>CM053152.1:95958950-100958950 GCA_028571685.1 Heterohyrax brucei | reverse complement strand
TGCATTCTCATCTCGTTCTGGGGCTCAGTCTTTGTATGTAGGCACCCTGGTGGTGCACTTGGCTGCTAATCAAAAGGTCAGCAGTTCGAACCTTCCCAGCTGTTCCACTGAAAATGATGTAGCAGTTTGCTCCTGTTTTAAAGATTAAAGTCTTGGAAGCCCTTTGGGTGCAGTTATATTCTGGACTGTAAGGTCACTACACGTCTGAATTGATACTTCTCTGTCTCTCTTGGTCTGTGTGTCTTGGTTATCTAGTGCTGTTCTAACAGACATACCAGAGGTGAATGACTTCAACAAAGAGCAATTTATTTTCTCACAAACCAGTAGGCTACAAGTCCACATTCAGGACATCAGCTCCAGGGGAAGACTTCGTGTCTCTCAGGGCTCAGGAAGAACTCCTTGTTAGCAATATTCTCATGGTTTAGGAGCTTCTCCGTGCAGAAACCTCGGGTCCGAAAGACCACTCTGCTCTCAGTGCTGCTTTCTTTGTGGAATGAGGTCCCTGTGTCTCTCTGCTTGCTTGTCTCTTTTATGTCCCAAAAGAGACTAGCTAATCTTGTAGACCTCAGCAATGTAGCTGCCACTAGTCCATCTCATCATTGTGGTAAGAGTGATTGCAACACACAGGGAAATCACATCAGATGACAACACTGAGAATCGTCACCTAGCCAAGTTGATGGATATTTGGGGAGGACACAGTTTAATCCATGACACTCTGTCTCTGTTTGCCTCTTTGTCTGTCTATTTTCCCTCAGTATCTGTATCCCTGTCTCTCTTTCTGGAGGGCTGTTTCTGTGTGTATGTTTCTCTCTGTCTGTCTGCTTCTCTCTGTGTCTATCTTTCCTCTGTCTGTAATCGTGTTTCTCTCCTTCTGGGGCTCTCTCTCTTACTATCTCTGTTTCTTTCTCTTTCTGTCTCTCCCGTTCTTTCTTTTTCCCTGCTGCTCCACCTCTTCCAGCCTGTCCAGAGCTCTCCCTCTGAGATGCCAAGTCCTCACACCCTGTTTTTTCCCAGGGAGGCCAATGAGTGGGGGGCCAGCACCAGCTTGGGCCTTTGCCTGAGGAAGGCTGGCAGGGAAAAGGCTGTCCAGGCCAGAGCCAGGGATGGCTGCTCACCCCAACAGGGCGTGCCGGGGGCCTGGCCTCCACCCGGTGTCTGTCCGTGTCAGGATGATGGATCCTCTAGTGGGAGTGGATCCCAGAGCGGATGAGGAGGGTGATTCCTCTACCCCAGACCAGGCTCCACCCTGAAGCTGGGCATTTGCCTGCCTAGTCCTTACCCCTCCAAGTCTGGGTGGAGCAGCTGTATAAAACCAGACGTTTCTAAAACCAGAGTGTGAATGAAGAAGGTGGGACCAGGACTCTGAACCCCAGTGCTTTCCTCCTTTGGGACCCAGGAGTCTGGTCCCCAGGATCCAGAAAGTTTGGCCCCCAACCTCCTCCTCACTCAGACTCAGGAGTCCAGGCCCTCAACCACCTCCTCCATTAGACCTAGAAGTCAGGGACCCCCAGCCCCCTCCTCCCTCATATCCAGAGTCTGGGCCCTCAGCCCCCTCCTCCCTCAGACCCAGGAGTCCAGACCCCCAACACCTCCTCCCTCAGACCCCAGAAGTCCAGGCCCCCAGCACCTCCTCCCTTAGACCCAGGAGTTTGGGCCCCCACCGCCCTCTTCCCTCAGACCCAGGAGTCTTTCTTGTCTCCCAGAATCCCTTGCGGGGGTAGGTGACCAGAGCTGCAAACAACCTAGCTAAGAGCTGAAAGACAAGGACAGACGAAGCTAGGGTGGGATGATCAGAGACTTCCTATGCTCCTTACCACTAGCCACTTCTCCATCAGTGGCTGATCCTCAGTCATTGTCCTGAGTCCATACTGGCTTTTCCAAGATTCTACTCATCGTAAGAAACCTCAGAGTATGTTTTACAGAGCACTGGGACAGAAGAACAAAGAGATAACAAAGCAGAAATAGAGAAACAGCCTAAGAAAGAATATTCATTCATTGACATCTCTTGAGTCGCTGGCGGGCCAGGCACCTTAGGTGGGTGATGCCAGGCACAGAAAGATGACTCAGACCAGGGCCCTGCCCTTGAGGAGACGCCACTCTGGTGGAGGAGACAGCTGTGTAAACAAAATCACACACCAGTGTGGGGAGGCACTAACCCAGCCAGGACCCCAGCACCTCCTCCCTTGTCAGAACCAGAAGCCCAGGAACCCTGCCCTCTCATTCCTCAGACCCAAGAGTCTGGACCCCTGGGGGCCCTCTAGTCTCAGACCCGAGTCAGGGCCCCAGTCCCTCCTCCTTCAGACACAGGAATCCTGATCCCCAACCCCTTTCTTTCTGAGATACAAATGTCCAGGTGCCCACTCCCTCTTCTTTCAGACCCAGATGTCTGACTGATCTCTCAGAATCCCTTGAAGTGAGAGATGACTAGCAGATGGAGCAGCAGGGGAGGCTTCCTGGAGGAGACGGTGGCCTGAAGGAGATGAGTCCTGACTGACAAGGAGTTACCCAGAGTAAATGGGGTGGGGCTGGGGATTGAACGATGGAGCAGGAAGGACATTCAAGTGAGAAATGGCCTGATTAACACCTTCACCCACTTCTGGTGGGAATGTACAATGATACAACTGCTGTGCAGAACAGTTTGATGGTTCCTCCAAAGTTAAACACTGATGCTAGGTGCCATCGAGTTGATGTGCACTCATGGTGACACCGTGTACAACAGAACAAAAGGTTGCCCAGTCCTGTACCATCCTCACAATCATTGCGATGTTTGAGTCCGTCGTAGCCACTGCGTCAATCCTTCTCATCAAGGGTGTTCCTCTTTTTCTCTGACCCGTACCTAACAAAGCATTACGTATGTCCTCTGGGGACTGGTACCTCCTGGTAGCGTGACCAAGTCTTGCTATCTTTGCTTCTAATTAGCCCCTGCCTGTATTTTCTCTAAAACAGATGTGTTCATTCTTTGGGCAGTCCACAGTATATTCCATAGTATATTCAATATTCTTTGCCAGCACTATAGTTCAAATGCATTAATTCTTCTTTGATCTTCTTTATTCACTGTCCAGTTTTTGTATGCATCTGGGGTGACTGAAAACACCATGGTTTGTGTTAGGTGCACCTTAGTCTTCAAGTGATGTCTTTGTTTTTTTTTTTAAGATTTTAAAGAGGTCTCTTACAGCACATTTGCCCAATGCAAGATGTCATTTAATTTCTTGACTGATGTTTCCAAGGGCGTTGATTGTAGATCCAAGTAAAATAAAATCCTTGACAACGTCCATCTTTTTTTCCATTTAGTATGGCGCTGTAGCAGACAAGCACAAAGTGCTTATGTCATCCAGGTGTCAATCACCTTCCTGCAAGATGTGTAACTTGCTCATGATCTTTCTTGTGTATCGTACATCTTCCCCATCAAAATGCAAGTTCCTCAAAGGCAGGCTTCTTTGCTTGTTTTGCTCATGAGGCATTTCTCAGGGGCCCAGACCTGTGCTTGGTACATGGTAAGTGCTCGAGGAGTTTATGGCCAGTGAATCAACGTGTGAGATTGGGATAGATAGTCAGAGTGGCAGATGAAGAGAGAAAGAAAAATAAGAAGGGAAGAAGAGAGAAGAGAAGAGGGGGAGGAAGACGAAGGAGAAGAGAAGTAGAAAGAAAAAATATGGGGAAGAGGAAGGCAGTGAGGAAAGGAGAGAGAGGGATTTAAGAAAAAAGTGGGAGGAAGAAGAAGCACAGGAGGATAGCGGAGGAGGGGGAGAGAGGAAGGGATGGGGAGAGGGAGTGGGAGAAGAGGGAAGAGGAATAGAAGAATGAGGAAAAAAGGGAGAGGCAGAAGAGGGCAAAGGAGGAGAAGGGTGGTGAAGGGAGAGAGGAAAAAATATGGGGAAGACAGGCTAGGTGGGAGGACAGGGGATGGAGGGGTGGAGATCCCAACAGTGGTGACCCCCCACTCGCACCCCCAGCTTTGTGCACCATCAGTGTCCAATCCTGAGAGGGGTGGAATGAGGGGCTCCCAGGGACAAGGGCTCCCAGGGAAGTGGAAACCTAGGCAAGGGGTTCCCAAGATCAGCAAAATCCCCAGATCTCACAGCCACTGCCAGTGGATTTCCAGGAACTCCAAGGACTTGGGCCAGAGTGCTCTCAGGGGACCCCTGGACAGCCATCCCTCCCACGCACCTGGATTTTGGGAAACATCTAGGCTTCCAAGATTTGGTGGAGACCCTGGAAAGAGGCCCGGCAGCGGTGATGACTGGACACCCACCATCTGCCTCCTCTGAGAGGAAGCTGCAAGACCTCCAGAGCCAGCCAGGAGGGAGGAGAAGGTCTGCAGTGGGCGAGACCTGTCTGACTGGAGCGAGCCTGGTCAGTTCAGCAGGGCCTGCCCCTTCCCCAGCCCTTTTCCCAGGAAAGAAACAGAAGGAGAAGGAGAGACTTCCTTTTTCAGTATCTCTCTGCCCTCTGCCAGAGAAGCAAAAGAGAAGGAGCCCCATTTTCCAGATGAGGAAAAGTAAGGCCTGAGAAAAGTACTCACCTGGCCAGAAGTGATGCAACACCGGGTGGCAGCAAGGCTGGGAATGGAAATCTGACGCTAGAGGCATTAAGTTGTCCTAATTATAGACTGAGTAGGTCTCTGCTGGAGAAGGAAGTTAGGGGGCAGAATTCCTGGTCAGAGGAGAATGAGGGGCTTGTCTTGGACTTCTGGATCCAAGCAAGGAGGGGAGGAGGAAGTTCAACCCCTGGGTCTGAGGAAGGAGGGAGAGGAGAGGCTGTACTCCTGGTCAGAGGAAGCAGGGTCTAGGCTCCCCTTTTCCATTTCTGGGTCTGAAGGAAGAGAGGTCTGTACTTGTGTGTACTGAAGAGGGGGCTTGTACATGCAGACACCATCAGCTTCTGAACTTTAACAAAGGTTTTCAAGACCCGGGTTGCTCCCATACACGCGGTTTCAGCCCTGCACTGTTAGCACCTCCCTTCACACCATTTCCACTGTCCACTTTGAGTCCTGGGTCCACCTGCACTGCAGACTGGGACCTGAAGGCCTGCATGGGAAGAACAGCACAGTCCAAGTCAGAAAGCAAACCCGAAGATGAAGAGCTGGCGCGGGGATCCACGAACTGGGCTTCTGGGGCCTCCGAGAAGCAGCAGGTTCCTTGTTGTGGTGCGGCGGTGTCAGATCTCCTCATGTAGCTCCAGGTAGAGAGAGAATCTCATCGGCCCCGAACTGACTCCCACGAGATGAAAGGAAGTCAGACATACCTTCACTCTCCAAGCTTTGTACCAGTTCTGACACCAGCTGTCTCTCCCACGGTACTCTACTTCTCTGCTACATTTAATAAGTTATTACAGTGGCCACACAGAACTCTAAGACCATAGTCTTGATTGTGAGGCTTGTTTGGGAAGTAACACGGTACAGCTCAGAGTCAGGATCAACTTGGAAGTAACAAAAACAACTCCGGACAGCCTCCAATCTCTCAGTTCCTTCTCTGCTGTGCCCACCTCCAGCCCTCACTCTAGCTCTGCTGACATATGCCCAGAGGTACCCCCACAGCACCAGACGCCTCCTGCCTGAAGGCACTTAGCTCTCTCACTTGATGGGTCAGCAAGTCCACTGCAGCCACCTCGCTCCGTGGGCTGAGAATCCCGTTACAGCCATCTTCCTGGTTCTCGCTGCCCCTGCTGTATGCTGTATTCAGTGTTACCACTTTCTCTTCTGAGTCTAGGAGATTCTCAGCACAGCGACCCCAGACCCCAAGAATGCACTCCACTGCAGGTTATTCTTCTTGATGGAACTGAGGTCCCCCTCAAGCTGTAGGATTGGCCCTTTTAAAGCTTAAATGGGATGGTAAAATGGATCAGTACCCTTGGTAGACCACAGATAGCTTATTTACATAGTTCCAGTCAATCCTGGAAAGAGTTTTACATACCTAACTTGCATGGTCCCACCCAGTCATTTTGTGGGAGTTACAAGTCCAGGGTCAGAAAGGCCATAAAAAAAGGCAAAATTCATTGCCCAGCACTTGCCTGTTCTTGGCAAGCAGCCGTTTCATTCTCCTGAGCCTCTGTTTCCTCATCTGCAAAATGGGAATATCCCAGACCATCCTTCACAGGATTACCTCTAAGTTTAAGAGAAAGAGACTGCCTGACACAGGAGAACATGAGATGAGTTTTAGCTATTCCTTAACCAGCATGCCCACCCTAAGTGGCAACAGGTGGACACTTCACCCTTCCAGACTACCCGAGGAGTCAGCAGGTGAAGGCTTCAGGGACTCAATGTTCTGGAGTCAAACATTTGTGGGCTCGTTTCTAGCTTTGGTCATCCTGGCTGGTAGCCTTGGGCAAGGCTCCTCCCCTCCTTGAAACTCTTCCTCCACCTTGACCACCTGCAGACAAGGAGAGCCATGACTGTATTGATATTGACCAGACTGTGCTGGGAAACCCTGGTGGCATAGTGGTTCAGTGCTAGCTCTGCCAACCAACATGTTGGCAGTTTGAATCCACCAAATGTTCCTTAGAAACTCTATGGGGACAGTTCTATTCTGTCCTGTAGGGTTGCTATGGGTCAGAAGCTACTCAATGGCAGTAGCTTTGGTTTTTGGAAACTGCTGGGAACTGACCTAGTCCCTGAGCCCTGCCTTTCTCATCTCTCAAGTGTGGGATGAAAAAATTCTCCCTTTGGGGCTATTTCTGTTGTTGTTGTTGTTTTTAACTGTTGGTTTTCTTTGTTATGTTAATAAAGCCATGTCTGGGTAGGGTGTGTCCTAAATCTAATAGCTTCAGACTCATAAGAAGCAGCACAGACACAGAGAGGAACAAGCACAAATGGGAGAAGATAGGTGTCACATGAAGATCACCAAGGAATAAGGGATGCCAGGGCTACAGAAGCTTAAAGAGATAAGGATTCCCCCACCCACAACAGAGCCAACAGAGAAAGCAACTTCACCTAAAGCCGGTGTCCTGAAGTTGGACTTTCAGACTCCTATACTGTTAAAAAAAAAAATCTGTACTTTAAACCCATCTGTTTGTGATATTTCTGTCATAGCAGCACTAAAAAACTAACACAGAAGTTATCTTGTGAAATAGGAAAGATTAAATCATGTTGCCACAGTTTTCTATCCAGCAGTTTACAAATACCTGGGTTATGGGGTTTCAGCTGAGATCACATCCTGGCAAATGCTCCTCTGATCCCTGTGGTGATTTCCCTTTTTGAACCCAGGCACTGGGGCTCAGAGAGACGATGGAAACTGCTCAAGATCACACAGCAGCCAATAGCAGAGCTGGGTAATGCCGCCCAGGTCTGGCTGAGTTTACCAATCATGCTTGTCATCGCGTACCCAAGTGATGTCAAAGCATCTGAATCATCAGTGGGTGCTGCCTAAAAATTCAGATTACTTTTATCAATGGATGAATGGAGAAACAAAATGCAGTATAGCCATGTAATGGAATATAACATCGAGCCATACAAAGGAATGACAATTTTTGGGTGCCATACACAATTAAGCATGTGACTCTTAGCCAAAAAACTGGCCATTCCAGCCCACCTAGAGGCACCTCAGATGACAGGAGTGGTGAATTGCTTCCAAAAGGTCACAGCCTTGTAAACCCTATGGAGAAATTCTGCTCTGACACACAGTGGGTTGCCAAGAGTCAGAATCAGTGTGATGGCAGCCAGCAACAACAAAAAGGAACGGAGTTCTGATACAGGCTACAACGTGAATGAGCCTCAGAAACAGTACAGAAGATGAGAGAAGTCAGACACCGAAAGCCACAGAGTATGGGAATCTACTTGTATGAAATACCCAGAATAAGTACGCTTGTAAAGACACAGAAGGCAAATTGATGGTTGCCAGGGGTTGGGATGGAGGGGTGGAATTAAGGCTGACTGCTTCATGGGCGTGGAGTTTCCTCTTGGGGTGATGAAAAGGTTCTGAACTAGATAAGGTGGTGCACAGCACTGTGAAAGTATTAAATGCCACTGAACTATACACTTTAAATGGTTGCTCTTATGTAAATTTCATAAGAAAATGAAAAAAAATTTTTTTTAAATAATTTTTTTAAAAAAGAGAAAAATGTAGATAGCTGGGCCCCACTCTCATATATTCTGATTCAAGTGAGTTCAGGGCCCAGGAAATGGTTTGCACAAACGTCCCACCTGGTTCTTAGGCACTATTAGAAGGAACCACCTCGCTAGGTAAAAATGCCTCCCTAAATGAAAAAATGTTTCCCAGGTTCCTAATTTGTGCCTAGCATTGATCTATGTGCTTTCCCTCACTTAAAGTCCTTGAAAAGCATTTGAAAAAATATTATAATCCCCATTTTAGAGACAAGTAGACTGAGGCTCTAGTATAGTCAAGGCCACATATAGAGCTGGAGAAACCAGGGATGGAAACCTAGTTTAAATGCATTCCCGAACTTTTAAATTTCTAATTTGCTGTTTCTAGGAAATGTCTGTATAAGGTAACTTGCATACTTGTTACTTAAATATTTCACTCTTTCGTTCACTCATCAATCATTGTAACTGAGGCCTATGCCAGACGCTGATCTTTGCCCTGGAGAAGTTCACATGTATCTTCCTCTTCTGAGATGTTGGAGGCCCAAGTGGGTCATGAGAGAAGTATTTTGTCTTCTCCAAGCATAAGCCCCAAGATTTCAGGACAAAGTGTCCCAAATGACTTTGAAATTTATAAAGCGTTCAAGGGAGATGCAATGAATGAGGAAGGAAGCCAGAAGAGCAAGAACAGGAGAGAAAAGAAATGAATCCTCACTGGTTGTAGATCTCAGAGGACAGAGAAATCAGTGAAAGATTCAACCTGTCTCCAGCAGGTGGAAACAGCCACAGTGTTGACCGAAATATTTCTTAAAACCTCGCCAACAAGTTGATCCCAACGCACAACTCCATGTGTCTGACAGAGGGTTTCAGATTGCCTTTACATTAGCAGCCAAGCATGCCAACTGTTTGTACAACCCAAGGACTCAAAACCAAACAAAAGCAGGCAAACTAGCTGCCATCAGTTGGTTCTAACTCATGTTGGCTGCGTGCATGTTAGAATGAATCTAGACTCCGGAGAGATTTCAGTGGCTGATTGGTCAGAAGTAGATTTCCAGGCTTTTCAACCCAGGGACTCAAAACCAAACCAAACAAAATCACCCAAGCCCGCTGCTGTCCATTTGGTTCTAACTCATGTTGGCTACATGCATGTTAGAATGAAACTAGACTCCAGAGAGATTTCAATGGCTGATTGTTCAGAAGTAGATTTTTAGGCTTTTCTTCCGAGGTTCCTCTGGGTGGCCCCCAAACCTCTAACCTTTTGGTTAGCAACTAAGCATGTGCAACATTTGCACCACACAGGGACCCCATAACATCGATGGTGACCCCTTTAAGGAGCCTGTAACATAAGCCAAGCCCTGGGCTGCTCACCTTACATTCATCATTGCTGTGATTAGGCGCTGTTGAGTTGGTTCCCACTCGTAGGGACCCTATATACAATAGCCTCATCCTGTGCTAACCTCACGAGTGTTGCTGTGCTTCAGTCCATCACTGCAGTCACTGTGTCAATTCATCTCCTTGATAGATTTTTCTAAACTCTTTCGCTGACTTCACCAAGCATGATGTCTTTCTGCAGACTCTGGTCCCTCATGACAACGTGCCCAAAGTGCATAAGATGAAGTCTTGCTATCTTTGCTTCAAAGGAGCATCCTGGCTGCCCTTCTGAGACTGATGTGTTGGCTATTCTGGCAGTCCACAGTATATTCAGTATTCTTTGGCAATGCCACAATCCGTAGGTGTCAGTTCTTCTTTGGTCTTCCTTACTTATTGTGATTGAAAATACCACAGCTTGGGTCAGGGACACTAGTATTGAAGGTGACATCTTTGCTTTTCAACCCTTCAAAGAGGTCTTGGCAACAAATTTGCCTAATGCAGTACGTCATTTGATTTCTTGACTGAGGCTTCCATGGTGTTGATTATGGATCCAAGCAAAATAAAACCCTTGACAACTTCAGTATGTTCTATGTTAATTATGAGGTTGTTTATTTACCTGGTAATGAGGATTTTTGTTTTCTTTGTGTTGAGTTCTAATCCAGACTGAAGGTTTTGGTCTTTGGTCCTCTTCACTTTCACTTTTGTCATTTGTGCACTACAGGTTGTTACTAAGTCTTCCTCCAGTTTCTTTCATTCACTTTGGCTACCATACATTCATGAGCGGGTTTCAAAGTCTCTTCTGACATCCTTTTTATTCTTTTCTTTCTTTCCTGTCTTTTTAATGACTTTTTGCTTTCTTCACGTATAACAAACATCCTTGATGTTATTCCATACCTCATCTGGTCATTACTTTCAGTGTGTTAAACCCGTTCTTGAGGTAATCTCTAAGTTCAGGTAGGATATGCTCAAAATATACTTTGACTCTCGTAGACTCGTTTTACTTTTCTTTAGTTTCAACTTGAACTTGCCTATGAGCAACTGATGGTCTGTTGCACAGTCTACCCCTGGCCTTATTCTGGCTGGTAATATTGAGTTTTAACCATCATCTCTTTCTACAGATGTAGTTGACTTGATCTTTGTCTATTTCATTCTGTGAGGTCCATATGTGTACTCACCAATTACGTTGTTGAAAAAAAGATACTTGTGATGAATAAGTTGCTGGTCTTCCAAAATTCCGTCATGCTATCACCAGTGTCATTTCCATCACCAAAACCATATTTTCCAACTACCAATCCTTCCCTTTTGTTTCCAACTTTTGAGTCCTTATCAATAAAATTATGAATGCATGTTGATTGCATGTTTAACCAATTTAAGATTGTAGAAGTTGGTGAAAAATCTATAATTTCTTTATCTTTGGCCTTAGTGATTGGTGCATAAATGCGAATAATAGTCATAGTAACTGATCTTCCTTGTTTTGAAAACCCTGGTGACACAGTGGAAACTCTGGTGGCATAGTGGGTTAAGTGCTTTGTCTGCTAACAAAAAGGTCAGCAGTTCAAACCCACCAGGGGCTCCTTGGAAACTCTGTGGGGCAGTTCTACTCTGACTTCTACAGTCACTTATCAGTCAGACCCACCTTGACAGCAGTGGGTTTGGTTTTTGGTTGGGGGCACAGCGTTTGAGTGCTACAGCTGCTAACCAAAGGATCAGCAGTTCAAATCCACAAGATGCTCCTTGAAAACTCTATGAGGCAATTCTACCCTGTCCTATAGAGGTCACTGTTTTTGTCAGCTAGTGCTGGTCTAACAGAAATACGGTGAGTGGGTGGTTTTAACAAAGACAGTCTCGCAGGTTACAAGTCTGCCTTCAGGGTGTCTGCTCCAGGGGAGGGCTTTCCCTCTGTGAGCTCTGGAGGAAAGTCCTTATGTTGCATCACTCTTATGTCAGGGAATATCTTGGCACAGAAACCTGAGGTCTGAAGAATGCATTCTACTCCTGGTGCTGCTGTCTTGTTGGTGTGAGGTTTCTGCTCTCTGCCCTTTGCTTTTATCTTTTGTAGGATAAAAGGTGGTACAGGCCACACTTCAGGGAAATACCCTTAGTAAGGGCAGTTACCTTAGGGAGGGATGTACAATCCCAGCCTAATCTCTTTACCATATATACATATATATATATAAAACCCACTGCCATATAGCATAGGAAAATCACAAAAAGGGGGACAATCATAAAATATTGGGAATCATGGCCCAGCCAAGTGGCTACACACAATTTTGGGGGGACATAGTTCAATCCATGACAGTCACTGTGAGTTGGAATTGACCTGATGGCAAAGGTTTTGGGTTTTGGGTTTTGGTTTAGCTTGTTGGTATATGGATATCACCCTATCACTGATGATGTTGTCTTGAAGTGTTATTTTGATGATGAATGCAATGCTATTCTTTTTTAAGTTGCCATTCCTGGCATAGTAGACCATATGATTGTCTGATTCGAAATGACCAGTATTAGTCCATTTCAACTCAACAGTACCTAGGATGTTCTGCTACTATTCATGAGGTTTTCACTGACGAAATACAACCAGAATGCTCCTTGGAAGCAAAGATGGCAAAACCACGTCTTACGTAATGTGGACTTGTGTCAGGGGGGATTAGTCCCTGGAGAAGGGCGCTATGTTTGGTAGAGCGTTGGGTCAGGGAAAAGGAGGAAGGCCCACAACAGGATGAACTGACACAGTAGCTGCAACAACAGGTTTAAGCATAAAAATGATTGTGGACATGGCACAAGACAGGCAGTGTTTCACTCTGTTGCGCATGGTGTTGCTATGAGTCAGAACTGACTCGACAGCACTGAACAACAGCAATGCCTAGGACATTGACCTTTATGCATCCCTTTTCACTTTTGATAGCGTACAGTTTTCCTAGATTTATACTTCATACATTCAATTTCTTTTATCATTAATGGGTGTTGACAGCTATTTCTCCTGAGTCATGCCACATTAGCAAATGAATGTCCCAAAGCTTGACTTTTCATGGATTAAATTGTGTCCCCCCAAAAATGTGTTTAGCAGTTTGGCTAGGCCATGATTCTTGCTATTGTGTGATGTTCCTACACGTCGTAAATTCTGCCTCTATGATATTACCAACGAACAATGGGCAGTGACTGTGTTAATGAGGTAAGACTCAGTCTGTAAGAGTGTATTTTGCCTTGAAGCAATCTCTTGGGATATAAAGGAAAGAAGCCAGCTGAGAGAGTTGGGGACCTCATACCATCAGGAAAGAAGCAGTGCTGGAAGCAGAGGGCACCCTTTGGACCTGTGCCTCAGAAGCTCCCAGTCTAAGGGAAAATTGATGACAGGACCTTTCTCCAGAGCTGACAGAGAAAGGCTTCTCCTGGAGCTGATACCCTGAATTTGGACTTTTAGCCCACTTTCTTATGAGAAAATAAATTTCCCTTTGTTAAAGCCGCCTACTTGTGGTATTTCTGTTAGAGCAGTATCAGATGATGAAGACATCACCCATGTCATTAAGGTCAACCCAACTTTGGGGAGACAACTCTTTCCCAGTTGGGTTTTGGGGGTCTTCTAACTTTTGACTGTCTTCAGGTACCATATTGACAATGTTCGACTGCTATTCATAAGGTTTTCACAGCTCAATTTTTTCAGAAGTAGACTGCCAAGTTCTTTCTAGTCTTAGTCTAGAGCTCACCTGAAACCTGTCCACCAGGAGTGATTCTGCTGGTATTTTAAATACCAGTGACATAGCTTTCAACATGACAACACCCAAGCCATTATAGTGTGATAGTTGTGGTTGTCATATTCGTTAGTTTTAACTGAAAAATCTGCATCAGATGATTATCATGGCACACTTGTTAAAGAAGAGAACACTGAGGTTTAAAGAAGGAAGTGTCTTGTGTAAGTTAGCAAGTAGCAACAGTCAAGATTTGAACACAGCTCTTACAAAATCTGATGTATATATAATTTCTGCTTTACTGCACTGCCTAGTGGTATTCCAGTAAATGTTTAACAACTGGCTCATCAGAAAAAGGAAATTATGTTTACAATAACTTCTACAGATTGTAAAGGGCAGAAAGACCGCCATTTATGCATAATTATAAAATACGTACATGTACACCAATTTCAGTGCAGCACTATTCACCATAGACAAAAGGTGGAAACAACTGAACTGTCCATCAACAGATGAACGGATACACAAAATATGGTACATATACACAAGGGGATGTAAGTCTGCCGTAAAGAGAACTGAAGCCCTGATACAGGCTACTACGTGGGTGAGCCTTGGAAACATTGTGCTGCACTAAATTAGTCACAAAAAGACAAATACTGTATCCTTTCTATGAAATAAGCAAATATATGAAAACCAGAAATGAGTAATGATTACTAGGGATGAGAGGGAGGGGGAAAGGGAGAGTTTTTTCTTAAAGGGCGGAGAGTTTATGTTAATGGTGGTAGAATAATTTGGAAAAGGAAGTGTGAATGGGTACACAATGTAAAGAATGTAGTCAATGTCATCAAACTGTACACATAAAACTTGTTTAAATATACCTATTACTCTTTGTTGCAAATTCTATATACCTATCACTTCAGGGCAACTTGCTATTTCTTCTGAAATCCACTGCCAGGTTCTGTAATTCTGTCACTGACAGTCGTTGCACAAAATCAGAGTACCAATAAATGCCTGCCTGCTCTCTAGTTCCACAAAGAAGTAGCTCATGGCACTGACGAACAAATGTTGTTCTGACATGAGTGTCCGTTTATGTTTTTGTTGATGTTAATAAGTCACAAGCCAAATAACAAAGATTTATACCAGAATTTTATTTGTTCATCCAAGTGCACCAGAATAATTAGGAAGTAATGATTTTAAAGTATTCATTACCTTTGGTTGAGTACTATTTTTTAAATTGCCTTACATAATTTAACTTTTGATAATGGCTCATGAAATTCTGAAATTTAACAATCATTTCTCTTTTGTGATAAAAATATACACCCCTAGACATTTGCCAGTACAAGGGCTTCCACATTTACAATCTGATGACATCGATTGCATCAATGTCATCAATGTGCCACTATCATCAGTATCATTTTCCAAAATATTCAACCACTATCAACATAAGCGCTCTTCCTTCAGTAATGTTTCCTTCATTCCCACTCTGTTTCAGGGAGCCATTCACTCCTGGGAATCATTATCAACTTTGAGTTTCTATGTATTTACTTATATAGTGTGGTGAGATCACACAGTAGTCACTCTTCTGTGACTTACTTCTTTCTTTGATTATGATTAAGTGAAAGTACACAATCCAAGTCCATTTTGCAGGCCCGCCTCTCTGTAACTCTATCTGCCCTCCTTAACCTGTGATAGCATCCTCTTCCCTTTCAGTTTTTATTTCTAGTATCCTCTTAAATACCAGTACCCCAACCCTCTCCTCTCCCCTCTAGAAAGAAACCAGTAGGATAATCTCCTACAAATATACAGAACCATAACGTACACACACCACATGCTCACTCTGTGTTCCCAAGTCCAGTCCATTCTTTGTCTGAAGTGTTGACCTCAGTGGTTTCAGGCCTGGGCCAGCAGCAAGTCTAGGCCCCACATTCCCAGGGGAGCCTCCCGGTTGTCAGACCATCAGCTTCGGTCTTCTAATAGAGTTCTTGAGCCACACACATCTTTTTCTCATGCTGCGTCAGTGACTCTACATTGTGTCCCCTATCAAGGTTGCCTTTGTTGGTGGCCGGGCACCTTCTGGTTCTTCTGGTCTCCTGCTGATGTTGGGTCTCAATCATACGGGTCCTTCCATCTCCTGGGCTCATTTTTCCTTGTGTCTTTGCTGTTCTCAGTCAGACTGACTTATTTTTGTTCGTCATATTTTCAAGTTCCATCCACACGGTGGCATGCATCAGACTTTTACTCTCTTCTATGGTTGAGCAATATTCCATTGTGTGTATATATCACCTTTTTTAATCCTTTAATCTGTTGAAGGACATTTTTGTTGTTTCTACCTTTTGGCTATTAACAGTCATCTCTCATGAGATGATATGAGCCATCTCCAGAACATTCTTGGTGCTGCTATTAAAGATACGTGCATTAGGAGAGACAGAGTCTTCCACCATGTGAGAGTCCCAGAAGTCAAGATCTCTGACTACTCTGGGGCTTAGGGGACCAAGGCTGTCCTCAGCCCATGGGAACTTGACAATGCAAATTTCTCTGTATCAGACACTGTTCGGGTGATTCAAATCACTGGAACAGCTGTGCTTGCAACTTCTGTCTTCAGAGCTGAGGTTTCCCCTCAGTTTCCCATCTATGTCTCCACATGTGGTTTGGATTCTGTAAGAGCTATGTTTAAATTCTGACTCTCAGCGACCCTAAACAAGCTACTTCCCACTTTAAATCTCTGTGTTCTGTCCTTTAACATGGAGGCTGTAACAACTATCTGAAGCAGATGTATTCACTACAGCTAACTAAATATGAAAAGATCCCTGGTGGCACAATGCTTAAGTGCTCTGCCACCAATCAAAAATTTGTTGGCTTGAACTCACCCAGTGTCTGCCCTGGAGAAAGACCTGGCCATCAGGTGCCATAAAGATTTCAGCCTAGAAAACCCTACGGGGCAGTTCTGCTCCATCACATGCAGTTGCTATGAGTCGGAATCAACTAATGAGTTGGCACCTAACAACAGCAATAATGGATGTAAAGTGAGTAAAACCGGGTTTCAGGATAGTGTTGTTCATTGGTGGAATTGTCATGTCCCATATGGGAGACCAGGGTTCGAATCCCCACCAATGCAATCCCCACCAGTCTTTCAGGGGAGGTTTGCATGTTGCTGTGATGCTGAACAGGTTTCAGTGAAGCTTCCAGATGAAGACAGACTAGGAGGGAAAAAGCCTATTGATCTACTTTAGAAAATCAGTGGATGAAAACACTATGCATCTCAGTGGTTCAATCCTGCTGTATGTGAAGTCACTGTGTGTTAGGGGGAACTCAGGGGAAGCAGACAATAACAGAACGGGTTCGGTTTATATGGCAGCCTGAATAAAGGGTCACTAACATTATAGGAGAAGCCCTGATGGCACAGTGGTTAAGAGCTCGGCTGCTAACCAAAAGGTCAACATTCTGCTCCTTGGAAGCCCTGTGGGGCAGTTCTACTCTACCCTATAATTTGCTCTGGATCAGAATCAACTCAACAGCACACCACAACATCAACCTGGATAGGGGTTGGAGAGGGGAAGGATAACAAATTACTTTCACAGTCCTTGCCAGGACCTTGTGCCAACTCATCCCATCTTCATCCACTCAGCTACAGGAAAATCTTGAACTCACCCTTTATGTCTTACATGTCAGGCAAATGATTTTCCTACTTCCTTTCCTATCTGACTCCATCCCTTCTTTTCTCTCCCTCATTTCTGTCTCTCCTTCCTTTCTCCTTTCCCTCTCCCTCTCTCCATTCCCTCTTACTTTCTCCTCTCTTCCTCTCTCTCACCCCTCTATTCCTTCTTCATCTCTCTTAGTAAAATTTTTATTGAGTATAATGTACGTACCAAACTCAAACCAAACCTGCTGCCATCAGGTTGATTCTGACTCATAGCTACCCTATCAGACAGAGCAGAATTGTCCCGTAAGATTTCAAAGACTGTAAATCTTTATAGAAACAGAATGCCCCATCTTTCTCCTGCAGAGTGACTGGTAGACTCAAACCTCTGACCTTTCAGTTAGTGCTAGAGTGCATTAAAACATGCATACAGAGTATCAAATAATTGTATAGATCATAAGAGTCTTGTTGTTAGTTGCTGTTAAGGTGATTCACACTCATGTGACCCCAATGTGTGCAGAGTAGAATGCTCCATAGAGTTCTCAGAGCTGTGACCTGTCTTCCAAGGTGCCTCTGAGTAGTTTGAACCACTAGTATTTTGCTACTAACTGAGCATTTCACTGCTTGCACCACCCAGGGACTTCTGATCAGAAGTGTACCACTTAATAAACTTTCACGAATTAACATACCCATGTAAACAGCACTCAGATCAAGAAGCAAAACATCTTCAGTTCCCAAAAGCCTCCTCATCCCCCCACCACCAATTCTCCAAAAGTAAATACTGTCCTGACTCTAATCAACATAGATTAGTTGTCCTTGGTTTTGAACTTCATATAAATGGAGTCATACAATATGCTGTCCACTCTTGTACCTGCCTTCTTTGCAAGATTCATGCAGGGTTATAGTTTTGCATGTAGTTATTTTTTTGCTCCTTATCATTCTTATAAAGTAGCATTGCACTGTGTTAACATACTCTGTCTCTTTTCATCATGTAGACATTCCTGTATAGGAAAGATTTTAGTAAACCCATTTCACAAATGCAAAGGGGGCTCAGATAGATGAAGAGACTCTTTGTCAATTCCACATAGCTCAAGTTTTCAGTCTTATGAGTCTCCCCCTAGGAGGCACCAAGCTTCCCATTTCCCCACCCATCACAGATGTCACTTTAAGGACTAAGGTGTATCTGACCCAAGCCATGGTGTTTTCAATCATCTTATAAGAACATAGAAGCTGGACAGTGAATGAAGAAGACTGAAAAGGAATTGATGCCTTTGAATTTATAGCATTAGTGAAGAATATTGAACATACCATGAACTGCCAGAAGAATGAATAAATCTATCCTGGAAGAAATACAGTCAGAATGTTCATTAGAAGCAAAGATGGCAAGACTACATCTCACATACTTGGACATGCTATCAAGTGGGATTGGTCCCTGCAGAAGGATATCATGCTAGGTACAGAAGACAGCAAAAGAGAAGATTCTCAACAAGATGGACTGACACAGTGGTTGCCACAATCAGCTCAAGCATAACAATTGTGAGGATGATACAAGACCAGGCAGTGCCTCGTTCCACTGGAAATGGGATTACTATGAGCTAGAACTGACTTGATGGGCAGCTAACAACAATGGGGATCTATTTCCTGATCCAGACACACTTCAATTGTGGTTTTTGCCTTGAAGCTTTGCTGCATCCTGGCCATCTGCAGATCCACTCAGGCTTTGGAAATTTCAAAAAGAACAGAGCTGAGGCATAAGAAGGGGAAACAGACTTGGGGCTGCCTGCGTAACAGGAACTAGGGTCTTGCCTTCTTTCCTAACATGAATGTGATTTTATAACCACTGGTGGCACAATGGTTAAGAACTTAACTGTTCACTTAACTCAGTGGCTCCACAGGAAACAGACTTGGCAACCTGCTTCTATAAACATTACAGCTTAAGAAACTCTATGGAGTAGTTCCACTCTGTCCTATAAGGTCACTGCCTTAATTATCTAGTGCTGCTATGATAGAAATACCACAAATGATGGCTTTAACAAAGAGAAACTTATTGTCTCACAGTCCAGTGAGATAGAAGTCCAAGTTCTGCTTCAGGGGAAGCCTTTCTCTGTCATCTCTGAAGGAAAGTCCTTGTCATCAATCTTCTCTAGTCTAGGAAGTTCTCAGCACAGGAACCTCAGGTTCCAAAGACACGGTCTGTTCCTAGTGTTGCTCTCTTGGTGTTGTCTTCAAACACCATCTGGTCTGGTACACTGAGCCCTGCCTCATTAATGTAACTGCCTCTAATCCCATTCATGAACATCCCAGAGACAGGATTTACAATACAAAAGCAGGTGACATCAGATGACAAAATGGTGGACAATCACACAATAGGGAATCATGGCCTAGCCAAACTGATACACATATTTTGGGGGGACACAATTCATTCCATGACAGTCACTGTGAGTTCAAATCAACTCATTGGCATCTAACAACAACAACAACGTGTCAGTACTTGTACAAATAACTTACAATGTAGGAATCAGCAGAAAGCCAGTTCCTACGAGACAGAGGGCAGATAAAGTCTAGATTTCTCCGTTCTCTAAGCTGCTGTACTACTTTGTCTCTGACACCAGCCACTCTCCCTCCCCTTAGCACTCTGTGTTCCCCAATTTGGCTTTGGCAGTTCGATACAACATCTCACAGCATTCAGACTGTACTCACAGCTGAGAGGTTTATTAATGAAACAACAATCTACAACTTGAGATCAGGATCCGTAAGCATGCAGGCGAAGTCTGGAAGATGCCCCTAAAGAGGAGAGTACATCCCTCCTGTTTCCATGCAAAACAACTCTCAGGACGTCCTCGTTGTGCAGGTGGGCCCTTCTCTGCCACGCACTCCCGCTCTCAGCCCCAAAGGCCTCCTCGCAGCCCTCTCAGGACAAGCTCCTTTCAGTATCCTGAAGAGAGACTTCTCAGTGTCCAAAAGACAGGCCTCTCTGCCTTTGAGGGTTCCCTGCTGCCAGCCTTTCTGCCGCTAAGCGATCCAGCACATAGTCAGCCTAGCAGTTTTGTTCAGCTCTCTTAGTTGCGTTCCTAGCAGCAGTTTTCCACCACCGCCACCAGCTCTGCTGCTAGCCCCTGCCAGGCCTCTTGCTGTCTTCAGTGTTACAGGTCTTTCAGGGGGTACCTTGCCTTCTTTCTACCTGCTTCTTTTTCTTCTTCCTTCTGCTTCTGTCTGCCTACCTCTGTGGAGGTGGTTGCGTACACAAGCAAACTCCTCATCAATTTCAAGGCCTAGCCCTCCCATCCAGGCCACGACACTGACCAACCTTGTCTTGACAGGCCACAGACACTTCATTTGCACGGTCAGTTATAGTCATTCATTTGCATGGTCTGTTGACCAATCCCTGCAAGGTCTGTACCAATCACAGGGCAGGCTGCATGCAGCCTGGCACCCAAAACTGAAGGTTTTTACAACTTGCCAAACTGGATAAAAGTTACAAACTCCTGGGGGTAGAAAACTAGGACAAAAGTAACTCCTCAGGGTTTAGGAGAAAAATCTCTCCAAGTGTTTTTCAAAAGAACCAAGGCAAAAGGCTACCTAAAGGAACTCCTTTCACCATAGCACCATTTAGGGGTGGGCTGGAGCTTCTGGAGAATGTAAATATCCAAACATTCCCCTCAGCTCCAAGCTTCTACTTCCTGCAGGCCTCTAAAGCTGGGAGTTGACTTGTGGTCTTCTGAGCTGAGGAAACAGAGGTCTTTTTGAAATTTAAAAGGTTATCAGAAAACACCAGTGGCTACTCACAAACACATTTGTGAAATGCAAAAAGACAGCTGGGCAAACAAAGACAGAAATGGGAGGATGTGAGGATATTCACATTTTCCTGGGGACTGGGTGATGCAAACGTTTAAGCACTGCACTAATAACCAAAAGATTGATGGTTCAATCCCCCTCAGAGGTGCCTCAGAAGAAAGACTTGGTGATCTGCTTCCAAAAGATCATAGCCTTGAAAATTCCACAGACCGCACTTCTGATTTGCAACACGTGGGGTCACCATGAGTTGGAATCGACTTGATGGCAACGGGTCTGATGTTTTGGTTGTGTAAAAATGAAGGACAAACTGTACTCAGAAAAGCCTTAATAAGCTCAACTGTGGTGAAGAGAGGAGAGATAGAGACTCTCAGTCATATCAAGATTGTACCTACGAGCTGTGTATGTCTGTATATTTGAGTGTAGATTCATTAAATTTAGAATTCAGTTCCTCATTGAGCTTTAAATTCTGGGCTCAGTGCACTGCTGCCATAAAAAAGAGTGTGGTCTGATCATCAAAAGATGGAAAAAGCCTAAGTGCCTAGCAATAGATGAATGGATAAACAAAATGTGATCTATCTATGTGGTAGAATACTGATAATAAAGAGAAATGAAGGGCTAATACAGGCTACAGTGTAGATGAACCTTGAAAACATTACAGTGAATGAAATAAATTAATCACAAAAGGACCAGTACCGTATGATCCCTCTTAGCCAAGTGCCATCGAGCCCTGATCCCTCTTGGTCATGTCTTTTCCCCACTCCCTTCTTCATCAGGAGCCGCCTCAGCCACGGACACCAACCTGTGTCCATTCTGGCAGATGTCTTCGGCATCTTCGACATGGATCGTGTAGTTACATTTTACAGAAGCCCCCTCAAGCCAGCTGAAGTTAAATCTGCTTATTGGATGGGCACGTTGCTGTTGTTGGGTGCCATTGAGTCAGTTCTGACTTATCACAATCCAATGTGACAAAGTAGAACTGAGCCACAGGGTTTTCTTGGCTCTAATCTTTACAGAAGCAGATAGCCAGGTTTTTTTCTTCTGCAGATATGGGTTAGGTAGGTTCAAACTGCCAACTTTTCAGTTAACAGCCAAGTACTTAACTGTTGTCTCACCAGGGTCCCCTACTGAAAAAATATAGCAGAATTTAAAAAAGGCCAGCTGCAGAAGTCATATCCAGAGCCTGGTGAAGCTGGAAAGTTGTCAGATGGTTTCTCTCTGCCCCTTGCAATCTGGGGCTCCATAATCTCTCATCTAGGCTTTGCTCAAATCATCTGCTGCATTCTGTCTCCAAAGACAAACTTCCTCTTATTATAAAGCCCATTCATGGCTTATGTAAGTTGCTGCCTCAGCCTTCATTCATTCTCCCTCGTTGCCCTTTCACCCAATATCCTGCACAGTGGTTCTTACTTTGTCACCAGGTCTCTTAACAGTTATGAGCTCCAACAACTGGCCATCCTAGCCATGTCTCATAAGGTTTCCCATGATAAGAACACTTACAACCTTGTAACCAACTCTCTTAACAGCCTTAGAGACACTTGGGCCCTCCCAGATTTGCCCATGTGACTCCCTATGATGAAACATCTCCCTTTTCCCACACTAATGCCTTAGAAACCTTTAAACTGACCAGTAAGACTTGAGTGAGCATTGACCCGAAGCCCCACCGTGCTGTCTATGCGTGAATCCTTCCCTACAGTTCCAGTTCACTGCGTTGTCACAGGCATAACTCCCCATGTGACTCTGCATCCAGGTGCACCGTTAATTTTCTCTCAGGGAGCCATGAGTGTGAAATTCTATTTGTTTTCTGGCATTCCCTCTGGTGTCTCTCGTGTCACACCCAACAGACTATGCCTGATGCCCACAGACCCCCTTAGGTTCATATTTGAGATACCCCTGCAGGGTTACTTTTGATGTGTTCTCTCTCTGTGAGTTTTATGCCTTGGGCCACCACCATGACATTAATTCCTGCTCCAAACACAGTCTGATCTGTTAGATACTCTGTCTTTCAAATCGCATCCCAGTAGGAACTGATTGGACACCGGATGGCTATGCACCAGCTGGCCTTGCGTATGAGCTCTGTCTGAGGTACAGTCAGGGGCAGGATCAAGTGTGGCTGAGACCTGAGAGGCGGACATGGGTATATGATAAAATCAGGGTAGCTGGGATGGGCCCTGACGTGTAAACTAAGTAGAATATGGATACGCATCTCTGACACACCTGGAGCTCCTGGCCAAGTATCTTTTTTTTTTTTTTTAATTTTTATTTTTATTTAACATAACTGAGTGAATACGTACATTCACGTATAAATTTACATGCCCCCCTATATGCAGCTTCCACTGCTCTCCCTGTCCGGTGACAGCACACTATTCCTCTCTGCTCCATCCATGCCTCATCCTCCCAACAGTCTCCTTTCCCCTCCTCTCCGTCCACTCCCCTTCCTCCAGCCAGAGGTCAGCAAGATGATATTCTATAGATGTATAGAACCATAAAGTGCTTCCAATATATGGCTACTCTGCATTGCCAAGTCCAATCCATTCCTGTCCAAAGAGTGGATCTTTGTTATAATTTATGGGAACGGGCAGCATCAGGGCAGGGGGCCATGCTCTCAGAGGAACCCCAAAACCGCTGGACTATCAATTGAGGTCTTTTGGTGGATATCTCATGATGCACCTCTTTTTATTCTTGTGTTGCCAGTGAGGCTCCTCTCTGTGAGCTCCGTCGTAGCTGTCACTGGTGGTGATGGCCAAGTGTCTTAAAGGATCATTAGTTTGGCTTGCTCATGGTAGATGTAGCCACAGCCCTATAAAGAACTGAGAAAACTTTATTGAGTACTCATCACCCATAAAAGACTGTGAGTAGATGGGTTCTATCTTCTCACTTTACAGAGATAGAAACAGGATCTGATTCGTGATGGTCTTTTGTAAGATCAGCTGCTAGTAATTTAAATTCAGGTCTGACCAACACCAGCTTTCATGCTCTTTGCATTTCAAATACCATGGTTTCCCTACAACCACAGCTTCACTCAGCTGGAAAGAAAAAAAAAAAAAACCCAAAATCCATTCTGGCACCATTTCTGAAGGACCAGAAAATGCTTCTTACTGTGGCTCATTTTCCCCTACCTATTAGAATCAGAAGAACTCTGCTGACTTCATGGAGTCAGTGATCCAAAGAATTGCTACTGAAAAGGTGGAAACAACAGCAATGCCCACTAGCGGATGAATGGATAAACAAAATGCAGTATTCATGTGCAACAGCATGCTTCTCAAGCATAAAGAGCAACAAGGCCCTGATGCCTGCTGCAACACAGACCGACTCTGAGAACATTACGCTGAGTGAAATAAGTCAGCTGCAAAACCACAAATACTGTTTGATCTCACATGAAATAAGTGGATATATAGAAACCAAAGATTGCTAAGAGTTTACCAGAGGCGGGCATGAGGAAGAATGAGAGACTTTTTGCTTAGGAGGCACTGAGTTTGTGTTAGTGGAGACAGAAAGATTTGGAAAAGGATAGTGAGAATGCTAACACCACTTGAAAAATGTCATCCAAGTCACCGAATTGTACACGTAGACGTTGTTGAGTTGGCATACGTTTTATTATATATACTTTTACTACAGTACAAAAAAAGAAAGAAAAAACAAGTTGTTACTGGATACACAAGAACCCTCGGTAATTATAAAGAGCTAACAGAGGCAAAAGATTTAGTTCAGCCACGTTTATCGGTCTTTTGTGTGCAGGGGAACGGCAAGGATCAGATAGTGCCCTCCAGGAGCTCACAGGTTAGTAGGGTAAATTAAAGTTCTGGACATGGCAGTTGGAAGGCCCAGAGAGCTTTCTTGGGAACTGTACAGAAAATGCCATGAGGGGCCAGATGAGGGTTCATCCCTAAAGGTCACACCGTGCAGTCAAAACCCAGAGCTCTGGCTGTGAACTGGGATGAAATCAGCCACCATCATCCAGCCCCTCACCAAAATGTGTATCATGCTGTCTGCCAACCCCGGACACTCCTGGGTTTCTCCTCCAGCCCATTCCCTCCCTTTTATTGTCCCTTTTCTGCCCTTCCCTTTTTCTTATTCTAAAACCAAACCAAACCCACTGCTGTCAAGTCTGTTCTGACCCATGGCAACCCTATGGGTCAGAGCAGAACTGCCCCATAGAGTTTCCATGGAACACCTGGAAGATTTGAACTGTGAATCTTTTGGTAAACAGATGTAGCACTTAATCACTACACCACAGGGTAGCAAACTAAAATTTCTGTGGTGGCATTTAAAAGATTCCTTCAAGAGCTGGCACTAGAAATCCTCTTAGAGAGGATGCCACTGTTGATTAAGTGAATTGGGTTGGAAAGAGAGACCTGTAACACAAAGACTCAAAGAGTCAAGGGTGTAAAGGTTAGAGTGTTCGACATTGTAAAAGCACAGAAATCTAGGGGTGGGATGAGAGAAGAGGAGAGCAGAGGCATGGTGGAGCCACATGACGGGGGGAAAACAGCCTTTTAAGAACAAGGATGTCTAAAGTTCAGCTGGACGCTTTCACAGTTGTTTCTGTTGCCTCACAGTATCCCCAGTTTGCCAGACTTTGGTCATACAGTCAATTTTAAGAAAATGGAGGGAAATGGCTTACTTCCACTCTGAGTTAATATCATCCAGAACAAGGACAGCCAACACTGGGTACTGTGGGAGCTGAAATAATTCATCTGCAGCAAAACTCAGAGCTACAAGTAAAAGCACAGGCTCTGTAGGGAAGACATAGACTTTCTGAATTTTATGATTCTGGGGATAGAGGCAATCTTATCTGGATCTCAGGGAGACAGAGATCTTCCACTGACATCCAGATAACACTGTAACACTGTATTTTTCTCGCTGATCAGTAAAAACTGAAGCCTTTATGTAAAATATCTCTCTTTACAGCTTGTCTCATTTAAGCCATGCTGTTTCATACTTTTCCCTTCTCGATCACTTTTCTAAGGTGACCCTGTATTTATTATCCACGGCAGGGCAGTTTTGAGAATGGAAATGGACACAGTTGATATTTCTTCCAGCCTAATAAGCATCATTTAGGAATCCATTGAGGAAACTAGCATGCTCCTTAGAAGTGAAGATGGTGGGACTTTCTCTGACGTAGTTAGAGTGGCATAGTGGGTTAAGTGCTACATCTGCTAACCAACTGGACAGCATTTCACAGCTGCCAGGCGCTCCTTGGAAACTCTATGGGGCAGTTCTACTCTGACCCCTAGGGTCGCTGAGTTGGACACAACTCGATGGCAGTGGGTTTGGTTTTTGGTAACAGGAACTGATCACTGGAGCAGGACATCCTGCTTGGTTAAGCAGAGGTCAGCAAAAAGAGGGAAACACTCAATGTGATAGACAGATACAGCGGCTGCGACAATGAGCTCAAATCTAGCAATAATCATGAGGATGACACAGGGCTGGGCAACATGTCATTCTGTCATACCTGAGGTTACCAGGAACCAGAGTTGACTCCATGGCACCTAACAAAACCTAGCCTCCTCTAGGGCTGCGATCCCCAAACCAAAACAGACGTGGACAATAGATCCTTTTGCCTATTTCTTCCTCCCCAAATCAAAGACATGAGCATTTTTTCATTAGTGGGTAACCCTAAAATAAGCCCCAGGATATGCTTGTGATCCAGTATGACTCAGGGTGAGATGAAGTTAATCTGAGAGCAGAGTAGGAGAAAGCTGAGCTGAGAAGGTCTCCCAGCCCCTGCTCACGTCGCCTTTAACCACTTGAAGGAGGTGAAGTAGAATTGGCAGGGGTGTCACTGGTCTGGCCCGAGTCCTCGCTCAGGGCCCTCTCCAGACTGGCGGGCAGGGAGTGGATCAGTTTCTCTCGGAAGTCTTGACCCACAAAGACGTAGAGAATCGGGTTAAGGCAGCTGTTGAAGAAGGCCAGGGCGCTTGTTACATTAACCGCTGCTGCAAAGCCTGGGGGCTTATACAGCAAGACTTCCTTGATCTTGATGGTGGCTATGAGGGCCACTAGCTGATAAGGGAACCAGCAGATAAAAAAAGCAGCCACAACAGAAGACAGGACCCGTAAGGGACGGCTGGATTTAATCAGGCCTTGTCTGTGGATCTTGGCAGCCACAAGCCCGTAACAGATAGCGACCGTGGACATTGGCATACTGAAGCCGATTATGAACCGGATGATCCCTCTGACCATCAACATGGTAATGGTCACCTTCAATTTATCCTTAGGGTTTGTAGTCCAGGGTGCGAAGTCAAAAGTGCAGACTGTCCCTACGTTCGTAGTTGCTGTAGTCACACGAATGATAACTGGCAAAGTGAAGAGAAAGGCGAGAATCCAGGGTCCAGTGATCACCTTCTTGGCCATACTTACAGTGCGGTGGTTCTGGCTCCAGACGGGATGCAGCACACAAACACAGCGGTCTAGAGCAATGACAGCGATCAGAAAGACACTTCCAAACAGGTTTATGTCCACCACAGTGTAAATGAACTTGCACAGGAACCAACCAAAAGGCCATTGTCCTTGCATGGCTTTAGAGACCATGATGAATGGTATGGTAGCCGTGAAAGAGAAGTCAGCAACAGCCAGGTTCAGGTAAGAGATACTGGTGACTGTGTGTGTCATCCGGAAGCCAGCCACCCAGATCACAAGCCCGTTGCCTATTACACCAAGGATGAAAGTGACTCCATATACTATCTGAGAGAAGACGTCTAGGGCGGCGTAGCTGGAAGATGCGGGTTGGCTCCCTCCAGATGCATTCATGGGAAGAGAGAAATTGGTCTCCATCTTACTCCTGAAACAGTTCAGCAACAGACATTTCTTTGTTATGAGCCTGAAGGCCACCTCTCCATGCCCTGAGCTCTATATCCCTTGACTTTCACACTCACACTTCTCTCCCTTTCCTCTACAGCCCTGCTCCAGCCAGAACAGTGTCATCACTGGCCACAGCACCTCCTCATACCTAAAAGTTGGCAATATTTTATCAGACCCTTCAGGCAAGATTGTGTCTTGCAACGTATTCGCACGATTGTTAACATCAAAGCCACCTACTTGGCTAAAACACAGAACGTCCTTGCCCTCCGAGAGGAAATACTGAGCTAAGGGCATATGGAGAAAACGGGTACTCAAATAAAACTTGTACACCAGTGTTCCTTGCAGCATCAGTCATACCAGCCAAAAGGTGTAGACAATCCAAGTGTCCGTCAACAGATCTTTTTAACTGATCTAGACAAAATACGGCCTATCCAGGCAATGGGATATTACTCAGTGGTTAAAAGGCAAGAAGCATGATACATGCTCCAACATGGATGAACCTTGAAAACAATATGTGAAGTGAAAACACCAGGTATTTCATGATTCTATTTCCATAAAATATTCGTAACAGGCATATTCATAGAGATACAATTTGGATTCGAATTTACCAGGGGCTGTGGAGCATAGAAAATGAGTTACTGCTTAACAGCTACAGAGTTTCTCTCCGAGGTGATGAAAAGTTTCCCAAATTAGATAGTGCTTACAGTTTCACAACACTGTTAAGTTTACTTACATTTAAAAATGGCTAAAATGGTAACTTCAGCTAAAGTGTATTTTACTGCAAGAAAAAAGTGCAAAATAAAGGGTGAATGGCCATAGGAAGGCTGGTGGGAGGCAGCTTCTGCAGGGCTCAGGCAGGAAAACTGAGGTTCTGTTCTACCGATTACTCTCTGAGTCCGGGACACAAGATATGTAACTTCTCCCTCCCAGGTTGGTCTTTCTCTTAGGAAGCATGCCAGTCTCTTCTACTCTGCCACTATGAATGACACAACATAATACTTGGTTAATTTACAAAGACAAGTAAAAAGATCAGTGAATGGTACTAGACAACGTGAGATCAAGTATTGCATCTGGAGGAATCTATGTTAGAGAAGTCAGAACAGAAGCTCCCATCTCCACGCTCATCTCTGTGATTATCTCGGCCAGATGGATAGAAGATTCTTCTATAATCATTGGATGGTCTCAGTAGTCTCAGGGGTGAAGAAGAATGTGATAGTAATAACAGTCCAAATATGTTCTGGATATCTATTTGATCTTTGAGATTTTGCTATTTCATTTTAGTAGCTCATTTCACTGTCTGATAAACCTATTTAAAAATACTTCAACTTTATATCAGAGAAAATTGAGATTCAAAACAGTATGACCATCTCTTGGCAAGAGCTTTTCTTCTCTTCTGATCATTACAGCAAACACAATGGTGGTGTAGTAGTTAAGTGCTACAGCTACTAACCAAAAGGTCAGCAGTTTGAATCCACCAGGTGCTCCTTGGAAACTCTATGTGGCAGTTCTACTATGTTGTTTAGGGTCACTATGAGACAGAATTGACTGGACTGCAATGAGTTTGGTTTGGTTTGGGTGACCATTACAGAGGCCTCCTCAATAGATGTCTTAAGGATGAAATAGGTCAGCCCCATAAAGCACAAGCCAATGTTCGACACATAGTATGCTAGTTTCTTAATTACACGTATTTTGCTGATGAGGAAACTGAGACTTCAAGTATTTAAGGAAATTGCTTAAAGTTACCCAAACGCTAAGAACTGGAGCCAGGGCTTAAGCTTATCTATAAGATTTTAGCAAAGGTTTCTTCCTGTCTCTGCCATGCTGCCTGTACTGTCTTGAGTTGTCTAATACAGTAGCCACTACACATATGTAACTTTTGAGGACTGTAACTTTTGATGGACTGTAAAAGCAAGATCTTCACTAGATTTCAAACATGTACTATGGAAAGAAGAATGTGAAATATCTCAATAACTTTTCTATTGATCACATGTGGAAATAATGTCCATTTGGCTATATGGAACTAAGTAAAATATTTTATTGGAATTAATTTCACCTATTCCTAATTTTTTAAGTGCCTGATGAACAATTTTTTAAGGAACCCCGGTGCTTCAGTGGTGAAGCACTCAACTGCTAGCCAAAAGCTCAGGGGTTCGAATCTACCGGCCACCTGGTACATAGGTGAAAGATGCAGCAAACTGCTTCTGTAAAGATTTACAGTCTTGGAAACTCCATGCAGCAGTTCCACTCTGTCCTAGAGGGTCACTTTGAGTCTGAATTGGAATGACAGCCGTGGGTTTTCAGTTTTCTTGGAATAAGCAGTTCCATGTGTGACTTGCATTTAAATGTGTAACTACACTCCATCCAACTGTTGAGATATCCCAAGGACTGTCTGTCCTCAAGAATCACTAAGACATCTACTTGAAACAGCTGATGCAATGAATTAAAAAAGAGAAAACAGTCCAGAGAGGAAAAAGCTGTGCACTTGTGGCTGTACTGGGGACAAAGAGTGAAGGAAAACTTGCAGTCTATGAGGACTGCCAATTAAGTTTGTGAACTCATCCTAGAAAAAGTGCTGCATACTTCATTGCTGAATATGACTATGGTCGCCTTTGAAATACTCCCCTTGGGAAGCTATGCACTAACACCAGTGTCTAGCCCACCCTTCGAAGCAATTTTGCAACTCTTTTTTCTGGAATGACCATCGGAGCTGTCATCATATTTCCCTTGATGTCCTGAATATCATCAAAGTGTCTGCCTTTCAGTATTTCCTTTATCACCAGATAAACAAAAAAGTCATTGGGGGCCAGATCAGGTGAGTAGGGAGGGTGTTATCCTACCCCTATTTGTTTACTGGCTAAAAACCTTCTCATAAACAATACAATTAAGTCTGTGAATTTACCTCCGTGCCACTGTGTGCAACAGACATTCCAGAAAGAGTTCTAAAACTGGACTAGACACCAGTGCCAGTGCGTAGTTTCCCAAGGGGAGTACCTCAAGGGTGACCATAGTGACATTCAGCAGTGAGTTTTGTAGCACTGAGAGCAATGAAGTTCGCAGACTTAATTGCTGGACTTCATACAGTTAACACAGATCACGGTGGTTACCATTTAAAAAGTCCCTTCTATGTAGCAGTTTCTGTGCCATACTCTCACTTTTCTTGCTTCTGATGTCAACAAGTTAAAAAAAAAAAAATTGCTGTCAAGTCAATTCCAACTCATAGTGACACTATCGGACAGACAGAGCAGGAGGACCCATAGCGTTTTCAAGGAGTGTCTGGTAGTTTAGAATTGCTGACCTTCCGGTTTGCAGCCCTAGCTTTTAACCACTGAACCACCAGGGTTTCTTCAACAAGCTCCTGATCCAAAATTCATTGCTGTCAAGTTGATTCTGACTCATAGTGACCCTGTAGGACAGAGTAGGAACATCTGGTAGACTTGAACTGCCAACCTCTTCATCAGCAGCCCTAGCTCTTAACCACTATGCCACCAGGGTTTCCTCAACAAGTTCAGTCTTGGCTCAATACTGTCATTACCATACGGTAGAAGAAACTCAGATTTTGAGAAGGAAAGTACTCCTTGAGTGGACAGAACTGAGTTCTCCTGACAGGTGCTGCGTGTGGAGCCAGAGCACTGCTCTGGAATGCTACCGCTTCTTTACTGCATTCCCTTGCTCATGGTCTGTAATAATTCTTTTAGCCCTCCCATTCTCGCTTCAAATCTCCAAGCCTCTTCAACCATTCCCACTCCCAGCTGAGGTTCTTGCCTCCTACTCCACCACGTTCACTCTTTTCTTGTTTCTCCATCACTGTCCTCTGATTTCTCTCTGTTGCCAACAACATCTGTACCCCTGCCCAAGAGCTACCCAAACCGACTCCTTGACTTGTACTCCAAATGTCATCGCCTTCACTTTCTCAAGAACCTTCCTCCTTCATTTATACCCTCTCTCTTCTGCTGCATCAATGTAGTTTCTGCTTCATCATTTCTGTCAGCGTACTAATATGCTCTAGAACTTCATTAAAGAAATTATCTGCTGACTACACAGTTTTTAACCAATTCTTTGGCTCTTTTTTCACAGCAAAACATCTCAAAACAGATGTATGTGCTTTCTGTATTCACCTCTTCACCTCACATTTCTCTACAGCTCACACCAGAGTCTTCTGTCTCTACCACTCTACTGAAAGAATGTGCCCTGTGTCAAGGAACTCAGCCTCCAGCCATACATTCCTCACCTGGAGTTGCCACCAGCTGTGGTCCTCCTCTGGGCCAGTCTAAGTGCAGATCTCCCGGGCTGACTGCCTCTGCCTCTAATCACCTCAGGGGATTTACAGAAAAGAAAGGAGAAAAGTAATGAAATAAAGTAATTGAGTAACAGGAAACCAGGGCTGCTTGAAAATGTGGCTCAAAGAAACACCATTCAGGACATGTTGTAACAGCCTTTGAAGAATAAGCTGTTTTCTCCTAGAAGCTCGAGTATCTGACTGTTTTTCCTCAACCTCAATTCTCTGTGAGACACGGAAGTTCAAGTTTCTCAACAGCAAGGGTCAAGAAATCTGGGTGCCCAGGCCCATCTCCACTCAAGTTATCAAAATAAAGAAAGGGGCAAGTAACACAAGATGCTTGCTACGCGTCTATCCCTCCCTTTCCCTTCTCGTTTTCTCTGCTTGTCTTCAACTTTCCTCACCTCCCTTCTCTTCCTTCTTCTCTCCCACCGCACCGGGGTGCCTGCAATGCACAGTTCTCCTCCAGTGGGATACGAATCAGTTACAAATGATGAAAAGGAAAAAGATGAAGCTGAAAGGGAGTAACCAAAACCGCAGAGAGATAAGGGAGAGCAAAAAGCTGAGAGAGTTGGACAAGACGGAGTACCACCTATCCACCCACCCACCCACCACTTTTAAGAATATTGCCATAATCCTTTCATCCTGTGAGAGCTCACCTGTGGGTCTTAGTCACTGTCAGTATGAATCCACTCAGTGGCAACAGGTTTGGCTTGCTGTTGGCAAACCAAAAAAGTCCCTTGGTGGTGCAGTGAGTAAAGCGCTTGGCTGCAGACTGAAAGTTTGGAGCTTCAATATCACCCAGAGGCACCTTGGAAGAAAGGTCTGCAATCTACTTTCAAAACTGTGAGAAACGTTGTCAGCACCCCAGATACTGCGTCAAGCCCTCTTGTCAACTGCCAGGCTGGTATAAACACACGGATAGGACCCTGCCTCAATGATTGAAGCAGGCCCCGTTATCTCCAACGAGGTCACCAATAGGTAGTTACCAGAGTCTTTCTCCGACGAATGCTCAAGAAATCCAATTTAAATTTTATTAGCAAAAGTGAGGTTTTAATGGACGATTTTGCAAAATCAGGTGCCCCTACAAAGGATGCTAGACAGAGGGACACAATCCCACTCCTTGTAAGCCATTCTTATACTCTAGCTGGCGAGTTCCTACCTCATTTCCTCACTGGCTGAGTACTAGGAGGTGAACAGTCTCTCCCAGACATCACCTAACTCTTAACTTTTCATTCTCTTCTAAGGTTATATCTCCTGCTTTCTGAACAGGCTTCCCCCCCCTTCCCCTTTCTCTTTAGGTTAGCTAGTAACTTCTTATCTTAGCCTTTGTTCTGTAGGTGGACCATTTTGAAACTTATTTCTCCCCCAAAATAAGTTCTTAAAAATCCCTCTTGAGCCCAGCTCTCTTCTGACACACATGGGGTCACCACGAGTTAAAGTTGATTCAACAACTTTTTTTTGAGCCCAAAGTAATGGTGATCTTTCAGAAATTGTAAATATCATTCAGAGGTGTGAGAATGATATGGGGAAGTATGGGAGGAATGAAACAGAGACAGACATAAAGACAGTCATTCTACAAACTTTGCTTCCAAGGCGTTGCATTACTGAGCTGTGTTTGATTATAAGTAATTGACAATTACAACTGCATTTAACAGTGGCTTAAATCAAAACAATACCGCATGGTTTACTTCACAAAATGAAATGTCTTTGTTTCCCTAAAACAGGTAGTTGTGAGAGTTGTGACTCAAAGCTACCGTTTACATCAATTTGGTAGAAAATTCCAGTTCTGTCATCGTTGGACTTTCTCACCTCTGCGTGGTAACATGCGTATACTAGAGGCTTCCAAGAAATTGTGGGGGGATGCTTTGTAGCTTTAGTCTGTCTTGGTCACTGCTGGAAACCTCAAGGCCTGAGTCCACAGTGTCCTTTGAGCACCACAGGCCTCACAAATCTGTACCATGATGGGAGTTTGGGAACCTTAGCTGAGCCTGTGGACTTCTTGCCTGGGATTGTTACCAGAGACACACCAGAGTTTGTGCCACCCAACGCAAGGCCAATCACTGAGACAGGATGTTAGCGTGAATGAAATCAAAGACTCTATTCGTGTGCTAGCTTACACAAAGTGGCAGAGGGGGTAGGTCCTCTGAAAATCTTTCCAACCTATTGTTTCATGCAAGCATTTTTGAAGGACAAGTCTATGTGCTAAGATCAGAGGCAGGGAGTTTAAGGGGTTGGGGACTATGCTTTGAAGAGGAATCCAGGCTTTTTCAATCTTTTTGATCTTTCTTGGCCTTTTGAGCAATAAGGTACCAGGTGCCACCTGGGCCTGCAGTCTCACAAGCCAGTATCAGTCTTCCAGGCCATGAGCATTGGGTTCGGGTGCCAGTTCAGCCACCTGGAAGGGAAAAATCTCCAAACAAATCACTGGTCACACGCTCCCTAGTTTCTTGTCCAAGTCCTCCGTTGCTGTCCTGAAACTTGATTCCCAGGGCAGAAGGTGTCATACCCCGGCCTGCAGTGAAGTTGCCGAAATCTTGCCAGTGTTTGTCAAGGCTGTGAGTTTTCCTCTTAGTCTCGCCATCTGGGCCCTATGGAATGTGAGTGTTAGGTCTCCCAAAGCAGGGTTGGGGCAGTTGCTTTGTAGGAAGCTGCTCAGGCCTCCAACTTCAGTTTCCCCCTGTTGCTGGAAGAACTATGCTTTTCAGGCCTCTGGTTTCAGGATCACACCTTCCTTGGCACCCAGTAACATCACCTGAAATTCTGTCCACTTTGGAAGTTCTGCTGCATACCTGCAGATGATCCCTAAATTGGTACATCTCTTTCCTTCTCTCCCTTTCCCTTCTCTTCTTTCCTTTCTCCCCTGTCTTTCTTTGCCTTCCCTTGTCTTCTCCCTACAGGGGTACCTGAGCACACAATTCTCTTCCAGTGAGTTCCTGGAGAACAAAGTTTGTCATCTATCGGACTATGTCCCCCAAAAAGGAAGTACCAGTTGCTTAGGTCATGATTCCTGGTATTGTGTGGTTGTGTTCCGTTTTCTGATTCTAATTTTATGTTAATGAACACTAGGGTGGGAATGTAACACCCTTACTGCTTACACTTATCCCACGACATACCCTCTGCAAAGGTAGTTTCTCTGGAGTGTGGCTTGTACCACCTTTTATCGTACAAGAGATAAAAGAAAAGGGAAGCAGCAGAGTAGGGGGCTCTGAAGAAAGCAGCACCAGGAAAAGAGTGCGTCCTTTGGACCTGGAGTTCCTGCACTGAGATGCTCCCAGACCCAGTGAAAACTGATGACAAGGAACTTCCTCCAGAGGCAACAGAGAGGGAAGGCCCTCCCCTGGAGATGGCACCGTGAATTCGGACTTGTACAGTACTGACTGTGAGACAACAAATGTTTCTTTGTTGAAGCCATCCACTTGTGGTATTTCTGTTACAACAGCACTAGATGACCAAGCAGAGTCTAACTGATTATTTACCAGCAAGCATCGGGCACAATGCCCTGCACATAAAATGCCTCAGTGAATGTTCACTGAGAGAATCCTCTGCATCTGCATAGCCCTTTGTATTATTTTCCAAAATGCTATGAAATTCATTACTTCATTGTGTTACATGAGGTCAGCAGAATCCTTTTTTTAAAGTTTTCTCATTTATCTCAGTTTTTACATTTGCTAAATCTGGATGAAATGGGGGAAATTTTTTTCTTAGTGTTTCACTTGTGGCATAGTGGTTAAGTAACACAACTGCTAAACCGAAAAGGTCAGTAGTTCAAATCTGACAGGTTCTGCTTGGAAACTCTATGGAGCAGTTCTACTCTGCCCTGTAGGGTTGTTATAAATTGGAATTGACTCAATGGCACTAAGTTTGCTTTTTTTTTTTTGGTTTAGTGTTTCATAGTCTCATAGTATCAAATTGTTGGCTTTGCTTACTACACCAACTCATAGCACCAAAATGTAGTGCCCAGGTACAAGGTATGAGGTCACCAATGGGTTGAACTCTGTCCCCCTCAAAAATAAGAATAGCAATTTGGCCAGGCCATGATCCCCAGTATTGCATGACTGCTCTCTATTTTGTGATTTTCCTATGCTATAAATCTTAATCTCTGCCTGTAGTTAATAGACTAGATCATGTTAAAGAGGATTACTGTGGGACTGTAATATCCCTACTAAGGGAGTTTCCCTGGACTGTGGCTTGCACCACCTTTTATCCTACAAGAGATAAATGGGAAGCAAGCAGAGTGTCAGGGACCTCATACCATTAAGACAGCAGCATCAGGAGAAGAGTGTGCTCTTCAGACCTTGGGCTTCCTGTGCCAAGACGCTCTCCAACCAAAGGAAAACAGATATAACACAAGGGCTTTCCTCCAGAGCCAACAGAGAGAGAATAAGTTCCTCTAGAGCTGGCACCCTGAATTCAGACTTGCAGCCTAATGGATTGTGTGAGAATAAACTTTTCTTTGTGAAAGCCATTTTTATTAGACCAGTAGCGGATGACTAAGACACCAACAAAAGCATGACTTCTACACACTTAAAGACGAGACAAGTCAGCTTCAGTAGTGCTGTGAGTTGCCAACAGCCAGTGGGTCCCTTCCTACAGCTGATGCAGTGGTGGTATTCTGCATTTATCCCTCTGCACCACAGTTGACAGACATCATTCCCTCCCTATCAGGAGCAAGCATAGGAATGGGATTGATCAGGTGGCCAGGTACCACGTGATACCCAGAGCTCGGGTTAAGAGCTCAGCCATTAACCAAAAGGCTGGCAGTTCAAATACAACAGCCACTCTTTTGTCCTACAGGGTCATTATGAATCAGAATTAACTTGGTGGCAGCAGGGTGTGGTACACATATGCACAAAGCAGACAGATGTTTACTGTGTCTTCGGAACAGGTACAGTGTTTCTCCACAAGAAGAAGCAACTATGGGAGAGAGAGAGAAGCTCAACTCCCAGACTCCATTACTGGACCCCCGGCTTCTGATCAGGCAGCGCAGGTAGGGGTCAAAGGCTGCGCAATAGACAGCTTTCCCATTTCTCCAGCACACAGAGGTTGAAGAGTAAGGCCAGCGGAAGTATGATGTAGGTCAGGAGGGCAGCATTTTAATTCTGGCAGATCTGAGTTTCTATCCCCAACTGTAGGACTCTTAGCAATCAGCTTCTCTGCTCTAATCCTCAATTCACCAACCCTACTTTGTGAGCCACAGATCCCAACACATGAGAGATACCTATTACAAGTCGTTTTCTTTTTTCACTTCCAACGCCTAATGGAGTGATGTAATCTCACATCTGAACTCACCTAGATTGCAGAGGAATAAGAATTAGGATCAGCGCAAAACTGGTTCCTGTGAGGTCAAGGTTGACATAACTCCACTCTCCAGCTTTCCACTATTTCTGACACCACTCCCCCACGGTACCCACTATTTCTCTGCTGGGCTCAATAACTTGTTGCAACAGCCATACTTAACGCACAGACAATACTCATGATTGTGGGGTTTATTAGGGAAGTAACATGCAACTTCATCAGTCAGGACAGCTTCCAACCAAGACGACCCTCTTGGTTTCCAAAAGCTGACTACCCTCCTCAACAGCGCCAGCCAATGGCCCTTCTAAACTGGGCACACTCCATTCTCTGCTGTGCACATACCCTTCTCTGCCACTGGCCTCCGTGGTATCAGCCTCTTCACTGCTAACAGGACCAACTCATCGCCAGCGAGGCAGTGCATTTGGCTGTTGCTTTCCTAGCAGCAGCTTTTTGCCATCACCTCCAGCTGTGCTACGGGACCCCTTCCTGGTCCATCCTGTCATTGGGGCCCTCTAAATCTTTGCACTATTTGGTTAAGTGTAACAGCTCTTTAGCTCTCCTAACAAGTGCCCAGAAGCACCCCAGTCCCACAATCCCACTCCTGCCTGAAGGTTCTCAGCTCTCTCTCCTTCCAAGTGCCAGAAAGCCCATGGTAGCTGTTTGCCGGTTCCATGGCTCCTTTTGCTCATAGTGCTGTTGCCATTTCTCTGCCACCATGTTCTGCTCTGCTTGCCACTGTCTCACGTCATCTTGCGCAGTCTTCAGCATCACAGTTCCTGACCGATGTTACAACTCTTTAGACAGTTCCTGCCTCCTGTCTTCCACTGCCACTGTAAAAACTGCGGGGTTCGCTGCTTATACAAGCAAGCTCTTTCTCAATTTCAAATCATGACCCTCCCTGCAGGACCACAAATGAAGCAATCCCTGCAAGACACTCAAGCCTACTGGGTGTTTTTACACACTGTATTTGCGTAGTATATTGACAAACCCTGGAAGTATGTAAAATAGGCCGATTACAGGGCAGTCTGTGGCCCAACAAGTCATTTGTGGGAGGATTATAAACTCAAAGCCAGAAAAGCCATATATAAGAAAAACTCATTACACTGCAGGTGACCAAGACTAAGAGAAATTCAAATGATTCTCCAGAAACCTTGACCTAACACCCCAGGTTCTCCTGATATGCCCATTGTAGTCTCTTTGTCAACACCTCCTTAAAGAACCTACCCGAGAGCAGATGCTATGTTTTACCATGTGACCTTGATGCATCACACCCGTCGCTACTTACCATCCTTAGCCCCCACCAACTCCTGTTCATGCTGTAGCTATAGCTGATTGGACCAAGGATGATCACCGACGGAAAGTTAACTAATCCATTCCTTGGAAGTGTCCAGCTAGCTAGATTCTTTGGCTTGAAAATTAAAGTAAGAAACCCAAACTCCACAGCTAGAATGATGGGTGGGGTACAACATCTGTAAGATACTATGGATGCAGGACCTGTTTTGGATGCTCAGGTGACTGAGGGACAAGGAAGTCAGACGTGTGGGGTGTTAGAATAAAAGGATGGGAGAGGACATTGTTACGCAAAGAAGAGAAGAGATCTGATGCTTAGAGAAAACAAGAGACTCAAGAGGCCACAGAGCGTAACTGCTGGACAGACTTTCAAGTCTTCTGCCATCTGGCTGTTCTTAAAACTGGGCTTCTTGGGGTGCACTTATATTCTTATACACTGAAGTATGAGCATATTTTGTTTCTTGCTACCAAATGATCTATGACTAACACATCAGTCTTTACAAAACTGGACAGAAGTATATGTAACCTGGATGAAGAGAAAGAAGTGTTAAGCTTGGTTTCTACTCTTGAATTACCCCATTGCTTAATCTAGGTAAAGCCAAGGGGAAGCAGTGTTGGGGAGAAGGGGAAAGCTGCCAAAATTTCTGACCCTTCTAGGGGGTGCAAGAAGGGAAAGAGAAACTGGGGAAGAACACACAAAAACTAACATTTCAGCAAATTTCATTCTCACTTCTCTTTTTTGTGTTGGGTTCTCAATAGACAGTTTCAGCAAAAACTGAAGCAGAGTTCCAAGTGATTGTTACAAGAGAACTAGTGAAATATGCATGGCCATCAGTGCCCTGTCTTTGGAAGGCTTCCTTGTGGAACAAAGCTTTTCAGTACAGTATGGTGCCTGAGAGGGTAAGAACTGAAGCTAGATTGCCTACACTTGGAATCCCAGCTCTACCATTTACTAGTTTTGTAACTAGACAAATCTTATAATCCAGGAATCAGCAAAGGTTTCTTGTAAAGAACCAGATAATAAATATTTTAGGCTTTCAAATCATACTATTTCTGCCTCAACTACTGAGCTTTTTGTTGGAAGACAGCTGTAAACAATGCGTAAACAAATGAGCATGGCTGTGTTCCAATATAACTTTATTTAATTAAGGATCCGACTCGACGGCACTTGGCTTTTGGCATATCACTTTGATGGGTGGTTTTTACATGGCATTTTTATCCACTGTCTTGTAACTCCCACCAAATGACTGGGTTTTGTTGTTGTTGTTAACAGGTGCCATCAAGTTAGTTCCCACTCATAGCAACCACAATACAAAACCCTGCCTGGTCCCATAGCATTTTCACAATTGTTGCTGTTGTTGAACCCGCAGCCTCAGCCACTGCGCTGACCCATCTCACTGAGAATCTTCCTCTTTTTCACTGACCCTCTGCTTTACCAAATATGATGTTCTTCTCCAGGGAATTGTCCCTCCTGACAACGTGATCACAGTACATAAGATGAAGTCTCTCCAGTCTTGCTTCTCAGGAAATTTCTGGCTGGACTTCTTACAAGATGGATTTGTTCATTCTTCTGGTAATTCATGGTATATTTAACATTCTTTGCCAACACCATAACTTAAATGCATGAATGCTTCCTTGGTCTTCCTTGTACATTGTCCAGCGCTTGCATGCATCTGAGGTGAATGAAAACATCATGACTTGGGTCAGGCACGTCTTAGTCCTCAAGGTGACGTCTTTGCTTTTCAATGCTTTAAGGAGGTCTTCTGTAATAGACTGGCCCAAAGCAATACATCGCTTGCTTTCTTAACTGCTGCTTCAGTGTGTGCTGGTTGTAGATCCAAGTACATGAAATGTTTCACAACACCAGTCTTTATTTATCATGATGTTGCTTATCGGTCCAGTTGTGAGGATGTTGTTTTCTTTACGTTGAGGTATAATCCTGTTCTTCATCAGTAAGTGCTTCAAGTTCTTTTCACTTTCTGCAGGCAAGGTGGTGTCATCTGCATATCTCAGGCTGTTAATGAGTCTTTCTCTAATCATGATGCCGCATACTTCTTCATGTAGCCCAGCTTCTCAGATTATTTCCTCAGTATATGACTGAATAAGTGTAGTTAAAGGATACAACCCTGATGGGCACCTTTCCTGGATTTAAACCACAAAGTATCTGCTTGTTATGTTCAAGCAACTGACTCTTGATATATGTACAGGTTCCTCAAGAGAATAATTAAGTGTTCTGGAATTCCCATTCTTCACAATACTGTCCATAATCTGTTATGATCCTGCAGTAGAGTGAGTTACTTAATATGGCGCTTCTAGACATAGTCTATTACTCCCACCAAAGACTGGATAGGACTTTGCAAATATGGCATATGGAACCCTACCTGAGGGGATTGGTCAGCTTTGCCATCTTATTAGACTTAAAACGAAACATCCTACAAGCAGGGAGGGAGGATCTCACAACTACCAAGAAAGAAGAACCAGGAGTAGAGTGTGTCCTTTGAATCTGGGATCACTGCACTGAGAAAATTCTGGAACTAGGAGATAAAGACAGGCAGACAGACAGAGAGAACTTTAACACCCAAGATGACAAGAAGTGGTGGCAGAGAAATAGCAGCAGGTAAGAGGCAGAAGACCAGCAGCTGATGGCACAGTGGGCTTCTTAGTCCATGGAGAAATAAAGTTGAGTGTCTTTGGGAAGGAGGCTTATTGGTGTGATGGAACTCCTCAGAGCACTTATCTGCAGAACTAAAAGAGCTTTGCAAATTTGCCAGAGCAGAGTAGAAGCTGAGAGGCCAGAAAGTGGTATGCCTGTGGGCTGAGAAGAGCCTGTCCTGACAGAAGAACTGTGTCCAGAATGTTCCTGACCCTGAACTGTACCCTGTTGCTCCCCTAATAAACCCCATAATAGTGAATATTGTCTGTGAGCTTTGTGTGGCCACTGCAGTGAATTATCAAATGAGGGAAATCATGTTAAACACTCTTGACATAAGTGAAGCCATCTTGGATGCTGAACCGTTACTTCAACTCTGTGTAACCTCTTGTACTGTTTGTGTACTGTAACCTAGAGGCGATCTGGGAACACCTCCAAGCCCTTGGCCCAAACATGTGGAACAATGTATGACCGAAACTGTAAACAACTGACTTAGTTACTGTATGTTTCAGTTCCTTGTATTCTAAGTTACCAAAAGGGTATAAATACTCTAATAAACCTTTGCTCTGGGCTCTCGGCTGGGGAAAGCCGTTAGCCCCCTGATCCCAAACTGTGTCATGTCTATCCTTTCTTAGTCTCGGCGTCGCTCTCCTCCGCCCACCACGTTCATCGGAGAACTCTCTGATATCCGACAATCAAACCCAACAGAAAAGTAGAGGATGCCATGGGAGGGACAGAAGGTATCAGTTGGTAAAGACGGTGGACAGAAGAGGCTTGTCTGACTTCTGCCTCATAGGAATCAGCCTTGGGCTGTTGGAATCGATTGCCCTTCCCCTTTGTGGAATTAGAGGAGGTCAGGTGCCCTTGCATGCCATTTTACAGACTTGCAGTGGATGCTTGGGTAGATGCTATGCCGATAAGGCAGAAGGCACTCTTTTGGGGAGTGGGAGGATGAAAATAAGGTGTATGGAACTGTAACAAGGGGATTGGGCAATTTTGCCAGCCAACTGAGTTTAAAAGAGAGTCAATCCCAGAGAAGAGAGGGAACCTCATAGCACCCAAAAAAAGAATGGTGGAAACATCCTTTAAATTCTGGATCCATGTGCTGAGAACCTCCTAGAGACAGGAGACAGATGGAGCTATGGTGCAGGATATGGCATGAGATGCTGTCTTAATGATTTAATGCTGCCATAGCAGAAATACCACAAGTGGGTGGCTTAACAAAGAGAAATTTATTTCTCACAGAAAAGTCGGATAAAAGTCCAAATTCAGGGCATCACCTATAGGGAAGGGCTTTCGCTGTTGGCCCTGAGTCTTTACCCTGAACTGGATGCTTCTGAGGCCCAGGGACCTCAGGTTCAAAGGATTTGCTTTGTTGCTGGTGCTTCTTTCCTGGTGGTATGAGGTCCCCAATCTCTCTGCTCACTTCCCTCTTCTACATCCCAGGAGATTTCCCCAAGACACAGCGCAGGCTTGTAGATTGAGTCCCACTTCACCAGCACAGCTGCTGCCCATCCTTGCTCACTAGCTTCATAGAGGCAAGACTTACAACATATAGGAAAAACTACACAATATCAGAAATCTGGGCCAAGCAAAAGTGACACACCTTTTTTGGGGAGGGGGACACAATTCAGTCCACGACACATGGCAAGAAGCAGCTGCACACAGATGGCATTAACAGAGACAGCAGAACAAGGAAACAGGAGATAGAATAGAGCAGTGGTCTTCCTGGTCCACAGAGTAAAAAAACTGAGCACTTACAGGCTTGCTGGCAAACTGGGGCCTCCAGGCTCTTGGCAATGGAGCTAAGGAACATCGTCATACTTAACCTGAGCAGGACAGAGGCTGGACAGCTCATAGAGGCCTAAGGGTCTAAGAGGCCAAGGAGAGGCCTGCCTGCATGCCTGGATGAGAAAAGTCCTTCGTGATCAAAGAACTATATCCTGAGCCATTTCTCATCCTGAATTGTAACCTGTTACTTCTGTAACAAACCTCATAGTCATAAGTATTGTATGTGAGTTCTATGTGGCCATTGCAATGGATTATTAAACCTGTAGAGAAGTAGAGAGCACCGTGGGAGGAGAAGGTAGTGTCAGAATTGATTTAAAAAAATAAATAAATAAGGTTGGTGAGAAGAGACATAGGCCTGACCTCTGCCTCACAGGAATCAACCTTGGACTGTTGATTTTGACTCTTCTCTTCCCTAATGAAGGTGTAGGAGGTCAGATGCCCTTGACATGATGCTTTTATGAACATTTAAATTTGAATTTTACATAATTTAGACATGTCACCAAATATTATTTTTACATTTTTATTTAAAAAATATAAAATCCATTCTTAGCTCACAGGCTGTACAAATACAGATGCTGGGATAGAGTTGGCCCACAGTGATGGTTTGCTGCCCCCATATTTAACTTCACTGAGCTTCAGGCATTCCATCTGTAACTGGGAATAATAATTCTCACCAAGGAGTTTTCGAAGAAGACAAGAACTGGCATAAAGCACTTATCGTGGGGTTTTGTGTAATGATTATTATCTATATGCTAATAATCGAGGGAAAGTGTCTCTTCAATATGTTTTCCATTTTCTCTAAGTGAACCTATTCACATTTAAGGCTTCTTTGATACCTCAGCTAATAACCCTCAAAGTCCTGTTCGTGTCTCAGAGCTTTCTCTTGGACTGCAAGCGTGGCATCTTGGGTTCATCTGTCTCTTCATGTCCATGTCCAGCATTTGATTCCTTCACCTTCTCTTATAACTCTGCTTCTCCTCACAAGTTCCCATCTTAGTGATGGTTCTCAAATCTTCTCAACTATCCCCAATATGGTGGATTTTGAGAAAATTGCTGCAGAATTCTTTGACACTCCTCCTCTTAAGAGAGTCTCGGCCATCTGCCCTTGGATCTCGGTTGGCTCAGGACTACTTTGGCCAATGGAATGTGATGGATGTGATGTTAGATGACTTCCAAGACTAGATCAGAAAAGGCTATGCACGTCTAGCCAACATGGTGCCATAGATAGATACATCACATGGCCCCTCCACAGAAAAGACCTAAAAACTAAGTAAAACAGAGACAAATGTCAATTCTGGAAACTAAAGTGTCGAACTAAGGGATAGAGATCTCAGCCAACACCAAATGGAATAAGAAACTGACAGAGAACAGAGAGCATGAAAAGATGTGAGTGCAAGTCCCCTATCAGCTAATCCAGCAAGGTTTCATCATGTTGGATTCTTACTGGAGATCAGCATACAGAGAGAACAAGAAAGCAGTTCTACAGAAATGCCATCAGAAGACAAGGCACTTGGTAACCAGTGCTACATGTCTTCCCACCCCTCATCTTCTCCCTGGTTCTTTACCTCCGATGCCACCTGGCTAGCTGTGGTGGCTGTAAAGGCCAGAAGTGCAGTGTCTGTGCTGTGTGGATTCACTCCAGTGCCCATATCATAAATAGACAGACAGGGAGCATGCAAAAGCATTTTCAAGAGCTCCCAGCAGGACACAGATCACCTGGTAACCAGAGATAAATGCTTTCCTAACACTGCACCACCCCACCCCACCCCCACCACACACACAATTTCCTGTGCTTTCCACCAACACCAGGAGGAAATTCCAAGTAGGATTTGTATCAGGTATGCATCCATGGTTCAACAATAGGAAAACAATCAACCACATAAATGAAACAAAAGGCAAGAACCACATGATCTTATCAATCAATGCAGAAAAAGGCATTTGACAAAGTCCAACGTCCATTCATGTTAAAAACTCAACAAGATGGGTACAGAAGGGAATTTTCTTAACCTAATTAGGACACTTACACAAAGCCAACAGCCAACATTATCCAAATAGAGAGAGACTGAAAGCACTTCCCCTGAGAATGGGGACCAGACAAGGATGCCCTTTGTCACCACTTCTATTCAACATTGTGCTATAGGTTTTCTAGGGCATCCAAATTGGTAAGAAAGTAGTAAAAGTATCTCTATTTGCAGATGATATGAACTTATACTGAAAACCCTAAGGAATCTATGAAAAAAGCCTACTGGAACCAGTAGAAGAGTTCAGCAAAGTGTCGAAATATAAGATAAACATACAGAAATCAGTTGGATTCCTCTACACTAAGAAAGAGGAAATCACCAAATCAATACCATCTACAGTAGTCCCCAGAAGATAAGATACTTAGGAATAAATCTAACCTGAGACATAAAATTCTATACAAAGAACACTATAAGACACTACTGCAAGAAATCAAAAGCAACTTTCTTAAGTGGAGAAATACACCTTGCTCATGGATAGGAAGACTTAACATTGTGATAATGTCTATTTTACCAAAAGCAATCTATAGATACAAGGTAATCTCAATCCAAAATTTCAGTGGCATTTTTTAATGAGATGAGAAACAAAAGACACTGGATAAGTAAGGCATTCCTGAAGAACAACAAAGTGGGAGGGCTTACACTACCTGGCTTTAGAAGCTATTACACTGCTACAGTAGTCAAAACAGCCTGGTACTGGTATAACAACAGATACATAGCCCAATGACGCAGAACTGAGAATACAAATATAAAATCATTCATCTATGAGCAGTTGATATTCGACAAAGGCCCAAAGCCTGTTAATTGGGAAAAGGTTGTCTCTTTAACAAATTGTGTTGATACACAATTTGGCACATCTATATGCCAAAAATGAAACAAGACTCATGTCTCACAACATGCACAAAAACTGGCTCAAAATGGATCAAAGACCTAAATGCAAAATCTAAAAATGATAAAGATCATGGGAGAAAATGTACAGACAACACTGAGAACCCTAACACACAGCATAAACAAAATACATAACATTATTAACAATTCACAAACACCAGAAGAGAAAATAGATAACTGGGAACTCCTAAAACTCAGACACTTATGGTCACTGAAAGACTTCACCAAAAGAGTAACAAAAATATTTCTTTGGCCACACAAATTTGATCAGCATCTAATTTCTAAAATCTACAAGATACTACAAAACTTCTGCAACATAAAGACAAATAATTCGATTAAAAATGGGCAAAGACTATGAACAGGTAGGTCATCAAAGAAGACATTCAAGTGGCTAATGGATACATAAGGAAAAGCTCACAACCATTAGCCATTAGAGAAGTGCAAATCACAACTACAGTGAGACATCATCTCATCCCAACAAGACTGACCTTAATCCAAAAACATAAAATAATAAATGTCGGGGAAGCTGTGAAGAGGCTGGAACACTTATACACTGTGGTTGGAATGTGAAATGGTACAACCACACTGGAAATCAATTTGATGCTTCCTTAAAAAGTCGGAGACAGAAATATCATATAATCCAGCAATACCACTCCTTGGAATATATCTTAGAGAAATAAGAGCTGTTGCACAAGTAGATATATGCCCACCAATATTCATCACAGCACTGTCTACAACAGTGAAAAGGTGGAATCAACTTAGCCAAGTGCCAGGAATCAACTTAGGTGACTATTAATAGATGAATGTACAAATTATGGTATATTCATACAATGAAATACTACACAATGATAAAGAACAAAGATAAATTTGTGAAACACTTCATAATGTGGAGGAATCTGGAAGGCGTTATGCAGAGTAAAATTAGTCTCAGAAGGATGAATACTGTATGAGACCACTATAACAAGGACTCAAGAAAAGATGTAAACAGAGAAGAAAACAGTCTTTGATGGCTACCAGGGTAGGGAAGGAGGCAGAGCCGTATTCACTAATTAGATAGTAGACAAGAATTATTTTAGGTGAAGGGAGAAACAACACACGTTGACATCAGCACAACTGGACTAAACCAAAATCTAAGACATTTTCTAAATATAACCAAACACTTTGAAGAACAGAGTAAGAGGGCCAGAGGTCTGGGGACCATGGTTTCAGGGGACATCTATGTCAGCTAGCATAACAAAGTTTATTAAGAAAATGTTCTGCATCCCACTTTGGTGATGGTGTGTGAAGACTTAAAAGCTAACAAGCAGCCATCTAAGGAGCATCAATTAGTCCCAACTCATCTAGAACAAAGGAGAACGAAGCCTATCAAAGACATAAGGAAAATATGAGCCCAAGAGAAAAAAGGGCCGTATGAACAAAGACACCACCTCATCACGAGACCAGAAGAATTAGACCGTGACTGCTGGTTGCATAGTGGTTAAATGCTACATCTGAAAACCAAAAAGTCAGCAGTTCAAATCCACCAGCTGCTCCTTGGAAACTCTGTGGAACAGTTTCACTCTGTCCTGTAGGGTCACTATGAGTTGGAATCAACTGGCCAGCAGTGGGTTTGGGTTACCACCAATGACAGCCTAAGAGGGGACACAACAAAGAGTCCCTGATGAAGAAGTAATGTTGATGTTGAACTTGAACTCTGGTAAAAAGGTCAGACTTGATGTTCTGACTGACTGGACAGTCCTCAAAAGACATGACCCCTGGATTTTCTGTTAACCCAGAACCGAAACCATTTCTGAAGTCCACTCTTCAAAGATTGAACTGGTCTATAAGACATAAGATGATGCTGGCAAAGAGTGTACTTCAAGGCTTAGATAGACACAAGAGACTAATGAGGCAGCTCCTGTCCAGAGACAAGATGAGAAGGCAGAGGGGCACAGGAGCTTCTTGAACAGACACAGGAAATACAGGGTGGACAGGAGGAGTGTGCTGTCACCACATGGGGACAGCAGCTAGGGTCACACAGCAAACAGTCACACAGTGTGTGTTTTTGTATGAGAAACTGACTTGAATTCTAAACTTTCACATAAACACACACACAAAAAGACTGCCAAAAGGTAAAAAGAGAACCTACAGACTTGGGGTGGGGGGAGGAATGACTACTATTAGTTAGACAAAGTTCTAATCTCTAAAAATCTACAAGGAAATCTGACACCTCTACAACAAAAATATGAACAATCTAATTTTAAAGAATGAGCAAAGGACCGTGGAGAGATTGGAAATCTTCTACACTGATGGTGGGAATATAAAATGGTACAACTTTTTGGAAATCGATTTGCCACTTCCTTAAAAATCTAGAAATGGAAATACCACATGGCCCAGCAATCTCATTTCTTGGAATATATCCTAGAGAAATAAGGGCTGTTACATGAACAGATACATGCACAGCAATGTTTATTAGAGCACTGTCCACAAGAGCAAAAAAGATGAAATCAACCTAGGAGCCCATCAACAGATGAACAGGTAAAGAAACTATAGTATATTCATGCAATGGAATACTATGCACTAATAAAGAACAACAATGATTTTAGAAAATATGTAATCTGACAATTAAGACTGCAAACTTAATTATTCTAAGCGCTGCATACCACCTTGCTGAATATCCCTATGATTACCTTCGAAGTACTTCCATTGGGAAGATATGAACCAACACCAGTGCCTAGTCCACCTTTCAAAGCAATTTTGGAACTCTCTTTGGAATGGCCATTGCACACAGTGGCATGGTGGTAAGTTCGTGAACTTAATTGTATAGTCATCTATGAAGGGAGTTTTTATCCAATAAACAAATAACTGCATTCACTCTCCCTACTCACCTGATTTGGGCCCCAATGACTTTTTTCTTTACTCAAAGATAGAGGAAGACATTTTGATGACATTCAGGACATTGACGGTAATACAGTGACAGGCCTGACTGCCATTGCAGAAAAAGAGTTCCAAAATTGCTTTAAAGAATGGACTAGGCACTGGCGCTGGGGCATAGCTTCCCAAGGGAAGTCCTTTGAAGGTCACCATAGTGATATTCGGCAGCGAAGTATGTAGCACTTTTTCTAGGGTAAGTTCACGAACCTAATTGTCAGACCTTGTATCTCATAACATGAAGTCATCTGAAAGACATAATGCTGAGTGAAATTAGTTAGATGCAAAAGGACAAATATTGTAAGAGATCATTATTGTAAGGACTTAAGAAAAGGTTTATGCACAGAAGAAAATAATCTTTTATGGTTGCAAGAGTGTGGAGGGAGGCAGAGGGGTATTGATAGATTGGATTGTAGATAGGAATGGGGTCATGTAAAGGAGTTGATAGCACACAATAAAAGAGACATTGGCACAACTGGATTACACCAAAAGCTAAATGGTCTTCTAAACACAATCCAACATTTTGAAACACAGAGTAGCAGGGACAGAGGTCTGGGGACCATGGTTTCAGGGGACATCTAGGCTAATTTTTTTTTTTAAGGAGATGTTTTGCATACCACTTTGGTGAGTGGTATCTGGGGTCTTAAAAGCTGGGAAGCAGCCATCTAAGCAACATGGATTGGCCCCTATCCATGTAGAGCAGAGAAGAGTGAAGGACATTAAAGACACAAAGAAAATATGAACCCAGTAGACAGAAGGTGCCACATGATCCAGAGACTATATCATCATGAAACCAGAAGAACTAGATGGTGCCTGACCACAACTAATGACTGCCCTGATGTAGAATGCATTGTGAAGTCCCCGATGTAGTGGGACAAAAATGGGTGTGCAAAACCATATCTCTGTTAAAAGACCACACTTGATGGTCTGTCAGACTGGAAGAGCACCTAAAGATGTGTCTCCTGGACTCTCTGTTAGCCTAGAGCTGAAACCAGTACTGAAGTCAACTGTCCAGATAGAAATTGGACTGGACTGTAAGGCATAGAGTGACGTTGCCAAAGAATATGCTCCTTGACTTAAATATATACATGAGGCTGCCTGAGCAGCCCCTCTCTGGAGGCAAGATGAGAAGGTGGAGGCGGGTAAGAGTTGGCTGAATGGATACAGGAGTACAGGGTGGAAAAGAGGAGTGTGCTGTCACAGGGGGGTGGTGAGGGAGAGCAGTTAGAGTTGCATAGTGGTGTATGTTTGGGATTTTGTATGGCAAATTCATTTGGATGGTAAAATTTTACTTAAATCATAATAAAATAGTAAAAAAAAGAAAGGCAAAGGAGATGAACAGGCACTTCACCACAGAAGACATTCAAGTAGCCAACAGACAAATGAGGAAATGCTCTCCATCACTAGTCATTTTCGAAATGCAAATCAAAACCACAGTGAGATATTTTCTCACCCTGATGTTACCAGCATGTATCGAAAAAAGGGAATAACAAATATTAGAGAAGCCGTAGAAAGATCGAAACTCTAAAACATACCACTGGTGGGAATGCAAAATAACCATTTTATAAAACAGTATGCTGCATCCTCAGAAAGCTAGAAATGCCATATGATCCAAGATTTCGACTCCTAGAAATATATCCTAGAGAAGAATCATTATACAAATAGACATGTGTATACCCATGTTCATTGCAGCACTGTTCACAATGGTGAAAAGCTGGAGACAACCTAAATGCCCATCAACAGCTGAATGGATAAACAAGCTGTGGTACATACACACAATGGAGTATTATGTGACAATAACAAACAGTTATGAATCTGTGAAGCATCTCATAACCTGGAGGAAACTGAAGAATGTTACGCTAAGTGATATAAATCAATCACAAAAGACAAATATTGTATGAGACCACTACTATAAAAACTCATGAAAAAATTTACACAAAAAAGAAACCATCTTTGATAGTTACCAGGCAAGGGAGGGGTGGAAATGTAAATACATTAGACAATAGATAAGTAGAAAATTTGAAGAAGGGTAAGACAGTACGCAACACTAGGGAAACCAGCACAACTTCTACAAGGCAATGTCATGCAAGCTCCACAGACATATCCAAACTTCCTGATGGACCAGATTGTTGGGCTGAGGCCTGTGGAGACCATGGTCTCGTGGAACATCTAGATCAATTGGCATCACACAGTGCAAGAAGAAAATGTTCTACATTCTACTTTGGTAAGTAGTTTCTGGGTCTTGAAAACCTGAGTAACCATCTAGGATACTCCACCGGTCCTACCCCTTTGGCAGCAAGGAAGAATGAAGAAAACTAAAGTTAAAAGGGAAAGATTGGTCCAAAGGATTGGTGGACTACATCTACAATGGCTTCCAGCAGACTAAATTCAGTACAACTAGATTATGTCTGGCTACCACTATTGATTGTTCCGACATGAATCACAACAGAAGGTCCCAGACAGAGCTGGAATAAAATGTAGAACAAAATTCTGACTCAGAAACAAAGACTGGACTTTCTGGCCTGATAGAGACTGAAGAAACCCTGAGAGTATGGCCCCCAGTCACACTTAAATGAAAGTCATTCTGAGGTTCACCCTTCAGACAAAGATTAGACAGGCCCATGAAACAAACAAGACTAAATGAGCATGCCAGTCCAGGGTCAAGGAATAGAAGGCAGGAAGAGACAGAAAATCTAGTAATAGGGAACCCAAGGTTGAGAAGGGAGAGTGTCGACAGGTTGAGGGATTTTAACCAATGTCATAAAACACTGTGTACTAACTGTTTAATGAGAATCTCTAAACTTTATCTGAAGTACAATAAAAAAGAAAACAAAAGAGAAGGCTATGCACTTTCTATTGAACCTTTTGGGATACTCATTCTGGAGGAAGGCAGCCATCAGATAAGAAATCTAAAAATTGATGAGGAAGCAGGGCTAAGATGACAGACGGGCCACACATCTCCTCTGATCTGTCTAACAACTAAGGCACAAAAAGAACATTCTAGGAGCCCCAGGATAAGGCAGAAAATTATGAGATCAGACAGGGTGACAGGAAAGGGGGCAACTACTTTTGTCAGAGGCAAATTGGCATTTCAGAGGGTCCTGCTTCTGCTGGCATGGGAATTGAGCAGGAGCACAGGTGCAGAGAGCATCTTTGTAGGCTGGGACTGATGCACCTTAGAGCATGGCTGAGATAGACTGTCATGCTGAGCAGCAGCACCTTTGTGGAGTGCACCTGTCTCAACTAAGAGGCTGATGTTAGGATGGTCACACCTAGAGAACCTGGTGGTGGCTGGTAGTCAAGTGCAGCAGCACCCTTCCCCCTCCATTCTATGAGCTACACCAGAGGCTAAATTCTGGCACACTACCTGAGCCAGAAGTGACACATTGTACATATGTGCCCTGAGCTTTCCTCCTGGACTCAGAGAGAGAAACAAAAGGAGAGGCAGTAGAAAAGTTCCTCTGGCTCTTCCTGAGCTGGGGGAATTTCTACACCTACAGAGCCTCAGGTGAATTCCACCACACCATCTCAAGCTAAATGCTCGTGAACACTCCCTGCCCAGTTCTTTCCTACATGCTGATTTCTCTCCCTATCCACAGCCTTTCCCACCTACCTTCTATGTTCTACACCAGATGCTAAATTCTGGTGCACTACCTGGCTAGAAGTGGAACATTTTACATGTGTGCCCTGACCCTTTTCCCAGACTCAAAGGGAGGGGTAGAAACCAAATTCCACTGGCTCCTCTGAACTTCAGATCACTGTACGTATGAAGCAAGAGAAGAAGTTCATTGGAGCACCACAAGCTAAGTGCTCACCAACTTTTGTGACTGGAACCTTCTTATGCATTGACTTCACTTCCTATACCCAACTTTTTCCCCCTCCCCTCTCTGCTCTACATCTGACTCTAGATTCTAGAGCACTACCTGGGCCAGAAGTAGGGCATTTTATGTGTGTCCCCTGAGCTTTCCTCCCAGACCTTGGGATGGGAACAAAGGGAGGTTTGGAAGAAGAGCTCTACTGGCTCCCCTGAGCCAGCAATTCCTGCTAACTTTCTCTGTGAAGTCATCACTCTAACCATTTGATGACAAGGCATCAGAACTGTTAAGGCTCCAATAACCGCACTAGCTCAAATGACTAGACAACTTGGACAGTCAAAAGCAAATTAAAAATATATATATTTGCAAGTTAGATTGCAATAACCTGACAGATAAATCACAATGATTTTCTGATGGCTTGGAGACACCAATCAATTTCTAATCATTTAAAGAAGTAGATCAACATGCCTCTAGGCAACTCTCAAAATAAAGAATCAAGAGTTTTCCCAGATGAAAAAATCTTCCTGCCATTATCGGAGGTAGAATACAAGAGTTATGTATGGAACCCTTTAAGAAATCACAGTGGAGATTAGACAAAGTGCAGCAAAACAAAATGAAAAATAAAACAAGTTGTAAGAATGCTAGATCAACAATGATCTGAAATTCAGCAGATTATTGAATTAAAAAAATCACAGAGTTAGACAATTAATAGAAAGTTAAAGGAGGAAGACTGAGGCAACGGAATGCAGAGTTAGCAAAACTGAAGATAAAGCAACTGACACTAGCATTTATGAGGAAAAATCAGATAAAAGAATTAAGAAAAATGAAGAATTATTAATAGTTATGTAGAACTTTATCAAGAGGAACAACTTACAAACGATTGGAGTACCACAACAGGGAGGGATAGCAGAAAATACACAGACAATTGTTCAAGATTTGTTGACAGGAAACTTCCCTGACATCACAAAAGTCACCAAGATGACAGCACTAAATTCACACCTAGCAATAATTGCATTCAATGTAAATGGATTAAATGCACCAGTAAAGAGACAGAGAGTAACAGGTTGGATCAAAAAACATAATCTGTCTATATGCTGCTTACAAGAAACGTACCTTAAACTCAAAGATACAAACAAACTGAAACTCAAAGAATGGAAAAATATATACCATGTTAACAACATTCAAAGAAGAGTAGAAGTGGCAATACTAATCTTGGATAAAAGACTTTTAAGTAAAAGCCATTATCATGGACAAGGGTGATCATTATTTATTGCTTAAAGATCCAATACGTAAGGATGATATAACAATATTAAATATTTATGCACCCAACAACAGAACTTCTAAATACATCAAACAAACACTGAAAACATTAAAAAGTGAGATAGATCACTCCACAATAACAGTGGGAGACTTCAACACATCACTTCCAGTAATTTACAGAACATCCAAAAAGAAGCTCAATAAAGATACAGAAGATCTTATTGTCATAACCAACCAACTCAATCTCAAAGACATATTCAGAACTCTCCACCCAACAACAGACAAGTATGCCTTCTTTTCCAATGTACGTGGAACTTTCTCCAGAATAGACCACGTATTAATCCATTAAGTAAGTCTCAACAAAGTCAAAGCACTGAAATATTGCAAAGCATTTTCTCAAACCATAAAGCCATAAAGCTTGAAATCAATAGCAGAAAAACATGGGAAGAAACTCAGACTCATGGAAACTGAACAATGCCTTGCTCAAAAATTGCTGGCTTATAGAAGAAATCAAACTTGCAATAAAAAAAATTTCATGGAATCAAGTGGGAATAAAAACACATCCTACTAGTACCTGTGGAATACAGCAAAAGCAGTGCTCAGAGGTCAGTTTATCTCAATAAGTACACACATCCAAAATGAAGGGCCCAAATCAAAGAATTAACCCTACAACCCAAACAACTAGAAAGAGAAAAGATAATTAAGAGTAGACGAGAGCTAAATGAATTAGAGAATAGGAAGTCAACTGAAAGAAATAACAAAACCAAAAGCTGGTTTTTTGAAAAGATGAACAAAATTGATAAACCCTTCACCAAATTCAGCAAAAAAAGAGACCAAACAAATAGCTCAAGAAATTGACCAAAAAATAAGATGAGTGATTTCACAATAGACCTAAACAAAACTAAAACAATCATAACAAGATGTTATGAAAAATTGTATTCTAATCGGCTTGAAAACCTAGAGGAAATGGACAAATTTCTAGAATCACAGTATCTACCAAAATTAACACAAATGGAAGTAGAATAACTTAATAAATCCATCACAAAAGAAGAGATTGAAAAAGTAACCCCAAAACTACCAACAAAAACAAAGTCCTGGCCCACACAGCTTCAATGGAGAATTCTACCGAACTTTTAAAGACAAGTTAATATCAATACTTTTAAAGGCATTTCACGGCATAGAAAAAGAAGGAACACTCCCAAATTCATTCTATGAAGCCAGCATAACCCTTATACCAAAAACTGGTAAACATAGCACAAAAAAGGAAAATTACAGACCAATATCTTTCATGGAACTAGATGCAAAAATCCTCAGTAAAATTCTAGCCAATAGAATTCAATAATGAAAAAATAATTCATCATGACCAAGTAGGATTCATGCCAGGGATGCAGGGATGGTACAAAAGATAAGGGAATCAGTGAGCTTAACATGAAAACTATGACATCATCACACTATAAAGAGGGATATATAACAGTAGATATAACCCTTTCAGATGGAGAAGAAATTAAGAAGACTTACAGAAGTTAAAGATTGATTTAAACTTAAAACATTAAAGGGAATCCAAGGGGCAGCCACAATGCAAACTAACAATGTGACATATCAAAACAAGAAACATAATACAGGAGTTACAACAAACACAAAACCAACACTAAAAAGATGAAAAGTGAACCTATGAAGAAAAACAACCCAGAACAGAATAATAAGAGGAACAAAGAAAACATCAACAACATAGAAATAAAGGCAACAAAATGACAGCACTGAACACATACTATCAGTAATTACACTGAATGTAAATGGATTGAATGCTCCATTAAAGAGTTAGAGAGTAACAGCTTGGATTAAAAAATATGATCCGTCAATATGTTGCTTACAAGAAACGTGCCTTGGACTCAAAGATATGAGCAAACTAAAAACAAAGGATGGAGAAACATACACCAACCTAACAACACACAAAGAAGTGCAGGAGTGGCAACACTAATCTCAGATAAAATAGGTCTTAATGCAAAATCCCCCATTATGGAAAAGGATGGACACTATTTATGGCCAAAAGTTTCGGTACACAAGCAGGACATGACAATATTAAATATTTATACACCCAATACTAGAGCATCTAAATCCTACCCAAATGCACTGCCATCAAGTTGGGTCTGAGAGCATCTAAATACATTGAACAAATGCTGACAACATTGAAAAATGAGATAGATCACTCCACAGTAGTAGTAGGAGACTTCAATACTCCACTTCCAGTAATGGACAGATCATCCAGATAAAAGCTCAGTAAAGATACAGAAGATCTCATTGCAACAGTCAACTAGGTCTTATCAATATTTACAGAACTTTTTACCTAACAACAGATAAGTACACCTTCTTTTCCAACACACATGGAACTTTCTCCAGAATAGACCGTGTATTAAGTCATAAAGCAAGCCTCAACAAAATCCAATCCACTGAACAATGCAAAGCATCTTCTCAGACTATAAAGCTATAAAAATTGAAACCAGTAGCAGAAAAAACATAGGTAGAAATTTGAACTCATGGAAACTGAACAATACTTTGCTCAAAAATTCATAAGTTATACAACACATCAAGGACACAATAAAGAAATTTATAGAACTGAACGAGAATGAAAACACATCCTATCAGAACCCGTGGCATACAGCAAAAGCAGTGCTCAGAGGTCAGTTTACCTCTATAAATGCACACATTCAGAATGAAGAAAGGGCCCAAACCAAAGAATTAACCCTAAAACTTGAACAAGCAGAAAGAGAGCAACAAAAGAAACCCTCGGACACCAGAAGAAAACAGATAATAAAGACTGGAGCAGAACTAAATGAATTAGAGAATAGAAAAACAATTGAAAGAATTAACAAAACCAAAAGCTGGTTATTTGAAAAAATCAACAAAACTAACAAATCATCAGCTAAACTTAACAAGAGAAAAACAGGAGAGGAAACAGATAACCCTAATAAGAAATGAGACAGATGTCACAACAGATCCAACCAAAATCAAAGTATCATAACAGAATACAATGAAAAACTGTACTCTTAACAGATTTCTGAATTCACGTCACCTACCAAAATTATCACAAGGAGAAGTAGGAAAACTTAATAAACACATCGCAAAAGAAGAGATTGAAAAAGTAATAACAATAAAAAAGAGAAGTTCTTGCCCAGATAGCTTCACCAGAGAATTCTACCAAAGTTTTAGAGAAGAATCAATTCCAATACTACTAAGGCTATTTCACAGTGCAGAAAAGGATGAAATATTCCCAAATTCATTCCATGAAGCCAGCATAACCCTGATACCAAAGCCAGGGAAAGATTCTACTAAAGAAGAAAATTACAGACCAATATCACTCATGAACCTATATGCAAAAATCTTCATCCTAGCCAATAGAATTCAACAACGTATCAAAAAAATAATTCATCATGACCAGTTGGCTTCATAACAGGGATGCGTGGCTAGTTCCAAATCAGAAAAGCAATTAACGTGACAAACCACATAAATAGCACAAAGGATAAGAATCATCTGATTTTGTCAATTGATGCAGAAAAGGCATTTGACAAAGTCCATCACCCATTCATGTTAAAAACTCTCAGGAAAATAGGAATGGAAAGGGAATTCCTCAATGGAATAAGGGGCATCTACACAAAGCCAACAGCCTACATTATCTTGAATGGAGAGAGACTGAAAGAATGCCCTCTGAGAATGGGAACTAGACAAGGATGCCCACTTTCACCACTTCCATTCAACGTTGTGACAGAGGTTCCAGCCAGAGCAATTAGACAAGGCAAAGAAATAAAGGGCATCTGTATTGGCAAAGAAGAAGTAAAAATCTCCCTATTTGCAGACAATATGATCGTATACACAGAGAACCCCAAATAATCCGTAAATACACTACTGAAACTGATAGAAGAGTTCGGCAAAATATCAGGATACAAGACAAACATAAGTAAATCAGTATGATTTCTTTACATCACAAAGAGATCATCAAAGAAGAAATCATCAAATCAATACCATTTTCTATAGCCCCTAAGAAGCTAAAATACCTAGGAATAAATCTAACCAGAGAAATAAGAGACCTATACAGAGAAAACTGCAAGACTTTAGTGCAAAAAACCAAAAGAGACTCACGTAAGTGGAGAAATCTACCCTGCTCAGGGATAGGAAGACTTAACATTGTGAAAATGTCTACTTTACTCAAAGCGATCTGCATATATGATGCAATCCCACTACAAATTCCAGTGTCATTTTTTAATGAGATGGAGAAACAAATCACCAACTTTGTTTGGAAAGGGACGAAACCCCAGATAAGTGAAGAAGAGGAACCAGGGGAGGCTTCACACTACCTGACCTTAGAACCTATTACACTGCCATGGTAGTCAAAACAGCTTGGTACTGGTACAAAAATAGATATATAGGCCAATAGAACAGAGTAGAGAATCCAGAAATAACATCATCCGCCTAAGAATAGCTGATACTTGGCAAAAGTCCAAAGGTTGTGAACTGGGGAAAAAAGTGTCTCTAACAAATGGTGTTGGCAAAACTGGATATCCATGCTCAAAAAACTGAAACAAGACCCACATCTCATATCTTGTACAAAAACTAACTCAAAATGGATCAAAGACCTAAATATCGAATTTAAAACAATAAAGATTATGGAATTAAAAATAGGGACAACTTTGGAAGCTCTAATACACAGCTTAAACAGACCTGTTGTTACGTGCCATTGAGTTGGTTCCAACTCATAGTGGATGTTACAGTGATGTTATGCACAACAGGACCAAACACTGCCCAGTCTTGCACCATGTCCACAGTCGTTTTTATGCTTAAGCCCATTGTTGCAACTGGTGTCAGTCCATCTCACTGAGGATCGTCCTCTTTATCACTAATCGTCCACTCTACCAAGCATGATGTCCTTCTTCAAGAACTGATCTTTCCTGACAACAAATCCAAAGTATATAAGATGCAGTGTTGACATCTTTGCTTCCAAGGATCACTCTGGTTGTACTTCTTCCAGAACAGATCTGTTTGTTCTTTTGATGGTCCATGGCACATTTAACATTCTTCTCCAACACCACAATTCAAGGGCATCAATTCTTCTTCCGTCGTCTTCGTTCGTTGTCCAGCTTTCTCATTCATATAATACTACTGAAAATATCATGGCTTGGGTCAGGTGCACTTTAGCCTTCAAGGAGACATCTTTATTTTTCAGTACTTTAGAGAAGTCCCTTGCAGCAGATTTTCCTAATGCAGTGCATCTTTTGATTTCTTGACTGCTGCTTCCATGGGTGTTGATTGTAGAACCAAGTGAAGTGAGATTCTTGGCAACCCCAATTCTTTCTCCATTTATAATGATGTTGCTTACTGATCCAGCTGTGAGGATTTTTGTTTTCTTGATGTTGAGGTGCAGTCCACACTGAAGGCTGTAGTCCTTGATCTTCATCAGTAAGTGTTTCAAATCTTCTTCACTTCCAGCAAGTAAAGTGGTGTTGTCTGCATAATTCAGGTTGTTAGTGAGTTATCCTCCAATCCTGATGCCTCATTCTTCTCCATATAGTCCAGCTTCTTGAATTATTTGCTCAGCGTACAGATTGAAAAGGTATGGTGAAAAGATACAACCCTGATGCACACCTTTTCTGACTTTAAGCCATGCGGTGTCCCCTTGTTGTGTTCGCATGACTGCCTCTTGATACATGTACAGATTCCTTAAGAGCACAATTAAGTGTTCTGGAATTCCCATTCTCCTCAATGTGAGCCATAATTTATCATGATCCACACAGTCGAATGTCTTTGCATAGTCAATGAAACACATATAAACATCCTTCTGATATCTTCTGCTTTCAGCCAAGATCCATCTGACATCAGCAGTGACATCCTTGGTTCCATGTCCTTTTCTGAATCCAGCCTGAATTTCTAGCGGTTTCTTGTCAATATACTGTTGTGACAGACTACAAAATATTGATAAAGATGTACAAACAGCAGATAAGAAAATAAGTGGGAATTACTAAAAGTCAAACACTTATGCTCATCCAAAGACTTTATCAAGAGAATAAAAAGACTGCTCACAGACTGGGAGCAAATATTTGACAACCACGTATCTGATGGATGTTTGATTTCTGTAATCTACAAGGTACTGCAAAATGTAGAAAAAGACAAATAACCCAATTAAACAATGGTCAAAAGCTATTGACACACACTTCTCCAAAGAAAACATTGAGGCAGCCAAAACACACGTGAGGGAATGCTCATGACCATTGACTATCAGAGAAATCCAAATCAAAACTATCTTGTAGTATCTTTGGTACTATCTTACCCCAACAAGTTTGGCCTAATCCAAAAAACACAAAATAACAAATGTTGGAGAGGCTGTAGAGAGGTTGGAACTCTTCTACACTGCTGGTGGAAATGTAAAATGGTACAACCTCTTTGGAAAGTGATTTGGCACTTTCTTAAAAACCTAGTGTTTCAATCAGCTAGGGCTGCTCTAACAGAAATACCACAGAGTGGATGGCTTTAACAAAGGAAACTTTATTCTTACACAGTCTGGTAGGCTACAAGTCCAAATTCAGGATGTCCTCTCCAGGGGAAGGCTTTCCCCTTGTCAGCTCTGGAGGAAAGTCTGGTAGTGCATTAGTCTTTGTCCAAGGAGCACCTTGGCACAGAAACCTCAGGTCTGAAGGGCGCACTCTTCTCCCAGTGCTGCTTTCTTGGTGGTGCGAGTTTCCCAATTCTCAGCCTGTTTCCCTTTCCTTTTATGTCTTGCAGGATGAAAGGATTAAGGGTGGGGCAAGCCATGCTCCAGCAAAACTCCCTTTACAGTCGAGCAGAGAGGTGATCTTATAAAGGGATTTATAGTCCCACTCTAATCCTTTGACATATAGCATAGGCAAACCACAAAATGGAGGACAGTCACAAGATACTGGGAATCATGGCCCAGCCACATGGCTACACATATTTTTGGGGGGACACAATTTGATCCATGACACCTAGTTATAGAAATACCATATGATCCAGCAATTCCACTGCTTGGAATATATTCTAGAGAAATAAGGGCTGTCACACAGACACATACATGCTCACTAATGTTATTACAGCACTTTTCACAATAGCAAAAAGGTGAAATCAACCTAGGTACCCATCAGCAGATGAATGGATAAACAAACTATGGTATATTCACACAGTGGATCACTATGCAATTATAAAAGCAGTGATGATTTTCTGAAATGTCTCATAACCTGGAATCAACAGGAAAATATTACGCTGAGTGACATCAGTCAGCAGCAAAAGGACAAATATTGTATGAGATCACCATTATAAGAAATTAAGAAAAGGCTTATGAACAGAAGAAATTACTCTTTGATGGCTATTAAGCTGGAGAGGGAGGAAAGGAGAGGGTTGTTCATAGATCAGATACTCCTTGATAGGAACTCGGTAAGGTGAAAAGAGAGGCAGCATGCAGTAGAAGGAAAGTCAGCACAACTCAACTATACCATAAGCTAAAATGTTTTCTAAATACTACTCAATATTTCAAAGGCCAGAGTAGCAGGGACAGGGGGCTGAAGACCATGGCTTCAGGGGACGTAGAGGTCAGTTGGCATAACTAGTTTTTTTCTAAGAGTTTGTTCTGCAGTTCATATTGGTGAGTGACACCTGGCATCTTAAAAGCCAGCAACCTTTTAGTTTGGGACATCAATTGGTCCCAACCCACCAGGAGCAGAAGAAGACTAAGAACATCAAAGATACAAGGAAAATACAAGCCCAGGAGACACCTGGGTCCTTATGTTTGGGAGGCTACATCAGCGTGAGAACAGAAGAAACTGGTGGTGCCTGGCCACCTCCAAAGACTGCCCCGACAAGGAACACAATGTAGAGTCCCTAACAAAGCACAAGAGAAAGGGGTGTGCAGATCTAGAACTCTAGTAGAAGTCCAAACTTAATGGTCCGTCAGACTGGAAGGTTCCCTAAGGACATGATCCTGGGGCTTGCTGCTAGCCCAGAGCTGAAACCAGTAATGAAGACAACAAGTTAAAGATGAAACTGGACTGTGGGACATAGAGTAATGCAGGTTGAGTGTGTACTTCATGGTTTAGTGTATATAAGAGGCTGTCCAACTAGTTTCTTTCTAGAGTGTAAAAAAGAGGGTGGAGAGGAAGGGCCAAGTGTTGGCCGAGTGGATACTGGAAGTACAGGCAGTAAAGGAAGAGTGTGCTGTCACAGGGCGAGGAGAGCAGGTAGGGTTGCATAGAGGTGTGTGCTCGGGTTTTATATGGCAAATTGAGTTGGATTGTAAATTTGCACTTAATCAGAATTTTTAAAAAAAGATGGGAAAGACAATGATACCACCTCACTAAAGAGGCTGCATGTAAACCCTCCAGCTGACAATCCTGGCCTAACTAAGCAGCCAAGGTGCCAGCCATGTGAAAGAAGGAGAGCCAAGACAATTTCAACCTCCAGCATTCTGATCACCCCAAATATTTGAGTCTTTGAAGCAAAGATGAGCATCCCCTCTGTGCCTTGTTCTAATTCACAACCCACAGAATCCAAGAGAATAAAAAAGTGATTGTTTTCCTCACTGAGCTTTAGGGTAGCTTATTATACTAGCTTATTATACAACAGTAGTCATCGGAACCCCTAGAAAAAGCTTTGGGTCCATAAACATTCCTCCTTCTTTCTCGTTGCCCACAGCCAGTGAGTCTCCAAGACCAGTCTGCTAAGCCTGGAAAATCTCTCCTTAACCTTCCTTCCGTGTATCACATAATTCTTATCCCTGGTTGGTCTCCAACAAACCCACCTTGATCTCATGCAGTGGACTTCACTCTCATATCTCTGCCTCAAGTTGAGAACATTCTCAAATTCATCCTTTTATACAACTGTAGAATAATTTTTCTGGAACACACATCTAACATGGTCCTTTCCCACTTCAGTGACTTCATTTTCTTAGAGAAATTCCAAGTCCTTCTTATAGCACTCAAAGTCCTTAAAGAAATGGCTCCGGCCACCCTACATAGGTTCTTATCTTACTGCTCTTTGCCTCACTGTCTATGTGTCAATAACCAAAGATAATCTGCTATTTCTTGGTGCCATTCCTGGACACTTATTTCTCTCTGCCCAATATATGATTTTCTTTCTTCTCTTTACCTGAGACTTTAAGAGTACAGTAAGTGGTTCCAGAAATATCAGTCTGAGTTAACTTTTCCTTTTGGGAGATCCCTTTGTTACCCAAGTATCAAGCACTGCACATACTGCCACCACCACCATCCCCATTTTTCTGTGACCATATATAGAAGTGACAGAGCACTTTGCTCTCATCTTTCAAGCCATGTAGCCAGTTTATCCAGAACAAAGTTCACATCTGACTGATATCTATGTTCCCAGGAGCCATCAAGAGAGCACTTCTTTAGAGACCTATGCGTACTCCACAGCCGTCACCTCTTATTCCTTGATTTTATTTAGGTGGATTGGGCCTCATCGTGGGAGATTAAACATAATTGGCCTAAGCCAGGCCAGTCAGGGAAATCTCTCTTTGTCAAAGGGATGGGCACATAACTTAGTTCTGCCGATAAGGAGACATCCTAGGGAAACTCTGGGAACAAATTTTCTCCTTTGTAAAATGAGAGAGACATGTGAACGAAGCTTATTTTTCTACCCACTTCCGTCTCTCTGGGGTGGCCGGTTACGCAGATATGATGTCTGTAACAGCAGCAGCCGTCTTTCAGTTATGTGCCAAGAAGCCCCCAGAAGTAAACCAACAGAGAAGGATGGTGAAGAGGAAGGATTAAATTAAACTCAATTCTCTCCAGACTCAAAACCAACCTTGTGATTACCTCCTTCCAAAATGTTTGTCAATAATCAATTTCCTCATGGTTTAAGGGACTCGTAGTCAAGTTTACTATGATTTATATCTGAAAACATTTTATTGGCACATGAATTTAGGAGAAAACAGAGAACAGTTGTCTTTATCTCTTTCTGTTAGATTGCATTTCTTTCTATTTTATTTCATGGTATAGCTTTTGGAATTCAAAATAATTCTCTGATACATTCTGATAGTGCTTAAAACCTCAGAAAGTGACCCGTCTCTTCATGTCAGCGTCCCCAAATCAGCTCCCACAGGAGCAGAAGATTACAGAATTAATTCTTGTGATGATAATTTTTCTCTTACCTCTGTCTGTTTCTGGTTGATATTCTATTTAGTACCATCGTCTCCCCACCACCACTCCCCACCCTTTGTCTGTCATTCTTCTTACCTCAATAACTACTTTCATTTTCCAGAATCTCTAATGGATAATGTTCCTGAACCTTCCGACTCCTTGACACTGAATACTGAAAAAACTGAATTCTTGTCTCCCGCAAAGAGCTGGAGGGACTGGAAACATACAACCCTGTGAATTTCTAAAAGGGCTTGGTGAAGACATCTCTGTAGTACTTTCCAGAAGTTACAAGTATCCCTAAGTTCCTGTCACTCAATTGGTTCAAGTTCCATTGTCCCTCCCCCTGTATTTTCAATAAAGCCTCTCAAGAAGTGCTTGGAGCTTGAGATATTTCAGAAGAAGCCAGAATCTGGCACAGAACAAAGATCTCAGCTTGCGGTAAGTTGGAATCAGACAATTAAAAAATATTGTTAGAATATCTACTCTATGATATATACTTCTTAAACTTTATAGCTGTGCTATCTAAATTCTGTCTTAGTTGTCTAGCGCTGCTGCTATGACAGAAATACCACAAATGAGTGGTTTTAATGAACAGAAATTTGTTTTCTCACAGTTTAGGAGATGGAAGTTCAAATTTAGTGTGTTAGTTCTAGAGGAAGTCTCTCACACTCAGTCTCTCTCTGAGGGAACGTCCTTGTCTCTTCTCGGCTTCTATTCCTTGGCTCCTTGTTGGTCATGTGGCGTGTATCTTCTCTGTTTTAGCCAGCTGGTGTTTAAATTGCACATCCCTATCAAATGGGCACTCTAAAGAGACAAAATGTTCGTTGGTTAGAACTCTGAGCCCTCACGTGCATAAGCAAAGCCCAGTCCAAAGTGAAGCAACTCTTGTTGCCTATGCCAATGTTGTGACACCAAAAAATCTCTCTCTCTTCCCCTTTTTCTTGGGGCCAGGTTATCTTATCTCTAACTGCCCAGTCTAGGCCAATCGGAACCAGCCATAGGCTTGTTCACATAACTCCTTGCCTTTCAGACCAACTGCTTCCTCCCATCTCTAGCCACCCAGGGCTAGACCAATGAGTGCCAGAACACATCAAACTCATCTCTTTGTTGCCGCACCTTTCCCACTCCCACTAATCTCATGGACCCAGGTGGTCACTTCCAATGAGCATACAAGGTTATCTACTTGTTGGCGCCTATCAACTGTGTTTCAGGGAAAATATCAACACCAGTTGCCATCGAGCAGATTCTGAATCATAGTGATCCCGTGTGTCACAGAGCAGAATTGAGCCATAAGATTTCCTTGGTTGTACGTAACACACAAGGCAAGGTCATGGGCTGAGGGCTGTGGGGACCGTGGTCTCAGGGAACGTCTAGCTCAATTGCCATAACATCGTTTAAAAAGAAAATGTTCTACATTCTATTTTGGTGAGTAGCATCTGGGGTCTTGAACAACCTGAGTAGCCATCTAGGACACGCCACTTCTCCTAAACGTTTGGGAGCAAGGAAGAATGAAGAAAACTAAAGTTAAAAGGGAAAGATTAGTCCAAAGGACTGATGGACCACTTCTATAATGGCCTCAACTAGACCAAATGCAGTACAGTTAGATGCCTGGCTACCACCACCGATTGCTCTGAAACAGATCACATCGGGGGGTCCCAGGCAGAGCTGGAGAAAAATGTGGAATAAAACTCTGACTCAGAAAGAAAGACCAGACTTGCTGGCCTTACAGACAGGAGAAACCCTGAGAGTATGGCCCCTAGACACCTGTTTAGCTCAGTCATGAAGTCATCCCTGAGGTTCACTCTTCAGCCAACAATTGCACAGACTCGTAAAACAAAGCAAGACAAAAGGGGGAACACCAGCCCAGGGGCAAAGATTAGAAGACAGAAGGGGACAAGACAGCTGGCAACACAGAACCCAAGGTTGAGAAGGGAGAGTGTCCACATGTTGTAGGGCTGTTAACCAATGTCATAAAACAATATATGCACTGTCTAATGAGAAACTGGTTTATTCTGTAAAATTTCATCTAAAATGCATTTTTTACATGATGTTAAATACAAAACAGAATGACACAGAGTTACATTTACTTTAAAAAAAAGGTTTTCTGTAGTCTTTATAGATGTGGGTTGCCAGACCTTTCTTCTAATGCACCTCTAGGTAACCTTTCAGTTAGTAGTCAAACATGTTAACTGCTCGACCCAGGGATTTTAAAGAGAAGAGAAAGGACATTGATATGATAATGAAAATGATCTAGCAGAAAGAAAATCTTGTGGTTTTTTTTTTATTGTTGTATTTTGTTTTCAGAAAAATAAAAGGGCAATGCAAGAGGAAATTCTTAAAAAGACATGAGGGAGAGGAATCCAGAGCAAATGTGGGGGCATGGGGTAGCCTTCGGAAGGAGCAAGAATTCTATTTACAGTAACAGGTAAAATAGACTGGAGTGTTTGAGGGAAGGCAGGCTAAAAAATCCTCATTTGATTGTTAACATTTTAAGATATGAGGTAAGGGTATCAGCTGAAAGGGAGGCTAGGAGAGGAAGTGAGGAGACTTGAGGAGAAAGCAGAAGGGCCGAAATAATTATCTGCAAGCATAGAACCTAAAACCAAACCCACTACCGTCAAGCTGATTCGAATTCATAACGACCCCATGGACAGAGTAGAACTGCCCCATAGAGTTTCCAAAGAGCACCTGATGGGTTTGAACTGCCACCTTACAGTAAGCAACCACAGCACTTAACCACTACATCACTAGGGTTTCCTCTTCAAGCATAGGAAAATAAAGCACTCTAGGGAAGTAAAGTAACCAAACAAAGAAGTGACCAGTTTCTATTCTATCTGTGGTCACAAATCCAATTTTGTCCCTTACAAATCATGACTTTAGTGAAGTTCTACTCTACCCTACAAGGTAAGTCAGAATCAACTTGACAGGCAATGGTTATTTATTTATTTGGTTGGTTGGTTGACTGGCTAGATACTGTTTTATGTGTACTGTTCTTGATGTGACCTTCAGCTCCTACAATTACAATGTATGGCCCAGACTTGTGCCTTAAAATGCAGCACAGAGCCTGGGAAAGACCAAGGGTTGTCATTTATTGAAGACTATTGAATCCATCCTAGTAGCTTTCCCTGTCCGTTTGCATTTAATCCTTACCTGAAGTCAATCTTCATCACCAAAACTGTCTCCATTCTGCAAAGAAGGAAGTTGAGGTTTGAAGAGATATCACTGACTAGGAACATATAATGGGTAGGTGACAGAGGTAGGATTAGAATGCAGATTCATCTGACTCCGCAGCCCTATGCTCTTTGCACTTAACAATGATTATCAACTGGGGATGATTTTGCTCCCCAAGAGACATTTGAAAATGTCCATAGAAATTTTGGGGTGTCACAACTAAAGAAGGGTTCTAGTTACTTCCAGTGGATAGAAGCCAGGGAAGCTACTAAACATTCCCCAGAACAAAGAATTACCTCAAATGTCGTTAGTGCCAAGCTGAGAAACTCAGCTGTAAAAATGGCATGAGGGTGGCATCCAACATCCTTTAACTTCACAAGGGGGCAGAGAATCAAGATCAATAGTCCAAGGCTGATTCCTATGAGACAGAGGTCAGACATACCTCCTCTCCATCATTACCCATTCTGTTACCAACTGTCTTAGCCATCTAGTGCTACTATAACAGCAACTCCCACAAGTAGATGGCTTTCACAAAGAGAAATGTATTTCCTCACAGTAAAGTATGCTAAAAATCCAAATTCAGGGCATCAGCTCCAGGGGAACTCTTGTTTGGTTTGTCAGTTCTAGAGGAAGGTCCTAGTTAGGGAGCTTCTCAGGCATGGGGACCCTGTCCAAAGGATGCACTGTGCTCCCAGTACTGCTTTCATGGTGGTATGAAGTCCCCAACTCTCTGGCTGCTTTTCTTTTATCTATTGAGAGAGAAAAGATGGTGTAAGCCACACCCTAGAGAAACTCCCTTTACGCTAGATCAGGTATATAACTCTAGCAAAGGTATTACAATCCCACCCTAATCCTCTTTAACATAAAATTACAATCACAAAATGAGGGACAAACACACAATAGTGAGACTCATGGCCCAACCAAATAGCTGTACACATTTTTGGGGGGACATGATTCATTCCATGACACTGTCTCTCCCACCCATGGTGTTTTCTACTTCCTGCTGAGTTTTTCATCATAATGGCCACACAGAACTCAGACCATACTAGCTCAGGGGTTTATTAGGGAAGTAACAGGTTATGATTCAGATTTAGGAATGTTCAGGATACAGTTCTTCCATCAGGACAGCCTCTTATCAGCTGTGCCACAAGCACATCTTTCTCTGGCCTCTCAGTCTCGGTGCTGCTCTGGCAAGTGTTACTAGACACTTTTAACTGCTGATAAGTGCCTAGAGGCACCCACTCTACCTGTAAGCCTCAGCCCAAAGGCACTGAACTCTACCTAGCTCTGTGAGTCAGCAAACTTAGCTCCACCACACACCCAGAGGCACCCTACTCCACAAGCAAGACTACTGCTCGAAGACACTCAGATTTTTGCCCCATGGGCCGTGTAGTTCCTGCTGGTCTCCTGATTTTGCTGCCACTGTTTCTCTGCCAGTGCTTCTCACCATCTTCAGTGTTACTACTCTCTCTCTCGGTCTCCTGATTCCAGGAGCTTTCCAGTGTAGGGATCCCAAGTCCAAAGAATATACTTCACTCCTGGCTCTTCTTTCTTGATGGTGGTGAGATCCTCTCTTCCTGCCTCTGGGATGGCTCGTTTTAAGCCTAGTGGAATGACAAAACTGACCATCCTCTTGCTGGGCCACAGTTATTTAATTTGCATAGTCCCACCCAATCACTTGGGTAGGCGTTAGAAGACCGTGTAGAAAGAGATCATATAAAAGCTATTCATTGTGCTGCACCTACACTGTATTAAGCAGTGTTCCATAGAAGACCTTAGTGCAAGTGATTAGAAAAGTCAGAGGAGGAAGTAGCTGTGAACCTATACCTGCCTAATTTGAAGTCCCATGTTTTCCTCACTATATTGAACTTTCCTCTCTTCAATTTTCTGTTGTCTGTATAGCCTTGGAAACCCTGGTGGCATAGAGTTTAAGTGCTACTGCTGCTAACCAAAAGATCAACAGTTCAAATCCAGCAGGCGCTCCTTGGGAGCTCTATGGGGGAAGTTTTACTCTATCCAAAATATGTGTAGCCATGTGGCTGGGCCATGATTCCCAATATTTTGTGATTGTCCTGTGCTCTATGTTAAAGGATTAGGGTTGGACTGCAAATCCCTTCATAGGATTACCTCCCTGCTCTGCTGTAAAGGGAGTTTCCCTGGAGCATCGCTTTCCCCACCCTATTCCTTTCATCCTGCAAGAGATAAAAGGAAAGAGAAGCAAGCAGAGAATTGAGAACCTCACACCAGCAAGGCAACAGCACCGAGAGAAGAGCACGTCCTTCAGACCTGAGGTTCCTGCACCAAGGTGCTTCCTGGACAAAGACTGATGCAGTACTAGACTTTCCTACAGAGCCGACAATGGGGGAAAGCCTTCCCCTGGAGCAGACATCCTGAATTTGGACTTGTAGCCTACTGGGCTGTGTAACAATAAACTTTCCTTTGTTAAAGCCATCCACTCTGTAGCATTTCTGTTAGAGCAACACTGGCTGAGTAAAACAGTCACTATGAGTCAAAATCAACTCAAAGTCAATGGGTTTGGTTTTATATATCCCTGGTTCAGTATTTCTTTTGGTAGACAGAAGCCTTAACTCCTCTTGGTATAGAAAACTATCCTTCCTCATAGAAACATCCAAAAGATTTCCAATTTTATAGTATGAATAACCACAAGACTCACGTGGTTATCCTGGTTGGAGCAGTAGCTGTAGTGGAGGCGATGCGTGCTATGACTAGGAATGCTGGAAGATGGTTCCACAGCTGAGAAATGACCGTTGTTGTAATGTTTCAGGTATGAGCAAGATGGACACCAACGTCTCTGTCTTTCTGGATAAATCTGAAGTAGATCTACTTCGGAAGTTACACAGCATTATGCACATCTTCTCATTGATGGTACATGGCATCACCTTTGTCCTTGGTCTCCTGGGAAATGGGCTTGTGATCTGGGTGGCTGGCTTCCGGATGACACGTACAGTCACCACCGTCTCTTACCTGAACCTGGCTTTAGCTGACTTTTCTTTCATTGCTACCCTGCCATTCATCATTGTCTCGATAGCCAAAGACGAGTGGCCTTTTCATCTGGTGTTATGCAAGTTCGTTTACTTTGTGGCAGAACTAAGCCTGTGTGGAAGTGTCTTTCTGATCACTGTCATAGCTTTGGACCGCTGTATTGTTATCCTGCGTCCAGTCTGGGCCCAGAATCACCGTACTGTAGGTCTGGCCGTGAGGGTGATCACTGGCCTCTGGATTTTGGCCCTAATTCTTACATTGCCAGTCTTGAAGTTCATGACTACAATCAAAGATGATGAGACAGAGAAAACATTTTGTTTCTATGGCTTTCATGAAAACATTGAAGAGATCCTGAAGGTAATAATTCCCGTGTCAATTACTCGGTTCGTCATTGCTTTTAGCATCCCAATGTCCATCATCACTATCTGCTACGGGCTTCTCGCTGCCCACATTCGCAAAAAAAGCCTGGTCAAATCTAGCCGTGCCTTGCGGGTCCTCACTGCTGTTATAGTTTCTTTTTTTCTCTGCTGGTTCCCTGTGCACCTGGTGGCCCTGCTAACCATAGCCTGGAGCAGAGAGACAATGAACAGTAAGCACTGGATCCTTTTAATTCTATCCAACCCTGTGAAATCCTTGGCTGCCTTCAACAGCTGCCTCAACCCTATTCTCTATGTCTTCGTGGGCCAGAATTTCCAAAAGAGACTGATCCGTCTCCTACCTGCCAGACTTGAGAAGGCCCTGAGTGAGGACTTAGACCAGGCTAATGACACAACTGCCAATTTTACTTCACCTTCTTCAGATACTGAGTTACAGGCAACGGAGTTGGAGGCTGCTGGTCCATTTGCAGGACAGACTAGCTACATCTCACCTTGAGGCATATCTACTAGTCTTAGAGTTGCTCACTGATTTGAGGGGTAAAAAAAGATGTAAGGCTACTATTGATGTCTTTTTTGGTTTTCAGACCTCAACCCATATACCCTGGGGTAAGTAGAGGTGAGACAGTGAAAACGCGTGCAAGGGAAAAGAAGAAAAAAAAGTGACAAGGAATTTGTAAGGCTTAGATTAGATAATCTATTAAGGTGAAACATTATTTCACCATTAATATGCTTGCTGCAAGTTTTTTGTACCTGTGTTTTACCAGATTATAAAAGTTTGCTTCTGTTCCTAGTTTATTACTTTTTTTTTTATGAAAGACTGTTTAGTTTTATGAAATGCTTTCTTCATATATTAAGATGCTACTCTTATATTTAGGAAACCCTGTTAGATAGTGGCGAAGTACTACAGCTGCTAACCAGAAACTTTGCAGCAGTTCAAATCCAACCAGTGCTCCTTGGGAACCCTGTGGGGCAGTTCTACTCTGTCCTGTAGGGTTGCTTTGTGTTGGAATCGACTTGGTGGCACTAGGTTTGGTTTTTGTTTGGTTTATTATGTTTATTCGTACATCATCATAAATTACACCTACTAGAATAAACTATACTTGGTTGTGATATATTGGATATAGAGATATATATAAATAGACAGCTATAACATAAGTATTTTATGGAAATAGAAGAGAATATAGAATACATATGTAGAATAGAATATATAACTTCTGTTTGAGGACTCTGGCGCATGTGACCCAAGTCATAGTATTTCCAATTGTCTCACATGTATGTGAAAATTGGAAAATGAATAAGGAAGACTGAAGAATTGATGACTTTAAATCAGTGCTGGCAAAAAAATATCAAATACACCGCAGTCTGCCAGAAGAAAGAACAATCTGCCTTGAAAGCATAGCCAGGATATTCCTTAAAAGGGAAAATGTCAAAACTTTCTCTTGCGTACTCTGGACAGGTTATCAGGACGGACCAGTCCCCAGAAGAGGACATCATGTTTGGTAAAGTAGACAGTATAAGAAAGGAACAGCCTCAGTGAGCTGGATTGACACAGTGGCTGCAACAATGGGCTCAAAAACAGTGATAATTGTGAAGATGGCACAAAACCGGGCAGAGTCTCATTCTGTTGTGTGTGTGGTTGCTCTGACTCTACAGTGCCTAAAAACAACTACAATGATATACATATATATTCTTTTTTTAGTATTATGATTGACTGAAAATGTACATTCCCATGTAAATTTTCATGCTCACTTATATGCAGCTCCCACTGCTCTCCCTGCCCGGTGACAGCACCCTCTTCCTCTCTGCTCCATACATGTCCTATCCTCCCAACAGTCTGCTGTCCCCTCCTCTCCACCCACGCCCCTTCCTCCAGTAAGAGGTCAGCAGGATGACATCCTATATATACATTCTAAATTAGTAAATATGTTTAGAATTTCTGTGTCTATGTTGATATAAAAGGGAGATCTGTTCTTTCTTATCCTCTAATGTCTATGTCAGGTTTTAGTATTGCAATTATAAAGGCCTACTAAAAAAGAGTTGGAAAATGTTTCTCTAATTGTATTCTCTGGTCTTAAATCTTCTTCAAATGCTTAAAAAAATTCAAAAATGAAGTCAATTGAGTCCTGGGTTTTATTTCTAAGAAGGTTTCTAATAACATGTTTGATTTCTTTAATAGTTATTGGACTAAATGCCCCATAGGGTTTCAAAGCCAATAAATCTTCACCAAAGCCAATTATCACATTTCTCTCCTTTGGAGCAGCTGTTGGATTTGAATCATAGACCTTTCAGTTAGCAGCCTAGTGCTTATATACTGTGCCACCGAGGTGCCTTCTGTTAGTTTTCATAAACTGTGATTTTTTGAAGACCAACTTGTCAATTTCATCGGAATGAAACAGCATAGTCACTGCATATGGTGTGTTTTCTTTCACATAGTGATAATGTAAGGTACCTGAGGGTAAGGAGTCTTGTCTGTATTGTTTGCCGGTGCATCCACCTCTCTGATACGTAAAATTGTGCCCGATATATAATGGTCACTATTAGGAATTGAATTGCAGCTCCCCAAAGCATGTGATGTAAATCCTAACCTCTATGCCTGTGGTTACAACTCCACTTGAGAATACGTGTTTTGTAACGTTAATGATGCAGGTGTGGCTTTGGTTAATGTCTCACAAGAGATAAAAAGAGCAGATTAGACAAACAGCATAGAAAAGAGAGACTCCAAACATCACACAGATGCAAAAGCTCAGAAGATATAAGGACTTGCTAACAGAGAACAAAGAAAGAGCTTCCCTAGACCTAGTGCTCTGAATTCAAATTTTAAGCCTTCTAAACTGTGAGAAAGTAAATATCTGTTTCTTATGCCATCCACTTGTGGTATTTCATTACAGAAGCACTAGATAATGAAGATAGGCAATCAATAAATATTAACTTGAATTAATGCATCAGTAAGTAATAGTACAACCAAGTGTTAAGTGAGAAGGTTTAATGTCTGGTTAAAATGTCTCTGGCAAAAGAAGCTACATAAACCAAAGACACAATCAGCCTAAGACCAGAAGAACTAGATGGTGCCCAGCTACCATCAGTGACCATCCTGACAGAGAACACAGCAGAATGTTCCTGATGGAGCAGGAGAAAAATGAGGTGCAGAACTCAAATTCTAGAAAGTGATCAGATTTAATGGTGTGATTGAGACTGCAAAATCCCAGAAGACATGGCCCTTGGACTCTTCATTAACCCAGTATTTAAACCACTTCTGAAGCCAACATTTCACACAAAGATTAGACTGGACTCTGAGACATAAAATTATACTCAGGAAAGGTGTGCTTCTTAGTTCAAGTAGATACAAGAGACTAAATGGGCAGCGCCTGTCCAGAGGCAATATGAAAAGGCAGAAAGGGATAGGAGCTAGTCGAACGGACACGGGCAATCTGGGGTGGAAAGGAGGAATGTGTGCTCATGTTGTGGGGATGAAAACTAGGGTTGCATAACAACGTGTGTAAATATTTTTGTATGAGAAACTAACTTGAACTGTAAACTTTCACTTCAAGTACAATAAAAAAATAAAAAGTACCTCTGACCCTCATATCATGAACTGGGTTATGTTCAGCGGACTTCCATTCCTACACCAGCTGTTTTTACAGATTTCCACGCAATTTACACTTTCATGAGCATCTGTTATTCTGAGTTCTTGCTTAGCATTTAGGCTGTTGCCTGCTGATCTTGTTTGGAAATAAATCAACTCACAATAGTATTCACTCAGTTCTTTCCCAGGCTTCCTTCTCTAAATAATCCCTCACAAATAAACCATCATTGTATAACATACTTTCCAGTTGCACTGGCAAAAAAAGACACATATATGTATATGTGTGTGTGTACTTTCTAATTCCCAAGTAATCTGTAGCCATAGAAAAGAAAAAAGAAATGCAAGTGGGTAAAGCCAGGAGCCATAAGAGAACAACAGTCACTCTCTAGATGGTAGAACCAGTGCTTTCAAATTAGCTAATGAAGGAACCTACTCCATAGCCATTGTGGAGAATCCTTACTATTCTAGTACACTGGTTTTGGTCAACTACTATGGAATAGTAACTATTTCCTATCCAAGATTCTTTTTCTCCTTGGGAGTTACCATTCTTCATGCCCAGATTCAATTTGTCTTAGTTTTCTAGTACTGCTATAACAGAAATACCACAAGTAGGTGGCTTTAACACAGAGAAATTTATTTTTCTCACAGTCTTGGAGGCTCCAAGTCCAAATTCAGGGTGCCAGCTCCAGGGGAGGGCTTTCTTTCTCTGTGGACTCTGAAGGAAGGTCCTCATCATCAATACTTCCCTTGGTCTTGGAGCTTCTTCACACAGGAACTCTGAGTCCAAAGATGCACTCTCCTCCCAACGCTGCTTTCTCTGCAGTATAAGCTCCCCAGGTCTCTTTGCTGACTTCTCTCTTTTCCATCTCAAAATAGATTGGCTCAAGACTCAACCCAATCTTACAGACTGAATCTTGCCTCATCAGCATAACTGGCACTAATCCCATTTTATCAACGTCATAGAGACAGGATTTACAACACACAGGAAAATCACATCAAATGACAAAATGGTGGCTGTCCTAATTATCTAATACTGCTATAGCATGAATACTACAACTGGATGGTTTTAACATAGAGAAGTTTATTTCCTCACAGTAAAGTAGATTAAAAGCCCAAATTCAGGGCATCCACTCCAGGAGTTTTCCAGTCTTCCCCTGGTCAAGGAGCATTTTGGGCACAGGGACCCAAAGTCCAAGGGACATGCTTTGCTCTGGGTGCTGCTTTCCCGGTGGTATGAGGTCCTCAACTCTCTTCTCCCTTTCTTCTCCTTTTATCTCTTGAGAGATAAAAGGTGTTGCAGGCCACACCCCAGGGAAATTCTCTTTACATTGGCTTAGGGATGTGACCTGGGTAAGGGTGTTACAACCCCACCGTAATCCTTTTTACCGTATAATTATATTCACAAAATTGAGGACAACCACGCAACAGTGGGAATCATGGCCTAGCCAAATTGGTACACACATTTTGGGGGGATACCATTCAATTCATGACAACATTCCAGTATTTGTATACTGAATGTCTTTGTAAGCTGAGGATTCTTTTAAGTTCGTGGGACACTCTAACACACACACATACATACAAACACATATCACTTTGAGACCGGATTGATTCCTGTACTGAAATGAGTTCCTTTATGAGGACTTTTGACTTGGTTCTTTGGAATAGCAGCTTGAGAGATACCTAGAGGTAGTGAAGAGACCTTTGGGGTCTGAACCCAATGTGCTGTGATCTCAAAATCTAACAAAATCTTTAAAGAGTCTAAGGTTGGACTGGAGGGATACAGGTATACAACAGCTCATAGGTCTAAGCTAAAAGTTTGAATGAGGAATGCAAGAGTTAAATAGATATTGTATGAAGTAGTTGCATCTCCCCTACCTGAATGTATTATTGGTATAGCTGTTACATCTAATTGGAGAACACTTCCTGTATCAGATATTTTAAAACTGAAGACATGTAAGTCTGTTCCTAGGTCAGTATTGATTAGACATGCTAAAGAGGAACCATCATAATTGAACCAACACAGACTATTAATTTGAAACAGTATAAGATACCTGGTGGACAAAAGGAGATTGCTTTTTGATTAACAACATGCTAAACGCTGGAGTGTTGATGCCAACAAATTTTTATATAATAACCCTGTATGGCCCATGAGGAGTCTTGGTGGCATAGTGGTTAAGAGCTCAGCTATTAACCAAAATTTCAGCAGTTTTAAGCCACAAACTAGTTCTGTGCCAGAAGGATTCCATGAGTCAGAATAAATTTGACAGCAACCAGTTTGATTTTTTGTTTAGATGTCCCATGAAAAAGGCAGGCAGCTCATGGAAACTGACAGTAGATTATCAAGGCATAAATAAAGTGATGTCACCTGTGATTTTAGCTGTTCCAATATGCCGCCAATAGTGGAGAAAATGCAGCAGCCTGTAGGAGACTGATACGCAGTAATTTATCTTGCAAATACCTTTTCTCTATCCAAATCTAAATAAATAAATAAATAAGCTACCGTTTGCTTTCACGTGGGAAGGCTCTCAACTTACTTTTACTATGTCACCACAGGGTCACCTGAATTCACTGACTTACTATTAGAAGAGACTTGGATTTGGTGCAAATCTCATGTGTAGTGGTACTTACACTGACAATATTGTGTTAATATTAAACACTGAAGAACAGGCTAGGACTGATTTGAATACAGTGACGGTCCACATGACCAACAGAGGCTGGTTAATAAGTCAGCAAAAATCCAGGGCCCTGCCCAAATTGTGAAATTCTTGGGAATAACTGAGGCAGGAGCCACCCATGATGTTCTGCAAGCAACTAAGAATAAGTTGTTGTTGCTACCTGCCCCTAAGACCAAGCAGGAGGCCCAACATTTGGTTGGTTTATTTGGATTTTGGAGAATGTGTTTTCCACATTTGCAAATATTGTTGACCTCCACTCATCAGACCACTCAGAAGAAAACTGTATTCAAATGGGGGCCACAGCAGCAGGCTATGTCTGACTTACAGAAAGATCTCACTCTCCCTGCCTTTAGGCACTTATGATTCACATTCAGACATGATTTTGGAGATGTCTGCCCTGCACGCTTATGTGGACTGGAGCTTGTGGCAAAGACCTGAGAATGCTGCCCTACAGCAATCGCTGGAATTCTAGACTAGAAAATTTCCAGATGGTGTAGCATGATACATACCTTTTGAAAGGCAATTACTCACCTGCTATTGGGTGTTGATTGAGACTGCTTCAGTGACAGGACATAAAATCATCATGAGTCCTGAAGTACCCATAATGTCTTGGGTGATGTCAGAGAAACACTCTAATAAGGAAGGCAGTGCCCCAAATAGTTCCATGATAAAATGGAAATTGTTTATACGAGAACAAGAGCTGTTGCTGGAATGTAGGGAGGCACCCACTGTATGCATGAGCAGTTAGCCTCATTTCCCGTAGGTCCTACCCTGGAAGAACCTGGGAAGCTTCTAGAGTCCCCTGCTACATGACAGTGCCCTATGAATAACTTTCTGCTGACTAGCAGGAGGCTGCTTGGTTCAGAATGGCAGTTCCAGAGTAAACGAACAACATCTGACGTGTAAAGCTGCTGCATTAAATCAGCAAGCAAAAGCCTCTGATTGGAGAAGACAAGAGCAGGTTAGCTGGATGAGCTGAACTGTTGGTTGTTTTCATAGTCATCATGAAAGAAGTGTGCAATGAGGAGAACCCGTATGTTTGGATTTTTTTACTGATTCGTGGGCAGTGGCCAATAGTTTGGCTATGTAGTCTAGCAAATGGACAATGAAATGTTGGGCTATTAAGGGGACACTTGTGTGTGGCATGGACTTACGGAAAGTACTCTAGGAATTCAGAGGGCAAGTCAGAGTAGGATATGTCGATATCCACCAGAAAAACAAAAAAATCCTCTTCCTAGATCAGAAGGTGATTGAAACCAGAAAGTGGACCTCTTGGTATCCTCACTTTAGGTGGCCAACTGAGTCCATGAAACGCGTGGACCTGGGGCAAGGCAGTAATGCAGGCATGGGGTGAATCTAGACACACACCACTTGTACCCTTTACACCACAAACTGCCAATGAAGACTGCTCTGTCCACCAGCAAGAAAGACAGAGGTTACAGACTGCTATGGGGAAGATTGCATCAGGGGAAGGTCCTGCACAGAGATGACAAGTGGACGACACTGGGCTAGCAACACCAGGGGTACCAGCTGGCTACAAACGGAGCCTCTCAGCAGTCCTTACCCTGGACTGTGCTTGGCATACCCTGTGACAGGTGCAAATGCCAGGAACACCACTAAGGGATTAGAACAAAAGACACTGGACCAATGGGGGCTGCCGAGTTAGATTTCATTAGACCAAGGAAACACTTTACAGCACACAGATGCAACAACGGGCCATCAAACATCATATTAAATAGACATACAGTGTTTCACACCACCCTGAGTAATGGTTTCATAGAGAACTGGAATTGGCATTTGAAATGTTTGTTATCCAAAACAGGGAGACAGAGGCATGAAGGGCTGCCTCAGGTACCCTCATAAGTGTTTGCTCCCACTCAGCACGAGGGGGACAAAGGGAGGATCACCACCGGACAGGTGCCTGCACGTCTCTGGGGGACCCAGGGAAGAGGGTGTGGGGGAGGGTGCTAGTGCCACTGTACAGTTCTTCCTCACATCACCTACAATTGCCTTTTTCCCGCCAGAGGTTGGGGTTCTAGGAGCAGGGCACAGCGGCAGGTTCTGGAAACAGGGGTGCTCCTTAGGCAAGAGACAATAACTGTAGTCCTGAACATGTATACCAGAGTCCCCTAGGGTCTGATGGGGTTGTACCTTCCTGCTATTTGGCAAAATTGGGGTTGACGGTGAATATAGCCCTATTGCCTAGTGGTGAAGACAGCCCACTAGTGTAGTTCATATAGGAGGACTGCCAATTAAGTTCACAAATTCATCTTAGAAAAAGTGCTACATACCTCAGTGTCGAATATCACTGCAGTCACCTTCGAAGTACTTCACTTTAGTAGCTATACAGGGATGCCAGCGGCTACTCCACCCTTCAAAACAATTTTGGAACTCTTTTTCTGGATTGACCATCAGAGCTGTTATTGTATTACACTTGATGGCTTGAATGCCATCAAAATGTTTTCCTTTCAGTATTTCCTTTACCTTCAGGTAAAGAAAAAAGTCACTGGGGGTCAGATCAGATGAGTAGGGAAAGTGTTCCAATACAGTTATTTGTTTACTGGGTAAAAACTCCCTCACAGACAACTATACAATTAAGTCTGCAAACTTACCACCTTGCCGCCATGTACAGTGGCTATTCCAGAGAGTTCCAAAATTGCTCTGAAGGGTAGACTAGGTGCTCACATTGGTGCCTAGCTTCCCAAGGGGAGTAGTTCGAAAGTGATGGTAGTTACATTCAGCAATGAAGTATGTAGCATTTACAACAATTAAGTTTGTGAACTTAACTGTCAGACCTCGTACTGTTTCACCCAGCATGAATGGGAGAGGACCGAGCAGGAAGCACTTGCTAGACTGATCTTGCTACCAACAATCTGGACCAGCACAGCAGCTGAACTTGATGTCCTTCTCCAAAGCGAAAAGACTTGAATGAAAACAAATGACAGATAGAAGAAGAAATAATAGCTGAAGGTAAAGGAACGAATAAACAGGTTAAGCAGCCAAGGAAATGAAACATCATGCTGATACATCAAGAGAGACTCAGTGCACGGGAATAATCTTCTCTCGGTTACATTTCATCAGAAATCAGAACACTTGAAGATGAGACGAACTATTTGAGAATCTGAATGAATCAAATGGACACTGCAGTTGACCTAAATGGCTGGTACCAGAACAACCTCACCCTGAGGATTCTTTGTCCTACTGAGGACACATTGTTAGCGACTGTTTTGGACTGGTAAAATGGTTGGAAGGAAGAAGTGAATCCGTCAGGTCTGACACGCTCAGCGGCTAACAGAGGCAGAGGGTGCCCTGTGGTGCAAAGAGTCACTTCACATGGCCCTTCTAGCCACAGTCGTTGTGACTCACACACAGTGATGGAGTGGAACTATGCAAATATTTGCAATTTGCTTTAAAACCTCCCAGGGTGGAGAATAGGAAGAATATAGTCATGCATTGTATGTTACCATTACGGAAAGGTCCAGTTGCATGTATTTTCATGCTCTCATAAGCTTATACACTGTAGATGAAACCTAAATGAGACTGGCAACATGGCTGTAATTACTGAAGCCGGTAGACAATAAAAAACAAAAACAAAATAACAGTGCCATCAAGTCAATTCCGACTCACAGTGACCCTATAGGACAGAGAGGAACTTCCCCATAGAGTTTCCAAGGACCATCTGGAGGACTTAAACCGCTGCCCTGTTGGTTGGCAGCTGTAGCACTTAACCACTATGCCCCCAGAGTTGCACTGTAAGGTCGCTATAAATTGTAACCATAGCACTATGAATAGTGTAGCAGAGGCAACAGTAACAGCCTTGGCTTTGGTTTCTGTTGGTTGGTTACAGCTTTCCCAGCTTTTGTGTATGCTGAAAGTTCCCATTAAGACACTTCAGAAAGGCTCTTTCATAACCCAGAAATTTCACATGCAGATCCAAAAACCCACTGCTGCTGAGTCGATTCTGACTCATAGCAACCCTCAAGAACAGAGTAGAACTGCCTCATAGGGTTTCCCAGGCTACAAATCTGTACAGAAGCAGATGGTCGTATCTTCCTCCTGAGGAGCAGCCAGTGGCGTTGAACCAGTTTGCTACCCGGGCTCCGTCACGTGTAGGTACGTCTCCTCAGTAAAATACATTCCTGTTCAACAGCATACATGTTCATGAATGTTCATTGCACAGTCATTCGCAGCATCCAAAGACTGTGAATAACTGAAAAGTTCATCATCGGCAGAAGGAGTAAACTGTAATGCAGTCACACAGTAAACTACTATTCAGCAATGAAAATGAAAAATTAAAAAAACCTATACAAATGGATGAATCTTAGATATTATGTTGAGAAAATAAAAAACATAACAGAATATATACACTATGGTTCCATCTATATATAAATTTTCTTGTATCACCAAAATTCAGTTACATTCAGGGATGCATAACTGTGTGGTAAAACTATAAAGGAAAGCAAGCAATTGATTTACATACTAGTCAAAATAGTGACCACCACCAGGGAGGGGGAGAGAGGAACGAATATCAAAAGGAGAAATGTTGTGGTCAGTGGCTTCCGGAATGTTGGTAGTGGTATATATTTGCACTTGGGTGTGGATACATAGGTGTTTGTTTTACAAAATGTTATTGATCTTCATGTTTATTTGATGTTCACTTTTCCCTGTGTAGATTTGTTGTATTCTTCACCTTAAAAGTTAAAAAAAAAAAAAAATTAATCAAGCAAGTTCAAGTCTGTTTCCCTTTATACCAAGAAAGCTGTGTAATTTCTGGATTTAGGCTGCTTGAACTAGGGCAGCTTTCATACACGTATCACAGTGCTCTAAAATTGAACCTAGGAGGATAGGGAGAGCTGAGTCAGAAGTCATCGGCCATCAGCAATGTTAGCATGACTGGCTTTGATGTTATTCTGTCTGTCTCAAAGGCTAACTCCTTAGAAATTTCTAACTCATAAAGAATTGTGGCGTAGAGCTAAGTGCTATGGCTGCTAGCCAAAAGGTCCGCAGTTCTAATCGTCCAGGCACTCCTTGGAAACTCTTTGGGGTGGTTCTTCCCTGTTTATAGGCTGAGTCAGAATCTGCTTGGTAGCAGTGGGTTTGGCTTTTTTTTTAGTAGGAACTGAGCTCCACCTTGTGGCTATCGAAACACAAAGCAAGGAAATAGGAGTCACCTCATCTGAGCTCTGTGGCCTCATTGGGAGAGAGAAGTCTTAGAACAGCTTGATTATTTCTCCGTGTAGGCCCCAAAGTGAATTTCTAAGTGCATCTGTCTTAGTATGACATACCCTAGTCTCTCCGTTCACTTCTCTCTTTTTTTATCTCAAAAGAGATTAATTTAAGATAGCCTATTCTTGCAGATTGAGTCCTGCTTCGTTAACAAAACTTCCTCTGATCTTGTCTCATTACCACTACAAAGGTAGGAGTTATAATACATAGGAAAATCACGGCAGGTGCCAAAATGCTGGATGATCGCACAGTGCTAGGACTCACAGCCTAGCAAAGTTGATGCACATTTTGGGGGAACACAACTCAATCCATAACAGCATCTGAACAAGGAACTCTTTTTAAAAAAGAAAAAATCCAGGAAGTTCCCTTCTTTCTAGAATGTACATTCCAAAGATTGGACAGCCTGGAGATCTTTTCTGTATCTACCCAACCCTAAGAGTTACCACTGTTACTGGACTGAAGAAAATCTGTGCAAATGTTTCATAACTTTCCAATTGCTCAGCTACGTTTTTTCCCCCCTACATTCTGATTTTATAACTCTCCCAATTCCAAATACCAATTAGGTTACCCTTGTAAATGCTGACCTACAACTTGGCTCCAACAGAAATCACCTAGGGAGGTATTTTTTAAAGATACGAATGAGGGCCCTGCAGTATCAGAGTATCTGGTAAGTGAAAGTCTGCTCAAAACTCAGGAGTTTTCACTTCTTCTCAAATATCCCTGATAATTGTGCTGTGTGACCAGATTTCCCTGATTATCAGCAGCTGAATAAATATTTCCTCCACTAGAGAACATCCAACTCGATGGCACTTGGCTTGGCTTGACTATTAGAGAACAGAATAGGAGCTTAAATCGGACCTTGCAAACAAAGATCTATCTTTATAGTGCACACCTAAGAAGAAATGATCTTTGGAACCTGGAGCAGTGAGGCAGTCCTTGGGAAAATATGGTGAGGAGAAGTTCAGTGAACAAAACAAATCTTGTCAGAAAGGCTGTTGCCCCCAGTATCTGGCACAGAGCACTTTGCAAGCTAGTGCAGATCTGAAGCAGCAGATGCGGACCAGTGGAGGCAGTGTTCTACTCCTCTGAAAGGGGGCGTTCTCAGGGAAAGTTAACAGAATCACTGACAAACCAGAAAGAAGTCTCCACCTATTCTCACCACAAATAGCTGCCAATCAATAAACCAGTATACTTAAATTTGGGCTAGCTTTGTGAACGGGGATGTAAAGCACGTAAGAGATATTTAGGTTGACAAAGAGGATGAAGAGAGATAAAAAGAGATCCAAAATTTTCTCCATAAACCATGCTCTTTAAACTTGATCTCTCAAGTCCTGACACTAATCTCCTAGCCTTATTCATAGGAAAAACCTGAAACCTGTTGCCATCAAGTTTATTCCAACTTATAGCAACCCTATAGGACAGAGCAGAACTGTTCCATAGGGTTCCCAAGGAGCTCCTGGTGGATTTAAACTACCAACCTTTGGATTAGCAGCCATAGCTCTTAATAAACACACCACCAGGATTTCGTCTGTAAGAAACCAGCCACCAAATGGTTACTCTTGAGAACATACCAGTCCATTCCCCTCCAGGTGAAGTGGCGACCTAAATGTAAATTTTTTGAAGATAGTATAATCACGAATTGCAAACTAATGAGAAAGATAGCATAATGTTCAAGTTTAGTCAGAAGACTCCCTAGTTGGCAACATCCCTTGCAATTCCTATTTTACCTAATTTCAAGTCACATATGATCAAATATTGCACCACATAATCCTTGTATTAGTTCTGTAATGTTGCATAGCAAAATCGCTCCAAAAACTCAGTGCTTTAAAACAACAGCAATCCTTTATTACCTAAAGTGTCTGTATGCTTGCCTTCTCTAAATGTCCTTTTTGACACTAACTGTAAATGCAGTTGTTTTTCTTATGACCCTAACCACTGGGAGCTAGGCCCGAGTTTACAAGTTAAAAGACAGTCCTCCAGATTGCCAGGTCTGCTCAAGACTCCAGATGCCAGCCACAAGCTCAGAAGTTCCCATAACACCCGGATTTCTGACTTACTGGTTACAGAACACTGATGGTATAGTGGCTAAGTGCTATGCCTGTTAATCAATAGGTCAGCAGTTCAAATCTACCAGGCACCCCTTGGAAAACATGGGGCAGGTCTACTCTGTCCTATAGGGTCACAGTGAGTCAGAAATGACTCAGTGTCATTGGATTTGGCTTTGGATTTTTGTTTGGCTACAAATTTGGAAGTCTTGATCCGGCTACATGAGTTTCTAATTCATTAGAATGACTCAGAGAACTCAGGAAAGTGCTATATTTACTATTACAGCTATACTATAGCAAAAATGATATAAATGAAGATATGCATTGGACAAGGTCTCAAAGAGTCCCCAGTGCAGAGCTGCCACATCCCAAGGGATGTATTTACTCTCCTGAGCACTGACATCTTTCACCCACTGGGAAGCTCATCTGCAGTTCAGTGCTCAGAATTTTTATTAGGGTTTTATTAGGCATGGTTGATTGAATAACTGCCCATGTGGCTCAACTCAGTCTCTGGCACCCCTCCCCTCCCTGACAGTTGAGTTGATATCATGTGGGTCTTTCTGGCATGATCAGCCACTACCCAAGAACCTCATTAGCATAACCCGTCAGGTATGATCTGAAGGCCTCATGGTCAGGGGCTTTCCAATCATATGGAAAACTGCAAGGACTTAGAGGTTATTTCTCGGGAACCAAGGGTGTTTTGGGCCGGGTTCTCCAGAGGAGCAAACCCGGTGAAATACATATATCAGAATCTATTGCCATCAAGTGAATTCCAACTTATAATGAGTAGAACTGTCCTGTAGGGTTTCCAAGTAGCAGACCACACCCCCAAGGAAACTCTCCTTTCAGCAGATCTGTTGACCACATTACAGCATGTCACGGAGGTGATTACACTGCCTTACATTAGAGAAAAGCTGTCAAGCCACTGAGAATTATATATAACCTAGCCAAGTTGACACATAACAGTAACTATCACAGAGGGCAGTGAACGAATTCTTAATTATTCACTTTATTTTGTACAGTTTCTGCGGGTCAGAAATTTGTGAGTGACTTGATCGGGTGTTTCTGGAGTGGGATCTCTCACGAGGTCACCGTCAGATGTCAGCTAGGGCTGCAGTCACCTGCAGGCTCCGCCGGGGCTTGAAAAGGATTCACTTCTGGGGATGCAGTCCCATGGCTGATCAATCAGTACTGGTAAGTTGATTCCTCTCCCCAGGGACACTTCAGAGCTGTCGCAGCGTGGTGGCTTGACATCCGCCAGAACAAGAGATCTGAGGGAGAGTTGGATGGAAACTTCATTCTTTCTTTGACCTACCCTAACAGATCAGGTGACATTACACCTGCTGCCCCCCATTGGTCGGTGTGGTCACAAGCTCCTGCCCAGATTCAAGGACCTGGAACATAGACCCCACCTCTCAGTGGAGGGTCTGTGAGTTACTTGTACAAAGAACATCAGCATATAAATGTTCTAGAATCTACTATTAAAAAAAAAAAAAATTCTATGATCACACATCCCCCTGTACTTTATAACAAATTTCTCCTTCTAAAAAGTAAAAGCCCTCAAGAGTCACATCTAGCTCTGGTCTCTCTTTTGCCCTTCACATTTTCCCCACGACCCACCCTATACGGTCTTTGGTCCCTGTCACTTTTCTGAGACTACTCTTACCAGAGACAACAGCGACATCTGCTGCTAGAACGTAGCACTGCAAATTCAGTTTGGGTGCTTGCTGAGCCAACGAGGCAAAGATCCCCTGTGTGGGACAACCAACTCATCTTCAGACCGCTACGCATATACGGCTCCTGGGTATACATGGAAGGAGCTGACCACCCATTTCATCTTCAAACCTTTTTTTTCTTGGTGACATCACACTTCTACGGATTCCTCTTACCTCAATGACTCCTCTTAGTCTCTTCTGTTCTCTGACTTCTTAATATTGAGTACATACAGTTCAATTCTAGACCCCTCTCCTTTTCTATCAATTCTGTCACCATAAAAAATGTCTTTATGTGTCTTTAGATACCTTGAGTTTAAACTGATGAATCCCAAACTTTCTACCACAACCTATAACTAGTCCACAGAAGTCCCGACACATACATAGCTCACTCCTCTGTATCTCCGCTTGGAAATCTAGACCCCTCCAATTTGGTGAGCCTGAAACGAAACTATCCATTTTATTCCTCCACAACAGCTGCTTTCCCGGTCTTCCACATCTTTCCCCAGTTTAGAAAAAGTCACTATGATCCACCTAACTTCTTACATTCCAAATGTAAGTTCTCTCTTACTACTTTACTAGAAAAGTGTTTCAGTATGAGGTTGGTATCATTTAACTTTGCAAAAGGGAGGAGAAAAAATCAGCCCTCCTCTGATTCTCATGAGGTAAAGGGGTCAAACATATCTCCATCCTTTTATCGCTCTGACACCAGCCAGCCCTCCCATGGTACCTTCTACATCTCTGCTGGGCCTGGTAATTTGTTGCATAAGCCATACAGAACGCACAGACCATACTCCCAGTAATGAAATTTATAAGGAAAGTAAAAAGCCCATTGTCACCCAGTCAATTTTGACTCATAGTAACCCTATAAAACAGTAGAACTGCCCCAAAGGGCTTCCAAGGAGTGCCTGGTGGATTTCAACCACCGACCTTTCAGTTAGCAGCCATAGCTCTTAACCACTAGGCCACCAATGTTTCCATGAAGGAAGTAACAGGGTACAATTCAGGACCAAGAATGATTCAGGATGCAGTTCTTGTATCAGGACAGCTTCTTCTCAGCCACACCCACAGGCAGGCCTTCTTCTGGCCCTTGACCTCCAGGCCGGGCTTCTGCCCTGCTCAGATAAGTGTTACAAAACCCTTCAGTTCCACCAGTAAGTGCCCAGAGACACTCCACTCTGGCAGCAAGCCTCCTGCCCTAAGATGCTCAGCTCTCTTACTCTGTGGATTTGCACACTCACTGAAGCAACCTTGCTCCATGGGCCAGGAAGCCCACGACACTGTCTTTCACTGCTGTCCCGGTTCTCCTACCACTGTTTCTCTGCCACCACTGCTCATCATCTCACACAATCTCCAGTGTTACAGTGTTGTTTGTCTCCTGGTTCCAGGGCATTCTCAATGCAGGAACCCCGGATCCAGAGGACATGCTGCACTCCTAACTCTTCTTTCCTGGTGGTACTGAGGTTTCGTCTTCCTGCCTCTGGGATGGCTCCTTTCAAGCTTAGCAGGATGGCAAAACAGACCAATCCCTTGTTTGGGTTCCATACAGCTTTGCATTCTCAGTAGGCTGTTCAATCCCCTTGGTGGGCCCCAAACATCTTATTTGCAAAGTCCTGCCCAATTGCTTTGTGGGAGCCACAAAGACTAAGGCTAGAAAGGCCTTATTAAGTAATTCACTACACCAGATTTAGTAACCCAACACCAAACCTTTTTGAATCAGTCTCATAAACAAGAGCCAAACTTGTGCATTTTTTTTCTGTCTTCACTATCACACTAGCCAAAATACCACCACCCACACCACTCCAGTAGTCTCCTAATTGTTACTTCTGCTTTGACTTGTGCTCTGTAACAGTCCATTCTTCAGAAAGTAGCTCAAGTTTTTACTAATAATGTAAATAACACCATGTCCCTCCCTGGATTAACATGTTCCAATGGCTTTTTTACTACTAAAAATTTAAAAATCTATCTCTGGCTTCCAAAGTTTCACATTACCTAGCTCTTGGCCTAGGCCTCTGATCTTTGGATTGCTTTCCCTCAACAAATAGTATTTCTGTTTACTAAACACACCAAGCTCGTTCTTGCCTCAGAATCTTTCTACTAATTGCTCACCTGTCTGGAACGTTCTCCCCTCTCAATTTCAAATGCCCATCTCTTTCTTGTCATTCTGATCTCAGCTTGAACATCACCTCCTTATAATATTCTTCCCCGAGCCCCTAAGATTAAAGGAGACTTTAGAGAACTCCATGTTCTGGTTCACTAAATTTTCTTCCTAGGCTTCATTGCTGCCTTCTGTTGACCCCCAAATTACACCCTTCTTTCTGCTTTGACAATCGGTGCCCCGAGTGCCTTCAACATCTCGCTCTTGATTTGCTGCTACAGCTTCCATATTCAGCTGTCCGTCTTCACAAAGACAGAGAGTGGACGCAAAGGAAGGCTTATCCAGATCCAATTAGAAGTCTGAAGGCCACTGGAGGGTGCTGAGCAGGGTTATGTCATTGTCATGATCTAATCTGTAGTTTCTTATTAAACGAAGTTCTGTAATTTAATAGCATCTTTCACAAAGCAGAAGTTTTAATTTTGATGACGTTCAGTTTATCTATTTTTTCTTTGATGGACTGTGCTTTTGGTATCATGTTTAAGAATTCTTTGGCTAGCCCTAGGTCCCGAATATTTTCTCCTATGTTTTCTTCAAATAGTTTTGTAATTCTACATTAAGCATTTAAATCCATGATCCATTTTGTATTAAATTCTGTGTATAATGTGAAGTTAAGGTTCTTCTCCTTTTTTTGCCTAAGCACATCCAATTTTTCCCGTGTCTTTTGTTGAAAAGACTACACTTTCTTCACTGAATTAACTGTTTAACCTTGGTCCAAATTAAATTGGCTCATGGTGTGTGATCTATTTTTTTACTCTATTTTCTTCCACTTTTGTAATGCCTTGGTTCCTGTAGCTTTATCCTAAGTCTTAAAATCAGGTAGAGTGAGTCCCCCAACATTGTTCCTTTTCAGAATTGTTTACTTGCCTACCCATACAAATTTTAGAATCAGCTTATCAGTTATCTACAAAATGCCCTGTTTTTGTGTGTGTGTTTTAATCACATTGAATCTATAGATCAGTTTGTAGAGAACTATAACTTAACAATATTAAGACTTCAGAGTTCTCTTCTCTCTGGTAGTTGGCCCCACAAACTACCCACTTGGCCTCCCAAACTCCCAGTTTTATCCCCTCTTTTCATGACAAGGCTCCACCTGGGTTTAAAATTTAAATCCATGATCTCTCTGCACTGTGTCCTAGAACTCTCTCAAGTCAGTAAGCGGGGCAGTGATATAGCTCATCTCATCACTTCCTTTTTCCTCAGGAGTCCTGTACTATCCACCATCCAGTATCTGAAAACCATGCTTTATATTTCCCCCAGTCTTCAAGTTGTATAGAATGTGAGAGTAAATCTGGTCCCTCCCATTCCATCTTTGTTAGAAGCAGCAGTTCTGTTGAATTGCTTTACAAAGTCATTTTCATTTCCATCCGTGGTGGGAAGGAAGGAATAGAAACGTGTTATTTGGTAAGCTAGTGCGGTCATCCAGGGAAGAGAGGAGAGCCTGGGCTAGGACAACGGCACTGAAGGGGATGCTTGCAGTGCATGCAGGGTTTGTTTGACAGACAGAAACAGCAGCACTTGGGTTGTGCATATGGAGTGAGAGAAAAACTAATGATAAATTTTATAGTAGACTTGAACAATTGTGAGAGGATGGTGGCTCTGATTGCTGAGAGGGAAAAAAAGAATGCGGTTTAGGGGAATGACAGAATCAGAGATGCTGTCTTCATAATATTAAGTTTGACATGCCAATCGCTCACATCCATGGAGATGCCAAGAAATTGGCTGATTACATGAGGTTGGAGTCTTGGAGACAGAATAGGACTGATGGCTTAGAACAACAGGGACACAGTATTTTAAGTCACAGAACAAGACATAACAGACTACGAGGAGGCTGTAGATAAGGAAGGGAAAGGACCCAGGACATTCTGCATACAGATTCAAGCAGATCTGGAACAAACACAGCGTATTCAAAACGAGTGGCTAGGAAGTCAGAAAGACATCTAAGAGTTTTGTGCCTACAGAGTTAAGAAAAAGAAAACGCATTTGCCGAAGGAGAAAGTGGTCTATTGAGCCATAAGTAACGGTCTCTTATCAGGACAAGAACTGAAAGGTGACTACTAGATTTGTCAATATGTTGCAGCCTGTTGTCACTGCGTGCCATCAAGTTGATTCTGACTCACAGCAATCCTACAGGACAGAGCAGAACTAACCCGTAGCTGTAATCTTTACATAGCGGACAGCCACATCTTTCTCCGTCAGAGCCACTGCTGGTTCAAACCACCAACCTTTCAGTTAGCAGCTGAGCATTCAATCACTGCATTACCAGGGCTCCTTGTTTGTCAAAATAGGGATCATTAAGATTCTGGAAAGCACACGCAGAGAAGTAGTAGGGATGGAAGTTAATTCAGGCAGAATCTGAGGAGAAAACACAAGGAGTGGAATGGAGGGAGAAATTTGAGACATCTTATTCAAGACCACTGAATACAAGGTGAAGCAGAGAAACAGTATTCAAGGGATATAGACTGACACAGTCACCTGATGTGCACAGTCCCAGCCAGTCACTTGGATGGGAGTTTGAAAACCATGGTGGAAAAGGCCATGTAAAAGCGATCTGTCACACCACTGGGGAATTGCATAGTATTGTCCCCTTGCAACTGGGTTATTTCACTCAGCATAATGTGAAGAGGTATTTACGACACAGTCAGACACAGCTGAAAGGGGTAAAAACCTTAACTAACTTTTGGACTATCAATTGTTAAAGGGAGGCGCACTTTGCACATTAGTAGTTTTACAAAGAGCGACTTTCTTTCATTGATGTTATGGCAATACATGGCAGAAAAAAAAATACTGGTTTAAAATGATAACAAAAACCTTGATTTCAAATGGCTGATCATGTGGAACTATTCAGTGAAGCAAAATTAAGTAATTTTGACTCCTACTATTTCAAAATCTCAACCTGCAGTATTTCTGAACTATTTGACTGGTATAACAAAGTCGTTGTGAGTTTATTTTCAGATATTCCATTAAATCCTAACACAACAAAATCAAATGTAAAGACATTCTGAAATCTTACCATTCAAATACAACTGGCACCTTAATTCCAAAGCCCTTGAGTTACGCAGACTTTTCCTCAAACAGGTATCCCAGTGAAAACAAAAGGAAGTGACATATTGATATTTTATTCACACAGTAGTATTCAATAACTTCTTTCATAAGGATCAGCAGAAAGCTGGCTTCTACAAGGCACAGATTAAAGGTGTCCCAAATGTCCAGCTTTTCCAAACTGCTGTACCAATCCGTTACCTCTAATATCAACTACACCCTTTCCCTCCCTTCCCTCTTGTCTTTGGGTTCCCTAATTCACTGCATTGACTCACAGAATTATGTAAAGGAAGTGGCTCACACAGTTGTGGAGGCTGACAAGTACCCAATTTGTGTGTCAGGTGTAGGCTTCTCCCTGGCACTCAGCTTTCTTCCTCTGTGGACTCGTCTTTTCTTCCTTGGTGGTGGTGGGCTCTTCTCTTTCCCATCTCTGGCATGGCTTATTTCAAGCCCTGCAGGATGGTCAAACTGACCAGTCCCCTTGGTAGAGCACAATTACCCTATCACGTGGTCATGCCCAGTCACCTGCGAGGGAGTTACAAGACTCTGGTTAGAAACGGCACACACAAAAAAACCCATTACACCACAAGTACTTTCTGAAATAATATTCTCATAAAAAACATATGACATGTGCTTGGGATATAAAGAGTAATACAGTGAAGATTCATCCACCACCAAGTTTCAGAGACAGAACGTTACCAACACTGCTAAAAGCCTCTTCTTTGCCCTTCTCAGACCAAATTCCCCTTTCATTCCAAGAAGTAGCTACTACCCTAAATTTTGTGTTTAGCATATCCTTACTTTTCACTACAGCTTTGCTACATATGTCTAAAGTATTTACAGTTTTCTTTTTATATTAAGTAGAAAAGAAAATTATGTTGGTAAAGTAGACGGTCAGCAAAAAGAGGAAGACCCTTCCTCAATGAGATGACTTGAGACAGTGGCTGCAATGATAGGCTGAAGCCCAACAATTGTGAGGATGGCACAGGACCACGCAGTGTCCCGTTCTGTTGTACAGAGGGTTGCTATGACTTGGAACTGACTCATTGGCATCTAGCAGTGACATTACAGTTTTGTATTGTATGATGTGAGATTTCAATCAACATTCTATTTGTGAGATTCGGCCGTACTGATGAGTGTAGTTGTAGGCCATTTCTCCTCACTACAGTATGCTGTTGTTGTTGCACTTCATCGAGTCAATTTTGACTCACAGCAACCCCGCGAAACAAGTTAGATCTACCCTACGGGATTTCCTAGGCTACAGTTTTTATGAGAGCAGCTCACTAGGTCTTTCTCCTCCTCCCACCCTCCCACACAGGGGCTGTTGGGTTCAAACTGATGACCTTTTGAGCAGCAGCAGAGTGCCTCACCATTGCATCACCTGGGGTCCTTCACTACTGGGTAGTCTTCCATTAATTAATATACACATTTTATGTTTTTGCAAATATACAATCATTATGTATCCTTTTTTGTATATGGAACTATTCCTCGTACTAAAAGAAAAAAAAAAAGACAAGCTTGGACAATATTCTTTTGAGCCAAAACGAAGTGCTCAAAGAATAGGGAAAACATGTCAAAAAAGACACAGGAGCCAACACGAAGGGGTCAAATCTGGGGCTATAGGAGCTCATAGTAAACAATGAGAGTAACAAGACTATAAACCAATTTATAAAATGAAAACCTGTGAATCTACATTGCCATAAAAAAATAATAAGCAAATGAATGGGTGAAAAGGGAAAGCTCTTCCTTACAGTAGAATACCAAATTTTAAATACAGAAAGCATAATTTATTTAAAAAACATGATTTTGCAGGTATCACACTAAAAACCAACTCAAGTAAGAATAAATGGTTGCTAAAACTAATGGGGGAGAGATTTTTGATGAGCAACAGCATATTTACATAGTCTCTGGCTATCTCTCCGCAAAATACTTATTAATTTCCATGGGAATAATAGCAACTTTATAGTGGATAAACCCATCATGTAACACCCTACCAACTAGCCAGAGTTCATGCTACCGATAACAGGGCAAGCCAGCACCATGTGCCTCCTGAGACAATGCACTAAGGACAGAATACATGCAGTTACTATCCTTGCCTCAAATCACATTTTCAATCATGAGGAAACTTTAGGAAGACTTAGAAAGAAAGATAATTTACAGAATCACTGACCTCTACTCTTCAAAAATGGCAAGGTCATGAAAGCCAAAGACTGAGGAACTGTAACAGACTAAAGGAGACTCAAGATAAATGACAGTTACACACAATGCACTGTTTTGGATCCCAGATCAGATCGTTTCTCAGTGATGAAGAATATAATTGAGATAACTAATTTTTAATAGATTCTATAAATTAGATAATAGCATTGAATCAACATTCCTGGTTTTAATAGTTGTACTGTGATTATGTTAGAAAATCTTCTTCTTATTAGTAAATAACATTGAAAACACTAGAGGTAGAGTGGTAAAGATTCATGTCTGGTTAAGAAAAAGTGTGCATGTATACATAGACAAAGAAAATGTAATACGGTAAATGTGGGAAAATGTTAACGGGGGAATATGGATGAAGGGTATACAAGAGTTCTTTGTACTATTCTTGCAACTTTTTTGTAATTTGAAATTATTTCAAATAACACATGCATTCATTTCATACCTACAAACGAAGCATATTTACATACAAAGCTCAGTCACTAAATTTCTGTTTGAGGACATGCTCAAGAACCAAACCCCTAGACTAGCTGATACTGTTTGAATAACTTCATCTCTTGTTTGGATGATTTCATTTAGTTACATACTTTAAGTTTCATATTCCACAGAACTGTCTCCTCTTCATTTTAAAAGCATATTGTAATATTTGCTTTATCAACATGGTATTCACAGCAAGAACTTGTACTTTATAAATTTCTAGAAAAAATGTTCTTGCTGATTTACTGACATGACTTTTTCCTAAATATTCTTTCCTAAACCGCTTGAGGTTTTTGCATTCTTACAAGCATTATCTGTTGAACATATATATTTTTTGTAATTAGAAAACACTTTCCAACATTTTGTGACAGTTTTTACTTAGTGTCAATTTTCTAATACCTTGTTGTCATGTAACTTTTAAGTTTTTTTCCTCCACTTTTTGTATGATTTCAGTCTGATGTAAATTCTCTGATATATGTGAGATTTAACTTCCCAATAAAAATATTCCAACATTCATTTCATGTGTATAGTTTCTTTCCCATGTGAGTTTCTCTGATGTAAAATAATGTTCACTTCTAGGAGAAAATTCTCATATTTCAACATCCAGGGGTTGCGTTTCGGTTGTATACTGAATGAGCTTTGACTTCTGAGTTAAAACTTTCACACATTTGTTGCACCCACAGGTTTCTCTCATGTATGCATTTTCCTGATGATCAATGAGCTGCAGCTTACTGGTTTTGCCACAGTTATTAGCTGCATTACAGATTGCTCCCTCATGTTAACTCCTTAATGAAAGTGAACCTCTGAAAGTTTTTATTCACTGTATATATAGGAATTCTCTCCGATATGCCTGGGATCTCATGGTGAAACGACATCTCTAAATGCTTTCCTATTTTGCCTAAATTCACACGATTTCTCTCCTTTTGAGTTCTTTGATGTCTACAGGGGTGTGACTTGACCCTAAAAGATTTCCCACACGCACTGCTGTTACAAGCCTTCTCTCTTGTATGGGTTCTTTGCTTTTGGCCAGGCTTCCAAGTGGAATCTTTCCCACATGCCCTACATACATAGTGTTTTTCTCCTGTGTGTGTTTTCTGGTGTGTGATGAGTAATTTACAGCGGAAAGCTTTCTGATGATTACTGCATTCATAAGGTTTCTCTCTTGTGTGAGTTCTGTAATATACAATGAGCTGTGACTTCTATGTGAAAACCTTCCCACAATTGCTGCATCTGTAGGATTTTCTTCCTGTATGCCTTCTCCAGTGTCTAAGAGGCGACTTAGTACTAAAGACTTTCTGACACTGACTGCATTCAGGTTTCCCTGCAGTATGAACTAAGATGGAAAATGAGTTCTGACTTCCCCGATCAAAGCTTTTTGACAATGCTTACATGAAACGGGTTCTTCTCCAGTGTCAGTACTCTGATGTTCAATGAGCTGTGACTTCCAGAAAACGCTTTCTGACATGAACTAAATTCACTGGGTTTCTCTCCTGTATGCATTTTCTGATACAAAGTGAGACTAAAGTTGAAAGTTTTTCCACATTGACTATACTCAGTGTTTCTCACCTGTATGAGTTCTCTCATGATTAATGAAAGCTTTACTGATGAAGATTTTCTGACATTCATTGCACTCATGGAATTTCTCTCTGGTGTGAGATCTCCAACGTAAAAATAGACTGGATTTGTATGGAAAAGCTCTCCCACATTCAATGCAGTAATAAGGTTTCTCTCCTGTAGGGAATCTCTGGTGTACAGTGAGCTGAGACTTACTACTGAAGGCTTTCTGACATGCTCTGCACTCATAGGTTCCATTCCTGTGCAAGTTCTCTGGTATAAAACAAACTCTAGCTTCCCAACAAAAGCATTGGGACATTCACTGCATTCACACATTGTCTCTTCAGTATGAGTTCTCCGATGTACAAAGAGCTGTGATTTCTGCGAGATACATTTTCCATACTCACTACATATATCAAGTTTCTCTCCTGTGTGAGTCTTCTGGTGTAAAATGACATAATTCTTCCATGCAAAAGCTTTGCTACACTCAGTGTGTCTATAGGGTTTCTCTCTTGTGTAAATATTCTGATGTAGAAGTTATGACACGTGAGTAAAGAATCTCTGGCATTCAGGGTATTTGTAAAATTTCTTTATGATACACATTGAATCATGGCCTCTTATTGACAGCCTTTCCACAATTATTACAATTATTTCCAGAAAATTTTCATGCATAGTATGGAATAATAATTTCTTAGTTACATTTAATTACCCAGCTTTCTTACTAACATAATTTGGCACTTGGCTTGGCTGGCTGGCAGAATAATATATCTAAATTATTTTTCAAATTTTTCTACATGAATCAAATTTATCAAAGTCTTTCCTCTGACTCGATGACACTTGGCTTGGCTTCCTCAGGTGAAATATTTTTACAAATACATTGCATTCCTGGTGTCTTTCCATAGGGCCAAGCTTGTCAGAATTTTCCTGATGTCAGTCTATATCGTCATCAACTTGCCAGGCTTCTACGAAAGAGATCATTAAATCTTCACATAATCAAGTACTTAAAGGGGTGCACAAAAATTATATTCGGGATATAAGAAATAATATATGACATTAGATAATTTATAAAGGTATAATAAATATAAGTTAGAGACATTGGGTAGAAGGAGAAGATAAAATAGAAAAATATGGGCCCAAACCAAACCAATCCCACTGTCGTCAAGTCAATTCCAACTCACGGCAACCTTATAACACAGAGTAGCACTGCCATAGAGTTTCCAAGAAGCAGCTGGTAGATTCAAACTGCAGACCTTTTTGTTGGCAGTCACAGCACTTAACCACTACACCACCATAGATTCCAACAACATGTGCAAGGGGAGGAAATTATGACTGTTTGAAAGCACAGTTCTAATGCTGAGTGGGAGGAAGGCAACATGAGCAGTGCTGGTGGAGGAAGAGTAAAGAGACTAGAGGGAAAGAGACTAACCAAGAAAGCAAGGTACATTTGAACCCTCAACCTTTTGATTAGCAACTGAACTCTTTAACTGCTATGCTACCAGGATTTCCTCAATAGTTGTCTTAGTTATTTAGTGCTGCTATAAAAGAAATATCACAAATGGATGGCTTTAACTAACAGAAGTTTATTCTCTGAGTCTAGGAGTCCTGAAGTCCAAATTCAAAGCTCCAGGGGAAGGCTTTCTCTGTTGGGTCTAAGGGAAGGTCCTAACCATCAATCTTCCCCTGGTCTAGGAGTTTCTCAGCAAAGGGACTCCAGGTCCAAAGGACAAGCTCCCCTCCTGGCTCTCCTTTCTTGGTGGTAATAAATGTCTCGCTGTTCAACTCTCTTCTATCTCTCAAAACACATTGACTCAAGACACAACCTAAAGCAGGGATTGAGTCTTAAACTGTCCAGGAGAGAAGCAATCTTGAAAGAGGTGCCCTACATAGGTGGACACTAAAAGGAGACCTATTAGCATGGTGGTTAAGTGCTCCACTGCTAACCAAAATTTGGTCCACAATTGGAACCTACTAGGACAATAGCAGTCTGCTTTCAGTAAAGATCACAGCCTTGAAAACCCCATGGGACAGTTCTACTGTCTTACACGGTCACTCTGAGTTGGAATCCACTCAAAGGCAACCAGTTTTTTGCCACAAATATTAATGACACATCCCACCCCACAACATTCTCAATGCCCCTCAGGAAACTTCATCCTAAGGCTTTCTTCTCTTCATCCAGGTGACGGACTTACACATGCTCACTAGCCTATGAGTGCTCCACCTCCACCTTCCCATGACCACCCAAAACTAGTGTCATGAGTTGAATTGTGTCCCCCCAAAAATATGTGTAGCCACGTGGCTGGGGTATGGTTCCCAGTATCTTGGGACTGTCCTCATTGTGTGGTTTCGCTAAACTGTATGTTGAAGGATTAGGGTGGGGCTGTAAATTCCTGCATAGGATTACTTCCTTGCTTTGCTGTAGGGGGAGTTTCCCTGGAGTATGGCTTGCCCCACCCCTAATGCTTTCAGCCTGCAAGAGATAAAAAGGGAAAAAGAAACAAGGAGAATTGGGAGCCTCGTTACCACCAAAAGAGCAGCACCAGGAGAAGAGCGTGTCCTTCAGACCTGAGGTTCCTGCGCCAGGATGCTCCCTGGACAAAGACTGATACAATATCAGACTTCCCTCCAGAGCCGACAAGGGGAAAGCCTTTCCCTGGAGCGGACACCCTGAATATGGACTTGCAACCTACTGGACTGTGTAAGAATAAGCCTTCCTTTGTTGAAGTTGGTATTTCTGTTAGAGCGGCCCTAGCTGACTAAAACAGAATTGGTAACAGGAGTGGGGTGCCTCCGGGCACTTAAATCAGTGGAGTGACAGAGCTTTGGAACACTTGCCCGGCAGGGCAGATGTGGGCCTGAGGCCCGGGCCATGCAGCCATAGGAAGCTGAAGCTGAAGAGACACAGCATGAGAAGCTGAGCTGCCTCAGTCTCAAAAGGTATGACCATGACCTCAGGGGTTTGAAAGGGTGGAACCATGGCGTCCTGTGTGTGTAAGGGTGGAATTGCCACTCAGTTGGGCTTAGGGTGCTCCTAAAGCCAATGGGGCAGTTTCTGCCTTCTGTCTTGAAGGCAGAGTTGTAGCACAGGGCTGGAGGTCTCCACTCAGAAACCAGAGAGTGTGGCTGATACCTAGAGTCTGGAGAGCAGGGCTGTTGTGTAGAATGTCTCAGAAAATGTAAGAGTATTTCCAAAGCTCTCAGGGCTAATGTAATATATTCTGTTGACTTGCCTGTTGCCTGTTAATGCCTTCTTTCCCTGCAATTTCTCCCATGTGTAGTGGAATGTCTAACTTGTGCCTGTTCTGCCATTGTGCCTTTAGAAGCAGATAGCTTGTCTTCTAGGTTTCACAAGTGTAGAAGAATTTTTGTATTTTGGACTTGGAACTGATTTAAGACTTCTGTTGTATGGATGGACATAATTTTGCTATGGTGAGATGAATGTGTTAAATGCCTTTGTGATGTGATTTTTGGGTTGTCAAAGGGTGGTATGTCATGGGTTGAATTGTGTCCCCCCAAAAATATGTGTAGCCACGTGGCTGGGACATGGTTCCCAGTATCTTGGGACTGTCCTCCATTGTGTGGTTTCGCTAAACTGTATGTTGAAGGATTGGGGTGGGGCTGTAAATTCCTGCATAGGATTACTTCCTTGCTTTGCTGTAGGGGAAGTTTCCCTGGAGTATGGCTTGCCCCACCCTTAATGCTTTCAGCCTGCAAGAGATAAAAAGGGAAAAAGAAACAAGGAGAATTGGGAGCCTCATTACCATCAAGAGAGCAGCACCGGGAGAAGAGCACTGTTTTAGTCAGCTAGTGCTGCTCTAACAGAAATAGCACAGAGTGGATGGCTTCAACAAAGGAAGGTTTGTTCTTACACAGTCCGGTAGGTTGCAAGTCCATATTCAGGGTGTCTGCTCCAGGGGAAGGCTTTCCCCTTGTCGGCTCTGAATTTGGACTTGTAGCCTACCAGACTGTGTAAGAATAAACCTTCCTTCCTTTGTTAAAGCCATTCACTCTGCGGTATTTCTGTTGGAGCAGCACTAGCAAACTAAAACACTGTGTCAGGTTACTTGATTTGTGTAAGTATATGGACCAATCACTACACGCAGGCTGACTCAACAGCCAACAGGTTTGTTTTAGGGTTTTTATTGACTCAGGTGAAGTTATCTAAACATTGGTTTTAAGTTACGTACAAGTAAGTGCACCAGTAGGCAAGGGAGAAATGTTCATAACATCCAAATGACCGAAAAGGGAAGATTCATGTCTGAGTAGCATAGCATTGAGAACTGACACAGATATACTGGATATAATATTATGTAACAAGTTTTTGCATTATACATTGGTGACATTCACCTCTTTGATATATGTGGTTCTCAGCCACATATTTTTGCTATCCTTAGTACTCTAATGTATGACCATGTATTTCATGAACTTTCACATTCAATGTAATTGACAAGACTCCTCCCTTCTTTTATAGTAGGCTAAAATACATTCCGCTTCTTTGCATGTTTATAACTGGACTTCTTAAAGAGCAATTTTAAGCTATTTTCACCATATTGGGAACAGCACTTGTCTTAGTCACCTGGTACTGCTCCAACAGAAAATACCACCAGTGGAAGGCTTCACAAGGAGAAACTTTTACTGTCACAGTTTGGTAAGCCACAAATCCATTTATGAGAGGCAAGTCCATTCAATAAGAGAAGTTATCACAGTCCAGAAGGCTAAGTCCAAATTCAAGGAGAGCATCTCAGCACAAGAACCTCGGGTCCAATGGATGTGCTCTGCTCTCGGTGCTGCTCTCTTGACAGTGTGAGATTTCCAACTCTCTCTGCTCACCCCTCTCCCTTATATCACACAAGCTTGTAGCTCAAGTCCTGCCTCACCAACACAGCTACAGCCCATTCTCCATCATCAATATCACAGAGGCAGGATTCACAACACTTGGGAGGAAGGGCACCATACTGGGACTCATAGCCAACTCAAATCAACACATACATTTCTGGAGGGACACAGTTCAATCCATGACAGCACTTGACACACATCTCCTTGCCTCCTTATTGACTTCTCTGCAAAGGAAGAACAGTGTAGTTACCATATTTGTGAGTTATCAAAAGTTTTTGCATGACTAGTCTAGACTCCCTTTTTCTGTAATTGGGTTAGCCTGTCTGCAGTATGAAGACACTGTGTCTTAAATCTGCTGTCACGGTGGTTAGCACCCTTAGTAGGGGATTCAGGGTAAGCTTTAACAAGGTACACCTGCAACAAGTGTCAGTCAGCTGCTTGGCTTAAAAACAAACCCAAATCCACTGCCATCAAGTCAACTCTGACTCACAGTGACTCTATAGGACAGAGTAAACTGCCCTGAAAGGGTTTCCAAGGAGCACCTGGTGGATTCAAACGGCTGCTTCTGGCTGACATCCATAGCTCTTAACCACTGCACCACTACTACACCACCAACGCTGCTTGAATCAAAGATTGTCCCACATGCAACCGAGACTACCTTTATGAGGTTACCTCCAAAGACTAGGTTTTGGTGGAAAGCAGGAGGAACCAAACTTGGCCATAAGTCTAAGCCACATTCTCCACCTATGCAACGGCACCAACAAAATGACATTTCAGTCTTAATTTCCCTGAAAACAACAGCTGTTCTACCTTTTGGAACTCATTTGCAGACAGACAGAAGAACTGTGATCAATCATCACTTTTACATCTCAGAACTTTTCATGAGTACTTTTGAAGAACCAGAATAAAGTTTTTCGGGTTTTATTTAAAAAAAAAAAAAAAAAAACGCTTGGTGTTATCATTCAAAAGGGTTACAAGGACTAGCATATCCTTTTACATATATAAACCACCAGGGATAAAAAAAGAGTATGGGGTGTTGTGTTGTAGAGATCTTATTTAGTGGTAGGTTTGACCACATCTCTTGCAATTTATACAATCTACAAATTTAAAATGCTGGAATGTTTTCAATGGTTCCTACATACAAAAACCAAAATAGGAATTTCATGGGTGACAATTTTCTTTCACTACTTGTGAAATGTGAATGTCACTATATAGACGGTCTACAAAAATACTCAGACGCAAAGCAAATACATACATCTAGGACCAATCCTAATTTACTGCTCTGATTATTCTATATACCCAAGTGTTATTTAGCACAATGATGCTACCTGCTCTTCATAACTACTTAGTGCTATGTTTTCTATATACAACATGGCAGAATCAGGATTTCTATTACAAAACTGCTTTATATGTGAACTGTCTCTAACATCACTAATTATGTATTTCTCCTCAATAAATATTACCTGATCTACAATAAAGTTATACTTCATGTCAGAGTTATCACCACTCAGAGGTGTTTCATCATCTGTATTCTTTGGTATGAAATGAAAAGTTCCTGGAAAGGTGTTCTAACATTTACAACAACTCTGGGCCTTCTCCTGAAGAAAAATCGTCCAATTTCTGATGACCCATGCCTCCCGAATAGCATTTCAACATCTGTTGCACTCAAAAGGTTTGAGTTTCCATTTAACGCACAATGCAATTTCTCATCCCAAGACAAGATTTTAAACATTCAATATATTCATATTGTCTTTCTTCTCTATGATTTCCCTGATAAAACATGAGGCTACATTGCTGAGAAACAATTTTCCATATTCACTAAATTTAAAAGATTTCTCTCCTGGTTGAGTTTTCTGATGCTCAGAAAGTCTAAAATCATTGGAAAATTATCTCAACTCTCATTGCATCCACAGGGTGTTCCTTGTGTGAGTTCTCTTTTATTCAGCATTTGACATCTCACTAGTCATTCCATCCTTCATTATGTTCCTGAAGTTTCTTTCCTGTATGAATTTCCTGAGAGAAAAAACTTGACAGAGAAAGTTTTCCCACATTCATGATACTGGTAAGGTTTCTCCCCCGCATGACTTCTCTGGTGAATGCTGAGGTGTGATTTTTCAAAAAATGCTTTCCCACATCCACTACACTAATATGTTTTTTCTCCTGTGTGATGTCTCTGATGTCTAATGAGCTGTGATTTTTGGTTGAAGATTTGCCCACATGGAATGCATCCATAGGGTTTCTCTCCAGTATGGCATCGTTGGTAAATAACAAGACGGCTTTTTTGTTAAAAGGTTTTACCACATTCATTGCATCCATGGGATTTCTCTCCTGTATCAATCAATTAATGTCTAGAGCATTGCCATACTGCTAAAAGCTTTTTGACATTCAAGACAAAGGGTTTCTCTCCTGTATGTGTTCTCTGATGTACAATAAGCATTTCCTTTCGTATGAAAACTTTTCCATATTCACCATATTCATAAGGCTTCTCTCCTGTATGAGTTCTTTGATTGACAATGAGGTATGACTTGTCTATAAAAGCTTCTTGACTTCAGTGCATTCATTTCTCTCCTGTATGAATTCTCTGACATGTTATGAGGGATGACTTTCTATTAAAGGCTTTTCCACATTCCTTACATTCATAGGGTTTCTCTGCTGTATGAGTCCTCTGATAGACAATAAGCTGTGAGCTGTCTATAAAAGCTTTTAGATACTCACTGCATTCATAAGGTTTCTCTCTTGCATGAATCTTTTGATGTGTAATGCAGTGTGATTTTTTATTAAAAGTTTCCTCACATTCCTTGCATTCATAAAGTTCTTCGCCTGTATGAGCTCACTGATGTAGAATGAGCTGGGACATGTGTATGAATGCTTTTCCATATCCACTGCATTCATAAGGTTTCCCTCCTGTATGAAGTCTCTGATGCATTGAGCTGTGAGTTTTTATAGGTTTTCTCACATTCACTACATTCACAGGATTCTTCTCCAGTATGAACTCGCTGGTGAACAATGAGCTGAGACTTACTACAGAAGGCCTTTTCACATTCTCTGCATCCATGTGGTTATCTCCTGTATGAATTTGTTGATGAATAATCAGATTAGACTTCTGGATGAAGGCTTTTTTGCAGTCATCACACGTAAATCCTTGTACTGTAGTGCTATAAGTGTTCTATCTACTAATTAAAAAGTAGTTCAAATCCACTAGGTGCTCTTTGGACTCTACAGAGCAGTTCTACTGTGTTCTTTGGGTTGCTATGAGTCAGAATTGCCTTGATGTCAGTGAGCTTTGGGTTTTTTTATATCTCCCACATTCCCTTAAGATAACTTTGCTGAGTCCATACTCTAGATCAGAAAAAATGAGGAAGAGGAAGCTCCATCAGACATTTTACTGATCTTAAAGAATTCATCTGATTTCTCCTATTGACAAAGTAAATTTTGTAACTTTTTTTATTTCTTGTCATGGTCACCAGTATTACCACAGGAAAAAAAAAGACTACAAGTCAGCTTTGGATCTTACTGCTTAAGTGGCAAAATTCTAATTATATTGGCACCTTGAATGACCTAATTATTAGTACCATGCAGACAGATCCACCCTCCTGATCAGCTAGCGCTATCTTCTGTCTTCCAATCTAAGCACAGCCCCCCCATCACAATGAATCTACATACATTTTCCTTTTGATCATGTAAATTGTTAGGAACCTCCAGAAATCAACTGATAAATAAACAGTTCACCTGGGATTTGATCATCTTCAGCAGACTTCCAGAAACAGTGAGCACACCTAGGAGTTGTCTGCCATCAATTTCTGGAAATGGTCTCTCATCAAGCATATCCTCACTGAGGATGAATTTCTGAACCTGAGATCGACTTTCTTTCCTTACAGTAGCTGTCTGTTTTTAGGAAGCCAGTACCTAGGGATTCAAACCAAGATTTGTTTTTATCTGGCAATCATAATTCTGATGATACATAAGAATCACTTGGGGGACTTCTTAAACTGTAGATTCTGATTAGTACGGGGGGGTGAGAATGCAAATATTCAGCAGGGGTTTGAATGAGAATGAACTGGTTCAAAGCCCTGGGAAAAGATGTAATAGGAAATCTTATGCATTACTGATGAAAATATGAAATGGTACAGCCACTCTGATTTGTATGCAATTATGATTGTACATTGTAGCTTTATTGATAATGTCCAAAACCTTCAAAAACTCAAATACTTAACTGGTGAATGGGTAAATACATTGTGGTACATCTGCACCACTGAACAGACAAAAACAAGGACGAATTTCAAAAGTACATGTTAAGTGAAAAAAAGCACACATCAAAGCCTACCTACTGTATAATCCTACTTCTGTGAAGTTCTAGAACATTCATACCCATAGAAACACACAGTAATTGTCAGAGAACACAGAATGATGAATGCATCAATTGCAAAGGGCACAAGAATATTTGGGATTGACAAAACAGGTCTACATATTGATTCAGGTGGTGTTCCATAGTGACATTCATCTGTCAAAACTCATCTAACTGCACACAAAATAATGGTGTATGTTGGGTGTAAATTATATCTCAATAAAGCCAACTTTCTGCCTATAAAAATCAAAACAAAGGATGTCTCCCTCAGAAGATAGAATACATATTCTTAAAGTCTTCTATTAAGTTTCTACTGAATCTCAAATTTATGCCATTCTTTTTAGGACCTCACTGTCACACAAAACTCCTAACTGTATCTCCTATGCTAGTGTGAACAAGTTAATGCTGGTTGTGAAGAATTAATTTTACACTGAAGCTAATACAGATACACCATGATAGCTGAGAAATACACTAACGTGGCTTAGATGCTCTCAGTAACATATCACTGAAAACTGTGAAGTAAAATGCAACTCTGTCTTTGGCAGGGTTATATGAAAACTTAACAATAAGGATTTCAAGGATGGCATGAGAAACAAAATTTAAAAATCAACCTAATTTATGAGCTTAGTTGTGAAAACCTAAATATTAGAAAACCAAATCTACAATCAAAGCCCATCAAGAAATAAAACCACAAATCACACTAGGTGAATCTGCTGCAAAAAAACCTCTTTAAAGTATTAAAAAGCAAAGACGTGATTGTAAGGACTAAGTTGTGTCTGGCCTAAGCCAGGGTATCTTCAGTGAAGTCATCTGTGTGCAAAAGATGAAGAATGAATAAAGAAGACAGAAGAAAAACTGATGTCTCTGAATTACAGTGTTGGCGAAGAATACTGAATATACGGTGGACTGTCAGAAGAATAAACGTTTCTTGAAAGAAATACAGTCAAAGTGCTTCTTAGAAGCAAGGATGGCAAGACATCAATTTACGTGCTTTGGACATGTTTCAGGAGGAACCATTCCCTGGAGAAGGACATCATGCTTGGTGGAGTCCGCAAAGAGGAAGATTCTTACGCAGACAGAATGACACAGTGGCTGTAACAACGGGCTAGAATATAGCAATGACTGTGTGGGTGGTGCAGGACAGGCCTGTGTTCCTTCCATTCTGCTGCAGATGGTTGCCATGAGTCTGAACTGAACCAACTTTACAGCACCTAAGAACAGCAAAACATTCAACAGTAATGAAGAGGATTTATTATACTACCACCAACTTAGATGTGGAGCCCTAGTGGAACAGTGGTTAAGAGTTCACCTGCTGTAAGTTCAGCAGTTCCAATCCATCAGCCTCTCCTAGAAAACCCGATAAGGCAGCTCTACTCTGTTCTGTAGGGTCACTATGAATCGGAATGCACTCAAAAGCAATGGGTATTTATTCCAGGAATGTAAGCACAGTTTAATAAGAACCATTTAATTGTCTCAAAAGACGAAGGAGGGAAAAAAGGCATTTTTTTATTGTTTACACTTTCTGTATCCTTGAAATTCTTCAGTAGCATCCCATTGCTTGAGCAATTCTTGAGCATCCCAGTGCTCACTACGCATCCAAATCACTGTCCTGCTTAAGCCTCCTTTGTTTCATCTCCATCAGCCTCTCTGATCACCGTGGCCCATTTGACCCCTAACGGGCATCTCGCTACCGTTCAGAGCTCCCTGGACACCGACTCACACGCGGACCCCAATCGGGGCCTCGCAGAGTCCGCACACCCGGACCACAAAAGCCCTCCAAGACTAACCAGCCCCTGCCCTCACTGACGACATTCCGAAGTTTCCCTCCTTCTGAGAGCCAGGGACGCGATGCGGACCACCCGTCCCCTCAACGTCAATGCCCAAGCGCCCCAAGCCCCCACAAAAGCCGCCTTAACTCCCCACGAGTAACTGTCACAAGCCATAAGCCAAGTCACGGAATTCCCACAGAGCCAGATTCCTACAGTATATCTGCAGAAGTCCAAGGTAACCTAAACCGTAGAGTACTAAAATCTTAAAACCTAGGTCAAAGTTGAACGCATTACTTCCACTTCCGTTCTCCGGGTCTCGCTCTCCGACCTCTTCTGCTGTTCCGCAGTCTCAGTAGAACTTTGCAAGCACAGATTGTAAGCTTCTGAGAATGATCGCTAAACAATGAGGGCGCTTTCCTAGACTGGGCAAGCACAGTGGTTGAGCTGTCCTGAAAATGGAGCAAAATAAGTTATTTTCAATTGCTTCTTACTATCCTGTGCTTTGCGCATAAACTGTAAGGACACTCGCGCCCTCTGTACGGCGGTTGGTTAAAAAATGGCCGCTCCCACTACGTATCCGCGAACGTGGCGCGCGAAGATTGCGTCATATAGGCGCGTTCCACAGCCAGATTACGAGTTTCTGGAAAACCGCCAGGTGGCTCTGGTAGACAGCCATCCGCAGAAGTGAGTCCAGTACGCTGCAGAGGTGTGACCGCGGGGTGAGAAGCAAAGAAGGAAGGCGTTTAGACGAGTGAGTTCTGGGATTTATTTTTAGCAGTAGAGACGGAGGGTGTTGGTCAGGTCAGTTTCAGGGCCAGGGAAACTGTGTTGGGTGTGTTGTGTTGGGAATTAGCAGGGATCGGTGTTGTGGGAAGTACGTGGGAGTCTTCTTGGAGGTAGTGGGTTCTGTGTTAGAGTATCAATTGGGGGATCCATTTTTGGGACACACTGTGCAAAAGGAGCTCGCAGGGTTTCGTGTCGGGACATGTCGGGAGGTCTGCTCGAGTAACACCTAAAGGGGTCTCTGCGCTTGGGGGTATCCGTGGTTGGAGACGTGAGTCGTTCGGTTTCCTCCTGGGTCAGCGTTTGAAGAGCTCCCTGTTTATTGTTTATCATATCCTTACCATGCCAAGCCAGCCAAGTGCCGTCGAGTCATAAGGGATGTCATTTCTGGCCTTTTTTTTTTTTCCAAGTTGGCTGTACTTTCGTATTGAAAATTTATCCTGTTCATTCTGACCCAAGTAATGACATCCCGGCCAAGCCAGCCAAGCGCCGTCGAGGTGGATCCCAGTCATCCTAAATGTTTCTTTAGAAAACAAAATTTAGTATGGGTCACTTTTAGTATGGGCATCAGGACGGCACTTGGCTGGATCAGGTGCTGAAGCATTGGTCTAATTTTATACACTTATTAGAAACCCTCGGTGGCATCGTGGTTGAATTTGGCGGCTGACCAAAAGGTCAGCATTTTGGCTTGGCTAGGCGCTCCTTGGAAACCCTATAGGGCTGTTTTTCCCTGTCCTGTAGGGTCACAATGAGTCAGAATCAACCGGATGGCAACAGGTTTGCTTTTTTGGTTTTAGCATCCTGTCATAAGCAATTACGTATTATTTTAAGTGTTTTCTTTTTTAAGCTACAGTAATGTTCCATCACGTGGGTGCCTCAATCTGGGTAGATTTGACTTAGATTGAGGCATAACATTTTTAGAAATTTATGTTGCATTTGCATCAATCAAAGTTTTTTGTTTCTTTTTATCTGCTGTGGTGTTTTTCTACATGAATCTTGTATCTTTCTGATGATGTTTATTTCTGCATAGTTTATGCTGTTGTAATTGTAAATATGATCCAACACTTTTTTGTTTTCTAACTTTATGTAACATACAAAAGCAAAAGCTTTTTGTTTATTTATTTGTGATTCAGTGAAAGTATACAATCCAAATCAATTTTGCATGCCCATCTATCTGCAGCTCCTTCTGCTCTCCTTGACCAGTAACAGCATACTCCTTTTCATTCTATACTTGTCATAGCCTCTTAACAAGCTCCTGTCCCCTCCTCTCCACCCTCTTCTCCCATGTGGCAAGAGACCAGTAGAACAGCCTCCTATAAATGCATAGAACTATAAAGTACACACACCATATGGTCACACTGTGTCCCCGAGTCCAGTCCATTTTTGTCCACTACTGAGTTGACCTCAGTAGTGTTTTCTGGTCAGGGCCAGCAGCAGGTCTAGGAGCTATGCTCCTAGGGGATCCACCAGGCCATCAGACCATCATTTGTGGTCTTTCAGTAGAGTTCTTGAGCCACACTCATCTTTTTCTCATGTTGCCACAGGGACTCGACATTGTGTGCCCCATCACAACTGTCTTTGGTGGTGGCCAGGCACCATTTGGTTCTTCTGGTCACATGTTGATACAGTCTCCTATCACATGGATCCTTCTGTCTCCTGAGCTCCTTTTTCCTCATGTCCTTATTCTGAGTGATCATCTGTTCAGGATGAGTTGGGACCATTTGGTGTTATCTCAGATGGCAGCTTGCTAGCCAAACAGCAAAAGATTTTTAAAACTTATTTCATTATACACTCCTTCCACTTAGGCTACATCTGATAGTTTTTAAATTGATTCCTTTATTTTTTTCTACTTGAGCGTTTTCATCATCTGCAAATAATTTTGGCCAGGTGGCAAGTCCTGGTCTTTCCTTATTCCTACTTTTTTTTTTTAATGATTGAATGAAAATGTACATTCCCATATAAATTTGCATGCCCACCTATATGTAGCTCTCACTGCTCTCCCTGCCCCGTGACAGCACGGTCTTCCTCTCCACTCCATACATGTCTTATCCTCCCAGCAATCTCCTATCCCCTCCTCTCCACCCACACCCCTGCCTCCAGTAAGACATCAGCAGGACGACATCCTGTAGATTCTTAGAACCGTGAAGTGCACACATGATATGGTCACTCTGTGTCACCAAGTCCAATCCATTCGTGTCTGAAGAGCTGACCTCCATTACGATTTATGGACAGGGGTAGCATCAAGGCCAGGGTCCATGCTCCCAGGGGAACGCCCAGGCTCCTGGACCATCAGTTGCGGTCTTTCAGTGGAGATTTCAATGCACCCCTTTTTGTTCTTATGTTGCCAGTGAGACTCAACTTTGTGAGCTCCATCATGGCTATCACTCTCTGATTACAATGTGTTTTGCGTGACATATAGTGTAACCCAAGCCACAGCCATTGCCATCGGGTGGATTCGAACTCATAGCAACACTGTAGGATTGAGAAGTGCTCCATAGAGTTTATAAGGAGCACCTAGTGGATATGAAGTGCCAAGTTTTGGTTAGCAGATGTAGCATTTAACCCTATGCCAGTGGGGTTCCCAAGCACACACTATAGTTTGAATGCATGGAAACAATTACTTACCCAGTTTCTATTCTTCTTTAATGGGGACTGTTTTACTTTAAAAGTTTTATTTGTAATTTTTTTCCTTTTTCTCCAAAAATTTATTTGATTTATAATGTTAGACTTCTTAACATCTTACACTCCTAGGAAAAAACCATACTTGTCCCTAATGACTTGTTCTTTTAAAACAATGCTGAATTCCATTTGCTGATGTTTAATATTTTGCATCTCGAAAAGGATATCTTGAATTTGTTTTAAAATAATTCACTGCTGGAGTGGGAGTTAGTGGTGCTTTGAGTTTGTATACGCTTTGAGTTGATAATTGTTGAAGCTGCATGATGGGTATATGGAGTTTGATTATACTTTTTTTTTCCCCCTACATAGGACTAAATCCTCCTTGAAAATTTTCTTAAAAAACTTTTTAAAATTTCGTGCATCTACATTTATAAGTGAAATTGATTTGTAGGTTTCTTTAAAATTATTTCTCAAGTATAACACTAATAAAGTAGACTTTTACCATACCCAGAGGTCACCATCTCATCCTTATCTCCACCTCCCTGTCCAAAGATAATTGTTATCCTGACTTCTAACATCAAGGAAGCCCTGGTGGTAGAGTGGTTCAGTGCTACATCTTCCAACCAAAAGGTTGGCAGTTTGAATCTGACAGGCACTCCTTTAAAACCCCATGGGGTAGTTTCACTCTATCCTATATTGTCATTGTTTTTTCCAGTGGAAACTGCCCCAGGATGTAAAAGCTTCCAGGCATTTAAAGAAACAGATGAGACATTGGGACTTCCTATCAGGGTGAGTCCACGTGGCAAGAGAGACCAAAAGTTGTGGCTCCAGATACATGTCTTATAATTGGATTTGCTATGGAATCCATAGGTTCTTGCGTACAGGATCAAGACATTTTAAGTCAGAAGGAGCAGTAGGTTCCACGCTGGAGAGATGCTTGTTTCTGGTAACAGTCTGACCTGAGATAATCTGACCACAGTTTCTACAGATGTCCAGGGAAGACAGAACAGAACACTCTCAGGAGTTACAAATCCTTTTGTAAGAAGAGAAGGAAATGACCAAGGTACAGGTAACAATTGTTTCACATATTTTACTCTTTCCAGTGAATTTGTGGACACTTACAAAAGACAGTTTGACTAAGTATGACAGAAGATAGTGGTAAAAATTAGGATCTGTCAGAAAATAAGTTTAGGTTATAATCTTAAAATGAGAACAAATGAGGGACTAAGATGGAGAGGTCATAGGGATCATGCAAAGTTCTTAGCATTGGAACATAGAGGGGTGACTGGTAAGACCTGTGGTCTTATGCCTAACATATGCCTAACATATAGACTTGTGTCTGCAGAACTTTACTTAGCAGCTGTAATAACAAGAAGACATGAAAAGTTAAATAATTTGCAGTGTCTTCTTTGAGAAGGCAAACCAGTTCTTCACAAGAAGTGAATCTTTTGTTGTTCTTGAGTCTTAAAAGATGTTTGGAGTACACTAAGTGGTAATAACAAAGCAAAACTTGATTGGAAAAATTTCTTCAAAATCAATGTGATTTGACAGTGGAACCTCCCTGGTAGTCTGGTTTTACGCAGTAATAAAGCCTGGATTATCCAGTAGAAAGAACAGACTGTCTGCCCTTTAGGTAGTTGTCTGTGGAGAAAAATTCCCTCAGCCAAATTTTAGTTATTGATTTGGTAGGAGACGGATGCAAATTCTATGATAAAAACTTGGAAGGCAGATATTGACAGTGTTCCTTTGGGACCCTCTTTAACCCCAAGTTAAAAAAAATGAAGTCAGAGCAATATTTTTTTTCATAACTTAGATGATGTGTTTGCATGCAAGAAAGTTAAGTAAATAGAAGCATTTGTTGAAAAAGAAAATATCCTCAGTTCTTTCCTGCCCAACTACCAACCCAGGTATCAAATATGAATAGTTTTGGTCTCCATCTAGTCTCTTTTGGTGAATTTACATGTGGTAGACTATATTTATATTCATACATGTAAATATAGACTTATCTGTACATACATGTACTTACACATATACATTCATATGTATCATTAAGGATTTTTAAATGTCTTGGATCATATATATACATACTTGTGGGGTTGATGTTTTTCTTTTAAGAGAATTCTTTGAAGTCCATCTGGATACCTCTTGTCTTAGGCTGGGTTTTCTAGGGAAGCAAAACCAGTAACATGTGTAGGTACAAGGTAAGATTTATAATATATATATATATATATATATATATACAGACAGATAGATACAAATATAGGAAACAGCTCACGTAATCACAGAAGCTGAATGTCTCAAGCTCTGGCACAAGCCACACGTGTCCACGGAAGCTGAGGAACCCAAGGTCAGCAAGTCAGAGACCAGAGTTGCAGATCACCGGTTGTGTAGGTCAGTGGATCCCAAGCTGGTGGCGAGACGATGCGACAGAGGCTGGAGGTCGGTGGATCCCAAGCTGGTGGCGAGACAAAGTGACAGAGGCTGGCAAACCCAGGATCGGCAGGTCAGGGAGCAGGACTGGGCAGAGGCTGGCGAGCGCAGGATTGGCAGGTCAGGGAGCAGGACTGTCACGTGCCGACTGTAAGGACTGATGAGCCCAACAGCTGCTAGCTCAAGTCCCGGAACCAGACGCTGGAACCAGAGAGCAGGAGCTCCTGGCCACGTGATCGATCAGCAGCCGTAGTCCAGGGTCACGAGATGAGAGCCGAGGGGCAGGGAGCCACCACAAACCCTGCCCTGCCACTTAATACAGCAGCCAAATAGGTAGTAGCCAAGTTGACATAATCCTGACCACCACACCTCTCCTCATTGATTTTAATATTTGCATGCTGTGGAGGTGCCGTCATTTTTCCCTGGCTTCTTTTGATGGAAATTTAGATTATGGACAGTTTTTCACTGTGATAATGAACATTCTTACTGCACATTGTTGTACATCCATGCAAATAGTGCTTTAGACTTGGAGTAACTAACTAGGGGAAATCCATGGTCTTATGGTAGGTAAGAGAATCACAGTGTGCACCATTTATCATGGGGCCAATGAGCAGCAGAACATGTTCATGTCCATCTTTTCCACATCATGTGTTGATATCCATCTGATATTGCGTTGGAATGTGTTATCCCAGGGATCATTATCATTTCAGGATGTGGCTATGGGCTTCACCTGGGAAGAGTGGCAGTTACTGGACCCCACCCAAAAGGACCTGTACAACCACCTGGTGTGAGTCGGTGAGGACAGCATCCTGGGTCACTCACTGTGGGCTCTGTTGATTGTCTTTTCTTTCTCATTTGGTGAAATCTTTAGGGACTCATGAATATTTAGTGTGTGGATCAAGGAGCTGTAGGTTCTGGATGTTTATTCTCATCACTGACCCTAAAGTGTATTCTTTCTCCCTCTCAAGTACAAGGATTTTACTTAGTGCAGTACAAATAACATGGTCCCTGAAATACAACTTTTTCTCCAGTTCCCATAAATTCCCCAAGCATCTATATTAGGTGCCAGGTGTTCACTGATTTCTTATTTACAGGATACCCAGGTACCAAGGCAGATTCAATCTTCAAGTTGGAGCTTGGAGAACCACCATGGATAGTGGAGGGAGCAGTCCACAGTCAGACCAATCCAGGTGAGTGAGTGACAAGCAAGACAGTTGGCAGAAATGATGGTGAAATCCCAGGTGGTCAGTAGTGGGTCAACAATTTTGAAATATTTTGTATGGAACACTTCTTGCACCAGCTGGTATGCAAGAGAGGTCAACATATCTAGCATCTCTGTTCTTTATTAAGGCTGTTTCCTTCTGCTTGTTATTAAAAAACAATGTCTTCCTTTTCTTCTTCTGAATTTGATCATATTCTGTGCCACATAAGCCCTTGATTTCTTGCCTCATTCTATTCTTCCCAGCATCCTCACATCTTCTCATTTTCTTCTATGGCAGTCTCATTTCCTGTTGTCCACCTTCCTTACTATGACAACCCCATCTCAGCTCCTACAGATAACCTGGCACTCAGCACTGCCAAGTGCTTGTTCATATCTCTGCCCCTTTTGGAAGAGTTGATTTCTCCTCTTTGCAGTGTACCTCAGCTTAGTTGATATAAAAATCACACTCCCATCTCACAGGATAACTGTCAGCTTACTCATAGTCCCCCCTTCTCATGTTCTGTTTATCTTCTGCTTGATTCTCATGATGAAATTGTCATTCATTCACAGAGTCTAAGCTCTCTGTTCTCTGGTGGAGACTCCGAAATTGACACTCACTCTTGTGACACCTAATCTGCATTCCATCCTCTGAATTTTTCCAGCCACGTGACAGCTGCTCTATGATTTTCTACTTTCTGTATGAAAATCTAGAATCTTCTTTTCTTCCACGTAGTTTTTTTTTTCATTATCGTGGAGTATATTTATATGAACCTCTAATGTCAGTGCAGTTCTGTTCTGAGGTGAACTACAGTATTAGGTCTTCTGAACCTAAACTTCTTGAAGTTAGGTCCAGACTTCACACATTAAAGAGAACAGTTCCCCAAAGTGTCACGTGTGTTGTAGACTTCAGATGCCAGCCACAAGCTCAGGGGTTCCCAAGAAACCCGTACTTTTGACCAGCTGGTTGTAGATTTGGGAATTCTCATAACTCTAAGTTTTGATAATATACTAGAACAATTCATAGAACTAAGGAAAGCATGAACAATTCCTGATTTCTTACAGCAAAAGGGATACAAAGAAGAGACACACCAGGTATGCTGATGTCCATCACAGGAAGCAGTTCACCTGAGCGTCATCATCCAGAATTTTTATTGGGGTTTCATTATGTGGGCCTGATTGCTTGAATCATTGGCCACATGACTGAACTGAATCTCCAGCCCCTTCTCCTGCCTGGAGGTCATGCTGTTATGGTGGTTCTCTCTGGTGTTGCCAGCACCCCATTTAGAGTCATCTCATTAGTGTTTAGAGGTTATTTCCCAGGAACCAGGGACAAAGACCAAATTCTTTGTATAAGGAGGTCTTTATTCCACAGTACCAAAGATTTAAGATCTCTATACTTTGATAGATACTGCTAAGTAAACAGAACTCTTAAGTTCTTCTGACTTTTCTAACTTAGCCCTGATCCTTCTCATTTCTGTTGGCTCAGTTGTGATTTTCTTAATATATATGGACTTCTTGATTTCCAGCCAGCATTAACTCCTCATGCTGCTTATCAGATTCGAGTGTTTTAACCTTCCTTACCCAGCGATGTTCCACATGCCTGTCACTTTGTCATACTGTGGTGGTTTCTGGACAAAAAATTCAAGCATTATGTTATAATTTTGAAAAACAAGATATTGAACAACACAGGAAGCATAAAAAGAAGATGGAAGAAATACAGAGAGTCACCACACCAAAAAGAGTTGGTAAACATTTCAGACATTTCAGGAGGTAGTATGTGATTGAGAACCAGTGGTATTGAAGGAGGAAGTTCAAGCTGTACAGAGGCACTTGTGAAAAATAAGCCTCCAGGAACGGACAGAATACGATTAACATGCTTCAGTAAACAGATGCAGCACTGTGGCACTTATTCATTTGGGCCAACAAATTTGGAAAACAGCTACCTGGCCATCTGACTAGAAGAGACCCATATTTGTGTCCCGTCCAAAAACAGGTGATCCAACAGAATATGGAAATTACCAAACAAAATCAGTAATATCACATACAAGTAAAATTTTGTGAAGATAATTTGAAAATAATTGGAGTAATACACCAATAGAGAACTTCAAGAAATTCAAGCAGTTCAGAAGAGGAAGTGGAACATGGGATGTCACTGGCGATGTCAGATGGATCCTGCTCAAAGCAGAGAATAGCAGAAAGATGTTTACCTGTGTTTTATTGACTGTGCAAAGGCATTCAGCTGTATGGATCATAACAAATTAGGAATAACATTGAGGAGAATGGGAATTCCAGAACACTTGTGTGCTCATGAGTAATCTGTACATAGGCCAAGAGGCAGTCATTACAACAGAACAGGGGGTTTCTGCATGGTGTAAAACCAGAAAAGGTGGGCATCAGGTTTGTACCCTGTTGCCTTACCTGCTTTTCTCTGTTTATAGAGTTGGTACAGTAGAGCATATACATCATGGTCTAGGTTGATGTGGGAATTGAGAGTGTGGAATTTTCAGAAGGCTTTTTCAAAATTAGAGGAAAAAATAATAGTAATAGGAAAAACCTTTACAAATAATAGAAAGAAATAGGTAAGGCAACACAAACGTGGCCAGGCACCTCTATGTAGGACAGTTTAGCAGAACATAAAATGCCCAAGGAAAAAAACAACAAGATTATCTGAGAGGAAAGAGGATTCAGGTTTCTGACACTAATGCTGAAGCAAGTAGGACTTCACAAGATAGTTCTGGGTGTAGGCAAAATAATAGAATCAGAGGGCAGGTTACACTACAGAAAAGAAATGTCCCAGAAACAAGTGACAAGATTATTCCAAGGAGGAGGCAGTAATATATTTTGTTGAACGCTATAGATGATGTCAGATATCATGATGATTGGGGTGTATGCATTTGATAATGCTGCAGAATTTGTTAATAATTTTTGTTACTGAGAATACATACAGCAGAATGTACACCAATTCAACAACTTCAACATGTACATTTCAATGACATTCATTACATTCTTTAATTTGTATAACCAGTCTTCTTTTTCTGCATTGTTGCTCTCCTGTAAACATAAACTCACGGCCCCATAAGTTTCCTACTGACTCTTTTGAGTTGATGTCATGGATTGAATTGTGTCCCCCCAAAAACATGTGTAGCCATGTGGCTGGGCCATGATTCCCAGTATCTTGTGACTGTCCTCCATTTGGTGGTTTTCCCGTGCTGTATGTTAAAGGATTAGGGTGGGACTGTAAGTCCCTTTATAAGATCACCTCACTGCTCCACTGTAAAGGGAGTTTCCTTGGAGTATGGCTTGCCCCATCCTTAATCCTTTCATCCTGCAAGAGACAGAAGGAAAGAGAAGCAAGCAGAGAATTGGGAACCTCACACCATCAAGCAAGCAGCACCAGGAGAAGAGCATGTCCTTCAGACCCAAGGTTTCTGTGCCAAGATGCTCCCTGGACAAAGACTGATGCACTACCAGACTGTGTAAGAATAAATGTGCCTTTGTTAAAGCCATACACTCGGTATTTCGGTTAGAGCAGCGCTAACTGACTAAAACAATTGCTATTGTGTCAGTTTGACCCTACTTACATAGTTTAAAAAGCCCATGATGCTCAAGGTTGACAGTATGTACTTATTAAACTATTATTTGGTTTAAAGACTTTTCCATCTGCGTTCTACCTTTTTTCAATTGGAGGGGTTGTTTTTGTTTATTTTAAATCTAAAGTGTTTTTTGACTATGCCAGTACGTGCTTGGAAGACCCTCTTACCATTCCAATAGTATTTTTCTGTTACTACCTGTGAACCCATTTTGCAAGCCCTGTTTCTAAAGTAGCCAGCATCATATTAATTCATTGTAGAGTATCCATTGTTTCTGTAGTAGCTATTTTTTTCTTTTCCTGTTTATACTACATTTTTTTCGCACAGCATAGGGTGCATTTCTGTAAGATATGTTTCTATTAGAAGACCCAGACCACACCACGGCATTTTTGTACCTTTTCTTCCCTCTCTAAAATGATCATGGATGGTTTCATTGTTCTTTTTTTTCCAGAAGAAATATGGACAACTGAGCAAAAACAGTGGCAATCAGAAAACCAAAATGAGCGTAAAAGTCTGGGAAGATGTCAGCAAAGTTATGCATTTGGCTATAATCTTGACTTAAGCAAGCATCTAGTTCCTGTAAAACAACAACAGAATATATGTGACTCACATTGTAAAAATTTGAAATCTCCTTTAGATTTTCTTATCCAGAATAAAAGAGATGCAGAAAAGGATTCTGAGGAGTTTAATAGATATGGGAAATCATGTCACTACAGGAAGCACAATAAAACTTTTCCAGGAATTAAGCACCATGAATGTATTAAACCCAGCAGCAAAAAGTCACAACCCAGTGGCCATCCAAAAGCTTACACAGGGGAGAAATCGCATGAATGCAGTGAATGTGGAAAAGCATTCTCCAGGAAGGCACAACTTGTTAGACATCAGAGAAATGAAAGAGGAGAGAAACCCCATGAATGCAAGGACTGTGGGAAAACCTTCATGAGAAAGATTCAGCTCCCTGAACATCAGAGAGTTCATACAGGAGAGAAACCTCACAAATGTAGTGAATGTAGGAAAGCCTTCTCCAGAAAATCACAGCTCATGGTACATCAGAGAACTCATACTGGAGAGAAACCCTATGTATGCAGTGAATGTGGGAAAGTCTTCATCAGGAAGTGCCGGCTCAACAGACATGAGCGATCTCACACTGGAGAGAAATTCCATGGATGCAGTGAGTGTGGTAAAGCCTTTTCCCAGAAAGCATACCTCATTGCACATCAGAGACTCCATACAGGAGAGAAGCCTTATGAATGCAGTGAATGTAGAAGAACCTTCTTTTTTAAATCAGACCTTACCAAGCATCAAAGAATTCATACAGGAGAGAAACCTTTTGAATGTAGTAATTGTGAGAAAGCTTTCAGAAGCAAATCTAAGCTCATACAGCATCAGAGGACTCATACCAGAGAGAGACTGTATGGCTGCAGTGGATGTGACAAAGCTTTTGCCCACATGTCAGTCCTTATTAAACATAAGAAAATTCACAGTAGAGAGAAAGCAGTAAATTCACTGACGGTGAGAAGACCTTACTCAGGGAGTCACAGCTCTTTGTACATGAATGATTCCAAAGAAGAGCAAAACCCTGTGTATACAGTGCCCATGGAAATGTCTTCTGCAGGAACTCAACCCTTATTAAGCATCACTGAGCTCCTAGAGGGTAGAAATGTAGTGATTGCAGAAAAGCCTTGTTCAAGAAGTCCAGCCTTGGTAAATACTCAGGCATTTCCCCAGGAAATAAACCTTGGAAATGCAGTGAATATGACACCACCTTCAGTAATAAATTATGTCTTGTATGTTACAGATACTGTATAGGGGAAAAAAACTGTGGATACTATAAATGCAGAAGAGCCTTTAGTAAGGATTCCTTACATACTGTATATCAGAGAGCACATTTAGGACAGGAACAGTATATACAGTTGGTGTTGAGGAGTACACTGTGGTAAGTTAAACTTAACATCAGTGAGATCCTACTGAGTAGAAATATAGCTTAGTTAGGGAAACCTTTGCCTGGAGGTAAGATTCCAATTGCTGTCAAATATTCTTACAGGTCCAGAACCGTAGGAAAGAATATGATGGTGTTTTCAGTAATAAAATTTACTTTATTAGATGTCAGAGAAACAAAATTATGTAGATACTCAATGTCAAAAACATTTTTAATAAAATACAGAAGAACTCACAGAAAACAGAAACTCCCAAAACCAATAAATGATGGAAACTGATCAGCACTCTATTATCTCACATTCTTATACCTTGGGAAAGGCTTCTCCAATAAGTTAATTCTTGTGAACACCTGGAATTGCATCCTGTAATGAAAAACTATGGATATAGTAAATGCAGAAATACAACTGTATTCGTTTTTTTGCTACTGTAAAACATTACCACAAATGGGGGGCTTAAAGCACAGACGTCAGAAATCCAAATGGTTCTCACTGGGCTAAAATTACAGTGTTGGCAGACAGCATTCCTTTTTAGAGGCTCTAGGGGAGAACCAGAGAGCCCTGGTGGTGCAGTAGTTAAGTGCTGAACTGCTAACCAAAAGGTGAGCTCTTCAAATCCACCAGCAGAGAAACATAGAATGTGTGATGTGCCTGAAGACAGGGGGCTTTGTTTCTTCAAAAAGTCAGTGTGAGAAAACATATGAGAGGGATAGCTTATATTAAAAGACTAAAGAAACCTAACAAAATGAAATGTGTTAACCTCGACTGCATCCTGGTTCAAAAAAGACGTAAGAGCTGGGGCAGTTTGAGACATTTGAAAATGGTCTGCTCTCATAGTACATCAGGAAATTACTGTTAATTTCCTTAGGTGTCATATAGATGCGCTTTGTGGAATGTCTTTTATTACGGAATTCAAGTTGAGGTATTTGAGAATGAAATTAGTGATGTCTGCCACTTTCTAAGAGTTAAGCCAAAAAAAGTCAATGAGATAGATTGAAAATACACCTCCAAGCACATCTGCAACCCTACCCCGACTCCACTCTCCTACCCTCCAGTTCCACCCAACCCCACTTCACCCCAACCCCTCTTGGCTGTAAGGCTGCTGGTTTACAACAGGGCTTCAATCTGGTTGAACCCCTGCTGAGATTCTGCATTTCTGTCCCAGACACACTGAGTCAGAATCTACATTTTAACAAGATATCCAAGTGATTCTTAATGTATAATAAATTGTGGAAACACTGCTCTACTAATGCTTCTCAGAATTAGTCCCTAACCATCATCATTGGCATTACCTGGAACTTGTTAAAAATGCAAATTCTCAGCAGGGATTCAAACTAGAACGAACAGGTTCAAAGCCCTGGTTTCCAAGGCTAATGCTGTATTGGGGAGATGAGACTAGGCCAAACTCCAGCTGTTATTGTGGTTCAGTAGTTTTTCCTGAATAAATGCTGTTCAGGTTGTTGTATGCCTTTGGTTAACTTCTGGAGTTCTGAAAATTTGATTAATAGTTTTGCCAGGATTTTGTTGTTTGTTTTGCTTTTATGGAAAGGTGCATTTACAGATGCCCCCCTTCTATCATTATGGAAGTCCCACCTCATCACCTCTCCCCCACCCCTTTTTTTTGCACAATAATCTCATGGAATGCAATTTGTTAATATTACAAATATTCTAAGTCTTATGATTCAGTAGCTTCCAAAAGATTACAGTTGTAGGTTTAAACAAAGCCATTACAATTTATCAATGCACAGTGCTTTATCCCCTTTAATAATGGCGCTATTAAGCTATTAAAAATTCTCATATGTTCCCAGACTATTTCTGCCCAACCTCAACTCTGTGTTTCCATCAGATACTTCATAGGGGAAAAAAAAATCACCAGGATAATGCTAACACACTGTGTTGTCTTTATTTGATGGCATTTCTGTCATATCAGGGACCCTGCAAGTTCTACATGACAAAGATACAAATCTTTTCATAGTATCTTCAGGTATATATGTTTACTAGACACCACAACTGCTTATTTGAATTCTTTAAAGAAAAGAAACTGTCATGGACGGGTCCACCCGTAATTTGAGATATTTTTAAGAGAAAAATCTTGGTGCACAGGGATCTCGGAACGTCAGTATTAAGGGGCTGAGAGTGGGATAGCATGCTGCCACAAAGGTGGTAGTGTGCTGCAGCCAGAGATCAGACTTGGAAAAAACAGTATTGTAAATTGTAAGCATAGAATTGATGAAGTAAAACAAGATAAAGGTGCTTGCCAAAAGCAGAATAGTCTGAGTGGCTTTGGCCTCAGGGGACAATCTTGGGGAAATGCTGATGGTGTGGATATGCCTCATTCTCTGGTGGTGTCTGTGAAGAAGTACCATATAGACACTGGCCCCAATCATGAGTCCCATGAAGACACCATCTGGGAAAGTCATTAAAATTGTGTATTTTGAAACAGATGTTTCAGGATGTTTAGAAGAACACAATCCATAATCCTGTATCTTGGTGGAATTGTGGGTGTGCTGAGGAGCCTGTAAATTCTTAGGAACAAAGCTGTTTATCAGTAGATTAGAGATCCAGCACAGAAGAGAGGAGGAACCAATATTCCTCCAAGTTTTGTCTTTGAGCCCCATCCATCTTCCAGTCCTCAGGCTGATAGTGACTGCCTGAAAGCTGCTCAAGAGGCAAGTAGTGCAAAGAGAAAGGCCTCGGCCCATTCGGTGGATATAATAAACAATTTTACATCCAGTGTGGCCTAGGATATGTTTTACTCCCCAGATAAATATCATCTGAGGGATCCCCTTGCAGAGAAGAACTAAGAAGTTGGCCACAGCCATGTTAGTGAAAATCAGGCGCATAGGCCCCAGTGCATGGCCAGTGCAGAATGGGGAGGCATGTGTGGAGAGAAGGAAGGCATTCCCCAGGACTCCAATTCCAGTCTGAACCAGGAAAAGGAGCCACAGAATTAAGTTACCAAAAGCCATTCTCTTCAGATCATGGGGAGAGGCTGTTCAGAAAAGAGACTGAAGTTCCTGGAGTTTCAACTTGAAATTTCAGCTCAGCAGCACCAGTCACAGATGTGCTCCAGTATTTCCAGTTCTGTGATAAGAACTCGTAGGCCCTCACTCCTGCCTGTTTCTGAGCACAACAATTACATTTCTGGGGCACAAACCCCACCCCAGTGAGTTGAAAACTGTCATTCAGCATAGGCAATCTGGCATATTCCATTTATGCTCATACAGTCATGCAAAATGGTTCTTGAGTCACTTTCACAAATCACTGAGTATGTGTATCAGGACAGTGTACTGGACGTAAAACCTCATTTTCCATTTCAAAAAGCTTTGTTGAGCCAGAAGGGGTTGTGAGTCCAGGCTATAAAAAGATTGAACGACCTGGGTTCTTGTTCCCCAACGGTCAGAGCTTAGTGTGGAAAACACACATATGGTAACAATAAGCTGTAACTCGTGCCATGAATGAAGAACTTAAAGGGTGTTGTGGAAACATGTATCAGATTCCAATATTCAGTGATCCTGTGGTAAGATTAAAATACTATTTTTATTAATTTAATAAATTGTTCCTTCAAATCAATATGTATATACCACAAAGAGTAAAATAATATAAAGATACATGGAGGGAATTAAGCTCCGCCCACTTATCTCTCATTTCTAGTCTCTCTTTTCTTCGTGAGGGGATTTGGTCCCTGAGATTCAGGGAGGTCATTGAGGGAACTCTGTCCCTGAAATTCAGAGAGGTTGTCTTATCCAAGATTAGACTTCTCCATTAGTTGAAAACAGCCTGGTATGCCTCGCCTCGTATAACTATAAATCCCATAAATAACTTTATGCCTGCCACTCCCACCTTCCTAAGCCCTCCCGTTATCAAAACCTTGACCATAAATTCCCTAACCAGAATTTCTGGGCACCCCTCTGTCTTTCCTTATCAAACCATAAACCTCCTTACCCCACACTACCTCATCAGAACTTCAAAACTATAAAAAACTTGCCCAACTGGGGAGAGGTGGGCTGAGCCACCCTCGGCTCAGACCCCACATTCTCTCCAAATAAACTTCACTGGACTGTTGGTGTGTCTCTGTCTCTGTTTCAGGTGACTGTCTCCCCAGCACTTCCTAACTATTCTCATGTATGCATTCTTCCACAGTTTTCTTCACATTCCTGCAAAATGTGTGCATGTGATTGCCATAGATGGAATTGTGTCTTCCAAAAATGTGTGTATCAAATTTGGCTAAGTAACATTCCAAGTGTGTGATTGTCTATCATTTTGTCATCTGATGTGCTTTTCCTTTGTGTTGTAAATCCTACCTCTATGATGTTAATGTGCCAGAATTAGAGGCATGTATGTTTAAGAGGCTGGACTCAATATGCAAGATGGCATTGTGTCTTGAACCAATCTCTTTTGAGATATAAAAGAGAGAAGGGAGCAGAGAGACAAGGGGGCCTCATAACACCAAGAAAGCAGCACTGGGAGCAGAGTGCCTTTGAACCTGGGATTCCTGTGCAGAGAAGCTCCTAGTCTAGAGGAATATTGATGAGAAAGACCTTCCTCCAGATCTGACAGACAAAGCCCTCTCCTGGAGCTGATGCCTTGTATTTGGACTTCTAGCCTACTAAAAACTATCTATTGCCATTTTTCCAACTTGGTGATGCTATAGGATACAGTAGAACTTCCTGTAGTTTCCAAGGAGTGCCTGGTAGAGTGAACTGCTGACTTTTGTAGTACTTAACAGCTGTAGTATTAACCACTATGCCAGTATTTCCGTACCTGTATTCATCACTCCTATTCAACATAGTACTTGAAGTTCTAGAGAGCAGTTGTTCTTATTAGGTGCTATTGAGTCAGTTCCAACTCAGAGCAACCCTACAGGATAGAGTAGAATTACCTCATTCAGTTTCCAAAGATCAGCTGGTGAATTTGAATTGCAGACCTTTAGGTTAGCAGAGGAGCTCTTTACTACACTACCAGACTTCAGAGCAATGAAGAAAAACAAAAAAAACCCGATTGCCCTGGAGTCGACTCCAACTCATAGTAGTCCTATAGGACAGAGTAGAATTACCCCGTAGAGCTTCCAAGGATCACCTGGTGGATTTGAATTACTGACCTTTTGGTTAGCAGCCATAGCATTTAGCCACTATGGCACCAGTTTTCTCCAAAGCAATTAATTTTTTAAAAAGACATCTGCATCAGAAAGAAAGAAAACCTCTATTCACAGAAGCCATGATTCTACACATAGGAAATCCTAAAGACTCCACAACAAAGCTTCTACAGCAAATTGATGAAGTTGCAGTAAAAAAATGGCTCCAACTCATGGCAACTGTCATGAATTGAAATGTGTCCCCCCGCAAAAAAGTCTGTATCAGCTTGTCTGGGCCATGATTCCCATTATTGTGTAGTTTTCCTGTATGTTATAAATGCTACATCTGTGGTGTTAAGAAGGGAGAGTGGGCCACAGTTTTGTTAGCAGGCAGGATTCAGTCTACAAGACTGGATTGTGTCTTGAGGCAATCTCTTGAGATGCAAGAGAGGAAAGTGAGCAGAGAGATAGGGGTACTTCATACTACCAAGAAAGCAATACAAGGAGCAGAACACATTGTTTGGACCCAGGGTCCCAGTGCAGTGAAGCTCCTAGCCTGGGAGGCCACTGATGAAAAGGATGACAGAGAAGAAGCCATCCTCCTGAAGCTAATGGCCTGAATTTGGACTTTTAGCCTAATTTGTTTGCTGTGAGGAAATAAAGTTATGTTTGTTAAAGTCATACTCTTGTGTTATTTTTGTTATGGTAGCATTAGATAACAAAAACCACCTTGCGTATAACAGAAAAAAATGGTTTCCAGTCCTGCATGCAGCTGAAATTGCATAATTTGCATTAAATACTAGGAAACATCAGATGACCCAAAAGTGACTGGCAATCTACAAATAACACCTATATTCGTCACACTAGTCAGCATCCTGAAAAGCAGCAACTGAAGAGCTGTTCCACATTAAAGGGGACTAAAGAGACAGACAGATGCCACATGAGATCCTGGACTAAAACTGACATTTGTGGGACAGTTGCTGAAATCTTAAATTCCATAGATTGATATTATTGTGTCAGTATTGATTTCCTGATTTTGATCACTGTGCTATAGTTAGGTAATACTTTCTTCTTAGGAAATACACATGAGAAATTTAATGTACAGGGGCCTGCAAATTACACTCAAATGGTACAAAAACTTTTACACATATGTAACATCACTTTCATACATACATATATAAAATGAGAGAAAAAGGAAACAGTAAAACAAATCTGGTAAAATGTTAATTGTTGAATCTGGTAAATGGTATACTTGATTTCTTTGTATTATTCTTGAAACTTCATGCAAGCTTTAAATTATTTCAAAATAAAAACGGTTTTTTAATGCTTAAAGTTGAAACAAAATTTCTTAAAAATACTAACATCAAAAAATAAGGAAAATATATTCCCAACCTTGAAACTTTCAGATGGAGCTAGTCTTAAAGGTAGCTTTACAGCCTAAAGGTTAATAATAATAAAATACCAATCATTTACAAAGTTAGTTTAAACAAACAAACAAACAACAACAAAAAAAAAAAACCCTAAAACAGCAAGACAAAACAAAAATGACACTTTCAATTATGACATATCTGGCCCTGAAAGTATATTTTAATTATTGCTTTCTTTTCAAATTATTCATTTTTCCACATTTTCTTCTGCAAGTGAATTATGGTATCAGATTAAGTTTGGGTTCAGGTTTCTAAATTCGTAGATCAATTTGAGAAGAACTAACAGCTTTATAGGTAATGTATGTTGGAGAACTGATGATACTGAATGAAGAAATCCAAGCTGCACTGAGGACACTGATGAAAAATAAGACTCCAGGAACTGAACAGATTACTAGTTGTTACAAAAAAATGGATTCAATGCTGGAAACACTCATTTGTCTATGCCAAGAAATTTGGAAGACAGCTCCCTGGCTCACCAGCTGGAAGAGGTCTCTATCTGTCCCTTCCAAAGAAAGGAGATCCAACACAATGTAGGAAACACCAACCAGCACCGTTAACACATGCAGTGTGATGGATTGCTTTTACGGAGCCTTTCTTGACATAGTATCGTAAGTCCTACCACACAAGTGACTCGGTTGTTAAGTGCCGTCAAGTCATTTCTGACTCAAAGTGACCATATGTACAACAGAAAAGAACACTGCCCACTCTTTTGCCATCCTCACAATTATTGTTATTGTTGAGGCATTGTTACCACTGTGTCAATCCGTCTCACTGAGAATCTTCCTCTTTTCTGTGACCCTCTACCAAGCATGATGTCCTCCAGGGACTGATCCCTCCTGATAACATGTCCGAAGTATGTGAGACACCGTCTTGCCATCCTTGCTTCTAAAGAACATTCTAGTTGTACTTATTCCATCCAGGACAGTTCACTGAACCAAAACACCCACTGCCACTGAGTCGATTCCGACTTACAGCAATGCTATGGGACAGAGTAAAACTCCACAGAAGTTTCCAAGGAGCGCCTGGCAGATTTGGACTGCCAACCTTTGGTTAGCACAGTACTTAACCACTACCTCACCGGGGTTTCCAGCTGTTCATTAGGACTGTACAAATAAAGTAATAGTGGCACACCAAGGAGTCAGTTGGTCAGTTTTGCCATCCCACTAGGCTTAAAAGACAGCCAATTCAGATTCAAGACAGGATGTAACCACCACCAAGGAAGAAGGATCAAGAGTGAATTGCATCCTTTGGACTTGGGGTCCCTGCACTAAGAAGCTCCAGGAACCAGGAGACAGACAGACAGAAAGAAAGCTGTAACCCTAAAGATGGTAAGAAGTGGCAAAGAAACAACAGGAGAGACCTGCAGAAGACAATGTGGTGAGCTTCCTGGCCCACAGAGCAAGAACACCAAGTGCCTTCAGGTAGGAGCCTTGCTGGGGGCGAAACTGCCTCTAGGCACTTGGTAGAGCTAGGTTTGCCTACCCACGGAGCTAAAGCTGAGCCCTTCCAGACAGGGGCAGAGTGGGGTGTCTAGGGACACTTATTGGCAGAGCAAAAGTTTTGTAACTCTTGCCTGAGCAAGGCAGAACCCAAGGGGCCTGAGGGAGACCTACCTGGCAGCATTCTGAGAGGCTGTCCTGATGGAAGGACTCTATCCTAAGCTATCCTGTAACGTTAGTTTCCTAATAAACCCATAGTCATAAGCACTGCCTGTGAGTTCCGTGTGGCCATTGCACTGAATTACTGAATCTAGCAGAGAAGTTCAGAGTGTTGTGGGAGGGACAGCTGATGTCGGAATTGATACGGGTAGCAGAGGGAAGGGGCATTTCTCAGGAATCAGCCTTGGACTGTTGAGCTTGATTCTCCTTCCTCTTTGTGAAGTTAGAGGTAAGACGCTGCACCAGGCCAGTTTTAGAATATCACACACAAGTAGGATTTTGCTGCAGGTAATTCAAACATTGTGAAGGATGGGAATTCCAGACCATTGCTTGTGCTTATGCAGAATCTGTACTTAGACAAAGAGTCAGTCGTTGGAAAAGAGTAAGGGGATACTATGTAGTTTGAAATCAGGAAAAGTGTGTGTCAGGGTTGTATCCTTTCACCATTAATGCCCTCTGTGTGTTGAGCAAATAATCTGAGAAACTGGACTAGATAAAGAAAAATCAAGCATCAGGATTGGAAGAAGACTCGTTCACAACATGCAACATGGAGATAACCTTGCTTGCAGAAAGTGAAAAGGACTTGAAGCATTTACTGATGGGTATCAAAAACCACAGCCTTAGTGTGGATTACACCTCAATACAGAGAAAACAAAAATCCTCACAACTGGGCCGGTAAGTAACGTCACGATAAACAAAGAAAATATTGAAGTTGTCCACGATTTCACTTTACTTGAACTAAAGTCAATGCCCATGAAACCAGCAGTCCAGAAATCAAATTATATGTAATGCATTGAGCAAATCTGCTGAAAAAGACCTATTTAAAATGTTAAAAAAAAAACGATGTCACTTGGAGGACTAAGATGAACCTGACCCACACCATGGTATTTTTCAGTGACCTCATATCCATGCAAAAGCTGGACAATGAATAAGGAAGATGAAGAATTGATGTATTTGATTTATGGTGTTGGTAAAGAATATTGAATATGCCATGGAGTACCAGAAGAGCAAACAAATCTGTCTTGGAAGAACTACATCCAGAATGTCCCTTCTACACACAGATGGCAAAACATCTCACATACTTTGGACATATTATCAGGAAGGACCAGTCCCTGGAGAAGGACATCATGCTTGGTAAAATAAAGGGTTAGCAAAAAAGAAGACTCTTAATGAGATGGTTTGACACAGTGGCTGCAACAACAGACTTAAACCTAGCAACGACTGTGACAATGGTACAAGACAAGGCAGTGTTTTTTTCTCTTGTACATAGGTTTGCTATGAGTAGGAACCAACTCAGCAGTGCTTAACAAGAACAGCTTTATAACACAGTGGGATACATTCCTATTTATTTCCCTTACTTTATTGCTCTTGAGTAAATATTTTTATTTAAAGCTTGTACATCTGTTTATCTTATTCTGCTGTTTTGTTTTGTTTTTTTGTGGCCATTTTTGCCATGCTGATTTGTTTCTTGTTTGTGTTTAGAAAGCTAATGACTGTCTTCATCTCTTACTTCATAGAACAATCATGGTTCTTCCAGAGATTCTTAGATCATTCAGCTACACAGTTACATTTATCACTAAACTGTGACAATGATGAATCTTTTCTCACATTTATACTTGACTGTGTACCTTTGCTTAAGGATCCCTGTGGTGCAGTTGTTAAACTCTTGGCTGCTAACTAGAAGGTCATTGGTTTGAGCCCACTGGCCACTCTGCAGGAGAAAGATGTAACAGTCTGCTTCCATAAAGATTACAGCCTTGGGAACCCCATGGGGCAGTTCTGCTCTGTCACATGGCGTCCCTATGAGTCAGAATTGACTCAACAGCAATGAGTTTCGCTGCCCTCGCTTGACGGAGTCCTGGTGGTACAACAGTTAAGCGCTCAGCTGCTAACCAAAAGGCTGGTGTTTCAAACCCACCCAGTGACTCTGTGGGAGTGTAAAATGAAATGGGGTGGTGTCTAACCTCTTCTAACTTCAGAAGGGGGAAGGAGAATCAGTAGCCCACAGCTGACTCTTACTATGCAATGGTCAAACATGCCTCCTCTCTCTACCTTCTTTACCAGTTACGGACACCAACCATCCCTCCCATGGCACTCTCTACTTTTCTGCTGGGCTCAGTAATTCATTGCAGGGGCCAGAGAGAACTCATAGACAATAGTTATGATTGTGGGGCTTATCAGGGAAGTAACAGGTTACAATTCAGGTTCAGCAATGCTCAAAATACAAGTCTTCCATCAGGACTGCCTCTTTTCAGCCATGCTGTCAGACAGACCTCTCTCTAGCCCCTTGTCCTCTGCCCTGCTTAGACAACTGTTGCAGAGCTCTTTTAGGTCTGCTAATAAGTGCCCGAAGGCACCCCACTCTGCCCATAAGCCTCACCCCAAAGGTACTCAGCTTTCTCTTTCAGTGGGCTGGGAAGCCTACTGTAGCAGTCTACTGCTAGTCTCCGTTGACAGTTTCTCTGTCACTGCTTCTCACCATCATTTTACAACTCTCTCTCTCGCTCCTGCTTCCAGGAGCCTCTCCATGCAGGGATCCCCAGTCAAAGGACACACTCTGCTGTTGGGTGTCCTTCCTTGGTGGTGGTGAGATCCTCCTTCTGCTCTGGAATTGGCTGTTTTTAAGCCTACTGGGATGACAAACTGACCAAGTCCTGTGGTGGGCCACAATTAATCTTATTCGCACAGTCCCACTCCATCACTTGGGTGGGAGTTCGAAGACCATGATGAGAAAGGTTATATAAAAGCAGCCCATCACACTGTAGGGAGACAGACCTGGCAGTCTGCCCCTGTAGGAAGCCATACAGGGCAGTTCTGCTGTCACCTGTAGAGTTGCAACTCAATGACAATAGGTTTATGGGCACCCCTGCTTCCCTCCAACACATTCTATATAGCAGGCAGACTGACACTTTTAAAAGCTGGATTGTATGACATCAATCCCCTGGAGAAGCTTTCACTAGCTACCCATTATATTTAGGACAAAACCCAAAATCCTGCACAAAGCCTTGCCATTCTATGTTCACGGGAAGATTACAGTTTAGGAAGCTCCATGAGGTAGTTCTGTTCTGTGGATTAGGATCTACTTCATGGCACCTTACAACAACAACCTTACAACCACAGTTTTTGTCTTTTGGATCAAAAATCCTTTAGCTTTCATCTGGGTCTCTTTCTACAGCTTACATAACATTTTGTGAGTTAATGAGTGTTTTACACATTGGGTTTACATTCAGCATTAGCAGGAGGCAGATTTGTTCTCTCTGTAAACCTAGCACTGATCAATGCTTGTCCAGCAGGTCAGTCCAAGAATATTTTTAAAATGGTTGCACTTGAATGAATTTCGTCTGCACCATTCTCAATTATTCCTCTCTCATGGCTGGCAGTGACATTTCTGGGGGGCGGTCACAGCTTACACATGGCTCCACAGGAGGCAAGTTAGGTGACTGCGAATTTATAATGTATGTTTCCTCCAGTTAAAAATACCACCATCACCTCCCCCACACAGAGCACAATGTTACTATAACTCTAGAGGTCAATTTAACATCATCTTTACTAACACCAATGTTTTTTTAAAAACAGTCAATAAGCAGCATATATCCCTAAAATTTTGTTTTTTCCACTCTCCTATGAATAAAATATAACCCCCCCCAAAAAACCCAAAACGATTGAGTCAGTTCTGACTCATTGCTATGCTATAGGATGGAGGAGAACTGCCCCATTGGGTTTCTAATGCTATGATCTTTACAGGAGCCAACTGTCAGATCTTGTCTCCCATGAACTCACTGGGAGGTTTAAACTGCTGGTCTTTCAGTCGGCAGGTGAGTGCTGAGTGCTTAACTCTTCAAACCAACCAATAGCTCCACTGGAGAGTCGACCTGGTAATCTGCTCTCCTAAAGATATCTCCCTAAAAAGCCCTAGGAAGCAGTTCTACTCTGTTCCATGGGGACATGTGGACCAAACCAATGCATCAGCACCCAACAACAATATTTAAGGGGTCCCGATGACACAATAGTTAAGCCTGGGCTACCAGGCTCCTTTGAATGTGGTATACCAGAGAATAAACAAAGAAACACATATACAAGAAGATCTTACAATATATGTACTATATCTGCTTGAATATGATGAGAGACTCAACTACTAGCTAAGGGAAAGTGTGTCCTGAGAAGTAAAGAAAACCAGCCAGGAGAACAGAGGCCAACGATCTGGGTTAGAGAATGCAACAAGAGACTAGCTAGACCTGCAAGTCAGCTTGATTACTGCCTGTATCTCTGAATTCTGTAATCCCCCTGTTGATGTTGTCCTTGAATGTTTCTTCTTAAACATAAAGTATAATAAGACCCACCTGTTTATTGGTCACCATGAGACTTCTCTTTAGAGCAACATCAGTTCTATTAAGAGTTGTAAGACATGCTGCTGAGATTCTACAAAAGCCTCTGACACTGACCTTAGCATGCCTGTCCTTTTCTCCAGCATTAAGGGTTCTGCCATGGTCAGAGACTCTAGAACATCAGAGGGAATTACCACTGGCTCACTGACCAAATTAGGGCTGGGTCAGGGTGAATTAGCATCTCCTTTGGAGTCAAGGAAACCCTAGTGGTCTAGTAACTAAGTGCTAAGGTTGCTAACCAATGAATGGCTCAGCAGTTCCAGTCCATCAGGTGCTCCTTGGAAACTCCATGGGACAGTTCTACTGTGTCCTATAGTGTCGCTATGAGTCAGAATTGGTGGCAATGGGTTGTTTGGTTTTGTTTCTGAGTCCAATCTTGGAAAGAAGACCCATGGGTCTGGACACTCAAGTCTCAAACCATAGCCCTGGCCCAGGCTCACAATGAAATATGCACTGTAACCTATACTTTGAGACCAGAAAAATGATAGAAACAGATAAAGGACTCTCTCTCTCTCTCTCTCTCTCTCTCTCTCTCTCTCTCTCTCTCTCTCTCTCACACACACACACACACACACACACACACACATCAGAGTACTAGTAATTCAGATCCATTCCACAGAGCTTCCAAAACAACAAAACAGAAAACTCAATATAGAGTCACACTGAGATGGAGTGAAAATTGGTGACAGATGCTGCCAACTTTGTATCTATCTTGCTCCAAATTATTGGCTCTGGAGTCGTGCAGAAGAACCTTCATAACTGCTATTTGCTGGGTCTTGGTGGGTGTAGACCCCGTGCAGGTGGACGGCATTACTCAGTGATCCTGTTTAACATTCCAAGTGCCTCTGTGCTCCTATTCCCAGCTCACAGCTTCAGAAGCTGAGATCCAGTGTCGGAACTGCCAGTCCCTCAGCTTGTAAGTAGCAGAACCAGGAAGAGAAAGCAGCTGTTCCTGGCTTGCAAGGCCAGCCTCCTACTCAGTGTTACCTTGAAGCTGTCCCTTTCAGGAGTGAAGAAAAGCATATATTACACCCTGTTTTAGTCAGCTAGGGCTGCTCTAACAGAAATACCACAGAGCGGATGGCTTTAACAAAGAAAGATTTATTCTTACACAGTCCAGTAGGTTGCAAGTCCATATTCAGGGTGTCCGCTCCAGGGGAAGGCTTTCCCTTTGTCAGCTCTGGAGGAAAGTCCGGTATTGCATCAGTCTTTGTCCAGGGAGTGTCCTCACGCAAGAACCTCTGGTCTGAAGGACGTGCTCTGCTCCCGGTGCTGCTTGCTTGATGGTAGCGAGGTTCTCAAATTGTCCTTTGTTTCTTTTCCCTTTTATTCCTTGCAAGCTAAAAGCATTAAGGGTGGAGCAAGCCATACTCCAGGGAAACTCCCCCTACAGCAGGAATTTACAGCCCCACCCTAATCCTTTAACATACAGGTTAGCAAAACCACACAATGGAGGACAGTCCCAAGATACTGGGAACCATATCCCAGCCACGTGGCTGCACACATTTTTGGGGGGACACAATTCCAACCATGACACACCCCCACCGTGACAGACATGCATCCTGTTTCTCAAATGCCACCCAAATTCTGGAACCTGCCTGTGAGGGTAATACTCAGGCACTGTGGGTCTGTGTGCCTCTGTGCATGCAGAGAACAACACCACAGATAAAAAGTCTGAAAATATACCTGAACTCAAAGCATCAAAGTTCATTAACTGTTCCGAGTCCAGCTCTCAGTGCCCTGGGCTAATGGGACAGCCTCGTCCCCACTTTTAAGGGGAACAGGCAGGTGAGGACACAGCATTCCTTGCCCCTCATACTGGCCTCAACCTCAGCAGTGTTCATCCCCTCTCAAACCACATACATGTGACCATTGCCTGACTATTGTGGAGTCTCTGTCCTGCTTACCCATAACTCTTTCAGCCCAGTTTATACCCACCTGAGGGTGCTTCAGAACACCGGTGGAGCTGTCCTGAAGCCTAAGGTAAAATTTTGTCCTCTCCATTTCTCACAGTGAGAGGGCCCTGAACAAGACAAAAGATGGATTCTGCACGCAAAGAACTCTGAGAGAGAACCAAGATACCTAACTGAACAGTGACCTTAGCCAGGAAAAACACATGGAATACCTGGCTGCATGGTACTGTCAGCTGGAACTCATTATACTACTACAGAAACCACCTCATCCGTTATAGACTAGACATGTTTTTTTCCTGAGTCCTTTCCATACATCCTTGCACATAAGCACTAAGGTTTTAAACCCTCAGCCCACACTGCCCTGTGCAGACACCTACCCAGGGTAACACTTGATGCTTCCCTGTCCATCTCAAGAATCATGGCATCCACCTCTGTAAGTTCCCTAGTAAGTTCCCTGGTTTTTACTGCCTCTCTTTTCCAGAATCCAGCCAGTGCCTCTTGGAGCTACTCCCGCCACTGGTCTGGTTGGGTGTGACACATCTGCCTCTTCCTCCTTCCCCAGCCTGACCTGACTCTGAGCCCTAACAAAACACTCACTAGGGTTGAGCTCTATGACAAGAACTGACAGGACTGTGGCCACCGGTAAACAAGGCCACGTGAAGTCAGAGCATTTATAAGGTCATGAGATTCCTTGTGTTCATTTCCCCCTGGAGCTGCCATTACCTTGTCACCTGCCGGGCTCTGACACTTTCTGCAGAGGGACTGTGGTGCATCTGCAAGAAAGTTATAAATGTCAATCCCAGGACAAGCCACCATCAGCAGTTTCTGGGGATTTTTAAGAGATAAACTAATTAACAGCAGGTGCCGCTGGGAAGAAAACATTCTTGAGCCCACTATTGGCACTTGGCACTTGGCTATTGGGAACTCTGTGTTGAAGGGGGTGAGAGGAAGACAAACCATTCTCAAAGTGGGTTAAAATGGTTCCACAAGGGTCTGCAAAGTGTATCCCTCATCTCCTTCAATTCCTACTCCCACTCTGGGTCAAAGTGACGTGTCATGATTGAGTTATGCCTTCCCAATATGTGTCAACTTAGCTAGACCATGATTCCCAGTTGTTGTTTTGTTTTGTTAGTGATTACCCACTATTTTGTCATCTGATGTGATTTTTCTATGTGTTGTAAATCCTACCTCTATGATGTTACTGTGGTAAGATTAGAGACAGTTATGTTTAAGAGACAGGGCTCAACTACAAGATTAGGTTGTGCGCTAAGTCAGTCTCTTAAGATACAAAAGAAGTGAGCAGAGAGACACGGGGGCCTTATATCACCAAGAAAGTAGTGCCGTGAGCAAAGCACATCCTTTAGGCCCAGAGCTCCTGCTCTGAGAAGCTGTTAGTACAGGAGATTAATGACAAGGATCTTCCTCCACAGCAGACACAGAAAAATCCTTCTCCTGGAGGTGATGCCCTGAATTTGGACTTCTAGCTTACTAGACTGTGAGAGAATAAATTCTCTTGTTAAAGTCATCCACTGGTGGTATTTCTGTTAAAGCAGCATTAGCTAAGTAACACATGAGGGGACATGTCATATTTATTCTAGACCGCAACCTCTGGTTTTCCATTGTTAATGACAGGACCTCTGTCTAGGACACTGAGTCATCTAGATCTTGGGAAAGCTGTGTCATAATGCCATTCTCATATCCGTTAAAGGAGCCATGGGTGTATTCCTGCCAATCCTGGTCATCGGAGGCCATTCTCACATTTGTCTTCTTGAACTGTCCTTGGGGCAAGGCAGCATAGACAACAAAAGTGACTCTATATGCCATTTCTGAAGGTGTTTCTACTGATTCTTGAGTATCTTCTATGAGTAATGATGAAATTCATACAGTTTCACTTCCTCTCTTTCTATATCCAGTGTTAGCAGGTTTTTCTTGACGTTTCTTTTTATGTTTTGTTGTTGCTAGGTACTATCAAGTAAATTTTTGCCTTATAGAAACCCAGCATGACAGAGTAGAATGCCCCCCCCCCCAACTACAGGGTTTTCTAGGCTATAATCATCACAGGAACAGTTTTCCAGGTCTTTTGTCCTACAGAGACACTGGGTGGGTTCAAACCATTGGCCTTTTGGCTAGTAGTCAAGCACTTAGCCGTTTGCACCATAAAGAACTCAGAGCAAATAAAACTGTTTAGACATGTTTCACTACGAGGTCTTGCCTTGATAAAGTACATTTTTATTAAAGGATTTTCTTAGACTTCAAGGATGATTATGAGGTTCTTTTCCTATTAAATTTTTTTAGGAAATGTATTAATCATGACTTTTCTTTAAAATAAAAAAATTTTTTTAGTACAACAGATAAAAAGAAAAGCTGAGAATATTAACAAGTTGAATATCTATGTAAGGCAACAGGCAAGCACCATCTAGGACCCCAAACAGAATCTACTCAACACTCTGGAAATCCTTTCTGTGTCCCTTTTCAATTGCATTCCCTTCCATTTCTCCTAAAGACAACCACTATCCTAATAGTTAATCACTTCCCAGCTTTTCTTTGTGATTTGCTACTTTTGTGTGCATTCCTACACAAAATTGTCTTTCACTAAGTAACAGATAAGTGGTGTTTCGATGAAGGGTAAGATGGTACACAATATTGGCAAGGCCAGCATAAATTGTCCCAGGCAAGCTCATGGAAGCTCTGTAGACACTTCCAAACTTCCTGACGCATCAAATTACTAGGCTGAGAGCTGTGAGGACTATGGTCTCAGGGATCATCTAGTACAACCTGCATAACATAGCTTATAAATAGAAGATGTTCTACATTCTACTTTAGTGAGTAGTGTTTGGATTCTTAAAAGCTTGTGAGCAGCCATCTAAGATGACCCACTGGCCTCATCCTGTCTGGAGCAAGGGAGAATGAAGAAAATCAAAGAAACAAGGTTAAGATTAGTCCAAAAGACTAACAGACCACAACTATGACAGCACAACTAGATAGATGGTGCCCAGCTACCACCACCTACTGCTCTCACAGGGATCACAATAGTGGGTCCCAGATAGAGTTGGAGGAAATTGTAGAACAAAATTCTAACTCACACACACACACACACACACAAAGACCAGATTTACTGGCCTAACAGAGAAACCAAGAAACCCCAGGAGTATGGCCCCCAGTCAACCTTTTAAACCGGTAATGAAGTCATTCATGAGGTTCACCCTTCAGTCAAAGATTAGACAGGCCCTTGAAAAAAAAACAAGACTAACAGGGTAGGCCAGCCCAAGGACTAGAAGGCAGGAGGGGACAGGAAAGCTAGTAATAGGAAACCCAAGGTTGAGAAGAGAGAGTGTTGACATGTCATGGGGTTGATAACTAATGTCACAAAACACTATATATGTTCACTGATTGCTTAATGAGAAGCTGATTTGGTCTGTAAACCTTCATCTAAGTTGCAATAATAAAAAAAAATCATTTTTCCACTTACTTTTATGCTGTTATAATTTGCATACTAGAAAAAGGCACAAATCTTAAACAGCTTGATGAATTGTCATGAATACACTGTGTAACCCCTCCCATATCAAGATATAGTTTATTTTTATCACCATGGAAATTATGCCCATGCCCCTTCTTAGTCAATATTCCCTCACCAGCATCTAAATGGTACAATGCAAATTTCCTTCATGTCTGGATTCTTTCCCTCAACATGTTTCTAAGATTCAGCTCTGTTGCAGTATCAATACTTCCTTCTTTTTTATTGTTGAGTACTGCAGATTGTAACTATATGAAGCTTACTTTATTCATTTTCCTGTTGACAAGCTTTAGGGTAGTTTCTATATTCAAGGAAATGTAGGTAAACATGTTCATTGTTTTAGTCTTTTTAGAAAAGCATATTCACTCATTTTTTTCTCTGAATTATACCCAGAACTGATATTGCTGAGTTTTAAGAAGGTTTTTTTTGGTCACTTCTTTGTTTTGTTTCCATCCTCAATCCTTCTCCTCCCTGGTAACCATCAAAAATTGTTTCTCTCTATGTATACACCTTTTCATGAGTTTTCATAATAGTGGTCTCACACAACACCTGTTCCACAGCATTTCTGTGGCTTCTCTCCTGTATGAATTCTCTCACGTACAGGGGTATAGCATTTAGCTGTAAAGGCTTTATCACACACACTACATTTGAAGGATTTCTCACGTGTATGAGTTCTCTGATTTATAACAAGAGTTGACTTACAGGACAAAACCCTCCCATATTCACTGCATCCATAAGATTTCACTCTTGCATGATAAGTTTGCAGATAGTTAGTGATATCTGACTTCCAGGTGAACATTTGTTGACATTCATTGCACTCATAGGGTTTCTCACCTGTATGAGTCTGCTGATAAATAATGAGGTATGCCTTAGTGGAGAAGGCTTTTTTGCAACAAGAGCATGTATACTGTTCCTCTCCTGTATGACTTCTCTGACTTAAAATGAGGTGTCTTAGGCCAGGTTTTCTAGGGAAGCAAAACCAGTAACACGTGTATGTACAAAGAAAGATTTATATATAAGGAAACAATTGTGACTTCTCTAACTGGGTAGGATTCTGGATGCTGTGTACTGCATTGCCTCCTTAAGTATACACTTAATGTTTCTGTTTTTTCTAAGTAAAATACTTCTTTCAGTATTTCTTGAAGTTTGGGTTTGGCTTTTACAATGTCTCTAAGCTTCTGTTTATCTGCAAATGTCTTAAAAATATATAATTCTTGGTTGGAAGTTTATCTCCTTCAAGACTTTGAAGGTGTCATCCCACTGCCTTCCTGCCAACATCATTTCTGCCAAGAAGTCAGACGAAAGCCTACAGGGCTTCCTTCTGAATGTTAGCTTTGCTTTAAGCCTCACTGCCTTTAAGAGCCTCTGTTTATGTTTCATTTTATTAAGCTTGATTATGTCTTGTTGTCTTTCTTTCGGGGTCTACTTCTTGTAATGTTCAATATGCATGTTGGAAATCTGTGTTCTCTTTCATAATTTCAGGGAAGTTTTCTGTCAGCAACTCTACAACAATACTCTATTTTCAGCTATCCCTCCCTGCTCAGGAACTCCAATTGTTCATAGATTATTCCTCTTAATAGAGTCCCACACATTTCTTAATGCTTCTTCATTTTTCTTATTTCTTTTCTCTGATTTCTCCTCATGAATGCTGGTGTCAGTTGCTCTATCCTGAAGCTCATTCACTCTGGCTTCCAACTCCTCAATTGTGCCCTTTTTGCTTTGGATTGAGTTGTCTACTTCTGTAATTTTATTACTGATCTGCTGGATTTCAGATCATTGATGTTCAATCAGTTCTAATAGCTTGCTTAATTTTTCATTTTATTTGGCTGCATTTTGTTTAATCTCTAGGAGGGCTCTCTACATAATTCCTTTATACTCTACCTCCAATAGTTTCACAAAGGCTTCCTCATTTGGGAAGTTTTTAGAGTCTTTATTTTGGGAGTTTTCTGGAGCCATGGCAGACTGTTTCTTTAAATGATTATCTAAGGATTGTTGTCTTCACGCCATCTATAAGCTGTTTGGTTTCTCTTTTGTTACCTCAACAGGAGCAGAGGCGTAGTCATAAGAGGGGAGTTGGTGACTTCTGCACTCTAGTGACTGGCCCCAGATGGACCCTCTGGGGCAACAGGCTCTGACTCCTAGCTGGCAATGATGGCACCCTATGTTTGTAGTCACTGAGGGGTCATCATTCAACACTATGATGTGGATCAGTGAAGGGTGGAGGAGATGCTGCTGGGCTGCTCAGTAGTCAGTTTCCCAGGTAATCTTATTTTAAAAAGGTACTTTACTGCTACATGAAGAGCTGTTGAATAGCTGCTGAAACTAGTCAGGCCCTCAGGTGTGGCATGTCCCGCCTTTTAGCTGACAACAAGAACATAGGCCATCTCCAGATGCTATGACATGGTTCAAGTAGGGAGGGGTTATGGCCTTGCTGCCATCCTCTGCCAGGCCCCACCCATACTCTAGGCCCCACCCATACACTGTCCTAAACACAGCTTTTCTGCTTGAGAAGCACTTGTGACTCCGCCTCCCAGCTAACCAAGATGGTCTTGTCCAAGATGCCCTGCCTGCTGTCAAACAGCAGAATCTATGGTGCAGCTCAGAAAAGAGAGGGTGGAGGGACAGTGGTGCCCTCAATCAGCAACCAGGCTCTCAATATGTGGCTATTCCAAGCAGTCTCTCTGCTGCGCTATACACTGTTTACTTAAGCACTGCAGTTCAGCATATTAGCAGGCTCATGCCCAGTCCCCACCTCCTGGATAATAAGGAAGGCGTCAGTACCACAGTCCTCTCAAACAGTGAGTCAGCAGAAGCAGGAGCTGCCTTGTCTTTGAGAGAAGCAGTTACCTGGTTACTGGCAGGTAGTCCAATCTGACAACCCTATGCCAGATCCTAGGGCTCCCCGGATGTCCAACCCGTTCCATTTAATTATCATTCCAGGCCTTAGTTCTCAGAGAGAATCAAGGAGATGTGTGTCTATTCTGCTATCTTGGCCCCACCCTCTCATCATTGTTCTTTATCATTGCAAAGTATTCCATTGTGTTACTATATCATAGTTTGTCTAAACATCTGTTGTTGGACACCTAGGTTGATTCTTTTTATTATTGTGAACAGCACTGCAATAAACATTATTGTACATGTACCTATTCATGTGACAGCCCTTATTTCTCTAGGACATATTTGAAGAACTGGGATTGCTGGATGATATAGTCTATTTCTAGCATTTTGAGAATAAACGTTAGTGTACATGTACCTATTCATGCCACAGTCCTTATTTCTCTAGGATATATTCCAAGAAGTGGGATTGCTGGATGATATAGTCTACCTATTTCTAGCATTTTGAGAAAGCACCAGATTGTTTTCCAAAGTGGTTGTACCGCTTTACATTCCCATCAGCTCTGTAGAGTTTGGTCTACAACCTCTCCAACACTTATCATTTTTGTGTTTTTTTTGCTTTTTAATGCTTTAAAGAGGTCTTTTGTAGCCAATTTGCCCAATGCAATGCATCATTTGATTTCCCGACTGCTGCTTCTATGGCTGTTGATTGTGAATGCAAATAAAACAAAATCCTTGACAACCTCAATCTTTTCTCCATTTATCACATTGTTGCTTATAGGTCCATTTGTGAGGATTTCTGTTTTATGCTGAGATGTAATTCATACTGAAGGCTATGGTCTACAGTCTTCAGTAGTATTTCAACTCTTCTTCTCTTTCAGCAAGCAAGGTTGTGTCATCTACATAAGGCAGGTTGTTAATGACCCTTCCTCCAATCCTGATGTCCCATTCTTCTTCACATATGGTTTCTCAGATTATTTGTTTGGCATACAGACTAAATCGGTATGGTGAAAAAATACAACACTGATGCACACCTTTCCTGAATTTAAACCATGAAGTCCCCTTATTCTGTTCAAATTAACTTCTTCTTGATCCATGCACAGATTCCTCATCAGCACAATTAAGTATTTGGGAATTAATATCCTCCACAGTGTTGTCTAAAGTTTGTTATGATACACACAGCCAAATGCCTTTGCACAGTCAATAAAACACAAGTAAACATCTTTCTGATATTGTCTGCTTTGCGCCAAGATCTACCTAACATTAGCAATGGTATCCCTGGTTCCACACACTCTTCTGAATCTGGTCTGAATTTCTCAAGTTCCCTGTCAATATACTATTGCAGTCACTTTTGAATGATTTTCAGCAAAATTTTACTTGCATGTGATATTGATAATGTTTGATAACTTCTGTATTCAGTTGGAACACCTTTCTTGGGAACAGGCATAAGTATGGGTTTCTTGCAGTCAGTTGGCCAGGTAGCTGTCTTCCACATTTCTTGACATAGACAAGTAAGCACTTCCAGTGCTGCATCCATTTGTTGAAACATCTCAGTTGATACTCCATCACTTCCTGCAGCCATGTTTTTCATCAATGCCTTCAGTGCAGCTCAGACTTCTTTCTTCGGTACCACAGGTTCCTGATCATACACAATGGTTGAACACTGACCAATACCTTTTGGTATGACACTGTGTATTCCTTCCATTTTTCTTTTCTTTTTTTTTATTATGATTGAATGAAAATGTACATTTCCATATAAACTCACATGATCACCTATATGCAGCTCCCACTGCTCTCCCTGACTGGTGACAGCACACCCCTCCTCTCTGCTCCATACATGTTCTATCCTCCCAACAGTCTCCTGTCCCCTCCTCTCCACCCACTCCCCTTCCTCCAGCAAGAGGTCAGCAGGATGACATTCTATAGATGCATAGAATCATAAAATTCCCACAAGATATGGTCACTCTGCATCACCAAGTCCAATCCATTGCTGTCTGAAAAGCTGACCTTCATTATGATTTATGGGCAGGGGCAGCATCAGGGCCAGGGGCCATGTTCCCAAGGGAACCCTGAAGCCCCCAGACCATCAACTGGGGTCTTTTATTGGAGATCTCAGTCTTTTCTTCTATGCATGAGTCTGTTTTTAAATTTTTATAGTAGGGGTCTCATACAGTATTTGTCCTTTTGTCCCTGACTACTTTCACTCAGCATAATGTCCTCCAGTTGAAACCAGGTTAAGAGATGTTTCCTGCTATCATCGTTGTTCTTTATCATTGCATAGTGTTCCACTGAGTATATATACCATAGTTTACCTATCCATTCCTCTGTTGTTAGGCATCTGAGTTGATTCCATCTTTTTTTTTCTATTGTGGACTGTGCTGTGATGAACATTCGTGTGCATGCATCAGTTGGTGTGAATGGCCTTGATTCTGTAGGATATATTCCAAGCAGTGGAATTACTGGGTCAAATGGTATATCTATATCCATTTTTTTTAACGGACTGCCAGATTGCTTTCCAAAGAGGTTGCACCATTTTGAAATCCCACCAACAGTGTAGGAGAGTTCCAATCTCCCCACAGCCTCTCCAGCATTTATTGTTATGCATTTTTTGGGATCATGGCCAACCTTGTTGGTCTGAGATGGTATCTCATTGTTGTTTTGATTTGAATTTTTTTGATAGCTAATGATCATAAGCATGTCCACATGTGTTTTTTTGGCTGCCTGGATCTCCTCTTCAGAGAAGTGTCTGTCCATCTCCTTTGCCCATCACTTAATTGGATGATTTATCTTTTTCTTACTGATATTTTGTAGTACCTTATAGATTATGGAGCTCAGGTGTTGGTCTCACATAGAGTTGCCAAATATTTTTTCCCATTCTATAGGTGGCCTTTTAATTCTATTAATAAAGTCTTTGGATGAGCAAAAGTGATTGATTCTTAGTAGTTCCCATTCATCTATTTTCTCTTTTGATGACTGTGGTTTGACAGATTTTGAAGTCTGTCTCTGCTGTGTATTAAACCTCCCATTGTTGTTCCTACTTTTTCTTGGATGAGCTTTATTGTTTTAGATTTGATATTTAGGTCTTTTATCCAGTTTGAGTTGGTTTTTGTATAAGGTGTAAGATATGAGTTTTGTTTTAATTTAGTGTAGATGGATATCCAATTTTGCCAGCTCCGTTTGTTGAAGAGATTGTTTTTACCCCTGTTTAATGTTTTAGGACCTTTGTCAAATATCAGCTGTTCATAGGCAGATGATGTCATCTCTGGGGTCTCGATTCTGTTCCACTGATCTATTTGTCTGTTTTTGTATCAGTAGCAGGCTGTTTTGACTACTGTGGCAGTGTAACAGGTTCTAAGGTCAGGTAATAAGAGGCCCTTCCATTTTCTTTTGATGCTTCCTGCATCATTTAACATTTTGCTGATAGATCCCTTCACTGTTCCAACTTGAGGCTTGAATTTTTGCTTCAGTTCTTTCAACTTCAGAAATGCCAAACATGTTCTTCCCCTTTGGTTTTCTATCTCCAGCTCTTTGCACATGTCATTATAATACTTTGTCTTCTTGAGCTTCCTTTGAAATGTTCTGCTCAGTTCTTTTACTTAATCACTTTTGCCTTTTGCTTTACGTACTCAGCATTCAAGTTTCAGAATCTTTTGTGACATCCAATTTGGTCTTTTGTTCTTGTCTTTTTAATGATCTCTTGCTTTCTTCATGTATAATATCCTTGACATCATTCCACAACTCAGCTGTTCTTTGGTCATTAGTGTTCAGTATGTCAAACCTATTCTTAAGATGGTCTCTAAACTCAGGTGGGATATATTAAGGTCATACTTTGGCTCTCATGAACTTGATCTAATTTTCTTCAGTTTCCACGTGAACTTACACATGAGCAACTGACAGTCTAATCCACAGTCAGCCCCTGGCTTTGTTCTGACTGATAATACTGAGCTTTTCCATAGATGTAGTCAATTTGATTCCTGTGTATTCCATCTGGCAAGCTCCATGTGTATGTTCACAGTTTATGTTGTTGAAACACATTTTTGCAGTGAAGAAATCATTTGTCTTGCAAAATTCTATCATGCCTATGTCCAGCATTGTTTCTATCACCAAGTCCATATTTTCCAACTACTAATTCTTGTTTGTTTCCACCTTTTGCATTCCAATCACCAGTAACGATCAGTGCATCCTGATTGCACGTTCCACTGAGTTCAGAATACAGAAGCTAGTAAAAATCTTCAATTTCTTCATCTTTGGCTTTAGTGGTTGATGTACAAATTTGAATAGTGGTCACATCAGCTGGTTTCCTTTGTAAGTGTATGGATATCATCCTATCACCGACAGCATTGTGCTTCAGGACAGATTTTGAAATGCTGTTTCTGATGATGAAGGCAGTGTTATTCCTCTTCAAGTTGTCATTCTCAGCATAGCAGGCCATGATTCTCTGATTCAAAATGGCTAATAATAGACCATTTCAGCCCACTAATGCCTATGATATCAGTGTTTATGAACTCTTTAATTTCTGATGACTTCCAATTTTCCTAAATTCATACTTCGTACATTCCACGTTCTGACTATTCATGGATGTTTGCAGCTGTTTCTTGTTTTGAGTTATGCCACATCCTCAACTGACGGTCCCAAAAGTTTGACTCCATCCACATCATTAGAGTCAACTCCAGTTTAAGGAGGCAGCTTTTCTTCAGTCTTTTGAGTGCCTTCCAACTGAGGTGCAGTGCTCATCTTCTGGGACTATATCTGACAATGTTCTGCTGCTATTTGTAAGATTTTCACTGGCCAATTCTTTTCAGAAGTAGACTGCTGGGTCCTTCTTCCTAGTCTGTCTTAGTCTGGAAGCTCAGCTGAAACCTGTCCACTATGGGTAACCCTGCTGGTATCTGAACACCGGTGGCATAGTTTCCACCATCACTGCAACATTCAAGACCTCAAGGTATGACAAACTGACAGACATATGGGGGTAGCCACCTTTTTAGGGACTACAAGAGGCCCTACTTACGGTGTAACAGGAAATGTGGCTTCTTGTATGGCATGAAAAGGAATCTTTGAGAGCTGGGTTGCAGTTGGGAACGGAGAAGAGGCAGAAGGCAGGGCTTTGTCCCACCTCTGCAGTGGAGCGCATCACTGCTAATACCATGTTGTTGAAGTGGGGGATGGACAGTTGAGGCAGGGACACACTCTAGATCAAATTTCCTGGAGGATTCAGGGCTTGTAAATGCCACACTCAAGGTCCCAACTCATCATGCTTCTGACTTGGTAAGTCATATTCAGACAGAAAATCTGGGTTTTTAACAAGTTTTTTTATGTGACCCTGACAGAAGGTGTCCACACAAAATACTTTGACAACCTGTACCCGTTGCTGTCAATTCCAACTCACAAAGACCCTACAGGACAGAGTAGAACTGCCCCATTGGGCTTCCAAGGCTGTAATCTTTATGGAAGCAAATTGCCACATCTTTCACAGAATGAATGGTAGGCTCAAACCACCAAACTTTCTGTTAACATCCACGCTCTTAACCACTGCACCACCAGAGGTCCTTATTTTGACAAAAGATCTCTGCAGTCTCTTCTTAATGTCCAACTATCATCAGGGCTGATTCTCCTTCACTGAAGCTCTGTTTAAATGTCACTTTATGAGAGATGTCTTCCCTGGCCACTCTAAAGGAAACACATCTTTACAGAAGCAGATCACCAGGTCTTTCTACTACAAAGTCTCTGAATAGGTTCAAACCACCAGCCTTTCGATTAGCAGCCAAGTGTTTAACTGTTTGTGCCACCAGGGCTTCTTGTTGTTATAGGCCATGGAGTTGATTCTGACTCATGGCAACCCTATTTGAACAGAGTAGAACTGCCACCATAAGGTTTCCTAGGCTGAAACCTTTACAGCAGCAGATGGCCATGCCTTTTCTCCTTGGAATGGCTGGTGGGTTTGAACCTCCAACCTACTGATTAACAGACAATTGCTTAACCACTGTACCACGAAGCCCCGTCCACTGACAGTAATTTTCCATATGACTGTTTACTAACTATTTCTTTGACTATGTGTGTAAGCTTCATGAAGGCAGATGTGTTGCTATGTACTAGGGAACAATTTAAGTACATGAAACACTAAGAAATTCAGACAGCAAGTACTGAGTCCATCAAAAAAAACCCTGCACAATGTACAAATGAGGTAACATTTGTAAAACACGTTACTCAAGCAATTTTTAATACCTGACATTCTTCTTTCCATCATATTATTTGAATAGGAAATCAGAAAAAAGAAATTTAGATTTTCTCCACTCTGATACTAATAAAAAAAACCCTAATATTTATGTCTTTTCAACTAATAAAAAGACAGTTCTAACACTGTCCCCACTGGCTGAAGTGTAAAAATATTACAGTGAAATATGATCTAGCTACAGTCAAGAAATGAGGACTTTTTAGATAACTTGTTAACTGCTTTATTCCTGGTACCTAGTAATGATATACATAAGTGCTTCATGAATTTTTTTTTTATTTAACATAACTGAGTGAAAATTTACATTCACATGTAAATTTACATGCCCCCCTATATGCAGCTTCCACTGCTCTCCCTGTCTGGTGACTGCACACTATTTCTCTCTGCTCCATACATGTCTCATCCTCCCAACAGTCTCCTTTCCTCTCCTCTCCGTCCACTCCCCTTCCTCCAGCCAGAGGTCAGCAGATGATATCCTATAGATGTATAGAACCATAGAGTGCTTCCAATATATGGTTACTCTGCACTGCCAAGTCCATTCCATTCCTGTCCAAAGAGTGGACCTTTGTTATAATTTATGGGAACGGGCAGCATCAGGGCTGGGGGCCATGCTCTCAGAGGAACCCCAAAACCGCTGGACCATCAATTGAGGTCTTTTAGTGGAGATCTCATGATGCACCTCTTTTTATTCTTGTGTTGCCAGTGAGGCTCCTCTCTGTGAGCTCCGTCATGGCTATCACTGGTGGTGGCCGAGCACCATCCGGTTCTTCCGGTCCCAGGTCGATGTAGGCACCCACTCTTGTGGGTCTCTCTGTCTTCTCGGTTGTCTTTACTGCATGCCATTTTGGCCCTCGGTGAGCATCCGTTCCTGCTGAGCTGGGGCCATTTGCTGTGTCCTCGGAGCTTCATGAATTTTTATAATGAAAATAGATAACATTTACCAGACTTTTTGCTACATACAAAGTTCTGAGTTTTTAGCAGCAGTCTTATCTTTCAATTACTCTTCCCACAGGCCAGTGTAAACTGAAGGGGTACTATGTATGTGCATACATTCTCACCAGTGATGCTTCCAACACTGCCTACATTCTCATTTTCAATATCCATGTAGTTTTCTATCATAAAAATTTTCCACATCTTACCAGCTTTTTAAATGTTTCTACATACAGAGCTAGCACACTTCTTTATTAGTTAACACATGAAAAATTGGTATGTAGATCGCATTTGCCAAAAGATCACATTTCTGTGCCTGTGGATCTATGAAGGCACAATGAGTGTCACTGTAAGTGCCAAAGTGTTTCACAAAGCATTGAGGTACCCTATGGAGTATAATATTTGTTTACCTGATTTATACTCTACGCCTTATTTTTACATGTAAGAAATTGCCTGCCTTCTCTGAGATGATCTTCCTTCAAAACCACAGATCAAAAATAAGAGACTAAAAATGTCATTCTCACTGAAGGATGGTAGCATGAGTCATGATTTGACATGATTTATCACTGACTCTGTGTCCTTCAACTTAACCTTGCAATGGCTGAAAACCCTAATATCCTAAACAGATTCCCAGGTATTTTTTATCTCATTCTTGATTGCTCTTTTAACTTGTCATTAGCTGCCATCGAGTCAAATCCAACTCATGGCAACCATTAAGTGTGTAGAGTCACATCACTCCACAGGGTTTTCAAGGATATAACTTTACAGAAGCAGATCAAGGTACCTCCAGGTGGATTCAAACCATCAACTTCCCAGCTAGTGGCTGAACAACTGACCGTTTGTGCCCCACGGAGATGTTCTTTTAGATTAGGACAAGCCAGTTTGCTAACATGAGGAATGCTGTAGCGACCCTGTGCTACACACCACCCTACACAAAGCAGATGCAGCAGAGGAGGAAACAAACAACATCTCTGTCCTTGTGAAGTTTCTGTGCTCATGCTTATGTCCAGTTTCTTACAACTCACCACTTACATTTAGGACCTAGCACTTAGGTTTTTTGTTTGTTCTGTGCTACAGGATGAGATTGATCCTTGGTGTTTGTAAAGAGTGTAAATAACCCAAGATCTTTAAGTATCACGTAGATACTGTCAAAATCGCAGTGAAAATATCTGGACTATTCAAGGATTGAAGGGGGAATAAAAAAAGATAATGTCAGAGATAATTTATCACTGCAGTGCACGCATCCAGATTACAAAGTAAGCAGGTGTCCCCATAGCTTGTTTTCGGCTTAAAGACTTACTGTCTTCTGGCTTACTTTGTTTCTGACCAGAACTCTGCTGTGTTCTAGTCTTTGTTCCGTATGTGTGAGTTGGTGGGTGTGTATATGAAACTTCAAAACCCCCACTTCTCTAACACTGAACTGTAAGGATCAATCAAACCAGTTCATCACCACTTCTGTTTCCTTCTGCTCCACATCTGTTCTGACACCTGCTGTACATGCACCTCTGCCTCAATCTTTAACCACTGGAGCCAAGTCAGATCTTGAAACTTAAAACGCACGCCCTCCAGATTGCCAAGTGTGTCCGAGACTTCAGATGCCATCTGCAAGCCTGGGACTGCCTATGACACTCATACATCTGACCCACTGCCTACTATCCTGGGATTTCCCCTGTACTCTTCAGGATGCCAGCCCTAAGCTGAGGAATTCCCAGGGAGCCCCTCACTGTTCACCTACTGGTTTCTACTCCTCCCGTGGGTTCGATAACCTGCCAGAACTCAAAAAAGCTGAACTCAGACAGGCACTATATCTGCCATTATAACTTTACTGTAAGAAAAAAAGATACAAATGTAGAGACATGTGAGGTCTGGGGAAGGTTACCAATGTGAAGCTTCCACGTCACCCTCACAAGTGCATCAGTGTCTACCACAAACCATGAAATCCATGGAGCTTCACAGTCCACAGTCTTTACGGGGGGGGCTTATTATGCACACATGATTGAGTGAAAATCAATTCCCCACCCCTACCTGAGTCACCTCATCAGTATAAGCCTCAAGTATGGTCTGCAGGCTTCATCAAAGGCCTTTCACTCACTGTAGCAAGCCCAAGGTTCTAGAGGTTCCTTTCAGGAACTGAGAACAGAGTCCAAATTCTCTGGGTGAAATTAAATTTATTACCCCAGAGTATGTCATCTATCTCTCACTGCTTTTGTCTGTCACTTTCAAGAGTTACATTATGATGTGTCTTAAGTGATTTTCTTCTGCTTGGGTTTATCTTGTAATTCCTTGGACCTGTAGCTTATAGTTTTCATCAAATTTAGAAGAGCTTCAGCTGCTGTTTTTCATTTTTATGTCTTCCTGATCATTTCTATCCTCTTCTTCTGGGACTCTAATTAGGAGGTCTGCCAATTAAATTCATGAAGTCATCTTAGAAAATATGCTACATACCTTATCTCATTACTAAGTATCACTACAGTCACCTTCCAAGTACTCCCCTTGGGAAGCTATGCACCAATGCCAGTGCCTACTCCACCCTTCCAAGCAATGTTGGAACTCTTTCTGGAATGACCATCAGAACTGACATTGTATTACCTTTGATGGACTGAATGTCATCAAAATGTCTTCCTTTCAATATTTCCTGTACCTTTATGTAAAGAAAAAAGTCATAGGGGGCCAGATCAGGTGAGTAGGGAAAGTGTTCCAATAAAGTTGTTTGTTTACTAGCTACAAACTCCCTTACAAACAACTATACAATTAAGCTGACAAACTTGCCACTGTGCCATCGCACACAATGGCCATTCCACAAAGAGTTTCAAAATTGCTTTCAAGGGTAGACTAGTCGCTGGTGTCAGTTCATAGCTTCCCAAGGGGAGTACTTCAAAGGTGATCGTAGTGATATTTAGCAATAAGGTATGTAGCACTTAGAACAATTACATCATGAACTGGTCAGGTCTCATGTTTATGTATGTTAGGTTGCTTGATACTATCCCACAGTTCACTGATGCATTGTTAGTTTTCTTCCTGGTTTTTGTTTTTTTCTTTTTGTCTTTGTTCCATTTGGGTATTTTCTATGACTGCCTTCAGATTCATTGACTATTTCTTTTGTAGTCTCTTGTCGGGGGCCATGAAAAAACTTCAGGCCCCCAAAAACAGGAAGTCTGGAAAGCCCCTGAAAATGCGCGTGCGCGAAGATTACCCAGCGTCACTGCCCAGCGTCACTGCCCAGCGTCACTGCCCAGCGTCACTGCCTAACGTCAACTGTACAGGCATACTGTCTGCCCAATCATAGAACGCCAACTGTCTCATACCAGCTATTGCCGGGAGCCAGTCCCAACACTTTGTAGGGTCCCGCACGGAGGGAGGGAAGACGTCGGTGGGAAATGAACAAAGAAGACAGGAAAGAATTTTCTGGTTTAAGGCAGCCCGACCCAGAGAGCAAGAGATCTTCTTCTGTGTCAAGAGCTGTCGTCTTTATTTTTTATAGGTAAGGTGACGTAGTTGGTCACCTTATTTTCTTTATTATACAACCTATTGGTTAACAAGAAACTGACCCATCATTATTGGCTAACAAGAAAGTGACCCCTCGTGGTCTTCTACTTCTGATTGTCAAGGCCTTTTTTGAATAATTGTCTAAGCCAGGTGTCCAGTGGTGATAAAATGTCAGGAACACAATTAATGGCTTTATTCGTATCTTAAAGTGGGAGGTACCAAAGGGTAGACTCCTCAAGATTTCACCATTTGGCTGTCTCAGTTTGTTTTTCCAAGTTTTATTTATATCTTTCTGTGTAGATAGTAAGTGTCTGCCATCCTCCAATTAAGCCAGCTGCACTAAGAAAGATGTTTCTTTAGTGTTTATCAGTTCTCTATATCAGCTATAATAAACCTAAAAGTTTATCTATTCTTCCAGCTGCAAGGAGAAAGGATGCTTTGTAGTTTTGATGGCTATGTGGAGAATTGTCCTTGAGAGCTTCCTAAGGGTTAGCTTGCAAACTTGTGTATGTGAAGAAAAGGGAGGGGGAATGTAATCAGTGGGGAGCCAGTGAAGCTGGGCAGGCCTCAGTGCTGTCAGGCATGCTGCATTGAAATCCATTTCTCTGATCTCTATTTCTCAGAAGTTCTTGGTCAGATTGTCCCAATATAGTCTCATAAACTGAGGGGTAGAAGCCCCTCTTAGGCACCTCCTTGGTCCTCATGTCGGGAGAAGGGGGCCCACTCCTGGCAAGCTATCTTCTGGTCCTAAGCCCTTCCCCTCCCCAACTTCTATATATACTACTCTGCTACAATAAAACCTCGAGGCTTGATCAGAATTTTGTCTTGCCTCCATTTCTTCGCGTCTCTTGCTCCACTTTCATTTTCACAGGCTCCCCCTCGTCCCTCCGTTGATTCGCCCCGCGGGTTGGGGCAAAACTGGCGCCCAACGTGGGGCCTGAAGTTTTTTCATGGGTCTCTAACCTATTACACTCGTCCACTGTACTTTCCATGTATCGAACTTAACTGTGGCTTTTATAGCTTTCATTTATCAAGCTCATACTTTTCTCCAGCTTCTGGAACCTATGGAATATTTATAAAAGCTTTGTTTGAACATCTTTGTCTACTAATTCCATTAAGTGTCATTTCTGGCCCTCTACTTACTTTTTTTCTGTGTTATATATCATATTTTCCTGCCTCTTTGCATATTGGGGTACATATTGAGTGGATGACAGAAATTGCTAATTTTTTACCTTACTGAGTGCAGATCGATTTTTATCCCTTTAAATATTATTTGAGCTTGGCTCCAGGAACAATGAAATTTCTTAGAACCAGTGTAAACCCTTCAGAGACTTGTATGCATTGTCAGGGAGGTCCAGCACAACTTTTAGTCTAGACCTGATTGGACCCACCTACTGAAGCAATACTCTTATGAAGATTCACTTTCATTTCCCAAATGTTAGGAAGTTTCCATTACAGTTAGTGTGAATACACATTATTTCCAACTCTGTGTGAGCTCAGATTATTCTGTATGCTTATTTCCAGTGCTTCTTTCCCCAGCCTGGATAGTTTCATCATGTGTGCGTACACTACAACTTAAACAGACCTGAGGGGAAACTGTTTTTTTGCTTGTTTGTTTTTTATTATGATTGAATGAAAAGGTACATTCCCATATAAATTGCATGACTACCCATATGCAGCTCCCACTGCTCTCCCTGCCTAGTGACAGCACACTCTTCCTCTTTACTCCATACATGTCTTATCCTCCCAACAGTCTCCTATCCCCTCCTCTCCACCCACTCCGCTTCCTCCAGTAAGAGCAGGACAACATCCTATAGATGCATAGAACCATAACAAAATAAATAAAAACTTGTTGCCATCAAGTAAATTCCAACTTGCAGTGACCCTCTAGGACAGAGAAGAACTGCCCCCAAAGGGTTTCCAAGGAGGAACTGGTAGACTCAAAGTGCTGACCTTCTGAACCACCATGCTACCAGGGCTTTGCATAGACTCTGTATAGACCTTTGGAATTCTCTCATCTCCTCAGTGCATCTCACACTTCCCTACTACTCCACTCCAAGAATTTAAACCATCATGGCTTCACACAACTCTGTCTCGACTGAGGGAGACTAGGATGTGTCTGGGTTCCTCTTACCTAAGTTGAAGACTAGAAACCCTCTCCAGGCAATAATCTGGCAAAAATCATATGGCTCACTTCATCTATTCTCTCTTTCTCAGGGGTTGATTGCTATCTTAAGATTCTCCAGTATCTAAAAAGTGGATTCACATACTTCATTGACTTCTTTTGGTTTTCACAAAAAGTGTACAGATTAAAAGCTTACTATTAAATAAAAAGTTTGGAATGGCTGTGAAAAATACTGCCCAGTATTTATGGCTGGGGCATGATTCCCAGTATCTTGTGACTGTCCACCATTTTGGGGTTTTTCTATGCTGTGTGTTCAAGGATTAGGGTGGGGCTGTAAATCCCTCCATAGGATTACCTCCCTGCTCCACTGTAAAGGGAGTTCCCTGGAGTATGGCTTGCCCCACCCTTAGTCTTTTCATCCTATGAGAGATAAAAGAACAGGGAAGCAAGCAGAGAGGCAAGCAGGGAACCTCGTACCTTCAAGAAAGCAGCACCGGGAGAAGAGTGTGTCCTTCAGACCTGAGGTTCTTGCACCAAGACGCTCCCTGGACAAAGACTGACACAATACCGGACTTTCCTCCAGAGCCGACAAGGGGAAAGCCTTCCCCTCGAGCGGGCATCCTGAATTGGACTTGTAACCTACTGGACTGTGTAAGAATAAACTTTCCTTTATTAAAGCCATCCACTCTGTGGCATTTCTGTTAGAGCAGCCCTAGCTGACTAAAACAGGGTTCAAAGGATAGACTGTGGTAGACATAACAGTGGCCTCGCAAAGATGTCCATGTCCTGATCTCCACTGTGAAAACGACCATTGTATGGCAAGGAGCCTTAAGGTAACAGATGAAGTTAAGATTGCTAATCATAAGATCTTAAAACAGATCAATTATCCTAAATTCTCCCTATGGGCCCAATGTAATCACAGGAGTCCTTAAATAAGGAAGACAGAGGCAGAACAGTCAATGTCATGGTGAGGAAAAACCTGAGGGGTCACTGCTGACTCTGAAGACGAAAGGGGGCTAATATGAGCCAAAGAATGTGGGCAGCCTCTAGAAGGTAGCAAAGGTAAAAATAGTGATTCCTCCCAATGTCTCTGAAAGGAAATACAGTCATGCCAATAATCTAGACATTAACCCAGTGAGACCTACTGTGGACTAATTTCCTCTATAACATAATAAATCTGTACTGTTTTAAGCCACCAAACTTGTGGTAATTTGTTACAGCAGCAAATAAGAAACTAATACAGTTGTATTTCTACATCCATTCAGTTTTTAATTTACACGAATTCCTGGTTTCCATGAAAATTGTATTAATTGCAGAAACCTTTCCCAGATTCCAAAGGTATAAAAATGTGATATAAGAGTTAGAATGATAAAATTTCCATCATTTACTGCTTTCACAGGTTTCTGTTTTGTGAGTTCTTCCACATTACACTACAAATGTTTCCCACATTTACTGTCTATATGTTTTCTTTACATGAGATGCAATGAGGTAAATTTTACCAATGAAAACATCATCACATGCTTTTCTAAGGGCTCTCTGAGAATTACTTGACAGCAACTGAGATCTTACCACCAAACAAAGGCCCTGAAAATAGCCACATTTCTACATAATATGGTCTCCCTGATATTCAGTAAGTCTAACTTCTCAGAGAGGTCTTATTCACAACCACTACATCCATAATGTTCCAGACCTAAATTAAACCCTCCAACAAATACAGATTCCTCCTAAAGGCCTTTCCACATTTCTGGTTTCCAGAGTTTTTGTCCCTACATGACATATGAAACACATGAAACACAGTTCACTCCTGAAGGTGCTGTTATATTTACTGCATTTACAAAGTTCACTCCCCGTGATACTTTCTGATTATCTACTAGAGTCTGACCTCTTAGAAAAGACTGTTCCACAATCACTAAATTTCTGTCCCCTACAGGCTCTCTGTGATTTACAGGCTGCGTTCCTGGAGACGGTATTTCCACAGGCACTGTTTTCATAAGGTTCTGTTCCTGTATGAGTTCACGCATATAAAAAGGATTCCGTGAGGAAGGTTTTCCCATCCTCAGTGACTTGGTTACTTTCTCTCTTGTATGTGCTTCCTTATGTTTAATGAGGACTGACACATGGGCAAAAGTCCGGCCACATTCACTACATCCATTCTCTCTCTCCCTGTTATGTGTCCGCTGATGCTGAATGAGCTTAGACTTGCTTCTGAAGGCTTTTTCACAATCACTACATTCATAAGGTTTCTCTCCTGTGTGAATTCTTTGATGCTTGGTCAGGTCTGACTTAAAAAAGAAGGTTCTTTTACATTCGTTGCATTCATAAGGCTTCTCTCCTGTATGGAGTCTCTGGTGTGCAATGAGGTATGCCTTCTGGGAAAAAGCTTTCCCACACTTACTGCATCCATAGAGTTTCTCACCAGTGTGAGACTGCTGATGTCTCTTCAGCCGGCTCTTCCAAGTGAAGGCTTTTCCACATTCACTGCATACATACAGCTTGCCTCCTGTATGAGTTCTCTGATGGACCATAAGCTGTGACTTTCTGGAGAAGGTCTTCCCACATTCACTGCATTCATGCAATTTCTCTCCTGTATATGTTCTGTGATGATCACTGAACTGTGACTTGGTGCTACTAGGTTTAACACATCCATGGTATTGAACTTCAGAGAAAGTTTTATCATGCTTGTTGTGGAAAGATGATTTCTCATAACCACTAAACTCATCAGAATTCTTTCCTGTATATCTTCGATTCTGGACAACAAAACTTAATGGAGATTTCAAATTTTTACAATGAGAGTCAAACATAGTGCCTCCTTGTGTTACAGGAAAAAGATTTTTGCTTAAATTAGAATTATTTCCAAGTGCATAACTTCGCTGACATCTTTCCAAACTTTTAAACTCATTTTGTTTTTCTGAGTGCCATTGCATATGGTCAGTTTCCCAAATTTCTTCTAGGAAAAAGAACAATGAAAACATCCATAATCATTTTAGGGGGAAAAAGGGATACAAAAATGCCTTGGTCTGGACTGGATCCTATAAGATCCCAGTCTAAAGAAATACAGCTTATGGAAATGTCCTCTATACTCTGTATGAAAAACCATATATATAGAAAATAAGAAAGAAAACAGCTACTATAGAAACAATGATGGATAACCCACTGCCATCAAGTCGTGTCACAATGATGGATAGTCTACAAATAATATATATAACTGGGCAGCTTTATCAATGAGACTTTGCAAAATGGAGAGAGAAGTAAAAATAGAAACAAGTTACTACTGGAAAGAACAACCACCACCAAAAAGGGATCTAAGCTTACAGAGATGGCGTCATCCATCCAGTATTAACTTATTGAAAGTATTCATTAAAGCTACTAACATAGTCTCTGTTTTCATCAAGTTGCTTCTAGCTGAAAAAAAATCAACAGGTAAGCAAGAAATTAAGAAGAATAGATAATATGGAAAATGGCAGGAAGAGGGTCATAGAGTAGTGGTAGATTAATTTAGATAGAGTAATTAACCACAACAGATGGAAAGTTAAGCAGCCATCATAGGATATGAATGAGCACACTACATAAAGAACTATATGAAGAACAAGACAAGAGAAGGAAAGATCCAACGCAAACACCCTGAGGAAAACAACTTGGGTATTGTCATGGCTTGAATTGTGTCCCCCCAAAAATGTGTGCAGCCACGTGGCTGGGATATGGTTCCCAGTATCTTGGGACTGTCCTCCATTGTGTGGTTTTGCTAACCTGTACGTTCAAGGATTAGGGTGGGGCTGTGAATTCCTGCTGTGGGGGGAGTTTCTCTGGCGTATGGCTTGCCCCACCCTTAATGCTTTTAGCTTGCAAGGAATAAAAGGAAAAAGAACCAAGGACAATTTGAGAACCTCGCTACCATCAAGCAAGCAGCACCGGGAGCACAGCGCGTCGTTCAGACCAGAGGTTCTTGCGTTAGGACGCTCCCTGGACAATGACTGATGCAATACCGGACTTTCCTCCAGAGCCGTCAAGGGGAAAGTCTTTCCCTGGAGCGGACACCCTGAATATGGACTTGCAACCTACCGGACTGTGTAAGAATAAATCTTTCTTTGTTAAAGCCATCCACTCTGTGGTATTTCTGTTAGAGCAGCCCTAGCTGACTAAAACAGGTATGATCAAGAAAGATAAGGCTGGTGGACCTGGAATATCCTAGCTTGGTGAAGTAGGGATAGTTAAGTCTGGAGAGGCAGACAGAATGGGGAACAAATAGATTTTACGAGAAGATTTGGGCAGAAACCAGATTTATGTTAAGAACAATAGCAGTAAACCACTGTGCGTTCTTTGGCAAAAATATATGATGTTCTGAATTGACTATTTCAGTGGTCACATGATGGTATAAATAGAAAATCAGAGATGGAGCTGCAGAAGAAAATAAGCACAAGGTTACGGTAGAGTCCAGGCTACAGATAACAGTAGCTTGTGCTTAACTCGCTACCATGGAGACAGAGAAATACAAGATGTACTCTATAGGATGAAAAAGTATATAGGGAGGAAAAGGTAAGATTCACTCTTAAAACAACTGTGGGACGTAGTAAAAGGGAAGATTTAGGATAATTCCTACATTTGTGGCTTAAGCATCTACGTAGGCATTGGTGCCATTTAATAAGCTAGGGAAGATTAGGGGGATACATTTAAGTATGAGAAGACTCAAGTGCTCCATTTTGAGAAACAGTAAGCTTTCTACTCTTGAATGGCATTTCCTGTCCTTCATTCCGTACAAAGGTCTCTGAGTGCACAGCAGTACTGTGGTTCTTCAGCTACAAAGGTCAAGGCACAATTGCCTAGGAAGTCTTTCAAACTTCATATGCTCTGGTCCCTTTCATATCTAACAACTCAGGAACAGAAATTCAAGAGACCAAGCCTATAGTTTTAAAAAAATTCCCACAGAAACTACATGCATCCCTGATGAAAAATAAATTAAAAAGAAAATTAAAAAACAAAACACAGTAACACCAAACCAAACCTAATTCAAAAAAGATGCAATGAATGGATGCAAATGATGTCATCAGTGAATTAATAAGTTAACAGAACTTGAGGAAGAAAACATAAAATACAGATCTTTCTGTTTATATGTTTACATGATAAAGAAACCTTGTTATCAACCAATACTTATCTACTGTGGCCTGACTTACTGAAAAAAGCTGTTTCACAGTCACCAAACGTCTATCCCCTACAGGCTGTCTGCAATAATAGGGCTGAGTTTCTGGAGACGGTATTTCCTTCCACAGGCACTGTACTTATACGGTTCTGGTCCTGCATGAGTTCACTCATGTAAAAACGGCTCCCTGAGGAAGGTTTTCCCATCTTCGTTGATTTTATCAGTGAAGTTAAACTGCCATCATAGGACATGAATGAGCACTGTTACGTAAGATACAGAGAACAATAAGACAAGACCACATGTGATCATGCTTGAAGAAACATGTTACAGATACAAAGCAGAGTAAGAATTCAGGAAAGGAGTTCCAAGTACACACACAAGTAGCCAAAAACAGCAGGAGGTAAAAAAGAAAGTACAAAGTAAAAGAAGAAAGTATTTGGATGGAAAAATTGTAACACTATGAAATGTATAGCTAGCTGTCTTTGTATCACTTAATAATGACAATAAAAGCTAAGGACACTGAAACTCCAGGGACTTCCTGGCTGGTGATGATACTGATTCACCTGGAAGGGTAGAGAGATCCTTGTTAGGGCATGAAAGTTGTGTACTGTGAACCCTCCCAGATCCTGTCCCATATACCTGTTCATTTGCATCCTTTTTTTTTTTGCTATAATAAAACCGTAATTCTGTGTATAGAAGTTTCCATGAGTTCTACAAGTCATTCTAACAACTTACTGAACCCTGGAGAGTAGTGAGAGCCAGCAGGTCATAACTGAGAGGAGCCCTGGAAGCCCCTGAAGTTATGGCTGGCATCCTAAAGGGGTACTGGAAAAACAACAAGTTTGTGAGAAGTTACGGTACCATGGGGACAGCTTGCAGCTGTCCTCTGAAGTCTTGGGTAGCCTTAGTGGTCTGCAGTACCCTTTTACCTTGTGAGACCTGACCTAGCTCCAGATAGTTAGGGTCAGAGGAAGAAGTCCTGCATGTACAGCTGACACAGAGGAGACGCAGAAGAGCTGGTAATAAAATAAGACAGAGCACTGAATTCATCTCAAACAGTTTGATGTCAGAGAAGTGGAATTTGATTTTTTCTCATGACTATCAGAGTACAAAGTTTAAATCTTTGGTATTGTAAGGTAAAGAATGACTACTTCCAAAGAATTTGGTCTTTGTCCCTAGCTCTTAGAAGGTAACCTAAATTCTTGCAATTTCCCAAGTGATTACAGAGTGTTTTTGTTATTCATGGAGGGTTCCAGACCACACCTGAGAGCTTATGGCAAAGACGTGACTCAGGATGGAAGCTGGCTACACTGGAAGGAACCAACAGTATGATAACAGCATAACCTCCAGGGATGGGATGGGTGCTAGAGATTCAATTCAATTCACTCATGTGGACAATGATTCAATCAATCACACACATATAATCAGACCTCAATAAAATCCCAGAAACTGAAGACTGGGTGAGCTTCCTGATAAGTCATGAATACCGACACTCTGGAAGAATTATACTTCCCTGAGAAATGGAAACTCCATGCCACAGACCCTCCTAGACCTCGTTTTATGTATCCCTTCTTTTATATACTTTTTACTATCATAAAATTGTAATCATAACACTTTTCTGAGTTCTCTGAGTAATTCTAGAGAATACTCAGCAATTCTAGTGAATTAGTAAACATGAGGGAATACAAATTTGACCTGCAAATTTGTAACCAGCTGGTCAAAGTACAGGTATACTGGGGACCCCAGAGCTTGTAGGCAGTTTCCTGAGGGCACAGTTATGACTGTCAAATTTGTAGGCAGTTTTTAAGAAGTGCAGGTGAGCTGTGAAGCCCAAGCTTGAAGCCGGCCTCTGAAGTCATAGGCAGACTCAGTATCCTGGGCAAGTTGACTCCTTAATGTAGGAAGTTTAGTCCCATTGTTAGTTTCAAAACTGAACTGAACTGGCATTCGAGAGAAATATGAATGTATCAAATGTTAGGGAAAGCAAATTATCTCATAGAAAGAAGGACTCTAGTTATTCAAAATCATAGGGTAGCTGCTTGGAAGCTGGCAAAATAGAGAACTATAGGGCAAATGAAAACATTAGAAAGTGTTGGCTTATAAAGAATATGATTTGGCTTTCATGTTTGGTTTCCTGAAAGACAGCCTTTGGAATTTCTTGAGCAATAAAGGTGTCTTTGTTTTCTAAAACAGCCAAGCAACCCTTGAAAAAAAAAAAATCCTTTGCCATTGAGTCCAACTCCTAGCAGCCCTATAAGACAAAGTAGAGTACAAATGCCCATAGAGTTTCTAAGGAGTGCCTGGCTAAAACTGCCAATCTTTTGGTTAGCAGCTATAGCACATAAGCACTATGGTACCAGGGTTTCCAGGCAACACTTAGATATCTGTAAATGAGTGGGAACTCCAAAGACTACAACTGGCAGCCAGCCTCAGGAAGAGAGTGGGACCTAATGCAATCGATCACAGAGATTCAATGAGTCAATCAAGGATGACCGTACAATGAGGCCAATAAAGACAAGTCATGGAAGTTCCATGAGCTTCCAGTTGCTGACGCACATAGGAGGAATGTGACTCTGTGCCAAAAGCCCCTCCCAGACTTCACCTGTGTATCCCTTCATATGCATCCTTTTACAGTTATATTAAAATAGTTACAGTGAGTATAGATCTTAACATGGTTCTGTGAGTCATGCTAGTGAATTACGGAACTGAGAGGGAGAAGTGAACCAGTGGGAGTGGCACGTGCCTATCTGGTAATCAGACAAACTGAGTCCTTTTAACTTGTGAAGACACAGCTCTGGATGGCTAAAGCCACAGGCAGGCTACATGGGTAGCCGATTTAAAGGACAGTGGCCTTTTAACTTGTAAGGTCTGACCTAACTCTGGTCAGTTAGGGTCAAAGAAAGAATGTGCCAAGTAGGTGGCTGGTATCAGAGACAGTCTTCACATTTTGGGAGCTGGTCTTATGTCAATTTTTATTTACACAAGTGTCAATCTGGAAGATTCCATCAGAGAACAGACAGCTTAGGCGTACTAATGAATTAAAGTTCTAATATGAGACTCAAGCAAAAGATAAACAGAGTACTGGAAGCAGAGGGAGAAACAATAGATAGAGTTGTCCTGAGGGATGAGGTGTATGGTTCTTATGTGAACCAAGGCGAGGTAGATCATCAGGAAGAGAAATCAACTCTTTCAAAAGAGGCACAAATATGAACACTGCTGAGTGCAGGGCTGTCTGTAGGAGCAGAAAAGGGGGATTTTACACAATATTAATATGGAGAACAGGAAGAAAGACAGCTGCAGAAGCAAAGGAGAAAGTGTGAGGGCACTGGGAAGAACAGAACCAGGAAGAAATCAAGGTCTTACATGAGACCAACTGATCAGATTCACAAGAGAAGAAAAAGGGGGAGACATCAGCCCTTAATAACAGGCAAGTAAAAACAGCCCTAATCAAGAACAGAGATGTGACAGTATTGATCAGCACTCTGAGGTTCCAACTCGTGCAAGAAAAGCTCTCTAAACATTTCAGAAGTTGTTTTGATCCTTCACTGATCTCCAGAGATTTCAAAGTCATTTCTCCCCATGTCTCCCTGGTCACTCACCTGGACTGGTCCGACTATGGACTGCTCCCTCCACCATCCATGGTGGTCCTCCTTGCTCCAACCGGAAGACTAAATGTGGTTTGGTAGCTGGGTATCCTGTAAGTAGAAAATCACTGAACACTTGGCACCAAATATTTATATTTGGGGGTATCTATGAAAACTGGACAAAGTTGTATTTCTCAGACCACATTATCTGCATCTTGGTAAGTAAAAACCTTTTATTCTGGAGGAGAATAAAAGTCTATGACCTAAAAGACTTCAGTCTAAATGCTACATATTTATGGGGTCCTTGAGAGTTCACCAAATGAAAGAGGAGAAATAACTGATACACAGCCCACAGTGAGTGAGCCATGATGCTGTCCTCACCTACTGACACCAGGTTGTTGTAGTTTTCCAACATCACCTCCTGGTACAGATCCTTCTGAGATGGGTCCAATAACTGCCACTCATCCCAGGTGAAGCCCACAGCCACATCTTCAAACGATAAGGATCTCTGGAATGATGTATTACAAAGGAATCTGAGATGGGTATCAACAGACACCATAGAAAAGATAGACAGGAACATGTTCTGTTCATTTGGACCATAATGAACTGTATACCCTGTGACTATCTCACCTAAGACCACAGAACTCTACTGGTTTGTTTTTCCTAGCCTAAAAAAATACTGAAACAATATTTGTACATATGTAAAACTACATGCGGTAGTTCTGTCATTTATAACAGCAAGAAACTATCAGTAATCTAAATTTCCACTCAAGGAGAGCAAAAATAAAATTACAACACGTCGATACTATGAAATTCATATTTTAAAATCAGTGAAGTTTTGTACATATGTTGACTCTAAGGCATTGTCTTAAAGGAAGAAAATCAAGCCCCCAAATAGTCTATAAAGTTCATGACAATTAAGTTCAGGTACTCATCCTAGAAAAAGTGCTACATACCCCACTGGTGAATATCACTACAGTCACCTCCAAAGTACTCTCCTTGGGCAGCTATGCTGCACTGATGCCAGTGCCTAGTCGACCATTCAAAGCACTTTCAGAACTCCTTTTCTGGAATGGCTATCAGAGCTGTGGTCGTATTACCCTTGATGTCCTGAATGTCATTAAAATGTCTTCCTTTCAATATTTCCTTTATCTTCAGGTAAAGAAAAAAGTCACTGGGGCCAGGTCAGGTGAGTAGGTAGGTGTTCCAATTTGTTTACTTGCTAAAAACTCCTTTACAGACAACTAGACAATTACATTCATAAACTTGTCTTTGTGCCACCATGAACAGTGGTCATTCCAGAAATAGTTCCAAAATTGCTTTGAAGGGTAGACTAGGTGCTGGCATCAGTGCATAGGTTCCCAATGGAAGTACTTCAAAGGTGACCATAGGGATATTCTGCAATGAGGTATGTAGAACTTACAAAAATTAAGTTTGCAGACTTGTAGGACCTCATATTACAACCTGTCATGGTTTGAATTGTGTCCCCCCAAAAATGTGTGCAGCCATGTGGCTGGGATATGGTTCCCAGTATCTTGGAAATGTCCTCCATTGTGTGGTTTTGCTAACCTGTATGTTAAAGGATTAGGGTGGGGCTGTGAATTCCTGCTATGGGGGAAGTTTCCCTGGAGTATGGCTTGCCCCACCCTTAACGCTTTTAGCTTGCAAGGAATAAAAGGAAAAAGAACCAAGGACAATTTGAGAACCTCGCTACCATCAAGCAAGCAGCACCGAGAGCAGAGCGCGTCCTTCAGACCAGAGGTTCTTGTGTGAGGACGCTCCCTGGACAAAGACTGATGCAATACCGGACTTTCCTCCAGAGCCGACAAGGGGAAAGTCTTTCCCTGGAGCGGACACCCTGAATATAGACTTGCAACCTACCAGACTGTGTAAGAATAAATCTTTCTTTGTTAAAGCCATCCACTCTGTGGTATTTCTGTTAGAGCAGCCCTAGCTGACTAAAACACAACCCAAGACAAAATTTCTTAATAATGTATATAACAGTACATGGGTAATTACATGTGTATGGAGAAGTCTCTGTTCATACACAGATAAATGTATATATATTCTACCTCAAGTATATTTACAGAACAGGACTGGATACAGACCAAACTACTCCTATCTATCTGTTACCTCTGGATTAGTAGTTGGGCAGGAAAGAATAACAGATATTCTCTTTTTCTACAAATATTTCTGGTTGCTTAAATCCTTGTATGCAAATATATCATCTGAGTCATTTAAAATATGAAAATTAAACAGAGTACTTGGCTGTGACTTCATCTTTTGAACCCCATTAAGAAGGGACAAAGTGAGCACTGTCATATCTGTACTCCAAACTTTTATGAAAGAACAGAACTTGTAGCTATCTTTACCAAAACAAAATTTGGTTGGGAGAATTTTTCAAGCAGCCTATTCATTCTACTAGATAATTCCAGCTTTACTGCTGGGTGAAATCAGACTACTTACTAGAAGGTTCTATTGTCAAGCCCAAACTGTTTCTGACTCATCTTTTCCAATTAAGTTTTGCTTTCATATGACTTACTTAGCTAACTCTGAAGAATTTTTAAGACCTAAAAGCAATAAAATGTGTACTTCCCGTGAAGAACTTGTCTTCTCCTCATAGACACTACAAAAATCATGTAACTTTTCATGTTTTTCTTGGCATTATGAGTGTTGCAAAAAGCACACGGAAGTTCATAGGTCAGGCAACTCAGAGTCTTATGAAGTCACTCATCTGTGTTCCAACATAAAGAACTTTCTAAGAACCCTATGGCTCATTTAATCAAACTCTTACCTAGGTTTCAACAAGTCCATTGGAGAACAAGGCAAAATCAGTCCAACAAATCTTACCTGGGCCTTGGTCATCATCTCCTGTTCCTAAGAAAGGACTAGTAACTCTAGGGAGTGCTCTGGCTTCTGTCTTCTCTGCACCTCTGTAGAATATGTGGCCAGATATCTCAGGTTAGCCTATTACCAGAAACAATGGTCTCCCAAGCCCAGAACATTTTAGCTTTTCTGTCACTTAAAACATCTTGTTATTGTAGACCAGAACCTGTGGATTCAAGAGCACATTGAATTATAAGGAGACATACACCTGGGTCCATATTCTTGCTGTCTCTTGCCATCTAACATAACCAAACCAAACCAAAACAACTCCCATCAAGTCAATGGTGACTCATAGCAACCCTATAGGTCAGAGCAGAACTGCTTCACAGAGTTTCCAAGGAGCACGTGGCAGATTTGAACTGCTAAGCTTTTGGTTAGCAGACGTAGCACTTAACCACTACACTACTAGGGTTTCTGCTATCCAACATAAGACCCTGATATTTCAACAGTCTCTTTGTGTAATACCCCAGGAAGCTCTTAATCATGGGGCAGCCTTCATAGGAAGACAGGGAATAAGTGAGTAAGCAGAATACCTTTTTTTAAAAGTCAGAAGACCATGGATGTGAAAGAGGAGACTGGAATCCCCAATCAGCTGATTGTCTTGCTCACTGACAAACACAGATTAGTCAACATACAAAAATACTACATACATTTTTAGATACATACTTAAAAGTCCAAAAATAAAAATAAGGTAAAATTTTATGATAGCTGTTATTTCTGGAAAGGAAAAGAAAGGCATGGAATTAGGATTTGAGAGGGCACACTCTGCCCCTGGAGCTACATTCTTAGGAGTGCAGATCCTCATATCTCTCTGCTTGCTACTTTCTTTTATATCACAGAAGAGATTAAGACAGTCTAGGCTTGTAGATTGAGTCCTGCCTCACGTCAACATAGCTGCTGCTAACCTCATCTCGTTAACATCGTATAGGATTTACAGCACACAGTAAAATCAAGTCAGATGACAAGACTGGGAACCATGGACTAACCAAGTTCGCAGACATTGGGGGGGGCACAATTCAATGCATGGCAGGGTTTATTATGGATGTAACAGATTACGGTTCAGGATCAGGAACAACTCAGGATACAGTTCTTCAGTCAGGAGAGGCTCTTCTCAGCTGTGTTCACAGGCAGGCCTCTACCCTACCAGGTGCTCCTTGGAAATGCCATGGGGCAGTTCCACTGTCATGCCATGAGTCAGAATCAACTGGACAGCAACAGGTACCTTCCTAATAAACCCTGTAGTTGTTACTACTGTCTGTGAGGTCTACACGGCTACTGCAATGAGCTACTGAACCCATTAGAGAAGGACAGTACCATGGGAGGGGCACTTGGTGTCAACAAAGAGAAGAGGCATGTCTGACCCCCACCTCACAGGACTCAGCCTTGGGCTGTTGATCTGGATTCTTCTTCCCCTTATTTCCATAGTCCCACCCAAGCATTTGGTGATAGTTACAAAACCACATAAACAAAACCAAAGACCATATTAAAAACAATCCAAGCAAAAAAAAAAAAAAAAAAAAGTGGGGGGCAGAGGGGAGGGAAGGACATTCATAGATTGTATGAAATATAACAAGTTAGAGGAGATCAGATGCCACTCCTATATCATTTTTACATCATTTTATGCCATCTCCCATGTTGTCTGCCTCTCTGTGTCTCCTGGGTCAGGGGATTCTCAGTACAGGGACACAAGGTCCAAAGGTGCAGTCGTTCTGATCTCTTCATCTTGGTGATAGTGAAGTTCCCTCTTTCTGCCTCTGGGATGGCTCAGTTTAAGCCTAGCAGGATGGCAGAACTGACAGTTCCCTCACTAGGGTTCTATACACATTACTTGTATTATTAGCAAGTTGTCTAATCTGTGTGATGGGCCTATAAGCACCTTATTTTCATAGTCCCACCCAAGCATTTGGTGATAGTTACAAAACCAAAGACCATATAAAAACAATCCACTGTACCATACAAGCAAAAAAAAAAGGGGGGGGCAGAGGGGAGGGAAGGACACTATGATAGATTGTATGAAATATAACAAACACATGCAAGGCACTGACATTATCTACATCATGAGCCAAACAATGAACTACTTTGATATGATCAGAAAAATTGAGTATGAACTGGGGAATTCAATGAAATAAATGAAATCTTATCAATTTTGACACTTCTCAAAACGACTTACTGTGGTACAGTGGACTGCTTTGATATAGTCTTTCTAGCCATGGAATTGTCACTCCTATCAGATGATTGGGTGGCACTATGCACATGAGGTCCTTATGGACCAGCAAGTGGACTGCACACTTTGCTAATAATGCAAACAAGTTGCATAGGGGGTGGGACCATGAGAATAAGGTGTACTGAACCCTAACAAGAGAACTGGTGAGTTTTGTCATTGACTAGGTTTAAAATGAGCCATCCCAAAAGCAGAAAGGGGCAGCTACACCACCACCAAGAAAGAAGAGCTAGGAGTGGAGTGTGTCCTTTGGACCAGGATCCCTGTGCCCAAACCTCCTATACCCAGGAGACAAAAAGAGAGACCAGAAACTTTGGAGACAGATAAAAGTGTTGGCAGAGAAATAACCGCAGCAGTGGCAACAGCACCAACAGAGCTACAGGAAATGGTACAGTGGGTTTCCTACTCAATACAGCAACTTCAGGCTGAGACTTTCTGACAGAGCAGAGTGTCCCTGGGCACTTATTAGGGGAGCTACAGAGTGTTCTAACACTTGTCAGAGCTGGGTAGAAACCAGGTCAAGAGGTCAGGTGCCAGCAAGAGGCTATCCTGCAGACACAGCCAAGAACAGGCTGTTCAAACAACAGTATCCTGAGTGGTTTTTGATCCTGAAATGTAATCTGTTACTTCCCTAATACCATAATCATGAGTATTGTCTGTGAGTTCTGTGTGGCCCTGCAACAAATTACTGAAGCCAGCAGACAGTGCCCTGGAAGGACAGCTGGTGTCAGACTTTGTAAAGGTTGGAGAGAGAAAGCTACGTCTGACCTCTGCCTCATAGGAATCAGGCTTGGGCCGCTGATCAGGACTCTCCTATCCATTTGGAAGTTAGAGGTCAGACACTCTGCCAGGCCCTTCTCATATGCTAAGTAAAGTGAGTCAGTCACACATAGATATTTTGTGACCCCACTTATGTGAAACTGGCAAATGTGTGGAGACCTAAATTTTTCCAGAGGGTGAATAAAGGTGTCTTTGCTTAGGGGACACTGAGTTTCTGTTAATGATGAAGGAATTATTCGGAAAAGAAAAATAGTGCTGATGGTTGTATAATGATGAACATACTATCACTGCACTGTACATAAATTACTAAATTGGTAAGACTTGTTATATTTTTTTCAGAAAACTATAATCAATATCTAAACACATGATCCCAAAGGTTAAAATAAAATATACTAAGGGTATACAGAATATAATCAGAATTATTTCAAATATTCAGGATAATGGGAATGTCGTTTACTTGGAGCAGAATGAATCTGAAAAGAATTTTAAAATCCGACTAGACAGTAAACTTAAAGTGGGCCAGAAACACGATCCTTAAAAGTAACCGTGATTAAAAAATAGACACGGAACTTCCCAAACGTTTCCCCCAACACCGAGCCCCATGACTGACTTCTCCAATAGCGGGCATCCCAAAGCAGACACCTCATTACACTCGAACAGGCTGACACGTCCCAACACGAAACTCCTCGCTCCCCACTGACAGACAACTCCCAGCGCAGTTCCTCCAAACGATCCCCCGACGCGGAACCACCCCCAGCCCACCCCACCGAGGACCCCCCACTCGCTCCCTGTCACCGACGTGCTCCTGGGAACCCCAGAAGCCCAAACTGACCCCACACAAGATCTCCGTCTCGACGACTGGAAACGAATTCCTGAACTCACTTCTCTAAATACTGTCCCTTTAGGCCCTCCACCCCGCGGCCACACCTCCGCAACAGACCAAACACACAGAAGCTTCTGCAGACCGCGGTCTAACAGGGCCCCCTGGAGTTTCTCCAGAAACTCAGGATCTGGCAGTGACCTCCCTTTATGACGCAATATACCTGCGCCCGTTCTCAGGTACACGCTGGGAGCTGCCATTTTCCAACCAACCGCCGTACAGAGCTCGACGGTGTTTCTCACGTCTCAAATGCCTGAAGCACAGGACCATGAGAAGCAATTGAGAACAACCGATTTTGTCCTGTTTCAAGGCCAACACAATCCCTGGTCTCTAGCTTAAAATGTTTTCCATGGGCGCTAAACAAAATGCGTGACTTCACAGAGACTAAAGCCTAACACGATCTCTCTGCACGTCGGGCGAAAACAATCGAAGACATTCGGGCACGTTGAGGCTAAAGGGCGGAGATAAGTCAAGTGAGCGCGGCCATGTTGGAAGAAGTTCAGGTCTGTACAAAGACACAGCCCTCAATTCCTGGAGGGAACCAGCTGGCATTCTGGGAATCCTTCTGGCTGCAGGGGGCATCAGTCACAAAATGGGCAGATCAGAGGATGGATGCACCAGCTCTTGTTTTAGGGGTATGAAAACACAAGAATGGAGGCAAGGGATTATCTGGAGATGGCAATAGGGGCAGAGCCAACGCAGAGGCTCCACCTACGCAGAGGCTCCACCTGCGCAGAGGCTCCACCTACGCAGAGGCTCCACCTGCGCAGAGGCTCCACCTACGCAGAGGCTCCACCTACGCAGAGGCTCCACCTGCGCAGAGGCTCCACCTGCGCAGAGGCTCCACCTACGCAGAGCCTCCACCTGCGCAGAGGCTCCACCTGCGCAGAGGCTCCACCTGTGCAGAGCCAAAGGCGGGAGGAACTCTTCGTTCAAAAAGATGGGAAATGCCTGGAATCAAAAGCTCATAGAAGGTGAAGTGGTCTTGTTTAACATTAAGGCCTGAGGGATTAACTGAACTGGTAAATAGCCCAGGGGAAACCTGCTCCCATAATTAAAGAGCAAGCTTGGCTCAGAATTTACACCACTTACCCAAGACAGCCTTCCAACTAATGGGATTGATCATTCATTCATTCATTCTTGTAACAAATGTTTATAAATACCTACTACGAGTCAAGAACTGTTCTGCACTCTGAAAATACAACAGCTATAAACATAGACCCCAAAATGCTCGCTTAGAGCTTTAAATTGCCCTGGGGGGAGATTTCAAGTTAAGTTGATCAGATTTCTTCCTCCCAGCAAAGTATTGTGATCTCCACCTACAATGAAACAATAGAAGTCAAAAAAGGGTCCTTCATGGAATAATGCCTACTTGTTCCTCCAAATCGACTTCACATTGTAGCTTCCCACTCAATAAGCGGTCCAGTTTAGTGGAAATTGAAGAAATGAAGAATATTAACAAAATCAAATACCATGTTGGTCAATACTGGCAGATTAAAACTGTAACAATCCCCTGTCGTTTATGTGGGAAAACATTGATTTGCATACAGTTCTTTTCAGTGTATAAGCAATACAAACTATGTAGATGAAAATATGTGCTAAAATGCAATATGAGAAAACACATTCTTTATCAGAAATGTGTATTAATGAGACAAACAGATTAGCATAGAAAGATATGTCTTAGGGTTCTCTAGAGACACTGAACCTATGAAATACACATACGAAGTCCAACAATTAAGTTCAAGAACTTCACTGTTCCAAGTGTATACCTCACTGCTAAATGTCACTAGGAGATCACCTTTGAAGTCCTCCCTTGAGAAGCTATGCACTGACCCCAGCATCTAGTCCACCCTTCAAAGCAATTTCGGAACTCTGTGGAATGGCCATTGCACACAGTGGCAAGGTGGCAGTTCACAAACTTAATTCTACAATTGTCTTTGAGGGAGTTTATAGCCAGTAAACAAATAACTTTACTGGAACATGCTCCCTACTCACCTGATCTGGCCCCCAAGAACTTTTTTCTTTACCTGTAGATAAAGGAAATATTGAAAGGAAGACATTTGGATGACATTTAGGACATCGAGAGTAATATAACACCTCTGATGGCCATTCCAGAAAAACAGTTCCAAAATTACTTTGAAGGGTGGACTAAGTGCTCACATTGCTGCATAGCTTCCCAAGGGCAGTACTCTGAAGGTGACCATAGCAATATTCAGCAATGACGTATGTAGCACTTCTTCTAAGTTTGAGAACTTGTCAGATATCATATGTAATATAAGTGTGATTATGCATAATCTGTATATATACAGACTCTCCAGGAACCCTAGTTGCACAATGGTTAGGTGCTTGGCTGCTAACCAAAAAGTTAGCTGTTTGAAACTATCCAGCAGCTCCTCAGGAGAAAAATCCTGGTAATGTGCTCTGTAAAAATTATGGCCTTGAAAACTTCATGCGGTAGTTACTCTGTCATACAGGGTCAATATAAGAATTGGCTACTGGCAAACAGTATCTATCTATCTAGACAAGGGGATTGAGAGGTCCAGGAACTGGCTCACGAAATTGTGGAAGTGGGGCTAAGTCTGAAAACCACAGGTTAGGCCACAGGCTAAACACTCCTACAGGCCAGTGTCCAAAAATCACATGTCAGGCAACAGGACAAGTGAAGACTAATTCTACAAAAATATAGTTTGGAGGCAGAACACACCTTAGGGAAACTTCATTTTTGTTCTGAAAGCCTTCCATTAACTGAATGAGGCCGAGTCCCACGATGGAGGGTGATTTGCTTTACTTAAGGCCAACTGATTTCATCACATGTAAGTTTACCAAAACAGCAATTACAGTTTAATCAAATAGGCAACATAGCCTGGCCAAGTTAACACACAAAATGAACCATCACAACATATGAATGAGGGTAGCCTCAGTGCCCCCAAACAAGAAAATATTTAACTCATTGAAGGTAACAAAAGAATGGAGATAAACTTTTTTTAAAACTTAATTTTTTTAATAATTATAGACTTCATAATAGGAATTTGCAAAAATAGTAAAAGTTGTGTGCTCCCTTCACTCATCTTTCTCCAAAAAGAACACCCTGCATGATAGTACAGTATCAAAACCAGCAAACTGATGTTGGTATGACTCACAATACTTTCCAGATGTCAATAGTTTTAGATGAAATCATTCATGCATTTGAGCATATAAAGTTACATGAAATTTTATCATATGCATAGTCCTATAAATACAAATCAAGATATAAAACTGTTCCATCACCACAGAGCCTTTGCTCGGTCCCTGTCCTCACCCACTTTTTAACCTCTGGACATCACTATACTGTTCTCCATCTGTCTAGTTCAGTCATTTCAAGTTGTTGTACAGTTATCTTAATTTTTTAGTGCAGCTATAAAAGAAATACCATAAGTGAATGGGTTTAACAGAAATTTAATCACATTTTAGAAGGCTAGAAGTCTGATTTCAAGATACCAGGTCTAGTGGAAGTCTCTGTCAGTTCTGGAGAACATCCTTGTCTCAACTTCTCTAGAAAGTCATACTTGTAGTTTCAGGCTTCTAGACCAGTCTATGTATATCATTTCAAATAGTGTGGTTCTTGTCCCTGTGTCTGCTTTCTTCTGCATTTAAACTATCTTGTCACATCTTAAAAGTGATTGACTTAAGACACACCCTACATTGACATGGCCTCAATAACATAACAAAGAAAACCCTATTCCCAAATGGGATTACATGCACAGATATAGGACTTAGAATTCACAACACACATTTTTGGTGTCACCGCCTTGAAAACACTATGGAGCAGTGCTACAGTGAACACATGGGTCCCTATAAGTCAAAATAGACTCACCAGTAACCCACAAAAACAACAAATTTACATTTTTCTAGGATAAATAGTCAGGACTACCATTGCTGTTATAACACAAGTATATATTTAGTTTAAGAAACAGCCAAACTGGCTTTTTCCCTCCATCCCTTCAAGTCCTCAGCCCACCACCTCTGCTCACACAGCATCAGAGGACACTGAAAGGACAACCAGTATTTTCATTCTACCTAGCAATAACAAGAACTTCCAAGGGTGTCACTGGAAGCCATGTGAGGAGCTTAGACTTACCCGTTCATCTAGCAATAGTGAAATGACCATCTCTCCCCCTCCTGGGATCGTGTTAAGAGGAAGCTGAGCACTTTTATCGCCATTCACAGTAAGGTAGCCCCCTTCCCTAGCCTCAGCAACTAGGAGCCATCCTCCATTACAAGAAGGTGGTATCGAAAAAGACCTACTGCCAAGCCTGAAATTCCACAACTGCCTAGCTCCCCACTCCCATGTCAAACAAAGGAGAAACCAAGACTTTCACCCTCACCTAGCAGTATAGAGGCAATGGCCTCCTTACCTCACGGCCACTGCCTGAGAATATTTAAATAAGATCCATACTCTAGTAGCACAATACTGAAAGTGTCCAGGATACAAAAGACATAGCCAGCCAAGTGCTGTCGAGTCGGATCATAGCTCATCATAATGAGACATAAAAAAAAAAAATTTAATGAGAAAACACAATCAGCAGATACCAACACAGAGATATCAACAGATGTTAAAATTATGTAACTAGGACTTTAAGGTAGCCAAAAAAACCTTCAAAGAGCATTTAGGAATACACCTGAAATAGGAAAAACAGAAAGTCTCAACAGTGGAATCAAACAAAGACCCAAATGGAAAAATAACAACAACAAAAAACCCAATGGATGACCACAATAGCTGATGCAGCAATAACAATGATCAAATCTAAACAACAGAAAATAAAATGACAATTTTACAGTCTTATAGACCTGTAGAACGATCACAAATCATACAACATTCACATTATTGGTGTCCAGGAGAGGAGAAAGATGATGAAGTTAAAAAAGTACTGGAAGAAATAAATAAAGGCTGATCACTTCCTAAATCTAGCAAATACATAAGCATATATTCCAGGTAGTTGTGAAAACCCCAAACATGATATACTGAAGGAATTCATGATGTATTTTCTGCTGGAAACGAAAGCAGTGAGAAATTTCCAAATTTTAATGAAGTTGCTGTGATAGGCAAAAATATAAAACCAAACCCAAACCCAATCAATTCCAACTCACAGTGCCTGTAGGACAGAGTAGAACGGCCACATAGTTTCCGAGGCTATAAAGTCTGCTACATCTTTCCCCCCTGAAGAAACCAGAGGATTTGAATCACTGACCTTTTTGGTTAGCAGTCAAGTGCTTTAAGTACTACATCACTAGAGCTCCTTAGCCAAAAGAATGACCTCCCTAAAATGGCCACATCTGAATCCCCACATGTGAATATTTTCCAGTACATAGCTAAGGGAAATTGAGGTAGCAGGTTTGGGGACTGTATCTTTCTTCAAATTCACAAGTTCACATATGGAGAGGAATTATGCCTCAAGATGAACCCATACCCAGAACCTCAACCTTACCTGATACAAATGATTTTGAAGAGATCTGCAACTTCTGAACTGTTAAGATTTAGATGAGAATTCAGACCTTGAATTGATGTGGCAATGCAGTTGAGACTTTTGGGAATGTTGGAATAGCGTGATCATATTTGGCATGTGAGATGGATATGAATCACTGTTGGCCACAAGATAACTAAATAGTGGCCTCCCCTGTATGTCCATGTCCTAACCCCAGACACTGCATGCTCTGTTACATAGCAAAGGAGACTTAAAACAGCAGATGAAGTTAAGATTGCTAATCAAATTATCTTAAAATAGGGAGATTGCCCTAGATTATCCTAGTAGGGCCCAATGCAACAGTCCTTAAATGAGGAAGAGGGGAGCAGAAGAATCAGTGTCAGAGTGATTCAAGACTTGACCAGCCATTGCTGACTTTCAAGATGAAAGGGGACCATTAGCCAAGGCATGTGGGCAGACTCCAGAAGCTGTCAAGGCAGCGATTCCTCCTCAGAGACGGCAAAGGAACACATCCCTCCCAACACGTGAACTTTAGACCAGTGAGACTCATTTTATACTTCTAACCTCTGTAACTGTTAAAATAAATTCACATTGTTTTAAGCAACCACATTTGTAGTGATTAGTTATGCCAGCAATAAGAAGCTACTACAATTGCCTTTCCACATTTATTATAGTCATAAGTTCACATATATATTCAAATATTCATTACAAAATGAAACCCCAGGTGTCTACAGATTTCACTGGAAAAGCCTTTCGCATATTCTAAAGGTATTCAAATGTGACATATTAGTTACATTGTGTAAATCAGTAGCAGCTAAAGTCCTCTCATGAAGAAGCACCATCAGCAGCAGCCCAAGGCAGATGCCTATGAGGTAGAGGTCACACATACCTCCAGTCTCCTTTTCACCAACTCTGACACCAGTTGCCCTTCCCACAGCTCTCCTCCTCTGCTGGGTTCAGTAATTCATGACAATGGCCACACAGAACTTAAAGGTATAGGATTTATTTATTATTAGTAATAGGTTACAACTCAGGATCAGGCTTAACTTGGAATTAACAAACACAACCCAGGATATAGTTCTTCCATCAGGACAACTTGTTGCCTATGCCTAAAGTCAGGCCTCTACTGCCAGGCCCTGCCGAGTCCTGTCCTCTGTCCAACTCAGGCAAGTGTTACAGCTCTTCATCTCCACTCACACATGCCTGGAGGCACCTCACTGTGCCAACAAGCCTCCAATCCTAAAGCCTCCAGTCTTTCACACTGGGTCAGTGAGCCAACGGCAGCCACCTTGTACTGTGGGTCAGGAAGCCACCACAGCCATCTCATGCTACTGCCGTCTCGGACTGCTGCAAGTGTTACAGCTCTGTAGTGTCACAGTTCTCCATCTGCCAGGTTAGCACAGGGACCCTAGCTCCCGAGGACGTGCTCTGCTCTCAGCTCTTCTTGATGGCAGTCAGGTTCCCCACCCCTATCCTGTGGGACTGGCTCTTTTTAAGCCTAGAGGGATGGCAAAATGAGCCCCTTTGGTAGACCACAGACACATTATTTGCATGATCCCAGCCAATCCCAGCAAGACTTTTACACACCTTTTTAGCACAGTCTTATAATTATTTTCTGGGAGTTACAAGACCATGGGCAGAAAATCATATAAAAACAGAGTAACTCATTGCCCTGCAGATTAGTCATAGAATTTCCAATATACACTGCTTTCAGGGGTTTGGTACAAGAATCTAATTTGGACTGTCTCTGATTTCTGAAAAGTGCCTTTGGAAATGTTCAATCAATCAAGGAATATATATTTTTTTAGTATCAAGACAATACATAAAGTGTACAAATGAGCTGGAAGCTCCTAACACCACACATGGCAAAAAACCTCAGGAAAGAGGGCAGGATACAATAAACCATATCTATGCAGAGGCCACAACCATGCATATGCAAAATTATAAAAGGGCCCTGAACACGGTATCAGTTGGTCTTCCTGAATGGTGAGAACATCCATGAGTTTCTCAGGCTCACTCACAGAAAAGGTGGCACAATCCTGGGAACAATGCACAATCCCTGCCTGCAATTCTATGCAACCGCAAATGATGCTTTTTGTTTATGTCCCTCTGGTTTATAATACATGGGTAACAGTAGGTCTAGAGGTTTCCAGTGAATTCAGTCAGTCATTCCAAGGAACTGACAAATCCACAGGGGCCGGGGCGAGCCAGCACAGAAAGCTACATCTGTATGTTTGGCAGTCTGAAGGACTAAGTTCTTTTACTTGTCAAGTCTCATCTAAGTCTGTCGCTAGTATGTGATTTGCAGTGGCTGGTGACAAGGAATGGAGATGTGGGAAGACAAAGCCTGGGGCCAATTCCAAGTAGGTTAACCCACACCGCCTCTTGCTTATACAAGAGATTGCTCTTTACTATGAATTCCTCCACATTTTACCAAACACATTTCCCACGTTTCATGTATGTAGAGTTTTCTTTTTGTATCTCCAACATACAATGAGGTAAAAATTTAGCAGTGAAAACATCCCATTCCTTCCTAAGGTTTTGAAACTGTGAAAATTACATGACAGCACTTGAGACATCACTTCCAGTCAAATGCTTCCCCACAACAGCTACACGTCTACCCAGTATGAGATGACACACGGTTAATACTTCTAGAAGGTGTCGGCTGAGCCTCTGCATCCAGTGTTCCTACCCTAAACTAGCTGTCTGCCCCAAAATGTTCAAGGGATCTTTACATATCTTACAGGGACTCATTTTCCACATTCCCGGTATCTCTGCTTGCTTTGTGTTTCCCCCCAACCCGACCATTATCTGTAACATTTAAGACATGTTTTTCACAGACTCTGTCACATTCACTGCATTTGCAAGAGTTACCCCCTGAAAATTCCTGATTATTTACTGAGGCCTGGCTTCTTCGAAAGGCTATTCCAGTCAATCACTGTATTTCTACCGGCTAGAAGCTCACTGAGATTTAAGCTCATGAGTTCCTGAATAAGGCATTTCTATGGGCGCGGTATTCATGGGGTTTAATTTCTGTATGAGTTCACTCTTGTATAAAGTTCTAGGACTCGCTGAGGAAGGTTTTCCCACTGTCAGTGAACTTGTCACTTTTTCTTTTGAATGAGTTTTCTTATGTTTAATGAGAAACGACACGTGGGTAAAAGATTTGCCGCATTCGCTGCATCCGTATGGTCTCCCTCTGGTGTGAGTCTGCTTATGTTGCATGAGTTTATACTTGCTTCTGAAGGCTTTGTCACACTCAGTGCATTCATAAGGTCTCTCTCCTGTGTGAATTCTTTGATGATTTGTCAGGGCTGCCTCAAACAGGAAAGTCCTTTTACATTCCCTGCATGCATATGGTCTCTCTCTGTTATGAGTTCGCTGATGTTGAATGAGCTCAGACTTGCATCTGTAGGCCTTTTCACACTCACTGCATTCGTAAGGTCTCTCTCCTGTGTGAATCCTTTGATGTTTGGTCAGGGCTGACTTAAAAGCGAAGGTTCTCCTACAGTCACTGCATTCATGAGGCTTCTCTCCCGTGTGAAGTCTCTGATGGACAATGAGGTATGCCTTCTGAGAAAATGATTTCCCACACTCATTACAGCCATAGAGTTTCTCTCCAATATGAGATCGTTGATGTCTTTTGAGCCGGCTCTCCCAGGTAAAAGCTTTTCCGCACTCACCACACACATAGGGTTTATCTCCTATATGTATTCTCTGATGGTACAAGAGCAGTGGCCTTTTGGAAAAAAATTTCCCACATTCACTGCACTTATGCAGCTGCTCTTCTGTATAAGCTTTTGAATGGACATTGAGCTGTGATTTAGTGCCACTGGGTTTAACATATCCATGGTATTTAATTCCAGGTAAAGTTTTATCATGTTTCATGTGGACAGATGATTTCCCATAACCATGAAACTCATCAGAATCTTTTCTTGCATCTCTTCTATTCTGGGTAGCAAAATTTAAATGAGATTGCAAAGTTCTGCAGTGTGAGTCAAACATATTGTGTCTTTGTGTCAAAGAAACCAGATTTTTGCTTAGATAAAAATTATCTCCCAGTGTAAAACTTTGCAGACATCTTTCCAGACTTTTAAGCTCATCTTGGTTTCCTGGGTGCTGCTGTATATGGTCATTCACCCATATTTCTTCTAGGAAAAAGAACAATGAAAAGATCTATGATCACTTGGGTGGGGAAAAAAGGTACAAAAATGCTACATTTGGGGCTAAGTCTTACAAGGCACCAGTCAAAACAAATGTATCCTGTAAAAATGTACCCTCTGTGGAGAAAAACTAAATAGGGGAAAACCAGCTACTGTAGAAACAATCATGAGTAGTCAACAATGAATAAACATAACATACACCTCTTCCCAAGCAAGATCATAAAAATGGAGACAGAAGTAGAAATAGAAAAAATATATTATTGGAATAGAATAAAGGAAGATGGAAGTAAATCTGATCCAGGATTATAGTGGATGGATCTGTTCATCCAACAAATATTTATTGAATGAATTGGCATGTGAGACATTGAAGGAACTAATATATTTTCTCCCTTTGTGGAGCTGACATTCTAGTTGAGTTAAAAAAATTAACAGGTAATCAAAGAAATTTTAAAAATAATAGAACGTGAAAAATGGTAAAAAGAAAGTACGTTTTTTATTGTTACTGTTAGTTGCTACTGAGTTGACTCCAAGTCACAGGTCAGTTTTATATTAAGTAATCATTTATTAGATATGTAAAGTTGAGATGATATTATAGGATAAGACTGACCATCAATATGAAGAGAACTCAATGAAGAACAATTAAAAACCAGATACCACAATGAAAAAGCCAAAGGGAGAAAAATTGTAGGCATGGCCATGAACCCTATGACAGGATGGTGTGACTGGAATCTCTGGAGCTTTTGAAATAGGACTAGACAAGCCTGGAAAGTCACGCGCTATTGAGAACTTATATATCTTGTAGAAGGACATTGGTAGAAATCAAATTTATGTTACAAACAATGGCAGTAAGCCAATGAATATTTTTGGCAGCAAAACAGTATGGTCTGAACTGATCATTTCAAATGTCATGTGACTGTTTTACGGTGAATGAACTGGAGAGTTGAAATTGTAGATGAGAATAAATAGGAGGCAATGGTATGCTTCAAGCAAGAGACAACACTAGGTTGTACATGACTACTATGGAGATGGAGAAACACAGAATATACTCTGGAAGAGAAAAAGCATTAGGGAGGAGAGAAAAGTAAGACTTACTATTAGGACAAATGTCAGAAGTAGTAAAAGGGAAGAATTAGGTTAGTTCCTAGGTATATGGCATCAGGTAGGCGCTAGTCCATTTAATAATACACATATCGCTGATTGAAAAGCAAAACAAAAATGAAACACGATAATACTAAACCAAACCTACATTCAAGAAAGATATGATGAATGGATACAAGTGATGTCCTTAATGAATTACTAGGTGGTCTACAATTCAATAATAAAGAATGATACTGATCTTTCCATATGAAAAAAGAAACTGCATACCAACCAGTAAAACAATATAATATAAGAGCATGACTGACTTATTGTGGTATGGATACAAAGTAGAATAAGATTTCAAGAAAGGAGAAGTTCTAAGTGCATACTGAAATGCTATAAAATGACTTCACAGAGGTAAAAAGAAAGTATCTAGATGGAAGAATTGGAGCACTATCAGTTGCATAGACGCAACCCTCATGTAACCCAGTAATGACAATAAATGCTCCGAACAGTGAGATTCCAGGTACTCCCTGGCTGGGGAGAGATACTAATGAACACTGAAAGAGTAGCACATTGGGAACCTTCCCCAAACATGTCCTACTCATCTCATTTGTATCATTTTTGCCACAGAAAAACTGTAATTATAAGCAAAGCACTTTCCTCGAGTTCTGCAAGTCATTCTAGCAAATTATTGAACCCAAGGCAACAGTCGCAGTGAGGATGTCAGAAGGTTGGGAAGCCTGGGAGACCCCCAAGCTTATGGCTGGCATATCGAAGGGATAGTGGGAAACTCTCAAATTTGCAGTCAGCAGGTCAAAGGGGACAGTAACATGGGGACTACCAAGGTCTCAGGCAGACATTGCAGTCTGGAGGATGGTGCCCTGTATCTTATGAGAGCCTGCCTACCTGCCTCCAAGTGGTTACAGTCTGAAAAAGAAGTGCTGTACGTGTAGCTAGCGCTGTAACAGAACTGGAACAGTTGGTAATAGAATTAATAAAGAGTTGAACTGAACTGATCTCTAGGGTTTGAGATCAGAGAAGTAAGATTTGATTTTTTTCTGTATCAGACTGCACAGAGTTGAACTCTTCGATATGGTGGAGTGAATAATTACTGTACCCAAGGTCTTTGATAGTTAAGCTCAGTTCCTGGAAAATGATCTCTAAACTCTTGGAATGTCTGTTATTCGTCGAGGTTCCAGACCACACTTGAAGAGCCGATGGTAAGGGGATTAGTAAGGATGGGGACTGGCGCACCAGAAAGACACACCACATATTATCAGCCTGACCTCCAAGGACAGGAAGGAAGCTGGAGATTCAGTTCAATCATGTGACGAATGAGTCAATCAATCATGTGTACCCAGTGAAGCCCGAAGACAAACTCCAGACAAAGAAGTTCCAGTCAGCTTCCAGCTTAAAGATGAACATCGATGCCCTGAGAGAGTAATGGTCCATGGGGACATGAAACTCCATAGACAGAACCTTCCAGATTTCAATCCATGTGTCTCTCTTGTATCCCTTTTACTAGAAAAATAAACCTGCTGCTGTCATAGCAACCCCATAGAAGAAAGTAGAAGTGTCCCATAGGGTTTCCAAGGAGTGGCTGGTGGACTCGAACTGCCAACCTTCCGGTTAGCAGTTGTAGCTCTTAACCACTGTGCCACCAGGGCCCCAGTTTGTCATATAACTAGTAGAAAATCATAAAGAAGCTATACTGGTGGCTGCCAAAATACAGAGAATGGAGTATAGATTAGACATTAGAAAGGAAGTGTCACTTTGGGAGTCTCCATCAGAACAGCAAGCTTAGGCCTGTGAAGGAACCGAACCCCTAATATGAGAATTAAGCAGAAGATAACAAAACTGAATCTAGTCAGGGAAGCAGTGGGAGAAAAAGGAGATAAAGTCACTCTGAGAGACAACATACATGTGTTTTGTTTTGTTTTGTTTTGTTTTGTTTTAAATGAACTGAAGTGAGGTAGACTATCCGGAAGGAAAATCAATCTTTCCCAAAAAGGTGCAGAGAGATGAACAAAGAGACAACAGCGATGAGTGTGAGATTATCTGCAGGAACAGAGAGAGGGACTTTCACAGCCAGGAAATGGGACAACAGGAAGTGAGAAAACCGTAGGAGAAAAGGAGAAAATGTGAAGATGTTGAGAAGAAGGGAACCAGGCAAGAAATCAACATCCTACATGGCACAAACTCTGATCAGGTTCAACAGAGAGAAACAAGAAGAGACACAGGCCTTTAAAAATCACAAAGAAAGAAAAGGCCTCTTGAAGAACAGGAATGTTAAAGAGTTGACCAACTTTCTGAGCCACCAGCTCTATACAGTTCTATACTCTATACCAGTTCTATACAAAACATCGCAATAGTGTTGACCCTTCACTGACCACCTGGGATTTTAGTGTCATTTCTGTCCATTGTCTTGCTTGTTGTTTGCTCACCTGGGCTGGTCTGACTGCAGACTGCTCCCTCCACTATCCATGGGGTTTCTCCTTGCTCCAGCTTGAAGACTGAATCTGGTTTGGTACCTTGATATCCTGTAAAAAGGGAAATGACTGAACACATGCCACTAAATATGTACGCATGCAGAAGCTAGGAAAATTGTATTTCAGGGAGTATGGTATTTGCACTTGGCAAGTAAAATCCTTTTTACTTAGGAGGGAAGAGCATATACTCTAGGGCCAAAGTAAATAAAAATCTATGACCTACAATTCTTTACTGCAAACACTAAATATTCACGCAACCCTAAAGATTTCACCAAATAAGAAAAACTAGATGATTGATGGAGCCCACAGTGAGTGACTCCCTGTAAAAATGGTGTGGTCGGGTGTCTGACCTCCACTAACTGCACAAAGGGAAGAGAAAATCACCATTAGCATCAAGTCAAAGGTTATTCCTATGAGACAGACTTCAGACATATCTGTTTTCTCCAATCATTTCACCAGTTCCGACACCAGCTGTCCCTCTCGTGGCACTCTCTACCCCTCTATTGGGCTCAATAGTTTGTTGCAATAGCCACCTACAGGTCACAGTCATACTTATGGGGTTTATTAGGGAAGTGGCAGGTTAAAAATCAGGAAAAAGAAGGTTAAAAATCAGGAAAAAGAATGACTCAAGGTAAAGTTCTTCAATCAGGACAGCCTGTTCTCAGCCATGCCTGCAGGTAGGGCTTGCTCCGGCCCTTGGCCTCTCAGCTGCACAGCCCTTTGGCCCAGTCTCTGCCTTGTTCAGGCAAGTGTCACAAATCTTTGGCAGCAAAGGTCTTTACCTCTACCAATAAGCAGAGGCACCCTATTCCACCACCGAACTTCAGATCTCCAGCTCTGTAGGTCAGCACACACACTGAAACTACCTAAATAAACGACTTCTTTTAGAAGATTCAGTACCAAAGCCTGTTCCCATGAAGCAAACTTTAAAGATGTCCCAAATGTCCAACTTTTCCAAATTGCTGTACTACTCTATTATTTCTAATGTCAAGTACTCTTCTTCCCTCAGTACTGTCCTTTTCATCTTGGGGTTCCATAATTCCTTGCCACACCTCACAGAAGTCACAGATGTCAATGAAATGGCTCACCCATTCAGGGAAGCTGACAAGTCTCATATTCATGGGTCAAGCACTGGCTTCTTCTGACTCACATGGCTTCTGGGGCTAACAAACTCAAATCAGCAGTCAGATGACAGGCTGCTGGCTTACAAGACGGCGGAAGTTGGTGAATTAGCACAGATGGGCAGACGCAAGTGCTAAGAACTGGAGGTACGATGAAGATGAGCTGATGTAGGATCCAGAGCAAGAGAGAGAACGTCTCCAGAGAATTCATGTTTTGGATGCAGACATATCCTCAAGGAAACTCTCATTACTTGAGCAAGGTGGTGCAAGGGTATGACTTGAATAAGGAGGATAACACTGACTTAAAATACATCCTACCCTAATCCTGCCTCATTAACATAACAGATAATTCCCTCCCAAATGGGACCATAACCACAGGCATAGAGACTAGGATTTACAACACATCACAAAATCGAATATAATTACGTCAGATCACAAAACAGAAGATGACTAAATCATATGTAACAGAACACTGAAAATCACGGACTAGCCAAGTTGAACATCACCCTAACCATCACAGGTTCCACACACCCTACCTGCAGTAGCAGCAAGCTGTCCAACCCCTTGGGTGGGCCACAAGCACCTTTTCTTGCACTGTGCCATCTAATGATGTATAGGAGTCATAAAGACTATGGCTTGACAGGCTATATAAAGTAACACACTGTGCTGTACTGCACTACTCATGATAGGAAACCCATTGTGCCATCTTGTACCAGTATGCTGGTTCTACTGCTGCTATTTCTCATCTTAAACTATCTCTAGTGTTACAGCTATCTGTCTCTTGGATACAGGAGGTACTCAATGCAGGGACCCTGGGTCCAAAGGACACACTTTGCTTCCGTCTCTGCTTCCTAGTAGTAGTAAAATCTCCCCATTCTGCCTCTAACATGATCCATTTTAATTCCAAGAGGATGGCAAAAATGACTAATCCCCTTGTTAGGGTTCCATACGCTCGATTTGCATGCACCCGTTCCCGTAAAGGTGCCATACACTTTATTTGCATTATTAGCAAGCTGTCCAATCCCCTTGGTGGACAACAAGAACATTATTTGCATAGTTCTACCCACTCATATGGTAAGAATTATAAGACCATGGCTTAAAAAGAAAAAAATCAAACCACTGCCATCAAGTCAGTTCCAACTCACAGGAACCCCTTAGGGTTTCCAAGGCTGTAAATCTCTACAGGAGCACACTGTCACATATTTCTCCCAAGGACCCACTGGTAGTTTCATATCACCAACCTTTCAGTTAACAGTCAATCACTTTAACTACTGCTCCACCATGACTCCTTAAGATCATGGCTAGAAGGCCATACAAAACAATCAATCACACTGCACCCCTTGGTACTGTCCTTACCTACTAACACCAGGTTGTGGTAGTTCTCCAACATCACCTCCTGGTACAGGTCCTTCTGAGAGGGGTTCAGTAACTGCCACTCCTCCCAGGTGAAGCCCACAGCCACATCCTCAAATGATAATGATCCCTGGAATAACACATCCAATGCAGTCTAAAACACATGGTGTAGAAAAGGTGGACAAGAACATGTGATTATCATGTTGCTGTGTGCTGTAAGTCAATTCCAACTCAGCGACTCTACAAAAGAGAGTAGAACTGCCCCATAGGGTTTCTACAGAGCAGCTGGTAAACTGCCAGCCTTCTTGTTAGCAGCTAAGCTCTTAACCCCTGGGCTACCAGGGCTCTTCACCAACCATAGTACCATGGGTTTTCACTAGTTCTTCCAAGCCTAAGAAAACTACTAAAGCAGTAGCTGCACACATATAAAACAATGTATGAGGTCTCTCTTTGGTGCAAAGAGTTTGTGTTCGACTAATAACCTAACAGTTGGCAGTTCAAATCCACTCAGCAGTGCCACTGAAGAAAAGTGCTGGCTATCCGACTCGACGGCACTTTGCTTCGCTCGCATCTACTTCTGTTAAGCTTACAGCAAAGAAAATCCTATGAAGCAGTTCTGCTCTGTAACATGTGGATCATCATGAAACAGAATCAGTTCAGCAGCAAGTAACACAACCACAAAACAATGTGCAGTAAAAATGTTCATTATTTCATTGTGTTTAATAGTGACAAGACACCAACCATTTAAATTTCCATCAAAAGAAGACAGGGTAAAATTACAGCACCCCGCTCCTGTGAAACACTATGCAAACTATAAAATCAATTAAGTAATGTCTCCATACTGATACTAAGGCATTCTCTTGAAAGAAACATCAAACTTAGTAGTATATATCTTATGAGCCAAAATATTTTAAAATCCTTAATAACAAATTATATATGTGTGTACAGAGAAGTCTATATATATACAAATATAAATACGTTGTACCACATGTAAATTAACAGAAAGGGACTGGATGGAGATCCAAACTAACAAAATTTGTTACTTTTAGGTTGGTACTTGTTTAGGAAAAAGATACTCTCTTATTCTACTGCCAAAGCCCATCACCCACAAAGACCTCTGTGAGCAAAGCCACAAGCCTATGGGTGGGCGGGTGGACGCATCTCACCCCTGACAAATTTCTGGCCATACATTTTTCATCCTAATTAAACTCTCCTCAAAAATACCCCCTCATCTCCCGGCACAAGGACAAACACTGCGCCTGGGAACGCCCAGCCCAGGAATGCCAAGGCTGACCCAGCCCTGCTGACTTCCCCCAGCTTCACATCCCCCCCATGTGAAAAGAATTACCCTTCTTAGAACAGTTTAAGAAAGGCACAGGGTGGGGGGTGGTAGGTGTTTACCGTCCCCATAGGAAGAGATAAAATAAAGAGCAAAGTAGGAACAAATAGAGACTATAACCTTTAGACCCCTCCTCCTGTACCTTTTAACCTTGAGTTATTGGTAGGGCTGATTGAGCTCGAGGCATAACTTTGTTTTCACTGTCAATTATCACCACAACACATCTGCCTCGGGCCATTAATCTAGAAGGCCTTGACAATTAACAAGAAAAAGACCACAAGGTTTCGGTTTCAAGTTAGCCAATAGCTTGTGTGGTCAGGGGGCAGGGTGAAAATCACGTCACTTCGACTATAAAAATAAAGAAAGACAGAACTTTGGGGGCTGCCATTTTCTCCAAAACTCATTTCCTGTCTCTCTCAATTCATTTCCTCGCCAACGCCGTACCCTCCCTCCATGGGGGCCCCAAAAAAGATGTCAGGGCTGGCTCCCGGCATTCTACAAATAGTGGTGTTTGCTTAAATTTCTTGTAAACAAATGTATCATTTTAATCATTAAAAAATATGAAATCAAAGTAAGACAAATTAGCTGTGACTTCATTTTTTGAATGTGGAATTAAGAAGGGACAAAGTTAGGCCATGTAAACCAGACATTACATCAACATGAGATTAGAAGAACTAAATGATGTCCAGCTACCACCAATGACTGCCCTGACAGAAAACAAAACAAAGGGTTCCTGATTTAGCAGGAAAAAATAGGGTACAGACATTGAACTCTATTAAAAAAGACCAAGCTTGATGCTCTGACAGATGAGAGGGTCTCTGGAAGTCATGGCCCCCAGTCTGTTAGCTCAGAACTCAAATGATTCCTGAAGCCAACTCTTCAGACAAAGACTAGACTGGACTATAGGGCACAAAATGATACTGGTGGAGAGTGTGCTTGTTGGCTTAAGTAGACACCTGAGACTAACTCAACAGCCCTGTAGGGGTGAGATGAGAAGGCACAGGGGGACAGGAGCTGGTCGAATGGACACAGGAAATACAGGATGGAGAGGTGTGTGCTGTCACAGCACAGGGACAGCAAGTAGGGTTACATAACAATGTGTATAAGTTTTTGTATGAAAAACTGACTTGAATTATAAACTTTCACTTAAAGCACAAAAAAATGCTTAAAAAAAGGCGGGGGGAGCACAAAGTTAGCCCTGTAATACCTATAAACCAAGCTTTTTTCCAAAAGTGGAGCGAACATTCAGCTGTCTTCTGCCAAATCAGTAACTACACTTTGGTTGACAAAATTCTCTTTCATAGGTCAAGCAGTGCATTCATTCTACTGGACAACTGAAAACTGTCTACCTCAATAGAGTCAGATCAGAAGGCTCTACTGTCAAGCCATAGTATTTGGGGATAATTTTTTCCAGTTGAGTATTTTTTTGGCATTCTCTGCTTTGCTTCCTACAAGGAATTTTTTTATTATGATGATTAAGTGAAAGTAAACAATCCAAGTTAATTTTGTATACCTGCCTATCTGCAGCTCCTTCTGCTCTCCTTCCCTGGTGAGAGCACATTCCTCCTTTTCATGCTGTACTTGTCGTACCCTCTTAAAAGCTCCTGTCCCCTCCTCTCTATCCTCTTTTCTCCCACCTAGAATGAGAATGCATCCTATAAATGCACAGAACCATAAAGTACACACACCATATGGTCACACTGTGTGCCCAAGCCTAGTCCATTTTTGTCCAAAGAATTGACTTCAGTAGTGTTTTCTGGACAGGGGCAGCAGCAGTTTTAGGGGTCATGCTCCCAGGGGATTCCCCAGGCTTTCAGACCATCAGTTGTGGCCTTTTAGTAGAGTTCTTGAGCTGCACCCCTCTTTTTCTCATGCTACCACAGGGGTGCCATACTGTGTGTCCCCTGTCTTTGGTGGTAGCCAGGCACCATCTGGTTCTTCTGGTCACATGTTGATACAGTCTCCCATTCACAAGGGTCCTTCTGTCTTCTTAGCTTTTTTCCTTGTGTCTTTGTTGTTCTCAGTGACATCTGTTCCAAATGAGGTGGGACCATTTGGTGTACCTCCCTCAGGAGGCAGCATGCTAGCTTTTAAGATCCCAGACACCACTCAACAATATGGGGTGCAGAAGATTCTTCTCCAAGAATTTTTTAATACACAAGAACAATGAAATATTGTTTCCTCTGACAAACTATGTGCCTTCTCCTCATCGACACTGCATATCATGTAACTTTTCCTGTTTTTCTTCTTACTATGACTACCAAGAAAAAGTACACATCATTTTATAACTAAAGAAACCCACAGGGTCTCACACAATCCCTCATCTGTGTTCCAGCATTATGAACTTTATACAAACCCTATGACCTCCATATTTGCCTTGATATGTTGTCCATCCTGACTTGCCTTGATTTTATTATAATCTAAATGTGTTTTCCATGAGATCATGATTTTTAGCCACAGATGCTGTCTCATGCTGTCAAGTTGTATTTTAAAAGCTTCCACAAATCCACTGGGAAACAAAGTAAAAGAGTCAAACGAAGCTCACCTTGGCCTTGGTCATTTTCTTCTGTTCTTAAGAAAGGATTTGTAAGCCTAAGGAGTATTCTTTTTTGTCTTCTTTCGATCTCTGTGGAAGCTGTGTCTGATAGTTCAGGTCAGACTGTTTCCAAAAACAATGGTCTCCCAAGCCAGGAACCTCTTAGTTCTTCTGTCACTTAAAATGTCTTGTTCTTGTACACCAGAACCTGTGGATCAAAGAGCATATTCAATTATCAGGAGACATACATTGGGGGTCCACACTCTTGGTGTCTCTTGACATGTGGACTCACTCTAATATAAGGTCCTAGTATTTAATGTCTCTTTGTGTAACACCCTGGGAGCTTTCATATCACAGAGCAGTGTCCACAGGAAGATACATGTGTGAACAACAGTCAGCATAAGCCTAATTTCTAAAATGTGAAGGTTGACTCATATCCCACTTTCCTACTTCATCACTCTGACACCAGATACCCACGTGGCACTTTATCTCTCTTACCCTACATGCCCAAGCTGTAGTCTCTGCAAGTTAAGACTCTGTCTTTCCAGGCCCTGCCAAATTCTATTTCCAGGCTCTGCTTATCCTATGGGGTCACTATGAGTTGGAATCAGCTCAACAGCAATGGGTTTGATTTATCTAGGTCAATATACGAGGCTGAACGCAGCAACAGTGGGGTCTGATAATTCACTAGAATGACTTACCAACCAAAAACTCACTGTTATCGAGTTGATTATGACGTACAGAAGCCCTGGAGAACAGGGGCAGACTGTTCCATAGTTTCTAAGGCTACAAATCTTTACAGAAGCAGACTGCCACATCTTTTTTCTGTGGAGTGGCTGGTGGAGCCAAATGGCTGACTTTTCAGTGAGCAGATAAGTCCTTAACTACTACACAAGTGGGGCTCCTTAGAAACACAGAACTCATGAAAACTACTACCTATACTTAAAGTGTGTTGTTGCTGTTAGGTGTCATCAAGTCAGTTCCAAATTACAAAGACACAAAGTACAACAAAACAAAACACTGCCCAGTCTTGAGCCAATTCAGTTGTTATGCTTAAGCCCACTGTTGTTGCCACTATGTCAGGCCATCCTGTTGAGGAGCTTCTTCACTGATGCTCTAATTTACCAAGCATGATGTCCTTCTCCAGGGACTTGTCCCTCCTGATGCCACCCATGTCCAAAGTATATGAGAGAAAATCTCACCATCATTGCTTCTAAGCAGCATTCTGGCTATATTTCTTCCAAGACACCTTGCTCATTTTTCTAGCAATCCAAAGTATATTCAATATTCCTCTCCAAAGAATAATTCAAAGAAAAATTCAATTTTTCTTCAGTATTTCTTATTCATTGTCTGGCTTCTGCAGGCATACGAGGTGACTGAAAACATGAGAGTTTAGGGCAGGTGTACTTTAGTTCTCAAAGTGACATCTTTGCTTTTTAACACTATAAAGGGGTCTTTTGCAGCTGATCTGCCCAATGCAACGCATCTTTTGATCTCTTGACTGCTACTTGGATGGGTTTTGATTGTGGATCCAAGTAAAATGAAATCATTGATAACTACAAAATTTTCTCCACTTATCATGATACCGTTTATTAGTCCAGCTGTGATGATTTTTGTTTTCTCTACACTGAAGTGTAATCCATGTTAAAAGCTGTGGTCTTTGATTTTCATCAGTAAGTGCTTCAAGTCCTCTTCATTTTCATCAAACAAGGTTGTGTTACCTGTGTAACACAGGTTGTTAATGACTCTTCCACCAAAACTGATGCCACCTTCTTCGAGTACTCTAGCTTCTCAGATTATTTGCTCAAGATTCAGACTGAATAAGTATGGTGTGAGCATGCAAACGTGATGCATGACTTTTTTGATTTTAAACCCTGCAGTATCCCCTTCTTTGTTCGAACAACTGCCTTGTGGTCTGTGTACAGGTTCCACACCAAGCACAATTAAGTGTTCTAGAATTCCCCCTCTTCACAATGTTATCCAAAATTTGTTATGATTCGCACAGTTGAAAGCCTTTCTGTAGTCAATAAAATACAGGTAGATATCTGTCTGGTATTCTCTGTTTTCAGTCAAAACCCATCTGGCATCAGCAATGATATCCCTCATTCCACGTCCAGTTTGAATTTCTGGCAGTTCCCTGCTGACGTACTGCTGCAATTTCTTTAGAATGATCTTCAGCAAAATTTTACTTCTGTGTGACAGTAATATTACTCAGCAATTTTTGCATTTGGTTGGGTGGCCTTTCTTTGAAGAATGAGTACAAATACAGATCACTTCCAGTCAGATGGCCAGGTAACTTTCTTATAAATTTCTTGGTGTAGACGAGTGAACACTTCCAGCACTGCTGAAGATCACTATGGTTACTGTCAAAGTACTCCACTTGGGAAGCTATGCACCAACACCAGCACCTACTCTACCCTTCAAACCAATTTTGGAACTCCTTTTCTGGAAGGGCCATCAGAGCTGTTGTTTAAATACCCTTGATGTCCTGAATGTCATCCTTTCAATATTTCCTTTATCTTTGGGTAAAGAAAAAAAGTCACAGGGGGCCAGATCAGAGGAGTAGGGAGGGTGTTCCAATACAGTTATTTGTTTGCTGGCTAAAAACACCGTAACAGACAATTATATAATTAAGTTTGAGAACTTGCCACCATGTCACTATGTGCAATGGCCATTCCAGAAAGAGTTCCAAAATTGCACTGAAGGGTGGACGAGGAGCTGGCATCGGTGCATAACTTCCCACGGGTGGTACTTCTTAGGTGACCACAGTGAAAATTCAGCAGTGAGGTATGTAGCACTTAGACCAAATAAGTTCACAGACCTGTCGTCAGACCTTGCACGCACACGTGTGTGTGTAATTAGTAAGTAAAATACAAAGTACATTATTTTATTGTAAACTAATTATGTAAAAAAAGCATTTATATATGCATACTATGGAGGCCCTGGTGGCATAATGGTTACAGAGTTTGGCTGCTAACCAAAAGGGGAGCACTTTGAATCGACCATCTGCTCCTTGGAATCACACGGGGAAGTTCTATTCTGTCTTACAAGGTTTCTGTGAGTTGAAACCAATGCAACAACAATGGTTATGTGTAATAGAACCCTGTATTTCTGCAGAAGTAAAGGAATACATCTCATCTGTAAGTATCACACACATACATTCACAAAAATGTTGGTAATTATGGCTGTATTTTACACTGGAAAACTTCTGCCTTTAACAAGCAAAGGATTTTTAAAATATAAAGCAATTAAAAATTATAAATTTATGAAAAAAGATCTCCACTTGAAATAAAATTAAGAATGGTAACAATATTATAAGCACATACTCTATACTCTTGGAAAGAACGAAGGGAGGAAGAGAACAAGTCATTTGTCTAATAGGATGTCTTTCCTTCTGGATTAACCCAATTTCTTCTCCCAGTATAGTTTAATGTATTGTTCTGCAGTTTCCTCCATTCACATTTTTCCGTAATTCAATTATGAAGCTAAGAATCATTACCTAGGTAAGTATGGAAGTCCTAGTGGCATAACAGTTAAGCGCTACAGCTGCTGACCAAAAGGTCAGCAGTTCAAATCCACCAGGCACTCCTTGGAAACTCTACAGGGCAGCTCTACTCCATCCTGTCAGGTTGCTCTGAGTTTAGAACCATCTTGATGGCAATGAGTTTGGTTTACCTACTTAAGTCAGGAGGTTGAACTCAGCAACAGTGGTTAGTTGGTTCCCTATCTAACTTTTTTAGAAAGAATTCTTCTAAGATGCTGTTACTCCTATATAGTTCTTATTGCAACATTATGAGGCAAGAGAACACGGACACATACACACACACACACACACACACACACACACAAAGTAGTACTATTACAGAATAAAAGAGATTTAAGACACAACAAGGAAATGTAATGCTTGTATGTTATATGGATCACAATTCAAAGAAACATTAGAAGTAAACTTGGAGATGATTGGGAAAAATGGAACATGGACTGGGTATTCAGTGCAAAACGAGCCCTGTTTAACAGTGCTTGGTTGCTCGCTAACTGAAACATTGCCAGATTGCATAAAGATTGGAGCCCTGGAAACCCTACAGGACAGTTCTACTCTGTCCTGTAGGGCATTTAGGAACTTGAGTTCACATCTCTACCACTTCTATGAAGCCAGCATTTCCAACCACTAATTTAAAAAGCTGGAACCCTGGTAAGCAGTAGTTAAGAGCTATAGCTGCCAATCAAAAGCTTGACAGTTAGAATCCACCATCCACTCTAGTGCAAAGAAAAAAAAGGAACAATCAAGTTAAAAGCTTGGTTAGTGATTTTCATCCTCTCTTGTTTCCTGATCTATGCATGTAAGGATACAAATTCCCTCCACTGACGTCTTCAGAAATGAAATCCACAGGAGTTACAAATTGCACAAGAGTTGATATGCAGGAATATTATTATTAAAATATAATTCCAAATATTTCCACTATGGTATTTCTTCGACTCATGGATTAATTAGAAGTATATGGTTTAATTATCAAACAAATGGTGACATTCAAGTTATTGTTCTGGTCTTGATTTATAGCTTGATTTGCAGGTTAGAATGACCTAAAAGTAAATTTTCAAACACTAATACTTCCTGTCTAGGAGACAAGAAATTCATCCCTAAAAGCAAGCATATGATAAACAATAAATACGATGCTCCCAAAACACAGCCCCCAAGATCAAACGCTACGACTCACTTCTACAAAAAACGGGCAACCCAAGGCACTATCCCTCCACAAGCTACTCGAACAGAGACCTTCTGCCACTTCCCAAAGCGAAACCCCACAAGCTCCCTCCTCCCAGGTAACTCCCCAGTAAGGATCTCCAAAATGATCTTCAACACCGAACCACCCCCATCCCCTCCTACCCCTTGGAAAATTCCCACTGCTTCCTCCAACACCGACTTGATGCGCTTGAACACAAAAGCCCCAGCACAACATGCCTGGCTAGGAAACACGCCTTGAACCCAAAACTGACCTGACCTGACCTGACCGACAACCTCGGTCGCCACTGCTGGTGACCAGTTCCAAAACTCAGTGTTTGAAGCCCTTTCCTTGTGTGGCCCCAGCCCCCAGCCCCCAGCCCCACCTACGCCGCCGACCACAACCTTACAGAAGCCGTGTGGATGGCTCCCGACCACAGCGGCTTGGCAACTTCCCAGACTGCCGGCAGTCACTGTTACAGTGTCCCTTTATGACGCAGTGTATTCGCTCCTCGCGCGCAGATACGCGTCGGGAGCGGCCACGTACAGCGGGTGAAGGTGTCTTTCTCACATCTTACTGACAAAGCACAGGACAATAAGAAGCAATGGAAAACGACATCTTTTGCCAAATCTCCAGGACATTCCAGCCTCCGAGGCTCGATCTTGCAAACTTTTCCAAAGACGCTAACGCCTGCAAGGCTAGCAGTCTGCAGACCGGGCGGAGTCCACTCAGACTTTCAGGTGGGTTTAGCCTAACCAGGATCCGGAGGCCAGTGTGCGCGGCCATCTTTAAGTCCGTACAAAGACACCAAGCCACTCTTGGGGACACCCAGCTGGCATCCCAGGAATGCTTCTGGCTGGAGGGAGTTTGGGGAGAAAGCTACATTTGAACACAGTTTAGGGTTTACAGGAGGCCTAGTGGCTCAGTGTTTAAGCGACAGGCTGCTAACCAAAAGGCAGCAGTTCAAATTCACCAGCTGCTCCTTAGAAACCCTATAGGCCAGTTCTGCTCTGTCTGATATGGTCGCTGGCCGCAATCCATTTTGATAGTATAGAGAAAATAGTTTAGGTAGTCTGGCAAAGACAATGGTCACAGACTAGGCAAAACGTTGGGGATAAAACAGCTCAACTTTTGGCAGGGCAGGGAATGACAGGTAGCAGGGCTGATCAGATGCCGAGCCAACTGAAAGGCTTCTCCTTCTTCTACCCGCACAAAGACGAGCTTCCATCCTTAAAGGTGGGGCAACGGCTGGAAACAAAAATTCACAGAAAGGGGACTTGATTCTGTTCAATATTAAGGCCTGATTCATTCACTGAATGATAGATTACCCACCCAAGCCAGCTCCTGCAGCTACAGAACAAGGCTGAAGAGTGAAAACACTCTTCAGCTGAAGCCTTCGAACTAATGACATTGATCATTCCTTCACCCAACAAAGGTTTATAAAGTACTTACTATGAGTCAAGCACTGACATGAGCTCATTAAACTCAACAAATAAAACCTTATCCAAACAGGATGACATCTACAAATACAGAGATTATGATTTACATTACAGAGTTTCTGAGACACAATTCAACCATTAATAGTATCAGTACTTAATCCATACAGCAGCACAGTATCCTATAGCACACATGGACCACTGTTAGTTTACCTGTTTAATGACTGAAGGGCAAGACGTTGTTTCTAACTTTGACTGTTACAGAACAAAGCTGCTCTCAATTTGTGTATAGTTTTTTTGTGTGGAACTAATTTTCATTTAGGAGTCCCTAAATGATGCAAATGGTTAAGTGCTCAGCTACTATCCCTAAAGGGTGATGCTTGGAATTCAGTCAAAGGCACTTTGGAAGACAGGTCTGGTGATCTGCCGCTGAAACAACACAGCCTTGAAGACCGTATGGAGGAGTTCAACTCTGCACACACGAGGTCACCATGACTTGGAATCGACTCAATGGCGGCTAAGAACAAAAAAATTTTCATTTTGGGGACAAGACTACCATTTCTGAGACATTCGTTAATGTATATTCAGTTTTTTTAAAGAATGGACCAATCGGCTTTCCCTTCCATCCTTCAACACCTCAATCCACCACACCTCTGCCCAGATGGCATCAGGGAAGACTGAATGGGCAATAAGGACTTTTATTCCACCTGGCAATAATAAAGCTCCCCTAGTGATGTTACTGGAGGTCATATGAGGTCTTCAACTTCCAAAGCCATCTAGCAGTAATGAGACGACTCTCCCTCAATCCTCTCGAGTGCTATCAGAGGCAGCTGAGCTGGAAATAGGAACGGTTACTACCATTCACAGTAAAGCGGTCCCCTTCACCCTCCTTACCTTGTCACTTGACTCCACATGGGAAAAACAACTAGGAAACCTGCACATCAAAGCCAGAATGGTAACAGCAGACAGCAGCGCTGAGCCTAAAAGCCCACCTCTGCCTAGCTCCCCAGCCCCATGTCAAAGGACACCAAGGGATTTTCAGCCTCACCTTACCTCACCAGCACTGTATAAGAGGTTGCTAAAACGCAAGATTTAAATAAGATCTGTACTCCTAAAAACACACCACACAAAAGTAAGAGGATACAAAAGAAAATCATTCATCATAGCAAGACATGAGAAAAAACTAAATGAGAAAAAGACAATCAAAAGATACCATCACTGAGATGTCAAAGGTGTTAAAATTATCTGAAGAATTTTAAAGTACTTAATGACAAAAACACTTCAAAAAGCACTCAGGAACACAAGAGAGAAAAAAAGAGTGTCAGCAAAGTTAGCGAAGATAAAGACGATCCAAATGGTTGTCCTACAGGGTCACGACGAGTCCAAATAAATTCACAGCAATAGGTGGGTTGCTTAGTTGTAGGATAAAGACAGTTGACTCTCAAAGGAGCAACAGTTATACTGCCACTGACTCAACAGCATAACTGGAAGGCAAAAGACAATCTTTCCCACACTTAAGTGATAATCTAGAGTATGATATCCAGTGAAAATATCTTTCAGAACTGAAGATGAATTGAAGATGTTTAGACAGACAAAGTGAGTCCACCATCAGCCAACCCACATTAAGGGAAACTCGAAAGAGTAATCTACGGTGAGGAAACCCCAGTGGTGTAGTGGTTAAGTGTTATAGCTGCTAATCAAAATGTCAGCAGTTCAAATCCTCCAGGTGCTCTATGGGGCAGCTCTACTCCTCCTTTCCAGAGGGTTGCTATAAATTAGAATCGACTCAATGACAGTGATTTTTTTAAATCTCAGTGACAAGAGAAAACACAAGAAAGGAATAAAGAGCAATGAAAGTGGGAAAAGTGTGTAGATCTACATAACCATTGACTCTAAAAAGAAAAGATACAAACTGAAATATTAAGACTGAAAAATATAATCACCAGAATATAAAAGGTCAGTGGAGAAACACAATAGCAGAATGGCATGAAGAGTAAAGAATAAGTGAACTTAAAAGTTTTAACAATAAAAATTACTCAATCTGACCGAGAAAAAAACAGACGAAAAATTTAAACAGAGCCTCATGTACCTATGAGTCAGCATTGACTTGATGGCAGTGGATTTGGTTTTGATTTTCATGTACCTGTGGGACTATAACAAAACATAGAACATTCACATCAGTGGAGTCCCAGAAAGATGGGAGAAAAATAGCAAAGTTAAAAAAGTATTTGAAGAAATGAAGGCAGATCATTTTCTAACTTTGACAAAAGACAAACCCTACAGTTCAAGTAGCAGGGTAAACTCTAAGAGAATAAACCCAAGGAATTCATGACAATTTTTCTCCAAAAACTACAGAAACATCTTGAAAGCAGTGGGGTTATCACTAAAACCACCTAATGAAGTTGTTGTGATAGGCAGCATAATGGTCCCCCTAAAATAGCCATGTCTCAGTCCTCAGAACACGCATATTTTACGTGATACAACTAAGGGGAATTAAGGTAGTGAGAGGAATTAAATATTGTAGAACCATGTAACTTCTGAAATTTCACAGGTCACATATGAAGACCTTTGGAAACAGTTCATGAAGGCATACCTAGAACCTCAACCACACCTGCTTCAGATGATTCAGATGAGACTTGATACTTCTGAACTGGTAAGATTCTGATTACATTTGGGACTTTAAGTTGATGCTGTAATGGGTTGCAACTTCTGGGATTTTAAATAAGGTGAACATATTTTGCACGTGGGATGCATATGAATCACTGGTAGCCATAGGACAGACCAGACAGAATAGTTTAAAAAAAAAACTGAGTCAATTCTGATTCTGAAAAAAGAGTAGAACTGCTCCATAGTTTCCAAGAAGCATATGATAGATTCAAACTACTGAAACTTTTGGTTATCAGCTGTAACCACTATGCTACTAGGGTTTCCAGATAGATAGTAGCTTCCCCAAATGTCCACTCCCTATGCCCCAGACACTATAAATAAGTTCCGTTACATAGCAAGAGACTTAAAACACACACACACAAAAAAACACTGCCAAAGAGGTCATTTCAACTCATAGCAACTCTATAGAACAGAGTATAACTTACAAGGTGCCCAAAGTTGTGATTTTTATGACAGCAGACTGCTACATCTTTCTTCCTTGGAATGGCCAATGGGTTCCAACCACTAACCTTTTGATTAGCAGCCATAGCTCTTAGCCACTGCCACCAGGGCTCCAATGTAATCCCCACAGTCCTTAAATGAGAGAGAGGGAGGCAGAAGACTCAACATCACAGTGATGCAAGACTTGACTGGCTACTGCTGCCTTTGAACACTGAAGGGAACCAGCAGCCAAGGAATGTGGGCAGCCTCTTCAAGACAGAAAAGGCAAGGGTTCCATCCTAGATGCTGCAGAAACACAGCCCTACGAACTTTGAGTTTAGCCCAGTGAGAACTATTTTGGACTTCTGACCTCCCTAAGTGTAAGACAGTACAATTGTGTTGTTCTGAGAGACCAAATTTGTGGTAATAAAAGGGACAGTGTGAGAAAGAAATTGTAGGGGCAGCATGGAAAAGGAACTGTACAGCCTAGCTTCCCAGGTAACTGTAGTAGCATTGTTTTTGTGTGACTCACACAGTTAACTTTCATTTACTTCAGTGATTTTGTCAGTTGTGAGTTTTATTCCCTCTTCCTCCTCCTATTCTTCATGTTCTACGAAGCTAAAAATTAACTGATATTCCTCTTAGGGAAGCCCAACAGCAACCATGCAGCATCTTAGAGAAGCCAAATACCAACCATTAAGACCTGAAGTGAGACAACCAGACAATGGGGGCCCATATTGTAACTGAAACCAGGATGGTGCCAAAACCCTGAAAGAATACTCACACATCAACCTGCCCACCTGAAGGTGGAACTGACATTCTTCAATATTATCAACCTTAAGCCCTGACCCTACAAAACTCTCCAATCAGTCTCTCATGGACAGATTTTTGGAAGAGCCCATTCCCCTTGGTCTCTTGTATGCTGGTTTACATTAAAGCTTTATTGCTAATGACCTCACCCATCTCCATATTGGCTTTGTGGCAGGCAGTTCAAATTTGTGTCTTACGGTATGAGTAATTTGTTACAGCAGCAGTAAAAAATAGAGTTGTATTTCCACATTAATTATATTCAGATTTTCATTATGGAACGCTACTCTTATTGTCCATAAAGATTTCATTCTTTCAAATAGCCTATCATATATTTAAAGGTATTAAAATGTGTTACAGGAGTTAGATTAGAATTTCTATTTCCCTAAATAATAAGACACATAAGACATAATTTATCACTGAAAGTGTTTTCACCTTCATTGCATTTGCAAAGTTTAGTCCATTAGTTATTTAGTGCTGCTGCAACCTAAAAACCGTAAGTGGATGGCTTTAACAAACAGAAATTCAGAATTCAGGATGCCAGCTCTAGGGAAGGCTTTCTCTCTCTGGAGGCAGATCCCTATCTCTTGTAAGCTTCTGCTCATGAACAGTCTTCATGTGGCTTGACATCTTTCTTCCCTCATCTCTGTTTCTTTCTGTTGTTTATTTATTTTTTTTTATCTCAAGACAGACTAACTAGGACATACCCTACAGTAATCTTATCAACAGAACAAAGACTACCCATTCCTAAAATGGATTATAATCACAGGCAAGAGATTAGGATTTATAACGCATACTTTGGGGGGACACAATTCAATCTATACCATTCTACCTTTTCAACTCCCAAATCTCATGTCCTTTATAAAATGATAGACACAAAGACTGTGAGTCTTGACTTAAGTAGATACATGAGACTAACGGGGCAGCTCTTGTTCAGAGGTGAGATGAGAGGGCAGAGGGTACAGGGGCTAGTTGAATGGACATAGGAAATACAAGGTGGGAGGAAGGAGTGTGCTATCACAGTATGGGGAGAGCAGCTAGAGTTAGCAATGTTGTGTGTACGTTTTTGCTGACAAATTGACTTGAATTGTAAACTCTGATTTAATATTTTAAAAAATGAATATAAGGTCGCCATGAGTCGGATCCAACTCGGTAGCACTTGGCTTTGGCTGGCATAGTTGTAGTTCCACATTCATTATGTACAGTTTTTCATTGTATAACACCACTCCTGATGTCCAAAAGATTTCATTTATTAGAAAAGCATTTCCAGTTTCTAAAGGTATAAAAATGTATACAGATGTTTATGAATAAAATTTCTATAATTTCCCTAAATAAATTTAACATCTGTAATATAAGATATAATTTATTACCAAAGGTATTGTCACATTTACTGCATTTATAAGGTTTACTCCCTGATTATGTATTGAGGCCTGACATCCTGAAAAGGCTGTTCCACAATCACTATGTTTTTACTTCCTTGGAGCTCACACTTGTTTAAAGGCTGAGTTCCTGAAGGAAGCATTTCCAGAAGCACTGTATTCACAGGGTTTTGTTCCTGTATGAGTTTACACATGTATAAAGACTTATGTCTCCCTGGGGAAGGTTCTCTGACCTTCACAGAATTTACTGCCTTCTCTCTTGCATGAGTTGCCTTATGTTTAATAAGGAATGACATGTGGGTAAAATCTTTCCCACATTCACTGCATCCATATGGTCTCTCCCTTGTATGAGTCCGTTGATGTTGAATGAGCTCAGACTTGCTTCTAAAGGCTTTTTCACATTCACTACATTTATAAGGTCTCTCTCCTGTATGAATTCTTTGATGTTTAGTCAGGTCTGATTTAAAAACAAAGCTTCTTCCACATTCACTGCATTCATAAGGCTTCTCTCCTGTGTGGAGTCTCTGATGTACAATGAGGTACGCCTTCTGGGAAAATGATTTCCCACACTCACTGCATCCAAAGAGTTTCTCTCCAGTATGAGACTGCTGATGTCTCTTGAGCCGGCTCTTCCAGGTGAAGGCTTTCCCACATTCACTACATACACAGGGTTTCTCTCCTGTATGAATTCTCTGATGTATCAACAGCAATGACCTTCTGGAGAAGACTTTCTGACATTCACTGCATTCATGTGGTTTCTCTTCTGTATTAGTTTTTTGATGATCATTAAGCTGAGACTTAGTGCTACTGGGTTTAACATATTCATGGCATTTAATTCCAGAAAAAGTTTTACCATGTTCCATGTGGACAGATGATTTCCTGTAATCACTAAGTTCATCTGAATCATTTCTTGCATCTCTTCTGTTCTGGGTAACGAAATCTAAATGAGGTTTCAAACTTCCACAATAAGAGTCAAACATATTGTGTCTTTGTGGTGAAGGAACTAGACGTTTGCTTAAACCAAAATTATCTTCACGTGTAAAACTCTGTAGACATCTTTCCAAACTTTTGAGCTCATTTTGGTTTTCTGGGTGCTGCATATGGTCAATCACCCACATTTCTTCTAGGAAAAAGAACAATGAAAACATCCACAATGATTTTAGAGGGAAAAAAAGATATAAAAGTACCATGGTTTGGGATGATAGGTGTTAAAAGATACCAGTTACAACAAATGTACCCTATGAAGATGTACCCTCCCCCACCAAAAAAAAAGTATTATAAAAAACAGGAAAACGAAAACAGCAGCTGTAGAAGTGACAGTCTACAATAAAAAAATGCACACTGCTTTCAAAAAAAAACCTAAACCTGTCCCCATCAAGTTGATTCTGACTCATAGTAGCCCAACAAGACAGAGCAGAACTGCCCCTTAGGGTCTCCAAGGAGTGGATGGTGGATTTGAACTGCTGACCTTTTGGTTAGTAGAACACTTAACCATTGTGCCACCAGAGTTCCACTTCCAAAACAGGACTGTGTAAAATCAAGAAATACATAGAAATATAAAGAAAATTCTTGCACTAGTAACAAATGGAGGCAACCTGACCCAGGATTGTAAACAACTGATCTGTCCACCCAACAAACATTCACTGAACAAGTTGGTGTCCATGATATGAAAGTAAGTAATAATATTATCTATCTTTACAGAAGCGTTATTCTAGTTGAGTTTTTAAAAAGTCAACAGTTTAAGCAAAGAAATAAAATTACAGAATGTGCAAAATAGTAATGAGAAGGTAAGAAAGACGTGGTATGTCAGTCTTACATATTCATCTACAAGAGATGGAAAAGTTGAGCTGATATCATAGGACAAGAATGAGCAGTGTTACGTAACGAACTAGATAACGAACAATCAGAGAAAAGGGAGTATCAGGTAAAAACCCAAAGGGAAAAAACCTGGGTATGATTATGAATCATAAGACAGCTGGTGTATTTGGAATATCTTGAGTTTGCTGAAGTAGGACTAGATAAGTTTGGAAAGGTAGGCAATATTTAGAACATCATATCTCATAGGAAGACTTTGGCAGCAATTGAATTTATGCCAAGAACAATGTCAGTGAGCCTGATTCCTCCATTTTGAGAATATCAAGTTTGAGATGCCACTCTAGGTAGGAGTTTCTGTAATTCGTTGCATATGAATGTGTAGAAACAGTAGTGTCATGTTTCTTCAACTCTACTGGTCAAAGCACAGTCACCTGGGGCCTTTCAAACATCATGTGCTTGGGTCCATACCACTTATATAACAAATCAGGAGCAGAAATTTAAAAGGCAAAGCTTAGTTTCTTTTTAAAACATAGTCTATACACACTCCTGATTAAAAAGCCAAATAACAATTAAAAGGAAAAGGAAACACATAATCCTCCATTCAAGAACAATGTGATGAAGAGCTCTAACTCCAGGAAGTTAGGGTCATAAGAATTAATGCTGCAGTTCACATCAGAATAGAACTGCACTGATATCTGTGGGGAAATTTCCCCATCATGGGATATACCACGATATCAGTGCAGTTCTAAGTTTCTCATCTACAGGTAGAAAGTCATACGGCAGCTGCCCTGGTTACTGAAAAAATACAGGGTATGGAGCGTAGATTAGATATTAGAAGGCGAAGTGTCAGCGTGGGAGTCTCCATTTGAGAACAGAATTTACAACTGTGAATGAATTGAATTCTGAATATGAGAATCAAGTAGAAGATTTAAAAAATAAAAAAGAATCTGGGAAGCTAGGTAGGAATGCAGCAAGAGAATAAATAGAAAGAACTCCCTTGAGAGACGAGACTGCAGTAAGACCCAGAAGTGATGAGAGACATAGTTCTTTAACAGCAGGCAAAGAAAAATAGTCCTAATCAAGATCTGAGGGGTTAAAGGAGTTGAGTAGATTTCTTAGTCATCAGGTAGTATGAAAAAGAACTCTAAACAACACTTCTAAAGTGTCACCTATCACTGACCACTGGGATTGCAGCATGATTTCTGCCCACTGTCTTGCCTGTCACTCGCTCACCTGGACTGTTCCAAGTGTAGACTGCTCCCTCCACTGTCCATGTGGGTCCTCCTCGCTCCAACTTGAAGATTAAATCTGGTTTGGTAGCTGAGTACCCTGTAAACAGGAACTCACTGAACATCTGGCATCGAATATTTATGGAAGCAAGATTAGACAAGATTGTATTTCAGGAACCACATTACATATAAATGGCTCAATAAAAACTTTTTACTCAGGAGTAGACAGCATACATTCTAGGGCCAGAGATGATAATAAAACTTTATGACCTACACTTCTTTAGTCCAAACACTTAAATATTCATGAGGCCCTGAAGATTTCACCAAATGAGAAAGAAAAGACAATCAGCAGAGCCCCCAGTGAGTGAGCCACGATGCTGTCCTCACCTGCTGACACCAGGTTGCTGTAGTTCTCCAGCATCACCTCCTGGTACAGGTCCTTTTGGGCGGGGTCCAGTAACTGCCACTCTTCCCAGGTGAAGCGCACAGCCACCTCCTCAAATGATAATGATCCCTGGGATAACACATTCCAATGCAGTATGAGATGGAAATCAACACATGATGTAGAAAAGATGGACAGAACATGTTCTGCTCATTTGGCCCATGCAATGAGCATGCCACTATATATTAAGTACCACAGGACCACGGATTTCCCCTAATTAGTTCTTTCAAGCCTAGAAAAATACTTTAAAAATTAAAAATATTTACACATGTGAACAAGTATGTGTAAGGTGCCTAGATGGAGCAAACTCTGCTTCCAATTGCTAACGCAAAGACAGACATTTCAAACCCAACCTGCAGTACTGTGTGAAAAAAAAAGGCCTGGCAACCCGTTTCCATTAAGGTTATAATCAAGTAAACTCTATGGAGCATTCTACTCTGTAGCACAGAGTCACTATGAGTTGGAAGTGACTCAACAGCAAGTAACAGCAAACCAATGAGCAAGAAGAAACTTCATTATTTTGTTCTTTACAATAATGAGAAACTATGAGTAATCGAAATTCCCATCATAAAGACAGGATTAAATTATAGCACCTCCATGCTACGTAATACCATGCAAGCTTTAAAATCAATGTTTGCATGTGATATACGTGTACTCATTCCAAGTCATTCTCTTAAATGAAAAAATTCAAGCCCCCAAGTACTATATAGTTTATGATCCAAAGTACACAAATATTCTTTATACCTATATACAAGTATAAAGATATATATAGGTATACCTATCATTGTATACTAAACATATACAATGATAGGTATACAAGTACATGTACACACATTCAAGTTTATATGGGCAAATCTGCTATAAAAGACCTCTTTGAAGTGTTGAAAAGCAAACATGTCACATTGAAGACTAAGATACGCATGACCTAAGCCATGATATTTTCAATTGTATCATATGCATGTAAAGCTGGACAATGAGCAGGGAAGACAGATGAAGAATTCATGCCTTTGAATTATGGTGTTGGCAAAGAACACTGCACATACCATGCACTGCCAAAAGAACAAACAAATTTGTCTTGAATGAAGTACAACCAGCGTTCCTTAGAAGCGAGAATGGTTAACTACATCTTACATACATGTTGTCAGGAGGATCACTCCCTGAGAAGAAGATCATGCTTGGTGAAGCAGAACGTCATGGAAAAAGAGGAAGACCCTCAATGAGATGGACTGACACAGTGGCTGCAACAATGGGCTCAAGCATAACAATTGTGGGCAAGGCACAGGATCTGGCAATGCTTTGTTCTGTTGTGCATAGGGTCCCCATAAGTGGTGACTAACAACAATGCCAAGTATGCACATAAATAAGACATTCTTTTGTTGTTAGCTGTCATTGTTTTCTAACTCAGAGTCACCCTGTGTGACTGAGAACTGCCCCACTGGGTTTTCCAGCCTTTCATCTTTACGGAAGCAGAGGACCAGGTCTTTCTCCTACAGAGCTGCTGTGTGGTTTCAGCTCCCAACCTTTCAGTCAGTGGCCAAACACTTAACAACCACATGTATATTCACAAAAAAGAATAGGATGGAGACTCAAACTATTCATATTTGTTACTTTTGGTAAGACAGTTGTGCAGGGAAAGAACAAGGGATATTGTCTGTTTCTACATATATTTCTGTTTACTTAAATCTTACATGAAAATGTATCACTAGAGTCATTAAAAATATGAAAACCAAAACAAGAATAATTGGTTGTGACTTTATGTAGTGTATACAGGGTTGAGAAGGGACAAAGTTAAAAAAAAAAAATCACACCCAGTGCTGTCGAGTCAATTCTGATTCACAGTGACTCTACAGTTAGCACTGGCAGTATCTGCACTATTTATTAAAGAACTGAACTTTCCCACTGTTTTCTGCCAAAAAACAGAAAACAAAAACTTGGTTGGAAAAATCCTGTTTCACAGAAGACTACCTGCAGGTCAAGAAGCCCTTTTATTCTGCTGGACAATTCCAGCTTTATTCTTAAATAAGTTAGACTACCAGAAGGCTCTACTGTCAAGCAAAACCAGTTCTGAGGAATTGTTTTCCAACAGAGTTTTGCCTTGGTCCCTTTGCTCTCCCTCTTTGGCTTACTCTGAACAATTTTAAAAACCTAAGAGCAATGAAATGTCTACTTCCCCTAAAGAAGTCGTTTGCCTTCTTCTCACAGACATTGGCAAATCCTATAACTTTTCATGTTTTTCTTTTATTGACAGTGATGGTTAAAATTGTGTGTCAACTTGGCAAGGCCATGGATTTGCACTGATTTGGCAGTTATGATGTAGTTTGGCAACTGTATGATACTGTGATCACTTTCATGACAAGATTTGATATAATGTGACTGCCTTCACGATGGGATCTGCTGTGAGTAGGCAATCAGTTGAAATGGAGCTTCCCTGGGCATGTGGTCTACACTGAACATAAGTAGACATCCTGGCAAGGTTTGTCAGCTGTGGATCTTGCAGCTGACTCTTGTTTATCTGACTTCCAGTTCTTGGAACTTGTGTCTAGCAGCTTACCTGCAAACCTGCGTGCTGATCTTGGGATTTGTCAGCCTTCACAGCCTGTGAGCAACAGCCCTGCTCCCTGATCTGCCAATCTTGGGTTTGCCAGCTCCTTTGGATACATGAATCAGAAACCTCTATCCTGACTCAGACTTGGAACATTCAGCCTTGAAAGCTGTCTGAGCCATTTCCTTCATATAAATCTCTCTATATGTATTTATGGAAACGCTGGTGGCATAATGGTTAAGTACTACAGTTGGTAACCAAAAGGTCAGCAATTCAAATCCACCAAGCACTCCTTGGAAACTCTATGGAACATTTCTACTGTCCTATAGTGTTGCCATGAGTTGGAATCAACTCAATCGCAATGCATTTCTTTTTTTGTTGGTATGTGTATTCACATGCTTTGCTAGTTTTGCCTCTGGAGAATTCCGCTTACAACACCAACTGCCAAGAAAGGTACATACACAAAGCTGATTAAGCTGATTAATGTAACTGACGTAAATAAGCTGTACACTTATAAAACACTGACTTGGCAAATGTTATGTGATACATACTTTTACAACAAACACAAAAAGAGCTGTTGGGGCTGCTTATGTACAACATATCATCTTACAGCATTTGGTTCTTTGGTTTGGAGGTTTAGAGGCATGGTTTTATGGGACACTACAGTTAATTGGCCTAATAACATGTTTAATGTTTCTGTTCTACTTCTTACCTTGTTGTGTAGCTCTAGGGTTTTAAAAGTCTGCAAGGGGCCATCCAAGGTACAACAATTGGTCTTTATTTACTTGGAGCAACAGAGGAAAAAGGAGAGTCAGGAACAGGAGGACCAAATGGTAATTACCTCCTTGAATATCTGTGCTCTTTGCCATGGGACCAGAGCTAGATGGTGAACTAGATGGTGCCCAGCTACCATCAGTGAACATTCTGTTCAAAGAATCTATAAAAGAATACTGTTCAAAAGGGATAAAATGCAAAACAGAATTTTAGATTCTCATAGAATATAAAGTTCCCGGAGCCACTGAGGTTTCCATAACCATTGCCTGAGAAAAAAAATCTTTAAACTTGAAATAAAAAATACCCCTGTAGCCTTCCTTAAACCAAACAGCAGTTGAATTAGTAATCTGTAAGCACTGTGCTCTTTTAAGATCTATATGAGATCAGGTTAACAACCACAACTCAAAAGATTATGCAGGAACCTAAGCCAGCCAAGCCAAGTGCCGTCGAGGGGTCAGTTAATAAGGCAGGAACAGTTAATAAGGGAGGAACAACCCAGAAAAAGAGGGTGACAGTGGTTGCACAACTTGAATATAATCAGTGTCAGTGAACGGCAAATAGAGAAATTTCTGATGTATGTTTTGAACAAAAACAAAGATTAATTTTTTTAAACGTACACACAAATTTATAACCTAGTCAATTCACAGAGTCTTACACAGTCACTGTAAACTGACACTGTGGCATGAGACTTCCTAGTCTCATGTCACAAGAGAAAAGAGAAAGAATCAAGAGCAGCATCAGCACAAAGTTGATTAATGGGAGCTCAGACATACCTCTTCTCTCCAACCTTTCTACCAATCCTCACACCAGCTGCCCCTCCCAAGGCACTGTACTTCTCTGCTGGATTCATTAATCACTGCAATGGCCACAGGGAACTCACAGACAGTAATACTCAGACAAGGAGCTTATTAGAGAAATAACAAGCACAATTCATGACACAGGTAGTTTTTTTTCTCCAGCTGCTGCTACCAGGCTCTGCTTGGGCTTGAGCCTAGGCCTGGGCCTGGGCCTTTGGCCCACCTTCAGAGGATAGGCTCCTCTTGGCCCCCTGGGGACAAGCTCCTCTTGGCCTGGCCACTGCTCTGCTCAGGTAAGTGTTAATAAAGTTCTTTAGCTCCACCAAGAAGTGCCAGGACATACCCCACTCCACCAGGAAGCCTTTGCTCTCTTACTCCATGATCCACACTCCCACTGTAGGTGCCTTGCACTGTAGACCGTGAAGTCCACCACTGCCTTGTGGCAGTCTCGCAGTTCTGCTGCTGCCACCTTTTTACTACACTTGCTACTGCTGCTCACTATCCTACGCATTCTCTGGGTTACAGTTCTCTGTCTCCTGGGCCCAGGGCCTCTCAGCACAGGAACCCTGAGTCCAAAGGACATGCTCCACTCTTGGCTCTTTTTCCTCTTGGTACCAAGGTCCTCTGCTCTGGGATTAGCTCTCTTTTTAAGTCTAGCAGCATGGCAAAACTGACCAGTCCTCTTGTTAGAGTTTTGTATACCTTATTTGCATGTCCCACCAGCTACCACAAGAGTTTCAGACATCTTATTTGCCTTGTTAGTAAACGTCCAGTCCCCTTGGTAAGCCACAAGCACCTTATTTGCACAATCCTACCCAATCATTTTATAGGCATTATAAGAACATGCGTAGCTAATAAGTAATTCAACAGGTCCTGTCTCATTCCATCAGACTGTCTTCCATAAGCTTCCATAAATCCACAGGGAATAAAGGCAAAATACGTCAAACAAACCTCACCTGTGCTGTGGTCATTTTCTTCTGTTCTTAAGAAATGGACCAGTAGCTCTTGGTGTATTCTGTTTTCTATCTTCTCTAGACCTGTCTGGAAATTGTGGTAGATATTTCAGGTTAGTCTGTTACCAGAAACAATGACCTCCCAAACCCAGAACGTTCTACTTCCTCTATTACTTAAAATATCTTATTCCTGTAGTCCAGAACCTGTGGATTAAACAGGAAATTCGATTATAAGAAGACATACTCCTGGGACACAACAATTTGTCTTTCTTTCTATGAGGACTCACTGTAACAAACTACCACTTACTGCCATCAAATCGATTCTGACTCATAGCAACCCCACAGAACTTCCATGGCTGTAAATCTTTATGGAAGCAGACTGCTCCACCTTTTTCCCATGGAGCCACTAACCTTTTGGTAAGCAGTCACGCATACTAACCACAGAGCTACCAGGGCTCCTTAGAATTTCATCTGTCTTTTTAATACCCTAGAAGCTTTTACATCACAAGGCAGTCTCCATAGGAAGATATGAAAGGATAGGTGGAATGCCTTTTTTCTGGTAAAGTCTGAAGGTGGTGAATATGAAAGGAGAGACAGGAAATCAAAACCAGCTCATGGTTCCTGTCTACTGACAACTTCTCACATAGATTAACTTGAGGAATGACAACATACCGAAGGGAAAACTCTGGAAACTGATGTAAAATCACCTGTGCCCACATGTAAATTGTTTTTGTATACCACTGGGACATCACCCTAGTCTAAAGACCAAATTACTAACCAATCATAAGCACTGTTTTATTTAATCTGCAGTAGGACTCTATAAAGTAGTCATTAGTGTCTCCATTTTACACATGTGCAAGCTGTTGCCCAGGGTAACATCCTTCCTAAGTAGCAGTGTGGGAGTTGATCCATATCTGCTTTTCTCCATTATTACCCTTCTTTTATTCAACAGCTTCATATAACAAATTTCTTCTTTTCCTGCCCCCTCTTCTTCACTTTCCAGGGCATCACAGTGCTCCAGCTGCAAAAACTGAGCCTAGAGAATCAGGTGTGGTAACATTCAGCATACCCACCCAGTCAGCTGTGTCCACGCGATCAGGGATACAAATGCAGCTCCATCCTTGACTGAGAGCAGCAGATCAGAGACCAATCTCACCAACAGTCAAGCTCTTGAGCAATGCTAGACTCACACTTTGAGGATGCCATTACTGTGAGGTCAACTGCAATTCTGCTTTCACCCCACGGGAAGTCACTGTGAAGATTCTTTCTCGAGCTCTCCTGCATCCTCCAAAGCTAGACAGGTCATCTCCAAACCACTCTCTGACTCACTGGTAAACACACTGGTGAACATGCATAGCACCTCCATATCCAATCTTGATACCACTATGCCCCACAACTCCAACCCTCCGAGTGCCAGCCACTAATAATGGCACTACAGTGAAACGATTCCTTTATGTGGTCTTTGCCTTGGTTCTTCAGAAAAACACCTTAAACCGATTTCCCCTAAAACCTGAGAAGTTACCTTTGCCTAGTTTCTATCCTAGACAGTTTGTTCCATTTGTCCAGGTTGACTGACATTTCTTGGGTAAGCTATAAACAACTTGATGGTTTGATTCTTTCTGTCTGGCCCTAGGCTGCAGCCTGACCTGGGATTGGTTGATTTTATGTCCCTTGCATGGAATGAAGGGTCACTATGAATCGGAATCAACGGGACAGCACTGGGCTTTGGTTTATGCAAATGAAGTGATTATGTTCCACTAAGACAACTGGTTATTTCCTGGCCATCAACAAAGGGCCATACCATGAAACTGACCCTAAGTCTGCTTATATATGCAGCCAACTCCCACAGAGGTGTCATAAAGAAAAAAGAAGGAAAGAAGAAAAGGCAGGGGAAAGCAAGAAGACAGAAAAAAGCAGTAGAAAAGCAGTGAGAAACTTCCTAAAAGAGCTGTAACTTGGATTAGGGGCTGTAACGCTGAAGACAGCAAGAGCTCCGGAGAGGCCCTGGAGCAGAGGAGCGGTGAGGGCCCACACACCTGCTGCTACCAAGGCAGCTACACTGGTTGTCAGCTGGGTCAGTTAGTAAAGAGGCTAAGGACAGGGAGGGTGGAATACAGTGAGGCCTGCCCTGAGGGGGCCAAAAGGAGACCTGCAGGGCTGGGAGGGTGGGATGCATACCAGAAAGGGCGTGGGTGCTTGCACCGTGGAGAGCAGCAGGGAGGGCTGTCCTGCACTCAAAAAGGGAAGGACGTGCTCTCATCTTACAGTCTTCCAGACTGCCTGCAGGCTTCCTAATTCTACCCTGTTTCTTCTCTAATAAACCACTCAACTGTAAGTATGTATGGTCTTGGACTGTGAGTTCTGTGTGGCCACTGCAACAAATCACGGAACCCAAAAGAGAAGTAGAGTGCTGTGGAGACAGTAGCTGGTGTCAGAATTGGTAAAAAAAAAAAAAAAAAAAAAGTTGGAGAGTGCAAGTATGCCTGACCCCCACCTCACAGGAATCAGCTTCATGCTGACGGTGATTCTCTCTCCTCCAGAAGTTGGAGAACTTCTGAGGCTACTATCACTAGAGCTTTACCTGTACACAAGCCAAACGTGCAATCCTTCATGAAAAGGAGGGATGTAGAAAGAAGCAGCAGTGCATGAATGAGCTGGAATTGAGAGCTAGGGTTGGGAGATTCAGCACCCAATCATTTCCCTAAGCTTCTTGGCAGATTTCCTCTGTGTCAAATCTATCTGAATTGTACTAACTGCTCATGCCGGGAACATGGCAGTGGAATCACTCTAACTGCTAAGACTAATGTGGACTTCCTACTGAACTGAGGTGAAGGTCTAACTCCCCCAAAATAACTACCTAAACAAACGAGACAAGGGGCATGGCGTTCAGGTTTGCAACCAAACCTGTCCAACAAAATAATTGAGTAGGTTAGCAGAGAAAAGCCACACAACCATTTAAACAGATACTGAAAAACATTTAATAAAATCTGTGTTGCTATTGTTATAAACCTAGCATAAAGTAGAAATGAAATGGCTACTTCCTTAGAATGACTTACAAAAAACCCTCTACATTTCAAATATTAAGACATACAAGTATAAAAAGTGTATAAAACTTATATAAAAACTTGCATTAATTGTATGAAAACTGTAAATATACAAACAAGATTATATATTGTTTTTAGACACCACACGTTTAAAAATTAAAAAAATAAGCACAAGTATAATGTAAAATTTCAAGATAATGGTTACTGCTGGGAAAAAAGATGAAGGAACAAAGTCAGCACTTTAGTTGTAGCTTTAAAACTATCTCTTTGCAAAATTAAAAAGGAAATGATCGAAAGCAAAACAAAAACAAAAATTAAATTTATATGCCCAACTGAGAGTCAGTACCATATTGGAAGTATTCATATGAAACATGGAAAAGGTTCAATTCATATCATCCTTCTCATTTATCACTGGTCTGGCTACAACCCAATGTAGTTAAAGAATCAAAAAACAAGTATCAGTATTGGAGAAAAATGAAGTAAATTATCAATATTTCCCCTATATTAAGTAAACTCAGAAAACTTAACTGAAATGGTGATTTTATTGGCATGAAAACAAGAGTATAATCAAATTGAACATGATATGAAAAAATGCGAGATATGAAAATAGCGTTCCCTTCCATAAACACTATGTGTTAGTGTTACATGGTAGAACGTGAGTGGAGAATATTCTCACATTACATACTGATGTTTCAGTATAAGCATCACTTCTGACCCAATGCTTTGTTTTCAGTGATTTATACAAAGGGACAAAAAGACAGCCAACAAAAAGGAATATAAAGATATCCTTTAGGTCCATTAACACAGTACGAAGAAGGCCTGGCTGTGCAGTGGTTGAGTGTTGGGCTGCTAACTGCAAGGTCTGTGGTTCAAACCTACCAGCTGATCTGCAGGACAAAGACGTGACAGTGAGTCTGCTTCTGGAAAGATTTACAGCCTAGGAAACCCTATGGAGCAGTTCTACTCTGTCCTATAGGGACATTATGAGTTGGAATTTACTCAGTTTCAACAAGTTTAATAGAGAATTAATTGAATGAAAAACTATAATCCACCTAAATCAAATACTATGTAATTAATAGTGTAATCTGTCTTTACTGACATAAAAGGATGTCCACAACATACACTCAGTGAAAGAATATACATTACTTTTACTCAAAAAGTTTTTATATAAAAAGTAATTGCATATACATAAAACAAAACCAAACCCATTGCTACTGAGTCAACTCCAACTCATGGAAACCCAGCAGAACAGAGCAGAACTGTCCCATCTGTTTCCACAGAGCTACTCGGGGATTCGAACTGCTGACCTTTTGGTTAGCTGCGAAATGCATAACCACTGCAACACTGGAGCCCCTGTACGTGAATATCATCCTGTATTTCTGCAGAAGTAAATATACCAAAATATTAGTAATTACTGTGGTGGGATATTAGGTTGAGAAATCAACAGCCAAAAACTCAGCCGTCAGAATCTCACAGCTGCATCCTGGAAACCCTATGGTACAGTTCTACTCTGTCCTATAAGGTTGCTGTAAGTCAGAATTGGCTGGAGGACAAAGGTCTTTTGTTGTTGATCACTTAAAAGATGCATATTGGAATATTTCTAAGTGAAATGCCAAACCTTTAATTTGCTACGAAATTCTCCAAAGAAAATAAGTGGAGGAGGATACAGATGAATAAAACTGGTCAAGAGTTGATTGGGCGATGGGCACACATTACAGTTTTTTTTCTACTCTTGCATATGCTTGAGAATGTCTATTAAAAAAATGAACAGGGCATGATGAGTGCTATTTAATCTTTAAATTCAGACGATTCCAATATTAAATGCTCACAGATCAAAGTTTCTCTGCCAGTTGCACAAAGCCAGTATTGCCAATAATTAATAAAGTAACCAATAAATTTTTTAAAGACAAAGACTTAACTACTGATTTTTACGTTTTCTTCTACAGGTGAAAATCCATTCGATGGCAATAGGTTTAGTTTTTGCTTGGTTTCTTTTCTAATCTATGCATTTAAAGCTATAAATTCTCTCCATTGGCTTCTTTAGATAAATTCCACAAGAGCTGACACGTAGGATTATTACTAAAATGTAATTCAAGTTACCTCCACTATGATTTGCTTGTGTTTATGGATTAATTAGAACTGTATGGTTTAGTTGCCAAACAAACAGGGGATTTCCTGGTTATTATTTTAGTCTCACAGTGTGATTTACAGCTGGAATGACCTGAAAGTAAACTTTTAATATGACTATACAGTAAAGCTGGAGACAAACTCCATGCATAAAAGTCACCTTGTGACAAACAACAAACACAAAACTCCTCAAACACTGCCCCCAAAGCCAACTCCCACAGCTCACTTCTGCAACCACGGACACACGAAAGCAGACACCCCTCCACACGCTACAGGTACAGATCTCCTGACACGCCCCCAGCACGAAACTCCACGAGCTCTCCCTGCACAGGAAACCCCCAAGCGGATCCTGCAAATGACCCTCCAACACCGACTCGCCCCCGCCCCATACCATGGAAAATGCCCGCTCTTTCCCTCATCACCGATCCCGACGCGCAAGGAACACAAGAGCCCACCGCGAACGCCCCGGCCCCAGTACAGCCCCAGAACTCAAAACTGACCTGACAGACGACCTCCGCCTCCACGGCTGGAGACGAACTCCGAAGCTCACTCTGGATACTTTTCCTCTGTGTCCCTCACCCCGAAACGCCAACGCCACCGCAGACTGGACTTCACAAGTTCCGGACGGCAGTCTCCTTGCACCACTTACGATCTTTCCGGAGTCCGGACTCCGGCTTTAAGGTGTCCCTGCAGTGACGCAATACAGGCGCGCCTCGGTCGCCGATGCGTGACGGAAGCGGCCACTTTTCAACCAAACGGCCGCACAGAGATCCAAGCTGTCTTTAAGGCACAGAACATCGAGAAGCGGTTGAGAACGACCTATATTGTGTCCTATTTTGAAGCCAATTTAATTACTTTGCAAACTCTGCCACTGGCGCTGTTAAAAACAATAAGACATTGACAAACAGATCAACTATTAAGAGTGAGACTTGTGCAAAGCTCATTTACTTCTAGAGAAACTGCTGTAGGTAGCGTGAAGCAATTTTTTGCTTACATGCCATTTCTAATTTCATGATAGAAAATTAAGGTACAGCTGGTTTTTTGAAAATTATACAGTAGTGCAGAAAGACAAGTCACATGGAACACACATGCAAACCTTTACGAAACAACGGCAAAAAATGAATGCCGTAGAATCGGTGACCCAAGTGTCGCTAAGTTTACATGTATGTTCCACGTACTTGCTTTTCTGTGCTACTGTATAATCTTAAAAAAAAAACGGCTGTACATTCAGGGACTTCCTTTAGCGATACAGGTCTTTAGAAAAAAAACTTTTAGGCTAAGCATTCTAGAGTAAAAACATACAAAGCAAATCTATTTAGAGCCATGTCTGTCCAAGTCCAAGGAATAATACAGAACAGACGAGAGTGGGAAAACAGACAAACATGCTCCTGCAGAGCCACATCTGCCAGAAAAACAGATACAAAGTCAAGATATATATTAACATTACAAATGGACAAAACCACAGAAGGCTTCACCTTTTCAGATTGGCTAGAAACTGTGATCCCACAATTTCAATTGTCTTTTGGGGGCACAGTGGTTTAGTGATACAGCTGCTTACCAAAAGAGCAGCAGTTTAACTCTACCAGGCATTCCTTGGAAACTCTATGGGGCAGTTCTACTCTGTTCTATAGGGTCACCATAAGTCAGAAATCAACTCAACAGCAATGCGCTTGGTCTTTTTAACAATCATTGATACAGGTTTTAGAAAGGACAGTCAAGAGGGTCTTCACTGGTCCAGCAAATCTTACTGTCATTGAATGCTAATAGACTAAGACACAGATGGGTTTTTGGTTCAGTTTTATGTGAAAGGCTCCCTAAAAGATGTTTTCCAAGATTGTCCTAGCTATTGCCTTTATACCACTGGGCCAGATGATGCATCCTTGTGGGTCCTTCTAAGTCCAGCTCCAGCTGGGTCAGATTCTAGGAAAAGGGATAATGGCTCCAGTGTTATCTCCTAAGGCAGCGTCTAAAACCAAACCAAAACACATAGCTGTCCACTGGATCCTGGCTCACTACCTTCACCACCCTCTGCTATTTCTAAGTGACCAAAGACCTGGGGAAAACAAGAAGGGCATTCTTGTGAGAACAAAGTTAGGAAAACAGAAAGGGACACTTTTGAGAGATTAATAAGGTTGGTTTGCACAGGGTGTATTTATTGAAAAAGGGCCCTGGTGGTACAATGGTTAAGCATTTAACTATGAACCAAAAATTTGATGGTTCAAACCCATTCAGGCTTCACATAAGAAAGACCTGGTGATCTGCTCCCATAAAGATTAAACCAAACCCCCTGCCATCCAGTTGACCTGGATGCACAGTGATCCTGTGTGACAGAGCAGAACTGCCCTATTATTCTGATGGTAAGTAAAACAATCTTCCTGAGTATGCTTATTGTGGTTAGATGCCACCAAGTTAATTTTGGCTCATAGCAACCCCATGTGACAGAGCAGAACTGCCCTGCAGGGTTTTCTAGGCTATAACCTTTATAAGAGCAGATCACCAGGAATTTTTTCCACAGAACTGCTGGGTTTGAAATGCTCTTACCAGCCAAGTACTTAACCATTGCATCACAAGGACTCCTTAAATGTCCTTAGAGATTTACATTCCATAGTAGAATTTCAAACAGACTACTAGAGTGATAGCATAGGCCTTTTGGCCCCATCCTGGTGACAGAGGGACATCAGTTTAAATTTTAGTCTTATTTATTTCCAAAAGTCAAGATGTTTGGACAAAGTTAAGCCCTTCTATCCATCCCCAGGTCCAGCTGGAGGGACAGAGAGTAAAGAACTCGTGTCCATCATAGGGGCCAACACCACGTGCTAGGAGGTTGCGAACTGGGATTTGGCTATGAGTTTTCTGGGCCAGGCAACAGAGAGCCAGGTGGCTCAGGGCAGGCAGTCTTGAACAGACCCCGCGCTTCTGGAAGGAGAGAGTTGCACCATGAAAGAATATAGCCCTGCAGGACAGACTTGCCGGCCATTCCTCTTCTGTCGTCACCACCTTTTCGTGTCCTCAGTTATCCAGATCCACACTTCTACCACACCAAGTGCAGCATGGTTCCTACCCAGCCACCAGGCAATGTAGACACTGTCCTTCCCTTTTTACCTTCTCCTCCACTTCCTGACTACGGCAACCTTGGCAGATACTGTCTTTTGGTTATCTTGAGGGGGAGAAGGGCTGTTGTCGGAACATTCCAGAGAAAGCCTGCAAGGTCTCTTCAAGGCCCCCAGGCAAAAGTAGTCTCCAAGGGCTTTCTTCCTTTTTTTTTTTTCTCCCTTTGCAGTTTAACTCTTGCTTTGCACTTGGTGTTAATCAAACCCACTGCTGTCAAGTCTGATTTCCACTCACAGGAACCACTTGTGACTGAGCAGAGTTGCCACATTGGGTTTCCAAGGCTATAATCTTTACGGAAGCAGACCACCATGTCTTTCTCCTGCAGAGTGACTGGTGGGTTCAAACTGCCAGCCTTTCAGTTAGCAGCTGAACACTTAAACACTGTGCGACCACAGTTCCTTCCCAGTATGTATTACCCGGTGTTACTAATTTTCTTCTTTCTTTCTTTCTTTCTTTTTTTGTTTTTTTGCCCTCCACTCACAGCAACCCCATGTGACAGATGAGAACTGCCTCACAGGATTTTTCTTGAAGTGGCTAGGGGATTGCTCTCTTAGCCTTTGAATCCCTCAGTTTCAGTAACCAAAACCATATCACTTTGAGGATAGATATTGCTCTCTTTTTTCCCTTTTGGCCTTTTGGATAACAAAAATAATTTTTGTTGCAGGGATTCTGTCCCTCTGGAACTCTGCTGGTGAAATAGGTGACCAAACCAAACCCATAGCGTCAATTACTACTTATAGACAAAGTAGAACTGCCCCACAGAGTTTCTAAGGAGCACTTGGTGGAATCAAACTGCCAACCTTTTGGTTGGCAGCCATAGCACTTAACTACTATGCTACCAGAGTTTCCTTTAGGTCCCTGGGTGGTACAAACAGATAAGTGCTCGAGTACAAGCTGAAGGCTGGTGGTTTGATCCACCCAGAAGTACCTTGGAAGATAGGCCTGGAGATGTGCTTCCAAAAGGGCACAGCTTTGAAAACCCTGGGGAGCACAGTTCCATTCTGCACACACATAGTTGCCAGGAGTCAGAATTGACCTGAAGGGAACTATCATCATCCATAAGAACAACAGTCTCATTTTTATGGAAAGACCTCCTGTTGAGTTTTGTTTCTACCAACACCATTGTTAGTTTCATACTGATTGAAAACAAGTCCCAGTTGGACTCTGCAAGCGTGGGGACCTGGCGACATTTTCGCATATTGGCCCCAGACCTTCCTTGGGCACCACCTGTGACCCCAGAGCTACTGTGGAGAAAGGCAGGAAAGCAGCCTCTGCTTCCAACCACTTCACCAGTGCACCTCACTTATGCCCCCCGGAACAGATGGAAGCCAGCACCGTTTTCAGATTCTGATTCTCAAGAGAGTAGGCAGCATCACCGAATGAGCAGACTGATGAGCCCTTGCATTTTTACATCACAGCATCCTTCTAAGGAGCTCTGGTGGAGCAACAGTTAAGCACTCAGCTGCTAACAGAAAGGTTGGCAGATCAAACTCACTCTGTGGCTCCACAGGAGAAAACCTGGTGATCTGTTCCCACAAAGATTTCAACCTAGAAAACCCTATCCTATGGGGCACTTTTATTCTGTCACTGTGAGTTGGAATCAATTCAACAGCACGCTATCTTTCTGGCGACCTGCTAACTGGGCCTTTGTGGTGAGCATCCACACGAATAGCAAAAGCCTGGTATGAACAGAAACTGACCTTTGTTTCAATGTCTCATCCCCATAAAACACCAAAACCAAACCGATCCCACTCACAGTGACTCTATACTATAGGACAGGGTAGAACTGCTGCATAGGATTTCCAAGGAGTACCTGGTGGATTTGAACTGTTGACCTTTTGGTTAGCAGCCATAGCTCTTAAGCAGTACACCACCAAGGTGTGCTTTGATGTCATTTTGAGACTTGTCAGATCAAGTAGCCAGGTGATTAGCTGCAGCCTATATTCTTGTTTCCAGGTACCCCACTAAACATGCCTAATTGAGGCAAATCCTGTCAGTGCTTGGAGGCAAAGCTTTCACAGTACACATTAATATAGCAACATGATTAATATATTCAATGAAGGAGCACTGATGGTGCAGTGGGCAGGCACTCCACTGCTAACCAAAAGGTTGGCAGTTCAATCCCACCCAACAGCTCCACAGGAGATAGACCTGCCAATCTGTTTTCATAAAAATTACAGCCTAGAAAACCCCATGGGTCCCTATGATGGTAACTTAAAGGCCTAACACAGTCCATTTAGGTTACTAGGCTACATTCTATTCTCTGCCTTAATAACCTCCCCCAGACTGGACCAGCAGGCCTACATTTCTTTCCTTATCTCTTCCTCTCCCTATCTCAGAGGATGTAGAGTTGATTATCCTGTGACAAATTTTTGGATCTGCTCTGTTTGACTATCCTTGACAAACTTTTGGGCAATTCACACTGTTAGACGTAATGAAACCTTATGATGTAATGAAATCTTGTGACTCCTGACTATTGTTCTGTGACAAACCTCCTCCCCTTTGAATTCTGGCTATAAAAATCACTAGAATCCAAGCAGGACAGCTTTTGGCTGCTGTCTCCCAGACGGCTAGCAAATCTGCCAATAAATTATTCCTTGAGCCCCACACTGTCTCTGAATTTTCAGCTACAGTGACAGGTGGGACAAACTTGGCTTCGATTTGGCAACACCTATGAGTCAAAAATAAGCTCAACAGCACCTAACAACAATATAGAGGCTTCTAGGGGCCCCAAATGAACTTATCTATAGTTAGTCATGGGCCAAAGTCCTGGTGGCAAGTAACCTCAAACCCAAAGGAAATCAGAAAGCTTTATCAGTTTGTGCTTTTAGGTATGTGTGTGTTGTGCGTCTGTGTGTCTGTGTATCAGATATTACAGAAATCAGCCCTACCTATGCTTTGGCATCTAAAAACCTAGGAAATACAAGTTATTTAATTTCCTCACTGAACTTCAATTCTGGCACAGCCAAACATTGTTTGAAGACAAAACTACTTTTTTTTCCTTAAAACAATTATCAGTCACTCCAAAATATGGCCCCTAGACTTCCTTTGAACTCAGTATTGAAGTCATTCCTGAGGTTCACCCTTCAGCAAAGGAAGGATTAGACACGTCTGTGAAACAAAACAAGACTAAAAGAGCACACCAGCCCAGGGGGAAGGACAAAAAGGTCAGAGGTGACAGCAGAGCTGGTAACGGAGAGCTTGAGGTCAAAGGGAAGAACGCTAACATGTGATGAGGTTGGTAACCACTGTCACAAAACAATATTTGTATTAACTATTTCATAAAAAACTAATTTGCTCTGTAAATTGTCATCTCAAGTACAATAAAAACATATATATTTCCTTCCCTCCAAAAATAATCAGCCAATTTGTCTTGGTTCTTGTCTTTTAGGAAATGCTAGCATTTTTAATAAACATTTTAAAGCTATTTTTGTTTAGTAGTCTAAAACACTCTCTGCTACTTTTGCAACTGTAATCACTGTATCTATACAGTTGAAGGTAGTTCTGGCTTGAACTGACCTTTGTTTATTTTTATTTTTTATTTTTTATTCTACTCAGGAAGCCTCAAGTAGTGTCAGACCTGCTTTAAATTAGAAACATATTTTCTTGTTTCTGTGATGATTAAGGTTGTGTGTTGACTTGACTGGACCCTACTTCTCAATGATTTGATAGTTCTGATGTAACTTGGTAGTTATTAATCATGCAACCACCTTCATAATGAGACCTGATAAAATGAAATCATTTTCGTGATAAGATCTGTTATGAGCAGCCCATGAGTTGAAAAGGATTTTCCTTGGCCTATACCCAATATCGGTGGACTTTCTGGCAAAGCTTATTGGCTTTTGTTCTCTCTGGATCCGCAGTCAGCTCTCATTCATCTGCTCTCCAGTTCTTGAGCCTTGAGCTAGCTGCTTACTCAGCCACTTAGGAACTGGCAGCCTGTGAACCTCAGCCTGCTGTCTGAGCTGCTGATCTTGGGTCCAGTTCACGAGCCCCTGCAGGTACATGGGTCAGAAGAAGCCTCTAGCCTGACCCAGGGACTTGGGACTTTCCAGGCCTTACATCTACATAGGCAATCTCCTTGATACAAATCTATCTCTCTCTATATAAGTATTTATACATTTCACTGATTTTACCTTTCTAGAGAACCCAGCCCAAGACATACTGTCAGACTAAGTAAGGTGTGGAGGTAGAGGAATTTATATAAAAGGGGGCAACTAACAGAGTAATTTCTGACTCAGAGTCTGCAGTATATGAACATGTTCTTTTAGAGATGTGCAAGCATTAATAAGAAAGCTTAAAATGTGTCCAATTCTGGCATGACAAAATGGGACAATGCATTAAAAAAAGAATTTTAAGTATTTTATCTCCTATCTCCATGACTGCTGTTTTGTCTCTTGTAATCATACTGCTCATGGTCACCCTGACTTGAATGCCATAAACAAGTCAAAGCCGCTGCAGCAAAGTTTTTATTAGCCTTTAATTTCATATCTTGGATATTACTTCCATTTTTTTGAGGTCATTTTTCAGTCCTGATTTTTATATACAGTATTATTAAATCTTTTAATTTACAAGTATCTTTAGGTTTGCAGTCCACTCCACTTTTGATTCTGACCCTGGCCACTTTTATGGCTCTTTTCTTAATTCTTTATTTATCTTAACCTCTTTTTATTTTTTTGATGTTTTATTTTAGCTACACTTCATCTTCCTTTTACATACAGCGACTTTTTCTCTAGTAACCAGACCTTTCAGCTATTTACATATAGCTTTTTTGGGTTTTGGGGTTTTGTTTTTTTGCCCTCCAGGTGATCCCAACTCTTAATGACTGTCATGGATTGAATTATGTCCCCCCAGAATGTGCATAGCAGTTTGACTGAGCCATGATTCACAGCGTGGTGTCACTGCCCTCTTTTGTGGTTTTCCTATGCTGTAAATCCTAATCTCTGCCTGTGGTTAATAGACTAGATTATGTTAAAGAGGATTAGGTAGGACCCCAACACACTTCCTAAAGTCACCTCCTTGCTGCAATGTAAAAGGAATTTCCCTGGACTGCGGTTTGTACCACCTTTAACCCTACAAGAGATAAAAGGAAAATGAAGCAAGCAGAGAGTTGGGGCCTCATATCATCAAGAAAGAAAGAAGCACAGGAAACTGAGTGTGTTCTGTGGAAAGGCCGGAGGTCCCTGAACCTGAGAAGTTTCCGAGTCCAGGAAAGACCAATGACAAGGACCTGCCAGAGCCAGCAGAGAAAGCCTTTCCCTGGAGCTGACACCCTGAATGTGGACTTTCAGGTTACTGGACTACGACAAATAAAATTTCTCTTTTTAAAGCCATGTACTTCCAGCATTTCTGTTAAAGCAGCACTAGCTGACCAAGACAATGACCCTTTAGGACAGAGCAGAACTGCCCCATATGGTTTCTTTACTGGAACAGATTGCCACATCTTTCTCCCAAAGAGCCACCGGGGGGTTCAAACTGCTGACCTTTCAGTGAGCAGCAGAGCTCTTAACAACTGTGCCACCCGTGCTCCTTGCTATTGACAGAGACCTCCATTTTTTTAATCTCCTTTTTGCCTGTCTCCAATTCTTTCTGAACTGTAAAAAAAACTTCTTCCCTCCTGCCTTCGCAGGCTCAGTTAGGCACCTTGCCCTTTTTGCCAGTCTCCAAACTAATCTACACTCTTTTGTCACAACAGCACAACTTTATGAAGTTTTTCTCAACTAAATCATTGTGTACAATGTGATTGTTGAACTTGATTTAGAAAGGTTTTTAATATCTCTGGTTGGTAGAAATATGCACTTCAGTTAGAATAAATATTTTCATAAAAACTATCATGTGGTCAGTTAAATGTATACTCTCTTTTAAAAAGTTGAGAGCCTGGAATTCAACTGTGTCTCTAATGAATATCTCTGCTATGAAACACTTGCAGTGAGTGCTCTAAATGATGAATTGCTCGGCTGACAGTTGAGGGAAACAGCTGTCCTCTTTCGTCCCTTAAATGTTTTTATTTCTTTAATGACCTTGAGTATAAATTTGGGAAAAATTACTTTAACGAGAATTAACCAATAACAATAAAACTATGCTATCTACCAACCCTGCCAGCTCTGGGGTTCACAGATTCTTCTTTTGATTTATTTTTACTTTTCTTGACCATGTTTGTATATTTTACTCACTAAAAAGCTAAACAATCTTAAAATATGTTCAACATTTACAACTGAAAAGCTTTCACTAGTTCATAAACAAAATCTTTTTTAAAACACAACTTATCTAAATTATCTTGTTTTCAGATTACAGAGTTTTCTTTTTCTTTCCTTCTTTCATCTTTCAAGGCCCACTCAAAATGTGAACCAGCTGAAATATTTCCCTTAAAGGGGCAATTTTCCATTTAAATTTATGTGAGTTTTTTTCTCATTATAAATGGATTCTGTCAGAGCTTAACTCAGCAAGAAAACACAAAGTTAAAGACCTTGCAGTTTCATGATTTAAAATAAACCAAAAGCAAACACACTGCCAACAAATCAATTTACACTCAAAACAAGCCTATAAAACGTGTAGAACTGCCTCACAGGGTTTCCTAGGCTGTAACCTCTTTGGGAAGAGACTGCCAGCTCTTTGCTTCCACAGAGCAGCTGGTGGGTTAGGATCATCAACCTTTCAGTTAGCAGCAGCACAGGGCTTAACCACTGTACCACCAGGGCTTCTGGTTTAAAATAGAGAACCAAATACTTAAAGAAAACCTGCTATAGTCTTTTATGTCATCCAAAACAGATTAGTTTTTTTCTACTTACAAGGTTGGATCTTTACAATTAGCATAACAATGCTTACTAAGGAAAGGTTCTCCATTCCACTTTAGTGAGTGGTCTCTGGGGTCTCAAAAGCTAGCAAGCAGCTGTGTAAGCATTAATTGGTCCCAACCCACCCCAAGCAAAGAAGAATGAAGAATACAGAACACATAAAGAAAATATGAGCACAACAGATTGAAAGAGCACATAAACCAAAGAGTACATCAGCAAGAGACCAAAAGAATTAGATGGTGCCCGGCTACCACCAATGACTACCCTGACAGGGAACACAATAGAGTCTCTGATGGAATGGGAGACGAGTGGAGTATAGAACTCAAGCTCTAGCCAAAAGACCTGACTTGATAGTCTGACAGACAGGAGGGTCCCCAAAGACATGGCCCCATGACTCTCTGTCAACTCAGAAATGAAACCATTCCTAAGGCCAATTCTTCAGACAAAGATTGGACTGTATTATAAGACATGCAATGATACCGGTAAAGAGTATGTTTCCTGACTCAAGTAGATATAGGAGACTAAACGGGCAGCTCCTGTCCAGAGGCAAGATAAGAAAGCCAAAGGGAACAGGAACTGGTTGAATGGACATGGGGAACGCAGAGTGGACATAAGTGTGCTGTTACAGTGTGGGGATAGCAACTAAGGTCACATAATAAGGTGTGTGCACGTTTTCGTATGACAAATTAGTTGAATTGGAAACTTTCACTTAAAGCACAATAAAAGAGAGAGAGAGAGAAGAATAAGATTGGATCCTTAGCTGTTAATATTTTAGGTTTTCACTTACTTTGCTTTGCTTTCTGCAGAAAGTTTTTTTTTAAAAGGAGGCTATATTACATTTATTAGATTTGTTTCTAGCCTCAAAACACTGGTAATAACGAGTTTGCCACTGGGCTGCTTAGTTTTAGTAATGCTTTTTTTTATTACCACTTAAATAAACAATTGTATCTAAAAAGAATGGGCTCTCCTGAGGTCACTGCAGTTCTAAATTATCCTTAGCTAAGCTGGTCCAAGATTTAAAGAAACTACAGGTCTGAAGACCAAATGTAATTGCAGGTGTCCCTGTGGAAGGGGGTAGGGGAGCTCTCATTTCTTGTCTCTAAGACAATGACCAACCCATTTAGCTAAGAAAGCACAACTATAGGTCACTGGAGTTTATCCGTGGACCCACTATGGAAGAGGTGCCTAGCACCCAGATCTGTTCTTAAAATTCATGGATTCCACTAGCCTGAGCTGCTAGGGAGAGCCAGTGGTTCAATAACTAACTACTCAGCTGCTAACAGAGAGGGTGGTGGTTTGGATTCACCCAGCAGCTCTGAGGGAGAAAGAAAGATCTAACAATCTGCTTCAGTAAAAATTACAGCCAAGAAAATCCTACGGGGCAGTTCTACTTGGTCACATGGGGGTCACTGTAAATCAACTCAATGGCACCCAACAACAACAACACTCCAGGAGAAAAGACCTCATGTTGCTGGAGTCCCAGAAGCCAAAGAGAAAGATGATGAAAACAAAAAAGTTAATTGGTGTAAACCTACAGTTCATCTAACTGTGCAAACCCCAAACACGATAAACCCAAGAAATTCATGCCAAATTTTCTTCAGAAAACATCTTGAAAGCAGTGAGAAATAATACTTTATGTTGTCATTGCTAGGTGCCACAGGTCAATTCTGACCTGGAGTGACCCCATGTGACTGAGTAGAACTGCCCCATACGGTGTTCTAAGCTGTAATCTTTACTGGAACTAATTATCAGGTCTTTCTCCTGCAGAGATGCTGGACGGTTTGGAGAACTGCCAACCTTTCAGTTCGCAACTAAGCACTCAATGGGGTTCCTTTACCTATAGGGTAAAACCACTCAAATGACAGCAGTGTGTTATCAGAAACCATGGAGACCAGAAAAAAAGAATCTTAACAGTTGCAAATACTGAGAGAAAAGAACTATCACAGTGAAATTCTCTCTCAGGAATCAAAGTGGAACAAGGATCTTTTCTGATGAGAGAATATCAAGAGAATCTGTCAATAGCTGACCTACCAAAACCAGTGTCTAAAGAAGTTGTTGAAACAGAAATTATTTTTTAAAAAAGATCCTGGTACATCAGGAAGGAAGAACAAGAAAATGAAAGGAGCAAAACTATGGGTAAATTCATTGCCTTTACTTCTGCCTAGTTTTATCTATTATGTAGGACATCTGAAGCAAAGTGAAACATTATCTGATGTGTTTCTTGCATGTGTATGTGTGTGTGAAAGAAAGCACTTCTTTCTTCCACAAATGCTTTCATATTTTGCTAAAGGTGCTCCACCATTCATGCATTCACAGACTTTTATTGCTAATTGATTTCAGCTGAAACTGATGAGCCAGACTCTACCACCAAAAACCCTGCCACATGTCTAGACTTCTAACATATTCTCTCCCATGTGAACTGTCTGACATCAAATGAGGGCAAAAGCTTTCTCACTATAATTATATTTCTACCCACTGAGCTCACTGATGATCTATGAGCATCACTGAAGATGCTGTTAGGTGCCACTGAGTTCATTTCAATTCACAGCGACCCCCCGTGACAGAGTACAGCTGACCCATAAGTCAATTAATTTTGTTTAAAACCAAACATTTTGTTTTAAGACAAAATTGTCTTGTCCTTACTGTGGTGGTTTGCATTTTGCTGTAATGCTGGAAGCATTGTCACCAGCATTTCAAGTACCAGTAGGGTTACCCATGGTGGACAGTTTTCATTGGAGCTTACAGATGAAGACAGACTATGAAGAACCTAAAAGACGACTTCTGAAAAAACTGACCAGTAAAAACTGTATGAATAGCAGTGGAACATTGTCAGACACAGCGCCAGAAGATGAGCCCCTCAGGTTGGAAGCCACTTAAAGAACGACAGGGAAAGAGTTGCCTCTTCAAAATACGGTTAACCATAACAATATGGACAGAGTTAAGCTTTTGGAACCTTCATTTGCTGATGTGGTATGACTCTAAATGAGAAGCAACAGTTGCAAGCATCCATTATGGAACATGGAATGTACCAATATCAATCCAGGAAAATTGGAAGTTGTCAAAAATGAAGCAGAATGCATAAAAGTTGAGATTGTTCTGGTACTGACCATTTTCAGTGAGACAGTTGTATGGTATGTCATGCTGGAAATGACAAACTGAAGTGAAATGGTATTGCATTTATCACCAGAAAGAACATTTCAAGATCTGTACTGAAGAATACTGTCAGTGACAGAATAATATCCACATATCTACATGGAAGACCAGTTAATATGAATATTATTCAAACTTACACACCAACCACTAATGCCAAGGATGATGAAATTAAACATTTTTACCAACTTCTACAGTCTAAAGTTGATCAAACATACAATCAAGATACACTGATAATTACTGGTGATTGGAATGCAAAAGTTCAGAAACAAAGAAAAAAGATCAGTAATTGGAAAATATGACTTCAGAGACAGAAAACACGCCAGGGATGCCAAAACAGAATTCTGCAAGACCAGCAACTTCTTCATTGCAAATACTTTTTTTTCAGCAACACAAACAATGACTAGATATGTGAACCTCACTATGGAATACACGGAGATCAAATTAACTACATCTGTGGAAAGAGATGACAAAGAAATTCAGTAACATCAGTCAGAACAATTGGGGGGAGGGTGACTGCAGAACAGATCATCAATTACTCATATGCAAATTCAAGTTGAAGCTGAATAAGGAAGTCCGTAAGAGCCAAAATACAACCTTGAGTATATCCCACCTGAATTTACAGGCCATCTCAAGAAGATATTTGACACTGAACACTAAAAACCAAAGGCCAGATGAAATGTGGAATGACATCAAAGATAACACACACAAAGAAAGCAAAGGTCATTAAAAAAACAGAAAAGAAAGACAAACACAAAATGGATGTGAGAGTCTGAAACTTGCTCTTGAACATCAAGGAGCTAAAGCAAAAGGAAGAAACAATGAAGTAAAAGAGCCAAACAGAAGATTCCAAAGGGCAGCTGGAGAAGGCAAAGAAAGAATTACAACGAAATGTACAAAGACTTGGAGTTGGGAAACCAAAGGGAAGATTACACTTGCCATTCCTCAAGATGAAAGAACTGAAGAAAAATATCCAAGTCTTGAGTTGTAACACTGATGATTCCACAGGGAAAAAATTGAATGAGGCAGGAAGTATCGTAAGATGGAAGGGTTACACAGCCACCATACTAAAAAGAATTGGTCACCTTTAAACCATTTTAGGAGGTAACATACCATACATGAGGAACCAATAGTACTGAAAGGTAGAAGTCCAAGCCGCATGAAAGGGAATGGCAAAAAACAAGGCTTAGGGAACTGACAAAATGCCAATTGAGATGTTTCAACAAAGAGATGCAGTGCCGTACGTGCTCACTTGGCTACATCAAGAAATTCAGAAGACAGCTTCCCAGCAAAATGTCTGGAAGAGATCTGCTCATTTCAAAGAAAGATATTCCAAAAGAATACAGAAATTATTGAACAGCCTTCAGACAGACTCCACCTCAACTTAAAGAAAACAAAAACTCTTCTACCTGGACCAGTAAGCAACATCCTGATAAATGGAAAACTACTGAAATTGTCAAGGATTTCATTTCATTTCAATCCCCACATAAGCAGTAGTCAAGAAATTAGCTGATGTATTGCGCTGGGCAAATAAGCTGGAAAAGAGCTCTTTAATGTATTAAAAAACAAGGATGTTACTTTAAAGATTAAGGTGAGTCTGACCCATGGTATTTTCAATTGCCTCATATGCACGGAAAATCTGTACAATGAATAAGGAAGACTGAAGAAAAATTGATGCCTTTGAACTACGGTGTTGGTGAAGAACACTGAATATACAGTGGACTGCCAGAATAATGAATAAATCTGTCTGGGAGCAAGTGCAGCCACGATGTTTGTTAGAAGCAAAGATGGCAATACTTCATCTCATGTAATTTAAATATGTTATCAGGAGGGACCAGTTCATGGTGAAATGAAGAGTCACTGAAAAAGAGGAAGACCCGCAGCAAGATGGATAGAGTCTGCAATGGGTTCAAGCATAGAAATAACTGTGAGGATGGCACAGGACTACACAGAATTCCATTCTACTGTCCACAGGGTAGCTACGTGTCAGAACCAACTTAACAGCATTGAACAACAGCAACAACAGTCTTCACAGGAGCAGATCAGCAGATCTTTCTCCCACAGAACCTCTGAGTATCTGTGAACCAGCAACATTCCAGTTAGCAGCAGAGCACTTAACCATTGCTCTACCAGAGCTCCTTATGACAGGATCTGTCTTTACACAAAGGCTTTCTCATTCTCTTCATTCACAGTTTCTCTCGGTATACGCTTATCAACTACATATGAGGCAGCGGGCTTAACTCTTTTCCGTAACGAATGTACTAGTTTTTTTCTATGTATTTTTTGTAACAAAAAATAAGTAGTTCATCACTGAAGGCATTACTACACTCACTGCATCCATAAGGGTTCTCTCCTGGGCACTTTCTCCTGAGGGTGCACACCTGGCAACAGGCTGTCCCACAACAACTACCTTCCTATCTGCTAGGAGCCCACTGATATTTAATGAAGTCTGAGCTGTCACAGCAGGTATTTTTCTAGTCACTGTATTGACACAGTTTTTCCCCTTTGTGAGTTCACTTGCTTGTAATGAGATGTGTCTCTCTATGGAAGCATTATCCACCTTCAGGGGATCTAGATGTTTCTCTCTTGTGTGCATTCTCTTATGCTTAACAAGGCAGGATATACTACAGAAGACTTTCCTGCACTGAACGCAATCACAGGGTCTCTCTTGTGTGTGAGTTCTTTGATTAACACTGAGCCCCATCTTTGCAGCAAAGGCTTTCCCACAATCACTGCATTGGTACGGTTTCTCTCCTGTGTCAGTTCTCTGATGTCTGATAAGAATGGACTTCTGAAAACAAGATTTCCCACATTCACTGCATACATAGTGTTTCTCTCCAGTATGAGTTCATTGATATATGAGGAGATTGCTCTTCTGGATGAAGCCTTTTCCACATTCACTGCATATGTAAGAGTTCTCTTCTGTGAGTTTTGTGATGTACAACGAGCTGTGATTTTCTCGAGAAACCTTTCCCACATTCACTGAATCCATGGGGTTTTTCTCCTCTCATTTCTCTGACGCACAATGAGGTCCGCCTTTCTGTGGAAGGCTTTGCCACATCCAGTACACTCATAAGGTTTCTCTCCTGTATATGTTCACTGATGTTTGATTAGATTGAACCCTTTTTGAGAATGCTTTCCCACATATACTGCATACATGGGATTTATTTTCTCTATGAATCTTCTGAGATTCACTAAGGTAAGATTTTCTGAGAAAGGCCTTCCCACATTCACTGCATTCATGGGGTTTCTCTCCTTCGTGAATTTTTTGATGTTCAGTGAGCTTGAACTTCTTGAGAAAAGTCTTCCCCCATACATTGCATCCATGAGTTTTCTTTTCTGAATGAATTTTCTCGTGTTCAGTAAGCTGAGACTTCTTCATGAAAATTTTCCCACGTTTAATACATTTGTGAGTTTTTTCTGTTTGGTAAGTTCTCTGAGGCTTCAGGAGACGTGACTGTGTGGATGGGTTTTCTGTTTTCATGAATTTTAATTTCTATATGAGTTTGCTCATGATTATCATGAAAAAGGGTTTCCCATATCCATTCAACTCAACAAGCTCCTTTATTTCACAGCTTCTGTTTTGGGTCACCAAACCTAAATATGGCTTCAAAGTTTTTCCATTCAGATCAAACATAAAATCACGATTTGGCCTTAAAGGAAGATAACTTTTGCTTCCATGAACAATATTTCCAAGTACATTAGGTTCATAGCATTGATCCATCATCTTCAGATATCTTTGGTTTTGGAAATGTCCCTGCATATGATCATAACTTTCTCAATTTCTAAAAAAGAAGAAAACAACGTATCCTTCCATGAGCACGCTATGGAATAAAACTGCTTCACAATGTCTTGGAGTGCAATAGCTCTTTCAAGGAAACTGTAATATCAGTACAAAAGAAATTCCAATAATAAAAGTTCCTGATCTCTTCAACAGGAGCCCTGGTGGTCCAGTGGTTTAGCATTTAGCTGCTAACCAGGAGGTTAGTAGTTTGAACCCACTAGCTGCTCCAAGGGAGAAAAGATCTAGTGATCCACTCCAAGAAAGATTACAGCACAGGAAAGCCTATGGGACATTTCTATTCTATCTTATAGGAATGCTATGAGTTGGAGCTGAAACTAGAACTGTGAGACAGTACATTTCTGTTCTTGTGATACGGACAAGTAAGCACTTTACCGCTAGCCAAAAGGTTGGCAGCTCAAATCCACTCATAGGCAACACAGATGAAAGGCCTGATGATCTGCTTCCAAAAGGTTACTGCTTTAAAAATCCAATGAAGCAGTTCTGCTCTGCCCATGTGGCATCACCATAAGTCAGAGGGAACTCAATGGCAAGTAACAACAAGTAAAAAACCAGAGACAACCACCAACATAAGTCACCTGATTTGTGGTACATTGTTTGGGCAGCCCTAGGAAACTAATACACTTAGCTGTGACATGTTCTCAAATGTTCCTACAGAAAAATGGAAACGATGATTCCCATTAAATATTACAACATGCCAGTGAACCATGAAATCTCCAAAAGCAGATATACTGCTGTGCCAGGTGTGAGAACTGCCACCTTCTTTTTTTTTTTTTTTAATTTAACATAACTGAGTGAAAATATACATTCACATGTAAATTTACATGCCCCCCTATATGCAGCTTCCACTGCTCTCCCTGTCCGGTGACTGCACAGTATTCCTCTCTGCTCCATACATGTCTCATCCTCCCAACAGTCTCCTTTCCCCTCCTCTCCGTCCACTCCCCTTCCTCCAGCCAGAGGTCAGCAAGATGATATCCTATAGATGTATAGAACCATAAAGTGCTTCCAACATATGGTTACTCTGCATTGCCAAGTCCATTCCATTCCTGCCAAAGAGTGGACCTTTGTTATAATTTATGGGAACGGGCAGCATCAGGGCCGGGGGCCATGCTCTCAGAGGAACCCCAAAACCGCCGGACCATCAATTGAGGTCTTTTAGTGGAGATCTCATGATGCACCTCTTTTTATTCTTGTGTTGCCAGTGAGGCTCCTCTCTGTGAGCTCCGTCATGGCTATCACTGGTGGTGGCCGGGCACCATCCGGTTCTTCCAGTCCCAGGTCGATGTAGGCACCCACTCTTGTGGGTCTCTCTGTCTTCTTGGTTGTCTTTACCGCATGCCATTTTGGCCCTCAGTGAGCATCCGTTCCTGCTGAGTTGGGACCATTTGCTGTGTCCTCGGATGGCAGCTTGGCAGCTTTTAAGACCCCAGACGCCACTCACCAGTGTGGGGTGCAGAGAGCTCTCTTAGCAAAACGCTAGTTGTGCCAATTGGCCTGGAATTCGCCTAAGAGCATGGTCCCCCGCCCCCCGCCCCAGCTACTCTATCCTTGCAGTATTGAGTTATGATGGAAGGAGTACTCAAGTTATGCTGAAGTCCACTTAATGTTGTTCTTGTTCCTAGTGTGTGCTGTCACCTCCCACCTTCTTAATGTTGTACTAGACAGATGTCATATAGAAATTTTTCCCATTTCAGAATCCCTGATATACTGGATCCCTCATTTTGCCACTAGTAACATATTCTCTCATTACCTTCTCTCTCAAACCGTATTTATTACACTCATCTTTCTGAATTCTAATCACCCTAAGGATCTCCTTTGTCTGTAACAGTACTTATCCGAAGATAGCCTCATCCAGGTCAAGTTGTTATGCCCAGGCCTAAGCTCTCCCTAACCTTCTTACGTACTTTCAGCAAAAGCAGAGAGCCCCACAGGATGCTAAGGAGCTCCTCTAACTTCGTAGCTGGTGTTGTTAGTTGCTGTCAAGTCAACTTCAAGTCATGGTGACCTCACGTATGCAGAGTAGAGATCTGCTCTGCATGTGACCTTTCAAAAGCAGATCAACAGGCCTATCTTTCAGGTGCCTCTGGATGGATTCAAACCACTAACCTTCTGGCTAGCAGTCACAAGTGCTTAATGCTCTCTACCACCCAGGAGACATGCTTCTAATTTACAATGTCCAAAATGTAACTCCTGACTTCCGAACTCAAATCTCCTCTCCCATGTTACCATCTATGTTCATCACAGTAAATGGCAACTCCACTTCTTCTCAGACCTGTGCTAAAAATTCATATCACCCTTTATCCATTTATCTCACATCCCATATCAATCTCAATGGCAAATTCCATCAACCCTCCTTTATAAAGATATCCAGAATCTGTCCAGTACTCACCACTCAAGCCTAGTTGAAGCCACCAATAACACGGTATCCTGTCTAGCTTCCCTGTTTCAATATCTGCCTGTTCAAACCTATTTTCACCCATACCCCAAATGATACTGTGGTGAAATGTGGCCTTTTGCTTCAGTTTATTGGAAAAGAGCTGAGAATTCTTCTTCCCCTAAGCCCTGAGGAGTTAGTTACCTTTGCCTAGTTTCCTATCCCACAGGGCTTGTTACTTGCATTGAGGGTGATTGACACTGCCTGTGTAATCTCTAAACAGTCTAAAGGTTTGATCATTTTTGTCTGGCTCAGGGATAGAGCCTACCCTGTGATTTGTCTATATGACACATCTCGTAGGGATTGGTCAATACAATCATGCAAATGAAGTGACTGTGGCTTATCCAGAGAGGACTGGTCAGTTTGTGGCCCTGGTGGGAGCATCATGCCTAAAATTGACTAGGGATTTGCTTATATATACAGCCAATCTGACAAAAGTTTCAGAAAGAAAAACAAGCAAACAGAGAAAGAAAGGGAGGCAAGAAGCAACAGAGATAAAGGAGATGAAGTACCACCTAAAAGAGTTCTAGCATAAATTAAGGGCTGTAACACTAAGAAACACTGGTGGTGTAGTGGTTAAGTGCTACATCTGCTAACTAAAAGGTCAGCAGTTCAGCTCCACCAGGCATGCTTCGGAAACTCTATGGGGCAGTTCTACCCTGACCTATATGGTCACTATGAGTCAGAATTGACTTGATGAGAGTAGGTTTTGGTTGTTTAACACTGAAGAGAGCAAGAGGCCTAGAAGGGGCCCTACAGCATAGTTGGTGGAAATGACAAAAACCTGGTGCTAGGAATGCAGCTAAGATAGCTCAACAAAACAAGACTTCTACACTGGCTATCAGCTGGGTCAATTAGGAGAGTGGAGAGGCTAACTGCAGGGAGGCCAAAGGCAGACAGGCCTGTCCTGTGGGGGCGAAGAGGGGCAATATCGTGCAGAGGCTGAGAAAGGGCCTCTACTAGGGGTGCTGAGAGAAGCTGTCGTAAGTCCCCACAGCTGAGGTGGTGTCCACAGTAGAGGGAAGGGCCAGCTTGCTTGCAAGGCCAACAGGAGCTAAGAGAGCTAAGTCACACTTACGGAGGGAAGAGGTATGCTCTCCACTTCCAGGGAGCCCTCCAGATTTTGCCTATATGCTTCCTGATCCTGAGTTTTAGCTTCTTTATCCTGATCACTAGCTGCACTCTGTTAATTCCTTAATCAACCACTTAACACTAAGTATGGTCTGTGAGTTCTGTGTGGTCATTACAATGGATGATCTGTTAGGGCAATTCACACAGGACACCACTTGCTAGTGTGATTAACACAGGACACCACTTGCTGGTGTGACATATGTTAGGGGCCGAAGTTGAAAAAATCACACTGACGACAAACTTTTCACTTGCTGTGGGCAGAAAAGGGACAGTTAGTCTCTGCTATCAGGAGACTTCCTGATAGCAGAGACTAACACCAGTTTGTTTAACCGACCAGCTTTTACTGAGCAAAGTAAACACATTTTCTGCTGGGAAAGTGAGAAAAGGCAAGTTATCAGTGTTCCTCACTTCAAAAGCAGAAGCGACATTCCCAGGAAGGGAGACGAGAAAGTCCTTGAGCTAGACTCAGTGAATGCGGTTTGCAGCACGTACTGTTTTCAGTACAATGAGACAACCTTGTCTTGAGGGCTTTTGCAATTCTCAAGACAAGTCTCTATCTTAACAAAGACCAGGTTAGGATATGCAGGATTGTACATTCTTTCCAAACATGCACATCCTCACAATGATCAAACCGAGAAGAGATGTAGAGAGTGCCGGGGGGAGAATGGGTGATGTAAGAATTGGTAGAAAGGTTGAAGACTGGATGTGTGTCTGACCTTTACCTGAGAGCAATCAGTTATAGGCTGATTGTCATTCTCCCCCTTGAAGTTAGACAGGTTGTGACACTACTATCCACTACTACTACTGTTGTATAGATACATGTAAAACATAAATTATCACATGTCACTGCATTATTTTAAAAATTCTCATGTTTCCACATCTCATTAGTAATAAAATGATAAAATCAAGTCCCTAAAATGGAAAAATCAAGTCCCTCTCCATGCTTCTTTGGTGTTTCTCAGACATAGTCTTGTGTTGGTCCATTCAGCTTCCCATTCTCTCCACTCTTTGCCCAGAAAGCCCACTCACATTGCTCATTCTCTCTGCAGTCAATCAAGCCTGTGTACGGAGGCCCCAGTAAAGGCTCTGAACAAAAGCTCCGTGGCTTCCTGGGGGGTGAAATACATAAATGCATGTTGTGGCACGGGGTGGTGTCCCCTGAGATATGGAAACACCATGCTGGGAGCTGTCTCAGATGCCACTCAATGCATGTCTTCATCTGTATCCTTTTTTCTGTAATAAAATTATAATCCTATGTATAGTGTTTTCCATGAGTTCTATATGATGTTGTAGCAAATCATCAAACACAAGCAAATATGGAAGCCAGCAAGTCAGAAGTGAGAAGGGCCTGGGGACCCCTGAGCTTATGTCTGTATTCTAAGGGGGTAGAGGGAACAGCCAAATTTTTAGCCAGCAGGTCATAAACAAGGATGTTACAGAGATTCCCAAGTATCTGACATCCTGGGCAGACTTGACAATCTGGAGGGCTGTGTCCTTTACCTTGTGAGATCTGATCTACCTCCAAGGTTAGTGTCAGAACAGAAGTGGAACAAAGGAGAACAGAACTGATAAGGAACTGATTTCAGAAGGATTTAACTGATCCTTACCCACGGCACTTGGCTTGGCTTACAGTTTGCTGTGAGCATAGTAAAATAAGTTCCTCTGTGCAGCCTGTTGACTTGGTTCTGTGCAAAAACAGTTTGAGAGCTTTTCCCCCTAATCCCTGAGGAGTTACCCTTGCCCTAGTTTTCCAACCCAGGGCATTTGTTACTTGTGTCCAGGTTGACTGACATTTCCCAGGCAAGGTGAAAAACAACTTGGTTTGATACATTTTGTTTGGGCCCAGGCTACAGCCTGCTCTGTGATTGGTATGAACCTTGCAGGGATTGGTCAATAGATGAGTCAATAATAGTCAAATAAAGTGACTATAGTCTTACATGCAAATGAAGTGTCTGTGACCTACCAAGAGGGGATTGGTGAGTTTGTGGCTCTGCTGCTAGGGCCATGCCTTGAAACTGATAAGGAGTTTGTATATGTAGCTAGCCAATCCCATACAAGTTTTTTGGATTGGAAGCAGACAGAAAGAGAAGGAAGACAAGAGAAGAAGAGAGAAGCAGAGAGAGAGGAAGCAAGGTACCTACTAAAAGAGCTGTGACATGTCACATGGGTCAAGGGCTTTAACACAGCCGACAGTGACAGGCAAGTAAGGGATTCAGTGGCGCAGCTGGCCAAATAGGCTCAGAAGGGGCCCGGAGGAGAGTCTATGGTGGCAGACGGAAGGATGAAGGAAGAGAGGCCTGCCCTGGGGGCCACCAAAGGAGGCCTGTCCTAAGAGGACCAAGAGTGAGAGGGGGTACACATGACAGAGAGAAGGGCCTGAGAGAAGGACTCTAGGGACCTCACAAGGAGGAGATAAGACAGCTGTCCTGCACTAAAGAAGGGAGGGATGTACTTTCCTCTTCAGGGGAGCCTTCAGACTTCGCCTGCATGCTTCCTGGTCCTGATCCCAAGGTGTAGCCTGTTCATCAGTAAACCACTTCACTAGCAGTATGGTCTGTGAGTTCTGTGTCCCTTGTAATAAATTATCAAAGCCAGAAGTAGAGCATGCCATGAGAAGGGCAGCTGGTGTGAGAATTGTAAGAAGTTTGGAGAAGGGAGGTATGTCTGACCTCTACCTTATAGGAATCAGTTTTGGGCTGGATCCTGGACATTTTCTCCATGAAAGTTAGACAGATTCTGAGGCTACTACAACCCCTACCATTTTACAATCAGAAAGGTGCTGTTTGTTTCACAGTAAATGTACAGAAGTACGAGAAACTCCATTTGAAAAAGGATAGTGGAAAAACATTTTCTTGGAGGGACAATGACTTCAGTGCCTCACACAGGAAGTGTGAGCTCATAGAAGAGTCACTGCAGAGATGGGTTAAAAAATACAGTACCAGAGTGTGGATTAAACCCCAAATCCAAACTGGTTGCCTTCAAGTCAATTTCAATTCATAGCAACCCTGTAGGGCTGAGTAGAACTGCCTTATAGGGTTTCCAAGGCTGTAATCTTCTGGAAACAACCTGCTGCATCTCTCTCTCACCTGGGTTCAAAGCACCCAACCTTTCAGTTGGGAGCTGAGCACTTAAGCACTGTGCCACCAGGGCTCCAGAGTATGTATATATACATATATATATTAAAAAAAAAACCACTGCCGTTGAGTCATATCCAACTCATAGCGATGCTAGAGGTCCAGAGTATATATTAGTTCTAAAAATGGCATGGCAGAGGTGTCATCTGATCTCTAACTTCACAAGGGGAAGGACAACTAAAATCAACAGCCCATGGCTGATTCCTATGAGGCAGAGAGGTCAGACATACCTCCTCTCTCTATCATCTTTACTAATTCGGATACCAACTATCCATCCCACGACACACTCTACTTCACTGCTGCATTTGATAATTTGTCACAATGACCACACAAAACTCACAGACCGTGGTCACAGTTACAGAGTTTATTAGTGAAGTAAATTCAGGTTCAGGAAAGCTTAAGATATGGTTCTATCAGGACAGTCTCTTCTCATCTGCACCTTCAGGCACTTCTCTTTCTGGCCCCTCAGCCTCTGCCCTACTCAGGCAGGTGCTACAAAACTCTTTTATTTCTGCTGATAAGTGCCCAGAGGCACCCCGCTCTGCCACTAACCCTCAGATTTCACCAGGAAAGCTAGCTCAGTGCGTTGGTAAATCTAGCTCAGTCAAGTGCTCAGAGGTGCACTACTCCTCTAGCAAGCATCTTGCCCAAAGGCACTCAGCTTTCTTGACCTAGTCTGTCTCCTGCTGCTTTCCCGCTGCTTTTGCTGCCACCATTTCTCTGTTGCCACTTCTCAGCATCTTCGATTTTACAGCCCTGTCTATCTCTTGGTTCCAGGAGCTTCTCAGTGCAGAGATCTCTGGTCTCAAAGCTACACTCCACTCCTGGCTCTTCTTTCTTGTTGGTGGTGAGATCCTCTCCATCTGCCTCTGGCATGGCTCACTTGAAGCCCAGCAGGGTGGCAAAACTGACCAATACCTTCCTTACTGTTCCATAGATCTTATTTACATGGTCCCAACCCCACATAAGTGCCATGAACTATTTTTCACTATTAGTGAGCTATCCAATCCCCTTGGTGGGCCACAATCACCTTATTTGTATAGCCCCACCCAGTCACTGGGATGGGATTACAAAACCATGAGGAGAAAGGCCACATAAAAGAAATCCATTGCATCTAAATAGTGTTAAAGGGGATGACAACATGAGAGTTTGTTACACAAACGAGCCAAAGATGGCCTTTGTGTATTGGCCTCTGGCTTGTTTATTTCTTCATAGCAATCTAGAAATCACTAGCCTAAAAGCCCACCAGAACCAAAAGCAATTTTTTGTCTATCTGATGTTTTAAAAAATGGCCCAAATTAACAGATTTTGAGCCATTTACAGTCTGTTTTCTTTGCATGCCCTCCAAAACTGCACCCAACATCTGTTAGCCACAGATAAGAGAAACTGTTCCAATTCACAGCCGTCCTGTAGAACAGGGTAGAACTATCCCAGAGGGTTTCCACGGCTGTGATTGATCGTTAGGAAAGCAGACTGCCACATCTTCTCCCCCAGAGTAACCAGTGGGTTCTAATCACTGACCTTTTGGTCACCACTGTGCCACCACGGCTCCTAGATAAACCTTACAGTTATAAAACCAAACCAAAAACCCGCTGCTGCCGAGTGGGGTCCGACTCACAGCGACCCTAGAGGTCAGAATAGAACTGCCTCATAGAGTTTCCAAGGAGTGCTTGGTGGATTTGAACGGCAACCTCTTGGTTAGCAGATGGAGCACTTAACCCACTACACCACCAGCGTTTCCTTAATTGTAAGGATCCCCCCTAAACTGGTGCTCTTTAGAGCTCTCTGACCCAGTCTTCCCACCTTACCGCTGAGTGAGACCACTTAGACGTTTAAGTCTCCTCTTCACATCATCTCTCCCCCAAAATTCCCTGTTCTTCTCTGCCTTCTTATATCCTCATTCGTACTCCTCTGTATCTGGGAGGTTTCCTGCTATGCCCAGTCCAGTGCCGTCGAGTCGGATAAAGAGCTTCATCAGCACATAAAAAAACTGTCAGCCCTGGTAGAAAGCTACTAGTGCAACACTGCCACCTTGTGGTCGCCTCTTTTTGCTTGATCACCGGTTTTTCCTTGTTCAGCCCTAATAGCCCTTGAACTCAGTAACAGATTCTCTGGAGAGAACACCTGGTGGTGCGGTGGTTAAGTGCTACCTCTGCTAACGAAAAGGTCGGCAGCTTGAATCCGCCAGGCGCTCCTTGGAAACTATGGAGCAGTTCTATTGTAACCAATAGGGTTGCTACAAGTCAGGATCGACCTGATGGTAGTGGGTTTTTTTGATTTGGGAAGAGAACAAGAGCTTAAGGCATCATCAGAATGACAAGGAAACTTTTAAGGCCCAGGAGACAGAGCAGAATATGAAAACAGAACCTTTGGAGAAGCTCAGAGTGAGAGAAAAAAGAAGCTAGAGCAGAATATGAAAACAGAACCTTTGGAGAAGCTCAGAGTGAGAGAAAAAAGAAGCTAGAGCAGAATATGAAAACAGAACCTTTGGAGAAGCTCAGAGTGAGAGAAAAAAGAAGCTAACAAATGAGATAAAGCCCAGAGTAACAGGCCAGTTTACCATGGAGATGCAGCTTCTACTAGGAAACTCATGCCATCTAGTTGATTCCAATTCATAGGAATCTTACAGGATAGAGTGGGACTGTCCCATAGGGTTCCCAAGGCTGTAAATCTTGACAGAAGCTGAATGCTGCATCTTCCTCCCACAGACTGGCTAGTGAGTTCCAACTGCCAAACTTTGGGTTAGCTGAGTGCCTGACCAGAGCTCCTTGGATACTAGGAAGGGAATGACATTATTTGTCAACACATCAAGAAGGTACACTAGTTAGAAAAGGGTGATGAATTCAGATTCTTAGAAGAGAGGCCTCGAAGGAGGAATTTCACAGCAAAAGAGCTGAAAGGATTATATAATGATACTTAAAAAAAGAAAAATAATGGGAAGATTTGAGAATTCCAGCAAGAAACTCAAGGGAAAAAGCCAACATCTAATATGCACCCTTGGGTGTTACGAATCGTTTGTACGCAATGACTAACATAAAGGTTGGCAATTCAAACCCATCCAGCAGCAGCATGGAAGAAATGCCCAGTGACCTGCCTCCATAAAGATTACAGAAAAACCAACCAACCAACCAACCATGGAGCAGTTCTACTCCACAATACATGTAGTCACCATGAGTCAGAATCAACTTGATAACAACAGGTCTGGTGTGGAACATGAAATCAATAGGGATCAGACCTTAAGAGGGGTATTTTCCCTCCAAATATGTACAAAGACAGAGTTTTTGTATGGGAAAAAAACATGTATAGGCTCTGTTCATGTGTTTTTAGAGACTGTCTCAGTGAAGATGGACTTCCGCCGCCTTCCCCCCTTGCTGGTTTTCTTACCTTGCTGTCTTGGACTGTGAGTTGCATGTCTTCCATGGTTCTTCACCTCATTATACCTTGGACAGCACATCTGGTTTGCCAGCTTGAAACCCTGTTTGTAGGAAACAATAGAAGACAGACACATCAAATCACAAGAGGGGTACACCAATGTTCATTACAACACTTTTCACAATAACTAAATGGTAGAAACAACCAAAATGCCCATCAGCAGATGACTAGATCAACAAAATGTGGTCTACTCATATACTCACATACGACTCAGCCATTAGGAGAAATGAAATCCTCACGTATGCCACGACAGGGATGAACCCTGAAAACATCATGCTGAGCAAATTAAGTCAGCCGCAACATGGCAAGTATTATGTCATCTCCCTAATATGAAACGAACAAATATATAAAAACCAGAGGTTATTAATGGTTACCAGAGAGGATGGGAAGGGGAAAGAGGGAGCTTTTGTTTAAGGGGTATTAAGGGTTGAATTGTGGTCCTCCTCCAAAATATGTGTTTTAAATCCTAACCTGTGGTTCTGACCCTATTTGGGTGTAGGTTTTCGTTGCTATGTTAATGAGGCAATATCACTGTAGGGCAGGTTGTGCCTTCAGCCCAGTCACTTTTTGACACATAAAAGAGCAGATCAGACACACAAGCAAGCAGAGATGAAGACAGGTGCCATATCACATGAAGATCACCAAGGAGCCAAGGAATGGACGCTGAAGAGACAAGACCCTTCCCCCAGAGCCAGAGCTCTGAATTGGGACTTTTAGCTTCCTAACAGGGAGGAAATAGATTTCTGCTTGTTAATGCCACCCACGTGTGATATTTCTGTTACAGCAGTGCTAGGTAACTGAGACGGGGCACTGAGCTGATGGGAATGGTGGTGGAACAGACTGGGGAAAGGATAGCAAAAACGGCAGCACAGCTGGAAGAATGTCATCAATGTCACAGAACGGCACAGGTAGACGACGTTGAAATGATGACTGTTTTGTTACATATATTTTCACCACCACAAAATAAACGAGTTTTAAAAACACTGCATTAAGGGTTGTGTGAAGATTTGAGGATGGTGCCACCAGGAAGAAGAGACAAGAGAGGAGCACAAGATTCCTGTGCTGAGAACCTCGTGGGCTCAGGAGACAGAGACAGTTGTGATACCAGAACATCACAAGATGGTGAGAAGTGATGGCAGAGAAAAAGCAGCAACAGAACCAGGAGACTAGGGCGAGACACTATGTGGGCATCCCGACCCATGAATCAAGGTGATGACAGTGGGCGTGCCATTTCACGGAATGAGGGAGCTGAGGGCCTGCAGAAAGTCAGATTCCTGGCAGAGCGGGATGCCTCGGCACACTTGTCAGTGCAGATAGGTTTGCCAACTCATGAAATGAGAAAGCTGAGCACCTTCCGTTAGGAGCCTTTCTGGTAGGGTGGGGTCCCTCTGGGCGCTGATAAGTGGAGCTAAAGAGCTTTGTAGCACTTGATCCAGCAGTGCAGAGGCCACACCAAGGGGTCCATCGGCCCATGGGCTCAGGGCCCAACGGAGAGGCCTGTCTGTGGGCAAGGCCAAAAAGTTGCCCTGATGGAAGAAGTGTTTCCTGAGTTGTGTCAGATTCTGAACTGCAACCTGTTGCTTCACGAATACACCTCATAATCATGAGTATTGTCTGTATGACCATCGCAATGAATTACCAAACCTGACAGAGAAGTACAGTGTGCAGTGGAAGGGATAGCTGGTGTTAGAATTGGTAAAAAAAAAAAAAAGTTGGAGACAGGAGGTATGTTTGACCTCCACCACACAGGAATCAGACCTGGGCTAATGCTGATGGTCGTCCACCCCCCTTAGGAAGCCAGAGAACTTCTGATGCCACCAGGACATTTTTATAGGGATGCAAGTCGATCCATAACAGTATCAATTCTGTCATGCGTTAGCTGAATTTCATACCGACAGCCTCCCCACAACCAGCACAGGTAGAGATAGATGTTCCTTTTTTATTTGTATTCTCTGGGCTACACTCAATTGACATTTATTGGAAAAAGTATTTTTTCATGTCTGGCATTCTACCTAGTACAGTTCTCTGATGGGTAATGAAGTGTGAGTTTGAAAGCAAGCTTATTCACATGCATTGCGGTCTTGGGGTTTCACTACCATAACAAACTCTATGGTACAATGAATTATTCCCTCTCAGTAATAACTTTCAGATATGCATGTCATCTATCTTTCTCTCTTGTATGTGTTTTTTATATGAAATGAGTCTGAATTTGTGGGAAAAAGTTTCCCAACACTCACTGCATCCATAATGCTTCTTGCCTGTGTAGGTTCTTCGGTGTATAACAAGATGTGAGCAAAAAATTTCTGCATTCACCACAGGCATGAGCTTTGTCTCCTGCACGTATTTTCTAAGGTACAAAGAGGCTAAACTTGATGGCAAATGTTTTTCCACATCCACTGCATCCATAGGGCTTCTCTTCTGTATATGTTCTCTGGTGAATAATGAGGCTGAACTTGTGAGAAAACATTTTCCCATGTCCAGTGCATTTGTAAGGTTTCTGCCTTGAATGAATTCTCTGATGGATATGGAGCTATGACTTTTGGCTGAAGGCTTTCTGACACTCACCACATTCATACAGTTTCCCTCTAGCGTGTGATCTCTGATGAACAGTAAGGTGTGATATTTGGCTGAACATTTTCTGACACTGACTGCATTCATAGGGCTTCTCATATGTACGAGTTCTCGGGTGTAGAATATGACTAAACTTGATGGAGAACATTCTCCCACATTCGACACATCCACGGAATTTCTCTCCTATATGAGTTCTCCACTGGGTATTGAGAACTGACTTTACACTAAAGCCTTTTCTACACTCGCTGCAATTACAAGGTCTCTCTCCTGTGTGAGTTGTCTGATGCCAAATGAGCTCAGACCCCTGGATGAAGGCTGTTTCACACTCATTGCATCCATACAGTTTTTCTCCTGTATAAGTTTTCTGCTGTAAAATGACACTAAATTTAAGGGGCATATTTTGCCACATTCCCTGCACTCAAAGGCCTTCTCTCCTCTGTGAGTTCTCTGATGGTTAACAAGCTGGGACTTATTGCTAAAGCCTTCTGGACATTCATCACATCTGTAGATTTCTCTTCTGTGTGAGTTATTTGTTGTAAATTAAGTTGTAATTTATCACTGAAGCCCTTCTGACACATATGACACTCAAAATATTTCTCTCCTATGTGAGTTCTCTGATGTTAATCGAAGCATGACTTGCTGGTGAAGAATTTCCTTCATTTACTGCATTCATAAAGTGTCTCTCCTGTGGGGGTTCTCTGGCGTAAAATGAGATGGGATTTTGGCTGAAGGCTTTTGGACGTGTACTGCATCTACAGGGTTTCTCTCCATGCGTGTTCTCAGGCACTTAATGAGGTCTGACTTCTGGGAGAAAACTTTCTCACATTCACTACAGTCATAGTGTTTCTCTCCTGTTTGAGTTTTCCAGTGTTTAATAAGCTGTGACTTATGGTTGAAAGCCTTTGCACATTCATTATATTTATTGTATTTTTCTCCAGTATGAATTTTCTCATACCTAGTGGGATAAAATAATTTGTCATATTAATTAAATTCAGCTTCATTTATTACATAGCTTCCAGTCTTACTAATGTACTCTGGATTAAGTTTCAAGTGCTTTCCAAGTATGTAAAAAATATGTTTCCTGTAAAGAAACATCAATGGTTAGAGTCAGATGAGATATTTTTCCAAATTCATTTTTTTGTGGTGACTCTCCATCATTTCCAGGTTGCCTTGGTTTTCTTGGTGCCAGCTGGAAGGTTTATCCACTTGCCAGGCAGCTTCTAGAAAGGACATCAATGAATCCACCAATCATGTAATAGAAGAGGTAGAATCTCATAGCAAAGGTCAAGGAGAGAAGAGAAAGTGAGATCATGAGTTTGGAGCAAAAAGTTTGAGGCATTTATAAAAAAAAGGATAAAAAACTGGGAGGGGACTACAAGACGTGTGAGAGGCACACAACCTGAGAAGAGGGCGAAATTCAAGATTGCTTTAATATATAGGAAAAAGGAGTTGAGCTAAGGCCATGGATCACAGCATATCACATAAACTGAGAGGCCAGGAAGAAAGATCAATGAAGAAAGCAAGTTCCATGATAAGAGAGAGAGGAAACTGATCACAGTATGTAAAAGAAAGAACGCTGTTGTTTTAAAAAACAAGCAAAATAGGGAGCTTTGAATTTATGTTAATGGTAGTGAAATAATTTGGAAAAGGAAAGTGAAGGAGGGTATATGCCTTAAAGAATACAATCAGTGTCACTGAATTGTACACCTAGAAATTGTTGAGATGGTGTGTGTTTTGTTATTATGTTTTCCCCACAACAAAACTTAAAAAACTGTATGTATTAAATAAAAACAGAGTTTTAAAACAAAACACACACACATTAAAAACACATAAAGTAGTTCTACATGGAGTGATTAAACAGCTGAGACAATATTAAGGTATGTGAGGAACTCATGCCAGCTGTTTTGAGTACATTCAAAGGTTTAAGAATTTCAAGAAGATACCGTCACACATTTCAGGAGGTGTCACCCCATTACTGACAAACCATGTTCTACTTCCATTTCTCCAATAGCACTGGTTTTTCATTTACTCACCTGGATCAACTTGATTCTGAATTTATTCCTCTGCTATCCATAGTTTTCCTTGTTCCAGCTGGAAAACTGCATCTGCTTGGATAACTTGGTAACTTTTTCATGGGAAATTACAGAGGACCAATGGATCCAATGACTTGGGCTACAAGGCTTACGAAAAATATAAGGAGCTGGACCATTCACATTTTAGTCAAGGCTTTTTACTTGGCGGTGAGCCTCTTTCAGGTGCCAGAAAGGTACCAAGAATCTATGACCCATGTAACTCAAGTCTAAAAATGTAGTTTAATTATGAGGCCCCACTTCTGTTAGCACTGAGAAAGGATAGGCTTTCCTTCCTTTGCACACTTGGTTGCCCCTTGAAGCTCTACTTACCTATTGATAGCAGGTTTCTATAATTCTCCAACACCACACCTCTGCAGAGGTTCTTCTGAACAGGATCCAGTCATTGCCACTCTTACAAGGTGAAGAAAACAGCCACATCTTTGGATGACAGTGAGCCCTGTAAGAAAACATTCAGATTAATTCTAAAGGGATTGCCATTGCTTAGTACTACAAAGATAAGGGGGGATTTGCTGTAGTAACTTTTCTCATGCTGAGACATTTGGCTGTCTACCGTGTACTGATTTTGCAATGTGGTCAGTTGCTGTGGATTTGATTCAGACTCCTGGAGACCCCACATAAGTACAGTACAACTGTTCCATAGGGTTTTTCAAGGCCATGATCTTTTGGAAGCAGATTGCTAGACCTGTTTTCCAAAGTGCCTCTGGATGGGTTCAAACTGCCGACCACTGGGCTGGTAGGCAACACTTAACAATGTGCACCACCCAGGGACCTCCTGAATTGACTGTGTAAATATTCCTCGTGTGCTTTGTAAATGCAAATAATATAAAACCCAAATTTTTATTTAAAATGCCATATATCTATTCATAAATATTGAATGAACCGTATATATTGTTTCTAAACCATATGTAATGTTAAGAAAAACAGTTCCTGACTCCTGGCAACCCTATGTACTGCACACTAGAACTGCCCTGCATGAAGTTTTCATGGCTGTGATCTTTTGGAAGCTGATTGCCAGGCTTTTCTTCCGAGGTGCCTCTGGGTGGGTTTGAGTCAAAACTATTTAGGTACTAGGAACCATCCAGGGACTCTGTGTGTATTACTGTTGTTATTTTTGTTGTGTGCAGTCACATCAATTCCAACTCATAGTAACCCTATAGGACAGAGTAGAACTGCCCCATAGAGTTTCCAAGAAGCACCAGGTGGATTCAAACTGCCAACCTTTTGGTTAGCTGCTGTAGCACTTAACTACTATGCCACCAGGGTTTCCACTGTCCAATGTAATGGTGGAAAATAAGCCCCTAGGTTGGAAGGCACTCAGACAGTGGCCTCCACAATGGACTTGCTCATACCAATGATGGAGAAGATGGCATAGGATCTTTCAGGGTCACCCTGAGTGAGAGCCAACTGAACAGCAAAGAATAGCAACAAAAATCTCACTAACATATGTTAGAAATATGACAAGAACCACTTAAATCATTGAAACTCAGGCTGTAGCTTCCAAGTATGCAAAGAGCAACATGAAGAAACATAGAAAACTTTATTAGTTCTACAGATAGGAGAGAAAAAAGGGAAAACAGGAGAGAAAGTACAGAAAATTGAAATGATGGCAGAAGCAAGTCAAAGTATACCAGTAATAACTGTAAATAAAAATGATTCAACTCATCTATTTAAAGACCGAGTATTAGATTGGAAACTGTCGTGGACTGAATTACCAAGACAGCCAATTACATTCATGAACTCCTCCTAGAAAAAGTGCTGCATACCTCATTGCTGAATATCACTATGGTCACCTTCCAAATACTCCTCTTGGGAAGCTATGCACTGATGCCAGCACCTCGTCCACCCTTCAGAGCAAATTCAGAACTCTTTTTTCTGAAATCACAGCTGTCATCATGTTACCATTGATGTCCTGAATGTCATCCAAACGTCTTCCTTTCACTAATTCCTTTATCTTTGGGTAAGGAAAAGAGTCATTAGGGCCAGATTAGGTGAGTAGAGAAGGTATTCCAGTACTTATTTGTTTGCTCGCTACAACTCCCTCACATACAACTATACAATGATGTTTAGAAACTTGCCACCCTGCCACCATGTGCAATGGCCATTCCAGAAAGAGTTCCAAAAGTGCTATGCAGGGTGGACTAGGCACTGGCATCAGTGCACAGCTTCCCAAAGGGAGTACTTCAGAGGTGACCTTAACGATATTCAGCAAGGAGGTATGTAGCACTCAGAACAATTACGTTTACAAACTTAATTGGCAGACCTTACATGTCCTCCAAAAAAAAAAAAAGTGTGTATCAATTTGGCTAGGTCGTGATTCCCAGTATTGTGTGATTTTCCTGTATGTTGTAAATACTGCCTCTTTGTTAAGGACTGAGGCTGGTCAGCAGTTGCGTTGGTGAGACAGGACTCAATCGATAATATTGTGTTGTGTTTTGAGGCAATCTCTTGGGATAAAAAAAGAAAGAAGCTAGCAGAGAAAGGGGTCCTCGTACCACTAGAAAAGAGGCACCAGCAGTGAAATACACCCTTTAGACAGGGGTGCCTGCATCTGAGAAGCATCTCAATCAGGGGAAGGTTGAAAACAAGGATCTTCCTCCAGAGCCAACAGAAAGAGAAAGCCTTTCCCTGGAGCTGATACCCTGAATTTGGACTTTCAGCTACTTTACCATGAGGAGATTAATTTCTCTTTCTTAAAGCCATCCACTGGTAGTATTTCTGTAACAGCAGCACCAGATAACCCAAACAGAAACCAAAACCAGAATCTAGTTTTCAAAATCTGAAATAGAAGGCAGGAAAAAAGTGTATTAAAGTAAAACCAAAACCAAAAAACTTGTTGCTGTCAAGTCAATTCTGACTCTGGGTGACCCTGTAGAAGAGGGTAGAGCTCCCTCATAGGGTTTCTAAGAAGCTACTGGCAGATCTGTACTACCAACCACTTGGTTAGCAGCCATAGCTCTTAACCACTACGCAACCAGGGAATGGTAGGACACAAGCAGGAGTGGGGGCAGGGCTTTGCTGTGGACCAATGTGGTACTGTTGTGTGCCATCAACCACTAGGCCACCAGAACTCCAAGTACCAACCAGGCAATTATTAACCAAAAGACAGGTATTCTGATAATAGGGATGTCAAACAAAATATTTATTTTTGGCAGCAGCAAGGGGGAAGCATTTGGCATCTCATAATGGGGAGGTTTTGGAAGAGGTCCCTGGGTGGTACTTCACTACTAACCGGAAGATTGGTGATTCAAACCTACCCACTGGTAACATGGAAGAGAAGTCTGGCAATCTGTTTCTGTCACCCTGAAGACTAAGGCGTGCCTGACCACAGTCATGGTATTTTGAACTGCATCCTATGCATGCAAAAGCTGGACAATGCATAAGACAGCAGAGGAATTGTCACCTTTGAATTGTGGTGTTGGAAAAGAATATTGAATATACCATGGACTGCCAAAAGAACAAATAGATTTGTCCTGTAAGAAGTACAATCAGAGTGCTCCTTAGAAGTCAGGATGGTGACACTACTGCTTATAAACTTTGGACATGTTGGGAGGGATCAATCCCCAGGGAAGGACATCATGCTTGGTAAAGTAGAGGGTCAGCGAAAAAGAGGACGACCCTCAACAAGATGGAATGACACTGTGGGCGTAACAATGGGCTTAACCATAAAAATGATTGTGGACCAGGCACCTAACAAGAACAATCTGATTGCATAAAGATTACAGCCAAGAAAACCCTATGGAACTCAGTTTTACTCTGTGACACATTCAGTCACCATGACTCGGCATTAACTCTGTCAACAGATTGATTTTGGAAGAGATACATGGAAGTTTTAAGGAGTAGAGGCAGGTACAGAGTGGTCTTGGCAGCAACTGGTCAGAATTTGTAAACAAAGGAGAGCTGGACCATCCATTGGTTTTATCCTTAGGACAGGGTTTCTCAATCCTGTAACTATTAACATTTGAGGGTGGACAATTCTTGGTTGTGGGCATATACTGTGCACTGTAGGGCATTTAGCAGCTTCCCTGGCCTTTTCCCACTAGAATCCTATAAGACTTCCCAGCTGTGCCAAATAAAACTGTCTCTGGACATTGGTGAATGTTCGCTGTTGGGCAACACTGTCCCTGGTTGAGAACTACATATGGCCTTAAAATATAAAATCTGTGTGAATTACTGTAGTACAGGGAATGACTTTATATGGCCCTTCTAGTTACATGGTCTTTGTAAGTTCCACCAAGTAACTGAGAGGATTGGATAACTTGCTAATAATTTAGATAAAATGCATGGCACACTCATGGGGGTAGGACCATTCAAATAAGGTGTATGGAAAACTAATGACGGGATTGTCCGGTTTTGTCATCCTGCAAGGCTTAGAGACAGATGAAGAGAGGGAGGAGCTGTAACGTTTAAAACTGCAAAAGACGGAGGCACTGCAGTACAGAGTCTTAGCAGGTTTTTGGTGGCAGAAGGTGAGAGCAGCTGATTAAGAACAGTGCCGAGTTGTTCTAGTTACGTCTGTGTTGTTCCCGATCCCAAGGTAGACCTTGTTGCTTCCTGCAGTGCAGTGAGTTGCCTAGTAGAGCCTTCGAGCGATGGTCTTGATGACTCACACACAGTGGCTGAGTAGAACGATGCAAGCAAGGGGCCGGAACTTGTGATGGGTGCATCAACCTGACTAAGCCATGGTTCCCAGGACTGTGTGATTGTTGTCCATTTAGTGATCCGATGTAATTATTCTAATCATTTTCCATTTTATGCATTGTAAATTCCAACCCGTATGTAGTAATGAGGCAGTATGGGTGAGGGATTGTATCTTGATTCACAGCCCTGTAGGAGGGCATGACCCAAGCCTCACCCTTAGGCAAATCACTCCCTTTCTTGGGATGTGACCGGCATCCAAGGTACCTGTGTGGGTGTCCTGGTAGGGCTCTTTCTCTCCCTCACTTTGGATCTAGCATTCACTTCCTGATCATCTGATCTCTGGTTCTTGGGACCTGAACCCGCAGCCTTCGGTCTGATCTGCCTAGTCTGGGATTTGCTGGCTTCTGCAGCCCCAGGGCTAGTGGCCTATCACCTATCTGCTCGCCAGCTTCCTCAGCCTCCTGAGCCAGCAGCCTATGGTCTGCTGGGTTTGTCAGTTCCTGCAGCCACATGGGTTGGGAGAAGATAATGTCAGCCCCTACAACTGCCTGGTGAGCCATTTCCTTGACATGGTTCATGAGTTTTGTGAGACGGTGCAATGAAGCATGGAACCCAAAGACAGGACAGGAGAGTACTGAGAGGGGGAGGGGGAGCTGATGTTAGAGACGATGGAATGGTACAGCAATTTGGAAAAGCTGGATATTCGGGACACCTTTAATCTCTGCACCATAGGAACAAGCTTTGTGCTGATCCTTATCAAAGAAAGTATTCACTTATTTCCCTAATAAACCACTTAAGTGTTAAGTATGTTTCGTGAGTTCTGTGTGATATTGCAGTGAATTATCAAAGGAAGAGTACCAAGTGGAAAGGGAGTAGTTGATGTCGGAGATGATGACGGGGTACAGCAGTTTGGAGTTGGACATTAGGGGTATCTTTAGCCTCCATCTCATAGGAACCAGCTTTGTGCTGATCCTTATAACAGAAATTGCTCGTTTAATAACATTCAAGAGAAACATGCTACATATTTGGAGACCAAAGGACTAGACATAACATCTTTGATAATAAGTATTTTGCTTAAGATTTCCTCAGATCTTGATCATTTTGAAGGATTTTTCATTGCTGTGAGGACTATGTAAGGAGGGGGTGACCAAGAGAACAAAGGAGGTTGGAAAGCAGGTTTTGAAGAAAGCATTAATTTCACCTACAAGTAGCTGGTTCCCATTGCCCAAGAACAGGTCTTCATACTCCAGTGGCCTCTACAACCCTAAGGCCTCCCAAATTCCAATTCCCACAAACCTCTTAAAAATCAATGACTGCCCTCACCATACACAAAATATGGGTCACACAGCCAGCCCAGATCACTCTAGTATTGAGTTCTACAGGCAAACTATCACTGGCTTATCTAGACCCAAATACTACCTCAAACACCCAGACCCCATGACTCTAAGTGGCCACCAGAAATCTTCAAAGACAACAACTAAAATCTGTTCCAAGTACTGACCTTCCCCCGGGACCACCCCATTAACTGACCACCCCAGTGACTCTGCAAGCACTGACCTTCCGAAGGAGGTTCCAATCATTCACCTTCCTCAAGGACACCTTCTCAGACATTCCCTGAATGCTCCCCTAACATTGGTCCCCTCTCCACAGACACCCAGTCATTGACACTCCAAGGTTGTCCCTGAATTGCCTCTCAGGGGCCCAAGGACACCCACTCACTTGCCTTCCACAACATCAACCAAATCACTGACAACTCACAATTGTCTTAATTACTAACTTTTCCCTCAAGGAGTCCCAATCACTCACCTCCCTCCCACAATGCTTGAATAACTAGCAATCCCCCAAGCCATCCCCAAAACTAACCTTCCCCTAGAAGATGTGAGGCACAGGTGTACTTTCAATGGCACCCCAATCACTGAGCTTCTACCATGTACCCTTAATAGATGATCTTTCCCTGTAAACCACCCCATCCTTGACCGATCCCTGCCACAAATATCACAATCACTGACCTGCCTCTAGACCACACCAATCACTGGTAGGCCGCTCCTATCACTAAACCTCCTCCCAAAGGCTCCTAAGCAGTAACTGAGGGCAGCACAATCTCAGACCATCCCTGTTGTGGCACAGTTCCCTCTCCTTCAGTGAAGGAATTATTTCCTTGCCCATTAAGGGATTTCTCCTCTCAGACTCTCACAGTCCTCCCCCACCTCTGACTCTAAATGTGCACAAATCTCTACAAACCCAGTTCAATCTGATTCTGCTACCAGAATGCAAAACTCAGATTCACAAAACATCCTTTGCATACCAGGTGGGTTGAAATAGCCTCAGTCCATCACTTCTTCAGATTCACTAACCTTGCTGCCCCACCGCACTTATCAAGCTTAACCTCTGTAGCATCCCGTCTGCAGGCTGCCGACTACCACGCCTGGGCTTCTTGATAGGGAGCTTCCATTCCGCTTTTGATTCCCGCCCCCTGCCCCAAAGACCATGTAAGACAGGAGCGCTCTTTCAGCTGATTTACGTGGGAGCCGCCTTCTTGGAAGATAGGCCATACAACCTTTTTTGCCACCCAAACGGAAACCCTGGTGGCATAGTGGATGACTGCTACTGCTGCTAGCCAAAAGGTTGGCAGTTCAAATATGTCAGGCACTGTTTGGAAACTCTATGGAGCAGTTCTAGTCTGCCCTACAGGGTCTCTGTCAGTCGGAATCAACCCAAAACCAATGAGTTTGGTTTTTGGTTAGGTAGCAACAAGTCCAAATCAACTGGATAGCAATGATTTGTTTTTTAGGGTAGCTTCGCTTTCAGACTTTTGAAAACCCTGGTGGCATAGTGGTTCAGTGCCATGTCTGCTAACCAAAAAAGGTGGGCGGTTCAAATCCGCCAAGCACTCCTTGGAAACTCTATGGGGCAGTTCTACCCTGACTTGCAGGATCACTATGAATCAGAATCGACTTGATCGCAATGGTTTTTTTTTTTTTTTTGGTCACTTTTGCATGCATTGACTTCATTGCAAGCAAGGCAAAAGGCCATACACTGGTTTTATTCCATCTCTGTGGACACCATGTCCAATCCCTTTCAGTAAGGCAAACGAAGCCCTAAGCTGGCCACCTCCATTATGTGACTTTTGCAAATGAACCCTTAAAGCAATAGGGCAGCAGGGTCGGGAGTGCCTACAGGAAGGACTCTAGAGAAGAGTATAGACTTTGAAGCTATGAGTCAGTGCAAGGAAAGCAACATGCCTCCTTGGAGCCATAGAGAAGATGAAGAGCTCCATCGTGGTTAGGAGCTGGGTGACATCATCTGAATGACGGATAAAGGGAATAAAACCATAGGAAAGTTTTACTCTGTCTTGAAGAGTCACTATGAGTTGAAATAGACTCTACAGCACTTGCCAGTGAGTGACTCTGACTCACAGCAACCTCATATGAGAGAGAGAGAACTGCCCCTATATAGTTTCCAAGGAGGGGCTGTTGGATTCAAACTGCCTATTATTTGTCACCGTGACGACTAAGATGGGCCTGACCCAAGCCATGGTATTTTTCACTCAACTCATATGCATCTAAGAGCTGAACAATGAATAAGGACATCTGAAGAAGAACTGATGCCTTTGAATTGTAGTGTTGGAAAAGAATATTGAACATACCATGGAATGCCAAAAAAAAAAAAAAGAAAATCTGTCCTGGAAAAAGTGCAACCAGAACGCTCCTGAGAAGCAAGAATGGTGAGACGACACCTCACATACTCTGGACATGATATCAGGAAGGATCAGTCCCTGGAGGAGGACATCATGCTTGGTTAAAGTACATGGTCAGTGAAAAAGAAGAAGACCCTCAACCAGATGGATTGACACAGTAGCTGCAACAACGGACTCAAGCATAGCAACAACTGTGAGCATGGCACAGGACCAGGCAGTGTTTGATGTTGTTGTACAGAGGGTGGCTGTGAGTCAGTGCAAGGAAAGCACTTGAGGGCACCTAACAACAACCACTGTTTGGTTGGTAGCCATAACTCTTAACCACGATACCACCAACAAGTAGTAGGGTAGAACTAGTAGTGGGGTCAGGGCTCTATTGTTGACCCAGCTATTGTGTTACATGCTGTTAATTCATAGGGTGCCCCAGTGGTACAGTGATTAAAAGTTTGGCTGAGCAGGAGATCAGCAGTTCAAATCTTCCAGCTGCTGCTTGAAAACCATAGGGAAGTTTTACTCTGTCTTGAGGAGTCACTATGAATTGAAACTGACTCGACAGCAACAGGCTTGGTTTGTTTTTTGGTCAACTCATAAGTGATGTTACAGGACAAAGTAAAACTGCTCCACAGGATTTCAAATCCTAGACTATAATCTTTATGAGGGAAACTCTGGTGGCCTAGTGGTTAAGTGCTACATCTGCTAACAAAAAGATTAGCAGTTCAAATCCACAAGGCACTCCTTGGAAACTCTGGGAAATTCTGAATTAACAGCACATAACACAATAGCTGGGTCAACAATAGAGCCCTGACCCCAGTACTAGTTCCATAGGGTCACTATGAGTTGGAATAAATTTGACAGTGTTGGGTTAATCTTTATGAGAGTAGACATCCAACTCTTTCCATTGTGGTGTCCTTGGTGTATTCCACGGCTAACTTTCCAGTGAGCAGTAAAATGATTAACCACTGGGCCAGCAGGGTTCTTTGTTGACCAAAGAAGTAGGTGGTGGCATCCAGGGAATGGAAGACCAAAGTGTTAGTTGAAATTTATTCATAAGTATTATCTTATGTGCCCTTAAATCAAATATTTTCACCAAGATGATTTCTACCAAATGAATTCTTGAAATTTGAACTACTGAATCAAAGAGAATAAAAAATTTAAAATGCAAAGACAATTCCAAATTTACTGTCCAAAAGTATCCTATTTATGAACACAATTTACATGATATGCATCATCTCCACAAGGGTGCCGTCATAAAACTAATAGCTAGTATTTGTTACGTGTACGCCCACCCACTGCTATCAAGTCAATTCCGACTCATAGATACCCTATAGGACAGGGTAGAACTGCTCCATAGAGTTTCCAAGGCGCATCTGGCAGATTTGGACTGTCCACCTTTTTTTTTTTAGCAGACGTAGTACTTAACCACTACCCGACCACGGTCTCCTCAGGGTATGCATCTATTTTAAACAGGGACTTCCACCATGCTTGATAACTGAATCACCCCATTTAATACCCTAAAAGCTATAGATGGTGTAAGTTAATAAAACCCTTCCTTTACATATGAAAAAAACGAACACAACATACTTAGAAAGGCCGTCTTTTAGAAGGCCTATTTCCTCATAATTTCACCAATCTTTTAATCTTTAATTAGCTTTCTTATAAATTGCTTTATTAATTTATTCATTCACTCATTTATTATTTTCTATTTCTCTTTGGGGGCGTGAACTCTACCTCCCTGCCTTCACAACTCCTCCAACCCTTTTCTGTCATCAAAACATTCTTCCTACGTGCCACTTTCAGCGAGGTTTCGCTGAACGGACATTCGTTCGCCTTGCTCTTGCCTGGGAAAGATTTTTCACGTACGGACACGGAAACTTCCAAGATGGCCACGCCCACGGTCTTTCGTAGACCGGGGATCTGGAGGACGGCCATTTTAACTTTTCTCCCTAGCGCCTGAGGTGGACCTGGCCCGCGCTTATGTTTGTGTCAGCTCAAATCTTTGAAAATTTGAGCAATTTGCGCGGCATCGTTGGTGCAACTTTCACCTGACGGAGAAAGGGTTAAGGTGCCTTGAAATGGAGTCGTTTGGGCGGCTTCCAAATCTTCTTTTGTAGAAAGTGGATTCGTAGTACGGCCATTTTAACTTTTCTGCGTAGCCTTCTGAGGTGGACGTAGCCCGCGCCTATGTTTGATTGGTGTAAACTTGAATCTTTGAAACTTAGAGCAATTTGCACGGAAACTATCACCTCGCGGAGAAGTGGTTAAGGTGCCTTGATACGGTGTCGTTTCGGCGGCTTCTCAACAGTCCAGACCCTCCCTGGCTACGCGGGAAAAGCAGGCACACCGCCTCCTGTACGTTAGCAAGGAAAGATGGCCGCCCCCAGGGCGCCAAGGCAAGGAGGGCGCGATCTTATGACCTCACTCAGAAATGCCGGAAATCCAGTTGTTCCGGCTCTTAGAGACACCCGGCGCTCTCGTCGGCCGCCGTAGACTGACTCCAGTAGTGAATGGGAGGGAAGAAGTGGAAAAACTCACGGCGGTGCGTGCAGACTCGGGTAAGTTGCGCTGGGGTCGCCACAGAAGCCGGTCCCGGTCAGTCCGTGCAACAGGTTAAAGGGGCTCGTGTAGAACCGCTGTGTAGCAGGTGCGTTCCCTGACGGGACTGCCTGTAGTTGGAGTGTTGTGGATTCTCGTGGTCCGTGATTCAAGATCTGTCGCAATAAATAACTGTAAAGCACGCCAAACCCATTGCCATGGAGTCGATTTCGACTCACTGCAATCCTAAAGGATAGAGTAGAACTGCCCTATAGTTTCCCAGGAGCGCCTGGTGGATTTGAACTGCCAACCTTTCAGTTAGAGTCGTAGCACTTAACCACTACTCCACCAGAGTTTCAACAAATGACTGAGAGTCCCGTGGAATTTTGGGGTCACTCTGTAGGGCTTGGAAACCCTGGTGGCATAGTGGTTAAGAGTCACGGCTGCTAAGCCGTAAGGGCTGCTAACCAAAAGTCAGCAGTTCGAATCCGACAGGTGGTTCTTTAAAACCCTGTGTGGCAGTTCTGCTCTGCCTTCCAGGATCGCTATGAGTCGGAATCGACTCCACGGCAGTGGGTTTGGGCTGTAGGGCTCGATGTTTCAGAACTGGGGAACGGGTGGTGATTTCCGGGAAAGAGATGTCTGGATGAAGCCTGCAATTCAGCGGTGGAGGGTATGCTCAGGGTGTGGGGGTGTCTGGTTCATCTTTCGGAATTAGCAGGAGGGAGGGGTGTCGTCAGCTTTTGGGGACACCCGTGGGTGTTTCAGGTCGTTGAGAGGCCTGTGAAGACTGAAGCTTTCGAGGCCCGGGGTTCCTGGTTGGTGAGTGGGTCAAGGTTCAAAGCTCGGCCCCAGGCGAAGTGACATTCCTTCCATACCTTTCCAGACCACGACCGTCTTCGAGGACTGTGGTTTGAAAATCTCTTGGTTTCCTACATCTCCTGTGCGTTTTGTCCTCGCAAATACCAAAGTTTTGAGGAAGATAAAAAATTTAAGTCTAAAGTGGTAAGCTTCCCGTTAAATTAAAAATGAAGATTTTGTCCTTCACGTTTACGGTGTAAATGTATGTGTCAACAGTTTAAATTCTTTTCCGGTTCATACTGACACAAGTGAAAAAATAAAAGTGACATCTCTATTATCTGATATTCTCTTCTCCAGTAAAACGCTTGTTAAAATTTTAGTATATTTCAATTTGAGCCTTGGTTTTCTTGTTTGATTTTCATAATTCTAAAGTTTAACTGCTGAAACCTTGGTATAATTTTATCCTTCTACTTTATTTCATATTTGTTTGAGTGATTTTTTTTTCCGGTTTGTGTTAGTATGCTGCCAAGAGGCAAACCTATGGCATTGTGACTGGAATCACATTAAATATATGCATGCATTTAGATAAATTTAAATACATTTAAAATTACTTGTCACTGAAGCCCTGATGGAGCAGTGGTTAAGAGCTTGGCTGCTAACCAAGAAGTCACCCGTTCAAATCTACCAGCTGTCTGTTCCTTTAAACCCTGTGGGACAGTTCTGCTCTGCCCTATAGGATCGCTTTGAGTTGGAATCAACAGCAGTGGGTTTATTAACAATGAGCCATAAATCTGCATTCACTTAACGGTGTTTTTCTGTTCCTCGTGTCTACCCTGATTTTTTTTTCCTGCAGTTATAAATGGTGTTTTGTTTTGTTTTACTTTTGACATTTTCATTCTCTTCATCTAATATGTTACTACATAGAAAAGCAATTACTTTTAGAATATTTTGTTCTGCTCACCTTATTGAACTTACTAAAGCTTTTCCATCCCCCAACATTTATTTTGAAAATTTTCAAGCATAGCAAAGTTTAAAGAATTTTACAGCTGTATATCTATGTGCCTACCATGTACATGGAGATTGTTGGGAGGATAAGACATGTACGGAGCAGAGAGGAAGAGTGTGTTGTCACCAGGCAGGGAGAGCAGTGGGAGCTGCATATAGGTGGGCAAGCAAATTTATATGGGAATGTACATTTTCATTCAATCTTAATAAAAGAGTGGAGTGCCCTCACTTACTTACTGGTGGAGCTAAACAGCCTTGTAACACTTGACCCAAGCAGGACAGAGGCCAAGCCAAGGGGCTGAGGGCTAGAGGGAGGCCTGCCTGCTGGCATAGCTGAAAAGAAGCTATCTTAATTGAAGAACTGTATCCTGAGTCATTTCTGATCTTGAATTGTAACCTGTTACTTCGCTCATAAACCCTGTAACTGTGAGTACAGACTATGAGTTCAATGTGAACACTGCAATGAATTATCAAACCTAGCGGAGAAGTAGAGAGTGCTGTGGGAGGAACAGCTGGTGTTGGAATTGGTAAAAAGGTTATACAGTGGAGGTGGGTCTGACCTCCGCCTCCTGGGAATCAGCCTTGGGCAGCTGGTCTTGACTCTCCTCTTTTGTGAAGTGGAAGGAGGTCAGATGCCTCTGCTATGCCATTTTTTACAGTTTAAAGAGGCTGTTCTTTCCTCACTGAATGGTATTGGCACCTTGTCAAAATCAGTTGACCATAGAAATATGAGCTTATTTCTTGACTATCAGTTCTATTCCCAGAGTGGGTTATGGGGGACTGGGGTTATAGAGGAAGTGGGGGGTTACTGCTGAAGAGGTACTAAATGTCTCTTTGGCATGATGAAAGACTTATAGAACTAGAACAACATGGTGAATGTAATATCTGCCACTGAATCATATGCTTTAAAAGTGCTAAAGTGGCAAACTTTTTGTTATATATATTTTACCACAATAAAATTAAAAATATATATATATTGACTTTTCAGCATATAGGTCCTGGCTCCAGAAGCACGATACATCAGAGAAAGTAAAGAGGAGCTTCCAGAACCTGTGTGTCTTCATTTCTGAGGCTGTACCTCGACCAGAGGCTAAGGTCTCTAACCAGAGATTTAGGGTAATCAAGAGAGACTGAAAACATACCATCCCAGTTACTGGCAATCTCATGGTAACAGAAGAAAATGATCCAGAACCAGGTGACTTTTGGTTTGTTTTATTCTTAATTTTACTCTATGATTGATTAGTAGAAAACTTTAAAAGTCAGTTGATATAAATGGAAAAGTATCTATTGGTAAAGCAGGACTTGTGGAGAAATAAACTTACTGACTTCAACATCAAGATAAAGTGGGATCAGGAACATAGTGTTACAGAGTTCATATTAACTTTACCCAAAGAATTTGATATTTGCCCTCAGTTTCTAAGGCCAAAAAGTACCCAAACCTGTTGCCATCAAGTTGATTCTGACTCATAGCAACCCTACAGAGCAGAGTAGAACTGACCCATAGGCTTTCTAGGGAGCAGCTGGGGGATTTGAACTGCCGGCCTTTTGGTTAACAGCTAAGCTCTCAACCGCTGCACCATAATCTCTTAAAGAAAAATTTGGCATTGAAGTATCTTCAGTAAGGACTCTGACCACACCTAACAGATTACAGAAGTGAGGGTGTTGTGTGGACTCCCCAACTTACACCTGGCATCTGCCCATTTGGCCGTCTGAAGAGTGGTGTCCTTGTAACTTGTGAGATCTGACCCAGCTCTGAGGAGCTGTTGTTGTTGTTGTTGCTGTTGTTGGGTGCCTTTTTGTTAATTTCAACAGCTAGCAACCCTATGTGACAGAACAGCACTGCTGCACAGGTGGTTCTTGGCTGCACTCATTGTGGAAGCAGATCACCAGGTCTTTCTCCCACGGAGCTGCGGGGCAGAACTGCCACCTTCTCAGCAAGCCACCAAGCACTCAACTGCACCACCAGGCCTAGAGTCAGAGAAAAGTGCTGTGTGGGCGGCTGGTGTCAGAACTGAGCAGAGACATGACACGGAGGAACTTTTTATATTCATAGTTGAGGCCAGGGTAGTGGGATCCTAAGCTTTCCCCATGGTGCAGCTGTTCTTAGGGTTCGCCCTAAATGATGAATCTTGGAATACAGTGTGTGACTGGTCCATCCAATGAGTTACATTAGTTGTCAGCTTCTATCTGATAGCTCTGACAGATGTCAGAACTAGAGACATCGCGTGCAGGAAGCAGACCAGTTCCTCATAGAATGGTAGTATTCCACAGCACTGTAGTCTCAGGAGATTTTTTTGCTGATTCCTGCTAGAGGTGATGTAGTGGATGGTGTCATTACCTGCTGCCTTCTCATAAATGTAAAATAAAATTTCCTGCAGCTGTTTGTCCCAGGATTCCTCACAGACCCTTGTGGGAATAGACCAGGAAAATTCAGTGGACACATTATTTCAGAGGACCATAGTCAGGTAACTCACGGGCCCAGCCTATGTCACTCAGCGATAATTTAGTAATAAAGCCTAAAGGACCTAAGGGAAATGGAAGGATTGTATAACTTTCAAAGGTCCTGTACAAAGAGGTGGCCAAATTGGTGTAAAATGTTAGTAGTAATTGTGGTAACATTAGAACCTGTCTAACTTGGGTGGGGATGATAACCAAGATCATCCCAAAGTGGATTCCCAAGAGATGGCTGTCAGGCATACCTCCATCCTGCCACCTTTTTACCAGTTTTTATACCAGCTGTGCTCCCCATGACACTCTGCTTCTGTACTGGGTTCGATAATCTGTTACATACAATGGCCACACAGAACTCACAGACTGTCCTTACAGTTAGGTGGGTTTTTAAGGAAGTAACATGGTATAACTTAGGATCAGAATCAACAAGCTACAAATCAGATCAGGAAGCATACAGGCTCCTTTCTTCAGTACAGGACAGCTCTTAGCTCTCATCAGCCATGCAGGTCTCCTTGAGGTCCCCTTAGGACAAGTGTCTTCTCAGCTCCCTCAGGACAGGCTCCCACCCTTGGCCTTGACATTTGTTACCACTGACAGGCCCTGTGCAGACCTGCCAACCACTGGCTGTGCTGTGGTTCCCTGTGTGTGCCTCCTGTTATTTTCAGTATCATAGCCCTTGACCTGTGTTATAACTGTTTTAGAAGGTTCCTTGCCATCGCCCAGAAACCCTGGTGACGTAGCAGCTAAGTGCTACATCTCCTACTCATGAGGTTGGCAGTTCAGATCTGCTAGGCACTCTTTGGAAACTCTATGGGGCAATTCTACTCAAACCTGTAGGGTTGCTGTGAGTCGGAATCAATTGGACAGCATCCTACTTCCCCTTTCCTTCTGCTCCGTGCTACTTGTCTTCCTGCTTTCTGTCTCTGACACCTCTTTGGGGTTGGCTGCTTATATCTATAAACTTCTTGTCAGTTTCAAGGCGTAGCCCTCCCACCAGGGCCACAAACTGAGCAATCTTCTCTCCATAGGCAAGACACTTCACTTGCATCATCTCCAGTCACTTAATTTGCATAGTCTGTTCACCAGTCCCTGCAAAGTGCATACGAATCACAGGACAGTTGCAGCCCAGGGCCGGACAAATTGTTCACAGCTTACTCAGGAAATGTTAACAAACCCTCTGGGGTAGAAAACTAGGGCTAAGGTAACTCCTGGAAGCTTGATTTTCATCTATTTTTCCAAAGAACCGAGGTTAAAAGCCACATAGAACCAAAACCAAACCCACTGACCCTATATGACAGAGTACAATTGTTCCATAGAGTTTCCAAGAGTACCTGGTGGATTGGAACTGGCAACCTTTTGGTTAGCAGCCGTAGCACGTAACCACTAAGCTACTAGGGTTTCCTAAGGCTACATAAAAAATAAACCAAACTCACTGCTGTCGAGTGAGGTCTGATTCATAGCCACCCTAGAGGTCAGAGTAGAACTGCCCCATAGAGTTTCCAAGGAGTTACCTGGTGGATTTGAACTGCCTGCTTTTTGGTTAGCAGATGTAGCACTTAAACCACTACACCACCAGGGTTTCCAAAGGTCACATAGAAGAACTCATTTTACCACAACTGGCATTTATGTACAGATTTGAAGTAAGAGGTTACTAGTTCTGTTGTCTGGTAAGAGATGGGAATGTTCAAAGTCAGAAGGTTTATTCTAGAAGTTTCCTCCATACCACCTACCACAGAGCCCTTCCCCATATTGTAATCTATTTCTTACCTCTCGCCTTTTTTATTATCTTTTTTTACTTAATTACTTAAATGAGAATGGATGCATTTTAAAGGTGAGATACTTAAATGAGAACAAAGTATGTGTCGTGGAAAAGTAAGATCCCCTGGCATACGCTTCTTTCCTAGTTCTTTGTGCAGCTTTAACAAACAAACGGTAGTATGTACTTGTTATCCCCTTGCTTGTGTGTTCAACATGTGTATGTGACTTAGTCCTTACACCTCTGGATAGCACTTTTTCATTATGTTATTTGCACTTTCAGAAACTGAGTAAGTAAATGCTAAACCTGCTAATACTTCCATATTTATTACTCTCTCTTTGACATATTCTGTTGGTCCTTGGGCTGTATTTTGTGTAGTTTTTCAGATGGTGCTTCCAATTTTCTAATTATTTCTTCAGTGTATCTGGTAGGTTGTTAATCTGGCTAATGATATAGATACTGAAAAAAAATACTTTTCTTTTTTAAAAAATGTTATGTATTGTCTTAGTCTTAAGGGTCTCCTGTTTTGTAGACATGTTTTGGAAAAATTCTCTCATTCCTCTTAACATATAAAATGTGGTTATTTAGGATGTAATGTCTAATAACTGTAGTGTCTGGAGTTTCTTCACGGCTGATTCTGATATTGGCTGTGAAGACTCATGCCATTATATGCCGGGAGCCAGCCCCGACAGCTTTTTCGGGGCCCCATGAAGGGAGGGAAACGGCGTTGGCTGAGAAAGAATTGAGACAGAGACAGGAAAGAGTTTTGGAGAAATGGCGGCCCATCAAGGTCTGTCTTTCTTTATTTTTTATAGTTGGAGTGACGTGATTTTCACCCTATTTTTTTCATCACATAAGCTATTGGCTAGCAAGAAACTGACCCCTCGTGGTCTCCTTTTTCTTGTTAATTGTCAAGGCCTTCTAGATAATGGCCTGAGGCAGGTGTGTTGTGGTGATAATTGACAGTAAAAACAAACTTATGCCCCAAGCTCAATCAGCCCTACCTATACCTCAAGGTTAAAAGGTACAGGAGGAGGGGTCTAAAGGTTATAATCTGTATTTGTTCCTACTTTGCTCTTTATTTTATCTCTTCCTGTGGGGACAGTAAACACCTACCGTCCTCCACCCTATGCCTTTCTTAAGCTGTTCTAAGAAGGGTATTTCTTTTCACATGTCGGCGGGGGCGGGGGGGAAGCCAGTGGGGCTAGGCTGGCCTTGGCATTCCTGGGCTCAGCATTTGTCCTTGTGCCGGGAGATGAGGAGGTATTTTTGAGGAGAGTTCAATTAGATGAAAAATATACAGCCAGAAATATGTCAGGGGTTAGATGTGTCTGCCCGCGATCACATAGGCTTGTGGCTTTGCTCATAGAGGTCTTTGTGGGTGACGGGCTTCGGCAATTATAGGAACACATATTATTTATTCTGATGCTACTAGGCTATGTTTAAAACCAAAAAACCATGTGATATGGAGTCAGTTCTAATTCATGGTGGCTACATGTGTTTCAGAGTAGAGTTGTGTTCTGTAGAGTCTCCAGCGGCTGTGATTTTCAGAAGTAGATTGCCAGGCCTTTCTTCTGACATGACTCTGGGTGGATTTGAACCATCAGCCTTTTCAAAGATAGCTCAGTGTTTTAAATGTTCACACTTCCCAGGCTCCCAGAATATGTTTAGTGCCTGGCAAATACATGCTCAAAAATATGTACTACAAATGTTTCTAGATTAGCAAGAGGATTGAATAGCAGCTTATAATGGAAACTTCTGCTTTATTGGATGAATGATGACAGCCCGATTACAGAATATTTTTGTGGGATTTTTCCCTCTACCATAATGTATGAAAACACAAAATAAAAACCACTTTGATATACAGGTGCAGCCTGTTCCTTCTATGTCTGTTAGTTGTCTACCAAACCAAACACCAAACCCATTCCTGTTGAGTCAATTCTGACTCACAGCAATCCCATAGGACAGAGTGGAATTGCCCCACAGGATTTCTAAGGAGTGGCTGGTAGGTTTGAACTGTCAACCTTTTGGTTAGCAGCCAACCTCTTAACCACTGTGTTACCAGAGCTCCTCTTAGTTCTCTAGTGCTGCTATAACAGAAATACCACAAGTGGATGGCTCTAACAAACAGAAATTTATTTTCTCACAGTTTAGGAGGCTGGAAGGCCCAATTCAGTATGCTGGCTCTAGGGGAAGGCTCTCTCCATCAGCTCTAGAGGGAAGTCCTTGCCTCTTAAGCTTTTGCTTCCTGCTTCCTTGGAGATCTCCATCTGCCTTAACCTCATCTTGCTTTTAGCATTCATCTTTTAAGAGCTTGGCTAGTAATTGAAAGGTTGGCAGTTTGAGCCCACTAGCCACTCCACAGGAAGAAGATGTGGCGGTCTACTGCCATGAGTATTTACAGCTGTGGGAACCCTGTAGGACAGTTCTGTTCTGTCCTGTAGGGTCACTGGGAGTCAGTGAACTCAACAGCAAAGGGTTTTATGTCTTAAGAGAGATTGACTGAAGATACCGCCTATACTAATATTGCCTCATTGGCATAACAAAGACAACCCCTTCCCAAATGGGATTATAGCGACAGGCATAGAGATTAGGATGTACAGTACATATTTGGGGGGGATAGTTTGCACAGTGGTTAAGAGTTCAGGCTGCTAACCAAAAGGTTGACAGTTTGAATCAGCCAGCCACTCCTTGGAAACCCTATGAGGCAGTTCTATTCACCGTAATCAGAACACCGTAATCAGAATTGACTTGACGGCAGTGGGTTTTTGTAGTGCACTCTATAACAGTACAACAAAAGAGAAACAATTCATAAATAGGACTCTGTTGTTATAGGAATCACTGACATTCAGCGATGTGGCTGTGGAGTTCACCTGGGAGGAATGGCAGCTCCTGAGCCCTGCTCAGAAAGACCTGTACCAGGATGTGATGTTGGAGAACTACAGCAACTTGGTGTCAGTGGGTGAGGACGGCGACCCCGGGTCACAATGCCTTCTCAGTGACCTTTCCTTTCTCCGCTTTTGAAAGCTTTGGAGTATATGTAGTTTTCTAAAATGGTAGCTTCTCCATCCCCTCTCTGGCCCCAGATGAGAAGGTATAATGTGTCCTGTCCTGAGAGAAAAGACTTTATTGTCCAGACCTGCAAATTGCATAATTCAAAAACGATGACATTCTGCCACATTGACAGACTGCAGTCCAGTTCATTGAGCCGACGTCTTCTGTCGTTTCTCATGAACAGGGTTTCAAGCTGGCATACCAGATGCACTCTCCAAGAGGGAACGAGAAGAAGAACCATGGACAATAGAAGGTGAAATCCTAAGGCGAACTTGTCCTGGTGAGTAATAAGAACTGCTGAGGTGGGTGTCCCAGGAAGTCATACTCTCCTTCAGAGAAGGCGCCCCACCTGTGGAGGTATCTGAGGATACGCGAGCAATGTCTTTATGAATCTCTCTTCCTTTGCAAGTATTTAGAGGAAATACACAAACAATCTCTTTATGGATCCCTTCCCTTTCTTTTAGGTATTTAGAGGAAAGTACGCCCTTTTATCTCTCTTTGGATTTCATCCCTGTTCACTGCATCTGTTGTTGTTGTCATTTGTTGGACAGATTGCAACTCATGACAATCCCATGTGTGCCAAGTAGAACTCCATAGGTTTCCCAGTTTGCATCTAGGTCTCCTTGATTTTTTCCCTAGGTTTCTTCTTCCTAGCATTCTGAAATCCTACCATTTTTTGTTCTCTGTCAAAGTATCACTGGCTCATCCTTCCTCCTCAGTTTCTGTGAAATTCCATCTTCCATGCCTCTCTTCAAAGAAACATTATCTATTTCAGCACTGTCTTCTGACTGCTGTGCCTTCTCCTCCACTGGCTAATTTGATTCCCTTTCCTAACCTTCAGCCCTGTGTTGGCGATTATTACCTTGGCAGCAGCCTGTTTTATTGCTGTGAGTTTATCTGGTTTTCCTGTTCTCTTTTTCCTCCTGTGAGGTTCTCTAAAGTTCCATTTTCCATTTTTTGCTGTGTTCCTTATATCCTTTAAAAATTTCCTTCATTTAACTTAACCCCAATTCTCTAGAAACTCGTAAGTTAACATTTCCCTTAATATTGTGTAACCAACACGTTCGTAACATATCTATTACCCATCTCTGTGGCAGCTTCCTAACGAGCCCCATTTCACTGTGGGAAGAACTAGGATCATCTTCCTTTTGAGACCTGTTCCCTCCAACCTTTTAAAAATGTAGTTCCTCTTCTGTTATTGTACGTTACATATTCTGACCACCACAGAGCCACCTGGAAACTTTCAAATTTTTCAAAAGCAGATCATGAAACCTTACACCTGCTTTGCTTTAATTCCTTTGTTGTTGTTTGATGCCATCGAGTCGGTTTTGCCTCATAGCAACCCCCAGCAATACAGCGTAGAATTTCCCCATAGGGTTTTCTAAACTGTAATCTCTATGGGTGGAGATCTTTAGCTCTTTGCCACACAGAGTCAGTCACTGTATGGGTTCAAACTGCCAGTCCTTCAGTTAGTAACTGTCACAATGGCATGGCGTGGGTGTCTGACCGCCTCTAACATCACAAGGTGAGAGCAGAATCAACATCAACAGCCCAAGGATGATTCCTAGGCAGCAGAAGTCAGATACACTTCCACCCTCCAACCTTTTATCAATTCTGACTCCAAGCCATCTCTCCCATGACACCCTCTACTTCTCTGCTGGGTTCAATAATTTGTTGCAGTAGCCACACAGACCTGAGAGGCAGCACTCTCAGCCTCTTCTCGTCTGTCCTCTAGGCATGCCTGTCTCTGCATGCTGGCCTGTACCCTGCTCAGGCAAGTGTTATAGAGCTCTTTTAGCTCCACCAGTAAGGGCTGGAAAGCATCCCACTCCTCCAGGAAACCTTTTGCCTGAAGTGCTTAGCTTTCTCTCTCTCCTCTCTCTTTTTCTGTGGGCTGGGAAGCCCACTACTGTATCTCCTCCCAATTTCCTGTCAATCTGTTGGTTCTGCTGCCTTTTACTGTCTTCTGTGTTCCATTCCTCTCTCTCTCTGCCTCCTGTTAAGCCTAGCAGGGTGGCAAAGCTGACCAGTCCCCTAGTTAGGGTTGAAGGTACTTGACTTGCATGGTCTCCCACAAAGGTGCCTTGCACTTGTTTACAATTATTAGTGAGTTATCCGCTCCCCTTGATGGGCTATAAGCACCTTATTTGCATAGCCTCACCCCATCATTCTGTGAGTTATGAAGACTGTGGCTAGAAGGGCCGTGTTAGGTAACTCACTGTGGTGCAGTAGCCAAGTGCTTGACCATTGTTCACTGAGCTCTTTAATTCCTTTCTATACAGGTGGTACCCGACTTACAACATATTCAAGTTACTTACTATGAACTGCGCTTACAACTGGCCCTTTTGTTTTTAAAATCTTATCGTTAGTAATATGTATGACATTCAGTGTTGACAGCTTGTGATAACATTCTCAGATGTTCACTTGCAGATACTAAGTGTTATGATTTATAAAGATACTAATAGTAAAAGTAATGTAAACTAAAAAAAATGAGGTGTTTGACTTATGTCAGAACTGATTTTACAGTTGGAATGAAATTGCCTCATAAGTCAAGGACTACCTGTAAGTGTTCATTTTTATCATTCTTGTAGTTCGTTTAAATTGATATTGCTGGGTTCATTCCCTTAGAACCTTCCTTTTCCTTGTCATATTCCTATAACATAATGTTCCAGTTAATCATGTATACAATGGAAATTTCTCTCTGTCAAGGATCTACATGACATGGCATCATTTTCCTAACCTCTTTGATCTGGTTGGAGTGGGTGAGTCTTGGTCAGTTTCTCGATATATTTATAAAGGAGGGTAGATGATCTGAAGGGCTTTGTCCTGGAAGTAGATAGGGTCGAGAAAAATACAAATGAAGAGGAATGGTAAGGTTTTTGAGTCCCAGGAGGAGTTGCCATTTACTCAGGAGAAGATATGTGGGGGAGACATGGGTTGGGTGATCAGGAGTTGTGTTTTGGTTATTGTAATTTAGACATGCATCTTTGCATCCCCATGGAGCTCTTTGCTATAGCTGGATGTACCAGAGAAGTTGAGAGAGAGTTTAGGACTCAAGACAGAAATTTGGACCGGATGAGCTCTTCTCCAGAGTACAGATGAAGAAAGGAAGAATCATAAACAATGGAGATACAAAATATGTGTATGTGTTAAATTCATGGTGTCTACTTAGTGCCATTGTAACGGAAGTATCACAAGTAGATGGCAGTAATGAACAAAAATTTACTTTCTCACATTTTAAGAAGCTAGAAGTCTGAATTCAGGGTAGCAGCTCTCTACAGAAAGGCTCTTTCTCTGTTAGTTCCGGGGGGGAGATCTCTTTCAGTTTCTGCAGAACTCAGTGTTCCTTGGTTTCTTGGCAATCAGCACTTGGCATCTACTTTCCCCTCCCTTTTTGCTTGCTTTTTTGTGATAATATTTCAAAAGTGATTAGGTTTAAGGTACATCACTAATATGGCCTTAAAAAAAAACCAAACACACTTCTGGTGAGTGGATTCCAACTCATAATGACCCTATAGACAGAGCAGCATTGCCCCATAAAGTTTCCAAGGAGCACCTGAACTGCTGACCTTCTGGTTAGCAGCTGTAGCGCTTAACCATTATGCCATATATCCTCATTAACTGTAAAAGTGGCATGGCATGGTACCTAACCTCCTTGTCATGGATTGAAGTGTGTCCCTCCCTCCCCTAAAAATAATTTGGCTGGGCCATGATTCCCAGTATTGTGTGATTTTTGCCATGTGTTGTGAATCCTGCCTATATGATACTAATGAGGGAGAACAGCAGCAGTTTGTCAGTGAGGTGATTCCATCTAGAAGCTTGGATTGTACTGAGGCAGTCTTCCTGGATATAAAAGAAGTAAGGACAGAGAGCTGGGGACATCATATCACCAAGAAAGCAGTGCTAGGAGCAGAGTGTATCCTTCTGGACCCGAGGTCCCTGCATGGAGAAACTCCTAGTCTAGGGAGGATATTGATCTGAATTTGGACTTTCAGGCTACTTTACTGTGAAGAAATAAATTTCTCTTTGTTAGAGCCATCTACTTGGGGCATTTCTGTCACAGCAGCATAGATGACGAAGACATTCCTCTAACTTCACAAAGGGGAAGGAGACTCAAGATCAACAGCCCAAGGCTGATTCCTAGGAATCAGAGGTCAAACGTCACCCTCCAACCACATTACCAGTTCTGACATGAAGCCATCCCTTCTATGGTTAGCACTCTCTACTTCTCTTCTGTGTTCAGTAATTTGTTGCAATGACCAGTGGCCACAAAGAACTCACAGACAGTATTTAGAATTATGGTGTGTATTAGGAAAACAACAGGTTACAATTAAGGTTCCAGAATGCTCAGAATACAGGGCAGTCTTATCTCAGCTGTACGGGCATGCATGCCTCTTTCTATACCCTTAGACTGGCCTCTGCGCAGCTCCAGCAGATGTTAAAAATCTCTTTGGGTTCTTCCAGGAAGCGCACTAAGGCATCCCACTCTGTCACTGAGCCTTATCTGCAGCGGGCTAAGCTCTGCTCCATGAGTCAGCAAACCTTGCTCTATCAAGTGCCTAGAGGCACCCTACTCCTCCAGCAAGCTTCCTGCCTAAAGGCACTCATCTGTCTCACTCTGTGGGCTGAGAAGCCCATGTGACATCTCCTGCCAGTCTTTCCTGCCATTCTTTCCTGCTGCCATTTCTCTGCCATACCTTCTCATCATCTTAAGTGTTACAGCTCTCTCTTGCTTGGTCTACTGGTTTTAGGAGCTTCTCAGCACAGAGATCCTGGTCAAAAGGACACACTGTGCTCCTGGCTTGTCATACTTGGTGGTGGTGAGATGCTCTTTTCCAACCCCTGAAATGGCTGATTTTAAGCCAAGCAGGATGGCAAAACTGACCAGTCCCATTAGTGGGCCACATTACCTTATTTGTAAAATCCCACCCAATCGTTTGGGTGGAAATTATAAGATCATGGCAAGAAAGGCCACACAAAACTCCATCACACACACACTAATAAACCCCATAAGTATGAGTATTGTCTGTGTATTTTGTGTGGCCATTGCAACAAATTATCAAACTCCATAGAAAAGTAGAGAGGCCATGGGAGTGACAGTTCATGTCAGAATTGGTAATAAGATCCGAGAGGGGAGGTATGTCTGACCTCTGCCTCAAAGGAATCAGCCTTGGGCTCTTGATCTTGATTCTCCTTCCTCCTTGTGAAGTTAAAGGAAGTCAGAAACTGCCCTCATGCCATTTTTACACCTCTTGACCGTACTTCATGAACTACAATCATTTGTAGTTTATGAAAAGTTTGAATTTAGTTGGAAATAAAGGAGTGCCTTCCAGCAGTAAAGATTTTACTGAGAAATATGGAATAAATAAGATCCCCAGGAGGTGCAAACGTTTACATTTGACTGCTAAGCTAAAGGTTGGCAGTTTGAACTCACCCAGTAGTAGTACTGTGGAAGAAAAGGACTGGCAACCTGCTTTCACTAAGATTACTGTGGTTGTTGTATGCTGTTGAGTTGACTCTGACTCACAATGACCCTGTATGACTAAAACTACTCCACAGAGTCTCCAAACTATAATCTTTATGGGAACAACTAGGTCTGTTTTCCCACGGAGCTGCTGGTGAGTTCAAACTGCCAGTCTTTTGGTTAGCATCCGAGCACCTAACCATTGCATCACCAAGGCTTCTTCCATTAAGATAGGGTCATCGTAAGTCAGAATCAACTTGATGGCAACTAACAGTGACAGACCACATCTACATGTGGTATGTGGAAGTTTGGCTTTTTAACAGGCCATGTTTCTGCTGCATTTCAGGGCTGTATGAAGTTAACTGTCAAAATGAGTAGTGGAAATGATACATTTTAGAAATTTTAAGAGAAAAAGCTAACAATGAGATACAGAGTCGGGAATGATACATGATGTGGGAGGCATGTGTAGGATTTACACAAAGAAGATAATGAAGGGCAAAAGTGCAAATGTGACCTTGAGAAAGCCCAGGACCAGGGAATGGGGGTGGATGGAGACTGTACAAAGATTGCCTAGAATGTGGCCACAGGAAGGCCAGTTTAGAAAGCATTTGTTTGGGAAGTAGTGGAGTGAAAACCTGGGCTAATGGGGTAATCATAGTAATGTCAGCTTGTATTTCTAGGCTGATTGTTGTGGGCTTTCTGTGGTAGTCACTGAAGTAGAATGATGGGGCTTTAAGTTATTCGTTTACTATTCTAGCTACACAGGCAGGCCCCATTTTGCAAGTGAAATCTGTTCCTGTGTCTCTAAGAATGTGTAGGTGGGTCAGGATAGGTGGGTCAGTTCTGTAGATAGCAGCGTGGTGGTAGCATCTGACCTCCTCTGACTTCACCAGAGGTGAGAGTTACAAGACCATTGTCAAAAAAGCCAGGCAGAAGTGATCCATCATACTGCAGCAACCATTATGACTAGCTTTTTCCAAAATATTCCATCACCTTTAACATAAACTCACCACATTCTGAATCTCAATAATATTCCCTATCTCATTAAAAAGGTAATACTGCCCCTATCCAGGAATCCCTGGGTGGTACATAAGGTTAAACCCTTGACTGGTAGCTGAAAATTGGCAGTTTGAATCCACCCAGAGGCACCTTAGAAGATAGGCCTGATGATCTGCTTCCAAAAGGTCACAGCCTTGAAAACACTGTGCAGCACAGTTATACTCTGCACACATGGGGGTGTTAGGAGTTGGAATGGACTTGATGGCAATGAACAATAGTCTGTCTATTCAGTGACTCAAGCCCAGTAATTAGGAGTAATCTTTGATTCCTCATTTTATTAGTTTCCTCATATTGCATCCATGAGTGAGCCTTGTCTTTTCTTTGTTCAGAATACACTGATTTCCTCCATCACTCTCTTGACTACTCCCTGAAACCACTTTTCACAGTTTGTGGCTTCCTTCGTTATTTCCTTGGTTCATCATTTAATTTTCCTTAACTAGAATGTATGCTCAGAAAAACATGTTTTTATATTATGTTTTCATAACCCTATCACTAGCACAGTGTTTGGTACATAGACATAATTTAATAAGGACTTGAAGATGGGTGAATGTCTCCCTTATTTTAAAATAAGCATCCCTCCAACTTCTATGACTATTTTACTTTCTCAAATGTTTGATAAGCTCACATTTGAAAAGCAGCCAAATCTGTTTACTCATTTTGAATGATCTAACCTCACTTATGCGTTGACTGCTTTTTACCTTTGTTTTGCTTGTTTTTAATTAAATGTGTTTACCCTTGTCCAAATAATGAGTATAGCTACTTAGAATTTCTTTAAATTGAGGTGATAGAGTTCTCACTAAAAATCCAATCCACAAAAAATGATTTATGAAGTAGTAGTTTATTCCGTTGTACACTCATGGAACTTAACCAGTTGCTTTAGAGTCAATTTTGACTCATAGCAACCCATGTGGGCCAGAGTAGAAGTGTGCTCTGTAGGGTTTTCAGTTGACAGTTTTTTGGAAATATATCATAAGGCTTTTATTCCATGGTGCCCCAAGGTGGACTCAAACCTCCAATCTTTCAACTAGCAGCCAAGTTTCTTATCTGTTTGCAACACCCAGGGTCTCCAAGCTCATGGAAGACTTCATTTTTCTTTTGTTTTCTAGAAATTGAGAAAGCCGATGGTAATCTGCAGGGGCATTTTCAAAACCAAAGATGTCTAAAGAAAATGGAACACTACCAAAGACATAATGTATCTGGAAATATTGTTCGTCAGAGGAAAAGTCATTTTCCTTTAAGGCAAAATCATGATATGTTTGACTTGTGTGGGAAGACATTGAAATCAAATTTATGTTTAGTCAGTTGGAGCAGAAGCTTTGAAATACAGAACCCTGACAAGGTTAATGGAGGTGGGAAATCCTTTCTCCATACTGAACATGAACAATTTCATCCAGAAATTAAATTTCCTGAATGCAGAAAACCCGCAAGCACAAAGTCACAATTCAGTAAGCATCAGAGAACTCACAAAATAGATAAGCCTCATGTATGCAGTGAATGTGGAAAAGTCTTCATCAAGAAGTATCGCCTCACTGATCACCTGAGGGTTCATACAGGCGAGAAACCTCATAGATGTACCCTATGTGGGAAAGCATTTGCCAGGAAGTCCATGCTCACTGAACATCAGAAAACTCACCTTAGAGAGAAACGTTATGCATGCACTGAATGTGACAAAGCCTTCCCCAAGAAATCACAGCTAATTATTCACCATAAAATTCATACAGGAGAGAAACCATATGTATGTAATGAGTGTGGGAAAGACTTCATCAAGAAGTATCGGCTCATTAATCACCAGAGAGTTCACACAGGAGAGAAACCTCATGGCTGCAGTTTATGTAAGAAAGCATTTGCCAGAAAGTCCAAGCTTGTCGAACATCAGAGAACTCACACAGGAGAGAAACCCTACAAATGCACACAGTGTGACAAAGCCTACCGCTGGAAGTCACAGCTCAATACACATCAAAAAACTCATACTGGAGAAAAGTCTTACATATGCAGTGACTGTGGAAAAGGTTTCATTCAAAAGAGCAATTTCATTGTACATCAGCGAACTCATACTGGAGAGAAACCCTATGTGTGCAGTGAATGTGGAAAAAGCTTCACCAAGAAGGACAGTCTTCTTATACATCAGCGAACTCATACTGGAGAGAAACCCTATGTGTGCAGTGAATGTGGGAAAGGCTTCAATCAGAAGACATGCCTCATGTCTCATCAGAGATTTCACACAGGAAAGACTCCCTTTGTATGCACTGAATGTGGAAAATCCTGCTCACACAAGTCAGGTCTCATTAAACATCAGAGAATTCACACAGGAGAGAAACCCTATGTTTGCAGTGACTGTGGGAAAGCTTTTAGAAATAAGTCAGGCCTCAATAGACATCGGAGAACTCATACAGGAGAGAAACCCTATGGATGCTCTGACTGTGGGAAAGCTTACTCCCACCTTTCAAGCCTTGTTTATCACAAGGGAATGCCGCACACAAGAGACAAGTGTGTCAGTTCAGTCAGACTGGAAAATTCTTTCTCAAAGAGTCGTACCTCCTCACATACAAATAATCTCATTCAGAAGAAAAACCCTTCTGATACCGTGACTGTGCAGTTGCCTTCTGCAGTAGCTCAGATGTCATTAAATGTCAGTGGGCTCCTAGAAGATAAGAATGTAGCCCTTTTGGGACAGCCTGTTGCCATATGTTTGCCCTCAGAAGATAATGCAATTTGCATGGCAGAGAAACCTCATGAATATAATAACTGTGGTAGTGCCTTCAGAGATCAGTTACATCACACTTTATGTCATAAGAAACACATAGGAATAGACTGTCATGTATTAAAAGTGGAAAAGCCTTGAGTAAAACCTAGCTTGATGATTGATAAGTATATGCTGACAGAAATCGTATGACTGCAAAGATTGAGAGAGCTCACTGTGGGAGGATAGAGCCTGTCATCAGTGATCATCATAGATTATCACTGAGCTCATAGTGTGTAGATTTATAATGACCACGGAAAAGCTGTCGAGAAGTAAGATTGCAGTAGGTATCAGAGAGACACAGGACAGAAATTCTTGGAAGGCCATGAATATGATAGGGTTGTCCATAGTTTATTCTGCCTCATCAATTGTCAGAAGAATTACACAGAAAAGAAACTGAGCACATGAGCTGGTGCATCTTCAGCAAAATATCAGAAAACTCATGAAGGAGAGAAGCCCTGTAGAAATAATGGATGTTTTAGAGATTTCTGTCACAAGTCTAACCTCATTATATGTCACATAATATATATGATGTTCATTTTAGAGCCATGTACATCAGGTCACACTCCTAGATACTGTGAGAGTGACTATAATTCAAAGGAAGTAGTCTGTTAAAGTTCTAGCATATAATGATCCCCGCAGTCTGTGTTTTTTGCATGAATCTTCTGTGTCCACTGTGATGCAGTTGATTACTTTTTTATGGCCTTTCTCACCATGGTCTTGAAACTTCCGCCAAATGATCGGGTGGTTTGTGTCATTAGGTACTATCAAGTTGGTTCTGACTCACAGTGATCGTGGGCACAACAGAACATTTCCCAGACCTCGTTATCCTCACAGTCGTTGTCGTCTGTCTGAGACCACTGTTGTATCCACTGTGTAAGGTCATCTCATTGAGGGTCTTGGTCTTTTTCACTGATGCTTTGCCAACCGTGATGTCCAGGCCCTGGTCCCTCCTGATAACACGTCCAAAGTACATAAGACGAAGTCTTACCATCCTCGCTTCTAAGGAACATCTGGATGTACTGCCACGACTAATTTTTTGTTCTTCTAGCAGTCCATGGTATATTTAATATTCCTGAGCATTGAGTGATTGGGTGGGACTATGTAAACAGGGTACTTGTGGCCCACCAAGGGGATGAGACAGGTTGCTAATAATGTATGTAGGGTCCATAGCACCCTTGTAGGGGTGAGACCATGCAAATCAGGTGAATGGAACCATAATAAGAGAGTTGGTCAGTTTTAAAAAGAGTGTTAATTTCAGAGCAAAGGGAACCTCACTACCATCAAGAAGAAGAAAAGGAAGCTAAACCATCCTTCAGACCTGGGGTCCCTTTATTGAGTGCCAAGGCCTGTCACCCACAAAAGCCCCTGTGAACAAAGTCACAAGCTTATGTGGTAACAGGCGGAGGCATCTCACCCATGACATATTTTTGGCCTACTGTCCCTGATAATATCTTGCTTCCTAATTAAATCTTCCTCAAAAAATACCCCCTCCTCTCCCGGCAGAGGATCAAGGAAGATGCCTTCTAAGAGGGGCTTTATGACCCCCTCGGCTTATGAAATAATATTGGGAAAATCTGACCGGGAACTCCTAGAGAAAAGAGCTCGGAGGAATGAATTCCAACACAGCACGCCCCGCCTGAGAGCACCGAGGCCGGCCCAACCCCGTTGGCTTCTCCCAACTGCACATCCCCCTTCACAGGTGATAAGCAGATTGCAGGGAGGCTCTGGGAGGTTCCCCAGGGGCGCCCCCCCCCGCCCCGAGCTCTTAGAAATGAACATTCCGCTCCTCACATCAGGAAGACAGATAGGCTCCCAAGTTCATTATACTTGGTATTGGCAAGCAGACAAATACTAAAGAAATACCCTTCTTAGTTTAAGAGAGGTTTAGAGTGGGGGACAGTGGGTGCTTACTGTCCCCACAGGAAGAGATAAGGAAAGAATAGAGAAGGAACAAATAGAGACATATTAACTTTTAAGATGAGTCTGTTCCCTCTTGCACCTTTGACCTCGAGGATAGAGCTGAAGGTATAGCTTTATTTTCACTGTTGATTATAATCACAATATATTTGTCTTGGGCCATTACCTAAAAGGCCCTAATGATTAACATGAAAAAGGACTACAAGGTATCAGTTCTTTACTAGCCAACAGAGAGGACCCTAGTAATTAACATGAAGAGAGACCACGAGGCATCCACTTCTTGCTAGCCAATTGCTTGCATGGTCAAAGTACAGTTACCTCACTGACTATATAAAATAAAGGAAGACAGACCTTAACAGGCTGTTATTCTCCAAAACTCTTTCCTGTCCAGTCTCATTTCCTCTGCTGACGCCTACCCGCCCCTTCGTGGTCCCGAAACCCAGCTGGGGCTGGCTGCCAGCAATTGAGAACGTCCCAGACCCAGAAAACAGAGAAAGAGTAACACTAGAGACAGCACATGACTGAGAAGCAATGGCAGAGAAATAGCAGAACTAGACCATTGTGAGATGGTGCAGGGGCTTCATAGCCCATGGATTCCAAGGCAGCTACAGTGAGCATGCTGACCCAGAGAGTGAGAGAGCTGGCTGCCTTGTGGGTAGGAGGCTTACGGCAGAGTGGGATGCCTCCAGGTACTTGTCAGAGGAGCTACACTTGCAAACCCTTAACCCAGGAAGTGAGAGCTAAATGAATGCCTTTAGGCTAAGGCTTACTGGCAGAGTCTGGTACCCCTAGGCACCAGTTGGTGGAGCTAAAGAGCTTTGTAACTGTTGCCCAAGAATGGCAGCGGTCAGGCCTAGTAGCGGTTAAGGGCCAGAGGCAGGCCTGCCTGCAGGCACTGGCTGAGAAGCTATCCTGATCTCAGAACTGTAGCCTGAATCATTTCTGATCCTGAGTTGTAACCTGTTACTTACATAATAAACCCTGTACCTGCAGGTATGGTCTGTGAATTCTGTGGGGGCCACTGTAGTGAATTATCAAAGCCCCAGAAAGATAGTACCATGGGAGAGTCAGCTGGTGTCAGAACTGTTGAAAAATTTGGAGAGAGAGGAGGCATATCTGACCTCCATGTCACAGAAATCAGCCTTGGGCTGATGTTGATGGTACCTTGCCCCTCCCCATGCTAGGTGCGTTCTGACACCATACCACCATATTTATCCCCACCTAGGATGATCATTAAATGATTAGCTGTTTATTTCTTTGCCTCTCAGTTTGTTCAGTTATTTCAGACTACTGAATGAAGTCCTTCAAAACAAATTCATCAATGTAACAATGTATTTGGATGTGTTTAAGATATAAATAGCACCCAAGAGAAACACAGTTCAAAACTCTAAGATGGCGTTGGTACCACCACTCTGAAACTTTTTTAATCAGCAGTATTTACTTGGTACTGTTGTAGGAACAAACCCTGATGGCTAGTGGGTTAAGTACTATGTCTGCTAACCAAAAGGTCAGCAGTTCAAATTTGCCAGGTGCTTCTTGGAAACTCTGTGGGGCAGTTCTACTCTGACCTCTAAAACTGCTATGAATCAGACCCGACTTGACAGCAGTAGGATTGGTCTGGGTTTTGGGTTATAGGAACCATAGGCAATGACCACATAGAAACAAGAAGTCCTTACTTTCTTGTTAGGTGAATATATGCAGATAGCATTTTTCTGTCCAGCAAATGAAGTATAAGATGTATGTAAAACCCAGAACCCACTGCCATCGAGTCAATTCCGACTCAAAGTGACCCTATAGGTCAGAGTAGAACTGCCCCATAGAGTTTCCAAAGAGCGCCTACATTAATTTAAAGGGATATGCAGTATAAGGATCAAAGTATTTGTTCAGAATGAGGGAAGACTTAAGAAATCCTAAACATTTCATGCAATTTTTTGTTCATGTGACATGGTCTTATTTAGAAAGAAGAAAACTCATCTTAATGTTGCTTATGTAAACCAGTGTGTAAGTAAATTTTTAAAAAGGTTTGTCTGATCTCCCCAGACAGATAATAAATTCCTTGAGTTTATATATAATTGTGTATTTCGCATCCCATAGCAAAAGAAGAGAAACTTACGTGTTGATTTGGAATATGAATGGAGTCAATGACTTAATGGTCTAGTCAATTAAATCTTTCATTCAAAGGAAGGAACCACTGGAAAGAAAAACATCAGTATTTTTTTTTTTAATATGAATCATTTCATGTTTGTCAGAATACGTGAAGGGCATATCAGAGAAGTTATAGGACCCCAGAATAAACCAAATTAAAAATAATCATGCATCCCTTAATGTCCATGATATGTTTCATGAAATAGGAGATGATGCGATTTGGACGTTGTGGGAACACTGTATTATATACAAGCATTCCTGTACAATCTGTAATTATAACCAACCTTCATGAAGCCTCTCAAAACATTCTGGAAGCCCACTGGACCAAGCCCAGGAGCTGTAGCCACTGAAAATCTGTCCATTTGCCGCGCGGGCTGACAGCCAGAGAAGCGAGACCCCGCCAGCCGCCTCTCGGCGTCACGTGTAGCCTCGGTTACTACCGCGCACGCGTCCCACAGTGCCTTGCGTACGTCAAGCGCGCCAAGATGGCCGCTCCCAGGGAGCCGTGGCGACTATCGCGTGGTTTTATTACCTCATAAGGAAAAGCCAGAAACCCAGTTATTCCTTCTCTAAAGAAACGCCGTGGACCGTTGTCGGATAATATTCGCAGAGAAGGAGCCTGGGTTTCGTGGTCAGAAGTGGAAAACAAATTCAGGAAAGGAAATTCTGTCTTTAAGATGTTGCTGCGGATTCAGAAGTGAATCAGGTTAGTGTGCGCGTTTGTCTGGAACACGGCTGTGTGTGGGTGTGGGTGTGTGCACGTAGATTGGGGTGTCGTGGTTCAGTCAAGGAGGCTGTAGAGATCAGTGATTTCGAAGTCTAGAGACCAGTGACTTAAAAGAGTCCTGTGACCAGGGTTTGGGGTCTTTGCGGGTCACTCTGGCTTTAGGGCTCAAGGATTGAAAAGAGAAGGTGTAGGGGGGATAGAATTTGTCCATTGCTTCGGTGTCTAGCTCGAGCTCTGAATTGATATGGCACTCAGTGATGGAGGAGTCGTTGAAGGAAGTCACAGCGCTAGCGTGTCTGGTCCACGTGTGTGGGTGGGGTGGTGGCCACTGTGTTTAGTAAGGAGGCATGTGAAAGTTGAACCGCTGTAAACTCAGGCACCTTGCTGGTTGATGGCTTGAGCTCAGACTTGGGCTTTTGCAAGAGACTTGATGAACTTCACATTCCCGTAAGCCCTCAAGTCCAAGTCTAATCCCCCGTAACACTCTGTATCACCTGCAGAAGTGCAAGATACTGAGAGAGAACGATTCGGCATATCCTCAGTTAATGAGCTTTCTGTTTGAAATGCAGCTATTATCCTTCCTCTGCATTTACTGCTTGCTTCTTTGGGGTTCTATATGTAATTCTGTAACTTTTTTTTAAAACTTTTTTGATAAAATTTGTGTTTATAGTTTACCTCTCCACTATTTTTTTTTTTAAGGAAAGCTCTTTTAAAAAAAAATTGTGTTTTAGATGAAAAGTTACAGTGCAAATTAATTGCTCATTTAAAAGTTTATATACAGATTGTTTGTAACATTGGCTGCAGTCTCGCAGTGTGCCAGCACTCTCCTCCCCTCTCCCCACCCCACCTTCGCCTTCCCACCCCCGTTACTTCATCCAGTTTTCCTTTCCCTTTCTGCCTTTGCTTTTGGGCAAGTGTTACCCCTTAGTTTGCGTAGGTTTGATTGAACTAAGAAACACATTCCTCACCCTTGTTACTGTTTGTTGTTTAGGCTTGTCTAATGTGTGGCCGGAAGGTAGACTTAGAGGGTAGCTTCAGTTCAGAGTTTGGGGGGAGGAGAGTCGGTCTTCCAGTGTCTGTCAGACCAGCAAGTCTGGTTGGTTTGCTTGTTTTTGAATTCTTGAATTTTGTTCTCCATTTCTCTCTGTCTCCGGGGCCCCCTATTGTGATCCCTCTCAGGTGGTTGGTAGCAGGAAAGCATCTGGTTAGTAATGAAAGCTGTTAAGATCATAAACTTGCAGTCATGATTTGACATCAGCAATTTTATCTTAAATGGAATTTTTTTATGTGTTTTCAGATTTATGATGTATCATATGGGCTTATGAAGATAGTTACAAATGACCCATGGTCAATGTTAACATTTTGCTGTGATCTTTATATTTCTGTAGGTGGATAACATAAATATATATCTTATTTGGGGAAGAAAAACAGACTTGGACCTTGCATAACTGAGTAATTTTAATCACTAACTATAAATTGACATAATTTTGAGACCTGCAGGGTATTCTATTGCACATGTGTATTATTATTCACTCACTTAATCCTCTATAGTGTTGTTAGTCACTGTTGAGTAGTCTGACTCATGGTGAACCCGTGTGTGCAGAGTAGAGGGTTTTCAAGGCTGAGACCTTTCAGAAGCAGATCGCCAGATCTGTCTTCTGAAGAGCCTCTAACTAGGTTTGAACTGTCAACCTTTTGGCTAGCAGTGTAATGCTTAACCAATTGTATCACCAAGGACTCAGTAATCCTCTGTGAATACATCAAACTAATGCTTTTACATATATATTTTCACACTTTTGCCAATATTTCCTTGCAGAAAATCTTATACATGGAGTTTTGGGTTACCAATGATTGGTGATTTTCAACAGATTTCAACAATGTTGTTTCTCAGCTGTGAAAGAAATGCTCAGCTCTGTAACAGTGACTTATAACATGTGTTTTATAGAAGATTGTCATAACCAGAAGGTTGGCATGTCAGATCTGCCAGGTGCTCCGTGGAAACGCTATGGGGCAGTTCTACTGTAATCTAGGGTCACTATGAGTTGGACTCCACTTGACTTGGTTTTTTTTAATCAATTTATATATTTAAATTTTGTAACCAGCTACCTGAATAAAAAGGTATGCAGTACTGACAATTTGCCTTATGTTCCAATTGTAATTCCTATTTGGTTATTGTATCAGACTGCACTGAGTAATGTTTCCAGAACCATGATGAAAAATCGTGTTGATACGGTGCGTGCTGACCTTCCTCTTTAGTAAGAGAATAGCTCTTACTGGCCTTGTTTGCAGTCGAACATATGTAGAGCTACTCATGATTTTGTATTTTGCTTCTGATACTTTTGCTTGAAAGGAGTAACCTGATACTAATAGAACTCAAATCGTATCCCCTTCCTTTCTTTTTTATATTAGCTTCTTTTAAGGTTCTTCATGTATTATATGTTTGTGTATTTTAACTTAATACATATGTATCAGCAAACAACATACACTTATTTTGTGTGTTCTTAAAATGGTAGTTTATATGTATGTTTTTAAATATGCATTTAATGTTAAGGGGAAAAAAAATTAGCAATTCCTAACCATGAAAGCTTTATAACAAATGTCAGATTTTATGAAACTTTGTTGATGAAAAAATGACTTTATGAAAAAGCATTCATTTTTCAGCATTTATTTAGAGCAGATGTTGGCAAGCATTTTCTGTAAAAGGCCAGATACTGTAGGCTGGTTGGCCCTAGAGTCTCAGTCATGACTTCTCACTTATGACCTTGAGCACAAAAGCAACTGGAGACAGTTTGTAAATGAATGGGCCGAGCTCTATTTTAAAAAAAATTAAATTTACAAAATAGACGGTCCAGGCTCTTAGCATTACTTACAACTTTTAGTCTACAAAATCATATGGCTTTTCTCTTCTGACAGCATTTGGCTTGGCTGGCTTTCTCTTCTGATCGGGAAGTAAACAAGCTATAGCGCATTGACCAAATCCAGCCCAATGCTTGATGACGTTAGTAAAGTTTTATTGGAATCTGGCCTTGCCCATTCACTTCTATGGCAGAATTGAGTGGTTGTCACATAACTACATAGTCCACAAACCTAAAGTATTTAATATCTGGTCTCTTACAGAAAAAGCTTGCTAAGTCCTGCTGTATTTATTGAGATGTTATTCCTTACTTGTCTGACATCAATTCAAGTTTTCTATTTTTCTAACAGAACCTCCATTTTATTAAGTGTCCAAGGTGACCCTTATCCTAGTTCATTTGGAAGGCCAGATATAAATGACTTTCCTTCTATTCCTAGATAACCAAGATGTTTAATTCTTTTTTGTTTTGCTTTTGAATCGTGAAAGGTCATAGCATTTTATGAAATTTATATGAGTATCTTAATAAACAAAAAAAAACCCACTATCATCAAGTTGATTCTGACTCATAGCAACCCCATAGACAGAATAGGACTGCCCCATAGAGTTTCCAAGGAGCACTTGGCTGATTTAAACTGCCGATCTCCTAGTTAGTAGCGGTAGCACTTAACCTCTACGTCATCAGGGTTTCCATGTGTTAAAATTAATAGGATTTTTCACTTTCTCTCCTTTGTCTTAGAAGTGTTGTGAATTTATATTGATTTTCTTAGTGTTCAGCCACCTTGCTCTCCTTGACTCTTAGTCAACAAGTGTTGTATTATGTATTGCCAAGTGTACTTTGTTAATATGTTGATTATGATGCTTTAATCTGATTTGGAGTGACATTAGCTTGTAGTTTTTTTTTTCCATAGGAACCCTGGTGATGCAGTGGTTAAGTGCTCAGCTGCTAACTAGAGGGTCGATGTTTGAACCCATGTGCTGCTCTGTGGGAGAAAGGTGTGACAGACTACTTTGTAAATATTTACAGCCTTGGAAGCACTGAGGAGCAATTCTTCCCTGACCTCTGAGGTTACCATGAGTTGGAATCAGCTGGACAGCTGGCAGTAGGTTGGCTTTCTTTTCATTCAATGCCATTGACTGAGTTTTGGCATGAGGTTACGCTGACCTCATAAAAACAAATTGAGTTGTTTCCTCATTGTTTAGTCTTGAAAAGTTTGTGTAAGATATGGTGGTATATCATTCTTAAATGTTTGGTAGAATATGCTGATGTGGCCAGTTGAGCCTGTGTCTGCATTGTAGTAAGGTTTGGAAAGTTTGTCATTTTTCCAGCATTTTGTAGCTTTGACGTAAGCTTCCAGACTTTTGGCATGAAGTTGTTCATAATATTCTCATATCATCTACTTAAACTCTGCCTGTTTGTACTATCATCATTGTTTTCTCCTTCTGTTCATTTTGCCTTCTGTCTTTAATTTTTCTTGTTCAACCTTACCACTAATTTCCAATTGTATTAGATTTTTTTTTTCCCAGAAAAATTAACTTTTGACTTTTTTGGTTCTCTTTCTGTTGCATATTTCTTTGCTTCCTGTTGCATTAATTTCCATACTTCATTATTACCTTCCTAATATATAACACTTAGTTCAAACACTTCAGGATCTTGTCATTATTTTTGTTATTGTTTTCTTTTTATTTATTTATTTGGTGTTTGTTAAATTGTTTTCTGAATTAATTGCATTGGTATCAGAGAATATACTCTATATTATTTCAGTCTTTTTAAATTTTTTATATGGTACAGCATTTTCTCAGTAATTGAAAATGTTACATGTGCTAGCAAAGAATATATTTTCTACTGGCTCCAATGTTGTATACATGCTAATAAAGTCACTTTACACATTTTATTTTTTAAATTTTTTTTTTCAGAGACTAAGTGACATATAAGTCACATGTAAGTCATCCAGAAGTTAGATGTCATCCTTTCTGGGGAAATTTCTAACCTGAAATTTGGGACAGATCCAGAAGAGTCCAAGAAAGGTATCCTGGTTGTTGGCCTTTGCTTGAAACAGAAGAAAATGATTGATGCCCAGGTGACTTTTGTTATATTCTTTCCTTTATTGCCTAATGAATTTGCTGTTGTTACTATAGAGTAGAACTATCCTGTAGAGTAGAACTGACAGAGTAGAACTATCCTGTAGGATTTCCTAGGCTATAATCTTGACAGGAGCAGATGAGCATGTCTTTTCTCCCATGGAGCCTGTCTTAGTTGTCTAGTGCTGCTGTAACAAAAATGCCACAAGTAGATGGCTTTAACAAAGAGAAATTTACTTCTTCACAGAAAAGTAGGCTAAAAGTCCAAATTCAGGGCAGTAGCTCCAGAGGAATTCTTTTTCTGTTGGCTCTGGAGAAGAGTCCTTGTTGTCAGTCTTCCCTTGGACTGAGGAACAAAGGGACCCTGGGCCAAAGGATGTGCTGTGCTCCCACTATCACATCTTTCGTGATAGTATGAGGTCCCCAACTCTCTTCTTGCTTCTCTTTCCTTTATATCCCAAGAGATTGCCTCAAGGCACAGAATAATCCTACAGATTGAGTCCTGCCTCACTAACTGCCCATTCTTCCTCATTAACATCATAGAGGCAGGATATACATCATGTAGGGAAATCACTCAATACTAGGACATGACAGAGCTTCTGGTGAGTTCTAACGTCCAGCTTTTTATTTAGCAGCCAGGTGCTTAACCATTGTGCAACCTGGGTAGAGGCATATAAAAAATTATTTCTAGATCTGAAGTGAGATGACCTTTGACTCTTAACTTCAACCTCAGGGCAAAGGAGAATCCCAAATATATTGTTCATATGATTCCTACTAAGTGACTAAAGTTCGAACATAATATGTGCCTGGAGAATCCATGGGTTACATGAAAATCAGCTTCCTCTGGTGCTGCCACCACAGGGAATCATGATTTACAATGCCAGTAAGGAGAACACAGACAGGTGCCTCAGGGAATGTCAGTATTTCATGGCACCTACATCTCAGGAACAGTTTGATAGTTCTTCCTAGAGGTAATGAGGTGGATGGTTTATTTAGGAATAAAACCTCAATGGCTAAGGAAACTAAAAGGATTCTATGGCTTTCAAATAGTCCTCCATGAACAGATAGCTCAATTACTGTTGTAGCACAGATTTGGCAAGAGAGTGAAAGAGCTAATATTGGGTGAAGGCTTGAACTTTAAGATCCATATTATTTGATTTTTCAACTTCATGTAAAAATGCTGTAGGGGTGGAGTCTGACTTCCTCTCACTTCAACAGGGGCATACGAAACCCATTGCCTTTCAGTCGATTCTGATTCTGACATACAGTGACTGTATAGGTCAGGGTAGAACTGTCCCATAGAGTTTCCAAGGAGCACTTGGTGGATTTGAACTGGCAACCTTGTGGTTAGCAGCCATAGTACTTAACAACTACACCACCAGGATTTCCCTCACCAAGGGAAGGGGAATCAAAATCCAGAGCCCAAGACTGATTCCCTTGAGGTGGAGGTCAGACCTGACTCCTGTCTCTACCATCTTTACCAATTCTGACACCAGCCATCCCTCCATGGCACTCTATACTTCTCTGCTGGGTTCAGTAATTCATTGCAGCTGTTATACAGAACTCACAGACAATATTCACAATCATGAAATTTACTAGGGAAATAACAAGTTACAATTCAGTTTCAAGAACAATTCTTCCATCAGAACAGCCTCTTCTCAGTTAAGCACACAGGCACTTTTCTGGCCTTTCATCTCTGCCTAGCTTGGGCAAGTGTTATAAAGCTGTTTTAGCTCTAACAAAAGTGTCCAGAGACACCCCACTCCACCAGCAAGCCTGAGCCTAAAGGCACCCAGCTTTCTTTCTTCATGGGCCAGGAATCCCAGTGTACCTCTCCTGCTGGTGTCTCCTGCCCCCATTTCTCTGCCAATGTTTCTTGCTGACTTTGGCATTATAGCTGTCTCTGTCTTTCCGTTTTTCTTTTCATCTCTCTCTGTCTCCTGGTTCCAGGACCTTCTCAGTGCAGGATTCTTGCATCCAAATATGTTCTTTCTTGGTCTTGGGGGGATCCTCTCCTGCTCGGGGATTGGCAATCTTTTAAACCTAGTGGGATGGCAAACTGACCAATCCCTTTGGTGAGCCACAGTGATCTTATTTGCGTGGTCCCACCCAGTCACTTAGGTGGGAGTCACAGCTAGAAAGGCCATGTGAGGTAATTTCTTACCCTACACTTTACCTCATCCCAGAAAACACAGACACCTTTCCCATTTTCACATCTAATTCTTACCGACTTTTCTTTTGTTGCTTTTATGTTTTATAAATGATTGGTGGATACATTTTAGAAGTAAAAGAAACTCTAACAGTAAAGTAATATGATAAAAAGTAACTTCCATCTTCATAAGTTCCATCTTCATCCCCTCATCCTACATTAACACATGATCAGTGGTGTGTACTTACTGTCGCCAAACCTATGTATTTATGTAGGATTTGTGTACAAGAACATCTGTATGATATGACATTTTTTTGCATGAATAGAATCATACTCTGAAGAATATAGCAGCTAACTGATTGACTAAATGGTGTAGTATGAGGATCTAAAAGAATAATTACTGTCACTAATTGAAGAATATTAACTACATAAAATTCCATTTATTTATAGTCATGCTAAAAAACAAAATGAATTAATCTAGTTTGGTGCCTACACTCAGTGATAAAAAAAGAACATCCACTACTGAAGGTAAACTGTGGAAAAGAGGAGTGTGCTGTCACAAGGTAAGGAAAGCAGACAGAATTGCAAAGAGATGGGTGCTCGGGGTTTTATCTGGAAAATTGACTTGAATTGTAAACTTTCACTTAAGCACAATTAAAAAGATTTTAAAAAAAGAAACCCCACTCCTTAGATCCTAACACTTAATAATATGAAATTATCAAATTGTATCATTTTCAGCAATTTCAGTGATCCAGTATCTCTTGATCTTATTTCAGTTTGCATTTTTCTAATCACGTGTCAGATTTCAATCTTTTTTGTGTCATTGTTGGTCAGTTGGATTTTTTTTTTTTAATAAGGTGCCTGTCATTCCTTTTCTACTTAAAAAACTCTTACTGATTAATAGAAGTTGTTTATTTTTGTTACATATTGACCCCTGGTTTTTTCCTTATTTAATAAGAGGAAAAAGTTATTTTTGAATGTGAATTAGGTAGGAATCTGTGTTAACTTTTTTTCCAAATAGATTTACAGCTCAGAGGAAATAGTTTAGAATGTGGTAAGATTTATTAGACTGGAGAAATTACAGTCTCAACAAAGTCTACTCTGTCCTCTCTGTAGTCCCTGAAATGACATGAGGATAGATTATTCCGTAAGTTTTTCCCTTGATCTTAACCTGCCTCTGTTTCCCACATAGCCATATGATTTATTGAAGCTGGAAGGTGGCAGCTCACTTGACAAACATGTCTGTATTCACTTTCAGGTGACACTTAGGGTAGGCCACACTGTAATAACGACTTTGAAAATATTATTGCACTTTTTTCTGCCTTCCACTGATTGGGTGGGAAAGTCATATGTCAGTAAATTTTGTTTTTCTTTTGTCATTAATGTGCATTTTTTTCTCTGATTGCTTTCATGATGTTCTTTTGTGTCTGGTGGTGGTATCTTTGCTCTGACAAATCAGTGCAAATTTCCTGCTTGGGGTAGCTTGTTTTCTAAGTCTGAGTTATAGGGTATTTATAATCATGTCTGAAAAATATATCAGTCCTTAGATCTCCATAATTTGCTTCTCTGTTACTGCAGACTCTTTCAAAACTATGGATAGGCATATGTTAGACTTTCTCACACTGTCTTCCGTATTTATTACACTTCTTTATATTGTCTGTGTGTGTCTCTGTGTTTTATTTTGAGTTACTTCTTAAAAAGCATATTCCAGCTTGGAAGGCCTATGGAAACCCAACTTGATGGCAGTGTGTTTGATTTTTTTTTAATGATCTCCTCTTTGTATGTAGTATGATGTTAATGTTTCTGTTAATATGTACACATACATATGCATATGTATGTACATAAACACAAACATATATGCATATATATTTATATATGTGTGCACTCATATGCTTTGTGTATATTTTAGAATATTTTTTTCCAAATTTGTGTAATCTACATCAACAGCTGGTTATGCAACTTAAAAATTTTTTTAGTTTCTTTTATTCCATTGAGCAATGAAATGTTTACATACTGTCCTAAGATTCTAGCATCTTTTATTGGCTGGGAAAACTTCTACTCTGCCAGGAAGCCTTCTGCCCAAAGGTGTTCTGCTCTCTAGCTCTGTGGATTGGCACACCCACAGTAGCCACCTTGCTCTGTGAATTGGGAAGCCACTCTGCTGTCTCACACTGGTTTCCTGGTTCTGCTGCAGCCATTTCTCTGCTGAGCTTCTTGTGTCTCATGCCATCTCTGGTGTTACAGCTATCTCTCTGTCTCCTGGGTGCAGGAGGATCCCAAGGATGTGCTCCACTCCACATACTTCTTTCTTGGTGGTGGTGAGATCCTCTCTCTGTCCTGTAGTTGGCTTGCTTTTTATGCCTAGTAGAATGGCCAGTTCTCTCATTCCAAACCCAGAAAACAAAACCCACTGTCAATGAATCAAGTCTAGCTCACAGCAACCCTGTAGGACAGAGTAGAACTGCTCCATAGAGTTTCCAAGGAGCACCTAGCAGATTCAAACTGCCAGCCTTTTGGTTAACAGACATAGCACTTACTCACTGTGCCAGCAGGGTTTCCATTCATTAGAGTCCTGTATTACCTTAGTTGCATGATCCTAAGGGTGCCATGTACCTTTTTGGCACTAGCAGCAGGCTGATTCTCTTGCTGGGCCACAAACACCTTATTTGTGTAATACCAACCATGAGCACCTTATTTGCATAGTCCCAGTCATTATGTTACAGTCACAAGATCATGGTAAAAAAGGCAATTGCACCACAGACCATCGCTGCCTTTTTCTGGCCATGGTTCTTTCATACTTGGAGGATAACTACCCTCACCCAATCATTTCTACAAATAAAAATCATCAGTCATTAGGGCAAAAAGTCCACAGGCTGAGTTTACTCGGGTATCAGCCATTCAGATCTGCATGTATCCACCTGGTTTGGTCAGGTCCTCTCATCTTCACCCCTTCTGACCTCTGACAAAAGGTCAGAAAGATCATCCCCTTGCTCTGAACCTCACAAAGTATCAGCATATCAAAACCTTCAAGGGGTCTTAGGTTTGGCCACTGTATTCCCATCCAGCAGTGTCTCCCCCTTAGTCTACTCTTACACGGTTATGGCTTCTACAGCACAGTTTTTAAAATCACAGTTAACCCTGCTAATAACACTCACAACAGAATCACATATTCTTGTCAGCGTTTTCCCCCACCTTGTCTTCCCCGGACCTGTCAGGAAAAGAAAAATCTATTCAGTAACGATTCTTCCTGGTTTGCTTCATTTCGATAGCTGATCCCGAAAGACATCATGCTTGGTAAAGTAGCGGGTCAGCAAAAAAGAAGACCCTTAACAAGATGGATTGACACTGGCTGTAACAATGGGCTTCAGCATGACAGTGATTATGGGCATGGCGTGGAACCAGGCAATGTTTTGTCCTGTTGTACAAGAAGTTACAGTGTGTTGGAACTGACTCAACAGCAGCTAACAACAATAGTGTGTAAATTGCCCATCGCTGTTAAACCAGTGAAATCCCTGGTGTTGTAGTGGTTAAATGCTCTGTCAGCTAACCAAAAGGGCAGCAGTTCAAATCCGTCAGGCACTCCTTGGAACACTGTGGAGCAGTTCTACTGCATCCTATAGGGTCTGTGAGTTGGAATCAACTTGACAGCAGTGGGATTTGAGTTTATTGAACCAGTGCTCTAAGGAGGAAAGGATGTTCCTTCATCAGAAGAATCTTCTGTTCACTTTAGACTTTAAGTATCCATGTCCATAAGCAAAGTCCAGTCCAGAGAAAGCCATCAAACTGCAGCAGTCCACACCATCTCACAGTGTCAGACATTTCTTCTCTGCTCATTTGGCTGCGTTCTGGTCAGCTCGTCTTCATCCCTGTTCAGTCATTCTCACGTCATCCTTAGCCATTCAAGCTAAGTTAATGAGTACTAGCAAGAAGCTCAGGAGCCTACACACCACCTTGCACTTTAACTGGTCCCTTCTCCCATCCCTAGCCCTCATGGGCTTTGTCTGTAGGCAGCCCCTGTTGGCTCAAGAGTCCACACAACTCCTTGAACTTCTGAACAGCAGCCCCTTTCTCATTCCTAGCCCATATTAAGTTTCCAATGAGCACCTGGTGGACTCAAACCTCCAGCCTCTGATTAGCAGTTATAGCCCTTAACTACTATGCCACCACGCTTTCCCCTGTTAACTGTAGTACCCGTGTCCACTTTCATCATACATTTAGTTTTGTTTTACAGTGCTAGGTAGGAGAAACATTCAGTATCCATGGTACATTCAGATAAATACATAAACCTTTTAAACATATTCTGGTTTCATCTTCTCTGCTCCTTAACTACTCATACGCATGTGGATTTAGGTCTCTGCCTGAGTGGAGGTAAAGACTCTGGTCCCCTATCAGCCATTCTGCGTAACTAGCCTGGCTTGTGAAACAAGCCTCTCCACATGCTTGAGTTCCATTGCTGTCTCCTTGGTGCAGCATGACATCTGACTTTCCTCTCAGCTGGTACAGACAATGACCAAAGTAACCATCAAAGAATCAAAGCTTTCACTTCCTATACCTTTCCTTCTCTCTCCTACAAAGTCCCATGTTTTCATGACTCTGGCACCACTGCAGATGATACCAGCTGTGAAAAATGGAGTTGTAGGGGCACATATGACTTTGGCGAGATCATCACTCCCAGGCTGATTCCTATGAGGTAGAGATCAGACACACCTCCTCTGTCCTCCCTTTATCCAATTCTGACATCAGTTCTCCCTCCCACTGCTCTTTCTGCTTTTCTCCTGGGTTCCACAGTTTGTTGTGATGGCCACACAGAACTCACAGAAAATACTCATAATTATGGAGCTTATTAGGGAAGTAACCAGCTACACTTCAGGACCAGGAAGAACTGAAGATTTTCAGTTCTTCAGTCAGCTGTGACTGCAGCAAGCCACTGACCATCTGCCCCTCAGCCCCGTGGCCTCATGGTGCAGCCCAACCTCTGCTCTGCAAGGGAAAGTAATACGCAGCTCTTTACCTCCACTGTTAAGGGACGAGAAGCTCCCCATTCTGTCAGTAAGCCTTGGCCTGAAGGTACTCAGTTTTCTAGCTCATGGGTAAGCAAGTATCACTTTGCCAACAAGTGACCAGAGGTACTGTACTCTGCTAGGAAGCCTTCTGCCCAAAGGTGCTCAACTTTGAGGCCCCATGTGTTGGCACACCCACTGTAGATGCCTTGTTCTATGGGTTGGGAAGCCCACTGTGCCATCCCACAATGGTCTGCTTCTACTGCTACCATTTCTCTGCCATACTTCTTGCCATCCTGTACCATGTCAGATGTTGCAGATCTCTGTCTCCCAAGTCTAGGTGGTTCTAAGTGCAGGGCCCACATGTCCAAAGGACAGGCTCCACTCCTGGCTCTTCTGTTGTGATGGTAGTGAGATCTACATTCTGCTCTGGAGTTGATTGTCTTTTTAAGCCTATCAGGATGGCAAACAAATCAATCCCTTTGTTAGAGTTTCATATACCTTTTTCGCATGGTACCATCCCCACAGGGTGCCATGCACCTCATTTGCATTAGCAGCAAACTGTCCAGTCCGCTTCGTGGGCCACAAACACTTGTTCACGTAGCCCCACCCAGTCATTTTGTAGGAGTCACGAGACCTGGTGAGAAAGGCTGTATAAAAGTGATTCATCACACCACAATTGTTTATCAATAAAAGTGAAACACCCATGTTAAATATGACTATGTTATTACAGGAATTGCTGACATTTGATGATGTAGCCATAAAATTCACCTGGGAGGAGTGGCAGCTCCTGGACCCTGCACAGAAGGACCTGTACCTGGATGTGATGTTGGAGAACTATAGCAACCTGTTATCCATGGGTGAGGACAACTCCCCCAAATCATTCAGAGGGTGTCTAGTCAGTGACTTTTCCGTTCTCTTTTGCTTGCACTTAAAAGACACTACAGTGCTCTGAAGGACAGATTCCTTGGTCCTTCTTTGTCTCCAAATAAGAGAGAAAAGCCTTTGCTTTGTGCATGTGAAAACTGTCTAGTCCCTAAAAAGATTAACATTTTCACATCTTGACATACCCTAACCCTATCCAGTACATCATCTCACTCTTCTTTCATCTGCCATGAACAGGCTATCAAGCTGACAATCCAGACACAGTCTCCATGTGGGAACAAGGAGAAGGAGAACAATGGACAAGGGAAGATGAAATCCACAGTCAGATCTGTTCAGGTGAGTGGGAACTATGCGCACATCATTCAATAAAGGTGTCACTGTGTTGAGGGCATTAGAGGAACACATACACAGCCTCTATGTATCCCTCTCCTTGTATCAGAACTCCTTTACTTTTAGGTTTTTAGAGGAAAAATATATTGTAGTGGTGGTTGGTTAATGTCCCGTTGATTCCAACTCATAGTGACCGTATGTGTACAGAGTACAAGTGCTTCATAGAGTTTTCAGGACTTTTGATCTTTCTGAAGCAGATTGCCAAGCCTGTCTTTTTTTCTTTTTAATTTTTTATTGTAGTTTAGCTGAAAGTTTACAGAGCAAACTAGTTTCTCATTCAAAAACTTATAGACGAATTGTTATATGGCATTGGTTGCAATTCCTACATTGTATCAGCTCTCTCTCCTTTCTTTTCCACTTCAGGCTCTTCGGTTGCAGTCTTCCAGTTTTCCCATCCTTTCCCCCCTTTCCATCTTCGTTTTTGGGCGGTTGTTGCCTATTTGGTCTTACATACTTAGCTGATTTAAAAAGTACATGCCTCACATGTGCTATTGTTTGTTTTATAGTCCTGTCTAATCTTTGACTGAAAGATAGACTTTGGGAGTGGCTTTAGTTCTGAATTAGCACAGTGTCTGGAAGCCATAGTCTCAGGGGCTCCTGTATTTTCTGTCAGACCAGTAAGTCTGGTGTTTCTTGTGAATTTGACATTTTGTTCTACATTTTTCTCTTCCTTTGTCCAGGATCCTCTGTTATAATCCCTGTGTTAAAAATGGCATGCATGGAGGTGGAGTCTGACTTTCTCTAGCTTCATTAGGGGGAAGGAGAATCAAGCTCGCAGCCCAAGGCTGATTCCCATGAAGCAGAAGTCAGACATGCATCCTGTTCACCATCTTCACCAATTCTGACACCAACTATCTCTCCCACAGTACCCTCTACTTTTCTACTGGGTTCCATAGTTCATTGCAGTGGCCACAGAACTTACAGATAATACTAATGATTACAAATGGAACAGTTACAATTTGGGTTCAGGAAGCATTCAGGATATAGTTCTTCCATCATGACAGCTTCTTCATAGCCATGCCAATAGGCATGCCTCTCCCTGTCTCTCAGCCTGTGTCCAGAAGCAATCAGCTTGCTTTCTTTGTGAGCCAAGAAGCCCACCACTCCATCTCCGGCATCTGAATCCCTGTTGTTGGGTCTCTGCCATCACTTCTCAAGCTGTCTCTCTCTAGAGCTTCTCAGCACAGGGATCCCAGTTCCAAAGGAAGTACTGGCTCCTGGCTGTTCTTCCTTGGTGGTGGTGGGATCTTCTCCCTTTCTTGCCTCTGGAGTGGCTCATTTCAAGCCTAGTGGGATGGCAAAGCTAACCAGTCCTTTTGGTGGGCCACAGTTACCCTGTCACGCAGCTCTGCCCAGTCATGTTGGTGAGAGGTACAAGACCATGACAAGAACCAAAAAAACCCCCACTGCCATCAAGTCAGTTCCAACTCATAGTGACCCAGTAGCAAAAAGGGCCATACAAAAGTGATCCATCTCGTTGCACCTACTCACAGAAATCAGTGGTAGTAGCCAGGCACAATCTAGTTTTCTTGGTGTCCAGGTCATGTAGGCTGTGGTTTGTATGGTAAGTAAGTCATTTTGACTACTTGATCTTTTGAATCTTTGGTTTTCTTCACTCTCATTTGCTTTGGACCAGAAGAAACTGACAGTTGTATCTTAGATGGCCACTCACAAGCTTTTAAGACCCTGGATGCTACTCAACAAAATAGGATATAAAACATTAAGAACTATTTTATATCAGTTGACATAAATGTCCCTCAGTCAGGCCTGTCTTTTGAGGCATCTCTAGGCAGTTTGAACTGCCAGCATTTCAATTAGCAGCCAAGTGCTTAACCATTGTATCACCAGGGCTCCTTGTTTTAGTCAGCTAGTGCTGTTCTAACAGAAATACCATGAATTGGATGGCTTTAACAAAGCAAAGTTTATTCTTACACAATCTGATAGGCTGCAAGTCCAAATTCAGGGCATCCACTCCAGGGGAAGGCATTCCCCCTTGACGGCTCTGGAGGGAAGTCTTTGTGTTGCATTAGTCTTTGTTCAGGGAGCATCTTGGCACAGGAACCTCAGGTCTGAAGGACGGGCTTTTAGTGTTGCTTTCTCAGTGGTGTGAGGTTCCCAGTTCTGTACTTCCTTTTCCTTTTATCTCTTGTAGATGAAAGGATTAAGGGTGATGCAAGGCATACTCCAGGAAAACTCCCTTTACAGTGGAGCAGGGAGGTGAGCCTATGAAGGGATTTACAGTCCCACTCTAATCCTTTAACAAACAGCATAGGAAAAATCATAAAATGGAAGACAATCATAGAACACAGGGAGTCCTGGACCAGGCACACGGCTACACATGTTTTGAGAGGGGGACACAATTCAACTCATGACATTCCTTAATAAAACGTGAGTACATAATAATGTACTTTAAGAGAGAGCAGGTGGTAAGATAGGAACATCCAAGAGTTGCTGCTATGCTTGACAAACAGTGTGTTTCAAGAAAAAGTCACAAACATTGTCTCAGTTTGCTGATTGATCAAATAAGAGACAACCAGGTACAGGCATGTGAGTCTGGTATGTTTGTCCTGTTCACACAGTATATTTTTTTGTCTTTTTGAACTCTCTTTTTATGAAATGTTTTCACCACTCCAGAATATGATAGGTTCGTCCTTCTTGGAAATCCCATTCTACTTCGTGTCCATAATATTAAAACCTCGGAAATCCCATTCTACTTTGTGTCCATTATATTGAAACCAGGTCTGACAATACTTTATCATCAATGGCACCTGAGCCATCTTGCCTCCCTGGATTTAAGGGCTTGTTTCTTATTTTTTGTTTTACTATCTCTGGTCAAAATCTTGGTCAAGATTTAAACATCCAGCTGGGTTCTTGATGTTTGTACTATCTATCTAGTAATCATCATCTTAAAGTTTGTTTTATAATACATACTTAATTTTCTGTGCATTCTATTGAAGAAGCTTCTACCCTGTCAGCTGTTTAAGACATATAGTTAGCAGAGTAATTCTTCATTCCTAGCTTTCACTGAAAACCCTTCCCCTCTATGTTCCCACCTTCATTCATTCAATACATCAGCTCATGTTCATGCCATTGTCATTCTGTGTGTAGTACAGAAATGCTGTATACTCTTTGATATATATTTCATACACACACATATTGAACCCATCATTTAACCTTTATGCAAAATATATTGTGATTTCTTCCACCTCACAGCATCTGTCCCTATTGGTCCTTGAAGCTACATTTAACAATCTGCACTTCTTTCTTTCCTTGTGTATACATTTGGTTTTCTCTAACTTGAATTTAAACTCAGTAATACTGAGGAAGATGTCTATATTTCAAAAACACAAACACTATAGTGTCTCATACATGGGAGCTATTCATTAAATATTTGTGGAATGAACAGATGCAGCCCTCATCATTTTGAATCAGTTGTTCCCTCCACCTCTGTGGTCTGGTATTCTTCCAAGTTCTATAGAGTCTTCCTCCAAATTCTGCAGTTTGCTGTTAACATGACACACTTTCATTAAAACCCCCTCCCTTCCCTGTGCTCATGTTTATTCATTCAGCACATCAGTTCATATTTTTATCATGTCTGTGTTTTGTAATGGTCCATTTAGAAAGCAGCCAAATTGCCAATTATTTAACCTTATTTGTAGACTATCTGCTTTTATGTTTTAGTTTGTCTATATCACTGTCATTACCAATGTGGAAGAAATAAGCAACATTTATACATAAAGTTTCTTTCATACTGTTTTCACTAAAGAGCCACTTCACACCAAGGAAGTTTTTATTTCAAACAAGATTATGAAGGTATTCATTGTTCTCTTCTTTTCCTAGAAACCTGTAGGGTTTGTGATCATCTGCAAAGTCACCTGGAAAATCAAGGCACGCTGAAGTATATTGAACACTGTGAATTTAATGCATTTGGAAATACTGTTCAACTCAAAAAAATTCATTTTCCTTTCAGACAAACACTTAATATGTTTCAGTTATATATAAAAACTTTGAAATCAAATTTAAGTTTAGCCAACCAGAACAGCCACAGCAGCCATCAAATTAAGCACTCTGCTAAATTTGATGGAGGTGGAAAATCATTTCTGCAAGGTAATCATGAAAAATTTCATTCTGAAGTTAAATTCCCAGTAAGTACAAAACTCATCAGCACTAAATCCCAAGTAATTAGGGATCAGAGACTTTACAAAATAGAGAAAGCCCACATATGCAGTGAATGTGGGAAAGGCTTCATGAAGAAGTCTCAGCTCACTGATCATCAGCGAGTTCATACAGGAGAGAAACCTTATGGATGCAGTACATGTGGGAAAGCATTCTCCAGAAAGTCCAGGCTCAATGAACATCAGAGAATTCATAAAACAGAGAAATCCTACATATGCAGTGATTGTGGAAAAGTCTTCACCATAAAGAGTCGCCTGATTGAACACCAGCGAACTCACACTGGAGAGAAACCATATGTGTGCAGTGAATGTGGAAAAGGTTTCCCAGGTAAACGCAATCTTATCATACATCAGCGAACTCATACAGGAGAGAAATGCTATGTATGTAGTGAATGTGGAAAAGGCTTCACTGGGAAGAGCATGCTCATCATACATCAACGAACTCATACTGGAGAGAAGCCTTTTGTATGCAGTGAATGTGGAAAAGGCTTCACCACGAAGCACTATGTCATCATACATAAGCGAAACCACACAGGAGAGAAACCCTATGTATGCAATGATTGTGGAAAAGGTTTCACCATGAAGAGCCGTCTGAACGAACATCAGCGAATGCATACGGGAGAGAAACCTTACGTGTGCAATGAGTGTGGGAAAAGCTTTCCCAGGAGGAGCAATCTTATCATACATCAGCGAAATCATGGAGTAGAGAAATCCTACTTGTGTAGTGAATGTGGAAAAGGCTTCACTGTGAAGAGCATGCTCATCATACATCAGCGAACTCATACTGGAGAGAGACCCTACATATGTACTCAGTGTGGAAAAGGCTTCCCCTTGAAGAGTCGTCTGATTGTACACCAGCGAACTCATACTGGAGAGAAACCCTATAGATGCAGTGAATGTGGGAAAGGTTTCATTGTGAATAGTGGACTAACATTACATCAGCGAACTCACACTGGAGAGAAACCCTACGTATGTAAACAGTGTGGAAAAGGTTTTGCCTTCAAGAGCAATCTTAGTGTACATCAGCGAACTCATACTGGAGAGAAACCTTTTAAGTGCAGTGAATGTGGAAAAGGCTTCACCATGAAACGCTATCTCATCCTACATCAGCAAAGTCATACACTAGAAAAAAACCACATATGCAGTGAGTGTGGAAAAGGCTTTACCACAAAGCGTGAAGTCATTGATCATCAACAAATTCATACTGGGGAGAAACCCTATGAATGTCAAGAATGTGGCAAAGGCTTCACTGTGAAAAGCCGTCTGATTGTCCATCAGCGAACTCATACAGGGGAGAAACCCTTTATGTGCAGTGCATGTGGAAAAGGATTCTCCTCAAAGAGAAATCTCCTTGTACATCAACAAACTCATAATGGAGAAAAACCCTAACAATGCAGTGAATCTTGCAGAGCTTTTAGGAAGAAAATGTGCCTCATATGACATCAGAGATTTCACACTGGATAGACTTCCTTTGTATGCACTGAGTGTGACAAATCTTATAAACACACAATCAGTCTGATTACCCATCAGGCACTTGACACAGAAACAAACTGTATGAATGCATTTAACATGAGAAAGCCTTCACCATGAATGCTTGGTGTACATCAGGGCATTCAAGAGGAAAGAAACCCTATGGATTTGGCCATTGTGATAATGTTTCATTTGTCTAGCTTTGTTAAAAATAAGAGTGCACACTAGAGAAAAGTGTAAGTTCTGTCTGGATACTAATGAACAAAGGAACTAGAACTGCTTGTATTGTTACCTAAATATATAGTATGAGTACTTTTTTAATGCTTATGTCTTATCTCTGGTAAGTAGATTATAGATTCTTTAATGGTTTATATATTGTATACTCCCTAGCACAGGGCAAAACAGAAAATGATTATGTTGACTTGAAAGATGAATGAAGGTCAATGAGCCAAGGAACTAATCAATGAAAAACTGCTTTTTCCTTGACTGAGCAGTTCTAAAAATTTGAATTGTCATAAAATTTTCTTTCCTGAAAAGAGTCTGATGCCTGCCTAAATATGAAAAGGGCACACCAGAAAAGAAACTGCAATCCCTAAACAAGCCAAATTACAAAGAAAAATGTGACTTCATTATCAAAGAATGGAGGACAGTATATGGAAAAGTCAAATCCTTTTCTGCCACTTCTGTGCTCATGCCAGCTGTATATACAGCACTTCATCTCTAGCCTAAACCACCTGGAGTTAGGTCAAACCTCCCAAGTTAAAGAGCACTATCCTTCAGACTGCCAAGTCTGCAGAAGAGCTCAGATACCAGGCACAAGGTTAGAATTCTCCACAACACCCTGATTTCTAACCTGCTGGCTATAAATGTGGGGATTCCTTCTATCCCTTCAGGATACCAGCTGTAAGCTCAGGCATTTCCAGCCTCCCTCATTTCTGCCTCCTGCCTCCCACTACTCTTATGTGTTTGATACTTCACTAGAATGACTCACAGAACTCATGCAAAGTCCTATACTTACAGTTTTGTTGTTGGCCAAAGGATACAAATGAAGAGACACATAGGGAGAGATAGGAGAGTTACCAATTCATTGTATGTCCCAAAAAGGGACTCACTACTCTACCTACCCTGCACACCAATGTGTTTCATCAGCCAGGAAGCTCGTGGAACTTGTTTCCAGAGCCTCATTATCTAACTGTGAATAATACAATCATCCCTTCCCCAGGTTCCATGTTTACTTATATGGTGGTCTTTCTAGCCTGGCCAGTCTCCATACAGGCGTCACTTCATTAACATAAGCCTTCAAGTGTGGTCTGGAGTTTTCTGAGGTAACAGATACATCAGTCACTGAGGAAATTTCAAGGTTTTAGGGGTTATCAGGAACAAATAACAAAGATCAAGTTCCTTGGGTAACATTACTGTAAATCCCACAGTATGAAAGGTATAAATCCTTTGGTCATGTCATAGAGAAGGACCCTTGTATCTGTTAATAGGTCTATAACCTTTAAAATTTCCAACTTTTCAGAGATGCAGATTTCTCTGTCACCCACTGAGTACTGACGTGTCTACTTTCACCGCCCTCGTGCCTTCTCAGTTTCCTAGAAAGGAGACCCCTGTCCTCTCCTATCCAGGGTCATTTCCCTTGATCCAGTTAAGAATATTCTAGCTGGGTTACAAATGATGAGTCTTGCTTATAGCAAAAGAAATGGAAATGACTGTAACAGAATTCAGTCCTCTGCTCTGACTCAGTAAGTAATTCACTCATGCAAAAAGTATACTTTTGAGCAACGACACTTTCAAATGCTGTTGTAGACACTGAGAATGCAGTGGAATAGAAAACAGCAAAGTACTGGCCTTTATGGAGCTTAAATTGTGGTGAAGGAGACTTGGTAAAATAGACACATAACAATCTCTAGGATTCACTAGGTGGCACAAATGGTGTGAAGTGCTCAACTACTAGCTGAAGCGTTGATGGTGCCTCAGAAGACTGGCCTGGCGATCTGCTTCTGAAAGTTGATATCCTTGAAACCCTGTGAAGCAGCTGTTGTCTCCATACATGGAGTCATCGCAAATCAAAATCGACTCTACAGTAGCTAATAACAATAAAAACACTTTGTTACGATAATGTCTTGAAGAAACAAAGTATAGTGAGGACAGACATGGTAATGTGGGAGCTCTTTTAGTAAGAGTTTTCAAGGAAAACTTTTCTAGGCAGATGTAATTTGAACCAAGACCAAGTGTGCTGAGTGGAGTGAACCAGCACATTATTTGGGAGCAGGGCACATTACCAGACTTTTCCTAAGCATTGTCTGTGGGCTTCCTCCCTCAAGATTTACTGAGGGGCTTGGAGAAGAAAGCAAGCCCTGTTACCAGGGCTTTCTGATGCTGTGGTGTAATGAGTACCACTGTGTGGCCTTTTGCCTGCCTTCTGTGGAAAAACAGCGTGAGAAGTTCTTTCCCTAAACGCTGAGGAGTTATTTTGTCATAGTTTTCTACACTAGAGAGTTCATTACTTTTGTCCAGGTTAATTGACATTTGCTGGATAAACTGGAAACAAGTTGGTTTGATATTTTCTGCTTGGCCCCAAGCTACAGCCATCCTGTGATGGGTATGCGCTGTACCTGGATTGTTTAACAGACAGTGCAAATGAGTTGAGTTGTAGTCTACCTGTGCCTGCTAAACAAATACAAATATTTGTGAGAGGGGATTGGTCAGTTCATGGCCTTATAGGAGGGCCATGCCTTGGGACTTGTGGGGATTTTGTAGATATAAGCAGCCAGCCCCACAGAGGCTTTTCAGAAAAGCAGCAGAAGGGAAAAAGCAGAAAGGAGGTAAGGAACTTCCTAAAAGAGCTATATATGTATCTTAACACTTGTCAAGGACTACCAGGTCCAACAGTTAAGTTCGTAACTTCATGAACTGTGTGAGGGAGTTTTTAGCCGATAAACAAATAACTATACTGGAACACCTTCCCTACTCACCTGATCTAGCCCCCAGTGACTTTTCTTTACCTCAAGATAAAGGAATTATTGAAAGGAAGATATTTAGATGACATTCAGGACATCAAGGGTAATACAACAGCTCTGATGGCCATTCCAGAAAGAGTTCCAAAATTGCTTTGAAGGATAGACTAGGCGCTGGCCTCAGTGCATAACTTCCCAAGGGGACTACTTCAAAGGTGACGGTAGCGATATTCAGCAACGAGGTATGTAGCACTTTTTCTAGGATGAGGTTGTGAACTTAATTGTCAGACCTCATAACCCCAAAGACATCAAGAATCCCAGAAGAGACCCTGCAGTAGAACCAGGGGCAACATGGCCAAAAGGGCTCAGTAGGAGCTAACAGGAGCCTGTCCTGGGAATGTGGGAGAAACAGGCGTGTCCTGAGAGAAAGACCTGCAGAGCCCAGAAAAGCAGAGCAAGCTGTCTTGCACTGAAAAAAAGACACTACTCACATCCTTCCTGATCCTGAGGCACAGCCTATAGGTCCTGATCACAAGTTGTACCCTTAAATGAGTAATTTCTCTTACAAGGATCAAAGCCAGTTACTATGAGGCTAAGGTTAAAGGTGTCCCAAATATCCAGCCTTGGGATACAGCTTACAAACTGTGCTTTAACTGGTTGCTTAGGGAAATAAACTACCATTTGAGACTGGGACGGTGATTAACTTGGAAGAAACAGGAACAACTCGTGATGCATTTCCTCAATTGGGACAGCTTCTGTTTGCCCCCTGCTTCTGAGTCCTTCTGGGGGCCTTCCCAGCAAGTGTTAACAACTCTTAGCTCCATGAGTTAGCAGGCTCCTACTGGTTTCCTGGTTCCATCTTGTGCTGGTATTGCTCTTGCTACTGCTGCACCACTGTCTCTTGCTTTCTTCTGTGTTATATCACCTCTCTCTTCTCCTGCCCACCCCCCTTGCTCCCATATCTCCTTTAAGCCTAGCAGGAGGGCAAAAGTGATCAATTCCTGTATTAGGGTTCCATAAACCATATTTGCATGGTTCCACCCCCCACGAGGGTGTCATGCAACTTTTTTACATTATTAGCAAGCTATCCAATCCCTTGGGCATGCCATAAGCACCTCATTTGCATAGCCCCACCCACTCATTTGCTGGGAGTTACAGGAACTGGTTAGAAGGGTCATATTAATACACTACACCACAACCCTGTTCCTAAATAAACCACTTAAATATGCTCTGTGATTTCTCTCTGGCTAACGCAATGGATTAATGAACACTGAAGAGAAATACAGTGCAGCTGGTATAAGACAGTCTGACTCCACCTTATGGGAATCAGCTTTCGGCTGATCTTTGTCAGTATCCCCCTGGAGTTATAAAGGTTCTGACGCTGCTACTTATGCTACTACTACCAGCCTTTTACAGGTGCACACTTAATTTTGAATATCTGTGCCCTGAAATGGAAATTCATGTGGTGTGGTGGTTAAGTACTACAGCTGGTAACCAAAAGGTTGGCAGTTCAAGTCCACCAGAGCCTCCTTATGGGGCATTCTACTCTATCTTATAGGGTCGCTATCAGTCAGAATCGACTCGATGGCACTGGGTTTGGGTTTTTTGGGTGCCCTAAAGCCTGGATTAGGGACCTATAACACAATAGCTATATGGATTCAGGGCAGATATTCCCTAAAAGCCCTCGTCGTGTAGTGATAAAGTGCTCAGCTGCTAACTGAAAAATTGGCTGATGGAACCGAGGCAACTACTTTGACAGGGAAAGACGTGATTGGCCTCCATTAAGATTACAGCCCTAAACTCTATGGGGCAGTTGTACTTTGTAAAACCTGTGGTCACCACGAGTCACAATTGACTCCATGGCACTGGATTTAGTTGGCGGGGGGATGAGAGGGCTGTGTTGGTCCCTATTATTGGCTCCACCATTTAAAACAGGTGTATGATTCCTTCTAGCCTACTTCCTACTAACCTACCTCCTTACCCGTTCGCTATCCCCGAACGTAAGACTGCAGACGTCCACTGATTTTTGTCAACGCCGTCACCATCGCCTCCCTAGTGACATCTTAAGATTCTCAAACCTTGTCTGTCTTCCAAAATATCCCGTAGGCAGACACTCCCTTCCTCTGGCTAGGGCTCCAGAGAGCACTTCTCTGCCCTTACGGACGCAGGCTTTTCCCCAAGAAGGCTGCACCCATGTGTCTGCTGCTAATTTCTCAGCTATAAAATCTACGAATAACATCGCCATTTGTCTTTTTTCCTCATTTTTGCAGAGTGCCTGCGGCCTGCACCATGTTAGCCACAAACAGGCACCAATCTCTGAAAACCTACACACACAGCCATCTGGGATGTTCACTATAAAGAAGACGAAAAAGTGCTTTCAATTTTTTTTCCACCTCGCCGTTATCGCCAATGACGTCGAAAAAGCCGGGATGGGCGTGGTCATGTGACATCATAAAGCGGGGACAAGGACTTCCGGTAATGCTCAGCGGTCACACCCCTCCCAGCCTCTAGGCGTCGCTAGAGAAAGCCTAGGACCGATCCGCTGCGATTGTGGTATTGGGAAGTGCTTTGGCAAGTGGGTTCAGCCTTTTGTTGCTGCTTGTGGAGTCTGGAGAGATTCAGGACCAGGTGAGTCGTGTTCTGAACGCAGACCTGACAGAGGCGTCTGTGGGGTTGGTGAGACATAACTGAAGAACCGTAGTCGAGGTTTTTCATCTGGGTTCAATCGTTGGGGAATCTGGGCGTTAGTGGTGAGGGCTTTGGTGGACAGTGAATAAGAGTCTGAAAAAAAAAAGGAACGACCGAGAGTTGAACTGCCAGGATTCGGGGTTCATATGCATCACTTTTATTTGGGGGGGTTGGTGGTTGTGAACTAGAGCGGAAGATGTGTCAGTGAACACAGTTTCTCCTTCAAGACTTAATGTGGGGTTTAGTTGGAAGGCTTTAAAAAGCCTATGTTATAAGATTCCCACGTTGGTGTCTCGGATTTAATATGAAGCTCAGTCATAGAGACACGTGATAGGGAGGCTTCAGTGTTTGTGGAAAACGAGAACACCTGGAAAGCTGGTAAGTTCAGGCTCAAATCCAGGGAACTGACGTGATGAAGGTTGTATTTTCCTAACACATCCAAATCCAGTTCACTCCGGTTCAACTTTGACCTTTCAGTTTTTTTCTGACTCACCACTCTTCTCACTTCCAAAATTAAGTGTGGTTTGCAGTGACGTTGAGTGAATGCTTTCTTTTATGAGGATCAGCACAAAGCTAAATTCTGTGAGACAAAATTAAAAATGTCCCACTTTTCCAAATTGCTGTCCTATACCATCATCTCTAACTCCACTCAGTACTTTCTCTCTTATCTTTGGGTTCCTTAATTCACTCAACATCTCAAAGAACTCATGAATTATGTGGAAGAAATGACTTGCAGTTACTGAACCTGGGAAGTCCTGAATTCATGGGTTAGGCATAACCTTCTCGTGATGTACATGGCCAGCTCTGTGCTGGGACCCTTCAGGGCCTGTCACCACTTGCTCTGTTACAGGGCTCCTTTTGGGCATCTCACAATTTTCAGTGTTTTAACCCTTGACGACTGTTACAGCTCTTCTAGGAGGTTCCTTGTCTCCTGTCTCTCTCTCTCTGTCTGTTTTCTGCTTTCTTCCTTCTGTTTCTTTTTGTTGCTTCTTGCTTTTTTTCCTGTCTGAAAAACTTCTGTAGGGCTGGCAGCTTTTATCTACAAACTGTTCGTCAGTGTGAACATATGGCCCTCCCACCAAGGCCCCTAACTGACCAGTCCTCTCTTGGTAGGCCACAGACACATTTGCATGATAGGAATGTATGGGCTACAATTCATTTATATTGTCTACTGACTAGTAATTGCAAGGTACATACCAACCACAGGGCACAGAAAATGTCAGACAACCTAGACAAAAGTAACAAACCCTCTAGAGTAGAAAACAGGGACAGGTCTCTCTGCTCCTATGAGACAGGCCTCTGCTCTTGGCCCTCAGCTTCGCTCATGTCTGGCCTCTGTCCAGCTCTGGCAAGTGTTGTCAATAAAGCTCTTTATTTCTGCTGGTGAGTGCCTAAAGGCACATACTCTGCCATGAAGCCTCCTGGTCAATTGCTATCAGCTATCTAACTCTATGGGTTGGCATGCCCACTGTGGCTCTTTTGTTCATTGTGACAGGAAGCCCACTGTGTGATCTTTCTCCAGTCTCCTGGTATTGTTGCTTGCATTTCTCTGTTGCTGCTGCTTTCTTCTCACACCCTTTCCAGTGTTAACAGCTGTCTCTGTCCTGGATCTAGGAGGTTCTCAGTGCAGAGACTCCAGTACCAAAGAATAAGTTGCACTTCTGATCCTTCCATTCTGGGATTGGCTCCCATTAAGGCTAGCATGGTGGCAAAACTGACCAGTCCTCTTGTTTGGGTTTCATAATTTGTGTGGTCCCACCTCTGCAGGCATTCCATCTCCCTTATTTGCATAATTAGCAATACTGTCCAATCCTGTTGGTGGTCCACAAGCACCTTATTTGCATAGTACCACGCAGTCATTTGGTGGGAATTACAAGATCATGGAAAGAAATGCTGTATAAAAGAGATAGTGTTCCACAAAACGTTAAGCCTGAAATACCCCATAAGTCTTAAAACCAAACAGTAGTTCAGCGTCTCTAGAAAAGAATATGATAGATTGACACAGTGGTTGCAACAGTGGGCTCAAACACAGCAGTGACTGTGAGAATGGTGCAGAACAAAGTAGTGTTTCTTTCTGTTGTACAGAGTCACTGTGAGTCAGAACCAGCTTGATGGCACCTAACAGCAACAACAACAGTAAAGAATGTCGGCTTGGAGCATTACAGTCTTTTAAGATCTGTCTATGGGGTTAGGTCGACACTAACAACTTGAAAAGATTAGGACCCTTAGGGGGTAGTGAGTTTGTTTATGGATGAGGAACAACACAGTATGAGAGGGAGAATCATCATACAACTTGAAGAAAGTAATCAGTGTCACTGAATACGCATGTAGAAACTTGGATGAGTATATGTTTTTGTGTGTATATTCTCAACAGAAACCACAAAAAATAAATTGGTTTTTTAAAAAACTCATTGCAGATATTCAGGTTATGCATATTTGACTATAGGATCATTCTTCATGGTATTCTGTCTGTGGTAAACTACTTCAAGTTAATAGTAAAGAGAATTAAGTTTTTATAAGGGAGGGTATCTGATAATGGGAACACAATCATGTTGTAGGTCACATAATTGAAGACCGGTCAACTTGGATTCAAATTTTCAAATAGAGTGTATCCCTAGGAAAGATGCTTAATCCTTAAGCCTTAGCATCCTGATGTTAAAATTACTGGAAATAATGATGTATTTTATAAAGCATAATGAGATGTGTCATAATGTGAAAACAAGGCATTTCCTTGGATTTGCTTTGTAATTTTTTTCCTCTTTAGACACCTTTTTTAAAAGACAAAGGGTTCAAACGTTTGAAATCTTTTGTATGTCCTCTTTACTAAAATTGATTTGTAAGAATTCACTTGCCTCTGTGGCATCATGCTGTGCTGGTTCTGTTTTCCCTTTCATGGTCCTGCTTGACCCAGGAAGTGAAAGACTCAGGGGCACCAAATAAAGAGACAGTTAGAAATGTTGGGGTCTTTTTGAGGACATAGCAGCTGTGGCAGAATCTGGGCCCAGAGGAGTGTGTACTCAGAGTCATTTTGCTCTTCAGCCCCCAGGTTCTGGTTTCCCAGGAGCCACACAGCTCAAGTGAAGGAGAGGGAAAGATGTTCCAGGACGTGGCTGTCAGCATTTCTCTGGGCACCTGTAACTGGACACCAAGATTTCTGACCATAAGGATTTCATGACAGATGAAGAAGAGACAAAAGGCAGGGATTCCATGATACTTGCTGTTTCTTGACCACTGAAGAAAATGATTGAGGCCCAGGTGACTTTCAGTTTGTTCTTTTTTGCCTTTTTTTTAATAGTCATAAACACATTATGCTGTTTCTTCTATAAAGTTTTTGTTTTGATGTTTATTTTCTGTATTGGGTATCTGTGCCTGACAAATTTTTCTAGAACTTACAGCTTCAAGCAACACGTATTTTATTGTCAGTTTCTTTGGTTCAGGAATATGGGCACAGCTCGACTGGATACTTCGCATTACAGTCTCTTATGACATCATAATCAAGGTGTCAGCCCTAGGAGGGTCTGATTGAAGACTCAGCTGGAGAAGGAAGCACTTCCAAGCTCATTTACTTGGTTATTGGCAGAAGTAATTTCCAGATGGCTTGTTCAACTGACGATCTCAGATCTTAGCTATATTTACATTGAAGACCACCCTCAGTTACTTCCATAATGTGCCTCCCCAACCTGCCAACTTACAAATCATCAAAGCCTGAAATAATTGAACACTGACCAATTTGGGGGCTACAGTAAAACTGTACTCCCTTATCTTTTTATGCTTATTGAATGGCTCAGTGTTTTCACTGGAGAATCTATAAGTATTGCAACTTGAGGCTCGAAGTTTTTCTTCAGTTCTTTCTGCTTCAGAAATGCCAAGTGTGTTTTTCCCTTTTGATTTTGTAGTTCTAGATATTTGCACATTTCATTATAGTACATTAATTTGTATTCTCAAGCCACTCTTTGAACTCTTCCGTTCAGCTCTTGACTTCATAATTTCTTCCTTTTCACGTTAGCTGTTCAACTAATGTTTAAGAGCAAGTTTTAGAGTCTCTTTTGACATAAATTTTGCTCTTTTTTTTCCTTCCCTTTTCTTGTCTTTTTAATGACCTTTGGCTTTCTTCTCATACAATGTCCTTGATGTTATTTCACAACTTGTCCAGTCTATAGTCATTAGTGTTTAGTGCATCAAATCCATTCTTGAGATTGTCTCAAAATTCAGAGGTGATATACTAAGGGTTGTACTTAGGCTTCTGTGGGCTGGCTGTAATTTTCTTTGGCTTCAGCTTGAACTTGCATAGGAGCAAATGATGGTCTGTTCTGCAGTTAACCCCTGGCATTGTTTGATGACATGTAGCTTCTGCATCATCTCCTTCCACAGACATAGTTGATTTGATTCCTGTGTATTCCATCTGTTGAGGTTCATGTATATAGTTGCCATTTATGTTGCTGATACAAGTTGTTTGCCATGAAGGTATTGTTGATCTTGCAGAATTTTGTCATGCCATCTCCAGTGTGATTTGTATCACCAAGGTCATATTTTGCAACTACTAATCCTTTTTTGTTTCCAACTTTCATGTTCCAATCACTAGTAATTATCAATGCATCCTGATTGCATTTTTGATCAGTTTCAGACTACAGAACTTGGTAAAAATCTTCAGTTTTTTTCATCTTTGACTTTAGTAATTGTGTAAATTTGAATAGCAGTCTTATTAACTGATCTTTCTTGTAGATTCATGGATATTATTCTATCACTGACAATGTTGTAATTCAGGATAAATCTTGAAATGTTCTTTATTATAATGAATGTGATGTCATTCCTCTGCATTTTGTCATTCCAGCATTGTAGACCAAATGATTTTCTAATTCAGAGTGGCCAATAACTATGCATCTCAGCTCGCTAATGCCTTAAGATGTCAATCTTGATGCATTCCATTTCAGCTTTGATTACTTCCAGTTTTCCTAAATTCGTACTTTGTACAGTTCATGTTCTAATTATTAATGAATATATGCAGCTGTTTCTTCTCATTTAGAGTTGTGCCATATCAACAAATGAAGATCTTGAACACTTAATCTGGGCACATCATTAAGTTTGACTCTACTTTGAGGAGGCAGCTCTTCCCCAGTTGTCTTTTGAGTGCCTTTCAACCCGAGGAGCTCGTCTTCTGACAGTGTTATCTGACAATGTTCTGCTGCTATTATTAAGGTTTTCTACTGGGCTGGTTTCTTCATAAGTATACTGCTTGGTCCTTCTTCTAGTCTATGTTAGTCTGGAAGATTTGCCGAGTTCTGTCCACCGTTAACTTTCCTGGTATTTGAAATACTAATGTCATAGTTTCCAGCATCATAGCAGCCCATAAGCGACCATAGAACCACAAACTGAACAGACAAGTGGTGGTGTAACATATGACTTGTCTAATAAACTCCATAGTTGTGAATATGGTCTGTGAGTTCTGTGTAGCCATTGCAATGAATTACTGAACTCAGCACAGGAGTAGAGAACGCCATGGGAGGGATGGCTGGTGTCAGAATTGGTAAGACAATTGAAGAAGAGAGGTTTGTCCGACTTCCACCTCAAAGAAGTCAGCCTTGGGCTATTGATCTTGATTGTCTGTCCTCCTGTCATCAAATAGTTCTAGATCCTTGGAGGCCGTCTTAATGTCTGTCTGCCCTGAAACTGTCATTCAGTAATGCATTCTTTTTGACTGTTGAGTGAACTAGGACTCTGTCTTAGTCCTTTGGTACTGATCTAACAGTAATACCATGAGTGTATGGTTTCAACCAAGAAAAAGTTTATCGTTACATAGTCCAGTATGTTACAAGTCTGAATTCAGGGTGTCCACTCCATAGGAAGCCTTTCCCTTTTTGTCAGCTCTGGAGGAAGGTCTCTGTGTTCCATCAATCTTTGGTCAGGGAGCATCTTGGTCCAGGAACCTCAAGTCTGAAGGGCATGCTGTACTCCTGGTGCTATTTTCTTGATGGTATGAGGTTTCCACTCTCAACATGCTTCTCCCTTTATCCCTTTTATCTCTGGAAGGATAAAAAGAAAAAAGTGTTGCAAGCCATACTCAAGAGAAACCGTCTCTACTTTGGAGCAGAGAGGTGATTTTAGGAACAGATTCACAGTCCCACCGTAATTCTCTCTAACATAAACCAGAGGCAGAGATTAGGATTTACAGCATAAGAAAATCACAAAATGGAGGGCAGTCACAGAATAGAGGGAATCATGGCCCACCAAATTAGGGGGCAAAATTCAATCCATAACAGACTCCTTTCCAAATGGTAGACTGCGTCTTAGACTAGGTTCTCTAGAAAAGCAAACCAGTGAAACAGATAAGTATATATATTTAAAGAGAGATATGTATCAAGGAAATAGTTTATGTGGTTGTAGAGGCTGTAACATCCCAAGTCTGTAGATCAGGAAGGAAGTTTTTCTTGATTCACATAGCCTCAGGCTGGTGAACCAAAGATCATCAGGCTGGAGAGCAAGGCTGTGGCTCACAGGCTGTGAAGATCAGTGAATCCCAAGATCAGCAGGCAATGCCACAGTTAGGCTGCTAGCTCAGGTCCCAAGAACTGGAGGTCATGTGAACAAGAACCAGTTGCAGGATCCTGTGCCCTGCCTGAACATCTGCCAACACTCACTACAGTGTACATGCCCAAGGAAACCTCCCTTAACTGGTGGAATACTCACAGCCGGTCTCGTTATGGAGGTGATCACATAAGAAGCCTAACACGCCAGTGGTCACAGCAGTATACAAGGATTGACAATTAAAGCTTGCAAACTCATCATAGAAGAAGTGCTACCTGCATCATTGTTGATTATCCTTACCAGCCAGCCAAGTGCTATTGAATCACCTTCAAAGTACTCCCCTTGGGAAGTTATGCAACAACGCCACTGCCTAGTCCACCCTTCAAAGCAATTTTGGAACTGTTTTCCTGGAATGGCCATCAGAGCTGTCAGTGAATTACTTCTGATGTGCTGAATGTTATCCAGATGTCTTCCTTTCAATATTTCCTTTATCTTCGGGTAAAGAAAAAAGTCATTGGGGGCCAGATCAGGTGATTAGAGAGGATGTTCCAATAGAGTTATTTGTTTACTGGCTAAAAACTTCCTCACAGACAACTAGACGGTTAAATTTGTAAACTTGCCATAGTGCACAATGGCCATGCCAGAAAGAGTTCCAAAATTGCTTTGAAGGGTGGGCTAGGCACTGGCATCAGTGCATAGCTTCCCAAGGGAAGTACTTCAGCAATGAGTTATGTAGCACTTAGAACAATTAAATTCACAGACTTAGTTGTCAGACTTTGTACAACGGCCAAAACACTGAGAATTATGGCCCAGCCAAGCTAACACACAATCTTAACCATTGCAGACCACATATGAGATAATTTAGGATATGATAAATTGACCAAATTTGAGGACATACACCCTCTACCAAGCCTGTTTTCTTTCCTATACAGTGTGCTTTTCAGTAAAATAGGAATAAGTTATCCTATCACTATATCCTGGCATCTTAGCCAGCTCATCTTCACACCTTGTAGTAACATTGTAAGGCACTAAACTGGGAGACCAGCACTTCAGCTGACCAGAATATTCTTAATGTCACTGTTACAGATAAGCAGTCATCTGCAGCTGTCACTTTAAGCTCCAAATTACCTTCAGGTCTGACCTTTCAGAGCACAAAATCAGGACTTTGAATATATTATTCCATCCTATTCTGGATTCCATTATTTCTGTAGTCAGCTGTTAATAAATTTACTCACTCCTCTGAGTCACTCCTTTCTCTGGATACTTTCATAATTTTCCTGTTGCATTTTCAAGGTTTCACTGAGCTAGGTTGTGTCATCTGCATGACACAAGTTGTTAATGAGTCTTCCTTCAATCTTTATGCCCTGTTCTTCTTTACAGAGTCCAGCTTCTTGGATTTATTTGCACAACATACAGATGGAATAGGTGTGAAAGGATACAACCCTGATGCACACCTTTCCTGACTTTGAAAGTTGCAGTGTGCCCTTGTTATGTTCCAACAACTGCTTTTTGGTCCATGTATGGATTCCTCAGGCACTCAATGAAGTATTCGGGAATTCCTATTTTTTGCAATGTTATCCATACTTTGTTGTGATCCACAGAGTTGAATGCCTTTGCATAGTCAGTCAGACGCAGGTAAACATCTTTCTGGTATTCTCTGCTTTTAGCCAAGATCCATCTGACATCAGCAATAATATCCCTGGTTCCATCTTCTCTTCTGAATCCAGCCTAAATTTCTGGGAGCTCCCTGTCAAGATACCACTGCAGCAGCTTTGAAATGATCTTCAACAAAATTTTACTTGCATGCAATATTAATAATATTGTTCAATAATTTCTACATTTGGTTGGATTACCTTTCTTGGAGGTAGGCATAAAAACAGATCTCTTCCAGTTGGTTGGCCAGGTAGCTGTCTTCCAAATTTCTTGCCATAGACGAGTGAGCACTTCAGGGCTGCCTCTGGTGATGCATCCCAGCTGATGTTCTGTCAATTCCTGGACCCTTGTTTTTCATCAGTGCCTTCAAAGTGGCGTGCACTTCTTCCTTCAGTGCCATCAGTTCTCATCATATACTGCCTCTTGAAATGGTTAAACATCAACCAATTCTTTGGTGTAATAACTGTGTTCCTTCCATCTTCTTTTGATGCTTCCTGTGTTTTGATATTTTCCCCACAGAATCCTTCACTGTTGCAACTGCAGGCTTGAATTTTTTTCTGTAGTTCTTTCAGCTTGAGAGATGCTGAGCATGTTCTTGCCTTTTGTTTTTCTGTCTCCAGCTCTTTGCACGTCACTGTAATTCTTTGTCTTCTCAAGCTGCCCTTTGAAATAATCTGTACAGTTCTGCATTCTGCAGATAATATAACTTTGCTCACTGAAAGTGAAGAGGATTCAAATCCTCTTTGATAAAGATCAAAGACCACAGCTCTTAGTGTGGATTATGCCTCAACATAAAGAAAATGAAAATACTCACTACTGGATAAATAGAGTTTATCCAGGGCCATCATGATAAATGGAGAAAAGATTGACGTTGTCAAGGATTTCATTTTGCTTGGTTCCACAATCAGTGCCTATGGAAACAGCAGTCAAGAAATCCAAAGATGCAATGCTTCGGGCTAATATGCTGCAGAAGAGCTCTTTAAATTGTTGAAAAGTAATGACGTCACCTTGAACACTAAGTATACCTGACCTCAGCCATGGTATTTTCATTTGGATCATATGCATGTGAAAGCTGAACAGTGACTAAGGAAGACAGAAGAACAATTAACATCTTTGAATTGTGATGTTGGAGAAGAATATTGGCTATACTGTGGACTGCCGAAAGAGTGAATAGATCTGTCATAAATGAATTACAGCCAGAGTATTCCTTAGCAGCAAGGATGATGAGACTACATCATACATACTTTGGACATGTTGTCAGGAGGGATCAGTCCTTGGAGAAGGACATCATGCTTATAGAGGGTCGGTGAAAGGGAAGAGGACCCCCAAAGAGATGGACTGACACAGTAGCTGCAACAGTGGGCTCAAGCCTGATGACTGTGGTCGTGGTGCAGGACCAGGCAGTGTTTCTGTTGTACACAGGGTTGCTATGAGTCAGAATTGACTCAGTGGTACCCAATGACAATGACAACATTGCATTCGGTATTATATGGCTCTAGTTTCATTTATCTGGGTGTAAGTTCTCTGCTTAAGATTTCTTGGGTTTCTGTGTCTGAGCTTTGCAATGTTTAATTAGTTCTGATAATTCTTAGATATTTATGTATCATGTCTCCATTTTTCTGTGTAAAAATGACGTAGCAGTGACGTCTGACTTCCTCTAATTTCACGTCGGAAAGGAGAAGCAAGATCAGAAGTCCAAGGCTGGTGTTTGTGAGGCTGAGGTCAGACCTACTTCCACCCTCCAAATGTTTTACCAGTTCTTACACCAGCTGTCCCTCCTGTAGCACTCTCTTCTGTGCTGCTGGGTTCAATTATTTATTGTAGTGGCCACAGAGAACACAATGACAGTATTCCCAATCATAGAGTTTATTAGAGAAGTGACAGGATACAGCTATTCAATTACGACAGCCTCTTTTCAGCCGTGCCTACATGCCTACATCTGACCACTCAGCCTCTGCCCTTCTCATACAGGTGTGATGAAGTTCTTTTACCTCTGTCAGTGAGTACGTAGCAGCCCTCCACCCTGCCAGTAAGCCTTGGCCTGAAGGCACTCAACTCTTTTGCCTCTTGGTTCATTGTAACCACCATATCCTAGTTCTACTGCAGCTGTTTCTCCACTGCTGCTGCTGCTGCTGCTGCTTGCCATCTTGAACCATCTCTCTCTCTCTCTCTCTCTCTCTCTCTCTCTCCCTCTCCTCTCTTTCTCTCTCTCTCTCTTTCTCTTCCTGTGTGTCTCCCCTGGATTTAGAAGCTTGTAAGCACAGAGACCCTAGTTACAAAGAATGTACTCCACTCTGGGAGGACGTTCTTAGTGGTAGTCAGGATCCCCCCTGCTCTAGAATGGACTCTTTTAAGCCTAGCAGGATGGTAAAACTGACCAATCTCTTTATTAGGGTTCCATACACCTTATTTGCATGGCCCCACCTGCACAACGGGTGCCATGTACCTTATTTACATTGTTAGCAAGGTATCCAGTCTCCTTGGTGGGCCACAAGCATCTCATTTTCCTAGTCTTCATTTGGTAGGAATTAACAAAGACTGTGACTAAAAGGGCCATATTAAATAATTCATTGTTCTGCAATGGCCTTTTGTGCTTTCAGCATATCTTGTATAGTTTTTATTCCTTTAAATTTATTAAAAAATATTCACTATATTGTTATTTCAGGATGTGGAGCCTGTTCATGATTAATTTTTATTTTGACTGTGAAACACTGTGGTAATGTAGTATTTTTTGTGGTGATGTTATTAACATATGTTTTAAAAAACCCAGTTGCCATGGAGTCAGCGCTGACTGATGGTGACCACATCTGTGTCAGAGTGAAACTGCACTCCATAGTGTGTTTAGTGGCCATGATCTCTTGGATGTAGATCACCAGGCCTTTCTTCCAAACTGCCTCTGGGTACATTTGAACTGACAGCCTTTCCATTAGTACCCAAGCACATAATCCCTTGTACCACCCATGTACTTTTAGCATACATTTAGTACTTGGCAAGTCAGTGACTAAATCGAGCTAGATATATAGGGAGAGAGCTAGAATTTGCTTCTACTGAAATGTAGTTGAAAGACGTATATAGATGCAAACTATATGGTAACAGTTATCAGAATACCTTCATATTCTGTATTAATATAAGAAATTGACATTACATTAAATAAGTCTGTGTTATTATAGAAACTGCTAACTTTGGAGGATGTGGCTGTGGACTTCACCTGGGAGGAATGGCAGCTCCTGGACCCTGCCCAGAAGGAGCTGTATCGGGATGTGATGTTGGAGAACTATGACAACCTGATATCAGTGGGTAAATGCAGCTCACCTGCATCACTTGGAGGAGGCCTGGTCACTTGCCTTTCCTTTCTTCACTGCTGAGAGCTTTGCACCCATAAGCTTTGTACTTTTCTGAAGTGTTATATTTTCAGTCTCTTCTCTGGCCCTAAACAAATGTCTATAATTTCCTGTATCCTGAAAGAAATGCTTTTACTTTGTATATGAGAAATTGTTTTGTTTCTAAAACATAGAAACTCCTAGCTTGACATACCCTGTTCCTGCTCAGTGTGGCTAAATCTTTTATCATTTGTCACAAACCAGGGTATCAAGCTAGCAAACCACATTCACTTTCCAAGCTGGAACAAGGAGAAGAGCCTTGGATAATAGAAGATGAAATCCACAATATAACCTGTCCAGGTGAGTGAGTATTTGTAAGAGGAGTCCCTATTAAGTTATATTTTGATCATTGAAAGAAAACAAGACAGCTGTGAAGGCATCTAAGCATCCCCCTAAAGAACTCCTCTACATAGCTAGCTCCCATCTGAGACATTTTCACTGAGGATGTTTGGAAGAAACTGTACTCTTTGTGTCTCATCTCTTCTTAGATCTCAATTTCTTTTCCTAATTTTTATACTGGAATTCTATTGTCAGCAATAAAAAGTTAGCTTCACACCAAGTCATCTTAAGCACTTTTATTCCTTACCATTCTCACGGAAAAATTTGTTATTCTGTTTTTTCGTAGAAATGAGAAAAATTGACAGTTATCTAAAAGAGCACTTGCAAAACCAAAGCTTTCTCAAAAGAATTGAACAAAGCAGTCAACAGAATGCATTTGAAAATATTGTTCATTTAAGGAAAACACATCTTCCCGTATTACAAAATCATGACTTGTTTGGTTTATATAAAAAAAACTTGAAACCAAATTTAAGTGTAGCCAGACAGAACAGAAGATCTGAAATAAAGAACATTGCTAATTTTAATAGAGATAGAAAAAACCTTCTATGTGGTAAGCATGAACAATTCCATGCTGAAATTAAATTCCCCGAAACTACAAAATGTAAAAGCACTAAATCCCAAGTCTTTAAAAGTCAGAGAATTCAAAAAATGGAAAAAGCCCATGCATGCATTGAATGCAGGAAGGCCTACATCAAGAAGTCTCAGCTCATTTACCACCAGAGCATTAGAAAAGGAGAGAACCTTCTTGGATGTGGCCAGTGTGGAAAATCCCCTAGAAATTTAACACTCACCAAACATCAGAAAACTCATACAGGAGAGAAATCCTATACAGCCAGCGAATATAAAAAAGTCTCCATTATAAAAGGCAGTCTCATTGTACATCAGCAAACCCATGTGGGAGAAAAATCCTATATATGCAGTGAGTGTGGAAAAGGCTTCACAGTGAGGCGCTATCTGATTGCACATCAGCGAACTCATTCTGGAGAGAAACCCTATGTATGCAAGGAATGTGGAAAAGACTTCACTGTAAAGAGTAATCTCATTGTACATCAACGAACTCACACAGGGGAGAAACCCTACATATGCAACGAATGTGGAAAAGCCTTCACCATGAAGCGCTATCTTGTTGTACATCAACGCACTCATACTGGAGAGAAACCCTACGTATGCAGTGAATGTGGAAAAGGCTTTACTGTGAAGAGCAATCTTGTCGTACATCAACGATCTCATACCGGGGAAAAGTCTTACATGTGCAGTGAATGTGGAAAAGGCTTCACTGTGAAGCGTACTCTCATTATACATCAACGAACTCATACAGGAGAGAAATCCTATATATGCAGTGAATGTGGAAAAGGCTTCACCACAAAGCGCACTCTCATTATACATCAACGAACTCATACTGGAGAGAAACCCTATGTATGCAACGAATGTGGTAAAGCCTTCAGCCAGAAGATATGCCTCATACAACATGAGCGCTGTCATACAGGGAATACACCATTTGTATGTACTGAGTGTGGAAAATCTTATTCACACAAATACGGTCTCATTACCCATCAGAGGATTCACACAGGAGAGAAACCATATGAGTGCAGTGAATGTGGGAAAGCCTTCACCACAAAGTCAGTTCTCAATGTACATCAAAGAACTCACACAGGAGAGAGACCATATAGATGTAGTGATTGTGAGAAGGCTTTTTCTCACTTGTCAAACCTTGTTAAACATAAGAGAATGCACATAAGAGAAATGTGTAGATTTAGTCAAGGTGAAAGTTCATTTAACAATCAAAGATCATTGCTTACAAGTGATCTCATTCAAAAGAAAAACACCCTGTGAATACAGTGAACTATCTTTGTGGCAATGCAGCACTCTTTAAACATCAATAGGTGTTACGGTTAAGGCTATGAGTCAGTTTGGCTGGGCTGTGATTCTCAGTGGTTTGGCATTATGTAATGATGTAATTTGGCAATTATGTCATGATGTAGTTATTCTCCATTTTGTGATATAATCATTTCCATGATGTGATCAGCCAGTCACTTGTAAGAAGAGTTTCCTTTTGGGTAGGGCCTGTATTCAGTATATGTGGATGTTCTAGCAAAGTTCACTGGACTTTTGTCTGTCTGGATCCTGCATCCAGCTCATTAATATCTGACCGCCGGTCCTTGGAACTTGAGCCAGTGGCCTACTGTATTGCCCGCTGATCCTAGGATTCATTGGCTTCCGCAGGCTGTGAGCCAGCAGCCTACCATCTGACCTGCCAGTCTTGGGTTCATCAGCCCCTGCAGGTATGTGCGTCAAGAAAAGCCTCAAGCCTGAGGCCTGATGCTGAACCCACGGACTCTCGACTTGTCAGCTTCTACAACTGTGGGAGCCGTTTTTCTGTACTAAATCTCTGTTTCTCTCTCTCTATAATATATGTTTATAATACACTTCACTGGTTTTGCTTCTCCAGAGAACACAGGCTAAGACAGGGGGCTTTTACCAAAGTGGAATGTAATCAGTGTGGTATACCTAATATGAAATATACACCCTTAGTATATTAAAGAATTTCACCTGTGTGGAAACTTTTTTTAGGACAGTGACTATGGTAGTGCCTTTAGTGATCAGTACCTCACATTTTATTTGTCTCAATATGCAATATATATTTATACTGAGTTAAGTCTTATAAATACAGAGATTACAAAAAACCCCACTGCCTTTGAGTTGATTCTGACTCATAGTGACCCTGTAGGACAGAACCGAACTACTCCATAGAGTTTCCAAGGAACACCTGGTGGATTCGAATTGCCGACCTTTTGGTTAGCAGACATAGCACTGAACCACTATACCACCGGGATTAGGTAGATAAAATTATCTGTGGTTATCATACATCATTATTAGGTGTCTAACTCGTACAAATATACTGACCAGGGGAAAGCCTTCGTCCAAAAATAAAATCTCAATAAACATCAGAGATGTCACAATGGAGGAAAATTTGGAAAGAACATGATTATGACAGTATTTCAGTAATACATTCTGTTGCATCTTTTGTCACAAAACGATATAGGAAATAAAACTTGTGGAGCAACTAGCAGACTGTCAGAAATATCAGAGAACACGTGAATGAGTTCTTTGAAAATGAATGATTGTGTGCTTTTCATTACAAGTCTAACTCGGCACTTAACCACCACCACTTCATAACACCAGGTAATACCTGATGTACATTTTCAAACTGGATACTTTTAACCTTTCTCCTAGTTGCCTTGCCAATGCTTGCATGATTTTTTAAAAAGTGCCCTGCTCTCATCTCTAATTTTTATTCTTGTATGCAATGCAGGAGTGTTCTATAACTATCCCATGTTATGTGATTGGTTCTTATGTTTCTTTTGCTCTGAGTTTATTTAATTTAGCTACTGAAGTATTTAAAAAGGAAACTGAAGTTTTTTAAGTATGGTAAAATGATACACAACAAAACATATACCAGTACAATTTATACATGGATTATTTTTTCAGTTGTGCAGCTGTTCTCGTTATCCTTTTCCAAAGTATTCCATTAACTTAAACTTACTGTCCCCTAAGCAAAGGCTCCCCCTTTTTGAATTCCTTCCACCCCTGAAAAATATTTTAAATTTAGAAATGTAACAGTTTTGGAAATGTTTAGCTAGGTTTATAATATGACTAAAGAGATTACAAAATAACCTCAAGTTATTTTTATGAAATACTTAATTTGAGATAATTTAAAGCTGTAAAGGAATTGGAAAAATAGCCTGGAGACTTATGTAGCACCTTTCACCCGGCTTCTTACAGAGAAAACACTCTACATAATCATATTTCAGTATAAAAACCAAAAAGAAAAGACATGAGTAGAATACTGTTAATAAAATTACTAATTTTATTTGTGTTTTCACAAGAAACTTCTGTGTGTTATTCCAAGAAGTTTTATTGTATTTTGAGATTTATAATAGCCACCGCCACCATCAGAGTGGAGAACTAGTTCAACACAGATTGCCCCACGCCACCTTTTTGTGCACACCCGTCTCTCCAAGCTTAACCCTGGCAACTACTGATCTGTCCTCCATCAATATAAACTTGGTCATTTCAGCAATTTTGTACCAGGGAATATGTAAGCTTTTTGAATTAGTGTTTTTGTCATGCACCATATTGCTCTTAAGATTCATCTAAGCTGATGAATAATTTGTTACTGAGTAGTATGTAAACTGTATATACCAGTTTATCAGTTTATCCTTAAAGGAGATTTGAGTTGTTTCTAAGATTTTACTGTTATCAATAAAAGTGATTTGAAATTTGTATACAGGGTTTTGTGTGAACATTTTCAGTTCTTTGGGATAGATATTCAGAAGTACAATTGCTGAGTTATATGTTTAGTAGTATTTAACTTAGTAAGAAACTACCAAGCTATTTTTCTAGTGTTGCTATACTATTGTACTTTTCCACCAACCAAAGTTCGATGGTACTGAATTCTCTCAAACACTTGGTATGGTCAGTATGTTGTAGCCTTTCTGTCACCATCCCATCAGAGATTCAGTTGTTCTTCACTGTTACTGGTACTTGGCGTTCTCCTTATACTTTACGTTAGCCATTTCATTAGCTTTCTAATGGCATTTGATCATGACCTTAAGTTTCATTTCTCTCATGTTTATCGACGTTGAACACATTTCAATCACTTATTTGTCATTTGTATATCTCTGTGGTAGTACCAATTCACATCTTTTGCTCATTTTCAAGTCTACTGTTTATTGCTATGTAGTTTGTAGCATCAATGGCAGAGATCACATAATAGAATTTTGGAAGACTAGTGACTTCCTCGTTGCAAATGCCTCTCAAACATAAATGGCAGTTATACACAAGGACTACCAGTTAAGTTCACAAACTCTTCCTAGAAAAAGTGCTATACACCTCAGTGCTGAGTATCGCTATGGTCACCTTCAAAGTACTCCCCTCAGGTAGCTATGCATCAATACCAGCACCTAGTGCACCCTTGAAAGCAATTTAGTAACTGTTTTTGTGAAATAGCCATCACAACTGTTGTCTTATTACCCTTGATGTCCTGAATGCCATCAAAATGTCTTCCTTTCAATATTTATCTTCAGATAAAGAAAAAAATCACTGGGGACCAGATCAGGTTAGTAGGGAGGGTGTTCCAATGCAGTTATTTATTTACTGGCTAAAAACTCCGTCACAGACAACTATACAGTTAAGTTCACAAACTTGCCTCTGGGCCACCATCCACAATGGCCATTCCAGAAGGAGTTCCAAAATTGCTTTGAAGGGTGAACTAGGCAGTAGTGTCAGTGCATAGTTTCCCAAGAGAAATACTTCAAAGGTGACCTAATGACATTCAGCAGAGAGGTATGTAGCACTTAGAGCAATTAAGTTTGCAGACTTTATTGTCAGACCTCGTATGTGGACCTCACCAGATGGAATACACAGGAATCAAATTAACTACAAGAAAGGAAACCCTGGTGTGTAGTGGTTAAGTGCTATAGCTGCTAACTAGAAGTCAGCAGTTCAAATCCACCACGCACTCCTTGGAAACTCCACGGAGCAGTTCCACTCTGTCCTATAGGGTGGCTATGAGTCGGAATCGACTTTATGGGACTGGTGTCTGGTGGAAAGAAACAATGTAAAAGCTCAGTATCACTCAGAACAAGGCCAGGGGCTGACTGCAGAACAGATTATCAGTTATTCATATGCAAGTTCAAGTCAGAACTGAAGAAAATTAGAGAATGTCCATGTGAACCAAAGTATGACCTTGAGTATATCCCACCTGAATTTAGAGACCATCACAAGAACAGATTTGAAACATTAAACACTAATGTCCAAAGACCAGATGAGTTGTCAGATGACATAAGGGACACCATACATGAAGAAGAGGCCATTAAAAAGGCAAGAAAGAAAGAAAAGTCCAAAATGGATTTCAAAAGAGACTCTGAAACTTGCTCTGGATTATTAAGAAGCTAAATCAAAGAAACAAATAGAGGAGCTGAACAAAAGATGACACACGGTGGCTTAACACAAAGTAAAGCATTATAATGACATGTTAAACGACCAGGGATTAGAAAAGCTAAAGAAAAGAACACACTTGGCATTTCTCAAGCCAAAGGAACTGAAGAGAAAGTTCAAGACTTGCATTGCAATACTGGAGGATTCTACAGGGACTGATAATTAAGTTCACAAACTCATCCTAGAAAAAAGTGCTACGTACCTCATTGCTGAATGTCACTACAGTCACCTTCAAAGTACTCCCCTTGGGCAAATATGCACAGATCAGCACCTAAATGATGTGCCACAAAGCATACCATACCAGCACCTAATCTACCCTTCAAAGCAATTTTGGAACTGTTTCTGGAATAGCTATCAGAACTGTCATCGTATTACCCTTGATGCCCTGAATGTCATCAAAATATCTTCCTTTCGATATTTCTTTTATCTTCGGGTAAAGAAAAAGTCACTGGTGGCCAAAACAGGTGAGTAGGGTGTTCTAATACAGTTGTTTACTGGTTAAAAACTCCCTCACAGACAACTATACAATTAAGTTCACAAACTTGCCACTTTGCCACTGTGTGCAAAGGCCATTCTAGAAAGAGTTCCAAAGTTGCTTTGAAGGATGAACTAGGTGCTGGCCTCAGTGTATAGCTTCCCAAGGGGAGTACTTTGAAGGTGACCATAGTGATACTCAGCGATGAGGTATGTGGTACTTAGAACAATTAAATTCATGAGCTTAATTGTTGGACCTTGTAATAAAAGATGCAAGAAGCATCAAAAGATGGAAGGATTTTACAGTCACTATACTAAAAAGAGTTAGTTGATGTTCCAACATTTCATGTGGCCATTTGCATATGGTTCAGCATAGCATATGGTCAGGAACCTATGGTTCTGAAGAAAGACGTCGAAGGGGCACTGAGGCATTGGAAAAAGCAAGACTTTAGGAATTGATAGCATACCAATTGAGATGTTTTAACAAATTGGTGCAGTGCAGGCTGCATTCACTTATCTGTGCCAAGAAATTTGGAAGACAGAAGCCTGGCCAACTGACTGGAAGAGATCCATATTTGTGTCTATTTCCTAGAAAGGTATTCCAACCAAATGTGAAAATTATCAAACAATATCGTTATATCACTTGCAAGTAAAATTTTACTGAAGATCATTCAAAAGTGGCTGCAGTATTATATTGACAGGGAACTGTTAATAGAAGAGATCAGTCCCTGGAGAAAGATAACCATATTGGTAAAGGAGAGGGTCATAGAAGGAGAGAAAGTCTCTTGGTGAGATGGATTAAAACAACGGCTGCAACTGTTGGGCTTAAGCGTAAGAAGTTATGAGGTAGGTACAAGACTGGACAGTGTTTCCTTCTGTTGTATATAGGGTTGCTATTCGTTGGAACAAACTTGACAGCACCTAAAAATCTATACACATGATAGGTCTCTCTAGTTAATTCTTTGATTTCTTTCATCAGAGTTTGTAATTTATAGCATGGAGTTCACTACTTGATCTTGTTTATATGTAAGTAATGTTTGGGGGAATAACAGAGTTATTGTAAGTGATATGGTTCACTGTTGTTTTTGTCATCCTTATGTATCATGGTTTCTCCAAGATTGCTTTCTGAGTTTTATGATTCACTAGGACTCACAGAACTCAGAAAAGCCATGGTACCCGCATTTATGATTTATAGTTAAAGGATACAGAGTAAAATCAGCAAATGCAAAAGATACAGCAGTGTCAAGAATAAACCAAGCACAAGTTTCCAGTTGTGTCTAAATGGAGTGTTGTGCACTGCTTAATTCTCCAATAAATGATGTGTGACGAAACAAAATACTGCCAACCAGGAAGCTCACATGAACCTTGGTATCCAGGGATTTAATCGCAGTTCAGTCATATAGGCATGGAGCAACTATATAACTTAATTTTAGTTATTCAGTTTTGCAGAATCGTGTGGAGGCTTGTGACTTCTAACTTCACGTGGGGGAGAAGAATCAAGATCAGCAGCTCAAGGCTGATTCCTGTAAAGCAGAGTTTAGGCATATGTCCTGTCTCTAGAACATTTGAACAATTTTGACACCATCTGTCCCATACTCTACTTCTCTGATTAATGCAGTATTTCATATGAGTGACCACACAGAAATCATAGACAATATAGTCATGAGGTTTATTAGAGGAGTAACTAACATTTCAGACTCAGGAACATTCCGGATACAGTTCTTGAGTCAGGACAGCCTTCTCTTACCCGTGCCCACAGGCCAGCCTCTCTGCCCCTTGGCCCCTCAGCCTGTTTTGTGCTCTGCTTGGACAAGTATAAAGTTCTTTTGGCTCTGCCAATAAGTTCCCAGAGACACTCCACTCCATCAGTAAACCCCAGCCTGAAGGCACTGAGCTCTAGCTCCACTGGTCCACAAACCTAACTCCACCAAGTGCCTGAAGGCATGCTACTAAAGGTGCTCAGTTTTCTTGTTCCATAAGTCCCGAAGCCCACCATGAGGTCTCCTGCCGATCTCCTGCCTCTGCTGCCGCCAGTTTTTCATCTTGCTGCTTCTCACTATCTTTGGTACTACCACTCTGTCTCTTAGTCACCTGGTTCCAAGAGCTTCTCAGTACAGAGATCCTAGGTCCAGGGGACATGTTCCCCTCCGGGCTCTCCTTTCTTGGTGGTGAGATCCTATCCTCTCTGCCTTTGGAATGAATCATTTTAAGCCCATTGGGATGGCAAAACTGACTAATTCCCTCATTTGTTGTTGTTAGGTGCCTTCGAGTCAGTTCCAACTCTTAGCGGCCCTATGCACAACAGACTGAAACACCGCCAAGTCCTGCACCATGCCCACAACTGTTTTTGTGCTTAAGCCCATTGTTGCAGCCACTGTGTCAGTCCCTCTCACTGAGAGTTTTCCTCTTTTTCACTGACCCTCCACTCCACCAAATAGGATGTCCTTCTCCAGGGACTGATACCTCCTGACAACATGTCCAAAGTATGTAAGATGCAGTCTTTCCATTTTTGCTTGCAGTCTTTCCATTTTTGCTTCCAGGAAGCACTCTGGTTGTACTTATTCCAGAACAGATCTGTTTGTTCTTTTGGCATTCCTTGGTACATTCAATATTCTTTTCCAATACCACAATCTAAAGGCATGAATTCTTCTGTCTTCCTTATTCATGGTCCAGGTTTCACATGCATATGAAGCAATTGAAAATGCAGTCCCCTTGTTGGGATTCAATATACCTTACCATCCGGATCCCACCACTACAAGCATGCCAGGCATCTTATTTACACTATTGCCAAGCTATCCAGTCTCCTTGGTAGGTTTACTTGCATAATCCCACCCAGTCATTTGTTGGGAGTAATATTGACTATGAGTAACCAAAAAACCCCACTGCCATTGAGTTGGGTCTGACTTACAGCAACTCTATAGGTCAGAGTAGAACTGCCCTATAGAGTTTCCAAGGAGTGTCTGGCTGATCTGAACCACTGACATTTTGGTTAGCAGACTTAGGAGCACTTAGGCCACTATGCCACCAGCACGTCCAGACTATGGCTAGAAGGGCCATATTCACTGCATGGTAAGTCTACATCATCTGCAGAGGTCCAACCGATAGCGTGACCCAAGCCCCCACCATAAATTTGTTTACATAAATGATCTGCCCTGGTCCAAGGCCTCATTCATACAGAGATACTGTTACCACACAGGAAATTCCACAGGCACAAGGATTATCTCCCAGGAACCAGTCGAGGTCCAGACTATTCTTGGGAACTTTCAGGAAATAAACAAGCAACTGTAGTGAGTTAACCATAGCGCACCATGTATACTACAAACTTGTTAAACTCACTTGCTTCTACATGGATTATCCTGTCATCTATGAGTAAAAACCAAATCCTTTTACACTGAGTCAATTCTGACTCATAGCGACCTATATGACAGAGTAGAATTGCCCTATGCGGTTTCCAAGAAGCCCCAGGTGGAGGTGAAGTGCCTACCTTTTGGTCCGTAGTGTAGCACTTAACCATTATGCCCTCTGGGTTTCTCATCTATAGATAGGGATGGTTTATTTGTTCCTTTCCAGTCTGTATTACTGCACTTCCTCTTCTTGTCTTGTTGCACTGGGTAGGATTTCAAGTATTGTCTTGAATAGAAGTGGTGAGAACATATATCCCTGCCTTGTTTCTAGTTTCAGAGGGAAAACATTCAGTCTTTTACCATCACAGCTGTTGGCTTTTTGTAGACACTCTGTAATGTTTAGGAAATGTCTTCTCTAGACGTGATCTGTTGAATTTTTTTAATCATGAAGGATGTTAGGATCCCCAGTGATGCACTGGTGAAGTGTTCAGCTGCTAACCAAAACATCAGCAGTTCAAACCCACCAGTTTGTCCACAGGAGAAAGTTGTATCAGTGTGTATCTATGAAGATTTCAGTCTTGGAAACCCTATGGGGGAGTTCTACCCTGTCCTATAGGGTTGCTATGAGTGAGACACAACTTGATGACAACAACTAAGGGAGTGGATGTTGAATTTTGTCAATCAGAGTGTCTTTTATTTTATTATTGAGATGACTGTGGTTTTCTTTTGTTTCAGACTGTTGTTAAGGAAAATATCACATAGATTTGAGATTTTTTTATTTGTTGCTAAGTAGAATTCATCAGTAATTCCATCTGGACATACAGATTTATTTTCTAGAAGATTTTTAAATATGAACTCTTTTTTAAATTCATGATAGGATTACTCAGATTATCTCAGCTGGTTGATTTTTGTTAATTTATGGTTTTCAAGAAAGGGGTATATTTTATTCAAGTTGTTCAAATGATGTAGCTAGAGTTATTCATAGTATTCCTCAACTTTTTAGTGTCTGTATTTTCCCTTTCACTTCTATTAATAATCCTTCTCTCTCTCTCTTTGATTCTCAGTTTTGTCAGAAGTTTCTCAGTTTATTTTTCCAATGAAGGAGTTTTTCATTTAATTATTTTTGCCCTTTATTACATCTTTTACGAGTGATAGGTTTCTTTCTGTCACCTTCTATAATTTCATGAGTTGGAAGCCTCAATTATTGATTTGACATCTTCTCTAATTTGAGAATAATTTACTCAGTTACTATGTTTCTATGCAAATAACCTTGTATGTTCCATGTTTGACTGCTAATGGCCCCCTCTATTCCCCCCAAAGTATTTTTGTAAGCATGTTGTACCTTTTTTTTTTGTTTGTTTTTTACATACTGCTGTAAAAACTAGCACAGCATGCTTATGAAAATACCCTGTGGGCCAAGGCAAAATTGCTGAATGAACATAGAACATGTATGTTCTTCGCTAAAAATATGATAGTTTCCTTTTAAGTACTGCTTTCATTGCGACCTGTATATTTTGTATGTTGTATTTGTATTTTCATTCATGGAAATATATTTAACTTTCCTTGAGATATCTTCTGTTATTCAGGATCATTAGATGTTATATTTGATAGAGAATTATTTGAAAACTTTCTTGTGGTCTTTGTCACTGATTTCTAGTTTGATTCTTTTCCTGTTAGAGAACATATTTTCAATTATGCCCATTCTTTTAAAGCTGTCACTTGTTTTACAGTTCAGGATGTAGTTTATATTTGTGACTGTCTTGTGTACACTTGAAAAGAATGTACATTCTGTTATCACTGCTGTCGAGTCAATTCTGACTCACAGTAATCCCATAAGGCAGTGTAGAACTGCCCTATAGAGTTTCCAAGGAGCACCTGGTGGATTCAAACTGCCATGGAAGCAGCAGTCAAGAAATCAAAATCCATAAATGTCATGTACACCTTACTGTTAATGGTACTTTTCAGTTCTTTTACAGTCTCACTGCTTTTCTATTCTATCTGTTATTGTGAGTGGGATGTTGAAGTCCTCAGTTACATTTAGGATTTCTCAGTTCTTTCAGTTATGGCTTCATGTGTTATTTGTGTGTGTATAGAATTTAAGGATTATCTTGTCTTCTTGGTTAATTGACCCTTTTATCATGTGTGATGTCCCATTTATTACCGGTAATTTTCTTTACCATGAAGTCTCCTTTGTCTTATGTTAGTAAGTTGTTACATTAATGAGTGCCATCAAATCGATTCTGACTCATAGCAACCTTATAGGACAGAGTAGAGCTACTGATAGGGTTTCTGAGGCTATAAATTTTTATGGGAGCAGAATTGCTAGTGAGCTTGAACCATCAACCTTTTGTTAGTAGCTGAGTGCTAAACCATTGAGCCAACATGGCTCCTGATACTAACGTGAAACCATCCCAAAACCAAACCCACTGCTGTCGAGTCAATTCTGACTCACAGTAATCCCATAAGGCAGTGTAGAACTGCCCTATAGAGTTTCCAAGGAGCACCTGGTGGATTCAAACTGCCGACCTTTTGGTTAGCAGCTCTTAACTACTATACCACCAGGATTTCCAAATACAGTAAATCACAATTTCTTTTGATTAGTGTTTGCATGGGTCATATTTTAAAAATCTGTTCAATTTCTCTCTTAATTGGTATGCACTTCAACATCAAGATAACAAAAACCCTCACAACTGGACAAGTAAGCAACATTATCACAAATAGAAAAAGGATTGAGGTTGTCAAGGACTTGATTTTACTTGGGTCCACAATCAATACCCATGGAAGCAGCAGTCAAGAAATCAAAAGATACATTGCATTGGGAAAATCTGATGCAAAAGATCTCTTTAAAGTATTGAAAAGTAAAGACGTCACCTTGAAGTCTAAAGTGCACCTGATCCAAGCTATGATACTCTCAATTGCATCGTATGCATGCAGAAACCGAACGTGAACAAAGAAGACAGAAGAATTGAGGCTTTTGAATTCTGGTGTTGGAGAAGAATGTTGAATCTACCACGGGCCTCCAAAAGAACAAACAGATCTGTTCTGGAAGAAGTACAATCAGAGTGCTCTTTGGAAGTAAAGATGGCAAGACTGCATCTCACATACTTTGGACATGTCAGGCTGGATCAATCTCTGGAGAAGGCCATCATGTTAGGTAGAGTGGAGGATCAGTGAAAAAGAGGAAGACCCTCAACGAGATGGATTGACACAGTGGCTGCAACAGTGGGCTTAAGCATAAAAATGATTGTGGACATTGCACAAGACCGGGCAGAGTTTCATTCTGTTGTGCATAGAGTCACTGTGAGTTGCAACCAATTCGACGGCACCTAACAACAACAACAGAAATTTTACATTTAAAGTAATTATTGATATGTAAGAATCTAAGCCTTTCATTTTATTCTGTGCTTTATGTTCTCATATTTTCATACATAGTTCTCTATTTTGTGCCTTTAATGTGAGTTCCTTGCATTTTTTTAAATGCTATTCATTGCTGGTGAGAATGCAAAATGTTAAAATCACTTGGAAGACAGATTGACAGTATTTTACAAACCTGAACATAATCATTCCATAGGATCCAACAGTTGTGATCCTTGATATCTGTACAAGTGATTAGAAAACATGTCCCACAAAAACCTGCAGATAAATATTTATAGCAGCTTCATTCATAATAACTCTAAACTGGAAGCAACTAAGATATAATTCAGCAGCCAAATCTATAAACTATGAGGACTTCCAATTTAATTGTGAGCTCATCCTAGAAAAAGTGCTTTATATCTCACTGCTGAATATCACTACAGTCACTTTCAAAGTACTCCCCTTGGGAATGTATGCACTGACACCAGACCCTAGTCTACTCTTCAAAGCAATTTGGAACTCTTTTTCAGGAATGGCCATCAGAGCTGTCATCATATTACTCTTGATGTCCTGGGTATTGCCAAAATGTTTTCTTTTCAATATTTTCTTACTTTTGGGTAAAGAAAAAAGTCATTGAGGGCCAGATCAGGTGACTAGGGAGGGTGTTCCAATACAGTTATTTGTTTATTGGCTAAAAACTCCCTCACAGACAACTATACAGTTAAAGAACTTGCCACTGTGCCATTATGCACAATGGCATTCCAGAAAGAGTTCCAAAATTTCCTTGAAGGGTGGACTAGGTGCTGGCATTGGCATATAGCTTTCCAAGGGGAGTACTTCAAAGGTGACAGCAGTGATATTCAGCAATGAGGTATGTAGCACTTAAAACAATCTCTTGAACTTAATTGTCAGACCTTGTATGCTGCAAACAATAGAGGATTATTCGGCAATAAAAAAAATGTGCTACCACGTCACAAAAGATATAGACATTAAATGCCTATTACTGAGTATAGTCTTAATTTTTAGTTGTGTTATTGTGAATAGCTTTCCATATCATTAAATATGCTGAAACATTTTTACAATATAAAATAATACAGGATTTCAGGCAAATTTCAACAGCTGAGAGTTCTAAAGTTGAGGAATATAAAAACTTCTGATACTCCCTTTCACCATTCCAAAACCAACCCAGAAGACTATCAAAATACCATTCTACAGATCTTTCTTCTTGACCTCTCAAAACTTCAGTCATATTTAGAATTAGAAAAACAGCTTTAGTGAAGTTGAAGAGTACCAATTTACATAGGAAACTCAGTTGCATTTTTTTTTTTTTTTTGCCATTTCATACCTTTATTTGATAATCAGCTATTAGTTTTCATCCACATTGACTATCTGTAGATTTTTGAAAGTGATGACAGGGACATAGATAACCAATGTATAGAGCTTGTTTGGTGAGTCCTCATCCTCATTACGCTTTCTGGACAACCGTACATGGATTCGGTATGGAACACTGCTTATGCCTTTGGCCCACACAGCTTTGTTGAGCCTGGTGTCAGTGTGCACATCTGGGGTTCCCATCTCTTTCATAGCAGATTTCCAGATCTCCCTGAGGCCCCGAGGGGCACGCTTCTTGAAGCCTACGCCATGGATGCGCTTGTGAATGTCGATGGTGTACTCTCCGGTCACCACTTCGTTGATGGCAGAGTGGCCTTCTCGCCACCCTTCTTTGTGGGAGCCATACTACTGGAACCAGGTTGAAAAAGGAACTCAGTTGCATTTTTATGTACTTGTTAAGTGCTGTCAAGTTGGTTCTGACTTATAGCCATACCGTGTACAACAGAACAACACACTGCCTAGTCCTGATCCATCCTCAAAATACTCACTGCGTTTAAGCCCATTATTGTGGCCACTGTGTCAGTCCATCTCATTGAGGGTCTTTCTCTTTTTCACTGACCCCATACAAACATGATATCCTTTTCCAGGCAGTGGTCCCTGTGGATAACATATCCAAAGTATGTAAGATGAAGTTTCTCTAGCCTTGCTTCTAAGGAGCTTACTGGCTGTACTTCTTCCAAGACATATTTATTCATTCTTCTGGTAGTCTACAGGACATTGAATATTTTTTACCAACATCACAAGTGAGCTGTATCAGTTCTCTTTGGTCTTTTCTATTCATTGTCCAACGTTCATATACATATGAAATAAAAAAATCACTGCCATTGAGTCAATTCTGATTCACAGAGGTCCTATAGGACAGAGTAGAACTGCCCCATTGAGTTTCCAAGGAGTGTCCAGTGGATTCAAACTGCCAGCCTCTTAGTTAACAGGCATAGCATTTAACTACTATGCCACCAGGGTTCCCATGTGTGTATGGGGTGAAATACTATGTGTATGTGTGTATGGGGTGGAAATACTACGACATGAGTCAGGTACAACTTATTTCTCAAAGTGGCTTCTTTGCTTTTTAACGTGTTAAAGAGATCTTTTTGTAGCAGATTGGCCCAATGTAGTATGTTGTTTCTTGACTGCTGCTTTCACGAACATTGATTGTAGATCCAACTAAAATGAAATCCTTGACAACATCAATCTTTTCTCCATTTATCATGATGTAACTTATTGGTCCAGTCATGTGATTTTTTTTCTTTATGTTAAGGTGCAATCCATATTGAAGGCTGTAGTCTTTGATCTTCACCAGTAAGTACATCAAGTACTTTTTCACTTTCAGCAACCAAGCATGCATCTGTCAGCTCATCTTACTGTGGCGGCTGGGCTGTTCCTGTGATGGTGAAGCTATGCCCCCTGTATTTCAGATACCAGTAGGGCCAACCTTGTTGGACAGCACTCAGCAGAGCTTCCAGACTAATGAAGACTAGGAAGAGGGACCAAAACTGGCCAGTGAAAACCTTAAGAATAGCTGCCTAATATTCTCTAGTATAGCGCTAGAAGATGAGCCCCTCAGCCTGGAAGGAACTCAAAATATGACTGGGGAAGGGTTGCCACTTCAAAGTATAGATGACCATGATATGGATGGAGTAAAACTCGTAAGACCTTCATTTGCTGAGGTAGTATGACTCTAAATGAGAAGAAACAGAAGCAAACCTCCATTAATAATTGAAACATGGAACATGTGAAGTATGAATCTAGGAAAATTGAAATTCATTAAAAAATAAATGGAATGCATAAAGATTGTTCTCATAGGCCTTAGTGAGCTGAAATGAACTCATGTTGGCCACTTTGATTTGGACAGTCTTATGGTCTATGATGCTGGGAATAACAAATCAAAGAGGAATAACATCACATTCATTGTAAAAAAGAACATTTCAAGATCTATCATGAAGTATGGTGCTGTCAGTGATAGGATAGTATCCATATGCTTACAAGGAAGACTAGTTAATATCACTATTATTCCAATTTATGCACCAACAATGACAAAGATGAAGAGATTAACTATTTTGACCAACTTATGCAATCTGAAATTGATCAAACATATAATCAAAATGCATTGATAATTATTGATGGTTGGAATGCAAAAGTTGGAAACAAAGGATTGGTAGCTGGCAAATGTAGCCTTGGTGATAGAAATGATACCACAGATTGCCTGGTAGAATTTTTCAAGACCAACAACTTCTTCATTGCAAACACTGTTTTCAGCCGCAACAAATGGTGACTATAGTCATGGGCCTCATTGGATAGAAAACACAGAAATCAAATCAACTACATTTGTGGAAAGAGAAGCTGGAAATAATAACATTAGTCTGAACAAAGCCAGGGGCTGATTGCAAAACAAACTATCATTTGTCGATATGCAGGTTCAAGCTGAAGCTGAGGAAAATTAAAGCAAGTCTACGACAGCCAAAATTCAACCTTTATTACATCCTCAATGAATTTGGAGACCATCTTAAGAATAGATTTGGCACATAGAACACTAATAACCAAAGACCAGGTGAATTGTAGAATGACATCAAGGAATCATATATTAAGGAAGCAAAAGGTCATTAAAATACAGGAAAGACTCAGTTGATGTCAGAAGAGACTGTGAAACTTGCTCTTGAAAGTCAAATGAAAGAAATGATGAAGTAAAAAAGCTGAACAGAAGATGTCAAAGAGTGGCTTCAGAAGACATAGTGAAGTATTACAAGGAAATGTGCAGACTAGAGCTGGAAAACCAAAACTGAAGAACACACTCTGCATTTCTCAGGCTAGGACAACTAAAGAAAAAAATGCAAGACTTGAGTTGCATTACTGAAGGATTTCACTAAGAAAATATTGGACAATGCAGGAACCATCAAAAGATGATGGAAGGAATACACACTGAGAGAGTACCAAGATGTTTTAACAATGAGATGCAACACTGAACATGCTCTGTCATCTATATCAAGAAATATGGCAGATAGCTTCCTGGCCAGCTAACTAGAAAGAGTCCATATTTGAGCCCAGTCCAAAGAACAGTGATTCAATTTACTGTAGAAATTATAGAACAATATCATTAATATCATACACACGTATAATGTTGCCAAAGATTATTCAAAAGTAGTTGCAGCAGTACACTGAAGACAGCAGCCAGAAGTTCAAGACAGATTCAGAAGTGGACATGGTATGAAGGATGTCATTGTTGATGTCAGATGGATCTTAGGTGAAATCAGAGAATACCAAAAAGATGTCTACCTTTGTTTTATTGACTATGCAAATACATTCAGCTGTATGGATCGTAACAAACTGTGGATAATTTTGCAAAGAATGGGAGTTCTGGAACACTTAATTGTACTCACAAGGAAACTATACTGAGACTAAGAGGCAGTCATTTGAATAGAACAAAGGGATATTGCAAGGTTTAAAATCCGGAAAGGTGTGCATCAAGGCTGTATCCTTTCAGCATACCTATTCAATCTATATGCTGAGCAAATAATCCAAGAGCTAGACTATATGAAAAGAATGCAGGGCAACTGGATTGGAGGAGGACTCATTAGCAACCTGTAATATTCAGATGACATAACCTTGCTTGCTGAAAAGTGATTAAGACTTCTATGCTATATCAATGAACAATCTAAAAGTGAAATTAAAGAATTCCATTCACAACAGCATCAAAAAAAAACTTACTAATAAACAAAAGTGTAAAATTTGAACTCTAAAAAATACAAAATATTGTGGAAAGAAATAAAAACCAAAGTAAATGTAAAGTTATGCTATATTAATGGGTCAGAAGACATGATATTAAGTCAATACTTCCAAACTGATCTACAAACTCATTGTAATGCTTATCAAAATCTCAAATGGCTTTTCAGCAGAATTTAACAAGCTGATCCTGAAATTCATGGTGCTAATTCAAGACGCCCCAAAACATCAAAATAATATTTAAGGAGAAAAATTTGGAGGAATTACAATTCCTCATTTTAAGATGTAATGCAAACCTGCAGCAATCAAGAGAGTGTGGTACTGGCATAAGATTGGAAATATAAGCTTATTTACATATCTAGAGAATCCAGAAATAAACTCTTCCATATAATTAATTGGTTTTCAAAAAGGATTCGAATACAGTTCAATAGGGAAAAGACAATCTTAAAAAAAAAAACTGCTAGAACTGAGTATCTACATGCAAATATGAATTGTTCCATGCACTGTACCAAAATGGATCATAAGGAAAATAGATGAATTCATCTTCATCAAAATTCGGTACTTCAAAGGATGTCAACAGCAGTGTGATGGATGTCAACAGCAGTGTGATGGACTGCTTTCCTATGGCATTTCTCACCATGGACTTATAACTCCCACCCAAGTGATTGGATTTGATTATGCAAATAAGGTAACTGTGGCCTACCAAGGGAATTGGTCAGTTTTCCCATCCTGCTAAACTTAAAATGAGCCACCAAGGAAGAAAAGCCAGGATGGAGTATGTCCTTGGGACCTAGGATCTCTGCACTGAAAAATTCCTGGAACAGGAGTTGGAGAGAGCGTGTTAATATCACCAATGGCAGTGAGGAACAGTGGCAGCAGCAGAACCAGTAGACCAGCAGCAGACAGCCCAATCACAGAGTGCTAACACTGAGTGCCTTCAGACAAAAGCCCTGTTGGCAGAGTAGTGTGCCTCCAGGCACTTAGTGGAGCTGGGTTTGCAGAACCATGGAGCTAGAGATGAGAGCCTTTAGGTCCAGGCTTATTGTTGGAATAGGGTGCCTATAGGAACTTACTGGCAGAGCTGAAAGAGTTTCCTACCACTAGCCCTAGCAGGGCAGAGACCGAAGGGCAAGAGTGAGGCATTTCTGTAGGCACAGCTGAAAAGAAAACTTATCCTTAGCAGAGAATCTTATCCTTAGCAGTCCTAAACCTGAATTTTAACCTGTTTTTTTCCCTAGTAAACCCCTTAATTGTGAGTGTTGTCTGTGAGTTCTTTGCGGCCACTGCAATGGATTATCAAACTCAGCAGAGAAGGAGAGAGTGTCAGGGAAGGGACAGTTGGTGTCAGAATTGGTAAAAATGGCAGAGAGATGCTTTGTCTGACCTCTCCCTGGTGTCAGTTTGCCTTGGACTGTTGATCTTGATTCTCTTTTCCCCTTGTGAAGTTAGACGAGGTCAGATGCCCCTGTCATGCCATTTTTATAACTCAGAAGATGGGAGAAAATATATGCAAACTGTATATCTGATAAGGAACTCCTATCTATATATATAAAGAGCTATTAGAACTCAATAATGAAAGAAGATAAATAAGAACATACAGACAAAAGATTGACTTGACATTTCCTCAAAGATAGGCGAATGGTTATTGAGCACATTAAAATATACTCGACATCATTAGATATCAGGGAAGTGGAAACAGAAATAACAACAGATACCACTTCACACTAAGATGAGTTTAATAAAAAAGAGATGATTGCAAGTATTCACAAAGATGTATTTAAACTAGAACTCTCATACACTGTTTTTGGGAATCTAAAATGTCACAGCTACTACAGAGAACAGCCTGGTACTTCCAAAGTTTAAATAGAATTACAGATTAACCTATCAATTCCTCTCCTAGGCATTTATCCAAGAGAAATGTGAGCACAGTGATGCTTCCAGGAAACATCTCCTAATCTGGTTTCAACTGGAAGACATTATGTTCAGTGAAAGTAGTCAGAGACAAAAGGACAAATATTGTATGAGACCCCTACGATAAAAACTCAAAAACAGACTTATGTATAGTAGAAAAGACTCTTTGACAGCTGCAAGGGTGGGGAGGGAGGGTTTAGATTAGATAGTTGGTAGAAATTTGGTTGTGTGAAATCGGTGACAGCACACATTAGAAACAAGAACAATATTAAGTGGACTTCAACATAGCTTGACTACTCCTTCCATCTTAACCCAATATTGCAAGGTCAGAGTAGCTGGGGCAGGGGGCAGGGGACCATGCTCTTAGGTGAAACTGAGGCCAATTGGCACAACTAGCATATTGCTAAGAGGGCTCTCTGCACCCCACATTGGTGAGTGGCATCTGGGGTCTTAAAAGCTGCCTAGCTGCCATCTGAGGGCACAGCAAATGGTCCCAACTCAACAGGAACAGATGCTGAGGACCAAAATGACATGGGAGAAAGGCAATCCAGAAGGCAGGGAGACCCACATGAGTGGGTGCCTACGTCGACTTGGGACCATAAGAACTGGATGGTGCCCGGCCACCACCTGTGACAAACATGATGGAGCTCACAAAGTTGAGTCTCACTGGCAACACAAGGATAAAAAGGGGTGCACCTGAGATCTCCACTGAAAGACCACAATTGATGGTCCAGCAGCTTCGGGGTTCCCCCAGGAGTATGGCCCCTGGCCCTGATGCTGCCCTTGCCCATAAATCATAACGAACGTCCACTCTTCGGACACGAATGGATCAGACTTGGCAATGCAGAGTGACCGTATATTGGATGCACTTTATGATTCTATGCATCTATAGGATATTATCCTGCAGGCCTCTGGCTGGAGTAAGAGGAGTGGGTGGAGAGGAGGGGAAAGGAGACTGTTGGGAAGATGAGACATGTATGGAGCAGAGAGGAATAATGTGCTGTCACACTTCCTAGTGGAAGTGGCATATAGGTGGGCATGTAAATTTATATGGGAATGCACATTTTCACTAAGTCATAGTAAAAAAAAAGAGAAATGTGAACATATGTACATATAAAAACTTCTCCACAAATGGTTATGGTAACATTATTCATTATAACTCAAAAGTGAAAACAACTTACAAGTCAACCAACTGATGAATGCATAAATAAAGTGTGGTATATCTGAATGATCACACATTACTAGCAATAAACAAGAATTTACTAATATATTTTTACAACATGAATGATCTTGAAAATACCTTAAATGAAAGTCATAAAAGACCACATATTGTAAGCACTGTGTGGTTTCACTTACATGAAAATATCCAGAATAAAGCAAATTTGTAGAGACAGTAGATTAGTGCTCACATATATTTGGTAGGAGTAGATACTGGGGAGAGACTGATAATGGCTATGGATATACTTTTTGGAGTGGTGAAAATACTTTGTCATGATTGTGCAAATGAGTTTACAAAAAGTAGTGAACTTTACGCTGTAGATGTGTAGATTTTATATTACATTTTTTGAGTTCTATTTCAATGAAGTCAGTATACTGAAAAAAATAATACATCTGTCTTTCCTTGTTAATTCTGATTAACTCAATCCTAGGCTTTTTATCGCTACATTTTCTTCTTCCGAATGGATGTTCCATAATGTACTTGCACATTTTGAAATACATCCAGTTTTCTTCCCCCTCAATACACATATTAATGTAACTTAATCTTGCCTCAATAATCACAGGTGGAGATTAGGGTTTACAACACACAGGAAAATTACATCAGATTACAAAATGGAGAACAACTATACAATACTGTGAATCTTAGGCTAGCCACGATGACGCATTTTTTGGAGGTGACACAGTTCAACCCATGGCACCAGCCATCCCTCCCACATCACTTACTACTTCTCTGCTGGGTCCAATAATCTGTTGCAATAGCCCCTCAGAACTCACAAACAATAATTATAATTATGGGGTGTATGAGGGAAGTAATAGTTTACAGTTCCGGTTCAGGAATGTTCAGGATGCAGTTCTCTGACAAGGACAGCCTCTTCTCAGCCATGCCCAGCGACACGCCTCTTTAGGCAAGTGTTACAAGTTCCTTTAGCTCTGCAAATAAGTGCCCGAAAGTACCCTACTCCACCAGTATGCCTCAGCCTGTAGGCAATTAGCAATTGTCCCGTGGGCCTGTGAGCTTCATCCTGTTGCCAGAGGCATCCTGCTCTACTGGGAAGCCTCCTCCCTGAAGGCCTGAAGGCTCTCACTCTGTCGACTGGCAGACTCACTGTAACCACCTTGCTGTTGCCAGTCTCCTGTTTCTGCTTCTTCGACTGCTGCCATTCTCTGCCACTGCGACTTGCCATTTCTTCATGTCTCCAGTGTTACAGCTCTCTCTCTCTCTTTTTGTGTCCTTCGTCCAGAAGGTCTCAATGTAGGGGTCCTGGTCCATTGGACAAAACACTCTTACCTTTTCATTCTTGGTGGTAGTAGGTCCACCTCTCCTCTGGGACTGAAAGCTGTCTTAAACCAAGCGGGACTGCAAAACTAACTAATCCCTTCGTTAGGTTCCATACACCTTATTTGCATGGTCCCATGCTCTGAACCTTATTTACATCGTTAGCAAGCTATCCAATACTTGTGGGCCACAGTACCCCATTTGCATAGTTCTCAGTTATATGACAGGAGTTACAAAGACTATGACTAAAACGGCCACATTAAGTAATTTACTGCACAACACTTTTTGCTCCATGGGTGGGTACACCTACTGTAAACACCTTCCTCTCTTGCCAATCTCCTGTTTCTGTGACTTCTGCTGCTGCCACGTTTCTGCCGCTGCTTCTTGCCATCTCTTGCTGTCTCCAGTGTTATAGCTCTCTCTCTCTCTCTCTCTCTCTCTTCTGTGTCCTGGGTCTAGAAAGTCTCATTGCAGGGGCTTCAAAATGGCACTTTACCAATTTAAAGGAAAAAAAAAAACCTGCCAAAACTGGAAATAACCAAAACATCCATCAACTAGTGAATTCAGAACACTTTAGTTATGCCTATGAAATGGAGTAGTATACAGTCACAAAAAAGAAACAAACTACTACTGATACCCACCTTTACTAGCTTCTACTGGTCTTTCCCTTTGTCCCACCCTCAAACATAAGCTTGGCACCCACCAGCCACTCTTACATTTTCCTAGTCCCTGATCACCATCCTGACATGTCAGAGCCTCAAAGTCTTTTGTGGGTTTTAAAGCCGTGTATTTCAAGCTATCTTGCGCTAAAAATTCAGCCTGGATGTATGCTACATAGTGATTAGCTTTTTCTCCTCCTGAGGGTGGTGCTGAAGTGCTGTTTGCTTTAGGGAAGAGTTGTTGTTAGGTCAACTCATAGCGACCCTACAGGTCAGGGTAGAACTGACCCTTAAAGTTTCCAAGGAGTGCCTGGTGGATCTAAACTGTCAGCCTCTGTGCCACCAGGGTTTCCCTTAGGTTCCTGTAAAATGGTTGCATCCATAAGCCTGTTTCCTGACCTGTGTAGAAAGTGGGTAAGTGTCCTGGCCATCTTTTCTGCTCAGCTCACACCGTAGTGTTTGAGGACCCTTGGTGGCGCAGTGATTAAAGCGCTCCACGGCGAACCAAAAAGTCGGCTGTGTTGGCTCCCACGAAGCACTACGTGGAAGAAAGATGTGGCCGCGGGGACAGATAAACCAGCAAGCACGGGTTTACAGAGCAAGCAAGTTGTCCGCAGACTTAAATGTGTTTTCTTACTACTCTGTAGTGAACAATTTCAACATGAGTGAAACGATGTGATGAAAAACGGGATCACTGGATAAATTGTCCCTGTATGGCAGGCAGCTTCCATAAAGGAAACCCTCTGGGACGACTCTATTCTGCCCCATGCAGTGTGTATGAGTCAGAATCGACTCGAGGGCAGTGCGCTGGGGTTTTTGTACATTTTTTTTGCATGAACCACAATCCATTTTCAGCTACGGCTGAGGCACGCTCCTCATCCTCTTGGCCTTTCCCGGTCACCGGCACGACAATGGCCCTGGCCTCTTACATGTAACGTGTTTAAAGATGGCTGTTCCCGGGGTACCCAGGCAAAGAGGACGCCGACGTATTCCGAAGTAAAGCAAACCTGTTACCGCCGAGTCCATTCCGACTCATAAGACAGATTAGTGCGGCCCCATAAGGTTTCCTAGAAGCAGCTGCCCTATTGGAAATGCCAATCTTTGGAACAGCATAAAATCTTTTAACCATTCCACCACCGGGACTGTAGACGGACGTCTTAGCTTTAAAGAATTCATAGGTATACTTCGTAGAAACTCTTCAGACCCTCTTAGGCCACCGTACGCCGGTCGATTGGGAGGTGGGGCCAGAAGTGAACGAATGTCGGGGTAGTAATTTCTGTCTGCGTCCCGAGAGCTTGGTGTGTGATGAAAATCTCTGGAGTGTCTGCGTGGAATAGGCTGAGACGGGTCTGTCAGCGTCCGCGTTAGCGTGAGTGCGTGCCCGTTTTCTGGGACACAGCAAGCAATCCGTAGTGGGAGCTATGTGGGGTGCCGCTGGCGACGGGGCTCTTAGGGTGAGTGATTCGAGACCATCGAAAACCAATGAACTGTTTCCAGGTCAGACTGTGGAGTCGTAGCAGTTTATTCTCCCAGTAGGGATCAGTGATTGAGAGCTAGAGAAATGCTGTCTGTCGACGAACGCGGGATATGGTTCTGATTCTCTTTGGGATAAATGTTGGAGGAGCTGCCTCCGGGTCTATATACAGAAAGGACTTTCCGGTCCACATTATGGGATTAATTCGGGGTGGGGATGGTGGTCTGTGTTACAGACGCGGTGGAGGGCTCAGTCTTTCAAGTCATATTTTTGGGGTGTGGGTTTAATTCCACATCTAGGCTGCATTGGAACAGACTTGATAGACTCCGACTTTCCCGGCCGACCTGCACAATAAAGACCTCTTCCAGGGTCGCTGTGAGTTGGACTCGACTCGACAGCCGTGGATTCTCCTCGACTAGTTTTTAATGTCTGACGCGATTTCTCACTCTTGAGCCCTCCAGAATGTACGTTTTTCGAAAAATGGATGATTCGATATATCTAAAAGAAATGTTTTCTGCATAAGATGCAGTTTATCTTTCTTGCTACAAATCTACAGCATATTTGTCATAGGTATGTATTTTTTAGGTTATTTCTGACACAAGTAATAACTTTACCACCCTACTTTCCGTTTCCCAAAGCCAACTTTTGCCAAAATATTAGTATATTTAAACGTTAGGCTTTTATGTTATGTGCCTATGATTCATAATTTGGAGAAGCTGGGTAAATGATGTTATGATTTCCCTTTTCTCACACTATTTCCTCTAATAAACACTTGCAAGTTGCAAATTCTTAGTGCTTACTTAGGACATTACTGCACAGTACAGAATATATTGCTCCTGCAGATCGTTAGGTAGAGTCCTGCTTACGGTCTTTTAGTTGATCTCTTGTTTGTTTGATGAGCAGATATTTACAAATAATTTTGACCAAGTGTAAACTGCAGGAACTATGGAATGAAATGAATCCATTTTTCAAACCTGACTGTACCTCCTGCTCATTGTGTGACTTGCACATTCTTTGCGTCTTTCCCCATTAGCAAGAAAAGAGAAGAAAATCCTTCCTTCAGGGTTATTTTGAAGATTAAAACCAAACCAAATGTATTGCTGTCAGGTCAATTCTGACTCATAGCGACTTTGTAGGGCAGAGTAGAACTGCGAGGTGGAGTTTCAGAGGAACACCTAGTGCATTCGGCCAGCCAGCCTTTTGTTAGCAGCTGTAGCTCGTAACCACTATGCCACCAGGGTTTCCTTTTGAAAATTAGGTGAACTATAATACTTAAAATCAGTTTCTGATGACAAAAACTTTATCTGAATAAACAGGACTGCTAATTTCCCCCTTATTTATGTTTGTAAAATTTTATTTACATTTTCTTTTTTCCTTCACTGCTCTCTCCCTTTGTGTGTCTCTCATTTTGTCTCTCACCCTTTCTTTTTTTCAGTAATGAAAACTTGTAAGGCATGAACTTGGAGTAATGACACAGCAATATGAATCTTATTTTTGATGTAGAATGCTGACATTTTTAAAGTTTAATATATATCATGTGATTAGAAATAGTGAAGAAAGTAAAAACCTCTCACTAATGTGGGGCACAGACTAATGGGATGTATTGATGTTTTGGAGCATCAGTTTAAGGTGTTTAAACAGCAGCAGTGGGAACATCTGGACTCAGTGGGAACATACCCTCAGAGTTCATCTTTCCTGCAGCCATGTCTTGTTAGGAAGAGGAGGAATCAAGTGAAGGAAGAAAGAAGAGATTCCAGTGCTTCAGTATCATCATTTCCTTGAACAGCCTTGACTCAAGACTGAGATTTTTGACCGGAAGTTCAGAACTGATCCAGAAGAGACAAAGAATTTACCAGTTAGCAGCTATTTCCCAAATACAGAAGAAAATGATCCAAGACCAGGTGACTTTGGGTTTTATTCCTCAATAGATTTGTAGTAATTTTTTTTAGTTGCCATCAAGTCACTTCTAGTTCTTGGTGACTGTAAGTATAACAGAATGATGGGTTCATAGAGTCCCGTAGAAATCAGTGTAATGAAGCAGCAAAGTATCAGTTGTGATTAACAGGTTCTAGGGAAAAAAATAAGTGTAAAATTCTAACATGTATATCAGAGCAAGGTAGGATCAGGAATATATTAATCATATTGTTCATTGTTGATTCTGATATTGGCTGTGAAGCTACATAGTGAATGTAGGAATTTGTATTATTCATTTACTTGCAACTGGCATATATTTAGTGACTAATATAAAAAATGTATAATAATTTTATACAATATATAAAAATGTATTTTTACCCTAGGAAGAAGGCCTAATGGCTACCTACTAGAAAAAAGTGAATTTTTGACTTTTTTTGAGAGAATGGATGACTACACAATTACAGAATATTTTAGGAGGATTTTGATACTATTACAATGGATTAAGGGAAAAAAAGAAAACAAATCTTTAATTCCTTGTGTGGCAAAAAAGAATAGAATAACTTCCTTGACCTTCCTTCTGTGTCACTACTTGCCTGCTATTGCAGACATCACTGACATTCAGCGATGTGGCTGTGGAGTTCACCTGGGAGGAGTGGCAGCTCCTGGGCCCTGCTCAGAAGGACCTGTATCAGGACGTGATGTTGGAGAACTTTAGCAACCTGGTGTCCATTGGTGAGGATAGCTCCCTTGAGTCATTCAGAGTGTAACTGGTCACTGGTGTTTCTTTTCTCAACTGCTTAAGTTTTGAAAGTACCTGCCTGTGCTTTTAAGTGATACATTCTCAGATCTTTTTCTTGCTCCAGGGAAGAGTACAAGATACTCTTCTGAGAGAAAAGCCTTGGCTTTGCAAATGTGAAAACTCTGTAGTCCCTAAAATACAGCCTTTTTTCCTTCTTGGTATGCCACTGGCCAGTTTGATATGTGTAAGCTTTCTGTCATTTCTCATGTGCAGGATATCAGGCTAACAAACAAGATGCATTGTCTGTGTTGGAACAAGAAAAGCTGTGGGCGATAGAAGGTGAAACCCACTATAGAACCCAGTTAGGTGAGTGAATGGGAACTAGCAAAGTTGAGTGGGTGAGGAAATTATTTTAGACATTCTAGAAGGCACCACAGTCATGTGCATGTCTGAGGTACATAAACCTATCCACCTTGCCATATGAGAGGATGTTTTCTTTGTAGGAGTTTAGAAGAAAATATGCCACTTTTTTTCTTTTGTGAAGTCACATCATTGTTTCTGCTGTCTTACCCTGATTTTCTATTGTTTGTTTACATCAGTTTCCTCCCTCTAAAATTTCCAAGTTTCTTTTTCTTTGTTCAGTGTCTTTACCTATTCTTTTCACCTCTTTTGCCGTGACATTCCTGCTTTCAAGTCTCTCTCCAGACAGCTTTGAATTTTTTACTGTCAGAGTTCTAATTATTCTAGGACAGGACTTTTCCCTTTGTAGCATATAAATCCACCTTGGAGGTTGTTCCCCAGGATGACATGGACTGTCACTATGCATTTAGAAGTAGTCCCCAGTTTACAACGGGGTTCCATTCCAACAATTCTGTTGAAGTTCTCATTTTTTGGGTTGCCATTATTATCGCTGCCTTTTATTAATGAGCATCTTTATAAATCCAGTCTTTATTTGTCTTTGGAGTTGGCATGAAAATGATAACATCAGCGAATTGCTCACTGCAATACTGTATGTAGTGTGTGTTATTAACACAGCAATCCTATACGTCAAGGTAGAAATGTCTCTTGGGGGTTCCAAGAAGTGGCTGGTGGATTCACAATGCCGACCTTTTGGTTAGCGGCTGAACTCTTAACTCCTGTGCCAACCAGGGCTCCATTTCTAATGAGAAGATGTACAGAAAAAGACAGTTGTAAGTCCAGTTTGTCATAACTCAAATACATCATAGCCAGGGGCACCCTATATATAATTCCTTTGCTTCTCTTTTTCTCTCCATTCTGGGTTCTCTAAGTTTCTGTTTTCCATTTTTTTCTGTTATAACCCTGAAAGTCTCTAGTCTCCTTCGTGCCCATGAGTCATGGTCCTTCTATTATTATTATATTTTTTATTTTTTCGTAGAGAATCCCAAGTTGACTTCTCCCTCAGTATTGTCTAATTTATGTTTCAGAAGTTCTGTGTCATAAAAATGGTATGGTGGTAGTGTCAGACCTTCTTATCTATCTTCTCAAGGGGAAGGAGACAGAGTCACTATCAGCAGCGTCAGTCCAAGGCTGATTCCCGTGAAGCAGAGTCAGACACACACCTCTGCTCTCCAGCCCTTTTACCAATTCCCACACCAGCTGTCCTCATGACGTTTCTGCCAGCAGCACATCGGGGCGCTCCTTTACCCAGTTCTTCACCAGTACTTGGTATCAGTCTGTTGGATGGTAGTTACCTTGGTGGATATAAAGTAGTATGTCATCGTGGTTTCAATTTCATTTCTCTGGTGCCTAATGAAATTAAGCATTATTTCATGTCATTCTTGGCCGTTTGTGGTAGACTCATCCATCTCAAAACTCTTATTTTCTGCCCGTGACGTAGAAACTTGATCCTAAGAATACTGTGTCATTTTTTATTCATAGTATCTGAAGCATCTTTAAGGAGCCCTGATAGCAAAACAGTTACGCACTTGACTCCAAATGATTAGTGGCTTGAACCCATCCCGTGGCTCTTTGGGAGAAAGACTTAGTGATCTGCTTCTGTAAAGATAACAACCAAGAAGTCTGGGGCTGTTCTACTCTGTCACTTGGGGTCCCTATAAGTCGGATTTAACTCAGTGGAATTCAACAACAACAAAAGCATCTTTACCACCTACGATTGAAGGACCTGTTTTTTATTTCTTCTGTATAAACGGAAATCATTTGCTGATTTCTTCTTTGTTTGATTAGCCATGCAGGAGAGGGATCATATCCCTCCATCTATTTTTGAGACATGTCATGATGCAAGTTTTGGGTGTATGGATGTGTGTGGAGTTGTGGTGGAAGCAGTAGCAGCCTCACCTGAAACTGTCAGACTTCAGGGGGAATAGTGAGCAGATCAGCCCACAGCTGATCTCTATGAGATGAAGGTCAGACCAACCTTTACTCTCTAATGTTATTACCAATTCTGATACCACCTGTCTCTCTTCTTCTCTTCTGGGTTCAGTAATCCATCGTAATGGCCACACAGAACTGAGAAATCATACTTACAGTTAAGTGGTTTATTGAGGAACACAACTGAGAATTGGGATCAACAGGCTCCGACTCATCATCAGAAAGCCTGTAGGCAGTGTCCTCCTTCTTAATTGCAGGACGTCTCTCTCAGCTCCCCTCAACTGTGCAGAACTCTCAGCCTCCTAGGACAGGCCTCCTTTGAGGACTGGAGTCCTCTTGGCCCTTTGACAACAGGCTCTTCTCAGTCCCTACGGAACAGGATATTCTTAGCCACCTCAGGACATACTCCTCTTAGCCCCCTAAGAATAGGCTTCTTTTAGCTCCCCTGTGTTTTGCTGTCGTTTATGCCACTAAGTTCCTAATGGACGTTTTGCTGGTGGCTCTGCCGTGAGGCCCATTCCAGGCCTGTAGCAGTCTTCAGTGCTAAACAGCCCTTGACCTGTGTTGGAGCTCTGTGAGAAGGTTCCTTGCCTTCTCTGTTTCTTCTCTCTTCCTTCAGTTTCTTCCTGCTGCTGTCCCAAAACCTTTGTGTGGCTGGCCTTGCACACACACGCACGCACATGTAAGTCCTCGTCAGTTTCGAGAAATGTTGCCTTCTAGTGTTACGAGAAAAACCCAGTCACAGGCTCATACTGCCTGTCACTACTAAGCCAAACGCAGAGACAGGAATTGAATCTTTTAGGAGCGCTTTATTCAGATTGCAGGTTAGTACCTTAAAAACCATTTTAACATCTCAGTTCAGGCTTGCAAGTTTTGTGGAAGGGTTTAGGGAATGGAAGAGGGGTAAGCAAGGGGTGCAGGCATGCAGGTGTTCAGAGGAGGTGAGGTGGTGAGGAAGTACAGTTTTTTTGTTTCAGGGTGAATTGTCCTTGACATCCTCAGGCTAGTTGCTTTCAGGAACAGTGTTGCTTATCTGAATAGTAGGCTGCAAATTGGCATTACTCTGTCCAGTTATTAGTCAAGAATAGCCTAGGAAAACACTCAAAATCTTTGTGAATATTGGTCAGAAGGATGGTTACATATTTATTTATGTGTCAGTACTCTTAAGGGAGAAAGGAGTTTTAGTATTAAGAAAGAAACGAGCTAAGAGTTTTTCTACAGCTGTCAACCCTGTCACTAGCTGGGCCACAGACTGACCAGTCATCTCTTGGTAGGGCACAGATGCTTAATCTGTACAGTCTGTTGGCCATTCCCCACAAGGTGCATACCAATAACAGGGCAGGCTGCAACCTAGGGCCACACAAAAAAAATATCAAAGCACAAGTTGTTTACAACTTACAGAGAAAATGTAATGAACCCTCTTAGGTAGAAAACTAGGGCAAAGGTAACTCCTCAGTATTCAAGGAGACGATCTGTCAAGCTGTTTTTCCAAAGAACAAGTGTGATAGGCCACACCAAGGAGCTCATTTCACCCCAGTATGATGTATAGCTGTCTAAAGGATCATCTTGAATTCTGTGGTTGAGTCAAGTATGTCTGAACAGACTGAATTAAATTTGATGAGTCAAATATGTCTGAACAGATTGAGTTAAATAAGAAACAAGGAAGTATTCTAGGAATAAAGATGTGTGTAATAATGAATGATAAATATTTATGTAATATTCACTACTTAAACTTGATCATGAGGCACTTCTGTTACAGTTGAAGGTTATGTAGAAGTAACTAAAAATAAATGATAAAGAGATGATTTAACATTTAGAGAACATAGTACTGACAGCCTTATGGACAGAGTGGGGGATGGTACCATGATAGACCGAAAACATTCTGGTTTTAAATGAGGAGGGAAGCAATGAAGCAGGAAGAATAAAGATGTGAAATTGAAAATGTGTAAGACCATTAAGGAGACTTTTGAAAAATTGGCCTTAACCTGCTCATGTGAGGGCCATTGCCAGGATGTATTTGGAAGGGACCTAATGGAATGGAAACTTTTTCTTTGTACTAGTGTCTCTTCTTAATGTCTTTCACCTCTTACATCTCCAATATCCGCATTTTATAATCTCTGAATGTCTTTTTTTATTGTTTTTTTGTTTGCTCAATTTCTGCTGGCTAGAATTGAAGCTCAGTAAAAATAAGGACTATGTTTTATATCCCAAACATGGGCACAGTGCTTTGTATATGGTAGCTATTGAACAACTATTTGTGGAATAAATGAAGGCAGCCCTCATTATTTTGGATCCACCACCAGGTTCTGATATTCCTCTGGGTTTTTTTGTCTGACATCCTTCCAGTTCTGTGTTTCACTGCTGCAAGTGTCCTGCTTATATTTCACTATCTCTAGATTTCGTGCAAAGACCTACATAGAAATTAGGCATACTGTATAGATTGTAAGTTATCCATGTTTGTATACTGACTGCTTTTACTTTTTGGTGTTTATATTAGTGGTTTTTTGGTTTTTGTTTTTTTTTTATCAGTATGTATGTGAAGTTTCTTTTATACTCATATCATGGGTTGTCACTAAAGAGTCTGCTGAAACCAAGGTGCTTTTTAAATAGATAGATTCCAAACTAAGACTGTGAAGTGATTCATTGTCCTTTTTCTTCTAGAAGGTGGGAAAATTGATGATCATCTCCAGCATAACTTGCAAAAGCAAAGGATTCAGAAGTGCATGGAACAATGCCATGAACGTAATGCATTTGGAAATACTTTTAATCAGAGAAAAAGTAATTTTCCATTAAAGCAACATCGTGATATGTCTGACTTGGATGGAAGAACTTTAAAATCAAGTTTAGAACACCAGAACAGAAGCAGTGACCTGGAAGACTTTACTGAGCTTAATGAAGGTGGACAGCCCTGTATCCAAGATAAGCAGGAACAAGTTTACACTTTCAGTAAATTCCATGAAAGTGTAAAACCCATCAGTAGCAAGTCTCAAATCATTAACCATCAGAAGAAGGCCAAAATAGTGAATGCCCATGTATGTAGTGAATGTGGCAAAGTCTTTATCAAGAAGTCTCAGTTCATTGATCATCAGATGGTTCATACAGGAGAGAGACCTCATGGATGCAGTATGTGTGGAAAAGCATTCTCCAGAAAATACAGGCTGCTTGAACATCAGAGAACTCATGCAGGCCTGAAACATTATGAATGTAGTGAATGTGGCAAGACATTCCTCAAGAAATCACAATTAAATATGCATCAGAAAGTTCATATGGTAGAGAAACCATATATGTGCAGTGAATGTGGGAGAGCCTTCAGCAAGAAGTGTTTGCTCATTTACCATCAGCGGACTCATACAGGAGAGAAGCCTCATGGGTGCAATCTATGTGGAAAAGCCTTCTGTACAAAGTCCAGTCTTACTACTCATCAGAAAACTCATACAGCAGAGAAGCCCTATATATGCAGTGAATGTGGAAAAGGCTACATGGAAAAGAGGCGCCTTATTGCACATCATCTAACTCATACTGGAGAGAAACCCTTTATATGCAGTGAATGTGGTAAACGATTCACTTTGAAGAACAGTCTTATCGCACATCAGCAGACTCATGCAGAAGAGAAATCATATACATGCAGTGAATGTGGAAAAGGCTTCTCCATGAAGCACTGTCTTATCAGACATCAGCGAACTCATACTGGAGAAAAACCCTATATATGCACTGAATGTGGAAAAGGCTTCCCCCTAAAGAGCCCTCTCATTAGACATCAGCGAACACATACAGGAGAGAAACCCTATATATGTAATGAATGTGGGAAAGGCTTCGCCATGAAGATTGATCTTATCATCCATCAGCGTATTCATACGACAGAGAAACCGTATATGTGCAATGACTGTGGAAAAGGCTTTACTGTGAAGAGCCGTCTCATTGAACATCAGCGAACTCACACAGGTGAGAAACCGTATTTATGCAGTGACTGTGGAAAAGGCTTCTCAGCAAAGATCCGGCTGATTGGACATCAACGAACTCATACAGGAGAGAAGCCCTATATATGTAATGAATGTGGAAAACGCTTCACTGAGAGGAGTCATCTCAATGTACATCGGCGAACTCATACTGGAGAAAAACCCTATGTATGCAATGTGTGCGGGAAGGCTTTAAGTGGGAAAAGTGTGCTGATTGCACACCAGCGAACTCATACTGGAGAGAAACCTTATGTGTGCAATGAATGTGGAAAAGGTTTTGCTAGGAAGAGTAATCTTGTGGATCATCAGCGATCTCACACAGGTGAAAAATCTTATATTTGTGGTGAATGTGGGAAAAGCTTTACCGTGAAGCGTACTCTCATTATACATCAACAAACTCATATTGCAGAAAAATCATACATATACAATGAATTTGAACAGACTTCAAAACAAAGTGCACTTTCATTATACATAAGTGAACTTTTGCTAAAGAGAAATACTATGTGACAGTTCAATTTTATGTGTCAGTTTGACTAGACCATGTTTCCCAGTTGTTTGGACAAACACCGTGCTAATTGCTCTTAGTTACTGTGATTGAATCACTTGGCACAGAGTAGAACAGACTACGTTCCTTAATGCAATCACCCTCTAAAATACAGTCTAGTATAGTCAATCATTTGAGGTCATAACATTGTAGGGTTGATCTTAGACCTAATGACTTAGAAGTTATAAGAAAAGACAAGACAGGGTGAGACAACATATGGGGGTCATCTACAAACAGATGAACACTGAGGGTTATTGTCAGATTCAGAAACTAGGGGAAACGCTCATTGAAGGAAATGATGTGACTGAGACCCCACTTTTAGCCTTCAGAACTGTGAGAAAATAAATTTTTGTTCTTCAGAGCCAACCACTTGTATTTCTGTCATGTCAGTACTAGGAAACAAAGGCACCCTATGAATGCAGCCAGAGGCTATGTCTGAAACTGGTGAGACGTTATGTAGGAAAGACTATGTATTGATGTGGAAAATCGTACAAATACGATCTCATTATCCGTCAGAAACCATGTGAATGCAGTGAATGTGGGAAATCTTTTACCACGAAGTCAGTTCTCAGTGTACATCAAAGAACCCACACAGGAGAAGTGACCATGTGGATGTAACAGTTGTGAGAAGGCTTTCCCCCACTTGTCAGACCTCTTTAAGCATAAGAGAGTACACACAAGAAATGTGTAGACTGAGTCAAGTTTGAAGATTGTTTAACAATTAAAGGTAATTACAAATCTCATGCAGAAGAAAAACCCAATGAATATGATGACTGTTAAAATATCTTTGTACAACTCGGACCTTTTTATACATCACTGGGTTTCCAGCAGGTTGGAATATAATTAACATGAGGCGGTCTCTTATGAGATGTGCAACCTCAGGAGATTAAAGAATTTGCCCAGAAAAGAAACCCGTTCTATGAAGTGAATGTGGTACAGCCTTTAGTGGTCGTTACCTCACATTTTCTTATTAGTGAAAAAACTGTGATTCATTTAATGTGGAAATGCCTTGAAAGATATTTCTGTTCATTTGTCTGAATATATAATACATATGTATGCTGAGATAAACCCAATAAATGCAGACACTAGTAATTCTAATTATAATCACAGCTTCTAGCTGATAGAAAATTAGAGCCATGGGAAAGGCTTTACCCAAAAATAAATTCTTGGTGTCAGAGTGTTCACATTGGAGAAAAACTTTAAGATGACAATGAATATGGCATTATTTTAGTGATACATTTGCCATGAAATCATATGGAGCATAAACTTTGAATGTGTTAAATGTGAAGCACCTTTAGCAAAATACTGGAGAACTCATGAAGGAATGAAGTCAAGTGAAAATTACACTGTGTGCTTTTTGTTACGTCACTCGTCTACTTATGCCTTTGCTTTACTGTCTCATTATCTGACATTTCATGTTTATGAGAATACCCAACTATTAGAGCATTAACATACTTCTGGGTGTAAGAAATACCAAGATGCAAGGCAGAGTAACATTGGCTTTGATGGTAAATGTTATGTCAGCTTAGCTGAGCCATGACTCTTAGTTGTTGAACAGTTAAGTAATGATATAATCGTTATCTGTTTTGTGGTCATCCTCCACATTCACATAACACCAGTTTACTCACAGTGACCTGGATTTTGGAACCTAACCATGATGATAAATGAGAAGAGAACGCGTATCAGGTATACTGATGTGTGTTTGCAAACTGGATACTTTGAATGTTATTCTTTGTTGTCTTGTTAGTGGTTGCATAATTTTAAAAGAGCAGACTGCTGTCCTCATCACTAATTTTTATTCTTGTATAAAAGACAAGAGTGTCCTTGGCTCTCCCACACTATGTCATTTATTCTTATATCTCTGGCTTTATATGTGAATTTGTGAAGTACTTAAATATTTTAAATTTATACATGTAAAATGAACTTAAAAATTCTTAACTTAGTTATGATTGAGGAGTTTACAAAATGACTTCCAAAGTTTTGAAAAGATGTTTACTTTTAAATAATTTTAAGCTCACACAAACTTGCAAAAATAGTCCAGAGACTTCCAGATATCCTTGACCCAACTTTCTGCAGTGAAAGCATTATTAAAATCAAGAAACTGACAAAGGCAGAATACTGTTAATTAAATCCTCAACCTTATGTAGATTTCAGTAGTTTTTATATGATTTTTTAAAAATGTATAATTCTAAGAAGTTCTAGTACATCTTTAGGATTATGTTACCACCACCATAATCAGGAAGTGAAACTTTTATCAACACAAATTCCCCTGTACTATTTTATACTCACATTCTCCACTCCTAACCCTGGCAACTACTTATCTATTCTTCATCAGTATGGAATAGTATACAGTGACAAAAATGGGATAGCCTATTGATACATGCCACAGCTATGGTGAATTTCACAGTAATTATGCTGTTTGAAAGAAGCCTGACATCATACAGTACATACAGTACATCATACATTACAGACTAGAGTGAGGGAAAGCAGTCCAGTTAAGTGGTTACCAGAGGCTATGTGGGGAGGGCATGGGGAATTACTGGTTAGTGGGTGTGGTGTCCTTTTGGATGTAATAAAATGTTTGGAAACTAGATGGAGGGAATAGCTGCATAATATATATATCATTGCCAATGAATTATGTTACTTTGGTTAACTTATATTCTGAAATATTGTAAAACTGGCATGGTGGGAGGCATTTAACTTCACACTGGAGGAGAGAGAATCGCCATCAGCTCAAGGCTGATTGCTGGGAAGCAGAGGTCAGACATACCAGTTCTGACACCGGTTATTGCTCCCGCAGAACCCTGTTTCTCTGCTGAGTTTGATAATTCTTTGCAACAGCTCAAATAATACTCATGATTATGGTCCTTATTAGGAAAGTAACAACTTACAATTCAGAATCAGCAGGATACAGTTTTTTTAGCAGGACAACTCAAGTGTGCCCACAGACAGCCCTTCAGGCCTTTTGGGCTGATCCAGCTGCCAGCCTGCTAGGGGAAGTGGTACAGGGCTCTTTGTTGTTATTGTTACATGCCATCGAGTCAGTTCCAACTCATAACAACACTATGTACAACAGACCAAAACTGCCTGATCTTGGAGCCATGTTCACAATCGTTTTTATGTTTAAGTCCATCATTGCGGCCACTGTGTCAATCCATTTCGTTGAGGGTCTTCCTCTTCTTCACTGACCCTCCACTCTACTAAGTGTGATGTCCTTTTCTAGAAACTAATCCCTCTTGACAGCATGTCTAAAGTATGTAAGACACAGCCTTGCCATCCTTGCTTCCAAGGAGCACCCTGGTTGTGCTTTTCCAGAACAAATATGTTTGTTATTCTATCAGTCCATGGTACGCTCAATATTCTCCTCCAGCACCACAATTCAAAGGCATCAATTCTCTGGCTTCCAAAAATGAACCAGGCTCTTTAGCATCACCTGTTAGTGCTCAGAGGGACCTCATTTTGCCAATAAACCCACCCAAAGGCACCCACCTCTCTAGTCTGGATTGGCAAGCATATCTGCTGGTAAGTGCACAGAGGGACTCCTCTCTGCCAACAAGCCTGCTGCCTCAAGGTACTCGTCTTTGTTGCTCTGTAGGCTAGGAAGCCTGATACAGTTTCCTGTTTGCATCCTGGTTACCTGCACTGCCATCATTCTGCTGCTGCTGCTGCTGCTTCTCACCGAGTCTCAGCATCTCCAGTGTTACAGCTCTGTCTCTTGTGTGTAGGAGGTTCTTGGTGCAGGGATCCCGGGTCCAAAGGATGCACTCCTACCTCATTTTCTTGGTGGTAGTGAAGTCCCCTTTTGTGCCCCTGCAGTGGCTGAATTTAAGCCTAGCAGGATGCTAAAATGACCAGTCTCTTAGGGTTCCATACAATTTATTTGCATGGTCCTACCCCTCACAAGGGTGCCCTCTACCTTATTTGCATTATTAAGAAGCTGTCGAATCCCCTTGGTGGACCACAGGCACCTTTTTGCAGTCATTTAGTGGGAGTTAAAAAGACCATGATGAGAAAGGCCACCCAAAAGCTATTCACTGAACCATATACCTCAATAAAAAACTTTAAAATACATGTAGAGTAGCTCTGTTTCCTTCCTCATTTCTGCTGATATTGCCCTTTTGTGGTTATGATGATGTTGTTATAATTATTGCTTTGAAAACCTATGCCTTTTACAGAAGATAATAAAAAAAAGAAAATACTGTTTATACGTTCTTCACTTACCCATGTATTTCCTGTTTCTGGAGATGTTCACCTGCTGCTATTGGAGTTACCATCTGAGATCAATTCCTTTCATCCCTAATCATTTAATTTTCTCATATCTATTACCCTTGTTTTCTAAAAGTTTGCCAATGCCTAATTTTTTATTGAAAATGTGTGTTTCCCTTCATCATGGATTGAATTGTGTCCATCCAAAAATGTGTGGAATAATTTGGCCGGGCCAGTGACTCACAGTATGGTGTGACTGCCCTCCATCTTGTGATTTTTCTGATGTCATAAATCCTGATCTCTGCCTGTGGTTAATAGACTGGATTTCTGTTAAAGAAGATTAGGGTGGGACTTGAAATCCCTTCCTAAGATCACCTCCCTGCTCCAACTTCCCTGCTGCAGTGTTGAGTTTGCATGGGCCGTGGTTTGCACCATCTTTTTGTCCTTTTATTCTACAAGAGATAAAATGGAAAAGAAGCAAACAGAGATTTGGGAACCTCATACCATTAAGAAAGCAGCACCAGGAGTAGAGCGTGTCCTCCAGATGGGAGATTCCTGTGACACCATGCTCTCTGACTGAAGACTAATGCAACATAAGGACTTGCCTCCAGAGCCAACAGAGGGAAAGCCTTTTCTTCGAGTGGACATTCTGAATTTGGACTTGTAGCCTACTGGACCGTGTAAGAATAAACTTTTCCTTGTTAAAGCCATCCACTTCTAATATTTTTGTTATGGCACTACCAGATGACTAAAACATCCTTTCAGCTGTTTGACTGTATCATTTTATACCTTTAAAAAGAAAAGAAAAAACTTTATTGTGCTTTAGGTGACAGTTTACAGTCTGAGTCAATTTGCCATATAAAACCCTGCACCCCCACAGCTATACAACTAGCTGCTTTCCCCATCCCATGACAATACACTCGTACTTTCCACCCTGTACTTCTGTAGTCATTCAACCAACTCCTGACCCCATTGTTGTGAGCACCCAGAATATGTCAGGGGTCGCGAGAGGAAAATAATTAACAAGACTTGGGGTCAGTAACAAACTTTATTTAATCAAATCACATGTTTACCATTAAACAGGGGGGAAGGAAGGTACTAGCATCCGGACATAAAACACTCTTATTCACGTTACTAACGAACTCTTATCTACATTTACGTTAGTTAGGAACTCTCTCCTTTATGCCAGTTAAGACCTCCACAGGTTACACTGTGTCCCCACAGAGACTGCAGCTGTAAACTCACAACGTTAGTATGCGGACACACTCACTTCCAATAAAAGCGGGGTTCGCTCTAAGGAATTTAAGGATTGGCTGTGCTCTCAGCGTTCTGACGTCAGAATTCAAAGTAGAATTTTATGATGATAGGATGTCTCCAAGGCGAAGCATTCAGGGACACGCGGGAGGCTCATACACTAACGCAAGACTTGTCAGTTACTGGAAGCAGGCGGGTTAGACGTCAGGAGAATAATAAGGCGTCTCCGAGGTTGACCCGACAGTAGGGACAGCACAGGAGGCTTAGGCAGCAGTGGGAAAACAGTCCCAGCCGCTGGAACCAGCCTTTGATGGCAAGTGGGTGAGGTCCCAGCATCAGGTCCCAGTACAGTACACCAGCGGACACAGACTCTCAGGAGACCACAGGCACGGACTCCCGGAGGAGGACTGCACCCCCAGGACTTCGAGCATGAGACAAATGAGGTCCGGGTTGCAGATCGCGGGCACAGACCCCTGGAGGGGACTGCTGCATCCCCAGTACAGAGTGCTGGGTTTTCAATGCAAGCTGTTTGCTTGTTTCTGGTTGTTCTCGGTCAGTCCTGTAAGTCTTATCTTCTGATACCTTGCTAACTTCTTTCTGATTGGTTATTGTCTTTGCTGTCTCTCTGACCACCTGTGGCCATGTCCACCTGGCAGTTGTTTTTCTCACTCTGGCTTCTTCACCATGACTTTGTACTTTCTCACTATCTTACTTAGCTCAAGCACAGGCATTTTGTGTCTCATAGTTTAGTCAATTTTAACTTACTCGTGACAAGACACCACTTTGCTATGCATTCTATTTTAATATATATACACACATACGTATATACACAGGTATATGTATATACACATACATATCCTCACTTCACTTATCCACCCTCTCATCTCACCTCTGCACGTGAGCTGCTCAGACAGCCTCATGTATATATTTAAGCCAAGAAGCACGTTATTCATCAGTATCATACTGTGTCTTATGGTCCTGTCCAGTCTTTGAAGAGTTGGCTTCAGTACTGTTCTAAACTCTGGGATAACAGAGAATCTGGGTGCTGTTGGAAACACAATGGCAGAAACAGGGGCAGAGACACACCAAGAGTCCAGCTAAGTTTGAGAAACAAAGTGGGGTCTGAATCAAGATGTGGCTTAGCCCACCCAATAGTGGACAGGGAAAGTTTTTACAGTTTTAAGGTTCTGATGAAGAAGTGAGGGGCGACTGATGCAAAAGTTGTCTATGGTTTTATAACCAAAAATCCAAACTCAGAGCCATCGAGTCAATTCCAACTTATAGCAACCCTATAGAACAGAGTGGAACTGCCCCATAGAGTTTCCAAGTAGCACCTGGCAGATTCAAACTGCCAACTTCTGGTCAGCAGACGTCACACTTAAACACTATGCCACTGGGGTTTCCATGGTTTTATAAGGGAAAGCTCCAATAAAGAGATGGGAGGTGGTTGATGCCCAAGTTATTTATGGTTTTACGGTTATGCCCTTGTGGGGATGGGACCACGCAAATAAGATAGATGGAGCCCTCATGAGGGAGTTGCTCGGTTTTGACAGCCCACTAGGTTTAAAATGAGCTGTCTTGGGGGTGGACAGGGAACATTTCATGACCATCAAGAAAGAGGAGCTGGGGATGGAGTATGTATGTCCTTTGGACTCGGGATCTTGGGCTGAGAAGTTCCAGAACCAGGAGACTTAGAGAGACAGCTGTATCCCCAGAAACGGTGGCAGCAGAGGCAGCAGAACCAGGAGAGTGGCAGGAGACAGCAAGGTGGTTGTGCTGACACGTGGCACAAACGAGCCAAGCGCCTTCAGGCACGAGGTTTGCTGGCACAGAGGGGGACCTCTGGACTCTTGCTGGTGGAGCTAAAAGAGCCTTGTAATGTTACTGGAAAAAAAAAAAACGTTGCAGACTCATGTTACTGTCACTACTAAGCCAGGGACTGACTCTTTTAAGAGTACTTTCTTCAAATTGCCTGTGATCTGAGGTGGTGGGTTAGCACCCTAAGAACCATCTTAACATTTTGGTTCGGCCTGATAAGTTTGTTTTTTTCATCTTATTTTTATTGTGACTAAGTGAAAGTTTATAATCCAGTCAATTTGCCATATAAAACCCCAAATACACACCTTTTTGTGACTCTATCTCCTCCCCTCACCCTGTGACAGCACATTGCTCCTTTCTACCCCATACTTTTGGTATCCACTCAACCAACACTTGTCCCCTTCACTCCACCTCCCGTCTCAACTCTAGAGAGGAACTAGTTGCATAGCCTCACTATGTATTAAGCCAAGAAGTACATATACCACCTGCATCAGTCTATATCCCATAGTTCAGTCCAGTCTTTGTCTGAAGAGTTAGTTTCAGTACTGCTTTCAGCTCTGGCCAGCAGGAAGTCCAGGGGCCATGTCCTCAGGGGACCCTCCAGGATATGTGACCGTCAAGTCTGGTCTTTTAATAGAGATCTAAATTTGCACTCCCCGATTTCTCATGCTTCATCAGGGACCCTACTCTGTGTTCCCTGTCAGGACAGTCTTTGGTGGTGGAGGGGCACCATCTAGCTCTTCTGGTCCCATGCCAATGTAGCCTCCCGAGACACTACTGTCTCTGGGGCTTATGTTTTCCCCTTGTCTTTGATGTTCTTGGTTTTCATCTGCTCCAGGTGGGTTGGGACAAATTGGTGTTCCTTAGATGGAAGTTTGCTGGCTTTTAAGACCCCATGTGCTACTCACCAATATGGGATGCAGAACAGTTTCTTAGAAAAAACTAGTTATGCCAATTGTCCTCAATGTCCCCTGAAACCATGGGCCCCAGGCCCCTGTCCTTGCTACTCTGTTCTTTAAAATGTTGGGTTGTGTTTAGACAGGCTGGAAAGTTTTATAAAAGGGTATAGGGAAGGGAAGAGGGGTAAGTGTGTGGGTGCTCAGGGTGGAGAAACAATTTCTTTGTTTCAAGACAAGCTGTCCTTGACATCTGGAGGCTGGCTACTTTTTCCGAGCAACTGTGTTGCTTATCCCGATACAAAACAAACAAACAGAAACCCAAACACAGTGTCACTGAGTCCATTCCAACTCACAGCGATCCTATAATGGGCTGCAAATTGGCATCAGTTTGTCCAGCCATCAGATAAGATTAGCCTGGGAAAACAATCTCAAAGTCTCTATGAGTACAAGTGAGAAGGAAGGCTATAATTTTCTTTATGTGTCAGCATTCCTAGGGGAAAAAGTGGGTCTTTAGTATTAAGAAACAAGCTAGCTATGAATTTTCCTACGATTAGTCATACTACTAACACTTGCTGGAGCAGGGTAGAAGCGAGGTCAAGGGGCTGAGGGAAGAAGTCTGCCCTTGGTACACCACTGATGAGAGACTGTGCTGATTGAAGAAATATATCCTGAGCATTAGTTACCTTGATTTTTATCATTTTACTTCTCTAAACCCCGTAACAGTGAGTATGGTCTATCAGTTCTGTGTGGCCATTACAATTAATTATGGATTTCAGCAAAGAAATAGTGCCTTGGAAGAGCAGATGGTGTCAGAACGAGTAGAAAGATTTTAGGGAGGAGGCATTTCTGACCCCCACTTCATAGCAATCAGCCTTTAACTGTTGATGCTGATAATTGTCTCCCTCTCTTACAAGTAGAGGAGGTCAGAGCCTCCTTACTCCATTTTTATACCTGGCTTACCTCTTTTAGCTACTTTTTAAATTTTTCAGTGAGCTATCTTTTTATTATTCCCTTTAAGATGTCTTTATATTAGGGAATTTTTACACATGATAGTTCTGTTTCATAATTATTGCGTTGTCTAGGCTATCCAATACAATGTTGAATAACAGTAATGGTCAAGTGGTATTCTAGTCTTGTTCCTAATTTGTTTAGTTTCTTAACAATTTAATGTATCTAATTGTGAGGCATTTCAAAACTGCATAAAACTATAGTACACACCCACGGACCAAAGATTTGACAGATATAATAACATTTCCATTATTGTTTCCTATTTCTCTTTCTCCCTTAAGGAAGGAAATGTTCCATTTAGACTTGAAGCCTTCTTATTCTAATCCAGCTCTCTGCTGAGACAGTCTTTGTACTTAGTTTGCAGTGCACGGTTCTTTCCATGTTTTTACACCTTTCCTACACAACATGTTACAGCCCCGGTTTCCTATTAAAATGGTAAAAAATATATATACATAAACGATACAGTGTTCACATCCTTTTTGATAAGTGGTTTCTTAAAATTTCTGTAACCTTCATCCCTGTACAGTCAGAAGCTCTGCAAACCCTGTTTTGTCTTTAAAAGCCGCTTGTTGTAAGCCACTTGCCTCTAGAAATGGCCTGGATGTATCGATCCGCTGATTGTCTAAAGGCCTGTTTCCTAGTCTTTGCACAAAATAGATAAATGTCGCGATCATCTTTCCTTTCTACCCGACTCTATGAAAGGGATTTACCCCAGCATCATTTTTGTCTTGTGTAAGTTCCAGATTGTGAACATCTTTCCATTTTCGCAAAGGCTGAAGGACTAGAAAAGGGGACAATAACCAGTTAAATCTTGGCGTAGGAACTGCTTTGCCTTTTGTACGGCGGATATTTAAAGATGGCTGCCCACATCGGACCATTGCATAGAGGGCGCAGACACATTACCTCTGAAGAAAAGCTAGAAAACCACTTGTCTTTTCCGTACAAAGATTTGACCCTCGTTGGCCACCGTAAGAATCACCGCTTCGAAGTGCACAAGCCTCACCGAGGTAATTTCGGCCTCTGGTTGGTCCCTCCTCGTATGTGAAGAAAATTATTCCAGTGAATAGGGGCCTCTACGTGAAAAACAGGTGAGAGGGGTGTATCGTCGCTCACGTTGGGTGTTTTGTGTGGGCGACCGTCTGGAATATAGCGTGTGTGCGTGCTCCTGTGCAAGGGAGTACCAAGCAATCCGTGATGGGTGATAGTGATTGGAGTGACTTTGGCGTCAGTCTTGAGCGACCCTTGTGGTTGATCATTTAAATTCCCCGTAGGTGAACGACGGACGGTCTTCAGGTCAGATTTGGGGCGGGGGGGCGGGTGTTGCCATTTACTCTGCCCGTGGGGCTCGGTGATCGAGAACTGGAGAGGTGCTGTTTGTCGGCGAACACGAGATATGGTTCGGGTTCTCTTTGGGATAAAATGACGGAGGAGCTGTTTCGGGGTCGACGTACAGGGCTTTTTGGTAGGTTTTGGAATTAATTTGGGGTAGTGATGGTCTGTGTTACAAACGTATGCAGGGCTTTCTCTTTAGACGCTCAGGTCCCAATGACTGGAACATGGGTTCACTTCCCCAGCCTTGGATACTAGAACGGACTCGATGGGCACTAACATCCCCATCAGCCCTTTGCATCCGAGATCCTTCACGACTAATTTTGAAATCCCTTATGATTCCTCAACATATATGTATATACGTATATATACATATACACCCTATGGTACATACATAGACCTTCACTCTTGAATCCTCATGAGCCAACGTTTTTCAGCAGATAGACGATTCATTGTATCTAAAAGTAATGTGCTTTTCTAAAGATGAGGCTTTTATCTTTGTTATCGCAAATTTACAGCATATTTTCCAAAGATAGGGAGTTGTCAGGGAAACCCTGGTAGTTAAAAGCCACGACTATTACCCAAAACGTCCACACTTCAAATCCACCGGGTGCCTCTCGGGTCAGTTTTGTTGTCCTATAGGTCTCTGAGTCGGAATCGACTCGACAGCAACCGGGTGTAGGTTTCTCAGGTTGTTTCTGACACAAGTAAAATAACTTATCTAACATTCTAAGGAAAACTGGGTGGCATAGTGGTTAAGTGCTATGGCTGTTAACTAGAAGGTAAGCCATTCAGATCCACCAGATGCTTTTTGGAAACTCCATGGGGCAGTTCTACTCTGACCTATGGAGTCGCTGTACGTCGGAATCGACTCGACAGCGATGTGGTTTTTTTTTTTCCCCCCTAGCCAACCTAATTTGTTTCCCAAAGACAGCCCTTCCAAAATTTTTAGTATATTTGTTTGAAAATTAGGATTTTATGTGTATTTAAAATTCATAATTTGGATAAACTGAGAAAACAGTACTGTGATTTCCTTTTTCATCTCATTTAGAAAAAGTAAACATTTCCAAGTTACAAATTCTTGGTATCAAAAGTTCCAAAAGCTTTTATTTTTCATGTGTGAGCTGATGATATTATGACTGGACTTATTTTAATTGTATATACCTGAAGAGAGATGGAGTATTTAAAATACTCGCTTGTCATTTGTAGGAACATTTTGTGATAGTACATTTACCCGTGAACATGTTTCTCTGCCTTTCACCTTCAGTCTGGATGAGTTGCTTTTCTTGTAAATGTTTTATGACTCCTTTTTCCTTATCACTCTTAATAGCATAACACAACAATTTTAAGTTTTACTTTGTTTGGTTACCCTACTAAACTTTTATTATTGTAATGTCTTCACCTATACCTGACATTTAATTATAAAAATATTCAAACCTACAGAAATATAGACAGAATTTTGAATCTCCCATCCATATACCCACCATAGATTTTGCTATTAATCTTCTGCTAGACTGGCTCTACCACTTTATCTAGCTACCTGGCCAGCACTCTGTCCGTTGAACTGTCTTGTTGCTGGCTGCAGTGCAGTGAGTTACTTAGTAGTAGCGGTGCACAGTCTTGTGACTCCCGCAGAATGATTGGGTAGGTCTATGCAAATAAGGTATTTGTGGCCAATCAAAGGGATTGAACAGCCTGCAAATGATGCAAATAATGTGCATGGAACTCTTTCCGGTTCCATCTTATTTACAGTAACTAATCTCATTTTCCAATCCTGGTTCTGCCTTTTGCACATTGTGTGATATGCATGACTATGTCTGTTCTTCTACAGCAAAAAGAGAAAAAAAAAAGCCTTCCTCAGGCATATTTTATAGATTAGGTGAAACACAGTACATAAAATAGTGAACTGTGATGCCAGGAACTATGTCTGAATAAACAGGGCTGCCAAATTCGCCATATTTATATTTTTGCACAGTGAAACCTGTGAGAGCTGAAACTTGACAGGGCTGTCTTGTTTGGTCCCCTAAGTTTTCTACATTTGAGAAGTAAAGCCTTCTGGCTTTTCTGTTGCTCTTATCTTAGTGGAAAATATTTGCATTTTCCTTCTCTGACAGGTGTCTTTATTTTGTTAAATTTTTAATTATAACTCTTTTTCTTCTTCTCTTCTCCCATCCTTTTGATCTCTCGCTTTCTCTCTTTTTTAGTAGTAAAAGTCCAATTTTGCATGCCTGCCTATCTGCAACTCCATTGGCTCTTCTCACCCTGCGGCAGCACACTCCTCCTTTTCATTCTTCTAGCATCCTCTTAACGAACACCTGTTCCCTCCTGTCTACCCTCTCCTATCCCACCTAGAAAGAAACAAGTGGGGCAGCCTCCTGTAAATATATAAAACCATAAATTACACATGCCACATGCTCATACTGTGTCCTCAAGTCCAGTCTATTCTTGTCAGAAGAGTTGACCTCAGTGCTGGTTTCAGGTCAGGGCCAGCAGCAAGTCTAGGGGCCACGTTCCCAGGGGACCCTCCAAGCTGTTAGACCATGAATTCTGGGCTTTTAGTGGAGTTCTTGAACTGCACACCTCTTTTTCTTGTGCTGCATCAGGGACTCTACATTGTGTTGTCCCCCATCGTGGCTGCCTTTGGTGGTGGCTGGACATCATCTGGTTCTTCTGGTCTCATGCTGATGCCATCTCCCATTCATATGGATGGGTCCTTCTGTCTCTTGGGCTCATTTTTCCTTGCGTCTTCAATATGGCAACACCAGCTTTATTTTAAATGTAGAAACTGATTTTTTATTATTTAAAATGTAATATGTACTTGTAAAATGGTAGTAGTGATAACTGTGCAGATGGCCTAACTTTATGGGGGATAATGTGGATCACTATTAGTCCAAAGCTCATTTCTATGAGGTGGAGATCAGACTTACCGTTATTTTCCTTTACTGTCCAATTATTACCAATTCTGAAATAAGCTGGGCTTCATATGGCACTCCCTGCTTTTCTTCCGGCCTCTATACTCCTCTGAAATGGTCACACAAAACTAAAAGACCGTATTTAGAGTTAAGCGGTTTACTGAGGAAATGCAGGGGACAGCTCAAAGATCAAGAGATATGTCTCCTTTTTTCAGTGCAGGACAGCTCTTCTCAGCTCCTCTCAGCTCCGGGAGCCCACAGGCCCTTCTTTCTGCTGTGCTGGCTTCTCCGCAGCTGTGTCTGCCTACTCTTAGTTCCCTTAGGACAGGCATCTTCACAGCCCCCTGAGACAGGCGCCTACTGACCACTTCCAGCTCTTCCCACTCCCCTTGGTACAGACTCCCCTTGGCCCCCGCAGGATAGGTTTGCTCTTAGCCTCCTCAGGGCAGGCTTCTTCTTAGACCCTCAAAGCAGGCTCCTCTGTCATCACTGTCTCTGCCAGAGGACCCTTTCTAGGCCTGTCACTGTCTTCAGTGTTATAGCCCTTGACCTGTGTATTACAGCTCTTTTAGGAAGTTCCATGCCTCCTTTTTCTCTGTTTCTTCTCTCTTGTCTTTTTCCCTTTCTGCTTCTTCCTGCTTCCTATCTGAAAAACCTATGTAAGGTTGATTGCATATGCACACAATCTTCATGAATTTCAAGGCATGGCCCTCCCACAAATTGACCAGTCCCCTTTGGTAGGCCACAGACACTTCATGTGCATAGCAGGCTATGGTAACTTCATCATCGTAGTCTATAGTTACTTCATTTGTGTGGTATATTGCCCATTTCTTGCAAGATTCATACCAATCACAGGGCAGGTTGCATCCAAGGACCAGCCAAAGAGTATCAAACCAAGTTGTTTACAGCTTTGCCCATTGCAATGCAATGAATTACTTAATTTGACCCTTCTAACCGTAGTCTTTATGACTCCCACATTGTGATTGGGTAAAACCCACTGCCATCAAGTCGATTCGTAGTGACCTTATAGGGCAGAACAGAACTGCCCCATATGGTTTCCAAGGAGCACCTGGTGGATTCAAACTACTGACCTTTGGGTTAACAGCCATAGTTCTTAACCATTATGCCACCAGGGTTTCCATGATTGGGTAGGAGTACACAAATAGGTTATTTGGGGCCCACCAAGGGAATGTGACAACCTACTAATAATTGGAATAAGGTGGATGAACCCCTGTGGGAGTGTGATCATGCCAATAAGGGGTATGGGACCCTAGTGACGAGATTGGTCAGTTTTGACATTTAGTTAGTTTTAAAAAGACTCAATCCTGGAGCAGAGGAAGGACCTCACTACTGCCAAGAAAAAGAGCCTGGAGTGGAGTGCATCCCTGTGCTGTGAACTTCCTAGACCCAGGAGACAGCTGTAACACCAGAGAAGGCACGAGAGGGAGAGAAGCAAATCAGAGAAATGGCTGCAGTCGGACCAGAGGGCCGGCAGGAGACGGTGCTGTGGGCTTCCCAGCCTGTGAGGTGAGGTGGCTACAGTGAGTGTGTCAGCCTTAAACTGAGACAGCTGAGAACATTTTGGCAGGAAATTGCTGGTGGAATGGGGTGCCTTCGGGTATGTGGGGTACTAGACTTGCCAACCAACAGAGAGAGCTGAATGCCTTTCGGCTGAGGCTTAATCATAGAGTAGGGTGCATTTGGGCCCCTACTGATGGAGTTAAAGAGCTTTCCAACACTTGAGCGAGCAGGGTAGAGGGCAGGCATCAACAGGGTCCAAGGACAGAAAGCGGCAGCCTGTCCTAAGGAGGCTGAGAGGAGACTGTCCTGAGGAGACCAGGAGGAGCTTGTCATCAGAGGGCCAAGATGAACCTATTCTCAGGGAACTGATAGAAGACTTGCCATCAGGTAGCCCCCAAAAGGGAGTGTACATGGCAGAGAGGAGGGCCTACCTACTTGAATGACTGAGAGAGCTGTCCTGCAATGAAGAAGAGATTTTGCCTGCATGCTTCCTGATCCTGAATCCGAGTTACAACCTGCTGCTCCTGCTCCTGAGTTGTAACCTAGTGCTTCCCAAATAAACCCCGTAGTTGTGAGTGTGGTATGTGAGTTCTGTGTAGCCACTGGAACAAGTTAACCCAGCCACGAAGGTTAGAGTGCCATGGGAGGAACAGCTGGTGTTAGAGAAGATAGAACAGTTGCAAAGTATAGTTATGTGTTACCTACACCTCATGGGAATCAGCTTTGGGTTGATCCTGTTCAGTATCTCCCCTGTAATATCAGGTTCTGATATTACAACTGCTGTTTCACAAACAGTGCTTACAGTTTACATAGCATGATGTTCTTCAAATTGCAGTGCATCATGGGGATGTAGAAACACTTTTGAAGAGGTACATGGAACATATAACTTAAAGGGAAACTGTAGATCCTCTCTGTATGTCCTCTGCTGCTGAGGCATCATGCTGTGCTTACTCTCCTTCCCACATTGCCTTTCACAGTGACACTACTTCCTCTTTGCAGAGTAAAGGCATACCTCCCCAACACTGGTGCTACTGGGTCTGATTGCCCCAGATGTAAAAGCCTCTGAAGCACTAAATAATGGGGCAGGCAGACAATTTGGAACCTTGATTTAAGGCAAGTGCACAGCAAGAGTGGGATAGTGTAGGCCCAGAGAGAATGCATGCTCAGAGTCACTTTTCTCTTTAGCTTGTAGGTTCTGACTTCCCAGGAGACAGAGGGATGAAATGAAGGAAGGAAGAAGAGATTCCAAGAATTCAGCATCATCCATTTTGTGAATACCTTTGACTGAAGACTGAGATTTGAGACCTAATCCAGAGAGCTGATCCAGAAAAGATACATACAGAGCATAACAGTTGGTGACCATTTCCCAAATACAGAAGAAAATGATCCAAGCCCAGGTGACTTTGGTTTATTCTTTTCTTTCCTTTGTTCCATAATGGATTTGTAGAATCCTGTAGAAATCAATGCAATTAAACAGAAGATTATAAATTGGCAGTAGCAGCATCTGGGGCAAAATAAACGTAGATTCTAACTTCACAGGGCAACATAGGATCAGGAATATACTGTTTGTCATATTTGTCCTATGTGATGTATGTTAGAACATAATATGTAACTGCACAGGACCCTGTGGGTAACATTGGCTTTCACCTTGCATCTGCTGTATCCAACAGCCATCACAAGAGAAACATGATAAACTATGTGATATGCATCGTCTGTGACAAGAAGGCAGACCAGTTCATTGGGGGTTGTTATTATTTCATAGTACAAATGCTATGGAATATATTGAAATATCATATTTCATCAGGTTTGCAGCAGTTTCTCTGACAGTTTTTCATAGTGGTGATGTGATAAAAGTGTCCTTAACAGCAGCTTCTCATAAATATAGAAGCCAATTTTCCATGAGTGATTAAAGAGATTTCCACATAGACTTTTGAGGGAACAGGCCAAGCAAACTGAGTGGCTGTTTTTCGGGGGATCAACATAAGGTAACCTAGGGATTCAGACAGCTTTTTAAAATTTTATTTTGTTGTTGTTGAGAATATACATAGAAAAAGAATACCTATTCTACAGTTTCTACATGTACAGTTGAGTGCCATCGATCACATTCTTCCAGTTGTACAGTCATTCTCACACTTATTTTCTAAGTTGTTCTTCCCCTGTTGACATAAAATCATTGCCCCCCTAAGTTTTCTATCTAGTCTTTTGAGTTGCTTTTGTCAGGTTGTTCCCATATCAAACCACCAAACCAAACTCGTTGTTGTCAAGTCAGTTGTAACTCATAGTAACCCTATAGGACAGATTAGAACTTCCTCAAAGTACTTCCAAGGTTGTAACTCTTTATATCTTTCTCCTGCAGAGCAGCTGGTATGTTCAAACTGTCAATCTTCCTTCAAGAAGCCAAGGACTTAACCACTGCTTCTCTAGGGCTCCTTTGATCCCATATAGATAGATCCTAAAAGAGCATAAAGCTTAAAGCAATCATTCTTTACTAGTTAAGCTGAACTGCATTTTGACTAAGAAGATTTCAGGGGATATTTTTGGTTTCATATTTAAAGATTGTCAGGACAGTAGTTTTGGGAGTTCATCCAGCTTCCATAGCTCCGTAAGGTCTGGATTTCATGAAAACTGGATGTTCTGGTCTGCATTTTCCCCCCTTTCATTATAATTCAGAAAGTTATTTTTTATTATGAAGTTAGGTATGGATCTAAATACACTTTTTCCCCCCAAAATATTGATGTCTTACATGAACTCATTTAGAGTGTGATAAACTGACAGAGCTTAAGCACTTGCATCCCCTCCGTAGTCTGCTGTCTGACTTATAGAGTATTCTGTGAGACAAAGAAATAAGTTTGACTTTTTGTGTGTGATTTCTGAAAGTAGTCTGAATAATTAAGATGCTCTTTTTCTTTCTAAATAGAGCACTGGTGGCACAGTGGGTAAGAGTAGAGCTGCTAACCATAAGTTTGTCAGTTCAAATCCACCAACTACTTCCTGAAAACACAACTGGGGAGTTCTACTCTGAAAGCAGAATCACTGTAAATTGAAATCAACTATACAGCAACAGTTTTCCTTTTTTTCGTTCTAAAATAGCCAGGGTGGAGGAAGATGCTGATAGGGTGATATGATTGATCTCTGAGTAATGATTGTCAACAGGGTTAACTATGATTATAAAAACTGTAATTATGGGAGCAGTAGATGTGAAAGATGGAAGGCACTTCTACACTGGGGTACACGGCCATACCTAAAGTCCCTTAAAGATTTTGCTATGCTGATACCTTGTAAAGATCAGAACAAGAGAATAATCTTTTCTCAGTTAAATTTTATCAGAGACCAGAAAGAGTGAAAGATGAGATGACTTTTGGAGAACCTGAACAGATCCAGAACTGAATGGCTAGTGCCTGAGTAACCTTACATTGAGGATTGATTGCTCTACTGAAAGGCTTTATGGCTAACTTTTCAGAGAATGGGAATTCCAAAACACCTAACTGTGCTCTTACGGAGTCTGTATATAGATCAAGAGGAAGTCATGCAAACAGAACAAGGGGACACTGCATGGTTTAAAGTCAGGAAAGGCATGTGTCGGGATTGTATCCTTTTACCATACCTTTCTGATCTGTATGCTGAGCAAATAATCCGAGAAGCTGGATTATACAAACAAGAATGAGGCATCCAGATTGAAGGACAACTCTACAAAGAAGAATGAGGCATCAGGATTGAAGGACAACTCATTGACAACCTGCATTGTGTAGATGATACCACCTTACTTTCTGGAAATGAAGAAGATTTAAGACACCTACTAATGAAGATCAAGGACCACAGCAATCAGTATGGATTGCACCCCAACAGCAGGAAAACAAAAATTCTTGCAACTAGATCAGTAAGCAACATTGTCATAAATGGAGAAAGGATTGAGGTTGTCAAGAATTTCATTTTACTTGGGTCCGCAATGCCCATGGAAGCAGCAATCAAGAAATCAAAAGACTCATTGCATTGGGAAAGTCTGCTGCAAAGGACCCATTCAAAGTATTCAAAAGTAAGGATGTCACCTTGAAGACTAAAATGTGCCTGACCCAAGCCATGGTATTTTCAGTCACATCATATGCATGGGAAAACTGAACCACGAACAAAGAAGACAGAAGAAAAATTGAGGCTTTTGAACTGCGGTGTTGGAGAAGAATGTTGAATGTACCATAGACCGCCAAAAGAACAAACAAACCTGTTCTGGAAGAACAGGTGCTCCTTGGAAGCAAAGATAGCAAGACTGTGTCTTACATACTTTGGACATGTTGTCAGGAAGGGTCAGCCCCTGGAGAAGGACATCATGCCTGGTAGAGTCGAGGGTCAGAGGAAAAGAGGAAGACTCTCAATGAGATGGGTTGACACAGTGGCCGCAACCATAGGCTTAAGCATAGAAACAATTGTGGACATGGCACAAGACCGGGCAGTGTTTTGTTCTGTTGTTCATAGGGTCTCTATGAGTCAGAACCAACTCGATGGCACCTAACAACAACAACAACAACAGCTGAAGGGCTAAGTAATGACTATTTTGGACTGGTAATGACTGGGAGCATGAAGTTAATCTTTAGGTATAAAAGAGCCAATGGGTAGAAAAGCAAGAAGGTGGCCTGTGGTGCAGTGCATCACTTAGTGTGGCCCTTCTCACCGTAGTCTTTGTAACTCCCACCAAATGACAGAGTGAGATTATGCAAATGAAGTGCTTGTGGCCCAGCAAGGGGATTGAAGAGCTTGCTAATAATGTAAATAAGGTGTGTTGTATCCTTATATGGATAAGACCATGCAAATAAGATGTGTGGAACCATAATAAGAGGGCCAGTGCCAAAGCAGAGAAGAACCTGACTACCACCAGGAAGAAGAGACTGGAGCAAAGTGCATGCTTTTGACCCAGAATCCCTTTGCTGAGACCCCCGTAGACCCACGAGACAGACAGAGAGCTGTAACACCAAAGGTGGCCAGACAGTGAGAAGCAGTGGCGGAGAAACCATGGTGGCAGAGTCAGCAAAACCAGAAGATGGACAGGAGACAGTGTGGACAGAAGCTGGATCAAGGAGCCAACAGTGACATACCTAAGGAGGCTGACCTGATCAAATAACTATTCTGAGCATTTGTCAACCTGAATGTTACTTCCCGTAATTGTGAATATGGTCTGTGAGTTCTGTTCAGCCATTGCAATGAATTATCAAACTCAGCAGAGAAGCAGAGAGTGCCATGGAAGAGATGGTTGGTGTCAGAACTGGTGAAAAGGTTGGCGAGAAGAGGCATGTCTGACCTCTACCTCGCGGAACTCAGCCTTCGGCTGTGATCTTGATATCTCTTTCTTCCTTGTGATATGAGAGGCGGTCAGAAACCACTGCTGCCATGCCCTTTTTAAAGTTCAGAAATTTTCACAGTTCTTAAAAGTTTGAATTTTGCTTTTCCATTACCATATAAGAATCTCCACAGAAACAATGTAATGTTTGAAATGCTTAGGATAGACCTGTCTCAGTTCTCTAGTGCTGCTGTAACAGACATAGCATAAATCAGTGACTTTAACAAACAAATTTATTTTCTCACAGTTTGGAAGACTACGTGTCCAAGTTCAGAGCTTCAGCTCTAGGGGAAGGCTGTCTGTCTCAGTCAACCCTGGAGGAAATTCTTTGTCTTTTCAGCTTTTGTGTCCTGATTGGTTGAAGATTTCTGTGTGGCCTGATTTCTATCTTCTCCTGTCTTTGTTCGTGCTTGCTTGTTTAATCTCTCTTCTATCTCAACAGAGATTGGCTCACTGATTCTGTGTCTTTAACTTAAAAAAGGACAACTCATTCCCAAATGGAATTATAACTACAGGCATACAGGTTAGGATTTGCAATATGTAATTTGGGAGGATGCAGTTTAGTCCACAACATTCTATTTGTTGGCTCTCAGAAAAGTCCTTGTCTATGCTAAGTGCCAAATGCAAAATACATTTCACCTCATCACATCATCCCAAAAGTCTTAAATGAGCTAGAAGTCTAGAATCTCATCTTCTGAATCATCTAAATCAAATATGGGTAGGACTAGCATATTCCATCCTTAGGCAAAATTCCTCTTCATCTGTGAACCTATGCTAGCTATGCTACATGGTATCTGTTTCCAAAATATAGTGGTAGAACAGGCACCAAGTAGACATTTCTATGACAAATGGGAGAAACTGTAGGAAAAGGATAGTGTTCCCCCAGCAGAGCGATTTACGTTAGCTCCTGAGGCTTGGAAATAATCCTCTCTTTACTGGGGACTATCTGGGCAAAATCCCCACTTAGTGTTGGCCTGAGTGTTGGCCATTGTCATATATTGAATATGTCTCCCAAAAAATACATATAGCAGTTTGTCTGGACCTTCCCAGTATTGTGTGATTGCCCTCCACTTTGTGATTTTCCTATGTTGTGGTTAATAGACTGGATTATGGTAAAATGAGAGTGGAACTGTAACACCCTCCCTTAGGTCACCTCCCTGCTCCAGTGTAAAGGGAATTTCCCTGGAGTATGGCTTGCACCACCTTTTATCCTTTTATCTTACAAGAGATAAAAGGAAAAGGAAGCTAGCAGAGAGTTGGGGACCTCATACTATCAAGAAAGCAGCACTGGGAGTAGAGCGTGCTCTACTGAGGTTCTTGTGCCAAGATGCTCTCAGACCAAAGAAAGGATGTAACACAAGGACCTTCCTCCAGAGCTGACAAAGAGGCATAGTTTCCCCTGGAGCTAACACTGTGAATTTCGACATGTAGCCTGCTAGACTATGTAGGAATAAACCTTTCTTGTTAAAAGCCATCTACTTTTGGTATTTCTGTTAAAACAGCACTAGATGACTAAAACAGCCATGCTCTCTGAATTCTGGGTAGGAGCCCCTTGGCCCTGGGCTTCCAGGCCCACATGATTGGCAACTCTGCCCCCTTGGGTCTGGACAGCTCCATTTTCCTACTCTGACTGAGTGGCAGCCCCACCCCCTCTGCCCCAGCAGTCCCTCTTCTTCTGCCCCTTCAGCCGTGGGTGGTGGCTGCATCCTCCTGACACAACTTATTGGCAGCCCCATACTCTAGAACTGAGTTGTCAAAGACCTGACTCAGTGAAACCTGGGAGATCACGTTTTGATGCCAGCAAGGCCCTGCCTCCTACACTTCTTCCCACAGTACTACTGATCTCGGAGCTGCTCCAGGGATGGTCCCTGTCTGGGTACAACAACAGATGGAGTTCCTTTGGCCTGTTTCCTGCCTATAGAATTCCAAGGGACAGACTGAATTCTTTCCTTTCATTCTTTCTCCATCTCTTTCAGTCTAAGCTGATGGGTTTTCTGCTGTGGTAGTTGCTTCCATCTATCAGTTATTGGCTTAATATCTTTAACAAAAGATTGTGTAGTTATTTATGTCTTTGGTGAATATTCTAGGACACAGAGAATTAGTTTATACAACAAAATTATCCAAATCTTTAAATTGTTTCCATTTTGCATAGTTCATGCTTAAATATATCTGTTTTCTCTTGCAGTTTACTGTAGGCAGAAAGGAGAAACCACATGGCATCTTTTAAGATCTTGCTTAGAAATCTCTTCAGCCAGATATCCAACTTCATCACTTACCAAGTTTTACCTTCCCTAAACATTTGAACATAAAGAAGTTCTTTGACATTGTATTAAAACCATTGCCCTTCCTTCATTGTCCAATCACATGTTCATAATTTTCTTTTAAAGCCCCCTCATAAGCACATTTATTGTCCACGTTTCTAGCAGCATTCTGTTGCTGGCACCACACAAGTTCTGACAATTAAGCCCACAAACTTAATTGTTCTAAGTGCTACATACCTCATTGCTGAATTTTACTATGGTCACCTTCAAAGTACTCCCCTTGGAAAGCTATGCACTGATGTCAGTGCCTAGTCTGCCCTTCAAAGCAATTTTGGAACTCTTTCTGGAAGATCTTCCACATGGCACAGTGGCCACTTCTCAAACTTAATTGTATAGTTGCATGTAAGGGAGTTTTTAGCCACTAAACAAATAACTGAATTGGAACACCCTCCCTACTCACCTGATCTGTACCCCGGTGACTTTTTTTCTTTACCCAGAGATAAAGGAACTATCAAAAGGAAGAATTCTCATAACATTCAGGACATCAAGGATAATACGATGACAGCTCTGCTGGCCATTCCAGAAAAAGTTTTAAAATTGCTTTGAAGAGTAGACTAGGTGCTGGTGTTGGCACATAGCTTCCTAAGGGAAGTACTTCGAAGGTGACCGTAGTGATAGTATGAGTTTGTGAACTTAACTGCCAGTCCTCGTATATATTCTTTATGATGACAGAGACTTTATAGGTCTTACCACTTCCTTTTGAGCCCTAACCAGAATTGCCTTTGATGTCCATAACTCTTAACAGTCTCTTTAAGGAAATGTAGGCTTTTACTACTGTTGTCAGGTGGCATTGAGTTGGTTCTGGCTCATAGTGACCCTGTGTACAACAGAAGGAAATACTGCTGGGTCCTCACAGGCATTGTTAGGCTTGAGCCCACTGTTGGAGCCACTGTGTCAATCTGGCTCGTTGAAGTCTTCCTTTTTTTCACTGACTCCCTACTTCACTGAGTATGATGTCCTCCGGGGACTAATCTCTCGTAATAACATGTTCAAACTGTATGAGACAGAGGCTCACCATCTTTGCTCCTAATGAGCATGCTGGTTGGCTGTACTGTTGCTTCTCTGACAATCCGTGGTACAGTCAGTATTCTTTGCTAGTACTGTTCTTCAGTATTCTTTATTCTTATTGTCCAGCTTTCACATGCATATGAAGCAATTGAAAACAATCATGGGCCCATCTCAACTTTGTCCTTTAGATACATCTTTCCTTTTTTTTTTTAATTTTTCTTTTTTATTTACTATGACTGAGTGAAAATGTACATTCCTGTATAAACTTACATGCCCACCTATATGTAGCTTCCACTGCTCTCCCTGTCCGGTGACAGCACACTGTTCCTCTCTGCTCCATACATGTCTCATCCTCCCAACAGCCTCCTTTCCCCTCCTCTCCACCCACTCTCCTTCCTCCCACCAGAGGTCAGCAGGATGATATCCTATGATGTATAGAACCATAAAGTGCATCCAATATATGGTCACTCTGCATTGCCAAGTCCAATCCATTCCTGCCCAAAGAGTGGACCTTCGTTATGATTTATGGGTAAGAGCAGAATCATGGCCGGGGGCCATGCTCTCGGGGGAACCCCGAAACCGCTGGACCATCAATTGAGGTCTTTCAGTGGAGATCTCAGGATGTACCCCTTTTTATTCTTGTGTTGCCAGTGAGACTCATCTCTGTGACCTCCATCGTGCTATCACTGGTGGTGGCTGGGCACCATCCAGTTCTTCCGGTCCCAAGTCGATGTAGGCACCCGCTTCTTTTAGGTTGTCTTTACCCCATGTCATGTTGGTCCTCGGTGAGCATCCGTTCCTGCAGAGTTGGGACTATTTGCTGTGTCCTCGGATGGCAGCTTGGCAGCTTTTAAGACCCCAGACGCCACTCACTAACGTGGGGTGCAGAGAGCCCTCTTAGCAAAATGCTAGTTGTGCCAGTTGGCCTCGATTTCACCTAAGAGCATGGTCCCCTGCCCCCTGCCCCAGCTACTCTATCCTTGCAATATTGGATTAAGATGGAAGGAGTACTCAAGTTACGCTGAAGTCCACTTAATGTTGTTCTTGTTTCTAATATGTGCTATCACCGATTTCTCCCAACTAGATTTCTAGCAACTATCTAATCTAAACCCTCCCTCCCTCCCCTCCTTGCAGCTGTCAAAGAGTCTTTTCTTCTATACACAAGTCTGTTTTTGAGATCTTATCGTAGAGGTCTCATACAATATTTGTCCTTTTGTCGCTACGTTCACTCAACATAATGTCTTCCAGTTGAAACCAGGTTAGGAGATGTTTCCTGGAATCATCGTTATTCTTTATCATTGCGTAGTGCTCCATTGAGTATATGTACCATAGTTTACCTATCCATTCTTCTGTTGTTGGGCATCTGGGTTGATTCCATCTTTTTGCTATCATGGACTGTGCTGCAATAAACATTCTTGTGCATGTGTCCGTTGGTGTGAAAGGCCTTGATTCTGTAGGATATATTCCAAGTAGTGGAATGACTGGGTCAAATGGTATATCAATATCCATTTTTTTAAGTGCCAGATTGCTTTCCAAAGAGGCTGGACCATTTTGCAACCCCACCAACAGTGTAGGAGGGTTCCACTTTCTCCACAGCCTCTCCAGCATTTGTTGTTTTGTGTATTTTGAATCATGACCAATCTTGTTGGGGTTAGATGGCATCTCATTGTCGTCTTGATTTGAATTTCTTTAATAACTGAAGATCGTGAGCATGTCCACATGTGTTTTTTGGCTGCCTGGATCTCATCTTTAGTGCAATGTCTGCCCATCTCCTTTGCCCATCGCTTAATTGGATGATTTATCTTCTTCTTCTTCTTGATATTTTGTAGTATCTTATAGATTATAGAGATCAGGCACATCTTTCCTTTTTAACACTTTAAAGAGATCTTTTGCAACACCTTTGTTCAGTGCAATGCATCTTTTGATCACCCGACTGCTGCTTCCATGGGTGTTGATTGTGGATCCAAGTAAAATGAAGTCCTTGACAACTTCAACATTTTCACCATTTATCATGATGTTGCTTATTCGTCCACTTGTTAGAATTTTTTCTTTTTAATGTTGAAGCCAAGCCAAGCCAAGTGCCATCGAGTCAGATCCGACTCATGGCAACCCTAATCTATATTAAAGGCTGTAGTCCCTGACCTTCATCAGTAAGTGGTTCAAGTCCTCTTCACTTTCAGCAAGCAAGATTGTGTCATCTGCATAACCCAGGTTGTTGTTAATGAGTCTTCCTTCAATCCTGATGCCATGTTCTTCTTCATATAGTCCATCTTCTTGGATTACTGGCTCAGCATATAGATTAAATAAGTATGGTAAGAGAATACAACTCTCACATACACCTTTCCTGACTTTAAACCTCTTAGTATCCCATTGGCCTGTTTTAACAGCTGCCACCTGGTCTAAGTAGAAGTTCCTCATGAGCACAGTTAAGTGTCCTGGAATTCCCATTCTTTGCAGTGTTACCCATAATTTATTATGATCCACACAGTTAAATGCATTTGCATAGTCAGTAAAACACAGGTAAACATCATTCTTGTGTTCTCTGCTTTTAACCATAATCCATGTGACATCAGCAATGATATCCCTGATGACATTCATGTCCCCTTCAGAATCCTGCATGAAGTGTTGGCAGTTCCATGTAAATATGCTGCTATAACTGCTTTTGAATGATCTTCAGCAGAACTGTGCTTCTGTGTGGTATTGATGATATTTGATAATTTCTGCATTCACTTGGATTACCTTTCTTTGGAGTGGATACAAATCTCTTCCAGTTGTTTGACCAGGAAGTCATCTTCCAAATTTGTTAGCATAGATGAGTGAATGCTTCCAGTACTGAATCCATTTGTTGAAACATCTCTGTTGGTATTCCTTCAATTACTAGAGCTTTGTTTTTCACCAGTGCTTTCAGTGCAGCTTGGACCTCTTCCTTCAGTGCTCTTGGTTCTTGATCACATGCAGGCTCCTGAAGTGATTGAACATTGACAAATTCTTTTTGGTACAGTGACTCTGTGTATTCCTTCCATCTTCTTTTGATGATTCCTTTGTTGTTCAGTATTTTGCCTGTAGAATCCTTCAGTATTTTAACTTGAGGCTTGAATTTTTCTGTTCTTTCAGCTTGAGAAATGCTATGTGTGTTCTTCCTTTTGTTTGTTTGTTTCCAGCTGTTTGCACATGTCATTATAATACTTTGTCTTCTCGAGCCAACCTCTGTTCAGCTCTTATACTTCATCATTTCTTCCATGTGCTTTAGCTACTTGACCTTCAGGAGTAAGTTTCTGAGTCTCTTCTGACATATGTTGTAATCTTTTCTTTCTTTCCTGTCTTTTTAATGACCTCTTGCTTTCTTTGTGTTTGACATCCTTGATCTGATTCCACAGCTCACCTGGTCTGCAGTGATTAGAGTTCCATGTTTCAAGTCTGTTCTTGAGATGGTCTCTAAATTCAAATGGAATATACTCAAGATTGTACTTTGGCTGTCATGGACTTGTAATGTTGTTCAGTTTCAGCTTGTACTTAAATATAAGCAACAGATAATTTCTTCCTCAGTCAGACCCTGGCCTTGTTCTAGCTGATGACACAAGCTTTTCCATCATCTCTTGCGAAGAACTGCCAAGTCAGTTCTGACTCACAGTGACCCTACATATAACAGAGGGAAACATTGCCATGTCCTGTGCTATGCCCACAAGTCTTATTATGCCCATTGACTCCTGATTATATGCTACTGCTTGATATGGTTGAATGTTGATCAGTTCTTTTTGTTATAATGACTCTTTATGTATTCCTTCCATCTTCTTTGGTGCTTCCTGTGTCATTTAATATTTTCCACATGGAATCCTTTACTATTGTAACTTGAGGCTTGAATTTTTCCTCTGGATATTTCAGCTTAAGAAATGCCAAATGGCAACTATACATGTGAACTTAGTCAGATGGAATACACAGTAATCAAATCCACAGATGTAGTGGATTTGATGCCTAAGTAATCTATCTGGCTAAGGCCACATGTATAGTGGCTGCTTATGTTAGTGAAAAAAGATATTTGCAATGAAGTTGGTCTTGCAAAGTTCTATCAGGCGATCTCTGGCATCTTCTCTATCACTAGGGCCATATTTTCCACCTACCAGTCCTTCTTCCTTGTTTCCAGCCTTCACATTTCAGTCATCAGTAATTATCAGTGCATCGTGACTGCATGTTTGATTAATTTTAGACTGCAGAAGGTGGCAAAAATCTTCAGTTTCTTCATCTTTGACCTTAGTGATGGGTTTGTAAATTTGAATAATAGTCATATATGTATATAATTTATATATGTTCTTCAAAGAATATCTATATTTACATATATGTATATAACACATATATATGTAATTTCTATTCTCCTGAGAATAACTTTCCCAATTTTCTCAAAATTTTTACAAATTTTTAACGACTTATTTTACTTGGTATGTTAAACACATTTGTTTAGTATATACTATCTTGTGCTTCTAATACCTAGAATGTCTTCATTGCTGATTTTGATACTGGCACAGAAGGATTATGGTGAATGTAGGAATTTGTAGGAAACCCTGGTGATGTAGTGGGCTAAGTGCTGTGTTTGATAACCAAAAGGTCAGCAGTTCAAACCCACCAGGCGCTCCTTGGAAGCTCTGTGGGGCAGTTCTACTCTGAACTATAGGGTCGCTATGAGTTGGATCTGACTCGATGGCAGTGTTTTTTTTTCAGGAATTTGTGTTATTGATTTATTTGTAAGTAGCATATAGTCTTGGCAAGAAGATTATATATGTGTATGTCAGAATTCTACCTTAGTAAAATTATATTCTCCTGAGAATATGACTGGGTTTATTGGCCCCATATTATAGAAACTTCTTTGAATTTTTAACTTGAATAAATAGATGAGTATACACTTAAGAATGTTTTATAAGAATTTTGATGTTGTCAGTGGATTTAGAAAAAAATTCATATATGGTGAAAAGAGCAGAATAATGTCCTCTGTATTTCTTCTATATCATCACAGGAAATAAATTCATTAAAGAGAACCCTGTTATCACAGGAATCACTGACATTCGGTGATGTAGCTGTGGAATTCACCTGGGCAGAGTGGCAGCTCCTTGGTCCTGATCAGAAGGACCTGTACCGGAATGTGATGTTGGAAAACTACAACAACCTGGTGTCTGTGGGTGAGAAAACTTTTCTGTGTCACTCAGTAACTCTTCAGAGTATTTGTGGTACTCTGAAGTGATAGAGTAGTCATAGATTCTTTTCTTGCCCTAGGCAAAAAGGTATAAGATACCCTCTTCTGAGAGAAAGGCTCTGACTTTCCAGATGTGAAAACTCTGCAGTACCTAAATGTAATGTTTTTCTTTCTTTATATTCCACAGCCCTGTTTGGATATGTGTAAGTTTTCTATCATTTTCTATCAACAGGGTATCAGGCTGGCAAACCAGATGCACTCTCCAAATTGGAACAAGGAGAAGAAGTGTGGATAATAGAAGATGAAATCTACTGTCAAATCTGTCCAGGTGAGTGAATAAGAGCCAGTAAGATGGGTGGTTGAAAATATCATTCCAGACATTCAGAGAAAGTGCCACAGCTCTGAGGATGTTTCAGGTACATAAACAGCCCCTCCACCAATCCTCGTCATATGAGAATCTTTTTTTTTCCCTTTAGAAATCTCATTGTTGTTCATATTCTCTTACAACTTGATCTGTATATAAAGTGCAGTGGATTTTCTTTTTTTAAAATAATTTGTTGTGGTGGTTGTTGAGAACTGCACTGGGTTTTTATTGTTGGTATGCCTTGTAAGGAACTGTTCAGAAAGCAAGCATATCTATAGAAATTGTAAATTACGTAGCCTTGTTTGTATACTGACTGCTTTTACCTTACCTTGGAATTTATACTATTGTATTTTTACCAATGTGCAAGAGATGAGGAACATTTATGGAGGTTTTTTTTTTAATATTGATACTATAGGATTGTCATTAAAGGCCCTTTACATACCAGACTACTTTTAAAATACTTTTATGACAAACTGAGATTATAAAACAATTTCATTGTCTTCATCTTTCCTAGAAATCAAGAAAGTTGATGATCATCTCCACCTACACTGGCAAAAGCAAAAAATTCAGAAGTGTGTGGAAAAATGTTACGAACACAACACATTTCAAAATATTTTTAATCTGAGAAGTAATTTTCTGTTAAAGCAACATCATGATATGTTCAACTTATATGGAAAAACTTTAAAATCAAGTTTAGAAAACAAGAGCAGAAGCTGTGACCTAAAAATGTTTAATGAGTTTAAAGGAAATGGGCAATCTTTTCTCCATAATAAATACGAACAAGTGTGTACTGATAATAAATTGCATGAAAGTGTAAAACTGAACAGCGACAAGTCTCAGGTGGTTAGGCACCAGAAAACTGCTAAATTAGAGAAGGGCTTTGTGTGCAATGAATGTGGGAAAGCCTTCATCAAAAAGTCTCAGTTCCTTGATCATCAGAGGGTTCATACTGGAGAGAAACCTCATGGATGCAGTCTGTGTGGGAAAGCATTTTCTAGAAAGGCTAGGCTTATTGAACATCAGAGAAGTCATGCAGGACTGAAACATTATGAATGCACTCAATGTGACCAAACATTTCAGAAGAAATCACAACTTAATTTACATCAGAAAACTCACATGGGAGAGAAACCCTATACATGCAGTGAATGTGGGAGAGCCTTCATCAAGAAGTGTCGGCTTATTTATCATCAGCGAACTCATACAGGAGAGAAACCTCATGGATGCAATCTGTGTGGGAAAGCCTTTTCTACAAAGTTCAGTCTCACTACTCACCAGAAAACTCACACAGGAGAGAAGCCGTATATATGCAGTGAATGTGGAAAAGGCTTCTTTGAGAAGAGACGTCTCATCATACATCAACGAACTCATACTGGAGAGAAACCCTTTATATGCAGTGAATGCGGAAAAGGCTTCCCCCTAAAGAACCCTCTTATCAGACATCAGCGAACACATACAGGAGAGAAACCCTATGTATGCAGTGAGTGTGGAAAAGGCTTCACCATGAAGAGTGATCTCATTGTACATCAGCGTACTCATGTCACAGAGAAACCATATGTTTGCAATGATTGTGGAAAAGGCTTCACTGTGAAAAACCGTCTGATTGTACATCAGCGAACTCACACAGGAGAAAAACCTTACGTGTGTAATGAATGCGGAAAAGGCTTCCCAGCAAAGATCCGACTGGTTGGACATCAACGAACTCACACTGGAGAGAAGCCCTATATATGCAACGAATGTGGAAAAGGCTTCACTGAGAAGAGCCATCTCAATGTTCATCGGCGCACTCATACTGGAGAGAAACCCTACATATGCAATGAATGTGGAAAAGGCTTAACTGGGAAAAGTATGCTCATCGCTCATCAGCGAACTCATACTGGAGAGAAACCCTATAAGTGCAATGAATGTGGAAAGGGCTTCACCATTAAGAGCACTCTAGATATACATGAGCGAACTCATACTGGAGAGGAACCCTACAAGTGCCATGAATGTGGTAAAGCCTTCAGGAAGAAGACATGCCTCATACAACATCAGAGACTTCACACAGGAAAAACTTCCTTTGCGTGTAATGAATGTGGAAAATTTTCTTTACGAAAGTACGATCTCATCACCCATCAGAGAATTCACACAGGAGAGAAACCATATGAATGCAGTGTATGTGGAAAAGCCTTCACCACAAAGTCAGGGCTCAATGTTCATCATCGGAAACATACAGGAGAGAGGCCCTATGGATGCAGTGACTGTGGGAAATCGTTTGCCCACTTATCAATCCTTGTTAAACATAAGAGAATGCACACCTAGTCATTGTGGAAAGCCTGTTTCCAGTTTTGGTCCCTGGATATTAGAATTTGCACAAAATAACTAAATAAATGCAGACAATGTGATAGTGTCTTTAGTTATCGGTTACCTCACATTCAGTGTCAAAGAAGAATATGCAAATAAAATGTAAAAATCATTCTCAGTGAAACATTTCTAGGTTATTTTATGTCTAAGAGATGTATATTGAGATAAAAACTGTGAATTGACAAACTAGGAGAAACCACAGTGGGAATATGGTCTCTATCATCAGTGTAACTCAGCATAATGGGGTGTGTATAACCAAGTTTATAAGTAGCATCACACAGCCTGTAAAACCACCAGAAATATGATTTTTTGTGTATTTTTATTTTAAAATAAATTCAAATCCACAAAAACATACAGAAATAATCTGGAGGATTTTCATATACCCTTCACTCAGCTTCTTCCAAAGATAACATCAGCTTTAAAAGGCATACATTTTTTGTTGTTATGTATAAATAAATTTTTTTCATGGGAAACCAAAACCATTTGCATTGAGTCAGTTATGATTCTTAGTGACCTCAGCAACAACAACAGTGACCTCATAGGACAGAGTAGGACTACCCCAGAGGGTTTCCAAGGAGTGCCGGGTGAATTCAAACTGCTGAACTTTTGGTTAGCATCTGTAGCTCTTAACCACTACACCAGTAGGGTTTCTTGTCTCACATATAGCACAACTAAGTTCTAAAGCTGTTACATTAATTCATACTCCCTCATGTTAACCCTTTACCATTGTATCTTCTCTCTGATCCTAACCATTGACAACCATTGATCTATTTATCATTTGTAGAATATTTTATCAACAGAATCATAAAAAATATACTCGTTTGAAAATGGCAATTTTACCTTACGTGAAGGCACCTTAATGTCCATTTAAGTTATTCTGTGTTTCAAAAATGGGTTTAATATTATTGTTGAATAGTAATATACAGATATACCACCATTTATTTGTCCACTCAACCACTGAAGAACACTGTAGTTTGTAATATAGTCACAGCAGCGTCAGAGGTCTCTAACTTCACAAGAAGGAAAGAGACTCAAGATCAAGATCACTCTAAAGCTAATTCCTGGGAGACAGAGGTCAGACATACCTGCACTCTCCAACCTTTTCACAAATTCTAACATCAGCTGTCTTCCACACAGCACTCTCTATATCTCTGTTGGGCTTGATAGTTGATTGCAATAGCCACACAGAAATCACAGACTAAACGATTATGTGGCTTATTTGGGAAGTAACAGGCTACAATTCTAGATCAACTTAGCAGTAACTGGGTACTACTATGGATACAGTTCTTCCATCAGAATGGTTTTGAAATAAGACAGCTCAGCTTCTTCTTGGCCATCCACGTAGGCAGGCCTTGAGCCTGTAGACAGGCCCTACTTCCAGCTGTGTTCTCCAGGGCCCATTTTGTCTCTGCCCCTGCCAGGCATGTCTTACAGCTCTCTTAACTCTGCCACCAAATGCCCTAAGGCATCATGCTTGAAGGAGGTCAGCTTGGTCACTCCATATGCCAATGATACCACTACAGCCACTAGGAAGCTTACTGTAGCTGGCTCATGCTGGTCTGATATACTCATGCTGCCGCTGTACTGTCTTGCACCATCTCCAGTACTACTGCTGTTTCTGTGGTCCTGGTGGTTTTCAGTGTAGGGACTGTGGGTCCAAAGGATGTCCTCCACTCCCAGCAATTCTTGTTGATGGTGGTGAGATACCTCTCAGCACTTTTAAGTGAGGTTGGTACTTTTAAGCCCACCATGACACCATATCCTCAGTAGGCCACAGGCACCTTATTTTCATAGTAATTGATCAATGCCTACAAGGGTGTTACAGACCTTATTTGTGTAATAGACTAACCAAACCCTTTGCCATACTGCGGCTCAGCTAATTAGTTTGGCAGAATTATGAAAGGCCATATATTGCACTGTAGGGTTGGTTCCAAGATACATGGTCCACTCATGGCTCTTCTTTCTTTGTTGTAGTGAGGTTCTCTCTGTTTGCGTCTGGGATGATTAATTTTATACTTGGCAGGATAGTAAAACTGACTGATCCCTTTGTTAAGGTTCCATAGACCATATGTGCCTGGTTCCAAGCCCACATGCATAGATCAGTGATCACTTCCAGCACTGTTACGCATTTGCTGAAACATCTCATTTGGTATTCCGTCAGTTCCTAGAGCCTTGTTTGGTGCCAGTGTTTTCAGTGCATCTTTGACTTCTTCCTTCCGTACCATCAATTCTTGGTCATATACTATCTCCTGAAATGACTGAACATTGACTGATTCTTTTTAATATAGGGACTTTGTATTCCCTCCTTCCATCTTCTATTGACACTTCCCACATTGTTTAGTATTTCCCCCCACAGAATTGTTCATTGTTGCAACTCAAGGCTTGAATTTTCTCTTCACTTCTTTCAATGTGAGAAATGCAGAGCATGTTCTTCTCCTTTGGTTTTCAAAATCCAGGTCTTTGCACACATCATTATAATACTTTGTCTCCTTGAGTGACACTTTGAAATTTTCTGTTCCACTCTTTTACTTCAGCATTCCTTCTGTTCACTTTAGCTACTTGTCATTCAACAGCAAGTTTCAGAATCTCTTCTGACACTCATTTTGGCCTTTTCTTTTTTTCCTGTTTCTTTAATGACTTCATGCTGTCTTTGTGTATGATGTCCTTGAAGTCATGCCACAACTTTTCTGGTCTTCAGTCATTAGTGTACTGTGAGTCAAATCTATTCTTGAGATGGTCTCTAAATGCATGTGGAATATATTCAAGGTTGTTGTCTCAGTCATCTAGTGCTGCTATAACAGAAATACCACAAGTGGATGGCTTTAACAAACAGAAATTTTATTCTGTCATGGTCTAGCAGACTACAAGTCCAAACTCAGGGCATCAGCTCCAAGGGAAGGCTTGCTCTGTTGGCTCTGGAAGAAGGTCATTTTTGTCAGTCTTCCGATGGACTGGGAGCTTTTGAGGCACAGGGACCCGGGGTCCTTTCTACAGGATGCTGTCTGCTCCCAGCACTGCTTGTTGGTGGTATGATGTCCCCAGTTCTCCACTCACTTCCCTTTCCTCTTTATCCCAAGATTGCCTCAATGTTAAACACTGAGTCCTGTCCCACCAACACAACTGTTGTCCATTCTCCCTCCTTAATATCATAGAGGCAGGTTTTACACATATAGGAACATCACACAGTACTGGGAATCATGGCCTAGCCAAATGGTTATGCACTTTTGGGGGGGGCACTGTTCAATCCACGATGGATGTACTTTGGTTCTCATCAAGTTCTAATTTTCTTCAGCTTCAACTTGAACTTGCATGTGATCAACTGATGGTCTGTTCTGCAGTCAGCCCTGGCCTTGTTCTGACTGATGATATTGAGCTTCTCCATTGTCTCTTTCCAGAAATGTAGTCGATTTGATCCCTGTGTATTTCATCTGGCAAGGTCTGCGTGTATAGTCACCATTTTTTCATTTGCTGATAAAAGGTACTTACAATGAAGAAGTGGCCCGTCTTGCAAAATTCTATCAAGTGATCTCCAGCATTGTTTCTATTGCCAGAGTCACATTTTCCAGCTACTGACCCTTCTTTGTTTCCATCTTTCACATTCCAATGATCTGTAATTATCAGTGCATCTTGATTACACGTTCAATCAATTTTAGACTGCAGAAGTCAGTAAAAATCTTCAGTTTCTTCATCTTTGGCTTAAGCAGTTGGTGTGTTAATTTGAACAATAGTTGTGTTACCTTATCTTCCAGGTAGGCATATCGATATCTCCCTATTATAGTGCATACTTCAGGATAGATCTTGAAGTGTTCTTTTTGACAATGAATGTAACATTACTCCTCTTCAATTTGTCATTGCCGGAATAGTAGGCCATATGACTATATGATTCAAAATGGCCAATACCAGTCCATCTCAGCCCACTAATGCCTATGATGTTCATGTTTATGTGGTCCATTTCATTTTTGATAATTTTCAATTGCCTAGATTCATACTTTGTGCAATTTCATGTCTGAATTATTAATATATGTTTGCAGCTGTTTCTTCTCATTTTTAGTAATGCCATATCAGCAAATGAGGGTACCAAAAGCTTGACTCCATCTACATCATTAAGGTTAACTCCAAGGAGGCATCTCTTTCCCAACCTGAGGGACTCACCTTCCAGCACTGTTACCTGGCCAAACAACTGGAAGAGACTGATGTCTATTCCCATGAAAGGTGATCCAACCAAATGTGGAAATTATCAAACAACATCACTAATATCACGTGCAAGTAAAACTTTGCTGAAGATCATTCAAAAGTGATTGCAGCAGTTTATAAATACGAAACTGCCAGAAATTCAAGCTGGATTCAGACGAGGTCATGGAAACGGCGATGTCACTGCTGATCTCAGATGGTTCTAGGCTGAAAGCAGAGACCACCTCAAGGACATTTATTTTATTGACCATGCAAAGGCATTCGACTGCATGGATCACAATAAATTATGGATAACATTGTGAAGAATGGAAATTCCCGAACACTTAATTGTGCTCATGAGCAGCCTGTACATAGATCAAGAGGTAGTCACTGGAACAGAATAAGGGGATACTGCATGGTTTAAAGCCAGAATGGTGTGTGTGTTACAGATGTATCCTTTCACCATATTTGATCAATCTGTATGCTGAGCCAATATGGCTGGCGTATGCTGAGCCAGGACCTCTTCCAAATCTTTCCTGATGCATCTCTTTGCTTTGTCAGGGGTTTGAAACCACCAACAACTTCATGGGAAAAAGACATGTCAGCCATGGAAACCCTCTTGGGACACTATGAGTAAGAATCAACCTGATGGGTTTTGTGGTTTGGGTACTGTTAATGGAAACAGTCCTTTGCAATACCACCCTCACACCTGAGAATAACAAGTTCTACCACCATCAACACCATCAATTGCTGCTTGGTTGATTACAGCTAATGGTAACCCTGTTTAGGTCAAAGTTGAGCTGTGCCCTTATAAATAGACCATCTAAATAGACACATAATGAAATGCTATGCAATGATAAAGAACAACACTGATTTGGGGAACATCTGATAACATTATGCTCAGTGAAATTAGTTGCAAAGGGACAAATATTTTACTATAGCACTCAATAAAAGGTTTAAGCACTGAAGAAAATAACCTTTGCCAGTTACAAGGTAAGGGTGAGAGGGAGAGGGATATTCATAGACTAGATAGTTTACACAGATTGGGTTAAGTGAAGGAGGGAAGCGACAATACACCGTAGAAGGGAGATTAACACTGCTGGACTACACCAATAGCTAAGAGGTTTCCTAAATGCAACTCAACATTTTGAAGGTCAGAGTAGCAGGGGCAGAGTTCTGGGAATCATGGTTTCAGGGGGCATCTAGGTCAATCAGCATAAATTTTTTTTAAAATTTTTTTATTTTGAGAAAATACTCTGCAACCCATATTGGTGAGTGGCATCCGGGTTCTTAAAAGCTAGCAAGCTGCTGTCTAAGGAGCATTAATTGGTCCCAATCCACCTAGAACAGAGAACAAAGGACATCAAAGACAAGAGGAAAATACAAGCCCAGGAGACAGAAGTGGCCAAATGAAGAGGAAAATACATCAACATAGGATTACAAGAACTAGATGGCATCTGGTCTCCACCAATGACTACCCTGATGGGGAGCACACCATAGAGTCCTTGACGTATCAGGAGAAAAATGGGGGTGCAGATCTAGTACTCTTTTAAAAGACCACACTTGATGATCCAACATGCTGGAGGTTCCCTGAGAACATGTTCCCTGGACTTGTTGCTAGACCAGAGCTGAAACCAGTACCAAAGCCAACTCTCCAGACAAAAATTGGACTGGATTATAAAATACAGAGTGATGCTGGTGAAATGTGTGCTTCTTGGCTTAAATATATACATAAGGCTGCTGGAGCAGCTCCTCTCTAGTGGCAAGATGGGAGAGTAGAGAGGAGGGGAAAGGGTTGGTTAAAAGAATATTGAAAGTGCAAGGTGGGAAGGAAGAGTGTGCTGTCACAGGGTTGGAAAAGAAGCTAGAATTGTATAGAGGTATATGTGCGGGGGTTTATATGGCAAATTAATTTGGATTGTAAACTTATACTTAAAGCACAATAAAATGTTTTTAATTGCTGTTCTACAGTACAAACAGAATGAGAAAAAAACATCAAATACAGTTGCAAAATTTATAAGCTACATGGAAATGCTACGGGGCTTTGTGAATGGTTTTAGTTCTGGCTAACAGAGAGTCTAGGGGCATGTCTTCTGGGGATCCTACAGTCTGTCAGACCATCAAGTCTGATCTTTTTACTGGAGTTTGAGTCTCCTTCAAGGACTCTCTCCTGTTTTCCTTGTTAGGGGGGGTCATTGGTGGTAGCCAGGCACCATCTAGTTCTTCCAGTTTCATATTAATACAGTCTCTGCTTATGTGACCCTTTCTGTCTTTTGCACTCATATTTTCCTTGTCCATTTCTTACTTTCGCCTTTTTAAATATGTTGAATAAACTTTTTTTGTTGTTTACTAAACTTTATGATTTTTTTCCCCCTACATCTTTCTTGAGTGGCTTTTACACTATGTTCCCATCTCAAATATATCTGAGGCTCTGCCAGAAGCTCTATTCCCCCGGTCTGCGATGGCCCCTCTCACACCTTACCAGAGTCTTCAAAACTTCTGTCCTTAAAATCGGCTTCCTGCCAGCCATTCATGTCAGAAGCTTTCCTTGGTTGTTGACTTATGGGTTAAAAACCTTTTTGTTTTCCTTCCAGTAGCACCTTCTCTGCTGTACTGACACTTGAACTCCAAACTAACAGTTAAAAATAATAATCATAATAACATATTATGACTTTGGGCAGCCACTGAAAAGAATTTACCCGGGCCGTATATTTTGTAAAGTCAGAGCCTATAAAAATCTTTTTGTTTTCAGCAGTAGTTAAAGTGTCAGGAAACCGGGCACATTTAAGTGGCCTTTTCTTCTTTGTGAGCTTCCCTGGCTAAAACATAAATAAAAACTCATGGGGCTCAAGTTCATTCCGACTCAAAATAACCCATCCGATCTAGTAGAACTTCCCCTTTGGGTTTCCGTTAGCAGCCGGGTTGTACGGCGAGCCTTCAAATATGGCTGCCTTCAGGGGCCGTGTCCTGTGAGCGCAGACATATTACCTCCCAAGCCAACGTCGGAAGTCTAACAGTCTCCGCCTCTAAAATGCCTCCGACCCTCGTCAGCCTCCGTAGACGGAAGAGGAATCCAGCAAAGGGGCCAGTAGTGGGAGCAATTTATGAAATTCGAAGTGTGAAGTCTCGAAACTTCTAGTGGTTCAGCAGAAAAACAGGTCAGTGTGTTTCGTCCTTGGAACAGGTCGAGGGAGATGTGCGGACGATGTATAGTGAGGACACATGGAGTTGCTGAGAGAAGCATCAGGGTGGTGGTTCTGAGGCCAGTTAGGATGGGTGCGCCTTGGCGCAACGATTAAATCTGTCCCGATCCTCAGGGTACGGGATCTTTGCGGGGCATTCTGCTTTCAAGAAGTGGAGGCGGTAGTTACGAGGAATGCGGTGTCTGGTTCGGGTTCGGGATTTGCCGTGGGACTCAGTGATGTTGGAGCCAGAGGATGGGCATCAGAGGGACATCTGGGCCAGGTGTATGAATGCGGTCTGGAGCGAGGAGGGGCTTGTCTCTGCCTGTGCTGCTAATGGTTGTGAGACCCGATGCTTTGGAAGCCCAGGACCCCTGGCTGGTGGTGAGTGAGATTGGAACCTGCACTGCTGGGACCTAAGGGTTTTATTCCTTGGACAGCAGTTCGAAATTCTTGATTTATATTTTTATAAAAAGAACGTGTTTTTTTTTTTTTTTTACAACTGTGTAAAACTTCATTTTTCTGTCAGTGATACAGAAAAGTTAAACGTCTGATGTTTTCTGTGTATAAAATACTTTGTAGAATTTGCCTGTTCAGTCGCATAAACTAAACTCTGCTAGATAAGCGTTTCTCACACTTTGACATGAGTCATCTTCACTTGCAAGACTTTAAGTTAGAGTTCTTTTTTTTTTTTTTTTATCTTTTCCTGGAAGTTTGAGGTAGAGCCTAAGAATTTGCATTGTCAGTTGGCTCCCAGGTGGTGCTGATGTTACAGGTCCTGACACCAAATGGAAAAAGTTTATATTGCAGTAACAAACATCCCCCAAACATCAGTGGTTTACAAACAAGTGTTGTTTTATTGCTCACAGTGTAGACTGGCTGCGATTTGACTGGTATTCTCTGGTTCTACCCCATGTGTCTTCTCCAGCCCTAGATGCATACTTCCAAATGATCATACCTGTACCGTTTACCATTAAGTAGGTTGACTCATAGTGACCCTGTAGGGCATAGTAGAATTGCCTCATCGGGTTTCTAAGGAGCAAGTGATGGATTTGAACTGCCAACCTTTTGGTTAGCAGCCGTAGCACTTACCCACTATGCTACCAGGATTAGAAACATCCTAAATGTCCAGCTTTTCCATACTGCTGTACCAGTTCATCATCTCTAACATCAGCAACTCTTGCTCCCTCAGAACTCTCCCTTCCATCTTTGAGTTCCATAATTTGCTGCAGTGTCCCACAGAGCTTACAACCTGTATCAAGGAAATGGCTTATGCTGTTATGGAGGCTGACAAGTCCCAAATCTGTGAGTTAGGTGTAGACTTCTTCTGGTTCACATGTCCTCAGAGGCTGACAAAGCCCAATTGACAGGTAAGGCATTTTCAGTCCGCTGGCTTCCATTGCTGAGGTGTCTAGCAAATCAGGTCAGATGATAGGTCACCAGCCTGTGGAAGCAGGTGAATCCCAGAATGATGGCAGGCTGCTGGGTCAGGTCCCCAGAACGGGATAGAGGAGGAAGTGGGCAGTTTGGGTAATTATATTACAAAATGCAGTGCGACCATACAGTACCAGGAATCACAGCCTAGCCAGGTTGACACATGACCCCGACCATCCTGGGCTCCATACGCTTTATTTGCATAGTCCCACTCAATCTTTGGGTGTGAATAACAATGACAGTGGCTAGAAGGGACATGTTAAGTAACTCCATTGCACTGCAGCTTCTCTTTCAGGCTGAATCATCTTACTACAAGTGTGTGTATTTTTTTTTCAAACAACAAGGTTTTGATATTGTTGGGCACTTCCTTTAATTGTCTAAATTAAAAAAAAAAAAAGGAACTTAGCAGTATAAGGTCAATATTTTTGTAACTAACCATTGCCCAGCCAAGAAATAGAACATTGTCAGTATCCAAAAGGTTATAGCAAATACTTCTAGGCTTTTCTTTATGGTTTTGCCATATAGTTAACTATTCCTAGTGATAATTAATTTATTTAGTTTTGCCTGTTTTTAACTAACTATAAATAGAATTGTTTAATACCTTTTTTTTTTTTTTTTTGGTGTCATGTTTGGTTTGCCCAATATTATATTTGGGAGAGGTATTCATGTTTTTACTTTGTTCTATAACCAGAGTTGGCAACCTTATTTTATGAATGTTTATGTAGTCAGTATTTTAGACTTTATAAGCCACATAAAGTCTTGTATAGAATTCTTTGTTTTCTTTTTGGTTTTTGTTACAGTGTTTTAACAAATGTTAGAGACATTTTGAACTTGCAGGCTGGCCAAGAGCTTTAGTTGCTGTATAGTGTTTGGTAATGTGACTATACAGTAGTTTTTTTTTTTTTTTTAAGTTTATTTGAATTGTTTGAAGTTGGGGCTACTACAAATAGTGCTGCAATAAAATACTGGTACATGTCCTGTGGTTCAAACGTGCTTTCATTATGGGGGGGGGGTGTGGACCTAGCTTTATACTTCACAATTAAATTGTTCTTTGAAAGCCAGGTGTAACCTCAGACTAAGAGATGGTACCTGTTTTCTAAAGTAGCTATACCACTTCACAGTTCCTCCAGCAAAATAGCCTTTGCTTCGGATCCAACTCAACGGCACTTGGCTGGCTTGGCTTTATAGTAAATGGTTCATATGATCTGTTTAAACTGTATTTCCATACCCTAATGTAATCTTATCTTAAAGCTCTGTTGATTTGCCTTTCTCATTGAGAGTCACAATAGACCCCAGATTGATTTTTGTGCATATTATGAGGTAGGTAATTCACCTTTTTATTTCTCTTTTATGTGTATATCTGATTTTTTAAAATTGTGATTAGGGCAAGTGTACAATCAAAATCAATTTTGCATACCCACATATCTGCATCTCCATCTGCTCTCGTTTCTCTGCTCTCTCTTGGCATATTCCTACTTTTCACTATATATTTCCAGTATCCCCCCATCCTGTTAATGAGCACCTGTCCCCTCCTCTCCCTCCTCTTCTTACGCATATAGAAACAAACCAGTAGAGCAGCCTCCTATAAATGTATAGAACCATAAAGTACACACACCATATGGTCACACTGTGTGCCCTCATCTGGTCCGTTCTTGTCCAAAGAGTTGACCTCGGTACTGGTTTCCAGTCAGGGCCAGCAGCAGGTCTAGGGGACCCTCCAGGCTGTCAGAGCATCAATTCTGGTCTTTTAATAGAGTTCCCACGTTTTTTTTCATGTTGTCTCAAGGACTCTACATTGTGTCTCCCATCACAGCTGCCTTTGGTGGTGGCCAGGCACCATCTGGTTCTTCTGGTCTAGTGTTGATATAGTCTCCCATTCATATGGATCCTTCTGTCTCATGGGCTCTTTTCTTCTTGTGTCTTTGTGGTTCTTGTTCATCATCTGTTCCGATGAGTTAGGACAATTTGGTGCACCTCAGATGGCATCTTGCTAGCCTTTAAGACCCCAGACAGCATTCACCAGTATAGGGTACAGAAGACTCTTCTTAGCAAAAGACTAATTATAACAGTTGGCCTCAGTGTCCCCTGAAAACATGGTTCCCAGACCTCCATCCCTGCTACTCTGTCCTTTGAAATATCGGGTTGAGTTTAGAAAACTTTTCAGTTTATGGTGTAGTCCAGTTACGTTAACCTTCTCTCTGCTGTGTGCTGTCACTCCCTTCAACTAATCAAATTCCTATCTGTTACCTAATCTATGACAAATGACCAACCCTGTCCCTCCATCCCCACCCTTGTAGCTGTCAGAGTCTTTTTATCTGTACGTGTCTATTTTTCAGTTCTTATAGCAGACGTCTGATACAATACTTGTCCTTTTGCCACTGACTGATTTCCCTCAGCATGTCTTTTAGTTAAAACCAGGTTATGAGATGTTCCTTAAAATTGTCATTGTTCTTTATCATTGGCAACTGTTCCACTGAGTATATGTACCATAGTTTGTTTATCCATTCATCTGTTTATGGGCACCTAGATTGATTCCATCTTTTTGCTGTCGCTGACAGTGCTCCAATAAACATTCATATGCACGTATCTGTTTGTGTGACCACCTTTATTTCTGTAAGATATACTCCAAGCAGTGGGATTACTGGATCATATGGTATTTCTATTTCTAGCTTTTTAAGGAAGTGCCAAATTGCTTTCCAAAGAGGTTATACCATTTTGCATTCCCAACCAGCAGTGTAGGAGAGTTCCAATCTCTCTGCAGCCACTGCAGCATTTGTTGTTCTGTGTTTTTTGGATTATTGGCAACCTTGTTGGGGTGAGATGGTATCTCATTGTAGTTTTGATTTGGATTTCTCTAATAGCAGTTCTGGCTGGCTGGCTTGGCAATAGCAGTTCTACTCTGAACTGTAGGGTTGCTATAAGTTGGAACTGACTCGACAGCAGTAGGTTAATAGCTAATGATCGTGAACATTTCCTCGTGTGTCTTTTGGCTGCCTGAATGTCTTCTTGGGTGAAGTGTCTGTCTATCTCCTTTTCCCATTGCTTTGTTGGAATATTTACCTTTTTCTTATTGACATTTTACAGTACCATGTAGATTATGGAGATCAGACATCAGTCCAACATGTAGTTGCCAAATACTTTTTCCCATTCTGTAGGCAGTCTTTTAACTCTCTTGATGAAGTCTTTAGATGAGTGTAAGTATTTGCTTCTCAGTAGTTCCCATTTATCAATTTTTTGTTGTTTGTGCATTGTTTGTCAGATTTTATAGTCTGTCTAAGCTGTGTATTAGAACTTCCAGTGTTGACCCTCTTTTTTTCTTGCACAATCTGTATCATTTTAGGTTTGATATTTAGGTCTTTGATACATTTTGAGTTAGTTTTTGTGTAAGGTGTGAGATACGGGTCTTGTTTCAGTTTTTTACAGGTGAATATCCAATTTTGCCAACACCGTTTGTTAAAGAGACTGTTTTTAGCCCAGTTTCAGACCTTTGGGGCTTTGTCAAACATCAGCTGTTCATAAGAGGATGGTGATATTTCTAGGGTCTCAATTCTGTTTCATTGGTCTGCATGTTTCTTTTCATACCAGTACCAGGCTATTTTCACTACTGTGGCAGCATAATAGGTTCTAAGGTTGGGTAGTGTGAAGTTTCCCACTATGTTCCTCTTCCTCAGTAGTGAAGCACTGTTTTTTTAAGATATCTTTTACCCATATCTCTTCAAATTCTGAATCTTATGTTTTATTGCCCAGGGTTGTAAAATGTTCTGGGATACCAAATAGAGGGATAGTCAGCAATACTAGGGGCCTCATCTTAAGGGGAGTTCCAGGAGCAGTGAGTGACAGCATCTAGTCTTAGAGATAATGTACCACTCACACTGAATTTTCCTTTCTGCTTACAGATTGTGACTCCCCATCAACAAGAAAACCACTTGAAGGAAAGAAGAAGGGGTTCCAGGATTTGGATATTTTCTTTCTGGGGAACACCCTTTATCAGAGTTTGAGATTTTTGAACAGAAATTCAGATTTAACTTAGTAAACACCAAGACAAGCACCCCGGTTGCTGATCATGTCCCAAGAACAACAGAAGATGATCAAGGCTCAGGTGACTTTTGGTTTGTTTTATGCTTTCCGTGATAGGTTTGTAGGAAATGTAAAATATTAGTTCAGTGGATCTGCAGTGTATCGGTTTAGGTAAACAGGAGCTGGAAACAAATAGATTTGAGATATAATTCAGTATCAGGCAAAATATGACCAGGAATATGTTACTCATAATATTAACACTGAATTAATTCCTTTGGAAGATTATGTGTGTTTGGGAGGATACTGTGGGTTACAGTAGCTTCTGACTTGTATTTAATATCTCTGGCCGACACAAGAGAATCATTATAATTTACGTGTTTTTGAAGAGAAAGGAAATCGGTTCCTTGGAGGATTCCAGTATTTCATGAGACTTTAGTCTTCGTAAATTTCTTTCATGGTTCTTCCTAGAAGTGATGTAAATGGTGACTGGAATAGCAGCAGTTTCATAAATGCAGAAAATGAAACTGTAGGTTATATGCTATGGTTATTTCTTTCTGGGTTCCTCCTAGACTGCTGTAGGAATAGACCAGGTGAACTCAGTGGACACAGGAGACCAATACAGTCGGCCTGTGAACTCAGCACCCTGTGGTGATCTAGGTTTACCCATTCCTGTCACTGCAGCATTACCAAATGCCATCCCGTCCGTCTCTGCGTCATCACGTGTTCTCCTGTCTCGCTTTCTTCTGTACAGGAGAACCTATAAGAGCTGGAACATGACTGCCTTAACTTTCTGGCTTATAAGTCTTCCACCTTTGACACAGTACAGTTTTGCCACTTTTCTATTGCTTTGTATTAGGGGAACATCTTTGCATTTTCTTTCTCTGACAAGTTTTCGGCTTACACAGGTTCCAGCCTTTTCAGCTTTCGCTGTGTTTTGTAATTACTGGTGAGGTTGTGATCTCTCTTGTGTTGGCCATTGCTGTGCAGTATAACGAATAGTCTAAGTTGGTGATGGAGATGAATCGGGATCAGCAAAAAGTTGGTTCCCATGTCTTGAAGGTCAAACAGATCTTGCCTTCTCATTTCTCTGTAAAGTTCGATACCACAGTTCCCCCCCACGGTGCTCTGTGTGTCACTGCAGGGTTTGATCGTTTGTTGCCATGGCCGCGCTGAACTCAAAGACTAACAGCAGTTTATTTGAAAGCGACAGACAGGATCAGACTCAACTAGGAAGTAATAGGAACAGCTGAGAATCCACATCAGGAAGCACACACATATCTGGCAGTCAGCTGACATGCCTTCTCTGCTAGATGGCCACCATCTTTGCCTCAGCTTGACTGATCTTGTGGTCAGCTGTCTTGTCTGCAGTGCAGGCGCCTTGCTGTTGGGCTCTCAACCACTGCACTCCCCACTGTCAGCCTCTCTGCCCCTGACTGGCTCAGCTCATAACCGGTGTAGCAGCTCACTCAGCCATGCAAATGAAGTAACTATGGCCTGCTATGCAAATGAAGTATCTGTGGCATGTTAAGAGGGGATTGGTCAACTTTTGGGACCTTGGTGGGAGGCCTTGCCTTGATTGACAAAAAGTTTGTAGGTATAACCAGCTAGCCTCACAGAGGTTTCAAAGACTGAAAGAAGCAGAGAGAGAAGGGACAGGAAGAAGCAGTAGGAAGAAAGCAGACAGAAGAAGCAAGGATCCTCCTGTAAAAGCTATATCATGAACCAAGGGCTACAACTCTGAAAACAGCAAGAAGCTTGAGAGGGACTCAGGGGCAAAGCCAGTGGCCACCGGCCCAGAAAGGCCACTGTGGCAAAATCTAAGGGAGCCTTTCCTGAGAGGGGCTGAGAGGAGGCTGGCATGGCTAAGAGGAGCTGAGAAAGCTGTACTGCACTGAAGAAAGGAGACTTGGCCTGCAGCCTTCGTAATCTTGATCCTGAATTGTAACCTGTTGGTTCTGATCCTGAGCTGTACCTTGTTACTTCCTTAATAAACCAGTTAATGTGACTATGATCTGTGCATACTGGGTGGTCACCGCAATGGATTATTGAAGCCAGAAAAGGTGTAGAAAGTGCTCTGAGAGAGATGGTTGGTGTCAGAATTAGTAAAATAGTTAGAGGAGTGGAGATATGTCCCACCTCATCTGTTGGGAATCAACTTTGGGCTAATCTTGATCTTTGTCCTCCCTGAAGTTAGGTTCTGGTGATGCTATTACTGCTCCCTACATTCTGTATTTCGATACGGCAGCCTGAATAAAGGAAATAAGGAGTACAACTTTCTGCAAGTTTCATTCATATCATGAAAAGGAAATCACTTCCTTAAACAGGACCCTTTTATCGCAGGAATCACTGACATTCAGCGATGTGGCTGTGGAGTTCACCTGGGAGGAGTGGCAGCTTCTGGGCCCTGCTCAAAAGGACCTGTACCAGGATGTGATGTTGGAGAACTACAGCAACTTGGTGTCAGTGGGTGAGGGCAGCTCCCCTGTTTCCCTTAGAGGGTCCCCAGTCAGTAGCCTTTCCTTTCTGTGGAGAAGTGTCTGTGGTGCTCCCAACTGGTAGGTTCTCAGTCTACTCCCTAGCCCTAGATAAATGGGCATATTCTTTCTACTCTGACAGAAAAACCTTTATTTCAGACTTGGTAAACAACTTCTCCAATTGGTTTTTCCCAAGTGTAATACTGTATAGTCTTCACATAGCAAGCCCGATTTGGTATTTCTGGGTCTTCTGTCATTTCCAACAAACAGGATATCAGATTAGTAAACCAGATGCACTCTGCAGGCTGGCACAAGGGATGCATCCATGGAGTATATTAGACTAAATTCATAATCGAATATATTCAGGTGAGTAAATGAAAACCAACAAGGATCAAAGGGTGTGGAAGTCACAGAGAAGCTGTGAGGGGTGTCTGAGCATGCATACACAGAGCCTCCCGCCATATCCTTCTCATGTGAAACCTAGTTTTATGGTATAGAAGTTTAGAAAAAAATGTAACCCCCTATTTTCTGAGATTGGATCCCATTTTAATTGATATACATCTTAATATTTTTATTTACATACATTTTTCCTGTGTACAGTCCTCCTATCTTTCCTTTCTTCGTATCCTTCCACTTCCCTTACTTTGCAATTCCACCTTCTGGGCCTCTCTCCTAAGAGAAAACCTTGAAATCCTAATGGTCCTCTGAGTGTGGCACCTTCCTCCCCTATAGGAAATACTGAGTTCCCTTACTGGTACCCAGCTCATCTCTGATACTGTGTCCCTACAGTAAACTCTCTCACTGCACCTTTATCTGCATCCTTAACTTCTCTTTTTCCCCTACTCTGATGTTCTCCAAAGACATTGATTTTAATTTTCTTATTTGTTCCCCTAATCCTTTAAAATTCCTTCAGTTAAGCTCCTTCTGTACCCCAGAGAAGACTTGTCAAATTGGCATTGTCTGTGATATTGCCTAACACACTTTTCTCTATATAGTTTTGTCAGAATTGACTCAATGGCAGTGAGTTTTATTTTGTTCCACTTTTTTTTTTCTTAATTACAAATACAAGCCTCAACAATATATTTGACTTCTATGAGGCAGGGTTAAATATATCCCAAACCTCCAGTTTGTTCAAGGTGCCGTGCAACTCAGGATCAGGATCAGGAAACATGTAGGCAAAGCCTGGAAGCCTCCCCTGCGGTGGAGAGCACATTAGTCCCTTCCTCGTGTAAGACAGCTCTCAGCTTCACAGCTGTGCAAACACGCTGGCCTTTTCCTCTGCTGTGCAGAACCGTCTCGACCATGTAGGCCTCCATCTGGCCATGCACATCTGTCTGAGTGGTGCGGTGGGTTTCTGCAGTTCTCACTGCTTCTGCCACTGAACCTCCTCCAGAGATGATGCTGTCTTCAAAGTTACAGCCTTTGACCTATACTGTAGCTCTTTTTGGAGGTTCCTCACCCCGCCCCCTCTTCTCGCCTTTCAAAAACCCGTGTGGGCCACGACCAGTGACTGCTTTAATAGAGAACACAATGGAAAAGTCCCTGATGTAGCAGAAGAAAAGTGGGTGTACACAACTAGACCTCTGTTAAATGAACAGACTTGATGGTCTGTCAGACTGGAGGGTCCCCAGAAGACATGGGCCCCAGACTCTCTGTTAGCCCAGAGCTGAAACCAGTACCAAAGCCAACTCTTCAGATAAAGATTGGACTGAACTATGATCAAGTGTTTTACAGCTAACCCAGGCAGTGTCATTCAACTGGACAAAAGTATCAAACCCTCTAGGGTAGGAAACTTGGGCAAAGTTAACTCCTCAGGGCTTAGAGGGAAAACCTCTCCAGTAGCATTTCCAAAGAATCAAGCCAAACCCCACCTAAAGGAGTGCTGTGTGGCACTGTCTGATAACCGTTTATCATACATAGTAGTGTTTCAGTCGGAAGCTGTGAAATGAATGAGTCTGTCCTTCAGCAGTTTGGATCAGGTGGCCCTCCAGATTCTGTGACTTGTTGCTCATGTTGATTTGCTTGTGTTTTACCATCTCCATGTTTTTTGCAAGACCTAACTTAGGAAGCAGGCAAATCTATACTTATCTAAACTTGTTTCTACACTAACTTCTTTTACTGTTTAGGTTGTTTATATGTTTTCTACCAGTATGCAGGGACTATTGGAGTTTTTCTTAATTCATATAAAAGAGTTGTCATCACAGAGCCACTTCACATACAAGTATATTTCAAATAGATTTATTTGGGATGATGACACAGTGTTTTCTTCTTTCCTAGGAATTCAGACGGTTGATGATCATCTGCCTGAGTGCTCGGAAAATGAAAGCTGGATAGATGGGAAGGAACACTGCCATGAATACAAGGCACTAGAAAATGTTGTTCGTTGGTACAAAAGTCATTCTCCTTTAAGACAAATTCGTGGCATGTTTGATTTGCCCAAAAAAGCTGTTAAATCAAATTTATCATCAATCAGCCAGAACAGAAGCTACGAAATAAAGAACTGTGTTGGGTTTAATAGTGATGAGAAAACCGGTCCCCATGCAAACCAAGAGAAACTTAATACAGAAACTCAGTTCTGTGAGACTGAAAAATCCAGCAACACTAAGTCCCACCTTATTAAGCATCAGAAAATAAAAAAACCATATGTATGCAAGGAATGTGGGAAAGCCTTCATCAGAAAGTCTTGGTTTTTTAATCATCAAATCGTTCATACAGGAGAGAAACCCCATAGATGCAGTCTGTGTGGGAAAGCCTTCTCTAAAAAGTACGTGCTTACTGAACATCAGAAAATTCATACAGGAGAAAAACCTTATGAATGCACAGAATGTGGCAAAGCCTTTCTTTATGAATCCCTGCTGAGTAACCACCAGAAAACGCATACAGGAGAAAAACCCCATATATGCACTAAATGTGGAAAAGGCTTCACCCAGAAGGGAAATCTCAATATTCATCAGCGAATTCATACTGGGGAGAAACCTTATGTATGTGGTGAATGTGGTAAAGCCTTCAGTCAAAAGTCCAGCCTCATAGAACATCAGAGATTTCATACAGAAATTAATCCCTTTTTATGCAATGAATGTGGAAAATTTTATTGCCAGAAGTCAAGTCTCAATAGACATCAGAAAACTCACAAAGGCAAGAAACACTTTCAATGCAGTGAACACGAGAAAGGCTTTGAGGAGAAGCCAGAGCTCATTGCACATCAAGCATCTCCTACAGGAGATATACCAGGTGGCTGCAATGAATGTGGGAAAACATTTGACTGCATGTCTTCCCTTTTATCACATAAAAGAATACACACAAATGAGAAGCATGTAGATTCAACCCAAGTGGATGACCCATCTATGTCAGGTCATAGCAAGTCACATACCCCTGATCTCATGCAGGACAAAAAGCCAGTGAATAGATTGACTGTGCAGATGCCTTCTGTGGCAGCGCAGACATCAGTGAACACAAGTGGGCTCCTGACAAATAGTAACATAGTCCTTGTGGGACAGCCTCTGGCCAGATGTGAACCCTCAGAAGATAACAGAGAGTTTGTCCAAGAGAGAAATGTTACGAATGCAGCGAATGTGGTAATGCCTTTAGTGATCAATTACGTCTTGTTTTATGTCACATAAAATGGTAGGATAAAGTCAGAAACGGGGGGAAAGGGTTGAGCAAAAATTTCTACCTCGTTATATGTGCCTACAATGTATATGCTAAAGGAAGTCATGAATGCAGAAACTGGGAAAACCTGGTACACTCATCCTGTATAAGTGTCTACTTGGCTATTGTGACAGTCTTGTTAGCACAAACATACAACAGCTGTTCTGCTGTGCAAAGTAAATGAACTTAAGTGTGGCTTAAGCGTGGTGGAGGAAATAAAAACCAAATTTTTATACAAGAAAATTGCTCTTGAATGTTGCTATAAAAGAAAAAGGTCATGGGAGGTTGCAGTGAAGTGAATTACTTACTATGGCCCTTCTAGCCATAGGCTTTGTGACTGCCACTCAGTGATTGGGCAGTCCCATGCAAACAAGGTGTATGAAGTCTTAACAGGATTTGGTCAATTATTCCATTCTGCTAGGCTTAAGTTGAGCCATTCCAAAGGCAGATGGGGATGACCGCCCTACCACCAAGATGGAAAGATGGGATTGGAGCATGTCCTTTGGACCTGGAAACTGCAATAGTCATCTCCTAAGCCCAGGAAATCTGTAGAGCTGTAACACTGGGGATGGTATAAGACAGCCAAAAGGGGTAGCAGAGAAACGGCAGCAGCAGAATTGAGACTGATGTGAGCTGGTGTGGTGGGCTTCCTGGCCTTCTGAACACAGTGGTTGCAGTTGGGTGTGCTGACCCACAGAGTGAGAGAGCTGAGTCGTGCTAGGAAGTAGGGTGCCTGCAAGAACTTAACCAGCAGAGCTGGAGAACTTTGTAATACGTGTCCCAACAGGGCGTAGGCTGGGCTGAGGACCAAGGGACCAGACAGAGACCTACCTGCAGACACTAATCAGCCTTGGGCAGTTGATGCTGATCATTGTTCTCTCTGCACTTGGGAAGTTAAGGAGGTCACATGCCTCTGCCACGCTATTTTTTACAGAGGTGATTGGTTGCAAAGGGAACCACTGAGTAGCAGAATGCTGTCAATTTTAGAACTTTATATTATACAACCAAACCTAATGCTGTCAAGTCAATTCTGACTCATAACACCCCTGTAGGACAGTAGAAATTCCCCGGAGTTCCAAGAAGCTGCTGGTAGATTTGAACAGCTGACGTTTTAGTTAGCAACTGAGCTCTTAAACACTGTACCATAAGAGCTCCTATATCATGCAAAGGCATCTAAGACAATAGTGTTACATTGAATGTATTCAATAGTGTAATGAATATCAGTCACATACTGCCTTTGAGCCTAGCAGCTTCCAGGTGATGAAAATACAGTGGGTAATAAAAACGACTCATATCTTGTTGGAGAGACCATTGACTAAATTGGATTATGTTTAAGAGGAATCTTGACACTGCAGCTCTTCCAGTCAAAGAATGATGTAACATCAGCATTAGATAATATAGACATGGAGTAATTGGTACAGAGGGTTTAGTTAGAATATGTAGGAGTTAGAAAATCCTAAAAGTTTTTTATGTTGATTTCCTGTCAAAATCTAGTTGTCATTGAGATTACCACCCATATTGATCCCATGCATTTAAGAGTAGAATCCTACTGCTAGGATTTTCCATGACAGATTTGGAAGTAGGTCACCAGGCCTTTCAAGCTGCCTCTGGGTGGACTTGAACCGAGCAACCACATGTGTTTACCATGAGTACCACCCACAGATTCTTGGAGTAAGGAATACTTTTAAGAGTACTTAGCCACCCCAGGAAACAAGTTTTTCTTTGAGTGCCCATGTCATACCTCAAGGGGATTATACATTCTTCAGTAATTTTTTGTTTGTTTTCTTACTGTCATGGTGAAGTCAGTTCTGCTATTGCCATGTGGCTTTGGTCTTTTTTTTTTGAGAAACAGGTTGATTCCCCACCTCACCCCCAACCCTGAGAAATTATTGCCTTTGCTCTTGTGGATTAGAGAAGCAATGTGGGAAAAGTAAGGGGATTCATTTGTTGTTTTCTACCCAAAAATGCAAAGGAATTCCCCTGGTTCGCTGACATTTCCTGGTTAAGCTGTAAACAACTAGATGATTTTGATAGTTTTGTCCAGCCTGAGCTGGTAATTAACAAGACCTGAATTGAATGACATGTCAGACAACTTAGGATTGGTTGAATTCTGGTATTGTGAGGGAGGCCTCACCTTGCAGCTGATAAGAATCAGGATATGCATAATGAGAAGAGATGCTAGCTAAAATCTGAGGTGGTAGACAAGCAGAGCCATCTGCTATGCTGACTATAAGCTTGCCCAGTAAGCAGAGGAGCAGCTGTTGGCAGAAAAGCCATCAAGGGAGAGCTCTACTACCAGAGGAGCGTGACAGACAGCAAAGGGCATCTAAGAGAGCTGATTGTACTACTGTACAGGCTATGAGCTAGGCAAATTAACAGCAGAGAAGCTGATTGTAGAGACTGGTGGCACAGAGATGATGGCTAAGAGATCCAGTGAAGAATGCAGGTAAGATCTGAGCAAGCTACTTCAGTGGCTGTGAGCTGGGCCAGTTAGCAGCAGAGAGGCCAGTGTCAAACTGGCCAGTGGTGAAGAAGCTTGAAGACGGGAAGAACCTAAGAGAATTGAATAGGCTGCTATACTGGCTGTGTGCTGGGCCACTTGGCAGTGGAATGGCCAAAAACAGAGGCCAGTGGCAGATAGGCTAACAGCAGAAAGGCTGAACTGTAGAGAGAGCAGCAGCAGAGAGGGCTGAGTGGGATGCTGCAGTGGCTATGAGCTGGCCAAGTTACCAGGAGAGATGCCAGTGGCAGAGATCCAGGGGCAGTGCGGCCGCACGGTGGAAAGGCCCTAGGGCAGATAGGTCCTGATGGCAGAGAATCGTCCAAGGTCCTCATTAAGAACCACGTCAGCAGCAAGCATTTTTGCTGCAAGCATCTTGCAAGAAAACAGTCCTAACTGACCAGTTGCATCCTGGTTGTATCCTGTTACTTCAAAGCTGAACCAGATTCTGAGTTCTAGGCTGTTGTTTCTCTGATAAACCACATAGCTGTGAGTGTGGTCTGTGAGTTCTGTGTGACCATTGCACCAGATTAGCAAACCCAGCAGATTTTAGTATTAGGTCACCCTGTAGGCAGGGCAACTGATGTCAGAAGTAATGAAGAAGTTGGAGAGCAGAGATTTTTCTGGCTTCCACCTCATAGGAACCAGCTGTGTGTGAATCCTTATTCTTATCCCTGATTTAAACGTATCCACAACCGTTTATCCCAAACGTATCCACAACCGTTTATCCCCATCTTATTTTAAATTCCTTGATAGTTTTTCTGAGCATTTATACCCAAGTAGATTATAAATAACTAGATAGTAGTAATTTGTTACTTGAATTTTAATATTAGAATTCAGTTCCTCAGTTACACTAGCTGTATCTCACATGTTCAGCAGCCAGGTATGATTACATGTTACTTACCTGTAGCATCTGAGTCAATTCCAACCCACAGCTACCCTATAGGGTTTCCAAGGAGCTACTGCTACATTCATACTGTACTATCAGGGTTCCCAAAAAGGCATTTGCCTTCCTGTCTGGGAATCTAACCCTAATTTTCCATGTAATGGACAGTGATATTGAGAGTATTAACAGCTGTAGAAAATTATTAGCTAGCTTTTTTTTTAATACTAAAATCCCTTTCTGACACACAAAATTGTAACCTCCCTCTGACCAGTACTCACAAAGATTGTGAGTTTGTTTTCCCAGGCTATACTTGACCGATAGCCGGAAAGAGTGATGCCAGTTTGTGCCCCACTATTCAAATAAGCAACACCATTCCTGAGCTAAATAACCAGTGGGCGTATGTCAAGGACAGCACATCTTGAAACAAAAAGGCTGTATGTCTCCACCAACCTCACCTCTGAACACCTGCGTGCTTGTACCCCTCACCTACCAACCTTCTCTTCCCTAAAGCCTTCTATAAAACTTGCCAGGCTGAACTGAGATGTTAAGACGAATTTAAAGGCCCTGAGATCTCCACTAAAAGACCACAATTGATGTTCCAGGGGCTTCGGGGTTCCCCTGGGAGCATAGCCCCTGGCCCTGATGCTGCCCTTGTCCATAAATCATAATGAAGGTCAGCTCTTCGGACAGCAATGGATTGGACTTGACGACGCACTTCATAGTTCTAAGCATCTGTAAGATATAGTCCTGCTGACCTCATACTGGAGGAAGGGGAGTGAGTGGAAAGCAGGAGATATGAGACTGTTGGGAGGATAGGACATGTATGGAGCAGAGAGGAGGAGTGTGCGGTCACTGTGCAGGGAGAGCAGTAGAGGCTGAATATAGGTGAGCATGCAAATTTATATGGGAACGTACATTTTCATTCAATCATAATAATAAAAAAAGATGAGTTTAAGTGTGCTGACCCACCGTCTTCTTGCATTGCCCGCAATCTGAATAAAGTCCTCTTAAAATTCAATCCCTGTCTCTGCACATTGGATTAGTAGTGACAGACAACACAAGTCTGCAACCAGGATTTTTCCAATAACATTTTTGGTGATCATAGCAGGACAGCACTGGAAATCTCTAATCGCTCCCCAGTAAGTTCAGGGATCTTACAGGGAAGTCTTGGTGGTCACCTGGACTAGGAAGCCACAAGGGGTGAAACCTGACCACTCTAAGCAGCTGCTGAGCCATTTTCACTGGAGATTGGTTTTAGTTTCACTTTGAGGCACTCCCCATCACCTTCACTAAAGAGACCAAGTCAAGTGCTATTTGGTTTGTGATCACTGGGGCTCAAGAAGATGCTGCATCTGGTAGGTGCATCGTTCCATTTGCAACTCTGTAAGGAGTCACCTGGTTAAATTGCAATCAACGGAACTGCAGCCCCATTTCTGTGTTCTTGGCCTTTCACACTGGACACTTGTCCAGCAACCTGTTTTTCAACCTTTCGTTGTTCTTGTGAAGTTTGTGTTCAGTTGTGGGAATCCCAAGTCTGTAATATTCTGTGAAAAGTTTCTGAGACATTATGCTGTTCCTATAGGCAAAGTGTTTAATGTGTATGTAAAACCTCAAAAGATCAACCTTCAGCCATAAATTTGGCCCATTCAATCTTGGAAATTTTTCTTCCTATTATTGTCTTACCACCTTTGTTTTGTAAAATGTTTGCCTGGTAAGTGTTTCTTGTGAGTCTGAGTCTGGCACATCTTGTCCAGACTTCACTGATACAATTATCTGTTCATGGACACTTGGGTTGTGTCCATATTTTGACTCGTGTGAAGAATGTTACAGCTAACAGCATACAGGAACAGCATTCAGGAATGTCATACAATACCAGGAATCACAGCCCAGCCACAATGCTGCACACATTTTGGGAGAGATACAGCTCAATCCACAACATTATACCCATTGGCCCCTCAAAACTATATGCTTGCAATACATAAAGCATATTTATCCCATCATATCAAGTCTTAAGTCCAAACCCCAAGCCCAGAAATTCTTCAACTGTGAAATCTAGAACACAAGTTACTTGCTTCCAAAAGAACAGTGGCAGAACAAGCATACACTAGGCATTACCATTACCAGTCGGAGAAATTGCAAGGAAAGGAGGGATAACAGGCACCAAACAAGTTACAGAACACACAACATTAGCCCTCAGGGCTTGAAAATAATCTTCCATTCTCTGAGACGTTTATACAATAGCCCTGCCCTCCAGACTCTAGGTATTAGCCATACTCACCAGATTGTTCGTGAAGGCTTTAACTCTGCCTTCCAGGGTCAATGGGACAAAAACTCTGGTTCCTTGGCTTTAGGTGCACCATTTTTCTAGTTCATCTGAGGGCTGGCTCCACTCTTAGAAACACCAGGGGCCAGGGCTCCACCTTTAGAAACCTCTGAGATCATGGCCACACCTTTGGAGACTGAAGCAGCTCAGCTCCTTGGGCTCCTTGTCTCTTCAGCTTCTGCTTCCTGTGGCCTCTTGTCCTGGACCTCACACCTGCATCTTCTCTGCTGGAGCAAGTGTATCAAAGCTCTGTAGCTTCACTGATAAGTGCCTGGAGGCACCCTACTCCACCAGGAAGCCTCAGGCACACAGGCATTCAGCTCTGGTCTCCTGGTTCTGGTACTGCTGGTCCTCTGCTACTTGTTTCTTACTATCTGTGCCATTCTCATGCGTTCCTTCTGAGTCTTCCATCCAGCCACAGTTTCAAAACCACTTCTACATTTTAGGTATCTGTTAGAGCAGCACCCACTCCCTCAGTACCAAATTCTGTCTTACTCATCTGGTACTATTACAACAGAAAAATCGCAAGTGGATGACTTTAACAAAAATAAACTTTATTCTGTCACAGTTCAGGAGGCTACAAGTCCAAATTCAGGCTGTCAGCTCCACAGGAAGTCTTTATCTGTTGGCTATGGAGGAAAGTCCTTGCTGTCAATGAGTGGGAGCATCTGAGGCACATGAACCACAGGTCCAAAGGACACTCCCAGGTCCCACCACTGCTTCTTGGTGGTAAGAGGTCCCCAACTCTGTGCTTGCTTCTCTTTGCTATCTATCCCAAGGGATTGCCTCAAGGCATAAGACAATCCTACACATTGAGTCTTGACCCACCAACACAACTGCCCCACCCCTCCTTTTCTCATTAACATCATAGAGGCAGGGTGTACAGCATACAGGAACATCACACAACTGGCCCAGTCAGATTGCTACAGACATTTCTGGGGGACGCAATTCAACCCATGATGGTTTGGGATTTCCTATAAATCAGAGAAATGAAATAAAGCTTTGAGGACAGGGAAGATGGAGTGATCCAAGTGTGTTATTTTTTGAGATAGTGTCTGACTAGAAGGTAGCTATGTTTTTGGGTAAATTGGTATTCTAAAACCTCTATTCTGGCTGCTTTTTCTATGACAATGTTGATGAGGTACAGAGTAAAAGTCTCAAGATTTTCTCATCTTTTGGAACTTTCCTCAGACAAGATGTTTCCTGGTTCATAGGGTCAACTGAATTTGTGAAATTTTTATTTTTGACACCTATTGCTACTAGAGAAAACCCAGCTGCAGACTCATGCTGCCTGTCACCACTAACCCAATACACAGAAACAGGGATTGACTCTTTGAAAGTGAACCCTGGTGGTGTAGTGGTTAAGTGCTAGGGTTGCTAACCAAATGGGGACTATTCAAATCTTCCAGGCTGTCATTGAAAACTCTATGGGACAGTTCTACTCTGTCTATAGGGTTGCTATGAGTCAGAGTCGACTTCATGACAGTGGGTTTGGTTTTTTCGGTTTTATTCAGATTGCTAGCAATCTGAAAAGGTGGTGGGTTAGTACTGTAAAAACCATCTCATCATCTCAGCTCAGCATGGCAGGTTTTATAGTAGGGTTTAGGGAAAGGAGAAATAAGAAAGAAATAAGTTCCAAGTGTGAGGGGGCGAGGGATAGCTCTCTAGGTACCAGAAGATCGGCTGTAATGATTACCTAGGCAGTGGGCTGTAAATTGGCATCATTTTGTCTGGTCATCGATCAAGAATAGCTTTAGGGCCTAGGAAAACAATCTGAAAATCTTAATGAATATCAGTCAGAAGGGAGGTTAGCAATTACAATTTTTTTTCCTACAGCTAATAAGCCTATGACTATTTTCAGATAATTCCTCCAAATACATATTCTAATTGCTTGTTCATTAAACACTGCTGGCTGAGAAAAGGAATGAAGAGTTAAGTTGAAGTAGTGTTGATTCAGTCAGAATTGTCAATTTCAAGTGTGAGGCCAGGCTTGGATTCCCAGGGGGGCACTGGCCTAGCCTTTAGCAGCCTTTCTCCTCCACCATACTCCAACTATAACCTAAGTTCCATTCTCCATGCTCCTTTGCCCTGTTATAGCCACTGTCACATAGTACCACAAAAAATCGAATAAAAATTGCCATCCAGTCGATCCCAATTCCTAGGGACCCTTGTAGATCTGGTAGAATTACCCGACAGAGTTTCCAAAGGGCACCCAGCTGATTTGAACTTGCGACCTTTTGGTTAGCGGCTGCCGCACTTACCCACTACCCAACCAGGGTTTCCCAAGCCAGTACTAGCTTCTCCAAAACTTTTTCTATGTTTACAGCCGCTTGGTGTCAGCCTTCTTCAGTCAGAAGCTTTCCACGGTGTCAGCTTGTCACATGTAGCTTACAAAGAAGGCGTCTCTGTTGTAGTGATGCTTCAACTCCTACTTGTCCGTTTGTTTTTTTGGTGGTGGTTGTTTTTTAACACAGTGTTAAAATGGCTCGGGCATATTGCCCTTTTTTTTTTTTTTTTGCCGAGCCTGATGAAAGCAATATGATCCATGCCATGTTTTCCTAGTGCAGGTGGAGCCGCTGAAAAGCTATCCATTTTTTGCAAGGGCACAGAGGACAGGGAATGGGATTGTTTCGTTGGCTTCCTCCTTTTCCTGACTGTCCCTGTCGTCGAAGAAAGAAATTTTGATAGTGGTTATCCTGCTTTGGTTTTGAAGTCTTCTAACACAAACTAAAACCCACTGACTTCAAACTGACACTGATGCATAGGGACCTCATAGGGTGTTCCAGGCTGTAAGTCTCTGCAGAAGTCGACTGCGCCAACTTTTTTGCACGAAGGCCTGGTGGTTTCCAACCTCCGACCACTCAGTTAACAATCGATCACTTCAACCACGCTACATGAAAGCTCAGTTTTGTTACACTGGAAACCAAATATTCCCTTTACAGACATCCGCGACAAAAAATTTAAAACGGTGGCTCTTCTTTCATCCCCAATGTGCAAACCCTTTATTTCCTTTTCCAAATCAGATTTACTAATTATGAATTGGAAAAGATATGACTGGGTGAATGTGTAAAGAGACTACCTTGTGAAGTTATATCTGAGGATAATCAGTAGAAGGTAGAGGGCAGGATTCAATCAATTACATTCAGATTAGCTAACCCCAAAAAGCCATTGCCATCGAGTCGATTCCGACTCACAGCAACTCTGCAGGACAGGGTAGAACTGCCCCATAGTTTCCAGGGAGTGCCTGGCGGAATCAAACTGCTGACGTTTCGGTTAGCAGACATAGTCCTTAACCACTACGACACCAGGGTTTCGTAAGATTAGCTCAAAATGGACTTTTTCTATTTATCTCTCCTCCTGTGTTCAAGGAAATCCTGAGGCGTAGTGGTTGAGAGCTACAGCTGCTCACCAAGAATATCGCAGGCAGTTCGAATGTCAGGCTCTCCTTGGAAACTATGGGAGAGTTCTACTCAGTCCTGTAGAGTCGCTGTGAGTCGGGATCGACTAGACGAGGGCAATAGGTTTGATTTTTTGATTTCTTCTTTTTGTAACCCTCCTTGTACCCAGCAACTCTCCTTGTACCTAACTTCGACAACCAAAATGATCTCCCTACCTGCGTACAGAGTAACTACTGAGAATACATGTTCACATTTCCTTGAGTTTTATTTTTAACAGCCGCTACTAACACAAAAATGCCCTCTTTGTGGAAGTCCTGGTTGTTTAGTGGTTAAGTGCTAAGGTTACTAACCAAAAGGCCATCAGTTCGAATCCATCAGGGGCTCCTAATGCTGTGGGACGGTTCTCTTCTGTTCTACAGGGTCCACCTGAATCGGGATCAACCATTGGCAGATTTTTTTTTTTTTCCTGTTCCCCTGTACGGTCCGTGTTCCAATATGGCCGCCTCCACGCAGACGCACAAGGGCGCAGACATAATACCTCGGAGGGCGGACCGAGAAACGTTGTCCCCGCTATTTTGAAAGCACTCGACCCTCGGCGGCCTCCGTAGGCGAGCTAGAATTCCGCGCAAGATGTAGAGAAGTACAAGACGCTCGCAGAATTAAGTGCAACTCTTCGGAGCGTCTAGGGATTTCAGAGAAAGACAGGTCAGTGCGTGTTTTTGTTCTAGAAGCAGGGCGAGGTATGAGTGTGGACGTGGTGTTATGAGGACAGTGGAATTCCTGAGGGGAGTGCCAGGGTGGAAGTGTTTGAAGGAAAGCAGGTGGAAGTCTGGTACTTCGGGGGTCAGAATTGAGATAACTGCTTTGTACACCTGCTAAGGCTGTCTCGACAGTCAGGGTACGTAACGGGTCTTTGCAGATCACTTTGTGAGGGGTGGATGTGGTGTTTATGATGATCGCGGTGTCTGGTTCGGGTTCCGTGATTGATACGGGGCTCAGAGAAGTTGCAGCCGGAGGATTGCACATCGTAGGGGTTGTTTGGTCGAGGTTTCGTTTTACGGCTGGTTTGAGGGTGCTCCGTGTCTGTGGCACAGAAGCTTGTGAGAACGAAGTTTTGGGAACCGTGAAACCTCGGCTGCTGGGATAGAAGGTGGCCTATTCCTTGGCCAGTAGTTCCAAAGCCTTGTTTAGAGAATCACACATTTTCTCCTCTCGTCCTGCGGTTGACTAACCACTGTCTGAGACACTAATTCACCATGCCCCTCCCCCTCATAGGTCTAGGGTTGCTTTCGTGCTGCAGAAATAGAATTGAGTCCTTGTTTGTGAGACCTTAGATCCCTGGTTGTGCAGTGGTTTCGAGCTCAGCTGCTAACCAAAGGGCTGTAGTTCGAATCTACCAGCTGCTCCTTGGGAACTCTTTGGGGGCAGTTCTACTCTGTCTTAAAGGGTTGAGAGCAACGGAGTTGATTTGGTTTGAGACCTTAGGCGTGGAAAGGTTCACATACAAACGTACTTACTTTCTGCTGTGCCGACGCAATAGCTATTTTCTTCATTCTGTGACAAGTTGAGCCATACCCCAGTTTATAGTAAGTCATTGTGTGTCCTGTTCCCGTTGGTAGTATTAGGAATGACATGCAGCTGAATTTAGGTATGTTGAGCAATTCTATCTAAGTATGTGCACAGTCTGACAATTAAGTTTGCGAACTCATCCTAGAAAAAGTGCTGCATACCTCATTGCTAAATATGACTGCAGTCACCCTTGAAGTGCTCCCCTTGGGAAGCTGTGCACTGACGCCAGCACCTAGTCCACCCTTCAAAGCAATTTTGGAACTCTTTCTGGAATGGCCATCAGAGGTGTCATCTACAAGGTCTGACGATTACCTTCACAAACTCATCCTAGAAAATGTCCTTTGAAGGGTGGACTAGGCGCTGGCATCGGTACGTAGCTTCCCTAGGCTAGTACTTTGAAGGTGACCATAGGGATATTCAGCAATGAGGTATGTAGCACTTTTTCTAGAAGGAGTTTGCGAACTGAATTGTCAGATAGCGTATGTAAAAATGGTTGGGTACTAAGAAATGTCCATTTTTATCCGGGCCATTTCCCTCCATTAATTCTGCACATCCCTTGTATGTGCCTCTTTCTCTTTTACTACATCTGTTTGGGATTAAACTGTGTCCGGCAATAATACATATTGTAAATCACAAAATCTATTCTTGTGGTTATAATCCTATTTGTGAAACGGTTGTCTTGGTTATATTAATAAGTTTGGATTAGTATAGGGTGTACTTTGAGCCAGTCTGTTTTGAAATATAAAGAGATTAAACAAGCTACCAAAGCAGAGGTGAGAAAAGAGAGATCCTAATCCACGGAAAATTTGTCCCGGGGCAGGTACTGAAAAGAGACAAGAATCTTTTCCCAGAACCAACAGAGAGAGAAAACCTTTCCCTGGAACCAGAACCCTGAATTCAAACATCTAGCCTCTTAAAATGTGATAACATAATTTTCTGTTTGTTAAAGCAACTACCTTGTGGTATTTCTGTTATAGCAGCACTAAATAACTAAGGTAGAATTTGTACTGAAATAGTAGAGTGCTGCTGTAATCAATTCCTACAGTGTGAAAGTGGTTTGGGAATTGAATAATGAGTGGAACCTAGAAGAATTTTAAGATGGCTAATGCTAAAATCCTAGATGGCACTGAAGACATTGTTTGTAGAATGTACGTCGAAGGCATGTCTAATGAAGGCTAAGAATGAAGTGAAGAGAGCTTTAAAGTCTCTATTGAGAATACATACGACACTAGTAACAGAATTATTGCTAGATTTTGGACATTAAATGTGTCTGGTAGAGGTTTCAAAGAAAATGATGAGCATGAGATTGGACAATAGAGGAAGGGTGCTGTAGTGCAGTGAATCACTTAATGTGGCCCACAGCATGATGGATCGCTCAAGTGGCCTTTCTCACCATGACCTTATAATTCCCACCCAGTCACATGTTATGCGTATAAGATAATTGTGGCCCATCAAAGAGATTGCTCAGTTCTGTCATCCCGCTAGGCTTAAAATGAGCTAATTTGGAGGCAGGAAGAGCAGATCTTGCCACCATCGAGGAAGAAGGCCAGGAGCAGAATGTGTCCTTTAGACCCGGGATCCCTCTGCTGAGAAGCTCTAGGAGCTGGGAGAGAGCGCTGTTACACTTAAGAGCGTAAGAAGCACAGCAGTAGAGAAATGGCAGCAGCATAGTCGGGAGATGCTGCAACCCAGCCAATGAATCAGGAAAGCCTAGGGCCTTTGGGCAGGGGGCTTGCTGGCAGAGTAGCATGTGCTGGGCACTTGGTGGAAGTATGTTTGCTGACCCATAGAGTTAGAGATGAGCACTGTAGTGCTGAGTGTCGCTGGTGGAGTGCAGTGCCTTGGAGCACTCACTGATGGAGCTAAAAGAGCTTGGGCAGAGGCTGAGGGCCAGAGAGAAGCATGCCTCTGTGGACACAGAGGAGAAGAGGCTGTCCTGAGGAAAGAACTGTATCCTGAGTGTTCCCGAACCTAAACTATAACCTGTTACTTCCCTAATATAGACCGTAATCATGAATACTGTCTGTAAGTTCTCTGTGGTCTTTGCAGCTGTGGTGCAATGAATCACTTTTGTGTGGCCTTAGAAATGTCATCTTGTAACTCCCACCAAGTGATTGGGAGGTAATTGTGGCCCACTAAGGGAATCGGTCAGTTTTGCCATCCCACTGGGCTTAAATTGAGCCATCCCAGAGGGGGGAGGAGAATTCTGCTGCCTCAAAGGAAGAGCTAAGAGCTGAAATCAGCTTTTCAGATGAGATCCTTGTGCTTGTGAGCCTGGGATGAGGCAACAGAGAGAAGAAACACAGACAGGAGAGAGGGTTGTGACACTGAAGATGACAAGAAGCAGTGGCAGAGAAATCAGCTAGAGAGACTGGCAGGAGACGGCACAGTGGGCTTCCCAGCCCATGGAATGAGAAAGCTGAGTGCCTTCAGGAGGAGGCTTGCAGGTGGAGTAGGATGCCTCCAGGTACTTGGTAGAGCTAGGTTTGCTGCCCTGATGAGCTGGAGCTGAGCACCTTTCAGCCAGGATTACTGATGGAGCGGAGGGCCTCAGCGCTAAAAGAGCTTTGTATCACTTGCCTGGGCAGGGCTGCGGGCCCGAGAGAGGCGTGCTTTGGGTGTGACTGAGAAAAGGCTGTCCTGATGAAAGAGCTGTACCTAAAGTGTACCTGTTCCTTGCGTAGTACACCCCATAACAGGAAGTATGGTCTGTGTGTTTTGTGTGGCGATTGCAGTGAATTATCAAACACAGCAGAGAAGTAGGGGGTGCTATGTGAAGCACAGTTTGTGTGAGACTGGTAAACAAGGTGGAGAGAGGGGCGTGTCTGACCCTGCCTCACAGGAACCAGCCTTGGCTGTTGATCTTGATCGCCTTGCCCCTGGGGAAGTTAGAGAAGGTCGGAAGCTGGCCCTGCCACAGCTTTTTACAGCCGGTCTCAGCAATGAGATTCTTTGCAGTTGTTCCAGACTCTTGGAAGTGTGGGAGTTTTTCTGTTTTGTTTTAAAAAACAAAAGGACCTTGAGAAGTGCAGCTTGTGGTTCCTGGGTGGTTACTTTGCTGTTGACTTTAGTGGCTGAAAGAAAACTTACCCTGTAGCTGAGGGGAGAGAAGCTGTACCTTGGGCAATCGCTAGCCCAGGAGGATTGGAATGTCTGCTGGGGCCCAGAGTATTGTGCTTCCACCCCACCAATGACCCAAGGCCATACGCATGTAATTAAGTGAAAGACTACAATCCAGATCAATTTTGCATGCCTGCCTATCTGCATCTCCGTCTGCTGTCCTCACCCTGTGACAGCACATTTCCTGCTTTTCACTCTTCTAGTATCCTCTTAATGAACACCTGTCCCCTGTTCTCCACCCTCTCCTCTCTCATTTAGAAAGAAACCAGTAGGGCAACCGCCTATAAATGTGGAGAACCACACAGTACACACACCACATACTCACACTGCGTCCCAGAGTTCACCCCATTCTTGTGTGAAGAGTTGACGTCCGTACTGGTTTCAGGTCAGAGCCAGAGGCCTTATTCTCAGGGGACCCTCCAGGCTGTCAAACCATCAGTTCTAGTCTTTGGTAGAGTTTTTGAATGGCACACCTCTTTTTCTTGTGCTACGTCAGGGACTCTACATTGTGTCTCCCATCACAGCTGCCTTTGATGGTGACCGGGCACTATCTGGTTCTTCTGGTCACATGCTGATGCCACCTCCCACTCACATGGATCCTTCTGTCTCCCGGGCTCATTTTTCCTTGTGTCTTTGGTGTTCTTCGTCATCATCTGTTCCAGATGGATTGGTCCAGATGACAACTAGCTAGCTTTTAAGACCATTCACCAATATAGGGTGCAGAAGACTGAGTCTGAGTTTATTGATATGGGTCTCTAAGCATTGATTTTTCATTCACTGTTTCAGTGTGAGAGATTAGGAAAGGATCTAATAGTTTATTTGGTTGGTTTATTGTCATAGTTTAAGTTGTGTACCCCCAGAAATATGTGTAGTAGTTTGACTCAGCCATGATTCCCAGTATTGTGTGATTGTCTTCCATTTTGTAATTTTTCTTGGCTGTAAATCCTAAATCTGTGGGTAATAAACTGGATTATGTTAAAAAGAGTTAGGGTAGGATTGTAACATCCTTCCTACGGTCACCTCCTTGTTCCAATGTAAAAGGAGTTTCCTTGGGGTGTGACTTTTACTACCTGTTTTAGTCAAGTAATGCTGCTCTAACAAAAATACCTCGAAGTGGATGGCTTTAAAAAGAGAAATGTTTATTCTTACACAATCAAGTAGGTTACAAGTCCAAATTCAGGGTGTCTGCTCCAGGAGAAGGGCTTTCCCTCTGTCAGCTCCAGAGGAAAGTCCTTGTGTTGCATTAGTCCTTGGTCAGGGAGCATCTTGGCACAGGAACCTCCGTCTGAAGGACGAGCTCTTCTCCTGGCGCTGCTTTCTTGATGGTGTGAGCTTCCTGACTCTCTGCTTGCTTCTCCCTCCTTTTATCTCCCATAGGATGAAAGAATAAAAAGGTGGTACAGGCCAGGAAACTCCCTTAGCAAGGAGGTGACAGTGCCACCCTAATTCTTTTTAACGCAATCATTCTGTCTATTAGCCACAGGCAGAGATTAGGATTTATAGCATCAGAAAATCACAAAATGGAGGGCAATCACAGAATACAGGGAATCCTGGCCCAGCCAAATTACTACATATGTTTTTGGGAGACACAATTCAATCCATAGCACTACGTTTTATCCTACAAGTGATAAAAAGGAAAGGGAAGCAAGCAAAGAGTTGGGGGACTTCATACCACCAAGAAAGCAGCACGGAGAGCAGAGTGTATCCTTTGGATCTGAGGTTCATACCCCAAGATACTCAAACCAAAGAAAGACTGATGCAATGCAAGGACCTTCCTCCAGAGCCAACAGAGCAAGAAAGCCTTCCCTTAAAGCAGACACCCTAACTTAAGACTTGTAGCCTGCTGGTCTGTGTGAGAATAAACTTTTGTCTGTTAAAGCTATCCTCTCATGGTATTTCTGTTAGAGCAGTACCAGATGACTAAGCTTTCTGAAACATGGATTATGTGGTGAGCTACACTAGGCTATAACTAGTAGATTTTCTATCTATATCACTCTTATGGGCACCTTCAGTAAGAATCCAATGCTGTAAGTCCATAGGATTCAGACTCCTGTGATTACAACTTTGACTCTTCTGTCCCTTACAATAACCACACCTAGCTTGCACACCTCTCCCTGGGCCTCTGCTCAACGATACTCAGCTTCCTGTCTCCAAAGGCCAGGAAACATCATATCTTCTCCAGCAGCAGGGTTGTTCCTGGGTCTCAGCTACCACCTCTTCCTGCCTTCATTGTGGCGTCACTCACTTTCTGGAGTCTAGGAGCTTCTCAGTGCAGGGATTCAAGGTCCAATGGACACACTCTGTTATCCTGGCTGTTCTCGTTTGGTGATGGTGAAATCTTCTCTCTCCTAGCTCTGGGGTGCCACATTTCAAACCCAGCAGGATGGCAAAACTGACCAATGCCTTTGGTGGCTCCAATCACTGTATCACACAGTCCCACCCAGTCACTTACATGGCCATTACAAGACCATGGCTGGAAGGACTACAGAGAAGTGACTCATTGCACCACAATCTATTTCAGCAGGAAGATTCTAGGTCAGGTGACCAGCAGTCTAACTTGACTACCCAGCATAGAGAATCATGGTCCATTAAGCATGTCCTAGACTTGAGCAAGTTTAAAGACCAACAATCCCTTGAATGAAGATGTTGCTGGGTCCCCTTGAGGAAGGACTTCACTGCCAAAAATGTGTAGTGTTAATCTTTGTTTATTCTGAATGTTCCTGAACTGAAATTGTAGCTGGTTGCTTCCATAATAAATCTCATAATTGTGGGTATTGTCTGTGAATTTTGTGTGGCCATTACATTGCATTGTCACACCCAATGGAGAAGTTGAGTGTGGTGTGGGAGGAACAGTTTCTGTCAGAGTTGGTGAAGATGGCAGAGAGAGGGTGTGTGTCTGACCCCTGCCTCAGGGGAACCAGCTGTTGATCTTGAGTCTCCTTCTTTGTGGTGAAGCTAGAGGAAGAGAGACACCATCCCTGAGCTATTTTTACCAAAGTGTTTTCTGAAGTTGTACAGCTTTGTATTTGCTTCAGCTAAATAGACTTCAGTTTATAGTTGGTGCTTTATGTGGCATATTTAAACTGTATTGTCACATCCAATGTCACTGAGTGTTACACTCAACCCCAAATGGATAGTTTTGTATTTTGTGAGACAGGGATCAAGTCTAATATTTTTTGCCACATGTATCTATGTGACTGTCCAGGTACTATTTTTTGAAAAGACATCTTTTACTCATATCTCTACTAATTTAGAATTTTATGTTTTGTTGCTCTTGGCTGTATTCTCAGTCACAAAATAAAGGGACAGTCAACAGTTGTGTTAAGGTAAGTGCCAGTGGTAGTGGCACAAGCTGGGCCTAGAAGCACTGTACCACTCACATGGAATTTTCCCTTCAACCTCCAGGTCCTGAGTCTCCAGCCACAAAAGAATCACTTGAAGGAAGGTGGAGCAGTTTCTAGGATTTGGATGTTGTCTTTTCTGGGGACCTCCTTCAGAGAAAACTGAAATTTCTGAACAGAAATTCAAGCTGATCCAGAAAACACAAAGACAGAGCATTCCAATTGCTGACTGTGTCCCATGAACAAAAGAAAATGGTCAAGGCCCAGGTGACTTTTTGTTTATTTCCCAGTGAATTTATAGAGGTCTATAAAATGTCAGTGAAGTTCATCTGAAGAGTGTAAATTTGGAAAAGGAGAAGGTAGAGACAAATAGATTTAGATTCTGACTTCAACATTGGAAAATATATTGCTCATGGGATTAGCACTAAATTATGTTGCACATAATACATGACTAGGAATTTGGGGGTCATGTTGGCTGTCAACATGCATTTAATATATCTGTATGTGACCCAAAAGAAGCACCAAGCCCAGATCTGGGGGGAAAAGGTAAGTTCCTTGGGGGACTTCCATATTCCATGAGACTTTTCTCTGAATAAGTTTGTTAGATGTTTCCACCTGGAAGAGATGCAGGGGACTGTATCCTGTACAACAGCTTTCTCACAGGTACATGTAAAACGGGACTAGTAGTATAATAGCAGTATAAAACTGGCAGACAGCTTTCAACCTCTGCAAGTTCAGGGGTACGACGGAGAAGCACCGTCCATCTCAGCCCAAGGTTGACATTTATGAGGCAGAGGCCAAGTATACCTGCACCTTCTTTTTGTGTGTGTGTGTGAACAGTTCTGACACCAGCCATCCCTTCCATGGCACCACCTACTTCTAGGCCACATTTGATAATTTATTGCAGTGCCCACGTAGAACTCACAGACATAGTTAAGGGGTTTGTTAGAGAATTAACAGATTATAGTTTGGAAACAGGGTCAGTTGGTCACAATTTGGGATCAGGATCACGATGGGAATCAAGCAGTGTCTCCCTTCTTGACTACAGCCCAGCTTTCTGTGGCCTCTTGTCTCCCTGACGAGATTGCTCCTGGCCCCTTTAGCACATACTCTGCTCAGCCTCCTCACTACAGGCTTTCTTTCTTGGTCCTTGGTCCTTGGGCTGGCCTCTGCCACACTCAGTTAAGTGTTACAAACCTCTTTAGCTCCACCAGCAAGCCTTATGCCTGAAGGCACTCAACTCTCTCATGCTATAGGTTGGCACTGTCACATTAGCCATTGGTTGACATGCCCATTGGAGGTGCCTTGCTCCTTGGACCTGGTAAGCCTCGTGTCTTGTTCCAATCAGGTGGTTGTACTCTTGATATTTCTTTCCTGCTGAGCTTTGCTGTGCTCACCACTGCTTTTGGCTCTCACCTTCTCTAGTGTTTCAGGTATCTATATCCTGCATGTAGGAGGTTCTCAACATTGGGATCTTGGGTCAAAAGAATGTACTCCTCTGGGTTCTTGTTGTTGGTAGTGAGGTTCCTCTTCTGCTTTTGGGATGAGCTCATTTTAAGCCTAATAACATGGCAGAAATCACTAATCCCCTCTTTGGGGTTCCAGACACACTATTTGCCCAGTTCTGTACTCACTCTGCACCTTATTTACATTATTACTGGGTAATGCAGTCCCTTGGTGGGCTGCAAACACCTTATTTGCATATTTGACACAATCATTGTGTACATATCACAAATACTGGTGAATCCTGTACCTGTAGAGTTGATTATGAATCATAGTGACCTTATGGGACAGAGTAGAACTGCCCCCTCAGGGTTTCCAAAGCTGGAAACCTTTTTTTTAATTAATTAATTTATTTTAATTATTTAATTTAATTAATTAATTAATTTGTTAATTTATTTATTTATTGAGTGAAAGTGTACAATCCAGTTTAAATTTGTGTGCCCGTCTATCTGCAGCTCTTCCTGCTCTCCCTGCCTAGTGACAGCACACTGCTCCTTTCTGTTCTATACATGTCATACCCTCTTAACAGTCTCTTGTCCCCTCCTCTCCACCCTCTCCACTCTCGTCTAATAAAAGGCCAGTAAGACACATCCTACAGATGCATAGAACCATAAAGTGCACACACAATATGGACACTCTGTGTCACCAAATCCAATCCATTCCTGTCCGAGGAGTTGACCTCAGTGATGATTTATGATCAGGGGCAACATCAGGTCTAGGGGCCATGCTTCCAGGGAAACCCCCAGGCCTTCAGACCATCAATTATGGCCTTTTAGTGGAGTTCCCTGGATGCACCCCTTTTTATTCTCATGTTTCCTTTGGGACTCAACTTTGTGAGTCCCATCATGGCTGTCACTGGTAGTCAAAGCTGGAAATCTTTATGGCTGCAGACAGCCACATCTTTCTCTTGCAGTGGAGCTGGTAGGTTTGAATGCCATCCTTTTGGTTAGCAGCCAAGCACCTGTCCACTGCCCCACCAAGGTTCCTTAGACTATAAAGAGGAGGCTATATAAAGTAATCCACTGCGCTGCAATTACTAGCCTTGAAATCTGTCTCACTTGAAGAGTGAGACGACCAGGATCAGCCAAAGATGGTCCTTGGAAGGTGGAGGTCAGGCACACTTTTACTTTCCGAACTTTTTACCAATTCTGACAGTAGCCCCCCTCCAAGGCACTCTGTATTTCTCTTCTGGTTTAGACAATCTGTTGCTCTGACCATACAGAATGCACAGGCCTTATTTTACAAACTTTAGTGGTTTCCAAGAAGCGGTACAACTCATAATTGGGATCTGGAATCATGAAGGCAAAGCCATGGTTCTTCCATGCAGGACAGCTACAAAGGTAACACTTTTGAGCTTAGAGGAAAAATCTCTTGAGATGCTTTTCCAAATAATCAAGGCCAGAGGCCACATAAAGCTTATTTCACCACAGGTAGACTTTCTCAGGCTGTCCATATGTACTGACCTCTTCTTTCTGTTATCAGTTCTACATTACAACTAACTAATTATCTCTAGTGTATTTGGTATGTGTGGACAAATAAGTTCCTTTTGATGTCCCTTTGCCGTGGTTCATTGGAAACCCCAAAGATTATGTTACTTTTGTCCAGTTGATTGACATATCCTTGGGTAAGTTGTAACAACTTGGTGTGATACTTCCTGCCTATCCTTGGACTGCAGCTTGCTCTGTGATTGTTATACAGCTGGCAAAGGTTAGCTGATAGACTATGTAATGGAGATGAGTTTGTAGCCCTACCACACCTACTGTGCAAATGAAGTGTCTGCAGAGAGTATTGATCAGTTCATTGTGATGCCTTGAAATCACTAGCAGTTTATTGATATAAGCAGCCAGCCCTGCAGAGGTTTGTCAGAACAAAAGGTACAAAGAGAACCAACACGGAGAGGCAGAGGGAGTAAATGAGAAAGAGGAAGCTGAGAGAACTGGAGGTGGGGAATGTCCTAACTGAGCTGTAACACTGGTCAGGGGCTGTAAAGCTGAAGGCAGTGAGAGGCCCAGCAGGGGCCTGCAGCAGAGCCGGTGGTGGCAAACAGCAGAGCAGAGAGGAGACTGTCTTCTGTGGGCCACAAGCTGTCCTGCACTGAAGAAGGGAAAACATTCCCCGTGCCCGTTGATCTGATCCTGAGTGGTACCTTGTTCCTTAATAAACCGCTTAACTATAGATAACATCTCTGAGTTCTGTGTGTCCGTGAAAATGGATCAAGGAATCTAAAAGAGAAGTAGAGAGTGCCGTGAGTGGAGCGGCTGGTGTCAGAACTGGTAAAAAATTGGAGGGAAGAGGAATGTCTGACTTCCGCCTCATGAGCATAAGCCTGGGCGGAGCCAGTCATTATTGCTCCTGAAGTTAGACAGGCTGTGACACTACTCTGGTACCCCTATTAGTCCTACTCCCATTTCCCAACATGCTTGCATCTGTCTGTTGATGTATACAGATACAAGTTGGTGTAGTGTGTGTTTGTATAAAACTAAGATGTTTCTGCTGTACAGAGAGATTGTCACTGCTACATGTTACAAAAAATTCTGATTTCTTGAGTGGGTGGATTATGGAATGCACAGACTGGTAATAGTTTATTATCATTTTGCTTTTTCTGTATCAAAAAAGAAAAGTAGGTAAATGGATGAAGCAGCCTATGCAGAGGAAATGAGTTGAACAGCTTCCCTCATGTTTCATTCATATGATCAAATGGAAAGCACTTCATTAACCAGGATCCTCTTGATACAGGAATCTCTGACATTCAGTGATGTGTTTGTGATGTTCACCCGGGAGGAGTGGGAGCTCCTGGACCCTCCACAGAAGAATCTGTACTGGGCTGTGATGTTGGAGAACTACAGCAGCCTGGTGTCCATTGGTGAGGACAAGTCTCATGTCATTGGCCTTTCTTTTCTCGGCCACTGATATCTCTGGAGTATCACGGGTGGTTAGAAGAGATAGATTCTCTGTCTTCTCTCTGTCTCTAGATAAATGGGTTTATTCTTTCTGTGATTGACAGAAAAGCCTTTACTGTGTAAGTCTGAAAATTGTCTTTTCACAAATACAACATTCTGTGTTCTTCAGAAATCCAAGGCCAATTTGGTGAGTCTCAATTTTTGTGATTTTCCTTGAACAGGGTATCAGGTTAGCAAACCAGATGCGCTTTCCAGGTGCGAGCAAGATCAGCCCTGGACTGTATTGGACACCAGCCATCATGGAATCTGTTCAGGTAGGTGAATGGAAAGTGGTAAGGCGAAAAGGCTGTGGATGTCATGTTTAAGTGACAGAAGGTGTCACATTATGAGGGATATCTGAGAATATATAAAAGTTCCTCCATATATCCCTCTCTATGAACTCTTTTTTTCCTTCTAGGAGTTTAGACAAATAAATACTCCTCAGTCTCTTCTGAAGCAGATCCCATTTATGACCTACCATTTTATTTTTAAATACTTATTGTGATTTAAGTGAAAGTTTACAATCCAAGTCAATTTGTCATACAAAAACTTACGCACACATTGCTGTGTGGTGCTCTGTGGTCTCCCCGCTCTGTGACAGCACACTCTTGCTTTCCACCCCGTATTTCCCATGTCCATTCAACCTGCTCCTGTCCCTCTGCACCCTCTCATCTTGCCTCTGGCAGGAGGTACCCATTAGCCTCATGTATCTAGTACAGCCAAAAAGCACACTCTTTACCAATATCACTTCATGTCTTGTAGTCCAGTCCAAACTTTGCCTGAAGAGTTGGTTTCAGGAATGGCTTCTGTTCTGGGCTCACAGAGACTCCAGGGCAGTGTCTTTTGGGGACCCTATCAGTGTTGGTCCGTCAAGTCTGTTGACCTACATTTTGTTCTATTTTTCTTGTTCCTAGAGTTCTCAAATCCATCCCTTCTTTATATACTTTCACCACCACTGCTATGAAATTCCACCCTCCAGGCTTCTCTCCAAAGATGATGTATGACTTTTCTCAGAGTAAGGCCCCTTCCTCCCCGACTGAGTAGCATGAATCACCCATCACAGCCCTGAACCCCACCTTGGACATATGACCCCACTGCACCCCACTGTTGCGCTGTGCTTCTCTTTGCTTCCTTAGCGTCTCTTGTCATCTACTCTGAGGTTCTGTACAGGTTCCAATTTTCATTTTCTCATTTGTTCTCCTAGTGTTTTAAAGTTTTCTTCAGTCTAGTGAGTTCATCTTCTTTTTCCTAGAGGAGACTATCACACTGATGTCACCCTTAACATTGTCCAACAGAGACCTTTTCATTTATAATTATTCATCTTGACTACACTTCTGTATGAGTTCATATTGTCTGCAAGGAACTGGGATCAGCTTCTCAACCAAAAAAAATTTGTTTCAGTGTACTTCGTCCTTTATTCCTGTATATCTGAAACTGTAGCCATGCTGGAAATTACTGTTCATGTTTCTTACCCTCAGCACTCTCCTCTTTAAAGGTTATGTCCTTTGTGAAGACTTTTTAACTAGAGAAAACATTTTTAACACATTATATTTTAATTTGTGTTATAAATTAGGTCATAACTCATGTCTAATGAAATTTTAATTCTGATTATAAGAATCAGGCCAAAGATGGTTCCCATGAGTCCATGGTGAAATACAGCCCAACTTCCCAACTTGTGGATTACTTCTGACACCAGCCCTTCTTCGTCAGTGCTCTTGTGTTCTAATGACATTGGTTTTTCATTGCGGTATTGAGAGAGATCTCACAGAAACACCACATCTCTGACAACAACTGTTAATATAACAAAAATGTATGTAAACAAAGAAATGCATGGGATGATAGCCACAGTGTTTCCTACATAGAACTACGCTACCTCCGTGGTACCTGTTTAGTCCTCCTGAAACTGATGTTCACTCTGGTCGGTCACAGAATCTTTCAGCCAGGAACTATTCCGCGGTGTTACTCAGTGGGCTCCACCATCAACCAGCCGTTCTTTTCGGAGGGTACCAGCCCCACCTAATTAGCTCTAGGCCATCTCTCGGGTGCCCACCATTCTTGGGAAGTGCCAGGTACTCTAGGCTGGCTTCACAAAAGCTCTTCGTGCGGAACTCCCTTCAGTGCACGCCCTCCTCTGTGCCCTCATGGTGTGTTGTCCCTCAGAGTGTTACACGCCCTAGCCAGGGTTTGGCCTTTACACACTTTACACTCTGGCATCACCATCCAAGTTTTGTTTCAGCAGATTCTTGCTTCCTCAGAGGCATTTCTTCTATTGTTCTTACAACTCTGACTGTTACACTTCTCTGAGCTGAATCTAAGAGGGTTTCAGCATCAGGACTGCATGTCCAAAGGATGATGACTACAATTCCTTCTCTTGGCTCTCCTCTATCAAGAGTCCCTCCTTCTCCCTCCACAAATTCTCAGCACTTCTCCCTGTTTTATAAGCCAGTCCTCACGTCTATGCAGGGATCCCTATACAATCCGACTAAAGGTCAGGTCAGGTATCTCTCCCACACCAATCTGTGTAAAGGTCAGTCACTGAATAGGTGCCACAGCAGCAGGCAGTGAAATGTTTAATATGGTTCTTCTAGCCATGTCTTTGTGACCCACATACAGTGAAAGAGTATGCAAATAGAGTACATGGAACCTATGATCTTGGGGGCTGTGTATCAGCTTGGCTGGTCCATAATTCCCCATATTGTATGGTTGTCTTCTGTTTTAGTCAGCTAGTGCTGCCCTAATGGAAATACCACCAAGTGGATGGATTTCACAAAGGAAAGTTTATTCTTAGTCCAGTACTCTACAGGTCCAAATTCAGAATGAATCTGCTCCAGGAGAAGGCTTTCTCCTTGTTGGCTCTGGAGGAAAGTCCTTGTTTTGCATCAGTCTTTGTCCAGGGAGCATCTTGGTGCAGGAACCCCAGGTCTGAAAGACTCTCTTTTCTCCCAGAGCTGCTTTCTTGATCTTGCGAGGTTTTCTATTCTCCGCTTGCTTCCTTTTCCTTTTATCTCTTATAGGATGAAAAGATTTAGAGTGGTGCAAGCCATGCTTCAGGGAAACTCCCTTTACAGTGGGGCAGGGAGGTGATCTTATGAAGGGATTTATAGTCCCTCCCTAATCCTCTAACATACAGCATAGGAAAATCACAAAATGGAGGACAATCACAAAATACTAGGAATTATGGCCCAGCCACATGGCTACACACATTTTGGGGGGACACAGTTCAATCCATGACATCCCACCCTTTGTGATTGTCCTCCATTTTGTGATTTAGACTGTAAATGCCTTCATAGGATCAACTCCCTCCTCCACTGTAAAAGGAGTTTCCCCAGAGTAAGGCTTGTACACCTTTAATCCTTTCATCCTATAAGAGATAAAAGGAGAGAGAAGCAGGCAGAGAATTGGGAACCTCGTACCATCAAGAAAGCAGCACTGGGAGAAGAGCACGTCCTTCAAACCTGAGCTTCCTCGCCAAGATGCTCCTTGAACAAAGACTGATGTTATACCTCCATATCTGACAAAGGGGAAAGCCTTCCCCTGGAGTGGGCATCCTGAATTTGGTCTTGTAGCCTACCAGACTGTGTAAGAATAAACCTGGCTTTGTTAAAGCCGTCCACTTCATAGTATTTCTGTTAGACCAGCCCTAGCTGACTAAAACATCTTCCATTTTGTGATCTGATGTAATTATCTTCTATTTTCTATGTTATAAATCCTAATTGTTGTATGTCAGTAAGATAGGATTTACATGGGGTATATCTTGAGTCAAAGCTTTTCAGGGGAGTATGACTCAGATCTCACACTTACTGAAGTCACTCCATTCTCTGGGGTGTGCTCTGTATCCAAAGTGTGTACCTGGGTGCTGTGTTGGGGCACTCTCTGCCTCTGGGTCCTCAGTCCATCTTGTCAAAGTCTGACTTCGTCTGATTGTTAGAACATGAGCCAGCAGCCTGCCTTCTGACTGTTGATTCAGGGATTCGTCGGCTTTTGCAGCTATGTAGGCTGACAGCCTAGTATCTCATCTAATTCACCAGCTTCCATAGCCAGGTGAGCCAGCAAGCTGTCATCTGGCCTGCTGATTGGGGTTCATTGTACCCAGCAGTGATGTGGGTCAGGAGCAGCCTACTCCTGACCCACCTATTTGGGACTTGCCATCCTTCACAACTGTGAGCCATTTCCTTGATGTGGTACCTGATTCATGTGAGACACTGTGGTGAATTATGGAACCTAAAGACAGGAAGGAGAATACTGAGGGGAGGAGGATTTTATGTTACTGATGATGGAGTGCTGTGGCAATTTGGAAAAGTTGGACATCTGGGACATCTTTGATCTCTGCCTCACAGAACCAAGTGTGTGCTGATTCTTATAAAACAAATTATTCACTTACCCCTTTTTGAAGTTAGGGGAGGTCAGAAGCTACTGCCTTGGCCTTCTTACATGATTTTACTACCTGGTGGCTCAAGGAAAATATTTAGCAGCAACCATTACCTGGTGCAGTTGTAAACATGGCAGAAGGCAGCATCTGACCTCCTGTGACTTCACAAGAGGGCAGAAAAGTCAAGGAGAGTAGTGCAAGTCTGATTCCTATTAGGCGAAGGTCAGACATGCTTCCTTTCTCTCCTTCATCTTTCCCAGTTCTAAGATTAACCATTCCTTGCATGACACGCTCTACTTCTCTGGTGGGTTTGATAATTCATTGAAAATGGTCACACAGAACTCACAGACAATACTTAGGTTTATAGGATTAATTAGAGATGTAACAGGTTATGATTCAGGTTTGGTAGTGCTCAGAATACGCATTTCCTATCAGTACAGCCTTTTCTGAGCTGTGCTTGCAGGCACACCTCTGTGACTCCTTGGCCTCTGCCCTAGTTGGGCAAGCTTTACAAAGCTCTTTTTTAGTTGTTTGTGTTATCGTATTTTTATCAGTTTGCATGGAACATTAAGCAGAGTGGGTTTTTTACACTTGTGTCAGAGGATTGTCATAAAGATCCACCGGACATAAACTCACTTTTTAAATTGACTTCATTACATGTGAAGATGATGGGAAGATTCTTATTGTCTTCTTTCCTAGAAATCTGGAATGTTGGTGATCATGCACTTGGGCACTTGCAACATGAAAGCAGAGTGGACAACGTGGAACAGTCCTGTGAGCACAATGCATTGGAAAACACCTTTCATTTGCAGAAAACTCACTTTCCTTTAAGGGAACATCGTGGTGTGGTTGACTTATATGAAAAAGCTTACACGGCAAATTTAACTCTATCACCACTCAACCGGAGCACAAACAATGCAATAAAGAATTCTGCTGAGCTTAATAGAGATGAGAAAACCTTTCTCCATGCCATCCAGGAGCAGTTTTGTACTGAAATGAGATTCCCTGAGCATCAGAAATCAAACAGCATCAAGTCCCAAGTCATTAAGTATCAGAAAATAGAGAAATTGCATGTATGTAGTGACTGTGGCAAAGCCTTCATCAGGAAGTCTTGCCTCATTAAGCATCAGATCATTCACACAGCAGAGAAATGGTATAGATGCAACCTATGTGGGGAAACCTTCATTAAAGAGTTCAAGCTTACGGAACATCACCACATAAGACATAAAGGACAAAAACCATATAAATGCACAGAATGTGACAAAGCCTATCTCAGTAAATCACAGCTTAGTACACATCAAAAAACTCATGTGGTAGAGAGGCCTTATTTTTGCTATGAATGTGGAAAAAGCTTCATTTGGAAGTCACATGTTGCTATTCATCAACGGATCCATACTAGGGAAAAGCCTTATGTATGCAGTGAATGTGGAAAAGGCTTCAGGTGGAAGGGAAATCTCACTGATCATCGGCGAACTCATACTGGAGAGAAGCCCTATATATGCACTACATGTGGAAAAGCCTTTACCCAGAAGGGACAGCTCACAGTTCATCAGGAAATTCATATTGGAGAGAAACTATATACATGTGGTGAATGTGGAAAAGGATTTATGCAGAAGCAGCTCGCTATTCATCAAGGAATTCATACAGGAGAGAAACTTTATACATGTGGTGAATGTGGTAAAGGTTTTATTCAGAGGCACAAGCTCATTATTCATCAAAGAATTCATACTGGAGAGAAACCCCACACATGTAGTGAATGTGAAAAAGGTTTCATCCGGAAAGAATATCTCACTGTTCATCAGAGAACTCATACTGGAGACAAACCGTATGTGTGCAGTGAGTGTGGAAAAGGCTTCACTCAGAAGGCCCATCTCAACACTCATCACCAAATTCATACTGGCAAAAACCCCTATGTGTGCAGTGAATGTGGAAAAGGCTTCACTCACAAGGGAAATCTGATGACTCATCACAGAATTCATACTGGGGAAAAACCGTATGTGTGCAGTGAATGTGGAAAAGGCTTCATCAAGAATTCATATCTTAGTATTCATCAGCAAACTCATACTGGAGAGAAACCCTATATATGCAGAGAATGTGGAAAAGGATTTATGCAGAAGAAGAAGCTCGCTATTCATCAAGGAATTCATACAGGAGAGAAACTTTATACATGTGGTGAATGTGGAAAAGGCTTTATGCAGAGGTACAAGCTCACTATTCATCAACGAATTCATACTGGAGAGAAACCCCACACATGTAGTGAATGTGAAAAAGGTTTCATCCAGAAGGAATATCTCACTATTCATCAGCGAACTCATACTGGAGACAAACCGTATGTGTGCAGTGAGTGTGGAAAAGGCTTCACTCAGAAGGCCCATCTCAACACTCATCACCAAATTCATAGTGGCAAAAAACCCTATGTGTGCAGTGAATGTGGAAAAGGCTTCACTCGCAAGGGAAGTCTGATCACTCATCACCGAATTCATGCTGGCGAAAAACCCTATATGTGCAATGAGTGTGGAAAAGGCTTCATCCAGAACTCAGATCTCACTATTCATCAGCGAATTCATACTGGAGAGAAACCCTATATATGCAGTGAATGCGGAAAAGGCTTCATCAGGAATTCAGATCTTACTATTCATCAGCGAACACATACTGGAGAGAAACCCTATATATGCAGTGAATGTGGAAAAGGTTTCACTCACAATGGAAATCTAATTGCTCATTACCAAATTCATACTGGCAAAAAACCTATGTATGCAGTGAACGTGGAAAAAACTTTATGAACAAGAGAGGCCTTACTTTTCGTGAGCAAATTCATACTAGAGAGAGACTCTGTATGCAGTGAATGTAGAAAAGGCTTCATACACAAAAGACATCTCATACTCATCAGCGAATTCATACTGGCAAAAAGCTCTATGTGTGCAGTGAATGTGGTAAGGGCTTCATGTGGAGGATAGCCCTCATCACATATCAGAGGTGTCACAGAGGAATGACTCCCTTTTAGTGTAGTGAATGTGGAAAATTTTATTCTGAGATGTCAAGTCTTATTATATATTAAAATATTCATACAGGTGAGAAAAACTTTAAATACAATGACTGAGAAAAAGACCTGATAGTAGAAATGCCTTATGGCTGTAATGAGTGCAGAAAACCTGTTATGCACATGTCTTTCCTTTTTTCACATAAAAGAATACACACTAGAGAGAAATGTGTAGACTGAATCAAGGTGGAAGACTCTTGCACAGCAAGGCACATGCCACTGTTCCTATGCTGGAGAGAAACCGTGTTAATACAGTGACTGTGCAGATGACTTGTGTGGCCACTCAGATGTCAGTCAAGATCAGGGGGTTCTAAACCAATAGGAACCTAGTCTGTGTGGGACCGCCTGTTGCTAGGTGCAAACCCTCAAGAGATAACAGAGAATTTGTCCAGGCGAGAAACCTTATGAATGCAGCTAATGTAGTAGTGCCTTCCGTGACCAATTACTTCTTATTTTATGTCACCTAGAACAGGTCAAATACTGAGTATTTGACATGCTGTCAGAAGATCAAACCTGTCTTAGAAGAACAACTAGAAAGTTCCTTAGAAAGAAGCACAGTGAGACTATGTCTCACTTTGGACATGTCATGAGGAGTCAGTCCCTGGAGAAGGACATCTTTCTTGTTAAAGTAGAGGATTGTTGAAAAAGAGGACAACTCTCAACGAGCTAGGTTGGCATACTGGCTGTAGCAATGAGGTCAAATACAGTGACTGTGAGGGTCATTCAGGACTAGTGCTAGTGTGTTTTGTTGTACATGGGGTCATCAAGAGTCAAAGTCAAAACGGCCCATGAGGACGACAACAAAACATGTGGGGTAAAGACAGAATCACTCTGGTGGAGAAGGCTGAGCAAACATTTCTACCTCAGTGTAATGCTACAGTGCGTGTTTCCTGAGAGAAGTCATATGAATGCAGAGACTGGGAGAGCCTGATACACTCATCCTCCATAAAGATGTGCTTTCATAGCATGACGTAATCTGATGTTAATGCAGTCATATGCTTCACTTGTTCTATTTAGCCATTTGAATGAAAGTGGAAGGGAATCTCAGTGGAGGAAATAAAAATTGGATATTTAAAACAGGAAAGATAATCAGTGTCTTGAATGTTGCTATTCACGTAAAAAGCCATAGAAGGTGGCTGGTAGGAAAAATGCAATAGTGGATTGGTGAGATGTGGAGCACGTATGGATCAGGTGCATTTCACCCAGATCAATCTGAAGAAACATTTGAAAACCAGAATGTCTGCCCTCAGTTCTAGAACTTTCTATCATGCTGAAGACCTAAAAAACTGTGTTGTTACATTGAGTTTATTGATTAATATAACATGTATTTGTCACATGCCACTTTGAGTGTGGCCCCATTTCCAGAAGCTAAGGACACAGTGGGGAATGAAACAGTCCGTGCCCTCTGGGAGAGAGCATTGAGTTAGTTGGTTTATATTTAAGAGGCATCGTGATACTGCAGGTAATCTACTCAAAGGATAAAGCAGTATCTACATTAGGTGAAATAGACCAGGCATAACTTCTACAACGGGTTTCGTTAGAATTTTTGAGTTAGAAAACCCTAAACATTTCTTAGTCAATTTTATATATGTATAAAATTCTTATGTCAATTATATAGATATGTACACACACATATATATAAGCACTGCCAACTGAGTTTGCAAAGTCATCCTAGAAAAAATCCTATATACCTTGTTGCTGAATAACACTGTGGTCACCTTCAAAGTACTCTCCTTCAGAAGCTACACACTGACACCAGCACGTAGTCCATCCTTCAAAACAATTTTGGAACTTTTTCTGGAGTGACCGTGAGAGCTGTCATCACATTACCCTTGATGTCCGGGATGTCATCCAGATGCCTTCATTGCAATATTTCTTTTATCTTCGGGTAAAGAAAAAAGTTGTTGGGGACCAGATCAGGTGAGTAGAGAGGATGTTCCAATACACTTGTTTGTTTTTTTTTTTTACTGGCTAAAAGCTTCCTCACAGAAAGCTATACACTTAAGTTGACTAACTTGCCACCATGCCACTGTGTGGAATGGTCATTCCAGAAAGAGGTCCAAAATTGTTCTGAAGGGTAGACTAGGCTCTGGCATCTGTGCGTAGCTTCTGGAGAGTACTTTGAAGGAGACTGTAGTGATACTCAGCAATAAGGTACACAGCCAGTAGAACAATTACGTTCAGACGTAGAACAATTACGTTCAGACTTGAATGTCAGGCCTCATAATAGAGCTGGGAAGAGTGAATCCTGATGGAAGAACTGTATCCTGATCTAAATTGTAACTTGCTGTTTCCCTAATAAAATCCTAACTGTGAGTATGGTTTGTGGTTTTGTGTGGCCACTGCAGTGAATTAGGAAACCAGGCACAGAAGTCAAGAGTGCCATGGCTGTGACAGCTGGTGACAGAATTGACAACAAGGTTGGAGCGTGAAGGTATGTTTGACCTCTGCCTGGTAGGAATCAGCCCTGAGAGGTTGATGTTGATAGTGATTTTTCTCCTCCCACCTGGTAGAGTTAGTGGAGGAGGCCGGATGCCTCCCCTATCCCACTATCCCACAGCACTACTCACAGAAGCCACGAGGTGGAACCAGCCTAAATGTCCACAGCAGATAAATGGATAAACAAAATGTGATACCTACTTACAATGGAATACTCTTCCTCTAGTGGGAAAAATGAAATGTTGATATAGACTACTGCATAGATGGAGCTTGAAGACATTTTACTGAGCAAACCAAGCCAATCGTAGGACAAATACTGTATGACCTGAACTGTATGAAAAGGCAAATGTGTGGAGACCAACGTTTCTAAGTAGTTACCAAAGTGGGAAGGAAAGGGAAAAAGGAGATTAACAGTGATGGGAAAATTTCACTGATTAAGGGCAGGTTGCACAGCGGTTACTGTAATTGCTGTCAGCCAGTTGCTGGTGTATTGCTGAAGAGCAACAGCTGCTAATCAAAAAGTTGGCAGTTGAGATTGTTACGTGATGTGGGTCCCTGCCCTGGAGCAGTCGAGCCAATAAAACATACTCTAAGTTAGAAAGAGAAAGAAGGTTTATTAGGAGGTGTAATACCACCGAGACTCAACAGCAATGCAGGCTGTTCTCCATGGAGTCTCAAAAAACAGTTTTTACATCAGAGTTTATATATCATTTCAACAAGAAATACTTCATGTTTTCAAGCATGTAGCCCACAGATAACCATATGCAGCACAAAGCAGTCACAAAAAACTCTAGCCAGTTTGTTTATAGTAGACAGCGTTCCCAGCTGTGTTTTTTCAGGCTGAAGGCCGTTTCTTAGGAGACCCAGGTCACAGTAGCTGAGGGGACTCTGTACCCCTTTGGAAAGAGGTCAGTGCAGAGGCCGGAATAGCTGCTGCAGTACAAAATGCTTAACAGATTATCCAGAGTATCATGGCATTATTAGTTATGTGAAGCTCTCAATTATACATTTAGAAAAGGGGAAAACATATTACAAGGTATTAGAATTACAAAATCCACCAGGCACTCTTTGGAAACCATGGGCCAGTTCTACTCTGTCCTGTAGGGTTGCTATGAGTCAGAATTGACTCAGTGTCAGTGAGTTTTGATCAGTAACTTGTACCCTGTAAACAACTGATTTGGCAAAAGTTGTATGACACATACATTTACAACAACAATGGCAAAAAGTCGTTTTTGAAAGTGCTCTTGTTCAACCAAACAGTTCCTGGGATTTGGTTCCTTGGTTTGGAGGTTTAGAATCATGGTTTCATGAGACATCCTAGTTCATTGGCTCAGTATTGTGTTTAGTGCTTCTGTTCTACCTCCTAGTTTTTTCCCTAGTGCCTGGGGCCTTACAAGCTTTAGGAGGCCATCAAAGGCGCCACAGCTGGTCTCTATTCACCTAGAGCCACAGAGGAAGAAGGCCAGTCAGGAACAGAAGGAAGAGATGCAATGTGTGGCTAATTGTCTCCATCAACCACTGCCTCCTTTGCTATGATACTGGAAGAATTGGATGGTACCTGGCTACTGTCACTGAATTTTTATCAGTGATTCCATAGAAGTATTCTGATCAAAAGGATACAAATGTAGAAAGTTCTCAGGAATTCTAGACTTTCTAGAGTGATGGATGTTGGACAAACTCCTGGAATGATTTCCCTGAAATAGGCAGTACCACAATTAAGTCCACGAACTTACTGTTCTAAGTGCTACATAACTCATTGCCGAATATCACTATGGTCACCTTTGAAGTATTCCCCTTGAGAAGCTATGCAGTGATGCTAGTGCGTAGTCCACCTGTCAGAGCAGTTTTGGATCTCTTTCTGGAATTCCTGTTGTGCACAGTGGCATGGTGGTAAGTTCACAAACTTAATTGTATCACAGTCAGTGAGGAAATTTTCAGCCAGTAAGCAAAGAACTATATTGGAACACCCTCCCTACTCACCAGATCTGGCCCCCAGTGCCTTTTTTTTAAAAACCAAGATGAAGGAAATATTGAAAAGAAGACATTTGGATGAAGATTCAGGACATCAAGGATAATACAACAACAACTCTGATGGACATTCCAGAAAAAAGAGTTCCAAAATTGCTTTAAAGGGTGAACTAGGTGCTGGCATTGGTTCATAGCTTCCCAAGGGGAGCACTTCAAAGGTGACTGTAGTGATATTCAGCTGTGAGGTACAGCACTTGTTCTAGGATTAGTTCTCCAACTTAACTGTCAGTCCTCCTATAACAAGAGGCATAGAGGTTTGGATTTATAACATGTGATTTTCTGGGAAACAATTCATAATGGAACCTCAATGCATAGATGTTATTTATTGAATTATGGCCTACACCCCCCACCCTCTGAGGTCACCTGATTTGAGGGCACCGGATGGTCGTTCTAGATTGGACATCTTTCATTCGTTAGCCAGAAGCCCTCAGTTACTGGCTTAAATAAGGACTCAAATAAACCCAACCGACTGCTATCAAGTAAGTTCTAACTCCTAGCCAGCATATAGGACAGAGTCAAAATGCCGTGTAGCGTTTCCAAGGCTTTAAACTTTTAGGGAAGCTAACTGCCACATCTTTCTTAAGCAGAGCAGCTGGTCAGTTGGAATCACTGATCTTTTAGTTAACAGCCCAGCTCTTAACCACTGCACCACCAGGGTCCTTAAGTAGCAGAAACAAAAGCCATTGCCATCAAGTTGATTCTGACTCATAGTGATCTATAGGGACGGAGTAGAATGGCCCCATAGGGCTTCCCAGGAACAGCTGTGGATTCTAACTGCCGACCTTTTGCTTAGTAGCAGAGTTCTTAATTATTGTGTGCGCAGGGCTCCCTGAATAACAAAGATAACTCAGTAATGCAGAATATCACAGTATTTTTTAAATGATTTTGCTAGAACTGGGGGAAAAGAAAAAATTTCCTTAGCTAAGGTTAATTGTAAAGTCCATGCTACACACCTTGCCATGAAAAGCCAAATCATTGTATTCCTTTAGCTGATCATTCAAGCCCAGGATGGCACAGCCAGGTCTTCCCTGAGCCTGTGGACCAGATAGAACTCACCTCTCAAAGGGTGACATCCCAGTTGAAAAGCCTCAGTGTATACTTATGCCTGGTGACACAGCCTCTGTTCCCACACCCAGGATGCTCATGGTCCCAGCGAAGATCTCCCCTCACCTGTCCCCATAGCTTCAGTCCCTTCTGGGCTTAGAGGTAGTATTATCACTTAGTGGTTAGGAGTGTGACCTGATGTCACAATGTCTGAGTTTGAACCTGTCCCGCCATGACCCAGCTGTGTGCCCTTGAGGAACAAACGTCTCTGCAGATTCTCTCATCCTTAGGAACCTCCCTCAGTCTTGCAGACCAGATGTTTCCTGGTTCATGAACCGAACAATAAAGCTAATGAGTTCATAACACACACTTCATATTGTGAAAATTTTATATCTCACACCTACTTTCACATAATTGCCCACACTACATACTGTTAATTGCTTGTGTGTTAAACACTGCTGGCTGAGAAATGGCATGAAGCAGTAAGCGGAGGTAGTGTTGATTCAGTCTGAGAATTGTCGCCTCCCAGGTTTGAGGCCAGGCTTAGGTTCCCAGGAGGGCACTGGCCTCCGCATTAGTAACCTTTCCCCTCAACGCTACTCCAAACAGAAACCAAAGTCATTCTGCCTGCTCCTTTGCCCTGTGATGGCTGCTCTCAGATAGTACTAGCTTCTCCAGAATTTTTCTATCCTTACAGCCGTTTGGTGTAAATTAAATTAGAAGCTTTCCATCGTGTCAGCTTTCCTGCTTTCCCTGTTTTCCTGGTACCTTACCACGACTTGGAATAAACTTGACAGTAGTGGGTTTGGTGTTTAGATTTTAACCAAGAGAGCATCTCTGTTGTACTAACTCTCCAACTTCCACTTGGCATTTCCAAACCTACCTTTCTTCTTTTTTTAACATAGTGTTGAAAGGGCTTGGGCATATCACCTTTTTTGCCCAGGCTGCTGAGTATGTTTTCCAAGTGTAGGTGGAACAAGTGAAAAGTGATCCATCTTTTGCAAGGGTCCAAGGGACAAGGAATAGTACGGTTTTGTTAGCTTCCTCCTTTTCCTGTGTGTCCTGTCATGAAATAGTATTGTGATTAAGTGAAAGTGTACGATCCAAATCAATTTTGCGTGCCTGCCTATCTGCAGCTCCTTCTGCTCTCCTTGCCCAGTGACAGCACACTCCTCCTTTTCATTCTGTACTTGTCTTATCCTTTTAACAAGCTCCTGTCCCCTCCTCTGCACCCTCTTCTTTCCCATCCAGAACGAAACCAGTAGGACGTTCTCCTATAAATACATAGAACTATAAAGTACACACCCCATATGGTCACCCTGTGTCCTTGAGTCGTATAGTCCGAGGTGTTGACCTCAGTAGTGTTTTCTGGTCAGGGACAGCAGCAGGTCTAGGGGCCATGCTCCCAGGGAATCCTCCAGGCCGTTGGACCATCCTGGTCTTTTGGTAGAGTTCATGAGCTGCACCCCACTTTTTGTCGTGTGCCACAGAAACTCTACATTGTGTGCCCATCACAGCTATGAAAGAAGAAATTTTGATAGCAATTATCCTGCTTTTATTTTGGGATGTTCTTACACAAACCGAAACCCACTGTCTTTGGAATTAACTCTAACTCATAGCGACCCCGGAGGATCTCCAAGGCTGTAAATCTTTGCAAAAGCCAATTGCCACGCCGTTTTCTCACGGAGCGCCTGGTGGTTTTCAACTACTGATCGCTGGGTTAGCAATCCGTCACTTTAAGGACACTCACTAGGACTCATTATTCTTAAAGAGGTAAACAAATATTCCGTTGCAGATATCTGTCACCAAAATTAGTGTAACAGTGGCTCTTTCTTCATCCCAAACGTGCCAGTCCTTTATTTCCTTTTCCAAACAGGCTTTACTAAGTATCAATTTGAAAAGATATTCCTGGCTGAAGGGGTAGAGACCAGCTTGTGAAGACACATCCGTTGATATCAGTAAAAGGCAGAAGGCGATGTTCAATGAATTGTGGTCAGATTAGCTAAAGCTTGGCATTTTATGTTTATTCCTCCTACTTTCTTTATGAAAACCTTGATAGCATAGTTGGTAGGCGCTACTGCTGCTAACCAAAAGAGTTGACAATTGGAATCCGCCAGGCGCTCCCAGGAAACACTACGGACAGTTTTACTCTGTTCTGTAAAGTCGCGGTGAGTGAGACTGAATCGACTAGACAAACAGCACCGGGCTTGGTTTTTCCGTTTCTTCTCTTTATAGCCCATCGTGTACCTAGTTTCTTGGGATCACTTCGTTTTTCAAGAATCAAAATGATCGCCCTACGTGCATATGGAGTAAATGCTCAGGACAAACTTCATGTTCAAATTTCCATGAGTTTACATTATTTTTAACATCGGATACTGGCGCAAAAGCAGTCCCTTTTTACTCTGTACGTCCCATATTCAAATATGGCCGCCTCCACACAGACGCACGACCAGGGCGCAGACATCATACTGCGTACGGTACGGAGAGAAATGCCGCTGTCCCCGGCACCCCAACCTACCGGACCCTCTACGGCTTCCGTAGGGCAGGAAGGCGCTCGGCCTGAGGGGTGGGGAAGGCTTGTGGGTGGAGCCGAGCACCGCTCGGCCGGGGTTAGTGACGGAGGAGGGAGGCTCAGGGCTGCGAGAGTTTTCCAGCGATTGTCTGAGCAGGGCAGAGGCTGCGGGCCCGAGAGAGGCGTGTTTGGGGCGTGACTGAGACGAGGCTGTCTCGACGGAAGAGCTGCATCTAAAGTGTACTTGTTCTTTGCGTCCTACACCCCACAACTGTGAGTATGGTCGGTGAGTGTGGTGTGAAGATCGCAGTGAATTACCAACACAGCAAAAAAGTAGCGGGTACCAAGTGGGGCGCAGTTCGTGTGAGAGTGGGAAACATGGCGGAGAGACGGGGCTGTCTGACCCCGCCTCCCGGGAAGCAGCCTTGGGCTGTGGATCTGGGTCGTCCTTCCCCTGGGGAAGTTAGAGAAGGGGGGAAGCTGGCCCCACCGCACGGTTTGTTACATCTGGAACAGCAGTCTCTGCAGTAGTTCCAGCCTCAAGGCAATTTGGGAGTTTTCTAAGTGAAAGAAGAATGGACTTGAGAAGTGAAACTTCTGGTTCGTAGGTGATTGGTTTGTTGTTAACCTCGGTGGCTGAAAGGAAATTTACCGTGCAACTGAGGGGAGAAAAGCTGTGCCTGGTGGAAAAGCTAGCCCAGGATGATTGGAGTGCTTGCTTAATGAGGAGCACGGTATTGTGGTTCCACCTGCCAGGGGCCCAAGGCCGTGTGCATATGGCTAGAAAGGTAGGAAAGGGGTGGGGAAGACCACATGCCTCTGCAGTGTTATCAAAAGAGCTCTGTGTTTAGGACTACGTGTTTAATTGACTGTTTTATGGAAGTTGAATGTTTCTTCCACCTAGTGTTTAAAAGAGACTTGAATGTATGAATAAAGTGAATATTGGCTATTATAAGTTGTGGGGGTGTCATTCCACTTTTAGCCGGTAATTCACTGGATATGATGATAGGGGAATCATTTTCCTAGCTGATAGTTGATTGGATATGGTGAAAAGGGAGCTATAATTTGGGCACCAAAACACAAGTTTCTCTTTTCAGGCCCACCAAAACAAAAGCCCAAAACAACTACCATCAAGTTGCCTCCTGACTCTTAGTAGCCCTTTAGGACAGAGTAGAATCGTTCTGTGGAGTTTCCAAGGAGAGTCTGGAAGATCTGAACTGCAATTTCTTGGTTAGCAGAAATAGCACTTAATCAGTGATACCAAGATTTCCAAGGCTCCTTTCAAGCCAGTAACTTGAAAGTGGGAACTGAGGTTGAAAACCTGTCCCTCTCAGATGATGTATTTGAAAAGATTTGCAGAGCTACCTGTTGGGGAAAGATGGTGCAAAACAGTGGCAAAGCACACCAGTCCAAGGGTCCAGTCAAGTTTATTCAAAGATAAAGAGAATGGGTCCTAGCCAAGGTGTGGCTCAGCCTGCCTGACAGCTGGTGGGGACAAGTTTTATAGTTTTAAAGTTCCGATGAAGAAATAGGGGTGACTTGATGCAAAAGTTATTTGTGATTTTATGGTTATGTCAGGTGGGGCATACCAGGCTGTTTTTAATCTTACCTATGTGGCATGATGAGGTCTGATCATTGGATAAGATGACTTCCCTGAATTTCAGGGACACAGTGCCCTCAGTGACCTACGTGAATTTCAGGGACAGAGTCCCCTTAACTCCCCACTTTTGATTAAAGGACAAGGGGCACTGGTGTTCTTTCTAGCTGCTTCCAGCTAATGATGTGTCATAGGGTATGTGGAGAGTTGGGGTGCCCTCTGAGTTCCTGACACTGTACCTGTATCATCATAATCAGCAAAGAGGGAGGTCCATTGGTTGTTTGGGGGGGGGATTTGGTACAGATCTTGTGGAGTCTCTCAGAGGAGCAGAACCTGGTTCACTTGTTGGTGGATGAGGTTACTGACTGACCAGTGAGTGGGTCAGTTGTGTTAGGCTCTGAATAGGCCTAGGCTGAGAGAGTGGCCTAAAAGAAATAAGAGATGTTATAAATGGAAGACGCCAACAAAGCCATGTTTGTGAATTTAGCCAGGTATCCTACTTGCCTTCTGACGTTCTTCATAAATTGGTTGCTCCCTCTGTAAGTTTTTTAGCTGCGTCTCTAGGATCAGGCCTGATTGGTTAACACAGAAACAGAATTCTCCATCCAGAAAAAGACAAATACTCCCCTTTTCTGCAGTTAACAGATCCCAGGGCGTATCTGTTTTAGAGGGTGAGAGCAGCTAGAAAAGCTTTTTGGTCTTGTGTTTTTACCAGTCCTTTAGATATTTTCTCCATGGTTTCCTTTAGGTTTTGTGAAAGGTGGTGAAAATGATAAGGGTGCTTAACCCTCCTATTCCAGTACCAGTACCTGCTGTGACCCACCCCCAGGGCAGCCAATAGAGGTATAAGAATGGGTGCTGTCTTTGGCCTGACTGAGACTTGTAGAGGTACCGGCAAAGATTGGTTAGGAGGGGTGATATCAGTATTTGGGGATAAGTAGATCAGAGTGCATGTTCACATCCAGTGTGTGGGTAGGCAGGAATATGCCTTATCCCCACAAAAGAAGAAGAGACCATCTTCTATGAGACATATGCGACATGTAGAGAGAAAAGGTGGAGGAAATCATATGACCCCTGTCTGGTGGATGGTTCATTGCTCCAAACTGAATAGCCGTTGGAAAGGGCTCCCCCTAAAAGGGGTCATTGTGGAAGGCTTTTGGAAGTGGGGGTGGTATTAATCCAGGGAAAGAGGCTTTGGCTGCGGCAATACACATTTCAGAGGATGCACCTCGGTCTGGGGTGGTCCTGAGAAATGTACTGGTTGAAGAAACATGTCACTGGCTGTGGGGGAGAAAGGAATAGTCCACCCTTTGACTTGGGGTCCTGCGGCATTGGTGGTGGATATTTGGATAGTTTTGCTGCGAAGTCTGAGATCTAGGTGTCTTTGCTTTAGGACTTTATCCATTGCATGCAGAAGGGAGCTTGCCTTAAGAGAGTTAAGCTTGGGCTGTTGGTTCTGAGGTTTGGGTGGGATCGTGGGGCAGGGATTGTATGCTTCCACAAAGGTTTGGAATAGTAATGTGGCTTGACTGGCCGAGGCAGTTGGGTAACTTCCTAGGAGAGTGTCTGCTCTGTCAACAAAGGCAGACCCTTTCTCTTTAGTCTGGGTCCATGTCTCCCTAGGGGCCAGAAGTGTAGTGTATGTCGTTGGGGAGAGGGACAGACAGATCCAGCGCCTCTCATATTGAGCAGTGCGATTCAGGAGAGTAAGTTAGGTTAAGGATGTTAAGTGTCGGTGGGATATGTATAGAGGCCTTAGTAGAGAGGGAGCTGGCTATGAAGAGGCAAGTGACTGTCAGGAAGTAGGGGAACCTGTTGTGAACCACTGGGAGATTTCCTGCCGTGAATAATCAATGAGTTCCTCCTGTAAATACCAATCCCAGACAAGATAAAGTAAAGCTGTAGGAGTTTCTAGTAGGTTGGATGGAAGTAAGTTTGAAATGAGGTGGTAGAATGTTCCCAGAGGGCGTGGGAGGGAAGCTTTGAGGCTTATCTTGTGGCCTAGGAGTCCCTCTAGGGTTAGACGGGGATAGAAGTAAAAGTGTTGGGAGTCGAATATGTTTGTCTAGGTTGGATGGATATAGCATGAAGGTTGTCTGGAGCTTGCTAAGAAGGTCTTTGCTTAATAAGGGAGTGGGACATTTAGCGATTACTAGAACGGTGTGGGAAAAAGTTAAGTGATCTAATTGGCAGGTTAAAAATGGGAGTGGGGAGGTTCAGGAGGTTTTATAGGATTCCATCCACACCAAGAATAGAAATGAAGGAGGGCAGAAGCTTCCCGCCAAATTCAGGTGGTACCAAATAAATGGCCGCCATATTCAGTAAAAAGGAGGTTTGCTTACCAGCAACCTGAAGACAAACCCGGGGCTCCGTCAGTGAGATGTTGATGGCAGGGGCCCAGGTCTCCTCAGTCCTTGGTGGCCAGCCTAAGGAGATCGGGCCGGGTCAACCCTGGCTCAGCCACTGTTTCTGATTGACTGGCCCTGGACCCAGCAGTCTAAGGACACTCATCCTTCCAGCAGCCTTAGACACCACAGGCTGGGCATGGCTTGGGTAGAGTTTGAGGATTTGGGCAGGAGTAGGTCCAGTGGCCTTCCTTCCTGCATTTGAAGTGAGAGCCTGGAGGCTGTAAGGAGCTATGTTGGGGTTTCTTGTAGGCTGCCAGGTAGTCCCTACTTTGTCCTTAGAGGACTGAGGCCAGCATTTGGTATTTTACTTGGTTTTTCGAGGCATCCTTCTCCTCTTGGTTATTAAAGGCCCTACAGGCCAGTTTTAAAAAATTCCTTCGGGGAGTCTGTGGACCATCCTCAAGCTTTTGGAGTTTTTTACAGATACCTGAGGCAGACTGGGAAATAAAGTGGGTATTCAAGTAGAGTTGTTCCACCTCAGAAGTGGGATCTAGATTAGTATATTTAGTTAAAGCTTCCCATAAGTCTGTTTAGCAAAGTGGTAGGATTTTCATCTGCCTTCTGGGTGATTTATTGCATTTTGTCATAGTTCACTGCTTTGCATGCTGCCTTTCCATCCACTTTAGAAGGCACGTGATAAGATGGGCCAAAGCAGGGAGGTCAGGTGAGTTAGATTAGTAGTTCCACTTGGGAGCTGTGGAGGGCACTGCTGTTGTCCTGGGGGGTGGCTGTTAGAGTTTGGGGTATAAAGGGAATCAACAAAGACTGTGGCCGTGGACCAGATGAGCCTTCTCTGCAGTAGTCATGGAAGAGAGTATAGCATAAGGGTCCTGCCACGTGAGGTTAGTGTAAGAGTGGGTTAGATACTGGAATATTTGTAAAAATGAGAGGAGTCAGATGAAAAGGACCTGAGCCTTTTTCCAATTTGGGACAGATTGGCCAGATTGAAGGGAGCGCGTACCTGTATGACCCTTTCAGCTCCTGCTACTTCTTGGAGGGGTAAAGTGGGTTTGGGGGTTGTCCCTTAGACCTAGTTTGTGGAGGTGAGAAGAGGTTGGTGGAGAGGTTGGAGATGGACCTCAGGCATGTGGTAGGTCATCGAATGTGCAAAGCAAGAAGAGTGTTGGCCCAGGAGGAGAATGCAGAGTCTGTTGGAGCTGACAGAGAAGGGGAAGCAGAAGGAGGCAGAGAGGCATGGTCAGAGAGATAGAAGTTGGACTTAGGAATTGGTGGCTTAAAGGGCTGAGAGTTTTCATTAAGGAGGAGAATTTGGAAAGTGGTGTAGGATTGGCAGAGATGGAGGTGACTGTGAAGGAAAAAGAAGGCTTGGCCATTCTAACCTCGGACCACTTGCCATCACGGGTTACGGAGTTGTCTAAATCACGGAGTCCATTAAGTCAAAAGTACCGTTCTCAAGCTATTGGCTCCCGTTATCCAATCTGTACTAGGACCAGGTCGTATTGCAAAAGAAAATAGTTGGGGCTATATCTGGCCATAGAGTCCCAGGGTGCCTAGATTTTTTAGGATACATCCCAAAGGGGTTTATATTGGCCAGTCCCCATGACTGTAAAGGGTGAGTAGGAAGAGACAGGGGGAAGATTAGTCCTCCCAGTGAGAGGCAGGCATCCCTGTGTCCCAGTGAGGACTGGGTTCTGGTCCCACCTCACAATATGGATGTCTCCAGAGAGCAAAGGTGGGGGGCAAGGAAGCCCTGAGGGAAGCCTAAACACAGCGTTCGGATTTGTAGAAATGAAATAGAGATGACAAGGCTTCCTGACTCACTGGTTTAGAGGTCTGTCAGTGTGCTGTTGGTCACTTGGAGTGTCATGACAAGGGTTCAAGGGAAGGGAGGACCCTGGAGCTGATGGTCTCGTTCACTTTTGTCCCAGGTTTCAGCACCAAAAATGCTGGGGAGAGGATGGCGTGAAACAGGTAGAGAGCACCAGTCCCTGAGTCTGGTGAAGTTTAGTCTAACTCAATGGCCCACATAGAGTCGTAGCCCCTCCATCAGATCCCTCACTTGAGCAAGTTTAGGATACACAACCCCTTGCGTGAAGAGGTGGCTGGGTCTCCTTGAGGAAAGACTACACTGTACTGCCCCAAATTTATAGTGTTAATGTTTGTGTGTTCTGAGTGTTCTTGAAGCAAAATTGTAACTCATTGCTTCCATTGTAATTCCCCTAAATGTGGGTAATGTCTGTGAATTTTGTGTGGTCATTGCAGTGAATTTTCACACCCAGCAGAAAAGCAGAGAGTCCTCTGGGAAGAATGGTTGCTGTCAGGGTTGATAAAGATGGTAGAGAGGGGCACGTGTAACCCCTTCCTCCTGGGAACCAGCCTTGGGCTGTTGATCTTGACTCTCCTTCCCTGTTGTGTAGCTAGAGGAGGTTAGACACCGTCCCTGAACTGTTTTTACAAAAAATATTTTCTAAACTTGTTGTACAGTTTACATTTCATTCACATGAGCAGTCTTCAGTTTCTAGTTAGTGCTTTATGTGGCATATTGCACGTCTAATATAAACTTGTGTTTTTATTACAGGTTCTTTGATTGCTCATTGTCTTTTGAGTTACAGTTGACCCAGAACAGATTGTTTTATATTTCCTGGGGTAGGGATCAGGTTAATTTTCTTTTTTTCACATATGAACCTGATTGTCGAAGCACCATTTTTCAAAATACCTTTTGCCCATATCTCTGGTAATTTTGAATCTTAGGTTTCATTACTCTTGGGTATAAAGTGTTCTGAGTCATGAAATAAAGGGACAGTCAACAGTTGTGTTAAGGCAAGTGCCAGTTGCTGTGACAGCATCTGGGCATAGAAGCACTGTACCACTCACATGGAATTTTCCCTTCAGCCTTCAGGTCGTGACTCCACAGCCACAAAAGAATCACTTGATGGAGAGTGAAAGAGGTTCTAAGATTTGGATATTGACATTTTGGGGAACTGCCTTCATGGGAGACGGAAATTTTTGAAGAAAAATTTGAGTTAATCTGGAAAACACACGGACAAAGCATTCCAGCTGCTGGCGGTGTCTGAGGAACAAAAGAAAATGGTCAAGGCCCAGGTGACTTTTCATTTGTTTTATGATTTCCCAGTGAATTTGTAGAGGTCTGTAAAATAATCAGTGAATTTCATCTGAAAAGGATGAATTTGGAAAAGTACAGGCTGGAGGGAAATAAACACAGACTTTAACATTGAAAAATATTCATGGGATTAACATTAAATTATGTCACACATAATATGTTAACTATCAACTTGCGTGGAATATTTTTCATTCCAACCCAAGAGAATCACTATGTCCAGTTTTTGAGGGAATAGATAAATGCCTTGGGGGACTTCCATGTTCCATGAGACTTTTCTCTGAATAAGTTTGTTAGGTGTTTCTTCCTGGAGATGTGGGGGACTATGTCCTGTACAACAGCTTTCTCACAGATGCATGTAAAATGGGGCTAGTCATAATAGTAGCATAAAAATGGCAAACAGCTTTCAACCCCTTCAAGTTCAGGGGTACAGCGGGAGTATCACCATCAGTGTCAGCCCAAGGTTGACCTCTATGAGGTGTATGCCAAACATACTTACACCCTGTAACTTTTTTTTCCCCCCCAAACAATTCTGAAATCAGCCATCCCTTCCAAGGCATCCTCTGCTTCTAGGCTGGGATTGATAATTTATTGCAGTGCCTATAAAGAACTAACCGAACATATTCACAGTTTGGGGGTTTGTTAGAGAATTAGCAGATTATAAATTGGAATCAGCTTCAGTTGGTCACAGTTTGGGATCAGGATCAGGAATGAGGATCCTGATCCCGTCAGACAATGTCTGCCTTCTTCAGTACAGGACAAGTCTCTGTGTGTCCTCTTGTCTGCCTGAAGCAGGTTCCTCTCAGCCCCTGTAGGCTGTGCTCAGCCCCTCACTACAGGCTTTCTCTCTTGGTGCTTGGTCCTTGGCCTTATCTCTACCATGCTCAGTTAAGTGTTACAAAGCTCTTTAGGTCCACCAGTATGTGACAGGAGACACCCTGCTCCACCAGCAAGCCTTCTGCCTGAAGGCACTCAGTTCTCTCACTGTCTAGGTTGTCACTGTCACCTAAGCCATTGGGTGACATGCCCATTGGAGGTGCCTTGCTCCTTGGACCTGGCAATCCAGTGTCGTATGCCAGTCAGGTGGTTGTTCTGACATTTCCTCCTGCTGAGCTCTGCTGTACGCATCACCGCTTCTGGCTGTCTTGCCTTCTCTAGTGCTTCCGGTATCTTTCTCCCATGTGTACGAGGTTCTCAACATTGGGACCTCGGGTCAAAAGGATGCACTTCCTCGGGCTCTTCATGTTGGTAGTGAGATTCCCTCTTCTGCTTTTGAGGTCAGCTTATTTCAAGCCTAGTGGCATGGCAAAAGTCAGTAATCTCCTGGTTAGGGTTCCATACTCATTATTTGTTTGGTCCATACCCACAGGTGTTCCGTGCACCTTGTTTACCCTGTTACTGAGCCATCCAGTCCCTTGGGTGGGCCCAAAACACCTTATATGCATAGTCTCACCCAGTTATCTTTTGGGTATCACAGAGACTGATAAAACCTATAGCTGTTGAGTTGATTCCAAATCATACTGACCCTACAGGACAGAGTAGAACTGCCCCATAGGATTTCCAGAGTTGGAAATGTTTACCATAGCAGACAGCCACATCTTTCTCCTGTGACAGAGCTGGTAAATCTGACCCACCAGCCTTTGGTTAACAGACAACTGCTTAACCACTGCCCCGACAGCATTCCTTAGACTGTCAGCAGAAAGGCGTATAAAGTATTCCACTGCATTGCCATTGCTAGCATCAGAACCTGTCTCACTTTAGGAATGATAGTGACCAGGATCGGCCAAAGGTTGTCCTGGGGAGGTCGAGGTCAGACATACCTCTACTTTCCAAACTTTTCACCAATTCTGACAGTAGCCATTCCTTCACGGCACTCTGCTCCTCTTCTGGTTTAGAGAATTGCTGTTACCACGCAAAATTTGCAGGCCATGTGTACACTTTAGTGGTTTTCAAGAAACGGTACAGCTCAGATGACTATTAACAAAGTAAGACTCAGGATCAAGATTCACGTTCATGAAGGCAAAGTCTTCTTTATTCCATGTGGGACACTCTTCTCAGCTCCTAGGAGGGTGCGGGCCTCTTCTCAGCCACTGAATACAGGTCTTCTCTCAGGCCCTTGAGACCAGGCTCCTCTTGAGCACCTAACCCCTAAGGACAGCTTCGTCTTGACTGCCTCAGGACGGGGTCCTTCTGGCCTGTGTGTGTCACACCGACTGTTCTGCGGGGGTCCTTCCAGGCCTGTCCCCAGAGGCACTGTCACTGTGCTCCTTGTGAGCCTGTTATTGCCTTTAGTGTTACAGCACTTGACCTGTGTTGGAGCACTTTTAGAAGATTCCTTGCCTGTCTCTGCTTCCTCTTCTTTCTGCTGCTACCCTTCCTGCTTCTTTCTGTCTCTGAAGCCTGCATGCTGTTGGCTGAATAGGAGCATAACTTCCTTGTCAGTTTCAGGGCATGTCCCTTCCTGGGAAGCAGGTCTAAAGATTAGCCAATCCCCTCTTGGTAGGCCTAGGACACTTCCCTTTCAGAGTAGGCTGCACTCACTTCCTATGCATACTTTGTTGACTGTTGCCTGCAAGGTACATACCACCCACAGAGCAGGCTACAGTCCTGGAGAAAACGAAAAGTATCCAACCACAAAACTGACAAGGCAAAAAGAGAAGAACCCTCTGGGGTAGAAAGCTAGGGCAGAGGTAACTGTTCAGGGTTTAGAGATAAAAAAAAAAGAAAAAACATCTCTCAAGCTGTTTGTCCAAAGAACCAAGGCCAAAGGCCACATAAAGGAGCTCATTTCACCACAGTAGACGTTCGCACTCGGTACATGTGTACTGGTCTCTTTTTTCTTTTTCTTTTTCTTTTTTTTACTGTATTGTGGGCAGTTTCTTCAGTTGTACATTACAGCTGACTAAGTATCTCTTTACTGTATTTGGTATGTTTTGAGAAAACAGTTTTTTATGTGTCCCTTTGCTTTTGTTCTTTGGAAACCCAGTGATTTTATTGCTTTTGTTCAGTTGATTGATATTTCCTTGGGTAAATTGTAACAACTTGGTTTGATACTTCCTGCCTATCCTTGGGCTGCAGCCCAAGGATTGTTGTGCTTGTTGCAAAGATTGGTTGGTGGACTATGTAAATGAAGTAGGTTTGTAGCTCAGCCACACCTTTCATTCAAATGAAGTATCTGAAGAGAGTATGAATCATCATTTTACCTTGAAATTGACAAGGAGTTTATTGTTATAAACAGCCAGCTCTGCAGAGATTTATCAGAAAAAGGGTAAGAAGAGAAACAACAGGAAGAAGCAGACAGAATAAAGCAGAAAGAAGCTGAGAGAACAGGAGATAAGGAACCTCCTAACTGAGCTGTCACACTGGTGGGGCTGTAAAGCTGAAGGTGGTGAGAGGCCCAGCAGGGACCTGCAGCGGAACCGGTGGTGGCAGGCAGCAGAGCGGAGAGGAGACTGTCTTCTGTGGGCGACAAGGAACAGATACAGCTGCCCTGCACTGATCAAGGAAAAATGTCCCCGTGCGTGTTGTACCTGATCTGAGTGGCACCTTGTTCCTTATTAAACTATTTAACTATAGACATGGTCTGTGAGTTTTGTGTGGCCATGACTGTAGGTTAAGGAACCCAAAAGGGAAGTAGAGAGTGCTGTGAGAGGGATGGCTGGTGTAAAAATTGGTAAAGGAGTAGAGGGTGGAGGTATGTCTGACTTCTACTTCATAGACATAAGCCTTGGGCTGATCCTGTTCATTCATTGCCCTCCCTGAAGTTTGATAGCTTCTGACAGTACTACTGATACTGCTGTTAGTCCTAGTCCCGTTTCACAATATACTTTCACTTGTCTGTTGACATATATCAATGTAAGTTGGTATAGTGTGTATGTGTTTTATAAATGTGAGATGTTTGTAATATAGACATTTTCATTGCTACACGTTTTAGAAAAATCTTTTTACATGAGTGGATGGATTATGGAATGCACAGATTCAGAATCCGCAACTCCACTGCCATCAAGTCAATTCCAGCTCATAACTACCCTATAAACAGGATAAAACTGCCCTGTAGGGTTTCCAAGGAGTGCCTGTTAGATTTCAACTGCATACCTTCTGTTCAGCAGCCATAAGCACGTAAGCACTATGCCACCAAGGTTTCCAAGATTCAGAATAGTTTATTATGATTGTGCTTTTTCTATCACTTTCTTTTCTCAGTTTTTTATTGTGATTAAGTGAGAGTTTACAATCCAAGTCCATTTGCCATATGTATAAGATGTTTTAAAGAAGACCTAGGTAATGAGTGAAACAGCTTACACAGAGGAAATGAGCCAAATGACTTCCCACACATTTCATTCATGTCATCAAATAGAGAATACGTCATTAAACAGGATCCTCTTGATACAGGAATCCCTGACATTCGGCGATGTGGTTGTGACTTTCACCCGGGAAGAATGGCAGCTCCTTGACCCTGCACAGAAGAACTTGTACTGGGCTGTGATGTTGGAAAACTACAGCAACCTGGTGTCCATTGGTGAGAACAAGTCTCATGTCATTGGCCTTTCTTTTCTCAGACACTGAAACCTTTGGAATGTCAGTGGTGGTCAGAAGGGATAGATTCTCATTCTCCTCTCTGGCTTTAGCTGAATGGGTTTATTCTTTCTACTCTTGACAGAAAAGCCTTTACTTTGTAAGTTTGAAAATTGTTTTTTCCCCACAAATAGCAACATTCTACAGTCTTCAGAATTCCAAGCCCAGTTTGGTGAGTCTCAGGTTCCGTGATTTCCTTTTAACAGGATATCAAGTTAGCAAACCAGATGCGCTCTCCAGTTTGGAGCAAGATCAGTCCTGGACTGTGTTAGACAAAAGCCATAATGGAATCTTTTCAGGTAGGTGAATGAAAGGTGGTAAGGTGAGAAGGCTGTGGAAGTCACGTTCAGGTGAGAGAAGGTGTCACATTTGTGAGAGGTATCTGAGAATATGTAAAAGTTTCTCCATATAGCCTTCTCTCTATGTGACAGCTATTTTCCTTCTACAAGTTTAGAGAAATAAATACTGTAAAGTCTTCAGTGCCTGTCTGTTTTGAGACAGATCCTTATTTATTTTACCTACATCTTTTAGTTGTAAATGTTTTACTGTACCTTAAGGAAAGTTTACAGGGCAAGTCAATTTGTCACACAGAAACTGACCCACTGCTCTGTAGCTCTAGCTGCTCCCTGCACCCTGGACAGCACACTTTCCTTTCCACCTCGTGTCCAGTCAGGTAGTTTCTGTTCCCCTGTGCCTTGTCGTCTCATAGTCTGGACAGGAGCTGCCCGTTAGCCTCATGTATCTACTAAAGCCAAGAAGCACAGTCTTGGCCAATATCATTTCATGTCTCATAGTCTAGTCCTGTCTTTGTTTAAAGAGTTGGTGTGAGGAATGGTTTCTGTTCTGGGCTAACAGGGTCCCAGGTAATGTCTTTCAGGGACCCTGCCATTGTTAATCTGTTAAGTCTGTTGACCTGACTTTTGATCATTTTGTTCTATAGTTTTCTTCTTCCTAGGCTTCTCAAGTCTTTCTTTTCTTTATATATTTCCACCTCCATTGCCTTGAAATTCCATCTTCCAGGGCTCTCCCAAAGATGATTTATGACTGTGCTCAGAGAAAGGCTCTTTTTTTCCCCCACTGAGTAATATGCATTACCCATTGCAGCCCTAAACCCCACCTTGGATACATGACCCTACAGTACACTGCTCGCTCATTGTGCTTCTCTCTGCTTCCTTAGTGTCTATTTTCTCCTACTCTGAGGTTCTCTAAAGGTTCCAGTTTTCATTTTCGCGTTTGTTCTCCTAGCACTTGAAAGTGTTCTTCAGACTAATCTTCCACTTCCCAGAGGAGACTGTCCAACTGACATCACTCGTAGCATTGTCTAACATAAACCTTTTTGTTTATATTTTATTAATCATGACTACATTTGTGTATGTGTTAATATTATCTGCAAGAAACTAGGGTCATCTTCCTAACAAAAAAATTCTTTATCACCTTAATTCATCCTTATCCCTGTATGTCTGAAAGTAGCCATGCTGGTAATTACTGTTTATGTTTCTTACCGTCAGGTCTCTTCTGTAAAGGTTATGCCATTCATGATGTTTTTGTAAGTAGAAAAAACATTTTTAACATACTGCATATTCAGTTGTTTCATAAATGAGATAACTCACGTCTTCTGAAATTTTAACTCTGATTATGAAAATCAGTCTAAAGTTGGTTCCCATGAGTCCACGATGAAACAGTCCAGTTTCCCGACTCGTAGAGTACTTTTGGTACCAGTCCTTCTTCGTCAGCAGTCTCTTTTTCTAGTGTATTTGTTTATCATTGCAGTGGTCAGAGAGAAATCACAGAAACACCCTATCTTTGATAACGGCTTTAATATGACACAAATGTATGTAAATGAAGAAATGCATGGACTGGTGACCCATCAGTGTTTCCTGGGTAGAACTGAAATACCTCAAGGACATCTGCTTACTCTTTCCTGAAACAGACGTTCCACTCTTGTAAACCACAATGTCTTTCAACCAGAAACTGTCCTACCGTGTGGCTCAGTGTGCTCCACTATCAGCTGTTCTTCTCAGAGGGTTCCACCTCCTCCATGTTGGCTCCAGGATATCTCTTGAATAGTTGAAATTCTTGGGAAGGCCCAACTATTCTAGGCTGGCTTCAGGAAAGCTCTTCCTGGGGAACTCCCTTAAAGGCACTGCTTCTTCTGTGGGCAGGTGTCCGCTCCTGTTGTCTTTTCACTCAGAGTGTTAGTCTTCCTGGTCAGGGTTAGACTGTTACACACTGTTGGCACTGTCCAGGTTTTCTTTCAGAAGATTCTTGTCTTACTATAAGCATTTCTTCTATTGATATTATACCTCCAAGTGTTCCATTGCTCTTACCTGAGTCTGAGAGGGTCTCAGCAGCAGGCCCACGTGTCCAACGGATGAGCAGAGTTCCTTCTCTTGGCTCTCATCAATCAGGAGGCCCCTCAGATTCTCAGTGTTTTTGCCCCTGATATAGGGCACGCCTCACATCTAGGCCAGGCTTCCCAGGCAAGCCAGGTAAAGGTCAGACTGGGTAGGTCGCCAACACCATTCTGCATAAAGGTCAGTTACTGAACAGTTGCCACAAGCAGCAATACAGTTACTTATTTAATATGGTACTTGTAGCTTTGGTCTTTGTGACCTCCCACATCTTGAATGAGTAAGGTATACAAATCCTGTGATCTTCGGGGTTCTATGTCAACTTGGCTCATCCATGATTCGCAATATTGTATGATTGTCTTCTTTCTTGATACCTGATATAATTATTTTCTATTTTGTATGTTATAAATCGTAACCTGTATGTTAATGAGACACAGTTTTTAGAGACTATATCTTGAGTCAAAGCCTTTCAGGAGGGCTTGACTCACATCTTCACACCCATTCAAGTTACACCCTTCTCTGGGGAATAGTCTGCATCCAAAGCATAAATGTGGGTTACATGGTGGGGCGCTCTGTGCCCATGTTCCCTTGGTCTAGTTTGTGACAGTCTGACCTCTGGTTCTTGGGACATGAGCCAGCAGCCTGACTTCTGTTTCTGGGATTCACTGACTTTCACAGCCCCGTGGACCCACAGCCTGTTTTCTCATCTAGTTCACCAGCTTCCACAGCCTGGTGAGCCAGTGCTTTGCCATCTGGCCTGCCAATTTGGGTTCATTGAGCTACCTTGTGAGTCAGGGGAAGCCTACTCCTGACCCACTCATTTGGGACTCACCGTCCGTCACAACTGTGTGACCCATTTCCTTGTTAAGGTACTTGGTTTCCCTGAGACACTGCAGTGAATTACAGAACCTGAAGACAGGAGGGCAAATATGAAAGGGAGAAGTATTTGATGTTACAGGTGATGGAGTGATGCGGCAGCTTGGAAAAGTTGGACATCTGGGATGTCTTTGATCTCTGTCTCATAGAAATGAAGTGTGTGCCGATTCTCATAAGAGAAATTGTTAATTTACACCTTTTTGCAGTTAGAGGAGGTCAGAAGCTGCTGTCATGAATTTCTTATGTACCACTGTACTACCCTGTGTCTCAAGGAAACTATTTAACAGCAACTGTTTCCTGGTGCTGTTGTCAACATGGCAAGAGTCAGCGTCTGACCTCCTGTAACTTCACCAGAGGAAAGGAAAGGCAAGGTCAGTAGGCCAAGTCTGATTCCTTGAGGCAAGGGTCAGACATGCTTTCTGTCCCCCATCTTTAACCTTTCTGACACCAACCATTCATCACATGACATGCTGCACTTTTCCAGTGGGTTTGAATAATTCATTGAAGTGGTCACACAGAACGCACAGGCAATACTTAGCGTTATGTGCTTGTTTCTGTTATTGTGTTTTTATCCGTATACAAGGAATATGAAGTGTAGTGGGTTGTCATACACTTGAATCAGAGGGTTGTTATAAAGATCCACCATTCCTAAATGTATGTGTTTAAATGACTTCATTAAATCTAAAAGTGATGGAAATGTTCGTTGTTATCTTGCTTCCTAGAAATGTGGAATGTTGTTGATCATCACGTGCAAAAGGAAACCAGAGTGGACAGCATGGAACAGTCCTATGAGCATAATGCATTGGAAAATATCATTCATCTACAGAAAACTCACTTTCCTTTCAGGGAACATCATGATATGTTTGACTTCTATGGAAAAGCATACATGGAAAATGTAAGTCTACCAGCACTCAACCAGAGCAGAACCAATGCAGCAGAGAACTCTGCTGAACGAAATAGAGGTGAAAAAACCATTCTCCAATGTATCCGGCAACAATTTTCAGCTGAAGTGAAATTCCCTGAGAGTCAGAAATCAAGCAGCATTAAATCCCAATGTTTTAAGGCAATAGAGAAACCACATGCGTGTAGTGACTGTGGCAAAGCCTGCGTCAAGAAGTCTTTCCTCATTGAGCATCAGATGGTTCACACAGGAGAGAAAGTCTATAGATGCAGCATTTGTGGGGAAACCTTCGTTACAGTGTTCAAGCTTACTGAGCATCATCATGCAATTCATAAAGGACAAAAGCCACAGAAATGCATGGAATGTGACAAAGCCAATCTCAGTAAATCAAAGCTCAGTAGACATGGAAAATCTGATATGGCAGAGAGGCCTTATATATGCAGTGACTGTGGAAAAGGCTTCATTTGGAAGTCAAATCTCACTGTTCATCAATGCATTCATACTGGAAAAAAACCCTGTGTATGCACTGAATGTGGAAAATCCTTCTCTTCAAAGTCATATCTCACTGTTCATCAGTGGGTTCACACTGGGGGAAAGCCCAATATATGCAGTGAGTGTGGAAAAGGCTTCTCATGGAAGTCACAGCTCATTGTTCATCAACGCATTCATACTGGGGAAAAACCCTATATATGCAGTGAATGTGGAAAAGGCTTCAGATGGAAGTTACAACTCACTGTTCATCAGTGGGTTCATACTGGGGAAAAGCCGTATGTATGCAGTGAATGTGGAAAAGCCTTCCCTTCGAAATCACGACTTACGGTTCATCAGTGGGTTCATACTGGGGAAAAGCTCTTTGTATGCAGTGAATGTGGAAAAGGCTTCACCCGCAAGAGCACTCTTATTACTCACCTTCGAATTCATACTGGTGAAATACCTTACGAATGTAGTCATTGTGGAAAAGGCTTCATCCAGAAGGAAAGCCTTACTATTCATCAGCGAACTCACTCTGGAGAGCAAACTTGTGTATTCAGTGAATGTGGAAAAGCCTTCACTGACAGAAAACTCATGACTCATAATCGAGTTCATGCTGGCGAAAAACCTTACAAGTGCAGTGAATGTGGAAAAGGCTTCATCCAACAGGCAGATCTTGCTATTCATCAGCGAACTCATACTGGAGAGAAACCCTACGTGTGCAGTGAATGTGGAAAAGGCTTCACTCGCAAGAGCCACATGATTACTCATTACCGATTTCATACTGACAAAAAACCCTATGTATGCAGTGAGTGTGGAAGAGGCTTCACCCGCAAGGACCATCTGATTAGTCATCACCGAATTCATACCGGCGAAAAACCCTTTGTATGCAGTGAATGTGGGAAAGGCTTCACGTGGAAAGGATGTCTGAGTATTCATCACCGAATTCATACTGGCGAAAAACCCTATGAATGCAGGGAATGTGGAAAGTGCTTCACTGTGAAGAAAGATCTTACTGTTCATCAGCGAACTCATAGTAGAGAGAAACCCTATGTGTGCAATAAATGTGGAAAAGACTTCACTGACAAGAGAAAACTCATTAGTCATCAACGAATTCATACTGGTGAAAAACCTTACAAATGCAGTGAATGTGGAAAATGCTTCTTTCATAAGGCAAGTCTGAATACTCATCACCGAATTCATACTGGTGAAAAACCCTATGTATGCAGTGAATGTGGAAAAGGCTTCATTCAGAAGAGATATCTTATACTTCATCAGCGAACTCACACTGGAGAAAAACCCTATATATGTAGTGAATGTGGAAAAGGCTTTGTTCAGAAGGGAGATCTTACTATTCATCAGCGAACTCATACTGGAGAGAAACCATATGTATGTAGTGAATGTGGAAAAGACTTCATCCAAAAGGGAAATCTTACTATTCATCAGCGAACTCATACTGGAGAGAAACCCTATGTGTGCAGTGAATGTGGAAAAGGCTTCACCCACAGAGGAAATCTCAGTACTCATCACCGAATTCATAGTGCTGTAAAACCCTATGTATGAAGTGAATGTGGTAAAGCCTTCAGTTGGAAGAAAGGCCTCATAGCACATTGGAGGGTGTTTTAGTCAGCTAGTGCTGCTCTAACAGAAATACCACAGAGTGGATGGCTTTAACAAAGGAAAGTTCTTACATAGTCTGGTAGGCTACAAGTCCATATTCAGGATGTCCACTCCAGGGGAAGGCTTTCCCCCTTGTCGGTTCTGGAGGAAAGTCGGGTATTGCATCATTCGTTGTCAAGGGAGCATCTTAGTGCAGAAACCTCAGGTCTGAAGGATGCGCTCTCCTCCCAGTGCAGCTTTCTTGGTGGTGTGAGGTTCCCCGTTCTCTGCCTGCTTCTCTTTCCTTTTATCTCTTGTAGGATGAAAGGATTAAAGGTGGGCCAAGCTATACTCCAGGGAAACTCCCTTTACAGTGAAGCAGGGAGGTGATCCTGTGAAGAGATTTACAGCCCCACCCTAATCCTTTAACATACAGCATAGGAAAACCACAAAATGGAGGACAGTCACAAGACACTGAGAATCATGGCCCGGCCACATGGCTACACATATTTTTGGGGGTACACAATTCGATCCATGACATCCCACCCTTTGGCACCCCAAAAATCACATCATTGAAACATGTAGCACATTCATCTCATCATAGCAAAATCGTATCCACCTCATATGATAGAAGTCTTAAATCAGTTCCAAGTCCAAAATTAAAAAATTTCTTTACACCTGTGAAACCTGGAGTGCAAGCCATGTGCCTCCAAAGGTACAATGGCGGAACAGACACAAGTTAGGCATTCCATTACAAGTGGGAAAAATTGCAAGGAAAGAAAACATTAACAGGCAACACGCAAGTCAGCAGAACACATTAGATTAGCTGTCAAAGCTTTGAAAGTAATCTTCCATGTTCTGAGACATTTTACACAATGGCCTTGCCTTCCAGACTCTAGGTATTGGCCACACTCCTGGATTCTGAGTGGAGACCCCCGGCCCTGTGCTACAACTCTACCTTCAAGGCCCACTTGGACAGAAACTGCCCCATCAGCTTTAGGTGCACCCTAAGCCCAACTAAGTGGCAATTCCACTCTGACAAAACACAGACAGCCCTGGCTCCACCCTTTCGAACCCCTGAGGTCGTGGCCATACCTTTTGAGACTGAGGCAGCTGAGCTTCTCACGCTGTTTGTCTCTTCAGCTTCTGCTTCCTGTGGTTACATGGCCCTGACCTCGGGCCCACATCTGCCTGCTGGGGCAAGTGTTCCAAAGTTCTGTAGCTCCGCTGATTCAAGTGCCAGGAGGCACGCCACTCTTGCTCGAAAGCATCCTGCGCAGAAGCGCTCAGCTCTCTCAGTCTGTGGGTCAGCAGGGCCAGCTCCACCAATTTAAGTGTCCAGAGGCACCCTGTTCCACAAGGAAAACTCTACACAAGCATTCAGCTCTCTCGCTCTTGTGGGTTGGCTCCAGCCATGCCTCTGAGTCTGCTGCTGCCACCAGTCCTCTGCTGTTTGATTCTTACCATCTGCATCTTCTTCAGTGCTAACGGTTCTCAGTGCCTTCTGAATCTTCTGTACATTCAGTTTCAGATGGCTCCCACATTTTAAATATTTGCTAGAGCAGCACCCCACTCTTGGTACCAAATTGCCTTAGGCTGGGTTTTCTAGGAAGGCAAAATCAGTAACACATGTATGTACACGGTAAGATTTATAAAGTACAAGGAAAAATATATACATAGATAGATATAGGAAACAGCTCACACAATCATAGAAGCTGAATGTCCCAAGTCATGGCACAAGCCTCATGTGGCCACAGTAGCTGGTGAACCCAAGGTCAGCAGGTCAGAGACCAGAGTTCTAGATCACTAGTTGTGTAGGTTGGTGGATCCCAAGCTGGTGGTGAGATGGACCTGCAGAGGCTGGCAAATCCAGGATCGGCAGGTCGGGGAACAGGACTCTCCAGTGCTGGCTGTAAGGGTTGATGAATCCAACAGCTGCTAGTTCAAGTCCAGGAGCCAGAACCAGAAGAAGAGAGGAGGAGCTGCTGGCTATAGGAGCAGATCAGCAGTAGTAGTGGAAGGTGGAGAGATGAGAGCTGAGAGATGGGAAGCCACCACAGACCCCACCCTGCCACTAGAACAGCAGCCAAATATGGAGTAGCCAAGTTGACATAATCCTGACCACCACAGAGGGGTCACACAGGAATAGACTGTCTTTTAGTGCAGTGAATGTCAAAAATTTTCAGAAGTCAAGTCTTATCATATGTCAGAAAATTCTCCCACGTGAGAAACCCTTTAAGTGGAGTGAATGTGAGGAAGCCTTTTTCAAGCAGCCAAACCTCAGTGTACATCAAAGGTCTGATAGGAAAGGTGCCACATGGCTGCAGTGTGCAGTGAGTGTGAAAAAACTTGTCTACCTGTCTACCCTTTTATTGCATGAAAGAATCAGATTTACAAGGATGTGTGTGTATATGTATATATATATAATACATGTGTTTATATGATGCATTTATATATTTATGTAAGTCTGTATGTTAAATCTGTTCCTCTGTGACCTTTGGCCTTGGTCTGTGTTTTGATTAACAGCTTAGAATATTTCGTCCCCTTAACCCTGAGAAGTTACAGCCTTTTTTATCATTAATTGGTAAAGCAGTATGGGAGGAGGAGAGGGTTCCCATGTTGGTTTCCACCAAAAATTGTTACTGATGTCCAAAGGATTCTGAGGCCAGTTGACTTTTTCTGGGTAAAGTGTCAACAGCTTGATGGCTGGATATTTTTGTCCAGTCCTGCCTGGTATTGAAGAAGACCTGAGTTGATTGAGACCTCATGGGTAACGGGATAGATGGAAGTCTGGTGTTGTAAGGGAGGACTCATGTTGGAACTGCTGAGAACAGTACAAGATGCTTTCCGAAAGCTGGCATGACAGAGAAGCAGAACCATGTGAAAGCCAAGGGATCCCAAAAGTGCTACACTGACTCTGAGCTTGTCCAGTTAGCAGAGGAGCAGCAGATGTGCACTACAAAGCTGTTGTTACATAGTACTGGACCTCAAGCCAGTGTATTCACAGGAGGTACTTAAAATGCAACTGTGCAGAGCAGTAAGTTTCTTTTATATATGGCCTTTCTGGCCGTGTGTTTATAATCGTTTCGAAAGTGATTGATTCATCCACAGCACAGCCTGTCATTGGTCTGTTTTTCCTGGGTTTGGTGAGTTTTGTATGCCAATTGAGTGAATGACATTCTTCCATGGTAATTGGTCATTTCATGTTCATTTTGGGAGCCATTGCTTCAAGATGAATACATAGACCACTCCCATGGAGATCAAGAATGACCCCCCCCCAACATCAAGAAGAGTGTGCCACTAAGCATGTGTTGTAGATCTGGAGCCTTTGTCCTCAGAACCTCGTAGACACAAGAGGAAGCTGTAGCACAGAAGGTAGCACGAGACAGTGGCAGATGGCAGCAAGTATAACAGCTCCATTGGGGAGAAATGGCGGCAGCTGAACAGATGATGGCAACCAGGAGACCGTCACGAGACGGCCTGATGGGCTTAGGAGTACACAGGGAGTGAGCTGAGCACCTCTTGGGAAGCAGCGTGTATGGTGTCTCTGGGACTTACTGGCAGATGTAAAGAGAAGCATCACTCTCTCTACCATGCTAGAGCCCACTTGATGCCACAGCTAAGACAACTTCCTCCCGGCAGGCACAGCAACAGAAGAGCATGCTGGCAGGCATGGTCAAGAGGTGGTCCTGGGTCTTCAGAGTGAGCAAATGGCCATCTAAGATGCATCAGTTGGTCCCAAACCACCTGGTGCAAAGGAGAATGAAGAACAGCAAAGACAAGGCAAACATGAGCCCAAAAGACAAGAAGGACCACACAAACAGGAGACCCCATGAACCTGAGAGCAGAACAGCTGTCTCAGATGGTACCTGCCTACCAACAAGGACCACACTGACAGGGAACACAGCAGAGAGTCCATGATGGAGCAGGAGAAAATTAGGATGCAGAACTCAAATTCTGGTAAAAAGGTCAGACTTAATGGTCTGACTGAGACTTGAAGGACCGTACAAGACAGCCCCTGGACTCTCTGTTAGTCCCAAACTAGAACCATTCTGGAAGCAAACTCTTCTGACAAGGATCGGATTGGACTGTAACACATGAAATGATAGTTGTGAAGAGTATGTTTCTTAACTCCGGTAGATTTGTGAGACTGAATGGGTGGCTCTTGTCCACAGGTGAGATGGTGAAGGCAGAAAAGGATAAGAGCTGGTTGAAGGAATGTGGGAAATACAAGGTGGAAAGGAGAAGTACACTGTCACATTATAGGGAGAGCATCTGGGGTCCCATGACAATGTGTGTTTAAATTTTTATACAAGAAACTGGCTTGAATGTTAAGCTTTGGCTTAAAACTCAATTAAGAAACAAAACAGAAGGACCTGTGAGGATCAATGAGTACCTTTTATATGGCCTTCAGTGATGATCTTGGAATGGCGCAGAATGATTGAGTGGGACTATGCAATCAAAATATTGGAAAGGCTCATCAAGATGGGCTGGGCCATATAAATAAGATTAGTGTGACCCACCAAAGGGTTTCGTCAGTTTGTTACAAGGCTTAAAAATGAGCCAAACCTGTTGTGTAAGTCATTCACATGCCTGGTTAGGTTTATGCCTGAGTATTTTATTCTAGATGCTATTGTAAATGGAATTGTTTCCCAGTTTCCCCTTTAGATTTCTCATTTCTGGTGTATGGAAACATAGCTGACTTTTTAAATTTTGTATTCTGAAACTTTGCTAAATTCTCCTGTTGGTTGTAGACGTTTTGGGGGGGCTCTTTGGGAATTTCTGTATATAAGATCATAGTATCTTTAAATTGACATGATGTTACTTTTCCAATCTGAATACTGTTATGATTATTTTTCTTCTGTTGCTTTGGTATACTCACTAGGGAAAGGAGAATAGTGGTTCCTGAAAAACACTAAAATAGAACTGTCATATGACATGCAGTTTCATTCCTAGATATGTACCCAAAAGACTTAAAGGCAGAAACTCAAAGGCTTGTGCACCAATGTTAATTGCAGTATGTGCTCCAGTGGATCACTTTTATATTCTGTGCCTCACCGTGGTCTTGATAGTCCTACCAGATAACTGTGGGTCTGTGCAATTAAGGTGCTGTGGTCCACTGAGGAGATTGGATAGTTTGCTGGTAATGTGAATCAAGCACACGGCACATTTATGGCATTGGGACCCTGCAAATAAAAGTGTCAAATGAGGGATTTGGTCAGTTCTACTATCCCAGTTGGTTTCATAAGCCATGCCAGAGCGCTATAGGCAGGAGCGGGCGTGGGGGAGCAACCTGACTGCCACTGAGTAAAAGTGACAGGAGCTGAGCATGTGTTATGTATCCAGGTTCCTTCACTTGGGGACCTCCTAGACCCAGGGAGGCTGACAGCAGTACTGGAGCTGATGCAAAGTGCTGAGAAGCTGTGATAGAGGAAATGTCCACAGCAGAACCAGGATACTGGAGTGAGAAACCAAAATAGGCTTCCTGGCCCATGGAGTAAGGCAGTGAGAGTAAAGCAGGACACCTGAGTAGCTTTGGGCAGGAGACTTACTGGTGAAGTGGGGTATCTCTGGGCACCCACTGACAGCTACATTTGCTAAGCCATGGAGGAAGAGAGTTACGGGCCTTGGGGCAGGAGGCTGGCTGACAGACTGGGGTGCCTCCAGGAGCTTGTCACTGGATCTAGGCTTGCTGACACATGTCAAGGGACCTGAGTACCTTTGAGATGACACTTGCTGACAGAGTGGAGTGTCTCTGGGCCCTTACTGGCAGAATTAAAGAACTTGATATAATTTTCCAGAGCAGGGCAGAGTCTGTGCTGAGAGGCTTAGTGATTGAGAGGCCTGTCTGTGGGCACAGCTGAGAAGAGACTTTCCTGATAAAATAACTGTGTTTTGATACTGAATTGTAACCTGTTGCTTCCCTAGTAAATCCCATAGGTGTTTGTGTATGGTCTGTGAGTTTTGTGTGATCTTTGCAATGAATTATGAAACCCAAGTGCCATAGGCAGCTTGACTAGTTTCAGAAATGGTTAAGAGGTTGAAGGGTGGTCACTTGGATGAGTGGCATGTGGAGTTTTAAAAGCTAGCAAGTAGTTGTCTAAATAGCATTTATTGTTCCCAACCCACCTGTAACAGAATGAAAGACATCAAAGACTCAGGAGAAATATGAGCCCGAGAGACTACATCAGCATGACACCAGAAAAACTAGATTGTGCCTGGCCACTATTGATGACTGCTCTGTCAGGGGATGCAACATAGTTCCTGATGTAATGAGAGAAAAATGAGTGCACAGAGCTCAAATTCTAATTAAAAAGACCAGATGTGATGGTCTGACAGACTAGAATCTCTTCAGAGCACATGCCCCCTAGATTATTAGCCTATAACAGAAACCATCTCCAAAGCCAACTGTTGAGATGAAGATTGGGGTGGACTCCACGACATAAAAGGATACTGGCAAAAAGTGTACTTCTTGCCATTAGTAGATATATGAAGTTAATGGGCAGCTGTCGTCCAGAAGTGACATGAGAGGGCAGGGTGCGACAGGAACTGGTTAAGTGTACTGAGGAGATACAAGGAGGAAAGAGTCTGCTGTCACAGGGTGTGAAGAGCAGTTAAGAATCACATAGCAGTGTGTGTGTAAGTGCTGATATGACAGATTATCTTGGATTGCAAACTTGCACATAGAGCACAATAAAATATTTTTTGTAAAAAAAAGTTGGAAAGTAGAGGTATGTTTGATATCCACCTCTTAGGAGTCAGCCTTGGGCTGTTGATGCTGAATAATTCTTTTAGATAAGAGGGTCAGTTGCCTCCACCACACCGCTCTTGCAGTTAGTATCAAAAGCAAACTGTGGCACAATGGCTCCAGACTCATGAAACCATGGAATATAGGAAGAGAAAGAATGCAAGGCCATGGGAAGTGAAACTTCTGCTTCTTGCATGATTACTTTGCCCGTTGTTACCTCTAAGGCCCATTTTGCTGCAGCTGAGGGGAGAAAAGCTGTATCTGGAGCAACAACGAGGCCAGTTAAATGAGATGACCTTAAAGGGCCAGGCATACAGCCAGAAGCTCAAGATTGTGCAATTCTGAATGGGAAGATAGTCAATGGGTGGAAAGGATAAAACTGTAATATACATGCATATTTAATTTACTATGGATACAGTATGTATCTCCTAACTAGTATAGTAAAACAGACCTAAATGTATGAGAAAATTTGTATTACATATTAGAGGTAACAGAGAGCAGGGAACTTTACCTTCAGCCAATATTTGATTGGATATTCTAAAGGGGAACTAGGATTTACCTGAAGGAAACACAGCTGTTGCTTTAAGTGGAGTAGACCTGTACATAGCTTCTGGGGGCATAGGTAGAAAACCTGAGCCAAAACCAGGAAGTTGTCATTGTAGACCTACCCAGAACTGGTGGGACAGCAGGAAATTTACATTTGAAGGATGAACCAGCCAGGAAAATACAATGCCTGTTTTGCTTGCCTTTGGGTGCAATGAAGAAGGAAAAGTCAGTGTCCATTAGAAGAACTGGAAGTTAAAGGGAGCCAGAAAGTAGACATCTTTCTATGGTCACTTCTTATACCACGAACAAAAATGGTGTCACAGCATATAGAGCAGTGGAACAGGATTGAGAGCCCAGAAGTGTCACCATCCTCTTATGAACAGTTGATGTTTGACAAGGGCCCAAATGTTGTAAACTGTGATATAAACAGTCTCTTTAACAAGTATGTTGGAAAAATTGGATATCTGTGTGCAAAAAACTGAAACAAGACCATATCTCACACCTTACACAAAAACTAATGCCAAAAGCGGATCAAAGACCTAAATATCAAACCTAAAACAATAAAGATCATGCAAGAAAAAATAGGGTTAGCAATGGAAGTTCTAATACATGGCTTAGACTACAAAATCTGACCAACAGTGTGTGAACAACAGAAGAGACAGTAGATAAATGGAAACTACTAAGAATCAAACACGCTTATCCAAAGACTATCAAAAGAAGTGAAAGACTACCTACAGAATGGGGAAAAAAATTTGACAACTACATATCAGATTGACTTCTGACTTCCTTAATCTACAAGATGCTGCAAAATATCAACAACAAAAGGAAAATAACCCAGCTAAGCAAGGGCCAAGGAGATGGACAGACACTTCACCAAAAACGACATCCAGACAGCCAAAAGAGAAATAAGGAAATGCTCATGATTACCAGCTGTTAGAGAAGTCTAAATCGAAACTACAGTGAGATACCATCCCACCCCAACAAGGTTGTCAATAATCCAGAAAAAGAAACAACAAATCTTGGACAGGCTGCAGAGAGTTTGGAACTCTCCTACACTGCTGGTGGGAATACAAAATGGTACAACCTCTGTGATAAACAATTTGACACTTCTTAAAGAGCCAGAAATAGAAATACCATATGATCCAGTAATCCCACTGTTTAGAATATATCCTACAGAAATTAAGACATTCACATGAATAGATACATGCACACAAATGTTTATCATAGCACTGTCCACAAACCAAAAAGATGGAATCAACCTAGGTGCCCATCAACAGATGAATGGCTGAATAAACTGTGGTATATACTCAGTGGAACATTATGCAATGATAAAGAATAATGATGTTAGGAAGCAGCTCATAACCTGATTTCAACTAGAAGACATGCTGAATGAAATCAGTCAGCGGCAAAAGGACAAGTGTTGTATGAGACCTCTGCTACAAGGACTGAAAATAGACTTGTGTAGAGGAGAAAAGACTCTTTGATGGCTACAAGGAGGGAGTTGGTCATAGGTTAGATAGTAGATAGGAATTTGGTTAGGTGAAAGCACTGACAGCATGCAGTAGAGAAAAGATCAACATAAGTGGACTACACCATGAACTGAAAGATTTTCTAAACTCAGTATTTCAAAGGACTATGTTTTCAGGGGACATTGAGGCCAATTGGCATAACTAGTATTTTGCTAAGAGAGTCTAATGCACCCCATATTGGTGAGTGATGTCTGGGGTTTTAAAAGCTAGCAAGCTGCCCATCAGAGGTACACCAGATGGTCCCAACTCATCTAGAACAGATGATGAATAAGAACAAACATACAAGAAAAAAAGAGGCCAGGGGACAGAGGAACCATATGAATAGGAGACTGTGTCAGCAAGAGACCAGAAAAACCAGATGGTGCTCAGTGACTACCAAGGGCAGCTGTGATGTGGGACACAAGAATCTGTGAAGCAACATGAGTATAAGAGGTGTGCAGCTCAAGAACTCTAGTGAAAGACCCAAAGTGATGGTCTGACAGCCTGGAATGTCCCCTGAGAATGTGGTCCCTAGACCTGCTGCTGGTCCTTTCTGGAAGCCAGTACTGGGGCCAACTCTTCAGACAAGAACAAACTGGACTTGGGGGACACAGTGTGACCATATGATATGTGTACTTCATGGTTGTATACATTTATGGGAGGCTGTCCTACTGGTTTATTCCTAAATGGGAGAGAAAAGGGTGGAGAGGAGGGGACAGGTGCCTGTTAAGAGGATGCTGGAAATATGGAGTGAAAAGGAGGAATGCATTGTCATTGGTGGAAGAGAGTAAATGGAGCTGCTGATAGGTGGGCCTGCAAAATTGATTTGGATTTTATGCTTAATCACAATTAAAGAAAAAATGATGTCACAGCAGTGTCTAACGTTCTCTAAATTCAGTGTGAAAGAGAATCTTGATCAACAGCCCAAGGATGATTCATACTGAAGCAGAGGGCCAACGTGCTACCTCTCTTTGACATTTTTACCAATTCTGTTATGGACTGAATTGTGTCCACTGGATTGTGTCACCTTGGCTAGGCCATGATTCCAGTATTGTGTGATTGTCCATGTGATGTAATTTTCCCATGTAGTATATAACCTACCTCTATGATGTTAATGAGGTTGGATTAGAGGCAGTTATGTTAATGACTCGATTTACAAGATTCAGTTATAACTTCAGTCTCCTTTGAGATAGGAAAGAAAAGTGAGCAGAGAGACATAGGGTCCTTGTACCACCAAGAAATCCCCAGGAGAAGAGCTCATCCTTTGGACACAGGGTTCTTTCACTGAGAAGCTGCTAGACCAGGGGAATATTGATGACAATGATCTTTCTCCAGAACTGACAGAGAATACCTTCCCCTAGAGCTGGAAAACTTTGTTTTGACTTCTAGCTTTCAAAAGTATGAGAGAATAAATTTCTCTATGGAAAAGCCATCTACTTGCCATATTTCTGTTATAGCAACATTAAGACACCAATCATTCATCTCATAGTACTTTCTGCTTATTTACTGAGTTGGATCATATTTTTTTACACTGGCCACTCAAAACTCAGAGTACTCAGAAATATGAGATTTTTTAGGGAAGTAGCAGATTACAATTCAGATCCAGAAAGGCACAAAACACAGTTTTTTTTGCTGTGCTGGCATGCAGGATTCTCCCTAGCACCTCCCCCTCTTCCCTGCTTGGGAAGTGCTACAAAGCTGTTTTAGCTCTCTTGATAAGGGCCTAGAGACACCCCACTCTGTCAGAAAGCCTCGGTTCATAAGCACTCAGGTCTAGGTCCATGGGTTCAAAAATGGAACTCCAAAAAGTGTCTAGAGGCACCCCATCTGCCAGCACGTTCCTTGCCCAAAGGTGATAAGCTTTTTGCTCCGTGGGCCTGAAGACTATTCTTGCTTCAATTTGCCTGCCACCACTTCTCACCAACTTTAGTGTTACAGCCCTCTCTCACTCTCCTGGTTCCAGAAATTGCTCAGCACAGGGATCCAAGGTCCAAATTACTGGCTCCACTCATGGTTCTTCCTTCTTGATGGGACTGAGATCCTCTCTTTCCACCTCTCCAATGGGTCATTTTAAGCATATTGAGATGGCAAAAACTGACCAATATCTCTTTACCATTCTATACACTATACTTGAATGGTCCCACCTCTACAAGGGTGCCATGAACTTTATTTGCATTCCTAGCAAGCAGTCCCCTTGATGGGCACAACCACCTTATTTATATGCTCCTCTCTATAATGGGTGGAAGTTAAGAAGATCATAGGGAGAAGGACTTTACAAAAATGATCCATCACACTGCACCATCTGTGTCAAGTCAATGAGTGGAGGTAGCGGAGATGCATCGTTGAAGATAGGTGCTGAGTTTGAACAGGTTCCATTAGCCTCAAGTGACTTCTAGGGAGTCTAGGGATGAGTGAGAGAAAAGGCTAGCTGATCTGAAGTCTGAAATGCAGGGAGTTGTGTAGACTCCTGATCCTACAAGTACTGTTCATTGACTTAGCCCTTGGGGTTATCAATGAGAGAGAGACAGAAGGACATGGCTGATCTGAAGTGGAGGAGGTGTATTGACTCCTGAGCCTGTGGCTGGTACCCATTTCCCTAGCCCACCAGGGCTAGGAATGAGCGGGCCCAAACCAACCTGAAAAAAGAGAGAAATGTCTGACACTGGGAGGTGATATAGACTGCTGTAATTGGATGGATTGCTCTGGACTGGACTTTGCCTATGGATGTGAATGATCAAAGTTCCAGCTGAAACAGATAAGCCTGCAGATCAAGGGACATGTTTATTTGCTAAAAGAACTCATTTGATAGGGATGGGCAATTTAGAAACTGGCTACATGGGGAGGGGATAAAGACATGAAGAGGTCATCTTACATGCTTTCATATGTGTGCTTACACTCAACATGAGGGGTACAAGGGAGGATCCCCACATGTTTTCTCTTACAGGCCTGGGCAAGAATGGGTGATGGGCTGTGCTGATAGGACTATGGGATTCAGTTGTGAGAGTTGGTTATTGTATTGATTGGTAACAGGACTGTAATCACAAAAACTGTCATTGTGAAAACTTTAAGTTAGAAAGAGTCAATCGTAGCAAAACCTTTAAGTTCTTTAGATGGGCCACGGTACTCTAATCCAGCAGTGTTTCACCCTTAGTTCAAACTGTAATTCTTTCAATGGGTTGTATGTCTGTAAGAAATTGATTTGACAAAATTTATATGATAGACATAGGGTCAATGCACTGGGAACCTCCTATACCCAGTGACCCAAAACACGGTGCAAGAAAACAAGAAGCAGTGGCAGAGAAAGAGTGGCAGCTGTACCCAGAGATGGGCCTGAGGCAGCACAGTAGGTTTCCCGGCCCATAGAGTAAGGTGGTTACGATGGATGTGCCAAGGCACAGAGCAATGGAACTGAGCATCTTGAAATAGGAGGGCTGGTGGTGGAGTGGGGTGCCTCTGGGCACTTTTTGGCAAAGCTAATCTTGCAGACTAAGGAAACAAGAGAGGTGATTGCCTTGGATCTGAGGCTTGCTGGTAAAATGGGATGTCTCCAGACACTTAATGTGAGAGTTAAAACATTCTAATGCTTGCCTCAGCAAGGCAGAGGCCAGGCTCTGAGGCTGAGGACCAGAAAGGTGCTGTTACCTGATTTGGGTCCGTGCTCTGGAGCAGTTGAGCCAATGAAACCTACTCCAAGTTAGAAAGGGAAGAAGGTGTATTAGGAGGTTTGATACCACTGGAGACTTGAAAGCAATCCAGGCTGTTCTCCATGAAGTTTGAAAAGACAATTTTTACATCAGAGTTTGTATATCATTTCAGCAAGGAATATTTCATGCTTTTAAGCATGTAGCCCACAGATAACTGTATAGGTCACCAAATAGTCACAAGAAACTCTTTATTACACATTACTTTTTCAGAACACAATTTAATTCATAATACAGTCTCATTGCACAGGCATTATTTATTGAAACATGGTCTCCCTGCTTCCTGAGGTCAGCTGATGTCAGGACACCAGGTGGTCTTTCTAGATTGGAAATCCCCCACTTGTTAGCACAAGGCCTCAGTTATTGGCCTAAATAAGGACTCAACCAAATGCAACCCTCTGCTGTCAAGTAGATTCTGACTCCTAGCCACCCTGTAGGACAAAGTCAAACTGAATTAAAGGCTCTAAACCTTTCGGGAAGCTGACTGTCACATCTTTTTTGAGGAGATCAATTGGTGAGTAGGAATCACTGACCTTTCAATTAAGAACCCAGCTCTTAACCACTGCACCACCAGGGCTCCTTAAATAACAGAAATCAAAGCCATTGCCATCAAGTTGATGGTGACTCATAGTGACCTACAGAATAGAACTGCCACATCAGGCTTCCAAGGGACAGCTGGTGAATTCCAACTGCCACTTTTGGTTGGCAGCTGATTTCTTAATCACAATTCCACCATGGCTCCTTACATAACAAAGATAACTCAATTATTCAGGATATCTCAGTTTTTAAAATGATTTTCCAGGACTGGGGAAATTCAATTGTAAAGCCCACACTACACATCTTGCCATGAAAAGCCCTGTCACTGGATTCCCTGAATTTAACAGTGAGGTCCCAGGATTGCAAAGCCAGAGCTGCCCTGAGCCTATGGACCAGATGCTGAACTCAGCTCTCAAATGTTGACATCCCAAATGAAAGAGGCTGAGTGTATACCTATGCCTGGTACACAGAGCCTCTGTTCCCATGCCGGGGATCCTCATGGTCCCCCTGAAGGTCACCCTTTACTTGTCCCCATGGCCTCAGTCTCTTCTAGGCTTAGAGGCAGTGTCATTACTCAGTGGTTGGGAATATGATCTAATGTTACAATGTCTGAGTTTGATCCTGCCCTGCCAGGACCCCGCTGTGTGCCCTTGAGCAACAATAAGTATTTACCTGTGTCTAGATTTTATCTTTAAAATCATTCTGCTTCACAGGATGTTTGTGAACAGCAGTTAAAATAGCACCTGGAAACAGCCAATTAATAAAGGTACTTCTGTTCGTTTTATTATTCCTATGGAGAAGAGGAAGAAAAATTGAGAATATAGGTGTGTCCAAGCTTACTCAGATCTGTAGCTTGATGACAGCAAGGGCTGTCGTGCACTGAGCCAAGAGTTCCCCACAGAGCAGTTTGAGGTTTTTAATAATCTTTTGGTTGCAAAGTCACTTGTAAGGTCCAATGAGGTGGCAAATCACACAGTAGAACGAACCCTGACTTACAAAGTGTTCCATTCGTACAACTCCATTGTGAGTATGTTGTAATCATAAGCTGAAAACCTCCTTTTTGTTGTTTAAATTTCCATTATGTGGTGGTGCAAACTAGCAAGTCCCAAATCCATGGGTCAGGTATAGGTTTCTCCCAACTCACGTAGCTGCCGGGGCTGATGAACCCAAACTGGAAGATTAGACCTCTGGCGGCTGGTGGCCCAGAATTGGCAGGTTAGATAGAAGGCTTCTGGCTCAAGTTCCAAGAGTCTGAGTTAGACAGTCAGAAACCAGATGCAGAATTCAGATGCAGAGAGACAGAGCTCAGCTAGAGCATCTACATACATGCAGGACATACAGGCCATACCACTGGGTGGGGGGCAGGGGGACATAACTTGAGAAAGGATAGGACTTAAGTTACAGCTTTTTGCAAAGCTGTGATTTGAGACATAGCCCACACCAGTGGGCTTTCTGGACAACCAGAAAGCACTGGGACTCATGGCCTAGCCAAGTGGGCCCATAACCATAATCCTCAAAGGTTCCATGTATGTTTACATAGTCCCACCCAATTACTGTGTGAGTCCACCCCTGGCCCTTGTAGCCACTGACCCTTTCCTAAAGGAAGGACCATCATCCTTCTACAACTGGCAGGGGGCAAAGTCAGACCTCCTCTCATTTCTCAAGTGGGAAGAGGAATCAGTTACCCTATTTGCACAGTCCTACCCAATCCCTTGGAACTCTAATTGTGCAGTGATTAACCATTTAGCTGCTAACCAAAAGGTCTACAGTTCGGGTCCACCGATCGCTTCTTGAAAACACTATAGGACAGTTCTAAACTGTCCAGTGGGGTCACTATGAGTTGGAACTGACTCCACAGCAACTGGTTTGGTTTGGTTTTTGGCTTTTACCCAATGACTTGGGTGGGAATTACAAGACCGTGATGAGAAACTAAAACAAAACAAAACAAACTGACTGCTGTTGAGTAAATTCTGCCTCACAACAAACTCACACGGCAGAGTAGAACTGGCCCATAGAGTTTCCGAGGAGCACTTGGTGGGCTTGAACTGCCAATCTTTTGATTAGCCACTGTGGCACTCAACCATTATGCAACTAGAGTTACTAATGGTGAGAAAGGACACATAAAAACAATCCATCTAACTGCACATTACTGTTACAATAATTATTAATATCTTCATAAATTAGATCTTTATCTTTAGGTGTTGATGTGAGGATAACAGCTAATTATGTACTACATCATTGTATGTAGTACATTTCTTTTTATTATGATTAAGTGAAAGTATACAATACAAATCAATTTTGCATCGGCCTATCTGCTCCCCTCACCCAGTGACAGCACATTCCTCCTTTTTCACTCTATACTTCTAGTGTCCTCTTAATGAGCACCTGTCCCCTCCTCTCTACTCTAGATGGGTGATTAACCCATCTAATCTAGAAAGAAACCAGTAGGACAGTCTCCTATGAATGTATAAAACCAAAAAGTACTCACACTATATGCTTTCACTGTGTTCCCAAGTCCAGTGTACTGATGCATGAAGAGTTGACCTCAAGACTAGTTCCCAGTCAGGGCCAGCAGCAGGTCTAGAGGCCATGTCCCCAGGTGACCCTCTTAGAACATCAATTCTGGCCTTTTAGTAGAGTTCTTGGACTGCACACCTCTTTTTCTTGTGTTGCCTCAGGAACTCTATATTCTGTCCCCATCATGGTTGCCTTTGGTGGTGGCCAGGCACCACCTGGTTCTTCTGGTCTGATGCTGATACATTCTCCCGTTCATACGAGTCCTTGTATCTTGCGTTTTCATTTTTCTTCATCTCTTTGATGTTGTCAGTCATCATCTGTTCCAGATGGGTTGGGACCATTTGGTGTACCTCAGATGGCAGTTTGCTAGTTTTTAAGACTCCAGATGTGGGGAGTGGGATGCAGAAGACTTTTAGCTAAAGACTAGCTATACCAGTTGACCTCAATGTCCCCTGAAAACATGGTCCCCAGCCATCTGTCGCTGCTACTCTATCCTTTGAAGTATTGGGCTGAGTTTAGAAAACTTTTCCTTTTATGGTGTAGTCCAGTTACACTGATATGCCCTGTACAGTGTGCTGTTACTCCCTTCACCTAATCAAATTGCTATTGACTATCTAATCTATGAACAACCCTCTCCCTCCTTCCCCAGGCTTGTAGCTGTCAAAGAGTTTTCTTCCATACAAAAGTCCATTTTTAAGTCCTTATAGCAGAGGTCTGATACAATACTTGCATTTTTGCATCTGGATGATTTCACTCAGCATAACATCTTCTGGTTGAAAACAGGTTATGAGATGCTTCCTAAAATCACCATTGTTCTTTATCATTACATAGTGTTCCACTGTGTATATGTACCATCATTTTGTTTATCCATTCATCTGCTGATGGGCAGATGATGGTTGATACCATCATTTTGCTTGTAGTACATACTTCTAACACATATACAAATATAGAGAAACAGTCTAAGTGAACTTCTTAAGAGTAACTTCAATATGTGGAAAGTTGGTGTCTTGGTCATACCACAAGTGGATGGCTTTAGAAAGGAGGAATTGATTCTGTCACTCTCCAGCAGGCAACAAGTCCAAGTCTGGGGCATCTGCTACCCAAGAGAAGTCTATGTTGGCTATGGATGAAGAACATTCTTGTTAGCAGTCTGGGAGGCTCGGAGTCTCATGGATCCCAGGTCCAAAGATTGCACTGTGTTCCCTGAACTAGTTTTTGGTGTTATAAAGTCTCCAACTCTGTTCTTGCTTCTCTTCCTTTTATATTACAAGGCCCAAGACAATCCCACACATTGAGTCCTGTCCCATCAACACAACTGCCACCCAGGCTTCCTCATTAACATCACAAAGGCAGGCTTGCAGCATACAGGAACATCACAGAACTGACCTAGCCAAATTAGTACACACACTTTTAGGGAGAAACAATTCATTCCCTGACAGTTGGGGATTTCCTATAAATCATAGAGATGAAGTAGAGCAAGGAGGACAGGGAAGATGGAGTGAGTGATCCATGTCTATTTCTTGTTTTCTTTTGGAGATATTATCTGACTGGAGCCTTAAGTTTTCTCACAAATTGTTATTCTAAAAGCAGTTTCCCATGACAACGTTGATGAGGGAGGGTACAAAATCTCTGGAGATTTTCTCTTTCTTTTGGACCTTCCCTCAGACTTGCAGACCTGATGTTTCCCAGTGCGTGAACTGAAAAATAAAGCTAATGAGTTCATAACACATTTCATATTGTGAAAATTTTGTATTTGACATCTATTTTCAAATAATTCCTCAAACTACATATTGTTAATTGCTTGTGCAGTAAACACTGCTGGTTGAGGAATGGCATGAAACAGCAAGCTGGGGTAGTGTCGACTCAGTCCGAGAATCATCAGCTCCCAAATGTGGGGCCTGACTTGGATTCCCAGGAGTGCACTAGCCTCACCTTTAGTAACCTTTCCCCTCCACCCTACTCCAAACATAACCCAGGCTCATTCTATCTGCTCTTTTGCCCTGTGAGGACCACTCTCAGGAATTACTAGCCTCTCTAAACCTTTTTTCTCGTTATAACCACTTTGTGTCTGCCTTTTCCATTTAGAAACTTTCCATTGTGTCAGCTTTCCTGCTTTTCCCCTGTTCCTGTGTACCTTAGTTGGAATCAACTCGACAGTAGTGGGTTCGGTTTTTAGGATTTTAACAAGAGGGTGTCTCTGTTGTACTGACTCTCAAACTTCCACTTGACATTTCCAAATTTACCTTCCTTCTTTTTTTTAACAGTGTTGAAAGAGCTCAGGCATATTACCCTTTTTTTTTTGGCCTGGTCTGCTAAGTATGATCAGTGCCATGTTTTCCTAGTGCAGGTGGGGCCACTGAAAAGCTATCCGTTTTTTAGTGTCCACGGGACAGGGAATAGGCCAGTTTTATTGGCTTCCTCCTTTTCCTAGCTGTCCCTGTGGTAAAAGCCAGAAATTTTGATAGCAGTTACCCTTCTTTGATTTTGCGACATTCTTAATGCAAACCAAAACCCTCCTTTTTCGGAAGCGACTCTTACAGCGATTCCATATGGTTTCAAAGGCTGTAAATCTTTGCAAAAGCCAATCGCCACACTTGTTTCCCACAGGGAGCCTGGTAGATTCCAACTACTGACCTGGGTTAGGAATCCATCTCTTTATCGACCCTCAGATGTGATCCACTAGAAGGTAATGAGAGAAATGCCAGGAATTTCAAGGCCTCGCAGGCCTCCGCAGGGGAACAGGGATTCGGCAAGAAAGGTAGGGAAAGTTTGTGGTGGAGCTGAACACCTTTTGGCCGGGGTTACTGATGGAGGCGGGTATCTCAGCGCTAGAAAAGCTTTGTGCAGAGGCGTGCCCTGGGTGTGACTGAGACGAGGCTGTCCCGATGAAAAAGCTGTACCTAAAGGGTACCTGTTACGTGCGTCATACACCCTGTAACGGTGAGTATGGTCTGTGAGTGTGGCGCGAAGACTACAGTGAATTACCAAACACAGTAGACAAGTAGCTGGTGCTACGCCAGGCACGGTTTGTGTGAGACGGGTAAACATGGCAGAGTGAGGGCCTTTGCCTGACCCCGCTTCACAGGAACCAGCCTTGGGCTGTTGATCTTGATTATCCTGCCCCTGGGGAAGTCAGAGAAGGTAGGAAGGTGGTCCTGCCTACCTGTTTTTACAGCTGGCATCAGCAGTGAGATTCTTTGCAGTAGTTCCAGCTTCAAGAAAATTGGGAGTTTTTAAGAAAAAGAAGAGGGGGGCGGAGTCAAGATGGCGGACTAAGCAGACGTCTCCTTGTACCCCTCTGGAAACCAAGACCTGAATTGACAATCAAACAGAGCCTTCTGAGCACCTAATCAGCCTCAGGACACGGCACAGAGCTGTTAATTGGGACTTCATACCACTCAGCAAAAAACCTCCTCTCTGTCGCTGACTCCCGCTCCTGGCTAGCCCCGGCTCTCACAGACGGAAGGTAAACGCACCAGTTTGACTTTTTTTTCCTCTGTCTCGGCTGGCGGGCGGAGCTGGGCCTTGCCCAGCGGCTGGACTCAGACGCACTGCTGGGGGGATAGGCAGGCGAAATTCCCATACTCTGAGAGCCAGGTTCGGGACTCTGTTAATCTAGACACTTTGAGCCTTTCGTTTTGTAGCTGCCTCAGTGGGGTTTGTGCAGAGCTCCGCGGTCAGGGTGCGGGACGCCATGTTGGTACCGAGATTTTAGCGGGACCTCGTTCTTAGCCTGGGAGCCAGCGCCTGCAAATGGGACAGTGCTTCTCCGTCAGAAAAGTAGTGATTTTGCACAGTGCTGTCTACGTTGGGGGCCCTGCAACAGAAGCAGAGGAATCGCTGCCTCTCAGCACCGTTACTCCCTCTGTCTGCTGCCTGTGTGGAGGACGCCATCTTGGGTACGGTGGCTGCAGCTGGACCTAATTCTTAGCTTGGGAGCCAGAGCCTGCCCACAGGAGAGCGCTTTTCTATCACAAAACCAGTACTCGACGCAGTGTTGGATAAGGCTAGGCCCTGTCAGCAGAGGACACCAGGGCAGTAGCAGTGCTGTATTCTGAACTAGTTTGTTATCATCTGGGGTGGGATATAGTGGCGTTTACTTCATCAGATGAGAAGAGGGACCTCTACACCTGAAAACTTAACTGACTTGTGAACTGGTCAGATACCTTTTGCTTTACATTTGAAGACAGCCTAGAGAAACATTTGCAATCCATCCTCACAGTACCTCTTCCAGCCTCTATATACTCACATGGGACCCAAAAAGCAACAGACAGTTGTGACATACAAGCAATCACTCATGGCTTCAGAAGGCTCTCAAACAAAGCAACCAAGGAGTTTTCCAGATGAAGAAACTTTTATGAAAGCATCAGGAAGTGAATACAAATTGATTATATACAGAGCCCTTCTAGACCTTATACAAAATGCAGCAGAACAAAATGAAAAATTAAGCAAGTTGTTCGACCTGATGGAACACCAGTACTCTGAAATCCAACAGATCAAGAAGAAAATCAAAGACATAGAAACTTCCATGCAAACCCAAGAAAACAGAACGGAACAAATGGAAAAAAGAATTTCTGACTTGGAAGACAGAGCTAGTGATGCCAGTGTCTATGAGCAGAAATCAGAAAAAAGAAGCAAGAAAAATGAAGAAACGTTAAGAAGCATGTGGGACTCTATTAAGAGGAACAACCTTTGATTAATCTGAGTCCCTGAACAGGGTGAAACATCTGAGAACACAGAGAGTATTGTTGCTGAGCTGCTGAAAGAAAACTTCCCAGAAATCATGAAGGAAGAGAATATAGACATCTCAGATGCATATCATACACCACCCAATATAGATCTCAAAAGAAAGACTCCAAGACATATTATAATCAAGCTTAACAAAATGAAACATAAGCAGCAACTCTTAAAGGCAGCAAGACTCAAGGCAAAGCTAACATTCAGAGGGAAACCCTGTAGGCTCTCGTCAGATTTCTCAGCAGAAACCATGCTGGCACGGAGACAGTGGCATGACACATTCAAAGTCTTGAAGGAGAAGAACTTCCAACCAAGAATTATATATCCTGCAAAACTATCTTTCAAATACGAAAATGAAATTAAGACATTCTGAGATAAACAGAAACTCAGAGACTTTGTAAAAACCAAACTCAAACTACAAGAAATACTGAAAGAAGTTCTTGGCTTTGGCTTAGAATAACAAAACCACTAACTTTATATTTTAGAACGACACGCTACTGAATACTCATTTAGGGAAGGCTCCAAAGTAAATCACAGCTTTGATTTGGAAAGAAGCAATCCAGTGATCATCATGAAAACTATGGTGTCATCATAATAAAAGAGGGATGTACTACAGTCATTATAGTCCTTCCAGATGGAGAGGAAGATGACCAGACTGGTAGTAATTAAAATAGGGTTTATAAATAGTTTATTAAGGGGGCTCATAGGAGCAGCTGTAAAGCACAACAAAGATGTATCATACCATTTCAAGAAATCTACCACACGAGTCTCAACAACTATAAAACCAGCTCTGAAAAAGGTGAAAAATCAACTCACAAAAAAGAGTGTCTCAGAACAGACTAATAAGAACAACAGAGAAAACATCAACATAAAAATAAACATATCACAATGGCAGCAGTGAACACATACCTATCACTAATTACACTGAATGTGAATGGACTGAATGCTCCAGTAAAGAGACACCGAGTGTCATCTTGGATCAAAAGACACGACCCATCCATATGTTGTCTACAAGAAACTCACTTGAGACCTAAAGACAGGAACAAACTGAAAATTAAAGGATGGAAGAATATATATCAAGCTAAAAATGAACAAAGAAGAGCAGGGGTGGCAATTCTAATCTCAGACAAAATCAATTTTAATGTCAAATCCACCATCGTGGACAAAGATGGACACTATTTATTGCTGAAAGGTTCAGTACACAAGCAAGACTTAACTATATTAAACATTTATGCACCTAATGTCAAAGCACCTAAATATGTCGAAGAAACACTGACTACGCTCAAAAGAGAGTTAGATGACTCCACAATAATAGTGGGAGACTTTAACACTCCACTCTCATTACTAGACAGATCATCTAGAAAAAAGCTCAGTAAAGATACAGAAGACCTCATTGACACAATTAACCAACTAAACCTCATTGATATATACAGAACTTTCCACCCATCAGCAGACAACTACACCTTCTTCTCCAGTGCACATGGAACATTCTCCAGAATTGACCATGTGATAGGCCATAATGCAATGCTCAACAAAATCCATACCACTGAACTATTGCAAAGCATCTTCTCAGATCATAAAGCCATCAAAGTTGAAATCAATAGCAGAAAAAAACAGAGATAGAAAGTGGAACTCTTGGAAACTGAACAACATCTTGCTCAAAAAAACATGGGTTATAGAGGAAATCAGGGATCAATTAAAGAAATTCATGGATTCCAGTGAGAACGAAAACACTTCCTACCAGAACCTATGGGATACAGCCAAAGCAGTGCTCAGAGGTCTGTTTGTCTCCATAAATGCACACATCTGGAAGGAAGAAAGAAACCAAATCAAGGAACTAACTCTACAGCTTGAACAAGTAGAAAGAGAACAACAGAGGAGCCCCTCGGGCACCAGAAGAAAGGAAATCATAAAGATTAGAGCAGAGCTAAATGAATTAGAGAATAGAAAAACAATTGAAAAAATTGAAAAGACCAAAAGCTGGTTTTTTTGAAAAGATCAACAAAATTGATAAACCACTGGCTAAACTTACTAAAGAAAAGCAGGAAAGGAAACAAATAACCCAAATTAGAAATGAAAAGGGAGTTGTCACCACAGATGCAACAGAAATAAAAAATATCATAACAGAATACTATGAAAGACTGTACTCCAACAAATTTGAAAACCTAGGGGAAATGGAAAAATTCCTTGACTCATACCACCTACCTAAATTATCACAATGTGAAGCAGAACAACTTAATAAACCCATCACAAAGGAAGAGATTGAAAAGGTCATCAAAACACTGCCAACCCAAAAAAAGTCCGGGCCCAGATGGCTTCACTGCAGAATTCTATCAAGCATTTAGAGAAGAGTTATCCCCAATACTACTGAAACTATTTCACAGTATGGAAAGGGATGGAGTACTCCCAAACTCATTCTATGAAGCCAGCATAACTCTGATACCTAAGCCAGAGAAAGATCCAACAAAGACAGAGAACTACAGACTGATATCACTCATGAACCTAGATGCAAAAATCTTCAACAAAATTCTTGCCAACAGAATACAACAACATATCAAGAAAATAATCCATCATGACCAAGTGGGATTCATAACAGGGATGCAAGGCTGGTTCAACATCAGGAAAACAATTAATGTGATTAACCACATAAATAACACAAAAGACAAAGATCACCTCATTTTGTCCATTGATGCCGAAAAGGCGTTTGATAAAGTCCAACACCCATTCATGCTAAAAACTCTTAGCAAAATGGGCATAGACGGCAAATTCCTCAACACAATAAGGGCCATTCATACAAAGCTAATTGCCCACATCATCCTGAATGGAGAGAGACTGAACGACTTTCCCTTGAGATCAGGAACTAGACAAGGATGCCCACTGTCACCTCTCCTATTCAACATTGTGCTAGAAGTTCTAGCCAGAGCAATTAGACAAGACCAAGAAATAAAGGGCATCTGCATCAGCAAAGAGGAAGTTAAAATCTCCCTGTTCGCAGATGATATGATTGTATATGCAGAGAACCCCAAGGAATCTATAAGTAAGCTACTCAAACTGATAGAAGAGTTCAGCAAAGTTTCAGGATACAAGATAAACATAAGTAAATCAGTAGGTTTCCTTTATACCATCAACAAGACTGTTAAGGAGGAAATTATGAAATCAATACCATTTATGATAGCCCCTAAGAAGATAAAGTACCTAGGAATTAATCTAACCAGAGAAACAACAGACCTTTACAAAGAGAACTACAAGCCCTTACTACAAGAAACTAAGAGAGACTTAAATAAATGGAAAAACCTACCTGCTCATGGATAGGAAGACTTAACATTGTGAAAATGTCTATTTTACCCAAAGCAATTTATTTATATAATGCAATCCCAATACAAGTTCCAGCATCATTTTTTAATGAGATGGAGAAACAAATCACCAATTTTGTCTGGAAAGGGAAGAAGCCCTGGATAAGTAAGGTACTACTAAAGAAGAAGAACACATTGGGAGGCCTCTCATTACCCGACCTTAGAACATACTACACTGCCACAGTGGTCAAAACAGCCTGGTTCTGGTACAAGAACAGACAGATCGATCAATGGAACAGAATTGAGACCCCAGAGATGACACCATCTGCCTATGAACAGTTGATATTCGACAAAGGCCCTAAGACATTAAACTGGGGTAAAAACAGTGTCTTCAACAAATGGTGCTGGCAAAATTGGTTATCCATCTGCAATAAACTGAATCAAGATCCATATCTTACACCTTATACAAAAACCAACTCCAACTGGATAAAAGACCTAAATATCAAACCTAAAACGATAAAGCTCATCCAAGAAAAGGTAGGAACAACAATGGAAGTTTTAATACACAATGAGGACAGACTCCAAATCTGTCAAACAAACCTCAATCAACAGAAGAGAAAATAGATAAATGGGAACTATTAAGAATCAAACACTTTTGCTCATCCAAAGACTTTATTAATAGAATTAAAAGAACACCCACAGAATGGGAAAAAATATTTGGCAACTCTATGTCAGACTGACGCCTGATCTCCGTAATCTATAGGATACTACAAAATATCAAGAAGAAGATAAACCATCCAATTAAGCGATGGGCAAAGGAGATGGACAGATACTTCACTAAAGAGGAGATCCAGGCAGCCAAAAAACACATGCGGACATGTTCACGATCTTTAGTTATTAAAGAAATTCAAATCAAGACAACAATGAGATACCATCTCACCCCAACAAGATTGGCCATGATCCAGAAAACACGAAACAACAAATGCTGGAGAGGCTGTGGAGAAAGTGGAACCCTCCTACACTGTTGGTGGGGTTGCAAAATGGTCCAGCCTCTTTGGAAGGCAATCTGGTGCTTCCTTAAAAAAATGGATATTGATATACCATTTGACCCAGTAATTCCACTACTTGGAATATATTCTACAGATTCAAGGCCTTTTACACCAACAGACACATGCATCAGAATGTTTATAGCAGCACAGTCCACAATAGCAAAAAGATGGAATCAACCCAGATGCCCAACAATAGAAGAATGGATAGGTAAACTGTGGTACATATACTCAATGGAGCACTACGCAATGATAAAGAATAACGATGATTGCAGGAAACATCTCCTAACCTGGTTTCAACTGGAAGACATTATGTTGAGTGAAAGTAGTCAGCGACAAAAGGGCAAATACTGTATGAGACCTCTACGATAAGATCTCAAAAACAGACTTGTGTATAGAAGAAAAGACTCTTTGACAGCTGCAAGGGAGGGGAGGGAGTGAGGGCGAGGGGGGAAGGGTTTAGTTTAGATAGTTACTAGCAATCTAGTTGGGAGAAAGCGGTGACAGCACACATTAGGAACAAGAACAACATTAAGTGCACTTCAGCATAACTTGAGTACTCCTTCCATCTTAACTCAATATTGCGAGGATAGAGTAGCTGGGGCGGGGGACGGGGGACCATGCTCTTGGGCGAATTCCAGGCCAAATGGCACAACTAGCGTTTTGCTAAGAGAGCTCTCTGCACCCCACGTTGGTGAGTGGCGTCTGGGGTCTTAAAAGCTGCCAAGCTGCCATCCGAGGACCCAGCAAATGGTCCCAACTCAGCAGGAACGGATGCTCACCGAGGGCCAAAACGGCATGCGGTAAAGACAACCGAGAAGACAGAGAGACCCACAAGAGTGGGTGCCTACATCGACTTGGGACCGGAAGAACCGGATGGTGCCTGGCCAGCACCAGTGATAGCCACGACGGAGCTCACAGTGAGGAGCCTCACAGGCAACACAAGAATAAAAAGAGGTGCATCATGAGATCTCCACTAAAAGACCTCAATTGATGGTCCAGCGGTTTTGGGGTTACTCTGAGAGCATGGCCCCCTTCCCTGATGCTGCCCTCTCCCATAAATTATAACAAAGGTCCACTCTTTGGACAGGAATGGATTGGACCTGGCAATGCAGAGTGACCATATATTGGAAGCACTTTATGGTTCTATACATCTATAGGATATCATCTTGCTGACCTCTGGCTGGAGGAATGGGAGTGGACGGAGAGGAGGGGAAAGGAGACTGTTGGGAGGATGAGACAGGTATGGAGCAGAGAGGAACAGTGTGCAGTCACCGGACAGGGAGAGCAGTGGAAGCTGCATATAGGGGGGCATGTAAATTTACATGTGAATGTACATTTTCACTCAGTTATGTTAAATAAAAAGAAAAAAAGAAAAGAAAAAGAAGAATGGACTTGAAAAGTGAAACTTGTGGTTCCCGCGTAGTTACTTGGTTGTTAACCTTAGTCACTGAAAGAAGACTCACTCTGCAGCTAAGGGGACAGAAGCTGTACCTTGGGCAAAAGCAAAGCCGGGATGATTGGAATGCTTGATGGGGAGCAAGGGTACAGGGTTCCACCCACCAGGGTCCAAGGCTATATGTATGTGAATGGAAAGGTCGTGAAGGAGTGGGGAAAAGTAGTTGCGACTGGACTGTTTTAAAAAAAAGGTTACTGGACTGTCTTAAAAAGGATTATGTATTTAATTGCACGTTTAATGGATATAGAATGTTTCTCCTACCTAGTGTTTAAAAGAGACCTGAATGTGTGATTGAAATGAATTTGGGGTATTATAGATTACAGGAGGTGTCCCTCCGTTTCCAGCCAATAATTGATTGGCTATGATGATATCTCCCCCTTTCCCAGCTGATACTTGACTGGCTATGGTGAAAAGGGAGCTGTAATTTGTCCACCGAAACACAAGATTTTCTTTTCAAGCCCACTGAAACAAAAACCCCAAACAACTGCCGTCAGGTGGATTCCCCACTGTTAGTGGCCCTGCCAGCTCAGATCCACCAGGTGCTCCTTGGAAACTCTGTGGGGCAGCTCTGCTCTGACCTCTAGGGTCACTATGAGTCAGACCCAACTCCACAGCAGTGGATGATGGCCCTACAGGACACAGTAGAATTGCTCTACGGAGTTTCTAAGGATCCCATGAAGCATTTAAACTGCAGTCTCATGGTTAGCAGAGATCACACTTAACCGCTGTACCATCAAGGTGTCCAAGGCTCCTTTCTAGCCAGTGACTTGAAAATGGGAGTTGAAGTTGAGTACCTGTCCCACCCAGATGATGCATTTGCAAAGACTGGCAGAGCTTCTCACAACTGCTGAGAGAACAAAAGATTTGCAGTTGAAGAAAGGACCTGCAGGCAAAAAGTGGCTGTTCCCTTTTTTGAATTTTGAGCACATCAGTGGTTTGGGTGTGTTGAGGCAGGAAAGGTTTTTGCCTGTCAGGAGCCACTTCCAGGACTAGAATTTAAAAGAAGTAGGCCAGTATCCAGTGTGATAAATGTGGGGACCACCTGGGTTCAGTGAATGAATGGAAGGAAGTAGGGGAAGTGTACTACTCAAGAGACAGACTGAGTTTGGTTATTTTCCATTTCCACTTATTAATCTCTCCCATGAACCTGACTAGAGGATAGTGGTTTTTTAATTTTTCTTTTTTTTTTTCATATGGGGTAGGGATGAGATGGCAGCTATCCACTGTGACCCAGGTGAATGACTAGGGATGAGCGGGCCAGAACTTGACTTAAAGAAGGCAAAGAGGTCAAACAGTATGAGCTGGTGCAGATTGCTGCAACTGAAGGTCTTCCTGTGAACTGAATTTTGCTTATAAATGCAGATGCTCAAAATTGAAATTCAAAGAGATTTTTCAGAGCCAGGAACATCTTGTCTCCTCAGACTACTGGTTTGATAGGACTGGACATGTAAACATAGGCTGTCTTAAAATGGGGAGTGTATATTGGCACCTCATGGCTGGCTCACACAGTTTTGTCAGTGTCTTTACAGATAAAATAAGGAGACAAGGGAAGATCTGAACTGTGATGGTTAAGGCTTTGTATCAAGTATCTGAATCTTGATTCTCTGTCACTTGGCAGTTGTGATGTTGTTTGACAGTTTTATACTGATGCAGTTATCTCTATGATGAGAGCTGATAATAATGTGTTAGCTCCATGAAGGAACCTGGGTGAGTAGCCAGTCAGCTTAAAGAGAGCTTCCTTGGGGGTGTAGCCTGCATCTGATTTGGGTGGACCTTCTGGTGAGGCTCCATGGCTTTTGCTGGCTCAGAATCCAGCAACTGGCTTCTGATCATCTGATCTCCAGTTCCTGAGACTTGAGCTAGTAGCTTCCCTGCTGACCACTCAGTGTGTCAGCCTGTGAGGTCTGCTTCTAAGGTTCACCATCCCCCCTGCAGCTGTGAGTCAGGAGAAGCCTCCACCGTGACTCACACATTTGGCACATTCTAGCCTTTACACGGCATGAGCCATTTCCTTGGTGTCTCTCTCTTTCTCTACATATATGTATGTGTAGGAGATCTGACAAGTTTACAAACTCATCCTAGAAAAAGTGCTATGTGTCTCCTTGCTGAATAGCAGCAGGGTCACCAACAAAGTACTCCGCTTGGGAAGCTATGCACTCATGCCAGTGCCTAGTCCACCCTTAAAAGCAATTTTGGAACTCTTTTATCGGAATGGCCATCAGAAGTATGGTCATATTACCCTTGATGTCCTGAATCTCATGAAAATGTCTTCCTTTCAGTATTTCCTTTTATCTTTGGGTAAAGAAAAGGGTGAGTAAGTAGTATGTTTCATACAGTTACTTGTTTACTGCCTAAAAACCCCCTCACAGACAAGTATACAGTTAAGTTTGAGTACTTGCCACACCACACAATTGTGCACAAGGGCCATTCCATAAAGAGTTCCAAAATTGTCTTGTAGGGTGGGCTAGGCGCTGGCATCAGTGCCCAGCTTTCTAAAAGGAATACTTTGAAGATGACCGTAGTGATATTCGGTAATGAGCTATGTAGAACTTCAAACAATTAAGTTCTTAGATTTAATTGTCAGACCCCGTGTGAGTGTCTGTGTGTGTGTCTGTATGTACATACACATGTATATATGTGTGTATATAGACACATATAGACACACACATACACATACACATACATTTCACTGCTTTCGCTTCTCTAGAGAAACTAGCCTAAGACATTTGAATTAGAAGTACTTCAAGAGAATCAGCATTGTAAAGATGAGATTTCTAAATTCATTCTTGAGTCTCATTTGTTTTACGCATGTTGATAACTCTTCTTCCGGTTGTAAAGACTACACTACTAATTTTTGGTATGAGGTTGCAACAGGAAATAAACAAAATATAACCACCAGTACACCAGGTATCAGTGAGTGGCTTGACTCAGGGTGATCACATGTTTGATATCTTTACACAATTTTTCATATGGAGTAGTATAAGGAAGCTGATTTATTGCCTCTAGTTTTGCTATATAAGTAATGAAAGAAATGAGCCCACAGCTCATGTGTCAAAGTTAAAGCACGAGATGAACAACCAAAAGTTTCCACTGGTACCTTAGAGGGAAGTCTTATTCCCTGTACTAACAGAGCTGGTATTCCTGAAAACAAAACCCGGAGTTTTATCATAAGAGTTGCTGAGTTATATCAGAAGAAATGGGTGCCTGAACCTTGGGCTGGGGACACTGATCCCCTAAATTCTGTTGAATTAATCCTGTCAACAAAACCATCACTGTCACTCCCACCTGAAGCAATTACTCCATGTTTGTCTGCTAAGCCACCATGACTAGGCAAACCATTAGCTCTTCTAACCCATCTGAAGAAATGAACCCAGATGTGTCTAAAGAACCTTTGTCTGAATTATTGCCTGGAGTATCATGGAAGGCAAGTGCCTTACACGACAGTGCTGAATGTTCTGAAACCACGTCCGCATCATCTATTTTGAGTTTCAGACTTGTAACTAGACTTAAGTCCTAATGTGCCCCAAAAGGTGAAGTGCAAAGTGTCACCCAGGGAGAGGGACACTGTATTTCCACAGAACTGGTTGACTTTTCTGATACCTGCAAATAGAATTCTGGAGAATGTATGTGGGATTGCCTATTCAAGGTGTGGGACGGTGGTGGAAGGAACATCAAGGTGGATGAGTCTGAGATTATTGATATGGCCACTAAGCAAAGGTCTTCATTCAGTATTTCAGTTTGAGTTGTTAGGAAAGGCTCTAATAGTTTAGCTCACTGGGTTGCTGAAGGATGGGTTATGTAATGTAGTACACTAAATCAAGGTGAAGTGCCAGACCTGTGTTAGTGTACTGTAGAAAGCCTTAGGCATCCAAAGACCTAGAGAAATTGATGTGTTAGGGCACACTAATGAGGTTGGCCCCACAGACCCATACATGGAAGTTTCAGAGACACGGGGTTGATGACAGCAGTGAGGAAGAAATTCAGGAAGGGAGCCCCATCATTCCTGAGAACTGCTGCAGTTGGTGTTTTGCATCAATCAGATTGGGCAATTTGAACTACCCTATGTGAATTAAGACACCTAATCATGATAAGATTGATTGGAGTTTTGGTAGCCAACAAGTGATGGTGCTCACTGCACAGAGACAAGGTGAGTGTAGTTACCTGTGATGGACAGCAGAGTAAATCAGACCTGTAATCCTCAATAATCTGAGTCGTATGGATTTATACCATTGGATACTTACTCATGATGCTGCTACAAGTGAAATAATAGGATATCAGGTAGATATTATGTGATCTGCACGAAAATGACATTGGGGAAGAGTCTTATCTCCACTAATTTCACATGCAGTAAGGAGAATCAAGATCATCCTCCCAAGGCTGGTTCTTATGAATTGGAGGTCAGATATGCCTCCTCTGTCTGCCCTCTTTATGCGTTCGAATACCAGCTGTCCCTCCCCATGCCCTCGCTACATCTGTGCTGGGGCTAGTAATTCATTGCAATGGCCACGTATAACTCACTGACAATACTCATGATGAACACTCAGAATACAGTTCAGTCACCAGGACAGCCTCTTGCCAGCCATGCCTACAGGCATACCTCTCCCTAGACATCTGCCTCTGCGCAGAGATTCCCAGCTTTCTCTCTTCAAGGACCACGAAACCCGTCATGGCATCTCCTGCAGCAGACTTGTTACCATGTGTCTGCTACCATCTCTTCCTGCCTTCATGGTGGCTTCAGTGCTTTTCTAGAGTTCAGGAGTTTCTAAGTTCAGGGATTCAGTCTCTAAAGGACACGCTCTGCCCTCCTGTATGTTTTTGCTTGGTGATGGTGGGATCCTTTCTCTCCTGCCTCAGAGTGCTTCATCTCAAACCTAGCTGGATAGCAAAACTGACCAGTCCTTTTGGTGAACTCCAATTACCCTATCATATAGTCCAACCCAATCACTTACATGGCAGTTGCAAGGCCATGGCTAGAAAGACCACACAGAAGTGATCCATTGCAGCACAGTCTATTCAGGCATGAGAATTATAGGTCATGTCACCAATAGTCTAACTTGAATGGCCCGCATGCACAGTGATGGCCCCTCAGTCGAGCCCCACAGTTGAGCATGTTTAAAGATGCACACCACGTCACATGAAAAGGTAGCTGGATCCCCTTGAGGAAAGACTTCACTGTAGTGCCTCAAATTGATACTGTTAATCTTTGTGTATTCTGGGTGTTCCTGAACCTAAACTGTAAGTGGTTACTTCCTTAATACATCCTGTAATTGTGGCTGTTGTCTGTGAAATTTGTGTGGCCATTGCTGTGAAATGTCACACCCAGCAGAAAAGTAGAGTGCTGTGGGAAAGATAGTTGGTGTCAGAGTTGGTGAAGATGGCAGAGAGAGGGGCGCGTCTGAGCCCTGCTCACAGGAACCAGCTTTGAGTTCTTGATCAGTCTTCTTCCCTGTCGTGAAGCTAGAGGAGGCTAGACACCTTCCCGGAGCTGTTTTTACAGTGTTTCTAAACTTGCTGCACTGCTTTACATTTCCTTCAGGTGAATAGTCTTCAGTTTATAGTTAGTGATTTGTGTGAGATAATGCACATTTAATGTAAATTTACATTTTGATTACAGCTTTCTTGATTGTTCATTGTTATTGAGCGTTAACACATGACCCAGAACAGATAGTTTTGTCTTTTCTGAGATACACATCAGTTTAATTTTTTATTTGACATATGTATCTCATAGTCCAAGCACCATTTTTTCAGAAAAGATCTTTTATGTACATCTCTGTTAGTTTTAATTCTTAGGTCTTATTGCTGATGACTGTAAGCCAAGCCAAGTGCCGCCGAGTCGGATCCGACTCATGGCGGTAAAGTTAACAGTTATTTTAAGGCAAGTGCCAGCAGTAGTGGCAGCATCTGGGCCTAGAGGTGCTCTACCACTCACATGGAATTTTCTCTTCAGCCTCCAGGTCCTGACTCCGAGCCGCAAATAATCACTTGAAGGATGGAGCAAGAGGCCTTGAAATTTGGATGTTATCATTTCTGGAGGCTGCTTTCATGAGACACTCAACAAAAATTAGAGCGCATCAAGGAAACACAAAGACAAAACCTTCCAGTTGCTGGCAGTGTCTCAGGAACAAAAGACAATGGCCAAGGCTCAGGTGACTTTTCATTTGTTTTATAATTTCCTGCATAATTTGTAGAGGTCTGTAAAATACCAGTGAAGTTCATCTGAAAAGTATAAATTTGGAAAAGTAGAGGCTGGAGAGAAATAAAAATAGACTTGGACTTCAGCACTGGAAATATACTGTGGAAATAACACTAAATTATATTTCACACTGTATGTGACTGGGAATTTGGAGAAGCTACATTACCTGTCAACTTGCATTGGATATTTTTCTGTCTAACCCAAGAGAATCATTATGCCCAGTTTTTGAGGAAAAAGATGTTTGTTGGGGGACTTCCATATTCCATGAGACTTTTCTCTCAGTAAGTTTGTTAGATATTTCTTCATGGAGGAGGTGTCGAGGACTGTGTGCTATACAATAGCTTGTATAGCATGTATAATGGGACTAGTAGTAATAGTAGGGAAAAATGGCAGACAGCTTTCAACCTCCTCAGGTTCAGAGGTGTGACAGAGAATCACCATGAATGTCAGCCCAAGATTGACATCTATGACGAGAAGGCCCAAAATATGTGCATCCTCTAACTTCTGTAAAAAATAATCTGTAGACAGTCATCCCTTGCATGGCACCCCCTACTTCTAGGCTGGGGTTGATAATTTGTTGCAGTGCATGTACAAAACTCACAGAGTATACTCATAGTTTAGGGGTTCTTTAGAAAATTAACAGATTAGAAGTTTCGATTCGTTACTATTTGGGATCAGGATCAGGCAATGTCTCCCTTCTTCAGTGTAGAACAGCTGTCTCTGTCTCCTCTTGGCTTGGCCTCCTGCTTTCACTATTGGTCCTTGGCTTTGGACCTTGGCCTGGCCTCTGCCCTGCTCAGTTAACTGTTACATGCCTCTTTAGCTCTGCCAGTAAGTGACAGGAGACACCCTCCTCCAGAAAGGTTGTCACTGTCACGTCAGTCATCAGTTGACATGCCTGTCAGAGGTGCTTTGCTCCTTTGACCCGAAAACCCGCTTTTGTTGTGTGCTAGTCAGTGATTGTTCTCCTGACATTTCCTTCCTGCTGAGTTCTGCTGTGCTCACCACCCTTTCCGGCTGTCTCACCTCTAGTGTTTCAGGTATCATTCTTCTGTGTGTAGGAGGTTCTCAACATTGGGACCTTGGGTCAAAAGAATGCAGTCTCTTGGGTTCTTCTTGTTGATAGTGAGGTTCCCTCTTCTCCTTTTGGAATGACCTCATTTCAAGCCTAGTGGCGTGGCACAAGGCAGTAGTCGCCTTGTTAGGATTCCATACATATTACTTGCCTGGTCCATGCCCACAGGTGTTCCATGCACCTTGTTTTCCTATTACTGAGTCATCCATTCCCCTTGATAGGCCAAAAACACCTTGTATGCATAGTCCTATTCAATTATTTTATGAGTATCACAGAGACTGGTGAAACTTCTAGCTGTCAAGTTGATTCCAAATCATAGTGACTCTGTAGGACAGAGTAGAACTGCCCCATAGGATTTCCAAAGCTGGAAATCTTTGCAATAGCAGACTGCCACATCTTTCCCTTGTGGCACAGCTGGTAAATCTGAATCGCTGTCCCAGCAGGGTTCCGCAGAATATGAGTAGGCAGACGTCTGCAATAATTCATGAAACTGCAATTCCTAGCGTCAGAACCTGTCTCACTTCAGGAGTGAGACTGACTAGCATCAGCCAACAGTTGTCCTTGGGAGGTGGACATCAGCCGTACTTCTACTTCCCAAACTTCTCACCAATTCTGACAGTAGCCATTGTACCATCAGCACTCTCTGCTTCTCTCTGGATTAGATAATTGTCATAGCCACACAGAATGTGCAGTCCGTATGTACACTGTAGAGGTTTTCAGGAAACAGGGTACAATTCAGGTTCAGGATCCAGATGCATGAAGGCAAAGTTTTCCTTGTTCTATGGGGCATAGTCTTACAGCCCCTGAAGACGGGCTCCTCTTGGCTCCCATGGGCAGGTTCCTCTTGACCTGCAGAGGACAGTGTCTTCCTGGCCCTGTAGCTGTCACCACTGACTGTCCTCAAGGACTCCTTCCAGGGCTGTCCCCACTGGCACTGTCACTGTGCTCCTTGTGATCCTGTTACCATCTTAGAGTTACAGCCTTGGAACTGTGTTCCAGCCCTTGTAGTAGATTCCTTTTCTCTCTCTCTGCTTCTTTTCTTACTTCCTTTCTCTTTTCGCGGTTATTCTTCCTGCTTTTTCTTGTCTCTCAAACCTGTGTGGTGCTGGTTGAATAAGTACAGAAGATCCTTGTCAATTTCAAGGAGAGGTCATACATGGGCAGTGATTTACATAATAAACCAGTGCCCTCTTGCTAGGCCTAGGACACTTCACTTGCTGAGTACACAGTGCTCACTTCCTGTGCATACTTTGTTCGGTGTTGCTTGCAAGATGCATACCAACCAGAGAGCAGGCTGCAGTCCTGGAGGAAACAAAAAGTCGCCAGGTATAGAGTTTACATCTTAAGGAAGAAATGGAAGAAACTCTCTGGGGTAGAAAGCCAGGGCAAAGGCAGCTCTCCGGGGCTTAGAGGTAAAACCTGGAGCTGTTTGTCCAAAGAAGACCAAAGGCCACATAAAGGAACTCAGCTCACCACAGGTGGACATTCTTACTCTGCCCATGTGTACTGACCTCTTTTTGCTCTCCATTTTCACTTTACTACATTTTGGGCAATTTCTTCTGGTGTCTGTTGCAGCTGACTGATTATCTCTTTACTATGTTTGATAGGCATTGAATAATCAGTTCCTTTATGTGTCCCTTTACTTTGGTTCTTTAGAAACCTCAAATGTTTTATTACTTTTGTCCAGTCAATGGATATTTCCTTGAGTAAATTGTAGTTTTTTTCCCATTCTTGGGCTAGTTTTTTCCCATTCTTGGGCTGCAGCTTGCTCCATGATTGTTATGCATCATAAGAAGATTGATTGATAGGCTGTGTAAATGAAGGTGGGTTTGTATACCGGCCGCATTTATGCAGACAAAGTATCTGAGGAGAGTACTGATCAGTTCATCACCTTGTCTTGAAATTGACAAGGAGTTTTTTGATATAAACAGCCAGTCCTGCAGAGATTTGTCAAATAAAAAAAGGAAGAAGAGAAGTGACAAGAAGAAGCAGAAAGAAGCTGAGAGAAGTGGAGGTACGGAACCTCCTCACTGAGCTGTAGCACTGGTCAAGGGCTGTAAAGCTGAAGGGAGTGAGAGGCCCAGCAGGGCCCAGCATCAGAGCCAGCAGGGGCAGACAGCAGAGCTGAGAGGAGACTGGCTTTTGGGGGCCACAAGGAATACACAGAGCTGTTCTGCACTGGACAGGGGAAAATGTCCCCATGCCCTTGCTCTTGATCCTGAGTCGTGCCCTGTTCCTTAAGAAATGTCTTAACTATAGATATGGCCTGGGAGTTCTGTTTGGCCATGAAAATGGATTAAGGAAGCCAAAAAAGAAGTTGAGAGGACTGTCAGAGGTATGATTGGTGTCAGAATTGGTAAAAGATTGACAGGTTGGCAGTATGTCTGACTTCCACTTCCCAGGCATAAGCCTTGGGCTGATCCTGGTCATTGTTCCCCTGAAGTGAGACAGCTTCTGACAATACTACTGTTACTGCTTTTAGTCCTAGTCCAGTTTCACAATAACATTTTGTGGGGATGTGTATGTTTGGAAAGAATGTGAAATCCTGCTTACCCTTACCCTGTCTGTGTTTAGATAGGGACTTGTCTTGAGAATGGCAAAAGTTTTGTCTCGGTGGACTGGAAAACCAGGACGTGCTCAAAACAGCATTTACTGAGACTAGTTCAAGGACTTTCCCTTCCTCCCTCCCTGGGAATGCGAGTTCTTCTTTTGAAGTAAGGAACACTGATAAGATGCCTTTTCTCACTTTCTCAGCAGAAGCTTGTTTACTTTGCTCAGTGAAAGCTAGTAGGTTAAACAAGCTGGTATCAGTCTCTACTTGAAGGAAACTGTCCCTTTTCTGCCCACAGCAAACTAAAAGTTTGTTGTCAGTGTGATTTTTCAACCTCGGCCTCTCACACACATCACACCCATAAGTGGTGTCCCATTTCATGCCAGTCCGTGGTGTCCCATTTCACACCTGTAAGGGGTGTCCCATGTTAATCACACCGGTGGCTGGTGTCCCGTGTGAATCACACCAACAACGTTTTCACTTGTCTGTTCATGTATACAAATGTAAGTTGGCATAGTGTGTGTGTATATGTGTGTGTGCTTTATACATGTGAGATGTTTGTACCTTAGAGAGACATGTTCACTGCTACGTGTTTTGGAAATTTCTCATTGCATGAGTGGGAGCATCATGGAATGCACAGATTCAGGATCCTCAACCCCACTGCCATCAAGTCAATTCCAGCTCATAGCTGCGCTATAAACAGAGTAAAACTGCCCCATAGAGTTTCCAAGGAGGGCCTGGTGGATTTCAGCTGCCGACATCTGCTTAGCAGCCATGACACTCAACTTGAATGCCACCAGGTTTTCAAAGTTTAGGAGAGTTTATTATAATTGTGCTTTCTCTATAATATTTCACAAGAAAAAATTATTGTGATTAAGTGAAACTTTACAGTCCAAATCCATTTCCCATATCTTTAAGATTTATTATTAAGGAAATTTGGGTAAATGAATGAAGCAGCCTATGCAGAGGAAATGAACTGAACAACTTCCCTCACTGTTCATGCATATGATCAAGTGGAAAACACGTCATTAAACGGGATCTTCTTGATACAGGAATCCCTGACATTGAGTGATGTGGTTGTGACATTAACCAGGGATGAGTGGCAGCTCCTGTAATGTGCTCAGAAGAATCTGTACTGGGCTGTGATACTGGAGAACTATAGCAACCTGGTGTCCATTGGTGAGGACAAACCTCATGTCATTCACCTTTCTTTCCTCAGCTGCTGAAACCTTTGGAGTGTCAGTGTTGGTCAGAAGGGGTAGATTCTCAGTCTACTCTCTGGTTCTAGATAAGTGGGTTTCTTCTTTCTGCTGTTGACAGAAAACCCTTTACTGTGTACATTGCAAAATTGTCTTTTCACAAATGGAACATTCTGCGTTCTTCAGATACCCGAAGGCAATTTGGTGAGTGTCAGATTCTGTGATTTCCCTTAAACAGAGCATCGAGTTCGCAAACGAGGTGCCCTCTCTGGGTGGGAACAAGATCAGCCCTGGACTGTATTAGACACAAGCCACCATGGAACCTGTTCAGGTAGGTGAATGGAAAGCAGTCAGGCAAAAAAGGCTGTGGAAGCCACGTTCAAGTGAGAGAAGACGTCACATTGTACTTCGTGTTGTATAGTCATAAATCAAAGGTGGGGTTTAGTGTTGGGATGGCTAAAGCATATTACTCCGTGGGGGAGGACAGGGCCTTGGTCTGAACACACTGCCAGAAACCCAAAAACACACTGCCATCGAGTAGATTTGGCCTCACAGTGACCCTGTAGGCCAGAGGAGAGCTGCACCTGGCGGATTTGTACAGTAGAATTTTAGTTAGCAGACATAGCACTTAACCACTGCACCACCCCAAGAATATATGAGTACCTCCTTATATTCATATCCCTTTCCCAATTTGACATGTCTTGTTACTTCTAGGAGTTTAGACAAATAAATACTCCTCTGTGTGTTCTGAGACAGGTCTCCATTTATTTCATCTACATTTTTTTATTTGCACATTTTTTGTGTGGGTTTACAATCCAAGTCTTTTTGTCATACAGAACACATGCTGCTGTGTCACTCTAGCTGCTCTCCTCACCCTTGACAGTACACTCTTCTTTCCACCCTGTATTTCTTGTGATCTTCTGAACAGTGCCTGTGTACCTGTGTGCTGTCATTGCCCCTCTAGACAGGAGGTGTCATTAGCCGTGGGTATCTGCAAAGCCAAGAAGCACACTCGTCACCAGTATCATTTTATGTATTGTCGTCCAGTGCAATCTTTGTCTCAAGAGTTGGTTTGGGGAATGGTTTCTGTTTGGGGCTGACAGGGAGTCCAGGGGCCATGTGTTCTGGGGACCATGCCACTGTTGGTCCTTCGAGTCTTTTAACCTACATTTTGATAATTTTATTACATAATTTTCTTCTTCCTTGGATTCTAAAGTGTATCTCTTCTTTATATACTTCTACCTTAATTTCCAGGAAATTCTATCTCCCAGGCCTCTCTCCAAGATGATTTGTGACTGTGCTCAGTGTAAGGTCCCTTGTTGCCCACTGAGTAATATGGATTCCTGATCCCAGCACTGAACCCCACCTTGGATTTATGACACCACAGTACAGCGCTCTCTCACTGTGCCTTTCTCTGCTGCCTTAACATCTGTTTTCGCCTATTCTGAGGTTCTCTAGAGGTTCTTATTTTCATTTTTCTGTTGTTATCCTAGCATTTTAAAGTTTTCTTCAATCTAATGTGTTTATCTTCTCTTTCCTAAAATACGCTATCAAACTGACATCATCCTTGACATTGCCCAACAGAGACCTTGTCATTTGTACCTTATTTATCTTGACTACACTTCTGTATGCATTTACATTATCCCCACCAAAAACATTCCTATCAAGTGGGTTATCCCTTGTGCCTGTACATCTGAAACTGTAGCTGTACTGGTAATTACTGTTCATCTTTCTTACCCACAGGGTTTTCCTCTTTAAAGGCTCTGCCCTTTGTGGAAATATTTTAACTAGAAAAGAGATTTTTAACATACATTTTCAGTTGTGTCATAAATGAGATGATTAACTCATGTCTACTGGAATTTTAATTCTTAGTGTAATGATCAGCCTAAAGATGGTTCCTGTGAGTCTGAGGTGAAATATACCTCAGCTTCCGTCTTGTAGATTACTTCTGACACCAGTCCTTCTTCTTCAGCACTCTCTTTCTCTAATGCCTAAGGTTATTCATTGTAGGGGTGAAAGAGAAATGACAGAAACACCGCATCTGTGATAATGATTTTAATGTAACAAAAATGTATGTAAACGAAGACATGCCTAGGATGATGTCCACCAGTGTATCCTTCACGAAATTGTAACACTTCGAGGACATCTGCTTGCTCTTCCTGAAAGAGGTGTTCCACTCTTGTAAACTACAAAATCTTTCAACCTGGGACCCTTCTGCCATGTGACTCAGTGGGCTCTACTATCAGCTGGTCATCTTAGAAGGTTCCAGCTCCTCCTGGTTGCCTCCAGGATAGCTCTTGGGTAGTCACAGTTTCGGGGAAGGCCTAATTTCACTAGCTTCAGCAAAGCACTCCACAAGCAACTCCCTGATCGCTCTGCCTCCCCTGTGGGCACGTGCCTACCCCTGCTGTCTTGTCACTCAGAGTGTTACTCCTCCTGACCAGGGGACAGCCTTTCCACAGTTCCTGTCCCTGTGCAAGCTTTGTTTCAACAGAGTCTTGTGTCACCATAGGCAGTTCTTCTATCGCCTTTATAATTCCAGGTGTTCCAATTCTCTTACCTGAGTCTGAGAGGGCCTCAGCAGCAGGCCCACATGTCCAAAGGATGAGCACACTTCCTTGTCTTTGTTTTCATCAGTCAGGAGGCCCCTCAAATTCTAAGTGTTGGTGCTCTTTATGGAGACTGATCCTCACGACTAGGCCAGGCTTTCCGGGTAATCCACGCTAAGGCAAGAGTGGGTAGGTCTCTGCCACCAATCTACAATAACAGTCAGTTACTGAACAGCTGCTGCAGCAGCAGTGCAGTAAGTTATGTAAGTGTGGTTGTGATAGCCTTAGTCTTTATGACCTGCTCATAATGAATGAGTGAGGGTATGCAAGTAAGGTATAAGGAGCATTTGATCTTTTGGGTTGTGTATCAGTTGGGCTGGTCCATAATTCCCAGTATTGTATGATTGTCCATCCTCTTGTTATATGATGTAGTTATTTTCTGTTTCGTGTGTTAAGCATGCTTTCCTCTGTGTGTTAATGAGACAGTATTTATGTGGGGTATCCTTCGGGTGTGGTCTACATCCACAGTGTATATGTGGGTGCTGTGTTGGGGCACTATCTGCCCATGGGTCCTCAGTCTGGTTTGTCTGACCTCTGGTTCTTGGGACATGGCCAGCAGCCTGCCTTTTGACTACTAATTCTGGGATTCACTGGCTTTCACAGCCCCATGGACCAAAGAGCTGTTGTCTCATCTAGTTCACCAGCTTCCACAGCCTGGTGGGCCTGCACTCTCTCATCTGACGTGCTGATTTGGGTTCACTGAACCCAGCAGCCATGTGAGTCAGCAGAAACTTAACCCGTGACCTGCTCATTAAGGTCTAAGCATCGTCACAACTGTGTGAGCCATTTCCTTGACAAGGTGCTTGATTTCTGTGAGAGACTACCGGGAATTATGGAACCTAAAGACAGGAAGCAGAATACTGAAGGGAGGACTATGTGATGTTACAGATGGAGTGTTGGAGCAGTTTGGAAATGTTGGGCATCTGGGACATCTTTGACCTTTGCCTTATAGAAACCAAATGCGTGCTGCTTCTTATGAAGCAAGACAATTCATTTTCCCCTTTTTGACAATACAGGAGGTCAGAAGCTAATGCCTTGATATTCTTATACCACCATATTACCCTGTGTGTCAAGGAAACTGTTCCGCAGCAGTCGTATCCTGGTGCAGTTTTCAACATAGCAGGAGTCAGCATCTGACCTATAGTTTCACAAGAGGGCAGGAAAGTCAAGGGGAGTAGTCCATTCTGATATTCTGATTCCTATGAAGCAGAAGTCCAGACACACTTCATTTCTCTCCTTCCTTACCAATTCGTGGCACTATTCCTGTCATGACGTGCTCTACTTTTCTGTGGGTTTGATCATTACAGTGCTCGCACAGAACTCAGTGAATCTTTATGATCATAAGCTTCTTTATATTGTGTTTTTATGTGTGCAAGCAATATTAAACATAGTGACTTTTTTTACGCTTCAATCTAAGAGTTGTCATAAGATTCACCTTTCCTAAATACATTTTTTAAACGACTATGTTACATGGGAAGACGATGAGAAGGTTCCTTGTTGTCTTGTTTTCTAGAAATCTGGAATGTTGGTGATTGTGCATTTGGACACTCGCAAAATGAATGCAGAGTGGACAGCTTGGAGCAGTCTTCTGAGCACAATGCATTGGAAAATATCATTTGTTGGCAGAAAACTCCCTTCCCTTTAAGGGAACATCATGGTATGTTTGACTTCTGCGGGAAAGCTTACATGGAAAATGTAACTTTACCAGCGCTCAATCAGAGCATAACCAATGCAGTAAAGAATTATGCTGAGTGTAATAAAGATGAGATAAGTGGTCTCATGCTATCCAGGAGCAGTTTTCTTCTGAAGTGAAATTCCTTGATAATCAAAAATCAAACAGCATTAAGTCTGAATGTAGTAAACATCTGAAAACTCAGAAAATGGAGAAACCACGTGCGCGTAGTAACTGTGGCAAAGCCTTCACCAGAAAATCTGTGCTCACCAAGCGTCAGGTCAGTCACACAGGAGATAAACTCTTATCAATGCAGTATATGGGGGGAAAGCTTCATTAAAGTGTTCCAGCTTACTGAACATCATCACACAATTCATAAAGGACAAAAGCCACATAAATGCCTGGAACATGACAAAGCCTATGTCTGCAAATCAAAGCTCAACAGACATAAAAAGACGCATATGGCAGAAAGACCTTATATATGTGGGTATTGTGGAAAAGGTTTCATTTGGAAGTGAAGTCTCACTGTTCATCAGAAGGTTCCTAGTGATCAAAAGCTGAATATATACAGTGAATGTAGAAAAGCGTTCCATCACAAGATAGATCTTAACTATTCTTCAGCAAACTCATAGTGGAGAGAAACCTTATGTGTGCAATAAATGTGGAAAAGCCTTCACAGACAAGAGAAAACTCATCACTCACCACCGAATTCATATTGGTGAAAAACCATATGTATGTCATGAATGTGGAAATGCCTTCATCAACAGGGAAAAACTCACTACTCATCAACAGATTCATACTGGTGAAAAACCTTATGAATGCAGTGAATGTGGAAAAGGCTTCATCCAAAAGGAAAGTCTTGCTATTCACCAGAGAACTCATACCGGAGAGAAACCCTATGTGTGCAGTGAATGTGGAAAAGACTTCATGCAGAAGGGAAATCTCATTGTTCTTCAGTGACCTCACACTGTAGAGAAGCCCTATACATGCACCACGTGTGGAGAGGCTTTTACCTAGAATAGAGATCTCACTATTCATCAGCAAATTCATACTGGAAAGAAACTTTATGTATGTTGTCACTGTCAAAAAGGTTTCATACAAAAGAGAGGTCTGACTGTTTATCAACAAATTCACACAGGAGAGAAACCTTATGTATGCACTGAATGTGGAAAAGGCTTCATCCGCAAGGACTATCTGATTACTCATCACTGAATTCATATTGGTGAAAAACCCTATGTATGCAGTGAATGTGGAAAAGGCTTCATTGGGAAGGAAGCACTCAGAGTTCATCAGCAAATTCATACTGGACAGAAACCCTATAAATGCCCTACATGTGGAAAAGCCTTTACCTGGAATGGAAGTCTCACTCTTGATCAACAAGTTCATACTGGAAAGAAACCTTACAATGTCAGTGTGAAAAAGGTTTCATACACAAGCGAGATCTCACTATTCATCAACAAACTCACACAGGAGAGAAACCCTTTGTATGCAGTGAATGTGGAAGAGGCTTCACTTGCAAGGGAAAACTCACTACTCATGAACCAATTCATACTGGTGAAAAGCCTTATGTATGAAGTGAATGTGGTAAAGCCTTCAATCGGAAAATTGACCTCATAGCATATTGGACATGTCAGAGAGGAATGGCTCCCTTTTAGTGCAATGAATGTGGAAAATTTTATTCTCAGAGGTCAAGTCTCAGTATATGTCAGAAAACTTATTCACATGAGAAACACTTTAAATGCAGTCAATGTGAGAAACACGTTTTCAAGAAGCCAAAACTCAGTGTACATCAAAGGTCTCATAAAGAGAGATGTGATATGGCTGCAGTGAGTGTGGAAAAACTGTTCCCTATATGTTTTCCCTTTTTTCACAAAAAAATTAAGATTTACAAATAATATATGTAAATGCATGATACATATATATTACACTTATACATTCATGTATTTTCTATATCTGTATATTGTAAAATGAATTTGTCTGTGTCCTTTTAGCCCTGTTCTTTGTTTTGGTAAACAGTTTAGAATATTTTATCCTCTTAACCCTGAGAAGATACGGGCTTTGTTGTCATTAATTGGAAAAGTTGTATGGAAGAAGGAGGGAGTTCCCATGGTGTTTTCTACCAAAAAAGAATTGTTAAACTAATGTCCAGGGTATTCACCAGTCAGTTGACATTTTCTGGTTAAGGTGTCAACAGCTTGATGTTGAGTATTTTTGTCCGTTCCAGACTAGTATCTAACAAGACCTGAGTTGACTGAGAGCTCATGAGTAACTGGGGATGGATTGAAATCTGGTGTTGTGAGGGAGATCCCATCTTGGGAAAGCTGAGAATAGCAGACGATCCTGGCTGAGAGTTAGCATGCCAGAGAAGGAGAGTCATGTCAAAGTTGAGGGGTCCCAAACCTGCTGCACTGACGGTGAGCTTGTCCAGTTAGCAGAGGAGTAGCAGATGTACTGAACAAAACTATTGTTCTATATTCCTGGACCCCAAGCCAATGGATTCACAGCATGTACTTCCCACCGAATAATCAGAATTTGGTGCTGGACCAAGAATGCCCTCATTATACTTGTTATGTGCAACTATGTAGAGCAATAAATTTTGCTTATATTTGGCTTTTCTGGCAAAGTATGTATAATCTTATCCAAAATGATTGGTTGGCTGCTAACCCAACCTGTCAGTCCTCTGACTTTGTACTAATTGGTCAGTTGTATGTGCAGATTCCGTGAATTGTGTTCTTCCATAGTACTGGTTTGTTCACATTCATGCTGAAAGTGCCACTACTTTAAGAAGAATATAAGGGCCACTCCCATGGAGGTGAGATATGACCTCCCCACCATCAAAAAGAGCCTAGAGTCCTTAGACTGACAACCTCTTAGACACAGGGAAAGTTGTGACGCTCAAGCCAGCGACAAACGGCAGCAAGCACAATGGAGACCCATTGGAGAGAAATGGCAACAGCAGAACAAATGGTGGGAAAGGGAGACAAGTATGAGATGGCCTGGTGGGCTTAGGAGCACACAGCCAGCTGAGTATCTCCTGAGAAGAGGCTTGCCTGTTGAGCATGGTGTCTCAGAGAACTTACTGAAAGAACCAAAGAGTTCTATCACTACCTCTACCATAGCAGAGACCCCTGGGTGCCACAGCTTTGACAAGTTCCTCTGGGAAGACACTGCCATCAAGACATCACGTTGGCAGGCATGACCAGAGAAGGGCATGGGTCTTCAAAGTGAGCAAGTGGCCGTCTGAGATGCTGCCATTGGTCCCAAACTACCTGGAGCAAAGGAGAATGAGGATCACCAAAGACACAAGGAAAGTATGAGCCCAAGTGACAAAAGGGTCACATAAACCAGAGACTCCATCAATGTGAGACCAGAGAAAGTAGATGGAATCTGACCAACATCAATGACCACCCTGACAGGGAACACAACAGAGAGTCCATGACAGAGCAGTAGAAAAGTGGGGTGCAGAATGCAAATTCTAGTAAAAAGGCCATACTTAATGGTCTGACTGAGACTCAAAGGACCTCAGATGACATGGTCCCCACACTCTCATGTTAGCCCCAAGCAAAAACTCTTCTGGAAGCCAATTCTCGAGACAAAAATTAGATTGGACTATAAAATATGAAATGGTCATTGTGAAGAGTGTGCTTCTTAGCTCTTGTAGATTAGTGACATTGAATGGGCAGCTGCTGTCCAGAGGTGAGACGGTGAAGGCAGAAAGGGCCAGGAGCTAGTTGAATGAACATGGGAAATACAGGGTGGAAAGGAATTAGGGTCACATAACAATGTGTATATTAATTTTTATACAAGAAGGTAACTTGAATTATAAACTTTCACTTAAAAGTCAATTAAAAAAACAAAGAGAACGTCCTGTGAGGACCAATAAAAACCTTTCTTATGGTCAAGTGGTGATGCTCTTTTAATGCCACAAAATTATTGAGAGGGACTATGCAAATTAGGTATCTGAAAGGCTTGCCAGCATGGGTGGGACATGCAAATAAGATTCCTGTGGCCCACTGTCATGGATTTAATGTGTTTCCTAAGAAATCTGTAACAATTTAGCTGTGACATATTTCCTGGTATTGTGTGGTTTCCTCCATGATGGAATTCCTGCCTGTATGATATTAATGAGAGTGGATGGGCAGCAGTTGCGTTAATAGAGCAAGATTCAATGTGTAAGTTTGTTTTGTGCTTTGAGGCTGTCTTTTGAGATATAAAGGAAAAAATCTGGTACAGAGAACTGGAAACATCATACTGTAAAGAAAGCACTGGGAGTAGAGTGGGTCCTTTGGGCTTGAGGTTCCTGTGCCAAGATGTTCCTCGACCAAAGCCTGATACAACACAAGGACTTTTGTCCGGAGCTGACAAAGGGAAAGCCTTCTTCTGGAGCAGAAACCCTGAATGTGCACTGGTAGCCTACCAGAATGTGTAAGAATAAACTTTCCTTTGTGAAAGCCATCCACTGTGTGGTATTTCTGTTAAAGCATTACCAGATAACTAAAACATCCACCAAGCAAACCATCCCAACCACAGGAGGACAAATACTGTATGACCTGATGTATGTGAAACGACAAATGTGTGTGTGGAGACTAGAGTTTATAAGTAGTTACCAGAAGTGGGAGAGAAAGAGGAAGGGGAAGTTAGTGGTGATAGGAAAATTGTATTGATTAAGGTTAGGTTGCACAACAAATAAGTTGGAAACTGTGGTGGCCTGTGGTGGCCTGTTGGTTAAAAGCAACAGCTGCTAATCAAAAGACTGGCAGTTCAAATCCAGCATGCCCTCTTTGGAAACACTGTGGGGCATTCTACTGTGTCTTACAGGATTGCTATGAGTTAGAATTCACTCAGTGTCAGTGGGTTTTGGTGAGTAACTTGTACAACTGTAAACTGATTTGCTGAATGTTGTAATATAGATATATTTACAGCAACAGCAACACAAAGTAATTTCTGAGGCTGCTTATGTGCAATCAAACACTTGGTTTGGAGGTTTACAATCATGATTTCACGAGACAACCTAGTGAATTGACCCAGTAATATGTTCAGTGCTCCTGCTCTACCTCCTAGTTTGTTTTCTAGTGCTGGGGGTCTTAAAAGCTCGCAAGTGGCCATCAAAGACACCACAGTTGGTCTCTATTCACCTACAGCTGTAGGGAAAGAAGCAGCGTCAGCAGTAGGAGGAAGATGTAATGTGGCTCATTGTCTCCATCAACCACTACCTCCTTTGCTATGGTGTTAGAAGAATTGGGTAGTACCTGGGTATGATTGATGAGTGTTTCATCAATGATCCCATGGAAATATTCTGATCAAAAGAGGGAAAATTCTCAGGGACTGTACACTTTTAAAATGACTAGATGAACTTCTGAAATGACTGGCCTGATGTAATCTTGAAACCTTAAACCAAAAATATTTTCTAATGTCATCTTAAAATTCAGCAGTAAGTTAGCTTAATTAGTAAGGGGAAAAAAGCCAGCTTTCTACATTCTGGTGTTTGAAGACCTGTTTGTGTGATATGAACTCTAAAGATTAGGTAGGAAGCATAAGACATGAGTTTTTGTTAATGAGGGAGAAACAACTCAGAAAAAGACAGAATGGTTGCAGACCTCAAGGAATGTATTCAGTGACAATAAATTGTACGTGTAGAAACTTGAACTGGCTTATGTTTTCCTGAGTATATTCTCAACAACACTAAAATAAATCTGAAATCCAATTCCAGAGGTTCAGGGGAAAACTCACTTCCATTAAGAGGAACTAGGAGTCAAGTATGTTCTTCAGACTTCGGGTTCCTGCCCTGAGCAGCCTCTATGCCCAGAAGACATAGAGATAGGGTAAGACGGTGAGAAGCAAAGGTAAACAGAGAAGAGAAACAGACGCAAAAGAACCAGGAAACCAAGAGATTTCCTCATGGGCATCCTGGCATCCAGAACAAGGTGGCTACACTGGGCTTCCCAAAGCTGGGAGTAAGGGAGCTGAGTGGCTTTGGGCAGGAGGCTTCCAGTTCATGTGTAGTACCTCTGAGCAGTTGCTGGCAGCGATGAATAGGTTTACTGACCCACAGAACAAGAGAGCTGCAGGCCTTTGTGTAGGAGGCTTCCTGGCAGAGCAGGGTGCCCGTGGGCATTGGCAATGTGAAGAGCTGAATCACTTGCCCAAACATAGCAGAAGGGGAGAGAGGCCTGGCTTCAGAGGCTGCTGGTGGGCATGGCCAAGAAAAGAGCCTACTAGTGGGGCATATCCAAGAAGAAAGAAGTCTGTCATAATTTACAAATCACTTCCAGTCTGCTGAGTTGTGTAACTTGATGGGAGTGGGTTCTGCATGGTGGGACACACCAAGTCGGATGAGAGTGGCTGTGCCTTTGGGATAAAGTAGTCCTTATTGCAAGGCAATCAGGAAGGAAATTGAAGACCCAGTCTCAAATCAAGCAAGCTCCATGAGGTTGAGGATTCTAAGACAGTTATAAGTTTGATAGGGAACTTATGCATAATTGATGAAGTATCAGGGAATAGAGGGCAATTTCGACAACTCCTAGCTGTGGTAGGGGTGCACTGTTGTGGCTGTGGGTGTGTTTTGGGGGGATCATGACTGAGGAAGTTTGTCTAAGGATAGAAGTTTGTGACTTACTGCCTGTTTTAGTCAGCTAGGGCTGCTCTAACAGAAATACCACAGAGTAGATGGCTTTAGCAAAGGAAGGTTTATTCTTACACAGTCTGGTAGGTTGCAAGTCCATATTCAGGGTAATTACACAGTCCGATAGGTTGCAAGTCCATATTCAGGGTGACCACTCCAGGGGAAGGCTTTCCCCTTGTCGGCTCTGGAGGAAAGTCCGGTATTGCATCAGTCTTTGTCCAGGGAGCATCCTGACGCAAGAACCTCTGGTCTGAAGGACGTGCTCTGCTCCCAGTGCTGCTTGCTTGATGGTAGGGAGGCTCTCAAATTGTCCTTTGTTTCTTTTTCCTTTTATTCCTTGCAAGCTAAAAGCATTAAGGGTGGGGCAAGCCATACTCCAGGGAAACTCCCCCTACAGCAGGAATTTACAGCCCCAGCCTAATCCTTTAACATACAGGTTAGCAAAACCACACAATGGAGGACAGTCCCAAGATACTGGGAACCATATCCCAGCCACGTGGCTGCACACATTTTTGGGGGGACACAATTCAAACCATGACACTGCCCATGTACAAATGGAGGGGTAGGGGGACACTTATTGAGTCGTGAAGTGGCCTTGAGGAGAAAAGCAGTAATACCATGTTGGGCTGTAACACAGAAATGCCTTGTCAGGAAATCACAGATCTGCAAGGGATGATGGGAGGAGAGGGAAGAGTTGAACCTTGTCGTCTACAGTTGTCTTCTGTTAATTCCAAGTTGCCCTTGATCCTGAGTTGTAGTGTGTTATTTACCTAGCAAACCACATTATTATGATTATGCCCATGAGTTCTGTGTGGTCTTGCAATGAATTGTGGAACCCAGCAGAAAAGTGCAGTGTTCAGCTGAGGGAGGGGTGGGGTGCAGCAGATGTCACAAGTAATGAAGAATTGAGACTGGAGGTGTCTTTTATGTCCACCTCATAGGTAGCAGCTTTGTGCTGATCCTGATTCCTATTCCTCCTCTTGAAGCTAGATGTCACCTTGCATGTGTGGAAATCTCAGAGTCCTCACTGTTTTGCCATCAACTATGAGGACAATCATCAAGTCAAGTCCACATCCTGCTTTCTGACTGCAGTTCAGTGCTGATGCTAGCCACACCTGCAGTAGTTCTTCGTCTGACTCAACCCACTCAGAGCTAGGGCCTATCTCATGTACTAAAGGACATTGTGTTTCAGCTTAAGACTTTGAGTGCCACAGAGTTTGCTGACTTTGGACATGTAGCTAAGGATTTAGAGTTTTGCCACCACCCCTTCAAGATGCAAATGACAGGCCTGGAACCACCCCACACTCTACCCTCATTTCTGAGCTACTGGTTGTAAATCCAGGGACTCCCTCTCAGTAACCCAGTCCTGAAGCTTATGGTTCCCCAGTGGCCTCACATCTCAGCAGGAGGCTCCCACTAATCCCTTAGGTTTGACAATTTTCTAGAATCAACCACAGAGCTCACAGAAAGTGCAGTATTTATGGTAACAGTATACAAAGGAAGAAATGCTTAAGTCAAAGTTTGAAAGAATTGCCATGATGAAACTTCATGTCCCAAACACTGTGCCACTCACTTGCTGATTGGACAGTCATGGATGTCATTCACCATCCTAAAACCCACAGAACTTTTGTATCCAGAGTTTTTCTGACTTAAGTATATAATCACATGGAGTCATGTTGAAGTTTTTCCTAATGCTGCTGTATGAGAAATACTGCAAGTGGGTTGCCTTACCAAACAAACTTGTTTTCTCACAGTTTAGAGTCTAGACATTCGATTTGTGGTGCAGACTCTAGAGAAGGGTCCCCATCTCTTGAGATCCTTCTTCTGGCTTGGGATGTCTCTTCTCCCATTCTTTGCTACTTTGACTTGCTTGTTTAATGTCCTTTATATCTCAAAAAACAATTGTGGGCATGTCGTATGACAGGGCAGTGTTTTGTTCTGCTGTGCATATGGTTGCTATGATTCAGAATTGACTCAACAGCACCTAACAACCATAACAACAATCCTGACTTAGTATTAGAGACAAGCCATTAGGATTATAAGTACAGGCATAGAGGTTAGGATTTACAACATAAGTTCTTGTGGAACACAATTTATAATATAACCTCAATGCATAGGCATTGTGTGTTGAATCATGGCCTCAGTCCTCTACTTCCTGAGGTCAGCTGATATCTGGGCACCAGGTAGTCTTTCTAGACTGGAAATCCCTCACCTATTAGCAAAAGGCCTCAGTTACTGGCCTAAATAAGGACTCAACCAAACCCAACCCACTGGTATCAAGTAAATTCTGACTCGTAGACACTCTATAAGACAGAGTCGAACTGCCTTATAGGGTTTCCAAGGCTCTGAACCTCTAGTGAGGCAGAATGCCACATCTTTCTTGAGCAGAGCAGCTGGTGGGTTGGAATCACTGACCTTTCGGTTAACAACCCAGCTGTTAAGCACTGTACCACCAGGGCTCCTTAAAGAACAGAAACCAAAGCTGTTGCCATCAAGTTGATTCTGATTCATACTGGCCTATAGGACAAAATAGAACTGCCCCATCAGGTGCTCAAGTAATGGCTGATAGATTCCTACTGCCAGTCTTTTAGTTAGCAGCTGAGTGCTTAAGCACAGCTCCACCGTGCCTCCTTAAATAAGAAAGATAACCCAATTGTTGAGGATAACCTGCTATTTTAAAATGATTTTTGCAGAAACTGGGGTAAAAGTCCAAATTTCATTAGGTAAGGTTAATTGCAAAGCCCCTACTATGTACCTTGCTACAAAAGGGCAAATCACTGGATTCCCTTATCAGTGAGGTACCAGGATGGCAAAGCCAGTCCTGCCCTGAACCTGTGGACCACATACTGAACTCATATCTCAAAGAGTGACATCCCAGGTGAAAGAGCCTGAGTGTATACCTGTGCATGCCACACACAGCCTCTGCTCTCACACCCAGGATCCTCATGGTCCCAGTGAAAGTCATCCTTCACCTATCCTCATGGCCCCATTCCCTTCTATGTTTAGAGACACTAGTATCACTTAGTGGTTAGGGGAGTGATCTAATGTCTCAGCGTCTGAGTTTGAACCCTGCCCTTCCATGACCTACTTGTGTGCCTTTGAAGAAAAGTGACTGTTTACCTGTGTCTGGATTTAGTCTTTAAACTCATTACGTGCTTCGTAGGGTACTTGTGGAAAGCACTTAAAACAGCCCTTGGAAACAGCCAATTAACAAAGATACTGTTGTTCTCATCATTATTCCTCTAGAGAAGATGGAGAGAAATGAAGAGTCTAGGTGTGTCCCACCTTAATTATAAAATTGCAGCTTGATGAGAAGGGCTGCCATACACTGAGCCAAGGGTTTCCCACAGAGAAGTTTGGTCTTTTGAATGATCCTTTAGTGGCAGAGTCACTTGAAAGGGCCAATGACATGGCCAAAGGTTGCCTCTGACTTACAGTGGGTTCCCTTCCCATGACTCCATCGTAAGTATGATTTGACGTAAGTTGAGTACCTCTTTGTTTTTATGTTTACATTATGTGGTGGGGGTTGGCAAGTTCCAGATCCACGAGTCGCGTGTGGGCTTCTCCCAACCCATGTGGCTGAAGGGACTGATGAACTCAAGATGGCAGATGAGACCTCAGGCTGCTGGTGGCCTGTGAATCCCAGAATTGGCAGGTTAGATGGATAGAAGGGTTCTAGTTCAAGTCCCAAGAACCAGAAGTTAGACAATAAGAAACCAGATGCAGGATTCAGATTGAGGGAGAGAAAACTCAGCTAGAGAATCTACATGCATGATGTACACACAGGCCACACCCCATGAAAGGGCATAACCTGAGTGAGGGTAGGACTTAAGTCACACCTTGCAAGCTGTGGAACCCTGGTGGTGTAGTGATTAAATGCTGTGACTGCTAACCAAAAGATCAGCGGTTCAAATCCACTAGGTGCCCTTTGAAAATCATAGGGCAGTTCTACTCTTCCCTACAGAGTCACTGTGAGTTGACATCAACTCCATGGCACTGTTTCTTTTCTTTTTTTTCCTCTTGCAAACTGTGACCTAAGAGACACCCCACACCAATCCTGTCTCACCCACATGTATAGGTCAGGATCCACAAGACATACAATGGAGGACAACTGCATAGTACTGTAACTCATGTCCTACACAAGTTGGCACATCCTCAAATGTTCCATATCCCCATTTGCATTGTCCCACCCAATGATTGTGTGAGGCAGCCCCGACTCTGCTAGCCATGGACACTTTCATACCAGCAGGAAATTCATACCTATAAAATTGTCATGGAGGCAGACTCTGACTTATTTCACAAGGGGGAAGGAGAATCAATTTCTCTATTTACCCAGTCCTAACAGATTAGAACTGCCCCATAGAGTTTTCAAGAAGAGCCTTTTGGATCTGAACTGCCAACCTTTTGGTTGGCAGCCATACTATTTAACCCTAAGCCACCAGGTTTCCAGAGAGTTGAAATCAACTGGATGGTACTGGGTCTGGTTGTTCTATAGGGGGGTGGGTGATCTAATCCCCTGGAGTTCTGGTGGTACAGTGATTAATGATTTCACTGCTAAGAAAAAGGTCTACAGTTTTAATCCAGTAACTGCTCCTTTGAAACTCTTTGGGCAGTTCTACCCTGTATTGTGGGGTCACTATGAGTTGGAATTGACTCCACAGCATCATGTTTAGTTTGGTTTTTGGTTTTTACCCAGTGACTTGAATGCGAGTTACAAGACCATGGTCAGAAAAGACACACGAAAACATTCCATCCCACTGCACATTAATGTTACATTAATTAATAGTATCTTCGTAAATAGATCTTGTCTTTAGGTGCTGGAAGAAGAATGATAACAACAGCTAATTATGCACTACAGCACTGTATGTAGCACATATTTCTAATGATAAGATATATAAATATAGAGAAACAGACTAAGTGCAGTTCATAATAGTAACTTCAATATGTAGGAAATTAGTCATCTAGTGCTTCTATAACAGAAATTTCACAAATGGATGGCTTTAGAGAAGACAAATTGGTTCTGCCACTGTCCAGTAGGCAACATGTTCAAATTCAGAGCATCCCCTCCAGGGGAAAACTGTCTCTGTTGGCTCTGCATGAAGAAGGTTATTGTCAGTCCAGGAGCCTCTGAGTCACGTGAATCTCAGGTCCAAAGAATACACTATGTTCCTTGAACTAGCTTTTGGTGTTATGAGGTCTCCAGCTCTGTTCTGGCTTCCCATTCCTTTACATCTCAAGAAATTGTCTCAAAGCACAAAACAGTGCTACACATTGAGTCTGCCCCACAGCCACACTGCCACCGAGGCGTCTGCTTTAACATCACAGAGGCAGGTCTACAGCAGATAGGAACATCACAGAACTGGTCCAGCCAAAATGCCACACACACTTTGGGGGGAACACAATTCATTCCCTGACAGTTGAGGATTTCCTATAAATGAGAGAAATGAAGTAGAGCAAGGAGGACAGGGAGGATGGAGTGATCCAAGTATGTTTCTTGTTTTCCTTTTAGAGATATTTTCTAACTGGAAGCTGTGTTTTTTGGTCAATTGTTATAAAAGCACTGTGCTGGCCAGTTTTCCCATGACAATGTTGATGAGTTGGAGTACAAAAATCTCTGGAGATTTTTCTCCTCTTGGAGCTTCCCTCAAACTTGGAGACCAGATCCCCACCTCCTCTACCCCCCCACCCTACCCCCCCCCCGCCCCTGGTTTGACAAGGTCATGTAAGTGATTAGACCCTAAGTGGCCTGTTTAGGTTCCAGAGATCCAACTAGCGAAGTTTGGTCTCCCAGCAGGTGGCAAACTGGGCTCCCCCCCTCCCCATAGCACATGAGGATGCATCCTTAAATGACAGAAAAGTTTATTAAGGGACAGTACGTTCCAAAGAAGGAACCGGTCAATCTCCACAAGTTGAAAAACATCCAGTATAGATTTGGGGCATACTTTTTATTGGCAAAAGCAGGGGTAATGTCATAGAAGGGAGAAAGAGGAAGCTAAAGTGGTTTTTGATTGAGTTTAAGGCTGAGTCAGACCAAACACCCTAGCAGTGGGTAGCCACTTCCTACCTACAAGGAGGAATTGTTGTATCTGCATCACAACTGCTGCATCACAAACTGCCAGGGAAAACTGCTGATGGTGGCAGGTCAGGTTTCCTTGGGAATGTTATCAACACCTCGTGTGTTCTGGAATGTAAACCACAACCTTTGTTATCCCTAGAAAATGTTAGATTCTGGAGTAAGATACATGGTGGCAATGATCAGGTACCTCCTGTAACGTTATCAAGTTCATAAACCAAAAAATAAAACTAATAAGTCCATAACACACATTTCATATTGTGAAAATTTTATATTTGATACCTACTTTTAGATAATTGCCCAAACTATATATTTTTGATTGCCTTTGCAGTAAACACTGCTGGTTGAGAAATGGCATGAAACAGTAAGGAGAGGTAGTGTTGACTCAGTCCAAGAATTGTCAACTCCTAGGTGTGAGGCCAGGCTTGGATTCCCAAGAGTGCACTGGCCTCACCTTTAGTAGCCTAGCCCTTGAACCCTGCTCCAAACATAACCCAGACACATTCCACCTGCTCCTTGCCCTGTGGCGGCCACACTCTGACAGTACTAGCTTCTCAAAAATTTTTTCTGTGGTTACCGTCACTCGGTGTCAACCTTTTCCAATTAGAAGCTTTCCATTGTGTCAGCTTTCTTGCTTTCCCCCTTTTCCTGAGTACCTTACCAAGAGCTGGAATCAACTGGGCAGTAGTGGGTTTGGTTTTTAAGTTTTTACCAAGAGGACATCTCTGTTGTACTGACTCTCAAACTTCCACTTGACATTTCCAAACTTTTCTTACTTCCTTTTTGAATACAGTGTTGAAAAAGCTGGGACATATCACCTTTTTTTTACCTCTGCTACTGAGTATGGTCTGTACCATGTTTTCCTAGTGTAGGTGAAGCCACTGAAAAGCTATTTTTTGCGAAGGTCTAGGGGAGAGGGAATACGACCCTTTTGTTGGACTCCGCCTTTTCTGGCTCTCTCTGTTGTCAAAGAAAGAAATCCTGATAGCAGTTATCATGGTTTGATTTTGAGATCTTACACAAACCAAAACCCACTGTCTTTGGAATTGACTCTAACTCACAGCGACCCCATAGGCTTTCCAAAGCTGTAAATATTTGCCACATGTCTTGCCCCCAGAGTGCCTGGTAGTTTCCAACTGCTGATGGCTGGGTTAGCAATCAGCCACTTTAACGACGCTCACTAGGTCTCATTATTCTTCCACAGGTGCGCTAATATTCCCTTGGCAGACATCTGTCACCAAAATTAATGCAACAGTGGCTCTTGTTTCACCCTAAACGTGCCAATCCTTTCTTTCCTTTTCCAAGCCGGACTTACTAAGCATGAATTTGAAAAGATATGGCTGTGTACCTAAGGGCTAGAGACCAGCTTGTGAAGTCACATCCACCCATATCAGTAAAAGGCAGAAGGCAGTGTTTGGTGAATTATGGTCCGACTAGCTGAAGCTTGGCATTTTATAGTTATTCCTCCTACTTTCTTTATGAAAACTCTGATAGCGTAGTTGGAAAGAGCTACAGCCGCTAACCAAAAAAGTCGGCAGTTGGAATCTACCGGGCATTTTTTGGAAACTCAATGGGACAGTTTTACTCTGTTCTATAAGGTCCCTGTGAGTCGCAATCGACTAGACAGCACGAGGCTTGGTTTTTGCCTTTCTTCTCTATGTAACTCATCTTGTACTTAGCTTCTTGGTGTCGTGTACTTTTTCAAGAATCAGAATGTCATCCCTAGATGTGTATGGAGTAAGTGCTCAGAAAAAACGTCATGTTCAAATTTCCATGAGTTTGTTTTTAACACCGGATATTGGCCCTTTTTATTTTGTACGTCACGTATTCAAATATGGCCGCCTCTACAGAGACGCACCAAAGGGCGCAGACATAACACATCAGAAGGTACTGAGAGAAATGCCGTTGTCCCAGGAATTTTAAGCTTCCAGACCCTCGAAGGCCTCCGTACAGGAACAGGGCTTCGGGCTGAGGGGCGGGGAAGGCTTGTGGGTGGAGCTGAGCACCTTTGAGCCGGACTTGCTGAAGGAAGTGGGTGTCACAGAGTTCTGTAGCACCTGGCTGAGCCGGGCAGGGGCTGCGGGCCAGAGAGGCGTGCTCGGGTGTGACTGAGAAGGGACTGTCCTGCCGGAGGAGCTGTACCTGAACTGTACCCGCTACGTGCGCCAGACGTCCCGTAACGGTGAGTACGGCGTGGGGGGAGTGTGGCGTGACGATTAGCAGTCCGTTAGCAAACACGGCGGAGAAGTCGAGGGCGCCACGTGGGGCCCAGGCGGTGGGAGGCTGGTCAGCATGGCGCGGAGAGGGTCTCGGAAGCTGGCGCCGCCCCACCGGGTCCACGGCTGGCGTAAGCGGTGAGATTCTTTGCAGTAGTTCCAGCCTCGTGGAAACTTCGGAGTTTTTAAGAGAAAGGACAATGGAGTTGAGAAGCGAAACCTGTGGTTCTTGGGCGGTTACTTTGTTGTTACCCTCGGTGGCGGAAAGGAAACTTAGACTGCGGGTGAGGGGAGAGAAGCTGTCCTTCGGGCAAAAGCTAGCTCGGGACGATTGGCGTGTGGGATGGGACCGGTGTATTGTGGTTCCACCCGCCAGGGGTCCAAGGCCATGTGCTTATGAATGGAACGGTTGGGAAAGAGTGGGGAAGAGTAGTTGCGACTGGAATGTTGTAGAAAGGATGCTGTATTTAGTTGAATGTTCTATGGAAATCTAATGTTTCTCCTACCTAGTGTTTAAGAGAGACCTGAATGTGTGATTGAAATGAAATATTGGGTATTATAGATTACAGGGGTGTCTCTCCATTTCCAGCCAATAATTGGTTGGATATGGTGACAGGGGAATCGTCTTCCAGGTGATACTTGATTGGGTCTGGTGAAAAGGGAACTATAATTTGCCCACTGAAACACAAGTTTTTCTTTTCAAGCCCAGTGAAACAAAAACCCCTAATAAATGCCATCAAGTAGATTCCCCACTTTCAGTGGCCCTGCGCGACACAGTAGAATTGCTTAATGGAGTTTCTGAGGAACCCCTGAAGCATTTGAACTGCAATCTCATGGTAACCAGAGATCACAGATAACCAGAATACAACCAAGGTTTCCAAGGCTCCTTCATAGCCAGTGACGTGGAAGGGGGAGTTGAAGTTGAATACCTGTGCCACCTGATGATGCATTTGCAAAGCCTTGCAGAGCTCCCCAGAATTGCTGAGAGAACACAAGATATGCAGTTGAAGGAAGGATCTGCATGCAAAAAAAATGACTGTTGCCCTTTTCGAATTTTGAGCAAGTCAGTGGTTTGTGCTTGCGTGTGTTGAGGCAGAAGTAGTTTTTGCCTGTCAGGAGCCACTATCCATTGTGATAACTGTGGGGACCACTTAGGTTTAGTCAACGGATGGAAGGAAATAGGGGAAGTGCAACACTCAAGAGACTGACTCAGTTTGGTTCTTTTCCGTTTCTGTGTATTCACCTCAGTCATGGACTGGACTCTCTGGAGTGTTTTTTTATTGAAATGGGGCTAGGGGTGAGATGAGGGCTATCCACTGTGACCCAGCTGAGTGACTAGGGATGAGCGGGGCCAGAACTTGATATAACGAGGGCAAAGAGATTTAATACCATGAGCTGGAGGAGATTGCTGCAACTGATTGTCTTCCTGCCGACTGGACTGTGCTTGTGAATGCAGAGGCTCAAAATTCAAATCCAAAGAGAAGATTTTTCAGAGCAAGGAACATCTTGCCTCCTCAGACTATTGGTTTGATAGGACTGGGCCTGTGAACATGGACTGTCTTAAAATGGGCAATGTATACTGGCATCTCATGACTGGCTTACACAATTTTGTGAGTGTCTTTATAGATAAAATGAGGAGATGGGAATATCCCAACTGTGATGGTTAAGGCTTTGGTATCAACTATCTGAGTCTTGATTCTCTGTAGCTTGGCAGTTTTATATTGATGCAGGTACCTCAATGATGAGAGCTGATATAGTGTGATTACTCCATGAAGGAACCTGCTGTGAGTAGCCAGTGAGTTTCTCCGGATTTTTCATGGGGGGTGTATCCTTCTTCTGATATGTATAGACCTTCTGGTCAGGCTCCATGGCCTTTGCTGGCACAGAATCCTGTAGCTGACTCCTGATCATCTGACCTCCAGCCCTTGGGACTGAGCTAGCAGCTTCCTTGCTGATTATTCAGTGTGTCAGCCTGTGGGGTCTGCATCTCGGGTTCAGGTTCCCCTGCAGCTGTGAGTCAGGAGAATCTCTACCCTGACCCACACATTTGCGACATTGTAGCCTTTACACTACATGAGCTGTTTCCTTGATATCTCTTTCTCTGTCTCTACATACATATGTCTGTGGACTGTGAGTTGAGTTTGTAAACTCATCCTATAAAAAGTGCTGCATACCTCATTGCTGGATAGCATTAGGGTCACCTTCAAAGTACTCCACTTGGGAAGCTGTGCACCCATGCCAGTGCCTAGTCCACCCTACAAAGCAACTTTGGAACTCTTATCGGAATGACCATCAGAGCTATGGTCATATTACTCTTGATGTCCAGAGTCTCATCACAATGTCTTCTTTTCAATATTTCCTTTATCTTTGGATAAAGAAACAAGTCATTGTGGGACAGGTCAAATGAGTAGGTAGCGTGTTCCAGTACAGTTAATTGTTTACTGGCAAAATTCCTCTCGCAGAGAAGTATACAGTTAAGTTTGTGTACTTGCTGCCACATGATCCTGTACAAGGTTCATTCCACAAAGAGTTCCAAAATTGCCTTGTAGGGTGAGGTAGGCGCTGGCATTAGTGCCCAGCTGTCTAAGAGGAGTACTTCGAAGGTGACCGTATTGGTATTCAGTAATGAGGTATGCAGCACTTTTAGCAGTTACGTTTTTGGACTTAATTGTCGGACCCCGTGTGTGTGTGTGTGTGTGTGTGTGTACACATGTATATACATGTGTATGTATGTGTGTATATACATATATACACACACACATATATACATTTCACTGCCTTCACGTCTCTATAGAAACTAGCCTAAGACATTGTGTATTAGAAATACTTTTAGAGAATCAACATTGTCAGGATGAAATTTCTGAATTCATTGTTGAGTCTCATTTGTTTTATGGACGATGACTCTGCTTCCAGTTGTAAAAACAGCATTTCTAATCATTGGTTTGAGGTGAGAATTTAAATACCCAAAATATAACCACCAATAGATAAGGTATCAGTGAGTGGCTTGATTCAGGGTGATCACGTGTCTGATATCTTTCTACAGTTTTTCGTATGGGGTGGTATAAGGAAGCCAATTTATTGCCTCTAGTTTTGCTAGACAAAGTAATGAAAGAAATGAGCTCACAGCCCCAGTGTCATAAAGCACGAGATGAACAACCTAAAAGTTTCCACTTGTACCTTGGAGGAAAGTCTTATTCCCTGTACTAGCAGAGCAGGTATTCTGAAAACCAAACCCAGAGTTTTGTCATAAGGGTTGCTGAGGTACATCAAAAGAAACAGGTGCCTAAACCTTGAGATGGGGACATGTGGGCAGATAGTAAGGAAACTGGGGACACTGACCCCCTAAATTCTGTTGAATTAGTGCTGTCAGCAAAACCAGCACTGTCACTCCCACCTGAAGAGATTACTCCATGTTTGTCAGCTAAGCCCCCATCAGGAAACTATTACCTCCTCCATCTCGTTGAAAGCTCTGTGGGGCAGTTCTGTTCTGTCCTGTAGGGTCAGTGAGTCTCAGTTGACATGATGGTAATGGGTTTGGTTTATACCATCTGAGGAAATGAACCCAGATGTATCTAAAGAACCTTTGTCTGAGTTATTGCTTGGGGTATCTTGTAAGGCACCTGCCTTACAAGACAGTGCTGAATGGTGTCAAACCACATTTCCATTGTCTGTTTTGAGTTTTAGACCTGTAACTAGACTTAAGCCCCAGCAAGCCCCAAAAGGTGAAGTACAAAGTGTCACACACGAGAGAGAGACTGTACTCCCAAAGAACTGGTTGACTTTTCAGATACCTACAAATAGAATCCTGGAGAATGTATGTGGGATTAGCTAGTGAAGGTGTGGGACGATGGTGGAAGGAACATCAAGATGAATGAGTCTGAGATTATTGATATGGCCACTAAGCAGAGATCCTTGATTCAGTGTTTCAGCTTGAGTTGTTAGAAAAGGCTCTAATAGTTCAGTTGGTTGAGTTGCTGAAGGATAGGTTGTGTGGTGGAGTACACTAAATAAAGTGAAGTGCCAGACCTGTGTTTGTGTGCTGTAGAAAGCCTTAGGCATCCAAAGACCTAGAGAGACTGGCATTAATGAGGTTGGCCCCACAGACCCACACATGGAAGGTTCAGAGACACGGGGTTGATGACAGCAGTGAGGAAGAAATTCATGAAGGGAGCCTCATCATTCTTGAGAACTGCTGTGATTGCTGTTTTGTATCAGTCACATTGGGCAGTTTGAACGGCCTCAAGTGAATTAAGACACCTAATTATGATGGGATTGATTGGACTCACAAGTGGTGGCGCTCAATCCACAGAGGCAAGGCGGGTACAATTCCCTGTAATGGACAATAGAGTCAATCAAACCTGTAGTCACAGTAGTCTCAGTCACATGGACTTGCCATTGGATATTTATACTATCTAGGAGTGAAATAATAGCATATCTGGTAGATATTTACATGATCAGTGTAAAAATGACATTGGGGAAAAGTCTTACCTCCTATAATTTCACAAGCAGTAAGGAGAATCAAGATCAACCTCCCAAGGCTGATTCTTATGAGGCAGAGATCAGATATGCCTCCTCTCTCTGCCACCCGTATTAATTCTAACATTGTCCTCTCTATGTCTTTGCTGGGGTTGATAACTGGTTGCAGTGGACATGTGTAACTCACAGACAATGCTCATGATGAACACTCAGGATACAGTTCTTATGATCAGGACAGCCCCTTGCCAGCCATGCTTACAGAAACAGCTCTCCCTGGACCTCTACTTTGGCCCAAAGATTCTCAGTTTTCTCTCTTCAAGGACCATGACACCCATCATACCATCTACGGCAGCAAGCTTGTTAACCACATGTCTGCTGCCACCTCTTCCTGCCTTCATGGTGGCTTCCTTGCCTTTCTGGAGACTGAGAGTTTCTCACTGCAGGGATTCAGTGTCTAACAGACATGCTCTGCCTGCCCTCCTGGCTCTTCTTGCTTGGTGATGGTGGGATCCTTTCTCTCGTGCCTCAGGGTGCCTCATTTCAAACCTAGCTGGATGGCACAACTGACCGGTCCCTTTGGTGGACTCCAATTACCCTACCACGCAGGCCTGCCCAGTCACTTACAAGGCATTTACAAGACCATGAGTAGAAAGAGCACATGGAAGTGATCCATTGTGCCACCGTCTGTTCAGACAGCAGAATTCTAGGTCATGTGACCAGTGGTCTAACTTGAATGGCCAGCATAGACAGTCTCACACTGGAGCTCAAGTTTAAAGATGCACACTCACTTGCATGAAGAGGTGGCTGGATCCCCTTGAAGAAAGACTTCACTACAGTGCCCAAAATTTATACTGTTATTCTTTGGGTAGTCTGGGTGTTCCTGAACGTAAATTGTAAGTGGTTCCTTCCTTAATATGCTCTGTAATTGTGGGTATTGTTGTGGATTTTGTGTGGCCGTTGCAGTGAATGGTCACACCCAGCAGAGAAGTAGAGTGCTGTGGAAGGGACGGTTCCTGGCAGAGTTGGTGAAGATGGCAGAGAGAGGGGCGTGTCTGAGCCCTGCCTCAGGGGAACAGCTTCGGGGTATTGATCTTGACTCTGGAGGTTAGACACCCTTCCTGAGCTGTTTTTACAAACAGTTTCTAAACTTGTTGTACAGGTTTACATTTCATTTAGGTGAATAATCTTTGGTTTATTGTTAGTGATTTATGTAGAATATACACATTTAATGTAAACTTATATTTTGATTGCAGCTTCTTTAATTGCTCATTATCATTATCAGTTACACTTGACTCAGAACGGATAGTTTTGTATTTTCTGAGATACACATCAGGTTAAGTTTTTTTTCTACACATGTATCTCATTGTCAATTACCATTTGTTTGAAAATTATCCTTTACCTATATTTCTGTTAATTTTGAATCTTATGTTTCATTGCTCATGGCTGTAAAGTTAAGAGTTGTGTTAAGGCAAATGCCAGCAGTAGTGGCAGCGTCTGGGCCTAGAGACACTGTACTACTCACGTGGAATTTTCCCTTCAGCCTCCAGGTCCTGCCTCCCAGCCACAAATACTCACTTGAAGGACGGAGCAAGAGATCTTGAGATTTGGATGTTACCGTTTCTGGAGACCGCTTTCACGAGAGACTGAACAAAAGTTGGAGGACAACCAGGAAACACAAAGACCAAGCCTTAAACAGTTGCTGGCGGTGGCTCAGGAACAAAAGACAATGGTCAAGGCCCAGGTGACTTTTCATTTGTTTTATAATTTCCCACTGAATTTGTAGAGGTCTGTAAAATATCAGTGAAGTTCATCTGGAAAGTACAAACTTGGAAAAATAGAAGCTGGAGAGAAATAAACGTAGACTTGGACTTCAGCACTGGAAAAATAACAGTAAATTAATGTTACTATATGTGATTGGGAATTTTGGGGAGTTACATTTCCTGTCAACTTGCACTTAATACTTTTCTGTTTAACCCAAGAGAATCACTATGCCCAGTTTTTGAAGAAAAAGACAAGTTTGTTGGGGGACTTCCATATTCCATGAGATTTTTGTCAGAATACGTTTCTTAGGTGTGTCTTCCTGGAGGAGATGCAGGGGACCGTGTCCTGTACAACAGCTTTCTCACAGATGCATGTGAAATGGAACTAGTAGTAGTAGTAGTATAAAAATGCAGACAGCTTTCACCCTCCTTAAGTTCAGAATCACCATCCATGCCAGCTTAAGGCTGACGTCTTTGATGTGAAGGTGAAACGTGTGCACCCCCTTTTTTTAAACAAATCTGAAACCAGCCGTTCCTCCTGTGACTCCCGCTACTTCTAGGCTGGGGTTGATAATTTGTTGCAGTGCACGTACAAAACTGAGAACATACTCATAGTTTGGGGCTTCTGTAGAAAAGAAACAGATTATGAGTTGGGATCAGTTTCATTTGGTTACTATTTGGGATCGGGATCAGGAATGAGATCCTCATTGTGATCGGACAATGTCTCCCTTCTTCAGTATAGGACAGCTCTGTCTCTTCTTGCTTAGCCTCCTCCCTGCAGGCTTTCTCAACAGGCTTTTATCTATGGTCCTTGGCTTTGGACCTTGGCCTGGCCTCTGCTCTGTTCAGTTAACTGTTACACACCTCTTTAGCTCTGCCAGTAAGTGACAGGAGACACCCTCCTCCTCTAGCAAACATTATGCCTGGAGGCAGTTGGCTGTCACTCTGTAGATTGTCACTGTCACTTCAGCCATTGGCGGACATGCCCATTGGAGGTATCTTGCTCCTTGGACCCCAAATCCAATGATGTCTGTGTCAGTCAGGTAGTTCTTCTGCTGACATTTCCTTCCTGCTGAGCTCTGCTGTGCTAACCACCCCTTCTGACTGTCTCACCTTCTCTAGTATTTGAGGTATCTTTCTCCTGTGTGTACGAGGTTCTCAACATTGGGACCTCAGATCAGAAGAAAGCACTCTTTTGTATTTTCTTGTTTGTGGTGAAGTTCCCTCCTCTACTTTTGGAATGATCTCATTTCAAGCATAGTGGCGTGGCAAAAGTCACTAATCCCCTTGTTAGGATTCCGTACATATTGCGTGCCTGCTCGATGCCCACGGATGTTCCATGCACTTTGTTTACTTTATTACAGAGTCATCCGTTTCCCTTGGTGGGCCAGAAACACTTTATATGCGTGGTCCCACCCAATTATTTTATGGGTATCACAGAGACTGGTGAACCTTCTAGCTGTCAAGTTGATTTCAAATCATAGTGACCCTATAGGACAGAGTAGAGCTGCCCCATAGGATTTCCAAAGCTGGGAATCTTTACAATAGCAGTCTATCACATCTTTCTTTCGTGGCACAGCTGGTAAATCTGATCTACCAACCTTCTGGTTAGCAGCCAAGTACTTAATCACTGCCCCACCAGGATTCTGCAGAATATGAGTAGATGGACATGCACAGTAATTCACTGTACTGGGAATGGATGGAAGAAGGTACCCATGGGAACCTCACACCAACAAGAAGGCAGCATCAAGAGCAGAGCATGTCCTTTGGAACCAAGATTCCTGTGATGAGATGCTCTCAATAGATTTGGACTCAGCCTACCGGACTGTGATAAATTCTCTTGTTGAATGGACTTGTAACTTGTTAATGGATTTTCAGCCTAGCAGACTGTGTCAATAAAATTTCTCTTCATAAAGCCTTCCACTCATGGTTTTTCTGTTAGAGCAGTACCAGGTGACTAAGACAGAACCAGTCTCACTTTAGGATTTTGGTGCAGTCTGAGTGGAAAGCTTCATAAGGAGAAATTTTTACTGTCACAGTCCATTTATGAGTTGCCACAAATCCATTTATGAGTTGCAAATCCATTCAGTATGAGAAATTATCACAGTCCAGTAGGCTGAGAGTTCAAATTCAAGGAGAGAGTCTCAGGCCAGGATCTTCAGATCCAAAGGGTGGGCCTGCTCTTGGTCATGCTTTGTTGGTGGTGTGAGGTTCCCAGCTTCCTCTGCTTACTTCTCTCCTTTATATTCCACAAGCTTGTAGCTTGAGTCCTGCCTCACCAACACAGTTGCTACCCATTCTCCATCATCATTTATCACAGAGGCAAGATTCACAACACGTAGAAGAAATAGCACCATATTGGGACTCATAGCCACATTTTTGAGGGGGATATAATTTAATCCATGACATCACACCCTTTAGCACCCCAAAAATCACATCATTAGAACATACAAAATATATTCATTCATAGCATAGCAGCAGTCTCGTTCATAGCATAGCAATAATTTTAAGTCCAAAATCCACAAATTTCTTCTCAAGTGTGAAGTCCAGAACACGTGTTACCTTTCTAAAGTAACAGTGGTAGAACAGGCAGACACAAATTACACATACTCACTAGAAATGGAGAAATTGCAGGGAAAGGCATAGCATACACCAAGCAGATCATCAGAACACGTTACATTAGCCTTCATGGCTTCAAAAACAGTACTCCAAACTCTGAGACATTTTATAACCCTTCCCTTCAAACTTTAGGTGTTGACTGCACTCTCCAGATTCTGAGTGGAAGTAACTAGACTACAGCTTTGCCTTCCAGGCCCACTTGGACAGCAACTCTCCCCCCTTGGCTTTAGGTGCACCCTAAGCCCAACTGAATGGCAGTTCCACTACCACAAACACAGAAAGCCCTGGCTCCACCCTTTTGCGACCATACCTTCTGAAACTGAGGCAGCTCAGCCTCTCATCAGCCTTGTCTCATCAGCTTCTGCTTTCTATGGCCTCATAGCCTGGGCCTTAAACCCACATCAGCCTGGCAGGAGCAAGTGTTCCAAACCTCCATACCTCCACAGATTCAAGTGCCCGTAGACACCCGACTCCATCGAGTAGCTTCCTTCACAGAGGCAGTCAGCTCTCCTGTTCCGTGGGTCAGCAAGCCTAGCTCCACCTATTCAAGGGCCTGGAGGCACCCCAATCCACCAGGAAGCCTCCTGTGCATAGGCATTCAGCATTCTCGGCTCCTGGTTCTGCTGCTGCCAGTTTGCTGCTGTTTCTGCTTTTCTCACCATCTGCTGCCCCCTCAGGTGTTGTTTCACTTAGGAGTCTTACTTTAGGAGTGATACTAAACACAACCAGCCAAAGGTTGTGTTTGGCAGTGGAGGTCAGCCATACTTCTGCTTTCCAAACTTCTCACCAGTTCTGCCAACAGCCATTGCTCACGACAGTCTCTGCTTCTCTCTGGTTTAGATAATTGTTGTCATAGCCACACAGAATGTGCAGTTCATATGTACACTTTAGAGGTTTTCAGGAAACAGGGTACAACTCAGGATCAGGATCCAGATGTGTGACAGCAAAGTCTTCCTTCTTCTATGGGGTAGTCTCTCAGCCCCTTGAGGGCAGACTCCTCTTGGCCCCTTAGGTGTGAGTTCCTCTTGACCTGCAGAAGACAGTGTCTTCCTGGCCCTGTGGGTGTCAACACTGACTCTCCTTCAGTACTCCTTCTAAGGCTGTTCCCACTGGCACTGTCCCTGTGTTCCTGGTGGGCCTGTTATCATCTCAGAGTTACAGCCCTGGACCTGTGCTGTGGCTCTTCCAGTAGATTACTTGTCACTCTCTGTGTCTCTCTTACTTCCTCTTTTTGCTGCTATTCTTCGTGCTTTCTTTTGTCCTTGAAGCCTGTGTGGTGATGGTTGAATATATACACAAGATCCTTGTCAGTTTCACGGACAGGTCATACCTGGGCAGCGTGTTTCTGGATAAACCAGTCTTCTTTTGGTAGGCCTAGGACACTACCTGCTGAGTAGGCTGTACCTCACTTCCTGTGCATACTTTGTTGACTATTGTAACAAAGGTCCACTCTTTGGACAGGAATGGATTGAACTTGGCAATGCAGAGTGACCATATGTTGGTTACACTCTATGGTTCTATACGTCTATAGGATATTATCCTGCTGACCTCTGGCTGGAGGAAAGAGAGTGGGTGGAGAGGAGGGGAAAGGAGACTGTTGGGAGGACGAGACATGTATGGAGCAGAGAGGAATAGTGTGCTGTCACCAGACAGGGAGAGCAGTGGAAGCTGCATATACGTGGGCATGTACATTTTCACTCAGTCATGTTAAATAAAAAAGAAAAAAAAAAAAAGAGGGTTAGGGTGGGACTGCAACACCCCTCTTAAGAGAGTTTCCCTGCAGTGTGGCTTGTACCATCCTTTATCCTTTCATCCTATGGGAGGTAAAAAGAAAGGGAAGCAAGCAAAGAATTGGAAACCTCACTCCATCAAGAAAGCAGCACCGGGAGAGGAGCGCATCCTTCAGACCTGAGGTTCCTGCACCAAGATGCTCCCAACCAAAAACTGATGGAACCAAAGACTTTCCTCCCCAGCCGACACAGGGAAAACTTTCTGCTGGAGAGGACAACCTGAATTCAGACTTGTAGCCTACTAGACTGTGTGAGAATAAACTTTTCTTTGCTAAAGCCAAAAAAAACGAAGAAGAAATGGAAAAAACTCTGTGGGATAGAAAGCTGAGGGAAAGGCTTAGAGGAAAAATCTCTCAAGCCATTTGTCCAAAGAACCAAGGCCACATAAAGAGCTCATTTCACCACAGGTGGACATTCTCACTGTACCTCTTTTTTCTGTTCAGAAGGATTGTTGGTGTCAGAATTAAAGCTTGGTGGGGTGGAGGTGTATCTGACCTGCACTTAATAGGCATAAGTATTGGGCTGATCCTGGTCATTGTCATCCTGAAGTCAGACAGCTTCTGAAAATACTACTGATACCGTTATTAGTCCTAGTCGCATTTCACAATGTGCTTTCCCTTGTCTGTTCATGTATACAAATGTAAGTGTGTGTACTGTATATGTTTCGGTGGTAAAAATGTGAGATGTTTGTAACTTAGACATTTTCACTGCTACATGTTTTGGAAATTTCTCATTAAATGAGTGGCAGCATCATGGAATGCACAGACTCAGCATCCCCAATCCCACTGCCATCGAGTCTATTCCAACTCATAGCTACCCTAGACACAGGGTAAAACCACCCAGTACAATTTCCAAGGAATGCCTGGTGGATTTCAACTGCTGACCTCTGGTTAGCAGCCATAGCACTCAAGTTCAGTGCCACCAGGGTTTCCAAGTTTAGGATAGTTTATTATAATTCTGCTTTTCCTGTAATAGTGGAAAATAAATTGTTGTGATTAAGTGAAACTTGACAATCCAAATCCTTTTACTGTATCTTTAAAATTTTTTATTAAGGAAATCTAGGTAAATGAATGAAACAGTCTATACAGAGGAAATGAACTGAATACCTTCCCTCACTGTTTATTCATATGATCAAATGGAAACACTTCCTAAAACAGGATCTTCTTGATACAGGAATCCCTGACATTCAGCGATGTGGTTGTGACATTCACCAGAGATGAGTGGCAGCTCCTCAACCGCACTCAGAAAAACCTGTACTGGGCAGTGATATTGGAGAACTATAGCAACCTGGTGTCCATTGGTGAGGACAAGTCTCATGTTTTTCATCTTTCTTTTCCGAGCTGCTGAAACCTTTGGAGTGTCAGTGTTGGTCAAAAGGGATAGATTCTCTGTCTACTCGCTGGTTGTAGATAAATACGTTTATTCTTTCTACTCTTGACAGAAGAGTCTTTTCTGTGCACATTTCAAAATTGTCTCTTCGCAAATGCAACATTCTGCATTCTTTAGATACCTGAGGGCAATTTGGTGAGTCTCAGATTCTGTGATTTCCCTTGAACAGGGTGTCGAGTTAGCAAACGACGAGATGGACTCTCCAGGTGGGAACAACATCAGCCCTGGACTGTGTTAGACACCAGCCATCATGGAATCTGTTCAGGTAGGCAAATGGAAAGCGGTCAGGTGACAAGGCTGTGGAAGTCACGTTCAAGTGAGAGAAGGCGTCACATATTACTGTGTGCTATGCAGTCATAAATCCAAGGTGGGGTTTAGTGTTGGGGTGGGTAATGCATATTACTCCATAGGAGAGGAAAGGGACTTAGTCTGAACACACTGCCAAAAACCCCAAAACACATTACCATCGAGTAGTTTTAGCCTCGTAGTGGCCCTACAGGTCAGAGTAGAGCTACCCCGTAGAGTTTCCAAGGAGCACCTTGCATGTTTCTACAATAGGCTTTTTGATTAGCCAACGTACAGTACCTCTATATGCTCATATCCCTCTCCCACTTGAAATGTCTTTTTACTTCTGGGAGTTTAGACAAATAAGTACTCCTCTGTGGGTTTTTTGTGACCAATCTCCATTAGTTTCATCTACATTTTTTATTTGTGATTCTTTTTGTGCATAATGTGAAGGCTTACAATCTGAGTCTTTTTGTCATACAAAACCTCCCATGTATACTGCTGTGTAACTCTAGCTGCTCTCCTCACCCTTGACGGCACACTCTTCTTTTCCACCCTGTATTTCTCGGGTCCATTCAACCATGTCCTCTCTTCCTGTGCCCTGTCATCACCCCTCTAGACAGGAGATGTCACTAGCCTCACATATCCACTAAAGTCAGGAATCACACTCTTCGCCACTGTCATCTTATGTACTTTTTATCCAGTTCAATCTGTAAGAGTTGGTTTTGGGAATGGTTTGTGTTCTGGGATGACAGACAGTCGGGGGGTGGCATGTTTTCTGGGGACCCTACTGCTGTTGGTCCATCAAGTGTGTTGACCTAAATTTTGGTAACTATTCCGTAATTTTCTTCTTCCCAGGATTCTGAAGTGTATCTCTTCTTTATATGCTTCCAGTTCAATTTCTGGGAAATTCCGCTTCCCAGACCCCTACCCAAGACAATTTGTGACTGTGCTCAGAGTAAGGCCCGTGTTCCCTACTGAGTAACGTGGATAACCCATCGCAGCACTAAACCCCATGTTGGATTTATGACCCCACAGTGCACTGCTCTGTCATTGTGCTGGTCTCTGTTGCCTTAGTTTGCATTGTTGGCTACTCTTAGATTCTCTAAAGGATCTCCTTTTCATTTTTCTGTTGTTGTCCTAGCCTTTAAAGTTTTTTTCAGTCTAATGAGTTTACCTTCTGTTTCCCAGAAGAGACTATCCAAGTGTCTAACATAGACCTTTTTGTTTATGTCTTACTGATCTTGACTGCACTTCTCTGTGAGTTCACATTATCTGTGAGGAACTAGGATCATCTTCCCAAGTAAAAAAAATTCTTATCAGCTTAGGTTTTGCTTTATTCCTGTACATCTGAAACTACAGCCATGCTGGTAATTACTGTTCATGTTTTTTACCACAAGGTTCTCTTTAAAGGTTCTGCCTTTTGTGGAGATTTTTTTTTTTTTATAATTGAGTGAAAATGTACATTCCCATATAAATTTTCATGCCCACCTATATGCAGCTCCCACTGCTCTCCCTGCCCGGCGACAGCACGCTCTTCCTCTCAGCTCCATCCGTGTCTTATTCTCTCAACAATCTCCTATCTCCTCCTCTCCACCCACTCCACAGCCTCCAGTAAGAGGTAGACAGGATGACATCCTGTAAATGACATCCTATGAAATCCTAAAATGCACACGTGACACGGTCATTCTGTGTCACCAAGTCCAATCCATTCCTGGCCAAAGAGTTGACCTCCATTATGATTTATGGACAGGGCAGCATCAGGGCCAGGGGCCATGCTTCCAGGGGAACTCTGAGGCTCCTGGACCATCATTTGTGGTCTTCTAGTGGAGATCTCCAGCTGTCTTTGTGAAGATTTTTTAACTAGGAAAGAGATTTTTAACATACTACACTTTCAGTTGTGTCACAAATGAGATGAAAACTCATGTCTACTAGAATTTTAAGTCTTAGTATAATGATCAGCCCAAAGGTGGTTCCCATGAGTCCAAGGTAAAATACTTCTTAGCTTCCCATCTTGTAGATTACTTCTGACACCAGTCCTTCATCAGCACTCTCTTTTTCTAATGCATAAGGTTATTCATCGTAGGGGTGAAAGAGAAATTGGAAGAAACACCGTATCTGTGATAATGATTTTAATGTAATAAAAATGTATGTAAACAAAGACATGCATAGGATGGTGTCCACCAGTGTATCCTTCATAAAATTGCAGCACCTCAAGGACATCTGCTTACTCTCCCTGAAACACATCTTCCACTCTTGAAGACTACAAAATCTGTCAAGTACGAACTCTTCTGTGATGTGACTCAGAGGGCCACACTATCAAGTGTTCTTCTTAGAAAGTTTTAGCTCCTCCTGGTTGTCTCCAGGATAGCTCTTGGATAGTTACAGTTCTTGGGAAGGCCTAATTTCACTGGCTTCAGCAAAGTGCTTCACGAGCAGCTCCCTTAATTGCATTGTCTCCTCTGTGGGCACGTGCCTGCTCCTGCTGTCTTACCACTCAAGAGTGTTACTCTCCTGGCTAAGGTTCAGCTTTACACAGTGCTGTAACTTCCCAAGTTTTCTTTCAGTAGATTCCTATGTTGCCATAAGCATTTATTCTGTTGCCTTTACAGCTCCAGACTCTGCTTACCAGAGTCTGAGGGTCTCAAGAGCAGGCTCACATGTCCAGAGGATGAGCACTCTTCCTTCTCTTGGCTGTTATCCATAAGGAGGCCCATCAAATTCCTCGTGTTTTTGCCCTTTCTGTAGGGCAGTGCTAAAGACCAGCACAGGCTTCCCAGGCAATCCAAGTAAAGGTCAGACTGGGTAGGTCTCCACCACTAACCTCCATAAAGGTCAGTTACTGAATAGCCGCTATAGCAGCAATCCAGTAAATTATTTAACGATGTCCTTGTAGCCTTAGTCTTTGTGACCTGCATATAATAAATGAGTAGAGAGTATGCAGGTAATGTATATGGAGCGTTTGATCTTGTGGGTTATGTATCAGCTGGGATGGTCTATAATTTCCAGTATTGTATGATTGTCTACCTTCTTGTTAAATAATGTAGTTGTCTTCTGTTTTCTCTGTTAAGCATCCTGTCCTCTGTATGTTAATGAGGCAGGATTTATGTAGGGTATATCTTGAGTAAAGGCTTTCAGGAGGGCTTCACAGTTCCTAAAGTTGCACTCTTTGCTGGGGTGTGATCCACATCCAAACTGTATATGTGGTTGATGTGGTGGGGTGCTGTCTGCCTATGAGTCCTCAGTCTAGTTTGTCACAGACTGACCTCTGGTTCTTGGGACATGAGCCAGCAACCTGCCTTCTGACTACTAATTGTGGGATTCACTGGCTTTCACAGCCCCATGGACCAAAGAGCTGTTGTCTCATCTAGTTCATCAGTTTCCACAGCCTGGTGAGCCTGCACTCTCTCATCTAACCTGCCAGTTTAGGTTCCTTGAACCCAGCAACCATGTGAGACAGCAGAAGATTATTCCTGACCCACTCTTTTGGGGCTGGACATCCTTCACAACTGCGTGAGCCATTTCCTTGACAAGGTGCTTGATTTCTGTGAGAGACTGCAGGAAGTTATGGAACCTAAAGACAGGAAGGGGAATACTGAAGGGAAGAGTATTTAATATGAAAGGTGATGGAGTGTTGGAGCAACTTGCAAGTGTTGGACATCTGGAAGATCTTTGACCTTTGCCTCATAGAAACCAAGTGTGTGTAGCTTCTTATAAAACAAGATGTTCATTTTCTACTTTTTGACATTAGAGAAGGTCAGAAGCTAATGCCTTGATATTCTTAAACCACCATATTACGCTGTGTCTCAAGGGAATTATTTAGCAGCAGTCATATCCTGGTGTAGCCGTCAGCATAGCAGGAGTCAGCATCTGACCTTCTGTAACTTCACCAAAGGGAAAGAAAGTCAAGGGGAGTAGTCCGTGTCGGATTCCTGTGAGGCAGAGGTACTCCCTTTCTCTCCTTCACCAGTTCTGGCACTGACCATTCCTGTCATGGTGTGCTCACCTTTTCTGATAGGTTTGTTTGTTACAGCGGTCACACAGAACTCATAGTGAATCTTTACGATCGTAAGCTTTTTTATATTACTGTATTTTTGTTGGTGGGTAAGCATTATTAAACATGGATTTTTATTACACTTGAATCTAAGGGTTGTCATGAGATTCACCTTTCATAAATACATTTTCTAAATGACTTCATTAAATGGGAAGATGATGAAAAGATTCCTTGTTGTCTTTTGTTTTCTAGAAATCTGGAATGTCGATGATCATGCACTTGGGCCGTTGCAAAATGAAAGCAGAATGGACATCATGGAACAGTCTTCTGAGCATAAAGCCTTGGAAAATGCCATTCATCAGCAGAAAACTCCCTTTCCTTTAAGGAAACATGGTATGTTTCACTTGTATGGGAAAGCTTACATGGAAAATGTAAGTCTACCAGCGCTCAATCTGAGCAGAACCAATGCAGTAAAGAATTCTGCTGAGTGTAATACAGATGAAATAAGCAGTCTCCATGCTATCCAGGACCTATTTTGTACTGAAATGAAATTTCCTGATAGTCAGAAATCCAGCAGGATTAAGTGCCAACATATTAAACATCTGAAAACTCTGAGAATAGAGGAACCACATGTGTGTAGTGACTGTGGCAGAGCCTTCAGCAGGAAGTCTTTGCTCATTGAACATCAGGTGATTCACACAGGAGAGAAACCCTGTCAATGCAGCATATGTAGGGAAAGCTTCATTAAAATGTTCCAGCTTACTGAACATCATCACACAATTCATAAGGGACAAAAGCCACATAAATGCCTGGAATGTGACAAAGCCTATATGAGTAAATCAAAGCTCAATAGACATAAAAAGATGCATATGGCAGAGAGACCGTATATATGTGGGGATTGTGGAAAAGGCTACATTTGGAGGTCAGATCTCACTCTTCATCAGCAAGTTCATAGTGGGCGAAAGCCAAATATATGCAGTGAATGTGGAAAAGGCTTCAGTGAGAAGAGAGATCTTACTGTTCATCAGCGAATTCATAGTGGAGAGAAACCTTATGTCTGCAATAAATGTGGAAAAGCCTTCACAGTCAATAGACAACTGATCACTCACCACCGAATTCATACTGGTGAAAAACCCTATGTATGCAGTGAATGTGGAAAAGGCTTCAGTGAGAAGAGAGATCTTACTAGTCATCAGCAAACTCATACTGGAGAGAAACCTTATGTGTGCAATAAATGTGAAAAAGCCTTCACAGACAAGAGAAAACTCATCACTCACCACCAAATTCATACTGGTGAAAAACCCTATGTATGCAGTGAATGTGGAAAAGCCTTCACCGACAGGAGAAAACTCAGTATTCATCACCGAATTCATACTGGTGAAAAACCTTACAAATGCAGTGAATGTGGAAAAGGCTTCATTCAAAGGAAAAGTCTTACTATTCATCAGAGAACTCATACTGGAGAGAAACCCTATCTGTGCAGTGAATGTGGAAAAGGCTTCACGCAGAAGGGACATCTCGTTGTTCATCAGCAAACTCATACTGGAGAGAAGCCGTATACATGCACGACATGTGGAAAAGCTTTTACCTGGAATAGAGATCTCACTATTCATCAGCAAATTCATACTGGAAAGAAACCCTACATGTGTTGTCAATGTCAGAAAGGTTTTTTACAGAACAGAGATCTCACTCTTCATCAACGAACTCACACAGGAGAGAAACCTTATGTATGCAGTGAATGTGGGAAAGGCTTCACCCAAAAGGGAAGTCTCAGTACTCATCAGCGAATTCATACTGGTGAAAAACCCTATGTATGCAGTGAATGTGGAAAAGGCTTCACCCGCAAGAACTATCTGATTGCTCATCAGCGAATTCATACTGGTGAAAAACCCTATGTATGCAGTGAGTGTGGAAAAAGCTTCACCCGCAAGGACTATCTGGTTACTCATCACCGAATTCATACTGGTGAAAAACCCTATGTATGCAGTGAATGTGGAAAACGCTTCATTGAGAAAGGAACTCTCACAGTTCATCGAAGAACTCACACTGGTCAGAAACCGTATAAATGCCCTATATGTGGAAAAGCCTTTACTTGGAATGGAAGTCTAACTTTTCATTATCAAATTCATACTGGAAAGAAACCTTATAAATGTCAATGTGGGAAAGCTTTTATACAGAAGCAAGATCTCACTGTTCATCAGCGAACTCACACAGGAGAGAAACCTTATGTGTGCAGTGAGTGTGGAAGAGGCTTCACCCGCAAGGGAAAACTCACTACTCATCAGCAAATTCATACTGGTGAAAAACCGTATGTATGAAGTGAATGTGGTAAAGCCTTCAAGAAGAAAATAGGCCTCCTAGCACACTGGGGGTGTCACACAGGATTGATTGCTTTTTAGTGCAGTGAGGGTGGAAAATTGTATTCTCAAAAATCAAGTCTCAGTATTCATCAGGACATTCACCCAGGTGAGAAACCCTTTAGATGCAGTGAATCTGAGAAAAACTATTTCAAGAAGCTAAACCTCCTTATACATCAGAGGTCTTAGAAGACATATGCCATATGGCTAGAGTCAGTGTGGAAAAACTGTTCCCTACTTGTTTTCCCTTTTTTCACAAAAAAGAATTAGATTTACAAATACATGTAAATGTATAATACGTATATATTATATTTATATAATACATTCATATCTTTTTGTGTGTGTGTATGTTGTAAAATGAATTCCTGTGTGTCACCTTTAGCATTGGTCTTTGTTTTGATATTTTGTTCCCTTAACCCTAGGGCCTTTGTTGTCATTAACTGGAAAAGCAATATAAAAGGAAGAGGGGTTCCCATGGTTTTTTCTACCAAAAAAGAATTGACACTAATGTCCAGGACATTCCCTGGCCAATTGCCGTTTTCTATTTAAGATGTGAACAACTTGATGATTGGGTATTTTTGTCCAGTCTAGACTGGTATTTAACAGGACCTGAGTTGATTGAGAGCTCATGGGTAACTGGGAATAGATTGAAGCCTGGTGTTGTGAGGGAGGTCCCATCTTGAGAAAGATGAGAATAGCAGAAAATGCTGGCTGAGAGCTGGCCTGGCAGAGAAGGAGAGCCATGTGAAAGCCAAGGGGTCACAAACCTGCTACACTGACAGTAAGCTTTTCAGATTAGCAGAGGAGCAGCAGCTGTACAATGCAAAACTGCTGTTATATATTCCTGGGCCTGAAGCCAGTAGATTCACGGTAGGTACTTTCCACCAAAGTATCAGAAACGGGTGCTCTGTCAAGATTGCTCTCATACAGTGTGCAACTGTGTAGAGCAATAAGTTTCCTGTATATGGCCTTCCTGGCCAAGTGTGTGTAATCCTGTCAAAAATGAGTGGTTGTCCCATAACTTAAGCTGTCAGTTGTCCATTTTATTAGGGATTGGTCTGTTTTATGTGCAAACTGGGTGTATTGTGTTCTTTCACAGTAATTGGTTGGTTGTGTTCATATTGGGAGGGCCATTGCATGAAGATCAATATAAGAGTTACTCCCATGGAGGTCAGTCATGCCTTCTCCACCATCAAGAAGAGCCTAGGGTCCTTATACTGAGTACCTTCTAGTCACAAGGAAAGCTGTAACACCGAAGGCAGCACAAGACAGTGATGAATGGTGGCAAGCACAGTTGAGACCTATTGGAGAGAAATGACAGCAGCAAAACAAATATTGGGAACTAGGAGACCATTACAAGGTGGGCTTAGGAACACAAAGAGAGTGAGCTGAGCACCTCCTGGAAAAAGGCTTGCCACTCAAGTGTGGTGTCTCTGGAAAGTTGCTTGTAGAGCCATAGAAGTATAACAGTAGCTCTGCCATGGCAGAGACTCCCCAGATGTCACAGCTGAGACAAGTTGCTCCCAATAGACACTGCCAATAAAACAGCATGCGGACAGGCATGGCTAAGAGAAGGGCATGAGTCTTCAGAGTGAGCAAGTGGCCATCTAAGATTTGTCAGTTGGTCCCAAGCCACTGGAACAGTGATCAACAGCGAAGACACAAGGGAAGTATGAGCCCCAAAAACAAAATGGGCCCCACAAACCAGAGACTCCATCAACATGCAACCAGACGAAATAGGTGGTACCTGACTAACACCAATGACCACCCTGACAGGGAACAGAACAGGAAGTCCATGACAGAGCAAGAGAAAAGTGGGTTGCAGAACTTGAAGGACCTCCGAAGACATGGTCCCTGAACTCTTGTTAGCACCAGACAAAACTCTTCTGGAAGGAAATTCTTCAGACAACGATGGGACTGGACTGGACTGTAAGATGTGAAATGGTCATTGTGAAGAGTGTGCTGCCTAGCTCTGGTAGATTTGTGAGAGTGAATGGGCAGCTGCTGTCCAGAGGTGATGGTGAAGGCGGCAAGGGCCAAGAACTCGTTGAATGGACAAGGGAAATACAGGATGGGAAGGATAAGTACTGTGTCACATTACAGGGAAAGCAACTAGGGTCACATAACAATGTGTATCAATTTTTGTACAAGAAAGTAACTTGAATTGTAAAGTTTAACTTAAAAATCAATTAAAAAACCAAACAGAAGGTCCTGTGAGGATCAATGAATCCTTTTCATGTGGCTGCCAAGTGATGCTGTTTTAATGCTACAAAATGTTTGAGTGGGACTGTACAAATCAGGATTCTGAAAAGCTTGCCAGCGTGGGCTGGACATGCAAGTAAGATTCCTGTGGCCAACTGTCGTGGACTGAATGTGTTCCATAAGAAATCTTTAAACAGTCTGGCTGTGCCATAATTCTTGGTACTGTGTGATATTCCTTCATTTTGGAATTCCTGCTTCTATGATATTAATGAGGGTGGATGGACTACAGTAGGGTTGGAAGAGCAAGATTGAATGTAGGCTTTTTTTGTGTGTGTACCTTGAGCCTCTCTTGAAATATAAAGGAAAAAAACTGGCAGAGAGAATTAGGAGTCTCATACCATCAAGGAAACAGCATTGGAAATAGAGTGGGTCCTTCAGATGTGCAGTTCCTGCACCAACATTCTTCCCGATCAGAGGCTGTACAACACAACGACTTTTCTCCAGAGCCAGCAGAGGGAAAGCCTTTCCCTGCAGCAGACACCGTCATTGCGGACTTGTAGCCTATCAGACTGTGTAAGAATAAACTTGCCTTTGCAAAAGCCATCCACTTAGTGGTATTTCTGTTAGAGCAGTACCAGATAACTAAAACACCCACCAAGCAAACCAAACCAATCACAGGAGGACAAATACTGTATGACTTTATGTGAAATGGCACATGTATATGTAGAGACCAGAGGTTGTAAGTAATTACCAGCAGTGAGAGCAAAAAGAAAAAGGGAGCTAACTGTAGTGGGAAAATTATATTGATTTAGGGTAGGATGCACAATAAATAAGTTGAAAGCCCTGGTGGTCTTGGTAAGAGCAACAGCTGCTAATCAAAAGGTTTTTGGTAGTTGAAATCCAACATGCCCTCTTTGGAAACTATGGGGCAATTCTACTGTGTCTACAGAAATGCTATGAGTCAAAATTCACTCAGTGTCAGTGAGTCTTGGTCAGTAAATTGTATACCTGTAAAAAACTGATTAGGCAAAATAACAGTGTAGTTTTTGAGGCTGTTTATGTACAACCAAACACTTCCTTGGAATTTAGTTCCTTGATTTGGAGGTTTAGAACCATGGTTTGAGGAGACACCTAGTTGATTGACTCAGAAATGTGTTTAGTGCTTTTGTTCTAGCTCCTAGCTCCCTAGTGCCTGGGGTCTTGAAAGCTTCAAGTAGCCATCCAAGGCCCCGCAGTTGGTGCCTCTGTTTATCTAGAGTTGCAGAGGAAGAAACAGCAATAGGAGGAAGATGCAGTTGTGTGGCTCATTGTCTTCATCAACCACTGCCTCCTTTGTTCTGATGCTGGAAGAACTGGAAAGTACGTGGGTACCATCTCTGAATGCTTTGATCAAAGTTTTCATAGAAGTATTCTGATCAAAGGGGGGATAATATAGAAAATCCTTAGGGACTGTGTATTCTCTAAAGTGATGGATGCCGGAGGAACTCATGAAATGGTTACCCTGACATAATCTTGAAACCCTAAACCAAAAATATCTCCTGATGTCATCTTAAAACTCAGAAATAAGTTAGCTTAATTAGTTAAGACCAAAAAAAGAAAAAAGGGGAGAACTCAGTTCTATTAAGAAGAAAAGCTAGGAGTCAAGTACATTCTTCAGACTTGATCCCTGTGCTGAGCAGTCCCTGTTGCCAGGAGATGCAGAGATAGAGCAAGACACTGAGAAGCAAAGGTAAGCACAGCTGAGAAATGGAGGCAAAAGAACCAGGAGTCCGTCATGAGATTTCATCTTGGGTATCCTGGCATCCAGAAAGAGGTGGGAACACTGGACTTAACCAAAGCTGGAAGTGAGGGAGCTGAGTGGCTGAGGAGGAGCCTTCTGGTTGGTGTGTGGTGTCTCTGGGGAGTTGATGGCAGCCATGAATAGGGCTGCTGACCCACAGAGCAAGATACCTGAGCGCCTTAGAGTAGGAGGCTTCCTGGCGGAGCAGGGTGCCTCTGGGCATGTATTGGCCAGACAGAGCTAAATCACTTGCCCAAGCATTGCAGAGGAGGAGAGGGGCCTGGCCAAGAAGAAGGTTGGCCAGAGGGCATGTCTGAGAAGAAAGGAGGCTGTCCTAATCGACAGATCACTTCCTGTCTGCTGAGTTGTGTAACTTGATGGGAAGGGCTTCTGCCTGCCTTTGAGAGAGAGCAAGTAGTCTTTATTGTGAGCCAGTCAGGAAGGAACTTGGAGGCTGAGTCTCAAATCAAGCTCCGTGAGGTTGGGGATTCAAAGGCAGTTACAGGTTTCATAGGGAGTTTATGCATAATTGATGACATGTCAGGGAGTAGGAGGGCAATTTCAGGAACTCCTGGATGCAGTGGAGGTGTACTATTGTGGCGAGTGTGTGTGTGTGTTGGGGGGTTTCTGACTCAGGAAGTTTAAGGACAGATGTTTGTGGAGGGGTAGGGGGGCACTTACTGAGTTGTGAAGTTGCTTTAAGGAGAAAAGCGGTAATACCATGTTGGGCTGTAACACAGAAATGCCTTGTCAGGAAATCACAGGTCTGCAAGGGGTGATGGGAGGAGAGGGAAGAGTTGAACCTTGTTGGCTACAGTTGTCTTATGTTAATTCCAAGTTGCTCTTGATCCTGAGTTGTAGCCTGTTATTTCCCTATTAAACTGCATTGTGATCATTGTGGTCTATGAGTTCTCTGTGGTCTTGCAGTAAATTATGGAGCCCAGCAGAGAAGTATACAGTGTTGAGCTAAGGAAGGGGCAGGGTGCAGCTGGTGTCAAAAGCAATGAAGGATTGAGATGGGGGTGTCTCTGACATCCACCTCACAGGTACCAGCTTTGTGCTGTTAAACATTGGGAGTTCTGAAGCTAGGTTTCACCTCGGACACGTGGAAGTCTCAGAGACCTCACTGTTTGCCATCAACTATGAGGATAATCACAAAATCAAATTCCAGTCCAGCTTTCTGATTGCTGTTGAGTACTAACACCAGCCACAGCAGTACTTCATTCTCTGACTCTAGCCACTCAGAGGTAGGTCCTATCTCATGTATTAAAGGATGTTGTCTTTCAGCTCAAGACTTTGGCTGCCACAGAACGTGCTCACTTTGGACCTGTAGCTAAAGATTTAGAGTTTTGCCACCACCCCTTCAAGATCCAAACCATAATCCTGGAACCACCCGACATACTGCCCTCACTTCTGACCTACTGGCTGTAAGTCCAGGGATTCCTTCTCTCAGTAACCTACTCCTGAAGCTTATGGTTCCCCAGTGGCCTCACATCTCACCAGGTGGCTCCCACTAATCCCTCAGGTTTGATAATTTGCTAGAATCAGCAACAGAGCTCGGAGAGAGTACAGTACCTATGATTACAGCTTTTTGGTAACAGGATGCATAGGTCAGTGTTTCAAAGAATTCTGACATCCCCCAAACTGGGTCACTCACTGTTCATTTGACAGTCATGGGTGATACCATCCTAAAACTCATGGAATATTTTTTTTGTTTTAAATGTGTTTTGTTTATTTATTGTGATTGAGTGAAAGTGTACAATGCAGTTTAAATTTGCGTACCCACCTATGTGCAGCTCCTACTGCTTTCCTTGCCCAGGGACAGCACACTCCTCCTTTCTGTTCTGTATCTGTTATATCCTTAAAAATCTCCTGTCCCCTCTTCTCCACCCTCTCCACTGTCCTCTGGTAAGAGGTCCGTAGAATGACATCCTATAGATGCATAGAACCGTAAAGTGCACACACAATATGATCACTCTGTGTCTCTGAATCTAATCCATTCCTGTCCAAGGAGTTGACCTCAGTAATGACTTTCGAACAGGGACAGCATCAGGTCTAGGGGCCATGCTCCCAGGGGAACCCCAGGCGTTCAGACCATCAACTGCAGTCTGTTAGTGGAGTTCTGGTGCACCCCTTTTAGTTCTTGTGTTCCCCTAGGGACTGAACTTTGTGAGCCCCATCACGGCTGTCACTAGTGGTGGCCAGGCACCATCTGGTTCTTCTGGTCACATGTTGGTGTGGTCACCCATTCACATGGGTCTTACTGTCTTCTGGATTCTCTTTCCCCCGTGTTGTTTTTGTCCTTGATGGTCATCTGTTCCTGCTGAGTTGGGACCATTTGGTGTACCTCAGATGGCAGCGTGCTAGCTTTTAAGACTCCAGACACCACTCACCAACATGGGGTGGAGAAGAGTCTCTTAGCTATAGGCTAGTGATGCCAATTTGCCTCAATGTCTCCTGAGAGCATGGTCCGTGCCCCCCGTCCCTGCTACCCTGGCCTTGGAATACTGGGTTAAGATTGGAAGAGTTTTCAGGTTATGTTGAAGTCCAGTTAAACTGGTATTCTTTCTAATGTGTGCTGTCACTGATTTCATCCAACCAAATTTCTATCAATTATCTAATCTATAACCATCCCTCTCCCTCCTTCTGTCCCCTCCCTTGCCCGTGAAACGTTTGTGTCCAGAGTTTTTAGTGACTTAAAATTGGGTGGTTCTATGAGACACATTTGTTTTCTCACAGTTTACAGTCTAGATGTTCGATTTGTGGTGCAGTCCGTAGAGGAAGCTCCTCGTCTCTTGAGATCCTGCTACTAGTTTGGCACCTGTCTTCCCCTATTCTTTGCTAATTTGCTTGCTTGTTTAGTGTCTTTTATATCTCAAAAGAGATTGATTCAAGATACAATCTCCACTAATCCTGTCTCCCCATAGAAGCAGCAGTCAAGAGATCAAAAGATACATTGCATTGGGAAAATCTGCTGCAAAGAACCTCTTTAAAGTATTGAAAAGTAAAAATGTCACTTTGAAGACAGTTCAGCTGGCCAAAACCCGTGGTATTTTCAATTACATCGTATGCATGCAAAAGTTAAACAGTGAATAAGGTGGACAGAAGAAGAACTGATAACTCCGAATTGTGATGTTGCAGAAGATACTGAATGTACTACAGACTGCTGTTCTTTACAAACAGGTCTGTTATGGAAGAAGTACAAACAGTGCTCCTAGGAAGCAAATACAGTGAGACTGCTTCTCACATACCTTGGATATGTTGTCAGGAGGGATCAGTCCCTGGAGAAAGACATCATGCTTGGTAGAGTAGACAGTCAGTAAAAAAGGAACATCCTGAACGAGATGGATTGACAACGTGGTGCAACGGTGGGCTGAAGCATAGAAACTATTGTGGACATGCACAGGATAGCGCAGTGTTTGTTCTGTTGTGCATACGGCCACTGTGATTGAGAAGTGATTCGTTGGCAACTAACAGCTGTAACAACAATCCTGACGTAGTAGTAGAGACAAGTCATTGGGATTATAACCAGAGGCATAGACGTTAGGATTTACAACGTATGGTTTGTGGGACACAATTTATAATGTAACCTCAGTGCATAGGCATTGTATATTGAATCAGTCTCAGCCCCCAACTTCCTGAGGTCAGCTGATATCAGGGCACCAGGTAGTCTTTCTAGACTGGAAATCCCTCACTCAGCAAAAGGCATCAGTTACTCGGATAAATGAGGACTCAACCTAACCCAACCCACTGCTATCAAGTAAATTCTGACTGATAGACATTCTGTAGGACAGAGTCAAACTGCCCTGTAGGGTTTCCCAGGCTCCAAACCTCTAGGGGAGTAGAATGCCACATCTATCTTGAGCAAAACAGCTAGTGGATTGGAATCACTGACCTTTCAGTTAACAACCCAGCTGTTATCCACTGTATCACCAGGGCTCCTTAAATAACAGAAACCAAAGCCATTGCCATCAAGTTGGTTCTGACTCATCCTAACTATAGGACAGAATAGAACTGTACCATCAGGTGCTCATGTAATGGCTGGTGGATTCCTACTGCCAGTCTTTTGGTTAGCTGCTGAGTGCTTAAGCATAGTTCCTCCATGCCTTTTTAAATACCAAAGATAATTGTTAACGATAACCCACTTTTTAAAATTATTTTTCAGGAACTGGGGAAAAAGTCCAGATTTCATTGAGCAGGGTTAATTGTAAAGCCAATGCTACATGCACACTTTGTGCTGACAAGGCAGGTCATTGGATTCCCTTATCAGTGAGGTCCCAGGATGGCAAAGCCAGACCTGCCCTGAGCCTGTGGACCACCTACTGAACTCACCAAAGAGTGACATTCCGGGTGAAAGAGAGCCTGAGTGTATACCTATGTCTGGTACACACTGCCTCTGCTTCCACACCCAGAATCCTCACGGTCCCACTGAAGGTCACCCTTCGCATGTCCCCATGGCCCTATTCCCTTCTATGCTTACAGACACTATTATCACTTAGTGATTGGAAGTGTGATCCAATGTCTGAGTTTGAACCCTGCCCTTCCATGACTCACCTGTGTGCCTTTGAAGAAGAGTGACTGTTTATCTGTGTCTGGATTTAGTCTTTAAAATTGTTACGTGCTTCATAAGGTACCTGGGGAAAGCACTTAAAACAGCTCCTGGAAGCAGCCAATTTTGTTGTTCTCATTATTCCTCTGGAGAAGACAAAGAGAAATGGAGAGTATAAATCTGTAGCTTGATGAGAAGGGCTGCCATACACTGAGCCAAGGGTTTCCCACAGAGCAGTCTGATCTTTTGAATGATGCTTTCGTGGTAGAGTAACTTGAAAGGGCCAATGACATGGCCAATCATGCAGTCAAGGTTGCCCCTAACTTACAATGGGTTCCCTTCTCATGACCCCATCATAAGTATGTTTTGACATAAGTTGAGTACCTCTTTGTTTTTAGGTTTATGTTATGTGGTGGAGGTTGGCAAGTCCCAAGTCCACGGGTCAGGTATGGGCTTCTCCCAACCCATGTGCCTGAAGGAACTGATGAACCAAAGCTGGCAGATGAGACCTCAGGCTGCTGGTGGCCTGTGAATCCCAGAATTGGCAGGTTAGATGGATAGAAGGGTTCTGGTTCAAGTCCCAAGAACCAGAAGTTAGACAATAAGAAACCAGATGCAGGATTGAGATGGAGCAAGAGAGAACTCAGCTAGGGAATGTACGTACACGATGTACATACAGGCCACACCTCAGGGAAAGGGTGTAGAGTAAGGGTAGGACTTAAGTCACACCTTGCAAGTTGTAGGACACTGGAGGTGTAGTGATTAAGTGCTATGGCTGCTAACCTAAAGATCAGTTCAAGTCTACCAGGTATTCCTTGGAAACCCTATGGGGCTGTTCCTCTGTGCCATATAGGGTTACTATGAGTCCAAATTGACTCCATGGCATTGTTTTTTTTTCTTTCTTTTTTCTTGCAAGCTGTGACCTAAGAGACACCCACATCAATCCTGTCTCATCCACATGTATACATCAGGATCCACAAGACATATAATGGAGGACAACCGCATAGTACTGTGAATCATGCCCTAGACAAGTTGGCACACAACCATAATCCTCAAATGTTCCATATCCCCTATTTTCATTGTCACACGCAATGACTATGTCAGTCAGCCCCAGCTGTACTAGCCATTGACCCTTTCATACCAGTAGGAAATTCATACCCATAAAATTGTCACGGAGGCAGACAGTGACTTCCTGTTATTTCACAAGGGGGAAGGAGAATCAATTACTTTACCCAGTCCTACCCAGTCGATCATAGAGACCCCATAGAACAGATTAGAACGGCAGTTTCCAAGGAGTGCCTTGTGGATTTGAACTGCTGAGCTTCTGGTTAGCAGCCGTACTATTTCACCCTAAGCCACCAGGTTTCCTATGAGTTGAAATCAACTGGATAGCACTGGGTCTGGTTGTTTGTTGGAGGGGGTGGGGGGGCTGGTTAACCAATCCCATGGAGCTCTAGTTTTTGGCAATTTGAATCCACGTTCATTCCACCCATCACTGTTGCCAAAAATTCAGAGACAGCGTGGGGTTCAAGGAATACTTTTTGGCAGATCTGCTAGCAGTCTAGGAGACAACGCACCAAAAGTTATCCCCATTTGGGTTACATTTTTAGTGGGTTTTATAGCCATAGTTCAAAGGAGTAGGAATTTTTCACAGAACAATATTCAGGAGTCACAAGGTTTCATTAATCATAAGGTTTGATTACATCTAACAGTTTGGATTAGGAAGAGGAATGTAGACCTGTTAGTCTGGCATAAGGGTGGTCATTAAGTCAGAGTGTAGAATGTAGCTAATAATGTCCTATGTGACCTTGGGCTAGTCTAGTCTGTGGGAGGTTATTAAGGCAGAGAACAGAATGTAGCCTAATAACCTCAGTAACCTTTGTTAGGCCTTTACATTTACCATCATTTCCCCACTCCAAGTTTTGTAATTTTCATATCTATGAAATCGGTTTTATAGTATTGGTTCCAAGATTAAGTTTTTTATTTTATGAATTGTATCTCTCCAATATGAGATACAGTAAGTCATGAGGCAGTGCATGTATTGTATAAAGAAGGAAACAGATAATCTACAAACAATTACTAGTGTGCGTAGCCAGCCTAGTTTGGGAGTCCTGAAAATAACTTTTCAAATTCTGTCCTGATGAAATCTTCCTGCTGTTAGAGCAACTGTGATGTTATCTGGACTCTGTAGCTTTTTCAGGTCCCTGAGCAAGGTGGGTGATGTTATCTGATTCAGTCTTCTTCTGGAGAGGATCCAAAAATAGTTTCCAGGGTAGTTTCAGCCTGGGACATCCAGCAAGGATTTTTTAATCAATATTTTACAATTATTAGCACTTTCATGTCTGGTAAAAGTAATTGTCCTGGTCTCTAGTATGTTTTCACTATAACTCTCATCAAAGATTTTATACTCAAAATTTTCATGGGAAAATGGGTGGAGATCTCTTCTATTGCTTCATGTTGAGTAAGAGTGTAGACCTGCCTATCTGAGTAGAAATCTCTCACTGAAAGTGTTGATCATTTATCATGGCCAGGATGACAATTACTGTTAGTCAGGGCTATTGAAACATTATTTTATTTGGAACTGTTGCAGTCTGAAAGATATAAGTTGTTTTGGAAACCCAGGCTGGAGTTACCTAGTTTTTCATGTTTCTCTCTCTCGTTTTCTATTTCCTCTTTACTTTCGTAGTCTTTTTTCCTTTCTCCTCCTACATGGTATTGTCTCAACAACTGTGACCCCATCAGACACAAAAGCAACTTACAAGTCCCTCTTGGAGAGTAGACCCATTGGGTAGTTTAAGGTCGAAAAGGTGGCTGTTCTGTCTGTCATGGATTCAACTGTGTCCCCCCAAAAATATGTGTAGCCACGGGACCATGATTCCCTGTATTCTGTGATTGACCTCCATTTTGTGATTTTGCTGTGAAGTATGTTAAATGATTAGAGTGGGACTGTAAATCCCTTTATAAGATCACCTCCATGCTGCACAGTAAAGAGAATTTCCCTGGAGTATGGCCTGCCCCATCACTAATCCTTTCATCATGCAAGAGATAAAAGCAAAGGGAATCAGGCTGAGAATTGGGAACCTCACACCAAGCAGGCAGCACCGAGAGAAGAGCCGTCCTTTAGACTTGAGGTTCCTGCGCCAAGACGCTCCCTGGACAAAGACTGATGCAATACTGGACTTTTCTCCAGAGCTGACAAGGGGGAAAGCTGTGCCCTGAAGCGGACATCCTGAATTTGGACTTGCACCTACTGGACTGTGTAAGAATAAACCTTCCTTCGTTAAAGCCATCCACTCTGTGGTATTTCTGTTAGAGCAGCCCTAGCTGACTAAAGCAGTATCTAAGACAAATTTGATTTTCTCACCTTCTGCATCAAATGTAAACCTTAGCTCTCTGATGTGTGGCCAGGAGGCCAACTGGCCATGGGGCTCCCATCAGTGATCAGTTTCTTAGACTCCTCTTCTGAAAGAGTACAGGAGGGCCTGTCCTTCTGGGCCTTTTTGTTGCCGAGGTCTACTGAACATCTTCCTGTGGGACATTCAAGACATTCCACCTTAAAGTGACCTCATTTTCAACAGTACCTGTAATAACCAGGGTCCATATTCACTGGCCAGTGAGGTGATCCAGGTCTTGACCTCCTCTAGGGGCCAACTGTGTTACCTTGAGGCGGGGGGTCCCTGACAGTTACAGCCAACAACAGAGCCTTCTCTTTTTTTACTCTGCCACCAAATCTCTGATTAAACATCTTAAGGGTCTCCTCTACCAGTTGGGAGAGTGGGGTCTGAGGTCCGTCTAATGTGGACCAGGATATAAAATATATGGCCATAAAGGCTTTTTCTTACCTTTAAACCTGGCACCAGTATTTTCCAAAAAAAAGGTGTGGTGAACCTAGCCAGAGTAAAACCACTGCCTCTTTTCCTCCAGGTTTCCAGCTGAGAACTAGTCTTTTATCTTTTCTAATGTGAAAGAGACAATTATCTCTCAGGCCTCCTCCTCCTGATGGGATGATGGAGGGCCATAAAGTTTTGCCCTTTACAGCAAAATGATCTAGTGGTTTGAGGGAACAGCTTTTCCTTTTAAAAGCAGTAGCCTACATGGGTTACCTGAATTTCCACAGAAGCCAGAAATTTAAATTTTAGAAGAATTGCACCTGTTTTTCCTGGTTTTCTCTTTTGGATCATAATCTTATTATAGAATCTTTGATCAAAAATGTTCAATAAGTAGTAACTGAATACCATCGAGTTTTTAAAATTCCAGTCAGCATACAGTGAATTAGGAAGTAAAAGAGAAGCACTACCATTGTGACCAAGTTGGATTCATACCAGGGATGCAAGTCTGGTTCAACATTAGAAAAACAATTAATATGATTAACCACATAAATATCACAAAAGAAAAGAATCATCTGATTTTGTCTATTGCTGCAGAAAAGGTGTTTGATAAAGTCCAACACCCATTCATGCTAAAAACTCTCAGCAAAATAAGCATAGGCGGAAAATTTCTCAATGCAATAAGGGCCATGTATACAAAACCAACTGCCTACGTCATCCTGAGTGGAGAGAGACTGAAACAGTTTCCCTTGAGAACAGGAACTAGACAAGGATGCCTACTCTCACCTCTCCTAGTCAACATTGTATTAGAAGTTCTACCCAGAGCAATTAGATAAGACCAAGAAATAAAGGGCAGCTGCTTCGACAAAGTAGTAAAAATCTCCCTATTTGCTGATGATATGATTGTATATGCAGAGAATCCCAAAGAATCCATAAGTAAACTACTCAAACCGCTAGAAGGGTTCAACAAAGTCTCAGGATACAAGATAAACATAAGTAAATCAGTAGGATTCCTTTATACCAACAACGAGACTGTTAATGAAGAAATTGTCAGATCAATACCATTAACTATGGCCCCTAAGAAGAAAAAGTACCTAGGAATTCACTTAACCAGAGAAATAACAGAGCTTTACAAATAGAAGTACAAGCCCTTCCTACAAGAAGCTAAGAGAAACTTACATAAATGGAGAAACCGACCCTGCTCATGGATAGGAAGACTTAACATTGTGAAAATGCCTATTTTACCCAAAGCAATCTACTTCTATAATGCAATCCCAATACAAGTTCTAGTGACATTTTTTAATAAGGTGGAGAAACAAATCACCAATTTTGTTTGGAAAGGGAAGAAGCCCCAGATAAGTAAAGCACTGCTAAAGAAGAAGAACGCACTGGGAGGCCTCATATTACCCAACTTTAGAAGCTATTACACTGCCATAGTAGTGGAAACAGCCTGGTACTGGTACAAAAAGATACAGATAGATCAATGGAACAGAATCGGGACCCCAGAGATGACACCATCTGCCTATGAACAGTTGATATTCGGAAAAGGCCCTAAGACATTAAACTGGGGTAAAAACAATCTCTTCAACAAATGGTGCTGGCAAAATTGGATTTCCATCTGCAAAAAATTGAAACAAGACCCATATCTTACACCTTATACAAAAAACAACTCAAACTGGGTAAAAGACCTAAATGTCAAATCTAAAACGATAAAGCTCATCCAAGGAAAAGTAGAACAACAATGGAAGTTTTAATACACAATGTAGACACACTTCAAAATCTGTCAAACAAACCACAATCAGCAGAAGAGAAAATGGATAAATGGGAACTATTAAGAATCAAACACTTTTGCTCATCCAAAGATTTTATTAATAGAATTAAAAGGCTACCTACAGAATGGGAAAAAATATTTGGCAACTCTATGTCAGACCAATGCCTGATCTCCATAATCTAAAAGATACTACAAAATATCAAGAAGATAAATCATCCAATTGAGCAATGGGCAAAGGAGATGGGCAGACACTTCTTTAAAGAGGAGATCCAGGCAGCCAAAAAACACATGCAGACATGCTCATGATCTTCAGCTATTAAAGAAATTCAAATCAAAACGACAATGAGATACCATCTCACCCCAAGAAGTTTGACAATGATCCAAAAAACACAAAACAACAAATGCTGGAGAGGCTGTGAAGAAAGGGGAACCCTCCTACACTGTTGGTGGAGTTGCAAAATGGTCCAGTCTCTTTGGAAAGCAATCTGGTGCTTCCTTAAAAAAATGGATATTGATCTACCATTTGACCCAGTAAGTCCACTTCTTGGAGGAATGTATCCTACAGAATCAAGGCCTTTCACAACAATGGACACATGCACAAGAATGTTTATCGCAGCACAGTCCACGATAGCAAAAAGATGGAATCAACCCAGATGCCCAACAACAGAAGAATGGATAGGTAAACTGTGGTACATATACTCAATGGAGCACTACGCAATGATAAAGAATAACGATGATTCCAGGAAACATCTCCTAACCTGGTTTCAACTGGAAGACATTATGTTGAGTGAAAGTAGTCAGCGACAAATGGACAAAGATTGTATGAGACCTCTACGATAAGATCTCAAAAACAGACTTGTGTATAGAAGAAAAGACTCTTTGACAGCTGCGAGGGAGGGCGGGGGGGGAGGGTTGAGATTAGATAGTTGCTAGAAATCTGGTTGGGAGAAATCGGTGATAGCACACATTAGAAACAAGAACAATATTAAGTGGACTTCAGTATAACTTGAATACTCCTTCCATCTTAACCCGATATTGCAAGGATAGAGTAACTGGGGCAGGGGGCAGGGGACCATGCTCTTAGACGAAATCGAGGCCAATTGGCACAACTAGCGTTTTGTTAAGAGGGCTCTCTGCACTCCACATTGGTGAGTGGCATCTGGGATCTTCAAAGCTGCCAAGCTGCCATCTGAGGGCACAGCAAATGGTCCCAACTCAGCAGGAACGGATGCTCACTGAGGACCAAAATGACACGGGGTAAAGACAACCCAGGAGATAGAGAGATCCACATGAAAGGGTACCTACATTGACTTGGGGCCAGAAGAACCGATGGTGCCCGGCCACCACCAGTGATAGCCATCACTGGGCTCACTAAGTTGAGTCTCACTGGCAACACAAGAATAAAAAGGGGTGCATCCTGAGATCTCCATTAAAAGGCCTCAATGGATGGTCCAGTGGTTTCGGGGTTCCCCTGGGAGCATGGCCCATGGCCCTGGTGCCGCCTCTGCCCATAAGTCACAATGAAGGTCCACTCTTTGGACAGGAATGGATTGGACTTAGCAACACAGAGTGACTGTATCTTGGGTGCACTTTATGGTTCTATGCATCTATAGGATATCATCCTGCTGACCTGTTGCTGGAGGAAGGGGAGTGGGTGGAGAGGAGGGGAAAGGAGACTGTTGGGAGGATGGGATATGTATGGAGCAGAGAGGAAGAGTGTGCTGTCTGTCACCAGGCAGGCAGAGCAGTGGAATGTGTATATAGGTCGGCATGCAAATTTATATGGGAATATACATTTTCATTCAATCATAATAAAAAAAAAAAAGACAAAAGGAGTCTTTATTGTCTATAGTTCACTGAATCTATAGTGGAGGCTGCACAGGGCCCCACCCTAGCATCACTGCCTGGGGCTTGTGCAGTGTGAAGGTCATGTCTTTCCTTGTGTGTTAGGGGTGATCTGAAACAATGTTGCTCAGGTCCCCTAAGTTTGAGCACCCCTGACATGGAGACTATTTCAGCCTCCAGTTTCAAAATCAAACCAAGTGTTAGAGTTTTTTTTTTTTTTTTTTTTTGGAGAAGACAATTTTTAATGATACAGCCAACACCCACAATCACACTTGGCTACTTTAAAACCACTTGATCTTTGAGGGTAGAATGTATAGAGTCAAACATCATGGAGAAGCATGTGAGCAGCACAGGTAACACTCCTGCTTCTAAGAAGACAGGCAAGATAGCTATTGTCTCATAATCAAAATATTTTCTTCTTTAAATAAAAACATGAACTTGCTCTGGCCTCCAGAAAAGCTCTAATCCCAGCACCTCACTTCTTTTCATGGGATGCTGTCATCCCGTGGGGCCAGTCTGAGACAGAGGCAGTTTTGCCAGAGCAACCACACCAGTCTTTTGACAGTTTCTACTACATGGTATGTATAGCTAGGGTTGCGCAGGCAGTGAACACACATGATAGAGAACTGCTTCAGTGGCACTAGGGTAGACGGTAGTTCTTCAGTGGATTTTGGTGACAGCTTCATAGATGAAGGTGGCCACATAATCTAGATTTTTGGTGGTTAGGCCACACATGTTGATATGACCACTTAGCAGCAGATAGATGTGTTTTTCACTGACTAGATACTCAACCTGCTTAGGATTCAAGCCAGTAAAATAAACATCACAATTTGATCAGTGATGTGATTCCAGGTTCCAGGAGTTGTGAGGGCTTCTAATTGTGCTCTGAGTTCAGATCTCATTGTCAGAATCCGATCAGCCATTGTCTTCACATTACTTGTCCATTCCTTAAAGAGGTCAGGGTCGGAAAGGGTAAATGCCATGATGCGTGCTCCCTGAGCAGGAGGGTTGGACCAGATAACCCACACAATCCTCTCCATCTGGGAAAGGACCCGCAGGACGCTGTCAGTCTCTTTTCCCACCACAGTCAGATTCCCCACTCCTTCATTGTAGAGCCCAAAGTTCTTTGAGAAGGACTGCTCGCAGAAGAGCTCCAGGACTTCGGATACAAAATAGCGCACGGCCCAGGCGTCTCTGTCGAGCCCTGATAGGCCGAGTCAAAGAAGGGAAACAGGAAGCAGCGCTTCATGACAGAGGCAATCTGCTTCCGCTGCTCTGGAGTTATAGAGTTAGGTCGGTCCCGGTTGGGTTGTATACGCAGGCATGCAGGACAATGATGGAGATCAAGTCCTGTCTTCTCTGCATCCCGGTAGTGATAGGATTGAATGTCTTTAAATCCAGCAGCAGAAAATACACCATTATGATTCTCCCAGGTTGGTGAGGACACATAGACAGGTGTGTCCTTGTTGTTTGTTCCATTGTACCATCAAGCTAAGAACTCAGCTCCAATTTGCAGTGCACCTGTTCCCCCAAACACTGCATAGCTCCTATCTGCTTTTGTACTAGATCTAGGCTGTCATCCCCAAGGGCAAGGCAGGAAGCACAGGTCCAGAACTCCACCAGGCTCAGGATTGGCAGATATTCATGGTTTAGGCTGTTGTCGTTAGCAATCTTCTGCTGCACCTTCCTCACTACTGGCAGAACCCAGGGTTGAGAATCATCTGTGCGGTATGCTCCCACCCCCAGATTGACCTTGCCAGGGTCTGGATCCTCCCAGAAATCGGCAGTGAGCTTAAACACAAGGACAGGCTGGGCCTGCAGAACCTTGGTGAAGACAGATGGGGGCACCATAGTGAGAGGACTGGGATCCGCCGAGGGCTTTCACCCTGGAGCTGCCCTATTCAGTCTAGCCTGGAGTTAATTCTGAATCATACCAACCATATCAGACAGAGCAGTACTGCTCTCAGAGCTTCCAAGGAGCCCCTGGTGGACTTGAACTGCTGATATTTGGATAGTAGATACACCACTTAACCAGGGTTTCTCCAGATAGTAATTAAACAAATCATAATAGAATTATGATTTAATATTATGTATTTGTTAAACAATATTAGGCAAAAACACAAGAGAAAATAACCAACATAAATTTCATCCCAGTGAGGACTGGGCACCTGATTTCAACCCATGTCATACAATATATCTAATAAGACTCTTTTTAACTTTTTCCCTCAGAAAAGGACACTCGTGACTTTCCCCAAAGTTTCAGAATTGTCAGGAGTTTGTTACAGGTCAACAAGAAACAATATTAAAGTTGTTTAAAGATCTGAAAGTAAGAAAACCTTAACTTTCTCTCTATTAAGTCCTGTGGCATGATTTGCCAACTCAGGGAATCGTATTCCAGTGAGAGATCAGATCTTTGCCTTTAAGAGAGATTGTACATGGAAGAAATAAACTGTTTACACAGAAATCAGAGAAAATTGTTATTTACCACTGAACAAGCCAATTCTTTCTAATATTAGTGTTCTCAAAAATCTTGTAAATTAAACCATTGAGTTTTTCTCAGACAAATAAAACTTTTGACTACATCACTTATTAACAGACCTCTGTAGTAGATCCGACTCGACGGCACTTGGCTTTACTTGGCTGGCTGTAGTATAATCTTTTATCAGCAGACCTCTATAGTATAATTTCTTAAACAACAAAGAGCTCACTTAATAAGACTTATTTTCCTTATTGCTTGGAAAGCAAGCAGTATATATATAAATTTACATTATATCAGATATCTATTAAGTTCAATTACCCTTAAAGTCCCGGACTGACATAAAGCTTGTTTAAACATTCTAGGTCATTAACTAACTCCTAGGGTTGCCATGAGTTGGATCTGACTCGATGGCATTTGGCAAAATTTTATCAGCTGACTTTTAGAAGTTATATAAGTTATTGTGCAACTGGCTTGGAAATAACGAAGTCCCATCCCTGATAAAGCTATCTCTCTAAACCTCTCAGATAGGTCTCAGAGTTGTTCTTTAATAGTGAGAAGTCCCAATTTATGACAATTAAAGTAAAGCAGTAATCTTTATCTGTTTTTTTTTTTAATCAACCTTAATTAGTTCAAGTAAGACTCTTAAAATTAGGTACGTTGGCAAAGACAAAAGACACTCAATCACTGAAAATTACAAATATGGGGTCTTGACAAACGGCTTGTGCAATGACAAAAATATTTCTAAAACCCCGCAAAGGTTAATACAAAGCACACCACAAATACATTTATCTTATCAAACATGCATAGGAGGCCTCACACTTTATCACACACACACACAGCTTCACCAGACACACACACAGTTTCTTTAATCAAAAGTGTGCTCAGTGAGCTCTTTCCTGATTTAACAGAAGAGCTCTAATAGCAGGATGGAAAGATAATTTTGTGGGTCCATTCAGTTGTTAACTTTCTCTGGAGTCTAGTTAGTACCTTGGCCAGGCCATATATTAGAAAAAAAACTGGTTTTAGTCATACATGGGTACCCATGTTGAGAATTTGCCCCATCAGGCTTTCTCTAGGAACAGAGGCCTTATTTCCCACATTACAGAGTATACAGATATAGAGAAAGCTGTCTTAATTGGGACAGATGTTCCTTTCTTATCAGACAGATATGGTACCAAGACAGACAGACATTCCAATCCTGATGAGAACCTGAGTTCTCTGCATGCAACCAGAATAAAGCACTTGAACCCTCTTTAAATTAGTGAATTGATGCTGGGTGTGGTATGGACAGCTTTCGAAGGCTCCTGACAAAAAAAGATTCTCAGTAGTGCTGTTTCAGAGTGTTTGGAAGCCATATCTCTGGACTTGTCTGTCCAGGCAGATAAGGAGAACTCCTCTAAGCACCCTCCATCCCAAGATGAGCTGGTTGGGGGGCGGGTGGGGAGAAAAGGAGAGGCAGTTGAGGAATCTGCTTCTTAACCTAACAGGATAGCAGACGTCCAGGGAAATGGGAGGTGTTATGCTTGGAACAGTGTGTGCCTCACATTGTGTGGAGTTTGCCTTGTAGGGGGCAGACACTTTCCTCATCTACTCCACACAGCTGCTTGTCCTGTCACGGGAGCCTTCCAGCAGCAGATGCCTTTTGGCTCCTAAATGTCTGACGTGTGTCTGCAAATTATTTTATGGATCTTATCTTTGGCCTTTGAATGGAACAGACAGATACCCTTACCCTTCTGGGCCAGAGTTACTGAGGGATAGAAGCAGCCAGGACTTCAGAATCCACCAGGGAGTGCCCTGGCCAGTGTTCCTCAACCACCATGACACCTTTCCACCTGTTCACTGAGGACTTTTAGAGATGTAGCAAAAAAATAGAGAACAGAAAGTTTGCCCTACTCTGGGAAAGGACTTAACAGAGTCTCTTTCTCCTGGCTGGCTCACCAAAATGTTGGCAAATTAAATTCAAATTCATTCTGTCCATTACTGTAGCTGAAAATGCAGAGACAGCGTGGGGTTCAAGGAATAATTTATTGGCAGATCTGCTAGCAGTCTGGGAGACAATGAGCTGAAAGTTATCCCCATTTGGGTTACATGTTTAGTGGTTTTTATAGCCAGAATTCAAAGGGGTAAGGGTTTGTCACAGAAAAACAGTCAGGAATCCCAAGGTTTCATTACATCATAGGGTTTCATTACATCTAACAAATAATGTGGATTAGGAAGAGGAATGTAGACCTATTAGTCTGGCCTGAGGATGGTCATTAAGGCAGAGAACAGCATGTAGCTTATAACCTCCTAAATGACCTTGGGCTAGTCCAGTCTAAGGGAGGTTATTAAGGCAGAAAATAGAATGTAGACTAATAACCTGAGTGACATTTGTTAGGCCTCTACATTTACCGTCATGGTGGTGCAGTGATTAACCACTTCACTGCTAACCAAAAGGTCCATAGTTCTCATCCAGCAGCTGCTCCTTTGAAACTCTTTGGGCAGTTCTGCCTTCACCTGTGGGGTCACTATGGGTTGGAATTGACTCCACAGCATCATGTTTGGTTTGGTTTTTGGGTTTTACCTATTGACTTGAGTGGGAGTTATAAGACCATGGTCAGAAAGGACACACAAAAACAATCCATCTGTCATGGATTGAATTGTGTCCCCCCAAAAATATGTGTAGCCGTGTGGCTGGGTCATGATTCCCAGTATCTTGTGACTGTCCTCCATTTTGTGGTTTTCCTATGTTGTATGTTAAATGATTAGGGTGGGACTGTAAATCCCTTTATAAGATCACCTGCCTGCTCCACTGTAAAGGGAGTTTCCCTGAATTATGGCTTGCCCCACCCTTAATCCTTTCATCTTACAAGAGATAAAAGGAAAGAGAAGGAGGCATAGAATTGGGAACCTCATACCATCAAGGAAGCAGCACCAGGAGAACAGTGTGTCCTTCAGACCTGAGGTTCCTGCACCAAGATGCTCCCTGGACAAAGACTGATGCAATACCGGACTTCCCTTCCAGAGCCAACAAGGGGGAAAGCCTGCCCCTGGAGTGGACATCCTGAATATGTACTTATAACCTATCGGACTGTGTAAGAATAAACATTCCTTTGTTAAAGCCATCCACTCTGTGGTATTTCTGTTAGAGCAGCCCTAGCTGACTAAAACACCATCTCACTGCACATTAATGTTACATTAATTAATAATATCTTCATAAATTAGATCTTGTCCTTAGGTGCTGGCAGAAGAATGATAACAACAGCTAATTATTTACTACAGCATTGTATGTAGTACATATTTCTAATGATAAGATATACAAATACAGAGAAATAGGCAATCTAAGTGCAGTTCATAATCGTAACTTCAGTATGTGGGAAGTTAGTCATCTAGTGCTAGTGTAACAGAAATACCACAAATGGATGGCTTTAGAGAACAGAAATTGGTTCTGTCACTGTCCAATAGGCAACATGTTCAAATTCAGAGCATCCCCTCCAGGGGAAGACTGTCTCTGTTGGCTCTGGATGGTGAAGGTTCTTGTTGTCAGTTGGTGAGCCTCCGAGTCACGTTGATCCCAGGTCCAAAGGATACACTGTGTTCCTTGAACAGAGTCTCCAACTCTGTTCTTGCTTCCCGTTCCTTTACATCCCAAGAAATTGTCTCAAAGCACAAAACAGTGCTACACATTGAGTCCCCCCTCCACCACAACCGCCACAACCACCACCCAGGCTTCTGCATTAACATCATAGTGGCAGGTATGCAGCATATAGAAACATCACAGTCCAGCCAAAATGCTGCACAGACTTTGAAGGGAACACAATTCATTCCCTGACAGCTGGAGATTTCCTGAAATCAGAGAAATGAAGTAGAGCAAGGAAGATGGGAAGGATGGAGTGATCCAAGTGTGTTTCTTGTTTTTCTTTTGAAGATATCATCAAATTGGAAGCTACATTTTTTTCAGTCAATTGTTGTTCTAAAAGCACTGTTCTGGCCAATTTTCCCATGACAATGTTGATGAGTTAAAATACAAAAATGTCTGGACATTTTCTCCTCTTGGAGCTTCCCTCAAACTTGGAGATCAAATTTTTTTCCCCCAGTTTGTCTAGGTCACGTAACTGATTCGGCCAAGGCCAAGTGCCGAGGAGTCGGACCACCTTTTTTTGCCTAGCTGCTGAGTATGATCCATGTCATATTTTCCTAGTGTACATGGAGCCACTGAAACGCAATTTACGTTTTGCAGGGGACAGGGAATAGGACCGTTTTGTGGGATTCCTCCTTTTCTTGGCTGTCTCTGTCGTGAAAGAAAGAAATCCTGATAGCAGTTATCATGGTTTGATTTTGAGATGTTCTTACACAAACCAAAACCCACTGTCTTCGGAATCGACTGTAACTCACAGCGACCCCATAGGCTTTCCAAGGCTGTAAGTCTTTGTAAAAGCTGATTGACACCCGTCTTGCTCCCAGAGTGCCTGGTAGTTTCCAATTGCTGATGGCTGGGTTAGTAATCAGTCACTTTAACGATACTCATTAGGTCTCATTATTCTTCCACAGGTACACAAATATTCCCTCTGCAGACATCTGTCACCAAAATTAATGCAACAGTGGTTCATCCTTCACCCTAAACCTGCCAATCCTTTGTTTCTTTTCCAAACCGGGCTTACCAACTACGAATTTGAGAAGACACGGCTGGGTGCCTAAGGGCTAGAGACCGGCTTGTGAAGTCATATCCGTCCATATCAGTCAACGACAGAGGGCAATGTTCAGTGAATTATGGTCCGACTAGCTGAAGCTTGGCATTTTATAGTTATTACTCCCCAACTCGACGGCACTTGGCTTGCCTGCTTTCTTTATGAAAACTCTGATGGCATAGCTGGAAAGAGCTACCGCTGCTAACCAAAAAAGGCGGCAGTTGGAATCTACCAGGCGTTTTCTGGAAACTCTGTGGGACAGTTTTACTCTTGTCTATGAGATCCCTGTGAGTCTGAATCCACAAAACGGCACCAGGCTTGGTTTTGCCTTTCTTCTGTTTGTAACTCATCTTCTACCTAGTCTGTTGGTGTCATTTGCTTTTTCAAGAATCAAAATTATCTCCCTAGATTTGTATGGAGTAAGTGCTCAGAAAAAACTTCATGATAAAATTTCCATGGGTTTAGACTATTTTTAACAGCAGATATAGGCACAAAAACAGCCCCTTTTTATTTTGTACGTCACGTATTCAAATATGGCCGCCTCTACAGAGAAGCACCAAAGGGCGCAGACATAATAACATCAGAAGGTACTGAGAGAAATGCTGTTGTTCCAGGAATTTCAAGTTTCCAGACCCTCGAAGGCCTCCGTACAGGAATAGGGCTTCGGGCTTCGGGGCGGGGAAGGCTTGTGGGTGGAGCTGAGCACCTTTGAACCGGACTTGCTGCAGGAAGTGGGTGTTTCAGAGTCCGGAGAGTTCTGCAGCACATGGCTGAGCTGGGCAGGGGCTGCGGGCCAGAGAGGCGTGCTCGGGTGTGACTGAGAAGGGACTGTCCTGCCGGAGGAGCTGTACCTGAACTGTACCCGCTACGTGCGCCAGACGTCCCGTAACGGTGAGTACGGCGTCGGGGGAGTGTGGCGTGACGATTAGCAGTCCGTTAGCAAACACGGCGGAGAAGTCGAGGGCGCCACGTGGGGCCCAGGCGGTGGGAGGCTGGTCAGCATGGCGCGGAGAGGGGTCTCGGAAGCTGGCGCCGCCACACCGGGTCCACGGCTGGCGTAAGCGGTGAGATTCTTTGCAGTAGTTCCAGCCTCGTGGAAACTTCGGAGTTTTTAAGAGAAAGGACAATGGAGTTGAGAAGCGAAACCTGTGGTTCTTGAGTGGTTACTTTGTTGTTACCCTCGGTGGCGGAAAGGAAACTTAGACTGCGGGTGAGGGGAGAGAAGCTGTCCTTCGGGCAAAAGCTAGCTCGGGACGATTGGCGTGTTGGATGGGACCGGTGTATTGTGGTTCTACCCGCCAGGGGTCCAAGGCCATGTGCTTATGAATGGAACAGTTGGGAAGGAGTGGGGAAGAGTAGTTGCGACTGGAATGTTGTAGAAAGGATGCTGTATTTAGTTGAATGTTCTATGGAAATCTAATGTTTCTCCTACCTAGTGTTTAAGAGAGACCTGAATGTATGATTGAAATGAAATATTGGGTATTATAGATTACAGGGGTGTCTCTCCATTTCCGGCCAATAATTGGTTGGATATGGTGACAGGGGAATCGTCTTCCAGGTGATACTTGATTGGGTCTGGTGGAAAGGGGACTATAATTTGCTCACCGAAACACAAGTCTTTCTTTTCAAGCCAAGTGAAACAAAAACTCCAGATAACTGCCATTAAGTGTATTCCCCACTCTAGTGGCCTTGCAGGACAAAGTAGAATTGCTCAATGGAGTTTCTAAGGAGCTCATGAAGCGTTTGCACTACCGTCTCATGGTTAGCAGAGATCACACATAGCCACTCTACCACTGAGGTTTCCAAGACTTTTCTAGCCAGTAACTTGAAAGGGGGAGTTGAAGATGAATACCTGTACCACCTGATGATGTATTTGCAAAGACTTGCAGAGCTCCCCAGAATTGCTGAGAGAACACAAGATTTGCACTTGCAGGCAAAAAAAAAGTGACTGTTCCCCTTTTTGAATTTTGAGAAAGTCAGTGGTTTGTGTTTGGATGTACTGAGGCAGGGAAAGTTTTTGCCTGTCAGGACCCACTAACCGGACTAAAAGTTAAAGGAAACAGGCCAGTGTCCAGCGTGATAACTGTGTGAGTCACCTGGGTTCAGTGAATGAATGGAAGGAAGTAGGGGAATTGTAGCACCAAAGAGACTGAGGTTGGTTCTTTTCCATTTCCACCTGTTAACCTCACTCTTGGACCTGACTCAACTGCAGTGCCTTTTTTTTTTTTTTAATGGGGATAGGGATGAGATGGGGCTATCCACTGTGACCCAGCTGACTGACTAGGGCTCAGCAGGCCGGAACTTGATATAAGGAGGGTAAGAGATTTAACAACATGAGCTGCTGCAGAGTCCTGCAATTGAAAGTCTTCCTGTGGAGCGCACTGTGCTTATGAATGCAGATGCTCAAAATTCGAATTCAAAGGGAAGATTTTTCAGAGCAAGAAACATCTCAGATTACTGCTTTAAAAACTGGGCGCAGAAACATGAGTTGTCTTAAAATGGGGAGTGTATGCTGGCAACTTATGTCTGGCTTACACAATTTTGTGAGTGTCTTTACAGATAAAATGAGTTGACAGGGAGATGCCAATTGTGATTGTTAAAACTGTGTCAACTGTCTGAGTCTTGCTTCTCTGTAAGTTGACAGTTGTCATGTTGCTTGGCAGTTTTATATTGATGCAGTCACTTCTATGATGAGAGCTGATATAATGTGATGTGATCACTTCCATGAAGGAACCGGCTGTGAGTAGCCAGTCAATTTAAAGGGATTTTTCTTGGAGGTGTATCGTTCTGATATGTATAGCCTTCTGGTGAGGCTCCATGTGTTTTGCTGGCTCAGAATCCTGTAGCTGGCTCCTGATCCTCTGATCTCCGGCTCTTGGGACTTGAGCTACTGGCTTCCCTCCTGATGATCATTGAATGTCGCTGCCTGTGGGGTCTGTGACTAGGGTTCATGATCCCCTTTAGCTGTGTGATTCAGGAGAATCCTCTACCCTGACTCACACATTTGCCACATTTTAGCGTTTATACTGCATGAGCCATTTCCTTTATCTCTGTCTACATACATACATGTATGTACGTATTTACAGGAGGTGTAGCAATTAAGTTCACATACTCATCCTAGAAAAAGTACTACATACCTCATTGCTGAATAGCACTAGGTCACCTTCAGAGTACTTTTCTTGGGAAGCTGTGCGCCCATGCCAGTGCCTTGTCTACTCTTCAAAGCAGTTTTGGAACTCTTATTGGAATGACCATCAGAGCTATGGTCATATAACTCTTGATGTCCTGAATCTCGTCACAGTGTCTTCCTTTCAATATTTCCTTTATCTTTGGGTAAAGAAACAAGTTATTGGGGGACAGATCAAGTGAGTAGGTAGGGTGTTCCAATACAGTTAATTGTTATACTGGCTAAAAACCCCTTCCCAGAGACGTATACAGTTAAGTGTGTGTACTTGCTGCCACACGATCCTGTGCAAGGTTCATTCCACAGAGAGTTCCAAAATTGCCTTATAGGGTGAGGCAGACACTGGCATCAGTGCCCAGCTTTCTAAGAGGAGTACTTCAAAGGTGACCTTAGTGGTGTTAGTAATGAGATGTGTAGCACTTCAAACATTTAAGTTATTGGACTTAATTGTCAGCCCCCGTGTGTGTCTATATGAATATATATGTAGACATACATACACATATCTGTTGCACTGCTTTCACTTCTCCAGAGAAAGTAGCCTGAGACATTTTGTATTAGAAGTACTTGTAGAGAATCAACATTGTAAGGATAAGATTTCTAAATTCACTCTTGAGTCTCATTTGTTTTACAGACATTGATGACTGTTTCCAGTTGTAAAGACATTGCTAATCATTGGTATGAGGTGGAAATAGAAATACGCAAAATATAACCACCAGTAGATGAGGTATCTGTGAGCAGCTTGACTCAGAGTTATCATGTGTTTGACATGTTTCTACAGTTTTTCATATGGAGTAGTATGAGGAAGCAAATTTATTGCCTCTAGTTTTACTAGACAAAGCAATGAAAGAAATGAGCTCACAGCTTGAGTGTCACAGATAAAGCTCCAGATCAACAACCTACAAGTTTCCACTGGTACCTTGGAGGAAAGTCTTACTCCCTGTACTAACAGAGCTAGTATTCCTGAAAACCAAACCCAGAGTTTTATAAGCATTGCTGAGTTACATCAGAAGAAATGGGTGCCTAAACCTTGGGACGGGACATGTGGGCACATAGTAAGGAAACTGGGGACACTGATCCTCAAAATCCTGTCAAGAAAACCAGCACTGTCACTCCCACCTGAAAAGATTACTCCATGTTTGTCTCCTAAGCCACCATCACCAAACTGTTACATCCTCCATCTCCTTGGAAACTCTATGGGGCAGTTCTGCTGTGTCCTGTAGGGTCATTATGATTCCATGGTAATGAGTTTGGTTTATCCCATCTGAGGAAATGAACCCAGATGTGTCTAAAGAACCTTTGAGTTATTGCTTGGGGTATCATGGAAGGCAGGTGCCTTACAAGACAGTGCTGAATGTTCTCAAACCGCTTTCCCATCATCCATTTTGAGTTTTAGACCTGTGCCTAGACGTAGGTCCCAGCGAGCCCCAAAGGTGATGTACAAAGTGTCACCCAGGGAAACGGACACTGTACTCCCAAAGAACTGGTTATCGTTTTGTATATGTGCAAATAGAATCCTGGGGAAGGTATATGGGATTGCCTATTGAAGGTGTGAGGCAGTGTTGAAAGGAACATCAAGATGAATGAGTCTGAGATTATTGATAAGGCCACTAAGCAAAAATCCTTCATCCAGGTTTCAGCTTGAGTTGTTAGGAAAGGCTCTGATAGTTTAGTTGGTTTTGTTGCTAAAGGATAGATTATGTGGTAGAGTACACTAAATCAAGGTGAAGTGCCAAACCTGTGTGTGTTAGTATGCTGTAGAAAGCCTTAGGTATCCAAAGACGTAGACAGATTGGCATGTTCAGGCGCATTAATCAGGTTGACCCCACAGACCCGCACATGACAGTTGCAGAGACACAGGGTTGACCACAACAGTGAGGAAGACATTCATGAAGGGAGCCTCATCATTCTGGAGAACTGCTGTGATTGCTGTTTTGTATCAGTCAGATTGGGCAGTTTGAACGGCCTCAAGTGAATTAAGACACCTGATTATGATGGGATTAATTGGACCCTTTTGATAGCCAGCAAATGGTAGCCCTCCCTCTGCAGAGATGAGGTTGGTGTGGTTACCTGTAATGGACAGCAGAGTCAGTCAAACCTGTAATCACAGTAGTCTGGATTTTACAGTTGTGTGGATTTATGCCGTTGGATACTTAACCTACCTGGGAGTGAAATAATAGGATATCTGGTAGATATTGCATGGTCTGTGTAAAAATGACATTAGGGAAGAGTCTTACCTCCTCTAATTTCACAAGCAGTAGGGAGAAACAAGATCAACCTCCCAAAGCTGATTCTTATGAGGTGGGGGACAGATATGCCTTGTCTCTCTGCTACCTTTATCAATTCTAACACCTCCCTCTGTACTCTTCTGCATCTCTCCTGGGGTTGATAATTCATTGCAGTGGCCACACATAACTCACAGACAGTACTCGTGGTGAACACTCAGGATGCAGTTCTTCCATTAGAGCAGCATCTTCCCAGCCATGCTTACAGGAACATTTCTCCCTGGGCCTCTACCTCAGCCCGAAGATTCTCAGCTTTCTCTCTTCAAGGACCACAAAGCCCATCATGCCATCTCCTGCAGCAAGCTTGTTAACCACGTGTCGGCCGTCACCTCTTCCTTTCTTCATGGTGGCGTCATTGCCTTTCTGGAGACTAAAGTGGCTCGGTGCAGGGGTTCAGTGTCTTCAAGGACACACTCTGCCTGCCCCCCTGGTTCTCTCTTGCTTAGTGATGGTGGGATCCTTTCTCTCCTGGCTCAGGGTGTCTCATTTAAAACCTAACTGGATGGCAGAACTGACCAGTCCCTTTGGTGGACTCCAGTTACCCTGTCACACAGGCCTGCCTAGTCACTTACAAGGTAGTTAGTTACAAGACCATGAGTAGAAAGATCAATGGGAGTGATCCATTGTGCCACAGTCTGTTCAGGCAAGGGAATTCTAGGTCATGTGACTTGTGATCTAACTTCCATAGCCAGCGTAGACAGTCACGGCGTCTCAGTTAAGTCCCACACTTGAGCAAGTTTAAAGATGCACACTCACTTGCATGAAGAGGTGGCTGGATCCCCTTGAAGAAAGACTTCACTGCAGTGCCCAGAATTTGTACTGTTAATCTTTGTGTAGTCTGAGTGTTCCTGAACCTAAATTGTAAGTGGTTACTTCCTTAGTATATCCCATAATTGTGGCTGTTGTCTGTGAAATTTGTGTGGCCATTGCAGTGAATGGTCACACCCAGCAGAAAACTAGAGTGCTGTGGGAGGGACAGTTCGTGTCACAGTTGGTGAAGATGGCAGAGAGAGGGGCGTGTCTGAGCCCTGTTGGTCTTGACTTTTCTTCCCTTTTGTGAAGTTAGGGGAGGTTAGACACCGTTCTGGAGCTGTTTTTACAAACAGTGTTTCTAAACTTGTACAGCTTTACATTTCCTTCAGGTGAATAGTCTTCAGTTTATTTGTTAGTGATTTATGTGGAATAATACACATTTAATGTAAACTTATATTTTGGTTACAGTTTCTTTGATTGCTCATTGTCATTGAGTTACATTTGACCCAGAACAGATAGTTTTGTGTTTTCCGAAATATGCATCAGGTTAATTTTATTATTTTTGACATATGTATCTCATTGTCCAAGCACCATGTAGTCAAAAAATATCCTTTACCCATATCTCTGTTAATTTTGAATATTAGGTTTCATTGCTCATGGCTGTAAAGTTAAGTTATATTGAGGCAAGTGCCAGCAGTAGTGGCAGCATCTGGGCCTACAGACACTGTACCACTCATGTGGAGTTTTCCCTTCAGCCTCCAGGTCCGGACTCCCAGCCACAAATACTCACTTGAAGGACGGAGCAAGAGATCTTGAGATTTGGATATTATCATTTCTGGAGACCACTTTTGCGAGAGTGAAAAAAATTCAAGCAGATCCAGGAAACACTGCCTTCCAGTTGTTGGCAGTGTCTCAGGAACAAAAGACAATGGTCAAAGCCGGGGTAACTTTTCATTTGTTTTATGATTTCCCACTAAATTTGTAGAGGTCTGTAGAATATCATTGAAGTTCATCTGAAAAGTATAAATTTGGAAAAATAGAGGCTGGAGAGAAATAAACATAGACTTGGAGTTCAGCACTGGAAAATACACTGTGGAAATAACACTAAATTAGGTTGTACACTAAATGGGATTGGGCATTTGGGGGAGTTACGTTTGCTGTCAACTTGCATTTAATATTTTTCTCTTCAACCCAAGAGAATCACTATGTCCAGTTTTTGATGAAAAACACAAGTTCATTGGGGGACTTGCATATTCCACGAGACTTGTCAGAGTAAGTTTCTTAGGTGTGTCTTCCTGGAGGAGATGTGGTAGACCGTGTCCTGTATGACAGCTTTCTCAGAGATGCATGTGAAATGGTACTAGTAGAAGTAGTATGAAAATGCAGACAGCTTTCCACCTCCTCAAGTTCAGGGGTATGGCAGAGAGTCGCTGTGTATGTGAACCTAAGACTGACGTCTATGACATGAAGACCAAACATGTGTACCCTCTTAACTTTTTTTAAAACAAATCTGAAACCAGCCATCCCTTCCATGGCACCCCCTATTTTTAGGCTGGGGTTAGTAATTTGTTGCATTGCATATACAAAACTCAACAGAGCATACTCATAGTTTGGGGGTTCTTTAGAAAATTCACAGATTATAAATTGGAATCAGTTTCCATTGGTTGCTATTTGGGATCAAGGATCAGGAATGGGATTCTCATTGTGATCAGGCAGTGTCTCTCTTCTTCAGTACACACTTGCTGAGTAGGCTGTACTCACTTCCTGTGCAGCTTTGTTGACTGTCATCTGCAAGATGCACACCAACCACAGAGCACGCTACAACTCCACTGGAAACAAAAAGTATCCAACCACAGAATTTACAAATAAGAAAAAGTGAAAGAAACTTTCTGGGGTAGAAAGGTGAGGAAAGGTAGCTCTCCAGGGCTTAGAGGAAAAATCTCTGAACCCGTTTGTCCAAAGAACCAAGGCCAAGGGCCACATAAAGGAGCTCATTTCACCACAGGTGGATGTTCTCCCTGTACCCATGTGTACTCACCCCTTTTTTCTGTTCATTTTTACTTTATTACATTTTGGGCAATTTCTTCAGTTGACTGTCTATTAGTGTGTTTGATATGCATCGAGAAATCAGTTCCTTTATGTGTCCCTTTGCGTTGGTTCTTTGGAAACTCTAAAGATTTTCCTACTTTTGTCCAGCTGATGGATATTTCTTGGGTATATTGTACCAACATGGTCTGATAGTTTTTCCATTCTTGGACTGCAGCTTGCTCTGTGCAAAGATTGGTTGATAGACTATGTAAATGAAACAGGTTTGTATACTGGCCACATTTAGGCAAACAAAGTATCCGAGGAGAGTGCTTATCAGTGCATCACCTTGTCTTCAAATTGACAAGGAGTTTTTTGATATAAACAACCAATCCTGCAGAGATTTGTCAAAAAAAAAAGGGGGGGGGCGGGTAAGAAGAGAAATAACAGGAAGAAGCTGAAGAAATGAAGCAGAAAGAACTTGAGAGAACTGGGGGTGAGGAATGTCCTAAATGAGCTGTAACACTGGTCAAGGGCTGTAAAGCTGAAGGTAGTGAGAGGCCCAGCAGGGGCCTGCAGCAGAGCTGGTGAGTCCAGACAGCAGAGCTGAGAGGAGGCTGGCTTTTGTGGGCCATAAGGAGTAGACAGAGCTGTCCTGCACTGCACAGGAGAAAATAGCTCCATGCCTGCTGATCCTGATCCTGATCCTGAGTCGTGCCTTGTAATTGTTGTTAGGTGCCGTTGAGTTGGTTGCAACTCACATTGACCCTACGAACAAGAGAATGAAACACTGCTAGGTCTTGCATCATGTCCACAATTGTTTTTATCCTTAAGTCCATTGTTGTGGCAACTGTGTCATTCCATCTCATCAAAGGTCTTACTTTTTTTTGCTGACCCTCCACTCTACCAAGCATGATGTCCTCCTCCAGGGATTGATCTTTCCTGACAACATGTCCCAAGTATGTAAGACGCAGTCTTGCCATCTTTGCTTCCAAGGAGCCCTTTTGTTGTATTTTTTCCAGAACAGACCTATTTGTTCTTTTGGTGGTCCATGATACATTCAACATTCTTCTCCAACACCTATTCATTAATAAACCACTTAAATAAAGATGTGGTTTAGAAGTTCTGTTTGGCCATGAAAATGGATTAAGGAATCCAGAAGAGAAGTCGAGAGTACCATCAGAGGAATGATTGGTGTCAGAATTGGTAAAAGATGGGCGGGTGGAGGTATAGCTGACCTCCACTTCATGGACATAAGCCTTGGGCTGATCCTGATCAATATCCCCCTGAAGTAAGACATTTTCTGACAGTACTACTGATACCACCATTAGTCCTAGTCCAATTTCACAATACGTTTTCATTTGTCTCTTCATGTATACAAATGTCAGTTTGTATTTATGTGTGTGTGTGTGTGTGTGTGTGTGTGTGTTATACATGTGAGATGTTTTTACCTTAGACATTTTCACCGTTACACATTTTAGAAATTTCTCATTACATGAGTATTACAGACTGCCAAGATTCAGAATCCCCAACCACAGTGCCATCAGGTCGATTCCAACTCATAGCTGCCCTATAAATAGGGTAAAACTGACCCGTGGAGTTTCCAAGGTGGGTCTCGTGGATTTCAACTGCCAGCCTCTGCTTAGTAGCCACAGCACTGAAGTTCAGTGCCACCAGAGTTTCTAAGTTGAGGATAGTTTATTATAATTGTGCTTTTTCTATAACATTAAAAAAAAAAGTTTATTGTGATTAAGTGAAACTTGACAATCCAAATCCATTTGCCATCTTTAAGATTTTTTATTAAGGAAATCTAGGTAAGTGAATGAAGTAGCCTATACAGAGGAAATGAGCCGAACAACTTCTCTCACATTTCATTCATATGATCAAATGGAAAATACTTCCTTAAACAGGATCTTCTTGATACAGGAATCCCTGACATTCAGCGATGTGGTTGTGATATTCACCTCGGACGAGTGGCAGCTCCTGGACCCTGCTCAGAAGAATCTGTGCTGGGCTGTGATGTTGGAGAACTATAGCAACCTGGTGTCCATTGGTGAGGACAAGTCTCATGTCATTGGCCTTTCTTTACTCAGTTGCTATAACCTTTGGAATGTCAGTGGTGGTCAGAAACAGTCTCCTCTCTGTCACTTGATAAACGGGTAGATTTTTTCTGTTCTTGACTGGAAAGCCTTTCCTGGGTACTTTTCAAAATTGTCTTTTCACAAATGGAACATTATGCATTCTTCAGAATTCCAAGCCCAATTTGGTGTGTCTTAGGTTCTGTGATTCCTTTTAACAGGATATCGAGCTGGCAAACGAGTTGTGCTCTCCAGGTTGGAAAAAGATCAGCCCTGGGCTGTATCAGACCCCAACCGTCATGGAATCTGTTCAGGTAGGTGAATGGAAAGTGGTCAGGTGAAAACGCTGTGGAAATCACTTTCAAGTGAGAGAAGGCGTTATGTTGAACTGTGTGCTATGCAGTCATAAATCCAAAGTGGGGTTTAGTGTTGGGGTGGGTAATGCATATCACTCAGTGGGGGAGTACAGGGCCTTACTCTGAACACACTGTCAAAAACACTCTGCCATCCAGTAGATTTGGCTTCATAGCAACCCTATAGGTCAGAGTAGATTTTCCAAGGAGAACCTCATGTATTTATACTGTAGATTTTTTGGTTAGCCGAGGTAGCACCCAGCTACTGCACTGCTGCAGTTGCTAAGAACATATAAAAGTACCTCCATATACTCATATCCCTGTCACCACTTGAAATAGCTTTTTGCTTCTAGGAGTGTAGACAAATAAATACTCCTCTGTGTGTTCTGGGACAGGTCCCCATTTATTTCATCTACATTTCATATTTGTAACTTATTTTTATGCTTAACGTGAAAGCTTATAATCCAAGTCTTTTTGTCATACAGAACATCACACATATACTGCCGTGTCACTCTATCTGCTGTCCTCACCCTTGACAGCACACTCTTTTTTTTCCACCCTATATTTGTCGGTTCCATTTAACCAACTCCTCTCTTCCTGTGCCCTGTCATCACCCCTCTAGACAGGAGATGTCATTAGCCCCACATATCTACTAAAGTCAACAGGCATACTCTTCACCAGTATCATTTTATGTATTGTCATCATGCAATCTTTGTCTCAAGAGCTGGTTTTGGGAATGGCTTCTGTTCTGGGCTGACAGAGAGTCTGGGGGCCGTGTCTTCTGGGGACCATACCACTGTTGGTCCATCAAGTGTGTTGACCTACATTTTGATAACTATTCCATAATTTTCTTCTTCCCAGAATTCTGAAGTCTGTCTCTTTATATACTGTGACTTTAATTTCTGTGAAATTCTACCTCCCAGACCTCTCCCCAAGATGATTTGTGACTGTGCTCAGAGCAAGGCCCCCTGTTCCCCACTGAGTAACAGATTACCCATTACAGCACTAGACCCTTCTTTGGATTTATGACCCCACAGTGCACTGCTCTGTCATTGTGCTGGTCTCTGCTTCCTTAGCTTCTATTGTCACCTACTCTGAGGTTCTATAAAAGTTCTGATAATCTTTTTTCCTTTGTTATCCTAGGATTTTAAAGTTTTCTTTCAATCTAATGAGGTTATCTTCTGGTTTCTAGAACAGACTATCAAAGTGACATCATCCTTAGCATTGTGTAACGTAGGCCTTTTTGTTTATATCTTATTCATCTTGACTGCACTTCTGTATGAGCTTACATTATCTGGGAGGAGCTAGGATCATATTCCCCATCAAAAAAATTCTAATCAGCTTAGATTATCCTTTACTCCTGTACATCTGAAGGTATGGCCGTGTTGGTAATTACTGTTGATTTTTCTTAACCCACAGGGTTCTCTTCTTTAAAGTTTTTGCCCTTTGTGAAGATTTTTTAACTAGAAAAAAGATGTTTAACATACTGCATTTTCAGTTGTGTCACAAATGAGAGGAAAACTCATGTCTACTGGAATTTAAGTCTTAGTATAATGATCAGCCCAAAAGTGGTTCCCATGAGTCCAAGGTGAAATATACCTCAGCTTCCCATCTTGTAGATTACTTCTGACACCAGTGCTTCATCAGCACTCTCTTTTCCAAGTGCATAGAGTTATTACTGTGGGAATGTGAAAGAGAAATCACAGAAACACTGTATCTGTGATAACGATTTTAATATAACAAAAAAGTATGTAAACAAAGACGTGCCTAGGATGGTGTCTACCAGTATATCCTTCATAAAATTGCAGCACCTCAAGGACACCTGCTTGCTCTCCCTGAAACACATCTTCCAGTCTTGTAAACCACAAAATCTTTCAACCAGGAACTCTTCTGCCATGTGACTCACTGGGCTGTACTATCAACTGTTCGTCTCAGAAAGTTCTAGCTACTCCTGGTTGTCTCCAGGATAGCTCTTGGGTACTCACAGTTCTTGGGAATGCCTAATTTCTCTGGCTTCAGTGAAGTGCTTCATGAGCAGCTCTCTTAATTGCATTGCCTCCTTTGTGGGCATGTGCCTGCTCTTCCTGTGTTATGACTCAGAGTGTTACTGCTCCTGGCCAAGGTGTGGCCTTTACACAGTGTTGTCACTGTCCAAGTTATCTTTCAGTAGATTCTTGTGTTGCCATAGGCATTTCTTCTTCTTGTTCTTTTTTTTTTTCCATTTCTTCTATTGCTTTTATAACTCCAGGTGTTCCACTTTACTTACTGGAGTCTGAGAGGGTCACAACAGCAGGCCCACATGTCCAAAGGACTCTTGGTTCTTATCCATCAGGAGGCCCCTCCTATTCTCAGTGCTTTTGCCCTTTCTGTAAGGCAGTCCTCATGACTAGGTCAGGCTTCCCAGGCAGTCCAAGTAAAGGTCAGACTGAGTAGGTCTCCAACACCAGTCTCCATAAAGGTCAGTTACTGAATAGCTGCCACAGCAGCAATCCAGTAAATTATTTAATGTGGTCCTGTAGCCTTAGTCTGTGACCTGCACATGATGAATGAGAGAGGGTATGCAAATAAAGATCTATGGAGCCTTTGATCTTTTGCATTATGTATCAGCTGGGCTGGTCCATAATTACCAGTATTGTATGATTATCTGCCTTCTTGTTATATGATGTAATTATCTTCTGTTTCCTGTGTTAAGCATCCTATCCTGCGTATGTTAATGAGACAGGATTTATGTGGGGTGTCTCTTGAGTAAAGGCTTTCAGGAGGCCTTCACAGTTCCTAAAGTTATACCCTTCCCTTGGCTGTGGTCTACATCCAGTGTATATGTGGCTGCTGTGGTGGAGCACTGTCTGCCCATGGATTCTCAGTCCAGTTTGTCACAGTCTGACCTTTGGTTCTTGGGATATAGCCAGCAGCCTGCCTTCTGAGTACTACTGCTGGGATTCACTGGCTTTCACAGCCCCATGGACCAAAGAGCTGTTGTCTCATCTAGTTCACCAGCTTCCACAGCTTGGTGAGCCTGTACTTTCTCATCTGACCTGCCAGTTTAGGTTCACTGAACCCAGCGACCATGTGAGTCAGCAGAATCATACTTCTGACCCACTCATTTGGGTCTAGGCATCCTTCACAATTGTGTGAGCCATTTCCTAGGCAAGGTGCTTGATTTCCATGAGAGACTGCAGGGAATTATGGAACCTAAGGATGGGAAGGGGAATCCTGAAGGGAGGAATATTTGATATGACAGATGGTGGAGTGTTGGAGCAATTTGCAAATTTTGGACATCTGGGAGTCTTTGACCTTTGCTGTATAGAAACCAAGTGTGTGTAGCTTCATATAAAACGGTTATTCATTTTCTGCTTTTTGACATTAGAGGATATCAGAAGCCTAATGTTTTGATATTCTTACGCCACCATATTACACTGTGTCTCAAGGGAACTATTTAGCAGCAGTCGTATCCTGATGAAGTTGTCAATATAGCAGGAGTCAGCATCTGACCACCTGTAACTTCACAAGAGGGCAGAAAAGTCAAGGGGAGTAGTACATGTCTGATTCCTATGAGGCAGAGGTCAGACGCACTTCCTTTCTCTCCTTACCAGTTCTGACACTGACCATTCCTGTCATGATGTATTCTACTTTTCCAGTGGGTTTGATCATTACAGTAGTCACACAGAACTCATACCCAATCATTATGATCATAAGCTTGTTTATATTACTATATTTTTATCAGTGTGCAAGCAGTATTAAATGTGGGTTTTTAATACACTTGAATCTAAGGGTTGTCGTGAGATTCACCTTTCCTGAATATGTTTTTTAAATGACTTCATTACATGGAAGGATGATGAAAAGATTCCTTGTTGTCTTGTTTTCTAGAAATCCTGAATTTTGATGATCGTGTACTTGGGGACTTGCAAAATGAAAGTAGAATGGACATTATGGAACAGTCTTCTGAGCATAAAGCCTTGGAAAATATTGCTCATCAGCAGAAAACTTCCTTTTCTTTAAAGAAACATCATGGTATGTTTGGCTTCTGTGGGAAAGCTTACATGGAAAATGTAAGTCTACCAGTTCTCAATCAGAGCAGAACCAATGAAGTAGAAAATTCTGCTGAGTGTAATAGAGATGAGATAAGTGGTCTCCATGCTATCCACGAGCAGTTTTCTACTGAAATGAAATTTCCTGATAGTCCGAAATCCAACAGGATTAAGTCCCAAAGTATTAAACATCCGGAAACTCAGAGAACAGAGAAACCAAATGTGTGTAGTGACTGTGGCAAAGCCTTCACCAGGAAGTCTTTGCTCATTGAGCATCAGGTCATTCACTCAGGAGAGACACCGTATCGATGCAACATATGTGGGGAAAGCTTCATTACAATGTTCCAGCTTACTGAACATCATCATACAATTCATAAGGGACAAAAGCCATATAAATGCCTGGAATGTGACAAAGCCTATGTGAGTAAATCAAAGCTTAATAGACATAAAAAGACTCATATGACAGAGAGACCTTATATATGTGGGGACTGTGGAAAAGGCTTCCATTGGAGGTCAAGTCTCGCTGTTCATCAGCAAGTTCATAGTGGGCAAAAGCCAAATATATGCAGTGAATGTGGAAAAGCCTTTAGTGAGAAAAGAAGTCTTACTATTCATCAGCGAACTCATACTGGAGAGAAACCTTATGTGTGCGATAAATGTGGAAAAGGCTTCACAGCCAAGAGACACCTCATCACTCACCACCAAATTCATACTGGTGAAAAACCCTTTGTATGTAGTGAATGTGGAAAAGCCTTCATCAACAGGAAAAAACTCAGTATTCATCACCGAATTCATACTGGCGAAAAACCTTACAGATGTGGTGAATGTGGAAAAGGTTTCAACCAAAAGCAAAGTCTTACTATTCATCAGAGAACTCATACTGGAGAGAAACCGTATGAATGCCCTACATGTGGAAAAGCCTTTACCTGGAATGGAAGTCTCACTTTTCATCAGCGAATTCATACTGGAAAGAAACCTTACAAATGTGGTCAGTGTGAAAAAGGATTTATACAGAAGCAAGATCTCACTGTCCATCAACGAACTCACACAGGAGAGAAACCGTATGTATGCAGTGAATGTGGAAAAGGCTTCACTCGCAAGGGAAAACTCAGTACTCATCAGCGAATTCATACTGGTTGAAAACCCTATGTATGAAGTGAATGTGGTAAAGCCTTCAATTGTAAGATAGGCGTCATAGCACATTGGAGATGTCATGCAAAAATTACTCCCTTTTAGTGCACTGAAAGTGAAAGGTTTTGTTTTCAGAATGCAAGTCTCACTGTACATCAGAAATTTACTCAGGTGAGAAACCCTTTAAATGCCGTGAATGTGTAAAAGCCTTTTTCAAGAAGGGTCATGTAAGAAGCCAAACCTCAGTATACATCAGAGGTCTTATAGGACAGATGCCATAGGCTACAACGAATGTGGAAAAACTGTTCCCTACATGTTTTCCCTTTTTTCACAAAAAATTAGATTTACAAATATATGTCAATGTATAATACATATATATTACATTTATATGTTTCATGTATTTTTGTATGTCTGTATGTTGTAAAACTAATTATTTGAACTTTTAGCCTTATTCCTTGTTTTCATAAATAGCTTAGAATGTTTTGTCCGCTTAACCCTGAGAAGTTAGGTCTTTGTTGTCATTAATTGGAAAAGCAAAATAGAAGGAAGAGAAGGTTCGCATGGTGTTTTCTACCAAAAAGAATTGTCACTAAAGTCCAAGGTATTCCCTGGTCAATTGACATTTTCTATTTAAGATGTGAACAACTTGATGATTGGGTATTTTTGTCCAGTCCAGACTAATACTTAACAAGACTTGAGTTGATTGAGAATTCATGGGTAGCTGGAGATAAATTTAAGTCTGGTGGTATGAGGGAGGTCCCATCTTGGAACTACTGAGAAAAGTAGAAGATGCTGGGTGAAAGGTGGCCTGGCAGAGGAGAGCCATGTGAAAGCCACGGGGTCCCTAACCTCCTACACTGATGGTGAGCTTTCTAGTTAGCAGAGGATCAGCAAATGTACAACACAAAACTGTTGTTATAAACATATAGTCTGGGCCTGAAGCCAATGGATTCGTAGCAGGTGATTTCCACCAAAGAATCATAAATGGGTGCTCCATCAAGATTGCAGTAATTATACCTGTAATCTACAACTGTGTTGAGCAATAAGTTTCTGTTGTGTCTGGCCTTTCTGGCCAAGTGTGTGTAGTCCTGTCCAAAATGATTGGTTAGCCCACAGCCCAACCTGTCAGTGGTCTGTTTTTATAGGGATTGGTCCATTTTGTGTGCAAATTGAGTGGATTGTGTTCTTTCATACTAATTGGTTGATTCATGTTCATATTGGGAGGGCTATTGCTTCAAGATGAATATGAGAGTCACTCCCATGGAGGTTAGGAATGGCCTCCCCACCATCCAAAAGTGACTAGAGTCCTTATACTGAGAACCTCATAGACAGAAATCTGTAACACTGAAGGCAGCACAAGAAAGGGACAAATGATGGCAAGCACAACAAAGACGGAGAGAAATGGCCGCAGCAGAATAAATGACGGGAACCAGGAGATGAGTGTAAAGATGGCCTGGTGGGCTTAGGAGCACACAGAGCGAGCTGAGTATCTCCTGGGAAGAGGCTTGCCAGTTCAGCACGGTGTCTCTCAGAGCTTACTGCAAGAGCCCAAAAGTTCTAAGAATAGCTCTACTGTGGCAGAACCCCTGGATGGCACAGCTAAGAGAAGGGCGTGGGTCTCCAAAGTAAGCAAGTGGCCATCTAATGTGCGTGAATTGATCCCAAGCCATCTGGAACAAAGAAGAATGAAGAGCACCAAAGATACAAGGAAAGTATGAGCCTAGGAAACACAAAGGCCCATACAAACCAGAGACTCCAATCAATGTGAGACCAGCAGAAGTAAATGGTACCTGGCTAACCCCAGTGACCACCCTGACGGGAAACAACAGAAGACTCATGACAGAGCAGGAGAAAACTGGGCAGCAGTCCTCAAATTCTAGTAAAAACGTCAGACTTAGTGGTTTGGCTTGAGACTCAAAGGACCTCAGATGACGTGGTCCTTAGACTGTCTTGTTAGCCCCAGAGAAAAACTTCCAAAAGCAAATTCTTCAGACAGGTTGGCCTGGGCTGTAAGATATGAAGTGATCATTGTGAAGAATATGCTTCTTGGCTCTGGTAGATTAGTAAGACTGAATGAGCAGCTGCTGTCCAGTGGTGAGATGGTGAAGGCTGAACGGGACAGTAGCTAGTTAAATGAACATGGCAAATACAGGGTGGAAAGGAGAAGTACAGTGTCACATTATAGGGAGAGCAACTAGGGTTACATAACAATGTTTGTATCAATTTTTGTACAAGAAAGTAACTTGAATTAAAAACTTTCACTTAAAAATCAATTAAAAAACTAGAGAGAAGGTCCTGTGAGGAACAGTGAATACCATTCATATGGTCACCTGGTGATGCTGTTTTAATGCCACAAAACGATTGCATGGGACTATGCAAATTAGGTATCTGAAAGGCGTGGCAGAATGGGCTGGACATGCAAATGAGATTCCTGTGGCCCACTATCATGGATTGAATGTGTTCCCTAAGAAATCTGTAACAGTTTGGCTGTGCCTTAATTTCTAGTAGTGTGTGATTTTCCTCCATTTTGGAATTCCTGCCTCTGTGATGTTAATGGGGGTGGATGGTCTGCAATTGTGTTAGTAGAGTAAGAGTCAATGTGTAAGTTGATTTTTGTGCCTTGAGGCTGTCTTGAGATATAAAGGAAAAAATCTGGCAGAGAGAATTAGGACACTCATACGATCAAGGAAACAGCAACGAGAGGAGAGTCCGTCCTTTGGATCGGGGGTTCCTGCAACAAGATTCTCCCCCACCAAAGACTTACACAGCACAAGGACTTTTCTCCAGAGCCAACACAGGAAAAGCCTTCCCCTAGAGCAGACACCCTGAATGTGAAATTGCAGCCTACTAGACTGTGTAAGAATAAACTTTCCTTAGCAAAAGCCATCCACTTTGTGGTATTTCTGTTAGCGCAGTACCAGATAACTAAAACACCCAACAAATAAACCAAACCAATCACAGGAGGATAAATACTGTATGACTGTGTGAAAACGCAAATGCTTGTGTAGAGACCAGAGTTTATAAATAGTTTCCAGAAGTCGGAATGAAAAGGAAAAGGGGCTAACGGTCGTGGGTCAATCATATTGATGCAGGGTACGTTGCACAACAAGTAAGTTGAAAACCCTAGTGGCCTGTTGGTTAAAAGCAACAGCTGCTAATTGAAAGGTTGTTGGTAGCAGCCAAAAAACACATTCACGATCTTTAATTATTACACAAATTCAAATCAAGACTACAATGAGATACCATCCAACCTCAACAAGTTTGTCCATGATCCAAAAAACAAAACAACAAATGCTGGAGAGGCTGTGGAGAAAGTGGAACTCTTCTACACTGTTGGTGGGGTTGCAAAATGGTCCAGCCTCTTTGGAAAGCAGTCTGGCACTTCCTTAAAAAAATGGATATAGATACACCACTTGACCCAGCAATTCCACAACTTGGAATATATCCTACAGAATCAAGGCCTTTCACACCAGTGGACACATGCACAAGAATGTTTATGGCAGCACAGTCCATGGCCAACAACAGAAGAATGGATAGGTAAAATATGGTATATATACTCAATGGAGGACTACATAATGATAAAAAATAATGATTCCAGGAAACATCTCCTAACCTGGCTTAAACTGGAAGACATTATGTTTAGTGAAAGTAGTTAGTGACAAAAGGACAAATATTGTATGAGACCCCTATGATAAGATCTCAAAAACAGACATGTATAGAAGAAAAGACTCTTTGACAGCTGCAAAAGATGGGAAGGAGAGTCGGGGGGGTTAGATTAGATAGTTGCTAGAAATCTGGTTGGGTGAAATCAGTGATAGCAGACATTAGAAACAGTATTGGAGGTGGAGTCAAGATGGCGGACTAAGCACACGTCTCCTTATATCCCTCTGGAAACCAAGACCTGAATTGATAATCAAACGGAGCCTTCTGGTCACCTAATCAGGCCCAGGACACGGCACAGGGCTGAGCGAAAACCCTCCTCTCTTACACTCACATGCCTGGCTATCCCTGGCTCTCATGGACTGAAGGTAAACAGACCATTTTGACTTTTTTTTCCTGTTTTGGCCGGCGGGCGGAGCTGGGTCTTGCCTAGCAGCTAGACTCAGACACACTGCTGGGGGGACAGGCAGGCGAAATTCCCATATTTTCAGAGCCAGGCTTGGGACTCTGTTAATCTAGCCACTTTGAGCCTGTCATTTTATATCTGCCTCAGCGATATTTGTACGGAATTTCGTGGTCAGTGTGTGGGACGCCATGTTGGATATGGAGATTCTAGCGGGACCTCATTTTTAGCCTGGGAGCCAGTGCCTGCAAACAAGACAGTGTTTCTCTGACAGAAAAGCAGTAATTTACCTAGTGCCACCTGCTTTGGGGGTCCTGCAGCAGAATCAGAGGAATCACTACCTCTTGGCACCTTTAGCCCTTCTCTGCTGCCTGTGTGGAGGATGCCATCTTGGATACGGGGGCTGCAGCTGGACCTAATTCTTAGCATGGGAGCTAGAGCCTGTCCACAAGAGAGTGCTTTTCTATCAGAAAAGCAGAACTCTACACAGTGTCCTCTAAGGCTAGGCCCTGTCAACAGAGGCCAACAGGGCAGTAGCATTCCTGTATTCTGAACTAGTTTGTATCATCTGGGGTTGGATATAGTGGCGCTTACTGTGCCAACTGAGAAGAGGGACCTCTACACCTGAAAACCTAACTGACTTGTGAAGTGGTCAGATGTCTTTTGCTTTACATTTTGAGACAGCCTAGAGAGTCGGCTCCAACTCGACGGCGCTTGGCTTGGCAGACAAACATCTGCAGTCCATCCTCACAGTACATCTTCCAGCCTCCACATACTCACATGGGTCCCAAAAAGCAACAGACACTTGTGGCATACAAGAACTCAGCCATGGCTTCACAAGGCTCCCAAACAAAGCAACCAAGGAGTTTTCCAGATGAAGAAACTTTTATGAAAGCATCAGAAAGTGAATACAAAATGATTATATACAGAGCCCTTCTAGACGTTATACAAAATGCAGGAGAACAAAATGAAAAATCAAGTAAGATGTTCGATCTGATGGAACACCAGTACTCTGAAATCCAACAGATCAAGAAACAAATCAAAGACATAGAAACTTCCATGCAAAGCCAAGAAAACAAAATGGAACAAATAGAAAAAAGAATTTCTGACTTGGAAGACAGAGCTCCTGAGGCCAGCATCTGTGAGCAGAAATCAGAAAAAAGAAACAAGAAAACTGAAGAAACATTAAGAAGCATGTGGGACTCTCTTAAGAGGAACAACCTTTGATTAATTGGAGTCCCTGAACAGGGTGAGACATCTGAGAACACAGTATCGTTGCTGAGCTGCTGACAGAAAACTTTCCAGAAATCATGAAGAGAATATAGACATCTCAGATGCATATTGTACGCCACCCAACATAGATCTCAAAAGAAAGACTCCAAGACATAATCAAGCTCAACAAAATGAAACATAAGCAGCAACTCTTAAAGGCAGCAAGACTCAAGGCAAAGCTAACATTCAGAGGGAAACCCTGTAGGCTCTCGTCAGATTTCTCAGCAGAAACCATGCTGGCACGGAGACAGTGGCATGACACATTCAAAGTCTTGAAGGAGAAGAACTTCCAACCAAGAATTATATATCCTGCAAAACTATCCTTCAAATATGAAAATGAAATTAAGACATTCCTAGATAAACAGAAACTCAGAAACTTTGTAAAAACCAAGCCAAAACTACAAGAAATATTCAAAGAAGTTCTTGGCTCTGGCTTAGAAGAACAAAACCACTAACTATATTTTAGAAAGACTTTACTACTCAAAACTACTCAGGGAAGGCTCCAAAGCCAAGCACAGCTTTGATAAGGAAAGAAACAATCCAGTGATCATGATGAAAACTATGATGTCATCATATTAAAAAGAGGGATGTCCTACAGTTGTTATAGTCCTTTCAGATGGAGAGGAAGATGATAAGACTGGTAGTAATTAAAATTGGATTTATATATAGTTTATAAAGGGGGATCATGGGGCAGCTGTAAAGTACAACAAATATGTATCGTATCATTTCAAGAAATGTAACACAGGAGTCTCAACAACCACCAAACCAGCTCTGAAAAAGGTGAAAAATCAACTCACAAAAAAGAATGTCCCAGAACAGACTAATAGGAACAACAGAGAAAACATCAACATAAAAACAAACACATCACAGTAGCAGCACTGAACACATACCTATCAATAATTACATTGAATGTGAATGGACTGAATGCTCCAGTAAAGAGACATCGAGTGACATCTTGGATCAAAAGACATGACCCATCCATATGTTGTCTACAAGAAACTCACTTGAGACCTAAAGATAGGAACAAACTGAAAATTAAAGGTTGAGAGAATATATATCAAGCTAACAATGAACAAAGAAGAGCAGGGGTGGCAATTCTAATCTCAGACAAAATCAATTTTAATGTCAAATCCACAAACATGGACACTTTTGCTGAAAGGTTCAGTACACAAGCAAGACTTAACTATATTAAATATTTATGCATGTAATATCAGAGCACCTAAATACATCGAAGAAACTGACTACACTCAAAAGAGAGTTAGATGACTCCACCATAATAGTGGGAGACTTCAACACTCTACTCTTAATACTAGACAGATCATCTAGAAAAAACCTCAGTAAAGATACAGAAGACCTCATTGCCACAACCAAGTAAGCTTCACTGATATATACAGAACTTTCGACCCTTCAGCAGACAACTACACCTTCTTCTCCACTGCACGTGGAACATTCTCCAGAATTGACCATGCGATAGGCCATAATGCAATGCTCAACAAAATCCAGACCATTGAATTACTGCAAAGCATCTTCTCAGATCATAAAGCCATCAAAGTTGAAATCAATAGCAGAAAAAACATAGATAGAAAGTGGAACTCTTGAAACTGAACAACATCTTGCTCAAAAAAAACATGGGTTATAGAGGAAATCAAAGATGAATTAAAGAAATTCATGGATTCCAATAAGAGTGAAAACACTTTCTACCAGGACCTATGGGATACAGCCAAAGCAGTGCTCAGAGGTCTGTTTATCTCCATAAATGCACACATCTGGAAGGAAGAAAGAAACCAAATCAAGGAACTAACCCTGCAGCTTGAACCAAGTAGAAAGAGAACAACAGAGGAACTCTTCAGGCATCAGAAGAAATGAGATCATAAAGATTAGAGCAGAGCTAAATGAATTAGAGAATAGAAAAACAATTGAAAAAATTGAAAAGACCAAAAGCTGGTTTTTTGAAAAAATCAACAAAATTGATAAACCACTGGCTAAACTTACTAAAGAAAAGCAGGAAAGGAAACAAATAACAAATTAGAAATGAGAGGGGGGTTGTCACCACAGATGCAACAGAAATCAAAAATATCATAACAGAATACTATGAAAGACTGTACAGTAACAAACTTGAAAACCTAGGGGAAATGGACCAATTCCTTGACTCATACCACCTACCCAAATTATCACAACGTGAAGCAGAACAACTTAATAAATCCATTACAAAGGAAGAGATTGAAAAGGTCATCAAAACACTGCCAACCAAAGAAAGTCCGGGTCCAGATGGGTTCTCTGCAGAATTCTACCAAGCATGTAGAGAAGAGTTATCTCCAATACTACTGAAACTATTTCAGAGTATAGAAAGGGATGGAGTACTCCCAAACTCATTCTATGAAGCCAGCATAACACTGATACGCAAGCAAGGGAAAGACCCAACAAAGAAAGAGAACTACAGACCAATATCACTCATGAATCTAGATGCAAAAATCTTCAACAAAATTCTTGCCAATAGAATACAACAACATATCCAAAAAATAATCCATCATGACCAAGTGTGATTCATACCAGGGATGCAAGGCTGGTTCAACATCAGAAAAACAATGTGATTAACCACATAAATAACACAAAAGACAAAGATCACCTGATTTTGTCCATTGATGCAGAAAAGGCATTTGATAAAGTCCAACACCCATTCATGCTAAAAACTCTTAGCAAAATGGGGATAGACGGCAAATCCTCAACACAATAAGGGCCATTTATACAAAGCCAATTGCCCACGTCATCCTGAATGGAGAGAGACTGAAAGACTTTCCCTTGAGATCAGGAACTACACAAGGAAGCCCACTCTCACCTCTTCTATTCAACATTGTGCTAGAAGTCTTAGCCAGAGCAATTAGACAAGACCAAGAAATAAAGGGCATCTGCATTGGCAAAGAGGAAGTTAAAATCTCCCTGTTTGCAGATGATATGATTGTATATGCAGAGAATCCCAAGGAATCTATACGTAAACAACTCAAACTGATAGAAGAATTCAGCAAAGTCTCAGGATACAAGATAAACATAAGTAAATCAATAGGATTCCTTTATACTAACAACGAGACTGTTAAGGAAGAAATTATCAAATCAATACCATTTACGATAGCCCCTAAGAAGATAAACTACCTAGGAATTAATCTAACCAGAGAAATAACAGACCTTTACAAAGAGAACTACAAGCCCTTCCTACAAGAAACTAAGAGAGACTTAGGTAAATGGAAAAACCTACCCTGCTCATGGATAGGAAGACTTAACATTGTGAAAATGTCAATTTTACCCAAAGCAATCTTTATATAATGCAATCCCAATACAAGTTCCAGTGACATTTTTTAATGAGATGGAGAAACAAATCACCAATTTTGTTTGGAAAGGGAAGAAGCCCTGGTTAAGCAAGGTACTACTAAAGAAGAAGAACACACTGAGAGGCCTCTCATTACCTGACTTTAGAACATATTACACTGCCACAGTGGTCAAAACAGCCTGGTATAAGAACAGACAGATCGATCAGTGGAACAGAACTGAGACCCCAGAGATGACACCATCTACCTATGAACAATTGCTATTTGACAAAGGCCCAAAGACATTAAACTGGGGTGAAAACAATCTCTTCAACAAATGGTGCTGGCAAAATTGGATATCCATCTGCAAGAAACTGAAAGAAGATCCATATCTTACACCTTATACAAAAACCAACTCCAACTGGATAAAAGACCTAAATATCAAACCTAAAATCATAAAGCTTATCCAAGAAAAGGTAGGAACAACAATGGAAGTTTTAATACACAATATGGACAGACTCCAAAATCTGTCAAACAAACCACAATCATCAGAAGAGAAAATAGATAAATGGGATCTATTAAGAATTAAACACTTTTGCTCATCTGAAGGCTTTATTAATAGAATTAAAAGAAGTACAGAATGGGAAAAAATATTTGGAAACTATGTCAGACCAATGCCTGATTTCCATAATCTATAAGATACTACAAAATATCAACAAGAAGAAGATAAACCATCCAATTAAGCGATGGGCAAAGGAGCTGGACAGACATTTCACTAAAGAAGAGATCCAAGCAGCCAAAAAAAAAATGCGGACATGTTCACGATCTTTAGTTATTAAAGAAATTCAAATCAAGATGACAGTGAGATGCCATCTCACCCCAGCAAGGTTGGACATGATCCAAAAAACACAAAACAACAAATGCTTGAGAGGCTGTGGAGAAAGTGGAACTCTCCTACACTGTTGGTGGGGTTACAAAATGGTCCAGCCTCTATGGAAAGCATTCTGGTGCTTCCTTAAAAAAATGAATATCAATATACTATTTGACCCAGTAATTCCACTACTTGGAATATATCCTACAGAATTAAGGCCTTTCACACCAACGGACACATGCACCAGAATGTTTATCGCAGCACAGTCCACAATAGCAAAAAGATGGAATCAACCCAGATGCCCAACAACAGAAGAATGGGTAGGTAAACTATGGTATATATACTCAATGGAGCACTACGCAATGATAAAGAACAACGATGACTTCAGGAAACATCTCCTGACCTGGTTTCAACTGGAAGACATTATGTTGAGTGAAAGTAGTCAGCAACAAAAGGACAAATATTGTATGAGACCTCTACGATAAGATCTCAAAAACAGACTTGTGTATAGAAGAAAAGACTTTTTGACCGCTGGAAAGGAGGGGAGGGAAGGAGGGAGGGGGGAGGGTTTAGATTAGATAGTTGCTAGGTATCTGGTTCGGTGAAATCAGTGATAGCACACATTAGAAAGAAGAACAATATTAAGTGGACTTAAACAACATGAGTAATCCTTCCATCTTAACACAATATTGCAAGGATAGAGTAGCTGGGGCAGGGGACGGGGGACCATGCTCTTAGGCGAAAGCGAGGCCAATTGGCACAACTAGCATTTTGCTAAGAGGGCTCTCTGCACCCCATGTTGGTGAGTGGCTTCTGGGGTCTTAAAAGCTGCCAAGCTGCCATCCGAGGACACAGCAAACGGTCCCAACTCAGCAGGAACGGATGCTCACCGAGGACCAAAATGTCATGGGGGAAAGACAACCCAGAAGACAAGGAGACCGACATGAGTGGGTGCCTACATCGACTTGGGACCGGAAGAACTGGATGGTGCCTGGACACCACCAGTGATAGCCGCAGTGGAGCTCACTAAGTTGAATCTCACTGGCAACACAATAAAAAGGGGTTCACCCTGAGATCCTCACTAAAAGACCTCAGTTGATGGTCCAGTAGTTTCAGGATTGCCCCTGTGAGCATGGCCCCTCGCCCTGATGCTGCCCTTGACCATAAATCATAATGAAGGTCCACGCTTCGCACAGGAAAGGATTGGTCTTGGCGATGCAGTGACCATATATTGGATGCACTTTATGGTTCTATACATCTATAGGATGTCATCCTGCTGACCTCTGGCTGGAAGAAGGAGAGTGGGTGGAGAGGAGGGAAAAAAGAGACTGTTGGGATAACAAGACATGTATGGAGCAGAGAGGAATAGTGTGCTGTCACCGAGCAGGGAGAGCAGTGGAAGCTGCATATAGGTGGGTATGTAAATTTATATGGGAATGTACATTTTCACTCAGTTATATTAAATAAAAAATTAAAAAAAGAAAGAAACAACAACATTAAGTGGACTTCAGCAGAACTTGAATACTCCTTCCATCTTAACCCAATATTGCAAGGACAGAGTAGCTGGGGCAGGGGACAGGGGACCACGTGCCTACGTGAAATCAAGGCGAATTGGCACAACTAGTGTTTTGCTAAGAGGGCTCTCTGCACCCCACATTGGTGAGTGGCATCTGTCGTCTTAAAAGCTGCCAAGCTGTCATCCGAAGGCATAGCAAATGGTCCCAACTCAGCAAGGACGGATGCTCACTGAGGACCAAAATGACATGGGGTAAAGAGAACTCAGAAGATAGAGACCCACATGAGTGCCTACATCGACCTGGGACCAGAAGAACTGGATGGTGCCCGGCCACCACCAGTGATAGCTGCAGTGGAGCTCACTAAGTTTATTCTCACAGACAACACAAGAATAAAAAGGGGTGCACCCTGAGATCTCCACTAAAAGACCTCAGTTGATGGTCCAGTGGTTTCAGGGTTCCCCTGGGAGCATGGGTCCTGGCTCTGATGCTGCCCTTGCCCATAATTCATAACGAAGATCCACTCTTTGGACACGGATGGATTGGAGTTGGCGATGCAGAGTGACCATATATTGGATGCACTTTATGGTTCTGTGCATCTGTAGGATATCATCCTGCTGACCTCTGGCTAGAGTAAGGGGAGTGGGTGGAGAGGAGGGGAAAGGAGACTGTTGGAAGGATGAGACAAGTATGGAGCAGAGAGGAATAGTGTGCTGTCCCCAGGCAGGGAGAGCAGTGGAAGCTGTATATAGGTGGACATGTAAATGTATATCGGAATGTACATTTTTACTCAGTCATAAAAAAAAAAAAAAGGTTGGCAGTTCAAATCCAACAAGCCCTCTTTGGAATCACTATGGAGCAGTTCTACTGTGTAATATAGGAATACTGTGAGTCAAAATTCACTCTGTCAGTACGTTTTGGTCAGTAAATTGTACACCTATAAAAACTGAATTGGCAAAAGTTGTAAAACATATATTTACAACTACAAAGAGTGATTTTTGAGGCTGCTTACGTAGAACCATCCTTGGGATTTGGATCCTTGATTTCGAGGTTTAGAATCATGGTTTCATGAGACAACCTAGTTAATTCACTCAGTAATGTGTTTAGTGCTTCTGTTCTACCTCCTAGTTTGTTCCCTATTGCCTGGCATCTTTAAAAGCTTCAGGTGGCCATCCAAGACACCACAGTTGGTCTCTGTTCATCTAGAGTTGCAGAGGAAGAAGTAGAGTCAGCAAAAAGAGGAAGATGCAGTGTGTGGCTCATTATCTCTGTCAAGCACTGCCTCCTTTGCTGTGATACTAGAAGAATTGGATAGTAGCTCAGTACCATCCCTGAGTGTTTTGATAAATATTTCTGTAGAAGTATTCTGATCCAAAGGGGGAAAATGTAGAACATTCTCAGGGACTGTATACTCTAAAGTGATGAATGCTGGATGAACTCATGAAATGGTTGTTCTGAAATAATCTTGAAACCTTAAACCGAAAATACCTCCTGGTGTCATCTTAAAACTCAGCAATAAGATGGCTTAATTAGTAAAGGGAAAAAAAAATAAAAGGCTAGTCTTTTGCATTCTATTTATAGATCTATCTGTATGGTAACCATTTTCAGGACATGAACTCTAGTATAGATATATAGGTATATTTATGGTAATATGTAATTTTATAGATACATTTATAGTAATATAGATATATTTGTATTTAAGGATATGACCTGTCTGTATGGTAACCATTTTCAGGACATGAGTCCTAATATATAGATGTATTTATAGTAGTACAGATGTATGTCAGGACATGAACTCTAAAGATGAGGTAGGAAGCATAGGATGTGAGTTTTTGTTAATGAGGGAGGAACAACTTAGGAAAAGACAGACAATGGTTGCACACCTGAAGGAATGCACTGAGTGTCAATAAATTGTACATGTAGAAACTTAAATTGGTTTATGTTTTCCTGAGTTTCTCGTCAACACTAAAGTAAATCTGAAATCCAGTTCCAGAAATTGAGGGGAGAGCTCACTTCCATTAAGAAGAGCCAGAAGTCAAGTACATTCTTCAGACTTCGTCCCTGTGCTGAGGAGTCCCTATGCCCTGGAGAAACAGATATAGGGCAAGACATTGAGAAACAAAGCACAGCAGAGAAACAAAGGCAAAAGAACCAGGAGACTGACATGAGATTTCATCATGGGCATCCTGGCATCCAGAACGAGGTGGCTACACTGAGCTTCCCAAAGCTGGGAGTAAGGGACCTGAGTAGGGAGGAGTCTTCCAGTTGTGTGGTGCCTCTGGGCAGTTGATGGCAGCCATCAATAGGGTTACTGACTGTCATGGTTGGAATTGTGTCCCCCCAAAAATGTGTGCAGCCACGTGGCTGGGATATGGTTCCCAGTATCTTGGGACTGTCCTCCATTGTGTGGTTTTGCTAACCTGTAAATTAAAGGATTAGGGTGGGGCTGTAAATTCCTGCTGTAGGGGGAGTTTGCCCGGAGTATGGCTTGCCCCACCCTTAATGCTTTTAGCTTGCAAGGAATAAAAGGAAAAAGAAACAAAGGACAATTTGAGAACCTCGCTGCCATCAAGCAAGCAGCACCGGGAGCAGAGCGCGTCCTTCAGACCAGAGGTTCTTGCGTGAGGACGCTCCCTGGACAAAGACTGATGCAATACCGGACTTTCCTCCAGAGCCGACAAGGGGAAAGCCTTCCCCTGGAGCAGACACCCTGAATATGGACTTGCAACCTACCAGACTGTGTAAGAATAAATCTTTCTTTGTTAAAGCCATCCACTCTGTGGTATGTCTGTTAGAGCAGCCCTAGCTGACTAAAACACTGACACACAGAGCAAGAGACCTGAGGGCCTTAGGGTAGGAGGCTTCCTGGTAGAGCAGGGTGCCTCTGGGCATTTATTGGCAAGATGAAGAGTTGAGTCATTTGCCCTAGTGTAGCAGAGGAGGAGAGGGACCTGGCAGCAGAGACTGCTGGTGGTCTTGGCCAAGAAGAGGGCCTGCCAGAGGATATGTCTGACAAGAAAGGAGACTGTCAGAATTGACAGATCACTTCCTGTCAGCTGAGCTGTGTAACTTGATGGGAGTTGGTTCTGCCTGGTGCAACACTTTGAGTCAGATGAGAGTGACCATGCCTTTGAGAGAAAGTAAGTAGTCTTTATTGCAAGCCAGTCAGGAAGGAACTTGGAGGCTGAGTCTCAAATCAAGCTCCATGAGGTGGAGGATTCTAAGGCAGTTACAGAGTTGATAGGGAATTTAGGCATAATTGTTTTAGTCTGCTAGGCTGCTCTAACAGAAATACCACAGAATGGATGGCTTTAACAAAGAAAGATTTATTCTTACACAGTCTGGTAGGTTGCAAGTCCATATCCAGGGCGTCCGCTCCAGGGAAAGACTTTCCCCTTGTCAGCTCTGGAGGAAAGTCCGGTATTGCATCAGTCTTTGTCCAGGGAGCGTCCTCACGCAAGAACCTCTGGTCTGAAGGACACGCTCTGCTCCCGGTGCTGCTTGCTTGATGGTAGGGAGGTTCTCAAATTGTCCTTTGTTTCTTTTTCCTTTTATTCCTTGCAAGCTAAAAGCATTAAGGGTGGGGCAAACCATACTCCAGGGAAACTCCCTCCACAGCAGGAATTCACAGCCCCACCCTAATCCTTTAACATATGGGTTAGCAAAACCACACAATGGAGGACAGTCCCAAGATACTGGGAAACATATCCCAGCCACGTGGCTGCACACATTTTTGGGGGGACACAATTCCAACCATGACAATAATTGATGAAATGTCAGGGAATAGGAGGGCAATTTCAGAAACTCCTGGCTGCAGTGGGGGTGCACTATTGTGGCTGGGGTTGTGTGTGTTTTGGGGGGTGTTCTGACTTAGAAATCTAAGGACAGAGGTTTGTGACTTACTGCCCATGTACAAATGGAAGGGTAGGGGGGCACTCATAGAGTTGTGAAGTGGCCTTGAGGAGAAAGGCAGTAATACCACATTGGGTTGTAACACAGAAATGCCTTGCCAGGAAATCACAGGTCTGCAAGGGTGATGGGAGGAGAGGGAAGACTTGAACCATGTCAGCTACAATTGTCTTCTGTTAATTCGAAGTTGCTCTTGATCCTGAGTTGTAGTGTGTTGTTTTCCTAGTAAACCACATTATTGTGATTATGTTTGTCTGTTTTGTGTAGTCTTGCAATGAATTATGGAACCTAGTAAAAAGTATAGTGTTCAGCTGAGGGAGAGGCGGGGTGCAGCAGGTGTCACAAGTAATGAAGAATTGAGACTGGAGGTGTCTCTGATGTCCACCTCACAAGTACCAGCTTTGTGGTGATCCTGACTCCTATCCCTCCAGTTAAACTTGGGACTTTTGAAGCTAGGTTTCACCTTGCATGTATGGAAATCTCATAGTCCTCACTGTTTTGCCATCTACTATGAGGATAATGATGAAATCAAATCCAAGTTCTGCTTTCTGATTGCTGTTCAGTTGTGACACTAGTCACACTTGCAGTACTTCATTCTCTGACTCTAGCCACTCAGAGCTCGGTCCTGTCTCATGTACTAAAAGACACTGTCTTTCATCTCAATACTTTGGCTGCCACAGAGCTTGCTCACTTTGGACCTGTAGCTCAAGATTTAGGGTTTTACCACCACCCCTTCAAGATGTAAACCATGAGCCTGGACCCACCCCACATGCTGTCCTCATTTCTGACCTACTGGCTGTAAGTCCAGGGATTTCATCCCTCTAAGTAACCTAGTCCTGAAGCTTATGATTCCCCAGTGGGAATCCTCACATCTCACCAGGTGGCTCCCACTAATTCTTCAGGTTTAATAATTGGCTAGAATCAGCCACAGAACTCACAGAAAGTGCAGTACCTATGATTACAGCTTTATGATAACACGGTGCACAGGTCAAAGTTTGGAAGATTTCCCACGTCAAAACTTCGTGTCCCAAACACTCTGTCACTCACTGTTGTTTGACGGTCATGGATGTTATTCACCATCCTAAAACCCACAGAATGTTTGTGTCCAGTTTTTAGTGACTTAAAAGTGGGCTGCTTTATCAAACAAATTTGTTTTCTCATAGTTTACTGTCTAGATGTTTGATTCGTGGCAGACACTGGAGAAGATCCACATCTCTTGAGATCCTGCTTCTGGCTTGGCGTCTCCTCCCATTCTTTGCTACATTTGCTTACTTTTTTAATGTCTTTTATATCTCAAAGGAAATTGATTCAAGATATAATCTACAGTAAATGTGCCTACCCATGGAAGCAGCAGTTAAGAAATTAAAAGTTGCACTGCACTGGGAAAATCTGCCGCAAAAGACCTCTTTTAAAGTATTGAAAAGTAGGGTCAAAGTCAAGATAGTGGACTAAACACGTCTCCCTAAATCCCTCCGGAAAACAAGACCTGGGCTGATAACTGAACGGAGCCTTCTGGACACCTGGTGAGCCCTAGTACACAGCATAGGGCTGTTAATTTGGACTTCATACCACTGAACAGAAAACCTCCTCTCTTTCCCTGACCCCTGCTCTTGGTGAGTGCTGGCTTTCATGGATGGAGAGCAACTCGACATTTTAACCTTTTTTTTCTCTGTCTTGGCCAGCGGGCAGAGCTGGGACGTGACTGGCAGCTGGTCTTGGGTGCACTGCTGCTGGGATTGGCGGGCAAAATTGCCACGTCTTAAGAGCCTAGTTTTGGTCTCGTGCATCTCATCACCTTTGGCCTTTCTGCCTTCACCATAGTGTGGCCTATGCTGTGGCAGATGGGGAACATGTGCGGGACGCCATCTTATTCCCCTGGGAGGTGGATACATCCATACAGAGGCCTCTGCTGGATGTAATTCCTAGGCTCAGAGGCAGCACCTGCCTGGAGCAGAGTGCTTTTCTGGCAGAAAAGTAGTATTCTACACAGTGATGCCTGCGGCTGGGGCCTGGCAGCAGCCTTTATTGACTCACATGATGCCCAAAAGGCAAAAAAAAAAAAAAACCTGGATAAAAGCATAACAAAGAAATCAGCCATGGCTTCAGAAGGCCCCCAAAAGAATGAACCAAAGGACTTCTCAGATGTAGAAACCTTTCTGAAACTATTGGAAGGTGAATACAAATGGATTATTTAGAGAGCCCTCCTAGGCTTTATACAAAATGCAGCAAAGCAAAATGAAAATTTAAGCAACCTGCTGGTTTGATGGAACACCAGTACTCTGAAATCCAACAGATCAAGAACAAAATCAAAGAGATAGAAACCTCAGTTCACAGCAAAGAAAACAGAATGGAACAAATGGAAAATAGACTTTCTAACTTGGAAGACAGAGCTACTGACTCCAGCATCTATGAGGAGAAATCAGAAAAAAAGAAACAAGATAAATGAAGAAGCATTAAGAAGCATGTGGGACTCTATTAAGAGGAACAATCTACAATTAATTGGAGTATCTGAACAGGATGAGACACCTGAGAACACAGAGAGTATTGTTGCTGAGTTGCTGACAGAAAACTTCCCAGAAATTATGAAAGAATATAGCTCTCCAAGACACATATTGAATGTCACTCAATATAGCTCTGAAAAGAAAGCCTCAAAGCAAAGCTAACATTCAGAGAGAAATCTTGTAGGCTTTCAGCAGATTTCTCAGCAGAAACCATGCTGGCACAGAGACAGTGGCATGATGCATTCAAAGCCTTGAAGAAGAAAAACTTCCAACCAAGAATTATATATACTGCTAAACTATCTTTCAAATATGAAAATGAAATGAAGACATTCGCAGATAAACAGAAACTCAGAGACTTTGTAAAAACCAAACCAAAGCTACAAGGAATACTGAGAGAATCTCTTGGCTTAGAAGAACAAAACCACTAACTTTATATTTTAGAAGCAAATACCAGACACATTACCTAGAAACCTACTCAGTTAGGGAATGCTTGAAACTGAATCAAAGCTATAATAGTGAAAGAAATGATCCAGTGAGCATATCATGAAAACTATGTTATCATATTAAAAAGAGGGAGGTACTACAGTCGTTACAGTCCTTTCAGATGGAAAGTTAATAAGACTGATAGTAATTAAAATTGGGTTTATGCATAGTTTATTAAGAGGGATCATAGGGGCAACCGTAAAGCACAATAAAGATGGAACATATTAAATCAAGAAACATAATACAGGAGTCTCAACAACCACAAAACCAACCCTGAAAAAGATGAAAAATCAACTCACAAAGACTGTCTCAGAACAGATTAATAAGAAGAAAAGAGAGGGCGGGGTGGAGTCAAGATGGCCGACTAAGCCCACGTCTCCTTATATCCCTCTGGAAGACAATCAAACAGAGCCTTCTGAGCACCTAATCAGCCTCAGGACACGGCACAGAGCTGTTAATTGGGACTTTACACCACTCAGCGAAAAATCTCCTCTCTTTCACTGACTCCCGCTCCTGGCTAGCCCTGGCTCTCACGGACGGAAGGTAAACGCACCATTTTGACTTTTTTTTCCTCTGTCTTGGCTGGCGGGCGGAGCTGGGCCTTGCCCGGCGGCTGGACTCAGACACGCTGCTGGGGGTATAGACAGGCGAAATTCCCATATTCTGAGACCCAGGCTCGGGACTCTGTTAATCTAGAAACTTTGAGCCTTTTGTTTAGTAGCTGCCTCAGCCGGGTTTGCGCAGAACTCCGCGTTCAGGGTGCGGGACGCCATGTTGGTACCGAGATTTTAGCGGGACCTCGTTCTTAGCCTGGGAGCCAGCGCCTGCAAACGGGACAGCGCTTCTCTGTCAGAAAAGTAGTGATTTTGCATAGTGCTGCCTACACTGGGGGCCCTGCAACAGAAGCAGAGGAATCGCTGCCTCTGGGCACCTTTAGCCCCCCTGTCTGCTGCGTGTGTGGAGGACGCCATCTTGGGTACGGTGGCCGCAGCTGGACCTAATTTTTAGCTTGGGAGCCAGACCCTGCCCACAAGAGAGCGCTTTTCTATCACAAAACCAGTACTTGATGCAGTGTTGGATAAGGCTAGGCCCTATCAGCACAGGCCATCAGGGCACTAGCAGTGCTGTATTCTGAACTAGTTTGTTATCATCTGGGGTTGGATACAGTGGCGCTTACTTTGTCAGATGGGAAGAGGGACCTCTACACCTGAAAACCTAACTGACTTGTGAACTGGTCAGATACCTTTTGCTTTACATTTGAAGACAGCCTAGAGAAACATTTGCAATCCATCCTCACAGTACCTCTTCCAGCCTCTATATACTCACATTGGACCCAAAAAGCAACAGACAATTGTGGCATACAAGCAATCACTCATGGCTTCAGAAGGCTCCCAAGCAAAGCAACCAAGGAGTTTTCCAGATGAAGAAACTTTTATGAAAGCATCAGGAAGTGAATACAAATTGATTATATACAGGGCCCTTCTAGACCTTATACAAAATGCAGCAGAACAGAATGAAAAATTAAGCAAGTTGTTCGATCTGATGGAACACCAGTAATCTGAAATCCAACAGATCAAGAAGAAAATCAAAGACATAGAAACTTCCATGCAAACCCAAGAAAACAGAATGGAACAAATGGAAAAAAGAATTTCTGACTTGGAAGACAGAGCTACTGATGCCAGTGTCTATGAGCAGAAATCAGAAAAAAGAAACAAGAAAAATGAAGAAACATTAAGAAGCATGTGGGACTCTTAAGAGGAACAACCTTCGACTAATTGGAGTCCCTGAACAGGGTGAGACATCTGAGAACACAGAGAGTATTGTTGCTGAGCTGCTGAAAGAAAACTTCCCAGAAATCATGAAGGAAGAGAATATAGACATCTCAAATGCATATCGTACGCCACCCAATATAGATCTCAAAAGAAAGACGCCAAGACATATTATAATCAAGCTTAACAAAATGAAACATAAGCAGCAACTCTTAAAGGCAGCAAGACTCAAGGCAAAGGTAACATTCAGAGGGAAACCCTGTAGGCTCTCGTCAGATTTCTCAGCAGAAACCATGCTGGCACGGAGACAGTGGCACGACACATTCAAAGTCTTGAAGGAGAAGAACTTCCAACCAAGAATTATATATCCTGCAAAACTGTCTTTCAAACACGAAAATAAAATTAAGACATTTCCAGATAAACAGAAACTCAGAGACTTTGTAAAAACCAAACCCAAACTACAAGAAATACTGAAAGAAGTTCGTGGCTTTGGCTTAGAAGAACGAAACCACTAACTTTCTATTTTAGAACGACACGCTACTGAATACTCATTTAGGGAAGGCTCCAAAGTAAATCACAGCTTTGATTTGGAAAGAAGCAATCCAGTGATCATCATGAAAACTATGGTGTCATCATAATAAAAGAGGGATGTACTACAGTCATTATAGTCCTTCCAGATGGAGAGGAAGATGACCAGACTGGTAGTAATTAAAATTGGGTTTATAAATAGTTTATTAAGGGGGTTCATAGGGGCAGCTGTAAAGCACAACAAAGATGTATCATACCATTTCAAGAAATCTAACACACGAGTCTCAACAACTATAAAACTAGCTCTGAAAAAGGTGAAAAATCAACTCACAAAAAAGAGTGTCCCAGAACAGACTAATAAGAACAACAGAGAAAACATCAACATAAAAATAAACATATCACAATGGCAGTAGTGAACACATACCTATCAATAATTACATTGAATGTGAATGGACTGAATGCTCCAGTAAAGAGACACCGAGTGTCATCTTGGATCAAAAGACACGACCCATCCATATGTTGTCTACAAGAAACTCACTTGAGACATAAAGACAGGAACAAACTGAAAATTAAAGGATGGAAGAAGATATATCAAGCTAACAATGAACAAAGAAGAGCAGGGGTGGCAATTCTAATCTCAGATAAAATCAACTTTAATGTCAAATCCACCATCGTGGACAAAGATGGACACTATTTATTGCTGAAAGGTTCAGTACACAAGCAAGACTTAACTATATTAAACATTTATGCACCTAATGTCAGAGCACCTAAATATGTCGAAGAAACACTGACTATGCTCAAAAGAGAGTTAGATGACTCCACAGTAATAGTGGGAAACTTTAACACTCCACTCTCATTACTAAACAGATCATCTAGAAAAAAGCTCAGTAAAGATACAGAAGACCTCATTGACACAATTAACCAACTAAACCTCATTGATATATACAGAACTTTCCACCCATCAGCAGACAACTACACCTTCTTCTCCAGTGTACATGGAACATTCTCCAGAATTGACCATGTGATAGGCCATAATGCAATGCTCAACAAAATCCATACCACTGAACTATTGCAAAGCATCTTCTCAGATCATAAAGCCATCAAAGTTGAAATCAATAGCTGAAAAAACAGAGATAGAAAGTGGAACTCTTGGAAACTGAACAACATCTTGCTCAAAAAAACATGGGTTATAGAGGAAATCAGGGATCAATTAAAGAAATTCATGGATTCCAATGAGAACAAAAACACTTCCTACCAGAACCTATGGGATACAGCCAAAGCAGTGCTCAGAGGTCTGTTTATCTCCATAAATGCACACATCTGGAAGGAAGAAAGAAACCAAATCAAGGAACTAACTCTACAGCTTGAACAAGTAGAAAGAGAACAACAGAGGAACCCCTCGGGCACCGGAAGAAAGGAGATCATAAAGATTAGACCAGAGCTAAATGAATTAGAGAATAGAAAAACAATTGAAAAAATTGAAAAGACCAAAAGCTGGTTTTTTGAAAAAATCAACAAAATTGATAAACCACTGGCTAAACTTACTAAAGAAAAGCAGGAAAGGAAACAAATAACCCAAATTAGAAATGAGAAGGGAATTGTCACCACAGATGCAACAGAAATCAAAAATATCATAACAGAATACTATGAAAGACTGTACTCTAACAAATTTGAAAACCTAGGGGAAATGGACAAATTTCTTGACTCATACCACCTACCCAAATTATCACAATGTGAAGCAGAACAACTTAATAAACCCATCACAAAAGAAGAGATTGAAAAGGTCATCAAAACACTGCCAACCCAAAAAAGTCCGGGCCCAGATGGCTTCACGGCAGAATTCTACCAAGCATTTAGAGAAGAGTTATCCCCAATACTATTGAAACTATTTCACAGTATAGAAAGGGATGAATTACTCCCAAACTCATTCTATGAAGCCAGCATAACCCTGATACCTAAGCCCGGGAAAGATCCAACAAAGACAGAGAACTACAGACTGATATCACTCATGAACTTAGACGCAAAAATCTTCAACAAAATTCTTGCCAACAGATTACAACAACATATCAAGAAAATAATCCATCATGACCAAGTGGGATTCATAACAGGGATGCAAGACTGGTTCAACATCAGGAAAACAATTAATGTGATTAACCACATAAATAACACAAAAGACAAAGATCACCTGATTTTGTCCATTGATGCCGAAAAGGCATTTGATAAAGTCCAACACCCATTCATGCTAAAAACTCTTAGCAAAATGAGCATAGACGGCAAATTCCTCAACACAGTAAGGGCCATTTATACAAAGCCAATTGCCCACATCATCCTGTATGGAGAGAGACTGAAAGACTTTCCCCTGAGATCAGGAACTAGACAAGGATGCCCACTGTCACCTCTCCTATTCAATATTGTGCTAGAAGTTCTAGCCAGAGCAATTAGACAAGATGAACAAATAAAGGGCATCCGCATCGGCAAAGAGGAAGTTAAAATCTCTCTGCAGATGATATGATTGTATATGCAGAGAACCCCAAGGAATCTATAAGTAAGTTACTCAAACTGATAGAAGAGTTCAGCAAAGTCTCAGTGTACAAGATAAACATAAGTAAATCAGTAGGATTCCTTTATACCAACAAGGAGACTGTTAAAGAGGAAATTATCAAATCTATACCATTTGTGATAGCCCCTAAGAAGATAAAGTACCTAGGAATTAATCTAACCAGAGAAACAACAGATCTTTACGAAGAGTACTACAAGCCCTTACTACAAGAAACCAAGAGAGACTTAGATAAATGGAAAAACCTACCCTGCTCATGGATAGGAAGACTTAACATTGTGAAAATGTCTATTTTACCCAAAGCAATTTATTTATATAATGCAATCCCATACAAGTTCCAGCATCATTTTTTAATGAGATGGAGAAACAAATCACCAATTTTGTTTGGAAAGGGAAGAAGCCCCGGATAAGTAAGGTACTACTAAAGAAGAAGAACACACTGGGAGGCCTGTCATTACCCGACCTTAGAACATACTACACTGCCACAGTGGTCAAAACAGCCTGGTACTGGTACAAGAACAGACAGATTGATCAATGGAACAGAATTCAGACCCCAGAGATGACACCATCTGCCTATGAACAGTTGATATTCGACAAAGGCCCTAAGACATTAAACTGTGGTAAAAAAAGCATCTTCAACAAATGGTGCTGGCAAAATTGGTTATCCATCTGCAATAAACTGAATCAAGATCCATATCTTACACCTTATACAAAAACCAACTCCAACTGGATAAAAGACCTAAATATCAAACCTAAAACGATAAAGCTCATCCAAGAAAAGGTAGGAACAACAATGGAAGTTTTAATACACAATCAGGACAGACTCCAAAATCTGTCAAAGAAACCTCAATCAACAGAAGAGAAAGTAGATAAATGGGAACTATTAAGAATCAAACACTTTTGCTCATCCAAAGACTTTATTAATAGAATTAAAAGAACACCCACAGAGTGGGAAAAAATATTTGGCAACTCTATGTCAGATCGACGCCTGATCTCCATAATCTATAAGATACTACAAAATATCAATAAGAAGAAGATAAACCATCCAATTAAGCGATGGGCAAAGGAGATGGACAGACACTTCACTAAAGAGGAGATCCAGGAAGCCAAAAAACACATGCGGACATGTTCACGATCTTTAGTTATCAAAGAAATTCAAATCAACACAACAATGAGATACCATCTCACCCCACCAAGATTGGCCATGATCGAGAAAACACAGAACAACAAATGCTGGAGAGGCTGTGGAGAAAGTGGAACCCTCCTACACTGTTGGTGGGGTTGCAAAATGGTCCAGCCTCTTTGGAAGGCAATCTGGTGCTTCCTTAACAAAATGGATATTGATATACCATTTGACCCAGTAATTCCACTACTTGGAATATATCCTACAGATTCAAGGCCTTTCACACCAACGGACACATGCACCAGAATGTTTATCGTGGCACAGTCCACAATAGCAAAAAGGTGGAATCAACCCAGATGCCCAACAATAGAAGAATGGATAGGTAAACTGTGGTACATATACTCAATGGAGCACTACGCAATGATAAAGAATAACGATGATTCCAGGAAACATCTCCTAACCTGGTTTCAATTGGAAGACATTATGTTGAGTGAGAGTAGTCAGCGACAAAAGGACAAATACTGTATGAGACCTCTACGATAAGATCTCAAAAACAGACTTGTGTATAGAAGAAAAGACTCTTTGACAGCTGCAAGGGAGGGGAGGGAGGCAGGGAGGGCGAGGGGGGGAGGGTTTAGTTTAGGTAGTTACTAGAAATCTAGTTGGGAGAAAGCGGTGACAGCACACATTAAGAACAAGAACAACATTAAGTGGACTTCAGCATAACTTGAGTACTCCTTCCATCTTAACTCAATACTGCAAGGATAGAGTAGCTGGGGCAGGGGGCGGGGGACCATGCTCTTAGGCGAATTCCAGGCCAGTTGGCACAACTAGCGTTTTGCTAAGAGAGCTCTCTGCACCCCACATTGGTGAGTGGCGTCTGGGGTCTTAAAAGCTGCCAAGCTGCCATCCGAAGACACAGCAAATGGTCCCAACTCAGCAGAAACGGATGCACACCGAGGGCCAAAATGGCATGCGGTAAAGACAACCGAGAAGACATAGAGATGTGGGTGCCTACATCGATCTGGGAGCAGAAGAACCAGATGGTGCCCGGCCACCACCAGTGATAGCCATGACGGAGCTCACAGAGAGGAGCCTCACTGGCAACACAAGTATAAAAAGAGGTGCATCATGAGATCTCCACTAAAAGACCTCAATTGATGGTCCAGCGGTTTTGGGGTTCCTCTGAGAGCATGGCCCCCAGCCCTGATGCTGCCCGTTCCCATAAATTATAACAAAGGTCCACTCTTTGGACAGGAATGGAATGGACTTGGCAATGCAGAGTCACCATATATTGGAAGCACTTTATGGTTCTATACATCTATAGGATATCATCTTGCTGACCTCTGGCTGGAGGAAGGGGAGTGGACGGAGAGGAGGGGAAAGGAGACTGTTGGGAGGATGAGACATGTATGGAGCAGAGAGGAATAGTGTGCAGTCACCGGATAGGGAGAGCAGTGGAAGCTGCATATAGGGAGGCATGTAAATTTACATGTGAATGTACATTTTCACTCAGTTATGTTAAATAAAAAAAAAAAAGAAGAAAAGAGAAAATGTCAACACAAAAATAAACATTGCAATGACAGCACTAAACGCATACCTATCAATAGTTACATTGAATGTGAATGGACTGAATGCCCTGGTAAAGAGACTTTGAGTGACATCTTTGATCAAAAGACATCACCCATCCATATGTTGCCTACAAGAAACTCACCTCAGACTTAAAGATGTGAACAAACTGAAAATTAAAGGGTAGAAGAATATAAATCAAGCTAACAATACACAGAGAAGAGCAGGTGTGGGAATTCTAATCTCAGATAAAATAGATTTTAATGTAAAATCTATCACTGTGGACAAGGATGGACACTATTGCTGAAAGGTTCAATACACAAGCAAGACTTAGCAATATTAAATATTTATGCACCTAATATTAGAGCACCTAAATACATCGAGGAAACACTGACTGCACTCAAAAAGGAGAGAGATCACTCCATAATTATACTGGGAGACTTCGACACTCCACTCTCAATATTGGACAGATCGTCTAGAAAAAAGCTCAATAAAGACACAGAAGACCTTTTTCGCCACAAGTAACCAACTAGACGTCATCGACATATACAGAACTTTCTATGCATCATCAGACAACTATGTCTTCTTTTCCAATGATAAAGAACAACAATGATTTCAGGAAACATCTCATAACCTGGTTCCAATTGGAGGACATTACGCTGAGTGAAAGTGGTCAGCAACAAAAGGACAAATATTGTATGAGACCCCTATGATAAGAACTTAAAAACAGACTGATGCATAGAAGAAAATACTCTTTGATAGCTGCAGGAGTGTTTTGTTCTGTTGTGCATACTGTCGCTATGATTCAGAACAGACTCGTCGGCACCTAACAACCGTAACAACAATGCTGACTTAGTATGAGAGACAAGCCATTGGGATTATAACCACAGGCATAGAGGTTAGGATTTACAACATGTATTTTTGTGAGACACAATTTATAATACAATTTATAATACAACCTCAATGCACGGGCATTGTGTGTTGAATCATGGACTCAGCCCCCCACTTCCTGAAGTTAGCTAATATCAGGGCACCAGATAGTCTTTGTAGATTGAAAATCCCTCACTCATTAGCAAAAGGCCTTAGTTATTGGCCTAATAAGGACTCAACCAAACCCAACTCACTGCTGTCAAGTAAATTCTCACTCGTAGACACTCTATAGGACAGAATCAAACTATAGGTTTCCAAGGCTCTAAACCTTTATTGGAGCAGAACGCTACATCTATCTTAAGCAAAACAGCTAGGATTGAAATCATTGACCTTTCAGTTAACAACTCAGCTCTTAACTACTGCACCACCAGGGCTCCTTAAATAACAGAAACCAAAGCCTTTGACATCAAGTTGATTCTGACCCATTCTGACCTATAGGACAGAATAGCACTGCCCCATCAGGTCATAAGTAACAGCTGATGGATTCCTGCCACCAGTCTTTTGGTTAACTGCTGAGTGCTTAAGTACAGTTCTACCATATCTCCTGAAATAACAAAGATAACTCAATTGTTGAGGATAACCCACTATTTTAAAATAATTTTGCAGGAACTGGGGGAAAAGTCTAGACTTCATTAGGTAAGATCAATTGTAAAGCCCACACTACTCACATACCTTGACAAGAAAAGCCAGATCACTGAATTCCCTTAACTTATCAGTGAGGTCCCAGGATGACAAAGCCAGGCCTGCCCTGAACCTGTGGACCACATACTGAACTCATCTCTCAAAGAGTGACATCCCAGGTGAAAGAGGCTTAGTGCATACCTGTGACTGGTACACACAGCCTCTGCCCCACACCTAGAATCCTCATGGTCCCAGTGAAGGTCACTCTTCACCTGTTACCATGGCCTCATTCCCTTCAAAAAAAAAAAAAAGACCAACAGAACAAAAAACCCACTGTGGATCCCACTGACAGCAGCCCTAGAGGTCAGAGCAGAACTGCCCCATGGAGTTTCTAAGGAGCACTTGGCAGATTTGAACAGCCTACCTTATGATTAACAGCTATAGCACTTAACCACTAGACCAAGACCATGGCGAGAAACTGAACAAAACAAAACTCACTGCTGTCAAGTCAATTCTGACTCATAGTGACCAATAGACAGAGAGGACATGCTCCAAAGAGTTTCCAAGGAGTGCCAATGCATTTGAACTGCCCACCTTTTGGTTAGAAGCCAGTGCATGTAACCACCATGCAACCTAGGTTAACAATGGTGTGAAAGACCACACAAAAATAATCCTTCACACTTGCCTTTATTTATTACTATCTTTAAATATAAGATCTTCATGTGATGGTGTTGACATGAGTATGATAACATCTAATTATGCACTACAGTGTTGTAAGAAGTCCACATTTCTAATGATAGGAAATACAAATGTGGAGAAACAGTCTAAGTGCAGTTGATAACAGGAACTTCAGTATGTGGGAAGTTGGTGTCTTAGTCATCTATTGCTGCTATCACAGAAATACCACAGTGGATGGCTTCAGAAAATCAAAATTGATTCTGTCACTGTCCAGTAGGGTACAAGTCCAAAGTCAGAGCTTCAGAGATGGCTTTCTCTGTTTGCTTTGTATGAAAGTCCTTGATGTCACTCTTCCCCTGGACTGGGAGCTTCAGAGGTGCAGGGACCCTGGGTCCAAAGGCTGCACTCTGCTTGCTTCCAGAACTGCTGCCTCTTGGTATGAAGTCACTAGCTCTTTTCTAGCTTTCCTTTCATTTATACCCCAATAAATTGACTGAAGGCAGAATATAATCTTACAGAGTTAATCCTGTCTCACTAACCAAGCTGCCTCCCAGACTCCCTCATTAATATTACAAAGAAAGGATTTACAGCAAAAAGAAACATCACTCAATACTGGGAGGCACGGCCCAGCCGACTTGCTACACACGTTTTTTTGAGGAACACAACTCAATCCATAACAGTTGGGGATTTCCTGTAAATCACAGAAATGAAATAAAGGACAAGGAACATGGAGTGATCCAAGTTTGTAGGTTTTTGGTTTTTTGTTTCTCCTTTTTTAGAGATAATGTCTAACTGGAAGGTATGTTTTGGGGTAAATTGTTATACTAAAAACACTGTTCTGGCAGCTCTTTCCGTGATAATGTTATTGAGCCAGGATGTAAACATCTTGAAGATTTTCTCATCTTGTGGCACTGCTCTCAGGCTAGCAGACCAGGTGCTTCCTGTTTCAGAAAGTGAAAAATAAAGCTAATGAGTTTATATACATATTTAAAATTGTGAGAAGTTTGTTTTTGACTCCCATGATCAGATAATTTTCCTCCCACAAAGATACTCTTAATTGTGCATTAAAAATTGGTAGCTGAGAAATGGAGTGTAGAGGCAAATTGAGGTAGTGTTAATTCAGTTCAAGAATTGTCTGCTCCCAAGTGTAAGGCCAGGGTTGGATCCCAGGAAGGCACTGGCCTCACCTTTAGTAGCCTTTTCCCTCGATCCTGCTGCAAACATAACCCAGGCTCATTCCAGCTGCTCCTTTGCCCTGTGATGGCCACTCACAGACAGTACTAGCTTTTCCAAACTTTTTGTATCATTTCAACCACCTGGTGTCGGCCTTTTCCTATTAGAACCTTTCCATTATGTTAGCTTTCCTGCTTTTTCCCTTTTCCTGGTATTTTTCGAAGAGTTGGAATCAACTCAGCAGGCTTTTACCAAGACAGCATCTCTGTTGTACTGACTTTTGAACTCCCACTTGGTGTTTCATACTTTACTTCCTTCTTTTTCTAGCACAGTGTTGAATGTGCTCTGGCATATTAGCTTTTTTTTTTTTTTTGCCTAGGCTGCTGAGTATGATCCATACCATGTTTCCCTAATACAGGTGTATCCACTGAAAAGCTATCCATTTTTATGAAGGGTCCAAAGGAGATGGAATAGGACAATTTTATTGGCTTCCTCCTTTTCCTGGCTATCCCTGCTGTCAAACAGAGAAATTTTGATAGCAGTTACCCTGCTTTGATTTTGAGATGTTCTTACACAGACCAGAACCCATTGTCTTCTAACCCATAGTGACCCCGGACGGTTTCCAAGACTGTAAATCTTTGTAAAAGCCAGTTGCTACACTTTTTTTCTCACGGAGCTTCTGGGGGTTCCCAACTACTGACCTTTGGGTTAGCTGTCACTCACTTTAAGGATGTGTATTAGGACTCACTAACACACGTAAAAAAAAAAAAAAAAAAAAAAATCATTGCCTTTGCAGTCATCTGTCACCAAAATTAATCCATCAGTGGCTCTTCCTGCACCCCAAACGTGCTAATCTTTTATTTCCTTTTCCAAACCGGGTTTACTAATTATCAATTTGAAAAATACGGCTGGGCAAAGGGGTAGAGAGACCAGCTTGTGAAGTCGGATCCATCCATAGCAGTTCAAGGCAGAGGGCAGTATTCAGTGAATTATGTTCAAATTAGCTAAAACTTGGCATTTTATATTTATTATTCCTATTTTCTTTATGAAAACCCTGATGGCATAGTTGGTAAGAGCCACTGCCGCTAACCAAAAAAGTCAGCAGCTGGAATGTGCCCTTCGCTCCTTGGAAACTCTGTGGGACAGTTTTACTCCGTCTAGTCTGAATCAACTAGACAGCACCAGACTTGGTTTTTTCGTTTCTTCTCTTTATAATCCATCTCATACCTAGCTTTTTGGCGTCATTTCATTTCAAGAGTCAAGGTGATCTCCCTACATGCGTCGGGAGTAAATGCTCAATATAAAATTCATGTTCAAATTTCCATGAGTTTAGATTATTTTTTTGTCACCTGATACTGTCACAAAATCAGCCCCTTTCTATTCTGTATGTCATGTGTTCAAACATGGCCACCTTCACAGAGACGCACAGGAAGGATGCAGACGTAATACTTCATCAAGTAATGAGAGAAATTCATTTGTCCCGGGAGTTTCACGTTTCCAGACCCTCGAAGGCCTCCGTAGGGGAGGACGGGATTTGGTGTGAGGGGTGGGGAAGGCTTGTGGGTGGAGCTGAGCGCCTGTCGCCCCGGGGATGGTGACGGAGGTGTCTCTATGCTGAAAGAGCTTTGTAACTCTTGACTGAGCAGGGCAGAGGCTGCGGGCCAGAGAGAGGCGTGCTCCGGGTGGGACTGAGAAGAGGCGGTCCCGATGGAAGAGCTGTATCTAAAGCGTACCCGTTGCCTGCGACAGACACCCCCGAACTGTGAGTATGGACTGCGAGTGTGGCGCGACCACTGCAGTGAAGCACCAACCACGGCAGACAAGCAGCGGGCGCTGCGTGAGGCGCAGTTCGTGGGAGACTGGGAAACATGGCGCGGAGGGGGCCTGTCCGACCCGCCTCTCGGGGCGCAGCCTCGGGCTGTGGATCGGCATCCTGCTCCCCCGGGGAAGTTAGAGAAGGGAAGTGGACCCTGCCGCTGATTCTTACAGCTGGTATCAGCGGTGGGATTCATTGCAGTAGTTGCAGCCTCGTGAAAATTTGAGAGTTCTTAAGAGGAAGAATGGACTTTCGAAGTGAAACTTTTGGTCCTTGGGTGGTTACTTTCTTGTTAACCTTAGTGACTGAAAGGGAATTTAGACTGCAGCTAAGGGAGGATTAGCTGTACCTTGGCAAAAGCTAGCGCAGGAGGGTTGGAATTCTGGATGGGGACCGGGGTACTGTGGTTCCACCCGCCAGGTGCCCAAGACTACATGCATGTGAATGGAAAGGGGGTGAGGTGTGGGGAAGAATAGTTGCAACTGGAATGTTTTTAAAAGAGTTATGTGTTTAGGATTATGTGTGTAATTGAATGTGATACGGATGTTGAATGTTTCTTCTTTCAGAGAGACCTGAATGTAAGATTAAAATAAATGTTGGGTATTATAGATTACAGGGGGTGTCATTCCATTTCCAGCCTATAGTTGATTGGATATGATGGTAGAGAAATCATTTGCGGAGCTGACAGTTGATTGCATATGGTGAAAAGGAAACTATAATTGGGCCACTGAAACCCAGGTTTTTCGTTTCAAGCCCACCAAACAAAACCCCAAAGTGACTGCCAAGTTGATTCCCGATGCTTGGTGGCCCTATAGGACAGAGTAGAATTTCTCTAGGGAGTTTCCAGAGAGGGCCTGGAGGATTCGATCGGTGACCTCTTGGTTACCGCCAAGGTTTCCGTGGCTCCTTTCGAGCCAGTTACTTGAAAGTGAGAGTTGAGGTTGAAAACACATCCCCCCCAAATGATGCGTTTGAAAAGACTTGCAGAGCTCCCCAGAATTGCTGACAGAACAAACGGTTTGCAGTTGAAGAAAGGACCTGCAGGCAAAAAGTGACTGATTTCCTTTTTGAATTTGGTTTGGGTTTGGGTTTATTGACACAGGACAAGTTCTTGCGTGTCAGTTCCTGCTTCTAGGACTAGAACAGGCCAGTATCCAGCGTGATAAAAGTGGGGACCCCTGGGTTCAGTCAGTGATTGGAAGGAAGTAGGGGAAGTGTAGCACTGAAGAGACAGACTGAGTTTGGGTATTTTCCATTTGCATGTTTTAACCTAGCCCATTGGGGTTGGGATGATATAGGGGCTGTCCACTGTGACTCAGCTGAAGGACTAGGGATGAGCAGACCAGAATTTGCCATAATGAAAGCAAGGAGATATAACAGCGTGCGCTGGTGCAGACTGCTGCAATTGAAGGTCTTGCTGTAGACTGTACTGGACTTACAAATGCGGATACTCAAATTCAAGTCAGAAGAGATTTTTCAGACCAAGAAACATCTTGTCTCCTCGGAGTACTGGTTTGATAGGACCTGGCCATGCAAACATTGGCTGTCTAAAATGGGGAGTGTATAATGGTACAGGAAACCCTGGTGGGCTAGTGGTTAAGTGATACGGCTGCTAAGCAAAAGGCCGGCCGTTCAGTTCCACCAGGCACTCCTTGGAAATTCTGTGAGTCAGTTCTACTCTATCCTATAGAGTCACTATGATTTGGCATTCACCCAATGGCCCTAGGTTTTGTGTTTTTGGTTTTTATAATGGCACATTGTGGCTGGCTTACACAAGTCTCTTAGTGTCTATATATATATAAAAAGAGGAGACAACTGTGATGGTTAAGGTTTTGGGTGAACTTTCTGAGTCTTGATTCTCTGTGACTTGGCAGTTATGTACAGCTTTACATTTCTTTCATCTCAGTAGTCTTCAGTTTGTAGTTGTGTTTTATGTGGCATATTTAAACTGTTTTCACATCTAATGCAAACTTATGTTTTTATCACAGCTTCACTGATTTCTCAGTGTCAGAGTTGCACGGGAATACTAAGGAATATTTTTGTATTTTCTGAGGTAGGAATCCATTTTTTTTAACATATATATCTCATTCTCCAAGCACCGTTTTTCAAAAGACATCTTTTATCATATCTCTGTTAATTTTCAATTTTAGGTTTCATTGCTGTTGGGTTTAAAGTGTTTTGGGTCAACAAAATAAAAGGACAGTCAACAGTTGTGTTAAGGCAAGTGCCAGCAGCCATGACAGCATTGGGGCCCAGAGGCACTGTACCTCTCACACGGAATGTTCCCTTCAGCCTCTAGGTCCTGACTGCCCAGCCACCAAAGAATCACTTGAAGGACGGAGCAAGGGTTCTAAGAGTTGGATGTTGTGATTTGTGGAGACAACCATCACAGGAGATTGAAAATTCTGAACAAAAATTCGAGCTGATCCATAAAACACGAAGACAAAGCTTTCCAGTTGCTGGCAGTGTCCCAGGAACAAAGGAAAATGGGCAAGGCCCAGGTGACTTTTCATTTGTTTTATGGCTTCCTAATGAGTTTGTAGAGGTCTGTGAAATATTAGTGAGCTTCATCTGAAAAGTATAAATTTGGAAAAGTAGAAGTTGGAGAGAAAGAAACACAGACTCTGACTTCAGCATTGGAAAATATATCGTTCATGAGATTAACAGTAAATTGCATCCACCATAATGTGCATCTAGGGATATGGGGATTACATTAACTGTCAACTTGCATGCAGTATTCTTCTGTCCAATCCAAGAGAATGACTGTGCCCAGATTTTGAGGAAAATGTTAAGTTCCCTGGGGGACTTCCATAGCCATGAGACCGTTCTCTCAGTTTGTTAGATGTTTCCTCCTGGAGCAGATGTGGTGGACCGTGTCCTGTACAACAGCTTTCTCACAGATGCATGTAGAATGGGCCTAATAGTAATGGTAGTATAAAAATGACAGACAGCTTTGAACTTCCTGAAGTTCACGGGTATGACGCTTGGCATTGCCATCAATGTCATCCCAAGGTTGGCCTTTGTGAGGTGGATAACAAACACACCTACACCCTCTAGCTTTTTTTATTTTTTTCAAACAATTCTGAAATTGGCCATCACTTCCATGGCACCCACTACTTCTGCATTGGAGTTGATAATTTGTTGTAATGCCTGTACAGAACTCACAGAGCGTTTTGGAGTTTATTAGAGAATTAGCAGATTATAATTTAGAATTAGTTTCAGTTGGCTACAATTTGGGATCAAGATCAGGAATGAGGATTCTGACCACGATCAGGTAACGTCCCCGTTCTTCTGTGCAGGACAACTCTCTCTGTGTCCTCTGGTCTCCCTGAAGACAGGTTCCTCTTAGCCTCCTTAGGACATGCTGTGCTCAGCCGCCTCACTTTGGGCTTTGTCACTTGGCCCTTGGCCTGTTCTGTGCTGCATTCAGTTAAGTGTTACACACCTCTTTAGCTCTGCCGGTAAGTAACAGGAGATGCCCTGCTCCACCAGCAAGCCTTATGCCTAAAGGCGATCAGTTCTCTCTCACTGTAGGTTGTCAGCGTCACCTTAGTCGTTGGTTGACATGACCATTGTAGGTGCTTTCCTTGCTCCTTGTCCCTGATAACCCAATGTGTCTTGTGCCAGTCAGGTGGTTCTTAGCAGGCCTGGGACACTTCACTTGCTGAGTAGGGTGTACTTACTTCCTGTGCATACTTCGTTGGCCATTGTCTGCAAGGTGCATACCAGCCACAGAGCAGGGTACAGTCCCAAAGGAAACAAAAGATATCCAACCACAGAGTTGACAATTTAAGGAGAAATGGAAGAATCCTTCTGGGATAGAAAGCTAGGGCAAAGGTAACTCTCCAGGGCTTAGAGGAAAAATCTCACGCTGTTTATCCAGAGAATGAAGGCCAAAGGCCACATACTTGTTTCACCACAGTAGACATTCTCACTCTATCCATGTGTGCTGATCTCCTTTTTCTATTCATTTTCGCTTCAGTACATTTTGGGCAGTTTTGTCAGTTGTACGTTACAGTGACTAAGTATCTCTCTAGTCTGTTTGATATACATTGAGGAAACAGTTCCTTTATGTGTCCCTTCGCTTTTTTCTTTGGAAATCCCAAAGATTTTATTATTTTTGTCAAGTTGATTGATATTTTCTTGGGGAAATTGTAACAACTTGGTTTGATCCATTTTGTCTATCCTAAGGCTGTAGCCTGCTCTCTGGTTCGTACACATCAAGCAAAGATTGGTTGATAGATGATGTCATTGAAGTGGGTTTGTAGCCCAGCCATACCTTTTATGCAGATGAAGTGTCTGAATAGAATATTGGTCACTTCATCATTCTACCTTGAGATTGACAAGGAGTTGATCATTAATAAGCAGCCAACCCTGCAGAGATTTGTGAGGAAAAAAGGTAAGAAGAGAAACAACAGGAAGAAGCAGAAGGAATAAAGTAGAAGCGGAGGGAATTGGAGGTAAGAAAACTCCTCAGTGAGCTGTCACATTGGTCAAGGCTGTAAAGCTGAAGTCAGCGAGAAGCCCTACAGGGACCTGCAACAGAGCCAGTGGGAGCAGACAGCAGAGCTGAGAGCAGACCATCTTCTGTGGGCCACAGGGAGCTGATAGAGCTCTCCTGCACTGAAGAAGGGAAAATGTCCACATGCCTGTTGATTCTGATCTTCACTAAGCCACTTAACTATAGATACGGTGTGTGGGGTCTGTGTGACCATGAAAATAGATTAAGGAATCCAAAAGAGAAGTAGTGAGTGCAGTGAGAGAGATGGTCGGTGTCAGAATTGGTGAAAGAATGGCAGGTGGAGGTATGTCTGACCTCCACTTCATAGGCGTAAGCCCAAGGCTGATCCTGAAGTTAGACAGCTTCTGACAGTACTACTGATACTGCTATTGGTCCTAGTCCCGTTTCACAATACATGCTTTCACTTGTCTGTTGATGTATACAGATATAAGTTGATGTAGTGTGTGTGTATCTGTGTGTGTGTTGTATTAATGTACGATGTTTGTACCTTAGACATTTTTACTGCTGCACATTTCAGAAAATTCTCGATGTGTGTGTGGATCGATTATGAAATGCACAGATTCGGAATCCGTAGCCCCACTGCCATCAAGTCGGTTCCAACTCAAACCTGCTGTATAAACAGTGTAAAACTGCCCCAGTGGGTTTCCAAGGTGCGCCTGTTGGATTTCAACTGCCTGCCTTCTGTGTAGCAGCCATAGGATTTAAGCACTTAATGCCAACAGAGTTTCCAAGATTCAGAATCGTTTATTATGATTGTATTTTTTCTATGACATTGAAATTTTTTTCATTGTGATTAAGTGAGAATTTATAATCCAAGTCCATTTGCTATATGTTTATGATTTCTTAAAGAAAATCTAGATAATGGATGAAGCAGCTTATGTAGAGGAAATGAGTTGGACAATTTCCCACACATTTCATTCATGTAATCAAATAGAAAGTACTTCATTAAACAGGATCCTCTTGATTCAGGAATCCCTGACATTCAGCGATGTGGTTGTGACATTCACCTGGGAGGAGTGGCAGCTCCTGGACCCTGCTCAGAAGAATCTGTACTGGTCTGTGCTGTTGGAGAACTATAGCAACCTGGTGTCCATTGGTGAGGACAAGTCTCATGTTATTGGCCTTTTCTCAGCTGCTGAAACCTTTGGAGTGTCAGTGCTAGTCGAAAGGGATAGATTCTCAGTCTCCTCTCTGGCTGTAGATAAATAGGTATATTCTTTCTACTCTTGACAGAAGAGTCTTTACTGTGTACATTTAAAAATTGTTTTTTTCAGAAATGCAACATTCTGCATTCTTCTGAAACCCAAGGTCAGTTTAGTGAGTCCCAGATTCTGTGGTTTCTCTTGAACAGGATATGGAGTTAGCAAACCAGATGCACTCTCCAGATTGGAACACAATCAACCCTCGACTGTATTAGACACAAGTCATCATGGAGTCTGTTCAGGTAGGTGAATGAAAAGTGGTAAGGCAAGGAGGCTGTGGAGGTCATGTTCAAGTGAGAGACGGTGAGGGGCATCTGAGGATATATAAAAGTTCTTCAGTGTATCCCTCTCTTTATGTAAAGCCTGGTTTTCTTCTATGAGTTTAGAGAAATAAATACTCCTGTGGTTTTTCTGAGAACAGCTCCCCATTTATTTTACCTACATCTTTTATTTTTAAATATTTTACTGTGCTTTAAGTGAAGTTTGCAGTCCAAGCGAATTTGTCACACTAGAAGTTACCCACTGCAGTGTAACGCAGGCTGCTCTCACCACTCTCGACAGCACACTGTTTCTTTCTACCTTGTATTTCCTGTATCCATTCAGGAAGCTCCAGTTCCCCTCTGCCCTGTCATCTCGTGTCTGCACAGGAGCTGCCCATCAGCCTCATGCTAAAACCCAGAAGCATGCATTCACCAGTATCATTTAGTATCTCCTAGTCCAGTCCAGTCTTTGTCTCCAGAGTTGGTTTTGGGTATGGGTCCTGGCTGGGGCTAACAGAGTCCAGGGGCTGTGTCTTCTGGGTACCCTACCATTATTGGTCTGTCAAGTCTGTTGACTTACCTTTTATTAATTTTGTTTCACAATTTTCTTCCCTGGCATTTTCAAGTCTTTCTCTTCTTTACATGCTTCTGCTCTGTTGCTATGAGATTCCGTCCTTCAGGCCTCTCACCAAAGATGAATTATGGCTGTTCTCAAGAGTCAGGCCCCTTCCTTCCCCATTGAGTAATACGGATTACCCATCCTGACACCTGACCGCACCTTCGATACATGACCGCACAGGACACTGCTCTGTCGTTGCGCTTCCATCGGCTTCCTTAGTGCCTATTTCAGGTGCTCTGAGGTTCTCTGAATATTCCAGTTTTCATTTTCTCATGTGTTCTAGCTTTTTAAAGTGTTTTTCAGTCTAATCTTGTTTTCTAGAGGAGACTATCAAACTGACATCATCCATGACTACACTTCTATATGAGTTTATATTGTCTGCAAGAAAGTAGGATCATCTTTCTGATAAAAAAATTTCTAGCAGCATAGTTTATCTTTTATTCCTGTACATCTAAAACTGTAGCTGTGCTGGTAATTACAGCTCATGTTTCTTACCCTCAGGGCTCTGTTCTCTCAAGATTCTGCCCTTTGTCAAGTTTTTTTAAGTATAAAACACATTTTTAACATACTACATTTTCAATTGTGTCGTGAATGAGGTGTGACTCATGCCCAGTGAAATTTTAACTCTGATTATGAGAATCAGCCCAAATATGGTTCCCATGAGTCCAAGGTGAAATATCACCCAACTTCCCAACTTGTAGATTACTTCTGCACCAGCCCTTCTTCGTCAGTGCTTTTTTTGTAATGTGTTTGATTATTCATTGCAGTGGTTGCAGAGAAATCACAGAATCACCCTGTCTTTGATGACAATTTTAATATAGCAAGAATGTACGTAAGTGAAGAAATGCACGGGGTGTTGTCCACCAGTGTTTCCTGCACAGAAATAGATGTTCCACTCTACTAAACAATGAAATCTTTCTGCCAGGAACTGTTCTACCATGGGACTCAGTGGACTCCGCAATCAACTGTTTTTCATAGAGGGTTCAATCTCCCGCTGGTTGGCTTCAGGATGTCTCTTGGATCATCACAGTACTTGGGAAGGCCTAACTACTCTAGACTGGCTTTAGGAATGCTCTTCGTGGGAAACCCCTTAATGGCACTGCTTCCCCTGTGGGCAGGTGCCTGCTCCTGCTGTCGCATAACACTGTTATCTCCCCTGGCCAGGGTTCAGCCTTACCACACTGCTGTCACTAGCTTTAAGTTTTCTTTCAGTAGGCCAGTCTACACAACAAGGCCAAGCTCTCCAGGCAATCGAAGGTCAGATTGGAAAGGTCTCTGCCACCAGTCTGCATAAAAATCAGTTACTGAACAGTTGCCACGACAGCAATACAGTAAACTATTTAATATGGTCCTTATAGCCTTAATCTTTGTGACCTGCCCATAATGAATAAGTGTGACAGTGCAAATAAGGTATATGGAGCCTGTGATATTTGGGTTTGTGTGTGAGCTTGGCTGGTCCCTAATTCCTAATATTGTATTATTGCCTTCTTTTGTGCTACCTGATGTAATTATCTTCTATTTCCCTATGTCATAAATTGTAACCTCCATATGTTCATGAGACAGGATTTATATGGGGTGTATCTTGAGTCAAAGCCTTTGAGGAGGGCTTGACTCATATCTTCATACCCCTAATGTTGCATCCTTCCCTGGGGTATGGTCTGCATCCAGAGTACATATGTAGGTGCTGTGATGGGGCACTCTCTGCCTATGGGTCCTCAGTCCTGTTTGTCACAGGCCACCCTCTGGTTCTTGGGGCATGAGCCAGCAGCCTGACATCTGACTACTAATTCAGGCATTCATTGGCTTTCACATGCCTGTGAACTGACAGCCATTTTCTTGTCTCATTCATTACCCCTTCTGGAAGTTAGCAGAGGTTAGAAGCTACTGTCATGACATTCTTGCACCACAGTACTACCTCGTGGCTCAAGGGAACTGTACAGCAGCAACTGTTTCTTGGCACAGTTGTAAACATGGCAGGAATCAGCATCTGGCCTCCTGTAAGTTCCATAAGAGAGAAGAAGAATCAATGTGAGTAGTCCAAGTCTGATTCCTGTGAGGTGGAGGTCAGACATGTTTCCTTTCTCTCCTCCACCTTTACCACTTCTTTCACTAACCCTTTCTTATATGACATGCTCTGCTTTTCCCACTGAGTTTGGTAATTCATTGCGTTAGTCACACAGAATTCACAGGTAATCCTTATGATTTTTATTAGTGTACAAGGAATATTAAGTAGTGGGTTTTTTTAAACTTGAATCAGAGGGTTGTCATAAAGATTCATCTTTCCGTGATGCATGTTTTTAAATGACTTCCTTACATGTGAAGATGTTGGAAAGATTTCTTGTTATCTTATTTTCTAGAAATCTGGAGTGTTGGTGATCATGTGCTTGGGCACTTGCAGAATGAAAGTGGAGTGGACAGCACGAAACACTCCTGTGAGCACAATGCACTGGAAAATTCTGTTCCTCAGCAGAAAACTCACTTTCCTTTAAGGGAACATCATGATATGTTTGACTTCCATGGAAAAGCTTACATGGAAAATTTTACTCTATCAACACTCAAGCAGAGCAGAACCAATGCAGTAAAGAACTCTGCTGAGCATAACAGAGATGAGAAAACCAGTCTCGATGCTATCCAGGAGCAGTTTTGTGCTGAAATGGAATTCCCTGAGAATCAGAAATCAAACAGCATTAGGTGCAAATGCAATGATAATCTTAAAACTCAGAAAAAGGAGAAATCACATGTGTATAGTGAATGTGGCAAAGCCTTCCTCAGGGGGTCTTCTCTTGTTGAGCATCAGATCATTCAAACAGGAGAGAAACCCTGCAGATTCATCACATGTGGAGACAACAGTGTTACAGTGTTCAAGCTTACGGAACATCATCACACAAGTCGTGAAGGACAAAAGACACATAAACACATGGGATGTGACAAAGCCCATCTCAGTAAATCAAAGCTCAACAGACCTAAAAGGACTCTGATGCCAGAGAGACCTTACATATGCAATGATTGTGGAAAAGGTTTCATTTGGAAGTCAAATTTTGCTGTTCATCAATGCATTTATACTGTAAAAAAACCCTATATATGCACTAAATGTGAAAAAACTTTTGCTTCAAAGTCGTATCTCACTGTTCATCAACGGGTTCATACTGGGGAAAAGCCCCACATATGCAGTGAGTGTGGAAAACGCTTCACGTGGAAGTCACAGCTCACTGTTCATCAACGAGTTCATACTGGGGAAAACCCTAATATTTGCAATGAATGTGGAAAAGCCTTCCCTTGGAAATCACTCCTCACTGTTCATCAGTGGGTTCATAGTGGGGAGAAGCCCTATGTGTGCAGTGAATGTGGCAAAGCCTTCACCCGCAAGAGCAAACTCATTACTCACCATCGAATTCACACTGGTGAAAAACCTTACGAATGCAGTAAGTGTGGAAAAGGCTTCATCCAAAAGGAAAGTCTTACTATTCATCAGCGAACTCACACTGGAGAAAAACCCTATGTATGTAGTGAATGTGGAAAAGCCTTTACCAATAAGAGCAAACTGGTTACTCATCATCGAACTCATACTGGCGAAAAACCTTACAAATGCAGTGAGTGTGGAAAAGGTTACATCCAAAAGGCAGATCTCACCATTCATCAGCGAACTCACACTGGAGAGAAACCCTACGTGTGCAGTGAGTGTGGAAGAGGCTTCACCCGCAAGGACCATCTGATTACTCATCATCGCATTCATACTGGTGAAAAACCCTATGTGTGCAGTGAATGTGGAAAAGGCTTCACCTGCAACAGATCTCTGATTACTCATCACCGAATTCATACTGGTGAAAAACCCTATGTATGCACGGAATGTGGAAAGTGCTTCATTGGGAAGAAAAATCTTACTATTCATCAGCAAACTCACACTGTAGAGAATCCCTATGTGTGTAGTAAATGTGGAAAAAAGTTCGCAAACAAGAGAAAACTCATTACTCACCAACAAATTCATACAGGTGAAATACCTTACAAATGCAGTGACTGTGGAAAAGGCTTCACGCAGAAGGGACATCTCATTGTTCATCAGCGGAGTCACACTGGAGAGAAGCCTTATGTGTGCAATAAATGTGGAGAAGACTTCGCTGACAAGAGAAAACTCATTAATCACCAGTTTGTTCATACTGGTGAAAAACCTTACAAATGCAGTGAATGTGGAAAAGGCTTCTTTTATAAGGGACATTTGACTACTCATCACCGCGTTCATACTGGTGAAAAACCCTATGTATGCAATGAATGTGGAAAAGGCTTCATTGAGAAGAGAGATCTTACGCGTCATCAGCTAACTCATACTGGAGAGAAACCGTATATATGTAATGAATGTGGAAAAGGCTTCACCCAAAAGGGAAATCTCAATGCTCATTACAGAATTCATACTGATGAAAAAGCTCAGTATGAAGTGAATATGGTAAAGCCTTCAACTGGGAGGTAAGACTCATAGCACATTGGAGGTGTTGCAAAAGAATGACTCCATTTTAGTGCAGCGAATGTGGAAATTCAGAAGTCAAGTCTCATTATACATCAGAAAATTCTCCCAAGTCAGAAACCCTTTCAGTGCAGAGAATGTGAGGAATCCTTTTTAAAGAAGCCAAACCTCAGTTACGTCAAGGTCTCACAGATGCCATATGGCTACAGTGAGTTTGGGAAAACTGTTGCCTACCTGCCTTTGCTTGTTTCTCACAAAATAATCAGATTTACAACTGTATATATAAATGTATAATACATATATATTAGTTTATATAGTACATGTATTTATGTATGTCTGTATTATTGTAAAATCAATTCCTTTACATGACCTTTGGCCTTGGTCTCTATTTTGATTAACAGCTTAGAATGTTTTGTCCCCTTAACCTTGAGTAGTTATGGTCTTTGTCCTCATTAATTGGAAAAGTAGTGTGGGAAGAGGAGGAGGATTCCATGTTAGTTTCTGCCAAAAAAAAAATTGTTACTAATGTCCAGGGAATTCTCCCATCAGTTGAGATTTTCTGGGTAAGGTGTTAACAAGTTGATGATTGGGTATTGTTGTCCAGTCCACACTGGTATTTAACAAGACCTGAGTTGATTGAGAGATCAGGGTAACTGCGGATAGGTGGAGGTCTGGTGTTGTGAGGGATGACTCATCTTGAAACTGCTAAGAATAGTAGACGATGCTGTCTGAGAACTGGCATGTCAGACAAGCAGAGCCAAGAGGTTCCAAACCTGCCACACTGACTGTGAGCTTGTCCAGTTATCAGAGGAGCCGCAGATGTGCAGCACAAAGCCAGCATCATACGTATGTGGTCATGGACCCCAAGTCAGTGGGTTCACAGCGGCTACTTTCCACCAAAGAATTAGAAATGGGTGTTCCTCCTAGAATGCCACTATTATACTTGTGATGTGCAACTGTGGAAAGCAGTGAATTTTTCTTACACATGACCTTTCTGGGCAAGTGTGCAATCCGGTCAAAAATAATTAGTTTGGCCCACAATACAACCCATCATTGGTCTGTTTTTGCTGTGATTGGTCAATTTTGTACGCAGATTGTGTGAATTGTGTGCGTCCATAGTAACTGGTCGGTTCATGTTCCTATTAGGAGCAGCATTGCTTCAAGATGAATATAAGGGATACTTGCATGGTGGCTAAGAATGACCTCCCTGCCATCATGAAGAGCCTGCAGCTGAGCATGTCTTTTAGACCTGTTGTTTATGTCTTGAAACCTATGGCGGCAGAAGAGAAAACTGTTATTGAAGACATTGCAAGACAGGGATGCATGGAGGCAAGGACAACATAGGCCCATTGTAAAGAGATGGCAGCAGCAGAACCAACCGTGGGAACCAGGAGACCAGTACAAGAAGGCCTGCTGGGCTGAGGAGCATGCAGAGAGCAAGCTGGGCACCTCCTGGGAAGAGGCTTGTCAGTGGAGTATGGTGTCTTTGGGAACTTACTGGCAGAGCTAAAGACTTGCATCAGTAGCTCTGCCGTGGCAGAGGACACTGGATGCCACAGCTGAGACAAGTTCCTACTGGCGGGCACTGCCAATAAAAGAGCATGCTGGCAGACATGGACAAGAGATGGTCCTGGGTCTTTAAACTGAGCAAGTGGCCATCTGAGATGCATCAGTTGGTCCCAAAGCACCTGGAGCAAAGGAGAATGAAGAACACCAAAGACACAGGAAAAACATGAGCCCAAGAGACAAAAAGGGCCACACAAACCAGAGACTCCATCAGTGTGAGAGCAGAAGAACTAGATGGTGCCTGGCTGCCACAAATGTCCACCTTCATGGAGCAGGTGAAAGGTGGGATGCAGAAATCAAATTCTAGTAAAAAAGTCAAACTTCATTGTCTGACTGAGACTTGAAGGACCTCAGAAGATGTGGCCCCTGGATTCTCTTTTAACCCTGAAGTAAAACAATTCTGGAAAATACTCTTCAGACAAAGATTGGACTTAACAACTATAAGACATGAAATGATCATTTTAAAGAGTGTGCTGCTTAGCTCTGGTAGATTGTGAGACTGAATGGGCAGCTGCTGTCCACAGGTGAGATGGTGAGGGCAGAAAGGGACAGGAGCTCGTTGAATGGACATGGGAAATACAGGGTGTAAAGGAGAAGTATGCTGTCACATCATAGGGAAAGCAACAAGGGTCACAATAGTATTTGCCTAAATTTTTGTACAAGAAACTAAGTTGAATTGTAAACTGTCACTTAAAACTCAATTAAAAACAAAACAAAGAAGGTCCTGTGAGGATCAATGACTCTCACATTGCCTTCTTTTGATGGTCTTGTGATGCCAAAAAGTGATTGAGTGGGACTACACAAACAAGGTAAGTGAAAGTCTTACCAGAGATGATCTGTGACATACAAATAAGATTTCTGTGGTGCACAATGGGTTTGTTCAGTTTGCTGCTAGACACAAAATTAGTCAACCTTATTGTTTAAGTCAGCTAGACAATGAACAAAGAAGACAGAAGAAGAACTGATGCCTTTGAATTGTGGTGTTGGAGAAGGATGTTGCAAGTACCATAGATGACCAAAAAAACAAACAAATGTATTCTGGAAGAAGTACAACCAGAGTGCTTCTTGAAAACAAAGATGGCAAGACTGCGTCTTACATACTATGGACTTGTTGTTAGGAAGGATCAGTCCCTGGAGAGGGACATCTTGCCTGGTAGAGTGGAGGGTCAGCAAAAAAGAGAAAGATCCTCAATGAGATGAGTTGACACAGGGGCCACAACTATGGACTTAAGCATAAAAATGATTGTGGGCATGGTGCAAGACCAGGCAGTGTTTCATTATGTTTATAGGGTTGCTATGAGTTGTAATCAACTTGATGGCCCCTAACAACAACATTGTGTAAGTCATTTGCGTGTCTGGTTAGATTTATGACTAAGGATTTTATTCTCCTAGATGCTATTGTAAATGGAATTCTTTCCCAGTTTCCCTTTCAGATTTCTCATTTGTGGTGTATAGAAACCTAGCTGATTTTTGTGTCTTAGTTTTGCATCCTGAAACTTTGCTAAATTCTCCTGTTGGTTGTAGAAATTTTTGGGGAGCTCTTTAGGAGTTTATATATATAAGGTCATAGTATCTTCAAGTGAACATGATACTACTTCTTTTCCACCCTGAATACCTTTTATGATTATTTTTCTTTTTTCTTTCTTTTGTATACTCATGGAAAACAGTGTAGTGGTTCCTGAAAAAAACTGAAGGAGGACTGTCATGACTTGCAGTTTCATTCGTAGATATATAACCCCAAAGACTTGAAAGTGTAGACTCGAAGGCTTGTACACCAATGTTCACTGCAGTATGTGGTCCAGTGGATCACTTTTATATTCCCTGTCTCACCATGGTCTTCGTAATCCACCAGATAACTGTGGGCCTTTGCAGTTAAGGTGCTGTGGTCCGCGAAGGGAATTGGATAGCTTGCTGGTTATATAAATCAGGTGCAAGACACTTTTAAGGTATTGGGACCATGCAAATAAAAGTAACAAAGGATTTGGTCTGTTTTACTATCCCAGTGGGCTTCATAAGCCGTCTCAAAGATGGACCGTTGGGAGCAACAGCTGGTAGAGGGGACGACCTGACTACTTCGGAGTAGAAGAGACAAGAGTGGAGCATGTCTTTTGTATCCAGGGTTCCTTTGCTTGTAACCTAGACTCCCGAGGCAGGCATTTGAGATGATGCTAGATTCTGAGACACTGTGGCAGAGAAACAACCACAGAAGAACCAGCATACTAGGGTGAGACCCCAAAATAGGCTTCCTAGCCCATAGAGTAAAGCAGTTATTTGAGTGAAGCGGAACACCTGAGTGATTTTGGGCAGGAGGCTGATTGATGGAGTGGGATACCTCTTGGCACCTATTGAGAGAGCTATACTTGCTAAGCCGTGGAGCAACGGAGCTCCGTGCCTTTGAGCAGGAGGCTGGCTGGTAGACTGGGGTGCCTCTAGGAGCTTGTCACTGGAACTAGGATTGCTGGTTGATGTATCATGGAAGCTGAGCAACTTTGGGATGACACTTGCTGTCAGAGTGGAGTGTTCTTGGGCACTCATTGGCAGAATTAAAGAGCTTTGCATACTGCTCAGAGCAGGGCAGATTCTGTGCCAAGGGGCTTAGTTATTGAGAAGCCTCCTATGGGAACAGCTGAAAGAAGACTGTCCTGATAAAAGAACTGTGTTTTGATACTTAGTTATAACCAGTTATTTTCCTAGTAAACCTCATAATTGTATGTATGGTCTGTGAATTTTGTGTGGTCATTGCAATGAATTATGAAACCCAGCAGAGAAGTAGAGTGCCATAGGAGGCATAGCTGGTATCAGAAATCGTTGATAAAGGTTGGAGGATGGATACTTGGGTGAGTGGCCTGTGTGGTCTTACAAGCTACCAAGTGGCCATCTGTGTAGCATTTATTGGCCCTGACCCACCTGTAACAGAGGAGAATCAAAGACCCAAAGTAAATAGGAGCCCAAGAGACAGAAGGGGCCACATCATCCGAGGCTACGTCATCATGAGACCAGAAGAGCTAGCTCGTGCTGGGGCGCTAGCAATGACTGCTCTGCCAAGGAATATAACATAGTTCCTGACGTAACGGGGGAAGGTGGTGGCAGAGAACTCAGACTTTACTGAAAAGATCAGACTTGATGGTCTGACAGATGGGAGGATCCCCAGAGCACATGCCCTCCAAACTATTATCCTAGAACAGAAACTATTCCCAAAGCTAACTGTTGAAATGAAGATGGGAGCAGACTCTAAGACATAAAATGATCCTGGCAGAGTGCACTTCTTGCCATTAGTAGATACATGAGGTTAATGGGAAACTCCTTTCCAGAGGAGCGATGAGGGGGCAGAGTGGGACAGGAACTGATTAAGTGGACTCAGGACATACAAGGAGGAAACAAAGTCTGCTGTCACAGGGTGGGGAGAGCAGTTAAAGTTATATAGCAGTGTGTGTAAGTTTTGGTATGACAAATTGTCTTGGATTGCAAACTCACTTCAAGTACAGTAAAATAATTTCTTAGAAAAAGGTTTGAAGGTATAGGTATGTTTGATATCCACCTCTTAGGAATCAGCCTTGATCTACTGATGCTGATAATTCTACTCCCTTAGAAAGTAGGTAAGAAGGTCAGACACCTCTGGCACACCGTTCTTAGAGTTAGCATCAAAAGCAGAGTTGCAATGGCTCCAGACTCCTGAAAGCATGGGATATAGGAAGAGAAAGAATGAAAAGGACATGGGAAGTGAATCTTTTGCTTCTTAGATGGTTGTTTTACCTGTTATTAGCTGTAAGAGCTGTTTTGATGCAGCTGAAGGGTGAAAAGCTGTGTCTGGAGTGGTCTGAGCCAACAACCACACCAGTTTAAACGAGATAATGGTAGAGGTCCAGGCTCTCTGGTTACACACAGCCAGAGGTCTAAGTCTGTGTGGTCATAAATGGCAACATAAATGAGTGGAGAAGATAAACCTGCAAGGTATACATATTTTTAATTTAGTATGCATACTGAGTGTATTTCCTATCTAGTGTAGTAAAACAGACCTAAATATGTGAGAAAAGTGATACTGCATATTAGAGGTAACAGCAGAGATAACTTCACCTTCATCCAATATTTGATTGGATATGCTAAAGGGGAACTAGGATTTCCCCAAAGGAAATGCAGGCTGTTACTGTGAATGGAGTAGACCTGTGCATAGATGCTGGGAGCATAGGTAGAAAACCTGAGCCAGAACCAGGAAGTTTGCATTTGAAAAGACTTAGAGACCTACCCGGAACTGGTGGGAGTGCAGGACATTTTCATTTGAAGGATGCACCATCCTTCAAAACAAAAATGACTCTTTTGCTTTCTGAATTTGAGCAAGCAGGTTATCTTTGGATACACTGAAGCAGGAAAAGCCAGTGTCCATCGGAAGAACCCCCTTCTAAGACTGAAAGTTAAAGGGACCTGACAAGTAGACATGCTGGTACGTTAAAAATGATGTCACAGCAGTGTCTGATATCCTCTAAATTCACCAGTGGGAAGGAGAATCAGTACCAACAACCCAAGGTTGATTTCGACTGAGTTGGAGGACAGAGATGCTGCCTCTCTTTGACATTTTTACCAATTCTTGTACAAACTTTTAGCAACTAAATTGTGTCTACCCAGAATATGTGTCAACTTTGCTTGGCCTCGATTCCAGTATTGTGTGATTGTCCACCATTTTTTCATCTGATGTTTTCCATTGTGTTGTATAACCTACCTCTATGATGTTAATGAGGGGGGATTAGAGGCAGTTATGTTAATAACTCAATCTACAAGATTAGGTTATACCTTGAGTCACTCTCCTTTGAGATAGGAAAGAAGTGAACAGAGAGACTTGGGGTCCTTATACACCAAGAAAACCCCAGGAGTAGAGCTCATCCTTTGGACACAGGGTGATTGCACTCACAACCTCCTAAACCAGGTCAATATTGATAACAAGGATCTCCCTCCAGAACTGACAGACTACCTTCCCTAGAGCTGGTACCCTTTATTTTGACTTCAAGCCTTCAAAGCCATGAGAGAATGAATTTCTCTGTGGAAAAGCCATCTACTTGATGTATTTCTGTTACAGCAGCATTAAAACACTAATCATTCATCCCATAGTACTCTCTGCTTATTTACTGAGTTGGACAGTGTTTTACAGTGGACACACAAAACTCAAAGAGTACTTAGAATTATGGGATTTATTATGGAAGTAGCAGTTTACAATTCAGGTTTAGACAGGCTCAGGACAGTTCTTTTTGCTGTAGACAGCCTCCTTTTGCTGTGTCTGCGTACAGGATTCTCTGTAGTACCTCCACTTTTTCTCTGCTAGGGAAGTGCTACAAAACTGTTTTAGCACCGTTGATAATGGCCTAGGGACAGCTCACTGCCAGAAAGCCTGGGTTCATAAGTGCTCAGGTCCAGCTCCAAGGGTGGTAAAATCTAGCTCCAAAAGTGCCTTGAGGCACCATGCTGTGCCAGCAAGCTTTCTGACAAAAGGTTATAAGCTTTTTGCTCCATGGGCCACAAGCCATTTTTACTGCTCTCTTGCTTTCATTTGCCTGCCACCACTTGTCACCAACTTCTGTGTTACAGCCCTCTCTCAGTCTCCTGGTTCCAGGAAGTTCTCAACACAGGAATCCAAAGTCCAAAGTACTGATTCATTCATGATTCTTCTTTCTTGGTCGGGCTGAGATCCTCTCTGCCCACCTCTATGATGGCTCATTTTAAGCATAGTGAGATGGCAAAAGCTGACCAATCCCTGTTTGCCATTCTGTATACCTTATTTGAATTGTCCCACCACCACTAGGGTGACATGAACTTTATTTGAATTGTTAGCAAATTATTCAATCTCCTTGATGGACACAGTTACCTTATTTATGTGATCCCATCCGATAACATGGGTGAAAGTTACCAAGACCATAGGGAGCAGGGCTTTACAAAAGCATTCCATCACACTGCACCATCTGTGTGAAGTCGACGAGTGGAAGTAGGGGAGATGCATCACTGAAGAGTTTCAACAGGTTCCATTAGCATCAACTGACTTCTCCTTTGGAATCTAGGCATGAGTGAGAGAGGGTTGTCTGGTCTGAAGTCTGAAATATAGGGAGTTGTATGGATTCCTGAGCCTACAGTCATGCTCATTAACTTAGCCTGTGGGGGTTATCTGTGAGAAAGAGATGGAGGTGGATGTCTGATCTGAAGTGAAGGAGGTATATGGACTCCTGAGTTTATGCTTGATGTCGTCCATTTACCTAACATACAGAGGCTAGGAATGCAGGGGCCAAAACCCAGCTGAATGAAGCCAAAAGTATTTGACACTGTGAGGTAGTCAAGACTGCTGCAGTTTGATGGCTTGCTCTGGACTTGACTTTACCTTTGGATGTGCATGCTCAAAGTTCCAGTGAATCAAATGATTCTGCAGATCATGGTGCATGCTTATTTCCCTACAGTAGTGACTTGATAGGCACGAGCAATTTAGAACCTGGCTAAAATGGGGAAGGGGGAGGATAATGGCACGAAGAAGTTGGCTTACATTCTTTCATACATGTGCTTACACTCAAAATGAGGGGTACAAGGGAGGGTCCCACTGACTAGTTTTCTCTTTTTCTGATGGACTTGAGGAAGAGTGAAGTGAGGGACTATGCTGACAGGGCTGTAGGATTTGGTTGTGAGAGTTGGTTGCTGTGTTCATTGCTGACAGGGCTAATTGTGATTATAAAAAACTCATTGTGAAAGCCGTAAGTCAGAAAGAGTGAACTAAGAGCGAAGCTCTGCTGGATTGGAGTACAGTGTCCCATCTAAAGAACTTGAAGGTCTTCTCCTGTGAGACTCAGAGTAAGGGAATAACCTTGTCTCCATTACCTATGATAAGACACCAAAAAGAGTGAAGCTGAGATGACTTCTGGAGAACCTGAGCGGGTCCAATGCATACCTGCACCGGACCTGAATATCTGGTACATTTGTAACCCCACCCTGAGGACCCTTTGCTCTATGGAAGTATGAATTGTTGGTGACATTTTTTGACAGCTAAAATGATTGGGATGGGGATGTTATCCTCCTGATATGAAAGAATCACAGCTTTTAGAAAAGCAGGGATGGTTTCCATTGTGATGGGCAGATTTCATATGACCTTTCATACCAAGTTGTTGGGTGACACTGTGCAAATGTGTGTAGTCCACTAAGGGAATTGGACAGCTTGATAATGCTGTAAATCCGTTGCTTGGCACTGTTGTGGGACTAGAAGCATGCCCATAAGGTGTATAGAACCCTAAAAGGGTTTGGTCAGTTTGTCGTGCTGCTAAGCTCCAAATGATCCATTCTAGAAGCAGACAGGAGGGACTCGACAACCAGTAAAAGGAAGAAATGGAAGCAGAGTGTGTCCTTTGGACTCAGGTTCTATACACTGAAAACCTCCTAGCCCCAGTGACAGAAGACAGTAACACCAGAGACAGTGTAAGACAGGATGAAACAGTGGCAGAGAAATTGTGGCAGCCGAACCAGGAGACTAATGGGAGACAGCACAGCAGGTTTCTGGCCCATACAATGAGATGGTTACAGTGGTTGTGCCAGTGCACAGAGCAATGGAGCTGAGCATCTTCGAGGAGGAAGAATGTTGGGAGTGGAGTTTCTTTGGGCACATATTGCCAAAGCTAGTCTCATAGAACAACAAGAGAGCTGATTGCCTTGGATCTGAGGCTTGCTGGTGGAATGGGATGCCCCCAGGCACTTATTGGCTGAGCTAAAGCTTGCTATAACAGTTACCTCAGCAGGCAGAGGCCAGGTTGAGGCGGTGAGGGCCACAAAGGTACCTGCCTGATACCAGCTGATACGAGTCTATCCTGATGGAACAACTGTACCTTGATTTGAAATACACTGGAGCTTCTGATGTCTGTAACAAACTCCGTAACTGTGAGTGTGATCTTTGAGTTTTAAGTGGCCACTGAATGAATCATCAAACCCAGCAGAGAAGTAAAGAGTGCTGTGGAATGGATAGCTGGTGACAGAACAGACAAAAAGTTTCGAGGATGGAGGTATGTTTGACCTCCGACTGGCAGGAATCGCCTTGAGTTGTGGATGCTGATAATGATTCTCCTCCCACCTTGCAGAGTTAGTGGAGGAGGCCAGATGCCACCCTGTTCCATTATTACCCACCTCTACTCACAGAAGCAAAAAAATGCAACGAACCTAAAAGTTCACAGGTAATTGGATGAATGGAAAAAGAAAATGTGATACCTATACATAATGGAATGTGCTTCCTCCAGTAGGAGAAATGAAATCGTAATGCTGACTACAGTATAGATGGGGCCTGAAGAGATTATGCTGAGCAAAATAGGCCGAACACAGAGGGACAAATGTTACATGATCTGACATATAAAAAGATGTGAAGAGGCATATGTGTAGAGACCAAAGTTTCTAAATAGTTACCAGGAGTGGGAGGAAAAGGGAAAAGGGGGGCTCACAGTAATGGAAAATTGTATTGATTAGGGATAGTTTGCACAGCCAGTTATTATAATTACTGTCAATAAGTTGTATACCTGTAAGAAATGGACCAATCCACTGCTGTCAAGTTAGGTCTGACTCATAGTGACCCTGTAGGTCAGAGTAGAACTGCACCATAGAGTTTCCAAGGAACACCTGGAGGATTTGAACTGCCTACCTTTTGGTAAGCAGACATAGCACATAACCCATTGTGCCACCAGGGTTTCCTCTAGCCTCCTAAACTGTGAGAAAACAAATTTGTTTCCTAAACCATCCACTCATGATATCATGCAGCACTAGATGAGTAAGACAAGCCTACAAGTGATTATATGTTTACCAGTAAAAGCTCTGGACACAAAAGTTCCAGGGGTGTTTGGTTGGTAAATGACATCCATGCATGTCAAAGGAAGAGAGAGAGGCATAGGAAGGACCCGGCAGTCTACTTCTGAAGGGAATGGACCAGTGAAAACCTTATGAAAAGGAATGAAACACTTCTGACTCACTGGCTACAAACTGAGGGATTCCCTCTGCTCTCTTAGTAACCCAGCCCCAAGATGATGATTCCCCAGCAGCCTGCAATCTGCCCCCATGGCTCGCACTAATTGCTTAAGTTGGATAATTTGCTACAATCAGTCACAGATCTCACAGAATGTGCATTACTTATGATGACAGCTTTATGATAGCAAACAGGATACAAAAGAATGAATGTATGAGTCAAAGTTTGGAAGACTTCCCATGACAAAACTTCCATGTCTCAAACATTGTGCCACTCACTGTTCTCTGATGTTCATGAGTGTCATTCACCATCTCAAAACCCATGGAACTTTTGTGCCCAGAGCTTTTACTGACTTCAGTATATCATCATGTTGGGACCTCAGTTTTATCTAGGACTGTATCACAGAAATACCTCCAGTGGGTTGCTGTCCCAAACAAATTGGTTTTCTCATTTAGGATTCTAGACGTTCAATTCATGGTGCAGGCTCTGGAGGAAGGTCTGTGTCATGGGTTGAATTGTGTCTCCCTAAAAATATGTGTAGCATGTGGCTGGGATATGATTCCGAGTATCTTGGGACTGTCCTCCATTTTGTGGTTTCGCTAAACTGTGTGTTAAAGGATTAGGGTGGGGATGTAAACTCCTGCATAGGATTACTTCCCTGTTCTGCTGTAAAGGGAGTTTCCCTGGAGTATGGCTTGCCCCACCCTTAATCCTTTCAGCCTGCAAGAGATAAAAGGAAAGAGAAGCAAGGGGAGAAAGGGGAACCTCGCACCACCAAGAAATCTGCACCAGGAGAAGAGCGCATCCTTCAGACCCGAGGTTCCTGCACCAAGACACTCCCTGGACAAAGACTGATGCAATGCTGGACTTTCCTCCAGAGCCGACAAGGGGAAAGCCTTTCCCTGGAGCGGACACCCTGAATATGGACTTGCAAACCTACCGGACTGTGTAAGAATAAACCTTCCTTTGTTAAAGCCATCCACTCTGTGGTATTTCTGTTAGAGCAGCCCTAGCTGACTGAAACAGTCTGTATGTCTTCTAAGATCCTACTCCTAGTTTGACATCTCTCTTCCCCCACTGTTTGCTACTTTTGTTTGCTTGTTTAATGTCTTTTATGTCTCAAAAGTCTATGCCAAGAAATTTGGAGGACAGCTACCTGGCCAACTGACTGGAAGAGATCCGTATTTATGCCCATTCCAACAAAAGGTGATCCACTGAATGCAGAAATGACCAAACAGTATCGTTAATATCACACGCAAGTAAGATTTTGCTGGAGATCATTCAAAAGCAACTGCAACTGTATGTTGACAAAGAACTACAAGAAATTCCAAGCTGGATTCACAAGGCGTGGAACCAGGGATATCGTTGCTGATGTCAGATGGCTGTTGGCTGAAAGCAGAGAATACCAGAAGGAGATTTACCTGTGTTTAATTAACTATGCAAAGACATTTGACTGTGTGGATCATAGCAAATTATGGCTAACATTGCATAAAATGGGAGTTCCAGAACAATTGTGCTCTTAAGGAATCCATATGTGGATCAAGAGGCAGTCGTGTGAACAAAACAAGGGGACACTGCATGGCTTGAGGTCAAGAAACATATGCATCAGGGTTGTATCCTTTCACCATAACTTTTCAATGTGTGTGCTGAGCAAATAATCCAAGAAACTGTATCACACAAAGAAGAACGAGGCATCAGGATTGGAGGATGACTCATTAACAACCTGCGTTACACAAACGACACCACCTTACTTGCTGGAAGTGAAGAAGACTTGAAACACTGATGAAAATCAAGGACCGCAGCCTTCATTATGGATTGCACCTCAACATCGAGAAAACAACTCACAACTGGACCAGTAAGCAGCAGCATCATAAACATAAATAGAGAAAAGACTGAGGTTGTCAAGGATTTCATTTTATTTGGATCCACAATCAATGCCCGTGGGAGCAGCAGTCAAGAAACCAAAAGATGCATTGTGCTGGGAAAATCTGCTGCAAAGAATCTCTTTGTAAACTATTGAAAAGTAAAGATGTCACCTTCAAGAATAAAGTGCACTTGATCCAAGCCATGGTATTTTCAGTCACATCATATACATACAAAAGCTGGACAATGAATAAAGAAGACAGTAGAAGAATTGGTGCCTCTGAAATGTGGTGTTGGAGAATAATGTTGAATGTATGATGGGCTGCTGAAAGAACAAACAGATCTGTTCTGGAAGAAGTACAACCAGAGTACTTGTTTGAGTCAGCTAGTGCTGCTCTAACAGAATTACCACAAAATGGGTGGCTTTAACAAAGGAGAGTTATTCTTACACAGTCTGGTGGTTACAAGTCCAGATTCAGGATGTCTGCTCCAAGGAAAGGCTTTCCCTCTTGTCGGCTCTGGAGGAAAGTCCTTGTGTTGCATCAGTCATTGTTTAGGGAGTATCTTGGTACAGGAACCTCAGGTCTGAAGGACACACTCTTCTCCTGGTGCTGCTTTCTTGATGGTGTGAGGTTCCCAACTCTCTGCTTGCTTCCCTTTCCTTTTATCTCTTGTAGGATGAAAGGGTTAAGGGTAATACAAACCACATTCCAGGGAACTCCCTTTAAAGTGGAGCAGGGAGGTGATTCTATGAAGGGATTTACAGTCCCACCATAATTCTTCAACACATAGCAAGGAAAATAACCAAATGGAGGACAATCACAAAATATTGGGAATCATGGCCCAGCCACATGATTACACATATTTTTGGGTGGACACAACTCAATCCATGACAGTACTGCTTGGAAGCAAAGATGGCAAGACTGCTTCTTACATACTTTGGACATGTTGGATCAGTTCCTGGAGAAGGCCATCATACTTGGTAGAGTGCAGGGTCTGCACGAAAGAGGAGGACCCTCAATGAGATGGATAGGCACAGTAGCTGCAACAACGGGCTTAAACATAAAAACAATTGTGGACATGGTGCAAGACTGGGTGGTGGTTCTGCTGTGCATAGGGTTGTTACGAGCTGAACTGACTAATCCTGCCTACCCATGGAAGCAGCAGTCAGGAAATCAAAAGATGTATTGCATTGAGAAAACCTGATGCATCGGACCTCTTTAAAACCTTATAAAGTAAAAATGTGGCCTTGAAGACAAAGACATGCCTGACCCAAGCCAAGCCATGGTATGTTCAGTTGCATCATAGGCATGCAAAAGCTGGATAGTGAATAGAAAGACAGGAGAACTGATGCTGTTGAATTGTGGTGTTAGAGAAGAATGTTTAGTGTGCCAGAGATGGCCGAAAGAACAAACAGATCTGTTCTGGAAGAAGTACAGAGTGCTCCTTGGAAGCCAAGATAGCAAGACTGCATCTCATATACTTTGGACACATCTGGAGGGATCAATCCCTGAAGAAAGATGTCATGCTTGGTAGAGTGGGCAGTCAGTGAGAAAGAGAAAGACCCTCAGCAAGATGTATGGACACAGTGGCTACAACGATGGGCTTAAGCATAAAAATGATTGCGGGCATGGCGCAGGGCCAGGCAGTATTTCTATCTGTTATGCACAGGGTCGCTATGATTCAGAACCAACTCAGCAGCACATAACAACTAAAACAAAAATCTTGACTTAGTAATAGAGACAAGGCTTTCCCAAATGGGCTTATAACCACAGGCATGGAGGTTAGGACTTATAACCCATATTTCCATGGGAAACAATTTAATTTAAAATAACAGCCTCAATACATAGGCATTGTTTATTGAATCATGGCCTCCAAACCCCCACTTCCTGAAGTCAGCTGATATCAGGGCACCAGGTGGTCTTTCTAGACTGGAAATCCCTCACTCATCAGCACAAGACCTTAGTCACTGGCCTAGTAAGGACTCAACCAAACCCAACCCCACTGCTATCAAGTCAATTCTGACAATTAGCTACCCTGTAGGACAGAGTAGAACAGCACTGTGGGATTTCCAAGGCTCTAAACCTTTAGGGAAGCTGACTGCCGTATCTTTCTTGAACAGAGCAACTGGTGGATTGGAATCATTGACCTTTCAGTTAACGACCCAGCTATTAACAACTGCACCACTGGGGCTTCTTATATAACAGAAACTAAAGCCATTGCCATCAAGTTGATTCTGACTCATAGTGACCTATACAACAAAACAGATATGCCCCATCTGGCATTTGAGGAACAGCTGGTGGATTCCAACTGCCAGTCTTTTCATTAGCAGCTGAGTGCTTGCTTAAGCACAATTCCACCATGCCTCGTTAACTAACAAAGGTAATTCAATTACTGAGGATAACCCACTATTTTAAAATGATTTTGCAGGAACTGGGGAAAACGTCCAAATTTCGTTAGGCAAGGTTAATTGTCAAGCCCACACTATGGGCTGGTGATGGGTGGTAATAGTTGGATTGAGGTATCCCAAACTTTAGGATCTACCTGGTCTGGGGGTAGGAGAAGGTCGGGTAGGTGAGGAGGTTCAGCTATGAAGAGAGTATGAGGGAAGCTGAGGGGTCTGAGGTGATTGGTAGAGTAGTTCCTAGTTTAGAGAGGAGATCTCTGCCTAGGAGCGGAGTGGGGCAGGAGGGCATTATTAGGAAGGAGTGTGTTAGGATTTTATTGTCTAACAGGCATGAAATGGGTCCCGTTGTTGGTGGGTTAGAGGGCTGTCTGTCGATTCCCATAACTGAGATTGGGGAAGAATAAGTTTGGCTCGAGTAGGAGGGGATAACAGAATAGGTAGCCTCCATGCCAATTAAAAACAATAACGACTTACCCGCTACCTTGAGAGTTACCCTGGGCTCAGTGAGAGTGATCGGGGTCCGTGAGCTAGGGCTCCCTCAGTCTTCAGCTGCCAGTCCCAGGACAGCCAGCGGCAGGTCTCGGATGGAGAGGATGGCCCCCCCCTTGTTTTTCACAGAGGGACAGTCACTCTTCCAATGGTCCCACTGACCACATGCCAGGCATAGAGTGGTGGGTGGCTGTGGTTGTAGACAAAGTTTAGCCCAGTGTCCTTCTTTGCTGCATTTAAAGCACTCACCTGGCGGAGTGCGGCTTGGAGTGTTCTTTCTCTCATTTGCTGGCCTCAGGGCTGCCACCAAGGCTTGGGCCTGTAAATGTGCCTTTAGGTGAGTCTGGGTTTCTGTTTCTGCCTCTGCCTGCTCCTCTTGGGTGTTAAAGACTTTAAAGGCCATATTTACCAAGTCTCATATGGGAGTTTGGGGACCGTCCTCAGCCTTTTTAGTTTTTTTCTGATGTCTGGGGCTGATTGTGTTATAAAGTAGGTTGTTAAGACTGTGGCTCCTGCTGGGAAAATAGGGTCTAGGCGGGTATATTGGGTGAGTGTCTCGGTAAGGCAATTGAGAAAGGCAGCAGGGTTTTAGGCGACAGTGGGAGAGCTGCTGGGTGTGTCGGCTCGGAGGAGGATGGTGGTCTCGGGTGGAGGTGAGAGGGACTCTGGTGAGTCCGGGAATGAAGAGGTTAGTTTGTGGGGGGGGTTGGGTTCCATTTGGTCTGACCCTTTGTTAGCTTGGGTCAGGGTTTCTCTGGCTAAGAGGATTTGAGTGGTATTACACGTGGAGAGGAGTGAAGGATGGGAGCACAGATAGAGAAAGGCTTGGACGGAGAGGACTTCCAGCCATTTGCCTGTGTGCTGACAAAAGTTGTCTAGGTCTATTAGAACTCCATAATCAAAGGTTCCCTGTTTGGGCCATTTAGACCCATTATCTAGTGGGTACTAAGGCCAGGTAGTGGTGCAATAGAAGATTAGGCACTTAGGGTGCAAGTCTTGAGCTAGCCCCAGAGCCTGCAAGTTATGTAGGAGGCAGCCCAAAGGAGTGGACAGGTCAGGCTTGGAGTTCTGGTTTCCCATGGTTCTAGAACCCGCAGAAAGAACCTTCTGAAGCGAGTGATGTCTCACTCGTTCAGAAAGGGTCTTGTGGACAGATGGTCTCAGAGGTCACAGGGAACGTCTCCTAACTGTGTATTTCTGAGACTCAAGCCTAACGGCCATGGAGATACCTCTAACATAGTACCACAGTTTTCTGGACAGTCAGGGGGGCAGAGACACCAGAAGGGTGGAAGTTAGGTGGACCAGAACTCGCCCAAGATTCGACTGGAGTGAGAGGGGTTTTAGGAGGGTGAGTTGGGGACAGGATGGTCTGGTTGAGGGGATTGCTTACTTACCCTAAGTGGTGAGTGGAGGCCAGAGTCCCTGGTTCATCCCAGGAAGAATAGGGAAATGGTGGAAGGTTAGAAGGGAGAACGAGACAAAGGGTGAGGGATGGGCACATGGCCACAGCCCCTCCTGGGTTTCGGCACCGAATATTAGAGGTTTTAGATGTAAAGGGTTTTGTTTAGTTTAAATTATGCAGTAAAAGAAAACCAGAGAAAGAGAAAGAGAAAGAAAAAGTTTATTTGCATCCCAGGCAGCTTTACAGAGTTCCTGGGAGGGAGTCTGCAAAACCGCACTCTGGTCCGGGGGTTGGGGGCTTATAGAAGGGTGGTGGACCTTATTGAGGACAGCACTGAGGACAGTGCCGGTGGCAAGTCGCCAATGGGCTTGTGGACAATTAGAGTCACTTAATTACCATAGGGGAGTATTGTTTTCAGTGGAGTGAGGTGAGGAGAGGTCTAGTTGAGCCTGCTTGGAAGAAGCAGTAGCTAGTCTTCATTTGAATGGAGTTCCCGGAATAGCTGGTGGATGAGACATTTTGACTTGGGCCGTTCCAGGAATAGTTCGGGGAGGAGGGTTTGGGTTTTAGCCTAACACTATGTTTTCCCAGTTTATTTAATAATTTTTGTCCCAGCAGTACAAAAGGGCAGCCAGTGATATCTGGAAAGGAGTGCCTTAGTAGCTGTGTCCTCATCAGATATAAGAGTAAAATTTTACCTTAGGTTTTTAATCTAAGGCCATAATCATACAGTCCCTCTTGGAGAGTGGAACCATTAGGTAATTTAAGGTAGAGAAGGTGGCTATTGTGTCTAAGACAAATTTAATCTTACTTTTCATGTGAGTGTAACCCTTAGCTCTCTGATGTGTGGCCGGGAGGCAGACAGGCCTTGGGGTCCCTGTCAGTGGTTAGTGGTCAGCTTCTTAGACTCCTCTTTTGAGAGAGTCCAGGAAGACCTGTCCATCTGGGCATTTGGTTGGGGAAGTTATTGCCAGAAAGTCCTGTGGCAAAAAGCCAATTCACTGTGACAGGAGCTTTGGGATGAGATCAAAGGTTTCATTTGCAAGCGGCATTGCCAAGGGACAGGGAGGTATTCTCATCCTCAGGAGCCTGCCCCAAGTTAGTCAGGCAAAGTCTGAGTATTTAAAGGGAGAGATCACATGCAGATGTACGGGGCATTTGGGGGCATGTGGGTGTCCACTGAGTGGAAGTCAGCTGGGTGGAGGGGCTTGCCTGGGTGGAGGTCCCTTCACAATCTTGCAGACCACCGAAGAAAACAAAGTGGTTCTAGACGTCATCTGGCCAGTAACCTCAAGAATAATGCTGAAACACAAGTTACTTCTCCATCCTCCTTGGCCTCTGCTAGATTCTTTTATCAAGACAAAAGGAGTCATTCATTGTCTATAGTTCTCTGAATCCACACTAGAGCCTATGAGGGCCCCGCCCTAGCATCACTCCCTAGGACTTGTGGAATGTGGAGGTCTTGTCTTTCCTGGTTCTTAGGGATGATCTGAAATAATATCTCTCAGGTCCCCTTAGTTTTAAGCATTCCTCACATGGAGGTCTTTTCAGCCTCTGGTTTCAAAGTCAACTGAATATCCTGTGCTCAGGACACTCCACCTTAAGAGGGGGCACATTTTCAACAATACCTGTAATAGCCAGGTCCATATTCACTGGCCAGTGAGCTTGTTACCAGAAAAGCCCGGAAGTTCGGCTACCTGCCACAAAAAGCCAATTCACCGAGACAGGAGATTTTGGGGTGAGATCAAAGGTTTTATTTGCAAGCAGTCATTGCAAAGGTCCAGGGAGATATTCTCATTCTCAAATCCTATCCAAGTTGGTCAGGCAAAGTGTGAGTATTTAAAGGGAAAGGCCACGTGCAGATGTAGGGAACAATATGGTCAGTTCGGGGATCTAAGGGTCAACTAAGTGGAAGTCAGCTGGGTGGAAGCCGACTGAGTAGAGGGGTAGGCTGGGTGGAGGTCAATTGGGTGAAGGTCTGCTTTACAGTCTTGCAGGGCATCACCAGCCATCAAGGACTAGTCTGGCTTAGACTCGTCTGGCAAGTAATCTAGAAGAACAATGCTCAGACACCAGTTACTTCTCCATCCTCCCAGCCTCCTGCTTGATTTTTATTATTGGTTTTATCAGGACAAAAGGAGTCCTTTATTGTCTATAGTTCACTGAATCTATAGTGGAGCTTAAAGAGGGCCTCACCCTAGTGTCACCACCTGTGGCTTATGTAGTGTGCAGGTCATGTCTTTCCTTTTGTTAGGAATTATCTCAAACAATGTCTTTCAGGTCCTCTTAGTTTTCAGCACCTGTGACATGGAGGCTGTTTCAGAATCTTTGATCAAAAATGTTCGATAAGTAGTAATTGAATACCATCAAGTTTTTAAAATCCCAGGTACCATACAGTGAGTTAGGAAGTAAAAGAGAAACACTAATAATATTGTAAGGTGAGGTAGGGTAAACCTATCGGCAGGGGTTGGAGAGACAGCGAGTGAGTCAGCAGTAGAGCAGGATTTATTGGTGTGCTCCTGGGCAAACAGGTTCCAAAGTAGGAGTCAGAGAACCAGCGCTCTCAAGTCGGGGAAGGGGGTTTTACACAGAGGCGGATGGTTCCACCTAGCGTGGACCTTAGTGGGGACATGGGGAAAAAGGCGGGAGCCAATAGGATTTGAGCAATGTAAGTCACTTGATTAGCATATGAGAAAAACAGCTGGGGACTTTGGGCTTTCCAGGAAGGGAAGGGTTTGCCATGCTCTGATGATTTCCAGGAACGGAGGCCTGGACTTTCCAGGAAGGGAGGCGCTCCCCCTGCGCTGATGATTTCCAGGACCCGCATCCTGGTTGTGATATCCAGGTACAACCCGGCCCGCCTGACAAATATCAAGCCAGTTATGTCAAATAACCAATGAAACTGTGACCCTAAGGTCTTTGAACAAGAAAATAAATCTAAACACCTCATAAGTAGCATCAGTAACTGTTTTTCATGTGTCTCCACAGCAACTGTATTTTGTAAAGCCTCAGATTCTAACCCATTAGTTAAATACTTTAGGAGAAAAGGAAATGTTTACTTATATCTAGAAACTAGAGCCTTGAAACATCAGTAGTATTTCCACATAAACCTATAGTGTATTTTTATATACTAAGCCTTATGTAGTCTTTCTTTTTTTTTTTTTGTTCCACCTGATTTTGGATCAGCTGTAGTCTGTGAGTCCATCAGTTTCTGAGTAAGAGTTTTGGATATTTGGAATTATAGTCCTCTTCACAAGTCTAATGCCTTTGTTGAGATATTTTGGTCAAATGTTTTCAGAAAATCAGCAAAAATAATTGTAGATGACAAAAACTTAATATAACTACAAGCAAACTGTAAAGACCAAATAATATCCAATTTGTTAGAAAATGGTAATAATATTTCCAAATATAATCATTACCCATATTTTTAAAGAACTTCAGATACCATATATAATTATCTTGAGGCAGAATACCACATAGGGTATACCAAGATTAGTAAGTCTATAAATACCTATACAATATAAAAATAAATTTATAGGTAAATAATTTGAATTCCCCAATCAAAGCACTGGCTTTAATAATGTTAGATTAAAATAATAATAATAAAGTTATTGTCATGTTAGCAATTCAAATCAAACCAAGTGTTGTGGAGTCAATTCTGAATCGTAGTGACCCTATAGGACAGAATAAAACTGCTCTACAGAGCTCCCAAGAAGCACCTGGCAGACTTGAACTGCTGGCCTTTTGGATAACAGGCATAGCACTTAATCACTATGAAACTGGAGGCTGAAATAGCCTCTGTGTCAGGCGTGCTCAAAACTAAGGGGACCTGAGAGACATTGTTTCAGATCATCCCTGTTGGCTATAGCCCTTCAGTGCCCACCTCAGGGTAACCCAATTGGCCTCCCAAATCAAGACTTGGATCACCTTACCAGCTGAATACTGACCCCAATCAATACAAGTACAGTCAAAATATGAGGCCAGTAAAGTGAAATGTCCTGAGCACCCCAAAACTGGATGCCTAGCTGACCTTCCACAGGCCCAGATGGACAGGACCTCTCATAATGGCTCTCAGAAGAGGGATCTGAAGAAACAGACTATGGACAGAGCCCTGAGACCCACCTGGCACACAGTCACACCATTGATGTCTTTATGGGGAAACCAAGGGTTATACTTAATGTGGAAGGTAAGAAGATTAAATTTGTCTTAGACAGAAAAGCCACCTTCTCTACCTTAAATGGGCCCTCTCTCCAAGCAGGACTGTTTAATTACTGGTTTGGACTAAATATCTAAGATAAAACATTTGCCTTTATGTCTGATGGGCTTGCAGTTAGGAAGACATTTCATTCTATATATCCCTTAATATACTGTTTTATTGCTGAGACAAATATATTTAAAAACTCAACTAAATATAAGAAATGAGGACCTAAGAATTACTTATATTGTTGGTTAATATGTTAAACACTAAAGAACCAGAAGGATGTATACCAAAATAAATTTTCAGTCAGGTTACATCACAAGTTCGAGAGTGGAGGCAGACAGATAGTCTGTGGGAAAACACACAACAGAAACCTTATGAGAAATGTAGTACCTCTTTTGAGTCAACAGTCAGGGGTAAGACTGCGGGGTAAGACTGCGGTATCACTAAAACTAGTGACAAAACAATATTAACTGTGTTTTGGGACACTGAGATAAGTCCCCCAACAATTGTATAAACTTCCTCAAAGTTGTTTTTTAAATGCAACCAACTCCAGGGACATGTGCAAAAAGTCCCACTTCCACCACTATGTGTTCTTCCAATGGGACACCAGAGAGCTACTATCAGTACTGGGGAATTGAACCAAGGGACAAGCAGCTGTCATCCAAAAAGGAAATACTCCAGATCCCCATACCTAACTTATCCCCAGCTTGTAGCCTAGGCATAGACAGGCTATACAAACCCAACTGGCTAATGTCCATATTACTGCCACTGGTAGTTACCTTATTAATCTTTGTGGTTACTCTTACCTTTGGGCCTCTAATTCTTAAGTTAATTCACTTTATCTCTTCCAGACTACAAATTCAAGTTAAACTCATGGTCCTATAAGAATACCAGTCTGTACTCCCCAACAAGTGAATCAAATTCTGCTCTTCCGAGAGACTCGACAAAGCCCTAAAGGCAACCAATGGACCTCCTTCTTTACAGAATGCCAGGAGGCAAAAGGACCCCCCACCTCCCTGTATACCCCAGGACAAGTCAACGACCCTTGTCAGCAGGAAGTAGCTAAGAGAGAATGATGCCCTCTGTCCTTAAACCAAAAGTGGGGAGTTGAGGGAACTCTGTCCCTGAAATTCAGGGAGGTCATTGAGAGGACTCTGTCCTTCAGGGAGGTCATCTTATCCAATGTTCAGACCTGCCATCAGCTCAAAACAGCCTGGTAGGCCCCACCCACTACAACCACAAATAACTTTAAGCCTGTCTTCCCCACCCCCCAATAGAAAGCCCTTCCATTATCAAAATCTTGACATAAACCATAGCCCTTCCTCTTCTGACTTCTTCCTTATTCAGACCATAAGTCTCCTAACCAGAATTTCTTGCTACTCCTCTTTCTTTCCTTATCAAATCATAAACTCCCGTCACCCCACACTACCTCACTGTGTTGAAATGAAACATAAGTAACTCCATTTTGGACCTCAGATTCCATTTTGAGGAAGGGAGCAGTAAAAATTCAGGGTATTAAAGTAGAAGTCTCCAGGAAACAACTTAGCAGAAAATAACAGGAAATACCATAGAGTAATTTCACCTTTGTATTGCAAAGGACAGAGCCTAGAGACAGCCTTACAGATAACCCCTGGAGCCAGCCCTAACCACAAGCTATTGAAACATCCATTTTTACAATTTATGGAAATTCCATGTGGTTGAAACATTCACCAATGTGGCTGACACATTCACCAACAGCTACATTTTGCAACTTGCAGAAATTCCACATGGCCATGCAAAAACCAGCTCCCCCTCCCTACTTTGTGGTTTTACGGCTTAAATCCTGCGCACTAAAGAAACCTGGGGTCACCTCCTGCTCTGCGTAGTTTGGAGTGCGTCCCTGGTGCACCAGCTTTTTTTATTGGGCACATTTTTAATAAAACTTAACTTTTACAAGGAAACTGTGTCACATCTTGAAATCTGGACCCTAACAACTGAAACTTTAAAACTATAAAAAAACCTGCCCCACTTGGCTCCAACCCCACTGTCTTTCTCTTCCAGTTAACTCCCTTGAACCCTTGGACTGGTGTGTCTCTATCTCTGTTTTGGGCCACCCTCTCCCCAACAGTCCCTAACACAAAAGGCAAGATATGACCTCCACACTACACAAGCCCCCAGGGGCAACTCTAGGGTGGGGCCCTCTGTAGGCTCCACTGTAGATTCAGTATAGAAAATAAATTATTCCTTTTGTCTTGATAAAACCAATGAGAAAAGAACCAAACAGGATACTGGTGGGTGGAGAAGTAACTTGTGTTTGAGCATTATTCTTCTAGGTTACTGGCCAGATGAGTCTAACTTCACTCTGTTTTCCTTGATGGCCCCTGACATTGCGAAGCAGATCTCCACCCAGTTGATTTCTTCCACCCAGCTGGCCTCTACCCAATTGACCTCCATTCAGTTGATCCCCAACTGCGGCATTTTTTCCTACATCTGTGTGTAGTCGTCTTTCCCTTTAAATACTCAGACTTTGCCTGACCAATCTGGACGGGATCTGAGGATAAGAATATCTCCCTGTCCCTTTGCAGTGCCAGCTTGCAAATAAAACCTTTGATCTCATCCCAAAAGTTCCCGTCTCAGTGAATTGGCTTTTTGTGGCAGATAGCCAAACTCTTGGGCTTTTCTGGTAACATGGCTGTCTACTCTTTTGGTGAAAGCTGAATATTGAGTGTCTAAGAAAGTTACAATAGCCTGGTATATAATTGGGGGACCACTGCAAAATTCACAGAAAGAAGTGTATGCTCTTTAGGTTTCCTTGATAATTGTGTCTGTAATCTAATATTCTTAAAGCGTCAGACAAACTATGTTAATCTAAGAGACTACATCAAAGCTTGGGATAAATGTATATGGCCAAGCTTCAAAAGGGGGTAATATGTAACCCTAATATCTTGCAACATGTTTTTCCGTTTTGAGAATGTGTAATTGAAAGCTTCACATAACTAATGCCATAATGATACTCTAAATAATAGTTGTGTTTTTTACTGCACCAGCTACTCTGGCCTCTGCACTGGCCTCTCTCCACTGGGGCACAGAGCCCCCTCAGCTCCTGTGACCTTTCTCTCCCTCTTCTTCTTTGCTGTCCTGAGAGAAATGGCCTTCAGCGTGGAAAACAGCAGCTAGGAAGGCTGCCTAGCAGTTTGTACATACACAACTTCCTTTCTCACTCCTTATCTCAGAGTGAACTTGGCAGGCTTGTTTCACTAATTGAGGAATTTTTGTATGAGTTTTGTCTTTGCTTGTTACAAACATACAGATTAGAGTCCAGGTGTCTGACACACAAGTCTGTAGTTAATAGTTTCTTGTGACTATTTTGTGATGTATACAATTATCTGTGGGCTACTTACTTAAAAACATGAAGTATTTCTTGATGAAATGATATATAAACTGTGATGTAAAAATTGTCTTTTGAGATTCCATGGTGAACATCCTGTGTTGCTGTTGAGTCTCCGGTGGTATGATACCTCCTAACAAACCTTATTCCTCATTCTAACTTGGACTATGTTTCATTGGCTTGACTGCTCGAAGGCATGAACCCAAATCAGGTAACACTGACTCAGTATGGGAATTGTCGACTCCCAAGTGTGAGGCCAGGCTTGGATCCCAGGAGTGTACTGGCTTCACCTTTAGTAGCCTTTTCCTCTGCTCTACTGCAAACAGAACCCTGCTCCTTTGCCCTGTGATAGCCATTCTCAGACAATACTAGCTTCTCTAAAATTTCTCTATCTTTACAGCTTTGGGTGCCAGCATTTTCCAGTTAGAAGTTTCCCATTCTGTCAACTATTAGAGGTTTTAGATGTAAAAGGTTTTGTTTAGTTTAAATTATGCAGTAAAAGAAAACCAGGGAAAGAGAGAAAGAGAAAGAAAAAGTTTATTTGCGTCCCGGGAGGCTTTACAGAGCTCCCATCTGGTCGGGGGGGGGGGGGTTGGGGGTTTATAAAAGGGTGGTGGTGGACCTAGTTGAGATCAGTGCTAAGGACAGTGCCCGTGGCAAGTAGCCAATGGGGTTGTGGGTGGCAAGTAGCCAGTGGGGTTGTGGGTGGCAAGTAGCCAATGGGGTTGTGGACAACTAGAGTCACGTAATTAACATAGAGTGGTGTTGTTTTCAGTGGAGTGAGGTGAGGAGAGGTCTAGTTGAACCCATGGGAAAGAAGCGGTAGGTAGTCTTCATTCGAATGGAATTTCCGGAATAGCTGGTGGATGAGATGTTTTGATTCCGGGCGTTCTGGGAATGGTTGGGGGGGGGGTTGCGTTTCAGTCTAACATCAACTTTCCTGATCTCCCCCTTTTCCAGGTACCTTAAGAAGAGTTGGAATCAACTATAGAGTAGTGGGATTTTTTGCTTGTTTGTTTTTTACCAAGAGGGCATCTCTGTTGTACTGACTGTTAAACTGCCATATGGAATTTCCAAGCTTTCCTTCCTTGTTTTTCTAACATAGTGTTGAAAGAGCTCTGATACAGTGCTGTTTTTTGCCTAGGCTGCTGAGTATGATCCTTGCCATGTTTTCCTTGGACAGGTAGAGCTACTGAAAAGCTATCCATTTTTTGCAAGGGTCCAGAGGAAAGGGAATAGTGCAATTTGATTGGTTTCCTTCTTTTCCTTGCTGTCCCAGTCCTAAAAGAGAGATATTTTTATAGCTCTTTCCATGCCTGGATTTTCAGATGTTCTTACACAAACCAAAATCCACTGTGTTTGGAATTGACTCTAACTCATAGCTACCCCATTGTGTTTCTAAGGCTGTAAATCTTTGCAAAAGACAATTGCCACTCCTTTTGCCCACAGAGCAGCACGTGGTGGCTTTCAACTACTTACCACTGGGTTAGCAATCAATCACTTTAACACTGCTCACTAGGGCTCATTATTCTTACAAAGTTAAACAAATATTCCTTTGCAGACATCTGTCACCAAAATTAATACAACAGTGGTTCTTCCTTTGTTGGAATGAGACATAAGTAAACTCCATTCTGAACCTCAGATTCCTTCTTGGGCAAAGGGCAGTGGCAATTCAGGATAAAAGGCTCCAGGAAATAACTTAGCAGAAAAATAGCAAGAAAAACCCTAGGCTGGCTTCACCCTTATCTTACAAAGGACAACAGCCTAGAGGCAGCCTTACAGAGCCCCAGGAGCCAGCCCTAATCATATGGCCTCAACCAATCCATACAAAGATCAGCTCCCCCTCCCTACCTTGCAATCTCACGACTTAAATACTGGGCGCTGAGGAAGCTCCTGGTCGCCTCCTCTCTGCACAGATTGGAGTGGTTCCCTGGTGCACCAGTTTTTTTTTTTTCCTATTGGGCATATTTTTTAATAAAATTTAACTTTTAAAGAAATTCTGGGTCGCGTCTTGAAATTCAAACCCCAACACCTTCACCTCAGACTGAGGGAACTCTGTCCCTGCAGTTCAGGGAGGTCATCTTATACACTGATCAAACTTGCCCATTAACTGAAAAGAGCCTGGTATGCATGCCCCACAGGTTTGGCCAAAAACAGCATGTTATGCCCCAGCCGGTGTAATGTAAAACTATAAATAACTTTGTGCCTACCTTCCCCCCCAACTGAAGGCTCTTCCGTTATCATAATCTTTACCATAATCAAACTTTACCCTTCCCCCTTCTAGTCAAAACTTCTTATCAGACCATAAATCCCCTAACCAGAATTTCTTGTTACTTCTCTTTCTTTCCTTATCACACCATAAACCCCCTCCCCCCACACTACCTCATTAAAACTTTAAAACTATAAAAATCCTGCCCTACTGGGGAAAGGCTGACTGAGCAGTGTCAGCTCAGACCCGCCTCTTTCCCTTCGAATCAGCTTTCCTGGGCCTTTGCACTGGTGTGTCTCTGCCTCTGCTTCAGGCCACCTTCTCCCCAGCACAAACGTGCCAACCCTTCATTTCCTTTTCCAAACTGGGCTTACTAGGTATGAATTTGAAAAGATACGACTGGGTGAGGGGTTAGAGAAACCAGCATGTGAAATCGGTATCAGTAAGAGAGAGGACAACGTGCAGTACATTGTGTTCAGATTAGCTAAAATTGGGCATTTTATTATTTATCCCTCCTACTTTTTTAATAAAAACACTCTGACGGCACAGTTGGTAAAAGCTACCACCGCTAACCAAAAACAATTGGCAGCTGGAATCTGCCAGGCGCTCCTTGGAAACTCTATGGGACAGTCGTACTGTTTCTAGTCACGGTGAGTCCGAATCGACCAGACAGCACCAGGCTTGGCTCTTCCATTTCTATTTCTAACTCATCTAGTTTCTTTGCCTTATTTCAGTTTTCAAGAATCAAAATGATCTCCGTACAGGCGTATGGAGTAGATACTCGGAATAAACTTAAAATTTTCATGAGTTTAGCTTATCAACACCGGATAGCGGCACAGAAACAGCCCCTTTTTATTCTAGATATCCCGTATTCACCTATGGCCGCCTCTGCACAGAAGCACGCGAAGAGCGCCGACCTAACACTTCATAAGGAAATGAGAGAAACGTAGCTGCTTCCTGGAATTGCAAACCGCCAGACCCTCGAAGGCCTCCGTAGGGGGACGGGGGTTCGGCCCGACGGGGTTGCGGGGGGAGGCTTGTGGGTGGAGCTGAGCGAAAGGTGCCCGGGCTGCTGTCTGGAGGTGGGTGTCTCAGCACCGAAAGAGTTTGCTAACCCTTGGTTGAGCTGGGCAGAGGCTGCGGGTCTGGGAGAGGCGTGGTCTGGGTGGGACTGAGAAGAGGCGGTCCTGATGGAAGAGCTGTACCTGAAGTGTACCTGTTACCTGCGGCATACACCCTGTAACTGTGAGTATGGTCTGTGGCTGTAGTGCGACGATTGCAGTGAATTACCAAACACAGCAGAGAAGTAGCGGGTGCCACGTGAGGCAGTTTGTGTGAGACTGGTTAACATGGCGGAGAGGGGGGCATGGGTGACCCCGCCTCACAGGGACCAGCCTTGGGCTGTTGAATCGGTCACCCTCCCCAAGGGGAAGTCGGAGAAGGGAGGAAGCTGGCCCCGCCACACCGTCTTTGCAGCGGGTATCAGCAGTGCGGTTCTCTGCCGTAGTTCGAGCCTCGTGGAAATTTGAGAGTTTTTAAGAGGAAGAACGGACTTGAGAAGTGAAACTTTTGGTTCCTGGGTGGTTCCTTTGTTAACATTAGTGGCTGAAAGGAAACTTGCCCTGCAGTTAAGGGGAGAGAAACTGCCTTGGGCAAAAGCTACCCTGGAGGACTGGAGTGCTTGATAAGGACCAGGGTTTGTTCCATCCCTCCGGGGCCCCCGGCCACATGCTTATATAGCATGGAAAGGTAGCGAAGGCGTGCGGCAGAGTAGATGTAACCGGAATGTTTTTAAATGGGTTATCTGTTTAGGATTATGTGTTTCATTGATTGTACTTGGGGTATTGAATGTTTCTCCTACCTAGTATTTCAAAGAGATCTGAATGTAGGATTAAAATGACTACTTTTTTTTTTTTTTAATAGATTACAAGGGGTGTCCCTACATTTCTAGCCAATAGTTAATTGGCTGTGATGGTAGGGGAATAATTTTCCCAGCTACTTCTTGATTGGGTGTGGTGGAAATGGAAGTGTAATTTGCCCTCTCCACCTCCCCAAAGCAAGTTTTCCTTTTCGACTTCAACAAAACAAAAAACCAAAGTGACTGCTGTAAGGCGAGGCAGGGTAAACGTACTGGCGGCGGTTAGAGAGAAAGAGAGTGAGAGTCAGCAGTCGAACAGGATTTATTGGTGGCTCCCGGGCGAACTCTGTGAGCTCCAAAGTAGGAGTCGGAGAAGTCGCGCTTTCAAGTTGGGGAACGGGGTTTACGTAGAAGCGGAGGGTTCTGCCTAGCGCGGACCGTAGTGAGAACGTGGGGAAAAAGGCGGGTGCCAACAGGATTTGGGCGAGGTAAGTCACTTGATTAGCAAATGAGAGAAACAACTGGGGACTTTGGACTTTCCAGGAAGGGAGAGGTTTGCCATGCTCTGATGATTTCCAGTGATGGAGACATTCAGGAGTCTTTCTGCCTGCCTGACAACTGCCATCAAGTCTATTCCGTACTCTTAGTAGCCCTATAGGACACTGTGGAATTGTCCTATGGAGTTTCCAGGGAGTGCCTGGAGGATTTGAATTTGTCTCTTGGTTAGCAGGCATAGTACTTGACCACCACCAAGGTTTCCAAGGCTCCTTTCTAACCAGTAACTGGAAAGTGGGAGATGAGGGTGAAAAGATGTCCCACCCAGGTGGTGTATTTGCAAAGACTTGCAGAGTTCCCCAGGATTGCTGAGAGAACGCAAGATTTGCAGTTGAAGGAAGGACCTGCAGGCTAAAAAGTGACTGTTCTCCTTTTTGAATTCAGAGCAAGTATGTGGTTTGTGTCTGGGTATATGGAGGCAGGACAAGTTCTTGCCTGTCGACCATTTACAGGACTAGAAGTTAAAGGGAGCAGGCCCCTATCCAGCTTGATAAATGTGGGGACCACCTGAGTTTAGCCAATGAAGGGAAGGAAAGTAGGGGACGAGTAGCACTGAAGAGATGGGGTATTTTCCATTTGTACCTGTTAACCTAGCCCATGGAGGTAGGGATGAGATGGGGGCTATCCCCTGTGACCCAGCTAGGTGAGTAGGGAAAGCACACCAGAACTTAATGAAGGCAAAGAGGTTTAACAGTATGAGCTGGTGCAGATAGCTGTAACTGAATATACTGCTGTGGAGGGCTGTGCTTATGAAGACAGATGCTCAAAATTCAAGTCTGAAGAGAAGGTGTTTCAGACCAAGAAACATCCTGTGTCCTCAGAGTACTGGTTTGATAGGACTGGGCTGTGTAAACATTGGCCATCTAAAATGCACTGTGTATTATGACGTGTCGTGGCAGGATTGCACAATTTTGTGAGTGTCTTTACAAATGAAATGAGGAGACAAGGCAGGATCCGAACTGTGATGTTACAGCTATGTATTAATTATTTGGGTCTTTTTTTTTTCCAAATGTATACCTTTTTATTATTATTTTTTAATTACGATTGAGTGAAAATGTACATTCTCATATAAATTTTCATGCCCACCTATATGCCGCTTCCACTGCTCTCCCTGTCCGGTGACAGACATTATTCCTCTCTGCTCCATACATGTCTCATCCTCCCAACAGTTTCCTTTCCCCTCCTCTCCACGCACATCCCTTCCTCCAGCCAGAGGTCCACAGGATGATATCCTATAGATGCATAGAACCATAACGTGCATCCAATATGTGGTCTCTCTGCATCGCCAAGTCCAATCCATTCGCGTTCGAAGAGTGGGCCTTCATAATGATTTATGGGCAAGGGCAGCATCAGGGCCAGGGGCCATGCTCCCAAGGGAACCCTGAAGGTGCTGGACCATCAATGGTGGTCTTTTAGTGGAGATCTCAGGTGCACCCCTTTTCATTCTTGTGTTGCCAGTGAGACTCAACTTTGAGCTCCATCGTGGCTGTCACAGGTGGTGGCCAGGCACCATCCAGTTCTTCCGGTCCCAAGTTGATGTAGGCACCCATATGTGTGGGTCTTTTATCTTCTGGGTTGTCTTTCCGCCGTGTCGTTTTGGTCCTCAGAGAGCATCTGTTCCTGCTGAGTTGGGACCATTTGCTGTGCCCTCGGATGGCAGCTTTTAAGACCCCAGACACCACTCACCAGTGTGGGGTGCAAAGAGCTTATTTGGGTCTTGATTCTCTGGCTTGGCAGTTATGCTGTTGTTTTGGCAGTTTTATATTGATGCAGTCACCTCCATGATGAGATTTGATATAATGTGATTATCTCTGTGAAGGAACTTGGTGTTAGTAGCCAGTCAGTTTAAAGGGATTTTCCTTGGGGGCATATCCTTCATCTGATACAGATGGACCTTCTGGTGAAGGTCCATACTTTTAGCAAGCTCAGAATCTTGTAGCTGGCACCTGATCCTCTGACCTCCAGTTTTCGGGACTTGAGCTAGCAGGGTCCATGCCAATCTTTGGTTGTCAGCCTGTGGGCTCTGCATCTAGTATGTACCATTCCTTGTGGCTGTGTGAGTCAGGAGAAGCCTCCACTCCGACTCCCAGGTTTGGAACATTTCTAACCTTTGCTCTGCATGAACCTTTTCCTTGATCTGTCTCTGTCTCTCTCTATATCCATATGTGTAGGGTTAGGCACTCATCAGCTAACCAAAAGGTTAGTATTTCAAATCCTCCAGGGTGGAAACTCTATGGGGCAGTTTTACTTTGACCTCTTGGGTTGCTGTAGTCGGACTTGATGGCAGTGGGTTTGGTTATTCTAGAAGGTCTGACAATTAAGTTCACGGACTCATCCTAGAAAAAGTGCTACATACCTCACAGCTGAGTATCACTAGGGTCACCTTTTATGTACTCCTCTTAGGAAGTTATGTACTGATGCCAGGCCAGTCCCTAGCCCACTCTTCAAAGCAGTTTTGGAACTCTTTTATTGGAATGCCATCAGACCTGTTGTTGTACTACCCTTGATGTCCTGAATCTCATCAAAATATCTTGCTTTCAATATTTCCTTAATCTTGAGGTAAAGAAAAAAGTCATGGGGGGCCAGGTCAGGTGAGTAGAGAGGGTGTTTCACTGCACTTACCTGTTTACTGGCTGAAAACTCCCTCACAGACAAGTAAACAATTAAGTTTGTGAACTTGCCACTGCATCAGCCTGTGCAATGGCCATTCCAGAAAGAGTTCCAAACTTTCCTTGAAGGGTGAACGAGGCGCTGGCATCAGTGCACAGCTTTTTAATGGGGGGTACTTCATAGGTGACTGTAATGATATTCAGCAATGAGGTTTGTAGCACTTGGAACAATTTCAGTTCACAGACTTAATTGTCAGACTTCATGTATGTGTATGCATGCTTATGTGTGTGTGTGCATACGTATGTATGCATGTGTGTGTATATGTATATACACATACATTTGACTGCTTTTGCCTGTCTAGAGAAACTAGCTTAAGACATTAGGTATTAAAAGTGCTCCTAGAGAATCAGCATTGTAAGGATGAGATTTCTGAATTCTTTTTTTTTTATTGTGATTGAGTGAAAGTGTACAATCTAGTTTAAATGTGCATGCTCAGCTTTCTGCATCACCTCCTGATGTCCTTGCCTGGTGAGAACACACTCCTTCCTTCCATTCTTTACATGTCCCATCCTCTTACAACCTCCTTCCCCTCCTCTCCACTCTTTCCACTCCCCTCTAGTAGGAAGTCAGTAGGACAGCATGCTTTAGATGCATAGAACCATGAAGTTCATGCATGATACAGTCACTCTGTGTTCTGGAGTCCAGTCCATTCCTATCTGAAGAGTTGACCTCAGGAATGAGTTATGATCAGGGACAGCATCAGGTCTAGGGTCCATGCTCCCAGGGGAACTCTCGGGCCTTTGGACCATCGATGGCTGTCTTTTAGTGGACTTCTTAGGGTGTACCCCTTTTGAATTGGTTCTTGAATCCTGTTAGCTTTACAGATGTTGATGACTCTGCTTTCAGTAGTAAACATAGAACTGCTAATCTTTGGCATGAGGTGGCAATAGAAATATGCAAAATATGCAAAGTATAACCACCAATAGATCAGATATTGGTGAGCGGCTTTATTCAGGGTGATCACATATTTGATATCTTTGTGCAGTTTTTCCTGTTGAGAAGTATAAGGAAGCTGATTTGTCACCTCTAGTTTTGTGAGACAAAAATAATGAAAGAAATGAGCTCAGAACTTGAGTGTCAGAGCTAAAGTGCTGCATAAACAACCTGAAAGTTTCTACTTGTACCTTGGAAGAAAGTCTTATACCAGCAGAGCTGTTATTCCTGAGAAACAAAGCTAGAGTCTTATCATAAGAGTTGCTAATTATATCAGAAGAAATGGCTTCTTAAACTGGTGATTGGGACATTGGGCAGATAGTAAGGAAACTGGGGACAGATCCTCTAAATTCTGTAGAGTTATTCCTGCCAATGAAACCAGCCCTATCACTCCCATCTGAAGAGATTACGCCATGTTTGTCTGCTAAGCCACCAGCACCAGGAAAACCATTAGCTCCTCCATCCCATCTCATGAAATGAAACCCAATGTGTCTAAAGAACCTTTGTCTGAGAGTGAGTGCCCTACAGGACTGCTGAGTGTTCTCAAAACACATCCTTATCATCCATTTGAATTTTTGACCTATAGCTAAACTTAAGTCCCTGAGTGTCCCAAAAGGTGAAGTGCAAAGTGTCACCCAGGGAGAGGGACATTGTACTCCCAAAGAACTGGTTGAATTTTTTGTTGTTATTAGGTGCTGCAGAGTTGGTTGTGACTCATAGCAACCCTGTGCACAACAGAACGAAACACTACCCAGTCTTGCGCCATGTCCACAGTTGTTTTTATGCTTAAGTCCATTGTTATGGCCGCTGTATCAATCCATCTCATTGAGGGTCTTCCTCTTTTTCACTGACCCTCCACTCTACCAAGCATAATTTCCTTCTTCAGGGACTAATCCTTCCTGACAACATACCCAAAGTATGTAAGATGCGGTCTTTCCATCTTTGCTTCCAAGTAGCACTGTTGTTGTACCTCTTCCAGAACAGATACGTTTGTTCTTTTGGTGGTCTGTGGTACATTCAACATTCTTGTTCAACACCACAATTCAAAGGCATCAATTTGTCTTCTGTCTTCTTTTCTCATTGTCCAGCTTTCACATGCATATGATGTAATTCAAGGTGACATCTTTACTTTTCACTACTTTAGAGAAATCCTTTGTAGCATGTTTTCCCAATACAGTGTATCTTGATTTCCTGACTCTCGCTTCCGTGAATGTTAATTGTGGACCCAAGTAAAATGAAATCCTTCACAATATCAGTCTTTTCTTCATTTATGCCGATGTTGCTCACTGGTGCAGTTGTGATGATTTTTGTTTTCTTGATGTTGAAGTGCAATCCATGTTGAAGGTTATGGTCCATGATCTTCCTCAGTAAATATATCAGATGTTTACTTCGAGTAAGTAAGGTGGTGTCACCAGCGTAATACAGGTTGTTAATGAGTCATCCTCCAATCCTGATGTCTCGTTCTTCGTGTAGTCCTACTTCTTGGATTATTTGTCTGGCATCTGTATTGAAAAGGTACGGTCAGAGGCTATCACTCTGACACACACCTTTCCTGAGTTTAAACCTTGCAGCGTCTTCTTGTTCTGTTCACACGACTGCCTCTTGTTCCATATACGAATTCCTAAAGAGCACAATTAAGTGTTCTGGAATTGCCATTTTGTGCCATGTTAGCCATAATTTGTTACAGTCCACACAGGCAAATGCTTTTGCATATTCAATGACACACAGGTAAACATCTTTCCAGTATTCTCTGCTTTCAGCCAAAATCAGTCTGGTATCAGCAGTGATATCCCTGGTTCCACATCCTGTTGTGAATCCTGCTTGAATTACTGGAAGTTCCTCGTCAATATACTGTTGCAGTCACTTTTGAATGATCTTGAGCAAAGTTTTACTTGCATATGATATTGATGATATTGTTTTGTAATTTCCCCATTCGATTGGATCACCTTTCTTTGGAATGGGCATAAATAGGTCTGTCTTCCAGTCAGTTGGCCAGGAAGCTGTCTTCCAAGTTTCTTGGCATAGATGAATGAGCACTTCTGTCTCTGCATCTGTTTATTGAAATATCTCAGTTAATATTCCATTGATTCCTGGAACCTAGTTTTTTTGCCAGTGCTTTCCGTGCCCTCTTCCATCAGTACCATTGGGTCCTGATCATCTGCTACCTCTTCAAATGGCTGAACATCAACCAGTTCTTGATTTTCCATGTAGAACTCATTACCATTGCAACTTGAGACTTGAATATTTTCTTCAGCTCCTTCAGCTTGGTAAATGCCGAACGTCTTCTTCCCTTCTGGATTTCCATTTCCAGCTCTTTGCACAAGTCAGTATCATACTTCATTTTGTCTTCTCAAGCTGCGGTTTGATATCTTCTGTTTAGGTCTTTTACTTTGCCACTCCTTCCTTTTCTTTAGCTGCCTGACATTCAAAAGCAGGTTTCAGAGTCTCTTCTAATATCCAATTTGATCTTTCTTTCCTGTCTTTTTAATGACATCTTGCTGTCTTCATGGATGATGTCTTTGATGTCATTCCACACTTTGTCAGTCTTTGGTAATTTGTAGTAGACACATCAAATCTGTTTTTCAGATGGTCTTTAAACACAGGAGGGATATACTCGAGGTCTTGCTTTGGCTCTTGTGGACATTTTCAAATTTTCTTCGGTTTCAATTTTAAGTTGCATATGAACAATTGATGCTCTCTGCTTCAGTTATAACCTGGTATTGTTCTCTCTCTGCTGATATAGTTGACTTTTCTAATATGTACAAATAGAAACCTGGGGAATGTATGTTGGATTGCCTGTTGAAGGTGTGGGATTATGGGGAAAGGAGCATAAAGATGGAAGAGGTTGAGATAATCGATATGGCCACTAAGCCAAGTTTCTTCACTCAATGTTGCAGCTTGAGACGTTAGAAAAAGATCTAAGAGTTTAGTTGGTTGGGTTGCTGAAGGACAGGTTATGTGGTGGACTGCAATAAATCAAGCTGAAGTGCCAAACCTGTGTTAGTATTCTGTAGAAAACCTTAGGAAACCAAAGACTAGAGAAATTGTCTTTTATCAGGTTGGCCCCATATACGCACATATGGAAGATCCAGAGACACAAGGTTGATCACAGCAGTGAAGAAGAAATTCAGGAAGAGGGCCCCATCATTGTTGAGAACTGCTGTGATTGCTGTTTTAAATAAGCCAAATTTAACAGTGGGAATGACCCTAAGTGAATTAAGACATGTAATTATGACTGCATTGGTTGGACTCTTGGTACTGAATGAGCGGTGGCACTCAATCCACACAGAAGAGAAGGGTGTGGTTACCTGTAATGGATAGCAGAGTCAAAGCTGTAATCATAGCAGTCTGAGTCCTATGGACTTGTGCTATTGGATACTTAGTCATAGTGACCCTAGGTGTGAAATAAATAGGAGATCTGGTAAATGTTACCTGATCTGTGTAAAAATGACATTGGGGAAGAGGCTGACCTCTAATTTGATCAGCAGTAAGGAAAATCAAGCCTTCCAAGGCTGATTCTTAGGACACAGAGGTCAAATATGCCTCCTCTCTCTGACATCTTTATCAATTCTACCACCTCCTTCTGTACAACTCTGCTGAGGTTGATAATTCATTGCAATGGCCACTCATAACTCAAAGACAGTACTCATGATGAACACTCAGGATGCAGTTCTTCTATGAGGACAGCCTCTCCCCAGCCTTGCTTACAGGCACACATCTCCCTGGACCTCTACCTCTGCCCAAAGATTCTCAGCTTTCTCTCTTGAAGGACCAAGAAACCCATTATGCCATCTACTGCAGCAGGCTTGTTGCTAGTTCTCTGCCACCACTTCTTCTTGCCTTCATTGTGACATCACTCCCTTTTTGGGGTCTAAGAGTTTTCTCAGTGCAGGGATTCAGTGTCTAAAGGACACATTACACCCCTCCTGGCTCATCTTGCTTGGTGATGGTGGGATCCTTTCTCTCCTACCTGTAGGTGCTTCTTTTCAAACCCAGCTGGATGGCAAAATGGACCAGTCCCTTTGGTGGGCTCCAGTTACCCTATTACACAGTCCCACCCAGTTACTCATATGGCAATTACAAAACCATGGCTAGACAGACCACACAGAAGTGACCCACTGTACCATAATCTAGTCAAGCAGGAGAATTCTAGGTCAAGTGACCAATGATCTAACTTGAATGCCCTGTGTAGAGACTCATGGCCTCTCAATCAAGTCCCACATTTGAGGAACTTTTAAGTTACATACCCCCTTGTGTGAAGAGGTGGCTGGATCCCCTTGAGGAGAGACTTCAGTGCACTGCCCAAAATTTATAGTGTTAATTTTTGTCTATTCTGGGTGTTCCTCAGTGTAAATTGTAAGTGGTTACTTCCTTAATAAAGCCTGTAATTGTGGGTATTGTCTGTGAGTTTTGTGCGGCCATTACAGTGAATTATGACACCCAGCAGAAAAGTAGTGCTGTGGGAGGGACAGCTGCTGTCAGAGTTGGTGAAGATGGCAAAGTGAGGGGTGTGTCAGAGCCCTGTCTCATGGGAACCAGCTTTGGGCTGTTGATCTTGATTCTCCTTCCCTCCCATGAAGCTACAGGAGGTTAAACACCATCCCTGAACTGTTTTTACAAAAAGCGTTTTCTGAACTTGTTGTATGGCTTTACATTTTGTTCAGGTGAATAGTCTTCAGCTTATAGTTAGTGCTTTATGTGGTGTATCGCACATCTAATATAAACTTTTATTTTGATTACAGCTTCTTTGATTGCTCATTGTCATTGGGAGTTACACTTGACCCTGAATGGATAGTTTTGTATTTTTTGAGATATACATCAGGTTAGTTTTGTTTTTTTGACCCATATATCTCATTGTCCAGTTACCATTTTTCCAAAAGGTATCTTTTATGCTTTCTCTGCTAATTTTGAATCTTAGGCTTCGCTGCTCATGGCTGTAAAGTTGAAGTTGTGTTAAGGCAAGTGCCAATGGTAATGGCAGCATCTACACCTAGAGACACTGTACCACTCACATGGAATTTTCCCTTTAGCCTCCAGGTCCGGACTCCCACAAATCTTCACTTGAAAGACGAAGCAAGAGGTTCTGAGGTTTGGATGTTACCATTTCTGGAGACCACTTTTATGAGAGACTGAAATATCTGAACAAAAATTCTAACAGATACCGGAAACAAGGACAAAGCCTTACAGTTGCTGGCAGTGTCTCAGGAACAAGAGAAAATGGTCAAAGCCCAGGTGACTTTTCATTTATGTTTTCCCAATGAATTTGTAGAGGCTGTGATATATCAGTGAAGTTCATCTGAAAAGTATAAATTTGGAAAAGTAGAAGTGGGAGAGAAGGAAACATAGACTTTGACTTCAGCACTGGAAAACACATTGTGGAAATATGCTGTTTTGTTGCGCACCGTATGTGATTGGGAATTTTGGATGCTTCTATTAGCTGTTAACTTGCACTGAATATTTTTATAAGAGAAGCACAGGACCTTGGCCTGACCTTTGCCATGCTGAGTTAATTGTTAGAAATCTCTTTAGTTCTGCCAGTAATTGACAGGAGGCACCCTCCTCCTCTAGCAAGCCTAATGTGTGAAGGCTCTCAGTTCTGTCTGTAGGGTGTCACTGTGACCTCAGCCATTGGTTGACATGCACATTGGGGGTGCCTTGCTCCTTGGACTGGAAAACCAACAGTGTCTTGTGCCAGTCTGGTGGCTGTTCTTCCTACTGAGCCCTGCTGTACTTGCCGCTGCGTGTGACTGTCTTACCTTCTCTAGTGTTGTGGGTATCTTTCTCCTGCCTGTAGAAGGTTCTCAGCGTTGGAGCCTTTGATCAAAAAAATCCACTGCTCAGGGTTCTTCTTCTGGAGAAGTTCCCTCTTCTGCTTTTGGGATAAGCTCATTTCAAGCCCCGTGGCTTGGCAAAAGTCACTAATCCCCTTGGTAGGATTATTTGCCTGGCCCATACCCACAGCTGTTCCATGCACCTTGTTTACTTTATTACTGTCATCCAGTCCCCTTGGTGGGCCCCACACACCTTATATGCATACTCCCACCCAGTTATTTTATGGGTATCACAGAGCTTGGTGAAACCTATAGTTGTCAAGTTCATTCCAAATCATAGTGACCCTGTCACTATGGGACATAGGACAGAGGAGCACTGCCCCATAGAGTTTTCGGGGCTGGGAATCTTCAGGATGGCAGATTGCCACACTTTCTCTTGTGGCACAGCTGGTAAATGTGATCCACTGACCTTTTGGCTAGCAGCCTAGTGCTTAACCACTTCCCCACCAGGGTTTTGTGGAACATGAGTAGAAGGTTATACGAAGTAATTTACTGCACTGAAATTATTAGCATCAGAACCTGTCTCACTTTAGGAGTGATGCTGACTGGGATCAGCAAAAGATTGTCTTTAGGAGATGGAGGTTAGTCATACTTCTGCTGTCCAAGCTTTTCACTAGTTTTGACAATAGCCATAGTGCCACGGTGCTCTCTGCTTCTCTTATGGTTTAGATAATTGTTGTCATAGCTGCACAGCAGGTGTGGTCCATATGTATGCTGCAGGGCTTTTCCGGAAACAGGGTACAACTCAGGATCACTGTTGTGAGAAATGTTGTCAGTACCCTGGATACCGCCCCAAGTCCTCTTGGTAACGGGTGGGTCACTGTAAATCCCCGACTAGGACCTTACCCCTGTGGCTGAGGCAGGTCACCTCACGCCCTGTGATGTCTCCAGTAGGTTATCACCAGTGTTTTCACCCCACGAACACTCAAGAAACCCAATCCAGATTCAGTCAGTGAGAGTGAGGCTTTATTGATGGATTTTGCAAAATCGGGCACCTGAGCCCACAAGAAAAAGAAGTGGGCTAGGGGCACACAAACAGTTTTTCACAAGCATTTTCTCCCCTAACTGGTGAGTCTCTCCCCCAGTTTGTCATTGACTGCGTACTAGGGCGTGAACAGTCTTTGCAGGACTTTCCCTAAGTCCTATCATTCCCTTTCATGATTACATTTCTTTCTTCCCAAAAAGGTTCCCCCTCCCCTATTACATTCTGTTTGCACACACATACCTCGGGTACGGGGGCTCTGTGGTTGCCAGGTCACCTAATAGTTTGTGCCCTGGGTCAGCTAGTAACTTGATACCGCAGCCTTTGTTCCCCTTGGAAACCCTGGTGGCGTAGTGGGTAAAGTGCTACATCTGTTAACCAAAAGGTTGGCAGTCCAAATCTGCCAGGCGCTCCTTGGAAACTCTATGGGGCAGTTCTGCTCTGACCTCTAGGGTCACTAAGAATCAGACCCAACTCCACAGCAGTGGGTTTGGTTTTTGGGTTTTTTTTGTTCCCTTTGTTCTGATGATCCGACTCAACGGCACTTGGCCATGGCTTGGCATTCTGACGATGGGCCATTTGGAAATTTATTTTGTACAACAATCAGCAAATTACAACTCAGGATCAGAATCCAGACACCTGAAGGCAAAGTCTTCCTTTTTCCATGTGGGACAGTCTCTCAGCCCCTTCAGGTCAGGCTCCTCTTGGCCCCCTGTGGACAGGTTTCTCTTGACCTGCTAAGACAGTATCTTCCTGGCCCTGTGTCATTCTCCACTGACTTTCCTTCAGGACTCCTTCTAGGCCTGTTGCCACTGGCACTGTGGCTGTGCTCCTTGTAGGTTTGTTTCGGTCTTAAGAGTTTACAGCCCTTGACCTGTATTGCAGTTCTTTTAGAAGCTTCCTTGTTTCTCTCTCTCCTTCTTCCCTCTACCTTCTTCCTTCTTTTTTCTGCTCCTGCTCTCCCTGCTTGCTTCTGTCTCTAAAACCTGTGTGCTGTTGGCTGAATAGGTATACAGACTCCTTGTTGGTTTCAAGGCATGGCCTTTCCTGGGACGCAGGTACACATATTAACCAATTCCATCTTGGTAGGCCTAGGACGCTCCCCTGGCTGAGCAGGCTGTACTCACTTCCTGTGCATACCTTTGTTGACTGTTCCCTGCAAGGTACCTAGCAACCACAGAGCAGGCTACAGACCTGGAGGAAACAAATAGTATCTAACCTCAGAATTCACAATTTAATGAAAAAAATGGGAGAAATTCTCAGAGGTAGAAAGCTAAGACAAAGGTAACTTGCTACGGCTTAGAGTTAAAATGCCTCAATCTGTTTGTCCAAAGAACCAAGGTCAAAGGCCACATAAAGGAGCTCATTTCACTACAGGCAGATGTTCTGTCTCTATTTATGTGTATTGACCTCTTTTTTTTTCTATTCATTTTCTCTTTACTACATTTTGGGTATTTTCTTTCGGTCTGCGTTACTTTTGCGTAGTTTTCTCTTTTGTGTATTTGATGTGGGTTCAGAAATCAGTTTCTTTACATGTCCCTTTATGTTGCTTCTTTGCAAACCCCAACAATCTTATTACCTTTGTCCAGTTGGTGGATATTTCCTTGGATAAACTTTAATAACATGGCTTGATCCTTTTTTTCCCATTCTTGGTCTGCAACTTGCTCTGTAATACACGTCTTGCAAAGACTGGTTGATAGACTATGTAAATGATGTAGGTTTTTAGCTCGGCCACATTTATGGAAATGTAGTGTCTGAAGAGGGTATTGATCAGTTCATCACCTTATCCTGAAATTGACAAGGAGTTTATTGATAAAACAGTCTGTCCTGCAGAGGTTTTTCACGAAAAAAGGTAAGAGGAGAAACAACAGGAAGAAGCAGACGGGATGAAGCAGAAAGAGCCTGAGTGAAGTGAAGGTAAGGAACCTCATAAATGAGCTGTAACACTCATCAAGGTCTGTAAAGCTGAAGGCAGTGAGAGGCCTAGCCGGGACTTGGAGCAGAGCCGAGAGGAAACCCTTCTGTGGATCACAAGAAGCGGATAGAGCTGCCCTGCACTGAAAAAGGGATAATGTCCCCATGCCTGTTGATCCTGATACTGAGTGGTACCTTGTTCCTTGATAAACCGCTTAGCTAGAGATATAGTCTGTGAGTTCCATGTGGCCATGAAAATGGATTCAGGGATCCAGAAGAGAAGTGGAGAGCTCCATGAGAGGAATGGTTGGTGCCAGAATTGGTAAAAGATTGGTGGATGGAGGTATGTTGGACTTACACGTCATAGGAAGAAGCCTTGGGATGTTCCTGGTAATTGCTCTCCTGAAGTTAGACAGCTTCTGACAATACTATTGATACTGCTATTAGTCCTAGGCCCGTTTCACGACACGCTTTCATTTGTCTGTTGATGTATACAAATGTAAGTTGTAGCATGTGTACTACACGTTTTAGAAAATTCTCCTTACTTCAGTACACGAATTATAGAATTCACAGACTCAGAATCCCCAACCCCACTGCCATCAAGTTGGTTCCAAGTCATAACTACCCTATAAACAGTAGAACTACCCCATGCATGGGGTTTCAAGGAGCATCTGATGGATTTCACCTGCCAGCCTTCTGGATAGCAGCCACAGCATTTAACCACTGTGCCACCAGGGTTCCCAAATTTAGGATAGTTTGTTATAGTTGTGATATTTCTATAATCTAGGTAAATGAATGAAACAGCCCATACGGAGGTAATGAGTCAAACAACTTCCCTCACGTTTCATTCATATGATCAAATGGAAAATACTTTATTAAGCAGGATCCTCTCTATACAGGAATCCCTGACATTCAGGGATGTGTTTGTGACATTCACCCAGGAAGAGTGGCAGCTCCTGGACCCTACCCAGAAGAATCTGTACTGGGCTGTGATGTTGGAGAACTATAGCAACCTGGTGTCTATCGGTATGTCATTGGCCTTTCTTTTCTCAGCTCCTGTAACCTTGAGGGTGTCAGTAGTGGTCAAAGGAGATAGATTGTCAGTCTACTCTCTGACTCCAGGTAAATGGGTTTATTCTTTCTACTCTTGACAGAAAAGCTTTTACTGTGTAAGTTCGAAAATTGTCTTTCTACAAATATAACATTCTGTGTTCTTCAATAGCCCAAAGCCGATTTGGTGATTCTCAGATTCTGATTTTCCTTTCAACAGAGTATCAAGATAGCAAACCAGATGTGCTCTCCAGGGTGGAACAAAATCAGCCTGGGATTGTATTAGACACAAGCCATCGTGGAATCTGTTCAGGTAGGTGAATGGAAAGTGGTAAGCTGAAAAGGCTGTGGAAGTCATGTTCAAGTGAGAGAAGGCATCACGTTTGTGAGGAGTGTCTGACAATATATAAAACCCCAAAACTCACTACTATCAACTGGATTCTGCCCCGTAGAGTTTATAAGGAGCACCTGGCACATTTGAACTGCTGAATTTTTCGTTAGCAGGCGTAGCACTTAACCACTATGCTGGCAGGTTTCTGAGAATATGTGAGTATCCCATATACTCATATCCTTCTCCGTATATGACACCTCTTTTTCCTTCTCGGAGTTGAGACAAATAAATCGTGCTGTGTGTTTTCTAAGACAGATCCCCATTGATTTCACCTGTAATTTTTAAAGATTTGATTGTGCTTTGAGTGACAATTTACAATGCGAGTCTACTGGTCATACAAAACCTTACACACACACTGCTTTGTAACTCTAGCCACTCTCCTTACCCTTGACAGCACACTTCTCCTTTCCTCCCTGTTGCCCATGGCCATTCAACCAAGTCTTGACCCCGTATGCCCTATCATCGCCCCTCTGGACAGGAGGTGCCATTGGCCTCATGTATCTACTAAAGCTGAGAAGTATACTCTTCACTGGTATCATTTTATGTCTTGTAATCCAGTGCAATCTTTGTTCAAAGAGTTGAGTTTTGGGAATGGTTTCTGTTCTAGCCTAACGGAGAGTCCGGGGCCATGTCTTCTGGGAACTGTAGCACTGTTGGTCAGTCAAGTCTGTTGAACTACATTTTGATCATCTTATTCCACAGTCTTCCTAGGATTCTCAAGTCTTTCTCTTCTTTGTATACCTCTACCTACTGCCTTGAAATTCCACCTTCCAGGTCTCTTCTAGAGGTGATTTATGACTGTGTTCAGAGTGAGACCCTTCCTCCCCCGCTGAGTAATACACACTACCTATTGCAGCCGTAAACCCCTCCTCGGATTTATGGCCACACAATAAACTGCTCTCTCATTGTGCTTCTCTCTGCTTCCTTAGTATCTGTTTTACCCTAGTCTGAGGTTCGCTAAAGGTTCTGATTTTCTTTTTTTTTCCTAGTGTTTTAAAATTTTCATCAGTCTAGTGAGTTCATCTTCTGTTTCCTAGAGGAGACTATCAAACTGACATCACCCTTAACATTGTCCAGCGGAGATCTTTTTGTTTATATTTTGTTCATCTTGACTATACTTCTGTATGAGTTTACATTATCTGCAAGGACCTAGGATCATCTTCCCAATCAAAAAAATTCTTACCAACCTAGGTCATCCGTTATTCCTGTACATCTGACACTGTAGCCATGCTGTACCCTCAGGACTCATTTCTTTAAGGCTTCTACCCTCTGAAAAGATTTTTTAACTAGAAAAAACTTTTTTATCAGGTTACATGTTCAGTTGGGTCATAAATGAGATGATAACTCATGTTTACTGAAATGTTACCTCTGCTTCTAAGAATCAGCCCAAAGATGGTTCCCATGAGTTCAGGGTGAAATATAGCCCAACTGCCCAACTTGTAGATTGCTTCTGACACCGCTTCTTCTTTGTCAGCACTCTGTTTTTCTAATGTATTTGTTTATTTATTGCAGTGGTCAAAGAGAAATTACAGAAACAACAATAAGCTATATGGGGCCTGTAATCTTAGGGGTTAGGTATCAACTTTGCTGGTCCATAATTCCCAGTATGATATGATTGTCTTCCTTTCTGATACCTGATGTAATTATCATCTATTTCCTCTGTTATAAATCCAAACCTCTCTATGTTAATGAGGCAGGATTTACTTGTGATGATAATTATAATGTCAAAACGTGTATGTAAATAAAGAAATGCATAGGATAGTGTCCACCAGTATTTCCTGTATAGGATTGCAATACCTGAAGGCCATCTGTTTAATTTTCCTGAAACAGATTATCCACTCTTGTTAAGTACAAAATCTTTGAACCAGCTGTGTGACTCAGTGGGATCCACTGTCAGCTGTTCGCAGAGGGTTCCACCTCTTGGTTGGCTCCAAGATATCTGTTGGATAGTCACATGTTCTTGGGGAGGCCTAAGTACTCTAGGCTAGTCTCATAAAAGCACTTCATGGGCAACTCCCAGAATTGCATTGCCTTCTCTGTGGGCAGGTGCTTCCTCCTGCTGTCTTATCACTCTTATCACTCAGAGTATTACTCTTCCTGTCGAGGGTTTGGCCTTTCCACACGTGTCCAAAGGATGAGGATACTTTGTTTTCTTGGCTCTCGTCTACTAGGAAGCCCCTCAAATTCTCATTGTTTTTGCCCTGTATGTAGGCCTGTCCTCATGACTACCCTGCTTTCCAGGCAATCCAAGTAAAAGATGGGGTAGGTCCTTGCCACTAATCTGCTTAAAGGTCAGTTACTGAACAGCTGCCACAACAGCAATCTAGTAAATTGTTTATCTTGGTTGTTGTAAGCCATGGTCTTTGTGTCCATCACATAATGAGTGAGAGTATGCAAATAAGGTATTTGGGGCCTGTAGTCTTAGGGGTTAAGTATCAACTTTGCTGGTCCATAATTCCCAGTATTTTATGATTGCCTTCCTTTCTGATACCTGATGTAATTATCGTCTATTTCCTCTGTTATAAATCCAAACCTCTCTATGGTAATGAGGCAGGATTTACTTGTGGTATATCTCGAGACAAGGCCTTTCAAGAGGGCTGGAATACTAATTCTGAGATCCAGTGGTTTCATTGCCCCATAAAGGGAGGTCCCATTGTCTCATCTAATTCACCAGCTTCCACAGCGTGGTGAGCCAGCACTCTGTTATCTGACCTGGTGATTTGGTTCCTTGAACCAGGCAGTTGTATGAGTCACAACAAGTGTACTGCTGATGCACTCTTTTGAGAGTACCGTCGTTCACAACGGTGTGAGATTTCCTTTATAAGGTACCTGATTTCCGTGAGACAAAGTAGTGAATTATGGAACCTAAAGACAAGAGGGGGAATACTGAAGGGAGGAGGATTTGATGTTAAAGATGATGGAGTGATGTAGCAATTTGGAAAAGCTGGACATCTGGGACATCTTTGATCCCTGCCTCATAGAAACCAAGTGTTTGCTGATTCTTATAAAACAAATTATTCATTTCCCTCTTTTTGACATTAAAAGAAGTCAGAAGCTATTGTCATGACCTTCTTAACACTACTGTATACCCTGTGGCTCCAGGGAGCTGTTTACCAGCGTGTGTATCCTGGTGCAGTTGTAAACATAGCAGGAGTTAGTATCTGACCTCCTGTAACTTTACAAGAGGGAAGGAAAGTCAAGGTGAGTAGTCCAAGTCTGATTCCTATGAGGCAGAGGTCAGACACACTTCCTTTCTCACCTCTATCATTACCAGTTCTGATACTAACCATTCCTGGCATGACACACTGTCTTTTCTGGTGGGTTTGATAACTCATCGCAGTGGTCACACAGAACTCACAGGCATTCCTTATGACTATTGTCTTTTTATGTTATTGTATTTTATCAGTGTGCAAGGAATATTAAGTATAGTGGATTTTTTACACTTGCATCACAGGGTCATCATAAAGATTCCCCTTTCCTGAATACATGTTTTTAAATGACTTAATTACATTATGAAGGTCATGGAAAGGTTCCTTTTTATCTTGTTTCGTAGATATCTTGAATGTTGGAGATCATGAACTTGAGCATGTGCAAAATGAAAGCAGAGTGGACATCATGGAACAGTCCTATGAGCACAAAGCATTGGAATATATCGTTCATCAGCACAAAACTCATTTAAGGGAACATCATGGTATGGTTGATTTCTATGGAAAAGTTTACGTGGAAAATGTAACTGTACTAGCCCTCAACCAGAGCAGAAGCAATGCAGTAAAGAACTCTGCTGAGCTTAATAGAGATGAGAAAACTGGTCTCCATGCTGCCCAGGAGCAATTTTCTACAGAAACAAAATTCCCTGAGAGTCAGAAATTAAACAGCGTTAATTCCAAGCATCGAAAAACTCAGACAGTAGAGAAACCTTATATGTGTAGTAACTGTGGTGAAGTCTTCAACAGAAAGTCTTTCCTCATTGAACATCAGATCATTCACACAGGAGACAAAGCCTATAGATGCAGCATATGTGGGGAAACCTTCATTACAATGTTTAAGCTTACTGAACATCATCACACAATTCATAATCGAGAAAAGCCATATAAATGCACAGAATGTGGCAAAGCCTATCTCAGTAAATCAACACTCAATAGACATAAAAAATATCATATGGCAGAGAGACCTTATATATGTGGGGATTGTGGAAAAGGCTTCATTTGGAGGTCAAATCTCACTGTTCATCAGCAAGTTCATACTGGTGAAAGACCGAATATGTGTAGTGAGTGTGGAAAAGGCTTCACTGAGAAGAGAGATCTTACTATTCATCAGCGAACTCATAGTGGAGAGAAACCCTATGTATGCAATAAATGTGGAAAAGCCTTCATTGACAACAGAAGGCTCATTATTCATCACCGAATTCATACTGGTGAGAAACCTTATGTATGCAATGAATGTGGAAAAAGCTTCCTTGAGAAGAGAGATCTTACTATTCATCAGCGAACTCATACTGGAGAGAAACCCTTTGTATGCAATACGTGTGGAAAAGGCTTCACTGACAAGAGAAAACTCCTTGCTCATCACCGAATTCATCCTGGCGAGAAACCCTATGTATGTAGTCAATGTGGAAAAGCCTTCATCAACAGAAGAACATTTGTTGCTCATTACCGAGTTCATACTGGTGAAAAATCTTATGAAGGCAGTGAATGTGGAAAAGGCTTCATTGAGAAGAGAGATCTTACTATGCATCAGAGAACTCATACTGTAGAAAAACCCTATGTATGCAGTGAATGTGGAAAAGGATTCAGGCGGAAGGGAAATCTCATTGTTCATCAGCGAACTCATACTGGGGAGAAGCCCTATGTATGCAGTGAATGTGGAAGAGGATTCAGGCGGAAGGAAAATCTCACTGTTCATCAGCGAACTCATACTGGGGAGAAGCCCTATGTATGCAGTGAATGTGGAAGAGGATTCAGGCGGAAGGGAAATCTCACTGTTCATCAGCGAACTCATACTGGGGAGAAGCCCTATGTATGCAGTGAATGTGGAAAAGGATTTACCTGTAATAGTGATCTCACTGTTCATCAACAAATTCATACTGGAAAGAAACCTTACATATGTTCTCAGTGTAACAAAGCTTTCATACGGAAGCGTTATCTCTCTCTTCATCAACGAACTCACACAGGAGAGAAACCATATGTTTGCAGTGAATGTGGAAAAGGCTTCACCCGCAAGGGCCATCTGATTGTTCATCATCGAATTCATACTGGTGAAAAACCCTATTTATGCAGTGAATGTGGCAAGAGCTTCACCCGTAAGAGAAAACTCAGTACTCATCGTCAGATTCATACTCGTCAAAAAACCTTATGTATGAAGTGAATTTGGTAATGCATTCAGTTCAAAAATAGGAATTATAACACATTGGAAGTGTCACAGGAATGACTTTCAGTGCAGTGAATGTGGAAAATTGTATTTCAGAAGTCAAGTGTCATTATACATCAGTAAAGTCACCCAGGTGAGAAACACTTGAAGTGCAGTGAATGTGAGAAAACTTTTTCAAGAAGCCAAACCTTAATGTACATCAGAGATCTCATAGAACAGATGCCATATGGCTGCAGTGAGTGTGGAAAAACTGTTGCCTACCTGCCTTTTGTTGACCTAAAAGAATCAGATTTACAAATGTACATATAAATATACAGTACATATATCTTATGCTTCTGTAATACATTCTTATATTTATGTATGTCTATATGTTGTAGGGAAACAGTGGCGACTCAGTGATTAAGTGCTATGGCTGCTAACCAAAAGGTTGGCAGTTCAAATCCACCAGGTGCTTCTTGGAAACTCCTGGAGCAGCTTTATTTTGTTGTAGGGGGGTCCCTATAGGGTCAATATGACTTAGAATCAACTCAGTGGAAGTGTGTTTGGTTTTATATGTTGTAAAATCAATTCCTCTCTGTGACATTCGGCCTTGGAATCTGTTTTGATAAACAACATAAACCTGGTTATGGCTTTGTTGTTAGTAATTGTAAAGTAATGTGAGATGAGGAGGGAATTCCCGTGTTGGTTTCTACTGAAAAAGAATTACTAATGTCCAGGGAATTCCCTGGTCAATTGACATTTTCTGGGTAAGGTGTCAACAACTTGATGGTTGGATATTTCTGTCCAATCCTGCCTGGTATTTAACAAAACCTGAGTTGACTGAGAGCTCATAGGTAACTGGGGATAGATTGAAGTCTGGTGTTGTGAGGGAGGTCCTATCTTGGAGCTGCTGAGTATAGTGGAAGATGCTGGTGGAGAGCTGGCCTGGCAGAGAATCAGAGTCATGGGAAAGCCAAGGGGTCCCAAACCTGCTACACTGACTAAGTTTGTTAGGTTAGCAGGGGAGCAGCAGATGTGCAGCACAAAGGTGTTGTTATAAATATATAGTCTTGGGCTCCAAGCCAGTGGATTCACAGCAGGTAATTTCCACCAAAGAATCAGAACTGAATGCTCCACCAAGAATGCCCCCATTATACTTGTAATGCGCAACTATGTAGAGTAATGAGGTTCTCTTTGATATGGCCTTTATAATCCTGTCAAAAATGTTTCATTGACCCACAACCCAACCTGTCATTGGTCTGGTTTGGTAGGGACTGATCCGTTTTGTGTGCAAACTGAGTGAATTGTTTTCTTCCAGTGTAATTGGTTGGTTCCTGTTCATATTGGGAGCACTATTGCTTCAGGATGGATATAGATGCCACTTCTGTGGAGGTCAGGAATGATCTCCCTACTGTCAAGAAGCTGAGCATGTATTTTACATCTGGAGTGCTTATACTGTGAACCTCATAGACACAAAAGAAAGCTATAACAGTGAAGGCAGTGCAAGACAGTGACAAATGACAGCAAGAACAACAGAGCCCCATTGGAGAGAAATGGCATCAGGAGAACAAATAGTGGGAACCAGGAGACCAGTATGAGATGCCCTGGCAGGCTTTGGAACACACAGAGAGCAAACTGAGCCTCTCTTGGGAAGTGTCTTGCCAGTGGAGTATGGTGTCTCTGGGAACTTACTGGGAGAGCTAAAGAATTATATCACTAGCCCTACCATGGCGGAGGCCGTTGGATGCTGCAGCTGAGACAAGTCCCTCCTGGCGAGCACTGCCAACAGAAGAGCATGCTGGTAGATATGTCCAATAGACGGGCTGTGTCTTAAAAGTAAGCAAGTGGCCATCTAAGATGTGTGAATTCATCCCAGACCACCTAGAGCAAAGAGAATGAAGAATACTAGACACTGGGAAAATAAGAGCCCAAGAAACAAAAGCCAGCCAAGTGCCGTTGAGTCAGATCCGACTCATGGCGGCCACAGAAACCAGAGTCCATCAGCCTGACACCAGAAGAACTAGATGGTACCAGGCTACTACCAAAGACCACGCATACAGGGAACACAATAGACAGTCCATGATGCAATAGGAAAGAAGGGGGTTTCAGAAGTCAGATTCTAGTAAAAACTTCAGACTTAAATGATCTGGCTGAGACTGGAAGGACCTCAGAAGACATGGCGTCTGGAGTTGATTAGCTGCAAATTAGAACCTTTCTGGAAGCAAACTCTTCAGACAAAGATTGGAGTGGACTATAAGACATGAGATGATTGTCGTGAAGAGTGTGCTTCTTAGCTCTGATAGATTCATGAGACTGCATGGGCAGCTTCTGTCCACAGGTGAGATGGTGAAGGCAGAAAGGGACAGAAGCTGGGCTGAATGGACATGAGAAATACAGGTTGAAATGGAGAAGCGCACTGCCACATTACAGGGGGAGCAGCTAGGGTCACATGACTATGAATTTTGGTGCAAGAAACTAACTTGAATTGTACACTTTCACTTAAAACTCAATAAAAAAAGAAACAGAAGGGCTTGTGAGGATCAATGAATCCCTTTCATATGGCCTTCCAGTGACGGTCTTGTAGTGCCACAAAATGATTGAGTGGGAGCACACCTATAAAGTATGTGAAATTCTTGCCAGGATGGGCTGGGACATACAACTAAGATTCGTATGGCCCACCAAGGGCTTTGGTCAGTTTGCTTACAGACTTAAAATGAACCATTCCTGGTTAGATTTGTGCCTAGGTATTTTACTCTCCTAGACGCTATTGTAAATGGAATTGTTTCCCACTTTCCCTTTCAGATTTCCCATTTCTGGTGTATAGAAACCTAGCTGATTTTGGTTTATTAATTTTGTATCCTGTAAATTTGCAAAATCCCCCTGTTGGTTACAGAAGTTTTTGGGGGGGTTCTTTGGGAAATTCTATATATAAGATCATGGTATCCTTAAATTGACGTGGTCTACTTTTCCAGTTTGAATACCTTTCATGATTTTGTTTCTTTTCTTGCTTTTGTATACTACTCGTTACGGAAAACAGAATGATTCCTGAAGAATAATACAAATTTCAGTTTCATTCCTAAATGTATACTGGAAAGACTTAAAAACATACTCAAAGGCTCGTGCACCAGTATTCATTGCAGTATGTGGTCCAATGGATCAATTTTATACTCCCTGTCTCACTCCCCCAAGTAAATGTGGGCCTATAGTGTTAAGGTGCTGTGGTCTGCCAAGGGAATTGGATAGCTTGTTGGCAGTGTAAATCAAGTGCGGGGCAGTTTTATGGGCTTGGGACCATGCAAATAAAAGTGTCTAACTATCAGTTAGACACTTTTACTATCCCGATTGGTTTCATAAGCCATCTGAGAAGTGGACTGCAGACAGAAGCGGGTAGAGTGAGCAACCTGAGCACCACCGAGTAGAAGAGACGGGAGCAGAGTACGTATTTTGTATCCAGGGTGTCTGGGCTAGGAACTTCCTAGACTCAGGAGACAGACAATAATACTGGAGGTGGTACAAGATGTTGAGTGGCTTTGGCAGAGATTTGGCTCCAGCAGAACCAGGATACTGGCGTAAGAAACCAAAATAGCCTTCCTGGCCAATGAAGTAAGGTAATTTGAGTGTTAAGCCTGACACCTGAGTAGCTTTGGGCAGGAGGCTTATTGGTGGAGTCGGGTACTTCTGGGCACCTGTTGTCAGAGCTGTACTTGCTAAGCCATGGAGGAAAAGAGCTCAGGGCCTTTGTCAGGAGGCAGGCTGGCTGGCTGGCTGGGGTACCTCCTGAAGCTTGTCTCTGAAACTAGGCTTGCTAATCCATGTGATAAGAGAGCTGAGTATCTTTGAGATGACCTTTGCTGGCCAAGTTGAGTGTCCCTGGGCAGGCCAGATTCTGTGTGAAGGGGCTTAATCATTGAGAAGCCTGTCTGTGGGCACAGCTGAGAAGAGACTGTTGTGATAAAAGAACTGTTTTAATAACTAAGTTATAACCACCAACTTTTCTAGTAAACCTCATGGTTGTGTGTACAATTTTGAGTTTTGTGTGATCAATGTAGTGAATCAGGAGATAACAACAGAGAAGCAGAGTGCCAAAGGACATGTGGCTGGTATAAGAAATAGTTACAAGGTTGGAGAGTGGGCACTTGGGTGAGTGGTGGTTGGGGTCTTAAAAGCTAGCAAGTAGCCATCTAAGTAGCATTTATTGGTCCCAGTCTACCAGGAACAGAGAAGAATGAAAGACATCAAAGACCCGAGAAAAATAGGGGCCCAAGAGACAAAAAGGGCCACATAATCCAGAGACTACATCAGCATGAGACCAGAAGAACTACATTGTGCCTGGCCATAAAGAGTGACTGCCCTATCAGGGAACACAACATAATTCCTGATGTAGTGGGAAAAAATGGGTGCACAGAAGTTAAACTTGTTTAAAAAGACCAGACACGATATTCTGCCAGACTGGAGGAGGGTCCCCAGAGCACATGCCCCCAGACTGTTAGCTAGAACAGAAGCCATCATCAAAGCCAACCATTGAGATAAAGATTGGAGTGGAGTCGAAGACATAAAATGATAGTGGTGAAGAGTGCTTTTTGCCATTAGTAGATACGTGAGGTTAGTGGGCAGTTCCTGTCCAGAGGAGAGATCAGAGGGCAGAGTACCACAGGAACTGGTTAAATGGACTCAGGAAATACAAAGAGGAAAGAAAGCCTGCTGTCACAAGATAGGGAGAGTAGCTAGAGTTCTACAGAACTGTTAAGTTTTGGTGTGCCAAATTGTCTTGGGTTGCAGACTTGTCTTAAAGAACAATAAAATACTTTTGGTTAAAAAGTTGGAAGGTAGAAGTAAGTTTGATATCCACCCCTTACAAATCAGCCTTGGGCTATTGATGTTGATAATAATTTTCCCTTCTTGGGAAGTTAGATACGAAGGTCACACCCCTCTGCCACACCCAGGAAGTGAAACTTGGTTTTCAGGTGGTTATTTTGCCTGTTGTTACCTGTAAGGGTTGTTTTGCTGCAGCTGAGGGGAACAAAACTGTATCTGGAGTGGTCTGGGGCAACAACCAGGCAATTTAAACAGGGTAATTGTAGAGGGCCAGGCTATCTGGTTCCAGACAGCCAGAGGCCCAAGACCATGTGATTATGAATAAGAACATAGTCAAGGGGTGAAAGAGACAAAAACTGCAGTGTGTGTGTGTGTGTGTGTCCTATGTGGTATAGTAAAACAGACCTAAATGTATGACAAAATTAATACTGTCTAATACACATAACAGAGAGCAGGTAACTTCACCTTCAGCAAGTATTTGATTGGATATGCTAAAGGGGAATTAGGATTTCCCCAGAGGGAAACACAAGTAGCTTTGAGTGGAGTAGACCTGTGCATAGGTGCTAGAGGCAGAGGTAGAAAACCTGAGCCAGAACCAGGAGGTTTTCATTAGAAAAGACTGACAGACCTACCCAGAACTGGTGGGAGAGTTGGACATTTGTATTTGAGGGGTGAACCATCTAGGAAACAAGTGACTGTTTTGCTTTCTGAACTTGAGCAAGCAGCTTGACTTTGGATACACTGAAGCAGAAAAGTCGTCCATCAGAAGGACTGGAACTTAAAGGGATCCAGTAAGTAAATATCGTGATATGGTCTGTGGTACCACCAGTAGAAATGGTGTCATAGCAGTGTCTGACATCCTCTAAATTCACCAGAGGGAAAGAGAATCCTGATCAGCAACCCAAGGATGATTCTAATTGAAGCAGAGGGCAGACATGCTACCTCTCTGACATATTTACTAATTCTGACACTAACAGTTATCAACTGAATTGTGTCCCCCCCAAAATATGTGTCAGCTTGGCTAGGTCATGATTCTAGTAGTGTGCAATTGTCCACTATTTTGAACTCTGATGTGATTTTTCTGTGTTATATAACCTACCTCTATGATGTTAGTGAGGCAGGATTATAGGAAGTTAATGACTCAGTCTACAAGATAAGGTTGTAGCTTGAATCAGGCTCCTTTGAGATAGGAAAGAGAAGTGAGCAGAGAGATGTGAGGTCCTTGTATCACCAAGAAAGCCTGAGGAGGAGAGTGCATCCTTTGGACACAGGGTTCTTGCAGTGACAAGCTCTTAGACCAGAGAAATATTGATGACAAGGATCTTCCTCCAGAACAGACAGAATACCTACCCTAGAGCTGGCACCTTTATTTTGACTTCTAGCCTTGAAATTACTAAATTGCTCTTTGGAAAAACCATCCATTTGCTGTATCTGTTATAGCAGGAATGAGACACCAATCATTCATCCTGTAGTACTCTCTGCTTATTTAATCAGTTGGATGATTTTTTACAGTAGCCATTCAAGACTCAGAGTACTCAGAATTATGGGATTTATTAGGGAAGTTGCAGATTACAATTCAGGTTCAGGAAGGCTCTGGACATGGTTCTTTTTGCTGTGGACAGCCTCTTTTTGCTATGCCTGCATACTGGCTTGTCTCTAGCACCTCCACCTCTTTCTGTTTGGGAAGTGCTACAAAGCTGTTTTAGCTCTGTGGATAAGGGCCTAGAGAAACCCCAGTCTCCCAGAAAGCCTTGTTTCATAGGTATTCAGGTCTAGATCCATGGTTGGAATATCTATTCTCGAGAAAGTGCCTTGAGGTTCCCCACTCTTGTCAGCAAGCCTTCTACCAAAAAGTCATAAGCTTTTTGCTCCATGGGCCTGGAAGCTGTCTCCTGCTGTTCTCTTTTGCTTCCATTCACCTACCACCACTTCTCACCAACTTCAGAGCTGAAACCCTCTCTCAGTCTCCTGGTTCCCAGAATTTGTCAGCACAGAAGTCCAAGGTCTAAAGTACTACTCCACTCATGGTTCTTGTTTCCTGACGTGGCTGAGATCCTCTCTTTCCACCTCTATGATGGCTCATTGTAAGCACAGTGAGATGGCAAAAACTGACCAGTTCATCTTTACCATTCTATATACTTTATTTGAATGGTCCCACTTCCTCAAGGGTGCCATGAACTTTATTTGCATAATTAGCAAGCTAGTCAGTCCCCTCAATGGGAACAACTACCTTGTTTATATGCTCCCATGCAATAACATGGGTGGAAGATAACAAGACAATAGGGAAAAGGGTTTTACAAAAATGATCCATCACACTGCACCATCTGGATCAAATCAATGAGTACGGGTAGGAGAAACACATCACTGAAGAGAGGTGTTGAGTTTGAACAGATTCCATTGGCATAAACTGAATTCTGTGGAGTCTAGGGATGAGCAGGAGAAAGGGCTGGGTGGTCTGAAGTCTGTAATGCAGAGAGTTGTGTGGACTCCTGAGTGTACAAGTAGTGCACTTTGACTTAGCCTGTGGGGGTTATCAGTGGGAAACGGGGGGATAGCTGATCTGAAGTACAATAGATATGTAGACTCCTGGGCTTATGGCACCTAGCCTACAGAAGCTAGGAATAAGCAGGCCAAAACCCAACTGTACGAAGAGAGACATGTTTGACACTGGGAGATGTCATAAAAAACCCACAGTTGCAGAGTCTGACTCACAGCAACCCTATAGGTCAGTGTAGAACTGCCCCATAGAGTTTCCAAGGAGTGCCTGGTGGATTTGAACCGCTGACCTTTTGGTTAGCAGATGTAGCACTTAACCCATGATGCCAGCAGAGTTCCTTGGGAGATGGTATGGATTGCTGTAATCTGATGGCTTGCTTTGCGCTGGACTTTGCCTGTGGATGTGAATGCTCAAAGTTCCAGCTGAAACAGATGATTCTGCACATCAAGGGATATGTTTATTTCCTCATAGAACTCTTTTGATAGGGATGGGCAATTTAGAAACTGGCTTAAAAGAGGGGAGAGGAATAAAGGCATGAAGAGGTTAGCTTACATGCTTTCATATGTGTATTTAACATTCAAAATGAGGGGTACAAGGAGGGTCCCCGCTGACTTGTTTTCTCTTTTTCTGATGGGCCTGGGGAAGAGAGGGTAAGGAACTATGGTGATAGGACTGTAGGATTCAGTTATGACAGTTAGTGTTGTGTTGATTGCTAACAGGGCTAATTGTGATTTAAAAATACTGTCATACTCAAAATGGATTAAATACCTAAATATCCAAACAAAGACATTAAAGATCAGGCAAGAAAACATAGGATCAACAATGGAAGTTCTAATACAGGGCCTAGACAGATAACAAAATCTGACAACGCATAAACAACAGATGAGAAAAATAGATAAATAGGAACTACTAAGAATCAAACACTTGTGCTCCTCCAAAGACTTTATCAAGAGAGAAGAGTATCTAAGCCAAAAGCCAAGTAAATATTTTGAAACTATGTGTTGGATCAACATCATGATTTCCATTATCTACAAGTCTCTGCAAAATGTCAACAAAGAGGTAAATAACCCAATAAGAATGAGCGAAGGAGATGGACAGGCACTTCATAAAAGAGGACATCCAGGCAGCTGAAAGACACATGAGGAAATGCTCATGATCATTAGCTATTAGAGAAATCCACATCAAAACAACAGTAACATACCATCTCACCCCAATAAGGTTGGCAATAATCCCAAAAACATGAAACAACAAATGCTAGAGAGGCCTCCTACACAGCTGGTGGGAATACAAAATGGTACAATCTCTTTGGAAAACAATTTGGCACTTCCTTAAAAAGCTAGAAATAGGAATACCATATAATGCAGAAATCCCACTGCTTAGAATAGACCCTACACAAATTAAGGAGGTCATATGGACAAATGCCTGCATACACATGTGCTGTCCACAGTAACAAAAAAGTGGAATCAACCTAGGTGCCCATCAATAGATCAGTGTATGAACAAACTATGGTACATAATCTCAGTGAAACATTCTGCAATAATAAAGAACAATCATTTCAGGAAGCATCTCATAACCTGGCCTCAACTAGAACACTTTATGCTGAGTGCAATCAGTGACAAAAGGAGAAGTATTATATGACACCTCTGCTATAAGGACAGAAAAATAGACATGTTCAGAAGAAAAGACTGATGGTTACAAGCACGGAGAGGGTTAGTTCTAGATTAGATGATACATAGGAATTTGGTTAGGTGAAAGCAGTGACAGCACACAGTAGAGAGCAGATCAATGTAACTGGGCAATGTAAGGTGAGAGGTTTTCTAAAAATATTACAAAGGATAGTGTAGCAGGGATGGGGGTCTGGGGACAATGTTTTCAGGTGACATCAAGGCCAATTGGCATAACTAGTCTTTTGCTAAGAGTCTTCTACACTCGATGTTGGTGAGTGGCATCTGGGTCTTGAAAGTTTGCAAGCTGCCATCTGAGGTACAGCAAATTGTCCCAACTCATCTGGAATAGATGACAACCGAGAACAGCAAAGACACAAAGAGAAAAGAGTCCAGGAGGCAGAATGACCTACGTGAATGGGAGGCTGCATCAATGTGAGACAAGAAGAACCAGATGATGCCTGGCCACCACCAAAGGCAGCTGTGATGGGGTACACAATGTAGAGTCCTTGAGGCAACATGAGAATAAGAGGTGTATAGCTCAGGAACTCTGCTAAAAGACCAGAATTGATGGTCTAACAGCCTGGAGGGTCCCCTGGGAACATGGCCCCTAGACCTGCTGCTGGCCCTGACTGGAAGCCAGTACTAAGGTCAACTCTTTAGACAGTAATGGACTGGATTTGGTGTGCATGCTTTATGGTGTGCATACTTTATGGTTCTATACATTTATAGGAGACTGTCCTTTCGTTCTAGATGGGAGAGAAGACGGTGGAGAGGAGGGGACAGGTGCTTGTTAAAAGGATACTGGAAATATATAGTGAAAAGGATATACTGTCACTGGGTTAGAAGAGTAGATGGAACTGTGGATAGGCAGACATGGAAAATTGATATGGATTGTATACTTAATCACAACAAACAAAAACAAAGAACTGTCACTGTGAAAGCCTTAAGTCAGAAAGAGTGGACAAAGGATGAAACACTGCTGGTTTAGAATATAGTGGCAAATCTAAAGAACTTAAAGTTTTTGCTATGGTGCTATCCCATGAGACTCAGGGTAAGGGAATAATCTTGTCTCCATCACATTTGATCAGACACCAGAAAGGGTGAAGTCCAGATGATGTACCCAGGTCAAATGCATAACTGCAAGAGAACTGAATTGCTGGTACCTTAGTTAGCCCACCCTGAGTATTGTTTGCCCTATGGAAGTACTAACTGTTAATAACTCTTTTGGACTGGTAAAATGATTGGATGGGTAGGTTATCCTCCTGGTGTGAAACAAGCATGTCTAGAAAAGCAGGGGCAATTTGCAGTGTGATGGATAGATTTTATTTGGCCTTTTTTGCCAAGTCGTTGGATGACACAATGCAAATAAGGTCTGTGTAGTCCAGTAAGGGGAGTGGACAGCTTGATAATATTGTAAATATGGTGCTTTGTACCTTTGTTGGATTCAGAGCATGCACACAAGGTGTGTAGAACACTAACAAGGGATGGGGTCAGTTTTGCCATGCTGCTAGGCTTCAAATGATCCAACCCAGAGGCAAAGCAGAGTGACCAGACAACTAGTAAGAGGAAGAAATGGGAGCAGAACATGTCTTTTGGACATGGTGTCTATGTACAGGGAACCCCTCAGACCAGGTGACAAAAACAGTAATACCAGAGATGGCACAAGAAAACAAGAAGCAGTGGCAGCTGAACCTGGAGACAGGCCTGAGACAGCACAATTGGTTTCCTGGCCCATAGAGAAAGGTGGTTACAGTGGTTATGCCAACTCAGAGCAATGAAGCTGAACATTTTGGAGCAGGAGGGTCTCTGAAGGAGTGAACTGCCTCTCAGCACTTTTTGGCAAAGCTAATCTTTCAGACAAATGAAACAAGAGAGGTGATTGCCTTGCATTTGAGTCTTGCTGGTGGAACAGGGTGTCCCTAGGCACTTATTGCTTGCTTGTTTAATGTCTTATATTTCAAAAGAGATTGATTATTGATTCAAGAAATAACCTACGCTAATCTGGTGGCATAGTGGGTTAAGCGCTACATCTGTTAACTAAAAGGTCAGCAGTTCAAATCTGCTAGGTACTTCTTGGAAACTCTATGGGGCAGTTCTAGTCTAATGTCTAAGGTCTCTATGAGTTGGATACAACTCAATGGCAGTGAGTTTGGTTTGGTTTGAATCCTGTCTTAGTAATAAAGACAAGTCATTCCCAAATAGGATTATAACCACAGGGATAGAGGTTAGAATTTATTTACATTACTTTTTCAGGAGACAATTTAATTCATAATATAGTCTCATTACATAGGGATTATTTATTTTAAAATGGTCTCCCCAATTTCTGAGGTCAGTTGATTTCAGAACATCAGGTAGTCTTTCTAGATTGCAAATCCCTCACTCATTACAACAAGCCCTCAGTTACTGGCCTAAATAAGGACTCAACCAAACACAACCCTCCACTATCAAGTAAATTGTGACTGATACACACCCTATAGTTAAGAGTCGAACTGCCCTATAGGGTTTCCAAGGCTCTACAGCTTTAGGGAAGCTGCCTGCCACATCTTTCTCAAGCAGATCAGCTGGTGGGTTGGAATCACTGACCTTTCAGTTAATAACCCAGCTCTTAACCACTGTATCACTGGGGCTCCGTAAACAACAGAAATCAAAGCCGTTGCCATCAAGTTGATCCTGACTCATAGTGATCTATAGGACAGAGCAGAGCTGCCCCATCAAGGTTCTCAAGAGCAGCTGGTGAAAGTTCTTAATCACAGTTCCACCATGGCTCCTTGTATAACAAAGATAACTCAATTATTCAGGGTATCTCAGTATTTTAAAATGATTTTTCCAGAACTGGGAGACATGACCTAATTGTCTGGGCAAGATTGATTGTAAAGCCCCGCTACATACCTTGCTGTGAAAAGCCATAACAGTGGATTCCCTTAATTTAACAGTGAGGACCCAGTATTGCAAAGTCAGGGTTACCCGGAGCTTGTGGATCAGGTACTGAACTCATCTCTCAAATGGTGCCATCCCAGGTGGAAGAGGCTCAGTGTGTACCTATGCCTGGTCACACAGCCTCTGCTCCCACACCCAAGATCCTCACAGTTCTCATGAAGATTACCCTTCACCTATTCCCATGGCCTCATCGCTTCTAGGCTTAAGGGCAGTATTAGTGATTAGGAGTGTGGTCTAATGTCACAGTGTATGAATTAGAACCTGCCCTGACGTAACCCAGCTGTGGGCCCTTGAGCAACAATGAATACTTACCTGTGCCTGGATTTTTTATCTTTAAAATCATTATCTACTTCATAGATGTTTGTAGAAAGCAGTTCAGACAGCCCCCAGAAACAGCCAATGAGTAAAGGTATTGTTGTTATTATCATTCCTACAGAGAAGAGAAAGACATACTGGGACTATAGGTGTGTCCAAGCTTACTCATAAATCTGTAGCTTTATGACAGCAAGGGCTGTCACATACTGAGGCAAGAGATAACCACAGAGCAGTTTGATGTTTTGAATGATATTCTGACTGCAGAATCACTTGTAAGGGACAGTGAGGTGGCCATCACTCAGTAAAGCTGGCCCCTGACTTACAATGGGTTCCCGTCCCACGATTCCATCATAAGTATGTTCTGAACATGAGTTGAATACCTCTTTTTTTTTTTTTTTTTTTTTAAGTTTCCATTATGTGGTGAAGGCTGGCAAGTCCCAAATCCAAGGATCAGGTGTAGACTTCTCCAACCCATGTGGCTGCCGGGGCTGATTAACCCAAGCTGGCAGATCAGACCTTAAGCTGCTGGTGACCTCTGAATCCCAGAACTGGCAGATTAGGTGGAAGGCTTCTGGCTCCAGTGCAAAGAGCCAGAAGTTAAGCAATCAGAAACCAGATGCAGGGAGAGAGAGCCAGCTAGAGCAGCTACATGCATGCAGGCCATGCAGGCCATACCCCAGGGTGGGGATGGGGAGCCATAACTTGAGTAAAGATGGGACTTAAGTAGTATGTCTTTGCAAAGCTGTAACTCAAGACTCACCCTACACCAATCCTGCCTCATCAACCTGTAGAGGTCCAGATGCACAACACATACAATGGAGGACAACCACAAAGCACTGGGAATCACGGCCTAGCCAAGTTGGCACATAACCATAGTCCTCAGAGGTTCCATATACATTTGCATAGTCCCACCCATTGATGGTGTGAGTCACCTTCTGGCCTTTGTAGCCACTGACCCTTTCCTAAAGGAAGGAACATGATCCTTCTTCCACAACTGGCAGAGGGGAGAGTCAGACCTTGTCTCATTTCACAAGGGGGGAGGAGAATCAGTTACCCTATTTGCACCAAATCCCTAGAAACTCTGGTGGCGAACACCAAACTTTCCTTCTTTTTCTTTTTTCCCCTAAGGGTCCAGTGAAGTTTATTGGAAGAGAAAGAGAGTGCGGTCTGAGCTGAGTGATTTGGCCCAGCCCTCCCTAGTAGAGCAGGTTTTTTATAGTTGTAAAGTTTCAGTGAGGTAGTGTGGGGTGAGGGGGTTTATGGTTTGATAAGGAAAGAAAGAGGCTAGCAAGAAATTCTGGTTGGGGGACTTAGGTCTGAATAAAGAAGAAGCCTTGATCAGAAGGGGAAGGGCTAAGGTTTGTTTATGGTCAAGACTTTGGTAAGGGAAGAGCTTTCAATTAGGAGGCTGGGGAAGACAGGCCTGGAGTGGGGCTTGCTGGGCTGTTTTCAGCTGATGGTAGGTCTGATCCTTGGATAAGAGGACCTCCCTGAAGGACACAGTCCTCTCAATGACCTCCCTAAATTTCAGGGACAGAGTTCCCTCAACTCCTTCTCCCTTCTATTTCTAACAAACATAGTGTTGAAAGGGCTTGGGCATATCACCTTTCTTTGCCTGAGCTGCTAAGTGTGATCCGTGCCATGTTTTCTTACTGCAGGTGGAGCCATTGAAAAGCTATCCATTTTCTGCAACTGTCCAGAGGACAGGGAATAGGATAGTTTCATTGGCTTCCTCCTTTTCCTGCCTGTCCCTGTTGTGAAAGAAATTTTGATAGCAGTTATTCTACTTTGATTTTTAGATGTTCTTACACAAACCAAACCCACTGTCTTTGAAATTGAGAGTAAATCTTTGCAAAAGCCAATTGGTATACATTTTCCTACGGAGCATCAGTGATTTCCAGCTGCTGATGGTTGGGTTAGCAATCAATCACTTTAACCAGGCTCACTAGGGCTCATTATTCTTACACAGGTAAACAAATATTCCGTTGCAGACATCTGTCACCAAAGTTAATGCAACAGTGGCTCTTCCTTTATCTGAAGTATGCCAATCTTTTATTTCCTTATCCAAACTGGGCTTAGTAAGTATGAATTTGAAAAGATATGACCAGGTGAAGTGGTAGAGGCGCCAGGCTGTGAAGTTGATATCAGCAAAAAGCAGAGGGTGATGTTCAATGAATTGTGTTCAGATTAGCTCATATTTGGCACTTTATATTTATTCCTCCTACTTTGTTTGTGAAAACTCTGATGCTATAGCTGGTAAAAGCTGCCGCTGTTAACCAAAAAAGTCAGCCAGGCACTCCTTGGAAACTCTTTGGGACAGTTTTACTTTGTTCTATAAGGTCTTTGTGAGTCTGAATCAACTAGACAACAATAGACTTGATTTTTCAGTTTCTCCTCTTTGTAACCCGTCTTGTACCTAGCTTCTGGGGGTCACTTCATTTTTCAAGAATGAAAATGATTTCCCTAATGTGTATGGAGGAAATGCTCAGAACAAACTTCACGCTCAAATTTCCATGAGTTTAGATTATTATTTTAATAAAAATACTTTATAGTGCTTTCAATGAAAGTTTACAATTCAAGTCAATTTGTTATAGAAAAACTTACACACACACACACACTGCTGTGTAAGTTCAGCTGATTTCCCCATACCGTGACAGCACACTCCTTTCTTCCACGCCGGATTTCCGGTGTCCATTCAACTAACACCTGTAACCCTCCGCCCTCTCAGAGTTTAGTTTATTTTTAACACCGGACACTGGCCCCCCCCAAACAGCCCTTTTTTATTCTGTACGTCACGTATTCAAATATGGGCACCTTTATACAGAAGCATAAAAAGGGTCCAGACATAGTACTCCGTAAGTTCACGAGAGAAATGCAGTTGTGCCGGAATTTCAAGCTTCCAGACCCTCGAAGGCCTCCGTAGGGGATCAGGGCTGGCCTGAGGGGCGGGGAAGGCTTGTGGGCGGAGCTGAGCACCTTCCGGCCGGTGTGACTGACGGAGGGGAGAGTCTCAGCGCTGGGTGAGCCCGGTGGGAGTCCGGTGGGCAGCGCGGAGGCTGCGAGGCAGACAGAGGCGTGCTCTGGCTGTGACTGAGAAGAGGCTGTCCTGACGGAAGAACTGTACCTAAAGTGTACCTGTTCCTTGCGTCGTACACCCCGTAACTGTGAATATGGTCTGTGAGTGTGGTGTGACCTCTGCCGTGAATTATCAAGCACAGTCAAACACAGCGGAGAAGTAGAGGGCGCCATGTTTGGCAGAGTTTGTGTGAGATTGGGAAACTGGGCGGAGAGAGGGGCATCCCTGACCCGCGTCTCAGGAACCAGCCTGGGGCTGTTGATCTGGATCGCCGTCCCGCTGGGGAAGTTAGAGAAGCGGGGAAGCAGGCCCCGGCACACCCGTTTTTACAGCTGGTATCAGCAGTGAGATTCCTTGCAGTGGTTGCAGCCTCGTGGAAATTTGGGAGGTTTGAAGAGAAAAAATGGACTTCAGAAGTGAAACTTTTGTTTCCTGGGTGGTTACTGGTTGTTAGACTCAGATACTGAAAGAAAACTTACCCTGCAGCTGAGGGGAGAGAAGCTGTGCGTTGGACAAAAGCTAGCCCAGGAGAATTGGCATGCTGAATGGGACCAGGGTGGTGATGGTCCACCCGCCAGGGGCCCGGGACCCTGCGTGTGTGAATGGAAAGGTGGGGAAGGAGTGGGGAAGAGTAGATAGAACTGTACGGTTTTAAAAGGGTTGTGTGTTTAGGATTACTGTTTAATTGACTGTTCTGTGGATATTGAATGTTTCTCCCTGGATGTATGATTAAGATGAATATTGGGTAGTACAGATCACAAGGGGGGTCACTCCATTTCCAGCCAGTAATTGATTGGATATGATGATAGGGGAATAATTTTCCCAGCTGGTAGTTGATAGGATATGGTCAAAGGAAACTAATTTGCCCACCAAAACACAAGTTTTTCTTTTCAAGCCCACCCAAACAGAAACCCCAAATGACTATCAAGTTGATGCCCGACTCTTAGTGACCCTATAGGACAGAGTAGAATTGCTCTACCGAGTTTCCAAGGAACACCTGGAGTATTTTTAACTGCAAACTCTTGATTAGTATACATAGCACGTTACTGCTATGCCACCGAGGTTTCCAAGGCTCGTTTCAGGCCAGTAACTTGAAAGTGCCAGTTGAAGTTGAAAACATGTCCCACCCAGATGATGCATTTACAGAGACTTGGCAGAGCTCCCTAGAATTGCTGAGAGTGTAACCGCAATTGTGGATCCGTGCCGCTTGTCCCCCAAGCCAGTACTGAGACAGGAGGTGAGGTGATTAAAATGAGGACATTTATTGAGCACCAAAACGCCGGAGGCAGGAGAATCAGTTCTTCCAAAGGTTGCCTGCATGCATAAACTAAGCCTGGAGGTTATACAGGTTGATGGGGGGGGGGGGAGGAGGTATGCTGGTTAATATTTTTCCTGGGCCTGTGCAAATAATTCTTTTGATGTTTCAACAGTATTCATGGGGGGGGTCTCCATGGCTCCAGCAAGTCAGGGCTTGATAATCATCCAGACTACCTAGTGATTCAGTTCAGTTGTCTTAGACAATAACTGAAAGGGGATAGACAGAACAATTAATCAGTGCTCCGAAGGGGAAAAGGGGAAAGAATAGCTGACGACCAGTACAAAGTAAATTCTTACGGATGGGGGAAATCTCGAGCTCTAAGGACTCTGTTTATAACATGGTTGCCTGACTACTGCTTATAGCAAGACGGAGTCAGGCTGGCCAAGGGCCTCTATTTTAAGAGAGTGAAAGATTTGCATTTGAAGGAAGGACCTGCAGACAAAAAGGTGACTATTCTCCTTTTTGAATTTTGAGCCAGTAAATGGTTTGTGTGTTGATGTATTGAAACAGGACAGGTTCTTGCCTGTCAGGACCCACTTCAAGGACTAGAAGTTAAGGGAGCAGGCCAGTATCCAGTGTGATAAACGTGACCCCCTGGATTCAGTCAATGCCAGGAAATAAGTAGGGGAAGTGTAGCCCTGAACAGGCTGAGTTTTAGTATTTTCCATTTGTACCTGTTAACCTAGCCTGTGGGTGTAGGGATAAGATGGGGCTATCCACTGTGACCCAGCTGAAGGACTAGGAATGTGCAGACTAGAACTTGACCTAATGAAGGCAAAGAGGTTTAACAGCATGAACTGGTGCAAATTGCTGCAATTGAATGTCTTGTTGTGGAGTGGACTGTGCTTATGAATGCAGATTTTCAAAATTTGAATTCAAAGAAGATTTTTCAGACTAAGGAATATCTTATTCTCCTCAGAGGACTTGATAGGACTGGGCCATGTAAACATCGGCTATCTAAAATGGGCTGTGTGTTATAGCATGTCATGGCTGGGTCACACAATTCTGTGAGTGTCTTTACAGATAAAATGAGGAGACAAGGGCAGATCCCAGCTGTGACAGAGCTTTGTATTAGCTATCTGGCTCTTGGTTTTCTATGACCTGACAGTTACGATGTAGTTTGGCAGTTTTATGATGATGCAGTCCCCTCCATGATGAGATCTGATATAATTTGATTACCTCGGTGAAGACACCCGGTTTGAGTGGCCAGTCAGTTTAAAGGGATTACCCTGCATCTGACATGGATGGACTTTCTGGTGTGGCTCCATGATTTTTACTGGCTCAGCATCCTGTAGCTGGCTTCTGATCCTCTGATCTGCAGTTCCTGGAACTTCAGCTAACAGCTTACCTGGTGGTCTTTGGATGTGTCAGCCTGTGAGGTGTACATCTAGGGTTCACCATCCTCCTGCAGCTGTGTCAGGAGAAGCCTCCACTCAGACTCACACCTTTGAGACGTTCTAGGCTGTACACCGCAGGAGCCATTTCCTTGATTTCTCTCTCTCTGTCTATGTATGTGTGTGTGTGTGTGTGTGTGTGTGAAAAATGTACAACATAAGCTGCACATAGGCGGGCATGCAAATTTATACGGGATTGTACGTTTTCACTCAATGCATACATATATAGATACACAAATGTATATGGATAGGAAGGCTAACAATTACGCTCGCAAACTCATCCTGAAACAGTGTTACATACCTCACTGCTGAATGTCACTATGTACTTCCAAGTCCTCCCCTTGGGAAGCTATGCACCTGTGCCAGTGCCTAGTCCACCCTTCAAAGCAATTTTGGAACTCTTTTATTGGAACAGCCTTCAGAGCTATGGTCACGTTACCCTTGATTTTCTGAAGCTTATCAAAATGTCTTCCTTTCAGTATTTCCTTTATCTGATTGGGTCCCGATCAGGTAACTAGGGAGGGTATTCCAAAACAGTTCTCTGTGTACTGGCTAAAAATTCCCTCCAGATAAGTATACAGTTAAGTGTGTGAACTTGCCAGCATGCCACCATATGCAGTGGCCATTCCAGAAAGAGCTCCGGAGTTGCCTTGAAGAGTAGGCATAGCTTTCTAAGAGGGGCGCTTGGCAGATGACTGCACTGATACTCAGCAGTGAGGTGTGTATCACTTGGAACAGTTAAAATCACAGACTTAATTGTCAGCCCCATGTGTGCGTGTCTGTACATACGTGTGTGTGTGTGTGTGTGTATGTGTGTATATATCTACATTGTGTATTTTATTGCTTTCACTTCTGTGGAGAACCTAGCCTGTGACATTTGGTGTTAGAAGTGCTTCTGGAGAATCAGCATTGTAAGGAAGAGACTTGTAAATTTGTTCTTGAGTCTCCTTAGTTTTACAGGTGTTGATGACTCTGTTTCCATTAGTAAAGACAGCACTGCCAATCCCTGGTATGGGCTAGCAGTAGAAATTCACAACATAAGCTGCACATAGGCGGGCATGCAAATTTATACGGGATTGTACATTTTCACTCAATTGTAATAAAATTTTTTTTTTTATAAAAATAAATAAAAAAGAAGTTCACAAAATGTAATCATCCATAGATCAGGTATTAGTGAGCAGCTTGACTCAGGGTGATAACATGTTTGATTATCTCTCTACAGTTTTCATAATGAGAAGTACAGGAAAGTTGATTTGTTGCCTCATGTTTTGCTAGACAGTAATGAAATAAGAGTTTAGAGCTTGAGTGTCACAGCTCATGTGACACACAAACACCCTAAAAGCTTGTACTTCTACTGTGGAAAAATTTTTATTTTTATGGTAACAGAGCTGGTATTACTGAAAACCAAACCCAGTCTTACAGCAGTTGCTGGATTACACCACCAGCTAATTCCATTGGAACTTGAATGGTGTCTGAAGTGAAAGTGAAGGCGTTGGTTGGGAAGAGATGTGTTCCCACACCTAGGGATGGGATATATGGGTGGATAGGAAATTGGGGACACTGATACCCTAAATTCTGTTGAATTAATTCTAGCAACAAAACCAGCCCTATTACTCCCATCTGAAGAGATTACTCCATATTTGTCTGCTAAGCCACAATCACTAGGCAAACCATTAACTCCTCCATCCCATCTGAAGAAATGAACCCAGATGTGTCTGAAGGCTCTGTGTTTGAAGACTCTTTGTCTGAATTATTGCCCAGGGTATCATGTAAGGCAGGTGCCATACACAACAGTGCTGAATGTTCCCCAAACACACCCGTATCATCCATTTTGAATTTTAGACCTATAATTAGACTTAAATCCTCACATACCCCAACAGGTGAAGTGCAAAGTGTCACCCAGGGAGAAAGACCCTGTACTCCAGAAGAACTGCTTGACTTTTCTAATACATACAAATAGAAACCTGGGGAATGTATGTGGGATTGCCTGTTATGTGGGATAATGGTGGAAGGAACATAAAGATGGATGGGTCTGAGATTATTGATATGGCCACTGAGCCAAATATTCTTCATTCAGTGCTTCAGCTTTAGACTTTTGGAAAGGATCTATTAATTTAGTTGGTTGGGTTGCTAAAGGATAGGTTAGGTTATGTGAGGGACTGCACTAAATCAAGCTGAAGTGCCAAAGCTGTGTTAATATTCTGTAGTAAACCTCAGGAATCCAAAGCCCTAGATAAATTGGCATGTTAGAGCACATTTTTCAGGTTGGCCCCTTAGACCCACACATAGAGGGTTCAGAGACACAAGGTTGACTACAGCAGGGAGGAAGAAATTCATGGATCCCAGTCATTCTTGAGTTCCACTGTGGTTGCTGTTTTCTGTAAGTCACATTTGACAGTGGAAACTGCTGTAAATTAATTGTTGTTGTTAAGTGCTCTTGAGTTAGTCTTAACTCATTGTAACTCTATGCACAACAGAATGACTCAATGCCTGGTCTTGTGCCATGTCCACAATTGTTCTTATGCTTAAGCCCATTGTTGTGGCCACTGTGTCAGTCCATCTCAGAGGGTCTTCCTCTTTCTTGCTGACCTTCCACTCTACCAAGCATGATGTCCTTCTCCAGGAACTGATCCTTCCTGACAACATGTTGTCCAAGGTGTGTAGGACACTGTGTTGCTATCTTTGCTTCCAAGGAGCACTCTGGTTGTACTTCTTCCAGAACAGATCTGCTTGTTCTTTTCGTGGTCCATGGTACATTCAGCATACTTCCCTAACACCACAATTCAAAGGCATCAATTCTTCCTCTGTCTTCTTGGTTCATTTTCCAGCTTTCACATGCATATGATGCAATTGAAAATACGATGGCTTGGGTCAGGTGCACTTTAATCTTCAAGGTGATATTCATACTTTTCGATACTTTAAAGAAATCCTTTGCAGCAGGTTTTCCCAGTCTTGTGATTCTTTGCTGCTTCCATGGGCATTGGTTGTGGAACCAAGTAAAATGAAATCCTTGACAACTTCAATCCTTTCTTCATTTATGATGATATTGCTTACAGGTCCAGTTGTGAAGATTTTTGTTTTGTTGATGTTGAGGTGCAATCCATACTGAAGGCTGTGGTCCTTGATCTTCATCAGTAAGTGTTTCAAATATTCTTTACTTCCACCAAGTAAGGTGGTGCCTTCTGTGTAACACAGGTTGTTAATGAGTCATCCTCCAATTCTTAAGCCTCAGTTTTCTATAATTCAGCTTCTGGGAGTATTTGCTCAGCATACAAATTGAAAAACTAAGGTGAAGGTATACAACCCTGATGCACGCCTTTCCTGACTTTAAACCATGCAGTGTTCCCTTGTTGTGTTGTATGATTGCCTGTTGACCCATGTACACATCAATAGCGCAAGTGTTCTGGAATTCCTGTTTTGTGCAGTGATGCCCGTAATTTGTTATGATCTACACAGTCAAATGCCTTTGCATCGTCAATGAAACACAGGTAAACATCTTTCTAGTATTCTCTGCTTTCAGGCAAGAGTCATCTGACATCAGCAGTGATGTTCCTGGTTCCATGTCCTTCTGAATCCAACTTGAATTCATGGCAGTTCCTTGTCAGTACACAGTTGCAGTCACGTTTGAATGATCTAGAGCAAAATTTTACATGCTTGTGATAATAATGATATTGTTCTCTAATTTCCACATTCACCTGGATCACCTTGCTTTGTAATGGGCAAAAATACGGATCTCTTCCAGTCGGTTGGCCTGGTAGCTGTCTCGCAAGTTCCTGGCATAGATGAGTGAGCACTTCCAGCACTGCATCTGTTTGTTGAAATACCTCAATTGATATTCCATCAATTCCTGGAGCCTTTTTTTTTTTTTTTGCCAGTGCCTTCAATGCAGCTTTGACTTCTCCTTCAAATAGCTAAATGTCGACCAGTTTTTTCTGGTACGATGACTCTGTGAATTCCCTCCATCTTCTTTTGATGTTCCCTGAGTTGTTTAATATTTTCCCAGTAGAATTCTTCACTATTACAACTTCAGGCTTGAATTTTTTCTTCAATTCTTTCAGCTTGATAAATGCTGAAAAAAACATGTTGTTCCCTTCTAGTTTTCTATTTCCAGCTCTTTGCACATGTTATTTAAATTTTTTTTTTTTTTTGTCTTCTCAAACTGTGCTTTGAAATCTTCTGTTTAGGTCTTTTACTGTGCCATTCCCGCCTTTTGCTTTAGCTGCTCAACTTCGAGAGCAAGTTTCAAAGTCTCTTCTGGCATCCAATTGGGTCTTTCCTTTCTTTCCTGTCTTTTTAATGACCTCTTGCTCTCTTCATGGATGATGTCTTTGATGTCATTCCACATCTCTTCTGGTCTTCAGTCTCCAGTGGTCAGCACATCAAATCTGTTCTTGAGATGGTCTTTAAATTCAGGAGGGATATATTGAGGGTCATGCTTTGGCTGTTGTGGACTTGTTCTAATTTCCTTCAGTTTCAGTTTGAATTTGCATGTGAGCAATTGATGACCTGTGCTGCAGTCAGCACCTAGTCTTGTTCTGACTGCTGTTGTAGTGCTTTTCCATCGTCTTTTTACACAGATGTGGTTGATTTGGTTCCTGTGTATTCCATCTGGTGAGGTCCAGATGTGTGCAGTGAAGAACTCGTTAGTCTTACAAAATTCTATCCTGCAGTCTTTGGCGTTATTTCTGTCACCAAGACCATATTTTCCAACTGCTGATCTTTTTTTGTTTCAGACTTTTGTATTTTGAATTAAGACACCAATTATGATGAGATTCATTGGCCTCTTTTGGTAGCAAACAAGTGGTGGCGCTCAATCCACAGACAAGGCAGGTATGATTACCTGTAATGGACAGCAGGGTCAATCAAAGCTGTAATCACAGTAGTCTGAATCCTGTGGACTTATGCCATTGGATACTTAGTCATGGTGCCCCTCGGCATGCAATAGATAGTCTGGTAGATACATGATCTGTGTAAAAATGGCATTGGAGAAGAGTCTGGCGTTCTCTGATTTCACAAGCAGTAAGGAGACTCAAGATCAACTCCCAAGGCTAATTCTAAGGAGGCGGAGATCAGATATCCCTCCTCTCTTTGCTATCTTTGTCAATTCTGACAGCAAACTGTCTCCCTCTCCCCGTCTCTGCTGGGGTTGATAATTCATTGCAGTGGCCACAAATAACTCACACACAGTATTCACAGTGAACACTCAGGATGCAGTTCTTCCACAGAGACAGCCTCTCCCCAGCCATGCTTACAGGCACACCTCTCCCTGGACCTCTGCCTCTGTGCAGAGATTCTCTGCTTTCTCTCTTCAAAGTCTGTGAAACCCATCATGCCATCTACTGCAGCAGGCTTGTTACCAGGTGTCTGCCCCCATCTCTGTTTGCCCTCATTGTTCCAGCGCCCCCTTTCTGGGGTCTGAGAGTTTCTCAGTGCATAGATTCAATGTCTAAAGGACACGCTGCGCCCTCCTGGCTCTACTTGGTTGGTGATGGTGGGATTCTTTCTCTCCTGGCTCAGGGTGCCACATTTCAAACCCAGCTGGATGGCCAAACAGACCAATCCCTTTAGTGGGCTCAAATTACCTGTCAGCACAGTTCCACCCACTCACTTACATGGCAGTTACAAAACCATGACTAGAAAGACCACACAGAAGTGACCCATTACACTATAGTGTATTCAAGCAGGAGAAGTCCAAGTCAGGCAACCAAGTCTTGACTTGAATGGGCAGCATAGAGATTCATGGCCCCACACTTCAGCAAGTTTAAAGATGCACACTCCCTTGCTTGAAGAGGTGGCTGGATGCTCTTGAGGAAAGAGTTCATTGCCAAAATTTATAGTGTTAATCTTTGTGTATTCTGAGTGTTCCTGTACCTAAATTGTAACTAGTTACTTCCTTAATAAATGCCATTACTGTGGGTATTGCCTGTGAATTCTGTGTGGCCATTGCAGTGAATTGTCACACCTAGCAGAAAAGTAGAGAGTGCTGTGCGAGGGACAGTTGCTGGCAGAGTTGGTGAAGATGGCAGAGAGGGGGGAATGTCTGAGACCTCCCTCGTGGGAACCAGCTTTGAGGTGTTGATCTTGACCCTCCTTCCTTGTTGTGAAGCTAGAGGAAGTTAGACACCATCCCTCGAGCTGTTTTCACAAAAAGTGTTTTCTGAACTTGTTGTACAGCTTTTCATTTTGTTCAAGTGAATAGTGTTCAGTTTATAGTTAGTGCTTTATGTGGTAAGCGGGACATGCTGGCGCCCAGCGCCAGAACAACACACCAGCCTTTTCCTGATTGCTACCATGCATCAGGATTCAGAACAGCTGTCATTTCCCAGCCACACCCTTGTTTACCAGACCTAGGGCTTTCATGGCGCATGCCTGTGGGCAGTGGCTTCCCGCTAGCCTATTGTGGGCCTCCGTCTTGGGAGAGCGTGGCACATGAGGATTGGAGGAATCTAGGATAAATTGAGCAAGCACCAGGTAACGGGGACAGAAGAGACTAAGACTAAGACCGAAACTAAGACCGGGACCGGGAACAGAGGACGGACGGACGAGGAGGCAGTAAGTAAGCAGTAGGAGTAAAGCAGGAGTAGCATAAGTAAGTGTAATAATAAGAATAAAGTAAGCAACCGGTAAAGTGGCTCGAACCCCTGCGTGTGTCCTGTCTTCTTTCCGCCGGCGGACAGTTAGGCAGCAACACTTTAAGTGGCATATTGCATGTCTAATGTAAACTTTATTGCAGCTTTTATGATTGCTTATTGTCATTTAAGTTACACTGGACTCGGATCGGATTATTTTGTATTCTCTGAGATACCCATCAGGTTTTTTTGTCATGTGTGTATCATTGTCCAAGCACCAGTTTTTCAAAAGAAATCTTTTACCCATATCTGCGCAAATTTTTAAAAAAAAATTTTTATTTAATATAACTGAGTGAAAATGTACGTTCCCTTATAAATTTACATACCCACCTATATGCAGCTTCCACTGCTCTCCCTGCCTGGTGACAGCACACTATTCCTCTCTGCTCCATACATGTCTCATTCTCCCAACAGTCTCTTTTTTCCCTCCTCTCCACCCACTCTCCTTCCTCCAGCCAGAGGTCAGCAGGATGACATCCTATAGATGTATAGAACCATAAAGTGCATGCAATATATGGTCACTGCATTGCCAAGTCCAATCCATTCCTGTCCGAAGTGTGGACTTTTGTTATGATTTATGGTCAAGGGCAGCATCAGGGTGAGGGGCCATGCTCCCAGGGGAACCCCGAAACCGCTGGACCATCAATTGCGGTCTTTTAGTGGGGATCTCAGGGTGCCCCCTTTTTTATTCTTGCGTTGCCAGTGAGACTCAACTTAGTGAGCTCCATCGCGGCTATCACTGGTGGTGGCCAGGCACCATCCGGTTCTTCCGGTCCCAAGTCATTGTAGGCACCCACCGATGTGAGTCTCTTTATCCCTGCAAATTTTGAATCTTAGGTTTCATTGCTCATGGTTGTAAAGTTAATGGTTGTGTTAAGGTGAGTGCCAGTAGTAGTGGCAGCCTCTGGGCCTCGAGGCACTGTACCACTCACGTGGCATCTTCCCTTCAGCCTCCAGGTCCTGACTCCCAGCCACAAATAATTACTTGAAGGATGGAGCAGAAGGTCCTGAGATTTGGATGTTATCATCTCTGGAGACCGCTTCCATGAGAGATTGGCATTTCTGAACAAAAATTCAAGCAGATACGGAAAACACAAAGACAAAGCCTTTCGGTTGCTAGCAGTGTCTTAGGAACAAAAGAAAATGGTCAAGGCCCAGGTGACTTTTCATTTGTTTTACGATTTCTCATTGAATTTGTAGAGACCTGTAAAATATCAGTGATGTTCATCTGAAAAGTATAAATTTGGAAAAATAGAAGTTGGCGAGAAATAAATGCAGACTTGGATTTCAACACTGGAAAATACACTGTAGAAGTAACACTAAATTATGTTGCATGCTCTGTGTTATTGGGAATTTGGGGGCAAGGGTTACATTACTTGTCAGCTTGCATTGAATATTTTTCTGTCCAACCTAAGAGAATCACTATGCCCAGTTTTTTGAGGGAAAAAACAAGTTTGTTGGGGGACTTCGATATTCCATCAGACTTTTCTCTGAGTAAGTTTCTTAAATGTGTCTTCCTGGAGATGTGGTGGACCGTGTCTTCTACAATAGGTTTCTTGCAGATGCATGTAAAATGAGGCTAGTAGTATAAAAATGACAGCTTCCAACCTCCACCAGTTCAGGTGACCTCTTTTTTTTCCATAAATTCTCTTGTTAGTACATTTTGGGCAGTTAATTTCGTTGTCTATAACAGCTGACTATCTTTTCAGTGTATTTGATACCGTTTGAGAAATCAGTTCACTTTTTATGGCCCTTTGCTTTGGTTCTTTGGAAAAGCCAAAAATTTCATTACTTTTGTCCAGTTCGTAGATATTTCGTTCAGTAAACTACAACAATTTATTTGATCCCTTTGCCCGTTTTTGGGCTACAGCTTGCTATGTGATTGTTATACATCTTGCAAATACCGGTTGATAGACCATGTAAATGAAGGGGGTTTGTAGCCCAGCCACATTTATGTAAATAAAGTGTCTGAAGAGAGTGTTCATCAGTCATCACCTTGCCTTAAAGTTGACAGGTGGTTTATTGATATAAACAGCCAGCCCTGTGGAGGTTTTTTTTTTTTAAAAAAAAAAAAAAAAAGAGAAGAAACAAGAAGAAGCAAAAGGAATAAATCATATAGAAGAGGCTGATAGAAGTGGAGGTAAGGAATGTCCTAAATGAACTGTAACACTGCTCAAGCTGAAGATAGTGAGAGGCCCAGCAGGGGCCAGCAACAGAGCTAGTGGGGGCAGACAGAGCTGACAGGAGACCGTCTTCTGTGGCCCACAGGGAGCAGATAGAGCTGTCCTTCACTGAAGAACAGAAAATGTCCCTGTGCCTGTTGACCTCATCCTGAGTAGTCCCTTATTCTTTAATAAACCACTTAACTATAGATATGGTCTGTAAGGTCTTTGTGTGAGGAACCCAGAAGAGAAGTAGAGAATGCTGTGAGAAGCTTGGTTGGTGTCAGAATTGGTAAAGGATTAAGTTGATGTGGTATATATGCTACATGTTTTAGAAAACTCTCATTACGTTAGTGGGTGGATTATAGAATGCACACATTCGGAATCCCCAGCCATGCTGCCATCAAGTCAATTCCGAATCATAGCTACCCTGTACACAGAGTACAACTGCCCCATAGAGCTTGCAAGGAGGGCCTGATAAATTTCAGCTGCCAGCTTTCTGGGTAGCAGCCACAGGACTTAACCACTATACCACCAAGTTTCCAAAATTTAGGATGATATATTACAGTTGTGCTTTTTCTATAATATAAAATTATTTTTTATTATGATTAATGAAAGTTTACAATCCAAGTCCATTTGCCATATCCTTAAGACTTTTTTTTTTTAAGAAAAGGTAGGTAAATGGAAGAAGTAGCCTAGACACAGCATATTAACTGAACAATTTCCCGTACATTTTATTCATGTGATCAAATGGAAAGTGGTTCATTAAACAGAATCCTTTCTATACAGGAATCCCTGACATTCAGGGATGTGTTTCTGACGTTCACCCGGGAAGAGTGGCAGCTCCTGGACTCGGCCCAGAAGAATCTGTACTGGGCTGTGATGTTGGAGAACTGTAGCAACCTGGTGTCCATTGGTGAGGACAAGTCTCATGTCATTGGCCTTTCTTTTCTCAGCTGCTGAAACTTTTGGAGTGTGAGTGGTGGTTAGAAGAGATAATTGTTAGTCTACTCTCTGGCTGTAGATAGATGGGTTTATTCTTTCTACTCTTGACAAAAAGACTTTTCTGTATAAGTCTGAAAATTATCCTTTCATAAATACAACAGTCTACATTCTTTAGAAACCCAAGGCCAATTTGGTGAGTCTGAGATTCTGTGATTTCCCTTGAACAGGGTATGGAGGTAGCAAACCAGATGCACTCTCCAGATTGGAACAGGATCAGCCCTGGACTGTATTAGACACAAGCCATCATGGAAGCAGTTCAGGTAGGTGAATGAAAAACAGTAAGTTGAAAAGGCTATGGAAGTCATGTTCAAGTGAGAGAAGGCGTCACATTTGTCAGGGGTATCTGGGAATATATAAAACCCCCAAACCCACTGTTGTTGAGTACATTTCTGACTCATAGTGACCCTATAGGTCAGAGTAGAACTGCCCCTTAGAGTTTCTAAGGGATACCTGGTAGATTTGAACTGTTGACCTTTTGGTTAGCAGATGTAGCACTTAGCCACTACACTACACTACATTGCTTAGAATGTGTAAGATTACCCCCATATACTCATATCCCTCTCACTATGTGAAATCTCTTAATCCTTTTGGGACTTTAGACAAATTAGTACTTCTGTGTGTTTTCAGAAGCAGATCCCTATTTATTTGACCCATGTTTTTCCTTTCTTTTTTTTTAATTGTTACTATGATTGAATGAAAATGTACATTCCCACATAACTTGCATGCCCACCTATATGCAGCTTCCACTGCTCTCCCTGCCCAGTGACAGCACACTCTTCCTCTCTATGTCATACATGTCCTGTGCTCCCAACAACCTCCTATCCCCTCCTTTCCACCCCCTCCCCTTCCTCCAGTAAGAGGTCAGCAGGACAACATCCTATATGGTGAGTTACCCTTGGTCTTTGTAAGCCTGTGTTCGCTGAGCGTGGGGTCAGCAAAAGAGAGGAGGTTTCATGTTCAGTGGTATGAAGGCCAAATGAATAGCTGTATGCCGTGTCCTAGGGCTTACGAGGTGTCCAGAAGGCCCCATTTAATTACCAGTTCAGGTCTTGGTTTCCAGAGGGATTTAGAGAGATGTACGTTTAGCCGTCTTGACTCCGCCCCCCATTTTGTTATTTGTAAATATTTTATTGTACTTTCAATGAAATCTTACAAGTCTGTTTGTCATACAGAAATGAACACATACAGTGCTGTGTCACCCTAGCTGTTCTCTTGACCCTTGACAGCACACCCTCTTCCTTTCCACCATGTATTTCCCATGGTGGCAGTTCAACCAGCTCCTGTTCCACTATGCCGTGTCGTCACCACTCTGGTCAGGAGGTGCTACCATTAGCCTAATAGTATCTATTAAAGCCAAGAAGCACACTCTTTACCTGTATCATTAGTATAAGTCTTGTAGTCCAATGCAGTCTTTGTCTCAAGAGTTGGTTTTGGGAATGGTTTCTGTTCTAGGCTAACAGAGAGTCTGGAGGCTCTGTCTTCTGGCTACCCTACTGCTATTGGTCCATCAGGTCTGTTGACCTGCATTTGATAACTTTATTCCATAATTTTCTTCTTCCTAGGATTCTTAGATCTTTCTCTTCTTTATATACTTTCATCTCCCTTGCCACGAAATTCCACATTCCAGGGCTCTCCTAAAGATGATTTTGACTATATTCACAGTAAGGCACCTTCCTCCCCACTGAGTGATAGGGATTTACCATCCTAGCGTGAAACCCCACTTTGGGTTTATGGTCCCACAGTGCACTGTTGTCTCATTGTGCTACTCTCCGCTTCCTTAGCATCTGGTTTCTCTTCCTCTAGGTTCTCTAAAGGTTCTAATTTTTATTTTTCATTTGTTATCTTAGTATTTTAAAGTTTTTTGCAGTCTAATGGGTTTATCTTCTCTTTCCTAGAAGACACCTGTCAAACTGACATCACCCTTAACATTGTTCAACATAGACCTTCTTGTTCATAGTTCATTCATCTTGACTACACTTTTGTATGAATTTACATTATCTGAAAGTAAGCAGCATCATCTTTACAACAAAAAAATTTTTATCAGCTTAGGTTATCCTTTACTCCCGTACATCTGAAACTGTGGCCATACTGGTAATTACTGTTCGTGCTTTTTACTCTCAGCACTCTCTTTAAGTTTCAGCCTTTTGTGAAGATTTTTTAATTAGAAAAGAAATTTTTAACATACTACAATTTTAGTTGTAGCATAAATGAGAGGATAACTGATGTCTATGGAAATCTTAACTCTAAGAATCACCCCAAAAATGGTTCCCATGAGTCCAAGGTGAAATATAGCCTAACTCTCCAACTTGTAGATTACTTCTGACACCAGTCCGTCTTCATCAGCACTGTCTTTTTCTAATGCATTTGTTTATTCATTGCAGTGGTCAAAGAGAAATCACAGAAACACCCTATCTGTGATAACAATTTTAATAACAAAACTATATGTAAACAAGGAAATGCATAGGATGCTGTCCACCAGTGTATTCTGCATAAAATTGGAACACCTTCAAGCACATCTGCATACTCTTCCTTAAACAGAGGTTTCTGCTCTTGTAAATTACAGACTCTTTCAACCAGGAACTATTCTGCCATGGATTCAGTGGGCTTCACTATCAGTTGTTCTTCTCAGAGGGGTCTAGCTCTTCCTGGTTGGCTCCAGGATATCTCTCAGATAGTCACATCTCTTGGGAAGGGCTAACGACTCTAGGCTGAAGACAGAAAAGCACTTTGTGGGCAACTACCTTAGTTGCATTGCCTCCTCTTGGGGCAGATGCCTGCTCCTGCTGTCTTATCACTCAAGAGTGTTACTCCGTCTGGCCAGGTTTCAGTCTTTCCACACTGCTGTCACTGCCCAAGTTTTCTTTCAGCACATTCTTGTCTCACCATAGGCATTTCTTCTACTGCCATTATCACTCCAAGTGTTCCATTTCTCTTATATGAGTCTGAGTGGGTGTCAGCAGCAGGCCCACGTGTGCAAAGGATGAGCACACTTCCTTCTCTTGATTCTCATGAATTGGGAGGTCTCTCAAAGTCTCATTGTTTTTACACTGATGTAGGGCAGTCCTCATGACTAGGTCATATTTCCCATGCAATCTAAGTAAAGGTCAGATTGGGTAGGTCTCTGCCACCAGTCTGCTTAAAGGTCAGGTGCTAAACAGCTGATTCGGCAACAGTGCAATAAGTTATTTAGTATGGTCCTTTTTGCAATAGTCTTTGTGACCTGAAGATATGAAGATATGAGTGAGAGTATGCAAACAGGGTACTTAGGGCCAGTAATCTTGTATCGACATGGCAGGTATATAATTCCCTGTATTGTATGATTGTCTTCCTATCTGATGTCTGATGTAATTATCTTCTGTTGGCTGTGTTATAAGTCCTAACCTTTGTATGTGAATGAGGCAGGATTTATGTGGGGTGTATTTCAAAAGCCTTTCAGGAGGGCTTGACTGCTAACTCTGGTAACGGGTTTTCACAGCCCTGTGGAGTGATGGCCTGTTGTCTCATCTGATTCACCAGCTTCCACTGTCTGGTGAGCCAGCACTCTGTAATGTGGCCTCACAATTTGAGTTCACTGAATGAGGCAGCCATGGGAGGCAGGAGAAGCTGACTGTGACGCACTCCTTTGAGAGTAGCCATCCCTCAAAACTGTGTGAGCCATTTCTTTGATAAAGTACTTGATATTGGTGAGAGACTGCAGTGAATTGTCGAATCTAGAGAAAGGAGAGGGAATACTGAAGGGAGCAGTATTTGATGTTACATGTGATGGAGCGATGTGGCAGTTTTGAAAAGTTGGACACTGTGACACCTTTGTTCTGTGCCTCATAGAAACCAAGTACGTGCTCATTGTAAAATGAGTCATTTGTTTACCTGTTTTTGAAGTTAGAGAAGGTCAGAAGCTACTGCCATGATATTCTGACACCACTGTACCACCCTGTGTCTCAAGGGAACTATTTAGCAGCAGCTGTTTCCTGGTTCAGTTATCAACCTGGAAGGAGGTAGCATATGACTTCCTGTAACTTCACCAGAGGGAAGGAAAGTCCGGGAGAGTAGTGCAACTCTGATTCCTATGAAGTGGAAGTCAGACACACTTCATTCTCTCTTCCATCTTTACCAGTCTTGACTAACCTTTTGTCACGTGATGAACTGTGTTTCCTATAGGTTTGACACATCATTGCAGTGGTTACACAGAACTCACAGGCAGTCCGTATTACATGCTTGTGTATATTATTGTATTTTTATCAAGGTGCAAGCAACATTAAGCGCAGTGGGTTTATTAACACTTGAATCAGGGTTGTCATAAAGGTTCACCTTTCCTCAGTGCATGTTTTTAAATGGCTTCATTACATGTCAGAATGGTGCAAAGGTTCTTTCTTGTTTTCCCAGAAACCTGGAATGCTAGTGATCATCTCCTTTATCACTTGGAAAATGAAAGCAGATTGGACAGCATGGAACAGTCCTGTGAGCATAATGGATTGGCAAATGTCATTCCTCGGCACAAAACTCACTTTCCTTTAAGGGAACATAACAGCTCGTTTGACTACTATGGAAAAGTGTACATGGAAAGTTTTGTTCTACCAGCACTCAACCAGAGCAGAAACAGTGCAGTAAAGAACTCTGCTGAGCGTAATACAGTTGAGAAAACTGGTCTCCATGCTGTCCAGGAGCCATTTCCTACTGAAATGAAATTCACTGAGAGTCAGAAATCAAACAGCATTAAGTCCCAATGCATTAAACATCTGAAAGCTCTTACTGTAGGGAAACCACATGTGTCTAGTGAACATGGCAAACTCTTCAACAGCAAGTCTTCCCTCGTTGAGCATCAGATCATTCACACAGGAGAGAAACCCTATAGCTGCAGCATATGTGGGGAAACCTTTGCTAAATTGTTAAAGCTAACTGAACATCATCACACAGTTCATAAAGCCAAAAAACAAAATAAATGCATGGTATGTGACAAAGTTTATGTCAGTAAATCAAAGCTCAACATACATAAGATGACTGATACGGTAGAGAGACCTTCTGTATGCAGTGATTGTGAAAGAGGCTTCATTTGGAAGTCAAATCTCCCTGTTTGTCAATGGATTCATACTGGAAAAAAACCCTATATATGCACTGAATGTGGGAAAACCTTCACTTCAAAGTCATATCTCACTGTTCATGAACGGGTTCATACTGGGGAAAAGCCCAATATATGCAGTGAATGTGGAAAAGGCTTTACTTGGAAGTCACAACTCATTGCTCATCAGCAGGTTCATACTGGAGAAAAGCCAAATATATGCAGTGAATGTGGAAAAAGCTTCATTGAGAAGAGATATCTTGCTATTCATCAACGAACTCATACTGGAGAGAAACCATTTGTATGTAGTAAATGTGGAAAAGCCTTCACTGACAAGAGACAGCTCATCACTCATCAGTTTATTCATGCTGGTGGAAAACATCACAAATGTGATGAATGTGGTAAAAGCTTCTTTCATAAGGGACACCTGAATGCTCATCACCGAATTCATACTGGTGAAAAACCGTATGTATGCAGTGAATGTGGAAAAGCCTTCATAATTAAGAGACAACTCATTAGTCATCGCCGAATTCATACTGGTGAGAGACCCCATATATGCAGTGAATGTGGAAAAGCCTTCCTCGAAAAGCAAAAACTCATTACTCATCAACGAATTCATACTGGTGAAAAACCTTATGAATGCAGTGACTGTGGAAAAGGCTTCATCCGAAAGGGACAACTTACTATTCATCAGAGAACTCACACTGGAGAGAAACCGTATGTATGCACTGAATGTGGAAGAGGATTCACACAGAAGGGACATCTCATTTTTCATCAGCGAACTCACACTGGAGAGAAACCTTATTTATGCACTACATGTGGAAAAGCTTTTACCTGTAATAGTGTACTCACTATTCATCAGCAAATTCATACTGGAAAGAAACCTTACATATGTTGTCAATGTGGAAAAGGTTTCATACGGAAGCACAATTTCTCTATTCATCACCAAACTCACACAGGAGAGAAACCATATGTGTGCAGTGAATGTGGAAAAAGCTTCACCCGCAAGGGCAATCTGAGTACTCATCAGCGAATTCATACTGGCGAAAAGCCTTTTGTATGTAGTGAATGTGGAAAAGGCTTCACCCGCAAGGACCATCTGATTACTCATCACCGAATTCATACTGGTGAGAAACCCTACATGTGCAATAAATGTGGAAAACGTTTCACCAGCAAGAGACATCTGATTGCTCATCAGCGAATTCATACTGGCGAAAAACCCTATGTATGCAGTGAATGTGGAAAAGGCTTCACTGAGAAGGGAACTCTCACAGTTCATCAGCGAACTCATACTGGACAGAAGCCCTATAAATGCACTACATGTGGAAAAGCCTTTATCTCCAGGGGACGGCTCACAGCTCATCAACGAATTCATACAGGAAAGAAACCTTACGTATGTTGTCAATGTGAAAAAGGTTTCATGTCGAAGCGAGATCTCACTGTTCATCAGCAAACTCACACAGGAGTCAAACCCTATGTGTGCCGTGAATGTGGAAAAGGGTTTACCAGCAAGACACATCTGATTGCTCATCACCGAATTCATACTGGCAAAAAACCCTATGTATGCAGTGAATGTGGAAAAGGCTTCACCAGCAAGAGACGTCTGATTGCTCATCACCGAGTTCATACTGGCGAAAAAACCTGTGTATGCAGTGAATGTGGAAAAGGCTTCACTCGCAAGGGAGAATTCAGAATTCATCTCCAAATTCATACTGGCGAAAAAGCCTGTGTATGAGGTGAATGTTCTAAAGCCTTCAGTTGGAAGATTGACATAGCACGTTGGAGGTGTCACACAAGAACAACTCCCTTTTAGTTCAGTGAGTGTCAAAAATTTTATGTTCATAAGTCAAGTCTCATTTTACATCAGAAAATTCACCCAGGTAAGAATCCCTTTAAATGCAGTGAATCTGAGAAAGACTTGAAAAAGCCAAACCTGAGTGTAGGTCAAAGGTGTCAGAAGATAGATGACATGACTGCAGTGAGTGTGGAAATACTGTCCCCTGTCTTCTCCTTTTTGACATAAAGGAGTAAGATTTTCAGATGTGTATATGGCCTTGGCCTGTGTTTTGGTAAACAACTTACAGTATTTTGTGTCCTTAATCCATAGAAGTTGTGGACTTTGTCATTATGAGTTGGGAAGCAGTGTCGGAAGAGGAGGGGTTCCCTTGTGTTTTCTACCAAAAAAGGGCTGTTAACTGATGTCCTGGGAATTCTCCAGTCAATTAACATTTTCAGGGTAAAGTGTCAGTAACTGGATAGTTTCAGTACTTTGGTCCAGTCCTAAGACTTGAGTTGATTGAGAGGTCATGAGTAACTGGGCATAGATTAAACTCTGATGTTGTGAGAGAGGTCCCATGTTGGAACTTCCTTCAGTAACAAATACTGGCTGAGAACTGGCATGGCAGAGAAGCAAAGCTCTGTGAAAGCTGAGGGATCTGAAACCTGCTGCAGCAGATGTGCTGCACAAAATCATTGTTATATACATATATGCTGTATACATATACATATAGTATCTCTTGATGATGAAGGCTTTTCCACATTCACCACATACGTGTAGTTCAGATCCCCAACACATGCTTTCCACCAGAGAATCAGAAATGAATGCTCCACCAAGAATGCTCTGATTACACTTGTAATGTGCAAGTTGTACAGAGTAATGAGATTTTTTTATATGTGCCTTTCTGTCCTTGTATTTTTTTTACTCCTGTCAAAAATGATTGGTTGACCACCAAAGACAGCCATGATAGGGGACACAATACTGAGTCCCTGTGGGAACATGAGAAAAAGAGGGGTGCAACTCAAGAACTGTACTAAAAGATCGTAACTGATGGTCCAACATCCTGGGGGATACCCTGGGAGCATCGCCCATAGACCCGCTGCTGCCCCTGACTGGATAACTCTACTGAAGTAGATTCTCTGGACCCAAATGGAGGGGACTCAGGGACATAGTGTAACCATATGATGTGTGTACTTCTGTTTCTGTGTATTTATAGGATGGTGTCCTACTGGTCGCTTTTTAGATGGAAGAGAAGAGGGTAGAGAGGAGGGAACAGGACCTTGTTAAGAGAATAGTAGAAGTGTAGAATGAAAGGGAGTGTGCCATCACGGTGCAGGGAGAGCAGAAGCAGCTGCAGATAGGTGGAAATGCAAAGTTAGTTTGTATTTATATACTTTCACTTAATCACAGTTGGTTGGCCCGCAACCCAGCCTGTTCATTGGTCTGTTTTTGCAGGGTTTGGTCGTCTTTGTATGCAAACTGGGTGAATTGTGTTATTCTACAGTAATTGCTTGATTCATGTTCATGTTGGGAGTGCCATTGTTTCAAGATGAATATAAGGGGCACTCCTGTGGAGGCCAAGAATGACCTCCCTACCATCAAAAAGAGCCTACAGCTAACCACATCTTTTAGACCTGGAGGCCTTATACTGAGAACGTCCTAGACACAAGAGAAAACTGTAACTGAAGGCAGTGCAAGACAGTGGCGAATGGTGGCAAGCACAACAGAGCCCCATTGGAGAGAAATAGCATAAGCAGAACAAATGGTGGGAACCAGTACGAGATGACCTCGTAGGCTGAGGAGCACACAGTACAAGCTGAGCACCTCCTGGAAACAGGTTTGCGTGTCAAGTCTGGTGTCTCTGGGAACTTACTGGAAGAATCAGGGGTTGTATCAATAACTACCATGGCAGAGGCCACTGAATACCACAGCGTGATAAGTTCCCTTGGGCACACTGCTAACAAGAGAGCATGCTGAGTGGCATGGCCAAGAGAAGGACCTGGGTCTTAAAAGTGAGCAAGTGGCCATCTAAGATGCATCCGTTAGTCCTGAACCATCTGGAGCAAAGGAAAATGAGGAACACCAAAGACATAAGGAAAATATAAGCCCAAGAGATAAAAAAGCTGCACAATCCAGAGACTCCATCTGTGTGAGACCAGAAGTAGATGATGCCAGGCTACCACCAAAGACCACCCTCACGGGGAACACAACAGGGAGTCCATGATGGAGCAGGAGAAAAGTGGGGTGCAGAACCCAAATTCTAGTAAAAATTTCAAACTTAATGGTCAGACTGAGACAGAAAGACCTCTTAAGATGGGTCTCGAGACTCTCTGTTAGCCCCAAACTAGAACCATTGTGGAAGCAGATTCTTCAGATAAAGATTGGACTGGACAGGAAGACATGAATTGGTCTTTATGAAGAGTGTGCTGCTTAGCTTTCGTGGATTCATGAGCAGCTCCTGCATAGAGGTGAGATGGGGAAAGCAGAAAGGGACAGGAGCTGGTTGATTTGAAAGAGAAATACAAGGGTGGAAAGGAGAAGTATGTGGTCTCATAGAGGGAGCAACTAGGGTCACATAACTGTGTATAAGTTTTTATATGGGAAACTAACTTGAATTATAAACTCACTTAAAACTCAGTGAAAAAACAGAAGGGCCTATGAGGATCAACAAATCCCTTTAATGTGGCCTACGCATAGTCTTCTAATGCCACAAAATGAGTAAGACTGAAAATAAGGTATGTGAAAGACATACCAGTATGGGTGGGTTTGAATATGACAAAATGACTTCCTTTGAAAACTTTCATTTAGGCATAATAAATACCAAAAATGATAAAAAATATATCAATAAAAAAGCCCTTTTAAGACTGGAAGTTAAAGGGAGCTGACAAGTAGATATCCTGGTATGGTCACTGTGATTGCAAATAAACATGGTGTGGCAGTGGCTAACATCGTCTTGATTCACAAGTGGGAAGGAAAATCAAGGTCAACACAAGAGTGATTCTTATTGAGGCAGAAGGCAGACATGCTACCTCTCTGATATTTTAAACAATTCTGGCACCCACTGTAAAATACTGCATTGTGACCTCCCAAAATGTGTGTCATCTTGGTTAACTCATGATTCCTATATTGACTAAATTTCCAATTTTGTCATATAATATGATTTTCTTGTGTGTTGTCAATCCTACCACTTTGATGTTAATGAGGTGGGATTAGAGGCAACATGTTAGTGAAGCAGGACTGAGTGTAAAAGATAGATTGTGTTTGAAGTCAGTGTCTTTTCAAATATAAAAGTCAAGGCAGCAGAGAAATAAACGGGGTCCTTTTTCCACCAAGAAAGTGCTGGGATCCAAGTCCATTTGGTCTGAGTTCTTCCACTGAGAAACTCCTAACCAGGGAAAGATTGGAGGAAAGGATCTTTGTTCAGAACTGAGAGGCAAAGCCTTCCCCTAGAACTGGAGGTCTGAATTTACGCTTGTAGCTTTGAAATTGTGAGAAAATAAATTTCTCCTTTTTAAAGATATCCCCTGTGGTATTTCTATTATAATGGCACTAAGACACCAGTCATCTGTTCAATGGCACTCTGTACTTTACTAAGGTGGATAATTCTTTGCAGTGGCCACTTAAAGCTCAGAGTACTCAAAATTACAGTTTTAATTAGAGAGTTAATAGATGAGAGTTCAGGTTCAGGAATGCTGAAGATACAGTTCTTTTTGCTAGGGACAGCCTCTGTTTGCTGTATCCAAATTCAGAGCTTTTTACGTAATAGCACCTTGGCCTATTACTTGCGTAGGCAAGTGTTAGAAAACTCATTCTGCTGGTAAATACTTAGACACTTCCCACTCGCCAAGAAAGCCTCAGTCCACAGGTGCTCGGGTCTAGCTCAGTGTGTTGAAGAACCTAGATCCCAGTAGTGCCTTGAGGCACCCAACTGTGCCAGCAAGCTTCCTGTCCAAAGACACTCAGCCTTGCTCCATGGGCCCCAAAGTTCAGCATGCCATCTCCTGCTTCTCTCTCTTGCTGCTGTTGCCCTGTTGCTTCTCATCATCCTCAGTGTTTCAGTCGTCTGTCAGTTGTCTGGTTCCAGGAATTTCTCAGTACGTCATTTCTAGATCCAAAGATCTCATTCTACTCCTGGCTCTTTGTGGCTCTGATACCTTCTCCTCCTGCCCCTGGAATGGATCTTTGATGTCTAGCCAGATGGGACCCCCAGTGGCAGTGCAACCAGGAGACTTATGAGGTGGCACACTAGGTTTCCTAGCCTGTAAAGTAAGGTTCTTGCAGTGATTGTGCCAAAGCATGGAGCACTAGAGCTTGAGCATCTTTGAGCAGGAGGCTTGCTGGTGGAGTGGAGTGCCTCTGGGAAATTTTTTGGCAGAGCTAGGCTTGCAAACCGACAAAAGAAGAGAGCTGATTGTCCTGCATCTGAGGCATGCTGGTGGAATGAGTTGCTCCCAGGCACTAGCAGAACTCAAAGCATAGTATAAAACTTGCCTCAGCAAGGCAGAGGCCAGCGTGAGGCACTGAGGATCAGAAATATGTCTACTATCTTTGGTCACAGCCGAAAAGAGTGTCCTGATGGAATAACTGTATCCTGATCTAAATTGTAACTAGTCACCTAATAAAACTATTACTGTGAGTATAGCCCATGACTTGTGCGTGGCTATTGGAATGAATCATCAAGCCCAGCAGAGTGCCATGGGAGGGACAGCTGGTAACAGAATTGGCAAAAAAGTGGGAAGGTGCAGGTATGTTTGACCTTGTCCTGATAGCAGTCAATCATAAGCTGTTGATACTCATAATGATTCTTGTACTCCTACCTTTGAAGTTAGTGGAGGGGACCAGAGGCTACCCCCATTCCATTATTTTACAGCGCTATACAAAAGGAGATACCTACATACAATGGAATACCCTTCCTCCAGTAGGAGAAATGAAATATTGATACAAACTGTGGTATAGATAGAGCTTCAAGAACAAACGGAGCCAGTCACTTGAGGACCAATACTGTGTGACCTGATGTACATGAAATGGCAGATGTATAAAGAACAGAGTTCGTAAGTAATTACCAGGAGTGGGAGGGAAAGGGAAAAGGGCTAAAGCTGATAAGAAAATTACATTGATTAAGAGTAGGATATCCAGCCGATTATTTTAATTGCTGTCCATAAGTTGGGAACCGTGGTAGCATATTGGGTAAGAGCAACAGCTGCTAATCAAACGGTTGCCAGTTCAAATCCACCAGGTCCTCTTTGGAAACACTATGGGGCAGCTCTGCTCTGTCCTGTAGGGTTGCTTATGTGTAACCAAACACCTCATGGAATTTGGTTACTTGGTTTGCACAAGTTTAAAGTCATACTTTCGTGAGACAACCTAGTTGATTGACCCAGTAATGTGTTTAGTGCTTCTGTTCTACCACCTAGTTTGTTTCCTGGTGCTTAGGTTCTTAAAAGCTTGCAGGTGGCCAGTCCAGGCACCACTGTTGGTCTCTATTCACCTAGAGCTGCAGAGAAGCAGAGCCCAGAATATGAGTGAGATGTGCAAGTGTGGGTAATTGACTGTATCAACAACTGTCTCCTTTGCTATGATTCTAGAGGGATTGCTTAATTAACTTGGATACCATCACTGAATGTTTTCATCAGTGATTCGATAGAAGTATTCTGATCAAAAGGGGGAACAATGTAGAAACTCAGGGGCTCTAGGCTTTCTAGAGTGATTGATACTGTATGAACTTGTGAAATGACTGTCCTGACATAACCTTGAAACCTGAAACCAAAAATACCTCCTGAAGTCATCTTAAAAGTGAGCAGTAAAAAAATACCTCCTGAAGTCATCTTAAAAGTGAGCAGTAATTTAACTGAATTAGTAAAAACAAAAGAACAAAAAACAGGGCAGCTTTGAGCATTGTGCTGTTTGAAGATCTATGTGTGTGGTATCCATCTGGAGGACATGAACTCCGAAGATTAGATAGGAAGCATAAGATGTGAGTTTATGAGAGAGGAAAAACTCAGAGAAAGACTGAAAATGGTTGCACATGTCACGGAATGTATTAAGTGTCAATAAATTGTACAGTAGAAACTTGATTTATATTTTCTTGAGTATATTCTCAGTAACAAATAAATCTGAAATTGAAATCCAGAGGTTGAATGGAGAACTCATTACCATCAAGAAGAGGTAGCAGTCATGTACATTTTTCAGACTCAGGGTCCCTGTGCTGAGCAGTCCTAGACCCAGGAGACACAGAGACAGGGCAAGACAGTGAGAAGCAAAGATAAGCACAGCAGAATAAGGGAGGCAAAGAAGCAGGATACCATCATCAAATTTCGTGGTGGGTATCCTGGCATCCAGAAGAAGGTTGCTACACTTGGCTTTCCAAACCTGGGAGTGAGGGAGCTGAGTGAGTGCCTTTGGGCAGGGGGCTTGCAGTTGGATTGTGCTTCCGCTGGGCAGTTGATGGCAGCCATCAGTAGGCTTGCTGACCCACAGAGCAAGAGACTTGAGGGCTATAGGGTAGGAGGCTTCCTGGAGGAGCAGGGTGCCTCTGGGCCTTTATTGGTGAGGCAAAGAGCTGAAACACTTGCCCAAGTATAGCAGAGGAGGAGAGGGGCGTGGTCCCAGAGGCCGCTTGTGGGCATGGCCAAGAAGAGGGCCTGCCAGTGGACATGTCCAAGAAGAAAGGAAGGTGTCATAATTGACAAATCACTGTCTGTTGTGTTGTGTAACTTGATGGGAGTGGGTTCTACCTGTTGGGACACTTCAAGTCAGATAAGGGACACCATGTCTTTGAGAGAGAGCAAGTAGTGTTTATTGCAAGCCAGTCAGGAAGGAACTTGGAGGCTGAGTCTCAAATCAAGCTCCATGAGGTGGGGAATTCTAAGGCAGTTACAGAGTTCATAGGGAATTTAGGCATAATTGATGAAGTGTCAGAGAATAGGAGGGTGATTTCAGGAACTCCTAGCTGCAGTGTGTGGGGCATGTGTTTTTGTGGGGTATGACTCAGGAAGTTTACCTAAGGACAGGCTTGTGACTCACTGCACATGTCGGAATGGAGTTATAGAAGAACAGTTGTTGAATAGTGAAGTGGCCTTGAGCAGAAAAGCAGTAATACTACCTTGAACTGTAACACAGACATGTCTTATCAGGGAATCACAGGTCTGCAAAGGGTAATGGGAGTAGAGGGAACAGTTTAACCTTGTCAGTTAAACTTGTCTTTTGTTAATTCCAAGTTGCTCTTGATCCAGAGTTGTAGTCTGTTATTTCCCTATTTAACCACATTATGGTGATCATGGCCTCTGAGTTCTGTGTGGTCTTACAATAAATTATTGAACCCAGTAGAGAAGTACAAAGTGTTGAGCTGAGGGAGGGGTGGAGTGTCTCTGACATCCACCTCACAGGTACTAGATTTGTGCTGATCCTGACTACTATCCCTCCTCTTGAAGTTAGAGGAGTTCTGACACTAGGTTTCAACCTGCATGTGTGGAACTTTCAGAGTCCTCAGTATTTTGCCGTCATCTATGGGGATAATCATCAAATCCAAGTCCTGATTTTGTTACCAGGCAAAACTCTGGGTTTACGTTATTGGCCCCCCAAAGCCGATCTCTGAAATAGGTATTTGGGTGAGTCATCAAAAATTTTTATTTCTGTGTGCTAGTAAACACAGGGAACAGAATGGATTATCCCCATCAAAGTCTCTTTGAAATTGTCAGGTGAGGTTGGGGTATATAAGGAGGGGGGCTACATGCTGGAATTGGTGCTAGCACCAGGGAAACAATGTAGTTGATTGGGGGTCAAGAGAGGCATCCATTTGGGGGCCTCATGTGTCCTTTTGGTAATAGCATTAGGAGCATGGATTTAGACTGCTTTTTGTTGTGATCTGAAGCAGGGGGTCCCAACTGGCACCTAGCATCTTCCACACCACCCACTCATTTTGATGTTTCTAAAAAAGCAGTGAGAACTAAAAATACATCATTTCTGTGGCTCTTGTCAGCTAATATGTGACTTCCTGCCAGAGCCTAGGTGAAAGAAACCAGGAATTTTAAGAGAGAGGAAAAAAAGTAAAAGGTCAGTCCTGAAAATAGGTGAAAAATTAACTGTGACTGCCCACTCCAGTGCTCTCTTTTTTAGAGCAAAATGCCATTTCTCTGCTACACTTTCTCACTGCTGTTTAGTTCCGACACCAGCCACATGTGCAGTACTTTTCTCTTTGACTGTAGCCACTTAGAGCTAGATTATATTTCATGTTATAAAGGATACCATCTCTCAACTCAAGACTTTGGGTACCAGAGAACTCACACAGATGGAACCTATAGTTAAAGATTTAGGGTTTTCCCACCACCCCCTCACAATGCAAACCGTAAGCCTAGAACATCCCCCCCACAACACCCTCAATTCTGACCTACAAGCTGTAAATCCAGGGGTTCCCTCTACCCAGTACTCAGGCGTATTGTGGTCTCCCATCTCATCTGGTGGTTCCTACTAATCCTATAGGTTTGGTAATTTGCTAGAGTCAGTCACAGAGCTCACAGGAAGTACAGTACTTAGAATTACAGTTTTCTGATAACAAAAAGGATACAAAGGAAGGCATGCATAAATCAAAGTCTGGAAGAATTTCCATGCCCAAACTTCATGTCCCAAACACTGGCACTCACTGTTCTGCAACGTTCATGGATGTCATTCACCATACAAAAAGTCACAGAACTTTTGTGTCCACAGTTTTTACTGACTTAAGTATATAATCATGTTGGGCCTGTCTTAGTTTTTTCTAGCACTGCTATAACAGAAGTGGGTTGCTTTACCAAACAAAATTGTTTTCTCACAGTTTAAGAGTACAGACATTTCATGCATGGTGCAGGCTCTGTAGGAAGGTCGTTATCTCTTTTGAGATCCTGCTCCTAACTTGGCATCTGTCTTCCCCCATTCTTTCCTGTTTTTGCTTAATTGTTTAATAGCTTTTGTATCTCTAAAGAGATTATTTCAGGATATACTCTAATCCTGTCTGCCCATGGAAGCAGCAGTCACGAAATCAAAAGACAGATTGCATTGGGAAAATCTGCAAAAGACCTCTTAAAGTATTGAAAAATAAAAATGTCACCTTGAAGGGAAAGATGTGCTTGACCAAAACCATGGTATTTTCGGAAAGAAAAATTGATGCCTTTGAATTGTGATAGTGAAGAAGAATACTGAATGCACCATAGACTGCCCAAACAACAAACAGATCTGTTCTGGAAGTACAGAGTGCCCCTTGGAAGTAAAGACAATGAGACCGGGCCTCACATACTTTGGACATGTTGTGAGGAGGGATCAATCCTTGGAGAAGGACATCATGCTTGGTAGAGTGGAGGGTCCATGAAAAAGAGGAAAGTAGTCAACAAGATGGGCTAAACATAAAAACGATTGTGGGTTGGGTGTAGGACAGGGCAGTGTTTTGTTCTGTGGTGCGTATGGTCGCTATGATTCAGATCTGACTTGACAGCACCCAACAACAACTACAACAATCCTAACTTAGTAATAGAGAAAAATCATTCCAAAATGGGATTATAACCACACAGAGGTTTTGTGAGAAACAATTTAATTTATAATAAACTTCATTGCATAGGCATTGTTTATTGAATGATGGCCTCCATCCCCTACTTCCTGAAGTCAGCTGATACCAGGGCACCCGTTAATTGTTTCTAGATTGGAAATCCCTCGCTCATTAGCACAAGGCCTCCGTTATTGGCCTAAATAAGGACTGCAGCAAATCCAAACCACTGCTATCACGTAAAATCTGATTCACAGCCACCCTTTAGGACAGAGTGGAACTGCCCTATAGGGCTTTCCAAGGCCAACTTTTAGGAAAGCTGACTGCCACATTTTTGTCAGGCAGAGCAGTTGGTGGGTTGGATCACTGACCTTTCAATGAAAACCGTCCACCACCAAGGCCCCTTATATAACAGAAACCAAAGCCATGGCTGTCAAGATGATTCTGAGTCAGAGGCTAGGCCAAGTTGGTGGACTAGACACACACCTCCTCCATTCCCTCTGAGAACTAAGGCCTAGAAAGATAAACAAATGGAGCAGTGTGGACATTGTGGGAGACCCAACAACTGGCATAGGGTTGTGAGATGAGACTGTGACAGGAAGGGGGAAATTACCTCTGTCAGGGGCGAGGCAGCTCTGACTCCTGCTGCTGATGCATTGTTTGAGAGGATCGCAGGTACGGACACCTTTGTTAACTGGGAGACTGAGACTGGGATTGCTGAGCCTGTGAGCTTTGCACATGCTGGCTATTATGCTGAACTGCAGTACTTAAGTAAACAGCATATTCCAGAGCAGAGTGTGCTTGGGACAGCAACATCTAGAGAGCCCAGCAGGCAGTGTCCTCCCCCTCTCTGAGCTGTGCTATAGCTCCTAGTGACTCACTGCAGCAGAGGTGGCTTAGGTGGGATGCCATCTTGGTCAGCTGATAGGCAGAGTTAGCCATGCTTGATGTCTCAGCTTGGGGCTAATTCTCATGCTGAGCAACAGGGCCTTCTGGATGGTGCTTCTCCTAGCAGAAAAGCTGTTTTTCAGACAGTTGTACGTAGCAAATGGGGTGGGGGTTGCTGGCCAAGTGCAGCAGGGCCCTAACTCCTCCCTTACTTGAGCTACTTCGTGCTGTCTGGTGATCGCCTACAAGGGACCATCTTTGTCAGCCAGGAGGCAGGGCCTACCACCCCTGAGGGCCTGGCTGTCTTTGACTGTGGCTGGTCAGTGCCTCTCGCAGCAGAAAGGCAGTGCTTAATATAAATGCATCTAGCGAATGCAGTGGACTCTGGCAGCTGAGTATGGTGGCACCTTTCTCTCCTCCCTTCCCTGAGGTACACCATAGTCTCAGCTGTCATAGCTATGGAAAGTCAGCACAAGGAGCTTGCCACCTTTAGCACCTAGAAAGTAGGGCCTGCCACTAAGCCAAGCAGCACTGTGCGGCTTTACAGAGTCTGTATTGTCAGAGGGCTATACATAAGTCAGCTGAATCTAGAGAACACAGCAGCAGCTGGTGACCAAGTGTATGCTCTTATTCCTTTCTTAGAGCTATGCTACAGGTCCTTTCAGTGTAACATGGAAGAAACTGAACATCTTGATGGGATGAAGACAGTAATCAATATCTAACCATTTAAAGAATCAGACTACCATAGCTCCAGAAAACTCCCAAAATACAGATTCAAAAAACTTCCCAGATGAAAAAGCCTTTCTAAAATGATTGGAAATAGAATATGAAAGAGTTCTAAAGATTAAACAAAATGCAGTTGAACAAAATGAATAATTAAGCTATATGAGCTGCTAGAATATCAATGGTCTGACATTCAGCAGATCAATAATAAAATTACAGAATTAGACAATTTAAGGCAAAGCCAAAACAGCAGGTTGGAGGAATTGGAATGCAAAAGTAGGGAACTTGGAAATAAAGCAACTGACAGCAGCATTCATGAGGAGAAATCAGATAAACAAGAAAAATGAAGAAGCATTAAGAGGTATGTGGAGCCAGAGCAATTAGACAAGACAAAGGACAACCACGTGGGCAAAGAGGAAATAAAAAATCCTTATTTGCAGATGATATGATCATATACACAGAGAACCTTAAACAATCCATAAATAAACTACTGGAACTAACAGAACAGTTCAGGAAAGTATCAGGATATAGGATGAACAAAAATCAGTAGGATTCCTTTACACCAACAAAGAGATCATCAAAGAGGAAATCACCAAGTCAATGCCATTTACAATAGACCCCAAGAAGATAAAATACCTAGGAATGAATCTAACCACAGATGTCAGAGATCTATACAGAGAATATTACAAGACCCCACTGCAAGAAACAAAAAGAGACTTACATAAGTAGAGAAACCTACCTTGCTTGTGGATAGGAAGACTTAACATTAGGAAAACGTCTGTTGTACCCACAGTGATCTTCATATACAATGCAATCCCTATACAAGTTCCAGTGTCATTTTTAATGAGATTGAGAAACAAACCACCAACTTAATTTGGAAAGGGAAGAAAAACCAGTTAAATAAAGCACTACTGAAAAAGAGGAACTCAGTGGGGGCTCTCACACAACCCAACCTCAGAACTTATTACACTGCCACAGTAGTCAAAAGAGACACAGACCAATGGAACAGAATGGAGAACCTTGAAATATCACCAACCTGTTATGAACAGTTGATATTTGACAAAGGCCCAAAGGTCATAAACTGGGGTAAAAACAGTCTTTTTAACAAATGATGTTGGGAAAATTGGATATCCATCTGCAAAAATATTGAAACAAGATCCATGTCCCACACCTTCCAAAAACTAACTCAAAATGGATCAAAGACGTAAGTATCAAACCTAAAACAATAAAGATCATGCACGAAAAAATAGGGTCAACAATGGAAGTTCTAATACACAGCATATAGAGACTACAAAAATCTAACAGTAAACAAACAACAGAAGAGAAAATAGATAAATGGGAACTACTAAGAATGAAATACTTATCTAAAGACTTTACCAAGAGAGTTAAAAGACTATCTATAGAATGGGAAAAAAATACATGTCAGATTGACATCTCATTTCTCAATACCTCTACAAGGTATTGCAAAATGTCAACAAGAGAAATGTAAATAACCCAATTAAGCAATGGGCAAAGGAGATGGGCAGACACTTTACTAAAGAAGACATCCAGGCATTCAAAAGACACATTGGGAAATGCTCACAATCATTAGCTATTAGAGAAATCCAAATCAAAACTACAATAAGATGCCATCTAACCCCAACAAGGTTGGCAATAAAAACAACAACAACACAGGAAAAAACAAATGCTGACAAGGCTGTGGAGGGATTGGAACTTGCTCACACTGCTGGTGGGAACACAAACTGGTACAGCCTCTTTGGAAAGCAATTTGGCACTTCCTTAAAAAGCTAAAAATAGAAATACCATGTGATCCAGCAATGCCACTGCTTGGAATAGATCCTACAGAAATAAAGGTGGTCACATGAACAGAAACTGCATATGAATATTTACTGAAGCACTGTCCACAACAGCAAAAAAGATGGAATCAACCTAGGTGCCCATCAACAGATGAATGAATAAACAAACTATGGTACTTATACTCAATGGAACATTATGCAATGGTAAAGAATAATGATGATTTTAGGAACCATCTCATAACCTGGCTTCAACTAGAAGACGTTATGCGTGGCAAAAGGACAAGTATCATATGAGACCTCTGCTATAAGGACTGAAAAATAGACTTATGTACAGAAGAAAAGACTGATGGCTACAAAGGGAGGGAGGAAGACGGTTGGTCATAGATAGTGGATAGGAGTGTGTTTATGTGAAAGCATTGATAGCACACAGTAGAGAGCAGATCAACATAACTGGACTACACCATAAACTGAAAGGTTTTCTAAACTCAACCCAGTATTTCAAAGGATAGAGTAGCAGTGGCGGGGGTCCAGGGACCATGTTTTCAGGGGACATTGAGGCCAATTGGCATAACTAGTCTTCTGCTAAGAGTTTTTTGCACCCCTTATTGGTGAGTGGCATCTGGGGTCTTAGAAGCAAGCAAGCTGCCATCTGAGGTACACCTAATGGTCCCATCTCATCTGGAACAGATGATGAAGAACAAGAAACACACAAGGAAAAAAGAGCTCAGGAGACAGAAAGACCTGTACTAATGGGAGACTGTATCAGTGTGAGACCAGAAGAACTAGATGGTGCCTGGCTAACACCGAAGTCAGTTGTCATGTGGGCCGCAAGAGTCCCTGAGGGAACTCTACTAAAAGACCAAAATTGATGGTGTGAGAGGCTGGAGTGTACCCTGGGAACATGGCTCCTAGACTTTATGACAGCAAGGCCTGTCATGCACTGAGCCAAGAGTTCCCCACAAGGCAGTTTTGAGGTTTTGAATGAACTTTTGGTTGCAGAGTCACTTGTAAGGGCTAATGAGGTGGCAAATCTTGCAGTAAAGTTAGCCCCTGACTTACAGGGGGTTCCCTTCTCATGACTACATCGTAAGTATGTTATGACCATAAGCTGATTACCTTTTTTTTTTTTTTAAAAGTTTACATTATGTGAGTATGGTTTCAAGGCCAAACCCACTGCTGTCGACTCAGGTCTGATTATGGTTTAGGCGTTCCCAAACTACGTCATGAAACCAAGCTGGCAGATTCGACCTCCGGCTAGTGGTGGCCTGTACATTCCAAAATTGGCAGGTTAGATGGAAGGCTTCTGGCTCAGGTCCCAAGAGCCAGAGGTTAGACAATCAGAAATGAGATTCAGGATTCAGATGCAGGGAGACAGAACCCAGCTAGAGTGTCTACATACATGCAGTATATGCAGGCCACACCTGAGGGGAGCACATAACTTGAGTAAGGAAGGGACTGAAGTCATATCTTCTTGCAAAGCTGTCACCATGACACACCCTCACACCAATCCTGCCTCATCAACATGTAGAGGTCAGGATGCATAACACGTACAATGGAGGACAACCACAAAGCAGTGGTAATTGTGACCTAGCCAAGTCGGCATATAACCATAATCTTCAAGGGTTCCATATTCCTTATTCACATAGTCCCACCTAATGATCGTGTGAGTCACCCCCTGTCCCTTGTAGCCATGACTCTTTCATACTGGAGGAACATCATCCTTCTAAAATTGGCATGGGGAAGAGAATGACCTCCTCTTATTTCACAAGGGGAAAGGAGAATCAGTTACCTTGTTTGCACAGTCCTAATCAGTGCCTTGGAAACCCTGGTGGTATAGTGTTTAAGTACTATGTTCACTAACCAAAAGGTTGGAAGTTCTAATCTGTCAGGTGCTCCTTGGAAACTCAATGAAGCACTTCTACTCTGTCCTACAGAGTCACTGTAAGTCAGAATTGACTCACTGAAATTGGGTTTGGTTTTTGGTTAGACAGTCCTTTGGAACTCTGGTGGTACAGTGATTAACCATTTAGCTGCCCACCAAAAGGTCCACAGTTCATGTCCACCAGTCGCTTTTTGATAACACTGTGGGACAGTTCTACCCTGTCCTTTGGGATCACTATGAGTTGGAATTTATTCGATAGCAACTGGTTTGGTTTGGGTTTTGGTTTTTACCCAGTGACTTGGGTAGAAGGAGACCGTTACAAGATGGCGGAGTAAACAGACGTCTCCTCATTTCCCTCTGAGAACTAAGGCCTGGATGATATTTTTTATGGAACATTGAATACTGAGAAGCCTTGGGACCTAACATATTTCACTTGGCAACAGTATCAGACTAAGCTTTTCCTCTCAAAAACAATCCAGCGTTTGACCTCTGCTTCTGCTGCTACATTGTAACAGGGAACTGCAGCTTCTGCAAATGGCCAGTAAACGGTAACATACTTTCATTATAAGCCGGCAGGTGAAGTCTGCTGTTCCCCACTACCTGTTCCGGTCAGCCTGTTGGACAGCTTCCTGCTCCCAATTCAGCACCTGGACAGCTCCCTGCATACAAGTGCAATTGACTTTTACTTTTTGTTTACTTTTTTAAGGCTGAGAGGCTTATATTTTCTCTCTGGAAATCTCTCTGTTGAAAAACCTCTCACATTTTAAGATTGGCTGACAGCCTCCAGTTTCTCCATAAACAGATCAGCCTCTTTGCTACTCAATAAGCAAAGTCTTCCACCCTTGAGAGTCCACCTGGGGCAAAAAATCACTACAGTGTTATAGTCAGCTGGTGACCAACAATTCTCTTAGATCCATTATCAGAGAAATCAAATAACATCTAGATGGCATGCAGGTAACAGACCACAATTAATCATTTAAAGAAACAGTCTTATAATACTCCAGAAAATTCCCTAAAGATTCAAAAAATTTCCCAGATGAAGAAGCCTTTCTGAATCTAACAGAGATTGAATACAAAAAAATTATATATAAAACTCTCCTAGAAATTAAACATGCAATAGAACAAAATGAAAAATTTGGTAAACTATTTGATATTTTAAAACATCAACAATCTGAAATACATCAGATTAATAACAAAATTACAGAATTGGATAATTCTATCCAAAGCCAAAAGAGTAGGATTGAACAGATGGAAGTTAGAATCAGTGACCTAGAAGACAAAGTAACTAATGCCAACATTTATGAGGTAAAATCAGAGAAAAGGAATAAGAAAAATGAAGAAACATTAAAAAACATATGGGACTCCATGAAGAGGAATAATTTACGTTTAATTGGAGTTCCTGAACAAGGGAGGATTAATGACAACATGGAGAGTATTGCTGTAGAGATGCTGACAGAAAACTTTCCTGAGATTATGAACAAAGAAAACATAGATATCCAAGATGTTTATCGAACACTGCAAAAGTTAGATCCAAAAAGAAGAATGCCAAGGCATATTATAATTAAACTTAATGAGCTAAAACACAAAGAAATGCTTCTGAAGACAGCAAGGCTCAAATCAAAACTAATATTCCGAGGGAAACCCTGCAGACTTTCATCTGACTTTTCTGCTGAAACAATGCTGGCCAGAAAACAATGGGCAGACACGTTCAAAGTCCTGAACGAGAAAAACTTCCATCCCAGAATAATTTATCCTGCTAAATTGTCTATCAAATATAATGGTGAAATTGAGACTTTCGAAAATAAAGAGAAATTTAAAGACTTCATAAAAACTAAACCCAAATTACATGAAATATTGAAAGAAGCTCTTCCCTAAATATATGTTTTAGGTGATAATTTAAGGCACTTCATCCAAATTTCTAATCAGCTAAGGAAGGCACAAAACTTCATCAAACGAAGCCAAAAACTACAATATAATAATAAGGGAATCCATGATCATATCATGACAACTATAATATCACATTAAAAGAGGGATACACTACAATAGTTACAGTTATTTTTGATGCGGTGACAGTTTCTGACTTCTAAAATAGTTAAAATTGATTTCAATAATTATATGTTAAGGGGGATTAGGTATGTCGCCATAGCACTAATTAACAATAAACCATTTGAAATGAAAAATCACAATACAGGAGTCTCAATAAATATAAAATCAAAACTCATACCATCCATAAAGAAGAATGTCCCAGGACACATTAATAAGAACAGAGAAAACACCAACATGAAAATAAACATATTGCAATGACATCACTAAATGTATACATATCAGTAATCATATTGAATGTAAATGGACTGAACACTCCAGTAAAGAGACAGCGAGTGATATCGTGGCTCAAAAGACATGACCCCATCTATGTGTTGCTTACAAGAAACACATCTTAGACTTAAGGATAAGAACAAGTTGAGAATTAAAGGTTGGAATAATATATATCAAGCTAATAATAAAACACGAAAAAGAGCAGGTGTGGTAATATTAATCTCAGATAAAATAGATTTTAATGTAAAGTCCACTATTACGGACAAGGATGGTCACTATTGCTGAAAGATTCAATACTCAAGCAAGACTTAACAATATTAAATATTTATGCACTCAATACCAAAGCACCTAAATACATGGAACAAATACTGACAACATTGAAAAATGAGATTGATCATTCCACAGTAATAGTTGGGGACTTTAACACTCCCCTTTCAGGTAAGGATAGATCATCCAGAAAAAAGCTCAGTAAAGATACAGAAGATCTTATTACAACAATCAACAAACTTGACCTTATTGACATGTACATCAACAGATAAATATACCTTCTTCTCGAAAGCACATGGAACATTCTCCGGAATAGACCATATGTTAGGTCATAAAACAATTCTCCATAAAATCCAAGCAAAGTACCTGCTCGGACCACAGAGCTATAAAAGTTGAAATCAATAGCAGAAAAATCATAGGTAAAAATTTCAACTTGTGGAAACTGAACAACACTTTACTCATAAAGCCTTAGTTTATAAAAGAAATTAAAGACACATTAAAGAAATTTACAGATTCAAATGAGAATGAAAACACATCCTACCAGAATTTATCGGATACAGCAAAAGCAGTGCTCAGAGGTCAGTTTATCTCTATAAATGCACACTTCTGGAAAGAAGAAAGAACACAAATTAAAGATCTAACCTCACAGCTTGAACAAGCAGAAAGAGAGCAACAAAGAAACCCCTGAGGCACCAGAAGAAAACAGATTATAAAAATGACAGCAGAACTAAATGAATTAGAGAATAGAAAAACAATTGAAAAAATTAACAAAACCTAAAGCTGGTTCTTCGAAAAGATCAACAAAATTAATAAACCATTGGCTAAACTTAGAAAAGAAAAACAACAGAAGATACAAATAACTCGATTAAGAAATGAGTTGGGAGATATTACAACAGACCCATCTGAAATAAAATATAACAGAATACTATGAAAAACTATACTCTGACAGGTTTGAAAATCTGGGGGAAATGGACAAATTTCTAGATTCATATGACTCACCAAGACTATCACAAGGAGAAACAGATCAACTTAATAAATCTATCACAAAGGAAGAGACTGAGGAAGTCAGCCAAAATCTACCAACCAAAAAAAGTCCTGGCCTAGACAGCTTCACCGGAGAATTCTACCAAACTTTTAAAGAAGAATTAACTCCAATACTAATGAGGCTATTTCATACCATAGAAAGAGATGAAATACTTCCAAATTCCTTCTGTGAAGCCAGCATAACCCTGATACCAAAACCAGGGAAAGATCCCACAAAAAAGAAAATTACAGACCAGTATCACTGATGAATCTAGATGCAAAAATCAACAAAATTCTAGCCAATCAAATTCAACAGCATATAAAAACAATCATTCATTATGATCAAGTTGGTTTCATTCCAGAGATGCAAGGCTGGTTCAACATCAGAAAAACAATTAATGTAATCAACCATATTAATAACACAAAATATAAAAATCACCTGATTTTGTCAATTGATGCAGAAAAGGCATTTGATAAAGTTCAACATCCATTCGTGCTTAAAACTCTCAGAAAAATAGGAATAAAAGAGAAATTCCTCAATATAATCAATAACATCTATGCAAAGCCAACTGCTTTCATCATGCTGAATGGTGAAAAACTGAAAGAATTCCCTTTGAGAATGGGAACTAGACAAGGATGCCCACTCACCACTCCTATTCAACATTGTCCTAGAAGTTCTAGCCAGAGCAATTAGACAACACAAAGAAATAAAGGGCATTGGTACTGAAGAAGTAAAGATTTCCCTCTTTGCAGATGATATGATTGTTTATACACAGAATCCAAAGAAATACATAAGTAAACTATTAGAGCTAATAGAATTCAGCAAAGTATCAGGATACAAGATAAACATAACTAAATCAGTAGAATTCCTTTATACCAACAATGAAATTATTAATGAAGAAATAATGAAATCAATTCCATTTACTATAGCTCCCAAGAAGATAAAATACCTAGGAATAAATCTAACTAGAGAAATAAGAGATCTTTACAGAGAAAACTACAAGACATTGCTACAAGAAACTAGGAGGGACTTACATAAGTGGAGTAATCTGCCCTGTTCATGGATAGGAATACTCAATATTGTGAAAATGTCTGTTTTGCCCAGAGCCCTCTACTTATATAATGCAATCCCAATACAAATTCCAACGACATTTTTTAATGAGATAGAGAAACAAATTATCAGCTTTATTTGGAAAGGGAAGAAACCCCGAATAAGTAAAACACTACTGAAAACGAAGAACATGCTGGGAGGCCTCTCATTACCTGACTTTAAAACCTATTACACTGCCACAGTAGTCAAAACAGCCTGGTATTGGTACAAAAAGAGACATATAGACCAATGGAACAAAGTAGAGACCCCAGAGATGCCACCATCCTCTTATGAACACCTGATACTTGACAAAGGTCCTAAGATTTTGAATTGGGGTAAGAACAGTCTCTTTAACAAATGGTGCTAGCATAATTGGATATCCATCTGCAAAAAAAAATTGAAACAAGACCCATATCTTACACCGTATACAAAAATCAACCCAAATTGGATAAAAGACCTGAATATAAAAGCTAAAACGATAAAGCTCATCCAAGATAAGATAGGGTCAACAATGGACATTTTAATATGCAATATGGGCAGACTTCAAAATCTGACAAACAAAACACATTCATCAGAAGAGAAAATAAACAGGAATTAATAAGAATCAAACACTTCTGCTCATCTAAAGACTTCATCAAAAGAATTAAAAGACCACCTACAGAATGGGAAAAAACATTTGGCAACTCTATGTCAGACCGACACTTGATCTCCATAATCTATAAGGTTCTACAAAATATCAATAAGAAATAAAGAAATTCAAATCAAGACAACAATGAGATACCATCTCACCCCAGCAAGATTGGCCATGATCCAGAAAACACAAAACAACAAATGCTGGAGAGGCTGTGGAGAAAGTGGAACCCTCCTGCACTGTTGGTGGGGTTTCAAAATGGTCCAGCCTCTTTGGAAAGCAATCTGGCGCTTCCTTAAAAAAATGGATATAGATATACCATTTGACCCAGTAATTCCACTACTTGGAATATATCCTACAGAATCAAGGCCTTTCACACCAACGGACACATGCACCAGAATGTTTATCGCAGCACAGTCCACGATAGCAAAAAGATGGAATCAATCCAGATGCCCAACAACAGAAGAATGGATAGGTAAACTATGGTCCATATACTCAATGGAGCACTACGCAATGATAAAGAATAACGATGATTCCAGGAAACATCTCCTAACCTGGTTTCAACTGGAAGACATTATGTTGAGTGGAAGTAGTCAGCGACAAAAGGACAAAGATTGTATGAGACCTCTATGATAAGATCTCAAAAACAGAGTTGTGTATAGAAGAAGACTCTTTGACAGCTGCAAGGGAGGGGAGGGAGGGAGGGTGGGGGGAGGGTTTAGCTTAGATAGTTGCTAGAAATCTGGTTGGGAGGAAGCAGTGATAGCACACATTAGAAACAAGAACAACATTAAGTGAACCTCAGCATAACGAGTACTCCTTCCATCTTAACCCAATATTGCAAGGATAGAGTAGCTGGGGTGGGGGGCAGGGGACCATGCTCTTAGGCGAAATCGAGGCCAATTGGCACAACTAGCATTTTGCTAAGAGAGCTCTCTGCACCCCATATTGGTGAGTGGCGTCTGGGGTCTTAAAAGCTGCCAAGCTGCCATCTGAGGACACAGCAAATGGTCCCAACTCAGCAGGAACGGATGCTCACCGAGGACCAAAATGACATGCAGTAAAGACAACCTAGAAGACAGAGAGACCTACAAGAGTGGATGCATACATCGACTTGGGACTGGAAGAACCGGATGGTGCCCGGCCACCACCAGTGATAGCCACAATGGAGCTCACAGAGAGGAGCCTCACTGGCAACACAAGAATAAAAAGGGGTACATCCTGAGATCTCCACTAAAAGACCTCAATTGATGGTCCAGCGGTTTTGGGGTTCCTCTGAGAGCATGGCCCCTGGCCCTGATGCTGCCCTTACCCATAAATTATAACGAAGGTCCACTCTTTGGACAGGAATGGATTGGACTTGGCAATGCAGAGTGAACATGTATTGGATGCACTTATGGTTCTATACATCTATAGGATATTATCCTGCTGACTTCTGGCGGGAGGAAGGAGAGTGGGTGGAGAGGAGGGGAAAGAAGGCTGTTGGGAGGATGAAACATGTATGGAACAGAGAGGAATAGTGTGCTGTCACCGGACAGGGAGAGCAGTGGAAGCTGCATATAGGTGGGCATGTAAATTTATATGGGAATGTATATTTTCACTCAGTCATGTTAAATAAAAAAAAAAAGAAAAAATATATCAATAAGAAAAAGACAAATCATCCAATTAAGCAATGGGCAAAGGGGATGGACAGACACTTCTCTAAAGAGGAGATCCAGGCAGCCAAAAAACACATGCAGACATGTTCACGATCATTAATTGTTAAAGAAATTCAAATCAAAACGACAATGAGATACCAAGTCACCCCAACAAGATTGGCCATGATCCAAAAAATGCAAAACAAATGTTGGAGAGGCTGTGGAGAGATTGGGACTCTCTTTCACTGTTGGTGGGATTGTAGAATGGTACAACCTCTTTCAAAAGCAATTTGGCGTTACCTTAAAATAATGGGTATAAATATACCATTTGACCCAGTAATTCCTCTGCTCAGAATATGTCCTAAAAATTCAAGGCCATTCACACCAACTGCTACATGCACACGAATGTTCATTGCAGCACAGTCCACCATAGCAAAAAGTTGGAATCAACCCAGATGCCCAACAACAGAAGAATGGATGGGTAAACTTTGGTATGTATACTCCATGGAGTACTATACTCTGATAAAGAACAACGATGATAGCAGGAAAATTGTCTCTCAATTTGGTCTCAGCTGGAGGACATTATATTGAGTGAAACTAGTCAGAGACAGGACAATTATTATATGAGACCCCTATGATAAAAACTTAAAAGCATACTCATACATAGTAGAAAAGACTCTTTGACGGCTACAAGGGTGGGGAAAGTGGGAGGGCGGGAAGGCAAGTGGTGAGGGTTTAGATTAGATAATTGTTAGAAATTTGGTAGGGTGAATTTGGTGACAGTACACATTGGTAAGAAGATCAATATTAATGGGACTTGGACACAACTTGTGTACTCCTCTCTTAACCCAATATTGTAAGCACAGAGTATGTACACTTTCATTTTTTTATGTAATTAAAAAAAAAAGGGAAACTCAAAATAACCAAGCTCACTGGTTTTGAGTTATTCTGACTCATAGTGACTATATAGATAGAGTAGAACTGCTCTATTTAGTTTCCAAGGAGTGCCTGGTGGATTTGAACTGCCGACCTTTTCGTTAGCAGATGTAGCACTTAAGCACTATGCAACCTTGGCTCATTCTACCTGTTTCTTTGCTCTGTGAGGGCCACTCTCAGACAGTACTTGCTTTTCCCTGTCCTTACAGCTGCTTGATGTTAGTCTTTTCCTATTAGAAGTTTTCCATTGTGTCAGCTTTCCTGTTTTTCCCCTTTTCCTAGGTACCATGCCAAGAGTTGGAATCAACTTGACATTAGTGGCTTTAATTTTTTGTTTTTTACCAAGAGGATGTCTCTGTTTTACTAAGTCTCGAGCTGTCACTTTTTGAATTACAAACTTTGCTCTGTTTCTAACATGGTGTTGAAAGGGGTCGAGCATATCACCTTTTTTGGCCTAGGCTGCTGAGTATGATCGGTGCCGTTTTCCTTGTACAGGTGGAGTCACTGAGAAGCTATCCAACTCTTCCAGTGGTCCAGAGGACAAGGACTAGTACTGTTTGGTTATTTTCCTCATTTTCTTGGTTGTCTCTGTCGTGAAAGAGGGAAATTTCGATAACATTTATCGTGCTTTTCAGATGTTTTTGCACAATCCAGAACTCACTGTCTTCGGAATTGACTCTAACTCATAGCGACCCCAGAGGGTTTCCAAGGCTGTAAATCTTTGCAAAAGCCAGTTGCCACACCTTTTTCCCAGGGAGCAGCTGTCAGTTTCCTAACTGCTGACTTTTGGGTTACCAGTCACTTTAAGGATGCTCTCACCAGGGCTCATTATTATTACACAGGTAATTACTCTCTTTACAGACCTCTGTCAGCAGAATTAATGCAACCTCAGACATGCCAGTAATTTATTTCTTTCTCCAAACTGGCTTACTCAGTATGAGTTTCAAAAAACATGGCTGGGTAAAGCGAAACATGACCAGCTTGTGAAGTCATATCCATTGACATCAGTGAGGGCAGTGTTCAGTGAGTTGTGTTCAGATTAGCGGAAGCTTGGCATTTACTTATTTATTCTTCCTACTCCTTTCTTCACGGAAGAAACCTTGGTCTGGTAGTGGTTGAGTGCTACAGCTGGTAACCAAATGATCGGCAGTTTGAATCCTCCAGGCGCTCCTTGGAAACTATGGAGCAGTTCCACTCTTTTCCATTCCTAAGAGTTGGAATCAATACTACAGCAGTGAGTTTTGGTTTAGGTTTCTTTATGGAGACTCTAATGACAGCGTTGTTAATGACCTACCGCCGTGGCCAGGCGCTCCTTGGAAACTCCATGGGATGGTTCTACGCTTTTCTGTAACGTCGCTGTGAGTCTGAATCCAGTAGGACTGCAAGAGACTTGGTTTTTCCGTTTTTTCTCTTTGTAACCCATCTTGTACCTAGCTTCTGGCGTTACTTACCTTTTCTAGAATCAAAATGATCTCCATACATGCTTAGGTGGTAAATGCCCCAAATAACTGCATGTTCAAATTTCCATCAGTTTAGATTATTTTTAACACCAGATACTGGCACAAAAACCGCTCGTTTCAATTCTGTACGTCATGTATTCAAATAAGGCCACCTCTACAGAGACGCACAAGAATGGCGCAGATGTAATACGTCATAAGGTAACCAAGGAAACGCGGTTATACCCGCTATTTCGAACTTTCAGACCCTCGAAGGCCGCCGTAGGGGAGGAAGGGCTTCGGTGTGAGGGGTGGGGAAGGCTTCTGGGTGGAGCTGAGCGCGTTTCCGCCCGCGTCTGGGCGGTGAGTGGGACACCGCGAGGAAAGCTTTGTGACGCTTTGCTGAGCAGGTTAGAGGCTGCGGGCCGGAGAGGATTGTGTTTTGACTGTGAGGGAGAAGAGGCTGTCCTGATGGAAGAGATGTGCCTAAAGTGTAGCTGTTAACTGTGTCATACACACCGTAACTGTGAGTATGGTCTGTGAGTGTGGTGTGAAGACTGGTGAATTATCAAATACAGGGGAGAAGCAGGGGATGCCATGTGAGGTAGTTTGTGTGAGATTGGTAAACATGGCGGAGAGAGGAGCGTGCCTGACCCCGCCTCACAGGAGCCAGCCTTGGGCTGCTGATCTGGATCATCCTTCCCCTAGGGAAGTCGGAGAAGGTACAAAGATGGCCCTGCCACACCGCTTGTACAGCTGGCGTCAGCAGGGAGATTCTCTGCGGTAGTTCTAGCCTCAGGGAAACTATGGAGTTTTTAAGAGGAAGACAAGGGAGTTGAAAAGTGAAACTTTTGATTCCTGAGTTGTTAAAATCAGTGGCTGAAAGGAAACTTACACTGTAGCTGAGGGGAGGAGAGAAGCTGTACTTGGGGCAAAAGCTAGCCCAAGAGGATTGGAATGTTGGATGGGGACCAAGGCATTGGGGTTCCACCGGGCCAGGGGCCCAAGGCCATATGCTTATGAATGGAAAGGTAGTGAGGGAGTGAGGAAGAGTAGCTGCAACTGAAATTGTTTAAAAAGGGCTGTGTGGTTTAGGATTATGTGTTTGAATGAATGTCTTATGGATATTGAATGCTTCTCCTACCTAGTGTTTAAAAGATGACGTATATTAAAATAAATATTGGGTATTATAGATTACAGGGATGTCACTTCATTTCCAGCCAATAATTGATTGGATGTGATGGTAGGGGAATCATTTTTCCAGCTGATACTTGATTGGATATGGTGAAAACAAATTATAATTTGCCACTGGAACACAAGTTTTGTTTCAGGACCACCCAAACAAAACTCCGAAGCGACTACCATCAAGTTGATTGCGATTGTAAGTGACCCTATATGACAGAGTAGAGTTATTCTATAGAGTTTCCAAGGAGCGCCTGAAGGATTTAAACTTCAACTTCGTGGTTAGCAGATACAGCGTGTCACCACCATACCACCTCCAGGGTGTTTTCAAGGCAGTAACTTGAAAGTGGGAGTTGAGGTTGAAAACATGTACCACCCTGATGTTGTATTTACAACGACTTGCAGAGTTCCTCAGAATTGCTGAGAGAATGAAAAATAATGCAGTTGAAGGAAGGACTTGCAGGCAAAAAAAGTGACTTCTCCTTTTTAAATTTTGAGCAAATAAGTGGTTTGTGTTTGGCTGTATTGAGGCAGGAGAAGTTCTTGCCTGTCAGGACCCACTTTTGGGACTGGAAGTTAAACAGAGCAGGCCAGTATCCAGCATGATAAATGTGGGGACCACGTGGGTTCAGTCAGTGAATGGAAGGGAGTAGGGGAAGTGTAGCACTGAAGAGATGGGCTGAGTTTTGGTATTTTCCATTTGCCCCTATTAAGCTAGCCCATGAGGGTAGGGATGAGATGGAGGCTGTCTCTTGTGACCCTGCTGTATGAGTGGTGATGAGCAAATAAGAACTTGATGTAATGAAGGCAAAGAGGTTTAACAGCATGAGCTGCTGCAATTTAATGCTTTGCTGTGCCCTGGATTGTGCTTATGAATGCTCGTAATTGGAATTAAAGATTTTTCAAACTAAAAGAACATTTGTCTCCTCAGAGTACTGGTTTGCTAGATGGGCCGTATAAACATTAGCCGTGTAAAATGGGGGAGTGTGTTATGATACGTAGTGGCTGGCTTACACAGTTTTCTGGGTGTCTTTACATAGAAAATGAGGAGACAAGAGAGGATTCCAACTGTGATGATTAAGGTTATGTGTCACGTTTCTGGATTGTGATTCACTGTGCCATGGCAGTTATGATGTACTTTGGCAGATGTATAATTGCCAGGGTCCAGCCTCGGAACAGTCTGGAATCACGAAGGGGTGGGTGGTGTTGGCGAAGAGATGAGACTGAGGCAACCAGGAATCTGGAGGTCAGCAGCCTGTTAAGGCTTGTCTTTCTTTATTTTTTATATAATCAACGAGGTGACGTGATTTCTTTTTGACCACATAAGCTGTTGACTGATACCTTGTGGTCTTTTTTCATGTTAATTATTAGAGCCTTCTAGGTAATGGCCTGAGACAAGTGGTCTCTTTTCATGTTAAAATCATTAGGGCCTTCTAGGTAATGGCCCAAGACAAGTATATGGTGGTTATAATCAACAGTGAAAAAGTTATGTCTTGAGCTCAATCAGCTCTATCTATGCCTCAAGGTCAAAAGGCGCAGGAAGATGGGGTAGGCTCATCTAAAGGTTATTACCTGGCTGTCTGTATTTGTTCCTTCTGTGTTCTTATTTTATCTCTTCCTGTGGGGACAGTAAGCGCCCACCGTCCCCCACTCTATGCCTCTCTTAAGCTGTTCTAAGGAGGATATTTCTTTAGTATTTACTCATTTGTCATACCAATTACAATAAACTTGGGAGCCTATCCATCTTCCTGATGCAGGGAGTGAGATGTCTATATCTACAGGCTGTGTGTGGGGTCGTCCCTGGGGAGCTTCCCAGGGCCTTCCTGCAATCTTGTATTTCACATGTGGAGGGGGATGTGCAGTTGGGGGAAGCCAGCAGGGCCGGGCTGGCCTTGGCATTCCCAGGCTGGGCGTTTCTGGGCTGGGCGTGCTGTGTCAGGATTCATTAAGCTGAGGGAGTTGTAAAGCCCTTCTTAGAAGGCATCTTCCTTAATCCTTGTGCCAGGAGATGAGAGGGTACTTTTGAGGAAGGTTTAATTAGGATGCAAAATATTATCAGGGAGAGTACAGCCAAAAGTATGCCAAGGGTGAGATGCCTCCACCTGCCATCCCATAGGCATCCCATAGGGGCTTCTGTGGGTGACGGGCCTTGGCATACAATGATATAGTAACTGTTAGCATAAAACACGGGTTTAGGCCACCTGCCGCAAAAAGCCAATACTTACACAGGGGTAAAGTGAATGTCCAAGAAGGTTATTGCATGCCAGCATGCAAGGGACAAGGGGAGCTTTGGGTCCCCAGAGTCTCTTAAATTTGTCAGGCTGGCTCAGGGTTTTTATAAATATTGGGTGTGAGGGAAGAAACAATATGAGTAATGGGGATGCGGAGGAGGAATCCATCTGGAGAAGACATGCATCTGAAACTGGGGGATCCCTCTGGAGGCAGGCATCCCAGGAAGATATGTCAAGAATTGGGGTCACCTGAGTAGGGAGTATCGAACTAATGCCTCCGTTTGTTTGATGATCTGAAGAAGAAGGCTGTAAAGGCTGCAAAGATCTTATCTCAGTGGCTCTTGCAAGTTAATGCATGATTTCCTGGGCCAGGTAATGTTAGGAAGCCAGGAAGTTGAAGAAAAACAGGTAAAGAAATGGAGTTATTTTTGACTGACTACTTCAATCCCCCCTTTACATGTAACTTTGACAGTCATGGGCATTGCACTCTGGTTGTTTCTGACAGTTTTGGACCATGTTTTAGAGAGACTCTTATGCTCCCTATCTTAATGCCCAGTTGTTGACTCAAAAGAGGTACTGTGTTTCCCTTCAGACTGTTTTGTCTGCCTTAACTTTTTCCTGAGAGATTTTATAGTCATCATTTTTATGGGAATATGGACAGAGGTCTCTTCTTCTGTATCTGTTTTATGCAAAAAGGGATGTAGGCTTGCCTGTCAGAGGAGAAATCTGTTGCTTCCTGTGTTAATAATCTATAAGGACTAGGAAGACCATTACCAGGTATCTGTTAGAATCTATTAAATATCATTACTTTACTTAGCCAAGTAATGTGAGAGATGCGAATTTCAGTCTTTTTCCAAACCTGTTGTAGATGGGGTATTGGGAAAGACTTATGCAGAGTGATTAGAATACGACCAGATCTTTAGAAGATGATTACTTACAGAATTCTAAAAACTGACTCAGTAACAGAGCTGTACATTTCTGAAGGGATATGGTGGTTCAAATAGCAGAACCCTTTTTGGTATTTGGGATGGTAATGTCCCAAACTTCTCATGTCCCCAGATTGAGTATTTCTTTGGTATATGTCTTCAAACCAACAGTGTAATAAATTTTAAGTCTAAGTTTTCATTTCAGTGTTTTATCGAGTTTGTAAATGTACTTGTGCTCCCCTTAGTAATTTTTGTCCCAGCAACTCAGCAGGGCATTCAGGGACACATAGAAAGGATGCCTTTTTTAGCAGTCACTGTGTCAGATGTCATCAGACATAAGAATAAGCTTGGCACAGTCTTGCTTGGACAGTGGGCCAATTGAATAATTTAAGACATTGAAGGGAACTCTCTTGTCTATGACAAGTTTAATTTCTTTTTTTTCCAAATCTACCTTGAGTGTAACCCTTAGTTCTCCTGTGGAGATGCTGATGGTGTAGCCAGGAGGTAGACACCCCCCTCCATCAGTTTCTTTAGATTCCACTTCTAAAAGAGTCCAGGAGGGCCTGTCCATCTGGGCCTTTGGGGAAGTCAACTGGGCATCCCATTTTAAGGTGCACAGGACACTCTGCCTCCCAGTGGCCTCATTTTGACACTGCTGCCTGTGTTGATCAGGGTCCATACTCACTGTCTAGTGAGGTTATCCAAGTCCTGATATCAGGTGCCAAGCGGGTTACCTCAAGGTGGAGGTACAAATACAAACCTGGGATGTGTATGTGAGATTGGCTGTTGAAAGTGTGTGATAATGGTGAAATGAACATAAAGATGGATGAGTCTGAGATGGTTGATATGGCCACTAAGTCAAGATGCTTCATTCAGTATTCCAGCTTGAAACATTAGGAAAGGGTCTAATAGTGTAGTTAGTTGGGTTGCTGAAGGATAGGTTATGTGGTAGACTGTGCTAAATCAGCTGAAATGCGAAACCTGTGTTAGTATTCTGTAACAAGCTGTAGGCATCAAAAGACCTAGAGAAATTGGCATGTCAAAGTGTATTTGTCAGCTTGGCCCCACAGACTGACAAATGGGAAGTCCAGAGACACAGGGTTGACTACAACAGTCAGGAAGAAAATCATGAAGGGAGCCCCATCATTCTTGAGAATTGCTGTGGTTGCTGTTTTATATAAGTCCAGATTTGACAGTGGGAACTGCCCTAAGTGAATTAAGACAAGTAATTACGATGGGATTGAATGGACTCTTTTGGAAGAGACCAAAGGGTGGTGCTCAGTCCACAGAGACAAAGTGGGTGTGGTTACCTGTAATGGACAGCGGGGTCAAAACTGTAATCATAGCAGTCTGAGTCATGTGGACACATGCCATTGGATACATAGTCACGGTGTCCCTAGAAGTGAAACAGATAGGAATGTGGTGGATATTACCTGACTTGTGTAAAAATGGCATTGGGGAAGAGTCTGAGCACCTCTAATTTCATAAGAGGTAAGGAGAATCAAGATCAACTTCCCAAGGCTGATTTGTAGGAGGCAGAAGTCAGGTATGCCTCTTCTCTCTGCTACCTTTATCAAGTCTAACACGAACTGTCCGTACCCCTACACTCTGTGTCTGTGCTGACATTGATAATTCATTGCAGTGATCCTGCATAATTCCCGTACAGTAATCATGATGAACATTCAGGATGCAATTTTTCCGTCAGGACAGCCTCTTGCCAGCCATGTTTACAGGCACACCTCTCCTTGGACCTCTACCTCTGCCTAGAGACCCCCAGCTGTCTCCATTCAAGGACCAGGAAACCCAACGTGCTGTCTACTGCAGCATGTTTTTTATCAGTTCTCTGCCACCACCTCTTCCTGCCTTCGTTGTGGCAACACTCTTTCTGGAGTCTAGGAGCTTCTCAGTGCAGAAATTTAAGGACCAAAGGACATGCTCTGCCATCATGGCTCTTCTTGCTTGGTGATGGTGGGATACTTATACTTTCTGTCCTTTCTCTGCATTGCCTCATTTCAAACCCAGCAGTATGCAAAACTAACCAGTCCCTTTGGTGGACTCCAGTTACCCTGTCACACAGTCCCACCCTGTCACTTCCATGGCAGTTACAAGAGCATGACTAGCAAGACCACACAGAAGTGACCCATTGCACCACAATTTATTTAAGCAGAAGAATTCTCGGTCTGGTGATCCTGGCCCCTCAATCAAGTCCCGTGCTTAAGCAAGTTTAAAGATGCACAACCCCTTGCATGAAGAGGTGGCTGGGTCCCCTAGTGGAAAGACTTCACTGCACTGCCCAAACTTATAGTATTAATCTTTGTGTATTCTGAGTGTTCTTCAAGCTTAATTATAACTGATTAAATCCGTAACAAATCCCATAATTGTAGTTAATGTCTGTGAATTTTGTGTGGCCATTGCAGTGAATTGTCACACCCAGCAGAAACGTAGAGAGTGCTGTGGAGGGGACTGTTGCTGTCAGAGTCGGTGAAGATGACAGAGAGAAGGGCATGTCTGAGCCCTGCCTCATGGGAACCAACTTTGGAGTGTTGGTCTTGACTCTTCCTCCCTGTCCTAGAGCTAGAGGAGGTTAGACACCATCCCAGTTTATAGAAAAATGTGTGTTCTCAACTTGTTGTACAGCTTTACATTTCATTCAAGTGAATAATCTTCAGTTTATAGTTAGTGCTTTATGTGGTGTATTGCACATCTAATGTAAACTTACGTTTTTATTACAGCTTCTATAATTGCTCATTGTCATTTAAGTTACAGTTCAGCCTGGACAGATAGTTTTGTATTTTTTGAGAAAGGGAACACTTAAAAAAATTTTTTTTAACATACACATCTCATCATACAAGCACTGTTTTTCAAAATATGTCTTTTACCCATTTCTCCTCCAGTTTTCTGTCTTAGGTTTTGTTGGTCATGGCTATGAAGTGTTCTGAGTCACCAAATAAAGGAACAGTCAACAGTTGTGTTCAGGCAAGTGCCAACGGCAGTGGCAGCATCTGGGCCTAGAGGCACTGTAGCACTCACTTGGAATTTTCCCTTCAGTCCCCAGGTCCTGACTCCCCAGACGCAAAACAATCACTTGAAGGACGGAGCAAGAGGTTCTGGGATTTGGATGTTGTCATTTCTGAGGACCACCTTCACAGGAGACCAAACTTTCTGAACAAAAATTCAGGGTGGTCTAGGAAGTACAAAGACAGAGCCTTCTGTTTGCTGGCAGTGTGTCAGGAAGAAAAGAAAATGGTCAAGACCCAGGTGACATTTCGTTTCTTTTATGATTTTCCAATGAACTTGTAGCGATCTGTAAAATATCAGTGGAGTTCATCTGAAATGTACAAATTTGGAAAAGTAGAAGCTGGAGAGAAATAGAGACTTGGACTTCAACATTGGGAAACATGTCTGTGGAACTAACACTCCAATATGTTGCACATAATAAGTGAGTGGAAATTTGGGGGATTACATTAGGTGTCAACTTCCTTGGAATATTTTTCTGTCCAACCCAAGAGAAACGCTGTGCAGTTTTTTGAGGAAAAGGATAAGTTTCTTGGAGGAGTTCTGTATTTCATGAGTCTTTTCTGTGAGTAAGTTTGTTAGATGTTTCTACCGGGAGATATGGGGACTGGGTCCTGTATAACAGCTTTCTCACAGATGCATGTAAATTGGGATTAGTACTAACAGTAGTATAAAAATGGCAGACAGCTTTCAACCTCCTCAAGTTCAGGGATACGACAGAGAATCACCATCCACGTCAGCCGAAGGTTAACCTGTGTGAGGTGGAGGCCAGACATACCTGCACCCTCTAACTTTATTTGTTTTTTGAAAAGAAATCTGAAACCAGGCATCCCTTCCATGGCACCCTGTACTTCAGGCTTGGTTGATAATTTGTTTGCTTGCAGCACTTGGCTTGGCTGCCTGTACAGAATTCACAGAGCATACTCATACTTTTAGGGGCTTATTAGAGAATTAACGGATTATAACTTGGAATCAATAAATTCTGTTTAAATTGATTACAGTTTGCGATCAGGACCACGAGTAAGGATCCTGATTGTGGTCAGGCAGAGTTTCCCTTCTTCACAACAGGACAGCTGTCTGTATGTCTTCTTGTCTCCCTGAAGTCCAGTTCCTTTCAGCCCCTTAGGACGTGCTGTGCTCAGCCCTCTCGCTACAAGCTTTCTCTTTTGTTCCTTGACCTTTAGCTTGGCCTCTACCTTGCTAAGTTAAAGTGTTATCAACCTCTTTAGTTCTGCCCCTGAGTGACAGGAGAGACCCTGCTCCACCATTAAGCCTTATCCTTGAAGGTGTTCTGCTCTCACTGTATAGGTTGTCACTGTCACTTAAGCCATTAGTTGACCTGCCCATTGGAGGTGCGGTGCATTCTTGGCCCAGATAACTCAGGGTGTCTTGTGCCAGTGAGGTGGTTGTTCCTTTGACATTTTCTTCCTGCTGAACTCTGCTGTGCTCCCCACCCCTTATGGCTGTCTCACTTCTCTAGTGTTTCAGATATCTTTCTCCTGCATCTAAGAGGCTCCCGACATTGGGTCCTTGGGTCAAAAGAATGCACTCCTCTGGGTTCTTGTTGGTACTGAGACTCCCTGTTCTGCTTTTGGATGAGCTCATTTCAAGCCTAGTGGCCTGACAGAAGTTACTAATCTCCTTATTAGGGTTCCATACACGTTATTTACCTGGTCCATATCCATAGGTGTTCCATGAACCTTGTTTACCTTATTACTGAGTTAACCAGTCCCCTTGCTGGGCCAAAAAAAATCTTATACCCGTGGTACCACCCAGTTACTTTATAATATCACAGAGACTTGCAAAACCTATAGCTGTTGAGTTGATTCCAAATCACAGTGACCTGTAGGACAGAGTAGAAGTGCCTGTAGGATTTCTAAGGCTTGAAATCTTTATGATAGCAGACTGCCACATCTTTCTCTTGTGGCATTGCTGGTAATCTGACCCACTGACCTTTTGGTTAGTGGTGAAGTCTTTAACCACTACCCAACCGAGGTTCCTTATACTATGAGTAGAAGGGTGCTGACGAGGATCAGCCAAGGTTGTCCTCATGATGAAGAGGTCAGGTATATTTCTACTTTACAAATTTTTACCAATTCTGACAGTAACCATTCCTGCACAGCAGTCTCTGCTTCTCTTCTGGTTTAGATAATTATTGTCATAGCCGTGAAAAATGCACAGGCCATTTGTACACTGTGGTGGTTTTCAAGATACAGGATATAGCTCAGGATTACTGTCAGCATATTACAGCTCAAGAACAGGATCCGGATGTGTGAAGGCGAAGTCTTCAGTCTTCCATGTGGGATTGTCTCTCAGCCCTTTGAGGACAGGCTTCTCTAGGTGCCCTGGGGACAGGTTCCATTTGACCTCCTGACAGTGTCCTCCTGACCCTGTGTGTGTCAGCACTGGATGTTGCAGGACAGCTTCCTGCAGGCCTGTCCCCACTGGCACTGTTGCTGTGGTCCTTGTTGGCCTGTTAGTGTTTTAAGTGTTAGAGCCCTTGACCTGTGCTGTAGCTCTTTTAGAAAATTCCTTGCCTCTCTCTCTGCTTCTTTTTTCTTCCTGCCTTCTTCTTTCTGCTGCTACTCTTCCTGCTTCTTTCTGTTTCTGAAATCTATGCAGTGCTGGCAGCGTAGGTATATAAATTCCTTGTAAATTTCAAGGTTTTGTCCTTCCTGGGAAGCAGATCTACAGATTAACAAATCCCCTCTTGGTAGGTATAGGACACTTCACTGTCGAGTAGGCTGTGTACTTCCTTTACGTGAGTGGGTAGATTATTGAATACACAGATTCAGAATCCACAACACCACTGTCATCAAGTCGCTTCCAACTCATAGCTACCCTACAAACGGTAGAACTGCCCCATGGGGTTTCCATGGAGTGCCTGGTTAATTTGAACTGCCAGCCTTCTGGGTAGCAGCCCTAGATAACAGATAACCACTACATCACCAAGGTTCCCACATTCAAGATAGTTTATTATAATTCTGCTTTGTGTATAAAATTTTTGAAATTTTTTATTGTGATTAAGTGAAAGTTTATAATTCAAGTCTATCTGCTATATGTATAAGATTTTTTAAAGAAAAGATGGGTAAGTGAATGAAGCAGCCTATACACAGGAAATGAATCAAACAACTTCCTTGACATTTCATTCATATAATCAAATGGAAAATACTCCATTAAATAGGATCCTCTTGATACAGGAATCTCTGACATTCAGTGATGTGGCTGTGACGTTCACCTGGGATGAGTGGCAGCTCCTGGACCCTGCTCAGAAGAATCTGTACTGGGCTGCGATGTTGGAGAACTATAGCAACCTGGTGTCCATTGGTGAGGACAAGTCTCATGTCATTGGCCTTTCTTTTCTCAGCTACTGAAACCTGTGGAGTGTCAGTGGTGGTCATAAGGGATAGATTCTCAGTCTGTGCTTAGTCTGTAGCTAAATGGGTTGATTCTACTCTTGACAGAAAAGGCTTTACTTTGTGAGTTTGAAAATTGTCTTTTCTCAAGTTCTGCATTCTTCCGAAATCCAAGGCCAATTTGATGAGTTTAAGATTCTGTAGTTTCCCTTGAACAGGGTATCAAGCTAGCAAACCAGATGCACTCTCCAGGTTGGAACAAGATCAGCCCTGGACTGTGTTAGACACCAGCCATCATGGAATCTGTTCAGGTAGGTGAATGGAAAGCAGTAGAGCGAAAAGCCTGTGGAAGTCACGATGAAGTGAGAAAAGGCGTCACATTTGTGGGAGGTGTCTGAGAATATATAAAAGTGCTTCCGTGTGTTTCTCCCTATATGAAATCTCCTTTGCCTTCTAGGAGTTTAGACAAATAAATACTCCTCAGTGTCTTCTGAGACAGATAGCCATTGATTTGACTGACTTTTTTATTTTTAAATATTTTATTGTGATTTAAGTGAATGCTCACAATCCAAGTTAATTTATGTTAGAAACTTACACAGTGCTGTGTAATGCTGTCTTGTCTCTTTATCCTTGACAGCACAGTCTTGCTTTTCACTCTGTATTTCCCCTGTCCATTCAACCAGCTCCTATCCCCCATGCCCTGTCATTGCCCCTCTGAAGAGGAGATGCCATTAGTAATGCATCTACTAAAGCCGAGAAGCACATGCTTCACCCCTATCATTTTATATCTTCTAGTTCAGTGCGGTCTTTGTCTGAAGAGTTGGTTTGGGGAGTGGTTTCTTTTCTGGGCTAAGAGCAAGTCCCATGGCCATGTCTTCTGGGGATGCTACTGCTATTGGTCCCTCAAGTCTATAGACCTACATTTTGATTTTGTTCTATAATGTTCTTCCTAGGATTCTTAGTTTTTTTTTCTCTTCTTCATGTACTTTCAGCTCCATTGCCATGAAATGCTACTGTCCAGGCCTCTCCCAGAAATGATTCATGACTGTGTTGAGAGAAAGGCCCCTTGCTCCCACACTGAGTAGTATGGATTGTCCATCTGGGCAGTAAACCCCACCTTGGATTTATGAACGTGCAGTGTACACTGCTATCTCGTTGTGCTTCTCTCTGCTTCCTTAGTGCCTATTTTTGCCTACTCTGAGGGTTTCTAAAGGTTCTCATTCTCATTTTCTCATTTGTTGTCCTAGTGTTTTAAAGTTTTCATCATTCCAGTAAGTTCATCTTGTGTTTCCTAGAGGGAGACTATCAAACTGACATCATCCTTAACATTGTCCAACATAGACCTTTTCATTTGTATTTTACTAAATTTTGACTATATTTCTGGATGAATTCACATTATTTACAAGGAACTATGATCATATTCCCATCAAAACAATTCTTATTAGCTTACGTTATCCTGATTCCTATATGTCTGAAACTGTAAACATGGTGGTAATTACTGTTTCTTACCCTGAGGGCTCTTTAAAAGTTCTGCCCTTACTGGAGAGTTTTTAACTAGAAATACCATTTTTAACACACTACGTTTTCATTTGTGTCATTAATGACATGACTCATGTTGGCTGAAATTTTACCTCTGATTGTAAGAATCAGCCCAAAGATGTTTCCCCTGTGTCCAAGGTGAAATATAGCCCAACTTCCCAACTTGTAGATTACTTCTGATACCAGTCCTTTATCAACACTGTCTTTTTCTAATGTCTTTGGTTATTCATTTCAGTGGTTACAGAGAAATCACGGAAACGCCGTATCTGTGAGAACAATTTTAATATAACTAAAGTGTATATAAACAAGGAAATGCATAGGATAGTGTCCACTAGTGATTGTTGCATAGAATTGTAACACCTCAGGGACATCTGCTTACTCTTCCTGAATCAGATGTTCCGCTCTTGTAAACCACAAAAATCTTTCAATCAGAAACCGCTCTGCCATGTGGGTAACTCAGTGGGCTCCACTGTCAACTGTTTTTCTCAGAGGGTTCTGGCTCCTCCTGGTTGGCCCCAGGATATCTCTTGGAGAGTCACAGTTCTTGGGAAGGCTAACTGCTCTAGGTTGGCTTCAGGATAGCTCTTTGAAGGGAACAACCTTAGTGGCACTGCCTCCCCCGTGGGCAGGTGCCTGCACCTGCTGTCTTATCGCTCAAGGTGTTACTCCGCCTGGCCCGGATTCGGTCTTCATTCACTGCTGTCACTGTCCAACTTTTGTTTCAGCAGATTCTAGTCTTGCCACAGGCATTTTTTAAAATTGTAATTAAGTGAAAGTATACCATTAAAATTAAATTTCCATGCTGATCTATCTGTAACTTCTGTTCTCTTTGCCAGTAACAGCGCACTCCTTTTTGTTCTATGTATGTTGTATCCTCTTAACAGTCTCCTGCACCCTCCTCTGCACCCTCTCTTCTCCCTTCTAATAAAAGGCCAGTAGGACAGCATCCTAGAAATGCCTAGAACCATAAAGGACACACATCATATGGTCACATTGTGTACCCAAGTCCAGTCCATTCATGTCTGAAGAGTTGACTTCAATAATGTCTTCTGATGAGGGACAGCAGCAGGTCTAGGGGCTGTGTTCCCAGGGGAACCTGTAGGTCTGCTAGACGATCAGTCTTTTAGAGGAGTTCTTGAGGTGTACCCCTCTTTTTCTTGTGTTGCCACTGGGACCCAACATTGTGTGTCCTGTCACGACTGTCCTTGGTGGTGGCCAGGTACCATCTGGTTCCCCTGGTTACCTATTGATACAGCCACACATTCCCATGGGTTCTGCTATGTCCTGGGCTCTTTTTGCCTGGTGTCTTTGTTCTTGGTGATTACCTATTCTAGGTGCGTTGGCACTGTTTGTGTACCTCAGGTACAGCTTGCTAGCTTTTAAGACCCTAGACAATAGGTATTTATTTAATGGCCATTATACTTCCAAGTTTTTCATGTCTCTTACCTGAGTCTGAGAGGTTCTCCACAGCAGGCCCACATGTCCAAAGGGTGAGCACACTTCCTTCTCTTGGCTCTCATCAATCAGGAGGCCCCTCAGATTCTCATTGTTTTTGTCCTTATGTAGGCTGGTCCTCAGGAGTAGGGCAGGCTCCCCTGGCAACCCAGGTAAAGGTCAGATTGGATATGTCTCTGCCACCAATCTGCATAAAGGTTAGGCACTAAATAGCTGGCTCAGCAGCAGTGCAGAAAACTATTTAATATGGTCCTTTTGCCATGGTCTTTGTGACCTGCACGTAATGAATGAGAGTATACAAATAGGTACATCGGTCCTGTGATCTTCGGGTTTATATGTGAACTGGGCTGTTCCATAATTCCCAATACTGTATGATTGTCTTCCTTTTTATTATCTGATGTAATTATGTTCTCTTTTTGTGTGTTACGGATTCTGACCTCTACCTGTTAATGAGGCACGATTTATGTGGGGTGTATCAGTCAAAGCCTTTCAGGAGGGCTTGACTCAAGTCTTCATGTTTACTAAAGTTACAGCCTTGGCTGGTGTGTAGTCTACATCCACAGTGTATATGTGGATGCTGTGCTGGAGTGCTCTCTGCGGGTCCTCAGTCCAGGTTGTCACAGTCTGACCTCTGGTTCTTGGGATGTGAACCAGCATTCTGCCTTCTGATGACTAAGTGTGCAATTCGCTGGCTTTCATGGCCTTGTGGACTGATGACCTGTTGTCTCATCTAGTTCACTAGCTCCTAAAGCTTGGTGAGCCAGCATTCTATCACTTGGCTGCAGATTTGGATTCACTGAACCCAGCAGCCATGTGAGCAAGGCCAAGCTTCTCCTAACCCGCTCATTTGGGACTCGCCATCCTTCACAACTGTGTGAGCTATTGCCTTGCTAAGGTCCTTAATTTGTGTGACACACTGCAGTGAAGTATGGAACCCACAGACAGGAGGGGAATACTGAAGGGAGGAAGGTTGGATCTTACAGGTGATGGAGTGATGAGACAATTTAGAAAAATTGGACGTCTGGAACATCTCTGACCTCTGCTTCATAGAAATCAAGTGTGTGCTGATTCCTATCGAACAGGTTGTTGGTTTGCCCATTTTTGCGGTTAGAGGAGGTCAACTGTCATGAAGTTCTCACACCACTGTATCGCCTCATGTGTCAATAGAAATGCTGAGTAACAGCCATTTCCTGGTGCAGCTGTAAACATGGCAGGAGGCAGCATCTGACCTCCTGTAACTTCACAAGACGGAAGGAAAGTCAAGGTGAGTAGTGCAAGTCTGATTCCTATGAGGCAGAGGTCAGACGGTTCTCACCTACATCCTTACCAGCTCTGACGCTGACCGTTCATCCCATGACATTGTCTACTTTTCTGGTAGTTTTGATAACTCATTGCAGTGGTCACACAAAACTCACAGGCAATCCTTATGATTATGTGCTTGCTTATATTATTGTTTTCTTATCAGTGTGCAAGGAATAGTAAGTGTAGTGGGTTTTTTTGCAGTTGAATCAGGATTGTTTTATAGATTCACCTTTTTTTAAAGATGTCATTCCATGTGAAGATGATAGAAAGATTCCTTGTTCTTTTCTAGAGTTCAGGTATGTTGGTGATCATCTCCTTCGTTGCCTACAAAAGGAAAGCAGAGTGGACATCATGGAACAGCCCTATGAGCATAATGCATTGGAAAATATAATTCTTCAGCAGAAAACTCAGTTTTCTTTGAGGGAACATCATGATATGGTGGACTTGTATGGGAAAGCTTACATGGAAAATTTAACTCTATCAATACTCAACCAGGGCAGAACAAATGCGGTAAAGAACTCTGCTGAGCGTAAGAGGGATGAGAAAACGGGTCTCCATGCTGTCCAGGGGAAATTTTCTACTGAAATGAAATTCCCTGAGAGTAAGAAAACAAACAGCAATAAGTCCCAGTGCATTAAGCATCTGGCAGCTCAGACGGTAGAGACACCGCATGTGTGTCATGAATGTGGCAGAGCCTTCATCAGGAAGTCTTTCCTCACTCAGCATCAGATCACTCACACAGGAGAGAAGCCCTATAGATGCAGCCTGTGTGGGGAAACGTTTGTTAAAATGTTGAAGCTTACTGAACATCAACACACAGTTCATAAAGGACAAAAGCTATATAAATGCACAGAGTGTGACAAAGTCTATCTTGGTAAATTAAAACTCAATAGACATAAAAGAACTCATATGTCAGAGAGACCTTATATATGTGATGACTGTGGAAAAGGCTTCCTTTGGAAGACAAATCTGATTGTTCATCAACGCATTCACACTGGGAACAAACCGTATGTATGCAGTGAATGTGGCAAAGATTTCATTCGGAAGTCACATCTCATTGTTCATCAGCGGGTTCATACTGGGGAAAGGCCCAATATATGCAGTGAATGTGGAAAAGCCTTCGTGCAGAAGGGACATCTCGTTGTTCATCAGCGAACTCATACTGGAGAGAAGCCTTATAAATGCACTACATGTGGAAAAGCCTTTACCCAGAGTGGAAATCTCACTACTCATCAAGAAATTCATAGTGGAAATAAACCCCACATATGTTGTCAGTGTGAAAAATGTTCCATACAGAAGGGATATCTCACTGTTCATGAGCAAACTCACACTGGAGAGAAACCCTATGAATGTAGTGAATGTGGAAAAGGCTTCATTCACAAGCGAAATCTGATTACTCATCAGCGAACTCATACTGGAGAAAAACCCTATGTGTGCAGTGAATGTAGAAAGTGCTTCATTAAGAAGCAATACCTTGCTATTCATCAGCGAATTCATACTGGAGAGAAACCCTATGTGTGCAATACATGTGGAAAAGGCTTCACCAGCAAGGCAAATCTCAATACTCATCACCGAATTCATACTGGTGAAAAACTTTATGAATGCAGTGAATGTGGAAAGTGCTTCACACAAAAGGGAAGTCTTGGTGTTCATCAGCGAACTCATACTGGAGAGAAACCCTATGTATGCAGTGAATGTGGAAAAGGATTCAGGCGGAAGGGAAATCTCAGTGCTCATCAGCGAATTCATACTGATGAAAAACCCATGTAGGAAGTGAGTGTGGTAAAGCCTTCAGTTGGAAGGCAGGCCTCATGAAACTTTGGAGCTGTGATACAGGAATGACTCCCTTTTAGTGAACTGAAAGTGTAAAACTTGATTCTCAGAAGTCAAGTGTGATTATACATCAGAAAATTCACTGAGGTGAGAAACTGTTTGGATGTAGTGAGTGTGAGAATGCCTTTTCCAAGAGGACAAGCCTCAGTATACATCCTAGATCTCACAGGAGAGATCCTATGTGGCTGTAATGAGTGTGGAAAAACTGTAGCCTGCATGTTTTTCCTTTTTTCACGTGAAAGAATGCACACGGGACAGAAATGTGTAGACTGAATCAAGGTGGAAGACCCTTCCACACTGAGGCACATGCCAGTGATCCTATGGAGGAGAAGACCCCTGTTAACATAGTGACTGTGCACATGCCTTCTGTGGCCACTCAGCCATCAGTAAAGTTCAGTGGGTTCTAAACCAATAGGAACCTAGTCTGTGTGGGACCGCCTGTTGCTGGGTGCAAACCCTCAGGAGACGACAGAGCATTTGTCCAAGAGAGAAACCTTATGACTGCAGCTAATGTGGTAGTGCCTTCATTGATCCATTATTTATTTTGTGTCACTTAAAACAAGTTTTGGTGTTGGCAAAGAATATTGAATATATGACGGGCAATCCAAAAAAGAACAAATCTGTCTTAGAGGAAGAAAAGCTAGACTGTTCCTTGAAGGAAGCACAGTGAGACTGTGGCACACTCTGAATGTGTTTTCATGAGGGCACAGTCCCTGGAAAAAGACATTATTCTTATTAAAGCCGAGGGTCAATGAAGAAGGGGAAGACCCTCAATGAGACAGGTTGACACAGTGGCTGCTGCCACGGGATCCGACACAGTGAGTGTGAGGGTCGTTCAGGAGTAGCGCTAGTTTGTTTTGTTGTACACGTGGCCCTTACGCGTCAGAGTCAACTCGTCAGCACCTCAGGACAGCAACAAAACATGTAGGCCAAAGACAGCAGCACTGTCCGGTGAAGCAGCCTGAGCGAACATCTCTGCCTCGTTGTTATGCTGCCGTGTGTGTATCCTGAGGGAAGTCATGTAAATGCAGAGACTGGCAAAGCCTGATACAATTGTCCTCCATGAGCATGTGCTTTGATACCATGACATAATCTGATGTTAAGGCAACCATATACACTTCACTTGTTCTATTGTGCCAATGAATAAAAGTGTAAGTGAATCTCAGTGGAGGAAATAAAAGTTGGATGTTTAAAACAGAAGTGATAGTCAATGTCTTGAATATTGCTATTAATGTAAAAAGCCATGGGAAGTGGTTGGTTGGAAAAATGCAGTGTTGGTTTGGTGGCATTTGGAGCACATATGAGTCAGTTGGGTTTCTACCAGATCTGTGTGAAGGAAGAATTGAAAACTGGAATGTCTGTGCTGAATTTTAGAACTTTCTGTTATGCCAAAGACCTAAAAAACTGCTATTATAGTGAGTCTGTTGATTGATTTAACACATATGTATTATATGCTCCATTATTCATGCCCCTGTTACCAGTAGCTGAGACTCAGTGGAGAATAAAACAGTCCATACCCTCTGGCTGAGAGCAGTCAATTATTTGTTGTATATTTAAGAGGCATCATGATACTGCAGGTAATCTAATCAATGGATGAGGCAGGATCTACGTTAGGTGGAATAGACCAGGATTTGAGGGTAGAGGTATGCTTTTTTAGATGGGTGGAGGTATGTTTGAGGTACGTTTGACCCCCACTTGGTAGGAATCAGCCTTAAGCTGTTGATGCTGATGCTGATTCTTCTCCTCCCACCTTGTGGAGTTAATGGAGGAGGCCAGGTGCCACTCCATCCCATTATTACACAGCACGGTTCACAGTAGCCACGTGGTGGAAACAACCTAAATGTCCACAGCAGATGAGTGGATAAACAAAATGTGATACTTACATACACTGGATTACTCTTCCCCCAGTAGGAGAAAGGCAATGTATAGATGGAGCTTGAAGACATCATGCCCAGCAAACCAAGCCAATCACAGGAGGACAAATATTGTCTGACCAGAGTTCTATGAAACGGCAAATGTATACAGACCAGTTTATAAGTAGTTATCAGGAGGGGCAGGGATAGGGAAAAGGTGGCCCTAACAGTGATGGGAAAATTATATTTATTAATGATACATTGAACATCTAATTATTGCTATCTGTAAGTTAGAAAGCCTGATGGCATATTGGTTAACAGCAGCAGCCAGGAGATACCAAGATTGTGAAGTCTCTCAATACCCATGTAGTATAACAGTAACTCCACAGGCAAATAATTTGAATGTTCTAGTCGAAGCATTGGCTTTGATAATGTCAGATTAAATAAAATATATCCATGATATCTCATCCTTTGTTCTCTAAAGCATTATTACCTCGCAATATGAAAAATATTTACCCTGTCACGATGAAAGTCTTAAAGTCCAAGTCCAAGGTCCAGAAATTCCTCTTCAGCTGTACAACCTAGAATACAAATTATCTGCTTCCACAATACAGAACAGGTAGGCACATACAAGATGGTAGCCCTCATAGGCCTTTGAAAGAATTTTTCTTCCCCTGAGGCATGTTACACAGTGGCCCTCTTCTCCAGATTTTAGATATTGGCCACCTTTTCCACATTTTGAGTGTAAGCTCCCTGGCCATGTACTACACTTCTCTTTCAGGGCCCCTGGGACAGCACCTTTTGTTCCTTCCGCTTTAGGCTCCCAGTTTTCCAAGTGGCAGCTCCACAATCAGGGGCCGTGTCTGCGTTCTCTCAAACTTCGAGGCATGGCCATATCTTTGAGACTGAGGCAGCTCAGCTTCTCATGCTCTCCATCTCTCCGACTTCTGCTTCTTATAGCCCTCATGACACAGGCCTCAGGTCTGTATGTGTCCTGCTATTTTTTTTCCACCAAGTTAACTATTTGAAACCAAATCAAACCTACTGCTGTGGTGTTGATTTTGATCTATAGTGACCCCATAAATAAAGTAAAACTGCCCTACAGTCTCTTAAGGAGTGCCTGGCAGACTCAAACTGTTGAACATTTGGTTAGCAGCTGTAGTACCTAACCACTGTGTCAGAGTTTTTCCGGTTAGTAATTAAGCAAACAGTAAAATCATGACTTAGTATTATGTATTTGTTGAATAATATTAAGAAGAAATAATGTACGTTTATTATAACCCAACAAGAACTAGCAAGTCTTTGATTTTTATCTGTGTTAAAAACTTAGCTTATCCTTCTTTGCAGCTCAATTTCTAGTACTGGAAAAACCCAGGAGTTTGGCTACCTTCCAAAAAAAGCCAATTCATTGAGACAGGAGCTTTTGAGGTAAGCTCAAAAGTTTTATTTGCAAACTGGCATTGCAAAGAGACAGGGAAATATTCTCATCCTCAAATCTTGTCCAGATTGGTCAGGCAAAGTCTGATTATTTAAAGGGAAAGACCACATGCAGATGTAGGGAACAATGTGGGCTGTTGGGGCATGTGGGGGTTGACTGAGTGGAAGTCAGCTGGGTGAAGGCTGACTGGGTGGAGGGGGTCAACTGGGTAGAGATCTGCTTCACAGTCTCTCAGGCCATCACACAACCATCAGTGAAAATAAAGTGATGTTAGACTCATCTGGTCAGTAACCTAAAAGAATAATGCTCAAACAGAAGTTACTTCTTCAGCCTCCTATCCTCCTGCTTGATTCCTTTATCATCAGTTTTATCAAGACAAAAGGAGTCATTTATTGTCTGTAGTTCACTGAATCTATAGTGGAGACTAGAGAGTGTCCCACCATAGTGTTACAGCCTGGGACTTGTGCAGTGTGGAGGTCATGTCTTTCCTTGTGTGTTATGGGTGATTTGAAACAAACTCTCTTGGGTCTCATTATTTTTGAGCACCTCTGACATGGAGGCTTTTTCATCCTCTGGTTTCAATCCCCTTTTGTTTGAAACCTTCACAGTCTTAGGGAGGGGGACTCTGACCATTCTGACTACTTCCTGCTGAATAGAGGTACAGGAGGGGGTGAAGTTTACCAGTACAGGGGAGACCCCATCAGAGGTGTGAAAAGCCCCCACATCCTGTTGGACCTGAGAGTATGTTGACTCCAAAGGGAAACTGTCAAGAATAAACACTCTGCACAGCTGGTGAGTTCTGAGCCTTTCCCTTGGTAACTATTTTCAGGATACAAGGCCCAAAGATGTAAATGAGGGTGGTTGTAATAGTCAATAAGAGGGGACTGGTCCAGGAATTCACAGGCTCAAACTATTTATAGACAGCTAGCTTCACTAACCTGAGTGGTAAAGAGGGCTAACTCAGGCACCTTCAGAGAGTGGGGTGAAGTCAGTTGTCCACAGGATTTTAAACTTGACTCAGTAGAACTTGTCACGTATGAAAGACGTCTTGGTTTGAAACAGCGCAACCCAGATATTTTGCAGTTTCCCAAAACCACTCATGTAAAGAGTCTTTTTTTTTTTTGGTATTGTTTTAGTCAGCTAGGGCTGCTCTAACAAATACCACAAAGTGGATGGCTTTAACAAAGGAAGGTTTATTATTACACAGTCCGGTAGGTTAGAAGTCTAAATTGGATGTCCACTCCAGGGGAAGGCTTTTCCCCTTATCAGCTCTGGAGGAAAGTCCGGTGTTGCATCAGTCTTTGTCCAGGGAGCGTCTTGGCGCAGGAACCTCAGATCTGAAGGACGTGCTATTCTCCTGCTGCTGCTTTCTTCATGGTGTGAGGTTCCTGATTTTCTTGTTGCTTCTCTTTCCTTTTATCTCTTTCAGGATGAAAGCATTAAGGGTCGAGCAAGCCATACTCCAGAGAAACTCCCTTTACAGTGGAGCTGGGAGGTGATCCTATGAAGGGATTTACAGTCCCACTCTAATCTTTTAGCATACAGCACAGTAAAATCACAAAATGGATGACGATCACAAAATGTTGGGAGTCATGGCCCAGCCACATAGTTACACATATTTTGAGGGGGACACAAATTCAGTGGATGACATCCCATCCTTTGGCACCCCAAAATTGCATCATTGAAACATGTAGCACCTTTATCCCATCATAGCAAAATCGTGTCCATTCCATGTGATAGAAGTCTTAAGTCAGTTCCAAGTCCAAAATTCAAAAATTGCTTTACATTGGTGAAAGCTAGAATTACAAGCTATCTGCTTCCAAAGGCATAATGGCAGAACAGGTACCGGTTAGACACTCTATTACAAATGGTAGAAATTGCAGGAAAAGAAGGCATTAACAGGCAACAAGCACGTCAGCAGAACTCATTACATTATCCCTCAAAGCTTTTAAAATACTGACATTTCCTGAGACATGCCATATAATGTGGCCCTTCCCTCCAGACTATAGGTATTGGTCACACTCTATGGATTCTGAGTAGAGACCCCAAGCCCTGTACTACAACTCTGCCTTCAAGGCCCACTTGGACAGAAACTGCGCCATTGGCTTTAGGTATACCTTAAGCCAAACTGAGTTTCAATTTCACCCTTACAAACACAGGATGCCGTGGTTCCACCCTTTCAAACTCCTGAGGTCATGGCCATACCCTTTGAGACAGAGTCAGCTGAGTTTCTCACGTTTGTCTCTTCAGCTTCTGCTTCCTATGGCTGCATGGCCCAGGCCTCAGGTCTACATCTGCCCTGTCCTGCTGGGGCAAGTGTTCCAAAGCTCTGTAGCTCCACTGATTCAAGTGCCCAGAGGCACTCCACTCTTATTGGAAAGTGTCCTGCACAAAGGCACTCAGCTCTCTCACTCTGTCTAGCTCCACCAATTAAAGTGTCCGGAGGCATCCCATTCCATGCGGAAAACTGTGCACAGGCACTTCACTCTTGCACCATGGATCGGCTCCAGCACTACCTCTGGTTCTGTTGCTGCTGCTGCTGCCACCAATCCTCTGTGGTTTCTCACCATCTGTGCCTTCTTTGTTCCTTCTGAATCTTCTGTCCATTTCACAGTTTCAAAATGGCTTCCACATTTTAGATATTGGTTAGAGCAGCACTCCATTCCTGGTACCAAATTCTGTTCTAGTCAGCTAGTGCTGCTCTAACGGAAATACCACAAAGTAGATGGCTTTAACAAAAGAAAGTTTATTCTTACACAGTCCGGTAAGTACAAGTCCAAATTCAGAATGTCTGCTTCAGGGCACGGCTTTCCCCATTGTCAGCTCTGGAGGAAAGTCCAGTATTGTATCAGTATTTGTCCAGGGAGCATCTTGGCACAGGAACCTCAAGTCTGAAGGATTAGCTCTTCTCCTGGTGATGCTTTCTTGATGATATCAGCTTCCCAATTCTCTCCTTGCTTTTCCTTCCTTTTATCTCTTGTAGAACGAAAAGATTAAGGATGGGGCAAGCCATACTCCAGGGAAACTCCCTTTGCAGTGGAGCAGGAAGGTAATCTTACGAAGGGGTTTACAGTCCCACCCTAGTCCTTTAACATGCAGCACAGCAAAATCACAAAATAGAAGACAATCACAAAAGACTGGGAGTCATGGCCCAGCCACATGGCTACACCTATTTTGAGGGGGCACGATTCCATGATAGGTGTGTATTTCTAAACCAACAATATAGCCAATTTTAAGTCTTGTCTGTATTTTAATCAGTAATTTTTGTCCCAGCAACTCAGTGTGGCATTCAGGGACACATGGAAAGGAGTGTCCTTTTAACTGTGGCCCCATTAGGCACTACCAGACATGAGAGTAAACTTCTATCAGATATGAGTAAAATGGTAAAACTTCAACTTTATGCAGTCCTGCTTGAAGAGTGAGGGCCCACTGGGTAAACCAAGATAGAAAAGGTGGCTCTCTTGTCTTAAGCCAAGTCTAATTTTTCTTTTCAAGGTCTTGTCAGAGCATAACCATTAGCTTTTTCTATGGAGATGTTGATGTGTGGCCAGGAGGCATATGGGTCTCAGCCTAAGGTCAGCGTTGAGTTTCCTAGACTCCTTCTGAGAGCCCAAGAAGGCCTGTCCATCTAGGCTTTGTGTTGTGGGAGTCAACTGAAGGTTCTGTTTTAGGGAGCCCGGGATACTCTGCCTTTCAGTGGCTTTACCTTTGACAATTTTTATTTATTGGGGTCCTCATATACTGAGGTACTCTTACGTCCTCATCTCTGGGACTGACTGGGTTAACTTAAGGTGGATCTGAAGGGCTATAGCTACAACTGGGCTTGCTTTTTATGCTTTTCTCTCTATCACGAAAATCTCAATTATTTAAAATTTCTTAGGGTGTCCTCTACCAGTTGGGGGTGTGGACCGAGATTCTGCTTCAAGTTTTTATAATTTGTCTTATCTCGATGACATTTGGCTTGGCTTGGCTATGTCTGATGTGGACTGTCATGGAGTGAATTGTGTCCCCCCAAAATATGTGTAGCCATGTGGATGGGCCATGATTCCCAGTATCTTGTGACTCTCCTCCATTCTGTGGTTTTCCTATGCTGTATGTTAAAGCATTAGGGTGGGGCTGTAAATCTCTTCATAGGATCACCTCCCTGCTGCACTGTAAAGGGAGTTTCCCTGGAGCATGGCTTGCCCCACCCTTAATCCTTTCATCCTATGAGAGATAAAAGGACAGAGAAGCAGGCAGAAGATTGGGAACCTCGTACTATCAAGCAAGCTGCACCGGGGGAGAAGAACGCGCCCTTCAGACCTGAGGTTCCTGCACCAAGATGCTCCCTGGACAAAGACTGATGCAATAGCTCCCTGGACAAAGACTGATGCAATACCAGGCTTTCCTCCAGAGCCTACAAGGGGAAAGCCTTCTTCTGGAGCAGACATCCTAAATATGGACTTGTAGCCTACCGGACTATGTAAGAATAAAACTTCCTTTGTTAAAGCCATCCACTCTGTGGTATTTCTGTTAGAGCAACCCTAGCTGACTAAAACATGGACCAAGACACAAAAATATATGGTCATAATGGCTTCTTTTAACAGTGTCCAGAGTAAAATGGTAGACTCATTTATCTGGACCATTATTTGACTTAAGGTGGCTGGGAGAACCAGTCTTTTCCAAAAGCAGTAGCCTATATAGGCCACCTTCATTTCTATTGAAGTCAGAAATCCAGACTCTAGAAGAATTACATATCCCACCATAAAATCTTTAATCAAAGTGTTCAATAAATGGTAATTGAACACCATCAGTTTTTTAAGATCTCAGGTATTATACAGAGTGAACTGGAAAACAGAGCACATTAACAATATTAAGCCAAATTATGTGAAATAACCAATGAAAACTATGACAAGGTCTCTGAGAAAAACCTCATGAGGTGTTCAGGTGTAGATAGCACCAGTAACCTTTAATGTGCCTCTACAGCAAGTGTATTTTGTAAACCCCAGATTTTAAATAATACATAAACTGTAATATTTATCTGTGAAGACTTAAGCTGTTTTTTTGGATAGAATCGGAAACTAATGCTATTTTAATTTGTAAAATCAGAACTAAAATATTAGATATTTCCCTGGTTATAATGTTTATAATTCTACTAAGTTTACCCACAGGAATTTTGAACTAGAGAATTACAAGCACTGAAACTCATATTTTCAAACAATTTTAGAAAAAAGAAAATGATTTTACAGTGGTTTTTTGCTTCACCTAATTTTGGACTGGCTGTTATTCTGTGAAGTTACCAGCTTTGCAGAAGAGTTTTCAGTTTATCTCGAGTCACAGTCATCTTTCACAATTCTAAAATCTCTTTGGAGATATTCTGGTTAATCAGCAAAATCTGTAGATGACAAAAACTTCTTAATGACAAGAGTCCTTTACAAAGCAGGATATAAATTGTCAAATGAAACCCAGTCTACTGGAAAGAACCTTAGGTGATATTCTTAAGTACAACCATCACTCATATTTTTAAGGAACATTAAACACTATGCATAATAATTTTAGGTACAGTCTCACATAGTTAGGATATACCCAGATTATTAAGCCTCTAAATACTGATGTAGTATAAAAATAAATCTACAGGCAAATAATTCTAACATCCCAGTCAAATCATTGTCTGAGATAACATCAGATTAAATAAAATATACCCAGAACAACCCACCCTTTGTTCTCTAAAGCATTATTACCTTGTAACGTGAAAAACACCTGTTCACAGTGAAAGTCTTTAAGTCCAAGGTCCAGAAATTCTTCTTTAGCTGTAAAATCTAAGTTACAAGTTATCTGCTTCTAAAATACAGAACAGGCAGACACACATTATCCATTTCCATTGTAAATGGGAGGAGGGAAAAAAAGGCACAATACATGTCATGGATCGAATTGTGTCCCCCCAAAAATATGTGTAGCCATGTGGATGGGCCATGATTCCCAGTATCTTGTGACTCTCCTCCATTCTGTGGTTTTCCTATGCTGTATGTTTAAGCATTAGGGTGGGGCTGTAAATCTCTTCATAGGATCACCTCCCTGCTCCACTGTAAAGGGAGTTTCCCTGGAGTATGGCTTGCCCCACCCTTAATCCTTTCATCCTACAAGAGATAAAAGGACAGAGAAGCAGGCAGAGAATTGGGAACTTCACATCAACAAGAAAGCTGCACCAGGAGAAGAGCACGTTCTTCAGACTGGACGTTCCTGTGCCAAGATGCTTCCTGGACAAAGACTGACACAACACTGGACTTTCCTCTAGAGCTGGCAAGGGGAAAGCCTTGTCCTGGAATGGACATCCTGAGTTTGGACTTGTAGCCTACCAGACTGTGTAGAATAAGACTTCCTTTATTAAAGCCATCCATTCTGTGGTATTTCTGTTAGAGCAGCACTAGCTGACTAAAATAATTTGGTTCTGTAAGGATGGTGTGCTGCTCTAGCAGGTACCTAAAATGTGGGAGCCATTTTGAAACTGTCAGTGGATAGAAGATTCATAAGGAACAAAGAAGGTACAGGTGGTGAGAAACAACAGAGGACTGGTGGCCCCAGCAGCAGCAGTAGTAACAGAACCAGAGGCAGTGCTGGAGCCGATCCATGGAGCAAGAGAGCTAAGTGCCTGTGCACAGAGTTTTCCTCCCAGAACTGGGTGCCTTCAGACTGGAATCTGTGGAGCTAGCCTTGCTGACCCAGAGAATGAGAGAGCTGAGTGTCTTTGTGCAGGATGATTTCCAGAAAGAGTGGGGTGCTGTCGGGCACTTGAATCAGTGGAGCTACAGAGCTTTGGGAAACTTGCCCTGGCAGGGCAGATGTGGGCCGGAGGCTCAGGCCACATGGCCATAAGAAGCAGAAGCTGAAGAGACAAACAACATGAGAAACTGAGCTGCCTCATGGCCATGACCTCAGGGGTTTGAAAGGGTGGAACCATGGTGTCCGTTGTTTGAAAGGGTCGAACTTCCACTCAGTTGGGCTTAGGGGTGCACCTAAAGCCAGTGGGGCAGAGTTTCTTGAAGTTTCTTCAAGGCAGAGTTGTAGCAAGGGCTGGGGATCTCCACACAGAATCCAGAGAGTGTGGCCAATACCTAGAGTCTGGAGGGCAGAGCCGTTGTATAGAATGTCTCAGAAAATGTAGGAGCATTTTCAAAGCTTTGGGGGCTAATGTAATGAGTTCTGCTCACTTGCCTGTTGTCTGTGAATGCCTTCTTTCACTACAATTTTCCTGCCATTGTGCTTTTGGAAGCAGATAGCTTGTATTCTAGGTTTCAAAGATTTAAAGGAATTTCTGAATTTTGGATTTGGAACTAATGATTTAAGACTTCTGTCTTGTGGAATGGACATGATTTTGCTGTGATGGGATAAATGTGTTACATGTTTCAATGGTGTGGTTTTTGGGATGCCAAAGGGTGAGATGTCATGGATTGAATTATGTCCCCCCAAAGATAGGTGTTGCCATGTGGCTGGGCCATGATTCCCTGTATTCTATGGTTGTCTTCCATTTTGTGCTTTTCCATTGCTGTGTTTGAAAGGATTAGGGTGGGACTTAAATCCCTTTATAAGATCACCTCCCTGCTCCACTGTAAACGGAGTTTCCTGGAGTGTGGCTTACCGTACTCTTAATCCTTTACTCCTCGAAGAGATAAAAGGAAAGGGCAGCAGGCAGAGAATTGGGAACCTCACACCATAAAGAAAGCAGCACTGGGAGAAGAGCGTGTCCTTCAGACCTGAGGTTCCTGCGCCAAGATGCTCCCTGAACAAAAACTGATGCAATTATGGACTTTTCTCCAGAGCTAACAAAGGGGGAAAGCCTTCCCTTTGAGCAGACATCCTGAATTTGGACTTGTAACCTACTGTACTGTGTTAGAATAAACCTTTCTCTGTTAAAGCCATCCACTCTGTAGTTTCTGTCAGAACAGCACTAGCTGACTAAAACACCTACCCAGGAATTGCAACCTAATGGGAGATCACATCCTTGCCTTCAAGTGAGATTACATAGTGAATAAATTAACTGTTTACCCAGAAATTAGTGAAAATTGTCATTTTAGTGGCAAATAAAGCCAATTATTTTTAACATTAATGTTCTTAAAAATCTCATAAATTAAAGCATTAAACTTTTGTCAGAGAAAACTTCTGAGCGTATCAAATGTTTTTCAATAATTTTGTAATACATTCCTTAAATAGTAAAATGAACGCACTCATTAGGCTTATCTGTTGCTGTTAGGTGCTGTTGAGTCAGTTCTGACTCATAGTGACCCTATGAACAAGAGAAACACTGCCTGCTCTTGCACCATGTCCACAGTGATTTTTATGTTAAGCCCGTCATTTTGGCCACTGTGTCAGTCCATCTCATCAATGGTCTTTGTCTTTTTTGCTGACCCTCCACTCTAGCAAGCATAATGTCCTTCTCCAGGGACTGATCTTTCTTGACATGTCCAAAGTATGTAAGACACAGTCTTGCCATCTTTGCCTCCACAGAGCACTTCTGGTTGTACTTCTTCCAGAAGAGATCTGTTTGTTCTTCTGGTGGTTCATGGTCTGTTCAACTTCCTTCTCCAGCACCACAATTCAGAGGCATCAATTCTTCCATCTTTTTTGTTCATTGTCCAGCTTTCACATGCATATGATGTGATTGAAAATACCATGGCTTGGTTCATGCACATTTTACTTTTCAAGATGACATCCTTACTTTTGAATATTTTAAAGAGGCCCTTTGCGGCATATTTTCCCAATGCAATGCATCTTTTGATTTCTTGACTGCTGCTGCCATGCGTGTTGATTGTGAACCCAAGTGAAATGAAGTCCTTGACAACCTCAATCTTTATTCCATTTATGGCAATGTTACTTACTGGTCCAGTAGTGAGGATTTCTGTTTTATTGGTGTTGAGGTGTAATCCATACTGAATACTTTCATCCTTGATCTTCATCACTAAGTGTCTTAACCCGTCTTTACTTCCAGGAAGTAAGGTCGTGTCATCTGCGTAACACAGTTTGTTAATGAGTTGTTCTCCAATCCTGATGCCTCATTCTTCTTCCTATAACCCACCTTCTTGGATTATTTGCTCGGCATACAGATTAAAAAGGTATAGTGAAAGGATACAACCCTGATGCATGCCTTCCCTGACTTTAAACCTGCAGTATCCCCTTGTTCTGTTCACACGACTGCCTCTTGATCCATATGCAGATTGCTTAAGAGCACAATTAGGTGTTCTGAAATTACCATTCTGCACACTGTTGGCCATAACTTAGTATGTTCAACACAATCAAATACTTTTGCATAGTTAATGAAACACAAGTAAACATCTTTCTGGTATTCTTTGTTTTCAGGCAAGATTCATCTGACATCAGCAATGATATCCCAGGTTCCATGTCCTTTTCTGAATCCAGCTTGAATTCCTGACAGTTCTTTGTCAATATAGTGTTGCAGTCGCTTTTGAGTGATCTTCAGCTCAATTTTACTTGTGTGTAGTATCAACTATATTGTTCAGCAATTTCCAATTACGTTGCATCACCTTACTTTGGCATGGGCATAAATGTGGAACTCTTCCAGTTAGTTTCCCAGCTGGCTGTCCTCTAAATTTCTTGGCATAGATGAGTGAGCACTTCCAGAACTGCATCTTTTTTGTCAAAATGTCTCAGTTGTTATTCCGTCAATTGCTGGAGCCTTGTTTTTTGCCAATGCCTTCAATGCAGCTTTGAATTTTTCCTTTGATACCATTGGTTACTGATCATATGTTACCTCTTCAAATGGCTGAACATCGACCATTTCTTTCTGTTGTAATGACTGTGTATTCCTCCCATCTTCTTTTAATGCTCCCTGAGTTGTTCAGTAGTTTCTCTGTAGAATCTTTCACTATTGCAGCTTGAAACTTGAATTTTGTCTTCAGTTCCTTCTGGCTGATAAATGCAGAATTTGTTCTTCCTTTCTGGTTTTCCATTTCTAGCTCTTTGTACGTGTCATTATAGTACTTTCTTGAGTCTTCTCAAGTCACTCTGAAATCTTCTGTTTAGGTCTTTTACTTTGCCTTCCTTTTGCTTTAGCTGCTTGACATTCAAAAGCAAGTTTCAGAGTCTTTTCTAACATCCAACTGGGTCTTTTCTTTCTTTCCTGTCTTTTTAATGCCTTCTTGCTCTCTACATGGATGATGTCTCTGATGTCATTCCACAATTTGTCGGGTTTTCCATCATTAGTGATCAACACGTCAAATCTGTTCTTGAGACGGTCTTTAAACTTAGGAGAGATATACTTAAGGCCATACTGTGGCTCTTGTGGGCTTCTTGCAATTTTCTTCAGTTTCAATTTGAATTTGCATACGAGCAATTGATGTGCTGTGCCACAGGGAACACTTGGTTTTGTTCTGACTGCTGATATGAAGCTTTTCCATTGTCTTTTTCCACAGAGGTAGTCAATTTGATTCTCATGTATTCCATCTGGTGAGATCCATGTGTACAGTTGCTGTTTTTGTTAATTAAAAAATGTATTTGCAATGAAAAAGTTGTTAGTCTTGCAAAATTCTATCATGTGATCTCTGGCATTCTTTCTATCACCAAGGCCATATTTTCCAACTGCTGATCCTTCTTCTTTGTTTCCAACTTTTGCATTCCAGTCACCAGTAATTATCAATGCAACCTGATTGTATGTTCAATCAGCTTCAGACTGTAGTAGCTGGTAGAAATCTTCAACCTCTTCATCTTTGGCCTTAGTAGTTAGTGTATAAATTTGAATAATATTCATATTAACTGGCCTTCCTTGCAGGTATATGGATATTATCCTATCACTGACAGTATTGTACTTCAGGACAGATCTTGAAATACTCTTTTTGATGATAAACACAACACTGTTCCTCTTCAAGTTTTTGTTCCCAGCATAGTAGACTATATGAGTGTCAGATTCAAAATGGCCAAAATCGGTCCGTTTTACCTCACTAATGCCTAGGACATCAAGGTTTTTGCATTCCATTTCATTTTTGACATTTTCCAGTTTTCGTAGGTTCAAACTTTGTACATTCCCTGTGTCGATTATTAGTGGATGTGTACAGCTGTTTCTTCTCATTTTGAGTTGTGCCACATCAGTGAACGAAGATCCTGGAGGTCTTACTCTATCCACATCATTAAGGTTGATTCTACTTTGAGGAGGCTCCTCTTCTGCAGTTGTCTTCTGAGTGCTTCCAACCTGGGCGCTCACTTTCGGGCACCATATCTGACAGTGTTTGGCTGCTATTCATAAGGTTTTCCCTAAGTCCTTTCAGAAGTCAACCACTGTGTCCTTCTTCCTAGTCCTAGTCTGGAATCTCAGCTTAAACTTGTCTTCCATGGTTGACCCTGCTGGTACCTGAATATCAGTGGCATAGTTTTCCACGTCACAGCAAAAAGCAAGCCTCCACTGACAGACAAGTTGGGGTTGCTCACTCTATCCGGTAGGGAGGGTAACACCGTCAGGTTAGGAAGGGTAACACCGTCAGGTTAGGAAGGTAACATCATCAGGCAAGGAGGGTAATAGCATGAGGCAAGGAGGATAACGGCATCAGGTAAGGGAAATAACAGCATCAGGTAAAGAGGGTAATAGCATCAGGTAAGGAGTGCAACACCATTAGGTAAGCAGGGTAACAGCAACAGGTAAGCAGGGTAACAGCAAGAGGTAAGCAGGGTGCTTGAAAAGGAAACAGTGTATAAATTTACCTTATACCAGGTATCTCTTAACCCAATTATCCTAAGGTCTAAGGCTGAAATAAAGCTTTTTTTTCCCCTGTTTCTCTGTTTCTCTTCTTCTTCTTTTTTTATTGTGACTGAGTGAAAATATACATTTCCATATAAATTTGCATGCACACCTATGTGCAGCTTCCACGGCTCTCCCTGCCCGGTAACAGCACCCTATTCCTCTCTGCTCCATATATGTCTCATCCTCCCAACAGTCTCCTTTCCCCTCCTCTCCACCCACTCCCCTTCCTCCAGTCAGAGGTCAGCAAGATGATATCCCATAGATGCATAGAACCATAAAATGCACCCAATACATAGTCACTCTGCATCGCCAAGTCCAAACCTTTGCTGTCCGAAGGGTGGACCTTCATTATGATCATGGGCAAGGGCAGCATCAGGGCCAGGGGCCGTGATCCTAGAGGAACCCTGAAGCCCCTGGACCATCAGTTGTGGTCTTTTAGTGGAGATCTCAGGGTGCACCCCTTTTGAAATAAAGCTTTTTTATTAACCATTCCAGGTCTTTAAATCTTAAGGTTTCATTGTTTCCCTGTTAGAAATTGTGAGATCTCTGTTTAAGTAAACCAGTTATTGATATGCACAGAACTTGAAATCTGGCTATGGTTTCAATTTATCCAATTTCTGAAATTTAAAATAACAATTTTCATCTGTTATCTGTCTTTAAAAGGTCTCCACCCAATTATAAAGAGTTTTTCAAAAGCCTTCCTGGGGCTATGGTTTGGGGCTGATCTTGACCAGTAAAGTCAGTTTTTTCTTTCAGCCCAGTTGACAGTATGCCTGGATGAACTTGAAATTTAGCTTTCTGATCTATTTTAGGTCAAGCAAGAGTCTCTCCTGATCAGGAGGATCTGAGCATGGAAGACCTTTTCTGACCTGCCTGACAAGTCTGTCTCAAAGATTTAAAACAAGAAATATTTTAAAGTTATACCAGGGTATGGGGGGATTTTCTGATATATCGGCAATGATCGGAAAGTCTAAAACATACAAACTTGAGACACGTAAGAAACTTTATAGGGAAGATTGTTTTATAAAAACAGAGATGTTGAATAAGACAACACTGTGTTGCTCGAGACCAAACTTGCAAAGTCTTGTACAGACATTAAGTACTCAGTCTACAGGGATTAGACAGTTTTCACAGAAATTTACAAATTTGGGGTACCCACAAACAGCTTCTGTATGGACGACAATTAAAAAGACAGTTTCAAAATCTCAAAAAGGGAAATACAAAAACCATACTATAAATACATCTACCTTATCAAACATAGGAGGCCTCAGTTTATCACTCATACACCCAGCTTTACCAGATACACATGCAGCCTGTTCCTTTCTTAGTTAAAGTGAGTTTAATAAACCTATTTCCAAGCTACCTTGTCAAAGTCTCAGCACTCAACCAATCTCTCAGTCATACCAGTATGCACATACATGCACTCAGCCTGCTCTACCACACTCATACATGCAGAAAGAAAAGCCAAAGAAGAGAAACGGAAAGAATTCCTTTGGGGAAAAGAAGACCAGGATTTACCCTTCTCACTAGAGACATCCACCAGAGGGAAAAATCACCCCAGTGGACCAGTCTGCCAGGGGAGCCACTCTAGTTGGCAGAAAAGACAAACTCTGGTCTGGTCCACAGTGCCATGGGAAGGAAAATCTTTCAGAAACAAACCCAGAAAGTCATCTTTCAGAAACCCATCTTTTCCCCCAAAACCTTAGATGCTTATCCCTAGACAATACGAGTAGAAGCCAGTGATGTCCTGGTGAGAGCAGGGAGTCAGCAGAGGTCTTGCGGCCACTTAAGGGGGCCGCAGTCCCTTGTCCCACCAGGAGGTTATCAAACCGAGGCAGCACATGGTCCTTTTGTGGTTCCCCAGAATTTGTTACCAGAAAAGTCTGGGTGTTTGGCTACTTGCTGCAAAAAGCCAATTCGCTGTGATAGGAGCTCTAGGGTAGGATCAAAGGTTTTATTTACAAGCTGGCATTCCAAAGGGGCAGGTAGATATTCACATCCTCCAAAGCCTGCCCGAATTGGTCAGGCAAAGTCTGAGTATTTAAAGGGAAAGATCACATGCAGATGTAGGGAACAATGTGGGTAGTTGGGGTCCTAAGGTGGTCAGCTGAGTGGAAGTCCATTGTGTGGAGGTCTGCTGGTTGGTGGGGTTGTTGACTGGGTGGCGGGGAGGTTTGATTGGGTGGAGGAAGTGCACTGGGCAGAAGTCAGCTTTGCTGTCTCCCAGGTGATCACCAGCCATCAAGGAAAACAAAATGGTGCTAGAAGTCATCTAGCCAGTAACCTAGGAGAATAATGCTCAATCACAAGTTACTTCTCCATCTGCCCTGGCCTTCTGCTTGATTCTTTCATCATTGGTTTAATCAAGACAGAAGGAGTCATCCATTGCCTGTAGTTCACTGAATCTATAGTGGCACCTATTAGGGCCCCACCCTAACAAGGGACTCACCCTAGCATCACCAACCAGGCCTTGTGCAATGTGGAGGTCATGTCTTTACCTGAGTGTAGGGGTGATCCGAAACAATGTGTCTCAGGACCTCTTAGATTTGAGCAACCCTCACGTGGAAGATTTTTCAGCCTCCCGTTTCCCTTTCAGATAATTTCCTAAAATACATGCTCTTAATTACTTGCGCGTTCAACACTGCTGGCTGATAAATGGCATGAAGCAATTAAGCTGAGGCAGTGTTCCCTCAGTCCAAGAATTGTTGACTCCCAGGCTTGGATTTCCAGGCGGGCACTGGCCTGTAGCCTTTACCATCAACCCTGCTCAGAACATAGGCCAGCCTCATTCTGTCTGCTGCTTTGCCCTGTGAGTGAAAGGGAGGCCCTTGGTCAGCCTGACTCCATCTTACTACAAACAGTAGCACAGTAGTTAAGACAATAGTTAAGACGACCATGTTACAAACATTGAGTCTTGAGAACTGAACTTGCTTCTCCCCCATCCATAGAAGTATACCTTGTACTGGTCTTAAGTCACACGGCTTTTCTTTCCCCTTAGTAACATTGATTAATTGTTCTGATTATTCCCTTTCAGTTATTGTCTAAGACCATTAAACTGAACCACCAGGTAGTTTGGATGATTATCAAGCTCTGACTTGCTGAAGCCATGCAGACCCTCCACAAAGAATATTGTTGAAACATAGAAAGAATTACTTGCATGGACTAGGAAAAATACTAACCAGCAATCCCACTCCTACCCTCTATCAACCTATATAACTGCCAGGCTTAGCCTATATGTGCAGGCAAGGTTTGGAGGAACTGATTCCTTCTTGCCTCTTGCGTGTTGGCACCCAATAAATGTCCTCATTTAATCTCCTGACTTCCTGTCACAGTATTGGCTTAGCGGACAGGTGACACAGATCTGTGATTGTGGTTACATCAGGGCCACTTTTAGGCAGTGCTACTGGTGGTAAATATAAGAATCTAACAAAGGTCACTTAGGTTATGAAGCTACATTCCATCCTCTGCCTCAATGACCACCCTCAGACCAGAGTGGCAGTCTGCATTCCTCTCCCTTTCTCTAAGGAAATAGAATTGATTAAGACTTCAGAATGAGACAGTGAAATTTTGGGTAATTCCCACTGATACGATGTAATGAAAGCTTATGATGTAATCAAATCCTGTGACTCCTATTATTTGGTGACTATAAAAACCACAGGACCAAGGGGGACAGTTTTTGGCTCACTGCCCCCCAGATTTGCTGTCATATCTGCAAGTGAAATAGTCCTTGAACCCCACAGTGTCACTGAATTTTCGGCTACAGTGATAGGTAGAATGAACTTGCTTTAGTTTTGCAGAATTACCTGCTGGAAAATTTTTCTGTCCTTACAGCCACTTGGTGTAAGCCTTTTCCAAGTAAAAGCTTCGCTTGTGTTAGCTTTCCTGCTTTCCCCCTTTTCCTGGATACCTTACCAGCAGTTGGAATTGACAGTAGTGGGTTTGGCTTTTAGGTTTTTACCAAGAAGGCGTCTCTGTTGTACTAAGTCTCCAATTCTCACTTGGCATTTCCAAACTTTCCTTCCTTCTTTTTTTAACGTAGGATTAAAAGGGATGGGGCTTATCACCTTTTTTGCCTAGTTGGCTGAATATGGTCCGTACCATGTTTTCCTAGTGCAGGTGGAGCCGAGGAAATGTTACCCATTTTTTGCAAGCATCCAGAGGACGATTTAGTTCGTTTCCTGCTTTTCCTGGCTGGCTCTGTTGTGAAAGACAAATTTAGATAGCAATTATCATGCTTTGATTTTGAGATACTCTTACACAAACCAACACCCGTTGTGTCCTGAATTGACTGTAACTCATAGCACCGTAGAGGGTTTCCGAGACTGTAAATCTTTGCAAAAGTCTGTGGCCACAGCTTTTCCCCATGCAGCGCCTGGTCCTTTTCAACTGCTGACCATTGGGTTAGTGATAAATCGTTGTGAGGACGCTCACTGGGACTCATTATTCTTACTCAGGTAAGGAAATACTCCATTGCAGACATCTATCACCAAAATTAATACAACAGTGGCTCTTCTTTCACCTCAAAGGTGCCAGTTCTTTATTTCCTTTCCCAAACCGAGCTTACTAAGTATATATTTGAAAAGATACGGCTGGGTGAAGGGGTAGAGTGACCAGCTTGTGAAGTCATGACATCAGTAAAAGGCAGAGAGCAATGTTCAGTGAGTTGTGTTCAGATTAGCTAAAGGTTGGGATTTTATATTTATCCCTCCGACTTTCTTTATGAAAACGCTAATGCTATAGTTGGTAAGAACTACTGCCACTAGCCAAAGAAGTCTGCCAGGCGCTCTTTGCAAACTATGGGACAGTTTTATTCTGTTCTATAAAGTCGCTGTGAATCTGAATGAACTGGACAGCACCAGGCTCGGTTTTTCTTTTCTCCTCTTCGTAACCCATCTTGTACCTAGCTTCTTGGCATCATTTGCTTTTTCAAGAATCGAAATGATCTCCCTACATGTGTATGGAGTAAATACTCAGAATAAAGTTCATGTTCAAAATTCCATGTGTTTAGATTATTTTTAACACCGGATAGTGGCACAAAAATAGCCTTTTTATTCTATAGGTTACCTATTCAAATATGGCCACCTCTACACAGGAGCACTAAAGGGGCCCAAAAGTAATACTTCACAAGGGGTGAAGGAAAAGCAGTTTTCCCCAGCTTTTCAAGCTTCCAGACCCTCGAAGGCCTCCGTAGGGTAGGAAGGACTAAGCCTGAGGGGCGGGGAAGGCTTGCGGGTGGAGCTGAGCGCCTGGCGCCCGCCCTGGGTCACAGGCTGAGGCGGGTGGCTCTGGGCTACAAAAGCGTTGTGACATTGTCCGAGCAGGGCAGAGGCTGCGGGCCCGAGGGAGGCGTGCTCTGGGTGTAAGTGAGAAGAGGCTGTCCTGATGGAAGAGCCGTACCTAAAGTGAACCTGTTACTTGCGTCATACACCCCCTAACTGTGAGTACCGTCTTTCAGTGTGATGTGATGACTGCAGTGAATTACCAAACACAGCAGAGAAGTAGCGGGTGCCACGTGAGGCACAATTTGTGTGAGACTGTTGAACACGGTGGAGCGAGGGGCCTGTCTGACCCTGCCTCGCGGGGACCAGCCTGGAGCTGTTGACCTGGGTCACCCTCCCCCTGGGGAAATTAAAGAAGGTAGAAAGGTGTCCTCGCCACGCGATTTTTTCGGCCCTTGTCAGCAGTGAGATTCTTTGCAGTAGTTGCAGCCTCTTGGAAATTTGGGAGGTTTTAAGAGAAAGAATGGACTAGAGAAGAGAAACTTTTCTTTCCTGGTTGGTTACTTGCTGGTAAACTCAGTAACTGAAAAGAAAATCCGCAACGGAGGGGAGAGAAGCTGTGCCTTGGGCAAAAGTTAGCGGAGGTGGATTGGAATGCTTATTGGGGACCAAGGGTGTTGTGTTTTCACCCGGCAGGGGCCCAAGGTATTGAGGAAGTGGGGAAGGGAAGATGCAACTGTAATGTTTTAAAACGGGCTAGGTGGTTTGGATTATGTGTTTAATTGACTGTACTGTAGGTACTGAATGTTTTTCTTACCTAGTGTTTCAGAGACCTGAATGTGTAATTAAAATGAATGTTGGATATTGTAAGTTACAGAGTGTCACTCCATTTCCAGCCTTAATTGTCTGGGTATGAAGATAGGAGAATGCTTTTCCCAGGTGATAGTTGATTTGGTGAGACTGAAAGTATGATTTGTCCACCGAAAGACAAGTTTTTCTTTTCAAGCCCACTAAAACAAAAACCCCCAAATGACTGCCAGCTAGTTGATTCCCAGTCTTGGTGGCCCTATAGGACAAAGTAGAATTGCTGTGTGAGCGCCTGGGGGACCCGAAATGCAGTGTCTTGGTTAGCCGACACAGCACAGACCCACTGTGCCACCAAGGTTTCCAAGGCTCCTTTCTAGCCATTAACGTGCAAGTGGGAGTTGAGGTTGAAAACGTGTCCCACCCAGATGATGCACTTGCAAAGACTTGGAGAGCTCCTCACAGTTAGTGAGAGAACAAAAGATTTGCAGTTGAAAGGACCTGCAGGTAAAAAAGTGACTGTTCTGCTTTTAGAATTTGGAGCAAGTCAGTGGTTTGTGTTTGGGTGTATTGAGGCATCACTCCCTTGCTGAAGTCTCAGAAGTTCTCCGTGCAGGAATTTCAGGACCAAAGGACACACTCCGCCATCGTGGCTATTCTTGCTTGGTGATGGTGGGGTACTTTTCTCCTCTCTCTGCCTTGCCTCATTTCAAACCTAGCAGGACGCAAAACTAACCAATCCCTTTGGTGGGCTCCATTTACCCTATCACACAGTCCCGCCCTGTCACTTACATGGCAGTTACAAGAGGATGACTAGCAAGACCACAAAATGACCCATTGCACCACAATCTGTTTAAGCAGGAGAATCCTAGGTCAGGTGACCAATGATCTACCTCAAATAGCCTGCGCAGAGAGTACTGGCCCATCAGTCAAGTCCCACGCTTGTGCAAGTTTAAAGATGCGCAACCCCTTGCGTGAAGAGGTGGCTGGGTCCCCTAGAGGAAAGACTTCACTGCACTGCCCAAAACATGTAGTGTTAATCTTTGTGCATTCTGAGTATTCCTGAAACTTAATTGTAACCTGTTACATCCGTAACAAATCCCATAATTGTGGTTAATGTCTGTGACTTTTGTGTGGCCATTGCAGTGAATTGTCACACTCAGCAGAAAAGTAGATTGTGCAGTGGGAGAGACAGTTGCTGTCAGAGTTGGTGAAGATGGCAGAGAGAGGGGCACGTCTAACCCCTTCCTCATGGGAACCAGTTTTGGGGTGTTGATCTTGACTCTCCTTCCATGTCGTGAAGCTTAAGGAGGTTAGACACCACTCCTGAGCTGTTTTTATAAAAAGTGTTTTCTCAACTTGTGGTACAGGTTTCAGTGATAGCCTTCAGTTTGTAGTTGGTGCTTTATGTGGCATATTGCACGTGTAATGTAAACTTACATCTTTATTACAGCTTCTATTATTGCTCATTGTCATTTAAGTTACACTTCACCCCGAACAGATAGTTTTGTATTTTTTGAGATAGAGAACAGGTTAATTTTTTGCTTGAGGTATATATCTCATTGCACAAACAGCACTTTTTCAAAAGACATGTTTTACCCACGTCTCTGCTAATTTTGAATCATCAGTTTCATTGCTCAGGGCTATGAAGCGTTTTGAGTGATGAAATAAAGGAACAGTCAACAGTTGTGTTCAGGTGAGTGCCAGCAGCAGTGGTAGCACCTGGGCCTAGAGACACTGTAGCAGTCACTTGGAATTTTCCCTTCAGTCTCCAGCTCCTGACTCCCCAGCCACAAAACAGTCACTTGTAGGATGGAGCAAGAGGTTCTAGGATTTGGATGTTGTGATTTCTGGGGACCGCCTTCACAGGAGAATGAAGTTTTTACAGCTTGTAATAGCAGTGAGATTCCTTGCAGTGGTAGCAGCCTCATGGAACTGTGGGAGTTTTTAAGAGAAAGAATGGATTTGAGAAGAGAAACTTTTGTTTCCTAGGTAGTTACCTTGCTGGTAAACTGAGTTACTGAAAGCAAGCTTACCCTGCAGCCGAGGGGAGAGAACCTGTGCCTAGAACAAAAGTTAGCCTGTTTCCAGAGAGGAGCTTCAGAGAGCAATGACTTACTTACCCAGACACTAATGCTAAAAGAGGAAATAGTTTTTATTACCAGGAAGGGGAGCAAGTGAACTGTGCCCAAAATGTCTGTTCTCTCGAATTGTTATTTCTCTCTCCCTTTTATAGGTTCTGTACAAAAAGCTGACAGAGGAGTTTTTATATTATGTTGGCATCAGTAAAAAGGAATTTTTAAGTTACCTTGTAAGCATCAGCCAGCTCTAGAAGCCAAAAGTAAAGTATTAGTTCCCCTTTTTCTGGGTGCTGTGTTAGACAGGAAGGGTTGTGGGGAGCGGTGGGGGGAGAGAGTGTCTGCCTCTTAATATTTCAAACTAGTATGTAACTTTAACAGGTGCAATTCTGTGTGTGTGTTTGTGTAAATATGTATATGTGGTTATATAATTAAATTATATAATTATTTAAGTATATAATTAAGTTATATAACCACATATATATTTCCACATATATGTGTATAAATTGTTGCTAGGTCCCATCAAGTCGACCTTGACTCATCACGAACCTATGCAAAACTGAACGAAACGCTACCTGTTCCTGTGCCAAGCCCAGGATCGTTTTTCTGCGTAAGCCCACTGTTGTAGCTACTGTGTCAGTCATTTTGTTGAGAGTCTTCCTCTTTTTTGCTGACCCTTGACTCCACCAAGTGATGGTAAATGCAGAGACCTAATAGGGGTCACCGAGGTTATCAAGCTGCATTCCTTCCCTTGCCTCTAATTGTCACTCTGAAACCAGATCAACAGGTCTGTGTTCCTCTGCCTGTATCTGAAGAAATAACATTAAGACCTCAGAGAGAGATAAAAAAGTTTTGGATAGCTTACTCTGTTTAATTATCCTGTGACAAACTTTTGGGTAATTCACACTGTTTGATTGTCCTGTGTGACAGATTTTAGATGGTTTACTCTGTTTGATTATCCTGTGACAAACACAATACCAACAACCACTTAGAATTCTGGCTATAAAAAACACTAGAAATGTAACTCAAGTAGGAAAGCTTTCAGTTGCTGTCTCCCAGATTGCTAGCAAAATCTGGAAGTAAGTTATTCCTTCAATCCTGTACTCTCTGAATTTTTGGCCTCAGTGACAGGTGGAATGAACTTGGTTTCGTTTGACAACACAAGCATGATATCCTCCATGCGTTGATCCCTCCCTGTAACATGTCCAAAGTATGTGAGATGTAGTCTTGCTATCTTTTCTTCCTCTGAGCACTCAGGTTGTACTTCTTCCAGAACAGATCTCTTTGTTGTTTTGATGATGTGTGGCACATTGCGTAGTCTTCTCCAACAACACAATTCAACAGCGTCAGTTCGTCTTTTGTTTTCCTTATTCCATATCTAGCTTTCACATGCACATGATGGGATTGAAAATTTCATGGTTGGGTCTGGTGTACATTAGTCTGCAAAGTTACAGTTTACTTTTGAACAGATTAAGTAAGTCCTTTGCAGCCAATTTTCCCAATGCAGTGTCTCTTTGGATTTCTTGGTTGCTGCTTCCTTGGACATTGATTGTTGAAGGAAGTAAAAGGAAATCCTTGATTTCAATCCTTTCCCCACTTACGATGATGTTGCTTACTGGTCCAATTGTGAGGCTTTTTGTTTTCTTGATGTTGAGAGGTGCAATCCATACTTAAGGCTCTGGTCTTTGATCTGCATCAGTGCTTCCAGTCCTCTTCCTTCCAGTAAAGAGTGTTGTATCATTTGCCTGACACAGGTTGTTAGTTGTTAGGGAGTCTTCTTCCAATCCTGATACCTAGATCTTCATATAGTCCAGCTTCTTGGACTATTTGTGTGGTATACACATTGAAGATGTATGGTGAAAGGATACAACTCTGGTGCACACTGTTCATGACTTTTAACCATGCAGTGTCCTTTTTTTTTTACTTGACTACTGCTTCTTAATCCATGTACAGATTCCTCAGGAGCACAATGAAGTGTTGTGGAATTTGCTTTTTCTTCTATGTTGTCCGTAATGTGTCATGATCCACCTGAAGGAATGCCTTCACAAAGTCAGTGAAACACAGGTAAACAAATTTCTGGCATTCCCTACTTTCAGCCAGGCTCCATTTGATGTCAGCAATGATATCCTTGGTTCCACGTCCTCTTCTGAATCTGTCTTGAATTTCTGTTCCCTGTCAGTTCCCTGTCCATATACTGTTGTAGGTGCTTTTTTATGACTGAAGGAATTCCCTTTGAGAATGGGAACTAGGCAAGGATGCCCACTCTCACCACTTCTATTCAACATTGTGCTAGAAGTTCTAGCCAGAGTAATTAGACAAGGCAAAGAGATAAAGGGCATCCGTAATGGCAATGAAGAAGTAAAAATCTCCATATTTGCTACTGAATGATCTTGAGCAAATTCTTACTTGCACGTGATACTAATGATATTGTTCGATAATTTCTGTGTTCACTTGCATCACCTTTCTTGGGAATAGGCATGGATATGGCTCTCTTCTGGTAGGCTGGCCATGTAGCTGTTCCTAAATTTCTTGGTATAGATGCATGAGCCCTTCCAGTGCTGCAGTTGTTTGTAAGAACATCTGAATCGACACACTGTCAATTCCTGGAGCCTTGTTTTGTCACCATTGTCTTCAGTGCAGCTTCGACTCCTTCCCTGAGTACGTCTGGTTCCTGATCCTGTGCTGCCTCTTCAAGTGCATAAACATTCACCAGTTCTTTGTGGTACAATCACTTTGTGTATTCTTTCTGACTTCTGTTGCTTCTTGAGTCATTTAATATTTTCTCTGTAGAATCCTTCACTATTGCAATTCAATGCTTGAATCTTTTCTTCAGCTTTCAGCTTGAGAAATGCAAAATGTCCAGGTTAGCTAGGGAACTTGACCTCTGCTGCCACGTACTAACATATTTTACTCCAGAATCTAATATTTTCTAGAGGTAACAAAGGTCGTGGTTTGCATTATAGAACACTCACAGTATTGGTAAGGTTACCAAGGGAACCTGATCTACCATGTATCAACAGCTCTCCCTGTCAGTGTGTGATAGAAATATAAGTTCTTCCTGACAGTTGTAACAATTCTCCTGGCAGTTGTGAAGTGAGTACGGCAGCCTCAAATCCAATCAAAAATCGAGTAAGTGCTTCCCCTCCCATCTATCACATCACCTCTTGTCTTGCCAAAAAAAAAAAACGCCTGGAAAATGTATACTGGGTGTTTTTCCACTCATGGAGATTAACCCACTCCTTGTTTGGAACTTACTTTCCTTTTATAGACTTTTCTGTCATTTGCTAACAAAAAGAATGCATCCTCCTGTGCTTTGGTGGAGGGGTAGCCCAGTTTGCCACCAGTGAGGAGACTGAACTTGCTAACTGGATCTCTAGATTCAGGTCACTCGAGGTCTAGTCAGTTGTATGACCTCGACACAGCACGTGTTCTTTCCTTTTGGTTTTGTATTTCCAGCTGTTAGTACATGTTATTATATTACTGTGTCTTCTCAAACTGAGCTTTGAAATCCCCTTTTCAATCTTTTGTCATTTCTTCCTTTTATTTTAGTTGCATGACCTTCAAGAGCAAGTGTCAGAATTTCTTCTGACATCCAATTTGGTCTTCTTTTCCCTCTTTTTAATGACCCATTGGTTTGTTCAGGGATGATGTCTTTGATGTCATTCCACAGGTGGTCTGCCTCCAATCTGTTCTTGAGAGCATCTTTAAACTCAGGTGGGATATACTTAAGGGTGTACTTTGGATCTCTGGAGTTGTTCTAATTTTCTTCAGTTTCAGTGTGAACTTGTATATGAGCAACTAGATGGTCTGTGCCTCAGTCAGCAAGCACCTGATCTTGTTGTAACCGCTGATACTGTGCTTTTCCATGGTCTCTTTCCACAGGTGTAGTCAGTGTGATTCGTGTACATTGCTGCTGGTGAAATCTATATGTATAGTCGGTGTTTATGTTGCTAAAAAAAAGTATTTGCAAGGAAGAAGTCCTTCGTCTTACAAAATTCTGTCATTTGATCTTCTTCATCGTTTCTGTCACCAAGGCAGTATTTTCAACTAACGATATTTCTTTGTTTCCAACTTTTGCATCCCAATCACCAGTAACTATCAGTGCATCTTAACTGCAAGTTCCATCAATTTATGACTACAGAAGCTGGTAACGATCTTCATTCAGCTTTTTCATCTTTGGCCTTAGTGACTAGTGTATACACTTGAATAGTAGTTGTGTTGACTGGCCTGTCTTGTACACATATGGGTATTATCATGTTAGTGATAGCATTGTATTTCCAGACAGATCTTGAAATGTTCATTTTGATAATAAATGCAAAATTATTTCACTTCAATTTTCATTGCCAGCGTAATAGACCATAAGATGGTCTGATTGAAAATGGCCAGTACCAGTCCATTTCAGCCCACTGATGCCTAGGATAGCTTATGCATTCCACATTTCCAGTTTTCCTAGATCCATACTTCATACATTGCACATTCGGATGATTAATGGATGTTCACAGCTTTTCTTCTCATTTTGAGTTGTGCCACATTAATAACTGAAGATCCCGAAGGCTTTACACCATCCGCATTGTCAGTCCTATAGCTGCTACCAAAGAATTGACAGTTCAAATTTGGCCAGTACCCCTTTGGAAAATCTGTGGGGCAGTACTACTCTGTCTGTAGGGTTTCTCTGAGTCTGAATCGATTTGATGGCAATGGGTCCCCCCACTGCCTGTCCCTGGTACTGTGAGAACAAAGCACTTTCTTCTGTCACCTTTTGAGTGCCTTCCATTTGCAGGGCTTGTATTTCAGCAGCGTATCTGACAGTGTTCCATGGTTGTTCCTAATGTGTTCCCTGGCTAATTCTCTTCAGAAGTAGATTGCCCGGTCCTTCCTAGTCTGTCTTAGTCTAGAAGCTCAGATCGAAACTGTACACCATGACAAAGCTAAGCTGTGCCACCAGTGTGTGTGTATATACATATACGTATATATGATATATCTATATGCACACATGTATGTATTTATAGAGGGTCTGTAAATTAAGTTTGGGAACTGACCCTAGAAAAAGTGGTGCATACTTCACTGCTGAATATCACCAGGGTCTCCTTCTAAGTACTGTCCTCGGGAAGGTATGCATGGATGTCAGCACCTGGTGTACCCTTCAAATCAGTTTTGGAACACTCTTTCTAGAATGGCCATCAGAGCTCTTTTCATACTACCTTTGATGTTGTGAATGTCATCAAAATGTCTTCCTTTCAATATTTCCTTTTCAGGTAAAGAAAAAAGACATTGGCGGTCAGATCTGGTGAGTAGGTAGGGTGTTCCAATACAGCTATTTGTCTACTGCCTAAAAAATTCCCTCACAAACAACTATACTATTAAGTTTGTAAACTTGCCAATGTGCCACTGTACATAGTGGCTGTTCCAGAAAGTGTTCCAAATTGCATTGAAGGGTAGATTAGGTGCTAGGATCAGTTCGTAGCTTTCTAAGGAGAGTACTGCAAAGGTGACTGTAGTGATATTCAGCAATGAGGTATGTAGCAGCTGGAGCAATTAAGTTCTTAGCTGTAATTGTCAGACTGCGTGTGTGTGTGTGTATACACACCCATTTCACTGTGTTTGCTTCTCTAGAGAACCCAGCCTAAGACATTCGGTACTAGAAGTACTTCTAGACCAACAAAATTATAAAATGAGGTTTCTAAATTGGTTTTAGAGTCTCATTAGTTTTACAGGTATTGATGACTTTCCTTCCCATAGTAAAGATGATACAGGTAAACCTTGGTATGAGCTGGCAATAGAAGCATGCAAAATACAACCACCAGTAGATCAGATATTAGTGAGCAGCTTGATTGGAGTGATCATGTGTTTGATATCTTTCTATGATTTTTCATAATGAGAAGCTGATTTGTTGCCTCTGGTTTTACTAGACAAGGTAATGAAAGAAATGAGTGCAGAGTTTGAGTGTCACAGATAAAGTACTACATAAACAACCCAAAAGTTTCCACTTGGAAGACAATCTTATTCTCTGTACTAACAGAGCTGATATTCCTGAAAACCAAACTCAGAGTCTTATCATAAGAGGTGCTGAATTACACCACCAACTAATTCCAAAACTTGAGTTGTGTCTTAAGGAGAAGTAGGGTAAAAAATGAATAGGGCAGAAATATTTTCCTAAACCTTGGTATGGGGATATATGGACAGATAGTCATGAAACTGGGGACACTGAGCTTCTGAATTCTGTTGAGTGAATCCTGCCAAAAAAACCAGCCCTGTCACTCCCATCTGAAGAGCTTACTCCATGTTTGTCTGCTAAGCCACCATCACAAGGCAAACCATTAGTGCATCCATCCTGTCTGATGAAATGAACCCAGCTATGTCTAAAGAACTTTTGTCTGAGTCACTGCTTTGGGTATCATGTAAGGCAGATACCTAACAAAACAATGCTGGATGTTCTCAAAACACATTCTTATCATCCTTTTTGACTTTTAGACCTGTAAATAGACTTCAGTCCTAGAAAGCCCCCAAAAAGGAAGTGCAAAGTGTCACCCAGGGAGAAGGACCCTGTACTCTGACTTTTCTAATACTTACAAATAGAAACCTGCAGAATGTACATGGAGTTGCCTGTTGAAGGTATGCAGTAATGGTGGAAGGAACATAAAGATGGATGAGTCTGAGATGATTGATATGGTCACTAAGAAAAGATTCTTCGTTCAGTGTTTCCACTGGAAACATTAGGAAAGGATGTAATAGTTCAGTTGTTGGGTTGCTGAAGGATAGGTTATGTGGTGGACAGTGCTAAATCAAGCTGAAGTGCCAAACCTGTGTTTTATGCTGTAGAGAACCTTAGGCATCCAAAGACCTAGAGGAATTGGCATGTTAGAGTGTGTCTATCAGGTTGACCCCACAGACCAACACAGGGAAGGTTCAGAGACACAAGGTTGAGCACAACAGTGAGGAAGAAATTTATGAAGGGAACCCCATCATTCTTGAGAACTGCTGTGATTGCTGTTTTATATGAATTGGATTTCACAGTGGCAACTATCCAAGCTGAATTAAGACAATTACAGTGGAATTGGTCGGCCTCTGTTGGTAGCGAACTAGTGGTAACACTCAATCCACAGAGACAAGGCGGGTGTGGTTACCTATAATGGACAGCAGAGTGAAAGCTGTAATCACAGTAGTCTGAATCCTGTGGAATTGTGCCATTGGATACTTGGTCATTGTGCCCCTAGGAGTGAAATAAATAGGGAATCTGGTACATATTACCTGATTTGTGTAAAAATGGCGCTCGGGAAGAGTCTGACTTCTCTAACTTCATAAGCAGTAAGGAGAAATCAGATCAACTTCCCAAGGCTGATTCTGATGAGGTGGGGGTCGTATATGCCTCCTATCTTTGCCATCTTTATCAATTCTTACACCAACTGTCCCTCCCACTATACTCTCTACATTTCTGGTGGGATTGATAGATCATTACAATGGCTACACAGAACTCACAGACAATACTCACAATCATGGGATTTATTAGAGAAGTAGCGTGTTACAGTTCTGGGTCAGGAACACTCAGGATGCAGTTCTTCCATCAGGGCGGCCTCTTCCCAGCCGTGCTTTCAGGTGCACCTCTCCCTGGACATCTACCTCTACCCAAAGATTCTCAGCTTTCTCTCTTCAAGGTCTCAGAAACCCATCATGCCATGTCTTTCAGCAGGGTTATTACCAGGTCTCTAACACCAGCTCTTCCTGCCTTCCTTGTGGCATCACTTCCTTTGTAGGTTCTAGGAACTTCTGGGTGCAGCGATTCAAGGTCCAAAGGGACAAGCACTTCTCTGCTGGCTGTCCTCACTTGGTGATGTCGGGATCCCTTCTTTCCCTCCTCTCCTTTACCTCATTTTAAATCCAGGTGGTTGGCAAAACTGACGAATCTCTGTGGTGGGCTCCCGTTAACCTCTCACACACTTGCTCCCAGGTACTTACATGACAGAAGACATGGCTGGAAGGAACAGACAGAAGTGACCCATTGCACCAGAATCTATTTAGTTAGGAGAACTCTAGGTCAGGTGACCAACATTCTAACTCCAATGGCCAGCATAGAGACTCACGGTCCTTCAAGTCCCTCACTTGGACAGGTTTAATGGTGCACAACAGCTTGTGTAAAGATTTGGTTGGGTCCTCTTGAGAATACACTTTACTGTACTGCCAAAAGTCTACAGTGTTAATCTTTGTGTGTTCTTGGTGTTCCCGATCCTAAGTTGTAACTGGTTACTTCGTTAATAAAGCCCATAATTGTGGGTATTGTTTGTGAATTTTGCTTGGCCATTGTAGTGACTTGTGACACCCAGCACAAAAGTAGAGAGTCCTGTGGGAGGGACGGTTGCTGTCAAGTTGGTGAAGATGGCAGAGAGAGGGGCGTGTCTGAGCCCTGCCTCATGGGAACAGCTGTGGGCTGTTGATCTTGACACTGTCCAGCTCATGAATTTGCAGGAGGTTAACTAAACACCATCCCTGAGCTGTTTCTACAAGAAGTGTTTTCTTTTTTTATATATATATACTTTTTTAATTTAATATGACTGACTGAAAATGTACATTCCCGTATAAATTTACATGCCCACCTATATGCAGCTTCCACTGCTCTCCCTGCCCAGTGACAGCACACTATTCCTCTCTGCTCCATACATGTCTCATCCTCCCAACAGTCTCCTTTCCCCTCCTCTCCACCCACTTTCCTTCCTCCAGCCGGAGGTCAGCAGGATGATATCCTACAGATGAATAGAACCATAAAGTGCATCCAGTATATGGTCTGACTGCATTGCCAAGTCCAATCCATTCGTTTCCGAAGAGTGGAACTTCGTTACAATTTATGGGCAAGGGTAGCATTAGGGCCAGGGGCCATGCTCCCAGGGGAACTCCAAAACTGCTGGACCATCAGTTGAGGTCTTTTAGTGGAGATCTCAGAATGCACCCCCTTTTTATTCTTGTGTTGCCCGTGAGACTCAACTTAGTGAGCTCCATCGAAAAAGTGTTTTCTAAACTTGTTATATAGCTGTATATTTCCTTCAGGTGAATACTTCTCAGTTTACTGTTAGTGCTTTATGTGGCCTGTTGCACATCGTATGTAAACTTACATTTTGATTACAGCTTCTTTTGATTGCTCATGGTCATTTAAGTTGCACTTGAGCTGGAATGAATATTTTCTGAGATATGGATCTGGTTCATTTTGTTTTTTCATATATGAACCTGATTGTCTATGCACTGTTTTTTTCAAAAGTCATCTTTTACCTATATCTCTGCCAGTGTCAGTGGCAGCATCTGGGCCTAAAGTTACTATATCACTCACATGGAATTTTCCCTTCAGCCTCCAGGTCCTGACTCCCAGCCACAAATAATCACTTGAAGGACAGAGCAAGAGGTCTTGAGATTTGGATGTTGTCATTTCTGGGGACTGCCTTCACAGGAGATTGAAATTTCTGAAGAAAAGTTCAAGCTCATTCAAAAATCACAATGACAAAGTCTTCCATTTGCTGGCAGTGTGTCAGGAACACAAGAAAATGGTGACGGCTCAGGTGACTTTTCATTTTTTTTATGATTTCCCACTGAATTTGTAGAGGTCTGTAAAATATCAGTGAAATGCCAACAAAAAGTATAAATTTGGAAAAGTAGAGTCTGCAGAGAAATAAATGTAGACTTGGATTTCAGCACTGAAGAATACATTGTCTGTGAAAATAATGCTAAATCGCGTTGCACAGTATATGTGATTGGGAACTTAGAGAGGTTTACATTACCCGTCAGCATGACATTGAATATTTTTCTATCCAACCCAAGACGATAACTATGCCTGGATTTTTTTTTTTAATGATTGAATGAAAGTATACAATCCCAGTCAAATTTGCTTACCTGCCTGTCTGAACTGCATCTGCTCTCCTCGCCCTGTGACAGCAACCTCCCACTTTTCAGTCTTGATTCTAATAGTCTGTCAGCAAACCCCTGTCCACTTGCCTTCTCCCTCAACTCTCCCATCTCAGGAAAACCAATTGGACAGCCTGCTACAAATGTATAAAACCATAAAGTACACCCACCTGATACACTGTGTCCCACAGTCCCATCCATTCTTGTCTGAAGAGTTGACCTCAGTACTAGCTACAGCTGTGAGCCATCAGCCAGTCTAGGGGTCATGTTCCCAGGGCCCCCTCCAGGCTGTCAGACTATCAGTTCAGTCCTTTAGGAGAGTTCTTGACCTGCACACCTCTTTTTCCACGTATGTCCAGGTTTCTGAGGAAAAAGATAAGTTTGTTAGTGATCTTTCGTATTCCAGGAGACTTCTCTGAATAAGTTTGTTAGATGTTTCTTCCTGGAGGAGATGTGGGGCCCCGTGTGTTGTACAACAGCTTACTCACAGATGTATGTAAAAGGGGACTAGCAGTGGTTTAAACATGGCAGACAGCTTTCAGTCTCCTCCAGTTCAGAGGTACAACCGAGAATCACCATCCATCTCAGCCCAAGATTGACGTTTATGAGGTCGAGGCCAAACATGTGTACACCCTCTGAGTTTTGTTTTTTGATGCAATACTGAATCCAGCCATCCCTTCCATGACACCCCGTACTTCTAGGCTGGGGTTGGTAATTTGTTGCAGTGCACATACAGAACTCATCGAGTTTACTCATAGTTTGGGGGTTTATTAGAGAATTAGCAGATTATACATTGGAATCAGTTTCAGTTGGTTGTAGTTTGGGATCACAGTGTCTCCCTTCTTCAGTAGATGACAGCTCTTTCTGTCTCCTCCTCCTCAGCCCCTTTACTACACAGCGATTGGCATGGCTTCTGCCTTGCTTGCTTGAGTATTATGAACCTGGTTAGCTCTGCCAGTGAATGACAGGTTATAACGCTCCTCCTCCAAGAAGCCATATGCCTGAAGGTGCTCAACTCTCTCTGTAGGTTGTCATTGTCACCAGCTATTGGTTGACATGCCCTTTGAAGGATCCTTGCTCCTTGGACTTGAACACTTACTGTGTCTTGTGCTGTTCCAGGTGGTGGTTCTCATGTTTCTTTCCTGCTGACTCTGCTGTACTTCCACTGCTTCTGGCTGTGTCACCTTCTCTAGTGTTTGAGGTATGTTTCTTCTGTGGGTAGGAGGTCCTCAACATTGGGACTATGAATCAGAAGGGTACACGCCTCTGGGTGCTCCTTCTTGGTGGCGAAGTTCTCTTTTCTGCTTTTAGAATGAGTTCATTACAAGACCAGTGGCAAGGCAACAGCCACTAATCCCCTCATTCAAGTTCTATACACATTATTTGCCTGGTCCATACCCACGGGTGTTCCATGCACCTTGTTTAGCTTATTACTAAATCATCCATTCCCCTCAGTAGGCCCCAAACACTTTATATCCATAGTCCCACCCAATTATTTTATGGGTATCACAGAGACTGGTGAAACCTCTAGCTGTCAAGTTGATTTTAAATCATAGTGACCCTGTAGGACAGAGTGAAGCTGCCCTGTAGGATTTCCAAGGCTGGGAATCTTGACGACAGCAGACGGCTACATCTTTCTCTTGTGGCAGAGCTGGTAAATTTGACTCACAGACTTTCAGTTAGCAGCCAAGTGTTCAACCACTGCCCCACCAGGGTTCTGTAGAGTATGAGGAGAAGGACATAGGAAGTAGTTTACCGCACTGTGGTTACTAGCATCAGAACCTTTGTCCCTTTAGGGTTCTCTTTTCCCCATGTCGTTTCGGTCCTTGGTGATCATCATTTCCTGCTGAGTGGGGACCAAGCTGCAGATGGCAGCTTGCTGGCTTTTAAGAACCCAGACACCACTCGCCAATATGGGGTGCAGAAAACTTGAAGAGGGGATTGATCGATCTGTTGATCACCTTGCCTTGAATTGACAAGCAATTTCTTGATATAAACTGCAGCCCTGCAGGAATGTGTCATGAAAAAAGAGGAGAAAGAACGGGGAGAAGCAGGAGTAAAGCAGAAAGAAGCTGAGCGAAGTGGAGATAAAGAAGCTCCTCCGTGAGCTGTAACCATGGGCAAGGGCTGTGAAGCTGAAGGCGGTAAGAGGCCCAGCAGGGGCGTGCACCGGAGCCGGTGGTGGCAGGCAGCAGAGCGGAGAGGAGACTGTCTTCTGTGGGCCACAAGGAGTGGATAGAGCCGTCCTGTGCCAAACAGGGGAAAATGTCCCTATGCCTTTAATTCCTGATCGAGAGTGGTACCTTGTTCCTTAATAAGCCCCTTAACTGTGGATCTGGTCTGTCCATTCTCCGTGGCCATGAAAATGGTTTAAGGAATTCAGATGACAGGTAGTAAGTGCCGTGAGAGGGATGGTTCCTGTCAGAATTGGTAAAAGATTGGAGGGTGGAGGTATGTGTGACTTCCACTACATAGTCAGAAGCTTTGTCTGATCCTGTTCATCATCCACCTGAAATTAGACAGCGTCTGTCAATAGTACTGATACTGCTATCGGTCCTAGTCACGTTTAACAGTATGCTTTTACTTGTATGTTGATGAATACAATGTAAGTTGGTGTAGTGTGTGTGTGTGTGTCCGTGTGTTGTATAAATGTGAGATGTTTGTATATTAGGCATTTTTAGTGCTACATAGTTTAGAAAATGCTTATTAAGTGAGTGGATGGGTTATAGAATGCACAGATTCAGAATCCCCAACTCCAATGCTGTCAAGTTAATTCCGACTCATAGGTACCCTATAAACACGGTAGAACTGCCTCATAGTGTTTCTAAGGAGCACCTGGGGAATTTGAACTGCCCACCATCTGGTCAGTAGCCATAGCACTTAACCACTAGGCTGCCAGGGTTTCTGAATTGAGAATGATGTATTATACTTATGTGTTTTGTATATTTTTAATTTTTTAATTGTGATTAAGTATAAATATACAGGGCATGTCCATTTTCCATATCTTTTAGATTTCTTTTTAGAAAATCAAAATAAATGAATGATGCAGCCTGTACAAAAGAAATGAGCCAAACTACTTTCAGTTTCATTCATATGATCAGATGGAAAAGACTTTGTTAAACAGGATCCTTCTTGATACAGGAATCCCTGACATTCAGGAATGTGATTGTGACATTCAGCCAAGAGGAGTGGCAGCTCCTGGACTCTGCTCAGAAGAATCTGTGCTGGGCTGTGATGCTGGAGAACTATAACAACCTGCTGTCCATTGGTGAGGACAAGTCTCATGTCATTGGCCTTTCTTTTCTCAGCTACTGAAACCTTTGTCAGTGGTGGTCAGGAGAGATAGTCAGTGTACTCTCTGGCACTAGAGAAATGGGTTTCTTCTTTCTTCTCTTGATGAAAAGCCTTTACTGTCTAAGTTTGAAAATTGTCTTTTTGGAAATACAACATTCAGTGTTCTTCAGAATCCCATGGCCCGTTTGAGGAGTCTAAGATTCTCTGATTCCCCTTGAACAAGGTGTCGAGGTCGCAAACCAGATACGCTCTCCAGTTGGGAACAGGATCAGCCCTGGACTGTGTTAGACACCAGCCACCGTGGAATCTGTTCAGGTAGGTGAATCAAAAGCAGTAAGGCGAAAAGGCTGTGGAAGTCGGCTCCAAGTCAGAGAAGGGGTCACATGTGTGAGGGGTGTCTGAGAATGTATAAACCCCAAACCCACTGCCATCCACTGGATTCTTACCCACAGGGACCCTATAGGTCAGAGTAGAACTGCCCCCGTACAGTTTCCAAGGAGCACCTGGGATATCTGAGCAGCCGACCTGTTACTGTAGCATGTAAGTACTACACCAGCAGGGTTTGAGTATGTCTAAGATTACCTCCATGTACTTATATCCCCCTCCCTGTGTGAAATGTTTTTCCTTCTGGCAGTTTAGACAAATACTCCCGTGTCTTTTGTGAGACAGATCCCCATTGATTTGACCTACATTTTTTATTATTAAATATTTTATTATGCTTGAAAAGTTACAGTGCAAGTCTATTTGCCATACCAAAACTTACATACATACTGCTATTTACCTCTAGGTGCTCTTCACACCCTTGACAGCACCCTCTTCTCCTCACCTTGTAGTTCCCATTCAACCATCTCCTGTCCCCCTCTGCCTTGTCATCACCCCTCTGAATAGAAGGTGCCACTAACCTCATGTACCTACTAAAGACAAGAAGCACACTCCTCACCAGTATCATTTTATATCTTGTAGTCCAGCATAGTCTTTCTGTCAAAAGTTGGTTTGGGGTGTGGTTGCCTTTCTGGGCTAACAAGAGAGTCTGGAGGCCCTGTCTTCTGGGGTGACAACTACAGTCACTCCATGCAGTCTGCTGTGCTACGTTTTGATAATTGGATAAATTTCCACCTTCTAGGCTTCTGAAGTCTTTCTCTTCTTTATATATTGGCACCTCCATTGCCATCAAATTCCACCTGCCAGGCCTGCCCCTGAGGTGATTTATGACTCTATTCAGAGTAAGGCCCCTTCTGCCCCCATTCAGTAATCTGCATTACCCATGCCAGCGCTAAACTCCATCTAAGACTTATGACCCCACTGTACACTACTCTCTCATTGGGCTTCTCTGTTTGTTTTGTACCTATTTTCGCGTACTCTGATGTTCTCTAAAAGTTCTCATTTTGTTTTCATTGATTGTCCCAGTGTTTTAAAGTTTTCTCAGTCTAATGAGTTCATCGTCTGTTTCCTAGAGGAGACCAACAAGCTGATGTCATACTTAATATTATCCAACATAGGCCTTTTTGTTTACATTTTATTCATCTTGACTACCCTGCTGTATAAAAGAGTTCACATTTTCTGCAAGGAACTAGGATCATCTCCTCAACAAAGGAAATTCTGTCAGCTTAGTTCCGCCTTCATTCCTGTACATGTGACCCTGTAGCCATGCTGATAACTGCTGTTCATGGTTCTTAGTCTCAGGGCTCTCTTCTTTAAAGGATCTACGCTTTGTGAAGATTTTTTAACTACAACAAAAGTTTATAGCAGTACATTTTTACTTGTGTCATAAATGGGATGATGACTCGTGTCTACTGAAATTTTTAACTCTGATTATAAGAATTGTCCAAAGATGGTTCTCATGAGTCCAAATCATATATAATCCAACTTCCCAACTTATGAATTACTTCTGACACCACTCCTTCTGCATCAGCACTCACTTTTTCTAATGCAGTTGGTTATTCATTGCAGTGGTGAGAGAGAAATCACAGAAACACCCGGTGGTGACAATTTTAGTATAACAAAACTTATGTAAATGAAGACATGCCAAGGCATGTCCACCTTGTTGCCTGGGTAGAATTGCAAAACCTCAAGGACATCTGCTTATTCTTCATGAAACAGATGTTCCACTCTTGTAAGCTACAATATCTTTCAAGCAGAATGTGTTCTACCATGCCATGCATTGGACTCCACTATCAACTGGTCTTCCCATAGGGTTCCAGCTCTTCTCGGTTCGCTCCAGGATTTCTCTGGGATAGTCACAGTTCTTGGGAAGGGCTAATTACACTGACATCAGGAATGCAGTAGCTGCCCGCTCCTGCTGTTTTATCACTCGGAGTGTTACTCCTGGCTAGGGTTCAGCCTTAACACACTGCTGTCACTGTCCAAGTTTCTTTCAGCAAATTCTTGTGTCACCATAGGCATCTTTTCTGTTGCCATTGTACTTGCAAGTGTTCCACTTCTCTTACCTGAGTCTGACAAGGTCTCAGCAGCAGGCACACGTGTCCAAAGGAAGAACACGCTTTGCTCTCTTGGCTCTCATCAGTCAGGAGGGACCTCCAGTTCTCATTGTTTTTGCCTTTTCTATAGGTGTGTCCTCACGACTAGGCTAGGCCTCCCAGGCAATCCAAATAGTGGTCAGATTGGGTAGGTCTCCACCACCAGTCTGCATGAAGGTCAGTTACTGAACAGCTGGGAAAGCAGCAGTACTCTGAATTATTTAATAGAGTCCTTGTACCCATGGTCTTTATAAGCTGTATGTAATGACTGAATGAGAATATGCAAATAAGGTACATGGAACCTGTGATCTTTGGAGTTTTGTATTAACTTGGCTGGTCCCTAATTCCCAGTATTGTATGATTGTCCTGTTATCTGATGTAATTATCATCCTGATCCACTCATTTGAGACTTGCCATCCTTCTCCACCTGTTAGCCATTTCCTTGATAAGGTACTTGATTTCTGTGAGACCCTGCAGTGAATTATGGAACCTAGAACAGGAGAGGTAATATTCAAGACAGTAGTATTTGATGTTACAGATGATGGAGTGATGGGACAATCTGGAAATGTTGGACATCTGGGACATCTTTGATGTCTGCCTCATAGAAACCAAGTGTGTGCTGATTCTTACAATACAAGTAATTCAGCTGTATTACCCTATATCTCAAGGGTACTACTGAGAACAAACGGTTCCTGAGGCAGTTGTAAACATGGCAGGAGATAGTGTCTCACCTCACAAAACTTCACAAGAGGAACGATACTGCAGGAGAGTAGTCCTAGTCTGATTCCTGTGAGGCGGGGAGGTCACACACGCTTGCATTCTCTCCTCCATCATTACACGTTTTGACACTAACCCTTCCTTGCATGGCACAGTCTATTTTTCTGGTGGATTTGATAATTCATTTTCGTGATCACACAGATCTCACAGGCAGTCCTCATGATCATGAGCTGCTTTTTTTTATTGTATTCTTATCAGTGTGCAAGAAATATTAAGTGTAGTGGGTTTTTTTTACACTTGAACCAGAGGGTTTTCATAAATATCGAACTTTCCCAAATGCATTTTTTAAAATTACTTCATTACATGTGAAGTTCATGGAATGGTTCCTTGTTATCTCCTTTCCTAGAAAACTGGAATGTTGGTCATCATGCTCTTGGACACCTGCAAAAGAAAAACAAAGTGGACAGCCTGGGACAGCCCTATGAGTGTAATGCATTGGAAAAGATTGTTCATCAACACAGAGCTCACTTTCTTTTAAGTGAACATCATGATACATTTGACGTCTATGGAAAAACTTACACAAAAAATTTAAGTCTGCCAGCACCCAACCAGATCAGTACCAGTGTAGTAAAGAACTCTGCTGAGCTGAATAGAGATGAGGACACTGGTTTCCATGCTCGCCAGGAACAATTTTTTACTGAAATGAAATTTGCTGAGAGTCAGAAATCAAACAGCATTAAGTCTCAAAGGACTGAACATCTGAAAACTCAAGCAATGGAGAAACTACAGGTGTGTAGTGACGGTGGCAAAGTCATCATCAGGCAGTGTTTCCTCATTGAGCATCAGATCGCTCACACAGGAGAGAACCCGTTTAAATGCAGGACATGTGGGGAAACCTTTGTGAAAATGTTCAAACTTACTGAACATCATCACAGAATTCATAAAGGAGAAAAGCCATATAAATGCATGGAGTGTGACGAAGCTTATCTGAGTAAATCAAAGCTAAAGAGACATCAAAAATCTCATGTGACAGGGAAACCTTATACATACAGTGATCATGGAAAAGGCTTCTCTGAGGAGTCACAACTCACTGCTTGTCAATGGTCTCATGTTGGGAAAAAGTCCTATGTATTCAGTGAATGTGGAAAAGCCTTCACTGCCAAGAGGAAACTCACCATCACCGAATTCATACTGGAGAAAAGCCTTACAAATGCAGTGAATGTGGAAAAGGCTTCAAGAAAAAGGGAGCTCTTAATACTCATCAGCAAACTCGTACTGGAGAGAAATCCTATGTATGCAGTGAATGTGGAATAGCCTTCTCCTGTAAGGAAAGTCTGATGAATCATAATAACTGATTTCATACTAGTGAAAAACCTTATTTATGCAGTGAATGTGGCAAAGGCTTCAGTGACAAAAGAGCTGTTAGAAGTCATTGGCGAACTCATACTGGAGAAAAGCCTTACAAGTGCAGTCATTGTGGAAAAGACTTCGCCCAAAAGGTAAATCTTAGAATTCATCAGCAAATTCATACAGGAGAGAAACCCTATGTTTGCATCCAGTGTGGAAAAGAAAGGCTTCACACAGAAGGGGAGTCTCATTTTTCATTTGCGAACTCATACTAGAGAGAAACCCTTTCTTTGCATCCAGTGTGGAAAAGGCTTCACACAAAAGGGGAGTCTCAATTTTCATGTGTGAACTCATACTGGAGAGAAACTCTATGTATGCAGTGAATGTGGAAAGTGCTTCATCCGAAAAGGAGATCTTAATATTCATCAGTGAACTCATACTGGAGAGAAACCCTACATATGCAGTGAATGTGGAAAAGGCTTCACCCGAAAGGTAACTCTTAGAATTCATCGGCGAATTCATACTGGAGAGAAACCGTATGTTTGCATCCAGTGTGGAAAAGGTTTCACAGGGAAGGGGAGTCTCGTTTTTCATCTGCAAACTCATGCTGGAGAGAAACCCTGTGTGTGCAGTGAATGTGGAAAAGGCTTCAGTGGAGAAGAGAGCTCTTACACGTCATCAGCAAACTCATACTGGAGAGAAACCATATGTATGCAGTGAATGTGGAAAGTACTTCACTCGAAAGGTAAATCTTAATATTCATCAGTGAACTCATACTGGAGAGAAACCCTACATATGCAGTGAATGTGGAAGAGACTTTCTGAAAAAGACAAGACTCACTGTTCATCAACAAACTCATACTGGAGAGAAACCTTACATATGCAGAGAATGTCAAAAAGGCTTCATGAAGAAGACAAGTCTCACTGTTCATCAGCAAACTCATTGTGGACAGAAGTCCTAGATAGGCACTATATGTGGAAAAGTTTTCCTCTGGAATAGAAGCCTCACTATTCACCAACAAATTCATAATGCAAGGAAACCTTATATATGATATCAGTGTGAAAAAGGTTTCACATGGAAGCAAGATTTCACTATTCATTAATGAAATCACACTGAGAGAAACCTTATATATGCAAGTGAATGTGGAAAAGGCTTCACCCACAAGGAAAATCTCAGTACGTACCACCAAAGTGGTATGTTGTACTGGTGGAAAACTCTATATATGAAATGAGTGTGGTAAATCCGTCATTTGGAAGATAGGCCTCGTTGCACATTGGATGTACCACATAGGAAATGACCCCCTTTTCTCTGTTTTAGTGCAGTGAATGTGGACAGTTTGTTCTCAGAAGTCAAGTCCCATTATCTGTCTCAAAATTCAGCCAGGTGAGAAACCGTGAATGTGAGAAAGCTATTTTCAGGAAGCCATATCTCAGGTTGCATAAAAAGGCTCATAGGGGAGATTCCATATAGCTGCAGTACCTGTGAAAAAAATGTTGCCTACATATTTTCCCTTTTTTGACGTAAAAGAATCAGATTTATGAATGTCTGTTCTGTATGTATTATGTGTATGTGATACATTGATACATTTATGTGTGTCTCTATGTTGTAAGGAAACCTTGGCGGCGTGGCAAAGTGTTGTGGCTTCCAAGCAAGAGGTTGGCAGTTTGAATCTCCCAGGAGCTCCCTGGAAACTCTATTGGGGAGTTCTGCTCTGTTCTCTAGGGTTGTTATCAGTCAGAATCAACTTGATGGCAGTGGCTTTTATTTTATCTGTTGGAAAGTCAGTTGCTCTGTGACCTTTTGCCTTGGTCTGTGTTTTGTTAAGCAAAATATCTTGTCCCCTCCACCCTGAGAAGCTGTAGCCTTTGTTGTCATTAGTTGGAGAAGCAGTGTGGGAGGAGGAAGGGGTTCCCATGTTGGTTTTTGCAGCAAAACCGTTTTTACCAATGTCCAGGGGATTCCCCGGTCAATTCACATTTTCTGGGCAAGGTGTCAGCAACTTGACTGGATATTTTTGTGCAGTCCAGCCTGGTATTTAAGAAGAGTTGATTGAGATCCCATGGGTTATTGGCAATAGACTGCAGTCTGGTTTTGTGAGGGAAGGCCCATCTGGGAACTGCTGAGCAAAGCAGAAGATGCTGACTGAGAGCTGGTATGGCAGAGAAGCAGAGCCGTGGTGAAAGCCAAGGAGTTGCAAAGCTGCTGCACTGACTATGAGCTTGTCTGATTATCACAGGAGCAGCAGATGTGCAGCACAAAGTTGTTAGAAGTATAGTCTGGGTCCCAAGCCAATCAATTCGTAGCGGTTGCTTTCTACCAAAGAATCAGTAATGGGTGCTCCACCAAGAATGCCCCTATTACACTCTTAACATGCAACTGTGCAGAGCAAGAAGTTTCTCTGATATATGGACTTTCTGGCCTTGAGTTTGTAATCCTGTCAAAAATGATTGATTAGCCCATAAACCAACCCAACATTGGCCTGTTTTTGTGGCCGTTGATCATTTTTGTGTGAAAGCTGGGTGAATTGGGTTCTTCCAGGATCATTGGTTGATTCACATTCATTACTTCAAGATGAATGTAAGGGCCACTCCCATGGAGGTCATGAATGACCTCCCTACCATCAAGCAGAGCCTGTAGCTAAGCATGTGTTTTAGTTAGCTAGGGCTACTCTAACAGAAATACCACAGAGTGGATGGCTTTAACAAAGGAATGTCTATTTTTACACAGTCCAGTAGGCTAAAAGTCCATATCAGAGTGGCTGTTCCAGGGAAAGACATTCCCTCTTGTCGGCTCTGCAGGAAAGTCCGGTATTGCATCAGTCTTTGTTCAGGGAGCATTTTGGCACAGGAGCCTCAGGTCTGAAGAACGCACTCTTCTCCTGGTGCTGCTTTCTTGATGGTACAAGGTTCCCAATTCTCTACCTGCTTCTCTGTCCTTTTATCTCGCGTAGGATGAAAGGATTAAGGGTGGGGCAAGGCATACTCCAGGGAAACTCCCTTTACAGTGGAGCAGGGAGGTAATCCTGTGAAGGGATTTGCAGTCCCACCCTAATCCTTTAACATACAGCATAGGAAAACCACATAATGGAGAGAGTCACAAGATACTGGGAATCATGGCCCAGCCACGTGGCTACACATATTTGGGGGGGGACACAATTCAATCCATGACAGCATGTCTTCAGAAGTCGATTCCTTGTACTGAGAACTCCTGAAGTGGGGAAAGCATGAACACTGAAGGCAGTGTAGGACAGTGGAAACTGACAAGTACAACAAATCTCATTCATGGAGAGAAGTGGCAGCAGCAGAAGTGGTAGGAACCAGGAGACCAGTACAAGGTGGGCTTAGGATCGCATACAGAAAAATCAGCACATTCTGAGAAGAGGCTTGCCAGGGAAGCATAGTGTCTCTGGGAACTTACTGGTGGAGGCAAAGTGTTGTACCAGTAGCTCTAGCATGGGAAGAAGCCACTGGATGCCACAGCTGAGACAGTTCCTCCTGGTAGGTGTTAAAATGAGGCATAAGTGACTCCGTTTTGAGGAAGGGTGCAATAAAAACTCAAGGTATTAAAGTAGAAAGCCCCAGGAAATACGATAGAGTAATCTCACCTTTGTCTTGCAAAACATCTGTCTATCATAAGACAAAGCCTGGAAACAGCCTTGCACATGACCCCTAGACCTTGACCACAGTCTGCTAAAACATTTGCTAACAACCACATTTCACAACTAACAGGAGTTCCAGGTGGCCTCAACCAATCAATGTAAAGGTCAGCTCCCGCTCCCTGCTTTGTGATCTCATGGCTTAAGTACTGCATGCTAGAGAAGCTTGGGGTTGCCTCCTGCTCTGTGTAGTTTGGCGTGCGTCCCTGGTGCACCAGACTTTTTCCTATTGGGCACATTTTTAATAAAACCTGACTTTAAAGAGAATCTGCACCATGTCTTGAAATCCGGACCCTAACAGTAGGCACTTCCAACAAAAGAGCATGGTGGAAAGCATGGCCAAGAGAATGGCCTGGTGCTTTAAAGTGAGAAAGTGGCTGTCTAAGATGCTGCATCAATTGATCTCAAACGACCTTAAGCAAAGGAAAATGAAGAAGATCCAAGACACAAGGAACATATGAGCCAAAGAGACAAAAGGGTCCACACAAACTGGAGACAGTCCACCTGACAGCAGAGGTAGATAGTGCCTGGCTACCACTAGTGACCACCTTGACAGGGAAGACAACCAGGAGTCTGTGACAAAGCAGGAGAAAAGTGGGTGCAGAATTCAAATGGTAGTAAAAAGATCAGACTTAACGATCTGACTGAGACTGGAAGGACCTTAGAAGACATGGCCCCCGGACTCTGATAGCCTCGAACCATGAACCATTCTGGAAACATACTTGTCAGGCAAAGATTAGGCTGGACTATAAAACATGAAATGATTGTTGTGAACAGTGTACTTCTTAGCTCTGGTAGATTCGTGAAATTGAATGGGCAGCTGCTGTCTGTAGGTGAGATGGTGAGGGCAGAAAGGGATGGGAACTAGTTGAATGGACAAGGGAAATACAGGGTAGAAAGGAAAAGTACTCTGTCACATTATAGGGAGAGAAATTAGGGTTGCATAACAATGTGTGTACCCATTTTTGTACAAGAAAATAACCTAAATTACAAACTTACACTTAAAACTCAATTAAAAAACCAAACAGAAGAGTCTGTGAAGAGATGTGAATCTCTTTCATATGGCCTTCTAGTGATGGTCTTGTGACGCCACAAAATGATTGAGTGGGACTATGCAAATAAAGGATGTGAAAGTCTTGCCAGGATGGGCTGGGAAATGCAAATAGGTTCCTGTGTCCCACCAGGGGTTCAATTTACTATTAGGGTTAGCATGCGCCAACTCAATTGTGTAAATCATTCCCGTACCTGGCTGATTTTTGTTTGTTTTTTGTATCCTGTGAATTTGCTAAATTCCCCAGCCAAGCCCTGTGGCCTCTTTGAGAATTTCTATATAACATCACAGTATCCTTAAATTTGATGTGCTGTTACTTTTTCAATCTGTGTACCTTTTATGATTATTTTTTTATTTTCTTCTTGCTTTTGTTGAAGTGCTACATCTGCGAACCAAAAGGTCAGCAGTTCAAATCCTCCAGGTGCTCCTTGGAAACTGTAGGGGCAGTTCTACTGTGACTTCTAGGGTTGCAATGAGTTCGACATGACTCAGTGGCAGTGAATTTTGAGTTTTCTTGCATTTGTATACTCAGTATGGCAAACAGAATAATGGTTCCTAAAAAAGGCTTCCAATAGGAGTGTCATGTGACTTAGAATTTCATTCCTAGATATATACCCCAAAGCCATAAAACCAGAGACTCAAAGGCTTGAACATCAATGCTCGTTTCATTATGTCATCTAGTGGGTCACTTTTCTGTTGGCTTGCTCACCATGGTCTTTGCAATCCCCCAAGTAACTGTGTGCCTGTGCAGTTAAGGTGCTGTGGTCCACCAAGGGAATTCCACAGCTTGATGGTAATGTAAATCCAGCACTTGGCAGTTTTATGTCGTTGGGACCAGGCTAAGAAAAGTGTCCAACAAAGGGGGTAGAGTCAAGATGGCAGACTAAACACATCTCCATATTTTGACCTGGAAACCAAGGCCTGAAGTGATAATTAAATGAAGCCTTTTGGACACCTAGTAAGCCCTAGGACACACCATAGGGCTGTCAATTTGTACTACATACCTCTGAATGGGAAACTTCATCTGTTTTGCTGACACCAGCCCTGGTTGAGTGCCAACTCTTGTGGACCAAAGATAACGCGCTATTTTAACTTTTATTTCTCTCTCTTAGTCGGTAGGCAGGGCTGGGGCTGAACTGTTAGCAAAGCTCAGATGCACTACTGACAAGATCAGCAAACAATACAGCCACATTTTGAGAACCTGGCTCTGGACTTTGTGCATACACATAGGCCCCTCCAGCCTCTCTTTTTGAACCTCCACCATTGAATCACCTGTTGTGCAGGGTGCAGGAGAGCTTGCGTGAAACACCATCTTGTTTGACTGGGAGGTGGAATTACCCCACTGGGCCTCAGCAGGGCCTAATTCCAAGGCTTTGGAGGCAATGCCTCCCCAGGAAGCACTTTTCCAGCAGGAAAGCAGGGTTTTACACAGTGTAGCCTTATAGGTAGAGCCCGGCAGCAGATGATAGCAGGGCAGTAGCCTATCTGTATTTTGAACTAGTTGACAGCATCTGGGGTTGGATAAGCAAGTGCCAGCTGGGAAGAGGGACTTGCATGGCTGAAACCCTGACTGATTTGGGAAGCTGTCAGATACCTTTTACCTTTTACCATAATACTGCCTAGAAAAATAACTGTGGTGTATCCTGACTGCATCTCTTCCAGCCTTTAATGACTCACACCGTAAGGTCAGCCAACAGCCCTGAAATAGCTCTATAAGTAGGGCCGTGTCTTTGCCAGTCAGGAGGTGGAGTCTGCTACCTCGGAGATTCCACTGGGCCCAGTCACTGGAGTACATACAGGTGACTGGTGATCACCTTTTCAGACTGAGCTTTAGATCTTGTTAACACTGGAGAAACAAAACAACCTCCAGATGCCCAACAAGCAACAGACTTTGGACAGAAACAGAAAAAAAATTGACCAGTGGTTCCAGGAGACCCCTAAAAGAAAGAACTAAAGAACTTCCGAGACAAAGAAGCCTTTCTGAATCTAGCGGAGGGTGAGTAGAAAATGATTATATAGAGAGCCCTCCTAGGCATTATACAAAATACAGCACAGCAAAATGAAAAATTAAACTGTTTGATCTGATGGAACACCACTGTTCTGAAATCCAGCAGATCAATAACAAAATCAAAGCAATAGAAATTCAAAGCCAAGAAAACAGAATTTAACAAATGGAAAATAGACTTTCTCACTTGGAAGACAGAGCTACTGACTCCAGCATCTATGAGGAGAAATCAGATAAAAGAAACAAGAAAAATGAAGACGCATGTTGGACTCCATCTGACAGAACAATCTAGGATTAACTGGAGTGCCTGAACATGGAGCGATACCTGAAAACACAGAGTCTTGTTGCTGAGTTGCTGACAGAAAACTTCCCTGAAATTATGAAAGAAGAGAATATAGATATCCAAGACGCATGTGAAATGCCACTCAATGTTGATCCCAAAAGAAAGACACCAAGACATATTAATAATCAAGCTTACCAAAATGAAACATAAACAGAAACTCTTAAAGGCAACAAGACTCAAAGCAAAGTTAACATTCAGAGGGACACTCTGTAGGCTTTTGTCTGACTTCTCAGCAGAAATAATGCTGGCCCAGAAGCAATGGAATGACACATTCAAGACCTTGAAGGAGAAGCTTCCAACAAAGAGTTATATGTCCTGCAAAACTATCTTTCAAATATGAAAATGAAATTAAGACATCACAGATAAATGTAAAGTCACAGACTGTGTAAAAACACAGCAGAACTACAAAAAATGCTGAAAGAAGCTCTTGGCTTAGAAAAACAAAACCATTGACTCTTTATTTTAGGAGGAAATACAGGACACATTATCCAGAAACCTACTCAGGGAAGGCTCAAAACTCAAAGCTATAGCATTATAAGAAGTGAGCCAGTGATCATATCATGAAAAGTATGAAATTTTCATATTAAAAAGTGGGATGTACTACAGTCATTATAGTACTTCCAGAAGGACAGGAAGTTAGTAAGACTTGTAGTTTAAATGATTTAAAAAAAAGATTATTACGTGGATCACAGGTGTAGCTGCAAAGTACAATAAAGATGCAACATGTCAAATCAAGAAACAATACAGGAGTCTCAACAACCACAAAATGAACACTGAAAAAGGTGAAAAATCATCATAAAGAATGTCCCAGGACAGACTGGTAACAACAACAGAGAAAACAAAAACACAGAAATAAGCACATCACAATGACAGCACTAAACACATACCTATCAATAATTACATTGAATATAAATGGACTGAATGCTCCAGTAAAGTGACATCTTGGATCAAAAGACAGGACCTGTCTATATGTTGCTTACAAGAAACTCACCTTGGACTTAAAAGATATGAACAAACTGAAAATTAAAGGATGGAAGAATATATACCAAGTTAACAATACACAAAGAGCAGGTATGGCAATACTAATTTCAGATAAAATAGATTTTAATGTAAAATCCCTATCCCCTCATCTGTCCTCCAGTAAGAAACCAGTAGGACAGCCTTCTACAAATGTGTGAACCCATGAAGTACGCACACCACAAGCTCACTCTGGGTCCCCAAGGCTAGGCCATTCTTTGTCTACAGTGCTGACCTTAGTATTGGAGGGTTCCCTGGGAACATGGCCCATAGACTTGCTGTATTCCATTCTGAGCCTCAATTATCACCCACAGATCAGAGCAGCAGGTCTTCATTCCTCTCTCTTTCTCTACGAAAATATAATTCATTAAGAACTCAGAGTGAGACAATGAAATTTTGGGTAATTCACACTGATAAGATGTAAGGAAACCTTATGATGTAATAAAATCTGGTGACTCCTATTATTTGCTGACAAACACCAACCTCTTTGAATTCTGGCTATTAAAACCACTGGAAATGTAATCCAAGGGGGCAATTTTTGGCTCACTGTCCCCCAGATTTGCTGGCATATCTGCAAATGAAATAGTCCTTGAACCCCATGCTGTCACTGAATTTTCGGCTACAGTGACAGGTGGAGCAAACTTGCTTTAGTTCTGAAGAATTACCTGCTAGAAAATTTTTCTGTTCTTACAGCTGCTTGGTGTCAGCCTTTTCCAAGGAAAAGCTTTCCCTTGTGTCAGCTTTCCTGCTTTCCACCTTTTCCTGGGTACCTTACCAGGAGTTGGAATTGACAGTAGTGGATTTGGTTTTTTGGTTTTTACCAAGAGGACATCTTTGTTGTACTGACTCTGCAATTGCCACTTGGCATTTCCAAACTTCCTTTCCTTCTTTTTTGTAACATAGTGTTGAAAGGGCGGGGGGGCATATCATCTTGTTTCCCTAGTTGGCTGAATATGGGCCCTGCTGTGTTTATGTAGTGCAGGTGGAGCCACTGAAAAGTTACCTGTTTTTTGCAGGGGTCCAGAGGACAATTTGGTTCATGTCCTCCTTTTCCTGGCTGTCCCTGTTGTGAAAGAGAAATTTTGATAGCAATTATCATGCTTTGATTTTGAGATACTCTTACACAAAACAACACCCGTTGTGTTCCAAACTGACTCTTAACTCGTAGTGCCTTAAACGGTTTCAGTGGCTGTAAATCTTTTCAAAAGTAGATGGCCACAGGTTTTCTCTATGCAGCGCCTGGTCCTTTCCAACTGCTGACCGTTAGGTTAGTGATAAATCACTATGAGGACGCTCAGTGAGGCTCATTAATCTCATGCAGGTGAGGAAATACTCCATTGCAGACATCTATCACCAAAATTAATACAACAGTGGATCTTCCTTAACCTCAAAGGCACCAATCCTTTATTTTCTTTTCCAAACCAAGCTTACTAAGTATGAATTTGAATAGATAGGGCTGGGCAAAGGGGCAGAGAGACCAGCTTGTGAAGTCACATCCATGATGTTGTTAGGGTCCGTGACTTTCAAGATGTGACGCTGTTACTTTAAAGGTTAAATTTTATTAAAAAAATATGTCCAATAGGAAAAATACTGGTGCACCAGGGACGCACCCCAAGCTACACAGAGCAGGGGGCGACCACGAGTTTCCTCAGCGCCCAGTATTTAAGTAGTGAGATTGCAAAGCAGGGAGGGAGAACTGACCTTTACATTGATTGGTTAAGGACATCTGGAATTCCTATTAGTTGTAAAATGTGGTCAAGGTCTAGGGGTCACTTGCAAGCTTTCCGTGGTCAAGGTCTAGGGGTCACTTGCAAGCTGTCCGTGGTCAAGGTCTAGGGGTCACTTGCAAGGCTGCCCCCAAGCTTGTCTTGTGACAGTGTTTTGTAAGACAAAGGTGAGATTACTCTATGGTATTTTCTGCTGTTAAGTTGTTTCCTGGGGCTTTCTTTAATACCTTGAATTTTTACTGCGCCCTTCCTCAAAGGCTGTCACTTATGCCTCATTTCAACATTCCCCCCTTGAGTTCTTATTCCAGAGTCAAATCTTAGACTCTGAGTGCGTGCTGGGCTGATCAAGGTCCTGGCTGTTCAGGGGGTGGTAGGTCTGGTGTTGAGGCAGATGTTTTAGGACTGGGAGCTGGCTAGTTTTTCTCGTATGAATTTAAGTAGTTATTTAGCATATAGGGACCCACAGTTAAAGTTAAGATGAAGAGGACAAGTGGTCCTGTTAACGCAGTGACGAGGGTGGTCAGCCATGGAGGCCCGGAGAACTCAACTGATCCTAATGAGGTCCCCTATTTTCCCTGATCCAGGGTGCATTGGTTTCACAGCCCCATGTATAACAGAAATAATCATTTGTTCCTCCATATGATCCATCGACATTAGCCCCGGGACAGACGTAAAATTGTTTCTTAGCCAGTTGTTGCATGAGGCAGTTAGTAGCACACGCCCACCCATCAGCATGTATACATTTCCCAGTATTTATGAATGTTCTGTGTGTACAAACCGGGTATGGGTCTTTCTTAAGCTGTGAGCCTATAGAACCCCCAACAAGGTCACATAAATCAAGGTGAAAAACTGGTGAAGTCACCTCAGGAGGGCTGGTGGGTCAGTTCTTGAACTTGCTGGCAGAGAGAGGTTTCTTGGAGTCGCCTCAGGGCCAGTATGTTGTTGCACCCTCCATTGAAGGTAGATGGGAGTGACAGACCCAGGGCCGGATCCTGTCAACCTTGATGGCAGTGGGAGTTGTCAGGATTACTGTGTGGCGTCCTTTCCAACAGGGCTCCAAAGTCTCCTTTTGGTGTCTCAGGACCCAGACTAGACCCCCGGCTGAAACTGATGTGGCTTTACAGGAGGGAGATCGAGGAGGCGTCTCGACAAGGGGAAAAGCAGATCTTGAGTTTTCTGCAGGGCCTGGAGGGACTTAAGCAGGTCATGATTAGAGATTTCAGCAAGCATGCCATCCCTTGGTTTAGGGCAGAGGGGTGGTGGCCTCCCGAAAACAATTTCATAGGGCGTAAGGCCTTGGAGATAGGGAGAATTATGCACACACATCAAGGCAAAGGGAAGCAGGGCCATCCAGTCACCGCCAGTTTTTAGGGTTAATTTGGTTAAGGTCTCCTTAAGAGTCGGGTTCATCCTCTCTACCTGTCCTGAACTCTGGGGGTGATAAGCACAATGTAATTTCCAATTAATCAGAATAGACACTACTCCCTGACAGACTATGGCCACAAAGGCAGGGCCATTGTCTGATCCTAGCATCAGTGGTACCCCAAACCTAGGTATGAGTTTTTCCAGGAGTTTTTTGAAACTACTGTGCTGTCTCTCTCTTAGTGGGAAATGCCTCAGTCCAACCAGAGGATGTATCTACGAAAACTAAAAGGTACTTATATCCATATCTGCCGGGCTTAATTTCAGTGAAGTCCAGTTCCCAATGTGCTCCAGGCATAGTGCCTCTTTCTCTCTTACCTTGGTGGGCCTTATCAGAGCTGCCTGCATTAGTGGCTTGGCAGGCTTGGCAGGTATGTGCTATTCGTTCAGCCAGCCGGGATAGCTGGGGCATATAGTACCTTGGAGACAGAAGTTCCTGGATTTTTGTTGCTCCCAGATGGGTGGTCTGGTGGATCTGGTGGACGAGCTTCTCTCCCAATTTTTGAGGGAGAATGGGGAGCCCTCCCGAACTATAGTGTCATCCTTTCTTCTCTTCTAGGTGGGCTCTTCGGGAAGGGTTGGCTTGGGGAGCTGAATGGGGACGCTGAGGGCAGCTTCCTTAGTTGCTTGGTCGGCTAGGTTGTTGCCTCGGGCTTCCATTGTTTCCGCCAGCTGAAGGCATCTTGCAGTTTACTGGCCGCGGGCATTGTGTGTCTAGGGCACAGTGAGGGGTGGCGGGGCAGGGGGCAGGCTGGTGTCAGGAGGCTCCTCGTCATCTGAGAGGCCAGCATCTGGTGGGTAGGAGCTGTGAAGAGTGCAGGGACGAGGACAGATCCTGGCACAGGCTCAGGTCTTGGCACAGGTGCTTGTAGTCCTGGATTGACTCATTCAGACCTCACAGCTGGCACAGCAGTGACATGTCCAGTTGTCGCAATCCCACCTGTAGGCAACATCTCCTTTCACAGCACCGCTAATGCAGTGTCAAAGTTGATTGGGCAGCGTGGAGTGGCAGAGCCGGCGATGGGGCCCGCGTTGGCAGTGCTGGCGCTGTGGCGGGGTCTGTCCAGAACTCGGGCTGTGCGGCTCAGCTCGTCCTGGGTGCGGCTGTGCTGGCTGTAGACGCTCCCAGCCACGAGCTCCCACTGGCGTTGAGAGGGCCGCTGAGGCTGCGCAGCAGCGGCGGGCGCCCGGCCAGTGCAGCCTCGGCTGAGGGCAGCCCGTTGCGCTAATGTTCCCAATCTTCGGCTGCCACCGCTGCCCCTGTGTACCTGGTGGCGAAGGCCGTGCTGTTGGCTAAGCACCTCAGTGCAGTCATGCGGTTTGGCCTCCAGGTCCAGATCAGGCAGCAGTGTGGCTGGGTTGAGAGCTAAGCTAGAAGCAAACATAACTGGGGGCTGATCTAGTAATAAAGACTGGTAGTGGGTTAGCCGGGCATTGGAAATCCATTTATGAGGCGGGCTATGCAGGACTCCCTCCATGGCATGTGGGGTAGTGATGGTCAGGGGCTGTCCCATAGTCAGTTTATCAGAGTCTTTTGCTAGTTGAGTGATGCCCGCAACTAGCAAAAGACTCTGATAAACTCTAAGGCACCTTGGCCATCCTGAAGCCACTGGGTCTAGCTGTTTAGACAGATAGGCCACCGGCCTTTTCCATGGGCCGAGTGTCTGACCTTTACATTGATTGATTAAGGACATCTGGAATTCCTATTAGTTGTAAAATGTGGTCAAGGTCTAGGGGTCACTTGCAAGCTGTCCGTGGTCAAGGTCTAGGGGTCACTTGCAAGGCTGCCCCCAGGCTTGTCTTGTGATAGTGTTTTGTAAGACAAAGGTGAGATTACTCTATGGTATTTTCTGCTGTTAAATTGTTTCCTGGGGCTTTCTTTTAATACCTTGAATTTTTACTGCACCCTTCCTCAAAGGCTGTCACTTATGCCTCATTTCAGCAGTGTCAGTAAAAGGCAGAGGGCAGTGTTCCATGAATTGTGTTCAGATTAGTTAAGGTTGGGATTTTATATTTATTCTCTAGCAGGAAAAAGGTAGGTATGGCCTGAAGAGCAGAAAGCACCTCGAACACCACTTTGTTTGTAGAGGAGGAGGTGTTTACTAGCTAGTGGTGCAGCAGATGGACTTCAGAGAGGAGGAAAAAGCTTTGAAGATACCACTTAAATTCCAGAAAGCCTGGGTGTGGGGCTTGTGAGCCTGTGAATCAGTGATTGTTAAGAGCTGAAAACAGCTGGAATGCATGACATCAGACCCTGGAAGAACATGGGTCTGGCCCACTGAATGTGACCTCTGCACGCACACCCAGGCCTACATACTTTACTCCTTAAGAAGTGAATTCACTAGAGGAGGTAGCCTTTGTTACACTGTTTAGATAAGAAGGCACCAGTTTGCTTTGGGAGGAACTTCACAAACCCTACTCGGAGCAATGCCTGCTTTACCATACGTATACCTGTTCTGTTCGCTAAATGAAAGTGAGCTGTTGCCTAAATTTGAGTTGGGGCTTCAGAGATATAGCTTCCCTCCTCTCCCCAACATAGAAATCTCGAGATAAGCTCAGTTTCTAAGAAAAAGGTAAAAGTCCAGAAGTCTGTCTCTGGCGGCAACCCAGGACACTCTTTGCTTCTGCTATAGAAATCCCTGATGAGGCTAGTTTTGAAAAACAAAAAACAAAAAACCACATTTCTATGTAACTTAATACTAACTGCTTATGTGGTGCCTCTAAGTATAGTGCTCCAATAAGAATACAGTACGAAATTCTGTATACCTGTAACTACCAGTTACAAAAATGTATGGACATTCCTTTGTCTACTTTCTAAAAGGAATGTATAAATATAAATATGTCTGATAATGGAACAGTGTGCGGCAATTTTTCACCAGCACCGCTGGCGATAAACCCTCTTCCTCTTAAAGACAAAGTGGTGTTCGAGGTGTTTTCTGCTCTGTGGGCTGAACTTACCTTTTTTGCTGCTACAGACTCAAGTCCGAGAAACAGCCATGCCCACTATTCCGTTATCAGACCTGTCTATACGTTTTTCCAAGAAAGCAGACAAAGGAATTTCCATATATTCTCCTAATTGGCAGTTACAGGTATACAGATTTTCATATTGCATTTCTGTTGGCCCAGTATAGTTAAAGAGGCACTAGATAAGCAGTTAGCATTAAGTTATGTGGGAAGAAGCTACCTTCTCCTTAGAAACTGGGCTTATCAGGATTTTCTATGGGGGGAGGTGGAAGCATCCTGGGCTAGTGCAAGAGAGAGGCATCTGGACCTTTCCTTCTCCTTAGAAACTGAGGGTATCTCAGGATTCCTATGGGGAGAGGAAGGAAGCTGGTATCTGACACCCTAACTCTAGACATCAGGCCAGCCAGTCAAGTGCCGTTCCGCAGCTCATTTGTATTTAGTGAACAGAACAGGTATACCTGTAGTGAAGCAAACATTGAATCGAATAGGGTTTGAGAAGTTCTTCCCAAAGCAAACTGGTGCCTTCTTATCTAAACAGCATAACAAAGGCTACTTCCTCAGGTGAATTCAGTTCTCAAGAAGGAAAGCCCATAGGCCTGGTCGTGGGTCCAAGGGTCCCATGGAGCCGGCCAGACCCATCTTCTTCCAGGGCCTGATGTGTATTCCAGCTTTCAGCGGCTGTTTACATTCACTCCTGCACAGGTTCACAAGCCCTGCACCCAGGCCTTCTGGAATTTAAGTGGTATTTTCTTAAAAGCTTTTCCTCCCTCTCTCAATTCCTTCTACTTTATGAAAACCCTAATGCTATAGTTGGTAAGAGCTACTGCCGCTAACCAAAGCAGTCTGTCAGGTGCTCTTTGCAAACTATGGGACAGTTTCATTCTGTTCTATAAGGTCGCCGTGTGTTTGAATGAACTAGACCGCACCAGGCTCGGTTTTTCTTTTCTCCTTTTTGTAACCCATCTTGTACCTAGCTTCTTGGAGGCATTTACTTTTTCAAGAATCAAAAGGATTTCCCTACATGCATATGAAGTACTCAGAATAAAGTTCACGTTCAAAATTCAATTAGTTTAGATTATTTTTAACACCGGATACTGGCACACAAACAGCCCCTTTTTACTGTGTACATCACGTATTCAAATAGGGCCACCTCTACACGGGAACACTAAAAGGACCCAGACCTAATACTTCATAAGGGAAGGAGAGAAACGCAGTTTCGCCCGGCATTTAAGGCTTCCAGACCCTCGAAGGCCTCCGTTGGCGAGGGAGAGGGGCGGGGAACGCTTGTGGGTGGAGCTGAGCACGTTTCCGCCGGCGTTACTGAGGGAGGGACGCCGCGCTCAGGGGCTTTGTAACACTGGCGGCGCCGGGCAAAGGCTGACGGTAAGGGAGAGGTGTGCTGTTGGCGTGACTGAGAAGAGGCTGTCCTCACGAGAGAGCAGTACCTAAAGTGTACCTGCTACTTGCGTTATACACCCCCTCTGAGTATGGTCTGTGCTGTGAACACTGCTGTGAATTATCCAACACAGCGGAGAAGTAGCGGGTGCCACGTGCGGCACGGTTTCTGTAAGATGGGTAAACCTGGCCGAGAGAGGGGACTGTGTGACTCCGCCCCACTGGAACCGGCCTTGGGCTGTTGACCTGGATCATCCTCTCTCTGGGAAAGTCTGAGAAGGGAGGAAGATGGCCCCGGCACTCCGTTTGTACAGCTGGTATCAGCAATGAGATTCTTTGCAGTGGTTGCAGCCTCATGGAAATTTGGGAGTTTTGAAGAGAAAGAATGGACTTCAGGACAGCTTTCCTTTCCTACGTGGTTACTTTGCTGGTAAACTGAGTTACTGAAAGGAAGCTTATCCTGCAGCTGAGGGGAGAGAAGCTGTGCCTTGGGCAAAAGTTAGGTTAGACGGATTGGAATGCTTGGTGGGGACTAAGGTATTGTGATTCTACCCGCCAGGGGCCCAAGGTCATGTGCATATGAATGGAAGGGTACCAAAGGAGTGGGGAAGGGAAGATGCAACGGGAAAGGAGAAAGATAAGTTCGGCCCACAGAGCAGGAAATACCTCGAACACCTAGTTTGTAGAGAAAGAGGTTGTTTACTAGCTAGCGGTGCGGCGGATGGACTAAAGCCCGAAAAATAGCCGCGCACCCCGTTGTGTTATCAGACATACCTATTTACACGTTTTTCCAGGAAAACAGACGAAGGACTTTCCATGTATTCTCTTAGTTGGCAGTTACAGGTATACAGATTTTTATATTGTATTTCTTTTGGTCCAGTTACATGGGAAGAAGCTACCCCCCCTCATTGGAAACCGGGCTTATCAAGTATTTCTGTGAGGAGAGGAGGGAGCATCCTGGTCTGGCTCTGGAGAGAGGCAGCTGGACTTGAACCTTCTGCTTAGAAACTGAGCTTATCTCAGGATTTCTGTGGGAGCGGGGAGTTGGTATCTGATGCCCATACCCTAGTTTAGGCATCATGCAGAACGCAGGCATTGATTCAAATAAGGTTTTGGAAGTTCCTCACTGAGGAAACTGGTGCTTTCTTATCTAAGCAGCATAACAAAGGGTACTTCCTCAGGTGAATTCACCTCTCAAGGAGGAAAGCACATAGGCCTGGGTATGGGTGCAGAGGTCACATTCAGCAGGCCAGACCCGTGGTTTTCCAGGGTCTGATGTCATGCATTCCAGCGTTTTTAGCTGTCAACAATCACACATTCACAGGATTGCACCTAGACCGTCTGGAATTTAAGTCCTATCTTCTTAAAAGCTTTTTCTTCCTCTCAGTGTGGTTAGGATTATGTGACTGTACTGTGGATATTGAATGATTGTCCTACCCAGTGTTTCAGAAACCTGAATGTGTGGTTAAAATGAATGTTGGATATTACAGGTTACAGAGTGTGTCGCTGCATTTCCAGCCATTAATTGATTGAGTATGAAGATAGGACCATAGTTTGCCCAGGTAATAGTTGATTTGGTGAAACTGGAAGTATAATTTGTTCACTGAAAGACAGGTTTTTCTTTTAAAGTCCACCAAAACAAAAACTGAAAACCACTGCCATCGAGATGATTCCCTACTCTTAGTGGCCCGATAAGACAGAGTAGAATTGCTCTGTCGAGGAGGATCCGAACTGCAGTGTCTTGGTTAGCCGACACAGCACTGAACCACTATGCCACCAAGGTTTCCAAGGCTCCTTTCTAGCCAGTAACGTGCAAGTGGTAGTTGAGGTTGAAAACATGTATCACCCAGATGATGCATTTGCAGACTTGCAGAGCTCCCCAGAACTGCTGAGACGACAAAAGATGTGCAGGTGAAAGAAGGACCTGCAGGCAAAAAAGTGACTGTTCTCCTTTGAGAATTTGGAGCAAGTCAGGTTTTTGTATTTGGGTGTATTGAGGCAGGAGAAGTTCTTACCAGTCAGAACACACTTCAAGGACTAGAAGTAAAAGGGAGCAGGCTGATATCTAGCGTGATGAATGTGGGGACCACCTGGGTTCAGTGGATGGAAGGAAGTAGGGGAAGCGTTGCACTGAACAGGCAGGCTGAGTTGGGAATTTTCATTTTGCACCTGTTAACGTAGCTCACGTTAGGTTAACAGGTGCAAATATCTGTGTGTGTGTGTATAAATATCTGTATGTGTTTGTATAATTAAATATACCTATATTTATTTACATATGCATGTATAAATTGTTGCTGCGCCCCATCAAGTAGACTTTGACTCATCGTGACCCTATGCCAAACTGAACGAACTACTGTCTGGTCCTGTGTCAAGCCCGTGATCTTTCTTTTTGCTTCAGCCCATTGTTGTAGCCGCTGTGTCAGTCCATCTTGTTGAGAGTCTTCCTCTTTTTTTGCTGGCCCTCCACTGCACTGAATTATGGTAAAGGTAAAGACTTAACAGAGGTCACTTAGGTCATCAAGCTGCATTCCTTCCCTTGCCTCTGATTCTCACTCTGAAACCGGATTACCAGGTCTGCATACCTCTGCCTGTCTCTGACGAAATAAAATTAAGACCTCAGAGAGAAGTAAAAAAATTTTGGATAGTTTACTTTGTTTAGTTATCCTGTGACAAGCTTTTGGGTAATTCACACTTTGACTGTCCTGTAACAAATTTTAGATCGTTGACTGTGGTTATACTTGACAAACTTTGGGGAATTCCCACTCTTTGGATTATGCTGTGACAGATTTTAAATAGTGTACTCTGTTTGATTATCCTGTGATAAACTTTGAGGAATTCACGCTATTTGATTATCCTGTGACACCACAAAACTAGCAAGTCCCTTTGAACTCTGGCTATAAAAACCACTGGAAATGTAACCCAGGCGGGACAGCTTTTGGCTGCTAGCAAAATCTGGGAGTCAGTTATTCCTTGAACCCTGCGCTGGCGGAATGAACTTGGTTTCAATTTGGCAACACAAGCATGATATCCTTCTCCAAGCATTGATCCCTCCTCACAACATGTCCAAAGTATGTGAGATGTAGTGTTGGTATCTTTTTTTTCACTAAGCACTCTGGTTGTACTTCTTCCAAAACAGATCTCTGTTCTTTTGATGGTCCATAGTACATTCCATATGCTTCTCTAACAGCATCAGTTCTTTTGTTTTCCTTATTCATTGTCTACCTCTCACATGCACGTGGTGGAATTGAAAATTTCATGGATTGGGTCTGGTGTACTGTAGTCTGCAAGGTTACAGTATACTTTTGAACAGATTAAGTACTTTGCAGCTGATTTTCCCAATGCAGTGCCTCTTTGGTTTTCTTGATTGCTGCATCCTTGGACATTGATTGTGGAAGCAAGTAAAAGGAAATCCTTGACCACAGTCCTTTTTCCACTTACCATTATGTTACTGGTCCAGTTGTGAGGCTTTTTGTTTTCTTGATGTTGAGAACTGTAGTCTTTAGTTAAGGCTCTGGTCTTTGATCTGCATCAGTGTTTCCAGTCCTCTTCCCTTCTAGTAAGGAGTGTTGTATCGTTTGCCTGACACAGGTTGTTAGTTGTTAGGGAGTCTTCTTCCAATCCTGATACCTGGTTCTTCTTCATGTAGTCCAGCTTCTTGAACTATGTACTCAGTATACAGATTGAAAATGTATGGTGAAATGGTACAACTCGAGTGCACACCGTTCATGACTTTCAACCATGCAATGTCCTCTTTTTCTACTTGGCTACTGCCTCTTGATCCATATACATATTCCTTAGGAGTACAATGAAGTGTTCTGGAATTTGCTTTTTTTTCTGTTATCCATGATGTGTCATGATCCACCCAGAGGAATGCCTTTACAAAGTCAATGAAACACAGGTAAACAAATCTCTCGCATTCCTTACTTTGCAGCCAGGCTCCATTTGACACTGGCAATAATATCCTTGGTTCCTGATCCTCTTCTGAATCTGTCTTGAATTTCTGTTCCTGTCAATATACTGTTGCAGTTGCTTTTGAATGATGTTGAGCAAATTCTTACTTGTGTGTGATACTTTTTTTTTAATTTTTATTTTTATTTAACATAACTGAGTGAAAATGTGCATTCACATGTAAATTTACATGCCCACCTATATGCAGCTTCCACTGCTCTCCCTGTCCGGTGACTGCACACTATTCCTCTCTGCTCCATACATGTCTCATCTTCCCAACAGCCTCCTTTTCCCTCCTCTCCGTCCATTCCCCTTCCCCCAGCCATAGGTCAACAAGATGATATCCTATAGATGTATAGAACCATAAAGTGCTTCCAATATATGGTGACTCTGCATTGCCAAGTCCAATCCATTCCTGTCCAAAGAATGGACCTTTGTTATAATTTATGGGAAAGGGCAGCATCAGGGCCGGGGGCCATACTCTCAGAGGAACCCCAAAACTGCTGGACCATCAATTGAGGTCTTTTAGTGGAGATCTCATGATGCACCTCTTTTTATTCTTGTGTTGCCAGTGAGACTCCTCTCTGTGAGCTCCATCGTGGCTATCGCTGGTGGTGGCCAGACACCATCCGGTTCTTCCAGTCCCAAGTCGATGTAGGCACCCACTCTTGTGGGTCTCTCTGTCTTCTCGGTTGTCTTTACCGCATGTCACTTTGGTCCGCAGTGAGCATCCGTTCCTGCTGAGTTGGGACCATTTGCTGTGTCCTCAGATGGCAGCTTGGCAGCTTTTAAGACCCCAGACGCCACTCACCAATGTGTGGTGCAGAGAGCTCTCTTAGCAAAACACTAGTTGTGCCAATTGGCCTGGAATTCGCCTAAGAGCATGGTCCCCCGCCCCCCGCCTCAGCTACTCTATCCTTGCAGTATTGAGTTAAGATGGAAGGAGTACTCAAGTTATGCTGAAGTCCACTTAATGTTGTTCTTGTTTCTAATGTGTGCTATTACTGCTTTCTCCCAACTAGATTTCTAGTAACTATCTAAACTAAACCCTCCCCCCCTCACGCTCCCTCCCCTCCCTTGCAGCTGTCAGAGAGTCTTTTCTTCTATACACAAGTCTGTTTTTGAGATCTTATCGTAGAGGTCTCGTACAGTATTTGTCCTTTTGTCGCTGACTACTTTCACTCAACATAATGTCTTCCAGTTGAAACCAGGTTAGGAGATGTTTCCTGGAATCATCGCTATTCTTTATCATTGCGTAGTGCTCCATTGAGTATATGTACCATAGTTTACCTATCCATTCTTCTATTGTTGGGCATCTGGGTTGATTCCATCTTCTTGCTATCATGGACTGTGCTGCAATAAACATTCTGGTGCATGTGTCTGTTGGTGTGAAAGGCCTTGATTCTGTAGGATATATTCCTTGCATGTGCTATTAATGATATTGTTTGATAATTTCTGTGTTCAGTTGCATCACTTTTCTTGGGAATAGACAGGGATATGGATCTCTTCTGGTAGGTTGGCCAGGTAGCTGTCTTCCACATTTTTTGGCATGGATGGGTGAGCCCTTCCAGTGCTGCAGTCATTTGTAGGAGCATCTGAATTGATTTGCCATCAATTCCTGGAGCCTTGTTTTTTCGCCATTGCCTTCAGTGCAGCTTCAGCTTCTTCGCTGAGTACCACTGGTTCCTGATCCTATGCTGCCTCTTCAAGTGCGTAGACATTCACCAGTCTTTGTGGTATAATCACTTTATGTATTCTTTCTGACTTTTGTTGCTTCTCGAGTCATTTAGTATTTTCCCTGTAGAATCCTTCACTATTGCAATTTCAGGCTTGAATCTTTTCTGCAGCTTTCAGCTTGAGAAATGCACTGTCCAGGTTAGCTAGGGAACTTGATCTCTGCTCCCGCATACTAACATATTTACTCCAGAATCTAATATTTTCTAGAGGTAACAAAGGTCGTGGTTTGCATTTTAGAACACTCACAGTATTGATAAGGTTACCAAGGGAACCTGATCTGCCACGTATCAACAGCTCTCCCTGTCAGTGTGTGATGTAAATATAAGTTCTTCCTGGCAGTTGTGATGCAGATATAACAGTTCCTCCTGGCAGTTGTGAAGTGACTACAGTTAGCCTCAAATCCAATCAAAAATCAGGTTAGTACATCCCTTCCCATCTGTGACATCACCCCTTGTCTGGCCAATAAAAAGCACCTGGAAATGTATAGTGGGTGTTTTTCCACTCGTGGAGACTTACCCATTCCCTCTTTGGAATGTACTTTCTGTTTATAGACTTTTCCATCATTTGCTAACAAAAAGGATGTGTCCTCTTGTGCTTTGGGGGCGAGGTAGCCCAGTTTGCCACCAGTCTGGAGACCGAACTTGCTAGCTGGATCTCCGGAACTGCAGTCAGGTCACTCGGGGTCTAACGATCTCGACACAGAACATGTTTCCTTTGGGTTTCCTATTTCCAGCTCAACATGTTATCATATTACTGTGTCTTCTCGAACTGCACTTTGAAATCCTCTGTTCAATCTTTTGTGATTTCTTCCTTTTTATTTTAGCTGCATGACCTTCAAGAGCAAATGTCAGAGTTTCTTCTGGCATCCAGTTTGGTCTTTTTTTCCCTCTTTTTAATGACCCATTGGTTTGTTCAGAGATGATGTCTTTGATGTCATTCCACAGGTGGTCTGCCTCCAATCTGCTCTTGAGAGCATCTTTAAACTCTGGTGGGATATACTTAAGGGTGTGCTTTGGCTCTCTGGAGTTGTTCTAATTTTCTTCAGTTTCAGTGTGAACTTGTATATGAGCAACTAGATGGTCTGTGCCTCAGTCAGCAATAGATGGTGTGTGCTGCAGTCAGCAAGCACGTGGTCTTGTTGTGACCGCTGATACTGAGCTTTTCCATGGTCTCTTTCCACAGGTGTTGTCAGTGTGATTTGTGCACATTGCTTGTGGTGAGAGCCGTATGTATAGTCGCTGTTTATACTGCTGAAAAAAAATTTGCAAGGAAGAAGCCCTTGGTCTTGTAAAATTACGTCATTTGATCTTCTTTATCATTTCTGTCACCAAGGCAGTGTTTTCCAGCTAAGGATCCTTCTTTGTTTCCAACTTCTGCGTCCCAATCACCAGTAATTATCAGTGCATCCTGACTGCAAGTTCCCTCAGTTTCTGACTGCAGAAGCTGGTAACAGTCTTCATTCAGCTTCTTCATCTTTGGCCTTAGTGGCTGCTGTATACATTTGAATAATAGTTGTATTGACTGGACTGTCTTGTGACAGCATTGTACTTCTGGACATTTTCTTTTGACAATAAATGCAAAACTACTCCACATTCAAGTTTTCTTTCTCAGTGTAATAGACCATAAGATGGTGTGATTCAAAATGGCCAGTACCGGTCTATTTCAGCACACTTGATTCCTAGGTTAGCAATGCTTATACGTTTCATTTCATCTTTGATGATTTCCAATTTTCCCACATTCATACTTCATACATTGCACATTCGGATGATTAATGGATGTTTGCAGCTGGTTTTCTCATTTTTGAGTTCTGCCACATTAGTAACTGAACATCCTGAAAGCTTTTACTGCATCCACATTGTTAGTGCTACAACTGCTAACTAAAAGGTTTACTGTTGAAGTTCTTGAAACCCCCTCTTGGAAACATGATGGGGCTGTTCTGCTCTGTCTTTCTGAGAACAAAGTACTTTCTTCTGCCATCTTTTGAGTGCCTTCTATTTGCAGGCTCGTATTTCAGCAGTGTATCTGACAGTGTTCCATGGTTGTTCCTAATGGTTTCCCTGGCTAGTTCTTTTCAGAAGTAGATTGCCCGGTCCTTCTTCCTAGTCTGTCTTAGTCTAGAAGCTCATATCAAACCTGTCCACCATTGGACACACACCAGTGTGTGTGTATGTGTATTTGTGTGTATATACGTATGTGTATACATGTGTACATATATTTGTACATGTGTATATGTGTACACACACATATGTGCAGTATCTGACACTTAAGTTTGAGAACTTATCCTAGAAAAAGTGGTACATACCTCACTGCTGAATATCACTAGGGTCTCCTTTGAAGTACTCCCCTTGGTAAGGTATGTATGGATGACAGCACCTAGTGTACCCTTCAAATCAGTCTTGGAACACTCTAAAATGGCCATCAGAGCTCTTCTCATACTACTTTGGTATTGTGAATGTCATCAAAATGTCTTCCTTTCAGTGTTTACTTTTTCTTCAGGGAAAAAAGTCATTAGGGGCCAGATTAGGTAAGTAGGTAGGGTGTTCCAGTACAGCTATTTGTTTACTGCCTGAAAAATTCCCACACAAACAGCTATGCTATTAAGTTTGTAAACTTGCCAACATGGCATGGTGCACAGTGGCTATTCCAGAAAGAGTTCTAAATTGCACTGAAGGGTGGACTATGCATTGGGATCAGTTCATAGCTTTCCAAGTGGTGTACTTCAGAGGTGACTGTAGCGATATTAAGCAGTGAGGTATGTAGCACCTGGAACAATTAAGTTCATGGCCGTAATTGTTGGGTGTGTGTGTGTCTGTGTGTGTCTGTGTGTGTGTGTGTCTGTGTGTCTGTGTGTGTGTGTGTGCACACGTCACTGTCTTTGCTTCTCTAGAGAACCCAGCCTAAGACATTTGGTACTAGAAGTCCTTCTAGACCAACAAAATTGTAAGAATGAGGTTTCTTAATTGGTTTTAGAGTCTCATTTGTTTTACAAATGTTGATGACTCTGCTTCCCATAATAAAGACGACACTAAACGCTGGAATGAGCTAGCAATAGAAATACACAAAATAGAACCATTTGACTTGAGTGATCATGTTTGATATCTTTCTACGATTTTTCATAATGCGAAATATAAGGAAGCTGATTTGTTGCTTCTAATTTTGCTAGACAAGGTAGTGAAAGAGATGAGTGTAGAGTCTGAGTGTCACAGATAAAGCACCACATGAACAACCTAAAAGTTTCCACTGGAAAACAGTCTTACTCGCTTCACTAACAGAGCTGGTATTCTTGATGACTAAACTCAGAGTCTTATCATAAGAGGTTGCTGAATTACACCACCAACTAATTCCAAAACTTGAGTTGTGTCTTAAGAAGAAGTAGAGTAAGAAATGGATTGAGAAGAAATGGTGTCCTAAACCTTGGTATGGGAACACATGGGCAGATAGTCATGAAACTGGGGACACTGAGCTCCTGAATTCTGTTGAATGAATCCTGCCAACAAAACCAGCCCTGTCACTCCCTTCTGAAGAGAATACTCTATGTTTTTCTTCTAACCAGTCATCACTAGGCAAACGGTTAGCCTGTCCATCCCATCTGATGAAATGAACCCACCAGCTATGTCTAAGTAAGCTTTGTCTGAGTCACTGCCTTGGATATGATGTAAGGATAGATGCAAAACGGTACTGAATGTTCTCAAAATACATCCTTATCATCCTTTTCGAGTTTAGACCTGTAAGTAGACTGAAGTCCCTGCAAGCCCTAAAAGTGGAAGTGCGAAGTGTCACCCAGGGAGAGGGACCCTGTACTCCGAAAGAACTGCTTGGCTTTCCTGATACCTACAAATAGAAACCTGGGGAATGTATGTGGGGTTGCCTGTTGAAGGTATGGGATAATGGCAGGAGGAACGGAGTTGGATGAGTCTGAGATGATTGATATGATCACTGAGAAAAGATTTTTCATTGAGTGTTTCAGCTTGAGACATTAGGAAAGGATGTAATCGTTCCGTTGGTTGGGTTGCGGAAGGATAGGTTTCGGTGGACAGCGCTAAATGAAGCTGAAGTGCCAAACCTCTGTCAGTATGCTGCAGACAATCTTATGCATCCAAAGACGTTCAGAAATTGGTGTGTTAAGAGTGTGTATATTAGGTTAGTCCCGCAGACTCACACATGGAAGGTCCAGAGACCTAGGGTTGACCACAACAGAGAGGAAGAAATATGAAGGGAGCCCCATCATTGTTGAGAACTCTGTGATTGCTATTTTATGAGTCAGATTTCACAGTAGCAACTATCGAAGCTGAATTAAGGCAGTTACGGTGGAATTGGTTGCCCTCTGTTGGTAGTGACAAAGTGGTGATGTTCAATGCACAGAGACAAGGCTGGTGTGGTTACCTATAAAGGACAGCAGAGTCAAAGCTGTAATACGGTAGTCTGAATCTTGTGGATTGGTGCCATTGGATACTTAGTCATCATGCCCCTAGAAGTGAAATAAATAGGGAATCTGGTAGATATTATCTGATCTGTGTAAAACTGGCAATGGGGAAGAGTCTGACTTCCTCTAACTTCGTAAGCAGTAAGGAGAAATCAGATCAACCTCCCAGCCACCTTCTTATGAGGTGGAGGTCATATATGCCTCCTATCTTGGCCATCTTTATCACTTCTTACACCAACTGTCCCTCCCACTATACTCTCCACATCTCTGGTGGGATTGATAGGTCATTACAGTGGCTCCACAGAACTCACAGATAAGATTCAGAATTATGGGGTGTATTAGAGAAGCAGCATGTTACAGTTCAGAGTCGGGAACACTCGGGATGCAGTTCTTCCATCAGGACAGCTTCTTCCCAGCCATGCTTACAGGGACACTCTCCTTGGACCTCTATCTCTGTACGAAGATTCTCAACTTTCTCTCTTTAAGGTCCCGGAAACCCATCATGCCATGTCCTTCAGCAGGGTTGTTACCAGGTCTCTGTCACCAGCTCTTCCTGCCTTCCTTGTGGAGTCATTCTTTTTCTGGGTTCTAGGAACTTCTCAGTACAGCAATTTAAGGTCCAAAGGGACAAACCCTGCCCTCCTGGCTGTCCTCACTTGGTGATGTCGGATCCCTTCTCTCCTTCCTCTCCCTTACCTCATTTTAAATTCAGCTGGATGGCAAAACTGACAGATCTCTGTGGTGGACTCCTGTTAACCTCTCATAGACTTGCTCCCGCAACTTACATGGCAGTTACAAGACCATGGCTGGAAGGACCAGACGGAAGTGACCCATTGCACCAGAATCTATCTAGTTCGGAGAATTCTAGGTCAGGAGACCAACGTTCTAGCTCCAATGGCCAGCGTAGAGAGTCAAGGTCCCTCAAGTCCCTCACTTGGACAAGTTGAATGGTACACGACAGCGTGTGTGAAGATTTGGTTGGGTCCTTTTGAGAGAAGATTTCACTGCACTGCCACAAGTTTATGGTGTTAATCTTTGTGTGTTCTGAACCTAAATTGTAGCTGGGTACTTTGTTAATAAATCCCATAGGTGTGGGTATTGTTTGTCAATTTTGTGTGACCGCTGCGGTGACTTGTCACACCCAGGAGAAAAGGAGACAGTCCTATGGGAGGGATAGTTGCTGTCAGAGTTGGTGAAGATGACAGAGAGAGGGGCATGTTTGAGCCCTACGTGATGGGAACCAGCTTTTGGCTGTTCATTTTGACTCGCCTGTCCAGTCCTGAAGCTGCAGGCGGTTAGACACTGTCCTTAAGCTGTTTTTACAAGAAGTGTTTTCTAAACTTGTTATACAGCTTTACATTTCCTTCAGGTGAATAGTCCTCAGTTTACTGGTAGTGATTTATGTGTCATGTTGCAGGTCTTATGTAAACCTATGTTTTGATTACAGCTTCCTTTGATTGTTAATTGTCATTTAAGTTACACTTGAACTGGAATCAGTAGTTTCGTATTTTCTGAGATACGGATCTGGTTAATTGTGTTTTTTCACATGTGAACCTGATTGTCCAAGCACCATTTTTTCAAAAGTCATCTTTAAGCCATATCTCTGCTAATTTTGACTTTTAGGTTTTATTGCTCATAGCTATAAAGTGTTCTGACTCACCAAATAAAGGCACAGTTCAAAGTTGTGTTAAGGCTAGTGCCAACAATAGTAGCAGCATTGGGCCTAGAGGTACTATACCACTCACATGGAATTTTCCCTTCAGCCTCCAGGTCTTGACTCCCAGCCACAAATAATCACTTGAAGCACAGAGCAAGAAGTCTTGAGATTTGGATGTTGTCATTTCTGGGGACAGCCTCCACAAGAGATTGAAATTTCTAAACAAAACTTCAAGCTGATCCAGAAAGCACAAAGAGAAAGCCTCCAGTTGCTGGCAGTGTCTCAGGAACAAAGTAAAATGCTGAAGGCCCAGGTGATGTTTCATTTGTTTTGTGATTTCCCTCTGAATTTGTAGAGGTCTGTAAAATATCAGTGACATTCCAATGGAATGTATAAATTTGGAAAACTAGAGGCTGGAGAGAAATAAATGTAGACTTGGACTTCAGCAGTGGAAAATACATTCTTTATGGAAATAACACTAAGTTCCATTGCACAGTATATGTGATTGGGAATTTTGGGAGGTTATGTTACCTGTCAACATGCGTTGAATATTTTTCTTCTAACCCAGGAAAGTAACTATGCCCATTTTTTGTTTTTTTAATGATTAGATGAAAGTATACAGTCTCAATCAAATTTGTATGCCTTCCTATCTGAACTGTGTCTGCTCTCCTCTCCCTGTGACAGCACACTCCTTTTCACAAACCCTTCTGATACCCTCTTCACAAACACCTATTCCGTCCTCTCCACTCTCTCCTTTCCCATCTAAAGAAACCAGTAGAAACAGTCTTCTATAAATGTATAGAAACATAAAGTACACCCACCCCATACTCACAGTGTGTCCCACAGTCCCTTCCATTCTTGTCAGAAGAGTTGACCTCAGTACTGGTTTGAGCTATGAATGGGTCATCAGCAAATCTAGGGGCCATGTTACTAGGGGATCGTTCAGTGTCTCAGACCATCAGTTCTGGTCTTTTAGTAGAGTTCCTGACCTGCACACCGCTTTTTCTTGATGTGTCCAGCTTTTGAGGAAAAAGATAACTTGCTTGGTGATCTTCCGTATTCCGTGAGACTTTGAATAAGTTTGTTAGATGTTTTTTCCTAAAGGGGACACTGGGGACCATGTCCTGTCCAACAGATTTCTCACAGATGCATATAAAATGTGACTAATAGTAACAGTAGTATAAAAATGGCAGACAGTTTTCAGCCTCCTTGAGTTCAGGGGAACAACAGTCACAATCCATCTTAGCCCAAGGTTGACTTCTGTGAGTTGGAAGCAAAACATAGGTACACACTCAAGTCTTTTTTTAAACAATCCTGAATCCAGCCATCCCTTCATGGCACCCCTACTTCTACACGAGAGTTGATAGTTTGTTGTACTGCCCAAATAGAACTCAGAGAATGCTCATAATTTGAGAGTTTATTAGAGAATTAGCAGATTATATAAATTGGAATCCATTTCAGTTATGTTGTAGTTTTGGATCAGGATCAATTAGGAATGAGGATCTTAGTTGTGATCAGGCAGTGTCTCCCCTCTTGAGTAGAAAATAGCTCTTTCTGTCTCTTCTTAGTCAGCCCCGTCATTACAGGGTTTCACTTACGGTCCTTGGCGTTTGGCATGGCCTCTGCCATGCTCTCGTGAGTGTTATAAACATCATTAGCTCTGCCAGTGAGTGACAGGTGATCTAATCAACCACCAACAAGCCTTCCACCTGGAGGTGCTCAGTTCTCACTCTGGAGGTTGTCACTGTCCCTTTACCCACTGATTGATATGCGTATTGTAGGTGCCTTGCTCCTAGGATCTTAACACCCACTGTGTCTTGTGGCAGTCAGGTGGTGGTTCTCCTGACATTTCTTTCCTTCTGAGCTCGGCTGTACTTCCCACTGCTGGCTGTCTCACCTTCTCTAGTGTTTGATGTATGTTTCTTCTGTGGGTAGTGGATCGTCAGCATTGGGACCACAGGTCAGAAGGGTTTACTCCTCTGAGTTCTTGTTGGTAGTGAAGTTCTCTCTTCTGCTTTTGGGATGCAGTCATTTCAGCTCTAGTGGCATGGCAAAACTGACTAATCCCCTCTTTAGGGTTCCATACACATTATTTGTGTTTTAAATTGAAACTGAAGAAAATAGAACAAGTCCACAAGAGCCAAAGTATGACCTTGAGTATATTCCTCCTGAGTTTAAAGACCATCTCAAGAACAGATTTGATGTATTGATCACTAATGACCGAAGACCAGTCTGATTGTGGAGTGACATCAAAGGCATCATCCATGAAGAGAGCGAGAGGTATTAAAAGGGCAGGAAAGAAAGAAAAGACCCATTTGGATGTCAGAAGACACTCTGAAACTTGCTTTTGAATCTGAAGCAGCTAAAGCAAAAGGAAGGAATGATGAAGTAAAAGAGCTAAACAGAAGATTTCAGAGAGCAGCTGGAGAATACAGAAGAAAGTTTTATAATGACCTGTGCAAAGAACTGGAAATGGAAAACCAGAAGGGAAGAAAACATTCTGCATTTCTCAAGCTGAAAGAACTTAAGGAAATCTTAAAGCCTTGAGTTGCAGTACTGAAGGATTTTTCAGGAAAACTATCAAATGACTCAGGGAGCATTAAAAGAATATGGAAGGAATATGCAGTCATTATACCAGGAAGAACTGATCAATGTTGAGCTATTTGAAGAGGTGACATGTGATCAGAAAGCAGTGGTACTGAAGGAAGAAGTCAAAGTTGCATTGAAGGCATTGGTGACAGACAAGGCTCCAGGAATTGATGAAATATCAGTTGAGATATTTCAACGAATAGATGCAGTGCTGGAAGTACTCACTCGTCTATGCCAAGAAATTTGGGGGACAGCTACTTGGCCAACCGACTGGAAGAGATCAATATTTATGCCCACTCCAAAGACAGATGAACCGACTGAATGTGGAAATTACCAAACAGTATCGTTGCAGTCACACACAATTAAAATTCTGCTCAAGATCATTCAGAAGTGACTGCAAAAAGATACTGACAAGGAACTGCCAGAAATTCAGTCTGGATTCAGTAGAAGTCGTGGAACCGCGGATATAATCACTGATGTCAGATGGATCTGAAAGCGAAGAATACCAGCAAGATATTTACTTGTGTTTCATTGACTATGCAAAAACATTTGACTGTGTGCATCATACTAAATTATGGCTAACTTTTGTGGAGAAGGAGGATGCCAGAACACCTAACTGTGCTCTTTAGGAATCTGTACATGGATCAGGAGGCACTTGTGTGAACAGAATAAGGAGACACTGCATGGTTTAAAGTCAGGAAAGGCATGCATCAGGGTTGTAACCTTTCACCATACCTTTTTAATCTGTATTTCATCTTTAGAACAAATAATCTGAGAAGCTGGGTTGTACAAAGAAGAACAGACATCAGGACTGGAGGACGACTCATTAACAACCTGTGTTATGCAGATGACACCACCTTACTAGCTGGAAGTGAAGAAGATTTGAGACAGTTAATGATGAAGATGAAGGACGAAAGCCTTCAGTTTGGATTGTACCTCAGCATCAGGAAAACAAAAATCCTCACTACTGAACTAGTAAGCAACATTGTCATAAATGGAGAAAGAGTTAAGGTTGTCAAGGATTTCGTTTTACTTGGGTCCACAGTCAGCACCCTTGGAAGCAGCAGTCAAGAAATCAAAAGATGCATTGCACTGGCAAAATCTGCAAAGGATGTCTTCAAAGTGTTTGAAAGTAAGGATGCCACCTTGAAGACTAGAGGCACCTTACCCAAGCCATGGTATTTTCATTTGCATCATATACATGTGAAAGCTAGACCATGAACAAAGAAGACAGAAGAAGAATTGATGCCTTTGAATTGTGATGTTGGAGAAGAATGTTAAATGTACCGTGGACCCTCAAAAGAACAAACAGATCTGTTCTGGAAGAAGTCCAACCAGAGTGCTCCTTGGAAGCAAAGATGGCAAGACTGTGTCTTACATACTTTGGACATGTTGTCAGGAAAGATCAGTCCCTGGAGAAAGACATCATGCTTAGAAGAGTGAAGAGTCAGTGAAAAAGAGGAAGACTCTGCACTAGATGGCTTGGTAACAGTGTCCACAACAATGAGCTTAAGCATAAAAACAATTGTGGACGTGGTGCAAGACAGGGCAATGTTTCATTCTGTTAATAGCATCACTGTGACTCGGAACCAACTGGACGGCATCTAACGACAACAACACAACCACCACTACACATTATTTGCCTGGGCCAAATCCACAGGTGTTCCATGCACCTTGTTTAACTTATTAATGAGTCACCTGTTCCCCTTGGTGGGCCCCAAACACTTTATATGCATAGTCACACCGAATGAGTTTGTGAGTATCACAGAGATGTTGAAACCTGTAGCTGTCTTAGTTGATTCCAAATCATAGTGACCCTGTAGGACAGAGTGAAACTGCCCCATAGGATTTCCTGACCAGGGAATCTTTATGACAGCAGACGGCTGCATCTTTTCTCTTGTGGCAGAGCTGGTAAATTTGATTCACAGACTTTGGTTAGCAGCTAAGGGTTTAATGACTGCCCTACCCAGGTTCTGTAGAGTATGAGCAGAAGAATGTATAAAGAAATTTACTGCACTGCAATTACTAGTGTCAGAACCTTTGTCGCTTTAGGAGTAATACCAGGATCAGCCAGAAGTTGTCCTCATGATATAGAGGTCAGATATACTTTAGCTTCTCAACTTTTCACCGATTCTGACAGTAGCCATTGCTCCACGGCGCTCTCTGCTTCTCTTCTGGTTTAGAGAATTGTCATAGCTACCCAGAATTTGCAGGCCGTATGTACACTTAAGTAGTTTTCAGAAACTGGGGTACAACTCACGATCCCTATCAACCATTATAGCTTAGTATCATAATCCAGATGCGTGAAGGCAGAGTCTCCTTATTCCGTTAAGGACAGTCTCACCCCATTGAGAAAAGGCTTCTTTTGAGTGTCTGTTACCACTGAGTCTCCTGCAGAACTCTTTTCAGGCCTGTCCCCACGGGCACTGTAGCTGTGTCCCTTGTAGGCCTGATGTTGTCTTAAGCGTTACAGCAGTGAAACACTTGTATTTCTCTCTCCTTGCTTCTTCTCTCTTTCTTCGTCAGCCTGCTGCTACTCTTCTTGCTTCTTTCTGTCTCTGAAACCTGAGTGGTGTTGTCTGAATGGATACGTAAACTTACTGTGAATTTCAAGGCAAGATCGTTCCTGGGAAGCCAGTCTAGAAATTAACCAGTCCGGTCCTAGGGTCGCCATGAGTCGGATCCGACTTGACGGCACTTGGCTTGGCTTGGCTTGATCTTGGTAGGCCTAGGACCGTGCGCTTCCTGAGTAGGCTACACTCACTGCCCTGGCATACTTTGTTGATTGTTGCCTGCAAGGTGCCTGCTAACCACAGAGCAGGCTACAGCCCTGGAGGAAATGGAAAGTACCCAGCCACAGAGTTTAGAACTTAAGGAAGAAACAGAAGAAACCTTGTGGGGCTGAAAGGTAGGGCCATGGTAACTGTCAAGGGCTTAGAGGAAAAATCTCCCAAACCTGTTCAAAAAGCAAAGACCAAAGGCACATAAAGGAACACATTTCACCACAGGTGGACGTTTTCCCTCTGTGAATGTGTACTGAGCTATATTTCGTATTCATTTTTACTTTAGTATGTTTTGGGCAATTTGTTCCCTTGTATATTAAGGCTGACTAGTTGTCTCTTTTGTACATTTCATATGGGTTGAGACATCAGTTTGATTGTGTGTCCCTTTGCTTTGGTTCTTTGGAAACCCCAAAGAATTGATTACTTTTGTCCGGTTTGTTGATATTTCCTTGGATGAATTGTAACAACATAGTTTGATCCTTTTTGCCCATTCTTGGGCTGGAGCTTGTTCTGTGATTGTTGTGCATCTTGCAGAGATTGGTTGACATAATATGTAAGTGAAGAAGGTTTTTAACCCCTCCACATTTATGCAAACACAGTGCCTGAAGAAGGTATTGATCAGATCATTCAGTTGATCACCTTGCCTTGAAATGGACAAGCGGTTTTTGATTCAGACCGCAGCCCTGCAGAGATATGTCTTTGAAAAGGTAAGAGAAGAAACAACAGGAAGAAACAGAAGGAATAAAGCAGAAAGAAGTTTAGAGAAGTGGAGGTAAGGAACCTCCTAACTGAGCTGTAACGCTCATCAAGGGCTGTAGAGCTGAAGACAGAGAGAGGCCCAGCAGGGACCTGTAGCAGAGCTGGTGGTGGCAGGCAGCAGAGCGGAGAGGAGACTGTCTTCTGTGGGTGACAAGGAACTGATAGAGCCGTCCTACACTGAACAGGGGAAAATGTCCCCATGCCTGTTGTTCCTGATCCAGAGTGGTACCTTGTTCCTTCATAAACCCCTTAATGATGGATCTGGTCTGTGAGTTTTCCATGGCCATGAAAGTGGATTAAGGAATTCAGGAGAGCAGTAGTGGGTGCTGTCAGTGGGATGGTTCCTGTCAGAAATGGTAAAAGATTGGAGGATGGAGGTATGTGTGACTTCCAACTACATAGTCAAAAGCCTTATCTGATCCTGTTCATTATCCCCTGAAATTAGACAACATCTGACAATAGTACTGATACTGCTATTGGTTCTAGTCCTATTTCACAATATGCTTTCACTTGTATGTTGATGTATAGAAATGTAAGTTGATGTAGTGTGTGTTGTATGGATGTGAGGTGTTTGTATGTTAGACATTTTCAGTGCTACACATTCTAGAAAATTCTCATTGAGTGGATGCATTATGGAATGCGTAGACTCACAATCCTTGACTCCACTGTCATCAAGTCAATTCCACTTCATAGGTACCCCATAAACACAGTTGAACTGCGTAGTGTTTCCTAGGAGCACCTCATGAGTTTGAACAACTGACCTGGTTACGAGGCATAGCACTTAACCATTAGGCTGCCAAGGCTTCCAAATTAAGAATAGTTTGTTATACTTGTGCACTTTGTACATTTTTTATTTTTTTTATTGTGATTAAGTGTAAATATGCAATCCAAAGATTTTCCATACATTTTAGGTTTGCTTTTTTTTTTTTTTTTTAAAGAAAAAAGAAAATCTAGGTAAATAAATGATGTAGCCTATACAAAATATACAAAATAATAATATATAAAATAAGGCAAACTCGTTCTTTCAATTTCATTCATATGATCAAGTGGAAAAGACTTCATTAAACAGGATCCCTCTTGATACAGGAATCCTTGACATTCAGGGATGTGGTGGTGACATTCACCCGAGAGGAGTGGCAGCTCCTGGACCCTGCTCAGAAGAATCTGTGCTGGACTGTGATGCTGGAGACCTATAGCAACCTGCTCTCCATTGGTGAGGACAAGTCTCATGTCATTGGCCTATCTTTTCTCAGCTGCTGAAACCTTTGTTCAGTGATGCTTAGATGGGAGATTCAGTCTACTCTCCGGCCCTAGAGAAATGGGTTTCTTCTTTCTTTTCTTGACAAAAAGCCTTTTTTTCTTGGCAATGCAGACTGACCATATATTGGATGCACTTTATGGTTCTATACATCTGTAGGATATCATTCTGCTGACCTCTGGCTGGAGAAAGGAGAGTGAGTGGACAGGAGGGGAAAGGAGGCTGTTGGGAGGATGGGACGTGTGGAGCAGAGAGGAATAGTGTGCTGTCACCGGACAGGGAGAGCAATGGAAGCTGCATATAGGTGGGCATGTAAATTTATATGGGAATGTACATTTTCACTCAGTCATATTAAGTAAAAAATAAAAATAGAAAAAAGCCTTTTTTTGTCTAAGTTTGAAAATTGTCTTTTCGGAAATACAACATTCTGCATTCTTCCGAAACCCGTGGCCCATCTGATGAGCCTTAGATTCTGATTCCCCTTAAACAGGGTGTGGAGATGGCAAACCAGATGCGCTTTCCAGGTGGGAACAAGATCAGCCCTGGACTGTATTAAACACCAGTCGTCATGGAATCTGTTCAGGTAGGTGAACAGAAAGTGGTCAGGCGAAAAGGCTATGGAATTCACCATAAAGTGAGAGAACGTGTCACATTTGTCGGGGGTGTCTGAGAATATATAAAGCCCCAAAACCCACTCCCATCCACTGGATTCTCAGACATAAGGACCCTAGAGGTCAGAGTAGAACTGTTTCCATAGTTTCCAAGGAGGAGCTTTCATATTTGAGCAGCCTACTTGTTAGTTAGACATAGGACTTAACCACTATACTAAGAGGATTTGAGAATATGTAACAGTACCTCCATATATTCGTGTCTCTCACCCTGTGTGAAACTTGATTTTCCTTCTAGCAGTTTAGGCAACGAAACACTCCTTTCTTTTGTGAGACAGAGCCCCATTGATTTGACCTACATTTTTATTAAGTATTTTATTATGCTTTAAGTGCAAAGTTACAATGCAAGTCTATTTGTCATACAAAAACTTAGATACACACTGCTCTTTACCTCTAGGTGCTCTGCACACCCTTGAAAGCACACATTTCTCTTCACCCTGTAGTTCCTGTGTCCATTCAACTGTCTCCTGTCCCCCCTGCCTTGTCATCACACCTCTGGACAGGAGGCACCATTAGCCTTATGTACCTACTAAAGGAAGGAAGCACACTCTTCATCAGTGTCGTTTTATGTCTTATAGTCCACCGCAGTCTTTGTCTCAAAAGGTGGTTTGGGGAATGGTTTCCATACTGGGCAAACAAAGAGTTTCGGGGCCATGCCTTCTGGGCTTCCACTGCTGTCTCTCCATCAAGTCTGTTGAGCTATGTTTTGATAATTTTATTCCATGAGTTTTTTCTTTCTAGGCTTCTGAAGTCTCTCTTTTTTTACACTTGCACCTCCATTGCCATGAAATTCCACCTTCCAGACCTCTTACAGAGGTGATTTATGACTAGTCAGGGTAAGGTCCCTTGCACCCCTACTCAGTAATCTGCATTACCCGTGTCAGCACTAAACTCCACCTGAAATTTATAACTCCACTTCTCACTGGGCTTCATCGGTTTCTTTCGTACCTATTTTCACCTACTCAGAGGTTCTCGTTTTCATTTTTCATTCATTATCGTAGCATTTTAAAGTTTTCTTTAATGAGTTCATCTTCTGTTTCCTGGAGGAGACTGTCAAACTGTCATCATCCTTAATATTGTCCAACATAGGCCTTTTCATTCATGTGTTATTCATCTTTTTTTATGATTGAATGAAAATGTACATTCCCATGTAAATTTGCATGCTCACCTATATGCAGCTCCCACTGCTCTCCCTGCCCAGTGACAGCACACTCTTCCTCTCTGCTCCATATACATCCTATCCTCCCAGCAGTCTATCCCCTCCTGTCCACCAACTCCCCTTCCTCCAGTGAGAGGTTAGCAGGATGATATCCTATAGATGCATAGAACCATAAAGTGCCCACAAGATATGGTCACTCTGTGTTGCTAAGCCCAATCCATTCCTGTCCAAAGAGTTGACCTTCATTATGATTGATAGACAGGGATGGCATCACGGCTGGGAGCTATCCTCTCAGGGGAACTCCAAAGCCCTTGGACCATCAGTTGCGGTCTTTTAGTGGAGATCTCAGGGTGTAGCCCTATTTATTCTTGTGTTGCCAATGAGACTCAATTTTGTGAGCTCCATTGTGGCTATCAATGGTGGTGGACAGGCACCATCGAGTTCTTCTGGTGAGGAATTGATGTAGACACCCACTCATGTGTCTGGGTTCTCTTTCCCCCGTGTAGTTTTGGACCTCAGTTATTATCTGTTCCTGCTGAGTTGGGACCATTTGCTGCACCCTAAGATCACAGCTTGGCAGCTTTTAAAGACCTCAGATGCCACTCACCAATGTGGGATGCAGAGAGACCTCAGTAACAGAATGCTAGTTGTGCCAGTTGGCGTGGATTTCCCCTGAGGGCATGGTCCCCGGCCCCCGGCCCCAGCTACTCTTGCAATATTGGGTTAAGATGGAAGGAGTACTCCAGTTTTGTTCAAGTCCAGTTAATATTGATCTTCTTTCTAATGTGTGCTGTCACCTGTTTCACCCAGCGAAATTTCTAAACTCTCCCCGCCTGGTGCTCCCTTCCTCCCCACCCTTCCAGCAGTCAAAGAGTCTTTTCTTCTATGTCTGAGTCTGTTTTTAAGTCTTATCATAGAGGCCTCATATAATACTTGTCCTATTGTCACTGACTATTTCCACTCAACATAATGTCCTCCAGTTGAAACTAGGTTATGAGATGCTTCCTAAAATCATCGTTGTTCTTAGTGTTCCATTGAGTATGTATATCATAGTTTACCTATCCATTCCTCCGTTATTGGGCATCTGGGTTGATTCCATCTTTTTGCTGTTGCGGTAAACATTCATGTGCATGTATCGGTTGATGTGAATGGCCTTGATCCTGTAGGATATATTCCAAACAGTGGAATTACTGAGTCAAATGGTATATCTATATCCAGGTTTTTAAGGGAGCTCCGGATTGTTTTCCAAAGAGGTTGCACTATTTGGCAATCCCACCAGCAGTGTAGGAGAGTTCCAATCTCCCCACAGCCTCTCCAGCATTTGTTGTTTTGCATTTTTTGGATTATGGCCAACCTTGTTGAGGTCAGATGGTATCTCATTGTCATTTTGATTTGAATTTCTTTAATAGCTAATGATCTTGAGCATGTCCACATGTATTTTTTGGCTGCTTGGATCTCCTCTTTAGAGAAGTGTCTGTCCATCTCCTTTGTCCATCGCTTAATTGGATGATTTATCTTTTTCTTAGTGATACTGTGTAGTACCTTATAGATTAATAAAGTCTTTGGATGAGCAAAATTGTTTTGATTCTTAATAATTCCCATTTATCTATTTTCTGTTATTTGTGGTTTGTTTGACAGATTTTGAAGTCTGTCTGTGTTGTATATTAAAGCTTCCATTGTTGTTCCTTCTTTTTCTTGTATGAGCTTTATTGTTTTAGGTTTGATATTTAGGTCTTTTATCCAGTTTAAGTTGGTGTTTGTATAAGGTGTAAGATATGGATCTTGTTTCAGTTTATTGCACATGAATATCCAATTTTGCCAGCACTATTTGTTGAAGAGGTTGTTTTTACCCCAGTTTAACGTCTTAGGGCCTTTGTCAAATATCAACGGTTAATAGGCAGATGGTGTAACCTCTGGGGTCTCAATTCTGTTCCATTGATCTAACTCTGTCTGTACCAGTGCCGGGGTGTTTTGACTACTGTGGCACCATAATAGGTTCTAAAAGTCGGGTAATGATAGACCTCCCAGTGTTTTCTACTTCTATAGTAGTGCTTTACTTATCCAAGGCTTCTTCCCTTTCCAGACAAAGTTGATAATTTGTTTCTCCATCTCATTAAAAAATGTCACTGAAACTTGTATTGGGATTGCATTATGTAAGTAGATTGCTTTGGATAAAATAGACATTTTCACACTGTAAGTCTTCCTATCCATCAGCAGGGTTTATTGCTCCATTTATGTAAGTCTCTCAGTTTCTTGTAGTAAGGTCTTGTAGTTCCCTTGTAAAGGTCTGTTATTTCTGTGGTTAAACTTATTCCTAGATACTTTATCTTCTCAGGGGCTATAGTAAATGGTACTGATTTGGTGATTTGTCCCTTAATAATCTTGTTGTTGGTATAAAGGAATCCGACTTATTTACTTGTGTTTATGTTGTATCCTCAGACTTTCCTGAACTCTTCTATCAGTTTGAGTAGTTTGCTCATGGATTCTTTGGGATTCTCTGCATATAAAATCATATCATCTGCAAATAGGGAGATTTTGACTTCTTTGCTGATGCAAATGCCCTGTATTACTTGGTCTTGTCAAATGGTTGTGGCTAGAACTTCTAGTACAGCATTGAATAGGGGAGGTGAGAGTGGGCACCCTGCTCTAGTTCCTGTTCTCAAGGGAAACTGTTTGAGTCTCTCTCCATTCAGGATGATGTAGCCAGTTGGCTTTGTATAAATGGCCCTTGTTGCATTGAGAAATTTGCAGTCTATTCCTATTTTGCTGAGAATTTTTAGCATGAATGGCTGTTGGACTTTATCAGATGTCTTGTCTGCATCAAAAGATGAGATCAGGTGATTCTTGTCTTTTGTGATATTTATGTGGTTGATCACATTGTTTTTCTAATGTAGAATCAGCCTTGCATTCCTGGTATGAATCCAAGTTGATCACGATGGATGATTTTTTTGATATGTTGTTGTATTCTATTGGCAAGAATTTTGCTGAAGATTTCTGCATCTAGATTCATCAGTGATACTGGTCTATAGTTCTCCCTTCTTGTTGGGTCTTTCCCTGGCTTTGGTATCAGGGTTATGCTGGCTGCATAGAATGAATTTGGGAGTATTCCATCCCTTTCTATACTGTGAAGTAGTCTCAGTAGTATTGGAGATAATCCTTCTCTAAAAGCTTGGTAGAGTTCTGCAGTGAAGCCATGTGGGCCTGGGCTTTCTTGGTTGGCAGTGTTTTGATGACTTTTTTAATCTCTTCCTTTGTGATGGGTTTATTAAGTTGCTCTGCTTCACCTTGTGATAACTTTGTTAGGTGATATGAATCAAGGAATTTGTCCATTTCCTCTAGGTTTTCAAATCTGTTAGACTACAATCTTTTCATAGTACTCAGTTATGATATTTTTCATTTCTGTTGGATCTGTTGAGACAACTCCCATCTCATTTCTAATTTGGGTTATTTGTTTCCTTTCTTGTTTTTCTTTAGTAAGTTTAGCCAGTGGTTTGTCAATTCTGTTGATTTTTTTCAAAAAACCAGCTTTTGGTCTTTTCAGTTTTTTCAATTGTTCTATTCTCTAATTTGTTTAGTTTTGCTCTAATCATCACGGTCCATTTTATTCTGGTGCGTGAGGGATTCCTCTGTTGTTCTCTCTCTACTTGTTCGTGCTGTAGGGTTAGTTCTTTGATTTGGTTTCTTTCTTCCTTCCAGATGTGTGTATTTATGGAGATAAGTGACCTCTGAGCACTGCCCTGGCTGTATCCTGTGGGTTCTGGTAGAAAGTGTTTTTGTTGTCATTGGATTCCGTAAATTTATATTATCCTTGATTTCTTCTATAACCCATGGTTTTTTAGCAAGATGCTTAGTTTGTATGAGTTCCACTTTCTATGTTTTTTTTGCTATTGATTTTGACTTTTATGGCTTTATCATCTGAGAAGATAATTTGCTGCATTAGTTCATTGCTGTGGATTTTGCTGAGAATTGTCCTATGTCGTAAGACATGGTCTATTCTGGACAGTGTTCTGTGTGCACTGGAGAAGAAGGTGTAGTTGTCCACTGATGGATAGAAAGTTCTGTATATGTCGATGAGGTCTAGTTGGTTAATTGTGGTGGTAAGATCTTCTGTGTCTTTATTCAGCTTTTTTCGAGAAGATCTGTCCAGTATTGAGAGTGGAGTGTTGAAACCTCCTTCTATTATTGTGGAGTGATCTATCTCCTTTTTGAGTATAGACAGGGTTTCTTCCACATATTTAGGTGCTCTAATATGAGGTGCATAAATATTTAATATTATTAAGTCCTGCTTGTGTATTGAACCTTTCCACAATAAATAGTCTCCACGATCGTGGATTTTACATTAAAATCAGTTTTATCTGAAATTAGAATTGCCATACCTGCTCTTCTTTGTTCATTGTTAGCTTGATATATATTCTTCTATCCTTTAATTTTCATTTTGTTCATATCTTTAAGTCTAAGGTGAGTATCTTGTAGGCAACATGTGGATGTGTCATGTCTTTGATCCAAGATGTCACTCGATGTCTCTTACTGGAGCATTCAGTCCATTCACATTCAATATAATTATTGATAGGTATGTGTTTAGTGCTGCCATGGTGATGTGTTTATTTTTGTGTTGATATTTCTCTGTTGTTCTTATTAATCTATTCTGTGACCTTCTTCTTTGTGAGTTGATTTTTCACCTTTCTCATGGTTGGTTTTGTGGTTGTTGAACTCCTGTATTACGTTTCTTGATATGGTTGTGTTGCATCTTTATTGTGCTTTACGACTGCACCTATTATCCCGTTTAATAAAGTATGTATAAACCCAATTTTAATTACTACCATTCTTGTCATCTTCCTCTCCATCTGGGAGGACTGTAATGACTGCAGTGCATCTCTCTTTTTAATATGATGACATCACAGTTTTCATGATATGATCACTGAATTATTACTTTCACTATTATAGCTTCAATTGAGTTTGGAGCCTTCCCTTACTGAGTAGGATTCTGAATGATATGTCATTCTAAAATATAAAATTAGTGGTTTTGCCAAGCGATTCTTTCAATATTTCTTGTAGCTTTGGTTTGGTTTTCACGAAGTCTCTGAGTTTCTGTTTATCTGCATATGTGTTAATTTCGTTTTCGTATTTGAAAGATAGTTTTGCAGGATATATAATTCTTAGTTCAAAGTTCTTCTCCTTAAAGGCTTTGAATATGTCATGCCACTGTCTCTGGCAGCATGGTTTCTGCTGAGAAACCTGACGAAGGCCTACAGGGTTTCCCTCTGAATGTTAGCTTTGCTTTGAGTCTTGCTGCCTTTAAGAGTTTCTGCTTATGGTTCATGTTGTTAAGCTTGATTAGAATATGTTTTCGGGTCTCTCTTTTGATAGCTATGTTGAGTGGTGTTCAGTATGCATCTGGGATATCTGTATTCTCTTGTTTCATAGTTTCTGGGAAGTTTTCTGTCAGCCGCTCACCAACAATCCTCTCTGTGTTCTCGGGTGTCTTGCACTGTTCAGGAACTCCAATTAAGTGTAGATTGTTCCTCTTAATAGAGTCCCACATGCTTCTTAATACTTCTTCATTTTTTTTTTTTTTTCTGGTTTCTTCTCATAGACGCTGCAGTCAGTAGCTGTCTTCCAAATCAGAAAAGTCTGTTTTCCATTTTTTCTGTTCTGTTTTCTTGGCTTTGAATTTGAGTTTCTATCTCTTTGATTTTGTTCTTGATCTGTTGGATTTCAGAGTGCTGGTATTCCATCAGATCAAACAGCTTCCTCAGCTTTTCCTTTTGTTCTGCTGCATTTTGTATAAGGTCTAGTATGGCTCTGTATATAATCCTTTTGTATTCACCTTCCAGTAGTTTCAGAAAAGCTTCTTTGTCTGGGAAGTTCTGAGGTGGTTTCTTTTGGGTGCCTTCTGATGCCATGGGTGATTTCCTGGACACATTTTTCTCCAGAGTTTGTCGCTTTTTGGGCTTCATGTGGATCAGTAGATGCTGAGAGAGATGCTTTGAGGGTGGACCACAGTTGGACTCTGCTGTTGGGCCTGAGCTGTAGGCAATACTGTGCAGAATTCTGCTTTTCTGTTGGAAAAGAGCTGTCTTTTGGGCAGACACTGCCTCGCAGCCTAAGAATTAGGTCCAGCTCACCTAGTGAGCTGTAGGACGCAGCGTAGGGTTGTTAATTTGGACTTCATACCACTGAAAACAAAACCTCCTCTCTTTCCCTGACCCCAACTCTCAGCAAGCGCAGGCTTAGACAGACTGAAGGTAACTCATTCTTTTGTTTTTTTGTGTGTGTTTGTGTGTGTACTGGCCAGCAGGTGCAGCTGGGACTTGACTAGCTGCTGGTGTTGGACACACTGCTGGTGGGAAAGGCAAGTGCAATTGCCATGTTCTGAGAGCCCCACTTTGGACTCTGTGCATCACGGCTCATTTGGCCTATCTTTCTACCTCCGTCATCTGATAGCCATGTGGATGCCGTCACGTGCTTGTTCAGGACGCCATCTTGACCCACTGGGAGGAGACACCCAGGCAGAGGCCCCAACTGGACTTGGTTCCTAGGCCGGGAGTCAGCACCTACTGGGGGAAGAGTGCCTCTCCGGCGGAGACGTAGTGCTCTGCATAGTGTCACCTGAGGGTGGGGCATGGCAGCGGACGCTGTGGACTCTCGGTATCTCAGCACTTTAGGTCTCTCTGCCAGTAGCCTGGTCCGAGCCAGGTGGTGAGCTTGTGTGGGATGCCATCTAGTTCTACTGGTAGGTGGGGATAACCACATGAGTTACCTTCAGTCTGTGTAAGCCTGCGCTTGCTGAGAGTTGGGTTCAGGGAAAGAGAGGAGGTTTTGTTTTCAGTGGTATGAAGTCCAAGTTAACAACCCTATGCTGTGTCCTACAGCTCACTAGGTGTCCAGAAGGCGCTGTTTAATTATCAGTTCAATTCTTGGTTTCCACAGAGATTTAGGGAGCTGTGTATTTAGTCTGCCATCTTGACTCTGCCCCCTTTTTTCATCTTGACTACAGTGCTTTGTGAGTTTACATTATTCTGCAAGGAACTAGGATCATGTTCTGAAAGAAAACTCCATCAGCTTAGTTGCTTCTTCATTCCTGTACCTGTGAACCTGTAACTATGCTGATAACTACTATTATGGTTCTTACCCTCAGGGTTTATTCTTTAAAGAGTCTTCACTTTGTGAAGATTTTTGAAGTACGAGAAAACATTTATACCATGCTACAGTTTTAGATGTGTCATGAATGAGTTGATGACTCATGTGTAGTGAAATTTTAAGTCTGATTATAAGTTTAGCCCAAAGATCGCTCTCATGAGTCAAAGATCAAATATAATCCAACTTTCCAACGTACTGATTACTCTGACACCAGTCCTTCTTCATCAGAACTCTCTTTTTTGAATGTAGTTGGTTATTCATTGCAGTCGTGAAACAGAAACCAGAGAAGCACCCTGCAATAACAGTTTTACTGTAATAAAAATTATGTAAGTTAAGACATGCATAGCATGGTGCCCACCAGTATTCTCTGCATAGAATTGCAAAACCTCAAGGACATTTGTTGATTCTTCATGAAACAGATGTTCCACTCTTGTAAACTATAATGTCTTTCAACCCGAAAGTGTTCTGGCATGCCACGGATCAACTGTTCTTCTCAGAAGGTTCCACATCCTCTTTCTTCACTCCAGGGTCTGGATAGTCACAGTTAGGAAGGCCTAATTACACCAGCATCAGCAAAGCAGCAGGTGCCTGCTCCTGCTGTATTGTGACTCACAATGCTACTCCTGCCTAGAGGTAAGCCTTTACACACTGCTGTCACGCTGTCCCAACTTGACAGCCCTTGGCTGGCTTGGTCACTGTCCAAGTTTTCTTTCAACAAACTGTTCTCACCACAGGGATCTTTTCTATTGCCATTTACCTCCAAGTATTCCACTTCTCTTACCTGGGTCTCACAGGGTGTCAGCAGCCGGCCTGCATGTCCAAAGGGTAAGCACACTTTGCTTTCTTGGTTCTCATCAATCAGGAGGCCCCTTCATTTCTCACTGTTTTTGTCCTTTCTGTAAGTCTGTTCATGACTAGGCCAGGCCTCCCAGGCAGTCCAAACAGTGGTCAGATTGGGTAGTCTGCACAAAAGTTACTAAACAGTTGACTCAGCAGCAGTAGAGTACATTATTTAATATGGTCCTTGTAGATATGGTCTTTGTGAGCCACATATGATAAATGAGTGAGAGCATGTAAATATGGTATATGGAACCTGTGATCTTTGGGGTTATGTATCAGGTTGGCTGGTCATAATTCCCAGTATTGTATGATTGTCTTGTTTGTTGTCTGATGTAATTATCTAATTTGTGTGTTACGGATCCTAACCTCTGTGCTGATGAGGAGGGATTTACATGGGGTATATCTTCAGTCAGACCCTTTCAAAAGGTCTTCCCACTTATTAAAGTTACCCTTTCCTGGGATGTGGTGTGCGTCCAGTATGTATTTGGTTGCTGTGATGCCACACTCTCAGCCTATGGGTCCTCAGTCCGATTTTGCAAAGACTGACATCTGATTTTTGGTACATCAGCCAGGAGCCAGCCTTCTGACTACTAATTCTGGAATTCACTGGCTTTCACAGGCCTGTGGGCTGACACATATTATCTGATGTAGTTTACCAGCTTCTACAGCCTGATGAGTCTGCACTTTTTTGCCTGATTGGCCGACTTGGGTTCATAGAACCCAGCAGCAATGTGAGTCAGGATAAGCTTACTCTTGACCCACTCATTTGGGATCCATCATCCTCAGCGTGTTAGTCATTTACTTGATAAGGTACTTGATTTCTGTGAGACCCTGCAGTGAATTGTGGAACCTAAAGATAAGAGAGGCAATACTCAAGGCAGTAGTATTTGATGTTACAGATGATGGAGTGATGGGGCAATTTGGAAATGTTGGACAGCTGGGGTATCTTTGATCTGTGCCTCATAGAAACCAAGTGTGTACTGATTCTTAGGATACAAATTATTCATTTACCTCTGTTTGAAGTTAGAGGAGGTGAGAAACTTCTGCCATCATATTCTTATACCACTGTACTACCCTGTGTCTAAAGGATACTATTGAGCACAAACTGTTTCGTGGGGCAGTTGTGAACATCACAGGAGTCAGTGTCTCACCTTATGAAACTTCAAAAGAGGAAAGGAACTCAAAGGGAGTAGCCCACTCTTTCCTCTTAGGTAGAGGTCAGAGGCACTTCCCTTTTCCATCATTATGTGTTCTGACACCAGCCCTTCCTCTCATGACACAGTCTACTTTTCTAGTGGGTCGGATAATTGATTGCAGTGGTCACACAGGTCTCACAGCAGTCTGGTGTAATGGGATTTTTTTACACTCGAACCAGAGGGTTTTCATAAATATTGAATTTTCGTAAATGCATTTTTTTAAAATTGTTTCATTACTTGTGAAGTTCATGGAATGGTTCCTTCTTGTTTCTCAGAAAACTGGAATGGTGGTGATCATGTGCTTGGGAACTTACAAAACAAAAACAAAGTGGACAGCGTGAAACAGTCCTATGAGCGTAATGCATTGGAAAAGATAGTTCACCAGCATAAAACTCATCTTCCTTTACGTGAACATCATGATATATTTGACTGCTATGGAAAAACTTATGTGAAAAATTTAACTCCGCTGGCACCCAACGAGATCAGTACTGGTACAGTCAAGAACTCTGCTGACCTGAATAGAGATGAGGACACTGGTCTCCATGTTCGCCAGGAACAGTTTTCTATTGAAATGAAATTTGCTGAGAGTCAGAACCCAAACAGCATTAAGTCTCAAAGGACTGAGCATCTGACAACTGAGACAAGAGAGAAGCTGCATGTGTGCAATGATTGTGGCAAAGCCTTCATCAGGAAGTCTTTCCTGATTGAGCATCAGATCATTCACACAGCAGAGAACCCCTGTAAATGCAGTATATGTGGGGAAACCTTTGTTAAAATGTTCAAGCTTACTGAACATTATGACAGAATTCATAAAGGAGGAAAAAAAAAACCATATAAATGTATGGAGTCTGACAGAGCATGTCTCAATAAATCAACGCTCAAGAGACACCAAAAATCTCATGTGGCAGAGAGACGGTATATATGCAATGATTGTGGAAAAGGATTCTCTGAGAAGTCACAACTCACAGCTCATCAACGGTTTCATGCTGGGGAAAAGTCCTATGTATGCGGTGACTGTGGTAAAAGCTTCATGCGAAAGGCATCTCTTAATGTTCATCAGCGAATTCATACTGGTGAAAAACCCTTTGTATGTCATGAGTGTGGGAAAGCCTTCACTGCCAAGAAAACACTCATTACTCATCACCGAATTCATACTGGAGAAAAGCCTTACAAATGCAGTGAATGTGGACAAGGCTTCGCTGATAAGGCAAGTCTTACCATTCATCAGCGATCTCACACTGGAGAGAAACCATTTGTATGCAACAAATGTGGTAAAAGCTTCACTAACAAGAAAATACTTGTTATTCATCACCGAATTCATACTGGGGAAAAACCCTATGTGTGCCATCAGTGTGGAAAAGCCTTCATTGCCAAGAGCAGACTCACTACTCATCACCGAAGTCATACTGGAGAAAAGCCTTACAAATGCAGTGAATGTGGAAAAGGCTTCAGCCGAAAGGCAACTCTTACTGTTCATCAGCGATCTCATACTGGAGAGAAACCCTATGTGTGTAATACATGTGGAAAAGGTTTCACCAACCAGGGAAAACTCACTATTCATCACCGAAGGCATACTGGTGAAAAACCCCACGTATGCCATCAGTGTGGAAAAGCCTTCGCTCGCAAGTGTCATCTGATTGCTCATAACCGAATTCATACTGGCGAAAAACCTTACAAATGCAGTGAATGTGGAAAAGGCTTTGCCACAAAGGTATCACTTGGAACTCATTGGAGAATTCATACTGGAGAGAAACCGTATGTTTGCAGCCAGTGTGGAAAAGGCTTCACACAAAAGGGATGTCTCGTTTTTCATCTGCGAACTCATACAGGAGAGAAACCCTGTGTATGCAGTGAATGTGGAAAAGGCTTCAATGACAAGACATCTCTTACAAGTCATCAGCGAACTCATACTGGAGAGAAACCGTGTGTTTGTAGCCAGTGTGGAAAAGGCTTCACTCACAAAGGGAGTCTCATTGTTCATCAGCGAACTCATACTGGAGAGAAAGCCTATGTATGCAGTGAATGTGGAAAAGGCTTCAGTGAGAAGAGGTCTCTTACAATTCATCAGCGAACTCATACTGGAGAGAAACCCTATGTTTGTAGCCAGTGTGGAAAAGGCTTCACTCAGAAAAGGGGTCTCAGTTTTCATCAGCGAACTCATACTGGAGAAAAACCCTATGTATGCAGTGAGTGTGGAAAAGGCTTCATCCAAAAGGGAGATCTTAATGTTCATCAGCAAACTCATACTGGAGAGAAACCCTATGTTTGTAGCCAGTGTGGAAAAGGCTTCACTCAGAAAAGGGGTCTCATTTTTCATCAGCGAACTCATACTGGAGAAAAACCCTATGTATGCAGTGAATGTGGAAAAGGCTTCATCCGAAAGGGAGATCTTACTGTTCATCAGCGAACTCATACTGGAGAGAAAGCCTACGTATGCAGTGAATGTGGAAAAGGCTTCACGAAGAAGAGAATTCTTACTGTTCATCAGCAAAATCATACTGGACAGAAGCTCTGTATGTCCACTACATGTGGAAAAGCTTTTACCTGGAATAGAAATCTCACTATTCATCAAAAGATTCATACTGGCAAGAAACCTCCCTTAGGATGTCAGTGTGAAAAGAAAAAGGTTTCACATGGAAGTGAGTTTCACTGTTCATCAGTGAAATCACACAGGAGAGAAACCCTGTGTATGCAGTGAATGTGGTAAGTGCTTGACTCACAAGGGAAATCTCAGTACTCATCACCAAATCCATATTGGTGAAAAACTCTATATATGAAGTGATGTGGTAAATCCCTCAACTCGGAGATAGGCTTCATAGCACATGGGATGTATCACACAGGAAATGACTGTCTTTTCTCCCTTTTAGTGCAATGAATGTGGAAACTTTATTCTCAGAAGTAAAGTCTCATTATATACCTGAAAATTCAGCCAGGTGAGAAACCCTTTTACAAGAAGCCATACCTCAGTGTACATAAAAGATCTCACAGGAGAGTTTCCATATAGCTGCAGTGACTGAAAAAATGTTGCCTACATATTGTCCCTTTTTTCCTGTAAAGGAATCAGATTTACAAATGTGTATATAAATGTAAACTACATGTGTGTTATGTTTATATAAAACGTGTGTATGTTGTAAGGAAAACCTGGTGATGTAGTGTCTTAAGTGCTGTGACTGCTAAGCAAAAGGTCAGCCATTTGAATCTGGCAGGAGCTCTTTGTAAACTCTGTGGAACAGTTTGCTCTGTAGGGTTGCTGTGAGTCAGAATCAACTTGATGTCAGTGGCTTTCATTTTAGCTGTTGTAAAATCAGTTCCTCTATGTGACCTTTGGCCTTGGTCTGTGTTTTGATAAGTAAAATATTTTGTCCCCTTGAACCTGAGAAGTTATAGCTAGAAAAACAGTTTTTTACTAATGTCTAGGGGATTCCCTGGTCAATGGACATTTTCTGGGCAGGGTGTAAACAACTTGATGACTGGATGTTTTTGTCCAGTCCAGCCTGGTATTTAACAAGATTTGAGTTGATTGAGAGCTCATGGGTAACTGGGTATAGATTGAAGTCTGGTGTTGTGAGGGAGGACCCATCTTGGTACTGGTCTGCAAGCAGAAGATACTGGTTGAGAGCTGCTATGGCAGAGAAGCAGAGATCTGTGCAACCCAAGGATGTGCAAAGCTCCTGCATTGACTGCGAGCTTGTCCACTTAGCAGAGGATCAGCAGATGTGCAGCATAAAACTGTTCTTAGAAATATAGTCTGGGACCCAAGCCAGTGGATTCACAGCATTTACTGTCCACCAAAGAATCGGTAATAGTGCTCCACCAAAGCATCCCTTTTACACTCTTATTGTGCAGCTTTGCAGAGTAGTGAATTTCTCTGATATGTGGCTTTCTTGCCTTGAGTTTATAATCCTATCAAAAATGATTTGTTGGCCCACAACCCAACCTGTCATTGGTCTGTTTTGGGGGCAGTTGGTCACTTCTTTGTGCAAATTGGGTGAGTTGGGTTCTTAAGTGATCATTGATAGGTTCACATTCATACTTAGAGGGCCATTTCTTCAAGATCAATATAAGGGCCATTCCCATGGATGTCAGAAATGATGTCCCTGCCATCAAGAAGAACCTGTAGCTAAACACGTCTTTAGAACTTAATTCTTTATACTGAACACTCCTGGACTGAAGAGAAAGCTTGAACACTGAAGGCAGTGTAGGACAGCAGAAACTGACAGCAAGTACAACAAATCCCCATTGGAGAGAAGTGATGGCTGCAGAAGTGGTGGGAACCAGGAGAACAGTACAAGGTGGACTTAGGAGTGCACATAGAGAAAGCTGAGCAACTCCTGAGAAGAGGATTGTCAGTGAAGCACGGTGTCTCTGGGAAGGTATCTCAGCCAAAACGGTGTGCCAGTAGCTCTGCCATCACAAGAGATCACTGGATGCCACAGCTGGAACAAGTTCCTCCTGGTAGTTACTGCCAACAAAAGAGCATGTTGGGAGGCATTGCTGAGAGAATGGGCTAGTGCTTTAAAGTGAGGAAGTGACCATCAAAGATGCATCAGTTGGTCTCATACTATCTGAAGCAGAGGAGAATCAAGAACATCCAAGACAGAAGGAAAATATGAGCCAAAGATACAGAAGGGGCCACACAAGCTAGATAGTCCATCACCCTGAGAATGGAAGAAATGGATACTGCCTGGCTACCACCAGTGACCACTGTAACAGGGAAGACAACGGGGAGTCTGTGACAAAGCAGCAGAAAAATAGGGTCCAGAGCTCAGATCATAGTAAAAAGAGAAGGCTTAATTGTCTGAGACTTGGAAGGACCTTAGAAGACATGGCCCTCAGGCGCTCTGATAGCCCCGAACTAGAACCATTCCTGAAGTAGACAACTTCAACTCAGCTATAAGACAAGAATTGATGTCAGCAGTGTGCTTTTTAGCTCTGGTAGACTTGTGAGCCTAAATGGACAGCTGCTCTCCACAGGTGAGATGGCTAAAGCAGAAATAGACAGCAGGTGGTTGAATGGACCAGGAAAATACAGGGTGAGCAGGAAAAGTACTCTGTCACGTTATAGGGAGAGAAACTAGGGTCACATGACAATGTATGATTTTTTTGTACAAGAAAGTAACCTAAGTTACAAACTTAAACACAAGAGTCTGTGAAGATCCATAAATCCCTTTCGTGTGGCCTTCTAGTGATGATCTTATGACACTAAAAAATGATTGGGGCCATGCAAATAAGATATGTGAAAGGATTCCTAGAATGGGTTGGGAAATGCAAATAGGTTTCTGTGGCCCACCAGGAGTTTGGTCAGTTTACTATTAGGGTTAAAATGAGCAGCTCGATTGTGTAAGTCATTTCACATGCCTGGTTGGATTTATGCCTGTGTGTTTTATTCTCCCAGATGCTGTTATAAGTGGAATTATTTCACTTTTATAATTATTTTTTTCTTCTTTCGTTTAAGTGTTACATCTCGTAACCCAAAGGTCAGCAGTTCACATCCACCAGGTTGGTCTTGGAAACTCTAGGGGAAGTTTGTTCTGAACTCGAGAATCCCAATGAGTTGGACATGACTCAGTGGCAGTGAGTTATGGGTTTTCTTGCTCTGGTATACTCATTATGGCAAAGAGAATAGTGGTTCCTGAGAAAAAGCTTAAATTAGACTGTCAGAGAATTTTATTCCTAGATCTAGACCCAAAAGCCTTAAAATCAGAGACTAAAAGACTTGTTATTGCAGTATGTCATCCAGTGAGTCACTTTTCTATTCTCTGGCTCACCATGGTCTTGTAGTTCCCCAAGTAACTGTGAGCCTGTGCAGTTAAGGTTCTGTGGTCCACCAAGGGAATTGCACAGCTTGTTGGTAATGTAAATCAAACACTTTGCACTTTCTTGGCATTCGGACCGTGTTAATAAAAGTGTGCAACAAAGGTTTTGGTTAGTTTTGCTATTCCAGTTGGTTTGAAATACAATATGCCAGACATTGTCGGGGGTATGGAGTCAAGATAGCACACGAAGCACAAGTCTCCTTATATATATCCCTTTGGAAACTAAGACCTGAATTGATAATCAAACGGAGCCTTCTGCTCACCTAGTAAGCCCCCAGGACACGACACAGGGCTATTAATTTGGACTTCATACCACTGAACGAAAACCCTCCTCTTTCACTGACTCCCACTCCTGGCTAGCCCTGGCTCTCACAGACTGAAGGTAAATGCACCATTTTGACTATTTTTTTTGTCTGTCTTGGCCGGTGGGCAGAGCTGGGTCTCGCCTAGTGGCTAGACTCAGGTTCACTGCTGGTGGGATAGGCAGGTGAAATTGCCATATTTAGAGAGCAGGCTTAGGACTCTGGTACTCTAGCCACTTTTGGCCTGTCTTTTTATCACTGCCGCAGCATGGTTTGTACGGAACTGCGCTGCCAGTGTGTGGGACGCTATGTTGTTTATGGAGATTTTAGCGGGACCTAATTCTTAGACTGGGAGCCAGCACCTGCAAACAGGACAGCGCTTCTTTGATAGAAAAGCAGTAGTTTACACAGTGTACCCTATGGTGGGGGCCTGGCAACAGAGGCAGAGGAATCACTGCCTCTCAACACCTTTAACCTCTCTCTGCTGACCATGTTGAGGGTGCCATCTTAGATATGATGGTCACAGCTGGACCTATTTCTTAGCTTGCGAGCCAGAGCCTGCCCACAGGAGAGTGCTTTTCTACCAGAAAAGCAGTAGTTTACAGTGTCACTTAAGTCTGGGCCCTGTCAGCAGAGGCGAACAGGGCAGTAGCATTGCTGTATTCTGAAATAGTTTGTATCATCTGGGGTTGGATATAGAGGTGCTTACTTTGCCAGTTGAGAAGAGGGACCTCTATACTTGAAAACCTCACTGACTTGGGAAGTGGTCACATACCTTTGTTTTACATTTTAAGGCAGCCTAGAGAAACATCTGCCGTCTATCCTCACAGTAGGTCCCCCGGCCTCTACTTATTCCATGGGACCCAAAAAGCAACAGACACTTGTGGCGTACTAGAAATCACCCATGATTTCAGAAGGCTCTCAAACAAAACAACCAAGGAGTTTTCCAGATGAAGAAACTTTTATGAAATCATCAGAAGTTCAATACAAAATAATTATGTACAGAGCCCTTCTAGACCTTATACAAAATGCAGCAGAACAAAAGGAAAAATTAAGCAAGCTGTTCAATCTGATGGAACACCAGTACTCTGAAATCCAACAGATCAAGAACAAAATCAAAGACAGAAACTTCCATGCAAAGCCAAGAAAACAGAATGGAATAAATGGAAAAGAGAATTTCTGACTTGGAAGACAGAGCTACTGACGCCAGCGTCTATGAGCAGAAATCAGAAAAACGAAGATAAATGAAGAAGCATGTGGGACTCTTATTTAAAGAGGAACAACCTTCGTTTAATTGGAGTCCCTGATCAGGGTGAGGACACAGAGAGTATCATTGCTGAGCTGCTGACAGAAAACTTCCCAGAAATCATGAAGGAAGAGAATATAGACATCTCAGATGCGTATCGTACGCCACCCAATATAGATCTCAAAAGAAAGACTCTTAAGACATATAATCAACCTTAACAAAATGAAACTTAAAGCAACTCTTAAAGGCAGCAAGACTCAAAGCAAAGCTAACATTCAGAGGGAAACCCTGTAGGCTCTCGTCAGATTTCTCAGCAGAAACCGTGCTGGCACGGAGACAGTGGTGTGACACATTCAAAGCCTTGAAGGAGAAGAACTTCCAAGAATTGTATATCCTGCAAAACTGTCTTTCAAATACAAAAATGAAATTAAGACATTCCCAGATAAACAGAAGCTCAGAGACTTTATACAAACCGAAACTGCAAGAAATACTGAAAGAGCTTTTTTGGCTTTGGCTTAGAAGATCAAATACAACATGCCAGAAGTGGACTGTAGGGATGACAGGAGGTAACCTGACTAACACTGAGTAGAAGAGACTAAAGGGGAGCTGGTCATTTGGGTCATGGGACCTTGTGCTAGGAACCATCTGGACCCAGAGGCAAACAGCCCTGATACTCGAGATGAGATGATGCTGTATGCTCAGAAACTGGCAGAGAGATGTTGGGAGCAAAAGCAGGGCACTCGCATGAGACACCAAAATAGGCTTCCTGGTACGTGCAGTAAAGCAGCTGTGTGAGTGTGATGCAAGACGTTTCAGTGGTGTTGAGCACGAGCTTATTAGCAGAGCATGGTACATCTGGATACCCGATGACAGGTACACTTGCTAAAAGCAAGAGAGCTCAGGTCTTTTCGGCAGGAGGCTGGCTAACAGTGGGGTGCTCCTACAAGCTTTACACTGGAACTTTGCTCACCCACATGGCAAGGGAGCTGAGAACCTTTGGAATGACGATTCCTGACACAGTCATGTATTTATGGGCACTTACTGGCAGGATTAAAGAGTTTTGTACACTTTCCAGAGGAGTTCTGATTCAGGGCCAAGCAGCTAAATCACTGAGATGCCTGCCTGTTGTCACACCTGAGAGGAGACTCCTGATAAAAGAACTGTGTATTAATAATGAATTATAACCTGTTACTTTTCTAGTAGACGCCATAACTATGAGTACTTCTGTGAGATCATTGCAGTGAATTTTGAAATCCAGAAGAGTAGTAGAGTGCCACAGGAGGCCTGGGTTGGTATCAGAAATGGTTAAAAGGTTGAAGGGCAGAAGACAGGGTGGTATGTGGGGTCTTAAAAGCTAGCAAGTGGCCATCTAAGTGGTATCAGTTGGTCCTAACCCATGTAGACGAGAATGAGACTTCCAAGACACAAGGAAAAGAGGAACCCAAGAGACAGAATGTGCTTCATCATCCAGAGATGACATAAGCATGAGACCAGAAGAACTAGATTGTGCCTGTCCACTAACAGTGACTGCCTTGTCAGGGAATACTACATAGTTCCTGATGTAGTTCGAGAAGACTGGGTGCACAGAACTCTAACTTCATTAAAAAGACCAGATATGATGGTCTGACAGACTGGAGGATCCTCAGAACGCATGGCCCCAAGAGTCTCTGTTGGTATAGAAACCATTCCCGAAGCCAACTGTTGAGACAAAGATTGGATTGGACTCTAAGACATTGTTATACTGTTTGAAGAGTGTGCTTCTTGCCCTTAGTTGATACGTGGATTCAATGGGCAGGTATAGTCGAGAGACGTGGTGAGCTGATGGAGTGGGACAGGAGTTGGTCAAATAGACTCAAGAAATACGAGGAAAGAAAATGTCTTTTTATAGGGTGGGGTGAGCAGCCAAAGTTAACAATGTGTAGGTTTTACTTTGATAAATTGTATTGGATTGCAAACTTTGACTTACAGCACAATAAAATGTTTTTTTAAAAGAGTATTGGGAGGTACAGGTGTGTTTCACATTCACCTCTTAGTAATCAGCTTAGGGCTATTGCTACTGATAGAGATTCTCTTCCCTTGTAAGGTTAGATAAAATGGTCAGACATTTCTGCCGCACCATTCTTAGAGTAGGCATCAAAAGAATTTCTTCAAATGTCTCCAAACCCATGAAAGAACACAGGAAGTGAAAGTTTTGATTCTCAGGTGGCTATTTAGCCTGTTGTTACCTTACTTGCATTTAAGGTGAGAAAAGCTGTGTCTAGAGTGATCTGGGGCATCACCCAGGTTGGTTGAGCAAGATAATTGTACAGTCCAACGTCCAACACTGTGTGATAATGAATGAGAAGATAGTCAGTGAAAACAGATTCTAAATGTGTCAGGATATGTTGTATAATAGAGGGAACAGAGAGCAGGTAACTTCACTTTCAGCAGATGTTTGATTGGATATGCTAAAAGGAAAACTAGGATTTACCCAAAGAAAATACTGGCTGTTGCTTTGAGCAGCGTAGACCTGTACCTAGATACTAGGGGCATATTTATAAAATCTGAGCCATAATCAGGAATTTTTCATTGGAGAAGACTTCTAGACTTAACCAGAACTTGTGAGAGAGCAGGAAATTTCCAACTGAAGGAGGAACCCGTAGGGGAAAAACAAATGTTTTTCTTTCTGAATTTGCGCAAACATTTGGCCTTTGGGTGCACTGAAGCAGAACAAGGTAGTGTCCATTAGAAGAACTGGTTTTGACATCTAGATTGATTGGCACTACTAAGCTTTTTCTTAAGAAAATAATCCACATCCCAACTTGGTGAGTGGTGTTGATGATCTTAAAAGCTAGCAATCTGCCATGTAAGGAGAATTAGTTGGTCTCAACACAACTAAGAGAAGAGAAGGAAGGACATGAAAGACAGGGACAGCATGAGCCGAGGAGACAGGGCCAAATGATCCAGAATCTACAACAGGGATTGTGTGACCTCTTTCCCTGACCCCTTGTCTACCGATTTTGTGGCATGCCTGCCGTCTGAGGGAAGAACACTGGGAACACATAGGGAAAGCCTACCCCACTGGGAACAAGGTGGAAATATTTTTAAAAAGTGTTTACAGGGGACTGTGGGGTGACTATGTTCCTGAAGAGATTACAGACTTTGAACTAGAATGGCTAACATTTAAGGTAGGATGGCCTGGTGAAGGAAGCTTAGACAAAGCAACAGTACAATGGATGTGGTTGTTCGTTACAGGGGACCCAGGTCATCCTGATCGGAGGCCAGGTTTCCAGAGTGTTAGTACCTACAACAGGGAAGTCCTCTGCCCAGCCGAAGAAACCAGCTGCTGGCGATCACTGAGTTCCTTTACTCTGAGCGAGAGGAACTTCAACCTCCACCATATGTCCAGGCAAGGAAACCAGTCAACCCTGCACAGCCTCTATTACCTGATTGAACAGCTTGGCCTGGTGTGGCCAGTGCAGCCCCCTCTGCTCCATCAGAGACTAGCACACCCCTCACCTCACTGAAAGACTGCCCACGGGCGCCCCAGGCAGTTCAAATGCCAATGAGGGAAGAGTGGGGCCCTGAGGTGGTGAATGCCAAGGGACAAGCCACTGAACACTGAGTTATGATGTGTAAGCCTTTCCCACCACGTACCTCCGTAGCTGAAAACGTAACACTCCCTTCTACACAGGGAAGCCCCAGGCCCTCACTGATTTGTTGAAATCCATCTTCTAGACCTGCAATCTTACGTGGGCTGACTGCTGTCAGCTCCTACTCACTCTGTTCAACACAGAGGAGAGACGCTGAGTAATTCAAGCTGCGATCAAGTGGTTAGAGGAAAATGCTTCAGAGGATGCCTTGAATGCTAGAGTGTTTGCCCCAAACTGCCTACCACAGAAGGACCTGTAGTGAGACCCAAATCAGAGATGAGATGAAGTACAGAGAAGGCCATAAACATAAGCAAGGTGGCCAGGTCGTGCAAAAGCCAGATGAGAGGGGGATTTCTATGAGACTATGTGAAGCATACTGCATTTACACACCCTTTGACCGTGAGAGTCAAGAAAATCAGAGAATGGTAAACTGAGCGTCTGTGAGCCAGAGTGCAGGAGAGATCAAGCACAAGCTCCAAAAGCTGGAGGGATTTGCAGGCATGAATGCATCTCAGCTTTTAGAGGTGGCCGGTAAGGTTTTTGTGAACCAGGAGATAGACAAGAAGAGGAAGGCAGATTGGAAGATGAAGAAAAAAGCCAGTCTCAGCCACTTCCCTGACCCAGAACAAGAGGCAGGATCCCCCACCATTCAGGTGAGTAGGAAAAAGAAGTGAGGGAGAACAAAGCCGACCCAGGTGGCCTCCCTTGCAGTGTGACCATTGCTCCATCTACTGGAAAGTGGGTCACTGGAAAAATGAGTGCCTCCAGCAAGGAAAGAATTCAGTGGTTCCACCGAGGCCAACCTTTAAGGGAGAAGCTGCATTGTTCAATACGGCCCAAAACTCCATCTTTAATGATTGAGGCCAACCCTCATCAAGAGCCCTTGATGAGCCTATGGTCTGAATAAAGTTAGGGGGACAAGAATTATATTTTCTGGTAGACACCAGAGCCAAACATTTCATAGTTATCAACCCTGTGGCACCCCTCTCTTCCTGCCAAACTAACACAGGGCAACCAAAGCCCTGACCCAACAATCTTTTTGCCAACCACGGAAGTGCTCCATCGGGAGATACAAAGTGTTGCACCAATTCCTGTACATGCAGACTGCCCTATCCCATTATTGAGGTGAGACCTTTTGGAAAGCTACGGGCCACCATATCTTTTTCTGATGAAGGCTGATTTGCAGTTGCCTAAGCCAAGATTGTTCCTGACACTTACTGTTCTGAGGGAAGACAGAAGAGTGGAGACTCTTTGTAACTGAGTGTGGAAGAACTTTTAAACCCTAAGCTTGCCCAGAGATGGCCAGGAGTTTGGACTGAAGACAACCTGCCTGAGCTGGCAATTAATCAGGTGCCAGTGTGGATTGAGCTAAAACTGGGAGCTCAGCCAACAAATCAAAGGCATTACCCGATTCCTTGAGAGGCCTTGGAAGGAATCCAGTTACATGTGCAGAGGCTCAAGGGACATGGCATCATTGTCTTCTGCCAGTCACCCTGGAATACCCCCTTCTCCTTGTGAGGAATCCCGGAACAAAGGATTACTGGCTTTTCCAGGAGTTGAGAGCAATAAATCAGGCAACTGTCCCCCTACATCCAACTGTACCAAACCCCTACACCCTCCTAAGCTTACTCCAAGCAGACCTCATGGTTCACTGGTCTGGACTTAAAAGATGCCTTTTTCAATATAAGGCTAGCACCTGAAAGCAATGAACTGTTTGCCTTCCAGTGGGAAGACCTTCTCACAAGAACAAAAGTACAGGACTCTTGGACACGACTTCCCCAGGGATTCAAGAATGCACCCACTCTCTTTCAAGAGGCCCTTGCTCGAGATCTTTGCCATTTTTCAGCACAGCCTACTGGATGCATCCTCCTTCAACGTGTTGATGACCTTCTTCTAGGCCATGAAACACGGGTTGTGCTCAGGTTATGGACATGCTTCTGCAACACCTGGGGATGTGGGTATGAGGTCTCCTGAAAAACTGCCCAGATATGTCAGAGACAAGTAAAATATTTAGGATTCCTCATCTGACAGGGAGAGGAGGGTGGAGGAAGAAAAAAGCGAGTCATTAAAACATCCCAGTCCCAGAGACACAAAGGCAGATTAGAGAATTTCTGGGAGCAGTGGGGTTCTAATGCATATGGATACCTAATTTCACAGTACTGGCCAAACTATTGTATGAGGCTACAAAGGAGGGAGAGAGAGCCAACAGAACGGAACACTGACCAACAAAAGGCATTTGAAAAGCTGAAAGAACTGCAGGCAGCTCCAGCCCTAAGCCTGTCTGACCTGGCTAAGCACTTTGTACTGTATGTATCAAAAAGGAATAAGACAGCAGTGAGGATACACACCCATAACTTAGGATCCTGGGTGAAGCCAGTTGCTTACCTCTTTAAACAATTTGATGGAGTTGCAAAAGGATCGCCTCCATGCCTAAGAGCACTTGCAGCCACTGCCATGCTGGTACAGGAGGCTGACAAGCTGACTGTGGGACAGACATGTAGTAGTCAGTCTTACAAACACCAGGGGGTACCATTGGCTGACCAACTCACACCTCACCAAGTATCAAGGCTTGCTGTGTGGAAACCTGAGGCTGGTTATAGAGGTCATGTCCTCTGTAAATCCAGCAATGCTACTGCCAGTCAGGGAAGGGGGACCTGAACATGATTGTGTGGAGGTTATTGAGGCAGTGGACTTCAGCCAATCAGAGTTGCTCTACCAGCCACTAAGAAATTGAGACCTGGAGCTCTTTGTAGATGGAAGCAGCTTTATCAGCTCTGAGGAAGAGATGCGAGCTGGCTATGTAGTAGTCACCCTGATTGACGTAATTGAGGCAAAGGCTTTGTCCCAAGGGACATCCTGTCAGAGAGTGAGCTGATAGCACTGACTCGAGCCCTGAAACTGAGAAAATGAAAGGGTGTGAACATTTTCACAGACTGTCATGTACCTGGAGCTATCTGTAGAGAAAGAGGGCTTCTCTAACGACAGGACAAAAAGACTGAAAATATCCAAGTGAAATTCTGTAGCTGCTAGAGGCTGTGTGGAAGCCTAAGCAAGTGGCAGTCATCCATTGCCGAGGACATCAAAAAGCAGGAACTCCGAGGCAAGAGGAAATGCGAGGACAGATGCTTAGACAAGAAGGCCAGCAGGCCTCCCCTAGCAAGCTGCCATTGTTACCCCCTTAATTCCATGGGCACTGGATTTGAACTCCCATATATCCTGAGGGAGAAAAGGAATGAGGGGTGCATAAGAAGCTGGAGAGGGGTGGAAAAGGCTGCCGGATGGGAGAATTACAGTCCCCCATCTCCTGGGACCATCAGTCATCTTTGCCACATATGAAGCCACCTACCTAGGGCAGGAAAAGATGGAGAAACAGTTGGGGAGATACTTTTACATTCCCCTCTTGGCTACTCTAGCAAAGAAGGTCAGCCAGCATTTTGTAACTTGCAGCCAACACAATGCTATGTAGGGGCCATCCTTGCTCCCTGGAATTCATTCATATGTGGCAGCCCCATTAGAAGATGTGCAGGTAGACAACACTGTACTGCCTCGATGGGGAGAGGACTGGTAACTACTGGTTCTAATTTGCACATACTGAGGGTGGGAGGAAGCTTTCCCCACTAGAACAGAAAAAGCACAGTTTTGGCTGCCACTTCGAATTGGATCTGACAATGGACTGGCCTTTGTAGCAGAAATAGTACAGAAGACAGCCAAGGCCTTGAACATCGCTTGGAATCTACATGCAACATACAGGCCTCAGAGCTTGGACAGGATAGAGCACATGAACAGAACTGTAAAAACAAGAATCAGTAAACTCTGTCAGGAGGCGAGGCTTAATTAGGTACAAGCTTTGCTGCTAGTCTTGTTTAAGATCAGGTGTACTCCTAAGAGGACAGGATATTCTGCTTATGAAGTAATGTACAACAGGCCTCCACCTATCCCCCGAAATCTGTCAGGAACCCCCAAAGGGTTGGGAGAGACTGAATTACATAGGCAGAAGCCATGGGAAGAAGAGCTAAAGAAATCTCCACCTGGGTCACTTAACAGGCTCCAGTTAGCACTTTTGCCCCTGCCCATTATTTCTCTCCGGGAGACCAGGTTTGTGTTAAGGACTGCAGCCTATTTCCTCTCAAGCCCAAGTGGAAAGGCCACTACAATGTCATCTTGACCACACCCACAGCAGCAAAGGTAAAAGAGATCCCCACTTGGATCCACCACAACAGGCTGAAGAAGGCATCACCACCACAGTGGGAGGTAGAGACCAACCCGACTGACTCCTGCAAGATGACACTGCAACAACCAACATACCCTGCTCCAGCCACAGGCTGGGAGCTGGCTGGTCTACACATGACTGAAGCCTGAGGACGTCTGTTGTGGGACTCATCTTAATTGGACTTTAGACCATGGGAAAAGGGAAGAAGGGTATGATCTGTGTACTCATGTTACTAAGGTGGGTCAGAAAATGTTACTGTTTCATAGTTTTTGTGAATGTGAGGGCATCCGCCAGGAAAGTTGAGCTGATAACTAAATTGAGTATGCTGTGTGACCCAGGAAATAATCAATCATGTATCTGCTATGACCCAACCGAACCCCCAGTGAGCACCACTTTTGAAATATAGATGACCAGAGATGATAGGGTTCAAAATAGCTGCTTGATTAACCAGACAAAATAGAAAACTGCCACCTGAGGGAGAAAAATTTACTTCAGTGGATGTCAAGCAATTAAATACTTAGGGAAGATCGTGTGGGTCACTGAGTTGGGAAAGGAATTACATGTTTGAAGACATGTACTTGTGTGAGGTCAGTTGTAGTCAGTGTTGGAATTGGGTTCAAGTTAAATGGGCCACCTGTGAAATAGATCACACAGCCTCTATACTCCTAAAGATAGAACTTCCTCAGGCTGCAAAAAGCATCATTACACCCCTGTAGAATTAACATTAACATGGCCTCAGGATACCTATAGCTGGAAGGGAGAGGAAGAGGCTATGCCTTGGAATAGATGGAAAAGAAGAAGATCCCAGAGTAGATGTTACCCTAAAGAGAGGGTTATTACCTCTCGAAAGACTAGTTGTCAAGTCTTCTGGTCGTTCTATGAAGAGGCCACCTGACCCATGCCCCAGCCCCATGAAATGCCAAAAATTTATTCTTGGGGCTAACAGGAGCTATAGCTCAGTCTCTAAATGTTACATCATGTTATGTGTGTAGAGTAACCCTTATGGGATATCACTGGCCACGGGAAGCCAAAGAGTTACTGCCCCATGAGGTTATAAATATGAGAAGCCTGAAAAGACCACCTCTGAATGAGCTCTTCTGGGTCCTGCAGTCCTCCGTAATAGGTAAGTACTGCCGAGCCAGATGGAGAAAGAAGTTTACCTCCTCTGTCAGAAAATTTACTTGTCTGGGACAAAAGAGCTTCAACACCTCAACTACAAAAAGTGAGTGGTGGGGAGAAATAGAACTGAACAAAACTCCATTGATAAATTTACCTATCTGAGGGAAGGCTGAGAAGATCTAGGAAGCCCAAGAGATTGGACAGCCCCAGCTGGACTATATTGGGTATGCAGGAATAACACATATGCCTGCCTCCCAAATGACTGGAGTGGAAGCTGTGTGATAGGTATCATCAGGCTCTCTTTCTTCCTGTTGCCCCTTAAAACTGGGGAATTGCTTAGGTACGCAATTTCCGTCACCCTGACTTGTCAGAGAAGGGAAATTAAAATAGTAGACTGGGAAGATGATGGGTGGCCCCCTGAGAAAATAATTCAATATTATGGACCAGCCACATGGGCCAAGGATGGGTCTTGGGGACATCGAACCCTCATTTACATGCTAAATCACATAATTAGGCTGCAAACAGTGTTTGAGATCATAACCGATGAAATGTGCAGGGCCCTGATGCTCCTAGCGCATCAGCAAACCCAAATTCGAAATGCTGTTTACCAGAATAGGCTGGCCTTAGACTGCCTGCTAGCCCAAGAAAGAGCAATGTGTGGACAATGCAGTCTGACTAACTGCTGCCTGCAAATTGATGACCAGGGACAAGTCATACAAAATACAGTAAAAAAGATCCAGACATTAGTCCATGTCCTGGAGCAGACATGGAGTGGATGGAGGCCCCACAGTTTATGGGGAGGGTGGTTCTCAGCCTTTGGAGGATTTAAGGCCCTAGTGGGAGGAGGATTAGGATTAGCTATTACGGGGCTCTGCATTATCATTCCTTGTCTCTTCCCACTAGCAGTAAAGGCTACATGTTCTATGATTGAGACAGTTGTTAATCAAAAAACAACCTTGCATATGTCCTATATGAGACACTAGCAACTCCTACAGGATCAGGCAGATGGTGAGACCCCAAATTAAAAACATAAATAGGGTTTCAAAGGAGGGAATGAGAGAAAAACCTTGAAAATTCACATTCTAAACTGAAACACCGGAGGTCCAGCAGTTCCTCACAGGAGCCCAAGGACACCTCCCCATCCCCACAGCATTTCCTGTGATAAGCCCAGCTCCTAGAAAAAGAGGAAATTCTTTCCTGCCACTCAAGACTAGTACTTATCTTTGCTTCTGTAAATTTGCTGATGCCAATAGAAAAGCAGTATGAAAACCTGTAAACCTGGGGATGCCCATAAGGAGACTGTATAAAAATTCCTTTTTCTGTACTCTGAGAAACCTATAAAAAGATGGAAATATAGAGGAATGAAGAAGTGTGGCCATTTTGGACTTGAGTCCACCACGGCTCTGTCGGCTGGAATATAAGCTACTTTTAAGCACCAGCATTTGGGTGAATCTTACTGTGGTGGTCAGGATTATGTCAACCTGGTCACTACATATTTGGCTGCTGTATTAAGTGGCAGGGCGGGGTTTGTGGTGGCTCCCTGCCCCTCGGCCATCATCTCGTGACCTTCCACTACGGCGGCCGGTTGTTCACGTGGCCAGGAGCTTCTGCTCTCTTCTCCCAGCATCTGGTTCTGGGACTTGAGCTAGCAGCTGTTGGTCTCATCAGTCCTTACAGTTGGCACTTGAGAGTCCTGCTCCCTGTCCTGCCGATCCTGGATTCGCCAGCCTCTGTTGCTTCGTCTCGCCACTAGCTGGGGATCGACTGACCTCCAGCCTCTGTCGCTTCGTCTTGCCACCAGCTTGGGATCCACTGACCTACACAACCGGTGATCTGCAACTCTGGTCTCTGACTTGCTGACCTTGGCTTCCTCAGCTTCCGTGGACATGTGAGGCTTGTGCCAGAGCTTGGGACATTCAGCTTCACTGATTACGTGAGCTGTTTCCTATATTTGTATCTATCTATGTATTATAAATCTTTCCTTGTACCTTCACGTGTTACTGGTTTTGCTTCCCTAGAAAACCCAGCCTAAGACACTTACTCTCCGAGCCTTGTTTTGTCTTTTCCAGCAACATCTCTGCTGAAAGATCCTCAGCTGTCTGCCTTCAAGGACCAGGAAACCCGTCATGCCATCTACTGCAGCAGCCTTGTTATCAGGTCTCTGCCACCACCTCTTCCTGCCTTGATTGTGGCAACCCTCCCTTTCTGGGGTCTAGGAGCTTCTCAGTGCAGAAGTGTAAGGACCAAAGGACACACTGTGCCACCATGGCTCTTCTTGCTTGGTGATGGTGGGATACTTTCTCTTCTCCTTCTGCCTTGCCTCATTTCAAACCCAGTGGGAGGCAAAACTAACCAGTCCCTCTGGTGGGTTCCAGTTACCCTGTCACACAGTATCACCCAGTCACTTATATGGCAGTTAGAAGGGAATGACTAGCAAGACCGCACAGAAGTGACCCCTTGCACCACAATCTAAGCAGGAGAATTCTATGCCAGGTGATCGATGATCTAACTCAAATGGCCTGCATAGAGAGCCCTGGCCCCTCACTCTAGTCCCACACTTGAGCAAGTTGAAAGATGCACAACCCCTTGCATGAAGGGGTGGCTGGGTCCCCTAAAGGAAAGGCTTCACTGCACTGCCCAAAATTTGTAGTGTTAATATTTGTATATTCTGAATGTTCCTGAAGCCTAACTGAAACTGGTTACATCTGTAACAAATCCTAGAATTGTGGTTAATGTCTGTGAATTTTGTGTGGCTGTTGCAATGAATTTTGACACCCAGCAAAAAAGTAGGGAGTGCTGTGGGAGGGGCTTTTGCTGTCAGAGTTGGTGAAGATGGCAGAGAGAGGGGCATGTCTGAGCCCTGGCTGATGAGAAGGAGCTTTGGGGTGTTGTTCTTGACTCTCCTTCCCTCTTGTGAAGCAAGAGGTTAGATGCTGTCCCTGAGCTGTTTTTATAAAAAGTATTTTCTCAACTTGCACAGCTTTACATTTTGTTCAGGTGAATAGTCTTCAATTTATAGTTAATGCTTTATGTGGTGTATTGTACATCTAATGTAAACCTGCATCTTTGTTACAGCTTCTATGATTGCTCATTATCATTTGAGTTACACTTCAGCCTGGACAGATAGTTTTTTTTTTTTTTTTGAGACAGGGAACAGGTTAATTTTTTTTTTTTTTTTACATATATATCTCATTGTGCAAACACAGTTTTTTCAAAATACATTTTTTACCTATGTCTCCGTGGATTTTCAATCTTAGACTTCATTGGTTATGGCTATGAACTGTTGTGAGTCACCAAATAAAGGAACAGTCAACAATTGTGTTAAGGTGAGTGCCAGTGGCAGTGGCAGCATCTGGCCCTAGAGGGTACTTAACTGTACCACTCACATGGAATTTTCCCTTCCATCTCTAGGTCCTGACTCTCCAGCCACAAAACGATCACTTGTAGGATGGAGCAAGAGGTTCTACGATTTGGATCTTGTGGTTTCTGGGGACTGCTTTCACAGGACAATGAAATTTCTGAACAAAAATTAACGGTGATCTAGGAAATACAAAGACAAAGCCTTCCATTTGCTGGCAGTGTCTCAGGAAGAAAAGAAAATGGTCAAGATCCTGGTGATGTCTCGTTTCTTTTATGATTTTCCAATAAACTTGTCACGATCAGTGAAATAAGAGTGAAGTTCATCTGGAAAGTATAAATTTGGAACAGTAGAAACTGGAGAGAAATAAATGTAGACTTGGACTTCAACATTGGAAAATATATGTTTTGGGAAGTAACCCTCCATAATGTTGCACATAATATGTGAATGTGAACTTTGGGGGTTACCTTAGCTGTCAGCTTGTGTGGAATATTTCTGTCCAACCCAAGAGAAACACTCTGCCCAGTTTTTTTAGTGTACCCCTATTTTTCTCATGTTGCCACTGGGACCCAACATTGTGGGTCCCAACACATCTGTCCTTGGTAGTAGCCAGGCACCGTCTGGTTCTCCTGGTTATGTGCTGATACAGCCACACGTTCACATGGGTCTTTCTGTTTCCTGGGCTCTTTTTACCTCGTGTCTTTGTTGTTCTTGGTGATCACCTGCTCCAGATGGGTTGGGACCATTTGGTGTACCTCAGATGCAGCTTGCTATCTTTTAAGGCATTTATTTAATGGCCATTATACTTCCAAGCTTTCCATTTGTCTTACCTGAGTCTGAGAGTTTCTCAACAGCAGGCCCAGGTGTCCAAAGGATGAGCGCACTTCTTTTTCTTGGCTCTCATCAATCAAGAGTCCCCTCAGATTCTCATGTTTTTGCTCTTTGTGTAGGCTAGTCCTCAGGACAAGGGCAGGCTCCACAGGCAACCCAAGTAAAGGTCAGATTGGGTATGTGTCCACCACCAATCTGTGTAAACGTCAGATACCAACCAGCTGGCTCAGTAACATTACAGTAAATTATTTAGTATGGTCCTTTATGCCATGGTCTTTGTGACCCTCACATAATGAATGAGAGTCCGTACATAAGGTATATGGGACGTGTGATCTTCGGGGTTATATATCAACTGGGCTGGTCTATAATTCCCAGTATTGTATGATTGTCCTCTGTTTTGTTATCCAATGTAATTATCTTCTGTTTTCTGTGTGTTATGGATTCTAACCTCTACCGGTTAATGAGGCAGGATTCACAGAGGTTATATCTTCAGTGAAAGGCTTTCAAGAGGACTTGAGTCAAGTCTTCATGTTTTCTGAAGTCACACCCTTGCCTGGGGTGTAGTCTACATCCACAGTGTATATGCGGATGCTGTGCTGCGGTGTTGTCTGCCTATGGGTCCTCAGTCCAATTTGTCACAGTCTGATGTCTGGTTCTTTGGACGTGAGCCGGCACTCTGATGACTAATCGTTCAGTTCACTGGCCCTCACAGGCCTGTGCACTGATGGCCTGTTGTCACCTCTAGTTCACTAGTTCCCACAGCCTGTTGAGCCAGTGTCCTGTCATCTGGCCTGCTGATTTCAGTTCATTGAACACAGCAACCATCTGAGTCGGGTGAAGCCAACACCCAACTCACTCATTTGGGACTTGCCATCCTTCATACCATGTAAGCCATTTCCTTGATAAGGTACTTAATTTCTGTGACACAAAGCAGTGAATTATGGAAGTCAAAGACAGGAGGGGAACACCGAAGGGAGGAATATTTGATGTTACAGATGATGGAGGGATGAGGCAATTTAGAAACATTGGACATTTAGAACATCTTTATCTCTGCCTCATAGAAACCAAGTGTGTGTTGATTCCTGTCAAACAAATTGTTCATTTGCCCGTTTTTGCAGTTTGAGGAGGTCAGCTGTCATGAACCTCTTACACCACTGTACCACCTCATATCTCAAGGGAAATACTGAGTAGCAGTCATTTCTTGGTGCAGCTGTAAACATGGCAGGAGGCAGCATCTGACCTACTATAACTTCACAAGAGGGAAGGAAAGTCAAGGTGAATATGCCAGCCTGATTCCTATGAGGCAGAAGTAAGACATGCTTCCTTTCTCACCTAAATCGTTACCAGCTCTGACACTGACCATTTGTCACATGACATGGTCTACTTTTCCGTTAGGTTTCCTAATTCATTGCAGTGGTCACACAGAGTGCTCCGACAGTCCGTAGGATCATGAGCTTGTTTATATTACTGTGTTTGTATCAGTGTGCAAGGAATGGTAAGCGCAATGGGTTTTTATGCAGCTGAATCAGAGAATTGTTATATAGATTCACCTTTTTTTTTAAAGATGTCATTCCATGTGAAGATGATAGAAAGCTCCTTGTTCTTTCCTAGAAATCTGTTACGTTGGTGATCATATCCTTCATTGCCTGCAAAATGAAAGCAGAGTGGACATCATGGAACAGTCCTATGAGCATACGGCCTTGGAAAATAGGATTCATAAGTAAAAAACTCACTTTCCTTTAAGGGAACATCATGATATGGTGGACTTCTATGATAAAGCTTACATCGAAAATTCAGCTCTATCAGCACTCAACCAGGGTTGAACCAGTGCAGTAAAGAACTCTGCTAAGCATAAGAGAGGTGAGAAAACAGGTTTCCATGCTGTCCAGGAAGAATTTTCTACTGAGATTAAATTCCCTGAGAGTCAGAAATCAAACAGCAATAAGTCCCAATGCATTAAGCATCTGGCAGCTCAGACAGAAGAGACACCACATATGTGTCGTGAATATGGCAGAGCCTTCATCAGGAAGTCTGTCCTCACTGAGCATCAGATCACTCACACAGGAGAGAAACCTTATAGATGCAGCCTATGTGGGGAAATGTTTGTTAACACGTTCAAGCTTACTGAACATCAACACACAGTTAATAAAGGAGAAAAGCCACATAAATGCATAGAATGTGACAAAGCCTATCTTGATAAATGAAAGCTCAACAGACATAACAGAACTCATATGTCAGAGAGACCTTATTTACGTGATGATTGTGGAAAAGGCTTCCTTTGGAAGACAAATCTCCCTGTGTATCAGTGCATTCACACTGGGAAGAAACCGTATGTATGCAGTGAATGTGGCAAAGATGTCATTCGGAAGTCACATCTCATTGTTCATCAGCGGGTTCATACTGGGGAAAGGCCCAATATATGCAGTGAATGTGGAAAAGCCTTCGTGCAGAAGGGACATCTCATTGTTCATCAGCGAACTCATACTGGAGAGAAGCCTTATAAATGTACTACATGTGGAAAAGCTTTTACCCAGAGTGGTCACTGTTCATCAAGAAATTCATAGTGGAAAGAAGCTCTACATATGCTGTCAGTGTGAAAAGCGTTTCATACAGAAGGGAGTTCTTACTATTTGTCAGCAAACCCACACAGGAGAGACACCCTATATATATAGTTAATGTGGAAAAGGCTTCAGTCACAGGGGAAATCTGATTACTCATCAGCGAATTCATACTAGGGAAACACTATGTGTGCAGTGAATGTAGAAAGTACTTCATTAAGACGAGATACCTTGCTTTTCATCAGTGAACTCATACTGGAGAGAAACCCTATGTATGCAGTGAATGTGGAAAAGGATTCACCAACAAGAGAAATCTCAGTGCTCATCTCCAAATTCATACTGATGAAAAATCCATGTAGGAAGTGAATGTGGTAAAGCCTTCAGTCGGAAGACAGGCCTCATAACACGTTGGAGCTGTGGTAAAGAAATGGCTCCCTTTTAGTGAACCAAATGCATAAAATTTTATTCTCAGAAGTGAAGTGTGATTATACATCAGAAAATTCACCAAGATGAGAAACTCTTTGAATGCAGTGAGCGTTAGAAAGCCTTTTTCAAGAGGATCAACCTCGGTGTACATCCATGGTCTCTCAGGAGAGATCCTATGTGGCTGTAGTGAGTGTGGAAAAACTGCAGCCTGCATGTCTTCCCTTTTTTCATATGAAAGTATGCACACTGGAGAGAAATGTGTAGGCTGAATCAAGGTGAAAGACCCTTCCACACTGAGGCACATGCCAGTGATCCCATGGAGGAGAAGACCCCTCTTAATACAGTGAGCATGCAGATGCCTTCTATGGCCACTCAGCCATCAGTAAAGTTCATTAGGTTCTCAACCAATAGGAACCTAGTCTGTGTGGGACAGCCTGTTGCTGTGTGCAGACCTTCAGGAAACGACAGAGTATTTGTCCAAGAGAAAAACCTTATGAATGCAGCTAATGTGGTAGTGCCTTCAGTGATCCATTGTTTATTTTATGTCACCTAAAACAGGTTTTGGTGTTGGCAAAGAACATTGAATATATGACGGGCGATCCAAAAAAGAACAAATCTGTCTTGGAAAAAGAACAACTAGAACGGTCCTTAGAAGAAAGCACAGTGAGACTGTGTCATGCTTTGAACATGTTTTCATGAGGGCACAGTCCCTCAAAAAAGGCATCATTTTTATTAAAGCAGAGAGTCAGTGAAGAAGAGGAAGACTCTCAATAAGACAGGTTGACACAGTGGCTGCTGCCGTGGGATCCAACACAGTGAGTGTGAGGGTTGTTCAGGAGTAGTGCTAGTTCGTTTTGTTGTACACGTGGTCCTTGTGCATCAGAGTCAACTTGGCAGCACTTCAGGACAACAACAAAACATGTAGGCTAAAGACAGAAGCACTGTCCAGTGATGAAGGCTGAGCAGACATTTCTGCTTCATTGTTATGCTGCAGTGTGTGTATCCTGAGGGAAATCATATAAATGCAGAGACTAGCAAAGCCTGCTAATGCTTTTTTCATCCTCCATGAACATGTGCTTTGATACCGTGACATAATCTGATGTTAAGGCAACCATATACACTTCACTTGTTCTGTTGTGCCGACTGAATGAAAGCGTAAGTGAATCTCAGTGGAGGAAATAAAAATTGGATGTTTAAAACAGAAGAGATAATCGATGTCTTCAAATGTAAAAAGCCATGGGAAGTGGTTGGTTGGAAAAATGCAATGTTGGTTTGGTGGCTTTTGGAGCACATATGAGTCAGTTGGGTTTCTACTGGATCTGTGTGAAGGAAGAATTGAAAACTGGAATGTCTGTCCTGAATTTTAGAACTTTCCGTTATGCCAAAGACCTAAAAAACTACTGTTATAGTGAGTCTGTTGATTAATTTAACACGGATATATTATATGCTCCATTATTCGTGCCCCTGTTACCAGGAGCTGAGACTCAGTGGGGAATAAAACAGTCCATACCCTCTGGCTGAGAGCAGTCAATTATTTGTTTTATATTTAGGAGGCATCATGATACTGCAGGTAATCTAGTCAATGGATGAGGCAGGATCTACGTTAGGTGGAGAAGAACAGGAATAACTGATATGAGGGGTTTAGTTAGTTGTTTTGAGGGTAGAGGTATGGTTTGTTAGAAGTTTGGAGGGTGGAGGTACTTTTGACCGCCACTTGCTAAGAATCAGCCTTAAGCTGTTGATGCTGATGCTGATTCTTCTCCTCCTACCTTGTGGAGTTATTGGAGGAGGCCAGGTGCCACCCCATCCCATTATTACACAGCACTGTTCACAGTAGCCACAAGGTGGAACCAACCTAAATGTCCACAGTGGATGAATGGACAGACAGATGTGACACCTACATACAGTGGAATATTCTTCCCCAGTTAGAGAAAGGAAATGGTGATACTGACTATAGTATGAAAGGAGCTTGAAGAAATTATGCTGAGCAAACCAAGCCAATCACAGGAGGACAAATGCTGTCTGACCTGACATCTATGAAACAACAAATGTATAGTGACCACAGTTCTTAAGTAGTTAGCAGGAGTGGTCGGGACTGGGAAAAGGTAGCACTAATGGTGATGGGAAAATTATATTTATTAAGGGTACGTTGGAGCTGATTATTGTTATTTGTAAGTTAGAAAGCCTGGTAATGTATTGGTTAACGGCATCAGTTGCTAATCAAAAGGTTGACGGTTCAAATCCTGCAGGCACTGTTTGGAAACAATGGACCAGTTCTACTGTGTCCTGTAGGGTTGTTATAAGTCAGAATTGACTCCATTTCAGTGAGTTTTAATCATTCACATATACACCTGTAAGAAACTGATTTGGGGAAAGTTGTAGTATAGATATGGTTAAAACAAGAACAACAAAAATAGATTTGGAGGTTTAGAATCATGGTATGCTGACACAAGCAAGTTAATGGACCAAGTAATGTGTCCAGGGCTTCTGTTCTACCTCCTAGTTTGTTTCCTAGTACCTAGTGGCCATCCAAGTCACCACAGTTGGGCTCTATTCAACTGGAGCTGCAAAGAAAGGTGAGTCAGGAAAGGAGAAAGATATGCCATGTGTGGCTAATTGTCTCTATCAACCACTGCCTCCCTTGCTATGGTAGTGAAAGAATTGGCTATTACCTGAGTACTGTCACTCAGTGTTTTGATCAGTGATTCCATACAACTATTCTGATAAAAACAGGGTAAATATAGTACATTCGCAGGAATTTGAGACTTTCTAGAGTGACAGATGCTGGATGAACTCATGAAATGATTGTCCTGACATATGAGGTCCCTGAAGTAACTCTGCCAATGAATTTTCTAAGTGCTGCGCATCTCACTGCTGAATATCACTATAGTCGCCTTTGAAGTAGTCTCCTTGAGAAGCTATGCACTGACACCAGTGCCTAGTCCACCTTTGAAAGCCATTTTGACCAAAAGGTTGGAGGGTGGATGTATGTTTGACCTCCACGTGGTAGGAATCAGCCTTGAGCTGTAGATGCAGATAATGATTCTTCTACTCCCCACTAGTGGAGCTAATGGAGGAATGGCCGTTGTGTACAGTGGCATGGTGGCAAGTTTGTGAACTTAACTATATGGTTGTTGGTGAGCCAGGTTTTAGTGAGTAAACAAATGATTGTATTGGAACACTCTGCCAAGGGTTTCCCACAGAGCAGTTTCATGTTTTCAGTGATCTTTTGGTGGCAGAGTCACTTGTAAGGACCAGTGAGGTGGCCAATCACGCAGTATAAGGTAGCCTCTGACGGACAGTGGGTTCCCTTCCCACGACTCCATCATAAGTATGTTCTGACTATAAGCTGAAAACCTCCTTTTTTTTTTTTTTTTAACATTTCCATTATGTAGTTGTTGGGTGTGGCAAGTCCCAGCTGCACCAGGGGCTGATGAACCTAAGCTGACAGAAGAGACCAGAGGCTGCTGGTGGCTGGTGAGTCCCAGAATTGGTAGGTTAGATAAGAGGCTACAGGCTCATGTCCCACAAGGCGGAGATTAGGCAATCAGAAACCAGATGCAGGATTGAGATGGAGGGAGAAAGAGCCCAGCTAGAGCATGTATATTCCTGCAGCACATACAGGCCGCATCTCAGCAGAGGGCATAACCTGGGTAAGGGTAGGACCTAGGTCAAATCTTCTTGCAAGTTGTGACCTAAGGGACACCCCACACCAATTCTGCTTCATCAACATGTGGACGTCGGGATCCACAAGACATATAGTACTGTGAATCATGTCCTAGATGAGTTGGCACATAATCATAATCCTCAAATGTTCCATATCCCTTATTTGCATCATCCTACTCAGTGATTGTGTGAGTCAGCCCCTGCTCTGCTAGCCATTAACCCTTTCATACCAGTAGGAAATATATCCACCTAAAACTGGCATATGGACCTAATTTGACTTCATCTTATTTCACAAGTAGAAGAATGAGAATCAATTACTCTATTTATGCAGTCCTGCCCAGTCAACTGTACCAACCCTATAGAACAGAACAGAACTGTCCCATAGAGTTTCCAGAGAGCACCTGGTGGATTTCAACGTTTTGGTTAGCAGCCACAGCACTGAACCACTAAACCACCAAGTTTCTTATGAATTGGAATAAACTGGATGGCACTGAATCTGGTTGTTTTTGGTTACCCAAACCTTCAAGCTTTGGTGGTGCAGTGATTAAGCACTTCAGTGCTCACCAAAATGTCTACAGTCCTAACCCAGCAGCTGTTCCTTGAAAACTCTATGGTACAGTTCTGCCCTGCCCTATGGGATCACTGTGAGTTGGAATCGACTCTACAGCAGTGTGTTTGGTTTGGTTTTTGGTTTTGACCCAATGACTTGAGTGGGAGTTCCAAGACCATGGTGAGAAATGCCAAACAAAAACAATCCGTCTCACTACACATTATTGTTCCTTTATTAGTATCTTTATAAATTAGATCTTTGTCTTTAGGTGCTGGCATGAGAATGAATACAGCTAATTATACACTACAACATCGTATGTAGTACATATTTCTAATGATAAGATAAACAAATATAGAGAAACAATCTAAGTGCAGTTCATATTAGTAACTTCAATATGAGGGAAGTTGGTGTCTTAGTCATCTAGTGCTGCCATAACAGAAATACCACAAGTAGATGGTTTTAGAAAAGATAAATTGATTCTGTCACTGTCCAGTAGACAACAAGTCCAAATTCTAGGCATCAGCTCCAGGGAAAGTCTTTGTTGGCTTTGGAAGAAGGTTCTTGTTGCCAGTCTGGTGTTAACAATTTGAATCCAAGTTCATCCGCCTGTCACTGTATCCCAAAAATCCAGAGGCAGTGTGGGATTCAAGGAATAATTTATTTTCAGATCTGCAGCAGTCTTGGGACAGTGATCAATTAAACTGTCCCATTTGAGTTACATTTTCAGGGTTTTTTTCAGCCAGAATTCAAAAGGGAGGGGGCTTGCCACAGAACAATAGTCAGGAGTTACAAGTCTTCATTACATTTAATAAGTAATGTGGATTAGGAAGAGGAAATGCAGATTTATGCATCTGACCACCAAGGCAGAAAATAGAATGCAGCTAATAACCTAAGTGACCTTGGAAGAGGAAATGCAGACCTGTTAATCTGGCCTTTACATTTACCATCACTGGGACCTTCAGATTCGCATTGACCCCAGGTCCAAAGGATGCACTGTGTTCCCTGAAGTAGCTTTTGGTGTTATGTTTGCTTTATGTTCAAAGAGATTGAGTCAAGGCCCAAGACAATCCTACACCTGGAGTCCTGCCCCACCAACACAGCTGCCACCCACGCTTCCTCATTTACATTTCAGAGGCAGGTTTACAGCACATAGGAACATCACACAGCTGGTCCAGCCAAATTGCTACACACAGTATTGGAGGTGGACAATTCAATCCCTGATAGGGATTTCCTATAAATTAGAGAAATAAGGTAAAACAAGGAGCACAGGGAAGATGGAGTGAACCACATCTGTTTCTTGTTTTCTTTTGGAGATATTACCTTACTGGAAGCAATGTTTTTTAGTGAATCATTGTTCCAAAAGCACTGTTCTGGCTGGTTTTCCTATGACAATATTGATGAGGTGGGGTATAAAAATTTCTAGAGATCTTCTCATCTTTTGGAATTTTGCTGAGACTTTAAGACCAGATGTTTCCCTGTTCAAGAACAGAAAAATAATGAGTTTGTATTACACATTTCATATTGTGAAAATTTTATATTTAACATCTTTTGTTACTGGAAAGGCCCAGGAGTTCACCTACTTGCCACAAAAAGCCAATTCACTGAGACAGGAGCTTTGGAGTGAGATCAAAGGTTTTATTTTTTATTTATTTTTTTAATTTTCATTTTTATTTAACATGACTGAGTGAAAATGTACACTCACGTATAAATTTACATGCCCACCTATATGCAGCTTCCACTGCTCTCCCTGTCCGGTGACTGCACACTATTCCTCTCTGCTCCATACATGTCTCATCCTCCCAACAGCCTCCTTTCCCCTCCTCTCCACCCACTCCCCTTCCTCCAGCCAGAGGTCAGCAAGATGATATGCTATAGATGTATAGAACCATAAAGTGCTTCCAATATATGGTCACTTTGCATTGCTAAGTCCAATCCATTCCTGTCCAAAGAGTGGACCTTTGTTATAATTTATGGGAAAGGGCAGCATCAGGGCCAGGGGCCATGCTCTCAGAGGAACCCCAAAACCGCTGGACCATCAGTTGAGGTCTTTTAGTGGAGATCTCATGATGCACCTCTTTTTATTCTTGTGTTGCCAGTGAGACTCCTCTCTGTGAGCTCCATCGTGGCTATCGCTGGTAGTGGCCGGGCACCATCTGGTTCTTCCGGTCCCAAGTCGATGTAGGCACCCACTTTTGTGGGTCTCTCTGTCTTCTTGGTTGTCTTTACCGCATGTCATTTTGGTCCTCGGTGAGCAACCGTTCCTGCTGCGTTGGGACCATTTGCTGTGTTCTCGGATGGCAGCTTGGCAGCTTTTAAGACCCCAGACGCCACTCACCAATGTGGGGTGCAGAGAGCTCTCTTAGCAAAACGCTAGTTGTGCCAATTGGCCTGGAATTCGCCTAAAAGCATGGTCCTCCGCCCCTCACCCCAGCTACTCTATCCTTGCAGTATTGAGTTAAGATGGAAGGGGTACTCAAGTTATGCTGAAGTCCACTTAATGTTGTTCTTGTTTCTAATGTGTGCTATCACTGCTTTCTCCCAACTAGATTTCTAGTAACTATCTAAACTAAACTCTCCCCCCCTCACCCTCCCTCCCTCCCCTCCCTTGCAGCTGTCAAAGAGTCTTTTCTTCTATACACAAGTCTGTTTTTGAGATCTTATTGTAGAGGTCTCATACAGTATTTGTCCTTTTGTCGCTGACTACTTTCACTCAACATAATGTCTTCCAGTTGAAACCAGGTTAGGAGATGTTTCCTGGAATCATCGTTATTCTTTATCATTGCGTAGTGCTCCATTGAGTATATGCACCATAGTTTACCTATCCATTCTTCTATTGTTGGGCATCTGGGTTGATTCCATCTTTTTGCTATCGTGGACTGTGCTGCGATAAACATTCTGGTGCATGTGTCCGTTGGTGTGAAAGGCCTTGATTCTGTAGGATATATTCCAAGTAGTGGAATTACCGGGTCAAATGGTATATCAATATCCATTTTTTTAAGGAAGCGCCAGATTGCCTTCCAAAGAGGCTGGACCATTTTGCAACCCCACCGACAGTGTAGGAGGGTTCCACTTTCTCCACAGCTTCTCCAGCATTTGTTGTTTTGTGTTTTCTGGATCATGGCCAATCTTGTTGGGGTGAGATGGTATCTCATTGTTGTCTTGATTTGAATTTCTTTAATAGCTAAAGATCGTGAACATGTCCGCATGTGTTTTTTGGCTGCCTGGATCTCCTCTTTAGTGAAGTGTCTATCCATCTCCTTTGCCCATTGCTTAATTGGATGGTTTATCTTCTTCTTCTTGATATTTTGTAGTATCTTATAGATTATGGAGATCAGGCGTTGGTCTGACATAGAGTTGCCAAATATTTTTTCCCATTCTGTGGGTGTTCTTTTAATTCTATTAATAAAGTCTTTGGATCAGCAAAAGTGTTTGATTCTTAATAGTTCCCATTTATCTATTTTCTGTTGACTGAGGTTTCTTTGACAGATTTTGGAGTCTGTCCTGATTGTGTATTAAAACTTCCATTGTTGTTCCTACCTTTTCTTGGATGAGCTTTATCGTTTTAGGTTTGATATTTAGGTCTTTTATCCAGTTGGAGTTGGTTTTTGTATAAGGTGTAAGATATGGATCTTCAAAGGTTTTATTTTAAAGCTGGCATTGCAAAGGGATATGGAGGTATTCACATCCTCAAAACTTGCCAGAATCAGTCAGGCAAATTCTGAGTATTTAAAGGGAAAGACCAGATGCAGATACAGGGAACAATGTGGGCAGTTGTGGGCATGTGGGGGTTAACTGAATGGAAGTCTACTGGTTGTAAGTGGGTGGGCTGGGTGGAGAAGGTGGACTGGGTGGAGGTCTTCTTTGCAATCTTGAAGGTCATCACCAGCCATCAAGGAAAACAGAGTGGTGCTAGACATGTCTGGCCAGTAACTTAGAATAATGCTCAAACCCAAGTTACTTCTCCATTCTCCTGGCCTCCTGCTTGATTCTTTTGTCACTAGTTTTATCAAAACAAAAGGAATCATTCATTGCCTATAGTTCACTAAATCTATAGTGGAGCCTATGAGGGTGCTACCCCTAAGAAGGACCCACACTAGCATCACTGCCTGTGGCTTGTGGAATGTGGATGTGGTGTCTTTCTCAGCATGTTAGGGGTGATCTGCAACAATGTGTCTCAGGTCCTGTTAGTTATGAGCATCTCTTACATGGAGGCGTTTTTGGCCTCCACTTTCAATCCTTTTGTTTTAAACCTTCACAATCTTGGGAAAAGGTTGCAGATCATTCTCACCACTTCCTGCTAAATAGTAGGTGCTGGAGAGGGTGAAGGTTATCAGTATAGGGAAGACCCCACCAGAGGTGTGAAGAGCCACTGTATACTATTGGACCCAAGAGTATACTGACTCCAAGGGCAGGCTGTCAAGAATAAACACCCCCACAGCTGGTGGGATCTGGGCCATTCCTTTGGGAACTATTTTCAGGATACAGGGTCCAAAGATGTGAGGACGGTTCTAATAGTGAACAAGAGGAGAACTGCCCAGGAATTTACAGGTTCAAACTCTTTATACATAGCTGGCTCTACAAAGCTGAGTAGTGAAGGAGACTAACTCAGGTACCTTCAGAGGGTGGTATGGAGTCAGTTGTTCACAGGATTTTAAAACCTGACTCAGCAGAATTGTCCGTATACAAAGGACATCCTGGTTTAAACAGCACAACCCAGGTATTTGTTATGGTGGTGTTCCAAAACCCTCATGTAACCAAACTATTTTTCTGGTATGTATCTCCAAACCAACAATATAGCCAATTTTAAGTCTTGTCTGTATTTTATTCAGTAATCTTTGTCCCAGCAACTCAATAGGGCATTCAGGGACACATGGAAAGGAGTCATTGTAACTGTGGCCCTATTAGGCACTAGATGTGAGTAAAATTTTATCAGAAGAGTAAAACTTAAACTTTACACAGTCCTGCTTGGAGAGTGAGAGCCCATTGGGAAACCAAGATAGACAAGGTGGCCTTCTTGTCTAGCCAAAGCCAAGTGCCGTTGAGTCAGATCTGACTCATAAGACAAGTCTAATTTTACTTTTCTGGTCTACGTCTGGAGATGTTGATGTGTGGCCAGGAGTCATTTGCCTCAGGCCCCCATCAGTGGTCCGTTTCTTAGATTCCTCTTCTGAGAGAGTCCAAAAGGGCCCGTCATTCTGAGCCTTGTGTTGAGAAAGTCAACTGAACATCCTGTTGTAGGGTGCCCCGGACAGTCCATCATTTGGTGTCCTCATTTTTGACCATAACTGAATTTGTCGTAGTCCACATTTACTGGCCAGTGAGGTACTCATAAGCCCTCATTGCTGGGGTTAACTGAGTTACCTGGAGGTGGACCTGAAGGGCCATAGCCACAATTGGGCTTTCCTTCCATCCTTTCGTGTCTGCCACCAAAATCTGTATTACTTAAAATACCTTAAAGATCTCCTCTACCAGTTGGGAGTGTGGACTGAGGTTCTGCCTCAAGCTTTTGTAATTTGTCTTATATCTTTTGTGGACCAAGGCACAAAATATATGACTATAATGGCTTTTCTAATGGTGTCCAAAGTAAAATAGTAGACCAGTTTACCTGAACCATTATTTAAGGTGGCTAGGCATGAGTCGAATCTGACTCGACAGCACTTGGTTTGGCTTGGCTAGGAGCACCGGTCTTTTCCAAAAGCAGTAGACTACACAGGCCTCTTTAATTTCTACAGAAGTCAGAAATCCAGATCCTAGAAGAATTATATGTCGCACTATAAAAACTTTGATCAAAGTGTTCAATAAATGGTAATTGAACACCATCGGGTTTTTAAGATCTCAGGCACTATGCAGTGTGAACTAGAAAATAAAAGACATTAACAATATTAAGCCAATTATCTGAAATAACCAATGAAACTATTGAAACTGGAGGCTGAAAAAGCATCTATGTGTTGTTGTTAGGTGCCATCCAGTTGGTTCCAACTCATAGTGGCCCTATGAACAAGAGAACGAAACACTGCCTGGTCTTGCAACATGTCCACAATCGTTTCTATGTTTATGCCCATTGTTGCAGCCACTGTGTCAATCCATCTCATCAAGGGTATTCCTCCTTTTTGTTGATGTTCCACTCTATAAAGCATGATATCCTTCTCCAGTGACTGATCCTTCCTGACAACATGTCCCAAGTATGTAAGACACAGTCTTGCCATCTTTGCTTGCAAGGAGCACTCTGGTTGTAGTTTCCGGAACAGATCTGTTTGTTCTTTAGGTGGTCCATGGTGTATTCAACATTTTTGTCCAACATCATGATTCAGAGGCCTCAATTCTTCTGTCTTCCTTGTTCATGGTCCAGCTTTTGCAAGCGTTATGATGTGGTTGCAAATACCATGGCTTGAATCAGGTGCACTTTAGTCTGCAGGGTGACCTTTGAGTACTTTAAAGAGGTCCTTTGCAGCAGATTTTCCCTATGCAATGCAACTTTTGATTTCTTGACTGCTCCTTCCATGGGCATTGATTGTGGACCCAAGTAAAATGAAATCCTTGACAACTTCAATCTTGTCTCCATTTATGACACTGTTGCTTACTGGTACAATTGTGAGGATTTTTGTTTTATTGGCATTGAGGTGAAATCCATACGAAAGGTTTTCATCCTTGATCTTCATCAGTAAGTGTCTGAAACCTTCACTTTCAGCAGGTAAGGTGTTGTGTGTGTAACTCAAGTTGTTAATGAGTCATCCTCTAATCCTGATGCCTCATTCTTCTTAACATCATACATCTTTTTGGATTATTTGCTTCCCATACAGATTAAATAGGTATGGTGAAAGCATACAGCCCTAACGCACACCTCTCCTGATGTTGATGCAGCGTCCTCTTGTTCTGTTTACACGACTGACTCTTGATCCCTATACAGATTCCTTAAGAGTACAATTAGGTATTCTGGAATTCCCAATCTCTACAACATTAGCTATAATTTAGTGTGATCCACACATTCAAATGCTTTTGCATAGTTGATGAAACACAATAAACATCTTTCTTGTATTCTTTGCTTTCAGCCAAGATCCATCTGATCAGTGATGATATCCCTGCTTCCATGTTCTCTTCCGAATGCAGCTTGAATTTCTGGCACTTCTTTGTCAATATACTGCTAGTGACTATTGAATGATGTTGAGCAAAATTTCACTTGCAGGTGATATCAGTGATGTTGTTCAGTAATTTCCACATTCAGCTGGATCACCTTTCTTTGGAATGGGCATAAATATGGATCTCTTCCAGTCAGTTGGCCAGGTAGCTGTCTCCCAAGTTCCTAGACGAGTGAGCACTTCCAGTACTGCATCAGTTTATTGAAATATCTCAGTTGATATTCCATCAGTTCCTGGAGTCTTGCTGCCAATGTCTTCAATGTAACTTTGAATTTGTCCTTCAGTACCACTGGTTCCTGATCATATGTTACCTCTTGAAGTGGCTGAACATAGACCAGTTGTTTCTGGTATAATGACTCTGTATTCCTTCCATCTTCTTTTGATGCTTCCTGAGTTGTTTAATATTTCCCCTGTAGAATCCATCACTGTTACAACTTGAGGCTTGAATTTTTTCAGTTCTTTCAGCTTGATAAATGCAGAACGTGTTATCCCCTTCTGGTTTTCTATTTCCAGCTCTTTGCACATGTCATTATAATACTTTATTTAGCCTTCTTGAGCCACTCCGTGAAATCTTCTCTTTAGGTTTTTGACTTTACCTTTACTTCCTTTTGCTTTAGCTGCAAGATGTTCAAGAGCAAGTTTCAGAGTCTGTTCTGACATTCAGCTGGGTCTTTTTTTTCTTTCCTGTCTTTTTTTTTTTTTATTTAATATGACTGAGTGAAAATGTACATCCCCTTATAAATTTACATGCCCACCTATATGCAATCTCCACTGCTCTCCTCGTCTGGTGACAGCACACTATTCCTCTCTGCTCCATTCATATCTCATCCTCCCAACAGTCTCCTTTCCCCTCCTCTCCACCCACTCTCCTTCCTCCAGCCAGAGGTCAGCAGGATGATATCCTATAGATGCATAGAACCATAAAGTGCATCCAATATACGGTAACTCTGCATCGTGAAGTCCAATCCATTCATGGCCGAAGAGTGGACCTTCATTATGATTTTGGCAAGGGCAGCATCAGGGCGAGGGGACATGCTCCCAGGGGAACCCCGAAACTGCTGGACCATCAATTGAGGTCTTTTAGTGGAGATCTCAGGATGCACTCCTTTTTATTCTTGTGTTGCCAGTGAGACTCAATTTAGTAAGCACCATCGCGGCTATCACTGGTGGTGGCCAGCACCATCTGGTTCTTCTGGTCCCAAGTCTATGTAGGCACCCACTCATGTGGGTCTCTCTCTCTTCTGGGTTGTCTTTACCGCATGTCATTTTGGCCTCGGTGAGCATCCGCTCCTGCTGAGTTGGGACCATGTACTGTGCCCTCGGATGGCAGCTAAGCAGCTTTTAAGAACCCAGATGCCACTCACCGATGTGGGGTGCAGAGACCCTCTTACCAAAACGCTAATTGTGCCATTTGGCCTCGATTTCACCTAAGAGCATGGTCCCTTGCAATATTGGGTTAAGATGGAAGGGGTACTCCAGTTCTGTTAAAGTCCAGTTAATATTGATATTTTTTCTAATGTGTGCTATCACCAATTTCACCCAAGCAGATTTCTAGCAACTATCTAACCTAAACCCTCCCCCTGTCGCCCTCCCTCCCTCCCCTCGCAGCTGTCAAAGAGTCTTTTCTTCTATACACATGTCTATTTTTCAGATCTTATCATAGAGGTTTCATACAATATTCATCCTTTTGTTGTTGATTACTTTCACTCAACATAATGTCTTCCAGTTGAAACCAGGTTATCAGATGGTTCCTGGAATCATCATTATTCTTTATCATTGCGTTGTGCTCCATTGAGTATATATACCATAGTTTATCCATTCTTCTGTTGTTGGGCATCTGGGTTGATTCCATCTTTTTGCTATCATGGACTGTGCTGCAATAAACATTCTTGTGCATGTGTCCATTGGTGTCAAAGGCCTTGATTCTGTAGAATGTATTCTAAGTAGTGGAATTATTGGGTCAAATGGTATATCAATAACCATTTTTTTTTTTTTACCATTTCTATTTCTTTATTATCTGTAACCTTTGGAAACTGATCACACGAAAACTACAAAATTAGCAAATGTCTTGAAATCTGTATATAAAACATAAATTACCTCTAATTTCAAACTCTCATTTATCAGTATACCAATCTTAAAAAAACAGAAAAGGGGGAAAAAAAAAGCCACTCCAAAGATAGTCTTATACCATTCTTTAAAAAAGGAAACTGTTCCTTTTAACTTTACACCCACCCCACACCCCAATCACAAAACACATCATTTAATTGTCTTGGTCATGGACATTTCCAAGATGAGATTTTATATTTCGCTCCCATAGCTTCTGGTTGTCAGAAAATCCATGTTTTCCTTTGTTGAAGGAGTTTGGTCCTGCTGATGTTGGTGTATCCCTTCCAATATTCTTCATCCTCATCTTTGCTTCTGGAGGCATTTCCTCTGGTTCACTATCTTCATCTTCATTAAAAGCTGCTGCTACTGAAAGGGTTTTTGGAGCAAGAGTTGGAACAGTTTCTTTAGACTTACTTGATCCAAGTTTGATGGATATGGCTGATGCTTTCTTTGTCGTCTGGCTACCTATGGCAAATCCAAACTTGGAGATCTTTGTAGGCTTTGTTGGGAGGTCTTCAGTTTCTTCTTCAGCTGATCGCTTCTCAGCGCTGGGACTGGAACTTTCCCCTCCATTACTGGAAGAAACAGTCTTAGTTTTCACAGGTTTTTCTGCTTCTTCATGTCCTCCAACGGCTCCAGCTCGTTACGGATTCTCCGGCTTCTCCTCTCCTGCCTTTCTGTCTGCCATTTTCCCCTCCGCGTTCTCTCCTGCCTCAATATCCATTTTTTTTAAGGAAGCACCAGATTGCTTTCCAAAGAGGCTGGACCATTTTGCAACCCCACCAACAGTGTAGGAGGGTTCACCTTTCTCCACAGACTCTCTAGCATTTGTTGTTTTGTGTTTTTGGATCACGGCCAACCTTATTGGGGTGAGATGGTATCTCATTATAGTCTGGATTTGAATTTCTTTAATAACTGAAGATCGTGAACATGTCCACATGTGTTTTTTTGGCTGCCTGGATCTCCTCTTTAGAGAAATGTCTGTCTATATCCTTTGTCCATCTCTTAATTGGATGATTTATTTTCTTCTTGTTGATATTTTGTAGTGTCTTATAGATTATGGAGATCAGACATAGAGTTGCCAAATATTTTTTCCCATTCTGTGGGTGTTCTTTTAATTCTATTAATAAAGTCTTTGGATCAGCAAAAGTGTTTGATTCTTAATAGTTCCCATTTATCTATTTTTTCTTCTGTTGACTGTGGTTTGTTTGACAGATTTTGGAGTCTGTCCACATTGTGTATTAAAACTTCCATTGTTGTTCCTACCTTTTCTTGGATGACCTTTATCATTTTAGATTTGATATTTAGGTGTTTTATCCAGTTGGAGTTGGTTTTTGTATAAGGTGTAAGATATGGATCTTGTTTCAGCTTTTTGCAGATGGGTATCCAATTTTGCCAGCACTATTTGTTGAAGAGACTGTTTTTACCCCAGTTTAATGTCTTAGGGGCTTTGTCGAATATCAACTGTTCATAGGCAGATGGTGTCATTTCTGGGGTCTCAGTTCTGTTCCATTGATCAATCTATCTGTTCTTGTACAAGTACCAGGCTGTTTTGACCACTGTGGCAGTGTAGTATGTTCTAAGGTCGGGTAATGAGAGGCCTCCCAGTGTGTTCTTCTTCTTTAGTAGTACCTTACTTACCTGGGGCTTCTTCCCTTTCGAAACAAAGTTGGTGATTTGTTTCTCCATCTCATTAAAAAAATGACGCTGGAACTTGTATTGGGATTCCATTATATAAGTAGATTGCTTTGTGTAAAATAGACATTTTCACAATGTTAAGTCTTCATATCCATGAGCAAGGTAGGTTCTTCCATTTATCTAAGTCTCTCTTAGTTTCTTGTAGTAAGGGCTTGTAGTTCTCTTTGTAAAGGTCTGTTATTTCTCTGGTTAGATGAATTCCTAGGTACTTTATCTTCTCAGGGGCTATAGTAAATGGTACTGATTGGATGATTTCTTCATTAACAGTCTCGTTGTTGGTATAAAGGAATCCTACTGATTTACTTATGTTTATCTTGAACCCTGAGACTTTGCTGAACTCTTCTATCAGTTTGAGTAGTTTACTTACAGATTCTTTGGGATTCTCTGCATATACAATCATATCATCTGCAAACAGGGAGATTTTAACTTCTTTGCTGATGCAGATGCCCTTTATTTCTTGGTCTTGTCTAATTGCTCTGGCTAGAACTTCTAGTACAATGTTGAATAGGAGAGGTAAGAATGGGCACCTTTGTCTAGTTCCTGTTCTCAAGGGAAAGTCTTTCAGTCTCTCTCCATTCTGGATGACACGGGCAATTGGCTTTGTATAAATGGTCCTTACTGCCATTTGAGGAATTTTCCGTCTGCCTATTTTGCTAAGAGTTTTTAGCATGAATGGGTTATCAAATGCCTTTTCTGCATCAATGGAGAAAATCAGTGATTCTTGTCTTTTGTGTTATTTATGTGGTTAACCACATTAATTGTTTTTCTGATCATGAACCAGCCTTGCAACCCTGGTATGAATCCCACTTGGTCATGATGGATTATTTTTTGGATATGTTGTTGTATTCTATTGGTGAGAATTGTATTGAAGATTTTTGCATCTAGATTCATGAGTGATATCAGTCTGTAGTTCTCCTTCTTTGTTGGGTCTTTCCCTGGCTTTGGTATCAGGGTTATGCTGGCTTCATAGAATGAGTTTGGGAGTACTCCATCCCTTTCTATACTGTGAAATAGTCTCAGTAGTATTGAAGATAACTCTTCTCTAAAAACTTGGTAGAATTCTGCAGTGAAGCCATCTGGGCCCGGGCTTTTTTTGGTTGGCAGTGTTTTGATGAGATTTTCAATCTCTTCCTTCGTGATAGGTTTATTAAGTTGTTCTGCTTCATGTTGTGATAATTTGGGTAGGCGGTATGAGTCAAGGAATTTGTCCATTTCCTCTAGGTTTTCAAATTTGTTAGAGTACAGTCTTTCATAGTATTGTTATGATAGTTTTTATTTCTGTTGGACCTGTGGTGACAACTCCCCTCTCATTTCTAATTTGGGTTATTTGTTTCCTTTCCTGCTTTTCTTTAGTAAGTTTAGCCAGTGGTTTGTCAATTTTGTTCATCTTTTCAAAAAACCAGCTTTTGGTCTTTTCAATTTTTTCAATTGTTTTTCTATTCTCTAATTCATTTAGTTCTGATCTAATCTTTATGATCTGGTTTCTTCTGGTGCCTGAGGGGTTCCTCTGTTGTTCTGTCTCTACTTGTTCAAGCTGTAAGGTTAGTTCCTTGATTTGGTTTCTTTCTTCCTTCCAGATGTGTGCGTTTATGGAGATAAACAGACCTCTGAGCACTGCTTTGGCTGTATCCCCTAGGTTCTGGTAGGAAGTGTTTTCGTTCTCATTGGAATCCATGAATTTATTTCATCCTTGATTTCTTCTATAACCTATTTTTTTTTTAGCAAAATGTTGTTCAGTTCCCAAGAGTTCCACTTTCTATCTGTGTTTTTTCTGCTATTGATTTTGACTTTTATGGCTTTGTGATCTGAGAAGATGCTTTGCAGTAATTCAATGATATGGATTTTGTTGAGAATTGCATTATGTCCTAACACATGGTCAATTCTGGAAAATGTTGCATGTACGCTGGAGAAGAAGGTGTAGTTGTCTGCTGTTGGGTGGAAAGCTCTGTATATATCAATGAGGTGTAGTTGGTTAATTGTGGCAATCAGGTGTTCAGTATCTTTACTGAGCTTTTTTCTAGATAAATCTGTCCAGTATTGAGAGTGGAGTGTTGAAGTCTCCCACTATTATTGTGGAGTCATCTAACTCTTTTTTGAGTGTAGTCAGTATTTCTTCAGTGTACTTAGGTGCTTTGATATTAGATGCATAAATATTTAATATAGTTAACTCTTGCCTGTGTACTGAACCTTTCAGCAATAAATCGTGTCCATCTTTGTCCACAATGGTGGATTTTACATTAAAATTGATTTTGTCTGAGATTAGAATTGCCACACCTCCTCTTCTTTGTTCATTGTTAGCTTGATATATAATCTTCCATCTTTTAATTTTCAGTTTGTTCCTATCTTTAGGTCTCAAGTGAGTTTCTTGTAAACAACATATGAATGGGTCATCTGTTTTCATCCAAGATGTCACTCGATGTCTCTTTACTGGAGCATTCAGTCCATTCACATTCAATGTAATTATTGATAGGTATGTGTTCAGTGCTGCCATTGTGATATGTTTATTTTTGTGTTGATGTTTTCTCTGTTGTTCTTATTAGTCTGTTCTGGGACATTCTTTTTTGGGAGTTGATTTTTCACCTTTTTCAGAGCTGTTTTTGTAGTTGTTGAGACTTGTGTGTTACATTTCTTGAAAAGGTATGATACATCTTTCTTGTGCTTTACAGCTGCCCCTATGATCTCCCTTAATAAACTGTATATAAACCCAATTTTAATTACTACCAGTCTTGTCATCTTTCTCTCCATCTAGGAAGACTATAACGACTGTAGTACATCCTTCTTTTTAATATGATCGCATCATAGTTTTCATGATAATCACTGGATTGCTTCTTTCTGTATTAAAGCTGTGATTGACTTTGAAGCCTTCCCTAACTGAGTAGAGTTTTGAGTGGTGTGTCATTCTAAAATACAAAGTTAGTGGTTTCATTCTTCTAAGCCAGAGCCAAGAACTTCTTTCAGTATTTCTTGTAGTTTTGGTTTGTTTTTTACAAAGTCCCTGAGTTTCTGTTTATCTGGGAATGTCTTCATTTCATTTTTGTATTTGAGAGATAGTTTTGCAGGATATATAATTCCTGGTTGGAAGTTCTTCTCCTTCAAGGCTTTGAATGTGTCATGCCACTGTCTCCGTGCCAGCATGGTTTCTGCTGAGAAATCTGACGAGAGCCTACAGGGTTTCCCTCTGCATGTTAGCTTTGCTTTGAGTCTTGCTGCCTTTAAGAGTTGCTGCTTGTGTTTCATTTTGTTAAGCTTGATTATAATAGGTCTTGGAGTCTTTCTTTTGAGATCTATATTGGGTGGCGTACGATACACATCTGAGATGTCTATATTCTCTTCCTTCATGATTTCTGGGAAGTTTTCTGTCAGCAGTTTAGCAACGATACTCTCTGTGTTCTCAGGTGTCTCACCCTGTTCAGGGACTGCAATTAATCGAAGGTTGTTCCTCTAAATAGAGTCCCACGTGCTTCTTCATTTTTCTTGTTTCTTTTTTCTGATATCTGCTCATAGTCACTGGCGTCAGTAGCTCTGTTTTCCAAGTCAGAAATTCTTTTTTCCATTTGTTCCATTCTGTTTCCTTGGCTTTGCATGGAAGTTTCTATGTCTTTGACTTTGCTCTTGATCTGTTGGATTTCAGAGTACTGGTGTTCCATCAGATGGAACACCTTGCTTAATTTTTCACTTTGTTCTGCTGCATTGTGTATAAGATCTAGGAGGGCTCTGTATATAATCATTTTGTATTCACTTTCTGATGCTTTCACAAAAGTTTCTTCATCTGGAAAACTCCTTGGTTGCTTTGTTTGGGAGCCTTCTGAAGGCATGGGTGATTTTTTGTATGGCACAAGTGTCTTGCTTTTTGGGTCCCATGTGAGTAAGTAGAGGTTGGAAGAAATACTCTGAGGATGGACTGCAGATGTTTCTCTAGGCTGTCTTAAAACGTAAAGTAAAAGGTATCTGACCACTTCCCAAGTCAGTCAAGTTTTCAGGTGTAGAGTTCCCTCTTCCCAGCTGGCAAAGTAAGCACCTCTGTATCCAACCCCAGATAATATAAATAGGTTCAGAATACAGCAATGCTACTGCCCTGTTCACCTCTGCTGACAGGGCCCAACTTTAGGTGACACTGTGTAAAGTACTGCTTTTCTACCAGAAAAGCACTCTCCTGTGGTCAGGCTCTGGCTCCCAAGCTAAGAATTAGGTCCAGCTGTGACCAGCATATCCAAGATGGCACCCTCCACACAGGCAGCAGATAGAGGGGCTAAAGGTGCCTAAGAGGTAGTGATTCCTCTGCTTCTGTTGCAGAGCCCCCAGCGTAGGTAACACTGTGTAAATTACTGCTTTTCTGTCAGAGAAGCGCTGTCCTGTTTGCAGGCACTGGCTCCCAGGCTAAGAATTAGGTCCCACTAAAATCTCCATACCCAACACACTGGCAGTGTGATTCCGTATAAAACCCGCTGTGGCAGTGATAAAAAGACAGGCCCAAAGTGGCTAGATTAACAGAGTCCTAAGCCTGGCTCTCAAAATATTGCAATTTCGCCTGCCTATCCACCCAGCAGTGCGTCTGAGTCTAGCCGCTAGGCAAGACCCAGCTCTCCCTACCAGCCAAGACAGAGAAAAAAAAGTCAAAATGGTGCATTTACCTTCAGTCCGTGAGAGCCAGAGCTAGCCAGGAGTGGGAGTCAGTGAAAGAGAGGAGGTTTTTCACTCAGTGGTATGAAGTCCAAATTAAACAGCCCTGTGCCATGTCCTGGGGCTGATTAGGTGATCATAAGGCTCCGTTTGATTATCAGTTCAGGTCTTGGTTTCCAGGGGGATATAGGGAGACATGTGCTTAGTCCGCCATCTTGACTCTGCCCCCTCTTTCCTGTCTTTTTAAGGACATCTTGCTTTCTACATGGATGCTGTCTTTGATGTCATTCCACAATTTGTTGAGTTTTCCATCATTAGTGATTAACACATGAGATCTGTTCTTGAGATGATCTGTAAACTTAGGAGAGATATACTCAAGGTCATACTTTGGCGCTTATGGACTTATTATAATTTTTTTCAATTTCAATTTGAATTAGCATATGAGCAATTGATGACCTGTGCCACAGTCAACACCTGGTCTTGTTCTGACTGCTAATATGGAGCTTTTCCATTGTCTTTTCCGTAGATGTACTCTATTTTGTTCTTGTACATATTCCATCTGGTGAGGTCCATGTGTAGAATCACCATTTGTATTGGTTAAAAAAGGTATTTGCAATGAAGAAGTCTTTAGTTTTGCAAAATTCTATCATGTGATCTCTGGCATTCTTTCTATCACCAAGGCCATATTTTCAAATTGCCAATTCTTCTTTGTTTCCAACTTTTGCATTCCAGTCACCAGTAATTATCAATGCAGCCTGATTGTATGTTCGATCAACTTCAGACTGTAGAAAATGGTAAAAATCTTCAACCTCTTCATTTTGGCCTTAGTGGTTAGTGTGTAAATTTGAATAATAGTCATATTAACTGGCCTTCCTTGTAGGCATATGGGTATTATCCTATCACTGACAGTATTGTACTTCAGGACAGATCTTGAAGTGTTCTTTTTGATGATGAACATAACACTGTTCCTCTTCAAGTTTTTGTTCCCAGCATAGTAGACTACATGACTGTCAGATTCCAAATGGTCAGAACTGGTCCGTTTCAGCTCACTAATGCTTAGGATGTCAATGTTTATGCATTCCATTTCACTTTTGACAATTTCCAGTTTTCCTGGACTCAAACTTCGTACATTGCATGTGTTGATTATTAGTGGATGTGTACAGCTGTTTCTTCTAATTTTGAGTCATGCCACATCAGCAAACAAAGATCTTGGAGGCCTTACTCCATCCATGTCCTTAAGGTTGATGCTACTTTAAAGAGTCAGCTTGTCATGAAATGAATTGTGTCCCCCCAAAAATCTATGTAGCCACATGGGTGGGCCATGATACCCAGTATCTTCTGATTGTCCTCCATTTTGTGATTTTGCTGTGCTGTATGTTAAAGGATTAGGGTGGGACTGTAAATCCCTTCAGAAGATCACCTCCCTGTTCCACTGTAAAGGGAGTTTCCCTGGAGTATGGCTTGCACCACCCTTAATTCTTTCATCCTAGAAGAGATGAAAGGAAAGAGAAGCAATCAGAGAATTGGGAACCTCACACCATCAAGAAAGTAGCATCAGGAGACGAGCACATCCTTGAGACCTGAGGTTCCTGCACCAAGATGCTCCCTGGACAAAGACTGGTGCAATGCCAAACTTTCCTCCAGAGCCAACAAAGGGGAAAGCCTTCCTCCGGAATGGACATCCTGAATTTGGACTTATAGCCTACTGGACTGTGTAAGAATAAACTTCCATTTGTTAAAGCCATCCCATCTAGTATTTCTGTTAAGGAGCCCTAGCTGACTAAAACACAGTTCTTCACAGTTGTGTTCTGAGTGCCTTCCAACCTGAGGGGCTCACTTTCCTGCACCACATCTGACAGTGTTCAGCTGCTGCTCATAAGGTTTTCCTAGGCTAATTCCTTTCAGAAGTAGACCACTGTGTCTTTCCCAGTCTTAGTCTGGAATCTCAGCTGAAACTTGTTTTCTGTGGTTGACTCTGCTGATACCTAAATACCAGTGGCATAGCTTCCCGCATCACAACAACAAGCAAGCCTCCACTGACAGACAAGTGGGAGCTGCTCACTCTATCAGGTAAAGGAGGGTAACAGCATCAGGCAAGGAGGGTAACAGCATCAGGTAAAGAGGGTAACAGCAACAGGCAAGGAGGGTAAAGTCTACCTAGTATATATATATTCTAGCTACTTGAAAAGGAAACAGTATATAAATATACATTATACCACATAGCTCTTAACCCAATTATCCTAAAGTCTAAGGCTGAAATAAAGCTTTTTTTATTAACCATTCCAGGTCTTTAACTCTTAAGGTTTCATTACTTCCCTTTTAGAAATGGTGAAATCTCTGTTTAAGTAAACCGGTTACTGATATACACAGAACTTCAAATCTGTTTATGGTTTTGATTTATTCAATTTCTGATATTTAAAGTAGGAGTTTTGATCTCTTCTCTGTGTTTTAAAAACATCTCCACCCAATTATGAAGAGTTTTTCAAAAGCCTTCTTGGGTCTATGACTTGAGGCTGATCTTGACCAATACAAGTTAATTTTTTTCTTTTAGCCCAGTTGACAGCATGTCTGGATCCACAAAAAGCCAATTCACTGTGACAGGAGCTCTGGGGTGAGATCAAAGGTTTTATATGCAAGCTGGTGTTTCAAAGGGACAGGCAGGTATTCTCATCCTCCAAAGTCTGCCCTAATTGGTCAGGTGAAGTCTGAGTATTTAAAGGGAAAGACGACAAGCTGATGTAGGGAACAATGTGGTCTACTGGTTGGAGGGGTTGTCAACTGAGTGGAGGGAGGTTCTACTGGGTGGAGGAAGTGCACTGGGTAGAGGAAGTTCACTGGGTGGAGGTCAGCTTTGCAGTATCCCAGGTGTCAGTGGCCATCAAGAAAAAGAAAGTGGTACTAGAAGTCATCTGACTAGTAACCTAGGAGAATAATGCTCAAACACAAATTACTTCTCCATCCTCCCCAGCCTCCTGCTTGATTCTTTTTATCATTGGTTTAATCAAGACAAAAGGAGTCATCCATTGCCTGTAGTTCGCTGAATCTACAGTTGCACCTATGAGGACCCCACCCTAACACAGGCCTCACCTTAACAAGAGCCCACCCTACCTTCACCACCTGGGCCTTGTGGAATGTGGAGGTCATGGAGGTCATGTCTTTCCCTACATGTAAGTGGTGATCTGAAACAGTGTGTCTCAGGTCCCCTTAGTTTTGAGTACCCCTCACATGGAGGGTTCTTCAGTCACCAGTTTCACTTTCAGATAATTCCCTAAAATATGTGTTCTTAATTGCTTGTGCATTCAACACTGCTGGCTGAAAAATGGCATGAAGCAGTAAACTGAGGCAGTGTTGACTCAGTCTGAGACTTGTTGACTCCCAGACTTGGGTTCCCAGGAGGACACTGGCCTGTAGCCTTTATCCTTGACCCTACTCCGAACGTAACGCAGCCTCATATACTGTATCTGCTTCTTTGCCATGTGAGGGCCACTTTTAGGCAGTACTACTGGTGGTAAATGTAAGAAGCTAACAAAGGTCACTTAAGTTATTAAGCTACATTCCATCCTCTGCCTCAATTATCACCCTGGGACTGGAGTAGCAGGTCTGCTTTCCTACCTCTACGGCTAAGGAAATAGAATTGATTAAGACCTCAGAGACAGGTAAAAAGTTTTTGGATAGTTTACTCTGTTTAATTATCCTGTGACAAATTTTTGGTAATTCATACTGTTTGATTGTCCTGTGACAAATTTTAGATAGTTGACTTTGTTTGATTTTACTTGACCAGCTTTGGCAATTCCCACTGTTTGGATTATCCTGTCACAAATTTTAGAGTTTATTCTGTTTGATTATCCTGTGACAAACTTTTGAGGAATTCACACTGTTTGATTATCCTGTGACAAACACAATACTAGCAACCCCTTTGAATTCTGGTTATAAAAAAACCACTAGAAATGTAATCCCAGTGGGACAGCTTTTGGATGCTGTCTCCCAGATTGCTAGCAAAATCTGGAAGTCAGTTATTCCTTGAACCCTATGTTATCTTTGAATTTTTGACTGCAGTGACAGATGGAATGTACTTGGTTTCAGTTTGGCAACACAACCATGATATCCTTCTCCAGGCATTGATCCCTCCTCATAACATGTCCAAAATATATGAGATGTATGTAGTCTTGCTGTCTTTTCTTCCACTGAGCACTCAGGTTGTACTTCTTCCAAAACAGATCTTTGTTCTCTTGGTGGTCCATGGTACATTCCTTATTCTTCTCCAGCATGACAGTTCAACAGCATAGGTTCTTTTGTTTTCCTTATTCCTTATCTAGCTTTCACATGCACATGATGGGATTGAAAATTTCATGGATTGGGTCAGTTGTGCCTTAGTCTGAAAGGTTACAGTTTACTTTTTTATTTTTTTATTTTTGTGAGTGAGTGAAAATGTATAGTCCTGTATAAATTTGCCTGCCCACCTATGTGCAGATCCCACTGGTCTCCCTGCCTGGTGACTGCACACTCCTCCTCTCTGTTCTTTTCATGTCATAGCCTCCTAACAATCTCTTATCTGCTTCTCTCTACTCTCTACCCTGCCTCCAGTAAGAGGTCAACAGGATGACATTCTATAGGTGCTTGGGACCATAAAGTGCACACATGATATTGTAACTCTGCGTTGCCAAGTCCAATCCATAAGTGTTCGAAGAATTGACCTCTATTGTAATTTATGGGCAGAGTCAGCATCAGGGCCAGGGGCCAAGCTCCCAGGGGAACAGTTTACTTTTAAACAGATTAAGTAAGTCCTTTGTAGCTGATTTTCCCAATGCAGTGCCTCTTTGATTTCTTGATTGCTGCTTCCTTGGACATTGATTGTGGAAGTAAGTAAAAGGAATTCCTTGACCTCAATCCTTTCTCCCCCTATCATGATGTTGCTTATTGGTCCAGTTGTGAGGCTTTTTGTTTTCTTGATCTTGAGAGGTGCAATCCATACCGAAGGCTGTGGTCCTTGGTCTGCATCAATGTTTTCAGTCCTCTTCACTTCCAGCAAGGAGGGTTATACCATTTGCCTAACAAGTTGTTAGGGAGTCTTCTTCCAATCCTGATACCGGTTCTTCTTCATATAGTCCAGCTGCTTGAACTATTTGCAGAGTATACAGATTGAAAATGTATGGTGAAAGGATGCAACTCTACTGTACACCGTTCATGACTTTCAGCCATACAATGTCCCTTTTTTCCACTTGACTACTGCCTCTTGATCCATATGCAGATTCCTTATGAGATGTTGTGGAATTTCCCTTTTCTTTTGTGTTATCCATAATGTGTCATGATCCACCCAGTGGACTGGCTTTACGTAGTCAATGAAACACAGGTAAACAAGTTTGTGGCATTCCCTACTTTCAGCCAGGCTCCATCTGACATTAGCAGTGGTATCCTGGGCTCTAGATCCTCCTCTGAATCAGTCTTGAATTTCTGGCTATTACCTATCCATACACTGTTGTGGTTGCTTTTGAATGATCTTGAGCAAATTCTTACTTGCACGTGATATTAATGATATTGTTTGATAATTTCTGTGTTCAGTTGCATCACCTTTCTTGGGAACAGGCATGGACATGGATCTCTTCTGATAGGTTGGCCAGGTAGCTGTCCTCCACATTTCTTGGCATGGATGTGTGAGCCCTTCCAGTGCTGCAGTCATTTGGAGGAGCATCTGAATTGATATGCCGTCTATTCCTGGAGCCTTGCTTTTTCACCAGTGCCTTCAGTGCAGCTTCGACTTCTTCCCTGAGTACCTCTGGTTCCTGATCCTGTGCTGCATCTTCAAGTGCATAAACATTCACCAGTTCTCTGTGGTATAATCACTTTGTGTATTCTTTCTGACTTCTTTTGTTGCTTCTTGAGTTGTTTAATATTTTCCCCGTAGAATCCTTCACTATTGCAATTCGAGGCTTGACTCTTTTCTTCAGCTTTCAGCTTGAGAAATGCAGTGTCCAGGTTAGCTAGGGAACTTGATCTTTGCTGCCACATACTAACATATTTTACTCCAGAATCTAATGTTTTCTGGAGATAACAAAGGTCGTGGTTTGCATTATAGAACACTCACATATTGGTAAGGTTACCAAGGGAACCCGATCTGCCACGTATCAACAGGTCTCCCTGTCAGTGTGTGATGTAAATATAAGTTCTTCCTGGCAGTTGTGATGCAGATATAACAGTTCCTCCTGGCACTTGTGAAGTGACTACAGTTAGCCTCAAATCCAATAAAAAATCAAGTTAGTACCTCCCCTCCCGTCTATGATATCACCTCTTGTCTTGCCAATAAAAAGTACCTGGAAAATGCATACTGGGTGTTTTTGCACTCATGGAAAAGGGAAAGTACATTCCAAATGGTCAGACCTTATATATATATGTGCGTATGTGTGTATATATATATATGTATATATAAATATGTATATATAAATATAAACATATAAATATATATATATATAAATATATATAAATGTATACACATATACATTTATATATACATATATATGTACACACACACACTGGTGGCGTAGCTTAGCTGTCCCATGGCGGACAGATTTGATCTGAGCCTCCAGACTAAGACAGACTAGGAAAAAGGACCAGGCAATCTACTTCTGAAAAGAATTAGTCAGTGAAAACGTTAGGAACAGCCATGAAACACTGTCGGATATTTTGCTGAAGTATTAGCCCCCAAATGGAAGGCACTCAAAAGATGACTGGAGAAAGTGCTTTGTTCTCAAAGTACTGCGGGATGATGGGGAACCCACTGCCATGGAACCGATTCTGACTCACACAGACCCATGGACAGAGTAGAACTGCCCCACAGAGTTTCCAAGAGGGGCCTGGTGAATTTCAGCAGTCAGCTTTTTTGGGTTAGCAGCTATAGCACTAACAATGTTACCCATTTCCTCTTTGGAATGTACTTTCCCTTTATACTAACAAAAAGGATACATCCTGGTGTGCTTTTGGGGAGGGGTTGCCCAATTTGCTGTCAGTCTGGAGACTGAGCTTGCTAGCTGGATCTCTAGAACCCGAATCAGGTCACTTGAGGTCTAATCAGCTGTATGACCTTGACACAGAAGATGTTCTTTCCTTATGGTTTCCTGTTTCTAGCTCTTTGCACATGTTATTATAATGGTTTGTCTTTTCAGATAAAGCTTTGAAATTCTCTGTTCAATCTTTTGTCATTTCTTTTATTTTAGCTGCATGACCTTCAAGAGCAAGTTTCAGAGTTTCTTCTGACATTCAATTTGGTCCTTGTTTTCCTCTTCTCTTTTTAATGACCTCTTGGTTTGTTCAGAGGTGATATAATTCCACAACTGGTCTGTCTCCAGTCTGTTCTTGAGAGCATCTTTAAACTCAGGTAGGATATGCTTAAGGTTGTACTTTGGGTTCCTGGAGTTCTGAATTTCTTCAGTTTCAGTTTGAACTTGCATATGACAAATAGATGGTCTGTGCCACAGTCAGCAAGCACCTGGCCTTGTGACCGCTAATAGTGAGCTTTTCCGTGGTCTCTTTCCACAGGTGTAGTCAATCTGATTCCTGTGTATTGCTTCTGGTGAGATCCATGTGCGTAGTCGCAGTTTATGTTGCTAAAAAAAAAGTATTCATAAGGAGGAAGTTCTTGGTCTGCAAAATTCTGTAATTTGATCTGCTTCATCATTTCTGTCACCAAGACAGTATTTTCCAACTAAGGACCCTTCTACTTTGTCTCCAGCTTTTTCATCCCAATCGCCAGTAATTATCAGTACATCGTGGCTGCAAGTTCCATGAGTTTCTGACCGCAGAGGCTAGTAACAATCTTCATTCAGCTTATTCATCTTTGGCCATAGTGACTGGTGTATACATTTGAGTGACAGTTGTATCGACTGGCTTGTCTTGTATACGTATGGATATTATCGGTCAGTGACAGCATTGTACTTCAGGACAGATCTTGAAATGTTCTTTTTGACAGTGAATGCAAAACTATTCCACTTCAAGTTTTCATTCCCAGGGTAACAGACCGTAAGATGATGTGATTCAAAATGGCCAGTACCATTCCATTTGAGCTCACTGGTTCCTAGGATAGGAATGCTTATGCTTTCCATTTCATCTTTAATGATTTCCAATTTTCCTAGATTCATACTTCATACATTGCACATTCTGATGATTAATGGATGTTTGCAGCTGTTTCTTCTCATTTTGAGTTGTGCCACATTAGTAGCTGAACATCCTGAAAGCTTTTACACCATCCACATTGTTGGTGCTATAGATGCTAACCAAAAGGTTGACTGTTGAAATTTACCAGGCCCCCCGTGGAAACTGTGGGCAGTTCTACTCTGTCCATAGGATCAGTGTGAGTCATAGCAGTGGGTTCCCCTTCACCCTCGGTACTTTGAGAACAAAGCGCTTTCTCCAGTCATCCTTTGAGTGCCTTCCATTTGGGGGGGCTTGTATTTCAGCAGTATATCTGACAGTGTTTTATGGCTGTTTGTAACGTTTTCACTGGCTAATTCTTTTCAGAAGTGGATTGCCTGGTCCTTCTTCCTAGTCTGTCTTATTCTAGAGGCTCAGATCAAACCTGTCCACCATGGGACAGCTAAGCTATGTCACCTGTGTGTGTGTGTGTGTGTGTGTGTGTACATAAACGTATATGTACGTATATGGACGTTTATGTACACACACACACACACACTCACACACACACACACATATATACAAGGTCTGACCATTAAGTTTGGGAACTCGTCCTGGAAAAAGTGGTACATACTTTACTGCTGTATATCACTAGGTTCTCCATCAAAGTACTACTCCTGGAAAGGTATGCATGGATGTCAGCTCCCAGTGTACGCTTCAAATCAGTTTTTGGAACACTTTCTAGAATGGCCATCAGAGCTCTTCTCATACTACCTTTGATGTTGTCAATGTCATCAAAATGTTTTCCTTTTGATATTTCCTTTTTCTTCAGGTAAAGAAAAAAGTCATTGGTGGCCAGATCAGGTGAGTGGGTAGGGTGTTCCAATATAGCTGTTTGTCTACTGCCTGAATAATTCTCTCACAAACAATTATACTGTTAAGTCTGTAAACTTGCCACCATGCTCCTGTGGGTAGTGGCTATTCCAGAAAGTGTTCCAAATTGCTTTGAAGGGTGGACTGGGTGCTGGGGTTGGTTCATGGCTTTCCAAGGAGGGTACTTCAAAGGTGACTTTAATGATTTTCAGCAATGAGGTATGTAGCACCTGGAGCAGTGAAGTTCATGGCCGTAATTGTCGGACTGCGTGTGTGTGTGTGTGTGTGTGTGTGTACACACATGTCACTGTGTTTGCTTCTCTAGAGAACCCAGCCTAAGAAGTTTGCTACTAGAAGTGCTTCTAGACTGACAAAATTGTAAGAATGAGATTTCTTAATTGGTTTTAGTCTTATTAGTTTTACAGATGTTGATGACTCTGCTTCCCATAGTAGAGACAACACTGTAAACCTTGGTATGAGCTGGCAATAGAAATATGTAAAATATGACCACCAGTAGATCAGGTATTACTGAGCAGCTTGACTCGGATGATCACGTTTGATATCTTTCTACGATTTTTCATAATGAAAAGTACAAGGAATGTGATTTGTTGCCTGTAGTTTTGCTAGACAAGGTAATGAAAAAAGTGAGTGCAGAGTTTGAGTGTCACAAATAAAGCACCACATAAACCTAAAAGTTTCCGCTTGGGACAAAATCTTATTGCCTGTACTAACAGAGCTGGTGTTCCTGGAAACCAGACTCAGAGTCTATCATAAGAGGTGCTGATTACACCACCAACTAATTCCAAAACTTGAGGTGTGTCATAAGTAGAAGTAAAAAATGAGTTGAGAAGAAATGGTTTCCTAAACCCAGGTATGGTGACATATGGGTCGATAGTCATGAAACTGGGGACACTGAGCTCCTCAGTTCTGTTCAATGAATCCTGCCAACAAAACCAGCTATTGTTACTCCCGTATGAAGAGAATACTCCATGTTTTTCTTGTAAGCCATCATCACCAACCATTTGCCTGTCTGCCCTGTCTGATGAAATGAACCTACCAGCTATGTCTAAAGAACCTTTGTCTGAGTCACTGCCTTGGGTAACATGTAAGGCAGATACCTTGCAAAACAATGCTGAATGTTCTCAAGACACGTCCTTATCCATTTTGAGTTTTAGACCTGTAAGTAGACTTCAGTCCCAGCAAGCTCCAAAAGGAGAAGTGCAAAGTGTAACCCAGGGAGAAGGACCCTGTACTCCAAAAGAACTGCTTTACTTTTCTAATACGTACAAATAGAAACCTGGGGAATGTATGTGGGGTTGCCTTTGGAAAGTGTGAAGTAATGGTAGAAGGAACATAAAGATGGATGAGTCTGAGATTATTGATGTGGCCACTAAGCAACAATTCTTCATTCACTGTTTCAGGTTGAGACTTTGTGAGAGGATGTAATCATTCAGTTGGTTGGGTTGCTGAAGGATAGGTTACGTGCTGGACAGCGTTAAATCAAGCTGAAGTGCCAAACCTGTGTTAGTATGCTGTAGAAAACCTTAGGCATGCAAAGACCTAGAGAAATTGGCATGTTTGAGTATGTCTATCAGGTTGGCCCCACAGACGCACACATGGAAGGTCCGGTGACACAGGACTGAGCACAACAGTGAGGAAGAAATTTATGAAGGGAGTCTCATCATTCTTGAGAACTGCTGTGTTTGCTGTTTTATACGAGTCGGATTTGACAGTGGCAACTATCCAAGCTGAATTAAGACAATTATGATGGAATTTGTTGGCCTCTATTGCTAGAAAACAAATGGTAATTTTCAATGCACAGAGACAAGGTGGGTGTGGTTACCTGTAATGGACAGCAGAGTCAAAGCTGTAATCACAGTAGTCTGAATCCTATGCAGTTGTGCCAATGGATACTTAGTCATCATGCCCCTAGGAGTGAATTAGATAGGGAATCTGGTAGATATTACCTATCTGTGTAAAAGTGGCATTGAGGAAGAGTCTGACTTCCTCTAACTTCATAAGCAGTAAGGAGAAATCAGATCAACCTCCCAAGGCTGATTCTGATGAGGTGGGGGTCGTATATGCCTCTTGTCTTTGCCATCTTTATCAATTCTTACACCAACTGTCCCTCCCACTACACTGTCTACATCTCTGGTGGGATTGATAGGTCATTACAATGGCTACACAGAACTCACAGACAATACTCATAATCATGAGATTTATTAGAGAAGTAGCGTGTTACAGTTCAGGGTCAAGAACACTCAGGATGCAGTTTTTCCATCAGGACACCCTCTTCCCAGCCATGCTTTCAGGCACACTTCTCCCTGGACTGTTACCGCTACCTCTACCCAAAGATTCTCAGCTTTCTCTCTTCAAGGTCTCGGAACCCAATCATGCCATGTCCTTCAGCAAGGATATTACCAGGTCTGTGCCACCAGCTCTTATTGCCTTCCTTGTGGCATCATTCCCTTTCTGGGTTCTAGGAACTTCTCAGTACAGCAATTTAGAGGCAAAAGGGACAAGCACTGCCCTCCTAGCTGTCCTTACTTGGTGATGTCAGGGTCCCTTCTCTCCCTCCTCTCCCTTACCTCATTTTAAACCCAGCTGGATGGCAAAACTGACAAATCTCTATGGTGCGCTCCCATTAACCTCTCACACACTCACTCCCAGTTACTTACATAACAATTACAAGACCATGGCTGGAAGGACCAGACAGAAGTAACCCATTGCACCAGAATCTATTTAATTAAAAGAAATCTAGGTCAGGTGACCAACATTCTAACTCCAGTGGTCAGCATAGTCATGGTCCCTCAAGTCTCTTGCCTGGGCAAGTTTAATAATACACAACAGCTTGTGTGAAGATTTGGTTGGGTCCTCTTGAGAAAAGACTTCACTACACTACCAAAAGTCTACAGTATTAATCTTTGTGTGTTCTTGGTGTTCCCGATCTTAAACTGTAGCTGGTTACTTCATTAATAAATCTCCTAATTGTGGGTATTGTTTGTGAATTTTGTGTGACCACTGCAGTGACTTGTCACACCCAGCAAAAGAAAAGTAGAGAATCCTGTCGGGGGGTCAGTTGCTGTCAGAGTTGGTAAAGATGGCAGAGAGAGGGTCGTGTCTGAACCCTGGGAACCAGCTTTAGGCTGTTGATCTTGACTCTCTGTCCTTCTCATGAAGCTGCAGAAGATTAACTATACACCATCTCTGAGCTGTTTTTACAAGAAGTATTTTCTAAACTTGTTATACAACTTTACATTTCCTTAAGGTGAATAGTCCTCAGTTTACTGTTAGTGCTTTATGTGACCTACTGCACATCTTTTATAAATTTACATTTTATTAAAGCTTCTTTTGATTGCTCATGGTCGTTTAAGTTACACTAGAACTGGAATGAATAGTTTTGTATTTTCTGAGATATGGATCTGGTTAATTTTGTTTTTTCATATATGAACCTGATTGTCCAAGCACCATTTTTTCAGAAGTCATCTTTTACCCATATTTATGCCAATTTTGAAACTTAAGTTTCATTGCTCGTGGCTATAAAGTGTTCTGAGTCACCAAATAAAGGACAGGCAACAGTTATGTTAAGGTGAGTGCCAGTGTCAGTGGCAGCATCTGGGCCTAGAGGTACTGTACCACTCACATGAAATTTTGCCTTCAGCCTCCAGGTCCTGACTCCCGCACATGTTTTTTGCCTGCCTAGATCTCCTCTTTAGTGAAATGTCTGTCCATCTCCTTTGCCCATCGCTTAATTGGATGATTTATCTTCTTCTTATTGATATTTTGTAGTATCTTATAGATTATGGAGATCAGGCGTCGGTCTGACATAGAGTTGCCAAATATTTTTTCCCATTCTGTGGGTGTTCTTTTAATTCTATTAATAAAGTCGTTGGATGAGCAAAAGTGTTTGATTCTTAATAGTTCCCATTTCTATTTTCTGTTCTGTTGATTGTGGTTTCTTTGACAGATTTTGGAGTCTGTCCTCACTGTGTATTAACAGGAATGAGGATCTTGATCATAATTAGGCAATGTCTCCCTTCTTCAGTAGAGGTCAGCTCTTTCTATCTCCTTTTGCTCAGCCCCCTCACTGAAGGGTTTCTTTTAGGGTCCTTGGCCCTTGGCATGGCATCTGCCATGCTCACTTGAGTCTTATAAACCTGATTAGCTCTGCCAGTGAATGACAGGGTATAACGCTCCTCCTTCAACAAGCCTTATGCCTGAAGGCACTCAGCTCTCATTCTTTAGGTTGTCACTGTCACTTCAGCCATTGATTGACCTGCCCATTGGCAGTGCCTTGCTCCTTGGACTCAAATTCCCACTGTGTCTTGTGCCAGTCAGGTGGTAGATCTGATGTTTCTTTCCTACTGACTCTGCTGTACTTGCCACTGTTTCTGGCTGTGTTGCCTTCTCTAGTGTTTGCAGTATGTTTCTTCTGTGGGTAGGAGGTCCTCAACACTGGGACCATGGGTCAGGAGGGTACATGCCTCTGGGTGCATATTGTTGGTGGTGAAGTTCCCTCCTCTACTTTTGGGATGAGCTCACTTCCAGCCTATTGGCATGATAAAAGTCACAAATCTCCTCATTAGGGTACCGCACGCATTATTTGCCTGGTCCATACTGGAAAGTAGTTCCATTTACCTTGTTTACTCTATTACTGAATCATTCATTCCCCTTGGTGGGCCCCAAACCTTTTATGTGCAGAGTCCTACCCAATTACTTTATGGGTATCACAGAGACTGGTGAAACCTCTAGCTGACAAGTTGATTCCAAATCATAGTGACCCTGTAGGACAGAGTGAAACTGCCCTTTAGGATTTCCAAGACTGGGAATCTTTACGACAGCAGACAGCTACATCTTTCTCTTGTGGCAGAGCTAGTAAATTTGATTCACAGACTTTCAGTTAGCAGCCAAGTGTTTAACCACTGCCCCACCAGGGTTCTGTAGAGTATGAGGAGAAGGACACAGGAAGTAGTTTACTACACTGCAGTTACTAGCATCAGAACCTTTGTTGCTTTAGGTGTGATACTTACCAGGATCAGCCAAAGGTTGTCCTCATGATGCAGAGGTCAGATATAGTTCCGCTTCTGAAACTTTTCACCCCTTCTGACAGTATCCATTCCTACACGGAACTCTCTCCTTCTCTTCAGGTTTAGCCAGTTGTCATAGCCACCCAGAATTTTCAGGCAGTATTACACTTTAGTGGTTTCCAAAAACCAGGGTACAGCTCACGATCACTGTCAACAAATTACAGCCCAGGATCATGATCCAGATGCATGAAGGCAAAGCCTTCTTTCTTCCATAAAGGATAGTCTAAGCCCCTTAAGGACAGGCTCCTCTTAACTTCCTGGGGACACTGTCCTCCTGGTCCCGTGTCTGTTACTACTGAGTCTCCTGCCGGACTCCTTCAAGGCACTGGCACTGTTGCTGTGTCCCTCATGGGCCTGATGTTGTCTGAGGTGTAAAAGCAATGGAACTGTTCTGCGGCTCTCTCTTTGCTTTTTCTTTCTTTCTTTCTTCTTCCTTCAGCTAGTAGTCTTCTTTCTGTCTCTGAAACCTGTGTGGCATTGGCTGAATAGGTGCATAAACTCATAGTGAATTACAAGGTGAGGTCATTCCTGGGAAGCAGGTCTACAGATTAAGCAATCCCCTCTTGGTGGGACTAGGACAATTCCCTTGATGAGTCAGCTACACTCACTTCCTGTGTGTACTTCCTACACTGTTGCCTGCAAGGTGCATACCAACCATGGAGCAGGCTAAAGCCCTGGAGGAAACAAAAATATCCAACCACAGAGTTGACAACTTAAGGAAGAAATGGAAGAAACCCTCTGGGGTACAAAGGTAGGGCAAAGGTAGCTCTCCAGGGCTTAGAGCAAAAATCTGGAGCTGTTTGTCTGAAGAACCGAGGCCAAAGCCCACATAAAGGAATTCATTTCACCATGGGTGGATGTTCACACTCTGCATGTGTACTAACCTGTATTTTCTTTTCTATTTTGGTTTTTTATTATGATGAGTGAAAATATACAATCCGGTATATGTTTGCATACCTGCCAGTAAGCAGATCCCACTGCTCTCCCTGCCTGGTGACAGCATATTCCTCCTCTCTGTTCTGTACATGTCATATCCTCCTAACAACCCCCTGTCCTCTCCTCTCCACCCTCTCCCCCCCATCCAGTAAGAGGTCAGCCAAATGACATCCTATAGATGCGTAGAACCATAAAGTGCACACATGATACGGTGGCTCTGTGTCACCAAGTCCAATCCATTCCTGTCTGAAGAATTGATCTTCATTATCATTTATGGACAGGGGCAGCATCAGGGCCAGGGGCCATGCTGACTTGTATTTTCTGTTCATTTTCACTTTACTAAATTTTGGGCAATTTCTTCACTTGGGCATTACAGCTGATTTGTTGTCCTCTTTACTACATTTGATTATGGGTTGAGAAATCAGTTTGATTATTTGTCCCTTTGCTTTGGTTCTTTGGACGTACCAAAGAATTGATTAACTTTGTCCCATTGATGGATGGGGGTGTCAATATGGCAGACTAAACACACATCTCCTAAAAAAGCCTAAATCCCTCTGGAAACTAAGGCCTGAACTGGTAATTAAACAGAGGCTTCTGGACACCTAGTGAGCCCTAGGACACGGCATAGGGCTGTCTATTTGGTCTACATACCACTGAGAGGGAAACTTCTTCTCTTTTGCGGACTCTTGCTCTTGTTGAGTGCTGGCTTGCGTGGACTGAAGGTAAATCACCATTTAAACTTTTTTTTCCTCTGTCTTTGCCAGTGGGAGGGGCTGAGGTTTGACTGGCAGCAAGGCTCAGATGCACTGCTGATGAGATCAGCGAGTGGAGACACCACATTCTAACAGCCTGGCCTTGGAATCTATGCACCTCAGCCCCTCTGACCTCTGTCTCTCAGAATCTCTGAATCTCCTACATTGAAAAGCCTTTTCCGAGGTAGGTGGGGAAGCTTGTGTGGGACACCATCTTGAGTCACTGGGAGGCAGAATTTCCTATTTAGAGGCCTCAGCTGGATCTGATTCCTAGGCTGGGAGGCAGTGCCTGCTAGAGAGCACTTTTCCAGCAGTAAAACAGTCTTTTATATAGAGGTGCTTACTTTGCCAGCTGGAAAGAGAGACTTGCACACCTGAAAGCCTAACTAATTTTGGAAGATGTCAGATACCTTTTACCTTTCAATAGAGAAATAACTGCAGTACATCCAGATGGCATCTCTTCTAGCCTTTGTTGTCTCACATTATAGGGTCAACTGACGGCTCTCCAGTGACTCTGTAAGTGGGGCTGTGTCTTTGCCAATCAGGAGGTGGAGACTGAGCCCAGTCACTGGAGTACATAGAGATGATCAATTTTCTTTTTAGACTGAGTTTTAGATCCCATTAAGGTAATACTGAACAAACAACATAACCTCCAGATGCCCAAAAAGCAACAAACTTTGGACCGGAACATTAGGAAGAATTCACCTGTGGGTTTACAAGGCCCAGAAAAGAAAGATCCAAAGAACTTCCTGGATGAAGAACCCTTTCTGAAACTATCAGAGGGTGAGTAGAAAAGGATTAGATATAGAGCCTTCCTAGACCTTATACAAAATGCAGCAGAGTAAAATCAAGAATAAAGCAAGCTGTCTGATCTGATGGAACACCATTACTCTGAAATCCAACAGATCAATAACAAAATCAAAGAGATAGAAAATTTAGTTCAAAGCCAAGAAAACAGAATTGAACAAATAGAAAACAGACTTTCTGACTTGGAACTCAGAGATACTGACTGCAGCATCTATGAGGAGAAATCAGAAAAAAGAAACAAGAAAAATGAAGAAGCATTATGAAGCATGTGGGACTGTATTTCTATGATTAATTGGAGTTCCTGAGAACACAGAGAATATTGTGGCTGAGCTGCTGACAGAAAACTTCCCAGAAATTAAGAAAGAATGCAAGATGCATGTCTAAAGGCACTCAATGTAGATCCCAAAAGAAAGACTCCAAGATGTTTTATACTCAAACTTAACAAAATGAAACAAGCAGAAACTCTTAAAGGCAGCAAGACTCAAAGCAAAGCTAACATTTAGAGAGAAGCCCTGTAGGTTTTCATCTGATTTCTCAGCAGAAGTGATGCTGGCACAAAGACAATGGGATGACACATTCAAAGCCTGGAAGGAGAAGAATTTCCAACCAAGAATTATATATCCTGCAAAACTATCTTTCAAATATGAAAATGAAATCAAGACATTCTCAGATAAACAGAAACTCAGAGACTTTGTCAAAACTAAACCAAAGCTACAAGAAATACTGAAAGAAGCTCTTAGAAGAACAAAACCATTAATTTTATATTTTAGGAGGAAATACAGGACACATCATGCAGAAACCTACTCTGTTAGGGAAGGCTCCATACTCAATCAAAGCTGTAATATTAAAAGAAGTGTTCCAGTAATCATATCATGAAAACTATGATGTCATCATATTATAAAGAGAGATGTACTACAGTCATTATAGTCCTTCTAGATGGAGAGGAGGTTAATAAGACTTGTAGTACTTCAAATTGTGTTTAAACAGAGACTATTAAGGGGGACCACAGGGGCAGCAGCAAAGGACAATAAAGATGCAACATACCAAATCAAGAAGCGTAATACAGGAGTCTCAACAAACACAAAACCAACACTGAAAAAGGTGAAAAATGACCTCATACCCAGAACAGAATAATAAGAACAACAGAGAAAACATCAAAACAAAAATAAACATATCACAATGACAGCATTAAACACATACATATCAATAATTACACTGTGAGTGCACTGAATGCTCCAGTAAAGAAACAATGAGTGGCATCTTGGATCAAAAGAAATGACTGGTCCATATGCTGCTTACAAGAAACCCACCTTAGACTTAAAGATATGAACAAACTGAAAATTAAAGGATGGAAGAATACATAGCAAGCTAACAATACACAAAGAAGAGCAGGTGTGGCAATACTAATCTCAGATAAAATAGATTTTAATGTAAAATCCAGCATCATGGACAAGGACAGACACTGTTTTTTGCTGAAAATTTCAGTGCACAAGCAGAACTTAACAATATTAAATATTTATGCACCCAATACTAGAGCATCTAAATTCATCAAAGAAACAGTGACTACACTCAGAAATGAGATAGATCATTCCACAGTAATAGTGGGAGACTTCAACATTCCACTCTCAGTATTGGACAGATCACCTAGAAAAAAGCTCAATAAAGACAGAAGATCTCTTGCCACAATTAACCAACTAGACCTCATTGACACATAGTCTGTTCTACTTTCTGTCCATAGCAGACAACTACATTGTCTTCTCCAGTGCACATGGAACATTCTCCAGAATAGACTGTGTGTTAGGACACAAAGCAAATCTCAACAAAATCCACACCATTAAATTGTTGCAAAGCATCTTCTCGGACTACAAAGTCATACAAGTTGAAATCAATAGCAGAAAAAACACAGAAAGTGGAACACATGGAAACTGAACAACATCTTGCTTGAAAAGCCATGGGTTATAGAAGAAATCAAGGATGAAATAAAGAAATGTATGGATTCCAGTGAGAATGAAAACACTTCTTACCAGAACCCATGGGATACAGCCAAAGTGGTGCTCAGAGGTCAGTTTATCTCTGTAAATGCACACATCCGGAAGGAAGAACCCAAACCAAAGATGTAACTCTACAGCTTGAACAATTAGAAAGAGACCAACAGAGGAACCCCTCAGGCACCAGAGTAAAACAGATCATAAAGATTAGATCAGAACTAAATGAATTAGAGAATAGAAGAAAAAATGAAAACATTGAAAAGACCAAAAGCTGTTTTTTTTGAAAAGACCAACAAGATTGACAAACCACTGGCTAAACTTACTAAAGAAAAACAGGAAAGGAAGCAGATAACCCAAGTAACAAATGACAGGGGAGTTGTCACAACAGATCCATCAGAAGTCAAAAATATCATAACAGTACTACAAAAGACTGTACTGTAACAAATTTGAAAACCTAGACGAAATGGATGAATTCTTAAATTCATGTCACCTACCAAAATTATCACAAGGTGAAGCAGAACAATTTAATGAGCCCATCACAAAGGAAGAAATTTAAAAAGTCATCAAAAAAATACCAACCAAAAACAGTCCTGGCCCAGATGGCCTCACAGCAGAATTGTACCAAATTTTTAGAGAAGAGTTATCTCCAATATTACTGAGACTATTTCAGAGCACAGAAAGGGATGGGATACTCCCAGACTCATTCTGTGAAGCCAGCATAACCCTGATACCAAAGCCAGGGAAAGATCCAACAAAAAAGGAGAACTACAGACCAATATCACTCATGAATCTGGATGCAAACATCTTCAACAAAATCCTTACCAATAGAATACAACAACGTATCACAAAAATAATTCATCATGGCCAAGTTAGATTCATACCAAGGATGCATGGCTTGTTAAACATCACAAAAACAATTTGATCAACCACATAAATAACGTGGAAGACAAGAATCACCTGATTTTCTCTGTTGATGGAGTTGATGGATATTTCCTTGGGTGAATTGTAACATGGTTTGATCCTCTTTGACCGTTCTTGGATTGGAGTTTCTTGTGTGATTGTTACGCTCTTGCAAAGACTGGTTGATAAACTATGTAAATGAAGTGAGTTTTTAATCCTGCCACATATGCAAAATGAGGAGTTTTTTAATTTTTAATGTGATTCTGTGAAAGTGTACAATCCAATATAAATTTGCATGCCTGTGAATGTGCAGCTCCTGCTGATCTCCCTGCCCAATGACAGCACACTCCTCCTACCCATTCTATATGTGTCATATCCTTCTAACAATCTCCTGTCCCTTCTTGTTCACCCTCTCTCCCCTTCCAGTAAGAGGTCAGCAGGACGACATCCTATAGATGCATAGAACCATAAAGTGCAAACACAATATGGTCATTCTGTGTCATCGAGTCCAATCCATTCCTGTCCGAAGAGCTGACTTCAGTAATGATTTATGGATAGGGGCAGCATCAGGACAAGGGGTCATGCTCCCAGGGGAACCCTTAGGCTCCTGGACCATCAGCTATGGTCTTTTAGTGGAGTTCTCAGAGTACACTCCTTTTTATTCTCATGTTGCCAGTGAGACTGAACTTTGTGAGCCCCATCATGGCTATCACTGGTGGTGGGTGGGCACCATGCGGTTCCTCCAGTCACATGTCAATGCAGTCACCCACTCTCTTGGGTCTCTCTATTTTCTGGGTTCTCTTTCCCCCCGTGTCGCTTTGGTCCTTGATGATCGTCAGTTCCCGGTGAGTTGGGACCGTTTGGTGTGCCTCAGATGGCAGCTTGCTAGCTTTTAAAATCCCAGATGCCACTCACCAATATGGGGTGCAGAAGACTTGAAGAGAGTATTGATCGATCAGTTGATCACCTTGCCTTGAATTTCACAAGCAGTTTCGTGATATAAACAGCAGCCCTACAGAGATATGTCACAAAAAAAGGTAAGAGGAGAAAGAACAGGGAGAAGCAGAAGGAGTAAAGCACAAGGAACCTGAGCAAAGTGGAGGTAAGGAGCGTCCTAACTGAGCTGTAACCCTGGTCAAGGGCTGTAAAGCTTATGGCAGAGAGAGGCCCAGCAGGGACCTGCAACAGAGCCTGTGGTGGCAGATCACAGAGCTGAGAGGAGAATGTCTTCTGTGGGCCACAAGGAACTGATAGAGCAGTCCTGCACTGAACAGGGGAAAATGTCCCCATGCCTGTTGTTCCTGATCCAGAGTGGTACCTTGTTCCTTCATAAACTATTAAACTGTGGATCTGGTCTGTGAGTTCTCTGTGGTCATGAAAATGGATTAAGGAATTCAGATAAGTAGTAAGTGCTGTGAGAGGAATGGTTCCTGTCAGAATTGGTAAGATGGGAGGGTGGAGGTATGTATGAGTTCCACTACATAGTCAAAAGCCTTGTCTGATTCTGGTCATTATCCCCACTGAAATTAGCATCTTACCATAGTACTGATACTGCTATTAGTCCTAATCCCATTTCACAATATCTTTCACTTGTTTGTTGATGTATGCAAATGTAAGTTGGTGTAGTGTGTGTTTGTGTGTGTTGTATAAATGTAGATGTTTGTATGTTAGACATTTTCAGTGCTACACATTTTAGAAAATGCGTGAGTGGATGGGTTATAGAATACACAGATTCAGGATAACTGATGCCAATGCCATCAAGTCAGTTCCAACTTACACATACACTATAAACACGGTAGAATTGCCTCATACTGTTTCCAAGGAGCACCTGGTGAATTTGAACTGTCAACCTTCTGGTTAGCAGCCATAGCACTTAACCACTAGACTGCCAGGTTTTCTAAATTGAGAATAGTTTATTATACTTGTACATTTTTTATATTTTTAAACTTTATCATGATTAAGTGTAAATACACAATCCAAATCTATTTTCCATATCTTTTAGATTGTTTTTAAGAAAACCTAGATAAATGACTGTACAAAAGAAATGAGCCAAACTCCTTTCAATTTCATTCATATGATCAAATGGAAAAGACTCCATTAAACAGGATCCCTCTTGATACAGGAATCCCTGACATTCAGGGATGTGGTGGTGACATTCACCCGAGAAGAGTGGCAGCTCCTGGACCCTGCTCGGAAGAATCTGTGCTGGGCTGTGATACTGGAGAATTATAGCAACCTGCTGTCCATTGGTGAGGAGAAGTCTCATGTCGTTGGCCTTTCTTTTCTCAGCTGCTGAAACCTTTTGTCAGTGGTGGTCAGAAGGGATAGTTAGTCTGCTCTCTGGCTCCAGATAAATGGGTTCATTCTTCTGTTGACAAAAAGCGATTTCTAAGTTTGAAAATTGTCTTTTTGCAAATACAACATTCTTCATTCTTCAGAAACCCAAGGCAAATTTGATGAGTCTAAGATTATCTGATTCCCCTTGAACAGGATATGGAGATAGCAAACCAGATGCGCTCTCTAGGTGGAAACAAGATCAGCTGTGGACTGTGTTAGACACCAGCCATAATGGAATCTGTCCAGGTAGGTGTTCAGGTGAAAAGTTTGGGGAAGTCACCGTCAAATGAGAGAAGGTGTCACATTTGTGAGGAGTGTGAGAATATATTAAACAACAAAACTCACTGCCATCCACTGCATTCTGACCCATAGGGACCCTATAAGTCAGAGTAGAACTGTCCCCATAGAGTGTCCAAGGAGTACCTGGTATATTTGAGTGGCTGACCTGTTAGTTAGCAGACGTAGCACTTAAGTACTATACCACCAGGATTTGAAAATATGTAAGAGTACCTCCATGTACTCATATCCCTCTCCCTATGTGAAACTTCTTTTTCCTTCTGGCAATTTAGGTAAATAAATACTCCTCTGTCTTTTGTGAGACAGATTCCCATTGATTTGACCTACATTTTTAATTTTTAAATATTTTACTATGTTTGGAAAGTTACAATGCATGTCTGTTTGTCATACAAAAACTTACACACACACTGCTGTTTCCCTGTAGGTGCTCTACACAACCTTGACAACACCCTCTTCTCTCCACCCTGTAATTCCTGTGTCCATTCAGCTATCTCCTGTTCCCCTCTGCCTTGTGATTCCCCCGCTGGACAGGAGGTGCCATTAGCCTGATGCACCTACTAAAGGCAAGGAGGGCCCTCTTCACTAGTATCATTTTATATCTTTTAGTCCAGTGCAGTCTGTCTCAAAAGTTGATTTGGGGAGTGGTTGCCATTCTGGGCTGCTGGAGAGTCTGCGGGCCATGTCTTTTGGGGGTCACTACTGCAGTCAGTCCATCAAGTCCATTGCACTACGTTTTGATAATTTTACTCCATAAGTTTCTTCTTTGTAGGCTTCTCAAGTCTTTCTCTTGTTTATGTACTCGTGCCTCCATTGCCATGAAATTCCACCTTCCAGGCCTCTCCCAGAGGTGATTTATGACTATTCAGAGTAAGACCCCTTCTGATCCAACAAGTGATCTGCATTACTCATGCTAGCACTAAGCTGCCCCTGAGATTTATGACCGCACTGGACACCGCTCTCTCATTGGGCTTCTCTCTCTTTCATACCTATTTTCATTTACCCCGATAATTGTCTAAAGGTTCACATTTTCATTTTACATTCTTTGTCGTAGTATTTTAAAGTTGTCTTCAGTCTAATGAGTTCATCTTCTGTTTCCTAGAGGAGACTATCAAACTGACATCATCCTTAATATTATCCCACATAGGCCTTTTTCTTTATATTTTATTCATCTTGAATACACTGCTGTATTAGTTTACGTGTTCTACAAGGAACTAGGATCACTCTTCAACAAAGAAAATTCTGTCGGCTTGGATCCTCCTTCATTCCTGTACATGTGAATGTGTAGGCATGCTGGAAACTACTGTTCACGGATGTTACCCTCAGGGCTCCCTTCTTTAAAGGGTCTGTGCTTTGTGAAGATTTTTTAACTACAAAAATAGTTTGTAACATACTACATCTTTAGTTGTGTTATAAATGAGACGATAACTCATGTCTACTGAAATTTTAACTCTGATTGTAAGAATTGCCCAAAGATGGTTCTCATGAATCCAAGATCAAATATAATCCAACTTTCCTCGGAGGATGAGACATGTATGGAGCAGAGAGGAATAGTGTGCAGTCACCGGACAGGGAGAGCAGTGGAAGCTGCATATAGGGGGGCATGTAAATTTTCATGTGAATGTACATTTTCACTCAGTTACGTTAAATAAAAAAAATATATATATAATCCAACTTTCCAACTTACTGATTACTTCTGCCTCCAGCTCTTCTTCATCAGCACTCAGTTTTCTAATGCAGATGGTTATTGATTGCAGTGGTGAGAGAGAAATCAGGGAAACATCCTGTGATAACAATTTTAGTATAACAAAAGTTACGTAAATGAAGACATCATAGGATGGTGTCCCAGTTTTACCTGCATCGAATGGCAAAACCTCAAGGACATCTGCTTATTTTTTGTGAAACACATGTTCCACTCTTGTAAACTACAATATCTTTCAATCAGAAAGTGTTTGGACATGCCACTAAGCAGTCTCCACTGTTAAACCGGTCTTCTCAGAGGGTTGCAGCTCCTCCTGTTTGGCTCCAGGATATTTCTTAGATAGTCACAGTTTGGGGGAAGGCCTAATTACACTGACATCGGGAAAGCAGCAGGTGCTGGCTCTTGCTGTTATAGCACTGAGAATGTTAGTCCTGGCTAGGGTTCAGCCTTTACACACTGCTGTCACTGTCCAAGTTTTCTTTCAGCAAATTCTTGTGTCACCATAGGCATCTTTTCTGTTGCCACTGTACCTCCAAGTGTTCCACTTCTCTTACCTGAGTCTGATGGGTCTCAGCAGCAGGCACACGTGTCCAAAGGAAGAGCACACTTTGCTCTTTTGGCTCTCATTGGTCAGGAGGTGCCTCCAGTTCTCATTGTTTTTGCCCTTTCTACAGGTCTGTCCTCACGACTAGGCCAGGACTCCCAGGCAGTCCAAGTAGTGGTCAGATTGGGTAGGTCTCCACCACCAGTTTGTGTGAAGGTCAGTTACTGAACAGCTGGCAAAGCAGCAGTACACTAAATTATTTAATATAGTCCTTGTAACTATGGTCTTTATGAGCTGCACGTAAGGAATGAGTGAGAGTATGCAAATAAGGTACATGGAACCTGTGATCTTTGCAGTTATCTGTCACCTTGGCTGGTCCATAATTGTTGGTTTTGTATGATTGTCCTCCTTTTTGTTATCTGATGTAATTATCATCTGATTTCTATGTTATGGATCCTAGCCTGTATGTTAATGAGGCAGTATTTACATAGGGTGTATCTTGAGTCAAAGCCTTTCAGAAGGGCTTCCCACTTATGACAGCTACCCTTCCCTGGGTTGCAGTCTTCAGCCAAAGTATATATTTGGTTGCTGTGGTGGGGGACTCTCAGCCTATGGGTTCTCAGTCCAGTTTTTCACAGGCTGACATCTGGTTCTTGGTACATGAGCTAGGAGCCTGCCTTCTGATTACTAATTCTGAGATGCACTGGCTTTCACAGGCCTGGGGACTGACAGCATGTTACCTCATCTAGTTCACCAGCTTCCACAGCCTGGTGAGCCTGCGCCTTCTCTTCTGATTGGCCCACTTGGGTTCACGGAACCTGGCAGTCATGTGAGTCAGGATAAGCTAACTCCTCACCCACTCATTTGGGATGTGCCATCCTTCTCAGCATGTTAGCCATTTCCTTGATAAGGTACTTGATTTCTGTGAGACCCTGCAGTGAATTATGGAACCTAGAACAGGAGAGGGAATATTCAAGACAGTAGTATTTGATGTTACAGATAATGGAGCATGGGGCAATTTGGAAATGTTGGACATCTGCCTCATAGAAACAAAGTGTGCACTAATTCTTATAATACAAGTTATTCATTTACCTCTTTTTGAAGTTAGAGGAGGTCAGAAGCTTCTGCCATGATATTCTTACACCACTGTACTGCCCTGTGTCTCAAGAGCACTACTGAGCACGAACTGTTTACTGGGGCAGTTGTCAACATGGCAGGAGTCAGTGTCTCACCTCCTGAAAGCTCACAAAGGGAAGGAAACTCAAGGGTAGTAGTCCCAGTCTGATTCCTGTGGGACGGAAGTCAGACACGCTTCCTTTCTGTCCTCCGTCGTTAACATGTTCTGACATTAAGCCTTCATCTCATGACACGGTCTCTTTTCTGGTAGGTTTGTTAATACATCACAGTGGTCACACAGATCTCACAGGCAGTCCTTATGATCATGAGCTTGTTTGTTTTACTGTATTTTTATCAGTGTGCAAGAAATATTAGGTGTAGTGGGGTTGTTTACCCTTGAACCAGAGAGTTTTCATGAATATCCAACTTCCGTAAATGCATTTTTTTCAATTACTTCATTGCATGTGAAGTTCATCCAAAGGTTCCTTGTTATCTTGTTTCCTAGAAAACTGGAATGTTGGTCATCATTCGCTTGGGCATCTGCGAAAGGCAAACAAAGTTGACAGTGTGGAACAGTCCTGTGAGTGTAATGCATTGGAAAAGATTGTTCATCAGCACAAAACTCACCTTCCTTTAAGGGAGTACCATGATACATTTGAAAAACTTACACAAAAAATTTAACTCAGCCAGCACCCAGCCAGATCAGTACCAATGCAATAATGAACTCTGCTGAGCTTAGTAGAGATGAGGAGGACACTGGTCTCCATGCTCACCAGGAACAATTTTCTACTGAAAAGAAATTCGCTGAGAGTCAGAAATCAAACAGTATTAAGTCTCAAGGCACTTAGCATCTGAAAACTCAGGCAACAGAGAAGCTGAATGTGTGTGTAGCGACTGTGGCAAAGCCTTCATCAGGAAGTCTTTCCTCACCGAGCATCAGATCATTCACATAAGAGAGAACCCCAATAAATGCAGCATATGTGGGGAAACCACTGTGGAAGTGTTCAAAGTTACTGAACATCATCACAGAATTCGTAAAGGAGAAAAGCCATATAAACATATGGAGTGTGACAAAGCTTACGTGGGTAAATCAAAGCTCAGGAGACTTCAAAAATCTAATGTGGCAGCCAAGCCAAAGCCAAGTGCCATCGAGTCATGTGGCAGAGAGACCTTATATATGCAGTGATCATGGAAAACACTTCTTAGAGGAATCACAACTCACTGCTCATCAGCAAGTTCATGCTGGGGAAAAGCCCTATGTATGCAGTAAATGTGGAAAATGCTTGGGTGAAGAGAGATCTCTGACTGTTCATCAGCGAACTGATACTGGAGAGAAGCCCTATATATGAACTACATGTGGAAAAGCTTTTATCTGTAATAGAAATCTCACTCTTCATCAAAAAATTCATCCTGGAAAGAAACCTTACATGTGTTGTGAATGCAGAAAAGGTTTCATTCATAAGCGAGATTTCACTACTCGTCAACGAATGCACACAGGAGGGAAACCCTATGTATGCAATGAATGTGGAAAATCCTTTGTCCAGAAGGCAGCTCTTACTATTCATCAGCGAATTCATTCTGGAGAGAAACTCTATGTTTGCATCTTATGTGGAAAAGGCTTTGCACAGAAGGAGATGTCTCATTTTTCATCTGCAAGGTCATACTGGAGAGAAACCCTATGTATGCAGTGAATGTGGAAAAGGCTTCACCCGCAAGGACCATCTGATTACTCATCATCGAATTCATACTAGTGAAAAACCTTATGTATGCAGTGAATAAGGCAAAGGCTTCACCTGCAAGACAGCTGTGATTACACACAACCAAATTCATATTAGGGAAAAACCCTATGTGTACAGTCAATGTGGAAAAGGCTTCACTGAGAAGAGAGGTCCTACAAGTCATCAGCAAACTCATCCTGGAGAGAAACCTTATGTGTGTAATAAATTTGGAAAAGGTTTCATCAACCAGAGAAAACTCACTACTCATCACCAAATTCATACTAGTGAAAAACACCATGTATGCAGTCAGTGTGGAAAAGCCTTCACTGCCAAGAGCAAACTCATGACTCAAATGCAATGAATGTGGAAAATGCTTCAGCCAAAAGGCAACTCTTAACTGTTCATCAGCGAACTCATACTGGAGAGAAACTCTATGTTTGCAGCCAGTGTGGAAAAGGCTATGCACAGAAGGGGGGGGTCTCATTTTTCATCTGCAAACTCATACAGGAGCCAGCCAAGCCAAGTGCCGAGAGAAACCCTATATATGTAGTCAGTGTGGAAAAGGCTTCATGCAAAAGGGAGATCTTACAATTCATCAGTGAACTCATACTGCAGAGGGACATTATGTATGCAGTCAATGTGGAAAAGGCTTCACCTGCAAGGGACCTCTGATTGCTCATGACCAGATTCATATTAGGGAAAAGTGCTATGTGTGCAGTGAATGTGGAAAAGGCTTCCTTGAGATGAGAGATTTTACAAGTCATCAGCGAACTCATACTGGAGAGAAACCCTATGTGTATAATAAATGTGGAAAAGGTTTCATCAACCAGAGAAGATTTAGTACTCATCAACAAATTCATGCTGGTGAAAAACCGTATGTATGCAGTCAGTGTGGAAAAGTCTTCACTGCCAAAAACAGCCTCATTACTCATCACCGAATTCATACTGGAGAAAAGCCTTACAAATGCTGTGAATGCGGAAGAGGCTTTGTCCAAAAGGAAACTCTTACTGTTCATCAATGAATTCATACTGCGGAGAAACCCTGTGTTTGCAGCCAGTGTGGAAAAGGCTTCACACAGAAGGGGGCTCTCAATATTCATCTGTGAACTCATACTAGAGAGAAACCCTCCATATGCGATGAATGTGGAAAAGGCTTCATTCAGAAGGGAGACCTTATGATTCATCAGCAAACTCAAACAGGAGAGAAAGGCTACATATGGAGTGAATGTGGGAGAGGCTTCATGAAGAACACAAGTCTCACTGTTCATCAGCAAACCCATTGTGGACAGAAGCCCTGTGTATGCAGTACATGTGGAAAAGCTTTTCTCTAGAAGTCTCACTATTCATCAACAAATCCATACTGTAAAGAAACCTTAAATACGACATCAGTGAGAAAATGGTTTCACACGGAAGCAAGTTTTCACTATTCATCAATGAAGTCACACTGGGGAGAAACCCTGTGTATGCAGTGAGTGTGGAAAAGGCTTCACCCACAAGGAAAATCTCAGTGCTCATCACTGAACTTGTACTGTGAAAAGCTTTATGTATGAAGTGAATGTGGTAAATCCTTCATTTGGAACATAGGCCTCATAGCACATTGGATGTACCACATGGGAAATGACTCCATTTTCTCCATTTTAGTGTAATGAATGTGGGAGATTTATTCTCAGAAGTCAAGTTTCATGATATATCTGAAAATTCAGCCAGGTGAGAAACTGTGAATGTGAGAAAGCCTTTTCCAGGAAGTCATACCTCAGGGTACATAAAAGGTCTCATAAGGGAGATTCCATACATCTGCAGTGACTGTCAAAAAAATGTTACCTACATATCTTTCCTTTTTTGACATAAAAGAATCAGATTTACAAATGTATATATAAGTGTATATTACATATGTATTGTATGTATATAATACATGGGTATGTTTATGTGCGTCTGTACGTTATAAAGAAATGCTGGTGGCGTGGCGGCCAAGTGCTATGGCTTCTAAGGAAGAGGTCAGCAGTTTCAATCTGCCAGGAGCTCCTTGGAAACTAGGGAGCATTCCTGCTGTGTTCTTTAGGGTTGTTATGAGTCAGAATCACCTCGATGTAAAATCACCTGTTGTAAAATCAGTTCCTCTGTGTGAACTTTGGTCTGTAGTTTCATAAGCAGTTTTGTTCCCTGAACCCTCAGAAGCTATAGCCTTTGTCATCATTAGTTGCAAAAGCAGTGTGGGAGGAGGAAGGGGTTTCCATGTTGGTTTCTACAGAAAAACTGTTTTTAACCAATGTCCAGGGGATTCTCCAATCAACTGACATTTTCTGGGCAAGGTGTCAACAACTCGATGACTGGAGAATTTTGTGCAGTCCAGCCTGGTATTTAACAAGAGTTGATTTGATTGAGAACTAAGGGGTAATTGGGGAGAGACTGAAGTCTAGTGTTGTGAGGGAGGACCCATCTTGGAACTGCTAAGTGAAGCAGAAGATGCTGGCTGAAAGCTGGTACGGCAGAGAAGCAGTGCCATGTGAAAGCCAAGGAGTCGCAAAGCTGCTGTACTGACTGAGCTTGTCCATTTACCAGAGGAGCAGCGGATGTGCAGCACAAAGCTGTTGTTATAAATATAGTTCGGGCCCCAAGCCAGTGAATTCACAACAGTTACTGTCCACCAGCGAATCACTAATGGATGCTCTACCAAGAATGCCCCTATTACAGTCTTAATGTGCAGCTGTGCAGAGCAATGAGTTTCTCTGATATATGGCCTTTCCGCCTTGAGTTTATAATCCTGTCAAAAACAATTGGTTGGCACACAACCCAACCTGTTATTGTTTTGTTCTTGCAGCCCTTGGTCAGTTTTGTGTGCAAGTTTGGTGAATTGGGTTCTTCCACTATCATTGGTTGGTTCACACTCATATTGAGAGCACCATTGCTTCAAGATGAATATAAGGGCCACTCCCATGGATGTCAGGAATCACCTCCCTACCATCAAGAAGAAACTGTAGCTAAGCATGTCGTTAGAATTTGATTCTTTGTACCAAGAACTGGACTCAAAGAGAAAGCTTAAACACTGAAGGCAGTGGAGGGCAGTGGAAACTGGCAAGAAGTATAACAAATCCCCATTGTAGAGAAATGGCAGCAGCAGAACTGGTGGGAACCAGGAGACCAGTACAAGTTGGGCTTAGGAGCACACAGAGAGAAAGCCGAGCACCTCCTGAGAAGAGGCCAGTGGATCGTGGTGTCTCTGGGAACTGACTGACAAGAGCCAAAGTGTTGTATCAGTAGCTCTACCATGGCAAGAGGCCACTGGATGCCACAGCTGAGACAAGTTCCTCCTGGTAGGCACTACCTACAAAAGAGCATGCTGGCAGACGTGGCCGAGAGAATGGCTGGTGCTCTAAAGTGAGGATGTGGCCATCCACGGTGCATCACTTGGTCTCAAGTCACCTCGAGTAAAGGAGAATGAAGAACATTCAAGACACAAGGAGAATATGAGCCAAAGGGGCCACACAAACTAGAGACTCCATCAACCTGAGAGTAGAAGAAGTAGATAGTACCTGGCAACCACCATGAAGACATGGTGGGAAGACAACAGGGAGTGTGTGACAAAGCAGCAGAAAAGTGGGGTGCAGAACTCAGGTCTTAATAAAATGATCAGACTTAGTGGTCTGACTGAGACTGGAAGGACCTTAGAAGACATCACCCCCACTCTCTGATAGTCCCGAACTAGAACCATTCTGGAAGCAGACACTTCAGTCAATGACTGGACTCGATTATAAGACATGAAATCATGGTTGGGAACAGTGTGCTTCTTAGCTCTGGTAGATCTGTGAGACTGAATGGGCAGCTGCTCTCCATAGGTGAGATGGCGAGGGCAGAAAGGGACAGGAGCTGGGTGAGTGGACCTGGAAAATACAGGATGGAAAAGAAAAGTACTCTGTCACATTATAGGGAGAGAAACTAGGGTCACATAACAGTGTGTATGTAAGTTTTTGTAAAGGAAAGTAACTTAAATTACAAACTTGCACTTAAGACTCAATTAAAAAAACAGAAGGGTCTGTGAAGACCCATGAATCCCTTTCAAATGACCTTCTAGTGATGGTCTTGTGAGGGCACAAAATGACTGAGTGGGACTATGCAAATAAGGGATGTGAAAGGCTTGCCAGGATGGGCTGGGACATGCAAATAGGTTCCTGTGTCCCGCCAGGGTTTGTTCAGTTTGCTTACAATGAGCCAGCTCAATTGTGTAAGTCTGGTTGGATTTGTGCCTATGTATTTTATTCTCCTAAAAGGAATTATTTCCCTTTGAGCTTTCTCATTTCTGATGTATGGAAACCTAGCTGATTTTTGTTTAATTTTGTATACTGCAACTGTGCTAAATTCCCCTGTTGGTTGTAGAAAATTTGGGGGTCCTCATTGGGAATTTATATGTATAACATCATAGTATCCTTAAATTGACATGATGTTACTTCTTTTCCAATCTGAATACCTTGTATGATTATTTTTTTCTTCTCTTGCTTTTGTCGACGGCACTTGGCTTTTTTGGCTTGGCTGCTTTTGTTTAAGTGCTACATCTGCTGATCAGAAGGTCGGCAGTTCACATGTGCCAGGTGCTCTTTGAAAACTATAGGTGCAGTTCTACTGTGACTTCTAGGGTCACTATGAGTTGGACACGACTTGATGGCAATGGGTATTGGGTTTTCTTTTGTGTACTCATTATGGCAAACAGAATAGTGGTTCCTGAAAAAAACTTGAAATAGGACAGTCATATGACTTAGAATTTCACTCCTAGTTGTATACCCAAAACCAGAGACTCAAAGGCTTGTACACGAATGTTCATTGCAGTGTGTCATCCAGTGAGTCACTTTCTGGTCTTTGTAATCCCCCAAGTAACTGTGGGCTTGTGCTTTTAAGGTGCTGTGGTCCACCAAGGAAATTTCATAGCTTGCTGGTAATATAAATCTAGTGCTTGGCACTTTTAAGGCATTGGGACCATCCTAATAAAAGTGTCCAACAAAGGGTTTGGTTGGTTTTGCTATCCTGGTTGGTTTCAAACACACTGTACGAGAGGTGCACTGCGGGCAGGATGGGGTGACCTGACTACCACTGAGTAGAAGAGACTGAAGAGGAGCTTGTCCTTTGGGTCCTGGGTCCTTGCGCTAGAAACTGTTTAGACCCAGGAGGCAGACAACAGTAATATTTCAGATGATGTGATATGCTGAGAAGCTATGGCAGAGAAATGTCAGCAGCAAAAGCTGGGCACTAGTGTGAAGCACCGAAATAGGCTTCTTGGCCCATGCAGTAAGGCAGCTGTGTGGGTGTGAAGCAAGACATTTGACTGGCATGGGGCAGGAGCTTATTAGTGGAGTATAGTCCCTCTGGGCACCCACTGACAGGTACACTTGCTAAGCCATGGAGCCAGAAAGCTCAGGACCTTTGGGTAGAGGCTGGCTGACAGAGTGGGGTGCCCCTAGGAGCTCTTCACTCAAACTAGGATTGCTGACCCACATGGCAAGGGAGCTGAGAACCTTTGGAATGACACTTGCAGGCAGAGTTGTGTGTCTGTGGGCACTTACTGGCAGGGTTGAAGAGCTTTGCATGCTTTCCAGAGCAGTGCTGATTCAGGGCCAAGGGAATAAATCATTGAGATGCCTGCCTGTTGTCACAGCTAAGAGGAGACTCCTGATAAAAGGAGTATGTCCCGTTATTTTTTTAGTAAACCCCATAACTGTACTTCTGTGAATTCTGTGTGATCATTGCAATGAATTATGAAATCCAGAGGAGTGGTAGAGTGCCACAGGGGGCCTGGGTGGTATCAGAAATGGTTAAAATGTTGAAGGATAGAAAACTGGGTGAATGGTGTGTAGGGTCTTAAAAGTTAGCACGTGGCCAACAAAATGGCATCAATTGGTCCCAACCCACGTGGAGCAGAGGAGAATGAAAGACTTCCAAGACACAAGGAAAAGAGGAGCCCAAGAGACAGAATGTGCCTCATCGTGCAGAGACATCAGCATGAGACTAGAAGAACTAGATTGTTCTTGTCCACTACCAGTGACTGCCTTGGTGGGGAATACCACATAGTCCCTGATGTAGTTGGAGAAAACTGGGTGCACAGAACTCTAACTTCATTAAAAAGACCAGACATGATGGTCTGACAGACTGGGGGATCCCCAGAAGACATGGCCTCCAGATTCTCTGTTGGCTTATAACAGAAACCATTCCCGAAGCCAACTGTTGAGACAAAGATTGGATTGGACTCTTAAGACATAAAATGATAATGTTGAAGAGGGTGCTTCTAGACCTTAGTAGATACATGGGGTTAGTGGGCAGGTCTAGTCCAGAGTTGAGGTGAGCTGGTGGAGTGGGACAGGAGCTGGTTAATTGGACTCAGGGAAATACAATGAGGAAAGCAAGCATGTTTTCACAGGGTGGGGTCAGCAACTAGATTTACATAGCAGCATGTATAAATTTTGCTATACAAATTGTATTAGATTGCAAACTTTGACTTACAATAAAATATTTTTCTACAAAAGGTTGGAAGGTAGGGGTGTGTTTGATATTCACCTCTTCAGAATCAGCCTAGGGCTGTTGATGCTGATAGTGATTCTCCCTTCTTGTAAGGTTAGATAAAAAGGTCAGACACCCCTGCCATACCATTCTTAGAGTTAGCATCAAAAGCAGAATTTCTAGCAATGGCATCAGACCCATGAAAGAACATAGGAAGTAAAAGTTTTAAAAATGGTTATTTTGACTGCTGTTACCTGCATTTGAGGTGAATAAAACTGTATCTGGATTGTTCTGGGCCAACACAGGCTGGTTGAGCAGGATCATTGTACAGCGCCAGACTTTCTTGTTCTGCACAGCCGGAGGCCCAATACTGTGTGATTATGAAAGGGAAGATAGCCAGTGAAAACAGATTCTAAGTGTATGAGAAAATGTTGTATAATATAGGTAAAAGAGGGCAGGTAACTTCACCTTCAGCCAGTGTTTGATTGGATATTGTAAAAGTAGAACTAGGATTTACCCAAAGAAAACACTGGCAGTTGCTTTGAATGGGGTGGACTTGTGCCTAGATGCTAGGGGCATATTTATAAAATCTTCAGCCATAGTCAAGAATTTTTCATTGGAAGAGACAGACTTACCCACAACTTGTGAGAAAGCAGGAAATTTCCAGCTGAAGAAAGAACCTATGGAAGAGGGGAGGGAAATGTTTTGCTTCCTGAATTTGAGCAAGATTTTTACCTTTGGGTGCACTGAATTAGGCTAAGTCACTGTCCGTCAAAAGAACCCCTTTCAACATCTAGGTCAATTGACACTACTAAGGTTTTTCTTAAGAAAACAGTCCACATCCTAACTTGATGAGTGGAGTTGAGAGTCTTAAAAGCTAGCAATCTGCCACGTAAGGAGCATTGGTTGGTCTCAGCACAACTGGAACAGAAGAGAATGAAGGACATCAAAGCTGGGAACAGCATGAGCCCAGGAGAGAGTTCAGGCCAGGAGAGAGTTCAGCATCTACATCAGCATGAGACCAGAAGAACTAGATAGTGCCCAGCCACCCCAATGTCTTCCTTGAGAGGCAATACAATATCAGACTCCCTGATGTAGCAAGAGGAAAATAGGGATTCAGATCTAGAATTCTGTTGAAAGATCAGATGTGATGAGTAGTGTGTGAAGTCTTAAAAACCAGCAAGCTGCCATCTGAGGAACATCAATTAGTCCCAACCCACCTGAAGAGATAACGACCAGAAACATCAAATGGGCCCAGGAGACAGGAGGACCCATATGATTGTGAGACTAAAGCAGCAGAAAAAAAGAACTAGATGGTGCCTGACACTACCAAAGACAGCTTTCACAGGGCTCACAGTGTAGAGTTCCTGACATATCATGAGAAAAAGAGGCCTGGAGATTAAGAACTCTACTAGAAGACCAGAATTGGTGGTCTGACAACCTGGAGGGTTCCCTGGGAACATGCCCATAGAGTTGCTGTTGGCCCAGGCCTGAAACCAATGCTAACATCAGCACTTCAGACAGAGAGTGGCCTAGACTCAGGGACACAGAGTGAGCTTGTGGTGTGTGTACTTTTTCACAGTTTGATACAGTTGTAGAAGGCTTTCCTACTAGTTTCTAGAGGGGAGATGTAGGGATAGGTGTTCATTAACAGGATACTAAAAGTGTGAAAAGGAGGATTGTGCTGTCACAGAGTGAAGAGAGCAGTTAACAGTGGCAGAAAGGCGGGCATGCAAAATTGACTTCTCCACTTTTTCACTGTATCATTAAAAAAAAAAAATCTTGATGGCCTGAAAACCTGGAGCATCCCTTGAGACCACAGCTGCTGGTCTCGCTACCTCTCCAGAGCTGAAAGCAACAACAAAGACAACTCTATACAAAACTGGACTGGACAGTAAGTCATGAGGCTCTCGGAACAGCTGCCCTCTAGTAATGCAACGGGACAGTGGAGGATGGACAGGACTAGGATGAATGAACATGAGAAGAACAGAATATGAAGGGAGAATGTTGTGTCTCACAGGGCTGGGATACCAGATGAAACTGCCTAGGGGGTCTCAGTATGGGCTGGAATATGGCAAATTAACTTCCTTTGTGAACTTTCACTTAAGCATCAAAAGTACAACAACAAAAAAAAATGTTAAAAATAAAACACCCATGGGGGGAAAAAAGAAGAATCCGCTTCTAGGAGTGGAAGTTAAAGGGTTTTTCTATTTCTTCTTTTTGTAACCCAGATCGTGCCAACTAGCTTCTTGGCCTTCGTCACTTTTTCTAGAATCAACATGATCGCCTTACACGCGTATGGAGCAAATATTCAGAATAAACTTCATGCTCCCCTTGCCTTCAGTTTTCATTATTTTTAAACAGCAGTTTCTTGCAGAAAAACAGCTCCTTTTATCCCGTGCGTCACGGATTCTAACATGGCCACCACTATACAGAACCACCCAGGGCGCAGACATACCACTTCCTAAGGTAGGAAGAGAAAACACAGTTGACCCCGGCGTTTCCAACCTCCGGACCCTCGCAGGCCTCCGTAGGAGATCAGGGATTCGCCGTGGGGGTGCGGAAGGCTTGTGGGTGGAGCCGAGCACCTTCCGGCCGGGGTTAGTGACGGAGGTGGGGTCTGAGCGCCGGGGGAGCTGTCGAACCCTGCCCTGCGGCCCGGGCTGCGCGCCAGGGAGAGGCGTGCTCTGGGTGTGACCGAGCGGAGGCGGCGCTGAGGGAAGAGCTGTACCTAAAGTGTACCTGTTCACTTGCGTCGTCCACCCGCTGACTGTGAGTACGGTCTGGGAGTGTGGTGCGACGATGGCAGGGAATTACCAGACGCAGCAGACGAGTAGCGGGCGCCACGTGAGGCGCAGTCCGTGGGAGCCGGGGAAACATGGCGGAGAGAGCGGCAGGTCTGACCCCGCCTCGCGGGCAGCAGCCGTGGGCTGTTGCTCGGGATCCTCGTCCCCCTGCGGAAGTCAGAGAAGCGAGGAAGGTGGCCCTGCCGCACGGTTTTTACAGTTGTATCAGCAGTGAGATCACTTGTGGTAGTTCCGGCCTCATGGAAATTTGGGAAGTTTTTGAGAGAAAAAAGAATGGCTTTGGGAAGTGAAACTTTCGGTTCCTAGGTGGTCACTTTGTTGTTAAGCTTAGTGGCTGAAACTTAGAGACTGCGGCTGAGAGGAGACTGTACCGTAGGCAAGAGCTAGCCCTGGGGAATCAGAATGCTAGATGGGGACCAGGGTATTGGGGTTCCCCGGCGCCAGGGGCCCAAGGCGATATGCATGTCAATAGAAAGGTAGTGAAGAAGGAGGGAAGAGTAGATGCAACTAAAGTTTTTTATAAAGTGCTATGTGGTTTAGGATTCTGTGGTTAAGTGAATGTCCTATGGATATTGAGTGTTTCTCCTACCAAGTGTTTCTCCTACCTAGTGTTTGAAAGAGACCTGGGTGTATGATTGAAATAACTACTGAGTAATATAGATGAGAGGAACGTCACTCCATTTCCAGCCAATAATTGATTGGCTCTGATGGTATGGCAATCATTTTCCCACGTGATACTTCCTTGGATATGGTGAAAACGGAGTTATAATTTGCCACCAGCACACGAGTTTTGTTTCAAAGCCCAGGAAACAACCCTAAAGCAACTACCACCAAGATGATTGCGATTGTTAGTGGCCCTACAGGACAGAATAGCGTTGCTCTGTAGAGTTTCCTGGAGGATTTGAACTGCAAACTCTTAGTTAGCATATATAGCAAGCACATAACCACCGTACCATCAAGTTTTACCGGGCTTTTTTCAAAACAGTAACTTGCAAGTGGCAGTTGAGGGTGAAAACATGTTCCACCCAGATGATGCATTGGCAAAGCCTTGCAGAGCTCCCCAGAATTGCTGAGAGAACAGAAGATTAGAGGTTGAAGAAAGGACCTGCAGGCAAAAAAGTGGCTGTTCTCCGTTTTGAATTTTGAGCAAATAAGTGGTTTCTGTTTGGGTGTGTTGAGGCAAGAGAAGTTCTTGCCTGCCAGGACCCACTTACAGGACTAGAAGTTAAAGGAAGCAGGCCAGGATCCAGCATGATAAATATGGGGACTGCCTGGCTTCAGTCAATGAGTGGAAGTAAGTAGGGAAGTGTAGCACTGAAGAGACAGGCAGAGTTTGGATATTTTCCATTTGCACCTGTTAACCTAGCCCGTGGGGGTGGGGGTGGGATGAGGACTATGACCTGTGACCAGAAAACACAGGTGTAGGTCACCTGCTATAAAAAGCCAATACTTAGGGTTAAAGTAAATGTCGAAGAGGTTTGCTACGTGCCAGCATGTAAGGGACAGGGGAAATTTGGGTCACCAGAACCTGTCTGAATTTGTCAAGCTGACTCAGAGTTTTTATAAACATTAGGTGTGAGGGAAGAAACCGTATGAATAATGGGGAGTTCCATCTGGAAAAGACACCATATCTGGAACTGGAGGATCCCTCTGTAGGCAGACAGGCCGTAGGTTTTCTGGGAAAATATGTATCAGGAATTGGGGTCACCTGAGTAGGGGGTCATCGAACTAGGGTCTCCACTTGCGTGATGATCTTATGAAGGCTGTAAAGGCTGCAAAGGTTTTATCTCAGTAACTCCTGCAGGTTAATATGTGGTTTCCTGGGCCAGGTAGTGTTAGAAAGCTAGGAAGTTTAAGAAAAATTGGGAAAGAAAATGGAGTTATTTTTAAGCATCTGCTTTAATCCCCCCTTTACATGTAACTTTCATGGGAATGCAGACTCTGGCTATTGCTGGTTGACGTTTTGGACCATGTTTTAGAGAGGCCCTCATGCTCCCTGTCTTACTAACAATTGTTGACTCAAAGGGGGTACTGTTATTGTTCATAGGGTTTGTGTTGTGCGTTTTCCTAGAGACTATTTTGTCTACCTTTTTTGAGAGATTGTATACTCATCATTTTTATGGGAATGTGGATGGAGGTCTCTTTTTCTGTATCTGTTTTATACTGAAAAGGAATGTCAGCTTGCCTGTTGGAGTAAAAGTCTCTCATTCCCTGTGTTAATGATCTTTCAGAACCAGAATGACCATGACTGGGTATCTGTTAGAATCTACAGAGCATCATTAACTTACTTAGAACTGTTGTAACCTGAGAGATCCGAATTTTAGTCTTTCCAGACCTGTTATAGGTGGGGTATTGGCAAAGACTTATTTAGAGTGATTAGAATTGGACCAAATCATTATAAGATGGTTATTTATAGGATTGTAAAGCCTGACTCAGTAACAGAGCTGAACATGTCTGAAGGGATATTGTGGTTCAAATAGCAGAACCGTTTTTGGTATTTGGTATGATAATGTCCTAAACTTATCATGTTACTGGACTATTTCTTTGGTATAAATCTTCAAACCAGCTATATAGTCAATTTTAAGTCCAAGTTTTCATTTCAGTGTTTTGTTGAGTTTGTAAATGTACTTGTGCTGTGGTAGTAATTTTTGTCTCAGTAACTCAACAAGACATTCAGGCACACATTAAAAGGATACATTTTTAACTGTCACTTTATCAGATATCACTATACATAAGAATAAACTTTGCACAATCCTGCTTGGAGAGTGGATCCATTCAGTAACTTCAGGTATTGATGGTAGTTCTCTTGTCTAAGACAAGTTTATTTCTTTTTTTTCCCCCCAAGTCTGCCATGAGTGGAATGCTTAATTCTCCCATGGACATCTTGGTGGTGTGACCGGCAGACAGACAGGCCTCAGGTGCCCCCACCGCCAGTGATTGGTTTCTTTAAACTCCTAAATGAGTCTAGGAGGGCCTGTCCATTTGGGCCTTTGGAGAAGTCAACTGGACATCCAGTTTTAGGGCACTCAGGACACTGCCTCCCAGTGGCCTCATTTTGGACAATACCTGTATTGTTTGGGGTCCATAGTCATTGGCCAGTGAGGTGATCCCAGTCCTGATCTCTGGGGCTAAGCAGGTTACTTCAAAGTGGAGGCACAAATAGAAACCTGGGAAATGTATGTTGGATTGGCTATTGAAGAGGTGGGATAATGGTGGAATGAACATAAAGATGAATGAATCTAGATGATTGATATGGCCACTAAAAGAAGATTCTTCATTCAGTACTTCAGCTTGAAACATTAGGGAAGGATCTGCTAGTTTAGTTAGTTGGGTTGCTGAAGGATAGGTTATGCGGCAGACTGCAGTAAATCAAGCTGTAGTGCCAAACCTGTGTTAGTAATCTGTAGAAAGCTATAGGCACCCAAAGACCTAGAGAAATTAGCATGTCAAAGAGCATTTGTCAGGTTGACCCCACAGAACACACGTGGAAGCCCCAGGGACGTAGGATTGACTACAACAGTGAGGAAGAAATTCATTAAGAGATCTGCATCATTTTTGAGAACTGTGGTGATTGCTGTTTTATATAAGTCAGATTTGACAGTGGGAACAGCCCTAAGTGAATTAAGATACCTAATTATGATGGGATTGAATGGATTCTTTTGGTAAGGATCAAGGGGTGGTGTGCAATCCGGAGAGACAAGATGGGTGTGGTTACCTGTGATAGACAGCAGAGTGAAAGCTGCAGTCATAGCAGTCTGAGTCATTTGGGCTTATGCCATTGGATACATAGTCATGGTGTTCCTAAGAGTGAAATAGATAGAAATGTGGTGGCTATTACCTGATCTGTGTAAAAATGGCATTGAGGAAGAGTCTGATCTCCTCTAATTTCACAAGAGGTAAGGAGAATCAAGATCAACTTCCCAAGGTTGATTTGTAGGAGGCAGAGGTCAGATATGCCTCCTCTCTGCCATCTTTATCAGTTCTGACACCAGCTGTACCTCCCCCTGCACTCTGTGTCTCTGTTGACATTGATGATTCATTGCAGTGATCATGCATAATTCACGGACAATACTCATGATGAATACTCAGGATGCAGTTTTTCCATTAAGACAGCCTCTTCCCAGCCATGCTTACAAGCACACCTCTCCTTGGACCTCTCCCTCTGCCTAAAGATCCTCAGCTGTCTCCCTTCAAGGACCAGGAAGCCTGTCATGCCATTTAGTGCAGCAGGCTTGTTAGCAGGTCTCTGCCACCACCTCTTCCTGCTGACATTGTGGCATCACTCCCTTTCTGAGCCCTCAGAAGTCCTCAGTGCAGAAATTTAAGGACCAAAGGACAGGCTCTGCCATCATGTCTCTTCTTGTTTGGTGATCATGGGATACTTTCTCTCCTCCTTCTGCCTTGCCTCATTTCAAACCCAGTGGGACCCAAAACTAACCAATCCCTTTGGGGGACCCCATTTATCCTCTCACACAGTACCACCCTATCACTTACGTGGCAGTTACAAGAGCATGACTAGCTAGACCACAAGAAGTGACGCATTGCACCACAATCTATCTAAGCAGGAGAATTCTAGGTCAGGTGACCGATGATCTAATTCAAATGCCCCACATAGAAAGTTCTGGCCCCTCAGTCAAGTCCGACTCTTGAGCAAGTTTAAAGATCCACAGCTCCTTGCGTGAAGAGGTGGCTGGGTCCCCTAGAGAAAAGACTTCACTGCACTGCCCAAAACATGTAGTGTTACTCTTTATGTATTCTGAGTGTTCCTGAAACTTAATTGTAACTGGTTAAATCCATAACAAATCCCATAATTGTGGTTAATGTCTGAGAATTTTGTGTGGCCATTGCAGTGAATTGTCACACTCAGCAGAAAAGTAGAGTGTGCTGTGGGAGAGATATTTGCTGTCAGAGTTGGTGAAGATGGCAGAGAGAGGGGCACGTCTAACCCCTTCCTCATGGGAACCAGCTTTGGGGTATTGATCTTGACTCTCCTTCCCTGCTGTGAAGCTTGGGGAGGTTAGACACCACCCCTGAGCTGTTTTTATAAAAAGTGCTTTCTCAACTTGTGGTACAGGTTTACATTTTGTTCATTGACTAGTCTTCAGTTTGTAGTTGGTGCTTTATGTGGCATATTGCACGTGTAATGTAAACTTACATCTTTATTACAGCCTCTATTATTGCTCATTGTCATTTAAGTTACACTTCACCCCTAACAGATAGTTTTGTATTTTTTGAGATACGGGACAGGTTAATTTTTTTGCTTGATGTATATATTTCATTGTACAAGCACCACTTTTTCAAAAGACATGTTTTACCCACGTCTCTGCTAATTTTGAATCTTAGGTTTCATTGCTCATGGCTATGAAGTGTTCTGAGTCACCAAGTAAAGGAACAGTCAACGGTTGTGTTCAGGTGAGTGCCAGCAGCAGTGGCAGCATCTGGGCCTAGAGGCACTGTAGCACTCACTTGGAATTTTCCTTTCAGTCTCCAGGTCCTGACTCCCCAGCCACAGTACAGTCACTTGAAGGACTGAGCAAGAGGTTCTAGGATTTGGATGTTGTCATTTCTGGGGACCACCTTCACCTTCACAGGAGAATGAAATTTCTGAACAAAAATTCAAGCTGATCTAGAAAGCACAAAGACAAAGCTTTCCATTTGCTTGCAGTGTATCAGGAACAAAAGAAAATGGTCAAGGCCCAGGTAACATTTCCTTTCTTGTATGATTTCCCAATGAATTTGCAGTGAGCTGTGAAATACCAGTGACATTCATTGGAAAAATATAAATTTGGAAAAATAGAAGAGAAATAAATGTATATTTGGACTTCAACATTGGAAAGTATGTCATTTGTGGAAGTAACACTGTATTACGTTTGCACATAATACATGAATAGGCCTTTGGGGGTTACATTAGATATCAACTTGCATGGAATGTTTTTCTATCCAACCTGAGAGAAACACTCTGCCCAGTTTTTTGAGGAAGAAGATAAGTTCCTTGGGGGATTTCCATATTTCGTGAGTCTTTTCTCTGAATGAGTTTGTTAGATGTTTCTTCCTGGAGATGTGGGGACTCTGTCCTTTACAACAGCTTTCTCACAGATGTGTGTAAACTGGGCCTAGTAGTACCAGTTGTATAAAAACGGCAGACAGCTTTCAACCTCCTCAAGTTCAGGGGTACGACACAGAATCACCATCCATGTCAGCCCAAGGTTGACCTGTATGAGGTGGAGGCCAGACATGCCTGCACTGTGTAACTTTACTTGTTTTTTGAAAAGACATCTGAAACCAGGCATCCCTTCCATGGCACTCCCTCCTAGGCTGGGATTGATAATTTGTTGCAGTGCCTGTACAGACCTCACGGAGCATGCTCACAGTTTTTTGGGTCTTAATAGAGAATTCACAGATTATAATTTGGAATCAGTATAAATTCAGTTTAAATTAGTTACAGTTTGGGATCAGGACCATGAATAAGGATCCTGATTGTGGTCAGGCAAAGTCTCCCTCCTTCACTACAGGACAGCTTTCTGTGTGTCCTCTTGTCTTCCTAAAGTCAAGTTCCTCACAGCCCCCTTGAGACATGCTGTGCTCAGCCCCCTCACTTCAGACTTTTTGTCTGGGTCCTTAACCCTTAACATGGCCTCTGTCTGGCTCAGTTAAGTGTTATCAAACCTCTTTAGCTCTGCCAGTGAGTGATAGGAGAGACCCTGCTCCACCAGCAAGCTTTATGCCTAAAGGTGCTCGGGTGTCACTGTACATTCTGTCACTGTCACTTTAGCTGTTAGCTGACCTGCCCATTGGAGGTATGTTGCATTCTTGGTCCTGATAACCCACTGTGTCTTGTGCCAGTCATGTGGTTGTTCTCCTGGCATTTCCTTCCTACTGAGCTCCGCTGTGCTCCCCACCGCTTCTGGCTGTCTCACTTCTCTAGTGTTTCAAGTAACTTTCTCCTGTGTGTAGGAGGTTCCCAGCATTGGGTCCTCAGGTCCAAAGAATGCACTCCTCTGGGTTCTTGTTGGTAGTGAGGCTCCCTCTTCTGCTCTGAGGTAAGGTCATTTTCAAGCGTAGTGGCCTGGCAAAAGTCACTAATCTCCTTGCTAGGGTTCCATACACATTATTTGCCTGGTCCATTCCCATAGGTGTTCCATGCGCCTTGTTTACCGTGTTACTGAGTCATCCAGTCCCCTTGGTAGGCCAAAAACATCTTATACACATGCCAGCCAAGTGACTGCTGAAACCCATAGCTGTTGAGTTGACTGATTCTACATCATAGTGACCTGTAGGGCAGGGTAGAACTGCCCCATAGGATTTCCAAGGCTTGAAATCTGTATGATAGCGGACTGCCACATCTTTCTCTTGTGGCAGAGCTGATAATCTGATCCACTGACCTTTTGGTTAGCAGTGCTTAGTTAACTACTACCCAACTAAGTTTACTCGCACTACGAGTAGAAGGGATGTAAAGACTGTGAGTAGAGGGTTACTGACGAGGATGAGGCAAAGGTCCTCATGATGCAGAGGTTAGATATATTTCTACTTGCCAAACTTTTTACCAATTCTGACAGTGACCTTCCCTGCACGGCAGTGTCTGCTTCTCTTCTGGTTTCGATAAGTGTTGTCATAGCCATGCAAAAGAAACAGGCCATTTGTATACTTTAGTGGTTTTCCAGACACAGGATACAGCTCAGGATCACTGTCAACATATTACAACTCAGGATCAGGATCCAGATGCCTAAAGGGAAAGTCTTAGGTCTTCCATGGGGGATAGTCTCTCAGCCCCTTCAGGACAGGCTTCTCTTGGTGCCCTAGGGACAGGTTCCTCTTGACCTGAAGGTCATGCCCTTCTGGCCCTATGTCTGTCAACAATGACTGTTCCAGGACACCTTCCAGGCCTGTCCCCACTGGCACTGTTGCTGTGTTCCCTGTTGACCTCTTAGTGTTTTAAGTGTTAAGCCCTAGACCTGTGGTGTAGCGCTTATAGAAGACTCCTTGCCTGGCTCTCTGCTTCTTTCTTCTTCCTACCTTCTTCTTTCTGTTGCTACTCTTTCTGCTTCTTTCTGTCTCCGAAACCTGTGTGGTACTGGCTGCATAGACATATAAACTCCGTGTCAATTTCAAGGCATGGTCCTTACCGGTAAGCAGCTCTACAGATGACCCAATCCCCTCTTGTTAGGCGTAGGACACTTCACTGGCTAGTAGCCTATACTCACTTCCTGTGCATACTTCGTTCACTATTGCTTGCAAGGTGCATACCAACCACACAGCAAGCACAGCCCTGCAGGAAACAAGAAGTATCTAACCACAGAGTTTACAACTTACTATCTCGGATCCGACTCGACGGCACTTGGCATATAAATGGAAGAAAGCCTCTGAGGTAGAAAAGTAGGGCTTACAGGAAAAAATCTCTGAAGCTGTTTTTCCAGAGAACCAAAGCCAAAGGCAGAAACCTTGGTGATACAGTAGTTACGTGCTACAACTGCTAACCAGAAGGTTGACAATTCAGACCTACCAGGTGCTCCTTGAAAAGTCTATAGGGTGGTTCTCCTCTCCCCTATAGGCTCACTGTGAGTTGCAATTGACTCAGTGGCAGTGTATAAGGGTAAAGGCCATGTAAAAGAACTCATTTCAGCATAGGTAGGCATTATCAGTTTGTCCATGTATGGTGACTTCTTTTTTCTATTCATTTTCTCTGTACTACATTTTGGACAATTTCCTCAGTTATACATACATTATAGTTGTCTGGTTATCTCTCTCTAGTATGTTTCATATGCATTGACAAATCACTTTCCTTTGCTTTGGTTCTTTAGAAATCCCAAAGAGTTTATGGTCAGACGACTGATACTGCCTTGCGTAAATTGTAACAACTTGGTTTGTTATTTTTTGCATACCTTTGGGCTTTACCTTCCTCTGTGATTGTTACCCATCTTGCAAAGATTAGTTGATAGACTATGTAAATGAAGTAGGTTTGTAGCCCAGCCACATTTAGGCACACAAGATGTCTCACAGAGTATTGAGCAGTTCCTCAACTTGCCTTCAAATTGACAAGGAGTTTATTGATATAAACGGCCAGCCCTGCAGAGATTTTTCAGAAAAAATGTTGAGAAGAGACACAACAGAAGAAACAAAAGGAATAATGTGGAAAGAAGCAGCTGAGAGAACCGGAGGTAAAAAACTTCCTAAAGGGTCTGTCACACTGGTCAAGGGCTATAAAGCTGAAGGCAGTGAGAGGCCCAGCAGAGACCTGCGCCAGAGCCAGTGGTGGCAGACAGCAGAACAGAGAGCACACTAACTTCTGTGGGGCTCAAATTGCTGACAGAGCTGTCTTGCACTGAAGAAGGGAAGATGTCCCTATGCTGTTGACCATGATCCTGAGTGCTCCCTTGTTCCTTAATAGACCACTTAAGTATAGATATGGTCTGTGAGTTCTTTGTGGCCATGCAAATGCATTAAGGAATCCAGAAGAGAAGTAGAGAATGCCATGAGAAGGATGGCTGGTGCCAGAATTAGAGGGTAGAGGTATGTCTGACGTCCACTTCATAGGAATAAGCTTCGGGCTGATCCTGGTTATCGTCCCCCCCTAAAGTAACTTTAGGGGGGAAGTGACTGCCACCAAGTCACTTCCAACTCAGCCACCCTAGAAACAGTAGCACTGCTATTTTCCATGGAGTGCCTGGTGAATTTGAATTGCTAGCCTTCTGGGTAGCAGCCCTAGATAGCAGTTAACCACTACACTGCCGGAGTTTCCAACATTCCAGATAGTTCATTATAATTGTGCTTTTTCTATAATTAAAAAAAAAATTTTATTGTGATTAAGTGAAAGTTTAGAATCCAAGTCTGTTTGCCTTAGATACAAGATTTTTTGAAGAAAAGGTTGGTAAATGGATGAAGCAACCTGTGCAGAGAAAATGAGTCAGACAACTTCCTTGACATTTCATTCATATGATCAAATGGAAAATACGTCATTAAATAGGATCCTCTTGATACAGGAATCCCTGACATTCAGTGATGTGGTTGTGACGTTCACCTGGGACGAGTGGCAGCTCCTGGACCCTGCCCAGAAGAATCTTTACTGGGCTGAGATGTTGGAGAACTACAGCAACCTGGTGTCCATTGGTGAGGACAGGTCTCATGTCATTGGCCTTTGTTTTGTCAGCCACTGAAACCTTTAAAGTGTCAGCGGTGATCAGAAGGGATAGGTTCTCAGTCGGCTCTCTGGCTCTAGCTAAATGGGTATATTTCCACTCTTGACAGAAAAGGGTTTAGTGTGTAAGTTTGAAAATTGTCTTTTCACAAGTACAACAGTCTGCGTTCTTCAGAAAACAAGGCCAATTTGGTGAATCTCAGATTCTGTGATTCCTGTTGAACAGGGTACCGAGTTAGCAAACCAGATGCACTCTCCAGGTTGGAACAAGATCAACCCGGGACTGTATTAGACACCAGCCATCATGGAATCTGTTCAGGTAGGTGGATGGAAAGGGGTAAGGTGAAAAGGCTGTGAAAGTCACATTCAAATGAGAGAAGGTGTCTGAGAGTATATAAAAGTTCCTCCATACTTCTCTCCCTATATGCAATTTTTTTGCCTTTTAAGAGTTTAGACAAATAAATACTCCTCAGTCTCTTCTGAGACAGATCCCTATTTATTTGACCTACAGTTTTTCTTTTTAAATGTTTTATTGTGATTTAAGTGAAAGTTCACAATCCAAGTCAATTTGTCATACAAAAACTTACACAGTGCTGTAACACTGTCTGCTCTCCTTACCCTTGACAGCACAGTCTTGCTTTCTACTCTATTTCCTGTGTCCATTGAACCAGCTTGTGTCCCCCTGTGCCCTGTCTTTGACCTGCTGACAGAAGATGCCATTAGCCTCATGCATCTTCTAAAGCCTAGAAGCACATGCTTCACCACTATCGTATTATGCCTTTGTGGTTCAGTGCAGTCTTTGTCTGAAGAGTTGTTAGGGGAATAGTTTATTTTCTGGGCTAAGTGAGAATCCAGGGGCCATGTCTTCTGGGGACACTGCTGCTGTTGGTTTGGGAAGTCCATAGATGAACATTTTGATAATTTTATCACCTAATTTTCTTCTTCCTAGACTTCTTAACTTTGGCTGGCTATGTACTTGCACCTCCATTGCTATGAAATTCCACCTTCCAGACCTCTCCCAGAGATGATTTTTGACTGTTAAGAGTAAGGCCCCATCCTCCCCCACTGAGTAATATGGATTGCCTATCCAGGCACTAAACCCCACCTTGGATCTATGACCCCACAGTACACCACTCTCTCATTGTGCTTCTCTCTGCTTCCTTACCATCTGTTTTCACCTACTCTGAGGTTTCCTAAAGGTTCTTATTTTCATTTTCTCATTTATGGACCTACATTTTAAAGTTTCTCTGTCCAATGAGTTCATCTTATGTTTCGTAGACAGAGACTGTCAAACTAACATCACCCTTAACATTATCCAACAGACATTTTCATTTATATTTTATTCATTTTAACTAGATTTCTGTATGAATTCACATTATTTGCAAGGAAATAGGATCATATTCCCATCAGAAACAATGCTTAGTAGCTTAGGTTATCCTTGACTCCTGTATATCTGAAAACATAGCCATGGTGGTAATTACTGTTGATGTTTCTTACCCTGAGGGCTCTTTAAAGGTTCAGCCCTTGTAGAAGAATTTTTAGCTTGAAACAACTATTTTTAATATATTACATTTATCACACAAAGATTGTGTGATAAATGAGATAACTCATGTCTGCTGATAACATTCAGCCTAAAGATGGTTCCCATGAGCCCAAAGTGAAATATAGCCCAACTGCCCAACTTCTAGATTACTTCTGACACCAGTCCTTCTTTGTCAACACTCTATTTTTCTAATGTACTTGGTTATTCATTGCAGTGCTCAAAGAGAAATCACAGAAAGGCCGTATCTGTGAGAACAATTTTAACATAACAAAAATCTGTGTAAACAAAGAAATGCTTAGGATAGTGTCTGTGAGTAGAAGTAGAAGTGTAACACCTCAGGGACATGTGCTTACTCTTCCTGAATGAGGTGTTCACTCTTGTAAACCACAAAATCTTTCAAGAAAGAAACTGCTTAGTCCTGTGACTAAGTCAGTGGGCTCTGCTGTCTACTGTTCTTCTCAAAGGGTTCCGGCTACTCTTGGTTGGTCTCAGAGTATCCCTTGGATAGTCAAGGTTCTTGGGAAGGCTGACTGCTCTAGGCTGGCTTCAGGAAAGCTTTTCATAGGGAACTCCCTTAATGGCACTGCCTTCCCTGTGGGCAAATGCCTGCTCCTGCTGACTTCTCCCTCAGAGTGTTATTCCTGGCTGGGGTTCACGCTTCACTCACTGCTGTCACTGTCCGAGTTGTCTTTCAGTGGATTCTTGTCTTGCCACAGACATTTTTTTAATTGTGATTTAATGGAAGTGTACAATCCAAATTAAATTTGTATGCTCACCTATCTGCAGCTGCTTCCGCTCTCCTTGCTTAGTGACAGCACCCTCTTCTTTTTTGTTCAATATATGTCATGTCATCTTAAGAATCTCCTGTCTGCTCCTTTCCCACATCTCTTCTTCCTTCTGCTAAGAGGCCAGTAGGACAGCATCCTAGAAATACGTAGAACTGTAAAATGTACACAGCCTATGATCACACTGTGTCCCTGAGTCCAGTCCATTCCTATCTGAAGAGTTGACCTGAGTAAAGTTTTCTGGTCGGGGGCACCAGCAAGTCTAGGGCCATGCTCCCAGGGGAGCCCTCAGGCTGCCAGACCATCATTTCCAGTCTTTTAGAGGAGTTCTTGAGGTGCACCTGTCTTTTTCTTATGTTGCCACTGGGACCCAACATTGTGTGTCCCAGCACATCTGCCCTTGGTGGTAGCCAGGCACCATCTGGTTCTCGTGGTTATGTACTGACACAGCCACACATTTGCATGGGTTCTTCTGTTTCCTTGGCTCTTTTTACCCCGTGTCTTTGTTGTTCTTGGGGATCACCTGCTCCAGATGAGTTGGGACTGTTTGGTGTACCTCAGATGCAGCTCACTATCTTTTAAGGCATTTATTTAACGGCCATTATACTTCCAAGTTTTTCATGTCTCTTACCTGAGTCTGAGAGGTTCTCCACAGCAGGCCCACATGTCCAAAGAATCAGCACACTGCCTTCTCTTGGCTCTCATCAATCAGATTCTCAGTGATCTTGCCCTTCATGTAGGCCAGTCCTCAGGACTAGGATGGGCTCCCCAGGCAACCCAAGCAAAGGTCAGATTGGGTAGGCCTCCACCACCAATCTGCGTAAAAGTCAGGTACTAAACAACTGGCTTAGCAGCAGTACAATAAATGATTTAATAGGGTCCTTTTTGCTGTGATCTCTGTGACCCACACATAATGAATGACAGTATGCAAATAAGATATATGGAGCCTGTAATCTTGGGGATTATATATCAACTAGGCTGGTTCATAATTCCCAGCGTTGTATGATTGTCCTCCTTTTCATTATCCAATGTAATTACCTTCTTTTTGTGTGTGTTACAGATTCCAACCTCTGCCTGTTAATGAGGCAGGATTCACGTGGGGTGTATTTTCAGTCAAAGGCTTTCCGGAGGGCTTGAGTCAAGTCTTCATGTTTAGTGAAGTCACATCCTTCCTTGGGGTGTAGTCTACATCCACAGTGTATATGTAGATGCTGTGCTGGGGTGCTTTCTGCCTGTGAGTCCTCAGTCCAGTTTGTTATAGTCTGACCTCTCATTTTTGGGACATGAGCCAGCCTTCTGCCTTCTGACAGCTGGTTGTGCAATTCTCTGGCTTACACAGCCCTGTGCACTGATGGCCTGTTGTCTCCTCTAGTTTACTAGCTCCCAAAGCCTGGTGAGCCAGCATCCTGTCATCTGGCCTGCTGATTTGGGTTCATTGAATCCAGCAGCCATGTGAGTCAGGCGAACCTTCTAACCCACTCATACGGGACTCGCCATCCTTCACAACTATGTGAGCCGTTTCCTTCATAAGGTCCTTAATTTCCGTGACATGCTGCAGTGAATTACAGAACCCAAAGACAGGAGGGGAATACTGAACAGAGGAATGTTTGATGTTACAGGTGACAGAGTGATGCGGCAATTTAGAAAAATTGGACACCTGGAACTCTTTGATCTCTGCTGCATAGAAACCAATTATGTGCTGATTCCTATCAAACAAATTGTTCATTTACCCACTTTCGAGGTTAGAGGAGGTCAGGTGTCATGAAGTTCTTACACTATTGTACCACCTCCTGTCTCAAGGGAAGTATTCAGTAGCAACCATTACCTGGTGCGGCTGTAAAACATGACAGGAGGCAGCACTTGACCTCCTGTAACTTTCTGAGAAGGAAGGAAGGTCAAGGTGAGTGGTGTATGTCTGATTCCTGTGAGGCAGAGGTCAGACGGGCTTCCTTTCTCGCCCTACATCCTTACTAGTCTGACACTGATGGTTGTCACATGACATGGTCTCCTTTTCTGGTAGGTTTGATAATTCATTGCAGTGGTCACACAGAAACAGAACTCATAGGCAATCCTTATGATTATCAATTTGCTTATATTATTGTGTTCTTATCAGTGTGCAAGGAATAGTAAGCACACTGGGTTTTTTTGTAGTTGAATCAGAGGATTGTTATATAGATCCACCTTTTTTTAAAGACTTCATTCCATGTGAAGATGATAGAAAGGTTCCTTGTTCTTTCCTAGAAATCTGGTATGTTGGTGATCATCTCCTTCATTGCCTGCAAAATGAAAGCAGAGTGGACATCGTGGGACAACCGTATGAGCATAATGCATTGGAAAATATCATTCAGCAGCAGAAAACTCAGTTTTCTTTGAGGGAGCATCATGATATGGTGGACTTCTATGGAAAAGCTTACATGGAAAATGTAACTCAATCAGCACTCAACCAGGGCAGAACCAGTGCAGTAAAGAACTCTGCTCAGTATAAGAGAGATGAGAAGACTGGACTCCATGATGTCCAGGAGGAATTTTCTACTGAAATTAAACTCTCTGAGAGTCATAAATCAAACAGTATTAAGTCCCAGTACATTAAGCATCTGACAACTCAGACAGTAGAGACACCACATGTGTGTAGTGACAGTGGCAGAGGCTTTATCAGGAAGTCTTGCCTCTTTGAGAATCAGATCAGTCACACCGGAGAGAAATCCTACAGATGCAGCCTTTGTGGGGAAACCTTTGTTAAAATGTTCAAGCTAACTGAACATCAACACACAGTTCATAAAGGACAAAAGCCATATAAATGCACAGAATGTGACAAAGCCTATCTTGGTAAATCAAAGCTCAATAGGCATAAAAAAACTCATATGTCAGAAAGACCTTATACATGTGATGATTGTGGGAAAGCCTTTCTTTGGAAGACGAATCTCACTGTACATCAATGCATTCATACTGGGAAGAAACCCTACGTATGCAGTGAATGTGGCAAAGAGTTCATTCAGAAGTCACACCTCACTGTTCATCAGCGGGTTCATACTGGGGAAAAGCCCAACATATGCAGTGAATGTGGAAAAGCCTTTGTGCAGAAGGGACATCTCATTGTTCATCGGCGAACTCATACTGGAGAGAAGCCTTATAAATGTACTACATGTGGAAAAGCCTTTACCCAGAATGGAAATCTGACTATTCATCAAGAAATTCACAGTGGAAAGAAACCATATGTGTGTTGTCAGTGTGAAAAACGTTTCATACAAAAAGGAGATCTCACCATTCATCAGCGAACTCACACCGGAGAGAAACCCTATGTATGCAGTGAATGTGGAAAAGGTTTCACTCACAAGGGAAATCTGATTACTCATCAGCGAATTCATACTGGGGAAAAACCCTATGTGTGCAGTGAGTGTAGAAAGTGCTTCATTAAGAAGAGATACCTTGCTATTCATCAGCGAACTCATACTGGAGAGAAACCCTATGTGTGCAATGAATGTGGAAAACGCTTCACCAGTAAGAGAAATCTCAATACTCATCACCGAATTCATACTGGCGAAAAACCTTATGAATGCAGTGAATGTGGAAAATGCTTCACACAAAAGGGAAATCTTATTGTGCATCAGCGAACTCATACTGGAGAGAGACCATATGTATGCAGTGAATGCGGAAAAGGCTTCACCAACAAGGGAAATCTTAGTGCTCATCAGCGAATTCATACCTGATGAAAAACCCATGTAGGAGGTGACTGGGGTAGTAAAGCCTTCAGTCGGAAGATCGCCTTCGTAACACAGTGGATCTGCCACACAGGAATGATTCCCTTTTGGTGACCTGAACATGTAAAATTTCATTCTCAGAAGTCAAGTGTGATTATACATCAGAAAATTCATCCAGGTGAGAAAACCTTTGAATGCAGTGAATGTGAGAAAACCTTTTTCAAGAGGACAGACCTCAATGTACATCAAGGTCTCACATGAGAGATGCCCTGTGGCTGTAGTGAGTGTGGAAAAACTGTTGCCTGCATGCCTTCCCTTTTTTAAATAAACAAGTGCACACTGGAAAGAAACGTGTAGACTGAATCAGGGTGCAAGACCCTTCCACAGCAGGGCAAATGCCAGTGATCCCATGGAGGAGAAGACCCCTGTTAACATAGTGACTGTGCCCATGCTTTCTGTGGCCACTCAGCTTTCAGTAAAGTTCACTGGGTTCTAAACCAGTAGAAAGCTAGTCTGTGTGGGACAGCCTGTTGTGAGTGCAGACCCTCAGGAGATGGCACAGAATTTGTGCAAAAGAGAAAAGTTATGAATGCAGCTAATACGGTAGTGCCTTCAGTGATCAGTTGTATATTATCTTGTGTCACCTAAAACAGGTTTTGGTGTTGGCAAAGAATACTGAATATACAACAGGCAATCCAAAAAAGGACATGTCTGTCTTAGAAGAAGAACAGCTACAACATTCCACAGAAGGAAGCCCAGTGAGACAGTGTCATACTTTCAGCATGTTGTCATGAGGACACAGTCCCTGGAGAAAAACATCGTTCTTGTTAAAGTAGAGTCAGTGAAAAAGAGCGAAACCCTCAGTGAGTTACGTTGACCCAGTGGCTGCAGTGATAGGGTAAAATGCAGAGAATGTGGGGATCATTCAGGAGTAGTGCAAGGACATGTCGTCCTTAGAAGTCACAGTCAGCAGCACCTCAGGACAACGACAAAACACACAGGATAAAGACAGCAGCACTGTCTGGTGAAGAAGGCTGAGCGAATGTTTCTACCTCATTGTTTTGCTGCAGTGTGAGTATCCTGAGGGAAGTCATATAAATACAGAGACTGGGAAAGCCAGATACACTCATCCTCCATAAACACGTGCTTTGATACCGTGACGTAATCTGATGTTAAGGCACGATAACACACTTCACTTGTTCTGTTGTGCCAGTTGAACGTGTGAGTGCATCTCAGCGGAGGAAATAAAAATTGGATGTTTAAAACAGAAAAGATAATGTCTTGAATTTTACTCTCAGTGTAAAAAACCATGGGAGGTGGTTTGTTGGAAAAATTGCAGTGTTGGTTGGGTGGGGCTTGGAGCTCATATGGATTAGTTGAGTCTCTAACAGATCAGTGTGTATGGAACTGTCATGCTGAAGACCTAAAAGACTAGTATTAGAGTGAGTCTGTTGAATAATGTAACATATATATGTTACATGCTCCGTTATTCATGCCCCTGTCTCCAGGAGCTGAGGACTCAGTGGGGAGTAAAACAGTCCATACCCTCTGGGAAAAAGCATTGAGGTAGTTGGTTTATACTTAAGACTCATCGTGATACTGCGGCTAATCTAGTCAGTGGATGAAGCAGTATCTACATCAGGTGAAATAGACCAGGAATAACTGGTATAAGGGATTTGGTTAGAATTTGTGAGAGTGGAGGTATGTTTCATTAGAAGTTTGGAGGGTGGAGGTATGTTTGACCTCCACGTGGTAGGAGTCAGCCTTGAGCTGTTGATGCTGGTGATGATTCTTCTCCTCCCACCTTGTGGAGTTAATGTAGGAGGCCAGATGCCACCCCATCCCATTATTACACAGCAGTGTTCACAGAAGCCACGAGGTGGAACCAACCTAAATGTCCACAGCAGATAACTGGATAAACAAAATGTGATACCTACATACAATGGAATACTCTTCTTCCAGTAGGAGAAAGGAAATGGTGATACAGACTACAGTATAGATGGAGCTGGAAGACGACATGGTGAGCAAACCAAGCCAATCATCCATCCACCCACAGGAGGATAAATAGTGTATGACTTGACTTACATGAAATGGCAAATGTATAGACACACAGTTTATAGTTACCGGGAATGGGTGGGGTAGCGAAAAGGGAGTGCTAATGGTGGTGGGAAAATTGTATTTATTACGGGTACGTTGCACAGCTGATTACTGCTGTCTGTACGTTAGAAACCTTGGTGGTGTATTGGTTAGGAGTGACGGTTGCTAAATTGAAAGGTTAGTTCAGATCCACCAAATGTTAATGTGCAAACAATGGGCCAGTCCTACTGTATTCTATAAGGTTGTTATAAGTCAGAGTGAACTGTGTCAGTCCAGCTTTTGATCAGTAACTTGTACACCTCTTAAAAACTGATTTGGCAAAAGTTGTAGTATAGATGTATTTAAAACAACAACAAAAAGTAGTTATTGAGGCTGCTTGTGTTCAACCTAACACCTCCTGGGATTTGGTTCCTTGGTTTGGAGGTTTAGAATCATGTTATGACACAACATAGTTAATTGACCCAGTAATGGGTTGTGTGCTTCTGTTTTACCTCCTTGTTTGTTCACTAGTGCCTGGGGTCTCAAAAACCTACAAGTGGCCATCCAGTGTACCACAGCTGGTCTCTTTTCACCTAGAGCTGCAGAGGAAGGAGGATAGTCCAGAATAGGAGGAAGATAGGCATTGTGTGGCTAATCACCTCCATAAACAACAACACAAAGATAACTCAGTTATTCAGGTTATACAACTATTTTAAAATGATTTTGCCAGAAGTGGGAGAAAAGAACACATTTCTTTAGGTAAAGTTAATTTTAAAGCCCCTGCTACACACCTTGCCATGAAAAGCCAAATCATTAGATAGCATTTACTGATCAGTCAGGTCCCAGGATGGCACAGCCAGGTCTGCCCCGAGCCTGTGGGCCAGAGAGTGGACTCACCTCGCAGTGGGTGACATGCCACGGGAAAGAGGCTCAGTGTACACCTCTGTCTGGTCACACAGCCTTTGCTCCCACACCCAAGATCCTCATGGTCCTGGTGAAGATCTCTCTTCACCTGTCTGCATAGCTTCAGTCCCATCTGCGCGTACAGGCAGTGTTGTCACTTGGCGGTTAGGAGTATTATCTAATGTCACAATGTCTGACTTGGAACCTGCCCTTCTATGACAAATCTGTGTACCCTTGAGGAACAATGAGTATTTACCTGTATCAGAATTTTATCTTTAAAATCATTATCTGCTTCGTGGGATGTTTGCGGAAAGCAGTTAAATCAGCACCTGGAGACATCCAGTTAACACACGTGGTGTTGTTCTCATTATTTTTCCTCTGGAGAAGAGGAGGAGAACTTGAGAATATAGGAGTTTGCAAGCTTACTTACAAATCTGGTGACAAGGGCTGTCATGCACTGAGCTGAGCGTTTTCCACAGAGCAGTTGGATCTTTTGAATAATCCTTTGGTGGCAGAGTCACTTGTAAGGACCAATGAGATGGCAAATCATGTAGTCAGGGTAGCCCCTGACTTACAGTGGATTCCCTTGCTGCAACTCCATCATAAGCACGTTCTGACCGTAAGCTGAAACACTTATTTTTTTGTAAGCTTCCGTTATGTAGTTGTTGATGGTGGCATGTCCCAAATCTACTAGTCAGGTGTAGGCTTCACCCAGCCAACGTGGCTGCAGGGGCTAATGAACCTAAGCTGGCAGATCAGACCTCAGGCTGCTGGTGGCTCATGAATTGCAGGATTTGCAGGTTAGATGGGATGCTACAGGCTGATGCCACACAAGCTGTAGGTTAGGCAATCAGAAACCAGATGCAGGGTTGAGGTGGAAGGAGAGAGAGCCCAGCTAGAGCATCTGTATACCTGCAGTTTGTAGAGGCGACATTCAAGGGGAGGGCATAACTGAAGTAAGGGTAGGACTTTTATATCACACCTTCCTGCAAGCTGTGACCTAAGAGACACCTCACACCGATTCCACCTCATCCACATATAGAGGTTAGGATCCATGAGACATACAGTGGAGGACAACCATATAGTACTGTGAATCATGTCCTAGACAAGTTGGCACGTAATCATAATCCTCAAATGTTCCATGACCCTTATTTGCGTCATCCCATCTAATGGCTGTGTGAGTCAGCCCCTACTCTGCTGGCTGTTGACCCTTTTATACCAGTAGGAAATGCATCTCCCTAAAATTGCCATGTGGACAGTCTGACTTTCTCTTCTTTCACAAGGAGGGAAACAAGAATCAATTACCCTGATGCAGTTCTACCCAATCAACCATACCGACCTATAGAAAAGAGTAGAACTGTCCCATAGTGTTTCCAGGAGTGCCTGGAAGATTTGAACTGCCAGCCTTTTGGTTAGCAGCCATAGCACTGAACCACTAAACCACCAGGTTTCTTAGGAATTGGAAAAAGCTGAATGGCACTAGGTCTGATGGTTTTTGGTTACCCAGAACCTTCAAGCTTTGGTGGTACAGCTGTTAACTGTGTAAGTGCTAACCCAAAGGTCCACAAACCTAACCCAGCAGCTGCCCTTTGAGAACTCTTTGTGGCAGTTCTGTCTTGTTCTGGGGGGTCACTATAAGTAGGTATCGACTCCACAGTAGCATTTTTGGTTTAGTTTTTGGTTTTTACCCAATGACTTGAGTGGGACTTACCAGACCATGATGAGAAATGCCAAACAAAGACAGCCCACCTCACTGTACATTATTGTTGCATTAATTTGTAGTATGTTCTTAAATTAGATCTTTGTCTTTAAGTGTTGTCACGGTAATGACAGCTAATTATGCACTACAGCATTGTATGTAGTACATATTTCTACTGATAAGATAAACATATAAAACAATTTAAGTGCAGTTCATATTAGTAACTTCAATATGTGTGTGGAAAGTTGATGTCTTAGTCATCTAGTGGTGCTGTAACAGAAATACCACAAGTGGATGGCTTTAGAAAAAAAGAAACTGTTCTGTCACTGTCCAGTAGACAACAAGGTCAACTTCTGGGCATCAGGTCCAGGGAAAGTCTGTCTGTGCTGGCTTTGGAAGAAGGTTCTTGTTCTCAGCCTGGCAGCCTCAGAGTCGCAGGGTTCCCAGACCGAAAGGATGCACTGTGTTCCCTGAACTAGCTTTTGGTGTTGGGAGGTCTCCCAATCTGTTCTTGCTTCTCTTTGCTTTATATCCCAAGAGACTGACTCAAGGCCCAAGACAGTCCTACACCTGGAGTCCTGCCCCACCAACACAGCTGCCACCCACGCTTCCCCATTAACATCTCAGAGGCAGGTTTACAGCACACAGGCACACCACACAGCTGGCCCGGGCAAGTTGCTACAGGCAGTTTTTGGACAGAGAAATGACGTAGAACAAAGAGGACAGGGAAGATGGAGTGATTCAGGTCTGTTTCTTGTTTTCTTTTGGAGATACTATCTTACTGGAAGCTATGTTTTTGGTAAATTACTGTTCTAAAAACACTGCTCTGGCTGGTTTTCCCATTACAGTGTTGATGAGGTGGGCTTTAAAAATTTATGGAGATTTTTCTCATCTTCTTGAACTTTCCTCAGACTTTCAGATCAGGTGTTTCCTAGTTCATGAACTGAAAAATAAAGCTAATGAGTTCATATCACACATTTTGTATTGTGAAAATTTTATATTTGATACTTCCTTTTGTTACTGGAAAGCCCAGGAGTTTGGTTACCTGCTGCAAAAGGCCAATTCACTGAGACAGGAGCTTTGGCGTAAGATCAAAGGTTCTATTTTAAAGCTGCCATTGCAAAGGGATAGGGAGGCCTTCTCATCCTCAAAACTTGACAGAATTGGTCAGGCAAATTCTGAGTATTTAAAGGGAAAGGCTAGATGCAGATATAGGGAACAATGTGGGCAGTTGTGGGCATGTGGGGGTCGACTGAGTGGAAGTTTGCTTAGTGGAGGGGGCTGGGCTGGGTAGAGGAGGTTGCCTGGGTAGAGGTCTTCTTCAGAGTGTTGCAGGCCATCACCAGCTATCAAGGAAAACAAAGTGATGCTAGATGTCATCTGGCCAATAACCTAGAATAGTGCTCAAACACAAGTTACTTCCCTATCCTCCCTGGCCTCCTGCTTGATTCTTTTATCATTGGTTTTATCAAGATAAAAGGAATCATTCATTGCCCATAGTTCACTGAATCTATAGTGGACCCTATGAGGGCCTCACCCTGACAAGTGCCCCACACTAGTGTCCCTGGCTATGCCTTGTGGAGTGTGGAGGTCATGTCTTTTATTGCATGTTAGGGGTGATCTGACAAAATGTCGCCAGTCTCATTTGTTTTGGGTGTTCTCTACATGGAGGCTTTTTCAGCCTCCAGTTTCAATCCCTTTTTGTTTTAAACCTTCACAATCTTGGGAAAAGGGGCACAGGTCATTCTCACTACTTCCTGCTGAACGAGGGTGCTGGAGAGGGAGGTTGAAGGTTATTAGTATTGTGGAGACACCACCAGAAGTGTGAAAAGCCATCATGACCTACTGGACCCAAGAGTATGTTGACTCCAAGTGGAGACTGTGAAGAATAAACAGTCCCCACAGCTGGTGGGGTCTGGGCCATTCCTTTGGGAGCTGTTTTCAGGATACAGGTCCCAAAGATGTAAGTGAAGATGGTTCTAATAGTGAACAAGAGAATAGCCCAGGAATTTACAGGCTCAAGCTATTTATACATAGCTGGCTCTACAAAGCTGAGAAACCTCCAGACGGTGGTGTGGAATTGCTTGTCCACAGGATTTTAAAACCTAACTCAGCAGAATACCGCAGGTACAACAGACATCCTGGTTTAAACAGCACAGCCCAGGTATTTGGCATGGTAATATCCCAAAACTCCTTATGTAATCATACCATTTTTCTGGTATGTATCTCCAGACCAACAGTATAGCCAATTTTAAGTCTTGTCTGTATTTTAAACAGTGTTATTTGTCCCAGCAACTCAACAGGGTATTTAATGACAAATGGAAAGGAGTCTTTGTAACTGTGTCCCCATTAGGCACTATCAGACACAAGATCAAACTTCCGTCTGATATAAGTAAAATTCTATCAGAAGAGTAAAGCTTAAGCTTTACACAGCCCTGCTTGGACAATAAGGGCCCATTTAATAAACCAAGTTAGAGAAGGTGGCCTTCTTGTGTAAGAAGGTCTAATTTTACCTGTCAGGTCCTCATCAGAGTGTAACCCTTAATTTTTCCATGGAGATACTGATGTGTGGCCGGGAGCCATATAGGCCTCGGCCCCCGTCAGTGGTCAGTTTCCTAGACTCCTCTTCTGAGAGAATCCAAGAGAACCTGTCATTCTGGGCCTTGTGATGAGAAAGTTGACTGAATGTCCTGTTTTAGGGAGCCCTGGACACTCTTGTCTTTCAGTGGCGTCATTTTCGACAATACCTGAATTTATCGGGGTCCACATTTACTGGCCAGTTACTCTTAAGTCCTTGTCTCTGGGACTAACTGGGTTCTCTTGAGGTGGACCTGGGCTTTCTATTGTTTTTCTCTGCCACCAAAATCTCGATTATTTAAAATATCTTAAGGGTCTCCTCTACCAATTGGGAATGTGGACCGAGGCTCTGCCTCAAGCTTTTGTAATTTGTCTTATGTCTGATGTGGACAAAGACACAAAATGTATGGCCATTATGGCTTTCCTAACAGTGTCCAAAGTAAAATAGACCAGTTCATCTGGACAATTATTTGATTTAAGGTGACTAGGAGCACCAGTCTTTTCCATAAGCAGTAGCCTACATGGGCCACCTTAATTTATACAGAAATCCAGACCCCAGAAGAATTATATATCTCACTATAAAATCTTTGAGCAAAGTGTTCAATAAATGGTAATTGAACATAACTAATGAAACTATTGAAACTGGAGGCTGAAAAAAAGCCTCCATGTGTTCTTGTTGTTGTTAGCTACTGTCCAATCAGTTCCAGCTCTTAGAGACTCTTTCAACAACAGAAAGAAACATTGCCCTATCTTGGGCATGTCCACAGTTGTTTTTATGCTTAAACCCATTGTGGCCACTGTGTCAATCCATCTTATCAAGGGTCTTTTTTTTGCTGACCCTCCACTCTTTCAAGCATGATGTCCTTCTCCAGGGACTGATTCTCCCTGACAACGTGTCCAAAGTATGGAAGATACAGTCTTCCATCTTTTCTTGCAAGGAGCACTCTGGTTGTACTTTTTCCACAACAGATCTGTTTGTTCTTTGGTGGCCTTGGTACATTCAATCTTCTCCAACACCACAATTTAAAGTCATCAAATTGTTCTTACGTCTTCTTTGTTCATTATCCAGCTTTTGCATGTGTATGATGTGGCTGAAAATACCATGGCTTGAGTCAGGCGCACTTTAGTCTTCAAGGTAACATCTTTACTTTTGAATACTTTAAAGAGGTCCTTTGCAGCTGATTTTCCCAATGCAATGCATCATTTGATTTCTTGACTGCTGCTTCCATGGACATTGATTGTGGAATCGAGTCAGATTAAATCTTTGACAACCTCAATCTTTTCTCCATTAATGACAATGTTGCTTACTGGTCCATTTGTGAGGATTTTTGTTCTCTTGATGTTGAGGTGCAATCCATACTGAAGGCTTTCGTCCTTGATCTTCATCAGTAAGTGTTTCAAATCTTCTTCACTTCCAGCAAGTAAGATGGTGCCTTCTGCATAACACAGGTTAATGAGTCATCCTCCAATCCTGATACCTCATTCTTCTTCATAGAATCCATCTTCTCAGGGTGTGATAAAAGGATACAACCCTGACACCTCTCCGGATGTTAAACCATGAAGTGTCCACTTGTTCTGTTTGCACGACTGTCTCTTGATCCATATACAGGTTCCTTAAGAGCACAATTAGGTGTCCCAGAATTCCCATTCTCCACAGCGTTAGCCATAATTTAGTATGATCCAATACATGAATGCTTTTGCATAGTCGATGAAACACAAATAAACATCTTTCTGGTATTCTTTGCTTTCAGCCAAGATCCACCTAACCTCATTGATGATATTCCTGGTTCCACATCCTCTTCTGAATGCAGCTTGAATTTCTGACAGTTCCTTGTCAATATACCATTGCAGTCACTTTTGAATGATCTTGAGCAAAATTTCACTTGCATGTGATATCATCGATATTGTTCCACATTCAGTTGGATCACCTTTTTTTGGAATGGGCATAAATTTGAATCTCTTCTGGTCAGTTAGCCAGGTAGCTGTCCTCCAAGTTTCTTTGCATGTACAAGTGAACGCGTCCAGTGCTGCATCTGTTTGTTGAAATATCTCAGTTGATATTCCATCAATTCCTGGAGCCTTCTTTTTTTGCCAATACCTTCAATGCAGCTTTGAGTTCTTCCTTCAGTGCCATTGATTCCTGATCATATACTGCCTCTTCAAATGGCTGAACATCAACCATTTCCTACTGGTATAATGACTGTGTATTCTTTCCATCTTCTTTTGCTGCTCTCTGAGTTGTTTAATATTTTCCCTGTAGAATCCTTCGCTATTACAACCTGAGGCTTGAATGTCTTATTTGGTTCTTTCAGCTTGGTAAATGCAAAACATGTGAGTCCCTTCAGATTTTGCATTTCCAGCTCTTTGAACATGTCATTATAATAGTTTATTTTGTCTTCTCAAACTCCTCTTTTAAATCTTCTGTTTTGGTCTTTTGCTTTGCCATTCCTGCCTTTTGCTTTAGCTGGTCAACTTCAAGAGCAAGTTTCAGAGTCTCTTGTGGCCTCCAGTTTGGTCTTTTCTTTCCTGTCTTTTTAATGGCCTCTTGTTCTCTTCATGGATGATGTCTCTGATGTCATTCCACAGTTATTCTGGTCTTCAGTCATTACTGGTCAACACATCAAATCTGTTCCTGAAATGCTCTTTAAACTCAGAAGGGATATACTGAGAATCATGCTTTGTCTCTTGTGGGCTTGTTCTTATTTTCTTCAGTTTTAATTTGTATTTGCATATGAGCAATTGAAATAATCAATGAAACTATTGAAGCTGGAGGCTGAAAAAGCCTCCGTGTGAGGGGTGCACAAAGCTAAAGGGACCTGAGAGACATTGTTTCACATCACCCCTATTGTTTGAGATCACCCCTAACACACGGGGAAAGACATGACCTCCACATTCTACAAGCCCTAGATTGGGGTGCTAGGGTGGGCTCCTTGTTAGTGTGGGGCCCTCATAGGCTACACTATAAATTCAGTGAACTATAGGTGCTGAATATCTCCTTTGTTTTTTTCTTTTTTAGTTTTTTTTATTTAGTGTGATTGAGTGAAAGCGTACAATCCAGTTTAAATGTGCGTGCCTGCCTATGTGCAACTCACACTGCTCCTTGCCTGGTGACAGCACACTCCTCTCCTTTTTTCTTGATAAAACCAGTGATAAAAGAATCAAGCAGGAGGCCAGGGAGGATAGAGAAATAACTTGTATTTGAGCATTATTTTTCTAGGTTACTGGTCAGATGACATTTAGCTCTACTTAATTTTGTTTGATGGCTGGTGATGGCCCGCGACATTGTCAAGCAGACCTTCACCCGGTCAACTTCCTCAGCCCAGTCCACCTCCTCCACCCAGTGGACCCCTTCCACTCAGTTGGCCTCCACCTGGTTGACAGCCACCCAGTCAGCTTCAGCTTCCGCTCATTCGACCCCCCACGTGCCTCCAACTGCCCACAGTGTTCCCTACATCTGTAAGTGGTCTTTCCCTTTAAATACTCAGCATTTGCCTAACCAGTTCCAGCAGGCTTCCAGGATAAGACTATCTCCCTGTGCCTTTGCAATGCCAGCTTCCAAACAAAACATTTGATCTCACCCCAGGGCTCCTGTCTTAGTGAACTGGCTTTTTGCCGAACTCCTGGGCTTTTCCTGTAACACTATGACTAGGTCAGTGAGGGGAGACATATCTCATGAGGTATTTATGTATAACATCAATAATCTTTCATATGTCTTAACAACAAATGTCTTTTGTAAAACCTCAGATTTTCAGTCAGTAGATAAAGTGCAGCATTTATCTGTCAAGACAAACCTTTTTTTATATATATAATAGGAAACTAATGGGATTTTAATTTGTAAAATCACAGCCAAAATATTAGATGTTTCCATGTTTATGATATTTATAATTCTACTAAGTTTACCCACAGGAATTTTCAATTGGGAAATTACAAAAGCCCAAACTAATTTTAAAACAGTTTTAGAAAAAGGAAAATGATTTTCCAGTTGTTTTTTGTTTCACCTAGTTTTGGACCAGCTGTCATCTGAAGTCGTCAGTCCTGTGTAAGAGTTTGGATGTCTGAAGTCAGAGTCCTTTTCACCAGTCTAGAAATCTCTGTTGAGGTATTATGGTTAATTAGAAAAAAACTATAGATGACAAAAAACTTCTTAATAATGACAGAAGACAGTTACAAGCAGGATATACAAGGTCAAAATAAAACCCAATCTATTGGAGAGAACCTTAGACCATGAAATACACTTTTATGTAGTCAGGATATAGCAAGATTATTAAGTCTCTAAATGCCTATATAGTATAAAAATAAATCCACAGGCAAATAATTTGAATGTCCCAGTCAAAGCACTGGCTTTGATAATATGAGTTTACATAAAACATACCCATGATATCCCTTTTGTTGTCTTAAACTTTATTATCTTGTAATATTAAAAACATTCACCCTGTCACAGCAGAAGTCCTAAAGTTCAAATGCAAAGGCTAGAAATTCCTCTTGAGCTGTAAAATCTAGAATACAAGTTATCTGCTTGCAAAACATAGAACAGGTAGGCACAAACAAGTCAGTAGCCTTCAAACGCTTTTGAAAGAATTTTTCTTCCCCTGCAGAATGTTATACAATGGCCCTGTTCTCCAGACTTTAGGTATTGGCCACCATCTCTAGATTTTGAGTGGAAGCCCCACTGGCCCTGTACTACAGCCCTCTTTCAAGCCTGCTGGGACAGCACCTCTTGTTCCTTTCACTGTAGGCACACATTTTTCCAAGTGGCAACTCCACAATCAGGGGCCGTGTCTCTGTACTCTCAAACCTTGAGGCATGGCCATACCTTTGAGACTGAGACAACTCAGCTTCTCCTGCTCTTCATCTCTCCAGCTTCTGTTTCTTAGGATCCTCATGACACGGGCCTCAAGCCTGTATGTGTCATGGTATTTTTTCCACCAAGTTAACAATTTGAAACCAAATCAAACCCACTGCTGTGGTGCTGATTTTGATCTGTAGTGACCCAAAGTAAAACTGCTCTGCAGTCTCTAAGGAGTGCCTGGCAGACTTGAACTGTTGACCATCTGGTTAGCAGCTGCAGTACCCAACCACTGTGTCAGAGTTTTTCCAGTTGGTACTTAAGAAAACAATAAAATCATGACAATATTATGTATTTGTTGGATATTAAGAAGAAATAACATACATATATTTTCCACCCAACAAGAACCAGCCAGTCTTTCATTTTATCTGTGTTAAAACCTTTTAGCTTTTGCCTCTTTGCAGCTCAGTTTCCACCTAGTAATGTCAGCCTAATGAGAGATCAAATCCTTGCCTTCAAAGGATTACACAAGGAATAAATTAACGGTTTACTCAGAAATCAGAGAAAATTGTCATTTTAGTAGTGAAAAAGCCAATTCTTTTTAACATTAATATTCTTAAAAATCTCATAAATTAAACCACTAAACTTTTATCAGAGAAAACTTTTGACCATATCAAATATTTTTCAATAATTTTGTAATACATTCCTTAAATAGTAAAATGAACTTACTCTTAGGCTTATCTAGTATACATATATGCCAGATGCTTGAAAAGGAAACAGTGTATAGATCTACATTATACCAGATATCTATTAACCCAATCCCCCTAAAGTCCAAGGCTGAAATAAACCTTGTTTATTAACCATTCCAAGTCTTTAATGCTTAAGGTTTCATCAGTTCCCTTGTAGAAATTGGAAAGTCTGTGTTTAACCAGTTACTGATACATGCAGAACTTCAAATCTGGTTAAGGTTTGGATTCATCTAATTTTTGATAATTAAAGTAGCAATTTTTATCTGTTATATGTGTTCCACCCAGTTATAAAGGGTTTTTCAAAAGCTTTCCTGGGGCTGTGACTTGAGACTGATCTTGCCTGGTAAAGTTCATATTTTAGCCCTGTTCTTTTAGCCCTGTTGCCACTATGTCCAGCTCTACTTGAAATTCAGATTTCTTATCCATTTTAGCTCAAGCAAGACTCTCCCCACCCCTAATCAGGAGTATCTGAGCTGTGGAAGACCTTTTCTGACCTGCCTGACAAGTTTGTCTCAAAAAATTAAAACAAGAAATATTTTAAAATTAGATAGAGAAGAGGGTCTGATACATTGGCAATGACAAAGAAGTCAGAGACATACAAAATTCAGACACATAGGAAGCTTAACAGCCAAAGATTGTTTTACAAAAACAGAGATGTTGAATAAGACAACAGTGTGTGGCTCAAGGCCAAACTTGCCATGTCTTGTACAGACATTAAACACTCAGTCTATAGGGAACAGACAGTTTTCACAGAAAATTATAAATTTGGGCTCCCCACAAACAGCTTGTGTACATACAGCAATGGAAAAGATGTTTCCAAAACGTCACAAAGGCAAATAGAAAACCACACCATAAATACATTTACCTTATCAAACACAGGAGGCCTCAGTTTATCACACACACACCCAGCTTCACCAGATACATTTGCGGTCTCTTCCTTTCTGAATCAAAGTTAGCTTAATGGACATTTTTCTAAGCTACCTCATCAAAGTCTTGGCACTCACTCAGTCCATCAGTCACAACATTATACACATACACACACTGAGCAGGCTCCACCACACTCATGCACCCAGAAACAAAAGCCAGAGGGCTTGCCCTGCCACAGTCAGAAAGAAAACAGAGGACATATTCTTGCCAGAAACCAGCTTGTGCCTCTCATGGAGCAAAGAAGAGAAAGGGAAAGAATTCCTGTGGGGAAAAAAAGACCAGGATTTATCCTACTCACCGGAGACATACAGCATAGGGAAAAATGCCCCAGGGGACCAGTTTGCTAGGAGAACCACCCCAGTTGGCAGAGAAAACAGACTTCATTCCCAGTGCCAAGGCAAGAAAAATTGTGGAAACAAACCCAGAAAGTCATTTTCCAGAAACCCATCTTCGCCCTGAAAATGTTGGAAACTCTTCCCTAGACAGTGTGGTTAGAAGCCAGTGATGTCCTCTGAAGAGGAGGGAGTCAGTAGTGGTCTTGTGGCTGCTTACGGGGGCCCCAGCTGCTTGTCCCGTCAGGAGGTCGTCCAGCCCAGGCAGCACATGGTCCTTTTGTGGTCCCCAGAATTTGTTACTGGAAAAGTCCAGGAGCTGGGCTACTCTTAGCAAAAAACCAGTTCCCTGTGACAGGAGTTTTGGAGTGAGATCAAAGGTTTTATTTGCAAGCCGGCATGGCAAAGGGACAGGGAGGTATTCTCATCCTACAAAGCCTGTCCGAATTGGTCAGGCAAAGGCTGAGTAAAGAGCAAGACCACATGCAGATGTAGGGCACAATGTGGGCAATTGGGGGCTGGTGGTGGTCAACTGTGTGGAGGCCTACTGGGTGGAGGGGGTCGCAGGTTGACTGGGTAGAGAGGAGGGTCCGCTGGGTGGAGGTCAGCTTCACAATCTCACGGGTCGTTACCGGCCATCAAGGAAAACAAAGTAATGCTAGAAATCATCTGGCCAGTAACCTGGAAGAATAATGCCCAAACACAAGTTACTTTTCCATCCTCCCCAGCCTCCTGTTTGATCCTTTTATCATTGATTTTTATGAAGACAAAAGGAGTCATTCACTGCCTATAGTTCACTGGATCTACAGTGGAGCCTATGAGGGTCCCATGTGAGCATGACCACCTGGGGCTTGTGGAATGTGGAGGTCATGCCTTTCCTCAAGTGTTAGTTGAGTGTTAGGGGGTGATCTGAAACAATGTCTGTCAGGTTCTCCCCTTACTTTTGAGCACCCCTCACATAGAGGCTTTTTGAGCCTCCAGTTTCCCTTGCAGATAACTCCCCAAAATATATGTTCTTAATTGCTTGTGTGTTCAACACTGGCTGAGAAATCACATGAAGCAGAAAGCTGACGTAGTGTTGACTCAGTCCGAGAATTGTTGATTCCCAAGTGTGAGCTACTAGCCTGTAGCCTTTCCCCTTGACCCTACTCCAAACATAACCCAGCCTTATTCTATCTGCTTCTTTGCCCTGTGAGGGCCACTTGTAGGCAGTACTCTTGGTGGTAAAAGTAAGACTCTAACAAAGGTTGCTTAGGTTATGAAGCGGCATTCCATCCTGTGCCTGAATTATCATCCTCAGAGTAGAGCGGCAGGTCTTCATTCCTCTCCCTATCTCTGAGGAAATAGAACTGATTTAGACCTCAGAGGGAGACAATGAAATTTTGGGTAATCCACACTGCTTGGTAAGATGTAATGAAACCGTACGATTTAATGAACTTTTGTGACTCCTATTATTCTGTGACAAACGCCAATCCCTTTGAATTCTGGCTATAAAAACAACTGGAAACATAACCCAAGGGGGACAGTTCCTGGCTTGCTGTCCCACAGATTTGCTGTCATATCTGCAAATGAAATAGTCTTGAACCCTAAGCTATCTCTGAATTTTTGGCCACAGTGACAGGTAGAACAAACTTGCTTTAGTTTGGCAGCAGTACCTCCTGAAAACTTTTTTTGTCTTTACAGCCACTTGGTGTCAGCCTTTTCCAAAGAAAAGCTTTCCCTGCTGTCAGCTTTCCTGCTTACCCCTTTTCCTGAGTACCTTACCAGGAGTTGGAATTGACAGTAGTGGGTTTGGCTTCTTGATTTTTACCAAGAGGGGCATCTCTGTTGTACTAACTCTCCAATTCCCACTTGGGGTTTCGGAATTTTCCTTCCTTCTTTTTTTTTAGAAAGGGCTCGGGCATATAATTTTTTTTTGCATATTGTGCTGAATGTGGTCCGTCCCGTGTTTTCCTAATGCAGGTGGATCCACTGAAAAGCTACCCATTTTTTGGAAGGGTCCGGAGGACAGCGCATAGTACAGTTTGGTTTGTTTCCTCCTTTACCTGGCTGTCCCTGTTGCGAAAGAGAAATTTTGATAGCAGTTATCTTGCTTTGATTTTAAGATGTTCTCACACAAACCAAAACCCATTGTCTTCCGAACTGACTAATTCCGTAGAGCCCCGGAGGGTTTCCGAGGCTTTGCAAAAGCCAATGGCCACAGCTTTTTCCCTTGGAGCGCCTGGTAGTTTCCAACTGCTGACCATTGGGTAAGCGATCAGTCACTTGAAGGGCGCTTACTGGGGCTAATTAATTTTACACAGGTCAGGAAATATCCCGTTGCAGAAATCTGTCACCAAAATTAATACAACAGTGGCTCTTCCTTCACCTCAAACGTGCCAATCCTTTATTTCCTTTTCCAAACTTACTAAGTATGCATTTGGAAAGATAAAGCTGGGTGAAGGGGTAGAGAGCAAGCTTGTGAAGTCCTATCTTTGATACCAGTAAAAAGCAGAGGGCAATGTTCAATGGTTTGTGTTCAGATTAGCTAAAGGTTGGGATTTTATATTTATTCCTCCTACTTTCTTTATGAAAACCCTAATGCTAGAGTTGGTAAGAGCTACTGCCACTAGCTAAAAAAGTCTACCAGACATGCTTGCAAACTACGGGACATTTTGACTCTGTTGTCTAAGATCGCTGTGAGTCTGAATGAACTAGACTGCACCAGGCTCGGTTTTTCTTTTCTCCTTTTTGTAACCCACCTTGTACCTAGCTTCTTGGCGTCGTTTACTTTTTCAAGAATCAAAATGATCTACGCACGTCCGTACGGAGTAAATACTCGGAATAAAGCTCATGTTCAAATTTCCATTAGTTTCGATTATTTTTCACACCAGATACTGGCAGAAAAACAGCCCCTTTTTACTCTGTACGTCACGTATTCAAATATGGCCACGTCTACACAGGAGCACAACAAGGACCCAGACATAATACTTCATAAGGAGAAGAGAGAATGAGTTCAAACTGCCGGACCCTCGAAGGCCTCCGTAGGGGAGGAGGGAATGAGTCTGAGGGGCGGGGAAGGCTTGGGGGTGGGGCTGAGCGCCTGTCGCCCTGGGTCAGGGACTGAGGTGGCTGTCTCAGCGCTGCGGAGGGCTTGTGACACTCTCCTGAGCGGGGCAGAGGCTGCGGGCAGAGGGGGGCGTGCTCTGGGTGTGAGTGAGAAGAGGCGGTCCTGATGGAAGAGCCGTACCCAAAGCGTACCTGTTACCTGCGTCGTATACCGCGTCACTGTGAGTATGGACTGTGAGTGGGGTGTGACGAGTGCAGTGAAGACCAAACACAGCAGAGAAGTTGCGGGCTCCCTGTGAGGCACAGTTTGTGTGAGACTGGGAAGCAGCCTGGGGCTGTTGATCTGCGTCACCCTCCGCCTAGAGAAGCGGGGAAGCAGGGCCGCCACACCGTCTTTACAGCTGGTATCAGCAGTGAGATTCCTTGCAGTGGTTGCAGCCTCGTGGAAATTTGGGAGGTCTGAAGAGAAAAAAATGCACTTCAGAAGTGAAACTTTTGTTTCCTGGATGGTTACTGGTTGTTAGACTCAGGTACTGAAAGAAAACTTACCCTGCAGCTGAGGGGAGAGAAGCTGTGCCTTGGACAAAAGCTAGCCCAGGAGAATTGGCATGCTGGATGGGATCAGGGTGGTGGGGGTCCACCCGCCAGGGGCCCGAGGCCATATGCGTGTGGATGGAAAGGTGGGGAAGGAGTGGGGAAGAGAAGATACCAATGGAATGTTTTAAAAAGGGTTATGAGTTTAGGATTATGTGTTTAATTGACTGTACCGTGGATAGTGAATGTTTCTCCTACCTAGTATTTCTGAGAGCTGAATGTGTGATTAAAATGAATATTGGGTATTATAAATTACAGGGGATGTCACTCCATTTCCAGCCAATAGTTGATTTTCCCTGCTGACACTTGATTGGATATGGTGAAAATCGAAGTATGATTTGCCCACCAAAACACAAGTTTTTCTTTTAAAGCCCACCAAAACAAAAACCCCAAACCACTGCCATCAAGTCGATTCCCCCCTCTTGGCTGCCCTATAGGACAGAGTGGAATTGCTGTATCGTTTCCTAGGAGCTTCTGGAAGATCGGAAATGCAGTTTCTTGGTTAGCAGACAGAGCACTGAACCACTGTACCACCCAGGCTTCGAAGGCTCCTTTCTAGCCAGTAGCTTGCAAATGGGAGTTGACGTTGAAAACATGACCCGTCCAGATGATGGCATTTCCAAAGACTTGCAGAGCTCCAGGAATTGCTGAGAGAACAAAACATTTGTAGTTGAAGGAAGGACCTGCAGACAAAAAAGTGACTGTTATCCTTTTGAATTTTGAGCCAGTAAATGATTTTGTGTTTGGGTGTACTGAGGCAGGAGAAGTGCTTGTCAGTCAGGACCCACTTCCAGGTCTAGAAGTTAAAGGGAGCAGGCCAGGATCCAGCATGATAAATGGTGGAACCACCTGGGATCAGTGATTGGAAGGAAGGAGGGGAAGTGTAGCACTGAAGAGACTGGCTGAGTGTGGGTATTTTCATTTTGCACCTGTTAACCTAGCTCAGGTTAGGTTTACAGGTGCAAGAGAGTGTTTGTGTGTCTGTGTGTGTGTGTAAACCCTGGTGGCGTAGTGGGTTAAGTGCTACGTCTGCTGACTGAAATGTCAGCAGTTCAGATCTGCCAGGCGCTCCTTGGAAACTCTATGGGGCAGTTCTACCCTGACGTCTAGGGTCACTATGAGTCGGACCAGACTCAACAGCAGTGGGTGTTTTATATATATATGCCTAAGTTGTTGTTAGGTCCCATCGAGTTGACTTTGACTCATTGCAACTCTGTGTGAAACAGAACGAAATGCTACCAGGTCCTGTGCCAAGCCCATGATCCTTTTCTTGCTTAAGTCCATTGTTGTGGCCACTATGTCAGTCTATCTCGTTCAGGGTCTTCCTCTTTCTTGTGGACCCTGCACTCTACCAAGGGTGATATCCTTCTGCAGGCATTGATCCCTCTTCACAACGTGTCCAAAGTATGTGAGATAGAGTCTTGCTGTCTGTTCTTCCACTGAGCACTCTGGTTGTATTTCTTCCAAAACAGATTTCTCTGTTCTTTTGGCAGGCCATGATATAGTCAGTATTCCTCTCCAACACCGCAGTTCGACAGCCTCAGTTCTTTTGTTTTCCTTATTCGTTGTCCAGCTTTCACATGCGTATGATGGGGTTGAAAATTTTATGGGTTGGTTCAGGCGCATGTAGTTGAAAGGTTACAGTTTACTTTTTAACAAATAAGTCCTTTGCAGCAGATTTTCCCAACGCTGTGCCTCTTTTGATCTCTTGATTGCTGCTTGCATGGACATTGATTGTGGAAGCAAGTAAAATGAAATCCTTGACCTCAATCCGTTCTCCATTTACACTGATGTTGCTTACTGGTCCAGCTATAAGGATTTTGATTTATTGATGATGAGAGGTGCAATCCATACTGCAGGCTGTGGTCTTTGATCTTCATCAGTAAGTGCTTCCAGTCGTTTCCAGCAAGCAGGAGTGTATCATCTGCCTAACACAGGCTGTTAGTAAGTCTTCTTCCAATCATGATACCTCGTTCTTCTTCTTATAGTCCAGTTTCTTGGACTATTTGTGTGGCATATGGATTGAAAGTGTATGGTGAAAGGATACAGCTCTGGTGCCCACCTTTCATGACTGTGAACCATGCAGTGTCCCCTTTTTCTACTTGCACTACTGCCTGTTGATCCGTATACAGGTTCCTTATGAGAACAATGAAGTGTTCTGGAGTTTCCCTTCTTCTCAGTGTTATCCATAATGTGTTATGATCCACCCAGTCGAATGCCTTTGCATAGTCAACAAAACTGAAGTAAACAAATATCTGGCATTCCCTACTTTAGCTAGGTTCCATCTGACATTAGCAGTAATATCCCTGGTTCTTCATCCTCCTCTGAATCTGTCTTGAATTTCTGCCTGTTCCTTGTCAATACACTATTGTAGTTGCTTTTGAATGATCTTGAGCAAATTGTTAGTTGCATGTGACATTAATGATATTGTTTGATAATTTCTGCATTCAGTTGTGTCTTCTTTCCTGGGAATGGGCATGAATATGTATCTCTTCCAGTAGGTTGGTCAGGTAGCTGTCCTCCAAATTTTATGCCATGTATGAGTAAACTCTTTGAGTGCTGCAGTCATTTGTAGAAACATTTGACTTGATATGCTGTCAGTTCTTGGAGCCTTGTTGTTTCACCAGTGCCTTCAGTATAGCTTCGACTTCTTCCCTGAGTATCACTGATTCCTGATCCTATGCTGCCTCGTCAGATGGCTAAACACTGACCAGTTCTTTCTGGTGTAATGACTTTGTGTATTCTTTCTGTCTTCTTTCGCTGCTTCCTGAGTCATTTAATATTTTCCCTGTAGAATCCTTCACTGTTGCAATTGGAGGCTTGAATCTATTCTTCAGTTCTTTCGGCTTGAGAAATGCAGAGCATGTTCTTTCCCTTTGGTTTCCTATTCCTAGTTCTTTGCACACATCATTATAATACTATGTGTTCTCGAACTGTGCTTTGAAATTCTCTGTTCAATCTTTTGTCATTTCTTCCTTTTATTTTAGCTACATGACCTTCATGAGCAAGTGTCGGAGTTTCTTCTGACATCCAATTTGGTCTCTTTCCTTTCTTTTTAGTGACTTCTTTGTTCTTGGATGATGTCTTTCATGTCATTTCCGTAACTGGTCTGCATCAAATCTGTTCTTGAGAGGGTCGTGAAACTCAGATGGGATATATTTCAGTTTGTACTTTGGCTCTCTGGAGTTCTAATTTTCTTCGGTTTGAACTTGCATATGAGCAATAGATGGTCTTTGGTGGAGTCAGCACCTGGTCTTCTTCTGACTGCTAATACTGAGCTTTTCCATGTCCTGTTTCCACAGGTGTAGTCAGTTTGATTCCTGTGTATTCCTTCTGGTGAGATCCCTGTGTATAGTTGCTGTTTATGTTGCTAAAAAAAAACTTTGCAATGAAGAAGTCCTTGGTCTTGTAAAATTCTATCATTTAATCCCCATCATCATTTCTCTCACCAAAGCAGTATTTTCCAACTAAGGATCCTTCTTCTTTGTTTCCAATTTTTCCATCCCAGTCACCAGTAATTATCAGTACATCCTGACTGCAAGTTCCACAGTTTCTGACTGCAGAAGCAAGTAACAATCTTCAACTTCTTCATCTTTGGCCTTAGTGGCTGGTGTATTCATTTGAATGATAGTTGTATTGACTGGCCTTTCTTGTACACATATGGGTATTTATCCTGTCACTGACAGCATTGTACTTAAGGACAGATCTTGAAATGTTCTTTTTGACGATGAATGCAAAACTGTTCTACTTCAAGATGTCATTCCCGACGGAATGGTCAGTTCTGGTCCATTTCAGCTCATTGATTCCTAGGATAAGCATATTTATGCATTCTGTTTCCTTTTTGATGATTTCCAGTTTTCCTAGATTCATATTTCGTGCATTCCACGTTCCGATGGTTAATGGATAGTCGTAGCTGTTTCTTCTCATTTTGAGTTGTGCCACATTAGTAACTGAAGATCCTGAAGGCTTTACCCCATCCACATTGTTAAGTGCTATAGCTGCTAACCAAAAGATTTGACTGTTCAAATTTTTCAGACCCCACTTGGAAACTCTGTGGGGTAGTTCTCCTCTGTCTATAGGGTCTCTATGGGTTAGAATCGATTCGATGGCAGAGCAGTGGATTCCCCCTCACCCCCAGTACTTTGAGAACAAAGTACTTCTCCCATCATCTTTTGAGTGCCTTCTATTTGGGGGGCTCATATTTCAACAATATATCTGACAGTGTTCACAGCTGTTCATAAGTTTTCAATGGTTAATTCTGTTCATAATTGGATTACCTGGTCCTTCTTCCTAGTCTGTTTTCAGTCTGTAAGCTCAGATAAAACCTGTCTGCTATGGGACAGTTATGTTATGGCATCAATGTGTGTGTGTACACACACAGATGTATATACAACATCTGACAAGTTTGGGAACTGTTCCTAGAAAAAGTAGTACGTACCTCATCACTGAATATCATTAGTGTCTCCTTTGAAGTACTCCCATTGGGAAGGTATACATCAATGACAGTGCCTAGTGCACTCTTAAAATCAATTTTGGGATGCTCTTGCTAGAATGGACATCAGAGCTCTTGTCATATTACCTTTGATGTCATCAATATCATGAAAATGTCTTCCTTTCAGTATTTGCTTTTTCTTTGGTTAAAAAAAAAAAGTCACTGGGGCCAGATCAGGTGAGTAGGTAAGGTGTTCCAGTACAGCTATTTCTCTACTGCCTAAAATTCCCTCGCAAAAAACTATATCAAGTTTGTAAGCCTCCTGCCACACCACTGTGCACAGTGGCTGTTCCACAAAGAGTTCCAAATTACCTTAAAGGATGGAGTAGACACTGAGGTTGGTTCATAGCTTTCCAAGGGAGATACTTCAAAGGTGACTCTAGTGATATTCAGCAGTGAGGTATGTAGCACCTGGAACAATTAAATTCATGAACGTAATTCTTGGACTACATTTGTGTGTACGTGTGTGTGTGTACATATGCATACACACAGATTTCACTGCGTTTGTTTCTCTAGAGAACCCAGCCTAAGACATTTGGTACTAGAAGTGCTTCTTGACAAACAAAATTGTAAGAATGAGATTTCTAAATTGGTTTTAGAGTCTCATTACTTTTACAGATATTGATGACTCTGCTTCCCATAGTAAAGACAGCACTGCTAAACCTTGATGTGAGCTGGCAATAGAAATATGCAAAATAGAGCCACCAGTAGATCAGGTATTAGTGAGCAGTTTGACTTGGGTAATCATATGGTTGATATCTTTCTACGGTTTTTCATAAAGAGAAGTATAAGGAAGCTGATTTGTTGTCTCTAGTTTTTCTAGACAAGGTAATGAAAGAAATGAGTGCAGAGTTTGAGTGTCACAGATAAAGCACCACATGAACAACCTAAGTTTCCACTTGGAAGAAAATCTGATTCCCTGTACAAACAGAGCTGGTATTCCTGAAATCCAAACTCAGAATCTTATCCTAAGAGGTGCTGAATTACACCAACAACTGCTTCCAAAACCTGAGTTGTCTCATGTAGTTGGGAAGAAATGGGTTGAGAAGAAATGTTTTCCTAAACCTTGGTATGGGGACACATGGGCAGATAGTCAGGAAACTGAGGACACATAGCTTCTGGATTCTGTTGAATAAATTCTGCCAACAAAACCAGCCTTGTCACTTCCACCTGAAGAGCTTACTCTATGGTTGTCTGCTAAGCCACCAGCACCAGGCGAGCCATTAGCACATCCACCCTGTCTGATGAAATGAACCCAGCCGTGTCTAAAGAACCTTTGTCTGAGTCACTGCCTTCGGTATCATGTAAGGCAGATGCCTGATAAAACAATGCTGAATGTTCTGAAAACACATCCTTATCATCCTTTTTCAGTTTTAGACCTGTTCTCAAAATACGTCCTTATCATCCATTGTGAGTTTTAGACCTGTAAGTAGACTTAAGCCCCAGCAAGCCCCAAAAGGGGAAGTGCAAAGTGTCATCCAGGGAGAAGGACACTATACTCCAAGAGATCTGCTTGACTTTTCTAATATGTACAAATAGAAACATGGGGAATGTGTGTGGGAAGTCGCCTGTTGAAGGCGTGTGATAGTGATAGAAGGAACATAAAGATGGAAGAGTCTGAGACTATTGATATGGTCACTAAGCAAAGATACTGCATTCAGTGTTTCAGGTTGAGACATTAAGAAAGGATGTAAGTTTAGTTGAGTGGGTTGATGGTGGACAGCGCTAAATCAAGCTGAAGTGCCAAACCTGTGTTAGTATGCTGTATAAAACCTTAGGCATCCAAAGGCCTACAGAAACTGGCATGTTAGAGTGTGTATAGCAGGTTGGCCCCACAGACTCACAAATGGAAGGTCTAGAGACACAGGATTGACCACAGCCGTGAGGAAGAAATTTATGAAGGGAGCCCCATCATTTCTTGAGGACTGCTGTGATGCTGCTCTATATGAGTTGGATTTCACAGTGGCAGCTATCCAAGCTGAATTGAGACAGTTACGATGGAATTTGTTGGCCTCTGTGGTGGCACTCAATGCACAGAGACAAAGTGGGTGTGGTCACTTATAATGGGCAGCAGAGTCAAAGCTGTAATCACAGTAGTCTGAATCCTGTGGATCTGTGCCGTTGGATGCTTAGTCATGGTGCCCCTAGGAGTGAAATAGATAGGGAATCTGGCAGATATTACCTGATCTGTGTAAAAATGGCATTGGGGAAGAGTCTGACTTCCTCTAACTTCATAAGCAGTAAGGAGAAACAAGATCACCCTCCCAAGGCTGATTCTTAGGAGGTGTAAGTTGTACATGCCTCCTGCATTTGCCATCTTTATTATCAATTCTAGCACCAGCTGTGCCTCCCACTGCACTGTCTACATCTCTGATGGGACTGATAGATCATTACAGTGGCTACACAGAACTCACAGACAATACTCATAATCATGAGATTTATTAGAGAAGTAGCATGTTTCAGTTCAGGGTCAGGAACACTCAGGATGCAGTTTTTCCATCAGGACAGCCTCTTCCCAGCCATGCTTTCAGGCACACCTCTCCCTGGACTGCTACCTCTACCTCTACCCAAAGATTCTCAGCTTTCTCTCTTCAGGGTCCCAGAAACCCATCACGCTGTGTCCTTCAGCAGGGATGTTACCAGGTCTCTGCCACCAGCTCTTCCTGCCTCCATTGTAGCATCACTCCCTTTCTGGGTTCTAGGAGCTTCTCAGTGCAGGAATTCAAGATCCAAAGAGACAAGCACTGCCCTCCTGGCTGTTCTTTTTTTAATTTAGTGTGGTTGAGTGCATGTACAATCTACTTTAAATTTGCTTCCCCGCCTATGTGCAGCTCATACTGCTGTCCTTGTCCAGTGACAGCCGACTCCTCCTTTCTGATATATACATGTCATATACTTTTAACAATGTCCTGCCCCCTCTTCTCCACCCTCTCCACTCCCCTCTAGTAAGAGGCCGGTAGGACAACATCCTATAGAAGCATAGAACCATAAAGTGCGCGCACGACATGGTCACTCTGTGTCACTGAATCCAATCCATTCCTGTTGGAGAAGTTGACCTCAGTAACGATTTATGAACAGGAGCAGCATCAGGTCTAGGGGCCACTCTCCCAGGGGAACCCGCAGGCCTTGAGACCATCAATTGTGGTCTTTTAATGGAGTTCTTGAGGTGCACCCCTCCTTTTTGTGTGTTGCCACTTGGACTCGACATTGTGTGCCCCATCATGGCTGTCATTGGTGGTAGCCAGGCACTATCTGGCTCTTCTGATCACATGTTGTTGATACAGTCCTCTATATACATGGGTCCTTCTGTCCTCTGGGCTCTTTTTCTCTTATATCTTTGTTGTCCTTGGTGATCTTCTGATTCAGTTGAGAATATTTGGTGTACCTCAGATGGCAGCTTGCTAGCGTTTAAGACTCCAGATGCCACTCATCAATAAGGGGTGCAGAGTTCCTGGCTGTTCTTACTTGGTGATGTTGGGATCCTTTCTCTCCCCCCTCTCTCTTGCCTCATTTCAAACCCAGCTTAATGGCAAAACTGATGAATCTCTGTGGTGGGCTCCAGTAACCCTCTCAACACAGTCACTCCCAGTTACTTACACGGCGGTTACAAGACCATGGCTGGAAGGATCACACACAAGTTACCCATTGCACCAGAATCTATTTAATCAGAATTCTAGGTCAGGTGACCAACATTCTAACACCAGTGGCCAACATAGAGAGTTGTGGTCCCTCAGGTCCTTCACTTGGACAAATTTAATGATGCACAATGGCTTATATGAAGATTTGGTTGGGTCCCCTTGAGGAAAGACTTCACTGCACTGCCAAAAGTCTGTGGTGTTAACCTTTGTGTATTCTGAGTGTTCCTGAACCTAAATTCTAACTGGTTACTTCCTTAATAAATCCTATAATTGTGGGTATTGTTTGTGAATTTTGTGTGGCCATTGCAGTGACCTGTCACACTTAGAAGAAAAGTAGAGTGTCCTGTGGGAGGGACGGTTGCTGTCAAAGCTGGTGAAGATGGCAGAGAGAGGGGTGTATCTGAGCTCTGTCTCGTGGGAACCAGTTTTGGGCTGTTGATCTTGACTCTCCTTCCCTGTCTTGAAGCTACAGGAGGTTAAACACCGTCCCCGAGCTGTTTTTACAAGAAGTGTTTTCTAAACTTGTTATACAGCTTTACATTTCCTTCAAATGAGTAGTCCTCAGTTTATAGTTAGTGCCTTATATGACCTGTTGCATGTCTTACATAAACTTATGTTTTGATTACAGCTTCTTTTGACTGTTCATTGTGATTTAAGTTATGCTTGAACTGGAATCAGTAGTTTTGTATTTTCTGAGATATAGATCTGGTTAATTTTGTTTTTTCACATATCAGCCTGATTATCCAAGCACTGCTTTTTCAGAAGTCAGCTTTTACACATATCTCTGCTAATTTTGAATTTAGGTTTCATTACTTATGGCTGTAAAGTGTTCTGAGTCACCAAATAAAGGGACAGTCAACAGTTGTGTTAAGGCGAGTGCCAGTGTCAGTGGCAGCATCTGGGCCTAGAGGTACTGTAACACTCACATGGAATTTTCCCTTCAGCCTCTAGGTCCTGACTCCCCAGCTGCAAATAATGACTTGAAGGACAGAGCAACAGATTCTGAGATTTGGATGTTGTTATTTCTGGAGACCACCTTCACAGGAAGTTGAAATTTCTGAAGAAAAGTTCAAGCTGATCCAGAAAACACAAAGACAAAGCCTTCCAGTTGCTGGCAGTGTCTCAGGAACAAAGGAAAATGGTGAAGGCCCAGGTGACTTTTCATTTGTTTTATGATTTCCCACTAAATTCATAGAGGTCTGTAAAATATCAGTGAAATTCCAAAGAGTAGTATAAATTTGGAAAAGTAGAGACAGGAGAGGAATAAACATGGACTTGGACTTCAGTACTGGAAAATACACTCTTTACGGAAGTAACAGTCAAGTGCATTGCATAGTGTGTGTGACTGGGAATTTTGGGGGGTTACATTACCTGTGAACATGCTTTGAATATTTTTCTATTGAACCTAAGACAACAACTATCCTCAGTTTTTTTATTATTATTAAATGAAAGTATACAATCCCAAATTTGTGTGCCTGTCTATCTGAACTCCGTCTACTGTCCTCACCCTGTGGAACCACTCTCCTCCTTTTTGGTCTTTACTTCTAATACCCTCTTCACAAAGACCTGTGCCTTCGTTTCCACCCTCTCCTCTCGCATCTAAAGAAACCAGTAGGACAGCCTCCTATAAACGTACAGAACCATAAAGTACACACACAGCATGCTCACACTGTGTCCCGTAGTCCCCTCCATTCTTGGCTGAAGAGTTGACCTCAGTACTGGTTTCAGCTATCAGCCATGTTCCCAGGGTACCCTCCAGGCTGTTGGACCATCAATTCTGGTCTCTTAGTAGAGTTCTTGACCAGCATGTCTCTTTTTTTCGATATGCCCGGTTTTTGAGAAACAGGTAAGTTCCTTGGTGATCTTGCATATTCCATGAGACTTCTCTGAGTAGGTTTGTTAGATTTTTCTTCCTGGAGGAGATGTGGTGGACCGTGTCCTGTACAACAGCTTTTCTCACAGAGCCATGGGACTAGTAGTAACAGCAGTATAAAAATGGCAGACAGCTTTCAGTCTCGTCAAGTTCAGGGGTACGACTGAGAATCACCATCCATCTCAGCCCAAGGTTGACGTCTGTGAGGTGGAGGCCAAGTGTGTGTACACCCTGTCTTTTTTTTGAAACAATCCTGAATCCAGCCAACCCTTCCATGGCACCCCCTACTTCTAGGCTGGGGTTGACAGTTTGTTGCAATGCCCATACCAAACTCACAGAGCATACTCATAGTTTTGGGGTTTATTAGAGAATTAGCAGATTATAAGTTGGAATCAGTTTCAGTTGGTTATAGTTTGGGATCTGGATCGGTCAGGAATGAGGAGCTTGATCGTGATCAGGCAATGTCTCCCTTCTTCAGTAGAGGACAGCTCTTTCGGTCACCTCTAGCTCAGCCCCCCTCACTGCGAGTCTTCTCTTATGGTCCTTGGCCCGTGGCATGGCCCCTGCCGTGCTCAGTTGAGTGTTATAAACCTCGTTAGCTCTGCCAGTGAATGAGGGGTGATAATGCTCCTCTTCCAACAAGCTCTCTCCCTCTTTTGGTTGTGACTTTCGCTTCAGCCATTGGCTGACATGCCCAATGTAGGTGCCTTGCTCCTTGGACCTTAACACCCACTGTGTCTTGTGCCAGTCATGTGGTGGTTCTCCTGACATTTCTTTCCTGCTGGCTCTGCTGTACTTGCCACTGCATCAGCTATCTCACCTTCTCTCATGTTTGAGGTATGTTTCTTCTTGGGGTAGGAGGTCCTCAGCATTGGGACCATGGGTCAGAAGGGTGCATTCCTCTGGGTTCTTGTAGGTGGTGAAGTTTCCTCTTCTACTTTTGGGATGAGCTCATTTCAAGCCTAGTGGCATGACAAAAGTCACCAATCCCCTTGTTGGGGTTCCATACCCGTTATTTGACTGGTCCATATCCACTGGTGTTCCATGCACCTTGTTTAGCTTATTATTCAGTCATCTAGTCCCCCTGGTGGGCCCAAAACACTTTATATGCATAGTCCCACCCAATTATTTTATGAGTATCATGGAGACTTGGTGAAACCTCTAGATGTCCAGTTGATTCCAAATCATGGTGACCCTGTAGGACAGAGTGAGACTGCCCCATAGGATTTCCCGAGCTGGGAATCTTTATGACAGCAGACGGCTATGTCTTTCGCTTGTGACAGAGCTGGTAAATTTGATTCACAGACTTTTGGTTAGCAACCAAGTGTTTAACCACTTCCCCACCAGGGTTCTGTGGAGTATGAGGAGAAGGACACAGGAAGTAGTTTACCACACTGCAGGTACTAGCATCAGAACCTTTGTCACTTTAGGCGTGATACTGACCAGGATCAGCCAAAGATTGTCCTCGTGATGCAGAGGTCAGATATAGTTCTGCTTCTCAAACATTTCACCAATTCTGACAGTACCCTTTCCTACATGGAACTCTCTGCTTCTCTTCTGGGCTATATAATTGTTGTCATAGCCACCCAGAATTTGCAGGCCGTATGTACACTTCAGTAGTTTTCAAAAAACAGGGTACAACTCAGGATCACTGTCAACAAATGACAGCTCAGGATCGTGAACCAGATGCATGAAGGCAAAGTCTTCTTCCTTCCATGTAGGACAGTCTCAGCCACTTGAGAACGGGCTCCTCTTGACCTCCTGGGAACAGTATCCTCCTGGTCCTGTGTCTGTTACCACTGAGTCTCCTACAGGACTCCTTCCAGGCCTGTCCCCATGCTCCTTGTGAGCCTGATGTTGTCTTAAGTGTGACAGCAGTGGAACTGTGCTACAGCTCTCTCTCTCTCTTTGCTTCTTCTCTCTTCTTTTTTTCTTCTTCTTTCTGCTGCTACTCTTCCTGCTTCTTTCTGTCTCTGGAATTTGTGTGGTGTTGGCTGAATAGGCACATAAACTCATAGTCAGTTTTAAGACAAGATCATTCCTGGGAAGCAGGTCTATAAATGAAGCAGTCCCCTCTTGGTAGGCCTAGGACCCTGCACTTGCTGAGTAGGCTACCCTCACTTCCCATGCATACTTTGTTCACTGTTGTCTGCAAGGTGCCTATCAACCACAGAGCAGGTTACGTCCCTAGAGGAAACAACAAATATCCAGCCACGGAGTTGAGAACTTAAGGAAAAAATGGAAGAAAGCTTCTGGGTTAGAAAGCTAAGGCAAAGATAACTGTCATGGGCTTAGGGGAAGTATTTCCCAAACTATTTGTCCAAAGAGCTAAGACCAAAGGCCATGTAAAGGAACACATTTCACCACAGATGGACATTCTCATTATATGTACATGTACTGACATGTATTTTCTGTTCATTTCTATTCATTTTTGCTTTACTACATTTTTGGCAATTTATTAACTTGTACATTACAGCTGACTAGCTGCTCTAGTATATTTGATAGGGGTTGAGAAATCAGTTTGATTATGTGTCCCTGTGCTTTGATTCTTTGGAAACCCCAAGAATTGATTACTTTTGTTAAGTTGATGGTGATTTCCTTGGGTGAATCACAACAACATGGCTTGATCTTTTTGCCCATTCTTGGGCTTGAGCTGGTTCTGTGATTGTTGTGCATCTTTCACAGATTGGTTGATAGACTATGTGAGTGACGTGGGTTTTTAGCCCAGCCATGTGTATGCAAACGAACTATCTGAAAAGAATATTAATTGATCAGTTGATCACCTTACCTTGAAATGGACAAGCAGTTTCTTGATGTAAATAGCAGCCCTGTAGAGATATGACACAGAAAAAGGTAAGAGGAGAAACAACAGGAAAAGCAGAAGGAATAAAGCAGAAAGAAGCTGAAAGAAGGGGAGGTAAGAAACTCTCTAACTGACCCTGCTCAGAAGAATCTACTGGGCTGTGATGCTGGAGAACTATAGCAACCTGGTGTCCATTGGTGAGGACAAACCTCATGTCATGTAACACTGGTCAAGGGCTGTAAAGCTGAAGGCAGTGAGAGGCTGAGCAGGGACCTGCAACAGAGCCCATTATGGCGGATCACAAAGCTGAAAGGAGACTGTCTTCTGTGGGCCACAGGGAGCTGATAGAGCTGACCTGCACTGAACAGGGGAAAATGTCCCCATGCATCATGTTCCTAATCCTGAGTGGTACCTTGTTCCTTTGTAACTGTGGCTCTGGTCTGTGAGTTCTCTATGGTCATGAAAATGGATTAAGAAATTCAGAAGAGAAGTAGTGAGTGCTGTGAGAGGGATGGTTCCGGTCAAAATTGGTAAAAGATTGGAGAGTGGAGGTATGTGTGACTTGTACTTCATTGTCAGAAACCTTGGGCTGATCCTGGTCATCATCCCTCCTGAAGTTAGACACCATCTGACAATAGTCCTGATACTGCTATTGGTCCTAGTCCCGTGTCACAATATACTTTCGCTTGTCTGTGGATGTGTACAGATTTCAGTTGGTGTTGTGTGTGTGTGTGTGTTGTATAAATGTGAGATGTTTGCATGTTAGACATTTTCAGTGCTGCACATTTTAGACAATTCTCATTAAGTGAGTGGATGGGTTATAGAATGCACAGATTCAGAATCCCTGACTCCAGAGCCATCAAGTCAATTCCAACTCATAGGTACCCTATAAACACGGTAGAACTGCCTCATAGTGTTTCCAAGGAGCACCTGGTGAATTTGAACTGCCGATGTTTTGGTTAGCAGCCATAGCACTTAACCACTAGGATGCCAGGGTTTCCAAATTGAAAATAGTTTATTATACTTGTGTGTTTTGTGTAATATATTTTTAATTTTTTTATTGTGATTAAGTGTAAATATGTAATCCAAATCCATTTGTTGTATCTTTTAGATTGTCTTTAAGAAAATCGAGGTAAATGAAGGATGCAGCCTATACAAAAGAAATGAGCCAAACTACTTTTTTCACATTTCATTCATATGATCAAATGGTAAATACTTCATTAAACAGGATCTCTTTGATACAGGAATCCCTGACATTCACCGATGTGGTTGTGACATTCACCCGAGAGGAATGGCAGCTCCTGGACCCTGCTCAGAAGAATCTGTGCTGGGCTGTGATGCTGGAGACCTATAGCAACCTGGTGTCCATTGGTGAGGACAAGTCTCATGTCATTGGCCTTTCTTTTCTGAGCTGCTGAAACCTTTGGAGTGTCAGTGGTGGTCGGAAGTCATAGACTGTCGGTCTACTCTTTGGCCCTAGACAAATGGGTTTATTTTTTCTACTCTTAACAAAAAGCCTTTACTGTGTAAGTTTGAGAATTGTCTTTTCTCAAATACAGCATTCTGCATTCTTCTGAAACCCAAGGCCACTTTGATGAGTCTCAGATTCTGTGATTTCCCTTGAACAGGGTATCGAGGTAGCAAACCAGATGCACTCTCCATGTGGGAACAAGATCAGCCCTGGGCTGTGTTGGATACCAGCCATCAAGGAGTCTGTTCAGGTAGGTGAGTAGAATGTGGTGAGGCTAAAGGTTGTGGAAGCCACTTTCAAGTGAGAGAAGGTGTCATACTGTAAGAGGTGTCTGAGAATATATAAAATCCAAAAACCCACCGCCATCAACTGCATTCTGACACATAGGGGTCGTAGAGGTCAGAGTACAACTGCCCCCATAAAGTTACCAAGGAGCACCTGGCATATTTGAGTGGCTGACCTGTTAGTTAGCAGATGTAGCACTTAACCACTACACCAGCAGGGTTTGAGTATGTGTAAGAGTACCTTCAAGTACTCATAGCTGTCTCCCTATGTGAAACCCCTGTTTCCTTCTAGCAGTTTAGACAAATAAATAACTCGTCTGTCTTTTGTGAGACAGATCCGCATTGATTTGACCTACATTTTTTATTTTTAAATATTTTATTATGCTTTAAGTGAAAAGTTACAATGAAAGCCTATTTGTCATACCAAAACTTACACACCCACTGCTATTAACTCTAGGTGCTCTACACACCCTTGACGGCATACTCTTCTCTTCACCCTGTGGTTCCTGTGTCCATTCAACTGTCTCCTGTCCCCCTCTGCCTTGTTATCATCCCTCTGGTTAGAAGATGCCATTAGCCTCACGTGCCTGCTAAAGGAAAGAAGCGCACTCTTTACCAGTATCATTTTAAATCTTGTAGTCCAGTGTCTCAAAAGTTTTTTTCAGGGAATAGTTTGTGTTCTGTGCTACCAGAGAGTCTGGGGACCGTATCTTCTGGGGTCGCTAATGCTGTTGGTTCATCAAGTCTGTTGAGCTACGTGTTGATAACTTTATTCTGTAAGTTTATTCTTTCTAGGCTTCTCAAGTCTTTCTTTTCTTTATATACTCGCACCTCCATCACCATCAAATTCCACCTTCCAGGCCTCTCCCAGAGGTGATTTATGACTATTCAGAGTAAGACCCCTTCTGCCCCAACTCAGTAATCTGCATTACCCATGCCAGCGCTAAACTTCACCTGAGATTTATGGCCACACTGAGCACCACTCTCTCATTGGGCTTCTCTGTTTCCTTCGTGTCTGTTTTCACCTACTCCAAGATTCTGTAAAGGCTCGCATTTTCGTTTTTTTCATTTGTTGTCCTAGCATTTTAAAGTTTTCTTCAGTCTAATAAGTTCATCTTCTGTTTCCTAGAGGAGACTGTCAAACTGACATCATCCTTAATATTGTCCAGCAGACACCTTTTTGTTTTCATTTTATTCATCTTGACTACACCGCCGTTTGAGTTTACATTATTCTGCAAGGAGCTAGGGTCATCTTCCCAGTAAAGAAAATTCTGTCAGCTTAGTTCTTCTTTCATTCCTGTACATGTGAACGTGTAGCCATGCTGGTAACTACTGTTCATGGTTCTTACCTTCAGGGCTCTCTTCTTTAAAAGGTGTGCACTTTGTGAAGATTTTTGAACTAGAGAAAGCCATTTATAGCATAGTACATTTTTAGTTGTGTCATAACTAAGGTAAATCATGTCTACTGAAATTGTAACTCTGATTATAAGAATTAGCTCAAAGATGGTTCTCATGAGTCCAAGATCAAATGTAGCCCAACTTCCCAGCTGACAGGTTATTTCTGACAGCAATCCGTCTTCATCAGCATTCTCTTTTTCTAATACAATTGGTTATGCATAGCAGTGGTGAAAGAGAAATCGTACAAACACCTTATGAAAACAATTTTAGTATAACAAAAATTGTGTAAATGAAGATATGCATAGGATGATGTCCACCAGGGTTTCCTGCATAGAACTGCAAAACCTCAAGGACATGTGCTTATTCTTCATGAAACAGATGTTCCAGTCTTATAAGCTACAATACCTTTCAACCAGAAAGTGTTCTGCCGTGCCACTCAGTGGGCTCCATTATCACCTGTTCTCATAGGCTTCCAGCTCCCGGTCGGCTCCAGGGTAGCTCTTGGATAGTCAGGGTTCTTGAGAAGGCCTAATTACAGTGGCATCAGGAGAGCAGCAGGTGCCTACTCCTGAGGGCTTATCACTCAGAGTGCTGTTGCTCCTGACTGGGATTCAGCCTTTGCACAGTGGTGTCACTGTCCAAGTCTTCTTTCAGGAAATTGTTGTCTGTATGCATCTTTTCTATTGTCTTTGTACTTCCAAGTGTTCCTCTTCTCTTACCTGAGTCTGAGAAGGTCTCAACGGTAGGCCCACGTGTCGAGAGGAAGAGAACACTTCCTTCTCTTGGATCTAATCAGTCAGGAGGCCCCTCCAGTTCTCATGGTTTTTGCCCTTTCTGTAGGTCTGTCTTCACGACTAGGCCAGGCCTCCCAGGCAGCCCAAGTAGTGGTCCGATTGCATAGGTCTCCACCACCAGCCTGCGTGAAGGTCAGTTCCTGAACAGCTGGCACAGCAGCAATACACTAAATTAATAAATATGGTCTTATAGCCGTGGTCTGTATGAGCTGCACATAAGGAATGAGTGAGAGTATGCAAATGAGGTATATGGAGCCTGTGATCTTTGGGGTTATGTATCAGTTTGGCTGGTCCGTAATTCCCAGCATTGTATGATTGTCCTTATTGTCCTCCTTATTGTTATTTGATGTAATTATCATCTGATTTCTATTATGGATCCTAACCTCTATGTTAATGAGGCAGGATTTACGTAGGGTGTATCTTGAGTCAAAGCTTTTTCGAAGGGCTTCACACTTACTAAAGTTACCTTTCCCTGGGGTGTGGTTTGCATCCAAAGTATATATTTGGTTGCTGTGGTGGGGGACTCTCAGCCTATGGGTCCTCAGTCCAGTTTTTCACAGGCTGACATCTGGTTCCTGGTACATGAGCTAGTAGCCTGCCTTCTGACTACTAGTTCTGGGATTCATTGGCCCTCACAGGTGTGGGGACTGACAGCATATTATCTCATCTAATTCGCCAGCTTCCAAAGCCTGGTGAGTCTGCCCCCTCTCACCTGATTGGTCAACTTGGGTTCATTGAACCTGGCAGCCATGTGAGTCAGGATAAGTTCAGTTCTGACCAACAGTCATTTGGGACTCACCATCCTTCTCAACGTGTGAGCCATTTCCATGATAAGGTACTTGATTTCTGTGAGACACTGTAGTAAATTATGGTACCTAAAGATAGGAGAAGGAATACTCAAGTCAGTAGTATTTGATGTTATAGATAATGGAGTGATGGGGCAGTGTGGCAATGTTGGACATCTGGGACATCTTTGGTCTCTGCCTCACAGAAATGAAATATGTGCTGATTCTTATAATACAATTATGCATTTACCTCTTTCAGAAGTTAGAGGAGGTCAGAAGCTTCTGCCATGATGTTCTTACACCACGGTACTATCCTGTGTCTCAGGGGAACTACTGAGCACCAACTGTTTCCTGGGGCAGTTGTCAACATGGCAGGAGTCAGTGTCTCACCTCCTGAAAGTTCACAAAGTGAAGGAAACTCAAGGGGAGTAGTCCCAGTCTGATTCCTATGAGGCAGAGGTCAGACATGCTTCTTTTCTCTCCTCTACTGTTACGGATTCTTACACTAACCCTTCCTCACATGACACCATCTACTTTTCCAGTGGGTTTGCTAATTCATTGGAGGGGTCACACAGGTCTCACAGGCAGTCCTTATAATCATGAGCTTCTTTATTTTATTGTATTTTTATCAGTGTGCAAAACATATTAAGCATAGTGGCATTTTTTACACTTGAACCAGAGGGTTTTGATTAATATCCAACTTTCCTAAAGACGTTTTTGTAAATTACTTCATTTCATGTGAAATTCATACAAAGGTTCCTTGTTATCTTGTTTCCTAGAAAACTGGAATGTTAGTCATCATGCGCTTGGGCACTTGCAGAATGAAAGCAAAGTGGACAGTATTGAACACTATTGTGGGCATAATGCATTGGAAAAGATTGTTCATCAGCAGAAAACTCACTTTCCTTTAAGTGAACATAGTGATATGTTTGACTTCTATGGAAAGACTTACACAGAAAATTTAACTCTGCCAGCACTAAACCAGATCAGAACCAATGCAGTAAAGAACTCTGCTGAGCTCAGCAGAGATGAGGACACTGGTCTCCATGCTCGCCAGGAACAATTTTCTACCGAAGTGAAATGCATTAAGAATCAGAAATCAAACGGCATTAAGTCTCAAGACACTGAGCATCTAAAAACTCAGACAATAGAGAAACCACATGTATGTAGTAACTGTGGCAAAGCCTTCATCAGGAAGTCTTTCCTCATTGAGCATCAGATCATTCACACAGGGGAGAAGCCCTATAAATGCAGCATATGTGGGGAAACCTTTGTGAAAATGTTCAAGCTTACTGAGCATCATCGCAGAATTCATAAAGGTCAAAAGCCATATAAATGCATGGAGTGTAACAAAGCCTATGTAAGTAATTCAAAGCTCAGTAGACATAAAAAATCACATATGGCAGAGAGACCTTATGTATGCAGTGATTGTGGAAAAGGCTTCTTTGAGGAGTCACAACTCACTGTTCATCAGCGGGTTCATGCTGGGGAAAAGCCCTATGTATGCGGTGGATGTGGAAAAGGCTTCACTGAGAAGAGATCTCTTAATATTCATCAGCGAACTCACACTGGAGAGAAGCCCTGTATATGCACTACTTGTGGAAAAGCTTTTATCTGTAATAGAAATCTCACTATTCATCAACAGATTCATCCTGGAAAGAAACCTTACATGTGTTGCCAGTGTGGAAAAGGTTTCATACGGAAGCGAGATTTCACTATTCATCAACGAACTCACACAGGAGAGAAACCCTATGTATGCAGTGAATGTGGAAAAAGCTTCACCCGCAAGGTAAGTCTGATGACTCATCACCGATTTCATACTGGTGAAAAACCTTATGTATGTAGTGAATGTGGAAAAGGCTTCACCCGCAAGGGACATCTGGTTACTCATAAACGAATTCATACTAGGGAAAAACCCTATGTGTGCAGTGAATGTGGGAAAGGCTTCATTGAGAAGAGAGATCTTACAAGTCATCAGCTAAGTCATACTGGAGAGAAACCCTGTGTGTGTAATAAATGTGGAAAAGGTTTCACCAACCAGAGAAAACTCACTACTCATCAACGAATTCATACTGGTGAAAAACCCTATGTATGCAGTCAGTGTGGAAAAGCCTTCATTGCCAAGAGTAAACTCATTACTCATTACCGAATTCATACTGGGGAAAAGCCTTACAGATGCAGTGAATGTGGAAAAAGCTTCATCCAGAAGGAAACTCTTACTATTCATCAACGAACTCATACTGGAGAGAAACCCTATGTTTGTAGCCAGTGTGGGAAAGGCTTCGCTCAGAAAGGGGGTCTCATTGTTCATCAGCGAACTCATACTGGAGAAAAACCCTATGTATGCAGTGAATGTGGAAAAGGCTTCATCCAAAAGGGAGATCTTAATATTCATCAGCGAACTCATACTGGAGAGAAAGCCTACGTATGCAGTGAATGTGGAAAAGGCTTCATGAAGAAGAGAACTCTTACTGTTCATCAGCAAAATCATACTGGACAGAAGCCCTGTATTTGCACTACATGTGGAAAAGCTTTTACCTGGAATAGAAATCTTACTATTCATCAAAAGATTCATACTGGCAAGAAACCTTCCATATGATGTCAGTGTGAAAAGAAAAAGGTTTCACATGGAAGTGAGTTTCACTATTCATCAATGAAATCACACAGGAGAGAAACCCTGTGTATGCAGTGAATGTGGTAAGTGCTTGACTCACAAGGGAAATCTCAGTACTCATCACCAAACCCATACTGGTGAAAAACTCTGTATATGAAGTGAATGTGGTAAGTCTCTCAACTGGGAGATAGGCTTCATAGCACATGGGATGTATCACACAAGAAATGAATGCCTTTTTTCCCTTTTAGTGCAATGAATGTGGAAACTTTATTGTCAGAAGTAAAGTCTCATTATATACCTGAAAATTCAGCCAGGTGAGAAACCCTTTAAATGTCGTGAATGTGAAAAACCCTTTTGTAAGAAGCCATACCTCAGTGTACATAAAAGATCTCACAGGAAAGATTTCGTATAGCTGCAGTGGCTGAAAAAAAGTGGCCTACGTATCGTCCCTTTTTTCACATAAAAGAATCAGATTTACAAATGTGTATATAAATGTAAACTACATGTGTGTTGTGTTTATATAAAACATTCATGTATGTGTGTATGTTGTAAGGAAAACCTGGTGATGTAGTGTCTAAGTGCTGTGGCTGCTAAGCAAAAGGTCAGCCATTTGAATCTGGCAGGAGCTCTTTGTAAACTCCATGGAACAGTTGTGCTCTGCTCTGTAGGGTTGCTATGAGTCAGAATTGACTTGATGATGGTGGCTTTCATTTTAGCTGTTGTAAAATCAGTTCCTCTGTGTGACCTTTGGCCTTGGTCTGTGTTTTGATAAGTAAAATATTTTGTCCCCTCAACCCTGAGAAGGTATAGACAGAAAAACAGTTTTTTACTAATGTCTAGGGGATTCCCTGGTCAATGGACATTTTCTGGGCAGGGTGTAAACAACTTGATGACTGGATATTTTTGTCCAGTCCAGCCTGGTATTTAAAAAGATTTGAGTTGATTGAGAGCTCATGGGTAACTGGGTATAGATTGAAGTCTGGTGTTGTGAGGCAGGATCTATTTTGGAACTGCTGAGCAAAGCAGAAGATGCTGGCTGAGAGCTGGTATGGCAGAAAAGCAGAGCCGTGTGAAAGCCAAGGAGTCCCAAACCTGATTCACTGATGTGAGCTTGTACAGTTTTGCAGAAGAGCAGCCGATGTGCAGCTCAAAGCTGTTGTTACAAATACCTAGTCTGGGCCCCAAGCCAATGGATTCACAGTGGGTACTTTCCACCAAAGTATCAGGAATGGGTGCTCCACCAAGAATGCCCGTATTGTGCTCTTAATATGCAGCTGTGCAGAGCAATGAGTTTCTCCTATATATGACCTTTTTGGCCTTCAGTTCATAATCCTGTTAAAAAGAATTGGTTGGCCCACAACCCAGCCCATCAGTGGTCTGTTGTTGTAGCCAACAGTCATGCAAATCAGGTGTATTAGTTTCTTCCAGATAATTGGTTGGTTCACGTTCATATTGCAAGTGCTGTTGCTTCAAGATGAATGTAAGGGCTGTTCCCCTGGAGGCCAGGAATGACCTCTCTACCATCAAGAAGAGCCTGTAGCTAAGCATGTCTTTTAGACCTGGAGTCCTTGTAATGAGAACTCCTGGACACAAGAGAAAGTTTTAACACTGAAGGCAGTGTAGGACAGTGGAAACTTGCCAGCCAAGCCAAGTGCCAGAAACTTGCAGCAAGTACAACAAAGTCCATTTGGAGAGAAATGCCAACTGCGGAAGAAGTGGTGGGAACCAGGAGGTCAGTACAAGGTGGGCTTAGGAGCACACAGAAAGAAAGTCAAGCACCTCCTGAGAAGAGGCTTGCCAGTGGAGTATGGTGTCTCTAGCAAGAGAGTTGAGTACCTTTGGAATGACACTTCCTGGCAGAATCATATATCCCCATGCATTTACTGTCAGAGTTAAAGAGCTTTGTACACTTTCCAGAGCAGTGCTGATTCAAGGCCAAGGGGCTTAGTCATTGAGATGCCTACCCATGATCACGGCTGAGAGGAGACTCCTAATAAAAGAGCTATGTCTTGATACTGAATTATAACGTGTTACTTTTCTAGTAAACCCCATACTTTTGCGTACTTCTGTGCGCTTTGTGTGATCATTGCAATGAATTATGAAACCCAGCAGAGAAGTAGAGTGCCATAGGAGGCCTGGCTGGTATCAGAAATGGCTAAAAAGTTTGAAGGGTAGACAATTGGGTGAGTGGTATGGGGGGTCTTAAAAGCTAGCAAGTAGACATCTAAGTAGCATCAATTGGTCCCAGCCCACCTGGAGCAGAGGAGAATGAAAGGCTTCAAAGACACAAGGAAAATATCAGCCCAAGAGACAGAATATGCCTCATCATCCAGATACGACATCAGCCTGAGACCAGAAGAACTAGATTGTGCCTGTCCACTACTAAATATGACTGCCCTGTCAGGGAATATTACACGGTCCCTGATATAGTCAGAGAAAAATTGATGCACAAAACTCTTCATTAAAAGCACCAGACATGGTGGTCTGACAGACTGGAAGATCCCTAGAAGATATGGCCCCCAGATTCTCTGCTGGCTTGGAACAGAAACCATTCCCAAAGCCAACCACTGAGACAAAAATTGGACTGGACTGTAAGACGTAAAATGATACTGTTGAAGAGGGTGCTTGTGGCCCTTAGTAGACACAAGGGGTTAATGGGCAGGTCTAGTCCAGAGGTGAGGTGGGCTGGTGGAGTGGTATCGGAGCTGGTTAAACGGCCTTGGCAAATACAATGAGGACAAAGAGTCTGCTTTCACTGGGTGGGGAGAGCAGCTAGAGTTACATAGCAGTGTGTTTAAGTTTTGCTATGACAAATTGGATTTAAATCACAATAAAATATTTCTTTAAAAAAATTGGAAGGTAGAGGTGTATTTGATATTCACCTCTTAGGAATCAGCCTACGGCTATCGATGCTGATAGTGATTGTCCTCCCTTGTAGGGTTAGATAAAAAAGTCAGACACCTCTGCCATACCCTTCTTAGAGTTAGAATCAAAAGCAGTTTCTTGTAATGACTCCAGACCCATGAAACTACATAGGAGGTGAAAGTTTTGATTCTCAGATGGTGCTTTTGCTTGTTGTTACCTGCATTTGAGGTGAAAAAAGCTACATGTGGAATGGTGGGGGGCAACAACCATGCTGGTTGAGCAAGATAATTGTGCAGCACCAGACTCTGGTTCTGCACAGCCCAAGGTCCAGGACTGTGATTATGCATGGGAAGATAATCAATGAAAAAGGTAACATGGCAGTACTGAATGTGTCTCTTACCTAGGGCCATAAAACAGACCTCATGTATGACAAAATTAATGTTGTATAATATAGGTAACAGAGCAAGTAACTTCACCTTCAACCAATATTTGATTGGATATGCTTAAAAAGAGGACTGGCATTAACCCAAAAGAAAACACTGGCTGTTGCTTTAATATGTAGACCTGAGCGTATATGCTAGGGGCATATTTATAAAATCTGAGCCATAATCAGGAATTTTTCATTAGAAAATATTTGTAGACTTACTGAGAACTGGTGGGAGAGCAGAAAATTTCCAGCTAAAGGAAGAACTTACAGGGGAATAAAAAACGTTTTGCTTCCTGAATTTGAGTCAGCACTGTGCCTTTGGGTGCATGGAAACAGGACAAGTCACTGACCATCAGAAGAACCCCTTCAACATCTAGGTCAACTGGCACAACTAAGCTTTTTCTTGAGAAAATGGTCCACATCCCAACTTGGTGAGTGGCATCTAGGGTCTTGGAAGCTAGCAAGCTGCCATATAGAGAGCATCAACTGGTCTCAACACAACTGAATCAGAAGAGAATGAAAGACATCAAGGACAGGAACAGCATGAGCCTAGAAGACAGATGGGGCCAAATGATCCAGAATCTACACCAGCATGAGACCAGAAGAGCTAGATAGTGCCCAGCCACTCCATTGTGTGCCTTGAGGGGCAATACAGTGTCAAACTCCCTGAGGTAACAAGAGAAAATTAGGGATACAGATCTAGAATTCTGTTAAAAGACCAGACTTGATGAGTGGTGTCTGAGGTCTTAAAAACCAGCAAACTGCCACCTGACGAACATCAATTAGTCCCAACCCACCATGAAGAGATGGTGACCAAGAACATCAGATGAGCCCAGAGACAGAAGGACCCATGTGATTGGGAGACTGCACCAGCATGAGAACAGAAGAACAGATGGTGCCTGCCCACTACCAAAGACAGCCCTGATAGGGGCCACAAAGTAGAATTCCTGATGCAGCATGAGAAAAAGAGGTCTGCAGATTAAGAACTCTACTAAAAGACCAAAACTGATGGTCTGACAGCCTGTAGGGACCCCTAGGAACATGTTCCATAGACTTGCTGTTGGACCAGACCTGAAACCAGCATGGAGATCAACAGTTCAGACAAAGAATGGCCTAGACTCGGGGACATAGGGTGAGCATGTGGTGTGTGTACTTTGTGGTTTCATACATTCATAGAAGGCTGTCCTACTGGTTTCTTTCTAGAGGGGAGGTGAGATAGGTGTTTGTTAAGAGGATACTAGAAGTAAAGAGGGAGAAGGAGGAGTGTACTGTCACAGAGGGAGGAGAGCAGCTAATAGTGGCAGAGAGGCAGGCATGCTTTTGATTAAGCATTGAAAAGAACCTGATGGTGTGACAACCTGGAGTGTCCCCTGAGATCGTGGCTGCTGGTCTTGTTCCTACCCCAGAGCTGAGAACATCACCAAAGACAACTGTTTATACAAAATTGGATTGGACTGTTAAGTCGTAAGGCTGTCAAAACAGCTGCCCTCTAGTAATGTGATGGGAGGGTGGAGAAGAGAGGACAGGACTAGGTTGAATGACTATGGGAAAAACAATATACAGGGGGAATGTTCTCTCTTGCAGGGCTGGGATACCAGATGGAGCTGCATAGGGGTCTGTGTATGAGCTGGAATATGGGCAAATTAATTGCCTTTGTAAACTTGCACTTAAATCATCATAAATATGGGAAAAAAGGTAAAAATTTCAAACAATAATAAAAAAAAAAAACTTCCTTCTAGGACTGGAAGTTAAAGGGAGTCAGCAAATAGACATCCTGCTATGGTCACTTATGACCACAGGTAAAAATGGTGTCATGGCAGTGGCTGACATCCTCTATGTTGCCAAGTGGGAAGGAAAATCAGAGTTAACAACCCAAGGGTGATTCCTGTTGAGGCTGAGGGTAAGCATACTACCGCTCTTTGACATTCTTACCACTTCTGGTACCCCCTGTTAGGGGCTGCACTGGGACCTCTGAAAATGTGTGTCAGCTTGGTGAGGCCATGATCCCACTACTGCGTGACTTCCACATTTTGTCATATAATGTGATTTTTGTATGTGTTGTACATCCTACCACTTTGATGTTCTAATAAGGTGAGATTAGAGGCAGTATGTTAATGAGGCAGGACTGAATGTGCAAGAGTAGGTTGTATCTGAAGTCAGTCTCAACATACAAAAGGCAAGGGAGCACAGAGAGAGAGGGGTCCTTGTACCACCAGAAAGTGCTGGGATCAGAGTACATCTTTTGGACTCTGGGTTCTTGCACTAAGAAGCTCCTAGACCAGGGGAAGATTGGTGGCAAGGATCTACTTCCAGAACTGAGAGAGAAAGCCTTCTAGAGCTGGCACTCTTATTTTGGATTTCTAGGCCTCCGAAATTATGAGAAAATGAGTTTCTCCATGTTAAAGATAACCCTCATGGTATTTCTGTTATAGCAGCACTAAAACACCAGTCATCTGTCCCATGGCACTCTACTTTGTGGAGTGGACAATTTGCAGTCACCACTCAGAACTCAAAAAGGTAGTAATCAAAATTATGGCTTTTATTAAAGAATTGTCAGATCATAATTCAGGTTCAGGAATGCTCAAGATAGAGTTGACTGCTCAAGTGGACAGCCTTTGCTGTGCCCACTTTCAGGGCTTCTTACTAGCACCTCAGACTCTTTGCTTAGGCAAGTGCTAGAAAGGTGTTCTCATTCTACTGATAAGTACCTTAGAGACATCCCACTCTGCCAGAAAGCCTCAGCCCACAGGTGCTCAGGCATAACTCAATGTGTTGAAAGACCTAGCTCCAAACAGTGACTTGAGGCACCCTACTGTTCCACAAGCCTCTTGCCCAATGGCTCTCCACTTTTCTAACTCTGTGGGCCAGGAAGCACAACATGCCATCTCCTGCTGCTCTCTTGCTACCATTGCCCTGCCACCACTTCTCATCGTCTCGAGTGTTTCAGCCATCTCTGAGTCTTCTGGCTCCAGGAACTTCTCAGTACTGCTTTCCTAGATCCAAGGTAGTCATTCTGGTCTTGGCTCTTTCTTGGTGGTGCTGATACCCTCTCCTATGTCTGGGATGGCTTGCTTTAAATCTGGTGGGGTGGCATATGTGGTGGCAATGGAACCAGGAGAGTGGTTTGAGACTGCACAGTAGGTTTCCTAGCCCATGAAATAAGGTGATTGCAATGTTTTTGCTGAAGCATGGAGTGCTACAGCTAAGCATTTTGAGGCAGGAAGCTTGCTGGTGGAATGGAGTGACTCTAAGCAATTTTTTGGTAGAGCTACTCTTACAGACCAACAAAACGAGAGCTGATTGCCTTGGAGCTGAGGATTTCTGGTGGAATGGGTTCCCAGGCACTTACTGGCAGAGCTAAACATATGAAAAGCACTTGCCTGTGCATGGCAGAGGCCAAGCCAAGAGGCCGAGGGCCAGAAAGATGCCTGCCTTTGGGCACAGCTGAGCAGAGTGTATCCTTATGGAATAACTGTATCCTGATCTAAATTGTTACTTGTCATTTACCTAATAAGCTGCATAACTGTGAGTATGGTCTGTGAGTTGTGTATGGCCATTACAATAAATTACAAACTGCAGACAAGTAAAGAGTGCCATGTCAGTGACAGCTGGTGACAAGGCAAAAAGTTGGTAGAGTAGAGTTATGTTTGACTTCTGGCTGGTAGGAATCAGGCTTGACGTGTTCCTGCAGATAATAATTCTTGTCCCATCTTGTAGAGTTAGAGGAGGAGGCCAGATGTCTGCCTCCTTCCATTATTATGGAGCACTGTTCCCAGTAGCCAAAAGGTGGAACCAGCCTAAATGTCCACAGCAGATGAATGGATGAACAAAATGTGATACCTATATACAAAGCAATGTTCTTCCTCTGGTAGGAGAAATGAAATGTTGATTCAGGCTACAGTATAGGTGGAGCTTGAAGACATTATACTTAGCAAACCAAGCCAATCACAGGACAGATACTATATGACCTGACATATGAAACTACAAATGTATAAGACCAGAGTTTGTAAGTAGTTACCAGCAGTGGGAGGGAAAGAGAAAAGGGGGGCTTATGGTGGTTGGAAAATTGCATTCTTTGTGGATAGGTTGCCCAGCTGATTATTTTAATTGCTGTTGATAAACTGGAAACTCTGGTGTCATATTGGTGGAGCAACAGCTGCTAATCAAAAGGTTGGCAGTTTAAATCCACCAGGCACTCTCTGGAAACTCTGTGGAGCAGTTTGACTCCATCTTATAGCATTGCTGAGAGTCATAATTGACTTTGTCAGTGGGTTTTGGTCAGTAACGTGTACACCCAGATAAACTGATTTGCTAAAGTTGTATGATAGATATATTTACAGCAACAAAAAGTAGTTGCCTAGTCTGCTTATGTGCTACCAAAGACCTCATGGAATTTGGTTCCTTGGTTTCAAAGTTTAGAGTCATGCTTTCATGAGACAACCTAGTTAATTGACCCAGTAATGTGCTTAGTACTTCTGTTCTGCCTCCTAGTTTGTTTTCTAGTGCTTAGGGTCTTCAAAACTTGCAGGTGGCCATCAAGGCACCACAGTTGGTCTCTATTCACCTACAGCTGCAGAGGAAGAAGGAAAGTCCAGGATAGGAGGAAGATATGCAGTATGTGGTTAATTTCCTCCATCAACAACTGCCTCCTTTGCTATAATACTGGAAAAATTGGATGATAACTTGGGTACCATCACGGAATGTTTTCATCAGTGATTCCATAGAAGTGTTCTGATTAAAAGGGGAAATGTAGAAAATTCTGAGGGACTGTAGACTTTCTAGAGTAATGGATGCTGGATGAACTCATGAAATGATTGCCGTGACATAATCTTGATACTTTAAACCAAAACATCTCCTGAAGTCAACTTAGAACTCAGCAAATATTTAGCTTAATTAGTAAAAAAAAAAAAAAAAAAAGAACGGCTTTAAGTATTACGGTCTTTGAATACCTATCTGTATGATATCCGTTTTAGGACATGAACTCTAGAGGTTAGGTAGGAAGTGAGTTTATGTTAATTCAGGAGAAACAACTCAGAGAAAGCACTGAGAATGATTGCATACCTCAAGGAATGTGTTCAGCATCAATAAATTGTACCTGTAGAAATTTGAATTGGTTTATGTTTTTCTATATTCTAACAACACTAAATTAAATAAATGTAAAATCCAACTCCAGAACTTGAGGGGAGAACTCACTACCATCAAGAAGAGCTAGAAGTCAAGTACATTCTTCAGACTCAGGGGCCCTGTGCTGAGTAGTCCCTAGACCCAGGAGACAGATGAAGCTGTAACATGGGAGACAGGGCAAGACAGTGAGAAGCAAAAATAAGCACAGCAGAGGAATGGAGGCACAAGAACCAGGAGATCACGAAATTATGGTGGGCGTCCTGGTATCCAGAACATGGTGTCTCTACTGGGCTTCCCAAACTTTGGAGTGAGGGAGCTGAGTGCCTTCGGGCAGGAGAGTTGCTGTTGGAGTGTGGTCCCTCTGGGCAATTAATGGCAGTGATGAATAGGCTTTCGGACCCACAGCGCATGAGACCTCAGGGCCTTAGGGTGGGAGGCTTCCTGGCAGAGCACGGTGCCTGTGGGCACTTTGGGTGAGGTAAAGGGCTGAATCACTTGCAGAAGCCTATCAGAAGAGGAGAGAGGCTTGGCAGCTGATTCACTGCTGACCATGGCCAAGAGGAGGGCCCGCCAGTGGGAATGTTCAAGAAGAAAGGAAGCTGTCGTAATTGACAAATTACTTCCTGTGTGCTGTGCTGTATAACTTGATGGGAGTGCTTTCTGCGAATCAGCTGAGAGTGACCATGCCTTTGAGAGAGAGAGAGTAGTCTTTATTGCGAGCCAGTCAGGAAGGAACCTGGAGACTGAGTCTCAAATCAAGCTCCATGAAATAGAGGAATTCTAAGCAGTTACAGGGTTCATAGGGAAATTACACATAATTGATGAAGTGCTAGGGAATAGGAGGGCAATTTCAGGAACTCCTGGGTGCAGTGGGAGTGCAATATAATGGCTACAGGAGTGTGTTTTTGCGGGGAGGGGGTGGGCAGGTGACTAAGGAAGTTTACCTAAGGACAGTTTGTGGCTTACTGCCCATGTCTGAATGAAAGGAATGGGGTGAGGGGGACAGTTGTTGAGCAGTGAAGTGGCCTTGAACAGAAAAGCACCAACACCACCTTGGGCTGTGACACAGAAATGCCTTATCAGGAAATCACAGGTCTGCAAAGGGTGATGGGAGGAGAGGGAAGAGTTTAACATTGTTGGCTACGGTTGTCTTCTGTTTATTCCAAGTTGTTCTTGATCCTGAGTTGTAGTCTGTTATTTCCCTAAAAAAAAAAAAAAAAGAAAAGAAAAACACACACACACATTCTGGTTATTATGGCCTATGAGTTCTGTGTGGTCTGGCAACAAATTATGGAATCCAGGAGAGGAGTACAAAGTATTGAGCTGAGGGAGGGGCATAGTGTAGCTGGTGTCAGAAATAACGAAGAATTCAGAGTGGGAGTGTCTCTGACATCCACCTCACAGGTACCAGCTTTGTGCTGATCCTGACCCCTATCCCTCCTCTTGATGTTAGAGTTCTGACACTGGGAGTCCTCAGTGTTTTGCCATCAGCTATGAGGATAATCATCTAATCAAATCCAAGTCCTGCCTTTGTTACTAGACAGAACTCCAGATTTATGTTACCTGCCCTCAAAAGCCAATCTCTGAGACAGGTATTTGGGTGAGTGATCAAAATGTTTTATATTTGTGTTGTAGTAAACACAGGAAACCCTGGTGGTGTAGTGGGTTAAGTCTATGTCTGCTAACCAAAAGGTTGGCAGTTTAAATCCACCAGGCACTCCTTGGAAACTCTGTGAGGCAGCTCTATTCTGACCTCTAGGGTTGCTATGAGTTGGACACAACTTGATAGCAGTGGGTTTGAATGTTTTTTTTGTTTTTTTTTTTTTTTTGGTTTTAGTAAACACAGGGAACAGGATGGATTCTCTCCATCAAAGCCTCTTTGAAATCATCAGGTGAGGTTGTGTTATATAAGGGGGAAAGAGCTGATGCCTTTAAATTGTGGTGTTGGAGATGAATATTGAATGTACCATATACTGCCGAAACAACAAAGAGATGTGTTCTGGAAGAAGTACCAACAGATTGCTCCTTGAAAGCAAAGACAGACTATACCTTACCTACTTTGGAGATATTGTGAGGAGTGATCAGTACCTGGAGAAGGACATCGTGCTTGGTAGAGTGATGATCAGTGAAAAAGAGGAAGATCCTCAACAAGATGGATTGACACAGTGACTGCAACAGTGGGCTTAAGCTGAAAAACAATTGTGGGCATGGTCTAGGACAGGGCAGTGTTTCATTCTATTGTATATAGGGTCGCTATGATTCAGAACCCATTCAATGGCACCTAACAACCGTAACAAGAATTCTGGCTTACCCCACATTGGTGAGTGGCGTCTGGGGTCTTAAAAGTTGCCAAGCTGCCATCCGAGGGCACAGCAAATGGTCCCAACTCAGCAGGAATGGATGCTTACCGAGGACCAAAATGACATGCGGTAAAGACAACCCATAAGATAGAGAGACCCACATGAGTGGGTGCCTACATCGACTTGGGACCAGAAGAACCGGATGGTGCCTGGCCACCACCGGTGATAGCCGCAGTGGAGCTCACTAAGTTGAGTCTCACTGGCAGCACAAGAATAAAAAGGGGTGCATCCTGAGGTCTCCACTAAAAGACCTCAACTGATGGTCCAGCGGTTTTGGGGTTCCCCTGGGAGCTTGGCCCCTGGTTATGATGCTGCCCTTGCCCCTAAATCATAATGAAGGTCCACTCTTCAGACACGAATGGATTGGACTTGGTGATGCAGAGTGACCATATATTGGATACATTTTATGGTTCTATACATCTATAGGATATCATCCTGCTGACCTCTGGCTGGAGAAAGGAGAGTGGGTGGAGAAGAGGGAAAAGGAGACTGTTGGGAGGATGAGACATGTATGGAACAGAGAGGAATAGTGTGCTGTCACCGGACAGGGAGAGCAGTGGAGATTGCACATAGATGGGCATGTAAATTTATACGGGAATGTACATTTTCACTCAGTCATATTAAATAAAAAAAAAAAAATGAGAAAAAAATTCTGGCTTAATAATGGAGACAGGCCATTCACAAATGGGATTATAACCACAGGCATAGAGGTTAGGATTTACGATGCATATTTTTGTGAGAAATGATTTAATTTATAATGCAGCCTCATTGTATGGGCAGTGATTACTGAATCATGGCCTCAAACACCTGCTTCCTGAAGTCAGCTGATAGCAGGGCATGAGTTACTCTTTCTTGATTGGAAATCTCTCACTTGTTAGCACAAGGCCTCAGCTACTGGCTTAAATAAGGATTCAATATAACATAACCCACTGCTATCAAGTAAATTCTGACTCATAGCTATGCTATAGGACAGAGTGGAGCTGCCCTACAGGGTTTCCAAGGCTCTAATCCTTTAGGGAAGCAGATTGCCACATCTTTCTTGAGTTATTTAACATCTCAGCTCTTAACAACTCCACCACCAGGGCTCCTTAAGTACCAGAAACCAAAGCCATTGCCGTCAAGATGATTCTGACTCATAGTGACCTATAGGACAGAAAGAAACTGGTCCATCGGGCTTCCAAGGAATAGCTGGTAAATTACAACTGCCAATCTTGGTTAGCAACTGAGTGTGGAACCACAGTTCCACCATGGCTCTTAAAATAACAAAGATAATTAATGAGGATAACCCACTATTTTGAAATAATTTTGCAGAAACTAGAGAAAAAGCCCAAATTTCACTGCTCTTGTTGTTGTTAGGTGCCACTGAGTCAGTTCTGAGTCATAGTGACCCTATAAACAACTGTATGAAGCACTGCCCAATCTTGTGCCAAGTACACAGTCATTTTTATGCTTAAGCCCCTTGCCGTGGCCACTGTGTCAATCCATTTCATCAAGCGTCTTCCCCTTTTCCGCTGACCCTCCACTCTACCAAGCATGATGTCCTTCTCCAGGGACTGATCCTTCCTGACAACATTTCCAAAGTATGTAAGATGCAGTCTTCCCATCTTTGCTTCCAAGGAGCATTCTGGTTATCCTTCTTCTAGATCTGTTGGTTCTTTTGGCAGTCATGATAAATTCAACATTCTTCTCCAACATCACAATTCAAAGGCATCAATTCTTCCGTCTTTGTTCACTGTCCACCTTTTGCATGCATGTGATGTGACTCAAAATGCCATGGCTTGGGTCAGGCACACTTCAGTCTTCAAGGTGATATTTTTACTTTTCAATACTTTAAAGAGGTCCTTCACAGCAGTTTTTCCCAGTGCAATGCATCTTTTGATTTCTTGAGTTCTGCTTCCATGTGTGTTGATTGTGTACTCAAGTAAAATGAAATCGTTGACAACCTCAATCCTTTCTCCATGTATGACGATGTTGCTTACTGGCCCAGTTGTGAGGACTTTTTGTTTTCTTGATGTTGAGGTGCAGTTTGTTCTGTTTGCAGGACTGCCTCTTGATCCATGTACAGATACGTTAAGAGCACAATTAGGTGTTCTGGAATTCCAATTTTATGCATTGTTAGCCATAATTTGTTATGATACACAGAGTAGAATGCCTTTGTATAGTCAATGAAATAGAGGGCAGATACGCTGAGTAGGTACCTGTGTCCGGTACACAGAGCCTCTGCTCCAATATCCAGGATCCTCATGGTCTCAGGGAATGTCATCTGTCACCTGTCCCATGATCTCAGTTCCCTCTAGATTTAGAGGCAGTATTATCACTTAGTGCTTAGGAATGTGATTTAATGTCACAATGTCTGAATTTGAACCTGCCCTCCCATTTTGCAGTTGTGTGGCCTTGAGGAACAATGAGTATTTACCTGTGTTTGGATTTTATCTTTAAAATCATTATGTGCTTCATAGGATGTTTGTGAACAGCAGTGAAAACAGCTTCTGGACACAACCAATTAATAAAGGTATTGTTCTTATTATTCCTGCGGAGAAGAGGAAGAGAAATTGAAAACTGAGAGTGTCCAAGCTCACTCAAAACTCTGTAGCTTGATGACAGCAAGGGCTGTCCTGCACTGAGCTAGGAGTTCCCCACAGAGCAGTTTGATCTTTTGAAGCATCCTTTGGTTGCAGAGTCAATTGTAAGTGCCAGTGAGCTGGTAAATCATGCAGTCCAGGTGGCTGTTGACTCACAGTGGGTTCTGTTCCCACAACTCCATCATAACTCTGTTCTGACCATAAGATGATTACTTTTTTTTTTAAGTTTACATTATGTAGTTGTGGAGACTGCCGAGTTCCAAATCCACCGGTCAAGTGTAGACTTCTCCCAAGCCACATGGCTGTAGGGGCTGATGAACCCAGGCTGGCAGATCAGACATTTGACTGATGGTGGCCTGTGAACCCCAGAATTGGCAGGTTAAATGGAAGGCTTCTGGCTCAAGTCCCAAGAGCCAGAGGTCAGACAGTCAGAAATGAGATACAGGATTCAGATGCAGGGAGACAGAGCCCAGCTAGAGCATCTACATACACACAGTACATACAAGCCATACCCCAGGGGAGGGCGTAACTTATGTAAGTATGGAACTTAATCCCATCTTGCACCTTCTTGTAAACCCGTCAAATCCCACATCAGTCCTGCCTCATCAACATGTAGAGGCCAGGATGCGTAACACATGCAATGGAGGACACCCACAAAGCATTGTAATCACAGTCTAGCCAAGTTCGCACATAACCATAATCCTCAAAGATTCTGTATCCCTTATTTGCATAGTATCAGCCAGTGATTGTGTGAGTCAGCCCCCGGCTCTGCTAGCTGTTGACCCCTTCATACTAGGAGGAACATCATCCTTCTAAAATTGGCAGAGGTCAGGGACAGACCTCCTCTCACTTCACAAGGGGGAATGGAATCAGTTACTCTATATGCACAGTTGAGACAATCCTTGGAACTCTTGTGATGTAGTAATTAACCATTTAGCGCTAACCAAAAGGTCCACAGTTCAGGTCCACCAGTTGCTTCTTGAAAACACTATGGGACGGTTCTGCTCTGTCCTGTGGGATCATTTTGAGTTGGAATTGAGCCCATTTGCTTGTTACCCAATGACATGGGTAGGAGTTATAATACCATGATAACAAACTCAAAAAAAGCTCATTACTGTTGAGTCAGTTCTGACTCAGAGTGACCCTATAGACATGATAATACCATGATAACAAACTCAAAAAAAGCTCACTGTTGTTGAGTCAGTTCTGACTCGGAGTGACCTTACAGATAGAGTAGAACCACCCTATCGAGTTTCCAAGGAGCACCTGGTGGGTTTGAACTGCCAACTTTTTGGTTAGTGGCTGTAGCACTTAACTACTATGCAACCAGGGTTATCAACAGTGAGAAAGTCCACACAAAAACAACCTATCACACTTGCCTTTATTTATTACTATCTTTATAAGCCCAATCCTCATGTTTAGGTGTTTACATGAGAATGATAACAATATCTAAGTATGCGCCACAACACTGAATGTAGTTCACATTTCTAACTGTAAGATATACAAATATTGAAAAATGGACTAAGTGCAGTTCATGATAGTAACTTCAATATGTCAGAAGTTGATATCTTAGTCATCTAGTGCTGATGTAACACAGATAGCAGAAATAGATGTCTTTAAAAAAGAAACATATTTTGTCACTGTCTAGTGGGTCATGAGCCCAAATTCAGAGCTTCAGCTGCACAGGATGTTTTTCTCTGTTGGCTTTGTATGAAGATCCTTGTTGTCACTCTTCCCTTGGACTGGGAGCTTCCGAGGCACAAGGACCCTGGGTCCAAAGGCTGCACTCTGCTTCCAGGACTGCTTCCTTTTGGTATGAAGTCCTGAGCTCTCTTCTAGCTTCCCTTTCCTTAATATTCTAAGAGATTGCCTGGAGCCACAATACAATCTTACAGACTTCATCCCACCTCCTTAACAGAGCTGCCCCTCATACTGCCTCATTAACATAGAGATGGTGTTTACATAAAATAGGAACATGGCACAATACCTGGGTACATGGAATAGCCAAATTGCTACACATGTTTTTTGGGGAAAACAATTCAATCCATAACAGTTGGATATTTCCTCTTAATCACAGAAATGAAATAAAATGATGTGGAAAAGAAGCATGGAGTGATTCAAGTGTGTGTGTGGCTTTTGATGGGGGTAAATAATATGTAACTGGAAGGCATGTTTTGGGGTAACCACTGTTTTGGCAGCTCTTTCCATGACAATTTTGATGAACACTGCTGGGGATTTTCTTCTGTCTTGGCACTGCCCTCTGCCAAGGCCCATTACCTACAAAGGCCACTATCAGCAAAGCTATATGCCTATGTGATGACGAGCGGACGCGTTTCACCCTTGGCATATTTTTTTGGCTGAATTCTCATTAATGATATTATGCACCCTAAATAAATCTTCCTCAAAAATACCCTGTTATCTCCCGGCACTAGGACCAAAGAAGACGCTTTCTGAGAAGGGTTTTACAACCCCCTCAGCTTAATGAGTTCTAAACACAGCATGCTCAGCCTGGGAACACTAAGGCTGGTCTGGCTCTGCTGGCTTCCCCCAACTGCATTCCCCCCCTTTTCCACATGTGAAACACAAGCTTGCAGAAAAACTGGAAGGCTTTTCAAGGACAATTCTCTACACAGCCCTTAAAGCTATACAAACATTCCACTCCCTACAGCAGAAAGATAGATAGACTCCCAAGTTTATTATAATTGGTATGACAAATGAATAAACACTAAAGAAACATCTTTCTTAGAACAGCGTAGGTTGGGGGACGGTGGGCACTTACTGTCTACACAGGGAGAGATAAAATAAAAACTTAGAGAAGCAAATAGAGGCAGCTAAATAATGAAGCTTTGAGGAGTCTACCCTTCTGTGCCTTTAACCTTGAGGTATGAATAGAACCGTTAAGTTCAAAGCATAACTTTGTTTTCACTGTCAATTATCACCACAAAACACCTGCCTTGGGCCATTATCTAAAAGATCTTGACAATTAACAAGAAAAAAGAGACCACGAGGGGTCAGTTTCTTGCTAGCCAATAATGAGGGGTCAGTTTCTTGTTAGCCAATAGCTTATGTGGTGGAAGAAATAGGGTGAAAATCAAGTCACCTCAACTATAAAAAATAAAGACCTTTATGGGCTGCCATTCTCCAAAACTCTGTCCTATCTCAGCCTCATCATTTTCCTCCTCCACCGACGCCACCCAACCCTCCGTGTTCCCGAAACCCTGGCGGGGCTGGCTCCCGGCAGCCCTCAGATGTTTCCGAGTTCATAAAGTGAAAAATAAAGCTAATGAGTTCATATACACATTTAATATTGTGAAAATTTTACTGTTGACACTTTCAGATAATTTTCCCCCAAAGATATTCTTAACTGCTTGTGCATTAAAAACTGCTGGCTGAAAAAGGGAATGAAGAGGTAGTGGTGATTCAGTCCACGAACTGTTGAGTCCCAAGTGTGAGGCCAGGCTTGGATTCCTAGGAGGGCACTGGCCTAACCTTTTGTAGCCTTTCTTCTTGACCTTACTCCACACATAACCCAGGCTTATTCTACCTGCTCTTTTGCCCTGTGATGGTCTCTCTCAGACAGTACTAGCTTCTCCAAAACTTGATCGTTACAGCCACTTGGTGTCACCTTTTTCAGTGAGACACTCACTATGTTGTCAGCTTTCCTGCTCTCCTCCTTTTCCCCAGGTGAAATGAGAATATATGTGTGTGTGTGTATTATACACATATATATGTATATTTATGGTGTATATGTTAGAATATATAGTAAAGTGGAGTCTTATAAACAAGTTAAAATTGGTTAAACTGTAAATTTGCTAAACTATTAAAACACAGAGTGGCTATGCTTGAGTTAAGATGGTGAGAAAGTATAGCATCATGGTGGAGAAGTAAAAGTGAGAAAAACAACTGCCAGATGGACATGGCAACAGATGGTCAGAGAGAAGATAATGACAATAACCAATCAGAAAGAAGTCAACAACTGACGGTACCAGAGGATAAGAATCAAGGACTTACCAATAACAATCAGAACCAAGCGAACAACTTGTATTAAGAACCCAACACTCTGTATTTGGGGTACACAGTTCTCTTTAGGGGTCTGTGCCCACAGTCTGCTGCTGTGGGTGTGACCTAATTCTAAGACCTTGGCATGCTGCTGTGTTGTGACCTGATCCTAAGACCTTGTCCACTTTGCCCTCAAAGCCTAGTTTGAGAGGCTGTGACTATTTCCCATTGGTGCCTGAGCATCCTGTACTGTCCCTGCCAGTGGATCTGCTTCCGAGATGCCTTGCCACTCTCCTGAGTTCTGAATGGCCTGGTCTGAGTGACTGTAACTGTTGGTGTCTGAGTCTCCTGTGCTATCCCTCACAGCAGATCTACCTCCGAGATCCCTTATCTCTCTCCTGACATTTGAACAGCTTGCTTCCAGGGACTGTGACAGTCTTCTATTGGTGCCTGAGCCTCCTGTGCTGTCCCTGTGGGCTCCACCTCTGAGATGCCCCACCATCACCCTACTCCAGACTCTCCTGACCTCTGAATGGTGAGGGCACAGTCAATCCTTATATTTCTTCGAGTGACACTGGCTTGTAGGGAAGTGTAAGTGAGAATGTTGAGATTAACCAGGCAGTCCTTGTGGGACTGGGTTGAAATGTGTGAGTCTTAACTAATGCAAATGACAGTTCATAACTAAGGTAAATGTAGATAACAGTTCTCTAGTAATGTAAATAGGAATGCTTTTGTGTCCTGGTGCTAGCACCGCCTTTCCCCTGCTTAATTGTGAATGTGTGGTTGAAACAAAGCTCATTACTGACCCCAAGCCTTGTAGTTATGTATTTTCCTCTTGGGAGCCCCAGCATTTTCTGGGTGCTCGTGACATCAGGTACCTTACCAAGAGAGCATCTCTATTGTACTGACTTGGGATCTCCCACTCGGCCTTTCCAAACTTTCCTTTTTTCCTTTTTTAACATAGTGTTGACAGGGCTTGGGCATATTACCTTTGTTTGCCTAGGCTGTTGAGTATGATCAGTGCCGTGTTTTGCTTGTGCAGGTGTAGTAACTGAAAAGGTATCCATTTTTTGCAAAGGTCCTGGGGACAGGAAATAGGACAGTTTTTGGCTTCCTCCTTTTCCTGGCAGTCCCTGTTGTCAAAGAGAAATTTTAATAGCAGTTATTGTGCTATTTTGAGATGTTCTTACACAAACCAAAACCTACTGCCTTGGGAATTGACTGTAACTAACGGTGACTCCACAGAATTTCCAAGGCTTGTGAATCTCTGCAAGAGCAATGGTCACAACTTTTTCCTGTGAAGCCCCGGGTCGTTTCTGCTAACCTTTGGGTTAGCAAGAGATCGCTTGACTGACTTGCTGGCTAGTGCTCTTTTTTCTTACGCTAAACCAAACCCACTGCTGTCAAGTTGACTTTGGTTCATAAGGGTGGTATAGGACAGAGTAGAACTGCCCCATACAGTTTCCAAGGAGCACGTGGTGGATTCAATGCTGGGTTTTTGGTTAGCACTCATTGCTCTTAACCACTACGCCACCAGAGTTTCCTTTTACTTGCACAAGAAACTAAGTATTCCCTTTATAGTCACCTGTCACCAAAATTAAATCAGCAGTGGCAATTCCTTCACCCCAAATGTGCAAAACCTTTATTTCCTTTCCCAAGCCAGGCTTACCCAGTGCTATCGAGTAGATTCCGACTCATAGTCGACCCTATAGACAGAGTAGAACTGCCCCGTAGAGTTTCATAGGAGTGCGTGGCAGATTCGAACTGCTGACCTTTTGGTTAAGAGTCAAAGCACTTAAGCACTACGCCACCAGGGCTTCCAAAGTATGAATTTCAAAAGAAAGAGGTAGAGAAGCCACACCTTTTGAGGTCATATCCATCGATATCGGTAAAAGCAGAGAGCAGTGTTCAATGAATTACGTTCCTATTTTAGCTAGGGATTCCTCCTCCTTTCCTTATAGAAACCCTGATGGCATAGTCGTTAAGAGCTGCTGCCACTAATCAAAAAAAGTTAGCAGTTGGAGGGGCAGTTCTACTCTGTTCTGTAGGGTCGCTGTGAATCGGAATCGACTCGAGGGCCCCGGGTTTGGTTTTGATTTCGGGTAGGGTCGCTGTGGGTCTGAATGGACTAGACAGACCCAGGCTGGGTTTTTCTGTTTCTTTTCTTAGTAACCCAGATCTTGCACCTAGCTTCTTGGCGTCCGTTACTTTTTCTAGAATCAAAATGATCGCCTTACATGCATATGGAGTAAATGCTCAGAATAAACTTCTTGCTCAAATTGCCTTCAGTTTTCATTATTTTTCAATACCAGCTAGAGGCACAAAACCAGTCCCTTTTCTCTTGTACGTCACATGTTCCAATATGGCCGCCTCTGTGTTGAACCACACACAGGGCGCAGACATAATACTTGCTAAGGTCATAATTGGCCCCGGCATTTCGACCTTCTCGACCCTCGAAGGCCTCCGTAGGAGAACAGGGATTCTGCGTGAGGGGTGGGGCAGGCTTGTGGGTGGAGCTGAGTACTTTTCGTCCCGGGTTGCTGACGGAGGTGGGTATCTCAACGCTGGCAAAGGTTTCTAACACTCGCCTGAGCAGGTTAGAGGCCGCGGGCAGAGAGGGGCGTGCTTTGGGTGTGACTGAGAAGAGGCTGTCCTGATGGAAGAGCTGTACCTGAAGTGTACCCGTTACCTGCGTCATACACCCCCTGACTGTGAGTATGTGTTGTCAGCGTGGTGTGAGCGTTGCAGTCAGTTACCAAACACAGCAGAGAAATAGCGGGTGCCACGTGAGGCGCGGTTCGTGTGAGATTGGTAAACAGGGCGGGGAGAGGGTCCTGTCTGACCCCGCTTCACTGGACCCAGCCTCGGGCTGCTGGTCTGGATGAGCCTTCTCCGTGGTCAAGTCAGAGAACGGAGGAAGATGGCCCTGCCACACCGTCTCTGCACCTGGTATCGACAGTGAGATTCTCTGCAGTGCTTCCAGCCTCATGGAGATTTGGGGAGCTTCTAAGAGAAAGAAGAATAGACTTGAGAAGTCAAACTTGCGGTTCGTGGGTGTGACTTTGTCGTTAACCTCAGTGGCTGAAAGGAAACTTACGCTGCAGCTGAGGGGGGAGAAGCTGTGCCGTGGGCGAAAGCTAGGCTGGGATGATTGGCGTGCTGGCTGGGGGCCTGGGTGTTGTGGTTCCACCGGGCCGGGGGACCTAGGCCATGTGCAGGTGAATGGAGAGTAGATGCAACTGGAATGTTTTAAAATGGATTATGTGTTTCGGATTATGTGTTTCATTGAATGTTCTTTGGATAATGAAGGTTTTTTCTGCCTAGTGTTTAAAAGAGACCTGACTGTATAATTAAAGTGAATAGTGGGTATTACAGATTATTGGGGGTGTCACTCTATTTCCAGCCAATAACTGATTGGGTATGATAATAGGACAGTCATTTTCCCAGCTGATACTTGATTGGATATGGAAACGGGAACGATAATTAGCCCACCGAACCACAGGTTTTTCCTTTCACACCCACCAAAGCAAAAACCCCAAACGCCTGCGATCAAGTGGATTCCTAACTCTTAGTGGCCCTGTAGGATAGGGTAGAATTGCCTGTCAAGTTTCCAAGGAGCATTTGGAGGATTAGAACTGAAGTCTCTTGGTTAGCAGACATAGCACTTAACCACAATACCTCGAGGGTTTCCCGGGCTCTTTTCTAGCCAGTAACTTGGAAGTGGGAGTTAAGGTTGAAAACAGGTCTCACCTGGAGGATGCATTTGCAAAGCCTTGCGGGGCTCCCCAGAATTGCTGAGAGAACACAAGATTCGCAGTTGAAGGAAGGACCTGCAGGGAAAGAAGTGACAGTCCTCTTTTTAGAATTTTGAGCAAGTAAGTGGTTTGTGTTTGGGTTCATTGAGACTCGAAAAATTCTTGCCTGTCAGTTAAAGGGAGCAGGACGGGATCCAGCGAGATAAATGTGGGGACCCCCTGGGTTCATTTAGTGAATGGAAGGAAGTAGGGGAAGTGTAGCACTGAAGATACAGGCTGAGTTTGGGTATTCTCCTTTTGCACCTGTTAACCTAGCTCAGGTTAGGTTAACAGGTGTAAGTGTGTGTGTACACATACACACATATACGTATGTATAGTTGTTAGGTGCTGTCAAGTCGATTCTGACTCATGCCAACCTTATGCAAAACAGAATGAAACACTGCCTGGTCCTGCGCCATGCCGAGCATTCTTTTCTACTTAAGGCCATCGTTGCACCCACTGTGTTAGTGCATCTTGTTGAGGGTCTTCCTCTTTTTTGCTGACCCTCTGTTCTACACGTGATTATCCTTCTCCAGGGATTGATCCTTCCTGACAACATGTCCAAAGTATGTGTGACCTAGTCTCAGTGTCTTTGCTCCCACTGAACGCTCTGGTTGTACTTCTTCCAGAACAGATCTGTTTGTTCTTTCGGCAGTCCACGGTATATCCAGTATTCATCTCCAACACCTCAATTCAATGATATCAATTCTTCTGTCTTCCTTATTCATTGTCCAGCTTTCGCATGCGCATATGTTGGGATTGAAAATTTCATGGCTTGGGTTAAGTCCACATTAGTCTCCTAGGTTACAACTTACTTTTTAAATAGATCAAAGAAGTCCTGTGCAGCAGATTTTTACAATTTAGCATGTCATTTGATTTCTTGACTGCTGCTTCCATGGGCATTGATTGTCGAACAAGGGAACTGAAATCCTTGACAACCTTAATTCTTTCTCCATTTATCATGATATTGCTTACTGGTCCAGTTGTGAGGATTTTTGTTTTTTGGATGTTGAGAGATGTAATCTACACCGAAGGCTGTGGTCTTTGATCTTCATCAGTAAGTGCTTCCAGTCATCTTCCAGCAAGCAGGGTTCTATCATCTGCCTAACACAGGTTGTTAGTGAGTCTTCTTCCAATCTGATGCTTGGTTCTTCTTAGTATAGTCCAGCTTCTTGGACTGTTTACGTGGTATACAGATTCAGAGTATATGGTGAAAGTATACAACCCTGGCGCACAACTTTCCTCACTTTAATCCATGCAGTATCCATCTTTTGCTGTTTGCACAGCTGCCTCTGGATCCACATACAGATTCCTAATGAGCACAATGAAGTGTTGTGGAATTCTCCTCAATGTTATCCGTAATGTGTTATCATCCACACAGTTGAATGCCTTTGTGTAGTCAATGAAACACAGGTAAGCGTGTTTCTGGCATTACGTGCTTTCAGCCAAGCTCCATCTGACATTAGCAATGATATGCCTGGTTCCACATCCTCTTCTGAGTCCAGCTTGAATTTCTGGTAGTTCCCCTGTCACCATATTGTTCTGGTTGCTTTTAAATTATCTTGAGCAGATTTTTACTTGCATGTGACATTAATGATATTGTTCAATAATTTCTGTGTTTCTGTTGAATCACCTTTCTTGGGTATAGGCGTGAATATGGATCTCTTCCAGTAGGTTGGCCAGGTAGCTGACCTCCACATTTCATGGCACAGATGAGTAAGGAGTTGCAGTGCTGCATTCATTTGTTGAAACATCTCAGTTGATATTATATCAATTCCTGGAGCCTTGTGTTTTCAACAGCACCTTCAGTGCAGCTTTGACTTACTCCTTGAGTACCACTGGTTCCCGATCACATGCTACCACTTCAAATGGGTGAACATGGACCATTTCTTTCTGGTGTAATGACTTTGTGTATTCTTTCTGTCTTATTTTGATGCTTTCTGAGTCATTTAATATTTTCCCTGTAGAATGCTTCACTGTTATAACTCTAGGTTTGACTTTTTATTTAGTTCTTTCAGCTTGAGAAATGCAGAGCATGTTCTTTCCTTTTGGTCTTGTATTTCCAGCTCTTTGCACGTGTCCTTACAGTACTTTGCCTTCTAGATCCACTCTTTGAAAGCTTCTGTTAGGTTCTTTTACTTTGTCATTTCTGCCTTTTGTTTTAGCTACAGAACTTTTACAAACAAGTTTCAGAGTCTCTTCTGACATCCAGTTTGGTCTTTTCTTTCTTTCCTGTCTTTTTAATGACTTCTTGCTTTATTCATGGGTGATGTCTTTGATGTCGTTCCACAACTTGTTTGGTCGTCGATTATCAGTGCTCAATGCATCAAGTCTGTTCTTGAGATTAAAACTCAGGTTGGATATACTTAAGGTTGTACTTTAGCCCTCTGAAGGGTAAAGGGTGGTGCAAGCCATACTCCTTGGAGATGATCTTATGAAGGGATTTACAGTCCCACTCCAATCCTCTGACATGCAGCATAGGAAAATCACAAAATAGAGGACAGTCATAAAATACTGGGAATCATGGCCCAGCCACATGGCTGCACACATTTTCTGGGGAACATAGTTCAATCCATGACACTGCAATCCCTTTGGTGGGCTCCAGTTACCCTGTCACACAGTTGCTCCCAGTCTCTTACATAGCAGTTACAAGAAGATGACTGGAAGGACAACACAGAAGGGACCCATTACACCAGAATCGATTTAGTAAAGGAGAATTGTAGGCCAGGTGACCAACATTCTGACTTCAATGGCCAGCGTAGAGAGCCATAGCACGTCACTTCAGCCCCCTACTTAAGCAAGTTTAAAGATGCACAAGCCCTTGCCTGAAGAGGTGGTGTGGTCCCCTTGAAGTCAGACTTCACTGCACTGCCCAAAATGTGGAGTGTTAATCTTGTGTAGTCTGGGTGTTTCTGACGCTAAATTGTAACCAGTTACTTCCATAATAAATCCCATAATTGTGGATATTGTCTGTGAATTTTGTGTGGCCATTGCAATGAGTTGTCACTCCCAGCAGAAAAAGAGTGCTGTGGAAGGGGTGGTTGCTGTCAGAGGTGGTGAGGATGGCAGAGAGAGGGGCGTGTCTGAGCCCTGCCTCAGGGGAACAGCTGTGGGCTGTTGATCTTGCCTCCTTCCCTGCGGTGAAGCTAGAAGAGATTAGACACCATCCTTGAGCTGTTTTTACAAACAATGTTTCCTAAACTTGTACAGCTTTACATTTCCTTCATGTAAATAGTCTTCTCCGACTCGACGGCACTTGGCTTGGCAAATAGTCTTCAGTTTATGTTTAGTGCTTTATGTGGCATATTGCACATTTAATGTAAACTGACATTTTTATTACAGAGCCTTTGCTCATAGTCGTTGAAGTTACAGTTGACAGATTGTTTTGCATTTTTTGAGGTAGGGATCGGGTTAATTCTGTTTTATCATATATGAACCTGATTGTCTAAGCAACATTCTTTCAAAAGACATCATTTACCTATATCTCTGCTAATTTTGAATCTTAGGTCTCATTGCTCATGGATATAAAGTGTTTTCAGTCACCAGACAGTCAACAGTTGTGTCAAGGCAAGTGTCACCTGCAGTCACAACACCTGTGACTAGAAGCACTGTATCGCTCACATGTAATTTTCCATTCAGCCTCCAGGTCCTGACTCCCCCAGCCACAAATAATCAATTGAAGGACGGAGGAAGAGATTCTAAGGTTTGGATGTTGTCATTTCTGGGGACCACCTTCACAGGAGACTGAAGTTTATGAACAGAAATTTAAGCTGATCCAAACTCAAAACCTTCCAGTTACTGACAGTGTCTCAGGAACAAAAGAAAATGGTCAAGGCCCAGGTGACTTTTCATTCGTTTTATGATTTACTGCTGAATTTATAGAAGTGTGTAAAATATCAGTGAAGTTCATCTGAAAAGTATAAATTTGGATAGCTACAAAGATAAATTTTGATAAGTAGAAGCTGGACAGAAATAAATGTAGACTTGGACTTCAGCACTGCAAAGTACACTGTTTATGTCGCACACTATATGTGATTGGGAATTTGGGGGATTACATTAGCTGTCAACTTGCATTGAATGTTTTTCTGTCCAACCCGATAGAATCACTGTGCCCAGTTTTTTTTTCATTATGATTAAGTGAAAGTATACAATACAAATCAACTTTGCATGTCTGCCTATCTGCACCTCCGTCTGCTGTCCTTACCCTGTTGACAGCACACTGTTCCTTTTCATTCTTCTAGTATCCCCTTAACAAACTCCTGTCCCCTCCATCCTCTCCTCTCCCATCTAGAAAGAAACCAGTAGGACAGCCTCCTATAAATGTCTAAAATCATAAAGTACACACACAACATGCTCACACTGTGTCCCTGAGTCCATTGTGTTCTTGTCTAAAGAGTTGACCCCGGTAATGGTTTCTGGTCTGGGCTAGCAGCAAGTGTAGGGGCCATCTTCCCAGGAGACCCTCCAGGTTCTTGGACCATCTCTTCTGGTCTTTTAGCAGGATTTTTTTTTTTTTTTTTAAGGTTCAAGCAGTGCTTTATTAGTATATAAGCTTGTGAATCTGGGAAACAGTGAGAATGGTTCCTCCGAGACTGTTTCTTCTGGGTTACCATACCAGTGGCTTTTATAGCCAGATTAGAAAGAGATTTGCTTCTAGAAAATGTTAAACCTTGTCACAGGACAGAAAAGGGAGTCATAAGATTACCTTCCATCTTATCACGCAATATAAATTTCCCAGTAACATTGCCACCCTGAAGGTTTGAAATAGTTGATTTACTACCCTGGAGACGGATAAAGGAATGTAAGTCTGTTGATCTGGTATGGGACCCACTGCCGTCGAGTTGATTCCAACTCATAGCAACCCTATAGGCAGAGTAGAACTGTAGAACTGTTTCATAGAGTTTCCAAGGAGCGCCTGGTGGATTTGAACTCTGACCTTCTGGGTAGCAGCTGATTTGGGATAGGGGATGGAGTGTAGTTTAGTAGTCTAGGCAACTTTAATTAAGTCCCAGCTGCTAGTATTCCCCACTGTTAATCACCAATTTCATATCTATGAAGTAGATTTTAAATGAAAATAGTTGCTTTGATTTATAGTATCAAATCTCAGATTGCTGGCCAATTCTACAGCATGTGGTACAGTTAGTCATGAGGCAGGGTGCACATCATATATAGCAACAAACAAATAGTCCACAAACAATGATTATGATTCCCATCATTAGTATGCGCAGCCAACCTAGGTTGGGAAGCCATGAGAATAATTTGTCAAACTCTGACCCAAAGAAGCCTTCCTGCTGTTTGATGTTATTTACAGTATCCTTCACCATTTTTAATTTGTTCTGTATTAATTGGGAATTATCGGGCAAGATAAAACAACACATCCCCTTAAGGTCTTTAGCTGCCCAGTTTTCCAGAACTGCCTCTCTGACTTGTTCCATTTCAGCACCTGAAGTGCTATGGCCTGTGAGGCAGCATTTAAGGCCTTAACCATGGCATGGACTAGTCTATTAATTTCAGTATTTAAGCCTATTGTCACAGCAGGCATGACAAAAAGGGACAAATACACGTATTCAGCGGAACTGAAGAGATGTACCTCACCATGGCAATCTCCAGGAAGGTTAGTCTCTCTTATGGTTTGGGGATGGTTAGGTCAGATGTCTTTAATCTGGGGCAGGAATGTAGTGAGCCTTCCCAAGGGGCAAAGTACCCCAATAGCATTGGTGAGGATATACAAAAAGCTCAATTTCCACACAGCAAGTTCTGTCCTTTAGGTAACTTAATGTGTCCATCAGCTAAACATATCTGCACCCTGTAACTTTTTTATTTTTTTTTTAATTCTGAAACCAGCCATCCCTTTTATGGCATCGCTTACTTCTAGGCTAGGGTTGATAATTTGTTGCAATGTACATACAAAACTCACAGAGCATACTCATAGATTTGGGGTTTATTAGAGAATTAACAGATTATAAATTGGGGTCAATTTCAGTTGGTTACAATTTGGAATTGGAACAGGAATGATGACTCTGATTGTGATCAGGCAGTGTCTCCCTTCTTCAGTACAGTACAGCTCTCTCGATCTCTTCTTGTTCAGCCCCCTCACTGTAGACTTCCTCTTTCGGTCCTTGGCCTGGCCTCTGCCGCGCTCAGCTAACTGCCGCGCTCAGTTCCGTGTTACGGACCTCTTGAGCTCTGTCAGTGAGACACCCTCCTCCTCCAGCACGCCTGGTGCCTCAGGACGCACAGCCCTCTGTAGGTTATCACTGTTCCTTCAGTCATTGGTTGATGTGCCCATAGGCAGTGCCTTGCTCCTTAGACCTGATAAACCACTGGTCTGGTGCCAGGCAGGTGGTGGTTCTCCTGACATTTCTTTTTGGCTGAGCTCTGCTGTGTTATCACTGCTTCTGGCTACTTCACTTTCTCTAGTGTTTCAGGTACCTTTCTTCTGTGTGTGTGAGACGTTCTCAACATTGGGACCACGGGTTAAAAGAATGCTCTCCCCTAGGTTCCTTGTTGGTAGTGAAATTTCCCCTTCTGCTTTAGGGATGTGCTCATTTCAAGCCTAGTGGCATGGTAACAGTCACTGATCCCCTCTGTTGGGTTCCATGCGCATTATGTGCCTGGTCCATACCCACAGGTGTTTCATGCGCCTTGTTTAGCTTATTACTGAGTCATCCAGTCCCCTTGCTGGGCCAAAAACACCTTAATGCATAGTCTCACCCAATTACTTTATGGGTATCGCAGGGCTTGGTAAAACCTACAGCTGTCAAGTTGATTCCGAATCATAGTGACCCTATAGGACAGAGTAGAACTGTCCCATAGGATTTCCAAGGCTGGAAATTTTATGATAGCAGATGGCCACATCCTTCTCTTGTGGTAGAGCTGGTAAATCTGATCTACTGACCTTTTGGTGAGCAGCCAAGTACTTAGCCACTGGCCCACCGGGGTTCTGTAGAAAATGAGTAGAGGGACATACAAAGTAATTCACAGCAGTGCGATTGCTAGCATCGGAACCTGTCTCACTGTAGGAGCGAGGCTGACCAGGATCAGCCAAAGGGTCTCTGTGGCAGGTAGAAGTCAGACATGCCTCTGCTTTCCAAACTTGCACCAATTTTGACAATAGCCATACTTGCATGGCACTCTGCTTCTCTTCTGGTTTAGATAGTTGTTGTTATAACCATAGAGAATTCACAGTCCATATGTACACTTTAGTGGTTTTCAAGCAGCAGAGTACAACTCATGATCACTATCAGCAAGTCACAACCCAGGATCAGGATCCAAACGCAGGAAGGCAAAGTCCTCCGTCTTTCACGCAGAACAGTCTGCCAGCCCCTTGAGGACAGGCTCCTCCTGATCTCCTGAGGACAGTGTCCTCCCAGCCCTGTGTCTGTCACCACTGACTCCCTGGCAAGACTCCTTCCAGATCTGTCCTCAGTGGTACTGTGCTCCTTGTGGGCCTCTTACCATCTTAGGTGTTAACAGCCCTTGACCTGTGTTGCACTTGTTTTAGAAGATTCCTTGTCTCTCTCTCTGCTTCTTCTCTCTTCTTTCTTCTTTCTGCTGCTGTTCTTCCTGGTTCTTTCTGTCTCTGAAACCTGTGTGAATAGGTTGGCTGAATAGGCACGTAAGCTCCTTGTCAGTTTGAAGGCCCTTCCTGGTGAGCAGGTCTGTGAATTAACCAACCCCTCTTGGTAGGCCTAGAACACTTCCCTCGCTGGGTGGGATTTACTCACCTCCCTTGTAAACTTTGTTGACTGTTGCCTGCAGTGTGTTCACCAACCACAGAACAAGCTGGAGCCCTGGAGGAAACAAAAAGTATCTAACAGCGTAATTTACAATTTAAGGAAGAAATGTAAGAAACCCTTTGGGGTAGAAAGCTAGGGCAAAGGTAGCTCTGCAGGGCTTAGAGAAAAATCTCTCAAGCTGTTTTTCCAAAGAACCGAGGACAAAGACAACATAAAGGAGCTCATTTCACCACAGGTAGACTTTCTCATTCTGTGTGTGTACTGACATCTGTTTTCTATTCATTTTTCCCTTTACCACATACTGGACAATTCCTTCAGAGCCACATTACAGCTGACTAGTTGTCTCTGTAGTGTATTTGATATAGGTGGCAAAATCAGTTTCTTTATGTATCCGTTTGCTTTGGTTCTTTGGAAACCCCGAAGATCTTATTACTTTTGTCCACTTGATGATATTTCCTTGGGTAAATTGTAACAACATAGTTTGATCCTTTTTACCCATTCTTGGGCTGCAGCCTGCTCTATGATTGTTCCGTATCTTGCACAGACTGGTTGATAGACTATGTAAATGAAGTGGGGTTTTGGTCCGGCCACATTTATGCAAACGAAGTACCTAAAGAGAGTATTGATCAGTTGATCACCTTGCCTTGAAATTGACAAGGAGTTTATTGATATAAAGACCCAGTCCTGCAGAGTTTTGCCTAGAAAAAAAAGTTAAGAGGAGAAACAGCAGAAGGAATAAAGCAGAAAGAAGCTGAGAAAATTGGAGGTAAGGAACCTCCTGAATGAGCTGTAACGCTACTCAAGGGCTAGAAAGCCGAAGGTAGTGAAGACCTGTCAGGGTCCAGCAACAGAGGCAGTGGTGGCAGACAGCAGAGCTGAGAGGAGACCGTCTCCTGTGGGCCACAAGGAATGGGTAGAGCCGTCCTGGAGTGAAGAAGGGAAAATGTCCCCATGCCTGTTGATACTGATCCTTAGTGGTCCCTTCTTCCTTAATCACCCATTTAACTGTAGATACTGTGTGAGTTCTGTGTGGCCATGAAAATGGATTAAGGAATCCAGAAGAGAGGCAGAGAGTGGCGTGAGAGGGATGGTTGGTGTCAAGATTAGTAAAAGCTTGGGGGGGGGGGGTATGTCTGAGTTGCAGTTCATAGGCATAAGCTGTGGGCCGATTATTGTAATCATTGTCACCCTGAAGTTAGGTAGCTTCTGACAGTACTACTGATACTGCTATTCTTCCTAGTCCCATTTTACAGTATGCTTTCACTTGTCAGCTGACCCATACAAATGTAAGTTAGTATAGTATGTATGTGTAGGTGTGGCGGGGATATTAACATGAGAGGTTTGCACCTTAGGCTTTTTCACTGCTACATATTTTAGAAAATTCTTATTATATGAGTGAAATGATTATGGAATGCATAGATTCAGTATCCCCACCCCCACTACCTTCAACTCGATTCCAACTCACAGCTGCTTTATGGACAAAGTAAGACTGAGCCATGGAGTTTCCAAGGAGCGCCTGATGGATTGTCTCCCTCTGGTTACCAGCCATAGCACTTAACCACTACGCTACCAGAGTTTCCAAATTTAGTACAGTTTGTTATAATCATGTTTTTTCTATAATATATATATGTTTAATTTTTTATTGTGGTTAAGTGAAAGTTTACAGTCTAAACCCATTTGCTATATATTTGTTTAAGAAAACGTAAGTAAATGGATGAAGCAGCCTCTACAGAGGAAGTGACCCAGACAACTTCCCTGACATTTCATTCATGTGATCAAATGGAAAATACCTCCTTAAACAGGGTCCTCTTGATGCAGGAATCCCTGACCTTCAGTGATGTGTTTGTGACATTCACCCGGGAGGAGTGGCAGCTCCTGGACCCTGCTCAGAAGAATCTGTACTGGGCTGCGATGTTGGAGAACTATAACAACCTGCTGTCCATTGGTGAGGACAAGTCTCTTATCATTGGCCTTTCTTTTCTCAGCTGCTGAAACCTTTGGAATGTTAGTGGTGGTCAGAAGTCGTAGACTGTCAGTCTACTCTCTGGCTTTAGAAAAATGGATTTATTCTGTGTACTCTTGATAGAAAAGCCTTTACTGTGTAATTTTGAACATCATCTTTTCACAAATACAACATTCTACGTTCTTCAGAAACCCAAGGCCAACTTGGTGAGTCTACAATTCTGTGATTTCCCTTGAACAGGGTATCAAGTTAGCAAACCAGAAGCGCTCTCCAGGTTGGAACAAGACCGGCCCTGTCCTACATTAGAGACATGCCATCATGGACTCAGTTCAGGTAGGTGAATGGAACGTGGTAAGGCAAGAACGCTGTAGAAGTCATGTTCAAGTGAGAGAAGGTGTCACATTTGTGAGGGGTGTCTGAGAACATATAAAACCCAAAAAACCACTGCCGTCAAAGAGATTCCAACTGATAATGACCCTATAGGCCAGAGTAGAATTTCCCCATAGATTTTCCATTGAGTGCCTTTTGGATTTGAGTTGCCGACCTTTTAATTAGAAACAGTAGTGCATACCAACTACACCACCAGGGTTTCCAAAAATATATGAGAGTACCTCCACGTACAAATATCCCTCTCCCTATGTGAACCTTCTTTTTTTTCCTTCTGGGAATTTAGACAAATAAATAATCCTCTGTGTTTTCTGAGACACATCCCCTTTGATTTGATCTGTATTTTTTTATTTTTAAATGTCGTGCTTTAAGTGAAAGCTTGCAATGCAAGTCTATGTATCATACAAAAGCTTACACACTCCGCTGTAACCCTAGCTGCTCTTCTTCCCCTTGACAGCACACTCTTCCTTTCTGTCCTGTGTTTCTCATGTCCATTCAACCAGCTCCTGTCCCTGTATGCCCTGTCATCACCCCCCAGGACAGGAGGTGCCATTAGCTTGATGTATCTACTAAAGCCAAGAAGTCCACTTGTTACCAGTATCATATTACATCTCATAGTCCAGTGCCATCTTTGTCTCAAGGGTTGGTTTCGGGAATGGTTTCTGTTCTGGGCTAACAGGGAGTTCAGGGCCATGTCCTCTCGGGACTCTACCACTGTTGGTCCATCAAGTCTGTTGACCTACATTTTGATAATTTTATTCTATAATTTTCTTATTCCTGGGATTCTTAAATCTTTCTCTTCTTTGTATGCTTCCACCTCCATTGCTGTGTAATTCTACCACCCAGGCCTCTCCCAGAGTTGATTTATGATTGTGTTCGGAGTAAGGCCCCATCTTCCCCCACTGACTAATACGGATTATCCATCCCAGCCCTAAACCCCACCTTGGGTGTATGACCCCGCAGTACACCACTGTCCTGTTGTGTGTAGCATCTATTTTCACCTTCTCTGAGATTCTCTAAAGGTTCTCATTTTCATTTTCTCATTTGTTGTCCTGGCATTCTAAAATTTTCTTCAGTCTGATGGATTTATCTTCTGTCTCCTAGTGGAGACTGTCAAGCTGACATCATCCTTAACATTGTCCCGCATAGGCCTTTTTGTTTATATTTTATTAATCTCGACTATACTTTGTATGAGTTTACATTGTCTGCAAGGAACTAGGATCATCTTCCTAACAAATAAAATTCTTACCAGCTTAGTTGATTCTTTATTTCTTTACATCTGAAACTGTACCCATGCCGGTAATTACTGTGCATGTTTCTTACCCTGAGGGCTCTCTTTAAATTTCTGTACTTCGTGAACATTTTTTAACTAGAAAAAACATTTGGAACATATTGTATTTTCACCTGTGTTAAAAATGAGATGATAACTCGTGTCTACTGAAATTTTAAATCTGATTTACAAAAATCATCCCAAAGATGGTTCCCATGAGTACAAGGTGAAATATAGCCCAACTTCCCAACGTGTAGGTTACTTCTGACAGCAGCCCTTCTTTGTCAGCATTCTCTCTTTCTAATGCATTTGGTTATTCATGGCAGTGATCAAAGAGAAATCAGAAATGCCCTATCTGTGATAGCAATTTTAATACAATAAAAATGTATGGAAACAAAGAAGTGTATAGTATGGTGTCCACCAGTGTTTCCTGAATCAGATGCTAACACCTCAAGGATATTTGCTTACTCTTCCTGAAACAGATGTTCCACTCTTGTAAACCACTAAATTTTTCAGTCAAGAACTTGTACCATGTCACTCAGTAGGCTCCACAATCAGCTGTTGTTCTTATAGAGTTCCGGGTTCCAACCTCCTGGTTGGCTCCTGGATATCTCTTAGATGGTCACAGTTATTGGCAGCGCCTAATTAAGCTGGCTTCAAGAAGGTGCTTCATGGGCAACTTGCTTAATTGCACTGCCTCTCCTGGGGTGTGGTGCCTTCTGCTGTCTTATCACTCAGACTGTCACCCCTCCTGGCCAGGGTTCAGCCTTTCCACACTGCTGTCGCTGTTGAAGTTTTCTTTCAGCAGATGTTTGCCTCAAGATAGGCATTTCTTCTATTGCCGTTATGACTCCCAAGTGTTCCACTTCTTTTACTGAGTCTGAGAGGGTCTCAGCAGCAGGCCCACTTGTCCAAAGGATGACCATACTTCCTTCTCTTGACTCTCATCAATCAAGAGGCATTTTAGTCAGCTAGTGCTGCTCTAACAGAAATACCAGAGAGTGGATAGCTTTAACAGAGGAAGGTTTCTTCTTACACAGTCTAGTAGGCTACAAGTCCAAGATTCAGGATGTCCGCTCCAGGGAAAGGCATTCCCCCTTGTCAGCTCTGGAGAAAGATCCTTATGTTGCATCAGTCTTTGTTCATGGAGCATCTTGGCACAGGAACCTCAGGTCTGAAGGACATGTCTTCTCCCAGTGCTGCTTTCTGAATGGTTTGAGGTTCCCAACTTTCTGCTTGCTTTCCTTTTCTTTTATCTCTTACAAGGTAAGAGGCTAAAGGGTGGTACAAGATACACTCCAGGGAAACTCCCTTTACAGTGGAGCAGGGAGGTAACGTTTGGAAGCAATTTACTTAACATGCAGCCTAAGAAAAATCACAAAATGTAGGATGTTTTCGTCAGCTAGCGCTGCTGTAACAGAAATACCATGAGTGGATGGCTTTAACAAAGTCTGGTAGACTACAAGTCTGAAGTCAGGGTGTCTCCACCAGGGGAAGGCTTTCCCTCTGTTGGCTCTGGAGGAATGTCCTTGTGTTGCATCAGTCTGTGGTCGGGGACCATCTTGGTGCAGGAATCTTGGGTGTGAAGGATGCGTTGTACTCCCTGTGCAGCTGTCTTGATGGTGTGAGGTTCCCAATTCTCTGCTTGCTTCCCTCTCTTTTTATCTCCCATAGGATGAAAGGATAAAGGGTGGTACAAGCCACACTCCAGGGAAACTCCCTTAGTAAGGGTATTGCAGTCTCACTGTAATCCTCTTTTAGCATAATCATCCTATCTATCAGACACAGGAAGAGTTTAGGATGTACAGAATCAGAAACTCATAAAATGGAGGGCAGTCATAAAATACAGAGAATCCTGGCCCATCCAAATTAGTATACATATTTTGGGGGACAGCATTCAGTCCCTGACAGAGGACGATCATAAACCATTGGGAATCATGGCCCAGCTGAATGGCTGTACACACTTTGGGAGGCACACAGTTCAATCCATGACTGGAGACCTTGCAAATTCACTGTGTTTTTGCCCCTCATATAGGGCAGTCCTGACAGCTAGGCTAGTCTTCCCAGGCAATCCAAGTAAGGGTCAGATTGGGTAGAGACAGCAGTCTGCACAAAGGTCAGTTATTGGACAGCTGACACAGAAGCAATAAATTATTTAATATGGTCCGTCTAGCCTTGGTCTTTCTAACACGTAAGAAATGAGTGAGAGAATACAAATATGGTATATGGGGCATCTTTGGGGTTATATATCAACTTGGCTCATCCATAATTCCCCAGTGTTGTATGATTGTCCACCTTTTTGTTATCTGAGGTAATTCTGTTTTCTGTTAATGCAGCAGGATTTACGTGGGGTTTATCTTGACTCAAGTCTTCACACTTACTAAAGTTGCACCCTTTACTGGGGTGCCGGCTCCAAAGTATATATGTGGGTGCTGTGGTGGGGCATTCTTTGCCTATGGGTTCTCAGTCCGGTTTGTCACAGCCTGACCTCTGGTTCTTGGGACATAAGCTAACAGCCTGCCTTCTGACTACTAATTCTGGGAGCCACTGGCTTTTCAGCCCTGTGGACTGATGACCCGTTGTTTTATCTAGTTCACTAGCTTCCACAGCCTAGTGAGCCAGCACTCTTTTGTCATCTGACCCACTGATTTAGGTTCACTGAACCAGACAGCCATGAGTCAGGAGAAGCTTATTCTTGACCCGCTCATTTGAGACTAGACATCCACATCTGTGTGAGCCATTTCCTTGATAAGGTATTTCATTTCTGTAAGACACTGCAGTAGATTATGAAACCTAAAGACAGGAGGGTGAATACTGAAGGGAGGAGTATTTAATGTTACAGATGATGAAGTGATGTGACAATTTGGAGAAGTTGAACATCTGGGACATCTTTGACGTCTGCCTCATAGAAACCAAGTGTGCGCTGATTCTTATAAAACAGATTATTCATTTACTTCTTTTTGAAGTCAGGAGGTCAGAAGCTACAGCCTTGATACTCTTACACCACTGTACTACCCTGTGTTTCAAGGGAACTATTTAGCAGCAAATGTATCCTGGTGCCATTGTCATCCTGGCAGAAGTTAGCATCTGACCTCCTGTAGCTTCACAAGAGAGAAGGAAAGTCAAGGTGAGTAGTTGAAGTCTGATTCCTATGAGGCAGAGGTTAGCCATGCTTCCTTTCTGGCCTACATCTTTATCAGTTCCGACAATAACCACTGGTCACGTGACGTTTTCTACTTTTCTGGTAGATTTAATAATTCATTGCAGTGGTCACACGCAACTCACAGGCAATCCTTATGATTATGTGCTTGTTTATATTCTTGTGTTTTTTCATCAGTGTGCAAGGAATATTAAACATAGTGTGTTTTTTTACACTTGAGTCAGAGGGTTGTCATAAAAATTCACCTTTCCTAAATGCATGTTTTTAAATGACTTCATTACCTGTGAAAATGATGGAAAGATTCATTGTTATTTTGTTTCCTAGAAATCTGGAACATTGGTGATCATGTGTTTGGCTACTTGGAAAATGAAAGCAGAGTAGACATCATGAAACACTCCTATGAGCATAATCCATTGGAAAATATCATTCATTCGCAGAAAACTCACTTTCCCTTAAGGGAACATGATGGTATGTTTGACTTCCATGGAAAAGCTTACATGGAAAATTTAATTCTACCAGCAGTCACCCAGGATAGAACCAATGCAATAGAGAACTCTGCTGAGTGTAATAGAAATGAGAATACCAGTGTCCATGCTGTCCAGGAGCAATTTTCTACTGAAATGAAATTCCCTGAGAGTCAGAAATCAAACAGCATTAAGTCCCCATGCATTGAGCATCTAAAAACTCCAACTGAGAAACCACATGTGTGTAAACAGTGTGGCAAAACCTTCATTAGGAAATCTTTCTTCATTGAGCATCAGACCATTCACACAGGAGAAAGACCCTATAGATGTACCATATGTGGGGAAAGCTTCATGAAAAAATTGAAGCTTATTGAACATCATCACACAGTTCATAAAGGACAAAAGCCATATAAATGCACAGAATGTGACAAAGCCTATCTCAGTAAATCAAAGCTCAGTACACATCAAAAAACTCATATGTCAGAGAAACCTTATATATGCAGTGATTGTGGAAAAGGCTTCATTTGGAGGTCCAATCTCACTGTTCATCAATGTATTCATACTGGAAGAAAACCCTGTATATGCAGTGAATGTGGAAAAACCTTCACTTCGAAGTCACATCTCAAGGTTCATCGATGGATTCATAGTGGTGAAAAGCCATATGTATGCAAAAAATGTGGAAAAGCCTTCACTGACAAGAGAAACCTCATTACTCATCACCGAATTCATACAGGTGAGAAACCTTATGAATGCAGTGAATGTGGAAAAAATTTCATCCAAAAGGCCTATCTTACTCTTCACAACCGGATTCATACTGGAGAGAAACCCTATGTATGCACTGAATGTGGAAAAGGCTTTTCCCGCAAGGGGTATTTGAATACTCATCACCGAATTCATACTGGTGAAAAACCCCATGTATGCAATGAATGTGGAAAAGGCTTCATTGAGAAGAGGCATCTCACTCTTCATCAGCGAACTCACACAGGGGAGAAACCCTATGTGTGCAATGAATGTGGAAAGGGCTTCATTCAGAAGAGAGATCTTACTATTCATCAGCGAACTCATACTGGAGAGAAACCATATGCATGCAATAAATGTGGAAAACACTTTACTGACAAGAGAAAACTCATTACTCATCACCGAATTCACACTGGTGAAAAACCTTATGAATGCAGCGAATGTGGAAAAGGCTTCATCCAAAAGGGATATCTTAGTATTCATCAGCGAACTCATACTGGAGAGAAACCGTACACATGCGATAAATGTGGAAAAGATTTCAGTGACAAGAGAAAACTCATTACTCATCACCGAATTCACACTGGTGAAAAACCTTACGAATGCAGTGAATGTGGAAAAGGCTTCATCCAAAAGAGAGATCTTAATATTCATCAGCGAACTCATACTGGAGAGAAACCGTATGTATGCAGTGAATGTGGGAAAGGCTTCACCCGCAAGGACTATCTGGTTACTCATCACCGAATTCATACTGGTGAAAAACCCTATGTCTGCAGTGAATGTGTAAAAGGCTTCATTGAGAAGAGAGATCTTATTATTCATCAGCGAACTCACACAGGAGAGAAACCCTATGTATGCAGTGAATGTGGAAAAGGCTTCACACGCAAAGTGAATTTGATTACTCACTACCGAATTCATACTGGCGAAAAACCCTATGTATGCAGTGAATGTGGAAAAGGCTTCACCCACAAGGGCCATCTGAGTACTCATCACCGAATTCATACTGGGGAAAAACCATTTGTATGCAGTGAATGTGGAAAAGCCTTCACTCGTAAGGAATACCTAGTTACTCATCACCGAATTCATACCGGTGAAAAACCCTATGTATGCAGTGAGTGTGGAAAAGACTTCACTGAGAAGAGGCATCTTACACGTCATCAGCAAAATCACACTGGAGAGAAACCCTATGTGTGCAGTGAATGTGAAAAAGGCTTCATTGACAAGAGAGATCTTACACGTCATCAGCAAACTCATACTGGAGAGAAACCGTATGTGTGCAATGAATGTGGAAAAGGCTTCACCCAAAAGAGAAATCTCAGTAGTCATCACCAAATTCATACTGGTGAAAACTCCTATGTATGAAGTGAATGTGTTAAAGCCTTCAATATGAAGATAAGTCTCATAGCACATTGGAGGTTTCAGTCAAGAATGATTCCCTTTTAGTGCAGTGAATGTGGAAAATTTTTCAGAAGTCTCATTTTTCATCAGAAATTGAACCCAGGTGAGAAGCCTTTTAAATGCAGCGAATGTGGAAAGCCTTTTTCAGGAAGCTCAACCTCAGTGTACATCGAAAGTCTCATAGGAGAGATGCCATATGGCTGCAGTGAGTGTGTAAAAGTTGTTGCCTATGTGTCTTCTACTTTTCACACAGAAGAATGAGATTTACAAATGTATATATAAATGTGTCCGACTCGACGGCACTTGGCTTGGCTATATATTGCATTTATATAATACATTCATATATATTTTTTTGTATGTCTGTATGTTGTAAAATCAGTTTCTCTGTGCTACTTGGCCTTGGTCTGTGTTTCAATAAACAGCTTGGAATATTTTGTCCCCTTCACCCTGAAAATTTCTTTCTTGTCATTAATTAGAAAAGCAGTATGGGAGCAAGAAAGGGTTCTCATGTTTTCTATCCAAAAAGAATGGCTGCTGATGTTTAGGGGATTCCCTGATCAATTGACATTTTCTGGGTAAGCTGTAAATATGTTGATGGATTGATAATTTTGTCCAGTCCAGCCTGGTATTTAACAAGATCTGAGTTGATTACAATCTCATGGGTAAGTGGAAATAGATTGAAGTCTTGGTGTTGTGAGGGAGGACCCGTCTTGGAACTGCAGAGAATAGGAGAAGATACTGGCTGAGAGCTCACATGGCAGGAAAGCAGAGCCATGTGAAAACCAAACCTGCTACAGTGACTGTGAGCTTGTCCAGTTAGCAGAGGAGCGGAAGATGTGCAGCAGAAAGCCGTTGTTATAAATATACGGTCCTGGGCCCCAAGTTACTGGATTCAAAGCAGGTACTTTGCACCAAAGAATCAGAAATGGGTGCTTCAGTAGGAATGGCCGCATTATAATTGTGATGTACAACTGTTTAGAGCATTGAGTTTCTCTTTTTTATGGTCTTTCTGGCCTTGTGTTTATAACCCTGTCAAAAATTATTCATTGGCCCTCAACCCAACCTGTCATTGGTTTGTTTTTGCAGGGATTGGTTAGTTTTGTATGCAAATTAGTGAATTATGTTTGTCCACGGTAATTGGTTGGTTCACGTTCATGCTGAGAGTGCCTTTGCTTCAAGATGAATATAAAGGCCATTCCTATGGAGATCAGGAATGACCTCAGTACCTTCAGGAAGAGCCTGTAGCATCAATTGGTCCCAAACTTCCTGGAGCAAAGGAGAATATGAACCCAAGAGACAAAAAAGGGCCACACAAACAAAAGACCCCATCAGTGTGAGACCAGAAGAAGTAGATGGTGCCTGGCTACCACCGATGACCACCCTGACAGGGGACAGAACAGAGAGTCCATGATAGAACAGGAGAAAAGTGGGGTACAGAACTCAAATTCTAGTAAAAACATCAAACTTAATGGTCTGACTGAGAATGGAAAGACCTCAGAAGACATGGCCCCCCAAGTCTGTTAGCCCCGAAATAGAATCATTCTGGAGGCAAACTTTTCAAAGATTGAACTGGACTGTAAGACATGAAATGATCATTATGAAGAGTGTGCTTCTTAACTCTGGTAGATTTGAGAGATGGAATGGACAGCTCCTGTCTAGAGGTAAGATGGTGAAAAAGCAGAAAGGGATAGGAGCTGGTTGAATGGACATGGGAAATGTAGGGTGGAAAGTAGAAGTACACTCTCATAGGGAGAGCAGTTAGGGTCACATGACAACATGTGTGTAAATTTTTGTACAAGAAATGAATGCAAACTTTGACTTAAAACTCAGTAAGGCAATCAGAAAAGGGCCTGTGAGGATCAGCGAATCCCTTTCATATGGTCTTCTAGTGATGGTTTTGTGTTGCCACAAAATGAGTAGGACAACCCAGATAAGTTTTGTGAAAGTCTTGCTAGGATGGGCTGGGACATGCAAATGAGATGTCTGTGGCCCACTGAGGGGTTTGGTCAGTTTGATCCTAGGGTGAAAATGAACAAACCCTGTTCTGTAAGTAATTCACTTGCCTGGTTAGATTCATGCCTTGGTATTCTATTCTCCTGCATGCTATTGTAAATAAGATTGTTTCCAAGTTCCTCTTTCAGATTTCTCATTTCTGGTGTATTAAAACCTAGCTGATTTTTATTTGTTAATTTTGTATCCTGCAGCTTTACTACATTCCCCTGTTAGTTGTAGAAGTTTTCTGGGAGGCTTTGTGGGAATTTCTGTATATAAGATCATAGTACCCTTAAATTGACAGGATGTTAGTACTTTTCCAATGTGAATACCTTTTGTTAATGTTTTTGCTTCTTTTGCTTTAGTATACTCATTATAGAAAGTGGAATAATGGCTCCTGAAAAAACTAAAAATAGAACTTGGAATTTGGTTTCTAGATACACACCAAAATATGTAAAAGCGCAAACTCAAAGGGTTGTTATTCCCTGTCTCACTGTGGTTTTGGTAATCACACCAAATAACTGTGGGCCTGTGCTATTAAGGTGCTGTGGTCCACCACAGGAAATTAATAGCTTGCTGGTAATGTAAGTCAAGAATGTGACACTTCTATGACATTGGAACCGTGCTAATAAAACTGTGTAACAGAATTTGGTTAGTTTCGCTATCCCAGTAGTTTTAAAATAAGTGATCCCAGAGGTCAACTGGGGTGCTGGGAGTAATCTGACTACCACCAAGTAGAAGAGACTGGAGGGGAGCATGTCCTTTGGATCCAGGGTTCTTGCTCTGGGAACCCTCTAGACTCAGGAAATACACAGCACTAATCCTGGAGATGGTGCTAGATGCTGAGAAGCTGAGGCAAAGAAATGGCTGCAGCAAAAGCAGGACACTGGTGTCAGACACCAAAAAAGTCTTCCTGGTCCATGGAGTGAGGCAGTTATGTGGGTGTGAAGCAAGACAGCTAAGTGGCCTTGGGTAGGAGAATTGGCAAAGTGGGTACCTCTAGGCATTCACTGATGGAGCTACACTTGCTAAGGCATGGAGTAAGAGAGCTCAGGGCCTTTGGACAGAAAGCTTGCTGGCAGACTGGGGTACCTTCAGAAGCTTGTGGCTAGAATAGGGCTTGCTGACCTACGTGGCAAGGGAGCTGCGTATCCTTGCGATGATACTGGCAGAATGGGGTGCCCCTGAGCATGTATTAGAGTTCAAGAGCTTTGTACACTTGCCAAAGCAGTGCTGATTATGTGCCAGGGACTCTGTCATTGAGAGGCCTGCCTGTAGGCACAGCTGAGAGGAGACTGTCTTGATAAAAGAAGCATGTTTTGATACTGAACTATAACCTTCCTTCCTAGTAAACCCCATTATTGTGAGTATGGTCTGTGAGTTTTATGTGGTCATTGCAGTGAATTATGAAACCCACCAGAGAAGCAGAGTACCATAGGAGGTATGGCTGGTATCAGAAAGGCTGAAAAAGCTGGAGGGTGGACCCTTGGGCGAGTGTTGTACGGGGTCTTGAAAAGCTAGCAAGTGGCCATCTAAGTAACATCAGTTGGTCCCAACCTACCTGAAGCAGAAGAGAATGAAAGACATCAAAGACAAGGAAAATAGGATCCAAAGAGACAGAAAGGGCCACATAACCCATTGATGACATCAGCATGAGACCAGAGGAACTAGACTATGCCTGGCCACTAAAATTGACTGCCCTGTCAGGGAACACTAAATAGTCCCTGACGTAGTAGGAGAAAAATAGGTGCACAGAACTCGAACTTAATTCAAAAGACCAGACATGATGGTCTGACAGACTGGAGCATCCCCAGAAGACATGGCCCCCAGACTGTTGGCCTAGAGCAGAAACTCACCAAAAAAAGCTAGATATGAAGATTGGAGTGGACTGTAAGTCATAAAATAATAACCAGCAAAGAGTGTGCTTGCCATTAGTAAATACATGAGGTTAATGGGCAGCTGCTGTCCAGAAGCGAGGTGAGTGAGTAGAATGGGACAGGAGCTACTTAAATAGACTCAGAAAGTACAGAGAGGAAAGAAAGTCCACTGCTACAGGGTGGGGAGAGCAGCTAGAGTTACACGGCAGTGTGTATAAGTTCTGGTAAGACAAGTTGTCTTGGACTGCAAACTTAGTTTAAAAAAGATTTGAAGTAGAAGTGTGTTGATATCCACCTCTTAGGAAGCAGCCTTGGCCTTCTGGTACTAATAATTCTCCCCTCTTGGAAAGTTAGATAAGAGATCAGACAGCTCTGCCACACCGTTCTTAGAGTTAGCATCAGAAGCAGAGTGTGCTGCAGTGGCTCCACACTCATGAAAGCGTGGTATATGGGAAGAGAAAGAAAGGACATGACAAATGAAAGTTTGATTCTCAGGCAGTTGTATTGCCTGTTGTTATCTGTAAGCTGAGGGGTGAAAAGCTGGATTGGCATGGGGCAACAACCAGGCCCGTTAAACAAGATAGTTGTAAGGGGCCAGGCTCTCTGGTTCCGCACAACCAGAAGCCCAAGTCTGTGTGATTATGAAGAGGAAAACAGTCAATGGGTGGAAAAGAGAAAACTGCAATATATGTATATATTTTAAAAATTTAGTGTGGACACTGAATGTGTCTCCTACCTAGGGTTGTAAAACAGACTTAAATGTACAAGAAAATTTATAATGCATGTTAGAGATAACATAGAGCAGGCAACTTCACCTTAAGCCAATATTTGATTGGATGTGCTAAAGGGGAACTAGGATTTCCTCAAAGGAAACACAGGCTGTAGCTTTGAATGGCATAAACTTGTGTATGGGTTCTGGGGGCATAGGTAGAAAACCTGAACCAGAGCCAGGAAGTTTTCATTCAGAAAGACTTGTAGACCTACCCAGAACTGGTGGGAGAGCAGGAAATTTGCAGTGGAAAGGAGAACCTACAGGGGAGAAACAAAATGACTTGCTTCCTGAACTTGAGCAAGCAGTTTGCCTTTGTGTGCATTGAAGCAGGAAAGGTCAGTGTCCATCGGAAGAACCCCCTTTGGCATCTAAGTCAATTGGTACAGCTAAACGTTTTCTTCTTTACAAAATGGTCTGTATCCCAACTCAGTGAGTGGCATCTGGGGTCTTAAAAGCTAGCAAGCTGCCATCTAAGGAACATCAATTTGTCTCAACCCACTGGAACAGAAGAGAACGAAGGACATCAGAGATAGGAGGACAGTGAGAGTCCAGGTGACAGATGGGCCAAATGATCCAGAATCTATACCAGCAGAATCTATACCAGAAGAACTAGATGATGTCCAGCCACCCCCAATGTCTGCCTGAAGAGACAGTACAATGTCAGAGTCCCTGATGCAGCTGGAGAAAAATAGGGATGCAGGTCTAGAACTCTGTTGAAAGACCAGACTTGATGAGCAGTGTCTGAGGTCTTAAAGGCCAACGAGCTGCCATCTGAGGAACATCAATTCATCCCAGCCCAGCTGGACAGGTGACGACTGAGAACCTCAAAGACAGGAGGCTAAAATCAGCCCAGGGGACAGAAGAACGCATGTGATTGGGAGACTACATCAGCATTACGCCAGAAGAACCAGATGGTGCCTGGCCACCAACAAAGACAGCCTTGGTAGGGGATACAATGTAGTGTCCCTGATGTAGCATGAGAAAAAGAGGTGTGCAGACCAAGAACTCTACTAAAGGATCAGAACTGATGGTCCAACAACCTGGAGGGTCCTCCGGGCACATGGCCCCTAGACTTGCTGTTGTCCCAGACCTGAAACCAGTACTGAGGTCAACGTGTCAGAGAAAGAATGGACTGGATTTGGAGACACAGAGTGAGCATGCGGTGTGTTACTTGATGGTTTTATACATTTACAGAAGTTGGTCCTACTGGTTTTTTTGTGGAGGGGCGAGGAGGGCACAGGTGTTGAGAGGGTAGTTGAAGTGAAGAGTAAAAAGGAGCAGTTTGCTGTTACAGGCTGAGGAGAGCAGATAGAATTGCAGAGCCAGGCTTGCAGAATTGACTTGGATTGTATACTTTTAACTTAATTGTAATTAAAAAAAAAAAAAAAAAAAAACCAGACTTGATGGTCTGGCAACCTGGAGTGTCTCCCGAGAGCACAGACCCCAGTCTCACTCCTACCACGGAGCTGAAACCAGCACCAAAGACAACTCTTCCCAAAGTTAGAATGAACTCTAGGTCATGAGGCTGTCAGAACAGTTCCTCTGTAGCAATGAGACTGGAGGGTGAAGAAAACGGGACAGGACTAGGTTGAATGAATATGGGAAGAACAGAGGGGAAAGGGGGACTGTGCTGTTGCAGAGTTGGGATGCCAGATGGAGCTGCATAAGGATCTCTATGGTGTTGAATGTAGCAAATTAACTTCCTCTGTGAACTTTTGTTTAACCACAGTAAATGTCATAGAAAAAATGTAAAAAAAAAAAAAAAATTGCATCAATAACAAACGACCACATTCTAGGACTGGTAGTTTAAGGGAGCCGGCAAGGAGACATCCTGGTATGGTCATTTGTGGTGACTACAAGTAAAAACGGTGTGGCGGCAGTGGCTGACATCCTGTAAATTGACAAGTGGGAAGGAAAATTGAGGTCAGCAGCCCAAAGTTGATTCCTATTGAGGCAGCGGGCGGATGTGCTACTTCTCTGATGTTGTAACCAATTCTGGCACCTACTGTTATGGGCTGCATTGTGACTTCCCAAAACATGTATCAGCTTGGCTAGGCCATGATCCCAGTACTGTGTGAGGTCCACCTTCTGTCCCATGATGTGATTTTTCCCATGTGTTGGACATCATACCACTTTGATGTTAAGGAGGTGGGATTAGAGGCAATATGTTAATGAGGCAGAACTGAATGTACAAGATTAGGTTGTATTTGAAGTCAGTCTCTTAAAATATGAAAGACAAGGGAACAGAGAGAGAGATGGGGTCCTGCTACCACCAAGAAAGTCCTGGCATCAGAGTACATCCTTTGGACTCAGGGTTCTTACACGGAGAAGCTTCTAGACCAGGGAAAGATTGGTGTCTGTGATCTTCCTCCAGAACTCAGAGACAAAGCCTTCCTCTAGAACTGGCACCCTGAGTTTGGACTTGTAGCCTTCAAAATTGTGAGCAAATAAACGTCTCCTTGTTAAAGACACACCTCATCCCTTCATGGGATCACTACCCGGCTCCACTGTAAAGGGAGTTTCCCTTGAGTGTGGCTTGTCCCACCCTTAATCTTTTCATCTTGCAAGAGATAAAAGGAAAGGGAAGCAGGCAGAGAATTGGGAAACTCGTACCATCAAGAAAGCAGCACCGGGAGAACAGTGCGTCCTTCAGATCTGAGGTTCCTGCGCCAAGATGCTCCCTGGACAAAGACTGACGCAATACCGGACTTTCCTCCAGAGCCGACAAAGGGAAAGCCGTCCCCTGGAGCGGACATCCTGAACGTGGACTTGTAGCCTCGCGGACTGTGTAAGAATAAACCTTCCTTTGTTAAAAGGAAGTATTTCTCTTAGAGCAGCCCTAGCTGGCTAAAACAGTATCCATTTGAGGACCTGAACTCTACGGGTTAGGTTGGAAGCATAGGATGTGAGTTTATATTAATGAGGGAGGGCAATTCAGAAAAAGACTGGGAATGGTTGCACACCTCAAAGAATGTTTTTTGCGCTAATAAATTGTACATGTATAAGTGGATAGGTTTATGTTTTCCTGAGTCTGTTCTCAACAACACTCAAATAAATCTAAAAAGCCAGTTCCCAAATTCACAGGCTCTCTACCATCGAGAGCCAGGAGCAAAGTTCATTCTTCAGACTGAGTGTCCCTGTGCTTAGCAGACCCTAGACCCAGGGCACAGACAGAGCTTTAGCATGGGAAACAGGGCAAGACAGTGAGAAACAAAGAGAAGCATTGCAGGGACATAGAGGCTAAATAACCAGGAAACTGTAGTGAGATTTTTGTGGTGGGCATCCTGGCATCCAGAATGAGATGGCTAAAGTTGACATCCAAAACCTGAGAGTGAGGGATCTGAGTGTCTTTGGGCAGGAGGCTTGCTATTGCAATGTGGCGCCTCTGGGCAGCTGATGGCAGCGGTAAATAGGCTTCCTGCCCTACAGAGCTAGAGACCTGAGAGCAAGAGTGGAGAGGCTGCTGGTGGGCGTGGCCAAGAGAAGGGCCTGCCAGTGGGCGTGGCCAAGAAGAAAAATGCCGTCTTCTTTGAAGCTGTCATAACTGACACAAGGCTTCCTGTCTGCTGAGTTGTGTTACTTGATGGAGGTGGGTTCTGCCCAGTGAGACACATCCAGTCAGTTGAGAGACTGTGCATTTCAGAGAAACAAAGTAGTCTGTTGCTAGCCTGTCAGGAAGGAACTTGGAGACTAAGTCTCAAATCAAGCTCCATGAGGTTGGGGATTCTAAGACAGTTATAGGTTTATAGGGAACTTATGCATAACTGATGAAGTGCTAGAAAATAGAGGACAATTTCAGGAACTCCTCTCTGCAGTGGGGGTCCAGCGCTGCGGCTTGGGGGTGTGTGTGTGTTTTGTGGATATGAGTCTCAGCATATTTATCTAAGGACAGAGGTTGGTGACTTACTGCTCACATCCACATAGAGAGGTGGGAGGACCATTGCTGAGTAGAGAAGTGACCTTGAGCAGAAAAGCAGTGATACCTCCTTGAGCTGTCACAGAGGAATACCTTATCAGGAAATCACGGGTCTGCAAGGGGTGATGGGAAGAGGGGAACAGCTTAACCTTGACAGTTACAGTTGTCTTTTCTTAATTCCAAGTTGATCTTGAGTTGCAGTGTGTTATTTCCCTGATAAACCAGATTACTATGATTGTGGCCTGTAAATTTTCTGTGATCTTGCAACGAATTATGGAACCCAGCAGAGAAGTACAAAGTGTTGAGCTGAGGGAGGAGTGGGGTACAGCTGGTGTGAGAAGTAATGAAGAATGCAGACTGGGGGTGTCTCTGACTTCCACCTGACAGGTACCAGCTTTGTGCTGATCCTGACTTCTATCCCTCCTCTTGAAGTTAGAGAAGTTCTGATACTAGGTTTCACCTTGCACCTGTGGAAATCTCAGAGTCCTCACTGTTTTGCCATCAACTATGAGGATAATTATCAAATCAAATCCAAGCCTGCTTTCTGACTGTTGTTCAGTTCTGACACCAGTCACGCATGCAGTACTTCTTTCTCTGACTCCAGCAACTCAGATCTAGGTTGTATCTCATGTACTAAAAGACACCATCTTTCAGCTGAGGACTTGGAGTGCCACAAAGCTTGCTCGCGTCACACCTGCAGCTAAAGATTTAGGGTCTTCCCGCCACCCTTTCAAGATGCAAACCATAAGCTTGGGACCTCCACACACTTCCCTTTCTTCTGATTTACTGGCTATAAATCCAGGGGTTCCCTCTGCTCTCTTAGTAACCCAACTGTCACATCTGATGTGGTGGCTCCCACTAAGCCCATAGGTTTGATAGTTTGCTGGAATCAATCACAGAGCTCACAGAAAATAGGGTACCTATGATTATGGCTTTATAAAGCAAAAAGGATACAAAGGGAGGAATGCACAAGTCAAAGTCTGGAAGAATTCACACGGCAAAACTTCTCTGTCCCAAACTGTGCCACTCACTGTTCCTTTAATGTTTAGTGATGTCATTCACCATCCAAAAATCCAAGGAATTTTTGTGGGTGTAGCTTTTACTCCGTTAAATACACCATGTTGGGGTGAGAGACGAGAAAACTTTTAAGAAGATTTCACTTTGAGATTCACAGAAACCCAGATGCTTCTCTCCTGGTACCAGCCCAAGAACACTTCCCCCTGCCCTCACAGCATTTCTTGAGATAAAGCCCTGCTTCTAAGGGAAGGGGAATTTCTTCCTTGTAACTTAACACTGATTGCTTATCCTTGCCTCTGTAAGTCTGTTGATGCCAATAAAAAAGTAGTATGAAGATCTATAAACCTGCTAATGCCAATTAGCTGTATGGGAATTTCTTTGCTTTCTTGAAGAAAACATGTAAAAAGGATATTTTGATAACAGGATGGTGTGCACAGCCGTTTTAGACATGAGTCTGGCTGCTGCACCACTGGCAATAAAGCCCTTTCCTATTTAAACAAAGTGGTGTTTGAGGATGTTTTCTGCTCTGCGGGCTGAACTTATCTTTTTCCTGCAACAAGGGCCTGTCTGAGTTATCTAGGGCTGCCGTAATAGAAATATGCAAGTGGATGTCTTTAACAAATTTATTTTCTCATAGTATGTGAGTCTAGAATTTCGATTCATGGTGGAGGTTCTGGAGGACGGGTCCTTGTCTCTTTTGAGATTCTCCTCCTGTTTTGGCATCACCCCATCCTCGTTCTTTGCTATGTTTGCTTGTCTTTTATATCACAAAAGAAGTTGACTCAAGAGACACTCTCTACTAATCCTCCCTGCCCATGGAAGCAGCAGTCAAGAAATCAAAAGATGCATTGCACTGAGAAAATCTGCTTCAAAGGACCTCTTTAAAGTATTGAAAAGTAAAAATGTCACCTTGAAGACTAATTTGTGCCTGACCTAGCTATGGTATTTTCACTCTCATTGTATGCATGTAAAAGGTGGACAGTGTATAAGGAAAACAGAAGAATTGATGCCTTTGAATTGTGGTGTTGGAGAAGAATATTGGACGTACCATGGACTGCCAAAATAACAAACAGATCTGCTCTTGAAGAAGTAATTTACATCCAGAATGCTCCTTCAATGCAAGGATAGTGAGACTGTCTTTCACATAAGTTGGACATGTTGTCAAGAGCGATCAATATCTGGAGAAGGACATCATCCTCGATAGGGTGGAGGGTCATCAAAAAAGAGCAAGACCCTCAAGAAGGTGGACTGACACAGTGGTTGCCAACGATAGCCTTAAGCATAAAAATGATTGTGGGCATGGCGCAGGACCGGGCACCGTCTCGGTCTGTTACACGTAGGGTTGCTATGAACTGAAAACTCTGCAACAGTACCTAAAAGCACAATGAGAATCCTGACTTAGTAAAAAAACAAGTCATTCCCAAATGAGGTTATAATTGCTGGCAAAAAGGTTAGAATTTACAACACATATTTTTGTGGAACACAATTCATAACAAAGCCTCACTGCATAGGTATTACTTATTGAATCATGGCCTCCACTCCCCACTTCCTGAAGTCAGCTGCTATCAGGGCATCAGGTAGCTTTTCTGGATTGGAAATCCATCACTCATTAGCACAAGCTCTCAGTTATTGGTCTAAATAAATACTCAACCCAACCCAACCCACTGCTATCAAGTAAATTCTAACTCATAGACACTCTAAAAGACAGTCAAACTGCCCTATAAGGTTTCCAAGGCTCTAAATTTTTGGGGAAGCCAGCTGCCACATCTTTCTCAAGCAGAGCAGCTGGTGGGTTGGAATCACTGACTTTTTAGTTAACAAGCCAGTTCTTAACAACAGCATCACTGGGGGTCCTTAAGTAACAGAATCAAAGCCATTGCCATCAACTTGATTCTGACTGATAGTGACCTATAGGACAGAATAGATCTGTGCTATAGGGCATCTGAGGAACAGCTGGTGGATTGCAGCTGCCGATCTTTTGGGTCACAGTTGAGTGCTTCAACACAGTTCCACTATGGCTCCTTAAATAACAAAGATAATTCAATTATTCAGGATATCTCAGTATTTTTCAAATGACTTTGAAGGAACTTACCAAATTTCTTTAGGCGAGGTTAATTGTAAAGCCTGCATTACACACCTTACTGTGAAAAGCCACCTTGTTGGATTCTCTTAACGGAATTGCAAAGCCAGCATTACCCTGAGCTTGTGGATCAGATAGTGAACTCACCACTCAAAGGGTGACATCCCAGGTGAAAGAGGCTCAGTGTATACCTATGTCTGGTCACACAGCCTCTGCTCCCACACCCAGAATCCTCATAGTCCCAGTGAAGGTCAAACTACCTGTCCCCATGGCCTCAACCCCTTGTGGGCTTAGAAGCCATATTATCACTTGTTGGTTAGGACTGTGATCTAATGTCACTATGTCAGAGTTTGAACTTGCCTTGCCATGACCCAGCTGAGTGCCCTTGAGCAACAGTGAGTGTTTACCTGTGTCTGAATTCTATCTTTAAAATCATTACCTGCTTCGTGGGTTGTATATGGAAAGCAGATAAAACAGCCCCTAGAAGCAGCCAATTAATAAAGATATTGTTGTTCTGATTATTATTCCTCTGGAGAAGAGGAAGAGAAATGGAGAGTATAGCTGTGTCCCACCTTCATCATAAATCTGGTGCTCGATGGCAACAAGGGCTGCTGTGCACTGAGCCAAGGGTTTCCCGTAGAGCAGTTTGATATTTGAATGATCCTTTGGTTGCAGAGTTGCTTGAAATGGACAATAAAATGGCAACTCATGTAGTCAAGGTAGTCCCTGACTGACAGTGGGTTCCCCTTCCATGACTCCATTGTAACTATGTTGTCACCATAAGCTGAATACCTCTTTTTTTTTTTTTTTTTTTTTAAGTTTCCATTATGTTTGTGGAGGCTGGTAAGTCCCAAAACTATGGATCAGGTGTAGGTTTCTCGTGGCCCATGTGGCTGATGAACCCAAGCTGGCATATCCAGCCTTAGGCTACTGGTGGCCTGTGAACTCCAGAATTGGCAGGTTAGATGGAGGGCTTCTGGCTCAAGTTCCAAGAGCCAGAGATTAGACAGCCAGGATCCAGATGTAGGGTTCATATGCAGTGAGAGAGAACCCAGCTAGTGCATTTATGCACACGCACTATATATACAGGCCACACCCCAGGGGAGGGCATGCCTTGAGTAAGGATGAGACTTAACTCACATCTTCTTGCAAAACTGTGACCCGATACCGATCCTGCTTCATCATCGTGCAGAGGTCAGGAAGCACAACACACACAATGCAAGGACAACAACAAAGTACTGGGAATCGTGGCCTAGCCAAGCTGGAGTATGTAACCATAATCCTCAAAGGCTCCGTATCCCTTTTTTGCATAGTGTCACCAAAAGATGGTGTGAGTCACCCCCTGGGACTTGTAGCCAATGACCCTTTCATAAAGGAAGGAACATCATCCTTCTAAAATCGGCGGGGTGCCGAGTCAGAACTCCTCTCATTTCAAAAGGTGGAAGGAGAATCAGCTGACCTGTTTGCACAGTCCTACCCAATAGCTTGGAACTCTGACGGTGCAGTGATTATTTAGCTGCTAACCAAAAGGTTCACAGTTTGAGTACATCTGTCACTTCTTGAAAACACTAGGGGACAGTTCTACCCTGTCCTGTGGGGTCACTATGAGTCGAAATAGATTCCACCACAACTGGTTTAGTTTGCTTTTCGGCTTTTGCTCGGTGGCTTGGGTGGGAATTACAGGACTATGGTGAGAAAATAAAAAACTCAGACTCATTGCTGTTGAGTCGCTTCTGACTCGGAGTGGCTCTATAGGCGGAGTAGAACTGCCCCATGGAGTTTTCAAAGAGTGCCTGGTGGATTTTGACGGCCCACCTTTTGGTTAGAAGCTGTAATATTTAACCACTATGCAACCAGGGTTATAATGATAAGAAAGGACACATGAAGACACTCTATCACACTTGCCTTTATTTGTTAGTATCTTTGTAAGTCCAATCCTCCTTTTTTAGGCGTTGGCATGAGAACCATAACAACACCTAATTGTGTACCACAGTGTTGAATATAGTTCACATTTCTAATAAGACATACAAATATGGAGAAACAGTCTAAGTGAAGTTCATTGTAGTAACTTCAATATGTGGGAAGTACGTGTCTTAGTCATCTAGTGCTGCTATAACAAAAATACCACAAGTGAATGGCTTCAGAAAAGAGAAATTGATTCTGTCAGCATCCAGTAGGCTACAAGTCCAAACTCAGGGCATCAACTCCAGGGGAAGACTTTCTCTGTTGGCCCTGGATGAAGGTCCTTGTTGTCAGTCTGGGAGCATCAGATTTGCATGGACCCCGGGTCCAAAGGATGCACTGTGTGCCCCCAAATGTTTTTTGCTGTTATGAGGTCCTCAACTCTGTCCTTGCTTCCCTTTCCTTTACATCCCAAGAGATTGGCTCAAGGCACAAGACAAGCCTACAGCTTGAGTCCTGCCCCCCAGCACAGCTACCACCCAGGCTTTCTCATTGACCTCACAGAGGCAGGTTCACAGCATGTAGGAACATCACACAACTGGCCCAGCCAAACTGTTCCACACAACTTGGGGGAGACACAATTCATTCCCTGACAATTGAGGAGTTCCTACAAACTGGAGAAATAAAGTAGAACAAGGAGGACAGGGAAGATGGAGTGATCCAAGTGTGTTTTTTGCCCTCTTTTGGAGATATTATCTGACTGAAAGCTATGTTTTTCAGTCAGTTGTTCTAAAAGAAGTGTTCTGTCCGGTTTTCCCATGACAGTGTTGTTGAGGTGGGGTACAAGAATCTCTGGAGACTTTCTCATCTTTTGAAACTTCCCTCAGTCTTGCAGAACAGATGTTTCCCGGTTCATGAAGTGAAAAATAAAGCTAATGAGTTCTTAACACACATTTCATATTGTGCATACTGTACTTGACACCTACTTTCAGATAATTACCCAAAATACATATTCTTAATTGCTTGTGTGGTAAGCACTGCTGGCTGAGAAATGCATGAAGCAGTAAGCTGACGTAGTGTTGATTCAGGCTGAGAACTGTCACCTCCCAGGTGCGAGGCCGGGCTTAGATTCTCAGGAGTACACTGGCCTCACTTTCAATAGCCTTTCTCCTCACCCTACTCCAAACAGAACCCAGGCTCATTCTACCTGCTCCTTTGCCCTGTGATGGCCACTTTCAGACAGTACTAGCTTCTCCAGACCTTTTGTATTCTTACAGCAACTTGGTGTCAGCCCTTTCCAATGAGAAGTTTTCCACTGTCAGCTTTCTGCTTTCCCCCTTTTCTGCGTACCTCACCAAGAGTTGGAATCAACTTGACCGTAGTGGGTTTGGTTTTTAGGTTTTTACCAAAACCGCATCTCTGTTGTGCTAACTCTTGAACTCCCACTTGGCATTTCCAACCTTTCCTTCTTTATTTTTTTAACGTCCTGTTGAGAGGGCTTGGGCATATTACATTTCTTTTTGCCTAGGCATCTGTATGATCCCTGCCATGTTTTCCTAGTGCAGGTGGAACCACTGAACCATTTTTTCCAGGAGTCCGGGGACAAGGAATAGGACACTTTTATTGGCTTCCTGCTTTTCCTGGCTGTCCCCATCCTCAAAGAGACATTTTGACAGCAGTTACCCTGCTTTGATCTTGAGACGTTCTTACAGAAACCAATAGCCACTGCGTTTGGAAATGACTCCAACTCATAGCGACTCCGTAGTGTTTCCAAGGCTGTAAATATTTGCAAAAGCCAATTGTCATGTCCTTTTCCCACGTATCACCTGTTGTTTTCCAACTGCTGACCTTTGGATTAGTGATTAATCACTTTAAGGATGCTCACTAGAGCTCATCGTTCTTACACAGGAAAGCAAATATTCCGCTGAAGACTTGTCATCATAATTAATGCAACAATGGCCCTTCCTTCAAACTAAACATGCCAATCCTTTCTTTCTTTTACTGAACCAGGCTTACAAAATATGAATTTGAGAAGATGTGGCCGGGTGAAGGGGTAGAGAGAAAAGCTTCTAAAGTTACAGCCCTCGATATCAGTAAAAAGGCAGAGGGCATTGTTCAATAAATTGTGTTCAAATTAGCGAAGATTGACATTTTAAATTTGTTCCTCCTACTTTCTTCAAGAAAACCCTGGTGGCGTAGTTGGTTAAGAGCTACCACCACTAACCAAAAAAGTCGGCAGTTGGAATAGGCCAGGCACTCCTTGGAAACTCTACAGGACAGTTTTACTCTGTTCTATAAGGTCGCTGTGACTTCGAATCAACCACACAGTACCAGGCTTAATTTTTCCATGTTTTCTCTTTAAAACCCATCTTGTACCTAGCTTCTTGGCATCATTTACTTTTTCAAGAATCGAAATGATCCTTCTATATGCCTATGGAGTAAATGCTCGGAATAAAATTCATGTTCAAATTGTCATGAGTTTAGATTATTTTGAACACCGAATACTGTCACAAAAACAGTCCTTTTTATTTTGTATGTCACGTATGCAAATATGGCGACCTCTACACTGAGGCACCAACAGGGCGCAGACATAATGCTTCCCGGAATTCCAAGCTTCCAGACCCTCGAAGGCCTCCGTAGGGGAACAGGGATTCGGCGTGAGGGGCGGGGCAGGGGAACAGGGATTCGGCGTGAGGGGCGGGGCAGGCTTGTGGGTGGAGCTAAGGGCCTTTCCGCCGGGGTTGCTAACCGAGGTGGGTATCTCGGGGCTTTGTAACGGTTTGCTAAGCCGAGCGGAGGCTGCGAGCCGCGGAGAGGCGTGTTCTGGATGTGACTTAGAGGAGGCTGTATTGGTAGAGGAACTTTACCTAACGTGTACCTGTGACTTGCGTCATACACCCCACGACTGTGATTATGGTCAGTGAGTGTGGTGTGACGACTGCAGTGAATTACCAAACGCAGTAGAGAAGTAGAAGGTGCCAGGTTAAGCAGTTTGTGTGAGATTGGTAAACACGGGGAGAGAGGGGCATACCTGACCCCGCCTCACAGGAGCCAGCCTTGGGCTGTTGACCTTGGTCATCCTCCCCCTAGGGAAGTCAGAGAAGGGAGAAAGCTAGCCCTGCCACACCATTTTTTACAGCTGGCATCAGCAGTGAGGTTCTTGGCAGGAGTTCCAGCCTCGTGGAAATTTGGGAGTTTTTAAAAGAAAGAATGGACTTGAGACATGAAAGTTACCGTCCCTGGGTGATGCCTGTCTGTGTTGTCAATCTTGGTGGCTGAAAGGAGGCTTAGACTGCAGCTGAGGGGAGAAAGGCTGTACCTTGGGCAAAAGCTAGCCCCGATGATTGGAATGATTGGGGAGGACCAGGGTGTTGTGGTCCCCGCCGGGAGCCCAAGGCCGTATGCACAGGAATGGAAAGGTCGTGAAGGAGTGGGGAAGAGTACCTGCAACTGGAATGTTTTTAAAAGGGTTATTTGTTTAGGATTATGTGTTTAATTCACTCTTCTGTGGATATTGAATATTTCTATCTAGTGATTAAAAGAGACCTGAAAGTACGACTGAAGTGAGTATTGGGTATTACAGATTACCAGGGGTGTCACTCCATTTCCAACAAATAATTGATTGGATATGATGATAAGGGAATGATTTTTGCAGCTTATACTTGATTAGGTATGGTGAAAAGGCAGCTATAATTTGCCAACCGACACACAAGTTTTTCTCTGCAAGCCCATCGAAACAACAAACCCAAATGGCTGCCATCAAGTGGCTTCCCCACACGCAGTGGCCCTAAAGGACAGAGTAGAATTGCTCTGTGGAGTTTCCTGGGAGCACCTGGAGGATTTGAACTGCAGTCCCTTGGTTAGCCAACAGACCACTGAACCACAATATCACCAAGGCTTCCAAGGCTCCTTTAAAGCCAAAAACTTGCAAGTGGGCTGAAAACGTGTAGGACCCAGGTGGTGCATTTGCAAAGACTTGCCGAGTTCTGCAGAACTGCTGAGAGAACAAAAGATTTTGCAGTTGAAAGTAGGACCTGCAGGCAGGAATGACTGATCATCTTTTTTAGTTTTGAGCAAAAATGAATGGTTTGTGTTTGGTGTACTGAGGCAGGACAGATTCTTGCCTGTCAAGACTCACATCCAGGAATCGAAATTAAAGGGAACAGGCCAGTATCCATCATGATAAATGTGGTGACCACCTGGTTTCAGTCACTGAATGGGAGGAAGTAGGGGAAGTGTAGCACTGAAGAGACAGGCTGGGTTTGGGTATTTTTCTTTGCACCTGTTAACCTACCCCATGGCTGCAGGAATGAGATGGGAGTTATCCACTGTGATCCAGCTGAACAACTAGGGATGAGGGAGGAAACCAGAACTTGACATAATAAAGGCAAAGAGGTTTAACATCATGAGCTGGTGCAGATTGCTGCAATTTAATATATTCCTGTGAACTGGACTGTGCTTATGAAATGCAGGTGCTGGAAACTGGAATGTGAACAAAAGATTTTTCAAACCAAGGAATATCTTACCTCTTCAGGCTACTGGTTTGATAGGACCAGGCCACATAAACATTGGCTGTGTAATATGGGGAGTGTACAATGGCACAGGAAAATCTGATGGGCTAGTGGTTAAGTGGTGTGGCTACTTACCATAAGGTCAGCAGTTCAAATCCGCCAGGCACTCATTGGAAACGCAGTTCTGCTCTGTCCTGTAGAGTTGCTGTAAGTCAGAATTGACTCAGTGGCTGTGGGTTTTTTTTGGGGGGGGGTTCTGAAGAAGTTTGAGTCAGTGCCTGGGGTATCATGTAAGGCAGATGCTATACAAGACAATGCTGAATGTTCTCAAAACACATCCTTACCTTCCATTTTGAATTTGAGGCCTATAAGTAGATTTAAGTCCCAGCGAGCCCCAAAAGGTGAAGTACAAAGTATTGCCCAGGGTGAGGGACACTGTACTCCCAAAGAACTGGTTGACTTTTGTACCACATACAAATAGAAACCTGGGGAATGTATGTAGGATTGGCTCTTGAAGGTGTGGGAAAATGGTAGAAGGAACATAAAGATGGATCAGTCTGAGTTTATGGATATGACCACAAAGCAAAGATTCTTCATCCAATGTTTCAGCTTGAAAGGTTAGGAAAGGATCCAGCTGGTTGGTTGGGTTGCTGAAGGATCGGTAATGTGGTAGACTACACTAAATCAAGCTGAGATGCCAAACCTGTGTTAGTGCGCTGTAGAAAGCCGTAGGCATCCGAAGACCTAGAGAAGCTGGCGTGTTAGAGTGCATTTATCAGGTTGGCCCCACAGACCCACACTTGGAAGGTCCAGAGATACAGGGTTGAGCATAACAGTGAGGGAGCATTTCATGAAGCGAGCCCCATCGTTCTTGAGAACTGCTGTGATTGCTGTTTTATATAGGTCAGATTTCACAGTGGCAACTATCCAAGTTCAATGAGGACACCTAATTATGATGCTATTGATTGGCCTCTTAGTAGGGACCAAGTGGTGGCTGGTACTCAGTCCACAAAGACAAGGCAGGTGTGGTTGTCTGTAATAGACAGTGGAGTCAAAGCTGTAATTACAGTAGTCTGAGTCCTGTGGACTTGTGCCATTGGATACTTAGTCATGGTGTCCCTAGGAGTGAAATAGATAAAGGAATCTGGTAGATATTACCTGATCTGTGTAAAAATGGCACTGGGGAAGAGTTGAACCTTTTCTAATTTCATTAAGAGATAAGGTGAAATAAGATCAACCTCCCAAGGCTGATTCATAAGAGGCAGAGGTCCAATATACCTCCTCTGTGTACCATCTTTATCAGTTGTCACAAGCTGTTCCTCCCTTTCACTGTGTGTGTCCCTGTTGGGTTTAGTAAGTCATTGCCTTGAAAGCACAAAACTCACAGACCAAACTCAGGATTGTGGGGTTTATTAGAGAAGTATTCTGGTACTGTTCAGGGTCAGGAACACTCAGGATGCCGTTGGTGGATCAAGACAGCCTCTTCCAGCCATGCTTACAGGGACACCTCTCTCTGTGCCCAAGTTTTCTCACCTTTCTCTCTTCAAGAGCCAGTAAACCCATCATGCTGTCTTCTGCAGCCAAGTTGTTACCACTCTCTGCCACCACCTCTTCCAGCCTTCACTGTGACACACTGCCTTTCTGGGGGCTAGGAGCTTCTTATTGCAGGGATTCAATCTCCAAAGAACACGCTCTGCCCTCCTGGCTATTCTTGCTGGGTGATGGTAGGATCCTTTTTCTCCTGGTTCTGGGTGCATCATTTTAATCCCAGCAGAATGGTGAAAGTGAGTAATCCCTTAGGTGGTCCCCAATTAACATATTACATAGTCCCCCCCAGTCACTTACATGGCAGTTACAAGACCATGGCTAGAAGGGCTACACATTAAGTTACCTTTTGCACACAGCATAGACAGTCCCGGCCTCTCAGACAAGTCCCACACATTAAAGATGCAAAACCCCTTGTATGAAGAGGTGGCAGGCTCCCCTTGAGGAAAGACTTCACTGCCCTGCCCCAAATTAATAGGGTTAGTCTTTGTGTGTTCTGGATGTTCCTGAAGTTAAATTCTAACCTGCTAACTTCCATAATAAATCCCTTACTTGTGGGTACTGTCTGTGAACTTTGTGTGGCCATTGCAGTAAATTGTCACACTCAGCAAAGTAGAGAGGGCTGTGGGAGGGATGCTTGGTGTCAAAATTGGTGAAGATGGCAGAGAGAGGGACGTGTCTGACCCCTGCGTCATGGGAACCAGTTTTGAGGTGTTGGTCTTGACTCTCCTTCCCTGTCATGAAGACAGAGGAGGTTAGACACCATCCCTGAGCTGTTCTTACAAAAAACATTTTCTAAACTCGTACAGCTTTACATTTCTTTCAGCTCAATAGTCTTTAGTTTGTAGTTAGTGCTTTCTGTGGCGTATTTAAACTGTGTTTTCACATCTGTTGTAAACGGGTTTTTGTTACAGTTTTATTGATTTCTCATTGACAGTTGGAGTTAAACTTGAACCCTAGCAGATACTTCTGTATTTCCTGAGACAGGGATCAGATTAATTTTTATTTATTTTTTGACATAAGTATTTCAGACATATTTTACCCATATTTCTGCTAATCTTAGATTTCATTGCTCTTGGGCATAAAGTGTTTTGAGGCACAAAATTAAGGGATAGTCAGCAGTTGTGTCAAGGTGAGTGCCAGCAGCCCTGACAGCATCTGGGCCTAGAGGTACTGTATCTCTCACATCGAATTTTCCCTACAGCCTCCAGGTCCTGACTCCCCAGCCACAATACAATCACCTGAAGGAAGGAGCAAGAGGTTCTAAGATTTGGATGTTGTCATTTTGGGGGATCACCTTCACGGAAGGCTAAAATTTCTGAGCAACAATTTGAGCTGATCCAGAAAACACAAAGACAAAGCCTTCCAGTTGTTGGCAGTGTCTCAAGAACAAAGGAAAATGGTGAAGGCCCAGGTGACTTTTCATTTCTTTTATGATTCCCAGTGAATCTGTAGAGGTCTGTAAAATACCAGTGAAGTTCATCTGAAAAGTATAAATTTGGCAAGTAGAAGCAGGAGAGAAATAAACACAGACTCTGACTTTAGCACTGAAAAATACATTGTTCCTGGGATTAATAGAAAATTACATCGCCCATAATACGTGACTGGGGATACGTAGGGGTTATATTAATGCCGACTTGCATTGAGTATTTTTCTGTCAAATCCAAGAGAATCACTATGCCCAGTTTTTGAGAAAAAAGATAACTGCCTTGGGGGACTGCTATATTCCGTGAGACTGTGCTCTGAAGAAGTTTGTTAGATGTTTCTTCCTGGAGGAGATGTGAGGACCACGTCCTGGGCAACATGTAAAATGGGACTAGTAGTAACTAGTATAAACATGGCAGACAGCTTTCAGCCTGCTCAGATTCATGGGTCCGTGAATCACCATCCATATCAGCCCAAAGTTGACCTCTGTACTTTTATTTTTTTTAAACAATTCTGAAACCAGTCATCCCTTCCATATCACCCTCTGCTAGTAGGCTGGAGTTTGCAATTTGTTGCAATGCATGCACAGAACTCAGAGAGCATATTCATAGTTTTGAAGTTTATTACAAAATTAACAGATAATTCAGAATCAGTTTCAATTGGCTCCAATTTGGGATCAAGATCAGGAATGAGGATTCTGATTGTGATCAGGCAGTGTCTCCCTTCTTCAGTTCAGGACAGCTCTCAGTGTGTCCTCTTGTCTCCCTAGAGACAGGTCCCTCTCAGTCCCCTTAGGACATGCCATGCTCAGCCCCTCACTTCAGGCTTTCTCTCTTGGCCCTTGATCCTTAACCTGGTATCTGCCGCACTCAGTTAAGTGTTACAAACCTCTTTAGCTCTGCAGGTAAGTGACAGGACACACCCTGCTCCACCACCAAGCCATGCCTGAAGGCACTCACTTCTTTCACTCCACAGGTTGTCAGTGTCACCTCAGTCATTGGGTGACATGCCCATCAGAGGTGCCTTGCTCACTGGACCTGATAACCCACTGTGTCTTGTGCCAGTCAGTTGGTTCTCCTGACATTTCCTCCTGCTGAGCTCTGCCGTGCTCCCCACCGCTTCTGGCTGACTCACCTTCTCTAGTGTTTCAGGTGTCTTTCTCCTGTGTGTAGGAGGTTCCCAGCATTGGGACTCTGGGTCAAAAGAATGCACTCTCTTAGGGTTCCATACACATTATTTGCCTGGTCGATACCCACAGGTGGTCCATGCTCCTGTGCTTGCCTCATTACTGACTGAGTCACTCCGTCCCCTACGTGAGCCCCAAACACCTACTATATGCATAGTCCCACCCAATTATTTTATGAGTATCACAATGATTGGTGAAACCTATAGCTGTTGAGTTGATACCAAATCATAGTGACCCTATAGGACAGTAGAACTGCCCCTTAGGATTTCCAAGGCTGGAAATCTTTGTAACAGATGACCACATCTTTCTGTTGTTCTGCGCTGGTAAATCTGACTGACTGACCTTTGGTTAGCAGGGAGCTGCTTAACCGCTGCCCCACCGGGGTTCCTTAGGCTACGAGTGGAAGGACATAGAAAGTAATTCACTGCACTGCAGTTACTGACGTCAGAACCTATTTCACTTTAGGAGTGATTCTGATCAGGATCAACCACAGGTTATCCTTGGGAGGTCAAGGTCAGACATATTTCTACTTTCCAAACTTTTCACCAGTTCTGCCCGTAGCCGTTCTTCCACGGCACTCTCTGCTTCTCTGCTGGTTTAGATAATTATTGCTGTCTTGGCTGGCACAAAATTTGCACAAAATTTCTTGGAAACCACACATTAGTGGTTTCCAAGAAACAGGATAAAACTCAGAATAACTATCAGCAAATTATAACTCAGGATCAGGATCCAGATGTATGAAGGCAAAGTTTTCTGTATTCCATGTGGGATAGCTCTCTCAGCGACTAGGAGGGTGCAGGCTTCTCTCAGGCACTGAATACAGGCTTTCTGTGAGCCCCTTCAGGCCAGGCTCTTCTTGGCCTCCTAGGACAGATTCTTCTTGGCGTCCAGAGGATGGTAGCCTCCTGGCTCCGTGTCTGTCACCACTGACTCTTGCAGGACTCCTTCCAGGCCTCTCCCGGTGGGGACTGCCCCTGTACTCCTTGTGAGCCTGTTGTAGCCGAAAGTGTTATAACCCTTGACCTGAGTTGCAGCTCTGTTAGAAGATTCCTTGCCTCTCTCTGCTTCTTCTCTCTTCTTTCTGCTGCTATTCTTCCTGCTTCTTTCTGTCTCTGAAACCTGTGTGTGGTGTTAGCTGAGTAGGTAGACAAACTCCTTGTCCATTTCAAGGCATGGCCCTTCCCGGGAAGCAGGTCCCTGGATTAACCAACCCCCCTTGATAGGCCTGGGTCACTTCCTTGCGGAGGAGGCTACACTCACTTCCTGTGCATATTTTGTTGTCTGCAAGGTGTATATCAACCAAGGAGCCGCTACAGCCCTGGAGGAAACAAAACATTTCTAACCACAGAATTTATAACTTAGAGAAGAAACCTTTTTGGGTAGAAAGCTAGAGCAAAGTAGCCAAAAAACCAAGGCCAGAGGCCACATAAAGAAACTCATTTTGCCACAGATAGACTTTCTCACTCTATCCACTTGTGCTAAACTCCTTTTTCTATTCCTTTTTTTTTTTTTTTACTGTGTTTTGGGCAGTTTCTTCAGTTGTACATTATAGCTGACTAAGTTCTCTCTTTATTTGATATGTGATGAGAAAACAATCCCTTGGTCTGTCCCTTGGCTTTGGTTCTTTGGAAACTCCAGAGATTTTATTACTTTTGTTCAGTTGATTGGTATTTCCTTGGCTAAACTGTAACAACTTGATTTGATACTTTATGCTCATCCTTGGGCTGCAGTGTGCAACTTGTAAAGATTGGTTGCTAGACTATGTAAATGAAGCGGGTTTGTAGCCCAGCCACACCTTTTATGCAAATGAAGTGTCTGAAGAGAGTGCCGATCCCTTCATTTTACCTAGATATCCACAGGGAGTTTATTGTTATGAACAGCCAACCCTGCAGAAATTTGTCAGAGAAAAAGGTAAGAAGAGAAGGAACAGAAAGAAGCAGAAGAAATAAAGCAGAAAGAAGCAGCTGAGAGAACCAGAGGTAAGGAATGTCCTAAATGAGCTGTAACACTGGCCGAGGGTTGGAAAGCTCAAGGCAGAGACCCAGCAGGGACTTGCAGTAGAGCCAGTGGTGCAGACAGCAGAGCGGAGAGGAGGCTGTCTTCTATGGGCCAAAAGGAGCAGATAGAGCTGTCCTGCACTGAAGGAGGGAAACTGTCCCCTTGCCTGCTGATGCTGATCCTGACCCTGAGTGGTCCCTTGTTCCTTAATAAACCACTTAACCATAGATATGGTCTCTTTGAGTTTTGTGTAGTCATGAAAATGGATTTAGGAATCCAGAAGAGGAATAGAGAGTGCTGTGAGACGGATGGTTGGTGTCAGAATTGGTGCAAGATTTGAGGGTGGACGTATGTTTGACTTCTACTTCGTAGGCATAAGCTTTGGGCTGATCCTGGTCATTGTGCCCCCTGAAGTGAGACAGCTTCTGAGAATGTTACTGATAACTGCTTTTAGTCATAGTCCCATTTCACAATATGCTTTTACTTGTCTGTTGATATATAGAAATGTGAGTTTAGTATGTTTGTTTGTGTGTGTGTGTGTGTGTGTATGTGTGTTCATTTAAATGTGAGATGGTTATACCTTACACATTTTCACTGCCATGTGGTTTAAAAAACTGTCAATACATGAGGTGATGCATTAGGGAACAGGGAACACACAGATTTAGAATCCCTAGCCTCACTCCTTCAAGTTGATTCCAACTCGTAGCTACCCTGTAAACAGGGTAAAACTGCCCCATAGGGTTTCCAAGGAGCACCTGGTGGATTTCAGCTGCCTGTCTTCTGCATAGCAGCCATAGCACTTAAGCACTATGCCTCCAAGGGTTCTAGAATTCAGAATAGTTTATTATGGTTGTGTCTTTTCTATAAGATTATTTAAAAATTTTTTTTTTGTGATTAAGTTAGAGCTTACAATCAAAGTCCACCTGCCATATGTTTAAGATTTCTTAAAGAAATCCTATGTAATGGATGAAACAGCTTATACAGAGGAAGTGAGTCAGATAAGTTCCACACATTCTATTTATATGATCAAATAGAAAAGACTTCATTAAACAGGATCCTCTTGATACAGGAATCCCTGACCTTCAGTGATGTGGTTGTGACATTCACCCAGGAGGAATGGCAGCTCCTGGACCCTGCTCAGAAGAATATGTACTGGGCTGTGATGTTGGAGAACCACAGCAACCTGGTGTCCATTGGTGAGGATGAGTCTCATGTCACTGGCTTTTCTTTTCTAAGCTGTTGTAACCTTTGTAGTGTCAGTGGTGGTCAGAAGGGGTAGATTTTCAGTCTCCCCTCTGGCTCTAGATAAATGTGTATGTTCTTTGTGCTCTTAACAGAAAAGCCTCTGCTATGTAAGTTTGAAAACTGTTTTTTCACAAATACAATATTCTGCTTTCTTCAGCAGCCCAAGGCCAATTTAGTGAGTCTAAGATTCTGTGATTCCCCTTGAACAGGGTATCAAGGTAGCAAACCAGATGTGCTCTCCAGGTTGGAACAAGATCAGCCCAGGACTGTGTTAGACACCAGCCATCATGGAATCTGTTCAGGTAGGTGAATGGAAAGTGATAAAGTGAAAAGGCTGTGGAAGTCACGTTCAAGTGAGAGTAGGCGTTAAATTTGTGAGGGGTGTCTATATAAATGTACCTTGATACATCCCTCTCCGTGTGTGAAATCTCCTTTTCTGTCTAGGAGTTTACACAAATAAGTACTCCTCTGTGTCTTTGAGATAGATTCCCATTTATTTGATGTGCATTTTTTATATTTAAATATTTTACTTTGATATAAGTTAAAGTTTACAATTCAAGTCTGTTAGTCATGCAAAAACTTATAGTCTGCTGTGTAACTCTAGCGGCCCTCCCCACCCTGTGAGAAACACTCCCCCTCCTCCTTGTATTTTCCATGTCCCACCAGCTCGTTCTTGTCCCCATCTGTTCTGTCATCTCACCTCTGGCGAAAGATGCTCAGTTAGACCCACGCGTCTCCTAAGGCCCAGAAGCAGTCTTTGCTAGAATCATCTTATGTCTGATAGTTTAGTGCAACTTGTGTCTGAAGGTTTGTTTCAGGACTGGTTTCTGTTCGGGGCTGACAGAGTCTGGGGGCTGTGTCTTCTGGGGATCCTACGGTTGTCGGTCCATCAAGTCTGTTAACCTACATTGTGATAATTTTATTCTATAATTTTCTTCTTTCTAGGATATGCAAGTCTTTTTCCTCTTTATTTGCTTCCACCTCCATTGCTATGAAGTTCCACCTCCCAGGCCTGTCACCAAAGATGATTTATGGCTGTTCTCAGAGTGAGACCCCTTTCTCCCACTGAGTAATACGGCTTACCCATCCCAGGCCTGAACCCCACCTTGGATTTATGACCCCACAGCACACCGCTCTCTCACTGTGCTTCTGTCTGCTTCGTTAGCCTCCGTTTTCCCCACTCTGAGGTTCTGTAAAGGTTCTACTGTCCATTTCCTCATTTGTTCTTGTGTTTTAAAGTTTTCTTCAGTCTAATGTCTTCATCTGCTGTTTCCTAGAGACTGTCAAACTGGCATCACCCTTAACATTGTCCAATGTGGACCTTTTCACATATGTTTTATTCATCTTGACTACACTTCTATGTGAGTTCACATTATCTGCAAGGAACTAGGATCATCTTCCCAATCAAAAAAATTCTTACCAACCTAGATCATCCCTTATTCCTGTACATCTGAAACTGTAGCCATGCTGGTAACTACTGTTCATGTTTTTTACCATCAGGGCTCTCTTCTTTATAGGGTCTTCCCTTTGTGAAGATTTTTTTAACTAGAAAAAAACATTTTTAAAATACTGCATTTTCAGTTGTGTCATAAATGGCATAACTCATGTCTATTAAAATTTTAACTCTGATTATAAGAATCAGCCCAAAGATGGTTCCCATGAGTCCAAGGGGAAATACAGCCCAACTTGTAGAATCTCTCTGATACCAGCCCTTCTTCATAAGCCTTCTCTTTTTCAAATACCTTTAGTTATTCATTGTAGTAGTCAAAGAGAAATCACAGAAATACCCTATCTGTGATAACAATTTTAATATAGCAAAAATTATGTAAATGAAGAAGTGCACAGGACGATTTCCACCAGTGTTTCTTGTACAGAACCACAGCACCTCAAGAGCATTTGCATGCTCTTCCTGGAACAGATGTTCTACTCTTGTAAACCACAAGATCTTTCCATCAAGAGCTGTTTTGTCATGTGTCCACCCTCAACTGTTCTTCTCAGAAGGTTCCAGCTCATTCTGGTTGGTTCCAGGATATCTCTTCGATGGTCACAGTTCTTCGAAAGAAGTGCTTCCTGGGTACCTCCCTTAATAGCACTGTCTGCCCTGTGGGCAGGTACCTGCTGCTGTCTTAATCGCTCTGAGTGTTATCCCTCTTGGCCAGGGTTTGGCTTCTATTCACTGCCGTCACTGTCCAACTTTTCTTTCAGCAGATTCTTGTCTGGCCACCAGCATTTCTTCTATTGCCAGTTGTAACTCCAAGTGTTCCACTTCTCTTACTTGAGTCTGAGAGGGTCTCAAAACCAGGCCACATGTCCAAAGGATGAACACACTTTCTTCTCTTGGCTCTCATTGATCAGAAGGCCCCTCAAATTCTCAATAATTTTTAAATAAATTTTATTGTGTTTTAGGTACAACAATCCAATTCCCTTTGCCATATAACATTTGGAACTCACAGCACTATTCTACTCTACCTGCTCCTCCCTCCCTTGCCCCCTCTCCCGTGACCCCACACTCCTCCTGTCATCTGTAAATTCTCCTACCCCTTTGATCAAGACCTCTCCTCCACTTACCCTGTATTCCTGTCTCTTGCAAAGAGTTTCTCGGACAGCCTCCCTGTATTTTTTCAAGCCCAAATATTTGTTTATTGCCAGGATCACAGCATATCTTACATAGCACAATTCGGTCTTTGTCTGAGGAGCTGGCATCATTGTTGGGTAGGGTTTCAGGTTAGAGAGTCCAGGACCCACGTTTCCAGGGGACCCCCCAGACCAAAGTTGTGATCATTTGGTAGATTGCTAGTTCTGCAGATGATGTTTCTCCTGCCATGTCAGGGGCTCTGTGTTGTGTACCCCATGCTGGCAGTCACTGATGATGACTGAGCGCCATCTGATTTTTCTGGTCCCATGTTAAACTGCTCTCTGGACTATATGACACCTTCCATCAGCTGGGCTTATATTTTCCTCCTGCCCTTGATGTACTGTTTTTACTCTGGGCTAGGTAGATTGGGACCAGTTGGTGCTAATTAGATAGCAGCTTTTAAGACCCCAGACACCACTCACCCAAGTCGTGTACGTAGCAGTTTCGTGTACTTCCTTGGGGAGTCATTGGTGGTAGCCAGGTACCATCTAGTTCTCCAGGTCCCGTGCTGAGGCAGATTCTGGCTCATGTGGCTCCTTCTACCCGGTGGCTTCATATTTTCTTCCTGTCTTTGATGTCTGTCTTTTTTTTTTGCCACTGGTCCAAGTGTTGGGACAAATTGGTGTTTCTTATATGGCAGCTTGTTAACTGTTAAGACCCCAGACCTCACTCACCCAAGTGGTATGCAGGACCTTTTCTAAGAGAAAAGAAAAAAGTAGAACTTGGGTATGCTAGTTAATCCAGATGTCCCCTAAGATCATGGTCCTCTGACTCCAGCCCCTGCTATTCTGTCCTTCCGAAGGACTGGGCCACATTTGGGCAACAGTTTAGTTTTGGAATTGAGCAGTAGTGGGCAACTCCTTTCTCTTACATGCTGTCGTGCCCTTTTACCCAACCCTAATCCTACCCTCTAATACGTAGAAATCTCTGTCCTTCCCTTCCCACTCTTGTAACCATCAAGAATTGATTTGTTATCTGCTAAAATGATTCACTGCATCCTTACATTAATGTTCTCATGTAATGTTTGTCCTTTTGCGTCTGGCTAATTTCACTCAGATTAATATCCTCCAGATGGTCCGACGTTGTCAGATATTTCTCTAAGCCATTGTTGTTTCTTATTGTTGTATATGTATATACCACAGTTTGTTTAACCGTTTGGTATCTGGGCTGCTTCCATCTTTTGGTATTGTGGAAAGAGCTTCAAGACACACGTGTGCATGTGTCTGTTTTAGTGGCATCCCTTATTTCTTTGGGATATATTCCAAAGAGTGGAATTGTTGGATCATATGCTATTTCTGTTTCTAATTTTCTAAGAAAGCTTTTCCAGTGTTTTTACCCTTTGTGTAGGCCAGGTTCCTCACGTAATTTAAGTAAAGTTCATACTCGGTAGGTCTCTGCCACCCATCTGCATAAAGGTCAGTAACTGACAGCTGCCACAGCACCAATTCAGTAAATTATTTAATATGGTCCTAGGAGCCTTGGTCTTTGTGAGCCATGCGTCATGAATGAGTGAGAGTATACAAATAACGTATATGGAACCTGTGATCTTTGCAGTTATGTGTCACCTTAGCTGGTCCATAATTCCCAGTGTTGTATGATTGTCCTGCTTTTTGTTATCTGACGTAGTTATCTTCTGTTTTCTGTGTTATGGATCCTACCTCTGTTGTTAATGAGGCAGGATTTATGTGGGGTGTATTTTGAGTCAAAGCCTTTCAGGAGGGCTTGACTCAAGTCTTCATACTTGTTAAAGTTATACCTTGCCCTGAGGTGTGGTCTGCGTGCACAGTACATCTGTGGGTGCTGTGCTGGGGTACTCTCTGCCTGTGGGTCCTCAGTCAAGTTTGTCACAGTCTGAACTCTGGTTCTTGGCACATGAGCCAGCAGCCTACCTTCTACTAAGTCTGGGATCCACTGGCTTTCTCATCCCCGTGGACCAACAACGGCCTGTCGTCTTATCCGATTCCCACTTTCCGCAGCCTAGTGAACCATTGCTTTGTCACCTGACCTGCCGATTTGTGTTCAATGAACCAAGCAGCCACGTGAGTCAGAGCAGCCTACTCCTGGCCCACTCACTTGGGACTCGCCATCCTTCACAACTGTGTGAACTATTTCCTTCATAACATACTTGATTTCCGTGAGACACTGCAGTGAATTATGGAGCCTAAAGACAGAGGAAGAAATACTGAACGGAGGAGATGTTGCAGGTGATGGAGTGATGCAGTAATTGGGAAAAGTTGAACATCTGGGCCATCTTTGATCTCTGCCTCACAGAAAGCAAGTGTGTGCCAATTCTTATAAAACAAAATTGCTCATTTACCCCTTTTTGAAGTTAGAGGAAGTCACAAGTTGCTGCCATAACATTCTTAGAGAAGTATACTACCCCGTGGCTCAAAGGAAATACTTAGCAGCAACAGTTTTCTGCTGCACTTGTAATCGCGGCGGGAGTCAGCATCTGACCTCCTGTAATTTTCCAAGAGGGAAGGAAGGTCAAGGTGAGTAGTCCAAGTCTGATTCCTATGAGGTGGAGGCCAGACACACGTCCTTTGTCTCGCCCATGTTTTCCAGTGTTGACACTAACCCTTCCTTGGATGACACACTCTACTTTTCTTGCGGGTTTGATAATTCACTGCAGTGGTCACACAGAACTCACAGGAAATCCTTGTGATTATGGGATTGTTTATGTTGTATTTTTATCAGTTTGCAAGGAATACTAAGTGTATTTTACACATGAATCAAGAGTTTTCTTAAAGATCTACCTTTCTTTAATGACTTCAGTACGTGTGAAGATGATGGAAATGTTTCTTGTTGTCTTGTTTTCCAGAAATCTGGAATGTTGGTGATCATCTCCTTCATCACTTGCAAAATGAAAGCAGAGTAGACAGCATGGAACAGTCCCTTGAGCATAATGCATTGGAAAATATCATTCATTGTCTGAAAATTTACTGTCCTTTAAAGGAACATCGTGGTATTATTGACTCCTGTGGAAAAGCTTACAAGGAAAATTTAGCTCTGCCAGCACTCAGCCAGAGCAGAACCAGTACAGTAAACAGCAGACATGAGAAAACTGCTCTCTGTACTGTCCAGGAGCCGTTTGCTACGAAAATGACATTCGCTGACAGTCAGAAATCCAACAGCATTAAGTCCCAGCACGTTAAGCATCTGAAAACTCTGACAACAGAGAAAGCACACGTGTGTGGTGACTGTGGCAGAGCCTTCACCAGGAAGTCTTTGCTCACTGAGCATCAGGTCTCTCACACAGGAGAGAAGCCCTACAGATGCAGCACATGTGGGGAAACCTTTGTTAAAATGTGCAAGCTTGTTGAACATCATCACACAATTCATAAAGGACAAAAGGCATATAAATGCACAGAACCTGACAAATCCCATCTTGGTAAGTCAAAGCTCAGTCAATATAAAAAACCTCATATGGCAGAGAGACCTTACGTATGTGGTGACTGTGGAAAAGGCTTCATCAGGAAGTCAAATCTCACTGTTCATCAACATATTCATACTGGGAAAAATCCCTGTACATGCACTGAGTGTGGAAAAACCTTTACTTGGAAGTCACAACTCACTATTCATCAGCGGGTTCATACTGGCAAAAATCCCTGTGTATATGGGGAATGTGAAACAGTCTTCATGCAGAAGGGACATCTGGTTTTTCATCAGCAAACTCATACTGGAGAGAAGCCCTATGTGTGCAATAAATGTGGAAAAGGTTTCGCTGGCAAGAGCAAACTCACTACTCATCAACGAATTCATACTGGTGAAAAGCCTTTCAAATGCAGTGAATGTGGAAAAGGCTTCCTACAAAAGGGACATCTGATTGTTCATCAGCGAACTCATACTGGGGAGAAGCCCTATATATGCACTACATGTGGAAAAGCCTTTACCCGGAATGGAAATCTCACTATTCATCAAGAAATTCATCGTGGAAAGAAACCTTACACATGTTGTCAGTGTGAGAAAGGTTTCATACAGAAGGGAGATCTTACAATTCATCAGCGAACTCACACAGGAGAGAAACCCTATGTGTGTAGTGAATGTGGAAAGGGCTTCACAGGCAAGAAGAATCTGATCACGCATCACCGAATTCATACTGGGGAGAAACCTTATGAATGCAGTGAATGTGGAAAAGGCTTCATCCAAAAGGGAAATCTTACTATTCATCAGCGAATTCATACTGGAGAGAAACCCTATGTGTGCAATGAATGTGGAAAAGGCTTCACCCACAAGGGAAATCTCAGTACTCATCACCGAATTCATAGTAGCAAAAAACCCTGCGTATGAAGTGAGTGCGGTAAAGTCAGAAGTTAGGTATCACACACAGCACCTTGGAAAAAAATCACACAGGAATGATTCCCTTATAGTGCAGTGAATGTGGAAAACTTTATTCTCAGAAATAAAATGTCATGATATATATAAAAAAACTCTCACCCAGATTATATGTGCTTTGAATGCAGTGAATATGAAAGCCTTTTTCAAGAAGCCAAACCTCAGTGTACATCACAGATCTGATAGGAGAGATGCCTTACAGCTGCAGTGAGTGTGGAAAAACTACGTGTCTTCCTTTTTTCACGTAAAAGAAGACACTCAAGAGAGAAATGTGTAGATTGAATCAAGGTGGAAGACCCTTCCACAGCAAGGCACATGCCAGTGATCTCATGCAGGAGAAAAACTCTATTAGTATAATGAGTATGCTTATGCTTTCTGTGGCCACTCAGATACCAGTAAAGATCAGTGGGTCCTAAACCAATAGGAACCTAGTCTGTGTGGGGCAGCCTGTTGCTAGCTGCAAACCCTCAGGAGATGGCAGGGAATTTGTCCAGGAGAGAAACCATATGAATGCAGCTAATGTAGTAGTGCCTTCAGTGATCAGTTACTTCTTATTTTATGTCACCTAAAACAAGTTTTGCTGCTGGCAAAGAATATTGAATACATGGCTGTCTACCCCAAAAAGAAGAAATTTACCTTGGAAGAAGAACAACTAGAAGCTTCCTTAGAAGGAAGCACCGTGAGACTATGTCTCACTTTGGACATGTCATGAGGGCACAGACCCTGGAGAAGGACATCATTCTTGTTAGAGAGTCAGTGAGAAAGTGGAAGACCCTCAACAAGATAGGCTGACGCAATGGTGTTAGCAATGGGGTCAAACACAGGGACTGTGACTATTGCTAGTTCATTTTGTCGTACATGCGGTTGTAATGAGTCAGAATCTACAACTGCTCAGGACAACAACACGACACATACAATAAAGACAGAAGCATTCTGCGAAGGAGGCTGAGCAAAAACTTAGTATGGCTGCACTGTGTGTATCCTCAGGGAAATCATGTGGAGACTGGGAAAGCCTGATACATTCATTCTCCATAAACATGTGCTTTGATATCATGATACAACCTGATGTTAATTCAATCATATACACTTGTTCTGTTGTGCTAGTTGAATGACAGTGTGAGCGAATCTCAGTGGAAGAAATAAAAATTGGATGTTTAAAATAGAAAAGATAATGTCTTGAATGTTGCTATTAATGTAAAAAGCTGTGAGAGGTGGTTGGTGGGAAAAAGCAATATTGGATTGATGGAATTTGGTGCACATATGGATCACTTGGGGGTTTCCCCCAATCAGTGTGAAGGAACAGTTGAAAACTAGAATGTCTGTCCTCAATTTTAGAACTTTTCTGTCATGCTGAAGACCTAAAGCTCTAGTGTTACATTGAATTTTTTGATTAATGCAACATATATTTGTCACATGCTCCTTTGTGTGTGGACCTGTTTCCAACAGCTGAGGACACAGTGGGGTATACAGCAGTCCATGCCCTCTGGGAGAGAGCACTGAGTTAGTCAGTTTATAGTTAAGAGGCATTACTGCAGGTAATCTACTCAGAGGATGAAGCAGTGCCTACATTAGGTGAGACAGACCAAGGATAACTTCCACAAGAGGTTTAGTTAGAATTTTTGAGTTAGAAAATCCTAAACATTTCTTAGTCAATTCTATATAACATGTACACATACATATATATATATATGAGGACTGTCAATAAAATTCACAAGCTCGTCTAGAAAAAAAGTGTTATATAACTTGTTGTTGAATATCACTTACAGTCACCTTCAAAGTACTTCCTTTGGGAGACTGTGCACGAACACCAGCAGGTAGTCCACCCTTGAAAGCAATTTTAGAACTCTCTGGAATGGCCATCAGAGCACTTCTTGTATTACCCTGGCTGTCCTGCATCTCAATAAAATGTCTTTCTTTGTTTATCTTCTGGTAAAGATGAAAGTAATTGGCGGTGCAGATCAGGTTGAGTAGAATGAGTGTTCCAATACAGTTATTTTTCTACTGGATGAAAACTACTTCACCAACAACTGTACAATTAAGTTCACAAACCTGCCACCATGCCACTGTGCAGAATGGCCATTCCAGAAAGAGTCCCAAAATTACTTTAAAGGGTAGACTAGGCTCTGCTATCTGTGCATAGCTTCCCAAGGGGAGTATTTCGAAGGTGACCGTAGTGATAGCAACGAGGTATGTAGTAGCTAGAATAATCTGTGGAGTTAAATGTGGGACCTCATATTATTTTTGTCAGCAGGGTAGAGGCCAGACTGCAGGGCTAAGGGCCAGAAAGATGCCTGTCATGGGCAGAGCTGAGAAGAGTCTATGATGGAAGAACTGTATTCTGATCTAAATTGTGACTTGTCACTTCCCTAAATACACTCGTAGTGGTAACTATGGTTTGTGAGTTCTGTGGCCATTGAAATAGATTATCAAACCCAGCAGAGAGGGAAATAGTGCCATGGTTGGGACAGCTGGTGACAGAATTGGCAAAAAGGTTGGAGTGTAGAGGTATATTTGACCTCTGCCTGGTAGGAATCTGCCATGAGCTGTTGATGCTGATAATGATTCTTCTCCCACCTTGTGGACTTAAGTGGAGGAGTCTGAAGCTGCCCCCACCCCATTATTACACAGCACAGTACCCAAAAGGGAAGACCAACCTAAATGTCCACAGCAGGTGAATGGATAAACAAAATGTGATACCCACATACAATGGAATGTGCTTCCTCCAGTCGGAGTGATGAAATTTTGATTCAGGCTACAGTACAGTCACAGCTTGCAGACATTATGCTGAGCAAACCAAGCAAATCATAGGACACATATTGTATGACATAACTTACATGAAAAGGCAGTTGTATAGAGACCAAACTTTGTAAGTAGTTACCAGGAGAGGCAGGGACAGAGAAAAGGGGGACTAATGGTGATGGGAAAAGTGCATTGATTAAGGGTGGGCTGCACAGCTGATTATTGTAATTGCTGTCAGTAAGATGGAAACCTTGGTGGCATACTGGTTAAGAGAAACAGCTGCTAATCAAAAGGTTGGCAGTTCAAATCCACCAGGTGCTCTTTGGAAACTCTGGGCCAGTTCTACTCTGTGTTAAAGGGTTGTTACAAGTCACAATTGACTCTGTGTCAGTGAGTTTTGGTCAGTAACTTGTACACCTTTAGAAAACTGATTTGGCAAAATTTGTAGTGTAGGTATATTTACAACAACAACAATAAAAAAAAGTGGTATTGATGCTGCTCTTGTTCAACCTAACAGCTTCTGGGATTTGGTTTCTTGATGTGGAGGTTTAGAATCATGGTTTCGTGAGATGACCTAGTTAATTGACTCAGTAGTGTGTTTAAGGCTTCTGTTCTACCTCCTAGTTTGTTCCCTAGTGCCTGGGGTCTTACAGGCTGCGAGTGGCCATCCAAGGCACCACAGTTGGTCTCTATTCACCTAGAGCCACAGAGGAAGAAAGTGAGTCAGGAATAGAAGCAAGAGATGCAATGTGTGGTATTGTCTCCATCCACCATTGTCTCCTTTGCTATGTTACTAGAAGGATTGGCTAGTCCCTGGATACTGTCAGTGAATGTTTTGATTAATGATCCCATAGAAGTTTTCTGATCAAATGGGGATAAGTGTAGAAAGTTCTCAGGAATTCAAGACTTTCTAGAGTGACAGATGCTGGATGAGCTTGTGAAATGATTGCCTTGACATATGCGGTCCCTCAACTCTGTGAGCTGAATTTTTCTACGTGCTGCATATCTCGTTGTTGTCACTATGGTCACCTTCGAAGTACTTGCCATGAGATGCTATGCACCGATGCCGGTGCCGTGGCCACCGGTGAACAATTGTTGATCTTTTTCTGAAGTGGCCATTGCACAAGGTGGCGTGATGGCAAGCTCGCGAACTTAATTGTATAATTAATTGTGAGGAGTTTTTAGCCAGTAAACAAATAACTGTCTTGGAAAACCCTCCCTACTCACCTGATCTGGCCTGCAACGACTTTTTTCTTTTCTCAAAGGAAAAGGAAATACTGAAGGGAAGACATTGTGATGCCATTCAAGACTGCAAGGGTAATATGACGTCACCAAAATTAGTCAAACGGTGGCTCTTCCTGCCCCCTAAACTTGCCAATCGTTTATTTCCTTTTCCAAACTGGACTTACTAAGTATCAGTTTGAAAAGATGTGGTTGGGTGAAGGTGAAGCAGACCAGCTTGTGAAGACATATCCATCAGTATCTGTAAAAGGCAGAGGGTAATGTTCAATTAATTGTATTCAGATTAGCTAAAGGTTGGCATTTTATATTTATTCTTCCTACTTGGTTTATGAAAATCATGATGACATAGTTGGTAAGAGTGAATGCCGCTAACCGAAAAAGTAGACAACTGGAATCACCAGGAGTTTCTTGGAAACCTTATGGGACAGTTTTACTCTGTTCCATAAGGTCACCTTGAGTCTGAATCGACTAGACAGCACCAGGCTTGGTTTTTCCGTTAGTTCTCTTTATAACCCTTTTTGTACCTGCCTTCTGGGCATCATTTAATTTTCAAGAATCAAAAAGGTCTTCCTCCATGCATATGGAGTAAATGCTCAGAATAAACTTCATGTTCAAATTTCCATGAGTTTCCATTATTTTGAACACCGGATACTAGCACAAAAAGAGCCTCCTTTTATTCCGTACGTTACGTATTCAAATATGGCCACCTCTACAGACACACAAGGGGGCAGACATACTGTTTCTTCAGGAGGGGATGAGAGAAACGCAGTAGTCCCCGGAATTTCAAATTTCTGGACCCTCGAAGGCCTCCGTAGGGAAACAGAGACTCACGTGTGAGTGGGGAAGGCTTGTGGGTGGGGCTGGGCGCCTTTCGGCCGGTGGTTGCCGAGGGGGGAGGGAGTCTCAGCGCTGGGAGAGGTTTGTAACGCTTTGCAGAGCAGGACAGAGGCTGCGGAGCAGGGAGGCGTGCTTTGGGTGTGACTGAGAAGAAGCTGTCCTGATGGAAGGGCTGTACCTGAAGTGTACCTGTTCCCTTGCGTTATACACCCCATAATTGTGAGTATGGTCTGTGAGTGGGTTGTGACGATTGCAGTGAATTATCAAACACAGCAGAGAAGTAGCGGGTGCCGTGTGAGACTGGTAAAGCTGGCGGAGACGGGGGCCTGTCTGATCCCGCCTCACAGGAACCAGCCTTGGGCTGTTGACCTTGCTCATCCTCCCCCTGGGAAAGTCAGAGAAGGGAGGAAGATGGCCCTGCCACACCGTTTTTACAGCTGGTATCAGCAGTAAGATTCTTTGCAGTAGTTCCATCTTCATGGAAATCTGGGAGCTTTGGACCTGAGAAGTGAAGCTTTTGGTCCCTGGGTGGTTACTTTGTTGTCAACCTTAGTGGGTGAAAGGAAAACTTAGATTGCAGCTGTGGGAAGAAAAGCCGTACCTTGGCAAAAGCTAGCCCAGGAGAATTGGAATGCTGGATGGGGTGCTGGGTATTGGGGTTCCACCTGTCAGGGTGCCCAGGGCCATATGCACTTGGATGGAAAGATATTGAAGGCGTGAGAAAGAGCAGCTGCAACTGGAATGTTTTAAAAAGAGTTCATGTGCTTAGTATTATATGTTTAATTGCATGTGATATGGATATCAACTGTTTCTTCTATGTAGTGTTTAAAAGACATGAATGTATGACTGAAATGAATGTTGGGTATATAGATTACAGAGAATGTCACTCCATTTGCACCCAGTAGTTGATTGGATATGATGATAATTTTCCTGGCTGATACTTGATTGGATATGGTGAAAAAGAAACTATAATTTGCCCACTGAACACGGGCTTTTCCTTTCAAGCCCACCAAAACAAAAACCCAGAACAACTGCCATCAAGTGATTCCTGACTCTTAGGGACCCTATAAGACAGAGTAGAATTGCCCTATGGGGTTTCCAAGGAGCACCTGGAGGATTTATGCTGAATTCTCTTGCTTAGCTGACATACACTTAGCCACTAAACCAAGAAGATATCCAAGGTTCCTTTCAGCCGGTAACTTCACAGTGAGAGCTGAGGGTGAAAACATGTCCCACCCAGATGATGCATTTGCAGACTTGCAGAGCTCCCCAGAACTGCTGAGACAACATAAGATGTGCAGGTGAAGGAAGGACATGCAGGCAAAAAAGGACTGTTATCTTTTTTGAATATTTTTTAAAATTATGATCGAATGAAAATGTACATTCCCATATAAATTGCATGCGCACCTATATTCAGCTCCCACTGCTCCCACTGCTCTCCCTGCTCAGTGACAGCACATCCTTCCTCTCTGCTCCATACATGTCTTATCCTCCCAACAATCTCCTTTCACCTGCTGTCCACCCACTCCCCTTCCTCCAGTAAGAGGTCAGCAGGACGACATCCTATAGATGCCAAGAACCATAAAGTGCACACATGAAACGGTCACTCTGTGTTGCCAAGTCCAATCCATTCCTGTCCGAGAGTTGACCTCCAGTATGATTTTTGGACGGGTCAGCATCAGGGCCTGGGGCCGTGCTCCCAGGAAAACTGCGAGGGCCGTGGACCATCAGTTGCAGTCTTTTAATAGAGCTCTCAGAGTGCTCCCCTTTTTATTCTTGTGTTGCCTGTGAGACTCAACTTTGTGAGCTCCATCACGGCTATCACAGGTGGTAGCCGGGCACCATACGGTTCTTCCGGTCACAAGTCATAGTAACCCATTCATGTGGGTCTCTCTGTCTTCTGGGCTCTCTTTCCCTCATGTTTTGGTCCTTGGTGATCATCTGTTCTTGCTAAGTTGGGACCATTTGTTGTACCCTCAGATGGCAGCTTGACAGCTTTTAAGACCCCAGACATCACTCACCAATGTGGGGTCCCGAGGGCTCTCTTAGCAAAATGCTAGTTGTGCCAGTTGGCCTCGGTTTCCCCTGAAAGCATAGCCCCCAGCCCCCCCACCCCAGCTACTCTGTCCTTGTAATATTGGATTAAGATGGGAAGAGTAATCCTGCTATGTTGAAGTCTAGTTAATATTGATCTTCTTTCTAATGTATGCTGTTCCATATTTCACCCAACCGTTTCTTTTTTTAAAAAAAAAATATTTATTTATTTAGATTGAGTGAAAATGTACATTCCCATATAAATTTGCATGCCCACCTATATGCAGCTCCCACTGCTTTCCCTGCCCAGTGACAGCGCACTCTTCTTCTCTGCTCCATGTGTGTCCCATCTTCCCAACAGTCTCCTTTTCCCTTCTCTCCACCCACTCTCCTTCCTCCAGCAAGAGGTCAGCAGGATGATATCCTATAGATGCATGGAACCATAAAGTGCATTCAGTATATGGTCACTCTGCATAGCCAAGTCCAATCCATTCGTGTCCAAAGAGTGGACCTTCATTATGATTTACAGGCAAGGGCAGCATCAGGGCCAGGGGCCGTGCTCCCAGGGGAACCCCGAAGCCGCTGGACCGTCAGTTGCGCCAACCAGGTTTCTATCAACTAAACTCTCCCCCCGTTGCCTTCCCTCCTCCCCCACCCTTGCAGCCCTCAAAGAGTCCTTTCTTCTATGCGAGAGTCTTTATCAATTCTAACACCTCCCTCTGTACTCTTCTACATCTCTGCTGGGATTGATAATTCATTGCAGTGGCCATACATAACTCACAGACAGTACTCGTGGTGAACACTCGGGATGCAGTTCTTCCATCAGGGCAAACACTCTAGGATGCAGTTTTTCCATCAGGACAGCCTCTCCCTGGCCGTGCTTACATGGCCATTTCACCCTGGACCTCTACCTCTGCACAAAGATTCTCCACTTTCTCTCTTCAAGGACCAGGAAACCCATCATGCCATCTCCTAGAGCAGGGTTGTCACTAGGTCTCTGCCACTACCTCTTTCTGCCTTCATTGTGGCATCACTCCTTTTCTGGGGTTTGAGAGTTTCTTAGTATAAGGGGGATTCAATGTCTAAAGGACACACTCTGCCTTCCTGGTTCTTCTTGGTTGGTGATGGTGGGATCCATTCTCTCCTGGCCCTGGGTGCCTCACTCAAACCTACCGGGATGGCAGAACTGACCAGTCTGTTTGGTGGACTCCAATTACCCGATCACATAGTCCAACCCAGTCACTTCCCTGGCAGTTACAAGACCGTGGCTAGCTAGAAAGACCACACAGAATTGACCGATTGCACCACAATCTATTCAGGCAGGAGAATTCTAGGCCAAGTGACTGACAGTGTCACTTGAATGGCCAGCATAGACAGTCCTGGCCTCTCAGTCAGATCCCACATTTGGGCAACTTTAAAGATGCACACCCCCTTGCATGCAGAGGTGGCTGGATCCCTTTGAGGAAAGACTTCAGTGTGCTACCAAAATTTTATAGTGTTAGTCTTTGTTGTGTCCCTGAGTCTAAATTGTAACTGGTTACTTCCTTAGTAACGCCTATATTTGTGGGCGTTGTCTGAATTTTCTGTGGCCATTGCAATGAATTGTCACACCCAGAGGAAAAGTAGAGTGCTGTGGGAGGGATAGTTGGTGTCACAGTTGGTGAAGATGGCAGAGAGAGGGGCGTGTCTGAGCCCTGCCTCAGGGGACCCAGCTTTGGGCTGTTGGTCGTGACTCTCCTTCCCTGTGGTGAAGCTAGAGGAGATTCAACACCATCCCTCACATGTTTTTACAAAAAGTGCGTTCTAAACTTCTTGTACAGCTTTACATTTTCCTTCAGGTGAATAGTTTCCAGTTTATGGTTAGTTCTCTGTGTATCATATTGCATGTCTAATGTAAACTTATGTTTTGATTACAGCTTCTTTTGGTCATTGTTATTGAGAGTTACACTTGGGATGGATTATTTTGTCTTTTCCGAGGTACGCATTAGGATATTTTTTTCTTTGTCATATTTATCTGATTGTACAGCACCATTTTTTCAAAGAGATCTTTTACCCTTATCTGTGCTAATTTTGAACCCTACGTTTCATTGTTCTTGGCTATAAAGTTCACAGTTGTGTTAAGGCAAATGCAGCGGCAGTGGCAGCTTTTGGGCCTAGAAGCACTATAGCACTCACGTGGAATTTTCCCTTCAGCCTCCAGGTCCTGACTGCCAGCCACAAAACACGCTCTTGAAGGATGGAACAAGAAGTCCTAGGATTTGGATGTTATCGTTTCTGGAGACAGCTTTCATGAGAGACTGAAATTTCTGAACAAAAGATCAAGCTGATCCAGGAAACACAAACACAAAACCTTTCCGTTGCTGGCAGTGTCTCAGAAACAAAAGACAATGGTCAAAACCCAGGTGACTTTTCATTTGTTTTATGATTTCCCACTGAATTTGTAGAGGTTTGTAAAATATCAGTGAAGTTCATCTGAAAAGTATAAATTTGGGAAAGTAGAGGCTGGAGAGAAATAAACTTACACTTGGACTTCAGTAGTGAAAAATACACTGTGGAAGTAACACAAAATTATGTTGCACACTGTATGTGATTGGGAATTTTGGGGGGATATGTTAGCTGTCATCTTGCATTAAATATTTTTCTGTTCAACCCAAGAGAATCTCTTTATTTAGTTTTTGAGGAAAAAGAAGAGTTCCTTGGGGTACTTCCATATTCCATGAGACTGTTCTCTGAATAAGTTTGTTAGATGTTTCTTCCTGAAGGAGATGTGGTGGACTGTGTCCTGGGCAACAGCTCACAGATGCATGTAAAATGGGACGAGCCCTAATAGCAGTATAAAAATGGCAGACAGTTTTGAACCTCTTCACGTTCAGGGGACAGAGGGACAGAGAATCACCATCCATGTCAGCCCAAGGTTGACCTTTATAAGGTAGAGGCCTCTGTACCCTCAAACATGTTTTTAAAAAACAATTTTGAAACCAGCCGTCCTTTCCATGGTGCCCTGTGCTTCTAGCCTCGGGTTGATAATTTGTAGCAATGCATGCACAGAACTCACAGAGCATATTCATTTTAGGCTTTATTAGAGAATTAACAGATTACAAGTTGGCATCAGTTTCACTTGATTATACTTTGGGAACAGGATCAGCAGTGAGGATCCTATGATCAGGCAGTGTCTCCTTTTTGCAGTACAAGACAGCCCTCTCTGTCTCCTTTTGCACAGCCCCCTCCCTACAGGCTTTCACTTTTGGTTCTTGGGCCTTGACCTGGCCTCTGCACACTCATTAAAGTGTGACAAACCTCTTTAGCTCTGCCAGTAAGTGACAGGAGGGACATTCCTTCTCCAGCAAGCCTTATGCCTGAAGGCGCTCAGCTCTATCATTCTGTAGGTTGTCACTGTCAACTTCATCCATTGGTTGACATGCCCACTGGAGGTGCGTTGCTCCTTGGACCCAAAAACCCAGTGTGTTGTGTGCCAGTCTGGTGGTGGTTCTCCTGCCATTTCCTCCTGCTGAGCTCTGCCGTACTCACCACCTTCTGGCGGTCTCCACTGCTCTGATGTTTCAAGTGTGTTTTCTTGTGTGTAGGAGGTTCTCAACATTGGGCCCTCAAGTGAAACGAATGCACTCCTCTGGATTCTTCTTGTTGGTAGTGAAGTTCTCTCTTTTTTAGGGGGGATGAGCTAATTTCAAGCCTAGTGGCATGGCGACAGTCACTGACCCCTCATTAGGGTTCCATGTACATTATTTGCTTGGTCCCATACCCACATATATTACATGCACTTTGTTTATATTATTACTGAGTCATCCAGTCCCCATGGTGGGCTAGACACAACTTATATTCACAATCCCACCCAATTATTTTATGGGCGTCATAGAGACTGGTGAAACGTATACCTGTTGAGTTGATTCTAGATCACAGTGACCTATAGGACAGAGTAGAACTGCCCCATAGGATTTCAAAGGCTGGAAATCATTGCAGTAGCGGACTGCCACATCTTTCACTTGTGGCAGAGCGGGTAGATCTGATCCACTGACCTTTTGGTTAGCAGCCAAGTGCTTAACCACTGCCCCACCAGGGTTCCGCAGACTATTAGTAGAAGGACCTACAAAGTAGGTCACGACACTGCAGTTACTAGCATCCCAACCTGTCTCACTTCAGGAGTGGGGCTGACCAGGCTCAGCCAGAGGCGGTCCTCGGGAGATGAGAGTCAGCCATAATTCTACTTTTCAAACTTTTAACCTATTCTGACAGTAGCCATTCCTCCACGGTGCTCTCTGTTGCTCTTGTGGTTTAGATAATTGTTGTCATAGCCACACAGAGTGCACAGGCCATATGTACACGTTGGTGGTTTTCAAGAAACACGGTACAACTCAGGATCACTATCAACAAATTAGACCTCGGTCAGGATCTGGACGCGTGAAGGCAGTCTTCCTTCATGTGGGACAGTCTCTCAGCCTCTTGAGGACAGGCCCCCTAGGGACAGGTTCTTGTTGACCTGCTGAGGACAGTGTTATCCTGCCCCTGGCTCTGTCACCACTGACTGTCCTTCGGGACTCCTAGATGTGTCCCCACTGGCACTGTGCTCCCTGTGTGCTTCTTACAGTCGTAAACGCTACAGCCCTTGACCTGTGTGGCCACTCTTAGAACACTCCCTCTCTCTCTGTCTGCTTCTTATCTCTTCCTTCTTCCTTCTTTTATCTGCTGCTACTCTTCCTGCTTCTTTCTGTCTCTGAAATCTGTATATTGTTGGCTGAGTAGGTACGTAAACTCCTTGTCAATTTCAAGGCAAGGTCATTCCTGGGAAGCAGGTCTAAGAATTGGCCAATCCCCTCCTGGTAGGCCTAGGACATTCCACTTACAGAGTAGGCTGTACTCACTTCCTGTGCATACTTTGTTGGCTGTTGTATGCAAGGTGCATAACAACCGCTGGAGCAGGCTACAGCCCTGGAGGAAACACATGTATCCAACGTCAGAATTTACACCTTAAGGAAGAAAAGGAAGAAGCCCTAGGGGTTGCAAGCTAGGGCAAAGGTAACTCTCCAGTGCTTAGAAGAAAAATCTCTCAAGCTGTTTGTCCTAGGAACCCAGGCCAAAGGCTGCAGGAGAAGCTCATTTCCCCGCAGGTGGACCTTCTGGCTGTATCGTGTCCACGCGTACTCACCTCTTTTCTGTTCATTTTCTCTTTGCTACGCTTTGGGCAGTTTGTTCCATTGTGCTTTACAGCTGACTAGTTCCCTCTTTAGTGTATTTGGTATGGATCGAGAAATCAGTTCATTTATCTGTCCCTTTGTTTTGTGTCTTTGCAAATCCCAAAGATTTTATTACTTTTGTCCAGTTGATGGCTATCTCCTTGGGTAAATTGTAAGCAACATGATTTGACATTTTTGGCCATTCTTGGACTGCAGCTTGCGCTGTGATTGTTACACATTTTGCAAAGATTGGTTGATAGATGATATAAAAGAAGTGGGTTTGTAGCCCAGCCACATGTATGCAAACAAACTGTCCGAAGAGAGTATTGATCAGTTCGTCAGATTGCCTTGAAACTGATGAGGAGCTTATTGATATAAACAGCCAGCCCTTAGGAGATTTGTCAGAAAAAAAGGTAAGAGGACAAACAACAGGAAGAAGCAGAAGGGACAAAACACAAAGAAGGAGCTGAGAGATCTGCAGATAAGGTTCCTGCTAAATGAGCTGGGACACTGGTGAAGGGCTGTGACGCTGAAGGCCGTGAGAGAGTGAGAGGCCCCGCAAGGGTCAGCAACAGAGCTGGTGGCAGCAGACAGCAGAACTCAGAGGAAGCTTTTTCTGTAGGCCTCAAGGAGCTGATAGAGCTGTCCTGCACTGAACAAGGCAGGATGTCCCCACTGTTGATCTTGATGTGGAGTAGTACTTTGTTCCTTATTAAACCATTTAACTATAGATATGGTCTGTGAGTTCTGTGTGGCCATGAAAATGGATTAAGGAATTCAGAAGAGAAGGGGAGAGTGCCACAAGAGGGATGGTTGGTATCAGAATTGCTAAAAGATTGGCGGCTTGAGGTATGCCTGAATCTACTTCATAGACATAAGCTTTGGGCTGATCCAGGTGATGGTCCACCCTGAAGTTAGATAGCTTCTAATGATACTACTGATACTGCTATAAGTCCTAGTCCCTTTTCACAGTGTGCTTTCACTTCTCTATTGATGTATACAAATGTAAGTTTGTGTGGTATGTATGGTTCCTGTTTTAGAAAATGCTGATTACGTGAACGCATGGATTATAGAACGTGCAGCTTCGGAATCCCCAACCCCACTGCCATCAAGTCGATTCCAACTCACAGCTGTCCTATAAACAGGGTAGAACTGCCCCATACAGTTTCCAAGGAGGGCCTGTTGGATGTCAACTGACAACCGTAGCACTTAACCATTACACTGCAAAGTTTCCCAAATTTGGGATAGTTTTTTATAATTGTGTTTTTTCTGCAAGGTTTTTAAAATTTTTTTATTGTGATAAAGTAAACATTTACAATCCAAATCCATTTGCCATATCTTTAAGATTTATTTTAAAGAAAATCTAGGTAAATGAATGAAGCAGCCTATACAGAGGAAATGAGCCAAACAACTTCCCTCACATTTGATTCGTATGATCAAATGGAAAAGACTTCATGAAACAGGATCCTCTTGATACAGGAATCCCTGACATTCAGCGATGTGGTTGTGACATTCACCCGAGAAGAGTGGCAGCTCCTGGACCCTGCTCAGAAGAATCTGTGCTGGGCTGTGATGCTGGAGAACTATAGCAACCTGCTGTCCATTGGTGAGGAGAAGTCTCATATCGTTGGCCTTTATTTTCTCAGCTACTGAAACCTTTGTAGTGTCAGTGGTGGTCAGTAGATTGTCAGTCTACTCTCTGGCTCTAGATAAATGGATTGATTCTTTGTACTCTTGACAGAAAGCCCTTACTGTATAAGTTTAGAAATTTTCTTTTTACACATACAGTGTTCTGCATTATTCAGCACCCCAAGGCCATCCTGGTAAATCTCAGATTCTGTGATTTCCCTTGAACAGGGTATCGAGGTAGCAAACCAGATGTGCTCTCTAGGTGGGAACAAAATCAGCCCTGGACTGTGTTAGACACCAGCCATCATGGAATCTGTTCAGGTAGGTGAAAGAAAAGGTAAGGTAAAAAGGCTCTTGAAGTCCTGTTCAAGTGAAGGAAAGTGTCACTTTTGTGAGGGCTGTCTGAGAATGTATAAAACTCAAAAACTCACTGCCATTGAGTAGATTCTGACTCATAGCAACCATGTGGGTCAGAGTAGACCTGCTCCATAGAGTTTCCAAGGAGCTCCTGGCAGATCTGAACTGCTGACTTTTTGGTTAGCAAATGTAGCACTTAACCGCTGCAGCACTAGAGTTTCCGCGAATATATAAGAGTACCTCCGTGTACTCGTATCCCTCTCCATGTGTGACACCTCTTTTTCATTCTAGGAGTTTAGACAGACAAATAATCATGTGTGATTTCTGAGACAGATCCCCATGGTATTGACTTACATTTTTGATTTTTAAATATTTTGTTGTACTTTGGGTGAAAGCTTACAGTCCAAGTCTGTTTGTCACACAAAAACTTATACACACACTGCTATGTAACTCTAGCTGCTCTCCCCACCCTTGGCAGCACACTCTTCCTTTCCACCCTATGTTTCCTGTGTCCATTCAGCCAGCTTCGGTCCCCTGTGCCCTGTCATTGCCCCGTGGACAGGAGGTGCCACTGGCCTTGTGTGTATACTAAAGCCAAGAAGCACACTCTTCACCACTGTCGTGGTGTGTCGTGTAACCCAGTGCAGTCTTTGTCTCAAGATTTGGTTTCGGGAATGGTTTCTGTTCTGGGCTGGCAGAGAGTCTGGGTGCCGTGTCTTCTGGGGGCCTAATGCTGTTGGCCCATAACGTCTGTTGACCTACATTTTGATCATTTTATTCCGTAATTCTTGGATTCTCAAGTCTTTCCCTTCTTTATATACTTCCACTTCCACTGCCATGAAATTCTACCTTCCAGCACTTTCCCAGAGATGATGGTGAGAGTAAGGCCCCTTCTTCCCTACTGAGTAATGTGGATTACCCATAACAGCACTAAGCCCCACCTCGATTTCTGACCCCGCAGTGCACTGCTCTCCCACTGTGCTTCTCTCTGCTTCCTTAGCATGTTTTCACCTACTCTGAGGTTCTCCAAAGGTTCTAATTTTCATTTGTTGTCCTAGTGTTCTAAAGTTTTCTTCAGTCTAATGATTTTATCTTGTGTCTCTTAGAGGAGACTATCAAACTGATATCACTCTTAACATTGTCTCTAACATAGACATTTTCATTTATATTTTATTCATCTTGACTACACTTTTGTAGGAGTTTACATTATTTGCAAGGAACTAAGATCATCTTCATAACAGAAGAAATTCTCACCAGCTTAGTTCATCCTTTATTTCTGTACCTCTGGAACTGTAGCCATGGTGGTAATTACTGTTCATGTTTTTTACCCTCAGGTTTCTCTTCTTTAAAGGTTCTACCCTTTGTGAAGATTTTTTTAACTAGAGAAAACTTTTATAACATGCTGAATTTTTGGTTGTGTCATAAATGATCTGATAACTCATGTCTACTGAAATCTTAACTCTGGTTATATAAATCAGCCCAAAGATGATTCCCATGAATCAAGGTAAAATAGATCCCAACTTCCCAATTTGTCAATTACTTCTGACACCAGTCCTTCATCAGCACTTTCATTTTCTAATACATTTGATTATTCATTGGGAAACCCTGGTGGCGTAGTGGGTTAAGTGCTACCTCTGCTAACCCAAAGGTTGACAGTTCAAATCCGCCAGGTGCTCCTTCGAAACTGTATGGGGCAGTTCTACCCTGACCTCTAGGGTTGCTGTGAGTTGGACCTGACTTGACAGCAATGGGTATTTCCCAACTTGTAGATTACTTCTGACACCAGTCCTTCATCAGTACTCTCATTTGTTAATGCATTTGGTTTTTTATTGTAGTGGTCAAAGAGAAATCACAGAAATACCCTATCAGTGACAATAATTTTAGCATACCAAAAATGTATGTAAATGAAGAAATGAATAGGATGGTGTCCAGTGTATCCTGCATCAGATTGGAACACCTGAAGGGTATCTGCTTACTCTTCCTTAAAGTGATGTTCCACTCTTGTAAACCACAAAATCTTTCAACTAGGAACTATTCTGCCATGTGCCTCAGTGAGCTTCACTATCAACTGTTCTTCTCAGGGGGTTCCAACTCCTCCTGGTTGGCTCCAGGATATCTTCTGGAGTCAGTTGTTGCGAAGGCCTAACTACTGTAGGCCGGCTTCAGAAAAACACTTCATGGACAACTCCCATAACTGCATTGCCTTCTCTGTGGGCAGTTACTGGCTTCTACTGTGTTATCACTCAGAGTGTCACTCCTCCTGGCCAGGGTTCAGCCTTTCCACACCACTGTCACTGTCCCAACTTTTCTGTCAGTAGATTCTTGTCTCACTATAGGCATTTCATCTGTTGCCACCGTAACTCCAGGTGTTCCACTTCTCTTACCTGAATCTGAGAGGTTCTCAGCAGCAGACCCACATGTCCAAAGGATAAGCATACTTCCTTCTCTTGGCTCTCATAAATCAGGAGGTCTCTCAAATTCTCAGTGTTTTTGCCCTTTATGTAGGGCAGTGCTCACAACTAGGCTAGGCTTCCCAGAAAATCCAAGTAACGGTCGGATTGAGTAGGTCTCTGCCACCAGTCTGCATAAAGGTCAGTTATTAAACAGCAGCCACAGGAGCAATACAGTGAATTATTTAATATGGCCCTTGTAGCCATACTGTTTGTGACCCACACATAATGAGTGCATTAGAGTATGCAAATGAGGTATATGGAGCCTGTGATCTTTGGGGCTATGTATCACCTTGGCTCATCCAGAATTCCCAATATTGTATGATTGTCTTCCGTTTTGGTATCTGATGTAATTATCTTCTATGGCCCATGTTGTAAATCTCAACCTCTGTGTGTGGATGAGGCAGGATTCATGTGTGGTATATACTGAGTCAAAGATTTTCAGGAGGACTTGACTACAAATTCTGGGATTCACTACCTTTCACAGCACCATGGAGTGATGGCCTGTTGTCTCATGTAATTTACCAGCTTCCACAGCCTGGTCAGCCAGCACTGTGTCATTTGACCTGCCAATTTGGGTTCATTGAACCTGGCAGCCATGTATGTCAGGAGAAGTCTATGCCTGATCCACTCATTTGGAACTTGCCATCCTTCACAACTGTGTGTCATTTCCTTGATAAGGTACTTGATTTGTGTGAGACTCTGCAGTGAATTATGCAACCTAAAAACAGGAAGGGGATACTAAAAGGAGTATTTGATGTTAAGGTGATGGAGTGATGTGGCAATTGGGAAAAGTTGAACATCTGGGCCATCTCTGTTCTGTACCTCACAGAAGCCCAGTGTGTGTTGATTCTTATAAAACAAATTATTCCTTTATCTCTAAGTTAGAGAAGGTCAGAAGCTACTGCCATGATATTCTTACACCAGTGCACTAGCCTGTGTCTCAAGGGAACTATTTAGCAGCAGCTGTTTCCTGGCACAGTTGTAAACATGGCAGGAGTCAGTATCTGACTTCCTGTAACTTCACAAGAAAGAAGGAAAGTCAAGGTGAGTAGTGCAAATCTGATTCCTCTGAGGTTGAGGTCAGACATGCTTCCTTTCTGTCTTCCATCTTTACCAGTTCTGACACTAAGGATTCCTTGCATAACATGCTCTACTTTTCCAGTGGTTTTGATAATTCAGTACAGTGATCACGCAACTCACAAGCAATCCTTATGATTATGAGCTTGTTTATGTTATTGTATATTTATCAGTGTGCAAGGAATATTAATGTAGTGGGTTTTTTTTACACTTGGATCAGGGGGTTGTCAGAAAGATTTACCTTTCCTCAGTGCATGTTTCTAAATGACTTCATTAAATGTGGAGATGATGGAAAGCTTTCTTGTTATCGTTTTTCCTAGAAATCTGGAATGTTGGTGAGCGTGTGCTTGGGGTCTTGCAAAATGAAGGTAAAGTGGACAGTGTAGAACACTCCTGTGAGCATAATGTATTGGAAAATATCATTCGTCAGCAGAAAACTCACTTTCCTTTAAGGGGACAGCATAGTATGGTTGACTTCTATGGAAAAGCTTGCATGGAAAGTGTAATTTTACCACCACTCAACTGGAGCAAAACCAGTGCAGTGAACAACTCTGTTGAGCATAATATTTCTGAGAACACCAGTCTACATGCTGTGCAAGAGCAATCTTCTGCTGAAATGAAATTCCCTGAGAGTCAGAAATCAAAGAGCATTAAATCACAACACATTAAGCATTTAAAAACTGAGGTAAAAGAGAAGCCACATGTGTGTAGTGAATGTGGTAAAACGTTCATCAGGAAGTCTTTCCTCACTGAGCATCAGAGCATTCACACAGGAGAGAACCCACACAGATGCAGCATATGTGGGGAAACCTTCATTAAGAAGTTCAAGCTTATGGAACATCATCACACAATTCATAAAGGACAGAAGCCATACAAATGCACAGACTGTGACAAAGCCTATCTCAGTAAATCAAAGCTCAGTACTCATCAAAAAACTCATGTGGCAGAGAGACCTTATATATGCAGTGATTGTGGAAAAGGCTTCATTTGGAGGTCAAATCTCACTATTCATCAGCGGATTCATAATGGGGAAAAGCCCTATGTATGCAATAAATGTGGAAAAGCCTTCACTGACAACAGAAAACTCACTACTCATCACCGAATTCATACTGGTGAAAAGCCTTATGAATGCAGTGAATGTGGAAAAGGCTTCATCCAAAAGGCAGATCTTACTATTCATCAGCGAACTCATACTGGAGAGAAACCCTATGTATGCACTGAATGTGGAAGAGGCTTCACCAGCAGAGGCCATTTGATTACTCATCACCGAATTCATACTGGTGAAAAACCCTATGTATGCAGTGAATGTGGAAAAAGCTTCATTGAGAAGAGAGATCTTACACGTCATCAGCGAACTCACACAGGAGAGAAACCCTATGTATGCAGCGAATGTGGAAAAGGCTTCATTGAGAAGAGAAAACTTGTTATTCATCACCGAATTCATACTGGCGAAAAACCTTACGAATGCTGTGAATGTGGAAAAGGCTTCATCCAAAAGGCAGATCTTAGTATTCATCAGCGAACTCATACTGGAGAGAAACCGCATGTATGCAATGAATGTGGAAAAGCCTTCACTGACAGGAGAAAACTCATTATTCATCACCGAATTCATAGTGGTGAAAAACCTTACAAATGTAGTGAATGTGGAAAAGGTTTCATCCAAAAGGATAGTCTTACCATTCATCAGCGAACTCATACTGGAGAGAAACCCTATGTATGCAATAAGTGTGGGAAAGGCTTCGCTGACAAGAGCAAACTTGTTACTCATCACCGAACTCATACTGGTGAAAAGCCTTACAAATGCAGTGAATGTGGAAAAGGCTTCATCCAAAAGAGAGATCTTAGTATTCATCAGCGAACTCATACTGGAGAAAATCCCTATCAATGCAGTGAATGTGGAAAAGGCTTCACTCGAAGGGATCGTCTTGTTATTCATAACCGAATTCATACTGGAGAAAAACCGTATGTATGCGTGGAATGTGGAAAAGGCTTCATTGAGAGGAGAGATCTTACTATTCATCAGCAAACTCACACAGGGGAGAAACCCTGCATATGCAGTGAATGTGGAAAAGGCTTTAACCGCAAGGTAAATCTGATCACTCACCACCGAATTCATACTGGCGAAAAACCCTATGTATGCAGTGAATGTGGAAAAGGTTTCAGTGACAAGAGCAAACTCAATACTCATCACCGAATTCATACTGGTGAAAAACCTTACACATGCAGTGAATGTGGAAAAGGTTTTACCCGTAAGGGACATCTCATTAGTCATCACCGAATTCATACTGGTGAAAAACCTTATGTATGCAGTGAATGTGGAAAAGACTTCACCCGCAAGGACCATCTGATTACTCATCACCGAATTCATACTGGTGAAAAACCGTATGTATGCAGTGAATGTGGAAAAGGCTTCATTGAGAAGGGAGATCTTACACGTCATCGGCGAACTCATACTGGAGAGAAACCCTATGTATGCAGTGAATGTGGAAAAGGCTTCACCCACAAGGGAAAGCTCAGTACTCATAACCGAATTCATACTGTTTTAAAATCCTGTGTATGAAGTATATATGGTAAAACATGTTGTAGATGTCATACAGGAATGATTCCCTTATAATGCAGTGAATGTGGAAAATTTTATTCTCAGAAGTCGTCTTATTTTACATCAGAAAAGTCACCCACGTGAGAAACCATTTAAATGGAGTGAATGTCAGAAAGCCGTTTTGAAAAAGCCAAACCCTAATGTACAGCAAAGGTCTCATAGGACAGATGCTATATGGCTGCAGTAAGTGTTGAAAAACTATTGCCTACATGTCTTCCCTTTTTTCATATGAATCAGATTTACAAATATGTATATAAATGTATAATACATATATACTAGATACATATAATACTTTCATGTATTTTTGTATGTCTATATTCTAAAATCAATTCTTTTATGTGACCTTTGGCCTTGCTCTGTGTTTTGATAAATAATGTAGCATAAATTTTGCCCACTTAACCATGAGAAGTTATGACCTTTGTCATCATTAATTGGAAAAGCAATGTGGGAGGAGGAGATGGTTCACATGATGTTGTCGACCAAAAAAGAATTGTTACTAATGTGAAGGGGTTTCCTGTGTCAGTTGGCATTTTTCTGGGTAAGGTGTAACAACTTGATGAGAGGATATTTTTGTCCTTTTCAGCCTGGTATTTATCAAGACCTGAGTTGATTGAGAGCTCATGAGTAATTGGGGATAGATTGAACTCTGGTGCTGTGAGGGAGGACCTATCTTGGAATTATTGATAACAGCAGAAAATGCTGGCAGAGAGCTAGCCTGGCAGAGCAGCAGAGCCATGTGAAAGCCAAGGGATCTTGAACCTGCTTCAGTGACTGTGAGCTTGTCCAATTAGCAGAGGAGCAGCAGATGTGCAGCACAAAGCTGTTGTTACAAATATATAGTCCTGGGCCCCAAACCAGTGGATTCACAGCAGGTACTTTCCAGCAAAGAATCAGAAATGGGTGCTCCACCAATAATGCCCCCATTATACTTGTAAGGTGCAACTGTGCAGAGCAATGAGTTTCTCTTAATATATGGCCTGTTTTAGTCACCTGGTACTGCTCAAACAACATACAATGAGTGGATGGTTTCATGAAGAGAAACTTTATTGCCACAGTCCAGTAAGTCACAACCCCCATTTATGAGTTTCAAGTCCACTCCATAAGAGAAATTGTCACAGTCCAGTAGACTGAGTCGAAATTTAATGAGCACATCTTGGCACAGGAACCTCAGGGCCAAAGGACATGCTCTGCTCTAGATGCTGCCTTCTTGGTGGTATAAGGTTCCCTACTTACTCTGCTCACTTCTCTCCTTTGTATCCCACAGTGGGTAATTGGAGTCCTGCCTCACCAACACAACTGTTGTCCTTTTTCCTTCATCAGCATCACAGAGGCAGGATTCACAACACATGGGAGGAATTGCATCATATTGGGACTCAACCAAGTCAAATGAATACGTAAATTTTGGGGGAGATACAGTGCAATCCATAACATGGCCTTTCTGGCATTGTGTTTATAATCCTATCAAAAATGATTGGTTAGCCTGCCGGGAGCCAGCCTCAGCAGAGTCTGGGATTCACGAAGGGGCAGGTGGCGTTGGCAGAGAAGAAATGATGAGATGCAGACAACCAGGAATCTGGAGATCGGCCACCCATCAGGGCCTGTCTTTCTTATTTTTTATATGATCAGTGACATAATTTCACCCTGCCCCCTCAACCGCACAAGGTGCTGGCTAACAAGGAAGTGATACCTTGTGGCCTTTTATCATGTTAATCATTAGGGTTTTTTAGGTAATGGCCTGAGGCAAGTATATTGTGGTTATAATCAACAGTGAAAACAAAGTTATGCTTTGAGCTTAATCAGTTCTACTCTATGCTTCAAGGTTAAAAAGGTGCAGGAGGATAATCTGGCTGTCTCTATTTGTTCCTTCTTTGCTCTTTATTTTATCTCTTCCTGTGGGGACAGTAAACACCTATCATCCCCCACCCCATGCCCTTCTTAAGCTGTTCTAAGAAGGGCATTTCTTTAGTATTTACTCATTTGCTGTACCAAATATAATAGACTTGGGAGCCTATCCATCTTCCTGATGCAGGGAATAGAATGTCTATGTCTAAGAGCTGGGGGGGGGTCGTCCTGGGGAGCCTCTCAGGGCCCTCCCACAATCCTGCACCTCACATGTGGAGGGGGATGTGCAGTTGGGGGAAGCCAGCAGGGCTGGGCGTTCCCAGGCTGGGCATTCTGTGTTGGGATTCATTAAGCCGAGGGGGTTGTAAAACCTTCTTTGATCCTTGTCCCGGGAGGTAAGAGGGTATTTTTGAGGAAGGTTTGATTAGGTTGCAAAATAATTATCAAGGACAGTACGGCCAAAAATATGTCACGGGTGAGATGCCTCCGCCCGCCGTCACATAGGCTTGTAACTTTGTTCATAGAGGCCTTTGTGGGTGACGGGCCTCGGCATTAGACCACAACCCAAGCTGTCATTGGTCTGTTTTTGCAGGGATTGGTTATGCAAATTGGGTGAATTGTTTTCTTCCACAGTAATTGTCAGTTCATGTTTGTGTTGAAAGTGCTGTTCTTTCAAGATGAGTATAAGGGCCACTCCTGTGGAGGTCATGAATGACCTCCCAACCATCAAGAAGAGTCTGCAGCTAATCATGTCTTTTAAACCCTGAGTCCTTGTATTGAGAAGCTCTTAGGAACAAGAGAAAGCTGTAACACCCAGGGCAGTGCAAGACTGTGACAGATGGTGGCAAGCACAACAGGGCCTCTTTGGAGAGAAATGGCAGAAGCAGAACAAATGGTAGGAACCAAGAAACCAGTATAAGATGGCCTGGTAAGCTTAAGAGCACACAGGCAGTGAGAAGAACACCTCCTGGGAAGAGGCCAGTGGAGTATGGTGTCTCTGGAAACTTACTGGCAGAGCTAAAGAGTTGTATCAGCAGCTCTACCATGGCAGAGCCCCTTGGATGCCACAGTTGATACAAGGTCCTTCTGGTGGGCACTGCCAACAAAAGAGCATGCTGGGAAACATAGGCAGGGCCTGGGTCTTGAAAGTGAACAAGTGGTCACCTAAGATGCATTAACTGGTCCCAAACCACCTGAAGCAAAGGAGAATGAAAAACACCAAAAACACAAGGGAAATGTGAGCCCAAGAGACAAAAAGGGCTACACAAACCAGGGACTCCATCAGCCTGATCAGAAGAACTAGATGGTGCCTGGCTACCACCAGTGACCTCTCTGACAGGGAACACAACAGAGAGTCCATGACGGAGCATGAGATAAGTGGGATGCAGAACTCAAATTCTAGTAAAAAGGTCAGACTTAATGGCCTGACAGAGTCTGGAAGGACCTCAGAATACATGTCCCTGGACTCTTTGTTAGCCCCAAACTAGAACAGTTCTGGAAACAAACTCTTCAGACAAAGATTGGACTGGACTAGAAGACATGAAATGATAGTTGTGAAGAGTGTGCTTCTTGGCTCTGGTAGATTCATGAGACTTGAGTGGGCAGTTCGTGTCCACAGGTGAGATGGTGAAGACATAAAGGGGTAGGAGCTAGTTGAGTGGACCTGGGAAATACAGAGTAGAAAAGAGAATCACGCTATCACATTATAGGGAGAGCATCCAAGGTCATCTGAAAATGTGTGTATAAATTTTTATACTAGAAACTAACTTGAATTGTTAACTTTCCCTTAAAACTCAATTAAAAAACTAAACAGAGAAGGGTCTGTAAGGATCAATGAATCCCTTTCATATGGCCTAGTGATGGTCTTGTGATGCCACAAAATGATTGAGTGGGACTGCACAAATAAGATATGTGAAAGGCTTGTAAGGATGGGCTGGGACCTACAAATGACATTCCTGTGGCCCACAAGGGGTTTGGTCAGTTTTCTACTAGGCTTATGCCTAGTTAGATTTATGCATAAGTATTGTATTCTCTTAGAAGCTATTGTAAATGGAGTTGTTTCCCAGTTTCCCTTTCCAATTTCTCATTTGTGGTATATAGAAACCTAGCTGATCTTTGTCTCTTAATTTTGTATCCTGCAACTTTGCTAAATTCCCCTGTTGGTTGCACAAGTATTTCGTGGGGCTCTTTGGGAATTTGTATATATAAGATGATGGTCTCCTAACATTGACATATTGTGACTTCTTTTCCAATCTGAATACCTTTTATTATTTTTTTTCTCTTGTTTTGTATACTCATTATGGAAAACAGAATAATGGTTCCTGAAGAAAACTAAAAATAGAACTTGCAGGTTAATTCCTGGATATATACCCAAAATATGTAAAAGCATAGACTCCAAGGCTTGTACACCAGTGTTCATTGCAGTGTGTCATCCAGATGATTGCTGTTATATTCCCTGTCTCACCATTGTCTTGGTAATTGCACTAAATAACTGTGGGCCTGTGCACTTAAGGTGCTGTGGTCCACCAAGGGAATTGGATAGCTTGCTTGTAATACAAATCACGTGCATGACCCTTTTATGGCATTGGGACCATGCTGCAAATAAAAGTGTCTAACAAAGATTTCATTAGTTTTGCTATCCCAGTTGGTTTGAAATAAGCCATCCCAGAGGTGGACTAGGGGGATGAGAAGGGGTAACCCGACTACCACCAAGTAGAAGAGAGAGGAGCAGAGCATGTTGTTTCAATCCAGGGTCCCTGCACTAGGAACCCTCTAGACCTGGGAAATATCAGTAATGCTGCAGATGGTGCTAGATGCTAAGAAGCTGAGGCAGAGAAATGGCTGCAGCAAAAGCAGAACACTAGCGTGACACTGAAATAGGCTTCCTAGCCCATGGTGTAAGGGAGTTATGTGGGTGTGAAGCTAGACAGCTGAGTGGCTTTGGATAGGTGGCCTATTGGCAGAGTGGGGCATGTCTGGCACACGTTGATGGAGCAAGAGAGCTCAGGGCCTTCAGACAGGAGGCTGGCTGGTAGGCTGGGGTGCCTTCAGGAGCTTGTCACTGGAATTAGGCTTGCCAACCCACGTGACAAGGGAGCTGAGTACTTTTGGGATGACATGCTGGCAGAGTGGGGTGTCCCTGGGCACATATTGGCAGAGTTAAAGAACTTTGTACACTTGTCAGAGCAGTGCTGATTGTGTGCCAGGGGCTCTGTCATTGAAAGGCCTCCACGTGGGCACTGCCGAGACTGTCCTGCTGAAAGAAGTATGTTTTGGTACTGAACTATAAGCTGTTACTTTCTCAGTAAACCCCATGACTGTGAGTATTTCTGTGAATTTTGTCTGGTCATTGCAATGAATTATGAAACCCAGCAGAGGAGTAGAGTGTCACAGGAGGTATGGTTAAAAGGAGGTATGGCCACTTGGGTGAGTGATGTGTGGAGGTCCTAAAAGCTAGCAAGTGGCCATCTAAGTTGCATCAATTGGTCCGAACCTACCTGGACTGGAGCAGAATGAAGGAAATCAAAGACACAAGGAAAATACAAGCCCAAGAGACAGAAACAGCCACATAATCCAGAGACTACGTCAGCATGAAAGCAGAAGAACTAGATTGTGCCTGGCCACTACCAATGACTACCCTGTCAGGGACTACTACACAGTCCCTGAAGACATACAGGTGCATAAAACTCAAACTTTATGACAAACAGCAAACATGATGGTCTGACCGACTGAAGGATCCCCAGACTGGAGTGGACTCAAAGATATAAAATGATCCTGGTGAACAGGGTGTTTCGTGCCATTAGTAGAAAAAACCAAACCAAATCCACTGCCATTGAGTCAAGCTTGACTCATATGACCCTCGAAGTCAGAGTAGAACTGCCCCATAGAGTTTTCAAGGAGCACCTGGGGGAAGCAGGCCTACACTTAACCCACTGTGCCACCAGGGTTTCACCATTAGTAGGTACGAGGTTAATGGGCAGCTCCTGTTCAGAGGCAAGATGAGAGAGAGGAGTGGGACAGGAGCTGGTTAAAGGGACTCGGGAAATAAGGAAGAAAGAGTCTGCTGTCAGCAAGGTGGGGAGAGCAGTTAGAAATACATAGCAGTGTGTGTGAGCTGTGGAGTGAAAAATTGTCTTGGATTGCAAACTTAATGTAAAGCACAGTAAAGTTTTTTGTTTTTTGAAGTTTCAGAAGGTAGAGGTATGTTTGATATCCACTTTTACAACTCAGCCTTGGGCTATTGATGCTGATAATAGTTCTCCCTTCCTGGGATGTTAAATCAGGTCGGACACCTCTGCCACACCATAAAACCAGAATGGGTTGCAATAGCTCCAGACTCCTAAGAGCATGAGCTATAGGAAGAGAAACAATGATAGAACATGGCAAATAAAAGTTGGGGTTCTCGGATGGTTACTTTGTCTGTTATTACCTGTAACTGCTGTTTTGCTGAAGCTGAGGCAGGAAAAACTGTGTCTGGAGTGGTCTGGGCCAACAACCACGGCAGTTAAATGACAGGGTCAGGCTCTCCGGTTCCACACAGCCAGAGGCCTAAGGCCATGTGCTTATGAAGGGGAAGATAGTCAATGGATGGAAAAGATAAAACTGCAATGTATTTATTTATTTATTAAATTTACTATGGATACTGAATGTGTCTTCTGTCTAGGGTTGTAAGATAGACCTAAATTTATGGGAAAACTTATTGCATTATTAGAGATAATAGACAGCAGGTAACTTCACCGTCAGCCAATATTTGATTGGATATGCTAAGGGAGGGCTAGGATTTCCCCACACAGGCTGTAGCTTTGAATGGAGTAGACTTGTGCATAAGTGCTGGGGGCATAGGTAGAAAACTTGAGCCAGAACCAGGAAGTTTTCATTGGAAAAGATTTGTAGACCTGCACAGAACTGGTGGGAAAGCAGGACATTTGCATCTTAAAGAAGAACCTACAGGGGAAAAAATGAATGATTCGCTTCCTGAATTTGAGCAAGCAGTTGGCCTTTGTGTGCATTGAAGCAAGAAAAGTCAGTGTCCATCAGAAGAACCCCCTTTGGTACCCAAACACAGTGCTGTCGAGTCAGATCCGATTCATGGTGACCCTAGAGGCCAGAGTAAACTTTTTCTTCTTTAGAGAATGGTCTGCATCACAAAATCTATCAAGCTGCCATCTAAGGAGCATCATTTGGTCTCAACCTAACTGGGATAGAAGGGAATGAAGGACGTCAGAGACAGGAGGGTAGCATGAGCCCAGGGGACAGATGGAGCCAAATGATCCAGAATCTACATTAGCATGAGACCGGAACTGGATGGTGCTTGGCTACCCCCAGTGTCTGCCTTGAGAGGCAACACAATGCCAGAGTCCCCGGCATAGCAGGAGAAAAATAGAGATACAGATGTGGAATTCTATTAAAAAACCAGACTTGATGGAGTGTCATCTCGGGTCTTACAAAGCCAGCAAGCTGCCATCTAAGGAACATCAGTTGGTCCCAACCCAGCTGGAACAGATGTCAACAGAGAACCTCCAAGACACGAGGCTAAGTGAGCCCTTGGAGACAGAATAGCCGATATGATTGGAAGACTACATCAGCATGAGACTAAAAGAACCAGCTGGTGCCCAGCGACCACCAAAGACAGCCTTGGTAGGGGACACAATGTAGTGTCCCTGATGTAGCACGAGAAAAAGAAGTGTGCAGACCAAGAATTCTACTAAAGGATCAGAACTGATGGTCCAACAACCTGGAGGGTCCTCTGGGCACATGGCCCCTAGACTTGCTGTTGTCCCAGACCTGAAACTGGTACTGAGGTCAACGTGTCAGAGAAAGAATGGACTGGATTTGGAGACATAGAGTGAGCATATGGTGTGTGTACTTGATGGTTTTATACATTTACAGAAGGCTGTCCTACTGGTTTCTCTATAGAGGGGAGAGGAGGGCACGAATGTTGAGAGGATACTTGAAGAGTGAAAAGGTGCAGTTTGCTGTCACAGGATGAGGAGAGCAGATGGAATTGCAGAGGTGGGCTTGCAAAATTGACCTGGATTGTATACTTTAAATGAATTGTAATTAAAAAAGAAAAGACCAGACTTGATGGTCCAACAACCTGGAGTGTCCCCTGAGAGCACGGCCCCTAGTCTCACTCCTACCCTAGAGCTGAAACCAGCACCAAAGACAACTCTCTATACAAAGTTGTGTTGGACTGTAAGTTATGAGGCTGTCAGAACAGCTCCTCTATAGTAATGAGGCTGGAGGGTGGAGAAGAGGGGACGGGACTAGGCTGAATGAATATGGAAAGAACAGAGGGGAAAGGGGGACTGTGCTATTGCAGAGCTGGGATGTCAGATGCAGCTGCATACGGGTCTTTCTGTGGCGTTGAACATGACAAATTGATTTCATTTGTAAACTTTCACTTAATGACAATAAATATTACAGAAAAGTAAAAAAATTAAAAATACGTCAATTAAAAAAAACCCCACAGTCTAGGACTGGAAGTTAAAGGGAGCTGACAAGTAGACATCCTGGTGTGATCACTTCTCGTGACTACAAGTGAAAATGGTGTGGCGGCAGAGGCTGATGTCCTCTAAATTGACAAAAAAACAAAACCAAACCCAGTGCCATTGAGTTGATTCCAACTCGTAGCAACCCTGTAGGTCAGAGTAGAACTGCCCCATAGTTTCCAGGGAGGGCCTGGTGGATTTGAACTGCCGACTTTTTGGTTAGCAGACGTTGTAGCGCTTAACCACTATGCAGACAGGGTTACCAGTGGTTTGAGAAAGGCCACACAAAAAATCCATCACACTTGCCTTTATTTGTTAGTATCTTTATAAATCCAATCCTTGTGTTTAGGTGTTGGCATAGAAGGATAACATCTAATTATACACCACAACGTTAAATATCGTTCATATTTCTAATGATAAGTTACATGAGTATGGAGAAACGGTCTAAGTGAAGATCATAATAGTAACTTCAATATATGAGAAGTTGGTGTCTTAGTCATCTAGTGCTGCTATAACAGAAGTACCACAAATGAATGGCTTCAGAAAAGATAAATTGATTCTGTCAGCGTCCAGTAGGCTACAAGTCCAAACTCGGCATAAGCTCCAGGGGAAGTCTTTGTCTGTTGGCTCCTTGCTGTCAGTCTGGGAGCCTTAGAATTGCATGGACCCCAGGTCCAAAGGATGCACTGTGTGTACCTTGAACTGTTTTTGGCTGTTATGAGCTCCCCAACTCTGTCCTTGCTTCCCTTTCCTTTACATCCCAAGAGATTGGCTCAAGGTACAAGACAAGCCTACAGCTTGAGTCCTGCCCCACCAACACAGCTGCCACCCAGGCTTTGACATTAACCTCACAGAGGCAGGTTTACAGCATGTAGGAACACCACACAACTGGCCCAGCCAAACTACTAGTCAACATTTTTTGGAGGGACACAAAGTGACAGTTGGGAATTTCCTATAAATCAGAGAAGTGAAATAGAGCAAGGAGAACAGGGAAGATGCAGTCATCCAAATGTGTTTCTTGTTTCCCTTTGGAAATATTATCTGATTGGAAGCTATGTTTTTCGGTAAGCTATTGTTCTAAAAGCAGTGTTCTGGCCAGTTTTCCCATGACAATGTTGAAAGGTGGGGTGCAAAAATCTCTGATGATTTTCTCATCTTTTGGAACTTCTTTCAAACTTGCAGACTCAATGTTTCCTCGTTCATGAACAGCAAAATAAAGCTGATGAGTTCATAATACACGTTTCATATTGTGAAAATATTACGTTTGACACCTACTTTCAGATAATTCCCCAAAATACGTATTCTTAATTGCTTGTATGTTCAACACTGCTGGCTGAGAAATGGCACGAAGCAGTAAGCTGAGGTAGTGTTGACTCAGTCCAAGAATTGTTGCCTCCCAAGTGGGAGGCCAGGCTTGGATCCCAGAAGTGCACTGGCCTCACCTTTAGTGGCCTCACCCCTCGACCCTACTCCAGTCACAACCCAGGCTCATTCTACCTGCTCCTTCACCCTGTGGTGGCCACTCTCAGACAGCACTAGCTTCTCTCAAGTTTTACTGTCTTTACAGCCACTTGGTGTCAGTCGTTTCCAATGAGAAGCTTTCCACTGTGTCAGCTGTCCTGCTTTCTGCCATCTCTGGTTACCGTACCAAGAGTTGGAATTGACTCCACAGTAGTGGGTTTGGTTTTAAGTTTTTACCAAGAGGGCATCTGTGTTGTACTATCGAACTCCCACTTGGCGTTGCCACACTTTCCTTCCTTCTTTTTTTTAAGGTAGTGTTGAAAGGGCTCGGGCATATTACTTTTTTTGCCTAAGCTGCTGAGTATAATCGGTGTCTTGTTTTCCTAGTGCAGGTGGAGCCGCTGAAAAGCTACCCATTTTTTGCAAGGGTTCAGGGGACAGAGAATAGGACAGTGCTGGCTTCCTCCTTTTCCTGGCTGTCCCTGTCCTTGAAGAGAGACATTTTGATAGCAGTTATCGTGCTTTGATTTTGAGATGTTCTCACACAAACCCAAACCCACTGTCTTGGGAACTGACTGTGACTAACAACGACCGCATAGGGTTTCCAGAGCTATAAATCTTTGCAAAAGCCAATTGCCACACCTTTTTCCCACGGAGCCCCTGGTTGTTTCCAACTGCTGACCTTCGGGCTAGTGATAATCACTTTAAGAACTCGCACTGGGGCTCATTATTCTTACACAGCTAAACAAATACTCCGCTGCAGACGTCTGTCACCAAACTTAATGCAACACTGGTTCTGTCTTCACCCTAAACGTGCCAATCCTTTATTTCCCTTTCGAAACCGGGCTTGCTAAGTATGAGTTGGAAAAGATGTGGCTGGTTGAAGGGGTAGCGAGATGACCTTCTGAAGTCGTATCCGTCGTTATCAGTAAAAGGCAGAGGACAGTAGTCAATGAATTGTGTTCAGATTAGCTAAACCTTGGCATTTAAAATTCATTCCTCCTACTTTCTTTATGAAAGTCCTCATGGCATAGTTGGTAAGAGCTACCGCCGCGAACCAAAAAAGTTGGCATTTGGAATAGACCAGGGGCTCCTCGGAAAGTCTATGGGACAGCTTTGCTCTCTTCTATAAGGACGCTGAGTCCGAATCGACTAGACAGCACCAGGCTGGGGTTTTCCCTTTTTTCTCTTTGTAACCCTTCTTGTACCTAGCTTCTTGGCGTCATTTCAGTTTTCAAGAATCAAAATGATCCTTTTACATGCGTATGGAGTAAATGCTCAGAATAAACTTCATGTTCAAATTTCCACGAGTTTATTTTTAACACCGGATACCGGCACAAAAACAGCCCATTTTTATTGTGTACGTTCCGTATTCAAATATGTCCGCCTCTACTTAGAAGAACAAACGGAGCGCAGACATAATGCTCCGTACGGAAGGAGAGAAACACAGTCGTTCTCGGAATTTCAAACCTCCAGACCCTCGGAGGCCTCCGTAGAGGAGCTGGGATTCGGCCAGAGGGGTGGGGAAGGCTTGTGGGTGGAGCTGAGCGCTTACGGGTGGCGGTGACTGATGCAGCTCGGTGTGTCAGCGCTGGGAGAGCTTTGTGACACCCCCGGAGCAGCGCAGAGGCTGCGGGCCAGAGGGGTGTGCCCGAAGAGGCGGTCCTGATGGCAAAAGGCTGTAGCTAAAGTGTACCTGTTACCTGAGTCATACACCCCGTCGCTGTGAGTACGGTCTGTTGAGTGTGCTGTGACGACTGTAGTGAATTACCAAACACAGCAGAGAAGTAGAGGGTGCCGTGTGAGGCACAGTTTGTGTGAGACTGGGAAACACGGCGGGGAGAGGAGCTTGTCTGACCGCTGCTCCGTAGGAACCAGCCTTGGGCTGTTGATCTTGATCGTCCTCCCCCAGGGATGTCAGAGAAGGGAGGAAGCTGGCCCTGCCACACGTTTTTACAGCTGGTATCAGCAGTGAGATTCGTTGCAGCGGTTCCAGCCTCCTGGAAATTTGGGAGTTTTTAAGAGAAAAGAATGCACTGAGAAGTGAAACTGGTGGTTCCTGGGTGGTTCCTTTGTTGTTAACCTCAGGAGCTGAAAGGAAACTTAGACTGCAGCTGAGGGTAGAGAAGCTGTACCTGGGGCAAAAGCTGGCCAAGGAGGATTGGAATGCTGTATCGGGGTTCCACCTGGCCAGGGGCCCAAGGCCGTGTGTATATGAATAGAAAAATAGTGTGGGTTGGGACCGGAAGAACTAGATGGTGCCCGGCCACCACCAGTGATAGCCACGATGGAGCTCACAGAGAGGAGCCTCAATGGCAACACAAGAATAAAAAGAGTGCATCATGAGATCTCCACTAAAAGACCTCAGTTGATGGTCCAGCGGTTTTGGGGTTCCTCTGAGAGCATGGCCCCCTTCCCTGATGCTGCCCTTTCCCATAAATTATAACAAAGGTCCACTCTTTGGACAGGAATGGATTGGACTTGGTAATGCAGAGTAACCATATATTGGAAGCACTTTATGGTTCTATACATCTATAGGATATCATCTTGCTGACCTCTGGCTGGAGGAAGGGGAGTGGACGGAGAGGAGGGGAAAGGAGACTGTTGGGAGGATGAGACATGTATGGAGCAGAGAGGAATAGTGTGCTGTCACCAGACAGGGAGAGCAGTGGAAGCTGCATATAGGGGGGCATGTAAATTTACATGTGAATGTACATTTTCACTCAGTTATGTTAAATAAAAAAAAAAAAAAGAAAGAAAAATAGTGTGGGGAAGAGTAGATGCAACTGGAATGTTTAAAAAGGGTTATGTGTTTAGGATTATGTGTTTCATTGACTCTTCTATGGATGTTGAATGTTTCTCCTACCTAGGGATTAAAAGAGATCTGAATGCACACTTGACATGAATATTGGGTGTTATAAATTTCAGGAGGTGTCACTCCATTTCCAGCCAATAATTGAATGATTTTCCCAGCTGGTACTTGATTGGGTATGGTGAAAAGGGAACTGTAATTTGCCCACCAAAACAACAGTTTTTCTTTTCAAGCCCACCAAAACAAAAACCCCAAACGACTGCCATGTGGATTCCCCACTCTTAATGGCCTTATAGGACAGAGTAGAATTGCTCTATCGAGTTTCCAAGGAGCACCTGGAGGTTTTGAACTGCAGTCTCTTGGTTAGCTGTCATAGTACTGAACCACTATGCCACCAAGGCTTCCAAGGCACTTTTCTAGCCAAAAACTTGAAAGATGATGCATTTGCAAAGCCTTGCAGAGCTCCCCAGAATTGCTGCAAGAACACAAGATTTGCAGTTGAAGGAAGGACCTGCAGGCAAAAAAGTGACTGTTCTGCTTTTAGAATTTTGAGCAAGTCAGTGGTTTGTGTTTGGGTGTATTGAGGCAGGAGAAGTGCTTGCCTGTCAGGACCCACTTCCAGGACTAGAAGTTAAAGAAAGCAGGCCAGGATCCAGCATGATATATGTGGGGACTACCGGCTTCAGTCAGTAGATGGAAAGAAGTAGGGAAAGTGTAGCACTGAAGAGACAGGCTGAGTTTGGGTATTTCCCATTTGCACATTGTAACCTAGCCCATGGGGTAAGGATGAGAAGGGAGCTATCCACTGTGATCCCGCTGAATGACTAGGGATGAGCAGGCCAGTAGTTGACATAATGAAAGCGAGGAGATGGAACAGCATGAGCTGGTGCAGATTGCTGCTACTGAATGTCTTGCTGTGGACTGCACTGGACTCATGAATGCAGATACTTAAAATTCAAGTCAGAAGAGATTTTTCAGACCAAGGAACATCTTGTCTTCTTGGAGTAGTGGTTTGCTAGGACCTGGCCATATAAACATTGGCTTTCTAAAATGGGAAGTATATAGTTGCACAGGAAAATCTACTGGGCTAGTGGTTAAGTGCTACGGCTGCTTACCAAAAGGTCAGCAGTTCAAATCCATCAGGCACTCCTTGGAAACTTTACGGGGCAGTTCTGTTCTGTCCTATAGGGTCACTATGATTTGGCTTCGATGCGACAGCCCGGAGTTTGGTCTACGAGGTTACAGTTTACTTTTTAACAGATTAAAGAAATCCTTTGCAATAGATTTTCCCAGTGCCATGCGTCTTTTGATTTCTTGGGCATTGATTGTGGAGCCAAGTAAAATGAAGTCTTTGACATCTGCAGTCCTTTCTCCATTTATCATGATGTTCCTTACTGATCCAGTTTTGAAGACTTTTGTTTTCTTGATGTTGAGAGGTACTATCTGTATTGAAGAATGTGGTCTTTGATCTTCATCAGTGTTTCCAATTGTCTTCACTTCCAGCAAGCAGGGTTGTATCATCTGCCTAACAGGTTGTTAGAGTCTTCTTCCATCCTGATGCCTGTTGCTTCTTAATATAGTCCAGCTTTTCTGACTGTTTGCATGGTATACAGGTTGAAAATGTATCATTTGAGGATACAATCACAGCACAAACCTTTCCTGACTTTAAACCATGCAGTGTCCCCTTTTTCTGTTCACACACCTGCCTCTTGATCCATATACAGATTCCGGATGAGCAAAGTGAAATGTGGAATTCCCACTCTCTGCAGTGTTATCCATAATGTGTTGTGATCCACACAGTCAAATGCCATTGCATAGTCAGTGAAATAGAGGAAAACATCTTTCTGCTATTCCCTGTTTTCATCCAAAATTCATCCAGCAATAATATCCCTGGTTCCGCATCCTCTTCTGAATCCAGCTGGAATTTCTGACAGTTTTCTGTGACTCTGCTGTTGCAGTCACTTTTGAATGATATTGAGCAAAATTTTACTTGCATGTGGTATTAATGATATTGTTCGATAATTTCCTCGTGATTCTATTGGATCACCTTTCTTGGAAACGGGCGTGAATGTGGATCTCTTCCAGTTGGTTGAACAGGTAGCTGTCCTCCAAATTTACTGGGATAGATAAGCCTTATTTCTAGTGCTGCGTCCTTTGTTGACACATCCGAATGATACTCCTTGAATTCCTGGAGCCTTGTTTTTTTTTTTGCCCATGCCTTCAGTGCAACTTCGTCTTCTTCGTTCAGTACTATTGGTTCCTGATCATGTGCTGCTTCTTCAAATGGCTGAACATTGACCAATTTTTTCAGGTGTAATGACTGTGTATTCTTTTTGTCTTCTTTTGATGCTTCTTGAGTCATTAATATTTTCCCTGTAGAATCCTTCACTGTTGAAACTTGAGGCTTGAATTTTTTGTTCAGTTTTTTCAGCTTGAGAAACACAGAGCACGTTCTTTCCTTTTGCTTTTCTATTTCCAGCTCTTCACAGATGTCGTTATAATACTTGGTCTGTTCAAGCGGCCTTGTGAAATCTTCTGTTCAGTTTGTTTACTCTGTTATTCCTTCCTTTTGTTTTAGCTGCGTGAACTTCCCAAGCAAGTTTCAGAGTTTCTTCTGACATCCAGTTTGGTCTTTTCTTTCTTTCCTGTCTTTTTAATGACCTCTTGCTTTCTTCGTGGATGATGTCGTTGATGTCATTCCACATCTCTTCTGGTCTTCGGTCATTAGTAGTCAGTGACTCAAATCTGTTCCTGAGATGGACTCTAAACTCAGGTGGGGTATACTTAAGGTCATACTTTGCCTCTGTAAATTTGTTCTAATTGTTTCCACTTTCAGTTGAAACCTGCATATGAGCAGTTGGTGGTGTGTGCTGCAGTCGGCACCTGGTCTTGTTCTGTCTGCTGATGTTGAGTTTTTCCATTGTCTCTTTCCACAGATGTAGTTGATTTGATTCCTGTGTGTTCCTTCTGGTGAAATCCATGTGTATGGGTGCCGTTTATGTTGCTGAAAAAAGGTATTTGCAATGAAGAAATCATTAGTTTTGAACAATTCTATCATTTGATCTCCTTCATGATTTCTGTCACCGAGGCAGTATTTTCTAACTACCAATCTTTCTTCTGTGTTTCCAACTTTTGCATGCCGATCACCAGTAATTATCAGTGCATCCTGGCTGCATATTGGATCAATTTCATACTCTGAAAGCTGGTAAAAATCTTCAGTTTCTTGTCTTTGGCCTCAGTGGCTGGTGTGTCAATTTGGTAATAATTGTATTAAGTGGCCTTCCTTTAAGCCTGTGGATATTATCCTGTCGGTGATAGCATTGTACATCAGAACAGATCTTTTTTTTTTAATTTTTATTTTTATTTAACATAACTGAGTGAAAATGTACATTCACATATAAATTTACATGCCCACCTATATGCAGCTTCCACTGCTCTCCCTGTCCGGTGACTGCACACTATTCCTCTCTGCTCCATACATGTCTCATCCTCCCAACAGTCTCCTTTCCCCTCCTCTCCATCCACTCCCCTTCCTCCAGCCAGAGGTCAGCAAGATGATATCCTATAGATGTATAGAACCATAAAGTGCTTCCAATATATGATCACTCTGCATTGCCAAGTCCAATCCATTCCTGTCGAAAGAGTGGACCTTTGTTATAATTTATGGGAAAGGGCAGCATCAGGGCCGGGGGCCATGCTCTCAGAGGAACCCCAAAACCGCTGGATCATCAATAGAAGTCTTTTAGTGGAGATCTCATGATGCACCTCTTTTTATTCTTGTGTTGCCAGTGAGACTCCTCTCTGTGAACCCCATCGTGGCTATCGCTGGTGGTAGCCAGGCACCATCCGGTTCTCCTGGTCCCAAGTTGATGTAAGTACCCACTCTTGTGGGTCTCTCTGTCTTCTCTGTTGTCTTTACCACATGTCATTTTGGTCCTCGTTGAGCATCCGTTCCTGCTGAGTTGGGACCATTTGCTGTGTCCTTGGATGGCAGCTTGGCAGCTTTTAAGACCCCAGACGCCACTCACCAATGTGGGGTGCAGAGAGCTCTCTTAGCAAAATGTTAGTTGTGCCAGTTGGCCTGGAATTCGCCTAAGAGCATGGTCCCCTGCCCCCCGCCCCAGCTACTCTATCCTTGCAGTATTGAGTTAAGATGGAAGGAGTACTCAAGTTATGCTGAAGTCCACTTAATGTTGTTCTTGCTTCTAATGTGTACTATCACTGCTTTCTCCCAACTAGATTTCTAGTAACTATCTAAACTAAACCCTGCCCCCCACCCTCCCTCCCTCCCCTCCCTAGCAGCTGTCAAAGAGTCTTTTCTTCTATACACAGGTCTGTTTTTGAGATCTTATCGTAGAGGTCTCATACAGTATTTGTCCCTTTGTCGCTGACTACTTTCACTCAACATAATGTCTTCCAGTTGAAACCAGGTTAGGAGATGTTTCCTGGAATCATCATTATTCTTTATCATTGCGTAGTGCTCCATTGAGTATATGTACCATAGTTTACCTATCCATTCTTCTATTGTTGGGCATCTGGGTTGATTCCATCTTTTTGCTATCGTGGACTGTGCTGCAGTAAACATTCTGGTGCATGTGTCCGTTGGTATGAAAGGCCTTGATTCTGTAGGATATATTCCAAGTAGTGGAATTACTGGGTCAAATGGTATATCAATATCCATTTTTTTAAGGAAGTGCCAGATTGCCTTCCAAAGAGGCTGGACCATTTTGCAACCCCACCAACAGTGTAGGAGGGTTCCACTTTCTCCACAGCCTCTCCAGCACTTGTTGTTTTGTGTTTTCTGGATCATGGCCAATCTTGTTGGTGTGAGATGGTATCTCATTGTTGTCTTGCAGAACAGATCTTGAAACGTTCTTTTTGGCTATGAATGCAACACTGTTCACTTAAAGTTTTCATTCTCAACATAACAGACCATAAGATTGTCACATTCAAAAGGACCAGTACTGGTCCTTTTCAGCTGACTAATGCCTGGGATAGCAGCATTTGTTTGTGCCATTTCACTGTTGATGACTTCCAGTTTTCCAGGTTCCTTCTTGCATTTGATGTTCCAGTTATTAAGGAATGTGTGCAGGTGTTCCCTCTCAAAGAGTCATGCCACATCAGCGAATGACAGTCCAAAGTCTTTACTCCAGTCACGTAATTAAAGTCAGCTTTACTCTGAGGAGACAGTTCTCCCTCAGTTGTTTTTTGTGTGCCTTCCAGTTGGGCATCTCATTTGCCAGCACTACATCGCACAGTGTTCTGCAGCTGTTCGTAAGGTATTCATGGGCTGATTCTTTCCAGGAGTAGATTGCTGGATCTTCTTCCTAGTCCTTCTTAGTCTGAAAGCTTAGCTGAAACCTGTCTACCGTGGGACAGCTGAGCTGCAGGTGTATATAACATATATGTTTCACAGCTTTCTCTTCTCTGGTGTACCCATCCTAAGACATTTGGTACCTGAAGTACTTCCGGAGAAACAAAATGATAAGGATGAGTTTTCTAAATCGGCTCTTGAGTTTAGTTTTACAAGTGTTGATGACTGCTTTCAGTGTTAAAGATAGCACTGCTAATCCCTGATGTGAGGTGGCAATAGAAATACACAAAATGTAACCACAAATGGATCAGTAATTAGTGAGCAGCTTGACTCAGGGTGATCGCTTGTTTGACATCTTTCTACAGTTTTTCATAATGAGAAGTATAAGGAAGCTGATTTGTTGCCTCTAGTTTTGATAGACAAAGTAATGAAAGAAATGAGCTCAGAGCTTGAGTGTGACAGCCAAAGCACCTCATAACCAACCTAAAAGTTTCCACTTGTACCGTGGAACAAAGTCTTATTCCCTATACTAACAGAGCTGGCATTCCTGAAAAACTAAACCCAGAGTCTTAGAAGAATTGCTGAATAACAATACCGATGAATTCCAAACCTTGAGTGGTCTGTGAAGTAAAAGTGAGGGCATTAGTCAGGAAGAAATGGACTCCTACACCTTGAGATGGGGGACATATGGGCATATAGTCAAGAAACTGAGGACACTGAGCTCGCAAAGTCTGTTGACTCAATCCTGCCCACAGAAGCAGTCCTGGGACTCCCATCTAAAGAGATTACTGTTTGTCTGCTAAGCCACCATCAGCAAACAGTTACCCCCCACCCTGTCTGAAGAAATGAGCTCAGCTGTGTGTCAGGAAGAACTCCCGGGGGTGTAGCGGTTGAGGGCTACCTCTGCTAACCAAACAGTCAGCAGCTCACGTCCGCCAGGCACGCCCTGTACACTCTGTGGAGCAGTTCTGCTCTGTCCGATAGGGTTGCCATGAGTTGGAATCGACTCAATGGCTGTGAGTTTTTTTATTTTGGGGATTCTGAAGAACTTGATCTGAGTCATTGCCTGGGGTATTATGTAAGGCAGACACCATACAAGACAGTGCTGAATGTTCTCAAAACACATCCTATCTTCCATTTTGAGTTTTAGACTTAGAACTAGACCTAAGTCCCAACAAGCCCCAAAAGGTGAAGAGCCAAGTGTCACCCAGCGACAAAAGAACCGGTTGACTTTTCTAATATATACAAATAGAAACCTGGGGAATGTTTGTGGGATTGGCTATTGAAGGTGTGGGATAATGGTAGAAGGAACGTAAAGATGCATCAGTTTGAGTTTAGTGATGTGGCCGTTAAGCAGAGATTCTTCCTTCAGTGTTTCAGCTTGAGAGGTTAGGAAAGGATGCAACAGTTTAGTTGGTTGGGTAGCTGAAGGATAGGTTATGTGATGGGTGGCAGTAAATCAAGCTGAAGTGCCAAACCTCTGTTAGTATGCTGTAGAAAGATTTAGGCATCCAAAGACCTGGAGAAATTAGCATGTTAGGAGACATTAGTCAGGTTGGCCCCACAGACCCACACATGGAAGGTTCAGAGACAGGATTGACCACAACAGTGAGGAAGAAATTTGTGAAGGGAGCCCATCATTTTTGGGAACTGCTGTGATTGCTGTTTTATATGGGCCAGGTTTCACAGTGGCAACTAACCAAGTCGAATTAAGACACCTAATTACAATGTGGTTGATTGAATTCTGTTGGTAGGGACCAAGTGGTGGCACTCAGTCCCCAAAGACAAGGCAAGTGTGGTTACCTGTTATGGACAGTGGAGTCAAAGTTGTAATCACAGTAGTCTGAGTCCTGTGGACTTATGCCATTGTATACTTAGTCATAGTGTCCTAAGAGTGAACTAGATAGGGAATCTGGTAGACATTACCTGATCTGTATAAAAATGGCATTGGGGAGAGTCTGACCTTTTCTAATTTCATAAGAGGTAAGGAGAAGCAAGATCAACCTCCCAAGGCTGATTCTTATCACGCGGAGGTCAGCTGTGCCTCCTCTGTCTGCCATCTTTGTCAGTTCTGACTGTTCCTTTATGTCACGTTGGGTTCTGACTGTTCCTTTATGTCACGTTGGCTTTTGTAAGTCATTGCAGTAGAAACACAGAACTCACAGACACTACTCATGATTGTGGGGACTATGTACGTCCCTGTTGGTTTTGATAAGTCATTGCAGTGGAGGTAAAGCTGACAGACAATGCTGATGATTGTGGAGTTTATTGGAGAAGTGTTAGGGTACAGTTCAGGGTCAGGAACACTCAGGATGCCGTTATTGCATCAAGACAGCCTCTTCCCAGCCATGCGTACAGGGTCACCTCTCCCTGGACCTTTGTCTCTGCCCAGGAATTCTCATCTCTGTCTTAAGGGTCAAGAAAACCATGATGTCATCTTCTGCAGCAGAGTTGTTGCCAGGTCTCTGCCACCACCTTTTCCTGCCTTCATTATGACATCACTACCTTTCTGGGGTTTAGAAGCATCTCAGTGCAGGGATTCAAGGTCCAAAGGACATGCTTTGCTTTCCTGGTTATTCTTGCTTGGTGATGGTGGGATCCTTTTTCTCCTGGCTCTGGGTGCCTCATTTTAATCTTAGCGGGATGTCAAAAATGAGCAATCCCTTAGGTTGGCCCCAATTAACATATTACACAGTTCCACCCAGTCACTTACCTAGCAGTCACAAGACCATGGCTAGAAAGGCCACATAGAAGTTACCTGTGGCACAACAGTCTATTCAAGAAGCAGAATTGTAGGTGAGGTGCACAACGGTCTAACTTAAATGGCCGGCATAAAGAGTCATGACCTCTCAATCAAGTTTCACATTTGAGCAAGTGTAAAGGTGTGCAACCCCTTGCATGAAGAGGTGGCTGGGTCCCCTGGAGGAAAGACTTCACTACACTGCCAAAAATTAATAGTGTTAATCTTTGTGTATTCTGGATGTTCCTGAAGCTCCGTTGTAACCCATTACTTCCATAATAAATCCTATAATTGTGACTATTATCTGTGAATTTTGTGTGGCCATTGCAGTGAATTGTCACACTCAGCAAAATAGAGAGTGCTGTGGGAGGGGCACTTGGTGTCAGAGTTGCTGTAGATGGCAGAGAGAGGGGCATGTCTGACCCTTGTGTCATTGAAACCAGCTTTGGGCTGTTGATCTTCGCTCTCCTTCCCAGTTGTGAAGCCGGAGGAGCTGAGACACCATCCCTGAGCTGTTTTTACAGAAAACATTTTCTGTGCTTGTACAGCTTTACATTTCTTTCAGCTCAATACATAGTCTTTAGTTTGTAGTTAGTGCTTTCTGTGGTGTATTTAAACTGTTTTCACATCTGTTGTAAGCTTGTGTTTTCATTACAGCGTCATTGGTTTCTCATTGGCAGTTACAGTTACACTTGAACCCTAACAGATAGTTGTGTATTTTCTGAGACAGGGATCAGATTGATTTTCTTTTTTCAGCTTATTTATCTCATTCTCCAAGCACTGTTTTTTCCAAAGACATCTTTTACCCTGTGTGTGTCTCTGCTAATTTTGAATTTTCAGTTTCATTGCTGTTGGGTGTTTAGTGTTTTGAGGCATGAAATCAAGGGACAGTCAGTAATTGTCTTCAGGTGAGTGCCAGTAGCCTGCAGGTACTGTGTCTCTCACATCAAATTTTCCTTGCAGCCTTCGGATCTTGACTCCATAGCCGCAAAAGAATCACCTGAAGGAGGGAGCAAGAGGTTGGAAGATTTTGATGTTGTCATATCCGGGGGCTACCTTCACAGGAGGCTGGAATTTCTGAATAATTTGAGCTGATCCAGAAAACAAAGACAAAGCCTTCCAGTTGCTGGCAGTGTCTCAGGAACAAAAGAAAATGGTCAAGGTCCAGGTGACTTTTCATTCGTTTTATAATTTCCTGGTAAATTTGTAGAGGTCTGTAAAATATCAGTGAAGTTCATCTGAGAAGTATAAATTTGGAAAGTAGAAGCTGGAGGGAAATAAATACAGACTGTGACTTCAGCATTGAAAAATATATTGTTCATGAGATTAATAGTAAATTACTTCACCCATAATATGTAACTGGGAATATTTGGTTGCGTTAACTGTCAACTTGCATTGACTGTTTTTCTGTACAATCCAAGGGAATCACTATCCCACTTTTCCTCAAAAGAGGAAAAAGATAAGTGCATTGGGGGACTTCGGTATTCCATGACACTGTTCTCTGAATAAATTTGCTAGAGGTGTCTTTCTGGAGGAGATGTGGGGGCTGTGTCTGTACAACAGCTTTCTCACAGGTGCATGTAAGATGAGACTAGTAGTAATACTACAGTAAAAATGGCAGACAGCTTTCAACCTCCTCAAGTTCAGGGGTAAGGCAGAGACTCACCATCCATGTCAGCCCAGGGTTGACCTCTGTTAGGTGGACGCCAAACATACCTATACCCTCCAATTTGTTTTTTCCAAGCAATTCTGAAACCAGCCATCCTTTCCATCGCACCCATTGTTTCTAGGGTGGGGTTGATAATCTGTGGCAATGCACGTATAGAACTCACAGAATGTATTCATAGTTTTGAAGTTTGTTAGAGAATTAACAGATTACACTTTGGGTTTCAGTTGGCTACAGTTTGGGGTGAGGATCAGGAATGAGGATTCTGATTGTGATCAGGCAATGTCTCTCTTTAGTTTAAGACAGCTCTCTGTGTGTCTTCTTGTCTCCCTGAGGACAGGTCCCTCTCAGCCCCCTCATTTCAGGCTTTCTCTCTTGGCCCTGATCCTTGGTCTGGCCTCTGCCATGCTCAGTTAAGTGTTAGAGACCGCTTTAGCTCCACCAGTAAGTGACAGGAGATACCTTCTTCCTCCAGCAAGCGTTATTCCTGAAGGTGCTCAGCTCTCTCACTATGTAGGTTGGCACTGTCCCGTCAGTTACTGGGTGACATGTCCATTGGAGGTGCCTTGCTCCTCTGAACAGAAAACCCACTATGTCTTGTGCCATTCTGGTCGTTGTTCTGACATTTCCTTCCTGCGGAGCTCTGCTGTACTCGCCACTGCTTCTGGCTGTCTCACCTTCTCAAGCATTTCAAATCTTTTTCTCCTGTGTGTAAGAGGTTCTCAACTTTGGGACCTCGGGTGAAAAGAATGCACTCCTCTGTGTTCTTCTTGTTGGTAGTGAAGTTCCCTCTTTTGCCTTTGGGGTGCACTCATTTCAAGCCTACTGGCATGGCAAAAGTTACCAATCTTTGTATTAGGTAGGATTCCACACACATTATTTGCTGGGTCCACACCCACAGGTGTTCCATGCACCTTGTTTACATTATTACTGAATCATCCAGTCCCCTGGGTGGGCCCCAACCACCTTATATGCATAGTCCCCCCCAATTATTTTATGGATATCACAGAGACTGGTGAAACCTCCACCTGTCACGTTGATTCCAAATCATAGTGACCCTATAGGACAGACTAGAACTACCCCAGAGGATTTCCAAGTCTGGGAATCTTTATAATAATAGCACACTGCCACATCTTCCTCTGTGGCAGAGCTGGTAAACTAGATTCACTGACCCTTGGCTAGCAGGCGAGTGCTTAACCACTGACCCCCAGGGTTCCTTAGACTGTGAGTAGGAGGGTGTGTAAAGTAATTCACTGCACTGCAATTTCTGGTATCAGAACCTGTCTCACTTTGGGAGTGAGACTGACCAGAAAGGTTGTCCTTGGGAGGTCAAGGTCAGACATACTTCTGCTTTCCAAACTTTTCACCAGTTCTGACTGTAGTCATTCTTCCACAGCACTCTCTGTTTCTCTTCTTGTTTAGATAATTGTTGCTGTAACCACACAAAATTTGCAGGCCATATGGACACTTTAGTGGTTTTCAAGAAACCGCGTACAACTCAGAATTACTGTCAGCAAATTACAACTCAAGATCGGGATCCAGATGCATGAAGGCAAAGTCTTCCTTATTCCATGTGGGACACTCTCTCAGCTCCTGGCAGGGTGCGGGCCTCTTCTCAGGCACTGCATACAGACTTTCTCTCAGCCCCTGGGGGCCATGCTCTTCTTGACCACCCCCTAGAGGCAGGTTCTTCTTCTTGGCCTCCAAAGGACAGTGTCCTCCTGGCTCCGTGTGTGTCACCACTAATTCCCCGTCAGGACTTCTTCAGCCCTTGCCCATTGTCGCTGTCGCTGTTCTCCTTGTGAGCCTGGTGTTGCCGTAAGTGTTACAACCCTTGACCTGTGCTGCAGCCCCTCCAGGAGATTTCTTGCCTCTCTGTGCTTCTCTGTTCTTTCCTCTTTCTGTAGCTACTCTTCCTGCTGTTTTCTGTCTCTGAAACCTATGTGGTTTCAGTGACTGGGTACATAGACTCCGTGCCAGTTTCAGGGCATGGCCCTTCCTGGCCAACAGATCTCTGGATTAGCCACCCTCATCTTGGTCGGCCTAGGGCACTTCCCTTGCTGAGCAGGCCTTGCTCACTTCAGGTGCCTGTTTTTTTGGCTGTTGCCTGTAAGGTGCTTACCAACCGCAGAGCAGGCTACAGTCCTGGAGGAAGCAAAAAGTAGCCAACCACAGAATTTACAACCTAAGGAAGAAATGCAAGAAACCATCTGGGGTAGAAAGCTAGGGCAAAGTGTCCAAAGGACCAAGGCCAAAGGTCCCATTAAGGAACTCTTTTCACCACAGGTAGATATTCTCACTCTGTCCATGTGTACTGACCTCTTTTTTTCTATTTTTTGCTTTACTATGTCTTGGGCAATTTCTTCAGTTGTACATTATAGCTAAGTATCTTTCTGATGTATTTGACATGCATTAAGAAGACAGTTCCTTTACATGCCCCTTTGCTTTTTGTTCTTTGGAAACCCCAAGATTTTATTACTTCTGTTCAGTTGATTGCTATCGTAACAACTTGGTTTGATACTTTCTGCCTGTCTTTGGGCTGCAGTTTTCTTAGCGATTGCTGTGCATCTTGCAGAGATTAGTTGCTAGACTGTGTATGAAGTTGGTTTGTCACCGCGACACTTTTTATGTAAATGAAATGTCTGAAGAGCATGTTGAAAGCCTCTTCAGTTTACCTTGGTGTTGACAAGGAGCTTATAGTTATGAACAGCCAGCCCTGCAAAGATTTGTCAGAAAAAAAAGCTAAGAAGAGAAATAACAGGAAGAAGCAGAAGAAATAAAGCGGAAAGAAGAAACGGAGAGAAGTGGAGGTAAGGAACCTCCTAAATGAGCTGTAACACTGGTCAGGGCTGTAAAGCTGAAGGTGGTGAGAGGCCCAGCAGGGACGTGCTGCAGAATCAGTGGTAGCAGACAGCAGAGCGGAGAGGTGACCGTCTTCTGTGGGCCACAAGGAGTGGATAGAGCTGTCCTGCACGGAATAAGGGGAAATTTCCCTATGCCTGTTGATCCTGATCCTGAGTGGTCCCTTGTTCCTTAATAAACCACTTAACTATAGATACGGTCTGTGAGTTCTGTGTGGCCATGAAAATGCATTAAAGAACTCAGAAGAGAAATAGAGAGTGCTGTGATGAGGTGATTGGTGTCAGAATTGGTAAAAGATTAGAAGGTGGAGGTATGTCTGACTTCTGCTTTATAGACATAAGCTTTGGGCTCATCCTAGTCATTGTGTCCCCTGAAGTTAGATGGTGTCTGACAACACTGCTGATACTGCTATTAGTTCTAGTCCCATTTTGCAATATGCTTTCACTTGTTTGTTGATATATATGAAAGTAAGTTGGTGCAGTATGTATGTTTCTGTGTGTGTGTATATGTTGTATAAATGTCAAGTGGTTGTACCTTAGAAAGACATTTTCACCTCTACTTGTTTTAGAAAGTTCTAGGTGCATTATGGAATGCACAGATTCAGATTCCCCAACCCCACTGCCTTCAAGTTGATTCCAACTCATAGCTACCCTATAAACAGGGTAACACTACCCCAGAGGTTTTCCAAGGAGTGCATGGTGGATTTCAGCTGTCTACCTTCTGGGTAGCAGCCATAGCGCTTACACACTATGCTTACAGGGTTTCCAGTATTCAGAGTAGTTTATTATGGTTGTGCTTCTTCTATGTTTTTTAAGTTTTTTATTGTGATTAAATAACAGCTTACAGTCCGAGTCCATTTGCCATATGTGTAAGAGTTTTTAAAGAAAACCTAGGTAATGGATGAAACAGTGTCTATTATACAGAGAAACAAGCCAGACAAGTTCCCACACATTTCATTCATATGATCGAATAGAAAATATTTCATTAAACAGAGTCCTCTTGCTACAGGAATCCCTGACGTTCAGTGATGTGGCTGTGACGTTCACTTGGGAGGAGTGGCAGCTCCTGGACCCTGCTCAGAAGAATCTGTGCTGGGCTGTGATGCTGGAGAACTACAGCAGCCTGGTGTCCATTGGTGAGGACAAGTCTCATGTCACTGGCCTTTCTTTTCTCAGCTGCTGAAACCTTTGGAGTGTCAGTTGTGGTCAGAAGTGATAGATTCTCTCCTCTCTGACTCTAGGTAAATGTGTATATCCTTGTACTCTTGACAGAAAAGCCTTTACTGTGTAAGTTTGAAAATCGTTTTTTCACAGATACGGCTTTCCGCATTCTACAGCAGTCCAAGGCCAGTTTGGTGAGCCTAAGATTGTGCCATTTCTCTTGAACAGGGTATCAGGGTAGCAAACCAGATGTGATCTCCCGGTGGGAAGAAGATCAGCCCTGGACTTTAATAGACACCAGCCATCATGGAATCTGTTCAGGTAGGTGAATGGAAAGTAGTAAGACCAAAAGGCTGTGGAAGTCACGTTCAGGTGTGAGAAGGTGTCACATTTGTGAGGGGTGTCTATATAAATGTACCTCCATATATCCCTTTCTGTATGTGAACCCTGAAACTGCTGGACCATCAACTGAGGTATTTTAGTGGAGATCCCAGGATGCACCCCTTTTTATTCTTGTGTTGCCAGTGAGACTCAGCTTAGTGAGCTGCATCACAGCTATCACTGGTGGTAGCCGGGCACCATCCAGTTCTTCCGGTCCCAAGTTGATGTAGGCACCCACTCATGTGGGTCTCTCTATCTCCTGGGTTGTCTTTACCCCATGTCGTTTTGGTCCTCGGTGAGCATCCCTTCCTGCTGAGTTGGGACTTCCTTTCTGTTACATGTTATCATACCCTGATATGTAGAAATCCCTCTCCCTCTCTGCCCACACTTGTAACCATCAATAAGTGATTTCTTAAGTGCTAACATGATTCACTGCATCCTTATATTAATAGTCCCATACAATGTTTGTTCTTTTGTGTCTGGCTAATTTTAATCAGCCTAATGTCCTCCAGATGGTCCCACATTGTCAGATATTTCTCTAAGCCATCATTGTTTCTTACCATTGTGTAGTATTCCACTGTATGTATACACCATAGTTTGTGTAACCATGTGGCCATTGATTGGCATGTAGGTTGCTTCCTTTTTTTTTTCTCTGCTATTGTGGAGAGAGCTTCAGTTAACATAGGCATACATCTATCTGTTTTAGTGGTATCCCTTATTTCTTTGGGATATGTTCATAGGAGTAGAATTTCTGGATAATAGTTATTTCTATTTCTGGTTTTGTAAGAAAGCTTCTCAAGTGCTTTTACCCTTTGTGTGGGCCACTCCTCACAACTAGGCCAGCTCCCCAAGCAATCCAAGTAACATTCGGATTAGGTAGGTCTCTGCCCCTAATCTGCATAAAGATCAGTAACTGAACAGCTGCCACAGCAGCAATCCAGTACATTATTTAATATGGTCCTTGTAGCCTTGGTCTTTGTAACCAGCACGTCATGAGTGGGTAAGAGTATACAAGTGAGGTGTATGGAGCCTGTGATCTTTGGGGTTATGTATCAACTTGGCTGGTCCATGATTCCCAGTATTGTATGATTGTCCTCCTTTTTGTATCTCATGTAGTTACCTTCTGTTTTCTGGTTATGGATCCTAACCTCTGCATGCTAACGAGCCAGGATTTATGTGGGGTATATGTTGAGTCAAAGCCTTTCAGGAGGGCTTAACTCAAGTCTTCACACTTACTAAAGTTACACCCTTCCCTGGGGTGAGCTCTGCATCCAAAGTATATGTGTGGGTGCTGTGCTAGGGTGCTCTCTGCCTATGGATCCTCTGTCCAGTTTGTCACAGTCTGACCTCTGATTCTTGGGACATGAGCCAGCAGCCTGCCTTCTGACTACTAATTCTGGGATTCACTGGCTGTCACAACCCCATGGGCTGATGGACTGTTTTCTCATCTAATTTACCACTTTCCACAGCCTGGTGAGCCAGTGCTCAGTCATCTGACCTGCCGGTCTGGGTTCATTAAACCGAGCATAAACCGAGCCTACTCCTGACCCCCTCACAACTGTGTGAGCTGTTTCCTTCACAAGGTGCTTGATTTCTGTGAGACACTGCAGTGAATTGTGGAACCTAAAGACAGAAGAGGAAATACTGAAGGGAAGACTATTTGGTGTTACAGGTGATGGAGTGATGCAGCAATTTGGAAAAGCTGGACATCTGGGACGTCTTTGATCTCCCATAGAAACCAAGTGCGTGCCAATTCTTGTAAAAGGAAGTTGTACGTTTATCACTTTTTGAAGTTAGAGGAGGTCAGAGGCTTCTACCATGACATTCTTACAGCACTGCACTGCCATGTGGCTCAAAGGAAGTGCTTAGCAGCAACAGTTTCCTGGCGCCACTGTGGGAGTCAGCACCTGACCTCCTGTAACTTCGCAAGAGGGAAGGAAAGTCAGGTGAGTAGTCCAAGTCTGATTCCTATGAGGTGGAGGTCAGACATTCTTCATTTCTCTCCTCCATCTTTTCCACTTCTAACACTAAACCTTCCTCATATGACACGCTCTGCTTTTCTGGTGGGTTTGATAATTCATTGCAATGGTCACACAGAACTCTCAGGCAATCCTTATGATTGTGGGGTTGTTTATATTATGTATTTTTATCAGTGTGCAAGGAATATTAAGTGTTTTTTTACACTTGAATCAGAGAATTGTCGTAAAGATCCACCTTAATGACTTCATTACATGTGAAGATGATGGAAAGATTCCTTATTATCTTGTTTCCTAGAAATCTGGAATGTTGGTGATCATCTTTATCACTTGCAAAATGAAAGCAGAATGGACAGCATGGAAGAGTCGTGTGAGCATAATGCATTGGAAAATAGTGTTCATCAGCAAAAAACTCACTTTCCTTTAAGGGAACATCATGGTATTATTGACTTCTGTGGAAAAGCTTACATGGAAAAGTTAGCTCTACCAGCACTCAACCAGAGTGGAGCAAATGCAGTAAAGAACTCTGCTGAGTGTGTTATAAATGAGAAAACTACCAATCCCTGTGCTGTCCAGGAGCTATTTTCTGCTGAAATGAAATTCCCTGAGAGTCCGAAATCAAACAGCATTAAGCCCCAATGCACTAAGCATCTGACAACTCAGGCAGTAGAGAAACCACATGTATGTAGTAACTGTGGCAAAGCCTTCATCAGGAAATCTTTCCTCATTGAGCATCAGGTCATTCACACAGGAGGGAAACACTACAGATGTAGCATATGTGGGGAAACCTTTGTTAACATGTTCAAGCTTATGGAACACCATCACACAATTCATAAAGGACAAAAGCCATATAAATGCACAGAACCTGGCAAAGCCTATCTTGGTAAATCAAAGCTCAGTAGACATCAAAAAACTCATATGGCGGAGAGACCTTATATATGCGGTGATTGTGGAAAAGGCTTCGTTAGGAAGTCAAATCTCACGGTTCATCTATACATTCATACTGGGAAAAAACCGTATATATGCAGTGAATGTGGAAAAACCTTTACTTGGAAGTCACAACTCACCGTTCATCAGCGGGTTCATACTGGAGAAAATCCCTACGTATGCAGTGAATGTGGGAAAGGCTTCATGCGGAAGGGACATCTCATTGTTCATCAGCGAACTCATACTGGAGAGAAGCCCTATATATGCACTACATGTGGAAAAGCCTTTACCCGGAATGGAAATCTCACCATTCATCAAGAAATTCATAGTGGAAAGAAACCCTACATATGTTGTAAATGTGAGAAAGGTTTCATACAGAAGGGAGATCTCACTATTCATCAGAGAACTCATACTGGAGAGAAACCCTATGTGTGCAATAAATGTGGAAAAGGTTTCGCTGGCAAGAAGAATCTCATTACTCATCACCGAATTCATACTGGCGAAAAGCCTTACGAATGCAGTAAATGTGGAAAAGGCTTCATCCAAAAGGGAAATCTTACTATTCATCAGCGAACTCATACTGGAGAAAAACCCTATGTATGCAGTGAATGTGGAAAAGGCTTCACCCACAAGGGAAATCTCAGTACTCATTACCGAATTCATAGTGACAAAAAATGCTATGTATAAAGTGAATGTGATAAAGCCTTCAATCAGAAAATAGGTATCATAGCATATCGGGGTGTCATACAGGAATGATTCCCTTATAGGGTAGTGAATGTGGAAAATTTTATTCTCAGAAGTCAAATGTCATAATATACCAAAAAACTCACCCAGGTTAGATAACACTTTAAATGTAGTGAATGTGAGAAAGCCTTTTTCAAGAAGCCAGACCTCAGTGTACATCAAAGATCTGAAGGAGGGATGCCATGTGGCTGCAGTGAGTGTGGAAAAACTGCTGCCTACCTGTCTTCCCTTTTTTCATATAAAAAAGACACTTGAGAGAGAAATGTATAGATTGAATCAAGGTGGAAGACCCTTCCGCAGTGAGGCACATGCCAGTGATCCGATGCTGGAAGGAAACCCTGTTAATGTAGTGACTATGCAGCTGCCTTCAGTGGCCACTCTGATGTTGGTAAAGATTAGTGGGTTCTAAACCAATAGGAACCTAGTCTGTGTGGGACAACCTGTTGCTCGGTGTAAACCCTTAGGAGATGGCAGAGAATTTGTCCAGGAAAGAAACCTTAGGAGTGTAGCTAATGTGGTAGCGCCGTCAGTGATCAATCACCTCTTATTTTATGTCACCTAAAACAGGTTTTGGTGTTGGAAAAAAATACTGAATATACAACAGGCTATCAAAAAAAAAAGGAAATCTGTACTGGAAGAAGAACAACTAGAAGGTTCCTTAGAAGGAAGCACAGTTGAGACTATGGCTCACTTTGGGCGTGTCATATGGGCACAGTCCCTGGAGAAGGACATCATTCTTGTTAAAGTAGAGTCAGTGAAAAAGAGGAAGACTCTCAGTGAGATATGTTAACACAATGGTTTCAGCAATGGGATCAAACACAGTGGTTGTGAGGGTCCTTCAGGAGTAGTACTAGTTTGTTTTGTTGTACGTGGGGTTGTTATGAGTCAGAGTCAACTCGACAGCACCTCAGGACAACAACAAAACCTGTAGGATAGGGACAGAAGTCCTGTCCAGTGAACAAGGCTGAGCAAATATTTCTGCCTCATTGTAATGCTGCAGTGTATATCCTCAGAGAAATCATATATATGCAGAGACTGGACATGCCTGATACACTCGTCCCACATAAATGTGTGCTCTGGTATCATGATATAATACGATGTTAACACAATCACATACACTTCACTTATTCTGTTGTGTCAATGGAATGAAAGTGGGAGTGAATCTCTGTGAAGGAAATAAAAACTGGATGTTGAAAACAGAAAATGTAATCAGTGTCTTAAATGTTGCTATTAATGTAAAATGCCATGGAAGGTGGTTGGTGGAACACATGCAATGTATGTTCTGTCTACTACGTATCTCTTGGCTGAACATCACAGTGGTCACCTTCGAAGCACTCCCCTTGAGAAGCTGTGCACTGATGCCAGTGCCTCGTCCAACCTTCACAGCAATTTTGGATCTCTTGCTGGAAGGGCCGCTGAGCACCATGGTGTGGTGGCAAGTACATGAACTTAATTGTATAATTAATTGTCTGTGAGGGATTTTTTAGCCAGCAAACAGCTCCATTGGGACACTCTCCCTACTCACCTTATCTGGCCCTCAGTGACCTTTTTCTTTGCCCAAAGAAAAAGGAAGTATTGAAAGGAAGATATTTTGATGACATTCAGAACATCAAGGGTAATTCTGTGAAAGCTTTGGTGCCCATTCGAGAAAGAGTTATAAAATTGCTTTGAAGGGTAAGTTAGTCACTGTCTTTGGTGCACAGCTTCCCAAGGGGAGTACTTCAAAGGTGACCACAGTGATACTCAGCAGTAAGGTGTAGTACTTTTTCTAGGATGAGTTTTCCAAATTAATTGTCAATCGTCCTATAACTACAGGCATAGAGGTTTGTATTTACAGCATGTACTTTTTTGGGACACAATTCATAATATAACTTCAAAGCATAGACATTATTTAGTAAATCATGGCCTCCACCCAACCCTCCTTCCTGAGGTTGTTTGATATCACAACACCAGATGTTCTTCCTAGATTGGACATCTCTCACTCATTAGCACAAGCCCTCAGTTATTGGCCTAAATAAGGACTCACTAAACCCAACCCAATGCTATCAAGTAAATTCTGACTCCTGGCCACCCTATAGGACAGAGTCAAACTACCCTGTAGGGTTTCCAGGGCTCTACACCCTTAGGGAAGCTGACTGTTCTATGTTTCTTGAGCAGAGCAGCTGGTGAGTTGGAATCACTGACCTTTCAATTAACAACCCAGCTCTTACCCACTGCACCACCAGGGCTCTGTAAATAACAGGAACATAAGCCATTGCCGTCAAGTTGATTCTGAGTCATAGCGACCTATGAGACAGGATGGAACAGCCTCATGGGCTTCCCAGAAACAGCTAGTGAATTCCAACTGCCAGCGATTTCCTTAGCAGCCGAGTTCTTAATCACTGTGTCCGGGACTCACTGAGTAAGACAGATAACTATGCAGGATATCTCAGTATTTTAAAGTAATTTTTCCAGGAGACAGGGGTAAGAATGTATTTCTCTAGGTAAAGTTAATTGTAAAGCCCGTACTACACACCTTGCCGTGAAAAGCCAACTCCTTAGATTGCCTTAACTGATCATTCAGGTCCCAGGATGGCACAGCCAGGTCCGCTCTGAGGCTGTGGACCAGTTACTGAACTCACCCCTCAAAGGGTGACATCCCAGGTGAAAAAGGTTCAGTGCTAAACCATACCTGGTACACACAGCTTCTGTTCCAACACCCAGGATCCTCATGGTCCCAGTGGTGCTCTCCCTTCGCATCTCCACATAGCTTCAGTCCCTTTTGGGCTTAGAGGCAGTGTTGTCACTGCGTGGTTAGGAGTGTGATCTAATGTCACAATGTCAGACTTTGAACCCTGCCCTGCCATGACCCAGCTGTGTGCCCTTGAGAAACAGTGACTGTTTATTTGTGTCTTGATTTTATGTCTAACATCATTTCCTGCTTCATAGTGTCCGTGGAAAACAGTTAACAACAGCCCCTGGAGACCTCCCATTAATAAAGATACTGTTGTTCTCATTATTTCTCTGGAGAGGAGGATGAAAAATTGAGAGTATAGATGTGTCCCACCTTAATCATAAATCTGTAGGTTGATGACAACAAGGGCAGTTGTGCACTGAGCCAAGATTTCCCACAGAGCAGTGTGATGTTTTGAATGATTCTTTGGTTGCAGAGTCGCTTGTAAGGACCAATGACATGGCCAGTCGTGCAGTGAAGACAGCTCCAGACTTACAGTGGATTCCCTTGCCATGACTCCATCATAGGTACATTCTGACATAAGTTGAATACCTCTTTGTTTTTAAGTTTGTATGGTTGTGGAGGCTTGGCAAGTCCCAAATCCATGGGTCAGGTGTAGGCTTCTCCCAACACCCATTGCTGTAATACAGGGGCTGATGAACCCAAGCTTGCTGATCAGACCACAGGCTGCTGGTGGCTTGTGAAGCCCACAATTGGCAGGTTAGGTGGCAGGCTTTGGACTTACCTCTCACAAGCCAAAGGTTAGCCAATCAGAAACCAGATGCAGAATTCAGGTGGAGAGAAAGAACCCAGCTAGAGCATCTATATAGATGCGCGACATATAGCCCACATCCCAGGGGAGGGTATAACCTGAGTAAGGATGAGACTTCAGTCACAACTTCTTGTGACCTAAGAGACACCCCACACCAGTCCTGCTTCATCCACATGTAGAGATCAGGGTCCAGAAGACATACAGTGGAGGACAGTCACATGGTATTGTGTGAATCATGTCCCAGACAAGTTGGCGCGTAACTATAATCCTCAAAAGTTCCGTATCCTTTATTTGCATTGTCCCACCTGGCGATCCTGTGAGTCAGTCCCTACTCTGCTAGCCATTGCTGCTTTCATACCAGTAGGAAATGCATCTCCCTTAAACTGGCATGGGGGCAGAGTCTGACTTCCTCTTATTTCACAAGGGGGAGGGAGAATCTATTACCCTATTTATGCAGTCCTACACAGTCAATCATGGAGACCCTATAGAACAGAGTAGAACTGCCCCATAGAGTTTTCAAGAAGCTCCTGGTGTATTTGAACTGCCAGTGTTTTGATCAGCAGCAATAGCATTTAACCACAAAGCCACCAGGTTTCCTGTGAGTTGGAATCCACTGGATGGCACTAGATCTGGCGGGGAGTGGTTTCCCCAGTCCCTTGGAGCTCTGATGATGCAGTGATTAACCATTTAACTGCTAACCAAAAGGTCCACGGTTCTAATCGAAAAGCTGCTCCTTGAAAACTCTTTGGGGCCTGTTCTACCCTGTTGTGTGGGGTCAGTGTGAGTTGGAATCGACTCCACAGCAGCGTGTTTGGTTTTTGGTTTTCACTCAGTGACTTGAGTGGGAGTTACAAGAGCATGATGCAAAAGGCCACACAGAAACAATCCATCCCACCACACATTATTGTTACATTAATTAGTATCTTCATAAATTAGATCTTTGTCTTTAGGTGTTTGGCGTGAAGATGATAACAGCTCATTATGCACTGTACACTGTATGTAGTGCGTATTTCTAATGATAAGTTACACAAATGTAGAAAAGCAATCTGAAGTGTGGTTCATAATAGTAACTTCAATATGTGGGAAATTGGTATCTTAGTTGTCTAGTGCGGCTATAACAGACATATCACAAGTGAATGGCTTTAGAGAAGAGAAGTTAATTCTGTTACTGTCCAGTAGGCAACAAGCCCAAATTAGGGGCCTCAGCTCCAGGGGAAGTCTTTCTCTGTTGGCTCTGGATGGAGAAGGTACTTGTTGTCAGTCAGAGCCTCAGAGTCTCATGGACCCCGGGTCCAAAGGATGAACTATGTTTCCTGAACTATTTTTGGTGTTACGGGATCCCCGACTCTGTTCTTGCTTCTCTCTCCTTTATATCCGAAGAGATTGGCTGCAGACACAAGATAGTCCTACACGGTGAGTCTTGCCCAACCAACACAGCCGCCACCCAGGCTTCCTCATTAGCGTTACACAGGCAGTGAGCGCGTGTAGGAACGTCCCAGAACTGGCCCAGCCCACGTGCTACACGCACTCTGGAGGGACGCAGTTCATTCCTTGATGGTTGGGGATTTCCTGTAAATCAGAGAAATGAAGTAGTGCAAGGAGGACGGGGAAGATGGAGTGATCCAAATACGTTTCTTGTTTTCTTTTAGAGATAATGTCTGACTGGAAGCTGTGTTTTCAGTAAATTGTTCTAAAGGCAGTGCTCTGGCCCATTTTCTCGTGACAATGTTGGTAGAGTAGGGTACAGAATCTCATCTTTTGGAGCTTCCCTCAGCCTTGCAGACGTGATGTTGCCAGGTTTGTGAATCAAAAAATAAAGCTAATGAGTTCATAACACACATTTCATATTATGAACACTTTGTGTTTGACAGCTACTTTCAGATAATTTTCCAAAGAACATATTCTTAATTGCTTGTGCAGTAAACACTGCTGACTGAGAAATGGCCCGAAGCAGTAAGCTGAGGTAGTGTTGACTCAGGCTGAGAATTGCCAACTCCCAGGTGTGAGGCCAGGCTTGGATGCCCAGGAGGGCACTGGCCTCACCTTTAGTAGCCTTGCCCTCTCCCCTACTGCAGACATGACCCAGGCTCGTTCCACCTGCTCCTTGACCTCGAGATGGCCACTCTCAGATGGTACTAGCTTCTCCAAACTTTTTCTATCCTTCACAGCAACTTGGTGTCAGCCTTTTCCAATTAGAAGCTTTCCATTGTGCCATGTTTTCCTAGAGCAGGTGGAGCCACTGAAAAGGAATCCATTTCTTTGCAAAGGTTCTGTGTACCAGAAATAGGACAGTCTTATAGGCTTGCTCCTTTTCTTTGCTGTCCCTGTCATGAAAGAGAGAATTATTATTATTATATATATATTTTTTATTATGACTGAGTGAAGATGTACACTCCCGTATAAATTTACATGCCCACCTATATGCAGCTTCCACTGCTCTCCCTGCCCGGTGACAGCACACTATTCCTCTCTGCTCCATACATGTCTCATCCTCCCAATAGTGTCCTTTCCCCTCCTCTCCACCCACTCACCTTTCTCCAGCCAGAGGTCAGCAGGATGATATCCTATAGATGTATAGAACCATAAAGTGCATCCAGTATATGGTCACTTTGCATCGCCAAGTCCAATCCATTCATGTCAGAAGAGTGGACCTTCGTTATGATTTATGGGTAAGGGCAGCATCAGGGCCAGAGGCCATGCTCCCAGGGGAACCCCGAAGCCACTGGACCATCAATTGAGGTCTTTTAGTGGAGATCTCAGGGTGCACCCCTTTTTATTCTTGTGTTGCCAGTGAGACTCAACCTAGTGAGCTCCATCGTGGCTATCACTGGTGGTGGCCGGGCACCATCCGGTTCTTCCAGTCCCAAGTCAATGTGGGCACCCACTCATGTGGGTCTCTCTATCTTCTGGGTTGTCTCTACCCCATGTCATTTTGGTCCTCGGTGAGCATCCTTTTCTTTACAAGCCTACCAAAACATACATCCAGACTGACAGACATTAAGTCTGTTCCCCACTCTCAGTGGCCCTATAGGAGAAAGAATTGCTCTATGCAGTTTCTGTGGAGCACCTGCAGGATTTGAGTTGCCATTTCTTGGTTAGCCAACATAGCACTTAACCGCTATACCACCAAGGTGTCCAGGGTTCCTTCCAGCAAATAACTTGAAAGTAGAAGTTGATGTTGAAAACATGTCCCACCCAGGTGATGCATTTGCAGACTTGCAGAGCTCCCTGGAACTGCTGAGAGAACAAAAGATGTGTAGTTGAAGGAAGGACCTGAAGGCAAAAAGGTGACTGTTCTTTCTGAATTTTGCAGTGGTTTGTTTTTAGGTGTACTGAGGCAGGAGCAGTTCTTGCCTGTCAGGACCCACTGCAGGCCAGGATCCAGCATGATAACTGCGAGGACCCACTGGGCTCAGTCAGTGAATGGAAGGAAGTAGGGGAAGTGTACACTGTAGAGACAGGCTGGGTTGGGGTGTTTTCCATTTGCACCTGTTAACCTAGCCCGTGGTGGGTAGGAGTGAGACGGGGGCTATCCACTGTGATCCGGCTAAATGACTAGGGACGAGCAGGCCAGAACTTGACACGATGAAAACAAAGTGGTTTAACAGCATAAGCTGGTGCAGATTGCTGCAACTGAGTGTCTTGCTGTGGACTGAGCTGTGCTTATAAATGCAGATGTTCAAAATTCAAATCCAAAGAGAAGATTTTTCAGACTGAGGAACATCTTGTGTCCTCAGACTACTGGTTTGATAGGACTGGGACATGTAAATATTGGCTGTCTCAAATGGGGGCTGTATAATGGCACATCATGGGTGGCTTACACAACTTTGTGAGTGTCTTTAAAGATAAAATGAGGAGATGAGGGAGGATCCAGCTGTGATGGTTAAGGCTTTGTATCAACTACGTGGTTCCTGATTCCCTGTGCCTTGGCAGTTATGATGATGTTTGGCAGTTTTATACTGATGCAGTCACCTCCATGATGAGATCTGATATAATGTGTTCACCTCCATGAATGCTGTGAGTAGCCAGTGAGTTTAAAGGGAGTTTCCTTGGGGGTGTAGCCTGCATGTGATTTAGATAGACTTTCTGGTGAGGCTCTATGGCTTTTGCTGGCTCAGAATCCGTTAGCCGGCTCCTGATCCTCTGATCTCCAGTTCTTGGGACTTGAGCTAGCAGCTTACCTGCTGATCTTTGGATTTGGCAGCCTGTGAGGTCTGCATCTAGGGTTCCCTGCAGGTGTGTGAGTCGGGAGAAGCCTCCACCCTGACCCACACATTTGAGACATTCTAGCCTTTACACTGCATGGCCCATTTCCTTGGTCTCTCTCTCTCTCTCTCCATATATATATGTATACCTTATTGCTGAATATCACTAGGGTCACCTTTGAAGTAGTCCCCTTTGGAAGCTATGCACCCATGCCAGTGCCTAGTCCACCCTTCAAATCATTTTGGACCTCTTTTACTGGAATGGCCATCGGAGGTATGGTCATGTTACCCTTGCTGTGAGTGTCATCAAAATGTCTTCCTTGTAATATTTTGTTTATCTTGTGGTAAAGAAAAAAGTCTTTGGGGGCCTGATCAGGTGAGTAGGTAGGGTGTTCTAATAAGCTATTTGTTTACTGGCTAAAAATGCTCTCACATACAACTACACAATTAAGTTTATAGACTTAACCACCATGCCATCATGTGCAATAGCCATTCCAGAAAGAGTTCCAAAATTGCCTTGAAGGGTGGACCAGGTACTGGCATCAGTGCATAGCTTTATAACAGGAGTACTTCAAAGGTGACCACAGTAATCTTCAGCAACGAAGTATGTAGCATTTGGAACAATTAAGTCCACAGACTTAATTGTCAGTGTGTCTGTATACATAAATATATGTACATATATACACATATATGTACATACATGTATTAGAAAAACTCACTGCCGTCAAGTTGGGTCCGACTCGTAGTGAGCCTAGAGGTCAGAGTAGAACTGCCCCTTAGAGTTTCCAAGGAGCATCTGGTGGATTTGAACTACCCACCTTTTGGTTAGCAGATGTAGTGCTTAACCCACTATGCCACCAGGGTTTCCACATATGTATATGTGGAAAACCAAACCCAGAGTTTTGTATTATATACATATGTATGTACATATGTATGTACACACATATGTACATACAGCTCACTGCTTTCACTTCTCTAGAGAAGCTAACCTAAGACATTTGATATTAGAAGTGCTTCTAGAGAATCAGCATTGTTGTTTCATGAGTCTCCTTAGTTTTACAGATGCTGATGACCCTTCTTCCAGTAGTAAAGACAGCGCTGCCAATCTTTGGTCTGAGGTGGCAATAGAATTATGCAGAATATTGCCACCCACAGATCAGCTATTAGTGAGGGGCTTGACTCGGGGCGATCACATGTTTGATGTCTTTCTGCAGTTCATAATGAGAAGTAAAAAGCAAGCTGATTTGTTGTCTCTAGTTTTTCTAGAAAAGTAGTGGAAGATAAGAGCTTGCAGCTTGAGTGTCACAGATAAAGCACCATATAAACAACCTGAAAGTTTCCACTTGTACCTTGAAAGAAGGTCTTATTCCCTGTTCTGACAGAGCTGGTATTCCTGAAAACCAGACTCAAAGCTTTATCTTAAGAATTGCTGAATTACATCAGAAAAAATGGGTTGCTAAACCTTGGAATGGAGACTTAATGGGCAGATAGTAAGGAAACTGGGGAAGTGGATCCCCTAAATTCTGTTGAGTTAATCCTGCCAACAAAACCAGCCCTGTCACTCCCACCTAAAGAGATCACCCCTTGTTTGTCTGCGAAGCCATCATAACTAGTCAAACCATTAGCTCCTACATCCTGTCTGAAGAAATGAACCAAGATGTGTCGGAAAACCTTTGTCTGAGTTGTTGCTTGGGCTGTCATGTAAGGCAGATGCCTTTCAAGACAGTGCTGAATGTTCTCAAAACATATCCTCATCATCCATTTTGAGTTTTAGATCTATAAGTAGACTTAAGTCCTAATGTGTCCCAAAAGCTGAAGGGTGAAGTGCAAAGTGTCACCCAGGAAAAGTGACCCTCTACTCCTAAAGAACTGCTTGACTTTTCTAATACATACAAATAGAATCCTGAGGAATGTATGTGGGATTACTTGTTGAATGTATGGGGTAATGGTAGAAGGAACATAAAGATAGATCATCTGAGATTATTGTTATGGCCACTAAGTAGATTCTTCCTTCAGTGTTTCAGTCTGAGAGGTTAGGAAAGGATCTAATAATTTAGTTGTTTGGGTTGCGGAAGGATAGGTTATGTGGTGGACTGCACTAAATCAAGTTGAAGTGCCAAACCTGTGTTAATGTGCTGTAGAAAGCCTTAAGGATCCAAAGACCTAGAGAAATTGGCATGTCAGAGCACATTTATCAGGCTGGCCCCACGGACCCACACATGGAAGTTGCAGAGACACAGGGTTGACCACAACAGTGAGGAAGGAATTCATGAAGGGAGCCCCATCGTTCCTGAGAAGTGCTGTGATTGCTGTTCTATATGTAAGTCAGATTTGACAATAGGAACTGCCCTACATGAATTAAGACACCTAATTATGATGGGATTGATTGGACTGTTTTGGTAGGGAACAGGTAGAGGCCCTCACTCCACAGAGACAGGGTGGGTGTGGTTACCTGTAACAGACAGCAGAGTGAAGCAAAGCTGTAGTCACAGTAGTCTGAGCCTTAAGGACTGATGCCATTGGATGCTTAGTCATGGTGCCCCCAGGAGTGAAATACGTAGGAGATCTGGTAGATATTTACCTGATCTGTGGAAAAATGACATTCGGGAAGAGTCTGACCTCCTCTAACTTACCAGCAGTAAGAAGAATTAGGAAAGCCTGGTGGTGTAGTGGGTGAAGTGCTATGTCTGCTAACCGAAAGGTCAGCAGTTGAAATCCCCCAGGTGCTCCTTGGAATCTCTATGGGGCTGTTCTGCTCTGACCTGTAGTGTTGCTATGAGTCAGACCTGACTCAATGACATTGGTTTTTTGTTTGTTTAACGGGAAGCAAGATTAATCTCCCAAGACTGATTCTTAGAAGGTGGAGGTCAGATATGCCTCCTCCCTCTGCCATCTTTATCAATTTTAACACCAAACTGTCCCTCCCCTTGCACTTTCTGCATCTCTTCTGGGGTTAATTCATTGCAATAGCCATGCAAAACTCACAGAAAGTACTCTCAGTGAACACTCAGGATGCAGTTCCTCCGTCAGGACAGCCTCTCTCCAGCCGTGCTTACAGCCATACCTCCCTCTGGACCTCTACCTCTGCCCAAAGATTCTCAGCTTTGTCTTCAGGGACCAGGAAACCCATCACGACATCTCCTGCAGCAGATTTGTTACCATGTCTCTGCCACCACCTCTTCCTGCCTTCTTTGTGGCATCACTCCCTTTCTGGGGTCAGAGAGCTCCTCAGTGCAGGGGAGCTTCAGTGTCTCAAGGGTACACTCTGCCCTCCTGGCTGTACTTGGTGATGGCGGGATCCTTTCTCTCCTGGCTCTGGATGCCTCATTTCAAACCCAGCTGGATGGCAAAACTGACCGATCCCTTTCTGGAGACAGCTTTCGTGAGAGACTGAAATATCTGAACAAAAATTCGAGTAGATTCAGGAAACACAAAGACAAAGCCTTTGTGTAGGCTGCAACACCCTATCACACAGTCCCACCCAGTCACTTACATGGCAGTTACAAGACCATGGCTAGAAAGACCACACAGAAGTGACCCAGTGCATCACGGTCTATTCAAGCAGGAGAATTCTAGGTCAGGTGACCGGTGGTCTAACTTGAATGCACTGCATAGAGAGTCATGGCCCCTCAATCAAGTCCCACACTTGACAACTTTTAAGGTGCATACCCCCTCACATGAAGAGGTGGCTGGATTACCTAGAGGAAAGACTTCTGTGCACTGCCCCAAGTTTGTAGTGTTAATCTTTGTGTGTTCTGGGTGTTCCCGAACCTGAATTGTAACTGGTGACTTCCTTAATACATTCCAGCATTGTGGGTACTGTCTGTGAATTTTGTGTGGCCATTGCAGTGAATTGTCACACCCAGCTGAAATGCAGAGTGCTGTGGGAGGGACAGTTGTTATTAAACTTGGTGAAGATGGCACAGAGAGGATCATGTTTGAGCCGTGCCTCATGGGAACCAGCCTTGGCCTATTGATCTTGACAGTCCTTCCCTGTCGTGAAGCTAGAGGAGGTTAGATACCATCCCTGACCTGTTTTTACAATGTTTTATAAACTTGTACAGCTATACATTTCCTTCAGGTGAATAGTCTTCACCTTATAGTTAGTGCTTTATGTGGCATATTGCATGTCTAATGTAAACTTATGTCTTTATTACAGCTTCTTTGATGTTGTTGTTAGATGCTGTTGAGTTGGTTACAACTCATAGCGACCCTATGAAAAACAGAATGAAACATTGCCCATTCTTGTGCCATGTCCACCATCATTTTTATGCTTAAGCCCATCATTGTGGCCACTGTGTCAATCCATCTTGTCAAGGGTCTTCCTCTTTTTTGCTGACCCTCTGCTGTACCAAGCATGATGTCCTTCTGCAGGACTGATCCTTCCTGACAACATATCCAAAGTATTTAAGATGCAGTCTTGCCATCTTTGCTTCCACGGAGCACTCTGCTTGTACTTCTTCCAGAACAGATCTGTTTGTTCTTTTGGCGGTCCATGGTACATTCAACATTCTTCTCTACACCACAATTCAAAGGCATCAATTCTTCTGTCTTCTTTGTTCATTGTCTAGCTTTTGCATGGATATGGTGTGATTGAAAATATTGTGGCCTGGGTCAAGTGTGCTTTAGTCTTCAAGGTGACATCTTTACTTTTGAATACTTTAAAGAGGTCTTTTGCAACATGTTTTCCCAGGGCAGTGTGTCCTTTGATTTCTTAACTGCTGCTTCCATGGGCATTGATTGTGGACCCATGTAAAATGAAATTCTTGACAACCTCAGTCTTTTCTCCATGTATGACAATGTTGCTTACTGGTCCAGTTGTTAAGATTTTTGTTTTCCTGATGCTGAGGTGCAGTCAATACTGAAGGCTGTGGTCCTTGATCTTCATCAGTAAGTGTCTCAAACCTTCTTCACTTTCAGCAAGTAAGGTGGTATCGTCTGCATAATGCAGGTTGTTAGTGAGTTATCCTCCAATCCCAATGCCTTGTTCTTCTTCACAGAATCCAGCTTCTTGGATTATTTACTTGGCATACAGATTAAAAGTGTATGATGAAAGGATACAACCCTGATGCACACCTTTCCTGTCTTTAAACCATGCAGTGTCCTCTTTTTCTGTTCCCAAGACTGTTTCTTGATCCATATACAGATTCCTTAAGAGCACAGTTAGGTTGTCTGTAATTCCCATTCTCCGCAGTGTTAGCCATAATTTAGTTGAATGCTTTTGCATAGTCAATGAAATACAAGTAAACATCTTTCTGGTATTCTTTGCTTTCAGCCAAGGTCCTTTTGACATCAGCAATGATATCCCAGGTTCCACGTCCTTTTCTGAATCCAGCTTGAATTTCTGGCAGTTCCTTGTCAGTATACTGTTGGCAGTTGCTTTTGAATAATCTTGAGGAAAATTTTGCTTGCATGTGGTATCAGCAATTTTGTTCAGTAATTTCCATATTTGGTTGGATCACCTTTCTTTGGAATGGGCAGAAATATGGATCTCTTCCAGTCAGTTGGCCAGGCATCTGTCCTCCAAATTTCTTGGCATAGATGAGTGAGCACTTCCAGTGCTGGATCTGTTTGTTGAAATATCTCAATTGATGTTCCATCAATTCCTGGAACCTTGTTTTTCGCCAGCTTCTTCCTCCAGTACCATTGGTTCCTGATCATATGCTACCTCTTCAAATGACTGAACATTGACTAGTTCTTTCTGATATAATGACTTCCATCTTCTTTGATTGCTCATTGTCATTGAGAGTTACACTTAACCTGGAACAGATAGTTTTGTATTTTCTGAGGTACATATCTGGTTAGTTTTTTTTCTTATGTGTCCATTCTCCAAGCCCCATTTTTTCAAAAGGTATCTTTTACCCACATCTCTGTTTATTTTGAATCCTGGGCTTCATTGCTCATAGTTGTAAAGTTAACAGTTGTTTTAAGTCAACCTAGGCCTAGAGGCACTGTACCACTCACATGGAATTTTCCTGTCATCCTGCAGGTCCTAACTCCCAGCCACAAATACTCACTTGAAGGACAGAGCAAGAGGTTCTAAGATTTGGATATTATCATTTCTGGAGACTACTTTCACGAGAGACTGAAATATGTGAACAAAAATTTGAGCAGATCCGGGAAACACAAAGACAAAGCCTTTCAGTTGCTGTCAATATCTCAGGAACAAAAGAAAAGGTGACTTCTCATTTGTTTTATGATTTCCAATTGAACTTCATATCAATGAAGTTCATCTGAAAAATATAATTTGGAAAAGTAGAGACTGGAGAGAAATATACATGGACTTCAGCTCTGCAAAAATGCATTGTGGAAATAACACTAAATTATGTTGCACATTATATGTGATGGAGAATTTCCCAGTGTTATATTAGCTGTCAACTTGCGTTTAATGTTTTTCTGTCCAACTCAAAAAAGATAAGTGTATGAGAGGGCTTCCATATTCTGTGAGTCTTTTCTCTCAGTAAGTTTGTTAGATGTTTCTTCCTGGAGAAGATGGTGGGGACCATGTCCTGTACAACATCTTTCTCACAGATGGATGTAAAGTGGGACTAGTAGTAACAGTAGTATAAAAATGGCAGAGAGCTTTCAACCTCTGCAAGTTCAAGGGTACAACAGAGTCACCACCCATGTCCACCCAAGGTTGACTTCTGTGTTGGAGGCCAAGCGTATCTTCATCCTCTAACTTTTTTCTTTCTTTTTTTAAACAATTCTGAAACCAGCCATCCCTTCCATGGCACCCACTATTTCTAGGCTGGGGGTGATAATTTGTTGCAATACACGCACAAAACTCACAGAGGGTATTCATAGTTTTGGGGTTTGTTAGAGAATTAACAGATCATAAATTGGAATCAGTTTCAATTGGTTACACTTTGAGATCCAGGTTAAGAATGAGGTACCTGATTGTGATCAGGTAGTGTCTGCCATCCTCAGTACAGGACAGCTCTCTGTCTCCTCTTGCTGAGGCCTGTCTCTCCAGGCTTTCACTTTTGGGCCTTGGGCCTTGGCCTGGCCACTGCTACACTCAGTTAAGTGTTAAAACCCTCTTTAGCTCTGCTGGTAAGTGACAGACAACACCCTTCTGCTCCAGCAAGACTTACGCTTAAAGGCACTCAGCTGTCTCACTCTGCAGATTTGCACTGTCATGTCAGCCACTGGTTGATGTGCCCACTGGATGTGCGTTGCTCCTTGGACCTGACAACCTACTGAGTCTTGTGCCAGTCAGGTGGTTGTTCCCCTGACATTTCTGAGCTCTGCTGTACTTGCCACCACTTCTGGCTGCCTCACCTTCTCTGGTGTTCCCAGTCTTTCTCCTGCATGCAGGAGGGTCTCACCATTGGGACAATGGGTCGGAAGAATGCACTCCTCTGGGTTCTTCTTGTTTGTCGTCACGTTCCCTCTTCTGCTTTTGGGATGAGCTCATTTCAAGCCTAGTGGCATGGCAAAAGTCAATAATCTCCTCATTAGGGTTACATACACATTATTTGCTTGGTTCATACCCACAGGTGTTCCATGTACCTTGTTTACTTTATTACTGAGTCATCAAGTCCCCTTGATGGACCCCAAACACACAAAAGATCTAACGCATATTCCCACCCAATTATTTTGTGGGTATTACAGAGACTGGTGAAACCTCCAGTTGTTAAGTTGATTCTAAATCATAGTGACACCATAGAACAGAGTAGAACTGCCCCATCAGACTTCCAAAGCTGTGAGCATAATGTATCAGAAATTGCCAGAAAAGTCTCTTTTCTTTAAGTGGACATCATGGTATGGTTGACTACTATGGAAAAGCTTACATGGAATATTTAACTCGAGCAGCACTCAACCAGAGCAGAACCAATGCAGTAAAGAACTCTGCTGAGTGTGACAGAGATGTGAATACTGGTCTCCATCCTGCCCAGGAGCAACTTTCTACTGAAATGAAATTCCCTGAGAGTCAGAAATTAAACAACATTAAGTCCCAATGCATTAAGGATTCCCAAACTCAGACAATAGAGAAACTACATGTGTGTAGTGACTGGCAAAGCTTTCATTAGAAAGTCTTTCTTCATGGAGCATCAGATCATTCACACAAGAGAGAAACCATATAGAGGAAACATATGTGGGAAAACCTTCATTAAAATGTTCAAGCTTGCTGAACATCATCACAGAATTCATAAAGGACAAAAGCCACATAAATTCATCACATGTGATAAAGCCTGTGTCAATAAATCAAAGCTCAATAGACATAAAAAGACTCATATGGCCAAGAGATAGTATATATGCAGGGATTATGGAAAAGTCTCCATTTGGAGGTCAAATCTGATTGTTCATAAACAAGTTCATACTGGGGAAAAGCTGAATATATGTAGTGAATGTGGAAAAGCCTTCATTGAGAAGAAAGATCTTACTATTCATCAGTAAACTCATACTGGAGAGAAATCTTATGTATGCTTTGAATGTGGAAAAGACTTCAACAAAAGAAAACTCCTTGCTCATCACCAAATTAATATTGGTGAGAAACCCTATGCATGCAGTGAATGTAGAAAAGCCTTCATCAACAAGAGAAAATTCATTATTTATCACTGAATTCATACTGGCAAAAAGCCTTACAAATGCAGTGAATGGAAAAGGCTTCTCCCGAAAGGGAGATATTAGTATTCATAGGAGAACACATACTGGAGAGAAACTCTATGTATGCGGTGAATGTGGAAAAGGCTTCATGCAGAAGGGACATCTCATTGTTCATCAGAGAACTCATACTGGAGAAAAACTGTATATGCAGCAAACATGGAAAAGGCTTCATTGAGAAGAGAACTCTCACTGTTGATCAGCTAACTCATACTGGAGAGAAGCCCTGTATATGTACTACATGTGGAAAAGCTTTTACTGCAATAGAGATGTCACTATTCATGGACAAATTAGTACTGGAAAGAAGCCCTACTTGTGTTATCAATGTGAAAAAGGTTTCATACAGATGAGAGATCTCACTCTTCATCAACGAACTCACACAGGAGAGAAACCCTGTATATGTAGTGAGGGTGGAAAAGGCTTCACCAACAAGAGATATCTGATTACTCATCACCGAATTCATAGTGGTGAAAAACCCCATATATGCAGTCAATGTGGAAAATGTTTCATCCACAAGGAACATCTGATTACTCATCATGGAATTCATACTGGTGAAAAACCCTGTATATGCAGCAAACATGGAAAAGGCTTCATTGAGAAGGGAACTCTCACTGTTCATTAGTGAACTCATACTGGGCAGATGACCTATAAGGGCACTACATGTGGAAAAGCCTTTACCTGGAATGGAAATCTCACTATTCATCAATGAGTTCATACTGGTAGGAAACCTTACACATGTTGTCAATGTGAAAAACATTTCATTCAGAAGTGATATCTCACTTTTCATTAGCAAACTCACACAGGAGAGAAGCCCTAGGTATGCAGTGAATGTGCAAAAGTCTTCACCCAGAAGGGAAATCTCAGTACTCATCACCAAAGTCATACTTGTGAAAAACCTATGTGTGAAGTGAATGTGGCAAAGCCTTCAATCGAAAGATATGCCTCATAGCACATCAGAGGTAACAAAGGGATGACTCCCTATTAGTGCAGTGAATGTCAAAAATTGTAGTCTCAGAAGTCAAGTCTCATTATAAATCAGACACCCAGGTAAGAAACCCTGGAAATGTACCAAATATGAGAAGCCCTTTTCAAGAAGGCAGACCTCAGTGTATGTCAAAAGTCTCATAGGAGAGATGCCATATGGCTGCAGTGAGTATGGAAAAAACTGTTGCCTACATGTCTTCCTTTTCTTCACATAAAAGAATCAGATTTACAAATGTATATACAAATGTATAATACATACTACATTTATATAATACATTCATATATTTTTGTATGTCTGTATGTTACTAAAATCAATTCCTCTGTGTGACCTTTGGCCTTAGCCTGTGTTCTGATAAACAGCTTAAAATATTTTTCCCCCTTAACCCTGAGAAGTTACGGCATTTGTCATCATTAATTGGAAAAGCAGTGTGGGAGGAGGAAAGTGTTCCTATGGTGTTTTCTACCAAAAAAAGAATTGTTAGTAATTTCGAGGGGATTCCCCAGTCAATTGACATTTTCTAGGTAAGGTGTAAACAACTTGATGATTAGGTATTTTTGTCCAGTCAAGCCTAGTATTTAACAACTGTGTTGACTGAGTGTTTATGGGTAACTGATTGAACTCAGTTGTTGAGTGGGAGGTCCTATCTTGGAACTAGTGAGAGTAGCAGAAGATGCTAGCTGAGAGCTGGCCTGGGAGAGCAGCAGAGCCATGTGAAAGCTAAGGAGTCCTAGACCTGCTGCATTGGCTGTGAACTTGTCCTGTTACCTGAGGAGAACCATATGTGTAGCACAAAACCATTGTTACATAGTCCTTGGCCCCAAGCCAGTGGATTCACAGCAGGTACTTGCCACCAGAGAATCAGAAGTGAGTAATCCACTAAGAATGCCTCCATTATACTTGTAATATATAACTGTGTAGATAAGTGAGTTTCTCAATTTGTGTGCAAATTGAGTTAGTTGTGTTCTTCCACAGTAACTGGTTGGTTCGCATTCATATTGGGAAGAGTGCCATTGCTTCAAGATGAATATAAGTGCACTCCCATGGAGGTCACAAATGACCTCTCTACCATTAAGAAGAGCCTGTAGCTAAACAGGTCTTTTAGACATGGAGTACTTGTACTGAGAACCTCATGGACACAAGAGAAAGCTGTAAAACTGAAGGCAGTGCAAGAGAGTGACAAGTGGCAGCCAGCCAAACAGAGCCCCGTTGGAGAGAAATGGCAGGAGCGGAACAAGTTGTGGGAACCAGGGAGCATTTTGAGATGGCCTGGTGGGCTTAGGAGTACACAGAGAGCAAGCTGAACACTTCCTGGGAAGAGTCTTCCTGGTGGAGTATGATGTCTCTGGGAACTTATTGGCAGAGTTAAAGAGCTGTATCACTACTCTACCATGTCAGATGCCACTGAGTGCCGTAGCTGAGACAAGTTCCTCCTGGCAGGCACTGCCAACAAAAGAACATGTTAGCAGGCATGGTCAAGAGAAGGGTCTGGGTCTTCAAAGTGAGCGAGTGGCCATCTAAGATGCATCACTTGGTGCCAAAGCACTTGGCACAGTTGAGGATGAAGAACACCAAAGACATAAGGAAAATACGAGCCCAAGTGTCAGAAAGGGCTGAATAAACCACAGACTCCATCAGCCTGAGAGCAGAAGAACTAGATGGTGCCTGGATACCACCCATGTTCACCCTGACGGGAAACACAACAGAGAGTCCATGACAGGGCAGGAGAAAAGTTGGGTGCAGAACTCCAATTGTAGTACAAAGGCCAGACTCAATGGTCAGACTGACTGAAGGACCTCAGAAGACACGGCCCATGGACTGTCTTGTTAGCCCCAAACTAAAGCCACTCTGGAAGCAAACTTCAGACAAAGATTGGATTGGACTATAAGACTTGAAATGATTGTTGTGAAGATTGCTACTTAGTGCTGGTAGATTCATGAGACTGACTGGGCAACTCCTGTCCAGAGTTAAGATAGTGAAGGGAGAAGGGGACAGGAGCTGGTTGAATGGACATAAGAAACATGAAATGAAAAGGACAAGTACGCTGTCTTATAGAGAGGGGAACTAGGGTCACACGACAATTTGTGTATAAATTTTTGTATGAGAAACTAAGTTGAATTGTAAACTTTAACTTAAAACTCAATTACAGAACCAAAACTTTTACTTGAAATGCAATTAAAAAAACAGAGGAAGGCCTGTGAGGACCAGTGAATCCCTTTCCTACAACCTTCTAGTGATGGTTTTGTGTCCCACAAAATGATTGAGTGGGACTACCCAAATAAGGTGTGTGAAAGACTTGCCAGGATGGACTCGGACATGCAAATGAGATTCCTGAGGCCGACCACAGGGGTTGGTTGGTTTGCAGCCGTGCTGAAAATAGGCCAGCCCTGTTTTGTAAGAGATTCACTTGCCTGGTTAGATTTATGCCTAGGTATTTTATTCTCCTAGAGTTATTGGAAATGAAATTATTTCCAGTTTCCCTTTTAGATTTCTCATTTCTGGTGTATCAAAACTTACCTGATTTTTTGTTTTGTTAGTTTTGTATCCTGAAACTTCGGTAAGTTCCCCTGTTAGTTGTAGAAGTTTCTTGGGGGGGCTATAAGATCACTGTATTTTTAAATGGATACGATGTTAGTTCTTTTCCAATCTGAATACCTTCTATGATTATTGTTTCTTCTCTGCTTGTTTTTGTGTACTCATTATGGAAAACAGAATAGTGGTTCCTGAAAAAAACTAAAAGTAGGAGTGTCATGTGATTTGTAATTTCATTCCTAGATATATACCCAACAGACTTAAAAGCAGAGATTCAAAGGCTTGTCCACTAATGTTCATTGCAGTATGTGGTCCAAATGATGGCCTTTATAGTCCCTGTCTCACCATGGTCTTGGTAACCCCAGCAAGTAACTGGGGGCTTATGCACATAAGGTGCTGTGGTCCACCAAGGGAAGTGGATAGCTTGCTGGTAATGTAAATCAAGCACATGGCACTTGTATGGCATAGGGATTACGTAAATAAAAGTGTCTAACCAAGGATTTGGTTAGTCTTGCTATCCTAGATGGTTTGAAATAAGCCATCCTAGAGGTTGACAGGGGGTGTAAGGGTGAGGGTGTGGTAACCTGATTACCACCTAGTAGAAGAGACAGGAGCCGAGTGTGTCCTTTGCATCCAGAGTCCCTGCACTAAGAACTCTCTAAACCTGGGAGATAGACAGCAGTGATACTGGAGATGATGCTAAGAGGCTGAGAAGCTATGGCAGTAAAATGGCCACAGCAGAACCAGGACATTGTCATGAGACACCAAAATAGGCTTCCTGGCCCATAGAGTTGCGCAGTTATGTGAGCGTGAAGCCAGACACTTGAGTGGCATTGAGTAGGAGGCGTATTGGTGGAGTAGAGTACCTCTGGGCACCCACTGATGGAGCTACATTTGCTAAACCATGGTGCAAGAGAGCTCAGGGCCTTTGGGCAGGAGGCTAGCTGGACAACTGGGGTACCTTCAGGAATCTGTCACTGGAACACATCTGACCCACATGGCAAGGGAGCTGAGTACATTTGGGAAGACACTTGCTGGCAGAGTGTGATGTCAGTGGGCATGTATTGGCAGAGTTGAAGAGCTTTGTACACTTGCCAGAGCAGTGCTGATTCAGTGCAAAGGGGCTTAGTCATTGGCAGGCCTGCCAGTGGACATAGGTGAGAGGAGGCTGTCGTAATAAAAGGATGATGTTTTCATACTGAGTTGTAACCCATTACTTTCCTAGTAAACCTCATAATTTTCAGTACTTCTTTGAGTTTGGTGTGGTCATTGCAATGAGTTATGAAACTCAGCAGAGAAGTAGAGTGCCATAGGAGGCATGGCTGGTATCAGAAATGGTTAGAAGTTTGGAGGGTGGACACTTGGGTGAGTGGTGCATGTGGTCTTGAAAGCTAGCAAGTGGCCATCTAAGTGGCATCAATTCGTCCTGACCCACCCGGAACATAGGACAATGAAAGACTTCAAAGACGCAAAGAAAATATGAGCCTGCTAGACAGAAAGGACCTCATCCAGAGATGACATCAGCATGAGACCAGAGGAAGTAGATTGTACCTGTCCACTACCAATGACTGCCCTGTCAGAATACTATATAAACTCTGATGTAGTGGGACAAAAAGGGGTGCACAGAATTCAAACTTTATTAAGAAGACCAGACATGATAGACTGAATAGATAGACTGATAGACTGAAGGACCCCCCCAAGACATGGCCCCCAGACTATGTTGGCCTAGAACAGAAACCGTTCTGAAGCCAACTGTTGAGACAGAGATTGGGCTGGACTTTAAGACCTAAAATGATCCTGGTGAAGAGTGAGCTTCTTGCCATTAGTAGATGCATGAGGTTAATGGGCAGCTCCTCTCCGGATGTTAGATGAGTGGATGGGACAGAAGCTGGTTAAATGGACTCCGGAAATACACGGGGGAAAGAGACTCTGCTGTCAGAGGGTGGGGAGGGCAGCTAGAGTTACATAGTGTGTGTATTTTTGGTATGACAAATTGTCTGGGATTGCAAACTTTCACTTAAATTACAATAAAATATTGTTTTAAAAGGTTTGAAGGTAGAGGTATATTTGATACCCACCTCTTAGGAATCAGTCTTTAACTATTGATGCTGATAATTCTCCCATCTTGAAAAGTTAGGTAAGAAGCTGAGACACCTCTGCCACACTGTTCTTAAGAGTTAGCATCGAAAGCAGAATGTGTTTCAATGACTTCAGACTCCTGAAAGCATGGAATATAGGATGAGAAAGAATGAAAGGGATATGGAAAATTAAAGTTTTGATTCTCTTATGGTTCTTTTACCTGTTGTTACCTCTCACAGCTGTTGTGCTGCATTTGAAGGGAAAAAAGATGTATCTGGCGTGGTCTGGGGCAACAACCAGGCCACTTAATCAAGATAATTGTAGAGGGCAAGGCTCTCTGGTTCCACACAGCCAGAGGACCAAGACCATGTGATTGTATTTGGGAAGACAGTCAATAGGTAGAAAACATAAAACTGCAATGTACATACATATATATATACATATATATATATAATTTACTGTGGATACTGAATGTGTCTCTTACCTATGATTGTAAAACAGATCTAAATGTATGAGCAAATTAATATTGCTTAACATAGATAACAGAGAGCAGGTAACTGTGCCTTCAACCAATATTTAATTGGATATGCTTAAGGGGAGCTAGGACTTCCCCAAAGGAACGACAGGCTGTAGCTTTGAATGGAGTAGACCTGTTTTCATTAGAAAAGACTTGCAGACCTACCCAGAACTGGTGGGAGAGCAGAAAATTTGCAGCTGAAGGAAGTACCTACAGGGGCAAAAAAATGAATGTTTTGCCTCCTGAATTTGAGCAAGCAATTTCCATTGGGTGCACTGAAGCCTGAAAAGTCAGAGTCCATCAGAAGAACCTCTTTTGACATCTAGGTCAATTGGTACAACTAAGGTGTTTCTTCTTCTCTGCATCCCAACTTGGTGAGTGGCATCTGGGGTCTTAAAAGCTAGCAAACTGCCATCTAAGGAGCATCGGTTGTTCTCAACCCAACTGGAACAGAAGAGAACAAAGAGCATCAAAGATGAGGACAGTGTGAGTCCAGGTGACAGATGGGGCCAAATGATCCAGAATCTACACCAGCATGAGACGTGTGCCCAGCCACCCCCAATGTCTGCCTTGAGAGGCAGTATGATGGGAAGTGGGAGAAAACTAGGAATACAGGTCTAGAGTTCTATTAAAAGACCAGACTTGATGAGTGGCGGCTGGGCTCTTAAAAGCCAGCAAGCTGCCATCTGAGGAACATCAGTTGGTCCCATTCCAGCTGGAACAGATGACAACCGAGAACCTCGAATACACAAGGCTAAATAAGCCCAGGAGACAGAAGGACGTACATGATTGGGAGACTACATCAGCATGAGACCAGAAGAACCAGATGGTGTCCGGCCACCACCAAAGACAGCCTTGATAGGTGACACAATGTAGAGTTCCCTGAGGGAACACCAGAAAAAAGGTGCAGTTCAAGAACTGTACTAAAAGACTGAATTGACGGTCTCACAGCCTGGAGGGTCCCCTGGAAACAGAATTCCTAGACATGCTGCTGGCCCTGACCTGAAGCCAGTACTGACTTGAGACAAGAATGGTCTGGATTTGGGGACACATTGTGAACATATGGTATGTGTACTTTATGGTTTTATACATTTATGGGAAGCTGTCCTACTGGTTTCTTCCTAGGTGAGAGAGAAGAGGGTGGAGAGCAGGGGACAGGGGCTCATTAAGAGGATGTGAGAAATACAGACTGCAAAGGAGGAATGTGCTGTCACTATGTGCGGAGAGCAGATGGACCAGCAGTTAGGTGGGCATGAAAAATTGATTTAATCACAATAAAAAAATAAAAGCACTGTTTTGGCAGCTATTTCCATGATAAGAATGTTGAGCTGGAGTGTAAACATCTCTGAGATTTTTTCATCTTTTGGCACTGCCCTCAGACTAGCAGACCAGATGTTTCCCAGTTCATAAAGTGAAAATAAAGCTAATGAGTTCATATACACATTTAATGTGAAAATTTTATTTTTGACACCTATTTTTGGATAATTCACACTCCTCCCCCCAGACATTCTTAATTGCTTGTGCATAAAACAGTGCTGGCTAAGAAATGGAATGGAGAGGCAAATTGAGGTAGTGCTGATTCAGTTCAAGAATCTTCGACTCCCAAGTGTGAGGCCAGGCTTGGATTCCTACGAGGGCACTGGCTTCACCTTTAGTAGCCTTTCCCCTCAGTGCTGCTCCAAACAGAACCCAGGCTCATTCTACCTGCTGGTTTGCCCTGTGAGGGCCACTCTCAGACAGTAGTAGCTTCTCCAAACTTTTTCTATCCTTACAGTCAACTTGGTATCAGCCATTTCCAGTTAGAAGGCTTTCCATTTTGTCAGCCTCCCTGCTTTCCCCCTTTTCCAGGTACCTTACCTAGAGTTGGAATCAACTCCACGGTAGTAGATTTCATTTTCTGGTTTTTACCAAGAGGGCCTCTCTTCTACTGACTCTCCAATTCCCACTTGATGTTTCCAAACTTTCCTTCCTTCTTTTTTTCAACATAGTGTTGAAAGAGCTTGAGTGTATTTCCTTTTTTTGCCTATGCTGCCGAGTGTAATCTGTGCCATGTTTTCCTAGTGCAGGTGGAACCACCGAAAAGCTGTCCATTTTTTTCAAGGGTCCAGGGGACAGGGAATAGGACTGTTTGGTTGGCTGCCTCCTTTTCTTGGCTGTTCTGCCGTGAAAAAGAGGAATTTTGATAGCAGTTATCCTACTTTGATAATGATACCTTCTTACACAAACTAAAACTCACTGTCTTCAGAATTGACTCTAACTCATAGCGACCCCAGAGGGTGTCCTAAACTGTAAATCTTTCAAAAGCCAGTTGCCACACCTTCTTCCCACGGAACGTCTGGTGTTTCCAACTACTGACCGTGGGGGTTGCAATCACTTACTTTAAGGACACTCACTAGGGCTCATAATTGTTAGACAGATAGACAACTATTCCCTTTGCAGACATCTGTGATCAAAATCAACGCAACGGTGGTTCTTCCTTCAACCCAAACATGACAATCCTTTATTTTCCCAAACTGCGCTTACTAAGCATGAATTTGAAAAGATATGGCTTGGTGAAAGGGTAAAGAGACCAATTTGTCAAGTCGTATCTGTCGATATCAGTAAAAGGCAGAGGGCAATGTTCAACAAATTGTGTTCAGATTAAAGCTTGACGTTTTATATTTATTCCTCTTTCTTTCTTTATGGAAACCTTGATGGTACAGTTAGTAAGAGCTACCACTGCTGGCCAGTTGGGATTGGCCAGGCGCTCCTTGGAAACTCCATGGGACAGTGTTACTCTGTTCTCTGAGGTCGCCGTGAGAGAATCTGAAACAACTAGACAGCGCCAGGCTTGGTTTTTCCGTTTCTTCTCTTTATAATCCATCTTGTACCTAGTTTCTTGACGTCGTTTCATTTTTTCAAAAATCAAAATGATCTCCAGACATGCGTATGGAGTAAATGCTCAGAAAAAACTTCATGTTCCTATTTCCATGCGTTGACATTAGTTCTAACACCGCATCCTGGCACAGAAACAGCCGCTTTTTATCCTGTACGTCCTGTTTTCAAATATGGCCGCCTCTACAGAGACGCACCAGCAGTGCGCAGACATAATGCTTCGAAAGGGAATGAGAGAAATGCGTTTGTCCTCGGCTTTCAAACTTCAGACCCTCGAAGGCCTCCATAGGGGAACAGGATTCGGCGTGCTGCGTAGGGAAGGCTTGTGGGTGGAGCTGAGCACTTTCAGGCGGGTTACTGAGAGAGGTGGGTGTCCCAGCGTTAGAAGAGCTTTGTGACAGTCGCCAGGGCAGGGGCCGGAGAGAGGCGTGCTCTCTTTGTGACAGCAAAGAATAGCTAAGATGTACCAGTTATTTGCATCATACACACGTAACTGTATGGTCTGTGAGTGTGGTGTAACCATTGCGTTGAATTACCAAACACGGCAGAGAAGTAGCGGGTGCCCCGTGAGGCATAGTTTGTGTGAGACTGGTAAACTTGGCCGAGAGAAGGGCCTGTCTGATCCCGCCTGGCAGGAACCAGTCTTGGGCTGTTAACCTGGATCACCGTCACCCTGGGAAAGTCAGAGGAGGGAGGAAGCCGGCTCTGCCACATCATTTTTGCAGCTTGTATCAGCACTGAGATTCTTTGCAGTAATTCCAGCTTCAGGGAAACTGGGAGTTTTATTTATGTATTTCTTATTATGATTGAATGAAATGTACACTCCGATATATATTTGCATGCCCACCTATATGCAACTCCCACTGCTCTCCCTGCCTGGTGACAGCACACACTTCCTGTATGCTCCATACACGTCCTATCCTCCTAGCAGCGTCTTGTCCCTGCCTCTCCACCCACTCCCCTTCCTCTGGTAGGAGGTCAGTAGGATGACATCTTATAGATGCATAGAACCGAAAATTGCACATGTGAAATGGTCACTCCGTGTTGCCAAGTCCAATCCATTCCTCTCCGAAGAGTTGACCTCCATTATGATTTATGGACAGGGGCAGCATCAGGGCCAGGGGCCATGCTCCCAGGGTAACCCCGAAGCCCCTGGACCATCAGTGGTGCTCTTTTAGTGGAGATCTCAGGGTGCACCCCTTTTTATTCTTGTGTTGCCAGTGAGACTCCACTTTGTGAGCTCCATCATGACTATCACTGGTGGTGGCTGGGCACCATCTGGTTCTTCTGGTCACGAGTCAATGTAGTCACCCACTCACGTGCGTCTCTCAGTCTTCTGGGCTCTCTTTCTCCCATGTCATTTTGGTCCTTGGTGATCATCCGTTCCTGCTGCGTTGGGACCATTTGCTATACCCTCAGATGGCCACTTGGCAGCTTTTAAGACCCCAGACGCCACTCACCAATGTGGGGTGTAGAGAGCTCTCTTAGCAAAACACTAGTTGTGCCAAGAAATTGGGAGTTTTTAAGAGAAAGAAGAATGGACTTGAGAAATGAAACTTTGGGTTGCTTGGTGGTTACTTTGCTGTTAACCTTAGTGGCTGAAAGGAAACTAACACTGCAGCTGAGAAGGGAGAAGCTTTACCTTGGGCAAAAGCTAGCCACGGAGGATTGGAATGTTGGATGGAGACCAGGGTATTGGGATTTGACCCCCCCAGGGGCCCAAGCCCATATGCATGTCAATGGGAATGTAGTGAAGTGTGGGGAAGAGTAGTTGTAACTGGAATATTTTAAAAAGGGTTATGTGTTTAATTGAATTTTCTATGGAGATTGAATGTTTACCCTACCTGGTGTTTTAAAGAGACCTCAATGTGTGATTAAAATGAGTATTGGGTATTATAAATTACGGGGGATGTCACTCCATTTCCAGCCACTTATTGACTCGATATAATGATAGGGGAATCATTTTCCTAGCTGATACTTGATTGGATATGGTAAAAATGGAAGTATAATTTGTCGACCAAAACACAGATTTTTCTTTGCAAGCCCACCAAAACAAAAACCCAAAACAACTACCATCAAGTCAATTCCTCACTCTTAGTGGCCCTATAGGATGAAGTTGAATTGCTCTATAGAGTTTCCAAGGAGCACCTGGAGGATTTGAATTGCAGTCTCTTGGGTAGCTGACATAATACTGAACCACTATTTAGCCAGAAACTTGAAAGAGAGTTGAGGTTGAAAAAACGTCTCACTCAGATGATGCATTTGCAAAGACTTACAGAGTTCTGCAGAACTGCTGAGAGACTGAAAGCTTTGCAGTTGAAGGAAGGACCTGCAGGCAAAAGGTGACTATTCTTTTTGAATTTTGAGCCAGTAAGTGGTTTGTGTTTGGGTGTATTATGGCAGGACAAGTTCTCGCCTGTCAGGACCCACTTTCAGGACTACAAGTTAAAGGGAACAAGCCAGTATCCAGCATGATAAATAATGGGAACCCCCTAGGTTCAGTCAGTGAATGGAAGGAAGTAGGGTAGGTGTAGCACTGAAGAGACAGGCTGAGTTTGAGTGTTTTCTGTTTGCATCTGTTAACCTAGCCCATGGGGGGAGGGATGAGATGGGGACTAACCCCAGTGACCCACCTGAATGACTAGGGATGAACAGACCAGAACTTGACATAATGAAGGTAAGGAGGTTTAATGGCATGAGCTGGTACAGATTGCTGCAACTGAATGTCTTTCTGTGGAAGGGACTGTGCTTAAATGAATGCAGGTGCTCAAAATTCACATCAGAAGAAAAGATTTTCAGACCGAGGAACATCTTGTCTCCTCAGAGTACTGGTTTGATAGGACTGGGCCATGTAAACATTGGCTATCTAAAATGGGGAGTATATAATGGTGCAGAAAAACCTGGTGGACTAGTGGTTAAGTGCTCCAGCTGCTAAGCAAAAGGTCATCAGTGCACATCCACCAGCCTCTCCTTGGAAACTATGGTGCAGTTCTACTGTGTCCCATAGGGTCTCTGTGATTCGGCATTGACTTAACAGCGCCTGGTTTGGTTGTTTGGTTTTTATAACGGCACATCATAGCTGGCTTGCGTAATTCTGTGAGTGTGTTTAACGTATAAAATGAGGAGACAAGGGAGAATCCCAACTGTGGTGGTTAAGGTTTTGTGTCAGTTTTCTGGGTCTTCATTCTTTGTGACTTGCCAGTTATGGTGTGGTTTGGCAGTTTCCTACTGATGCAGTCTCCTCCATGATGTGATCTGACATAATGTGGTCACTTCCATGAAGGAACCTGCCGTGAGCAGCCAGTCAGCTTATAGGGAGTTTCCTTGGGGCTGTAGCCTGCATCTGATATGGATGGGCTTTCTGGCAAGGCTCTCTGACTTTTGCTCTCTCAGAATCCTCCAGCTGGCTCCTGATCATCTGGTCTGCAGTTCTTGGGACTTGAGCTGGCAGCTTCCCTGCTGATCTTTGGGTGTGTCAGCCTGTGAGGTCTGTATGTAGGGTTTACCAGCCCCTGCAGCTGTGTGAGTTAGGAGAGGTCTCCACTCTGACCCACATTCTAGCCTTTACACTGCATGAACCATTTCCTTGGTCTCTTTCTCTGTCTCTGCATATATGTGTGTGTATACATGTATATGTATGTATAAGAGGTAATGACAATTAAGTGAAGGACCTTAATTTTTTTAAGTTGTGTCTATCTCATTGGTGAATATCACTGTGGTCACCTTCAAAGTACTCCCCTTTGGGGGCTATGCACTAATGCCAGCGCCTAGACCACCCTTCAAAGCAATTTTGGAACTCTTTCTGGAATGGCCATTGTGCATGCTGGTACAGTGGCAATTTCACAAATTGTTGTCTGTGAGGGACTTTTTAGCCAGTAAACAAATAACTGCATTGGAATGCCCTCCCTACTCACCTGGTCTGGCCCCCCAGTGACCTTGCCCTTTACCCAAAGATAAAAGAAATATTGAAAAGAAGACAGTTTGATGACATTCTGGAGGACATCAAGGGTAATACAACAACAGCTCTGATGGCTACTGAAGAAAGAGTTCCAAAATGGCTTTGAATGGTGAACTAGGCACTGGCATCGGTACGTAGCTTCCCAAGGGGATACTTCAAAGGTGACTGTAGTGATAATTCAGCAATGAGGTACGTAGCATGTTTTCTTGGGTGAGTTCACTAATTTACTTGTCAGTCCTTATGTGATGTTGTTAGGTGCCTTGAAGTCAATTCTGACTCATAGAACCCAGTGCACAACAGAGGGAGACACTGCCTGGTCCTGCACCATATCTGCAATTGATTTGATGCTTAAGCCCATCGTTGCAACCACTATGTGAGTCCATCTTGTTGAGAGTTTTCCTGTTGTTTACTGACCCTCCTGCCTACCAAGCATGATGTCCTTCTCTAGGTATTAATTCTTCCTGACGTGTCCAAAGTTTGAAATGTAGTATCACTATCTTGGCTTATAAGGCGCAGTCTGGTTATACTTCTTCTAGAACAGATCTGTTTGCTATTTTCACAGTCCGTGGTACATTGAGTATTTGTCTCCAACATCACAATTTAAAGGCACCAGTTCTTCTGTCTTCCTTATTCATTGTCCAGCTTTCTCATGCACGTGATGCGATTGAGAATTTCATGGCTTGGGTCAGGTGACCCTCAGTCTGCAAGGTTACCGTTTACTTTTTAACAGATTAAAGAAGTCCTTTGCATAGATTTTCCCAGTGCAATGCATCTTTTGATTTCTTGACTGCTGCTTTCATGGGTGTTGATTGTGAAACCAAGTAAAATGAAATCCTTGACAACTTCATTCTTTCTCCATTTATTATGCTGTTGCTTACTGGTCCACTTGTGAGGCGTTTTCTTGATGTTGAGAGGTGCAATCCTTACTGAAGGTTGTGGTCTTTGATCTTCATCAGTAGGTGTTTCCAGTCCTCTTCATTTCCAGCAAGCAGGGTTGTATCATCTGCCTAACACAGGTTGCTAGTGAGTCTTCTTCCAAGCCTGATACCTGATTCTTCTTCACATAGTCCAGCTTCTTGGTTTATTTGCTCAGCATACAGCTTGAAAATGTGTGGTGATAAGGTACACACCTTTCCTGACTTGACACCATGCAGTGTCCTCATTTTCTGTTGGCACAGATGCCTCTTGATCCACATACAGATTCTTGATGAGCACAGTGAAATGCTGTGGAATTGCCGTTCTCCTCAATGTTATCCATAATGTGTTATTATCCACAGAGTCAAATGCCATTCCAAAGTCAGTAAAATAAAGGTAAACATCTTTCTGATATTCCCTGCTTTCAGCCAAGATTCATCTGACATCAGCAGTGATATCCCTGGTTTCACATCATTTTCTGAATCTGGCTTGAATGTCTGGTAGCTTCCTGTCAATCTACTGTTACAGTCACTTTTGAGTGATCTTGAGCGAAATTTTAGTTGTATATTGTTCGATAATTTCCTCATTCTATTGGATCACCTTTCTAGGGAACAGGCATGAATATGAAACTCTTCCAGTCAGTTTGCTAGGTAATTGTCCTCCAAATTACCTTTCATAGGTGAGCCAGTGCTTCCAGTGCTGCATTCCTTTGTTGAAACATGTTGATTGATATTCCATTAGTTCCTTGAACTTTGTTTTTTTCACAGTGCTTTCAATGCAGCTTCTTGGGTGTCTTCACTGAGTAGCATTGGTTCCTGGTCATATGCTGCCTCTTCAAATAGCTGAACACCAACCAGTTATTTCTGGTATAATGATGCTGTGTTTTGTTTCCATCCTCTTTTGATGCGTCTTGAGTCATTTAATGTTTTCTTTGTAGAATCCTTCACTATTGCAACTTGAGGCTTGAATTTTTCTTTGGTTCTTTGAGTTTCAGAAACGCAGAGCATGTTCTTCCCTTTTACTTTTGTTTCCAGCTCTTTACACATGTTGTTATAATACTTTGTCTTCTTGTGTCACTCTGAAATCTTCTGTTCAGTTCTTTTATTTTATAATTCCTTCCTTTTGTTTTAGCTACACGACCTTTCTGAGCAAGTTTCAGTCTATTCTGACGTCCAGTTTAGTCTTTTCTTTCTTTCCTGTCTTTTAATGACCTCTTTCTTCATGGATGATGTCTTTGATGTCATTCCACAACTCATCTGGTCTTTGGTTACTAGTGTTCAGTGCCTGATATCTGGTCTTGAGAACATCTCTAAACTCAGGTGGGATATACCGAAGGTCATACTTTGCCTCTCTGGATTTGTTCTAATTTTCTTCAGTTTCAGTTTGAACTTCTATATGAGCAATTGATGCTCTGTGTTGCAGCCAGCACCTGGTCTTGTTCTATCTGCAATATTAAGCTTTTCCATTGTTGCTTTCCACAGATATGGTCAGTTTGATTCCTGTGTATTCCATCTGGTGAGACTCATGTGTATAGTTGCCATTTATATTGGTGAAAAAAAGTATTTTCAATGAAGTCATTGGTCTTGCAAAGTCCTCTCATTCTATCTCCTTCATCATTTCTGTCACCACCAAGACAGTATTTTCTAACTACCAACCCTTCTTCTTTGTTTCCAACTTTTGCATTCTAATCACTAATAATTATCAGTACATCCTGATTGCATGCTGGATCAATTTCAGAGTCCAGAAACATAAAAATCTTCAATTTCTTCATCTTTGGCCTTAAAGGCTGGTGCATAGTTATAACCCTTTCAAATGGAGAGGAAATTAAGAAGATATACAGAAGTTAAAGATTGGTTTAAACTTAGGATATTAAGGGGGATCACTGGGCTAGCCACAAAGCAAACTGACAATGCAATGTATCAAAACAGAAAACATAATACCGGAGTCTCAACAAACACAAAACCAACAATGAAAAAGAGGAAAAGTAAACCTATAAAGAAAAACAACCCAGAATAGAATATTAAGAGAAACAAACAAAAAAAACACCAATAACACAAAAATAAAGGCATCAAAATGACAGCACTGAACACATGCCTGTCAATAATTACACTGAATGTAAACAGAATAAATGCTCCAATAAAGAGGCAGAGACAGCCTGGATCCCAAGACATGATCAGTCTATACATTGCTTACAAGAAACTCACCTTAGACGCGAAGATATGAACAAACTGAAAATCAAAGTGTGGAAGAGTACATACTAAGCTAACAACATGCAAACAAGAGCAGGAGTGGCAATACTAATCTCAGATAAAATAGATTGATTCTGTCTGTAAGGTCCACCATCATGGACAAGGATGATCACCATTTATTACTGAAAAGTTTGATACATAAGCAGGATATAAGAATATTAAATATTTATATACCCAATGCCAAAGCATCTAAATATATTCAACAAATGCTGACAACATTGAAAAAGGAGATCACTCACTCTATGATAATAGTAGGAGACTTCAACATTCCACTTTTAATAATGGACAGATCATCCAGAAAAAAAACCACAGTAAAGATACAGAAGATCTTGTTGCAACAATCAACTGATTAGAGTTTATCGACATATACAAAACTTTCTACCCAATAACAGATAAGTAAATCTTTTTTTCTGGTGCATATGGAACATTCTCCAGAGTAGACCATGTATTAAGACATAAGGCAAGTCCAATCCAATTGAATTGCAAAGCATCTTCTCAGACTATAAAGCCATAAAAGTTGAAATCAGTAGCAGAAAACACATAGGGAGAAATCTGAACTGAAGAAAACTGAACAACACCTTGCTCAAAAATCCATAGGTTTTAGAAAAAAATCAAGGATGCAATAAAGAAGGTTATCGAATCAAATGAGAATGAAAACACAACCTATCAGAACCTATGGAAAAAAGCATTACTCAGAGGTCAGTTTATCTCTATCAATGCACGCATCCAGAATGAAGAAAGGCCTGAAACCAAAAAGTTAACCCTATAACTTGAGCAAGTAGAAAGAGAGCAACAAAGACACCCCTCAGGCACTAGAAGACAGATAATAAAAATTAGAGAAGAACTAAGTGAATTAGAGAATAGAAGAACAATTGAAAAAATTAAAAAGTATCAAAACCTGGTACTTTGAAAAGATCAACAAAATTGAAAAACCATTGCCTAAACTTCCAAAAGAAAAATAGGAGTGGAAACAACCCAAATAAAAAATGAGATGGAAGATGTCATAACAGACCCAACCGAAATTAAAAGTACCATAATAGAACATTACAAAAGACTGTACTCTAACAGATTTCAAAACCTAGAGGAAATGGACAAATTTCTAGGTTCACTTCACCTACCAAAATTATTGCAAGGAGAAGGAGAACAACTTAATAAACCCATCACAAAGGAAGAAATTGAAAAAGTCATCAAAAATATACCATCCAATAAAAGTCGTGACCCAGATGCCTTCCCTGAAGAATTCTACCAAGCTTAGAGAGGAGGTAATTACAATACTAAAGAGGCTGTTTCACTGCATAGAAAAGGACAGAATACTCCCAAATTTACTCTATGAAGCCAGAATAACCCTGATACCAAAGCCAGGGAAAGATCTCAGAAAGAAAGAAAATTATAGATTAATATCACTGATGAACTGAGATGCAAAAATCTTCAAAAAAATCCTAGCCAATAGAATTCAACAACATATCACAAAAATAATTCATCATGACCAAGTTGGATTCGCACCAGGAATGCAAGGCTGGTTCAACATCAGAAAAACAATTAATGTGACCAACCGTATAAATAACTCAAAGGATTAAGAATCATCTGACTTTGTCAATTGATGTAGAAAAGGCATCTGATAACAGAATCTATGGAATACAGCAAAAGCAGTGCTCAGAGGTTAGTTCATCTCTATAACTGCACATATCTGGAATGAAGAAGGGGCTGAAACCCTACAACTTGAACAAGTAGACAGAGAGCACCTAAAGAACTGCTTAGGAACCCATTCATGTTTAAAACTTTCAGCAAAATAGGAGTAGATGGGAAATTTTTCAATGCAATAAGGGGCATCTGTACAAAGCCAACTGCCTACATCATCCTGAATGGAGAGAGATTGAAAGAATTCCCTTTGAGAATGGGAACCTAGACAAGGATGCCCACTGTCACAACTTCTATTCAGCATTGTCGTAGACATTCTAGCCAGAGCAATTAGACAGGACAGAGAAATAAAAGGTATCCACATTGGCAAAGAAGAAGTAAAAATCTCCCTATTTGCAGATGATATGATTGTATACACAAAGAATTCTAAAGAATCCATAAGTAAACTACTGATACTAATAGAAGAGTTCAGCAAAGTGTCAGGATATAAGATAAACATAAGTAAATTGGTACGATTCCCTTACACCAACAAAGAGAATGTCAAAGAGGAAATCATCAAATCAATACCATTTACTGTAGCCTCCAAGAAGGTAAAATATGTAGGAATAAATCTAACCAGAGAAATAAGAGACCTATACAGAGAGAATTACAAGACCTTACTGCAGAAACCAAAAGAGACTTAAAAAGTGGAGAAACCTACCCTGCTCATGGATGGGAAGACTTAACATTGTGAAAATGTCTATTTTTATCCAAAGCGATCTACAGATACAATGCAATTCCAATACAAATTCCAGTGCCATTTTTTAATGAGGTAGAGAAACAAATCACCAACTTTGTCTGGAAATGGAAGACACTTCGGATAAGCAAAGCACTACCAAAGAAGAGGAACACAGTAGGAGGCCTCACACTACCCAAACTAAGAACTCATTATACTGCCACAGTAGTCAAAACAGCCTGGTGTTGGTGCAAAAAGAGATGTATAGGCCAATGGAACAGAATTGAGACCCCAGAAATATCACCATCCTCTTATGAACAGTTGATATTCAACAAAGGCTCAAAGGTTGTAACCTGGGGTAAAAACAGTCTCTAACAAATGCTGTTAGCAGTATTGGATATCTGTCTGCAAAAAACTGAAAGAGGAGCCATATCTCACACCTTACACAAAAACTAACTCAAAATGGATTAAAGACCTAAATAGCAAACCTAAGACAATAAAGATCATTCAAGAAAACATAGGATCAAGAATGGAAGTTCTAATACATGGCTTAGGCAGACTTAAAAATCTGACAAAGCATGAACAACAGAAGAGAAAATAGATAAATGGGAACTACTAAGAATCAAAAGTTTTTGCTCATCCAAAGACTTTATTAAGACAATTAAGACTGCCTGCAGAATGGGAAAAAATATTTGGCAACTATATGTCAGACTGATGTCTGATTTCAGTAATCTACAAGGTACTGCAAAATAGCAACCAGAAAAAGATAAATAACCTTATTAAGCAATGGGCAGAGGAGATGAACAGGCACTTCACCAAGGAAGACATCCGGACAACCAAAAGACACGTGAGGAAATGCTCACCATCATTAGCAACTAGAGAAATCCAAAGCAAAACTACAATGAAATACTATCTCACCCCAGTAAGATTGGCCATAATCCAAAAAACACAGAACACATGCTGAAGAGCTATGGAGTGACTAGAACTCTCCTACACTGCTGATGGAAATGTAAAATGGTACAACCATTTTGGAAAGCAATTTGGTGCTTCCTTAAAAAGCTAGAAATAGAAATACCATTTCATCTAGTACTCCGACTGCTCAGAATATATCCAAAAAGAAATAAAGGTGGTCACATGAACAGATACATGCAGGTGAATGTTTATTTCAGCACAGTCCACAATAGCAAAAAGATGGACTCAACCTAGGTGCCCATCAGCAGATGAATGGATAAACAAACTATGGTACATATACTCAGTGTAACACTATGCAATAATAAAGAACAATGATAATTTCAGGAAGCATCTCATAGCCTGGTTTGAACTGGAAGACATTACGCTGAGTGAAGTCTATCAGGGGCAAAAAGACAAATATTGTATGAGACCACTGCTATAAGGACTTAAAAGTAGACTTCTGTACAGATGAAGAAGACTCTTGGATGGCTACAAGATTATAGAAATCAGATGTTGGCCCAACATATAGTTGCCAAATATTTTTTGCCTCTGTGTAGGTAGTCTTTTAACTGTCTTGATAAGGGTTGGACAGGGTCAGGCATAGATTAGATAGTGAATCAAAGTTTGGTTAGGTGAAAGCAGTGACAGCACACAGTGGAGTAGATCACCTTAACTGGACTTCACCATAAACTGAAAGGTTTTCTAAAGTTAACCCAATATTTCAAAGGATAGTAGCAGGGATGTGAGGGTCTCTGGACCATGTATTCAGGGGACATTGAGGCCAATTAGTATAGCTAGTCTATTACTAAGAGAGCCTTCTATACCCCATTATTGGTGAGTGGTATCTGGGTTCTTAAAAGCTAGTAAGCTGCCATCTGATGTACATCAAATTGTCCCAGTTCATCTGGAGCATATAATCACCCAGGAAAACAAAGATATAAGGAAAAAAGAGCCCAGATGACAGACGGACCCATATGAATGGCAGACTGTATCAACATGAAACCAGAAGAACCAAATGGTGCCCAGCTCCCACCGAAGACAGCCATGATGGGGGACACAATGTAGAGTCCCTGAGGCAACACAAGGAAAAGATGTGTGCAGGCCAAGAACTCTACTAAAAGACCTGAACTGGTGGTCTGACAGCCTGCAGGGTCCCCTAGGAACCTGGCTTCTAGACCTGTTGCTAATCCTGAGTGGAAACGAGTAATGAGTCAGCTCTTCAGACAAGAATGGATTGGACTAGGACATAGTGTGAACATAAGGTGTGCATACTTTGTGCTTCTTTGCATTCACAGGAGACTGTTCTACTAGTCTGTTTCTAGATGGGACACAGGAGAGTACAGAGGGGGAGACAGATGCTTGTTAAGAGGATACGAGACAGAGTGAAAAAGAGGAGTGTGCTGTCATCAGGTGGGGAGAGCAGAGGGAGCTGCAGATGGGTAGGCATGCAAAACCAATTTAGATTGCATACTTTCAGTTGATCACAATATAAAGAATTTAAAGAAAAAAGAAGTACAGAAAATATAACCACAAATATATCAGGTACTAGTGAGTGGCTTCACTTGGGGTAATCACACATTTGATAGTCTTTCTGCAATTTTTCATAATAAGAAGTATAAGAAAGAAGACTTGTTGCCTCTTGTTTTGATAGACAAGGTAATGGAAGAAATGACCTCAGAGTCTGAATGCAACCACATAAACAACCTAGAACTTTCCACTTGTACCTTGGAAGAAAGTCTCATTCCTTGTACTAACAGAGCTGGTAATCCTGAAAAACAAACCCAGAGTCTTATCATAGGCGTCCTGAATTACACCACCAACTAATTCCAAAACTTTAGTGGTATCTGAAGTAAAAGTGAGGGCATTGGTTGGGAAGAAATGGGTTCCTAAACCTTGGGATGGGGGACATATGGGCAGATAGTCAGAAAATCAGGACATGAGCCCCTAAACACTGCTGAATTAATCCTACCAACAGAACCAGCCCTGTGACTCCCATCTGAAGATATTACTCCATGTTTGTCAGCTAAGCCACCATCAGCAAACAATTACCCTTTTCACCCCATCTGAAGAAATGAACCCAACTGTGTCTGAAGAAGAAACCCTGGTGGTGTAGTGGTTAAGTGCAGTATCTGCTAACTCCACATAAAAAAGTTCAGCAGTTTGAATCTGCCAGCCACTCCTTGGAAACTCTGTGGAGCAGTTCTACTCTGTTCTATCAGGTTGCTATGAGTTGGAATCAACTTGATGACCATGCTTTTTTTTTTTTTTCCTGTTGTTGTTGTTTTTGATTCTGAAGGACATTGAGTCATTGCCTAGGACATCATGTAAGGTTGATATTTTACCAAACAATGCTGAAGGTTCTGAAAACTCATCTTTCATTTTGAGTTTTAGACCTGTAAGTCCCAGTGAGCCCCAAAAAGTGAAGTGCAGAGTGTCATCTTGGTAGAGGAACCCTGTTCTCCAAAAGAACTGGTTGGCTTTTCTAAAATGTACAAATAGAAACCTGGGGAATGTATGTGGGATGGACTATTAAAGGTGTGGGATATTGATAGAAGGAACATAAAGATGGATCTGACTGAGTTTATTGACATAGCCACTAAGCAAAGTTTCTTCATTCACTGTTTCAGCTTGAGATGTTAGGAAAGCATCTAATAGTTTAGTCGATTGGGTTACTGAAGGATAGATTATGTGGTGGATGGTGCTAAATCAAGCTGAAATACTATCCCCGTTTTAGCATGCTGTAGAAAGCCTTAGACATCCAAAGACCTAGAGAAATTGGCACGTTAGAGTGAAGTGGCCACACAGAACTCACCAACAATAGTCATGATTGTGGGCTTTATTAGAGAAGCAGCATGGTATAGTTCAGGGCCAGGAAAACATCAGTCCTTCCATCAGGACAGCCTCTTCTAAGCCATGCTTACAGGCAGACCTCTCCCTGGACTTCTGTCTCCACCCAAGGATTCTCAGCTTTCTGTCATCAAGGGCCAGAAACCCATCATGCCGTCTCCTGCAGCACAGTTGTCACTAGGTCTCTCCTACCATCTCTTCCTACCTTCACTGTGGCATCACTGCAGTTCTGGGGTCTAGGAGCTTCTCAGTGCAGAGATTCAAGGTCCAAAGAACATGCACTGCTCTCCTGGCTATTCTTGCTTGGTGATGGTGGGATCCTTTCTCTCCTGGCTCTAGGGTGCCTCATTCCAATCCAAGCAGAATGACAAAAGTAGCAATCCCTTACAAGGACCCCAATTAATGTATTACACAGTTCCACCCAGTCATTTACCTGACAGTTACAAGACTGTAGCTAGAGATACCACACATAAGTGACCCACTCCACGACAGTCTATTCAAGAAGTTGACCAATGGCCTACCTTGAATGGCCAGCATAGTCATGTCCCCTCCGTCAAGTCCCACACTTGAACAAGTTTAAAGATGCAGACCCCCTTGCATGAAAAGGTGGCTGGATCCCCTTGAGGAAAGACTTCACTGCACTGCTCAAAATTTATGCTGTTAATCTTTGTGTATTCTGGTGTTCCTGAGCCTAAATTGTAACCTCCTTAATAAATCCCATAACTGTGGGTATTGTCTGTGGATTTTGCGTGGCCATTGCAGCGAACAGTCACACACAGCAGAGAAGTAGAGTGCTGTGGAAGGGATGGTTGCTGGCAGAGTTGGTGAAGATGGCAGAGAGAGGGGCGTGTCTGAGCCCTGCCTCGTGGGAACAGCTTTGGGCTGTTGATCTTGACTCTCCTTCCCTATCGTCAAGCTAGAGGAAGTTAGACACCATCCGTGAGCTGTTTTTATAAACGGTGTTTTCTAAACTTGTTATACAGCTTTACATTTCCTTCAGGTAAATAGGGTTCAGTTTATAGATAGTGCTTTATGTGGCATGTTTAAACTGTTTCCTCATCGAATGTAAACTTACGTTTTTATTACACCTTCATTGATTTCTCATTGTCAGAGTTGCACTTGAACTCTAGCAGAGCCAGCCAAGTGCCATCGAGTCAATACTTCTGTATTTTCTGAGTTGGGCATCAGATAATTTTTTTTTTTTTAACATATATATCATTCTCCAGGCACCGTTTTTTCAAAAGACATCTTTTACCCATATCTCTGCCAATTATGAATCTCAGGTTTCATTGCTCTTGGGTGTAAAATGTTTTGAGTTATGAAATCAAGCAACAGGAAACAGTTGTGTTAAGGCAAGTGCCAGCGGCTGTGACAGCATCTGGGCCTAGAGGCACTGCACTACTCACACGGAATCTTCCCTTCAGCCTCCAGGTCCTGACTCTGCAGCCACAAAAGAATCGCTTGAAGGATAGAGCAAGAGGTTCTAAGATTTGGATGTTGTCATTTCTGGGGACTGCCTTCATGGGAGATTGAAAGTTCTGAACAAAAATTCAAGCTGATCCAGAGAACACAAAGACAAAGCCTTCTGTTTGCTGGTGGTGTCTCAAGAACAGAGGAAAATTGTGAAGGCCCATTTGTTTTATGATTTCCCACTGAATTGATATGTCTGTAAAATATCAGTGAATTTCTTCTGAAAAGTATAAATTTGGGGAAGTAGAAATTGAAGAGAAATAAACACAGACTCTGACTTTAGCAATGGAAAACACATTGTTTATGGGATTAATCGAAAATTATATCACCCATTACATGTGACTGGGAATATGGGGGATTTTGTTAACTGCCAAGTTGCATTGAGTATTTTTCTGTCCAACCCAAGAGAATCATTATGCTCAGTTTTTGAGGAAGAAGATAAGTTCACTGGGGGACTTCCATATTCCATGTGACTTTTCTATGAATAAGTTTATTAGATGCTTCTTCCTGGAGGAGATGTGGGGGACCATGTCCTGTACAGTAGCTTTTTCACAGATGCGTGTAAAATGGGACTAGTAGTGATAGTAATATAAAAATGGCAGACAGCTTTCAACCTCCTCAAGTTCAGGGTACAACAAAGAATCACCATCAATGTCAGCCCGAGGTTAATCTCTGTGAGGTGGACACCAAACATACCTACATACCTCTAACTCTTTTTTAAAGCAATTCTGAAACCAGCCATCTGTTCAACGGTACCCACTTCTTTTAGGCTGGAGTTTGTAAGTTGTTGCAATGACTGTACAGACCTCTCAGAACATCTTCATAGTTTGGGGGTTATTAGAGAATTAAAAGATTATAATTTAGAATCAGTGTCAGTTGGCTACAATTGAGGACCAGGATCAGGAATTAGGATCCTGATCGTGATCAGGCAATGTGTCCCCTTGTCAGTATAGTACAGCTCTCTGTGTGTCTTCTACTCTCCCTGAAGACAGCTTCTGCTCAGCTCCCTTGCTTGGCTTCCCTCTACAGATGTTCTCTCCTGGTCTTTTTCTCTTGGCCTGGCCTCTGCCGTGTTCAGTTACGTGTTAGAAACCTCTTTAGCTCTGCCAGTAAGTGACTGGAGACATCCTACTCCACTTATGCCAAAGGTGCTCAGTTCTTCCACGCTGTAGGTTGTCATTGTCACCTAAGCCATTGGTTGACATGCCCATTGGAGGTGCCCGGCTCTTTGGCCCTGATAATGCACTGTGTCTTGTGCCAGTCAGGTGGTTGTTCCCCCGACATTTCTTTCCTGCTGAGCTCCGCTGTGCTCCCCACCGCTTCTGGCTGTCTCACTTCTCTAGTGTTTCAGATGTCTTTCTCCTGTGTGTAAGAGGTTCTCAACATTGCGACCTTGGGTCAAAAGGATACTTTCCCTTGTGTTCTTGTTGGTAGTGAGGTTCCCTCTTCTGCTTTTGGGATGAGCTCATTTCAGGCCTAGTGGCATGGCAACAGTTGCTAATCCCCTTGGTAGTGTTCCATACCCTCTACTTGCCTGGTGCATACCCACAGGTGTTCTGTGTACCTCGTTTAAATTATTACTGAGTCATCCAGTACCCTGGGTGGTCCAAAAACACCTTGTATTAGTCCCACCCAATTATTTTATGAGTGTCAGGAAGACTGGTGAAGTCTAAAGCTGTTGAGTTGATTCCAAATCATGGTGACCTATGGGACAGAGTAGCACTGCCTCATAGGATTTCCAAGGCCTGAAATCTTTACCGTAGTGGACTGTCACATCTCTCTCCTGTGGCAGAGCTTGTAAATCTGATCCACCAACCTTTGCTTAACGGGCAAGTGCTTAACCACTGCCCTACCAGGGTTCCTTAGATTATGAGTAGAAGGACATGCAAAGGAATTCACTGTACTGCAATTACTGACATCACAACCTATCTCATGTTAGGAGTGATGCTGACTAAGATCAACTACAAGTAGTCCTTGGGAGGTAGAAGCAAGACATACTTCTACTGTCCAAGCTTGTCACCAGTTCTGACGGTAGCCACTCCTCCAGGGCACTCTCTGCTTCCCTTCTGGTTTAGATAATTGTTGCCATAACCACACAAAATGTACAGTCCGTATGTACACTTCTGTGGTTTTCAAGAAACAGGGTACAACTCAGGATGGCTATTAACAAATTACAACTTGGGATCAGGATCCATACATATGAAGGCAAAGTCTTCCTTATTCCATGTGGGAGAGCTCTCTGAGCTCCTAGAAGGGTGCAGGCTTCTTCTCAGCCACTGAGCACAGGCCTACTCTCAGCACCTTGAGGCCAGGCTCCTCTTGACTGCCTGAAGACAATGTCCTCCTGACCTGTGTCACCACTGCCTCTCCTGCAGGACTCCTTCCAGGCCTGTCCCCTGTGGTACTGTCACTGTGCTCCTTGTGAGCCTGTTATCACCTTAAGTGTGACAGCTGTTAATCTGTGTTGCAGCTCTTAGAAGATTCCTTGCCTCTCTGTCTGCTTCTTCTCTCTCCTTTCTTCCTTCTTTCTTTCTGCTGCTACTCTTCCTACTTCTTTCTGTCTCTAAATCTTGTGTGATTTTGGCTGATAGTTACATAAACTCCTTGTCAACTTCAAGTCATGGCCCTTCCTGGGAAGCAGGTCTCCGGAATAACCGACCCCTTCTTGGTAGGCCTAGGACACTTCACTTGCTGAGTAGGCTACACTCACTTCCTGTGCATACTTTGTTGATTATTGTCTGCAAGGTGAATACTAACCACAGAGCTGGCTGCAGCCCTGGAGGAAACAGAGTTGACAACTTAAGGAAGGAATGGAAGAAACCCTCTGGGGTAGAAAGCTAGGGCAAAGATAACTCTCCAGGGCTCAGAGGAAAAATTTGAAGCTGTTTGTCCAAAGAATGAAGGCCAAAGGCCCTGTAAAGGAGCTCATTTCACCATAGGTAGGCATCCTCACTCTGTCTATATGTAGTGAACCCATTTTTCTTTTTGTTTTCACTTCAGTACATTTTGGGCAAAGTCTTCAGTTGTGCATTACGCCTGACTAATTATCTCTTCAGGATATTTGATAGGGGTTGAGAAATCAGTTCCTTTATGTGTCCCTTTGGTTCTGTGGAAACCCCAAAGATTTTATTATTTTTGTCTAGTTGATTGCTGTTTCCATGGGTAAATTGTAACAAGTTAGTTTGATACATCTTGCATATCCTTCGGTGGCAGCTTGCTCTGTGACTGTTACACATCTTGTGAAGATTGGTTGCTAGACTATGCAAATAAAGTGCATTTGTAGACTACCCACATGTTTTATGCAAATTAAGTGTCTAAATAGTGTATTGATCCCTTCATCATTTTACCTTGAAATTGACAAGGAGTTTATTGATACAAACAGCCAACCCTGCAGAGATTTGTCAGAAAAAAAGGTAAGAAGGGAAACAGAAGGAAGAAATGAGAAAGAAGCTGAGAGAACTAGAGGTAAGGAGCTTCCTAACTGAGCTGTAACACTGGTCAAGGCTGTAAAGTTGAAGGTGGTGAGAGGCCCAGCAGGGACCTGCAGCAGAGCCGGTGGTGGCAGGCAGCAGAGCGGAGAGGAGACCTTCTTCTGTGGCCACAAGGAGCCACTAGAGCTGTCCCGCACTGAAGGAGGGAAAATGTCACCGTGCCTATTGATCTTCATCTTGCGTGGTCCCTTATTCCTTAATAGCCACTTAACTATAGATATGGTCTGTGAGTTCTGTGTGGCCTTGAAAATGTATCAGGGAAGCCAGAAGAGAAGTAGAAAGTGCTGTGAGAGGGTGGTTGGTGTCAGAATTGGTAAAAGATTGGAGGGTGGAGGTATGTGTGACTTCCACTTCATAGGCGTAAGCCTTGGGCTATTCCTGGTCATTATCCCCCTGAGGTTAAAAAGGTTCTCACAATAGCCCTAGTCCCATTTTACAGTATGTATACCAGTGTAAGTCCCGTTTTACAATATGTATACCAGTGTAAGTTGGTGTAGTGTATATATGTATGTTTGTGCCTGTGTGTGTGTGTCATGTAAATATGAGATGTTTATACTGTAAAGAGATGTTTTTACTGCTACAAGTTTTAGAAAATCTTGAAATGTGAGTGGATTGCGGAATACACAAATTCAGAATGGCCAACCCCACTGCCTTCAACTTGCTTCCAGCTCATAGCTACCCTGTGAACAGGACAATACTGCCATGCTTGGTTTCCAAGAAGCACCTGGTAGATTTGAACTGCCTACCTTCTGGGTAGTAGCCATAGCACTTAAGCACTATGCCTCCAGGAGCTCCAAGATTCAGAATAATTTATAATGATTGTGCTTTTTCTGTAAGATTTATTTTAAATTTTTCATTGTGATTAAGTGAGAATTTACAATTCAAGTCCACTTGCTGTATCTTTTAAGATTTTTTAAAGAAAACCCAGGTAAATGGATGGAGCAGCCTGTATAGAAGAAATGAGCTGAACAACTTCCCTCACATTTCATTCATATGATCAAATGGAAAACACTTCATTAAACAGGATCCTCTTGATACAGGAATCCCTGACATTCAACGATGTGTTTGTGACGTTCACCCAGGAGGAGTGGCAGCTCCTGGATCTTACTCAGAAGAATCTGTACTGGGCTGTGATGCTGGTGAGCTATAGCAACCTGGTGTCCATTGGTGAGGACAAGTCTCATGTCTCTGGCCTTTCTTTTCTCAGCTACTGAAACCTTTGTAGTGTTAGTGGTGGTCAGAAGTGGTAGAGTCTAAGTCTGCTCTCTGTCTCTGGATATGTGGGCATATTCTTTCTATTCTTTTTTTGTTTTTTATTTTTATTTAACATAACTGAGTGAAAATATACATTCACGTATAAATTTACATGCCCACCTATATGCAGCTTCCACTGCTCTCCCTGTCCGGTGACTGCACACTATTCCTCTCTGCTCCATACATGTCTCATCCTCCCAGCAACCTCCTTTCCCCTCCTCTCCGTCTACTCCCCTTCCTCCATCCAGAGGTCAGCAAGATGATATCCTGTAGATGTATAGACCACAAAGTGCTTCCAATATATGGTCACTCTGCATTGCCAAGTCCAATCCATTCCTGTCCAAAGAGTGGACCTTTGTTATAATTTATGGGAAAGGGCAGCATCAGGGCCGGGGGCCATGCTCTCAGAGGAACCCCAAAACCACTGGACCATTAATTGAGGTCTTTAGTGGAGATCTCATGATGCACCCCTTTTTATTCTTGTGTTGCCAGTGAGACTCCTCTCTGGGAGCTCCATTGTGGCTATCACTGGTGGTGGCCGGGCACCATCTGGTTCTTCCGGTCCCAAGTCGATGTAGGCACCCACTCTTGTGGGTCTCTCTGTCTTCTCGGTTGTCTTTACTGCATGTCATTTTGGTCCTCGGTGAGCATCCGTTCCTGCTGAGTTGGGACCATTTGCTGTGTCCTCGGATGGCAGCTTGGCAGCTTTTAAGACCCCAAATGCCACTCACCAATGTGAGGTGCAGAGAGCTCTCTTAGCAAAACGCTAGTTGTGCCAGTTGGCCTGGAATTCGCCTAAGAGCATGGTCCCCTGCCCCCAGCCCCAGCTACTCTATCCTTGCAGTATTGGGTCAAGATAGAAGGAGTACTCAAGTTATGCTGAAGTCCACTTAATGTTGTTCTTGTTTCTAATGTGTGCTATCACCGCTTTCTCCCAACTAGATTTCTAGTAACTATCTAAACTAAACCCTCCCCCCCTGCCGGGAGCGGGCCCCCCTCTCCTGACATGAGGACCAAGGAGCTGCCTCCTAAGAGGGGCTTCTACCCCTCGGTTTATGAGACTATATTGGGACAATCTGACCAAGAACTTCTGAGAAATAGAGATCAGAGAAATGGATTTCCATGCAGCATGCCTGACAGCACTGAGGCCTGCCCAGCTTCACTGGCTTCCCCCTAATTGTATTCCCCCCTCCCTTTTCTTCACATACACAGGTTTGCAAGCTAACCCTTAGGAAGCTCTCAGGGACAATTCTCCACATAGCCATTAAAACTACATAAGAATAAATAAACTTCTAGGTTCTTTATAGTTGGTATGGAAAACTGATAAACACTAAAGAAATATCTTTCTTAGTGCAGCTGGCTTAATTAGAGAATGGCAGGTGCTTACTATCTGCACATAAATAAGAACTTAGAGAAACAAATGGAGACAGCCAAATGGTTAGGCCTTGAGAAGTTTACTCCTCTGTGCCTTCCACTTTGAGGTACAAATAAAACCATTAATTGTGTTCTTGACATTTATCACCACAGACACCTGGCTTAGACAATTATTCAAAAAAAGGCCTTGACAATTAATTAGAAGTAGAAGACCACGAGGGGTCATTTTCTTGTTAGCCAATAATGATGGGCCAGTTTCTTGTTAACCAATAGTTTACATTATAAAGAAAATAGGGTGACCAACTACGTCACCTCACCTATAAAAAATAAAGACGACAGCTCTCGACACCACCAGCAACAGAAGAAGATCTCTTGCTCTCTGGGTCGGGCTGCCTTAAACCAGAAAATTCTTTCCTGTCTTCTTTGTTCATTTCCCGCCGATGTCTTCCCTCCCTCCGTGCGGGACCCTACAAAGTGTTGGGACCGGCTCCCGGCACCCCACTCACCCTCCCTCCTTTGCAGCTGTCAAAGAGTCTTTTCTTCTATACACAAGTCTGTTTTTGAGGTCTTATCGTAGAAGTCTCATACAGTATTTGTCCCTTTGTCGCTGACTACTTTCACTCAGCATAATGTCTTCCAGTTGAAACCAGGTAAGGAGATGTTTCCTGGAATCATCGTTATTCTTTATCATTGTGTAGTGCTCCATTGAGTATATGTACCATAGTTTACCTATCCATTCTTCTATTGTTGGGCATCTGGGTTGATTTCATCTTTTTGCTATCAAGGACTGTGCTGCGGAAAACATTCTGGTGCATGTGTCTGTTGGTGTGAAAGGCCTTCAATCTGTAGGATATATTCCAAGTAGTGGAATTACTGGGTCAAATGGTATATCAATATCCATTTCTTTAAGGAAGCGCCAGATTGTCTTCCAAAGAGGCTGGACCATTTTGCAACCCCACCAACGGTGTAGAAGGGTTCCACTTTCTCCACAGCCTCTCCAGCATTTGTTGTTTTGTGTTTTCTGGATCATGGCCAATCTTGTTGGGGTGAGATGGTATCTCATTGTTGTCTTGATTTGAATTTCTTTAATAACTAAAGATCATGAACATGTCCGCATGTGTTTTTTGGCTGCCTGGATCTCCTCTTTAGTGAAGTGTCTGTCCATCTCCTTTGCCCATCACTTAATTGGATGGTTTATCTTCTTCTTCTTGATATTTTGTAGTATCTTATAGATTATGGAGATCAGGCGTCGGTCTGACATAGAGTTGCCAAATATTTTTTCCCATTCTGTGGGTGTTCTTTTAATTCTATTAATAAAGTCTTTGGATGAGCAAAAGTGTTTGATTCTTAATAGTTCCCATTTATCTGCTTTCTCTTCTGTTGACTGAGGTTTCTTTGACAGATTTTGGAGTCTGTCCTCATTGTGTATTAAAACTTCCATTGTTGTTCCTACCTTTTCTTGGATGAGCTTTATCGCTTTAGGTTTGATATTTAGGTCTTTTATCCAGTTGGAGTTGGTTTTTGTATAAGGTGTAAGATATGGATCTTGATTCAGTTTATTGCAGATGGATAACCAATTTTGCCAGCACCATTTGTTGAAGATACTGTTTTTACCCCAGTTTAATGTCTTAGGGCCTTTGTCGAATATCAATTGTTCATAGGCAGATGGTGTCATCTCTGGGGTCTCAATTCTGTTCCATTGATCGATCTGGCTGTTCTTGTACCAGTACCAGGCTGTTTTGACCACTGTGGCAGTGTAGTATGTTCTAAGGTCGGGTAATGAGAGGCCTCCCAGTGTTTTCTTCTTCTTTAGTAGTACCTTACTTATCCGGGGCTTCTTCCTTTTCCAAACAAAATTGGTGATTTGTTTCTCCATCTCATTAAAAAATGCTGGAACTTGTATTGGGATTGCATTATATAAATAAATTGCTTTGGGTAAAATAGACATTTTCACAATGTTAAGTCTTCTTATCCAAGAGCAGGGTAGGTTTTTCCATTTATCTAAGTCTCTTTTAGTTTCTTGTAGTAAGGGCTTGTAGTTCTCTTTGTAAAAGTATGTTGTTTCTCTGGTTAGATTAATTCCTAGGTACTTTGTCTTCTTAGGGGCTATTGTAAATGGTATTGATTTGATAATTTCCTCCTTAACAGTCTCGTTGTTGGTATAGAGGAATCCTACTGATTTACTTATGTTTATCTTGTATCCTGAGACTTTGCTGAACTCTTCTATCAGTTTGAGTAGCTTACTTATAGATTCCTTGGGGTTCTCTGCATATACAATCATATCATCTGCGAACAGGGAGATTTTAACTTCCTCTTTGCTAATGCAGATGCCCTTTATTTCTTCATCTTGTCTAATTGCTCTGGTTAGAACTTCTAGCACAATGTTGAATAGGAGAGGTGAGAGTGGGCATCCTTATCTAGTTCCTGATCTCAAGGGAAAGTCTTTCAGTCTCTCTCCATTCAGGATGATGTGGGCAACTGGCTTTGTATAAATGGCCCTTATTGTGTTGAGGAATTTGCTGTCTATGCCCATTTTGCTAAGAGTTTTTAGCATGAATGGGTGTTGGACTTTATCAAATGCCTTTTCTGCATCAATGGACAAAATCAGGTGATCCTTGTCTTTTGTGTTATTTATGTGGTTTATCACATTAATTGTTTTCCTGATGTTGAACCAGCCTTGCATCCCTGGTATGAATCCCACTTGGTCATGATGGACTATTTTTTGGATATGTTGTTGTATTCTGTTGGCAAGAATTTTGTTGAAGATTTTTGCATCTAGATTCATGAGTGATATCAGTCTGTAGTTCTCTTTCTTTGTTGGATCTTTCCCTGGCTTAGGTATCAGGGTTACACTGGCTTCATAGAATGAGTTTCGGAGTACTCCATCCCTTTCTATACTGTGAAATAGTCTCAGTAGTACTGGGGATAACTCTTCTCTAAATGCTTGGTAGAATTCTGCCGTGAAGCCATCTGGGCCCGGACTTTTTCTGGTTGGCAGTGTTTTGATGACCTTGTCAATCTCTTCCTTTGTGATGGGTTTATTAAGTTGTTCTGTCTCATGTTGTGATAAATTGGGTAGGTGGTATGAGTCAAGGAATTGGTCCATTTCCCCTAAGTTTTCAAATTTGTTAGAGTACAGTCTTTCATAGTATTCTGTTATGATATTTTTGATTTCTGTTGCATCTGTTGTGACAACTCCCCTCTCATTTCTAATTTGAGTTATTTGTTTCCTTTTTTGCTTTTCTTTAGTAAGTTTAGCCAGTGGTTTATCAATTTTGTTGATCTTTTCAAAAAAACAGCTTTTGGTCTTTTCAATTTTTTCAATTGTTTTTCTATTCTCTAATTCATTTAGCTCTGCTCTAATCTTTATGATTTCCTTTCTTCTGGTGCCCGAGGGGTTCCTCTGTTGTTCTCTTTCTACTTGTTCAAGCTGTAGAGTTAGTTCCTTGATTTGGTTTCTTTCTTCCTTCCCGATGTGTGCATTTATGGAGATAAACAGACCTCTGAGCACTGCTTTGGCTGTATCCCATAGGTTCTGGTAGGAAGTGTTTTCGTTCTCATTGGAATCCATGAATTTCTTTAATTCATCCTTGATTTCCTCTATAACCCATGTTTTTTTGAGCAAGGTGTTGTTCAGTTTCTAAGAGTTCCACTTTCTATCTCTGTTTTTTCTGCTATTGATTTCAACTTTTATAGCTTTATGATCTGAGAAGATGCTTTGCAGTAATTCAATGGTGTGGATTTTGTTGAGCATTGCATTATGCCCTATCACGTGGTCAGTTCTGGAGAATGTTCCATGTGCACTGGAGAAGAAGTAGTTGTCTGCTGATGGGTGGAAAGTTCTGTATATATCAATGAGGTTTAGTTGGTTAATTGTGTCAATGTGGTCTTCTGTATCTTTACTGAGCTTTTTTCTAGATGATCTGTCTAGTAATGAGAGTGGAGTGTTAAAGTCTCCCCCTATTATTGTGGAGTCATCTAACTCTCTTTTGAGCGTAGTCAGTGTTTCTTCGACATATTTAGGTGCTCTGGCATTAGGTGCATAAATATTTAATATAGTTAAGTCTTGTGTACTGAACCTTTCAGCAATAAATAGTGACCATCTTTGTCCACGATGGTGGATTTGACATTAAAATTGATTTTGTCTGAGATTAGAATTGCCACCCCTGCTCTTCTTTGTTCATTGTTAGCTTGATATATACTCTTCCATCCTTTAATTTTCAGTTTGTTCCTGTCTTTAGGTCTCAAGTGAGTTTCTTGTAGACAACATATGGATGGGTTGTGTCTTTTGATCCAAGATGACACTCAGTGTCTCTTTACTGGAGCATTCAGTCCATTCACATTCAATGTAATTATTGATAGGTATGTGTTCACTGCTGCCATTGTGATATGTTTATTTTTATGTTGATGTTTTCTCTGTTGTTCTTATTAGTCTGTTCTGGGACACTCTTTTTTGTGAGTTGATTTTTCACCTTTTTCAGAGCGAGTTTTGTAGTTGTTGAGACTCGTGTGTTAGATTTCTTGAAATGGTATGATACATCTTTGTTGTGCTTTACAGCTGCCCCTATGAACCTCCTTAATAAACTATTTATAAACCCAATTTTAATTACTACCAGTGTTATCTTCCTCTCCATCTGGAAGGACTATAACGACTGTAGTACATCCCTCTTTTTATTATGATGACACCATAGTTTTCATGATAATCACTGGATTGCTTCTTTCCATATCAAAGCTGTGATTTACTTTGGAGCCTTCCCTAAATGAGTGGAGTATTGAGTGGTGTGTCGTTCTAAAATATAAAGTTAGTGGTTTTGTTCTTCTAAGCCAAAGCCAAGAACTTCTTTCAGTATTTCTTGTAGTTTGGGTTTGGTTTTTACAAAGTCTCTGAGTTTCTGTTTATCTGGGAATGTCTTAATTTCATTTTCGTATTTGAAAGACAGTTTTGCAGGATATATAATTCTTGGTTGGAAGTTCTTCTCCTTCAAGACTTTGAATGTGTCATGCCACTGTCTCCATGCCAGCGTGGTTTCTACTGAGAAATCTGACGAGAGCCTACAGGGTTTCTCTCTGAATGTTGGCTTTGCCTTGAGTCTTGCTGCCTTTAAGAGTTGCTGCTTATGTTTCATTTTGTTAAGCTTGATTATAATATGTCTTGGAGTCTTTCTTTTGAGATCTATATTGGGTGGCGTACAACATGCATCTGAGATGTCTATATTCTCTTCCTTCATGATTTCTGGGAAGTTTTCTGTCAGCAGCTCAGCAACAATACTCTGTGTTCTCAGATGTCTCACCCTGTTCAGGGACTCCAATTAATCGAAGGTTGTTCCTCTTAATAGAGTCCCACATGCTTCTTAATGTTTCTTCATTTTTCTTGTTTCTTTTTTCTGATTTCTGCTCATAGACGCTGGCCTCAGTAGCTCTGTCTTCCAAGTCAGAAATTCTTTTTTCCATTTGTTCCATTCTGTTTTCTTGGCTTTGCATGGAAGTTTCTATGTCTTTGATTTTCTTCTTGATCTGTTGGATTTCAGAGTACTAGTGTTCCATCAGACCGAACAACTTGCTTAATTTTTCACTTTGTTCTGCTGCATTTTGTATAAGGTCTAGAAGGGCTCTGTATATAATCAATTTGTATTCACTTCCTGATGCTTTCATAAAAGTTTCTTCATCTGGAAAACTCCTTGGTTGCTTTGTTTGGGAGCCTTCTGAAGCCATGAGTGATTTCTTGTATGCCACAATTGTCTGTTGCTTTTTGGATCCCATGTGAGTATATAGAGGCTGGAAGAGATACTGTGAGGATGGATTGCAAATGTTTCTCTAGGCTGTCTTCAAATGTAAAGCAAAAGGTATCTTACCACTTCACAAGTCAGTTAGGTTTTCAGGTGTAGAGGTCCCTCTTCTCATCTGACAAAGTAAGTGCCACTATATCCAACCCCAGATGATACAAACTAGTTCAGAATACAACAATGCTACTGCCTTGTTGGCCTCTACTGACAGGGCCTAGCCTTATCCAACGCTGGGACGAGTACCATTTTGTGTTAGGAAAGCGCTCTCCTGTGGGCAGGCTCTGGCTCCCAAGCTAAGAATTAGGTCCAGCTGCGGCCACCGTACCCAAGATGGCGTCCTCCACACAGGCAGCAGACAGAGGGGCTAAAGGTGCCGAGGGGTAGTGATTCCTCTGCTTCTGTTGCAGGGCCCCCAACGTAGGCAGCACTGTGCAAAATCACTACTTTTCTGTTGGAGAAGCGCTGTCCCGTTTGCAGGCGCTGGCTCCCAGGCTAAGAACGAGGTACCGCTAAAATCTCGGTACCAACATGGCGTCCCGCACCCTGACCGCGGAGCTCCGCACAAACCCCGCTGAGGCAGCTACAAAACGAAAGACTCAAAGTGGCTAGATTAACAGAGTCTGGAGCCTGGCTCTCAGAATATGGGAATTTCACCTGCGTATCCCCCCAGCAGCGCGTCTGAGTCCAGCCGCCAGGCAAGACCCAGCTCCACCCGCTGGCCGAGACAGTGGAAAAAAAAAGTCAAAATGGTGCGTTTACCTTCCTTCTGTGAGAGCCGGGGCTAGCCAGGAGCGGGAGTCAGCAAAAGAGAGGAGGTTTTTCGCTGAGTGGTATGAAGTCCAAAGTAACAGCCCTGTGCCGTGTCCTGGGGCTGATGAGGTGACCAGAAGGCTCCGTTTGATTATCAGTTCAGGTCTTAGTTTCCAGAGGGGTATAAGGAGAGGAGTGCTTAGTCCGCCATCTTCACCCCACCTCCTCTGCCACACCATTTTTAGCATTAATGCAAAAGCAGAATGTGTTGCAATGGCTCCAGACTCCTGAAAGCGTGGGATATAGGGAGAGAAAGAATGAAAGGACATGGGAAGTGAAACTTTTGCTTCTCAGGTGGTTATTTTGTCTGTCGTTGCCTCTAAGGGCTGTTTTGCTGCAGCTGAGGGGAGAAAAACTGTATCTGGAGTGGTCTGGGCCAACAACCACGCCAGTTAAACGAGATAATGGTAGAGGGCCAGGCTTTCTGGTTCCACACAGCCAGAGGCCCAGGACCGTGTGATTGTGAATGGGAAGATAGTCAACGGGTGGAAAAGAAAAAAACTGCAATATATATATATGTATGTATATATTTCTAATTTACTGTGGATATGGGGTGTGTCTCCTACCTAGTATAGTAAAACAGACCTAAATGTATCAGAAAATTAATATTGTGTAATATAGACAACAGAGCACAAATAACTTTACCTTCAGCCAATATTTGATTGGATATGCTAAAGGAGAACTAGGATTTCCCCAAAGGAAACACAGGTTGTAGCTTTGAATGGAGTAGACCTGTGCATAGGTGCTGGGGGCATAAGTACAAAACTTGATCCAGAACCAGGAAGTTCTCATTAGAAAAGAATTGTAGACCTACCCAGAACTGGTGGGAGAGCAGGAAATTTTCATTTGAAAGATGAACAAGCCAGAAAAATAAAGTGACTCTTTTACCTTCTGAATTGGAGCAAGCATCTTGCCTTGGGGTGTGCTGAAGCAGGAAAAGTCAGTGTTCATCAGAAGAACCCCGTTCTAGGACTGAAAGTTAAAGGTACCCTGCAAGTAGACATCCTGGTACATTCAATTGTTGTACCACAAGTAAAAATGGTGTCATGGCATTGTCTGACATCCTCTAAATTCATAAGTGGGAAGTAGAATCAATATCAGCAACCCGAAGGTGATTCCTGTTGAGGTGGAGGACAGACATGCTACCATTCTTTGATAGTTTTACCAATTCCGGCACCAAATGTCCCTCCAAAATGTGTGTCATCTTCGCTATGCCATGATCCCAGTATTGTGTGATTGTGCACCGTTTTGTCATCTGCTGTTATTTGCCTGTGTGTTATAATACCTATCTCTTTGATGTTAGCGAGGTGAGATTAGAGGCAGTTATGTTAGTGACTCAATCTACAAGATTAGGTTATATCTTGAGTCAGTCTCCTTTGAGATAGGAAAGAGAAGTGAGCAGAGAGACACAGGGTCGTTGTACTACCGATAAAGCCCCAGAGGAGAGCACATCCTTTGGACACAGTGTTCTTGGACTGATAAGTTCCTAGACCAGGAGAATATTGATGACAAGGATCTTTGTCCAGAACTGACAGATAGAGAATACCTTTCCCTAGAACTGAAACCCTTTATTTTAACTTCTGGCCTTCAGAACTGTAACAGAATAAATTTATCCTTGGATAAGCCATCCACTTACTGTATTTCTCGTGTAGCAGCATTAAGACACCAATCATTCATCCCATAGTACTCTGCTTATTTACTGAGTTGGATAGTTTTTTACAGTGGACACTCAAAACCCAAAGAGTATTCAGAGTTATGGGGCTTATTAGGGAAGTAGCAGATTACCATTCAGATCCAGGAAGACTCAGGGCACAGTTCTTTTTGCTGTGCCCAGCCTCATTTGCTGTGCCTGCACGCAAGCTTCTGTCTAACACCTCCACCTTTCCTCTGCATGGGAAGTGCTGCAAAACTATTTTAGCTATGTTGATAACCCCAGTCTGCCAGAAAGCCTTGGTTCATAGGCGTGCAGGTCGAGCTCCAGAGATTGGAAAATCTAGCTCCCAAAACTGCCTTGAGGCATCCCTCTCTGTCAGCAAGCCTCCTGCCCAAAGGCAATAAGCTTTTTGCTTCATGGGTCCAGAAGCTCAACAGGCTGTCTTCTGCTGCTCTCTTTTGTTTCCATTTGCTTGCCACCACTTCTCATCAACTTTAGGGTTACAACCCTCTCTCAGTCTCCTGGTTCCAGCAATTTCTCAGCACAGGGATCCAAGGTCCACAGTACGGACTCCACTTGTGGTTCTTATTTGTTAGTGGGGCTGAGAGCCTCTCTTCCCACCTCTGCAATCACTCATTTTAAGCATAGTGAGATGGCAAAAACTGACAAATCCATCTTTACCATTCTGTTCACCTTATTTGAATAGTCCCACCTCCAGAAGGGTGCCATGAACTTTATTTGCATTGTTAGCAAGCTATTCATTCTCCTTGATGGGCACAATTGCCATATTTATATGATCCCATCAATGACATGGGTGGAAGTTAACAAGACCATAGTAGGGCTTTACAAAAATGATCCATCACACTGCACCGTCTTTGTCACACTGATGAGTGGATGTAGGGGAAATGTATCACTGAAGATACATGCTGAGTTTGAACAGGTTCTATTAGCATCAGCTGACTTTTACAGAGTCCAGGGTTGAGTGGGAAAAAAGACTGTCTGGTCTGAAGTCTGAAATGCTGGGAGTTGCATGAACTCCGGAGCCTACAAGTAGTGCTCATTGACTTAGCTCGTGAGGGTTATCAGTGAGAGACAAAAGGGCATGGCTGAGTTGAAGTGGAAGAGGTATGTGGGCTCCCGAGCCCATGGTTGGTACCCATTTACCTAGCCTACAGAGGCTAGGAATGAGCAGGCCAAGAGCCAACTGAATGAAGAGAGAAGTGTTTCATACTGTGATGCAGTGAAGATTTCTGTAATTTGATGGCTTGCTCTGAACTGGACTTTGCTTATGGATGCAAATGCTCAGAGTTCTACTGTAAACAGATGATTCTGCAGTCAAGGGGGCATGCTTATTTCCTTATAGAAGTGATTTGATAGGGATGGACAGTTTAGAAACTGGCTAAAATGGGGGCAGGGGAAATAAAAGCATGAAGAGGTTGGTTTACATGCTTTCATATGTGTGCTTACACTCGAAGAGTACAAGGTACGGTCTCCACTGACCAATTTTCTCTTTTTCTGATGGGCTTGAGGAAGAGAGAGTGAGGGACTGTGTTGATAGAACTATAGGATTCAGTTGTGAGAGTTGGTTGTTGTGTTGATTGCTGACAGGGCAGTGATTACAAAAACTTTCATTGTGAAAGCCATAAGTCAGAGAGAGTGAAATAAGGGTGAACCTCTGCTGGACTGGAATACAGTGACCCATGTGAAGAACTTAAGGTTTTGCTGTGCTAATATCTCATGAGACTCACAGTTAGGGCATAATCTGGTCTCCTTGACCAGACATCGGAAAGGATGAAGTCAAGATGACTTCTGGAGAATGTGACTGGGTCAGATGCATATGTGCAAGAGACCTGAATGGCTGGTGCCTTAGTAACCCCACCCTGAGGACTCTTTGCCCTACGGAAATACTAATTGTTAATAACTCTTTTGGACAGGAAAAATGATTGGGATGAGGAAGTTATCCTCCTGGTGTGAAAGAATCATGGCTTTTAGAAAAGCAGGCATGGTTTCAGGCATGGTGTCAACAGCAGATGAATAGATAAACAAAATGTGATTTGTACATACAATGGAATACTCTTCCTCCAGTAGGAGAAATGAAATACTGATATAAGCTACAGTGTAGATAGAGCTTGAAGACATTATGCTGAGAAAAATAAGCCAAAACACAGAAGGACAAGTGTTGTATGGCATGACTTATATAAAAAGACATGAAAAGGCAAATGTGCAGAGAACAAAGTTTGTAAGTAGTTACCAGGAGTGACAGGGAAAGGAGCTCACAGTGATTGCATTGATTAAGGGTAGTTTTCACTTTTGATTATTATAATTACTGTCAGTACACCTGTAAGAAATTGATTCGGCAAAAGTTGCCAAGAGCAAGTTTTCCTCAGAGACTGCACCATGAATCAAACTTCTAGCCTCATTTGTTTGCTAAACCACCCACTCAATGATATTCTTATTATAGCGGCTCTAAATAACTAAGACAGGCCCCCAAATGATTATATATTTGTGGCAGTAAAATCTTTGGACACAAAAGTCCCATGGGTATTTGGTTGGTAAATGGTGTCTATGCATGTCAAAGGAATAATGAGTGGCACAGGAGGAAGGACCCAGCAGCCTACTTCTGAAAACAATGAACCAGTGAAAACCTTATGAAAAGCAGCGGAAACACTTCTGACGTACTGATTACATCATGTGGTTGTAGAAGCCGGCAAGTCCCAATACCTGTCAATATCAGCAAAGGCAGAGAGCAGTGTCCACTGCATTATGTTCAGATTAGCTAAAGACTCCTCCTCCTTTCTTTATGGAAACCCTGATGGCATGTAGTTGTTAAGAGCTACTACAGCTAATCAGAAGAGTCATCAGTTGGAATCAGCCAGGTGTTCCTTGGAAACTCTGTGGGACAGTTTTGCTCTGTTCCATTAGGTTGCTGTGAATCTGAATTGACTAGACAGCAATAAGCTTCCTTTTTCCATTTCTTCTCTTTGTAACCCGTCTTGTACCTAGTTTCTTGGCGCCAATTACTTTTTTAGAATCTAAATGATCTCCTTACAAATACATGGAATAAATACTCAGAATAAAATTCATGTTCACATTGCCTTGAATTTTGTTTATTTTTTATACAGTTTAGTGGCACAAAAACAGCCCCTTTTCATACAATGTTCCATGTATTCAAATATGGCCACCTCTACATAGAAGCACAAGGGGAGTGCAGAGATAATACTTCATAAGGTAATGAGAAATGCAGTTGTCCCCACCATTTCAAACTTCCAGACCCCCAAAGGCCTCCCCAGGAGAACAGTGATTCAGCCTGAGGGGTGGGGAAGGCTCGTGGTTGGAGCTGAGCACCTTCTGGCCAGGGTTACTGACAGAGCTGCGTATCTCAGCACCAGAGTTGCTTTGTAACTTGGCTGATCAGAGCCGAAGCTGTGGGCCAGAGAGGCATGTGCTTTAGGTGTGACTGAGAAGAGGCTGTCCTGATGGAAGAGCTGTACCTAAAGTGCACCTGTTACTTGGTAATATGCCCCGTAACTGTGAGTATGTTTTGTGAGATTTGTGTGACCATTGCAATGACTTATCAAACACAGCAGAGAAGCAGGGGGTGTCACAGAAGGCAGAGTGTGCAAGAGTTGGTAACTATGCAGAGAAAGGGGCATGCCTGACCACGCCCCACGGGAACCAGCCTTGGGCTGTTGGTCTTGATCATCCTTCCCTCTAGCGAAGTTAGAGAAGGTAGGAAGATGGCTCTGCCTCACCGATTTTACAGCTGGTATCAACAGTGAGATCTTTGCAGTAGTTCCAGCCTCATGGAAATCGGAGTTTTTAAGAGAAAGAATGGACTTGAGAAGTGAAACTTGTCATTGGGTGGTTACTTTGTTGTTAACCTCAGTGGCTGAAAGGAAACTTACCCTGCAATTGAGGGAGAGAAGCCATACCTTGGGCAAAAGCTAGCGCAGGAGGATTGAACCACTTGATGTGGACTGGGGTGTTGGGGCTCCACCCACCAGGGGACCAAGGCCATATGCAAAGGAATGGAAAGTTAGTGAAGTGTGGGGAAGAATAGATGCAACTGGAATGTTTTAAAAATGGTTATGTGTTTAAGTTGAATCTTGTGTGGATACTGTATATTTCTTCACCTAGGGTTTGAAAGAGTCCTGAATGTATGATTAAAATGAATATTGGGTATTACAGATAACAGGGGGCATCACTCCATTTCCAGCCAATAATTGATTGGCTATGATGGTAGGGAAATCATTTTCCCAGCTGATCCTTAATTGGATATGGTGAAAAGGGAACTATAATTTGCCCACGAAAACACAGGTTTTTCGTTTCAAGCCCACAAAAACAAAAACCCAAAACAACTGCCATCAAGTCGATTTCCTACTCTTAATGGCCCTGAGCAACAGAATAGGGTTGCTGTGTGGAGTTTCCTAGGAGCACCTGGAGGATTTGAACTGTCTCTTGGTTAGCAGACACAGCACTGAACCACTGTACCTCCAAGGCTTCCAAGGCTCCTTTCAGGCCAGTAACTTGAATGGGAGTTGAGGTTGAAAATATGTCCAACCCAGATGATGTATTTGCAAAGACTTGCAGAACTGCTGAGAGAACAAAAGACTTGCAGTGAAAGGAAGAACATGCAGGCAAGAAAGTGACTGTTGTCCTTTTTGAATTTTGAGCCAGTAAGTGGTTTGTGTTTGGGTATATTGAGGCAGGACAAGTTCTTGACTGTGAGGACCCACTTACAAGACTAGAAGCTAATGGGAAGAGGCCAGTATCCAGAATGATGAATGTGGGGACCACCTGGGTTCGGTCAATGAAGGGAAGGAAGTAGGGAAAGTATAGCACTGAAGAGACAGGCTGGGTTTGGATATTTTCCATTTGCACCTGTTGACCTAGCCATGAGGGTAGGGATGAGATGGGGGCTATCCTCTGTGACCCAGCTGAATGAGTAGGGATAAGCAGACCAGAACTTGACATAATGAAGGCAAAGAAGTTTAACAGCACAAGCTGGTGCAGAGTGTTGCACCTGAACGTCTTGCTATGGACTGGGCTGTGCTTATGAATGAAGGTGCTCAAAATTTGAATCAGAAGAGATTTTTCAGACCAAGGAACAACCTTGCATCTTTAGAGTACTGGTTTGGTAGGATTGGGCCATGTACACATTGGCTATTTCAAATGGGGGGTTTATAAAGACAAAACATCTGGCAGACTTACACAATTCTGTGGGTATCCTTACACATAAAATGAGGAGACAAGAGAGGATCCCAACTGTGATTGTTAAGGTTTTGTGTCAGCTTTCTGCATCTTGACTCTCTGTGGCTTGGCAGTTATGATGTAGTTTGGCAGTTTTATAATGATACAGTGATCTTCATGACGTGATCCAATGTAGTAACGTGATTAGCTCCATGAAGGAAACTATTGTGAGTAACCAGTGAGTTTAAAGGGAGTGTTCTTGGAGGTGTAGTCTGCATCTGGTATGGGTGGACTTTCTGGCAAGGCTTCATGGCTTTTGTTGGCTCAGAATCCTGCAGCTGGCTCCCAGTCATCTGGTCTTCAGTTCTTAGAACTTGAGCTAGCAGCTTACCTGCTAATCTTTGGATGTGTCAGCTTGTGAGGTCTGCATCTAGGATTAATTATCCCCACAGCTGAGTCAAGAGAAGCCTCCAGCCTGCCCCACAAATTTGGAACATTCTAGCCTTTACACTGCATGAGCCGTTTCCTTGATCTCTGTCTCTCCCTGTGTATGTATTATACCAGGTCTGACAAGTCCACAAACTTAATTGTTGTAAGTGCTACATGCCTCATTGCTGAATATCACTGTGGTCACCTTCAAAGGACTCCCCTTGGGAAGCTATGCAGGACCAGTGCCTAGTCTACCCTTCAAAGCAGTTTTGGAACTCTGTGTTGTAACACCCTTCTTACTCACCTGATGTGATCACTAATGACTGAAGACCAAAGACCAGACAAATTGTGGAATGACCTCAAAGCCATCATTCATGAAGAGAGAAAAAGGTCATTAAAAAGACAGGAATGAAAGAAAAGACCAAATTAGATGTCAAAAGAGATTCTGAAACTTGCCTTTGCTAAAACAAAAGGAAGTCATGACAAAGTAAAAGATCTAAACAGAAGATTTCAAAGAGCAGATCAAGAAGACAAAATTTCTAATGACATGTGCTAAGAGATGGAAATGGAAAGCTGGAAGGGAAGAACACGTTCTGCATTTCTCAAGCTGAAAGAACTCAAGAAAATATTCAAGCCTCGAGTTGCGATAGTGAAGGATTCTACAGGGAAACCATAAACAACTCAGGGAACATCAAAAGAAGATGGAAGGATTACACAGAGTCATTATGCCAGAAAGAACTGATCGACGTTCAGTCATTTGATGAGGTAGCATATGAGCTGGAGCCTATAGTACTGAAGGAAGAAGTTGAAGCTGACTTGAAGGCATTGGCAAAAAACAAGTCTCCAGGAATGGATGGAATATCAGCTGAGATATTTCAACAGATTCAGCACTGGAAGTGCTCCAAGAACTTTGGAGGACAGCAGCCTGGCCAACTGACTGGAAGAGATCCATACTTACACCTACTCCAAAGAAAGGTGATCCAACCGAATACAGAAATTACTGAACAATATCATTAATATTACACACAAGTAAAATTTTGCTCAAGATCATTCAAAAGTGACTGTAACAGTATACTGACAAGGAACTGACAGAAATTCAAGCTAGATTCAGAAGAGGACATGGAACCAGAGATATTATTGCTGATTCAGATGGATTGTGGCTGAAAGCAGAGAATACCAGAAAGATGTTTTACTCAGTTTCATAGACTGTGCAAAGAAACACACTTGACTGTGTGGATCATAATAAATTATGGCTTATATTGCAGAGAACAGAAACTCCAGAACACCTAATTGTGCTCTTAAGGAATCTGCACGTGGATCAAGAAGCTGTTGTGTGAACAGAACAAGGAGGCACTGCATGCTTTAAAGTCAGGAAACGTATGCGTCAGGGTTGTATCCTTTCACCATACCTTTTCAATCTGTGTGCCAAGCAAATAATCTGAGAAGCTGGATTATACAAAGAACAAGACATCAGGATTGGAGAATGACCTATTAACAACCTACATTATGCAGACACACCACCTTACTTGCTAGAGGTTAAGAAGACTTGAAACATTTACTGATGAAGATCCAGGACCACAGACTTTGGTATGGATTGCATATCAACATCAACAAAACAAAAATCCTCACAACTGGACCAGTAAGCAACATTATCATAAATGGAAAAAGGATTGAGGTTGTCAAAGATTTCTTTTACTTGGTTCCACAATCATTGCCCATGGAAGCAGCAGTCAAGAAATCAAAAGATGCATTGTATTGGCAAAATCTGCTGCAAAAGACCTTTTAAAGTACTCAAAAGTAAAGAAGTCACCTGGAAGACTAAAGTGTGCCTGATGTACGCTGTGGTATGGTATTTTCAGTTGTATGATATGCATGTGAAAGCTGCACAGTGAACAAAGAAGACAGAAGAATTGATGCCTTTGAAGTGTGGTGTCAGAGAAGAATGTTGAATGTACCATGGACCACTGAAAGAACAAACACATCCATTCTGAAAGAGGTACAATCAGAGTGCTCCTTGGAAGCCAAGATGGCAAGATTGTGTCTTACATACTCTGGACATGTTTTCAGGAAGGATCAGTCCCTAGAGAAGGACATCATGCTTGGTAGAGTGGCAGGTCAGTGAAAAAGCAGAAGAGCCTCAATAGGATGGGTTGACACAGTGACCACTACAAAGGGCTTAAGCATAACAATGATTATGGACATAGTACAAGACCAGGCAGTGTTTCATTCTGTTGTTAATAGGGTTGCTATGATTTGGAACCAACTTGATGGCACCTAACAACAACATCCACCTGATCTGGCTCCTAGTCACCTTTCCCTTTACCTGAAGATAAAGGAAATATTGAAAGGAAGACACTTTTATGACATTCAGGACATCAAGGGTACTATGACAACAGTTCTGATGGCCATTCCAGAAAAAGAGCTCCAAAATTGCTTTGAAGGATGAACTAGGCACTGGCATTGGTACATAGCTTCCCAAGAGGAGTACTTTGAAGGTGACCTTAGTGATATTCAGCAATGAGGTACGTAACAGTTTTTCTCAGGTAAGTTCATGAACTTGATTGTCAGGCCTTATATAATGCTGTTAAGCAAAAAAAGAAAAATCAAACCCAGTGCCCTCAAGTTGATCCTAGGTCTTAGCAACCCTATGCACAACAGAACAAAGCACTGCCTGGTCCTCCGCCATGCCTACCATCAATTGTGTGCTTAATAAGCCTGTTGTTGCAGCAGCTGCGTCGGTCCATCTTGTTGCAGGTTTTCCTTTTTCATTTAGCCTCCAGACTAACAAGCACAATGTCCTTCTCCAAGGACTACTGATTGATCCTGACAGCTTGTCCAAAGTATGTGAGACATAGTCTCACTATCTTTGCTTCCAAGGAGCAGTCTGGTTGTACTTCTTACAGAACAGATCTGTTTGTTATTTTTGTAGTCCATGATAAATTAAGTATTTTACTCCGACACCACAATTCAAAGGGATCAATTCTGTCTACCTTATTCCAGCTTTCTCATGTATGTGATGTGAATGAGAATTCCATGGCTTGGGTCAGGTGCACCTTAGTCTACAAATAATTTATTTTAAACAGATTAAAGAATTCCTTTGCAACAGATTTTCCCAATGCAATGTCTCTTTTGATTTCTTTTTTTTTTTATTTAACATAACTGAGTGAAAATGTACATTCACGTATAAATTTACATGCCCACCTATATGCAGCTTCCACTGCTCTCCCTGTCCAGTGACTGCACACTATTCCTCTCTGCTCCACACATGTCTCATCCTCCCAACAACCTCCTTTCCCCTCCTCTCCGTCCACTCCCCTTCCTCCAGCCAGAGGTCAGCAAGATGATATCCTGTAGATGTGTATAACCACAAAGTGCTTCCAATATGTGGTCACTCTGCATTGCCAAGTCCAATCCATTCCTGTCCTCTTTTGATTTCTTGACTGCTACTTCCATGGGCATTGATTGTGGAACCAAGTAAAATGAAATCCTTGACAACTTCATTCCTTTCTCCATTTACCATAATGTTGCTTACTGGTCCAGTTGTGTATTTTTGTTTTCTGGATGTTGAGAGATGCAATGCATACTGAACACTTGTGGTCTTTGATCTTCATCGCAAAGTGTTTCAATTCCTCTCCACTTTCAGCAAGTAGGTTGTATCATCTGTCTAACCACAGGTGGTTAATGAGTCTTTTACCAATCCTGATACCTGGTTCTTCTTCATGTAGTCCAGCTGCTTGTACTATTTACTCAGCATACAGATTGAAAATGTATGGTAAAAGAACATGACCCTGGAAAACACCTTTCAAGACTTTAAACCACGTAGCATCCCTGTTTTCTGTTGGCACAATTGCCTCTTGATCCATATAGAGATTTCTGATGCGCACAATGAAATGTTCTGGAATTTCCATTCTCTTCAATGTTATCCATAATGTGTTGTGATCCACGCAGCTGAATGCCATTGCATAGTCGATGAAATAGAGGTGTACATCTTTCTGGTACTCCCTACTTTCAGCCAAGATTCATCTGACATCAGCAGTGATATGCCTGGTTCAATGTCCTCTTCTGAATTTAGCTTGAATTTCTGGCAGTTCCCTGACAATCTCCTATTGCAGTTGCTGTTGAATGATTTTGAACAAAATTTTTCTTGTATGTAATATTAATGATGATGTTGTTACATGTTCTTGAGTTGGTTCTGACTCATAGCGATCCTATGAACAACACAGTGAAACAATGCCCGGTCTTGTGCCATATCCACAGTCATTTTTATGGTTAAGACCATTGTTGTGGCCACAGTGTCAATTCATCTCATTGAGGGGCTTCCTCTTTTTCACTGACCCTCCACTCTACCAAGCATGATGTCTGTCTCCAGGGACTGATCTCTTATGACAATATGTCCAAGGTATGTTTCCAAGACATAGTCTTGCCATCTTGGCTTCCAAGGAGCACTCTGGTTGTACCTCTTCCAGAATAGATCTGTTTATTCTTTTGGTGGTCCATGGTACATTAACATTCTTCTCCAAAACCACAATTCAAGGGCATCAGTTCTTCTTCTGTCATCTTTGTTCATTGTTCAGCTTTCACATGCATATGATGCAATTGAAAATACCATGTCTTCAGTCAGGCACATTTTAGTATTCAAGGTGTCATCCTTGCTTTTGAATACTTTAAAGAGGTTCTTTGCAGCAGAATTTCCCATGATATTAGTGATATTGCTCGACAATTTCCCCATGTGGTTGGATCACCTTTCCTGGGTATAGGCATGAATGTGGATCTCTTCCAGTTAGTTGGCCAAGTAGCTATTCTCCACATTTCCCCACCTAGATGAGCGAGTACCTCCAGTGCTGCATTCATTTGTTGACATAACTGATATTCCATCAATTGCTGGAGCCTTGTTTTTTAGCCAGTGCCTTCAATGCAGCTTCATCTTCCTTCAGTGCCATTGGTTCCTGATCATATGATACCTCCTCAAATGGCTGAGCGTTAGCAAGTTCTTTCTGGTATGATGGCACTGTGTATTCTTTCTGTCTTCTTTTGATGCGTCCTAAGTCATTTAATGTTTTCCCTGTAGAATCCTTCATTATTGCATCTCAAGGCGTGAATTTTTGCTTCAGTTCTTTCACCTTGAGAAATGCAGAGCATGTTCTTCCCTATTGGTTTCCTTTTTCCAGCTCTTAGTACATGTCATTATAATACTTTGTCTTCTCAAACTGCCCTGTGAAATCTTCTGCTCAGTTCGTTTACTTTGTTATTCCTTCCTTTTGTCTTAGTTACATGAACTTCCTGAGCAAGTTTCAGCCTTCCTTCTGACATTCAATTTGGTCTTTTCTTTCTTTCCTGTCTTTTTAATGATCTTTTGCTTTCTTCACCGATGATGTCTGTGATGTCATTCCACATTTCATCTGGTCTTTGGTCATTAGTGGTCAGTGCATCAAATATGTTCTTGAGATGGTGTCTAAACTAGGTGGGATATGCTTAAGGTCATAGTTTGCTTCCTTGTACTTGTTTTAATTTTCTTCAGTTTCATTTCAAACTTGTATATGAGCAATTGAGGGTCTGTGCCACAGTCAGCACCTGGTGTTGTTCTGTCTGCTGATATCCAGCTTTTCCATTGTCTTTCCGCACAGATGTAATTGACTTGAGTCCTGTGTATTCCATGTGGTGAGATCCATATGTATAGTTACTGTTCATGTTGGTGAAAAAAGTATTTGCAAAGAAGTCATTGGTTTTTTAAAATTCAGTCATTCGATCTCCTTCATCATTTCTGTCATCAAGATCTTATTTTCTAACTACCAATCCTTCTGTATTGTTTCCAATTTTGCATTCCAGTCACTAATAATTATCAATGCATCCTGATTGCATGTTGGATCAATATCAGACTCCAGAAACCGGTGAAAGGTCTTCAACTTTTTCATCTTTGGCATCAGTGGCCAGTATGTAAATCTGAATAATTGTCATAATAACTGGCCTTCCTTGTAGGCATATGGATATTACCCTAACAGTGATAGCACTGTACTTCAGGAGAGATCTTGAAATGTTCTTTTTGACAATGAATGCAGCACCATTCCCTTGAAGTTTTCATTCCCAGCATAATAGACCATAAGATTGTCCAACTCAGCATGGCCAATTGACAGTACCAGCCGTCAGATGAACAGAGCTGAGGGGAAAGCGCGGGAGCTGAATAAGACCGAAACAATCACATCAGGGGGGACTCAGTCAAGCTGAGACGTTTATTTCTTTTCTGAGCAAACTTTTATACAGCACACACTTCTTTGTTTATTCTTAACTCTGGTCTTTCTCACACACCTGTGTTCCCTAGTTCTCAAAACCTCTGATCTAATAATTAGCCCTATTCAAGGACAGCCACATGTTGTTATTCTTTCTTGGTATATTGCTAAGCAGTCAGTTCTCATGACCTTGCTGGCACAATATTTTTCTTAAGTGAGCCTTGCCCAGTAAATTTCTCTAAGATTTTCTTTAAGATGATTTCGGCTCCCGAGAAGCCAATGTCAGTCAATGTCAGCTCACTAATGCCTAGGACAGCAATGTTTATGCATTCTATTTCATTTTTGACAATTTTTAATTTTCCTAGGTTCCTACTTCTTACATTCCATGGTCCAATTATTAGTCAATATTTACATCTGTTCCTTCTCATTTTGAGTCATGCCACATCAGTGATGAAGGTCCGTCAATGTTATTAAGGTCGTCTGTACTTTGAGGAGGCCCTTCTAGTTGGGCATCTGATTTGCTGGTACTATATCTGACAATGTTGTGTCACTATTCATAAGGCATTCACTTGCTAGTTCTCTTCAGAAGAAGGCTGCTGGCTCTTTCTTCCTAGTCTCTCTCAGTCTCTGTCTCTTAGATGGAGTGATCCAAGTATGTTTCTTGTTTTCTTCTGCAGCTATTAGCAGACTGGAAGCTATGTTTTCCAGTAAATTGTTCTAAAAGCCTGTTCTGGCCTGTTTTCCCAAGACAATGTTGGTGAGGTGGTACAAAAACCTCTGGAGATTTTCTCATCTTTTGGGCTATCCCTCAGACTTGCAGACCAGATGTTTCCTGGTTCATGAACCAAGAACAGTAAAGCTAATGCATTCATAACACACATTGCATATTGTGAAAATTTTATATTTAACACCTACTTTCAGATAATTCCCCAAAATACGTACTCTTGATTGCTTGTGCACTCAACACTGCTGGCTGAAAAATGGCATGAAGCAGTAAGCTGAGGTAGTGTTGACACAGTCCGGGAATTGTCAACTCCTAAGTGTGAGGCCAGGCTTGGATTCCCGGGAGTGTGCTAGCCTCACCTTCAGTAGCCTTCCCCCTGAACCCTACTGCAAACCAAACCCTGGTTCATTCTGCCTGCTTCTTGCCCTGTGGGGGCCACTCTCAGACAGTACCAGCTTCTCCAAACTTTTTCTATTGTTACAGTCACTTGGTGTCACCCTTTTCCAATTATAAGTTGTCCATTGTGTCAGCTTTCCTGTGTTCCTGCTTTTTGGGGTAACTTACCAAGAGTTAGAATCAACTCTACAGTGGTGGGTTTGGTTTTTAGTTTTTTACCAAGAGGGCGTCTCTGTTGTACTGACTCTCCAAATCCCACTTGGCATTTCCAAACTTTCCTTCTTTATTATTATTCTTTTAAGATAGTTTTACGATATCAATGGATACAACTTCACAAACTGGTCTCTCTGCCCCTTCACCCAGCCTTATCTTTTGAAGCTGATACTTAGTAAGACCGGTTTGGAAAAGGAAATAAAGGGTGGGCACATTTGGGATGAAGAAAGAGCCACTGTTGCATTAATTTTGGTGACAGATGTCTGCAATGGAATATTTGTTTACCCATGTAAACGAGCCTGGCCATATTATCTTTTTTTTGTCCAGGCTGCTGGGTGTGATCCTGTCATGTTTTCCTAGTGCAGGTGGAGCCACTGAAAAGCTATCCGTTTTTTGTAAGGGTCCAGGAAACAGCGAATAAAATATGAGAGCTTTATTAGCTTCCTCCCTTTCCTGGCAGCCCCTGTCATGAAGAGAGAAATTTTGGTAACAGTTATACTGCTTTATTTTGAGGTGTTCTTACACAAAGCAAAAGCCATTGTCTTCGTAACTAATTCATAGTTACCCCAGAGGTTTCCAAGGCTGTAAATCTTTGCAAAAGCCAATTGCCACATCTTTTTCCCAGGGCGCATCTGGTCCTTTCCAACTGCTGATGGATGGGTTAGCAATCAGTCACTTCAGCGACACTCGCTAGGACTCATTATTCTTACACAGGTAAACAAATATTCCGTTGTACACATCTGTCACCAAAATTAATGTAACAGTGGCTCTTTCTTCACCCCAAATGTGCCTGTCCTTTATTTCCTTTTCTAAACCGGGCTTACTAACTACCAGTTTCAAAAGATAAGGCTGGGTGAAGGGGCAGAGAGGCCAGCTTGTGAAGTTGTTATCCGTCGATAGCAGTAAAAGGCAGAGGGTAAGGTTCTCTGAATTGTATTCAGATTAGCTAAAGCTTAGCATTTTACATTTATTCCTCCTACTTTCTCTGTGAAAAGACTGATGGCATAGTTGGTAAGAGCTACCTCTGCTAACCAAAAAAGTTGGCAGCTGGAATTAGCCAGGGACTCTTGGAAACTTGATGAGACAGTTTTACTGTGTTCTATAAGGTCGCTGTGACTAATTCACTAGAGAGCACCAGGATCGGTTTTTCCGTTTCTTCTCTTTGTAACCCACCTTGTACCTAGCTCCTTGACGTCATTTCATTTTTCAAGAATCAAAATGATCTCCTTACGTGCGTATGGGGTAAATGCTCTGAATAAGCTTCACATTCAAATTTCCATGAGTTTAGATTAGTTTTAACACCGCATCCTGGCGCAAAAACAGCCCCTTTTTATTCTGTACGTCACGTATTGAAGTATGGCCGCCTCCACAGAGACGCACAGGACGGGCACAAACATAATACTTCCTGAGGTAACGAGAGAAATGCAGTTGTCCCCGGAATTTCAAACTCCCTGACCCTCGAAGGCCTCCGTAGGGAAGCAGGGATTCGCGTGAGGGGTGGGGGAAGCTTGTGGGTGGAGCTGAGCAACTTTTCGCGATGTTTACTGACGGAGATGCGAGTCTCCGCGCCGGTCTCAGCGCTGAGGAGCTTTGTGACCCTCGCCTGAGCGGGGCGGAGGCTGCCGGCCGGAGAGAGGCGCGCTTTCGGTGTGGCTGAGAGGAGGCTGTCCTGATGGAAGAGCTGTACCTCAAGTGTGCCTGTTACTCGCATCCTACCCCGTAACTGTGAGTGTGGTGTGACGATTGCCGTGAATTAACCAAACACAGCAGAGAAGTGGAGGGTGCCGTGTGAGGCACAGTTTGTGTGAGACTGGGAAACATGGCGGAGGGAGGGGCGCGCCTGAACCCGGCTCACAGGAACCCGCCTGGGGCTGTTGACCTTGATCAGCCTTCCCCTGGGAAAGTTAGAGAAGGGAGGGAGATAGCCCGGCCACACTGTTTTTTTTTTTTTTTTTTTTTTTGCAGCTGGTATCAGCAGTGAGATTCTTGGCGATAGTTCTAGCCTCAGGAAAGCTATGGAGTTTTAAGAGAAAGACGAATGGATTTGAGAAAGTGAAACTTTTGGCTCCTAGGTAGTTACTTTGCTGTTAACCTTAGTGGCTGAAAGAAAGCTTACACTGCACCTGAGGGGAGACAAGCTGTACCTCGGGCAAAAGCTAGCCAAGGAGGCTGAGAGTGCCTGATGGGGACCTGGGTCTTGTGATTCCACCGCTCCAGGGACCCAAAGCCGTATGAATATGAATAGAAAGATCTTGAAGGATTAGGGATGAGTAGATGCAACTGGAATGTTTTAAAAACTCTTATATATTTAGGAATATGTGTTTAATTGACTGTTCTATGGATGTTCAATGTTTTTCCTAGCTAGGGTTTAAAAGAGACCTGAATTGTGATTAAAATTGATATTGGCTATTACAGATTACAGAGATGTCATTCCATTTCCACCCAATAGCTGATTGGATGTGATGGTAGGGGAATCATTTTCCCAGCTGATATTTGATTGGATATGGTTTTGAAAAGGGAACTATAATTTGCCCACCAAAATGCAACTTTTTATTTTCAAGCCCATCCAAACAGAATCTCAAAACAACTGCCATCAAGTAGATTCCTGGCTGTTACCGGCTTTATAGGACAGAGTAGATTTGCTCTGTGGGGTTTCCAAGGAGCACCTGGAGGATTTGAACTGCAGTCTCATGGCTAGCTGACATAGCACTTAACCACTATACCACCAAGGGTTCCAAAGACCCTCTGTAGCTAGTAACATGCAAGTGGGAGTTGAGGTTGAAAGCGTGCCTCACCCAGATGATGCACTTGCAAAGACTTGCAGAGCTCCCCAGAACTGCTGAGACAACAAAAGATTTACAATTGAAGGAAGGACCTGCAGGCGAAAAAGTGACTGTTCTCCTTTTTGAATCTTGAGCCAGTGAGTAGTTTTGTGTTTGTTTTATTGAGACAGGAGAAGTTCTTGCCTGTCAGGACCCGCTTCCAGGACTAGAAATTAAAGGGAACAGGCCACTATCCAGCATAACTGTGAGGACCCACTTGGTTCAGTCAGTGAATATAAGGAAGTAAGGGAAGTGTAGCACTGAAGAGGCAGGGTGAGTTTGGGTATTTTCCACTTGCACCTGTTAACCTAGCCCGTAGTGGGTAGGAATGAGACGGGGTTTGTCCGCTGTGATTCAGCTAATTGATTAGGGATGAGCAGACCAGAACTTGACACGATGAAGGCAAAGAGGTGTAACAGCATTAGCTGGTGCAAATTGCTGCAATTTAATGTCTTGCTGTAGACTAGACTGTGCTTATTAATGCGCATGCTTAAAATTAATGAAAAGAGAAGATTTTTCAGACCAAGGAGCATGTTGTCTCCTCAGAGTACTGGCCATGTAAACACTGGCTGTCTAAAATCGGGTGACTGGCAGCTCTATCATGGCATATCGTAGCAGGCTCACAAGTAAAATGAAATCCTTGACAACCTCAGTCCTTTCTCCATTTATGACCATGTTGCTTACTGGTCCAGTTGTGAGGATTTATGTTCTCTTGACGTTGAGGTGCAAGACATACTGAAGTCTTTTGGTCTTCCTCAGTGTTTCACATCTTCTTCACTTCCAGCAAGTAAGGTGATGTCATCTGCATAATGCAGGTTGTTAATAAGTTGTCCTCCAATCCTGATGCCTCATTCTTCTTCATGTAATGCAGCTTCTCGAATTATTTGCTTAGCACACAGATTGAAAAGATACAGTGAAAGGGTACAACGCTGACACATGTCTTTCCTGACTTTAAACCATGCATTGTCCCCTTGTTGCGTTAGCATGACTGCTCCTTGATCCATATACAGATTTCTTAAGAGCACAATTAGGTGTTCTGGAATTCCCATTCTTCACAGTGTTAGCTTTAATTTAGTGTGATCCACACAGTTGAGATATTGTTCTGTGATTTCCACTTTCAGTTGGATCACCTTTCTTTGGAATGGGCATAAATATGGATTTTTTTCTAATGAGTTGGCCAGGTAGTTGTCCTCAAAATTTCTTGGTATAGATGAGTGAGCACTTCCAGTGCTGCATCTGTTTGTTGAAATATCTCAATTGATATTCCATCAGTTCCTGGAGCTTGTTTTTTGCCACTGCCTTCAATGCAGCTTTGACTTCTTCCAACAGTACCATCGGTTCCAAATCATATGCTACCTTTTCACATGATTGAACGTCCACCAATTCTTTCTGATATAATGACCCTGTGGATTCTTTCTATCTTCTTTTGATGCTCCCTGAGTTGTTTAATATTTTCCCTGTAGAATCCTTTACTATTGTAACTTGAGGCTTAAATTTTTTCTTCAATTCTTTCAGCTTAAGAAATGCAGAACATGTTCTTCCCCTCTCGTATTCCATTTCCAGCTCTTTGCACCTGTCATTATAACACTTTATTCTGTCTTCTTAAACTGCTCTTTGAAATTTTCTGTGTAGGTCTTTTACTTTGCCATTCCTTCCTTTGGCTTTAGCTGCTCAGTGTGTGAGACCAAGTTTGAGTCCCTTCTGACATCCAATTTGGTCTATTCTGTCTTTTTAATGAGCTCTTGCTCTCTTCATGGATGATGTCTTTGATGTCATACCACAGTTTTTGTGGTTTTCAATCAGTTATCAACACACCATATCTATTTTTGAAATGGTCTTTAAACTCAGGAGGGATATACTCAAAGTCATACTTTGGCTCTTGTGTACTTGTTCTAACTTTCTTCAGTTTCAGTTTGAATTTGCATGTGAGCGATTGATGATGTTTGCCACAGTCAGCATCTGGTCTTGTGCTGGCTATTGATATGGAACTTTTCCATCATTTTTTTCCACAGATTTGGTTCCTTTTTATTCCATCTGGCGAGGTCCGTATGTACAGTCCCTGTGTGTGTTGGTTAACAAAGGTATTTGCAGTGAAGAAGTCATTAGTTTTGCAAAATTCTGTTATGCAGTCTCTGGCATTATTTGTATCACCAAGGCCATATTTTCCAACTGCTGATCATTCTTCGTTGTTTCCAACTTTTGCATTCCAGCCACCAGTAATTATCAGTGCATCCTGATTGCATGTTTGATCAATTTCAGAGTGCAGAAGCTGGTAAAAATCTTCAGTCTCTTCTTCTTTAGCCTTAGTGGTTGGTGTGTAAATTTGAATAATAGTCATGTTAACTAGGCTTCTCTGTAGGCGTATGGATATTGTCCTAAACAACATTGTACTTCAGGACAACTCTTGAAATGTTCTTTTCAATGATGAACACAACATCATTCCTCTTCAAGTTTTCATTCCCAGCGTAGTAGGCCATATGATTGTTGGATTCAAAATGGCCATAACCAGTCCATTTCAGCTCACTAATGCCTAGAATATCAATGTTTATGTGTTCCATTTCATTTTTGATGATTTCCGAATTTATTAGCTTCATATTTCATACACTCTGTGTCCCAGTTATTAGTGGATGTTTACAACTGGTTTATTCTCATTTTGAGTCGTGCCACATCAGCAAATGAAGATACTGAAGGCCTTAGTGTATCCACGTCATTAAGGTAACTCTGCTTTCAGGAGGTAGCTTTTCTGCAGTCGTCATCCACGTGTCTTCCAACCTCGGGGGTGATGGCATCCAGCACCATATCTGACAGTGTTCGGCTGCTATTTATAAGGTTTTTCCTGGCTAATTCTTTTCATAAGTAGACTGTCGGGTTCTTTTTCCTAGTCTGTCTTAGTGTGGAAGCTCAGCTGAAACTTGTCTGGCATGGATGACCCTGCTGATACTTAAATGCCAGTGACATAGCTTCCAGCATCACAACAATGAGCAAGTCTCCACTGATAGACAGGTGGGGGCTGCTCACTCTTATCTTTACCTTCCTGCCTGGTGCTGTTACCCTCTTTGCCTGATGTTGTTGCCCTCCTTGCCTGATGCTGTTATGAGGTGACAGTAGAAATACACAAAATACAATACATGTCCATTTCAGCTCACTAATGCCTAGGATAGCAATCTTGATGCGTTCCATGTCATTTTTGACCATTTCCAATTTTCATAGATTTGTACTTCATACATTCTACATTCCAGTTATTAATGGATGTTTGCAGTTGTTTCTTCTCATTGTGAGTAGTGCCAGATAAGTAAGTGAAGGTCCTGAAGGCTTTACTCCATCCATGTCATTAAGTGCTACAGCTGCTAACCAAAAGGTTGACAGTTCGGATTCACCAGGCCCTCCTTGGAAATTCCTTGGAGCTGTTGTCCTCTGTCTCTAGGGTCATTGTGTCTTGGAATTAGTTCAACAGCAGTGGGGTTGTTTTTTTGGGAGGTGGCTACTTTGAGTACACAGCTCTTCCCCAGTTGTGTTTGAGTGCCTTCTGATTGGGCAACTCATATTCTAGCAATATAGCTGACAGTGTTCTGCTGGTATTCATAAAGTTTTCACTGGGTAATTTTTTTCAGAAGTAGACTGCTGGGTCCTTCTTCGTAGTCTGTCTTCGTCTGGAAGCTCAGCTGAAACCTGTCCGCCATGGGACAGCTAAACTGTGTTACCAGTATATGTGTGTGTGTTTGTGTGTGTGTACAAATAAGGTCTGACGATTCATTTGGTGAACTCATCCTAGAAAAACTGCTACATACCTCATTGCTAAATATCACTAGGGTCACCTTTGAAGTACTCCCCTTGGGAAGCTATGCATGGATGCCATCACCAAGTCCACTCTTCAAATCAATTTTGTAATACTCTTTCTGGACTGGCCATGAGCACTCTTGTCATATTACCCTTGATGTTCAGAATATCATAATGTCTTCTTTGAATATTTCCTTTTTCTTCTGGTAAAGAAAAAATCATTGGGGGCCAAATCAGATGAGTAGGTAGAGTGTTCTGATACATTTATTGGTTTACTAGCTGAAAACTCCCTCACAGACAACTGCACCATTGAGTTAGTAAACCTGCCTCTGTACCAGTGTGCACAGTGACCATTCCAGAAAGACTTCCAAATTGCCTTCAGTGGTGAATTAGGCACTGGTGTCAGTGCATAGCTTTCCAAGGGGAATACTTTGAAGGTGATCATAGTGATACTCAGAAATGAGGTATGTAGTATTTGCAGCAATTACATTCACATTTTTAATTGTTGGACCTTGTGTGCATTGTGTGTTTGTATATACATATGTATATTTGTACATATATGGGTATTTGCATTTCTCTCTTTTTCCTTCTTTAGAGAGCCTAGCGCAAGACATATAATAGTAGAAGTGCTTCTATAGAAGCAAAATGGTAAAGATAGGAATTAGAAGTTGGGTCTTGAGCCTTGTGAGGTTTCTTTTGTTAATTATGATTGAATAAAATGTACATTCCCATATAAATTTGCATGCCCACCTATATGCAGGAGCCTCGTGAGTTTTACAGAAATTGATGACTCTGTTTCCAGCACTGCTAATCTTTGTTATGAGGTGGAAATAGAAATACACAAAATACAAGCACCCACAGATCAGGTGTTAGTGAGCAGCTTGACTCAGGGTGATCACATGTTTGATATCTTTGTACAGTTTTTCATAATGAGAACTATAAGGAAACTGATATGTTGCCTCAAGTTTTGCTAGACAAAGTAATGAAAAATGAGCTCACAGCTTGAGTGTCACAGCTAAAGTACCACATGAACAACTTAAAAGCTTCCACTCGGAGCTTGGAAGAAAGTCTTATTTCTTCTGCTAACAGAGCTGGTATTCCTCAAAACCAGTGCCAGAGTTTTATCATAAGAGTTGCTAAATTACACCACCAAGTAATTCCAAAACTTGAGTTGTGTCCAAAGCTAATGTGAGGACATTGTTCAGGAAGAAATGAGTTCCTTTGTTGTTCCTCCTTTTTCTTGGATGAGCTTTATCATTTTAGATTTGACATTTAGGTCTTTTATCCAGTTGCAGTTGGTTTTTGTGTAATGTGTAAGATATGGGTCTTGTTTCAGGTTATTGCAGATGGATATCCAATTTTGCCAGCACCATTTGTTGAAGAGATTGTTTTTACCCCAGTTTAATGTCTTAGGGCCTTTCTCGAATGTCAACTATTCATAGGAAGATGGTGTCATCTCTGGGGTCTCAATTCTGTTCCATTTATCTATCTGTCTCTTTTTGTACCAGTACCAGGCTGTTTTGATTATTGTGGCAATGTAATAGGTTCTAAATTCATGTAGTGAGAGGCCTCCCAGTGTGTTGTTCTTTTTCAGTAGTGCATTACTTATCTGGGGCTTTCAGAAAGAAATAAGTTCCTAAAATGTGGAGTGGGGACATATGGGCAGATAATCAGGACACAGGGGACACTGATTCCATAAATTCTGTTGAATTAATCCTGTCAACAGAACCAGCCCTGTTACAACTATCTGAAGAGATTACTCCATGTTTATCAGCTAAGCTATCATTGCCAGTCAAACCATAAGCCCCACCACCCCATCTGAAGAGACGAATCCAGCTGTGTCTGAAGAACTTTTTTCTGAATCATTGCCTAGGGTATCATATAAGGCAGATGCCTTATAGGAAAATGCTGTATGTTCTCCAAATACATCCTTATCATCCTTTCTGAGTTTTAGACCTATAGGAAGACTTAAGTCCCAGTGAGCCCCAAAAGATAAAGTGCAAAGTGTCACCCAGAAAGAGGGACAGTGTACTCTAAGAGGACTGGTTGACTTTTCTCAGATGTACAGATAGCAACCTCAGTAATGTATGTGGGATTGGCTGTTGAACGTGTGGGATAGGCTATTGAACGTGTGAGATAATGAGGGATAATGGTGGAAAGAAAATAAAGGTGGATGATCTGAGATTATTGATATGGCCACTAAGCAAAGATTTTTTCATTCACTGTTTACAGCTTGAGACATTAGGAAAGGATCTAATAGTTTAGTTGGTTGGGTTGCTGAAGAGTTGATTATGGGGTAGGCTGCAGTAAATCAAGCTGAAGTGCTGAACCTGTGTCAGTATTCTGTAGAAAGCCTTAAGCATCTAAAGCCCTAGAGAAATTGTCATATTAGGGTGCATTAATCAGGTTGGCCCCACTGACCCACACCTGGAAGGGCCAGAGACCCATGGTTGACCACAGCAGTGAGGAAGAAATTCATGAAGGGAGCCCCATCATTCTTGAAAACTGCTATGATTGCTGCTTTATATAAGTCAGATTTGACAGGGAACTGCCCTAACACCTAATTACTATGGGATTGATTCGACTCTGTTGGTAGTGAACAAGCGGTGGCGTTCAACCCACAGAGACAAGGAAGTGTGATTACCTGTAATGGAGAGCAGAGTCAAAGCTGTAATCACAGTAGTCTGAGTTGTATGGACATATGCCTTTGGATACTTAGTCATGGTGCCCCGGGGGTGAAATAGATAGAGAATCTGGTAGCTATTACCTTATCTGTGTAAAAATGGTGTTGGGAAAGAGTCTAATGTACTCTCATTTCCCAGGCAGTAAGGAGAAACAAGATCAGCCTCCCACGGTTGATTCTGATGAGGTGGTCAGATATGCCTCCTCTCTCTGCCATCTTATCAATTCTGACACCAACTGTCCTTCCTGCTGTACTCTCTGTTTCTCTGTTGGGTTTGATAATTCATCACAGTGGCCATGCATAACTCACAGACAACACTCACAGTTACGGGGTTTATTAGAGAAGTAGCTTGGTACAGTTCAGGGTCAGGAACACTCGGGTTGCAGTTCTTCTATCAGAATAGGTTCTTCCCAGCCATGCTTATAGGGACACCTCTCCTGAAACTCTACCTCTGCCCAGCATTCTCTCTTCAAGGACAGGAAAACCTATCATGAATTCTGTAGCAGGGTTGTTACCAAATCTTTGCCACTACCTCTTCCTGCCTTCTTTGTGGCATCACTCCCTTTCTGGGGTCTAGGAGTTTTTCAGTACAGGGATTCAAGGTCCAAAGGGTATACTCTTGCCTCTTGGCTGTTCTTTCTTGGTGATGGTGGGATCCCTTCTCTCCTCTCTCTGCTTTGTTTCACTGCAAACCCACCAGGATGGCAAAACTAAACGATCCCTTTGATCAGCTCCAATTACCCTGTCACACAGTCCCACCCAGTCAGTTACTTGGCAGTTACAAGACGTTGGCTGGAGGGATCACACAGCAGTGACCCATTGTACCACAATCTATTTAAGCAGGAGAATTCTAGGTCAGGTGACCAATAGTCTAACTTGAATGGTCAGCATAGAGATTCATGGCACCTCAATCAAGGTGCACACTTAGGTAGATTTAAAGATGCACAACTCCTTGCCTGAAGAGGTGGCTGGGTCTCCTTGAGGAAAGATTTCACTGCACTGCCAAAAATTTATAGTGTTAGTCTTCGTGGATTCTGGGTATTCCTGTAGCAAAATTGTAACCAGTTATTTCCATAATAAATCCCATAATTGTGGATATTGTCTGTGAATTTTGTATGCCCATTTCAGTGAATTGTCACATACAGGGGAAATGTAGAGTCCTGTGGGAGGGACGGTTGCTGTCAGAGTTGGTGAAGATGGCCGAGAGAGGGGCGTGTCTGATCCCTGCCTCATGGCAGCCAGCTTTGGAACCAGCTTTGGGCTGTTGATCTTGACTCTCCTTCCTTCTCATGAAACTAGTAGAGGAGGTTAGACACCGTCCCTGAGCTGTTTTTACAGGAAGTGTTTTCTAAACTTGTACAGCTTTACATTTCCTTCACCTGAATAGTCTTCAGATTATAGTTAGTGCTTTATGTGGCGTATTGCACCTCTAATGTAAACTTATGTTTTTATCACAGCTTCTTTGCTTTCTCATTGTCATTGAGACTTACTGTTGACCTGGAGTGAGTAGTTCTGTGATTTTGAGATAGGGATCACGTTACTTATTTATTTTTGCTTTGATACATATATCTCATTGTCCACGTACTGTTTGTTTGAAAGATATCTTTTACCCATATCTCTGCTAATTTTGAATCTAAAGTTTCATTGCTTGTGACTGTCAAGAGTTGGGTTAAGGCAAGTGCCAGTGCCAGTGGCAGTATCTGGGCCTAGAGGCACTGTACCACTCACATGGAATTTTGCCTTCAGCCTCCAGGTCCTGACTCCCAGCCACAAATAATCACTTGAAGGACGGAGCAAGAGGTTGTAAGATTTGGATATTATCATTTCTGGAGACCACTTTCGTGAGAAACAGAAATACCTGAACAAAAGTTCGAGCAGATCCAGGAAACACAAAGACAAAACCTTGCAGTTGCTGGCAGTGTCTCAGGAACAAAAGAAAATGATCAAAGCGCAGGTGACTTTTCTTTTGTTTTATGATATCCTGATGAATTTTTAGAGATCTGTAAAATATCAGTGAAGTTCATCTGAAAAGTATAAATTTGCAAAAGTAAAAGCTGTAGAGAAATAGACGTAGACTTGGACTTCAACATTGCAAAGTACATTGTGGAAGTAACACTAAATTATGTCGCACATAATTTGTGGAATTGTATTAGCTGTCATCTTGCAGGGAAATTTTTCTGTCCAACCCAAGAGAAACACTATGCCCAGGTTTTGAGGAAAAAGATAAATTCTTTGGAAGTCATCTATATTCTATGAGACTTTTCCTTGAATAAATTTGTTAGATGTTTCTTCCTGGAGGAGATGCAGGGGACCATGTCCTCTACAACAGCTTTCTCACAGACGCATATAAAATGGGACTAGTAGTAATAGTAGTATAAAAATGGGAGACAGATTTCAGCCTCATCAAGTTCAGGGGTATGACAGAGAATCACCATCTGTGTCAGCCCAAGCTTGACTTCTGTGAGGTAGACGCCAAACACATCTGCACCCTCTTTTTTTTTTAATTTACTCTGAAACCTGCCATCCCTTCCATGGCACCCCCTACTTCTGGGCTGGGGTTGATAATTTATTACAGTGCACATACAGAACGCACAGAGCATAGTTTTGGGGTTTATTAAAGAATTAACAGATTTTAAGTTAGAACTAGTTTCAGTTGGTTATAATTAGGGATCAAGAACAGAAATGAGAATCCTGATCATGATCAGGCAGTGTGTCCTTTCCTCATTTTAAGGACAGCTCTCTGTGTGTCCTCTTGTCTCCCTGAAGACAGGTTCCTCTCAGCCCCTGTAGGACATGCTGTGCTCAGCACCCTCACTACAGGCTTTCTGTCTTGGTCCTTGGCCCTTGGCCTGGCCTCTGCCGTGCTCAGTTAAGTGTTACAAACCTCTTCAGCTCTGTCAGTAAGTGACAGGAGACAGCCTGCTCCACCTTATGCCTGAAGGCGCTCAGTTCTCTCACTCCATGTGTTGATGCTGTCACTTTAGCCAATTTTAGATGCCTTGCTCCTTGGACCCAGGACCCTCTGTGTCTTGTGCTAGTCAGGTGGTGGTTCTCCCGACATTTCCTTCCTGCTAAGCTCTGCCGTACTTGCTACCACTTCTGGCTGCCTCACCTTCCCCGTTGTTTCAGGTGTCTTTCCTGTATGTGTAGGAGGTGCTCAACCTTGGGACCTTGGATCAAAAGAGTGCAGCCGTCTGAGTTATTCTTATTGGCAGTGAGGTTCCCTCTTATGCTTTTGGGGTGTACTCATTTCAAGCCTGGTGCCATGGCAAAAGTCACTAATCCCCTCGTTAGGGTTCCATACTTGTTATTTGCCTGGTCCATATCCACAGGTGTTCCGTGCACCTTGTTTACATTATTACTGAGTCATCCAGTCTCCTTGATGGGCCAAAAACACCATTTGTGCATAGTCCCACCCAATTATTGTGTGGCTGTTACAAAGACTGGTGAAACCTATGTCATGTTGATTCCAATTCATAGTAACCTACAGGACAGAATAGAACTGTCCCATAGGATTTCCAAGGCTGGCAGTCCTTACCACAGCAAACTGCCACATCTTTCTCTTGTGGCAGAGCTGATAAATCTGATCCACTGACCTTTTGGTTAGCAGCCAAGTGCTTCATCACTGCCCCACGTGGGTTCCTCAGGCTGTGAGTAGCAGGACGTGTAAAGTACTTCCCTGCAGTCAGTTGCTAGCACCACACCCTGTCCCACTTTAGGAGTGGTGCTGACTAGGATCCCTCAAAGGCTGTCCTTGGGAGGTAGAGGTCAGACGTGCTCTGCTTTCCACACTTCACCAGTTTGGGCAGTAGCTGTTCCTCATGGCACTCTCAGCTTCTCTTCTGGTTAAGATAATTGTCGTAACCACACAGAATACACAGACCGTATGTACACTTTAGTGGTTTTCAAGAAACAGTGTGCAACTCAGGATCCCTATCAGCAAATTTCAACTCAGATCAGGATCCAGGTGCGTGAAAGAGAAGTCTTCCTTCTTCCATGTGGGACAGTCTCTCCGTCCCTTGAGGACAGGTGCCTCTTGGCCCCCTAAAGACAGGTTCCTCTTGACCTCCAGAGGACAGTATCCTCCTGGCCTTGTGTCTGTGACCACTGTCTGTCTTGCAGTACTCCTTCTAGGTCTGTCCCCACTGGCACTGTCACTGTGTTCTTTGTGGACCTGTTCCTGTCTTTTAAGTGTTACAGACCTTGACCTGTGTTTCACCTCTTAGAAGATTCCTTATCTCTCTCTCTGCTTCTTTTTTTTTCTTCCGTCTTCTTCCTGCTTCTTTCTGTCTCTGAAACCTGTGAGGTGTTGGCTGAATAGGTACATATACTCCTTGTCAGTTTGGAAGCAAGTGTACAGATGAAGCAATCCCCTCTTGGTAGGCCTAGGACCCTCCACTTGCTGAGTAGGCGACACTCACTTCCCGTGCATAGTTTGTTGGCTGTCGCCTGCAGGTGCCTACCAACCACAGAGCAGGCTGAGGCCCTGGAGGAAACAAAAAATATCCAACCACAGAATTTACACCTTAAGGAAGAAATGGAACAAACCCTCTGGGCAAAAGTAACTCCCCAGGGCTTAGAGGAAAAGTCTTAAGCTGTTTGTCCAAAGAACCAAGGTCAAAAGCCACATAAACAAGCTCATTTGACCACAGGTAGACATTCTCTCTCTCTCCATGTGCACTGACCTCTTTTTTCTATTCATTTCCACTTTACTACATTTGGGGCAATTTCTTCGGTTATCTGTCTAGTATATTTGATGTGCATTGAGAAATCAATTTCTTTTTGTGTCCTTCTGCTTTGGTTCTTTGGAAACCCAAAAGACCTTATTGCTTTGGTCAGTTGACACATCCTTGGGTAAATTGTAACAACATGGTTTGATACTTTTTACTTATACTTTAGCTACAGCTTCCTCTGTGATTGGTTTGCATCTTGTGAAGATTGGTTGATAGACAATGTAAATGAAGTGGGCTGGTAGCCAAGCCATACCTTCTTTGCAAATACAATGTCTGAAGAGAGCATTGATCAGTTTGTCACCTTGCCTTGAAATTGACAAGGAGTTTACTGGTGTAAAGAGACGGTCCTTCATAGATTTGTCAAAAAATAAAGTAAGAAGAGAAACCACAGGAAGAAGTAGAAGAAATAAAGCAGGAAGCAGCTGAGAGGAGTGGAGGTAAGGAACCTCCTAACTGAGCTGTAACAGTGGTCAAGGGCGGTAAAGCTGAAGGCAGAGAGAGGCCCAGCAGGGACCTGCACCAGAGCCGGTGGTGGCAGACACCAGAGCAGAGAGGAGAATGTCTTCTGTGGGCTACAAGGAGTGGATAGAGCTGTCCTGCACTGAAGAGGGGAAGATGTCCCTGTGCCTGTTGATCGTGATCCTGAGTGGTACCTTCTTCCTCAGTAAACCACTTAACTATAGGTATGATGGTGAGTTCCATGTGGCCATGAAAATGGATTAAGGAACCCAGAAGAGAAGTACAGAGGGCCGGGAGAGGGATGGTTGGTGACAGAATTGGAAGAAAATTGGAGGGTGAAGGTATGTCTGACTTCCATTTCATAGTCATAAGCCTTGGGCTGATCCTGGTCATTGTCCCCTCTGAAATTAGATCACTTCTGACAAAACTACTAATACTGCTGTGAGTCCTAGTTCCATTTCACAGTGTGCTTTCACTTGTCTGTTGGTATATATAAATGTAAGTTGTTGCAGTATTGTATGTGTTTATGTCTGTTGTATAAATGTGAGACATTTGAGAGACATTTTCACTGCTACGCATTTTAGAAAATTCCTATTACATGAGCAGATGGATTATGGAATGCAGATTCAGAATCCCTAACCCCACTGCTGTCAAGTTACTTCCAACTCATAGCTGCCGTATAAATGGGATAAAACTACCTCATAGGGTTTCCAAGGAGCTCCTGGTGAATTGGAACTGCCTGCCTTTTGGATAGCAGCGATGGCACTTAACCACACTTCCACTAGTGTTTCCAAAATTCAGAGTCATTTATTGTTATTATTCCTTTTCTATAAGGTTTTAAAAAAAGTTTATTGTGATTAAGTGAAAGTACAGCCCAAGTTTATTTGCCATATATTTAACATTTTTAAAGAAAATGTAGGTAAATGAATAAAGTATCCTGTGCAGAACAGATAATCTGAACAACTTCCCTCACATTTCATTCATATGATCAAATGGAAAACACTTCATTAAACAGGATCCTCTTGATACAGGAATCCCTGACATTCAACGATGTGTTTGTGACGTTCACCCAGGAGGAGTGGCAGCTCCTGGACCCTGCTCAGAAGAATCTGTACTGGGCTGTGATGTTGGAGAACTATAGCAACCTGGTGTCCATTGGTGAGGACAAGTCTCATGTCATTGGCCTTTCTTTTCTCAGCTGCTGACACCTTAAAAGTTTCAGTGGTGGTCAAAAGTGATAGGTTCTCGGTCTGCTCTTCCTACATGAATGGGTATATTCTTTCTGCTCTTCACAGAAAAAAATGTTTCTTTGTAAATTTGAAAATTGTCTTTTCACAAATAGAACATTCTGCATTCTTCAGAAACCCAAGGCCAATTTGGTGAGTCTGAGATTCTGTGATTTCCCTTGAACAGGGTACGCAGGTAGCAAACCAGATGCCCTCTCCAGGTTGGAACAAGATCAGCCCTGGACTGTATTAGACACCAACCATCATGGAATCTGTTCAGGTAAGTGAATGGAAAGTGGTAAGGTGAAAAGGCTGTGAAAGTCACATTCAAGTGAGAGAAGGTGTCAAATTTGTGAAGAATGTCTGAGAATATATAGAAGTACCTCCATATGTCCTTCTCCCTATATGAAATCTCTTTTTTCTTCTAGGAGTTTAGACAAATAAATACTCCTCTGTCTCTTTTGAGACAGATTCCCATTTATTTGACCTGCTTTTTTAAATTTTTAATTATTATGCTTTAAATAAAAGTTTGAAATTCAAGTCTATTTGTGATATGAAAATGTACTCACCCAGTGAGTGCTGTGTAACTCCAGCTGCTCTGTCCACCATGTGATAAACACACTCCTCCTTTGCTTTTTGCATTTTCTGTGGCCCATCAACCAGTTCTTGTTCCCCTGAGCTTTCTCATCTGACCACTGGCGGAAGGTACTCAGACTCATGTATCTCCTAAGGCCAAGAAGCACAGTCTTTGCTATTATCAGTTTATGTCCAATAGTCCAGTCTAATCTTTGTCTAAAAGAATTTGTTTCAGGAATGGTTGACAGCACACTCGTCCTTTCCGCCCCTGCATTTCCTGTGTCCATCCAGCTAGCTCTTGTCCTCTATGTCCTGTGATTGCCCTGTGGACAGAGGTGCTATTAGCCTCATGTATCCCCTAAAGCCAAGAAGCACACTCTTCACTGCTATCATCTTATGTCTTGTAGTCCAGTGCAGTCTTTGTTTCAAGAGTTGTTTTGGGGAATGGTTTCTGTTCTGGGCCAGCAGAGTCCAGGGGCCATGTCTTCTCAGGACTCTACTGCTGTTGGTACATCAAGTCTATTGACCTGCATTTTGATCCTTTTATTCTGTCGTTCTCTTCTTCCTGGGATTCTCAAGTCTTACTCTTCCCTATCTGCTTTCACTTCCATTGCCATGAAATTCCACCTTCCATGCTTCTCCCCAAGATGATTTATGACTGTGTTCAGAGTAGGGCGTGTTTCTCCCCCACTTAGTAATACGGATTATCTATCCCAGCCCTAAGCCCCACCTTGGATTTATGACCCCACAGTATACCGTTCTCCCATTGTGCTTCTCTTTGCTTTCTTAGCATGTTTTCACCTTCTCTGAGGTTCTCTAAACATTCTGAGTTTTATTTTCTCATTTGTTGTCCTAGTGTTTTAAAGTTTTCTTCAGTCTATTGAGTTCTTCTTCTGTTTCCTGGAGGAGACTATCAAACTGACATCACCCTTATCGTTGTCCAACAGAGACCTTTTTGTTCGTATTTTATTCATCTTGTGACTACACTTCTGTATGAGTTTACATTATCTGCAAGGAACTAGGATCGTCTTCCCAACAAAAAAATTTTTATCAACTTCGGTCATCCTTTATTCCTGTACACCTGAAACTGTAGTCATGCTGGCAATTACTGTTCATGGCTCTTGTCTTTAAAGGTTTGGCCCTTCATGAAGATTTTTTAACTAGAGAAAAAATTCTTGACTGATTACGCTTTGTAGTGGGTTACGTGCTACCACTGCTAACCACAAGGTCGGCAGCTCAAATCCACTAGGTGCTCCTTGAATACTCTGGGAATCAGTTCTGCCCTGGCCCCTAGGGTCGCCATGAGTCGGATCTGACTCGACGGCACTTGGCCTGGCTGCTACAGTTTCAGTTGTCTTATAAATGAGATGATAAGTCATGTCTGCTGATGTTTTAACTCTGATTGTAAGAATCAACTCAAAGGTGGTTCCGTGAGTCTAAGGTGAAATGTGGCCCGACTTGTAAATTGCTTCTGATACTGGCCCTTCTTCATCAGCACTCCTTTTTTTCTTTTAATTTTTTTATTTATTGTGATTGAATGAAAGGGTACAATCTAGTTTAAATTAGTGTGCCCGCCTGTGTGCAGCTCTACTGCTCTTCTTGCCTGGTAATAGTACACTCCTTCTTTCTGTTCTGTACAACTCATATGCTCTTAACAATCCTCTTTCCCCTCTTCTCCACCCACTCCACTCCCCTCTGGTAAGAGGCCATTTGGGCAACATCCTACAGATACATAGAACCATAAAGTGTATACACGATGTGGTCACTCTGTGTTGCCAAGTCCAATCCATTCCTATCTGAGGAGTTGACCTCAGTAATGGTTTATGATTAGGGGCAGCTTCAGGTCTAGGGACCATGCTTCTACGGGAACCCCTCGACTTTCGGACCATTCAGTTGCGGTCTTTTAGTGGAGTTCCTAGGGTGTACCCCTTCTTATTCTCGTATTGCCACTGGGACTCAACTTTGTGAGCCCCATCACAGCTGTCACTGGAGGTGGCCAGGCACCATGTGGTTCTTCTGGTCACATGTTGATGTAGTCACCCATTCACATGGGTCTTTCTGTCTTCTGGGTTCTCTTTCCCACGTGTCATTTTCATCCTTGGTGATCGTCTGTTCCAGATGAGTTGGGATCAATTGGTGTACCTCAGATGGCAGCTTTCTAGCTTTTTAAGACCCCAGACAACACTCACCAATATGGAGTGGAGAGGACTCTCTTAGCAATATGCTAGTTATACCAATTGGCCTAGATGTCCTCTGAGAGCATGGTCCCTGGACCCCAGACTCTGATACTCTGTCCTTACCTATTGGGTCAAGATTGGAAGAGTTTTCAGGTTATGTTGAAGTCGGTTAAACTGATTTTCTTTCTAATGTGTGCTGTCACTGATTTCACCCAACCAAATTTCTGTCAACTGTGTAATCTATAACTAGCCCTCTCTCTCTCCCTGCCCTCCTTTGTGGCAGTCAAAGAGTCTTTTCTTCTGTATATGAGTCAGTTTTCAAGACCTTAAAGTAGGGGTCTTATACCATATTTGTCCTTGTGCCACTGATTAATTTCACTCAACATGATGGATAGAAAGTTCTGTATATGTCAGTGAGGTTTAGTGGGTTAATTGTCACAATAAGGTCTTCTGTGTCTTTATTAAAGAGCTTTTTTTTAACGGTATAATCTGTTTTGTCTGATATTATTATTGCCCCACCTGCTGTTCTTTGTATATTGTCAACTTGGTATATATTATTCCATCTTTTAATTTTCAGTTCATATCTTTAAGTCTAAGGTGAGTTTCTTGTAAGCAGCATATAGGCAGGTCGTGTCTTTTGATCCAAGATGTCGCTCGTCTCTACTGTAGTGTTCAGTCCATTTGCCTTCAATGTAATTATTAATAGGTGTTTAGTGCTGTCGTTTTGCTGTATTTATTTTTGTGTTGATGTTTTCTCTGTTGCTCTTACTACTCTGTCCTGGGACATTCTTCTTTATGGATTGATTTTTCACCCTTTTCAATGTTCGTTTTGTGTTTGCTGAGACTCCTGTATTGCGTTTCTTGTCTTGATATGTCGCTTCTTTGTTGTGCTTTGTGGCTACTCCTATGATCCCCCTTAATAATGTATGATTAAACCCAATTTTAACTTCTAAATATCTTATTAATTTCTCTCCATCTGGATGGACTATAACTATTGTAATACATCCCTCTTTTTAATGTGATGATATTGTAGTTTTCATGATGTGATCACTGGATCACATCTTTTAGTATTATAGCTTTGGTTGGGGGTTTGTACCTTCCCTAACTGAGTAGGTTTCTGGATGATGTGCCCTGAATTGTCTCCTAAAATACAGAGTTAATGGTTTTGTTCTTCTAAGCCAAGAGCTTCTTTCAAGTATTTCTTGTAGCTTTGGTTTGGTTTTTACAAAGTCTTTGAGTTTCTGTTTATCTGTGAAAGTCTTAGTTTCATTTTCATTTTTGAAAGACAGTTTTGCAGGCTATATAATTCTTGGTTGAAAGTTGTTCTCCTTCACGGCTGTGAATGTGCCGCCTCACTGCCTCTGTGCCAACATGGTTTCTGCCAAGAAGTCAGATGAAAGCCTACAGGGCTTCTGTCTGAACGTTAGCTTTGCTTTGAGTCTCACTGCCTTTAAGAGTTTCTGCTTATGTTTCATTTTGTTAAGCTTGATTATCATACGTCTTGGAGTCTTTTATGGTCTGTACTGTGTGGTGATCAATACACATCTTGAATATCTGTGTTCTCTTCTTTCATAATTTCTGGGAAATTTTCTGTCAGCAAGTCAACAACAATCCTCTCTATGTTTTCAGGTGTCCTTTCCTGCTCGGGAACTCCAATTAGTGATAGATTGTGCCTCTTGATAGAGTCCTGCATGTTTCTTAATGCTTTTTTATTTATTTATTTATTTATTTATTTTTTAATTTTTATTTAACATAACTGAGTGAAAATGTACATTCACGTATAAATTTACATGCCCACCTACTTGCAGCTTCCACTGCTCTCCCTGTCCGGTGACTGCACACTATTCCTCTCTGCTCCATACGTGTCTCATCCTCCCAACAACCTCCTTTCCCCTCCTCTCTGTCCACTCCCCTTCCTCCAGCCAGAGGTCAGCAAGATAATATCCTGTAGATGTATAGAACCACAAAGTGCTTCCAATATATGGTCACTCTACATTGCCAAGTCCAATCCATTCCTGTCCAAAGAGTGGACCTTTGTTATAATTTATGGGAAAGGGCAGCCCCGGGGGCCATGCTCTCAGAGGAACCTCAAAACCACTGGAGGTCTTTTAGTGGAGATCTCATGATGCACCCCTTTTTATTCTTGTGTTGCCAGTGAGACTCCTCTCTGGGAGCTCCATCGTGGCTATCACTGGTGGTGGCCGGGCACAATCCAGTTCTTCTGGTCCCAAGTCGATGTAGGCACCCACTCTTGTGGGTCTGTCTGTCTTCTAGGTTGTCTTTACCGCATGTCATTTTGGTCCTCAGTGAGCATCCGTTCCTGCTGAGTTGGGACCATTTGCTGTGTCCTCGGATGGCAGCTTGGCAGCTTTTAAGACCCCAGACGCCACTCACCAATGTGGGGTGCAGAGAGCTCTCTTAGCAAAACGCTAGTTGTGCCAATTGGCCTGGAATTCGCCTAAGAGCATGGTCCCCCACCCCAGCCCCAGCTACTGTATTCTTGCAGTATTGAGTCAAGATGGAAGGAGTACTCAAGTTATGCTGAAGTTCACTTAATGTTCTTGTTTCTAATATGTGCTATCACCGCTTTCTCCCAACTCGATTTCTAGTAACTATCTAAACTAGATCCTTCCCCCCTCAGCCTTCCTCCCTCCCCTCCCTTGCAGCTGTCAAAGAGTCTTTTGTTCTATACACAGATCTGTTTTTGAGGTCTTATCGTAGAGGTCTCATACAGTATTTGTCCCTTTGTCGCTGACTACTTTTACTCAACATAATGTCTTCCAGTTGAAACCAAGTTAGGAGATGTTTCCTGGAATCATCGTTAATCTTTATCATTGCGTAGTGCTCCATTGAGTATATGTACCATAGTTTACCTATCGATTCTTCTATTGTTGGGCATCTGGGTTGATTCCATCTTTTTGCTATCGTGGACTGTGCTGCGGTTCTTAATGCTTTTTTATTTTTCTTGTGTCTTTTCTCTAATTTCTCTTCAAAAATGCTGGTGTCAGTAGTTTTGTCTCCCAAATCAGAAAGTCTGCTTTCCATTTGTTCAGTTCTGTTCTCTTGGCTTTGAATTGAGTTTTCTGATTCTTTAATTTTGTTGTTTATCTGTTGGGTTTCAGAATGCTGGAGTTCCATCAGTTCAAACAACTTGCTTAATTTTTCATTTTTTTTATTTGCTATGACTAAGTGAAAATGTACATTCACGTATAAATTTACATGCCCACCTACTTGCAGCTTCCACTGCTCTCCCTGTCCAGTGACAGCACACTATTCCTCTCTGCTCCATGCATGTCTCATCCTCCCAACAGTCTCCTTTCTCCTCCTCTCCACCCACTCTCCTTCCTCCAGCCAGAGGTCAGCAGGACGATATCCTATAGATGTATAGAACCATAAAGTGCATCCAATATATGGTCACTCTGCATTGCCAAGTCCAATCCATTCCTGTCCAAAGAGTGGACCTTCGTTATAATTTATGGGTATGGGCAGCATCGGGGCTGGGGGCCATGCTCTCAGGGGAACCCCAAAACCGCTGGACCATCAATTGAGGTCTTTTAGTGGAGATCTCAGGATGCACCCCTTTTTATTCTTGTGTTGCCAGCGAGACTCCTCTCTGGGAGCTCCATCGTGGCTATCACTGGTGGTGGCCAGGCACCATCCGGTTCTTCCGGTCCAAAGTCGATGTAGGCAGCCACTCTTGTGGGTCTGTCTGTCTTCTAGGTTGTCTTTACCGCATGTCATTTTGGTCCTCGGTGAGCATCCGTTCCTGCTGAGTTGGGACCATTTGCTGTGTCCTCGGATGGCAGCTTGGCAGCTTTTAAGACCCCAGACGCCACTGACCAATGTGGGGTGCAGAGAGCTCTCTTAGAAAAACGCTAGTTGTGCCAATTGGCCTCGATTTCACCTAAGAGCATGGTCCCCTGCCCACTACCCCAGCTACTCTGTCCTTGCAATATTGGGTTAAGATGGAAGGAGTACTCAAGTTATGCTGAAGTCCACTTAATATTGTTCTTGTTTTTAATGTATGCTATCACTGCTTTCTCCCAACCAGATTTCTAGCAACCATCTAATCTAAACCCTCCTCCCCTCACCCTCCTTCCCTCCCCTCCCTTGGAGCTGTCAAAGAGTCTTTTCTTCTATACACAAGTCTGTTTTTGAGATCTTACTGTAGAGGTCTGATACAATATTTGTCCTTTTGTCGCTGACAACTTTCACGCAACATGATGTCTTCAGTTGAAACCAGGTTAGGAGATGTTTCCTGGAATCATCGTTATTCTTTGTCATTGCGTAGTGCTCCATTGAGTATATGTACCATAGTTTACCTATGCATTCTTCTGTTGTTGGGCATCTGAGTTGATTCCATCTTTTTGCTATCGTGGACTGTGCTGCAATAAACATTCTGGTGCATGTGTCCGTTGGTGTGAAAGGCCTTGATTCTGTAGGATATATTCCAAGTAGTGGAATTACTGGGTCAAAGGGTATATCTGTACCCATTTTTTTAAGGAAGTGCCAGATTGCTTTCCAAAGAGGCTGGACCATTTTGCAACTCCACCAACAGTGTAGGAGGGTTCCACTTTCTCCACAGCCTCGCCAGCATTTGTTGTTTTGTGTTTTCTGGATCATGGCCAATCTTGTTGGGGTGAGATGGTATCTCATTGTCGTCTTGATTTGAATTTCTTTAATAACTAAAGATCGTGAACGTGTCCACATGTGTTTTTTGGCTGCCTGGATCTCCTCTTTAGTGAAATGTCTATCCGTCTCCTTTGCCTATCGCTTAATTGGATCGTTTGTCTTCTTCTTATTGATATTTTGTAGTATCTTATAGATTATAGAGATCAAGCGTCAGTCTGTCATTTTTCATTTTGGTCTGCTGAATTTTGTGTCATGTGTAGGAGGGTTCTATATATAATTCTTTTGTACTGAACCTCCAAAAGTTTCAGAAAGGCTTCTTCATCTGGGAAGTTCTTTGTTTCTTTCTTTTTGGAGCTTTCTGGATCTGTGGTTGGATTTTTCCTCAAGTGTTGGGCTGAGGTCTGTTGCTTTTTGGGCATCTAGAGGTTGTTTAGTTTCTCTAGTGTTGCCTTGATAGGAGCTGAAGTAGAAGTTGATCACCAGTTATCTCTATGTATCCAACTACTGGGCCCAGTGGAATCTCTGTTATAACAGGCTCCACCTCCTGGCTGGCAAAGATATGGCCCTACTTATGGAATCACTGGGAGGCCATCAACTGACCCTACATTGTGGGTCAGTCAAAATAGGAAGATATGCCATGAGGCTGCACCACAGTTATTTCTCTAGGTAGTCTTATTTTGAAAGGTGAAAGCTATCTGACAGCTTCCATAAACAGTCAGGCTATCAGGTGTGCAAGCCTCTGTTTCCAGCTGGCAGTGGAGGCACCTCTGTATCCATCCCTAGATGCCGTGAGCAAGTTCAGAGTATGGACAGGCTAATGCCCTGCTGTCATCAGGTGCTGGGCCCTACCTGAAGAGTAGACTGTGCTAAACACAGCTTTTCTTCTGGGGAAACACTCCTCGGGCTGGCACTGCCTCCTAGTCTGGGAATTAGCCCCCACTGAGGCCTCTGTTTGGATACTCTACCTCCCAATCGGACAAGATGGCATCCTGCATAGGCTCTCCTGCCCTCTGGGAAATATCCAAATCAATGGCGGAGGTTCAGAAAGAGGGGTGGAGGGGCTGTGGTCCTCAGAGTCCAGAGCCAGGCTCACAAAGTGTGGCTATTCTACCTGCTAGTTACATCAGCAGTGTGGCAGAACTTGCTACTAGTTAAGCCCAAGCTAACAAAAAGGAAAAAAGTTAAAGCCGGTAGTTACCTTCAGTCTGCGAGAGCTGGACATTCTACAAGGGAGGGGGTCAGCAAAAGGGAAGTTTCCCATTTGGTGGCATGTAATCCAAAGATGACAGCCCTGTGCCATGTCCTGGGGTTCACTGGGTGTCCAGAGTGGTCTGTTTAATTATTAATCCTGGGCTTAGTTTTTGGAGTGAGTTAAGGAGACGTGTGTCTGGTCCACCATCTTGACTCTGCCTCTCTTTTTTTCTTTTTAAGCAAATTTTATTGTGATTCAGAACAACTTAACAATCTATTTCAGTTTGACGTGTAACACCTGGATCTTTCACCATTACTGTATTCTAGCTTCTCCCCTTACCTCCTTGACAGCATATTACCCCCCTTTCATCACGAACTTCCCGTTAGCCTTTGACCAAGATGAGACCACTTCATCATCTCAGCTCAGGCAACAAGGCTCAAGAACAACACTGTGTGCATACTGAAGTTCATCACCAGCCACACGTTTTGTTTTGTTTTGTATAGTACAGTTCAGTCATTTTCAGGGGAGTTGACTGTGGTGTTCAATGCAGTTCAAAATTAGAGAGTCTGGAGGCCACACTCCCAGGGGGCCCTCTAGTCTGATGGACCATTATATGTGGTCTTTTGGTAGAGTGCTAGCTCTGCCCTCTAATCTTTCTTACCCTGTGTTTGGGGTTCTGTACTGTGTACCTCCTTCAAGAAGTTATTGGTGGTAGCCAGGTACCATCTAGTTCTTTTGGTCCATTGCTGAAGCTGACACTGGTTCATATGTTCCATCTGTCCTTGATGTCCACCATTTACCCCTGGTCCAGGTGGATTGGGACCAATTGATGTTACTTAGATGGCCAGTTGGTAGCTTTTAATACCCTAGATGCCACTCACCCAGAAGATCTTGCAGAGCATTTTCTCAAGAGAAAAAAGAAAATTTTGATATGCTGATTAGTCAGGATGTCCCTGAAAGTATGTCCCCTGACCCCAGACCTTGTTATTCTGTCTTTCCAAAGAGGTGGGCTGCATTTAGTTTTGAAGTTGTGGGTACCTGTTTACTAGTTTGTGATGTCGCTTACATCCTACACCCAACCCAAATCCTACACACTATCTAATTTGTATAAATCCGTTTCCCTGCCTTCTTACCCATGTAACTATCAAAGATTGATTTGTACTGTGCTTCGGTGATTTGTGGCATTCTTATAATGGTCTCATATAATATTTGTCATTTTCATTCTGGAAGTTTCATTCATCATAATGTCCTCTAAATGGTCCCGTGTTATCAGGTATTTCCCAAAGCCATCATTGTTTCTTATCATTTTGTGGTATTCCACTGTATGAATATACCATAGTTTGTCTAACTATTTATCTGTTGATATACATCTAGGTTGCTCCATCTTTTTGCTATGGTGGAGAGAGCTGCAGTAAGCATTGGTGTGCATGAATCTGTTTGAGTGGTGATTCTTACTTCTCTGGTATATATTCTAAGGAGTGGGATTACTGGATCATATGCTATATCTATTTCTAGTTTTCTAAGAAAGCACCAAATCAATTTCCATGGCGTTTGTACCATTTTACACTCCCACCAGCAGTATAGAACAGTTCCAGTCATTGTACATCCTCTCCAGCATTTATTATTTTATATTTTTTGGATTATTGCCAGCTTTGCTGGGGTGAGATGTTATCTCATTGTAGTTTTGATTTGGATTTCTCTGATGGTTAGCGATTATGAGCATTTTCTCATGTATCTCTTGGCATTTTGTATATATTCTTTGATGAAGTGTCTGTTAGTGTCTTTGCCCATTTTTAAATTGGGTTATTTGTCTTTTTGTTATTGAGTTTTTGCAGTATCTTATAGATTAGAGATATTAGATGTCAGTCAAGCATGGTAGCCAAAGATTCTTTCCCGCTCTGTAGGTAGTCCTTTTATTCTTTCAGTGAAGGATTTGGATGAGCTTAAGTGTTTTATTTTTAAGAATTCCCATTTTCTATTTTCAGTTCTGGAGTTTGAGGGTTATTGGTGTTTTTTTTTGTAGGCTGTTAATGCCATGCATGGATTAGGGCTTCCATTGTCTTACCAGTTTTTTTCTCCCAAGATCCTTATTGTTTTGCATTTTATATTTCAGTCTTTAATCCATTTTGAGTTACTTTTTGTGCATGGTGTGAGATAAATATCTTGTTTCAATTTTTTGCAAGTGGATATCCAGTTATACCAACACCATTTGTTGAAAAGACTGTCTTTGCCCCAGTGCAAGGGCTTTGGGCCTTGACTAAATATCAGTTGCTCATAGGTGGATGATGTTATATTTGGATCCTCAGTTGTGTTCCGTTGGTCTGTGTGTTACTGTGCCAGTACCAGGCTGTGTTGACTCCTGTGGTGGTATAATAATCTTAAGATCAGGTAGCGTGAGGCCTCCCACTTTGTTTTTCCTCTTTATTAGTATTTCACTTCTCCACAGCTTCCTCTCTTTCCATATGAAGTTGGTGATTTGTTTCTCTGACTCATTGGAGAATATCAGTGGGATTTATATTGGGATTGCATTGTGTGTAAAGGTCAGTTTGGGTAGAATAGTCATTTTCTCTATGTTGAGTCTTTCTGTCTAAGAGCAAGGTAGTTTTCTTCATTTGTGTAAGTCACTGTTAGTCTCTTGCAGTAGGATCTTCCATTTTTACTTGTATACCTGTTTTTTTTTATCTCTGGTTAGATTTGTTCCTAAGTATTTTATCATCTTGGGGGCTGTAGTAAATGGTAATGCTTTTGAGATTTTCTCTTCGTTAGAGTAAAGGAATCTGGCTGATTTATATACATTCATCTTATACCCTGATGCTTTGTTGAAGTCTTGTATTTGATCTAATAATTTTTTGGTGGATTCTTTAGGGTTTTCTGTGTCATCTCATGTCATCTCCAAATAGGGATACTTCAGCTTGTTATTTACCATTCTTAATGCCTCTATTTCTCTGTCATGCCTGACTGCCCTGTTCTATTCAACACTGTTCTGGAGGTCTAGTGACCTCCAGAACAGTATTGAATGGAAGTGGTGATGGTGGGCATCCTTGTGTGGTACCTATTCTTAAGGAGAATATTTTCAGATGCTGTCCATTCAGATAATGAGGGTAACAACACCAGGTAAGGAGGGTAACAGCATCAGTTAAGGAGGGTAAGAGCAGCAGGTGAAGAAGGTAAAGATCGAGTGAGCAACCCCCACTTGTCTGTCATTGGAGGCTTACTTGTTGCTATGATGCTGGAAGCTATGCCACTGGTATTTAGGTGCCAGCAGGGTCACCCATACTGGACAAGTTTCAATTGAGTATCCAGACTAAGACAGACTAGGAAGAAGAGCCGGGCAGTCCAGGGAAAACGTTATGAATGACAGCTGAACATTGTCAGACATGGTGCTAGACAGTGAGCCCCCCAGGTTGGAAGGCACTTGGAAGACAACTGCAGAAGAGCTGCTTCCTCAAAGTAGAGTCCACCTTAATGACATGGGTGGTGTAAGCCCTTTAGGATCTTTGTTCACTGATGGGACGTGACTAAAAATGAGAAGAAACAGCTGCAAACATCCATTAATAATTGTTACATGAAATGGATGAAGTGTGAAGGTAGAAAATCTGGAAATTGTCATGAAATGGAATGCATGAACATCGATATCCTAGGCATTACTGAGCTGAAATGAACGGGTTTTGGCCATTTTGAATCCGACACTCATGCGGTCTGCTATGCTGAGAACGAAAACTTGAAGAGGAACGATGTTGTGTTCATCATCGAAAACAACATTTTAAGATCTGTCCTGAAGTACAGTGCTGTCAGTAATAGGATAATATCCATATGCCTACAGGGAAGGCCAATTAATGTGACTGTTACTCAGATTTATGCACCAGCCACTAAGGCCAAAGATGAAGAGATTGACGACTTCTACCAGGTTCTGCAGTCTGAAATTGATTAAACATGCAATCAGGACTCATTGATAATTACGAGGGACTAGAATGCAAAAGGTGGAAACACAGAAGAAGGATTGGTAGTTGGAAAATACATTCTTGGTGATAGAAATAAGCGAGAATAATGACTTCTTCATTGCAAACACCTTATTTAACCAACACAAATGGCAAATGTACACCTTGACCTCACCAGATGGAATACACAGGAACCAAGTTGACTACGTTTATGGAAAAAGACGATAGAAGAGCTTCGTATCAGTGGTCAGAACAAGACTGGGTACTGACTGTGGCTCAGAGCATCAATTGCTCATACGCAAATTCAAATTGAAACAAGTCCAGAACAGCCAAAGTATGACCTTGAGTATATCCCTCTTGAGTGTAGAGACCATCTGAAAAACAGATATGATGTGGTTATCACTAATAAGTGAAGACCAGACAGGTTGTGGAATGACATCAAAGGCATCATCCATGAATAGAGCAAGAGGTCATTAAAAAGACAGAAAAGACCAAATTGGATGTCAGAAGAGACTCTGAAACTTGCTCTCAAATGTCAAGCAACAGAAACAAAAGAAAGGAATGGTGAAGTAAAAGACCTAAACAGAAGATTTCAAAGAGCAGCTTGAGATGACAAAAGAGAGTATTATAATGACACATGCAAAGAGCTGGAAATGGAAAACCAAAAGGGAAGAACGCGTTCTGCATTGCTCAAGCTGAAAGAACTGAAGAAAAAATTCAAGCCTTGAGTTACAGTGGTGAAGCATTCTACGGAGAAACTGGTAAACAGCTCATGAGCATCAAAAGGAGATGGAGGGATTACACAGAATAATTATACCAGAAAGAACTGGTCGATGTTTAGCCATTTGAAGAGGTAGTATATGATCAGGAACCAATGGTACTGAAGGAAAAAGTCAAAGCTGCATTGAAGGCATTGGGTAAAAAAGACGGCTCCAGAAATTGATGGCGTATCAATTGAGGTATTTCAACATAACAGATGCAGTGTTGGAAGTACTTACTCATCTATGCCAAGAAATTTGGAGGATAGCAACCTGGCCAGCTGACTGGAAGAGACTCCTATTTACATGCACTCCAAAGGTGATCCAACCAAATGTGGAAATGACTGAACAGTAATGTTAATGTCACACACAAGTAAAATTTTGCTCAAGATCGTTCAAAAGCAACTGCAACAGTATATTGACAAGCAACTGCCAGAAATTCTAGGTGGATTCAGATGAAGACGTGGAACCAGGGATACCACTGCTTGTGTCAGATGGCTCTTGGCTGAAAGCAGAAAGTACCAGAAAAATATTTACCTGTGTTTCATTGGCTGTGCAAAGGCATTCTACTGTTTGGATCATACTGAATTATGGCTAACATTGGAGAGAATGGGAATTCGAGAACACCTAATTGTGCTCTTAGAGAATCTGTATATGGATCAAGAGGCAGTCGTGTGAGCATAACAAGGGGACACTGCGTGATTAAAGGTAAGAAAGGTGTGAGTCATGGTTGTATCCTTTCACCATACCTTTTCAGTCTGTATGCTAAGCAAATAATCCAGGAAGCTGGACTCTGAAGAATGAGACTTTAGGATTGGAGAATGACTCATTAACTACCTGCATTATGCAGATGACATCACCTTACTTGCTGGAAGTGAAGAAGATTTGAAACACTGATGAAGATCAAGGGCCACAGCCTTCAGTATGGATTGCACCTCAGCATCAAAAAAACAATAATGCTCATAACTGGACCAGTAAGCAACATCGTCATAAATGGAGGAAGGATTGAGGTTATCAAAGATTTCATTTTACTTGGGTCCACAGTCAACACCCATGGAAGCAGCAGTCAAGAAATCAAAAGAAACACTGCATTGGGAAAATCTGCAAAGGACTTCTTTCAAATACTGAAAAGTAAAAATGTCTCCTTGAAGACTAAGGTGCTTCTGACCTAAGCCCTGGTATTTTCAGTCACATCATATGCATGCAAAAGCTGGACAGTAAACAAAGAAGACTTGATGTCTTTGAATTGTGGTGTTGGGAAAGGATGTTGAATGTACCCTGGACTGCCAAAAGAACAAACAGATCTGTTCTGGAAGAAGTACAAGCAGAGTGCTCCTTGGAAGTAAAGATGGCAATTCTATGTCTTAACATACTTTGGACTTACTGTCAAGACAGATCAATCCCTGGAGAAGGACATGATGCTTGGTAGAGTGGAGGGTCAACAAAAAAGAGAAGGACCCTTGATGAGATGGATTGACACAGTGGCCACAACAATGGACTTAAGCATAAAAATGATTGTGGACATGATGCAAGAATGGGCAGTGTTTTGTGCTCTTGTTCATAGGGTTGCTGTGGGTCGGAACCAACTGGACAGCACCTAACAATAACAACAACTTCATTCAGTATGATGTTGGCTGCTGGTTTTGCCTAGATGCCCCTTATTATGTTGAGGAATTTGTCTTTTCTTCCTGTGTTGCTGGAAACCCTGGTGGCACAGTGGTTAAGTGCTGCATCTGCTAACCAAAAAGGTCAGCAGTTCAAATCCTGCAGGCACTCCTTGAAAACTGTAGGGACCCCTCTAGGGTGACTATGAGTCAGACCTGACTTGATGGCAGTGGGTTTGAGTTTTTTTCCTATGTTGCTGAGAGGCTTCCACATGAATGTGTGTTGGGCTTTATGGAATGTCTTTTCTGCACCAATTGATAGAATCAGGTGGTTCTTGTTTTTTTGTTTTGTTTATGTAGTTGACTACGTTCATGATTTTTCTCCTGTTGAAACATCCCTGCATCTCTGGTATGAATCCTCCTTGGTCATGATCAATTATTTTTTTTGATGTTTTGTTGAAATCTATTTGCTAGAATTTTTTTGAGGATTTTTGCATCTATATTTATGAAAGATACTGGTCTATAGATTTCCTTTTTAGTGCTGTCTCTACCTGGTTTTGCTGTCAAGGTTATGCTAGCTTCATAGAATGGGTTTGGGGGTATTCCATTCTTTTCTGTGTTCTGGAGTACCTTCCGTAATAATGCTGTTAGCTCTTCTGTGAACACTTGGTAGAATTCTCCAGTGAAGCCATCTAGGTCAGGACATTTTTTGTTTGGGAGTGTTTTAATTACATTTTCAGTCTCTTGTCTTGTGGTGAGCTTATTTAGTTGTCCGGTATCTGTTTCTGCTAGTTTTGGGAGGCAGTGGTTTTCTAGAAAATTGTCCATGTCTTCTAGATTTTTAAATTTATTAGAGTACAGTTTTTCATAATATTCAGTTATGATTTTTTTATTATGGTGATTTAATGAAAGTATACAATCCAAATCAATTTTGCATGCCTCCCTATCTGCAACTCCTCACTCTGTGACAGCATACTCCTCCTTTTCACTCTTCTAGTGTCTTCTTAAAAACACTCCTTCTCTCCACCCTTTCCTTTCTCATCTAGAAAGAAACCAGTAGGACAGCCTCCTATAAATGTATAAAACTATGAAGTACACACACCACATGCTCACACTGTGTCCCTGAATCCAGTCCATTCTTGTCTGAAGAGTTGACCTCAGTACTGGTTTCAGATGTGGGCCAGCAGCAAGTCTAGGGACAATATTCCCAGGGGACCCACCAGGCTGTCAGACTATCAATTCTGGTCTTTTAATAGAGTTCTTAAACTGCACAGCTCTTTTTCTCATGCTACACTGGGGAACACATTGTGTTGCCCACACGGCTACCTTTGGTGGTGGCTGGGCACCATCTGGTTCTGGTCTCATGCTGATGCAGTCTCGCATTCAAATGGTCTTTCTGTCTCCTGGGCTCATGTTGCCTTGTGTCTTTGATGTTCTCGGTCGTCATCTGTTCCAGATGGCATGGGACCATTTGATGTTCATCAGATGGCAGCTTGATAGCTTTTAAGACCCCAGGTGCCACTCACCAATATGGGTTGCAGAAGGCTGTCTTAGCCAAAGACCAGTTATGCCAGTTGAACTCATCTCCTGAAAACATGATCGCCAGACTCCTGTCCCTGCTCCTCTGTCCTTTGAAATGCTGGTTGAGTTTGGAAAACCTTTCAATTTGTGGTGTAGTCCAGTTATGCTTATCTGCCCTCCACTGCATGCTGTCAGTCCCTTCACTTAACATCGACTATCTAATCTATAACTAGTGCTTTTCCTCCTTCCCTATCCTTGTAGCCATCAAAAGTCTTTTCTTCTGTAGCAAAAGTCTCATACAATGTTTGTCCTTTTGCAGCTAGCTGATTTCACTCAGCATAATGTCTTCTAGTTGAAACCAGGTTATGAGATGCTTCCTAAAATCATCATTGGTCTTTATCATTGCAGAGTGTTCCATTGTGCATGTGTATCATTGTTTACCCGTTCATGTGCTGATAGGCCCCTAGGTTGATTCCATCTTTTTGCTGTTGTGGACAGTACCACAGTAAACATTCATGTGCATGTATCTGTTCGTGTCACTGCCTTTATTTCTGTAGGATATATTCTAAGCAAAGGAATTGCTGGATCATGTGGTATTTCTACTTCTAGCTTTTTAAGGAAGTGCTAAATTGCTTTCCAGAAAGGTTGTACCATTTTGTATTCCCACCAGCAGTGTATGAGAGTTCCAATCTTTCTACAGCATCTCCAGCATTTGTTATTTTGTGTTTTTGGATTATTGTCAACCTCATTGGGATGAGATGATATCTCATTGTAGCTTTGAATTGTATTTCCATAATAGCTAATAATTATGAGCATTTCCTCATGTGTCTTTTGGCTGTCTGGATGTCTTTGGTGAAGTGTCTATCTCCGTTGCACTCTGTTTAATTGGGTGTATGGTTTTTTGGGTCTGTTGTGATACCAACCATCTCATTTCTTAATCAGGTTGTCCTCTTGTGCTTTTCTTTTCTCAGTTTGGCTAATGGCTTGTCAATTTTGCTGGTCTTTTCAAAAAACCAGCTTTTGGCTATGTTCACTCTTTCAGTCGTTTTTCTATTTCATTTATTTCTGCTCCAATTTTTTTTTCCTTTCTTTTGGAGACTGACCCGTTCTTTAGTTGTGTTTTTTCCAGTTGTTCAAGTTGAAGACTTAGTTGTTTGATTTTCCCATAAATTTTGATAGGATGTGTTTACATTCTCATTTGAGTCCATCAGTTTTTATTTCATCTTCGATTTCTTCAGGTCAGCAGTTCAGATCCACCAGGCACTCTGGGGGTCAGTTCTACCCTGGCCCCTAGGGTCGCCATGAGTCGGATCTGACTCGATGGCACTTGGCTTGGCTTTGATTTCTTCCATAACCCAGTAGTTCTTGAATAGAATGTTGTTCAGCTTCCATGTTTTTGATTTTATTTCTGTCTTTTTCTGTTGTTAACTTCTAGTTTTATGGCTTTATAGTCTGAAAAGAAACTTTGTGTTATTTTTGTATTTTGTTTTTTGTTTAGGATTGCCCTGTGGCCTAATATGTGGTCAATTCTGGACAGTGTTCTGTATGTACTAGAAAAGTGAGTATGGTTGGGTGGAGTGTTCTGAATATGTCTGTGAGGTCAGGTTGGTTGACTGTGGCATTTAGGTCATCTGTGTCTTTACTGAGTTTTTTTCGAGATGTTCAATCCTTTACTAAGAGTGGTATGTTGAAATCTCCTACTATTATTGTGGAACTGTCTGTCTGTTTTCAGTGTGATTAGTGTTTGTTTTATGTATTTTGGAGCCTTGTCGTTAGGTGTGTAGATACATAACAAGGTAATGTTCTCCTGTTGTATTGAGCTCTTAATCAATATATAATGTCCCTCCTTATCTTATGTGGTGGATTTAATTTTAAAGTCTATTTTGTCAGAGATTAATTAGTATTTCTACTCTTGCTGTTTTTCGTGTATTATTAGCTTGGTATATTTTTGCATCCTTTGAGTTGTAGTTTGTGACTCTGAGTCTAAGTTGTGTCTCCTGTAAGCAACATAATAGATCGGGCTTGTGTTTTTATCCAGTCTGCTACTGTCCATCTCTTCACTGGTACATTTATCTGTTTACATTCCATGTGTTTATTGATATGTATGAGATTAGTGTTGTCATTTTGATGTCCTTTTTTTCTGTGTTGTTTTCAATTCCTGTGTCCCATTTAATTTTCTGTTGCTAAGTGTTTTTTTCAGCTGTCTTTCATTGTGTCTACAATGTCTTTGTATTTCCTAGGCTTCTTCCCCATCTGGAAGACTTTTTTTTTTTTTTATTTTTATTTGACATGACTGAGTGAAATCTACATTCACGTATAAATTTACATGCCCACCTATATGCAGCTTCCACTGCTCTCCCTGTCTGGTGACTGCACACTATTCCTCTCTGCTCCATACATGTCTCATCCTCCCAACAACCTCCTTTCCCCTCCTCTCCATCCACTCCCCTTCCTCCAGCCAGAGGTCAGCAAGATGATATCCTATAGATGTATAGAACCATAAAGTGCTTCCAATATATAGTCACTCTGCATTGCCAAGTCCAATCCATTCCTGTCCAAAGAGTGGACCTTTGTTATAATTTATGGAAAAGGGCAGCATCAGGGCTGGGGACCATGCTCTCAGAGGAACCCCAAAACCGCTGGACCATCAATTGAGGTCTTTTAGTGGAGATCTCATGATGCACCCCTTGTTATTCTTGTGTTGCCACTGAGACTCCTCTCTGTGAGCTCCATCATGGCTATCACTGGTGGTGGCCGGGCGCCATCCGGTTCTTCCGGTCCCAAGTCGATGTAGGCACCCACTCTTGTGAGTCTCTCTGTCTCCATCTGGAAGATTTGACCTTCTGTTTCATATGGTGTTATCACAAATTAAATCCTGAGATCTCTGAGTTCTTTTCTTTTTTTGTGATTTGGATTTGAATATCTTTTGTGGACTCACTGTCCTGGAGATATCTTGTTGGTCTGTCAGGTGTTGCTTATGTGAGTGTATGTCTAACTTTATTCATTCTCTAATCAGAGAACTTCCTTCATTGCTTCTTGTAGATTTGATTTGGTTTTTCCGTATTCTCTCAATTTCTATTTGTCTGTGAAAGTCCTAATTTCACCTTCCTGTTTGATAGACAGTTTTGTAGGGCATATAATTCTCAGTTGGAATTTTTTTCCTTTGGGGCTTTGTAAATGTTGTCCCATTGTCTTCTTGCCAATATAGTTTTGGCTGAGTAATCTGAACTTACTCTTAATGATTTTTCTTTGTAGGTTATATTTTGTTTAAGTCTAGCTGCCTTAAGTAGCTCCTCCTTGTCTTTAGTTTTATTGAGTTTGAGTATAATATGCCTTGGCATACTTCTTTTGGGATCTGTCTTGAGTGGGGTTTGATGACCATGCTGAGTGGATATCTGTCTTCTCCTCTTTAGTGAAAATGGGGAAATTTTCTGCCAGCAAGTCTCCCTGTGTTTTCACTTGTCCCTCTTTGCTCTGGTACTGCAGTCATTTGTATATTTTTCCTTTTGATAGAATCCCACATGACTCTTTATGATTCTTGTTTTTGTTGAATCTTTTATCTGATTTTTCCTCATGTATGCTGGTGTTGTTTATTTTGTCTTCAGTCTCTTAACTCTGTATTCAGTTTCCTCAGTCCTACTCTTGTGACTTTCTGTTGAGTTTTGAAGCTCAGTAATTTAGATGTTAATCTATCAAATTTTGGATCACTGCTGCTCAAGCAGTTCTTGCAGCTTGTGTAATTTTTTGGTGCGCTCTGCTGCATTTGGCCTGATCTCTTTCCTGATGTTGTGCACTGCTGTGTACATCAGTCTTTTATATTCTACCTCTGATAACTTTAGGAAGTCATCTTCATCTGGGAAATCCACTGATTCTTTGTTTTGGTAGTTTTAACAGCCACAATAGTCTGGTTTTTTAGGTGTTCAGAAATTGTTCTTTGAGCCATCAGAAAGTTGATACAGTTTTTGTTTGGTTATTGTGGTTTCAGTTTTATCAATGGATATTGATAAATATCAAGTATGTATAAATATCAAAATACTATCAAAATTTATAAATCTCATTTATAAATGTTATCAAAATATCAAAAATTTGTAAATATCAAATACCAATATTTATAAATTGATAAACAGTGATAAATATTTACCAATGGATATTGATAAATATCCATTGATAAAGGCTTTTGAGCTGGCTTGATTTTGGATGCTTGATAATTCTCCTGGCCTGTCCAGAATCTTTCTTTTGAACCTGGGCTGGAGCTTCTCTGTGCTATCTGGTTAATTGTGCTTCATGAAGTTACTGCCCCTGACATGGCTGACCACCTGGCAAGGCTTTCCTCAGTCTAACCTGATGCATGGCTGCTCAGTTTATCTTGTCCTGCTCTGGCCCACACTCCTTCATGCTGCTGTCCAGGGTTGTGTGCGTGCACATGCCATCTTCCTGGTCCTGCATTCACCTGTGCCAGTACCTCAGGTTACTGGGACCCTGGTTTTTTATCCTGGTGCAGGTCACAGCCCTGTGAGGCCACAGCCCTGTGAGGCCACATGTGCATTTACACTGACTTCCCAGTCTCCGTGCTCACCTGTGCCGTTGCTGTAGGTCACCAGAACCTAAGCTTATTAGCCCCGCACGGCTCTAAGGCTTGTGGGCTATGCATGCATACACACTGACTCCCTGAAGACCGTGCTGGCCTGTCCCATCACCCCACATTGCTGGAACCTAGGTCTGTCGGCACCTCATGGCTCTAAGGCCAGCTGGGCCATGCATATGTCTGTGCTTCCTGTCTGAGTCCTGTGCTCACCTAGCCTGTCTCCCTGGGTCACCTGGACCTAGGCCTCTTTTGGCTCTGAGATCTGCCGGTTCATGTGCACCTTCATGCTGCCTTCCCATGCCTAGGGATCTCCTGCCACATCACCTAAAGCTGGCAAGGCCTTTTGGTGGTATGCCCTTCAAACTGCTTTCCAAGGGCTCACACTGTCCCACCCTGTTGCCCTGAGCTGATGCAGCCCCTTGTAGTTGGCCCCTTCCAGCCCTAAGATCTGCTGGTAGTGTGTACCTTCGTACTGCCTTCCTAAGCCTGGCACTCTCCCATCCTGTTGTCCCAAGCTGGTGGATCCTAGCACTCGTGACCCTTCCCAACTCTAAGGTCTGCTGGTGGTGCCGGCCTTAAAACTGCTTTCCAGTACTTGGCACTGTCCTGTCCTGTTGCCCTGAGCTGGTGGAACCCAGTGCTCCTTGACCCTTGCAGCCCTAAGGGTTGCCGGTGGAGCTCACCTTCACAGTGTCTTCCCAGACCCAGCTCCGTCCTGACCCATTTTCCCAATCTGGCACAGTCCAGTGCTCTTAGCCCTTCCTCGTCCTAAGCCCTGCCAGTGTTATATACCTTCACACTGCTTTATTATGCCCTGTGCTCTCCTGCGCTGTTGCCCTGTGGTGACAGAACCTAGTGCACTTGCTTCTCAAGCTTTGTGCACACTTCCACACTAATTTCCTGGCCCTGCACTCTCCTGGCCCGTCGCTGCCTGTTGTTCCTTTTGTTCCGGGACTCTCTGAATCCTGCCAAGCCACTGGATCCTAATGCCTACTGATCACTGGCTAGCGTGGTCCCACTATGTTCTAACCTGCATAGAGGGCTTTAGTGCCAGGATTTGATTCTTCATCTGGGGCTGGTCTCCTTATTGGGCTTACTCGGATACAACTTTGCTGTAGTCCTGGTATTGTTTTTGGGCTCTGTCCTGTAGCTTTGATTTGCCAGAAATATTTCCTGCACCACTCACTTTCAGCTGCAGAGATTCTTGGCCCTGGGATGAATTGTTTTATCTGTGATGACTCAGGGCTTCTGTGACCTTTCTTTTGCCCAGTCTATTGTTAAACTTTTCTTCCTGGTGTTCAGGCCTCCTGGAATGGTCAAGTTGGTGTATTTTATTAATTTGTAGGTTCTTTGTTGGGGGAGGATTCAAAAGGGTCCTGTGATTATGGCACCATTTTCAAATCTCTCTCTTTCTAATGTGTTTGGTTATTCATTGCAGCAGTCATAGAGAAATCATAGAAACAACCTATCTGTGATAACAATTCTAATACAACAAAACTGTATGTAAACGAAGAAATGCATAGGATGACTTCCACCAGTGTTTCTTGTATAGAACCACAACACCTCAAGGACATCTGCTTACTCTTCCTGAAACAGATGTTCCAGTCTTGTAAACTACAAAATCTTCCAACCAGGAATTTTTCTGCCATGTGGCTGACTCAGTGGCCTTCACTCTCAACTGTTCTTCTCAGAGTGATTCAGCTCCTCCTGGTTGGCTCCAGGATATCTCTTGGATAGTCACAGTTCTTGGGAAGGCCTAATTCTGCTGGCAGCAGGAAAGCAGCAAATGTCTGCTCCTGCTGTCTTATCACTCGGAGTGTTACTCCTGGCTAGGGTTCAGCCTTTACACACTGCTGTCACTGTCCACGTTTTCTTTCAGCAAATTTTTGTCTCACCAAAGACATCTCTTCCTATTGCCATTATAACTCCAAGTGTTCTACTTTTACCTGAATCTGAGAGGGTCTCAATGACAGGTCCACGTGCCCAGTGGATGAGCACACTTCCTTCTCTTGGCTCTCATCAATCAGGAGCCCCCTCAAATTCATAGTGTTTTTGTCCTGTATGTAAGGCCAGTCCTCACGACTTGGCCAGGCTTCCCAGGCCAATCCAAGTAAAGGTCAGATTAGGTAGGGCTGCGTCCCCAATTGCATAAAGGTCAGTTACTGAACAGCTGCCACAGCAACAGTACAGTAAATTATTGTGGTCCTTGTAGCCATAGTCTTTGTTACCTGCACATAAAGAATGAGTGAGAGTATGCAAATAAGGTATATGGAGCCTGTGATCTTTGGGGTTATATATCAACTTGGCTTGTCTGTAATTCCCAGTATTGTGTGGTTGTCCTCCTGTTGGTTTCCTGATGTAGTCATCTTCTATTTTCTGTGTTAGGGATCCTAACCTCTGTCTGTTAATGAGACAGGATTTACATGGATTGTATCTTGAGACAAAGCCTTTTAGATGGACTTGACTCACATCTGCACACCCACTGAAGTTGCACTCTTCCTTGGGGTGTGCTCTGCATCCACAGTATATATGGGTGCTGTGGTGGAAACGTTCTTTGCCTGTGGATGCTCAGTCCAGTTTATCACAGTCTGACCTCTGGTTCTTGGGACATGAGCCAGCAGCTTGCCTTCTGACTACTCATTCTGGGATTCACTGGTTTTCACAGCCCCAAGGACTGATGCTGTATTGTCTCATCTAGTTCACCAGCTTCTGCACCCTGGTGAGCCAGCACTCGGGCCTGCCAGTTTAGGTTCATTGAACCCTGAAGCCATGTGAGTCGGGAGAAGCCCACTCCTGACCCGCTCGTTTGAGGCTAGGCATCCTTCACTACTGTGTGGGCCATTTCCTTGACAAGGTACTTGATTTCTGTGAGACACTGCAGTGAGTTATGGAATCTCAGGACAGGAGGGGGTATACTCAAGGGAAGAGTATTTCACGTTACAGATGATGCAGTGATGTGACACTTTGGAGATATTGGACATCTGGGACATCTTTTTTTTTTTTTTTAATTTCAAAAGAGAAATTTATTTTGTCACAGTGTAGTAGGCTGCAAGTCCAAATTCTGGATATCAGCTCCATTGATAGGCTTTGTCTGTTGGCTCTGGAGGAAGGTCCTTCCCATCAGTCTTTCCCTGGACTATGAGCTTCTGAGGTACACAGACCCAGGGTCCTTTCTAAAGGATATGAGCTGCTTCTGGCACTGCTTCTTGGTGTTGTGAGGTCCCCAACTCTCTGCTTGCTTCTCTTTCCTTTATATCCTGAGAGATTACCTCAAGGTGCAATACAGTCTTGCCTCATCACACAACTGCCAACTGTCCATCCTCCCTGGTTAACATCAAACAGGTGGGGTTTACAACCTGTAGGGATATCACACAATACTGGGAATTTTGGCCTAGCCAAATTGCTACACACACTTTTTTAGCGGGGACGGGACACAATTCAATCCATAACAGTGAGTAAAGGTGGTTTAGGCTGCCTCAGCTTTCCTGCCTAGCTGCCTAGCATCATTTTCTTCCCTTTGGTGTGCACCATCTACACTTCCCTTATAGTGCAGAGTCTTCAGTACTTACTCCCTTTCCAACCACTAAAATCTACTAGGAACTCATTCGTACTTAGTCATTATACTACTTCTATGTATTAGTCTTTTATAGGGGCTGTATTACTTTGCTAGGGGTGCTCTAAGGAGTACTACAAATCACCTGTAAGAACAGATGCTCCCAGGGGAACCCCAAAACTGCTGGACCATCAATTGAGGTCTTTTAGTGGAGATCTCAGGATGCATCCCTTCTTATTCTTGTGTTTCCAGTGAGACTCAACTTAGTGAGCTCCATCGTGGCTATCACTGGTGGTGGCTGGGTACCATCCAGTTCTTCCAGTCCCCATCTGGGACATCTTGACCTCTGCCTCACAGAAACCAAGTGATTGCTGATTCTTATGAAACAGATTATTTATTTACCTCTTTTTGAAGTTGGAGGAGGTCCGAAGCTAGTGCCATGACACTCTGACACCACTGCTCTACTCTGTGTCTCAAGGGGACTATTTAGCAGCATGGGTTTCCTGGCTCAGTTGTAAACATGGCAGAAGTCAGTGTGTGACCTCCTGTAACTTCACAAAAGAGAAGCAAAGTCAAGGTGAGTAGTTCAAGTCTGATTCCTGTGAGGCAGAGGACACACACACTTCGTTTCTCCTCAGTTGGTGCCAGTTCTGACACCATTCCTCACATGCTCTACCCTTCCGGTGGGTTTGATAATTCACTGCAGTGGTCACACAGAACTCACAGGCAATCCTTGTGACTAGGGACTTGTTTATATGATTGTATTTTTATCAGTAGGCAAGGAATATTAAATGTAGTGGGTTTTTTTACACTTGAATCAGAGGGTTGAAAAGATCTACCTTTCCTAAATGCAGTGTTTACAATGACTTCATTACATGAGAAGATGACGGAAATGTTCCCTGTTCTTTTATTTCCTAGAAACCGGGAATGTTGGTGATCATGTACTTGGTCATTTGCAAAATGAATGCAGAGTGGACAGCGTGGAACAGTTCTATGAGGACAGTGCACTGGAAAATACCATTCCTTGGCAGGAAACTCACTTTCTTTTAAGGGAACATCATGATGCATTTCACTTCTATGGAAAAGCTTTCACGGAAAATTTAACTCTATCGGCACTCAACCGGAGCAGAACCAGTGTAATAAAGAACTCTGCTGAGGGAAATAGAGATGAGAAAACCATCCTCCGTTTTGTCCAGGAGCAGTTTTCTACTGAAATGAAGTTCCCTGAGAGTCAGATATCAAACAGCATTAAGTCCCAATGGGTTAAGCATCTGAAAACTCAGACAACAGAGAAACCACATGTGTGTAGTGACTGTGGCAAAGCCTTCATCCGGAAGTCTTTCCTCATTGAGCATCAGATCATTCACACAGGGGAGAAGCCCTACAGATGCAGCATATGTGGGGAAACCTTCGTTAAAAAATTCAAGCTTACTGAACATTATCACACAATTCATAAAGGACAAAAGCCATATAAGTGTACAGAATGTGACAAAGCCTACCTCAGTAACTATAAGCTCAATAGACATAAAAAAACTCATATGACAGAGAGACCTCATATATGTGGTGATTGTGGAAAAGGCTTCATTTGGAAGTCAAATCTTACTGTTCATCAATGTATTCATACTGGGAGAAAACCCTATATGTGCAGTGACTGTGGAAAAACCTTCACTCGAAAGTCACATCTCACTGTTCATCAACAGGTTCATACTGGGGAAAAGCCTAATATATGCAGTGAATGTGGAAAAGCCTTCAGCTGGAAGTCACATCTCACTGTTCATCAACGGATTCATACTGGGGAAAAGCCCTATGTATGCAGTGAATGTGGAAAGGGCTTCAAGCAGAAGGGAGCTCTTACCGTTCATCAGCGTAGTCATACTCCAGAGAAGCCCTATACTTGCAGTGAATGTGGAAAAGGCTTCATGAAGAAGAGAACTCTCATTATTCATCAGCAAACTCATACTGGAGAGAAGCCCTGTATATGCACTACATGTGGAAAAGCCTTTACCTGGAATACAGTTCTCACTGTTCATCGACAAATTCATACTGCAAAGAAACCCTACATATGCTGTCAATGTGAAAAAGGTTTCATACAGAAGACAGATCTCACTATTCATCAGCGAACTCACACAGGAGAGAAACCCTTTGTATGCAGCGAATGTGGAAAAGGCTTCACCCGCAAGGTAAATCTGATTATTCATCTCCGAATTCATACTGGTGAAAAACCCTTTGTATGCAGTGAATGTGGAAAGGGCTTCATTCAGAAGGTGTGTCTTGTTATTCATCAGCGAACTCATACTGGAGAGAAACCGTATGTATGCAATAAATGTGGAAAAGGCTTTACCAACAAGAGCAAACTAAATACTCATCACCGAATTCACACTGGTGAAAAACCTTACGAGTGCAGTGAATGTGGAAAAGGCTTTATTCAAAAGGGAAAACTTACTATTCATCAGAGAACTCATACTGGAGAGAAACCCCATGTATGGAATGAATGTGGAAAAGGCTTCACCCACAGAGGAAATCTCAGTACTCATCACCGAACTCATAGTGCCATAAAACCCTATGTGTGAAGTGAATGTGGGAAAGCCTTCAGTCGGAAGATAGGCCTCATAACTTCTCAGAGGTGTCACACGGGAATGATTCCCTTTTAGTGCAGTGAATGTGGAAAATTTTATTCTCAGAAGTTAAGTCTCTTTATACGTCTGAAAATTCACCTGGGTAAGAAACCCTTTGGAAGCAATGAATGTGAGAAAGTCTTTTTAAGAAACCAAACGTCAGCGTACATCAGAGATTTTATAGGAGAGATACCATATGGCTGTAGTGAGTGTGGAAAAACTGTTGCCTACATGTCTTCCCTTATTGCATGTAAAAGAATAACACTCTAGAGATAATTGTGTTGAGTGAATCAAGGTGGAAAACCGTTCCACAGCAAGACACATGCCAATGATCCCAGGGAGAAAAGTGCTGTTGATATAGTGGTTATGCACACGTCTTCTTTCACTGCTCAGAGATCAGTAAATATCAGTGGGTTCCAAACAAATAGGAACCTGGTTTGTGTGGAACAACCTGGTGCTAGGTGTGAACGCTCATGAGGTGACAGAGACTTTGTCCAGAAACGAAACCTCATGAATGCAGCAGATATGGTAATGCCTTCAGTGATCAATTTTTTCTTATTGTACATCACCTAAAACAGGTTTTGATAGTGGCAAAGAATATCAAGTATATGACAGGCTATCAAAAAAAGAACAAACCTGTCTGGGAAGAAGAAACACCAGAAGGTTCCTTAGAAGACAGCACAGTTACACTGTGTCCTATTTTGAACATGTTGTCATGAGGGCATAGTCCCTGGAGAAGGACATCATTCTTGTTAGAGGGTCAGTGAAAAAGAGGAAGACCCTCAATGAGATAGGTTGACACAGTGGCTTCAACAGTGGGGTCAGACACAGCAATTGTGAGGGTCATTTAGGACTGGTGGTAGTTTTGTTGTACATGGGGTTGTTACAAGTCAGAGTCAGCTCGGCAGCACCTCAGGACAACAAAGCATGCAGGCTAAAGACAGAAGTACTATCCGGTGACAAAGGCTGAGTGAACATTTCTACCTCAGTGTAATGCTGCAGTGTGTATATCCTAAGGGAAATGATCTGAAGGCAGAGACTGGGAGAGCCTGAGAAACTCATTCTCCATAAACATATCATGACATAATCTGATGTTAACCATATACACTTCACTTGTTCTCTTGTGCCAATTGAATGAAAGTGTAAGTGAATCTTGGAATAAAACTTGGATGTTTAAAACAGAAAAGATGTCGTGAATGTTACTATTAATATAAAAAGCCACGGGAGATGATTGGTTGTACAAATGCAGTATCAGTGCAGTTTGGAGCACATATGGATGAATTACTTTTCACACAGATCAATGTGAAGGAACGATTGAAAACCAGAGCGTCTGTCCTCAACTTTAGAACTTTGTATCATGCTGAAGAGCAAAAAACCTGTAGTATTACATTGAATTCATTGATTTATGTTTATGTTATATTTGTCACGTGCTCCTGTTTGTGTGGCCCGATACCCAGGAGCTGAGGATACAATGAAGAGTAAAACAGTCCATGCCCCCTTAGAGAGAGCATTCATTTACTTGCATTATATCTAAGAGGCATCGTGATACTGCAGGTAATCTATTCAAAGGGTGAAGCAGTATCTACATTAGATGAAAGGGACCGGGAACAACTGGTACAAGGGATTTAGTTAGAATTTCTGAGTTAGAGAATCCTAAATATTTCCTATGTCAATTTTATACACACACACACACACACACACACACACACGCAAGAAGACTGCCAAGTAAGTTGGCAAACTCAGAAAAGGTGCTACGTACCTCATTGCTGAATATCCCTATGGTCGCATTTGAAGTACTCCTCTTGGGAAGCTATGACCTGATTGATGCCAATGCCTAGTCCACCCTTCAAAGCAGTTTTGGAACTCTTTTTCTTGGAATGACCATCAGAGTTGTATTAACCTTGATGTCCTGAATGTCATCACAATGTCTTCTGTTCAATATTTCCTTTTTCTTTGGGTAAAGAAAAAAGTCATGGGGGCCAGATCAGGTGGGTGAGGAGTGTGTTTCAGTAGAGTTATTTGTTTACTGGCTAAAAACTCCCTCACCAACAACTGTATTATTAAGTTTGTGAACTTTGTGCCATGCCACTGTGTGCAAGAGCTGTTCCAGAAAGAGTCCCAAATTTGCTTTGAAGGGTGGGTGAGGTACTGACACCAGTGCATAAGTTCCCAAGGGGAGTACTTTGAAGGTGACTGTAGTGATGTTCAGCGATGAGATATGTAGCACTTAGAATTAAGTTCTTTGACATACTTGTCAGACCTCATAGTATGACACTTAGCAAGGTGGATGCCAGGCTGAGAGGCTGAGCACCAGAATGCCTCCCTTTGGGCAGAGCTGAGAGGAGTCTATCCTGATGGCAGTCCTGATTCCTGATCTAAATTATAACTTGTCACTTCCCTAATAAACTCTGTAACTCTGAGGGTGGTCTGTGAATTCTGTGTCACTGTTGCAATGAATTAACAAAGCCAGCAGAGAAGTAAAGAGTGCCATGAGAGGGACAGCTAGTGATAGAACTGGCAGAAAGGTCGGAGGGTAGAGGTATGTTTGACCTCTGCCTGGTAAGAATTAGCCTTGAGCTGTTGATGGTAATGATTCTTCTGCTTCCACGTTGTGGAGTTAGTGGGGAAAGCCAGATGCCTCTCCCATTCCTTTACACAGCACTATTCACAGTAGCCAAGAGGTGGAAACAACCTAAATGTCAACAACAGGTACGTAGATGAGCAAAATGTGATAGTTACATAAAATGGAATACTCTTCCTCCAGTAGGGCAAATGATACATTGATACAGACAACACTATAGATGGAGCTTAAAGACATTATGCTGAGGAAATTAATCCAATCACAGGAGGCAAAATATTATATGACCTGACTTACATGAAAAAATGAATGTATAGAGACCTTAGTTTGTAAGTCATTATCAGGAGTGGGAGGGAAAGGGAGAAGAGGGGCTACCAGTGATAGGAAAGTGGTATTCATTTAGGGCACATTTCCCAGCTAGTGATTGTAATTGCTGTCAATAAATTGGAAACCCTAGTGGTGTATCTGTTACGAGCAATGGCTGCTAACCAAAAGGCTAACAGCTCGAATCCACCAGGCACTCTTTGGAAACTCAACATGGCAGCTCTACTCTGTCCTATAGGGTTGCTATGAGTCAGAATTGTCAGTGGGTTTTGGTCAGTAATTTGTACACCTGTAAAAACTTAATTTGGTAAAAGTTGTATAATAACTACATTTACACTGATGACAACAAAAAGTTGCTTGAGATGTGTATGTACAACCCAGCACCACGGGTTTGAAGGTTTAGAATCATGGTTTCATGAGATAACCTAGTTAATTGACCCAGTAATGTGTTTAGTGCTTCTGCTCTGCCTCTTCGTTTGTTCCCTAGTGCCTGGGGTCTTAAAAGCTTGCAAGTGGCCATCCAAGGCACCACAGTTGGTTTCTGTTTGCCTAGAGCTCCAGAGGAAGAAGAAGTTAAGAATAGGAGGAAGATATGCAATGTGTGCCTGATTGTGTCCATGAACAACTGCCTCCTCTGCTGTGATACTAGAATTGGCTAGTACCTGGGTACCATCACTGAACGTTTTGATCAATGAGTTCATAAAAATCTGATCAAAAGGGGGAAAAAGTAGAAGATTGTCAGGGACTCTAGACTTTATAGAGTGAGGGATGCTGGATAAACTCATGAAATGATTGTCCTGACATAATCTTGAAACTTTAACCCAAAGATATCTCCTGAAGTCATCCTAAAGCTGAGCAATAATTTAGCTTTATTAGTAAAAAAACAAACGGCATCCTTGAGCATTATGCACTTTGAAGACCTGTCTGTATGCTATCTGAGGACACAAGGTAGGAAGCTTAGGATGTGAGTTTGTGTTACTGAGGGAGGACAATTCAGAAAAAGAATGAGAAAGGTTGTACACCTCAAGGGATATGTTCAGTGTCTACAAACTGTACATGTAGAAACTGTTGAATTGGTTTCTGTTTTCTGAGTATCTTCTCAGCAACATTAAAATGAATCTAAAAAGTCAATTCCAGAAGGTAAGAGAACTCAGTACTATCAAGAAGAAGACACAGGAGTCAAGTACATTCTTCAGACTCAGGCTGTCTATGTTAAGCAGTCCCTAGACCCAGGAGACAAGAGAGAGGACAAGACAATGAGTAGCAAAGATAAGCACAGCAGAGAGGGAAAAGAACCAGAAGAGCATCATGACATTTTATGGTGGGTGTCCTGGCTTTCAGAACAAGGTTCTAGACTGGGCTTCCCAAACTTCGGAGTGAGAGCTGAGTGCCTTTGGGCAGGAAGCTTACAGTTGGAGTGTGGCGCCTCTGGGCAGTTGATGGCAGCAATAAATGGGCTTGCTGACCCACAGAGCAAGAGATCTGAGGGCCTTCAGGTAGAAAGCTTTCTGGCAGAGCAGGATGCTTCTAGGCCTTTATTGGCGAGGCAAAGAACTGAATCCCTTACCCCAGTATAGCAGAGGAAGAGAGGAGTCTGGCCACAAAGGCCATAGGTAGGCATGGCCAAGAGGAGGGCCTGCCAGTGGAGATGTCCAATAAGAAAGGAAGTTGTCTTTTTGGAAGGTGTCATAACTGACAAATCACTTCCTGTCTGCTGAGTTGTGTAACTTGGAGAGAGTGGGTTCTGCCTGGTGGGACACTGAGTCAGATGAGACACCATACCCTTGAGAAAGAGGAAGTAGTCTTTACTGTGAGCCAGTGAGGAAGGAACTTGGAGACAGAGTCTCAAATCAAGCTCCATGAGGTTGGGGATTATAAATAGGAGGGCAATTTCAGGAACTCCTGGGTGCAGTGGGGTTGCAGTATTGTGGCTGGGGGTGTGTGTTTTTGAGGGGGAGTGTGACTCAGGAAGTTTAAGGACAGGTTTGTGGCTTATTGCCCATGTTCAGACGGAGGGGAAGGGCTACAGTTGAGTGGTGAAGTGGCCTTGAGGAGAAAAGCAGTAATATCACATTGGGCTGTAACACAGAAATGCCTCATCAGGAAATCACAGGGGAGCAAAGGGAGATGGGAGAAGAGGGAAGAGTTGAACCCTGTCAGCTACAGTTGTCTTCCGTTAATTCCAAGTTACTCTCGATCCTGAGTTGCAGTCTGTTGCTGCCCTAATAAGCCACATTGTGTTGATTATGGCCTGTGAATTCTCTGTGGTCTTGCAATGAATTACGCAACTCAGCAGAGAAGTTCAAAGTGTTTAGCTGAGGGAGGGGCAGGGTACAGCTGATGTCAGAAGTAATGAAGAATTGAGACTGGGAGTGTCTCTCACGTCCACCTCACAGGTACCAGCTGTGTGCTGATCCTGACTACTAGCCCTCCTGTAAGTTAGAGGAATTCTGATGCTAGGTTTCACATTGCATGTGTAGAGAACTGAGAGTCCATCAGTTATTAGGCTAATCATCAAATGAGATTCAAGTCCTGCTCTCTGACTGCTGTTCAGTTCTGACACTAGCCACATGCGGTACTTTTAGCCACTCAGATATAGGTCATGTTTTTACCATAAAGTGTGGGTTTAGGTCACCTGCTGCAGAAGCCAGTAATGAGATGGGTAAAGTAAATGCCCAAGAAGTTTATTAAATGTCAGTATGTAAGGGACAGGGGGCATTCAGGTCCTCAGAGCCTGTCTGCCTTTTTCAAGCAAGCTCAGGGCTTTTAATGGGTACGTAGGGTAAACCTTGGGTGTGAGGAAAGAAGGAATGTGGGCAGTTGGGGCATCCTGGCGAGGAGATATGCTTCAGGAACTGGCTGGAGTCCGTCTAGTGAGGAGGTATGTATGTACCAGAACTGGGTAGCGGTAGACTTTATGGTGGTCAACTGGATGGTGGTCGACTAGTACATTCCCTTGTTTGATGATTCTAAGAAAAAGTCTGTAAAGATTTTATCTTAATGGCTCCTACAAGTTAATATGTGATATCCTGGGCCAGGTAGTACTAGGAAGCTAGGGCTTTCCAGAAAAACAGTCAAAGAAGAAATGGAATTAATCCTGCCTGCCTGCTTCAATGCCCCCTTTTCATGTAAGTTTCACAATCATGGGAAACTGGACTTTGCCTGGCTAATTTTAGTTGACAGTTTTGGATCGTGTTTTACAGACGTCAGGCTCCCTATTTTATTTCCAATTGCTGACTAAAAGGAAGAACTGTATTTTCTATAGGGTTTTCCATTATATGTTCTCTCACAGACTATTTTGCCTACCTCAACTTTCTTTAGAGGGATACTGTACTCACAATTTTTATGGGAATATGGGTGGCAGTCTCTTCTTCTGTATCTGCTTCATGCTGAAAAGGGGACATAGGCTTGCCTATCAAAGTAGAAATTTCTTGCTTGGTATGCTTGTGATTTATAAGGACCCAAATGATCATTACCGGGTATTGGTTAGAACCTATGGGAACATCATTAATTTACTTTAAGCTTTTGTAACCTGAATTTACTTTAAGCTGTTGTAACCTGAAGACCTGAATCTTAACTTTTCCAAACCTACTGTAGATGGAGTTACTGAGACAGTCTGGTAAAGTGATAAGATAGGACCAGTCTTTATAGAGGATGATGTGGAGCCAGTTACTTATAGACTCTTAAAACCTGACTCAGTAGCAGAGCTGGACATGTATGAAGGATATTCTGGTTCAAATAACACAATCCTTCTGGTATTTGATATGGTAATATCCCAAACTTATCATGTAACCAGACTGTTTCTTTGGTGTATATCCTAAAACTGACAGTAACCAATTTTAAGTCCTCATTTCTATCTTTTTGTCTAATTTTGAGTTCCAATTAGTAATATTTGTCCCAGTAACTTAACAGGACATTCAGGGACACATAGGAAAGAGTGTCTTTTTAATTGTGACTCCATCAGACTTAAGAGTAGACTTCATTTGACATAATAGTAAATCTCACACAGTCCTGCTTGGAGAGTGGGCCCACTGGGTAAGGTAAGGTAGAGAAGGTGGCTCTCTTGTCTAAGATGAATTCAGTCACCTTACCTCCCTCATCAAGTGTACCCCTTGGTCCCCTCATGGAGATGTCATTGGTGTGGTTGGAAGCTAGGCAACTCTCAGGGCCCAATCAGTGGTCAGTCTCTCTAGACCTATCTTCTGAGAGAGTCCAGGAGGGCCTGTCCATCCAGCCATTTGGGGATGTCAAATGGCCTGTTTTAGGGTGCTGAGGACATTCCATTTTTCACGCCTCACTTTTGACAGTACCTGTGTTGATGGGGGTCAGTACTCACTGGCCAGTGAGGCAATCAAAGTCCTGATCTCCAGGGGTCAATTGGGTAACCTCGAGGTCAACTACAGCCAACAACCGGGCCTTCTTTTTCATCTTTTTTCCTCTGCTGTCTAATCTCTGTTATTAAATACCTTTAAGGTCTCCTCAACCAATCAGGAGTGTGGGGACTGAGGTTTTCCCTCAAGCTTTTGTAATTTTTATCTCAGGTCAGATGTGGACTGAAATACAAAATCTGTGGCCATAATAGCTTTCCCTTTTTTTATTTTCAGGATTAGTACTGATATATTTAAGTATTTGGTGAGTCTAGATAGAGCAAGACAGCTGGGTTTTCTTTAGGCCCCTGGCTAAGAGGGGATTTAAGAGTGAGTCTTGACTGTTTTCTGATGTTAGTAAGACACTTCAGCTTTTAGGTCTGGGCCGTGATAGAGGGCCATAAAAGCCTACACCTAGGGGATTTTTCTCCATTTTCCCTATGTTTACAAAGCAGAATGTCCAGAGTAAAACAGGCAAAGTAGTTTATCTCTACTATCATTTGACTGAAGTGGCTTTTTAAGAACCAGTTCTTTTCTAAAGCTCATAGTTTTAAAGGATACCTAAAGGCATAGCTTGTGTAAGTTACTTCAATGTCGATGAAAGTCCAAAATTTAGCTCTTAAAACAAATCACATATATCTTTCATGGTTCTGTCTTTTTGATCATGATCTTACTATAGAATCTTCCATCAAAAATGCTCAATAAATGGGTGGAGTCAAGATGGTGGACTAAGCACACGTCTCCTTATGTCCCTCTGGAAACCAAGACCTGAATTGATAATCAAACAGAGCCTTCTGATCACCTAATCAGCCTCAGGACACCCTCAGGACACGACACAGGGCTGTTAATTGGGACTTCATACCACTGAGCGAAAAACCTCCTGTCTTTCGCTGACTCCCACTCCTGGCTAGCCCCGGCTCTCACGGATGGAAGGTAAACGCACCACTTTGACTTTTTTTTCTCTGTCTTGGCTGGCGGGCGGAGCTGGGTCTTGTCTAGCGGCTAGACTCAGACGCGCTGCTGGGTGGATAGGCAGGTGAAATTACTATATTTTGAGAGCCAGGCATAGGACTTTGTTAATCTAACCACTTTGAGCCTTTTGTTTCATATCTGCATCAGCGGGGTTTGTACGGAATTTGTACGGAATTTCACAGTCAGTGTGCGGGACACCATGTTGGTACCAAGATTTTAGCGGGACCTAATTCTTAGCCTGGGAGCCAGCTCCTGCAAACAGGACAGTGCTTCTCCGACAGAAAAGCAGTAATTTACCGAAGGCCACCTATGTTGGGGGCCCTGCAACAGATGTAGAGGAATCACTACCTCTTGGCACCTTTAGCCCCTCTATCTGCTGCCTGTGTGGAAGATGCCATCTTGGATACGGTGGCCACAGCTGGACCAAATTCTTAGCTTGGGAGCCAGAGCCTGCCCACAAGAGAGTGCTTTTCTATCACAAAAGCAGTACTGGACGCAGTATCACCTAAGACTAGGCCCTGTCAGTGGAGGCCAACAGGGCAGTAGCATTGCTGTATTCTGAACTAGTTTGTTATCATCTGGGGTTGGATATAGTGGCGCTTACTTTGTCAGTTGAGAAGAGGGACCTCTACACCTGAAAACCTAACTGACTTGTGAAGTGGTCAGATACCTTTTGCTTTACATTTTAAGACAGTCTAGAGAAATATTTGCAATCCATCCTCACAGTACCTCTTCCAGCCTCTATATACTCACATGGGACCCAAAAAGCAACAGACAATTGTGGCATACAAGAAATCAGCCATGGCTTCAGAAGGCTCCCAAACAAAGCAACCAAGGAGTTTTACAGATGAAGAAACTTTTATGAAAGCATCAGGGAGTACAAAATGATTATATACAGAGCCCTTCAAGACCTTATACAAAATGCAGCAGAACAAAGTGAAAAATTAAGCAAGGTGTTCCATCAGATGGTACTCTGAAATCCAACAGATCAAGAACAAAATCAAAGACATAGAAAATTCCATGCAAAGCCAAGAAAACAGAATGGAACAAATGGAAAAAAGAATTTCTGACTTGGAAAACAGAGCTACTGATGCCAGCATCTATGAACAGAAATCAGAAAAAAGAAACAAGAAAAATGAAGAAACATTAAGAAGCATGTGGGACTCTATTAAGAGGAACAACCTTCGATTAATTGGAGTCCCTGAACAGGATGAGACATCTGAGAACACAGGGAGTATTGTTGCTGAGCTGCTGACAGAAAACTTCCCAGAAATCATGAAGGAAGAGAATGTAGACATCTCAGATGCATATCGTACACCACCCAATATAGATCTCCAGAAAGACTCCAAGACATATTATAATGAAGCTTAACAAAATGAAATATAAGCAACAACTCTTAAAGGCAGCAAGACTCAAAGCAAAGCTAACATTCAGAGGGAAATCCTGTAGGCTCTCGTCAGATTTCTCAGTAGAAACCATGCTGGCACGGAGACAGTGGCATGACACATTCAAAGTCTTGAAGGAGAAGAACTTCCAACCAAGAATTATATATCCTGCAAAACTGTCTTTCAAATACGAAAATGAAATTAAGACATTCCCAGATAAACAGAAACTCAGAGACTTTGTAAAAACCAAACCCAAACTACAAGAAATACTGAAAGAAGTTCTTGGCTCTGGCTTAGAAGAACGAAACCACTAACTTTATATTTTAGAACAACACACTACTCAATACTCGACTCAGTTAGGGAAGGCCCCAAAGTAATTCACAGCTTTGATGCAGAAAGAAGCAATCCAGTGATCATCATGAAAACTATGGTGTCATCATAATAAAAAGAGGGATGTACTACAGTCATTATAGTCCTTCCAGATGGAGAGGAAGATGACAAGACTGGTAGTAATTAAAATTGGGTTTATATATAGTTTATTAAGGAGGATCATAGGAGCAGCTGTAAAGCACAACAAAGATGTATCATACCATTTCAAGAAATGTAACACATGAGTCTCAACAACTACAAAAATGCTCAATAAATGGTAATTCAACCCCATCAGGTTTTTAAGATCTCAGGCACCATATCCTAAACTAGGATGTAGCATAGAAACACAACATTAGGTCAATTTTCTGAAATAACCAGTGAAACTGTGTCCATAAAGTCTATGAAAGAGAAAACAAACTTCATGGAGCATTTTTATGTATAAGCAGTATCAGTAATCTTTTATGTGCATCAGCAGCAACTGTATTTTATAAAACCTCAGATTTTATCGCCCCATTTATCTGTTAACCTGTCTCTTGATAGAATAGGAAATCTAACATTATTTTAATTTGTAAATCACAGTTAACATTTTAGACACTTCTCTGGTTATGATATTCATAACTTTGCTATATTTACCCATATGAACTTTTAATTGGAGTATTACAATATCTAAACCTATTAGTTAAATAATTTAGAAGAAAGGAAAGTGATTTTTCATATCTAGAAATTAGGACCTTGAAACATCTGCAATATTTCTATATAAAACCCATGTCATATTTTCATTTGCTCAGCCTTATGTAGTTATTCTTTGTTTAACCTAATTATAGATCAGTTGCAGCCTGTGAGGTCATCAGTTCTGCATAAGAGTTTTGGATATCTCGAGTCACAGTCCTTTTCACCAGTCTAAAATCTTTCTTGAGATATTCTGGTTGCTTTCAGAAAATTAGCAAAAACTGGAGATTACAAAAAGTTAATATGTCCGTGATTAATAAAAACAAATACCCTTGATAGTGACAGGAGTCAATTACAAGCAGGGTGTAAAGGTCAAATAAAACCTAATCTTCTGGAAAACCTTAGACAATAATACTTCTAAATACAATCATTACCCATATTTTTAAAGAACTTCAGACATGACACTGTACATAATAATTTGGGAGCATAATACTACACAGTCAGGATATACCAAGATTAAGTCTCTAAATACTTATACTGTATAAAAATAAATTTATAATTAAATAATTTGAATTTTCCAGTCAAAGTGTTAGCTTTGATGATGTTAGACTAAATAAAATAATATAGGCAAGTTAGCAATTAAAACCAAATCAAACCCACTGCTGTGGGGTTGATTGTGATTTATACTGACCCTGTAAACAGAATAAAACTGCCATAGTCTCCAAGGAGTGCCTGGCAAACTTGAACTACCAATTATCTGGTTAACAGCTGTAGCACCCATCCACTGTGCCACTAGTTTTCTCCAGTTAGTAATTAAGAAATAATAATAAAATTATGAGTTACTACTATGCATTTGTTAAATAATATTAAGAGAAAATAACTAATTATAAATTTTAACCCAGTGAGAATCAGGCACTTTCTTTATTCCAGTCTGTGCCAAAACTTTTAGCACTTTCCCTTTAGAAAAGGTTATTGACAGCTTTGCATGAAGTTTAAGAGTTTACTACAGGTGAATGAGAAACAATATGAGGGTTATTTAAAATAAAACCTGAGCTTTCTCTCCTTTCCCAAGTCCTGTGGCTTGGTTTTTGACTCAGGACTCTTATTCTGATGAGAAGTGAAATCTTTGACTTCGAGGTAGAGTATACAATGAATAAATTAACTATTTACTCAGAAGTAAGAAAATTTTGTTATTCAGGAGGAAAAAAACCCCAACTTTTCTAATGTTAGTACTCTTGAAAATCTCATAAATCAAACCGTTGAATTGTTAGACAGAATCTTTGACCGTACCAAAAAATTTTTTTGACACAGTGTATAGTATATCCCTTCAAAAAGCAAAAATGAACTCACTCACTAAGACTTACATAATGCATATTCTTTTTTGTTTTCCCCAAAGCAAAAAAGCGTGTAAGTTTGAATTATAACAGTATAACTTTAAATCTCTTATTAGGGCTTGGAACAATTTTTAGGTCGTCTCAGATGTGTCTCAGAGTTCCCCTACAATACAGAAAACTTGTTTACAGTCTTTTTACAATTTGGATATACCCAATTTCCCATAGTTAAAGTAGCAATTCTTACCTGCTTTCTGTCTTAAAAAGGGTCTCCACAACTCAGCAGGAACGGATGCTCACCGAGGGCCAAAATGGCATGCGGTAAAGACAACCAAGAAGACAGAGAGACCCACAAGAGTGGGTGCCTACATCGACCTGGGACTGGAAGAACCGGATGGTGCCCGGCCACCACCAGTGATAGCCATGACGGAGCTCACAGAGAGGAGCCTCACTGGCAACACAAGAATAAAAAGAGGTGCATCATGAGATCTCCACTAAAAGACCTCAATTGATGGTCCAGCAGTTTTGGGGTTCCTCTGAGAGCATGGCCCCCGACTCTGATGCTGCCCGTTCCCATAAATTATAACAAAGGTCCACTCTTTGGACAGGAATGAAATGGACTTGGCAATGCAGAGTAACCATATATTGGAAGCACTTTATGGTTCTATACATCTATAGGATATCATCTTGCTGACCTCTGGCTGGAGGAAGGGGAGTGGACGGAGAGGAGGGGAAAGGAGACTGTTGGGAGGATGAGACAGGTATGGAGCAGAGAGGAATAGTGTGCAGTCACCAGACAGGGAGAGCAGTGGAAGCTGCATATAGGGGGGCATGTAAATTTACATGTGAATGTACATTTTCACTCAGTTATGTTAAATAAAAATTAAAAAAAAAAAAGAAAAAAAAAGGGTATCCACCCAGTTATAAAGGATTTTTCAAAAGACTCCCTAGAGCTATGACTTTGGAGGCTGGGGAACAGGGAGGCCTGATCCTGCTCTGCCCCCCTATTTCTTAAGACACTTATGTGTAAGTTGACCTAGGAATCCTGGCAGGCAAAAGATAATTAATTTCTCTTTTACTGTTCTGGCATTGTTACTTTTTCTTTAAAACAAAAATATCCCTTTTCTTACTTGGGAGCTTTTAACTAAGGGCTGTAAAGTTAGTATTTTAGTCAGCTAGTGTTGTTTTAACAGAAATATCACAGAGTGGATGGCTTTAACAAAGGAAAGTTTATTCTTACATAGTCCAATAGGCTACAAGTCCGAATTCAGGGTGTCTGCTCCAGGGGAAGGCTTTTCCCCTCATCGACTCTGGAGGAAAGTCCGGTATTGCATCAGTCTTTGTCCAGGAAGCATCTTGGCGCAGGAACCTCAGGTCTTAAGGATGCTGCTTTCTTGATGGTGTGAGGTTCTCAGTTCTCAGCCTGCTTCCCTTTCCTTTTATCTCTTGCAGGATGAAAGGATTAAGGATGGGGCAAGCCATACTCCAGGGAAACTCCCTTTACAATGGAACAAAGAGGTGATCTTCTGAAGAGATTTACAGTCCCACCCTAATCTTTAACATACCACACAACAAAATTACAAAATAGAAAACAATCATAAAATGCAAAAAATCATGTCCCAGCCACATAGCTACACATATTTTGGGGGGGGGTGTGTGGGACACAGTTCAGTCCATGACAGTTATTTTTCTTTCAGACCAATGACAGTATGTCGGGATCAGCTTGAAATGTGACTTCCTTATCCATTTTAGTTTAGCTCAAGCAAGACTCTCCCAACACCCATTAAGAGGATTTGGAGATGAAAGACCTTTTTCTGATCTGCCGCACAAGTTTGTCTCAGCTACTGACCCAGTGACTTTTCCCCCGTGAGTCTTTCAACTCTGGCCCTGAGTGCAATGAGGAGGGGAATGCAGACTCAGACCAAACATCAGAAGAGTTTTTTCCAGATGAATGTCTTGGGTCACTTACTTTAGAAAGAAATTGTGTTTTTTTGGACCAGTGGTGCCATGGCAGTGAAGCAAGACAGACTGACATTTTCCGTGGGCAAATGGTCGTCCCCCTGTGGCCACTCATTGACTGATCTCATGCCGTATCACAGGGCTACCAAGTCTCAAGTGGCCTGCAATCCCAGATGAGCCCCCAAATTGTTATTGTAAAACACAGGCTTAGGCCACCTGCAGCCAAAACCAATAATGAGACAGGGGTAAAGCCCGAGAGGTTTTTTACAAGCCTGCATCTAAGGGACAATGGGAACTCAGGTCCTCAGAGCCTGTCTGCCTTCTTCTGGCAAGCTCAGGATTTTTAACAGGTAGGTAGGATAAACATTAGGTGTGAGGAAAGAAAGAATGTGGGCAATCGGGAGCATCCAGGTGAGGAGCTATGTATGGGGGAAAATGGGTGGAGTCTTTCTGGTGAGGAACTGGGTGGTGATCCACTGCGTGGTGGTTCATTAGCACGTCTCCTTGTTCGATGATTCTAAGAAAAAGACTAAATAGGCTCTAAATAGTTTGTCCTAGTGGTTTCTACAAGTTAATGTTTGATTTCCCCGGCCAGGTAGTACTAGAAAGCTAGGGCTTTTCACAAAAACAGGTAAAGAAATGGAATTAGTCCTGACAGCCTACTTCAATCTTTCATATACTAAAAGACACCATCTTTTATCTCACAACTTTGGGCACCACAGAGCTCACTCACTTCAGACCTATAGCTAAAGATTTAGAGTTTTCCCATGACCCCTTCAAAACGCAAGCCATAAACATGGAACCAGTCCCCACCCCCTACTACTGGTCTGCTGGCTATAAATTCAAGAGTTCCCTCTGCTCTGTTAGTAATCCAGCCCTCAAGCTTATGGTTCCACAGCTCCCTCACATCTGACCTGGTCGCTCTCACTGCTCTCTTAAAGGTTTGATAATTTACTAGAATTAATCACAGAGCTCAGAGAAAATAGGATGCTTATGATTATGGCTTTGTAATAGCAAAAAGGATAGACAGGAAGGAATGCATAAGTCAAAGTTTGGAAGAATTCCCACAGCAAAACTTCCCTGTCCCAAACACTGTGTCACTCACTGTTCCTTTGATGTTTAGCAATGTCATTCACCATCCAAAAACCCAAGGAACTTTTGTGTGCAGAGCTTTTACCAACTTAAATATATAGTCATGTGGGGGCCTGTCTTACTTATCTGCAGCTGCCATAATAGAAATTCGAGAGTGGATGTCTTTAACAAGTTTGTTTTCTCACAGTATAGGAATCTAGAAGTTTGATTCCTGGTGCAGGCTCTGGAGGAAGGTCTTTATCTCTTTTGAGATTCTGTTCCTCACTGGGCATCTCTCTTCCCCCATTGTTTGCTAATTTTGCTTGTCTTTTATATCTCAAAAGAGATTGATTGACGATACACTCTACGCTAATCCTGTCTGCTCATGGAAGCAGCAGTTAAGAAATTAAAAGATGCATTGCACTGAGAAAATCTGCTGCAAAGGACTTTTGTAAAGTATTGAAAAATAGAAGTGTCTCCTTGAAGACTACGGTGTGTCTGATCCAAGCTGTAGTATTTTCAGTTGCATAATATGTATGTAAAAGGTGGGAAATGAGTAAGGAAGACGGAAGAAGAATTGATGCCTTTGAATTGTGGTGTTGAAGAAGAATATTGGATATATCATTGACTACCAAAAGTGCAAACTGATCTGTTCTGGAAGAAGTAAATTTATATCGAGTGCTCCTTCAAAGCAAAGATAGTGAGACTGTGTCTCACACACTTTAAACATGTTGTTAGGAGGGATCAGTACCTGGAGAAAGACATCATCCTTGGTAGAGAGGAGGGTCAGTGAAAAGGAGGGAGACCTTCAAGAAGATGGACTGACACAGTGGCTGCCACAATAGGCTTAAGTGTAAAAACGATTGTTGGCATGGTGCAGGACTGGGCAGTGCTTTGATCTGTTAAGTATGGGATCACTGGTTCTAACCGGTTCTGATCGGTACGGGATGGAGGACGAGTGTGTGTGCTGTCACTGGGCAGGGAGAGCAGTGGGAGCTGCTGATTGGCAGGTATGCAAATTCATATGGGATTGTATATTCTCACTCAATCATAATAAAACAAAATATTAAAAAAATTAATTTAAAAAAAAGGAACTCAGCTGCTAACCAGTTAGAACCGATTCAAATGCATCTAACAACACAATAACAATCCTTAGTAATAAAGACAAGTCATTCCCAAATGGGATTATAACCACAGACATAGAGGTTAGGATTTACAACACATGTTTTTGTAGGACAAAATTTAATTTGTAACAGAGCTGCCACTGCATAGGCATTGTTGATTGAATCACGGCCTCCATCTATCACTTTCTGAGGTTAGCTGATGTCAGAGCACCAGTTAGTATTTTAGATTGGAAATCCCTCAGTCATTAGAACAAGGCCTCAGTTGTTGGCCTAAATGAAGACTCAACCAAACCCACCCCATTGCTATCAAGTAAGTTCTGACTCATAGTCACCCTATAGGATGGAGTCAAACTGTCCCATAGGGTTTCCAAGGCTCTAAACCTTTAGGGAAGTTGACTGTCACATCTTTCTTGAGCAGAACAGCTGGTGTGTTGGAATCACATTGATTCTGACTGATAGTCACCTATAGGATGGAAGAGAACTGCCCTATCAGGCTTCCAAGGAATGGGTGGTGGATTCCAACTGCCACTTTTGGTTAGCAGCTGAGTTCCTTTTTTTTTTAATTAAATTTTTTAATATTTTGTTTTATTATGATTGAGTGAGAATATACAATCCCATATGAATTTGCATACCTGTCAATCAGCAGCTCCCACTGCTCTCCCTGTCCAGTGACAGCACACTCCTCCTCCATCCTGTACATGTCATATCCTCCTAACAATCTCCTATCCCCTCCTCTCCACCTTCTCCCCCGAGTCCAGTAAGAGGTCAGCTGGATGACACTGTATAGATGCATAGATCCATAAAGTGCACACATGATATAGTTGCTCTGTGTCACCAAGTCTAATCCATTTCTGCCCGAAGAGTTGACCTCCATTATGATTTATGGACAGGGGCAGCATCAGGGCCAGGGGCCATGTTCCCAGGGGAATCCCAAGGACCCTGGACCATCAACTGCAGACTTTTAGTGGAGATCTCAGGGTGCGCCTCTTTTTTTTATGTTGCCTGTGAGACTCAGCTTTGTGAGTCCCATTGAGGCTATCACTGGTGGTGTGGGGGGACCATCTGGTTCTTCTGGTCACGTGCTGATGTAGTCACCTGCTCACGTGGGTCTCTGTCTTGTGGGTCCTCTTTGCCCCATGTCGTTTTGGTCCTTGGTGATCATCCATTGCTGCTGAGTTGGGACCATTTGGTGTACTTCAGATTGCAGCTTAGCAGCTTTTAAGACCCCAGAAGCCACTCACCAATTTGAGATGCAGAAGACTCTCTTAGTGAAACGCTGGTTGTGCCAACTGGCCTTGATTTCCCCTGGTTAGCAGATGAGTTCTTAATCAAAGTTCTATCATGGCTCCTTAACAAAGATAATTCAGTTATTGAGGCTATCACACTATTTTAAAGTAGTTTCACAGAAACTGGGGGAAAGTCCAAATTTCATTAGGTAAAATTAATCATAAAGCCCACACCTTGACATGAAAAGCCAGATCACTGGATTCCTTTAAGAGTGAAGTCCCAGGATTGCAACACCCGGTCTGCCCTCCGCCTGTGGACGAAAGACTGAACTTACCTCTCAAAGGTTGACATTCCAAGTGAAAGAGGCTCAGTGTATACCTATCTGTGGTATACACAGCTTCTCTTCCCACACCTAGGATTTTCATGGTTCCAGTGAAGATCACCGTTTATCTGTCTGCACGGCCTCAGTTCCTTTTATGGTTAGAGGCAGTGTTATCACTTGGTGATTAGGAGTGTGATATAATGTCACAGTGTCTGAGTTTGAACCTGTCCTTCCATGACCCACCTGTGTACCCTTGAGAAACAATGAGTGTTTAGCTGTGTCTGGATTTTATCTTTATAATCATTATCTGCTTGATAGGGTGTTTGTGGAAAGCAGGTAAAACAGTACCTAGAAATAGTCAGTTAATAAAGGTATTATTGTTCTTATTATTCCTGCAGAGGACAAATTGAGAAGATAGATGTGTCTCACCTTAATCGTAAACGAGTAACTTGATGACAACAAGGGCTGTCGTGCACTGAGCCAAGTGTTTCCCACAGAGCAGTTTGATACGTTGAATGATCTTTCGGTTGCAGAGTCACTTGTAAGGGCCAATGAGGTGGCAAGTTAGATAGTCAAGGAAACCCCTGACTTACAGTGAGTTTCCTTCTCACGACTCCGTCATAATATGTTTAACCATAAGCAGAATATCTTTTTTTGTTTCAAGTTTACATTATGTGGTTGTGGAGACTGGCAAATCCCAAATCCATGGGTCAGGTGTAGGCTTCTTCCAACCCACATGGCTCCAGGAGCTAATAAACCCTACATCTGGCAGATCAGACCATGGGCTGCTGGTGCCAGTGAGTCCCTGAATTGGCAGGTTAGATGGAAGGCTTTTGGCTCAATTCCCAAGAGCTGGAGGTTAGACATCAGAAATGAGTTGCAGCTCCACATTGGTGAGTGGCGTCTGGGGTCTTAAAAGCTGCCAAGCTGCCATCCGAGGACACAGCAAATGGTCCCAACTCAGCAGGAACGGATGCTCACCGAGGAGCAAAATGACATGCGGTAAAGACAACCGAGAAGACAGAGAGACTCACAAGAGTGGGCGCCTACATTGACTTGGGACCTGAAGAACCGGATGGTGCCCGGCCACCACCAGTGATAGCCACGATGGAGCTCACAGAGAGGAGTCTCACTGGCAACACAAGAATAAAAAGAGGTGCATCATGAGATCTCCACTAAAAGACCTCAATTGATGGTCCAGCAGTTTTGGGGTTCCTCTGAGAGCATGGCACCCTGCCCTGATGCTGCCCTTTCCCATAAATTATAACAAAGGTCCACTCTTTGGACAGGAATGGATTGGACTTGGCAATGCAGAGTGACCACATATTGGAAGCACGTTATGGTTCTATACATCTATAGGCTATCATCCTGCTGACCTCTGGCTGGAGGAAGGAGAGTGAATGGAGAGGAGGGTAAAGGAGACTGTTGGGAGGATGAGACATGTATGGAGCAGAGAGGAATAGTGTGCAGTCACCAGACAGGGAGAGCAGTGGAAGCTGCATATAGGTGGGCATGTAAATTTATACGGGAGTGTACATTTTCACTCAGTTATGTTAAATAAGAAGAAAAAAAAAGAAAAGAAATGAGTTGCAGGATTCAGACACAGTGAGAGTGAGCCAAGCTAGAGCAACGACATACATGCAGTACATACAGGCCACACCACAGAGAAGGACATAACTTGAGTAAGGCTGGGACTTAAGTCACATCTGCTTGCAAAGCAATCCTGCCTCATCAACATGCAGAGGTCAGGATCCAGAACACATAAAATGCAGGCCAACCACAGAGCACTGGGAATCATGGGCTAGCCTCATTGGCACAGAATCCACAAAGGTTCCATATTTGCATAGCCTCATTCAGTGATTGTGTGAGTAGCACATGTCTCCATTGAGCCTTTTATACTAGAAGGAACCGTCATCTTTCTAAAACTGGCATGGGGGTGGAGTCAGACCTCTTTTCATTTCACAAGGAGGAAGCCTAATCAGTTACCCTATTTGCACAGTTTTACTCAATCCCTTGGAATGCTGGTGGTGCAGTGATTAACCATTTAGCTGTTAATCAAAAGGCCCACAGTTCAAGTTTACCAGTTGCTCCTTGAAAAGGCTATGAAACATTTCTACCCTGTCCTGTGGGGTCACTATGAGTTGGAATGGACTCCTCAGCAACTGGTTTGATGTGGTTTTGGGGTTTCACTCAGTGACTTGAGTGGGGGTTACAATACCATGGTGAGAAACTCAGAGAAACCAAACTCACTGCTGTCCGCTCAATTCTGACCCTATAGACAGAGTAGAACTGCCCCATAGAGTTTCCAAGGAGTGCCTGGCGGATCTGAACTGCTGACCTGTTGGTTAGCAGCCTTAGCACTTAACTACTATGCAACCCGTGTTACCAATGGTGAGAAGGGTCACCCAAAAGCAACCCATCACACTTGCCTTTATTTATTAGCATCTTTATAAATCCGATCTTCATGTTTAGTTGTTGGGGTGAAAGTGATAACAACAGCCAATTATGCAGTACAATGTTGTATGTAGTACACATTTCTAATGATAAAATATACAAATATGGAGAAAGTGTAAGTGCAGTTCGTAATAGTAAATTCAGTATGTGGGAAGTTGGTGTCTTAGTCATGTGGTGCTTCTATAACAGAAATACTGCAAGTAGATGGCTTTAGAAAAGACACATTGATTCTGTTAGTGTCCAGTAGGCTGTTGAGAGAATTCTGTCTGTGGAATTCAGAAAGGTTTAGTACAAGTCTTATCCAATGATCAGACCCCACTGTTAGCTGAAAACAGCCTGGTATACCCCACAGGAACCTGACCATAAAACCATAAACAACTTTTACATTAGCCACTCTGGACCACTCTGTTGGAGCTTTCTACTATAAAACCATAGATCTCCTTACTGGAGCTTTCCACTATAAAACTATCAATAGTTTTTGCATCAGTCACATCTCACTTCTTTATTGGAACTTCAATACTATAGAAGATTTCCCTACCAGCTACCGGGGAGGCTCAACCACATCTCGGTTCAGATCATATTTTCTTTCTCTTCAAATAAACTTCACCCTCAGACTGGAGGGTCTCTGCCCATGTTTCACTCCAGCAGCTACAAGTCCAGCTGTTTGGCAGCTCTTTCCATGACAATGTTGGTGAGCTGCGGTGTAAACATCTCTGGAGATGTTCCCATCTTTTGGCACTGCCCTAAGACTGGCTCATTTGGGACTAGCCGTCATTCACAACTGTCTGAGCCATTTTCTTGGTAAGGTACTTAACTGCCAGGAGACACTGCAGTGAATTATGAAACCTAAAGGCCAGAGGGAGAATACCGAAGGGAGGACTATTTGGTGTTACAGATGTGATTCAGCAATTTGGAAAAGTTGGACGTCTGTGACATCTTTAACCTCTGCCTCATAGAAACCAAGTGTGTGCTGATTCTTCTAAAACAAATTATTCATTTACCCCTTTTTAAAGTTAGAGGAGATCAGAAGCAGTTGCTGTGACATTGTTATACCACTGTGTTATCCTGCAGCTCAAGGGAACTATTTAGCTGCAACCACTTGTTGGTGTAGCCATAAACATGGCAGGAGCCAGTATCTGAACTCCTGTAACTTCTCAAGAGGGAAGGAAAGTCAAGACGAGTAATGCAAGTCTGATTCCTCTGAGGCAGAGGGCAGACATGCTTTCTTTTTCTCCTCGCTTGTTAACCAGTTCTGACACTGACCTTGCCTCGCATGATGCGCTCTACTTTTCCAGTGGATTTGATAATTCCTTGAGGTGGTCACACAGAACTCACATGCAATCTTTATGATTATGAGAATGTTTATATTACTGTGTTCTTATCAGTGTGCAAAGAACACTAAGTGCAATGGGTTTTTTTAATACTTGAATCACAGGCTTGTCATGCAGATCCACCTTTCGTAAATGTATTTTTTAAGTAACTTCATTACATGTGAAGATGATAGAAAGATTCCTTGTTCTTTTACTTCCTAGAAATCTGAACTGTTGGTGATCATCTGCTTGTGCACTTGCAAAACGAAAGCAGCGTGGCCAGCTTAGACGAGTCCTGTGGGCATAATGCCCTGGAAAATGCCATTCATTGGCAGACAACTCATTTTTCTTTGAGGAAACCTCATGGTATGTTTGACTCCTGTGGAAAGGGTTATGTAGAAAATTTAACTCTAGCAACACTGAATCAGAGTAGAAACAATGCCATAAAGAACTCTGCTGAGTTTAATAGAGATGAGAAAACTGTTCTCCATGCTGTCATGGAACAATTTTCTAGTGAAATGAAATGCCCTGAGAGATAAAAAGAGCATTATGTCCCAACACATCGAGCGTCTGAAACCTCAGACAATAAAAAACCACATGTGTGTAGGGAATGTGACAGACCCTTCTTGACGAAGTCTTTCCTCACTGAGCACCAGATCACTCACACAGGATAGAAACCCTATAGACGCAGTCTATGTGGGGAAACCTTTGTTAAAATGTTCAAGCTTATTGAACAGCTTGCAAGTGGTTGCAGCTGAATAGTTCCCTTGAGCTGAAGGATAACAACACAGTGGTGTAGGAATGTCACGGCAATTGCTTCTGATCTCCTCTAACTTTTGCACAGTTCATAAAGGACAAAAGCCATAGAAATGCACCGAATTTGACAAAGCCCATCTCAGTAAATCACAGCTCAGTAGACATGAAAAACACTCGTGGCAGAGAGACCTTATATGTGTGGTGATTGTGGAAAAGGCTTCATTTGGAAGTCAAATCTCGTTGTTCATCAGTGCATTCATACTAGGAAAAAACTCTATATATACAGTGGATGTAGAAAAGACTTCATTCAAAAGTCACATCCCACTATTCATCAATGGGTTCATCCTGGAGAAAAGCCCCATATATGCCATAAATGTGGCAGAGGCTTCATGCAGAAGGATATCTCATTGTTCGTCAGTGAACTTATACTGGAGAGAAGTCATATATACATACCACATGTGGAAAAGCCTTTATCCATAATAAATATCTCACTATTCTTCAACGAACTCATACAGGAAAGAAACCCTATGTATGCAGTGAATGTGGAAAAGGCTTCAATCAAGAAGATAGAACTCATAGCACATCAGAGGTGTCATACTGGAAAGACTCCCTTTAAGTACAGTGAATGTGGAAAATTTTATTCTCAGAACACAAGTCTCATTATGTATCAGAAAATTCACACAGGTGAGAAACCCTTTAGATATAGTGAATGTGAGAAAGACTTTTGCATTTTTCAGTGTACATCAAAGATCTTACAGGAGAGGTGCCATATGTCCATAGTGAGTATGGAAAAACTACCTACATGTCTTGCATTTTTCACATAAAAGAGCACACACTTGAGAAAACTGTGTAGATTGAATCAATGTGAAAGACCCTTCCACAGCAAGGCACATGCTAGTGATCACCTGCAGGAGGAAAATCCTATTAATATAGTGAGAATGCAGATGCCTTCTGTGGCCGCTTAGACATCAGTAAGTATCAGTGGGTTCCAAACAAATGGTGACCTCGTCTGTGTGGGACAGTGCTGCTAGGTGCAGACCCTCCCCCAGAGATGACACAGAATTTGTCCAGGAGAGAAGCCATATAAAGGCAGCTGATGTGGTAGTGCCTTCAGTGATCCATTATTTCTTATTTTATGTCATCTAAAACAGGTTTTGGTGTTGGCAAAGAATATTGAATGTAAGAGGGGCTATGAAAAAAAGAAACAAATCTGTCTTGGAAGAAGAACAACTAGAAGGTTCCTTAGAAGAAAGCACTGTGAAGCTGTGTCTGACTTTGGACATGCTGTCATGAGGCACAGTCCCTGGAGAAGGATGTCATTCTCGTTAAAGCAGAGGGTCAGTGGAAAAGACGAAGACCCTCAGTGAGGTAGGTTGACACAGTGGCAGAAGCAATGGGGTCAAAGGCAGTGATTGTGATTGTGAGGGTGCTCCAGGACTAGTGTTAGTTTGTTTTGTTGCACATGTGATTGTTATGAGTCAGAGTCAACTTGATAGTATTTAAGGACAACAAAATGTGTAAGATAAAAACAGAAGCACTGTCCAATGAAGAAGGCTGAGCAAACATTTCTACCTCATTGTAACGCTGCAGTGTGTGTATCCTGAGAGAAATTGTATGAATGCAGAGACTAAGAGAGCCTGATATACTCATCCTTCCTAAATATGTGCTTTGATACCATGATATAACATGGTAGTAAAATGACCACGTACACTTCACTTGTTCTGTTGTGTCAACTGAGTGAAGTGTTAATGAACCTCAATCGAAGAAATAAAAAGTGAATGTTCAAAACAGAAAAGATAATGACTGTCTTGAACGTTGCTATCAGTGTAAAAAGCCATGGGAGGCAATCGGTGGGAAAAATGCAGTTCTGGACTGTTGGAATTTGGAGCACATGTGGATCAGTAGTTTTCCCCAGATCAGTGTAAAGGAACAAATGAAAACCAGAATGTCTGTCCTCAATTTTAGAACTTTCTGTCATGCTGAAGACCTAAAAAACTAGTTACATTGAGTTCATTGATTAATGCAACATATATTTGTCACATGCTCTTTTGTGTGTGGACCTGTTTCCAACAGCTGAGGACACAGTGGGGAATAAAGCAGTCCATGCCCTCTGGGAGTGAGCACTGAGTTACTTGCATTATATTTAAGAGGCATCGTGATACTGCAGGTAATCTAGTCAAAGGATGAAGCAGTGTCTTCATCAGGTTAAAAGGAGCAGGAACAACTGGTACAAGTGGTTTAGTTAGTATTTTTGAGTTAAAAAATCTTAAATTTCTACTGTGTTAATTATACACACACACACACACACATACACATACGGACTGCCAGTTCAGTTCGTGAACTCGTCCTGTATACTATCCTGTCTGCTATATGTGCTGTATACCTCACTGCTGAATGTCACCATGGTCACCTTCAAAGTACTCCCTTTGAGAAGCTATGAACTGACGGCAGTGACAAGTCCACCCTTCAAAGCAATTCTGGAACTCTTCCTGGAATGACCATCAGAGCTGTCGTCATATTACCCTTAATAGCCTGAATCTCATCAAAATGTCTTACTTTCAGTATTTCCTTGTCTTAGGGTAAATAAAACAGACACTGGGGACCAGATCAGGTGAGTAGGTAGGGTGTTCCAATAAAGTTATTTGTTTATTGGCTAAAACCTCCCTCAGACAAACATACAGTTAAGTTTGAAAGTTGTCACTGTGTCCTCTGCGCAATGGCCTTTCCAGCTAGAGTTCCAAAATTGCTTTGAAGGGTGGGCTAGGCACTGGTATCTGTGCTTAACTCCTCAAGGGGAGCACTTCCAAGCAGCCACGGTGATATTCAGCAACAAACGATGTGGCACTTAGAACAATTAAGTAGGTGGAGTTAATTGTCAGACCTCCTATTACAACACTTGCCTCAGCAAGGCAGAGACCGGGCTGAGGGTCTGAGGGGCAGAAAGATGCTGGCCTTTGGGCACAGCTGAAAAGACTCCGTCCTGATGGAAGAACTATATATTGATCTAAACTGTAACTTGTCCCTTCCCTAATAAACTCCACAACTGTGAGTATGGTTTGTGAGTTGTGTGTAGTCATTTTAATGAGTTATCTAACCCAGCAGTGAAGTCAAGAATGCCGTAAGGGTGACAGCTGGTGACAGAATTGGCAAAAAGGTTGGAGGGTGGTATAGTATTTTTTACCTTTGCTTCATAGGTATCAGCCTTGAGCTGTTGCTGCTGACAATGATTCTTCTCCTCCCACCTTGTGGAGTTAGAGGAGGAAGCCAGTTCCCTCCCCCATTCCATTATTACACAGCACTATTCACAGTAGCTAAAAGGGAAAACCAACGTAAATGTCCACAACGGGATGAACGGATAAAGAAAATGTGATACCTACATACAGGGGAATGTGCTTCCTCCAATGGAAGAAATGAAATGTTGATACAAGCTACAGTATAGATGGAGCGTGAAGACGTTATGCTGAGCAAACCAAGCCAATCACAGGAGAACAAATACTGTATAACCTGACTTATATGAAAAAGCAGTTGTGTAGAGACCAAAGTTTATAAGTAGTTACCAGGAGTGAGAGGGAACGAGAAAAGGGGGGGGGGGGGCTAAAGGTGATGGGAAAATTGCATTGATTAAGGGTAGGCTGCACAGCCGATTATTGTAATTTCTGTCAGTGAGCTGGAAACCCAGCTGACAGATTGGTTAAGAGCAACAGCTATTAATCAAAAGTTTGGCAGTTCAAATCCACCAGGCACTCTTTGGAAACTATGGGCCAGTTCTACTCTGTCCTATGGGTTGCTATGAGTCCGAATTGACTCAGTGTCAGTGGGTTTTGGTCAGTTACTTGTATGCCTGTAAAAAACTGATTTGACAAAAAGTCCTATTGTGGATATATTCACAACAACAACAACAAAGTAGTTGCTGAGGCTACTTATGTGCAACCAAACACCTCAAAGGATTTGACTGCTTAATTTGGAGATCTAGAGTCATGAGATCATGAGACAACCTAGTTAATTTATCCAGAAATGTGTTCAGTGCTTTTGTTCTTCCTCCTGGAAACCCTTGTGGTCTAATGGTTAAGTGCTACATCTGCTAACCAAAAAGATTGGCAGTTTGAATCCACCAGGTTCTCCTTAGAAAACTATGAAACAGTTCTACTCTGTCCGATAGGGTCTCTGTGAGCTGGAATCAACTGGATGGCATCGATTTTTTTGGTTCTACCAGGTAGTTTGTTTCCTAATGCCTGGGGTCTTGCAAGCTTTCAAGTGGCCATCCAAAGCGTAACAGCTGGTCTCTATTCACTTAGAGCCACAGAGGAAGAAGAGTCAAAAACAGGAGGAAAATATGCAATGTGTGACTAATTGCCTCAGTGAACAGCTACCTTCTTTGCTATGATAGTAAAAGAATTGGCTAGTACCTGGGTACCATCACTGAATGTTTTGATCAATGATTCCATAAATGCATTCTGATCCAAAGCAGATAAATGTACAAAATTCTCAGGAATTCTAGACTTTCTAGAGTGATGGTGCTGGATGAGCTCATGAAATGATTGCTCTGATGTGCAAGATCTGACAACTCCATGAACTTAATTGTTCTAAGTGCTACATACCTCATTGCTGAATATCACTATGGTCACCTTTGAAGTACTCCCCTTGGGAAGCTATGTAGTGATGCCAGTGCCTATTTCACCCTGCAAAGCAATTTTGAACTTTTTCTAGAATGGCCATTACACCATTTTTTGGGGCGTTGTGTGCATTCAACGTATACTGTGCGTGTATATGGATATGTATGAGTAGTTTAATGCTGATTCCTACAGGGCAGAAATCAGATATGCTTCCCTTCTCTCCTCTATCTTTACCAGTTCTGACACCAACCATCCACCACATGAAACGTTCTACTTTTCTGGTGGGTTTCATAACTCATTACAATGGCATGCAGAACTGACAGCCAATACTTACAATTACATAATGATTCAGGTTTGAGAATGCTGAGAGTACACTTCTCCCGTCAGAAAAGCCTTTTCTGAACTGTGGTTGCAGGCATGTCTCTTTGGCCCCTCAGTCTCTGCCCTGCTTGGGCAAGTGTGACAAAGCTCTTCTTGCACTGCTGATCAGTGCCCATTGATGGGCTACAGTTATCCTATTTGCACAGTCCCACCCAGCCACTTGAATGGTGTTAGAAGGCAATGACAAGAAGGTTGCACAAAACCAATCCATGTCACGATATCCTTCTAGTCATCGTCTTTGTGACTCCCACACAGTGAGTTGGTGGAGCTCTGTGAATAAGGTGTATGGAATCCGTGATCGTTACAACTTGGCTAGGCCATGATCCTCTGTAGCATATAATTGTCCTCCATCATGAGTCGGATCCGACTCGATGGCACTTGGCTTTTGGCTTTGTGGTAGTGTATATATCGTAAATTCTAAAATTCATGATCGGGGATGTATCTTGAGTTATACCTTTACTAGAGGGCATGACTCAAATCACCACTTTTCTCAAGTCATACCCCTGCACCACCTTGCTCAAGTAAGAGAAATGTCTCTGAATAAAGTTCTCTTACTCTGGATCTTGCATCTAGATAGTTATCATATGAACTCTGGTTCACAGAGCTTGAACAAACAGCTGCTGTCCTACCTGCTGGATCTGGAATTGGCCAGCTTCTGCAGCCACAAGAGTGAGCAGACGACTTCTGACCACATTCACCAGCTTCTGTAGCATGTCAGTCAGCAAATTATCATCTGGCTTTCTGATTTGGGTTCATCAGCATCAGGTCACATGAGTCAGGAGAAGCCTGTGCCTGACCTACATACAGATTTGCGACCTGCCAGCCTCCAGAGTTGCATGAACCAGTTCCTTCGCATGGTTTGTGAGTTCCACGAGATGTTGCCACAAATTACTGCCACCTAAAGATGGGAGTAATCTGTAACTCAATGGCAGTGGGTGGCTAAAGATGGGAAGGAGAGTGCTGAGTAGAATTAGAGATGATTAGAGTGATATAGCAGTTTTGAAAAATTGGTTTCTTGACTTGTCTTGAACTTCCACCTCATAGGAACTGCCTTTGTGCTCATTGTGATAAAATAAATTATTCATTTACCTTTATTCCTCACTTTGTTTATCCCACCTAACAATCACGAATTCATCAGTAAGCCTTCTCTTCCTTCAAACTGTATCCTTATTTCCTCTACCTCTTGCTGATTCTCCCATAAAAAGCACTTTTGAAAATCAGCTACTTTTCTTATGGTCTTTCTTGTTCTTTTTCAGTAGTTACCAAACTAGAATGTAGACATCATAAACATAAGGAACATGCTTCTGTGTCCCCAAGACCTTTACTATGGACATGTGAGAAGAGTTTTGTCCCCAGTATAACACTGTACATTTTTCATATACCCCACTGCGTGGTGAATAATTGCCTTTCAGTAAGAATTTGTGGATTGACTGAATCTGGCCTTCTTCAGTTGGGATTAGGAAGCCTTACAACCTCTGTGGTCTACCTTTCACAGGCACTTTCTCTTGTTTCATGTTCTCTGCAGGCTTTGAAGGCCTTATAAAAGAAGCAACCAAATCTCTATTCATTCACAATGTATTATCCAACCTTGTTTCTTTCTTAACTGCTCTTGCTCTTTGGGTTGTTTATATTACTGTATTTTTTATCAGTGTGCAAGAATATTAAGCATAGTGGGTTTTTTACACTTGTATCAGAGGTTTGTCATAAAGATCCACGTGGCGTAAATGCATTTCTTTAAATGACTTCATTACGTGGTAAGATGATGGAAAGATTTTTCTTGTCTTCTTTCCTAGAAATCTGGAATGTTGCTGATCATTTGCTTGGGCATTTGCAATGTGAAAGCAGAGTGGACAACATGGAACAGTCCTGTGAACATAATCATTGAAAACTATCATTCATTGGCAGAAAGCTCACTTTTCTTCAAGGGAACCTGGTGGTATGTTTGACTTATATGAAAAAGCTTACGTGGAAAATTTAGCTCTATCAACACTCAACCAGAGGAGAAGCAATGCAATAAAGAGCTCCACTGAGGCAGGGGGCAGGGGACCATGATCTTAGGCGAAATTGAGGCCACTTGGCTCAACTAGCGTTTTGCTAAGAGAGCTCTCTGCACCCCACATTGGTGAGTGGCATCTGGGGTCTTAAAAGCTACCACGCTGCCATCCAAGGACACAGCAAATGGTCCCAACTCAGCAGGAATGGATGCTCACCGAGGACCAAAGTGACATGCGGTTAAGACAGCCTGGAAGACAGAGAGACCCACAAGAGTGGGTGCCTACATCGACTTGGGACTGGAAGAACAGGATGGTGCCCAGCCACCACCAGTAATAGCCACGATGGAGCTCCCAGAGAGGAATCTCACTGGCAACCCAAGAATAAAAAGGGGTGCATCATGAGATCTCCACTAAAAGACCTCAATTGAGGGTCCAGTGGTTTGGGGGTTCCTCTGAGAGCATGGCCCCCAGCCCTGATGCTGCCCTTTCCCATAAATTATAACAAAGGTCCACTCTTTGGACAGGAATGGATTGGACTTGGCAATGCAGAGTGACCATATATTGGATGCACTTTATGGTTCTATACATCTATGAGATATCATCCTGCTGACCTCTGGCTGGAGGAAGGAGAGTGGGTGGAGAGGAGCGGAAAGGAGGCCGTTGGGAGGATGAGACATGTATGGAGCAGAGAAGAATAGTGTGCTGTCACTGGACAGGGAGAGCAGTGAAAGCTGCGTATAGGTGGGAATGTAAATTTATACGAGAATGTACATTTTCACTCAGTCACATTAAATAAAAAATAAAAATAAAAAAACAATTAGACTGCAAAAAAAAAAAAAGAAAGAAAAAAGAGCTCCACTGAGCTTAATAGAGATGAAAAAACCAGTGTCCACGCTATCCGGGAGCAATTTTGTACTGAAATGAGATTCCCTGAGAGTCAGAAATCAAACAGCATCAAGTTCTGACTCATTAAGTATCAGAAAACTAGGGAAATAGAGAAACAACATGTATGTAGTGAATGTGGTAAAGCCTTCATCAGGAAGTCTTTCTTCAGTGAGCATCAGATCATTCACACAGGAGAAAAATGGTATAGATGCAACGTGTGTGGGGAAACCTGCTTTAAAGAGTTCAAGCTCATTGAACATCATCACACAACACATAAAGTACAAAACCCTATAAATGTGCAGAATGTGACAGAGCCTATCTCAGTAAGTCACAGCTCAGTACACATCAAAAAACTGTGAATGTGGAAAAGGCTTCATTCGGAAGTCACATCTTGCTATTTGTCAGTGGTTTCATACTTGGGAAAAACGTTATGTATGCAATGAATGTGGAAACACCTTCATGAAGAAGGGAGAGCTCACTGTTCATCAGTGAACTCATATTGGAGAGAAGCCCTATATATGCACTACTTGTGGAAAAACCTCTACCCAGAAGGGACAGCTCACCAGTCATCTGGAAATTCATACTGGAGAGAAATTATATACATGTAAATGTGGACAAGGCTTTATGCAGAGGCAGAAGCCCACTATTCATCAAAGAATTCATACTGGAGAGAAACCCCACATACGTAGTGAATGTGATCGTGATGTTTTATCCAGAAAAAAACATCTCACTATTCATCAACGAACTCATACTGGAGACAAACTCTGTGTATGCAGTGAATGTGGAAAAGGCTTCATCCAAAAGAGAGATCTTAGTATGCATCCGCCAACTCATACTGGAGAGAAACCCTATATATGCAGTGAATGTGGAAAAGGCTTCACTCACAATGGAAGTCTAATTACTCATTGCCAAATTCATACTGGCATAAAACTCTGTGTATGCCATGAATGTGGAAAAGACTTCGTGAGCAAGAGAGGTCTTGGCTTTTCATGAGCGAACTGATACTGGAGAGAAACCCTATGTGTGCAGTGAACGTGGAAAAGGCTTCAAGCACAAGGGAAATCTCAGTACTCATCAGCGAATTCGTACTGATAAAAAACCCTATTGTGCAGTGAATGTGGTGAAGCCTGCGTGTGAAAGATATCCCACATCGTACATCAGAGGTGTGTCATAAAGGAATGACCTCCTTGTGTAGTGAATGTGAAAAATTTTATTTTGAGATATCAAGTCTCATTATATATCAAAATATTTATATAGTGAACGTGAGAAAGCCTTTTTGAAGAAGCCAAACCTCAGTGATAGTAGAAATGCCCTATGGCTGCAGTGGGTGTGGAAAAACCGCTGCCTACATGTCTTCCTTTTTTTCACATAGAAGAGTACACACTAGAGAGAAATGTGCAGATTGAATCAAGGTGGAAGACTCTTCCACAGTGAGGCACATGCCAGTGATCCCATGCAGGATAAAAACCCTGTTAATATAATGACCATGTAGCTGCCTTCTGTGGCCACTCAGACGTCAGTAAACATCAGTGGGTGCCTAACAAGTAGAAACATAGTCCGTATGGGACAGCCAATTGCTAGACATGAACCCTCAGGAGATAACAGAATTTGTACAGGAGAGAAACATGCACGCAGCCGATGTGGTTGTGCCTTCAGTGATCACTTACCTCTTATTTCATCTCATCTGAAACAGGTTTGGATATTGGCAAAGAATATTAAATATACGGTGGGCTGTCAAAAGAAAGAACAAATCTGTCTTGGAACAAGAACAGCTAGAAGGTTCCTTAGGTGGAAGCACAGTGAGACTTTGTTAGCCGTGTTGTCAGGAGGTAACAGTCCCAGGAGAAGGACATCATGCTTGTTAAAGGAGAGAGTCCACGAAAAAGAAGAAGACCCTTGGCAAGATAGGGTGACATTATGGCTGTAGCATGGGCTCCGGTGTAACCACTGTGAGGGAGGTCCAGGACCAGTGGTATTTCATTCTGTTGTACAAGGGATTCATGGGAGTCAGAACTAATTTGACAGCACCTAGCAACAACAACAAAACATGTAGGACACAGTCAGAAATACTCACTGACAGAGAGGGTTGAGGAAAAATTTCTACCTCATTATGGCTGCAATGTGTGTATCTTGAAAGAAATCATATGAGTGCAGAGATTAGGAAAGCCTGATACACTCATCCTACATAAATACATGCTTTGATATCATGATATAATCTGATGTTAACACAACTATATACACTTCAGTTTTTCTGTTGTGTCAACTGAATGAAAGTGTGAGTGAATCTCAGCAGAGGAAATAAAAAGTGGATATTTGATACAGAAAAGATAATCAGTGTCTTGAATGTTGCTATTAATATAAAAAGCCATGGGAGGTGATTGGTTGAAAAAATGCGGTATTAGGTTGGTTCGATTTGGAAAGAAATATAGATCAATAGAGTTTTCACCAGATCAGTGTGAAGGAACAATTGAAAAAGGGAATGTCTACCCTCAATTTTAGAACTTTCAGTCATGCAGACAGATCTAAAAAAAAGTAGTGTTACCTTGAGTTTACTGAGAATGTAACAAATGTTTGTCACATACTGCTTTGTGTGTGGCCCTGTTTCCAGGAGCTGAGGACACAGTGGTGTATAAAATAGTCCTGCCCTCTGGGAGGGAGCTTTGAGTTAGTTGGTTTAGTCTAAGAGGCATTGTGATACTGCAGGTACTGTAGTCAAAGGATGAACCAATATTTACAGTAGGTGAAATTGACCAGGGATAATTGATATGAAGGGGTTGTTTAGAATTTTTGAGTTAGAAAATCCTAAACAGTTCTTATGGAAATTTTTTGTCAAAATCTAATTGCTATTGAGTTCACTTTCATTTCTGGTGATGGTACTTGTATGAAAGTGGATCTCTGCTCCCTGTGATTTTCTATGGCTGATTTTTCAGAAGTAAATCACCAGGCCTTTCTGTCAAACCCTGGTGCTGTAGTAGTTAAGTGCTATGGCTGCTAACCAGAAAGTTGGCAGTTCAGATCTGCCAGACACACCTTGGAAAGTCTAACGGACAGTTCTACTCTGTCTGTACAGCAGTGGGTTGGGTTTGGTTTGTTTCTTTCAAGCCATCTCCGTGTGGACTTGAACTTGTAAGCTTTTCATTAGCAGGTAAGTGTGTTAACTATTGGCATTGTCCACAGATTCTTTGGATGACTACGTTTAAGCGTACTTATCCATTCTACGAAACATGTTTTTTCTTTCAATGCACATATCATAACTGTTCAATGTGATCACACACACACACACATATAAAAACAACTCGTCTATGTGCCCTTTGGCCTTGGTCTGTTTTTTGAATAACAGCCTGGCATGTATCTTCCCTTAAACTCTTGTTCTCAATTCCTTGGAGAAGGAGTATAGCAGAAGGAAGGGGTTCCCATTTTGTTTTCTATCCACAAAGAACTGTTACTAATGTCCAGAGGATTTCCATGTTAATTTGTATTTTCTAGGTAAACAACTTGATGGTTGGATATTTTTGCCCAGTCCAGCCTAGCATTTAACAAGACCTGAATTAATTCAGTGTTTGTGGGTAGCTGGAGATAGATTGAAGTCAGGTATTGTGAGGGAGGTTTCTCCTTGTAACTGCTGAGAATGGCAGAAGATGCTGGCTAAGAGCTGGCATGGCAAAGAAGGAAAGCCATGTGAAAGCTAAGGAGTCCCAAACATGCTACGCTGACTTTAAGCTCGTCCAGTTAGCAGAGGAGCAGCCATTGACAGAAAGAGCAGTGGGTTCAAAATGCTGTCAAAGATGATTGCTTGGCCCACAACCCAACCTGTCATTGGACTGTTTTTGCAGGGACTGGTCAGTTTTGTATGCAAATTGGGTGAATTGTGTTCTTGCAAGGTAACTGATCAGTTCATGCTCATGTTGGGAGCGCCATTGCTTCAGGGTCACACATATTGAGGTCAGGAATGACCTCCGTACCATCAAGAGCTTGGAGCTAAGCATGTCATTTATACCTGGAGTCCCTGTGCTGAGAACCTCCTTGAGACAAAAGAGAAAGTTGTAATGCTGATGGAATAGAAGACAGTGGGAAATGGTGGCAAGTGCAACACAGCCCAATGACAGGGAAATGACATCAAAAGTACAAGTGGTGGGAACTGTTAGACCAGTGTGAGGGGGCCTAGTGGGCTTACCAGCCCACAGAAAGAGATTTGAACGCCTCTGGGAGATGGTGGTTTTCAACTGCTGACCGTTGTGTTAGCAATTAATCACTTTAATGATGCTCACTCGGGCTCATTTTTCTTACCCAAAACCAAATCTAGTGCCATCGAGTCGATGCCAACTCATAGTGACCCTATAGATGACGGAGTAGAACTGCCCCATGGTGTTTGCAAGGAATACCTGGCAGATTCGAACTACTGACTTTTTGGTTAGCAGTCATAACACTTAACGATTGGCATTTTGTATCTATTTCTCCTCCTTTCTTTATGGAAACCCTGATGGCAAGTTGTTAAGAGCTACCGCCGCTAACTACAGAAGCTGCCATTTGGAATCGGCCAGGCGCTCCTTGGAAACTCTATGGGACACTTCTACTGTTCTCTGAAGTCGCTGCGCGTGGGAATCGACTAGACAGTAACAGGTTTGGTTTTTACGTTTCTTCTCTTTGTAACCCTACTAATACATACCTTCTTGGAGTCATTTACTTTTTCTACAATCAAAATGGGCTCCCTACACGTATACAGAGTAAACGCTCAGAACAAACTTCATGTTCTAATTTGCTTGAGTTTTGATTATTTTTAACACCGGCTACTGGCACAAAAACAGACCTCCCCTTTTTTTTCTGTACGTCATGTGCTCAAATATGGCCGTCTCCACAGCGAGGGACAGAAAGGGCGCAGACATAATAACGCGTAAGGCTATGAGAAAAATGCGTTTGTTCCCACTATTTGAAACCTTCCAGACCCTCGAAGGCTGCCGTAGGCGGTCAGGGATTCTGCGCAGTGTGTATCGGGTGGAGGGAGGAGTGGGAGGAGGGAATTGGGTGAGTGTGGAGAATGCTTGCGGGTGCAGTTGGGAGGGCCCATCCAGGTATTCGGTGGAGCTAGGTTGCTGACCTACGGAGCTGGAGGTAAGTGCCCTTCGGCAGGGGTTACTGGCGGAGGTGGGTGTCCTCGCGCTAGAAGAGTTTTGTAACACTCGCCTGATCAGGGCAGAGGCGGCGGGCCAGAGACAGGCGTCCCGTGCGTGTGACTGAGGCTAGGCTGTCCTTACGGAAGAGCTGTACCTAAAGCGTACCCCCTCGTAACTGTGAGTATGGTCTGTGAGTGTGGTGTGGCCAATGCGGTGAATTATCCAACACAGCAGAAAAGTAGTGCCATGGAAGGCCCCGTGTGTGTGAGAATTGGTAAATATGGCAGAGACAGGTGGCGTGCCTGACCCCGCCTCACAGGACTCAGCCTTCCCCCTTGTGAAGTCAGAGGTCAGGGGATGGCCCTGCCACTCTTGTCCAGCTGGTATCAGCAGTGAGATTTTTTGCAGTGGTTCCAGCCTCATGGAAACTTCCGAGAAAGAAGACGGGTCTTGAAAAGTGAAACGTTTGGTCCCTGAGTGGTTACTTTGTTGTTAACCTTAGTGGATGAAAGTTACTTATACTGCAGCCAAGGGGAGAAAAGCTGTACCTTGGGCAAAAGCTAGCCCAGGACGATTGGAATGATTGATGGGGACCCGGGTGTTGAGGTTCCAGCGCTCCAGGGGCCCAAGGCCATATGCATATGAATGGAAAGATAGTGAAGGGGTGGGGAAGAATAGATGCAACTGGAATGTTTTAAAAAGGGTTCTGTGTTTAGGATTATGTGTCTAATAAATGTCCTATGAATATTCAATGTTTCTCCTGCATAATGTTTATAAGAGACCTGTATGTATGATACAAATGAATATTGGGTATTATAGATTACAGAGGCTGTTACTCCATTTCCAGTCACGTAATTAACTAGGCGTGATGGTAGGGGAATAATTTTCCCAGCTGGTACTTGATTGGGTATGGTGAAAAGGGAACTGTGATTTGCCCACCAAAGCACAGGTTTTTTCTTTTCAAGCCCACCAAGCAAAAGCCCAAACCCACTGCTGTCAATTTGATTTCGACTCATAGTGGCACTATAGGACAGAGTAGAATTGCTCTATCGTGTTTCCAAGGAGCACCTGGAGGATCTGAACTGCAGTCACTAGGTTAGCAGGCATAGCACTTAACCATGATGCCATCAGTGTTTCCATGGCTGCTTTCAAGCTAGTAGCCTTATACATAAGGGGGGGATTTAGGTTGAAAACATATCCCACCCAGATTATGCATTAGAAAAAACACGCGCACCTACCCAGAACTGTTGAGGGAACAAAAGTTTTGCAGTTGAAGGATCTGCAGGGGAAAAGTGACTGTCCTCCTTTTTGAACTTTGGAAACCCTGGTGGCATGGTGGTTAAGTGCCACTGCTGGTAACCAAAAGGTCAGCAGCTCAAATCCTCCAGGTGCTCATTGGAAACCTTATGGGTTTCCTATAGAGTCACTATGAGTCAGAATAGACTTGATGGCAGTGGGTTTGGTTTGGATTTCAGTTAAGTGGTTTGTGTTTGGATTAATTGAGGCAGGAAAAGTTCTTGTCTGTCAGAAAGCACTTCTGGGGCTAGCAATTACGGGGAACTGGCCAGTAGCCAGTGTGCTGCATTGTGGTGACCACCTGGATTCGTTCAATAAATGGAAGTAGGTGAGGTGCAGTAATGAAGAGACAGGCTGAGTCTGGATGTTTTCTCTCTGACCTGGGCCATGGGGGCTAGGGATGAGAGAGAGAGATGGAGCTATTCATGATGACCTAGCTTGAGTAACTAGGGATGAGCTGACCAGAACTTGACATAATGAAGGGAAAGAGGTTTAACACCATGAGCTACTGCGTGTTACTGCAATTTAATGTCTTGCTGTGAAATGAATTATGCTTATGAATGTAGATGCTCAAAATTCCAGTCAGAACAGAAGAATCGATAGACCAAGGAACATCTTGTCTCCCCAGTACTGGTTTGATAGAGGTGTGCCACATAGACATTGGCTATTTAAAATGAGGGGTGTATAATGGCATGTAGCGGCTGGCTTAATTCTGTGGGTGTCTTTACATATAAAATGAAGGGACAGTGGAGGATCCCAAATGTAATGGTTAAGGTTATATGTCAGCTTTCTGGGTTGTGGTTCTCTGTGCCTTGGCAGTTATGATGTAGTTTGGCAGTTATTTAATGATGCAGTAACCTCGCTGATGAGATCTAGTATAATGTGATCACCTTCATGAAGGAACCTACTGTGAGTAGCCAGTCAGTTTAAAAGGAGTTTCCTTGGGGTTGTGGCCTGCATCTAGTATGGATGGGCTTTCTGGCAAGGCTCCATGGGTTTTGTTGGCTCAGACTCTTGGAGCTGACTCCTAATCATCTGATTTCTAGTTCCTGGGACTTGAACTATCAGCTTCCCTGCTGATCTTTGAATGTGGCAGCCTGTGAGGTTCTGTGTCTAGAGTTCACCACTCCCTGCAGCTGTGTGAGTCAGGAGAAGCCTCTTCCCTGACCCACGGGTTTGGGACTTTCTGGACTTTAGAACTGCATGAGCCATTGCCTTGATATTGCTCTCTCCCTCCCTCCCTCTTTCCCTTCCTTCTCCTCTCCCTTTCTCCCTCTCTCTCTCTCTCTACCCGCCTCTGTCTCTCTCCCTCGCTCCCCTTGTCACAGGTTTCCCTTCTATAGAGAACCCGTTCAAGACATTTGGTACCAGAAATGTGACTAGAGAAACAAAATTGTAAGGATGAGTTTGCTAATAAATTGGTTCTTAAGTCTGGTTAGTCTTACAGATGTTGATGACTCTGCCTCCAGTACTAAAGAGCATACTAAATTTTGGCATGAGGTGGCAGTGGAAATATACAAGATATAACCACTGGTAGATCAGGTATTATTAGTGAGTGACTTAACTCAGGGTGATCACGTGTTCGATACCTCTCTACAATTTTTCATAATGAGAGGTATAAGGAAGCTGATTTGTTGCCTCAAGTTTTGCTAGACAGAGTAATGAAAAATGAACTCAGAGCTTGAGTGTCACAACTAAAGTACCACATAAACAACCCAAAAGTTTCCGCTTGTACCTTGAAAGAAAGTCTTATTCTCTGTACTAACAGAGCTGGTATTCCTGAAAACCAAACCCAGAGTCTTATGATAGGAGATACTGAGTTACAACTCCAAATAATTCCAAAAATTGAGTAGTGTTGAAGTAAAAGTGAGGGCACTGGTTGGAAAGAAATAGATTCCTAAAACTTGAGATGGCGACATATGGGAAGATAATCAGGAAACTGGGGACACTGAGCTTCTGAATTCTGTTAAATCAGTCCTGCCAACAGAACCAGCCCTGTGACTCCCATCTGAAGAGGTTACTCCATGTTTGTCTGCTAAGCCACCATCACCAAACAGTTACCCCTTCCACTGCCATCTAAAGAAATGAGCCACGCTGTGTCTGAAGAACCTTTGTCTGAGTCATTGCCTGAATATCATGTGAGGCAGGTGCTTCGCAAGACAGTGCTGAATGTTCTCGAAACACATCCCCATCATCCATTTTAAGTGTTAGACCTATGACTAGACGTAAGTCCCAGCAGGCCTTAAAAGGTAAAGTACAAGTGTGACCAAGGGGGAGTTATGCTACATTGCAAAAGAACTGGTTGACTTCTCTGATATTTACAAACAGAAACCTGGAGAATGTATGTGGGATCGCCTATGAGGTAATTGTTAAAGGACATAAAGATGGATCAGTCAGATTTTATTGATATGGCTCACTACACATAGATTCTTTGTTCAGTGTTTCAACTTCAGAGGTTAGAAAAGGATCTAGTAGTTTATTTGGTTGGGTTGCTGAAGGATGGATTATGTGGCAGGCTGCACTGAATCAAGTTGAAGTGCCAGACTTATGGTAGAATACTGTAGAAAGCCGTAGGCATCCTAAGACCTGGAAAAACTGGAATGTTAGAGTAGACTTATCAGCTTGGCCCCACATACTCACACATGGAGTATCCCAAGATGCCCACAGTTGATAAGAGTGAGGAACAAATTTTGTGAAGGGATCCCCATCATTCCTGAGGGCTACTGTTTTACATAAGTCAGATTTGACACTGGGAACTGCCCTAACTGAATGAAGACACCTCATTATGATGTGATTGATTAGACTCTGGTGATATGGACCAAGTGATGGTGCTGAGTCCACAAAAATAATGTGGGTGTGGTTACCTGTAATGGACGGCAGAGTCAAAGCGATAATCACAGTAGCCTGAGTCGTATGGATTTATGTGTAGTCATGGTGCCCCTGGGAGTGAAATAGATTGGAAATCTACTAGATAATACTTGCTCTGTATAAAAACAGCATGGAAAAGTGTCTAACCTTCTCTGATTTTGCAAACAATAAGGAGAAACAAGATCAGCCTCCCAAGGCTGATTCTTAGGAGTCAGAGGTCAGATATGCCTCCTCCTCTCTGCCATCTTTATTGATTCTAATACTAACTGTCCCCCCCAGTACACTCTACATCTCTGCTGGGTTTGATAATTAATTGCAATGGCCACACAGAACTTACAGACAGTACTTAAAATTATGGGGTCTATTAGGGAAGTAACATGTTACAGTCACAGTTGAGGTCAGGAACACTCAGGATGCAGTTCCTCCAACCAGGAAGCCTCTTCCCAGCCATGGTTACAGGCACACCTCTCTCTTGACCTCTGTGTCTGCCCAAAGATACTCAGCTTTCTTTCTCCATGGCCAGGAAACCTGTCATGCCATCTCCTTTAGCAGGGTTCAGATCTCTGCCACCACCTCTTTCTGCCTTTGTTGTGGCATCACTCCCTTTCCGGTGTCTAGGAGCTTCTCAGTTCAGGGATTCGGGGTCTGAAGGACATGATCTTTGCTCCTGGTTGTTCTTGCTTGGCAGTGTTGGGATCCTTTCTCTCCTCACTCTATGATGTCTCGTTTCAAACCCAGCAGTGTGGCAAGCCAGCCAAGTGCCGTCAAGTCGGATCTGACTCATGGCAACCCTGGGGGCCAGGGTAGACCAGTCCCTTTAGTGGGCCCCAATTACCTTATCACACAGCCCCAGGCAGTCACATTACAATGACAACTCCATCCCTAGAAGGACCACACAAAAGTGGCTCGTTGCACCACAGTCTGTTCCAACAGGAGAATTCCAGGTCAAGTGACCAACAGTATAACTCCACTGGCCAGAATAGAGAGTCATGGCCCCTCGATCAAGTCCCAGACTTGAGCACATTTTAAGATGCACAAGCCCTTGAATAAAAAAGCAGCTGGTCCCCCTGAGGAAGGACTTCATTGTGCTGCCAAAAATTTATAGTGTTAATCTCTGTGTATTCTGGTTGTTCGTGAACATAAATTGTAACCTGTTAGTTCCGTAATAAATCCCGTAATTTGGGGTATTGTCTGTGAACTTTGTGTGGCCATTGCAGTAAGTTGTCACAACCAGCAGAGAAGTAGAGAGTGCTGTGGGAGAGATAGTTCATGTCAGAGGTGGTGAAAATGGCAGAGAGAGGGGCATGTCTGACCCCTGCCTCATGGGAACAGCTGTGGGCTGTTGCTCTTGATTCTCCTTCCCTCTGGTGAAGCTAGAGGAGTTTAGACACCATCCCCACATCATTTTTCCAAAAAGTGTTTTCTAACCTTGTTGTGCAGTTGTATTTTCTTCAGCTGAAGGAAAAAAAAAATTTGTTGCTTTGAAGTCGATACTGACTCATAGTGACCATATAAGACAGAATAGAACTGCTCCATACAGTTCCCAAGGAGCACCTGGCAGATTTGAACCACTGACCTTTTGGTTAGCAGTTGTAGCACTTAACCACTCTCCCATCAGGGTTTCAAATAATCTTTAGTTTATAATTAATGCCTTACGTGGCATATTTAAAGTCTGTTTTCACATCTGTTGTAAATTTTTTTTATTATAGTTTCTTTGATTTCTCATTGTCTTTGAGAGTTATACTTGACCCTGAATAGATAGTCTTGTATTTCATGAGAAAGAGATCAGGTTTAGTGTGTGTTTGACATGTATATCTGATTGTCCAAGCACCATTTTTTAAAAAGACGTCTTTTTTCCATATCTCTGCTAATTTTGAATCTTAGGTTTTGTTGTCCATACATGTTAAGTTTTCCAAGTCATGAGATAAAGGGACAGTCAACAGTTGTGTTAAGGCAAGTGCCAGCAGCAGTGTCAGCATTTGAACTTACAGGCACTGACCACTCGTGTGAAATTTTCCCTTCAGCCTGCAGGTCCTGACTCCCAACCAGAAAAGAATCACTTGAAGGAAGGATGAAGAGTTCTAGGGTTTGGATGTTTTCATTCCTGGGGACCACCTTCACAGGAGACTGCAATTTCTGAACAAAAATTCAAGCAGATCCAGAAAACACAAAGACAAAGTGTTCCAGTTGCTGGCAGTGTCTCAGGAACAAAAAGAAAATGTTCAAGGCCCAGGTGACTTTTCCTTTGTTTTATGATTTCCCACTGACTTTGTAGAGGTCTTTAAAGTATCAGTGAAGTTCTTCTGAACAATATAAATTTGGAAAAGTAGAAGCTAGAGAGAAATAAATATAGGCTTAGACTTAAGCACTGGAATACATTGTTTGTGGAAGTACCACTAAATTATGTTGCATACTATATGTGACTGGGAATTTGGGGGGTCATGGTAGTTGCCAACTTGCATTGAATATTTTTCTGACCAACCCAAGAGAATCTTAATGACCAGTTTTTGAGGAAAAAGATAAGTTTCTTGGGGACTTCCATATTTCATGAGACATTTCTCTGAATAAATCTGTTAGATGTTTCTTCCTGGAGGAGATGGGGGACCATGTCCTGTGCAACAGCTTTCTCAAGATGCGTATAAGATTGGACTAGTAGTAATAGTAGTATAAAAATAATATCTTTTAACCTCCTGCAGTTCAGGAGTATGACAGAGTATCACCATCCATGTTAGCCTATGGTTGACCTCTGTGACCTGCACCCTCTAACGTTTTTTTTAAACAATTCTGAAACCACCATTTCTTCCATGGCACCCACTGCTTCTACACTGGGGTTGATAATTTCTTACAATGCATGTACAGAACTCACAGAACATACTCATAGTTTTGAGATTTATTAGAACATTAGCAGTATAATTTGGAATTAGTTTCAACTCGTTATAATTTGGGATCAGGATCAGGAATGAGGATACTGATTGTGATCAAGAAATGTCTCCCTTCTTTAGTACGGGACAGCTTTTTCTGTCTCCTCTTGTGTCCTTGAAGACAGGTTCCTCTTGGCCACCTTAGGACATGCTGTACTAAAGCTCCCACACCATAGGGTTTCTTTCTTGGTCATTGGCCCTTGCCATGGCCTCTACCCTGCTCAGTTAAGTGTCACAAACCTCTTTAACTCTGCCAGTAAGTGACAGGAGACACCCGCCTCTACCACCAAGCCTTATACCTGAAGGCGCACAGCTCTGTCACTGTGTAGGTTGGCACTGTCACTTCAGCCTTGTTGACACACCCACTCTAGCTGCCTTGCCCCTTGTGCTAATCAGGTGGTTGTTCCCCAGCCATTTCCTTCCTACTGAGCTCTGCTGTGCTCAGTACCGCTTCTGGCTGCCTCACCTTCGACAGTGTTTCAGGTATCTTCCCCCTGCATGTAGGAGGTGCTCAGTGTTGGGACCTCAGGTCAAAAGAATGAGCTCCTCTGGGTTCGTCTTGTTGGTAATGGGGTTCCCTCTTCTGCTTTTGGGACGAGCTCATTTCAAGCCTAATGGCATGGCAACAGTCACTAATCCCCTTATTAGGGTTCCATGCACATTATTTGCTTGGTCCCATGCCCACATATATTACATGCACTTTGTTTATATTATTACTGAGTCATCCAGTCCCCGTGGTGGCTAGACACAACTTAAATTCACAGTCGCACCCAGTTATTTTATGGGCATCATAGAGACTGGTGAAACATATACCTGTTGAGTTGATTCTAAATCACAGTGACCTATAGGACAGAGTAGAACTGCCCCATAGGATTTCAAAGGCTGGAAATCATTGCAGTAGTGGACTGCCACATCTTTCACGTGTGGCAGAGCTGGTAGATTGGATCCACAGACCTTTTGGTTAGCAGCCAAGTGCTTAATAGCTCCCGCACCTGGGTTCCACAGACTGTGAGTAGGAGGACATACAAAGTAGTTCATGGCACTGTAGTTACTAGCATCTGAACTTGTCTCACTTTAGTAGTGAGACTGACCAGGATCCACCAAAGGTTGTCCTTGTGATGTGGAGCCCAGATGAATTTCTACTTTCTAAACCTTTTGCCAGTTTTGACATAGCTGTCCCTCTGTGGCACTGTCTGCTTCTGGTTTACTGATTGTCATAGCCACACAGACTGCGCAGTCTGTATGTACACTTTAGTGGTTTTCAGGAAACAGGGTTTAACTCAGGATCACTATCAACAAATTGTAACTCAGGATCAGGATCCAGACATGTGAAGGCAGAGTCTTCCTTCCATGTAGGATGGTCTCTCAGCCCCTGAGGTCAGACTCCTCTTGGCCTCCTGAGGACAGCGTCTCCCTGGCCCTGTGTCTGCCACCACTGACTCGTGCCGGACTCCTTGTAGGCCTGTCCATACTGGCACTGTCGCTGTGCTCCTTGTGTGTCTATTGCCATCTGAAGCGTTCCCGCCCTTGACCTGTGTTGCGGCTCTTTTAGAAGATTCCTTGCCTCTCTTTCTCCTCCTTCTTTCTGCTGCTACTCTTTCTGTCTCTAAATCTTTTGTGGTGTTGGCTGAATAGATAAGTAAATTCCTTGTCAATTTCAAGGCAAGGTCATTCCTGGGAAGCAGGTCTAAGGATTAGTGAATCACTCCCGGTAGGCCTAGGACCTCTCTGCATACTTTGTGTTGACTGTGACTGGAAAGGTGTGTACCAGCCACAGAGCAGGCTCCAACCCTGGAGGAAACAAAAAGTATTCAACCATAGAATTTACAACTTAAGGAAGAAATGGAAGAAACTCTCTGGGGTAAAAAGCTAGGACAAATGTAACTCTCCAGGGCTTAGAGGAAAAATCTCTCAAGCTGTTTGTCCAAAGAACTCCAAGGCCAAAGGCCGTGTAGACAAGCTCATTTCACCACAGGTAGACTTTCTCATTCTTTCCATGTGTACTGGCCTCTTTTTTCTATTTATTTTCTCTTTAGTATATTTGGGCAGCTTTTTCAACTGTATATTACAGCTGACTAGTTGTCTCTTTAGTATATTTGATATAAGTTGAGAAATCTGTTACTTTTTGTGTCCCTTTCTTTGATTCTTTGGAAGTCCCAAGGATTTTATTACTTTTTTCCTGTTGATTAATATTTCCTTTGGTAAGTTGTAACGACATGGTTTGATCCTTTTTGCCCATTCTTAGGCTTCAGCCTGCTCTGTGATCTGTATCTTGCAAAGATAAACTATGTAAATGAAATGGGTTTGTAACACAACCACACTTCTATGCAAATGAAGTGTCTGAAGAGAGTATTCATCTCTTCAGTACCTTACCTTTAAATTGATGAGCAGTTTATTGATAGAAACAGCCAACCCTGCAGAGATTTGTCAAAAAAAAAAAAAAAAAAAGAAGAAATAAGGAAAACAACAGGAAGAAGCAGAAGGAATAAATGAGAAAGAAGAAGCTAAGAGAACTGGAGGTAAGGAACCTTCTAAATGAGCTGAAACTCTGGTCAAGGGCTGTAACGCTGAAGGCAGTGAGAGACCCAGCAGGGACCTGCAGCAGAGCCACTGGGAGCAGACAGCAGAGCTGAGAAGAGGCTGTCTTCTGTGGGCCACAAGGAGCAGATAGAGCTGTCCTGCACTGAAGGAGGGAAAATGTCCCCATGCCTCCTAGTCCTGATTGTGTGTGGTACCTTCTCCCTTAATAAACCACTTCAGTATAGATACAGTCTGTGAGTTCTGTGTGGCCATGAAAATGGATTAAGGAACCCAGAAGAGAAGTGCCATGAGAGGCATGGTTGGTGTCAGAATTGGTATAAGCTCGGTGGGTGGAGGTATGTCTGACTTCTTCTTCATAGACATAAGCTTCGGGCTGATCCTGGTCGTTATCCTCTTGAAGTTAGGCAGCTTCTGACAATACTGCTGATACTGCAATTAGTCCTTGTCACATTTCACAATATGCTTTCCCTTGTCTGTTGATATATACATATGTAAGTTGGTTGTGTGGTGGGGGTGCAGTATAAATGTGAGATGTTTGTACCTTAGAGAGACATTTTGACTGCTACACATTTTAGAAAATGCTCAGTAAGTGAGTGCATAGATTATGGAATGCTCAGATTCACAATCCTCAACCCCACTGTCAACAAGTTGATTCCAACTCATAGCTACCCTATAAACAGGGTAGAACTGCCCTGTTAGGTTTCCAAGGAGTGCCTGGTGGATTTCAACTGTCGACCAGCTGGTTAGCATCCATAGCACTTAATCTCTGTGCCACCAGGGTTTCCAAGATTCAGAATAGTTTTTGTAATTGTGCTTTCTGTATAGGATTTAAAAAAATTTTTTTGTTGTATTTGGGAGTTTACAGTCTAAGTCCATGTGCCGTATGTATAACACTTTTTTAAAAAACCTTGGTAATGGATGAAGCAGCTTATACAGAGGCAGTGAGCCAGACTACTTCCACACATTTCATTCATATGATCAAATGAAAAATGCTTTATTAAACAGGACCCTCTTAATACAGGAATCCTTGACCTTCAGCGGTGTAGTTGTGACGTTCAGCTGAAAGTAGTGGCAGCTTCTGGACCTTGTGCTGGGCTATGATGTTGGAGAACTATGGCAACCTGGTGTCCATTGGTGAGGACAAGTCTCATGTCATTGGCCTTTCTTTGCTCACTTGCTGAAACCTTTAGAGTATCAGTGGTGGTCAGAAATGGTAGATTCTCAGTCTACTCTCTGGCTCTAAATAAATGGGTGTATTCTTTCTATTCTTGACAAAAAAGCCTTTACTGTGTATGTTTGAAAACTGTCTTCTCACAAATTCAGCATTCTGCATTCTTCAGAAACCAAAGGCCAGTTTAGTGTGTCTCAGATTCTGTGATTTCCTTTGAAACAGGGTATCGAGTTAGCAAGCCAGATGGGCTCTCCAGTTTGGAACAAGATCACCCATGGATTGTATAGACACAAGCCATAATGGAATCTGTTCAGGTAGGTGACTGAACAGTGGTAAGGTGAAAAGCCTGTAGTCACGTTGAACGAAGTGAGAGTAGATGTCACATTTGTGAGGGGTGTCTGAGAATATGTAAAAGTTCCTCCATATACCCTTTTGCCTATGTGAAGTCTCTTTTTTCTTCTAGGAGTTTAGGCAGATAAATACCCCTTTGTCTCTTCTGAAATGGCCTCATTTATTTTACCCACATATTTTATTTTTAAATATTTTATTATGCTTTAAGTTTACAGCCCAAGTCAATTTATGACATAAAAACTTACTACTGCTATGTAACTCTAGCTGCTCTCCACTCTTGACAGCACACTCTTCATTTCCTGTGACCATTCAGGAAGCTCCTGTCCCCCTCCACTCTGTCGTCTTGCCTCTGGCAGATGACAGCTCATCTGCCATCAGCTTCACTACTGTCATCTTGTGTCTTGTAGTCTAGTCCAGCCTTTGTCTCGAGTGGGTTTGGGGAATGGTTTCTGTTCTGGGCTGACAGAGAGTCTACGGGCCATGTCTTCTGGGAACCCTACCATTGTGGGTCTGTCAAGTGTGTTGACCTACTTTATTTTTTTTTTATTATGATTGAGTGAAAATGTACATCATTGACCTACATTTTTAAAATTTTGTTCCATAAATTTTTTCTTCCCAGGATTCTCAAATCTTTCTCTTCTTTATAGACTTACACCTCTGTTGCTATGAAATCTCACCCTCCAGGCCTCTCACCAAAGATGATTTATGACCGTTCTGAGAGTAAGGGCCCTTCCTCCCCCGCTGAGTAACAACGATAGTAATATTACCTGTCCTGACACCAAATCCCGACACCAAATCCCCCCTCGGGTATGTGACCCAATCGCAGACTACTCTCTCACTGTGCTTCTGTTTGCTGCCTTAGTGTCTTATTCTCCCCTACTCTGAGGTTTTCTAACAATACCAATTTTCATTTCCTCATTTGTTCTCGTAGCGTTTTAAAGTTCTCTTCAGTCTGATGAATTTATCTTTTTCCGACAGGACACTATCAAAATGACATCACCCTTGACATTGTCTAACATAGACCTTTTTGTTTATATTTTATTCATTGTGACTGCCCTTCTGTATGAGTTTACATCATCTGCAAGGTGGTAGGATCATCCAACAAAAACATTCTTACCACCTTAGTTCATCCTTTATTACTATACATCTGGAACTATGCATGGTGGTAGTTATTGTTTGTGTTTCTTACACTCAGAGCTCTCTTCCTTAAAGGTGCTGCGCTTCGTGAAGATTTTTAAAGTAGAAAAAACATTTTTAACACACTGCATTTACAGTGTGTTGTAAATGAGGTGAGAACTCATGTCTGCTGACATTTTAACTCTTAAGAATCAGCCCAGAGCTGGTTCCTGTGAGTCCGGCTTCCCAACTTGTAGATTACTTCTGCCACCATTCCTTCTTCCTCGGCACACTCTGTTTCTTTGTATTTAGTTATTGATTGTAGTGCTCATAGAGAAATCACAGAAACACCCTATGTGTGATAACAATTTTAATATAACAAAATGTATATAAAGGAAGAAATACATAAGATGGTGTCCACCAGTGTATCCTGCATAAAATTGCAACGTCTCAAGGACATCTGCATGCTCTTCCTGAAACAGATGTTCCACTGTTGTAAACCAGAAGTGTTCTGCCATGTGACTAACTCAGTGGGCTCCACTATCCACTGTTCTTCTCGGAGAGTTCCAGCTCGTCCAGGTTGGCTCCAGGATATCTCTAGGATAGTCACAGTTCTTGGGAAGGCCTAGCTACTCTACGCGGGCTTCAGAACAGCACTTCATGGGGAGCTCCCTTTGGGGCACTGCCTACCCTGTGGGCGGGTGTCTGCTCCTGATGTCTTATTGCTCAGAGTGTTACTCCTCTTGACCAGTGCTGTCACTTTCCAAGTTTTTTTCAGTAGATTCCTTTTTTTACTGATTAAGTGATAGTATACAATCCAGATTAATTTTGTGTGCATGCCTGTCTGCAGCTCTTTTTGCTCGCCTTGCCCAGTGAAAGCACACTCCTCCTTTTCTTTCAGCAGATTCTTTTCTCACCATAGGCATTTATTCTATTGCCATTATACCTCCAAGTATAATGAGTCTGAGAATTTCTCAACAGCAGGCCCATATGTCCAGAGGATGGGCACGTTTCCTTCTCTTGACTCTGATCAATCAGGAGGCCCCTCAAAATCAGGACCGTGCTTTATGTAGGCCATTCCACACAGCAAGGTCAGGCTTCCCCGGCAATCCAAGTGGAGGTCCGATTGGGTAGGCCTCCATCACTGATCTACATAAAGGTCACTAACTGAACAGCTGCCACAGCAGCAGTACTGTCAACTGTTTAACATGGTCTTTGTAGCCTTGGTCTTTGTGACCCACATATAACGAATAAATGAGAGTATGCAAATAAGGTATATGGAGCCTGTGATCTTTGGGGTTGTCAACTTGGCTGGTCCCATCATTCCCAGTATTGTATAGTTGTCTTCCTTTTTGGTATCTGACGTAATTATCTTCTGTTTCCTGTGTTATAAATCCCATCCTTTGTATGTTAATGAGGCGGGATTTACATGGAGCACACCTTGTCAAAGCCTTTCAGGAGGGCTTGACTCACATCTTCACACCCACTAAAGTTACACCCTTCCCTGGGGTGTGGTCTGCATCCAAAGAGCATATGTGTGTGCGGTACTCTGTCTGTAGGTCCCTAGTGTAGTTTTTCACAGTCTGACCTCTGAATCGTGGGACATCAGCCAGCAGCCTGCCTTCTACTACTAATTCTGGAGGTCACTAGCTTTCTGACCCCCGTGGACTGATGATCTGTAGTCTCATGTAGTTCACCAGCTTCCACAGCCTGGTGAGCCAGTGGTCTGTCATCTGGGCTGCTGATTTGGGTTCGTTGAACCCAGCAGCCATGTGAGTCAGGAGAAGCCTACCCTTGACCCACTCATATGAGAGTCAGCATCCTTCACAACTGTGTGAGCCATTTCCTTGCTAAGGTCCTTGATTACCGTGAGACGCTGCAGTGAGTTACAGAACCTCCAGACTGGAGGGGGATTACTGAAGGGAGGAGTATTTGATATTATAGATGATGGGGGTACTATGGCGATTTGGAAAAGTTAGACATGTGGGACACCTTTGATCTCTTTTCATAGAAACCAAGTGTGTATAGATTCTTATAAAACAAGTTATTCCTTTCCCTCTTTTTGAAGTTAAAGGAGGTCAGAAGCTACTGTCATGATATTCTTACAACACCGTACTACCCAGTGGCTCACGGGAACTATTTAGCAGCATCTGTTTCCTGGCACAGTTGTAAACATGGCAGAAGTCAGTATCTGACTTCCTGTAACTTCACAAGAGGGAAGTAAAGTCAAGGTGAGTAGACTAAGTCTGATTCCTATTAGGTGAAGGTCAAACGTGTTTCCCTTCTCTCCTCCATCTTTACCGTTTCTGACACAAAGTACTTATCACCAAATTCATAATGGTGAAAAACCCTGTGTACGAAGTGAATGTGGTGAAGCCTTCAATCGAAACATAGGCCTCACAGAGCATTGGATGTGCCGCACAGGAATGATTCCCTTTTAGTGCAGTGAACATGGAAAATTTTATTCTCAGAAGTAAAGTCTCATTATACATCAGAAAATTCCCCCAGGTGAGAAACCCTTTAAATGTAGTAAATGTGAGAAAGTCTTTTTCAAGATGCCAAGCCCTGGTATACATCAGAGGTCTCAAAAATGATCAGTTGGCCCATAACCCAACCTGTCATTGTCTGTTTTTGCAGGGATTGGTCAGTTTCGTATACATACTGGGTGAATTGTGTTTGTCTGTAGTAACTGGTTTGTTCACGTTCGTGTTGGGAGTGCCATTGCTTCAGTATGAATATAAGGGCTACTCCCATGGAGGTCATTCCTGACCCCTGCTACCATCACGAAGAGCCTGCAACTGAGCATGTCTTTTAGACCTGGAGTCCTTGTACTGAGAACCTCCTAGACACAAGAGAAGGCATTAACACTGAAGGCAGTGCTAGGCATTGATAAATGGTGGCAAGCACAACAGAGCCCCATTGGAGGGAAATGGTAGCAGCAGAGCAATGGTGGGAACCAGGAGACCATTATGAGATGGCCTGGTGGGCTTAGGAGCACGCAGAGAATGAGCTGGGCACCTCCTGGGAAGAGGCTTGCGAGTGGAGTAGGGTGTCTCTGAGAACTTATTGGCAGACCTAAAGAGTTGTATCACTAGCTCTACCATAGTAGAGGCGTCTGGATACCCCAGCTAAGACAAGTTTCTCCTGGCAGGCACTGCCAACAAAAGAGCATACTGGGAAGCATGGCCAAGAGAAGGTTCTGGATCTTAAACGTGAGCAAGTTGCCATCTAAAATGCATCAATTGGTCCCTAACCACTTGAAGCTCAGGAGAATGAAGAATACCAAAGACACAAGGAAAATATGAGCCCCCAAAGGATCACACAAAATACAAGTCCTATTTTTAGTTTTCTTCAGGAATCTCTATTCTGTCTTCCATAATGAGTATATAAAAGCAAGAATAAAAAATAATCATAAAAGATATTCAGATAAAAAAGTTACATTGTGTCAATTTAAGGATACTAAGATCTTATATATAGAAATTCCAAAGAGACCCTGAAAAACCAACTATAATGAACAGGAGAATTTAGCAAAGTGGCAGGACACAAAATTAACACACAAAAAATCAGCTAGGTTTCTATACACCAGAAATGGGAAATCTGAAAAATGAAACTGGAAAATAATTCTATTAACAATAGCGTCTATGAGAATAAATCTGTTAGCAGAGGTAGCACTTAACCCACTACACAACCAGGGTTTCCTATGCAAATAAGGTATGTGAAAGTCTTGCCAGGATGGGCTGGGACATGCAAATAGGATTCCTGTGGCTTACCAAGGGATTTGTTCAGTTTGCTAGTAGGCTTAAACTATACCAGCCCCGTTGTGTTCCTAGATACAAACCGAAGGGATGTAAAAGCAGAGACTCGAAGGCTTGTACACCAGTGTTCATTGCAGTATGTGGTTCAGTGGGTCACTTTTATATTCCTTGTCTCATCATGGTCTTAGTAATCCCACCAAACAACTGTGGGTGTGTGCAATTAAGATGCTGTGGTCCACCAGCAAATGGTCCCAACTCAGCAGGAACGGATGCTGACCGAGGGCCAAAACGGCGTGCGGTAAAGACAACCGAGAAGACAGACCCACAAGAGTGGGTGCCTACATCGACTTGGGACTGGAAGAACCGGATGGTGCCCGGCCACCACCAGTGATAGCCACGACGGAGCTCACAGAGAGAAGCCTCACTGGCAACACAAGAATAAAAAGAGGTGCATCATGAGATCTCCACTAAAAGACCTCAATTGATGGTCCAGCGGTTTTGGGGTTACTCTGAGAGCATGGCCCCCTTCCCTGATGCTGCCCTCTCCCATAAATTATAACAAAGGTCCACTCTTTGGACAGGAATGGATTGGACTTGGCAAGGCAGAGTGACCATATATTGGAAGCACTTTATGGTTCTATACATCTATAGGATATCATCTTGCTGACCTCTGGCTGGAGGAAGGGGAGTGGACGGAGAGGAGGGGAAAGGAGACTGTTGGGAGGATGAGACATGTATGGAGCAGAGAGGAATAGTGTGCTGTCACCAGACAGGGAGAGCAGTGGAAGCTGCGTATAGGGGGGCATGTAAATTTATATGGGAATGTACATTTTCACTCAGTTATGTTAAATAAAAAGAAAAGATGCTGTGGTCCACCAAGGGAGTTGGATAGCTTACTGGTAATGTAAATCAAGCACAATACACTGTTATGGCATTGAGACCATGCAAATAAAAGTGTCTAACAAAGAATTTGGTTAGTTGTGCCATCCCAGTTGGTTTCAAATAAGCCATCCCAGAGGTGGGTGGGGGTGTGGGGTCAAAAGAGTAACATAGAAGAGACAGGAGAGGAGCACGTTTTTGGATCCAGGATCTGTGCTAGGAACCCTCTAGACCCACGAGACAGACAACAGTAATACTGGAGATGATGTTAGATGCTGAGAAGCTGTGGCAGAGAACTGGCTATAGTGAAAGCAGGACACTAGCATGAGGCAGCAGAATAAGTTTCCTGACCCATGGATTAAGGTAGTTAGGTGGGTGTGAAGCAAGACGCGAGACACCTGAGTGGATTTGGGGAGGACGCTTATTGGTGGGGCAGGGTACCTGCTGGCACCCTTTGATAGAGCTACATTTGCTATGGAGCAAGAGAGCTCAGGGCCTTTGAACAGGAGGCTGGCTGGCAGACTGGGGTACCTCCAGGAGCTTGTCAGTGAAACTAGGCTTGCTGATGCACATGGCAAAGAAGCTGAGTACCTTTGGGATGGTAGTTGCTGGCAGAGTGAGGTGTCTCTGGGCATGTATTATCAGAGTTCAAGAGTTTTGTACATTTTGCAGAGCAGTGCTGATTCTGTGCCAAGGGTTTTAGTCGTTGAGAGGCCTGCCTGTGGGCACAGCTGAGAGGAGACTATCCTGATAAAAGAACTGTGTTTTGATACTGAGTTATAACCTGTCACTTTCCTAGTAAACCCCATAATTGTGGGTACAGTGTCTGAGTTTTGTGTGGTCTTTGCAATGAATTATGAAACTGAGCAGAGAAGTGGACTGCCATAGGAGGCATGGCTGGTATCAGAAATAGCTAGAAGGTAGGAGAGTAGACACTAGGGTGAATGGTGTGTGGGGTCTTAAAAGCTAGCAAGTGGCTGTTTAAGTAGTGTCAGTTGTTCCCAACACATCTGGAGCAGTGGAAAACGAAAGACTTCAAAGACAAAAGGAATTTGTGAGCCTAAGAGACACAAAGGGCCACATAATCCAGAGACTATGTCAGCATGAGACCAGAAGAACTGGATTGTGCCTAGCCACTACCAATGACTGCCCTGCTAGGGAACACTATGTAGACCCTGATGTAGTGGGAGAAACATGGGTACACAGAACTTAAACTTTATTAGAGAGACCAGACACAATGGTTTGACGGACTGGAGGATCCCCAGAAGACATGGACCCCAGACTCTGTTGGCATAGAACAGAAACCATTCTGACAGCAAACTGTTGAGATAAAGATTGGAGTGGACTCTAAGACATAAAATGATGCTGTCAAAGAGTGTGCTTCTTGCTATTAGTAGATACATGAGGTTAGTGGGCAGCTGCTGTCCAGAGGCTCTGTGAGCGGGTGGAGTGGGACAAACCCACCCAAACCCAGTGCGAGTGAGTTGATTCCGACTCATAGCAACCTTCTAGGACAGAGTAAAACTCCTCACTTCCAGCTAGAAAGGTTGTATCACCTGCATGATGCAGGTTAATAAGCTTTCCTGCAGTTCTGTTGCCTAGTTCTTGTTATATAACCCAGCTTCTCAGATTAATTGCTCAGCGTGAAGATTGAAACAGTAATGGTGAAAGGACACCAAATGCACACCTTTCCTGACTTTAAACCATGCAGTGCCCCGTAGTTCGCAGGACTGCCCCTTAATGCATATACAGATTCCTTAAGAGCACAATGAAGTGTTCTGGAATTCCCATTCTTCACAATGTTAGCCATAATTTGTTATGATCCCCACAGTCAAATGCCATTTCATAGTCAATGAAACACAGGTAAACATCTCTGGTATTCCCTGCTTTTAGCCAAGCTCCATGTGACGTGAGGAGTGGTATCCCTGCTTCCACATAATTTTCTCAATTTGGTTTAAATTTCTGGCAGTTTCTTCTCAATATACTGTTGCAGTCACCTTAGAATGATCTTCAGGAAAATTTTACATGTATGCGACGAATGTTATTATTTGATAATTTCGGCATTTAGTTGGATCATCTTTCTTGGCAATAGGCATGAATGGGATCTCTAGTCAGTTGGCCTGGTAGCTGTCCTCCAAATTTCTTTGCATAGAAGAGTGAGCACGCAGTGCTCCACTTCTTTGTTGAAACATCCCAATTAATATTCCATCAATTCCTGGAGCCTTGTTTCTTTGCTCATACCTTTAATGCAGCTTCAAATTTTTCTTCAGTACCATTGATTCCTGATCTTACAGTGCTTCTTCAGATGTCTTCACATCAACCAGTTCTTTCAGGTATAATGACTCTTTGTGTATTTCTTCCATCTTCTTTTGATGCTTTCTGAGTCATTTAATATTTTCCCTGTGAAATCCTTCATTATGACAACTTGAGACTTTAATTTTTTCCTCAGTTCATTTAACTTCAGAGTGTTAGCAGAGTGTGTTCTTCTCTTTTGGGAATTTCCAGCTCTTTGCACGTGTCATGATAATACTTGGTCTTCTCAAACCACTCCTTCACATCTCCTGTTGAGTTCTTTTACTTCGTCATTCTTCCTTTTGTTTCAACTACGTGACCTTCAAGAGCAAGTTTCAGAGTACCTTCTGACACCTAAACTGGTCTTGTCTTTCTTTCCTGTCTTTTTTAATGACCTCTTGCTTTCTTCATGGGTGATGTCTTTGATGTCCTTCCACAACTCATTTGGTCTTCAGTCATTAGTGGTCAGTGCCTCAAAGATGTTCCTAAGATGATCTCCAAACTCAGATTGGATATATTTAAGGCCGTACTTTCCCTCTCTGCACTTGTTCTGATTTTCTTCACTTTCAGTTTGAACTTGCATATGAGCAGTTGATGACCTGTGCTGCAGTCAGCACCTGCTCTGTTTTGACTGCTGACATTGAGGTTTTGCATCGTCTCTTTCCACAGATCTAGTCAGTTTAATTCCGATGTATTCCATCTGGTGAGGTCTGTGTATAGTTGCCATTTATGTTGGTGAAAAAAAGGATATTTGTGATGAAGAAGTTGTTGGTCTTGCAAAATTCTGTCATTCAATCACCTTCATCGTTTATTTCTGTCAGTAAGGCCTTGTTTTCTAACTACAGATCCTTCTTTGTTTCCAACTTGTGCATTCCAATCACCAGTAATTATCAATGCATCTTGGTTGCACATTTGATCAATTTCAGACTGCAGAAACTGATCAGACTCTTCAACTTGTTCATCTTTGGCCCCAGCAGCTGTAAATTTGAATAATAGCTGTATTAACTGGCCTTCCTTGTAGGCATATGGATATTATCCTGTTACTGACAGCATTGTACTTCAGGACAGATCTTGAAATAGCCCTCTTGACAATGAATCTAACACCAGTCCACTTGAAGTTTTCTTTCCTAGCATAGTAGACCATAAGATTGTCTGATTCAGAATGGCCCGTGGGAGTCCATTTCAGCTCACTAATGTCTAACATAGCAGTGTTTATGCATGTCACTTTTTATATCCAGTTTTCCCAGATTCACACTTAGTGCATTCTACATTCTGATCATTCATGTATAGTTGCAGCTGTTTATTCTCATTTTGAGTTGGGCCAGATGAGCAAATGATGGTCCCGAGGGCTTTACTCCATCAGTGTCAATAAGGTTGCCTGTTTGTTTGAGAATGCAGTCTTCCCATGTTGTATTTTAAGTGACTTCCAATTTGGGGACTCATCATCTGGTACTATATCTGACAGTGTCCCACAGCTATTTGTAAAATTTTCACTGGCTAATTCTTTTCAGAAGTGGACTGTTGAGTCCTTCTTCCTAGTCTGTCGTAGACTGTAAACTCAGCTGAAACCTCTCTGCCATGGGACAGCTACACTATACCACTGGTATGTGTATACGAGGTCTGACCAGTTCACAAACTTGCCACTGTGTGCTTACTTTGGCAGCACTGTATAAACAACTCAGTAAGGTTTCATAACTGTGATACACCATTGTCTCACAGCTGTGTTTGTGTCGACATGTGAGAGTATCGTGCTGAGTGGTGTTCATTATTGTTGTTGCGTGTTTTTCTGTGCAATCATGAGAATGTTGGAGCTTGAATTAAGGCAACAGAAAAAATTACATTTCTTGTTAAACTTGGCAAGAGTGGAAGTGAAACCAGGGACGTGTTAGTCCAAGTTTATAGGGATAATGCCATGAAGAAAATGGCATTGTACAAATGGACTGTTTTTCCGAATGGACAGAGAATGTCAGTGATGAAGAAGAGTATTTAAGGCATCCAGTAACAAGCAGAACTGTTGAAAACATGGCCAGAATTTGTTGAATTATGCTTAAAAATTGTTGCTGTATGTGAGAAGCATAGCCGACCAAGTAGACATCGATGGAGAAACAAGGAAATCTTAAATGAAATCTTGGCATGAGAAAGGTGTGTGCAAAAATGGTACCAAAGGAGCTCACCGATGAAACAGCATAGGAATCAAAGTTTGCCAAGACCTCTCAGAGAGGCAAAATTTTGTTTTGGGTGGTATAATCACTGGTGATGAAACGTTGGAATAGCAATACAACCCTGAAACAAAGTGTCAGAATGGAAAATGGAAGTCAGTCAATGCTCCATGACCATAAACTTCCAACAGTCCAAATCAAGAGTCAAAATGATGTTACTCAACTTTTTTGATATCAGAGAGATCATTCATTATGAATTTGTACCAACTGGACAGTTACATGGAAGTGCTGAAAAAGTTAGACAAAAATTACTTAAACTTTTCACCAACAATGCGTGACTCTTGCATCATGACAGTTCACCAGCTCACATAGCACTGTCTCTGATGGAATTTTCAGCCAGTAAGCAAATAACTGTATTGGAGCACCCTTCTTACTCACCCAATCTGGGCCCCAGTGACTTTTTTCTTTACCCAAAGATAAGGAAATATTGAAAGAAAGACATTTTGATGACATTCAGGATATACGGTGACTGTAGTGATACTCAGCAAGGAGGTATATAGCACTTTCACCTGGGCTGAGTTTGTGAACTTAATTGTCAGACCGTATATATGTGTGTGTGTGTGTGTGTGTGTGTGTGTGTGTACATTTCTCTGCCTTAACTTCTATAGAGAAGTGCTTTGACAGAAAATTTTAAGGATGTTTTCTAAATTGGTTCTTGAGTCTCACTAGTTTTACAGATGTTGATGATACTGCTAATCCTTGGTATGAGGGAACAATAGAAGTTCACAAAATATAGCTACCAGTAGATCAGGTATTAGTAAGCAGCTTGACTTGGGGTGATCACGTTTGATGCCATTGTATGATTTTTCATAATGAGACATAAGGAAGCTGATTTGTTGCCTCTAATTTTGGTAGAGAAAGTAATGAAAGAAATGAGCTCAGAACTTGAGTGTCACAGCTAAAGCACCACATAAATAACCTGAAAGTTTCCACTTGTACCTTGAAAGAACATCTTATTCCTTGCACTAACAGAGCTGGTATTTCTGAAAGCCTAACCCAGGTTCTTATTGTAAGAGTTGTTGAGTTATACCACCAACTAATTCCATTGGAACGTGAGTGGTGTCTGAAGTAAAAGTGAGGGCATTGGTTTGGAAGAAATGTGTTCCTAAACCTTGGGGACATATGGGCAGATAGTAAAGAAACTGGGGCACTGATCCTCTAAATTTTGTTGAATCAATCCTGCCAAATGAACCAGTCCGTCACTCCCATCTGAAGAGCTTAGTCCAGGGTTGTCTGCTAAGCCACATCACCAAGCAAACAGTGCCACTGCCCCATCTGAAGAAATGAACCCAACTGTGTCTAAGAACCTTTGTCTGAATGATGGCCTGGAGCATCATGTAAGGCAGATGCCTTGCAAGACAATGATGGATGTTCTCAAAACACATCCTTATCATCCATTTGAGTTTTAGACCTTGAACTAAAGTCCCAGCAAGCCCTAAAAGGGAAAATGCAAAATGTCACCCACAGAGAGGGACACTGTACTCCAAAAGAACTGCTTGACTTTTCTAAAACATGCAAATGGAAACCTGGAGAATGTATGTGGGATTGGTATTGATGGTGTGGGATAGTGGTGAAAGGAACATAAAGATGGATCAGTCTGAGTTAATTGATATGACCATTGAGCAAAGATTCTTCATTCAGTGTTGCAGCTTGAGATGTTAGGAAAGGATCTAATAGATTAGCTGGTAGGGTTGCTAAAGGATAGGTTATGTGATGGATTACACTAACTCAAACTGAAGTTAGTGTTAATATGCTGTAGAAAGCTGTAGGCATCCAAAGACCTAGAGAGATTGGCATGTTAGAGTGCATGTATGTCAGGTTGGCCCCACAGACCCACACACGGAAGGTCCAGAGGCACGTGGTTGACCACAACAATGAGGAACAAATTCATGAAGGGAGCCACATCATTCTTGAGAACTGCTGTGATTACAATTTTGTGTAAGTCAGATTTGACAGTGGGAACTGCCCTGACTGCATTAAGACACCTAATTGTGATGGAATTGATTGCATTCTGGTGCTAGGGACCAACTGGTGGCACTCAGTCCACAAAGACAAGGCAGGTGTGGTTACCTGTAATGGACAGCAGAGTGAAAGCTGACTCACAATAGTGTGACTGGTGTGGGCTTATGGCATTGGCTATTTAGCCCTGGTGCCCCCAGAAGAGACATAGATAGGAAATCGATTAGATAGTACTGCTCTGTGTAAAAATAGCACAGGTAAGAGTCTGATTTCCTCTAATTTCCTAAGTGCTAAGGAGAATCAAGATCAACCTCCCAAGGTTGGTTCTTAAGAGGCAGAGATCAGATATGCCATGTCTCTCTGCCGTCTTTTACCAATTCTAACACCAACTGTCCCTCCTGCTACACTCTCTGCATCTCTGCTGGGTTTGATAATTCATTGCAGTGGCCACACAGGACTTACAGACAATACTCACAATTATGGGACTTGCTAGAGAAGTAGCATGTTACAGTTCAGGGTCATGAACACTCAGGATGCAGTTCTTCCATCAGGACAGCCTCTTCCCAACTATGCTTACATGCACACCTCTCCCTGGATCTCTACCTCTGCCCAGTAGCGATCGCCTTTCTCTCTTCAAGGGCCTGGAAACCCATCATGCCATCTCCTGCAAGAGGGTGGGTACCAGGTCTCTGTCACTACCTCTTTCTTCCTTCATTGTTGCTTCACTCTTTTTACATGGTCTAGGTGCGTCTCCGTGCAGGGATTCAAGGTCCAAAGAACACACTCAGCCCTCCTGGCTGTTCTTGCTTGGTAATCGGTGGGATCCTTTCTCTCCTGGGTCTGGGGTGCCTCATTTCAAACCCAGGGCAATGACAAAACTGATGGATCCCTTTGTGGGCCCCAGTTAACCTATTACACAGTCCCACCCAGTCACTTAACATGGCAGTTAGAAGGCCATGGCCAGAAAGACCAGACCAAAGTGACCCACTGGATGGCTATCTATTCAAGCAGCATTGTAGGTCAGGTGACCAGAGGTGTAACTGGAATGAGCACCTTGGAGAATCATGGCCCCTTAATCAAGTGCCACGAGCAGGTTTACAGGTATGCAGCATCTTGCATGAATAGGTGGCTGGGTCCCCTTGAGGAAAGATTTTGCTGCACTGCCCAAAATATATACTGTGAACCTTCGTGTATTCTGGGTATTCCTGAACCTGAATTGTAAGTGGTTACTTCCTTAGTAAATCCCGTAATTGTGGGAAGGCAAAGTCTTGACTCTTCCATGTGGGACAGTTTCTCAGCCCCTGGAAGACAGGCCCCTCTTGGCCCACTAAGGACAGGTTCCTCTTGCTGTCCTGATGACAGTGTCTTCCTGGCTCTGTTTCTGTCACCACTGACTCTTCTGCAGGACTCCTCTCAGGCATGTCCACACTGACAGTGTCGCTGTCCTCCTTGTGGGCCTGTTACCATCTTAAGTGTTACAGCCCCTGACCGGTGGTGCAGCTCCTGTAGAAGATTCCCTGCCTCTCTGCTTCCTTCCTTCTGCAGCTGCTTCTCCTCCTTCTGTTTCTGAAACCGTGTGGTATTGGCTGAATAGGCTCCTTGTCAGTTTCAGGGCATGCCCCTTCCTGGGAAGCAGGTCTCCAGATGAACCAGTCCCCTCCTGGTAGGCTCACGACACTTACTTGCTGAGTAGGTAGGCTACACTCACTTCCCGTGCATACTTCGTTGACGTTGCCTGCGAGGTGCCTACCAACCGCAGAGCAGGCTACGGCCCTGGAGGAAACAAAAAGTACCTAACCACAGACTTTATAACTTAAAGGGAAATATGGAAGAACCCCTCTGGGGTAGAAAGCTAGGGCAAAGGTAACTCTCCAGGGCTTAGAAGAAAAATCTCTCACACTGTTTGTCCAAAGAACCAAGGTGAAAAGGTGAACTCTGTGACATGTGGTTAAGCGCTACATCCGCTAACCAGAAAGTTAACAGCTCAGATATACCAGGCGCTTCTTGGAAACTATCTGGGGCATTTTTGTTCTGTCCTATAGGATCATTGTGAATTGGGATAGTCTCACTGGCAGTGGGTAAGACCAAAGGCCACGTAAAAGAATTCATTTTATCGCAGGTAGACATTCTCACTCTATCCATATGTACTGACCTCTTTTTTCTATTCATTTTCTCTTCACTACATTTTGGGCAGTATCTTCAGTTGTACGTTACAGGTGACTAGTTACCTATCTAGTATATTTGATATGCACTGAGAAATCAGTTCCTTTTTGTGTCCCTTTGCTTTGGTTCTTTGGAAACCCCAAAGATTTTATTACTTTTGTCTAATTGATTAATTTTTCCTTAGGTAAATTACAACTTGGTTTTATACTTTTTGCCTGTACTTGGGCTGCAGCTTGCTCTGTGATTCGTACACGTCTTGCAAAGGTTGGTTGATAGTCTACGTAAATGAAGTGAGTTTGTAGCTCCGTCAGATCTTCTGTGCAAATGAAGTATCTGAAGAGGGTATTAATCAATTTATCACCTTGCCTTGAAATTGACAAGGAGTTTATTGATATAAGCAGCCAGCCCTGCAGAGGTTTGTCAGAACAAAAGGTACAAAGAGAACCAACACGGAGAGGCAGAGGGAGTAAATGAGAAAGAGGAAGCTGAGAGAACTGGAGGTGGGGAATGTCCTAACTGAGCTGTAACACTGGTCAGGGGCTGTAAAGCTGAAGGCAGTGAGAGGCCCAGCAGGGGCCTGCAGCAGAGCCGGTGGTGGCAGACTGTCTTCTGTGGGCCACAAGGAGTGGATAGAATTATCTTGCACTTAAGAAGATTAGATGTCCCTGTGCTTGTTGATCTTGATGCTGAGTGGTACCTTGTTCTTAAGAAACCACTTAACTATAGATATGGTCTGGGAGTTCTGGTTGCCATGAAAATGGAGTAAGGATCCCAGAAGAGAAGTAGACAGTGCTGTGAGAGGGATGGTTAACGTGAGATTGGGAAAAGATTGGAGGGTGGAAATATGTCAGACTTCCGCTTCATAGGCATAAGCCTTGGGCTGATCCTGGTCATTGTCCCTCCCTGAAGTTAGATAGCTTCTCACAATACTACTGATACTGCTGTTACTCCTATTCCCATTTCACAGCATGCTTCACCTGCCTGTTGATGTGTAGAAATGTAACTTGGTGTGTGTGTGTATGTTGCAGAACTGTAAGCTGTGTGTACCTTAGACATTTCGCTGCTACACGTTTTAAAAAGTCCTCATACATAAGTGGATGGATTATGGAATACACAATTTCAGAGTCTCCAACCCCACTGCTGTCAAGTCGATTCCAACTCTTAGCTACCCTATAAACAGAGTAGAACTGCCCCACAGAGTTTCCAAGGAGTTCCTGATGTATTTGAACTCCCAGCCTTGTGGGTAGCAGTCATAGGTAGCTGTTAACCACTATGCCACCAGGGTTTCCAAGAGTCAGAATAGTTTATTATAATTGTGCCTTTTCTGTAAGATTTAAAAAAAAAACTTTTATTGTGATTAAGTGAAATTTATAGTCCAAATCCATTCTCCATATGCATAAGATTTTTTTTTCCCCAAGAAAAATGAATGAAGTAGCTTATATAGAGGAAAACAGCTGAATAGCTTCCCTCACATTTCATTCCTATGATTAAATGGAAAATACTTCATTAAATGGGATCCTCTTGATACAGGAATCTCTGACATTCAGCGATGTGGTTGTGACGTTCACCCGGGAGGAGTGGCAGCTCCTGGACCCTGCTCAGAAGAATCTGTACTGGGCTGTGATGTTGGAGAACTATAACAACTTGGTGTCCGTTGGTGAGGACAAGTCTCATGTCATTGGCCTTTCTTTTCTCAGCTACTGAAACCTTTGGAGTGTCAGTAGTGGTCAGAAGTGATAGATTCTCAGTTTACTCTCTGGCTGTAGATAGATGGGTTTATTCTTCCTACACTTGACAGAAAAGCCCTTACTGTATAAGTTTGAAAACTGTCTTTTCACAAATACAACAGTGTCTATTATTCAGAAACCCAGTGCCAATTTGGTGACTCTCAGATTCTGTGATTTCCCTTGAACAGGGTATCAGGTTAGCAAACCAGATGTGCTTTCCAGATTGGAAAAAGATCAACCCTGGACTGTGTTAGACAGAAACCATCATGGAATCTGTTCAGGTAGGTGAAAGGCTGTGAAAGTCACGTTCAAATGAGAGAAGGCGTCACATTTGTGAAGGATGTCTGAGAATACATAAAGGTACCCCCGTATATCCGTTTCCCTATGTGAAATCTCTTTTTTCTTCCAGGAGTTTAGACAACTAAATACTCCTCAGTCTCTTCTGAAGCAGATCGCCATTTATTTTACTTACATTTTTTAATTTTTATGTACTTATTGTGATTTAAGTGAAAGTTCACAAACCAAGTCAATTTGTCATACATAAATTTACACACTGCTATGTAACACTATCTGCTCTCCCACCCTTGGCAGCACACTCTTCCTTACCACCCTGTATTTCCCGTGTCCATTCAACCAGCTCCTGTCCCCCTCTGCCCTGTCATAATGCCTCTGGCCAGAAGTGCCCATTATCCTCATGTATCTTTACTAAACATGAAAAGCACACACTTCATGAGTGTCATTTTACGTCTTGTAGTTCAGTGCAGTCTTTGTCGCAAGAGATGGTTTCTGTCCTGGGCTAACAGAGAGTCTGGGCCCCATGTCTTCTGGGAGCCCTCCTGCTATAAGTCAAGTCAAGTCTATTGATCTACATTTTGAACATTTTGTTCTGTAATTTTTTCTTCCTAGGATTCTCAAGTCTTTCTCTTCTTTATATAATTCCACCTCCATTGCCCTGAAATTCCACCTTCCAGTCCTTTCCCAAAGATGATTTATGATTGCATTCAGTGTAAGGCCCCTTCTTACCCCTTGAGTAATATGGATGACCCAGTTTAGCCCTAAACCCCCCCTTGGATGTAAGACCCCACAGTGCACTGCTCTCTCACTGTGCTTTTATCTGCTTCTTTAGCTTCTATTTTCACCTACTCTGAGATTCTCTGTAAAGATTTTCATTTTTATTTTCTCATTTCTTGTCCTAACATTTTAAAGCTTCCTTCAGTCTAATGAGTTCATCTTCTGTTTCCTGGAGGAGACTCAGACTGACATCACCTTTGACATTGTCCAGCGTACACCTTTTCATTTTTATTGTCTTCATTTTTATTATACTTCTGTATGAATTCACATTATCTTTAGAGAACTAGAATCCTCTTCCCTCCAAAAATAATTCTTATCAGCTTAGGTTATCCTTTATTCCTGTACATCTGAAATTGCAGCCATGCTGGTGATTACTGTTTATATTTCTCAAACTCATGGCTCTCCTTTTTAAAAGTTCTGCCTTTAGTGAAGATTTTTGAAGTAGAGAACACATTTTGAATATACCACATTTTCATTTGTGTCATAAAGGAGATGATAAGTCGTGTCTACTGAAATTTTAACTCTGATTGTAAGAATCAGTCCAAAGATCATTCCCCTGAGTCCAAGGTGAAATAATAGCCCAACTTCCCAACTTACAGATTACTTCTAATACCAGCAGTTTTTCATCATCACTCTCTTTTTCGAATACATTGAGTTATTTGTTGCAGTGGTGAAAGAAAAACCACAGAAACCCCCTATCTTTCATAACAAGTTCAGTATCAGAAAACTATGTAAATGAAGAAATGCATAGGGTGGCGTGTCTACCAGTATATCCTGCATCAAAGTGGAACACCTCAAGGATATCTACTTACTCTTCCTGAAACTGATGTTCCACCTTTGCAAACCACAAAATCTTTCAACCAGAAAGTGTTCTGCCATGTGACTCAGTGGGCTCCACTATCAACTGGTCTTCTCAGAAGGTTCCGGCTCTTTCTGGTTGGCTCCAGGGTGTCTCTTAGATACTCACAGTTCTTGGGAAGGCCTAATAACTTCAGGCTGTCTTCAGGAAAGCACTTCATGGGCAACTCCCGTAATTGCACTGCCTCCCCTGTGGGCACGTGCCTGCTCCTGCTGCCTTATCACTCAGAGTGTCACTCCTCCTGACCAGGGGACAGCCCTTCCACACTACTGTCACTGTCCAAGTTTCCTTTCAGGAGATTCCTGTCTCACCATGGTCATTTTTTCTGTTGCCATTGTACTTGCAAGTTTTCCATTTCTCTTTCTCATAGCGGGCCCACAAGTCCAAGTATAAGCACACCGCCTTCTCTTGGCTCTCATCAATCAGGAGGCCCCTCGGATTCTCAGTGTTTTGCCCTTTATATAGGCCAGTCCTCAAGACTAGGCCAGGCTTCCCAGGCAATCCAAGTAAAGGTCAAATTGGGTAGGTCTCTACTACCAGTCTGCATAAAGATCAGTTAATGAACAGCTGCCACAGCAGCACTACTGTAAACTATTTAATATGGTCCTTGTAGCCTTGGTCATGGTGACCTACACAAAATGAATACATGAAAGTATGCAAATAAGGTATATGGAGCCTGTAATCTTTAGGGTTATGTGTCAGCTTGGCTGGTCCGTAATTCCCGGTATTATGTGATTGTCCTCCTTTTTGGTATCTGATGTAATTATCTTCTGTTTTCTGTGTTATAGATTGTTGGTGTGACTCACACAGGATACCATTTACTGATGTGATTAACGTAGGATGCCATTTACTGGTGTGATATATGTGAGGGGCTGAGGTTCAAAAAATCACACTGACAACAAACTTTTCATTTGCTGTGGGCAGAAAAGGGGCAGTCTTCTGTGAGTGGAGACTGACACCAGTTTGTTTAACCCACCAGCTTTTATTGAGCAAAGTAAACATGTTTTCTGCTGGGAAAGTGAGAAAAGGCACCTTATCAGTGTTCCTCACTTCAAAAGAAGAAGTGGCATTCCCAGGAATGAGGATGAGACAGTTCTTGAACTATTCTCAGTGAGTGCTGTTTTCAGTATGTAGTGTTTTCAGTACACTGAGACAACCTTGTCTCGAGGGCTTTTGCCATTCTCAAGACAAGTCCCTGTCTTGACAAAGACCAGGTTAGGATAGGCAGGATTTTACATTCTTTGTAAACATGCACATCCCCGCAATGGATCCTAACTTCTACATGTTAATGAGACAGGATTTTCATCGGGTGTATCTTCAGTCAAAGCCTTTCAGAAGGACTTGACTACTAATTCTGGGATTCACCGGCTTTCACAGCCCTGTGGAATGACAGTGTGTCGTCTCATCTGGTTCACCAGCTTCCACAGCCTGGTGAACCAGCACTCTGTCATCTGACTTGCCAGTTTGGATTCATTGAACTCAGCAGCCATGTGAGTCAGGAGAAGCTGACTCCTGACCCACTCATTTGGGACTCACCATCTTTCACAACTGTGTGAGTGATTTTCTTGATAAGGTACTTGATTTTCATGAGACACTGTAGTAACTTATAGAATGTAAAGACAGGAGGGGGAATATTGAAGGGAAGAGTATTTGATGTTATGGATGATGGAATAAATGTTATAGATGATGGAATAATGTAGCAATTTGGAATAGTTGGACATCTGGGACATCTTTGACCTTTATCTCCAAGAAACCATGCCTCTGCTGATTCTTATAAAACAAATGATTCATTTACCTGTTTCTGAAGTTAGAGGAGGTTAGAAGTTACTGCCATGGTATTTGTAAACCACTGTGCTACTCTGTGTCTCAAGGGAACTATTTAGAGGCAGTTGTATCTTGGTTTAGTTGTTGACATGGCAGGAGTCAGCATCTGACCTCCTCCAACTTCATAAGACGGAAGGAAAGTCAAGGTAAGTTGTGTCTTGACCAGTTCTTTACCATTCCTCTCATGAATTGCTCTACTTCTCCAGTTGGTTTGATCATTCCTTACAGTGGTCACACACAACTCATAGGAATCCTTATGATTATGAGCTTGTTTATATTATTGTATTTTTATCAGTGTTCAAGGAATATTAAGCATAGTGGGTTTTTATTATACTTGCATCAGAGGGTTGTCATAAAGATTCACCTTTCCTAAATGCATGTTTTTAAATGACTTCATTACATGTAAAGATGATGGAAAGATTCCTTGTTATCTTGTTTCGTAGATATCTGGAATGTTGGTGATCATGTGCTTGGGAACTTACGAAATGAAAGCAGAGCGGACAGCACGGAACACTCCTGTGAGCATGATGCATCAGAAAATATTGTTCATCAGCAGATAACTCACTTTCCTTTAAGAGGACATCATGGTGTGTTTGACTTCTATGGAAAAACTTCCATGGAAAATGTCACTCTACCAGCACTCAACCAGAGCAGAAGCAATGCAGTGAAGAACTCTGCTGAGTATAACAGAGATGAGAAAAGCAGTGTCCATGCTGTCCAGGAGCAATTTTGTGCTGAAATGAAATTCCCTGAGAGTCAGAAATCAAGCAGCACTAAGTGTCAACACATTAAGCATCTGAAAACACAGGCAATAGAGAAACCACATGTGTGTACTGACTGTGGCAAAGCCTTCATCAGGAAGTCTTTCCTCATTGAGCATCGGATCATTCACACAGGAGAGAAGCCCTACAGATGCAGCATATGTGGGGAAACCTTTGTTAAAAAATTCAAGCTTACTGAACATCATCACACAATTCATAAAGGACAAAAGCCATACAAATGCGCAGAATGTGACAAAGCCTATTTCAGTAAATCAAAGCTCAATAGACATAAAAAAACTCATACAGCAGAGAGACCTTATATATGTGGTGATTGTGGAAAAGGCTTCATTTGGAGGTCAAATCTCACTGTTCACGAGCGGTTTCATACTGGGGAAAAGCCGTATGTCTGCAGTGAATGTGGAAAACGCTTCATTGAGAAGAGAGATCTTACTATTCATCAGCGAACTCATACTGGAGAGAAACCGTATGTGTGCAATAAATGTGGTAAAAGCTTCACTGACAAGAGAATACTCGTTACTCATCACCGAAGTCATACTGGGGAAAAACCCTATGTATGTAGTGAGTGTGGCAAAGCCTTTACTGAGAAGAGAAAGCTCATTACTCATCACCGAATTCATACTGGCGAAAAACCTTACGAATGCAGTGACTGTGGAAAAGGCTTCATCCGAAAGGGAGATCTTACTGTTCATCAGAGAACTCATACTGGAGAGAAACCCTACGTATGCAGTGACTGTGGAAAAGGCTTCACGCAGAAGAGACATCTCGTTGTTCATCAGCAGACTCACACTGGAGAGAAGCCCTGTCTATGCACTACATGTGGAAAAGCTTTTACCTGTAATAGAAATCTCACTGTTCATCAGCAAATTCATACTGGAAAGAAACCTTACATATGTTGTCAGTGTGCAAAAGGTTTCATACGGAAGGGAGATCTCACTATTCATCAACGAACTCACACAGGAGAGAAACCTTATGTGTGTAGTGAGTGTGGAAAAGGCTTCACCCGCAAAGTAACTCTGACTACTCATCACCGAATTCATAGTGGTATAAAACCCTATGTATGCAGTGAATGTGGAAAAGGCTTCATTGAGAAAAGAGATCTTACTACTCATCAGCGAACTCACACAGGAGAGAGACCCTATCTATGCAGTGAATGTGGAAAGGGCTTCACCCACAAGGTAACTCTGATTACTCATCACCGAATTCACACTGGCCAAAAACCCTATGTGTGCAGTGAATGTGGAAAACGCTTCACCTGCAAGGGCCTTCTGATTACTCATCACCGAATTCATACTGGTGAAAAACCATATGTGTGCAGTGAATGTGGAAAAGGCTTCATTCAGAAGGGACAACTGAATACTCATCACCGAATTCATACTGGCGAAAAACCCTACGTATGCGGTGAATGTGGAAAAGGCTTTATTGAGAAGGGGGATCTTACACGTCATCAGCGAACTCATACTGGGGAAAAACCGTATGTGTGCAGTGAATGTGGAAAAGGCTTCATTCAGAAGGGACAACTGAATACTCATCACCGAATTCATACTGGGGAAAAACCCTATGTATGCGGTGAATGTGGAAAAGGCTTCACTGAGAAGGGAGATCTTAAACGTCATCAGCGAACTCATACTGGAGAGAAACCCTATGTGTGCAGTGAATGTGGAAAAGGCTTCCCCCGCAAGGGGAATCTCAGGACTCATTACCGAATTCATGCTGGTGAAAAACCCCATGTGTGAAGTAAATATGGCAAAGCTTTCAACTGAAGGATAGGTCTCATAGCACACTGGAATTGTCACACAAGAATGACTCCCATTTAGTGCAGTGAATGTTCAAAATTTTATTTTCAGAAGTCAAGTCTCATTGTACATCAGAAAATTGCCCCAGATGAAAAGTGCTTTCAATGCAGCGAATGTGAGAAAGCCTTTTTCAAGAAGCCATCAAACGTCTCATAGGAGAGATGCCACATGGCTGCAGTGAGTGTGGAAAAACTGCTGTCTACCTGTCTTCCCTTTATTCACATAAAAGAATCAGATTTACAAATGTATATATGTATGTATTACATTTATATAATACATTCATTTATTTTTGTATGTCTATATGTTGTAAAATCAATTCCTCTGTGTGACCTTTGGTCTTGGTCTGTGTGTTGATAAATAGCAAAGAATATTGTGCCCCTTAACACTGAGAAGTTACTGCTTTTGTTGGCACTAATTGGAAAGGCAGTGGGGGAGAAGGGGGTGTTCCCATGTTGTTTTCTACCAAAAAACGAATTGTTACTAATGTCTAGGGGATTCCCCGGTCAACTGACATTTTTCTAGATAAGGTGTCAACAACTTGATGGTTGTGTATTTTTGTCCAGTCCAGGTGGTATTTAACAAGACCTGAGCTAAGTGAGATCTTATGGGTAACAGTGGATAGACTGAAGTCTGATGTTGTTAGGGAGGATGTCCCATGGATCCAAGATCCCTGTGCTAGGAACCTCCCAAACCCAGGAGACAGAGACCAGTAATACTGGAGATGATGCAAGATACTGAGAAGCTGTGGCACAGAAGTGGCCAAAGCAGAAGCAGAACACTCGTGAGACACTGAAATAGGCTTTCTGGCCCATGGAGTAAGGCTGTTGTGTGTGTGTGAAGCAATTACCCGAGTAGCTTTGGGCAGGATTATTGGTGTAGTAGGGTACCTGTAGGCACCCACTGATGGAGCTACATTTGCTAAGTCCATGGAGCAAGACAGTTCAAGGCCTTTGCGCAGGAGGTTGGTTGTCAGATGTTGGTGTTTCCAAGAGCTTGTCACTGGAACTAGGCTTGCTGACCCACATGGCAAGGGAGCTGAGTACCTTTGGGATGACACTTGCTGGTAGAGTGGGGTACCAGTGGTCTTGTATTGGCAGAGTTAAAGAGCTTTATGCTCTTTCCAGAACAATGCTGATTTTGTGCCAAAGGACTTGGTCATTGAGAGGTCTGCCTGTGGGGCACAGCTGAGAGGTGATGGTCCTGATAAAAGAACTGTGTTTTGATACTGAGTTATGACCTGCTACTTTCCTAGTAAAACCCATAATTGTGAGTATGGTCTCTGAGTTTTGTGTGGTCATTACAATGAATCATGAAACTGAGCAGAGAAATAGAGTGTGCTAGGAGGCCTGGCAGTATCAGAAATGGTTAAAAGGTTGGAGAGTGGACACTTGAGTGAGTGGTATATGGGGTCTTAAAAGGTAGCAAGTGGCCTTTTAAGTAGCATCAGTTGGTCCTAACACACCTGGAGTGGAGGAGAATGAAAGACATCAAAGGCACAACGGAAATACGAGCCCAAGAGACAAAATGTCACATAATCCAGAGACTACATCAGCATGAGACCGGAAGAACTAGATTGTTCCTGGATACTACTAATGACTGTCCTGTCCGGGAATACTGTATAGTCCCTGACATAGTGGGAGAATGGGTGCACAGAATTCAAACTTGATTAGACCAGACATGATGGTCTGGCAGACTGGAGGATCCCCAAAAGACATGGTTGCCAGACACTGTTAGTAACAGAAACTATCCCCAAAGCTAACTGCAGAGACAAAGATTGGACTGGACTCCAAGACAAAACAATACTGGTGAAGAGTATGCTTCTTGCCATTAGTAGATATGTGAGGTTAACGGGGAGCTCTTTTCAGAGGAGAAATGAGAGGGTGGAGTGGGACACACACTAGTTAAGTGGACTCAGGAAATAAGGACGAAAGAAAAAAGTCTGCTGTCACAGGATGGGGAGAGCAGCTAGAGTTACACAGCAGTGTGTGTAAGTTTTGTATGACAAACTGTCTCGGATTGCAAACTTGCACTTAAAGCACAATAAAATATTTTTTAAAAGGTTGGAAGGTAGAGATATGTTAGATAGATAGCCACCTCTAACGAATCAGCCTTGGGCTACTGATGCTGTTAATAATCCACCCTTCTTGGGAAGTTAGATAAGAAAGTCAGACCCCTCTGCCTCACCGTTCTTAAAAGAGTATGTGGCAATGGCTCCAGTCCTCTGAAAGCACGGGATATAGGAAGAGAAAGAATGAAAGGACATGGGAAGTGAAACTTTTGCTTCTCAGATGGCTTTTTTTGCCTGTTGTTACCTGTAAAGGGTTTTTGGCTACAGCTAAGGGGAGAAAAGCTAAATCCGTAGGGGTCTGGGTCAACAACCAGGCCAGCTGATAACTGTAGAGGGCCAGGCTCCCTGCTTCCACACAGCCAGACGCCCAAGACCATGTGATTATGAATGCGAAGATACTCGATAGGTGGAAAAGAAACTGCAGTGTTTATATATATATATATATATTTAAATTACTGTGGATATGGAACCTATGTCCTACCTACTGTCTTAAATCAGAACCAAATGTGTGATAAAATCTGTATTGCATAATAGAGATAACAGAGTAGGTAACTTCTCCTTCAGCCAATATTTGATTGGATAGGCTAGAAGGGAACTAGAATTTCCCCAAAGGAAACAAAGGCTGTAGCTTTGAATGGAGTAGACCTGTGCATACGTGCTGGGGGCATAGGTAGAAAACCTGAGCCAGAACCAGGAAGTTTTCATTTGAGAAAACTTGTAGACCTACCCAGAACTGGTGGGAGAGAAGGAAATTTGCATTTGAAGGTTGAACCAGCCAGGAAACTGAAATGACTGTTTTGCTTTCTGCATCTGGGTAAGCAGCTTCCCTTTGGGTGCTTTGAGGAAGGAAAAGTCGGTGTCCATCAGAAGAACTTCGGCAAGTAAACATCCTGGTATGGTCACTTGTACCACAGATTAAAATGGTTTCACGGCAGTGTCTGACAGCCTCTAAATTCACAAGTGGGAAAGAGAATCCTAATCAACAACCCAAGGGTGATTTGTATTGAAGTAGAGGGCAGACATGCTACCTCTCTCTGACATTTTTACTAATTCTGGCCCCAACTATTAGGGTCTGAATTGGGTTCACCCAAAACGCGTGTGAACTTGGCTAGCCCATGATTCCAGCATTGTGTGATTGTCCACCGTTTTGTCATCTGATGTGCTTTTCCTATGAGTTGTAAAACCTATCTCTTTGATGTTAATTAGGCAGGATTAGAGGCAGTTACATTAATGACTTTATCTACAAGATTAGATTATATTTTGAGTTAGTCTCCTTTGAGATACGAAAGAGAAATGAGCAGAGAGACATGGGGCCCTTGTACCACCAAGAGAGCCCCAAGAGGAGAGTACGTCCTATGGACACAGGGTTCTTGCACGGAGAAGCTCCCAGACTAGGGGAATGATGACAAAGGTCTTCCTTCAGAACTAACAAAGAATACCTTCCTATAGAGCTGGCACCCTTTATTTTGACTTCTAGCCTTCAAAACTACGAGAGAGTAAATTTCTCTTTGGGAAAGACATCCATTTGCTGTATTTCTGTTATGGCAGTACTAAGACACCAATCATTCATCCCATAGTATTTTCTGCTTATTTACTGAGTTGGATAACTTTTTACAGTGGGCACTCAAAACTCAAACAGTACTCAGAATTATAGATGTATTGGAGAAGTAGCAGATTACAGTTGAGGTCCAGGAAGACTCAGGTCACAGTTCTTTTTGCTGTGCCTGCATGCAGGCTTCTCTGTAGCACCTCCGTGTATTCCCTGCTTTCAAAGTGCAGGCTTCTCTGTAGCACCTCCGTGTATTCCCTGCTTTCAAAGTGCTATAAAGGTGTTTTAACTCTACTGATAAGTGATAGACACACTACTCTGAGGCCAGAAGGCCTCAGTTCATAAGCACTCAGGACCAGCTCCATGGGTTGGAAAATCTAGCTCCAGAAAGTGCCTTGAGGCACCCCTGTGCCAGCAAGCCTTCTGCCCAAAGGTGATGAGGTTATTGCTCCATGGGCCCGGAAGCTGTCTTGTGCTGTTCTCTTTCGCCTCCATTTGTCTGCTGTACCTCTTGCCAACTTCAGTGTTACAGCCTTCTCTCAGTCTTCTGGTTCCAGGAATTTCTCAGCACAGGGATCCAAGGTCCAAAGTACTGACTCCACTCATGGTTTTTCTTTCTTGGTGGGACTGAGATCCTCTCCACCTGTACGATGGCTCATTTTAAGCATAGTGAAATGGAGAAACTGAACAATTCCTCTTTACCATTCTATACACTTTATTTGAATGATCCCGCCTCCACAGGAGTGCCATGAACTTTATTTGCATTGTTAGCAAGCTATTCAGTCCCCTTGATGAGCACAATTACCTTATTTATATGCTCCCACACAATAACATGGGAGGAAGTTAATTCCATAGGGCTTAACAAAAATGATCCATCACACCACACCATCTGTATGAAATCAATGAGTAGAGGTAGGAACGATACATCATTCAGAATAGGTGTTAGCATCAACTGACTTCTATGGAGTCTAAGAATGAGCAAGAGAAATAGCTGTCTGGTCTGAAGTCTGCCACGAGTTGTGTGGACTCCTGAGTCTACAAGTAGTGCTCATTGATTTAGCCCTCTTGGGTGATCAATGAGAGAGACACAAGGGGATGGCTGATCTGAAGTAGAGCAGATGTGTGGACTCCTGAGCCTATAGATGGTACGCATTTTCCTGGCCTACAGAGGCTAGGATTTGAGTGGGCCAACACCCACCTGAATGAAGAGAGAAGTGTTTGACACTGTGAGGTGGTAAAGATTGCTGTAGCCTGATGGCTTTCTCTGGACTGGACTTTGCCTATGGATGCAATGTTTAAAGTTCCAGCTGAAACAGGTGCTTCTGCAGATCAAGGGACGTTTATTTCCTCAAAGAACTCATTTGCTAGGGATGGGCAATTTAGAAATTGGCTAAAATTGGGCAGGGGGAGGGAAATAAAGGCATGATGAGTGTCATGGATTGAATTGTGGTCACCCAAAAATATATGTAGTTAATTTGTTTGGGCCAGGATTTTCTGTATTCTGTGATTGCCCTCCATTTTGTGATTTTCTGATCGGTAAATGCTAATCTCTGCTTATGACAAATAGATAAGATCATTATGTTAAAAGAGGATTAGAAGGGGATTGCCACACCCTTGTTAAGGGAGTTTCCCTGGAATGTGGCTTGTACCACCTTTTATCCTTTCATCCTATGGGAGATAAGAAAAGAGGGAACCTCACATCATCAAGAAAGCAGTATCAGAAGAAGAGTGCATCCTTTAGACCTGAAGTTCCTGCACCAAGATGCTCCATGACCAAAGACTGACTTGCCTCCAGAGCCAAAAAGGGGGAAAGCCTTCCCCTGGAGCAGACACCCTCAATTCAGACTTGTAGTCAAATAGGCTCTGTATGAATAAACTTTTCTTTCCTAAAGCCATCTACCTGATGGTATTTCTGTTAGAGCAGCACTAGCTGTCTAAAACAATGAGGTTTGCTGACATGCTTTCATATGTGGGCTTATACTCAAAATGAGGAGTACAAGGGAGGGTCCCCACTGACTTGTTTTCTCTTTTTCTGATGTGTCTAGGTGAGAGACGGTGAGGGGACTATGCTGATAGGACTATAGGATTCAGTTGTGAGAGTTGGTTGTTGTATGCATTGATTGGTAACAGGGCTACTTGTTATTACAAAAACTGTCATTGTGAAAGCCTTAAATCAGAAAGAGTGAACGAGGTGAAACACTGCTGGTGGCCAATCTAAAAAATTTAGAGTTTGCTATGGTGCTATCTGTGAGACTCAGAATAAGGCAGTAATCTTGTCTCTATTACATTAGATCAGATACCAGCTAGAGTGAAGTTGAGATGACTTCTGGAGAACCAGACTGGGTCCGCTGCATACCTGCACCAGACCTGAATGGCTGGTGCCTTAGTAACCCCACCGAGGAGTCATTGCCCTATAGAAGTATGAATTGTTAATGACTCTTTTGGACTGGTAAAATTATTGGGATGGGGAAGTTGCCCTCCTGGTGTGAAAGAAGCATGTCTAGAGAAGCAGGGGCGGTTTGCAGTGTGATGCATAGATTTTATATGGCTTTTCTTACCAAGTCATTTGGTGACACTGTGCAAATAAAGTGCATGTAATTAAGGGAATTAGACAGTTTGATAAAATTGTAAATAAGGTGCTTGGCACCTTTGAAGGATTGGGACCATGCACATAAGGTGTGTAGAACCCTAACAAGGGGTTTGGTCAGTTTTGCCACACCACTAGGCTTCCAGTGATCTGTCGCTATCCCCCCGATACCGACCCGCGGCGGAGTGACAGCAACAGACTGACACCACGTCCTCTGGTCTTCAAGCAGAGAGAGAGTTTATTTTCAGTAGTTCCACTTATATACGGAATGAATCAGCCAATCACTACTGGCCCACGTACGGGCTAGGGCGTGTCCCAGGCATGCGCAGGCAAGATGTTTACTGCTCTAAGGTCTCTGGGTCTGGGTGTGACTACAAGCCAAGGCGCCATCTTTGGGTGCGGCCGCTCGGGGGGTGTGGGGCCAGCTCGCCACATCTCCCCCTTTTACTTTATATATGCGTGAAAGTGCCTGTCTTAGGTTATCTCTGGCTAGAGTGCTCCTTACCCGTCATTGGGATACCCCACAGCTTGGTGGGGTCCCTGTCTTAGGTTGGTAACACCCCCAAGAGAGGTTGCCCATCTTTGGCTATCCTTCCAGCATTTGCAGCAACGCTCCGGCTGAAGTTGATGCTGGTTCTTCAGCATTTGCGATAGCCTGCACCAAAAGCGCCATGTTCATCTGCTGTTGCCTCTTCTGGCAACGAAGGTATAGGATCAGCCACAGACCCAGGAAGCATAGGATGCATGCCAGGGCGCCAGAGCCTGCCCATTCTCAAGCAGTATGTAGGGCTGACTGGACCCAGTTCATCAAGGTGACAGCGGTAGAGGTGTCAATACGTGTGGAGTTTATTACAGCGATCTTGCCTCGCAATTGATCAAGTAAGTTGTCCTCTTCAGTGGTCCAGTTGCCTAGTAGCTGACGAGACAGTTGTCTGGAGAGACTAGCTGCACGAGAGATATTGTTAAACTGCACAGAAGTAACACAGAGGCCAGGGAACCGCCACTCACAGCCCAGCTGCACCACATGCACTAGGGAGTCTTGGACAAAGTCGAGGCTTGCGCCAGAGCTGGGCATAAGAGGGTTGCTCGACCGGCCAAGGGACATATCGGGGTAATCTAGTTACAAGGGCTGTGTGAAATGCAGTAGCATTCCAGCAGAGGGAGTAAAAACAGGTTGAATTGGTGCAGGATATAGGGTCTTTGCCAAGTATAGTTGAGCTGGGGAGAGAGTAGAGTAAGGCTTTACTGTCCACTGGAGGCGGTGGCTCTGACAACCTGTCCAGAGACTAGGCCAGTCCTGCGTGCTTTTGCATTTTGGGGCCCATTGAGGCTGTGAGGGGATGCTGCCATTGGCTTTAGGTACCCTGAGCGGTATTTGGCCTTGCAGGAGGGTACCATTTGTTCGAGGGTTGCTACTATTGCTAGGGGTATCAAACCATCCAGCAGACTGATTATACAGGGTAATGCAACTGGGGTTGTAGTCAGAGCTATTAACTTCTGAACTAAAATTAGTGAGTATAAGAAAGCACAAAAAACCTTGAAAGCTTATATTAAGGGGGTGCGGTTCAGGGGCAAAGTCAGCTTGTTGTTTTAGGAAGGGTAGCTCAAGCGAGCTATTGGTTGTGGATATGCGGGGAAAGATGGAAGCAGTATGATGCATAGGTAGGGGAAGGGGTAGGACATCTAACAACCCCCACCGGTACTTATCCTGATTTTCTTGGTATTGTTCAGTCACTGCTTTCCCCAGGGTCACCCCCAGCAGGAGCAGAAGAGGGAGAAGACTTCTTGGCATCTTGCTTTGCAACTGGTCTGGTTAAGCGTTCAGGGATCCAGACAGGGTCCTGAGCATCCTGTGGAAATACACATACGGCCCCTCAGGTCCATATCAGCACTGGGTCAGGGCCTTTCCAAGCTCCGGAGAGTATATCTTTCCACATGACCTGTGCTTGGGACGCCCCATGAGGGCCCATGTGCCTGTCAGCAGCTGAGCGCCCTGTGGCGTCCAACGATAAAAAATTAAGGGTAAAAAGAGCAAGTGAAAGGCCGTCCCTGGTGTGCGGCCGTAGCCAGCTCCCTCCTTTTGTTTGTTTAACATAGTTTTGAGTGTTAGATGGGCCCGCTCTATGATGCCTTGGCCTTGGGGGTTGTAGGGGATGCCATGGCTGCAAGTGGTGCCCATTTGTTGTAAGAACTGGTGAAAAGTTTTGGAAGTGTACGCGGGTGCATTGTCAGTTTTTAGGTGTTTGGGGATTCCCCAGGCAGCCCATGCGGCTAGGCAATGGGTGACGACATCTTTAGTAGACTCTCCAGCGAGCGCCGAGGCACAAATTAGGCCGGAGGCCGTATCTACTGACACATGAATGTATCGAGTCTTGCCAAATTCTGCATAATGTGTGACATCCATTTGCCATATATGCATGGGCTGTAACCCACGTGGATTAACCCCAACGGAGGGTGATGGGCAATAGGGGGGCGCAAGCAGGACACTGTCGCACATTGGCGCGTGCGACCTCACAGGAGATGCCAAATCTACTGGTGAGTGTTTTGGAATTAACATGAAATGTTTTGTGAAAAGCCTGGGCTTGTTCGGCTGCAGTAAGAATGAGGGTGCAGCGCGTCAGTGCGTCTGCGATGGCATTGCCCTCGGTAATAGGGCCCGGAAGGTTTAAGTGGGCTCTTAAATGCATGATATGAAAAGGGTGTTTTCTGTTCCAGATTAACTGCTGAATATTAGAAAAAATTAATCCGACGGGAGAACTTTGGTCAATTTGTCCTGCAGCTTCAAGCCGCTGCACAGCTTGAACTACATAAGCACTGTCAGAAATGAGATTAAAGGGTGAGTCAGTTGTTTGAAAGACATGTTGAACAGCCTGTAATTCTACTACCTGAGCAGAGGCGCCTGGGAACAGATACAGCTGAGGCTGTCGGTTAGGAATGTGAATGCTGCCAATGCCTGATTGAGATCCATCAGTGAAGACATTCATGGCTTCAGCTAATGGCTTACAGGATGTGAACTTTGGGAAAACTACTGGGTAAAATTCCATAAACTGTAGAAGGGGGTCTTTGGGGTAGTGGTTGCCTATTTGTCCTTGGAAGGTGAACAGTAAGATTGCCCAATCATCGCTGACTGATCCAAGTGTTTGAATTTGGTCTTTGGTATATGGTACTACTAGTTTGGAGGGGTAAGACCCAAAGATTTGAACACTATGCTGTAGGCCAATCGATGCTAATTGTGCCACGGCAGCAGGGTACCAAGAAATACTTTTCCCCGCAGAAATTCGCGGGTGGATCCAATAAAGGGGGCCACCCTGCCATAGGGTTCCTGTGGGCTGTGTAAGTGAAGGGAGGATACACAGCAGGATGTCTGCTTTGGGATTGCGCCGCTGGAGGGCAGCATTTGCAAGTGCTTGCTCTACCTTTTCTAAGGCCTGAGCGCCTTCAGCTGTAAGGTGTCTGGGAGACGTTAACTGTGGATCACCTTGTAGGATATCATAAAGGGGTCGTAGGATGTGGTTGGGCAGGCCCAGATAGGGGTGTATCCATTGTATGTCTCCTAACAGTTTTTGGAAGTCATTTAGAGTTTTCAGTCCATCTCTTCTTAGGGTAATTTTCTGTGGCTTAATTTGTCCTGGAGATATGTGTGAACCCAAATACTCAAGGGCATTCCCCATCTGCACCTTTTCAGGTGCGATATGCAGCCCATGGGCTTTTAGGTGGATTGCCAGTGTGGAAAAAGCCTTTTGAACTTCAGCGTGAGTAGGTGCTGCTAAGAGAATGTCATCCATATAGTGGATACAGTGTACGGAGGGATGAGCATCTCTGACGGGGGCAATGGCTTTATCTACAAAGATTTGGCACATGGTTGGGCTGTTAGCCATGCCTTGTGGAAGGACTACCCACTCATAGCGCCTGTCAGGGGCAGTATGGTTGATAGACGGCAAGGTGAAGGCGAATTGAGGGGTATCTTCGGGGTGCAGTGGGATGGAGAAAAAACAATTTTTGATGTCTATTACTATAATGGGCCAGTTCTGTGGCAAAGCAGAGAGTACTGGTAAGCCTCTCTGCACAGGCCCCATAACCTCCATAGTAGCATTAATTTCTCTGAGGTCATGCAACAGTCTCCACTGTCCCGATTTCTTCCGTATGACAAATATAGGAGTATTCCAAGGCAAGTTAGACCTTTTTAGATGCCCTAAAGCTAGCTGTTCTGCAATGAGTTCCATGGCAGCATGTAATTTTTGTGTTGGAAGGGGCCACTGAGGTACCCAGACAGGCTGCTCTGATTTCCATTTGATTTTTATTGCTTCAGTGGCCCCTGTGAAAAACCCAATCCTTCGCTTTTGGAGTGTGGGGAAGTTGGTACAGGGCTGGTTCGGCCCTGAGCATGCTTGCCTAGCCCAAAGCTGGGGATATACCCCATATCAGCCATAATAGCTTTGGACTGAGGGCTATAAAGTTGTTCGTTTGTGAGATGTAGGTTAAGCTCTGTAAGCACGTCTCGTCCCCACAACGTGACAGGGGTGTTTAGGACATATGGCTGAAACTGTCCTGCGTGTCCTTCCTCATCTAGCCATTGAAGCTCAGCCGAACTCATTTTTGGGGTCTCTGCATAGCCCAGCCCTCTAAGCACTTGCTGGGATATTTGTACAGGCCATTTAGCTGGCCAGTCCCTTTCACTAATTACACTACGGTCTGCTCCGGTATCAAGCAACCCTATGAATTTTCTGCCATTTACCTTTAGGGTGTACATAGGTCGATGGTCAAGGTCGAGGGCTAGCATAGTACATGATGGCCCAGTGGACCCGAGATCCTGGTCGCCCCTAATTCTGTTCTCTGCTGGGAATTGATCATGGTCGCTGCGGAGGACAAGCAACTGAGCAATCTTGTCTCCCGGGGAAACGGCTGAAATTCCTTTTGGGGAAGATATCATGATTTTTATAATGCCAGTATAGTCAGGGTCAATTACCCCGGGATGGACTATAATACCCTTTAAGGTGGCCGAGCCGTGACCAATAATCAGCCCCACCGTACCCGCCTCAAGGGGTCCCGACATGTCAGAGTCGATAGGCTGGACTCCCATCTGTGGGGTTAGTACAAGTTGGGTGGCGGCACGGAGGTCCAGTCCGGCGCTGCCGGCAGTTGCCCTGCGGATGGTGGCTACGGCAGTGGCACACCCTGCCCCGGAGGGAGCAGGGACGGCCACTGCACTAGCTGAGGAGGTGCACTGGTTGCCGGAGTTTGGAGTGCCCCATATATTCGAGGGCCCTGGCGGCGGGGGCCCCGCTGGATGTTTTTTGGCCTAGTGCCAGTGAGATTGAGGCCTAAAGGCGTTCCGTCCATCGCTTGTTTTGAATAGCACTCAGATGCCCAATGATTGCCCTTCTTGCATCGAGGACAGCACCCCGGCCCCTGGGGATTGTTTTCTGCGGGTGGATTGCTTTGAAAGGAGGGACAGTCTCACTTAAAATGCCCAGGGTGCCCGCACTGGAAACAAGCTGGCTGACCAGCGCTAGATGTGCCCTTTTGCTCTGGGCGTCTGGGGTTATTTGAAGGGCCCTGCGTCTGTTGGATTGCAGCCACTACGGCAGCTGCTAGCCCTGCATTGGTGAGCCCCCCTCCGATTTCTCTGCACACTTTCATCCATATCTCTAGGCTTTTCTGCTTATGAGGGGTGATGGCAGCTCGGCAGTCTTTAGTACACTGTTCAAAGACTAGCTGTTTAATGAGGGGCATAGCTGTGTCTGCATCTCCGAAGATCTTTGTGGCAGTATCACACATACGAGCCACAAACTCAGAAAAAGGCTCGTTTTGGCCCTGAATGATTTTTGTGAGGTTTCCTGCCGGCTCTCCGCGATTTGGGAGGCACTTCCACGCCCTGGTACATATTAGGTTAATCTGGTCATACACCTGAGGGAGATAGTTTATTTGTTGATTGGCATAAGGCCCTTGACCCATCAGCATATCAACGTCCCACGTGTGCTGGCCATTATGGGCATTGCGTGCTGCCTGCTCGGTAGCAAACTCCATCACCAGGGATTTCCAATCTAGGTACTGCCCAGAAGTTAGGCAGGCACGGGCGAGATTTTGCCAGTCATTCGGAGTCATGGCATACCTGTGTAGGTTTTCTAAGGAAGCCACCACAAAAGAGGCGGCAACGCCATACGTTCTTACTGCCTCAGCCACCCCCTTTACTGTTTTCCAGTCTAAGACTTCATGATACCGTTGCCCTTGCTGAGTTTGAAAAACAGGAAAAGCACCCATAGCATGGGGTACCTCTCTCCAGACCTCGGGGCAAAAACTTCTAGCTGACGCTTTGGGCCTTGTATCAGGCTGCGCCTCGCACCAGGCATAAGGATTATAGGGTGGAGGGTTACCCCCACCCGCGTCCGGCGGCTTTTTAGGCGGCTCAGGCGCTGAGGGCCGTGCGGAAATGGGGCGGAGACGCCCAAAATGGCGCACAACCTTTTCCACTTCCTCTTCTGCCTCTGACTCACTTTCAGGCTCACTTTCCTTTGGCTCTTCCTCGCCACAGGCGCTGCCCTGCTGAGAGCGCTCTTCTTGAATTCACTCTAACGCGGATTGCCCTGTCTGTAACACCCTTTGAAATACTCCTGACTCATCCTCTAGACAAGTTAAAATCAGAATCCAAATACCCATTACTCCTGGGGGCAGGTTGCCTTGTGTATCTACTCTAGTTAGATCTGCCCCTAACTTGTTCCAGGCTGCAACAGTAAGATGGCCCGAAGCTAAGAACCAGGGAGCCACCTCTTCCACTGCGGAGAGGAAGCGCTCAGTCGTCTGTTGCTTTAATCCAATACCCCTCTGTCTAAGCAGGCTTTTACAGGCAGTTAGTAGATGTTCAGCAGAGGGCTGGTTCCCCATTTTCTTGGTGCTGTGCCTAACGGCTCCGGGCGTCCCTGAAGCCTTTTAGGCGTTTAGTCTAGACTACCCCTCCTTGGGGCTGATTGTCCCTCCCAGGGATCTTTCCAATTGCCCTTCTTAGGGTTTCATAGGATTGCCCCTCCCAGGGGTCTTTGAAATCGCCCCTCCCAGGGGTTCTTACCAGCGCTGTAGATCGGGCCAGAGGAGGGTTGGGGTCCCATTGGGGCTCCCCGTACGGGCCACCAGATGTCGCTATCCCCCCGATACCGACCCGCGGCGGAGTGACAGCAACAGACCGACACCACGTCCTCTGGTCTTCAAGCAGAGAGAGAGTTTATTTTCAGTAGTTCCACTTATATACGGAATGAATCAGCCAATCACTACTGGCCCACGTACGGGCTAGGGCGTGTCCCAGGCATGCGCAGGCAAGATGTTTACTGCTCTAAGGTCTCTGGGTCTGGGTGTGGCTACAAGCCAAGGCGCCATCTTTGGGTGCGGCTGCTCGGGGGGGGCTGTGGGGCCGGCTAGCCACAGTGATCTATCCCAGAAGCCACCAGGAGCAACTACACAATCAGAGGAAGAAATGGGAACACAGCATGCCTTTTGGACATGGGATCTATGCACTGGGAACCTCCTACATCCAGCTTCAGAAAACAGTAACACCAGAGATGGCGCAAGAAAACAAGAAGCAATGGTTGAGAAACAGTAGCAGCCAAACCAGGGGACAGGCCTGAGACAGCACAGTAGATTTTCTGGCCCATACAGTGAGGTGGTTACAATGATTGTGCCAACACACAAATCAACGGAGCCAGGCGTCTTGAAGCAGGAGGGTTACTTGAGGAGTGGAGTGTCTCTGGGCACTTTTTGGCAAAACTAACCTTGCAGACCAATGAAACGAGAAGTGACTGCCTTGGCTAGTGTCATGGATTGAATTGTATCCCCCCAAAGATAAGTGTAGCCATGTGGCCGGGCCATGATTTCCAATATTTTGTGATTGTCCTCCATTTTGTGATTTTCCTGTGCTGTATGTTAAAGGATTAGGGTGGGATTGTAAATCCCTTCATAGGATCACCTCCCTGCTCCACTCTATAGCGAGTTTTCCTGGAGTATGGCTTGCCCCACCCTTAATCCTTTCATTCTACGGGAGATAAAAGGAGAGAGAAGCAAGCAGAGAATTGAGAGCCTCACACCATCAAGCAAGCAGCACCGGGAGAAGAGCGCGTCCTTCAGTCCTGAGGTTCCTGTGCCAAGATGCTCCCTGGTCAAAGACTGATGCAATATCGGACCTTCCTCCAGAGCCGACAAGTGGGAAAGCCTTCCTCTGGAGTAGACATCCTGAATATGGACTTGTAGTCTACCAGACTGTGTAAGAATAAACTTTCCTTTGTTAAAGCTATCTGCTCTGTGGTATTTCTGTTAGAGCAGCCCTAGCTGACTAAAACAAATAGGATGCTTACTGGTGGAATGGGGTGTCCTCAGGCGCTCACTGGCAGAGTTAAAGCATATCATAACACTTGCCTCAGCAAGGCAGAGGCCAGGCTCAGGTGGCAAGAGCCAGAAAGATGGCTGCCTTTGGGCGCAGCTGAGGAGTCTATCCTGATGGAAGAACTGTATCCTCATCCTTAATAAATTGTAACTTGTCACTTCCCTAATAAACTCCATAACTGTAAGTCTGGTCTCTGAGTTGTGTATGGCCATTGCAATGAATTATCACACTCAGCAGAGAAGTAAAGAGTGCCATGGGAGTGACAGGTGGCATCAAAACTGGCAGAAAGGTTGAAGGGTAGAGGTACGTTTGACCTCTGCCTGGTAGGAATCAGCCTTGAGCTGTTGTTGCTGACAATGATTCTTCTCCTCCCACGTTTCGCAGTTAGTGGAGGAGGCCGGAGGCTGCCCCCATTCCATTATTATATAGCACTGTTCACAGTAGCTCCAGGTGGAACCAGCCTAAATGTCCACAGCAGGTAAGTGGATAAACAAAATGTGATACCTACATACCACAGAATGTGCTTCCTCCAGTTGGAGAAATGAAATCTTGATACATGCGACAGTGAGCAAAATAAGCCAATCACAGAAGGACAAGTGTTGTATGACCTGACTTTTATAAAAGTACATGAAAAGGCAAAAGGCAAAAGTTTATAAAAAGAGCAATGTTTATAACTGGTTACCATCAGTAGGAGGTAAAGGGAGAAGGGGGGCTAACAGCGATGGACGATTGCATTGATTAAGGGTAGTTTGCACAGTCAATTATTATCATTACTTTGAATAAGTAGTATATCTGTAGGAAATGGATTTGGCAAAGTTGTGTGACAGATATTTTTGCAACAGCAAAAGTAGTTGCCAAGAAACTTTTCCTCCACAGCCTGCACCATGAGTCAAACTTCTAGCCTTCTAAACTGTGAGAAAACAGGTTGGTTTGCTAAACCACCCACTCACAGTATTCCTATTTTAGCAGTGTTAGATAACTAAGACAGGCGCCCAAACAATTATGTATTTATGTCAGTGAAAAAAGCTCTGGACACAAAAGTTCCATGGGTTTTTGATTGGTAAATTACATTCATGAACTTCTGACATTCACTCTACTTCTGAAAAGAATGAGCCAGTGAAAACCTTACGAAGAGTGGTGAAACACTTCTGATCTACTGACCAGAAATTCACAGGTTCCCTCTGCTCTCTCAGTAACTCAGCCCACAAGCTGATGGTTCCCCAGCTGCCTCCCATCTGACCTGGTGCCTCCCACTAATCCCTTAGGTTTGATCATTTGCTAAAATCACAGAGCACACAAAAAATAGGGTACTTAGGATTACAGCTTTATAATAGGCAAAGGGATACAAAGGAAGGAATGCACAGGTCAAAATTTGGAAGAATGCACAGGCAAATCTGTCACATCCCAAACACTAGGCAGTCACTCATAGTTCCTTCAGCGTTCATGGATGTCCTTCACAATCCAAAAACTCACAGAACTTTTGTGTCCAGAGCTTTTACTGAGTTAAATATATAGTCAGGTTGGCCTGTCTTAGGTATCTGGGGCTGCTATAATAGAAATATCAAGAGTGCGTGGCTTTAACAAATATCTTTTCTCATAGTTATGAGACCAGACGTATGATTCATAGGGCAGGCTCTGGAGGAAGGTCCTTGTGTCTTTTGAGATCCTGCTCCTGGCTGGCATCTGTCTTCCCCCACTCTTTGCTACTTTTGCTTGCTTAATGTCTTTTATATCTCAAAAGAGGCTGACTCAGGAAATGCCCTGCATTACTCCTGTCTTAGTAACAAAGACAAGCCGTTCCCAAATGAGATTCTAACCACAGGCATAGAGGTTAGGATTGACAACTCATTACTTTTTCAGGACACAATTTCATTCATAATACAGTCTCACTGCATAGGCATTATTTCTGGAAACATAATCCCCCCACTTCCTGAGGTCAGCTGATATCAGGACACCAGGTAGTCTTTCTAGATTGCAAATCCATCACTCATTAGCACAAGCCATCAGTTATTGGCTTAAATAAGGACTCAACCAAACACCCCACTGCTATCAAGTAAACTCTGACTCGCAGCCACCCTACAGGACAGAGTGGAACTGCAGTATAAGGTTTCCAAGGCTCTAAACCTTTAGTTAAGCCAACTGCCACGTCTTTCTAGAGCAGAGCAGCTGGTGGGTTGGAATCACTGACCTTTTGGTTAATAACCCAGCTCTTACCCACTGCACCACCAGGGGTCCTTGAATAACAGAAACCAAAGCCATTGCTATCAAGTTGATTCTGACTCATAGTGACCTACAAGACAGAACAGAACAGCCCCATAGGGCCTTCCAAGAACAGCTGGTGGATTCCAACTGCCAACCTTTTGCTTAGCAGCAGAGTTCTTAATCACTGTGTGCCCAGGGCTTCCTGAATAACAAAGGTAACTCAGTCATGCAGGATATTTCAGTATTTTAAAATGATTTTGCTAGAACTTTGGGAAAAGAAAAAATTTCTTTAGGTAAGGTTAATTGTAAAGCCCATGCTACACACTTTGCCATGAAAAGCCAAATCAATGAATTCCCTTAACTGATCATTCAGACCCAGGATGGCACAGCCAGGTCTGCCCGGAGCCTGTGGACCAGATACTGAACTCACCTCTCAGAGGGCGACATCCCAGGTGAAAGAGGCTCGGTGTGTATCTATGCCTGGTCACACAGCCTCTGCTCCCACACCCAGGATGCTCATGGTCCCAGCGAAGATCTCCCTTTACCTGTCCCCATAGCTTCAGTCCCTTTTGGGCTTAGAGGCAGTACTACCACTTAGTGGTTAGGAGTGTGATCTGATGTCACAGTGTCTGAGTTTGACCCTGCCCCACCATGACCCAGCTGTGTGAAGAATAATGACTGTTTACTTGTGTCTGGATTTTATCTTTAAAATCATTACCTGCTTCAGAGGGTGTCTGTGGAAAGCAGTTACAACAGCCCCTGGAAACAGCCAATTCATAAAGGTGTTGTTGTTGTCATTATTACCCCCGCAGAGAAGAGGAGACACGGAGAGCAGAGGTGCGTCCCACCTTCATCTTAAACCTGGAGCTTGGTGCAGCAGGGGCGGCCGTGCACTGAGCCAGGGGTGCCCCACAGAGGAGCTGGATCTTTTGAATGATCCTTTAGTGGCAGAATCACTTGTAAGGACCGAAGAAGTGGCAGATCTTGCTGTCAAGGTAGCCCCCCACAGTGGGTTCCCGTGCCATGAGTCCAACATAACTACGTTTTGACATAAGGTGAACATCTCTCTGTTTTTACGTTTACGTTACGTAGTGGCGGAGGCTGGCAAGTCCCCAACCCGCGGGTCAGGTGTAGGCTTCTCCCAGCCCACGTGGACGCAAGAGTGGATGAACCCCAGCTGGCAAATCAGACCACAGGCTTCTGGTAGCTGGTGAGTCCCCTGAACTGGCAGGTTAAATGGGAGGCTTCCGGCTCCCGGCTCACGAGGCAAAGGTAGGCCAATCGGAAACCAGATGCAGGGTTCCGATGCAGGGAGAGGGAGTCCAGCTAGACGATCTACATACATGCGGTACAAAGAGCCGCCTTTCATTCTGTCTGTCACGTATTCAAGTGTGGCGGCACAGAGACACACAAGAATGGCGCAGACATAATGCTTCCTAAAGTAATGAGAGAAATGTACTTTTTCCCGGCATTTCAAACTGACAGACCTCGATGGCCTCCGTAGCGGGGGAACAAGAGCTCAGTCACACTCTGCTGAGCAGGGCAGAGGCGTGCTCTGAGTGTGACCGGGAAGGGGCTGTCCTGATGGAAGAACTGTACCTGGAGGGTACCTGTCACTTGTGTCATACACCCCCTAACTGTGAGTATGGTCCGTGAGTGTGGTGTGACTTGCAGTGAATTACCAGACACAGCAAAGAAGTAGAGGGTGCCATATGAGGCACAGTTTGTGTGAGATTGGTAAATGTGACAGAGAGAGGGGCATGCCTTACCCCGCCTCAGGAGAACCCGCCTCAGGAGAACCCGCCTTGGGCTGTTGACCTTGGTCACCTTCCCCTGGGCAAGTCAGAGAAGGGAGGAAGCTGGCCCCCCCACACCGTTTTTACAGCTGGTATCAGCAGTGAGATGCTTTGCAATAATTCTAGCCTCATGGAAATTTGACAGTTTTTAAGACAAAGAATGGACTTGAGAAGTGAAACTTGTGGTTCCTGGGTTTGTTATTTTGTTTTGAACCTCAGTGGCTGAATGGAAATCTAACACTGAATCTGAGGGGAGAGCAGCTGCATTTGGGGCAAAAGCTAACCCTGGACGACTGGAATGCTTGATGGGGGCCGGTGTATTGGGGTTCCACCGCCAGGGGCCCAAGGCCATGTGCCTATGAACGGAAAGGTCGAGGAGTGGGGAAGAGTAGTTGGCAACTGGAATGTTTTAAAAAGACTTATGTGCTTAGAATTATGTGTTTGAGTGTGCTGTGGGTATTGAAGGTTTCTCCCACCTAGTATTTAAAAGACCTGAATGTTTGATTAAAATGAATAATGGATATTGTAAATTATGGGAATGTCACTCCATTTCCAGCCAATAATTCACTGGATGTGATGATAGGGGAATCATTTTCCCAGCTGATACTTGATTCAATAAGGCAAAAAGGGAAGTATAATTTGCCCACCCAAACACAAGTTTTTTGTTTCAAGCCCACCAAAACAAAAACCCAAAATGACTGCCATCAAGGTAACTGACTCTCAGTGGCCCTACAGGCAGAGTAGAGTTGCTCTACCGAGTTTCCTAGGAGCCCCTGGAGGATCGGAACTGCAGCGTCTTGGTTAGCAGACACAGCACTGAACCACCAAGGTTTCCAAGGCTCCTTTCAAGCCAGTAACTTCTAAGTGGGAGTTGAGGTTGAAAACATGTCCCACCCAGATAGTGCACTTGCAGAGACTTACAGAGCCGCCAGGATTGCTGAGAGGACACACAATTGGCAGTTGAGGGAAGGACCTGCAGGTAAAAAAGTGACTGTTCTCCTTTTTGAAATTGGAGCCAGTAAGTGGTTTGTCTTTGGTTGTATGGAGCAGGAAAAGTTCTTGCCGGCCAGGAACCACTTCCAGGACTAGAAGTTAAAGGGAGCAGTACCCAGTGCGATAAATGTGGGGACCCTTTGGGTTCAGTCAGTGAATGGAAGGAAGCAGGGGAAGTAAAACACTGAAGAGGCAGGCTGCCTTTGGTATTTTCCTTTTGAACCTGTTAACCTATCTCAGGCTAGGTTAACAGGTGCAAACTGTGTGTGTGTGGTTGCTAGGTGCCATCAAGGTCATTCTGACTCATCGCAGCCCTATGCAAAACAGAACAAAACACTGCCTGATCTTCACTGTGCCCATGATCATTTTTTGCGTAAGCCCATCCTTGCAGCCACTGTGTTAGCCCATCTTGTTGAGGGTCTTCCTCTTTTTCGCTGACACTCCACTCTACCAAGTATGATATCCTTCTCCAGGGATTGATCCCTCCTGACTACATGTCCAAAGTATGTGAGACATAGTCTTGCTATCTGTGCTTCCACTGAGCACTCTGGTTGTGCTTCTTCCAGAAGAGATCATTTGTTCATTTTGCAGGCCACAGTACGTCTAGTATTCTTCTTCAGCACCACAATTCAAAGGCATCAATTCTTCTGTCTTCCTTATTCATTGTCCAGTTTCAAATGCATATGATGAGACTGAAAATTTCATGGTTTCACTCAGGCACACCTTAGTCTGCAAGGTTACAGTTTACTTTTTAACAGATTAAATAAATCCTTTGCAGCAGATTTTCCCAATGCAGTGTGTGTGTTTTGATTTCTTGACTGCTGTTTCCATGGGCATGGATTGTGGAAACAAATAAAAAGAAATCCTTGACAACCTCAATCCTTTCTCCATTTATCATGATGTTGCTTCTTGGTCCAGTTGTGAGGATTTTTGTTTTCTTGATGTTGAGAGGTGCAATCCATACTGAAGAATGCGCTGTTTGATCTTCATCAATAAGTGTTCCAAATCCTCTTCACTTTCAGCAAGCAGGGTTGTATCATTTGCTTAATACAGGTTGTTAGAGAGTCTTCTTCCAATCCTGATGCCTGGTTCTTCTTCACATAGTGCAGCTTCTCAGACGGTTTGTATGGGACATAGATTAAAAACGTATGGTTGGCACACACCTTTCTGACTGTAAACCATGCAATGTCTTCTTTTTCTGTTCACATAGCTGCCTCTTGATCCGTATATAGATTCCTTGTGAGCACAATGAGGTGTTCTGGATTTCCCCTTCTCCTCAGTGTTATTTATAATGTCTTACAGTTCACACAGTCAAGTGCCTTTGCATAGTCAATGAAACACAGGTAGACATGTTTTTGGCATTCCCTACTTTCAACCAAGCTCCATATGACTTCAGCAATGATACCCCTGGTTCCACATCCTCTTCTGAATCCAGCTTGAACTTCTGCCAGTTCCTTGTCAATATGTGTTGCGGTTGCTTTTGAATGATCTTGAGCAAATTTTTACTTGCACGTGATATTAAAGGTATTGTTTGATAATTTCTGCATTCAGTTAGTTCACCTTTCTTAAGAACAGGCATCAATATGGATCTCTTCCAGTAGGTTGGCCAGGTAGCCATCCTGCAGATTTCTTGGCATAGATGAGTGAGCACTTCCAGTGCTGTGTTCGTTTGTTGAAACATCTCAATTGATATTACATCAATTCTTGGAGCCTGTGTTTTTGCCAGTGTCTTCAGTGCAGCTTTGACTTCTGCTTTGAGTACCATTGGCTCCTGATCACATTCTGCCTCTTCAAAACGGTAAACATGGGCCAGTTCTTTCTGCTATAAAGACTTTCTGTATTCTTTCTGCCTTCTTTTGGTGCTTCCTGAGTCATTTAATATTTTCCCTGTAGAATCCCTCACTATTGCAACTCAAGGCTTGAACTTTTTCCTCAGTTCTTTGAACTTCAGAAATGTAGAGCGTGTTCTTCTCTTTTGGTTTTCTCCTTCCAGCTCTTTGCACATGTTAGTATAATACTTTGTCTTCTCGAACTGCCCTTTGAAATCTTTTGTTCAGTTGTTTTACTTTGTCATTTCTTGCTTTTGTTTTAACTATGCAACCTTCATGAGCAAGTTTTAGAGTCTCCTTTGACATCCAGTTTGGTCTTTTCTTTCTTTCCTGTCTTCTTAATGACTTCTTGCTTTCCTTATGGATGATGCCTTTGATATCATTCCACAGCTAACCTGGTCATCGAGCATCAGTATTCAATGTATCAAATCTGTTCTTGATTTGATTTAATGCATCAGATCTCAGGTGGGATATACTTAAGGTTGTGCTTTGAATTTGAACTTGTGTATGAGCAGTTGATGATTTGTGCCAGTCAGCCTCTGGTATTGTTGTGACTGCTAATGAGCTTTTTCATTGTCTCTTTTCACAGATTTAGTTGATTTGATTCCTGTGTCTTCTGTTTGGTGAGATCCGTGTGTACTGTCACCATTTATGTTGGTAAAAAAAGGCATTTGCAGTGACGTCATTGGTCTTGCAAACCTCTATCATTTGATCTCCTTTATTATTTCTGTCAGCAAGGTGGTATTTTCCAACTAGGGATCCTTCTTTGTTTCCAACTTTTGCATCCCAATCACTAGTAATTATGAGTGCATCCTGACTGCAAGTTTCATCAGTTTTGGACTGTAGAAGCTGGTAACAATCTTCAACTTTTTTGTCTTTGGCCTTTGCGGCTGGTATATCAGTTTGAAGAATAGTCGTAATAACTGGTCTTCCTTGTAAACATACGGGTATTATCCTGTAACTGACAGCGTTGTACTTCAGGATGGATCTTGAAATGGTTTTACACAATGAATGCAACACCATTCCACTTCAAGTTTTCATTCCCAGTATAATAGACCATAAGATGGCCTGATTCAAAATGGCTAGTAGCAGTGTATTTCAGCTCCCTAATTTCTAGGATAGCACTGTTTATGCATTCCATTTCATTTTTGACAATTTCCAATTTTCCTAGATTCATACTTCCTAATTGTTTGCAAGTGTTTCTTCTCATTCTGAGTTGTGTCACATCAGTACACGAAGGTCAGGAAGGCTTTACTCCATCCACGTCATTAAGTACTATGGCTGCTGACCAAGATGTTGACAGTTCAAATTCACCAGGCCCTTCTTTGAAACTGTGGAGTAGCTCTACTCTGTAGAGTTGGAATTGATTCCACGGAAGTGGGTTTTTGGGGGGAGGGGGTACTTTGGCAAGAGTCACAAATCCCCTCATTAGGGTTCCATACCTGTTATTTGCCTGGTCCATACCCACAGGCGCTCCATGCACCTTGTTTACCTTATTACTGAGTCATCCAGTCCCTTACTGGGCCCAAAACACGTTACATGCATAGTCCCAACCAATTATTTTACAGATATCGCAGAGACTGATGAAACCTGTAGCTGTCAATCATTGTGACCTGGTAGGACAAAGTAGAACTGCTCCATACAATTTCCAAGGCTGGAAATCTATGATAGCAGACGGCCACATGTTTCTTTTGTGGCAGAGCTGGTAAATCTGATCCACCAACATTTTGGTGAGCAGCCAAGTGCTTAACCACTGCCCTACCAGGGTCCCATGGGACATGAGTAGAAGGACATATAATTAATTCACGATGTGCAATTACTAGCATCAGAACCTGCCTCACTTTAGGAATGATAGTGAACAGGATCGGCCACAGGTTGTCCTTGGGAGGTCGAGGTCAGACATACTTCTGCTTTCCAAACCTTTCACCAATTCTGACAGTGGCCATTCCTCTACGGCACTCTGTGCTTCTCTTCTGGTTTAGGTAATTGTTGTCATAGCCACAGAATTCGCAGGCTGTGTGTACACTTTAGTGGTTTTTATGGAACAAGGTACAGCTCAGGATCCCTATCAGCAAGTTACAACTCAGGATCAGGATCCAGATGTGTGAAGACTAAGTCCTCCTTCTCCTATGCAGGACAGTCTCTGAGCCCCTTGAGGACAGGCTCCTCTTGGCCCTGTAGGGACAGTTTCCTCTTGAACTTCTAGGGACAGTGTCCTCCTGGCCCTATGTCTGTCGCCACTGACTCTCCTGCAGAACTCCTTTGAGGTCTGTCCATACTGGCAGTGTCATTGTGCTCCTTGTCGGCCTGTTACAGCCCTTGACCTGTGTTGCAACTCTTAGAAGACTCCTTGCCTCTCTCTCTGCTTCTCTTCTTTCTTCCTTCTTTCTGCTGCTACTACTCTTGCTTCTTTCTGTCTCTGAAACCTGTGTGTTGTTGGCTGAATAGGTACATAAGCCCCTTGTCAGTTTCAAGGCATGGCCCTTCCTGGGAAGCAGATCTAAGGATTAACCAATCCCTTCTTAGTAGGCGTAGAACATTCCACTTGCTGAGTAGGCTACGCTCCCTTTCTATGCATACTTTGTAGACTGTTGCCTATAAGGTGTATACCAACCACAGAGCAGGCTACAGTTCTGGAGGAAACACAAAAAATCAGCCACAGAGTTTACAACTTAAGGAAGAAATGGAAGAAACCCTCTAGAGTAGAAAGCTTGGGCAAAGTTAGCCTTCCAGGGCTTAAAGGAAAAATCTCTCAAGCTGTTTGTCCAAAGAACCAAGGCCAAAGGCCACATAAAGGAACTCATTTCATCACAGGTGGACATTCTCACTCCATCCATGTGTACTGACCTCTTTTTTCTTTTCATTTTTACTTTACTACATTTTGGACAATTTCTTCTGTTGTACATTAGAGCTGACTGGCTGTCTCTTTAGTGTATTTGATATGAGTCCAGAAATGAGTTTCCTTATATGTCCTGTTGCTTTGGTTGTTTGGAAAGCTGAAAGAATTACTTTTGTCCAGTTAATGGGTATTTCCTTGAGTAAATTATAACAACATGGTTTGATCCTTTTTGCCCATTTGGGGGCTGCAACTTGCTCTGTGATTGTTATGCATTTTACAGAGGTTGGTCCACGGGCTATGTAAATGAAATGGTTTTGTAGCCCAGCCACCTTTATGCAAATGAAGTATCTAAAGAGAGTATTGATCAGTTCATCACCTTGCCTTGAAAACTGACAAGGAGTTTATTGATATGAACAATTGGTCCTTCAGAAATTTGTCAAGAAAAGTAAGAGGAGAAAAAACAGGAAGAAGCAGACAGCGTAAAGCAGAAAGAAGCTGAGAGAACAGGAGGTAAGGAACCTCCTAACTGAGCTGTCACACTGGTCAAGGCTGTAAAGCTGAAGGCAGTGAGAAGCCGCTGGGGGCAGACAGCACAGCGGAGAGGAGGCCTTCTTCTGTGGGCCCCAGGCAGTGGATAGAGCTGTCCTGCGCTGAAGGAGGGATAATGTCCTCACGTCTGTTGATCCTGATCCTGAGTGGTCCCTTCTTCCTTAACACAACACTTAAGTATAGATAATGGTCTGTGAGTTCTGTGTGGCCATGCAAATAGGTTAAGGAATCCAGTAGAGAAGTAGAGAGTGCCGTGAGAGGGATGGCTGGTGTCAGAATTGTAAAAGCTTGGTGGGTGGAGGTATGTGTGACTTCCACTTCATGAGCATAAGTCTTGGGCTGATGCTGGTCATTGTCCTCCCTGAACTTTAACAGCTTCTGACAATACTACTGATACTGCTGTTACTCCTAGTCCCATTTGAGCACTGGTCTGTTGATATATACGAATGTAAGTTGGTATAGTGTGTGTGTGTGCGTGTGTGTGTGTGTGTGTGTTGTATAAGGGTGAGATGTTTGTGCCTTAGAAAAACTTGTTCACTGCTACATGTTTTAGAAAATTCTCATTACGTGAGTGGATGGATTATGGCATGCATAGCTTCAGAATCCCCAACCCTGCTGCCATCAGGTCGATTCCAACTCCTAGCTGTCTTATAGACGGAGCAGAACTGACCCATAGAGTTTCCAAGATGCACCTGATAGATTTCAGCTGTCTGCCTTCTAGTTACCAGCCGTAGCACTTAACCGGTATGCCACCAGGGTTTCCAAATACTGCCGAGCCAAGGGCCGTCGAGTCGGCACTAGGGGCCAGGGTAGAACTGACCCCAGAGTATTCAAGAAGCGCCTGGCGGATTTGAACTGCCGACCTTGTGGTTAGCAATGGTAGCACTTAACCCACTACACATTCCAGTTCCATTTGCTATATCTGTGAAGTCTGTTTAAGAAAATATAGGTGGATTGAATGAAGCAACCTCTACAGAGGAAATGAGCCAAACAACTTCTCTCACATTTCATTCATATGATCAGATGGAAAACGCTTCATTAAACAGGATCCTCTTGATACAGGAATCCCTGACATTCAGCGATGTGGTTGTGATGTTCACCCGGGAGCAGTGGCAGCTGCTGGACTCTGCACAGAAGAATCTGTACTGGGCTGTGATGTTGGAGAACTATAGCAACCTGGTGTCCATTGGTGAGGACAAGTCTCATGTCACTGGCCTTTCTTTTTTTAGCCGCTGATACCTTTGGCGTGTCAGTGGTAGTCAGAAATGGCAGATTCTCAGTCGGCTCTCTGGCTCTAGATAGATGGGTTTATTCTTCCTACTCTTGACAGAAAAGCCCTTGCTGTGTAAGTTTCAGAATTGCCTTTTCACAAATATGGCATTCTGCATTCTTCAGAAAACCAAGGCCAGTTTGGTGAGTCTGAGATTCTGTGATTTCCCTTGAATAGGGTATCAGGTTAGCAAATGAGGTGCCCTCTGCAAGTGGGAACAAGATCATCCCTGGACTGTGTTAGACACATGCCATCCTGGAATCTGTTCAGGTAGGTGAATGGAAAGTGGTGAGGTGAAAAGGCTGTGAAAGTGCTATTCAAGTAAGAGAAGGTGTTGCATTTGTGAGGGATATCTGAGGGTCTATAAGACCCAAAAACCCTCTGCTGTCAAGTAGATCCAACTCATAGTGACCCTATAGGTTGGAGTAAAACTATCCTGTAGAGTTTCCAAGGAGCACCTGGGTAATTTGAACTGCCAGCCTTTTGCTTAGCAGATGTAGCATTTAACCATTATACTACCAGGGTTTCTGAGAATGTATAAGAGTTCTGCCATGTACTCGTATCTTTTCCCTGTGTGAAACCTGTTTTTCCTTGTAGGAGTTTAGACAAATAAATACTCCTCTGTGTTTTCTGAGACAGATTCCCATTGATTGGACCTACATTTTTTATTTTTATATATTTTATTGTACTTCAAATGAAAGCTTACAATCCAAGTCTATTCGTCATACGAAAGCTTACATACATACTACTGTGTAGCTCTAGCTGCTCTCCCCACCTTTGAGAGCACACTCTTCCTGCCTACCCTGTATTTTCTGTGTCCATTCAACCAGCTCCTGGCCCCTTCTGCCGTGTCATCGCCCCTGTAGACAGGAAGCACCGTTGGCCTCATGCATCTGCTAAATCCAAGGTGCACACTCTTCACCAGTATCATTTTGTCCTGTAGTCTGGTGCAGTCTCTGCCCGAGAGTTAGTCTGGGGAATGGTTTCTGTTCTGGGCTAACAGAGAGTCTGAGAGCCATGTCTTCTGGGAACCCTACTGCTGTTGGTCCGTAAACTCTGTTGACCTACAGTTTGATCATTTTTTTCCATCATTTTCTTCTTCCTAGGATTCTCAAGTCTTTCTCTTCTTTATATGCTTCTACCTCCATTCCCGTGAACTTCCACCTTCCAGACCCCTCCCAAAGATGATTTATGACTGTGTTCAGGATAAGACATCTTCCTTCTCCGCTATGGATTACCCATCCTGTCACTAAACACCACCTTGGATTCATGACCCAACAGTGCACTGCTCTCTCATTGTGTTTCTCTCCGCTTCCTTAGTGTCTTTTCTTACCTACTCTGAGGTTCTTTAATGGTTCTGATTTTCATTTTCTCATTTGTTTTCCTAGTGTTTTAAAGAATTCTTCAGTCTAATGAGTTTATCTTCTGTCTCCTGGAGACTATAAAATTGACATCATCCTTAACATTGTCTGACATAGACCTTTTCATTTATATTTCATTCATGTTGACTACACTTTTGTATAAGTTTGCATTATGTACAAGGAACTAGGATCATTTTCCCATCAAAAAAATTCTTTGGTCCCTGGCCCTGATGCTGCCCTTGCCCATAAATCATAACGAAGGTCCACTCTTCGGACACGAATGGATTGGACTTGGCAATGCAGAGTGACCATATATTGGATGCGCTTTATGGTTCTATACATCTATAGGATATCATCCTGCTGACCTCTGGCTGGAGGAAGGGGAGTGGACAGAGAGGAGGGGAAAGGAGACTGTTGGGAGGATGAGACATGTATGGAGCAGAGAGGAATAGTGTGCTGTCACCGGACAAAGAGAGCAGTGGAAGCTGCATATAGGTGGGCATGTAAATTTATACGGGAACGTACATTTTCACTCAGTCATATTAAATAAAATAATAATAATAAAAAACTTCTTATCAGGTTAGGTCATCCTTTATTCCTGTACATCTGAAACTGTAGCCACGCTGGTAATTACTGTTCATCTTTCTTACCCTCAGAGGGCTCTCTTCTTTAAAGAGTCTGCCCTTCATGAAGATGTTTTTTAAGTAGAAAATACATTTTTAACATACTACATTTTCAGTTATGTCATAAATGAGTAACTCATGTCTCTGCTGAAACTTTAACTCTGATTATAAGAATCAGCCTAAAGGTGCTTCCCATGAGTCTAAGGTAGAACATAGTGCAACTTTGTAACTTGTAGATTACTTCTGACACCAATCCTTCATCAGCACTGTCTCTTTCTTTTTTTGTGTATGTGACTGAGTGAAAGTTTACAATACAACTCAAATTTGCATGCCTGCCTATCTGCAGCTCCCTCTGCTCTCCTCACCTGGTGACAGTACACTCCTCCTTTCCGTCTGTACATGTCATGTCCTCCAACAATCTCCTGCCCCTTCTCGCCACCCTCTCCACTCCCCTCTAGTAAGAGGCTAGTAGGACGACATCCTGTAGATACATAGAACCATAAAGTGCACACATGATATGGTTACTCTGTGTCCCCGAGTCCAGTCCATTCCTATCTGAAAAGTTGACCTCACTAATGATCTGTGATCAGGGGCAGCATCAGGTCTAGAGGCCACGCTCCCAGGGGAGCTTGCAGGCCTCTGGACCATCAATTGCAGTCTTTTAGTGGAGTTCTTAGGATGCACCCCTTTTTAGCACTGTCTTTTTCTAAGGGATTTGTTTATTCCTTGCAGTGATCAAAGAGAAATCACAGAAACATCCTATCTGTGATAACAATTTTAATACAACAAATATGTATGTGAGCAAAGAAATGCATAGGATGGTGTCCACCAGAGTTTCCTGCATCAAGTTGGAACACCTTGAGGACATCTGCTTACTCTTCCTGAAACAGATGTTCCACTCTTGTGAACCACAAAGTCTTTCAACCAGTAACTGTTCTGCCATGTGAATAACTCGGGCTCCAGTATCAACTGGTCTTCTCAGAAGATTCCAGCTCCTCCTGGTTGGCACCAGGATATGCCTTGGATAGTCACAGTTCTTGGGGAGGCCTAACTGCTCTCGGCTGGCTTCAGGAGAGCTCTTCTGGGGAACTCCCCTGACGGCACTGCCACCTCTGTGGGCAGCTGCCTACTCCTGCTGTGTGAGCATTCAGAGTGTCACTTCTCCTGCCAGGGTTTGGCATTTACGCACTGCTGTCACTGTCCAAGTTTCCTTTCAGCAGATTCTTGTCTCACCATAGGCATTTCTCCTGTTGCCATTATAACTGCAGACGTTCCACTTCTCTTACCTGAGAGCGAGAGGGTCTCAACAGCAAGCCCACTTGTCAAAGGGTGAGCTATCATCAGTCTGGAAGCCCCTCAAGTTCTCAGTGTTTTCGTTCTGCACGTAGGCCAGACCTCACACTAGGCCAGGCTCCCCAGGCAATCCAAATAAAGGTCCGATTGGGTAAGTCTCTGCCACCAGTCTGCATAAAAGTCAGTTACTGAACAGCTGTCAGAGCAGCAATGCAGTAAATTATTTAATATAGTCCTCGTAGCCTTGCACTTTGTGACCTGCACGTAATAGACGAGTGAGAGTATGCAAATAAGGTACATGGAGCCTGTGATCTTTGGGGTTATGTATCAACTTGGCTTGTCCATAATTCCCAGTATTGTATGATTGTCCTCCTTTGTGTTATCTGATGTAATTAGCTCCTGTTTTCTGTGTTGTGGGTCCTGTCCTCCGTATGTTAGTGGGGTGTATCTTGAGTCAGAGCCTTTCAGAAGGGCTTGATTCCAGTCTTCATACTTACTAAAGTAACAACTTTCCTTGAGGTATAGTTACATCCAAAGTGTGTATGTGGGCACTATGGTGGGGCACTCTCTGCCTATGAATCCTCAGTCTAGTTTGTCACCCTCTGACCTCTAATTCTTAGGCATGAGCCAGCAGCCTAACTTCTGACTACTGACTCTGGCATTCCCTGGCTTTCACAGCCCCATGGACAGAAGACCTGTTGTCTCATCTTGTTCACTGTCCTCCACAGGCTGGTGAGCCAGTGCTGTGACATCTGACATGCTAACTTGGGTTCCTGTAACCCAGCAGCCATGTGAATCGGGAGCAGCTTACTCCTAACCTACTCTTTTGTGTCTGTTATCCTTCACAACCTTTGTGAGCCATCTCCTTAATAAGGTACTTGATTTTCATGAGAGACCGCAGTGAATTATGGAACCTAAAGAAAGGAGGGGAAATACTGAAAGGAGGAATATTTGGTGTTTCAGATGATGGAGTAATGTGGCAATTTGGAATAATTGCCTATCCGGGACATTTTTGACCTCTGCCTCTGCCTCATAGAAACCAAGTGTGTTATAAAACAAATATTTATTTACCCCTTTTTGAAGTTAGAGGAAATCAGAAGCTACTGCTGTAATAGTCTGTACTACCTATGTCTCAAGGGAACTATTCAGCAGCGATCGTGTCCTGATGCAGTTGTCAATATGGCAGGAGGCAGCATCTGACGTCCTGTAACTTCCCAAGACGGAGGGAAAGTCAAGGTGAGTAGTCCGAGTGTGAGTCCTGTGAAGCGGCCGTCAGACATGCTTCCTTTCTCTCCTCCATCATTACCAGTTCTGACACTAACCCTTCCTCACACAACGTGATCTACTTTTCGGTGGGTTTGATAATTCATTGCAGTGGTCACTCAGAGCTCACAGGTGATCCTTATGATTATGAGCTTATTTGTATTACTGCATTTTTATCAGTGTGTAAGGAATATTAAGCATAGTGGGTTTTTTTACACTTGAGTCAGAGGGTTGTCATAAAGATGCACCTTTCCTAACTGCATGGTTTTAAATGACTTTGCATATGAAGATAGAAAGGTTCCTTATTATCTTCTTTCCTAGGTATCTGGAATGTTGGTGATTGTACTCCTGGGCACTTGCAAAATGAAAGCACAGTGGACAGCATGCAACAGTCCTGTGGGCACAATGCACTGGAAACTATCATTCTTTAGCAGAAAACCCTCTTTCCTTTAAGGGAATGTCATGATATGCTTGACTTCTATGGAAAAGCTCCTGTAACTCTACCAGCACTCAACCAGAGCAGAACCAATGTGGTAAAGAACTCTGCCGAGCATAAGAGAGATGAGAAAACCAGTGTCCATGCTGTCCAGGAGCAATTTTATACTGAAATGAAATTCCCTGAGAGTCAGAAATCAAAAAGCATTAAGTCCCAACATATTAAGCATCCAAAAACTCTGACAATAGAGAAATGACATGTGTGTAAAGAATGTGGCAAAGCCTTCACCAGCAAGTCTTTCCTCACTGAGCATCAGATCATTCATACAGGAGAGAACCCCTATAGATGTACCGTATGTGGGGAAACCTTTAAAAAATTAAAGCTTATTGAACATCATCACACAATTCATAAAGGACAAAAGCTGCATAAACGTAAAGAATGTGACAAAGCGTATCTCAGTAAATCAAAGCTCAGTACACATCAAAAACTTCATGTGGCAGAGAGACCTTATATATGCAGTGATTGTGGAAGAAGCTTCATTTGGAGGTCCAATCTCACTGTTCATCAGTGCATTCATACTGGGAAAAAGCCCTGTATTTGTAATGAATGTGGAAAAAGCTTCACTTCAAAGTCATGTCTCATTGTTCATCAATGGATTCATAATGGGGAAAAGCCCTATGTATGCAATAAATGTGGAAAAGGCTTTACTCATAAGAGAAAACTCATTATTCATCACCGAATTCATACTGGCGAAAAACTTTAAGAATGCAGTGAATGTGGAAAAGGCTTCATCCAAAAGACAGATCTTACTGTTCATCAGCGAACTCATACTGGAGAGAAACCCTGTGTATGCAGTGAATGCAGAAGAAGCTTCACCCACAAGGGCTGTCTGAATACTCATCACCGAATTCATACTGGTGAAAAGCCCTATGTATGCACCGGATGTGGCAAAAGATTCACTGAGAAGAGAGATCTTACTATTCATCAGCGAACTCACACAGGAGAGAAACCCTATGTATGCAGTGAATGTGAAAGAGACTTCACAGAGAAGAGAGATCTTACACGTCATCAGCGAACTCATACTGGATAGAAACCCTATGTGTGCAGTGAGTGTGGAAAAGGCTTCACTCGCAAGGACCATCTGATTACTCATCAACAAATTCATACTGGTGAAAAACCCTATGTATGCAGTGAATGTGGAAAAGGCTTCACCCACAAGGTCACTTTGATTACTCATCAGAGAATTCATACCGGTGAAAAACTGTATGTATGCAGCAAATGTGGAAAAGGATTCACCCGCAAGAGCTATCTGAGAACTCATCACTGAGTTCATACTGGTGAAAAAACTCTCTGTATGCAGTGAATATGGGAAAGGCTTCAATGAGAAGGCACATCTGAATACTTATCACTGAATTCATACTGGTGAAAAACCGTATGTATGCAGTGAATGTGGTAAAGTCATCATTGAGAAGACATCTTACTGTTCATTAACAAACTCATACTGGAGAACAGCCCTGTGTGTGCAATGAATGCAGAAAAGGCTTCATACAGAGGGGATGTCTCACTGTTCATCAGTGAAGTTATACTGGAGAGAAGCTCTGTATGTTCACTACATGTGGAAAAGCTTTTACATGGAATAAAAAACCAAACCCACTGCTGTTGAGTCAAGTCCGACTCATAGCAACCCTAGAGGTCAAAGTAGAACTGGCCCATAGAGTTTCCAAGGAGTGCCTGGTGGATTTGAACTGCTGACCTTTTGGTTAGCAGACATAGTTGTTAACCTACGATGCCACCAGGGTTTACTTACATGGAATAGATATCTTTGTATTCATCAAAAAATTCATACTGGAAGGAAACTTTACATGTGTTGTCGATGTGAAAAAGGTTTCTATGGAAGCGAGATCTCACTATTCATCAACAAAATCACACAGGAGAGAAACTTTGTGTATGCAGTGAATGTGGGAAAGGTTCACCCCAAAGAGACATATAATTATTCATATATGGCCTTTTGACCTTGTGGCAGAATGATCGATTGGCCTACAAGCCAACCTGTCATTGGCCTGTTTCTACAGGGATTGGTCAGTTTTCGTGGTAGTAGTTGGTTCACCTTCATGCTGGGAGCACCGTTGCTTCAAGATGAGTATAAAGGCCACTCACATGGAGATCAGGGATGACCTCCCTACCATCAAGAAGAGTCTGCAGCTAAGCATGTCTTTCAGGCCTGGAGTCCTTGTACTGAGAACCTCATAGACACAAGAGCAAGCTGTAACACTGTAGGCAGTGCAAGACATTAAAAAATGGTGCCAAGCATGACAGACCCTCATTGGAGAGGAATGGCAGCAGCAGAAAAAATGGTGGGAACCAGGAGACTAGTGCAGGATGACTCAGTGGGCTTATGATCACACAGAGAGCAAGCTGGGTACCTCCTGAGATCAGTCTTGCTAGTGGAGTATGGTGTCTCTGGGAACCTACTGGCAGAGCTAAGGAGTTATATCACTAACTTTACCATGGCAGGGGCCACTGGATGCCCCAGGTAAGACAAGTTCCTTCTCGTGGGCACTGCCACCAAAAGAGCATGCTGGGAAGCAGGGGCAAGAGAAGGCCCTGGGTCTTCAAAGTGAGCAAGTTGCCGTCTAAGATGCATCAGTTGGCCCCCAACCACTTGGAGCAAAGGAGAAGAAAGAACACCAAAGACAAGGAAAATGGGAACCCAAGAGACACCAAGGACCACACAAACCAGAGAGTCCCATCAGCCTGAGAGCAGAACTAGGTGGTGCTTGGCTACCATGAATGACCACCCTGATAGGGAACACAATAGAGAGTCTATGGCAGAGAAGGAGAAAAGTGGGGTTCAGAACTCAAATTCTAGTAAAAAGATCAGACTTAATAGTCTAATTGAGACTAGAAGGACCTCAGAAGACATGGCCCTGGCTGTGTCAGCCCCAAAGTAGAACCATTAGGAAAGGAAACTTCAGACTGAGATTGGAGTGGACTATAAGACATGAAATGATCATTGTAAAGAGTGTGCATCTTAGCTCTGGTAGATTTGTGAGACTTAATGGGCAGCTCCTGGCCAGAGGTGAGATGGTGAAGGCTGAAGGGGACAGGAACTGGTTGAATGGAACTACAGGGTAGAAAGGAGAAGAACACTGTCACATTGTAGGGAGAGCAACTAGGGTCACATGACAATGTGTATATAAAGTTTTGTACAAAAAACTAACTTGAATTGTAAGCTCTCGCTTAAAACTCAATTAAAAAACCAACCAGAGAAGGCCTGTGTGAATCAGTGAATCCCTTTCATATGGCCTTCTAGTGATGGTCTTGTGATGCCACAAAATGATTGAGTGGGACGACACACATAACGTATGTGAAAGTCTTCCCGGGATGAGCTGGGACATACAATGAGATTTCTGTCACTCACTAAGGGGTTTGGTCAGTTTGCTGCTACGCTTAAAATGAGCCATCCCTAATGTGTAAGTCATTTACATGCCTGGCTGGATTTATGCCCAGATATTTTATTTTCCTAGATGCTATTGTAAATGGAATTGTTTCCCAATTTCCCTGTCAGATTTCTTGTTTCTGGTATATAGAAACCTAGGTGATTTTGGTTTTGTTCATTTTGTATCCTGCAACTTTGCTGAATTCCTCTGTTGGTTGTAGAAGTTTTGGGGGGGGCTCTTTGGGAATTTCTTTATGTAAGATTATAGTATCCTTAAATAGACATGCTGTTACTTCTTTTCTAATCTGAATATCTGCTATTATTGCTTTTTTTTCTCTTCTTGCTTTTCTGTACTCATTATGGAAAACAGAATAGTGATTCCTTCAAAGAACTAAACACAGGAGTTGCAATTTCATTCTTAGATATATACCCAAAAGATGTAAAAACAGAGACTCATAGGCTTGTACACCAGTGTTCATTGCAGTATGTAGTCCAATGAATCACTTTTATATTCCCTGTCTCACCATGGTCTTGGTAATCCTACCAAGTAACCATGGGCCTGTGCAATTAAGACGCTGAGGTCCACCAAGGGAACTGGATAGCTTGTTGGTAATGTAAATCAAGCACGTGACACTTTTATGGCATTGGGACCCTGTAATTAAAAGTGTCTAACAAAGGGTTTGGTTAGTTTTGCTATCACAGTTGGATTCAAATAAGTCATCCCACAGGTTGGCTGGGAAGATGGAAGGTGTAATCTGACTACCACTGAGTAGAAGACAGAAGTGGAGCTTGTCCTTTGGATCCAGGGTCCCTGCACTAGGAACCCTCTAGACCCAGGAGACAGACAGCAGTAATACTGGAGACAGTGCTAGATGCTGAGAAGCTGTGGCAGAGAAATGGCTGCAGCAAAAGCAGGACACTGGTGTGAGATACCAGTATAGCTTCCTGGCCCATGGAGTAAGGCAGCTAAGTGGGTGTGAAGCAAGACACCTGAGTGGCTTTGGGTAGGAGGCTTTTTGGCAGAGTAGGGTACCTCTGGGCATCCATTGATGGAGCTATACTTGCTAAGCCATAGAGCAAGAGAGTTCAGGGCCTTTGGACAGGAGGCTGGGTGGCACACTCAGGTGCCTCCAGGAGCTTGTCAGTGGAACTAGACTTGTTGATGCATATGGAAAGGAAGCTGAGTACCTTTGGGATGACATTTGCTGGCAGAATGGGGTGTCCTTTGGCATGTATTGGCAGAGTTCTGTAGCTTTGTACACTTGCCAGAGCAGAGCTTATTTTGTGCCAAGGGGGTTTGTCACTGAGAGGCCTGCTGTGGGCATAGCTGAGAGGAGATTGTCCTGATAAAAGAAGTGTTTTGATACTGAGTTATAACCTGTTACTTTCCTGATAAACCCCATTATTGTGAGTGTAATCTGTAAGTTTTGTGTGATCAATACAATCAATTGTGAAACCCAGAAGGGAAGTAGAGTGCCATGAGAGGCATGACTGGTATCAGAAGTGGTTAAAAGGTTTAAGGGTAGACACTTTGGTGAGTGGTGTGTGGGGTCTTAAAAGCTAGCAAGTGGCCATCTAAGTCACATCTACCTGGAATGAAAGACATCAAAGACACAATGAATGTATGAGTCCAAGTGACAGAAAGTACCACATAATCCAGAGTCCAGATCAGCATGAGACTAGAAGAACTAGATTGTGCCTGGCGACTACCAATGACTGCCCTGTCAGGAAATGCTACATAGTCCCTGACCTAGTTGGGTAAAAATAGGTGCACAGAACTCAAACTTTATTAAAAAAGACCAGATGTGGTGGTCTGACAAGAGTGCAGGATCCACAGAAGACATGTCACCCAAACTGTCTGTCGGCCTGGAACAGAAATCATTGTGAAAGCCAACTGTTGAGTGAAAGATTGGACTGGACTCTCAAGACATAAAATGATACTGGTGAAGAGTGTGCTTCTTGATGTTAGTAGAAACATGAGGTTAATGAGGAGCTCCTGTCCAGAGGTCAGATGACTGGCTGGAGTGGCACAGGAGCTGGTTAAATGGACTCAGGAAGTACAAGAAGGAAAGAGAGTCTGCTGTCACAGAATGGGGAGAGCAGCTAGAGTTACATAGCAGTGTATGTTAGTTTTGGCATGACAAATTGTCTTGGATTGTAAACTTTCACTTAAAGCACAATAAATTTTAAAAAAAGTTTGGAAGGTAGAGGTATGTTTGAGACCTACCTCTTAGAAATCAGTCTTGGGCTATTGATGCTGATAATAATTCCTCCCTTCTTGGAAAGTTACATAAGGAGGTCAAACACCTCTGCCACACCGTGGTTAGAGTTAGCCTCAAAAGCAGAATGCACTGCAATGGTTCCAGACTCCTGAAAGCATGGGTTCCGGGAAGAGAAAGAATGAAAGGATATGGGAAGTGAAAGTTTGGGTTCTCAGATGGTTATTTTCATTGTTGTCACCTATAAAGGCTGTTTTGGTGCAGCTCAGGGGAAAAAAGGTGTATCTGGAGTGGTCTGGGGAAACAACCAGGTCAGTTAAACAAGATAATTGTAGAGGGCCAGGCTCTCTGGTTCCATACAGCCAGAGACCCAAGACTATGTGATTATGAAGGGGAAGATAGCCAACGGGTAGAAAAGATAAAACTACAGCATATATATAAATTTACATTTAAATTTACTATGGGTGCTGAATGTGTCTCCTACCTAGTTATAAAATAGACATAAATGTATGAGAAAGTTTGTACAATATAGATCGATAGCAGAAAGCAGGTTACTTCACTTTCAGCCAGTATTTGATTGGATATGCTAAAGGGGAACTTGGATTTCCCCAAAGGAAACACAGGCTGTTGCTTTGAATGGCATAGACCTGTGCATCAGTGCTTGGGGCAGAGGTAGAAAACTTGAGCCAGACCAGTAAGTTTTCATTAGAAAAGGCTTGCAGACCTATCCAGAACTGGTGAGAGAGCAGGAAATTTGCTGCGGAAGGAACAACACACAGGAAACAAAATGACCGTTTTGTTTCCTGAATTTGAGCAAGCAGTTTGCCTTTGGGTGCAGTGAAGCTGCAAAAGTCAAGAGTCCATCAGAAGAACTCCACTCGACATCTAGGTCAACTGGCACAACTAAACTTTTTCTTAGAATGGTCAGAATGTCCTGTCACTGGGTGGAAAGAGCAGAAGGAGCTGCAGATAGGTGGGCATGCAAAACTGGTTTGGGTTGTGTACTTAATCACAATATAAAGAAAAGGTTTGCATCCCAACTCAGTGAGTGGCCTGTGGAGTATTAAAAGCTAGCAAGCTGCTATCTAAGGAGCTTCAGTTGTTCTCAACCAAACTGGAACAGAAGAGAACAAAGGAGGACATCAAAGACAGGAGGACAGTGTGAGCCTAGGAGACAGATGGGGCCAAATGATCCAGAATCTACACCAGCATGAGACCAGAAGAACTAGATGGTGCCCAGCCACCCACAGTGTCTGCCTTGAGAGGTAATACAATGTCAGACTCCCTGAGGTAGTGGATGAAAAATAGAAATGCAGCTCTAGACTTGATGGGTGGTGCCTAGGGTCTCAAAAGCCAGTAAGCTGCTGGCTGAGGACATCAGGTGGCCCCAACTCAACTGGAACAGATGACAATCAAGAACATGAAAGACATGAGGACAAATGAGCCCAGGAGACAGAAGGACCCGTATGATTGGGAGACTACATCAGTGTGACACCAGAAGAACCAGATGGTGCCTGGCCATCACCAAAGACAGCCTTGATAGGGGCCACATTGTAGAATCCCTGTCATACAGCACAAGAAAAAGAAGTGTGCAGATCAAGAAGTCTACTGAAAGACCAGAAATGATGGTCCAACAACCTGGAGGGTCCCCTGGGAACATGGCCTTTAGACTTGCTGCTGGCCCAGACCTGAAACTGAATACTGAGGTCTGCTCTTCAGGCAAAAAATGGACTGGACTTGGAGACCTAAAGGGAGCATGTGGTGTCTGTACTTTATGCTTTTATACATTTACAGAAGGCTGTCCTACTGGTTTCTTTCTAGAGGGGAGAGGAGAGGGCAGAAAAGAGGAGACAGGTGTTCTTAAGAGGATATTAGAAGACTGAAAAGGGGGAATGTGCTGTCACAGGGTGAAGAGAGCAGATATTGTTGCAGAGAGGAGGGCATGCAAAATAGACTTGGATTGTATACTTTTACTAAATTGTAATTTTGAAAAAAAGGCATAGATTATTAAAGGGGATCACAGGGGTCACCACAAAGTACAATGAAGATGCAACATATCGAATCAAGAAACATAATATAGGAGTCTCAACAGCCACAAAACCAACACTGAAAAAGGTGAAAAATCAACTCATAAAAAAGAATATCCCAGAATAGAATCATAAGAGCAATAGAGAAAACATCAACACAAAAATGAACACATCACAATGACAGCACTAAACACATACCTATCAATAATTACATTGACAGTGAATGGACTGAATGCTCTGGTAAAATGATGAATAACATGTTGGATCAAAAGACATGACCCATCTATATGTTGCTTACAAGAAACTCACCTTATACTTAAAGATATGAACAAACTGAAAATTAACAGATGGAAGAATATAGATCAAGCTAACAGTACACAGAGAAAAGCAGGTGTGGCAATACTAATCTCAGAAAAAATAGATTTTAATGTAAAAGCCACAATCACGGACAAAGGGGGACACTATTGCTGAAAGATTCAGTACACAGCAGGACTTAACATAATTAAATATGCACCCAATACTAGAACATCTAAATACATCGAAGAAACACTGACTACATTCAAAACAAGATAGAGTATTCCACAATGATAATGGGAGACTTCAACAATCCACTCTCAATATTGGACAGATCATCTAGAAAAAAGCTTAATAAAGACATAAAAGATCTTATTTCCACAATTAACCAACTAGACCTCATCAACATATACAGAACTTTCTGTCCATCAGCAGACAACTACACCTTCTTCTCCAGTGCACATAGAACATTTTCAGAATAGACCATGAGTTAGGAAATAAAGCAAATATCAACAAACTCAATACAATTGAATTATTGCAAAGTATCTTCTCAGACCATAAAGCCATAAAAGTCAAAATCAATAGCAGAAAAAACTGATAGAAATTGGAACTCATGGAAACTGAACAACGTCTTGCTCAAAAAGCCATGGGTTGCAGAAGAAATCAAGGTTGAAATAAAGACATTTATGGATTCTGGTGAGAATGAAAACACTTTGTACAAGAACCCGCGGGATACAGCCAAAGCAGTGCTCAGGGGTCAGTTTATAGATGCACACACCTGGAAGGAAGAAAGAACCCAAACGAAGTAACTAACCCTGGAGCTTGAATAAGTAGAGGGAGAGCAACAGAGGAACCCCTCAGGCACCAGAAGAAAACGGATTATAAAGATTAGAGCAGAGCTAAGTGAATTAGAGAATAGAAGAACAATTGAAAAAATTGAAAAGACCAAAAGGTGTTTTTTTGAAAAAAATCAACAAAATTGACAAACCATTGGCTAAACTTACTAAAGAAAAACAGGAAAGGAACCAAATAACCCCAATAAGAAATGAGAAGGGAGTTGTCACAACAGATCCAACAGAAATCAAAAACATCGTGACAGAATAGTATGAAAGACTAACAAATTTGAAAACCTACAGGAAACGGACAAATTCATAGATTTGTATCACCTACCAAAATTATCACAAGGTGAAGTAGAACGACTTAATAAACCCATCACAAAGGAAGAATTGAAAGTCACTAAAAAAAACTACCAACTAAAAAAAGCCCTGGCCCAGATGGGTTCACTGCAGAATTCTACCAAGCTTTTAGAGAAGAATTGTCTCCAATACTACTGAGACTATTTCACAGCATAGAAAGGGATGGAATACTCCAAAATTCATTCTATGAAGCCAACGTAAGCCTACTGCCAAAATCAGGGAAAGATCCAACAAAAAAGGAGAACTACAGGCCACTATCACTCATGAATCTAGATGCAAAAATCTTCAACAAAATACTTGCCAACAGAATACAACAACATATCAAAAAACTAATTCATCACAACCAAGTTGGATTCATACCAGGGATGCAAGCCTGGTTCAGCATCAAAAAAGCAATTAATGTGGTCAACCACATAAATATCACAAAAGACAAAAATCACCCGATTTTGTCTATCAATGCAGAAAAGGCAATTTGATCAAGTCCAACATGCATTCATGCTAAAAACTCTCAGCAAAATAGGAATAGAAGGCAAATTCCTCAGTGCAGTAAGGGCCGTTTATACAAAGCCAACTGCCTACATCATCCTGCACAGAGAGAGACTGAAACAATTCCCGTGAGGAAGGGAACTAGACAGGGATGCCCACTCTCACCTCTCCAAGAAATAAAGGGCATCTGCATCGGCAAAGAGGAAATAAAAATCTATTTGCAGATGATATGCTTGTAAACTACTCACACTGATAGAAGAGTTCAGCAAAGTCTCAGGATACAAGATAAAAATAAGTAAATCAGTAGGATTCCTTTATGCCAACAATGAGATTATTAAAGAAGAAATCACCAAATCAATTAGCCCCCAAGAAGATAAAATACCTAGGAATAAACCTAACCAGAGAAATAACAGACCTTTATAAAGAGAACTACACAGTCTTACAACAAGAAACTAAGAGAGACTTAAATAATTGGAGAAACCTACCCTGCTCATGGACGGGAAGACTTAACATTGTGAAAATGTCTATTTTACCCAAAGCAATCTACATATATAATGCAATCCCAATACAAATTCCAGTGACATTTTTTAATGAGATGGAGAAACAAATCACCAACTTCGTTTGGAAAGGGAGGAAGCCCCGGATAAGTAAAGCACTACTGAAGAAGAACACCACACTGGGAGGCCTCTCACTACCTGACTTTAGAACCTATTACACTGCCACAGTAGTCAAAACAGCTTGGTACTGGTACAAAAAGAAACAGGTCAAGGGAACAGAGTTGAGACCCCAGAGATGCCACCATCCTCCTATGAGAAATTGATATTCGGCAAAGGCCCTAAGACATTAAACTGGCATAAAAGCAATCTCTTCAACAAATGGTGCTGGCAAAATTGGATATCCTCTGTAATAAATTGAAACAATACCCATATCTCACACCTTATACAAAAACCAGCTCAAGCTGGATAAAAGACCTAAATATCAAATCTAAAATGATAAAGCTCACCCAAGAAAAAATAGGACCAACAATGGACTTTTTAATACATAATGTAGACAAACTTCAAAATCTGACAAACAAAGCACAATCAACAGAAGAGAAAATAGACAAATGGAAACTACTAAGAATCAAACACTTTTGCTCATCTGCTCATCCAAAGACGTTATCAAAAGAATTAACAGACCACCTACAGAATGAGGTAACTATATGTCAGACCGACGTCTGATCTCCATAAACTATAAGGTAGTACAAAATATCAATAAGAAAAAGACAAATCATCTAATTAAGCAACAGGCAAAGGAAATAGACATTTTTCTAAAAAGGAGATCCAGACAGCCAAAAAACACATGAAGACATGCTCATGATCATTAGCTACTAAAGAAATTCAAATCAAAACTACGATGAGATACCATCTCACCCCAGCAAGGTTGGTCGTGATCCAAAAAACCCAAAACAACAAATGCTGGCGAGACTGTGGAGAAACTGGAACTCTCCTACACTGTTGGTAGGATTGTAAAATGTTGCAACCTCTTTCGAGAGCAATCTGGTGCTTCCTTAAAAAGCTGGAAATAGATACACCATTTGACCCAGTAATTCCACTGCTTGGAATATATCCTACAGAATCAAGGCCATTCACACCAACTGATATGTGCATACAAATGTTTATTGCAACACAGTCCACAGTAGAAAAAAGATGGAATCAACCCAGATGCCCAACAACAGAATGGATAGGTAAAGTATGGTATATATACTCAATGGAACACTATGCAATGATAAAGAACAATGATGATTTTAGGAAACATCTCATAACCTGGTTTCTATTAGAGAGTATTATGTTGAGTAAAAGAGGTCAGTGACAAAAGGACAAATATTGTATGAAACCCCTATGATAAGAACTTAAAAACAGGCTCAAACATAGAAGAAAAGACTGACGGCTGCAAGGGTGGAGAGGGAGGGACAAAAGGGGTATAGATTAGATAGTTCATAGAAATTTGTTTGGGTGAAATCTGTGACAGCACACATTAGAAATATCAACTTCTCCACAACCTCACCAGCATTTGTTGTTTTGTGTTTTTGGATCCTGGCCAACCTTGTTGGGGTAAGATCGTATCTCATTATAGTTTTGATTTGAATTTCTTTAATAGCTAATGATCGTGAGCTGTTCTGCATGTCTTTCGACTGCCTGGATATCCTCTTTAGAGAAATGTCTATCTCCTTTGCCCATCATTTATTTGGAATATTTATCCTTTTCTTGGTGATTATTTTGTAATACTGTAAGTCATGAAGCTGTCAGAACAGCTCCCGTGTAGTAATGAGACAGGAGGGTGGAGAGGAGGAGCCAAGAGTAGGTTGAATGAATATGGGAGGAACAGAGTGGAAAGGGGGAATGTGCCGTCACAGGGCTGGGATAACAGATGGAGTTGCTTAGGTGTCCCTCTATGGGCTTAAATATGGCAAATGGAATTCATTTGTAAGCTTCCACTTAACCACAAAAATATTATAGAAAAAAATATTATGGACTGCATTGTGACCTCCCAAAATATGTGTCAGCTTGGCTAGGCCATCATCCCAGTACTGTGTGATTTCTGTATTTTTTCATATAAGGTGATTTTCCTATATGTTGTAAATCCTACCACTGTGATGTTAATGAGGTGGGATTAGAGGCAGTCTGTTAGTGAGGCAGGACTGAATGTACAAGAGTAGGTTGTATTTGAAATCAATCTCTTTTAAAATATGAAAGACAAAGGAGCAGAAAGAGAAATAGGGTCCTTGTACCACCCAAAAAATCCTAGGACCACAGTGCATCATTTGGCCTCAGGTTTCTTATACTGAGAAGCTTTTAAACCAGGAGAAGATTGGTGGCAGGGATCTTCCTCCAGAACTGAGACAAAATCTTCCCTAGAGCTGGCACTCTGGATTTGTAGCCTTTGAAATTGTGAGAAAATAATTTTCTCCTTTTTAAAGACATCCCTGATGGTATTTCTGTTATAGTGGCCCTAAAACACCAATCATCTGTCCCATGCACTGTATACTTCTTTGCTGAGGTTGATTTTTTGCAATGGCCAACTCAAAACTCAAAGCACTTAAAATTACAGCTTTTATTAGGGAATGAACAGATTATAATTCAAGTTTGGGATGCTCAAGATACAGTTCTTTTGCTGTGGACAGCCTCTGTGTATTCAGCGCTTTTTACCAGCACCTTGGCCTCTTCCTTGCTTGGGCAAGTGGTACAAAGCTCTTCTCATTCTGCTGATAAGTACTTTGAGACATTCCAATTGCCAGAAAGCCTTGGTCTGCAGGCTCACAGGTCTAGCTGAATGGGTTGAAAAATCTAGCTCCAAATGTGCCTTGAGACACGCTACTCTGCCAGCAAGCCTCCTGCCCAAAGGCACTCAGCTTTCTTGCTCCGTGAGCCAGGAAGGCCAACAAGACATCTCCTGCTGCCCTCTTTTGCTGACATCCCCCTGTCATCACTCATCATCTTCAGTGTGTCAGCCATCTCTTATTTGCTTGATTCCAGGAATTTCTCAGTACAGCTTTCCTAGATCCAAGGTACTCATTCTACTCTTGGATCTTTTTTCTTGGTGGTGCTGATATCCTCTCTTCCTACCTCTGAGATGGCTCATTTGAAGTCTTGGAAGATGGGACATCTGTTGGCAGTGGAACCAGGAGACTGGTGTGAGACAGCACAGTCGGTTTCCTAGCCCATGGAGTAAGGCGGTTACAATGGTTGTGCCAAAGCATGGAGCACTAGAGCTGAGCATCCTTGGCAGGAAGCTTGCTGGTTGAGTGGAATGCCTCTGGGCACTTTTTTGGCAGAACTAGGCTTACAGACTAAGGAAACAGGAGAGCTGATTGCCTTGGATCTGAGACTTGCTGATGGTGGAATGGGGTGCTCCCAGGCACTTATTAGCAGAGCTAAAGCTTTTCAGCAAGACAGAGGCCAGGCTGAGGGCCTGAGGGCCAGAACAATGCCTGCCTTTGGGCAAAGCTGAGAAGAGTCTATCCTGATGGAAGAACTGTATCCTGATCTAAATTGTAACTTGCCATTTCCCTAATAAATTCCATAACTCTAAGTTTGGTCTGTGAGTTGTGTGTGGTCATTGCAATGAATTATGAAATCCAGCAGAGTGCCATGGGAGTGACAGCTGCTGTCAGAATCGACAAAAAGTTTGGAGGATGGAGGTATGTTTGACCTCTGACTGATAGGAATTAGCCTTGAGTGATTGATGCTGATGATGATTCTTCTCCTCCCACCTTGTGGAGTTAGTGGAGGAGGACAGATGCCAGCCCCATCCCATTATTACAAAGCACTGTTGATAGTAGTCAAAAGGTGGAACAAATCTAAATGTCCACAGCAGATGAATGGATAAACAAAATGTGATACTGATGTACGATGGAATACTCTTCTTCTGGTAGGAGAAATGAAGTGTTGATACTGGCTACAGTACAAATGGAGCTTGCAGACATTATCCTGGGCCGACTAAGCCAATCACAGTAGGACAGATATTGTCTGACCTGACTTATATCAAAAGTCAAATGTATACAGACCACAGTTTATAAGTAGTTATCAGGAGTGGGAGGGAAAGTGAAAATGGAGCTTAGGGTGATGAGAAAATTGCTGACTAAGGGGAAGGTGTACAGCTGATTAATGTTACTGCTGTCAATAAGTTGGAAACACTGATTGTTTATTGGTTAAGAGCAACAGCTGCTAATCAAAAGGTTGGTGGTATGAACCCACCAGATGCTCTTTGGAAACTCTATGGGCAGTTGTATGTTGCCCTATAGGGTTGCCGTTGAGTCAGAATTGACTCTGTCAGTGAGTTTGAGGCAGTAACTTGTACACCTGTAAAAAACTGACTTGGCTCAAAAGTTGTGCTGCAGATATATTTACAACAACAAAAAGAAAAAGTAGTTGCTGAGGCTGCTTATGTGCAATCAAACACCTCCTGTGATTTGGTTCCTTGGTTTGGAGGTTTAGAATCATGGTTTCATGAGACAGCCTAGTTAATCGACCTAGTAATGTCTTCAGTGCTTCCATTCTACCTCCTAGTTTGTTCCCTAGTGCCTGGGATCTTACAAGCTTGCAAGTGGCCATCCAAGCACCACAGTTGGTCTCTGTTCACCTAGAACCACAGAGGAAGGAGGAGAGTTAGGAATAGAAGGAAGACATGTAATGTGTAACTAATCACCTCCGTGAAGAACTGTATCCCTTTCTATGATACTAGAAAAATTGGCTAGTACCTGGGTACTGTCACTGATTGTTTTGGTTAATGATTCCATAGAAGTATTCTGATCACAAGGGGGGAAATGTTGAAAATTTTCAGGGACTCTAGAGTGATAGATGCTGGATGAACTCGAGAAATGACTGCCCTGACATTCTCTTGAAACCTTAAACCAAAAGTGTCTCCTAAAGTCATCTTAAAACTCAGCAATAATTTAGCTCAATTAGTAAAATAAAGTCAGGGCAGCCTTGAGCATTGTGCTCTCTGAAGACCTATCTGTTGGTATCTGTTTGAGGACATGAACTCTAAGGATTAGGTAGGAAGCATAGGACGTGAGTTTATGTTAAGGAGGGAGGACCATTCAGAAAAAGACCAAGAATGGCTGCACACCTCAAGGAATGTATTCAGTATCAATAAATTGTATAGGTATAAACAAACTGGCTTATGTCTTCCTGAGTATTTTCTCAACAACACTAAGATAAATAAATCAAAAGTCAGTTCCAGTGGTTGAGGGGAGAACTCACTGCCGTCAAGAAGAAGAACCAGGAGTCGAGTACGTTCTTCAGACTCAGGGTCCCTGTGCTGAGTAGTCCCTAGACCCAGGAGACAGAGAGCTGTGATGTGGGAGACAGGGCAAGACAGAGAGAAGCAAAGGTAAGCACAGCAAAAAAGAGAGGCAGAAGAACCAGGAGACCATCATGAAATTTGACGGCAGGAGTTCTGGCATCCGGAATGAGGTGGCCACACTGAGCTCCCAAACCTGGGAGTGGGGGAGCTGAGGGCCTTTGGGCAGGAGAGTTGTGGTTGGAGTGTGGTGCTTCTGGGAAGTTGATGACAGCAATGAATGGTCTTGGTGACTGTCATGGATTGAATTGTGTCCCCCAAAAAATACCTGTAACCATGTGGCTGGGCCATGATTCCCAGTATCTTGTGACTGTCCTCCATTTTGTGGTTTTCCTATGCTGTATGTTAAAGGATTGGGGTGGGGCTGTGTATCACTTCATGGGATCACCTCCCTGCTCCACTGTAAAGGGAGTTTCGCTGGAGTATGGCTTGCCCCACCCTTAGTCCTTTCAGCCTGCAAGAGATAAAAGGAAAGGGAAGCAGGCAGAGAATTGGGAACCTCGCACCATCACAAAAGCAGCACTGGGAGAAGAGCGTGTCCTTCAGACCTGAGGTTCCTGTGCCAAAATGCTCCCTGGACAAAGACTGATGCAATACCGGACCTTCCTCCGGAGCAGACAAGGGGGAAAGCCTTCCCCTGGAGAAGACACCCTGAATATGGACTTGTAGCCTACCAGACTGTGTAAGAGTAAACCTTCTTTTGTTAAAGCCATCCACTCTGTGGTGTTTCTGTTAGAGCAGCCCTAGCTGAGTAAAACACTGACCCACAGAGCAAGAGACCTGAAGGGAAGAAAACAGAGGCCCCTGGTGGGCAAGGCCAAGAGAAGGACCTGCCAGCAGGCATGTCCAAGGAGAAAAAGCTTTCTTCTTGGAAGACAAATCACTTCCTGTCTGCTGAGTTCATCTGATGGAACGGGTTCTGTCCAGTGGGTTACTTCCAGTCAGTTGAGAGACACCATGCCTTTGAGAAAGAGAAAGTCATCTTGTGAGCCAGTCACAAAGGAACTTGGAGACCCTCCTAGTCATGTGGTACTGTTCCAACAGAAAATACTGCGAGTGGAAGGCTTCACAAGGAGAAACTTTATTGTCAGAGTCCAGCAAACCATAAATCCGTTCATAAGTTACAAGTCCATTCAAGATGACAAATCATCGCAGTCCAGTATGCTGAGTCCAAATTCAAGGACAGCGTCTCGGCACAGGACCTTCAGGTCCAAAGGACGTGCTCTGCTCTTGGTGCTGCTTTCTTGGTGGTGTGAGGTTCCCAACTTCCTCTGCTCATTTCTCTCCTTTTTTCCCCAGAAGCTTGTAACTTGAGTCCTGCCTCACTAACACAACTGTGGACCATTCTCCATCAGCAGTATCACAGAGGTGGGACTCACAACACACGGGAGGAAGGGCACCATACTGGGACTCCTAACCAAGTCAAATCAACACATACGTTTTTGTGGAGACACAGTTCAATCCATGACAGAGACTAAGCATCATGTCAAGCTCTGTGAGGTTGGGGATTCTACGGCAGTTACAGATTTCATAGGGAACTTAGGCATAATGGATGAAGTGTCAGGAAATAGGAGGGCAATCTGAGGAACTCTGAGCTGCAGTGGGGGTGCCTCACTGTGGCTGGGGTTGTGTGTGTGTGTGTGTGTGTGTGTGTGTGTGTGTGTGTTTAAAGGGCTATGACTCACGAAATCTAAGGACAGTGGCTTGTGGCTTATTGCCTGTGTCAATGGAAAGTTAGGTGTCTGGGCTGTAACAGAAATGTCTTATCAGGAAGTCACAGGTCTGTGAGGGGTGATGGGAGGCAAAGGAGCAGTTTCACTGTGTCAGCTACAGTTAATCACAGGTCTGTGAGGGGTGATGGGAGGAGAAGGAACAGTTGAACCTTGTCAGCTACAGTTGTCGTCTGTTAATTCCAAGTTGCTCTTGATCCTGAGTTGTAGTGTGTTGTTTCCCTAACAGACTATATTATGGTGATTGTGGCCTGTGAGTTCTGTGTGGTCTTGCAGTGAATTACGGAGCCCAGCAGAGAAGTACACAGTGTTGAGCTGAGGGAGACGCAGGATGCAGCAGGCACCAGAAGTAATGAAGAATTGAGATGGGGGTGTCTCTGACGTCCACCTCACAGGTACCGCCTTGTGCTGACCCTGACTCCTATCCCTCTTCTTGAAGTTAGAGGAGCTCTGACACTAGTTTTCACCTTGCATGTGTGGAAATCTGAGTCCTCACTGTTTTTCCATCAACTGTGGGGATAATCATCAGATCAATTCCAAGTCCTGCTTCCTGACTGCTGTTCAGTTCTGACACCAGCCACACATGCAGTACTTCTTTCTGTGACTCTGGCTACTCAGAGCTGGGTCATATCTCATGTGCTAAAGGATAGCATCTTTCAGTTCAAGATTTTCTGTGCCACAGAGCTCGCTACTCTGAACTTGTAGCTAAAGATTTAGGGTTTTCCCACCACCCCTTCAAGATGCAAACCATAAACCTGTAAACTCCCCCAACCACCCTCACTTCTGACCTACTGGCTGTAAATCCAGGGCTTCCCAGCCCTCAAGCTTTTGGTTCCCCAGTGGCCTCACATTTTACCTGGTGGCTCCTACTAATCCCTTAGGTTTGATAATTTGCTAGAATGAGTCACAGAGCTCGAAGAAAGCCACAGTTGTGGCTTTATAACAGTAAAATGAATGTAAAGCAAAGGATGAATAAGTCAAAGTTTGGAAGAATTCCCATGGCAAAACTTCATGTCCCAAACAGTGTGCCACTCACTAGTCCTTCAAAGTTCATGGGTGTCATTCCATCCTAAAACCCAAGGAACTTTTGTGTCCAGAGCTTTTCTGGAGTTATATATATAATCATGTTGGGGCCTGTCTTAGTTTTATCTAGGACTGCTATAATAGAAATACCTCAAGTGGGTTGCTTTACCAAACAAATTTGTTTTCTGACATTTAGGAGTCTGGATGTTCAACTCCTGGTACAGGCTCTGGAGGAAGGTCCTTATCTCTTTTCAGATCCTACTCCTGGCTGGGCATCTCTTTTTCCCCATTAATAGTTTGATGTCTTTTATGTCTCAGAAGGGATTGATTCAAAATATACTTGTGTTAGGCTGGGTTTTCTAGGGAAGCAAAGCCAGTAACACATACATGTATAAGGAAAGATACGTATGCAAAGTACAAGGAAAGATTTATATATAAAGGAAACAGCTCACCCAGTTGTAGAAGCTGAATGTCCCAAGTCCTGGCACAAGCCTCATGTGGCCAAGGGAGCTGGTGAACCCAAGGTCAGCAGGTCGGAGACCACAGTTCTAGATCACCGGTTGTGTAGGTTGGTGGATCCAAAGCTGGTGGTGAGACTGTGAGGTCTCTGCTGGTTCATGGTACTTCAGAGGCTGGCAAACTCAGGATCAGCAGGTTGTGGAACAGGACTCTCAAGCTCTGGCTGTAAACGTTGGTGAATCCAACAGCTGCTAGTTCAGGTCCAGGAACCAGACACCAGAAGAGAGCAGGAGCTTCTGGCAACATGAGCAGACTGAAAGAAGGTGGTAGAAGGCATAGAATAAGAGCTGAGGGGTGGAAAGCCACCACAAACCCCACCCTGCCACTTAATACAGCAGCCAAATATGGAGCAGCCAAGTTGACATAATCCTGACCACCACAGTCCACCCCTTGTCAACTTGGCATCTGCACACATCTCCCCTTACCTTCCATAGTCCCCAAAGGAATACAATTACAAAATCATACTTATGTCTAACGTGACATAAGTAACAGATATACAACTGAAAATGCATTAGCGCATTTATATCTGCAGTTTCATAAATGAGAAAAAATATCCGATACACACATACAAAGCAGAAATACTCGTAACAATTACAGTGCTTGTTTCTACAACTGGTCACGTGGCTGTAACTGGTATTTAGAACTACCTTCTTCTATAACCCATTCTGCATTCCCTTTGCCCTTAGCAAGCACCACATTTGGTTGTGATTCCTTGTCTGGTGAGGTGACTTGAGTTTCATTCCTGAAGGGTCTGGGCTATTAGCAGTCATTTTGGAACTAGGTTGCTACAGGACAAGGCAGTACTAGGATATATCGTGAGGGATCTCCTACATTCCACACATACTCTTCTTTACCTCTGTTATATAATGTCAATCTAATTTTGTCTTCACATCCAGGATCAATCACACCAGCTGGTATTGTAACTCCCTTCTTTGTCTGTTGATCCAGAGACGCAAGGAGCCCCAGATGGCCTGGTGGCAATTTTAGCTTCCAGTTTAGTGGAATTGTTGATGTGTCTGCAGGTGGCAGCATTTCTTCCTTTGGAACGAAGACATTTAGACCTGCAGAGCATAAGGTCATGGAGACAGGAAGCAAAAATCTTGCAAGTGGTCACTAGGGGTAACAGTGAGTGGTGCCTCTCCTGTTTCCACCCCTAGATTCCTGGACCCATGAATCCTGGCTATGGGAGAAACAGCACCATATATTGGATGCTCGTTTAGAGCACATACAGCCTCCTGGAGAACATTTCTACAACCTTGCAAGGTATTGTGACCTAGCTGGTGGTGTAACGGTGTCTTTACAAGGCCATTCCATCTTTCTATCAAGCCAGCTGCTTCAGAATGATACGGAATATGGTAAGACCACTGAATTCCGTGAGCATGGGCCCACTGCCACACTTCATTTGCTGTGAAGTGAGTCCTTTGATCAGAGACAATGCTGTGTGGGATTCCATGACAGTGGATAAGGCATTCTGCAAGTCCGTGGATGGTAGTTTGGGCAGAAGCATGGTGTTCCAGGAAGGCAAATCCATATCGAGAGTACATATCTATTCCAGTAAGGACAAAATGCTTCCCTTTCCATGATGGAAGCAGTCCAATGTAATCAACTTGACACTGGGTTGCCAGCTGATCACCTTGAGGAATAGTGCCATATTGAGGACTCAGTGTTGGTCTGTGCTGCTGGCAGATTGGGCACTCATCAGTGGCTGTAGCCAAGTCAGCCTTGGTGAGTGGGAGTCCATGTTGCTGGGCCCATGCATAACTGCTGTCCCTGTCACCATGGCCACTTTGTTCATGAGCCCATTGAGCAATGACAGGGGTAGCTGGGGAAGAGGATGATCAGTTCCCACAAAACATGTCACCTTATCCACTTGATTGTTAAACTCACCCTCTGCTGAGGTCACTCTTGGATGAGCATTCACATGAGACACAAATAACTGCTTTGGCCCATTCAGAGAAGTCTATCCATATACCTCTTCCCCATAAATCCTTGTCTCCAATCTTCCAGTCATGTCCCTTTCAAGTCCCTGACCAACCAGCCAAGCCATTGGCCACAGCCCTTAAATCAGTATACAGCCACACATCTGGCCATTTCTCCTTCCAAGAAAATTGAACAACCAGATGCACTGTTTGAAGTTCTGCCCATTGGGAGGATTTGCTTTCATCACTTTCCTTCAGGGATGTCTCAGAAAGGAGCTACAGTGCTGCTGCAGTCCACTTCTGAGTCATGCCAGCATATCGCACAGAACCATCTGTTAACAAGTTTTCTGTTCCTCCATCAGCTGGTCATAAGGAACTTCCCACAAGGCCATAGGTGCAAACTGGGAGATGGAAGGTAATGTTACAGGAATGGAGACCATGGGTATTTGGGCCACTTCCTCGTGCAACTTAACTTATGCCTTCACATCCTCCATAGGCCCAATCTCATACGTACCACTTCCATTTAATAATGGAGTGCTGCTGTGCTCATCCAACTTTATGACTTCCTAGTCAGACAACACCCAGTTCATAATAGGCAGCCTAGGATGTATGGTGACTTGGTGTCCCACTGTTAAGTATTCAGTCTCTACTAAGGCCCAGTAACAAGCCAAAAGCTGTTTTTCAAAAGGAGAGTAGTTATCTGCACAGGATGGCAGTGCTTTGCTCCAAAATCCTAAAGGTCTGTGCTGTGATTCACCAACAGGGGCCTGCCAAAGACTCCAAACAACATCTCTGTCTGCCACTGACACTTCAAACACCATTGGATCAGCTGGATCATATGGCCCAAATGGCAGAGCAGCCTGCACAGCAGCCTGCACCTGTTGTAGAGCCTTCTCTTGTTCTGGGCCCCACTTAAAAGTAGCAGCCTTTCAAGTCACTTGATAAATAGGCTGAAGTAGCACACCCAAATGAGGAATATGTTGCCTCCAAAATCCAAAGAGACTCACTAGGCACTATGCCTCTTTTTGAGTTGTCAGACCAGTCAGTTGCAGTAACTTATCCCTCACTTTAGAAGGAACATTACAACATGCCCCACACCACTGGACACCTAGGAATTTCACTGAGTTGGATATGCCTGAATTTTTGTGGGATTAATTTCCCACCCTCTAGCATGCAAATGTTTAGCTAGTAAGTCCAGAATCACTGACATTTCTTCCTTACTAGGGCCAGTTAGCATAATGTTATCTAAATAATGGACCAGTGTCACATGTTGTGGAAGAGGGAAACAATCAAGGTCCCTGCGGACTGAATTAGACATAGGGCTGGAGAATTAATGTAGCTCTGAGGCAGACAAGTGAAAGTGTATTGCTGGCCTTGCCAGCTGAATGCAAACTGCTTCTTGTGGTCTTTTGAAACAGATATGGAAAAGGCTTTAGCCAAATCAGTAGCTGCATACTAAGTACCAGGAGATATATTAGTTTTCTCAAGCAATGAAATTACGTCTGGAACAGCAGGTGCAATGGGGGTCACTACCTCATCAAATTTGCAACAATTTACTGTCATTCTCCAAGATCCATCTGGTTTTCCCACAGGCCAAATAAGGAAGTTGAATGGAGATGTGGTGGAGATCACCACGCCTTGTATCCTTCCAGTCCGTGATGGTGGCAATAATTTCCACCATCCCTCCAGAAATACTGTATTGCTTCTGGTTCACTATTTTCCTAGGCAGTGGCAGTTCTAGTGGCTTACATTTGGCTCTTCCCACCATAATAGCCTTCATGTCATTTGTCAGGGATCCAATGTGGGAGTTTTGCCAACTGCTGAATATTTCTATTCCAATTATGCATTCTGGAACTGGGGAAAGTACTACAGGATGGGTTGAGGGATGCTGACCTACTGTGAGACAAACTTGAGCCAAGATTCCATTAATAACCTGACCTCCATAGGCCCCCCACTCTGACTGGTGGGCCACAGTGATGTTTTGGGTCTTCTGGAATTAGTGTCAGTTCAGAGCCAGTATCCAGTAGTCCCCGAAAAGTCTGATTATTTCCTTTTCCTCAGTGAACAGTCACTCTCATAAAAGGCCATAGATACCTTTGGGGAAGGGTAGGAGAAAGATTAACAGTATACATTTTTGGCATGGTATTAGAATTCTTCCTCAAAAGAACCTGGCCTCCCCTTCATTCAAGGGGTTGTGGGTCCTTAAACTTGCTCAAGTCTGGGAATTGATTGAGGGACCATGACTCTCTATTCTGGCGATGCCAGGTAGACTGCTATTCACCTGAACTAGAATTCATCTGTCCATACTGATCAAGTAAATATTTAGGTTTATTATCTATTTCACTCCTAGGGACACCAAGACTAAGCAGCCAACTCCATATGTCATCTGAGTTAGACTCTTAGTATTTTGCTTCCACTGTCCATTACCGTAAGCATGCCAACTTTATCTTTGTCAGTTGAGTGCAGCCACTTGACCCCCACCACCATGTGGTCCAGTCAGCCCGTTGTAGTTAGGTGTCCTAATTCACTTAGGGTGGCTCCCACTGTCATATCTGATTTATATAGTGGCAATCATAGCAGTCTTCAAGGATCCTGGAGCTCCCTTCACAAATCTGTTTCTCACAGTTGTGGTAAAAGATGTGTCCTCTGGACATTCTATGTGTGGTTTGAAGGTCTAACCCAATAAATCCACTCCAGCATGCCAATTTCCCGAAGCCTTTGGATACCAGTACACCCAGACAGGTCTTGCAGTTCGACTTGATTTAATGTAGGCCACCGCATCATCTGTGCTTCAGCAATCCAGCAAACAAACTGTTAGGTCCTTTCCTAACTTCTCGAGTTGAAACACTGAATGAAGAATCTGTGCTCAGTGGACTCATGTCAAGAAATTCAGACTGATCCAGCATTATGTTCCTTGCACCATTATCTCACACCCTTAGCAGTCATTCCCATGCATATTCCCCAGGTTTCTGTTTATATGCATTAGAAAAGTCAAGTAGTTCCTTTGAAGTATAGTGTATCTCTTCCTGTGTCACACTTTATACTTCACCTTTTGGGGGTAGCTGGGACTTAAGTCTAATTACAGGTCTAGAAGCCAAAATTGGTAATGTGGAAGTGTTTTGACAACCCTCAGCTTGGTCTTGTAAAGCATATGCCTCAGGCCATGCCCCAGGCAATGACTCAGGCCGGAGCTCTTTAGAGGCAGCTGGGCTACAGCTAATCTCATTAGGTTGGAGTGGAGAGGATAATGGCTTTCCTGGGCAGGGTGGGTTAGCAGACAAACACGAAGTAATCTCTTCCCATGGGTGTGGTTCTGCTGGCAGGAGTGAGTCACTGGATGTTAGGGGCTCAGGGTCTCCAGCTTCCTTATCATCTGCCCTATGTCCCCATTCCAAGTTTCTCTTGTTTTCCCAATCAGTGTCCCCACTTTGACTTCAGATACGTCTTGAGATTGGCAATTGAGCTGGCCTTGCAATTCTGCCACTCTAATGATAAGCATCTGGGTTTGGCTTCGGGCAGTATCAGCTCTGCCATTACAGGTAATGAAGTTTTCTTTTACAGTACAAGTAGAAGCTTTGAGGTTTCCTACATGGCATGAGGGCTTTGATTCCAAAGCTCTGAGCTCATCTTTCTTTCACCAGTTTGTCTAATGCAAGTAGGAACAGCCAACCAACTTCCTTATACTTCTCATACTCAGATGATTTTGAAAAGTTATCACACGTGTTTTCACCCTGAGCATCACCTTTCACCAATGTCTGATGTATTAGTGGTGCTGTCTTGCAGGTGCGTACTGCCACCTCAGCCCCTGGACTAGCACAGCACTCTTTTACTGGTTGGAGCAGGGTTATCCACAGTGTTAACATTAACCAGACTTGAGAACCACTTGAAAAGATTAATTTTTACAAGTTCGTTTCTCTAGAACCACTCCTGGTACCAAGTTGTGCTTAGGCTGGGTTTTCCAGGGAAGCAAAACCGGTAACACATGTATGTGTAAGGAAAGATACGTATACAAAGTACAAGGAAAGATTTATATATAAGGGACACAGCTCATGCAACTGTAGAAGCTGAACGTCCCAAGTCCTGACACAAGCCTCACGTGGCCACGGGAGCTGGTGGACCCAAGGTCAGCAGGTCAGAGACCACAGTTCTAGATCACCGGTTGTGTAGGTTGGTGGATCCCAAGCTAGCGGGCGAGATCACGAGGTCTCTGATGACTCACGAAGCTGCAGAGGCTGGTGAACCCAGGATTGGCAGGTCAGGGAACAGAACTCTCAAGCTCTGGCTGTAAGCATTGACAAATCCAACAGCTGCCAGTTCAGGTCCAGAAACCAGACGCCAGAAGAGAGCAGGAGCTGCTGGCAACATGAGCAGACAGGAGGTAGGTGGTAGAAGGGGGAGAGATGAGAGCTGAGGGGAGGGAAGTGACCACAGGCCCTGTCCTGCTACTTGATACAGCAGCCACACATGGAGTTGCCAGGTTGACACAATCTTGACCCCCACAATACTCTAATCCTCTCTGCCCATGGAAACAGCAGTGAAGAAATAAAAATGCATTGCATTGGGAAAATCTGCTGCAAAAGACTTCTTTAAAATATTAAAAAGTAAAAATGTCACCATGAAGAGAAAGGTGTGCCTGACACAAGCTGTGGTATTTTCAGTTGCATCATATGCGTGCAAAGGCTGGACAATGAATAAGGAAGACAGAAGAATAGATGCCTTTGAATTATGGTGTTGGATAATACTGAATGTAGTGTAGACCGCCAAGATCCTTCCAGATCTGTTCTGGAAGGAGTACAACCAGAGTGCTCTTTGGAAGCAGAGATAGTGGGACTCCATCTCAGATACTTTGGTCATATTGTGTGGAGGGATCAGTCCCTGGAGAAGGACGTCATTCTTGGTAGAGTGGACAGTCAGTGAAAAAGAGGAAGACCCGCGACAACGTCGATTGACACAGTGGCCACAACGATGGGCGTAAGCATAAAAATGATTGTGTATGTGGTGCAGGCCCAGGCAGTGTTTTGATCTGTTGTGCACAGAGTAGCTATGATTCAGAACCAACTTGACAGAACCTAACAACCCCTACAACAATCCTGATTTAGCAATAGAGGCAAGCCATTCCCAAATGGGATTATAGCCAAAGGCATAGAGGTTAGGATTTACCACACATATTTTTGTAAGATACAATTTAATTTATAGTAACACCTCATTGCATAGCCATTGTTTGTTGAAGTGTGGCCTCTACCTCCCACTTCCTGAGGTCAGCTGATAAATCAGGGCACCGGCTGGTATTTCTAGATTGGAGATCCCTCATTCATGAGCACAAGTGCTCAGCTATTGGCCTAAATAAGGACTCAGCCAAACCTAACCCACTGCTAACAAGTAAATTCTGACTCATAGCCACCCTATAGGATAGAGGAAAACTGCACTATAGGGTTTTCTAAACCTTTAGGGAAGCCTACTGTCAGATGTTTTTCAAGCAGAGCAACTAGTGGGTTGGAATCACGGAACGGTCAGTTAACAACCCCGCTCTTACTGCACTCCTGGGGATCCTTAAATAACTGAAATCAAAGTCATTGCATCAAGTTGATTCTGATTCTTAATTACCTATGGGACAGAACAGAACAGCCCCATCAGGCTTTCAAGTAACACCTGGTGGATTCCAAATGTCAATCTTTCAGGTATCAGCTGAGTTCTTAACCATAGTTCCCATGGCTCCTTAAATAACAAAGATGACTCAATTATTGAGGATAACCCACTATTTTAAAATGATTTTGTCACAACTAGAGGAAAATCCCAAATTTCATTAGGTAAGCTTAATTGTCAAGCCCACACTACACACCTTGCTATGAAAAGCAAGATCAGTGGATTCCCATAACAGTGAGGTCCCAGGATTGCACAGCCCGGTCTACCCTGAGCCTGTGGACCAGATACTGAACTCAACTCTCAAGGGGTGACATCCCAGGTGAAAGAGGCTTAGTGTATACCTATGCCTGGTACACACAGCCTCTGCTCCCACACCCAGGATCCTCATGGTGGGACTCACTGGGAGTGAAGTTTACCCTTCACCTGTCCTAGGACCTCAGCCCCTTCTAGGCTTAGACACAGTATTATCACTTGGTGGTTAGAAGTGTGATCTAATGTCACAATGAGTTTGAACCTGCCTTGCCACGACTCAGCTGTGTGCGCTTAAGGACCAATGGATTTTATCTTTAAAATTATTTTCTGCTTCATAAGGTGTGTGTGGAAAGCAGTTAAAACAGGACCTGGAAGTAGCCAGTTAATAAAGGTACTGTTGTTATTATTCCTGTGAAGAAGAGGAAGAGAAATTGAGAACATGGGTGTGTCCACGCTTACTCACCAATCTGTAGCTTTATGACAGCAAGGGCTGTCAGGCACTGAGCCAAGAATTCCTTACAGAGCAGTTTGATGTTTTGAATGATCTTTTTGTTGTAGATCCACTTGTAAGGGCCAGTGAGGTGGCGAATCACACAGGGAAGGTAGTCCCTGACTTGCAGTGGGTTCCCTTCCCATGACTCCCTCATAAGTGTGTTCTGACCATAAGCTGATGACCTTTTTTTTTTTAAAGTTTCCATTATGTGATTGTGGAGGCTGGCAAGTCTCAGATCCGTGGATCAGATGTAGACTTCTCCCATCCCACGTTACTGGAAGGGCAGATCAGACCTCAGGCTGCTGGTGGCCTGTGAATCCCAGAATTGGATTCCGGCTCAGTGGTTAGACAATCAGAAGCCAGATACAAGATTCAGATGCAGGGAGAGAGAGCCCAGCCAGAGCATCTGCCTACATGCAGGACATACAGGCCTCACCCCAGAGGAGGGCATAACCTGGGTAAGGATGGGACTTAAGTCACATCATCTTGCAAAGCTGTGACCTACGAGACACTCTGGGACCAATCCTGCCTCATTGGCACACAGAGGTCAGGATCTACAACATGTACAATGGAGGACAGCCACAAAGCCCCTGGAATCATGGCCTAGCCAAGTTGGCATACAACCATAATCCTCAAAGATTTCATATCGTTTATTTGCATAGTGCCACCCAATGATTGTGTGAGTCACCCCCTGGCCCTTGTAGTCATTGACCCTTTCATTCTAGTAGGAACATCATCCTTCTAAAATTGGCATGGGGGCAAATTCGAACCACCTGTCTTTTCAAAAGGGAGATGGAGTATCAGTTACCCTACTTGCACAGCCCTACTGAATCCCCTGGAACTCAATGGTGCAGGAACTAACTATTTAGCTATTAAACAAAGAATGCACAGTTCAAGTCGGCCATTCACTCTTTGAAAATTCTATAGGACAGTTCTACCCTGTCCTGTGAGGTCACTATGAGCTGGAATTGACTCCACAGCTACTGGTTTGGTTTCGCTTTTACCCAAGGATTTGGGTGGGAGTTACAAGGCCATGGTGCCAAACCCAACCCAGCCCACTGCCGTTGAGTAAATACCAACTGTCATGAATTGAATTGTGTCCCCCCAAAAATACGTGTAGCCGTGTGGCTGGGCCACTATTCCCAGTATCTTGTGACTGTTCTCCATTTTGTGGTTTTCCTATGCTGTATGTTAAAGGACTAGGGTGGGACTGTAAATCCCTTCAGAAGATCTCCTCCCCGCTGCACTGTAAAGAGAGTTTCCCGGAGTGTGGCTTGCCCCACTCTTAATCCTTTCATCTTGCAAGAGATAAAAGGAAAGGGAAGCAGGCAGAGAATTGGGAACCTCGTACCATCAAGCAAGCGGCACTGGAAGAAGAGCGCGTCCTTCAGATCTGAGGTTCCTGCACCAAGACACTCCCTGGACAAAGACTGATAACAATACTGGACTTTGCAGAGCTGACAAGGAGGAAAACCTTCACCTGAAGCGGACATCCTGAATTTGGACTTGTAACCTACCGGATTGTGTAGGAATAAAGCTTCTTTTGTGAAAGCCATCCGCTCTGTGATATTTCTGTTAGAGCAGCCCTAGCAGACTAAAATACCGACTCACAGCGACCTATACATCAAAGTAGAACTGCCTCATGGAGTTTCGAAGGAGCACCTGGTGGATTTGAATTGCCAACCTTATGGTTATCAGCTGTAACATTTAACCACTAGGCCAAGACCATGGTGAGAAAGTCCAGAAGACAAAACTCACTGCTGTCAAGTCAATTTTGACTCACAGTAATACTACAGGCAGACTAGAATTGCCCCATGGAGTTTCCAAAGAGCGCCAGTGCATTTGAACTGCCCACCTCTTGTTTAGCAGCTAGTGCACTTAACCACCATGCAACCAGGGTTCCCAGTGGTGAGAAAGACCACAGAATAACAATCCATCACACTTGCCTTTACTTATTAGTACCTTCATAAATGAAATCTTCATGATTTGCTGTTGGCATGAGTACAGTAACAGCTAATTATGCACTACAGCACTGCAAAAAGTACACAGTTCTAACTGTAAGAAATACAAATATGGAGAAACAGTCTAAGTTCAGTTCATATAGTAACTTCAATATGTGGGAAGTTGGTGTCTTAGTCATCTAGTGCTGCTGTAAATAACAGAAATACCACAAGTGGATGGCTTTACAAAAGAGAAATTGGTTCTGTCATTGTCCAGAAGTCTACCCGTCCAAATTTAGAGCTTCAGCTCCAGGGGATGTCTTTCTCTGTTGGCTTTGTATGAAAGTCCTTGTTGCCACTCTTCCCCTGGACTGGGAGCTTCAGAGGTGCAGGGACCCTGGGTCCAAAGCCTGCACTCTGCTTCCAGGACTGCTTTCTTTTGGTATAAAGTCCCCAGCTCTCTTCCAGCTTCCCTTTCCTTTATATCTCAAGGCATAATATGATCTTACAGATTTAGTCCTGCCTCACTAACAGAGCTGCCTCCCAGTCTCCCTCATTAACATTACAAAGACAGAGTTTATAGCAAACAGGAACATCACTCAATACTGGGAGGCATGGCCCAGCCAAATTGCTACACACATTTTGGGGGGAAAACAACTCAATTGTTAATAGTTGGGGATTTCCTGTAAATCACAGAAATGAAATAAAGCAACAAGGATGAGGAACATGGAGTGATCTGGGGGGAAGAGGGAGTTTTGGTTTTGGGAGATAATGTCTGACGGGAAGCTATGTTGTTGGGTAAATTCTCATTCTAAAAGCACAGTTCTGGCAGCTCTTTCCATGATAATGTTGAGCTGGGGTGTAAACATCGCTGGAGATTTTCTCATCTTGTGGTACTGCCCTGAGACTAGCAGATCAGATGTTTCCAGGTTCATAAAGTGAAAAATAAAGCCAATGAGTTCATATATTATGAAAATTCTATTTATTATGATTAAGTGAAAGTAGTCAATCAATTTTGCATGCCTGCCTATCTGCAGCTCCATCTGCTCTCCTCACCCAGTGACAGCATGTTCCTCCTTTTCACTCCATATTTCTAGCATCCTCTTAACAACCACCCGTCCCCTCCTCTCCACCCTCTTTTTTCCCCATCTACAAAGAAACAGTAGGCCAGCCTGGTGTAAATGTATAGAACCATAAGTGTATATAACCATAAAGTACACACTATATGGTCACACTGTGTTCCCAAGTCCAGTCTGCTCTTGTCTGAAAAGTTAAATTCAGTACTGGTTTCAGGGCAGGACCTACATCTGGTCTAGGGGCCATGTTCCCTGGGGACCCTCAGGCTGTCGGACCATTGGTTATGGTCTTTTAGCAGAGTTCTTGACCTGTGTACTTCTTTTTCTTGTGCTGTTTCAGGGACTCTTGTGAACCCCATCACAGCCACCTTTGGTGGTTGCCAGGTACCATCTGGTTCTTCTGGTCTCATGTTGATACAATCTCTCATTCACATGTGTCCTTCTATCGTCTGGGCTGTTTTTGCCTTGTGTCTTTGTTGTTCTTGTTCATCATCCTTTCAGATAAGTTTGGGACTATCTGATGTACCTCAGATGGCCGCTTGCTAGCTTTTAAGACTCGAGATGCCAGTCACCATTACGGGGTGCAGAAGACTCTCTTAGCCAAAGAGTAGTACACCCGCTGGCCTTGATGTGCCCTAAATACATAGCCCCAGAATCCCCTCCCTGCAAATCTATCATTTGAAATATTGGGCTGAATTTAGAAAGCCTTTCACTTTATGGTATATTCCAGTTATGTTGATCTGCTCTGTACTGCGTGCTGTCACTGCTTTCACCTAAGCAAGTTCCTATCTACTCTCTAGTCTATGATCAACCCTCTCCCTCCCCCCATACACTTATAGCCATGAAAGACTCTTCTGTATATAAGTCTATTTTTCAGTCGCTATAACAGAGGTCTGATACAATACTTGTCCCTTTGCCTTTGACTAATTTCACTCAGCATAGTGTCTACTAGTTGAAACCAGGTTATGAGATGCTTCCTAAAATCATCATTGTTCTTTATCATTGCATAATGTTCCATGGAGTATATGTACCATAGTTTATTAATCCATTCATCTGTTGATGGGCATATAAGTTGATTCCATCCTTTTGCTATTGTGGACAGTGCTGCAATAAACATTCATGTGTGCATGTTTGTTTATGTGACTGCCTTTATTTCTGTAGGATATATTCTGAGCAGTGGGATTGCTGGATCACATGGTATTTCTATTCCTAGCTTTTTAAGGAAGTTTCAAATTGCTTTCTAAAGAGGGTATACCATTTTGCATTCCCATCAGCAGTGTAAGAGAGTTCCAGTCTCTCCACAGCCTCTCCAGCATTTGTTGTTCTGTGTTTTTTGGATTATTGCCAGCCTTCTTGAGGTAAAATGGTATCTCTTTGTAATTTTGATTTGGATTTGTCTGATAGCTAATGATTGTGAGCCTTTCCTCATGTGTCTTTTAGCTGCCTGGATGTCTTCTTTGATGAAGTATATGTCCATCTCCTTTGCCCATTGCTTAATTGGTTTATTGACTTTTTTCTTGTTGACATTTTGTAATACTTTATAGATTATAGAAGTCAGATGTCAATCCAACATGTAAGTTGCCAAACATTTTTTCCCATTCTGTAGTCTTTTAACTCTCTTTATACTTTATAAAGTCTTTGGATGAGCATAAGTGTTTGATTCTTAGTAGTTCCTGTTTATCTATTTTCTGGTGTTCATGTATTGCTTGTCAGATTTTGTAGTCTTGTCTAAGCTGTACATTAGAACTTCCATTGTTTACCCTATTTTTTCTTGTATGATCTTTAGCATTTTAGGTTTAGTATTTAGGTCTTTGATCCATTTAGAGTCAGTTTTTGTGTAAGGTGTGAAATATGGGTCTTTTTTCAGGTTTTTTGCAGATGGATATCCAGTTTTGCCAACACTGTTAGAAACTGTTTTTATCTCAGTTCATGACCTTTGGACCTTTGTCAAATATCAACTGTTTATAGGATGGTGATATCTCTGGGGGTCTATATTCTGTTCCATTGGTCTATATGCCTCTTTTAGTACCAGTACCAGGCTGTTTTGACTACTGTGGCAGTGTAATAGGTCCTAAGGTCAGGTAGCAGCAGGCTTCCCACTGCGTCCCTCTTCTTCAGTAGTGCTCTACTTATCTGAGGTTTCTTCCCCTTCCAAACAAAGTTGGTGATTTGTTTCTTCATCTCATTAAAAAAATGGCATTGGAATTTGCATTGGGATTGCATTGTATACATGGATTGCCATCATGGATTGAACTGTGTCCCCTCAAAAATGTGTGTAGCCATGTGGCTGGGCCATGATTCCCAATATTTTATGATTGTCCTCCATTCTGTAATTGTCCTATGTTGTATGTTAGAGTATTAAAGTGGGAGTGTAAATCCCTTCATGAGATCACTTGCCTGCTCCATTGTAAAGGGAGTTTCCCTGGACTGATCCTAGTATTTGCCTGTGACTAATAGAATGATTATGTTAAAAGAGGATTAGAGTGGGACTGCAACACTCTTGCTAAGGGAGTTTCCTGGGAGTATGGCTTGTACCACCCTTTGTTCTTTCATCTTATAAAAGGAAAGGGAAGCAAGCAGAAGGTTGCAAACCTCATAACATCAAAAAAGCAGCACCAGGAGTAGAACGTGTCCTTCAGACCTAAGGCTCCTGTGCTGATATGCTGTCCTTGAATTTTGATTCAGCTTACCGGACCGTGATAATTTCTGTTATTGAATGAACCTATAACTTGTAAATGGATTTGTGGCATACTGGCCTGTGACGGATGATAAAGAATCTCTTTGTGAAACCATCCACTAGTGGTATTTTCTGTTGGAGCAGTACGAGATGACTAAAACAGAATTTGGTACCAAGAGACATAATTGCTGCTCTAACAAATACCTAAAATGTGAAAGTGGTTTTGAAACTGTGAACAGAAGACTCAGAAGAACTGTTAATACCAAACAAGGTGCAGATAGTGAGAAAAGAGCAGCAGAGGATTGGCGGTCCCAGCAACGGCAGCAGCAAAACCAGAACAACATGAGACAGTGCTGGATCCTCCTCATGGAGTGAGAGAGCTGAGTGCTGTGCACAGAGGCAGAATGGGGTTCCTCTGGGTACTAAAATTGGTGGAGTTGTAGAGCTTTGGAACACTTGCCCCAACAAGACAGATGTGGGCCTGATGAGGCCCAGGCCATGAGGCCAAAGGAAGCAGAAGCTGAAGTGACAAAGAGCGTGAGAAGCTGAGCTGACTCAGTCTCAAAAGGTATGGCCATGATCTTGGGGGTTTGAAAGGATGGAGCCAGGATTTCTGTGTTTGTAAGGGTGAAATTGCCACTCAGTTGGGCTTCGAGTGCAGCTAAAGCCGAGGGGGCAGAGTTGCTGTCCAAGTGGCCCTAGAGGGCAGAGTTGTAGCACAGGACCATGAGATCTGCACTCAGGATCTGGAAAGTGTGGACAATACATAAAGTCTAGAGGGCAAAGCTATTGTGTAAAATGTCTCAGAAAATGGAAGATTATTTTCAAAGTTTTGAGGGCTGTTGTGTTGTGCTGACTTGTTTATTGCCTGTTAATGCCTTCTTTCTCTACCGTTTCTCCTGTTTGTAATGGAAGTGTATAGCTTGTACCTGCCTATTCTACTACCATACTTTGAACACAGATAACTTGTATTCTTGATTTTACAGATGTAAAGAAATTTTTGTATTTTAGCCTTGGAACTGATTTAAGACTTTTAGCATCATATAGGATGGACATGTTTTGCCACGACTTTTGCTATGATGGGATGATTGTGTTATGTGTTTCAAATACTAGATTTTTGGGGGTCCAAAGGGTGGAGTGTTGTGGATTGAACAATGTTCCCCCCAAAATGTGCCTAGTCATGTGGCTGGCCCATGATACCCAATATTTTATGATTGTCCTCTATTTTGTGATTTTGCTATGTTGTATGTTAGAGGATTAGGGTGGGACTGTAAATCTCTTCATAAGGTCGCCTCCTGATCCATTGTACAGGGAGTTTCCCTGGAGTGATCCTAATCTCTGCCTGTGACTCATAGGATGATTATGTTAAAAGAGGATTAGGGCAGGACACAACACCCTTGCTAAGGGAGTTTCCTTCGTGTACAGAGGGCACCACTCTTTATCCTTTCATCCTACAAGAGATAAAAGGACAGGGAAACAAGGAGAGGGCTGTTAATCTCATACCATCAAGAAAGCATCACCAGGAGTACAGCAAGTCCCTCAGATCTTAGGTTCCTGTGCTGAGATGCTCCCTGAAGAAAGACTGATGCAACACAAGGACCTTCCTCCAGAACCAACAAGGGGAAAGCCTTCCTCTGAAGCAGACTCCTGAATTTGAACTTGTAGTCTACCGGCCTGTGCAAGAATAAACTTTCCTTTGTTAAAGCCATCCACTTTGTGGTACTTCTGTTAGAGCAGCATTAGGTGACTAAAACAATCACTTTGAGTAGAGTAGACATTTTCACAACTTTAAGTCTTCCTATCCAGGAGCAAGGTAGGTTTCTCCACTTACATAAGTCTCTTGGTTTCTTTTAGTAAGGTCTTACAATTTTCTCTGTTTAGTTCTCTTCTCTGGTTAGATTTATTCTTGGATATTTTATCATCTTGGCATTATAGTAAATGGTATTGATCTGATTATTTCCTTTTTGATGCTCTCTTTGTTGGTGTAAAGGAATCCTACTGATTTACTTACGCTTATCTTATGTCCTGATACTTTGCTGAACTCTTTTATAAGTTCCAGTAGTTTATTCATGGATTATTTAGGGTTCACTGTATGTGCTATCATATCATCTGCAAACATGAATATTTTTACATCTTCTTTGGTGATGTGGATGTCCTTTTTTCTTTGTTTTTGATTGCTCTGGCTAGGACCTGTAGCACAATGTTGAATAGAAGTGGTGACAGTTGGCATCTTTGTCTACTTCCCATTCAGTCTCTGTCCATTCAGGATGATGTAGGCTATTGGCTTTGCATAGATGCCCCTTATTGGATTGAGGAATTCCCCTTCTATTCTTATTTTGCTGAGGGTTTTTAGCATGTATGGGTGTTGGATTTTGTCAAATACTTTTCTGTATCAATTGACAAAATCAGGCCATTCTTGTCCTTTGTGCTATTTATGTGGTTGATCACATTAATTGTTTTTCTGATATTGAACCAGCTTTTCATCCCTGGTATGAATCCAGCTTGGTCATGATGAATTTTTTTTTTTTATATGTTGTTGAGTTCTATTAGGTAGGATTTTGTTGAAGATTTTTGCCTCTAGGTTCGTGAGTGATATTGTCCTGTAATTTACTTTTTTTGTGGGATCTTTCCCTGGCTTTGGTATCAAGGTTATGCTGTATTTGTAGAATGAATTTGGGAGTATTCCACTCTTTTCTATGCTGTGAAATAGGCTGAGTAGTATTGGAGTTAACTGTTCTCTAAAAGTTTGGTAGAATTCTCTGGTGAAGCCCTCTGAGCCAGTACTTTTTTTTTTTTTAATTACTTTTTGAATCTCTTCTTTCATGATAACTTTATTAAGTTGTTCTACTTCTTCTTGTGGTAATTTTGGTAGGTGATGTGAATCTAGAAATTCATTGATTTCTTCTAGGTTTTCAAATCTATTGGAGTACAGTTTTTCATAGCATTCTATTATGATACTTTTGATTTTGGTTGGGTCTGTTATGACATCTCCTGTCTCAGTTTTTATTCAGGTTCTTTGTTTCCTCTCCTATTTTCCTTCTGTAAGTTTAGCCAATGGTTTACCAATTTTGTTGATCTTTTAAAAAATAAAACAGTTTTTGGTTTTGTAAATTTTTTCAATTGTTTTTCTATTCTCTAGTTCATTTAGTTCTGCTCATGTTTATTATCTGTTTTCTTCTGGTGGCTGAGGGGTTCTTTTGTTGCTCTCTTTCTGCTTCTCTAAGTTATAGAGTTAATTCTTTGGTGGGGCCCTTTCTTCATTCCAAATGTGTACATTTACAGAGATAAATTGACCTCAGAGCACTGGTTTTGCTGTATCCCATAGGTTCTGGTAGGATGTATTTTCATTCTCCTTTGATTCTATAAATGTCTTTATTGTATCTTTGATTTTATCTGTAACTCATGGATTTTTGAGCAAGGTGTTATTCAGTTTCCATGAGTTCAAATTTCTACCTATTTTTTTTTCTGCTATTGAGTTCAACTTTTATGGCTTTATGGTCTGAAAAAATGTTTTGCAAAAATTCAGTGTTTTGGATTTTGTTGAGACTTGCTTTATGTCCTAACATGTGGTCTATTTTGGAGAATTTTCCATGAACATTAGAAAAGAAGGTGTACTTACCTGTTGGGTAAAAAGTTCTGCCTATGCTGACGGGGTCTAGTTGGTTGATTGTCACAATGAGATCTTCCCAGTCTTCACTGAGCTTTTTTCTGGATGATCTATCCATTACTGAAAGAGGAGTGCTGAAGTCTCCTACTATTATTATGGAGTGATCTATCTAGTTTTTCTGTGCTATCAATGTATTTAGATGCACTGGTATTGGGTACATAAATATTTACTATTGTTATATCCTGCTTATATATTGAACCTTTCAGCAATAAATAGAGATCATCTTTGTCCATAATGGGGGATTTTACATGAAAATCTATTTTATCTAAGATCAGTATTGCCACTCCTGCTCTTCTTTGTATGTTGTTAGTGTGGTATATATTTTCCATCCTTTGATTTTCAGTTTGTTCGTGTCTTTGAGTCTGTGTGAACAAAATATAGACAGATTGCATTTTTTTATCAAAGCTGTTACTCTATGCCTCTTTATTGGCACATCCAATCTATTTATATTCAGTGTAATTATTAATAGATACATATTTAGTTGCTGTCATTTTGGTTCTTTATTTTTGCATTGTTGATGTGTTCTTTGTTCCTCTTAGTATTCTGTTCTGGGCCATTTTTCTTTCCAGGTTTGCTTTTCATCTTTTTCAGTGTTGGTTTTGTGTTTGCTGAGACTCCTGTATTATGTTTCTTGTTTTGATATGTTGCATTGTTAGTTTGCTTTGCAGCTACCCCTTTGATCCCCCTTAATATTCTAAGTTTAAACCAAACTTTAACTTCTATATATCTTATTAATTTCCTCTCCATCTGAAAGAGTTATATCTACTGTAATATATCCCTCTTTATACTGTGATGATGTTATCATTTTCATGTTAAAATCACTGGTTCCCTACTTTTAGTATTTTATCTTTGGTTAAGCTTAGTGACTTTCCTGGATATAACTCTACATGCTGTGTCCTGCATTACATCCTTAAGTAAATATGTGATGCTATTGTTTTTCTAAATAAAAAGCTTCTTTCAGTATTTCTTGTTGTTTTGGTTTGGTTTTTACAAAACCTCTAAGCTCTGTTTTCTGCAGATATCTTAATTTCACTCTCATATTTGAGAGACAATTTTGCAGGATATATAATTCTTGGTTGGAAATTTTTCTCCTTCAAGGCTTTGTATGTGTTATTCCACTATCTTCTTGCCAACATGGTTTCTGCCAAGAAGTCAGGTGAAAACCTATGGGGCTTCCCTTTGTGAGTTAGTTTTGCTTTAAACCTTGCTGTTTTATGAGCATCTCTTTATGTTTCATTTTATTAAGTCTGATTATGTTTTGGTGTCTTTCTTTTGGGGATCTAGTTTTTGCAGTGTTTGATAAGGATCTTGAATATCTACGTTCTTTCTTTCATGATTTTGGGAAGTTTTCTGTCAGCAACTCTTTAACAATTCTCACTGTATTTTCTACTATCCCTCCTTGTTCAGGAACTCCAGTTACTCATAGATTATTCTTCTTGATGTAGTCTCACATGGTTCTTCAGTTTTCCTTTTTCTTTTATCTGATTTCTCCTCGTAAATGTTGGTGTTGGTGTCAGTTGCTTTATCTTCAAACTCATTAATTATGCATTCCAATTCTTCCATCCTGCTTTTTTGGCTTTGCTTTGAACAGTGTAATTCTATTGGTGTCAGTTGCTTTATCTTCAAGCTCACTAATTATGCATTCCAATTCTTCCATCCTGCTCTTTTGGCTTTGCTTTGAGCAGTGTAATTCTGTAATATTGTTATTGATCTGCTGGATTTTAGATTGTTGAAGTTCTAGCAGCTCATATAGTTTACTTAGTTTTTCATTTGGTTCTGCTGCATTTTGTTTAATCTCTAGGAGGGTTCTTTTGTATTCTACCTCTGATCATTTTGGAAATGTTTCTTTGATAAGTTTTTTGATTCTTTATTTTGGGAGTTTTCTGGCACCATGGTGGTCTGCTTCTTTAAATGGTTAAATGTTGATTGTTGTCTTTGTGCCATCAAGAAGCTGTTCAATTTCTCTGGTGCTACACTGTTGAGATCTGTGGTATGGTTCTAAGAAGGGAGTAAATAAAGGCACTGCTAGATGTGGTTGCCTGCCATTGCTGTGTTCTCTAGGTACAGCTGACTTACATATATCTCCTCTGGCAATAATGACTCTGTCAAGCCCTGCAATGCTGCTTGGCTTAGTGGTTGGCCCCAGTTGGACACTCAGGGGTAGCAGGCTCCACCTCCTGGCTGCTAAAGGTGGTGAGCCATTTGTGCCAACTCTACATTGTCACTTGAGACTATGATGTCGCTCAGGGAATGGAGCTGAGAAGGATGGCACAAAACTTGACTGCCAGAGACTGCTGATTTTTCTAGATGTGTTTGTCTTAAAAACAGCTGTTCTGCTGAAAGGGTCACTGTCCAGCAGCCACTGAATGCAGCCAGGCCCTCAGGATTGGCAGACTGTACCTCCTGGCTGGGAAAGATGGTGCCCTACTTATGGTGTCTCTGGGGGGGAGTCATCAGCTGATGCTATGATGTGGCTCAGTGAAAGGAGGTAGAAATGGCACCAGGACACTTAGGCCCCAGTCACAGCTGCTATCTCTAGCCGCTGCTATTGTAAAAGCTGCTTTTCTGCTGAAAGAGACATTAACTAGGTGCAGGCAAAAGCAGCTGGACCTCAGGGGTTGCAGGCCCTGCCTCCTGGCTGACAAAGACAGTGCTTCATAGGCCGTCCCCAAATGGTATGAGTAGCTCAAGTAAAGGAGAAGTTAGGGCACTGCCACACTCCACCACCAGCCCCCACTGTGTTCTCCAGGCATGATTGTCTTAAAAACAGCTTTTCTGCTGAAAGCATCACTATCTAGACAGGCACTGTTTATCAGCATGGTAATTAGCCCCAGGAGAGATCTCAGGTGTGGCTGAATCCACCTCTCACCTGCCAAGATCACATCCAGCCTGGGCCACCTCTATTACAGTGAGTTAGCAGAATCTGTGGTCAAACTCACAGAAGAGAGGGGGTGGGGCACCCTTGGTACCTGCCACTGCTTGGCTTTCCAGATGTGGTGTCCCAAGCATAGTTTCTCTGCTGGGGGATATGCTGTTTACTCAAGTACTGCAGTTTCCGGAAGTAGCCAGCATGTGCCAGGCTCATAGACTCAGCATTTTCAGTCCCAGCCTCCCGGTTAACAAAGAAGATATCCAGGCCGGCAATCCCCTTAAGCTACGCACCAGCATAAGCAGGACTAAGTGCACTGCTGCTTCGCCTCCGATAGAGGTAGTTTCCCCTTTGCTGTCACCCAGTCCAACCTCACAAACCTATGCCAGATCTTGGGTCTCCAAGAATATCCAAACTCCTCCATTTACTTATTTTTCTAGGCCTTAGGTCTCACAGGAAATGAAGGAAACGTGTCTAGTTCTCCAACTTGGTTCCACTCCCCTGAAAACTTTTTTTTTTGACACCTATTTTCAGATAATTCCCCGCACCAAGATATTCTTAATTGCTTGTGCGTTGAAAACTGCTGGCTGAGAAATAGAGTGAGGAGGTTAATTGAGGTAGTGTTGATTCAGTTCATGAATTGTTGACTACCACGCATGAGGCTGGGCTTGGATTCCCAGGAGTGCACTGGCTGCACCTTCTGTAGCCTTTCCCCTTCTCCCTACTCCAGACATAACACAGGCTCATTCTACTAGCTCTTTTCCTATGTGATGGCCACTCTCAGACAGTACTAGCTTCTCCAAACCTTTCCTTTCCTTACACCTACTTGGTGTCAGCCTTTTCCAATCAGCAGTTTTTTCATTGTGTCAGCTTTCCTTCTTTTCCTGGGTACCTTACCAAGAGTTGGAGTCAGCTTGACAGTAGTGGTTTTGCTTTTTAGGTTTGTACCAAGGGGGCATCTCTGTTATACAGACTCTTGAACTCCCACTTGGCATTTCCAAACTTTCCTTCCTGCTTGTTTTTAACATAGTGTTGAAAGGGCTTGGGCACATCACCTTTTTTTTGCCTAGGTTGCTGAGTATGATCCATGCCATGTTTTCTTAGTGTAGGTGGAGCAACTGAAAAGCTACACATTTTTTGCAAGGGTGCAGGGGACAGGGAATAGGATAGTTTTATTGGCTTCCTCCTTTTCTTGTCTATCCCTATCCTCCAAGAGAGAAAGTTCAATAGCAGTTATCCTGCTTTGATTTTAACATGTTCTTAGCCAAACCAAAAATAAAAAAAACCATTGTCTCTGGAATTGACTCTAACTCATAGTGACCCAATAGGGTTTCTAAGGCTGTCAATCTTTGCAAAAGCCAATTGCCACACTTTTATCTCATGGAGCACCTGGTGGTTTCCAACTACTGAGCTCTGGGTTAGCAATCGATCACTTTGAGGAGGCTTGCTAGGGCTCATGATTCTTACACAGGTAAACAAATATTCCATTGCAGACATCTGTCACCAAAATTAATGCAACGGTGGCTCGTTGCCAATCCTTTACTTCCTTTCCCAAATAGGGCTTACTAAGTAGGAATTTGGAAAGACACGGCTGGGTGAAGGAATACAGAGACCAGCTTGTGAAGTCATATCCGTCAATATCAGTAAAAGGCAGAGGGCAATGTTCAATCAATTGTGTTCACATTAGCTAAAGATAATTCTTTCTTTCTTTATGAAAACCCGAATGGCATAGTTGGTAAGAGCTACCCAAAAAAGTCAGCAGCTGGAATCTGCCAGGCGCTGCTTGGAAACTCTACGGACAGTTTTACTCTGTTACATAGAGTCGCTGTGACTCTGACTCTACTAGACAGCACCGGGCTTGGTTTATCTGTTTCTTATCTTTTTAGTCCATCTCTAGCTTCTTGACGTCGTTTCATTTTTCATGAATCAAAATGATCTCCCTACACCGGTATGGAGTAAATGCTCAGAATAAACTTCATGTTCAAATTTCCATATGTTTAGATTATTTCTGACATCAGATGCTGGCACAAAAACAGGCCCTTTTTATTCTGTACGTCATGTATTCCAATATGGCCGCCTCTACGGAGACGCCCAAGCTGGGCGCAGACATAACGCTTCTGCGGTAATGACCGACATGCGGTTGTCCCCGGCATTTCAAACGTCTAGACCCTCGAAGGCCTCCGTAGGGGCACAGGGATTAGGCCCGAGAGGTGGGGAAGGCTTGTGGGTGGAGCTGAGCCCCGCCGGGGTGACAGGCGGAGCTGGGTGTCACAGTGCTGCGAGAGCTTTGTAACACTTGGCTGAGCAGGGCCGAGGCTGCGGGCCAGAGAGGCGTGCTTGGGGTGTGACTGGGAAGTGGCTGTCCTGATGGAAGAGCTGTACCTGAAGGGTACCCGTGCCGTGCGTCATACACCACGTAACTGTGAGTATGGTCTGGGTGTGTGATGTGACCATTGCAGTCAGTTACCCAACACAGCAGAGAAGTAGGGGGTGCCCTGCGGGGCACAGTTTTGTCAGTTTGTGTGAGATTGGTAAACAGGGCGAAGAGAGGGGTATGTCTGACCCCCGCCTCGTGGGAATTAGCCCTGGGCTGTTGACCTTGATCGTCCTCCCCCTGGGGAAGTGAGGGAAGGTAGGAAGCTGGCCCCGCCACACCGTTTTTACAGCTGGTATCAGCAGTGAGATGCTTTGAAGTAGTTCCAGCTTCATGAAAATTGGGACCACAGAGACCAGCTTGTGAAGTCATATTTTTAAGAGAAATAAGAGACTTGAGAAGTGAAACTTTTGGTCCCTGGGTGGTTACTTTGTTGTTAGCCTTATTGGCTGAAAGGAAACTTACACTACGGTTGAAGGGAAGGAAGCTGTACCTTGGGCAAAAGCTAGCCCAGGAGGATTGGAATGCTGGATGGAGACCAGGGTATTGTGATTCCACCCCCCAGGGGCCCAAAGTCATATGCCTATGAATGGAAAGGTCCTGAAGGAGTGCTGAGGAGTAGTTGCAACTGAAATGTTTTAAAAAAGGATTACGTGTTTAGGGTTATGTGTTTAATTGAATGTTGTATGGATATTGAGTATTTCTCCTACCTAGTGTTTAAAAGAGGCCTGAATGTATGATGAAAATGAATAATTGATAGTATAGGTTATGGGAGTGTCACTCCATTTCCAGCCAATAATTGATTGGATATGATGATTTAAAAGAAAAAAAAAATGCCTTTGGGTCGGTCTGACTCATAGCGACTCTAGAGACCCTAGAGGTCAGAGTAGAACTGCCCTATAGAGTTTCCAAGGAATGCCAGTCAGATTTGAACTGCCAAACTTTTGTTTAGCTGACATAGCACTGAACCCACCATGCCTCCAGGGTTTCAGGGTATGATAATTGGGGAGGGATCATTTTGTCAGCTGATACTTGATTGGATACAGTGAAAAGGGAACTGTAATTTGTCCACTGAAACACAAGTTCTTCTTTTCAAGCCCACCGAAACAAAAACCCGAAACGACTGCCATCAAGTTGAATCCCGACTCTTAGTGGCTTTACAGGACAGAGTAGAATTGCTCTGTGGAGTTTCCAGGGTGTGCCTGGAGAATTTGAACTGCAGTCTCCTGGTTAGCTGCCAGCACTTAACCATTATACCACCAGGATTTCGAAGGCTCCTTTCTAGAAAATAACTTGAAAGTAGGAGTTGAGATTGAGAGCTTGTTCCATCCAGACAATGCATTTGAAAGGATTTGCAGAGCTCCCCAGAACTGCTGACAGAACCACAGATTTACAGTTGAAGAAAGGACCTGTGGGTGAAATAGTGACTGTTGTCCTTTTTGAATTTTGAGCCAGTAAGTGGTTTGTGTTTGGGTATACTGAGGCAGGAAAAGTTCTTGCCTGTCAGGAGCCACGTCCAGGACTAGAAATTAAAGGAGCAGGCCAGTGTCCAGCCTGATAAATGTGGAGACCAACTGGATTTAGTCAATGAGTGGACAGAAGTAGGGAAAGTATAGCACTGAAGAGACAGGCTGAGTTTGGGTATTTTCCATTGCCCCCGTTAACCTAGTCTGTGGGGGTAGAGATGAGATAAGGGCTATCCACTGTGACCATGGACTGGGGATGAGCAGAGCAAAACTTGACATGGAAAAGGCAAGGAGGTTTAACAGCATGAGCTGATGGTCCACCCACTGCCGTCGAGGCCATTCCGATTCTTAGTGACCCTGTAGACGGTAGAACTGCCCCATAGTTTCCAAGGAGCGCCTGGCAGATTTGAACTGCCGACCTTCTGGTTAGCAGCTGTGGCATTTAAACCACTATGCCTCTAGGGAAGTCATAGAGGTTGAACAGCAGGATCTGGTGTAGATTGTGCAGTGAAAGGGGCTGTGCTTATGCGTGTCGATGTTAAAAATTCCAATCAGAACATTTTTCAGACCTAGGAACATCTTGTCTCCACAGAGTACTGGTTTGGTGGGACCAGGCTGTGTAAATATTGGCTATCAAAAACGGGGGGTAGAAGGGTGTATAATGGTATATCATGGCAGGCTTACACAATTCTGTGGTTGTCTCTCCACATAAAATGAGGAGACAAGGGAGGATCCCAACTGTGATGGTTAAGGTTTTGTATCAACTTTCTGCTACTTGATTCTCTGTGATTTGGCAGTTAGGGTGTAGTGTGGCGGTTTTAGATTGATGCAGTCACCTCTATGATGAGGTCTGATATAATGTGATCACCTCCATGAAGGAACCTGCTGTCAGTAACCAGTCAGTGTAAAGAGAGTTTCTTTGAGGGTGTAATCTGCATCTGATATGGATGGACTTTCTGGCAAGGCTCCATGGCTTTTGCTGGCTCAGAATCCTGCAGCAAACTCCTGATCCTCTGATCTCCAGTTCTTGGGACTTGAGAACTAGCAGCTTACCTGCTGGTCTTTAAATGTGTTAGCCTGTGAGGGCTGCATCTAGTGTTCGCTAGCTCCTACAGCTGTGTGAGTCAGGAGTAGCCCTCCACCTTGACCCACACATTTCGGACTTTCTAGCCTTATACTGTGTGAGCCACTTCCTTGATGTCTCTCTCTTTTTCTTTTTCTCTGTCTCACCAGCATCTAGTCCACCCTTCAGAGCAGTTTTGGAACTTCTTTTATGGAATGACCATCAGAGCTGTTGGTGATTAAGCCATGACAATTAGGTTCACAAACTCATTCTAGAAAAAGTGCCTTGAAAAATGGACTAGGAGGGAAGAACCCCTGGATAAGTAAAGCATTACTAAAGAAGAACACACTGGGAGGCCTCTTATTACCTGACCTTAGAACCTATTACACTGCCACAGTAGTCAGAACAGCCTGTACTGGTACGAAAACATACAGATAGATCAATGGAACAGAATCGAGACCCCAGAGATGACATCATCTGCCTATGAACAGTTGATATTCGACAAAGGCCCTAAGACATTAAACTGGGGTAAAAACAATCTCTTCAACAAATTGTGCTAGCAAAATTGGATATCTGTCTGCACTAAATTAGAACAAGACCCATATCTTACACCTTCTACAAAACCCAGCTCAAACCGGATAAAAGAACAGACTAGGCATTGGCATCGGTGCACAGCTTCCCAGAGGTAGTACTTCGAAGGTGACTGTAGTGATATTCAGCAGTGAAGTATGTAGCACTTTTTCTAGGATGAGTTCGTGAACTTAATTGTCACACCTCATGTATGTATACATAACATTACATTTTAAGCAAGTAAGTAGTTTGTGTTTGGGTGTGCTGAGACAGGAGAAGTTCTTGTTCCTCAGAATCCACTTCCAGGACTAGAAGGCAAAGGGAGCAGGCAGTAGACAGTATGATAAATGTGGTGACCACATGGGTTCAGTCAGAAAGGAAGGAAGTAGGGGAAGGGTGGCACCTAAGAGACAGGCTGAGTTTGGATGTTTTCCTGTTACACCTGTTACTCTAGCTCAGGTTAGATTAACAGGTACAAATGTCTGTGTGTGTGCATGTGTATATGTTCTTGTTAGGTGCCATCAAGTCCACTCTGACTCATTGCAACACTATGTGAGACAAAAAAACCACTGCCTGGTCCTCTGCCATGCCCATGATCATTTTTTGCTTAAGCCATCCATGCAGCCACTGTGTTAGTCCAGTGGCTTGTTGAGGGTCTTCCTCTTTTTCAGACCCTCCTCTCTACCAAGCATGGTATCCTTCTCCAGGGATTGGTCCCTCCTGACTACATGTCCAAGGCGTGTGAGGCATGGTCTCACTATGTTTGCTTCCACTGAGCACTCTGGTTGTGCTCCTGCCGGAACAGATCTGTTTGTTCTTTCAGCAGGCCGTGGTACCTTCAGTAGTCTCCAGCACCACAGTTCAGAGACATCAGTTCTTCTGTCTTCCTTATTTATCATCCAGCCTTCACATGCATATGATGGAATTGAAAATTTCATGGTTTGGTTCAGGCATGCCTTAGTCTGCAAGGTTACAGTTAATTTTTAATAGATTAAAGAAGTCCTTTGCAGCAGATTTTCCCAATGCAGTGTGTCTTTTGATTTCTTGACTGCTGCTTCTATGGACATCAATTGTGGAACCAAATAAAATCAAATCCTTGACAACCTCAGTCCTTTCTCCATTTATCATGATGTTGCTTCCTGGTTCAGTTGTGAGAATTTTTGTTTTCTTAGTGTTGAGAGATATAATCCATACTGAAGGCTGTGGCCTTTGATCTTCATCAGTGTTTCTAATCCTTTTCACTTTCAGCAAGCAGAGTTCTATCAGATGCCTTACACAGGTTGTTAGTCTTCTTCTATCCTGATGCCTGGTTCTTCTCCATATAGTCCAGCTTCTCTGACTATTTGTGTGGTATATAGATTGAAAATGTATGGCACACACCTTTCCTCGCTTTAAACCATGCAGTGTCCCCTTTTTCTGTTCACACAACTGCCTCTTGATCCATATACAGATTCCTGATGAGCACCATGAAGTGTTCTAGAATCCTGCTTCTCCTCAATGCTATCCATAATGTGTTATGAACCACAAAATTGAATGCCTGTGCATAGTCAATGAAACACAGGTAAACATCCTTTTGACATTCCGTACTTTCAGGCAAGCTCCATCTGACATCAGCAGTGATATCCCTGGTTCCACGTTCTCTTCTGAATCCTGCTTGTATTTCTGGCAGTTTCCTGGCAATCTACTGTTGTAGTCACTTTTAAATGATCTTGAGCAAAATTTTACTTGCAAGTGATATTAATGATACTGTTTGATAATCTCCTCATTCGATTGGATAACCGTTCTTAGGAATAGGCACGAGTATGGATGTCTTCATGTTGGCTGGCCACGTCACTGCCTTCTGGATTTCCTGGCATGGGTGAGTGAGCACTTTCAGTGCTGTGTTCCTTTGTTGAAACATCTCAGTTGCTATTCTACAGGTTCCTGGAGCCTGGTGTTTTCACCAGTGCCTTCAGTGCAGCTTTGACTTCTTCCTTGAGTACCACTGGTTCCTGAATATATGCATCCTGTTCAAATGGCTGAACATGGACCAGTTCTTTTGATATAATGACTGTGTGTATTCTTTCAGTCTTGTTTTGATGCTTCCTGAGTCATTTAGTATTGTTCCTTTAGAATCCTTCACTACTGCAACTTGAGGCTTGGTTTTTTTCTTCAGTTCATTCAGCTTGAGAAATGCCAAGTGTGTTCTCTCATTTTGGTTTCCTGTTTCCAGCTCTTTGCACATGTCATTAGAATACTTTGTCTTGTTAAACTGCCCTTTGAAATCTTCTGTTTAATTCCTTTACTTCGTCATTTCTTCCTTTTGTGTTAGCTATGCAACCATCATGAGCAAGTTTCTGAGTCTTTTCTGACATCCAGTTTGATCTTTTCTTTCTCTCCTATCTTTTTAAACAACCTCTTGCTTTCTTCATGTATGATGTCTTTGATGTCATTCCACAGCTTGTGTGTTCCTGAGTCATTAGTGGTCAGTGCATCATATCTTTTCTTGAGATGGTCTTTAGACTCAGGTAGGGTATACTTAAGGTCAGGCTTTGATTCTCTGGACTTGTTCTAATTTTCTTCGGTTTCAATTTGATCTTGCATGTGATGGTTTCGTGGTCTTGTTGTGACTGCTAATACTGAGCTTTTCCATCATCTCTTTCCACAAATGTAGTCAATTTGATTCCTGTGTATTCCTTCTAGAGCGATCCATGTGTATAGTTGCCATTTATGTTGGTGAAAAAAATAGGTATTTGCAATGAAGAAGTCCTTGGTCTTGCAAAGTTCTATCATTCAATCTCCATCATTTCTGTTACTAAGGCAGTATTTTCCAACTAGGGATCGTTCTTTGTTTCCAACTTTTACATCTGAATCACCAGTAATTATCAGTGCCTCCTGACTGCATTCTCCATCAGTTTCGTACTGGTAGCAGTCTTCAACTTGTTCATCTTTGACCTTGGTGGCTGGTGTGTAAATTTGCCTTCCTTGTAGGCATATGGATGTTTTCCTGTCACTGACAGCGTTGTACTTGAGGATAGATCTTGAAATGTTCTTTTTGACGATGAGTGTAAAACCATTTGACTTCAAGTTTTTATTCCCAGTGTAATAGACTACAAGACTGTCCAATTCAGAATGGCCAGCACTAATCCGTTTTAGCCCGCTAGTGCCTAGGATAACAGTGTTGATGAGTTCCGTTTCCTTTCTGATGATTTCCAATTTTCTTAGATTCATGCTTCATACATTCCACATTTCCGATTATTAATGGATGTTTGCAGCTGTTTCTCCACATTTTGAGTTATGCCACATCAGTGACTGAAGGCCCCGAAGGCTTTACTCCAGCCATGTCCTTGAGTGCTGCAGCTGCTAACCAAAAGGTTGACAGTTCAAATTCACCAGGCCCTCCTCGGATACTCTGTGGGGCAGTTCTTCTCTGCCTTTAGGGCTGCTGTGAATCAGAATCAGTTCAGTGGCAGTGGATTTTGCGTGTGTGTGTGTGTGTGTGTGTGTGTGGTGGGGAGTCATCTGGGGAGGCAGCAATTCTCCAGTTGTCTTTTGAGTGTCTTCCAGTTCCAGCTGCGGGGCTCATATTCCAGTGACATATCTGAGAGTGTTCCAGAGCTCTTAAAGTTTTCAGTAGCCAATTCTGTTCAGAAGTAGATTGCTGGGTCCTTCTTCCTAGTCTGTCTTAATCTGGAAGTTCAACTGGAACCTGTCTGCCATGCTACAGCTAAGTTATGCTACCAGTGTGTACATATATATACATGTATATGTATAAATACATATACATATACATACATATACATATGGTTCTCTGGACTTGTTCTGATTTTCTTCAGTTTCAATTTGAACTTGCATATGAGCAATTGATGGTTTGTGCCGCAGTCAGCACCTGGTCTTGTTGTGACTGCTGATATGGAGCTTTTCCATCATCTCTTTCCACAGATGTAGTCTATTTGATTCCTGTGTGGTGTCTGAAATAAAAGTAAGGTAAGAAATGAGACACATGAGTTGAAAAGAAATGGGTTCCTAAACCTTGGAATGCAAACATAATGGGCAGACAGTCAGGAAACTGAGGACATTGAGCTCCTGAATTCTGTTGCATCAGTCCTGCCAACCTGCCAACAGAACCAACCCTGTCACTCCCATCAGAAGAGATTACTCCATGTTTGTTGGCTAAGCCACCATGACCAGGCAAGCCATTAGCCTCTCCATCCCATCTGAAGAAATGAACCCAGATGTATGTGAAAAACCTTTGTCTCAGTCATTGCCTGGGGTATCATGTAAGGAAGATGCCTTACAAGACAGTGCTGAATGTTCTCAAAACATCTTTATCATCCATTTTGAGTTTTAGACCTGTAACTAGACTTAAGTCCCAGTGAGCCCCAAAGAGGAAATGCAAAGTGTCATCTGGTGAGACGACACTGTACTCCAAAAGAACTGGTTGACTTTTCTAATACTTACAAGTAGAAACCTGGGGAATGTATGTAGGATTGCGTACTGAAGGTGTGGGATAATGGGGGAAGGAACATAAAGATGGATGAGTCTGAGATTGTTGATACAGCCACTAAGCAAAGATTCTTCATTTAGTGTTTCAGCTGGAGAGGTTAGGAAAGGACCTAATAATTTAGTTGGTTGGGTTGCCGAAGGATAGGTTATGTAGTGGACTGCACTAAATCAAGCTGAAGTGCCAAACCTCTGTTGGTATTTTGTAGAAATCCTTAGGCATCCAAAGACCTAGAGAAATTGGCGTGTTAGAGCACATTTATCAGGTTGGTTCCATAGACCCACACATGGAAGGTCCAGAGACACACGGTTGACCACAGTAAGGAGGAAGAAATTCATGAAGGGAGCCCCATCATTCTTGAGAACTGCTATGATTACTGTTTTATATAACTCAGATTTGACAGCGGGAACTGTCCTAAGTGAATTAAGGCACTGAGTTATGATGGGATTGATTGGCCTCCACTGGTAGCGAACAAGTGGTGGTGCCAAACCCACAGAGGCAGGGTGGGTGTGGTTACCAGTCATGGACAGCAGAGTCAAAATGTGACTTTTCTGGACTTACACCATTGGATACTTAGCCGTGGTACCACTAGGAGTGAAACAGATAGGGAATTTGGTAGATATTACCAGATGTGTATAACAATGGCATTGGGGAAGAGTCTGACCTTCTCTAATTTCACAAATGGTAAGGAGAAACAAGATCAACCTTCCAAGGCTGATTCTTATGAGGCAGAAGTTGGATATGCCTCCTGTCTCTGCCATCTTTATCAATTCTAAAACCAACCGACCCTCCTTCTGAACTCGTTACATCTCTACTGGGTTTGATAATTCATTGCAGTGGCCATGCAGAACTCACAGACAATGCTCATGATTATGGGGTTGATTAGAGAAATTGTGTTCAGGGTCAGGAACACTCAGGATGAAGTTCTTCTGTCAGGACAGCCTCTTCCCAGCCATGCTGATAGGCACACCTTTCCTGGGATCTCTACCTTTTCTTAAGATTCTCAACTTGCTCTCTTCAAGGGCCAGGAAACCTATTATGTTGTCTCCTGCAGCAAGGCTGTTACCAGCTCTGTGCCACCACCTCTTCCTGCCTTCATTGTGGCATCAGTCCCTTTCCAGAGTCTAGGAGCTTCTCATTGCAGGGGTTCATGGCCCAAAAGAGATGTTCTATCCTTCTAGTGGTTCTTTCTTGGTCATTATGGGATCCTTTCTCTCCTCCCTCTGTCTTGCCTCTTTTCAAACCCAGCAGGCTGACAAAATTGACCAGTCCCTTTGATGGGCTCCATTATCCTATCACACAGTCCCTCCCAGTCACTTACATGGGCGTTACAAGACCATGGCTGGAAGGACCACACAGAAATGACTCATTGTTCCAGAATCTATTTAATCAAGAGAATTCTAGGTCAGGTGACCAGCATTCTAAGTCCCGTGGCCAGCGTAGAGAGTCATGGTCCCTCAGTTAAGTCCCATACTTGAGCAAGTTTAAAAATGCACCATCCCTTGTTTGAAGAGGTGGTTAGGTCCCCTTGAGAAAAGAATTCACTGCACTGCCAAAAAGGCATAGTGATAATCTTTGTATATTCTGATGTTCCTGAGCCTAAAGTGTACTGGTTACTTCCTGATAAAACCCATAATTGTGGATATTGTTTGTGAATGTTGCGTTGCCATTGAGTGAATTGTCACACCTAGGGAAAGGTAGAGAGTGCTGTGGGAGGGATGGTTAGCGTCAGAGTTGGTGAAGATGGCAGAGAGAGGGGCGTGCCTGAGCCCTGCCTCATGGGAACCAGCTTTGGGCTGTTGGTCTTGACTGCTTTCTTGTGAAGCTAGAGGAGGTTAGATAGCATCTCTGCACTGTTTGTACAAAAAAAATGTTTTCTAAACTCGTTGTACAAGCTTTACATTTCCTTCAGGTGAGTTGTCTTCAGTTTCTAGTTAGTGCTGTATGTGTCATATTGCACGTCTAATGTAAACTTATGTTTTGATTGCAGTTTCTTTGATTGCTCTTTGTCATTTAAGTTACACTTGACCCAGAATGGATTGTTTCGTATTTTCTGAGATAGGGATCAGGTTAATTTTGGTTTTTCACATATGAACCTCATTCTCTAACTACCATTTTTTCAAAAGACGTCTTTTACCTGTATCTCTGGTAATTTTGCATCTTAGGTTTCATTGCTCATGGCTGTTAGGTGTTCTGAGTCACCATAAAGGGACAGTCAACAGTTGTGTTAAGGCAAGTGCCAGCAACAGTTGGCAGCATCTGGGCCTAGAGGCAGTGACCACTCTCACATGGAGCTTTCCCTTCAGCCTCCAGGTCCTGACTCTCCAGCCACAGATAATCACTTGAAGGACGGAGGAGCAGGTTCTAAAATTTGGATTGTTGTCATTTCTGCAGACCACCTTCACAGGAGACTGAAATTTCTGTACAAAATTCAACCTGATCGAGAAAACACAAAGACAAAGCCTTCCAGTTGCCGGCAGTCTCAGGAACAAAAGAAAATGGTAAAGGCCCAGGTGACTTTTCATTTGTTTTATGATTTCCCAATGGCTTGATAAGCCAAGCCAAGAGATCTGTAAAATATCAGTGAAGTTTTTCTGAAAAATATGAATTTGGAAAAATAGAAGCTGGAGAGAAATAAACATAGACTTGGACTTCAGCCCTGGAAAATACATTGTTTATGGAAGTAATATTAAATTACATTGCACACTATATGCAATAGGGAGTTTTGGTGGGTTATATTTACTGTCAACTTGTATTGAATATTTTTCTGTCCAACCCAAGAGAATTACTATGCCCGTTTTTTTAATTACTATTATTATCATTAAGTGCAAGTTTACGGTCCAAATTGACTTTGCATGCTCACCTATCTGCAACTCCATCTGCTTTCCTGTCCCCATGATAGCACAGTCCTCCTCTCCTTTCCACTCCTCTCATGTCCCCTTAACGAACACCTGTCGCCTCCTCTCACCCTCCCATATTCCACCTAGAAAAAAACTAGTAGGCCAGCCTTCTATAAATGTATAAAACCATAAATTACACACACCACATGCTCACACTATGTTGCTGAGTCCAGTCCATTTTTGTCTGAAGAGTTGATCTCAGTACTGGATTCAGGTCTGGACCAGCAGCAGGTCTGGGGGCCATGCTCCCAGGGAACCCTCGAGGCTGTAGGACCATCAGTTCTTGTCTTGTAGTAGAGTTCTTGAACTGAACACCTCTTTTTCTCATTATGCCCAGTTTTTGAGGAAAAAGATAAGTTCCTTGGGGGACTTCGGTATTCCATAAGACTTTCCTCTGAATAGGTTTGTTAAATGTTTCTTCTTGGAAGAGGTGTGGTGAACCATGTGCTGTACAACAGCTTTGCCACAGATGCATGTAAAATGGAACTTGTAGTAGTAGTAATATGAGAATGGCAGACAGCATTCAACCTCCTCAAGTTCAGGGGTACGACAGAGAATCACCATCAGTGTCAGCCCAAGGATGACCTCTGTGAGGTGGAGGCCAATCCTGTACCATCATTTTTTTTTATTTTAAACAGTTCTGAAACCAGCCATCACTTCCATGGCACCCCCTTCTTCTAGGCTTGGGTTGATACTTTGGTGCATTCCTTGTACAAAACTCACAGAATATAGTCATAGTTGGGGGTTTATCAGAGAATCAACAGATTGTAAATTGAAACCAGTTTCAGTTAGTTACACTTTGGAATCAGGATCAGGAATGAGGATCCTGATCATAATCAGGCAGTGTCTCCCTTCTTCAGTACAGGACAGCTGTTTCTGTGTCCTCTTGCTTAGCCCCCTCTCTGCAGACTTTCTCTTTTGGTCCTAGGCCCCTGGGCTGGCCTCTGCCATGCTCAGTTAAGTGTTACAAACCTGTTTAGCTCTACCAGTTAGTGACAAGAGATACCCTCCTCCTCCAGCAAGCCTTATACCTGAAGGCACTCAGCTCTCACTGTGTAGGTTGTTACTGTCACTTCAGCCACTTGTTGACATGTCCTGGAGGTACCTTGCTTCTTGGACCTGATAACCCACTGTGTGTTGTGCCAGTCAGGTGGTGGTTCTGACATTTCCGTCCTGCTGAGCTCTGCTGTGCTCAGCACCACTTCTGACTGACTCGCCTTCTGTAGTGTTTCAGGTGTCTTTCTCCTGCATATAGGAGGCTCTCAACATTGGGACCTCAGGTCAAAAGAATGCACTCCTCTGGGTTCTTCTTGTTGGTAGGGAGGCTCCCCCTTCTGCTTTTGGGATGAGCTCATTTCAAGCGTAGTGGCTTTGCAGATTCACTCATCCCCTCGTAAGGATTCCATACACATTGTTAGCCTGGTCCACACCCGCAGATGTTCCACGCACCTTCTTTACCTTATTACTGAGTCATCCATTCCCCTTGGTGGGCCAGAAGCACCTTATATACATAGTCTCACCCAGTTATATTATAGATATCGCAGAGACTTACAGCTGTCATTTGATTCCAAATCATAGTGACCCTATAAGACACTGCCCCGTAGGATTTCCAAGGCTGGAAATCTTTGTGATAGCAGACTGCCACATCTTTGTCTTGTGGCAGAGGTGGTAAATCTGATCCACCAACCTTTCAGTTAGCAGGCAAGTGCTTAACCACTGTCCCATCTGAGTTCCATAGCATATGAGTAGAAGGACATAGAGAATAATTCACTGCAGTCATTAGCATCAGAACCTGTCTCACTTTAGGAGTGGTACTGACCGGAATCAGCCAAAGGTTATTCTTGGGAGGCAGAGGTCAGACACGCTTCTACTTTCCAAACCTTTCACCAGTTCTGACAGTAGCCATTCCTCTGCAGTACTCTGTGTTTCTCTTCTGGTGTTAGGGTCCGCGATTTTCAAGATGCGACACGGTTACTTTAAAGGTTAAATTTTATTAAAAAATATGCCCAATAGGAAAAATACTGGTGCACCAGGGACGCACCCCAAGCTACACAGAGCAGGGGGCGACGACGAGTTTCCTCAGCGCCCAGTATTTAAGTCGTGAGATTGCAAAGCAGGGAGGGTGAACTGACCTTTACATTGATTGGTTAACTCCTATTAGTTGTAAAATGTGGTAAAGGTCTAGGGGTCACTTGCAGGCTGTCACTTGCAAGGTTGCCCCCACGCTTGTCTTGTGACAGTGTTTTGTAAGACAAAGGTGAGATTATTCTATATTTTCTGCTATTACGTTGTTTCCTGGGGCTTTCTTTAATACCTCCAATTTTTACCGCACCCTTCCTCGTTTCAGCACTGGTTTAGATAATTGTCGTCATAGCCACCGAGAATTTGCAGGCCATATGTATACTTCTGTGGTTTTTAAGGAACAAGATGCAACTCAGAGTCGGGATCCAGTCCTCAGAGTCTCTCAGCCCCTTGAGGACAGGCTCCCCTTGGGCCCATAGGGGAAGGTTCCTTCTCACCTCCTAGAGACAGTGTCCTCCTGGCCCTGTGTCTGTCACCACTGACTCCTGCAGGACTCCTTTCAGGCGTGTTCCCAGTGGCACTGTGCTCCTCGTGGGCCTGTTAAAGTCTTAAGTATTAACAGCTCTCGACCTGTGTTGTGGCTCTTTTAGAAGATTCACTGTCTCTCTCTCTGCTTCTCTCTTCTTTCTGCTGATGCTCTTCCTGCTTCTTTCTCTATTTGAAGCGTGTGTGGTGTTAGCTGAATAGGTACATAAACTCCTTGTCAGTTTTAAGACATGACATTACCTGGAAAGCAGGTCTGTGGGCTACCCCATGCCCTCGTGATAGGCTCAGGACATTCCGTGTGCTGAGTAGGCTGTGCTCACTTTTCCTGCGCGCACTCTGTTGACTTTTACCTGCAAGGTGTGTACCAACCACAGAGCACGTTACGGACCTGGGAGGAAAAAGTATCCAACCATAGAATTTACAATTTAAGGAAGAAACCCTCTGGGGTAGAAAGCTAGGGCAAACGTAACTCCAGGGCTTAGAGGAAAAATCTCCAGCTGTTTGTCCAAAGAACCAGCGCCGAAGGCCACATGAAAAAACTCGTTTAACCATAGGTTGACATTCTCACTCTGTCCGTGTGTACTGACCTCTTTTGTTCTGTTAATTTTCACTTTACTACATTTGGGGAAATTTCTTTGATTGTGCATTACAGCTTACTGTTGTCTCTAGTGTATCTGTTATCAGTTGAGAAATCAACTTCTTTATATGTCCCTTTGGTTTGATTCTTTGGAAACTCCAGCAAATTTATTGCTTTTGTCCAGTTGATGGATATTTCCCTGGGTAAATTGTAATGGCATGGTTTGATCCTTTTTGCCCATTCATAGCCTGCAGCTTGCTCTGTGATTATTGACGCATCTTTTTTCTTTTAATTATTATGATTGAATCAAAATGTACATTCCCAGATAAATTCGCATGCTCACCTATATGCAGCAACCACTGCTCTCCCTGCCCGGTGACAGCACACCCCTCCTCTCTGCTCCATACATGTCCTATCCTCCCAACAGTCTCCTGTCCCCTCCTTTCCACCCACTCCCCTTCCTCCAGCAAGAGGTCAGCAGGATGACATCCTGTAGATGCATAGAACCATAACATTCCCACAAGGTTCGGTCACTCTGCATCGCTAAGTCCAATCCATTGCTGTCCAAAAAGTTGACCTTCGTTATGATTTATGGACAGGGGCAGCATCAGGGCCAGGGGCCATGCTCCCAGGGGAACCCCGAAGCCCCTGGACCATCAGTTGCATTCTTTTAGTGGAGATCTCAGGGTGCACCCCTATTTACTCTCTTGTTGCCAGTGAGACTCAACTTTGTGAGCTCCATCATGGCTGTCACTGGTGGTGGCCGGGTACCATCTGGTTCTTCTGGTCACTAGTCAATGTAGAGACCCACTCATGTGAGTCTTCTGTCTTCTGGGTTCTCTTTTCCCCATGTTAATGCATCTTATTAAAGATTGGTTGATAGACTGTGTAAATGAAGCGAGTTTGTAGCCCAGCCACATTTATGCAGACGAAGTGTCTGAAGAGCATATTGATCAGTTCATCACTTTGCCTTGAAATTGACAAGGAGTTTATTGATACAAACAGTGAGCCATGCAGAGATTTGTGAGGAAAAAAAGGGTCAGAGGAGAAACAACAGGAAGAAATGAGAGGAATAAAGCAGAAAAGAAGAACCTGAGAAAACAGGAGGTAAGGAAACTCCTAAACGAGCTGTCACACTGGTCAAGGACTGTCCAGCCGAAGTCAGTAAGAGGCCCAGCAGAGACCTGCAGCAGAGCCTCTCATGGCGGACAGCAGAGCAGAGAGGGGACTGTCTTCTGTGGGCCACCAGGAGTGGGTACAGCTGTCTGTGAGTTCTGTGTGGCCATGAAAATGGATTAAGGAAGTAGGTAGTGCTGTGAGAGGGAAGTATGGCAGACTTCCACTTCATAGGCATGAGCCTTGGGCTGATCCTGGTCATTGTCCCCGTGAAAAGAGACAGCTTCTGACAATACTACTGATAACTGCTGTTAGTCCCGGTCGCATTTCACAATATACTGTCAGGTGTCTGTTGATACATACAAATATAAGTTGGTATAGTATCTGTGTGTGTGTGTGTGTGTGTTTGTATCTTAGAAAGACTTTCACTGCTACGTGTTTTAGTAAATTCACATGACATGAGTGGATGGATTATGGAATACACAGATTCAGAATCCCCAGTCCTACTGCCATCAAGTTGATTCCAACTCCTCGCTGCCTTATAGAGTAAAACTAACCCATAGAGTTTCCGGGGCAGGACCTGATGGATTTCAGCTGTCGCCCTTCCGGTTACCGGGCATACACTTAACCACTATGCCACCAGGGCTTCCAAATTTAGCATAATTTATTTAATTGTGCTTTTTCTAGAATTTTTTTAAGCACGATTAAGTGAAAATTTTCATTTCATATCCATTTGCTGTATCTAACATTTGTTTAAGAAAATCTGGGTAACTGAATAAAGCTGTCTATGCAGAGGAAATGAGCCAAACAACTTCCCTCACATTTCATTCATTTGATCAAATGGAAAGTAACTCATTAAACAGGATCCTCTTGATACAGGAATCCCTGACATTCAGCGATGTGTTTGTGACATTCACGCGGGAGGAGTGGCAGCTTCTGGACCCTGCGCAGAAGAATCTGTACTGGGCTGTGATGTTGGAGAACTACAGCAACCTGGTGTCTGTTGGTGAGGACAGGTCTCATGCCATTGGCCTTTCTTTTCTCAGCTGCTCTTTCTTTTCTCAGTCTGCTCTCTGGCTCTAGATAAATGGGTTTATTCTTCCTACACTTGACAGAAAAGCCTTTAGTCTGCAAGTTTCAGAATTGTGTTTTCACAAATACAGCATTCAGCATTCATCAACAACTCAAGGCCAGTTTGGTGAGTCTGATTCTGTGATTTCCCTTGAACAGGTTATCGAGTTAGTAAACCAGGTGCCCTCTCCAGGTGGGAACAAGATCAGCCCTGGACTGTGTTAGACACCAGCCACCGTGGAATCTGTTCAGGTAGGTGAATGGAAAGTGGTGAGGCAGAAAGGCTGTGGAAGTCACGATGAAGTGAGAGAAGGTGTCACATTTGTGAGGGGCGTCTGAAAATATGTAAAATCCGAAAATTCACTGCTGTCAAGTAGATTTGGACTCATAGTGACTCTGTAGGTCAGAATAGAACTGCCCCATAGAGTTTCCAAGGAGGGCTTGGCAGAGTTGAACTGCTGACCTTTTAGGTAGCAGATACAGCACTTAACCACTATACTGCCAGGATTTCTGAGAATATGAGAATACCTCCATGTACTCATATCATACAGAAACTTGCACATATACTCCTGTATAAACTCTAGCTGTTGTCCCCATGCTTGACAATACACTCTTCCTTTCTATCTGGTATTTCCCATGTCCATTCAACCAGCTCCTGTCCCCCTGTTGTGTCATTGCCCCTCTGGACGGGAGATGTCATTAGCTTCATGTATCTTAAACTAAAGCCAGGAAGCACACTCTTCGCCACCATCGTTTTATGTCTTGCAGTCCAGTGCAGTCTTTGTCTCAAAAGATGGTTTGTGTTCTGGGCTAACGGAGAGTCCAGGGGCCGTGACTTCTGGGGACCCTACCTCTGTTGGTCCATCAAGTCTGTTGACATTCATTTTGGTAATTTTATTCCATCATTTTCTTCTTCCTAGGATTCTTAAGCCTTTCTCTTCTGTATGTACTTCCTTCTCCATTCACATGATGCGCCACCTTGCAGGCCTTTCCCAGAGATGATTTGTGACTGTTCAGGATAAGGCCTTTTCCTCCCGCGCTGAGTAATATGGATTATCCATCCGTGCACTAAACCTCGCCTTGGATTTGTGACCCCACAGTACACTGCTCTCTCATTGTGTTTCTCTCTGCTTCCTTAGAATGTACTTTGCCTACTCTGAGGTTCTCTAATGGTTCTGATTTTTGTTTTCTCCTTAGTTGTCCTAGTGTTTTAAAGTTTTCTTCAGTTTAATGAGTTTATCATCTGTCTCCTAGAGGAGACTATCAAACTGACATTACCCTTAACATTGTCCAACATAGACCGTTTCATTTATATTTTATTCATGGTGACTACACTTCTGTATGAATTTACATTATCTGCAAGGAACTAGGATCATCTTCCCAATCAAAAAAATTCTTATCATCACAGGTTATCCTTTATTCCTGTATTTTGGAAACTGTAGCCATGCCGGTAATTACTGTTCACATTTCTTAGCCTCAAGATTCTCTTCTGTAAAGGTTCTGTCCTTTGTGAAGATTTTTAAAGTAGAAAAAACATTTTGAATGGACTTCATTTTCAGTTGCGTCATAAGTGAGATGATAACTCATGTCTTCTGAAATTTTAACTCTGATTATAAGAATGCACCCAAGGATGATGCTCATGAGTCCAAAGTGAAATATAGGCCAACTTCCCAACTTGTAGATTGCTTTGAACACCAGCCCTTTTGTGTCAGCTCTCTTGTCTGTTTCAGTGGGTTTGGTTATTCATTGCAGTGGTGAAAGAACAATTGCAAAAACACCCTGTCTGTGATAACAAGTTTAATATAACAACAATGCATGTAATCAAAGAAATGCATAGTGTGGTATCCACCAGTATTTTCTGCATCACATTGGAACACCTCAAGGATATTTGCATATTCTTCCTGAAACAGATGTTCCTGTCTTGTAAATCACAAAAATCTTTCAACCAGGAAGTGTTCTGCCATGTGATTCTTTGGGCTCCACTATCAGCGGTTCTTCTCAGAAGGTTCCCGCTCCTCCTGGTTGGCTTCAGGATAGCTCTTTGATGGTCACAGTTCTTGGGAAGGCCTAATGAGCCTGGCTTCAGGAGAGAGCTTCACAGGCAACTCCCTTAACTGTACTGTGTCCTCTGTGGACAGGTGCCTGCTGCTGCTGTCTTAACACTCAGAGCGTCACTTCTCCTGGGCAGAGTTTGGACTTTACACACAGCTGTCACAGTCCAAGTTTTCTTTCACAAGGGTTCTTGTCTTGCTATAGGCATTTCTTCTATTGCCATTCTAACTCCATGTGTTCCACTTCTCGTACCTGAGTCTGAGAGGGCCTCAGCAGGCCCGCATGTCCAAAGGATGCGCACACGTCCTTTTCTTGTCTCTTGTAAATCTGGAGGCCCCTCAGATTCTCTGTGTCTCCGCCCTTTATGTAGGCTGTCCTCATGACCGGGCCAGGCTCCCAAGGCAGTACAAGCAAAGGTCCGATTGGGTGGGTCTCCACCACCAGTCTCCATAAAGGTCAGTTACTGAACAGCTGTCACAGCAGCAATGCAGTAAATTATTTAACATAGTCCTTGTGGCCTTGGGCTTTGTGACCTGGATACAATGAATGAGGGAGAATATGCAAATAGGATGTATGAAGCCTGTGATCTTTGGAGTTATGCATCAACTTGGCTGGTCCACAATTCACAGTATTGTGTGATTGTCCTCCTTTTTTTTTATTTTATTTTATTTAATATGACCGAGTGAAAATGTACATTCTCATATAAATTTCTGTGCCCACCTATATGCACTTTCCACTGCTCTTCCTGTCCGGTGACAGCACACTATTCCTCTCTGCTCCATACATGTCTCATCCTCCCAACAGCCTCCTTTCCCCTCCTCTCCACCCACTCCCCTTCCTCCAGCCAGAGGTCAGCAGGATGATATCCTATAGATGCACAGAACCATAAAGTGCACCCAAGAAATAGGCACTCTGCGTCACCAAGTCCAATCCATTCGTGTCCAAAGAGTGAACCTTCGTTATGATTTATGGGCAAGGGCTCTTCCTTTTTGATACCTGATGTAATTATCTTCTGTTTTCTCTGTTGTGGATCCTAACCTGTACATGTTAAAGAAGCAGGATTTATGTGGGGTGTATTTTGGGTCAAAGCCTTTCAGGAGCACTTGACTGAAGTCTTCACACTTACTAAAGTAACACCCTTACTTGAGGTGTGGTCTGCATCCAAAGTGTATCTGTGAGTGCTGTGGTGGGGCACTCTCTGCCTAGGGCTTCTTAGTCCACTTTGTCACAGTCTGACCTCTAATTCTTGGGCATGAGCCAGCAGCCTAACTTCTGACTACTGACTCTGGCATTCCCTGGCTGTCACAGCCCCATGGACAGAAGGCCTGTTGTCTCATCTTGTTCACTGTCCTCCACAGGCTGGTGAGCCAGCTCTCTGTCATCTGACCTGCTAATCTGGGTTCCTTTAACGCAGCAACCATGTGAGTCAGGAGAAGCTTACTCCTCACCCACTCATTTGGGTATAGCTGTCCCTCACAACCTTTTGTGAAGCCGTTTCCTTAATAAGGTACTTGATTTCCATGAGAGACCGCAGTGAATTATGGAACCTGAGGAAAGGAGGGGAAATATGATGGGAGGAGTATTTGATTTTACAGATGATGGAGTAATGTTGCCGTTTGGAATAGTTGGACATCTGAGACATCTTTGACCACTGTCTCGTAGAAACCAAGTGTGTCCTGATTCTTATAAAACAGATTATTTATTTATCTCTTTTTGAAGTTAGCAGAGACCAGACTCTACCACCATGATATCCTATACTACACTGTGTCTCAAGGGAACTGGTCAGCAGCAATGGCATCCTGGTGCTGTTGTCAACTTGGCAGGAGTCAGTGTCTGACCTCCTGTAACTTCCCAAGAGGGAAGGAAAGTCAAGGAGACTAGTCCAAACCTGATTCCTAGGAGGCGGAGGTCAGACATGCTTCCCATCTCTCCTCCACCATTGCCAGTTCTGACCCTAACCATTCCTCACATAACAGGATGTACTTTTCTGGTAGGTTTGATAATTCATTGCAGTGGTCACACAGAACTCACAGGCAATCCTTATGATTATGAGCTTGTTTCTGTTATTATATTTTTATCAGTGTATAAGTAGAATTAATCATAGTGGATTTTTTTACTCAAGTCAGAGGGTTGTCAGAAAGGTTCATCTTTCCTAAATGCATGTTTTTAAATGACTTCATTACATGTAAAGATGATGAAAAGTTTCCTTGTTGTCTTGTTTCCTAGAAATCTGGAATGTTGGTGACCACACGCTTGGACATTTACAAAATGAAAGCACACTAGGCAGCATGGAAGAGTCCCGTGAGCATAATGCATTGGAAAATATTTTTCGTCATCATAAAGCTCACTTTCCTTTAAGGGAACATCCTGGTGTGTTTGACTTCTATGGAAACGCTTACATGGAAGATTTAATTCTACCAGTGCTCAACCAGAACAGAACCAGTGCAGTAAAGAACTCTGCTGAGCATAATCGGGATGAGAAAATTGGTCTCCATACTGTCTGGGATCAATTTTCTACTAACATTAAATTTCTTGAGAGTCAGAAGTCAAACTGCATTAAGTCCCAGTGCATTAAGCATGTGAAAACTCAGACAGTAAAGAAACCACATGTGTGTAAAGAATGTGGTAAAGCGTTCATCAGGAAGTCTTTCCTCATTGAGCATCAGATCATTCACACAGGGGAGAACCCCTATAGATGCAGCATATGTGGGGAGACCTTTGTTAAAAAATTGAAGCTTATTGAACATCATCACACAATTCATAAAGGACAAAAGCCATATAAATGCACAGAATGTGACAAAGCCTATCTCAGTAAATCAAAGCTCAGTACACATCAAAAAATTCACCTGGCAGAGAGACCTTACACATGCAGTGATTGTGGAAAAGGCTTCATTTGGAGGTCTAGTCTCACTGTGCATCAGTGTATCCATACTGGAAAAAAACCCTGTATATGTAGTGAATGCGGAAAAACCTTCACGTCGAAGTCCTATCTCACTATTCATCAACGGATTCATAATGGGGAAAAGCCCTTTGTATGCAATAAATGTGGGAAAGGCTTCACCGATAAGAGAAGACTCATTATTCATCACCGAACTCATACTGGTGAAAAACCTTACAAATGCAGTGAGTGTGGAAAAGGCTTCATCCAAAAGACAGATCTTACTATTCATCAGCGAACTCATACTGGAGAGAAACCCTATATATGCAATGAGTGTGGAAAAGGCTTTATCCGTAGGGTCCGTCTGATTACTCATTGCCGGATACATACTGGCGAAAAACCCTACGTGTGCAGTGAATGTGGAAGGGGCTTTACCAACAAGGTAGCTTTGATTACTCATCAGCGAATTCATACAGGTGAAAAACCCTATGTGTGCAGTGAATGTAGAAAGAGTTTCACCCACAAGGTCACTTTGATTACTCATCAGCGAATTCATACTGGCGAAAAACCGTATGTGTGCAGTGAATGCGGCAAAGGCTTCACCCGCAAGGGCCCTCTGATTACTCATCACCGAATTCATACTGGTGAAAAGCCCTATGTATGCACAGAATGTGGAAAATGCTTCAATGAGAAGGCACATCTGAATAGTCATCATCGAATTCATACCGGTGAAAAACCGTATGTATGCAGTGAATGTGGTAAAGGCTTTATTGAGAAGACAGATCTTACTGTTCATCAGCGAACACACACTGGAGAGAAGCCCTATGTGTGCAGTGAGTGTGGAAAAGCCTTCACAAGGAAAGGAACTCTCACTGTTCATCAGCGAACACATACTGGAGAGAAGCCCTATGTGTGCAGCGAATGTGGAAAAGGATTCATACAGAAGGGTCATCTCACTGTTCATCAGCGAACTCACACTGGAGAGAAGCCCTGTATATGCACTACGTGTGGAAAAGCTTTTACCTGGACCAGAAATCTCAATATTCATAAAAAAATTCATACTGGACAAAGACCTTACATATGTTGTCAATGTGGAAAAGGTTTCATACGGAAGCGCGATCTCACTATACACCAACGAACTCACACAGGAGAGAAACCCTATGTGTGCAGTGAATGTGGAAAAGCCTTCCCCCGCAAGAGAAATCTCAAGAAACATTACCGAATTCATACTGGTGAAAAACCCTATGTGTGAAGTGAATGTGGTAAAGACTTCAGCTGAAAGATAGGCCTCTCAGCACATGGGAGGTGTCACACGAGAGTGCCTCCCACTCAGTGCAGTGAATGTTCAGAATTTTATTCAAGTCTCATTATATATCAGAAAATCACCGCAGGTGAAAAACACTTTAAGTGCAGTGAATGTGAGAAAGGCTTCTTCGAGAAACCAAACCTCAGTGTGTACCGTAGGTCTCATAGGATAGATGCCATATGGTGGCGGTGAGTGTGGAAAAACTGTTGTGGATATGTGTTCCCTTCTTTCACATAAAAGAATCAGATGTACAGATATACATGTAACTGTATAGTACATTTATATTACGTTTATATAATACATTCATATATTTTTGTATTTCTATATGTTGTAAAATCATTTCCTCTGTGTGACTTTTGGCCTTGATCTTTGTTTTGATAAACAGCTTAGAATATTTTGTCCCCTTAACCCTGAGATCTTAAGGTCTCTGTCATCATAAACCAGAAAGGCAGTATGGAGGAGGGCGTTCCCATGATGTTTTCCACCAGAAAAAATTGTTGCTAATGTTGAGGGCGTTCCCTTGTCAATTGACATTTTTCTGGGTAAGGTCTAAACAACTTGATAATTGGATATTTTTGTCCAGTCCAGCCTGATATTTAACAAGACCACAGTTGATTGAGAGCTCATTGTAACTGGGGATAGATAGTTGAACTCTAGTGATGGGAGGGAGGGCCTATCTTGGAATTGCTGAGAATAGCAGGAGATGTTGGTTGAGAGCTGGCATGGCAGCGAAACATAACCATGTGAAAGCCGAGAGGTCCCAAAGCTGCTACACTGACTGTGAGTTTGTTCATTTAGCAGAGGAGCAGCAGATGTTAGGTACGGAGCTGTTGTTAGAAACATAAAGTCTTGGGCCCCAAGCCAGTGGTTTCACAGCAGGTCCTTTCCACCAGAGAGTCAGGAATGGGTGCTCCACCAAGAATGCCCCATTATAAAGTGCAACTGTCCAGAACAGTGAGTTTCTCTTATATCTGGCTTTTCTGGCCTTGTGTGTATAATCCTGTCAAAAATGATTGGTTGGCCCACTCAACCTGTCATTGGTCTGTTTTTGCAGGGATCGCTCAGTTTTGTATGCTGATTGAGTGAATTGTGTTCTTCTATGGTAACTGTTGGTTTGTATTCATGTTGGGAACGCCACTGGTTCAAGATGAATATAAGGACCACGCCCATGGAGGTCAGGAATGCCCTCCCTGCCAGCAGGAAGAGCTTGCAGCTAAGCAAGTCTTTTAAACCTGGGGTCCTTGTTCTGAGAACCTCGTAGACACAAGAGAAAAAAGCTTGAACACTGAAGGCTGTGCGCTACAGTGAAAAGTAGGGCCGAGCACAGCGGAGCCCCGTTGGAGAGAAATGGCAGCAGAACAAATTGTGGGAGCCAGGAGACCAGTGTGAGATGGCCTGGTGGACTGAGGAGCACACACAGAGCAAGCTGAGCACCTCCTGGGAAGAGGCTTGCCAGTGGAGTGGAGTGCCTCTGGGAACTTACTGGCAGAGCTAAAGAGTTTTATCATTAGCTCTACCTTGGCAGAGGCCCCTGGATGCCACAGTTGAGACAAGTTTCTCCCGGTGGGCACTGCCACCAAAAGAGCATGCTGGGAAGCATGGGCAGTAGAAGGGCCCGGGTCTTCAAAGTGAGCAAGTGGCCCTCTAAGATGCATCAGTTGGTCTCAAACTACCTGTAACAAAGGAGAATGAAGAACACTGAAGACGCGAGGGAAATAGGAGCCCGAGACAAAAAGGACCACACAAACCAGAGACTCCCATCAGCCTGAGGCCAGAAGAACTAGATCAGTGACCACCTGGAGAGGGAACATGACGGAGAGTCCATGACAGAGCAGGAGAAAAGAGGGATTCAGACCTCAAAGTCTAGTATGAAGGTCAGACATCATGGCCTGACTGAAATTGGAAGGAGCTGGACAGCGTTAGCCCCAAACTAGAAGCATTCTGGAAGGAGACTCTTCAGACACATTGGACTGGACTGAAAGACGTGAAATGACACTTGCGAAGAGTGTGCTTCTTAGCTCTGGTAGATTCGTGAGACTTAATGGGCGGCTCCTGTCCAGAGGTGAGGTGGTGAAGGCAGAAAGGGACAGGAGCTGGTTGAATGGACATGGGAAGTACAGGGTAGAAAAGAAGTACGCTGTCACATTACAGGGAGAGCAACTAGGGTCACTGGACTATGTATAAATTTTTGTACAAGAAGCTAACTTGAATTGTAAACTTTCACTTAAAACTCAATTAAAAAACCAAACACATAAGGGCCTGTGTGGATCGTGAATCCTTTTCATATGGCTTTCTAGTGATGGTCTCGTGATGCCACTGAATGAGTGGGACTATGCGAATAAGGTATGTGCAAGTCTTACCTGGGTGGGGTGGGACATACAAATGAGGTTCCTGTGGCCCACTAAGAGGTTTGATCAGTTTGCTGCTAGGCTTAAAATGAGCCAGCCCTAATGTGTATGTCATCCACATGCCTGGTTAGATTTATGCCTAGGTATTTTGTTCTCCTGGATGCTATTGTTAATGGAATTGTTTCCCAGTTTCCTTTTCAGATTTCTCATTTCTGGTGTATAGAAACCTAGGAAATTTTTATTTGTTCATTTTGTATCTTGCAGCTTTGCTAAGTTCCCCTGTTGGTTGTGGAAGGTTTTTGGAGGGCTCTTTGGGAATATAAATTGACATGCTGTTACTTCTTTTCCAATCTGAATACCTTTTCTTATTGCTTTTTCTTCTCTTCTTGCTTTTCTGTACTCGTTACGGAAAACAGAATAGTGGTTCCTTCAAAGAACTAAACACAGGAGTTGCAGTTTCCTTCCTGGATATATATCCGAAAGACGTAAAAGCAGAGACTCAAAGACTTATATACCAGTGTTCACTGCATTATGTGTTCCAAATGATCACTCTCATATTCCTTGTCTCACCATGGTCTTGGTAATCACACCAATAATTGTGGGCCTCTGCAGTTGAGGTGCTGTGGTCCACCAAGGGAATTGGATAGCTTGCTGGTAATGTAAATCAGTGCATAGCACTTTTATGCCATTGGGATCATGTAAATTAAAGTGTCTAACAAAGGATTTGGTTAGTTTTGCTATCCCGGCTAGTTTCAAATAAGCCATCCGAAAGGTCGACTGGAGAGGTGGGAGAGGGTAAACTGAGTACCACCGAGCAAAAGAGTGAGGAATGGGGCATGTCCTTTAGATCCAGGGTCCGTGCTCTAGGGATCCTGCAGACCCAGGAGGTAGATAGCAGTAATACTCAAGATGATGCTAGTTGATGAGAAGCTGGGGCAGAGAAATGGCTGCAGCAAAAGCAGGACACCAGTGTGAGATACTAAAATAGGCCTTCTGTCCCATGGAGTCAGGCAGTTACGTGGGTGTGAAGCAAGACACATGAGTGGCTTCGGGTAGGAGCCTTATTGGCAGAGTGAGGTACCTCTGGGCACCCACTGATGGAGTTACATTTGCTAAGCCATGGAATAAGAGAGCTCAGGGCCTTTGGGCGGGAGGCTGGCTGGCAGATGGGGGCCTCCTGGTGCTTGTTACTGGAACTAAGCTTGCTGATGCACATGGCAAGGAAGCTGACTACCTTTGGGATGATGCTGGCAGAGTGAGGTGTCCTTGGGTGTGTATTGGTAGAGCTCCAGAGCAGTGCTGATTCTGTGTCAGGGGACTTGGTCATTGAGTGGCCTGCCTGTGGGCACAGTTGAGGGGAGACTGGCATGATGAAAGAAGTATGTTTTGATGTTGAGTTATAACCTGTTACTTTCTTAGTCAACCCCATAATTGAGAGTACAATCTCTGAGTTTTTTGTGGTCATTGCAATGAAATGAAACCCAACAAAGAAGAAGAGTGCTATAGGAGGCATGACTGGTATCAGAACTGGTTAAAAGGTTGGAGCATGGCCGCTTGGGGGAGTGGTGTGTGTGTCTTAAAAGCTAGCCAGTGGCCATCTAAGTTGTATCAATTGATCCCAACCTACCTGCAGCAGAGGAGAATGAAAGACATCAAAGGCACAAGGAAAATATGAGCCCAAGAGACAGAAAGAGTCACACAATCCAGACTACCTCAGCGTGAGAGCAGAAGAACTATATTGTGTTTGGCCACTACCAGTAACTGTCCTGTCAGGAAATACTACATAGTCCGTGACCTAGTGGGGTAAAAATAGGTGCACAGAACTCAAACTTCATTGAAAAGACCAGACGTGATGGTCTGACAGACTGAAGATCTTCTGAAGACATGGCCCCCGGACTGTCTGTTGTACTAGAACAGAAACCATTCTGAAAACAAACTGTTGAAACAAAGATTGGACTGGACTTGAAGCCATAAACTGATCCTGGTGAAGAGCACTTCTTGCCATTAGTAGATACACGAGGTTAGTGGGGAGCTCCTGTCCAGTGGTGAGATAAGTGCAGTAGGACAGGAGCTGGTTAAAAGGACTCAGAAATACAAGGAGGAAAGAAAGTCTGCTGTCACATGGTGGGGAGAACAGCTAGAGTTACACAGCAGTGTGTGTAAGTTTTGGTATGACATTGATTGCAAACTTACAGCACAAAAAAATACTTTTTTAAATAGAAGTTTGAAGGTAGAGGTATGTTTGATATTCACCTTTTAGGAATCAGCCTTGGACTATTGATGCTGATAATAATTCTCTCTTCTTGGAAAGTTAGACAAGAATGTCAGACACCTCTGCCACACCATTCTTAAAGTTAGCATCAAAAGCAGAATGGGTTGCAATGGCTCCAGACTCATGAAATCATGGGCCCTTGGAAGAGAAAGCATGAAAGGACATGGGAAATGAAAGTTTTGATTCTTAGATGGCTATTTTCCCTGTTGTCACCTATAAGGGCTGTTTTGCTGCTGCTGAGGGGAAAAAAAAAAAAAGATTTATCAGGAGTGCTGTGAGGCAACGCCCAGGCCAGTTAAACAATATATCTAAGGAGGGCTAGGCTGTCTGGTTCCACACAGCCGGAGATTCAACACCATATATATATACAGATATATCTTGCATTTTATCTTTTCCACTCATTGACTATCTTCCCCTTCATTGTATATATGTATAATAATATGTATTTTTTATATATACACATATATTAGATTTACTATGGATACTGAATGTGTCTCCTACCTAGTGTTGTAAAACAGACCTAAATGTATGAGAAAATTTATATTGCATAATTGAGATAACAGAGAGCAGGTAACTTCACCTTCAACCAATATTTGATTGGATATGCTAAAGGGGAAGAAGGATTTCCCCGAAGGAAAGAGAAGCTGTTGCTTGGAATGGAACAGAACTGTGCATAGGTGCTGGGGGCATAGGTAGAAAACCTGAGCGAGAACCAGCAGGTTTTCATTCGGAAAGACTTGTAGACCTACCCAGAACTGATTGGAGAGCAGGAAATTTGCAGCTGAAGGAAGCTTCTGTTTAACAGACATCAATTGGTCTCAACCCACCTGGAACAGAACAGAACGAAGGACGTCAAAGACAGGAGGACAGTGTGAGCCCAGGAGACAGATGGGACCAAATGATTCAGAATCTACACCAGCATGAGACCGAAGAAATAGATGGTGTCCAGCCACTGTTGGTGTCTGCCTTGAGAGGTAATACAATGTCAGTGGGAGAAAAATAGGGATAGAGATTTAGAATTCTTTTAAAAGACCAGACTTGATGTGTGGTGCCTGGGGTCTTAAAAGCCATCAAGTTGTCCCAACCCACCTGAAACAGGTGACAGCCAAGAACATCAAAGACATGAGGATAAGTGAGCACAGGAGACAGAAGGACCCCTAGGGTTGGTACTATGTCGGCATGGTGCCAGAAGAACCAGATGGTGCCCGGCCCCCACCAGTGGCAGCCTTGATAAGGAGCACAGTGTAGAGTCCCTGAGATAGCACCAGGAAAAGAGATGTGCAGATCAAGAACTCCACTAAAAAGACCAGAAATGATGGTCTGACAATGTGGAGGGTCCCTTGGGAACGTGGTTCCTAGACTTGCTGTTGGCCCAGACCTGAAATCATATTGAAATCAACACTTCAAAGAATGGACTGGACTTGGAGACAGAGGAGCATGTGGCATGTGTACTTTATGGTTTTTATACATTTATAGAAGGCTGTCCTACTGGTTTCTTTCTAAAGGGAGAAGAGGGGACAGGTGTTTGTTTAAGAGGATACTAGAAGAGGATGAAGGAGTGTGCTTTCACAGGGTGAAGAGAGTAGATAGAGTTGCAGAGAGGAGGCCATGCAAAATTGATTTGGATTTTATACTTTCACTTAATCATAATTTTTTTTTAAAAAAAAAGACCAGACTTGATGGCCCATCAAACTGGAGGGTCCCCTGAGACCATGGCCCCTGGTCTTGCTGCTATCCCAGAGCTGAAACCAGCACCAAAGAAAACTCTTGAGACAAAATTGGACTAGACTGTCAGTAATGAGGCTGTCAGAGCAGCTCCCCTATGGTAATGAGACAAGAAGGTGGAGAAGAGGGGACAGGACTAGGTTGAAAGAATATAGAAAGGACAGAGTGCAAAGGAGGAAGGTACTGTCACAGAGCTGGGACACCAGATGGATCACGTAGGGGTCTCAGTATGGGCTTGAATATGGCAAATTGACTTCATTTGTAAACTTTTCCTTAATCCCAATAAATATAACAGAAAAAATGTAAAAAAAGTGATAATAAAAATGCATCAATAAAAAAAAAGAACTCCCTTCTAGGACTGCGATTTAAATGGTGCTGGCATGTAGACATCCTGGTATGGTCACTTGTGGTAACCACAAATAAAAATGGTGTCACAGCAGTGGCTAACATCCTCTACAGTCACAGTAGGTAGGAAAATCAAGGCCAACAACCCAAAAGTGATTCCTGTTGAGGTGAAGGGCACACATGCTACCTCTCTTTGACACTTTTACCAATTCCGGCACTCTTATGGACTGCATTGCGACCTCTTGTTGTGACATGCCAGTATTGAGCAATTTCTGTATTTTGTCATATAATGTGATTTTCTTCCTTTGTGTTGTAAATCCTACCACTATGATGTTAATGAGGTGGGGTTAGAGACAGTATGTGAGGCAGGACTGAATGTATAAGAGTAGGTTGTATTTGAAGTCAGTCTCTTAAAATAGGAAAGGCAAGGGAGCAGAGAGAGAGAGATGGGGTCCTTGTATAACCAAGAATGTCCTGGGATCAGAACACATTCTTTGGACTCAGGTTCTAACACTGAGAAGCCCCTGGACCAGGGGAAGATTGGTGGCAGGGATCTTCCTTCAGAACTGAGAGGCAAAGCCTACCTTAGGCCTGGCACCCTCAATTTAGACTTCTAGCCTTCTAAATTGTGAGAAAATAAATTTCTCCTTTTTTAGACATCCCTTGTAGTATTTCGGTTACAGCAGCACCAAGACACCAATCATCTGTCCCATGGCACTCTGTACTTCTTTGCTGGGGTGGATAATTCTTCACAGTGATCATTGAGTATTCAAAACTATGGCTTTTACCAGGGAATAAACAGATTATAATTCAGGTTCCAGAATCCTCAAAATACAGTTCTTTTTGCTGTGGACAGCCTCTGTTTGCTGTGCTCACACTCAGGGCTTCTTACTAGCACCTCAGCCTCTTCCTTGCTTGGACAAGCATTGTAAAGCTCTTCTCCTTCTGCTGAGAAGTACTTAAGAGACATCCCACTCTGAAAGAAAGCCTTGGCCCAGAGTTGCTCAGGTGTAGCTGAATGGGTAGAAAAACATAGCTCAAAATAGTGCCTTGAGGCACCCTACTCTACCAGCAAGCCCCCCACCCAAAGGCAGTCAGCTTTCTTGCTCTGTGGACCAGGAAGCCCAACATCCCATCTCCTGCCACTTTGTGGCTGCCATTGCCCTGCCACCACTTACCATTTTCAGTGTTTTAGCCATCTCTTAGTGACCTGGTTCCAGGAATTTCTCAGTAGAGTTCCTAGATCCAAGGTACTCGTTCTACTCTTGGCTCTTCTTTTTTGGTGGTGCTGATATCCTCTCCATCTACCTCTGAGATGGCTCATTTGAAGTTTTGTGAGATAGCACACCTAGTAGCAATGGGACTAGGAGACTTGTATGAGACAGCACAGTTGGTTTCCTAGCCCATGGAGTAAGGTTGTTACAATGGTTGTGCCAAAGCATGGAGCACTAGCATCACTGGCAGGAAGCTCACTGGTGGAGTGGAGTGCCTCTGGGCACCTTTTTTTTTTTTTTTTTTGGCAGAACTAGGCTTGCAGATCAAGAAAACAAGAGAGCTGAGTGCCTTGGATCTGAGGCTTGCTGGTGGGATGGGGTGCTCTTAGGTACTTAGTGGCAGAGCTAAATCATTTCAGCAAGGCTGAGGGCCTGAGGGACAGAAGGATGCCTGCCTTTGGGCACAGCTGCTGTAAATCTTATCCTGATGAAAGAACTGTATCCTGATCTAGATTGTAACATGTCACCTCCCAAATAAATTCCATAACTGTGAGTTTGGTCTGTGAGTTATGTGTGGCCATTGCAATGAATTATGAAATCCAGCAGAGAAGTAAAGAGTGCCATGGGAGTGACAGCTGGTGTTAGAATTAGTAAAAAGTTTGGAGGATGGAGGTAAGTTTGACCTCTGGCAGGTAGCAATTAGCCTTGAGTAGTTGATGCTGGTAATGATTATTCTTTCACCTTGTGGAGTTAGTGAAGGAGGCCAGATGCCACCCCCATCCCATTATTACACAACACTGTTTGTTCACAGTAGCCAAAAGGTGGAACCAACCTAAATGTCCACAGAAGATGAATGGATAAACAAAATGTGATACCTACATACAATGGAGTAGTCTTCCTTCAGCAGGAGAAATGAAATGTTGATTCAGGCCACGGTATGGATGGAGCTTGAAGACATTATGCTGAGCAAACCAAGGCAATCATAAGAGGGCAAATATTGTATGAACTGACTTACATGAAAAGGCAAATATATAGAGAGAGACCAAAGTTTATAAGTAGTTACCAGGAGTGGGAGGGAAAGGGATAAAGTGTGCTTAGGGTGATGGGAAAGTTGCATTGATTAAGGGGTAAGTTGTACAGCCAATTATTGCAATTGCTGTCAATAAATTGGAAACACTGATGGCTTATTGGTTAAGAGCAACAGCTGCTAATCAAAAGATTGGTAGTATGAACCCACCAGATGCTCTTTGGAAACTCTATGGGGCAGTTCTACTCTGTCTTATAGGGTTACTATGAGTCATGATTGACTCAGTATTGGTGGATTTGGGGCAGTAACTTGTACACCTGTAAAAAACTGATTTGGCAAAAGTTGTACTACAGATATATTTTCAACAACAACAACAAAAAGTAATTGCTGAGTCTGCTATGTGCAACCAAACACCACTTGGATTTGGTTCCTTGGTGTGGAGGTTTAGACTCATGCTTTCATGAGACGAACTAGTGAATTGACCCAGTAATGTGTTTAGTGCTTCTGTTCTACCTCCTAGTTTGTTCCCTAGTGCCTGGGGTCTTATAAGCTTGCAAGTGGCCATCCAAGGCACCACAGTTGGTCTTTATTCACCTACAGCTGCAGAGCAAGAAGGAGAGTCCAGAATAGGAGGAAGATATACAGTGTGTGGCTAATTGCCTCCATGAACAACTACCTCCTTTGCTGTGATAGTAGAAGAATAGGTTGGTACCTGGGTACCATCACTGAATGTTTTGATCAATGATTCTGTAGAAGTATTCTGATCACAAGGGAGGAAATATAAAAAATTGTCAGGGACACTAGACTGATAGATGCTGGATGAACTCAAGAAATGACTGCCTGACACAATCTTGAAACCTTAAGCCAAAAATGTCTCCTGAAATCATCTTAAAATGAAGCAATAATTTAGTTCAGTTAGTAAAATAAAGACAGGGCAGCCTTGAACATTGTGCTCTTGGAAGACCTATCTGTATGGTATGCATTTGAGGACATGAACTCTAAGGATTAGGTAGGAAGCACCGGATGTGAGTTTATGTTAATAAGGGAGGACAATTCAGAAAAAGAGAGAATGGTTGCACACCTCAAGGAATAGGTTCCATATCAATAAATTGTACACTGATAAATGAATTGTTTTTCCTGAATATATTCTCAACAGTGCTAAAATAAAATCTAAAAAGCCGGTTCCAGAGGTTGAGGGGAGAACTCACTACCATCAAGAAGCAGACCCAGGAGCCAAGTACATTGTTCAGACTCAGGTCCCTATGCTGAGCAGTCCCTAGACCCAGGGGACAGGCAGAACTGCAACGTGGGCGACTGGGCAAGACGGTGAGAAGCCAAGACAAGCACAGCAGAGAAACAGCGGCGCGAGGACCGGGAGACCGTCATGAGATTTCGTGGTGGGCATCCTGGCTTTCGGAATGAGGTGGCCACACTGGGCTTCCCAGACCTGGGAGTGAGGGAGCTGAGTGCCTTTGGGCAGGAGGGTTGTGGCTGGAGTATGTTTTAGTCACCTGGTATTGCTCCAACAGAAAATACCATGAGTGGATGGTTTCATGAAGAGAAACTTTATTGTCACAGTCTAGTAAGCCACAAATCCATTCACAAGTTATAAGTCCGTTCAATAAGAGAAATTATCATAGTCCAGTAGACTGAGTCCAAATTGAAGAGAAGCATCTTAGTACGGGAACCTCAGGTCCAAAGGACGCGCTCTGCTCTCAGTGCTGCCTTCTTGGTAGCATGGGGTTCCTGGCTTACTCTGCTCACTTCTCTGCCTTGTATCCCACAGCTGGTGACTTGAGTCCTGCCTCACCACCACAACTGCTGCCCATTCTCTGTCATCAGTACCACAGGGGCAGGATTCACAACACATGGGAGGAATGGCACCGTACTGGGACTCACAGCCGAGTCAAATCAACGCATACAGTCTTGGGGCACACAGTACAGTCCATGACAGAGTGTGGTGCCTCTGGGCAGTTAATGGCAGTGATGAATGGGCTTGTGACCCACAGAGCAAGAGAACTGAGGGCAAGAGAGCAGAGGCCACTGGTGGGCATAGCTAAGAGAAGGGCCTGCCAGCAGGAATGTCCAAAAAGAAAAAAGCTTTTTTCTTGGAAGCTGTCACAACTGACAAATCACTTCCCGTCTGCTGAGTTGTGTTACCTGATGGAATGGGTTCTGCCCAGTGCGACACTTCGAGTCAGTTGAGAGACACCATGCTTTGCAGAGAGTGAAAGTTGTCTTATTGTGAGCCAGTCAGGAAGGAACTCAGACCAAGTTTCAAATCAAGCTCCATGAAGCTGGGGATTCTAAGGCAATTATAGGTTTCGTAGGGAAGTTACACATAATAAATGAGGTGTCAGGGAATAGGAGGGCAATTTCAGGACCCCCTGGCTGCTGTGGGGTGCATCCCTGGCTGCTGTGGGGCTGCATCCCTGGCTGCTGTGGGGTGCATCCCTGGCTGCTGTGGGGGTGCATCCCTGGCTGCTGTGGGGTGCATCCCTGGCTGCTGTGGGGGTACATCCCTGGCTGCTGTGGGGGTACATCCCTGGCTGCTGTGGGGGTACATCCCTGGCTGCTGTGGGGGTACATCCCTGGCTGCTGTGGGGGTACATCCCTGGCTGCTGTGGGGGTGCATCCCTGGCTGCTGTGGGGGTGCATCCCTGGCTGCTGTGGGGGTGCATCCCTGGCTGCTGGTGTGTGATTTCTTTCAAGGGCTATGACTCATGAAATCTGAGGACAGTAGTTTGTGGCTTATTGCCTATGCCCAAAAGGAGAGGTAAGGGAACAGTTGTTGAGTAGTGAAACGGCCTTGAGCAGAAAAGCAGTAATACAACCTCGGGCTATAACACGGAATGTCTGTCAGGCAATCACAGGTCTCGGAGGGGAGATGGGAGGAGAGGGAACAGTTTAACCTTGCTGGCTACATTTGTCTTCTGTTATTTCCAAGTTAATCTTGATCCTGAGTTGTAATCTGCTACTTCCTTAATAAACCAGCTTATCATGATTATGGCCCGTGAGTTCTGTGTGGCCTTGCAATGAATTACGGAGCCCAGCAGTGAAGTACAAGTGTTGAGCTGAGGGAGGGGCGGGGTGCAGCTGATGTCACCAGTAACGAATTCAGACTGGGGGTGTCTCTGATATCCACCTCACAGGCACCAGCTTTGTGCTGATCCTGACTTGCTTCCCTCCTCTGAAGTTGAGTTCTGAGGCTAGGTTTCACCTTGCATGTGTGGAAATCTCAGAGTATCACTGTTTTGCAATCAACTATGAGGAGAATCATTAAATCCAATGCAAGTCCTGCTTTCTGACTGCTGTTCAGTTCTGACGCCAGCCACACATGCAGTACTTCTTTCTCTGACTCTAGGCATTCAGAGCTAGGTCCTGTCTTCTGTACTAAAGGACACTGTCTTTTAGCTCAAGACTTTGAGCGCCATAAAGCTTGCTCACTTTGGACTTGTAGCTAGGCATTTTGGGTTCCCACCCCCTCTTCAAGATGCTAACCATAAGCCTGGAACACTACTCCTCCCTACCCGGCCTCATTTCTGACCTACTGGCTGTAAATCCAGGGTTTCCCAGCCCTCAAGATTATGGTTCCCCAACAGCCTTGCTTCTGACCTGGTGGCTCCCACTAATATTTTAAGTTTCGTAATTTGCTTGAATCAGTCACAAAGCTTACATAAAACAGGGTACTTAAGATTATGGCTTTGTAATAGCAAAAAAGCTACAAAGGAAGGAATGCATAAGTCAAAATTTGGAAGAATTCCCACGGCAGAACTTCCATGTCCCAAACACTGCCACTTACTGTTTCTTCGAAGTTCATGGATGTCATTCACCATCCTAAAACCCAAGGAACTTTCGTGTCCGGAGCTTTTACTGAGTTAAGTACATAATCATGTTAGGGCCTGTCTTAATTTTATCTAGCCAAAAAGCTAGCCAAGTGCCGTCAAGTCGGATCCGACTCATGTTATCTAGGGCAGCTATGATAAATACCTTGAGTTGGTTGCTTTGCCAAATTTGTTTTCTCACAGTTTAGGATTCTAGACGTGCAATTCATGGTGCAGGCTCCAGAGGAAGGTCCTTACCTCTTTTGAGATCTTGCTCCTGGCTGGGCATCTCTCCTCCCCTGTTCTTTGCTACTTTTGCTTGCTTGTTTAATGTCTTTTATATCACAAAAGAGACTGATTCAAGATATACTCTAATCCTATCTACCCATGGAAGCAGCAGTCAAGAACTCAAAAGACACATTGCATTGGAAAAATCCGCTGCTGCAAAGCATCTCTTTAAAGTATTGAAACGTAAAAATGACATCTTGTAGAGAATAGTGTGCCTGACCCAAGCCATGGTATTTTCAGTTGCATCGTATGCATGCAAACGCTGGACAATGAATAAGCAAGATGGAAGAACTGGTACCTTTGAAATATGGTATTGGAGAAGAACATTGAATGTACTGTAGACTGCCAAAGAACAAACAGATCTGTTCTGGAAGAAGTCCAACCTGAGTGCTCCTTGGAAGCAAAGATTGTGAGACTGCAGCTCATATAATTTGGACATGTTGTCTGGAGGGATCAGGCCCTGGAGAAAGACACTATGCTTGGTAGGGTGGACAGTCAGTTAAAAAGAGGAAGACCTTCAACAAGACGGATTGACACAGCGGCTGCAATGATAGGCCTAAGCAAAAAAATGATCGTGGGCATGGCACAGGACCAGGCAGTATTTTGATCTGTTGTGCACGGGGTCGCTACAGTTCAGAACCAACTCAACTGCACCTAACAACCCCAGTAACAATTGTGACTTAGTAATAGAAACAAGCCATTCTAAAATGGAATTATAAACATAGACAAAGAGGTTAAGATTTACATCACCTTTTTTTGTGGGACACAGTTTAATTCATAATAGAGCTTCAGTGCATAGTCTTTGTTTGTTGAATCATGGCTCCACCTCCCACTTCCTAAGGTCAGCTGATGTCAGGGCACTGGGGGGGAGGGCATTCTTTCTAGATTGAATACCCCTCATTCATTAGCACAAGCCCTCAGTTAATTGGCCTAAATAAGGACTCAACTCAACCCAACCCACTGTTATCAATTCTGACTCCTAGCCACCCTATAGGTTAGAGTGGGACAGCACTATGGGGTTCCCAAGGCTCTACACCTTTAGGGAAGCCAACTGTCATATCTTTCTTCAACAGAGCAGCTGGTGGGTTGGAATCCTTGACCTGTCAGTTAACAACCAGGTCTTAACAACTGCACCACTGGGACTCCTTAAATAGCAGAAACCAAAGCCACTGCCGTCAAGTTGATTCTGACTCATAATGACTTAGAGGGCAGACTAGAACTGCTCCATCAGGGGTTTGAGGAATGGCTGGGGAATTTCAACTGCCAGTCTTTCAGTTAACAGCTGAGTGCTTAAGCACGGTTCCAAACCACGGCTCTTTAAATAACAAAGATAACTCAGTTATTCAAGATAACCCAGTATTTTAAAATGATTTTGCCAGGGGGAAAGGTCCAAATTTCACTGGCTAAAGTTAGTTGTAAAGCCCCCACTATACACCTTGCCACAAGAAACAAGATCATTAGATTCCTTTCACTAAACAGTGAGGGCCCAGGACGGCACGGCCAGGTCTGCCCGGAGCCTGTGGGCCAGATACGGAACTCACCTCTCCAAGGGTGACGTCCCAGGGGAAAGAGGCTCAGTGTAAGCCTATGCCTGGTCACACGGCCTCTGCTCCCACACCGAGGATGCTCACGGTCCCGCTGAAGGTTCCCTTTCACCTGTCCCCACTACCTCATTCCCTTCAGCACTTAGAGGCAGCAGTACCACTCAGCGGTTAGGAGTGTAATCTAACGTCACGGTATCCGAGTTTGAATCTGTCCTGCCACGAGCCAGCCGTGTGCCCATGAGGAACAGTGAATGTTTACCTGTGTCTGGATTTTATCTTTAAAATCATTATCTGCTTCATAGGATGTTTGTGGAAAGCAGGTAAAACAGCCCCTGGAAACGGCCAGTTAACAAAGGTACTGTTCTTATTATTCCTATGGAGAAGAGAAAGAGAAATTGAGAATATTAGTGTGTGTGAGTTAACTCATAAATCTGTAGCTTGACGATGGCAAATGCTGACAGGCCCCGAGCCAAGAGTTTCCCAGGGAGCCATTTGATGTTTTGAATGATCTTTGGTGGCAGAGATGCTTGTAAGGACCAATGAGGTGGCCAGTCATGCAGTGGAGGTAGCCCCGGATGGACAGTGGGTTCCCTTCCCACGACTCTGTGGTAAGTATGCTCTGGCCATAAGCTGAATACTTTTTCATTTTATTTTATTATTTCAAGTTTCCATTGTATGGTTGTGGAAGCTGACAAATTCCAAATCCATGGGTCAGGTGTAGACTTCTCCCAACTCACATAACTGCAAGGGCTGATGAACTCAAACTGGCAGATCAGGCTGCTGGTGGCCTGTGAATCCTAGAATGGGCAGGTTGGATGGAAGGCTTCTGGCTCAAGTCCCAAGAGCCAGAGGTTAGACAATCAGAAACCAGAAACAGTATTCAGATGCAGGGAGAGACAGCCCAGCTGCAACACCTACACAATAGAAATCACATCCCAGGGGAGGGCATACGTGAGTAAGGACAGGACCTAAGTTACATCTTCTTGCAAAATTGTGACTTAAGCGACACCTTGCACCAGTCCTGCCTCGGTAGCTTGCAGAGGTCGGGATCTACAGCGCGTGCAGTGGAGGCCAGCCACAAAGCACCAGGAACCATGGCCTAGCCAAGGTGGCACGTAACCATAATCCTCAAAGGTTCCATAGCCCTTATTTGCATAGTGCCACCCAGTGATTGTGAGAGTCATCCCCTGGCCCTTGTAGCCATGACCTTCTCACACTAGAGGGAACATCCTCCTCCTAACATTGGCGTGGGGCAGATTTGAACCACCTCTCATTTCACAAGGGCGATGGAGAATCAGTTACCCTATTTGCACAGTCCTGCTGAATCCCCTGGAACTCTGGTGGTGCAGTGATTAACCATGTAGCTGTTAACCACAGGTCCTTAGTTCAAGTCCACCAGTCGCTCTTTGAAAATGCTATGGGACAGTTCAACCTGTTCTGCGGGATCCCTATGACTTGGAATGGACTCCACAGCTACTGATTCAGTTTGGGTTTTGGCTTTTGCCCAAGGGTTTGGGTGAGAGTTACAAGACCATGGTGCCAAACCAAACCAAAGCCACTGCCACTGAGTTCATGCCACCTCATTGTGACTCTATAGGTCAGAGGAGAATGGCCCCATGGAGTTTCCAAGATGCACCTGGCAGATTTGAGTTGTCAACCTTGTGATTAGCAGCCATACCACTTAACCACTAGGCCAAGACCATATTGAAAAACTCAAAGAAACAGAAGTCACTGCTATCGAGTCAATTCTGACTCACAGTGACACTACAGACAGAATAGAACTGCTCCATAGAGTTTCCAGGGAGGGTCAATGCCTTCGAACTGCCCACCTTTTGGTTAGCAGCCGTAGCACTTAACCACTATGCAACCAGGGTTACCAGTAGTGAGAAAGACCACACAAAAACAACCCATTACACTTACCTTTATTTATCAGTATCTTTATAAATCAAGTCTTCATGTTTTGGTGCTGGCATGAGTATGGTAACAGCTAATTACGCACTACAGCATTGTAAGAAGTTCACATTGCTAATGGTAGGAAATACAAATATGGAGAAATAGTCTCAGTGGGGTTCGTAACAGTAACTTCAATACGTGGGAAGTTGGTGTCTTAGTCATCTAAAAACCCACTGCTGTCAAGTTGATTCAGACTCACAGCGACCCTATAGGACAGAGTAGAACTGCCCTGTAGAGTTTCCAAGGAGTGCCTGGCAGATTCGAGCTGATGATCTTCGGGTTAGCAGACATAACACTTAACCAGTAAACCCCCAGGGTTTCCCTTGGTCATCTAGTGCTGCTGTAACAGAAATACCACAAGAGGATGGCTTTAGAGAAAAGCAATTGATTCTGTCACTGTCCAGTAGGTACAAGTCCAAATTCAGAGCTTCAGCCCCAGGGGATGTCTTTCTCTGCTGGCTTTGTATGAAAGTCCTTGTTGTCACTCTTCCCCTGGACTGGGAGCTTCCGAGGTGCAGGGACCCTGGGTCCAAAGGCTGCACTCTGCTTCCAGGACGGTTTCCTCTTGGTATGAAGTCCCCAGCTCTCTTCTAGCTTCCCTTTCCTTTATACCCCAAGGCACAATGTGATCTTACTGATCTAGTCCCGCCTCACTAACAGCTGCCTCCCAGTCTCCCTCATTAACATTACAGAGACAGGATTTACAGCAAACAGGAACATGGCTCAATACTGGGAGGCATGGCCCAGCCAAATTGCTACACACATTTTTGGGGGAAAAACAACTCAATCCGTAACAGTTGGGGATTTCCTGTAAATCACAGAAATAAAATAAAGCAACAAGGACAAGGAACATGGTGTGATCCGTGTGTATGTGTGTGTGTGTGTGTGTGTGTATTTTAGATAATGTCTGACAGGAAGCTATGTTTCTGGGTAAATTCTCATTCTAAAAGCACGGTTCTGGCAGCTCTTTCCGTGATAATGTTGTTGAGCTGGGGTGCAAACATCCCTGGAGATTTTCTCACCCTTTGGCGCTGCCCTCAGACTAGCAGACCAGATGTTTCCCATTTCATAAAGTGAAAAATAAAGCTAATGAGTTCATATACACATTTCATATAATGAAAATTTTATTTTTAACACCTATTTTCAGATAATCATCCTGCCCAAAGGTATTCTTAACTGCTTGTGCTTTAAAAACTGCTGGCTGAGAAATGGAACGAAGAGGTAAACTGAGGTAGGGTTGACTCAGTCTGAGAATTGTCCCCTCCCAGGTGTGAGGCCAGGCTTGGATTCCCAGCAGGGCATTGGCCTCACCTATAGTAGCCTTTCCCCTTGACCCTACCCCAAACAGAACCCAGGCTCCAGACTTTTCCTCTCCCTGTAGCCACTTGGTGTCAGCCTTTTCCAGTTAAGAAGCTTTCCATTATGTCAGCTTTCCTGCTTTTCCATTTTCCTGAGTTCCTTTACCAAGAGTTAGAATCAACTCGACAGTAGTTGTTGAAATGAGGAAGGGCACGATAAAGCCAAGCCCCAGGAAACAATTTAGTAGCAGAAAATTCCATAAAATAATCTCACCTTTGTCTACAAAACACTGTCACAAGACAAGCCTGGGGGCAACCTTGCAAGTGACACCCTGCAAGTGACCCCTAGACCTTGACCACATTTTACAACTAATAGGAGTTAACCAATCAATGTAAAGGTCAGTTTACCCTCCCTGCTTTTCAATCCCATGACTTAAATACTGGGCGCTGAGGAAACTCGTGGTCGCCCCCTGCTTTGCGTAGCTTGGGGTGCATCTCTGGTGCACCAGTATTTCTCCTATTGGGCATATTTTTTAATAAAATTTAACCTTTAAAGTAACAGTGTCGCATCTTGAAAATCGCGGACCCTAACATAGTGGTTTAGCTTTTGGGGTTTTTACCCAAGAGGATATTTCTGTTGTACTGACTCTCCAACTCCTACTCGGTGTTTCTAAACCTTCCTTCTTTATGTTTTAACACAGTGTTGAAAGGGCTCAGGCGTATCACATTTATTTGTCTAGGTTGCTGAATACGTAGCCATTGAAAAGCTATTCATTTTTTGCAAGAGTCCAGAGGAGAAGGAACAGGACAGTTTTATTGGCTTCCTCTGTGGTCAGAGAGAGAAATTTTGATGGCAGTTATCCTGCTTTGATTTTGAAATGTTCTTATGCAAACCTGAGGGAACTCAACTCTGTCCATAAAATTCAGGGAGGTTATTGACAGGACTCTGTCCCTGAAATCAGGGAGGTCATTTTATCTAATGATCAGACCCCCCCATTAACTGGAAACAGTGTGATACGCATGCCCCACAGGGATGACCAAAAACAGCCTGGTAGGCCCCACCTGGTATAACCACAAAACCATAAATAACTTTATGCTTGTCTTCCCCACCCTCTTAATTGAGAGCTCTACACTCATCAATATCTTGACCATAAACAGACCCTAGCCCTTCTAATCAACACTTCTTCCTTATTCAAACCCTAAGTCCTCTAACCAGAATTTCTTGCTATTCCTCTTTCTTTCCTCACCAAACCATAAACCCCCTCACCCGACATACCTCCCTGAAACTTTGAAACTATAGAAAACCTGCCCTACTAGGGAGAGGAGGTCTGAGCCACTCTCGGCTCAGATGCCACTCTCTTTCTCTTCCAATAAACTTTCCTGGACCCTTGGACTGGTGTGTTTCTGCCTCTGTTTCTGGCCACCCTCTTCCCAACAAAACCCAAACCCCACTGTCTTCAGAACTCATAGAGACCATGTACAGTCTCCAAGGCTGTAGATCTTGGCAAAAGCCAATTGCCACACCTTTTGCCCACTGAGTGTCTGATGGTTTCCAACTGCTGACCTTCAGGTTAGCAATCAATCACTTAAAGGACGCTCACTAGGGGCTCATTATTCTTACACAGGTAAACAAATATTCCATTGCAGACATCTGTCACCAAAATTAACGCAACAGTGGCTCTTCCTTCACTCCAAATGTGCCAGTCCTTTATTTTCTTTTGCAAACTGGGCTTACTAAGTATGACTTTGAAAAGATATAGCTGGGTGAAGATACAGAGACCAGCTTGTGAAGCCATATCCATTGATGTCAGTAAAAGGCAGAGGGTAGTACTCAGTGAATTCTGTTGAGGTTAGCTAAAGCTTGGCAGTTTATATTTGTTCCTCTTCTCTTATTTTGTTTATAAAAACCCTGATGGGGTAGTTAATTAGCCATTAACCAAAAAAGTCAGCAGTTAGAATCTGCCAGGTGCTCCTTGGAAACTCTATGGAACAGTTTTACTCTGTTGTATAAGGTTGCTGGGAGTCTGAATTGACTAAACAGCAACAGGCTTGTTTTTTTCGTTTCTTCTCTTTGTGACCCATCTTGTACCTAGCTTCTTGGCAGCATTTCATTTTACAAGAAACAAAATGATCTCCCTCATGGGTATGGAGTAAATGCTCAGAATAAACTTCATGTGCAAATTCCCATGAGTTTAGATTATTTTTAACCCTGGATACTGGCACAAAAACAGCCCCCTTTTATTCTGCACGTCATGTATTCAAATATGGCTGTTGTCATGGATTGAACTATGTCCCCCCAAAAATGTGCGTAGCCATTTGACTGGGCCATGATTCCCAATATATATGATTGTCCTCCCTTCTGTGACTTTCCTATGCTGTATGTTAGACACGGTTAGGGTGGGACTATAAATCCCTTCCTAAAGTCCCCTCCCATGCTCCATTGCAAAGGGAGTTTTCCTGGAGCCTGGCCTGCACTACCTTTTATCTTTTCAACCTACAAGAGATAAAAGGAAGGGGAAGCAAGCAGAGAGTTGGGAACCTCACACCAACAAGAAAGCAGCACCGGGAGAAGAGCGCGTCCTTCAGACCTGAGGTTCCTGCTCCAAGATGCTCTCTGAACAAAGACTGATGCAAGACAGGGACTTTCCTCCAAGGCTGACATGGAGGAAAGCCTTCCCCTGGAGCAGACATCCTGAATTTGGACTTCTGGCCTACCAGACTGCATAAGAATAAACTTCTCTTTGCTAAAGCCATTCACTTTGTGGTATTTCTATTAGAAGAGCACTAGATGACTAAAACACTTTCTTCCAATTTTCAGTTTTAATTGTACATAAGGTCTATGATCTCCTGGGAGTCACACTGATTTTGATTTTTGCCTCCCGGGGCTCTGGAAGCTTTTTGATCCATTTTGCCTATTGAACTCCCATAGTTGATTGTATCGCCTTTCTCTGCTCTCTAAGCCACCTGGCTCACAGGGGTGTGAGTCCTGCAAGGATTCTGCTCATGGTAATTCTATCATCATTCTTTTTATGTTATCTGATCTCCACTTACTTCTGTTTCTGTCAAAATTCTGAAGCCTCCCAATATTCCTGCCTTGGTTTTGATTGTGAGGTCTGCAATTATTTCTAGGAAATCTTTCCTGAGGATTTTAGTTACTGGGTCTATTTCTTGGGACCCATTTCCAAGACTGGCTATTATTATTATTATCTCTTCTTATATTAGCCTGATCAGTAAAGATTATATATCCTCTTTGTACTGGAGGGGTGGTATTCTGGAAGGTTTGTTTTGTTTGGCCTTGAACCTGTTGTCCTAATCTTATTATAGCAGCTGTTTCTTGCAGAGTTTTAGCTCCTGGTTGCATAGTGGTTAAGTGCTACCTCTGCTAACCAAAAGTCAGCAGTTCAAATGTGCCAGGTGCTCCTTGGAAACTCTGTGGAGCAATTCTACTCTGTTCTGTAGGGTTGCTATGAGTCAGAATCTGTGGGATTTTTTATTAAGATGGTGAAAGCCATTTGTCGCTCCTTAGATGCTCCCATCAAGAAAGCCTTCTTGATGGTGCTACTAGCCAGTACCACAAATGAAGTTGGGTATAGCTTTGTGTCATCATAGACCGAAGCCATAATTGCTAACTTCCTAACCACTTTCACTGACCCTTTTAGATCATGCCATTTTAGCTGATCTCTGTAACTGGTAGGATCTAAATACTTAGAGGTTTTTTTTTTTTGTTTTTTTTTTTTTTTTTTGGCCAAGCAGAGGTAACCCAATGCCACAGACTATATGGAACTTTTGGATTGTTCCCAACATAATCTCATCAACTTCTGATTAGCTAACATATCTTCCATTAATCCACTCATCTGTAACATTTCCTGGTCTAATGGTACTTGCCCCTTTGTCCCAAATTTTCAGGAACCATTCCACATCGGAAGTTTCCTTCTGACAAAGATTGATTCTCTCCACTAAAAGACAGCAATTGATGGTCCGAGGGCTGGTGAGCTCCTCTGGGAGCTTGGCCTCTCAGCTGCTACTACCTCTGATCATTATTCATTACTGAGGTCAACTCTTCGAACAGGAACGGATCGGACTTGGGCACATAAGGTGATCATATGATGTGTCCACTTTATGGTTCTATGTATCTACAGGATGCTGTGCTACTGGACACATACTAGAAGGGAGAGGAGAGGGTGGAGAGGAGGCGATAGGAGACTGTTAGCAGGATATGACGGAAAGGAAGAATGTGCTGTCACTGGGCAAGGAGACCAGAGGGAACTGCAGATAGGCGGGGACGTAAATTTAACTTGGACTGTATACTACTTTCAATCAATGACAATTAAAAAAAAAAAAAAATCGGTTCTCATCGGCTGCAGCTGCAGCTCTTGTCGAGTGAAATCCGCAGTTTCAACCTGAGTAATGGTCTCACCACTTTCTTTGGTTTGTTGCTTCCTAACTATGGTGGTTTAGCATGAGCCAATCCATCTGGCCATGGATCGCAGCCATCGGGAAGACATCCATCCAACGGAAAATACTCCTGGTCCCCCTGAGAACGGAAATCTGCGAGGTCAACTTGACCATTCTGCTGGCCGGCAATTATATCCTGCGCAACGGGCTTGCTTTTTCCTACAACACTTCGGTAGCACTCTCTTTGCCTACCCTTAGGTCCTATCAGCATCCGGCTGAGAAATTGTCTGCGTTAAAATAGCAGGCACCTCCTTAGGTTCCGCTGTGTTAAGAACTGGCTTTACATTCGTCGGCTGCTTCATAGCTATCTGTATATCATCTACTACTTGGTAAGTCCTGTTTTACGAACAATCTCCTAGGCGGGCAGCCAAGGATCCCCCAACAGAAGGTGGTTATTAACACGTGGCAGGGAGCGTTTGAACCTCCTCCACCAGACCTTTGTTGGCGTGGTATTGCCGGAAAAGGCCACTAGGTGGCGCCTAAAGCACGTCTATTAGAAATTCTTGTTTTTAACTAATAGCTTCGTTGCCGGCGCCAGGTAGCTACTGAGTAAACCGGTACCGCTCGCTGTTCTACAGCTAAATTTGTCCTTCCAGGTTCAAGAAGTACTCTGTATAGTCTTTATTTCTAATTTATGGCCCTTTCCAGCAATTCTGACAATAACGTACTGCTTAACTCCCGGGCTTTTACCAAACAGATTTTTAAACCACCTGATCGTAATTAGCCCATAATCTGTTCCCTTATTGACCCTTTTAAGGTCTATAGGTAGTTTCCAAGCAGGTGTTCTTGCTTTCAATATTTCTTTTCCTTCCACTAAGGGGTAGTTACCCAAATATCCCTATGTTTTTCTCAATAATATAGCCAAATGATCTTATTATTGTTATTAATTATTTATCAAATATTAATATCTATTATTATCATTAGCAAATACCCTGCTCACTGCACCAAAATTTTCCTGTTGGGGACGTATTAGGGGCCACTAGAGATAAATACGTGGCCACAAGTCTTGGGGTTAGTAGTAAGCTTTATTTAATATCTCGGTTAAAAACACATTTACACATATATTTTGGTTAAAAACACACACTGATGTATTTATAGATTAAAAACACATACTTGTAAACAAGCACAGACAGGGAAAAGTGGTAGCACTTCAAAGTGACCAAAAAGGCTACGTTAGTTATGCTAATTTAAAACCACACGCAGGTTCCCACCAAGTCCCGCAGGGACCGCATGGTTCCATCAGCTCACACCTCCCTAAAACCAGGTTTCACGCTAATGAATTTGAAGATTGGCTGTGCTCTCACCGTCCAGACATCAGGCGAGTCTGGAGCAGGATTCTGTGATGGCGAGGTGTCGCGGAGGTAAGTCCCACAGGGACAGTATGGGCGGTCCTGGCACCAACAGAAGACCGCCACAGTCACTTGAACCAGGCATTTGAGGACGAAGCTGATGAAGTCCAGGATCAGGTCACAGCACATCAGCAGACTGGTGGGCACAGAGTCTCGGGAGAAGGCTTCACACCCCAAGTCCAGAGTGCTGGATTTTTATAATAATGTGTGAACAAGTTACTGGCTTAGTTCTGGTCCTTACTGTCTGGTCCATAAGGCTCATCTTCTGGTGCCTCAAGCTGTTAACTTCTTCCTGATTGGTTGCCACCTCTGTCCTCCTTCCACCTATCTGCTGCCGTGTCTATTTGGTACTTGTTTTTCTCCTTCTTAGATTTCTTCACCATGACGTTGCATCTTCTCACCACCTTACTTTAGCTTAAGCACAGCCGTTTTGTATTTCAATACTTTGACCAAGTTTTATTTTATTTATTTATTTAATAATCATGATTGAATGAAAATGTACATTCCCATATAAATTTGCATGCTGACCTACATGCAGCTTCCACTGCTCTCCCTGCAGGGTGACAGCACACTCTTCCTCTCTGCTCCATACATGTCTTATCTTCCCAGCAGTCTCCTATCTTTTCCTCTCCACTCATTCCCCTTCCTCTGGTATGAGGTCAACAGGATGACCTCTTATAGATGCCTAGAACCATAAAGTGCCCACACACTATGGTCACTCTGTGTCAGCAAGTCCAATCCATTGCTGTCCGAAAAGTTGACCTTCATTATGATTTACGGGCAGGGGCAGCGTCAGGGCCAGGGGGCATGCTACTTTGACCAATTTTTAATTTAGCTTATGCTTAGGACTAAACCCCACCACCCCACCTCTGTCATTAACATTGTGGCCAATGAGCGGCTCCCTCTGCTCTCCCTGCCCAGTGACAGCACACTCCTCTTCTCCATTCTGTACGTGTCGTATCCTCCTAACAATCTCCTATCCCCTCCTCTCTACTCTCTCCCCGGCGTCCAGTAAGAAGTCAGCCGGATGACATCCTATAGATGCACAGAACCTATAGTGCACACATGCTATGGTTGCTCTGTGTCACCAAGTCCAATCCATTTCTGTCCAAAGAGTTGACCTCCATTATGATTTATGGACAAGGGCAGTATCAGGACCAGGGGCCATGCTCCCTGGGGAACTCCGAGGTCTCTGGGCCATCAACTGCAGTCTTTTAGTGGAGATCTCAGAGTGCACCCGTTTTTATTTTTATGTTGCCAGTGAGACTGAACTTTGTAAGCCCCATCATGCCTATCACTGGTGGTAGTTGGGCACCATCCGGTTCTTCCAGTCACATGTCAGTATAGTCACCCACTCACGTGGGTCTGTCTGTCTTCTCAGTTCTCTTTGCCCCATGTCGTTTTGGTCCTTGAAGATCATCCATGGAACAGAAGGTTCTTTAAGACCAAAGAGCATTCTCATCTCCTTAGTGTACTGTTTGGATAGGGAATGGCATCTTAAACATGGACTATTTAAAACAGAGGGTAGGTAAAGGCATGAAGTAGCTGGCTGGCACACTTTTGTGTATATGTGTCATCGATTAAATTATGCCCCCCCAAAAAAGTGTAGATGAGTTTGGCTGGGCCATGAGTCCCAGTATTGTATGATAGTCCACCATTTGATGGGCTTTTCCTATGTGTTTTAAATTCTATCATTATGATTTAATAAGACGGATTAACCCACTGCCATCAAGTTGATTCCAACTTATAGTGACCCTACAGGACAGAGTAGAACTGCCCCATAGAGTTCCAAGGAGCACCTGGCAGATTTGAATTGCTGACCTTTTGGTTAGCAGATGTAGCACTTAACCACTACACCACCAGGGTTTCCAATGAAATAGGTTAGTGGGAGTTATACTGGTGAGGTCTGGAGAATTAGATAGTGTCTTAAGATAGTCTCTGTTGAGATATAAAGAAGATAAGCTAGCAGAGAGACATGGCAACCTCATGGCACCAAGGGAGCAGAGCTGAGAGCAGAGCACAGGAACCTGAGGTTCCTGAGCTAAGGTTCTCCCAGATCGAGGGAAGAGGGATAGATCACAAGGACCTTTCTCTAGAGCTGGCAGGGAAAGAAAGCCTTCCCCTCAAGCCAGGGCCGTGACTTTGGACTTCTAGTCTACTAGACTCTGAGTGAATAGACTCTCTTTGTTGAAGCCATCCACTTGTGGTATTTCTGTTATAGCAACAGTAAATAAGACAGTATGCTCGCATCAAACTGAGGGGCCAGGGAAATATGCTGGTAGGATTATTTTCATGAGTTCTGGTTGTTGACAAGGTTAATTGTGAGTGTGAAGAAGTGGCCTAAGGAGAAGGCACTGCTGGACTGCTGTACAGTTGCCAAACTTAAAATCCTTTAAAGGTTTTGCTTTGTTGATACTTTATATGACTCAGAGAACAGGAATAATCTTCTCTCGGTTAAATTTTATCAGAGGCAAGAAAGGGTGAAGACTAGATGACTTAGAGAACCTGAGCAGATCAGATGGACTCCAGCAGACCTGAACAGCTGGTACCTGAGTAACCTCACCTTCAGTTCTCTTTGGTCTATTAAAAGACTCATTATTAATGACTGTTTTGACCTGGTAAAATGACTAAAAGAGGGTAGTTATCATCCAAGTATGAAAGAACTAGGAATAGACAAGCCAGAAGGTTACCTGCATGTGATGGATCACTTTTATGTGGCCTTTCTAGCCATGGACTTATGACTCCTACACAAGTGACTGGGCAGGACTGTGCAGGTACAGTAATTGTGGCCCGCCAAAGGAACTGGTCAGTTTTGTCATCCCAGTGGGCTTGAGATAGGCCAACTCAGAGTCAGGAAAGGAGAAGTTTCCCACCACCTCCAAGGAAGAACATCTGGGAGCTGGCACATCCTTAGGACACAGGATCTCTGTGCCGAGAAGCTTCTAGAGAAAGAGATCAAGTCACAACCTGAAGACACTGAGGAGCAGTGGCAAGAGAGACTTGGCAGCAGAGACCCAGAAGCAGAGACCCAGCTCAGCAGGCTTCCTAACCAGTGGAGAAATCTTACTGCCTTTGGGCAGGGGCCTAGCACCAGCTAGTGGCATGCCTGCAAGCAAGGCTGGGAAGGTGTTGCCCTGATGGAAGAACTGTATCCTTGAGTGTTGCTGAGCCTGAATTGTAACATGTCACTCCCTTAATAAACTCTATGGTTTGTGAGTTTTGCAAGGCACTGCAAAGAAGTATCAAATTCAGCAGAGAAGTAATGAGTGCCATGCCAGGGGGATGGTTGCTGTCAGAATTGGCAAAGATGGCAGAGATAGGAGGTATGTCTGACTTCTGTCTCGTAGGAATCAGCATTGAGCTGTTGATCTTGATTCTCCTTCCCCCACGTGAAATTAGAGGAGGTCATATACTACCTCCACACTGTTTTTACAGCAAGTTAGTCATGGAGAGGCTGATGGCAGAGACGCGTGATGGATGAGAGGCCCAATACAGAATGTAAGTAAGATCTCATCAAGCTACCACAAAGGCTGTGAGCTAGGACAGGTAGAAGCAGAGAGGTCCGTAAGGAATAGGCTGATCATAGTTTTACCGTAAAATACGGGTTTGAGTCTCCTGCTGCAAAGCCAATAGTGAGACAGGGGTGAGGTGAGTAACAAGAGGGCCTTACTATGTACCAGCAAACAAGAGACAGTGGAATGGACTCCTGCAAAAATCTATCTGCCTTTTGGAGACTGACCAGAGGGTTTTATAGGTTCAGGGGTTAAGCTTCATGAGTTTGAAGAATGTTAGTTCTCCTTTCAGATGGACAGGTTGACCTGTGGGTATTCTTTCAGGGTCTGTTAGCCCCACCCTGGTTTTTGTCACAGTATGGGCCCCCATTGTCTAGCTGTCTTGCTCCAGGTCTTATTGGATGCTGTTCTGTTTCTTTAAGAGAAACAAAGTTAATTATAAACTTCATACAATATGGAGAATAGGAAGGGGAAGAGGGGAGAGAAATCATAAATCACAAAATCACCAAAGTATATGAAAGTTTACCATGTAAGCCATACAGAAACAGTTTTATAGTTACCCAGGAAACTAGACCTTTACCACTCCCTTTTCATACTGCTCCTGCATTTTTGCACCTGTAATTTCTTTCTCATGCTAGTGTGGAGGACAGCAGAGAGCACCTAAGAACTGAGCGGACTGCTACACTGGCTGTGTGCTGGGCCACTTAGCAATAGAGTGGCTGATAACAGACAAGCCCACAGTGGATATCCTGACAGAGGAGAGGCCCAACAGTGGAGAGGTGCTTCTAGAAGACTAGCAACTGAGATAGCTGAGTAGGGTGATACAATGGTTGTGGGCTGGGCCTGTTGCCAGCAAGAAGGCTGATGGCAGAAAGCCAGTGGTGTAGTCCGATGGTGGAAAGGCCCTAGAGCAGGGAGGCTTTGGTGGCAGAGAACTGCCTGAGGGATCATTTTTGCTGCAAGGGTTACCCTGTGAGTAAACTGTCATGACTAATTGCACCCTAGTTACATCCTGTTACTTCCAAGTTGATCCTGAATTGTAGCCTGTTGCCTCCCTAATAAACTACATACGAGGTTTGACAATTAAGTTTACGAACTTACTACCTTGTGCTTATGTTGGCAGCACTGTACAAACAACTCAGTAAGGCTTCAGAACCTAGGGATATCGGTGTCATGCAGCTGAGTGGCATTCATTATTGTTGTGTGTTTTGGTGTGCCATCACGGGAATGTCAAAGATTGAATTAGAGCAACTAACAAACATTAAATTTCTTGTTAAACTTGGCAAGACTGGAAGTGAAATTGGGGACACGCTAGTCCAAGTTTATGGGGGTAATGCCATGAAGAAAATGGCAGTATACACATGAATTAAACATTTTTGTGAGGGAAGAGAAAGTGTCAGTGATGAAGAGAGGTCAGAGCAGCCAGTAATGAGCAGAACTGACAAAAACATTGCAAAAACTCATCAAATTGTGCATCAAAAGTTATCGACTAACTGTGAGAAGCATAGCAGCTCAAGTAAACATCAGTAGAGAAACAGGAGAATCTTAACTGAAAATCTTGGCATGATAAAGGTGTGTGCACAGATAGTCCTGAAGAAGCTCACTGAATGAACAAAAAGCAAGGAGAGTCAAAGTTTCTCAAGATCTTTTAGAGAGGCAAGACAATGTTTGGGGCGATGTTATAAGAGGTGACGAAACATGGTGTACCAAAATGACTCTGAAACAAAGCATGAAAGTGCACAGTGGACGTTTACCACTTCCCCACAAACAAAAAATTCCATCAGTCCCAATCAAGAGAAAAAATGATGTTGCTAATCTTTTTTGGTATCAGAGGGATTGTTTATTATGAATTTGTACCAATTGGACAAACAGTTAAACAAGTTTACTATTTGGAAGTGCTGAAAAGACTGCATGAAAAGTTAAACAAAAATGACCAGAACTTTTTGCCAACAACTCGTGGCTCATGCATCACAATGCACCAGCTCACACAGCACTGTCTGTGAGGGAGTTTTTAGCCAGTAAACAAATAACTGTATTGAAACACCCTCCCAGCTTGCCTGATCTACCCACAGTGACTTTTTTCTTTACCCATAGATAAAGGAAATCTTAAAGGAAGGCATTTGATGATTCAGGAATCAAGGGTAGTAGGATAACAGCTCTAATGGCCATTCCAGAAAAAGAGTTCCAAAATGGCTTTGAAGGGTAAACAAAGAGCTGGCACTGGTGCATAGCTTCCCAAGAGGAGTACTTTGAAGGTGACTGTAGTGATACTTAGCAATGAGGTGTGTAGCACTTTTTCTAGGATGTGTTTGGAAACTTAATTGTCAGACCTTGTAACTATGGATATGGTCTGTGAGTTCTGTGTGGCCATTGCCATGGATTATCAAACCCAGCAGAGAAGTAGGGAGTGCCATTGGTGGAACAGCTGATATCAGAAATGATCAAGAAGACTGCAAGATATCAACAAGAGAAAGGCAAATAACCCAGTTAAACATTGGACAAAGGAGATTTATAGGCATTACTGAAGACATCCAGGCAGCCAAAAGAAATGTGAGGAAATGCTAACAATCATTAGATATTAGAGAAATACAAATCAAAACTACGATGATATACCCATCTCACGCCAACAAGGTTGGCAGTAATCCCAAAACACAAAATAACAAAAGCTGGAGAGGCTGTGGAGAGACTGGAACTCTCCTACCCCGCTGCTAGGAATGCAAAATGGTACAACGTCTTTGGAAGGCAGTTTGGTGCTTTCTTAAAAAGCTGGAAATAAAAATACCATATGATCCAGCAATCCCACTCTTAGAATATATCCTATAGAAATAAAGGCAGTCATTCAAACAGATACATGCACATGAATGTTTATTGTCGACCACAGCAAAAAGATGGAATCAACCTAGGTGCCCATCAACAGATGAATGGATAAACAAACTATAGTACATATACACAATGGAACACTATGCAATGATAAAGAATGATGATTTTAGGAAGCATGTCATAACCTGGTTTCAATTAGAAGACATGGTGAGTGAATGAGTCAGCTATAGAAGGACAAGTATTGTATGAGACTTCTGCTGTAACGACTTAGAAATGGACTTTATATATAGAAGAAAAGATTCTTTGATGGCTACAAGGGTGGGGAGGGAGGGAGAGGGTTGTTCAGAGATTAGATAGTCAATAGGAATTCAGTTAGGTGAAGGGGGTGACAGCACACAGTAGAGACGGCGGATCAGCATAACTCAACTATGCCACAAAATGAAACGTTTTCTAAACTCAACTCACCATTTCAAAGGATAAGGTAGCAGGGACAGAGGTCTGGGGACCATGTTTTCAGGGGACACTGAGGTCAATTGACATAACTAGCCTTTTGCTAAAACAGTCTTCTGCACCCCATATTGGTGGGTGGCATCTGGGGTCTTAAAAGCTAGCAAGCTGCCGTCTGAGGAACACCAAATGGTCCCAACCCATCTAGAACAAATGACAACCGAGAACATCAAAGACACGAGTAAAAATGAACCTAGAAGACAGGACCCATATGAATGGGAGACTGCATCAGAGTGAGACGAGAAGAACAAGACGGTGCCTGTCCTCCACCGAAGTCAGCTGTGAAGGGAGACACAATGTAAAGTCCCTGATGTAGCACAAGTAAAAGAGGTGTGCAATTCAGGAACTCTACTAAAAGGCAAAAATTGATGATCTGACAGCCTGGAGGGTCCCCTGGGGACATGACCCCTAGACTTGCTGTTGGCCCAGACCTGAAACCAGTACTAAGGTCAATTCTTCAGACAAGAATGGACTGGACTTGGGGATACAGTGTGAGCATGTGGTGTATGTACTTTATGGTTTTATGCATTTATAGGAGGCTGTCCTATTGGCTTCTTTCTAGATGGGGGAGGGGAGGGTGGAGAGGAGGGGACAAGTGCTCATTAAGAGGACACTAGAAGTAAAGAGTGAAAAGGAGGAGCATGCTGACACAGAGTGAGGAGAGCAGATGGAGTTACAGCTGGGCAGGCATGCACAATTGATTTGGATTGTATACTTTCACTTAATCATAAAAAAAAGAAAGAAATGGTGAAGATGTTTGAAGAGGGGATATTTCTCTGACCTCCACCTCATAGGAATCAGCTGTGTGCCTCTTCTCATTCTTTATTCATCACGTAATTAGACAAATCTTTGCACTATTTATACCTACATTATTTTAAATTCCCTGATAGTTTTTCTAAGTATTTATATCTCAGTAGATTATAAATGACTTGATACTAATAATTCGTGACTATTTAAAATTTCAAATTAAAAATTCAGTTCCTTAGTTCATGAATTCAGTTGCCATGTATGACTAATGCCCACCAGACTGAACAGCACAAACAATGAGTAAGACATTCTAGCTGTGTGCCATGAATGGAATTATGTTGTCCGCAAACCGTGTGTAACAATTTGGCTGGGTCATGGTTCCCAACATTGTGTCATTGTCCTCTATTTTGTGATTTTAATTCTCCTATATGCTGTAAACCTAATCTTTTCCTGTGGTTAATAGACTGAATTATGTTAAAGAGGACTAGGGGGGGACTGCAACACCCTTAGTATGGCCGCATCTTTGATCCAATGTAAAGAGTTTCCCCAGGGTGTTACCTGCATCACCTTTTATTTTACAAGGGATAAAAGGAAAGGTAAGTAAGCAGAGAGCTGGGGAACTTATGCTACCAAGAAAGCAATGCTGGGAGAAGAACACATCCCTTGGACCTAAGGTTCTTGCACTGGGATGCTTGAAGAGAAGACTGATGCATCACAAGGACTTTCCTCCAGAGATGACAGAGAGAGAAAGCCTGTCACTGGAGCCGGTACCCTGAATTTGGACTTCTAGCCTACTAGACTGTGAGAGACTAAATTTCTCTTTGTGAAAGCATCCACTTGTAGTATTTCTGTTACAGTAGCACCAGACAACTAAGATACTCTATGTGTGACTGGAACATGTGTACTGAAAGCTCCATCATTTCCATCATGTCAGAAAATATTGGAGAGCACTGCTTTGCATGCTTTTATATTTGCCAACACACAAAGGTACTATTTTGATTTGGAAAGTGGATGAAGGATCCCTTGAACTAATTTAAGAGCATTTTATAATTATAGTGAATGAACCATTGGAAGGTAGTTTGCAAAAGAGTTGATTCTAGAAACATTTTTATGTGGCATTGGAGAGTGTTTTAGTCAGCTAGGGCTGCTCTAACAGAAATACCACAGGGTGGACAGCTTTAACAAAGGAAGGTTTATTCTTACATAGTCCGGTGGGCTGCAAGTCCATATTCAGGGTGTCCGCTCCAGGGGAAGGCTTTCCCCCTTGTTGGCTCTGGAGGAAAGTCAGGTATTGCATCAGTCTTTGTCCAGGGAGCATCTTGGCGCAGGAACCTCAGGTATGAAGGATGCGCTCTTCTCCAGGTGCTGATTGCTTGATCGTGTGAGGTTCCCAGTTCTCTGCTTCCTTCTCTTTCCTTTTATCTCTTGTAAAATGAAAGGATTAAGGGTGGGGCAAGCCATACTCCAGGGAAACCCCCTTTACAGTGGAGCAGGGAGGTGATTTTATAAAGGGATTTACAGTCCCACCCTAATACTTTAACAGACAGCATAGGAAAATCACAAAATAGAGGACAATCATAGACTACAGGGAATCAAGGCCCAGCCACACGGCTACACGTATCTTGAGGGGGACCCAATTCGATCCATGACGGAGAGATTCAATAACTGAATACAGACATGGAAGAACAAAAAATGCAGAGGATCCCTGGAATAAGCAGAAAAAAATTCCAAGCAAAAACTCTAGTCTTTACCAACGGAATTTGCTGTTGTTAGTTGATGTCAAGTCGATTCCAACTCATGATGACCCCATGTCCGGAGAGTAGGACTCCACAGAGCTTTCAAGGCTCTGACCTCGCAGGAACAGATTGAATGCCCTGTCTGTGTTTTGAAACGCTTGTGGGTGTGTTTAAACCACCAATCTTTCAATTAGTATTCCGTGGTTAACCATTTCTGCCACCCAGGAACTCCAAGAACAGATCGGTGAGTGCAAAACACAGGAGAAGGTGAAATTTTTTCTGATTTTCTCGAAGGTGAATCCCTGTGTCAACCTTGATATTAACACCATTTCAAAGATTGAATTGAGACTTGATTTCTTGGCTCTTCATTATTCTTTCTCTCTTTGCTGTGAGTGGACTCTTGAACAGAATTGTCTATCCGGAGTTCCTTTCCTTAATCCCGTACCCAGTGAGTGTTTTTCATTGTAACAGAGTCAGAAATTCGCCGTGCTGCTGCAATCTCAGAACTCTATCTGGAGTCTTGGGTTAGTGGGTAATTCAATGTATCAGTCACTGTTTTGCATACTGGGAATAAACTGGCAAACAAAACAGGGAAAGACACAACTTTTTTGTATCTTACAGGCTAGCAGTGGAGACTTCCAGTCAGGTGGAGAATAAAACATTCAGGAGCGGTGATTGCTGGGCAGAAAAATAAAACCTGTGAAGTGTAGAGATAGCAATGGAGGAGTTGTGTTACTAAGACTTTTTCTGGGAAGGCTTTTCTGGACAGATGTAATTAGGATGAAGATCTAAGTGTACTAAATAAATCCAGTCATCATGTCTGATGGCAAATAAACCTGTAAGACTGTTTCTGAGTGTCTCCTGTGAGCTTTAGGGCTCAGGATTCTCCCAGCAGCTTGCAAAAAAATGCACATTCCTCAGTCAAATCTAGATCTCCTAAAGTGGACCTTCTTGGGTTGGGACCCAGGGCTTCCCACTGCTTCTTAGATTTCCTTTTCAGTTTTATTATGCTTTAGGTGAGAGTTCAAAGTGCAAATCAGTTTCTCGTTCAAACATTTATTAAAAAATTGGTTGTCATAGAGTTCCAGTCCAGACACAGCAGGAAAAAAAGGGAGGTACAGAACTAGAACTCTGTTAAAAGACCGGACTTGATGATCTGACAGACTGGACCCCTGAGGATACGATCTCCAGACTCTCTATTAGCCCAGAGCTGAAACCAGTACCAAAGCCAATTCTTCCAACAAAGATTGGACTGGACTGTGAGACACGGAATGACACTGGTGAAGAGTGTACTTTTTGGCTGAAATGTATACGCGAGAGTAAGCAGCTCCTGTCCAGAGGTGTGACGAGAGGGTGAAGAAGGGCGAGGACAAGAGCCGACTGAATGGATGCGGGAACCGCGGGGTAGAAGGGCGGAGGGTGCGTCCCAGGACGGGGAGAGCAGCTAGAGCAGCACAGCGCTGAGTGTGCAGGGTTTTCTCTGTCGCACTAGCTTGGATTGTAACCCTTCACTTAAAGCGCAATAAAATACTTTTTGAAAAATTGTTTTGTGACATTGGTTTTGATCTCCAAATGTGTCCGTACTCTCCCGTTAATCAGTGTTTCTGTCCCTTCCTGTCTTCTTACCTTTGCTTTTAGGTAGGTGTTGCCCTTTGGTCTTCTACAGTTGATTGTACTAAGAAATCCATTCCTCACGTGTTTTACTGTTTCCTTTATAGATCTGTCTGATCTTTGGTTGAAAGGTGGACTGTGGGAGTGGCTTCAGTTCTGCATTAGCAGGATGTCTGGGGACCGCAGTCTCAAGAATTCCTCCAGTCTCTGTCAAACCAGTTCAGTCTAAGTTTTTTTGTGAATTTAAATTTTGTTCTACACTTTTTTTTCTGGCTCTGTCTATAGGTCAGAGTAGAACTGCCATAGAGTTTCCAAGGAGTGCCTGGTGGATTTGAACTGCTGACCTTTTGGTTAGCAGATGTAGCACTTAACCCACTATACCACCAGGATTTCCACAGACATGGGGAGGGAGAAGGAAAATCCATATAGTTCCAGGAAGGAGCAATTGTTGTGGTCTATGAAGCTCTCTGACAGGTACACCAGTTAGCAAGAGCAGGAATTGTAACCCTTCACTGTGCAACCTCTGCTGATTCCATTTGGAGTAAAACAGATTCACGACAAAGCAATCAACAGGCAGAATTAAGAGCAGTGTGGATAGTCATTGCCTGTAAACTGTGGCCTTTAATCTTGTGCGTAGACAGTTGGGCTAACTATGTGGACAGGCCAATGGCGTAAGGGCAATAGACAATCATGGCTAAAGTCGGGTGGTGAAAAGTCTTGTGGTAGGACATCTGGGATCACCTACAACCCTGGAAACTCACCTGTTTTTCATGTAGCAGCCCATTCATCTGTTTCCTAGCCAGGAAAGCAAGAAGCAGATGCTAGAGCCTCAGTTAGAAAGGTGTATTCAGATGGGGAAGCGGCCCATTAGATTTCACCAGAAAAGTGGACATGGTAGTGCTCATGTTAGTTGGAAAATAGCCAAAGAGGAGGCACCCAGTATAGCAACCTGGTGGGGACTGTGTAAAATTGCCCCATGTGCTCCCACCAGTGCTCAAGGCATCTGCTCAGCAATCCTGGGACCATACATAAGAGAACACAGTCAGTGGGGGACTGCAGTTAGATTATATAGGGTCTCTAACCCCCAGTGGCAGAGCCAAGAATGCTCTCCTCTGTGTGGACACATGTCATTGGCTTGACACAGGCATTCCGCTGTACATGAGCAAACCAAGCTACTACAATGAAGGGTTACAAAAATTGAGTGTTATGGGTAGGATACCCCAAATGAGAAATGGTGATGAGGGAATGTGCATCACGGGACACAGTGTGTGCAAATGGATGGCTGACCATAAAGTGCAGTGGTGTTATGACCTGCCCTAAAACCCCAGGCCTTGGGCCTAGTGGAAAGGAAGATATCTGGAAATAGCACAGCAAGGCTTCCCTGGTGGGGCCGACGAAGCTGCTGCCTAAGGCCTTGACATGGACAAGTTAAGCTCCCAATAGCCTTTAGCACTGTATGCCAGACAAGGAGCTTGTCATGGATTGAACTGTGTCCCCCCAAAAATGTGTTTATTAGTTTGACTGGGCCGGGATCCCTATTATTGTATCATTTTCCTGCATATTGTAAATCCTGCTTATGTGATGTTGATGAGGGCCACTGGGCAGCAGTAGCATGCTTGAGGCAGGACTCTGTGTGAGACTGCATTGTGCCTTAAGGCCATCTCTTGGGCTAGAAAGGAAAGAGAAGCAGAGTTGAGGGCCTCTCACCACTAGGAAGGAGCATCAGGAGGAGGGAGTAGCCTTTGGAGCTGGGGTCCCTGTACCTCAGAAGTTCCCGGTCCAGGGGGAGATTGATGACAAGGATCTTCCTCCAGAGCCAACAGAGAAAGCCTTCTCCTGAAGCTGACACCCTGAATTTGGACTTGTAGTGTATTTGACTGTAAGGAAATAAATTTCTCTTTGTTATAACTATCCATTTGTGGTATTTCTATTATAGTAACAATAGATAAATAACTAAGATAGAGCCCCAAGTGACCTTGCAGCAATGAATTAGGCAATGTCACACACCCTGAAAGCTTATTCACCAAGGTTGTTGCTGAAACAAAACAATATGGTCCTTTGAAAATGGACCAAAGAACTAAATATCAAATCTAAAACAATGACAATTGTGGAAGAAAAAGTAGGGACAACACTGGAAGCTCTAATACACAGCATAAACAAACTATAAAATATTACTAACAATGTACCAACAGCAAAAGAGAAAATGGATAAATGGGAACTACTAAAAATCCAACACTCACGCTTATCCAAAGGCCATCAAAAGAGTAAAAAGACTGCCTACAGAGAAAAAATATTTAGCAACCACAAATTTGATCAATGTCCAATCTCCAAAATCTACAAAGTACTGCAAAATAGCAACAAGAAAAAGACAAATAACTCAATTAAACATTGGATAAAGGATATGGACAGACACTGCACCAAAGAAGATATCCACGCAGCCAAAAGACCCATGAAGAAATGCTCATGATCATTGGCCATTAGAGAAAACCAAATCAAAAACTACAGTGAGGTACCATCCCACCCCAAGGCTGGCGTTAGTTAAAAAACAACTTGGTTCTCCAGGCACCCCAGGACGTGGCTCTAGAGAGTAAAACCTTCAAGTGACGCAAGTTGTGGCCGTCTCATCCAGGTGGCTTGGTTGCTTCATTCCTCTGAAAGTGGAGGAACTGATTGGCCCATTATGGGAACCCACCATCATACTACTAGAAGGCCTTTGGCAGTCAGGCTTTGTATAAAAAGCAACAACAGTTATATCAGGAGGGACAGAAGTGGGTCTCCTTTTCTGACATACAGCAAAACCAGTGACTTTACCGACAACCTCTCAGGTCAACTCCCAAGGGCAGCGTGTATGGCACACTAGCCAAAAAAAAAAATACTTAAGGCAGCTACTGAAGGGAAGCCACTAGTGTGATCCTAACTGAAAGAGAAGATTTACCCCTCTTGCTCTCTGTTAAACACACGCCTTTCCAGATGTAGGTATGGCTTATTCTACTTTCTTCCCTTTGGGGCTGCCAACCTCATCACAGAGTGGGCTTACAGCTTGCCACAGTTCACAGCAAAAGCAGCTGCTAGGTCTTGGGACAACTCCCATTCTCAAACCCCCGACCAAAACCATTTAGATAATTGTGACAGACAAGAGAGGACATAAAAGTATTTTTAACTAATTGGGGCATAACAGGAGATGGGGAACGCAACACGTTCTCCTGGACTCAGATGATCAGAGATACCCGTATGTTGGTAACAGACCACAACTCCTCTCAGTTTGGACCACGAGATGGTGTTTACCACCTGTGGGATGGTTTAGGGTGGTTGGTACTTGAACAGATTGTAATAGGCTAACCTGCTTCTTCCTGATTTCAACTAAGGAAAATCCCATGGGCTCCTATGTCACTATCCCCCCAAATTCCTCTCCACACATCTCCCTCCAATGCTCTGCTCACATAGTGGCCTGGACTGATGTGTCCCAATGCTAATGGGTAATAATCCCTACTACCGTTAACTGGTTATGATATACATGTCCCACTGGAAGGCAGGAGTCTATCTCACTCCTAATAGCAACTGATGGCTGTGCGGCCACTACATGTGGCCCTGGTTACCATACAACCAGGTAGAGTGCTGCACTTTAGGGTTACCATATACTGCAGGGACCACCAAAACACACACAAATGAAAACCTATAAATGAAAACCTCTAAATTTCACCATGGTGAGAGCCAAGTGGACCAAATATAGTCTTTTCCACTGGTAAGATTACCTTTTAACTGTTTTTTTTCCCCCTCATGGGTTCTTAGAATGAACTGGACAAACTGAAGCTTTAATTAATCTTACTGCACAGGAGCTGAACAACAGCAGATGAAGCTTGCAGTTATTAACTCCTGAAACCACCCAAATAAGGAAGGTAGTCCTTCAGAACTGAATGGCTCTGGGCGTTCTACATCCTAACAGTTGGTCAAGGTGGGACACGTGTCATAGTAAAAACTTAATGTTGTGTCTATATACCAGACTACCACCAGAATGTAATAGGCCACATTAAAAGAAAGAAAAAAAGAATAGACAGCTTGGACACATCTGATGGCTGGTCTGCTATGGCCTTCTGGTTTTCCTCTTTGCCCTCTAGTTGGCATGGTTTTTTGATGGGCCTTGGTCTTCTCCTGTGTGTAAGAATTGTCTGCTGTGTTTGTCTGTGCTGCTGGTGTGATCTGTACCTCCAGCTACAGCAATGTTTTCTGTCCCTACAGTGACACTACCTCAAGGAAATTGTGAAAAGAGGGGAGCCCATCGGGGTGTAAGAGGCAGTCATGAGGGGTACCCTGAAGGGGATATAGGATTTGGGAGGCCAAACATGGCTGTTCTCACACTTTCTCTCAGTTCACTGCTATTTTCCAAGCCACTGTTACATGACCTTGCTGAGGTCACAAATGTGTGTAGCAGTTTGGCTGGGCCATGATTCCCGTTATTGTGTGGTTGTCGTCCATATCATGATTTTCCTGTGCTTTAAATCCTAATCTCTGCCTGGGTTAATAGGGCAAGACTGGATTATGTTCAAGAGGATTAGGGTGGGACTGTAACAGTCTTACTGAGGTCACCTCCCTGATCCAATGTAAAACGAGTTTCCCTGGAGTGTAGTTTGCACCACCTTTTATCCTACAAGAGGTAAAAGGGAAAAGAAGCAAGCAGAGAGTTGGGACTTCATACCACCAAGAAGCAGTGCTGGGAGTTGAGCACACTCTTTGGAAAGGAGTGGCATCCCTGTACCTCAGAAGCTCTGCGTCCAGGGGAAGATTGAAGACAAAGGCCTTCCTCCAGAGCCAGCTTCCCCTGGAGCTGACACCCCTGAATTTGGACTTTTGGCCTACTGGACTGAGGTAAAATAAAAATTTCTCTTTTTAAAGCCATTCACTTGTGGTATTTCTCTTAAAGCAGCACTAGGTGCCTAAGACAGTATCTACGGTGTGTCTCTTGTAGACACTGTGTTGAGAGGTGTGAAAATGGCATGGGAGCAGTGTCTGGCCTCCTCTGACTTCACAAGGGACAGGGGGAAATCACGATTGGCAGCCCAAGGCTGATGTCTATGAGGTGGAGGTCGGACATGCCTCCACACAGCCATCTCTACCAGTTCTGACACCAGGCATCCCTCCCACAGCAATCTCTGTTTCTCAATATACTTATGGCTTTGTGTCTAAGGCGTATCTGTTGAAAGCATATTGATGGGTCATTTCTTTTTTGTTTCGTTTTTAATCCGTTCTACTCTCTGTTTCTTTACTGGTACATTTAAACCATTTACATTCAGTATGATTATTGTGACATATGAGTTTGTTGCTGTCATGTGTGTGTGTGTGTGTGTGTGTGTGTGGTGCTGATGTTTTCTTTGTTCTTCCGATTTTCCTTTTGCTTGTGGATTTTCTTTTCACTTCTTTCGTTATAGATTTTGTGTTAACTGAATTTGTTTCTGTCTTATTTTGATGAGTACATTTGTTAACTTTCTTTATTGTTACCTTAAAAGTCATGGAAACCCTAGTGCCGTAGTGATTAAGTGCTACAACAATTAAAAAGAATCAGAATCGTTGGCAGTTCAAATCCACCTGGAGCTCCTTGGTAACTCTATGAGGCAGTTCTATCGTGTCTATAGTGTCACTGTCAGTCAGAGTTGACTCAACAACTGTTTTATAAAAATGTAAATTCATATATATATATTTTAGTGTTTATTTTAATTTTAATTTTTTTATTATGACTGAGTGAAAATGTACATTCCCGTATAAATTTACATGCCCACCTATATGCAACTTCCACTGTTCTCCCTGCCCGGTGACAGCACTATTCCTCTCTGCTCCATACATGTCTCATCCTCCCAACAGTCTCCTTTACCCTCCTCTCCACCCACTCTTCTTCCTCCAGCCAGAGGTCAGCAAGATGATATCCTGTAGATGTATAGAACCATAAAGTGCTTCCAATATATGGTCACTCTGCATCACCAAGTCCAATCCATTCATGTCAGAAGAGTGGACCTTCGTTATGATTTATGGGCAAGGGCAGCATCAGGGCCAGAGGTCATGCTCCCAGGGGAACCCCGAAAGCACTGGACCATCAATTGAGGTCTTTTAGTGGAGATCTCAGGGTGCGCCCCTTTTTATTCTTGTGTTGCCAGTGAGACTCAACTTAGTGAGCTCCATCGTGGCTATCACTGGTGGTGGCCGGGCACCATCCCCGGTTCTTCCAGTCCCAAGTCTATGTAGGCACCCACTCATGTGGGTCTCTCTATCTTCTGGGTTGTCTTTCCCCCATGTCATTTTGGTCCTCGGTGAGCATCCGTTCCTGCTGAGTTGGGGCCATTTACTGTGCCCTCAGATGGCAGCTTGGCAGGTTTTAAGACCCCAGCTGCCCCTCACCAATGTAGGGTGCAGACAGCCCTCTTAGCAAAACACTAGTTGTGCCAATTGGCCTTGATTTCGCCTAAAAGCATGGTCCCCCGCCCCCTGCCCCAGCTACTCTATCCTTGCAACATTGGGTTAAGCTGGAAGGAGTGCTCAAGTTATGCTGAAGTCCACTTAATGTTCTTGTTTCTAATGTGTGCTATCACCGGTTTCACCCAACCAGATGTAAATTTATATTTATCTTCCTAACTTTGAAGCAGTCTTTTATTACTTGCTGTCACCTTGGCTTCTTGTCATGGGTTGAATTTGTGTCCCCCCTCAAAAATATGTATGGCTGGGTTGTGATTACCAGTAGTGTGATTGCCCTTCATTTTGTGATTTTCCTGTGCTGACTGTTAAAGAGGATTAAAGTGGGACTGTAAATCCCTTCTTAAGGTCTCTTCCCTGCTCCCTTATAAAGGGAGTTTCCCTGGAGTATGGCTTGCACCACCTTTTATCCTCTTATTCTACAAGAGATAAAAAGAAAAGGAGGCAAACAGAGAGTTGGGAACCTGACACCATCAAGAAATCAGCTCTGAAAGAAGGGCACATCCTTCAGACCTGAGTTTCCTGCACCAAGATTCTCCCTGACCAAAGACTAATGCAACACAAGGACTTTCTTCCAGAGCGTAAAGGCAGGAAAGCCTTTCTCTGGAGCAGACACCCTGAATTTGGCTTGTAGCCTACTGGACTGTTTAGGAATAAGCCTTCCTTTGTTAAAGACATCCACTTGTGGTAGTTCTGTTAGAGCAGTACTAGATGACTAAGACACTCCCTCTGCATTTGAAAGTTCTGTACGTACACTACTTATTCTTTTTATTGTTTTGACACTATCATCACAGATTGATGTCTCTGTTTTCCCTGCTCTCAGTCTTTTAGCTTTGTTTTATTATTGAGAGTTCTTTACCTAGGTCAGCACCTGGAAGATGATGTCCTGTGTCCTAGACGCCAATTGCCTTTGCTTTTCTAACTAAAGGACACCTTTTAAGTTCTTGTAAGATTAAGTTTGGTTTGACTTTTACGAATTTCCTTAATTTCTGTCATCTAGAAGTGTCCAAATTTTGCCAGTGTTTTCAGAAAGAGTTTTGCAGGATATATTATTCTTGGTTGACAGTTTTTTTCTTTCAAGGTTTAATTTGTGCGTCATTCCATTGCCTTCTTGCCTGCAAAACATTTCACAACACAAGTTACACATTTACAGTCAATAAGATCAGTTTTCTTATTGTGTCACCATTATCACTATCCTTTCCACTGTCATTAACAAAAACTCGTTGCACTTCAACTTAAATCTTCTCTTCCCTTCTCTGTCTCACTAGTAACAAATAATGATATTTGGTGTCCGTATGTTTTCTTATTTCACATAAGTGAGATCACACAGTATGTGTCTTCTTGTGACTAATGTATTTTACTCAGCATAATGTTTTCAAGGTTCACCATGTGTGGCATACACTAGAACTTCATTTCTCTTTAATGCTGAGTAATATTACACTGTATCATATTTTGTTTATTCATTTGTTTGTTGATGGACATTTGGGTTGTTTTCATATTTTGGCTTTTGTGAAGATTACTGCAGTGAACATCAGTGTACAGGTTTCTTTTTGTGTTCCTTCCTGACCTAGATGTATGCCTAGGATTGGCATTGCTAGGTTATGCCCACTTAATTTTTATCATCTCTGCCCTAAGGTTTGGCTGACTGCTGCCCTCATTACCCCCACACTATAATACAATAGATTCATGGCAGATATTTCCTAGTGAAGAATCACAAACAGGTACTCCACTGTGTTAGTCATCTAGTGTTGCTGTAACAGAAATACCACAAGTGGATGACTTTCAAAAATGAGAAATTTTATTCTGTCACAGCCCAGTAGGCTAAAAGTTCAAACTCAGGGCATCAGCTCCAGGGAAAGTCTTTCTCCGTTAGGTCTAGAGGAAGGCCTTGTTGTCGGTCTTCTGGACAGGGAGCTTCTGAGGTTCAGGGACCCTGGGTCCTTTCCAAAGGATGTGCTCTGCTCCCAGCACTGCTTCTAGGCGGTATGAGGTCCCCAACTCTCTGCTTGCTTCCTTTTCTAGCTCAGGAAATTGACTCAAGGCACAATGCAATCTTATGCTTTGAGTCCTGTCCCACTAACAAAACTGGTGCCCATCCGCCCTTGTAAACATCATAGAGGCAATATTTACAACCTGTAGGATTACCACACATATTTTGGGGGAGACACAGTTCAATCTGTAACATCCACTAACTATGCCTACCCTTTCACTAGTCCTGTGAATCTGTGCAGTGCTTTCTTTTATATACAGCATTTCTGGTCTCGGATTTATAATCCTGCCCCCTAATGATTGGTTTGCATGCAGCCCACCCTGTGATTGGTCTGTTTTTAAAACCTTGATGAGATTGGGCAGTTTACTATTCAAAAAGGGTAACTTGTGGTCTTATGAGAAGATTGATCAGTTTATGGTCCAGGTGGGAGCACCATTGCTGGGCCAGTTCCATAGAGGTTGGGGTGACCTTATGTTATGGATTGAATTGTATCCCCCCAAAATTTGTGTCAACTTGGTTAGGCTATGATTCCCAGTACTGTGTGGTTGGCCTCCGTTTTGTGATTGTCATTTTATGTTAAAGAGGATTAGAATGGGATCGTAAAGCCCTTACTAGGGTCGCATCACTGATCCAGCAGCGTAAAGGGAGTTTCCTGGTGTATAGTCTACACCACCTGTTATTTTTACAAGAAATAAAAAGGAAGCAAGCAGAGAGGTGGGTACCTCATGTCACCAAGAAAAAAAGCACCAGGAGCAGAGCATGCCCTTTGGATCCAGGGTTCCTGTGCAGAGAACCTCCTGGTCTAGGGTAAGATTGATGAAAAGGACTTTCCTCCAGAGCCAACAGAGACAGAAAGCCTTCCCCTGGAGCTGACCCCCTGAATTTGGACTTCCAGTCCACTAGACTGTGAGGAAATAAATTTCTCTTTGTTGAAGGCATTCACTGTGGCATTTCTGGCTACAAATTCAGGATTCCCTGTACCATCTTAGAATCCCAGTTGCAAGCTGCCTCACTTCTAACCTGGTTATTTCCACTAATTCCTTGGGTTTGATAATCTGGTAGAATGACTCACAGAACTCACAGAAAGTGCTGTACTTGTGCTTACAGCTTTACTATAGCAAAAAGGATACAAACAAAGGAATGCATAGATTGAAATCTGGAAGCATTCGCATTGCGAAGCTTGTGTCTCCTAAGGGCTATTCCAGAAAAGGTGTTCCAAAATTGCTTTGAAGGGTGGACTAGGCACTGGCATCAGTGCATGGCTTCCCAAGAGGAGTACTTGGAAGGTGACCATAGTGATATTCCACACTGAAGCATGTAGGACTTTTTCTAGGATGAGTTTTTGAACTGAATTGTCAGACCTCATATATACCCTGGATGCAGTCCACACCTCAAGGAAGCAGGTACGTTGAGTAAGAGTAGGACTTGAGTCGTGCCCTCCTGCAATGTTGTGACTCAAGGTACACACCACATCAGTCTTGCCTCATCAACACACATAGAGGTTAGGTTTGACAACACACAAAATTGAGGACAACCATACAGTACTTGGAATCATGGCTACTCAAGCTGATAGATCACTGCTACCACCACAGGCTTCATATACCTTGTTTACATAGTTCTGCTCAGCTGTTGTGGGTGAGTCACAAAGACCATGGCAGTTGTTGATTCCGACTCACAGCAACCCTGTGTACGATAGAAGGAAACATTGCCCTGTCCTGTGGCATCCTCGGAATTGCTGTCATGCTTGAAACCACCATTGCAGCCACTGTGTCAATCTGTCTCATTGAGGAGCTTCTTTTTCACCAACGCCCAGCTAAGCATGATGTCCCACCTGGTGACAAGTCCAAAGTATGTGAGGCGAAGTCTTGCCATCCTTGCTTCGAAGGAGCATTCTGACTGTATTTCTTCCAAGATAGGCTTGTTTGTTCTTTTGGCAGTCCATGGTATATTCTTGGCAGACTGTAGACAGGGTACGTTAAGTAATTTCTTGCACCACAGTGGAATACCTTTTCTTTTTTAGTTTATGTTATTGTCTTTTATTATCAATATCTTTATAAATCTGATCTTTGTCTTTGGGGTCAGCATGAGAATGATAACTGCAGCAAATTATGCACAGCAACACTGTATGTAGTACAGATTAGTAAAGATAGGCGTGCAAAGAAAGAAAAACAGATCATCGTAAGTGCAATTCATTGTAACTCGAATATGTCCTACATTGGAGACTGCCTGTAAATCAGAGAAATGAAGTAAAGCAAGGAGGACGAAGAATATAGAGTGATTCAAGTGTTCTTTTGGAGACAGTATCATCAGGAAGTGCTGCTGAGTGTGACGGGGACACAATATGTGTTTAGGTCCATCATTTTGAAGTGACAGAGGTACACAAACATACTAACACCCCATAATAGTTGTTTGTCAGTTGCTTTGCAGGTGTCGGAAACCTTGGTGGTGCAGTGGTTAAGTGCTGTGGCCGCTAACCGAAAAGTCTGCAGTTTGAATGTACCAGGTACTCCTTGCAAACTCTGTGGGGCAGTTCTATTATGTCCTTTAAGGTCGCTATGAGTCAGAATTGACTCAATGGCAGTGGGTTTGGTTTTGTTTTGGTTTTGCAGATGCGGTTAACTACAGCCCTGTCCTGCTTGGCTGGAACTGCAGACTAAGAAGTATGATGGCTGCGCCCACCCTCCCCACCTCTAGGTACTAAGAGTTAGCATAGAACGGCCTTGTCACTGTGAATATGCATGACTTCCCCATCCCTCCGTCCATAAATCCTTTGCTATTTGCACTAACAGGGAGCTAGCTGGTCTTGAGCCCCTACCTGGCTTCCTGTTTGCAAACAGTCAATAAACACCTTTCTCTTCCTCCAGGTCTGTGTCTGGCTATCTTCAATCGGCTAATCTGTTTGACAAGAACCCAAACGATGAGGATAATACTCTGACTTTTTCTCACCAACCTCCAGTAATTGAGGAGAAAACCATCCTAATTTTCCTGGGCTCCTTGGAATTGGGATGATCCACCCAGACCACTTGCCCTAGGGCTTTGTTTAGAAACAAAAAGAAACTAGTTTCCTGAAGTCACCTTTAAGGCAAATAACAGCATAGCAAGCAGCTTAGAGGAGACTGTTTTGCCTCAGCTTTTGGGTTCTTTTTGAAGGAGTATCTATGTGCTGTCAGTTTACAGAAATGAAGTTAGTGTTTGACTTGAAGCTTTGTTTTAGGGTAAATTGTTATTTTAAAGGTACGGTTCTGACCCCGTTTCCATGACAGTGTGGATGAGGCGGGGTCTAAGAATCTCTGGAGGTTTTCTCATCTTTGGAACTTTCCTCTAACTTCCAGACCATACATACACCAGTGCATGAACTGAAAAATCAAGCTAATGAGTTCATATACACATTTAATATTATGAAAAAATTATTTGTGACACGTATTCTTCAGATAAAAGTAGCCAAAACCAAACTCACTGCTGTGGAGATGATACTGACTCATAGCGGCCCTGTAGGACAGAAGAGAACTGCCCCGTAGAGTTTTGAAGGAGTACCTGGATTTGAACTGCTGACGCTTTGGTTAGCAGTGGTAGCACTTAACCACTATGCCACCAAGGCCCCCATTTTCTGGATAATTCCCCCAAGTAGCCATTCTTAATTGCTTGTGTGTTAATGACTCATGGCTGAAAAACTAAGGGAGGAGCTGTAAGTTGAGCGCAGTATTGGTTCAGTGGGAGAAGTCTCAGCTACCGTGTGTGCGCCAGGCTTTGATTCTGCTTTGATTCCCGGCTAGTGTACCTCAAGTCAGATACCTAGTGTCTTGGAGTGGAGACTTGCATGTTTCTACTGTGCTAAAGTGGTTTCGAGTGGGGGGTAGGGGAGCCTCCTTACTAAGATGGTCCAGGAAGAAAATCCTAGTGATCTGCTTGTTTTTTACTAACCTCACCTCTAGTGCCATTTCCCCTGTACTGTAACGGAAACTGGTGGTGCAGTGGTTAAGCGCTACTGCTGCTAGCCAAAAAGTCAGCAGTTCAAATTCACCAGATGCTCCTTGGAAACTCTGTAACAGGGCAGTTCCACTCTGTCCTATAGGTCCTTCTATGAGGCAGAATCTACTCGACTGCGATGGGTTGGGTTTGGTAGTGGCCACTCATACACTGCCAGCTTCTCCGAAACTTCTTCTGTCTTTACAGCCACTTCTTGCCCACATTTGCAGTCTACAGCTTTCCGTGGTTGTCACTTTTATGGCTTTTCGCCTTTTCCCTTGTATCCCACCAAAAGCTAGTCTGTACTGTACTGACGCTTCAACTTCCACTAGTTCATTTGCAAACTTTCTTCTTTAACAGGGTGTTTGAAGGGCGTGGCCATCTTAACTGTTTTGCTTAGCCTGCTGAAAGCACTTTGATATGTGCACTTTTCCTTAAGAAGTGAACCGCTTGAAAGGGTCAAGAAAACAAGAAACAGGTTTCATTTCGCTTCTTCGCCTTACTAGCCCTCCCTAGTGCCAAAGAGAGAGAAACTGATTCCTGACATCTTGCTTTGATTTTAGGGTTTTCTTATTCCATAAAACAAATACTCCCTTTAAAGACAAAATTAAATCGTCAGTGGTTCTTTGTTCAAAGTTGCAAATCCTTACTTCTTCGGAACCGGGCTAATTAATATTGCACTAACTCTATATACAGCTGAGTGAAGGGACAAAGACCATGTTGTGAACTGACATCCCTTGATCTCAGTAAATGACAGAGGGCAGGGTTCAATCCTTCCTGTTCAGATTAGCTAATTGTTGGTCTCTACCACTGCTCTTTAGAAGTCCCATTGTACCTAGCTTCTTTTAGTCGTTTGCTTTTAATGGAATCAAAATGGTGTCCCTATATACATACAGAATAACTAGAGTAAATCTTATGTTGAAATTCCATTGAATTTTGATTACTTTTGACACTGGCAAGTGGTGTAAAAATCTGTCCCCTGAGTTCTGTACGGCAGACAGTGAAATATGGCCGCGTCCAGCCAGTCAGGGCGAGGTGGGCGCAGACATATTACTTCGTTTCCTCGTACAGCGGTGTCTAAAATGCGGTTGTCCGCGCACATTGAAAAGTTCCAAATCCTCGCCGGCCGCCGTTGCTGCACCAGGATTCTGCGCGAGAGGTCCGGAGGCAGAACCAGTTCACGGAAGTGCAACTTTTCCGAACTCCGGGTGATTCGGGAGAAAACCCGGTCGGCGTGTGTTTTTGTTCTTGAAACAGCAGGTAGGTTTGTGGATGTGATGTCGTGAGAACACTTGGAGTTCCAGAGGGGAGCGCCGGGATGGAGATGCTTCGAGGGAAGCAGGTGGGAGGGATTTCCAGTCAGTACCTGTGGCGAGCGCCTTTGTACAGGAATTGCCGCTTGGAAACTCTGGGGGGCAATTCTGCTCTCTTCTTCAGGGTCGCTATGAGTCGTAATTGACTCTACGGCAGCGGGGTTCAGTTTATTTGTTTTTTGATTGTCAGGGTCTGAGATCTTTGCGGATCACTCTGCTTTTAAGAGGTAGAGGTGGCGTTTACAGTGACTGCAGTGTTTGGTTCTTGTTCGGTATTTAATTCTGGGCTCCGAAGTTAGGGCCTGGGGATGGACCTCATACGGGGTGCCAGGTGTAAGTTTCCTGTTAATGTGAGCATAAAGGCGGCCTGTGTCTGCAGTACAGAGGAGTGTGAGGACAAAGTTTTTGAAGCCCTGGACTCCAGGAACCCCAGCTGTTGGGACAGAGGGCGGTATATTCCCTGGGCAGTAAGTAGTTCGAAGAACTTGGTTTAGATAATTAGGTGTTTTCTCCTTTCATGTAGTAGTTGGCTAGCTACTGAAAGCCCATTGCCGTCGAGTCAGTTCTGACTCATAGCTGCTGAAGGAGGCTCTAAGGCACCACCCTGCCCATTGCATTAGGACTGCTTTCACGCAGAAAAGTAGAGTTGAGTCCTTGTGTGTGAGACTTTATGGCCTGAATCCTTCCATGCTTGGACACTTTCCTCTGTCCTACGAACTTTCTATTCTGTTAGTTTATTCATACTTCTGGCAAAGTGACCCGTGTTCCAGTTTATCAAGTCTTTGTGTGCCCCGGTTGCACATGTTAAGCCCTCTTTACTAAGCTTAAGGTCAGTAGTTCAAACACACCATAAGCTCTGTGCTTGGTAAACTGGAGGGTGAGTGAAAAACATGAAGACCTTCAATGAGGTGGGTTGACACGGTGACAGCCACATTGGGCTGAAATGTAGCAGGACTGTGAAGGTGATGCAGGAGCAGGCAGTGTTTTGTTTTGTTGCGTGTGTCATCACTACGAGTCGGAACTGACTCGGCAGCTCCTGACAACAGACATTTCAATCACTACAAATAGATTGTATGTAATCCGTTTTCTAAAATCAGGATTGGTTACCCACTATTACGGTTGTGAGAGTCATTCATGGTATCACACATAGATGTATTTACTTGGCCCTGTGAATGGCTCCTTAGTAAATATTGTAGGATTTGTGGGCCATGTAGAATCTTCTCATGTAGAATTCCATGCTTTTGTTTTGTTTTTTAAAGAAACCTTTTGAAGAATGTACAAGGTGTGTTTGGTTTGCAGAGTTGTCAGAAGCTTTAGTTGCTTGCCTTAGGCTGGGTTTTCTAGAGAAGCAAAATGAGTAAAGCGTGTGAAATAGAGACAAAAAGAGTTATGTATCAAGGAATTGGCTCTTGAAGTTGTAGAGGCTGGAAAGTCCTGAGTCTGTGGGTCGGGATAGAGACTTCTCCTCATTCATAGAGCCACAGGGGCTGGCAAACCCAAGATGAGGAGTTCAGAGAGCAGGGCTGTTCTCACAGGCTTCAAAGATCAACAGATCCCAAAAGAGCAGGCAAGACTTCAAGTAAGGTGCTAGCTGCCATCCCAAGAACCAGAGGACGAATGAACTGAAACTAGCAACAGGATCTAGAATGAGCAAAATGCCCTGAGGCTTGCCAGAATGTGCACTGGTATATCTGATGCAGGCCACATGCCCAGGGAAACACCCTTTCAACTGATTGGCTATTCACAGCAGTTCACATCATGGAGATATTATAGCAGATCTCATTGTGGAAAAGATCACAAGATCATATAACTACAAAACTCCAGGCTAAGCAAAGTTGACACACTACTTGATCCGTCACATTGCGGTACAGCATTCCACTGTTTCAGTATATAGCATATTTTAAAATCACTAGAATACAGTTGTATTGTTTGAAGTGTGAATTAGTAAAAATAATTATTCTTTAGGAGTGACAGTACACAGTGAAAGGCAGATTGGCATAACTGGACCATGCCATAGAATGAAAGGCTTTCTAAACTCAACCCAGTATTTCAAAGGATAGAGTAGCAGGGATGGGAGTCTGGGAACTGTATTTTTAGGTGACATTGAGGTCAGCTGGCGTAGAGAGTCTTCTGCACTTCATATTGGTGAGTGGTGTCTGGGGTCGTAAAAGCGAGCAAGCTGCCATCTGAGAAACACCAAATGGTTCCGACCCATCTGGAACAGATGACGACTGAGAACGTGAAAGACATAAGGAAAAATGAGCCCAAGAGACAGAAGGACCCCCCCCCCATATGACTGGGAGACTGCACCAGCATAAGACCAGAAGAGCCAAGTGATACCTGACCACCACCAAAGGCAGCTGTGACGGGGAACACAATGTAGAGTCCATGAGGGTAACACGAGAAAAAGAGGTGTGCAATTCAGGAACTCCACTAAAAGACCAGAACTGATGGTCTGACGGCCTGGAGGGTCCCCTGGGAACATGGCCCCTAGACTTGCTGCTGGCCCTGACCTGAAACCAGTACTGAGGTCAACTCTTCAGACAAGAATGGAATGGACTCAGGGACACTGTGAGCATGTCATGTGTATATTTTATGATTGTGGACATTTATAGGAGGCTGTCCTACTGGTTTCTTTCTAGATGGAAAGGAGAGGGTAGAGAGGAGGGTACAGGTGTTTGTTACGAGGATACTAGAAGTAAAGAGTGAAAAGGAGGAGTGTGCTGTCATAGGATGAAGAGAGCAGGTGGAGTTGCAGATAGGTAGGCATGCAAAATTGATTTGGATTGTATGCTTTCACTTAATCATAACAGAATGCAAAAAAAGTTCTTCTTTAATATACTAATAGATGTTCTGTGGTTCTCTTATGTAATAGATCACTTTTGTTTGGGCTTTTTATTTAGGGGTCCCGTAAACTTTATTGGAGGAGAAGGAGAATGGGGTCTGAGCCAAGTGGCTCCACCCACCCTTCCCTAGTAGGGCAGGTTTTTTATAGTTTTAAAGTTTTAATGAGGTAGTGTGGGGTGAGGGGTGTTTATGGCTTGGTAAGGAAAGAAAAAGGAGTAGCAAGAAATTCTGGTTAGGGGACTTACAGTCTGAATAAGGAAGAAGTGTTGATTAGAAGGGGAAGGACTAAGGTTTGTTTGTGGTCAAGATGGTTGGCCTTTCTTGCCATGGTCTTGTAATTCCCAAATAATTGGGATGGAATGTGCAAATAAGGTAATTGTGGCCCACCAGAGGGATTGGTCAGAAACCCTGGTGGCATGTCGTGTGTGTACTTTATGTTTTAATATATATATGAAGCTGTCCTACTGATTTCTTTTCAGAGGGCAGAGGAGAGGGTGGAGAAGAGGGGACGAGTGATGGTTGAATGGATACTGGAAGAGTGGAGAAGAAGAGTGTGCTGTCGGAGGGAAGGAGAAGCGGATAGAGTTGCAGAGAGGTGGGCACTCAAGGTCTTATATGGAAAATTCAGTTGGATTGTAAACTTTCACTTAATCACAATAAAAAAATTTTTTAAAAAGAACAAACTTTTCATGTTTTCGGACTGATCATTTTGCTTCGGGTATATGGCTCTCCCATTTCTTTAGTTTTTCTAAATTTATCTTTTTTAAAAATTTATAATTTTATATAAAGGCAATATACATGTAGTGAGCCACAGCACCAGGCAAGAAATAGAGCATTGTCAGTGCCCAAGTGGTTATAGCAAGCGCTTCCAGGCTTTTCAGTATAATTTTACCATGTAGTTAATTGTTGCTAATCATTATCATTTACTTAGTTTTGTCTGTATTCAACTGCTTGATTTATAGTCAGGTAAGGTGTGCATCAGGGTTGTATCTTTTCATTATGCTTAATCAGTCTGTATGCGGAGGTGATAATCTGAGAAGCTGTAATACATTAAGGAGAATGGGACATCAGGTTTGGAGGAAGTCTCATTAACAACCTGCATAATGTAGGTAACAACAACCTGCATAATGTAGGTAACACACCGTTGCTTGCTGAAACTGAAGATAACTTGGAGCACTTACCAAAAGCTACAGCTTTCACTATGCATTGCGGCTCAACAATCCTCAGAATACTCACAACCGGACCTTGGATTCACCATCAACACCATTGGAAGCAGCAGTCAGCAAATCAAGTGGTGTATTGCATTTGGCAAATCTGCTGCAAAAGATCTCTTTAAAGTGTTGAAAAGCAAAGAAGTCACTTTGAGGACTTAGGTATGCTGACTCAAGACATGATATTTTCAGTTGCCTCATATGTTCAAATGTGCATTCATTATGGGGCTGTATTAGGCTGAATTCTATATAGAAGCAAAATGAGTGATGTGTCTGTGTATGAGTATATATATGTAGAGAGGTTTATATCCAGGAAGTGGCTCACATGGTTGTAGGGGCTGGAATGTCTCAAGTTTGTGGGTCAAGTTAGAGGCTTCTCCTGACTCATGCAGTTGCAGGGACTGGTGAACCCAAGGTTGACAGGTTAGAAAACAGACCTCTGGCTTACAAGTTGCAAGGCTGACAAATTCTAAGATTTGCAGGTGAGCTGGCAGGCAGCTGGCTCATAGTCCGGGGAGGCTTATGAATCCACAGGTTAGCAGGTAGGCAGTTAGCTCATTTCCTAAGAACCCGAGGTCACATGAATGGGAGTTAGCTGCAGGATGCCAAGTAAGCAAAAGGCTACAAGCCTTGCCAGAAAGTCCACCTATATTGTACGCAAGCCACACACTTAGGGCGACTCCCCTTCAGCTAATTGGTGACTCAGCAGCTCTCATCATGGAGGTGATTTCATCATGATATGACTGCCGAAGTGCGTTCTAACTGCCAAACCACTGAGATTCATGGCTCAGCCAAGTTAACACAGAACCTTAGCATCACAGGGGCCATATATACCTAGATATATATCTCAGACTCAAGTTCTTATTTCAAAGTGTGTGTGTAATTGCAACCTAATAAATGGTGTGTGTGGTTTCTTAAGTGGTTATATCCTTTTTGTTCATTCATGAGACTAGTCTTCACTTTCTAATTGGTGTTTTATTTGGCATATTTAAAATATGTTTCTGCACCCTAATGTAAACTTAACCGTCTTGAGACTTTATTGATTTGCCATTCTCACTGAGAGTCATACTTAACCCTGAATTAATAGTTTTGTATGTGATGAGTATCAAGCTTGCTTTCTTTCACAAATGTATCTGATTGTCCAAACACCATTTTTTAAAAAGATATGTCTTCCCCACATCTCTGCAAATCCTGATGTTAGGTTTTGTGGCACATGAGTGTAAAGTACTCTGGGGGCACTAAATAAAGGGACAGCCAGCAGTACTGGCGGCCTTGTGTTAAGGTGAGTGCTAGGATCAGTGATAGCGTCTAGGCATAGAGGTAACATACCACTCATACTGACTTTTCCCTTCAGCCTACAGGTCCTGACTCGCCAACAAGAGAATCAATCTAAAGCAAGGAGGAAGAAGTTGCAAGATTTTAGTATTGTTCTTTCTGAGGACACTGTTCCCTGGGGAATGAGACTTCTGAACAGAAATTAGGGCTGATCCAGAAAACACAAAGACAAAGCATCTCAGTTGCTGGCAGTGTCCCAAGAACAAAAGAAAATGGTCAAGGCACAGGTAACTTTTGGTTTGTGTTTTCCTCTGTTCCCTATGGATTTGTAGAGGCCTGTAAAATATCATAGCACTTCATTTGAAAAGTATACATTTGGAAAAGTAGATCTGGAGAGAAATGAACTTAGACTCTGACTTCAGGATCACATCAGACAATGCGGGATCACAGATATGTTATTCATGGGATTAACACTATTGTAATTACTGATGTTGAACGCAGTGCATGACTGGAGAATCCTTGGGTGCCACTAGTTGTATGTTAACTTGCTTTCAATATTGCTCAGGCTAATAGAATCATAATTTAGATGCTATGCCCGGTTTGGGGGAGAAAAAGATCAGTTCCCTCTAGGATTTCAGTATTTCAAGGGCCTTTTGTCTGAGTAAGTTTCTTTAATGATTCTTCCTGGAGATGATATGAGGGACAGGGTCCTGAACAGCAGCATTCTCAAAGATGCAAAAGTAAGATTTACTGTGGCTGTTTCTTCCATGGTTTCTAATAGACCAAGCAAACTCATCCAAGGAGCACATGGGGAAGAACCTGATTGCAAGCTCACTTGCTTGGTTATGGGCAGGATTCAGTTCCCTGAGAACCTAGGTTATTACACTTTGTGCTGGCCAGAGGGAGCCCTCTTGTAACTTAACACATGGACCTTCCCAACATGGCAGCTTGCTTCATGAATACCATTGTAACATAATAGTAATAATAGTGTCATAACCTGTCTAACCTCAGGAAAGATAATATCCACTGCTGATCCTGGTAAGGTGGAAGTCAGATATAGCTCTACTCTTTACCCTTTTTTTTTTTAACAGTTGTTTGTTACACTTTAGATGGATGGTTTACAGAACAAACTAGTTTTATTAAAGAGTTAGTACACATACTGTTTTATAACATTCATTAACAATTCCACAGTAGATCAACATTCCCTTCTCAACCCTGGGATCCCTATTACTAGCTTTCCTGTTCCGTCCTGTCTTTTGGTCCTTGCCCCTGGGCTGCCATGCCCCTTTAGTCTCGTTTTGTTTTATGAACCTGTGTAGTCTTTGACTGAAGGGTGAACCTCAGGAGTGACTTCATTACTGAGCTGAGAGAGTGTCCAAGGGCCACGCTCTTTAACCTTTTTAATGATTCTGACACCAGCCATCCCTCCCCTGACACTCTGCTGCTCTTCTGGGTTTGATATAGTCCGGTCACGTAGACCTCACATCATAATTACAGTTAAGTTGACTTAATTAGGGAAGCAGCAATGTATAACTTGGGAGCAGAATTGTAAAACTGTTTTGGAGACATCTAGCCTCTTGATATAACTTCACAAAGGAAGAGACTCAGCTTCATTCCAAGGCTGATGCTTGTGAGGTGAAGGTCAAACACACTTCTACTCTCCAGTCTTTTTACCAGTTCTGAAGCCAGCCGTCTTTCCCATGATACTCTATACTTCTCTACTGGGTTTGACAATTCCTTATAATGACCACACAGAACTCACAGAGAGTACTCATTATTTTGTGGTTTATTAGGGACGTACTGGTTACAATTCAGGATCAGGAATGACCCGATACCTTTCTTTGATCAGCACGACTTCTCAGCGTTGAACACAGGCAGGCCTGTCTCTGGCCCTTAGCCTCTAGCCCTGTAGACCTGACCTGTGCCCTACTCTGGCAAATACTCCCATATGTGATACAATGAATCACTTCTATATAGGCTAATGGTCTTTTGGCACCTACAAAATAATTGAGTGGGACTGTGCAGATGAAGTGCTTGAAACGTGCTGTAGGGTTTGGACCATCTGCTAATAATGTAAGTAAACCGCATACCACTGCTATGGGGGTGAGATCGTGCAGATAGAGTGTATAGAACCTTACTGAAGAAATTAGCCAATTTTGGCATCCTGCAAGGCTCACAAAAAAGACAGCCCAGAGAAGCCTGGGGTCCTCACTACTGCCAAAAATAATATATGGGAGCTGTGCACATCCTCTGGACATGGGTTATCTCTGTTGAGAACCACTTATACCGAGGAAACAGAAAGATGTATGGCATGAGGCTGATGCAAGGTAGCAAGAGGCAGCAGCAGAAAAACAGTGTAAGCAGTATCAGGAAACCAGCACACTACTGCTTAGTGGGCTTCTTTGCCCATCGGTCAAGACCCCAGAGCTAGAGAGCCAAGCAACCTTGGATGGCAGACTTTTTGGTGGAGTGGGAGGCCTCCGAGCACTTACTGGCAGAACTAAAGAGCTTTGTAACACTTCCCAAAGCAGGGACCAAAGGCCAGAGGGAGGCCTGCCCATGCAGATGGCTGAGAACGAGCTGCCCTGACCAAAGAACTGTATCCTAATTCATTCCTGATCCTGAGCTATAACCACTTCTTTCTCTAGTAAATCTCATTAGGTCTGTGAGTTTTGTGTGGCCATTGCAATGAATTATCAAACCTAACAGAGAATATGGGGCAGTTCTACTCTGCCTTTTAGGGTCGCTTTGCATCAGAATCAACTTGATAGCAGTGGGTTTGGTTTGGTTTGGTTTTAGTAAAGGAGTAGAGAGTGCTGTGGGAGTGACAGCTGGTGTCATTGTTTGTAAAAAAGTTGAAGAGAGGAAGTTTGTTTGATCTCCACGTTATAGGCTGATGCTGATGGAGATTTTCTGATGTTTCCTTGTGAAGTTAGATGAGAAGGTCAGATGATACCAGCACACAATTTTTACACCAAGCCTTTTAGCTGTCAGTAAGTACCTGCACATACCCCTAATATGCCAGGAATCCCTCTGCTCAGAAGCACTCACCTCTGTTTCCATAGGTTAGTGAGTCTGGCTTAGCAGATAAGTGCCCAGAGGCACTCCGTTCCTCTAGCCAGCTGCCTCCTGCAGGAGCCTAGCTCTTTCACTCTGTGGTTGAGCACACCCACGATAGTCGCTGTGCTCTGTAGGCTGAGAGGCCACTATGCCATCTTCTGTTGGTCTGTGTTCCACATTTGCTGCCACTTCTCATCCTTTTGTGGTGTCTTCAGTGTTACAGTTCTCTATGTCCCCTGGGTCTAGGAGGTTCTCAGCATGGAGACACCAGGACCAGAGGACATGTTCCACTCCTGGCTCTTCTTTTTTCCCGGTTATTTCTTGATGATAGTGAGGTCCCCTCTCTGCTCCAGGATTCTTTTAAGCTAAGCTTTGTTAGGATTCTATATACTGTATTTGCATAGTCCTTCCCCGTGGTGCTGCACACCTTGTTTACATAATTGACAAGCTGTCCAATCCCTTTGTGGGCCACTAGCACCTTATTTGCATTACCTCACCTGCTCATTTTGTAGGTGTGAAAACAGTGTGGAGGCAAAGTCTGACCTCCTCCAACTTCAAAAGGGAGAAGTAGAGTTAATATCAACAGCCCAGGGCTGATTCCTGTGAGGTGGTCACACATGACTCTCTTTTTCTGCCACCTTTACTGATTCTGACATTTATCCCTTCCACAGCATTCTGCTTCTCTGCTGGGTTAGATACTTCATTGCAGTGGTCACACAGCACTCAAAGACCGTACTCAAATTATGGAGTTTATTAGGGAAGTAACAGGTTATAGTTCAGGCTCCAGAACACTCAAGGATACAATTCTTCCATCAGGACAACTTTTCCAGCTGCACCCATTGGCAGACCTCTCGCTGGCTCTAGTCACCTGCCTAGAGGCACTCATTGAGCTATGCCAGCTCCTTCTGCTGAATCTCTGTTGTTGCTTCTTGCTACCTTTAGTGTTACGGTTCTCTCTCTTTCCTTCTTTATCTCCTGGTTCCAGGAGCTTCTCAAGCACAGGGACTCAAGTCCAAAGAATACATTGGCCCTTCTTTCTTGGGGTGATGGTGGGATCCTCTTTTCCTGCCTTTGGAGGGGCTCACCTCAAGCTCATTGGGATGGCAAAACCAACCAGTCCCTTTGGTGGGCCACAACTGCTCTATCATATAGTCCTGCCCAGTCACTTGGGTGGGAGTTACAAGACCTTGGTTAAAAAGGCCACACAAAAGTCATTTGTACCACAGTAGGTGTCATAAGACCATGCGTTGCTACCCAGTGCCGTCGAGTCCATTTCTGACTCACAGCGACCTTATATACAGTGCTAGAAGGGCCATATTAAGTCCTTCACTGCACTGCAAGGATTAGCAGAGTAAACATAGGGTCAGGATCAGGCAGCAGGTAGGCAAAGCCTGGAAGGCTCCCCTGGGCTGTAGAGCATGTCCATCCCTTCTTCGGTGCAAGACATCTCACGCAGCTCCCCTCAGCCGTGCGGTCAGTGGGTCCTTCTGTCTGCCATGCATGCCGCCTCTCTGCTGTGCAGGCCTCTTCTCAGCCCCCTGGGGACAGGCTCCTTTGGTTCCTTCAGGACAGTTTTCATCTCTGCCCGCACTGATCAGGCCTTCTTTTGACCACACAGGCCTCTCTCTTAGCTGCGTTCCTAGAAGCAGGTTTCCATTGTCACCACCAGCTGTGCCCCAGGGCCCCTTGTGGGACTGTCACCACAAGTCCTCCCCCTTCCAGGCCTCTGGCTGTCTTTGGTGTTCACAGCCCTTCGCTGTGAGACAGCTCTTTTAGGAGGTTCCTTGCCCCTGGTCTCTCTGCTGCTGCTGGCTGCCTCTCTTGCTGTTACTCCTTCCTGCTTCTTTCTTCCTTCCGTCTCTGTGCCCACCTCTCTGGGGCTGGCTGTATACATATGCCAACCTGACAGCTTTAAGGCATGGGGTCCACAGACTGAGCAGTCCATCCTGTGTAGGCTGCAAATGCTTCATTTGCCTGAGCACACTATGTTCACTTTATTTGCATAAGTGTATTGACCAATTCCTGCAAGGTGCATAAAACATACCAGGGTCAGACAAAAAGTATCAAACTTCAAGTTGTTTACAGCCATCGGTGTGGTAACATGTCTCATGGTAAGGTCACTCATGTACCAGCCACTCAGGTCTGATCTGGTCAAGTTCTCCCAAAGTCATGTCAGTATCATGTCACCCTTTTTGGCCTCTGATGAAATTTAAGCGGGAGATTTTTTGCTTGCTCTGAGCCTCTTGAGATGGTAGCACTGTAAAAGCTTTAAGGGGCATGAGGTTTGGCCACTGACTCCAGTCCTACAGTGTCTCCCCCTTTAGTGCACTCTTTGTATTACAACTTCTGCAGTTCAAGTTTTTACCATCACAGTTAAGCTGGTTAACAGTAAATATTCATAACATCTCAACCCTGGAGACCCGGCAGGGAAAGATCAGTCTATTCAGTAGAGGGATCCTCCCTGGTCTCCTTCGTTTTTCACATACGTACATTCATGAAGCCACGTAAACCAGACACTGTGTACATTTGCCTCCCACTTTTCGATAGCCAGTGTTGACGTTGCCCCTGTGTATCAGGTGAGTAGCCTGAGGAGACCCTATTCTAATCGAGTTTGTCGGAAGAGTGAAGTCACATACGCCCTATTTTTGTTACAATATCCAGGACTTATTCCTTCATTCATTCAGGCCTGTTTTATACCTGGTTGGGAAAATTTTTCTTTAGTCAGATAAATGAAGTACATTCAGATAAACACATAGCCCTTTTAAACATTTCAGTTCCATCTTCTCCGTTTGTAAGCATATGGTCTTAGATTTCTGTCTGGATCAAACCAGAAGACCCTGGCCCCTGCCAATCATCTTGTTTTACCTGCTGAGCTTTCCCCCCAAGTCACTCTAGATGCAGATTTCCTGCCCAGCAGTAACATAACAACCATTAATATGGAAATAAGATCTAATACATAATCTAATCACAGAACGATGTCGTAGTACCTTTGCTGCGTTCTGTCAGTAGGAACTAAACCATGCCATACTCAGGAAAGAGGAACTGTACAAAGGTGTAAGTATGACCATGGGTTCTCTTAGAATATGCCTGCCACAGGTCTTTTGTCTGTAAAAAAAATTACATTTTTAGGAGAAAGAGTAACATATTTGGTTATTTCTTCTCCCTTACTCTATTTTCTCTTTCAGAAATTATGGATAGGCATATGTTAGACATTCTCACTCCATCTGTGTTTCCTAACTTCTTTATATTGTCTCTCTTTGTTAGATTTTGTGTAATTCAATTGCACTTTACAGTTGATAGGCTGTTAACTTGTCTGTAAGTAGATACACATGTATGTGTGTACCATATACTTATGTCTGTGTATTTGTGAGTGTGTATGTATATATGGGTGTGTACGTATATGCATGTATATATATACACACACATGATTTTTCTGCTTTCAGAAACCCCGAGCCCACCTGCTGTTGAGTCATTTCTAACTCACTGCAGCCCTGTAGTAGAACTGCCCTGTAGAGTCTCCAGGGAGCACCTGGTGGGTTCACACTGGTAACCTTTTGGTTAGCAGCCATAGCACTTAACCACTATGCCACCAGTATTTCCTTTTCTACCTTAGGAAGACAATTTCACTATTGTACATTATAGAAATTTCTAATGTCATGAGTGGATGGATTATTGAAGGCATCCATTCAGAATATTTTGTTAGGCTTTTGCATCATATATATATATATGTATATATACACACACACACACACACACACACACACACACACACACACACACACACACACACACACACACACACATATATATTTAAAAAAAAAAAAAAAAACCTTAGGTATTTAGATCCAGCAGCTTACGTAGAGGAAATAAGCAGAACAACTTCCTTCACATTTGATTCATGTTGTTGAGTAGAATTCAGTTCATTAAATAGGACCTTGTTGATGTAGGAATCCCTGACCTTCAGCGATGTGGCCGTGAAGTTCACCTGGGAAGAGTGGCAGCTCCTGGACCCTACTCAGAAGGACCTGTACTGGAACGTGATGTTGGAGAACTATAGCAACCTGGTGTCCGTTGGTGAGGACAACTCTCCTGTCATTGGCCTTTGCTTTCTCAGCTGCTAAAATCTTTGGAGTGTCAGTGCTACTCAAGCGGTAGAATCTCAATCTACTCTCTGGTCCTCGATAAGTTGGTATATTCTTTTTACTCTTGACGAAAAACCTTTACTTTGTCAGTTTGAAAATTGTTTTTTCAGTAGTTAAATGTTTCGCAGTCTTCACAAACCTAAGGCCAACTAGATGTGTCTAAGATTCTGTGCTTTCTCGTGAACAGGGTATCAAGTGAGCAAACCAGATGCTCTCTGCAGGTTGGAACGAGAGCTCCCGTGGACTACGTTAGAGGAATGCCATAGTGGAATCTTGTCAGGTGAGCGAGGGAAAACAGTAAGGGGGGAAAGGCTGTGGAAGGCACCATCACGTAAGAGAAGGAGTCACGTCTAGAAGGAGTATCTAAGGATACATAAAAGGACCTTACATGTATCCCTTATCTGTGTGAAGCCTCTTTTTCTTTACAGGAGTTCAGAGAACTATATATTCCTCTATGTCTTCTGAAATCAGAGCCCCATTTATTTGATCTATGTTTTCCATTTTTGGTTCCATCGTTTTTTTCTTTTCTAGGACTTTAAAATCTTCTCCCTGTCTTATTTCCTTCCACCTCTCTTATGGTGGAATTGTACCTTCCAGGCCTGTCTCCGCAGAGAGAGCTTTGAATTCCTAGGTGCCCTCAGAGTGCAGCACCCTCCTCCCTCCTTGAGTAATGGAAATTTCCTTCCTAGCGTCACCCCCGCACGGATGTTGTACCCCGGTACTAACACGATCTTTTGTTATCCCTTTATCTGCCTCCTTAGCTTCGTGTTTCTGTTACTGTGCAGTTCTCTAACGCTTCTAATTTCCGTTTTATTGTTTGTTCTCCTAACCTTTTAAAGTTTCATTCATTCTAGTGAGTTAATCTTTAGTTTTCAAGAGGAGACTGTCATATTGACATTTTCCATGAGATTGTCTCACATAGACTTTCTTGTACATATTTTACCTGTTTTGATGAAACTTACCTGTAAGTTCCCGATGTTGTCAAGGAACTAGGATCATCTTCCAAGCAAGAAAATTCCCATCAGCTTAAGTTTTATTATAGTATAGTACATCTGAAATCTGAGCCATGCTGGTCAAATCAAAACCAAACCCACTGCCATTGAGTCCGACTCACCACGACCGTATAGGACAGAGTAAAGCTGTCCCTTAGAGTCTCCAAGGAGCGCCTGGCAGATTTAAACTGCTGACCTTTTGGTTAGCAGACCTAGCACTTAACTGTTGTGCCAGCAGGGTTTCTAAGCCATCCTGTCAGTTACCTTTACTTTCTGCTACACTCTCTTCTTTGAAGGCTTCTGCTCGTCCTGATGATTTTTAAACTAGAAACAACACTTTTAACATCCTACATTCTCCTTTTTATCAGAAACCAGATCATAACTCTTGTTTACTGAAATGAGTATTCTGACTTGAAGAATCAGCCTCAAGCTGGTTCCTATGAGGCCCAGGTGAAGCTTAGCCCAGCCTTCCCACTTACATATTATTTCTGACACCAGACATTCTTTGTCAGCACTTTCTTTTTCTTAGGGATTTCGTAATCCATTGCAGTGGTCACAGAGAATTCATGGAAACACCCGATCTGCAAAGTCAACTTTTAATATAATAAGAATGTATATAAACAAAGGATACAAATGATGAAATCCATAGGACAAGTTGTGCAGGTGTTCCCTTCACAGAATATAGACACCTCAAGGATATCTGCCTACTCTACCTGACACCGATGTTCACACTCATCAACCAGGAACTGTCCTGCCATGTCACCCATGTCAGTGGGCTGTGCTATCAATGGCTATTTTAAGCTGGCTCCCAGCTACTCCTTGGCTGAAGGACAGCTCTCAGACATTCTCAGTTCTTGATGGTCCTTGCTTCTCTAGGCTGACCACAACTGACTTTATGACAGCTGGCTTTATGGCAGTTCTTGGTGCAGAGCTCCCTTAGTGCCATGCCTTTATCTATAGGCAGCTCCCTGCTCACAGTGCCCCACTCCGTAGAGTGGGGGCCTGGCCAAGTTTCAGTCTTTACACTTTGCAGTCACTATCCGTGCGTGCTTGTTTCTGCAGCCTCTCGTCGTAGTCACTTGTGCCCTTGCTTTCCCAGCTCCAGGTGTCACAGCTCTTTCACCTGTGTCTGAAAAGGTGTCAACACCAGGTTCTCATGTCCAAATGACAAGCTCACTTACTTCTCTTGACTCTTCATCAATCATACTAAACCAAAACCCATTGCCATCAGTTGGGTCCAACTCATAGCAACCCTAGAGGTCAGAGTAGAACTGCCTCCTGGGGTTTCCAAGGAGTGCCTGGCATATTTGAACTGCCAACCTTTTGCATCAATCAGAATGCCCTCCAAAATCCTCCTTCATGTAGGCCAGTCCTTCAGGCTGGGCAGCGCTTCACAGACACTGAGGAAAGGACAAATTACGTGGGTCCGCCCCATCTGTCCAGTAAAGATCAGTTACTGGACAGGCTCCCTGGCCAATCACAGTAAAGGTCTAACTGCCCATTCTCTCCAGCCAATCCCAGTGAAGACGGACTGGGCAAAACTCCGCCGCCAATCCGAGTATGGTCAGTGCAGTCCTCTGTGAGGCTAGGTGTGTTCTAGTGCCACACTTTTTTTAACATCAAGAGTAGGGACAGGAATCAAGATCAGTGCAAAATTGATTCTCATGAGGTGAAGGTCAAACATTTCTCCTTTTTTCACCATTTCTAACACCAGCTGCTGTCCTACCCGTGGTACTCTGTACTTCTCTGCTGGGTTTGATAATTCGTTCCAGTGGCCGTACTATAAAAATGGCAGGCCAGCATCTGAACTCCTCTGTCTTCACAAAGGATAAGAAAGAGAATCACCATCATCAACATCAGCCCAAGGCTGCCTTCCTATAAGCTAGAGATCGGAAATGCCACAATTTCCAACGTGTTGCCAATTCCGATGTAAGCTGGCTCTCCCATGGTACTCGCTGCTTTTGTGTTCAGTAATTTGTTGTAATGGGCCCACAGAACTCACATCCCATACTCATAGTTGTAAAGGATACCAGGGAATTAGCAGGTTACAATTCATGATCAAGAGGCATGTCGGTCAGGTTTCCCGTTATCAGTGCAAGACAGCTCGCTAAGTTTTGTTTGGCTGTTCAGGACTCCTCTCAGCCTCCTGAGGGCAGGCCGTGCTGAGGCCCCTCAGGGCAGGCGTGTCTGACCTGCACCTCGTGGCAGTCGGCTGCGGTCTGTTAATCTTGATTTTTCCTTCCTTCTCATGAAGTAGTGGGTAAGTGCTATATCTGCTAGCCAAAAGGTTGGCACTTCAGATCCATCACATGCTCTTTGGAAACTTTATGGAGCAATTCTACTCTGACCTATAGGGTCACTGTTAGTTGGAATTGACTTGATGACAGTGGGTGTTTTGGGGTTTTCTCATGAAGTTAGAGGAGGTCAGATGCTTCTACCATGACATTTTTACAGGTATCCGAGGCTATAAATCTTTACAGAGGCAGACTACCCAATCTATTTTTGGCATGGCGGCACTACTAACTTGTTGGTTAGCAGCTGAGGTCATAACCACTGCACTACCGGGGGCTTTCATCCTCCTAGTTAGCCATTTCTTGTAACTGGGGAGCATACAAATGAAGAAACACCTCAGATGTGGTCTGTGAGAGGTCCCAGCATCACATGTTGTCTCCTGGGATATTAACTTCTCCCATGCATGGCTGTTCCCAACAGTCAGAAAAATCTTTAAACTTCCTTTTTCATGACCTTTTGCTGCCTTCACTTCCTGTTCTAATCGAGGCCTCACTGCAGAGGCATCATTGAGTGAAAACATGCGTACGCCCCCTCCAGGTGAATTAACAGGTGTACCTCTGAAGCCCCCCATCGTTTCCACACATTCTAAAGTGTTACCTTATCAAAAGCTGTTAGAAGACTGCCATAAAAAACAAAGCCACCTTGATTGCTGGAAAAATACCAAGGGCTATCTTTGAAGGGAGGAGCCATGGTGGCGCAATGAATAAGCACTCAACTGCTAACTAGAAGGTTGTTGGTGTGAACCGCACAAGCTGTTCTGAGAGAGGAGGGTGTGCAAGTCCGCTTGCATGATGATCACAGTCTTGGAACCTTATGCGGCAGTGCCAGCGTGCCTCATGGTGGCATTATGAGTTGAAATTGACTCAAAGGCAACGGGTTTGGGTTTGTTTTTGTTTTTAATGTTTTAACGGGATAAAGTCAGAAGCCAAAGTGAGACCCTAGACCCACACTAACTCTAACCTTTCTCTTAGTTTATCATCAATATTACCGCTGTCCGCATTTCAGTCCCTCAGTGGACTTTTCCATTTCCAAAGCTCTGTTAGAATGACTGAAATCTTAGTGTTCATTTTAATGTACGTGTTTTCTGAAAATGCTCTTACTCTGTTCTCTTTAAATCATAGTCAAATACTCAAGTTTTCTAAATTGTTAACTCTGGTCAGGATTTATTCATCTTTCAGATTTGTTCCTATCAGTAGTTGGATATGTAATACCATCTCTAAGTTGATATGTGTGAGAGTGTTGTCTTAAATGTTCTGTGTATCAGTGATAGTCCTCATCTCGTTGGAAGACACTAGTACCCTGTGGCTCAAGTGATATAATTAGCAGCAACCCTTTATTTCTTGCTTTCTTTTTCCCACCCTGCCAACAGTGAATTCATCAGTAAGCCATCTTTTCATTCAAAATGTACTCTCATTTCTGCCATCACTTGCTGGCCCACCCATAAAAACCACTTTTCACGATCTGCAGCTACTCTCCTTATGGCTTTTCTTCCTGTTTTTTTCCACAAATTTACCAAAGTAGAGTGTATGCCCCATGGTCATAAGGAACATGTTTGTGTATCCCCGATACTTTTACTATATATAAAACAGAATTGTTTTATCCCAAAGATCATATTCTAAATTCTTCACTTACCCCACTATTCTGGTAAATTGTTTTCTTTCAGTAAGGATTTATGGAAGGAATCTGAAATCTGTCCTTCACCACACGGGATCAGGAGTCTTTACGGCTTCTTTGGTCCACAGGTCTCTGTGACGTGCTCATGTTTCACGGTTTCTGCTTGCTTTACAAGACCTTTGAAGAAGCAGCCAGATTTTTACCCACTCCTTATGTATAGTCTAATCTTGGCTTCTGCACTAAATACTTCACTGTTTGGGTTGTTTGTGATGCTGTATTTGTATCACTGTGCAAAGAACGTTGTTTATTGTTGTTAAGCGCCATCTAGTCTGTTCCAATTCATAGTGACTGTGTGTACAACAGAAGGAAACACTGCCCAGTCCTGAGCTACCTGCAGAATCACTGCTGTGTTTGAGCCCCTTGTTGCAGCCAGTGTGTGTCAGTTCATCTTGTGGGTTTTCCTCTCTTTCGCTGACCTGCTACTTTACCTGCCACTTTACTTTCTGATAACACGTCCAAAGGGACATTAGGCATGGTATTTTATTTACACTTGCATTCAGAGGGTTGTCACTCAAGTGCCACCTTTCACAGATGCATTTTTTTTAATAGTTTCATTCTAAGTCAAGACAATGGAAAGATTCATTGTTCTCTCCTTTCCTAGATATCCAGAAGGTTGACGATCATCTGCTTGGACATTCACAGAAAGGAAGAGGGATGAATGTAATGGAACAACACTTTGATCATAATGCATTGGAAAATACTATTCATCGGCACAAAATTCAGTTTCCTTTAAGGGAAAATCATGCATTTGACTTACATGAACAAACTGTGAAGTCAAATGTACTAGCAGTTAACCAGAGCAAAACCAATGCTATAAAGAACTCTGCTGCGCTTAGCGGAGATGAGAAAACCTTTCTGTGTGGTGACCACCAGCAGTTTCACAATGACATGGAATTTCCTGACAGTCAAAAACCAGATAGCCCTAAGTCTCAACTCATTAAGCATCAGAAAGCTCACAAAATAGAAAAACCTCATGTATGTAGTGAATGTGGGAAAACCTTCATCAGGAAGTCTTTCCTCATTGAACATCAAGCCATTCATACAGGAGAGAAACCCTATAGATGCAGTCTGTGTGGAGAAACCTTCTTTAAAAAGTTCAAGCTCATTGAACATCATCACACAATTCATAAAGGACAAAAACCGTATAAATGCACAGAATGTGATAAAGCCTATCTCCATAAGTCACAGCTTAATAAACACCAGAAAACTCATATGGCAGAGAAACCCTATATATGCCATGAATGTGGAAAAGGCTTCATCCAGAAGACACACCTCACTATTCATCAGCGAACTCATACTGGTGAGAAACCGTATGTATGCAGTGCATGTGGCAAAGGCTTTAACCAGAAGGGAAGTCTCATTATTCATCAGCGAACTCATACTGGAGAGAAACCCTATGTATGCAGTGAGTGTGGAAAAGGCTTCATCCAGAAAGGAGATCTCACTATTCATCTGCGAACTCATACTGGAGAGAAACCCTATATCTGCAGCGAATGTGGAAAAGGCTTCAAACAGAAGGGAAGTCTGATTATTCATCAGCGAACTCATACTGGAGAGAAACCCTATGTATGTGGTGAATGTGGTAAAGGCTTCAGCCAGAAGTCATACCTCATAGCACATCAGAGGTTTCACACAGGGAAGATTCCCTTTTCATGTAGTGAATGTGGAAAATCTTATTCCCAGAAGGCAACTCTCATTAGACATCGAAAAATTCACACAGCAGAGAAACCCCTTCAATGCAGTGAATGTTGGAAGGACTTTCAAATGAAACCAAAGCTCATTGCACATCAAAGGTCTCATACAGGAGAGCCTCCACATGGCTCCAGTGGATGTGGACAAACTTTTGCCTATGCGTCTAACTTTTATTCACATAAAAGAAAACACAAAAGAGAAAAGTGTGTAGATTCAATCAAGGTGCAAAATCATTTCATGGCAAGTCACAGTTCGTCACGTACCAGTGATCTCCTGCAGGAGAGAAGCGCTGTTAATACAGTGACTATGCAGGTGCCTTCTGTGGCAGCTCAGACCTCAAACATCCGTGGGTTCCTCACAAATAGGGACATGGTCCTTGTGGGACGGCCTGTTGCTAGTGGTGAGCCCTCAGGAGATGACAGAGAATTTGTACAGGAGAGAAACCTTGTGACTGCAGTCAACATGGTAGTGCCTTCACTGATGAACTGTGTTTTATTTTATGTCACATAAAACCCTGTAAGAAAAGTGTGGCAGGGACATCTGGCTTCCTGCAACTTCATGAGGGTGAAGGAGAATCAAGATCAGTAGCTACAGGCCGATTCCTGAGACGTGGAGGTCAGACATGCATCCTCCAATCTTTTACCATTTGTGATCCCAGCTGTCCATCCACAGCACTGTGCTTCTCTGCTGGGTTCCATAATTCATTGCAGTGACCACACCAAACTCACAACTGTAAATGTTTATTAGGAAAGTAAAGGTTACAGTTCAGTTTCAGGAATGCTCAAGATAGAATTCTTCAGTCAGGACAGCCTCTTCTGGACTCTGCTTGTAGACATACGTCTCTGGCCTGTTGGCTTCTCACCCACTCAGCTCAACACCTGCCCTGCCTGGGCAAGTGTTATAAAACTCTTTTAGCTCTGCTGATAAGTGCCCATGGATGCCCTACTCTGCCAGTAAGCCTCGTGTCTGAAGGTGCTTAGGTTTCTCCTTCTGTGGACCAGGAAGCACACCATGCTGTCTTCTGCTGGTCTCCTGGTTCTGCCACTTCTGGTGCCGTCATTTCTCGGCTGCTGCTTCTTACTGTCTCTGGTGTTACAGTTCTCCTGTGTTCTAGTTCTTCTGCCTCTGTGAACCCTCTGTCTTCTGTTACAGCCTCTCTCTCCCTTGCCGTGTGTCCCCACATCTCCATTTAAGCTCAGAAGGATGCCCCAAGTGGCCTATTCCCTCATTAGGGTTTCATACACCTTACTTGAATGGCATCACTCCCGCAAGTATGCCATGTACCTTAATTGGTTACAAGTTTTCATATGCCCTTGGTGGGCCACAGCATCATTTCACTCAATTGTTTGGTGACAATTAAAAGACCGTGGTGAGAAAGGCCATAGGAAAGCGATGCATTGCACTGCGTACCTGTAGGATGAACTCCGATACATTCATTGGTGATGGGGTTGAGCAAAAATTTCTAACTCATTTTATGACTGCAAAGTGTATCCCTAAGGGAAATCATATGAACACAGTAACCTGATACACTCATCCTATATAAATAGGTGTTTTGATAGGGAAACATTCTCTGACATTAACACAAACACATATGTGCCACTTGTATTGTTCCAATTAAGTGAGAAATCACATAGTAGGTGGTTGATGAGAAAAGGGGCAATACTCAATTAGTGGGCTATGGGACACCCATATGTGAGTTCAGATTCCCCAGATCAGATGGAGAGTTTAACCCAAAACCAGATTGTCTACCATACTGTCTACCATACATAATAGAACTTGGTATTATGCATTAAAAAGAAAAATAGTGTTAGGTTGAGTTTATTCATTAATGTAACAAATATTTGTTGTGTACTTCCTTTGTACCGGCCCTGTATCTAGGAGCTGAGAATACAATGGTGAATAAAAAAGAAAAAGCTCATGTCATCTTAGAAAGAGCATTGTCTTAAATTATGTTTAAGTAGTATCCTTACATTCCTGCTAACCTAGTCAAAGGATGCGGAAGAGCAATGAATTACTTCTGTGGCCCTTTCACCCTTGGTCCTTGTGACACGTGCACAGTGATTGAGGACACTGCACGTGAGATATATGGAATCTGTAATGGTTGGCATCATGTGTCAGCTTGGCTTGGCCACGACTCCCAGTATTGCATGAATCTCCATTTGGTGTGTTGTAAATCATAACCTCTACAAATCAGTAAGGCAGGATTTGTGTGGGGTTTATCCTGAGTCAAAGCCTCACAGGAGGGCCTGACTCATGTTCCACCTTGACTCAAGTTACAGCCTTCCCTGGGGTGTAGCTTGCATCCAAGGTGTGCATGTGGATGTCCTGGAGGAGTAGCCACACTTTTTCTCTGCATCTGGATCCTGTGTTAGGTTTATGAACATCTAGCTTCCAGTATGTGGGATTTGAAACTGACCTGCCTGCTAACTTGCTAATTCTGAGATTCACTGTCTCCACAGCCCTTTGGTCCAGTAGCCTATTATCTGACCCGATTCCTCAGCTTCCACAGCCTTGTGAGCCAGTAACCTACATTCTGACCTGCTGGTTTGGGTTCATCACGTCCTGCAGCCATGTGGGTCAGGAGAAGCCTACACCTGACACATAGATTTGGGACTTGCCAGCCTCCACAATCTTGTGAGCCATTTCCTTGATAACAGTTTGTGAGTTTGGTGAGATGTTGCAGTGAATTACAGAACCCAAAGATGGGAGGGATAGTACCAAGGGAAAGAGAAGTAGTTGATGTTAGAAATGATGGGAGTGGTACAGTAATTTGGAAAAGTGGGACATTTGGCATATCTGTAACCTGAGTCTCATAGGATCCAGCTTTGTGCTGACACTTAGAAGAAAAGTTATTCACTTAGATGCAATAGCTACAGTAACTGCTATAGACATGGAATAATATATACAAGGAACTGAAGTTAGAATTTTTAAGATAGAGAATGCTAAAAATTCTTGTGACAATTTCTTGTTAAAATCTAATTGCCATTGAGTTAGTTCTTGCTCATGGTGACCCCTTGTATTTGAGAATAAAATTGTGCTTCAGGGTTTCTGTGACTGATTTTTCACAGGTAAATTTCTAGGCCTTATTTCTGAGGTGCCTTTGAGTAGATTCGAACCTCCTGTCTTTTGGGTTCATAGATGAGTGTGTTAACCATTTAGCTACACAGGCATGGACTTGTGGAGAATGACTCCTTATAATGGTACTTAAGCAGCCTAGGAAACTTATTTTTTAATGCCCATGCCTTAACAGATAGATTATAAGTTTTTTGATAGTTTTTATGACTATTTACCCCCAGGTTGCTGTAAATTCCGTGACAGTTTTTCTGAGTATTTGTATCCAAACAGATTATGAATAGATTGATAGTTCTAACTTGTGACTATTTAAATTAAAAAAATAAAGACATTTTATTTGTTGTAAGAATGGCAGTGTGACTGCGTCTGACCTCTGACTTACGGGGAGAAAGAATCATTGTCAGTATCAACCCAAGGCTGGTTCCTATGAGGCAGAGGTCAGAGATGGCTCTTCTCTCCACTGTCTTATAAATACTGACAGCAGCAGTCCCTCAGCGTGGCACTCTCGACCTCTCTGTCAAATCGACAATTCATTGTAATGGCCACACAAAACTCACAGACCACGCTCACAGTTATGGGGTTTATTAGGGAAGGGACGTGTCACAATTCAGCTTCAGGAACACCTAGGACAGAGTTTTTTTGATCAGGACAGCCTCAGTCTTACCTGGAGGCAGCCTCTCTGTGTCCCCTCGGCCTCTGCCTAGCTCAAGTGTAATAAGTGTTACAAAGCTCTTTTGGTTATGCCTCTAAGTTGCATGAAGCATCACAGTACACCGTGTCCCAAAGATGCTCAGCTCTACCTGCATAGGTTGGCAAACTGAGCTCTACCAAGAACCTGATGGCACTCCACCAGCAAGACTGCAGCCCAGAGGTGCTCAGTTTCTCTCTCCATGGGCCGTGGCGATCTCTTGCCTGTCTCCTGGTGCTGCTGCCATCATTTCTCTGCACACCCACCTTTTTTTTTGTCATCTTCAGTATTATAGCTGCTTCTCTTTGGGTTTTCTGGTTCCAGGAGCTTCTCAGCACTGGTATCTTGGGTCCAAAAGATGTGCTGACATGTTATGTTCCTTATTTGTCTTTCTTGGTGGTAGTGAGATGAAGTGGCTGATGCTGAGACTAGCAGGATGGCAAATCTGAGCAGTCTATCTGTTAGGTTGCCGTAGACCTTATTTGCATACCCTCACCCCCAAGTGGGTAGCGTGAACTTGGTTTGTGTTATTAGCAAGCTACGCAGGTCTGCTGGTGGGCCGCAATTACCTTATTTGTATAGTCCCACCCAATCACTTGGGTTGGAATTAAAAGATCATGACAGAAAAGGACATGTAAGAAATCTATTGCACTGCAATTACACGAGCCATATTTCATGTGTTCCAAAGCTATCTGTGACTAGTGCCTGCCCAATGGGACATTATGAACAATGAGCAAAACTTCATAGCTCTTTATATGGCTGTAATATGTATACTAAGATAAATTTTCATCCAGAAAAATTATATTGGAGAGTACTGGTTTACATGATTGTAGTGCAGTGGATTACTTAATATACCCCTTCTAGCCATAATCTTTGTAACTCCCACCAGATAACTAGTGGGACTATGCAAATAAGGTGTCTGTCGTCCACCAAGGGATTCAAATAGCTTCCTAATAAAAATAAGATGCATGGCACACTTCTGGGTGGGACCATGCAAGTAAGATATATGGAGCCCTAAAGGGGATCAATCAGTTTGTTATCCTACCTAGACTTAAGCTATCACAGAGGTGGAGAGGAAAGGATCTCACTACCACCAAGGAAGAAGGCACAAGAGAATTAACCCTTTGAACCTGGGATCCCAGTGCGGAGAAGCTCCTGGAACCAGCAAACCAAGAGAGAGAAGGGTAACACTGACAACAGGAAGAAGTAATGGCAGAGAAACTGATAGGAGATGGCGTGGTGAACTTTCTTGCTCGTGGAGTGGGGTCGACGTGCCATCCGGCAGGTGGCCTGCTGGTGTAGTAGGGTGCCTCTGGGCACATAGTGAAGCCAGATTTGCTGATCCATGGAGTTAAGAACTAAGCACCTCCAGACCAAGGCTTTCTGTAGGAGTTAGGTGCCTAAGGGTACTTACTGGCAGAGCCAACAGAGCTTTGTAACACTTGCCTGAGCCAGGGCAGAAGCCAGCGGCCCACCTGGAAATAGGCTATCCTGATAGAACAGTGTTAGTTATCAAACCCAGTAGAGAAGTAGATAGTGCCGTGGGAGGGAGAGTTGCTGTCAGAATTAGTAAAGGTGATGGAGAGAGGAGGTGTTTCTGACCTCTACCTCACAGGACTCAGCCACAGGCTGTTCTTTGTTCTCTTTCTGTCTTGTGAAGATAGAGGAGTTCAGACACCACCAGCATGACATTCTTAGCGTTAGTGTCAGAAGCAGAATTCTTGGCAATGGCTCCAGATTCTTGGAGGCATGGGACTTTGTAAGAGAAAGAGTAAAGGGGCTTGGGAAATACTTGATTCTTAGATGGTTACTTTGGTGGTTGTTACTTGTCATGAGTGAAAGGAGAGCTAAACTGCAGCTAGGGTAGCAAAGCCACATCTGGAATGGCTTCAGGCAAAATACGTGCTGGTTAAAGAAGATGATTGCTGGAGTGCCAGGGTCCACTGTTTCCAGCAGCCAGAGGCACAATACCAGGTGCATATCAGTGTCTCAAGGGCAGTGGGTTTTGTGGGTATCAGTGAGAAGACAGTTAAGGTATGAAGAAGAGATGAGACTGGAATGTTTAAAAGAGGTTCATGCATTTACTTGAATGTACTATGAGTATTGAATGTTTGTCCTACGTGGTGTTGTTCAGGGGCCCTGGTGCTGCAGTTGTTAAGTGATTGGCTGCTAACCAAAAAATCAGCAGTAGAAATCCACCAGCTGTTCCTTGGAAGTCGTATTGGGCAGTTCTATTCTGTCCTGTAGGATTGCTGTGTGTCGTAGTCAACTTGACAGCAATGAGTTGGGTTTTTGTTATTTATTTGTAGTATTGTAAAATAGACCTAACTGTATACTAGAAATGAATTTTGGGTTATAGATTACAGAGAGTGTGTAACTTCACCTTCAGCCAAGCCTGATCATATGTTCTAAAAGGGGAACAAGGATTTGCCTGTGGGAAGTACAGGCTGTTTGAATGCAGTAGCCCTGTGTATATAGAGTGGGGACTTAGGTGGAAAACCTAAGCCTGTCCCAGAATTTGCATTTGAGAAGATAAGTAGAACAACATAGAACTGCTGAGAGAACAGGAGATTTGCTTTTGAAGGAAAGAGCTGCAGATTAAAAATAATGGGTTTGTGTCCCAACTCAGCAGGAACGGATGCTCACCGAGGACCAAAATGACATGGGGGAAAGACAACCCAGAAGACAAAGAGACCCACATCAGTGGGTGCCTACATCGACTTGGGACTGGAAGAACCGGATGGTGCCCGGACACCACCAGTGATAGCCACGATGGAGCTCACTAAGTTGAGTCTCACTGGCAACACAAGAATAAAAAGGGGTGCACCCTGAGATCCCCACTAAAAGACCTCAATTGATGGTCCAGTGGTTTTGGGGTTCCCCTGGGAGCATGGCCCCTTGCCCTGATGCTGCCCTTGACCATAAATCATAACGAAGGTCCACTCTTCGGACAGGAATGGATTGGACTTGGCGATGCAGTGACCATATATTGGATGCACTTTATGGTTCTATACATCTATAGGATGTCATCCTGCTGACCTCTGGCTGGAGGAAGGAGAGTGGGTGGAGAGGAGGAAAAAAAGACTGTTGGGAGAACGAGACATGTATGGAGCAGAGAGGAATAGTGTGCTGTCACCGGACAGGGAGAGCAGTGGAAGCTGCATATAGGTGGGTATGTAAATTTATACGGGAATGTACATTTTCACTCAGTTGTATTAAATAAAAACTTAAAGAAAATAATAATAATAATGGGTTTGTTTTTTGCATTTCCAGCAAGTAGTTTTCCTTTGGGTCCATTAAGGCAGTAAAAGTTAGTGCTCGTTAGAACACTCTTCCAGGACTGGAAGTTAAAGGGAGCCAACAAGTAGACAGGTTGGTATACTCACCTTAGGTAACCACATGGATCCACTCGTGAGTGGAAGTGGGGAATGTGGGGGAGCAATGAAGAGATGCGCTGAATCTCCGCTAGCACATTCTCCGCTAGCACACATCCACCTGGCCCATAAGGACTATAGATGAGAGAGAGAAATCGTTGGCTGGTCAGAAATGCAGGGAGTTTTGTGGACTTCTAAGTTCACAGGTAGAGTCTGTTGACCTAGCTCAAGTGTGTAGGAGTAAGAGAGAGAGAGAAGGGGCTGTTTGGTCCAAATCACCAGGTGCTGTATGTCAATTTTAAAATCTAAGGTTAGTACCCTTGGATAGCTAGGAATGAGTGGACCAGAACCCAGCTAAAAGAAGAGAAAGTTATTTGACACTGTGAGCTGGTACAGATGGCTGCAAATCTGATGGCTTGCTCTGTACTGGGCTTGGCTTATGTATGCAGACACTTAATGTTTTTACAGGAATAGAAGATTCTTCAAGACTGAGGAACATACTTAAGAGTCCTAGTTTGATAGGTACGGGCAATTTTGCACTTGTCTGAAAAAGGAAACCCGGGTGGCATAGTAAGTTAAGTGCTACGTCTGTTAACCAAAAGGTTGGCAGTTCAGTTCCACCAGGTGCTCCTTGGAGACTAAGGGCTGGTGCTACTCTGACCTATAGGGTTACCATGAGTTGGACTGGACTCGATAACAGTGGGTTTTTTTTGTTGTTGTTGTGTTAGGGTCCGCGATTTTCAAGATGCGACATTGTTACTTTAAAGGTTAAATTTTATTAAAAAAATATGCCCAATAGGAAAAATACTGATGCACCAGGGACGCACCCCAAGCTACACAGAGCAGGGGGCGACGACGAGTTTCCTCAGCGCCCAGTATTTAAGTCGTGAGATTGCAAAGCAGGGAGGGTGAACTGACCTTTACATTGATTGGTTAACTCCTATTAGTTGTAAAATGTGGTCAAGGTCTAGGGGTCACTTGCAGGCTGTCACTTGCAAGGTTGCCCCCAGGCTTGTCTTGTGACAGTGTTTTGTAAGACAAAGGTGAAATTATTCTATATTTTCTGCTATTAAGTTGTTTCCTGGGGCTGTCTTTAATACCTTGAATTTTTACCACGCCCTTCCTCATTTCAACAGTTGTTAAAATGGGGGGAGATAAAGATGCAAAGTGGCTGGCTGATATGCTTTCATGAGTGTGCCTACACTCGATGAGAAGAACAATGGAAGATCCCCACTGAGTGCTGATGGGATGATGTGGTTCCTTTTTTCGTGTTGACTGTTAAAAGAGTTAATTGTGATGATAAAAACTGTAATTTTGGAAGCTCTAAGTGTGAAAGAGTAGACTGAGGGAGCAGCCCTTGCTAGACTGGCCTTCCTACCACTAATCTGGACTAGCACAGCAACTCCACGTAATTTTCCTTCTGAAGGTAGAAAAGTTTGGGTAAAAATAAGTGACCAATTGAAGCAAGGAGAAATAATAGCCGAATGTGAAGAATGAATAAATGAGTTTTGCAGTGGAGGAAATCTAACCAACAGTATGTTGATACCTTGAAAGAGACTCAAAGCAAGGGCATGATCTCTCAGTTAAATTTTATAAGAGGCCAGAAAGGGTGAAGATGAGATGAACTGTTAGAGAACCTGACCAGATCAGATGCATACCTGCAGATCTGAATGGCTGGCACTTGGGTAACCTCAACCGTAGGACTCTTGTCCTACTGAAGGACTAATTGTTAATGACTGTTTTGCATGACTAAAGTGATTGAGAGGAGGAAAGAACCGTAGTTAGAAAAGCCATTGGGTAGCCTGTGGTATACTGGATCACTTTTACATGGCCTTTCTCACTGTGGTCATGTAACTCCCACCAAATGACTGGGTGGGACAATGCTAATGTAATATATGGGACTCTAACATAGGGATTCTTCAGTTTTGCTGTGTGCCATTTTGCTAATCTGAAAATGAGCCATCACAGAGACAAGAGGAGAGGACTGTGACATCACCAAAGAAGAAGAGCCAGGAATGGAGTGTGTCCTTTGGACCTGGGATCACTGTGCTGAGAAGGTCCTGAAACCAGGAAACAGAGGAAGAGAGAGCTTTAACATTGAAGACAGCAAGAGGTGGCAGAGAAATGGTAGCAAGAGAGACCAGCAGGAAACAGCATGGTGGATTTCCTACCCCACAGAGTGGGCCTTCTGGAGGAGTAGGTTGCTCTGGGCACTTGGTGGTGGTAGGGTTACTGACCCACAGAGCTAGAGCTGAGTGCCTTCAGGCCAAGGTGACCATGGCAGTGGGATGCCTGGGAGCACCCATCAGCAGACATAAAGGTGCACTGTCACCCTTGCCCTAGTGGGCAGAAGCTGAAGGGCTAGCTGGAAAGCGGCTGTCCTGATGGAAGAACTGTATCCTGAGTGCTGCTTAACCTGAACTGTGACCTGTTACTTCTCTAATAAACCCTGTAATCATGAGTATTGTCTGTGAGTTCTGTGTGGCCAGTTGCAATGAATTATTGAACCTAGCAGAGAGGTGGAGAGTGCTGTGGGAAGAATGGTTGGTGTCAGAATTGGTCAGGAAGGTGGAGAGAAGAGGCAGGTCCAACCTGCAGTTCTTCAGGATCAGCCTTGGGCTGTTGATCTTTTTTCTGTCTCCCCCTTTGTGACGTGCAAGGAGGTCACAAGTTTTCCACATCATTTTCACACCAGGGAAGAGCATGACTTGAGTAAGGGTGAGACTTGAGTCACTGCCTTCCTGGGCCATGCAAATAAAGTGCTTATGGCCCACTAATGGTAGTGGATAGGTTGATAATAATGTAAATAAGATGCATGGCATGCTTATGGGAGTGGAAGTTTAGAACATTAATGAAGGAATTGGTCAGTTTTGCTATTCCACTAGTCTTAAAAGAGAATTAATTCCAGAGCTGAGTTAGACCCGAGTACCAACATGAAAAAGAGACTGTAGCAGAGAATGTCCTTTAGACCATGGATCTTTGTGTCAAGACTCCCATTGACCCTGGAGATAGAAAGAGAGATATCACTGAAGATGGCAAGAATCAGGGGCAGAGAAATGGCAGCAGAAGAGTCATTAGAACCAGGAGCCTGGCAGGAGACAGTACTGTGAGCTTTCCAGCCCACGGAGTGAGATAGCTGAGGCCTTTGGTCTGGAGATTTGCTGGTGGAGTTGGGTACCTCCCGGCATTTATTAGAGAAGGCTAAAGAGCTTTGTAGCACTTAACCTGAGCGGGACAGAGGACAGGACAAGGGCCAGAGAATGGGCTGCCTACAGCACAGTAGAGAAGAAGCTGTACTGTGGAGGTCCACCATCAGCCCTTGTAGACAAAGTCACGAACTCTGTAAATGACAGGCCGAGGCGTCTCACCCGTGACATGTTTTTTAGCCTACTGTCCCTGATATTATTTTGCTTCTTAATTAAATCTTCCTAAAAAACATACCCCCTCCTCTCCTGACACAAGGATCAGGGGAGATGCCTTCTGAGAGGGGCCTTTACTACCCCCTTGGTTTATGAAATAATAATGGGAAAACCTGTACAGGAATTTCTGGGGAAAAGAGTTCAGAGGAATGATTTCTAACACAGCCAGCTTGAAAGTAGTGAGGCTGGCCCAACCCCTGCTGACTTCTCCCAGCTGCTCGTCCCTCCCTTCACATGAGATAAGCAAGCTTGCAAGAAGGCCCTGAAAGGCTTTCCAGAGACAGCTCCCCTCCCTCTCTCTCTCAGCTCTTAGATAGCAAACATCTTACTTCAGGAAAATAGCTAGGCTCCCAAGTTTATTATATTTGGTATTGGCAAACAGACAAATACTAAAGAAATGCCTTTCTTAGAGCAGTTTAAGAGAAACTTAGAATAAGGGACAGTGGACACCCATTGTCCTTACAGGAAGAGATAAGGAAGAGCAGAGCAGGAACAAATAGAGACTGTATAACCTTTAAGATGGGTTTGTCTTCTCTTCCTGCTTAGGTAAAGTTAATAGAAGTTCCAGGATTAGTTTTGCTCCAACTGTTAATTATAAATCACAAATATGCCTGTCTCAGACCATTCTTTAGAGGGCCCTAATGGTTAACATGAAAAGGAATGACAAAGTGTTTGTTCTTTACTAACAGAGAAGACCCTAGCAGTCAACAAGAGAAGAAGACCACTGTCTCTAACCATTGTTTAGAAGATCTTAATAGCTAACATGAAAAGAGACACTAGTCTCGGGCCATTATTTAGAAAACTCTAGTAATTGACATGAAGAGACCACGAGGTACCAGCTTCTTGCCTAGCCAATCACCAACGTGTTCAAAGTACTGCTGCCTTACTGACTATAAAAAGGTAACAATAAACTAAGACAGCCTTCTTCTTTTTCTCTCTGGAGAGCCGGGCTGCCTTTTCTCCAAAAACTCTTTCCTGTCTCAATTCATTTCCCGCCAATGCCTCTTCCTCCCTCCATGTGTGACCCTAAGAAGTGTCAGGGCTGGCTCCTGGCACTGTACTGATCAAGGAACTGTGTCCTGAGTCATTTCTGATCCCATATTGTAATAAACTGTAACTGCAAGAATTGTCTGTGAGTTCTGTATGGCCATTGCAATGAATTGTCAAACCCAGCAGAGTGCCTTTGGAAGGACAGTTGGTGTTGGAACTGATAAAAAAAAGGTTGGAGGGTGCAGGCATATCTGACCCTGCTTCATAGGTATCAGCCTTGACCTGTTTGTGCTGATAGTGATTTTCTTCTACTCTTTGAAGTTAGAGGTCACACATAGCCTTGCTGTTCTTAGTTGTCTTAGAGTTGAACTCTTGTATCACCTTTGAGGGGTGCCATCATTTCAAAGATCCTGTATCCTCTGTGACCTCTGATATGAAACGTGATTTCTTCTGTCTTCATCATTCCTTCTCACTTTGCTGGGAGTGGTGCTGTTGGCTTCTCTGCTCTATCCATGGTTCCTTTCCTTAATGCCATATACTAAGTTACGGTGAGTCCTGCTTTGTAGGAAAGGTGATTGGAATTTGCCATGCAGAGGCTGTCTCGGAATTCATCACGAAATTCTGGGTTAGTAGGCAGTTCACTCATTCAGGAGTAATTTAAGACATCAAAGACATAAGGAAAATATGTGCCCAAGAGACAGAAAGGACCATGTACTCCATACACCACATCAGCATGAGGCCAGAAAAACCAGATGAGTGCCCAGTCTTGGCTCATAGGGCAGCTGCCTAGAAAAGCCTTCCGTGACAATTCTTACTAAAATACTCCTCCATTACTACCTGTACACTTATCAGCCTCTACTTTTCTTCATAATGCTTGTGCTTCCTCATGTTTTATCATCCACTTTGCTGTAAGTCTCCCTTGCTAGACTTCAAGGTTTGTAAAGGCTGTTTCTTTGCCTGTTTCATTCACCACTGCTGTATCTCCAGACTGTGAAAAAGTGGTTGGGATGGTTCTGTTGCTTTACTCTTTTTTTTTTTTAAATATATATATATATTTTATTGTGCTTAAAGTGGAAGCTTACAGGCCAAGTCAATTTGCCGTACAAAAACTTACACACACATTGTGATGCAACTCTGGCTGCTCTCCCAACACTGTGACAGCACACTGCTCTTTTTCACCCTCTACTTCTTGTGTCCATTCATCCAGCTCCTGTCCCCATCTACCCTCTCATCCCACATCTGGACAGGAACTGTTCAGCCAGCCTCTGGGTGACTGCCCTGACAAGGAACACAGAAAAGAGTTCCTGACATAGTGGGAGAAAAATAGCGTGCAGAACTCAAATGCTATTTAAAAGACTTGACTTGCTGGTCCAACAGAATGGAGGATTACCTAGAAGACATGGCCCTAGGACTCTCTGTTATCCCACATCTGAAATCATCCCTTATGCTAACTCTTTAGACAAAGATTAGACTAGACTTTAAGACATGATACTGGTGAAGAATATGCTTCTTAGCTTAAATATACACATGAGGCTGGCTGAGCAGCTCCTGTCCAGAGGGGAAATGAGAGGCAGAGGGGGACAGGAGCTGGATGAATGGACACATGAAGTTCAGGGTGAAAAGGGGGGTGTGTTGTCACAAATGTGGGGAGAGCAGCCAGAGAGTTACATCGCAGCATGTAAGGTTTTGTGTGGCACATTGACTTGGACTGTAAATTTCCACTTAGAGCACAATGAAATATTTTTTTAGAAAAAGTAGAGCAGCATGACCATCTCAACCACTTTTTCACGCACTGGGAATGCAGCAGTGAATGAAACAGGCAAAGAAACAGCCTTTACAAACCTTGAAGTCTAGCAAGGGAGACTTACAGTAAAGTAGATGATAAAACATCAGGAGGCACTAGCATTATGAAGAAAAATAAAGGCCAATAAGTGTACAGATAGTAATGGAGAAGTATTTTAGCAAGAATTGTCAGGGAAGGCTTTTCTGGGCAGACGTCCTGTGAGCCAAGACTTCAGTGTATTGAGCAGTGCCAACTGTATCATAGTTGAAAGCAGAGAACACTATAGAACTTTTCTAAGTGTCGTCTGTGAGGCTCCAGCCTCAGTAGTCTTTCTGAAGCTTGTAAGAAATGAGCATTGCTGGGTCACATCCCAGACCTAAAGTAGACCTTCTGGCTCTGGGGCCCAGGACTCTGTATTTATAAGCAGGGCTCTCTCGTGCACACCTTAGTTTGAATGTCTCTGCCCTAAAGCTTGCATTAAGTGCTTCCCTCACCACTCGACACCATAACAGGATGACTTCAGGGCAGACACTTTCTGGCAAAGAACCAGAAATGGCTATTCCATCAACCACAGCCTTCCCTCCACTTATCCTGTGATTCTACATGTGTGAAAATCTCAGATTCTCCAGTATTCTGACATCAACTATAAGGATAATCATGATGTCCTATCTGAATCCCTATTTTTCACTGCTCTTCAGTTCTGATGTCAGTCTCCCATGTAGCACTCATTTCTCTGACCCCAGCTACTTGGAGTTAGGCCTGATTTTACAAGTTACAAGGATATCATCTTTTCAGCCTAAGATTTTAGATGCCAGCTGCAACCTCAGAAGACTCTGAGACTCACCTTGCTTCTGACCTACTGACTACAGATACAAAGGTTTCCCACAACCCTTTGAGGATGCCAGTTGTGAGCTTGGGATGATGCCCCTGGGCTCTCTCACTTGAAACTTGCTTGCTACAAATTTGGATGTGTTCGCTCTACCTCCTCAGCTTAGGGTTCCCTAGCTGCCTAACTTCTAACCTGCTGACTTCCACTATTCCCTAGGATTTGATAAATCATTGGAACAGAACCAGAACTCATGAAAATTACTATACCAAGAGTTACAACCTTATTATACCAAAACAATATACAAAGATACACAATGCCAGATCTGGGAGGGTTCCCAACATGAAGGGTGTGCTTCCCAAAGCACTTACTACCCTCCCGTGTACATGGACATCTCATCAGCCAGAAAATCCATCAAATGTCATTGTACAGAGCTTGTATTAGCTTCATTATGTAGTCGTAACTTGGGGCCTTAATGCATAGACATGGTCGATGGAATCAATCCCTCTCACTTCTTGAGGTCATCTGATATCAGGCCATGAGGTGGTTTTCCTGGCTTGAGCAGCTCCACTCATTAGCGCAAGCCCTCAGATACTGGCGTAGATAACAAAGTCACCTCAGTTACTCAGGATATTACAAGATTTTAGTGGTATCTCTCAGGAGTGGAAAGCAAAGACTATATTAAGGTTTACTGTAAACCTTACACGGCGCATCCTTTCATGGAACATGCAGTGCGGTGGGTTTCTCTTCCGTATGTCCTTCCTGGCCCTGGGTTTGTGATTCTGCCAAAAATGATTGGGCTGCAGTCTGCCCCGTGGTTATGTTATTCACCTTGAAGGGATTAGTTAATTTGCTGTTTAAACAGTGGTTTCAAAATCAAAGCTATATGACTGAGTGACTGCAGTCTACCAAGGGGGTTGTTTGGTTTGTGGCCCTTCTGAGAGGCATGCCTTGAAATTGACAAGGAGTTTGCTTACATAGACCCCGAACCCCCACAGAGGGTTTTAGGAGAGTAAATGAATAATTTCACTTAAAAAGATCAGCAAAACTTACTAGCACAAACTGACTCTAATCCTGCCTCATTAACATCATAAAATTAAAAAAAATTAGTGCCATTGAGTCAATTCTGACTCATAGAGACCCTGTAGGTCAGAGTAGAACTGCTCCATAGAGTTTCCAAGGAGCACTTGGCAGATTTGAACTGTCAACCTTTTGGTTAGCAGACGTAGCGCTTAACAACTACGCTGCCATTAACATCACAGAGGTAGAAAAATCACATAGATATCAAAATGGTGGACAATCACACAACACTCGCAATCATGGCCCAGCCAGGTTAACACACATTTCTGGGAGACACAATTCACTTCACAACCATTGAAAAAACAGTGACAGTCTTTGAGACAACTGACCCCAGTTTTGAAAGAAGTTCTACTGGACAAAAAATGCTGTCAACCAGAATCACACACTACAGGGAAGTCTTTCATGAAAGAAAGAGTTAATCAATATAATAAACTTCATTGTTGTCTTATTTTAAGGAACTCTCATAGCTACCCCAACCTTTGACAGCCACCACCTTGATCAGCTAGCAGCCATTGAAATCAAAGCAGGACCCTCCACCAGCGAAAACATTATGACTCATTTTAAGTTCAGATGATAGTTAACACTTTTGACAATAAAATGTTTTTAATTAAGGTATGTACTTTTTTTGAAAGACAATTGCATTTTGCACTTAAGAGACTGGGAAAAAAAAAAAAAAAAACCTAAACAAACTCATTGCCACTGAGTCTTCTGACTCTTAGCTACTGTATAGGACAGTGTAGAACTGCCCCATAGGGTTTCCAAGAAGCGGCTGGTGGATTCAAACTGCCAATCTTTTGGTTAACAGCCCAGCTCTTAACCACCAGGTCTCCAGTAGACTCATACGTTGTTGTTAGGTTCCATCAAGTTGGTTCCTACTCACAGCAACTCATAGCACAACAGGATGAAACACTGCTGGTCCTGCCCCACACCCACAGTCATTGTTATGCTTAAGCCCATGGTTGCAGCCAAAGTATTTCTTTGAGGTGCTTCCTTTTGTTTCTGACTCTCCACTTTACTAAGCAAGATGTTCTCCAGAAACTGATCCCTCCTGACAACACATCCAAAGTATGTAAAGCAGTGTCACTATCCTTACTTTCAAGGAGCACTCTAGTTGTACTTCTTCCAGAAGAGATTTGCTTGTTCTTGTGGCTGCCGGTGGTATATTCAATATTGTTCTCCAGCACCAATTCAAAGGTGTCAGTTCTTTTGTGTTCCTTATTCATCATCATCCAGCTTGCACATGCATATGAAGCAATTGAAAATACCATGGCTTGGGTCAGGTGCACCTTAGTCTTCAAGGTGACACCGTTACTTTTCAACACTTTTTAAAAAGGTCTTTTGCAGCAGATTTCCCAATGCAATGTGTCTTTTGATTTCTTGACTGTTGCTTTCCATGAGTGTTGATTGTGGAACCAAGTAAAATAAAATTCTTGACAACCTCAATCTTTTCTCTGTTTATTATAATTTCTTACTGGCCCAGTTGTGAGGCTGTTTGTTTTTTTGATGTTGAGATGCTATCCTTACTGAAGGCTGAGGGTCTGTGATCTTCACCAGTAAGAGTGTCAAATCCTCTTCACTTTCAGCAAGCAGAGCAATGTCGTCTGCGTAACTTGGGTTGTTACCAGTGGGTCTTACTCCAATCTTGATGCTTCATTCTTCTTCAGATACTCCACCTTCTTGGATTATTTGCTCAGTGTGTTTATTGCAAACATATTGTAAAGGATACAACCCGGATGCACACCTTTCCTGATTTTTAAACCGTGAAGTGTCCCCTTGTTCTGTTCAAATGACTGCTTCTTGATCCATGTACAGGTTCCTCAAGAGCACAACAATGTTCTGGAATTCCCATTCTCTACGATGTTAACTATAATTTGTTATGATCCACACATTTGCATGCCTTTGCATAGTCAATGAAACATGAATAAACAGCTTTCTGATATTCTCTGCTTTCAGCCAAGATCTATTAGATATCAGCAGTGATGTCCTTGGTTCCATGTCCTCCTCTGAACCCAGCTTGAATTTCTGGCAATTCCCTGTCAACATATTGCTACAGTCACTTTTGAATGATCTTTAGCAAAATTTTACTTGCATGTGGTATTAATGATATTGGTTGATATCATTTTGGATGCATTTGGTTGAATCGCCTTTCTTGGGATTAGGTATAAATATAGATCTTTTCTAGTTAGCTGGCAAGGTAGCTATCCTCCAAATTTCTTGACATAGATGAGTGAGCACCTCCAGCACCGCATCCATTTGTTGAAACATCTCAATTGATATTCCATCAATTTCTGGAGCCTTGTTTTTGCCAATGACTTCAGTGCAGCTTTGACTGCTTCCTTCAGTACCATCAGTTCCTGATCAAATGGTACTTCTTGAAATGGTTGAATGTCAACTAGTTCCTGTTGGGATAATGACTCAGTGTATTCCTTCCGTCTTCTTTTGATGCTTCCCGAGTTGTTTAATGTTTTCCCTGTAGAATCTTTCACTGTAGCAGCTCACAACTTGAATTTTCTCTTCAGTTCTTTCAGCTTGAGAAATGCAGATCATGCTCTTGCCTTTTGCTTTTCTGTCTCTAGCTCTTTGCTCATATCATTATAATACTTGACTTCTCTGTCTGTTCTTTGAAATCTTCTGTTCAGTTCTTTTACTTCATCATTTTTTCCTTTTGCTTAATTACTCGACTTTCAAGAGCAAAGTTTCAGACTCTTCTGAAATCCAACTTGGCCTTTTCTTTCTTCCTTGTCTTTCTAATGACCTCTTGCTTTCTTCATGTGTGGTATCTTTGATGTCATTGCACAACTCATCTGGTCGTGGGTCACTATTGTTCAACACATGAACTCTATTCTTGAGATGGTCTCTAAACTCAGCTGGGATATACTCGAGGTCATGCTTTGGCTGTCATGGACTTGTTCTAATTTTCTTCAGTTTGGGTTTGAACTTGCATATGAGCAATTGATAGTCTGTGTGCAGTCACCACCTGATCTTGTTCTGACTGCTGATACTGAGCTTTTCCATCACCTCTTTCCACAGATGTAGCTGATTTCATTCCTGTGTATTCCATCTGGTGAGCTCCATGTGTATAGTCACTGTTTATGATGATGAAAAAAAGTCTTTGCAATGAAGATGTTGTTGATCTTGAAAAATTCTATCATGTGATCTCCAGAATCATGTCTGTCACCGAGGTTATATTTTCCAGCTACTGTTTCTTCTTTTTTGTTTCCAACTTTTGTATTCCAATCACCAGTAATTATCAATGCATCTTGACTGCATCTTTCATCAATTTTGGACTGCAGAAGCTGGTAAAAGTGTCAATTTCTCTATCTCTGGCCTTAGTGGTTGGTGCATAAATTTGAATAATAGTCATATTAACAGGCCTTCCTTGTAGGCCTATGGATATTAAGCTATCACTGACAGTACTGTACTTTAGGATAGATCTTGAAGTGTTCTTTTTGATGATGAATGCAACACCATCCCTCTTAAAAAGTTTTCATTCCCAGTATAGTAGACCACATGATTGTCCGATTCAGAATGGCCAATACTAGTTCATTTTAGTTCACTAATGCTTAGGGTATTGATGTTTATGTGTCCATTTCATTTATGATGATTTCCAATTTCCCTAGATTCATACTTCATACATTCCATGTCTGGCTTATTAATGGATGTTTGCAACTGTTTCTTCTCATTTTGATTCCTGCCACATTAGCATAGCAAATGAAGGTCTCGAAATCTTGACTCTATCCAGGTCATTAAGGTCGATTCTCCTTCAAGGAAGCAGCTCTTCCCAGTCATCTTCTGAGTGCCTTTCAACCTGAGGGGCTTATCTTCCAGCACTATATCTGACAGTGTTCCATGGCTATTCATTAGATTTTCATTGGCAAACTGTTTCCAGAGGAGACAGCTGGATCCTTCTTCCCCATCTGTCTTAGGCAGGAAGCTCATCTGAAACCTCTTCTCCATGGGTGACCCAACTGGTATTTGAAATACCAGTGGCATAATTTCAAGCACACAGCAACACTGAAACCCCAACAAATTCATAGATAAGTAGGGGCCAATAGACTATAGCCAACCAAAGTATAGTATAAATACAACTTTTACGTACACTGGGAAGCCAAAAAATTTGTGTGACTTGCTTTAGTTTTATATTTGCTTTTATGTGTTAGTCTGGAACCAAACCCACAATATCTCTGAAGTATGCCTGTAAAACCCAGTATTAATTTCATCATAATTACTAGGTAGGGGAAACATTCCATATTACAGTACATTCAGATTAACCCAGCGAAGAAGTAGAGAGTGCCGTGAGAGAGACAGCTGATGTTAGAATTGGTGAGGATTGCAGATATGAGGCATGTCTGACTGTCTCTTTGTAGGAATCAGCCTTAACCTGTTGATCTTGATTCTCTTTCCTCCTTGTGAAGTTAAAGGTCAGACACTACCCTCACGTCAATTTTGCAGCAGGGAAAACTGGTTAGTTGTGTCATTCCATTCATTTAAAATGGGCCAATTCATAGGCAGAAAGGAGAGGTTCTCACCACCACTGAGAAAGAAGAGCCAGGAGTGTTGCACATCCTTTGGACCCAAGACCCCTGTGCTGAGAACCTCCTAGATCCAGGAGACAATGAAAGAACACTGTGACATCAGAGATGGTGAGAAGCTGCAGCATAGAAACAACAACAGAACAACCAGGAGACCACTAGAAAACTGGAGATGGCAAGGTGGATTCCCGGCCCAGTGAGTGGTTTCAGGTAGGAAGCCTCCTGGTGGAGCAGGGTGCCTCTGGACACATGGTGGAGTTAGGCTTGCCAACCAATGGACATAGCGCTGGGTGCTGCAGGCTGAGGCTTACTGGCAGTGTTTGGTGCCTCTGGGCACTATCAGCAGAGTCAAAAGAACTTTGTCATACTTGCCTAAGCAGGGTATCAGTCATGCCAAGGGGCTGAGGGCCAGCAAGAGACCTGACTGCTCTCATGACAGAGAAGAGGCTGTCCTATTGGAAGAACTATGTCCTTATCACTCCTGAGTTGTTACCTGTTACCTCACTCATAAGCCATGTAATTGTAGTGTTGTCTGTGAGTTCTCTGTGGCCACTGCAAGGAATTATCAAACCCCTCAGAGAAGAAGACTCCTGTAGGAGTGGTGGTTCATGTCAGAATTAGCAAAAAGTTTGGAGAAGAGATATGTCTGATCTCTGCCTTACAGCAATCAGCCTTATATTGTATTTCTTAATTTTCCTTCCTTGTTGTGAACACATACTGTCACTAAGCTGTTTTTATAATAATTTTATGTTCTCAGAACACAGAAATACACCTGATTACATATGGATTTGGAAGGTGAATCAATGAGGTAATGAACTAATCGAACAGTATTTTGTCATAGGAATAAGCCATTGGAAGGCAGTTTACAAAACAGGATTTTCCCCTAGGAACTTTCATGTGAAATTAAAGAAATGTACTAACTGCGTATAAAGGGACAGAGCAGAAAAGGAGGAAGGATCTCTAAATAAGTAAGATAAAATGTAGGGAACACCTTTAGTGTCTACTAATGGAGGTAAAGATAGGAGATGGAAAGAGGTGAAGACAGATAAGAGACAGTCCTTTTGGGTCATCTTAGAGGTGAATCCTTATATCATTTTTAAGCGTTGCCACCATTTCAAAGATCTAGTGTCCTTTGTGATCTGCTGATATGTGTGATTTCTTCTACCTTCATTACTTCTTCTCACTTTTGTTGAAGTGGGGCTCTTGGCCTCTTTCCTCTATGAACAGTTCCTTTGTTTAATCCTATATACTAAGTTACAGTGAGTGTTGCTTATAGGGAAAAGGATGGAAATAAGCAGTGCAGAGGCTATCCCAGACTTCTTTGTGAAATCCTGGAGCTGTGGCTTAGTTTTTAATAAAACTTGTTAAATTCTTTCTTACCTTGTGGAAACCAGACTAACTAAATTTGAAATTTCAAAAAATATGGCTCAGGGAGGGACAGAGACCACCTGGTGAAGTGATAAACGTTAATCGCAGTAAAAGGCACAGGGCAGCAGCGTTCAATTATGTTCAGATTAGCTAGATGTTGACCTGTATTTATTTCTTCCTCTTTATAAGCCTTATTTTCCAGTCACTAGTTTTTTTCTGGAATCAAAACGTTCTTCCTACATATATATAGAATAACAGCTTAGTGAGTTTTTAATACTGTTCACAGCAGCTTCTGGCTCTAAAAAAACAGCCCCCCTCGCCTGGCCTCTTGTACGGCAGTTACTCAAATATGGCCGCGCCCAGAGCCCGCTCACAACGTGGGCGCAGACATATTACCTCGTAAGTCCACGCGGCAAATGCGGTTGTCTGCGCTCTCGCACGGATAGCCACCTGCGCAGTGCTTTTGAGCTCTGCTGCTAACGGAAAGAAACCCTATGGAGCGGTTCTAGTCTATCCTATAGGGTCGCTGCGAGTCGGAATTCGCTCAGCGGCAACGGGGTTGGGCCTTTTTTTTTTTTTTTTTATTTGTGGCGATCTTTCAACAGTTCCCGGCCCTCGTTGGCCTGGTAAGCGCACAAGGAGTCTGCAGGCGCGATCCGTAAATTAAGACGCAGTTAATTAAAGTAAGTGCATTTTTTTCTGAATTCCAAGTGATTCGGAAGAAAAACTGGGCACAGTTTTCGTCCTTGCAGCAGAGCGAGGGCTGTGTGTGGGCGTGATGTAGTGAGGACTCCTGTGGTTCCTGAAGGGAGGGCTGGGGTTGGAGGGGTGTGAGGGCCTGCAGTTGGGGGATCCGCTGCCTTTCGGGGTCAGAGTTGGGGTGAGCGACTTTGTGCAATGATTAAGGCTGTCCCAACTGTCAGGTGCATCTCTGTCAGGTGAATCTCTCTTTTTTTAAGGAGTGGAGGTGGTATTTATGATGAATGTGGCGTCTGATTGAGGTGCAGGATTTAGTATGGACAGCAGTGAATTCGGAGCCGGGGCATGGACACGGTGTGGGGTGTCTGGTCCAGGTTTGTCGTTAATCTGGGATGAGAATAGTCGGGGTCTGTGGTAGAGAGAGTTGTGAGGCATGAAGCTTTGGGAGCCTAGGACTGCAGGAAGCTCTGCTGCTGGAACACAGAGCAGTATATTCCCTGGCCCGTAGTTGGAAACCTTTGCTTAGCTAATCATGTATTTTTCTCCTCTCATTCAGTATTTGGCTAATTAACTGTTGTCCCTGGCGCTCTTTGGAAATCCTACGGAGCAGTTCTTCTCGGTCCTATAGAGTCGTGATGAGTTGGAATGGACCTGATGGCAACGGGTTTGTTTTGGTTTTCAGGGACTACTAAGTCACCATGCTGGTCCTTGATCTAAGGATGCTTTCGCTCTGCAAAACTGGAGTTGAATAGTTTTGTAGATGCAGCCAAAGACAAACTGCTTGCTGTAAATTCAAAAAGTGAAATAATTTCTTTTCTGGAAGTTTCTTCCTTCAAATGCAAAGCTCCTGTTCTCTCACTTCTGGGTTGGTCTTCCAAAAGCCACTGCTGCTGAGTAACTTCCAACTCACAGCAACCTTATAGCTCAGGGCAAAACTGCCCATCGGGTTTCCAAGGAGCAAGTGGTGGATGTGAACGGCTGAGCTTTTGGTTAGCAGCTGCAGCACATAACCACTAGGCCACCAGGGTCGGTCTGCATGCCTTTTCAAATGCAGGTTATTGCCTCCGAAATTTCCAGCTGGGGCTCATACTTGCGTGCCCCTATCATGAACTGAATTGTATCTGTAAAAAATATATGTCATGTTAGTGAAGCCGTGATTCCCAGTATTGTGTGATTGTCCATCATTTTGCCATCTGTCATGGATTGAATTGTGTCCCCCCAAAAATACGTGTAGCCATGTGGCTGGGCCGTGATTCCCAGTATCTTGTGACTGTCCTCCATTTGGTGGTTTTCCTGTGCTGTACATTAAAGGATTAGGGTGGGACTGTAAATCCCTTTATAAGATCACCTCCCTGCTCCCCTGTAAAGGGAGTTTACCTGGAGTATGGCTTGCCCCACCCTTAATGTTTTCATCCTGCAAGACATAAAAGGAAAGAAGCAGGCAGAGAACGGGGAACCTCACATCATCAAGCAAGCAGCACTGGGAGAAGAGCGCGTCCTTCAGACCTGAGGCTCCTGCTCCGAGATGCTCCCTGGACAAAGACTGGTGCAATACCGGACTTTCCTCCAGAGCCAACAAGGGGGAAAACCTTCCCCTGGAGCAGACATCCTGAATTTGGACTTGTATCCTACCAGACTGTGTAAGAATAAACTTTCCTTTGTTAAAGCCATCCACCCTGTGGTATTTCTGTCAGAGCAGCACTACTGACTAAAACACCATCTGATGTGATTTTCCTGTGTATTCTAAATTCTACCTCTGTAATGTTAACGAGGCAGGACTGAATCTACAAATTAGGTTTTATTTTCAGTTACTGTCTTTTGGGATTTGAGATGTGAAACAGAGATGCGGGGAGTGGGTGCCGATGATGTTGATGACATCTTTTTACCACCAATAATGAAGGACCAGAAGGAGAGCAGCTCCTTTGGACCCAAGGTTCCTGCACTGATAATAAAGTCCTTGACCAAGGAAGGATTCATGACAAGGACCTCCCTCCCAAGCCGACAGAGGGAGAAAGCCTTCTCTGGGAGCTGGTACCCTGAATTCAGACTTCTAGCTTCCTAGACTGTGAGAGAAGAAATTTCTCTTTGTTAAAGCCATCCACTTATGGTATTTCTGGTTAGCAGCACTAGATAACTAAGGCAGGCCCCTATACTGAAAGTGTTACTGAATTCATAGCAACAGCCTATGTTTCTTTCCCAGCCATAGTTCCCCATTTAGCATATCTAATTAAGTATTGCGTGAAGGAGTAGTTACAGACACACTATGTTTTGCTAGTTTGCAAATCTTGTCATTCTGACAAATTGAAGATATCTGAGGTGCCTACATCCAGCAAGACTGTTCGCAACATTGTTCCAATAGCACGTGCTCATTTTGTGTCTGTGTGTCACATTTTCACATTTTTCACAACATTTTAACAATTTTCATTATTATTATATTGGGTATAGTGATCTCTGATCACTGATGTTACTGCTGTAATTGTTTTGGGGCACCACGAACCATACTCGTATCTGATGGCAAACTTTGTTGATAAATGTTTTGTGTGTTCTGTCTCCACCACTGATTGGCTGTTGTTCCATCTCCCTATAAGCTTCCTGGCTTACAGAGCAAGAAACTGAGTGCATGGGGTACCTCTGGAGACTTATTGGCTGGGGCTCAAACAGGTGTGTCACACTTGCCTGAGCTGGGTAGAGGCTGAGAGCCCAGAGAGAAGTGAGCCTGCAAACACAACTGCAAAGAGGCTGTCCTGAAGGAAGAGCTGTGTCCTGAGTGTACCTGAAGATGAAATGTAACCTGTTACTTCCCTAAGAAACTTCACAATCATGAGTATTATCCACGAATTCTATGTGTCCATTGCAATGAATTATCAAACCCAGCAGAGAAGTAGAGATGGATGGTGTCAGAATTGGGAAAGATGGCAGAGAAGGAAAGCATGTCTTACCTTTGCCTTGTATTTGTCAGCCTTTGGGCTCTTCATCTTGATTCTCCTTCCTTCATGTGCCTTTAGAAGAAGTCAGATACCACCTGAAGACCATTTTTTACAGCAGAGAGGATTGATCAGTTTTGCCATCCAACTGGGCTTAAAATGAGCCAACTCATATGTGGAGAAGCAGAGATTCTTACCACCACCAAAAAAGAAGAGCCAGGACAAAAGCATATCCTTTGGACCGAGGATCCCTGCACCAAGAACCTCCCAGATCCAGGAGACAGTAAGAGAGTGCTATAACACCAGAGATGATGAGAACAGGAGTAGAGTAACTAGGGGACCACCAGAAGACTGGTAGAAGCTGAGACTGGTAGAGCAGGATGCCTCTTGTCACTTAGTGGTGCTAGATTCATCCACCCATGGAGCTAAAACTGACTGCTTTTGGACTGAAGCTTACTGTGCAGGTGTGTGGTGACTCTGAACAGTGTCAGCAGGCTAAAAGGACTTTGTAATTCTTGCCCAAACAGAGTAGTGGGCAGGCCAAGTGGCAAAGGACTGAAGAGAAATCTGCCTGTGCGCCAGCAGAGAAGAAACTATCCTGAGAGAACTGTGTCCTGTGCACTTCTAACCTAAATTATAACTTATTACTTCACTATTAAACATATAACTGTGAGTATGGTCTCTGAGTTGTGTGTGGCCACTGGAAGAAATTATCAAACCCAGAAGAGAAGTAGAAAGTCCTGTGGCAGGGATAACTGGTGTCAGAATTGGTAAAAAGGTTAGAGAGGAGGTATATCTGATCTCTGCCTCCTAGCAGTCAGCTCTGGGCTGTATTTCTTGATTCTCCTTCCACCTTGTGAAGATAGAAGAAGTCAGATTCTTTTACCAAGCCATTTTTTGCAATGATTTTATGTTCCTAGAACACAGAAATGTGCCTAATTGTATATTGATCTAGAAAGTGAATAAATAACAAACTAATCTAATAGTATTTCGTCATGGGAATGAGCCATTGGAAGGCACTTTATAAAAGAGAATTTTCCCCTGAAATTTTTTCAGGTGAGGTTGCTGTTGTTAGGTGCCATCAAGTTGGTTTCAACTGATAGCAACCCTGTGTATGACAGAATGAAACATTGCCCAGTTCTGCACCATCCTCACAGTTTTGTTATATTTGAGCCCATTGTTGCAGCTGCTGTGTCAGTGCATCTTGTGAAAGGTCTTTCTCTAATTTGGTGACCTTTCCACTCTACTGAGTGTGATGTCCTTCTCTGGGGCTTGTCCCTCCGATAATACGTCTAAGGTATGTGAGCCAAAGTCCCAACATTGTTGCCTTTTAATGAGTACTCTAGTTTCACTATTTCCAAGACAGATTTGTGTGTTCTTCTGACAGCCCATGGTATAGCCAATATTTTTTGCGAGCACTGTAATTCAAAGGTATCGATTTCTTCATAGGTCTTCCTTATTCACTGTCCAGCTTTCACAGGTGTACAAGTCAGCTGAAAACACTATGGCTTGGGTCAGGTGCACTGACATTGTTGCTGTGGGATTAGAGAAATGTGGTAATTACTTATAAAGGGGCCAAGTAGAAGAGGAGGAGGATAATCATAATAAGTAAGATACAATGTAGGGTAAGAACTTTAGTGTCTATCAGTAGAAATGAGGATAGGAAGTAGGTGTCCTTTTGGATTGTCTTTGAGGTGAACCCTTATATCACCTTTAAGAGTTATCATTTCAAAGATCCAATGTCCTCTGCGACCTGCTAATATATGTGGCTTCTATCTCCATTATTCCTTCTCACTTTGATTAGAGTGAGGCTCTTGGCCTGTCTCCTTTATCCACAGTTCCTTTCCATACACTAAGTGACAGTCCTGCTTATAGGGAGAGATGGAAATTCACCATGCAGAAGCTGTCTCAAAATTCTTTGGGAAATCCTAGGTTAATGCTTAATTCTTTCACTCAAAGTTGTAAATTCTTGCCGTTTGAGAACCGACTGCCATCTAGTCAATTCCGACTCATAGCTACTCTGTAAGGACAGAGTAGAGCTGCCCATAGAGTTTCCAAGGAATGCCTGGTGGATTTGAGCTGCCAAACGTTTCGTTAGCAGCTGAGCACTTAACTACCAGGCCACCAGGGTTTCGTTTTTGAGAACCAGGCTTACTAAATCTGAGTTTCAAAAAATACAGCTTGTGGAGGGGCAGAGACCATGTTGTGAACTGGTATCCATTGATCTCAGTGAAGGGCAGAGGGCAGGATTTAATCAACCATGTTCACATCAGCTGATGGTGACACAGTTGCTAAGAGTAGTTCAAATCCATCAGGTGGTCCTTGGAAACCTTCTAGGAAAGTTCTGCTGTGTCCTCTGGCGTCACTATGAGTCAGAATCCACAAGACGGCAATAGGTGTTTTGGGTCTCTTTATAAAACCCATGATACCTACGTTCTTGGAGTCATTTACCTTTTCTGGAATAAAAGTGATATTCCTATATGCATGTAGAGTAGCTGTTTAGAGTGAACTTTATGCTCAAATTTCGTTGCGTTTTGATTATTTTTTGACACTACCAGCTGGTAACAAAAATGGCCGCTTGCGTTCCTTACGGGAGGTGTCGGAACGCGGCCGCCTCGGGCGGACGCGGAGCGAAGGGCGCGGACAGATTACCTCCTCAGTCGGCGCCGGAAATGCGGCAGCCAGCCACTTCCGGCCTTCCTCGGCTAACGGAGATTCTGCCGCAGAGGTTCGCAGATGGATGCGATTCCCAGAAGTCGGCGCAGTGTGCCTGAACTCCGGCTGATTCTGTTGCCAGGTGGAAACCCCAGGTTCTGCTTACTGTGACTTGTTACAGCTAGTAAAGAAGAGGCTGTCGTCGGAGAGAAGAAAGACCTTCAAGTTAGTCGTGAATATTCAGGTGTGAATTTCACGCAGGTGCTTAGGGATTGAGAATGACAATGCGTTTTCTCTAGACGCGGGTTCCATCCTTCCGGATGGAGGAGAAGATCGATCTTTCTTCATTAACGTGTTGTCTTTACCCAGAGGGAGGGTGCTGATGTGTGTTTCTCAGTTAATGAACTAATAAATTGCTGGAAATACCAAGATGGCGTTGAAAACCTGAAAAATCGGTTAACGGCCGTCTGTGGCCGTTTCTGTGGCTGTGTTTCGGAGGACAATTTAAGAATAAAATTCGGCCTTTTCTCTGCGGTGTAGGATAAGCCACAGGTGTTTCCTAGAAGGTTGGAGTCTGAGGCTGCCTGCCGCAAGTCAGGAGAAAAACCGGTTAGTGTTTTTTGTCCTTGAAACAGAGCGAAGGAGGTGTGTGGACATGATGTAGTGAGGCGGACCCGTGTAGTTCCTAAGGGGAGCGCCGGGGGCGGGGGAGGGAGGGTAAACAGGTGGCAATCTGGTGACTTTGGGGTCAGACTTAGGGTAAGCAACTTTGTGCAGTGATTAAGGCTATGCCGACTGTCAGGGTATTGGGTCGTTGCTCATCTCTCTTGTAAGTGGCGGTGGTTGTATTTATGATGAACGTGGTGTCCGATTCGGGATTTAATATATAGATCGCAGTGAAGTTGGAGTCGTCATACAGGGTGTTTGGACCAGGTCTGTCATTAATCTGGGATGAGGGTGGTCTATGTGTGTGGTACAGAGAATTATGACGCGTGAATGTTTGGAAGCCCAGGATCCCGGGAACCTCGGCTGCTACAACAGAGGTGATATATCCCCTGACCAGTAGTAGTTCACAAGCCTTGGTTTAGGTCATCATGCATCTTCTCCTCTTATCCAGTAGTTGGTTAACTAGCTACTGTCTCGGGTACTAATCCACCGTGCTGCCCATCCGTCTAGAGTTGAGTCATCGTGTAGGAGACGTTTTCGCCTACGACCCTTTACATGCGTGCTCACTTTCTCTTTTGCCGAGACTCGCCGTTTTCTTAATTTTTCATACCTCTGGCAATATTAGCAAATCCTTGTGTGCCCTGGTTGCTTGGTGGATAACCGCTAAACTGCTAATCTAAAGGTTCGAGCCCACTAGCCTCTCGGCGTAGAGGAGGGCGGAGAAAGATGCGGCAGTTTGCTTCCATGAAGATTACATAATGCTTTTGAAACTGGGGCAGCTCTGCTCTGTCCGATAGGGTTGTTACGAGGCAGGACCCACTCCTTGACGATGGGTCTTGCGTTTCCATTTACCATTGTTTTTAGGAATGGTATGCAGATGTGTGTAGGTATGTGGAATAATTCTACCTGGGTTTACAGTGTCGATTTTGAGTCATTCATTGTTTATATTAATTGCTTACGTTCTCTAAGTGTGCCACTTCTGTTTCTCTGTTGATCCAGCTGGTTTACAAAAAAAAAAATAATTGCAGTTGAGTCGATTCCTCTCCTGCCACCTATAAGATGGAAGAGAGATGTCCCATAGTGTCTCCAAGGCTGTCATCTTGGCAGAACAGATTGCCACATCTTTCTGTCTTGGAGTGGCTGGTGGATTTGAACCACGAACCTTTGGGTCAGCAGCCCAGTGCTTAGCCACTGGCTCACCGGGCTCCTTTGCCATCTTACTGTGTTTTGTATTGATTTTATCAACGAAGAAACTTTTGGTATTTTGGGGCTCTTGATTTTTTTTTTTTTATATTCTTGGACTATTCCTTTCTTTTGGCTTTTCAGGACTTATTTTCTTTTCTGAAAAACTGCAATTTGTCTAGTATTAAGCACCCCAATAAAGGTGTAACTCACCACTGCACACGGCAAGAAATAGAACGTTTCCTGCATTTAAGTGGTCATAAGCAATGACTTCCAGGGCTTTTTTTCTAGTTTTACTGTGTAATTAATTATTCCTAATGATTATAATTTATTTAATTTTGCCTGTTTTCAACTCGGTAAAAGTGGAATTGTATGTAATCTATTTTTTTAAGTCAGAATTGGTTTGCTCAATATTTGTGTGAGTCTTGTTTATTACACACAGATGTATTTGCAACGAGACTTGGCTGGCTGACTTTGTGAATGGTAACCTACTAAATTTTTAGGTTTGCAGAGCACATAAAGTCTTTCACATTGAGTTCCTTGCTTTTATTTTGTTTTCTTTTTTAAGTGTGGAAGACATTCTTGGTTTGTAGACTGACCCAAAACTTTAGTCACTGTATAACATTGCATTGTTTGAATGTACAGTTTGTTTTTTTTTATCAGTGATTAATGTTTATTTGGGTTCTTTAAAGTTTGTGTTAGTAAAAATGCTCCTTTGGAAATACTGGTTTATGTCTTCTAGTTCAAATGTGTGTATTCACTGTAGGTGGGTATATACCTAAATTTATGTCTCAAGATTTAAATAATTATTTAAAAAATGTGTATAATTTTAATCTAATAGATGATGCCTGAGTGTTTTCTAAAATGGTTGTATCCTTTTTAGTTCCTTCAGGGATTAGTCTTATAGTTACTGCTTTATTTGGCATGTTTAAGGTATGTGTCTGTGTCGTAATATAAACTTTTTAAAGATGTACTGATTTGCTGTTCTCATTGACAGTCATACGTGGCTTGGAATTGATGGTTTTGCATGCTGTGAAATACAGAGATCAAGCTGTTTTTCTCTTTCAGAAATATATGTCTGATTGAGCACCATTTTTTGAGAAGACATTGTGGCCCATATCTCTACAAATTCTTTTTTTTTCTGAATATCTTATTTTGAAATAATTAGAGAGTCACAGTATGTTATACAGATAGTGCATGCAGGTCACATAGACCCCTGTCAATTTTACCCACTGGTTACTTCTTACGTAATACTAGTACAATATCAAAACTAGGAAATTGACTTTGGTACAATGTGTATTTAGAGTTCTATGTGATTTTATTACATACATGTGTAAATTCGTGTAACCATCACTGCAGTCAAGATCCAGAATGATGCCTCCAACGGTTTATTCTTTACCAAGGTTATTTTAGGTGTTCTGGGTCCCTTGCATTTCCATATGAATTTTCTTTATTGTGCTTTAAATAAAGGTTTACAGAGCAAATTAATTTCTCTGTAAACAATGTGCATACCATTTTGTGACATTGATTCCCAATCCTGTGATGTGTCAGCAGTCTTCCACTCCCAGTCTTGGCACATTTTCAGCTTTTGTGTTCCCTCCTGCCTTCTTGTCCTTGCCCTGCGTTGGTATGCCCATTCAGTGTTGTTTTGTTTTATGGCCTGTCAAATCTTTGGTTGAAGAGTGAACCTCAGGAGTGGGAAAATTGCTGAATTAAAAGAGTGTCCGGGGGCCGTGCTCTTGGAGTTTCTCTAGTCTCTGTCAGACTGGTAAGTTGAGTCTTTTTATTTATTTTTTTTAGAATTGTGGTGTACATTTTCTCCAGCTCTGTCCAGGACCCTCTGTGGTGGTCCCTGTCAGAGCAGCCAGTGGTGGTAGCTGGGCACCATCTAGTTGTGCTGGACTCAGTAGTAGTTGTATTGCAGTATTCCTTTGAACTAATCTTTCCTTGTGCCTTTGGTTTTCTTCTTTCTCTCTTGTTTCAGACAGGCTGGGCCCAGTGGAATATCTTTTAAGTAGCTTATCTTAAAAGCCCCAAAGCTTTTAAGACCCTAGATGCTACTCACCAAAGTAGGAGGTAGGCCGTTTTATTTATAAACTGTGTCAGGCCAGTTGAGCTACCTATCTGCTTAGACTGTGGTCACCAGCTCAGCCCAGTAGTTCTGCCCCTTGGAGAATTTGGATGTGTCTGTGAAACTTACATGACCTTCAGCATTGTGTGCTGTCTTAATCCTTCACCAAAGTTACCAGTTATTTATTGTCTATTTTGTGTTTTTCCTTCTGCATTCCTCCCCTCCCTCATAACCATCTTTTTGTGTGTAAACTTTTTATGAGTTTTTGTAATAGTGGTCTCATACAATATTTGTCCTTTTGTGATTGGCTTATTTCATGCAGCATAATGCCCTTCAGATTTATTCACGTTGTGAGATGTTGTGCAGACTCAGTCCTTTATTGTAATGTATTCCATTGTGTGTATATGCCATAGTTTGTTCATTCACATGTTGAATGGACACTTAGGTTGTTTTCATCTATTTGTGATAGTGAATAATGCAGCAGTGAACATGGGTGTGAGTATGTCCACTCCTGTGACAGTTCTTATTTCTCTAGGATATGTTCCTAGGCGTGGGGTTGTTGGATAGTATGGTGTTTCTGTGTTTAGCTTTGTAAGAAGTGCCATATCCTTCCACCAGCAGTAAAGAAGAGTTCTCATCTCTCCACAGCCTCTCCAACATTTGTTATTTTGTCTTTATGGTTTTTGTCAGTAATGTTGGGATGAGATGCTGTCACATTGTAGTTTTGATTTTAATTTCTCTAATGGAAACACTGGTAGCACACTGGGTAAGTGCTTCCTCTGCTAATCAAAAGGTCAGCAGTTTGGATCTATCAGCTGCTCCCTGGAAACTCTATGGGATGGTTCTCCTCTGCCCTATAGGGTCACTGAGTCAGAATTGACCCAGTGGCAGTGGATGGTTTTTTAATGGCTGGTGATGGTGAGAATTTCCTTGTGTCTGTTAATTTCCTGAATGTTGTCTTTGGTGAAGTGTCTGTTCATATCCCTTGTATGTTTTTTAATTGTATTCTTTGTCTTTTTGTTGTGGTGGTGTTGGATTTTCCTATAGATTTTAAAGATTAAACCTTTGTCAGATTTTTCTTAGTTTTTTCTTAGTTTGTGGGTTCACTTTTAATTCTTTTGGTTGAATCTTTTGATGAGCATAAGTGTTTAATTTTCAGAAGATCCCAGTTATCTAGCTTATCTTCTGGTCTTTTGTATTGTTGGTTATGGTTTGTATCCTGCTTATATCATGCATTAGGGCCTCTAGTGTTGACCCTGTTTTTTTCTTCTATAATCTTTATGGTTTGGGGTTTTATATTTAGGTCTTGATGAGTTTTGAATTAGTTTTTGCGTACAATGTAAAGTATGTGTCCTGCTTCATTTTTTTATAGATGGACATACAGTTTTGCCAGTACTATTTGTTAAAAAGACTGCCTTTTACTCATTTAGTGGACTTTGGACATTTGTTAAAGATCTGGTGACCTCAAGTGGATGGATTTACGTCTAAGCAGTTGTGTTCCATTAGTCTATATCTCTGCCTTGTACCAATATCAGGCTGAATTGACTACAGTAGCTGTGCAGTAGGTTCTGAGGTTATGTAGTGCAAGTCCTTCTACTTCATTCTTCTTCAGTAGTGCTTTTCTTGTCTGGGACCTCATTGTTTTCTACATAAAGATTAGTTTTTCCATCTCATTGAACGATGCTGTAGGTATTTGAGATTGCATTGTATTTATAGATTATTTTGGGTAGAATTGACATTTTCACAACATTGAGTCTTCCTATCCATGAACTTGGTATGTTTTTCCATTTACGTAGGTCTCTTAGTTTCTTACAGTAGTGTTTTATAGTTTCCTTTATGTAGGTCTTTTATATCCCTGGTCAGATTTATTTCTGAGTTATTTTTTCAGGAGCAATTATAAATGATGTTGCTTTCTTGATTTCCTTTTTGTAGTTCTTTTCATTGGTGTTTATGAGTCCAACTCATTTTTGTGTGTTTGTTTTACATCTTGTTGTCTGTGTGTGTAAAATACTCTGGAGGCACCAAATGAAGGGACATTGAGCAGTTTGGAGGTCTTTGTGTTAAGCTGAATGCCAGAATCAGTGACAGCATGCAGGTGCATGGATAGTATACCACTCACATTGAATTTTCCCTTCAGCCCCCAGGTCCTGATTCCCCAGCATTGAGACAAACAATTTCTGAGGACATCCTTCTCGGGAGACTGAGATTTCTGAACAGAAACCAGAGCTGATCCAGAAAACAAAGACACAGAATCCGAGTTCCTGGCAATGTCTCAAGAACAGAAGAAAATGGTTGAGGCCCAGGTGACTTTTAGTTTGTTTTATGCTTCTCTTTGTTCCCTAATAGATTTATAGGGGCCTGTAAAACATACATTCAGTTCATCTGAAAAGTATAAGCAGAAACTGGAGAGAAGGAAACTTAGACATCAGACAAAGTAGGGTCATGAATATATTTTTAAATGGGTTTAATACTACATTATTAACGTGGAAAATAATATGATTGGAGAATTCTTTGGGTTATATGAACTGTCAACTTGCATTTAGTGTTGTCCTGGCCAACAGAAGAGAATCGTAATTAAAATGCTGTGCCCCCTCTTTTTAGGAGAAAAAGATCAGTTTACCCTGGAATTGCAGTATTTCATGGGACTTTTGCCTGAGGAAGTTTCTTTAATGTATCCTCATGGAGGTGGTGTGGTATAGTATCCTGAATAGCTGTATTCTCATAGATGCGAAAAAACAAGCTTCCTGTGGCTATTTTTTCCATGGTTCCTTAGCCGAGGGGCGAATGTGAAAGACCTGATTTCCAAGCTTGCTTGACTGCAGACAGGATTCAGATCCCTGAGAGCCTAGGTTACTCAGTTTGTGTTGGCCAGAGGGAATCTTCCGTTAGTTTGCCATGTGTACCTCCCCAGTGTGGCGGCTTGCTCTCTGGATACCAGTGTGAAAGGGGAGGAGTAGTAATGTGTCCGGACCTGTCTAACTCCAAGGCTTGAGGCCCGCGGCTGATCCCTGATCCCTTCACTCGAATGTTTTTACCAGTTCTGACACCAGCTGTTACTCCTATAACACTCTATTCCTCTCCTGGGTTCAGTAGTTTGTTGCCTTGGCTGCTCAGAACTCCCGCACCACACATACGGTTAGTGGTTTGTTGAGGAAGCAACAGGGTGCAGCTGGGGATAAGGGTCGTGCGCAGTGGTGTGGATGCATCCGGCACCTTTATTGAACTTTACAGGGAGGGGGAAGGGGAATTATCATCAGCATCAGCCCAAGGCTGATTTCTTCGAGGTAGAGATCAGACTTACCTCTGCCCTGTAAAGTTTTTAAAAATTCTGACACCAGTCATCCCTTCCACAGCAGTGTGTTGCTTTTTCGAGTTCAATATAATCCTTGTCCCCCTCAGTACTTGTTTTTTTCATACATTCAAGTCTTTTTTATAGCACCAGGTAAGTAGAACGTTCCTTTAGTCAGATAGAGTATATTCAGATAAACCCATTTTTAAACCTTTTAGTGTCATTTTCTGTTTTCTACCTTCTGTCTTCTCCATTTTTAAGCATATGGTTGTAGGTCTCTGTTGGGATCGAATCAGAAGACCCTGGCTCCTGCCAGTCATCTTGCATAACCTGCTGGGCTTTCCCCCCAGCTCATCCCAGACACAGCTGTCCTATCCAGTAATAACATCAGCTCCCTCCTCTGGAGTGTCCCATTGGGTATTTCGAGGGAAGGAGAGGCAGCTTCCCCTCTCAGGGTAAACAGATCTCACCGGAGGTTTTATGCCACCCGCCAGGCTGACCGGCCCACACAAGTTAACCTGCTGTGTTCCCAGATCTTGCATCATCATTTGTGACTGTTTCATGATGAGTTGTGGATCTTGCATCAACCCAGACGTACCCTTCTATTCTGTAGCATTCAAAACTAAAGACACCGCCCCGAAGTTAGTTGGCTCTCACAATCCATTTTAGTAACGGTTCCTCAGGAAGCTCATGAGACCAGTTTACAAACTGAAGTAATTCCTTTACACTGTTCTCCCTGGTTTGTGTATTTTCTTGGTTTTGCCTGTTTCCTACCTGGACTTAACTTTGTGGCGACCAGTGTCATAGAAAATTTCCTATTGTTCCAATATAATTTTCCTTTCTGGGTGGGCCCTGAGACTTTGGGTCTCAGCTCTGACTGGAAGTATTTGTGCTTGGCCCAATACTAAAATGGGCACGTACTTTCTTTTCCCTGCCGTTACAGCTACTGCTGATAATGAAAACCAAGGAATTGTATGCCTGGTCCTTTCCTTACTGCTCTGTGTTTCTGTATGTGCCCAGCTGGTCAGCTCTTCAGGAGTTAGATCTAGCACTCCCAGACCCTTGAGTAGCTTGTTTGTTGGGTAACTGCACTGGACCAGTTGATTGGATCAGTGGATGTTGTTTATCTCATGAGAAGCCAAAGCTTTCTCATTCTTCATTTATCGTCTTTTTCCCAAAACCACGTATTCATTCCAGTGAGTCTGTGCCATTGCAGCAAAACCCACCATTCTAATACCAACTAAATAAAGAATTTCTTTTATGAGGATTAGTATAAAGCTGGTTCCTATGAGGCAGAGGTTAAAGGTGTTCCATTTTCAGTGTTAGAGCTCTCTGTTTCTCTCTCTCTTTCTCCTGGCTCTGGGAGCTTCTCTGCTCAGAGTACTGGGTGCAAAAGTCCTAGCTCTTCTTCCTTGTGGTGGTGAAATCCTCCGTCTGCTCAGGAATTGGCTGTCTCTTTTAAGCCTAGCAGGATGGCAAAACTGACTAATCCCCATAGTGAACCACAGTTATCTTATTCACACGGTCCCAGCTAATCACTTGAGTGGAAGTTACAAGATCATGGTGAGAAATGCTCCACAAATGTGATCTGTCGTATTGCAGGCTACTCCCTGCAGTGCCTTTCTAGTCATGGACCCCTTCTTCCTGAAGGATTAACTTCCACTTTCTTAGTCATTTTACCAGTCTAAACCAGTCATTAACAATTAGTCCTTCAGCAGGGCAGAAGAGTCCTCGGGATGAGGTTACTCAGGTACCAGCCATTTGGGTCTCCTGCAGGTGTTCATCGAATCCAGTCATGTTCTTCAAAAGCCACCTCAGCTTCACCCCTTCTGGTGTCTGATAAAATTTAATTGAGCGATTATTATTCCTTTGCAAGGAGCCTCACAAGGTATCAGCATAGCAAAACTGTTAAGGGACTCTTGGTTTGGCCGTTGTACTGTAGTCCACTGGTGGCCTCCCCCTTGGTCTGCCATTTGACATTTAAGCTTCAACAATTACAGTTTTTGTACAATCACAGTTAACCTTGTTAACAAAAAAATACTCACAAATTAATCATATAATCGTATCAGTATATTTCCCCATTCTCTCTTCCCTAGTACTATCAGGAAAAGAGGAATCTGTTCTGTGGGCATCCTCTCTTGTCCCCCTCATTTTAAGTGTATGAAAATGTGCAAGTCAGCCACTTTATGCCTTTATCTGCTCTGCCCTCCCCCCCTAATTTTAGACTGCCAGTTGTTAAATTGTTCTTCTGTATCAAACAGTGCTGTGAGGAGACAAGCAGGTTCCTTGGTCTTGAAAAATCTTTTCCAGTTGAAACTTGAGCATCTGCATCCAATAAGCAAAGTCCTGTCCAGAGCAAGCCGTCAGATTGCAGCAGTGTGTACCAGCTCACAGTGTCAGACATGGTTCTCTTCGTTCATTTGGATTCTGGTCACCTCATCCCTAGCCACGCAAGCTGAGTCATATTGGGTAGAAGCCTGAAGCTGTAGCATTCACACGCACCTCCCAGCACTTCAGACAGCAAGCCTCTTCTCTCTCTTTCTGATCCTAACCCCTCTTAGACTTGGTCAGGGGGTCAAACTCAGGAGTCCACAGTACCTTTTACTTCTGATCAGCCAGTTCGCCTTCCTTCCTTGTTCTCTCTCTCTCCTTTCTCTTATGACTAGCCCCAGCTTGGGCTAGGTCAACAGGTGCAAGGGGAGCGTGTCCAAACTCAGCTGGTCTCTTTGTTGCTGTACTTTCCCGTTATTCTACTAGTTGAGTGGACACAGTTGGTCACAATAAACAAACATACCAAGCTGTCTGTTCACCAGCTCTCTGTAACTTCCCAGCCTGGAAGAGGGTTGCTTCTAAGCAGCACTGAATTTTCCTGACTCTCTGACGTAAAGGCTAGCCTTTTTACCTTCTCAAAATTAGAAAAGCTAAACAGTCTTTTTTTTTTCTCTTTGCCCCCCTGCAGGTTCTTCCTTCAAATATAAATCTTCTGTTGTCTCAGTAGTTCCCAGTGGTTCTGCATGTCTTATGAAATGTAGATTTAGGTTAGGGCTCAGGCTTTCAACTTAAGCCCCTACTCCATCCTCAGGTCTGTTGGCCTGAGACAATAGTAGTTGGCCTTTTAGCATATCTAATTAAGTATTGTCTGAAGGTGAAGTTACATGCTGTGTATAATGTATAATACTAGTATTCATTTCTATCATATAGATAGGTCTCCTACCTACAGTAGTAGATGGGAGAAACCTTCAGTCTCCAGAGTACATTCGGTAAACACATAATTTGTTTGAAAACTTTCCAGTTGCTTTTTCTCTATCCTTTGACTGTCCTCCCCTTCATACATGTATGGCCTTGGGCCCCTGGCGGACAGGAACAGGTAGACCCTCGACCCTTGTCAATCATCCTGCTTTTCCGGTCTTTTACCACAAGCTGTGTGCAATCCATTGCTCTGTTAGCTGGTGGACATGAACTTCTGACCTGTCAGTTAGCAGCTAAGCACTTAACCACTGCTCCCAAGGTAGTCAAGTGGTTTTTCTCCCTCTTGGTTGCAGCACAACTTTCCTTTGAGCTGTTTCAGGTAACAACAACCAAAGTGACCATTTAAGAATAAAAATTTCCCTTCTTCGGTGTCTTAGTTCTGTCTCTTACAAAGTCTTGTGCTTCTGTGCGTTTGGAGCCACTGCAGCGAATCCTGCCTCTGACACCACCTGTAACAGTGGCAGGGGCGCATCTGATTTCCTCTTAACTTCACAAGGGTGAGGACAGACCAAGGTCAGTGACCCAAAGCTGATTCTTGTGAGATAGAGAGGTCAGACGTACTTTCTTTCTCTCCCATCTTTTCCAGTTCTGATCCCAACTGTCCTTTCCGTGGCATTCTCTGCTTCTCTTCTGAGTTCGAGAATTCATTTCTGTGGCCATACAGAACTCGCAAACAGTACTCATAATTAGGGGGTTTATTCTGGGACAGGGAACAGTTTATGTTCAGGCTCACTCAGGACGCAGTTCTTCCATCAGGACAGCCTGTTTGCAGCCATGCCACAGGCGCACCTCTGTCTGGCCCCTGGATGCTGCAAACTGCGTTGTTGTCTCACTTTAAGAAATCGCCACATCAGCCAAACCTTCAGCAGCCATCACCCTGGTCAGTCAGCAGCCATCATCGTCAAGGCAGGAGCCTCCGTCAGCAAAACGATTATGACTCGCTGAAGGCTCGGATGATGATTAGAACTTTTTAGCAATAAAGTGTTTTTTAATTAAGGTATGTACTGTGATTTTTCAGATATAACACTGTTACATGCTTTATAGACTATAGTATAAGCATAACTTTTATATGCACTGGGAAAACATAAAATTCTTAGAACTTGGTTTATTGCTATATTTGCTTTACCTCAATGGTCTAGAAATTGAACCCACAGTATCACTGAGGTATACATGTGAGTGTGTGTGTGTGTGTGTGTGAGAAACCAAACGCACTGCCATCAAGGTGATTGCGATGCATAGTGACCCTATAGGACAGAGAACTGCCCTGTAGAGTTTCCAGGGTGGATTTGAATTGTTGACCTTTTGATTAGTAGCCGTAGCACTTAATCACTACACCACTACGATTTGTATATCTATATATATAGGTTTCCACCACTATCTGAAAGTAGGACATTCCTGTGAAAGTTTTCATGAGCCAAAATGGAGTAAAGCCAAGAAGCAATGACTATTAATTTATACGGGAAAACTTTTTGACCATTGTCAAACCCCCAGATACCTTAGGACAGTTGCTGCTAGATGCAGTTCACAGCTATGGCAGCATGATGCTGAGATGCTGAGTGTAGTTCCTTGGGAAGGAGCTTGGCAACTGCACTCTCACTCCCTGGGGTGCATGCTGCCTTCTTTAACAAATCATTTTAAAATAAATGCTGAACACTGTTTCCACTTCTTGTCTTTTGTGTAAAAAGGAAAATCCTCTTTGGATTTCCCTTGGGAAATGAAAACAAGTACTAATGTAGGCCTTTTATGAAAATTAAGTGGAGTAAGGCAGACTTTCAAAAGGCATGGTAATACTTATATGTATATTCAGTTACGAGATTTTTCTGGTTTGGAAAGGCTTCTGCTACACATTAGAATTTAGAATCTTAGAAATTAGAGTCTTCTAATTTTATGAGTGGCTAGATTATTGAATGCACACAGTCAGAGTATTTTGTTAGGGTTTAGCTTTTCCTATAAGATTTTTGGAAACCCTAGTGGTATAGTGGTTAAGTGCTACAGCTTCTAACCAAAAGGTCGACAGTTCAAATCCGCCAGGCACTCCTTGGAAACTCAGTGGGGCAGTTTGTCTGTGGGGTTGCTGTGAGTCAGAATGAACTCGACAGCAGTTGGTTTTTTTAAATAAGATATTTTAAAGAAGAAAACTCTTGAGTATGTAGATGTAGCAGCCTGTATGAGGACATGAGCAGGACAGCTCCCTCATTTCATTCAAACCATCAGATGAAAAATACTTCATTAAAAAGCATCTTTTAAATACAGGAATCACTGACATTCAGTGATGTGGCTTTGGAGTTCACCTTGGAGGAGTGGCAGCTCCTAGACCCTGTTCAGAAGAAACTATACTGGGATGTGATGTTGGAGAACTACAGCAACTTGGTGTCCACTGGTGAGGACCTGTCTCCTGTCATTGACCCTATCGTTGTTCTTTCTCAGTTACTAGAAATTTTGGAGTATCTGTGGGGCTCTAAGGTGGCAGTTGCTCAGTGACCTCTATCTCTAGTTACATTAGGTATGTTTTTTTCACTCCTGACAAAAAACCATTAATTTGTACATTTCTGATTTATTTTTGTTTTTTAAATATAACGTGCTACAGTCTATACAAAGTCAAGGCCAGTTTGGTGAATCTAAGCTTCTGTGATTTCCCATGAACAGGATATCAAGTTAGCAAACCACGTGCTCTCTCCAGGTTGAAACGAGGAGAAAAACCATGGACCATGTTAAAGGAACGCCATCGTGAAAACTTCGCAGATAGGCACGCAAACAATGGTGAGTGGGTGAGACTTTGGAAGGCCAGAGAAGGTCATATCTGTGAGGGACATCTAAGGATACATTACAGTGCTGCCATGTATCTCCCCATATGATACCTCTGTTTTGTTTTTTACTGTTTCTGGTTTATGGACATATACTCCTCTCCTGAGATCAGATCCCCATTTATTTGATCTTAATTTCAGTTCTATAATTCTCTTCTTCCCAAGATTCTCAAATCTGCCCCTTCTTCATAGCCTTCCATTTTCCCTACTATGAAATTTCACCTTCTAGGCCTCTCTCCAAAGAGAGAACTTTGAATTCATAACTGTCCTCGGAGTGCGACATTGAGTCATGTGAATTTGCCGTCTTCAGTGGACTTGGATGCTTTGCCCCCTCTCTAAGCTGTCTTCTATTTTGCTTCTGTCTCTTTTGTCTGTGTCTCTCTTCTTCCATACTCAGTTCCCCAGAGGTTCTGATTTCCATTTTCTCATTTTTTTCCTAACTCTTTAATACTTCCTTCATTCTAATGAGTTAATATTCTATTTCTTATGGGAGTCTGTCAAATTGACACCACCCTTGAAAGTGTCTAGCATACTGTGTACTCATCTTTATGAAACTCCCCTGTGAGTTCCCGGTACCTGTGAGATACGAGGGTCATCTTCCTAACAAGAAAACTACCGTTGGTCTAGTTTGTCCTTTCATACTATAAATCAGAAATCCTAGTCATCACACTAGTTACTTTTAATGTTTCCTGCTTGCAGGGCTCTCTTCTGTAAAGATCTCTGCTCTTTTTGATGATTTAACTGGAAAAAACATTAACACCCTGTATTTTGCATTGTATCATAAACCAGATCATAATTCATGACTACTGAAATATTAAATCTGACTATAAAAATCAGCCAAAGCTGGCTCCTGCAAATACATGCCAAATTCCCTACTTGAACATTATTTCTGACATGAGCCATTCCTCTTTTTCAGCACTCTCTTTTCCTAATGGGTTTGGTAATCCATTGCAGTGGGCACAGAGAAATCATAGAAACACCGTATCTGCAATAGTTTTAATATAACAGATGTGTATAAACAAAGGATGCACAGGACAAGTTGGCAAGTGTTTCCTGCAGAGAACCTCAGTCTCTCAAGGGCATTGGCTTACTCTTCCTGAAGTTGATGTTCACTCCTCAACCAGGAGCCATTCTGTGCTGTCACTCAGTGATCTCTGCTGTCACCCACTCTTCTCAGCTAGCTCTCAGGTCTTCCTGGTTGAGTCCAGGATATTTCTTGGATGGAGTCAGTTCTTGAGTAATTCTAACTACTCGAGGCTGGCTTTAGGACAGCTCTTGTTGCCCCCTGCTGAAAGTGCCTCTTCCCTGAGGGTGTTACCTGTCCTGCCCAAGTTTGGCCTTTACGCTTCACTGCCTTCATCCACATTTGCTTGTCTCATTGTAGACACCTCCTCTCTTGTCACTGCAGACTACAGAGTCAAGAGCCGTATTAAGTAATTCACTGCACTACCCTCATGGTTATTGGCAAATTAACAATCTACAAACAGTGAATTAAGATCAAATTGGAAGTACCCGTGTACAACTCAGGAGACCAGTACAGTTTTTCAGCCAGGAAAGCTTCCAGTCATGACCTCTCTTTCCCAGTGCCTGCAGTCAGGTGCCTCTTCTCTTTGACATGCCTTCTGTTGGGTATCTGTGGGATTCTCTCTGTTTGGTAAGTGTTACACCTCTCATGGCTCTGCTGACCAGTGCCTGGAGTCACCCCATTCTGCCAGCAAGGCTCCTGCCCTTAGATGCTCAACTCTGTCTCAGATCCACTGCAGTTGTCTCACTGTCTTCAGTGGTACAGCTCCTTGACCTATGTTTTTAGGAGGTACCCTTCCTCTCTCTCTGTGTTTCTGTCTGAAACCAGCTGTCAGCTTGCTACTTTGATAAGTAAGTCATTCAGTCCTATTGGGTGGTTTTATACACACTATTCGCTTAGAAGACTAACCAATCCAATGTAAGATTGTGGCTCCACCAATCATTTTTGGCAGAATTTAAGCCCAGGGTCAGAAAGGCCATGTATTAGAGCAAACTATGTAAAGCAGCCTATTGCACTCCATTACTTTAATTGAATCCTTTGTATGTTTACTAATGGTGCCAGCTACACTAAAAAGGGGGCCAGTAGGACCAGTCATGCCTTCATCAGTAACTTTGTGTTATGGATCAGCATGAAGCCAGTTCCCATCTTACCATGTCTCCATTATCATTACTGAAAGCCACACACATAAAGCACATTCTCCCTGGCCAGCAGAATCAAATCTTGTTCCCCGTGACTGCCAGGTCGTCTCTTTCCTTGGCTGCCTGGGGATAGGTCTTCTCTGTCTGGCCATCTTGCGCCAGCTGAAAATACAGAAATTAGAAAGATGTGGTCCTGATCAGCTGCTTGTATGACCCTTTTCTCAGAGTTTAGCCTGAGCTCTGTTACGAGTAGATGAGTTATGGTGACTGTCACCTGTGACTTCTAAAAGGGCAGACACAAGCCCTCCAGTTTTAGTGCTCTGTTTGTGTTAGTTAATTCTCTAGAAAAGCTCACAGAATTCATGGAGACTACCTATACTTAGAGAAACCCCAGTGGCAGAGTGGTTAAGAGCTGTAGCTGCTAACCAAAAAATTGATATTTCACATACACCAGGTGCTCCAGAAACTGTATGGGGTAGTTCTCCTCTGTCTTTTAGGTTCAGTGTGAGTCAGAATCAACTCAGTGGCAACGGGTAATGGTAATGGTTTGTATACTTATAGTTCCAAAGCAAACCAGTGCCATTGCTGTTGATTTCAACTCAGTGACTCTATAGAGAGCAGAGCAAAATTTCCCCATAGGGTTTCAAAAGCTGTGAATCTTTGTAGAGGCAGACTACTGCAGCACTTTTCTACAAAGTGGTTGGTGGATTTGAAGCACTGACCTTCAGCAGCTGAGAGCTTAACTACCACACCACCAAGACTCTTCATACTTAGCCATTTATGATAACCAGAGTGGACTGACAAGAAGAGACACCTGAGACATGGTCTGAGAGAGATCACAACTTGATACTTTCATTGTGTCTGGGGACGTTTACCTGCATGCGTGGATGTTCTCAGCAGTCCAGGAAGCCTTGAAATCCCTTTTTCATGTCTTTTTGATGGCTTAATTTTTTACTTACGATTGGGGCTCCTTTCCATATGCATCATTGACTGAAAAAGTAAGTATGCATGATTAATTACATCGTATCTCCTCAACTCTTCAGGCTTGTTAACAGATACACCTGTGTAGTTCAGTCTTTTCCTCACATTCAGAGATTTTTCGTGACTGTCATAAGATACAAGGGCACCTTGATTGTTGGAAAATTCCAAGGACTGTCTGTCAGGGGCGGAGCCATGATGATGCAGTGGTTAAGCACTGTGCTGCTAACTGAAGGGTTGGTGGTTTAACTCTGGTAAAGATTGGCAGTCTGCTTCTGTAATGATTATGTCTGTGAAAGTGCTGTGGAGTAGTTGTACTCTGTCCTGTAGGGGTACTCTGAGTTGGAATACACTCAGTGACAATGGGTTTATTGATTTTTAATTTTTTTAGGTTACCAAAGACAAAAGGCAAATTTAGTTACTAGTCCCACACTAATTCTAATCCTTTTCTTAGGATTTCAAGCCTGAGTAGTCATCTACTATACTTGTTCTCTGAATGTGATCTTACCCTGTTGTCTGTCCTTAAGTCATTGGTAAATACTACAGTTTTCCCAACTGTTAATTCCAGTCAAGGTTTGTTCATCTTTCAGTTCTTTATTTCTGTACTTGAAGGTGTAAAAGCCATCTTGAAGTTGATGTGCTTCAAAACATTCTCTTGAATATTCCGTGCATTAATGCTACTCCTCATCTCATGAAAAGATACTGCTACCCTATGGCTCAAGCAGAATACTTAGCACCAACCCTTTATTCCTTGCTCTCCTCTGGCAACAATGAATTCATTCGTGAACCTTGTGTTCCTTCACAATGTACCCTCATGTCTTTCACCCCTTGCTAGTCTGCTTGTGAAAACTACTTTTCACAATCTGCAACTACTTTCTTTATGATTACCCCTCCTGTTTTCAGTTGTTTGTTAAACTAGAATGTAGGCTTCATAAACATAAAGACTATGTTTGTGAATCCCCAAATCTGTATTATATAGGTGTGAGAATTATTTTCTTCCATATGTAACATTCTGCATATTTTACATACCCAGCGATGCATAGTCAGTTGTTGTCTTTCGCTAAGGGTTTGTTGAGTATATTACTCTGTCCACTGTTTGTGATCAAGAAGTTACCTCACCACCTCTGTGGTCCACAGGTCACAGTGACTTGTTTATATTTTACATTCTTTACATGTTTTTCAAAGACTTATTTAAGAAACAGCCAAATCTAGATTCATTTGTTATCTGTTCTCTAACTTTGTTTTTACATTGCTTTTACTGCTGGGTTGCTTGTATTATTTCTCTCACTGTGCAAGGAATATTAAGCTTGCTAAAGACCCATCTTATAGCCGTGTTTTTAAATGGTTTCATTTCAAATTAAGATGATGGAAGGACTCAGTGTTCTTTTTTTTTCTAGAAATCCGGAAAGGTGATGGTAATCTGCTTGAGAACCAGCAAAATGAAAGCACAGTGGACAGCTTGGAACAGTGCTGTGAACACAATGCATCGGAAAATACTGTTGATCAGCACAAAAATCATTCTCCTTTAAGGGAAAATCATGCTGTGTTTGACTCACATGAAAAAGCTGTAACGTCAAATGTAGCTGTGCCAGCAGCCAACCAGAACAGAAGTGATGAAATAACGAATTCTGCTGAGCCTAATGGAAATGAGAAAACCCTTCCCCAAACTGACCAGGAGCAATCATGTACTGAAACACAACTCTCTGAGAGTCAGAAATCCAACAGCACTAACTTCCAAATCATTAAGCGTCGAAAAACTAAAAAAGTACAGAAAGCGCATATATGTAGTCAGTGTGGGAAGTCCTTCATGAGGAAGTCTTTGCTCATTGAGCATCAGGTTGTTCATACAGGAGAGGAGCCCTATAGATGCAATCTGTGTGGGGAAACTTTCTTTAAAAAGTTCAAGCTTAGTGAGCATTATCACACAGCTCATAAAGGACAAAAACCATATAAATGTACAGAATGTGACAAAGCCTATCTCCATAAGTCACACCTTAATAAACATCAAAAAACTCATATGGCAGAGAAACCATATACATGCTCTGAATGTGGAAAAGGCTTCGTGCAGAAGACACATTTCACTATTCATCAGCGAATTCATACTGGAGAGAAACCCTATACTTGCAGTGAATGTGGAAAAGGCTTTAATCAGAAGGGAAATTTCATTATTCATCAGCGAATTCACACTGGAGAGAAGCCCTTCATATGCAGTGACTGTGGAAAAGGTTTCATTCAGAAGGGAGATCTCACTGTTCATCAGCGAACTCATACTGGAGAGAAACCTTACACATGCAATGAGTGTGGAAAAGGCTTCATCTATAAGAGAGATCTCACGGTCCATCAGGTAAGTCACACTGGAGAGAAACCCTATAATTGCAGTACATGTGGAAAAGGCTTCATCCACAGAAGAGTTCTCACTGCTCATCAGAGAATTCATACTGGTGAGAAACCATATATATGCAGTGAATGTGGTAAAGCTTTCAGTCAAAAGCCATGCCTCATAGAACATCAGAAATGTCACCCAGGAATGAGTTCTTTTGTATGTGATGAATGTGGAAAATCTTATTCTCTGAAGTCAAGTCTCATCAGACATCAGAAAAGCCATGCAGGCAAGAAACCCTTTAAATGTGATCAGTGTGAGGAGTCCTTTGACAAGGAGCCGAAGCTCATTGAACATCAAAGATCTCATGCAGGAGAGACTCCATATGGCTGCAATGAGTGTGGACAAACTTTTGCCTCCATGTCTTGCCTTTCTTCACATAAAAGAATACATACAAGGGAGGAAGATGTAGATTCAGTGGATGGGGAAGAGACTCCCACAGTGAGTGACCTCAAGGCAGATACCACTGATGCCAAGCAAGAGAAAAGCCCTGTTGATACTGTGACTGTGGAGACACCTTCCATGGCAGCCCAGACATCAGTAAGCACCTGTGAGATTGTCACAAATAAAAACGTAGTCCTTGAGGGACAGCCACTCACCAGATGTGAATCCTCAGGAAATAATGGAGAGTTTGTGCAGGAGAGAAACCTAACAAATACAGCGAATGTGGTGGAGCCATCGGTGATCAATTACCTCATATTTTATGTCACATAAAACTGATAGGATAAGGTCAGAAACACTCCCTGTGGAAGAGAGTTGAGCAAAAATTGTATTTTACTGTGGGAGTACATAGTGTATCCTGAGGGAAATCATATGAATGCAGAGACTGGAAAAGCCTGGTACATTCGTCCTACATAAATATGTACTCTGATACCATGACACCATGTGATGTTAACACATACACTTTGGTAGTTCTATCGTGCCAATTAAATGAGTGAATGTATGAGTTAATCTCAGTGGAGAAAATAAAAAGTGTGAATTTCAAAAAGAGAAAAGATTGTCAGTGTCTTGAATATTGCTTTAAAAAAAGAAAAGCTGTAAGGTGTATTTGGTTACAAAAGGGCAGTGTTGGATTGGTGGGATTTGGAGCACATACAGATCAGTTCAGTTTCCCCATGTGAGTGTGAAGGAAGAATTGAAAACCAGAATGTTTTACCATCCGTTTTGAAACTTTCTAGCATACAGATGGACATTATAATGGTACATTGAGTTTATTCATTAATATAACAAATATTTGTTACATACTGCCTTTGGCCACTGCCTTTGTACTTGGCCATGTTTCCAGAATACAGTGCAAAATAAACATGGGAAAAGTCCATGCTTTAGAGAGAGCACTGAGGTATTTGCATTATATTTAAGTGGAATCTTGATGCTCCAGCTAATCTAGTTGAAGGATGATGCAGTATCTACACCAGGTAGAAGAGACATGGTGCAATTGTACAATGGGTTTAGTCAGAAATTTTAGGGATTGAGGAATCCTAGAGGTTCGAGAGCTAGCCTGTGGCCACGCAGATTAAATCTCTGAGGGCGGAGTCAAGATGGTGAAGTAAGCACACATATCCCTCTGGAAACCAAGACCTAAATTGATAATCAAACAGAGCCTTCTGGTCACCTAGTGAGCCTCCAGGACACGGCACAGGGCTGTTAATTTGTATTCATACCACTGAGTGAAAAACCTCCTCTCTTTCACTGACTCCAGCTCTTGGCTAGCCCTGGGTCTCAGGTACTGAAGGTAAATGCACCATTTTGACTTTTTTCCTCTGTCTTGGCTGCTGGGCAGAGCTCAGTCTTCCCTAGCAGCTAGACTCAGATGCACTGCTGGGGGGATAGGCAGGCGAAATTCCCGTATTTTGAGAGCCAGGCCTTGGACTCTGTTAATCCAGCCGCTTTGGGCTTGTCTTTTTATCACTGCCACAGCGTGGCTTGTACGGAACTGCACTGCCAGAGTGTGGGATGCCATGTTGGATATGGAGATTTTAACAGGACCTAATTCTTAGCCTGGGAGCCAGTGCCCACAAACAGGACAGCGCTTCTTCGACAGAAAAGCAGTAATTTACACAGTGTCGCCTATGGTGGGGGCCTGGCAACAGAGGCAGGGGAATCACTACCTCTCAGCACCTTTAGCGCCTCTATCTGCTGCCTGTGTGGAGGGCGCCATCTTGGATATGATGGCCACAGCTGGACCTATTTCTTAGCTTGGGAGCAAGAACCTGCCTACAGAATGATTTTCTACCAGAAAAGCAGTAGTCTACACAGTCTCACCTAAGGCTGGGCCCTGTCAGCAGAGGCCAATAGGGCAGTAGCATTGCTGTATTATGACTATCATCTGGGGTTGGATATAGAGGTGCTTACTTTGGCAGTTGGGAAGAGGGACCTCTACACCTGAAAACTGACTGACTTGGGAAGTGGTCAGATACCTTTTGCTTTACATTTTAAGACAGCCTAGAGAAACATCTGCAGTCCATTCTCACAGTATCTTTTCCAGCCTCTACTTACTGACATGGGACCCAAAAAGCAACAGACACTTGTGGCATACACGAAATCACCCATGGCTTCAGAAGGCTCCCAAACAAAACAGCCAAGGAGTTTTCCAGATGAATAAACTTTCATGAAATCATCAGAAAGTGAATACAAAGTAATTATATACAGAGCCCTTCTAGACCTTCTGCAAAATGCAGCAGAACAAAAGGAAAAATTAAGCAAGCTGTTTGATTTGATGGAACCCCAGTACTCTGAAATCCAACAGATCAAGAACAAAGTCAAAGACATAGAAACTTCCATTCAAAGCCAAGAAAACAGAATGGAACAAATGGAAAAAAGAATTTCTGACTTGGAAGACAGAGCTACTGACGCCAGCGTCTGTGAGCAGAAATCATAAAAAAGAAACAAGAAAAATGAAGACGCATTAAGAAGCATGTGGGACTCTGTTAAGAGGAACAACCTTCAATTAATTGGAGTCTCTGAACAGGGTGAGGCATCTGAGAACACAGAATATTGATGCTGAGCTGCTGACAGAAGACTTCCCAGAAATCATGAAGGAAGAGAATATAGACATCTCAGATGCATATCATATGCCACCCAGTATAGATCTCAAAAGAAAGACTCCAAGACATGTTATCATCAAGTGTGACAAAATGAAATATAAGCAGCAACTCTTAAAGGCAGCAAGACTCAAAGCAGAGCTAACATTCAGAGGGAAACCCTGTAGGCTTTTGTCAGATTTCTTGGCAGAAACCATGCTGGCACGGAGATAGTGGCATGACACATTCAAAGCCTTGAAGGAGAAGAACTTCCAACCAAGAATTATATATCCGGCAAAACTATCTTTGAAATACAAAAATGAAATTAAGACATTCCCAGATAAACAGCAACTCAGAGACTTTGTAAAAACCAAACCCAAACTACAGGAAATACTGAAAGAAGTTCTTGGCTTTGGCTCAGAAGAACAAAACCACTAACTTTATATTTTAGAATGACACACTACTCAGAACTTTACTCAGGGAGGGCTCCAAAGTCAATCACAACTTTAATACTGAAAGAAGCAATCCAGTGATTATCACGAAAACTATGGTGCCATCATACTAAAAAGAGGGATGTACTACAGTCATTATAGTCCTTCTAGATGGAGAGGAAGATGACCAAGACTGGTAGTGTTTTAGTCAGCTAGGCTGCTCTAACAGAAATACCACAGAGTGGATGGCCTTAACAAAGAGAGATTTATTCTTACACAGTCTGGTAGGTTGCAAGTCCATATTCAGGGTGTCCGCTCCAGGGAAAGACTTTCCCCTTGTCGGCTCTGGAGGAAAGTCCGGTATTGCATTAGTCTTTGTCCAGGGAGCATCCTCACGCAAGAACCTCTGGTCTGAAGGATGCGCTGTGCTCCCAGTGCTGCTTGCTTGATGGTAGCGAGGTTCTCAATTGTCTTTTGTTTCTTTTTCCTTTTTATCTGAAAGCATTAAGGGTGGGACAAGCCACACTCGAGGGAAACTCCCCCTACAGCAGGACAGGGAAGTAATCCTATGCAGAATTCGTAGCCCCACCCTAATCTTTTAACACACAGTTAGCAAAGCCACACAATGGAGGACATTTCCAAGATACTGGCAACCATATCCCAGCCACGTGGCTGCACACATTTTTGGGGGGACACAATTCCAACCATGACAGTAATTAAAATTGGGTTTATATATAGTTTATTAAGGGGGATCATAGGGGCAGCTGAAAAGCACAACAAAGATGTTTCATACCATTTGAAGAAATGTAACAGGAGTCTCAACAACTACAAAAACAGCTCTGAAAAAGGTGAAAAATCAACTCACAGAAAAGAATGTCCCAGAACAGACTAATAAGAACAACAGAGAAAACAACACAAAAATAAACATACCACAATGGCAGCAGTGAACACATACCTATCAATAATTACGTTGAATGTGAATGGACTGAATGCTACAGTAAAGAGACATCGAGTGACATCTTGGATCAAAAGACATGACCCATCCATATATTGTCTACAAGAAACTCACTTGAGACCTAAAGATACGAACAAACTGAAAATTAAAGGTTGGAAGAATATATATCAAGCTAACAATGAACAAAGAAGAGCAGGGGTGGCAATTCTAATCTCAGACAAAATCAATTTTAATGTCAAATCCACCATCATGGACAAAGGTGGACACTATTGCTGAAAGGTTCAGTACACAAGCAAGACTTAACTATATTAAATATTTATGCATCTAATATCAGAGCACCTAAATACGTTGAAGAAACACTGACTACACTCAAAAAAGAGTTAGATGACTCCATAATAGTGGGAGACTTCAACACTCCACTCTCAATAGTGGACAGATCATCTAGAAAAAAGCTCAGTAAAGATACAGAAGACCTCATTGCCACAATTAACCAACTAAACCTCATTGATACATACAGAACTATCCACCCATCAGCAGACAACTACACCTCCAGTGCACATGGAACATTCTCCAGAATTGACCATGTGTTAGGACATCATGCAATGCTCAACAAAATCCATACCACCGAATTACTGCAAAGCATTTTCTCAGATCATAAAGCCATAAAAGTTGAAATAATAGCAGAAAGAACACAGAAAGTGGAACTCTTGGAAACTGAACATCCTGCTCAAAAAAAAAACATGGGTTATAGAAGAAATCAAGGATGAAATAAATTCATGGATTCCAGTGAGAATGAAAACACTTCCTACTAGAACCTATAGGAATCCTAGAAATTTCTTGGGACAATTTCCTGTCAAATCTTGTTGCCCTTGAGTTGATTCCCCGTCTTGTCCACTCCCCACGTGTGTAAGAGTAGAACTCTGCTCCTGAGGATTTTCTGTGGCTGATTTTTCAAAAATAGATTACCAAGTTTTTCCTTTGAGACAACCCTGAGTGGACTCAAATCTGCAGTCTTAACCATTGTCACTCCCCACAGACTGTTGGGGTAAGGACTGTTAATAGTACTAACCATGGTAGGAAATATTTTTTTTCAATGCCCATCATTTAGCTCCTCAAGAAAAAGATTTCTCGATAGGTTTGCTTTTTTTCTGTCCTATCGTAGTGAAATCTGTTCCTTTATGTGCCTTTGAGCTTCCATTGTTTGAAAAGCTGCCTGAGAGAATTTTATGCTTCAAGCCTTGAGGAGGTCTTACCGTTGCTGTTTGACAATTTTTTGGAGAAGCAGCATGAGAGGAGGAAATGTGTTTCCATGTTGTTTTCTACCCCAAAAAGATTTTTATTTATGCCCAGGATTTTTCTGTGGTCAGTTGACATTTTCTGGATAGGCATTTCTATATAACAAAAAATACCACAGTGTGTTGGCATGATACACGCTGGACACCAGCTGTTGGTGTGATTAACACGGGACACCATGGACTGGCATGAAATGGGACACCACTTATGGGTGTGATGAGTGTGAGAGGCCGACGTTGAAAAATCACACTAACAAACTTGTAGTTTGCTGTGGGAAGAAAAGGGACAGTCTCCTGTGAGTAGAGACTGACACCAGTTTGTTTAACCCACCAGCTTTTATTGAGCAAAGTAAATAAGCTTGTGCTAAGTGAGAAAAGGCATCTTAGCAGTGTTCCTTACTTCAAAAGAAGAACAGGCATTCCCAGGGAGAGGGGAAGGGGAAGTCCTTGAACTAATCTCAGTAAATGCTGTTTTGAGCACATCCTGGTTTTCCAGTCCACCGAGACTAAAGTTGTCTCAAGGGCTTTTGCCATGCTCAGGACAAGTCCCTATCTAGACACAGGCAAGGTCAGCGTAAGCAGGATTTCACATCTTTTCCAAACATGCACTTCTCCACAACAGTGGGTTCCTTCAATAAGGAGAAATGTGTTTACTTACAGGAAAGTAGTCTAAATGTCTGGTCAAGGAGTCTCTCAAGCACAGGGACCCTGGGTCCACAAGGATGATCTCTGCTATGGGCACTACTTTCTGGGTGGTATGACGTCCTCCCGTCTGTCTGCTCTATTCTTTTATATCACAGGAGATTGCTTCAAGGCACAACAGTTTGAGTCTTGCCTCCTGGGAAAACGGCCACCCCTCTTCACTCATTAACATGGTACAGGATTTATAAAATAAAGGAAAACAATATTGGGAAATCATGATCCATTCCAGTTTATACATTTTGGAGGAATACAGTTCAATCCATGACAACGACTAAGACACTGCTACAATTCTGTGATAATGAGAAGTACAGGAAAGCTGGTTTGTTGGTCCTACATGAGCTAGACAAACTGGTGAAAGAAAGATGATCTTAGGGGTTCAGAGTTAAAGAATAAGTGCCACAAAAACAACCTCCAAGCTTTCGCTTGTGCAGTTAAAGAAAGACATAATGGAGCTGATACTGCCAAAAATCTAAACCCAGAGTCTTACAGTAAGAGTGGCTGAATTACCATACCTACTGAATTGCTAGCCTTAAGAGGTGACTGAAATTAATGAGAGGGCACTGATTGAGAAGAAATGGGATCCTGAAACTTGGGATGGGGACCTATGGTCAGAGAATTCAGAAAGCTGGAGGCAGTCCCTAAATTCCATTGAATTACTCCTGCCAACAGAACCAGCACTCTGGCTCCCACCTGAGGCAGCTACTCCATATTCGTCTGCTAAACCACCTTCCTCAGCAAAATCATTAGCCCCTTGTTTTAGTCAGCTAGGGCTGCTCTAACAGCAATACCACAGAGTGGATGGCTTTAACAAAGAAAGGTTTATTTTTACATAGTCTGGTAGGCTGCAAGTTCATATTCAGGGTGTCCGCTCCAGGGGAAGGCTTTCCCCTTGTCGGCTCTGGAGGAAAGTCCGGTATCGCATCAGTCTTTGTCCAGGGAGCATCTTGGTGCAGGAACCTCAGGTCTGAAGGACACGCTCTTCTCCCGGTGCAGATTTCTTGATGGTATGAGGTTCCCAATTCTCTGCCTGCTTCTCTGTCCTTTTATCTCTTGTAGGATGAAAGGATTAAGGGTGGGGCAAGCCATACTCCAGGGAAACTCCCTTTACAGTGAAGCAGGGAGGTAATCCTATGAAGGGATTTACAGCCCCACTCTAGTCCTTTAGCATACAGTTTAGGAAAATCACAAAATAGAGGACAGTCACAAGATACTGGGAATCATAGCCCAGCCACGTGGCTACACATATTTTGGGGGGGACACAATTCAATCCATGACACCCCTCAACTCCCATCTAATGAGATTAACCCAGCTGCATCTCAAGAGCTCTTCTCTGAGTCATTGCCAGCATCTCTGGTTAGAGGACCTGCAGATGGAAGAGATGTGTGACTGAGTGTTCCTGAGCCTAAATTGTAACCTGCTGCTTCCATAATAAAGCCCATAATCTTAAGTATGGTCTGTGAGTTCTTTGTGGCCACTGCAATGAATTATTGTGCACAGCAGAGAAGTAGAGAGCGCCATGACACAGATTGTTGATGTCAGAATTGGTAAAGGTGGCAGAGAGAGAAGACATGTCTGACCTCTGCCTCTGAGGAATCAGCCCTGGACTATTGGTCTTAAGTCTCCTCATCTGCTGTAAAGTTAGAGGAGTTCAGGCACTGACCCCATGCCAGTTTTACACTTGGTAAAGTAGAAGGTAGTGAAAAAGAGGAAGACCCTCAACAAGATGGATTGACACAGTGGCTGAAAGAGTGGGCTCAAGCAGAACAATTCCGAGGATGACACAGGAGTGCGCAGTGTTTTGTTCTGTTGTACACAGGGTCACTATGAGTGGGAACCAACTTGACAGCACTTAATAACAACATATGTGACTAAGGAAATGTATTCTGCATTAGAGACAATTTTCTAAGAGTCCTACAGCAAAATGAGAACCTGATGTTCAGGAATTTCACAACCTGGAATCTTTAAAATGACTCTAACATCAAGGTGAGTCGGATCCGATTCGACGGCACTTGGCTTGGCCATCAAGGTAAGGGTTCACTTTTAAGAAAATCCAAAAGGATTTCACCTCCTCCTATCTCTGATCCAATGTTCCATTCTTGGAGTTCCTGGGTGGCAGGAATGTTTAATCACTGGAATGCTCTCAGAAAGATTGTGTTGCCAACACAACCAGAAGCACTGCAAAAAACAGGCCTGGTGATCTGCTTTTGAAAGGTCACAGCCTTAAAGCCCTACAGAACATTTCTACTCTGTATACATAGATTCACCATGAGTCAGAATCAACTCTATGGCAACTAACAACAACAACCTCATAGAGACTAGGGTTTTTGCTTTCCACTTTTCTTCTGAGTATCCATCTCCTTTTCTGTCTTTTATCTCCTGTTATTGAATCTCTCAAATGCCACATTAAAATGTTTCTAGACAACAAGTCCGTTCTGTAAATTGCCTTCCAATGGCTTATACCCTTCAATGACAAAATGCTCTTAAATTAGTTCATGGGATCATTCCTCCATTTTCCAGATAAACATATAATTAGTTCTTTTTCTGTGTGCTGGGTAACATAAAATCTGGAAAACAGTCCTCTCCAATATAATTTTATGGGATGATGGAATCGATGGAGCTTTATCACAGAACAATGTTCCAGCCATATAAAAAGCTAGAATTTCTTGCTTATCACTAGATTGTCTCGATTATTGTCTGTGCTTTTTAATTTGGTAGGCACTAGTCACAGAGGAGGATTCAATTCCTGGAGAAGGACATCATGCTTGGTAGAGAGTCAGTGAAAAAGAGAGACCCTCAATAAGATGGATTGACACAGTAGCTGCAACAATGGGCTCAAGCATAATAATGATTGTGGGCATGAGACATGACTGGGCAGTGTTTTGTTCTGCTTTTCATAGGGTTATTATGTGTCAGAACTGACTCACTGGCACCTAACAACGACAGGAAGTCACACATGCAAGCCCTGGTTGCACAGTGGTTAAGGGCTAGGCTACCAGCCAAAAGGTCAGCAGTTCAAAACCACCAGCCACTCCTTGGAAACCCTGTGGGGCAGCTCTACTCTGTCTTACACAGTCATTATGAGTTGTAATTCACAGTGGCAACGCAATTTTGGTTTAGTCATATCTGGCTACTGAACATATACAAAATGTGGATAGTGCAAATAAGTAACTGCATTTTTTACTTCAAAATTTAAATAGTCAAATTATTTATATCAAGTTATTTATTATCTACTTTGGCATGTGGGGTTAAAAAGTTGTGATGTAGCATAAGGATTTTCCTAAATAAGAGGACAAGAATCAGGATCTAGATGCAGCTGGTTTCTATAAAATGGAAGCCAGACAAACTTTGATTCTCCAATTTCTTCACCATTTCTGACACCAGCTATTCCACCTACAGCACTCCCTACTTCCCTGCTAGGTTTGATAATCTGTTGCAGAGGCCACACAAAACTGGCAGTCAAAAAAATGAAGGTCCCGTTTTACTAGTACGACAGACATTCAAATATGGCTGCCTCCAGATAGAGCGCAGACATATTACCTCGTAAAGCAGATGCCGGAAATGTCGTTAACCGCGCTACCGTAAACATCCGGCCCCCCGCAGACTGACGTGCTCTGACAAAGTTACAATACTTACAGAAGTATTGTAATGTTTCGGAAGCTTTTGTGATTTCGGAGAACAACTGGTCTGTCTGTATGTCGGTCGTTCAAACAGTGCACGGTAGGTGTATGGACGTGGTGTCGTGAGGACTTATGGAGATATTGGAGGGAACGCCGTCGTGGACATGCTTGAGGGGAATCAGGTGGGACTCCGCTGCTTTTGGGGTCGAACATGGGGTGAGCGTTTCAGTACAACGGTTGAAACTGTCGGTACTGTCAGCGTACGGGGTCTTTGCAGATCACTTTGCTTGTAAGGGGTAGGATGTTGTTTATTCATATGCCTTGTCCGGTAAGCCTGTATTGCGTTTAAGAGACTTGTAAAAGTGGTGTAGGGCAGTATCCGACCTCCTGTTACTTTACAAGTGAGAGCATCACTGTTACCATCAGCCCAAGGCAGATTTCCGTGAGGTGGAGCTCAGACATGCCTCCTCTCTCTACCGCTTATACTAATTCTTACAGTAACTGCGTGGTACTACTTATGTGAGTCCGACAATTCCGCGCACTGGCCACACAAAACTCAGACTGTGCTCACATTTATTGGTTTACTAGGGAAGCAACATGTTACAATTTAGGAACTCTGGATAGGTTCTTCAGGAAAGACAGCCTTTTTTTCCGGCTTTGTGTGCAGCCAGGCCTCCCTGTACCCTTGGGCCAGCCTGCACTTAGGAATCTAGGGACTCTTGGGCTGGACTGGTTTTCTGTCGTCTTTGGGCAAGTGGTATAAAGTTCTTTAGAGCTATTCATAAGGGGTCAGGGGTACCCCACATCACTAGGAAGACTCCTGCCTGAAGAATCTCAGCTTTCCTATTCCTTAGCTCAGTGACTTCGGGGCAGTGTCTGACCTCCTTTAACTTCAGTGGGGAAAGGAGACTCAAGGTCAACAGCCCCAGGCAGATTCCTATAAGGGAGAGGTCGTGTACCAGCCCTATACCGTTTTTTTTTTTTTTTTTTTTTTTTAGTAATTGGTGAGTTGGTGTCAGAAGCAAGATTTGTTTTTAAACAAAGTTGTGCTTTAAGTGAAAGTTTAGAATCCAGATGAATTTGCCATGTAAACCCCCCCCACCACCACTGTGGAATTCTGACTGTCCCCCTACCTCCACCTCCACTCCGCACAACACACTTCTCCTTTGCACCCTGTGCTTTCTATGTCCATTCAGCCAACCGGTCCCTCTCTGACCTCTCACCTTGCCTCTGGACAAGAGCTGCTCAGAAGCCTCAAGTATATATGTAAGCCAAGAAGCACATTCTTCGCTAGTATCACTCTGTGTCTTACAGTCCAGCCCAATCGTTGTCTGAAAAGTTGGCTTTGGTATTATTTCAGCTCTAGGCTAACAGAATCTGGGGGACATGGCTACAGGGCACCTTCCAGTCTGATGGACCATCAAGTCTTTTGATAGAGTTGAAATTCTGCACACCCATTTTTCATCCATTACATCAGGGACTGTACATTGTGTTTCCCGTCAGAGCAGTCACTAGTGGTGGCTGGGCACTATCTACTTTTTTTGGTTTCGTACTAGTGCAGTTTTTGGATCATGTGGTAATTTCTGTCTGCTGGGTTCATATTTTCTTCATGTCTTTGATGTTCTTCATTCTCTGCTTTAGGTGGATTGGGACAATTGATGATACTTAGATGGCCTCTAAAATCAAGATCTTAATTGCAGTAGTTCTAATTTCATGGAAGCATGCAACTTTGAAAGAGAAAGAAGGAAGGGGCTTGGGAAGTGAATCTTTTGGCTCTTGGATGTTTGCTTTGATTGTTATTACCTGTTAATGGCTGAAAGATTGCAGCTGAAGAGCACTAGAGCAAAAGCCAGGGCAGAGCAGTAGGATGATTGATAAGGGTCCCATGTCTACTGGTTCCACCCAGCCAGAAAACCAATGTCGTATACATATGAATTAGAAGCATTAAGGTGTGTGGAAGATACAACTTAAATTTTTGCGAAAAAGGGTAATATATTTAGGATTATGTGTTTATAGGAACGTACTATGAGTTTTGATTGTTTTTCCCAACCTAGTGTTGTAAAACATATCTTAAGTGCATAGGAGAAATGAATGTTGGGTATTACAGATTATACAGCTTGTGTAATTCCATCTTCAGCCAATATTTGATTAAATATGCTAAAAGGAAAACTAGGATTTCCCCTTGAAAAACATAGGCTGTTGGTGTGAATGCAGTAGTCCTGCATATAGAGTGGCATCTTAGGTTCGTGAATCTGAATTGTATCTATTGTTTCCATAATAAACCCCGTAATCATGAATATTGTCTGTGAGTTATGTATGGTCGTTACAGTGAATTATCGAATCTAGCAGAGAAGTAAAGAGGGATGGCTGGTGTCAGAATTGGTAAAGATGGTTGGGAGAGAAGACATGTCTGACCTGTGCCTCATGGGAATCAGTTTTGGGATGTTGATCCTGATTCTCCTTCTGCCTTATAAAGTGCGAGTTCAGACACCCCTGACACCTCTTGTGTACCTGCCGCCATTTCTCTGTTGTTGTTTTTTACTGTCTTGCAGTATGTGCAGTGTTACAATATTTTCTCTTTCTGTGTCCAATGTCTAGGATATTTTCAGCCCAGGAACCCCCCTGGAACAAAAGATGCACTTCACACCTATCTCTTCTTTCTTGGTGGTAGTGAAGTTGCTGCTGTGCTCTGGGGTTGAGTCTATTTTAAGGCCAGCAGATGACAAAACTAACCAATTCCTTAATTAGGGTTTCATATATTTTATTTATGCAGTCTTATCAACACTTTGATGGCATGTATCTTATTTGCATTATTAATGAGCTGTTCAATCCTTGTGGCTGGGAATAAGCACCTTTTTTATATTGTCCCACTCAGTTATGAGGTGGAAGTTATGAGGTATTGGCTGGGCATAATAAGCACCTTATTTTCATTGTTCCCCTCAATCATGTAATGGAAGTTATGTGGCACTGGCTGAAAAGGCAATATAAAGCAGTGCATTTCACTGCAGTAGATTATCGCATACAATGCTGGTTTAAATATGTTGGTATAAGTCTTCTGGTTCCACTGTGCACACATTATATGGGAATATAAACCTCAGGCTTAAATTGTTATTCCCAAGTGTATATGTAACAACTTAATAGGTGATGCATGTTTTTTAAAGTGGTTATACAGGTTTACAGTTTTCTCTACCAGAGTATTTATTTTATAATTAGTGTATTATGTAGCATGTTTAAAATCTGTTCCAAACCTTGATAGAAAGAAATTTATCTTCTTAACGCTTCATTGGTTTGTCATTGTCACTGATAGTCACTCTTCACCACATGTTGGTTGCTTTGCATGTTGTGAAGTAAGGATCAAGCTATTTTTTTTTAATTTATATCTATATCTGATTATCCTAGTACCATTTTTTGAGGAGACATGTATTACCTATATCTCTGCAGGTTTTTAATCTTACATTGTATTGCGCGTGGGTGTGAAATGTTCTGAGTCACCAAATAAGGGTCCAGTCGGCATCACTGAGGGTCTTGGGTTAAGAAGAGTCCCTTGAGCAGTGACAGCATCTGGGGCTAGAGATAATGCACCATTTACGTGCAGTTTTCCCTTCAGCCTACAGATGCTAACTTCAGGTACCAAGAGGGTCACTTGAAGAAAGGAAGAAGAGATTTGAGGATTTGAGTATCGCCATTTTGGGGGACACCCTTCATGGGAGACTGAGATTTCTGAGCAGAAAATAGAGCTGATCCAGAAAACACAAGGACAGAGCATCCCGAGAACAAAAGAAAATGGTCAAGGCACAGGTGACTTTTGGTTTGTTTTTTCGCATTTCTTTGTTCCCTAATTAAAATTGGAGAGGCCTGTAAAGTGTCAGTGCAGTTCATTTGAAAAGAATAAATTTGAAAAAGTAAAACAGAAACAAACTTAAGACTCTGACTTCAGAATCAGGCAGGGTAGGATCAGAAAGATACCGTCTGTGGTGTTAGCACTAAAGTCTTGACATTGAACATGACTTGGGATTCTTTGGTTAGATTACTGTCAACTTGCGTTTGATATTTGTCAGATTGATTGTAATCTAAATGCTATGTCCAGTCTTTCAGAAGAAAGTAGATGAGTTCCTGGGCGACTTATGTATTCCATGGAACTTTTTTCTGGGTAAGTTCCTGTGATGTTTCCTCCTGGAGGCAACATGGAAGTCAGTGTCCTGTACAGCAGCAGTGTTATAGATGCATGTAAAATGGGACTGGTAGTAACGGTGAAATAAAAATGGCAGGTAGATGCCAACATGCTCCAAGTTCAGGCGTAGAACAGAGAATCACCATCAACTACAGGCCAAAGATAATACCAGTGAGGTAGCGGGAAAACATACTTCATCTTCCAGCCTTTACATGAATCCTAACACCAGTCATCCTTCCCATGGCGCTGTCTACTTCTTTACTGGGTTTCATAATTTGTTGTAATGGCCACACAGAACTCACAGACTGTACTGACAGTTGCGATGTTTATTAGGGAAGTGAAAGGTTACTACTTGGGATCACAATCAGTAGTCTGTAAATCAAGGTCAGGAAGTCTGTAGGGAAAGTCTCCTTTGTTCAGTGCAGGATAATGTCTCCTCAGTCATGTAGGATTGTACTTGACCCCCTGAAAACAGGCACCTTTTGGTCACCTGAGGGCAGGCTCCACTCAGTCTGTGAGAACAGGTTCTTGTCAGCCCATTCAGGATGGGTTCACTCTGGGCTGTCACGGTGACTTCTGCCCTGCTTACTCAAGTATTCATAGTTCTGTGACTGCAAAAGTAAGTGCCTGGAGCTAACCCACTCCACCAGTAAGCCTCGTGCCCAAAGGCACTTCTGTCTTTTAGTAGCCACTCAGCGCAGCCCTGTATCTGCTTTGCCTCATAGCCCTGTAAGCCCACCAACCCTGCTTAGGTCTATATTATGGTTCTGCTGCCACTGTGTTTCTGCCCCTGGACTCTGCTGTCCTTGCCACCACTTCTCTCCCTCTCGTGCCTTCTCTGGTGTTAGAGCTCACTGTCTCTTGGGTCTAGGAAATCGTGGTAATAGCACTTTTTTTACACTCAGTTCTTATTTGTAGTGAGGTCCTCACTTTTGATTATGAGATAAGCTTATTTTAAAGATAGCAGGATGGCAAAATGTGCCCGTTTCCCTTGTTAAGGTTTCATGCAACTGATGTGCATGCTTCTACCCCCAAAGCAGTTCCATGTACCTTGTTTACATTATTAGGAGGTTGCTAAATCAGTTTGGTGGGCCACAAGCACCTTATTTGCGTAGTGACATGCTGTTATTGTGCAGCACTTGTAACTACTGTGGCTAGAAAGGCCATGTAAAGTAATTTATTGCACTACAAGTAGTAGTCTCAAAAGCTGTCTAACTTTTGTGGAGACAGTGACCAGGATCAGCCTGGCAGGCAAGCTGAAAGCTCAACTCCCAAGAATCCAAGATCAGCTGAACAGGAGGCAACTGCGGAATGCTGAGTGAGCAAAAAGCCAGAAAATCTGCTTATGTAGAGATGCAGTCCACATCTCCAAGGAAATTCCCTTTAAAATGTTTGGCTACTTACGGTAGATTACATCATATAACACTGAGGATCCTGGCACAGCCAAAGTGACAGTCTTAACCATCACAGGCTCTTCTTTCTGTGTGCCCACACCCTCTCAGTTGCTCAGGTCTCTTGTCAGTCTCCTCAGTATAGACTCCCCTTAGCCCTGCAGCCTGTCACCGCTGTCCCTACTGCTGAGCACTTTTTGAGGCCTGTTGATGCTGGCACTGCCTCAGGCCCCTTTCCAAGCCTCTTACAGTCTTCAGTGTTACATGGTACACTTCTTTTAGAGGGTTCCTTACTTTCTCTCTTGCCTCTTCTTCTTTCTGCATCTTCTTGCTTTCTGTTTGAAAAACCTGTGTAATAGGCTGCATGTGTTCACAGACTTCTCATTTTAAGGCAAGACCCTCCTCACAGGGCCATGAACTAACTGATTGCCTCAGTGGGCCATAGATGCTTCATTTGCAGGGTAAGCTATAGTGACTTCATTTGCATGGCAGACTGAGCAGTCAATGCAAAGTGTGTACCATTCACACTCTGCCCAGGAGCAGAGAAAAGGTTCAAAGTAGGTGACTCCTCAGGGCTTAGGGGGAATATCTCTTAAATGGTTATTCCGAAGCACCAAGGCAAAAGGCTACATAGAGAAAGTCATTTCACCACAGATAGACATTTCCACTTTAAGCATGTTACACTTTCTCTTTCTTTGTGACATTCTGGCTAATTTCTTCAATTATACATTCAAGTTTACAAATTATTTCTTTAGCATGTTTGATATGTGTGGGAAAAGAAATTCTTTGTGTAGTCCTGTAAAGCAGAAAGAGGCCCAGAAGGGGCTCAGGTGCGGAACGAGCAGCAGCAGGCGTAGAAGGGGCCCCGTGGCAGAGTCGGTGGTGATGAGCAGCAGTGCCAAGAGAGCTGCCGTGCACTTAGGGAGGGACACTCTGCCTTCATGCCTCCTGATCCTGATCTCTGGTTGTATCCTATTGCTTAGTAAACCACTTACCTGTGAAATATGGTCTGTGAGTTGTACATGGCCATTGCAACGTGTTAACAAACCCAGAAAAGAAGTAGAGTGTGCCATGGGACTGGGGCTGTTAGAATTGGTAAAACGTTGGAGGGTGGAGGTGTGTCGGACATTCACCACCCAGGGTTCAGGCTTGAACTGATCTGTGTCACTATCCCCATTGACTTTAGACAGGTTTTGACAACATTGCTGATACTGCTACTACTTCTAGTCCCGTTTCATGATACGATGTTAATGTGTGTGTTTATGTCATATATGTATGGGTCTGTGTATCAGCATAAGGTGCTTTTAGCTTATGAAGGAAAATCCTAATTGCATGAGTGGGTGGAGTGTAGAATGCACAGATATAGAATATTACGATTTTGGTTTTTTCTAAATGATAATGTATATGTTTTTAAAATCTGTGGAAATCTGGTGTCATAATCGTTAAGTGCTACAGCTACTAAAAGGTCAGCAGTTTGAATACATCAGGCACTCTTTGGACGCTCTGTGGGACAGTTCTGCTCTGTCCATTAGGATTGCTATGAGTTGGAATTGACTTGATGGCAGTGGGTTTGGTTTTTGTTGTTTTATGTCCGTAGATAGCAGCAGCCTATAGCTAGAGAAGTGAACAGAAAAACTTTCTTCACTTTTCATTCATGAAAAGGAAATCATTTCATTCAGCGGAATGCTCTTAATACAGGCATCGCTGACATTCAGTGATGTAGCTGTGATGTTCACCTGGGAGGAGTGGCAGCTGCTGGACCCTGCTCAGAAGAACCTGTACCAGGACGTGATGCTGGAGAACTATCGCAACCTGGTGTCCATTGGTGAGGACAACTCTGCTGTCATGGCCCTGTCATGATCTTTCCTTTTACTATTGCTGAAATTCTTGGAGTGTCTGTGCCACTCTAAAGTGACAGATTCTTAGTCTGATCTGTGGCTCCACATAAGTGGATATATTCTCCCTCCTTCTGAAAAATTAATGTATACATTTAAAATTACTTTTTTCCCATAAATCCAGTACTTTGTAGTCCTCACAAACCCAAAGCCCATTTGTTAAGTGTATGATTCTGTGATTTTCTGTGAACAGGGTGTCCAGTTAGGAAACCAGACATGCTCTCCAAGGTAGAATGAGAGTAGCCATGGACTATATTAGACAGATGCCACAGTGATCAGGTGACTGATCAAAAAGTAATAAGGAAGGGAGGCTGGGCAGTTCCTTTACAAGTAAGAGAAGATGTCGCATCTGGGTGGGCTGTCTGAGGATGCGTAAAAGTACTCCATATGATTCCCCTTTGTCTTTCTGGGAGTTTAGAGAAATACATAGGTAGTCCTCTAGGAAACTGGTGTCATAGTGGTTAAGACCTACGGCTGCTAACAGAAAGGTCAGCAGTTTGAATTCACGAGGTGCTCCTTGCAAAACCTATGGGGCAGTTCTACTCCCTCCTTTAGGGTTACTGTGGTCAGAATCAACTCAACAGCAGTGGATTTGGTTTGGGTTTTTTTGGCTCGTCTCCTGTCTCTTGTGAGATAGAACTGCATTTATTTGATCTACTTTTTGATTACTTTGGTTTTTATAATTTTCTTCTTAGCACTATGAAATGTTCTCTTCATATCCTCCCACCACCCGTACTATGAAGTTGTACCTTCCAAATGTCTCTCCAAAGATAGGACTTGAAATTCCTGACTGTCCTCCGAGCACATCACCTCATTCCGCCTTTGAGTAATACTAATTTTACTTCTTAATAGCCAGTGCCCTTTGGTGTTGTACCCACACAGTAAACTGGCCGCTCATTGTGCTTTTATCTGCTTTCTTCACTTTTCTTGTCTCCTCCTGTCCCATTTCATTTGCTCAGTCATTCTCGTAATCCATTAATGTCTCCTTCATTCTAATGAGTTAATCGTCTGTTTCCTAGATAAGATAAAATCGATGACTCCTTTGAAATTGTCTGCCGTAGACTGTTCTGTGTATATTTTATTCATCTGGATGAAATTTCCCTATGAGTTTTCAATTATCTGCAAGTATCTGGAGTCATGTTCCCAGCAAAAAAAACAGTCTGTCGGCTCAGGTTATTCTTTAATGGAGTACATATGATACTCTCGTCGTCTTGGCAGTTTCCTTTAATATTTCTTACCTACAGGGGTCTTGTCTTTAAAAAATTCTGGTCTTCCTGATCATTTTTTTTAACTGAAAAAAATCTTTAAAATTCTGCATTCTTAGTTCTGTTATAACCATATCATAACTTATATATACTGAAATGATAACTCTGACTGTAGGAATCAGCTGAAAGATGGTTCCTGTGAGGCCAAGATCAAATATATCCCAAATTCACTACTTATATATGATTTCTGACACCAGCCACTCTTCATCAGCACTAGTGGGTTGGGTAATCCATTGCAAAGATTGTAGAGAATTCATGGAAACATTTTTATCTATGATAACAATTTTTAATAGATCAAAGTTGTATGTAAGCAAAAGATATACATGTAAAAATGCAGAGCTTGAGTTCTTTGTTTCCTGCAGAGAACCTCAATATCTCACGGGCTTCCACTTTTTTGGAGGCAGATGTTCCCGTCAGCAGCCTGGGAACCTTTTAACCAGGAACTGTTCTATTTTGTCACTCGGGACAGTGCTATCAGCTGCTCTGCTCAACAGGCAGCCAGCCTCCCACGGCCAGCCATGGGGTGCCTCGTGGTCAGTCTCAGTTCTTGGGCATTTCTAGCTACTTTAGGTCAGCTGTAGCTCTAGGCAGGCTTCACAACAGCTCTTGCTGCAGAACCACCTTAACGGAGCACCCCCTTCTGTGGGCAGCCCCTTGTTCATGGTTCCCCATCCCTCAGAACGTCATATGCCCTGGCCAGAGTGCAGCCTTTACATTTGGTGCCACCATCCATGTTTGCTCATTTCTACAGCTTCACCTCTTACCATATTTACTTCCTCCATTGCCATCATGGCTCCACGTGTTACAGCTCTCTTACTTGAGTCTGAGGGTACTGCAGCACTGGGACCGTATGTTGAAAGACAAGTTCACTTCCTCCTGTTGGAGCTCAGCGATTAGGAGGCCCCGCAGAATCCTCAGTGTTCTTGTACTTCATGTGACCAGTCCTTAGGACTGAGTGAAGTTCCCAAGGCAACAGGTAAAGGTCAGATTAGACGGGTCTGCCCCAACAATCTGAGTAAAGAGACAGGTGTTTGGCATTTCATATGGCAAATTGAATTGGATTTTTTAAAAAAAGGATACAGCCTTGAAAACCCTATGGGGCAGTTCCGTTGTGTTCTGTAGAGTCACTGTGAATGAGACTTGACTCAATGGCATTAGGTTTTTGTTGGTTTGTTTTTAATCTTTCAGGGGCCCAAAGGCAAGCCAAAAAGACCTCTTGTTGTGAGGTGCCATCAACTCACTCCTGATTCTGAGGACACTGTGTACAACAGAACAAAACACTATCTGGTCTTGCTCTATTCTCACAATCGTTGCTGTGTTTGAGCCCATCGTTGTAGCCACTGTTTGAGTCTGTGTCGTTGAGGGTCTTCTTCTTTTTCACTAACCCTCGACCAAATGTGATATTCTTCTCTAGGGATTGATCCTTCCTGATAACGTGTCCAAAGTGTGTAAGATAGAGTCTCACCATTCTTGCTCCTAAGCATTCTGGTTGTACTACCTCCAAGACAGATTTATTCATCCTTTTAACAGTCCAGGGTATATTCGGTATTCTTTGCCCACACCACAACACAAACGTGTCTTCAAGGTGACATCTTTGCTTATCTTGTATAGCGGATTTGCCTGGTGCAATATGTTATTTGTGTTTCTGACTCCTGCTTCCATGGGTATTGATTGGATACAAGGAAAACGAAATACATTACTGAAAGGTGTAAGTTTTTGATCATCAATAAGTGCTTCAGGTCCTTTTTACTTTCAGCAAACAAAGTTGTATCCTCTGCGTATGGCAGATTGTTACTGAATCTTGAGTTCTTAGTCTCACATTGGTTCTAATTGCTGTTAGTTCCTGTAAACATTATGACTGAAATCACTGTATTTTCTCAGTGGACTTTTCCAGTTCCAGAGCTCTTTATGTTACAGTGTTTAAAAGTTTGATGTTCAACTTCTGTAAAAAGGGCATAGGGCTGGTGGTTGACCTCCTCTAACTTTACAAGGAGGAAGAAGAATCAAGATCGACAGTCCATGGCTGATTCCTGTGAGGAGGTCAGAAGTGCCTCATTTCTACATTGTCTTTACCAGTTCTGACACCAACTACCCCTTCTCCCTCTGCACTCTGTGCGTCTCTGCTGGGTTTGATAATTGACTGCAATGGCTACACGGCACTCACAAACAATACTCATTACAAAAGGATTGTTTAGGAAAAGAACAGGTTACAGTTGAAGTATAGGAGCCCTCAGGATACAGTTCTTCAATCATGACAGTCACCTTTTAGCTGGGCTTGTAGGCATGTGTCTCTGGCCCTCAGCCTCTGCTCTGCTCAGGCAAGTGTTACAAAACATTTACCTTTGCTCATAAGTGCCCAGAGTCACTCTAATTCACCGGCAAGCCTCCTGCCTTAAGGCACTTAGCTTTCTTGCTCTATAAGCAGATATATTCTCTCCCACTGTCATTTCTATGTCACTGCTTCTCAGGAGCTCCTCTCTTGTCTCTGGTTCCTTGTTCTGGGAGCTGCTCTTGTGAATTCCTCTCCTTGAAATGGGATGGCCCAGTAGGATGGAAAAACTGACCAATCCCCTTGGTGAGATGTAATTATCTCCTGTATTTGCACAATCCCACCCAGTCACTTAGGTGGAGGTTACAAGACGATGACTGTAAAGGGGATATGAAAGTACTGCATTGCACTGCATCTTGTTTTAATGTACATTTTCTCTGACCATGATCTTATTCTCTCCTCTGCTGTTAAATGTTAGTTAAATACTGTGGCATAATGGATCACTTCTGTATGGCCTTTCTTGCCATGGTTTTCGAATTGACACCAAATCATTGAGTGGGACTGTGCACATAAGGTGCTTATGGCCCAGCAGGGGTATTGGACAATTGGCTAATAATACAGATACGGAGCATGAAACCCTTGTGGTGTCAGGAACGGAAATAAGGTGTATCAAACCTTATTAAATAGAGCCAATCAAAGGACAGAGGGGGACCTACTAATGTTGAGAAATAAGATTGAGAGTGAACTACATCCTTTGAACTGGGATCCCTGCAATGAGAGCCTACTAGACCCAGGAGACAGATTTGTAATATCAGAGACAGCACAAGAAGATGAGACGCAGTGGCAGGTGCAGCAGAGAACTACCAGCAGCTGAACTGTTTTTCACAGTCTGCAGTTACTTTCTTTGTGGCTTTCCTTGCCTTTTTCAGTCATCTACCAAACTAGAATGTAGGCCTCATAAACACAAGGATTTACTATGCATGCATGAAAATTGTTTTCTACTAAATACAACATTCTGCATTTTCACAAACTGTGCTTGGTGAATGGTTAACTTTCGGTACGGATTTGCAGAGTGAATAAATCTGTTCTTTTTTAGTGTACAAGGAACATCAAACGTATTTCCTGTACACTTATATTGGAGGGTTGTCACTAAAGATCCATCTCACATCAATTCATTGTTTCTAAATGGCTTCCTTCTATATTAAGACAATGGAAGGATTCATTGTTCTCTTCTTCCCTAGATATCCAGAAAGTTGGTAAACCTCTATTTGGACACTCACAAGAAGAAAGAAGGGGGGACAGAATGGAACAGTGTTATGAACGTGATGCATTGGAAAATATTGTTCTTCAGCACAAAAATTATTTTCCTTTAAGGGAAGACCATGCTATCTTTGACTTTTATGAAAAAGGTATGAAATGCAGGTTAACTTTACCAGCAGTCAACCAGAGCAAAAGTAATGAAACAGTGAACTCTTCTGAGCATAATGGACTTGAGAAGACCTTTCTCCATGCGGACCTCGGGCAGTTTTGTACTGAAATGAAATTCCCTCAGAGTGAAAAAGCCAACAGCACAAAGTCCCACCATTCTAAACATCAAAAAACTAACAAAACAGAGAAACCACATGTGTGTAGTGAATGTGGGAAATCCTTCATCCGGAAGTCTTACTTCACTGATCATCAGATCATTCACACAGGAGAGAAAGCCTACAGATGCAGTCTATGTGGGGAGGCTTTCCTTAAAAGCTTCAAGCTCAGTAGATATTATCACACAACTCATAAAGGACAAAAACCATACAAATGTGAGGGATGTGGCAAAGCCTGCCTCTATAAATCAAAGCTCATTAATCATCAGCAAACTCACATGGCGGAGAAGTCCTATATATGCTGTGCATGATTGGAAGAGGCTTCATCCACAAGATACATCTCACTATTCATCAGCGAATACATGCTGAAGAGAAACCCTATATATGCAGTGAATGTGGTAAAACCTTTAGTCATAAGGAAAATCTCAGGATTCATCAGCAAACTCATACTGGAGAGAAACCCTACCTATGCAGTGAGTGCGGTAAAGGCCTCAGCCGGAAGGGACATCTCATTGCTCATCAGCGAACTCATACTGGAGAGAAGCCCTACATATGTGGTGAATGTGGTGAAGGATTCACCCGCAAACCATGCCTCATAGCACATGAGAGATTTCACACAGGAAAAATGCCTTTTTCATGCAGTGAATGTGGAAAATCTTATTCCCAGAATGCAATTCTCATTAGTCATCAGAAAATTCACCTAGGAGAGAAACCCTTTGAACGCAGTGTGTGTTCAGAAGCCTTCAGTGTTCATCAGAGAACTCATACAGGAGAGACACCGTATCGCTGCAGTGAATGTGGACAGACTTTTGCCTATAGCTGTTCCTTATATTCACATAAAAGAAAACATGACAGAGAGAAGTTTATAGACTCTAAGTTGGAATACTCTTCTGTAAGAAGTCACAGCCCATTCTATATCAGTGGTATTGTGCATATGAGAAGCCTGGTTACTACAGCAACTCTGTAAAAGCCTTCTTTGGCAACTGAGACATCAGTAAACATCAGGGGGTTCTAAATAATAGGAACATAGTCTTTGTGGGACAACTTATTGCTACCTATGAACCCTCAGCAGATAACAGAGAATTTGTACAGCCGAGAAGCCTTATGGGGGTGCCTTCAGTAGTCAGTTATGTCTTACTGTATATCACATAAAATCTGTGGAATAAACTCAGTTACATACACTGGTGACAAGTATTGAATAAAAATTGCTACCTCATTATATGACTACAAAATGTATCTCAAGGGGAATCATGTCAGTGCAGAGGCTGGGAAGGCCTCATACACTCATCTCATGTAAATATATGTTTTGATATTGACAGATAATCTGATATTAACACAAGCACACATTTATCAGTTCTGTTGTGCCAGTTGAAAGTCTGAGTTAATCTCTATGGAGGACAAATACTGTGAGCTTTTAAAATACAAAAGATCATCGGTATCTGTAATGTTATTGTAAATGAAAAACCAAATAGAATTTGATTGGTGGGAAACGGACAATACTGAATTGGTAGTGTATGAGTATGTGTGTGTGTGTGTATACGAGATCTGACAAGTTCGTAAACTTGCCACTGTACACTTACGTTGGTGGCACTGTATGAACAACTTGGCAAGGTTTCATTCATACCATTTTGTATATCAGTGTCTCACAGCTGTTTTAATGTTTATGTGTGGCAGTATCTTGCTGAATGGTGTTCATTATTGTTGCATGTTTTTGTGTGCCATCGCGAGAATGTCAGAGCTTGAATTAGAGCAATGAACAAACATTAAATTTCTTGTTAAACTTGGCAAGAGTGGAAGTGAAATCAGGGACATGTTAGTCTAAGTTTATGGCCATAATTCCATGAAGAAAATGGCAGTGTACAAATACATTAAGCATTTTTCTGAGGGGAGAGAAAGCATCACTGATGAAGAGAGGTCAGGACAGCCAGTAAAGAGCAGAACTGATGAATACATTGCAAAAATTTATTAAATTGTGCATCAGAATCGTCAGCTGACTGTGAGAAGCACAGCAGGCCAAGTAAACATTGGTAGAGAAACAGGAAAATCTTAATTTGAGAAAGGTGTGTGCAGCAGTCATCCCAAAGGACCTCACTGATAAACAAAAGTAAAGGGGAGTTAAAGTATCCCAAGACCTCTTAGAGAGGCAAGATGATGTTTGGGGCCATGTTGTCATTGGCGATGAAACATGGGAGTACCATGCAGCGCTGAAACAAGGCATTAAAGTGCACAAAATAAAGCCATTTCTCCATACCCAGAAAAGTTCCATGAGTCCAAATCAAGAGTCAAAACAATGTTTACCTTTTGGTATCAGAGGGATTGTTCATCATGAATTTGTACCAGCTGGTCAAACTGTTAACGAAGTTTACTATTTGGAAGTCCTGAAAAGGCTGAACTTTTTGCCAACTGAAGGCTCTTGCATTATGACAGTGCACCAACTTACATGGCACTGTCTGTGAGGGAGTTTTTAGGCAGTAAACAAATAGTTATATTAGAACACACTACCTACTCACCTGACCTGGCCCCCAATGACTTTTTTCTTTCCCAGAAGATAAAGGAAATAATGGAAAGGAAGACATTTTGATGGTATTCAAGGCATCAAGAGTAATATGACAACAGCTTTGATGGCCATTCCAGAAAAAGAGTACCAAAAGTCCTTTGAAGGGTGGAGTAGGTACTGGCATCGGTGCATAACTCCCCAAGGGGAATACTTTGAAGGTGACCTTAGTGATAGCAAGGAGGTATGTAGCACTTTTTCTAGGATAAGTTCATGAACTTAATTGTTAACCCTCACATATGTATATATATATATATATGTAAATTGAGTTTGTCTATAGCAGTGTAACTGAAAGCTAGATTGCCTCCCATACATAATAGAACTTTATGCAGATGTACCTATGAAGCAGTGGTGTTACACTGAGTCTGTTGGTTCATAAACCAGTTAACTAAGTATAGTCTGTAAGCTTTGTGGACATTTGCAGTGATTTATCTAATCCAGCAGACAAGTAGAGCATGCTATGGAGAGGTCGGCTAGTGTCAAAATTGGTAAAAAATTGGAGACCGCAGGTATTTCTGACATCTACCTCAGTTGAATCAGTTTAGGGCTGTGGGTGATTTACTCATCTGTAAGCAGACTTCAATTGCTAGGACTTTTAGAACTTTAAAGTTGGTGTCACAAGTGTGATGGCTCCTGACTCATGGAAATGGGTTTCGGAAGAGAAAGGATAAATGGACATGGCATGAGAAAATTCCGATTCTGGGGTAGTTATTTTGATTTTTGCTGTATCTTATAGGTAAAGTAAAAGTAAGAGATGGCACTGTGCTGCAGTAGATAGAAAAGCTGTACCTCAAGTGCCTTGGGGTGAAGGCCCAATAGGTAAAGCAAGAAGATTGATAGGGGCCATGTTCTTTTGATTTGGCCCAGCCAGCAGCCTGAATCCATATATTTACAAAGGGATAAAACAGATGCCAGAAGACAGAAGATGAAACTGCAGTGTTTAAAGATGTCACATGTTAATCTGCAAGTACTGTGTCTGATTGAATAAGTATTTACTGATGTTATAAAGCAGACATGAATGTATGATGGAAATGAGCATTGGGTATTGTAGAAAAACAGTATGTAACCCTACCCTTTCAGGCAGTACTTGATTAGATTTGCAAAAGTTGGAAATGGTAGATGGGGATTATGCTAAAAACCTATGAGATTAGGAGACTTGTTTGACAGACAGTCATATTGGACTTGGAGAATTCCAGGATGATTGAAGTCTCGATGGACCAGAGAGCTCCTTGTTTAATGAACAGTAAAAGAATGTTCATGTGGGGCACAGCCCTATGAAATCTGAAAGGCATGTTCACCAGGACATGCCAGAGTCCATCCAAAGAACTCCTAGGACCGGAAGTTAATGGAGGCTGGTGAGTAGATAGCTTGGTATGTGCCTTTGAGGTGACTACTTGGGACTAAAGTGAGTGGAAGTGGGGGAAATGCATCAATAAGAAGATGAGGCAGATTTGGACATGTTCTTTTGGTATCTGTTGACCTATCTGTCACTACCAATGAGAAAGAAGGGATGGACTGGTATGAAGGGCAGTGTAGAGGCTACCATGTGAGAGATGAGTGGTATCAGAATTAGTGAAAAGGTTGGAGGGTAGAGGCATGTCTGACATGAGTCTTGAGCAAGTGCAGTGAGCCTCACCTCTGATGTGAACTGTAACTGGTGTGGAGAAGGAGAGTCAGCACAGCATCAGCAATGCGAGGCTGAGTCACATTAAGACGGAAGTAAAACATATCCTTCGGACCTAACCTGCTCAGACAAGTGTTACAGAGCTCTTTAGCTCCACCAATAAATGCCAAGAGACACCCTAGTCAACCAGGAAAGTCCTGCCCAAAGGAACTTAGATCTCTTGCTCAGTGAGTCAGTCCTGCGTTATCTTGTGCCAGGTTCCTGGTTCTGCTGCCCTGTCTCTGCCTCTGCTATCTTCTACCATCTCATGTTACAGCTCTCTTAACATCGTAACTGACATTCAAGCTCAAAGGGCTATGACTGGGAATCAGGATCAGGAAGCATATAAGCCAAGTCTCCCTTCACCGAAGTGCTGTTCTCTGTCTCCTCTTGGACATGTAGGTCTCCATGTCTGTCCTCTCGAGAGAGTATTTCCTTAGCCCCCTCAGGACAGGATCCTGTTGATTCTCTTGGGGCAAGCTCCCTTCTCAGCCTTTGTCCTGGCCTCTGCTATGTTCACTTAAGTGTTAAACTGTCTGTCTCCACCAATGACAGAAGCACCCCTCTCCAAGAGCAACCTTCCTGTGCAGCACATGTGGGTCTTTCACTCTTTGGGTCAGCATGCCCCTTTTTGCTGCTGCTGCACATATTGCTGTATCTGCCTCGCTATGTGGCCTGGGAAGCCCGTAGCACCTCGTGCCCCAGTCTCCTGTGTTCTGCTGCTACCATTTTTTTTTTTTTTTGCCACTGGACTCCGTTGTGCTTATGACTGCTTCTTGCTATCTCATGCTTTCTCTGGTGTTACAGTTCTTCCTCCTCCTGGGTCTGAGAGGTTCTCACTGCCAGGACTCTGAATCAAAAGGATGTGCTTCAATCCCATCTCTTCTTTTTGGTAGTGACATTGGCTTATTTGCTTTGGGGCTGACCTCATTTTAAGCCTAGTTAGAGGTAAAACTGATTAATCAACTTGTTAGGGTTCCATATACTTATTTGCATTTTTAGCCAGCTTTCTAATCCCTTTGGGCCACTAGCACCTTACATAGCCCCACCCAATCATTTTGTGGGAGTCAAAAGACTGACTAAAAAAATCCATGTTAAGTAGTATAGTCAGAACTTGTCTAACTTCATGGGGAGGAATGACCAGAAGCAGCTCACAGCTAGTCCCCGTGAGGTGAAAGACATACCTCCACTCTCCAGTCTTTTTTACCAATTCTGACACTAGCTTTTCCTCCCAAGGCACTCCTAGGTTTGATAATTTGTTGCAGTGACCACACAGGAGTCACAGACAATGCTTACACTTAAGTGTTTTATTAAGGAAATAATGTTACTGGACAAACTCTGGGTTCATGCCACCTGCTGCAAAGCCAATCTCAGGCAGGAGGTGAAGTAGGGTAATCAAAAGTTTATGGCATATCAATACATAAGAGACAGGGTGGGAGGAAGATGTTTTATCATTCCTTTATGCTCTGGAAGTTCATGACATGGGAAGTGACCTTTAGGGTACTCCTGAACAAATGTACAAGTTTTTCTTGAAGCATGCTTCCTGGAAAGGTAACTCAGCCTTTCTCTTAAGATGGCTGTACTTATGTCCAGTGGTGCCTTGCAGATCTCTAGTTTCAATAACAGTACAACTCAGGATTAGGATCTGTAAGGTTGATAGGTTTCAGAATGTTCTCTTGTAAATTCTATACATCTGTAATAGTCCTCGTAACATTAAAAGACACTGTTACCCTGTGGATCGGGAGAAATACTTAACAGCAGTCTTTTATTGCTTGTTTTCTTTACCTCACACTCAGGACAGTGAATTCATCAGTGAGTCTTGTCTGTTCAAAATGTATCCTCATTTCCTCCACCCCTTCCTGTCTCTCATAAAAACCACCTTTCAGAACCAGTGGCTACTTTCTTTATGGCTGCTCTTCCTTTTTTCTAGTAGTTTACCAAACTAGATACTGAGCTCCATAAATTTAAGTAATATATTTGTATATGGCTAATATCTGAACTGGGAACCCTGGAGACATAGTGACTAAGTGCTACAGCTGATAACCAGAAGGTCAGCAGTTCAGATCCGCCAGGCACTCCTTGGAAACTCTGTGGGGCAGTTCTACTCTGTCCTTTATGATCTGTATGAGTTGGAATCAACTTGACAACACTGGGTTTCGGTTTGAGTTTTGGTAATATCTTTACTGTGTACGTGTGAAAATTGTCTTAAAAATGTGACATTCTACTTTCTTCATATACCCAACAAAGTGTGGTAAATAGTTGTCTTTCAGTATGGGTTTGTGGAATGAATGAATATGTCCTTCACCAGTTGGGATCAGGAGGCCTTCCAATCTCAGGTCTGCAGATCATAGTGACATGCTTGTATTTCACATACTCTTCATGTTTTGCAAGGCTTTATTTAAGAAGCAACCAAGTCCGTATCCATTATGTATTCTCTAACCTTGATTCACCACTAACTGCTTTTACTATTTATTTATATTATTGCATTTCTATCAGTGTGCAAGGGACATTAAGCATTGTGTTTTATTTACATTGATGTCAAAGAGCTGTCACTAAAGATCTACCTTCAATGCATTTTTTTAAAAATAACTTTCTTTCACATGAAGTAGATGGAAGGATTATTTCCTTCTTTCCTATAAATCATAAACTGTGATGGTTGCCTAGTTGAACATTCACAAAATGGAAGTAGGGTGGACAGAAGAGAACAATGCTATGAACACAATGCATTGAAGAATATTGTCATCGGCACAAAAATCATTTTCCCTTGAGGAAATAGCATGCTATGTTTGACTTACATAAAAAAGCTGTGAACTCAAATTTAAATTTTACCAGCAGTCAACCTGTCGCGATCCCGTAACTGATTAGACCCCGAGCAACCTGGGTCAGGTTTGGGAGATTGGGCTAGCAAGTTGGATTTCCCAAACAGGTGGCAAACTGGGCCCTTCCTCTCCAAATGACTCAACCTTTTTGGTGGCAACTGACAGAAAAGTTTTATTAAACAAAAATACATTCTGGAGAGGGAACAGGTCAGTCTCCACAAGTGGAGAAAAGACCCTGTATAGATTTGGGGGGTCCTTTTATGTTGGTGAGGGAGGAGGGTGGTGGAATTGTTCTTGGTTCCAGTGGTGACATCGGTCTGGGTTCTGAATTTGGGGCCGTATGTCAGCAGCTGCCTGATGGATCCCCCTCCTGGAGAATATCATAGTAGGAGATAGGGTGGCAATAAGGCAGTAAGGCCTCTCTAAGTTGTCTGTCTACGTAATGAGCAAACGTGGCCACTCCCAGCTGCTAGGAGAATTGTATCTACATCACAGCTGCCAGGAAAGAACTTATATTTGTATCACAAACTTCCAGGGGATAACTATTATTACCTGTAACTACCCTTCTCAAGTGGTGTCCATCAGGTTCCCTAGCTAACGTTGTCAAACCTGGACAAAAGCAATGAAATAACCCTGCCAAGCATAATGGGAGGTGCGATAACCTTTCTCTGTGCCAGTCATTAACAATTCTATACTGAGGAAATTTCCTGAACATGAAATATCCAAGAACATTAACTCTTAACTCATTAAGTACCAGAAAACTCACAAAATAGAGAAACTGCATGTATGCAGTGAATGTGGGAAAACCATCAGGAAATCTTACTGATCATGAGATCATATGAGAGAGAGATCTATAGATACAGTCGATGTGGGAGAACACTTCAAAAATTTCAAGTTCATTGAACATCACAACTCAAAGGACAAAAACCAATGAAATGCAAGGAGTGTGGCAAAGCATATCACCATAAATCAGGTCAATAAACATCAAAAAATGTGATAGAGAAATCTCAAATGTCATGAATGTAGAAAAGGTTACGTGCAGGAGACATCTTGTTATTCTTCAGTGGACTCATACTGGAGAGAAACCCTATATATATATGCAGTAAATGTGCAAAAGGCTTCAAGCAGAAGGGAAATCTCATTCATCAGCATATTCTTACTGGAGGAAAACCCCAAACTCATTGCCACTGAGTCAATTCTGACTTACAGTGACCCTATGGGACAGAATCGAACTGCCTCATAGTGTTCCAAGGGGCACCTGGTGGAATCAAACTACCAATCTTAGCTGCCGTAGCACTCAACCACTACACCACCAGGGCCAGCATACTGGAGAGAAACTATATTTGCAGTGAATGTGGAAAAGGCTTTATCCAAAGGGAAGCTACAGTATTCATCAGTAAGCTCATACTTGAGAGAAACCTTCTATCTGTAGTGAATGTGAGAAAGGCTTCTGCCTAAATTCATACCTCACAGTATAATTGAGAAATGCCATTTTCCTCTAAAAAGAGAACTGGAGTGGGCAGCCAGAAATAATTTTTTACACCTATTTTTCAGGACTGATCTTTTACTTGTTTTTCTCTCTTAAAAATTCCTGGCCCTGACAGGAAGTTGCACATTTAACTTACAGAAGCTGCAGAAATAATGTCTTTAGCAGTTTTCACAGCTTTTTTTTAGAAACATCAAAACAGATAAAGAACCATGAAAGACTCAGGTGCCAGTCGGAACCCCCTGCTTCAGATGACAGCCGAAAGCAGTCTGGATTCTTGCTCCTGATGCATATCTTCAAAGGACACCAGAGGTCCCTGAGCGGATTCCCTCTTCACACCTAGTCAACCACATTGTTCCCATGACACGAGGACCAATACATGTATTTCCATTTTGCATGCAGCCGTGATCCCTTACATACCCAGTCCCTACCTGATGATTTTTGAACAGGTACTCGATGGAGAAATATCTGCCTGTTCCCTGTGTTTTGCTGGCACACAGAAATAAACTTCCTTTTGGTCACTGTCATGGTTGGAATTGTGTCCCCCCAAAAATGTGTGCAGCCACGTGGCTGGGATATGGTTCCCAGTATCTTGGGACTGTCCTCCATTGTGTGGTTTTGTTAACCTGTATGTTAAAGAATTAGGCTGGGGCTGTGAATTCCTGCTGTGGGGGGAGTTTCCCTGGAGTATGGCTTGCCCCACCCTTAATGCTTTTAGCTTGCAAGGAATAAAAGGAAAAAGAACCAAGGACAATTTGAGAACCTCGCTACCATCAAGCAAGCAGCACCGGGAGCAGAGTGCGTCCTTCAGACCAGAGGTTCTTGCGTGAGGACGCTCCCTGGACAAAGACTGATGCAATACCGGACTTTCCTCCAGAGCCGACAAGGTGAAAAGTCTTCCCCTGGAGCGGACACCCTGAATATGGACTTGCAGCCTACCGGACTGTGTAAGAATAAATCTTTCTTTGTTAAAGCCATCCACTCTGTGGTATTTCTGTTAGAGCAGCCTAGCTGACTAAAACAGTCACTAATCCTGAAAACTGTCTCAGAGATTGGCTTTTGGAGGCAGGTACTGAGAATCTGGAGTTTCGTGTGGTAACAACAGCACATATCCAAGATTTTACACAGGAAAGATGCCCTTTTCATATAGTGAATGTGGAAAAATATTCCCAGAAGTCAAGTCTCATTAGACATCTGAAAATGTACACAGGAAAAAAACTAAGTGCAGTTGGAAAGCTTTTGAAATGAGAGCTCAAAGGTCTCATATAGGAGAGATACTTATAGCTGTAATGAGTATGGAAAAACTTTTGATTGTGCTTCTTTTACTGACATAAAAGAATATACAAAAGAGAGAAATGGGTAGATACAGACAATGCCAAATCTTTCCACACTGAGTGCCAGGTCATCATGTACCAGTGATCTCATGCAAGAGAAAGTCCTGTGAAGTTTAGTGGCTGTGAAAATGCCTTCTGTAGCAGCTAGGACATCAGTAAACATTAGTGGGCCCCTAACAAACAGGAAAATAGTCATCGTGGTCCAGCCTGTTGATGTGACTCTTCAGGAAATAACAGAATTTGTACAGGAGAGACACCTTATGATACAGTGAATATAATAGTGGCAGAGTGCTGTTGTAACAGAAATAGCACAAATGGGTGGCTTTAACATAGATTTATTCCTTCACAGTCGAGTAGGCTGTAATTGCAAATTCAGGGCATTAGCTCCAGGGGAAGGTTTTTTTCTCTCTCAGCTCTGGAGGACAGTTTGTGTCATCAATCTTTTCTTGGTTAAGGAGCTTCTCAGGTTTGGGGACCTTGGGTCTAAAGGACATGTTCTGCTCCCAGTGCTGCTTTCTTGGTAGTCTCCATAATTCTCTGCTTGCTTCTCTCTTTTATATCTCAAGAGATTAGCTTAAGACACAATCCAGTCTTGGAAATCTCATTGATGTAACTGCCACTAGCCAAGCCAGCCAACTAATTCATCTTATTAAATCATGGTGATAAGATTTATAACACACAGGGAAATGACATCACATGACAAAATGATACATGATCATACAATGCAGGGAATCACGGCCTAGCCAAACTGACATATCTTGGGGTGAAAAATGTAATCCATGTTATGGGTGTGTGTGTATGTATATATGTAAATGTATACACACATATATACATGTATGTGTGTGTATATGTACATACATGCATAGATGTATTGATTTACATATATGCATATTGGTTTACTGTTGAAAAGTAAAGAAGTACAGATGTCACCTTGAAGACTAAGGTGCAGGTGACCCAAGCCATGGTATTTGCAATCGCATCATATGCATGTGAAAGCTTGACAATGAATAAGGAAGACAGGAGAAGCACTGATGCCTTTGAATTTTGATGTCGGAGAAGAATATTGAATGTACCATGGCCTGTCAAAACAACAGATATGTTCTGGAAGAAGTACAACCAGAGTGCTCCTGGGAAGCACAGATAGCAGGACTGTGTCTTCCATACTTTGGACATGTTATCCAAAGGGATCAATCCCTGGAGAAAGACATCATGTTTGGTACAGTGGAGGGTCAGCAAAAAAGAGGAAGAACTTCAACAAAATGGATTTACACAGTGTTTTAATAAGCTAGGGCTGCTCTAAGAGAAATACCACAGAGTGGATGGCTTTAACAAAGGAAGATTTATTCTTACACAGTCCGGTAGGTTGCAAGTCCATATTCAGGGTGACCGCTCCAGGGAGGGCTTTCCCCTTGTCGGCTCTGGAGGAAAGTCTGGCATTGCATCAGTCTTTGTCCAGGGAGCGTCCCGGTGCAAGAACCTCAGGTCTCAAGGACGCGCTCTTCTCCCGGTGCACATTTCTTGATGGTGCGAGGCTCCCAATTGTCCTTTGTTTCTCTTTCCCTTTTATCTATTGCAAGCTGAAAGCATCAAGGGTGGGGCAAGCCATACTCCGGGGAAACTCCCCCTACAGCAGGGCAGGGAAGTAATTCTATGTGGGAATCTACATCCCCACCCTAATCCTTTAACATACAGTTTAGCGAAACCACACAATGGAGAGAGTCCCAAGATACTGGGAATCATATCCCAGCCACGTGGCTACACATATTTTTGGGGGGGACACAATTCAAACCATGACACAGTGTCTGCAATGATGGGCTTAAGCACAAACTATTGTGGGCATGGCACAAGACTATGTTTTGTTCTATCATACATATGGTTGCTATGAGTCAGAACTGACTTTGACAGCACTTAAAAACAACATCTTGATTTACACATCCATACACACACATATACATCCACCAATTCTGTTTCTGTAGATCTGTATGAAAGATTAAGTAAAAGCTAGTTTGTCCAGTAATTTATTTTGGTAAGATCAGTATGAGCTGGTCCCTTTGAGGCATAGGTTAAAGAGATATACCAAAGGTCCAACTTTTCCAGACTGTTGTTCCATTCTGTCTCTAACATCAACTACTTCTCCCCCTAGTAGTCTCCTCCCAGCTTTGGATTCATTAATTTGCTGCATCATCTCATGGAACTCATGAAACATACCTGAAGTTAAGCGAATTATTAGGGAAGTAACGAGTACAGTTTGGGTCAGGATCAGTTGGAAGTAACAGGAATCACTCAGGGCGCAGTTATTCATTCAAGACAGTTGCTTCTTGCCCTCTGATGCTGGGCCCTTTGTTACCCCCAGTGGTTAGAGCCACCTTCCACAAAAAACCAGTTCTTGAGACATGCATGAGGTGAGTAGCAAGTGCTTTATTATATACCAGTATATAATGAGCTCCTCCAAAACCTGTCTTCCTAAACAAAAGGCCAGAAGTTTTACACTGTGTAGGAAAATGGAGTTACACATATTCATTAAATTTCTGGGATATAGCACGTGTATTCAAAAGGCACCAGGTTGAAACTTGGCACAGAAATGAGGATCAGACTCCTCACTCCCATATTGGCTTTAGCTATGGTCCAGTGACATGTATCCAGTATATATCAGTTCCTTGATGGAACTTAGCTCCTAGGCAGGACTCTTTATGGGATGTAGTCCCCGGCAATTACCCAAGCTTCTTGTTGGCATGGTTCTGGGCAGCCAACCTGAAAAATAACTACAGACAGGGAGATGACAGAGAAGTGGGATAAGGGTTCCCAGTCTGTTTCCTTTTATGTGGCTACAGTGGTTGTGTCTGAGGCATTCTGACCACTTTCTGACATTATGCACTCAGATCGGTATTATGTGTTCTCTACAGTCTGAAAGCACATTAATCACTAATAAAGGTTTAACATGAAGGAGCAACAGAATTATACTTAAGAGACAAGGAATGAGAATGGCATAGGTATGTTCAGGACATAGCCTTTGATTTCACTCTGCCTGTTTTCAATCCCCTGTTTGGTTGTGGGTTTCTCAATATTGGGAAACAGAGTGTTGCATGTTTGTAGCTACTTCTTCTGAACAGGGGTGCCGATTTGGGAGAGAAACCTGGCTTTTTATCAAGAGGTATTATTAGTATCAGATCAAAGCAAAAAGCAAAGGTATTTATATTACGTCAAAATAAAGTCCTCAATGAAGGTATGAGAAAGGGAGAAGACAGGCAGAGAAAGGAGAACGATTTATAGGTTAGCCAGGTAGGATTTGGCAACCAAGAGGTCAGTCAAGAGACTTGTAACAGTTGACCATCAACTGTAAGTATCAGAATATGGTAACTCTTCGTGTGTTTAAAAATGGTGAAATTTCTTAACACCTCCAAGCCCCAGTGAGACAGGACTTAAGGGATGAGTTGGCCTGTAACCCCCAATATAGACAGAAATCTGCAGTGTATAACCTATGTTCATTCCACATGCTCTTTGCACTGTATGTGAATGCCACTCTCCTAGGACACCAGTTTTTCCAAATATTTTCCTGTCTTTAAAGCCACTTTATGAAAGCCGCTTTCAATGAGAATAGTTCTGTGGTGTTCGCCTTACCAGCTTTTTGCCTTTTACCTTTCCAGGAGAGTGACTCTGCTGTACAAACACTTGACCTCCTGCTTCACTGTTAGTAAACTTTTTTTCCTTTTTAAAAAATACACTGTTTAAATGCAGTGCCATACTTTTTTTCTGACCCGCGCATTAATTTGATCGGTTCCATGATTTTCTTGTGAAGTTCGAACCACTGAAAATCTATCCATGTTTTGCAAGGGTCGAAAACACAGGGGATGAAATAGCTTTGCATGCTTTCTCGTTTTGCCTGGCTCAAAAAAAACACGGCCCATTTGGCTCTTACAACAGATATTTCACTATGCCTGCCTCCTGACAGACAGGAAGAGCGCAGACATGTTACCTCGTAAAGCAAAACCGGAAATGTCGTTATCTACAGTCCTACAAAAGATTTAGACCCTCACAGGACCCTGTAGGCTTACAAGTGTTTGGCGCGCAGGGTGGGGAAGTAGAGCAGTTTACAGAAATATTGCAATGAAACATATGCTGATTCTGAAGGAAAAAAAGTGTGTATATTTCGGTCCTTGAAACGGTGCACGGTAGGTGTGTGGACGTAGTGTCGTGAGGACTGGTGGAGGTGCTGAGGAGAGCGCCGTGTTGGAGGCGCTTGAGGGGAATCTGGTGAGATGCTGAGGGGAACGCCGTCTTGGAGGTGCGTGAGGGTCCGATGGAAGTCTGTTGCTTTTTAGATCAGACGTTGGGTGAGCGCTTCAGTACAACGATTAAAGGTGTTGGAACTGACAAGATATGGGATTCTTTGCAGTTCTAAGGGATGGAGGAGTTATTTGTTACGAACATGGTGTCTGTTAAGCTCAGATTGCTGTTAAGAGGCATACGAAAATGGCTTAGAGGCAGCATCAGATCTCCTGTTTCATTACTTGGAAGAGAAAGAATCACTGTCAACATCAGCCCAAGGCAGATTCCTGTGAGGCGCAGCTCAGACATGCCTCTTTCTCTGCCACCTTTACCGGTTCTGACAGTAACTGCCCCTCCCACGGCACCGCTTCTCTAGGTCCGATAATTTCTTGCAGTGGCCACACAGAACTAACAGACTGTGCTCACATTTATGGAGTTTATTAGGGAAATAACATGTTATATAGTAGAGGAACTCAGGATATATTTCTTCAATCAGGGTAGTATTTTTTAAGCCTTGCCTGCTGGCAGGCCTCCCTGTGCCCATTAGGAACCAAGGCACTCTTGGGCTGGACTGGCCTCTGCACTCCTTGGGAAAGTGGTACAAAGAGCCACCGATAAGGGGCCAGGGCCACCCCACTTCCCTAAGAAACCTCGTGCCTGAAGGTGTTGAACTTTCAAGCTCCTTAGCTCAGCTCCTGCGCGGTCTAGCACCAGTCTCTTCCTCGTGTTGTAAGAATGACTTGGGGGCGGTGTCTGAAGTATTCTGCCTTCACTAGGGAAAACTGACTCAAGGTCCACAGCCCAAGGCTGATATCTGTAAAGGACAGGTCACTCCCCACTTCCACAGATTCCTGGAGTCTTTGATCTTGGAAAGAGAAAGATGGAAAGGGCTTGGGAGGTGCATCTTTTGATTCTTGGATGGTTGTTTTGATTGTTATTACCTATAGTGGCTGAAAAGCTGCAGCTGAGGTGACCTGGAGCCAAAGCCACAATAGAATAATAGAATGATTAGTAAGGGTCCAGTATCTGTTGGTCCCAGCCAGCCAGAGAACCGAAGTCCTTTATATATAAATTGGAAGCATTAAGGTGTGGAGTCTATACAACTGGAATGTTTCTCCAAAAACAGTTTTAAGTATTTATATGAATGTAGTATGAATTTTGTGTGTCTCCCACCTAATATTGTAAGTTGAAAGAAAAAAAAAGCCACTGCCCTCGAGTGGATAATGACTCATAATGACCCTATAGGTCTGAGTAGAACTGTCGTATAGAGTTTTCAAGGAGCACCTGGTGGACCTGAACTGCTAACCTTTGGTTGGCAGAGGTAGCACTTAACTGTTATGCCACCAGAGTTTACTGGTGTTATAGAGCATACCTAAATATGTAGTAGAAATGAATGTTGGGTATTACAGATTATAGTGCTTGTGTAATTCTACCTTCAGCCACTATTGCATTAGATATGCTAAAAGGCAACCTGGAATTTCCATTAGAGAAACACAGATTGTTGGTTTGAAGGCAGTAACCCTGCATATAGAGTGGGGTCTTAGATTAAAAAATGAGGACCTATCTAGATATGTATTGAAAAGACCTTCAGAACCACCTGAAACTGCTAAGAGAACAAGATATTTGCATTTGAAAGCAGGACATACAAAAAGGCTGGGGGAGGGGGCTGTTTTAATTTTTGAGTGTCATGTAAGTAGTGTGCTGTTGGATGCATAAGGACACAGAATTCCAAATCTGCTGCTACCCAATGGTTTCCAACTCTTAGAGACCTTATAGGACAGAGTAGAACTGTCTTATAGAACTTCAAAGGAGTGCTTCATGGATTTGAGCTGCGAACTTTTTGTTAGGAGCAGTAGCACTTAACCACCACACCACCAGGATTTCTGTTGGATACATAGAGGTAGGAAAAGTGAGTGTCTTAGCAGAAGCAGCTGGACACCTTGGTGGTATTAGTGGTTAAGTGCTACTGCTGCTAATCAAAAGTCTGGCATTTTGAATCCACCAGGTGCTCCTTGAAAACTCTATGGGGCAGTTCTACTCTTTCCTGTAGGGTCACTATAAGTCAGAATCAACTCGACCTGGGTCTTTGCTTTCTTGAGAGATCTGAGAGAGAGAGGGTGGGTGAGACAGTGGTAAGATTATGTGATTCAGCTGTGCATGTTGACTGTTGAAACGGTTGATTGTGATCTGTGGAAATTGTAACTCTGGGAGATGTGCTAGAGTAGACTAAAGAGGAGGCACTGGTGGGCTTTAGTGTAGTTGTAAAACCTGAAGTCCTTTAAAAGTCTTACTAGTTCAGTACCCTGTGAGTGTATGAGTGAGGTAATTGTCTTCTCAGTTAATTGTAATTGTCTTCTCAGTTAATTTTGACAGATACCAGGTGACAGAGAACCTGACTAGATCAGGTGAAACTTGCAGCAGACCTGATGGGCTTGTAACTGAGTAACCTCATGTAGTGAACTCTTCGTGTTGTTGCAGAACTGATTGTTAATGACTGTTTTGTACTGGAAAAATGTTTCAGAGGGGAAAGTTATCCTCTAAATATGAAAGGACCATGGCTAAGAAAAGCTGGTGTTGGCACTGTGGTGTGATTGATTACTTTTCTGTGGCCTTTATAGTCCTGGTCTTCTAACTTCCACCCAGGTGATTAGGTGGGACTGTATGATAGTGTAATTGTGGCTCATCAAAGGCATTGGTCATTTTTGCCCTCCTTGTGGCCTTGAATGAACCAAGCCAGAGGCAGGAAGGGCAGAAATCTGACCACTACCAAGGAAGAACAGGCAGGAGTCAGCACATTTTGGCCCCAGCAGTCCAGAACACTGAGAAGCTCCTGGAACCAGGAGACAGAGAGAGAAGGATATAACAGTGATGGCAGAGACCTGGTGGCAGGAGAGGGTGCAGCAGGCTTCCCCACCCGCGGAGAGAAAAAGCTTAGTGCCTCTGAGCAGAGGCAGAGGACCAGGCACATCTAGAAACAGGCTGTCCTAGTGGAAGAATTGTGTTTTGAGTGTTCCTGATTTGAATTGCCTGGGGCTTGGCATGTGGCAGATGCTTTACAAGGCAGTGCTGAAAACAACTCCACAATACAAATTTTGGCTTCTTAGACCTATAACTACGCTTAAGTCACAGCTAGCCCACAAAAGCAAAGTACAGTATGTAACCTAGGAGTTACACTGTACTCCAGAAGAACTGCCTGACTCTTCTAATATGTATAAACAAAATTCTGGGGAATACACATGGGAATGCCTGCTAAGGGTGTGGGATAATGATGCAAGGAACATAAAGATGGATCAGCCTGAATTTATTGGTAAAGGCCAGATTCCCATTCAGTGTTTCAGTTTTAGAAGTTAGGAAAGTTTGGCTGGATTACGCAGTGGCCTATACTAAATCAAGGTGAATTACCAGACCTGTCTTGGTATACTGTAGAAGAACCTATGCAAAGACTTAGGGAAATTGGCATGCTAGAGTGGATTTATCAGGTTAGACTTTCAAATCCATACATAGAATTCCTGGAGGATACTTCTTTTACCACAACTATGAGGAACAAATTTATGAGGGGAACTTCAGCATCCTTGAAGACTGCTGTGATTGATATTTTATGTAAATCAGATTTGACAGTGGGGGCTGCCCTAAATGAATTAAGACACCTAACTACAGTGGGGCTGATTGGACCCTGTGATGGTAGGAGCCAAGTGGCTGCACTCAATCGAGAAAGACAAAGTAGGTGTGGTTACAGTAATGGACAGCAGAGGTAAACAGTAATTGGAATAGTGTGAATTGTATGGAGTTGGCTACTTAGTTATGGTTGTTGGAGAGAGGGTGGCTTGAAACAAAGGCAGAGACACACCAGTCCAAGGGTCCAGTGAAGTTTATTGGAAGAGAAAGAGAGTGGGGTTTGAGCCGAGTAGCTCAGTCCAGCCCTCCCTAGTAGAGCAGTTTTTTTTATAGTTTGAGAAGTTTCAGTGAGGTAGTGTGGGGTGAGAGGGTTTATGGTTTGATAAGGAAAGGAAGAGGAGTAGCAAGAAATTCTGGTTAGCGGACTTAGGGTCTGAACAAGGAAGAAGTGTTGATTAGAAGGGGAAGAGCTCAGGTTTGTTTATGGTCAAGATTTTGATAAAGACAAGAGCTTTCAATTAGGGTGGGGAAGACAATCATAAAGTTATTTATGGTTATACCAGGTGGGGCCTACCAGGCTGGTTTGGGCTGATGGCAGTTCTGATCGTTGGGTAAGGGGACCTCACTGGATTTTGGGGACAGAGTCCTCTCATTGACCTCCCTGAACTTCAGGAACAGAGTTCCCTCAGTGGTGTCCCTAGCAGTGAAATAGATAATGAGTTGCTAAATATTTGCTTGATGTATGAACAGATGAATTCTAGGTCAAGTGAACAGCAGTTTAACTTGAATCACCAGAATAGAGAGTCATAGTCCCTCAATCAATTTCCAGAGTTTAGCAAGTTTAAGGACCCACGTCCCTTGAATGAAGGGGGGGCCAGGTCCCCTTGAGAAAAGATTCCAATACCCTGCCAAAAATTTATACTGTTGGTCTTTCTACTACCCTTCCCCCAAAGGGTTCTGTGTACTGCCTTTTATTAGAATGAGTGTTCACTGGGGAAAAGGAAATAATCAGACTTTTCAGAGACTACTGGATACTGGCTCTTAATTGACACTAATTCCAGGAGACCCAAAATGTCATTTTGGCTCACAGTCAGAGTGGGGGCATATGGAAGTCTGGTTATTAATGGAGTCTTGGCTCATGTTCATCTCAAAATAGGTCCAGTGGGTCCCTGAACCCATCTTGCAGTGATTTCCCCAGTTTCAGCATAATTGGAATAGACATATTCAGCAACTGGCAGAATCCTGTCAGTGGATCTCTGACAAGTGGAGTAAGGACTATTATGGTGGGAAAAGCCAAATGAAAGTCAGTAGAATTGCCACTGCATAAGAAAATAGTAAACGAAAACCAATACTGCATTCCCGAAGGGACTGCAGAAATTAATGCTACCATCAAGGACTTGAAAGATGCAAGGGTGGTGATTCCCACCACTTCCACGTTCAACTGACCTGTGCAAAATGGATCTTGGGGAAAGATGGTAGATTATTGCAAACTTAATCAGGTGGTGACTCCAATTGCATCTGCTGTTCCAGGTGTAATTTCATTGCTTGAGGAACTTAATACATCTTTCTGGTACTTGGTATGCACTTACTGATCTGGGTAATGTCTTCTTCTCCATACCTGTTTGAAAGGACCACCAGAAGCAGTTTGCATTCAGCTGGCAAGGCCAGCAGTACACTTTCACTTGCTTGCCACAGGGCTACATTAACACTCTAGCCCTGTGTCATAATTTAGTCTGCAAGGACCTTGATTGCCTTTCTCTTCCACAAGATATCACATTAGTCCATGCTATTGATGACATTATCCTGATTGGAAGGAAGAAGTGTCAATGATTCTGGGCTTAGTAGTGAAAATTTTGCATGCTAGAGGGTGGGAAATGAATCCCATAAAAATTTAGGTACCTTCCAACTCAGTGACATTTCTAGGAGTCTTGTGGTGTGGGGCATGTCACAATATTCCTACTGAAGTGAAGGATAAGTCACTGCATCTGGTTGCTCCAGCAACTATAAAGGAGGAACAGTGCCTAGTGGGTCTATTTGGGTTTTGCAGGCAACATATTGCTCATTTGGGTGTGCTCTTCTGGCCTGTTTGTCACATGTCTCTAAAAGCTGTTACTTTTGAGTGGGGCCCAGAACAAGAAGAGGCACTGCAACAGGTTCAGACTCCCGTACAAACTGCTCTGCCACTTGGGCCATGTGATCCAGCCAATCCAATGGTGTTTAAAGTGTCAATGGCAGATAGAGATGCTTTTTAGAGTCTTCGGCAGGCCCTTATTGGTAACTCACAGCACAGATCATAGGATTTTGGAGCAAAGTACTGCCGTCCTCTGCAGATAACTACTCTGTTTTTGAAAAACAGTTTTGGCTTGTTACTGGGTCTTAGTAAAGACTGAATGCTTAACCATGGGACACAAAGTCACCCTGCGTCCTGAGCTACCTGTTATGAACTGTGCATTGTCTGACCCACAGAGAAAAAAAGTTGGACTAGTACAGCAGCAATCCATCATTAAATGGAAGTGGTATATATGAGACTGGGTCTGTGCAGGACCTGAAGGCTCAAGTAAGTTACATGAGGAGGTGGCCCAAATGCTCATTGTCTCCACTCCAGTCGCATTACCTTCCATCTTAGTTTGCACATGTGGCCTCATGGGGAGTTCCTTATGACCAGCTGATTGAAGAAGAGCAAACTCTCATTTATGGATGGTTCTGTGTGATATGCTGGCACCACTCAAAAGTGGCCAGTGGCAGCATTATAACCCCTTTTTAGGACCTCCCTGAAGGACAGTGGTGAAAGTAAATCCTCCCAGTGGGCAGAACTTCGAGCAGTGCATCTGGTTGTTCACTTTGCTTGGAGGAGAAATGTGCGATTATATACTGACTCATGGGTTGTGGCCAATGGCTTTGCTGGGTGGTCAGGAACTTAGAAGGCATGTGATGACAAAATTGGAGACAAGAATTGATGGGGAAGAGGTCTGGGGATAGACTTCTCTGAATGGGCCAAAGAAGTGAAGATATTTGTGTCTCTTGTGAATGTTCACCAAAGGGTAACCTCAGTAGAGGATGAGTTTAACAATCAAGTAGATAAGATGCCATGTTCCGTGGGAATCAGTCATCCACTTTCCCCAGCTATTCCTGTTGTTCCTCAATGGGCTGAGGAACAAAGTGGCCATGTTGGCAGGGATGGAGGTTATGCAGGGACCCAGCAACATGGATGTCCACTCACCGAGGCTGAGCTAGCTACAGCCCAGTCTGCAAGGAGCAGAGACCAACACTGAGTCCTTGATTGACAGTTTTCCTCAAGGTGATCAGCTAGTAAACTGGTGGCAAGTTGACTACGTTGGACCACTTCCAACATGGAAAAGGCAGTGTTTTGTCCTTACTGGAATAAACTCTTGGGATTATGAATTTGCCTTCCAACCATGCCATGCTTCTGCCAAAACTACCATCCATGGTCCTACAGGATGCCTATCCACCATCATGGTATCCCACACAGCATTGCCTCTGATCAAGGGTCTCACTTCACAGCAAATGAAGTGAGACTGTGGGCCCATGCGCACAAAATTCACTGGTCTTACGATGTTCCCCATCATTCTGAAGCAGCTGGCTTGATAGAATGATGGAATGGCCTCCTAAAGGCACAATTACACCACCAACTAGGTGGCAATACCTTGCAGGGTTGGCCAAATGTTCTCAAGGAGGCTGTATATGCTGTAAACCAGTGTTCAATAAATATATGGTGTTGTTTCTCCCTTAGCAAGGGTTCATGGGTCCAAGAATCAAGAGGTGGAAATAGGAGTGGCACTGTTCACCATTACCCCTAGCGACCCACTTGCAAGATTTTTGCTTCCCGTCCCCACAGCTTTATGCTCTGCAGGTCTAAATGTCTCAGTGTCAAAGACAGGAAAGCTGCTAACTGGAGAGACATCTCTGATTTCATTGAACTGGAAGCTAAAACTGCATCTAGGCCATTTTGGGCTCCTCATGCCTCTAGATCAACAGAAAAAGAAGGGAGTTACAATATTGACTGGTGTGATTGATCCTGACTACCAAGATGAAATAATGGGGGAAAAGAAGAGTATGTGTAGAATGCAGGAGATCCTGTAGGATGCCTCTTGGTACTTACCACCATGTCCTGTAATTAAAGTCAATGGAAAACGACAACAACCCAATTCCAACACGACTACTCATAGCCCAGACCCTTCAGGAATGCAGATTTGGTCACCTCACCAGGCAAGTAACCATGACCAGCTGAGGAACTTGCTGAGAGCAAAGGGAATACAAAATGGGTTGTAGAAGAAGGTAGTTCTAAATACCAGTTACGTGACCAGTTGGCCCAGTTGCAGAAATGAGAACTATAATTGTTATGGATATTTCTGTTTTGTATGGGTATATCAGATATTTTTGTTTTCTTTACCTACAAAATATAAGATATGAATGGAGCTAATGCATTTTCAGTTGTACATGTGTTCATTATATCATCTTAAACATAAGCATGACTTTGTAATTGTGTTTATTCATATTATGGATGGTATGGGGAGACCTGTACGGATGTCAGGTTGACTGTGATGGTTATGACCATGTCAGCTTTGCTGGACCAATGTTTTTGCAGGTGTATACAATGGCAGGGATGGGTCCTGTGATGGCTCACCATCCACCCTCAGTCTTCATTTCCCCACCTCCCACTGCCTACTTCTATCTCCTCATGTTGCCATCAGCCCCTGCTATCTTACTTCAGGTTCCTGTGACTTGAACTAGCAACTGTTGGATTCATTGACTCCTACAGCCTGCGAGTAAGAGCCATATTCCCTGACCTGCTGTTCCTGGGTTCTTCATCCACTGCAATTCCATGAATCAGCAAAAAACCTCACAGTCACACCTGCCATCTTGGAATCTGCCAGCCTACACAGTCTGTGAGCTGGCACTCTTGTCTGACCTGCCAACTTTGGGTTCACCAGCTTCTGTGTCTGCATGAGGTTTGTGCTCCAATCTGGGACTTGGGACATTTCAGCTTACACAGTTGCATGAGCTGTTTCCTTATTATCACTCTTTTTCATACGTGTTAATATGTTACTGGTTTTGCTTCCCTAAAGAATCCAGCCTACAACATCAGCCCACGAGAGAAATCTTTATTGCAAAATGAAAGCACTTCAGGTGGGGCAGCAGCAGAATGTATAGCACTCCAGCAGGCTGTGCCACTGAGCAAGTTTTGTGTTGAGTTCTTACAGTCGGTGTACATCCAGGGTATAGGTGGGAACAACAAATCAACAATGGGGATCTGAAGAATTTACTTTATTGGATGATAGGCAGTTGCTTGTCCCTTCACTGTACGTGCATGTAGACACCCAAGATAGTTCCTGCTGTGGAGGTTTCTGGGATTGGTAGCAGGACTTATTATGGGGTGTCATGCCTGTGTAGTTTCTTGCTCTCTTGGTTCGATTTGCCACTCCTGATTATAGCTCTCTGATGCCCTTGTTGGAAGAACATATAGTCCTCTTTATCTCATCTATACATGGGTCTAAAACTGGATCTTAATGGGCTTTTCTGAAAAACAACTTTAGGGATAATTTAAGGAACTCATCCCCTGGTATGGCTATTAAGTTGTTTATCATTCTAGAATGTTCTGGTTAGGCTGGCCCTGCGTTTACCTGTCTCTTGAACTCTGCCTCACGGGAATCAGTTTTGGGCTGTTGACCTTAGATTCTCCTTCCTGCTTAGGAAGTGAGAGGTCAGACACTGCCTTTGTATACTTGTCACCATTTCTCTGCTGTGTTTCGCACTGTCTTGCACCATTTGCAGTGTTACAGTGCTCTTTTATTCTGGGTTTGCGTCTAGGAAGTTCTTAGTACAGACAGGTGCCCTGAGTCACAAGGATGCACTTCATGCTGTCTCTTCTTTCATTTATATGGTCCTATCCACACCTTGGAAACCCTGGTAACATAGTGGTTAAGTACTGTGTCTGCTAGCCAAGAGGTCGGCATTTCAAGTCTGTGTGGTGCTCCTTGTTAACTCTATATAACAGTTCTATTCTGTCCTATAGGGTCACTGTGAGTTGCCATTGACATGATAGCAGTGGGTATTTTATTTACATTATTAATGAGCTGTTTAATCCCGTGACTGAGTACAGGTACCTTATTTGTACAGTACCACTCAGTCATGTGGAGAAGGTTACCAGACCGTGGCTAGAAAGGCCATGTAAAAATAATGCATTTCACGCAGTGGGTCATTACATATAATGCTGGCTGAAATATTTTGGTGTAAGTTTTGTGGCTCAAGTGTGCCCATTTTATGTGGGAATATAAACCTCAGACTGCAATTGTTCTTATGTGGCATGTTTAAAATGTTTCCAGACTTCAGTGCAAACTTACCTTCTTGATGCTTCCTTGGTTTGTCATTGTTCCAGAGGGTCACACTTAACCACAAACTGATAGCTTTGCATGTCGCGAGGTAGGGATCAAGCTTTTCTTTTTTATTTTTTCTCGCATTTGTGTGTCTTATAGTCCGAGCACCATTTTTTGAGAAGACACCTATTACTGATGTCTCTGCAAATTTTAAATCTTAGGTTTTGTTGTCCGTGGGTGTAAAATGTTCTGAGTCACCAAATAAGGAGGCAGTCCGCAGCATTGAAGGTCTTGAGTTAAAAAGAGTGCCTTGAGCAGTGACAGCCTCTGGTCCTAGAGATAATGTAGCACCTGCATTTAATATTCACTTCAGCCCACAGGTGCTGACTCCAGGCAGCAGGAGGATCAACTGAAGAAAAGAAGAAGAGAGTTGAGGATCTGAGTATTGTTGTTTCTGGGAGAGATTTCTGAACAGAAAACAGAGCCAATCCAGAAAACACAAGGACAGAGCATCCCAATTCCTGGCAGAGGTCCCAGGAACAAAAGAAAATGGTCAAGGCGCAGGTGACTCTTGGTTTGTTTTTCACTTTTCTTTGTTCCCTAATTGAACATTTAGAGACCTGTAAAATGTCAGCACAATTCATCTGAGAAGGATAAACTTGGAACAATGGAAGTTTGAGAGAAATGAATTTGGACTCTTGATTTCAAAATCAGGCAGGGTAGGATCAGGAAGGTAGTGTTCATGGGATTAACACTAAAGTATTGACATCAAACATCATATGTAACTTGGGGTTCTTTAGGTTGCATTACTGTCAGCTTGCATTTAATATTTGTCAGAGTAGCAAAATCATTGTAGTTTAAATGCCACATGTAGTCTTTGAGAAGAAATAGATTGGTTCCTTGGGAGACTTCTGTAGTCTATGAGACTTTTCTCTGAGTAAGTTTCTTTGATGTTTTCTCCTAGAGGTGACTTGGGAGTCAGTGTCCTGGACAGCAGCAGTCTCACAGATGTGTGTAAAATAGGACCAGTGGTAACAGTGATACGAAACTGCTAGGTGGATTCCGACATCCTCTTAAGTTCAGGGGTTGGAGAGAGAATCACCATCAACCTCAGGCCGAAGGTGATTCCAGTGAGGTGGGGGGAAAACTTATTTGCACACTCCACCCTTTTTTACCAATCCTGACACCAGCCATCCTTCCCATGGCACTGGGTTTCATAATTGGTAATGACCGTACAGAATTTGCAGACCCTACTCTACAATGTTTATTAGAGAAATAAAATGTTATGACTTGGGATCACAATCAACAGTCTACAAATCAGGATTAGAAAGTATGGAGGCAAAGTCTTCCTTGGTCATTGCAGGCCAACTCTGTCTCCTCTGCTGGTAGAGCACTGTGTGACCCCCAGAAGACAAGCACCTTTTGGCCTTCTGAGCCCAGGCTTCTATTAGCCCCCTGAGGGTAAGTTCCACTCAGCCTTTAAGAAGAGGTTCTTATCAGTCTCCTCAGCACTGGGTCCCCCAGGCTCTCAGCCTGGTGGCTGCCCTGCTTAGTCAAGTGTCATTTAGTTCTATAACTGCAGGAGTGAGTGCCCAGAGCCACCCCACTCTGTCAGTAAGCCTCGTGTCCAGAGGCACTCCCATCCGCTTTAGCAGCCACTCAGCACAGCCTTCTAAGCTTATGTCCATATCATGTTACTGCTGCCACTGTTTCTCTGTCGCTGGGCTCTGCTGTCCTTGCCACTGTTTACATCCCTCTTGTGCATGTCACAGCTCACTGTCTCCTGGTTCTCAGAGGTTCTCAGCACATGGAACTCAAGTCTTAAGGACAGAGTCTCCACCCAGTGCTTCTTGTTGGTAGTGAGGTCCTCTGTTTTGATGATAAAACCAAAATTAAACCCACTGCCTTCCAGTTGATTCTGACTCACAGCAACCTGAAAAGATAGAGTAGAATTGCCCTGTAGAATTTCCGGGGAACCCTGCTGGATTCAAACTGCCGACCTTTTCGTTGGTAGCTGTAGCACTTAAGTGTTATGCCACCAGGTTCCTGGTTTATGAGATGAGCTTATTTTAAACATAGTAGGATGGCAAAACTGGTCCATTTCTCTTGTTAGGGTTCCGTACGACTGACTTGCATGCTTCTACCCCCAAAGCAGTTCCGTGCCCCTTATTCGTATTGTTAGGAGGTTGCCCAATCACAGTGGTGGGCCACAGGCACTTTATTTGCGTAGTCATGCTGTTCTTGGGGAATCATAAAGACTTGGCTTGAAGGGCCATGTTAAGTAATTCACTGCACTGCAGATAGTAGCTTCAGATGCTGTCTAATTTTAGGGAAGACAATGACCAGCTCAGCACAAAGGTCCTCCCTGTTAGGTGGAGGTCAAATATAAGTCTACTCTCTGACTTTTTATTTTTCCCTCACTAGTTCTGGCACTAGCTGTCCCTGGGATGGAATTTTCTACTATTCTTCTGGATTTGATAATTTGTTGTATGTGACATGGAATTCACTGAATGTTATTACAGTAAAGTGGTTTATTAAAGAACGAGGTACAACTGAGAGTCAAAATCAGCAGGCTGCACCTCGGGAGCTACTGCAGGAAGCATGTAGGCAGAGTCTCCCTTCTCCAGTACAAGAACGCGCTCCCCTCAGCCACACAAACCTGCTCTAGGCCCCCTTGAACAGGGATGCTATTCCTCTGAGTAGAGTACACCTCTCAGACCCCCAGAATGAGCTCCTCTTGGCTCTGCTGTCTGTGACTACTGCCACTGTGTCCCTTTCAGGCCTGTCACCATTGACACTGTCACTGTGCCCCTTTTACTGTTTTCAGTGTTATAGCCCTTGATCTGTGCTTTAGCTCTTGTATGAGATTCCTTGACTCTTCTCCCTGTGTTTCCTCTCTCTTCTTTCTTCCTTTTGCTCTTCTTCTACTTTCTACCTCTCAAACTTCCATGTGGTTGGGGACTTTTATCTACAGCTCCCTGTCAGTTTCATGATATGCTGGTCCAGCAGGCCCATAAATGGACAAAAATCCTCTTTTGGTAAGCCACAGTTACATCATTTGCGTACTGTGCCATAGAAACTTCAGCTGCGTGGTCTGTTGACCAGTTGCTTCCTCGTGCTTGCTTAATATGGCCCTTCTAGCCCTGGTCTTTGTGACTCATACGCAGTATTGAGTGGGACTATACAAATAAGGTGTATGGAACCTGTGATGACTGGGGTTCTGTGTCAAGCTGGCTCGGCCATGATCCCCGGTGTTGTACGGTTGTCCTCCACTTGATGTGTTGTGGATCCTGCCCTGTACCTGTCAGTGAAGCAGGATTGGTGGAGGGTGTATCTTTGTTTTCAGCCTTGGCGGTTACTGTAATGAGAGATTAGAACTGCCTGTCACCATAGCCAGTCTCGAGACGGGTGAGGTGGTTAGCAAGAGCTTTATTGTATTCTGGTATACAGAAGGCAAGGGGGAGAGAGAGGCTCCTCTGAAATCCACCTTCGTGAACTAAGGACCATGAGAAGTTTTATACTATGCAGGAAAAGTTTTATACTATGCAGGAGAAGTTTTATACTTCAGGAATTATACATGTTCATTAAATTCCTGGGACACAGCATGCATATGCAAAAGGGGCTAGGCTGCCTCCAGGCCAGCTGTAGCCTGGTGACATGTGTCCAGAATTTTTAGTCCTTTAGTCCTTGCCCTGAGTTTCTTCGTTCCTAAGCAAGACCCATCATGGGATGGAGTCATTTGATAATCACTCACATCTTACTGCCGTGTGTTTTAGTCAGCTAGTGCTGCTGTACCAAAAATGCCACAAGTGGATGGCTTTAAAAAGAGAAATTCTATTTTGTCAGAGTCCAGTAGGCTAAAAGTCCAAATTCAGGGTGTCAATTCCAGGTGAAGGCTTTCTTTGCTGGATCTGGAGGAAGGTCCTTGTCAACTTTCTGCTGGACTGGAAGCTTCTGAGGTGTGGGGACCCTGCTCCTTCTGGAAGGATGTGCTTAGCTTCTAGCACAGCGTCTTAGTGCCCTGAGGTCCCCAACTGTCTGCTAGTTTGTTTCCTTTTATCACTGATAGGATCAAAGGATAAAAGGTGGTGCAAGCTACATTCCAGGGAGACTCTCTTGGCAAGAGAGTTCCAGTCCCATTCTAATCCTCTTTTTTTTTTTAGTACTTTATTTATTTATTGTGATTAAGTCAAAGAGTACAATCTGGTTTAAATTCACGTGCCTGCCTACGTGCAGCCCCTACTGCTCTCCTTTCCCGGTGACAGCACCCTCCTCCTTTCTGTTCTATACATGTCATATCCTCTTAACAGTGTCTTGTTCTCTCTTCTCTACACTCTATACCCTGTTCTAGTATGAGGCCAGTAGGACGACATCCTACAGATGCATAGAACCATCAAGTGCACATACGTCTAATTCTCCTTTAACATGATCTTATCTGTCAACCACAGGTGCAGATTAGGATTTACAACATAGGCAAATCACAAAATGGAGGGTAATCACACCAATAATGGTAATTACACCTGAACCGTGGATTCTGGGATTTGCCAGCCTCCGTCTGGCCGGATTTGCCAGCTTCCACAGCATTGTGAGCCAGCAGCCTGAGGCCTGAACTGCCGATTTGCGATCAGCAGCCCCTGCGGGTGTATGGATCAGTAGAAGCCTACACGTGACCCACAGGGCCACAAACTGGCCAGTTCGTGCTCTGTAGGCCATAGATACTTCATTTGTGGGGTACTCTATAGTGACTTAATTTGCATAGCAGATTGAACAGTAAGTACAAAGTGTGTAGCATTCACAGGGCAGATAGCCGCCCAGGAGCAGACAAAAGATAACACACCCTCCGTGGTAGAAAAGTGGGCAGAGATGACTCCTCAGGGCAGAGGGGAGAAATCTCATGAATAGTTATTCGAAAGAACCAAGGCAAAAGGCCACATAAAGTCAGTCATTTCACCACAGGTACCCATTCTCACAATACACATCTTTAGTAATGTCTCCTTCACAGTCTTTCTTTCCTTGTGACATTTTGGATAATTTCTTCAATTATGCCTTCAAATTGACTAAGTATTTCTTTAACATATTTGATACATGTGGTGAAAGGAGTTCTTTTATGTGGGCTTTTGCCATGGTTCTTTGAAAAAATAGCTTAAAACCTTTTCCCCTAAGCCTTTAGGAGTTACTTTTGCCTTAGTTTTCTGTCCCAAAGAGAGTGTTACTTTTGTCCTGGTTGACTGATATTTCTAGAGTAAATTGTAAACAACTTAGTTTGGGTCTTTTTTCCTGGCCCTGAGCTGTAGCCTGTTGTGTCATTGATGTGTACCTTGCAGGGACTGTCAACAGACTTTATAAATGAGGTGAGTTGTAGCCTTGCTGTGCTTACATCCAGAGGACGCCAGAGGATGTGTCTGGGACTTACCAAGAGAGGATTGGTCATTTCAGAGGCTTGCCTGGACACTGATGAGGAATTTGTAGGTATAAGCATCCAGCACTACAGAGGTTTCTCAAACAGAAAGAAGGAAGAAAGAAGCCGTAGGAGGAAGTAGAGAGCAAGACAGAGAAGGCAAGGAACCTCCTAAAAGACCTGTAACAGTGGTCCAAGTCTGTAATCCTGAAAACAGATAGAGACCCAGAAGGGGTTCAGGTGCAAAACCAGCAGCAACAGGCATAGAAGGGGCCCCGTGGCAGAGTTGGTGGTGACTGACAGCAGTGCCAAGGGAGTTTCCCTGCACCGAGGGAGGGACACTCTGCCTTCATGCCTCCTGATCCTGATCTCCGGTTGCATCCTATTGCTTAATAAACCACTTACCTGTGAAATATTGTATGTGAGTTCTGCATGGCCACTGCAATGTATTAACAAACCCAGAAGAAAATAGAGTGTGCCATGGGACTGGGGCTGTTAGATTTGGTAAAACGTTGGAGGGTGGAGGTGTGTCGGACATTCACCACCCAGGGTTCAGGCTTGAACTGGTCTGTGTCACTATCCCCATTGACTTCAGACAGGTTTTGACAACACTGCTGATACTACTACTCCTCCTAGTCCCATTTCATGATATGATGTTAACCTGTGTGTTTATGTCGTGTATGTACGGGTCTGTCTATCAGTGTGAAGTGTTTGTAGCTTACAAAGGAAAATTCTAATTTCATGGGTGGGTGGGTTGTAGAATGCACATATATAGGCTAGTACAATTTTGTGTTTCCTATATGATATACATATATATTTTTTAAGTGTGGAAACCTGTCTTCATAATTTAAGTGCTACAGCTACTAAAAGGTCAGCAGTTTGAATACACCAGGCACTCCTTGGACACTCTGTGGGACAGTTCTGCTCTGTCCTATAGGATTGCTATGAGTTGGAATTGACTTGATGGCACTGGGTTTGGTTTTTGTTGTTTTATGTACATAGATAGCAGCAGCCTATAGCTAGAGAAATGAACAGAAAAACTTCCTTCACATTTCATTCATATCATGAAAAGGAAATCATTTCATTCAATGGAATGCTCTTAATACAGGCATCGCTGACATTCAGTGATGTAACTGTGACGTTCACCTGGGAGGAGTGGCAGCTGCTGGACCCTGCTCAGAAGAACCTGTACTGGGATGTGATGTTGGAGAATTATCGCAACCTGGTGTCCATTGGTGAGGACAACTCTGCCGTCATTGATCCTGTCATTCATTTTTCCTTTTACTATTGCTGAAATTCCTGGAGTGTCCGTGCTACTCTAAAGTGACAGATTCTTAGTCTGATCTGTGGCTCCACATAAGTGGATATATTCTCCCTCCCTCTGAGAAACCATTAATACATACATTTAAAATTACTTTTTTTCCATAAATCCAGTATTTTGTGGTCCTCACAAACCCAAAACCTGTTTGTTAAGTGTATGGTTCTGCAGTTTCCCGTGAACAGGGTGTCCAGTTGGGAAACCAGATGTGCTGTCCAAGGTGGAATGAGAGTAGCCATGGACTATATTAGACAGATGCCATAGTGATCAGGTGTCTGATCAAAAAGTGATAAGGAGTGAAGGCTGGGGGGAAATTGCTGTACAAATAAAAAGTGTTGCATCTGGGAGGGCTGTCTGAGGGTACATAAAAGTACTCTATATGATTCCCCTCTTTCTTTCTAGAAGTTAAGAGAAATACATAAATAGTCTTCTAAGAAACCATGGTGTCGTAGTGGTTAAGACCTATGGCTGCTAACTAAAAGGTCAGCAGTTTGAATTCACCAGGCACTGCTTGAAAACACTATAGGGCAGTTAGTTGTGGTCTCTTCTTTAGGGTTGTTGTGAGTCAGAATCAACTCTGGCAACAGATTTGGTTTGGGTTTTTGTAGTTAGTCCACTGTTTCTTCTGGCGAGATCTCCATTTACTTTTTTACTTTATTTTTACTTTTATTGTGATTAAGTGAAAGTGTACAATCCATAATTTTGCATGCCTGCCTCTCTGCAGCTCCATCTATTCTCCTCACCCTGTGACAGCACATTCCTCCGTTTCACTCTATACTTCTAGTATCCTCTTAATAAGCACCTGTCCCTTCTATACCTTCTTCTGTCTCATCTAGAAAGAAACCGGTAGGACAGCCTCCTTCCTATAAATGTGTAGAACTGTAAAGGATACATACTATATGGTCACACTATGTCCCTGAGTCCAATACATTCTTGTCTGAAGTGTTGACCTAAGTACTGGTTTCACCTTAGGGCCAGCAGCATGTCTAGGGGCCATGTTCCTAGGGTACCTGCTAGGCTGTTTGACCATCAGTTCTGGTTTTTTAGTAGAGTTCTTGAGCTATACACCTCTTTTTCTCATGTTGTCTCAGGGACTCTACGTTGTGTCCCTTCACAGCTGCCTTTGGTGGTAGCCAGACACCATGTGGTTATTCTGGTCTCGTGTTGATCCAGTCTCCCATTCACATGGATCTTTCTGTCTCCTGGGCTCTTTCTCCCCCTGTCTTTGTTGTTCTCGGTCATTATCTGTTCCAGATCATTTGGGACCATTTGGTGTATGTCAGATGGCAGCTTGCTAGCTTTTAAGACCCCAGATGCCACTCAACCAATATGGAGTGCAGAAGACTGTCTTAGCAAAAGACTAGTTATGCTAATTGACCTAGATGTCCCCTGAAACCATGATCCCCAGACTACGGTTCCTGCTACTCAGTCCTTTGAAATACTGTGTTGAGTTTAGAAAACGTTTCGGTTTATGATGTAGTCCAGTTATGTTGATCAGCTTTCTGCTGTGTGCTGTCATTGCTTTCACCAAACCAAATTCCTGTCCACTATCTATTCTATGACCAACCCCCTGCTTTCCTCCCCACCCTTGTAGCCACCAAAGAGTCTTTTCTTCTGTATGTAAGTCTATTTTTAAGTCCTTATAGCTGAGATCTCATACATATTTGTCCTTTTGCAGCTGACTGAATTCACTCAGTGTAATGTCTTCTGGTTGAAACCAGGTTATGAGATACTTCCTAAAATCACTGTTGTTCTTTATGTTTGCATAGTGTTCCATTGAGTATATGTATCGTAGTTTGTTAATCCATTCATCTGTTGGTAGGCACCTAGGTTGATTTCATCTTTTTGCTATTGTGGACAGTACTGCAGTAAACATTCATGTGTATGTATCTGTTCGTGTGACTGCCTTGATTTCTGTAGGATATACTCTGAGCAGCAGGATTGCTGGATTATATGGCATTTCTTTTTGTAGCTTTTTAAGGAAGCTCCAAATTGCTTTCCAAGGAGGTTGTACCACTTCGCATTTCCACCAGCAGTGTAGGAGAGTTCCAGTATCTCCACAGCCTCTCCAGCATTTGTTGTTTTGTGGATTATTGTTGGAGTGAGATGGTATCTCATTGTAGTTTTGATTTGGATTTCTTTAATAGCTAATGATTATAACCATTTCCTCATGTGTCTTTTGGCTGCCTGAATGTCTTCTGTGGTGAAGTATCTGTCCATCTCCTTTGTCCATTGCTTAATTGGGTTATTTACCTTCTTCTTGTTGACATTTTTTATTACTTTGTAGATTATGGAAATCAGACATTGATCATACATGTAGTTGCCAAGTATTTTTTTACCTTTCTGTAGGTAGTCTTTTAGTTGTCTTGGTAAAGTCTTTGGATAAGCATTAAGTGTTTGATTCTTAGCAGTTCCCATATATCTATGTTTTTGTCTGTTATTCACTCACTGTTGGTCAGATTTTGTATTCTGTCCAAGCAGTTTATTAGAACTTTCATTGTTGACCCTATTTTTTCTTCCATGATCTGTATCGTTTTAGGTTTGCTATTTAGGTCTTTGTAGATCCCCATTTCTTTGATCTGCTTTTTGATAACTTTGGTTTTATAATATTCTTAACATTCTGAAATCTTTCCCTTCTTCATATCCTTCCACCTCTCTTACTATGAGGTTGTACCTTCCAAGTGTCTCCTCAGAGACAGACCTTTGAATTCCTAACTGTCCTTACAGTATATTATCTCATACCCTCTTTGAGTAATACTAATTTTACTTTTTAATTGCCAACCCTACTTTGGTGTTACACATCCACATAGAAAACTGGTGGCTTATTGTGCTTGTGTTCATTTCCTTAACTTCTCTTGTCCTCTATTCTGCTATCCCTATTTCATTTGCTGAGTTGTTCTAACCCATTAATGTCTTCAGCATTCCAGTGAGTTAATATTTTGTTTCCAAAAAAAAAAAACACTCAAATTGATGGCTCCTTTGAAATTGTCCCATGTAGACTTTTTTATATATGTTTGATTCATATGGATGAAATTTCTCTTGAGTTTCCGATATTTCCAAGTAACTAGAATTGTGTTCCCAGCAAGTAGACTTCTGTCAGCTTAGGTTACCCATTAGTACAGTACATGTGATACTGTAGCCATCTCAGCACTTTCCTTTAATATTTGCTACCTCCAGGGATCTCTTCCTCAGTGATTCCTGGTCTTTCTGGTGGCTTTTTCTTTTAATTAGAAAAAACATTTTTAACATTCTGTATTCCTAGTTTTATCATAACCAGGTCATAACTCATATCTGCTGAAATGATAACTGACTATAAGAATCAGCTTAAAGATGGTTCCTGTGAGGCCATGGTCAAATATATTGCAAATTCCCGTCTTGTATATTATTTCTGACAGCAGCCATTTGTCACCAGCACTATTGGGTTTGGTGATCCATTGCAAAGGTCAGAGAGAATTCACGAAAACACCATTATCTATGGTAACAATTTTTAATGTAACAAAGATGTATGTAAGCAAAGAATACAAATGAAAAAATGTAGAAGTTGAGGTCTGTAAGTGTTTCCTGCAGAGAACCTCAGTACCTCGAGGGCTTCTACTTACTCTTGCAGAAATAAATGTTCCCATCATCAGTCAGGAAACCTTTTAGCCAGGAACTGTTCTGTGTTGTCACTTAGGCTGTGCCATCAGCTGCTCTCCTTAACAGGCACCCAGCTTCTCCTGGCCAGCTCCAGGACACCTCTTGGGCAGTCCCAGTTCTTGGGCATTTCTTGCTACTCTAGGTCAGGTATATAGGCAGGCTCCACAACAGCTCTTGCTACAGAACCACCTCAGTGGAGCGTCCTCTTCTCCAGGCAGCCACTCATGGTTCCCCATCCCTCAGAATGTTACATGCTCTGGCCAGGGTTCGGCCTTTACACGTTGCTTCCACCATCCGTGTTTGCCTATGTACAGCTTCAAATCTTTCTGTATTTACTTCCTGTGTTGCTGTCATAGCTCTTTTACTTGAGTCTGAGGGTACCTTAACACTGGAACCCTGTGTCCAAAGACAAGCTCACTTCCTGCTGTTGGATCTCAATGATCAGGAGGCCCCACAGAATCCTCAGTGTTTTTGCACTTCTGTAGACCAGTCCTATGACTGAGTGGAGTTCCCAAGGCAATTCAGGTAAAGGTCAGATTGGACCGGTCTACCCCAACAATCTGGGTTAGAATAGTCAGTTATAAGACAGGCTTCACAGCTAATCCTAGTGAAGATCAGTCTGGTTGTTTTCTCTAGCCAAGCCTAGTAAAGACTGACAGACCACATTCCCCAGCCAATCTGGGTACAGTTTCTGCGGAGGTCCGCCATCAGCCTTGTAGACAAAGTCACGAGCTCCTGCAAATGACGGGCTGAAGCATCTCACCTGTGACATGTTTTTTAGCCTACTGTCCTTGATATTATTTGGCTTCCTAATCAAATTTTCTTCAAAAAGATACCCCCTCCTCTCCTGGCACAAGGATCAGGGGAGATGCCTTCTGAGAGGGGCCCTTTTACTACCCCCTTGGTCTATGAAATAATATCGGGAAAACTGTACAGGAATTTTTCTGAGGAAAAAGAGCTCAGAGGAATGATCTCTAACACAGCCAGCTTTGAGAGCAACGAGGCCGGCCCAACCCCTGCTGACTTCCCCCAACTGCACATCCCCACCCATGTGAAAGGAATTATCCTCTTTAGAACAGCTTGAGAAGAACATAGGGTGGGGGACGGTAGATGTTTACTATCCCCGCAGGAGGAGATAAAATAAGAGCAAAGTAGGAACAAATAGAGATCATAAACTTTAGACCCTTCCTCGTGAACCTTTTAACCTTGAGGTATAAGTAGGGCTGATTGAGCTCGAGGCATCCTTAGGCCATTATCTAAAAAGCTTTGACAGTTAAAAGGATCACCAGGTTTCAGTTAACTAATAGCTCATGTGGCAGGGTAAAAAATTACATCACCTCAAGACCACGAGGTTTTTGGTTTCAGATTTGCCAACCACGAGGTTTTGGTTTTAAACTAGCCAGTAGATTGTGTGGTCAGTGGGCAGGGTAAAATTCACGTCACTCTTACTATAAAAACAATAAAGACAGACAGCCTTCTCTCTTGCTCTCTGGGTCAGGCTGCCTTAAACCAGAAAAGTCTCTCCTGTCTCCTTGATTCATTTCCTGCCGCGCCTCTCCCTTCCTCCGTGCGGGACCCTACAAAGTGTCGGGGCTGGCTCCCGGCAAGTTTCTGTTGGTGAAGCCACGTGTTTTCTCCTAGCTACAGACCTCATCTAACTTCACGAGTACTGTTGAGGATAAGATCAGCACCAAGCTGATTTGTGTAAGGTGGAGGTCAGACATACTTTCACTTTCCAACTTTTTGACCATTGTGACACCAGACATGGCACCATCCATGGCACCCTGTACTTCCGTAGTGGATTTTGATGATTCATTGAGATGGCTACACAGAAGTCATCAATGATCCTCATTGCAGGAATGGCAGGATGGCTCCTCATCTCTAACTTCGCAACTGAGAGGAGAGAGAATCAGCAACATCAGCCGGAGACTCATGAGGTGGCGGTTAGGCATAGCTCTTCTCTCCAACCTCTTGACCAGTTCTGGCACCAGCCTTCACTCCCACATCATTCTCTACATCTGTGCTGGATTTGGTAATCCTGTGCAGTAGGCACACAAAATTCACAAGCCATACTCAGAGTTTGGGGATTTATTAGGGAAATAACAGGCTACAGTTTAGGATCAAAGGCCAATGGACAGGGCAGAGGTATGCTTATGGTATGACTGAGGAGTGGCTTTCCTGAAGGAAAGTCTCTCCTGAGTCTTCCTCAACCTGAATTGTCACCTGGTACTTCCCTAATAACCCCCAGATCATGAGTGTTGTCTTTGTTTTGCATGGCTATTGCAGTAAATTAGCAAACCCATCAGAGAAGTAGAGAATGCCATGAGAGGGGTGGTTGGTGTCAGAATTGGTAAATATGGCAGAGAGAGGTGGTGTGTCGGAACCCTACCTCATAGGAATCAGCCTTAGACTGTTGATCTTGATATTCCTTCTTTGTGCCGGCAGAGGTGGCTAGACCCCGGGCCCCCAGCATTTTTACAGTTCCCAGAGGCACCCAGCTCCCACCAACAAGCTTCCTGCCTGAGGGCACTCAGATCTCATGCTGTGTGGTTCAGCATACCCGCTGTAGTGACTGCAGTCACTTGGCTGGGAAGCCCACTTCAGCTGTGTTGTGTGGGTCCGAGTTTCACTGCCATTTGTAAGAGGAAACCATAGCGCTGCAGACAATCGAGTCTATTGCACCACACCACTTCAGTTGAATTCCTTTGTGTATTCACAAATTGTACTAAAGGCAAGGCACTGAAAAAGGGGCCAAGTAAGGAAAATCCTGCCTTCATTGATAACTGTGTTTTGGGTCAGCAAAAAAAACAATGCCTTTCCTGATCGCCATTCTCAGTTTTGCAAAGCACTCACCGTCACTTCCTTCTCCTGGGATACCCACAACCAAATCCTCCCGTCCCTGATGACGCTGGGCCTGGTACACTCACCCATCACTTGCCTAAGTGAGGTGCTCTCATTTCCAGCTTCCTGGGATCAGGCCGCCTGTGTCCTGCATGTCCTGATTGAGATCAAAATGTGCAGGTTAGAAGGTTGCAGTCCTTCTGATGAACTGCCTGCCCAGTCCCTCTCTGAACATCCTCAGAGTTTACAACTTACAGTGACTCTGTTCTCAGACTATAAAAAGGGCAGACAGTGCCCACTTTGGGTTGGTTAGAATTCACCAAGACTACCTGTACTTACAGTTCCAAACCAAACTGTACCCATCAAGTTGATCCTGACTTAACAGTGACCCTGCAGAAGAGAAGGCAACTGCTCTGTAGAGTTTAAGGCTTTCAGTGGAAGCAAGACAGCCACATCTGTCTCCCAGGAGCACCTGGTTGGTTCATGCCACTGACCTTTTAGCTCACAGCCAAGTCCGTAACCACAGCACCATGTGGAGTTCATCATTTATTCTAACCAGAGAGGATAGAAATGAAGAACACCCTCAGGTGAGGTCTAGGAGAATTCCAGCAGCATACTTGCATTGTTTCCAGGTACATCCACCTTCTTCTAAGCATGAATGTCCTCAGCAGTCCAGGGAACCTTGTGGATTTCCTTTCTCATTGCATTTTGATTGGGGCCTCATTGCATAAGAATCAGTTAAAAAAAAAATGAGTATGCATGATTGCTTGGATCAAGTCCCATAGACCTTTTCTTTCGGGTTAGTTGTCAGGTATATTTGCATAGCCCCCACTTACTTCCACGCATTCTGCAGTGTTTCCTGAATATTCGGATTGCTGTAGCTAGAGACTGTTTTTGAAGGAAGGATCCCTCTTTTTTGCAGTGGTTAAGCACTTTGCTGCTAACCAAAGGGTTGGTGATCTGAGCCAAGGAACTGGCTGCTCTGCTAAAGAAAAATGTGGCAGTCAGTCTGTTTCCATAAAGAATGCATCTTTGGAAACCCTACAGGTCAGTTCTTCTGTGTTCTGTAGGGTCACTATGAGTGAGAATTGACTCAATAGCATTAGGTTTTTTGGGTTTTTTTTTTTTTTTATCTTTTAAGGGTCCAAAGACAAGCCAAACTGACGTCTGGTTTTTAGTTGCCGTGCACTCACTGCTGACTCTAGGGACACTGCACAACAGAACAAAACGCAGTCCAGTCCTGCTCTCTTCTCCATCAGTGCTGTTTGAACCCCGTGCTGCAGCCACTGTGTCAGTCTGTGTTCTTGAGGGTCTTCCTCTTTTTCACTAACCCTCTACCACGTGTGATGTCCTTCTCTAGGGGTTGATCCCTCCTGGTAACATGTCCAAAGTGTCTAAGACAGACTGTTACCGTGCTTGCCCCTAAGCATTCGGGTTGTACTTTTGGCAGTCCAGGGTATAGTCAGCATTCTTTTCCAACACCGCAACTCAAAGTCGTCATCAAGATGTTAATCTTCACTTTTGCTTTTCACCACTTTAAAGAGTATTTTACAGTAGATTTGCCCAGTATAACACATTGTTTATGTTTCTGGCTGCTGCTTCCATGGTATGGATTGTAGATACAAGGAAAGTGAAATAGATTATTCAGGACTGAGGTTTTTGATCTTTATCAGTAGGTGCTTCAAGTCCTTTTCCCTTTCAGCAAAAACAAAGTTCTATCCTCTGCATATTGCACGTTGTTGATGAGTCTTAAGTTATTAGTCTTACATGGATTCTAATCACTGTCTTAGTTTCTATAAATATTAGCAGTGAAATCACTTCATTCCCTTAGTGAATTTTTCCAATTCTACAGTTCTCAGTGTTACAAAGTTTAAAAGTTTGGTGTTCTTCTGTAAAGAAGGCATAGGGCTGGTGGTTGATCTCCTCTAACTTTACAAGACGGAAGGAGAATCAAGATCGACAGTCCATGGCTGATTCCTGTGAGAAGGAGGTCAGACGTGACTCCTCTCTCTGCCGTCTTTACCGCTCTGACACCAGCCGTCCCTCCCTCGGCACTCTGCTTCTCTGCTGGGTTTGATAATTTATTGCAGTAACTACACAGAGCTCAAAGACAATACTCAGTGTTATAGGTTGCGTAGGAAAATAACAGGTTCAGGAACCCTCAAGATAAGTTCTTCCATCAGAACAGCCGCGTCTTAGCTGTGTTTGCAGAAATGCCTTTCTGGCCCCTCAGCCTTTGCGCTGCTCAGGAAAGTGTTGCAAAACTTTCACCTTTGCCGTTAAGTACCCAGGGGCACTGTAATTCGCCAACAAGCCTCCTGTCCTAAGGCACTTAGCTTTCTTGCTCTGTAGGCCATGAAGTCCACTACACTGTCTCCCACTTTCATTTTTCTGCCACTGCTTCTCGGGAGTTCCTCTCTGTCTCTGGCTCCTGGTTCTAGGAGCTGCTTGAGTGAGTTCCTCTCCTTCCCACCTCAGGGATGGCCCTTTCCAAGCCCAGCAAGATGTAAAAACTGACCAGTCCCCTTGGTAGGACATAATTACCCTACTTGCACAATCCCACCCAATCCCTTGGGTGGAGGTTACAAGAACATGGCTAAAGGGCACACAAATGCAACCCATTTCACTGCATCTTGTTTTAATATACATACTCTCTGAACCTGATCTTATTCTGTTCTGTGCACTTGCAGTTAAATACTGCTGCGTAAGAGATCACTTCTGTATGGCCTTTTGTTCTCATGGTTTTCTAACTCCCACCAAATGATTGAGTGGTACTATTTAAATAAGGTGCTTATGGCCCACCACGGAGACTGGACAGTTGGCTAATAATATAGATAAGGAGCTTGAAACCCTAGTGGGGTCAGGAATGGAAATAAGGTGTATCAAACCGTGAAGTGATTGCTCAATTTTGCCATACCACCGAGCTTGAAGTAGAGCCAATCAAAGGGCACAGGGGACCTGCTGAAACTGAGAAAAAAGAGAGAGTGAACTACATCTTCTGAACTGAGATCCCTGCACTGAGAGCCCACTAGACGCAGGAGACAGATTTATAATATCAGCCAGCACAAGAGATGAGAAGCAGTGGCAAGTGCAGCAGAGATCCACCAGCAGCTGAACAAGGAGACCACATAGTGGGCTTCCTGGCTCATCGTGCTGGCAAACTGAGCACTTTTGGGCAGGAAGCCTGCTGACAATGTGGGTACATACCATACCCACATTTCCTCTACCCTGGCTAGCCCTCTCAGGAAAACCACTTCTCAACCTGTAGTTGCCACCTTTATGGCTTTTCTTGCCCTTTTTTTTTTTCTCCAGTAATCTTCCAACTAGAATGTAGGTCCATAAACACAAGGATTATATTTGTGAATTCTCAGCACCTTTACTATGCAGACATGAAAATTGTTTTCTACCAAATGTAACATTCTGTGTTTTCACAGACTATACCTGGTAAATAGTTATCTTTTAGTAAGGATTTGTAGAGTGAATGAATCTCTTCTTTCAGCATTCAAGGAACATTAAGTGTTGTGTTTTCTTTACACTTCTATCAGGGGGCTGTCACTAATGTCCACCACACATGAATGCATTGTTTTTAATTCGCTTCATTATGTATTAAGATGATGGAAGGATTCATTGTTCTCTTCTTTCCTAGATACCTGGAAAGCTGATAACCATCTGCTTGCACACTCACAAAATGAGAGAAGGGTGGACAAAATGGAACAATGGTGCGAATCTGATGCACTGGAAAGTATTGTACATCAGCACAAAAATTATTTTCCTTTAAGGGAAAACCATGCTATGTTTGACTTTTATGAAAAAGGCATGAAATCAAATTTAACTTTACCAGCAGTCTACCAGAGCATAAACAATGAAATAAAGAACTCTCCTGAGCTTAATGGATATGAAAATACCTTTCCTCATGCAGACCAGCAGCAAGTTCATACTGAAACGAAATTGCCTAAGAGTCAAGAGTCCAGCAGCACAAAGACCCAACACACTAAGCATCAAAAACCTCAGAAAATAGAGAAACCACATGTATGTAGTGAATGTGGGAAATCCTTCATCCGGAAGTGTTACTTCACTGATCATCAGATCATTCACACAGGAGAGAAACACTACAGATGCAGTCTGTGTGGGGAAACCTTTTTTACAAGCTTCAAGCTCAGTAGACATTACCACACAATTCATAAAGGACAAAAACCATACAAATGTGAGGAATGTGGCAAAGCCTATCTCTATAAATCCAAGCTCATTAATCATCAACAAACTCATATGGCAGAGAAACCCTATATATGCTGTGAATGTGGAAAAGGCTTCATCCACAAGATACACCTCACTATTCATCAACGAATACATACTGAAGAGAAACCCTATATATGCAGTGAATGTGGTAAAACTTTTAGTCATAAGGGAAATCTCAGGATTCATCAGCGAACTCATACTGGAGAGAAACCCTACCTATGCAGTGAGTGCGGTAAAGGCTTCAGCCAGAGGGGACATCTCATTGCTCACCATAGAACTCATACTGGAGAGAAGCCCTATGTGTGTGGTGAATGTGGTAAACACGTCAACCATAAGGGAAATCTCATTATTCATCAGCGGATTCATACTGGAGAGAAACCCTATGTATGTGGTGAATGTGGTGAAGGATTCAGCTGGAAGCCGTGCCTCGCAGCACATCAGAGATTTCATGCAGGAAAGATGCACTTTTCAGCAGTTAATATGGAAAATCATATCCCCACAATACACTTGTCATTAGTCATCAGAAAATTCACCTAAGAGGTAAACCCTTTGAATGCAGTATATGTTCAGAAGCATTCAAAATGAAGTGAGAGCTCAGGGTACATCCAATATCTCATGCACTGTATTGCTGCAGTCAATGTGGACAAACTTTTGTCTATGCTTGTTTTTTATATTTACATAAAAGAAAACACAAAAGATAGAAAGTATAGACTCTTAAGTTGGAAGACTCTTCTACAGCAGTCCACAGCCCATCCCATACCCTTGAGCCTGTTGTGCATGTGAGAAGCCTGATTAAGGCAGTGACTGTAACTGTGGCACCTGAGATTTCAGTAAACATCGGTGGGTTCTTAACTAATAGGACATAGTCTTTCTGGGACAGCCTGTTGCTACATGTGAATCCTCACCAGGTAACAGAGAATTTGTACAGCAGAGAAACCTATAGTGGTGCCTTCAGTATCCAGTTATATCTTACTTTATATCACATAAGATCTGTGGGATAAACTCAGTTACTTACACTGGGGATGAGGATTGAATAAAAATTTCTGCCTCATTGTATGGCTATAAAATGTATCTCAAGGGAAACCATGTGAATGCAGAGACTTGGAAAACCTCATACACTCTTCCTATGTAAATATATGCTTTGATATTGACATAATCTGGTAATTAGCACAAGCATGCATTCACCAGTTCTGTTGTGCCAGTTAATGAATGAAAGTGAGTTAATCTCTATGGAGGAAATAAATAATGTGAATTTTTACAGTACAAAAGATCATTGGTATCTGGCATGTTACTGTAAATGAAAAACCAAATAGAATGTGGTTGGTGGGAAAGGGGGAATATTGAATTGGTGATGTATGAATGTGTGTGTATGTATACATATATATGTAAATTCAGTTTGTGTGTCAGTGTGTAACTGAAAACTAGAGTGTTTCCCATACATAATAGAACTTTATATTATGCAGATGTACCCATAAAACAGTGGTCTTACATTGAATCTATTGGTTAATAAACCACATAACATTAAGTATAGTCTGTCAGTTCTATGTGGACATTGCAATGATCTGTCTGACCCAGTGGAAAAGTGGAGCAAGCTATGGAGAGGTTGGCTAGTGTCATAATTGGTAATAGTAGACTGAAGGTATGTCTGCCTGCCATGTCAGTGAAAGCAGTTTGGGGATGTAGGTGATTTACTCTCATTCTCAAGTTAGAGGACTTCAATTGCTAGGAGTGTTAGAAGTTGGTGTCAGAAGTGTGATTTGATGTGATGGCTCCAGGCTAACAGAAACGGGGCTTTGGAAGAGAGGGGATAAACAGGCATGGTGTGAGGCAGTTTTGATCCTGGGTTAGCTACTTTGATGTTTGCTATATAGTCGATTCTGACTCATAGAGACCCTGTAGGACAGAGTGGAACTGCCCTGTAGTGTTTCAGAGAACACTTGGAAGATTCAAACTACCAGCTTTTTGATAAGCAGTTGTAGCTCTTAATCACTATACCACCAGGTTTTCTCTACTGGAGAGAAATCAAAAACCAAATCCACTGCCATAGAGTTGATACCCACTCATAGTGGCCCTATAAGACAGAGTAGAACTGCCCCATAGAGTTTCCAAGGAGCACCTGGTGGAGTTGAACTGTTGATCTTTTGGTTAGCAGACTTAGCACTTAACCACTATGCAACCAGGGCCTCCATGCTAGAGAGAAACTGTATATGCAGTTAGTGTGGGAAAAGCTTCATCCAAAAGGGAAGTCTCATCATCAGCAAACTCATGCTTGAGAGATACCCTTGGTCTCTCAGGAATGTGGAAAATGCTTCCATCTGCATTCAAACCTCAGCACATCCAAGATTTCACATAGGAAGAAAGCCCTTTTCACATAGTGAATGTGGAAAATCTTATTCCTAGAAATTGTCTCATTATTAAGTGCTGTCCAGTCAGTTCCAATTCATAGCATTCCTATGCACAGTAGAACACTAGTCAGTCATCCACCATGCCTATAATCCTTTTTATGCTTAAGCCCATTGTTGTAGCTACTGTGTCTGTCCATCTTGTTAAGGGTTTTCCTCTATTTCACTGACTGTCCATTCTACCAAGCATGATGTCTTCCAGGAATTGAACCCTCCTGAGAACTTGTCCACAGTATGTGAGACGCAGTCTGTCTTTGCTTTGAAGGTGCACTCTAGTTGTACTTCTTCCAAAACAGATCTGTTTGTCATTTTGGCAGTCCAGGGTACATTCAGTATTCTCCAGCATTACAATTCAAAGGCATGAATTCTTCTGTTTTTCTTATTCATTGTCCAGCTTTTGCATAATACAGTGCATTTGAAAATACCATGGCTGGGGTCAGACACACCTTAGTCTTCAAGGGGACATCTTGTCAATACTTTAAAGAGGTCTTTTGCAGCATCTTTTCCCAATGTGATGTGTCTTTTGATGTCTGCTGCTTCTATGGGCATTGATTGTGGAGCCAAGTAAAATGAAATCCTTGACAACCTCGATCTTCATTTATCATGATGGTGCTTACTGGTCCAGTTGTGAGGATTTTTTCTTGATGTTGAGGTGCAATCCATGCTGAAGGCTATGCTCTTTTATCTTCATCTGTGTTTCAAATCCTTTTCACTTCCAGCAAGCAGGAAATGAACACAGGTTGTTAATGAGTCTTGCTCCGGTCCTGACGCCTTGTTCTTCATATAGTCCAGCTTCCCAGATTATTTGCTCAGCATGTAGGTTGAAAAGGTGTGGTGAAAGGACATAACCCTGATGCACACCTTTCCTGACTTTAAACCATGTAGTGTTCCCTTGTTTTGTTCACATGACTGCCTCTTGATCCTTACACAGATTCCTCATGAGCAAGATTAAGTGTTCATTAGACATCAGAAAATCCACACAGGAGAGAAACTCTTTTAATGCAGTTGATATTGGAAAGCTTTTGAAGTGAGAGCTCATTGTACATCAAAGATCTCATATATGAGCAAGAATGTATTGCTGCAATGAGTGGAAAAACTTTTGCTTATGCTTCTGAACTTTTATTCACATAAAAACACAAAAGAGAGAAATAGGTAGTTTCAGACAATGTGGAAAATCCACAGTCGCAGCTCATGTACAAGTGATCACATGCAAGAGAAACTTCTGTGAGGTGTAGTGGCAATGACAATGCCTTCTTTAGCAGCTAGGACATCAATAAACATCAGTGGGCACCTAACAAATAGGAAACTAGTCCTTATGGGCCAGCCTGTTGGCAGATACTGAACTTCAGGAAGTAGAACAATTTATACATTACAGACAGCTTATAAATACAGTGAAATAGTAGTTAAGAGCTCAGGCTGCTAACCAAAAGTTCAGCAGTTGGAATCTACCAGACACTCCTTGGAAACTCTATGGGACAGTTCTGCTCTGTCCTATAGGGTTGCTATGAGTTGGAATTGACTCAACAGCAGTGGGTTTTTGTTTGTTTATGGTATGCATTAACGTTTTATTCCCAACAAATGTGGGATAAACTCATAATTCGCTGGGGATAAGGGTTAAGCAAAAATTTCTACCTCATTGAATGGCTACTTAGTGTATCCTGAGGGAAATCATATAAATGCAGAGTCTGGGGAACCCTGATACTGTCATCCTGTGTAAATATGTGCTTTGATATTGAAACCTACTCTGATGCTAACACATATACCTTAGGTTTTCTTTTCTACAGATTAAACAAGTCTGAGTTAATGTCTGGAAAATTCTGTGAATTTTTGAAAGAGAAAAGATCATCAGGGTCTGGAATTTTGCTATAAATAAAAAACAGTAGATGGGAAAGGGGCAATACTGAATTGCTGGGATAAGGAGTGCCCTAGTCATCTAGTGATGCTGGTACAGAAATACCACAAATGAATGGCTTTAACAGAAATTCATATTTTCACAGTCTAGTAAGCTACAAGTCAAAATTCAGGGCATCAGCTCCAGGGGAAGGTTTTCTCTCTCGGCCCTGGAGGAAGGTCCTTGTCATCAGCCTTCAGCCGATCAAGGAGCTTCTCAGGTGCAAAGACCCTAGGTTTAAAAGACATGCTGTGCTCCCAGTGCTGCTTTCTTGGTAGTATGAGGTCCACAGGACTCTGCTCACTTCTCTCTCTCCTATCTCAAAAGAGATTGGCTTCAGACCTGATGCAGTCATGGAAATTTCATTGCTGTAACTGCCACTAATCCATCCTGTTAAATTATGGTGATAAGATTTACAACACAGGAAGTCACATCAGGTGACACAATAGTAGACAATCACACAATACTGGGAATCACAGACCAGCCAAGTCGACATACTTTTGAGCAAAAAATTCAATCCATGACATGGGCACATGTGTGTGTATGTCTACACATGTACACACACATGGATGTTTATTGATTTACATATATGTATACTGATTTATATATATACATGTGTGTATGCACGTATCAATTCAGTTTTCCTAGATCAGTGTGAAAGATTAAAAACCATTTCATAAATAATTTCTCTTGGTAAGATCATTACATATCTCATCCCTTTGAGGCATAAGTTAAACATGTACCAAATGTTCAACTTCCCCAAACTGCTGTACCATTCCAGCATCAGCTACTTCTCCCCCTAGTAGTCTCCCTCCTGTCGTTGGATTCAGTAATTTGCTGCATCATCAGCTACTTCTCCCCCTAGTAGTCTCCCTCCTGTCGTTGGATTCAGTAATTTGCTGCATCATCTCATAGACTTCAGGAAACAAACCTGAAGTTAAGTGAATTATCAGGGAAGTAATGAGTACAGTTTGGGTCAGGATCACTTGGAAGTAAAAAGAATCACTCAGGATACAGTTTTTCATTCAAGACAACTGCTTCTTGCCCTTTGCCGCTGGGCCGTTTGTTGCCCTAATTCACTGGTTAGAGACACCCACTGCAGAAAGCCAATTCTGAGACAGGGATAAGCTGAGTACCAAAAGCTTTATTATATACCAACCAGTATGTAATGAACTCCTCCAAAAGCCTGTCTTCCTAAACAAAAGGCCAGGAAAGTTTTGCACCATAGGAAAGGGAAGTTACACATATTCATTAAATTTCTGGTATATAGCAAGCATATTCAAAAGGTGCCAGAGACTTGGCAAAGAAATGGGAGTCAGACACTTCACTCCCATACCGGATCTGGCTGTGGCCTGCTGACATGTATCTGGTGCGTATCAGTTCCTTGATCCAACTTTCTTAGCTCCTAGCCAGAACTCCTTATGGGATGGAGACACTTGGCAGTTATGCAAACTTCTTGTTGGCATGGTGTTAAGCAGCCAACATGAAAAGTAATTACAAACAAGGAAGTGACAGGGGACTGGGATGAAGATTTCTAGTCCATTTTCCTTTTGTGTGGTCAGAATAGTTGAATCTCAGGCATTCTGACTGCTTTCTGCCATTATGGTCTGGGATCATGTCATTTGGTCTCTGCAGTCTGAAAGGACATTAATCATTTGTGAAGGTTTAATATGAAGGAAAGCTAAGCAACAAAATTACAGAATCAAGAATAAATTTAGCACCCCACATTGGTGAGTGGTGTCTGGGGTCTTAGAAGCTGCCAAGCTGCCATCCGAGGGCACAGCAAATGGTCCCAACTCAGCAGGAACGGATGCTCACTGAGGACCAAAATGACATGGGGTAAAGACAACCCAGAAGATAGACCCACATAAGTGGGTGCCTACATCGACTTGGGACCAGAAGAACTAGATGGTGCGCCCGGCCACCACCAGTGATAGCCACGATGGAGCTCACTAGGTTGAGTCTCACTGGTAACACAAAAAGGGGTGCACCCTGAGATCTCCACTAGAAGACCACAATTGATGGTCCAGCAGTTTTGGGGTTCCCCTGGGAGCATGGCCCCTGGCCCTGTTGCTGCCCTTGCCCATAAAATAACAAAGGTCCACTCTTTGGACAGGAATGGATTGGACTTGGCGATGCAGAGTGACCGTATATTGGATGCACTTTATGGTTCTATGCATCTATAGGATATCATCCTGCTGACCTCTGGCTGGAGGAAGGAGAGTGGGTGGAGAGGAGGGGAAAGGAAGACTGTTGGGAAGATGAGACATGTATGGAGCAGAGAGGAATAGCATGCTGTCACCGGACAGGGAGAGCAGTGGAAGTTGCATATAGGTGGGCATGTAAATTTATATGGAAATGCACATTTTCACTCAGTCATAATAAAAAAAAGAATAAATTTAGAGGGTTCCTGTGGGAGCATGGCCCCTGGCCCTGATGCTGTACCTGTTCATAAGTCATAATGGAGGTCAACTCTTCGGACAGAAATGGATTGGACTTGGTGACAGAGAGCAACCATAGCATGTGTGCCCAGCTGACATCTTACTGGATGCAGGGGAGTGAGTGGAGAGGAGGGGATAGGAGATTGTTAGGAGGATATGACCAGTACAGAATGGAGAAGAGGAGTGTGCTGTCACCAGGCAGGGAGAGCAGTGGGAGCCGCTCATTGGCAGGTATGTAGAGTTACATGGGATTGTATATTTTCATTCAATCATAAAAAAAATAAATTTAGAGGGAAAGAAAATGATGTAAGTTATGTCAGTGTTACTATATTGCTAGAGCCTGTTACACCTTCTGGGGCCTTGCCGCAGCTGGCTCTTGCTTAGAGCCTTTTCAGCTAAGTGCTACAACTTCTAGCTCCCCGGATTGTAGCCCCACTGTAGCTGTCTTGTTCTTGTCTTCCGGCTCCCAGTGTCTTCTGACATTTCACTGCACCACAGTCTCTCTCTGTGTTACAGCTATCTCTCCTGGGTCCAGACTTCCACTGCAGGGATCCTAGTTCCAAAGGACACTCTCACTCCCATCTTTTCTTCTTGATGGTGTTGAGGTCCCCATTGCCTACCTCTGTGATGTCTCATTTGAAGCCCAATGGGACTGCAAACCTAACCAATCCCCTTCTTTGGCTTTTACACAGCTTATTTGCATGGTCCCACCCACACAAAGGTGCCATAAACTTTATTTACATTATTGGCCAGCTGTCCAATGCCCACAGTGGGTTCCAAGCAACTTGTCTGCATAGTCTAACCTAATCATTTGGTGACAGTTACAGGACCATGGCAAGAAAGGCCATATAGAAATGATCCCATCCTACCACAGGCCACTCCTGGCTTTTCTAGCCATAGTTCTTTCTTATTTAGAAAATAAATTCCCTGTCCCAGTCATCTTAGCAGTCCAAAACTGCTGTTAACAATTAGTGTTTCAGTAGGGCAAGTTCATATGCAAGTTTAAGTTGTAACTGAGGAAAATAACAAGTTGACAGCAGCCAAAGTACAACCTTGAGTATATCTCACCTGAATATAGAGACCATCTCAAGAATAGATTTGATGCATTGAACACTAATGAGTGAAGAACAGACAAGTTGTGGAGTGCCATCAAAGACATCATGCATGAATACAGCCAGAGGTCATTATACAAAATGAGATTGGGTGCATTCAGGATGATATGGTCTTTGTCACTACTTTTATTCAACACTGTGCTGGAGTTACTAACAAGAACAGTTAGACTAGAAAAAGAAATAAAGGACCCTGAGTACTGTCTAGAGTTCTGGATGGCCACTGCAATGACTTACTGAACCCAGAACAGGCATAGAGTGCTGTGATTGGGACAGCTGGTGTCAGAATTGGTCAGGATGGTAGACAGGAGGCATGTCTGACCTCTCACTCATAGGAATCAGCCATGGGCTGTTAATCTTGACCCTTCTTCCTCCTTTGAAGTTAGAGGTGGTCAGACATCACCCCCAAGGCATTCTTACAGCCATCTAACTGTGAGTATGGTCTGTGAGATCTGTGTGGCCATTGCTGTGAATCATCTAGCACAGCAGAGAACTATAAAATGCCATGGAGGGGATGACTGATGTCACAAACGGTAAAGAAGTTGGAGAGTGGAAGTATGTCTGCTTCCCCCCTCACAAGAACAAATGCTGTACTCATCCTGACTCTTAGCACCTGGGAAGTTATGAGAGTCCTGATGCTAGGTTACACCAAACCAGATCATCCCACTTCCTAAACTCCAGTCAGGTTCCCAGGATAGGATAACTAGACCTGTCTTGAGCCCTGCACACCTGGTGCTGAACTCTTCTCTCAAAAGTTGTCATCCCAAGTGAGGGAGGTCCAGTGCATACCTATACCTGGTATATACAGCCTCTGCTCCCACAGCCAGGATTTCCATGGTCCCAGTGAAGATCACCCTTCATCCAGCCTCATGGCCTCGGTCCCTTTTGGACTGAGAGGCAATATTATCATGTACTGGTTAGGAGTGAGTCCAGAAGTCTCCTGCAACAACTCAGGTGTATGACCTTGAGCGAGTTACTTACCTGTGTCTCTATTTCATCTTTAAAATAATTTGCTTCATAGAGTGGTCATGTAAGGAAGTAAGAATGGTGCTAGGCGAACAGGCAATTAATAATGGCACTGTGATTCTTTTTACTGGTCCGAGTGGGAAGAGGAAGGAGAGCTGAGAATATAGGGGTATGTCATGGATTGAAATATGTCCTCCAAAAATGTGTATATGAATTTGGCTAGGCCATAATCCCAGTTTTGTGTATCTGTCCTCCATTGTGTGATAGTAATTTTATGTCAAAGAGAATTAGGATGGGATTGTAGCACCCTTAACCAGGTTACATCCCTCATCCAATGTGAAGGGAGTTTCCTTGCGGTGTAGCGTGTACCACCTTTTATCTCAAGGGACAAAAGGAAAGATGAGTGGAGAGCTGGGGACCTCACACCTCCTGGAAAGGAGCACCAGGAGCCTAGTGCATCCTTTGGACCTAGGGTCCCTGCACCTGAGAAGCTCTTCAACCAGGGGAATATTGATGAGATGGACTTTCCTCCAGAGCTGACAAAAAGAAAAACCTTCCCCTGGAGCTGAGGCCCTGAATTACTGTGAGAAAATAAATTTCTCTTTGTTAAAGCCATTCACTTGTATTTGCCTTATGCAGCACCAAATAACTAAGATAGGGTGTCTAACCCTAATCAGAAATTGTAACTTGATGAAAGTAAGTGTTGTCATGCACTGAGCCAATGGTATTCCATACTGTTAAATCTTGTTAGTAATCCTTTGGTGGCCAGTAGGTGGCAACTTAAGCAGTAATTCAGAATAATGAAGTAAAGCAATAAAGACCAAGAAGAGGGAGTGATCCCACATTATTTTTTGAGATAGCATGAACAGGAACTGGTGCTAAGTATGATTCCTGACACATGGGTTGTATTCTGAGTTTATCCTTTGGCCTTTTCTCATCACCCACTAATAAATCAAGATAATATCCATATTTTCTATCCTTAATTGTTTGTGTTACAATGACTGCTGACTGAGAAACAGAATGGAGAAGCAAGTTGAGGGCGCTAGTGATTCAAGGGTAGAATTCTCACCTTTCATGCAGGAGATGGGGTTCGGTTCCTGCCCAGTGCACTACAAGTGCAGACACTGCCTATGCTGCATGTTTCTATGGTGTTGTTGACCAAGTTTCATCAGAGTAACCTTACTTAGATGGACCAGGAAGAAAGGCCTGGTGATCTATTTGACTTTTACTGTTCTTACCTTTAATGGCCTTCTCCCTGTGTCCCCTCATTCCACCCATTCTTACGGCCACTATCATAGAATACCAGTTTCTTCACACTTTTTTCTGTTCTTCAAGTCATATCCTGAAAGCCATTTTCAGTGAGAATATTTCCAAGATGCTCTGCTTACCGTTGCCTTTTCCCTTCCCAGCAGCATGTCTCTGCCATACAAATACCTGAATTCCTACTTGTCTGTTTATAAACTTTAAAAATAAAAATAAGAAATACTGTTTTCAAGTGCATCCATATTATTTTTCTGCCCAGCTCACTATTAGCAATTTGATCTGGTGGTTCCTGTTCCCTGTGAAGTTTGAGCCTCTAAAAATCCATCCATTTTTGGCAAAGGTAGAGGATCAAAGAAACTGGACAGCTTCAGGACATCCTCCAGGTAGTCCTTGCCTAAGTTAAAAACAGAAAAACAACAACAAAAAATATTTTTATAAATAATCCGCCACATTTTTATTACTTGAGTGCTTTCTTCCTTGGGCGAAATGGTGGGTGAACGGCTGACCCATGCTACCAGGCCTCTTCTCGTCCTTGCCTCCAACCCTGAAAACCAAGAGCACTGCCATGAAGTAGATTCCGACTCATATCTGCCCTATAGGGCAGGGTAGTACAGCCCCATTCGGTTTCCAAGGTGCAGTTAGTGGATTTGAAGGCTGACGTTTTGGTTGGCTGCCAAGCTCTCACCACTGGACCACTGGAGATTTGTTCCTTGCCTAACCTTTTGCTGTGAAATCTGTTCTGATCAATAGCAGGCGAGTTCTTCACCACTGTGCCGTCAATCTTTGCCTCCGTCCTCAGAACATGCACTTTATCTTCTGTACGGTGAGTTTTCAAATATGGCTGCTTCCAGGGGGGACAAAGCCAGTACGGCGCAGACATATTACCTCCTAAAGCTATGCCGGAAATGCCGTTGTTGGCTCGCCCTTAAATACCTTGACGTTTGCTGCAACCGTAAGTGGACACGGTTTCTGCGCGACAAGTCGAGAAGTTGTAGCTGTTCACGGAAGTAAGTGTAACTTTTGGAACTCTTGGTAGCTCAGGAGAAAAACAGGTTAGTGTGGTTTTGTCCTTGAAGAAAGGCGAGTTAAGTGTATGGATGTGTTGTCTTGAGGACACATGGCGTTACGGAGAGTTGCGCAGGGGTGGAGATGCTTGAGAGAACGCAGATGAGAGTCCAGTGTCTTTGATGAGGTGAGCACTGTCAGGGTACGGAGGCTTTGCGAGTCTCTCTGCTTGTAAGAGGTGGAGGTGGTATTTATGATGAATAGGGTGTCTGGTTCAGGATTTAACATGGGCTGTGTGAAGGAGTCCGGGTGGGACGCCGTGGACTGTGTTCGGAGATGTTCGGTCCAGGTTTCTGTTAATACGGGGCTTGGGTGGATCTGTGTTTGTGGTACAGACGTTCGTGAGGCAGTTTGCTTCCGTAAAAATTGCAGCATTAGAAACCTTATGGGGCTGTCCTCCTCTGTTCTCTGGGGTCACTTTGAGTTAGAATCGACGTGACAGCCACGAGTTTGTTTTGTTTTGTGGCTGTATGTAAATATCTGCTTTGGGGTTTCTTGGGGAGCGTTGCTGTTAGGGGCCGTCCAGTCTGATCCTGTGCACAACAGAATGAAACACTGTTGGGTCCTGCACCATGCTCGCAATTGTTGCTATGCTTGAGCCCGCTGGGGAAGCTACTGGTCAGTTTATGTCGTTGAAGGTCTTCTTCCTCTTTTTCACTGGACCGCTCCATGATGTACTTCTCCATGGAGCATTATGAACTAGGTACCTATTTTATGAAATATTAGCTACTTTTATAGGTAATTCCTTGTATCTCTTTTTCCATGTCAAGTATTTTATTGTTTGAAAATAACCTTAAGTTTTCTCCTACTTTGTAATGTTTATACCTTATGCTCATCATGATGTATTGGCTCAGCTCTTCCATACAAAATCAATAAGTAGGACAATAGTTTTTGCCATGATATCTTTCTCTTGTTGCCCACTTATAAAATGCACTTGCTATATTGTGTATTCAGGATGTAGGATCATGAAGTTATAAATTTATCCAGGATTTCCAGTTTAGTGAAATAAAGAGGTTTTTTGTTTGTTTGTTTGTTTTTTTAGTTTAATGTACTATAGATGAAGGTTTACAGAACAAACTATTTTCTCATTAGATGGTTAGTATACACACTTGTTTTAGTCAGCTAGGCTGCTCTAACAGAAATACCACAGAGTGGATGGCTTTAACAAAGAAAAATTTATTCTTACACAGTCTGGTAGGTTGCAAGTCCATATTCAGGGTGTCTGCTCCAGGGAAAGACTTTCCCCTTGTTGGCTCTGGAGGAAAGTCCGGTATTGCATCAGTCTTTGTCCAGGGAGCGTCCTCACACAAGAACCTCTGGTCTGAAGGACGCGCTCTGCTCCCGGTGCTGCTTGCTTGATGGTAGCGAGGTTCTCAAATTGTCCTTTGTTTCTTTTTCCTTTTATTCCTTGCCAGCTAAAAGCATTAAGGGTGGGGCAAGTCATACTCCAGGGAAACTACCCCCACAGTAGGAATTCACAGCCCCACCTTAATCCTTTAACATACAGGTTAGCAAAACCACACAATGGAGGACAGTCCCAAGATACTGGGAACCACATCCCAGCCACGTGGCTGCACACATTTTTGGGGGGACACAATTCCAACCATGACAATACTGTTTTATGATGTTGGTTAAAAATCCCACAACATGTCAGCACTCTTCCTTCTCAACCTTAGGTTCCCTGTTACCCTATTTCCTGTCCCCTCTTACCTTCTAGTGCTTTCCCCTGGACTGGTGTGCCCTTTTAGTCTCATTTTGTTTTACAGGCCTGTCCAGTCTTTGGCTGAAGGATGAACGTCAGGAGTGACTTCATTACTGAGCAGAAAGGGTGTCTGTCGAGGCAGTTAGCCGGGTTTGTCAAATTAGAATTTTGTTCTACATTCTTCTGCACTTCCACCTGGGACCCTCTGATGTCATCCGTGTCAGAGCAGTCGGTGGTGGTTGCCCAGCGGCGTCTACCTGGATTGAACTGAGGCTGGTGGAGACTGTTGTCGATGTGGTCCTTTTGTCCTTGAACGAAACTTTCTATCTTCATTCATCCTTGCCCCTGAAGAGTGACGGTTTATTTCAAGAATAAAAACTGTCTATGTTATCTAGTTCATTTTTCCTGGTAACTATTGTTTATTTGTACTATTTTTGGTGTGTCTCAATATGAATGTAAAAAGTGGCTTGGGGGCATCCTCGCACCTGCTCCTCAAGCGTCACAAAGGGAGGGAGAGGCACTCAAGTTGGACGGCATCACCCTGAAGCTGATTCTGTGAGGTGGAGATCTGACATACATTAGTCTCCTTTTGTCCAGGAGGATACATTCCAGGACTCCCAACGGATGCCTGAAACCACACATAGTACTGAACCTTAAATATACTGTGTATTTTTTCCTGTGCGTAAATACCTGTGATAGAGTTTAATGTCTAAATTAGGCACAGCTTCACAGATACAAGCTTCCTTCTCACTGTAGATCTTAGCAACCCTAGCGTAGGAGTCAACAGCTTTCACTTTTTCCCTTACAAGAAGCACTTTAAAGCTTCACTTGTGCGTATGCCTACTCTTGCACTTTGGGGCCAGTATTGAGTTAAGACTTCTTGAAGACAAGTACTCCAGTACCTTCAACAATCTGATAACCAAAACAGTTTTTTTTCTTTTATTATGACTGAGTGAAAATGTACGTTCCCATATAAATTTACATCCCCACCTATATGCAGCGCCCACTGCTCTCCCTGCCCGGTGACAGCACACTAATTCCTCTCTGCTCCATACATGTCTCATTCTCCCAAAACAGTTTTTGAGTAACTAATGGATGGGTAGTGTGTGTGTGTGTGTGCGTGTGTGTGTGTGTGCGCACGCGTGCAGAGAGAGAGAGCTTATAAATTGTTTATTTTGAGAATTTTCCATGTAATATTTTTGAACTGCAGTTGACAACAGGTAACTGGAACTGGAAAATGAAACCACAGATAAGGAGGGGACTACTGTACCTGCTTTCTCCAACATTTTTACCAATTTTGACACCAGCCGTACCTCACGTGGCATTTTGACTCCTTGACTGGGTTCAGTAATTCATTGCAGTGGACACAGAAGAGCTCACAGACTATAGTCACAGTTACGGAGTTTACTAGGAAAGTAACACATTACAGTTCAGGATCAGGAATGACTCAGCCTGCAGTTTTCAGACCTGGACAGCCTCGTCTCAGTCATGCGTGCAGGCAGGCCTCTATCTGGTCGTTGGCCTCTTGACTTCTCAGCTTCTCAGCCTGACCTTTGCCCTGCTTGGGCAAGTGTTACAGAGCACTTTAGCTCTGCCAGTCACTGCCTGGGGGTACCCCAGTCTACTGGGAAGCCTCCTGCTTGAAGATATTCAACTTATCTTGCTCTGAGGGTCAACATGCCCACTACGGCCACCTCTTCTGTGGGCCAGGATGCCCACCATGCCATCTTGTACTGGTTTCCTGGTTTGGGTGCCACTGTTTCTCTTCTGCTGCTTCTGACCATCTTGCACCAAGAGGTCTCAGCTGACACATATATGTACACGTACACGTACATGTACACGTACACATATACATGTATAGGACCCAGGACCCTGTGTCCAAAGGACTTGCTCCATCCTGTCATTTCTTCTTAGTGGCAGTGAGGTTCTCTCTCTTCTTGCCCCTATGATGGCTGTTTTTAAGCCTAATGGATAGCAAAGCTGCCGAATCCCGTCGTTAGGATTGTGCATATTTGCGCAGCTCCACTTCTGCTAGAGTTCTGCGCATCGTCTTTGGATTGTCAGCAAGTTGTCCATTCCCTCTGGTGGACCACAAACACCTTATTTGCATAGTCCAACCTTGTCACAGTTTAGGGGTTACAAGACTATCCCTAGCTAAAACGGCCCTGTTAAATACTTCACCGCAACATATGTTCTGTTTAATTGGGCTCTTCTAGTCTTTAATTTTTCTAAATTTATCTTAAAAAAAATATATACATATATGTACAGCTGAACAAATAGCTTCACATATAAAGCACAAACCAGTTCCTGTGAGGCAGAGATCAAGTATGTCACAAATTTCTATGTATTCCAAACTGCTATGAGAGGGGAAAGCCTGAAGAATTGGAGCCTTTCCTAAAAATACCAGAAGCCTGAGGGCTTCAAACTGAAGAGTTACAGCCTTGTTGAAAGCACCTGGAGCCTGGAAGCCTGGCCCAAGAGAAACCCCCACACAAGTGCTTCCTGTGAGCAGGTCAGTCCTAGAGAAAGGAGAGCATCCTCTCGACTTAAGCATTTGCTTATCTTTATCTTTGTAACCATGTTAACACCAGTTAGAAGGTAAAATGATAATTTGTGAAACTGCTATGTCAGTGAAATTGCAATATGTAAATCTGTAGTTGCCAACTGGAAGCATGTATGAAAATTCCTGTTTGCTTTGAGAAGAGGTATAAAAGGTATGTTTGATAACGGAATGGCGTGCGCAGCTGTTTTTCGGACTTGAGTCTGACCACGGCACCACTGGTAGTTAATCGTTTTCCTCTTAAAAGACAAAATGGTGTTTAAAGTGTTTTCTGCTCTGCGGGCCGAACTTGTCTTTTTCCTGCAACAACTACGTCACTCCGTCTCTGACACTGGCCACGCTGCCTCCCCTTAGCACTCTTCTCTCCTCCACTTGGGTTCAGCAAGCTGCTGGAAAGACACACGGAACTCAGGAACTGTACTTAGGGTTCGTGATTGTAAAACAGGAACATCTGATGAAATACAATCTGATGAAATACAATCTGATGAAATACAATCTGATGAAATACAATCTGATGAAATACAATCTGATGAAATACAACTTGGCGGCCCAATTTGATATAATCTCTCTTGTTCCAGTCTCTTAATGGTGTTTTTGGCATTTGTACCTCTCACGGAATGTTCAGAGCCCAATCCGGAGTTAATATCTATTCCTGTAAGGAGCCGTTTGTAGCCACCTGGTTCCCCACACCGCTGGCCCGATGGAATCAGCGTATCAGTTATGTGTAGACACTTCTTCCTGGAGAAACTGCCTCTTAATCATTGGCACCCTCTGCCTTTCTTGCTGGTAGACAGAGCAGTCCTTATTGGCACATTGTGCCTGAGGGTGCAGGATACGTCTAGGCTGAGCCCATCGCTGCAGCACTCCCATGTCTGCTCATTTCGTGTAGCCGGTTGGCTGCCTCAGGTGAGTGTGTCAACAGGTGAGCCTGCTGAGCCCAGTCGTCTTCTGATCCAGGAAGCAGCATGTGTTGCTCATGAATTTGAACTATTCTAGGGGCACTGGATAAAGGGACAGGCAGCAGTATCGGGGGTCTTGTGTTAGGTGAGTGCCAGGAACAGCAACAACGTCTGGGCATTGAGGAAATGTAACACTTACATTGCATTTTGTCTTCAGCCTGTAGGCCCTGGCTCCTCGGCAGCAGGAAACCCAACTGATGGAAGGAGGAAGAGTTGGCAGGATTTGGGTATTGTCATTTCTGCGGACACTCGTCACAGGAGACAGACTTGTGAACAGAAATTTAGAGCTGACCCAGAAAACACAGAGTATCACAGTTGCTGGTCATGTCTCAAGAACAGAAGAAAGTGATTGAGACCCAGGTGACTTTTGGTTGATTATTATGCTTTCCTTTGTTCCCTAATGCATTTATAGAGGTCTGTAAAGTATCAGTTTATCACAAAAGTATACATTTGGAAAGTAAGTGCTGAAGAGAAGTAAACTCAGACTGAGTCTTCGACGTCAGACAAAAGAGGATCAGAACTATATTGTTTATGAAATTTAACACTGAATTATTGACAATGAACATGACATATCACTGGAGGACCCTATGGGTTACATTAGCTGTCACTTTGCATTTAGTGTTGCTCAGGCCAACACAAGAGAATTATTTCGACTTAAAAATTATATTCCCTGTTGTTTTGAGGTGAATGAAGATTATTTCCTCCCAGGATGTGAATATTTCATGGTACTTTTGCTCAGTAAGTTTCTCTGATAGCTTTTTCTTAGAGACAGTGTCGCGGATGATGTCCTGAACAGCGACATTCCCACAAATGCAAAAGCAAGTTTCCTGTGGCTGCTGCTTCTAGAGTCATTGCAGTGCAGTGAATTTCTTAATATGGCTGTTCTACCATAGTATTTGTGAATCCCACACAATAAATGGGTGGGGCTATGCAATTAAGGTGGTTGTTCCCCTCCAAGGGGATTGGACAGCTTGCTGCTGATGCAAATAAGGTGTTGTGACCCCTTGTGGAGGTAGGACTTTGCAAATAAGGTGTATGAAACCCTAGCAGGGGGTTGGTCAACTTTGCTATCACACTAGGCTTAAAGGGATACATGAAGAGGCGGGAAAGAGTTGTAACATGGAACACAGCATGAGACAGTGGCACTGAAGTAGCAAGAGTGATAACGCAAGAAGGCAGGAACCAGGAGACCAACACAAGACAGTTGTAGTGCATTTGCTGACCCACAGAGCTAGACTTGTAATGCCTGCTCAAGAAGGCTTTGAGGAGGGCCCATCAGCAGAGGGTGAGAAGACGCTTTCCTGATCAAGCACTATATTCTGAGTAGTTCCTTTTACTTCTGAGTCATTGCGTATCCCAAGTTGTAACTTGCTACTTCCGTAAGAAACCACGTAACTGTAAATATGTTTTGTGTGCTTTGTGAGATGCTGCAGTGAATTATGGAACCCAAGGACCAGATGGAGAATATGAGAGGCAGGAGACTAGTTACTGTGAGAGATGGTGGAGAGGTACAGCAGTCTGGGAAAGCTGGGCTTTTGGGACATCTTTAACTTATGCCACATAGGAACCAGCTTTATGCTGATCCTCTGTAAAGAAATCATTTTTCAGTCCCTCATAGACTCATGTGGGAATAGCCCAGGTAAACTCACTGGACAGCAGAGATGAACACATGCTAGCCCATGGACTCAGCCTCACAGTGGTCTAGGTTTAGCGAGGAATTAAAACCAGACATACTTGTAAAATGGAAGCAATGCACAGATGCCAGACCATTCTCAATGAACTGGTGTTTGAGTACGGTTATGGAAGTGTAGGGAGTGCCTCCGTGACCTCGCGCACGCTGTTCATAGCTGAGTTTTGTCGTCTGTAGCACAGTGATGATGATAATGGTGTCTTATAGAGTTATTGAGGAGATGAAATTAATGTATTTAAAGCATGTAAAAGGGTACCTGATATGAAAGAGCATCCAGTCTGTCCAGTACTCATTAGTACAGTGTTGTCAGTTGTCTCTGTCAACAATCTACAGGGTCACATATTCTCCTGTCTTGTTTTCTTTTTTTTTAATTTTTTTTTTTTATTATGACAGAGTGAAAATGTACATTCTGTATTTTTCTAATAAGTGCTGAGATCGAGATCGTTCTGGTATTGGTCAGTTAAATTATTTATTTTATGGAATACTTTCCCATATCCTCTGTGCCTGTAGAAATTCTAGCCTGTCTTACTGATTTAAAGGAATTGTTTATATGTAATGAGTGTTGATCATTTTTGTAAAAATCTCTTGGAAAATATTTTTTCCAAATGCCATATTTTTTTTCCATGCAGATATTTCAAGTTTTAATTAAAACTGTGGCATAATGTTTCAGCTTTTTCCAGGAATGGCTTTTGACTTGTAAAAACTTCGTGGGGGGTGGAGAAGAAATCTGCTATGAATGTTGACATTCCAGGGCTGATTCCTGTGAAGCAGAGGTCAAAAATAAACCACTACCTTTTAACCATTTTTTTTTAAAAAAAACAAAACAAAACAAAAAACAATTATGACACCAGCCATCCCTCCCATGGCCCTCTCTGCTGCTCTGCTAGGTTTGATACCTCATTGCAGTGGCTACACAGGACTCGCAGACAATGCGTACTGTCATTGGATTTATTAAGGAAGTAACAGGTTAAAATTCAGGATACAGTTCTTCAATCAGGACAGCTTCCTCTCAGCTGTGACAACAAGCAGACCTCTCCCTGACTGTCCTCTTAGGCTGGCAAGGCCCAGCCTCCCCTATGCTCAGGCAGATGTTACACAGCTCGTTAGCTCTGCTGACAAGTGTCCACATGCACTCCACTCTGCCAGAAAGCCTGCGTCTGAAGATGCTCAGCTGTCTCCCTCTATGGTTTGTTGAGCCTAACTTTACCACGTGCTTGGAAGCATCCTGCTGTGTCAGACAGCAGGCCTCTAACTGACTGCCGCTGCTCAGCTCTGTCCTTCAGGAGCCCAGAAGCACATAGCTCCATCCTCTGCCAGTCTGATGGTTGTGCTGCCTCTGCTGTTGCCTTCTCTTTGCTGCTGCTTCTCCCTGTCTCTGCCTTCCAAGACTAGGAGTTCTCAGTGCAGAGATCCTGGTTCCAAAGGACGTGCTCTGCTTCATACGCATCTTCCTGGTAGTAGTAGTCAGGTCCCTCGTCACACCTCTAGGATGAGTGGCTCATTGTAAGCCTAGGAAGATGGCAAAACTTTCCAATCACCTCATTAGGGTTCCGTATACCTCCTTTGCATGGCCCACCCTCACCAGGATTCCACACCCATTATAAGCTTGGTCTCATACAATCATTTTATGGGATTCACAAAGACCATGGCTAGAAAAGCAATGTTAAGTAATTCACTGTACTGCATGTGTGTCATAAATATTTTCTTCCCTTATTTTCATGCTTTAAGTTTTTTGAATTATCTACTGGTTCCCAACAAAGTGTTCCAACAGTTCACAGGCTTGAAACAGCTCACACTGTCTCACAGCTTCTGTAGTCAGGAATCCAGGCACATCCTCCATTGGTACCCTGCATCTTAGTCTCTCACGAGTGTGCGGTAAAGGTTTTGACCAGGGCCGGGGTCTCTTCTGAGGCTCAAATGGAGAAGGGTGTGCTTTCAGGTCCCTTTACTTGGTTGTAGGCAGGATTCAGTTCCCTGAGGCCGTCAGTTCATCACTGTGTGGGGCCAGAGGCAGCCCTCAGGTACCTGCCCTGTCGGTCTTCCCCCCAGCATAGCAACTTTTTTCACTAAAGCCAGCCGGATGGAAGTAACATATCTAATATGTAATCTAACGACAGAATGGCATTCCATTATTTTTGACATATTGTATGAGAGCAGAGCGAGTCGCTAGGGGAGCCCATGCTGAAGGAGAAGGGACTTGACAAAGGTGTGGATATGGGTATAATCACAGGGCTTAGAATCTGCCTGCCGCAGGTCTTTCATTCAGTAAACATCTATATTTTTGAGTGCAGAATCCAGTCTGGATATTACTTCTCCCTTACTGTATTTTGTCTTTCAAAGGTTATGAGTAGGGCTATATTAAGACATTCTCATTCTACCCATGTTTGCTAATCTCTCTTAGATTGACTCTCACTCAGCTCATTTTCAGTAGTTTGTTAAATTGTAAATTATGGCAGATAATGGTTTGTTTAGTGTTTTGGATATGAGGTGAACTTGTATGTTAATATGCATATACCTGTGTGTTTGTCATTAATGTCTGTGTCTTAGTGTTTGTATGTATATGATTTGTTTTTCCCAAATCCACTGAATTATCTTGTCTGTTGCTCTTTAAATATTTTGATTGCTTCTGTAATTCTCTTTTACAAATTATTAACTTATTAAACATGTCATTTCTTATAATTCAGATACTTGGGGTCTTTGTAGATTCTGATATTGGCTCATGTTGAATGTAGGCACATTTAATTCTGTCTGACACTAATATTTGTTTATCCCAGCACGTAAGTGGTTAAATACGCAGGTGTATGTACATATGCATATACACACACGTACACTCATGTGTATTCATATATAAAGACATATACATCGCACACTTGTACGTGTGTGTGTGAATGTGAGATGTTTCTCACTTAGAAAGAGGACTTCAGTGCTACTCATTAGAGAAACTCCTAATTTGATGAATGGATGGGTGATTAAATATACAAATACTGAACATTTTGTTAGGATTTTGAGTCGCTAACAAGATTTTTTTTTTTACAAAAAAAAAAAAAACCCAAAACTTCAAGACATGTATATCAGAACTACTTTCTTCACATTTCACATATCATCAAAAGGAAATGATTTCCTGAAACAGAGCCCTGTTATTACAGGAATCACTGACATTCAGTGATGTGGCTGTGGAGTTCACCTCAGAGGAGTGGCAGCTCTTGGACCCTGCTCAGAAGGACCTGTTCTGGAATGTGATGTTGGAGAACTACGACAACCTGGTGTCCTTGGGTGAGGATAGTTCTTGTGTGTCATTCTGAGAGTAGCCATTCAATGACTTTTCTTTTCTCACCTGTTGAAAGCTTAGGAATGTCTGTGGTGCTGTGAAGTGGTAGATTCTCAGCCTACTCTGTGGCCCTAGACACGTAGGGATACACCCCTTACTCTTTAGAGAGCAAACTGTATGTCATACGTTTTGATAGTGTTTTCACAAATGTGGCATTTTACAGGCTTCACAAACCCAGGACCAATTTGGTTTGTCTAACTACTTTATTTGCCTTAGCAGACTGTTTGATCGCTACATGTCAGTCAACCTGGACAAAAGTAACAAATACTTCAGGGGGTTTGGTAACTTCTCAGGGCTCAGGGGAAAAAAAATCTTTCAGGCTGTTTTTCCAAAGAATCAAGGCAAAGGCCACATAAAGGAATTCATTTTACCACAGCTTTGGAAGTTACATTCTAGAGAAATCGTCACAATTGTGAGGGGTGACTGAGGCTATGTAACAGTACCTTTGTAGGAGTTTAGGGAAGAATATGCCCTTCTGTTTGTTCTGTAGAAACCTGGTGGCATAGTGGTCAAGTGCTACAACTACTAACCAAAAAAGGGTCAGCAGTTCAAATCCATCAGACACACCTGGAAAACTGTGTGGAGCCATTCTTCTCTGTCCTGTAGGGTTGCTATGAGTCAGAATCAACTTGACAACAGTGGGTTTGGTTTTGGTTTATTTCTTTGGTGAGTATATCCTGATATTTCTGTTTGATAGGTTTCTTTTGCATAGGATTCTTCAGTCTTTAATTTCTTCATATCCTTCCACCCCACTTACTTTGAAATTCCACCTTCCAGGTCTTTCTCCAAAGAGAAAACTTTGAATTCATAACTGTCCTCAGAGTATAGTGGATTTCTTTTCCATTGGGAAGTACTGATTTCACTTCCTAACATCCAGCGCCACCTTGGACATGGCACCCCAATAGTAAATTGGTCTGTTGTGTTTTTAATCTACTTCTTTGACTTCTTTTCCCCACTCTGAAATTCTCTTAAGGTGGTCATTTTCATCTTCTTCTCTTGTTCTCTTCATCTTGTTCTCTTAACTCTGTAAAGTTTGCACCATTCTAATGAATTAACCTTCTCTGCTTCCCTAGAGGAAGCTGTTGAATCGACATCTCCCTTGATACAACCTAACATAAACTTTTTTGAAAATGTATTTTACTTACCTGAAGAAACATTTTTTACATCCTGCATTCTTGGTTACAGTATAAACTCCATTATAACTAGTGTCTGCTTCAGTTTAAGCTCTTTGTATGTTTACTAATTCTGATCATTAAGAATTTATGGAATGAATGAATCTGTCTTTCACCAGCGTGGATCAGTTGGCCCTCCAGTCTCTGTGGTGTACTGTTCACAGTGATTTGTATTTTACAATCTCTACAAGTTCCTCAAGGCCTTCTTTAGGAGGCAGCCAAATCTCATTTATTTGTTATGTATGGTCTTGCTTTGTTTCTATATTAACTATTTTGAAGTGTCACTTGTTTATATTAGTGTGTGTTTACCAGTGTGCAAGGAGCATTAAATTTATTTATACTCACACCATATAGTTACATACAAACTTTTAAAACTCAGTTTATTCTTAATGGAGACTGTGGAAGGATTCATTGTTCATTTCTTTCCTAGAAATCTGGAAATGTGATGATCATCTACCTGGGCCCAGGCAGAGTGAAACCAGAGTGGATGGAATGGAACAATGTGATGAACATGATGTATTGGAAAATATTGTTTATCACCATAAAAGTCATTTTCCTTTAAGTGAAAACTGTGATGTGTTTGACTTACATGAAAAAGCTGTGAAATCAAATTTAACTTCAGTCAACCAGAACAGAAGCTGTGAAGTAAAGAACTCTGCTGAGCCTAACAGAGATGAGAAAATTTTTCTCTATGTTACCCATGAGCAAGTTGGTACTGAAATTAGATTCCCAAATAATCAGATATCCAATACCACTAAGTCCCAGCTCTTTAAGCATGAAAAATCTCCCAAGATAGAGAAACCGCATGTATGCAGTGAATGTGGGAAATCCTTCATCATGAAATCTTGGCTCATTCATCATCAGAGAACTCATACTGGAGAGCAACCCCACAGATGCAGTCTATGTGGGAAAGCCTTTTCTGAAAAGTACAAGCTCACTGAACATCATCAAAGAACTCATAAAGGACAAAAACGTTATGAATGCACAGAATGTGGCAAAGCCTTTCTCTATAATTCACAGCTCAATAAACATCAGAAAATTCATATGGCTGAGAAACCCTATAAATGCCATGAATGTGGGAAAGGCTTCACTGAGAAGTCATTTCTCATAATTCACCAGCGAATACATACTGGAGAGAAACCCTATATATGCAGTGAATGTGGAAAAGGCTTTATCCAGAAGGGAAATCTGAGTATTCATCAACGAACTCATACTGGAGAGAAACCCTATGTATGTGGTGAATGTGGAAAAGGCTTCAGCCAGAAGTCATGCCTAATAGCACATCAGAGATTTCACACAGGAAAGAGTCCTTTTGTATGCACTGAGTGTGGAAAATCTCTTACCCAAAAGGCGAGTCTCATTAGACATCAGAAAAGTCACAGAAGAGAGAAACTCTTTCATTGCAGTGAATGTTCGAAAGCTTTTCCCACAAAGCACAAACTTATCATTCATCAAAGAACTCATACAGGAGAGAAACGACATTGCTGCAATGAGTGTGGAAAAACTTTCCCCTACATGTCTTGCCTTCTTAGACATAAAAGAAAACACACAAGAAATAAATGTGTAGATTCACATAAGGTGGAAAGCACTTCCCAAACTAATCACACCTCTTCATCTACCAATGATGTTATTCAGGACAAAAACCCTGTTAGTACAGTCACTGTGCAGATGTCTTCTGTGGCATCTCAGACACCACTAAGCACCAGTGGGCTCTTAACCCATAGCAACACAGTCTTTATGGGACAGCCTGTTGCCAGAAGGGAACCATCAAGAGATAACAGAGAATTTGTACAACAGAGAGTCTTTATGAATACAGTGAATGTGGTAGTGCCTATAAATACAGTGAACATGGTAATGCCTTCAGTGTCCAATTACATTTTATTTTACATTCCACAAAACCCATAGGATAAACTCAGATACATTCACTGAGGACTAGTGACTAGCAAAAGTTTCTGCTTCATTATGTAGCTATAACGTGTAACATGAGAGAAATCATCAGTGCAGGAACTGGGAAAGCCTAGTAAGCTCATTGTACTTAAAATATGTGCATTGATTATTGAGGTATAACCTGATTTTAACCAAAACGCATTCATGTCAATTGCTCTATTGTGTCAGTTAAATGAATGAAATTCTGAGTTGCTGTCAATAGATAAAATGAGTAATGTGAACTGTGGAAACAGAAAAGGTCATTGCTATCTGGAATGTTGCTGTTTACTGTTCTTACATGCATCAAGCCATGTATAACTCATGATGACCCCATGTGGTAAAAATGACAGATCACTTACAGAAGAAACCTGAAGGGCAATATAGGATTGGTGGGAATTGACATACATACATTAGTTCAGATTCCCCAGATGAATGTGAAGAAACAGTTGAGAACCGGAATGTCTACCATCAATTTTAGAACTTTATATTATGCAGAGGGACCTGTAACACAATAGACTTACACTAAATTGGTTAATGATTGTGAGGGATATTTGTCACAGACTGCCTTTGTATTTGGACCTGTTTCCAGGCACTGAAGATGCTGCAATAAATGAAAAAGTCCATGTCTTCTTGAAGAGAGCAGTGACTTAGCTGGATTATATTTAAGTGGATTCTTGATGCACAGCTAATACAGTGAAAGGGGGATGCAGTGTCTACAACAGGTTAAATAGATATTGAAGAGTTGGTACAGGGTGCCGTATGGAAGTTTCGCAAGTTAGAAAATTCTAAAAATCTTGTAAAGGTGACAGGGGCGTCTGACGTCTAACTTCACAGGAGGGAGGGAACATTCATTTCAACAGCTGTGGCTGATTCCTATGAGGCAGAGGTCAGACATGCCCCCACCTGCCAACCTTTTCAACGTTTTGACACCAACTATCCCTCCCATGACACTCAATATTTTTCTCCTTAGTACAATAATTCACACAGAACTCAAAGACAGTAGTCATGATTGTGGGGTTTATTAGGGAACTAGGTTACAATTCAGATTTGGGAGTGCTCAGAATATAGTTCATTGATAGATACAGTGTGTTTTTCAGTCACACTGACGGAAACACCCCTGAGCCTCTGCCATCCTTGGGAAAGTGTTTCAAAGCTCTTCTAGCTATGTTGATATGTGCCTCAAAGTACACCACTCCACCAGTAAGCCTTGTCTTGAAGGAACTCAGCTCTAGCTCCATGGGTTGGCAAACCTGGTTCCACCAAATGCCTGAGGCACCCTACTCTGCCAAGAAGCCTCCTCTCCAAAGGCACTCAACTTTCTGCGTGGGTTGGTAAGGCCACCATGCAGGCTCCTGTTGCTATTTGCCACTGCTTCTCTCCACATTCAGTATTAAATACTAAAGTTTTCCAAATTGTTAGCTCTAGTCAAGATTTATTGTCTCTCAGTCGCCTGGTTCCAGGAGTTTCTCAGCACAAGGATCCTGCATCTAAAGGATGCACTCCACTCCTGATTCTTGATTGGTTGTGGTGGATCCTCTCCTCCCACCTCTGGGATTGGTTACTTTAAGCCTAGTGTAATGGTAAAATTGACCAGTTTCTTTGTTGGCTTCTGTTTTAGTCAGTAGTGCTGCTCTGACAGAAATACCACAAAGTGGATGGCTTTAACAAAGGAAAGTTTATTCTTCAGCAGTGCAGTAGACTACAAGTCCAAATTCAGCATGTCCACTCCAGAGGAAGGCTTTCTCCCTTTTCACCTCTGGGGGAAAGTCTTTGTTCAGGGACCATCTTGGCACAGGAACATCAGGTCTGAAGGACTTGTACTTCTCCCAGTGCTTCTTGTGTGACCGTGTGAGGTTCCCTACTCTCTGTTTGCTTCCCTTTTATCTTGTAGGATGAAAGGATAAAGGGTGGTGCAAGCAATACTCCAGGGAAATTCTCTTTACAGTGGAGCAGGGAGGTGATCCTATAAAAGGATTCACAGTCCCACCCTAATTCTTTAACATACAGTATAGGAAAATGGAGGCAACCATAAAATATTGGGAATCATGGACCAACCACATGGCTACACGTATTTTTGGGGGGACACAATTCAATCCATGACAGCTTCTATAGGACTCATTTGCAGGGTTACACTGACACACAGCTGCCATGAACTTTACTTGCATTATTAGCAAGCTATACAATCCCTTTGGTGGGCCACAGTTATTAGTACAGTCTCAGTCACTTGGATATTAGTTACAACAGCATGACATGAAAGGCGATGTGAAAGAGATTCCTTGCACCACATATTCCCTTTACAAGCAGGTAATGTGGTAGATCTTATTCCCAGACGTCAAGTCTCATTGTGCAGCAGAAAAATCACACAGAAGAGAAGCCCTTTCAATGTAGTGAATGTTGGAAAGCCTTCCAAACAAAGCAAGAGGTCATTATGCATCAGAGATCTCCTGGAAGGACACCATACTGGCTGCAATGAGTATAGACAAACTTGCTTATGCTTCTAACTTATAAAAGGAAACACAAAGTTAAGTGTATAGATTCAATCAAGGCGGAAGACCTCCACAGCTCATCATGTGCCAGTAATCTCATGCAGGAGAAGAGCCTTGTTTATACAGTAGCTGTGCGGATGCCTTCTGCAGCAGCTCAGACAACAATAAACATTAGTAGGGTGCTAACTAATAGGGATGTAGCTTTTTGTGAGAGCCTGTTTCTAGAGGTCACCCTCAGAAGGTAACAGATAATTTGTATAGGAGAGAAACCTTATGAATACAGTGACTATTATACTGCCTATGGATGCACTGGGTGTGGTAGTTCTTTAGTGTCCAGTTACATCTTATTTATGCCCCACAAAACCCATAGGATGAACTCAGATACATTACTTGGGGATGAGGGTTGAATAAAAATATCTGTCTGATGAGCTACAAAGAGTGTCCTGAGGAAATTGTATGAATGCGGAGACTGAGAAAGCCTGGTGGGTGTCCTAGGTAAGTATGTGCTTTGATATTGAGTCATAATCCAGTGTTAACACAAACACATACACATCACTTGTTCTCTTGTGCCAATTTAACAAATGAAAGTTTGAGTTACTCTCTGAGGAGAAAAATACTGAGAATTCTTAAAACAGAAAACAATCATTGTTATCTGGAATATTGCTGTAAATGAAAAAATCACATAGGAAGTGGTTGATGGGAAAGGATCTCCCACTTGTTGACTGACCCTCTATTTTACCAGGCATTATGTCCTTTACCAGGAACTGGTCCCTCCTAATAACATGTCCAAAGTAAGTGAGACAAAGTTTTCTCATTCTCACTTCCAAAGAGCATTCTAGCTGTACTCCTTCTGAAACAAACATGTTTATTCTTCTGGCAGTCTGTGGTATATCCAGTATTCCTTGGTAACACCATAATTCAAAGCCATCAATTCTCCAGTTTTCCTGACTCATCCAGCTTCCACACCCATATGAGGTATTTGAAAATACTATGACTTGGGTCAGGCACACCTTACTCCTCAAAATGATACCTTTAGTTTTCATTGCTTGAAAGATCTTTTGTAGCAGATTTGCCCGAGACATCATAGATCTTAATTGTAGATCCAAACAAAATGAAATCCTTGACAACTTCACTATTTTCTTCATTTGTTATGGAATTGCTTATTAGTGAAGTTGTGACTATTTTTATTTTGAGGTGTAATCAGTGCTGAAAACTACCATCTTTCATCTTCTTCAGTAAGTGCTCCAAGTCCTCTTCACTTTCAGCAAGCAAAGTTGTGTCGTTTGCATATTGCAGATTGTTAATGAGTCTTTCACCAATCGTGTGGCCACATTTTTTATATAGTGAAGCTTCTCAGATTATTTGCTCAGCATATGGATTGAATAAATATGATGAAAGGATACAACACCGGGACACATCTTTCCTGACTTTAAACTATGTAGTATCCCTTCATTGCATCTGAATGACTGCCTTTTGGTCTATGAACAGTTTCCTCACGAGCAAAGTTAAGTGTTCTGGAATTTCCATTCTTCACATGTTATCAAGAATTTGTTATGATCCACACAACTGAATGCCTTTGCATAGCCAATAAAACATAGATGAAAATCTCTTTCATATTCTCTGCTTTCAGCCAAGATCCGTTTGGCATCAGCAGTGATATCCTTCATTACACATCCTCTTCTAAACCCAGCTTGAACTTCTGGTGGATTCCTGTCAGTGTGGAATATTGATTTTAATTGTGTGTAATATCAATGATACTGCTGGATAATTTACACATGGTCGTCATCAGTCGGATCTGACTTGATGACACATGGCTGGCTTTGGTTGGATTACCTTCCCTTTTAATTGGCACTAATATGCATCTTTTTTAGTCACTTGGTCAGGTACTCGTCTTCCAAATTTCTTGGCATGGAGGAGTGAGCACTTCTAGTGCTGCATTCATTTGCTGAAACACCTCATTTGGTATTCGATCAGTTCCTGGAGCCTTATATCATGTGATACCTCCTGAAATAGTTGAACATTGACCTTTTTTTTTTTTTTTTTTACTCTGTGTATTCTTTCCGTATTTTTTTGATGCTTTCTGTGTCATTCAATACTTTGCCCATCCTTGAAAATTAAAACTGGAAGGTTGAATTTTTTCTTAAATTGTTTCAACTTGAGAAATGCCATGTGTGTTATTCCATTTTGGTTTTCTAACTGTAAGGTCTTCACATATTTTATTATAATACCTTGCTTTTTCTTTTGGTACCTCCTTTTTAAATCTTCTGTTCAGCTCTTTTTCTTCATTATTTCTTTAGCTCTTTTACTTCTCCATTCATTTTAGCTATTCTGTGTTCAGGAGGAAATTTCTGAGTCTCTTCTGATATCCATTTTCATCTTTTCTTTCCTGTCTTTTTAAATAATCTTTTGCTTTCTTCATGTACAGTGTCCTTGATTTTATCCTACAACTTCTCTAGTCATTGGTGTTCGATACATCGAATCTATTCTTGATATGGCCTCCTAATTCGGGTTGGAATATACCCAAGGTTGTATTTTGGCCCTTGTGGCCTTTTTAAAAAATATTCTTCAGCTTCAACTTGAACTAGCATACAAGCAGTTGATGGTCTGTTCTGTAGTTAGCCCCTGGCCTTGTTCTGCTGATGATAATTTGAGTTTTTCCTTCATCTGTTTCTACAAATGTAGTTGATTTGATTCCTGTGTTTTCTATCTGGACAGGTCCATGTGTATAGTAACTGTTTATGTTGATGAAAAAAGGTATTTGCAAGGAATAAGTTTTCAGTCATACAAAATTCTATCATGTGATCTCAGGTGTTGTTTCTATCATCATAGCCCTGTTTTCAAAGTACAGATTCTTCTTAGGGTCACCAGTTATTATCAATGCACTTTGATTTCATGTTTGATCAATTTCACACTGCAGAAATTGATTTAAAAATTTTCTCATTTCCTGATTTTCGTCATTAGTGGTTCGTGTGTAAATATGAATAATAGTTGTATTAGCTGGTCTTCCTTGTAGGCAGCTTTGCCGTCAGAGCTGTCATATTACCCTTGATGTCCTGAATGCCATCAAAATGTCTTCAGTATTCAACCGAGAAGACAGAGAGACCCACAAGAGTGGGTGCCTACATCGACCCGGGACCGGAAGAACCGGATGGTGCCTGGCCACCACCAGTGATAGCCATGACGGAGCTCACAGAGAGGAGCCTCACTGGCAACACAAGAATAAAAAGAGGTGCATCATGAGATATCCACTAAAAGACCTAAATTGATGGTCCAGCGGTTTTGGGGTTCCTCTGAGAGCATGGCCCCCGGCCCTGATGCTGCCCGTTCCCATAAATTATAACAAAGGTCCACTCTTTGGACAGGAATGGAATGGACTTGGCAATGCAGAGTAACCATATGTTGGAAGCACTTTATGGTTCTATACATCTATAGGATATCATCTTGCTGACCTCTGGCTGGAGGAAGGGGAGTGGACGGAGAGGAGGGGAAAGGAGACTGTTGGGAGGATGAGACATGTATGGAGCAGAGAGGAATAGTGTACAGTCACCGGACAGGGAGAGCAGTGGAAGCTGCATATAGGGGGGCATGTAAATTTACATGTGAATGTACATTTTCACTCAGCTATGTTAAATAAAAAAAAAAATGTCTTCAATATTTTCTTTATCTTCAGGTAGAGAAAAAAAGTCATTGGGAGCCAGATGAGGTGAGTAGGCAGGATGTTCCAATACAGTTATTTGTTTACTGGCTAAAATCTCCTTCATAGATAGTGCCTTGTGAGGTGTTGCATTGTTGTGATGAAAGAGCCATGAGTTGTTGGTGAAAAGTTCGGGTAGTTTTCCTATAACTTTTTCACACAGCCTTTTCAGCACTTGCAAATAGTAAACTTGATTAATTGTCCAGTTGATACAAATTCATAATGAACAATCTCTCTGATGTCAAAAAAGGTTAGCAACATGTTGTAAATTCTTGATTTGGACTGACAGAACTTTTTGGTCATGAAAAATGGGCTGACTTTCATTCTACACTTTGATACTTTGTTTCAGGGTCATATTGGTAATACCTGTGTTTCATGACCAGTGATAACATGGTCTAAAACATCATCTTGTCTCCCCAAAAGTCTTGACAAACTTCGATTCTCCTTTGTTTTTGCTCATTGGTGCACTCCCTCAGGACCATTTTTGCACACAACTTTCTCATGCCTGATAGGTTCACTATGAGTTGGAATCAACTCAGTGTCACTGGGCTTGGTTTTTAGTTTCTCATGCCAAGATTTTCGGTTAAGATTTTCCTGTTTCTGTATTGATGTTTACTTGGTCTTCTACGCTTCTCAGTCAGCCAACAATTTTGACTCACAATTCAAGGAATATTTGCAATGTTTTTGTCAGTTCTGCTTGTTACTGGCCACCTTGACCTCTCTTCATCAGTGACACTTTCTCTTTCTCAGAAAAACATTGAATCCATTTGTACACTGCCATTTTTTTTAATGAAATTATCTCCATAAACTTGAATTAACATGTCCCTGATTTCACTTCCACTCTTGTCAAATTTTATGTTTCTTTATTGTTCTGATTCAAGCTTCACCATTCTTGTGATGGCACAGAAAAACAAGCAACAATAGTGAATGCCACTGAGCAAGACACCACCACACGTAGACATGAATACAGTTGTGAGACACTGATATTCCAAGAGTATGAAACCTTACTGAATTGTTTGTACAGTGTTGCCAACGTAAGCGCCACCATGTGGAGCCTATTGCACTTCACTACTTCAAATGCCTGCCTTTGTGTATTTATGTATTGTGCTAACTGAACTAAAAAGTGGGCAAGTAGGGTAAATCTTGCCTTCATTGATAACTGTGTGAGATGCATCAGCATGGATTCCCAGCTTCCCATGCCTATATTGTTGTTGCAAAGCCACCTATGTGGCACTTTCTTTTCTATGGCAACCTGGAACTAGATCCTGTCCTCCCTGCCAGGAGCCAGGTCCTCTAATCCTTAGATACCCGGGGTCGGGTCTTCTCCTCCCTACATGCCTGGGGCTAGATCCTCTGTGTCCTGACTGTCCTGAACCAAGTCAAGGTATATTAGTTAGAAGGACTCTGTTCTGAGTCACTGCTTGCACAGCTCATCTCTGAATTAGTCATCCTGAGTGCAGTCAGTTTGTAAATTAGAATGACAGTGTCTTTCTGATTGCCCAATAGGTGATACTACCCCTGCTAGGTATTGCTTCTTTTGGATTCATTAATTCTTTAGGAGGGCTCATGGATTGCAGGGAAACTACCATTATTTGCAGTCATTCATTTATTATAACCAAAAAGCATACAAATGAAAAGACATCTCAGGCATAGATTTGGGAGAGGTTCCAGCAGATGTCCGTTGTCTCCAGGGACATCCACACTGTCCTCGGCATGGATGTTCTCAGCCATCAGGGAGCCCAGAACTCCAACCTGCATAACATTTTGTTGGCTTTGCTTTATAGTCAGGATTTGGAACTCACAGATTCAGTATCCTTGATTAAAAAAAAAAAAAATAGATATGCACAACTGATTGCATCATGATCCTCTGGCCTCTTGAGGTTAGTTGCCAGGTATGTCTGTGTGGCCTGCACTCCTTTGTACCCATTGTAAATTGTTGCCTGATGGATTTAGAAAACAAAGACACGTTGACTGCTAAAAATTCCAAGGGCTGTCTTTTAGGGGACCAAAGACGAAAACCAAACGGAGTTCTTACTTCTACACTCACTCTAATCCTTCCCCTAGTTCTTTGTAAACGTTATGACTCTCTTCTCTTCAGTGTCTCAGTAAACTTTTCTAATTCTAAATGTTAGAATGATTAAAACCTTGGTGTTCATCTTCTTTTAATGTACATGTTCTCTTAACTGTGTTCTCTGTTCTTAAATCATAGGTAAATGCTAAAGTTTTGTGAATTTTTACTTCCAGTCAGGACTATACTTAAGATTTATGCATCTATCAGATTGTTTCATGTCTGTCCTGGGATATATAATAACCATCTTGAAGCTGATACACTTCAGAATGTTCTTTTTAACACTGTATACTTCCGTGCTATTCCTCATCTTGTTAAAAGATATTATCACCCCATGGAGGAAACTCTGGTGGCATAGTGGGGTAAGTGCTACATCTACTAACAAAAGGATCAGCAGTTCAAATCCACCAGGAGCTCCTTGGAAACTCTATGGGGCAGTTCTACCTCTAGGGCTGCTATGACTTGGAGCCGACTCAGTGGCAGTAGGTTGCTTTTGTTGGTTATTACTCCATGGATCAAATAAAATACTTAGCAGCAACCCTTTGTTCCTTATTTTCCCTACCCACGCCCAACAACAGTGAATTCATCAGTAATGCTTCTCTTCCTTGAAAAGATATCCTGACAAGGTCCGACAAATCCATGAACTGAATTGTCCTATGTGCTACATCCCTCATTGCTGAATATCACAACAGTTGCCTTCCAAGTACTCCCCTTGGGAAGCTATGCACTGACACCAGCGCCTAGTCCACCCTTCAAAGCAATTTTGAAACTGTTTCTGGAATGGCAATTGGGCACGATGGTATGGTGGCAAGTACATGAACTTAATTGTATAGCTGTCTGTGAGTTTTTAGCCAGTAAACAAATAACTGTATTGGAACACCCTCCATACTCACCTGATCTGGCCCCCAATGACTTTTTTCTTTACCTGAAGATAAAGGAAATATTGGAAGGAAGACATTCTGATGAGATTCAGTACATCAAGGGTAATATGAGGACTGCTCTGATGGTCATGCCAGATAAAGAGTTCCAAATTGCTTTGAAGGGTAGATTAGGTGCTGGTGTTGGTGCATATCTTCCAAAGGAGAGTACTTCAAATGTGAGTGAAGTGATATTAAGCGATGAGGTATGTGACACTTTTTCTAGGATGAGTTTGCACATGTAATTGGCAGTCTTTGTGGTTTTCCCACACATCCCTAGCCCTGTTACAAAAATCACTTTTACAGTTGGCAGCTACTTTCTTGTTGGCTTTCCTTGCTGTTTTTCAGTGATTTACAAAACTAGGATGTCAGCCCCATTAATGCAAGAAATATATTTGCGTGGCTGGCAACAACTTTACTGTTTGTATGAAAATTGTTCTTTCTCAAATATTAGATTCTGCATTCTTCACATAACCAACTCTGCCGGTGATAGAGTTGTCTTTCACTCAGGCTCTGTGGAGTGAATGAATCTGTCCTTCACCACGTGGGATCAGGAGCCCCTGCCCCCAGACTCTGTGGTCTGTGGGTCACATTGACCTGCTTGCGTGTTACCACTGCTGCATGTTTTGTAATGCCTTAGGAGGCTGACAATTAAGTCCACGAACTTAATTGTATAGTTGTCTGTGAGGGAGTTTTTAGCCAGTAAACAAATAACTGTTTTGGAATACCCTACATACTCACCTGATCTGGCTCCCTCATGACTTTTTTCTTTACCAGAAGGTAAAAGAAATTGTAAAAGGAAGACATTTTGATGACTTTCAGGATGTCAAGGGCAATATGATCACAGCTCTGATGGCTGTTCCAGAAAAAGAGTTTCAAAATTGCTTTGAAGGGTATATAAGAAGTAGGTGTATGTGTATTTATTTATCATGTATTAGCTGACCTCTCTGCACCGCTTTTACTATTTGTTGTTTATGTTAATTTATTTTTAACAGTTTACAAGGAACATTAAACATGATGTTTTATTTACAGTCATATCAAAGGATTGTCATTAAAGATACAGGTCACATTCGTGTGTTTTTCTTTAAATGGCTTCATTCCAGATCAAGAGAATGGAAGAATTCATTGTTCTCTTCTTTCCTAGAAATCTGAGAAGTTGATGATCATCTGCTTGGGCACTTGCAAAACAGAAGCTGAGTGCAGATAATGGAACAACAGTATAAACACAGGGCATTGGAAAATATTGTTCATAGGCACAAAACTCATTTTCTTTTAAGAGAAAATCATGGTACATTTGACTGAGATGATGAAGCTGTGAAGTCAAATTTACTTTACCAGCAGGTAGTCAGAACAGAAATAATGAAATAAAGAATTTTGTTGAGCTTAATGAAGATAAGAAAACCTTTATCTGTGCTGATAATGGACAATTTTGTACTGAAAAGAAATTCCCTGGAAGTCAAAACTCCAGCAGCATTAAGTCCCAAGTCATTAAGCAGCAAAAAAACCTCCCAAGGTAGAGAAAATTTGTGTATACAGTGGGAAAAACTTCATTAGAAAGTCTTCCCTCACTGATCATCAGTTCATTCATATGGGAGAAAAACCACAGAGATGCTATGTGGGAAAGCCTTTTCTAAAAAGTTGAAGCTAACTGAACATTATCAGACAACTCATAAAGGCTGTGGCAATCAGTGCTGAGAAGACACGAAAAAATTCATAGAGAGAAACCTTTTGTCTGCAAGTGCTGTGGAAAAGACTTCTTTGAGAAGGCAGATTTCAAGATTCATCAACAAGTTCATACTGGAGAGAAACCCTATGTATGTAGTAAATGTGGGAAACACCTTATCCATGAAACAGGTCTCAGTGCTCATCAGCAAACTCATACTGGGAGAAAACTTACTCATGCAGTGAATGTGGAAAAGGCTTCATCCAGAAGGGAAATCTCGTTACCCATCAGTGAATACATACTTGGGATAAACTCTATGTGTGTGGGAAGTGTGGTAAAGCCTTCATTCAAAAGTCATGCCTCACAGGACATCAGAGATCTCAGACAGGAATGACTCCCTTTTTAAGTAATGAATGTGGAAAATTTTATTCTCAGAAGTCAAGTCTCCTTGAACATCAAAGAATTCACACAGGAGAAAAACTCTTTAAGTGCAGTGAATGTTGGGAAACCTTTAACACAGAGCGAAAGCTCACTGTACATCAACGATCTTATAAAGAAGAGACAGCGTATGGCTGTAGTGAGTGCAGAAGAACTTTTACTTGCATGTACTGGCTTGTTAAACATAAAAAGAAAATTTGCAAGTGAGAAATGTGTGGCTTCTTTCAAGGTGGAAGATCTCTCCACAGGGAGGCTCAGCTCATCAAATGCTAGTGAGCTCATGCAAGAAAAAAATCCTGTTAATACGGTGACAATGCAGACGCCAACTGAGGCAGCTCAGACGTAGTAAACACCAGTGGGCTCCTAACAAATGGGAACATAGTCCTTGTGGGACAGCCTCTGGCCAGATGGGACCCCTCTGGAGGTAACAGAGACTTTGTACAGGAAAGAATCCTTGTGAATCCAGTGAGCGTGGTAATACCTTCAGTGACCACTTACATCTTAGTCTACATCCCACACAACCCATAGGATCAACGCATACATTCACTGGGCCATAAGGATGAGCAAAAATCTACCTCACTGTGTGGCTACAACATGCATCCTGCGGGAAATAAATCACATGAATGCAAACACCAAGAAAGCCTACTACACTCATTCTAAGTAAATATGTGCATTGGTATCAAAACATAATATACTTTTCAACTAAATGCATACACACCAATTGCTCTTGTGTATCAATGAAATGAAGTCGGAGTTCATATTAGTGGACAAAATAAATAATGAGAATTTTTTTTAACAAAAAAGATAATTGGTATCTGGAATGTTGCTTGTTGTAACTGCAGTGGGGTGGGTAACTTAAGATGGCCCTCCTAGCCACAGTGAGGAGCCATGGTGGTGCAGTGATTAAAAGCTCAGGCTGCTAACCAGAAGGTTGCAGTTTGAATTTGCCTGCCACTCCTTGAAAATCCTGTGGGCCATTTCTGCTCTGCCCAGTAGAGTAGCTATGATTGGAAATGACTCAACAACAACAGATTAGCCACAGTGCTTGTAACTCCAACCAAATGACTTGTGGGCTTATGTAAACGATAGGCTTGTACCCACCGAGGGAATTTGATACCTTACTAAAAATGTAAATAAGTTACAGCGCACCCTTGTGGAGGTAGGGCAATGAAAATAAGGTATATGTAACCCTAATGGGTGGATTGGTCAGTTTTGCCATCCCACTAAGCTTAAAGGGAGACAGACATGGAAGCAGAGAGAGAGGAGCTATGACATCAAAGACAGAGAGAGGCAGAAGAGGCAGCAGAACAAGGACAGAAAGGTTAGAGCTGCAACACTGGAGGTGGTAAGAAACAGTGGCAGAGAAAGTGTGGCAGGAGACTTCAGGAGATGGCATAATGGGCTTCCCAACCCATGGAGTAGGAATGCTGAGTGCCGTTGGGCAAGTGGCTTGCTGGCCCAGTAGGGTGCCTCCAGGTACTTGATGGAGTGAAGATTGCTGATCCAGGAACCTAGAGCTGACAACCTTCGGAGTGAGGCTTACTGGTACTTATAACCCCTCGGCATGTATAGCCAAAGCTAAAAGAGCTTGTAACACTTACGCAGCAGCACAGAATCCAGGCCAAAGGCCAGAGAGAGACCTCCTTGTAGGAAGGGTGGAAAGACACTGTCTTGACTGAAGAACTGTATCCTCAGCATTTCTGAACCTGAACTGTAAACAGTTACTTCCCTAATAAACTTAGTAACAATGAATATGGCCTGTAAGTTCTGTGTGGCCATTAAAAAAATAATCAAATCCAGCAGAAAATTAGAGAGTGCCATGGAAGTGATAGTTATGTTTGGTTGAAGACTTGGAAGAGGTGGCAAAGAGAGGAGTTATGTCTGATGTCTGCCTTATAGGTACCAGCCTTGGGTTTTTAATCTTTTTTTTTTTTTTTAATTTGTACTTTAGATGAAGATTTACAGAGCAAATTAATTTCTAAATAATTAATACACATTGTTTTGTGACATTAGTCGCCAACCTTATGATATGTCAGCACTCTCCACTACTCAACCTAGGGTTTCCCATTGCCAGTTTTCCTATCCCTTCACGCCTTCTTCTTGCCCCTGGGCTGGGGTATACATTTAGTCTCATTTTGTTTTATGGGTCTATCTAATCTTTGGCTGAAGGGTAAACCTTAGGAATGACTTCAGCATTGAGATAAAGGGTGTCTGGGGGCCTTAATCTTGGGATTTGCCCAGTCTCTGTCACCAGGCCAGTAGGTCTAGTCTTTTTTTGTGAAGTAGAATCTTGTTCTACATTTTTTTCTCCAGCTTACTTGAGGACTGCCTGTTGTGATTATTGTAAAAGCAGTTGGTGGTGGTAGCTGGATACCATCTTGTTGTGCTGGCCAAGAGCTAGAATGGCATAGAAACCAAATTGCATGGGAGCTAAGTGGTTATGACACTGCCTGTGAGCTTTGCCAGTTAGCAGTAATCAGTCAGTGGCAGGTGGCCAGTGGCAGAAAGGCCTCACGGCAAAGAAGGCTAATGGAGATCACCTATGAGTGGCTGTGAGCTAGGCTTTTTTGCAGTGAAGTTGCATAACAGCCAAGAGACTAAATGCAAACATCATCTGAGAGCTCAGGAAGCTCATAGAATGGCAGTGAACTTGACCAGTTAGCAGCTGAGAGGCTGTCTATAGTGGTGACAATAGTGGAGAGGCCTGATGGCAGAAAGCACCTGGGAGACCTGAGCAAGCTGCTATACTGTCTGTGAACTGGGCCATTTAGCTGTGGATAGATTGACACAGAGAGTTGGCAAATAAGAGCTAATTCTAAAAGCACTACCTGATTGAGCTGACTAGGCTGCTATCCTGATTATGAGCTGGGCCAGCTAGCAGCAGAGAGGCCTGTGGTGGAGAACTAGTAGCAAAGTGGCCAGATGGAGAGCTCCTGTGGCAGTGAGGCTTCAACAGCAGAGAACTGTCAGAGTTCCTCGTCTAGAATTGCAACAGCATGGAGTGTTTTTCCTCCAAGTGTTATTTTTCTAAAAAGCTGTCCACGCTAACCAGTTGCATCATAGTTGTACCCTGTTACTTTCTTGTTGATGCTCATTCCAAGCCATATTCTATTATCTTACTAATAAACTGCACAGCTGTTGAGTATGGTCTCTAAGTTCTGTGTGGTCACTGCAACAAATTAACAAACCAAGTAGAAAAGTAGAGTGTGCTATAGGAAGGAATTGCAGAGAAATGATGAAGTTGGATAACAGCAGTATATCTGACCTCCATTGCATAGGAACCAGCTTTTTGCTGATTTTGGTTCTTCTCCCTCAGGTATTTAGACAGTATGCTGCACAACAACTATTTACCCCCAAACTAATTATTATTATGATGTGTATACAATCCAAATTAAATTTGCCTGCCCTCCTATCTGCAGCTCCTTCTGCTCTCCTTGCCCAATGACAGCACACTCCTCCTTTCCATTCTATACATGTCCTATCCTCTTAACAATCTCCTGTCCCCTCCTCTCCACCAGCTCCTCACCCTTCTGGTATGAGGCCAATAGGACAGCATCCTATAGATTCATAGAACCATAAAGTATACATATCATATGGTCACACTGTGTTCCCAAGTCCAATCCATTCCTATCTGAAGAGTTGACCTCAGTCATGTTTTCTGGTCAGGGGCAGCAGACGGTCTAGGAAACATGCTCCCAGAGGAACTCCCAGGCCTTTGGACCATCAACTGCACTCTTTTAGTAGAGTTATTGAGGTGTACCCCTCTTTTTCTCATGTTGCCACTGGACTGGACATTGTGTGCACCGTCATGACTATCTTTAGTGGTGGCCAGGTACTATCTGGTTCTTCTGGTCACATGTTGATACAATCACCCGTTCATATAGGTCCTTCTGTCTTCTGGGCACTTTTTCCCTCATGTCTGTTCCCCAAACTGTTCTAGATTCCTTATAGTTTTTCTGAATATTTATAACCAGCTAGATTATCAGTTTGGAAGACAGCTACCTGTCTAACCAACTGGATGAGATCTTTATACATGCCTATTCCAAAGAAAGGAGACCTAACAGGATGTAGAAATTATCAAACAATATCATTAATAGTACATGCAAATAAAATTATGCTGAAGATAATTTTAAAAAACAGCTGTATCACTACATCCATAGGGAACTGCTGGAAGTTCAAGCTGGATTCAGAAGAGAATGTAGAAGGACAGATTATAATGCTCATGTCAGAAGGATTTTGACTGAAAACAGAAAAGACCAGAAACATTTTTACCTGTGTTTTATTGACTATGCAAAGGTATTCAAATGTGTGGATGATGACAAATTATGCATAACACTGCAGAGATTGTGGATTCCAGAACACTTAATTGTGCACGCATGGAAACTGTACATAGACTGAGACACTTTGAATAGAATAAGGGGATATTGTGTGGTTCAAAGTCAGGAAGGGTGTGCATCAGGGTTGTATTGTTTCACCATAGTTAGTCTGTATGCTGAGCAAATAATTTGAGAAGCTGGACTAGATGAAGAAGAATATAGCATCAAGACTGGAGGAAAACTCATTAACAACTGGCAATATGCTGATGATACAACCTTGCTTGCTGAAAGCAGAGGACTTGAAGCATTTATGATGAAAACCAAAGACTACAGCGTTCTGTATGGATTGCACCTCACAATGAAGAAAACAAAACCCCTCATAACTGGACCAGTAAGCAACATCATGATAAATGAGAAGACGTGGAAGTTGTCAAGGATTTCATTTTACTGCATCCACAATCACTGCCCATGGCGGAGGAGTCAGGATGGCAGACTAAACACAATCACTGCCCGTGAGAGCAGCAGTCAGGAAATCAAATGATTCACTGGGTAAATCTGCTGCTAAGACATCTTTAAAGTGTTAAAAAAGAAATCTAAGATGTCACCTTGAGGACTAAGGCGTGTCTGATGCAAGCCATTGTGTATTCGATAATCTCACATGTTTGCAAAAGCTGCACGATGAAAGGAAGACCAAAGAAGAACTGATGTCTTTGAATTATTGTGCTGGCACAGAATATTGAATATAAAGTATGGACTGCCAGCAAAATGAACAAACCTGTTTTGGAAGAAGTACAGCCAGAATACTTATTATAAATATGGATGGCAAGACTTTGTCTCCCGTATTTTGGACATCAGCAGGGACCAGTACTGGAGAATGACATCTTGCTTGGTAAAGCAGATGGTCAGCGGAAAAGAAGGCTCTGCTTGGGATGGATTGAAATACACAATGGCTGCAACAATGAGCGCAAGCTTAACAACAGTTGTGAGGACGATGTGCAGCCAGGCAGAGTTTCTATTCTGTTGTAAAAGCGTCTGCGCGAGTCAGATCTGACTTAGCAGCACCTGACAGCAACAAAGGATTATCAGTAACTTGAGAGGAACAGTCTGTGACTGTTTAAATGTTAAAATGTAAAAATACTAAATGAAATTTCAGTTCCTTAGTTGCACTAGCCATGTTCCACATATTCGATGGCCATGCAGGGCTGGTGCCTACCAGACAGTGTGCAAAACTTTGTAGCTGTTGAATGGCTGCAAGTTGTATGTGGAAAGGAATCTCTCTTTTTTATCCCAGAAAATTACACTGTGGAGCACTGGTTTACATTGTATTTCTCAAAACAGATGAAAATAGTAATATTTTGGTCTGGAAAGTTAATCAGATAGTGTTTTGTCATTGAGGTGAATGGGTAATTGGAAGGCAGTTTACAGAACGAAGCTGTCCCCAAGGAACATTTTTATGTCTCGTTTGAGAGAATACATAACTGAATATAGAGATTAAAGAGCAGAAAACAGGGAGGAGACCCAGAATAAGAAGAATAAAATGCAAAGCAAGAATTTTAGTCTCTAAAAATGGAGGTCGTTGTTAGTTGGCTGATGTGTTGATTCTGATTTGTGGAGACTGTGGCCATTAAGATTGTGTGTCCTCTTGGCTAGGCTGTGAGGCTTATTAGGCAGTTATGATGTAGACTGACAGTGGTATAAAAACAGGATCACCTCTGTGATGAGAGTCGACGTATTGTGATCACTTCCATGATGGGATCTAGTATGAGCTGCCAATCAGTTGGAAGGATAACTCCTTGAGGGTATAGCCTGCATGCAATGTAGGTGGACTTTCCGGCAAGGCTTGTGGGCTTTTGCTTGCTCTGGAATCGGTAGCTGGCCACTATTCATCTGATCTCTGGATTGTGGAGCTTGAGCTGGCAGTTTACTTGCTGATCTTGAGATTCAACAGCCTCTGCGGTCTGAATCTTGGGTTTGCCGGTCCCTGCAGCTGTGTGAGCCAGGAGAAGCCTCCCACCTGACCCACAGATTTGGGACTTTCTAGCCTTTGCAATCATGTGAGCCGTCTCCCTGATCTCTCTCCCTGTCTCTCTCTTTGTGTACATTATTATCTATATCTGTATTCGCTTCACTGGTTTTACTTCCCTAGCCTCCCTCGCCTAAGACAGACCCCACATGTACAGAGTAAAACTTCACAGGATTTTCAAAGCTGCGACCTTTCAGAAGAAGACCACCAGGCTGTCCTGTGAGACACCTCAGGGTGGGTTTGAACCACCAATCTTTCAATTAGTGTTCTAGCACTTAGCCATTTGCTCATCCAAGAACTCAAAAGTAGAGCCGAGTATAGGAAATGAAAGGAGGTTAAATCCTTTTGGATTGTCTTGGAGGCAAACCCTTACATCAACCCTGAGATTTACACCATTTCAAAGTTCCTAGGTTCTCTGCGACCTAGTGAGATAAGACACGTGATTTCTCTTCACTGTTCTTCTCACTTCTCTGAGTATAGAGCTCTTGCCTTGTCTCTTCTACCCCAGAGTTCTTTTTCTTAATCTAGTATGAAATGAATAATCTCTTCAGTAATTTATAAGGATCAGCACAAAGCTAGTTGCTATGAGATGAAGAAGGTTAAAGATGTCCTTAAAGTCCAACTTTTCCAAATTGCTATCTACTCCATCGTTTCTACCATCAACTCCTACTTCTTGGTGCTCTTCCTCCCATCTTTATTTGTCAGTGAACTCATACTGGAGAGAAACCCTGCATATGCAGTGAATGTGGAGAAGACTTCAACCAGAAGGGAGATCTCGCTGGACATTGGAAAATTCACATCACAAAAAAACTCTTTCAATACAGTGAATGTTGGAAAATTTTTGTAAGGAAATCAAAGCTTATTGTACATCAAAGATGTCATACGGGAGAGATATGGTCTGGCGGCAATAAGTAGCGACAAACTTTTGCCAACATGTCTTTTATTCATATAAAAGAGAAAACAAAAGATTGAAACATGTAGGCTCTACTGAAGTGGAAGACACTCCACAGCTCATCACAACTCACCACAAACCAGTGATCTCATGCAAGAGAAAAGCCTTCTTAATAACATGACTCTGCATATGGCCTTCTGGGGCAGCTCAGACATGGGTAAACTTTTCAGTGGACTCCTAACTAGTAAGAATGTAGTCTTTGTGGGACAGCCTATTGCTAGATGTGAACTCTCTGGCCACAACAGAGAATTTGTATAGGAGAGAATTCTTATGAATACAGTAAGTGTGATAGTACCTTCAATGTCCAATTACAGCTTGTTTTATGCCCCACAAAACCCGTAAGATAAACTTAGATTCCTGGGGGACGGGGGTTAACAAAAATTCCTACCTCGTTGTGTGGCTACAAAGAATATACTGAGGGTAATCAATATATTGATTAAGAAAGTCTGATGCGTTGTATTCTACATAAATATGTGCTTTGATAATGAAACATACTCTGATGTTTACACAGCATGTGCGTATCAATTGTTCTGTTGTGCCAATTAAACAAATGAAAGCCATGTGTGACTAGTGTGTACCCAACTGGATGGCACAAACAATGAGCAAGTTGTTCTGATTAAACAATTGTTCTGTTGTGCCAATTAAAGCATTTGTTTAATGAAAGCCAGTTAAACAAATAATTGTGGGGCATAAAGTGTAATTGGACATTGAAAGTACTACGTCATTCACTGTATTCATGAAGATTGTCTCATACAAATTCTCTGTTTTTGCCAGAGGTTAGGAGTTCTCTGTGAAGGAAATAAATACTGTGAGTTTTTAAAACAGAAAAGATCATTGGTATCTGGAATGCTGCTATAAATGAAAAACCACATAGGAATTGTTTGGTGGGAAAGGTACAATACTGAATTGGAGGGATATGGGGCACATACAAGGTGTGACAGTGAAATGTGCGAACTTAATTTTTCTAAGTGCTACATACCTCATTGCTGAATATCATTACCTTCACCTTCCAAGTACTCGCTTTGGGAAGCTATGCATCAATACCAGTGCCTACTCCACCCTTCAGAGCAATTTTAGAACTGTTTCTGGAATGGCCATTGTGAACAGCGGCAGGGTGGCAAGTTCGCGAACTTAATTATATAGTTGTCTGTGAGGGAGTTTTTAGCCAGTAAACAAATAAGGGTATTGGAACGCCCTCCCTACTTACCTGATCTAGCCCCTAATGATTTTTCTTTACCCACAGATAAAGGAAATGTTGAAAAGAAGACATTTTGATGACATTTATAACATCTAGAGTAATATGACCACAGCACTGATGGCCATTCCAGAAAAAGAGTTCTAAAATTGCTTTAAAGGGTGGACTAGGTTCTGGCATCAGGCATAGCTTCCCAAGGGGAATACTTTGAAGGTGACCATACTGATATTCAGCAGTGAGGTATGTAGCACTTCTTCTAGGAAGAATTTACCAACTGAATTGGCAGTCCTCATGTATCCCCTCAGATCAGGTGGAAGGATTGAACGAAAACTAGATTGTCTACTACATATAGCAGAACTTTATATCCTACAGAGGAACCTATTAAACGGTAGTGTTTTAGTCAGCTAGGGCTGCTCTAACAGAAATACCACAGAGTGGATGGCTTTAACAAAGGAGCATTTATTTTTACACAGTCTGGTAGGCTACAAGTCCATATTCAGGGTGTCTGCTCCAGGGGAAGGCTTTCCCCCTTGTCGGCTCTGGAGGAAAGTCTTTGTCCAGGGAGTATCTTGGCGCAGGAACCTTGGGTCTGAAGGACGGGCTCTTCTCCCAGTGCTGCTTTCTTGATAGTACGAGATTCCCAATTCTCTGCCTGCTTCTCTTTCCTTTTATTTCTTGCAGGATGAAAGAATTAAGGGTGGGGCAAGCCATACTCCAGAGAAACTCCCTTTACAGTGGAGCAGGGAGGTGATCTTCTGAAGGGATTTACAGTCCCACCCTAATCCTTTAACATACAGCATAGGAAAACCACCAAATGGAAGACAGTCACAAGATACTGGGAATCATCGCCCAGCCACATGGCTACACATATTTTTGGGGGGACACAATTCAATCCATGACAGGTAGTCTTACATTAAGTCTATTCATTAATGTAACAATATTTGTCATAAACATCCTTTAACCTGCCCTGTTTGCAGGAGTTGAGGATACAGTGGTAAATAAAGAAGAAAAAGCTCATGTTCTCTTCAAGAGAGCAGTTGAACAATATTTAGGTGGGATTTTTACACTCTGATAATATAATCAAAGGATGCAGTTTCTACATTAGGTGAAATAGTCACAGAGTAACTGGCACAAAGGATTTAGTTCGAAGTTTTAAGAATTAGAAAACACTAAAAACGTCTTGTGACAATTTCTTGCCAAACTTTAGTTGCCACTGAGTTAATTCCAACTCATGGTGACTTCATGTGTATGAGAATAGAACTGTGCATCCTAGGGTTTTCTATGGTTGATTTTTAATACATGGATAGGCCATGTCTGTCTGCTGGTTTGCCTTTGGTTACAATCTTTTGTGTTAATAACCAAGTATGTTAACATTTGCACTGCCTACGGACTCTTAGGGTAAGAACTTCTTTTAATAGTACCTAAGCAACCTAGGTAACAGTTATTTTTTGATTCCTATGCCTTACTTTCCCATATTGATCATAAATACCTTGATAGTTTTTGTGACTATCAAGGAATTTGTCATTTGTGACCCCAAGTTATTTTAAATTCCTTCACAGTTTTTGTGAATATTTATACCCAGGTAGTTTATTAAAAACTTGATAGTCACAACTTATGACTATTTTTTTAAAATTAAAAATCAATTACAAATCAATTTCTTAGTTACACTTGCCACATGTGTTCAACAGCCATGTGTGACTAGTGTATACCCAACTTGACAGCACAGACAATGCACAAGACTTTCTAGCATGTTTTAGTGGGTGGAATGTGTGTATACTGGGACGCTTTTATCATTTCAGAAAATTACATCAGGCAGCACTGTTCCCAGGACACAGACATACAACTAATTATACATTGATTTGGAAGTTGAATATTTGAGATAATGAACTAATCAAATAGTATTTTGTCATTGAAGTAAATGAGTCATTGGAACGCAGTTTACACAACAAAATTCTACACCAGGAACTTTTTTCAAGTGGTATTAGAGAAACTCAGCAACTGACTATAAGGGGGCAGAATAGCAAAAGAGAAGAGTCCCCAGAATAATTAAAATACAAAGTAGGGCAGGAACTGTAAGACTGGAGGAGAGGATGAGAGATGGGAGGATGTGAACCCTCTGGGACCTACTGATACGAGACATGTGATTTCTATCTTCATAGCCTTCTCACTTTTCTGGGAGTGAGGCTTTTGGCCTCTGTACAAATGGAGTGGTATAGGTGTCTGACCTCCTCTCTTTACCATTTTGACCAATTCGGACACCAAACATCCCTCCCACGGCACTCTGCTTCTCTGATGAGTTCAATGATTGATCGCAATGGTTACATAGGATGTACAGACCATTATGCCTAGTAGTGCCATGTCTTAGTCATCTAGTGCTGCTCTAACAGAAATACCACAAGTGGATGGCTTTAACAAAGATGAGTTTTCTTTCTCACAGCCCAATGGGCTACCTGTCCAAAGCCTCCAAGGGAAGGCTTTCACTCTTTGCCAGCTCTGGAGGAAGGTTCTGGTATTGCATCAGTCTTCCTTTGACCTGGGAGCATCACAGTGCAGGTACCTCAGGTCTGAAGGATGTACTCTGCTCCCAGTGCTGCATTCTTGATGAGGTCCCCGGGTCTCTGCTTACTTCATATCTCAAAGAGATTGACTTAAGACACTATCCATTCTTTTATACCTCATCAATATAACTGCCACTAATCCATCATATTAAGTCATAGTGACAGACGTAACAATGCGTAGGAAAATCCCATCAAATGATAAAATGGTGGCCAATCATACAATCCTATGAATCATGGTCCAGCCACATTGACACATTTTGGGGAGGATATGGTTCAGGCCATGACAGGCCATATTAAGTCATTCATTGCACCACACTGCTGTACACTTTATTTTGAACATTTCTTCCCTAAAGCTTGGATTACTGTCCACCTCTCTACCCCACAGCTTCACAAATTGCATTCAGGACAGACACTTTCTAGCCAAGAAGCAGAAATTGATGCTGTGTCAACCATGTCTTCCTCTCTACTTACTCTGTGAATTTAAATGTGTGGAAGTCTCAGAATCCTCACTATTCTGACATCAACTATGAGCATAATCATGAAATTAAATCCAAATTCTCATTTTTTTTACAGCTGTTCTGTTCTGATGCCAGCCACTCATGCAGCACTTCTTTCTCTGACCCTAGCTGCTTGGAGCTAGGCCAGATCTCACAAGTTACAAGGACACTGTAAAAATGACTTGGGGCAATGTCTGACCTCCTTCAAACCCGCAAGTGGGAAGGGGAACCAAGATCAACAGCACAAGGCTGACTCCCATGAGGTGGAAGCTAGACAAGTTTCCCTGCTCTGCCATCTTTAGTAATGCATCACTAACAACCCATTGCACAGCGCTGTCCACTGGGTTCAGTGATTCATGGCAACGGCCACACAGAATTCAAAGACTGTACTCACAACTGTAGTGTTTATGGGGAAGTAACATTTACAGGTACAGTTCATGCTCAGGAACACTCAGGATGAGAGTTCTTTCATCAGGATAGCCTCTTTCCAGCTGTGTTGACAGGCATTCCTCTCCCTGGCCCTCAGTCTCTGTCCAAAGGCACTCAGCTTTCTCTCTGTAGGCTGGGAAGCCCACCATGCCATCTCTTGCCATCAGTCTCTCCCGCCACAGCTTCACACTGTCTTCAGGGTAACAGCTCACTCTATCTGCTGGCCCCAGGAGCCTCCCAGTGCCACCTCCTGGTTGTTCTTGCTTGGTAATGGTGGGATCTTCCTTTCTGCTCTGGAATTAACTTGTTTTTAAGGAGAAATTGACTAATCTTCTTGGGTAGGCCACAATTACCGTGTCACACAATCATCTGGCTAGGAGTTACAAGGCTATGATTAGAAAAGCCACACACAAAGTAACTAATTGCACTACATACACTGTATTTCAGTCTAAGATTTCAGATGCTAGCTGCAAGGTTGGGACTCCCTTAGGATCCTCTTGCTTCGAGCTGCTGGTAACAGATTTGAAGTTGTCCTGTGACCCCTTAAAACCACTTCTGAATGATCTTCAGCAAAATTTTATTTGCATGTGATATTAATGATATTATCTGATAATTTCCACACAGTTGGATCACCTTTATTCAGAATGGGCATAAATATGGATCTTTTCCAGTTAGTTGACCAACCAGCTGTCTTCCAAGTATCTTAGCATAGATGAGTGAGCATCTCTAGCAATGCATCCCTTTGTTGAAACATCTCAATTGATATTCTGTCAATTCCTGGAGCTTGTTTTTCAACATTGCCTTCAGTACAACTTGGACTTCTTCCTTCAGTACCATCAGTTCTTGATCATATACTACCTCCTGAAATGATTCAATGTCCACCAGTTCTTTTTGGTACAGTGACTTTGTGTATCATTTCCATCTTCTTTTGATGCTTCTTGTACTGTTCAGTATTTTGCTCATAGAATCCTACAGTATTGCAATTGGAGGATTGAAATTTTTTTTTCAGTTTGTTCAGCTTGAGAAATGCTGAGTGCTTTCTTCCCTTGATTTTGTAGTAGCAAGTCTTTGCACATGTCATTATAGTACTTTACTTTGTCTTCTCAAGCCAGTCTTTGAAATCTGCTGTTCAGCTCTTTTACTTCATCATTTCTTCCATTTGCTTTAGCTACTTGACACTCAAGAACAAGTCACAGTCTTCTTGACATTTCTTTTGATCTTTCCTTCTTTCCTGTCTTTTTAATGACCTCTAGCTTTCTTTATGTATGACATCCTTGATGCCGTTTCACAACTCGCCTGGTCTTCATTCACGGTGTTCAGTGAAGTTATTCTTGAGATGGTTTCTGAACTCAGATGAAAAATAACTAAGGTCATGCTTTGGCTGTCCTGGTCCTATTCTAATTTTCTTCAGCTTCTAGTTGAACTTGCATATGAGCAGTTGATGGTCTGCTCTGCAGTCAGCTCTTGGTTTGGTCTGATGGATGCTATTGAGTGTTTCCATTCTCTCTTTCAATAGATGTAGTCGATTTGACTTATGTATATTCTTTCTGGTGAGGTCTTTGTGTATAGTCACCATTTATGTTGAGAAAAAAAGGTATTTGCAATGAAGAAGTCATTGGTCTTCCAAAATTCTGTCGTGTTGAGACAAAATAGATTGTTCTCAGAAAACAGGAAAACCTGGGACCTCCTAGCTGCCCAGCCACAAATACAGAGGTATCAAATGAAGGAACTGCTGAATACCAGGAAAACCTTGAGGGAGATAAGCCCTGGAGTTGTTTTCTGTCCATTATGATTAACTGTAATCCCTTAGGGCTACTGTTTTTGCAGATAACAAACAAACCACCTGTTCTGGTAACCATCTGCTCTGACAGCTTGAGCATCCCGACCATCTCCTAAAGGGGCTAAGGAATGAAGAGTTGTTACACATGAAGATGGGGGTCTATGCAGGCACGGCCACCCTGTGATAACGACCAGAAGTCTCAGCGGCCAGGGCCATCCTGAGACTTCTGTGCGCATGCGTCCTGGAAAACACCAAAGGACATTACCAGCATGAAAACCAAATAAGGAAAGATCAAGATTGATCATTCTGATAGGCTGAGTGCTGGAACTTCCGCATTACGACTAGCCTTAACAATCCCTAACTTGTCTTTGTTTCGTGCGCCAGACACAATAATGTCTGCACTTGTCTACTGAGCCTGCTATGCGGCATTCTTCCAATAAAGGCTGTTCTCTAAGTATTTTGTGCGCCTCCTATCTCTTTGAGCCTTCTAGCTGAATCCATTCTCTATGGTTGGCAAGAACTATGGTATATTCTGGAAACAATGCTATCTCTGACATCATTTCTATAGACAAAGCCATAGTTTTCAACTGCTGATTGAATACGTATATTACCTCCTTAATGAAACTGGTAATTGTGCATATTGTCTGTTTATTCAGTGTGGCAATTGCAACAAATTATCAAATGCAGGAGAAACGTAGACAAAGAAGAGGACCCAGCAGCAGAGAAATAGCAGCAAGCACAGGACAGCTAAGCCACAGAGAAAAGACAGCAGCCATACAAGCAATTTGAACTATGAGACTGGCAGAGAGAGATGGTGGGTGAGTCAGCCAGTAGAACACAGCTGGGTGTGTCCTGGAAACAGGTCAGTCACCAGGAGAGTTAGATGTATAGTCAGCTGGTAGCAGCTGCCCTTTGGGGCCATCAGATGGTTGTTCAATCAAATCAAATAGCAGTGTGGGACAAAGCTGGCCTACTGGCTCCGCTGAGAACCATAACCCTAACACTTAAAGAGAGCCCACCCTAGCTGCCAAGGAGGCAATCCTCTTGCAGTTGCCAGTGAGGGGGAGGGGACTGAGAGGAAAATTGTCCAGCGAGGGCTCAAAGGAAGCCTGCCAGAGGGCAGATGCATGGCCAAGAAGGGCCTTTTTGCCTGAATGGCAGAGAGCAGTTGAGAGAGCTGTCCTGGTGGGCAGCTGTCCTGCACTGATGAAGGGAAAGTTGTTCTTGGTCACCTCCGAGGAGTCACTCAACCTTGTATATGTGTTTCCTGGGGAACCCTGGTAGCACAGTGGTTGAGAGTTTAGCCACTAATCAAAAGGTAGCCAGTGGGAATCCACCAAGCGCTCCTTGGAAGCCCTATGGGGTAGTTCTACTCTGTCCTACAGATTGGAACCAACACAACTGCAAAATCAGTTTGGTTTTTGGTGACATGCTTCTTCATCTTGACCCCTAGTGGTAACTGTTACTTTCCTAAGAAAATACATAACTGAGAGTATTCTGTGTGTGTTCTGTATGATCACTGCAATGAATTATCTAAGCCAGCAGAAAAGTATAAAGTACTGTGGAGGGAAGGTTGTTAGACATAGTAAAGAAATTGGACAGTGGGGGTATTATACGTGACCTGCACGTCACAGGGATCAGCATTATGCTCATTCTAATTCTTATCCCTTGTTAGTTACATGAGTCCTGTCCTGATGCTAGATTACACCAACTCAGATGATTGTATTTCCTGAACTCATTAGTCAGGGTCCAAGGATGGCACAGCCAGGCCTCCTCTGAGGCCTGTAGACCAGGTGCTCAACTCACCTCTTGAAGATTCACATCCCAGGTGAAGGAGGCCCAGTGTATGCATATGTCTGGTACATACAGTCTCTGCCCCCATAACCAGGATTCTCATGGTCCTAGTAAAGATCATCCTTCATCTGTGCCCATGGCATCAGTCCCTGCCACAACCCGAGTATATAAGGTAGTTAGAACAGCACCTAGCAAATAGGCAATCACTAACGTTATTACCATTCTCTTTATTAATCATAGTGAGAATAGGAAGAGAAACTGAGATTTCAGGTGCAATGCAATACATTGCTTTTGTGTGGCCTTTCTCACTGTGTTCTTGTAACTTCCATTCCGGTGACTGGGCAGGACAGTGTGATAGGATAATTGTGGCCCACCAAAGGGATTGGTCAGTTTTGCTGTCCTGCCAGAATTGGGGTGAGCCATCCCAGAGGTGGGAAGGAGAGGATCTTAACAACACCAAGGAAGAAAAACCAGAAGCATAGAGTATGTCCTTGGGACTGAGATCCCTGTACTGAGAAGCTCCTGGACCCAGAGGACAAAGTACGAGCTGTAGCCCTGAAAATGGGAAGGAACAATGGCAGAGAAACTAGGTGGTGGGAGACAGTGCTGGGGGCCTCTCAGCTGTAGTGAGAAAGCTTAGTACCTTTGGGGACTTAGTGGCAGAGCTGGAAGAGTTTTGTAACACTTGCTTTGCAAGACAGAGGTTGAGGGGCAGGGTGGCCTGCCTGCAGCACAGCTGTGAAGAGGTCTTTCTGATGGAGGAACCATATCCCAAGCATACCAGAATCTGAATTGTATTCTGTTGCTTTCCTAATGAAACCCGTTACCGTGAGTATTATTTATGAGTTCTGTGTGGCCACTACAATGAATTTTCAAGCCCAGCAGAAATGTAGATAGTGGTAGAAGGGACAGCCACAACTGGTAAAGAAGGTGGAGAGAGAAGCAAGCACGTCTGACCTCTCCCTCCAGAACGCAGCCCTGGGTTGTTGACCTTGATTATCCTTTCCCCTTGTGAAGTTACAGGAGGTCACACACTGCCCCCCCCCCCACTTTTACAACAAGATGTCTGATCTTAATCATAAACCTGTAGCTTAATGAAAACAAATATTATTATGCATTAAGCCAAGGGTAGTCCATATATCATAATTAATCTTTTTTCTAACCCTTTGATTTCAGAGTCATTTGTTGGGGCTAGTTAGGTGGCAAATTAATAATTCAGAGCAAGGAAATAAAGCAAAGAGGAAGGAGAAGAGAGAGTACTCTAGTGTTATATTTGAACTGGTGCCAAGTGTGAGGATGATGCATAGATTGTGTTTTGAGTTGATCATGTGACCTTTTATCATCACCCTCCCATACCATATATTCAAGATACACCTGTGTTTTCTATTCTTAATTGCTTGTGTTATAATGACTGCTGGCTGAAAGATGCAATAGAGATTTAAATTGAGGGTAGTGGTGATTCACTGGTAGAATCCTCACCTTCCTTGCAGATGAGGTTCAATTCCTGACCACTGCATCTCCACCTGTGTCAATGAAGCCTTGTACCTTTCTTTGAACCAGTTTCATCAGAGTGTCCTTACTGTAATGGACTAGAAAGAAAGGCCTTGTGATCAACTTGCCTTTTACTGACCTCATCTTTAGTGACCTTTCACCTATGCCCCACTGCAAATATTTCCAAGGCTCATCCCACCAGATTTTTTATCATGCCTTTGGTTGACTGGAAACCCTGGTGATGTAGTGGTCAAGTGCTGCGGCTGCTAACCAAAAGGTCAGCAGTTCAAATCTGCCAGATGCTCCTTGGAACCTCTATGGGGCAGTTCTCCCCTGTCCTGTAGGGTCATTATGAGTTTGAATCAACTCAATGGCAATGAGTTTGGTTTGGGTTTGGTTTGTAATACAATATCAGTCTTCCCAAACCTTTTTTTGACCTGATGCCATTTCCTAAAAGCTGTTTTCTGTGGTGCTCTGCTTTAAAGATTTCTTGTCTTTTCTCTTCTCATGAGCATGCCTCAACTGTACAGAACACTTGAACTCCTGTTTGTCCATTTCCAAACTTTTTTCTATTTTTTTGAACATACTGTTTTAAGTAAAGGCCTTGTTATTATTCTAACCAGAACACTAAAAACAACTTGGTCCATTCCATCATTTCCTTGTGAAACTCACATCTCTGAAAATCTGTACATTTTCATTAATGGTAGAGAATCCAGGAAAATGGGACTGTTTCGGTGTCTTCCTGTCCTCAAGGCAGTGCTTGTCTGGAACAAAAAGGACCAAACCCGTTGCCCACAACTTGAGTCTGACTGGACTCACAGTGTTCCTATTAAAATAAAAATAAAAAAACCCAAACATGTTGTTGAGTCAGTTCTGATTTACAGTTCTGTAGGGCAGAATAAAACTACTCCATAGGGTTTCCAAGGCTGTCAACCTTTACAGAAGCTGACTGCCACATCTTTCTCCCACAGAGAGACTGATGGGTCGGTTGAAGACACCAAACTTTCAGTTAGCAGACAAATACTTAACCACTCTACAACCAGGGCTCTTTAAGCCCTTGCCAATTGCCCCCAAACAGTCATGTGCCTGTTGTGGAAATCCTGGCGGTTAGTGGTTAAGATCAAGGGCTGCTAACGGAAATGTCAGCAATTGGAATTCACCAGGAGCTCCCTGGAAACTATGGGGCAGTTCTACTCTGTCTACAGGGTCGATATAAGTTGGAATTGACTCGAGAATAACGGGTTTGGTTGTTGGTTGGGGGCCCACCGTACGGCAGGCATTCCAATATGGCCGCTTCCAGGGAGCTACGTCGCCTCGGGCGCAGACATATTACCTCCTCAGCCTGTACCGGAAATGCTATTGTTCGGACCCTCGTCGGCTACCGTACATGTACACAGCTGCAGCGCGATAGATCGACAACAAAAAGCCGCTCGCGGAATTAAGGTGAACTTTTTTAGAACTCTTCGTGGTAAAGGAGAAAAACAGGTTAGTATTGCTTTTGGTTCTTGGAACAAGGCGAAAAAGGTGCGTGGAGGTGGGGTAGTGACAACCCTTGGATTTCCTGACAAACGTGCTGGAGTGGTGGCTTTGGGGGCAAGTGGTGGGAGTCGGTGCTTTTGCGGTCAGTCAGGAGGGGCACCCCTTTGTATAACGATTAAAGCCTGCCCCGACTGTCAAGGTGTACGTCAGCGGATCACTGTGCTTGTAAGCGGGGCAGATGGTATTTACGATGAGTGCGGTATCTGATTGAGGGCTGGTGTTTGATACAGGGCTGTCTGAAGTTGGAGCCTGCTGGGTAGACTGCTAGGGGCCCTCTGATTCAGGTTTGACAGTAATATCGGGGTTAGGTTGATTTGTGTCTGTGATAACGGAGTTTCCTGAAGCAGTCGGTTTCCGTAAGGATTACAGCCTTGGAAACCCCTGTAGGAGCAGTTCTACTCTTGTCTTGTCGGGTCGCTAAGAGTCAGAATCGACTTGAGGGCAACAGATTGGTTTGTTTTTTGGATGTAGGTAAAAATGTCCTTGGAGATTCCTTAGTGGAGCATTTTTACTTTAATTAAGAAATTCTTCGCATCTGTCCGTGTAGGTGATCATACTGTTTGACAATAACCCATATTATCTGCCTTACTTTGTAATGTTTGTACCTTATGCTTATCGTGATGCTGTTGTTTTAGCTGTTTTGTACAAAATCATTAAGTAGGTTGGTAGTCTTTATTATAGTGTTTCTGTTTTGTTGTCCAGTCATAAAATGCACTTGCTATATTGCCTTTTCAGGATTAAGATCATAGACTTATAAATAAAACCTGGATTTTATGTTTAATGAAATAAAGAGATTTATAGATTTATTTCAAGAATAAAAATTGTTTTATCTAAATAATATCTGTCATTAATTCCTTATATTGTTTATTTGTGCCACTTCTGTTTTGATCCTTCTTAATACAAATATAAAAGGTGGCTTTGGGACCTCATGACATCTCCTAGTCTGACATCATAAGGGGAAGGAGAGCTAATCGAGATTGATAACCCCAGCCAAAAACTGATTCCTGGGAAGTGGAGGTCAGACATACCTCTTTCATCAACGTATTTACCAATTTTAACATCAGCCATACATCCCATGGCACTCTCTGCTCCTCTGCTAGGTTTCATAATTTGTTGCAGTGGTCACAGAAAACTCACAAGTCATACTCACAGTTATGAAAGATCGTCTTCTCAACTGCGCCTGCAGGCCAGCTTTTATCTGGTCCTCGGCCTCTTGGCCCCACAGCCTGACCTCTGCCCTGCTTGGGCAAGTTTTTCTCAAACTCTTTAGCTCTGCCCAGTTACTGCCCGGTGGTACTCTGATCCACCAGGAAGCCACTTGCCTGAAGATGCTCAGCTCTCATGTTCTGTAAGTCAGACCAGGAAGCTGTCTGTCTTCCAAATGTCTTGGCATAAATGCATAAGCACCTCCACTGTCACATCTGTTTGTTGAAACATCTCTACTGGTATTCCATTAATCCTGGAGTCTTGTTTTTTGTCTTTCCATTCAGTGCATCGTGGGCTGCTTTCTTCACTAGCATTGGTTCTTGATCGTATACTGCTTTCTGAAGTGGTTGAATGGTGACTGATTCTTTTTGGTACAGTGATTCTGTGTGTTCCTCTGTCTTCTGTTGATGACTCTTGCTTTTAATATTTCTCCCTTGTTTTAGTTATCTGGTACTGCTGTAGCAGAAATACAACTGGATGGCTTTAACAAAGAGAAATTTATTCTGCCACAGTCCAGAAAGCTACAAGTCCAAATTTGGGGTGTCAGCTCCAGGGCAAGGCTTTCTCTGTTGGCTCTGGAGAAAGGTCCTTGTTGATCTTCTCCAGGACTGGGAGCTTCAGAGATGCAGAACCCCAGTGTTTTGAGTGTTCTGCTCCCAGCACTTTCTTGGTGGCGTGAGGTTCCCAACTCTGTGCTTGCTTCCTTTCCGTTTATATTCCTAGAGACTGCTTCAAGGCCCAGTGCAGTCTTACACATTGAGTCCTGCCCCACCACCAACTGCCACTCATCTCCTCTTATTTATATCATACACTCAGTTTTTTGGTTATTATTGTGATGATGATGATTGAGTAAAAATGTTCAATCCTGTATAATTTTGCATGCCCACCTGTGTGCAGCTCCCAGTGCTGTCCCTGCCCGGTGACAGCACACAGTCCTCCTCTCTGTTCTGTATATGTCATATCCTCATAACAGTCTCCTCTCCTGTCCTCTCCACTCTCTCCCCTGCCTCCAGTAAGAGGTCAGTAGGATGACATCCTATAGATGGCATGAAACCATAAAGTGCACACACGATATGGTCTCTGTCTGTCTCCAACTCCAATCCATTCCTGTCTGAAGAGTTGACCTCCATTATGATTTATGGACAGGGGCAGCATCAGGGCCAGGGGTCATGCTCCTAGGGGAACCCTGAGGCCCCTGGACCATCAGTTGTGGTCTTTTAGTGGAGATCTCAGGGTGCACCACTTTTTATTCTTGTGTTGCACACAGGCAGTTTTTACAGCAAGGAAGAGCATCACGTAATACCCAGAATCAGGGCTCCGCCAAATTGCTACAGATGTTTCTGGGAGAACACATTTCAATCGTTGACGCCACCCTGTAAGAGCCTTCAGAATTGCAACTTGAGGCTTGAATTTTCTCTTGCAGTTTTTTCAGCTTGAGAAATACATAGCATGCTTGTCCTTTCTGGTTCTGTCACTACAGCTCCTTGCACGTTTCGTTATAATACTTTATTTTGTCTTCATGAGCTGTCCTTTAAAATCTTCTGTTGAGTTCTTTTACTCCATCACTTCTGTTCTCTGTAGCTGCTCTGTGTTCAAGAGCAAGTTTCAGAGTCTCTTCTGGTGTTTGTGTTGGCCTGTATTGTTTTTTTAATGACCTTTTGCTTTTTTTATCTGTGATGTCCTTAACATCATTTTACAACTTGTCCTGGTCTTCAGTCATTAGTGTTCAGGGTATCAGATGTTCTTGCATACAGGTGGGATGGACTCAAGATCATATTTTGGCTCTTGTGGACTTGTTTTAATTTTGTTTAGTGCCAGCGTGAACTTGCGTATGAGCAGGTGATGGTCTGTTCTGCAGTTATTCCCTGGCCTTTTTCTGACTGATGATATTGAACTTCTCCATTGTCTGTTTCCACAGGTATAGTTGATTTGATTCCTGTGTATTGCATCTGGCAAGGTCCATGTGTGTAGAATCCATTTATGTTGGTGAAAAAAGATATTTGCAGTGAAGAAGTTGTTGATTTTCCAGAATTCTATCATGTGATCAGTGGCATCTTTTCAATCACTGAGGCTATGTTTTCCAACTTTTACATTCTAATTATTAGTGCATTTTGATTGCTTGTTTGGTCCTTTTTTTTTTTTTTTTTTTTTTTTATCAATTTCAGACCATAGAAGTTGGTAAAAACCTTCAATTTCCTTATCTTTGCCGTTAGTGGTTAGTGCATAAATTTGAATAATAATCACATTAATTGGTCTTCCTTGTTGGCCTATGGATATTATAGTGTCACTGATAGTGTTGTACTTCAGGGTAGATCTTGAAATGTTCCTCTTCAATTTTTTTTATTCCCAGCATAGTGTACCATATGGTTGTCTGGTTCTGAGTGGCCAATACCAGTCCATTTCGGCTCACTAACTGATGCCTAAGAATATCTATCTGTATGTAGTTCATTTCACTTTTGATGACTTCCAGTTTTCATGTATTCATACTTGATATAGTCCATTTTCTAATTATTAATGGATGCTTTCAGTTATTTCTTCTCATTTTCAAATCATGCCACTGCAGCAAATGATTAGAGAAGTAACAGGGTATGATTCTGGATGAAGGAATGATTCGGGACAGCCTCTTCTCATTAGTGCTCTTAGACAGCTGTTTATCTGGCTGTTGGTCCTTCACTCCCTCATCCCCTTCACCTGGCCTCTGCCCTGTTCCGGCGGGTGTCACAAGACTCTTTAGCTCTGTCATTAACTGCCTGGATACTCTACCAGAGTGCCTCCTGCCCAAAGATAGTCAGCCCTTTTGCTCTACTGGTTAGCGTGCCCACCGCAGCCACCTTGCTCCATGGGCCAGGAAGCCCCTTGCTGTCTTGGGCTGGTCTCCCCCTTCTTCTGCCACCGTATCTGTGCTGCTGCGTCCTGCCACCCAGTGCTATCTCCAGTGTTATAGCTCTCTTTGTCTTCAGGGACCAGGAGGTTCTACATGCATGGATTCAAAGGACATGCCGTGCTACCATCTCTTCTTGGTGGTTGGTCATGAAGTCCTAATTCCTGCCTCTGTGATGGATTATTTTAATCCTAGGATGGCAAAACTGACTAGTCCTCTTGTCTGTATACCTTATTTGCTTGGTCCTAACTTCACGAAGTTCCATGTGCTCTATTTGCATTGTTAACAGGCTGTCCAGTCCCCTTGGTGAGTCACAGTCACCTTATGTGCATAGTCCCACCCCTTACTATGAGGGACATTTCAAGATCACACATGGATAAAAGAACTGTATTAAGTAATTGACTACACCACAATAAATGTGTATGTTTTACTGGTGTTTTCAGAGAACAAGCTTTTGGTCATTTTGGGCTCTTCCATTCCTTCAAGTTTTCTAAATTTACACATAACTTCAAATATGAGAATAAGTACAATACCAGTTCCTGTGAGACAGAGGTCAAATGTGTCCCAAATTGCCACATTCCCCAAGCTGTCATGCCACTTTGTGTCTGATACCAGCCACTCTTTCTCTCCTCAGCACACATCCCTCCCCTGTTTGAGTCTGGCAAATTACTGCAGTATCTCAGAGAACTCAGTAACTGTATTTACAGTTAAATGGTTGTAAAAACAGTATGGCAGGTACACCTGATAAAATATAACTCGATGTCCCATATTGATACATTATTTTATGTTCCAATCTGTTTTTCACTTTGTGTCTCTCATAGGATATGCAAAGCCCAGTCCAGAGTAAATATCCATTTCAGTAAAGACCTATTTGTAGCCCACGGCTTTGGCCAATGCCACATACATTATTGTTCCAACATAGTCAACTGGCCTTCTAAGTGCAGAGCCTTTCCCCTAGGGAACCTATCCCATAGTCGTCTGCAGCCTCCGTCTTTCTTGTAGGCAGACAGAGTAGTCCTTGTTGGCCTTCCGTGTCTCAGAGGGTACCGGAGACGTGTATCTAGATCTAGCCCGTCTCTCCGTTGCTATAGCAACCCCATGGCCACATGTTTCATGTACCTACTTGGCTCCCTCAGGTGCTTGCTGGTGTGCCCACGTGTTGATTCCAGTCACCTTCTGATACGGGGCGGCGGTTTCAGTGTTGGGGGTGTTGGAGCAAGCAGAGTAACATGAACAGGAACAACGTCTGGGCCTGGAGGTGATGTGTTGCTCACACTGAATTTTCCATTCAGCCTACAGATCCAGGCTCCTGAGCAGCAAGAGATGCAATGAAGGAGGGAGGAAGCAGTCGCAGGATTTGGATATTGTCATTTCTGGGGACACCTTTCACGGGAGACTGAGGTTTCTGAACAGAAATTCACTGCTGATCCAGTAAACACAAAGACGCAGTTGCTAGCCATGTCACCAGTACGAGAGAAAATGGTCAAGGCACAGGTGACTTTGGGTTGATTTTATGCTTTCTTTTGTTCCCTAATGTATTTGTAAAAGCTTATAAAAAATCAGTTCAGTTCATTTTCAAGGTGTAAATTTGGAAAAGTAAGAGCTGCAGAGAAAAGAATTTATACTGTTCAACATCATGCTAAACAGGATCAGGACTTTATTGTTCATGAGATTAACACAAAATTATTGATATTAAGCATGCCATGTGACTGGAGGATCCTGTGGGTTTCATTAGCTGTCAGCTTGCATTTAATATTGCTCTAGCCAACACAAGGGAATCATTGTAATTTAAACGACACACACTCCCTTTTAAAAACTTTGTTGTTGTTGAGAATATATACAGCAAAACATAACCAATTTAGCTATTTCTCATGTACAGTTTTATGACGTTGATTATATTCTTTCAATTGTAGAACCAGTCTCACCCTCCTTTTCTGAGTTGTTCCTCTCATTAACATAAGATTAAGATTCCTTATCTTTTGAGTTGCTCTTGGCAATTTGGTTCCATGTAGATATTTTTTAAAGGAGCATAATGCTTAAGGTAAACATGCTTTATTAGTTAAGCAAACCTGTTCTTGGTTTTTAAGATGACGTCAAGGGGTATTGGTGTGGCTCCAAAAAATCAAGAGCATATGAGAATTTGAAATTCTGTTGTACATCTTCCCCCTTTTGATTAGGATTCTTTTGTGGAGTCTTAGAGTAAAATGTTTACAAATGGTAACTGGGTACCATTTTGTTTTGCTGGTCTCATGGCAATGGAAGCAGTTGTTCTTGGCAGTAATTAGCCATACATTTTCTATCCTCCTCCTCTTTCTGACTCTCCTTTTGGTGTTGTTTTAGATGAGTAGAAACCAGCTGCTGTGTTTTTGATGGCTGTTTGCAAGCTTTTAAGACCCTAGGCACCACACAGCAAATTAGAATGTGGAACAGAAGTGCTAAACACATTAGGCCAATTAACTGAACTGTTCTATGAAACTGTGACCATAAATCCACAAACTAAGGAACTGAATTCTGTGAGGTATACGTAAGCAGCCTTAGGAACAAATTCTTTTTGTTGTTGTTGTTGTTAATATATGTATACACAAAATTTGCCAATTCATCTTTTACGGTTGTGCAACTTAACTGACAGCAGTTACAGTAATTGACTGTGCAGTTCTACCCTTCATCCACCTCTAGACAGGAGCTGCCCATTTAGTCTCATGAGTCTACTTGAACTAAGAAGCACACTTCCCACAAGAATTACTTTGTGTTTTATAGTCCAATATAATGTGACAGGCTGTTTTGATTAGTATAACTGTAGGAAAAAAAAACCAAACCCATTGCAATCAAGTCTATTCTGATTCATAGCAACCCTATAGAACTGAGTTGAACTGCCCCTTAGAGTTTCTAAGGAATGCCTATTGGATTTGAACTGCCAGCCTTCTGGTTATCAGGTGTAGCACTTAACCACCATGCTACCAGGGTTTCTATAGCTGTACAGTATGCTTTAAAGTCATGCAGTATGAGTCCTCTTACTTTGTTCTTCTCTTTCAATATTTTTTTTAGTTATTCAGAACCTCTTACCCTTCTGTATAAAGTTGAGGATTGATTTTTCTGTTTCTGTAAAGAAGGCTGTTGGAGTTTTGATTTCGAGTGTGCTAAATCTATAGATTGCTTTAGTTAGCATTGACAACAGTATTATATTTCAGTCTATGAATGTGGAACCTCTTTCCATTTACATCTTTTTAATCTCTTTCACCAGTATTGTATATACTTTTCATTGTATAAATCCTTTACATGCCTGGTTAAATTTATTCCTAAATATTTTATTCTCTTAGGTGATTTTGTAGATTGAATTGCGTCCCTAATTTACCTTACAGATTTGTCATTGCTGGTATATAGATACTCCACTGCTTTTGTTTGTTTACCTTGTAACCTGCCCTTTTGATAAATTCTTCTTTTAGCTTTAGAAGCTTTCTCGTGAACTTTTTGGGGTTTTTGTATGTAGGAACATAACATCCACAAACAGAAATACAAAGTACACTCTTGTAAAAAAGGCGTGGCAGAGATGTCTGCCCTCCTCACCTAATTTCAAAAATCTCACTGTCGTCGAGTCAATTCTGACTCATAGTGACCTAATAGGTCAGGACAGAACTGCCCCATTGAGTTGCCAAGGAGTGCCTAGTGGATCTCAACCACCAGTCTTTTGGGTTACCAGCCATAGCACTTAACCGTACGCCACCAGAGTTTTCCCAAGAAAGAAGGAAAGTCAAAATCAACACTAAGACTGACTCTTATGGGACAGGTTAGACACACCTCCACCCTGCTGTCCTTTCACCAGTTCTGAAACCAGCTCTCTCTTCCATGGCACTCTCAGTTTCTCTACTGGGTTAGATACATTGTTGTGGTCGCCCCATGGCACTCACAGACCGCACTTATAATTAGGGGTTTATTAGGGAAGTTACAAGTTATAATCCATAGATCAGGAATGCTCAGGATGCAGTTCTTCAATTGGGTCAGCCTTTCCCTGTTAGCAGTGCCTGCAGGAGGTCTCTCTTGTGCCACAGGCAAGTCTCTGGCCCTCAGTCTGGCTTTTGCCTTGCTTGGACAAGTGTTAACAAAGCTAGCTCTGCAGATGTAAGTGCCCAAAGACACTGCGTTTCTACAGTAAGCCTCAGCCAGAAGGTGCTCAGTTCTCTACCTCCATGCCTCTGCTGACAAGTGCCCGGTAACCAGCTATGCCAGCAGGCCATCTACCTGAAGGTCCTCAGTTCTCTCAGTTCATGGGTCAGCAAACCTAAGACAAGAGCCCCAGTGTACTGCACTCAGCCATAAGCGTCCTGCCCAAAAGGACTCAGTTTTCTTGCTCCATGGGCCCACCAGTGGCATGATGGATTGCTTTCATGTGGTTTTTCTAGGGTGGGGCTATGCAAATTAAGTAGTTGTGACCCACCCTGGGGATCAGTCACTTTTGCCATCCTGCTAGGCTTGAAAGCAGCCAGTTCCAGAGCAAAGAGATAATTTCACTACCACCAAGAAGGGCCAAGAGCAGATCATGCCCTTTGGACCTGGGAACCTAACACTGCAAAGTTCCTGGAATTAGGACAGTGTGTAACTGTCATAATAGCAACAAAACCAGGAGGCCAGGATAAAAACAGAGTAGAGTGGCGTCTGACCTTCTCTGCCTTCACAAGGGTGAAGGACAATCAAGATCAACAACAAGAGAGAGGTGTATCACAGAAGAGGGCAAGAAGCAGTGGCAGAAAAACGGCACCAGGAGAGACCAGCAGGAGCTAGCCTGGTAGGCTTACTGGTGGAGTGTTATGCATGAGATTTGCCAGCTCACGGAGCTAGAGCTGAGAGTCTTCAGGCCAAGGCTTACTGGCAGAATGGGATACCTCTGGGTCTGTATCAGCAGAGGTAAAAGAGCTTTGTAACACTTGCTAGAGCAGGGCAGAGACCGAGGGGCCAGAGCGAGATATCATTGGAGCACAGCTGAGAGGAGGCTGTCCTGGTGGAAGAACTGTATCCTGAGCATTCCTGAACCTGAATTTTAACCTGTTACTTCTCTAATAAACCCCTTAATCGTGTCTGTTGAGTTCTGTGCGGCTATTGCAGTGAGTTTTCAAACCTGTCAGAGAAGTAGAGAGTGCCAGGGAAGGGATGGTTTGTGTCAGAATTGGTAAAGGTGGCAGAGAGGGGAGGCCTGTCTGACATCCATCTCAGGGAGTCAGCTGTTGCTGATCTTGATTGTCCTTGGCCCTTGTGAAGGCAGAGAAGGTCAGACGCCACTCCACTCTGTTTGTATCCTAAGTCTCCTGGTTTTGTGGCTGTTGGGTCTCTGCTGTGCTTGCTGCCACTTCTCACTATCTTCAGCTGTCTCAGGTGTGACTGCTCTCTCTTCGGCCTAGGAGATTCTCAGTGTACGGGCCACGGGGGTAAAGAACGTGCTCTGCTCCCATTTCATTTCTTGGTTAGTGGTCCCACCTTCTCACCTCTGAGAGCTTATTTTAAGCCTAATGTGGGGAGGCAAAACTGACCAGTCTCTTCATAAAGTTTCTGTATACCTTATTTGCATTGTTCTGCCCTCACATATGACAAAGTGTGAATCTAGGGAAATTGAAAGTGATCAGAATTGTAATTGACTGTATAAACACCAATATCCTAGGCATTTGAGCAGAAATGGACTGGCATAGGCCTTCTTTTTATTTTTTTAAATAATATATATTTTTAATTTTTTTATTGTGATTATGTGAAAGTTTGCAATTCAAGTCAGTTTTCCATATAAAACCGTAAGTACCTGCCTTTCTGTTTGTCTGTCTGCTCTCCTCACCCTGTGACAGCACACTCTTCTTTTTCACTCTTTACTTCCAGTGTCCACTCAACCTGCATTTGTCCTGTCCTCTCCACCCTCTTCTTTCCCCTCTAAAAAGAAACCAGTAGGACAGCCTTATATGTATATTAAACTGTAAAGTACACTACTTGCATTACTTTGTGTCCCCAGGTCCAGTCCATTCTTTGTCTAAAGTGTTGGCTTCAGTGCAGTTTCAGCTCTGGGCTAGCAGCAAGTCTAGGGGCCGTGTACTAAGGGCACATTCCAGATTGTTGGACCATCAAATCTGGTCTTTTAATAGAGTTCTAGATCTGCAAACCCCTTTTTCTCGTGCTGTCTGAGAGACTCTACTTTATGTCCCCTGTCAGGGCTACCAGACAGGTAGCTGTGCACTGTCTGGTTCTTCTGGTGTCATGCTGTTGTATTTCCCCAGTTACATGGTTCTTCTGTCTCCTAAGCTCATTTTTCATCATGTCTTTGATGTTCTTGGTTGTCATCCATTTCAGGTGAGCTGGGACCAACTAATGTTCCTCAGGTGGCAGCTTGCTGACTTTTAAGACCCCAGACATGTAGTCTGTCTTGAATTGGACAGTCATATGGTCTGCTGTGCAGGGAATGACAAATTGAAGATGAGAGGTGTTGCATTCATTGTCAGAAAGAACATTTTAAGATCTGTCCTGAAGTACATTGCTGTCAGTGACAGGAAAATATCCATATGCCTACAAAGAAGATCGTTAATGTAACTATTGAAATTTACACAGTAACCACTCATGCCAAAGATGAAGAAATTGCAGATTTTACGAACTTCTGCAGTCTGAAATTGATCGTACGTGCAAACAAGATTCTTGGATAATTACTCGTGTTTACAACATAGAAGTTGGAAACAAGAAAGAATAAAAAGCCAAACCCACTGCTGTCCAGTCGATTCCAACTCATAGTGACCCTGAAACCCTGGTAGTGTGGTGGCTTACCACATCTTTGCAATTTAGATGTTCCTTGGGAATCACTTGGGCAGTTTGCTCTGTCTTGTGAGTGAAAAGAAGAAATAGTAGTTGGAAAATATGGCTTTGGTCTTAAAAATGATGCTGGTGATCTCATGGTAGAATTTTGCATACCAATGACTTCTTCATCACAAATACCACTTTTCACAAACATAAATAGCAGATACACACGTGGACCTCAACAGATGGAATGCCCAGGAAGCAGGTTGATTACATCAGTGGAAAGAAATGATGGAAAAGCTCGACATCAGTCAGAGCAAGGACAGAGGCTGACTGTAGAACAGACTATTATTTGCTCATATGGAAGTTGAAGTTGAAACTAAAGAAAATTAGAACAAGTCCACAAAGGTCAGAGTATGTCTCTGAGTATATTCTACCTAAATTTAGAAATCAACTTAAGAATAAAATTTGATGCATTGAACACTAATGACTGAAGACTAGAAGAGTTGTGGGATGGTATCAAGGACATCATACATGAAGAAAGTTAAAAAGGAGAAAAAGAACCAAAAGAGATGTCAGAAGAGATTCGGAAACTTGAACGTTGAGTAGCCAAAGCAAAAAGAAGTAAAAGAACTGAACAGAAGATTTCATAGAGTGGCTCGAGAAGACAACATATTATAAAGACATGCAAAAACCTAGGGTTAGAAAACCAAAAGAGAAAAATACACTTAGCATTTCTCAACCTGAAAGAACTGAAAATTGGAACTTCGAGTTGCAATATTGAAGGATCTGTGGGGAAAATATTAAGCAATGCAGGAAGCATCAAAAGAAGCTGGAAAGAGTATGGACAGTTATTGGACCAAAAGGAGTTGGTCAGTGTTCAACCATTTCAGAAGGTAGCATATAATCAAGAACCTATGACACTGAAGGAAGAAGTCCAAGCTACATTGAAAGTATTGATGAAAAGCCGGGCTCCAGGATCTGATGAAATACCAGTTGAAATGTTTCAACAAATAGATGCAGCGCTGAAAGTGCTCATTTACCTATGCCAAGAAATTTGGACAGCAACTTCCTAACCAAATGAAAAAAGTCAGTTAATGTATTAAAGCCTGTAAAAGAATCCCACACAGCCACCTTGGGTTCCTCATGCCTCTACATCGATAGTTAAAGAAAGAAATTACCCTGTTGGCTGGATTGAGTGCTCCTAATTGCAGAGAGGAATATTTCATGATGGACGTAAAGAAGAGTGTATCTGGAATACAGAAGTTTCCTTAGGCCGTCTTTTGGTTCTACCATGCCTTGTGATTCAAGTAAATGGAAAATTGTAACAACTCAATTCTGACAGGACTGCTAATGGCACAGACCTTTCAGGAGTGAAGGTTTGGATCACCCAGTGAGGCACAAAACCATCACCAGATGAGGTGCTTGTTGAGGGCAAAAAACAAACCTGCTGCCATCAAGTCAATTCCCACTCATAGCAACCCTATAGAGTAGAGCTGCCCCATAGAGTTTCCAAGGAGTGCCTGGCAGGTTTAACTGCCAACCTTTTGGTTAGCAACCATAGCAGTTAACCACTATGGCACCAGGGTTTCCTCTGAGGTCAAATGGAATATCAGATGGATGGTAGAAGGTCATTCTAAATACCAGCTGCAATCACATGACCAGTTGCAGAAATGAGAACTAATTGTTATGAGTGTTTCTTTGTTTTATTTGGGGATCAGGCATTTTTGTTTTCTTCATTTGCAAAATACAAGATGTAAACAGAGCTAGTGTATTTTGGGGTCTGAGAATCTTTTGATTGGAAATTTGAGTATGTGCATTCATAAACGAAGTCCAGTCTATAGGGAGCCATCAGATTGCAGCAATCTGCACCAGCTTATGGTGTCAGAAATCTTTCTGTTCATTTTAGGTCAGGTTTTGGATACCTCATCCCTACTTCCTGTGGGTTGTCAGTCAGTACCAGCAGGCGGCTTGGGAGTTCACATATCTCCCGGCACTTTACACCAGCTAGCCACTTCTTTCTTGTATGTAGCCCATGGGATCACCACCCACGGGCTCAGGGGTCCACACAACACTCTGCACTTTAGACCAGCCAGCCCTTCCCTTCTTTCATGTCTAGTGTCTCTTGGCTAGGTCACTGGGAGCTAGTGGATTGTCCAGACTCAGCTGAGTTTTTTCATTGCTGCATCTCCCCAGCTTCCACTCCTGAGTGGTCACCACTGGAGGGTGTACAAGGCCATGAATTTCCAGGCTCCCTTTAAAGTCTAGTCCTAGAATGACATTCTTCTAATGCATACTGACTTTCCCTGCTTTGATATATCCAGAGGCAGGTCACTTTATGAAATTTAAGAAAGCAAAACAGTCTTTTATTTTTGATCTCTGTAGACCTTTCCTTCAAATGCAGCTCTGGGTAGGTGTGCATGTCTTTTTGAATGGACATTTTCTGAGGCAGAAGAGTTTGTGTGAAACTCAAGTATACACAGGGTTGCTATACTGAATGAACAGCCTCTGTTTCTTTTGGACAAATCCTGGTTCACCTCTTAGCGTATGCAATCAAATATTAGCGAAGGTGGCGTTAATATACTCTCTGTAAACTGTGATACTCAGTATTCACTTCTATCACTTATTTAGGTCTGTTTTACAAAACTAGGTAGGAGAAATATTTAATATCCACAGTACATTCAAATTAACACATACCTCTTTTGGAAACATTCCAGTTTTGTTTTCTGCACACGCTTCCTGTCTTTCTATTTAGATGTACATGACATTGGCCCCTGGCTGCGTAGAAGCGGGAGACCCTGGCCCTTTATCAGCCATCTGGTTTAATCAGTCTAGCTTTTGCTCCAGATGCAGATTGTCTCCCCACAGACAGAGCATAACACCTCTTACTTTCAGCTATTACAAGTAACGGCAACAAAGAAAGGATCTAATAATGAAAAGTTTCACTTCCCACACCCATGTGTATGAGAGATAGACTTTGATGTTTCTAGCGTAGTAAGAATTTCATGCTACTCAGTAAAGAAACTTGTAATTTGATGAATCAGTACATTGAATACTGTGATTGTATGGATAATCGAATACACAAATTAAGAGTATTTTGTTAGGATTTTAAGTCTCATAAGGTGTTGAGAAAAATACTTAACACATGTAGTTGCTACATATATGGAGGAAATCAAGAAACCAACTTTCTTCACATATCATCCATGTCATCTTTCTTAGTTAACTAATGTTTGTTTTTTTTTTAAAAAAAGAAATACCACAAATGGATTGCTTTAAAAAGAGAAATTTTGTTTGTCACAATCCAGTAAGCTGAAAGTCCAAACTTAGGGTGTTAGCGCCAGGGGAAGATTTTATCTGCTGACTCTGGAGGAAGATCCTTGCTGTCAGTCTTCTCCTGAACTGGAAGCTTGTGAGACACAGATTTCCTGTGATCCTTTCTAAAGGGCATGCTCAGCTCTTGGCACTGCTTTCTTTCTTGATGCTTTGAGGACCCCAAATCTCAGCTTACCTCCCTTTTTTTCATATCCCAAGAGGCTGCCCCAAGCTACAACACAATCCCTCACAGTAAGTCTTGCCACACCAACTCAGCTGCTGCCCATTCTCAGTAACATGACAGAGGCAGGGTTAACATATGTAATACTTGGGAATTATGGCCCAGCCACATTTCTACACAGTTTTTCAGAGAACCCAGTTTAATCCATGATTTTTTACCCTTTGCTCCCTAAAAATCACATCCTTACAATATGCAAAACATACTCACCCCAGCGTAGGAAACGTCTTAAATCTAAGTCCAAAATCCAGAAATCCCTCTTTAGCTGTGAAATACAGAACACAAGTTATATGTTTCCAAAATACTGTGGCAGAATAGGTAGGTACAAGTTAGACATTTCCATTATAAATGGGAGAAAGAAGGAAAAGCAGACAACACTCAAGTCAGCAGAACACTTTACCATCAGCCCTCGAAGCTTTGAAAATAATCATCTATTTTCTGAGACATTTTACACAATGACCCTGTGCTTCAGACTCTAGGTATTGGCCGCATATTCTGGATTCTACATGGACGCCTCTTGGCGCTGTGCTACAGCTCCACCTTCCAGGCCTACTGGGACAGCAGCTCCGTTCTCTCAGCTTCAGGCACACAATTTTTCTAGTCCATCTGAGTGTGACTCCACCTTTAGAAACACCAGGGGCCATGGCTCCACCCTTAGAAAACCCTGAGGTCATGGTCATACATTTTTAAGTCTGAGGCCCCTCAGCTTCTCATGCTTTTTGTCTCTTCAGCCGCTGCTTCCTGTGGCCTCATGGCACAGCTCTCACACTGCATGTGCCCTGCTGGGGCAAGGCTTCCAAAGCTCTGTAGCGCCACTGATTTAAGTGTGTGAAGGCATGCTACTCTGTCAGGAAACCTCCTGCTCATAGGCACTCAGATCTCTCTGTGGGTCATGAAGTAACTTCATGAAACGGAATGCCATTATTACAGGCATCATTGACATTCAGCGATGTGGCTGTGGAGTTCACCTGGGAGGAGTGGCAGCTCCTGGACCCTGCTCAGAAGGACCTGTACCAGGATGTGATGTTGGAGAACTACAGCAACTTGGTGTCAGTGGGTGAGGACAGCTTCCCTTTGTTCTTAGAGTGTTCAGTGACCTTTCCTTTCATAGCTTTTGAAAGCAGGTGCATCTGAAGTGATAGATTCTCAGCCCCCTCTATTCCCCTACACAAGTGGGTGTATTCTCCCTACTCCTGAGAGAAAAACCTTTAGTTCCTACTTTTGAATAATGTGTCTCCACAGTGTAACATTCTACGGTCTTCACAAATCCAAGACCAGTTTGGTTTGCCTAAGATTCTCTGGTTTCTCGTGCACAGGCTGTCAAGTTAGCAAACCAGGTGCACCCTCCAGGTTGGAACAAGGAGAACAACCATGGACTGTACTAGACAAAAACCATACTGGAAACGTCTCAGGTGAGGGAACAAAAACCAGCAGAGAAGAAAGGCTGTAGTAAAATGGTGGGGATAGTAGTAGCATTGTCAGTACCTGTCTAACTTTAGGGGGGATAATGAGGATCAAGATTAGCCCAGGGCTGATTCCCATAAATTGGAGGTCTAAAAAAATAACTTGTAAGAATCAGCACAAAGCTGTGTGCTGTGAGATGGCTGTCTAAGATGTCCCAAATGTACAATTTCTTCAGACTGGTATACTGCTCCATCATCTCTAAGATCCACTACTTCCCCTACCCTCTGTACTCTTCCTCACAGCTTTGGCTTCAGTGATCCACTGCAACATCTCACAGAACTAGAGCAGTGTACTTACCTTTAAGTCATTTATTAGGAAGTAATCAGGGTATGACTTGGGATCACCATCAACAGGAAGTAATAAGAACCAGTCAATATTCATTTCTTTGATCAGGACAGCTCCCTTATATCTGTGCCCTACTTGGGGCCTTCTTGATCAGGTATTACAACTTGTAGTTCCTTGAGTCAGAAAACCCCACCTCAGCACTCTGGTGTTGGTCTCCTGGTTCCTGCTGTCTCATGCAGCCATCACTCTTGCTGCTGCTATGCTGCCGTCTCTCTCTGCCTTCAGTTTTACAGTTCTTCCTCCCTCTCTCTCCATGTCTGTCTCTTAAAACCTCTGTCAGGTAAGCTTGTTACATGGCTAGCTCCTTACCAAGTTTCAAGATGTGTTCCTCTTCAAGAAAGACTACAAAGTATAACCGATCTCCTCTCCTTGGCCAGACAAATTTTGTTTATATAGTAGCCTATGGTAATTTCATTTGAATAGCCTGTGGTCACTTCCTTTCTATACTGTATTAACCAATCCATTCAAGGTGCATAGCAGTCGTGGGGCAGGCTGCCCACAGGTCTTTTAACAGCTTACCTGGGAAATGTCTCTGGCAACCGGGACCAAAGTAGAAGCCCTCTAGGGTAGAAAACTAGGGCAAAGGTAACTCCTTGGGGTTAGGGGGGAAAATCTCACAAGCTGTTTTTAACCAAGGAACCAAGGCAAAGGCCGCATAAAGGAATTTGTTTCACCATAGCTTTGGAAATCACATTCTAGTAAGAGGAGGAATCACAACTGTGAAGGGTGTCTGAGGCTGTATCCCAGATCTCCACAGTGTCTTTCCCATGTGAGACTTCCTTTTCTTTGTAGGAGTTGAATGGAAAATACACCCATCTCTTCCATGATCACATCCTTATTTATTGGACATTTTGATATTTCTGTTTGTATAGTTTTCCTCAGAGGATTCTTAGAGCTTTTATCTTCTCTATATACTTCTCACTACTCTTGTTATGAAATTCTGACTTGCAGGCCGCTCTCTTAAGACATAACTTTGAATTCTTACTGTCACCTCAGCACAGCACCTCCTCCCCACTGAGAAACACAGATTGCCCTTGCTCATATCCAACCTCAACTTGGATGTTGTAGGCCCCAGTAAACGGCTCTCTCATCGTGCTTGTGCCTGCTTCCTCAGTGTCTCTTTTCCCCCACGCTGAGGTTCTCCAAAGGTGCTGATTGTCTTTTTCTAATCTGTTCTTCTAACCCTTTAAAATTCCCTTCGTTCTAATCAGTTAACCTCCGTTGCTTCCCTAGAGGAAGCTGTTGTATTGACATCCCCCTTTTATATATCTATATATTTTACTCCTTTTCTTACATACAGCGTTCTCATTCCACCATCAACCAGATCGTAACTAATACCTACTTCAATTTAGTTTCTTTATATGTTTGCCAATTATGATCTAACTCCCAGTTCTTTGTAAACTTTGTAAACTTCCATTCCAGAGCTCTAAGTATTACAATGATTAAAACTTTGGTGTTTATGTTTTATTATGTGCACTTTTTTGTTCTATGATCATAGTCTTCTTTTCTTCTCTGTTTTTATACTACATATCCTAATGTTTCCTAAATCGTTATTTCCAATCAAGATTTTTGTCAGGATTTATGAATTCTTCTGAAATCTTTGTTTCTGGTACTTGGATATTTAATAATTGTCTAGAAGTTGATGTGCTTTAGAAATTTGGCTTGAACATTCTACACTTTAGTGATATTGCTGATCTCGTTAACGGATAGTACTACCTCATCATTCAACCCAAATACTTAGCAGCAGCTCTTAATTCCTCACTTTCTGTATCTCACCCCAATCTACCACCCCTGGCAACACTGAAATCTATCAGTGTGCTTTTTCATGTCCAGATGAATCCTAATTTTCTCCACCTCTCTCCACTCTCTTAAACCACATTTCACAATCTACAGTTACTTTCTTAGTCTTCCCTTGCTATTTTTAAATTATTTTTAAGAGTAGTACAGTGTAGGCTTCATAAACATAAAAAATACATCTCTGTATTACCAAGACATTTTCTGTGTACATGTAAAATTTGTCTTTGTCCCAAGGATAACATTTTGTATTCTTCAGAAATCCAACTATTCCTGCGGCATAGTTGCCATTCTGTAAGGATTTGTGAATGAGTGAGTCTTCCCTTCACTAGTGTAGATCAGGTGGCCCTCCAGTCTCTCTGGTATGCTGTTCATAGTGATTTGTATGTTACTGTCTCTACAAGTTTCTCAAGGCCTTCTCTAGGAAGCAGCCAAGTCTGTATTAATTTGTTAGTATGATCTAACCTTGTTTCTATGCTAACTGCTTTTAAGTATCACTTGTTTATATTATTGTGTGTTTACCAGTATGCAAGGAACATTAAATGTGGTGTTTTAGCTATATTCATACCCTGTAGGATTGCCACTAAAGAGCCACCTTACATCAAAGTAGTTCTTAATGAGTTGAATCCTAATGGAGATAATGGAAGGACTAATTGTTATCTTCTTTCCTAGAAATCTGGACAGTTGATCATCTGCCTGGTCACCGGCAAAATGAAAGCTGGGGGGACAGCATGGAACAGTGCTGTGAACATAGTGTATCAGAAAATATTTGTCATCAGCACAAAATTGATTTTCCTTTAAGGGAAAATTGTGATATGTTTGATTTACATGATAAAGCTGTGAAATCAAATTTAATCAACCAGACCAAAAGCTATAAAATAAAGAACTCTGCTGAGCTTAACAGAGTTGAGAAAACCTTTCTCCATGCTAACACTGAGCACTTTGGTACTGTATCTAAATTCCCTGAAAGTCGAATATCCAACACCACTAAACCCCAACTCATTAAGCACCAGAAAGCTCACAGGGTAGAAAAACCGCATGTATGCAGTGAATGTGGGAAAGCCTTTATCAGGAGATCTTTCCTCACTAATCATCAGATTATTCATACAGGAGAGAAACCACATAGATGCAGTCTGTGTGGAAAAGCCTTCTCAAGGAAGTTCAAGCTTACTGAACATTATCAAACAATTCATAAAGGTCAAAACCCGTATAAATGCATGGAATGTGGCAAAGCTTATTTGTATGAATCAGGTCTCACTAAGCATCGGAAGACTCATAGGAGGGAGAAACCCTATATATGTGGTGAATGTGGAATAGACTTCTATGAGAATGCAGATCTCATTATTCATCAGCAAGTTCATACTGAAGAGAAACCCCATGTATGTAGTGAGTGTGGGAAAGCCTTCTCTAAAAAGTACAAACTCATTGAACATCATGAAAGAACTCATAAACGACAGAAACATGAATGCCTGGAATGTGGTAAAGCCTTTCTCTATAATTCACAGCTGGTTAAACATCAGAAAAGACATTTGGAAGAGAAACCATATATATGCAGTGAGTGTGGAAAAGGCTTCATTGAGAAGTCAGCTCTCATTATTCATCAGCGAATTCATACTGGAGAGAAACCGTATGTGTGTAGTGAGTGTGGAAGAGGCTTCATCCAGAAGGGAAATCTCATTATTCATCAGCGAACTCATACTGGAGAGAAACCGTATGTATGTGGTGAATGTGGTAAAGGTTTCAGTCACAAGTCATGCCTTATAGGACATCAGAGATTTCACACAGGAAAGAGTCCATTTGTATGCACTGAATGTGGAAAACCTTATTCCAAGAAGTCAGGTCTCATCAGTCATCAAAAGATTCACACAGGAGAGAAACCCTTTCAATGCAACGAATGTGGAAAAGCCTTCAATACAAAGCCAAAACTCATTGTACATCAAAGATCTCATACAGGAGAGACACCGTACAGGTGTAGTGAGTGTGGAAGAACTTTTGCCTATACTTCTTCCTTTTATTTACATAAGAGAAAACATAGAAGTGAGAAACATACAGATTTAGTCAAGGTGACCAACCCTTCAAAGGGTCAACCTAGCTCATCGCATACTAGTGATCTCATGCAGGGGAAAAGCCCTGTTAATACAGTGACTCTGCAGATGCCTTCGGTGGAGACTCAGACATTAGTTAACTTCAGTGGATCTCTAACGAATGGGCATATAGTCTTTGTGGGACAGCCTGTTGCCAGATGTGAACCTGCCAGAGATAACAGAGGACTTCTACAGGAGAGAAACCTTATGAATACAGTGAATGTGGTAGTGCCCGTGAATGCAGTGAATGGAGCGGTGCCTTCAGTGATGAATTATATCTTATTTTACACCACACAAAAACTGTAGCATAACTGAGATACATTGACTCAACTGCTGTTGAGTCAATTCCAACTCATAGCAACCCTACAGGACAGAGTAGAACTGCCTCATAGATTTTTCAAGGAGCACCTGGTGGATTTCAACTGCAGATGTTTTGGTTAGCAGCTGTAGCACTTAACCACTAGGCAACCAGGGTTTGGATGCACAAAAATTTCTTCATTGTATGTCTACAAAATGTATCCTGAGGGAAGTTGGATGAATATGGATACTGGGAAAGCCTGAAGTGGTCATTCCATATGTGCAGAGATACTAAGATAAAATTTTAATCTAAATACATATACGTTGATTATTGTGTCCATTAAATGAATGAAAGTCCGAGTTCATGTCAGTGGACAAAATACTTAATGTGAACTTTTAAAACACAATGGATAATTGGTATCTGGACAATTCTGCCTTCTTGTTAATTGCTGTTGAGTTGATACTGACCCATGGTGCCTCCAAAGTGTTGTAAGTGAAAAATCACATAAGAAGTGATTGGCGGGGAAACAGCAGTATTGGACTGGTGGGAATTGGGGCACATTTCTATCAGTTCACTTTGTCCAGAGAAGTGGTGAAGGATCAGTTGAAAACCAGAATGTGTACCACAAATTTTAGAACTTTGTATTATGTAGAGGGACTTACGAAATGTTAGGCTTAATTTTGAGTCTGTGAATGTATGGAATATTTCTCACTCACTTTGTACCTAGCCCTGTTTCCAGGACCTGAGGATACAGAGGTAAATAAAAAGGAAAAAGTCCTTGTACTATTGGAGACAGCATTGAGTTATGTACATTATATTTAAGTGAAATCTTGATACTCTACAAATCTAGTCAAAGGATGATATAGTATCTAAATGAAATAGACGTGAAATAATTGGCACAAGGGATTTGGTTAAAAGTTTTGGGAGTTAGAAAATCCTAAAAATTTCTGATGACAATTTCTTGTGAAAATCTAGTTCCATTGTGTTGATTCCTACACATGGTGACCCTACGTGTGTGAGTAAAACTGCTTCATTGTTTCCCATGGCTGGTTTTTCAGAACTACATTACCAGGGCTTTTTTAGACATGTCTGGGTGGACTGAAGTTCCAGTCTTTGGAGTTAGCATCTGAGTGCATTAACCATTTGTACTACCTACAAATCCTTGGGGGGTAAGGCCTCCATTTAATGCTCCTTAACCACCCTAGAAAAATAAAGTTATTATATTGTAATGCCCAGGTCTTATCTCTGTGAAAGATAATTTCCTTGATAGTTTTCTTGACTACTAGTTGCGGTGAAATGAGTTATGTGGCCTTTAGCTTTTTTATTTTGAAACTGGGAAATTTTTTTTCCCCTAAGCCTTTAGGAGTTACTTTTGTTTTAGTCTTTTGGAGAAGCACTGTTGAGGATTTGGTGTCCAGGGTTGTTTTCTTCCTGGTGTGTTTGTTACTTTTGCCCAAAGAATCTCCACTTTGGTTGACATTTCCTGGGTAAGTTGTAAACAACTTGATGATTTTGATACTTTTGTGGGGTCTGTCCTGGTAAGTAATAAATCGTGGGTTGATTGGCACCTCATGAGTAATTTAGGATTGGTTGAACTCTAGTCTGGTGGGGGAGGCCCTGCCTTGCAGCTGATGAGAATCAGGATATATAAGTGGCTGAAAAACAGAGGGTTTTTTTGTTTGTTTTTGAGCTTTTTGGTTGGCAGATGAGATGCTGGCTAAGAGCTGGGATGGTAGAGAAGTGGAGCCACTTGGGAGCTGAGTGGTTGCAAAGCTGCTGCACTGGCTGTGAGCTTGGCCAGTTAGCACAGGAGCAACAGATGGCAGAAAGACCAGCAGTGAAAAGGCCTAATGGCAGGGAACCCTAACAGCAGAGAGCATGTTTGAGAGCTGAGCATGCTGCCATACTGGCCATTAGCTGGACCAGTTTGCAGTAGAGAAACATAACAGCTTAGAGAACCCGTATAGAGAGTACTTAAGAGCTGAGCAAGCTGATACACTGGCTGTACACTAAGGCAGTTAGTGCTAATAGGACGAATACAAAGATGCCAGTGGTGGACAGTCCTGATGGCAGAGAGCACCTGAGTGACTTGAGCAGGCCGTTAAACTGCCTGTAGCTTAACTTTACTGAGCAGAGCCAAGCACTGTCACATTTTAAAACAAGGACTGTTTCTAATGATTGTAAACTTACCTGAACATTCTCTCAGAAGTTTGTAGAAGAATGCATTTTGGCGACACATCCCAGACCTCCTAGAGTAAACTGTCTAGGCCTGAGGTGTTGGATTATGCATTTATAACAAGATTTTTGTCTGAATACCTTATTTTTTGATTGTTGTGAAAATATACATCAAAACATTTTCCAGTACAACAAATGCCACATTTACAATTTCATAGCTGATTGTATTTTTTCATGTAGTATCACCATTATTGCTATCATTTTTTAAAATGTAGGGGTTCTGTGAGTTGGAATTGACTCAATGGCAGTGGATTTGCTTTTTTATTAGCCAAAACCCACTGTACCCCAAACAAATGCTGTCCTTCCCCCTTCTTCTTGTTCCTGATCCAGATTAATAATCATTGGTTTTTATATATCTGCTTAATTTATATACGTGAGATCATACCTGTTGTTTTGTGACATTTCCCTCAACATACTGTTTTCAGGGTTCATCTATGTGTGGCATGCACAGGACTTCTCTTTAAGGCTGAGTAATAGTTCATTGTATGTATATACCACATTTTGTTTACCCTTTTATGTGTTGATATTTCAGTTGTTTTGACATTTGGGCTCTTGTGAATAGGATGCAGTGAACGTTGGTGTACAGGTTTCTTTTTGCGTTTCTGCCTTCTTCTAGGTATATACCTAGAAGAAGGTATATACCTAGAAGAAGGTATATACCTAGGAATGGAATTGCTGGATAATGAATTCTGAACATCTTTGCCCAAACACTTGGATTATTGCTCCTCTTGCCACCCCCACATTATAACAGGATGGATTCAGGGCAGATAGTTTCCAGCGAAGAATCAGAAATGGGTATGCCATAAAGCATAGCCTCCTGCTTGTGCTGTGAATCTGCATATTGAAAATTTTAGAATCCCCCCTATTCTGACATCAACTGAGGAAAAGCTTCAAGACAATCCAAATCTAGTTTTTTCACTGCTGTTTGATTCTTTCTCAGATTGTAGCCACTCAGATCTAGATAAGATTTCATGAGCTAAAACAGTACTGTCATTTAGCCCAAGACTTTGGATGCAACAGGGTCTCCTCACTTTTGACCTACTGGTTCCAGATCAGGGGTTTTCCCTTTTCTCCTTCAAGCTGCTTACCATAAGCCTGTGAACCACTATAGGCCTTGTTCACTTACGACCATCTACAAATAACCCCTTAGCACCCTAGCTAGAAGCTTAGCTTTCCCCAGTGGACTCACTTTGGAGCTGGTGGCTCCCGTTAATACCTTGAGGTTGATAATTTACAAGAATAACAGAGCTCACCAAAATTGCTGTGCTTACCATTAGAGCTTTGTTATAAAAAAGGAATACCAATGAAGGAATGCACAGCTGGAGCCTGGGAGGATTCTAATCACAAAGCTTCTGTGTCCTAAAGACTATCTGCTGCCCTTCTCATGTGGATGGATGTATTTCAGCAATCAGGAAACATTTGTTTCTTTTGTATCCAGAGATTGTACTGGTTTAATAATAGTTATGATTGGGGCATAACTGGTATCATTGACACTGTTCCCCCCCCCCCCATATACACACACATTCTGTGAGTTTAGATGATAAAAGGTCACAACGTGGTCTTTCTGGCTTGGACATCACCTACTAATTAGCACAGGTCTCCAAATAATTGGCTCAGATAACAAAGGGGCCTCAATCATGAAGGCTATTATAGGATTTTTAGTTATCAGGAACTGCATGCAAAGACCAAATTCCTTTGGCTAAGGTTAACTGTACTCTCCATACTGTATGCACAGCCTGCCATGACAAGTCAGATTTTTGCATTCTATTAGGTGATTAGCCAGGGTCCCAGGATGATGTGGACAGGCCTGCCCTGAGCCCTGTGGACCAGGTGCAGAACTCACTTCTCAAAGATTAACATCCCAAATGACAGGCGTCCAGTGTATACCTGTGCCTGGTACACACAACATCTGCTTCCAAACCCAGTATCATCACGGTCCTAGTGCCAATCACCCTTCACCTGTCTCCATATATGCTGTTCTTTCTGGGCTGAGAGGCTGTGTCATTATATAGTGGCTAGGAGTAGGAGTGAGTTCTGAAGTCACACTGCCTGGATTTGAATCTTGCCGTTTGCCAGTTGTGTGGCCTTGACCACATTACTCGACTTAACTGTGTCTTGATTTTTATCTTTAATTATCTACCTCATGGTTCGGTTGTGGAAAGTAGTTAAAACAGTGTCTGGAAAGCAGACAATCATCAAAGGTATTCTTGTTACTTGAAAAAAAAAAGATTAAGATAGTCATGTACTTCCTGTGGTCCCTCTTACAACAAAGACCAAAAAAAAAGAAAAAAAAGAAAAGAAATCAATAATATATGGTATTCTAGGAGCCCTGAACATCAAAGGGAAAGTTGAGACACTGGGCTGAGTGACAGGGAAGGAAGAGAAAGTCCAGAAGTACTGAGGACTGGCCAGGTGTGACCTGGTGGGAATTGGCACCCTCCAGGCAGAGTGGTTGCAGCAAGCATGGAGAGGGGATCAGTGGCTCCAAAAGTACTTGCCACATTATGAGAGACCGAGTGGTGGAGAGTGCACACATGCCTCCAGAATGAGTGAAAAGCGGCATTTGATCATCAGAAGTTACGTACCTTCCATCTACACTACCACATATCTGAAAGTTTTCCTTTGGGATAAACCTCTCTTACCTGTGCTTCCCCCTCCCTGTTCTGCACTGTGTCCAAGCTACTCCAGAGATTGATGCATCCCCTGGGCAGGAGGTAGGACACCTGCACCCTAAGCCATTCTCCCAGCCTTGGAGAGGGAACAAATTAACAGCCAGAAAAAAATAATTTGCCAGCTTCCCTAACCCAGGTACTCAGGGTAGAAGAAGTTTCTTTGCCTGGCGTAAGGAGTGCAGAGACGCTGAATGCCTTTCATCCCTGTATAGACATGTGCAGGCCCACTACAATGGCACAGATCTCCATTAGCATGGTACGGCAGGGAATATACCTGAATCCTAATTTTACTGTGTCAGCTATACGGTGGAGAGGCAAGTTCCTGACATTTCACACTGCTGTGTCTATTAAGTAGGGTCCTCACCTATCTATAGTGGGGGACTGAGGACTGGTGGCTTCACATACTCCACCTAGCCACCTGCAACAGGGTCCAAGAATAAGTGGTGCCCCCTAGTCCTTACAGTCAACCGCCTTGGGCCACAGTTTTTAAGAACAGGAACATGATTTCCTCACAGACCCTCAGGAATGGCTCTCAGCTCTTTGATTTTCTCAGTAGATGCAACCAGATACCTGTGCCTACACAAATCATCCCAGCCCATCTAGGACTATAGGGGAGAGCGTGCACCACACACCTGGTGACTGTCTACCTGGACACAACAGCTGAATCCATGCAAGAAAAGTAAGTGGAATCCTGGGCTCATAAGCCTAGTAACAGCTCAAATCATGTTAGAGCTTCAAAGGCAAAAATAAGGAGCTCACGTAACCAGCCTATTTGGGCATTTCAAAACAAACCAAGAAGCTAGAATACAGTACGCAAACATAAAATAACTAACTTGCTGATGGCTCGCAGACAACAGTCAATATAAAATCACAGAAACGGACAGACCACGATGAATTCAGGAAAGTCCCAGTGACAGAGCCAGTGAAAGACCCAGCACTAGGTGGAACCCCCTGCTTCAGATGGCAACCAAAACCAGTCTAGATCTCTGCTCCTGATGCGTATCTTCAAAGCACCGCAGAGGCCCCTGAACAGATCACCCTCGTCATACCAAATCAATCACATTGTTTCCCTGGAGTCAGCACCAATACATGTATTTCCATTTTGCTTGCAACCCTGCTCCCTTATATATTCAATCCCTACCTGATAATTTTTGAACAGGTAATAGAGAAATATCTGTCTGTTCCCTGTTTTCTCCCTTGTGCACAGTAAATAAACTTCCTTTTGGTCACTAACTCTGAAACCTGTTTCAGAGACTGACTTTTTGGGGCACGTTACAAGAACCTGGAGTTTTGTCTGGTAACAATCCTTTGATCTTGTCTCTTCAGTCTCTAATAACCTATACCAAAAAAACCCAACCCACTGTATAGATTCAATTCTGACTCATAGAAACCTTATAGCTTTTCTCCTTCAAGCTGCTTACCAAATAGATTCTGAAAACCTATTTTCTATAAAATGGAGTAGAACTGTCAGAGTTTTCACAGAACACCTGACGGATTCGAACTGCCGATTTTTTGGTTAGCAGCCATAGCACTACGCCACCAAGTTTTCCCCAATAACCTATATTCTAGATAACACCCCAAATAACGTTTTTAACTGGTTGTTGAATAAAGAGGGCTGGCTTTGAAGTGGAATGGAGAAATGAAGAGCAGTGGTGATTTCTTGCCTGCCACGTAGTAGACCCCAGACGCGTTCTCAGGCAGTGAACCAAAGTGCAGCCACTTTGGTCAGGGAGGCTTGCACATTTCTGTGATGCTGACGGTTTCAGCGGAACTTCCAAATTAAAAATTGCGAAGAAAAGCCTGACCATCTATTTGCCTTTTATTGAGCTTACTTGTGATGGACTTTCTCCTTTATGTCACTTCAGATATAACCGAGATGCATCCTATCTGCTCTTTTGTCCTCTCTGTAATGGTCACTGTCATTCAGGACCATCGTATCTAACTTCTTGTGTGCTTAACACCGCTACTTGGAATTCATTTTCAATTACAGCGTTTCCGTTGTTGTCCGCTTACTGGCTTTTCCCCTTTTATTGTCTCAGTCGCACATCCCTGCAATACAGACACTTGAACTCCCACTCATCTGTTTCCAAACTCTTTTTCTGTTCTTTAAACACACTGTCCCAAAGGGTGAGTCCATATTATTTTACTCCCCAGCCTGCTGATGGCAGTTTGATCGGTTCCGTGATTTCCTTTCCTTGTGAAGCTCCAGCTTCTGAAAACCTGTTTTCTGAAAGGGTGGAAGAGTCAGGAAACAGGACAGTGTCAGGGGCTTCTTGTTCCCCTACGCGTTCCAGATTACTAACTCTTAAACTTGGTCTTGAGGGCGGTACGGCCAGTATTTAAATACGGCTGCCACTACATTTCTGTTGAGAACGGCCGGAACCTGTAACATTGAGACGCCAAACCGGAAGTCTCGTTTACTGCGCTGAGTCAGATGTTTTGACCCTCGTCGGCCTCCGTAGGCAGGCAAGTATTTTGCGGGACCGGTCGAAAAGTAGATGTAGTTTACGGAAGTAAGTGCAACTTTTTGGAACTCCTCGTAGTTTCAGAGGTAAGCAAGTCAGTGTTTCTTCGCTCGTGGAATCCGATCGAGGAACGTGTGTGGACACGGTGTAGTGGGGAGCCATGGAGTTCCTTAGGGGAGTGCCGTGATAAGAGGTGTTTGGGAGCAAGCCGGTGGGAATCCGTGTTTCTGAAGTCAGATATGGGGTGAGAGCCTCTGCAATATTAAGGCTGTTCCGAAAGTCAGGATACAGGGTCTTTGTGAATCTGTCTTCACGTAAGGGGTGGAGGTGGTATTTACAATGAATATGATGTCTGCTTTAGGCGCGGAGATGTTTCAGCTCCTGGAATGAGCTTATTATAAGGTGTGGTCCAGGTTTCGCATTAATACTGTGGGTGGTAAGTATGCTACAGCGGCTTGTGAGGACTGAAGCTTTGGGAGCCCAGACCCCTGGCTAGAGGTTGAGTTGAGGTTGGAAAATAAGCTGCTGCAACCGAAGGCAGTACAGGCCAGAGGCAGTAGTTGGTAATTCTTTTGTTTCGTCTTTGTAAAATTTTATTTTAAGTGAAAGTTTACAATTCAAGTCCATTTGTCATACCAAAACTTACACACACATTGCTGTGTTGCTCTAGCTCCCCGCCCCCCCCGTGCTGTGACAGCACAAGACTCCTTTCCACTGTGATATTTCCCGTGTCCATTCAAGCAGCTCCTGTCCCCTTCTGCCCTCTCATCTCTGAATGGGAGCTGCTCATGTATCTACTTAAAAGCAGTTGAAAGTTCTTGATTTAGATAAACATGTTTTTCTCTTCTAATCCATAGATTAGCTAAGTACAGACGTAGGGACTAATCCCCAACCCACATAGATCTATAGCTACTCTCCCGTTGCAGAGATAGAGTTAACTCATTATGTGGGAGGCTGTATGGTCCACAAAACTGTCTGTAAATTCACCCTTTTAACTTTGCCAATAGTCTGTGTTTTGTGAAATTTCTACGTGTCTGGCAATGTAGCCTTCATGCTGGTTATGTGGAAGTTCCATATCCTAGTTAGCCCTTGTTTGTCCAGTTTCCCACTGCTAGTGTTTAGGAAGGGCAAAGAGGTGAGTTTCAATGTATGGATCAAGTCTATCCAAGTATGTATGTAAAAATTTGCTTGCGGGTTCCTGGTTGTAATGAGGCATAAACAATTGCCTAGATTCCTGAAGGATAAAAATCAGGATCAGAACAAAGCTGGTTCTTGTAAGGTGTTGTGTTGCAGTGAATTATTTCATACGGCCCATCTAGCCATCTGTGATCTTGTAGTGTCTACAAAATAATTGGTTAGAACTATGCAGATAAAGTCCTTGTGGCTCACCAAGGGGAGTGAATAGCTTGCTGTTAATACAGCAAATAAGTTGCTTGAGACCCTCATGGGAGTAAGACCCTGCAAATAAAGTCTCTGGAATCCTAAGGAGGGGATTAATCAGTTTGACTATCCTGCTAGGCCTAAAATAAACCATCCCGGAGTTGGAAAGTGGGACTTCTACTACCAAAACAGAAGAGCCAGGGGTGGAACATGTCCCAGTTTGGACCCGCGATCTCTGCATTGAGAACCTCCAGATCCAGGAGACAGAGAGGGCTGTACCACCAGAGATGGCAAGAAGCTGGACCAGGAGACTAGAGTGAGACAGGTCAGTGGGCTTCCCAACCCACTGTGAGATGGCCACCATGGATGGACTGACCTGTGCAGTAAGAGGTGGCTTCCTGGTAAGAGTGGAGTGTCTCCAGGCACTTGGCAAAGCTAGGCTCACTCAGAGAGTGGGAAAGAACTGGGTGCCTTTGGATAGATGGCTTCCTGGCAGTGTGGCATGTCTCTGGTCACTTAATGGCAGAACTAAAGAGCTTTGTAACGTCTGCCTAAGCAGGGCAGGGCTGAAGGCCAGAGAGAGGGTGACCTGCAGGCTTGGCTGAGCAGAGGTTGTTCTGAGCAAAGAACTGTATCCTGAGTTCTTCCTGATCCTGAAATAGAGCCTGTCACTTCCCTAATAAACCCCATAATCATAAGTATTGTCTGTGAATTCTTTGTGGCCACTGGAATGTATGAGCAAACTCATCAGAGAAGTAGGGACACCTGGTGTGTGAAATGGTTTAAAAAAAAGTTGGGGGGTGGAGGTATGTTTGACCTCTACCTCATAGAATCAGCTGTGGGATGATGCTAATGATTTTCCCACACCTGAAGTTACAAGAGCTCAGAGGACACCATTGCACCATGGTTAGAGTGGAGGTCACATACACCCCAGCTTCCAAATGCTTCACAGTTTCTCACACCTCCATGGCATTCTACTTCTGTGCTGCATTCTGTAATTCTCTTCAGTCATTTCAAGAACTCATAAACTGTATTTACAGTTTAGGGGTTCATTAAGGAAGTAACGGTACAATTTGGGGTCAGGATCAACTTGGAAATAGCAATCTGTAACTGCACCCTCTGAAGGTGTTACCTATTTTGACACCAGCCGTCACCCATGGCACTTGCTGCCCTCTGTTGGGTTCAGTGATTCCTTGCAATAGCCACACAGAATGCATAGATAATACTTAATGACTGTAGGGTTTATTAGGTAAATAACAGGTTACAATTTAGGATTAGGAATGACTCAGGATACAGTTTTTTAATCTGTACAGCTTCTCAGCTGTGCCTGCAGGCAAGCCTTTTTCTGACCCTTGGCCGTAGCCTCTCAACTCTGCCTCTCAGCCTCACCTCTGACCCGCTCCAGCAAGTGTTACAAAGCTCTTTAGCTCTATCAGTAAGTTCCCAGAGTCACCTCATTACCGTTAAGCCTCTACTCAAAGGTACTCTCTTACATGTGCCAGATTTCTTTTTTGTCACCATGGTCCTGTAACTCCCACCCATTCTATTTAGTGGAACTATGCAGGTAGGGTAATAGCGGTTCACCAAGGGATTAGTCAGTTTTGTCATCCTGCTGGGTTTGAAATAAGCCATCCTGGAAGCCGGAAAGGATCCCATCACCAGCAAGGAAGACAACCAAGAGAGAAGCATGTCCTTTTGACCCAGGATCCATGTGCTAAGAAGCTTCTGGAACCTGGAGATGAGAGACAGACAGCCTTGACACAAGACAATGATAGGCAGTGGCAGGAGGGACCAGCAGGAGACTGCATTGGGCTTTCCAGCCCACAGAGCAAGAAAGCTAAGTGCCTTTGCACCAGGGCTTATTGGCAAAGCGGGTTGCCTCTGGTGGGCACTTGTTGGCAGGGGCTGAGAACTCTGTAACACTTGCCCAGGCAAGGCAGAGACCAGGGGGCCAGAGAGCAGCATACCCACAAGCACACCTGACAAGAGACAGTGCTGATGGAGGAATTGTATGCTGAGCATTCCTGAACCTGAATGGTAACCTGTTACTTCCTTAATAAACATCGTAATTGTGAGTATTATCTGTGAGTTCTGTGTGGCCCTTGCAAAGAATTGTAGAACCCAGTAGGAAAGTAGGGTGTGCTCTGGGAGGAATGACTGATGCCAGAAGTGGTAAAGATAGTGGAGAAAGGTGGCGTGGCTGACCTCAGCCTCAGAGGATTGGTTCTTGTTTCCCCTTCTGAAGTTAGAGGAGGTCAAATTCTGCACCTGCACCATTTTTCTCTCTCTGCTTTTGTGAGTTGGCAAATTGAGCTCCACTAACAAGCGCATGGAGGCACCCCACTTAGCCAAGAAGCCTTCTGCCTGAAGGCACTCAGCTCTTCCGCTCCATGGGTTGGCACGTGCAGTGTAGCCTCCTTGTTTCATGAGGCAGGAAACCCACTGAGCCAAGTCACGTTGGTTTCTTGGTTCTGCTGCTGCCATTTCCTTGTTATTGCTTCTTGCTGTAGGTGATGCCTGAGAATGTGAAAAATACTGAACAATATCGTTAATACCACACAGAAGTAAAATTTTGCTGAAAATGATACGAAAATGGTGCAGTGGTCTTGACAGAACTGCCAGAAATTCAGGCAGAATTCAGAACAGGAGATGAATCTTGGTTGAAAGCAGAGAATACCAGAAAGATGTTTACTTGTGTTTTATCGACTGTGCAGAGGCATCCAACAGTGTAGGTCAGAACAAGTTACGGAAGACATTGCAGAGGGTCTGAATTCCAGAACAGTTAATTGTGCTCACGCAGATCCTGCACATAGGAAAAGAGGTAATCATTCAAACAACAAAGGGATGCTGCTCGGTTTCAAATCAAGAAAGGTGTGCTCAGGGTTGTATCCTTTCATCTCATTTATGTGCTGAGCACGTAATCAGAGAAGCTGGACTATGTGAAGACGAACAAGATACCAGGATTGGAGGACTCATTAACAACTTGCGTTACGCAGATGACACAGTCTTGCTTACTGAAAGCCAAAAGGATTTGAAGTATTTACTGATGAAGATCAAAGACGATAGTCTTTGTTAATGATTACCTCAACATAAAGAAAGCTAACAATCGTCTCAGCTAGACCATAAGCAATATCGTGATAAATGGAGAAAATATTGAAGTTGCCAAATATCTCATTTTACTTGAATCCACAGCCGAGGCCGATGGAAGCAACAGGCAAGAAATAAAATGATCTCCTTCAAGTGTTAAAAAGCAAAATATCACTTTGAGGACTAAGGTGTGGCTGATGCAAGCCAGGGTATTTTCAGTCACTTCCTGTGGTTGAACAATGAATATGGAAGACTGAAAAACTGATGCATTTGAAATATGGTGTTGGTGGAGAAAACTGAATATACCATGGACTGCCAGAAAAATGAAAAAGTCTGTTTTAGAAGGACAGCCATAGTGCTCCTTAGAAGCAAGGTTGGTGAGACGTCATCCCCATCATCCCATGACTTTTGGACACATTATCAGGAATGACCTGTTGTGGAGGAGCATGTCATACTTGGCAACAGTGAGTTCCAACATAGCAATAACTGGGAGGATGGTACAATATCAGGCAGTATTTCATTCTCTTCTATATAAGGTTGCTGTAAATCAGAACTGAGTTGGTGGCAGCTAACCACTAACATGTTTCCTGAAATCTGTGTAGTTCTTAACAACTTCTGCAGCAGAAGGGTCTTCACTGTCAGGTTAGTGGTTTAGTAGACTGTTTTAAAATATGTTTCAATACACTAATAATTATCTTCTTAATTATGAGTTTGCTTTTCTATTGAGAGTCATAGTTGGACAATACTGTATATTTGGCTATGTTGTGAGGTAGGGATCAACCTTTTTTTTCTTTTACATATATACATACATGTGTGTGTGTATATATATATATATGTATATATATATATATATATATCAGATTGCCCAAGCATCATTTTTTTGAAGAGGTCTTTTACCCATATATCTGCAAATTTCCTGAATCTTAAGTTGTAATTCACATGGGCATAGAATGTTCTGGGCCACTAAATAAAGGGACAGCCAACAGTGTTGGGGATAATGTTATGATGATTGCCAAAAGCAGTGATAACATGTATAATCTAGAGGAAATGTACTGTTTGCATTGAATTGTCCTTCAGCCTGCAGATCCTGACTCCTTGGCAACATGAGAATGAATTGAGAAAGGAAGAAGAGGTTCCAGGATTTGGGTTTTGTCATTTCTGGGGACACCGTTCATAGGAGACTGCTATTTCTGAACAGAAATTTAGAGGTGATCAAGAAGACAAAGAGAGGTTCCCAGATGCTGGCCATGTCACAAGAATAAAAGAAAATGGTCAAGGCCCAGGTGACTGTTAGTTTATTTTATACTTTCCTTTGTTCCTTAACAGATTTCTAGAGGCATGTAAAATACTATTCAGCGCTGAAGAGAAATAGATTTTGACTTCAACATCAGGCAAAATAAGTTCAGGAATATGTTTATTCATGGGATTAATACTAAATTATTGGTGTTGAAACAATATATACCAGACATTTTTATAGTTTGCATTAGCTGTTAACTAACATGGGATATTTGTTTTGCCAGTGTAAGAGAAGCACTACAATTAAATGATGTGCCCAGTTTTTAAGGAGAAAGATTAGTGCCTCTGGTGATCTTAGTATTTTATGGGACTCTTGTTGGAGTAAGTTTCTCTGATGGTTCTTTCTATATGTGATGTGACAGACAGTCTTCTGAATAGCAGTAATCTCATAATGCAAAAGCAGGTTTCCTATGGCTGTTTTTATCAGGGTTCCTCGTAGACCCCTCTAGGGATAGAACATACAAACTTGGGGGACAAAGGAGATGAAGGTAAGTTAACCTGTGAACTCAGGTTAACTTGTGGAAGTCTGTCTAGGAATTAAACCTAAATACCGTTGGTAAATGGAAGCAGTGTATAGATTTCAAACAATTCTCAGTGAACTGGTGTTTGAATACAGATTTGAAAGTTGAGAATAGCTCTGTGACCTTCCACACACTGTTTAGCTGTTGTAGACCTGAGTTTTCGTATCTGTGAAGCAGGCATGATTTGAAGGTGCCTCATATAGTTATGGTGGAGATGCAATTTGTCTGTTTAGAAAAATGTCTAGTATGTGATACGACAGAGCATCTAGGGCCCCCAGTCTTTCCAGTGTTTGTTATTACGATGTTACCAGGTGTCACTGTCAGTAGTCTACATGGTCACATGTTTCTCTGTCTTGTTTTCTTTTGGATTTTTATAATTACTGCTTAGGTTGAGATCTTTCTTGTGTTGGCCAGTTAGAGTATTCATTTTCTGAACTAACTGCCCATATCATTTCTTCATTTATAAATTCTGATTAGTCTTACTGATTTAAAGGAATTTTTGTCTTTGTACTGTGTGTTGATCTTTCTATTTTAGAATTTTTTTCCCCCAGACCATCATTTGTCTTTTTCCATGCAGAAATTTAAATTTTTAATTGAAACTTTGTCACAAAATATCAAATTTTCCCTTCTGGCTTTTGACTTGTTTTGTAAATATATTCTACATTTTCTTCCATTATTTTCATAACTTTGTTTGTAAGATTAGGTTTAGAATGACTTACCCATTCATTCCTACCAGTTTAGAGGCTTAAACAGCTCACATTTATTATCTCACAGCTTCTGTGACCAGGCATCCAGGTATAGCCTCTGTAGTGCTCTGCTTCTTGGTCTCTCACAAGATGGCAATAACGGTTTTGGCCAGGGTTGAGGTCTAATCTGAAGCTTAAGTGGGGAAGGGTCCACTTTCAAATTCACTTCTGTGGTTGTGGGCAGGATTCAGTTCCATGAGAGCCTCAGTTTCTCACTGTGTTGACCAGAGGCAGCCCTCAGGTACTTGCCACATGGGTCCCCTGCAACACAGCCACCTACTTCACTAAAACCAGCCAGACAGAAGTAACATGTCTAATATGTTATCTAGTGACACACTGGCATTCCATCACCTTTGTCCTATTCTATTAAGAGAGGAGTAAGTCATGAGGACAGCCCATGCTGAAGGAGAAGGGACTGTACAAAGGTGTGAATATGATCATGGGGCTGCTCGCCACAGTCAGCAAACACTTACTTTGAGTGCTTTCACTTCACTGTGTTTTCTCTTTCAGAAGTTATGAACAGCCGTGTTTTACGCATTGTCACTCTATTCATGTTTACTAATCTCTCCTTTATGTTCTCTCTTAATCTTGCATGCATTTTCTGAGTAATTTCTTAAATTGGAAATTATAGCTGACAATTAATCTGTTTAGCATATTTATATAGTGTTAACTTGTCTGCTAACATACACCCATATGTGTCAGTTTATGTGTGTGTTCATGTCTCTGTTTTTGTGTATGCATATTAGTTTAGTCTTTCCATATCCACCAGTTGTCTTGTTTGTTATTTTTGAAATATTTTCAATGGCTTCTTTAATTCCTTTCTACAGGTTAAACACACTTATTAAACATGTCATTTCTTGTAATTCAGATGCCTGGGGTCTTTTCTGTGTAGATTCTGATGTTGGATCTGAAGGCCCATCTTGAATGTAGGACAAGGTTTTATTCTGGCTGTCACTAACATTTCTGTGACTCTTTGTGTATATGTGGCCTAAGACATATACACTTAAATATGTGTGTGTCTGTACGTACATACATATACTGACACATCCACATAAATACAGATACGTATACACTCGCACACACACTTGTATGTGAATGTGAAATGTTTCTTGGTTAGTAAGAGAATTTCACTGCTACTCATTATTGAAAAAAAAAAAAACAGCAAAAAACACTGCCGTCAAATCGGGTCTGACTTATAGCGACTTATAGAGGTCAGAGTAGAACTGCACCATAGAGTTTCCAAGAAGCACTTGGCGGATTTGAACTGCTGACCTTTTGGTTAGCAGACGTGGCACTTAACCCACCATGCCACCAGGGTTTCCACTACTCATTATAGAACCTTCTAATTTGGTGAATGGAGAGATGATTGAATACACAAATGCCAAATGTTTTGTTAGGATTTGATTCTCTTACAAGGTGTTGAAAGAAACACTGGACTTGTAGTTGCACTGTATATGCAGGAAATTGGCATAGTTACTGTCTTTACATTTCAAATATCATCAAAAGATGATCACTTCATGAAACAGAACCCTGTTATTACAGGAATCACTGACATTCAGCGATGTGGCTTTGAATTTTACCTGGGACGAGTGGCAGCTCCTGGACCCTACTCAGAAGGACCTATTTTGGGATGTGATGTTGGAGAACTACAATAACCTGGTGTCTTTGGGTGAGGACAGTTCTTGTATGTGACTCAGAGGGTAGCCAGTCAGTGACCTTGCCTTTCTGTGTGTTGAGAGCTTGGGAGTATGTATGGTACTCTGAAACGGTAGGTTCTTAGCCCAGTCTGTGGCCCTAGACAAGTAGGTATATATACTCTGTACTCTTGAGAGAAATGATCTTTATGTTTGAATATTGATTTTTTCACAGACGTAGCATTCTGCAGTCTTCACAAACCCAAGGCCAATTTGGAGTATCTAACATTCTCTGATTTCCCACAAACAGGGTACAGAGTTAGCAAACTAGATGCACTCTCCAGGTTAGAACGAGGGGAGCAGCCATGGACAATGCTAGATGAAAGTCACATTCAAAGCTTTTCAGGTGAGTGAGCGGAAGGCAGCAGGGAGGGGTGGCGGTTGTAAAATGGTGACATGGCGGTGGCAATGTCAGAACCTGTCTGTCTTCATGGGGGTTGCTGAGAAGATCGGCCCAGAGCTGATTCCCATGAGGCTAACAATTAGCACAAAACTGGTTCCTGTGAATCAGAGGTTGCAGACGTTTATAAGGCCCCACTCCATCATCTCTGTAACATCACCTTCTCCCGCTTCCCTTACTAGGCTCCCACCTGTCTTTGGGTTCAGTCATTTGCTGCAGCATCTCATAGAATTCACGAACAGTGCTTACCGTTAAGTGGCCTGTTTGGTAAGGAACAGGATAGAGCTCAGAGCAGGGTAAACTTGGAACATGAGAAACAACTCAAGATACAGTTCTTCAATCAGGACAAGTTCTTTTTGCTTCTGCTGCTGAGGGCCCTGCTTGGGGCCTACTGTCTGTGGGCCCTGCTTGGGGCCTACTGTCTGTGGGCCCTGCTCAGAGCCTTCTCAGCCAAGTGTTCAAACTCTGAGTTGCATGGGTTGGCAAGCACACTGCAGCTACCTTGCACTCGGCTCCTGGTTCCTGACACTTCCTGCCATTCCTGCTCTTGTTGCTGCCACGCTGCTGTCTCTCGCTGCCTTCTGTGTTACAGCTCCCCCTCTGTCTCTCTGTCTGTCTGTGACTCTCTTGAAATCTCTTGACAGGTAAGTTGTTATATGGCAAGCTCCTCATCACTTTGAAGGTGTGCCCCCCCCGAGCAAGACCATGAACTAACCAATCATGTATAAGGTATCCCCACACCTGTGGTTGTGGTGTAGTAGATGACCTTTATGTGGCTTTTCTTGCCATGGTTTTGTAAGTCCCACCCAGTCGATTGAGTGGGACTGTACAAATAGGATAACTGTGGCCCACCAAGGGACTGGTCAGTTTTGTCATCCTTCTGGGCTTGAAATGATCCATCCAGAGGCAGGAAGGGGAGGATCCCACCCCCATGAAGAAGAGCAGCCGAGAGTAGAGTGGGTCCTTTGGATCCAGGATCCACATGCTGAGAAGCTCCCAGAATTGGGAGCAGTAGAGAGAGAGAGAAATGTGGCACTGAAGACTGTGAGAAGCAGTGGCAGAGAAACAGCCGCAGAAGACCACACGTTGGGTTTCCCAGGCTGTGGAGCAAGAAAACTGAGTGCCTTTGAGCTGAGGCTTACCAGCGGAATGGGGTGCCTCTGGGCACTTACTGGCAGAGCTGAAAGAGTTTCCTAATGTTTGCCTGAGCAGGGCAGAGGTTGAGGGGCCAGAAAGAGGCACAGCCTGCGGCACAGCTAGAAAGGGCTGTCCCGATGGAAGAATTGTATTCAGGGTGTTCTGACCCTGAATTGTAACTTGTTACTTAATTAATAAGCCCCATAATCATGAGTATTGTTTGTGAGTTCTGTGTGGTACAGTGAATTATCAAACCCAGTAGAAAAGTAGAAAGTGCTATGGGAAGGATGATTAGTGTCACCGCTGGTAGAGATGGCAGAGATAGGAGGCATGCCTGGCATCTGCCACATGGAAATCACCTTGGGCCATTGATCTTGATTCTCATTCTCTTTTCTGAAGTGAGAAGAGGTCAGATGTAGCTCCCTTGCTGTTTATAACTTACTGTCATTTTGAAGTCGTGTCCCCTGCCAGTGGGGCCACAAACTGACCAACTAACCAGTCCCCACTCAGTAGGCCAGAGATGTAACACTGTCTCCTGTGTAACACTGCCTGTTCTTTGTAGGAGTTTAAAGAAAAGTGTACCCTCTGTCTCTTCTGTGGAAGCCTAGTGGTGTAACGGTTACGTGCTACAGCTGCTAACCAAAGGGTTGGCAGTCCACATCTACCACACACTGCGGAAACTCTTTGGGTTGGTTCTGCTCTGTCCTGTGGGGTCACTGAGTTGGAATTAATGGCAGTGAGTTAACTCTTCTGTGATCAGACCGCTTTTTATTTCATGTCTTGTTTTTATTCGTATACTTCTTATTAATTCCAAAATAAACCAAACTCACTGCCATCAAGTTGAGTCCCACTCATAGTGCCCTACAGGTCAGAGTAGAACTGCCCCTTAGAGTGTCCGAGGAGCACCTGGTGGTTTTCAGTGCTGACCTTTTGGTTAGCAGACATAGCACTTAACTACTATGTCACCAGGGTTTCCTTTCTTCTTATTAGGATTCAGGATTTTCAGCTTTTCATATCCTCCCACCACTCTTGCTCTGAAATTCTAACTTCCAGGCTGCTCTCCAAAGAGAGAACTTTGAGTTCATAACTGTCCGCTGGGTATAGCGCCGTCCTCCCTCTTTGGGAGCTGTGATTTCCCTTCCTGTCGTCACGCCTCACCTTCAGTGTTGTGCCCCCACAGCTGACTGCCTCTGAGTGTGCGTCTCTGCTTCCGTAGCTTCTCTTTTCTCCCACTCTGAGATGCTCCAAAGGGGTCGACTTTTGTTTCCTCCTTTGTTCTTCTAACCCTTTAAAATTACCTTTATTCTAACGAGCTAGCCTCCTTCGCTTCCCTAGAAGAGACTGTCGTGTTGGCATCTCCCTTGGTATCATCTGACATAAGCCTTTGTGTGTGTGTGTACACGTGTATATATATGTTTATGTACTTTTTTTTTAACTTCTGCATTTGTGGTCCAACCATGCACCAGATTATAACTAATGTCTACTTCAGTTTAATTTCTTCATATATTTCCTACTTATGATTCAACTTCTAGTTTGTTGTATAGTTTCCCACTGTATTCACTTCAGTCCCCCAGGTCCAGACATTAGAATGATTAAAACTTGGGTGTTCATCTTCTTTTATTGTATGTTTTTCTGTTCTGTGATCATGGTCTTCTGTTCCTTGTCCTTACACTGTATCTGTATACTAAAGTTTTCCAAATTGTTACTTCCACTCAAAATTTTTCTCCTTCAAGATTTTTGAATCCTTCTGAAATCATAATTTCTGGTACTTGAATATTTAATTACTGTCTAGAAGCTGATACGATTCAGAAATTTTGTGTGGATGTTACACACTTTACTGATATTCCTTATCTCATTAAAAGATAGTACTACTCTGTCGTTAAAACCAGATGCTTGACAGCACCTCTTAATACCTCACTTTCTTTACCTCACCCCAACCCACCACCCCTGGCAACACTAAATCCGTCAGTGAGCCTTCTCTGCCTCCCAGTGAATCCTCGTTCTCCGCCTCTTTCTACCCTCTCTTTCAAACCATGTTTCTACGTGCTACTTGATTATAGCTGTAGCTCCAGTCTACAGCTACTTTCATTTTCTTCTCTTTCTTTTTTACAGATTTTTATCAAAGTCCAGTATAGGCTCCATAAGCCTAAGGAATATATTTATGTACCACCAATACATTCACTGTGTACGTGTGGGATCTGTTTTTCCCAGTTGTAACCTTCAGTATTCCTCAGAAACCAAGCTCTGCCTGCTGTGTAGTTGCATTTGGTGACAACATTTGATTTGTGAATGAACAAATCTTTCCTTCACCAGTTGGGATCAGGTGGCCCTCCAGCCTCTTTGGTCTGCTTTTCACAGTGATTTGCATTCCTCCTGTCTCTACAAGTTTCTCAAGGCCTTCTGTAGAAGCAGCCAAGTCTGTGTTTATTTGTTATGTATGACCCTACACTAGTGCTTTTAAGTTTCACTTGTTTCTATTATTGTGTGTTTACCAGTATGCAAGGAACATTAAATGTGGAATTTTAGTTACATTTGTACCATAGGATTGTCACTAAAGAGCCACCTTACAGCAAAGCATTTTTTAATCAGTTGAATCCTAATGAAGATGGTGGAAGGACTAATTATTTTCTTATTTCCTAGACATCTGGACAGTTGATCATCCGCCTGGGTGCCAGCAAAATGAAAGCAAGGTGGATGGCATGGAACAGTGCCATGAATGTAATGCATTGGAAGATACTGTTCATCAGCACAAAAATGATTTCTCTTTAAGGGAAAATCACAGTTTGTTTGACTTCCGTGATAAAGCTGTGAAGTCCAATTTCACTTTAATCAGCCAGAGCAGAAGTGATGAAATAAAGAACTCTGTTGAGCTTCACAGAGGTGAAACGGCCTTTCTCTGTGCTGACCAGGAGCCATTTCATACTGAGTGTAAAGTCCCTAAAAGTCAGATACCCAACACTACTGAGTCCCAACTGATTAAGCACCAGAAAACTCAAAAGATAGAGAACCTTCAGCTATGCAGTGAATGTGGGAAAACCTTCATCAAGAAGTCTTGGCTCATCCGTCATCAGATCCTTCACCCAGGAAAGGGTCCATTTGTATGCAATGAATGTGGAAAATCTCTTACCCAGAAGTCAAGTCTCATGAGACATCAGAAATGTCACAGAAGAGAGAAGCTCTTTCAGTGCAGTGAATGTCCAAAAGCTTTCTCCACAAAGCACAAGCTTATTATACATCAAAGGACTCATAAAGAGAGACGGCATGGCTGCAACGAGTGTGGAAAAACTTTTCTTTATGTGTCTTGCCTCTTCAGACATAAAATAAAACACACAAGGAAGAAACGTGTAGATTCGGGCAAGGTGGAATACCCTTCCCCAGCAAGTCGTGCCTCATCACATACTAGTGATCCCCAGCGGGACAGAAACTCTGTTGGTACAGCAATTGTGCAGATACCATCTGTGGCAGCTCAGACATCAGTAACCATGAGTGGGCTCCTAGCAAATAGGAACATGGTTCTTGTGGGACAGCCTCTTGCCAGAAGGGAACCATCAGGAGGTAACAGAGAGTTGGTACAGCAGAGAGTCCTTATGAATACAGTGACTGTGGTAGTGCCTATACGCACAGTGCATGTGGTGGTGCCTTTGAATGCAGTGAATGTGGTAGTACCTTCAGCGCCCAATTGTATCTTATTTTATGTTCCACAAAACCCATAGGATAAACTCAGATACACTCCCTGGGGACTAGTAAGTAGCACAAATTTCTCCTTGAGTGTATAGCCAGGAAGTATATCCTGCTATATCATAGTATATCATACGAAGTATGATATATCATACGAAGTATGATATACTGGCTATATCATAGTGTATATGAAATATACGAACACAGCAGCTGAGAAAGCTGATAATGCTCACTGTACATAAATGCGTGTTGATGTTGACACATCATCTGATTTTAACAAAGATGCATACACTTTGCTTTCAGTGCTCGGTCCTGTTGATTAAAATGGAAGTCTGAGCTCCTGTCAGTGGACAAAATAAGTAATGAGTTTTTAAAACAAAAAAGAATCGGTGTCTGGAATGTTGTCTGTCATTGTTACTTGCCATTCATTTGGGACTCATGGCAACCCAATATGGTATAAATGAAAAATCACATCAGAAGTGATTGGTGGAGAAAAGGCAGTACTGGATTGGTTGAAAGTGCAGTATAAATCTGTATCATTTCAGTTTGTCCAGATCAGTATGGAGGATCAGTTGAAAACTAGCATGTCTGCCATCAGTTTTAGAACTTTACATCATGCAGGGGGATTTATGAAATAGTAGACTTACATTGAATCTGTTTTTGAATTCAAGGAATACTTTTCACATACTGCCTTTGTGCCTGGCCATGTTACCAGGAGCTTAGGATCTGTTGTGAAGGAAAAAGAAAAAGTCCTTGCCCTCTTGGAGAGAGCATCAAGTTAGTTGTATAATATTTAAGCAAGAGTCCAGACAGTCTAGTCAAAGGATATAGAAAGGATGTGGTGGCGGTCTCTGACATCTTCTGATGACACAAGGGAAAGGTGAATCACTATCAACAGCTCAAGGCTGATTCCTGTGAAAGAAAAGTGAGACATAGCTCTTCTTATCCCCACCATCTTTACCAATTCTGATACCAACTGTCTCTTCCATGGCAATCTCTGCTGAGTTTGATAGTTCATTGCTTTGCCACACAGAAGTCACAGACCATATGCATAGTTATGGGGTTTATTAGGGAAGTAACAGGCTACAATTCAGGTTCACAAACACTAAGGATACATTCCTTTGATTAGGGCAGCTTCTTCTCAGTGGTGCCTCTCTCTGGCCCCTCAGCTTCTGCCCTTCTAGGGCAAGTGTTATCAATCTCTTTTTAGTTTTACTGGTGTGTGTCCAAAGGCCCCCCTACTCTACCGGAGCATTTTCTTGAAGGAACTCAACTCTAGTTTCATAAGTATGCAACTCAGCACCACCAAGTGGCCAGAGTCTGTCTCAATCTCTCTTCCCTTGGTGGGCCACAATGACCATAATTTGCATGTTGCTGTGTGTGCAGTGGAGTCAATTTCTACTCTTAGCATCCCTATAGAACAGAGTAGAGCTGTCCCATATAGTTGCCAAGGAGTGGCTGGCGAATTCCAACTGCCAACATTTTGGTGAGCAGCCTGAACTCTTTCCGTTGCCAGCATAGCCCCACCCAGTCATTTAGTGATAGTTAAAAGACCATAGCAATAAAAACAATCTATTGTACCACAAAGGATGAGACATACAATGTCTACATCAGGTGAAGTACCAAAAAAAGAAAAAAATAAACTCACTGCCATCAAGTCGATCTCAACTCATAGTGATCCTATAGGACGGAGTAGAACTACTCCATAGAGTTTCCAAGGAGCAGCTGGCAGATTTGAATTGGCAACCTCTTGGTTAGGAGCCATAGCACTAAACCGCTATACCTTTCCTCAGGTGAAGTAGATATGGAATAATTGGTACAAGGGTTTTAGTTAAAACTTTTTGATAGTTGGAAAGTCCTAAAAATGGTTAATGACAATTTCCTGTCAATATCGAGTTGCTGTTGAGTTGATTCCCACTCCTGGGAGACTAGAACTGTACCTTCTAGGGTTTTCCGTGGCTGGTTTGTCAGAAATACATCATCAAGCCTTTACTCAGAGCAGTTGTGGCTAGACTTGAACATCATCCTTTCAGGTTAGCAGCCAAATACATCAACTATCCATGGGTAACTGGAGTCAAGACTCCTTTTAATGCTGTTAACAATCCTTGTTAAATTGTCAGCAAAAAATACTGAATATACTGTGCCAAAAGGAGACAAATTTGTTCTGGAAGATACACGACGTGAATGTTCCTGAGAAGCAAAGATGGCAAGACTCCCATTTCACATGCGTGGGACATACTATCAGGAGCAATCAGTCCCTGGAGAAGGATATCAAGCTTGCTAAAGTAGAGCATCATTATAAAAGAGGAGACCCTCAAGTGATGCAATGGCTAAAACAGTGGGCTCAGGACAGACTGAGCAGTGTGTCACTCTGTTCTACCGAGAGTCCATTTTAATTGGAACTAACTGAACAGCACCCAACAAAAATAACAATCCTTGGAAACAAGGTATTTATTTTTATGTCCATGTCTTATCTCCCCAAGAAGACTGTACATTCCTTGATAGTTTTTGTGACCGTTTTGGTAAGATGAGTTTGTTTATATGGCCTTTTGCCTTTTTTTTTTTTACAGCTTGAAAGATTTCTTCCCTAAGTCAGATTGCCAGGCCTGTCTTGCAAGGCTTATCTGGGTAGGTATGAACTGCCAGTCTTTGAGTTAGTCCAGTTCTTCACCATTTGTACCACTCAGGGAGTCCAAGAATGGAGCAGAGCATGAGCAATGGGAGAAAGTGAAATCCTTTTGAGGCCCCTTGGAAGTGAACCTCTGTATCGTCATGGACATCTGCACCACCTCAGAGATCCCAGGTTCTCCATCACATGCTGAATCGAGATATGTTACTTCTCTTCATCATTCCTTCTCACGTTGTATGAGTGAGGCTCTCGGCCTGTTTCCCCTCTGCAGTTTCCTTAATCCTATGTAGTAAGTTATAGTTGAGTGTTGTTCATAGAAACAGAGATGGAAATTGGCCATGCTATTCCCATCTCAGTACTCAGTCTGAAATCTTGGGTTAGGTAATTCAGTCCTTCAGAAATATTTCAAGCACTATCACTGCTTCAATTTCTCCAGCATCATTTCTGTTATCAGGGCTGTATTTTCCAACTACCCATCCTCGGTCTTTGTTTCCAGCTTTTGTATTCCAGTCTCCAGTAATTATCAATGCATTATGATTGCGTGTTCAATTTTGGACTGCAGAAACCAGTAAAAATCTTCAGTTTCTTCATCTTTGGCCTTAGCGGTTGGTATGTAAATTTGAATAATAGTTGTATTAACTGGCCTTCCTTGTATGCATATGGATATTATCCTGTCACTGACAGCTTTGTACTTCAGGACAGATCTTGAAATGTTCTTTTTGATGGTGAACAGAACACCATTCCTCTCAATTTTTTTTCCCATCTTAGTAGACCATATGATGGTCTGATTGAAAATGGCCAATACCATTTCATTTCAGTTCAGTAATACCTAGGATATTGAAGTTTATGCATTCAGTTTCATTTATGATTTCCAATTTTCCTAGATACATACATACTTGGTATCTTCCATGTTCCAGTTATTAATGTATGTTTGCAGCCTTGGTGATAGAAATGATGCCAGAGATCGCAGGACAGAATTGTGTAAAACCAATGACTTCATCATGGAAAATACCTTTTCTCGCGAACACAAATGACTATACACATGGACCTCATCAGATGGAATACACAGGAATCAAACCAATTATATCTGTGGAAAAAGATGGTGGAAAAGCTCCATATCAGCAGTAAGAACAAGACCAGGTGCTGACTGTGGCAAAGACCATCAATTACTCATATGCAAGTTCAAATTTAAAAGTATGACCTTGAGTATATCCCACCTGAGTTTAGAGACAATTTCAAGAACAGATTTGTTGTGTTGAACACTAATGACCAAAGACCAGATGAACTGTGGAATGACATCAGAGACATCACCCAGGAGGAAAGTGAGAGGTCATTAAAAAGACAGGAAAGAAAGAAAACTCTCTGAAACTTGCTCTTGAACATTGAGCATCTAAAGCAAAAGGAAAGAATGATGAAATAAAAGAACTGAATGGACAATTTCAAAGGGTAGCTTGAGAGGACACGGTGAAGTATTATAAGATGTGCAAAGAGTTAGAAATAGAAAATTGAAAGGGAAAACATTCTGAATTTCTCAAGTCAGAAAAACTGAAGAAAAAATTCAGGCCTTGAGTTACAATAGTGAAGGGTTCTACAGAGAAAATACTAAACTGCTCAGGAAGCATCAAAAGAAGATGGAAGGAATACACAGGCATTATACCAGAAAAAACTGGACCGTGTTTAACCATTTGAAGAGGAAGCATATGATCAGGAACCAAAGCTGTACTGAAAGCATTGGCAAAAAACAAGGCTCCAGGAATTGATGGAATATTAGTTGAGATATTTCAACAAATGGATGCAGTGCTGGAAGTGCTCACTCATCTATGCCAAGAAAGTTAGAGGACAGCTATCTCACTAACCAACTGGAAGAGATCCATATTTATGCCTATTTCCAAGGAAGGACATTACTGATCGTTAATGGCACACACAAGTAAGACATTGCTAAAAATCACTCAACGGTGATTGCAACAGTATATTGGCAAGGAACTGCCAGAAATTCAAGCCAGATTCAGAAGAGGACACGGAACCAGTGATATCATTGCTGATGTCAGATGGATGTTGGCTGAAAGCAGAGAATACCAGAAAGATGTTTACCTGTGTTGCACTGACTATGCAAAGGCATTCTACTATGTGGCTAACATTGTAGAGAATGGGAATTCCAGAATACTTAGTTGTACTCTTAAGGAATCTGCACACGGATCAAGAGGCAGTTGTGTGAATAGAACAAGGGGACACTGCATTGTTTAAAATTAGGAAAGGTGTGCACCAGGGCTGTATCCTTTCATCTTACCTTTTCAATCTGTATGCTGGGCAAATAATCCAAGAAGCTGGACTGTAGGAAGAAGAATGAGGCGTCAAGATTGGAGGAAGACTCTTTAACGACATGCGGTATGCAGATGACATAACCTTGCTTGCTGGGAGTGAAGAGGATTTGAAACACTAGTGAAAAATCAAAGACCGCAGCCTTCAGTATGGATTGCACCTCAACATCAAAAAAAATCCTCACTGCTGGGCCAGTAAGCAACACTGTGATAAGTGGAGAAAGGATTGAGGTTGTCGAGGATTTCGTTTTACTTGGTTCCACAGTTAATGCTTGTGGAAGCATTAGTCAGAAAATCAAAAGACACACAGCTCTAGGAAAATCTGCTGCAGAGGACTTCTTCAAAGTATTGAGAAGTAAAGATGTCACCTTGAAGACAAAGGTGCACCTGACCCAAGTCGTGGTATTTTTTTTTTAATTTTTATTTAACATAACTGAGTGAAAATGTACATTCACATATAAATTTACATGCCCCCCTATATGCAGCTTCCACTGCTCTCCCTGTCCGGTGACAGCACACTGTTCCTCTCTGCTCCGTACATGTCTCATCCTCCCAACAGTCTCCTTTCCCCTCCTGTCGGTCCACTCCCCTTCCTCCAGCCAGAGGTCAGCAAGATGATATCCTATAGATGTATAGAACCATAAAGTGCTTCCAATATATGGTCACTCTGCCTTGCCAAGTCCAATCCATTCCTGTCCAAAGAGTGGACCTTTGTTATGATTTATGGGAAAGGGCAGCATCAGGGCAGGGGGCCATGCTCTCAGAGGAACCCCAAAACCGCTGGACCATCAATTGAGGTCTTTTAGTGGAGATCTCATGATGCACCTCTTTATTCTTGTGTTGCCAGTGAGACTCCTCTCTGTGAGCTCCATCGTGGCTATCACTGGTGGTGGCCGGGCACCATCCGGTTCTTCCGGTCCCAAGTCGATGTAGGCACCCACTCTTGTGGGTCTCTCTGTCTTCTCGGTTGTCTTTACTGCATGTCATTTTGGTCCTCAGTGAGCATCCGTTCCTGTTGAGTTGGGACCATTTGCTGTGTCCTTGGATGGCAGCTTGGCAGCTTTTAAGACCCTAGACGCCACTCACCAAGTCATGGTATTTTTAATCATATCATATATGCATGTGAGAGCTGGACAGTGAATAAGAAAGACAAGAAGAATTGATGTCTTTGAATTGTGGTGTTGGGGAAGTGTGTTGAATCATGGACTGCCAAAAGAAGAAACAAATCTGTTCTGGAAGAACAACCGGAGTGCTCCTTGGAAGCAAATATGGCAAGATTGCATCTTATATACCCTGGAGATGTTGTTAGGAGGGATCAGTCCCTGGAGAAGGACATCATGCTTGGTAGAGTGGAGGGTCAGCAAAGAAGAGGAAGACTCTCAAGGAGATGGGTTGACACAGTGGGTGCAACAATGTGCTTCAGCATAAAGATGGTTGTGGACGTGTTGCAAACCTGGGCACTGTTTTGTTCTGTTGTGCATAGGGTCTCCATGAGATGGAACCCACTTGACGGCACCTAACAACAACAACATCACTGTTTCCAGCCCTTTTACACATTGAGGATACAACGGTGGAAAAACAGACCAAGAAACAACCAATATGGATGCTACAGTCTAGCAGAGAGAGATACACTGATGTTGAGACTGTAACATCAGGGAGCAATGATTACTATGAAGCAAAATAAAAACTAGTTAAGTGTAGAGATAGGGAGAAGTTATTTGTTAAGAATTTTCAGGGAAGGCTTTTCTGGACAGATGTAACTTGAGCCAACACAAGTATACTGAGCAGAACCAAGCATTGTCATATTTTAAAACATAGAAGCAGTCTGCAACAGAGAACTTTCTAAGCGTTATTTGTAAAAGTGTTACCGAAAGATTCTTCCAGAAGCTTGTAAAAGAATGCACATTCCTGGGACACACAGGTCAGATCTCCTAGATCTGGTCTTCTGTGCCTGGGATTATGCATTTGTAACAAGGTTTTCTGCTGCACACTTATCTTTTTTATAACTGTGGTGAAAATATACATCAAAACATTCACCAGCCACAGAGATGTCACATTTACAGTTTAAATTACTGGTACTGGTAATATTCTTCGTGTGGTGTTACCATTATTGCTACTGTTTTTCAAAATGCAAGGTCTGGCAATTGAGTTCACGAACTCATCCTAGAAAAAGTGCTGTATACCTCATTGCGGAACATCACAGTCACCTTCAAAATACTCCCTTTGGGAAGCTGTGCACCCACACCAGCACCTAGTCCATGCTTCAAAGCAATTTTGGAACTCTTTTCTGGAATGGCCATCAGAGCTGTTGTCGTATTACTCTTGATGTCCTGAATGTCATCAAAATGTCTTCCTTTCAATATTTCCTTTATCTTTCGATAAAGAAAAAAAGTCATTGGGGGCCGGATCAAGTGAGTAGGGAGAGTGCTGCAATACAGTTATTTGTTTACTGGCTACAGATTCTTTCACAAACAGTGCCTTGTGAGCTGGGATGCAAGAGCCATGAGTTGTTGGTGACAAGTTCAAGTTGTTTTCATCTAACTTTTTAAATGCAGCCTTTTCAGCAGTTAAACCATAAACTTGGTTAACTTTCCGGCCGGTACAAATTCATAATGAACAATCCCACAAAAGGTTAGTAAAATCATTTTGACTCTTAATTTAGACTGACAGAACTTTTTTGGTCAAGGAGAATTGGCTGACTTCCATTGTGCACTTCAGTTCAGGATTGTATGGGTACACCTAAGTTTCATCACCAGTAATAATGTGGCCCCAAACAGCATCTTACCTCTCCAGAAGGTGCTGGCACACTTTGACTCTCCTTTGCTTTTGTTTGTTGGTGAGCTCCTTCAGGACCATTTTTGCACACACCTTTCTCATGCCAAGATTCTCAGTTCAAATTTTCCCGTTTCTTTGTCGATATTTATTTGGTCTGCCATGCTTCTTGCAGTTAGCCTGCTGCTGAACTGAAGCCAGTTCATTCTGCCTGTCACTGACAGCCATAATTCAGAGATGGGGGAAAAAGGTTCAATGCTTTATTAGCAGACACTGGCAAATCCGGGAGACAGAATAACTTCTCAAAAACCTGTCCCGCTCGGGTTACAGTTCCAGTGGCACAGCCCAATTACAAAGGGATTTGCATCTGGAACATGTCAAACCTTGTCACAGGATAGAACAGGGAGTCACAAGGTTTCTTTACATCTTCTCGAACAATGTAAATTCATTACCTCTCTGAAGGTTGATTTACCACCCCAAGACAGGTAAAGGAATGTAAGTCTGAAGATCTGATTTGGACAGGGAATGGAATTTAGTTTAGCAGTCTACATGACCTCGGTCAAGTCCCAGCTACTAACACCACCACCAAGGAAGAAGAGCCAGGTGCCGAGTGCATCCTGTATATCTGGGATCCCTGAGCTCTGAAGCTCTTGGAACCAGGAGACAAGAGTTTTCATATTGAAGTTGATAAGAAGTGGCAGCAGTAGGGGCAGCAGAACCAGGAGTCTGGCAGGAGACCAGCAGGAGACCTGGAACTGAGCTTCCCAGGAAAACTGAGTGCCTTTAGGTGGACTGCTTGGAGCAGTGGGGTACCTTTGAGTACTGGGTGCAGCTAGGTTTGCTGACTCACAGAGCTAGAGCTGAGTGCATTCATACTGATGATTACTGGTGAAGTAGGGTACTTCCAGGCACTAAAATAACTTTGTAGCACTTCCTTGAGCAGGACAGAGGCCATAGGGCCTATGGCAAGGCTGGGAAGAGGCTGTCCTGATGGAACAACTATCCTGAGCATTTGTGAACCTGACTTGTAACCTGTCACTTTTCTATTAAATTCTGTAGCTATGAGTATTGTCTGTGACTTCTCTGTGGCCACTGCCGTGAGTTAATGAACCTAACAGAGAAGTAGAGAGTGCCATGGGAGGGATGACTGGTGTTGCAATTGGTAAAGATGGCAGAGAGAGGAGGCTTGTCTGGCATCTGCCTTGTAGAATTAAGCATTTGGGCTGTTGATCTTGATTCTCCTACCCCCTTGTGAAACCAGAGGAGGTCAGATGCAACCCCAATGCCATTTCATAGCATGTGGCAGTGGCTGGTCAGTTTACTCATGCAAATAAAGTGATGATAGGCTATGTAAATGAGACAGCTATAGCCTACCCTGTAGATACAACGTCTGTGGTGTACCAAAAGGGGATTGTTCATTTTTTGTCCTGGATAGGAGAAGCCATGACTTGAAATTGACAAGGAATTGTGTATATAAGCAGCTAATAACATGTGTTTTTTAGACAGAAATAAGCAGGAAAAAATAGAAAGGAGAAAAGGCAAGAAAGAAGAGAAGAGGCAGAGAGGGCAAAGGCAAGGAACCTCCTAAAAGAGCTGTAACCTGAATTATAAAAATGGTATGGGAGAAGTGACTGGCTTTTTCTAACTTCAGAAAGGGGGAGAGAGACTCATGATCAACAGCCCAAGGCTGATTCCTGTGAGGCAGAGGTCAGACTTCTTGACTTTTTTACCAGTTCTAATATCAGTCATCCCTCTCCCAGTATTCTCCACTTTTCTACTGATGATTTGATAATTTGTTGCAATGACCACACAGAACACACAGACCATACTTACAGTATGCGGTTTATTAGGGAAATAACATGGCACAGCATGGGATCGGGATCAGTTTGGAAGTAACAGGAAGAGCAACTCAGGATGCAGCTCCTCTGTCAGGAGAGCTGCTTCTCACCCTCAGTCTCCAGGCATTGCTGGGGTTCAGCTGCTGCTGGGCCCTATTGGAACCTTACTACCACTAGACCCAACTGGGGGCCTTCAGCCTTCAGGCCCTGTTACAGGCTTTCTTGGGAAAGAGTTATACCTGTTAGTTTCTTGGGTTAACAAGCCCCACCACAGCTGTCTCAAGCCAGTCTCCTGGTTCCTGGCTTCTTGCAGTGTCATTTCTTGCTGTCTTGTGTGTTACGTCCGTTCTCTCTCTGTCTCCCTTTAAGCCTAGCAAGATGGCAAAAGTGAACAATCCCTTTGTTAGGGTTCCATACACCTTATTTACATGGCCACACCTCCTCAAACATGCCTTGCACTTTATTTACATTATTAGCAAGCTATCCAACCCCCTGGTGGGCCATAACCCTTTCATTTGCATATTCACACCCAGTCATTTGGTGTCTGTTACAGAAATTCTGGTTAAATCACAAAAACCAAACCCTGTTGCTGTTGAGTCCATTCTGACTCATAGTGACCTTACAGGGCAGAATAGAACTGCCCCTTAGGGTTTCCAAGGAGTGCCTCGCGGATTTGAAAGCCACCCTTTTTGTTAGCAGCTATAGCTCTTAACCACTATGCCACCAGAGTTTCCAAACTATGGCTAGAAGGGCCATATTAAGTAATCCACTGCACCATGCTGGTCAAAAGTTGTTAACATGGAAGACAGCAAGAGTTGTGGAAGGGGCCCTATGGCAGAGGCAGCAATGGCAGCCTCAGGGTGTCCCAGATGCAGAGCTGGTAGTGACAGCCTCAGAAAGGGTCCTGTGGCAAGATCAGTGGAGACAGGTAGGGCCAAGAGGCGGCCTGTCCTCCGGGGGCTGCGAGGAACCTGTCTTAAAGGGGCTGACAGAGGCCTGTCTTGAAAGGTCCGATAGGAGCCCTGCATGTAAAGAGAAAGGGCTGCTTGCTTGCATAGCTGAGAGCAGCTGAGGAAGCTTACCTGCAGTGAAGTGAGAATTTGCTCCCTTCTTCAGACTGTATACCTTCTGATCCTGATCTCAAGTTGTATCCTGTTACTTTCTTAATAAACCAGTTAACTGTAAGTTTGGTTTGTGAGTTCTGTGTGGCCATTGCAATAAATCATCTAACTCAGCAAAGTGGAGAGTTCCATGGGAAGGGCGACTGATGTCCGAAGTGCTGAGAAGGGTGGAGAGTGGAGGTCTGTCTACCTCCCCTGGCTCCGTTAGGCTCACCCTTAGCTTTGTCCCGATGGTGAGTCTCTCTCCTCCTCAGGTTAGGGGGCTTCAGGGACTACTAGTACTACTACCTTTTACACATACTGTATAAGATTTTGAATAATACTTTGGCTACAGGCTCACGTGTAAGGACTGATGAAGTGACAAATTAAGCGGTAAATCAGAGAGATGAAGTAAAGCAAGGAGGGTAGAGAAGAGGCAGTGATCCAATTTTATTTTCAAGACAGCATCAACTGTATGTGGTACCAAATGTGCGGAGGACACATGTTGTGTTTTTGGTTGATCTTTTAATACTTTCTCATCAACTTCTAAAAACCTATGTTCAGATGATTTTCAAAACTTAATTGCTTATGCATTAATGACTGCTGACTGAGAAATGGAATGGAGGATAAGTTGAGGGCAGTGCTGAGCCAGTGGCAGATTCTTAGCTACCTTGTGTGAGGGCAGGATTTGATTCTCAGCCAGTGCACCTCAAGCACGACACCTCCAGTATGGCCGTGGAGAGTTGGCATGTTTCTGTAATGCTGAACAGGCTTCCGTGGAGCTTCCTTACAACGACAGGAAAGGCCTGGGGACTGGCTTGTCTTTCACTGACCTCACCTTCAGTGGCCCTTCTCCTATGCCCCACTCCGTATATAACCTAGGCGTATCCCCGTAACTGTTGTCCTGTCAGTGATGGATACTCAATACCAGTTTCTCCAAATCTTTTTCTTAAAGCTGCTAATCGCCAGCCTTTTTCAGTATTTTCCCTACTCTTTTCATGAGCGAGTCTCCGCTGTACTGACACTTGAACTCCCATTTACCCTTTCAATTTTTTTTTTCTTCTTTTCTTTCTTTTTTTTGACAGCATGTTTAAAGGAAGCGGACTTAACTTTTTCCCAGCCTGATGAAAGAAATATAATTCGTGAAATATTCTCTTTGTGAAGCTTAAGTCACTGAAATTCTATTCATTTCTTGGTCAAGGAGGCAGTTTCAATTGCTTTCTCGGTTTCCTGTCTGTCCTGTAGCTACTGGTATAAATACCGGTACAGGTATTTCACCACTTGTACGGCGGGCACTGAAATAATGGCCGCCTACATACAGCCACAACGAGACGGGCGCAGACATATTACCAAGTGCGACAGTGCCGGAAATGCCATTGTCGAAGCGCTTTTAAAAGTGTGAGAGCCTCGCCGGCCGCCGTAGGCTGACAGGGATTCTGCGCGACTGGTGAAGTGGAAGCACTTCAAGGAAGTATTGCAACTTTTCGGAAGTTCAGGTGATTCAGTAGAGAAACAGGTCAGTGTCTGTTTTTCTCCTTGAAACAGGGCGAGGTGGCTGTGTGAAGTGGTGTCGTGAGGACACATGGGTTCCTGAGGGAAGCACTGTGGTGTAGGTGCCTGAGGGGAAGCTGGTGGGCATCAAGTGCTTTGGGGGTCAGACACGGAGTGAGCGCTTTAGGCGTGAGGTTGGTCTGTAGTTTTACCAGTTATATATCACTGCTGGCGAGTGGTTAAAGCGCTCCGCTGCTAAAGCATCTTCTGCAGTTTTTACCCAACAATCGCTCAGTCGAAGAAAGATGTACAGACTCGGAAGCCCTATGGGGCAGTTCTGCTCTGCCTTGTGAGATTGCTGTGGGTGAATACCGACTCAGCGGCAGTGATTGCTGAGTGAATACCGACTCAACGGCAGTGGGTTTGGGTTTATTTTTTAGTTCTGGTGGCCTGTACCTGTGGTGCAGAGGATTGTGAAACTGAAGCTTCAAAAGCGCAGATTCCTAAGAACCTCTGCTGCTGGGACACAGTGGTATATTCCCAGGGCAGTCGTTCGAAAGCCTTTCATTAGGTAATCACATATCTTCTCCCGTCATACAGTAGTTGGCTAACTACTGAAGGAAGCACTAATTCATCATATCGTCCCGCTGCAGAAGTAGGGGTGGTTGTGTGGCCGACCTTATGGCCCACAAAGCTTCACATTCAAGCACACTGTATGCTTTGTTGACTGTTACAAATTGTTTTTTCCCCAAATATGTGATATAAACCCAAACCTTTATGCCTGTGGTCGTAACCCATTTGTGAGTAGTTTGACAGATGAGTATAGGAAGTTTTTTGGGTCAGTCTCTTTTGACATACAAAGAGACAAACACGATAGCAAGTAATCTGAGATGGGGAAGGATGGATGTCAAACCAAGCAGAAATCCCTAAGGAACCAGGTAACAGAAGCTGAAGTTTAGGACTTCTAGCTTCTTTAACTGGGAGAAGGAAACTCTGGCGGCGTAGCTATGACTGTCAGCCAAAAGGCAGGCAGTTGGAATCCACCAGGTACTCCTGCTCTGTCCTATAGGGTTGCTGTGAGTTGTAATCAACTTGATAGCAATGGTTTTTGAGACTGTGAGAAAACAAATTACTGTTTGTTAAAGCCATCCATGTGTTGTATTTCTGTTGTAAGAGATCGAAGAATTTGGTGCTGAGAAGTGGGAGTGCTGCTCTAACAAATACATAAACTGTAGAAGTGGCTGTGGAATTGGGTAATACGTGGAGGCTGGAAGACAGAAAGACTAATCTGTAAAAGCCTAGATAGACTGCCTTAAGGAGACTGTTGGTAGACTGATGGATGTCAGTAGCAATGCTGGCATGAACTCAGAGGGAAGTGAGGCGATTCCATAGAGAAAGTCTCTATTGTATTAGAGAATACATTTGGCACCAGAAACAGAATGTTTCTAGAAATGTGGAAGTTAACTGTGTTTCTGGTGAGGCTTTAAAAGAAAATGGTGAACATGTGATGGATAGTGGAGGAAGGGCAGTGCTTCTTATGCAGTGGCAAAGAACTAAACCAAAAAAACTGAACCCAGTGTTGCCGAGTCGATTCTGACTGATAGTGACCCTATAGGGGGAAGTAGAACTGCTCCATAGAGTTTCCAAGGAGCACCTGGTGGATTCAAACTGGCAACCTTTTGCTTAGCAGACATAGCACTTAACTATTACGCTACCAGGGTTTCCAGAAAACAACTAGCTTGAATTATTTTCAGATGTGGGGCCGAAAGTAGAATTTGTAAGTGATCAGCTTGAATATCTGGCTGGTGAAATTTCTTGGTAAGAAATCTTACACCATAAAGTTTTCTCCTTTCCACGTACAGTAAGATGTGATGGGGAAGAGATATACTTAAAAATGAACTGTGCAAATGTGATGGGGAAGAGATGTAGTTAAAAAGGAACTATGCAAAATGAAAACAAAAAGGTTTGGAAAATTTTGTTGTACAAACTAAGGACATATTTCCTAGAATGTTCACCAAGGATATGGCCACACAATCTTTTGTTAAGAGTTAGTCTGTAACTGATGGATTGAACTGGCTATCACATCAGAAAACCCGTTATTTAGATTGAAAGGGACAGAGAAAGAATGCTGTCTGCCTGCTGGAATTCTACAGATAGGAACAGGGTCAAAGGACTGTATCTGTTGTCCTCCAGTAAAGGAAGAGTACCATCTCTGGAAGAGCTAGGAGAGCAACAGAGCGACTGGAAGGAGCAGAGGTCAGGGCCTGCTAGGTTTCGGAGGGCTTGACTACTGTCTCTCTCTTTTTTTTTTTTATGACTCAGTGAAAATGTTCATTCCTATATAAGTTTGCATGCCCACCTGTACGCAGCTTCCACTGCTCTCCCTGCCTGGTGACAGCACACTATTCCTCTCTGCTCCATACATGTCTCATCCTCCCAACAGTCTCCTTTACCCTCCTCTCCACCCACTCCTCTTCCTCCAGCCAGAGGTCAGCAGGATGATATCCTATAGATGCATAGAACCATAAAGTGCATCCAATATATGGTCACTCTGCATCGCCAAGTCCAATACATTCCTGTCCGAAGAGTGGACCTTCATTCTGATTTATGGGCAAGGGCAGCATCAGGGCTAGGGGCCGTGCTCCCAGGGGAACCCTGAAGATGCTGGACCATCAATTGAGGTCTTTTAGTGGAGATCTCAGGGTGCACCCTTTTCATTCTTGTATTGCCAGTGAGACTCAACTTAGTGAGCTCCATCGCGGCTATCACTGGTGGTGACCGGGCACCATCCGATTCTTCTGGTCCCAGGTTGATGTAGGCACCCACTCATGTTGGTCTCTGTCTTCTGGGTTGTCTTTACCCCATGTTGTTTTGGTCCTCAGTAAGCATCCGTTCCTGCTGAGTTGGGACCATTTTCTGTGCCCTCGAATGGCAGCTTGGCAGCTTTTAAGACTGCAGATGCCACTCACCAATGATGACCACAGTCTCTTGATCTGAAAGGGGAGGCCACAGCCTCCTAGTTTTCTGGGAGTCTGATTTTTGCTAACCTAGTTAGCAGAGTGATAGGGTCACTGTCTAAAGCTGAGAGGGTGGCATTCCGATACCCAAAGAAGAGAACAACAAGGTGTGCCAGGGCCGAGAGCGTGGGGTTGCTACTTCCATGGACTAAGAGAATGGAGCTGCCCAAACTAAGGGAGCAGAGTTGCCATCTCAAAGGGCTTGGAAGGCAAAGCTAAGGTTCCTCCACTAGAATTCAGAAGGCATGACAAACACTCCAGTCCAGAAGACAGCCACTTCCCGGATGGTCTCCAAACTGATCATTCATTGTTTGTCATCTGGCAGTGCGAGCCATATCTCAGTGTGTTAGTAAAATGTCAGTTTTATCTGGGTCATTTCTCCAATGTCTTATATTTCATGTGTGCTGCTTCTTTTTCTCTTTTAATCTATCTCATTAAGAATGTGCACATCTTACTGGTCTTATCATGTAACAAACTTTTGATGTTTTGTGGCTTTTAATTAGCTTTTAGTACTGGCAGGCTCTTCTGTTTCTTTTATTTTTCTAAACTTCTTTTTTTTAAAAAAATGTACAATTTCAGTAGTATCAAGGCAATGTAGGTGTAACTAACCACTGTCCTGGAAAAGAGGTAGAACTTATGCAGCCCCCAGGTAGTTATAGCAAGATTTTCTTTATATTTTATCTTATAGGTAATTATTCCAAATCATCATAATTTGTGTAGCTTTTGCTATTTTAAACTGAGTATTTAAAAGTCAGGATTTGGTTTCATCAGTATTTTGAAAGTCATTCATATTGCACATAGATACATTTACTTTTTTCTTGTAAAAATGGCATGTCAGACATTTGACCTCATCTAACTTTACACAGATAAAGAGAGTTACAATCCAACAGCACAAGGCCTAACAGTCCTCTGCCACTGTTTTGTGCCATCTTGCACATCTCTGATGTTACTACTCTCTCTGCCTCCTGAGTCTTTGAGGTTCTTAGCACAGGGATTCCATGTTCAAAGGACACGCTCTACTCCCATTTCTTCTTTCTTGGTGGTGAGGCCCCTACTTTGCTCTAAGATTGGCTGTCTTTTAAGCCTAGCTGATGGCAAAATTCACCAATCCCTTCCTCTTTAGGGTTCATATACCTTATTTGCATGGTCCCACCCTAACAAGGGTTCCATGCAACTTACATGCATTACTAGCAAGCTGTCCAGTCTCCTTGGTGGGCCACAGGCATCTTTTTTACATAGTCCCACCCAGTCCTTTAGTGGGAGTTACCAGACCACGACTAAAAGGGCCAAATGACAACCTGGCATTATAGCCCTTGGAATTACTGCAAATAATTCTGCTTTGAAAATATTGGTAACCTATCTTTTGACTCAAACATGTACTCATTATATGTAGATACATACCTAAGACTTAAGTTGTTATTTCAAAATATATGTAGAACTTCAACCTCATAAATGATGCCTAAGTATTTCCTTAAGTGGCTGTACAACTTTACAGTTTCTCCAGCAGAGTAGTCTTAAGTTTATAGGTAGTGCATTATGGGTCATGTTTAAATGGTATTTCCATAAGCATCTTTAAATGTTATTTCCAGACTCTGATGTAAACATATTTTTACAGTATCATTGATCTGTCCTCATTTAGAATCACATTGGACCATGAATTGACAGTTTTCTATGTTGTGAGGTAGGGATCAAGCTTAATTTCTTTTCACGTGCAAATATCATTGTGTAATTGTTATTTTTTTTTGAAAAGACGTCTTTTACTCATTAAAAGAAAATCGCCCCAAATCTACTGTTGTCAATTCTGACTCCTAGGTGGTAGAATGGTTAAAGCGGTAGCTGCTAAGCAAAAGGTAGACAGTTGGAATCTCCCAGCAGCTCCTTGGAAATCCAGTGAGCCAGTACTATTCTGCCCTGTAAGATTGTGGTGAGTCTTTTATCCATATCTCTGCAAAGTTTGAAATTTTTGGTTTTGTGCCTATGAGTGTAAAATGTTCCTACTAACCAATACAGTCAGCTATATTGAGGGCATTGTGTTTAGAAGGATGCCGGGAGTGCTGACAGCATCTGGACCTTGAGATACTGTACTACTCACAATGAATTTTCTCCTCAACTTACAGATTCCTGACTCCACAGCAGTGGGAGAATTACTTGAAGGAAGGAGGAAGAGGTTGCAGAATTTGGATATTATCATTGTGGAGACATTCTTCATAGGAGACTGAAATTTCTGAACAGAAATTAGAGCTAATCCAGAAAACACAAAGACAGAGCATCTCAGTTGCTGGCAATGTCCCAAGAACAAAAGAAAATGGTCAAGGCGCAGGTGACTTTTTGTTTGTTTCGTGCTTTCCTTTGTTCCTGATGGATTTGTAGAGTCACAAAGATTATGGCTAGAAAGCCCATAATAAATAATACACTGCACTAAAAGTGGTGGCTTCAGGTTCTAATTTAAGGGGGGATTAGGATCAGCCCAAAGCTCTTCCCTGTATGGTTGAGGTCAAACCTGCTTGTGCTTTCTAAACTTTTTTCAGTTCTGACAGTAGCCTCCCCTCCGGTAGTACTGTTTCCTCATCTGGATTTGGTAAGTTGTTAATCATGACAACATAGACCATAGGAAACAGTTAAGTTGTGTATTAAGGAACACAAGGGTACATCTCAGGATCAAGATCAACAGACTACAACTCAGGATCAGGAAGCATATGGACAACGTCTCCCTTCTTCAGTGCAGAACAGCTGTCATAGCTCCTTGCAGCCCCACCAGCCTCCTCTCAGTCTCGTCAAGAGGGGCTTCCTTTTGGCCGTCTGTGTAGATGCCCTCACTCAGTCCTCTGAGGACAGACTCCTCTTAGGCCTTCAGTCTGTCACCATTGACCGTCTTGCTGGCCCTCTTCAGGCCTGTCACCATGAACCTTGTTACTCTGCTCCTTCTGGGCCTGTTGCTGTCTTCAGCGTGACATCCCCTGACCCATGCTATGGCTCCTGTAGGAGCTTTCCTTGCCCCTTCTGCTCCTTGCTGCTTCTCTCTTCTTTCTTCCTTCTGCACTTCTTTTCGTGTTTTTCTTTCTTTTGGAAACTTGTTTTTTGTGTGTATGTGTAAATAAAACTCCTTGCCAGTTCATGGCATGGCACCTCCATCAGGCCTACAACTTACCCAGTCCCCACTTGGTAGGGCATAGACACTTCATCCGCATAGCCTGCAGACCAGTCCTGGCAATGTGCTTACCAGTCACAGGGCAGGCTTTAGCCTAGGACCAGACAAAAACTATCAAACCACTTTGTTTACAGGTTACCTAGGAACTGTGGCTACCTGGACAGAGGTATCAAATGCTCTAGGGTAGAAAGCTAGGGCAAAGGTGACTTGGTAGGCTCAGGGAGGACAAATCTCTGAGGCTGTTTTTCCAAAGAACTAAGGCAAAAGCTATCTAAAGAAACTCATTTTACCACAGTACAGAAGCAGATTTCCTATGGCTGTTTCTTGTAGGGTCCCTCATAGGCCCCCACTATAGGAAAAGAGGAAGCAACCTCAGTGGTCACAGGAGAGGGACTGGGGTTTCATCTGAAGTTCATATGGGGAAGGATCTGAGTTGAGCCTCATTTATTTGGTCAAGGGCTCAATTCAGTTTCACATGGCTGTAATTCCTCAGTGGGCATTGGTCAGAGGCAGCCTTCAATTATTTGGCATGTTGTGGTGCAATAAATCACTTTTGTGTGGACTTCCGTATTATGGCATTCTAAGTTTTCCCCACCCCCCAAGTGATTGCATGGAACTGGCAAATGAGAAAATTATCCCACTAAAGGGGTGGTTCCATTTTGCCATCCCACTAGGCTTCAAATGAGCCATCCCAGAGGCAGGAAAGAGGATTTCAGCACCACCAAGGAAGAGGAGCCGAGAGTGAATGAAGCATGTTCTTTGGCCCTTGGATCCCTGTGTTCGGAAGCCCTGGAACAAGGAGACCGAAAGAGGAAGCCGGGACACTGAAGACAGAAGCAGTGATAGGAGGAGACCATCAGGAGATGGCATGGTGGGCTTGAGGGCAAAGGAGCAAGAAAGCTGAGTTCTTTTAGTTACAGGGCTTCCTGGCAGAGTAGGGTCCCTCCGGGCACTTGGTAGAGCTAGGTTTGCTAACTTACAGAGGTAGTTGGCGGAGGCTTCCTGGCTGAGTGGGATGTTCCAAGATACTTATCAGCAGAGCGAAAATGTTTTTGTAACTGTTAGCCTTAGTAGGACAGAGGCCTAGGAGCCACTGAAAGGTGTGCCTGTAGAAACAGTTGAAAAGATTCTGTCCTGCAAAAGAATTGTGTTCAGAGTGTTCTGGAAGCTGAATTGTATCCTGTTACTTCCCTAATAAACCCGTAATTCTGACTGTGGTCTTTGACTTTTGTATGGCCATTACAATGAGTTACTGAATTCCGCAGAGAAGTAGAGAGTGCTGTGCGAAGATGTCAGCGGAGAGAAGAGGCGTGTGGCACCCCACTCCGCTAGACTCAGCCTCAGGCTGTTACTCTTGATTCTCCTTCCCCTTTGTGAAGTTGAAGGAGTGCCAGTTTTACACACATGGGCCTCAGCAACATGAAAACTTGCTTCATTCATACCAGCGAGACAGAAATAACATCTAACGCATAATCTAATCATGGATAACATCATACCCCATTCTTTAGATAGGAGGAACTAGGCCAGCCCATAGTCATGCAGCAGGGACTGTCCAAAAGTTCAAATACAGTGTGGGGCTCTTGAATCTCCCTGCCACAAGCCTTTTGTTCAGTTAAAAAATTATTTTTTGGGTGTTGTGTGAGATCTTTGGCTGTTTCTTCTCCCCTATTTTCTCTTCCAAAAGGTATGGATAGGCATATGTTAGTGTATGAATAACTTAAAATATAAGAATTCAGGACAGAGCTGCTTTGTATGAGGCAGGGGTCAGTATCTCGTAGATTTTTACATTCTGCAGACCACTGAACCACTTCATCTTGGACACCACTCTCTCCCCTCAGCACTCTTCCCTCCTTCATTTGGGTTGGCAACTTGCTGCAACACCTCACAGAAATTGCAAACTGTACTCACACATCAGGGTACAGCTTGGGATCACGATCAAGGAGCATGGAGGTCAAGTCGGCCTTCTTCAGGGTAGAGTAGCTCTTTAACTCCTCTCGGCTGTGCAAACAAGCAGGCCCTTCTCGGTGTGTACCTCCTCCCCCTCAGCTGTTCAGACCTCACCCCAGTTCCCTCAGAACAGGCTCCTTTCAGCCCCTTCAGGAAAGTGTCTTCCTGGCCCTGCTGGCTGTCACCGCTCTCTCTGCCACTTGACTCCTTCCAGCACTGTTGCTGCCGATTCTGTGGCTGTGACCCTACTGGGCCTGTTGCCACTGGCACTGCCTCAGCGCCTCCTTTTAGCGTCTCACTGTGTTCAGTGTTACGGCCCTTGTTCTGTGTTACGGTGCATTTAGGAGGTTCCTTGCTCCCTCTCTTTCTGTCTCTGCTGCTTTCCTTTCTTGCCTTTTCTCCTTTCTGCCTCTTCCTGCCTCCTGACTGAAAAACCTGTGGTGACAGCTGCATGCATTCACAAACTTGTCAGTTTCAAGCCATGGCCTTCTTCACAGGGCCATGAACTGACCAATCCACTCTCAGTAGGCCATAAACACTTCATTTTCCTAGTAATCTCTAGTCACTTAGTTTGTAGGATATGTTGACCAGTCACAGCAAAGTGCATTCCAGTTAAAGGGCAGGCTGCAGCCCAGGAGGAGCCCAAAAGTATCAAACCGGTGTGTTTTACAATGTAGGCAGGAAATGTGACAAATTGTGTTGGAAAACTAGTACAAAGGGAACTTCTCACGTTTTAGGAGAACGTTTTCAAGCTGTTTTTCCAAAGAATCCAGGAAAAAGGCCACATAAAAAAACCCATTTCACCACAGGTAGACATTTAACTTGATACATATTTACTCCTTTATATTCTTTGGGTAGTTTCTTCAATTGTACATTACACTTGACTGTCTCCTTAGTGTGTTTGACGTGTGCCGAAACAGATTCCTTTATGTGGCCTTTTAGCTTTGTTCTTTGGTATATGAGCTTGAAAATTTTTTCCCTAAAACTTGAGTTAAATTTTTCTTTAGTTGTCCACCTCAGAGAGTTTGTTACTTTTGTGGAGGTTGACTGACATTTCTTGGGTAGCTTCTCCCTGGTCCCCTGGGTTGCAGCCTGTGGGGTGATTGGCATACACCTCACCAGAATTGTTCAGAAGACTATGTAAATAAGGTAAGTTGTAGCCCAGCCACCCACAGCTACTCTGCAAATCAAATGTCCAAGGCTTACCATGAGGGGATTGGTCAGTTTATAGCCATGCCTGGAAACTGATGAGGAGTTTGTACATGTAAGCAGTCAGTTCCACAAAACTTGTCAGACAGAAAGAAACAAGTAGAGGAAGTAGGAAGCAGCAGCCAGCAGAGATGGGACACTAGGAGCCTCCTAAAAGAGCTGTGACACGGGTGGAGGGCTGCAGTACTAAGGACAGTGAGGAGCCCAGAAGGGGCAGGGGGCACAGTCAGTGATGAGAAACTGCAGCGCCAGTAGGATCCTGTCCTCAGGTCAGAGAGGAGCCACCAGTAATGCTCAGGTCCAAGAGGAGCTAAGAGCTGACCTGCACTGAGGAAGGGAGACTGTGCCTGCATGCTTCCTGATCCTGATCCCTAGTTGTACCTTGTTCCTTAATAAACCACGTAACTGTAAATATGACCTGTGAGTTTGTGTGGGCCTTGCAACAGATTAGTAAATCCAGAATGGAATTAGAAAGCAGGAAGGAACCATTCCTATAGGAGGAATGGTTGTGTGAAAATTGGTAAAACGTTGGAAGATAGAGATGTGTTTCACTTCTGCCTAATGTAGAGATCAGCCTTGAGCTGATCCTGATCATATCTCCTAATGTTAGACAGACGCAATGCTACTGCTACTGCTACTATTCTTATTCATATTTCACAATATGCTGTTAACTTATCTGTTAAGATACATGCATACATTTTTGTGTAGTATGTATATATGTGTGTATAAATGTGAATATTTCTAGCTTACAAAGACGATTTCAGTGTTACATATTATAGAAAATGCTAATTTCATGAGTGGGTGGATTATGGCATATACAAATTCCGTACAGTTTATTACAATTTTGCTTTTTCTATAAGACATTTTCAAAAAGTAGGTATGTAGATGCAGCAGCCTATATAAAAGATAGGAGCAGAACAGCTTTCCTCACATTTCATTCATATCATCAAATGAAAAATACTTCATTAAACAGGATCGTTTTAATACAGGAATCACTGACATTCAATGATGTGGCTATGAAGTTCACGTGGGAGGAGTGGCAGCTCCTGAGCCCTGGTCAGAAAGACCTGTACTGGGATGTGATGTTGGAGAACTACAGCAATCTGATGTCCGTTGGTAAGGACAAGTCTGGTATCATTAGCCCTGTCACTGGCCTTTCCTGTCTGAGCTGCTGAAATCTTTGTAATGTCTGTGGTGCTCTGAAGTGGCCAATTCTCCGTCAATTCTATGGCTTCGGATAAGGATTGATCGTACATTTGAAAATTGTTTTTGACAAGTATAGCATTCTGTAGTCTTCACAAACCCAAGGCCAATTTGGTGAGTCTGAGATTTTGTGATTTCCCGTGAACAGGGTATCAAGTTAGCAGACCGGATGCGCTCTCCAGATTGCAGCAAGCTGAACAACCACAGATTCTATCAGACAAAAGCCATAGTGGAATCCTTTCAGGTGAGCAAGTGAAAAGCAGCAGGAAGGCAAGGCTGTGGAAATCACATTCAAATGCAAGAAGATGTCATATCTATGAAGGTTGTCTGAGGATATATGATAGTACTTCCATGTCTCCCTCTCCCCCAGGTGAGACCTTTTTTTCTTCCTAGGAGTTTAGAAAAAATATCTGTGTCTTCTGAGAACAGATCCCTGTTTATTTAGTCTACATTTTGGTAATTTTTGGTATCATAATTTTTTTCCCAAATCTTTCCCCTTTTCATATCCTTCCACCTCCATTGCTATGAAATTCTACCTTCGTGGTCCCTCTCCAAAGAGACCTTTGCGTTTCTTTCTAACTGTCCTCTGAGTATGGCTTCTTCCTCTCCCAGTAGATAATGCTGATTTTATTTCATAACATCCAACCCTACCTTGAATGTTGTACTAAACAGTAAAGTAGCCTTCATTGTGCCTTTATCCACTTTCTTGTCTTCTTTGCCCCCATTATGATGTTCTCCAAAGATTCTGAATCCTATTTTCTCATTTGTTCTCCTGAGTTACTCTCCTTGCGTTTCTTAGAGGAGACTGTCAAATCGACATCTCCATTGGAATTGCCTAACATAGACTTTCTTGTATATGTTTTATACTTCTGGACAGATCTTCCCTGTGACTTCTCAGTATCTACAAGGAACTAGGATCATCTTTCTACCAAGAAAACTCCTGTCAGTGTAGGTTTTCCTTTAGTACTGTACATCTGAAATCCTAGCCATCTGGCAATTACCTTGGATGTTGCCTGCTTAGAGGGCTCTCTTCCTTTAAGGTCTTTGCTCTTCATGTTAATTTTTAACTAGAAAAAACATTTTAACATCCTGCATTCTGAGCTGTATCGTAAATCATGTAACTTATGTCTCTTGATAACTTCTGACTATGAGAATCAATCCAAATGTGGTTCCTATGAGTGAAGGTCAAATCTTTGCCAACACCTCCACTTCTGTATTATTTCTTACGTCAACTATTTTTTCCTGTGCACTTGTTTTTCTGCTGGGCTTGGTAATCCATTGTAATGGCCACAGACATTTCATGGAAGCACCATGTCTGTGATAACAACTTTTAATACAATAGAAACCTTTAAGGAAAGAATATAAACAATTATGTAGGAGGAGGTCCTTGAGGGTTTCCCACATGTAACTCAGCATGACAGCGGCCTTCACTTACCTCTCAGCACTCTCATCAATCAGGAATCCTCTTAAGCAAGAACTGTTCTGTGATGTCACACAGCAGGCTGTCCTGTCAGCCGCTCAGCTGGCTCCCACCTTCTCCTGGCGGGCTGCAGGGTAGCTCTCAGATGCTTTCACTACTTGGACAATCCCAGGTCCTTGAGGCCAGCAGCGTCTCTAGGCTCACTTCACAGCATCTCCTGGGGTAGCACTCCCTTGGATTTGAGCCCTCCTTTGTAGCAGCCACCTGTGCGGTCTGCCCAGTCCCTCAGAGTTTCACACGTCTTGGTCACAGTGCGGCATTTACACTCCACTCCTGCTACCCAAGTTCACTTGTTTCTTCAGCTTCTTGTTCCATCAGAGGCGCTTTCTTTAGTGATGTTGCAGATCCTAGTCTGTTAGCAACTGCCTTACCTGGATCTGCAAGGGTCTCAACACAGGGCCCCATGCCCAAAGTACAGAGTCGGTTCCCTCTCTTGGTTCTCACTGATCAGGGAAAAAAATAAAAAAACAGACCATTGCCATCAAATTGATTCCAATTGATAGCAACCCTGTAGCACAGGCTGGTTGGTTTGAACTGCCCCCTTTTTGGTTAGTAGCTGAGCTTTTAACCATTGTGCCCCAGGGCTTCCCAAAATCTGCATGGTTTTTGCCCTTTGTGTAGGCCAGTTCTCGTGATGGAGTGAGGCTCCCCAGGTGATCCAGGTCAAGGCTGTACTGGCAGGCCTTCTGTTCAAATCTGGTTAAACATCAATTATTGGACAGGCTGTGCAGCCAATCCCAGTTAAGTTCAGACTGAGTGATTCTTTTCCCTAAGCTCAGTGTAGGCAGACTTGGTGGGGTTTCCCAGCCAGTTCCAGTAAGGTCTGTGTAATTCTGTTCATGACACCAGTTGTATTCTACTAGCTGAAGACCGCATCTAATTTTAAGAGGAGGAATAAGAATCAAAATTAGCACAAAGCTGATTGCTGTGAGGTGCAGGTCAGAAATACTCACACTTTCTATCTTTTTTACCATTTCTGACACCACCACCCTCACAGCACTCCCTGCTCTTGCTGAGTTTGATAATTCATTGCATTGGTCACTCACAACCCACAGCTTATGCTCACAGTTATGTGGTTCATTAGGGAAGTAACAGGCTACAACTCAGGACTGGGATCAACTTGGAAGAAACAGGATATAAGTCAGGAGACAGTTCTTCAACCAGAAAATCTTCCAACTAAGTCTGTTCTCAGCTGCGTCTCTTGCCTTGCCCTAGGCAAGCAGCGCCTCTCTCAGCTATACCTGTGCCATCTCACTGGGCCTCTGTCCTGTTCAGACCAGTGCTGTAGTATTTTTAACTCTGTTGGCAAGTGGTCAGAAGCACCTCACTTTGTCATCCAGCCTCTTGGTTGAAGGCACTCAGCGCTCTCCCTGTGTGACACCGCAAGCCCACTGTATCCACCTTGCACTGTCTTTATACCATCTCCCACTGTGTGCAGTGGTACACCTCTTGATTCATGTTACAGCTCTTTTAGGGGTTCCTTTCCACTCTCAGTGCCTTCTTGATTGGCTGCTTGTATAAGCAAGTCACCCAAGTCCGACTGGGTGGTTTTAGGTACCCTGTTTGTATAGGAGACTAACCAATCCCTTTTACAATTGTGACCCAGCCAGTCATTTATGGCAGCATTGTAAACCAAGGGCCAGAAAGGCCACATAGAAGAGAAACTCATTGCACTGCAGTCATGTAAAGAAGGCTGTTGCACCCCATTACTTCATTTGAATTTCTCTATATATTTGCTGTGGTAACCAAACCAAAAAAGGGGCATGTAGGGCAGATCTCATCTTCTTTGGTAACTGTGAGATGGGTCATCATGAAACCATCTCCCACCTTCCCGCATCTCTTCTTGTCCTTGTTGCAAGCCACCCATGTGGCACTTGATATCCTCCCCACTCATCTAGATCTCTCCAGACTGACTGCCTGGGGCCAGCTCCTCTCATCCTTGGACACTTGATGCCCGGTTCTCTCCTCACTGGCTGCCTGAGGCTAGATTCCTGTTTCCTGGCTATGCTCAAAAACCAAACCAAACCCAGTGCTGCTGAGTCGATTCCAATTCGTAATGACCCTACAGGACAGAGTAGAACTGCCCCATCAAGTTTCCAGGGAGCACCTGGGGGGTTTCAGCTGCCAACCTTTTGGTTAGCAGCCATAGCACTTAACCACGACACCACCAGCATTCCTGGCTATCCTAAGCTAGGTAAAGATACACTAGTTAAAAGGAGATGGTCCTTCTCCGGGACTCCTTTCACAACCCATGTCTGAATTGGCACTCTGAGCTCTTTCAGAGTTTATAAGCTAAAATGATTCTGTCCTTCTGACTGCCAAATAGGCACACACCAGCCATGCTGGGTCATTACCTCTTTGGGGTCCACTAATTTTCTAGAAAGGCTTATGGAATTCAGGGAAACTACCTATATGTACAATTACTAAGTTCTTTTAACTACAAAGCATACAAATGAAGAGACATCTCCAGCGTGAGCTGGGAGAGGTCCCATCGAGAGACATCCATTATCTCCAGGGACATCCACCCTCTCCCATGCATGGCTGTCCTCAGCAGTCCAGGAAGCCCAGAACTACCTTTTTCATGAAACTTTGTTGGCTTCATTTTATAGTCATGCTTTTGGCCTCATTACAAAACATCATCGATTGAAAAGGTGAGTGTACATGACTGATCACATCATGCACCCCTTGCCTCTTGAGGTTAGTTGCCAGGTGTATCTGTGTAGCCTGGACTCATAGGCACACGTTCTAAAGTGTTGCTTGACTGTTTTAGAAAACACAGGCCCCTTGATTGTGAGAAGATTGGACAGGTTGTCTTACAAGGGACCAGTGACAAAAGCCAAACTGAGTTCTTAGTCCCACACTAATTATAACCATTCTTCTAGTGAACTTTCTTCCAGTGAACTTTTCTAGTTACAAAACTCTAAATATTAGAATAACTAAAACCTTGGTGTTCATCCTGTCATACACATGTTCTCTGACCATGATCTTATTCTCTTCTGTCCTTAATTCATAGTTTAATATTAAAACATGGCAGATTTTTACCTCCAGTCAAGACTTTTCCCAAGATTTATGAATCTTCACATTTTTCTATTTCCATACTGGGATATGTAATAACCATCTTGAAGTTGGTATGTTTCAAAATGTTCTACTGACTATTCTGTACTCCAGTACTATTCCTCGTCTCATTAAAAGACACCGCTACCCCATGGCTCACACGAAGTACTTAGCAGCAACCCTGCTTTCTTTACCCCATGCCAACAAAAATAGATTCATCAGTGAGTTTTCTCTTCCTTCAAAATGTATCCTCATTTCTTCCTCCTCTCCCTATCCCTCTTATAGGAAGCACTTTTTCCAACCTGCAGCTGCTTTCTTTATGGCTTTCCTTTTCTGTTTTTCAGTAGTTTACCCAACTAGAATATAGGCTCTGTAAACATAAGAAATATGTTGGGTAATCACAATGGCTTGACTGTGTATGTGTGAAAACTATGTTCTCCCAAAAATAACATTCTGCATTCTCAATATACCCAGCTTTGCCTAGTGAATAGCTGTCTTTCAGTCAGGATTTGTGGAGTGAATGAATCTGTCCTTCACCAGCTGGGATCAGGACAACTTGCAACCTCTATGGTCTGCAGATCACAATGACTTGCTTGTATAATTTTGGTGTCTGCATGCTTTACGGTGCTTTACTTAAGAAGTAGCTGTATATTTATCACATGTTACCTAACCTTTCTATGCTAACTACTTTTACATTAGAGTTGTATATATCATTGTATTTTCATCAGTGTGCAATTCACATTAAACATGTTTTATTTCACTCATATCAGAGTTGTCACTAAAGATCCACCTTACATCAATGCATTTTTTAAATGGCTTTATTCTGACTGAAGGTGATGGAAGGATTCATTTTTCTCTTCTTTTCTAGAAATCCAGAAAGTTGATGATCATCTGCTAGGGTACTTGCAAAATGAAAATAAGGTAGACAGACTGAAACAGTGCTGTGAACATAATGCATTGGAAAATATTGTTTACCAGCACAAAAATCATTTATCTTTAAGAGAAAACAATGCTGTGTTTGACTTACGTGAGAAAACTGTGAAATCAAATTTCACGTCTCCAGCAGTTAACCAGAATAGAAACGATGAAATAAAGAACTCTGCTGAGCTTAATGGAGATGAGAAGACATTTCTTTCTGCTGACCATGAGCAGTTTTGTACAGAAATGAACATTTCAAAAAGTCAAAAATCCAACAGCACAAAGTCTCAAATCATTCAGCATCGGAAAACTCCCAAAATAGAGAAAATGCATGTATGTAATGAATGTGGAAAAGCATTCATCAGGAAGTCTTTCCTCACTAATCATCAAATCATTCATACAGGAGAAAAACCACATAGATGCAATCTGTGTGGGAAAACCTTCTCTAAAAAGTTCAAGCTCACTGAACATTATCAGACAACTCATAAAGGACAAAAACCATATAAATGCACAGAATGTGGCAAAGCGTATCTCTATCAATCAGGGCTCATTAAACATCAGAAAACGCACAAAGGAGAGAAACCTTATATATGCACTGAATGTGGAAAAGGCTTCTTTGAGAAGGCAGATCTTACTATTCATCAGCGAATTCATACTGGAGAAAAACCTTACATATGTAGTGACTGCGGAAAAGCCTTCATTCAAAAAGGAAATCTCATTATTCATCAGCGAACTCATACTGGAGAGAAACCCTATGTATGCAGTGAATGTGGTAAAGGATTCAGCCAAAAGTCATGCCTCATAGGTCATCAGAGATTTCACACAGGAAAGAGTCCTTTTGTATGCACTGAATGTGGAAAACCTTACTCCCAGAAGTCAGGTCTCATTAGTCATCAGAAAATTCACACAGGAGAGAAACCCTTTCAATGCAATGAATGTGGGAAAGCCTTCAACACAAAACCAAAGCTTCGGGTACATCAAAGATTCCATACTGGTGAGACACCATATGGCTGCAGTGAGTGTGGAGAAGCTTTTGCCTACACTTCTTCCTTGTATTTGCATAAAAGAAAACACACAAGTGAGAAACGTTTAGATTCAATCAAGGTGGAAGATCCTTCTACACCAAGTCACAGCTCGTTGCATACCGAAGATTTCATGCAGGACAAAAGCCCTGTTAATACAGTGACCGTGCAGTTGCCTTCTGTGACAGCTCAGACGCCAGTAAACATCAGTGGACTTCTAACAAATAGGAATGTAATCCTTGTGGGACAGCCTGTTGCCAGATGTGAACCCTGCGGAGATAACAGAGATAACAGTTTTGTACAGGAAAGAATTCTTATGAATGCAGTGAATGTGGTAGTGCCCATGAATGCAATGAATGGGGTGCCTCCAGTGATGAATTACGTCTTGTTTTATGCCACACAAAATCCATAGCATAAACTCAGATACATTTATTGGGGACTAGGGTGAGCAAAAATTTCTACCTCATTGTATGGCTACAAAATATATCCTGAGGAGAATCATGTGAATGCACACTGGAAAAGCACAAAGTGCTCATTCCACATAAATATGTGCATAGATATCAAGACACAATCCAATTTGAACCCAGATACATACACCTCAGTTAATCTGTAGTGTTAATTACAGGAATGAAAATCCAAATTCTTGTCAGTGGACAGAATAGATAATGTCAAATTTTAAAACAGAGAAGATAATTGGTATCAGGAATATTGCTTCTTGTTTGGTGCTGTTGAGTCAGTTCTAACTCATGATGATGCCAAGTGTTATAAATGAAAACTCACAGAAGTGGTGGGTACAATGTGGAATTGGATTGGCAGGAATCCAGGCACATAAATATCAGCTCAGGTTATTCAGATCAGTGTGAAGGATCAATTGAAAACCAGACTGTCTACCACCAATTTGAGAATTTGATATTATGTAGAGGAACTTATGAAATATTAGTCTTACATTGAGTCTATTCACAAATATAAGAAATATCTGTCACATACTGCTTGTATACCTGGCCCTACTTCTAGGAGCTAAGAATACAGTCATGAATGGGGTGGGGCGGAAAGGCTATGCCCTCTTAATATTGAGTTGATTGGATTATGTTTAAATGAAATCTGGACACTCCTGTTTACGAAGTCAAAGGATGATGCACCGTCTACATGAGGTTCAATAGATATAGAATAATTTGTATAAATGGTTTCGTTAGAAGTTTTGGGAGTTAAAAAAGCCTGAAATCTTGTATCGACAATTTCTTGTCAAAATCTATTTGCCATTGAGTTGATTTTCACTCAGTGACAACATGTATGAGGATAGGACTGTGCTCCATAAGATTTGTCATGGCTGACTTTTTTCAGAACTACATCACTGGAACTTTCTTTCTAGATACCTCTGGGTGGACCCAAACCTCTAGCCATTTTGATTAGCAACCAAGGGTATTAACCATATTTACTAACCACAGATTTCGGGGGTAAGGACTCCTTTTAGTGGTACTTAACCATTCTAGGAAACATGATATTTAATGCCCATGTCTTACCTCCATTCATCCTAAAAAAAAAAATCAAACCCACTGCCGTTGAGTTGATTCTGACTCACAGTGATCCTATAGCACAGAGTAGCACTGCCCCATGGAGTTTCCAAGGAGTGTCTGGTGGATTTGAACTGCCGATCTTTTGGTTAGCAGATGTAGCACTTAACCACGACAGCATCAGGTTTTCCTTACCTCCATTAAACCAAAGAAAACCAAACCTAGTGCTGCTGAGTTGGTGCCAACTCATGGCAACCCTACAGGACAGAGTAGAACTGCTCCATAGAGTTTCCAAGGAGCACCTGGTCGATTTGAACTGCCAATCTTTTGGTTAGCAGACGTAGCACTTAACCATTATACCACCATGGCTTTGTTTAACTCCATTAGGAGATTATAAATTCCATGATAGTTTTTGTGACTATTTTGGTGAAACAAGTATTTTTATGTGACCTTTCAAACAACAACAACAACAACAAAACATTGCCATTGAGTTGATTCTGAGTCGTAGTAACCCTAGAGGACAGAGTAGAACTGCCTCATCGAGTTTCTGAGGCGTGCCTAGTAGGTTTGAACTGCCAACTTTTTGGTTAGCAGATGTAGCACTTAATCACTACGCAACCAGGGTTTCCATGTGACTGTTATTAGCCTTGGTTTTTAGAAAAATAGCATGGGAGGGTTTTTGTTTTGTTTTGACTCTAAGCCCTGAAGAGTTCTTACCTTTGTCCTAGTTTTCTTGGAGGTCTGTTGAGCGTTGTATTTCACAGGTGGTTTTCTGCCCCACTGTGTATATTATTTTTGCCCAAGGAATCCCCCATGTTGAGTGACAGTTCCTGGGTGAGTTGCAAACAACTTGGTGGTTTGATGATTTTTTACTGACCTGGGCTAGTAATTAACAAGACCTGAGTTGACTGACATCTCATGGGTAATTAAGGATTGGTTGAACTCTGGTCTGGTGAGAGAGGCCCTGCCTTGCAGCTGATGAGAATCAGGATATATAAATAGCTGAAATGCAGACTTTGGAGGGAGACCTTCCAGATAGCAGAAGAGATGCTGTCTAAGAGCTAGGATGGCAGAGAAGTCAAGGCACGTGGAAATTCAGTGGTTCTGAATCTGCTATACTGGATGTGAGATTGGCCAGTCAGCAGAGAAGTGGCTGATGGCAGAGAGGCCAGATGGCAGAGAAGCCCAGTAACACTGAACATGGACAAATGGAGCATGCTGCTATACTGGCTGTGAGCTGGGCCAGTTTACAGCAGAGAGGAGTGACAGCTGAGAGGTCCAAACACCAAAGAGGCGAGTGAAGTGACAAACTGACTATGAGCTAGGCCAGTTAGCAGCTGAGAGGCCAACCTCAGAGATGCTGATGGTGGAGACATCTGATGGCATAGAATACCTGAGAGGGCTGCTATCCTGTCTGTCAGCTGTACCATTTAGCTATGGCTAGGGCACCCATAGAGGGGCTGATTGTGGATAGACTACAGCACAAAGGCCCAATAGGAGAGAGTTGTTGTAAGAGTACCACCTGAGAGAGCTGTACAGCTGGATCTACTGTGTGGGCTAGGCCAGTTAACAGCAAAGAGACCAGTTGCATGGAGCCATTGGTGGAGTACCCAGAAAGTAGAGAGGATTCAGCAGCAGAGAACTGTTTGACATCCTCATCTATAACTGCATCATCTGAGAACACTTTTACTCCAGGGTTATTGTGCAATAAAACTGTCTAGGTGGGCCATTTGCATCTTAGTTGTATCCTGTTACTTTTAAGTTGATCCTGATTCTGAGTTGTAGCCTGTTAACCTCTGTAATAAACCCCATGACTGTACGCATGGTGCTTGAGTTCTCTATGGCAATTACAATGAATTAACAAACTAAGCAGAGTGGAATGCTGTAAGTGGAACTGTAGGTGTCACAAGTGAAGAGGGCAGAGAGCAGAGGTATGGTACACCCAAGATCCAGCTTTTTGCTGGTCCAGATTCTTATGTGTTACAAAGTGAATTATGTCATCTAAAAATATGTGTTGTATATCTTTATGTCTATGCCTGTGGTTGTAATCAGATTTGGGAATAGCTTGTCTTTATTATGTTAATTAGATAAGTGTAAGTTATATCCTAAGTCAACCGATTTTGCGATCTAAAATATATTAAACGATTTTGCAGAAAGAGATAGGGTAAGGTAAGTGCATGTCTGTGAAACTACGAAGCGGACGCTTAAAAGACCAAGACCTTCTTCTTACACTTTGGATTAGGTTATCTAGCCTAGCCTCCTGAACTCCTGAGAAAATGAATGTCTGTTAAACCCATCCACTTGTGGTATTTCTGTTATAGCAACATGACACAACTAGGAATTTGGTACTGAGAAGTAGGAGTGCTGCTCTAACAGATACCTAAAATGTGGAATTGAAATTGGGTTATGATTAGAGGCTAAAGGAGTTTTAAGTGTCTAATTGTAAAAGCCTAGATTGCCCTGAAGATACTATTGGTAAAATTATGGACATCAATGGCAATTCTGGTGAGGGCTCAGAAGAAAATGAGGCAAAATGTAGAGAAAGTCTGTCATCTTAGAGAATGCATACGGTGCTAGCAACAGAGTGTTGCTGGAAGTGCGGACATTATGTGTGCCTCTGGTGAGGCTTTAAAAGAAAATGATAAACATGTGATTGGACAGTGGAATAAGAGCTGTAGTACTTATGCAGTGACAAGGAACTTGCCTGAATTATATTCAAATATTTGGTGGAAGGTAGAACGAGTAAGTGATCAACTTGGATATCTGGCTGGTGAGATTTCTAAGCAAGATCTTGAGGTCACCACGTAGTTTTTCCTTGTATATGGTAAAATGCAAAAGGAAGGAGATGGACTTAAAAGTCAGCTATAGAAAATGAAAACAATTCAGAAATATGTGAAAAATTCTGTTGTACAAACTAAGGACACATGTCCTAGAATGTTTGCCAAGGATGTGGCGATATTATCGTTACTGCTAAAGAGATTTAAGATGACTGATTGATCTAACCAACTACCACAGGAGAGAACCCATAGCTTAGACTGAAGGGAACAGAAATAAAAATAAAAACACTTTCTGTGGTTTGGAATTCTTTAGATGATGAGCAGGACAAAGTAGCTATATCTGTTGTCCTACAAGAAAAGGACTACCCCTGAGCAGCTCAGAGTTCAGCAGAACTGTTGGGAGGAGCACAGGAATCAGGGCCTTTTGTGTTTCAAGGGTGGTATCACGGCCTTGTGAATTTTGAGTCGAATCTTTTCCAACAGTTCTGGACTGTGGGACTGCTGTTAAGATGTGCCAGAGGGGTGAGGCTACTACCCAAAGCTGAGGGAGTGGGGCTTCCATACTCAAGGAGCTGAAGAACAGGGTCTGCTGGAGCTGAGAGGATCAAGTTGCCATTTAGATGGACTAGTAGAAGGGGACATCCAAAACCTGAGGAGCAGAGTTGCCATTACAAAGGGCTTGAGGGGCAGAACTGAAGCCTGCGTCTGAGGGTCCTCAACTTAGAATCCCGATGGTGTGGCTATCACCCTGCATCTGGAGTATGGGACCATTTGGGAAATGGTCCCAAAGATCAACAGTTCATTATTACCTGGCAAGATGAGCTGTATCTCAGTTTATTAGCAAGTAATTGTGTGTCCAGTTCCCTTGTTGGTAGTGTTAGGAATGATATGTGCAGTTCTATCCAATTATCCATGTAAAAGTGCTTGACTACTAGAAAAAAATCAGTTTCATCTGGGTCATTTCTCCCATTAATTCCTTCAATCTTGATGTATGCCACTTTCAATTTTAATAAATCTCATTAAGAATATGTATTGTATTGGTCTTATCCAGCCTTATCAGAGAACCAATTTTCATTGTATTAGGGTTCTTCATTTTGTTTTTGATATGTTTGGACTCTTCCCCTTTTCAGAGCTTGATCTTTGCCAGCTCTATTAAGCATGGGGCTGTCATCAAGGTGTGACATGTTGATGGTGCCACTGCCCAAAGCTGAAGGAATGGGGCTGCCATGCCCAAAGGGCAGGAGAACTGGCCTGGCAGGACCAAGGGGATGGGGTTGCTTCTAAAATGGACTAGGAGAAGGAGGTTTGCCATATCTGAGAGAGCTTGGTTGCTATCCCAGTGGGCCTGCAAGATGGGACTGAAGGCCAGGGCTGAGGGGCCTCTACCCAGAATACAGAGGGTGTGGCTAACATACAGAGTCTGGAGGGTGTGGGGCCATTGACCAGGTGATTTCAAAAAGCAGTATTTTCAGACCTCAAGAGTTAATGTAGTTTATTCTGCTGGGTTTGGGACATGCTTGATACCTGTTACCCCTGTATCTCCAGTTTCTCCCATTTGTAACGGAAAAACCTAGCTTGGTGCTTTCTATCTACCATTTTACTTTGGAAGCAGATAACTTTAATTCAGGATTTCACATGTTCACAGATGAAGAGTTTTGCCCCAGGATGAAAGACCCCTAGAGTTGCACCCATATTTGATTTAGACGATACAGAAGATGATACTTTGGATTTGGCTTTGAGTTAATAACTTTGGATGATGTGATGGGGTGAATGTGTTTTCAATGTGGCAAAGTTGTGATTTTTTTTGTGCCAGAGTGTGGAATATTTTGGATTAAATTATGCCCTCCAAAAATACATATTGTAAATCTTAACCTCTGTGCTTGTGGTTATAAGCCCATTTGGGAATGGGCTGTCTTTATTATGGTATTGAGGGAGAATTAGTGTAGGATATATCTTGAGTTAATCTCATTTACAAAAAAATTATGCTTTAGGTAAATGTTGACACAGCACTGTAGTTTTCCATTCAGTTATTTGTACACAAATTGTGCAACATTTTTTGGCATCCCCTTCAGTCAATCTCTTTTGAGATAACAGAGATTAAACAAGTGACCAGAAGAGAGATGGGGTAAGATAGGTACCAGGACTCATGGAGGTCTCCAAGGAAGCAGGAAACTGAAGCTAAAGAGATAAGAACTTCCTCTAGAGCCTTCAGAGAAAGAATACCTTTGCTTAGAACCAGCGCTCTGAATTGGGACTTCTAGCCTCCTAAACTGTGAGAAAATAAATTTCTGTTTGTTAAAGCCGTGCACTTGTGGTATTTGTGCTATAGCACCACTAAATAACTAAGACTGAATCCATCAAGTATTTAGACAGTGTTTATGCTGCACCACAACTGTTTATCCCCAGGAGTGCTTGATACCGTTCTGAGTATTCATACTCAAGTGCATTATCAGTAACTTGATAGCAATAATATGTGGTTATTTAAAATTTAAAAAACACTCAGTGCCTTAGTTGCCCTAGCCATGTTTCACATGTTCAGTAGCCATTTGTGACTTAAAAAATACCAAACTCATTGTCGTAAAATCAATTCCAACTCATAGCAACCTTACAGGGCCAAGTAAAACTGCCCCGTAGAGTGTCCAAGGATCACCTTGGGTTTGAACTGCAGGCCTTTTGGTGAGCGGATGTAGCACTTAACCCCTGCACCACCAGAGTTTTCCATTTGTGACTAAACCAAGTGACCAAACTCAAACCCAAGGCCTTCGAGTTGATTCTGATTCATAGAGCCATAGAGACTCTAACGGCAACCACGATTCCTGCCCTCAGTACTCTTACTCCCAGCTTTGGGTTCAATAATCTGCTGCAGAGGTCACAGAGTGTACTTAAACAGGTTTATTAGAAAACTAATGACACAACTTTAAAAGTTGGGATGGGGATAAACTTGGCAATAACAGGAACAATTGAGCATGCAATTCCACAATCAGGACAGCTTCTTCCTGCCCTTTGCCACCAGGTCCTGCTGGAGGACTTCTCAGCAGGCGGTATAGCTTCATTGGTCAGCAAACCCTGTGGCAACTGTCTGGCACTGCTCTCTTCATTTTCTGCCTTACAGGATGGTTGTGAAAAGTAGTTAAGACAGTGCCTGGCAAACAGGCAGTCAGCAAAGTTATTGTTCATATTGTGGTTTGGGGTGCCATCTGGCCAGTTTTGACTCATAGTGACCCTACATACAACAAAACAAAACACTACCTGGTCCTGCACTGTCCTCAAAATCATTAATCTTGAGCCCACTGTTACAGCCATTGTGTCAACCCATCTCGTTGAGGATCTTCCTTTTACTTTACCAAGCATGATGTCCTCCAGGTACCCATCCTTCCTGATAACATGTCCAAAATATGTGAGACATAGTGCTGTCATCCTTGCTTGTAAGGACCACTCTGGTACTTGCAAGACAAATGCTCGTTCTTTTGGCAGTCTGTGGTACATTCAATATTCTTCGCTAACACTGCAGTTCAAAGGTGTCAGCTCTTCAGTCTTCCTTATTCAACATCTAACTTTCACATACATATGAAGGGACTGAAAACACTGTGGCTTGGGTCAGTCACATTTCAGTGTTCAAGGCGTATCTTCACCTTTGAACACTTTAAAGAGGTCTTTTGCAGCAGATTTGCAAAAGTGCAATGCATCTTTTGAATTCTTGACTGCTGCTTTCATGGGTATTGATTACGGATACAAGTAAAATGAAATCCTTGACAACTTCAGTCTTTTCTCCACTTATCATGATGTTGCTTATTGGTCCAGTTGTGAGGATTTTTGTTTTCTTTATGTTGTTATGTAATCCATACTTTGGTCTTTGATCTTCATCAATGCTTCAAGTCTTCTGCACCTTCAGTAGTCTAGGTTGTCTCATCTGCATAATGCAGGTTGTTAACAATTAATGAGTCCTCCTCCAATGCTCATGCCCTGTTCTGGTAGTTTAACTTCTCAGCTTGTTTGCTTACATAGAAATTGAGTAAGTATGGTGAAAGGATACAACCCTGACACAGACTTTTCCTGACTTGAAACCATGCACTATCTGCCCCTTGATCTATGTACAGGTTCTGTATGAGCACAATGAAGTGTTAAGGAATTCTTCTTTTTTACAATGTTATCCATAATTTGTTATGATCCACACAGTCAAATGTGTTCGTATAGTCAATAAAATACAAATATCTCTCTGGTAGTCTCTGCTTTTAGCCAGGATCCATCTTACATCACTAGTGATACCCCTGGTTTGGTGCCCTCTTCTGAAACAAGCTTGAATTTCTGGCATTTCCCCATCTATAAACTGCTATAGCCACTTTTGAATGATCTTCAGCAAAATTTACTTGCATGTGATACTAATGATACTGTTCAATAATTTCCACGTTGAGTTGAGTCGCTTTTCTTTGGAATAGACATAAAAGTGGATCTCTTCCAGTCAGTTGGCCAGGTAGCTGTCTTCCAAATTTCTTGATGTAGATGACTGAACACTTTCAGCACTCCATCCATTTGTTGAATTAATCCTGACTAGTTTTCTATCAATTGCTGGAGCCTTGTTTTTCACTAGTGCCTTTAGTGCAGGTTAGACCTCTTGTTTCAGTACCAGTGGTTCCTGACCATATGCCTCCTCCCGAAATGGTTGAATGTTGGCCAGTTTTTGTATTGACTGTGTATTTCTTACATCTTCTTTTAATGTTTCCTGCATTATTTGATATTTTCCCTGTAGAATCCTTCAGTATTAGCAGTTCAAGGCATGGATTTTTTCTTCAGTTCTTTCAGCTTGAGAAATGCCAAGTGTGTTCTTCCCTTTTGATTTTATATCTCCATCTCTTTGCACATGTCGTCGTAATACTTTATTTTGTCAAGCTGCCCTTTCAAATCTCATCAGTTCTTTTACTTCATCAATTCTTCCTTTTGCTTTAATTGCTCAGTGTTCAAGAGCAAGTTCCAGAGTCTCTTCTGCGACAATTTTGGTCCTTTCTTTCTTGTCTTTTTAATGACCTCTTGCTTTCTTCATGTATGCTATCCTTGATGTAATTCTACAACTCATCTGATCTTATGCTCGATGTGCCAAATCTGTTCTTGGGATGGTTTCTAAACTCAAGTGGGATATTCTCAGGGTCATACTTTGGCTCTTGTGGACTGGACCTAATTTTTTTCAGTTTCAACTTGAACTTGCATATGAGCAATTGATGGCTTGTTCTACAGTTGGCTCCTGGCCTTGTTCTCAATGATGATACTAAGCTTTTCCATCATCTCTTTCTACATATATAGTGGATTTGATTCCTCTATCCATCTGGTGAGATCCATGTGTATAGTCACTGTATATGTTGGTGAAACAAGGGATTTTCAATGAAGTCATTGGTCTTGAAAAATTCTTTCCTGGGATTTCTGGCATCAATTCTATAACGAAGACTATATTTTCCAACTACCAGTCCTTTTTTTGGAAACCCTGGTGGCATAGTGATTAAGCGCTATGTCTGCTAACCAACAGGTCAGCAGTTTCAACAGGTGCTCCTTGGAAACTCTATGGGGCAGTTATACTCTGTCCTATAGGGTTTCTACAAGTTGGAACTGACTCAGTGGCACTGTTGTCTTTAACTCCTTCTTTGTTTCCAACTTCCACATTCCTATCACCAATAATTATCACTGCATCCTGATTCCGTGTTTGATCAATTTCAGACTGTAGAAGCTAGTAAAAATCTTCAGCTTCTTCATTTTTCACCCTGTTGGTTGGTGCATAAATTTGAATAATAGTTGTATTAACTGGTCATCCTTGTACATGTATGGATATTATGCTATCACTGATAGCATTGTACTTCAGGATTAAAAAAAAAAAAATCCAAATCTGTCGCCATCAAGTCAATTCTGACAGTGGCCCTAAAAGGTAGAGAGAACTGCCCATAGGGTTTCCAAGGAACACCTGGCAGATTTGAACTGGTGAGCTTTTGATTAGCAGCCATGGTTCTTAACCACTACACTACCAGCGTTTCCAGGATAGATCTTAAAATGTTCTTTTTTACTAGCAAAGTAATGCCATTCCTCTTCAAGTGGTCATTCCTAGAATAGTAGAACATATGATTGATTTAAAATGGTCTGTTTCAGCTCAGTAATGCTTAGGGTATCAATATTTATGCATTCCATTTCATTTTTGATGACTTCTAATTTTCCTAGATTCTTGTTTTGTACATTCCATGTTCCAATTATTAATGGATGTTTACAGCTGTTTCTTCCTGTTTTAAGTTGTGCCACATCAACAAATGAAGGTCCTGAAAGCTTGGCTTCATCCATGGCATTAAGGTTGACTTTACTTTGAGGAGGCAGCTCATCCCCAGTCATCTCTTGGGTGGTCTCCAACCAGGGAAGCTCATCTTCTCGCAGTGTATCAGACAGTGTTCTACTGCTATTCATAAGGTTTTCACTGACTAAGTCTTTTCAGAAGTATACTGCTGGATCCTTCTTCATAGTCTTCAATAATTGGGAAGCTCAGCAAAAACCTGTACACACCATGGGAGACCTTACGCGTGTCTGAATATTAGTGACATAGCTTCCAGCATCACAGCATGCCAGCCCACGGAGTACAACAAACTGACAGATACACGGGGGTTAGTAAGTTAGAAGTCCAAATTCTGGGTGTTGGCTCCAGGGGAATGCTTTCTCTCTCAACTCTGGAAGAGCACTGTTGTCATCAATCTTGCCCGGGACTAGCAGCTTCTCCCATGTCCAAAGGCTGTGCTGTACTGCTGGCTCTGCTTTCTTGGTGGTATGAGATCCCCACTGTCCGTCTGCTCACTTCTTTCTTTCACATCCCAAAAGAAGTTGGCTCAAGACAAAATCCAGTCTTACAGATTGAGTCATGGTGATCCTTCCTTATTAACATCACAGAGGGAGGATTTATAATATATAGGAAAAACACATCAAATGATAAAATAGTGGACAACCATAATACTGAGAATCATGGACTAGCCAAGTTGACACACATTTTGAGGGGTGGCAGAGCTCAAATCAATCCCTAATACTCAAGTACCATCCATTCATGCCTATTGCAGGTGTCCAGTTAAGCCGGTCATGTTCTCCAAACATCTCAGAGAAACCCTCTCTGGCCCGATATAGTTTTAACAGAGAGATTATTACAGGGAGCGCCTCTGAGCCTCATGAAGTATCAGCATGATATATGTTTCTTTATGGGACTTTGGAGTTGACCACTACCCTCCAATCCAGCCGTGCCTCCCCCTTGGTCCATGCTTTCCTAGTTACTGCTTCTACAATTACATGTTTTTCAATCACAATTAACCCTGCTAATAATCAACACAACTAAATTATATAATTCTATGTGCATCTTCCTCCACCCTCTTCCTCAGACTCATCAGGAAACGAGGAAACTATTCAGTGGGAATCCTTTCTTGTTCCCCTTACTTTGAGGGTAAGCACATTCACAGAAGTGTGTAAGCCAGCTACTTCATGCCTTTATTTCCTTTCGTTTTAGATTAACAGCGTTTCTACTCCCTATCATACCGATAGTGGTATAGTGGTTAAGAGCTATGGCTCCTAATGATGAGGTCAGCAGTTCAAATCCACACAGCACTCCCTGGAAACTCTATGAGGCAGTTCTATTCCATTCTATAGGGTCACTATCAATCAGAATCAACTTGATGGCAATATGTTTGTGTTTATTTGGTTTATGAAACTAATACTCTGAATTCAGAGACATGTCCCTTGAACTGATAATATCAATTTGATTTGGACCTTGAGTGTCTGCATCTATAAGCAAAGTTCAGTCCAAAGCAGGCCATCAAATTGTAGAAAGTTATCCCAGCTCATGGCACCTAACCCAAGACATGATGTTTTTAATTGTATTATATGCATGTGAAAGCTGCATAATGAATAAGGAAGACAGAAGAAAAATTGATGACTTTGAATTGTGGTATTGGAGGAGAATATTGAATATACCATGGGCTGCCAAAAGAACAAACAAATCTGTGTTAGAAGAAGTCAACCAGAGTGTTCCTTATAAGCAAGGATGATGAGACTATGTGTTACATAATTTGGACATGTTTTCAAGAAGAATCAATCCCTGGAGAAGGACATAATGCTTGGTAAAGTAGAGGGTCACTGAAAGAGTGGAAGATACTCAACAAGATGGATTGACAGAATGGTTGCAGCAAGGGGCTCAAGCATAACAATTGTGGTCAAGGTGCAGGACAGGGCAGTGTTTCATTCTGTTGTACATAGGGTTGCTATGAGTCAGAACCAACTCGAAGTCACCTATTAGCCACAACATGAAGTCAAACATATTTCTCTTCATTTGGTGGATTCTGATAAGGTCAGCCCTAGTCCCTTTGGGCTTGGTTGATGAGTGCCACCTATAGGCTCAGGAGTCCACACAACTCCCTGCACTTCAGACCTGCCTAACCCTGTTTCTGTCATCCCTAGCCTCCACGGGTAGGTCAAGAGATGCCAAGGAATCATGTCCAAACTCAACTCATTTCTTTATTGCTGCGCTTCCCCCACTTCCACTCGTCTAGTGGGCCTAGGCAGTCACATCAAGTGAGCATACCAGTTTGCCTACATGTTGACTCCCTTTATCTTACAAGCCTGGAAGGGGCTTCCTTCTGATGGGCACTGACTTTTCCTTCTCCACTGTAGCCAGAGGCAAACCATTTGCTCAAAATTTAAAAAGCAATTGTGTTTTTTTTACTACAGGTCGTTCCTTCAAATGTAACTTTTCTGCTCAGCAGTTCTGAGTGCGTCTGTATGTCTTCTCTAATGCATATTTCCTGATTCTGAAGATTCAGGGTGGGGCTCAAGATTTTGACCTAAAGCTGCTAATACTTTGCACCTAGGTCTACAGCATTGAAACCAACAACCTTGTTTCTTTCAGGCAAATCCTAGGTCCCCCTTTAGCATACTCAGTCAAGTATGGTCTGAAGAAGGAGTTACACACTCTCTCTAATCTATTATACCCAATATTCATTTCTATGGTAGGTCTATCTTACAGTGCTTGGTAGGAGAAATATTCAGTACCCATAGTATATTCAGATAAACACATAACCATTTCTAAAACATTCTAGCATCATCTCTAATGCTTGATTGACTTCCAATTCATATACACATGGCCTTGACCTGTGACTGGGTAGAACCAGAATGCCCCAGTGCCTTATGAATTATCTTGCTTAACTGGTTTGGCTTTTGGCATGATGCACTCCAGATGGGCTTTTCTTCTCTTAGCTTCAGCATAACATCTCTCACTTTCCTTTCAGTCATTATAGGTAACAACAACCAAAGTTAACATCTGGGAATGAAAACTTTCCCTTGCCAAGCCCCTTTGTTCTTTCTCTAATAAGGACCATTGCTTCTATGAGTTTGGAGCCATCATAACGAATCCCATTCCTGAAGCCAACTGTGAAAATGGTTAGGTAGGGGCCTATGAGCACCTCTAACTTCACAAGAGTGGAGAAGAATCAAGACAAAGAGCCTAAGGCTGATTGCTATGAGGTGAGGGTGGTACATGCCATTATCCTCCAACCTTTTTTTTTACCACTTCTGACACCATCTGTCTCTTCCATGACTCTCTCTACTTCTCTGCTGGGTTCAGTAATTCATAGCAATTTTACCAGAAAAGCCTGGGAGTTCAGCTTACTGGCTTGTCACTTGTCTCTGCTATACAGACCCTTGAACTCCCACTCCTCTGCTCAGAAACTCCTTTACTACTGTTTAAAGGGATGCAGACATACTATTTTTAGGCCAAGCCTGCTGGTATCTGTTCGATTCTTTCCATGTTTTTCTTGTGAAGTTGGAGCCGCTGAAATTTATTTTCTATAAAGGTCCAGGTGCCAAGATACAGGACAGTTGCTGTGGATTCTTGTCCTCCTTGCCATTGGCATAGCAGTTAAGTACTACGGTTGTTTGAGGTTCAAATCCGCCAGGCGCTCCTTGGAAACTAGATGGGGCAGTTCTACTCTGTCTATCCCCCAAAGCCCACTGCTCTTGAGTCAGGTCCGACTCAAGAGCGACCCTAGAGGTCATAGTAGAACTGCCCCATTGAGTTTCCAAGGAGCGCCTGGCAGATTTGAACTGACCATGTCTATATGGTCACTATTAGTCGGAATCGACCCTATGGCAGTGGGTTGGTTTGGGTTTAGGTAGCCATTCCTGGCTACTGGCTGAAACTACATCTTGAGTTTTGCAAGGCAGATATTAAAATATGGCTGCTTCTAGGTAGTTGTGTTAAAAAGGGCAAGGATATATTACCTTGTGGAGCTATCAGGAAAACACGTGTACAACACTCCTTCAATTGTTCTGAGTCCACGGCAATGGGCTTGGTTTTGAATTGTCTGGGACCCTCGCTGGCCTCTGTAGGGAGACAGGGATTCTGCACGACTGGTCGAGAATCAGAACTGTTTACGGAAGTGCAATTTTTCTGAATTCCTGGTAGTTCCAGAGAAAAAGTAGGTCGATGTTTGTTTTGTCCTCGGAACAAGGTCTATGGATGTGGTGTAGTAAAGGCTCATGGAGTTCCTGAGGGGAGCGCCATGGTGGATTTGGGGGCAAGTAGATAGGAATCGATGCCTTTGAGGGGTCAGATATGTGAATTCCTTCGTGCAAAGAGTCAGGCTGCCCCGATTGTCAAAGCAGGGGGCTCTTAGCCATCTTTTTTCATGTAAGGCGTGGAGGTGGCATGTAATACCAATGTGGTGTCTTGTTCGGGCCCAGGATTTAATAAGGGGGGCAGTGATGTTTGAACCGGGGAAGGGACTTCCTGCAGGGTGTGCAGTCCACATTTCTCATTAATTATGGGGTGTTGTAAGTGGTGGTGCCACAGCTGCTGGAGAGGACGGAAGCTTTGGAAGCGCGCGACCCTTGGCTAGTGAGTTGATTTGGAAAATTAGGTGCTGGGACAGAAATCAGTACAGTTTCCAGCAGTAGTTGGAAATTCTTGATTTAGATAATCATATTTCTACTCTGTGGATTAGCTAAGTACAGACCCAGGGACTAATTGAGCCATTGTCTGGGCAACATGGCCCACAAAAGGGACACACATTCATACTTTTTGCTTTGATAATTTCTCATCCCTGTGGCAACATGAGCTTTAGTTTATTCAGAAGTTCCATATCCCAGTAAACCAATGTTTATCTAATTTCAGTTCCCACTGCCAATGTTTAGGAAAGGCATAGAGATTAGTTCCCATATATGGGCAGTTCTACCCAAGTATGCTTATGAAAACTAGCTTGTGTGTTTCTCGGTATAATGAGATATAAACAATCACCTTGATTCCTGAAAGATAAGAATCAAGATCATCAGCTCAAATCTTGATCTTGAGAAGTGAATGTGGTGCAGTGAATTACTTCATGTAGCCCTTCTTAGGTGTGTGTGATTTTGTAACTCCTACAAAATGATGGTTTGGGGCTATGCAAATAAGGTGCTTTTGGCCCAGCAAGAGTGTTGAACCATTTACTGCCAATGCAGATAAAGTGCAGAGGATCCTTATCAGAGGCACCATGCAAATAAGGTACATGGAAGCCTAATGTGTGATTGGTCACTTTTGCCATCTTTTGTGGTTCTAAGACAGCTCATTTTAAGCATGGGCTAATAAAACTGACCCTTCCTTTTGTAGGACCACAATTAATTTATTTACACAATCCTGCCTGTTTTAACTATTGGTACTGTTCTAACAGAAATACCATAAAGTAGATGGCTTTAACAAAGACAAGTTTATTCTTACATAGTCCAGTAGTCTATAAGTTCAAATTCAGGATGTCAGTGAAGCCAGAAGCCAAAAACGTCACTATGTGAAGGATGTTCAAAGCTAAGGGGACCTGAGAGACATTGTTTCAGGTCACCCCTAACTCTCAGGGAAAGACATGACCTCTACATTCCACAAGCCCCAGGAGATGATGCCGGGTTGGGGCTCTTGTTAGGGTAGGGCCTTAGTAGGTGCCACTATACATTCAGTGAACTATAGCCAATGAATGACTCCTTTTGTCTTGATAAAACCAACAATAAAAGAACCAATCAGGTTCTGGGGAGGATGGAGAAGTAGCTTGTGTTTGAGTGTTATTCTTCAAGGCTACTGGCCAATGACATGTAGCACCACTTTGTTTTCCTTGGTGGTGAGTGGTGATGGCCTGCAAGATTGTGAAACAGACATCCACCCAGTCAATCACGTTTACCTAGTGGACCCCCCTTTACCCGTGTGGCCTCCACCCAGTTTGGGCAGGCTTTGAGGATGAGAATATCTCCCTGTCCCTTTGCAGTGCTGTCTTGCAAATAAAACCTTTGATCTTACCACAAAACTCCTGCCTCAGTGAATTTGCTGTTTGTGGCAGGTAGCTGAACTCCCGGGGTTTTTTCTGTAACAAATTCTGGCAGCTCTCATGGGACCACGTGCTGTCTGGGCTCAGTGACCTCCTAGCAGGACAAGGGAAGACCTCCTCTGAATCCCTTCTCTCGCCAGGTTGCCAGGACATCATCGGCTTCTAATGGTGCTATCTAGGGATGAGTATCAAATGTTTTTGGGGAAAAGATGGGTTTCTGTCTCTGCATGTTTTCCATTCCCATGGCACAGAGACCACAGCCTGGTTTTCCTCCCTAGCTGGGGTGTTTTTCCAGGTGGACTGGTCCCCTGGAGTGATTTTTCCCTCTGATGGATGTCTCTGAGTAGGGTAAACCTGGTCTTTTTTCCCTCAGGAGAATTCTTTCCCTTTGTCTTTGCTCAGTGACAGGAACATGCTGGTTTCTGACAAGGACAAGTCCTCTGTTTTCTTATTTTATGGTTTGTGGCCCCCTAAAAAGGGAGGGTGGGTCACCTCATTTCTGGATAACTCACACTTCCCTTTCCTTCAGCACTGAGGACTGTAGTTTCGGCATCTCTTTCTGCCGGATACATTTTCTGACAGACTGGTTGTAGACATTTTCCTTAGGTGAATTTCTTCTGCTGTTGGACAGATTTTCATGGTTTCCCTTAAGGTTGTAACTCTAGAGTGGATGTGTGGTGAAGATGGGACTGTGCCCTAGCTCTCAGGTGTGTATAATGGTGAAGCTGGCTAAAGGGGTGTGTGGTGGTGTGTAAATGCTTGGAGGTAGTTTAACAGGCTCTGTGTGTGTGAAAGTGAGGCCTCCTGTGTATGTTTGATAAGTTAAATACATTTGTAGTGCTGCCATGCTAAAGCAAGTTCATTCAGCCTGCCACTATAGTCAAAAATTCAGAGACAGCATGAGGTTCAAGAAATATTTTATTTTCAGATATGTCAGGAAATCTGGGGGACAACGAGCCAAAAACTGTCCCATTTGGGTTATATTTCCAGTGATTTTAGAATTCAAAGGAATTGGTGGTTTGTCACATAATGATAGTCAGGGATCACAAGATTTCATTACATCATAAGGTTTCATGACATTTTATCAAAGTGTGAATTGCCCAAAATTTTATTCTGTTTCTCTTAGGTCTTAATCAATTTCACTTCCTCAGAGATAGGGAGAGGAGTGCACATCTGCTAATCTGGTCTGAGGGTATAATTGAGGCAGAGAATGGAGTGCAGCTTAATCACCTAAGTGACCTTTGTTAGATTCTTACCTTTACCACCAGTAGTGTGATTTAGTATTTGCCCTTGTGAAGTTTTGCAAACATCTTTTTCACTGGTGTATTTACACAAGCTGTTTGTGGGGACCCCACATTTGTGATTTTCTCTGAAAGTGTCTGATGCCGGTGGACTGAGTGTTTAATGTCTATGCAAGACTTTGCAAGTTTGGCCTTGAGCTACACAGTGTTGTCTTATTCAACATCTCTGTTTTTGTAAAACAATCTTTGCCTGTTAGGTATCTTATGTCTCTGAATTTTATATGTCTTAGGCTTCCTTATTGTTGCCCATGTATCAGACCCTGCCTCTCTCCCCTTGCCCCCAGTCTAATTTGAAGATATTTCTTGTTTGAATTTTTTGAGAGAAACTTGTTTTATGGGTCAGAAAAGGTCTTGCATGCTCAGATCCTCCTGATCAGGGGGGATAGATAAGGAAGCTGAATTTCAAGTGGATCCGGACATACTGTCACTGGGCTGAAAGGAAAAAAGCTAACTTCATATGGCAAGATCAGCCTCAAGTCATGGCTTCAGGGAAGCTTTTGAAGAACCCTTTATAATTGGGTGGAGACCTTTTTAAGCCAAATACCGCACAAAAATTGCTACTTTAATTATCAGAAATTGGGTAAATCCAAACCCGAATGAGATTTAAAATTCTATGTGTATCAGTAATTGGTTAGTTAAACAGGGACTTTGTAATTTCCAAAAACCAACTGATAAAAATTTTAGGAATTAAAGACCTAAAATATTTAAGCAAGCTTTATTTCAGACCTGGGCTGTATGGTAATTGAGTTAATAGCAATCTGATATAATGTAAATACTGTTAACTTTTCAAACAACAAGAATATATAATACTAGATAAGCCTAATGAGTGACTTCATCTTTGTTGTTTAAGGAATGTGTTACAAAAGTTTACTGAAAAATAATTCTTTGATATGGTCAAGTTTTGTTTGTTTAACCATATAAATGGCTTGATTCATGTGATTTTTAAGAACATTAACATTAGAAAAACTGGGTTACAAGGTTTTCTGACTTCTGAGTAAAATGATTAATTTATTCATTGAAGACAAAGGTCCAGTCCCTCGTTAGGATGAGATTCCTGAGTTGAAACTGAGCCACAAGGTGTGAGAAGAGGGAAAAGTTAAAAAGTTTTGGCACAGATAAGAATCAAAGGTTGCCTGGTTCTTACTGGGTTAAAATATATGTATGCTGTTTCTTAGTATTATCCAACAAATGCATAATATTAAGTCATGATTTTTTTTGTTTTGTTAAGTACTGTTGAAATGAGACATAAGTGACTCCATTTTGAGGAAGGGCACAGTAAAAATTCAAGGTATTAACGTAGAAAACCCTAGGAAACAACTTAATAGCAGAAAATACCATAGAGTAATCTCACCTTTGTCTTACAAAACATCTGTATGTCACAAGACAAAGCCTGGAGACAGCCTTACAAATGACCCCTAGACCTTGACCACAATCTACTAAAACATTTGCTAATGACCACATTTTACAACTAACAGGAATTCCATGTGGCTGAAACATTCACTAACGACTATATTTTGTAACTTACAGAAATTCCATATGGCCTCAGCCAATCAATGCAAAGGTCAGCTCCTCTCCCTGCTTTGTGGTTTCATGGTTTAAATGCTGCACGCTAGGGAAACTGGGGGTTGCCTCCAGCTCTGCGTAGTTTGGAGTGCGTCCCTGGTGCACCAGCCCCTTTTCTCCCTATTGGGCACATTTTTAATAAAATTTAACTTTTAAAGAGACACTGCATCGCGTCTTGAAATCTGGACCCTAACAGTACTAACTGGAAAAACTCTGACACAGTGGTTCGGTGCTGCAGCTGCTGACCAGGTGGTTACCAGTTCGAGTCTGCAAGGCAATCCTTAGAGACTCTGGAGGGCAGTTTTACAGTTTATAGGGTTACTATAGATCAAAATCAATACCACAGAAGTGGGTTTAATTTGGTTTTAAATTGTTAACTTGGTGGAAAAAATAGCAAGACAGGTATAGGCCTGAGGCCTGTGTCATGAGGCCGTAGGAAGCAGAAACTGGAGAGCATGAGAGGCTATGCCACCTCAGTCTCAAAGGTATGGCCATGACTCAGGGTTTGAAAGGGTAGAGACATGGCCCCCGACTGTGGAGTTGCCCCTTGGAAAATCATGTACCTGAAGCCGAGTCAACAAGAGGTGATGAAAGGCAGAGCTGTACTACAGGGCCCAGGGGGCTTCCACTCAAAATCTGGAGAGGGTGGCCAATACCTAAAGTCTGGAGAACAGGCATTGTGTAACATACCTAAGGGGAAGAAAAATTCATTTAAAAGCCTTTGCAGATGACTGTGCGATATGTGCCTACCTGTTCAGCATTTTGGAAGCAGATAACTTATATTCAAACCCCACATGTCTCTAGCTGCCCACATTGTTCCCTACATCTGTGTGTGATCTTTCCCTTTAAATAATCAGACTTTGCCTCACCAATTTGGGCAGGCTTTGAGGATAAGAATATCTCCGTGTCCCTTTGCAATGCTAGCTTGCAAATAAAACCTTTGATCTCCCCTCAAAGCTCCTGTCTCAGTGAATTGACTTTTTGCGGCAGTTAGCTAAACCCCTGAGCTTTTCCAGTAACATCAGCCTCAGGGAAAGGCTTCCTTCTTTGTCAGCTCTGGAGGAAAATCCTTGTGTTGCATCAATCATTGATCAGGGAGAATCTTGGCACAGGAACCTCAGATCTGAACTACTTTCTTGATGATATGAAATTCCCAATTCTCTGCTTGCTTCCTTCTCTTTTTATCTCCCATAGGATGAGAAGATAAAAGGTGGTGTAAACTACTCTCCAGGGAAACTCCCTTAGCAGGGTGTTGCAGTCCTATCCTAATCCTTCTTTAACATAATCATCCTATCTGTTAGCTGCAGGCAGAGATTAGGATGTATAGCATAGGAAAATCACAAAATGTTGGGAATTGTGGCCTAGCCAAATGGCTACACACATTTTTGGGGGACACAGTTCAATCCATAACCCTGCCCAATCTCTTGAGTGGGAGTTATAAGACTGCGGTGAGAAAGGCCATACAAAAATGATCTGTCACATTGCAATCTCCTGGATCTAGGAAATGAAGAGAGAGTTGTAATAGGGGAAGTGGCAAGAGATTGTAAGAAGCACCAGCATAGGAATGGTGGCAATGTTACAGGAAAAGCCTGGGAGTTCGGCTCCCTACTGCAGAAAGCCAGTTCACTGAGACAGGAGCTTTGGGGTGAGATCAAAGGCTTTATTTGCAAGCCGGCATCACAAAGGAACAGGGGGGTATTCTCATCCTCAGAAGCCTGACCAGATTGGCCAGGCGAAGTCTGAGTATATAAAAGGAAAGACCACATGCGGGTGTAGGGAACAGTGCAGGCAGTTGGAGGCACATGGGGATCAACTGAGTGGAGGCCAACTAGGTGGAGGGGGTTTATTGGGTGGAGGAGGTTGACTGGGTGGAGGTCTGCTTCCCAATCTCACAGGCCATCACCAGCCACCAAGGAAAACAAAGTGGTGCTAGATGCTATCTGGCCAGTAACCTAGAAGAATAATGCCCAAACACAGTTACTTCTCCTTCTTGGCAGGCTTCCTGCTTGATTCGTGCATCAAGACAAAGGAGTCACTCATTGTCTGTAGTTCACTGAATCTACACTGGAGCCTACATGGGCCCCACCCTAGCATGACCACCTGGAACTTATGGAATGCAGAGGTCATATCTTTCCCTGTGTGTGAGGGGTGATCTGAAATAATGTCTCTCAGGTCCTCCTAGTTTTGAGCACCTCTCACATGGAGGCCTTCTCAGCCTCTGGTTTCAGCAGCTGAACCAGGAGAGTAAGGAGAAATGGCGTAATGGGCTTCCCAAATACAGAGTGAGACGGTCCCAGTGAGCACCCTGACCCGCAGTGAGAAAACAGAGACAGCAGGCTTATCAGTGGGGTGGAGTGCCCTGGGAGTCTTAGTTGAGCTGGGCTAACTGACTCACAGAACGAGAGGCAAGTAAGCACCTTCCGGCAGAAGGCTTCCTAGTGGACTGGGTTGCTTCTGGTCACTTACTGGTAGAGATAAAGAACTTTGTAAACCTGCCCATACGTGGCAGGGTCTGATGGCCCACAGTCAGGAGAGCCTGTGGACACTGGTGCTATCCTGATGAAAGAAATGGATTTTGAATTGTTCCTGATCTTGAATTGTAATCTGTTAATTCTCTAATAACGCCGTAATTGAACAAACCCAGCAGACAGATAAGGCCAGCTGGTGTCAGAATTGATGAAAAGGTTGGAGGGTGGAGCTATATCTGTACTCTGCCTCATAGGAATCAGCCTTAGTATGTTGATCTTGATTTTTCTTCCTACTTGTGGAGTTAGAGGTCAGATGTCTCCCTCATCACACCGTTTTTTACAGTCTTTCTCTTGTTCCTCAGACCTCCACCTCGTAGGAATTAGCCTTGGGTGAATTTGATGATGCCGTCCTCGTCATGAAGTAACAGGAGGCTGATGACGCTGCCACACCATTTTTATAGTTGAGGCCACACGTACCTCTGCTTTCCAATTGCTACACCATTTTTGAACCAGCCTTTTCTCCTCCGGCACCCTCTGCATTGTTGCTGGGTTTGGTAATTCATTACAACGGCTACAAGAACCCTTAAACTTTACTTGTGTTTATGTTGGTTATTAAGGAATCAGTAGGTACAATTTAGGATTAAAATTAACTTGGAAATAACAGGCTACAACTTCACCCTCCTTTTTACCAGTTCTGACACCAACCATACTCCTCTGCTGGGTTAGATAATTTGTTGTAATGGTCACATAAAACTCACACATGGTATTCAAGATTATAGAGTTTATTAGGGAAGTAACAATTACAATTCAAGATCAGGAACAACTCAGTTCTTTGATCAGAACTGCTGCTTCTCAGTCATGCTGGCAGGTGTGCCTCTCTCTGGTCCTCAGCCTCTTGGTCTCTCAGCCTCACCTGTTCCCTACTGGGGTAGGTATGACAAGGTTCTTTACACGTACCAGTAAGTGACCAGAAGCACCTCACTCTGGCAGTAAGCCTCAGCCGAAAGATGCTGAGATGTCTTCCTCTCTGAGTCAACAAGTCTAGCTTCACCAGCAACTGCCCAGAGGCACCCTACTCTACCAGGAAGACCCCGGCCCAAAGACTCTTGGGTGTCTCCCTCCATAGGTCAGCAGCCCCACTGTAGCCACTTTGCTTCTCGTGCCAGGAAGACCACTACATCATGTCAAGTTGGTGCCCTGGTTCTGCAACTGCCACTTCTGTTCTGCTGCTTCTTGCTATCTTGTGCTGTCTGTAGTGTTAAAGCTGTCTTTCTCTCCGTCTTCTGGGCTATGAAGTTCTCAGCATGGGGCCCTGGTTCCAAAGGGTATGCTGTACTCATATTAGTGGCGGTGACATTCCCCCTCTGCTCAGGGATTGGCTTTTAAGCATAGCAGGGTAGCCGACTGACCAATTCCATCATTAGGGTTCCATATACTTTATTTGAATTGTGCCACACCTATACATAAGCCATACACTTTAAATGCATTATTAGTAAGCTGTCTAATCCCTGTCGTGAGCCACAAACACTTTATTTGCATAGTCCCAACCTGATCACTGTGGGATTTATAAGATTATGCATCGTTAAAAGAGCCATGTTGTGATTCACTGCACCATATTTGTGGTTCAACTATGGAGTCATTATGGGGGGATATGTACCTAGGTGTATGCCTCAATTAAATTGTTATATCAAAGTGAATATATAACTTGTGTCTGATAGATGATCACATGTGTTTTTTGAAGTAGTTGTACCACTTCGTAGCTTCTGCAGGAAAATGGCCTTTGCTTTGTGTTAGTGTTATAGGCGGCCTGTTTAAAATATGTTTCAGTACCCTAATATTGTCTTATTTTCTTAAAACTTTGTGGATTTGGTTTTTCATTGAACATCATGGGTGATCAGGAATAGATATTTGTGTAGATAAGTTTTTTTCTTTCATGTATATATCTGATTATCCAAGTACTATTGTTTGAAATTACTTTTTTTAACTTGTATATCTAGGTTTTTTTTTGTCCATGGATGTAACATCTTCTGTGGAACTAAATAAAGGGATGATCAGCAGTATTGGGGGCTTTATGGTAAGATGATTGAATGAAGTAGTGCCAACACGTGTACCTAAAGGAAACATACTTCTGCATTATGATGAATCACTTTTATGTGGCCTTTCCTGCCGTTGTCTTGTAACACCAAAGTGATTGGATGGGACCGTGCATATAAGGTATCAGGAACCTTAATGAAGGGACTGATCAGTTTTCCCACCTTGCTAGGTTTATACTGAGGCATTCCAAAGGCGAGAAGGAGAAAGGACCTTGCCATTGCAAAGGAAGAAGAGCCAGGAGTGGTCTTTTGGCCCTGGGATCCCTACAGGGAGAACCCGGAGACAGAGAGAGCTATAGCACCCCAAATGGTGAGAAATGGTGGCAGCAAAGGCAACAGAATCAGGAGACTGGGAGAAGAATGGCCGGAGACAGTGTAGTGGTCATCTTAGCCTGTGGAGTGAGAAAGCTAAGTGACTTCAGGCAGGATGCTTGCTGGTGAAGTAGGATGCTTCTGGATATCTGCGGGGCCTAGGCTGGCAGACTCCTGGAGCTAGATCTGTCTTTAGGCCAAGGCTTTCTGGTTGAATGGGGTGCCTTTTGGCCCTAATTGGTGGAGCTAAAAGGGTTTGATAACACTTGCTCAAGCCAGGCAGAGACCAAAGCCAGCCTGTGGCTGGGAAGAGACTGTCCTCATGGAAGAACTGTATCCTGAGAATTCCTGAACTTGAATTGTAACCTGTTATCTCCCTAATAAACCTCATAACCATGAGTGTGTGAGCTTTGCAATAAATTATTGAACCCAGTAAAGAAGTAGAGAATGCCGTGAAAGGTACAGCTGATGTCAGACTAGGCAAAGACGGCAGAGCGAGGAGGTATTTGTGAGCTCTGCCTCATAGGAGTCAGCCTTGGGCTGTTGATCTTGATTCTCCTTCCCTTTTGTGAAGTTAGAGGAGATCAGATGTCACCACCGTACCATTTTCACAACCACTTACACTGAATTTTCCTTTCAGCCTACAGGTGCTGACTTTCTAGTAGCAGTAGAATCTGTTGAAGAAAGGAGGAAGAGATTCCAGGTTTGGGTTTTGTCGTGCAGGCACACCCTTCAAGGGAGAATGAGGTTTTTGAATGAAAATTTAGAGCTGATCCAGAAAACAGAGAGAGCATTCTGGATGCTGGTCATGTCACAAGACTAAAAGAAAATGGTCAAAGACCAGGTGACTTTTGGTTTCTTTTATGCTTTTCTTTTTTCCCTAGTGGATTTGTACAGGCCTGGTGGCCTTTGGAGCCATGGTGACACAGTGGTGAAGAACTCAACTGCTAACTAGCTTGGCTGTAAATCTGCTAGCTGCTCCTTGGGAACTGTATGAGGCAGTTCTCTGTCCTTTAGGGTGGCTGTAAGTCAAAATCAACTTGACAACAGTGGATTTGATTTTTTAATAAAGTGTTAGCTCAGCTAATCTAAAGTATATAAATTTGGAAAAGTCAGAGCTGGAGAGAAATAAATGGAGACTGACTTCAACACCAGGCAAACTAGGTTCAGGAATATATTCTTCATGGGATTAACACTACGTTACTGACATTGAACATAATATGTACTGGTCAATTCTGTGGGTTATATTGGCTGTCCACTAATATCTAATATTTCTCCAGTCAACATAAGAAAATCATTATAGTTTAAATGATGCATCCAGCTTTTGAGGAGAAAGAAGATCAGTGCCTCAGGTGATTTTAGTATTTCATGAGTCTTTTGTCTGAGTTGGAAAAACACTGGTGGTGTAGTGGTTAAGTGCTGTGTCTGCTGATCAAAAGGTCAGCAGTTCAAGTCCACCAGGTGCTCCTTGGAAACTTTATGGGGCAGTTCTACTCTGACCTGCAGGGTTGCTATGAGTCAGAATTGACTCAACAGCAGTGAATTTGGTTTTGGGTTTTTTTTTTTTGTCTGGGTAAGTTTCTTTGATGTTTTTTCCTGGAGGTGATGTGGTAGGTGCTGTCCTGAACAGCATTCTGTAATGCAAAACCAGGTTTCCTGTGCCTGTTCCTTTTTAGGTTTTTCTTAGACCCTTGTAGGAATAGACGAAGCAAACTCAGTGGACACAGGAGACAAACACAACTTAACCCATGGACTCAGCTTGTGAATTAAACCTAAATGTACCTGTGAAACAGAAGCAATGACTACCTGTTGAATGATTCTGAATGAATTGGTGTTTGGTACAGATTTGGAAGTAGACAGTAGCTCTGTGACCTTGAACATGCCCTTGAGCTGTTACACATCTGAGTTTTCTTGTCTGTGAAATGGGTATGGTGACAAAGATGTCTCATGCATTCAATGTGGAGATGAAATGAGTCTATTTAGAAGACTTCTAGTACGTGCTAAGAAAGGGCATCAAGTGCCCCCAACCTTTCCACTGTCTGTTATTGCAGTTATTAATTATCGTCACTGTCAATACCCTGCATGGTCAGCTTTTTTCCTGTCTTGTTTTCTTTTGTAGTTTTCTAATTTCTGGTGAGATTGAAGTCTTTCCTGTGTTAGTCAGTTAAGTTTTTTGTTTTCTGAAATACCCATCTGTATCCTTTGCTCATTTATAAGTTCTGATTAGCCTTACTGATTTAAATGAATTATTTCTGTGCACTGTGTATTGATCTTTTGTATAAAAAAATTGGGGTGGGGGGAATGTATTTTTTTCCAAACTGTTGTCTTTTTTCATGCAGAAGTGTAAGTTCCCAGATTTTCCCACTTGGCTTTTGACATGTCATACATGTATTCTATCTTTTCTTCCATCATTTACATAACTTTTTAAAAAATGTGAATTATCTACTGGTTCCTAGCAAAGTGTTCCAACATTTTTCGAGGCTTGAAACAGCCCACAATTATTGTCTTAGAGCTTCTGTGGTCAGGAATCCAGGCACAGTGTCTCTTGGTTCTCTGCTTCTTGGTCTCTCCCAAGACTGCAGTCATGCATGGTATTGGCCAGGGCTTGGGTCTGATCTGAAGCTCAAATGGGGAAGAGTCTGCTTTCAAGTTCACTTACTTGGTTGTGAGTAACACAACACAACACTGTGTGTTAGCCAGAGGCAGCCCTGCTTTTTGCCGCTTGCATCTCCCCAGTACAGAAACTTGATTCCTCAAAACCAGCCAGATAGATGTAACATATCTAATACATAATGTAGTGACAGGATGGCATTCCATCACTTTTGTCATATTCTGTTAGAGAGGAGCAAGTCATGAGGGCAGCCTGTGCTGCAGGAGGGGGAACTGTACAAAGTGTGAATATGATCATGGCGCTGTCTCATATCTTTCATTCAGTAAAAAATTTATTTTTGAGTTCAGAGTGAGATTTTTAGGTATTGCTTCTACCTTACTCTTTTTTTCTTTCGTAAGTTATGAACAGTCATATGTTAGACGTTCTTAGTCTCCTGATGTTTGCTAACCTCTCCTTTACATTCCCTCTCTCTATACTGTGTTTTGAATAGTTTTTTAAATTCTAAGTTATACACTTCAGACAGAGAATGGATTGGATTCTGGGACACAGAGTAGTGCAGGTGGTGTGTGTACTTTATGGTTTAATATGTATATGAGGCTGTCCCACTGGTTTCTTTTAAGAGGGGAAATGAAGGGGTGGGAGGAGGAGCTAAGTATTGGTTGAGTGGATACTGGAAGTAAAGAGTGAAAAAGAGGAGTGTGTTGTCACAGGGTGAGGAGAGCACATAGAGTATCAGAGAGGTGGGTACTTGGGGTTTTATATGGCAAATTGACTTGGATTGTAAACTTTTGCTTAATCACAACAAAAAAATTTTTTTAATTGTAAGTTATAGCAGACAGTTTTGTGTATTTATATGCTATTAACTTGTCTGTTCAGATACATACCTAAGTGTGTACATACATATATATGTCTGTGTTTATTATTTACTTTTCCCAAATCCACTCATTTATCTTATCTCTTTTTTTTTAATGTTGTTGATAGCTTCTTTAATTCCTTTATATAGGTTGAACATCCTTATTAAATATGTTGTTTCTTGTAATCCAGGTACCTGAGGTCTTTTCTCTGTAAATTCTGATATGGGCTCTGAAGGCTCATGTTGAATATGGGAAAACGTTTTATTCTCCCAGCTGTCACTAACATTTATTTATTTATTAGCATAGAGATGATCAAATATATATAGACATTTACACACACATTTGTATATGTATCTATACATAGACACACACACACGCACATATATCCATATGTGTACAGATACATATTCACACACACAAGTGTGTGCATTGTATGCATGGATATGCAATGTTTCTAACTTAGATGATTTCACTGCTACTCACTATAGGAACTTTTGATTTGTTGAATGGGTGATGACTGAACCCACAAATACAGAATATTTTGTTAGAATTTTTCTTTTTCTAGCTGCCAAGCTGCCATCCAAGGGCACAGGAATGGTCCCAACTCAGCAGGAACGGATGCTCACCGAGGACCAAAATGACATGGGGTAAAGACAACCCAGAAGATAGAAAGACCCACATGAGTGGGTGTCTACCTCGACTTGGACTGGAAGAACTGGATGGTGCCTGGCTACCACCAGTGATAACCACAATGGAGCTCACTAAGTTGTGCCTCACTGTCAACACAAGAATAAAAAGGGGTGCACCCTGAGATCTCCACTAAAAGACCTCAACTGATGGTCCAGCACGGCCCCTAGCCCTGATGCTGCCCTTTCCCATAAATCAAAATGAAGGTCCACTCTTCGGACAGGAGTGGATTGGACTTGGCGATGCAGAGTGACCATATATTGGGTGCGCGTTATGGTTCTATCTATAGGATATCATCCTGCTGACCTTTGGTGGGAGGAAGGAGAGTTGATGGAGAGGAGGGGAAAGGAGACTGCTGGGAGGATGAGACATGTATGGAGCAGAGAGGAATAGTGTGCTGTCACTGGGCAGGGAGAGCAGTGGAAGTTGCATATAGGTGGGCATGTAAATTTATACGGGAACGTACATTTTCACGCAGTCATAATAAAAAAAATAAATTAAAAAAATTTAACTTCATAAAAAAGAATTTTGCTTTTTCTTTTTTTTTAATTTATTTTTATTTTTATTTAACATGACTGAGTGAAAATGTACATTCATGTATAAATTTACATGCCCACCTATATGCAGCTTCCGCTGCTCTCCCTGTTCGGTGACTGCACACTATTCCTCTCTGCTCCATACATGTCTCATCCTCCCAAGAGCCTCCTTTCCCCTCCTCTCCGTCCACTCCCCTTCCTCCAGCCAGAGGTCAGCAAGATGATATCCTATAGATGTATAGAACCATAAAGTGCTTCCAATATATGGTCACTCTGCATTGCCAAGTCCAATCCATTCCTGTCCAAAGAGTGGACCTTTGTTATAATTTATGGGAAAGGGCAGCATCAGGGCCGGGGGCCTTGCTTTCAGAGGAACCCCCAAACCGCTGGACCATCAATTGAGGTCTTTTAGTGGAGATCTCAGGATGCACCCCTTTTTATTCTTGTGTTGCCAGTGAGACTCCTCTCTGTGAGCTCCATCGTGGCTATCGCTGGTGGTGGCCGGGCACCATCCGGTTCTTCCGGTCCCAAGTCGATGTAGGCACCCACTCTTGTGGGTCTCTCTGTCTTCTCGGTTGTCTTTACCGCATGTCATTTTGGTCCTCGGTGAGCATCCGTTCCTGCTGAGTTGGGACCATTTGCTGTGTCCTCGGATGGCAGCTTGGCAGCTTTTACGACCCCAGACGCCACTCACCAATGTGGGGTGCAGAGAGCTCTCTTAGCAAAACGCTAGTTGTGCCAATTGGCCTGGAATTCGCCTAAGAGGAATTTTGCTTTTTCTACAAGGTATTAAAAGAAAAACTTGATACATAGATGCAGTGTACCCACTATATAGAGGAATTCAGCAGAACCACTTTCTGTTTCAACTGTATCATCAAAAAGAAGTAACATCGTGAAATGGAACCCTGTTATTACAGGCATCACTGACATTCAGCGATGTGGCTGTGGAGTTCACCTCAGAGGAGGGGCACCTCCTGGAGCCTGCTCAGAAGGGCCTGTATTGGGATGTGATGTTGGAGAACTATGGGACTCCTGTGTCCCTGAGAGGGTGGCTGGTCAGTGACCTTTTCTTGCTTAGCTGCTGCGGGTTTGGGGGCTTTGGTACTCCACCATGGTAGATTCTTAGTCTGGTATGTGCTTGTGCATAAGTGGCTTGTTCTCTCTTTCCTGAGAGAAAAACCATTACAGGATTGAATCTTGTTTTTTGACAAATATAGCGTTCTGGAGTCTTTGCAAAGCTAATTCCAACTTGATAAGTCTAAGGTCCTATGATTTCCCATAAACAGGGTATGAAGTTAGCAAACCAGATGCGCTATTTAGGTTGGAATGAGGAGAACCAGGGAGTGGCCTGAGGTGCAGTGAATTACTTAACATGGCCCTTCTACCCATAGATTTCATAATTCCCACCAAATCAGTAGGTGGGGCTATGCAAATGAGGTGTTTGTGACCTACCAAGGGAGTTGGATAGCTTGCTAATAATGTAAATAATGAGCCGATATCCTTGTAGTAGTAAGACCATGCAGGTAAGGTTTATGGAATCCTAGCAAGGAGATTAGTCAGTTTTGCCATCCTGCTAGCCATCTCAGGGGCAGGAAGGGAGGATCTCACCAACACCAAGAAAGAAGAGCCATGAGTGAGGTGTATCATTTGGACTGGGATCCCTGTGCTAAGAAGCTTCTGGAGCAAGGGATTAGAGAGAGAGCTTTAACACCAAAGATGGTGAGAAGCAGCTGGAGAAAAATGGCAGTAGGTAACAGTAAACAGAGTGAGGAAGCTGAGTGGCTTCAGGCAGGAGGCTTACTGGCTGACTAGTATGCCTCTGGCACTTGATAGAACTACCTTTGCTCTCCTATTGCTGAGCTACTTCAGGCTGAGGTTTGCTAGAGAGATAAGCTGCCTCTGGGTCTTTATCGGTAGAGCTGAAAGAGCTTTGTTACACTTGCCAGAGCAGGGCAGAGTCCAGGCCAAGGGCCAGAGAGAGACCTGCCTGCAGGTATGGCTGAGAAGAGGGTGTGCTGATGGAAGAACTGTATCCCAAGTGTTCCTGAACCTGAACTGTAACCTCTTCCTTCATAAACGCCATAACATGAGTATAGTTTGTAAGTTCTGTGTGTCCACTGCAATGAAGAATCAAATCCAGCAGAGAAGTAAGAGTGCTGGGGGAGGGGCAGCTGGTGATGGAGTTGGTAAAAACGGTAAACAGAGAAGGCATGTCTGACCTGTGCCTCATAAGAATCAGCCTTGGGTGTTGATCTTGTTTCTCTGTCATTACAGTGGGATTGGAGAAGGTCAGACACTGTTTTTACACACACAATGTTGGGAATCATGATAGGTCTAAATCTCTTGTCATCTCCCACAAACAGGGTATCAAGTTACCAAACCAGATGCACTCTCCAGGTTGAAAAGAGGGGAACTGCAGTGGACTGTATCGGGTGAAATTTATAGAATGTTCCAGGTGAGTGAGCTAAGGCTCTGGAAGTCACATTCTAGTCAGAGTCACACAGCTGTGAGGGGTGTCTGAGCATACCTTAACAGACCTCCATGCATGTCTCTCCCCAAGTGAGACCTTGTTTCTTTGTAGGTGTTTGGATAAAAATATTCTGCCCTGTCTTTTCTGAGAATGAATCCTTCCATCAGTATCTTGATGTTTTTGGTAGTTTACTTCTTCGTAGGATTTTCGAGTCTTTGCCATCTTTAATTCCTCTTGTAATGTTCTAATAGTACCTAAAGTTGTCTGTCTTCAAGGTGAGGGGAGAGAATCGCCATCAGCACAAAGCTGATTCTCATGAGGTGAAGGTCAGACATGCTTCTACTTTCCTACTTTTACTCGACACTAACCATACTACCCTCCCCTCCCCCACAGCACTGTCTGCTTTTCTGTTAGGTTCGTTTTCATGGCTACACAGAATTCACATTCCATACTTCCAGTTAAGTGGTTTATTAAGGAAGTATCACAGCACAATTTGGGATCAGGAATGACAGGCTTCAACTCATAATCAGGATCAGGAAACATGGAGGCAGAGTCTGGAAGTCTTCCCTGAAGAGGGGGGTACATCCTTCCCTTCTTCAGTATAGGATATCTCCCCTTGGCCATGCAAGCAAGCAGGCCCTTCTCTTTGTCACGCACGTTCCCTTCAGATCCCTCAAGTCTTCTCTTGGCCATGCGTGTCCCCTGTCACTCTTGCAGGCCTCTCTGCCTTGGGTCTTCCTGCTGTTTGCCATTCCACTGCTAACTGACCCAAGTCAGCTTAGCGGTTTTGTTTTGCACTCTTGGCTGCATTCCTAGCAGCAGGTTTCTTTCATCACCAGGTACCCTGTCACAGGACCTATTCTAGGACTGTCACTGCTGGCTCTGCAACAGTGCCTCTTACAGGCCTCTCAAAGCCTTCAATGCTATGGCCCTTGACCTGTGTTGCAGCTCTTTTATGAGCTTCCTTGTTTCTTCTCTCTTTGCTTCTTCTGTCTTGTAGCCTTTCTTGCCTTTTATCTTTCTTCTTTCTTAATCGTGTGGGATTTGCTGCCTCTGTCAGTAAATTCCTTGTCAGTCTGAAGGCATGCCCCCAGCACAAAGCCATGAAGTAGCCAATCTCCTCTGTATCATATCACTAAGTTTGCATAGCTTTTAATCATTTCCCTTCTACAGTGTGTAGTATTTTGACCAGTCCCTACAAGGTACGTAAAATTGACCAATCACAGGCGAAGCTGTAGCCCAGTGCTAAATAAAAAGTATCAAACCATCAAGTTGTGTACAGCTACCTAGGAAATGTTAGTCAACTTACACAGTTTACCCAAAAGTAACAAACCCTCTGGGGTAAAAAACTCAGGCAAAGATAACTCCTCAAGGTTTAGGAAAAAACTCTCTCAAGTTGTTTTTTCAAAGAAACAAGGCAATAATGGACTTGACATCACCATACCTCTCAGTGCCTTTGAGATGGAATTCTGCCTTCCAGGCCTCTCTCCAAAGAGAGAACTTTGAATTCACAGCTGTCCTCTGAGCAAGGTAGCTTCATCCCCAGTTGGTTAATACTGATTTCCCTTCTGAACATCCAGACCCCCTTTGGCTACTGAGTCCCACAGTAAATTGTCTTTTTCACTGCCATTATCTGCTTTCTCAGCTTCACTTTTTGTCTGTACTGAGGTTCTTCAGAGTTTATAATTTACATGCATTTCTTTCTTCTCCTAACCCTTTAACATTTCCTTCAGTCCACTGAATGAAGCTCATTCTATTTCTAGGAGAGACAGTCAAATTGCCATCTCCATTGATATTGTTTTACTCATCTTAACAATAATTCCTGTATGAGTTCTCTGTATCTGCAAGGAGCTTGAACCATTTCTCTGCCAAGAAAACTCCTGTCGGTACGTGTTAAAATGGTGTAGGGCCAGTGTCTGATCGCTGACTTCACAAGGGACAAAGGGGAAGGAGAACTGAGAGAGCAGTCTCATGCAGAAGTCACACATGCCTCCGGAGTCTTTCCACCATCTTTACCAATTCTGATACCAACTGTCCCTCCCATGGCCCTTTCTACTTCTGTGTGGGTTTGGTAATTCATTACAGTGGGCACCAGAACTCACAGACGGTACTCATGATTACAGGGTTTACTAAGGAAGTAACAGGTCATAGTACAGGCTCAGGAACCCTCAGGCTACCGTTCTTCCATTCAGGCAGCTTCTTCCCAGCTGTGCTTGCAGACATGCTTCTCCTTGGTGCTCTGCCTCTGCCCAGAGGCACTCAGCTTTCTCTCTCCATAGTCTAGGAAGTCCGCTGCACAGTCTCTCCTTGTGGCCTCTCCTGCTTCTCTACCACAGCTTCTCACTGTTTTCAGGGTCACAGCTAACTGTATGACTCTTGGGTCCAGGGATCAGTGCAGGGATCTTGGGTTAAAGGGTATGCCCCCTACTACTGGCTATTCTTCCTTGGGAGTAATAGAATCCTGTCTTTCTTGCCTCTGAAGTGGTTCATTTTAAGCCTAACAGGATGGCAAAACTGATCAATCCCCTTGGTGGACCACAATTGCCCTTTTTGCACAATCCTTCCCAGTCACGTGGTGGTGGCAGTTACAAGACCATGGCAAGAAAGGCCACACAAAGTGATCTGTTGCACTACGGTACTTCTAAAATCTGAGCCGTCTTAGCAGTTACTTTGCGTGTTCCTTTCCTGCAGGCTCCCTGCTTTAAAGGTCTGTGCTATTCCTAATGATATCTAGAGATAACATTTTTAACATCCTACATTCTTCATTCCCACATCATCCAGATCATAATTCATATCTACTTCAGTTGAGTACTGTTGTATGTTTACTAGTCCTGATTGTTTTCCTAGTTCATTGTAAAAGTTGTCCCTGCATTCACTTCACTTCCTCAAGGAACTTCTTCAGTTCCAAAGCTCCAAATGTAAGAATTGTTAAAATATTGGTCTTTATCTTTTTTAAATGTACGGTATACCTGAACGTGATCTTTTTGTGTTCTGTCTGTAAATTGTATTTATACACTGAAGTAGGTTCATCTGTTGTCTCTAAGTCAAGACATTTCTCAAGGCTCATGCATCCTTCTGAGTTCTTCATTTCTACACTTGGATATGTCATAACCACCTTAAAGTTGATATGCATCAGAATGTTTGCTTTGATGTTCAGTTCTTTGCTAATATTCCTCACCTCATTAAAAGACAGTACGACCCCATGATCCAATCCAAATACTTAGCAGTAACACTTGATTCCTGACTTCCTTTAACTACCCTAATGCCCCAACCTCAACAACAATAAACCCATGAGCAATCCTTCTCTGCCTCCAAATGTATCCTTGTTTCCTCCCATCTCTTGCCACATTCTCTTTCATACCACTTTTCACAATTTCCATCTACTTTTCTTTCTTGTTTTTAAATTGTGGTGGGAAATACAATAAAACATACAGCCAGTCAACGTTTTTGTATCTATAATGTAGTGATACTGGTCACATTCTTTACATAGTGCAACTATTCTTGCTGTCTTTTTTCACATCATCCTATTGGCAGGAACATAAATTTGTAATGACTAATTATTTTTTGTTTTTATATCTTTGCTTACTTTGTACGTGTGAGCTTATATAAGATTTCCCCTTTAGCGACTGCCTTATTTTGCTTGAAACTCCTGGTGATGTAGTAGTTAAGTGCTACGGCTGTTAACCAAAAGGTTTGCAGTTCAAATCCGTCAGGCAGTCCTTGGAAACTCTATGGGAGAGTTGTATTCTGTCCTTTGTGTTGCAATGAGTAAGAATTTATTTGAGAGGAATGTTTTTTTTTTAATTTCACTTGTTAGGTGCCATTGAGTAGGTTCTAACTCGTAGCAACCCGAATGCACAGCAGAATGAAACATTGCCCAGTCCTACACTGTCCTCACAATTGTCCCCATGCTTGAGCCTATTATTGCAGCTGTTGCGTCAGTCCACTTTGTTGAGAATCTTCCTCTTTTTTACTGACTCTTGTTTATTAAGCATGATGTCCTTCTGCAGGGATTGATCCCTCTTGACAGCGTGTCCAAAGTATGTGAAATGTAGTCTTATCCTCCTCCCTTCCAAGGGGCGTTCTGGTCACACTTCTAAGACAGATTTACTTTTTCTTTTGACAGTTCATGGTATATCCAGTATTGTTCTTCAACATTATAATTCAGAGGTCAATTCTTCTTTGGTCCTCCTTATTTATGCACATATGAAACTATTGAAAATACCATGATTTGGATTAGGCACAGCTTAGTCTTCAAGGTGACAGTTTTGCTTTTCAGGACTTTAAAGGTCTTTTGTAGCACATTTGCCCAATGCAATGCATCATCTGATTTCTTGACTTCACTTCTGTGGGTGGCAATTGTGGACCAAATAAAATGAAATCCCTGGCACCTTCAACCTTTTCTTCAGTTTTCATGATGTTGCTTCTTGATCCAGTTATGAGGATCTTTTTTTCTTTATGTTGAGATGTAATCTATACTGAAGACTGTGGTCTTTGGTCTTCATCAACAAGTACTTCAAGTCCTCTTTGCTTTTAGCAAGCAAAGTTGTGTAATCTGCATATTGCAGGCTGTTAACGAGTCTTCCTCCAATCCTGTTGCCCCATTTTTCTTATAGTCTAGCATCTTGGATAATTTGTTCAGTATACCTGTTGAATAGGTATACTGAAAGGATACAACTCTGACACACACCTTTCCTAGCTAAACTACTATCACCTTGTTTTGTTTGAACAACTGCCTCTTGATCTATGTATAGGTTCCTCATGAATACAATTAAGTGTTCTAGAATTCTCATTCTTCATAATATTATCCATAATTTGTTATTGTCCATGTTTGCTTAGCGTAATGTTTTCTAGGTTCATCCATGTTGTGGTGTGTATCAAGACTTCATTGTATAGTTACTTTTCTTTATGTCTTTCCTTGCTTATTTTAGTGATTTTACAAAACTTCATTGTCAGCTTTATAAACCTAGGGAATATGTTAGTATATCTTCAACACATTTACTATGCATATGTAAAAATTGTTCTGGCCCAAATATAACATTCTGCATTCTCTGCCAACCCAAATATGTCTGGTACATAGTTGTCATTCAGTAAAGTTTTGTGGAATAAATGAGTCTGTCCTTTACCAGTTTGGATCAGGTGGCCCTCCAGCCTTTGTGGTCTGCTGTTTACAGCCACTTGCTTGTATTTTAGAGTCTCTTGAATAATTTGCCAGGCTTTATTTAGGGGACATTGAAATCTTCATTATGTATTATCTGAATTTGTCTCTACACTGTCTGCTTTTACTGTTTGGGTTTTTTAGTAGTACTGTCTTTTCACTAGTCTTTAAGGAACATTAAGCTTAGACTTTTATTCATACTGACATCATAGGGTTGTCACTTAAGAGCCATCTCACATCAAGGCATTTTTAAATCACCTTTATTACTAATTCAGATGATGGAATTATTCATATCTTCTTTTGTAGAAATCTGAAAAGTTGATAATCATCTGGCTGAGTACCTGCAAAACAAATGCAGGATGAACCAATTGGAACATCATGAACATAATTTTGGGGAAAATATTTTTCATCAGCACAAAAGTCATTGTCCTTTAAGGCAGAATCACAATATGTTTGACTTCCATGAAAAATCTCTGAAATCAAATTTAACTTTAATTAGCTGGAGTAAAAGCTATGAAGGAACTCAGGAGAGTTTAATAGAGTTGAAAAAACCTTTCTCCATGCTAACCATGAACAATTTCATACTAAAATTCCCTGAGAGTCAAAAATTTAACAGCACTAAGTCTCGTGCCATTAAGCATCAGAATACTCACAACATAGAGAAGCTACATGTATGTAGTGAATGTGGGAAAGTTTCATCAGGAAGTCTTGGCTCATTGGTCGTCAGATCATTCATACAGCAGAGAGACCTCATAGATGTTATTTGTGTGGGGAATCCTCCATAAAGTTTAAGCTCAGTAAACATCATCAGAGAAAACACAGAGGATAAAAGCCTTTTGAATACACAAAACATGACAAAGCCTTTCTGAAGAAATCACAGCTCAATATACGTCAGAAAACTCATAATGATGAGAAATTGTATAAATGTGGTGAATGTGGAAAAGGCTATTCCAGGAAGGGAAGTGTCACTATTCGTCAGCAAACTCTTACTGGAGAGAAGCCCTGCATATGCAGTGAATGTGGAAAAGGCTTCATCCATGAAGGAAATCTCATTATTTATCATCGAATTCATACTGGAGAGAAGCCCTTTGCATGCAGTGAATGTGGAAGAGGCTTCGTACAGAAGAGAGATTTTATTATTGATCAGTGAACTCATACTGGAGAAAAACCCTATGCATGTAGTGAATGTGGAAAAGACTTCATCCAGAAGCAGTATCCTGTTACTCATCAGCAGATTCATAGTGGAGAAAAGCCCTATGTGTGTACTGAATGTGGAAAATGCCTCACACAGAAAAAGGATTTCATTATTCATCAGTGAGCTCATACTGGACAGAAACCCTACGTGTGCAGTGAAGGTAGAATTAGCTCTATCCAGAAAAAAGCCAAGCCAAGTGCTGTCGAGTTGGATCCTATCCAGAAAGGGCATCTCATTATTCATCAACAAATTCATAGTGTACAGAAACCCTGTGTATGTATTGAATGTGGAAAGAACTTCATCCAGAAGTGAAATCTCATTATTCATCAGCAAACTCATACTGGAGAGAAACCCTATATATGCAGTGATTGTGGGAAAGGCTTCACACAGAAGAGAGATTACACTATTCATCCATAAATTCATACTGGGGAGAAACTCTACATATGTAATGAATGTGGAAAAGCCTTCACATGGAAGGGAAATCTCACTGATGAGTGAATTCATTCTGAAGAGAAACCCTATGTATGTGGGGAATGTGGAAAAGACTTCATCCAGAAGGGAAATCTCATTATTTATCAGTGAACTCATACAAGAGAGAAACCCTATGTATGTACTGAATGTGGAAAAGGCTTCAAACAGAAGGGAAGCCTCATTACTCATTGGCAAACTCATACTGGAGAGAAGCCCTCTGTATGTGGTAAATGTGATAAAGGCTTCAGAAAAAAAGCCATATCTCATTATACATCAGAGATTTCACACAGGAAAGCTCACTTTGTATGCAGTATCTGTGGGCAATCATATTCTTCGAAGTCAAGTTTCACTGAACATCAGAAAATTCACACAGAAGAAAATGCCTTCCAATGCAGTAAATGTGGGAAAATCTTCCCCATGAAGCAAACACTCACTATACATCAAAGATCTCATACAGGAGAGAGACCATATAGCTAAGCTACAGTGAATGTAGGAAAACATTTCCTTGTATGTATAGTCTTTTATCACATAGCAGCATACGAGAAAGAAATGTATAGATTCAAGTGTAGTGAAAGACCCTTCCACAGCAAATCACAGCTCATCACATATCAGTGACCTCATATAGAATAAAACCTCTGTTAATACAAGGACTATGGAAATACCTTTTGTGGAAGCTCAGACATCAGTAACAGTGAATGGGCTCGTATCAAACAGGAATGTACTCCTTTTGAGTCAGCCTATTGCCAGATGTGAAACATCAGGAGACAAGAGAATTGTACTGCAGAGAAGATTTATGAATGCACTGAATATGAAAGTGCCTTCAGTGATCAATTATGTCTCATTTTATGTCACAAAAACTGTGTAGGATAACTCCATACACATTCACTGGAAAATGAATCAAGCAAAAATTTCTGCCTAATTGTTTGGCTATGAAATGTATCCTTAATGGGGAACAATACTTAGGGAAATTGTATGAATGCCGAGATAGATACTCATCTTTCACAAATATGCTCACTGATATTGAGACAATCTGATGTTAACCCAAGTATGTACGGTTTGATTGCTCTGTTGTGCAGATTAAGTGGATGAAAGTTTGAGTTCATCTTAGTGGAGGAAATAAATACCAGATTTTTAAAACAAAGTATCGGTAGCTGGTATGTTGTTATAGCTGAAAAAACACACAGGAGGTGGTTAATGCACAAGGGGTCACACTGAATTGGTGAACATTAAGGCACATATATATCAATGTAGTTTTGCCAGCTTAGTGTGAAGGATTCATTGAAAACCAGAATGTCTGCCACAAACTTTTTGAACTTTACATTATGCTTAGGGTTCTTTGAATCTGTAGTGTTACACGGAGTCTGTTCATGAATACAACACATACTTGCTTTGTCCATGATCAGCTTCAAGGTGTTGACAGTACAGTGGTCAGTGAAAAATAAGAAGTCCATGTCCTCTTGGATGGAGCACTGAGCTGAATTATGTTTCAGTGGAATGTGTACACTCCACTTTATCAAGTTAAAGGAGGCAATAGCCATTAAGTGAAGTTGGGTAAAAGTGGCTTAGTTAGAACATCGTAAAAATATCTGATGAATATTTCTTCAAAAAACGGTTGCCGTATAGCTGATTCTGACTCAGTGAGTCCATGCATGTGAGTGTAGAATTGTACTCTGTTGGGTTGTTTTATGGCTGATTTTTCAAAAGTCAATTTTCAGGCCTTTCTTCAGAGGTATCTCTGGGGGTCCTCAAACCTCCAACCTTTTGGTTTAGCAGCTGAGTATGTTAACCATTCGTGCCACCCACAGAGTCTTATAGTAAGGACTCATTTAAATGTTACTTAAACATCTTAGGATACAAATAAGTTTTTTTAATGCTGATATCTTGTCTTCCCATGTAGATGATAAACTTATTGAGAATGTTTATGTCTATTTACACCCAGTAGATTATAAATGCCTAGATAGCTTTTTGTGACTGTTTACCCTCTAGTACTCACAGGTACCTCTAGAAACCAAGTACTTTTTCTGCCTTTATAGTTTATTGGTAGGCATTTGAACCACTTTATTACTCACTGTCATTGGGGTACAGACTTAAATAACTTTGTGAAAAATAAGGAAGTTGGTTGTGCCATGTTGGAAACATTTGTGTGAGTGGATGCATCTTGAAGAAGTGCTTTTTAAAGCTTTTGTATCTTCAGACTTCTGTACAATGAGATAAAACCTGTGAGTGTATTTACTATTTCCTTTGTGTTATTAGGGAGCTATATTTACCAGCATTAAGAAATATTCAAGTTAATGAATTATTTTCAGGGTCAAGACAGTGTAAGTGCCTGTCAGCGATGTACATCTGCTTAATGATGCTGGTAAGTGGCAATTACAATTTTCAGTTTTTGAAATTACTAAACAGCAAGATAAAGCTTGGAAGTTTATTTGCTATTTCATGTCTTGGGAAAATGAGGTTTCCAGGATTTGTTGATATTCAAGTGGGTAAGGTATTTCGTGACCTAAAGCAGTGCGAGTGCACATTCATGAAGTACTTAGTGCTCAATGGTGCCAATAGGTTCTGCTTTCATTTTTCACCCGGGAAGGTGTTTTTTTTTTTTTTTTTTTTGCTAGTCCTGGAATCATTTTCTCCTGACACAGTCCTCTTTTCTAGAAATGGCTAGATATCCATAAAAACAGTGCTGTTGAGTCAATTCTAACTCACAGCAACCCTGTAGGACAAAGTACAACTGCTCCCGTAGGGTTTTCAGTGAGCAGCTAGGGGATTTGAACTGCTGACCTTTTGGTTAACAGCCATAGTTCTTAACCACTGTGCTACCAGTGCTAACTAAATACAGGTGTAACCTCATGGCTGGAGAAACTCCAGAGCTTTTCCACTCTCTACCACGTGATGATGATTCTGAGGATGAATGTGACATAAGTGTCTCAGGACAGTGAGGAAGATTTTGAGAAGAAATTTGACCACAGTGTCTTGGAGGAGCCTACCTGTCCTGGGAAATCAGAAGCTCATGATGGTATTAACAACAGTGAAATGGTATCAGAAGTTGATGAATCAGCCAATGATGCAGAACAAACTGGTCAACCAGAAGAAAACTGAGGGGACTGCTGTGAGGATGTCTTCTATTTAGAACAGATAACAAGCTCACTTGAGCAAGATCCCCAAGTTTACCTGAGCTTGACATGTGAAGAAACAGATGCACATTATTTTTTGTCTGTCTTTACAGAAGAGATGTTTACAGAAGGAGATTATACACGACCAAATGAATTTGTACACAACCTAGGAGTGCAGAAGATGGTGCAGAGGATGGGACACAAGTAAACACTGGCATCCTACAACTGTAGAAGAGGTCAAGACATTCATTACTGTCCATGTAGTGATGAGTGAGTGCATCTGGGAGCCCTGGGAGCACAGCAGTTAAGAACTTGGCTGCTAACCAAAAGATTGGTAGTTCAAATCCACCAGCCATTCTTTGGAAACCATATGGGACAGTTTTACTCTGTCCTGTAAGGTTGCTGTCACTTGGAGTCAACAGCATTGGGTTTGATTTTGTTTCTGTTTTGTATATGCATCTTGCTGCAGACAGAATGGCACTGATCCAGTGACCCAGTCTTTACTCTTACTGCTGTGTTGGAACTCAGGTCTACACTGGGATTCAAGAACTGACTGACCATATTCACTGCAACAACAATTCAAAGGCCGTGCCTGAAGGGTAACCCGGCTACAGCTGGCTTCACAAATTGCACCCTATTGATGTCTCAAAAGCTGTTTCAAGGAAATGTATGTGCCAGCAAGTGTCATGGCACGTGATGAAGCGTGGTGCCATTTGAGGCCGATTCAACGGTAAAGTAGTACGTGCCTGTGAAGCCCATCAAGTGAGGGCACAAAGCGTGGTGCTTGACTGATTCATAAACTGGCTTTGTAACTTTGAAATCTATTCTGGAAAAAGCACTGTGGACAATGACCCATCTCTCTCCATCAGTGAGAATGTTGTGCTTGGATTATGTAACCACATACAACTATATTCATAGGCTCATTGCCTTCAGAAACTTCTTCCTATTGATTGACAAAAATCACACACAACAGGTAACTATCTGATATGGGCACAGTGTGACCAAATTGAAAGGGCCTGTCAAGAATGCTGAAAAGTAATGAAATTACAACAAGGAGATTAAGTTTTGTCATGGCCATGTGTGTTGGCAGTAGAGTGCAAGACTATAAAAACTGCGATAATTTTATCCACATTCTAGAATCCAGAGGACATCACGTTCTAGAATTCAGAGGATATCACTACTCTCAGAAGTAAAAACAGAGATGGGTCTTCGGTAATCACACGTCCCAAAGCAGTTGCAATTATAGGAGCAGTGGACCACTTTGACCAGAGGGTATGAAAGGTACACAATCAGGAGACACTCTTTCAAATGGTGGCATCTATTACTGTATTTCCTTATTGACTCTGGCATTGTAGACAGTTTTATAATATGGAACTGCAGTAATGGGGGCAGATGTGACCAACTGTCTTCAAGATTGCTCTCATTAGACAATTCAGTGTGTCATGGGTGCCAAATGGTGTCTGGTGCAGGCAGGTTGAAAAACATTTACCTATCAAGACAACTAAAAGGTGGTGCAGAGAATGCAGCACTTAGAAGAGACATACTTGAACAACAGTTGTGTGCAGGAAGTGCATAGTGTCTTTATGTGTCACTGCATGTTTTTAAAATCAAATTGATAGCAGGTATGCATAGCAAGTGTAATGTGCCTTTACGTGTTACACTACATTTTCAAAATTCTCACTAAAAACAATAAATGTGATAAAACAGTCTTTGCCCTGCCTCACTCCACCTGTCCTAGCTCTGGAGTCCACTGGGACAGCCGGTATCCCACATGATATATGTGTATAAATCCATCATGCATAACAAAAAAAATCACCAATACTTAACGATTCAGGGTGCATTCCATTAGTGAAAAACATGATACCACCAAAAAATGACAATATGGTTACAAAAGGGTTAAATTTTAGAGTTAGAAAATAAAAAGAATTAAAAATTCCTTAATTTCATTAGCTACATTTCATGTGTTCAATAGCCTTGTGTGACTGTTGCCTACAAATATGGACAACATAGACAATGAGCAAAAATTTCTAGCTCTTTATATGCTGGAAAGTGCGTATATACTGAAAGAAGTTGCTATCTTTGCTGTCATCCCAGAAAGAGCACTGGTTTACATGATTTTGCATTTCCCAGTAAACAGAAAAATAATGATATGCTGATTTGGAAAATGTGTGAATGATCTCATGAACTAATAAAGGTTTGTTTTGTCATTGAAATAACTGAGCTTCTGGAACTTACTTTACAGAATGAAACTTCTCCAGAAACATTTTTGTCATTAGCTCTAGTAATAAAAAAAAAAAAAGGCGGCAAAACAGAAAAGAAGGATCCCCTAAATAAGTCGAATACAAAGCAAGGAAAGATGAGACATATAAAATGAGAACAGGTGTAGTCCTTTTGGGTTGTCTTTGAAGTAAACCCTTATAATAATTACCTTTGTAAGTTGCCATTATTTCAGGACTTTGGATCCTCTGTGAACTGCTAAGGTGACACATGATTTTTATTATTTTCATTATTCCTTCTCATTTTGCTTGGAGTCGAGAGTTTGCCCTCTCAATCCAGAATTCCTTTCCCTAAAGCTGTAGAAGTTACAGGAAGTACTGCTTATAGTAAAAGGGTTGGAAATTGATCGTGCAGATGCTGTCTCAGAATTGTCTGATATTCTAGGCTGTTAGGTCATTTACTTCAGAAGTATTTTTAAGCACCACCACTATATCAGCAGCTTTATACACTGGAGATACATCTGTGAAACCACTGCATGAATAAGTATTCTACCCTGGGGAGGTCAGTACAGGCCCACATTTTTTTTTTCCCCATTATCTCTGATGGTACCCTCTATGCACAAGGCACTCTCTGTTGTGTGTTGGTAATTTTTTCTAAAGTTTCACAGATCTCACTGCTTCTAATTACGGTTTATGCCTATATTGTAATTTGTTAGGGTGGTAACCAAACACAACCAGAAATAGCAGATCTAATTCTTAATTTTGGCATCTGGAATAGGAGCAAGGATGAGCAACATCTGTAAAACTTCTCTAGGAAAAAGGCACCTACCTCTCTTGGCTGTCAGGGCAGATTACCAACCTTTGTTGCCTTTGCAGGGCAGCAAGTATGTCTTTGTTGTGCATATACTTGAACCCCCTCCTGACCGTGTTTTTTGTTGGTGTTGTGACCTTAATACCTCACAATATGTTTTATTCTTTTCAAAATGGGTGATTGAGAGCTTGACATAACTAATGTCATCATGACACACTATAAGTGTTTCTTACTGCACCAGCTGCACTAGTCTCTCTATAGGGATGCAAAGAGTTTTAGGCTCCTGCAGACTTGGTCTCCCTCCTTTTCTATGTTCTCTTGAAAAATGGTCTTCAGCCTTCTAGGAAGACTGCCTGACACTTTTGGTATGAAAATTTCTTGCTCCTTATCTCAGAGTGGACTTGGCAGACCAGTTACACTAGCCCAGAGATTTTTATCTAAGTTTTCTTCTTTACCTGTTACAAACATGGAAACCTGGTGTCATAGTGGTTAACCCCAAAGACTGGAAATTCAAATCCACCAGGTGTTCCTTGGAAACTCTATGGGGCAGTGTTATTCTGTCTGTAGGGTTGCTATGAGTCAGAATTGACTCTGTGGCAATGGGTTTGGTTATTTTGGGGTTTTGGTTGCAAACATACAGATAGGAGTCCAGGTGTACACCATGCATTTTAAGTTTAATGACTTTTATGTGGTCGTTCTATTATGTATATAACCATCTGTGGGCTGTGTGCTTAGGAGCAGTAGATAATCCTTGCTAAAATGATACATAAACTGATGTAAAAATTGCTTTTGAGGCTACTCCATAAACGACAGTCTACGTTGCCGTCAGAGTCCTTCTCCACCTCCCTGTGGTGAAACACCTCCTAAATAAAACTTCCTTTCCCTTTCAGTGGCTTGACTGCTCCAAGGCATAGACCGTAGTTTGTTTTTTAAGAAAGGTATTCAAGGGTGTGTAATCGTATTACTTCTTTTTCTTTACTCTGCCTGTGGAGAAGAATTTAATCTGCGCCGTGTTTTCTTTTGAAGCTTGAGACTGCGAGAAATTTCAGAATGGTCCATCTTCAGAACAAGGTGAACAAAGGATAGGGTAAAAAGTTACTAGCTGACCCAGAGCACAAACTAGCAGGTGACGTGAAAAAGCCCACGCACCTGGGGCGGGGAGGTGGCGGGAGGGCACGGACTTTTTCAGTAAGTAAGAAATGTAACCATAAATGAGAATGATAGAATTTAGGCCACATCCGGAAAAGACTGTTCACTCCACAGTACTCAGCCATTGACGAGCCGGGGCAGGGACTTGCGAGTTAGGGAATAAAATGTTTATGAGAAACTTCCTGCAGCCGGGTATCTCTTTCTGGCTCGGCGTCTGGTTTTGCCAAAGGGATCAATAAAACCTCGCTCTCGCTAAATGAATTCACATTGAATGTCTCCAGCCCTCGTGGGGTAAAACACTAGTGATAACCTATCGGTGTCCTCATAAGGGATAAGGCGCCCTGCCTCAGCCACTGGGGTATGGTCCTAGCCTGGGTTTTAAACCCGCTCGCCAGTTACCAAGAGGCATCCAGACGTATCCAGGGTGCAGACAACGTATTTCGTAAGACTGAAAATCGACCTATTTTTAAAGGGGTCGAGGAGCCAGGAAACCTGAGGGCTTCAGGTGCTCCTCTCCTTCATGGCGGTCCCTGCCTACTAGCCCCCAAACTGAAACTTGGTTTTCTATAACAGCAGGTATTCAAATATTGCCGCCTCCGAGAGACATGCCGACAAGCGCGCAGACATGTTGCCTCCAAAGTAAAGGCCGGAAATCCTGTCGGCGAGTCCGCCAAACTTGCGCATGCTCGCTGGCCGCCGTCAGCCGACTCGGGCGGAAGAGTCAGAAAGTGGAAGCAGTTTCCGGAAATGCTCGGTTTCGGGGTGTCTAGTGCTTTAAGAGTGGTGAGTGAGTGTGTGTTTTGCCTTTGAAACAGGGCTACCGATGTGTGTAGGTGGAGTAGTAAGACGCGTAGAGTTCCTGAGGCGAGGGTCGGCTCGGAGGTGTGTGCGGGCAGCAGGTGTGAGCCGCGCCTTTGCGGTCAGTCAGGAGGGGCGCGCCTGTCAGGGGCCGCGATTGTGGCGGATCTCTGCTTGGGAGGGGTGGAGGTGTATGTGGGAAGAATCCGGTGTCTGGTTCGGTTTCCGGATGTAACGTCCAACTTCAGTGACGTTGGAACCAGAGAGATGGACGTCGTAGGGGTTGTCTGGTCCAGGAGTTCCCGGTAATCTGGAGTGGGGGCCGTCTGTGTCGAGCCCAGAGGTTTGTGGGGCTTGGAACCTAGGCTGCTGGAACAGAAGGCAGCGGATTGCCGGGCAGTCGTCTCCAACTAAATTTAGATAATCTTCCAGGCGCCCCTTGGAAACTCTGTGGGGCAGTTCTTATCTGACCTCTAGGATCGCTATGAGTCGGTCCCGACTCCACGGCAGTAGGCTAGGTTGGGCATGTTTTTCTCTAGCCCACGGATGGGCTAACTATGCTTTCGTGCCTGTGGCTGCTTTCACGGTCCAGAAGAATGTAGAGTTGTGTCTCTGTGTCAGAGACCGTCTTGCCCCCAAAGCTTAACGTGTATTTACACTTTTCTACTTTGCTAACACAATTTCTGTTTTGTTAATTATTCACCCTTTTGGCCATATAACCCATATCCTAGTTTATTAGTAAGTCACATATCCCTAAAAACAAAACAAAAGAAAAACTGCTGCTGTCGAGTCTGGTCTGACTCACAGCGACCCTGTAAGTCAGAGTAGAACTGCCCCATAGAGTTTCCAAGGAGCGCCTGGTGGATTTGAACTGCCTACCTTTTGGTTAGGAGTGTGTTCTCACATCTCCCAGTTTATTGTTAATTCTTGTGGGTCCAGTTTCGGTGCCCTTTGCTAGTGATAGAATTGGCACAGAAATGAGTTTAGGTTTATGGTGCAATTCTGGCCAAGTATGTATGTGCAGATCTCCTTGTTAGTTTCTGGTATGGGCTGGGGAGGTGTATTTTTTCATAGGCAAATCTTTTTTTTTTTTAATTTTTTTTTATTTAACATAACTGAGTGAAAATGTACATTCACATATAAATTTACATGCCCCCCTATATGCAGCTTCCACTGCTCTCCCTGTCCGCTGACTGCACACTATTCCTCTCTGCTCCATACCTGTCTCATCCTCCCAACAGTCTCCTTTCCCCTCCTCTCCATCCACTCCCCTTCCTCCAGCCAGAGGTCAGCAAGATGATATCCTATAGATGTATAGAACCATAAAGTGCTTCCAATATATGGTCACTCTGCCTTGCCAAGTCCAATCCATTCTTGTCCGAAGAGTGGACCTTTGTTATAATTTATGGGAGAGGGCAACATCAGGGAAGGGGGCCATGCTCTCAGAGGAACCCCAAAACCACTGGACCATCAATTGAGGTCTTTTAGTGGAGATCTCATGATGCACCCCTTTTTATTCTTGTGTTGCCAGTGAGGCTCCTCTCTGTGAGCTCCGTCGTGGCTATCACTGGTGGTGGCCGGGCACCATCCGGTTCTTCCGGTCCCAAGTCAATGTAGGCACCCACTCTTGTGGGTCTCTCTGTCTTCTCGGTTGTCTTTACCGCATGCCGTTTTGGCCCTTGGTGAGCATCCGTTCCTGCTGAGTTGGGACCATTTGCTGTGTCCTCGGATGGCAGCTTGGCAGCTTTTAAGACCCCAGACATTCATAGGCAAATCTTGACTCTGTTTTTCCATGTAGGTTATCATATTGAGTGGTAATAACCTTAATTTTCTTTCCTACTTTTTAATATATGTACCTTTTGCTTTATTATGATGCAGTGACACACCTTTTCCATACAAAATAGTGGAGTGGGGTGGTACTTAGGGCTACAGTGTCTTTGTCTTGTTGGCTACTCCTAAAATTCACTTGCTAGTGTTCATAATTAGCATCTTTCCAGGAGGTAAGGTCATCAATAAGATAGAAATCCACCAGGATTTCAAAGTTAATGATACAAAGAGGTTTTTATATTGTTTCAAGACCTGAAAATGCGTGTTTTATCGGGATCATGTTATTGTAGTTAGGTGCTGTCGAGTTGGTTCCAGGTCACAGTAATTCTGTACAACAGGATGAAACACTGCCCTGTCCTGCATCATGCACAGAATTGTTTGGCCTGAGCCACTTATTGCAGCCACTGTGTCAGTCTCTCTCACTGAGGGTCTTCCCCTTTTTTGCTGGGCCTCTACTTTACCAAGCATGGTGTCATTTTCCAGGGACTGATTCCTCCTCAATAACATGTCTAAAATATGTACATATAGTCTTGCCATCATTGCTTCTAAGGAGCACTCTGGTTGTATTTCTTCTAAGACAGATCTGTTTGTTCTTTTGGAATATTCAATATTCTTCTCCAGTGCCACAATTCAAAGATGTAAATTCTTCCTCTGACTTCCTTCTTCACTGTCCAGCTTTCACATGCATAAGACATGATTGAAAATATCATGGCCTGGGTCTGATACTTAGTCTTGAAGGTGATGCATTTGCTTTTCAAAACGTTTGAGGTCTTTGGCAGCCATTTGCCCAGTGTGTCTTTTGATTTCATGACTTCTTCCATAGGTATTGATTGTGGAGCCATGTAAAATGAAATCATTGACAACCGTGATCTTTTCTCTGTTTATCATGATGTTGCTTATTGGTCCAGTTGTGAAGATTTTTGTTTTCTTTATGTTGTGGTGTAATTGATACTGAAAACTGTGGTCTTTGATCTTCATGGGTGAGTGTTTCAAGACCTCTTAACTTTCGGCAAGCAAGGTTGTATTATCTGCATAATGCAGGTTGTTAATGAGTCTTCCTGCAATCCTGATGCCTGGTTTTTCTTCATGTAGTCCAGCTTCTTGGATTAAATGCTCAGCGTATGATGAAAGGATACATCGATGACGCACATCGTTCCTAGGTTTAAACCAAACAGTGTCTCCTTGTTCTGTTTCACCAAATGCCTCTTGATCCATGTACAGATTTTTTTATGAACCCAATTGAGTATTTTGGAACTCCCATTTTCCACAGTGTTATCTATAATTTGTTATGATTCACACAGTTGAATGCCTTTGCATAGTAGTCAATAAAACAAAGGTAAACATCTTTCTGGTATTCTGTGCTATAACACATCAGAAATGATATTCCTGGTTCTGTGTTCTTTTCTGAATCTGGCTTGAATTTCTGGCAGTTTCCTGTTAATATACTGCTGCAGCTGCTTTTGAATGATCTTTAGCAAAATTTTACTTGTGTATGATTCTAATATTGTTCAGTAATTTATGCCTTCGGTTTGATCACCTGTCTAGGGAATAGGCATAAATATGGATCTCTTCTTGTCAGTTGGCCAGGTTGCTGCCTTGCAAATTTCTTGACATAGACAAGTGAGCACTTTCAGTGCTGCATCTGTTAGTTGAAACATCTCAATTGATTTTCCGTCAGTTCCTGCAGCCTTATTTTTCACCAGTGCCTTCAGTGCAGCTTTGGCTTGTTCCTTCAGTACCATTGGTTCCTGATCACGTGCTACCTCTTGAAATGGTTGAACGTTAACGAGTTCTTTTTGGTATAATGACTAGTGTGTTCCTTCTATCTCCTTTTGATGCTTCTTGTGTAGTTTAATATTTAACCCATAGAATCCTTCACTATTGCAACTTGAGACTTGATTTTTTTCTTCAGTTCTTTCAGCTTGAGAAATGCTGAGCATGTTCTTCCCTTTTGGTTTTCTGTCTCCAGCTCTTTGCACATGGCATTATAATACTTTGTCTTCTTGGGCCACCCTTTGAAATCTTGTATTCATTTCTTTTACTTCATGGATTTCTGCCTTTTGCTTTAGCTACTCAACTTTCAAGAGCAAGTTTCAGAGTCTTCTGCCATGCAGTTTGGTCTTTTCTTTCTCTCCTGTCTTTTTAATGACCTCTTGCTTCATGTGCGATGTCCTTGCTGTCATTCCACAGTTCATTTGCCCCTTGATCATTAATGTTCAGTGTGTCAAATCAATTCATGAGATTGTCTCTCAGCTCAGGTGGCATATACTCAGGTCATACTTTGGCTATGAGATAGACTTGTTCAATTTGAGCTTGCATATGAACAGTCGGTGGTCTGCCGCAGTCGGCACCTGGTCTTATTCTGACTGACGATGTTATATAAAGTTTTCCATTGTCTCTTTCCACAGATGTAGTCAATTTGATTCCCGCGTGTTGCGTGTTCATGTATATAGTTGCTGTTTATGTGGTGGAAAAAGGTATTTTGAAGGAAGAAGTTGTTGGTTTTGCAAAATTCTATCATGCACTCTTGGACATTGTTTCTGTCACCAAGGCCATGTTTTCCAACTGCTGATCCAGTTTCGTTTCCAACTTTCGGATTCAAGTAACCAGTAATTATCAGTGAGTCCTGATTGCATGTTCAATTGATATCACACTGCAAGTTGGTAAAATTTTCAGTTTCTTATATTTGGTCTTAGTGGTTGATGCATAAATCTGAATAATAGTCATATGAACTCATCTTCCTTGTAGGTGTATGGATATTGTCCTATCACTGACAGCATTGTACTTCAGGATAGATCTTGAAATGTTCTTTTTGACAATGAATGCAACACCGTTCCTCTTTGTCCTTCTGAATATAGTAGACTATGTGATCGCTTGATTCATAATGGCCCAACACCAGTCCATTTCAACTAACTAATGGCTAAGATATTGATGTTTAAGCATTCCATTTCATTTTTGGCAATTTCCAATTTTCCTGGATTCATACTCTTTACATTCCACATTCCAATTGTTAATTGATGTTTGCAGCTGTTTCTTCTCATTTAGAGTCATGCCACATCAGCACATGAAGGTCTCAAAAGCTTGACTCCAACCGTGTTATTAAGGTTGACTCTACTTTGAGGAGGCAGCTCTTCTCCAATCATCTTTTGAATGCCTTCCAACCTGGAGGGCTCTTCTTCCGACACTGTCTCAGACAGTGTTCTCTTACTATTCATAAGTTTTTTGCTGGCTAATTCTTTTTAGAAGTAGACTGCCTGGCCCTTCTTCCTAGTATGTGTCAGTCTGGAAGCTCAGCTGAAACCTGTCTGCTGTAGGTGACCCTGCTGGTGTCTGAATACTGGTGGTACATCTCCCATTAATCCCTTACATTCTTTATTTGCATTTCTGTTTTTCTTTTGTTACATCTCTCTACAAATATGTATAATTTATTTTTTTTTCCAGAGAATAGGCTTGTAGAATTGTAGAGCTTTTCTGTAAATTACAACTTATTTTTTATTTTTATTTAACATAACTGAGTGAAAATGTTCTGTAAATTACAACTTAATTAATGTAAACACAATATACATGTAACCAACCCAGTGCCCAAGGCAAGAAATAGAGCATTGCTATCACCCAAGTGGTGTTCTGTGATCCCCTTCCAGGAGATCATTGCCACACTACTCTTAAAAGTAAGCTCTTTCTGGCTTTTTTCTTAATAGTTTTACTAAGTAGGTAATTATCCCTAACCAGTGTAAGTTATTTAGGTTTACCTGTGTTCAACTGCATATCAAAGAATTTATATATTGTTCATTTTTTTGTATCAGCATTTGTTTGCTCAATATTGTATTTGTGAGAGTGATTCATACTGTTACATGTAAGTGTATTTTACTTTGCTCTCTTAACAGTAGTTCACAAACTTACACCATGAATGGATAGTTAGGAAATATTGTAGGTTTTGCAGGCCACACAAGGATGCTTTATTTTTTGGGTTTTTTTTACCATCCTTTAAGAAGGTAAAGAAATTCTTTGCTTGAAGGCTGGCTAAAAGTTTCACATACTGTATAACATTCTATACTGTGAATTAATACCATTTTTTCTGCTGTGTTTTAGCTATTTCAAGTTTGAACTACTACAAATAGTGCTGCTGTGAAAGTATTTGTACTTGTCTTGTGGTCGAAGTGTGTGCTTACTGTAAGGGAATATATACTGTACTGGAAAGTTAAATTGTTATTTTAATGGGATGTGTAACGTAAGCTAACAGATGATGCCTAAAGTTGGTGTACCATTTTTTAGTTCCTGTAGCAGAATAGTCATTGCTCTACATTAGCTTTATGTGGCTTGTTTTAAGGTGTCTTTCTGTGTCCTAATGTGATCTTATCTTCTTAAATCTTTGAGCTCCCTTTCTCATTAAGAGTCACAGTTAACCCCAAATTAACATTTGTGTATGTTGGAGGTTTTCCCAATCCTCAGACGAATTGGGAAAGCCTCACAGCATACACAAATATTAATTTGAGATCAATTCATATTGACTCTTAATGTGAAAAATGTGCTACAAAGGACCTTTGTAAAGTATTGGAAACTCAAGACGTAACCTTGAAGACTAAGTTATGCCATACCCAAGCCATAGTATTTTTAGTTGCATCGTATGCATGTGAAAGCTATACAATGAATAAGGAAGACAGAAAAATTGATGCCTGTGAATTGTGGTGTTGGAGAATATTGAATGTACTGTGGACTGCCAAAAGAACAGACAGATCTGTTCTAGAAGAAGTATAACCAGAGTGCTCCTTGCAATCAAAGATAGTGAGCCTGTGTCTGGCATACTGGACATGTTGTCAGGAGGCATCCTTCCTTAGAGAAGGATATCACACTTAGTAGAGTGGAGGGTCAGTGAAAAACAGGATCATCCTCAACAAGATGGATTGACTCCAGTGATGGACTTAAGCAGGAAAACAATTGTGGGCACAGCACAGGATCGGGCATTGTTTTGTTCTGTTGTATATAGAGTCTCTATGAGTCGGAACTGACTTGATAGCACCTAACAACAACATGTGGTGAAGTAGGGATTGACTTTTTTTTTCCTGATTGTCCAAGTACCCATATTTTGAAAAGATATCTTTTACCCTGTAAGAATGGTATGATTGTGTTTTAGCTCCTTTAACTTTATGAAGGGTAGAATCACAATCAGCATTAGCTGAAGACTGATTCCTATGAGTTAGAAGTCAGACATACCTTCTACTCTCCAAGCTTTTACCACTGCTGACACCAGCAACCCCTCCTGTGGCACCCTAAACTTTTTGGCAGAGTTCAGTAATTTGTTGCTAAGGTGTAATGGATCACTTTTGTGTGACTTTTTTCACCATATTCTTGTAACTCCTATCTAAATGATTGGGTAAGACCATGGAAATAAGGTCTTTGGAACTGTAATGAACAGATTCATCAGTTTTGCCATCCTACTAGGCTTAAAATGGACCATTAAAGAGTTGGGAATGAGATGCTCTCACTACCAACAAGAAGAAAGAGCCAAGAGTGGCTCATGTCCTTTGGACATAGGATCCCTGTGTTGCAAAGCTCCTAGAACCCAGAGAGAGGACTGTAACATTGAAGATGGCAAGAAACAGGAGCAAAGAAATGGTGTCAGCAGAGGCCCACAGATAAAGAAACCTGAGTGGAGTGCCTCTTGGTAACTATAGAGCTAAAAGATTTTTGTAACACTTGCCTGAGCAGGGCAGAGGCCGAGGGTCCAGAGAGAGGCATGCTTTTGGACATAACTGAAAAGAGGCTGTCCTGGTGAAAGAACTATATCCATAATTGTGAGTATTGTCTGTGAGTTCTGTGTGGCCATTGCAGTGAATTATTGAACTCAGCAGAGAGGTAGAGAGGGCTATGAGAGGGATGGTTAGTGTCTGAGTTGGTGAAGAGGAGGGAGAGAAGAGGCATGTGTGACATCTTCCTAATAGGAATCAGACTTGGGCTACTGATCTTTTTTTAAATTACGATTGAGTGAAAATGTGCAGTCTGCTTGCTAGTGTTCTGTATAGATTATTTGCATGATTGAACCCCTGCATGGATTCTGTAATCCTGTTTGCATAATTAGCAGGCTGTCCAATACCCTTAGTGGGCCAAAAGCACTTTCTTTGCATAGGGTCATGTAAAAGTAGCATGAGGGTGGCAGTGTCTAACTTCTACTTCACGAAGGGGCAGAAGAGTCAAGGTCAACAGCCTAAGGCTGATTTCTAGTCCACACATGGGCCACTAACTTGAAATTTGCCTTCAAGAATGGTGAATATAGAGACCAAAGAAAAGTGGACAACTCCAGAGTGGCAGCAAAGAAGTTTATTAGGGAGACTTAACATATGAAACAAGTCCTGGGGGGCAGCAGGACCAAAGCAGATCTGCACACACTATAGTGGAAGGACAGAGGTTTTGTAGTGGTGGTGGACAGTAGTGGCTACAAGCCAGGAAATTTCATAAGAAGGACTCAGCAAGCAGTAGTGAACTGATGGGCCAAATGAAGGCACTCATGTTTATCCTTGCAAAGCCTCTTTCTCCTCAGTCCACCTCTCAAGTTTGACACCTAAAGCTGGTATGTTCTTTATCTTGTACTGTAGTATAAGAGACCCTGTTCCCTCCCCTCTGGGAACAGATAGAGAAGTGGGGTTGGCCAGGTGCCACATGGTGCTCATGTATGTGTAAGGTACAGAGAAAGTTCCTGTGTGCCTAGAACAGAAAAGAAGGCTGCTCTGATAAGGAGCTGGGAGACAAAGGTGAACCAACTTTGAGCCTTTACATTGGCTGCCTAGATGGGAGGTAAAGCGGCAGACCATTGCCTCAACATTCCTATGAGGCAGAAGTCAGACGTGACTCTTCTCTCTACCATCTTTCGCCAATTCTGACAGCAACTGTCCCTGAATGGCACTCTCTACTTCTTTGATGGGTTTGATATTTCATCATAGTAGCTGCACAGAACTCACAGACAAGACAGAATTGTTTGTTCTTTAGACAGTCCGTGGTATAGTCAGTATTCTCTGCCAACACCGTAATTCAAAGGCATCAATTCTTTGGTCTTCCTTATTTGTTGTCCGGGTTTCACATGCGTAGGAGATGATTGAAAACACTGTGGCTTGAGTCAGATGCACCTTAGTGTTCAAGGTGACATCTTTGCTTCTCAACACTTTAAAGAAGTCTTGCAGCAGATTTGCCCAGTACAGTGTGTCTTTTGATTTCTTGACTGCTGCTTCCATGGGTGTTGTTTGTGGATCCAAGTAAAATGAATTCCTTTACAACTTGAATCTTTTCTGCGTTTATCATGAAATTGTTTGCTAGGCCAACAGTGAGGATTTTTGTTTTCTTCATGTTGAGGTGTAAGCCATATGGAAAGCTTATGGTCTTTGATCTTTGCAAGTGAGTGCTTTAAGCCCTCTTTGTCTTTTTCAGCAAGCAAGGTTATACCATCAGCATATTGCAGGTTATTAATGAGTCTTCCTCCAACAGTGATGTCCTGTTCTATTAGTGAAGTAAACAGGTGACATTTCAGTTTCAGGAATACTCAGGAAACAGTTCTTCTATCAGGACAGCCTCATCCCATCCCTGTCCATGATGCACATCTCTTTGGCCCCATAGCCTCTGTCCAGCTCTGGCAAGTATTGCAAAGCTATTTTAGCTCCACCCCAAAGTGCCCTGAGGCATCTCATTCCACTAGTATGCCTGAGTCCCACCGAAGGTGCTCAGTTGTAGCTCTATGAATAGGCAAACCTATCTCTACCAACTGCTCAGAGGCACCCTACTTCACCAGCAAGCCTTCTGCCCAAGAGCATGTCTTCCATGTTTTAATAGCTCTCTCTGTAGGTCTCCTGGTTCCAGGAGCTTCTCACTGCAAGGATCCCTGGTCTAAAGAATGTGCTCTACTCTTGGATCTTCCTGATATCCTCTCCCTGCTACGAACGGAATCTCTTTTAAGCCTAGCAGAATGGCAAAACTGACCAGTCCCCTTGGTGGGCCTCAGTTACCGTATTTGCACAGTCACACCCACTTGGGTAGGAGTTATAGGACATGGAGAGAAAGGCCACACAAAAGTAATCTGTTGCACTGCAGATACCCCTTGGCTTTTCCACCCTTCACTCTTTCGTACTTGGAGGAGAACTTCCTCCTCTCAATGATTTTACCAGTCCCAAACAGCCATTAACAAGTAGTCTTGTGGTGTGGCAAGAGAGTCCTAAGGGTAAGGTTACTTGGGTACCAACCATTAAGGTCTACTGCAAGTCCCCCTCCCCATGTCAGCTTTTCCAGAAGTCAACTTTGCTTTACCCTTCCTGCTGTCAGATAAAATTTAACTGACATGATTATTCCCTTGCTGTGAGTCGTCTAAGGTATTAGCATAGCAAAACCTTTAAGGGACTTTAGATTCAGCCATTATACTATACCGTACACCACTCCAGCAGTATCTCTCCCCCAGTCCACTCTTTGACAGTTACAGATTCTACGGTTAGGTTTTATAATTACAGTTAATCCTGTTAGCAGTTGTTACAGATAAATCATATAATCTTATCAACATTTCCTGTGTCCTCTCTTCCCCAAACCTGTTAGGAAAAGAAGAATCTGTTCAATGGGAATCTTCCCTTGTTCTCCATGTTTGAGTCTCATCATGCCCACAAAAGAGTGTCAGCCAGCCATGTCTTTAACTCCCTCTGTTTTAGACAGCCAGTGCTTAAATTACCCATCCCTATCAAACCAGTACTGAAACATGTGTTTTCCTTTATTGTGAAGAATCCTCCGTTCTGCTGGAACTGTGAGCATCCGCATCCTTAAGCACAGTCCAGTCAAGAACAGGCCATCAAATTATAGCCATTTACACCAGCTCACAGTGTCATATATTTTTTTCTTCATTCTGTTGGGTTCTAGTCATCTCATTCTTAGACATCCAGGCTAGGTCACAATGAGTAGTCTCCTAGGTCACGGTGAGTTGACTCTTTTCCCTCTTGTTTCTCATTCCTTCCCTCTTTTGGCTAAATCAGCAGGCTCCACCCATCAACTCAGTAGTCCACACATCTCCCTTCATTTTTGACCACCCAGCCTTTCCTCTCTCTGTCATCCCTAGCCTCAGTGGACTAGGTCAGCAGGTGCCAATGGGACATTACTCAGTCCATCTCTTCCTTGCTGCTCTTCTCCCACCTCTACTCATGAGGGGACCGAGCTGTTCACTACAAGTGAGCATACCAAGCTGTCTACTCACTGGCTCTAAAACTTAAAGTCACGGTAGGGAGTACCTTCTGATGGGCTCTGAATTTTCCTGCCCTGATGTACCCAAAGGCAGACTATTTGCTGGAAATTAAAAAAATCAGACTGTGCCCCCCTCCCCCCCCAGTAATCCTACCTTCAAATACAAAACTACTTCTGTTCTCTGAGCAGTTCTGAATAGGTCTTAGTGTCTTTTGATTGCAAAATCTGGGTGGCGCTCAGGTTTGCACATGGCTACTGCATTCAAACTAACATCTTGTGTTCCTGTCTGGCAAATCCTGCTGTCCATTTAGCATATCCAGTCAAGGACTGGATGAAGGCGAAGTACACCCTCTCTGTTACCTGTAATACCCAATATTCGTTCTATCATACATTAAGGTCAACTTTACAATAATAGGTAGGAAAGACAGACAATATCCATAGTATATTCAAATAAACATAAACTAAACCCACTGCTGTGGAGTTGTGTCTGACTCATAGCAACTCTAGCGGTCAGAGTAGAACTGCCTCATAGAGTTTCCAAGGAGCACCTGGCGGATTTGAACTGCCAACCTTTTGGTTAGCAGACACAGACTTAACCCACTGCTGCCACCAGAGTTTCCAATAAACAGAATCTTTTAAAAAACATTCCAGTTGCATCTTCTCCTCCACCTTGAATTTCTTCCCAGTCATATGCATATGGATTTGGGCTTCTGGATACCCAGGCGCATCATTAATCATCTTGCTAATCTGGCCTGGCATTAGCTCTAGGCCATTCCAGATGTTGCTTTTCTCCCACAATTATCTTATTTGTACAACCTCACTCTTTCACTTAGGTGGGAGTTACAAGACTGTGGCAAGAAAGGCTGCACTAAAAACGCGGTCCATTGCACCGCGTTCCACAAAATCATTTTGTGGGAGTCACAAGAGTCTGAATGGTTAGAAGGGCTGTCCATATTCAGTAATTCACTGCACTGCATACTCATAACACTAAACATTCTGAATCTTAGGGTTTATTTCCTAGGATTGTAAAAATCTTAGGAACACTAAATAAAGGGATTGTGAGCTACGTTAGGTGCATCATGTTAAGCTGAATGGCATAAGTAGGGATAGCATTTGGGCCCGTAGATAGTATATCACTCAATTCAGTTTTCTCTTCAGCCTGCAGGTCGTGACTCCCAAGTCTAAGGAAATCAACTGATGGAAGGAGGAAGAAGTAGCTGGATTTTGGTATTGTCATTTCTGTGGAAACCTTTGACAAGAGACTGAGATTTTTGAACAGAAATGTACAGTTGATCCACAAGATACAAAGAGAAAGCATCCCAGTTGCTGACTACTCCCTGAGAACAAAACAAAAACAAACAATGAAGAAGTCCCAGGTGACTTTTGGTTTGTTTTATTTTTTCCTTTGTTTTCTATTGCATTTACAGAGGGGTGAAAAATTTTCTTTCAGTTAATGTGAAGATTATCAATTTGTAAAAGTAGGAACTGGAGAGAAATAAACTTAGACTCTGACTTTAACAGGCAAAGTAGGATAAGGAATATAATGTTTATAGGATTAACAGTAAATTGCTGATATCGCAACATAATTTGTCAATGAAGTTTTCTGTGGGTCACATTAGCTGTCAACTTACATTTAATATTTCTGGCCAACACAGTAGAATCCTTATAATTTATATGATTTGCACTGATTTTGAGGAGAAGGCACATCGATACCTGTGGTGCTATTAGTGTTTCATGTGACTTCCATCTGAGTAAACTTCTTTGATGGTTCTTCCTACAGATGATTTGGTAGATGGTGAACAGCAGCACTCTGATACCACGCAAAAGCAGGTTTCCTGTGGCTGTTTCTTCCAGGATTTTTCATTGACACCTGTAGGAGTAGACCAAGAAAACTAGTAGGCAATAGACCACCAGTGCAAGTTAATCTGTCACTGTCAGCCTTGTAGTGGTCTGAATTTATTCAGGAATTAGACCTAGTCAACTTTGAAAAATGGAACCATTAAACAGCTTTCCAGTGGTTCTCAAAGAACCTGTTTTTGAGTACAGGTTTAGAAGTAGGGAGTTGAAAGTACTGTTGTTTGGTAAGGGCTGGGGCTGTTGAAATGTGTGATTGACTTTAGAACTTTATCTCATCTTGAAAAGTATAGAATTATTTCTCCTTGTTCAAATCCAATTCTTATTGCCTTTGTTTAAAAAAAAAAAGATTGTTTTTAAGAACACACGTCTCAGGAATAGATTTTAAATATAAATGCTGAAATCATAACAAAACATACATCACAAAATGTAAGTTCCTTCTTCTTAACACTTTGTTCCTAATTTCTGTTTTTAAAAGGTTGTCAGTTGGCAGTGTTTACTTTCTGCATTGTGTGTGTGTATACCTGTTTCCACATGAATGGAGTCATTCCAAAGACCACAGCAGCCAAAATCAAGACACTCCCTTTTGGCCTAAAGTGACACACTTTGAACATGTAGAGAGAAATGGTTTCAGTTTATTAAGGAACAGCTCCATTATTCTGTGGTTATATCTGGGAAAAATAAAGAACATTGGGGGTTGAGAGACAACTAAGTATTTGATTTAAAAAATAATAGTGGAGAACAATCAAACATGTTCTTTTGTTGAGAGGACATAAAATGAGAGTAGTAATAGTAGCCTTGAACCTAACTTCAGAGTAGATAATGTGACTCAAGATTAGCACAAAGCTGATTCCCATGAGGTGGGGAAGCACATACCTCCACATTTTAATCTTTTGACCAATTCTGACACCATCCATTCCTTGCATGACATTCTTTGTCTCTTCTGTGTTTGGTAACTCATTGCAGTGGTCACACAGAACTCATAAACCATACTTACAGTTAAGTGGTTTATTCAGGAATTAATAAGGTACAGCTCAGGATTAGGAAGCGCGAGGGCAAAGTCTCCCTTCAGTTCAGGACAGTCTGTACATCTCCTCACCATTTGGACCAACTAGCTATTTCTCTGTCTCTAAAATCGGGGCTCTGTAGACCAGCTCAGTGAGTACCAGTGGAGCATGTCCAGATTCAGCCTGTCTCTTCATTACCGCATTTCCCCATACTTGAACTCAACAAGGGGACCAAGGTGGTTACCACTAATGAGCACAGCAGGCTGTCTACTTAACAGTTCCTTTTCACTTCCAGTCCTGGAAAGGAATTCTGATGGGCACTGACTTCTGGCCTCTGTGCATAGAAAGTCATTAAACAAACAAAAACACCGAAAAACAAACCCACTGTCACTGAGTCTATTCCAACTCATAGCTGCCCTATAGAACAGAGCTGGACTGCCCCACAGAGTTTCCAAGGAGCACCTGGTAGATTGAAACTGCTGGCCTTTTGGTTAACAGTCTAGCATTTAACACTACCTATGTCACCACAGTTTCTTAAAGTCCTACAGCTTGCTTGAAATTCAAAAAGCAAAGTCCCTTATGTCCTCCCACCAGTTGCGAGTGGGTCTGCATTTCTTTTCAAATGCAGATTTCCTGATTCCAAAGGTCCTGGGTGGTCCTCAGGTTTTTGACCCTTAGCCGGAGATACTCTACACAGAGTTACTGCCTTCAGACCTATACCCAGTGTTTTTTTTCAGGTGGAGTTAAACACATTCTGTTATAAATGTAATACCCAGTACTCATTTCCATCATACTTATAGGTCTACTTTACAACACTAGGTAGGACAAACATTCAGTATCCATAGTACAGTCTAATAAACACCCAGCCTTTTTAAACATTCTAATTTCATCTTCTTTACACCTTGACCAGCTTCCCATTCGTTTGTATATGGCTTTGGCTCTTGGGCTAGGTGGAAGCAGAAGACCCTAGCCCCTTATCAGTCATGTTGTTTAACTAGCCACTCCAGATTTTTTTTCTTTCTTTAGCTGCTCAACATCTCTTACTGTCAGCCATTGTAGATAACACCAACTGAAGGAGCAGCTGAGAATCAAAACTCTCACTTTCAAGTCCTTTTGTTATTTCTCTTGCAAAGTCTGGTGCTTCTGTGATTCTGGAGCCATTGCGTTAAGTCTGGCTTCTCACACCCATTACAAACATGGTGTGGTGTCATCCTCCGACCGTCTCTAACTTCTTGAAGGGGAGAGAAAAGATTAACATTAGCCTTCGGAGGTTAGGGGTAGAGGTTAGACATGCCTTCTCTCTCCAACCTTTTTACCAGTTCTGACACCAGCCATCCCCTCATGGCCCTGTCTACTTCTCAGCTGGGTTTGAGACTTCATTGCAGTGATCACAAAGAATTGACACACTATAATCACAGTTATAGAGATTATTAGGGAAGGAACAGATTCCAGTGTAGGTTCTGGATGCACTCAGGGTACGGTTCTTCAATCAGGACAACCTCTTCTCAGCCATGCCTACAGATTGGACCCTCTCTGAATCTTAGCCTCTTGGCCCTTCAGCCCAATCTGCCTGGCTTCAGCATGTGTTACAGAACTCTTGACCTCTGCTAGTAAGTCCTTAGGAGGCATCCCACTCCTGACAGTAAGCTTCTGCTCAAAGCCAGTCAGCATTCTTGCTTCATGGATCATCAAGGATAGCTCTGCAAGCGAGATGCTGGAGGCACCCCAATCCTTCAGGAAGCCTCCTGTCTGAAGGCTCCCAGCTCTCTCACTCTGTGGGTTGGGAGGCCTACTGTGTTGTCCCGTACCATCTGTTGGTTCTGCTGTTACAGTGTCTTACCATCATGTATTGTCTCAGGTATTACAGCTTTCTCTGTCTTCTGTGTTCAGGTTTTCAGCACAGGGTCCGCAGGACTCACTTAGCTCCCAGCTCTTTTTGGTGGTAGTGAGGCGTTCCCCTTTTTTACTTCTGAGATGGCTCATTGTACCCCTAAGAAGATGGCAAAACTGACCGATCCCCTTGTTATGGTTCCATATGCCTGCTTTACATGGCCCTACTGCCACCTGAGCTCAGTGCACCTTATTTGCATTAGTAGGAAGCTATCCAGTCCCCTTGATAGGCTACAAGCACTTTATTTGCATAGTCCCACCCAGTCATTTGGGAGAAGTTAGAAGACTGGCCAGTGAGACTGTGTAAAAGCAGTCGATCATACCAAACACTATATAAAAGATAACCAATAATTTCAAAGTAAAACCATCATTGGGCTATTTTAGATTCTGCCTGCCATTGTCTTTTATTCTGCAAAAAAGTGGTGATTTTTGAGTGTTTAGTTGTATCTTAGAGTATTTCTTGTCCCTTTCTATTTTCTCTTTTACAGAAGTTAATGGGTAGGCATATGCTAGACATTTTCTGTATACTAATTTCTCATTTACATGCTCTCTTGCTCTCTTCTACATTTTGAGTAATTTTATCAGTCATACATCATATTTTACTAATTATGTTTTATTTTATATGCTGTTAATCTACCTGTTGAGATGCACGTGTGTATATATATGTGTGTATGTGTGTTGTATTTATTTTCCACATATCTTCCTAATTGTTTTAGTCTCTTGTTCTTTCAGCATTTTTTAAATAGTTTTGATTATTCCTTTTAGTGTATTAAACATCGTTATTTAACTTGTACTTTTTCATAATTCTAATACCTGAAGCTCCATCACTGTGGTTTCTGTTACAGGTTTTCCCACTATCTGAAAGGAGGTATTTTCTGTGAAATGTTTCATAAGCTGAAATGGTATAAAGTAAAGAAGCAGTTGGCATTAATTTATACTGGAAGAAATTTTGACTGTTCTCATCCTCCCCAGAAAACCTACAGAATCATGCCAAATAACACATAAAACCTAAAATATAACTACTAACATATAGTAGAAGCAGGAATAATAGGATACATATACAGCTTGTATGATGTAGAAATAATGTATTTGCAGTGGCTTAATGCTGAGATGGTGAGTGTAATTTCCATCAAAGGAGCTTGGTGATGCTACTCCTGCTGCATAAGGTGCATGCTGCTGCTTTTGTGGCTTGCTGCTAAATGCTGAACACTATTTTTCCTTTTTGACTTTTTTTGTAAAAGCGTAAGTGAACATATTGTTTAAGAAGGATCATCACAAAGCTGGTTTCTGTGAGGTAGAGGTTAAAGATGTCCCCAATGTTCAACCCTTCCAAACTGCTGTACCTAAATTTGCATGCCTGACTATGTGCAGCTCCCACTGCTCTCCCCACAGCACACTCCTATCCATTCTGTACATGTTATATCCTCCTAACAATCTCCTGTCCCCTCATCTTCACCATCTCCCCCTGTCCACTAAGAGGCCAGCAGGACGATATCCTATAGATGCACAGAACTATAAAGTGGATACATGATATGGCCACTCTGTGTTGTCAAGTCCAATCCATTCCTGTCCAAAAGCTGACTTCAGTAATGATACATGGACAGGGGCAGCATCGGGACCAAGGGCCATGCTCCCGGGGGAACCCTGAGGCCCCTGGACCATCACTTGTGTTCTTTTAGTGGAGTTCTCAGGGTGCACTCCTTTTAATTCTTGTGTTGCCAGTGAGACTCAACTTTGTAAGCCCTATCACAGCTATCACTGGTGGTGGCCAGGCACCATCTGGTGCCTCAGGTCACATGTCAATGCAGTCAGCCACTCACATAGGTCAAGAGAGACAAATGTGTCTGAGATTTCTTATGTATATTTGATGCAGACCATATTCTCAGAAACACTTCCCTCTGAATAAGGCAGTGCAAAGGTGTGTCTTCTTGAGTAAGGATGGCAAGAGTGATGACCTAAGTCACATTCTCTAGCAAGGTTGTAATTCAGTGCATCTCTTTGTAATGATGCCTTGTTAACATAATAAAAACTCACTTTCAAGTGGAACCATAGCCACAGGCATAATGGCTAGTATTTATAACATGTCACAAAATGGAGGATAATTACATCAGATCACAAAACGAAGGGCAATTAGATCACAAATTAGAGCATGATTAACTGTCAAATGACATCATTGCGTAACTGCCAAACCACTGAAAACCACAGCCCAGCTGAGCTGACACACAGCTTTAACCATGACAGGTTGCATACACCTTATTTGGATCAGCAGCAAACCTGTCCAGTCACCTTGGTGGGCTGCATTAAGAAATTCACTGCACTGCAAAGTGAAAATCCTTGATTGGGTTTCTTTAGGTTAGTGAAAGCAGTTACTAATGGAGGTCTTTATAAAAGCCAAGTGTAAAGTGACCTTCGAAAAAGTGAAGGATATCCTGTATGGGTTGTGGAGGCACATGTTGAACTTAAAAACATGTTTTGTTCCCTAAATAGGATTAGTTTATTTAGCACTTCGTGAATTGGTGGCCAAATACACACTGTCATGCATTGAATTGTTATCTTCCAAAAATTTCTGTCAACTTGGCTAGGATGTGATTACCAGTATTGTTTGATTGTCCACCGTTTGTTCATTTGGTATGAATTTCTTTTGTGTTGTAAGTCCTCTTGCTGTGGTGTTAATGAGATGAGTTAGTGGCAGTTATGTTGATGAGATCTGTAAGATTGGATTGTGTCTTAAGCCCATTTCTTTTAGATATAAAAGACAGAAGCGAGCAGAGAAGCATGGGGACCTCATACACCCAGGAAAGAAGCACTGGGAGCAGAGTGGGTCCTTTGGACCCAGGGTTCCTGGCCTGAGATGCTCCTAGTCCAGGGGAAGATTGATGACAGGGACTTTCCTCCAGAGTGGACAGAGAAAACTATCCCCTGGAACCGACAGCCTGAATTTGAACTTCTAGCGTACCACACTGAAAAAATAAATTTCTGTTTGTTAAAGCCAGCCACTTGTGGTACTCCTGTTACAACAGCACCAGCTGACTAACACACACACATGTGTGTGTATATGGATATATATATGTGTATATATATGATTCTAACTTTTATTTATTTATTTAAACTCTTTGTGATTCAGTGAAAAGTACACAATCCAAATTAAATTTTTGTGCCCACCTATCTGCAGCTTCTTCTGCTCCTCTTGACCAGTGACAGCTCGCTTCTCCTTTTCCTTCTATATATGTTGTATCCTCTTAACAATCTCCTGTCCCCCCCTCTGTACCGTATCCTCTCCCTTATAGTAAGAGGCCAGTAGGACAGCATCCTATTGATTCTAACTTTTAAATATATTTGTTGTAATTTTGTCATTATGTATTTATAGTTTAAATTGGTGGGAGTGTAGTAGCATCAGAACCTGTCTAACTTCAGAGCAGATAATATGAATCAAGATTGGCCCAAGACTGAGCCCTGTGAGGCGGAAGTTGGATATACTTCCACTCTCCAACCTTTTTACCAGTTCTCACACCAACTGTCCCTCCCATGACAATTTGTACTCCTTTTGTGGGTTCAATAATCCATTACAGTGGCCACATGGAACTCGCAGACCACACTTACAGTTAAGTGGTTTATTAAGAAAGGGGCAACCTGAAATCGGGATCAAGAAACATGTAGGCAGTTTCCTGTCAGTGTAGGACAGCTCTCCCAGCCCTACTCCACTGTGCAGGCCTCCTCTCAGCCCCTTTATCACAGGCTTCTCTCATCTCTCTCAGGACATGTCCTTTCTGGGGCCCTCAGGACAGGCTCTTGTTGATCCTCTTATCTGTTGTTGCTGGCTTTTCTACTCACTGGACCCCTTCTGGGCCTGTCACCACAGGCCTCTTCTTGTCTTCAGTGTTGCATCCCTTGACCTGTTTTAGAGCTCTCTTAAGAGGATCCTTGCCTGTCTGCTTATTTTGTGTCTCTTCTTCCTACTGTTTCTCTTCCTGCTTCTTTTCATCCGAAAAACTTCTGTGAAGGTGGCTGCTTATCATAGATAGAATTGTGTCTTCCCAAAAATGTGTGTAGCAATTTGGCTGGGCCATGTTTCTGAATATTGTTTGTTTGCCTGCCATTTTGTGATTTTTCTGTGTTGTGAATCCTAATCTCCGCCTGTGATTAAGAGGGCAAGATTGGATTATGTTAAACAGGACTAGGGTGGACTGTGACACCCTTACTAAGGTCATCTCCCTGATCCAACGTGAAGGGAGTTTCCCTGTGGTGTGGCTTGCACCACCTTTTATCCTACAAGAGATGAAAGTGAACAGAGTTGGGAACCTCATACCACCAAGAAAGCAGAGCCAGGAGCAGAGCACATCTTTGGACCTGGTTCCTGTGTGGAGAAACTCCTAGTCCAGCAGAAGACAAGGGATGGACCGTCCTCCAGAACTAACAGAGAAGGCCTTCCCCTGGAGCCGATACCCTGAATTTGGATTTGTAACCTACTAGACTATGAGAGAATAAATTTTTCTTCATAAAAGCCATTGATTCATGGTATTTCTGTGATAGCAACACTAGATGACTAAGACATTACGTATATTTACAGACTCCTCATCAGTTTTCAATGTCACCCTTCCATCCAGGCCATTAACTGACAAATACTCTCTCAGTAGGCCACAGAATACATTTACATGTAGTCTGTCAAACCAGTCCCTGAAAAATGCATACCAAACACAGAGCAGGCTGCCTCTAGGGCCAGACAAAAAGTAAAGTTGTATACTTTTCTAGAAAATGTCAATCAACTGGACAAAAAGTAGAAAGGTAAGAAAAGTAAGTGCAGTGTGGCCTTTCTTGCCATGGTTTTGTAACTCATATGCAAATGAGTGTGTGGGGCTGTACAGATAGGGTAATTATGGCCCACCGGGGGATTGGTCAGTTTTGCCATCCTCCTAGGCCTGAAATGAGCCACTTGAGAAGCAAGAGAAGAGGATCCAGTTACCACCCAAGAAGGGGAACCAAGAGTGGAGTGTATCCTTTGGACTTGGGATTCCTTCACTGAGAAGCTCCTGGAACCAGGAGACCAAAAGAGAGAGAGAGCTATAACATTTCTGTGCCACCATTTCTTGAGAACTCCACTTTGAGATCCCAGCTCCAAAGGATATATTTTCCACTCCTGACTATTCTTCTTTGATGGTGGTAGAATCTTCTGTTTTCTGCCTGTGAGGTGGCTCATTTTGAGTCCAGAGGGATGGCAACAACCAGTCCCTGTGGTAGCTTACAATTACCTTATTTGCACAGTTATTATTTGCACAGTTCTACCCAGGTGATTGCCAACCCTGGAGGCATAGAAGTTAACCAAAAAGTCAGCAGTTTGAATCTACCAGGCAGTCCTTGGTAACTGTGGAGCAGTTTTACTCTGCCCTGTAGGGTCACTATGAGTTGGAATCAAATCAACAGTGGTGAGTTTACTCACGTGATTGGTGGAACCATGACAGGAAAGGCCATACAAAAGCAATTCATTGTACCACAGTGTCCTTTAGTACATTCTGTGTTTTAATTATGGTGGTCATAAGAATCTATACATGTGGCATAATTGCATAGAGCTCAAAAAACACAAGCATACAAATGAATTTGTGTACTTTTTAAATCTAAATAAGGTGGATTTATTGTGACAATGTCAAATTTCTTGGTTATTTTACTATAGTTATGCAAGATGTTATCACTGGAAGAAACTGGGTGAATGGTTTATGTGTTTATATTGTTTCTCACAGCTCAATATGATAACTAGTTACCCAAAAATAAAAGATAAAATAATAATAATAATATAGAAGTTAACAAGTATTTTTGATGTAAAGCGATCACTGGACTGTTTTACGATCTGCCTGCTACACATCTCATTCAGGAAAAAATATGTTTGAGCATGTAGTTGGATTTTTAGAGATTGCTTATCCCTTTATTTTCACTTTATGGATGGGCGTATGTTAGACATTCTCACTTTATCCATGTTTTCTCACCTCTTTGTTATGTTCTTTCCTGGTATGCTACATTTTGGGTAAGTTTCATCAGTTACACACTACATTTTACTAATTATCTACTTAGTGTATTCAATATGCTGTTAACCTGTCTGTTAATATACATACATGTGTGTATGTATGTATGTGTGTGTGTATTAGATTTATTTTTCCTAAATTGTCCTTACATCCCTTGTCATGCAGTGATTAAGAGCTGTGGCTGCTAACTAAGAGACTGGCACTGAGAATCTATCAGCTGCTCCTTGGAAATTCTGTGGGGCAGTTTTACTCTGTCCTGTAGAGTTGCTGTAAGTTAGAATCAAATTAACATCAATGAATTTGTTGTTTTGGTAAATCATCGTATCTTTTATATTCCTGTTCTTTAAGCATTTTTGATAGTTTCTTTTATTCCTTTCAACCTGAGGTGCCATGGATCACTTCTGTGTGGCCTTTCTGGCTGTGATCTTGTAACTCCTACCCAAATGGTTGAGCAAACTGCAGATTTGTTAATTGTGGCTTACTAAAGGGATTGGTCAATTTTGCCATCCTTCTGGACTTGAAATGAACTATCCCAGAGGTGGGAAAGAGAAGATTCCACCACTACCAAGGAAGAATACCCAGGAGCCAGCATGTCCTTTAGACCTGAGATCCCTGCCTTGAGAAGCTCCTCGAACCAGGAGATAAAGGAGAGAGAGAAATGTGATACTGAAGGCTGCAGAGACCAACAGGAGAGACCCGTGGGAAACAAGATAGTGGACTTCCTGGCCTGTGAAAGAAGAAATCTGAGTGTTGGTCAGAGGCATACCTGTGAGCACAGCTGGGAAGATTGACCTGATGAAAGCACTGTATCCTTGAGTGTTGCTGATCCTGAATTGTAATGTGTTACTTCCTTAGTAAACCCTGTAATTGTGAATGTTGTCTGTGATTTCTGTGTGGTCATTGCAGTGAATTATTGAACCAACCACAGATACAGAAAATGTCATAGGAGGGACAGTGGGTATTTTAGTCATCTGGTACTACTTTAACAGAAATACCACAAGTAGATAGCTTTAAAAAGAGAAATGTTTGTTCTCACACAGCTCCAGTAGGCTACGAGTTCAAATTCAGAATGTCCAGTCCACGGGAAGTCTTTCTCTGTCAGCTCTGGAGGAAAGTCTTTGTGTTGCATTGGTCTTTGATCAGGGAGCATCTTGGTGCAGAAACCTCAGGTCTGAAGGGCGTGCTCTACTCATGGTGCTGCTTTCTTGATAGTATGAGGTCCCCAAATCTCTCTGCTCTCTATATCTCCGGGACTACCTCAAAGCACAAAACAGTCTTACACAGAGTCCTGTCCTACTGACACAGCTGCTACCCATTCACCCTCATTTATATCTTAGAGACTGGATTTACAAAATAGAGGAACAGAACACAATACCAGAAGTCATGTCCTAGCTAATTTGCTATACACAGTTTTTAGGGAATACAATTCAATCTATAACAGTGGGTATCAGAATTGGTAAAGATGGCAGGGAGAAGAGGCATATCTGACCCTAGCCTCATAGGAATCAGCCTTGGGCTGTTGATCTTGAATCTCCTTCCCCTTTGTAAAGTTAAAAGATGTCATACACTGCCCTTATGCCGTTTTTACACAACCTAATAAGCATGTTGTTTCCTAATAATTCTGACATCTGAAGCTCCTCTGTAGAGAAGCTTGTAGAGAGGCTGTGAAAGTCCATGTTGAAAGTAGGAACATGTTTTAGTCCCTGGGTGTCACTAACATGTTTATCATGCAAATTGGTGGCCAAATAGGCACACATGCGTGCACACACACGCGTGTGCCCACACACATATGAATGTGAGGTATTTCTAGGTTACCAAGAAGATTTAACTGCAACTGCTACACATATAAACTTCTGATGATTGATTGAATGCATGATTAAGAATATTTTGCGAAGATTTTCCTTCTACAAGATATTTAAAAAACACTAGTAAGTATATAGATACACATATATGGAGAGCAAATAAGTAAAACAACTTAATTTACATTTCAATCTTACCATCAAAAACCAATCACTTTACTAAATGAGGCCCTGTTATTATAGGAATCACTGACATTCAATGATGTGGCTGTGGAGTTCACCTGGGAAGAGTGGCAGCTCCTGCCCCCTGCTCAAAAGGACCTGTTCTGGGACGTGATGTTGGAGAACTATAGCAACCTGGTATCTGTGGGTGAGCACAGCTCTCAGGTGTCACTCAGAAGGCAACCTCTCAGGTGTCTGTTTTCTCAGATGCTTAAATCTGGAGTATCTGTGCTATTCTTAGTGTATTCTTAGTCCACTATTGGACTCTAGATCAGTGAGTATATTTTCCTTTTTGAGTGAAAAATCTTCACTTCTTACATGTGGAAATTCTTTACAAACCCAAGCCTGCTATGTCTAAGTCTTTTATCATTTTCCATGAATAGGGTGTCAAGTTAGTGAACCAAATGCACCAGGCGAGTTGAAAAAAGGAGTACAGCCATGGACTATACGAGGTGAAATCCATAGTCAATTATTTTCAGGTGAGCCAGCAAGCACCGGCAAGGGGTTGAATGCTGTGGAAGTTAAACTCTAGCTAAAGAAGGTATCTGAAGATACTTCAGAGTATATCTTAGTTGTTTAATGCTGCTGTAATAGAAATACCACAAGAGAATGGCTTTAACGAAGAGAAATTTTATTTTCTTACAGTTTGGAATGATAGAAGTCTAAATTCAGGGTACCACCTCCAAGGGAAGGCTTTCTATCTTGATTGGCTCAGGGAGAAAGTCCTTGTTGCCAGTCTTCTCCTGGTCTAGGGGCTTCTAAGTGTAGGGACTTGGGGGTCCAAGGGATGTACTTCACTCCTAGCTCTTCTAGCTTGGTGGTAATGTACTTCTCTTCTCTGCTTCTTTTATATCTATAAAAAGATTGACTCAAGATACAACCTAATCTGATACAGTGAGTCCTGCCTTACTAACATTATAGAGGTTAGTACTTAAAACACGTGGAATAATCACATCAGATCACAAAATGAAGGACAACCACACAACACTGGGAATCATGGACTAGCGACAGACTTTGGGGGCACAGTTCAGTCTGTAACAGAGTGCTTCTACATGTATTTCTCCCTGTGTGAAGCCTTCATTGCAGTTTGGAGAAAAATATACTCCATTATTTCTGTAAAGGATTCCTGGAGGTGCAGTGGTTAGAAGTGCTCAGCTGCTAACCAAAAGGTTGGCAGTTTGAACTCAGCAGTCACTGTGGGGAAAAAAGACCTTGTGATCTTTTCCCAAAAACATTACAGCCTAAAAAAAAACCCCTGTGGAGAAATCTACTCTTTTCTAGATTGTCACCATGAGCCAGAACAATAGTATCTCTTCCAAGATCAGATCCATGTATTTAATGTTAGCTTGAGTTTTTAAAAATGTGATTTCACTTTTATTATATGAAAGGATACAAGTGAGGAGATAGATGCATGGGCCAGGTCTGGTAATGGTCCCAATGTGGAACTTCCACATCCCCAAAAGGGCTGTGCTACCCTCTGATTTAAATCATTATCATGCACCAAGCAGGAACCTCATAGGGCTTTTGTGTCCAGAGCACTTGTCGTTAAACTTATTGTCTAGGCATGTTTGACTGAATGAATCTACTCCCTCTGAGATCAGCTGATATCATGAGACAATCTTCCTGGCCTGACCAGCTCTTACCTTCATCACTTCATTAGCTGTTAGGTCTGGTCTGGAAACCTTTAGATAACAAAGGTGCCTCAGTTACTCCACATATTAAAAGGGTCTTAGAGTTATGTTCCAGAAACTGAAGGTAAAGACTCTGTTTGAGTAACCTGGATTTTCATCTCTGCTTCCTTGTTTTTTTTTTAAAGATGCCATTAACAAACTAGGATACAGGCTCCACAAACTTGTAAAATATGTTTATGTATCCCTATCAGGAACACCATGCCTATTACATAGTTGTCATTCAGTAAGAATTTGTGGAATGAGAATGTTTTTGAGTGCTGTGGATAAAGTACACTCCTACCTCTCTGGTCTGCCATTCACAGTGTCCTGCTTGTGTTTTACGCTCTCTTTATATTTTGCAAGGCCTTATGTAGGAATCAGTTAAATCTGTATTCATTTGTTATGTATTATGTAACATTATTCTACACTGTTTTACCATTTGTTTGTATTTTTGTGTTTTCACCAATATGCGAGGAACATTACATGTGGTTTATCTACACTCACAGTATATTATTTTCACTGAAGAGCCACGTCACATCCAAACATTTTTAAAATAGCTTGATTCCAAATCAAGATGATGCAAGAATTCCAAGAATTCATTGTTTTCTTCTTTCCTAGAAATTTGGAAAGTTGATGATCATCTGCCTGGGCACTTGCAAAATGAAAGGGTGAATAGAATGGAAAACTGCCATGAACATAATGCATATGAAAACATTTCTAATTGGCACAAAAGTCATTATATTTTACATCAACATGATGGTAGATTTGATTTACTTGAAAAAACTATAATATCAAATTTGTCTTTAACCAACCACAGCAGAGGCTATGAAACAGTGAACTCTGCTGAGTTTAATAGTGGTGAAAAAACCTGCCATGCTAGCCATGAACAATTTAATAGAGAAATTAAATTCTCTCAGAGTCCAAAATCCAATAACATGAAGTCTCAATTCATTAAGTGTAAGAAAACTCACAAAATAGAAAAGCCACATGCGTGTAGTGAATGTGGGAAAGCCTTCATCAGGAAGTCTTGGCTCACTGATCATCAGATCATTCATACAGGAGAGAAACCTCATACATGCAATCTTTGTGGGAAAGCCTTCTCCAGGAAGTTTATGCTAACTCAACATCAGAGAACTCATACAGGAGAAAAACATTATGAATGCACAGAATGTGGGAAAGCCTTTCTTAAGAAATCAAGTCTCAATACACATCAGAAAATTCATACAGGAGAGAAACCTTACACATGCAATGAATGTGGAAAACGCTTCATACAGAAGAGACATTGTCCATCAGCGAATGCACACAGGAGAGAAACCATACATATGCAGTGATTGTGGAAAAGGCTTCATCCAGAAGACATGTCTCATTGCACATCAGAGATTTCACACAGGGAAGACGCCCTTTGTTTGCAGTGAATGTGGAAAATCTTGTTCTCAGATGTCAGGTCTCATTAAACATCGAAGAATTCACACAGGAGAGAAACCTTTTCAATGCAGTGAATGTGGGAAAGCCTTCACCACAAAGGAAAAGCTAATTGTACATCAAAGGACTCACACAGGAGAGAGACCATATGACTGCACAGAGTGTGGAAAAACTTTTGCTTACATGTCCTGCTTTATTAAACATAAAAGAATACACACAAGAGAGAAACGTGTGGATTCAGTCCAGTCAGAAGACCCTTCTGCAGTGAGTCACAGCTCATTCCATACTAGTGATCTCATGCAGGACAAAAACATTATTAGTAAAGTAACCATGCAGATACCTTCTGTGGCTGCTCAGACATCACTAAACATCAGTGGGATCTTACCAAATGCAAACCTAGTCCTTGTGGGACAGCCTGTTGCCAGATGTGAACCCTCAGGAGATAGCAGAAAATTTGTACAGGAGAGAAACGTGAATGCAGTGAATGTGGTAGTGCCTTCAGTGATCAATTATGTCCTTTTGTATGTCATAGGAAACCCATAGGATAAGCTCAAATATATTCAGTGTGGAAAAGGTTGAGCAAAACTTTTTAGCTCATTGGTTACCTCATTGTATCATTATCAGATGGAAATCTTATGAGTGCAGAGACTGGGAAAGCCTATTACGCTTATCCTTTATAAATATTGCATTAATAATCTGTGGAGCAATGAGTTCTTTTATGTGGCTTTTTGCCCTTGATTTTTGGATAAATAAACTTAGGAGATTCCCAGAATTGTTTTCTAGCCCTTTATGATTTGTTATTTTGTCTAGTGTGTCTGGGTGGCCCCACTTCATCTAGTATTTGACAGTTTAACAACAAAAGAACTAACACAAGAAACCTTGGCCTAGTAATTCACAAAGTCTGAGTTTATTGATCTTGGGTTGTTGAAGTTTGGTTGGACTCTGAGGTGGCTAGGAGAGGACTGCAACGTGTCCAGCAAGCAGCACAAGTGGTGACTTACATGATGGCCCAAAACACAGAGTTTTGGGGGTGGACTTCTTGCTGAGAGCTATTCATTAGAACATGGAAGCACTGTGTCAGAAACCGTCCCTCACTTAGAACTGTGGGTGGTGGAGTGGCTATGACTGGCAGAAGTGGCACAGACAAGCAGAAGCAGGTACTGAGCAGTGAAAAGCTGTGTTGATGGAAACTAAGATGGGAAAATAATGATGATGGTACAAGTGGAGCTGTCTTGAATATATTGGTTAAAGCTGGAGCCAGCCAGCTACAAGAGCAAAGCTAGTGAATAGGAGCCATGGAGCAAGAGACACAGCATGAGTGATAGTAGCTGCCACTGTCTGGGACTAGAACGATGGCACAGAGTTTGACATCTCAAGCCAAACGTGCGTGCCAGCACCTGAGTGGCAACATGGGTCTGATCTGCAGAGAGAGAGAGGCAGCAGTGCACAGAGCCTGAAGTGCAAGAAGCGTAGAGTTGAACTGGCCTGCCGCAGAAAGAGACTGATCAAAGTTGGAGCCCCAAGCAAGAGAACTAGTGCACTGCATGACATCAGAGCCCTGCGGGAAGAAGTGACTCAAAGACAGTTCACCTGGAAAACAGCTCTCCAGGTCCTTATTGACAGCCAGCAGAGAGCTGTCCAGGTCTTAACCAGAGTTTCCTGGTTGAAAGATTCCTGTTTAGTATGAATGAATATCTGTTCTTAGGAGGGTAAGCAGGTTCCCTTTGAGGTGTCAAATGGCTCCATGCTGTATGCCTCCCATACGTTGAGCTATGTGTTTCTCAGTTCACACCCTTTGTTTATACCCTGTTTTGTTATATTAAAGTTATTATCACAGGTATGTTGTTTCTGTGAGCTCTGTTAGAACTTCAATGAATTATTGAACTCAGTATATACAGAGTTGTGGGGTGGCTGGTGTCAGATGTAATGAAAAAGTTGGAAAGTGGGCATGTAGTTAATCTGTCTCATTGGAACGAACTTGATACTTTCTGCTAATTCTCATATTCAAAGTTGAACTTAAATTATATCTCTAACGTAATATAATTTGATGTTAATTGGAATACATATATAGCATTTGGCCTGTTGTGTCAAATAAAAGCCTGAGTTAATCACTGGAGCAAATAAATAATGTGAATCATTAAAACAGAAAGGCAATGAGTATCAGTATCTGGAATGTTGCTATAAATAAAAAACTACTGAGGGGGTGGAGCCAATATGGTGGACTAGACACATGCATCCTTAATTCCTTCTGAAAACTAAGGCCCAGATTGATAATTCAACGGAATGTTTAAGACACCCAGGGAGGCATAGACATAACATAGGATTTTCAGGTTGGACTATGTACCAATAAATGTGAAACTTTCTCTCTCTTACTGAGCCCTGCTTCTGCTGACTCACCACTTGGGTGGACCATAGGTACAGGTGCTGTTATTTTTTTTCTCTTTGTTGGCTGGGAGGCTGGGGTTGGGCATGAGTCTGCAGATATGCTGAGCTGCAGTGTTGAAGCAAACTGCGGCGCAGCAGAGAGACAGTGAGTAGGATAGCCACTTTTTGAGAGCTTAGCAGTGGACTGAGGGTACCACAGCCCCTCCACCCTCTCTTTTCTGAGCTTCACTGTAGATTTTGCTGTTTTGCAGTGGCAGGGGCAGCTTGACTGGGGCACTATCTTGGTCGGGTGGAAGGTGGAGTCCTCCAACTGGGGGCCTCAGTGAGGGCTAAATCCTAGGATAGGAAGCAGTACTAGTCCATGGAGTGCTCTTCTAGCACAAACGTGTTTAGCACAGTGTTGCCTTATGGGTAGGGCCTGGCTGAGGCGGTAGCAGGGCCATAGCCTCTCTCTACTTTGAACTACATCATAGCATCTGGGGACAGCTAAACAGGTGCTTCCATTGTCAGGTGGAAGGTGGGGCCTGCCACACATGATGGCCTGTCTGATTTGCACAGCTGGAAAATAGCTTCTAGCTTTTTAAAATAAATAACTGCTAAGCGGCCCAACAGTATCTCTTCCAGCCTTTACTGATCCACATCATAGGGTAAGTTGATGATCCTCCAGTGACTCCATAAGTAAGCTGGTGTCTTTGACAGCTAGGAGGTGGAGCCTGCCACCCCAGAGAGTCCACTGGAGGCAGTCACTAGGGTACACAGAAGTGGCTCGTGACCAACTCCCTTCTGAGAACTATGCCTCAGTTCCTGTTGAGATTAAACAGCCTCTACATGGCCCAAAGGCAAGAGACCATTGCTAATCATTTAAAGAAACAGCCCACCATGGCTCTGGAAAATTCCCAAGATAAAGAATCCAAAAACTTTCCTGATGAAGAAGCCTTTCTGAAACTATTGGAGGTCAAGTACAGAAGAATTATGTAGAGAGCCCTCCTAAAGATTAAATAAAATGTAGCAGAGCAAAATGAAAAGCAAGCCATTTGAACTGATGGACCATCTGTGATTTGAAATCTAGCAGATCAATAATAAAATTACAGAATTAGACAATTGAAAACGAAAAGAGCAGAATTGAGGAAATGGTAGTCAGACTTAGTGACCTTGAGGATACAGCAACTGACACGTAGCCTTTATGAGGAGAAATTGGAGAAAAGAAATCAGAATAATGCAAAGCATTAATAAACATCTGGGACTCTACTAACAGGAATAATGTATGATTAATTGGAGTTCCTGAACAGGGAGGGATAGCTGAAAACACAGAGTATTGTTGAGTTTGCTGACAGAAAACTTCCCTGAAATTTGAAAGAAGAGAACATAGATATCCAAGATGTATATTGAATGCCACAAAAACTAGACCCCAAAAGAAAGATATGAAGACATATTGAAGCTTAATAAAATGAAACATGAGCAGAAACTTAAAAGCAGCACGACTCAAAGCACAGCTGACATTCAGAGGGAAGCCCTGTAGGCATTCCCAACTTCTTGGCAGAAACGATGTTGGCAAGGAGGCAGTGGGATGACACATTGAAAGCATTAAAGGAGAAGAAACTTCCAACCAAGAATTATATGCCCTGAAAAACTCTCTCAAATATGAAGATGCAATTATGACATTCACAGATAAACAGAAGCTTTGAGACCTGTAAAAACCAAGCCAGAATTACAAGAAATACTGAAAGAAGCTATTTGCTTAGGAAAACAAAACCATTAAGTGTATATTTAAAGAGGACACAACATCCAGAAACCTACTCAGTTAGGGAAGGTACAAAAATCAAAGCTACAACATTAAAAGAAGGGAACCAGTGATCATATCACTAAAACTATGACACCATCATACTAAAAAGGGATATACTATAGTAGTTACAGTCCTTTCAGGTGGAGAGGAAGTTAAAAAAGACTTGCAGAAATTAAAATTGGATCAAAAGACATGACCCATCTATATAGTTCTTAACAGAAACACATCTTAGATTTAAAGATGTGAACAAACTGAAAATTAAAAGATGGAATAATATATACCAAATTAACAGTATACAAAGAAGAGCAGATATGGCAGTACTAGTGTCAGATAAAATAGATTTTAATGTAAAATCCACTATCTTGGATAAGGATTGTCACTTTATTGCTGAAAGGTTCAGTACATAAGCAGGACATAACAATATTATTTGTGCACCTAGTACTAGAGCATTCACATTAAACAAACACTGACTACACTGAAAAATGAGATCACTCCACGATAATAGTTGGAGACTTCAGAACATTCCACTTTCAGTAATAGATCATCTAGAAAAAACTCAGTAAAGACACAGAAGATCTTATATGACCATAAACCAATTAGACCTCATTGACATATGCCAAGCCAAGTGCCGTCGAGTCGGATCCGACTCATGGCGACCCTAGGGGCCAGGGTAGAACTGACCCCCAGAGTATATAGAACTTTTTATCCATCAACAGATAAGTACACCTTCTCCAAGGCACATGGAACATTTTGTAGAATAGATCATGTGTTAGGACATAAAGCAAATCTCAACAAAATCTAAACCACTGAATTATTGCAAAGCATCTTAGACCATAAAGCCATAAAAGTAAATAGCAAGAAAAAAGATAGAAATTTGAACTCATGGAAACTGAACAGCAACTTGCTCAAAAAGCCATGGGTTATAGAAAAAATCAAGGATGAAATAAATTTATAGATTCAAATGATAATAAAAACACTCCACTGTAGTGTTCAGAGGTCAGATAATCTCTATAAATGCAAACATCTGGAAGGAAAGACCCAAACCAAAGACTTAACCCTACAGCTTGAACAAGTAGAAAGAGAGCAACAGTGGAACCCCTCAGGCACTAGAAGAAAACAATAAAGATTAGAGAAGAACTAAATGAATTAGAGAATAGAAGAACAATTGAAAAAATTGACAAAACCAGAAGCTGGTTTTTGAAAAGATTAACAAAATTGACAAACCATTGGCTAAACTTACAAAAGAAAGACAGGAGTGGAAAGAAATAACCCAAATAAGAAATGAGATGGGAGATGTGTCACAACAGACCCAACTGAAGTCAAAAGTATAACAGAATGCTACGAAAGGCTGTACCATAACAGATCTGAAAACCTAGAGGAAATGGACAAATTCATAGATTCATATCATCTGCCAAAATTATCAGAAGGAGAAGCAGAACAACTTAATAAACCCATCACAAAGGAAGAGATTGAAAAAGTCATCAAAAAATGACCAACCAAAAACATCCTGGCCCAAATGGCTTCACTGGAGAATTCTACCAAACTTATAGAGAAGAGTCAACTCCAGTACTACTGAGACTACTTCCCAACATAGAAAGGGATGAAGTACTCCCAGATTCAGTCTGTGAAGACAGCGTAACCGTGAAGCCAAAGCCAGGGAAAGATCCTACAAAAATGGAAAATAAAAGACTAGTACCACTCATGAACCTAGATGCAAAAATCTTCAGCAAAATACTTGCCGATAGAATTCAACAATATATATATATATATATGTATAAATTCATCATGACCAAGTTGGATTCGTACCAGGGGTGCAAGGCTGGTTCAACATCAGAAAAAGTTAATGTGATCAACCACATAGATAACACAGAAGATAAAAACCACCTGATTTTGTCGATGCAGAAAAGGCATTTGACAAAATCCAACACTGATGTATGCTAAAAACTCTCAGCAAAATTGGAATAGAAGGCAAATTCATCCATGCAATAAGGGCCATCTAGGCAAAGCCAACTGCTACATAATCCTGAATAGTGAGAGACTGAATTTTTCTTGAGAATGGGAACTAGACAAGATGCCCACTCTCACCACTTAACATTCAACATTGTACTAGAAGTTCTGGCCAGAGCAATTAAAGATAAAGAAATAAAGGGCATCCTCATCAGCAAAGAAGAAGTAAAACCTCCACATTTGCAGGTATGGTTGTATATGCGGAGAATGCTAGACAATCCATAAGTAAACTACTTGAACTAATAGAGTTCAGCAAAGTATTAGGATATAAGATAAACGTAAGTAAATCACGCTCCGTGAATACTCTGGGGGTCAGTTCTATTCGGGCCCTTAGGTTCGCCATAAGTTAGATCTGACTCAATGGCAGTTGGCTTGGCATCATAGTCCCCAAGAAGATAAAATACCTAAGAGTAAATCTAACTAACGAAACAAGAGACCTGTACAAAGAGAACTACAAGACCTTACTGCAAGAAACCAAGAGAGATTCACATAAATGGAGAAACCTACACTACTTGTGGATAGGAAGACTTAACATTGTGAAAATGTCTATTTTCCCCAAAGCAATCTACATATACAGTGCAATCCCAATAAAAATTACAGTGAAACTTTTTAATGAGATGGAGAAACAAATTACCAACTGTTTTAGTCAGCTAGGGCTGCTCTAACAGAAATACCACAGAGTGGATGGCTTTAACAAAGAAAGATTTATTCTTACACAGTCCGGTAGGTTGCAAGTCCATATTCAGGGTGTCCGCTCCAGGGGAAGGCTTTCCCATTGTCGGCTCTGGAGGAAAGTCCTGTATTGCATCAGTCTTTGTCCAGGGAGCGTCCTGATGCAAGAACCTCTGGTCTGAAGGACGCGCTCTGCTCCCGGTGCTGCTTGCTTGATGGTAGTGAGGTTCTCAAATTGTCCTTTGTTTCTTTTTCTCTTTATTCCTTGCACGCTAAAAGCATTAAGGGTGGGGCAAGCCATACTCCAGGGAAACTCCCCCTACAGCAGGAATTTACAGCCCCACCCTAATCCTTTAACATACAGGTTAGCAAAACCACACAATGGAGGACAGTCCCAAGATACTGGGAACCATATCCGAGCCATGTGGCTGCACACATTTTTGGGGGGACACAATTCCAACCATGACACCAACTTTGGAAAGGGAAGAAACCCTGGATAAGCAAAACACTACTGAAGAAGAGGAACACAGTGGGGGGCTTCACACTACCTGACCTTAGAACCTACTACATTGCAACAGTAGTCGAAACAGTCTGATAGTGGTACAAAAAGAGACATATAGGACAACAGAACAGAGTTAAGACCCCAGAGATGCCACCATCCTACTATGAACAGTTGATATTTGACAAAAGCCCTAAGATTGTAAACTCAGGTAAAAACCATCTCTAACAAATGGTGCTGGCAAAATTGGTTATCCATATGCAAAAAATTGAAACAAGACCCATGTCTCACACCATACACAAGGACATGGTTCATCAAAAGGACTGATGAGTCCACGACTTGATGCTGGCTGCCCATCCAGCCCTTCTTTCTCAGACTCCAGCTACCTGGAGCTAGGTCAGATCTCACAAGTTAAAAAGACAACGTTCTTTAGACTGCCAGATGGGCTGATGCCAGTCTCACGTTTGGGAATCCACGTAACATCCTACCTTCTGACCTGCTGACCATGAATTTGGGGGGTTGCTTTTCCCCTGCAGGATAGCAACCACAAACTTGGTAGTTCCCCAAGGACCCCAAGGTTCTGACACCCGCATTCCTTTTGGAGGTGATAATTCCCTGAAATGACTCACAGAACTCACAGAAAACACTAAGATAATTAAAGCATTATTATAGCAAAAAGGATACAAATGAAGAGGACAAAGTGTGGGTGCATTCACAGTGCAGCTTTCATGTCCCTAAAAGGTACACACATCCATCTCACATGCATACATATCTTTAACAAATCAGAAAGTCCACACAGCTTCCTTGTTTAGAACTTTTATTGGCTTAAGTACATATGAAGTCTGACAAGTTCACCAACTCATCCTAGAAAAAGTTACATACTTTATTGCTGAAATATCACTACAGTAACCGTCGAAGTACTCCCCTTGGGGAGTTATGCACTGATGCCAGCACCTAGTCTACCCTTGAAAGCAATTTTGGAACATTTTCTGGAATAGCCATTGCTAACAGTGGCAAGTACATGAACTTAATTGTTTAGCTGTCAGTGAGGGACTTTTTAGCCAGTAAACAGTTGTATTGAAACACCCTCCCTACTCAACTGATATGGTCTCCAGTGACTTTTCTTTACCTGAGGAAAAAGGAAATATTGAAAGGAAGACATTTTGATGACATTGAGGGTAATAACAATGAGCACTCTGATGGCCATTCCAGAAAAAAAGTTTCAAAATTGCTTTGAAGGGTAGACTAGGCACGGGCATCAGTGCAGCTTATCAAGGGTAGTACTCTGAAGGTGGCCATAGTGATATCCAACAATTAGGAATGTAGCACTTTTTCTAGGATGGGTTCATGAACTTAATTGGCAGTCCCCATAGGCTGAGTTACTGTTCTTTTAAAAATGGTTTTAGCGTAGCTTCTGACCTCTAACTTGACAAAGGAAAGGAGAATAAAAATCAACGGTCTAACATTTACACAAAGCAAAAAGCTAACATCACCCTAAATGGAATCTGAAAGCATTCCTGTTGACAATAGGAACCAGACAAGAATGCCCTTTGTCACCACTTTTATTTAACGTTGTGCTGGAGGTTCTAGCCATAACAGACTAGAAAAAGAAATAAAGGGCATACAAGTTGGTAAGAAGTAGAAATATCTCTATTTACAGGTGATATGGACTTATACGCAGAAAACCCTAAAGAATCTACAAAAAAGAGTACTGGAACTAATAGAAGAATTCAGCAAATTAGGATACAAAATAAACATACAAAAATCAATTGGATGCCTCCCAACAAAGAGAATATCAAAGAGGAAGTCACCCAGTCAATACCATTTACATAGCCCCCGAGATGATAAAATACTTAGGAGTAAATTTATCCAGAGATGTAAAAGACCTATACAAAGAAAACTACAAGGCACTACTGCAAGAAACCAAAAGAGAACTTACATAAATGGAGAAACATACCTTGATCATGGATGGGAAGACTGAACATTGTGAAAATGTCTGTCCTACCAAAAGTGATCTGTAGGTACAATGCAATCCTGATCCAAATTCCAATGGCATTTTTTGATGAGATGGAGAAAAAAAAAATCAACTTTGTATGACAAAGGAAGACACTTCAGATAAGTAAAGCATTACTGAAGAAGAACAAAGTGGGAGGCCTCACACTACTTGACTTTGGAACCTGTTATGCCACCACAGTAGTCAAAAAAGCCTGGTACTGGTACAACAACAGATATGTAAACCAGTGAAAGACAATTGAGAAACCAGACAAAATCATTGACCTATGAACAGCTGACAGGTCAAAGTCTCTTAAATGGGGGGAAGAAGGTTTCTTTAACAAATGATGTTGGCATAACGATATCCATGTACATAAAAATGAAACAAGACCAGTATCTCACAGCATGCATGAAAACTAACTCAAAATGGATCAAAGACTTAAATAGTAAAATCCAGAATGATAAGGATCATGAAAGAAAAAAATTGAGACTGCTAAGAGCCCTGATACATGGTATAAACAGAATACAGAATATCACTAACAGTGCACAAACTGCGGAAGAGAAAATAGATAACTAGGTACTCCTGAAAATCAAATCCTTATGATCATCCAAAGACTAACAAAAGAGTAAGAAGGCAAGCTACAGACTGGGGGAAAATTTGGCTATAATAAATCTGATCAGCATCTAATCTCTGAAATCTACAAGATACTGCAAAACCTCATCAATAAAAGACAACCTAGTTAGAAAATGGGCACAGGATATGAAACAGCACTTCACAAAGAAGACATTCAGCCAGCTAACAGATACATGAGGAAATTTGCATGATCATTAGCCATCAGAGAAATGAAAATCAAAATTATAATAAGATACCAAGCAAGGTTAACCATTAATCCAAAAAACCCCAAATAATAAGTATTGGAAAGGCCAGGGAGAGACTAGAACACTTAAACACTGCTGGAGGTACAACCACTTTGGAAATTGATTTGTCACTTCCTTAATAATCTAGAAATAGAAATATCTTACAATCCAGCAGTTCCACTCCTTGGAATATATCCTAGAGAAATAAGAGCTGTCACATGAGTCAGAGTTGCCACCCCGATGTTCATCCTAGCACTCATTGATAGTAAAAAGAAACAACTAGGTGCCAGTCACCTGATTCACAGACAAATTATGGTATATTCACAGAATGGAATACTACATAGTGATAAAGAACAATGATGAATTTGTGAAATACAACATGGAGGAATCTGGAAGGCATTATGCTGAGTGAAATTAGTCACAAAAAGACAAATATTGTATGAGACCACTATTACCAGAACTCAAGGAAAAGTTTAAACACAGAAGAAAATATTCTTTGATGGTTACAAGGATGGAGAGGGAGGGAGGCAGTATTCACTAACTAGATGGTACTCAAGAATTACTGTACATGAGGAGAAGGACAACACACAGTACAGAATAAGTCTGTACAATTGGACTAAACCAAAAGCTAAAAAATTTCCTGAGTATAAGTAAACACTTTGAGAAACAGAATAGCAGGGCCAGGGGTTTAGGGACTATGGTTTCAGGGAACATCTAGGTCAACTGGCATAACAAAGTTTATTAAGAAATGTTCTGCATCCCACTTTGGTGAATGGAGTCTTAAAAGCTAGCAAGCAGTCATCTGAGAAGCATCAATTTGTGCTAGCTCACCTGAAGTACATGTCATGAGCAAAGGAAATTAATTACAATCTGGACAAGAATTTAGGTTGTGTGCACACAAGGTGCAAACCTTGATTTGCATTTATAAACACACACAGAAGTGGCGAGTAGGCCTCATCATTGATCCCTTATGGGCTCAGTTTAAAGCACAATTAAAAAAAAAAAGCTCAAGGCTTTTTCTTACGGGTTAGAGGTCAGACATACCTCCTTTTTCCAAACTTTTTACCAGTTCTGATACTAAATGTCATGGATTGAATTATGTATACCCCCAAAAATAGGTTTCTCAATTTGATTGGGCCATAATTCCCACCACTGTGTGGTTTTCTTCCATTTTGTGATTGTAATTTTATGTTAAAGAGGATTAGAGTGGAATTGTGATGAGTCTGTCTATTTTTATTCTGATTATTGAATTACCGTTACTTAAAGTATAATACTTTATCTAAATTAAACTATGGGAGTCTTTGAAACACCAACAAAAACTCAGCCAAAAGGGCTGTCAGAGTTAAATTAATAAGCATGTATGTATGTATGTATGGTAAATCATTGTTACCCATGTCCTTTTTGACAGCTGAAGTGACTGGAGCAGCTGAAGCAGCTTGGCAGTTGGCTGGAACAGCTGGAACTGGAATGTGGTTGGAACTGGAATGTGGTTGGAACTGGAACGTGGTTGGAACTGGAACGTGGCTGAAACTGCTGGATTAAGGGTCAGCCAGTGAGCTGCTGGAGTAAATGTGGTGCTTGCACAAGCAGGGGCAATGGTATGGTTGGTGGCTTCAAAATATTAGGCACCAAGCACCAGTTACTGTAATCTCACAGCACCAACTGAACATGGCAATGGAGGAAGAAGCCACAGCCACACAGGCCGGTTCGCTGCAGAGACTCTGCTCTGAAAAGCAGGGCTGTGATCTTACAGCACCACCTGAACACAGCACAGCAGGGAGCTGCAGCAGCAGCACAGGCCTCTCCCAGGCACATGCAAGGGCAGGGCTAACGTTCACAGCAGAGGCTGTGCTCTGAAAAAGCAAGAGCAAGAAGCAGCTGTGTTGTTGCTTTCTATGTCTTGATGGTCATCTCCTTATCAGTGGCAGATGTTGTTTTTCTCATATGCTAATTAGGATGAAGGTGTGGTCTTATTGCTCTTTGAATATATTGCTTTTGCTTTAAATTCTGCCACCTTATGGGCTGGCTTATTTTTAACAAGATAGATTCCATTTTAATATGTCCTCATTACAGTAAGGGAGAATAAAGAACACCAAAGACATAAGGAAAATATGAGTCCAAGAGATAGAAAGAGCCACAAAAATCAGAGACTCCATCAGCCTGAGACCAAAACAACTAGATGGTGCCCAGCCACCACCAGTGACTGCCCTGACAGGAAACACAACAAACAGTCCCTGACTTAGCAGGAGAAAAGCAGAGTGCAGGACTTGACTCTAGTAAAAAGACCAGACTTAATGGTATGACAGACTAGAGGGTCCCAGAAGACGTGGCCCCTGGACTGTTAGCCCAGAACTGAAACCATTCTTGAAGCCAGCTCTTCAGACAAGGATTGGACTAGACTATAAGATGTAAAATGCTGCTGGCGAGGGGTGTGCGTCTTGGCTGAAGGAGATAGAGGAGACTGATTGGGCAGCTCCCGCCAGAGGGAAGATGAAAAAGCAGAAGGGGTCAGAAGTTGGTTTAATGGATACAGGAAATACATGGGTGGAGAGGAGTGTCCTGTCATAGTGTGGGAAGAGCAACTAAGGTCACATAACAATGTGTAAGTTTTTTATATGACAAACTGATGTGAATTGTAAACTTCCACTTAAAGTACAACTAAAAAAAAAAAAAGCTCAAGGCTTTTTCTTATGGATTAGAGGTCAGACATGCCTCCTTTCTCCAAACTTTTTATCAGTTCTGATACCAAATGTCATGGATTGAATTACGTATCCCCCAAAAAATATGTTTCTCAATTTGGTTGGGTCTTGATTCCCACTACTGTGTGGCTTTCTTCTGTTTTGTGATTGTAATTTTAGGTTAAAGAGGGTTAGAGTGGAATTGTAATGCCTTTACCCTGGTCACATCACTGATCCAGTGTAAAGGGGGTTTCTCTTAGGTGTAGCTGGCACCACCTTTAATCTCTCATGAGATAAAAGGAAAGGGAAGAGAACAGAGACTTGTGGACCTCATACCACCAAGAAAGCAGTGCAGGGAACAGAACGTGTTCTTTGAACTCCAAGGCCCTGCACTCGAGAAGCCAAGTGAAGGTGAGGGGAAGGATCTTCCTCCAGAGCCACCAGAGAGAGACTTCCCGTGAAGCTGATGCTCTGAATTTTTACTTTTAGCCTGAAGAAATACATTTCTCTTTGTTAAAGCCATCCATTTGTGGTATTTTCTGTTACAGCAACACTAGATGACTAAGACATCAACCATCCCTCCCACAGTACTTCTATACTGGGTTTGGTAATTCAGTGCAATGGCCACATAAAACTCACAGACTGTACTCATAGGGTTTATTAAGGAAGCTACAGGTTACAATTCAAGTTTAGGAATAAACAGGATACAGTTGTTCAATCAGGACATCTTTGTCTCAGCTGTGCCACAGGCAGGCCTTTCCTTGGCCCTCAACTCCTTGGGCCCTTGCGCCTTTTGGGCTAGCCCAACCTCTGCCCTGCTCTGGAAAGAGTTACAAAGCTCTTTAGCTCCACTGAGAAGTACACAGAAGCATCCCACTCCACCAGCAACTTTCATACCTTAAGGTGCTGGGCTCTCTTGCTCTGTTGTGTTGGTCAGCAAAGCTAGCTCTGCCAGAGTGCTCTGAGGCATTCTACTCCACCAGCAGGCCTCCTGCTCTAAAGTTCTCAGTTTCTCTCTCCATGGGCCAGGGTGTTCACTGTGTTGTCTCCTGGTTCTGCTGCCTCTGTTGCTGCCATTTTTCTGCAGCTGTTTCTCAACACTTACTGTGTTACAGCTCTCACTCTCGTCTCCTCAGCCCAGGAGGCTCTCCATGCAGGGATATCAAGTTCAAAGGACACATTACAATCCTATTTCTTCTCCGTGGTGGTAGCTAAGTCTCTTCTTTTGCCTTTGGGATGGCAGAATTGAGTAATTTTCTTGTTAGGATTCCACATACCTTATTTGCAAGATCCAATCTCCATTATTAGCAAGTTGTCCAATCCTCTTGATGGGCCAAAGTGAAGAAAACTTGAAACACGTACTGGTGAAGATCAAAGACACAATCTTCAGTATGAATTACATTTCAATATAAATAAAATTAACGTCCTCACAACTGGACCAATAAGCAACATCCTGATAAATGGAAAAAAGATTGAAGTTGACAAAGATTTCATTTTACTTGGATCCACAATCAACATCCATGAAAGCAGCAATCAAGAAATCAAGACACATTGCATTGGGAAAATTTTCTGCAGAAGTCTTCCTTAAAGTGTTTGAAAGCATAAATGTCACATTTAATACTAAAAGTGCAACTGACCCAAGCCATGGTATTCTCAGTTGCTTTATATGCATGTGAAAGCTGGCCAGTAAATAAGGAAGACCAAAGAATTGATGCCTTTCAATTGTGTTGGTGAAGAATATCGAATATACCATGGACTGCAAAAAGAACAAACACATCTATCTTGGAAGAAGTACAGCCACAACGCTTGTTAGACGCAGAGATGGTTAGACCACATCTCACACTCTGGACATGTCATCAGGAGGGATCAGTCCCTGGAGGAGGACACCGTTCATAATAGAGGATCAGTGGAAAAGAGGAAGACCCTCAACAAGAGAGATTGATACAGGGGCTGCAGCAGTAGGCTCAAGCGTAACAGTGATTGTGAGGATAGCATAGGACCAGGCAGTATTTTATTCTGTTGTACATACAGTAGCTATGAGTTGGGACTTGATGACCCATAACAACAACACTCTGATATAACCTCATTAGTATAACAAAGAAAACCCCTGTCTCCAAATGAGATGACATCCACAGGTGTATTGTTAGAATTACAACATGTCTTTGCAGAATACCACTCAATTCATAATAGTTCTCAACTTGGAACTTCCATGTGCCAAAAAGGGATGTGCCATGTATATCAGTGTCTTTTGTGAATCAAGAAATCCCGGGACTTCCAGTGTCCAGAATGTTTATTGAGGGCCTCTGTATATATTTCAACTGCAGCCCACCCTCCTTAGGTCCATTGATGTCAAGGAAGTTTGTATCAGGAGGTTGATATCATGACATGTATCTTCCTGGAAGTCACACCCATAAATACCCAGAGGTGGGTCGGAATGCTCATCAAGGACTCTAACCATTGGGGAAAATGGGAGGTTTTATATGGGAGCTGTGTAGCATCTTTGTAACTTTTGTTTAAATCCAATTTTTTCCTTACATAAATGACATTATTACAAATAGGTATTTGTTTTCATGACTTCTCATCATAAACAGGATTTACAATACATATTTTGGCAGATATAATTCAATCTAAAAATTGAGTTAGACCCCCCCCCCCAAATTCATGTCCTGGCCACATGCAAAACACATTGACCCAGTCACCTCATCCCAGAAGTTTTAAATTAACTCCTAAATCCAAAAATCTCATCTTCTGCACCATCTAAATCAAGTATAAATGAGACTTTGGGTGTAGTCCATCCTGGGTGGGGCAAAATTCCTCTACAACTGTGAACCCATAAAATCTACAAGTTATCTGTTTCTAAAATACAATGATGGAACAGGCACAAGGTAAATATTTCCATTACAAATTGGAGAAATTGGAGGCAAAGGAGATGATGGGTACTAAGCAAGTATATAAAACCCAGCAGAACAATTTACATTAGGGTTCGAGGCTTGAAAATAATCCTCTGGTCTTTGGGACCACCTAGACAATGTCCTTGCCCTCAGGACTCCCAAGTGTTGACATGCTATCTAGATTTTGGCTGGAAGCTTCTTGGCCCTGGGCTTCCGTTCTGCCTTACAGGCCCACTGGGGAGGCAACTGTGCCCCCTCAGCTTTGGGTACTCACAGTCTCCTAGTCTGAGTGGACATCCCATCACCTCAGCCCCAGCAGGCCCTGTTCTTCTGCTCCTTGAGCACTGCAGTTCCCTCAGTCTTTCCATGTTTGGGTGGTGGCCCTATCCCAGTGGCGCACCTTAGCAACAAACTATAAAAATAGTGTGGAGGCAGTGTCAGACCTCCTCTAACTTCACAGGAGTTCAGAAGGGAGAATCAAACCCAACATCCCATGGCTGATTCCTATGAGGTGGAGGTCAGACATGCTTCCTCCCTCTGCTGTCTTTACCAATTCTGACACCAACCTTTCTTCCCACAGTATTCTCTTACTTTTCTGCTGGGTTTGATAATTCAGTGCAATGGCCACACAAAACTCACAGACCATACTTGTGGTTATGGAGTTTACTATGGAAGCAATGGGTTATAATTCAAGTTCAAGAACACTCAGGATACATCTCTTTCATCAGAACAGCTTCTTCCTAGCTGTGCTCATAGGTGTGACTTTCCCTGGCCCTTGGCCTCTGATCCACGGACCAGAGAGTCCAGCATGCTGTCTCCTGTTGCCAGGTCTCTGCTGCTGGGTCTTGCTATCTTCAGTGTTATAGCTCTGTCTCTGTCTCCTGGTTACAGGAGCCTCTCAAGAAGTGCAAGGATCCCAGGTCCAAAAGATGTGCTGGCTCCTGGATGTTTTTCCATGGTGATTATGGGATAGTCTCCTTCCCGTCTTTGGGATGGCTCACCTGGTACCTAGCTCGACGGTAAAATAGGCCAATCTCTTTGGTGGCTACAATTACCGTGTTACACAGTCCTACCCGGTCACTTGGGTGAGAGTTAAAAAGACCATGGCAAGAAGGCCCCACAGAAGTCATCTATCACACCACACAACCCTACATTCTAGAACTGAGTTGGCAAAGATTAAACTTTTTGAAACTCTGGAGGCTGTGGCCCTACCCTTTGAGATCCAGGAGATCATGGCTCTACCCTTTGAACACAAGCAAACTCTGCTTGCTGTACACCTTCCAACAGTTCTGCTGATCTCAGCTGCTCTACGGATAGTCTTTTTGTTTTCTTGGAAAACAACAGGTAGAGCTCCTTTGGTTTCCTTCTTGCCTGTAGAATTTGAAAAGATAGACAGTACTCTTAGTTCTTTCACTGTCCCCCTTAGCCTATGATAATGGGTATTCTGCCATAGTAATTGGTTTGAGCTATCAGTCATAAGCTTAATCTCTTTACCAGAAGATTATATAGCCATGTTCTTGGTGAATACTCTAAGGACACCTGTCCTTAGTTTGTAGAAAACAGAATTTTCCAAATTTTAAAATTCTGTTTTCATTTTGCAAACACTGGTGGCATAGTGGTTAAGTGCTACCACTGGTAACCAAAAGGTCTGTAATTCAAATCCATCAGGTTCTCCCTGGAAACTATGGGACAGTTCTACCTTGTCCTGTAGAGTTGGCATGAGTCAGAAATCAACTTGATGGCAATGCGTTTGGTTTTCCTTTTGCATGGTTCATTTTTAAGTCCATCTCTGTCCTCTCACATTTTACTGTAAGCAGGAAGGAGAAGCCATATGGCCCTTTAAGATCCTGCCTAGAAAGCTCACAAGCTCTACCTTCTGCTAAACATTTGAACATAATTCAGATAAGTTCTTTGCCACTGCAAAAAAAGCATTGCCCTTCCTCCGTTGACCAATGTATTTTAAAGCCTCACTAGAAGCACATTTAATGTTCACATGTCTAGCAACATTCTGCTGGTTGTGACACATATTCCCTAAGATGACCTGGACTTTCTCTGTAGCTATCCTCCTTTCCATCTGAGCCCTTGTCAGAACTGCCTTTAACATCCCTAATTCTACCAACAGTCTCCTCCAGGAAATCTAGGCTTCTAGCATTAGACATCTTAAAACTCTTCCAGCCTCCAGCCACTACCAGTACCAAAACTACTTCCACATTTAAAATCTGTTAGAACAATACTCCACTTCTGATACCAAATTCTGTCTTACTTATCTAGTGCTGCTATAACAGAAATATCACAAATGGGTGACTTTAACAAACAAAATTATTTTCTTACAGTATAAGAGGCCAGAAGTTCAAACTCAGGGTACCAACTCTAAGAGAAGGCTTTCTTTTTCTGTCAGTTATGGAGTAAGGCCCTATTCTCTTCTGAGCATCTCCTCCTGGATGATTTTCAGTTGGCTTGGCATCTCTGCCCCTATGGCTGCTTGTGGACTTGCTTGTTGAATCTCCTTTATAGATTAGAAGAGATTGACTCAAAACACACTCTACACTAATCCTACTGCTCTAAATAACAAAGGCAACCCACTTTCATATGAAATTAGGATTTACAACACATACAAAATTCAATCCCTACCATGTGTCCACAGATAGGACCTAGAAGTAATGATACCATAATAGCAATGAGCCTATACCCATCCAATTTTTAGCATTTAAATAGTACCCTCCAGTTAAAGGAATCGGGGATCCATGGAGAAATTGATGATTTTAGGACTACAACAGAGAAAAAAAACAAAGTGAGTCTGCAGCATCTTAAAAGTGGCAGAAAGTAAAATATTGCTTCCAAAACAAAACAATGGGAGCTGATCAAAGAAACACAGGAGCCAATCTGCAATAACTCCCAATGGCTGGAATTTTTTTCTCATTATTCCCAGATGTATTTTACTTTAGATAAAGTTTACAGAACAAACTAGCTTTTCATTAAACAATCAGTAGATGTACTGCTTTGTGACATCAATTACCAGCCCTGTGACATGTCAGCACCCTCCTTTCTTGACCTTGAGTTTCTTTCCTTTTTTTCCCCCACTGCTGTCATATCTATTCTGACCGGTAACAATCTTACAGGACTGAGTAGAGTTGCCCCATAGAGTTTCTTTTTTCTCCCCTTTTACTATAAATTAAGAACAATTTTACAGTCTGTATCACGTTGCTATATAACACCCAGAACTTTCACCTCTATTCTAGCTGCCACCTGCCCCACCACCCACATGACAGCACACTTCTCCTTTCATTTGGAATTTCCTGCAACCTTTTGATAAAGGTCTAGCATTCCTTGCTCGATCTACTCAGCTCCAGCAAAGTGTCCTTGAGACAACCCCATGTACATTTTTAAAGGATTGTTCACCTCCAGTGTCACTCTATGTTTTGTATGGTTCAGGTCAGTCTTTGTCTGGGGAGCTGGCCCTGGTACTGGATGCAGTTTGAGTTTAGAGAGTCTAGGGGCCATGCTCCCAGGGGGCCCTCCATTCAGAAGGAACATCAAGTGTGGTGTTTTGGTAGAGTTCTAGCTCTGCCCTCTACTCCATCACCAGCTGCTGTGTCTGGAGCTCTGTTCTGTGTACCCCATCTGGGCTATCATTGGTGGTGGCCAGGTACAATCTACTACTTCTGGTCTCATGCTGAAGCAGGCTATGGCTCATATGGCCCCTTCCATCTGGTGGGCTCATATCTTTCTCCTGTCCTCAATGTCCTTCATTTTCCCCAGGTCCAGGTGGACTAGGACCATTTGGTGCTATTTAAATGGCAGTTTGCTAGTTTTTAAGACCCTAGTAGCCACTCACCTTGGTGCGCTATCTTGAGAGAGGGAGAGAGAAAAACTTTGGGTATCCCAATTAGTTTGTATGTCCCTTGAGAGCATGCCCACCCTGATACCAGACCCCATTTCTCTGTTCTTCCAAGGAGGTGGTCCACTTTAAGGGGACAATTTGGTTTTGAAGTTGAGTAGTTGTGGGTACCCCACTTCTAGTGCATGCTGTCACATCTTATACACATCCCTAAACCTAACCACTATCTAATTTGTAATAAATCTCTCTCTCTCCCTGCCCCCCTGCCCCGTAAGCATCAAATACTGATTTTTACTGTGCTTAAAATGATTAGTTGCATCTTTACAGCAGTGGTGGCATCCAAAATTTGTCCTTTTGTGTCTGGCTAATTTTGCTCAGTACAATTTCCTCCAATGGTCCCACACTGATAGGTATTTCTCTAAGTCGTTGTTTCTTATCATTGCATAGTATTCCATTGTATGAATATACCACAGCTTGTTTAACCATTCGTCTGTTGATGGACACCTAGGTTGTTTCCAACTTTTTGCTGTTGTGGGGAAAGCTGCAATAAACATTGGCATGCAAGTATCTGAGTGGTATTCATTATTTTGGGGGGATATATTCCAAGGAGTGGGATTGCTGGATCATATGGTATTTCTATTTCTAGTTTTCTAAGAAAATGCCAAATCAATTTCCATAGTGTAGTGTAGAAGAAGAGTTCCAATCTCTCCAAATCCTCTCCAGCATTTATTATTCTGTATTTTTTGGATTATTGCCATCTTTGTTGGGGTGAGATGGTGTCTTATTGTGGTTTTGAATTGGATTTCTTTGATATCTAACGATTATGAACATTTCCTCATGTACCCGTTGGCACCCTGGATGTCTTCTTTGGTGAAGTGCCTGTTCATGTCATTTGCCCATTTTTTAATTGGGTTGTTTGTCATTTTGTTGTTGAGGCTTTGCAGTATCTCATAGATTAGAGAGATTAGGTAGTGGTCAGAAGCATGGTGGTCAAATATTCGTTCCCAGTCTCTGCCAAGCCAAGTGCCCAGTCTTTAGGTAGTCTTTTTACTCTTTTGAAGAAGGGTTTGGATAAGCATGTTTAATTTTTAAGAGTTCCCAATTACCTATTTTCATTTGTGTTTATTGAAGTTTGTTGGTGCTTTTTGGTAGATTGTTGATGCCGTGGACTAGCGCTTCCATCATCTTCCCAACTTTTCCTTCCAATAAATTTATTGTTTTAGCTTTTATATTTAAGTCGTTGATCCATTTTGAATTAGTTTTTGTGCATAGTGTGAGATAAGGGTCTTGTTTCATTTTTTTGCAGGTAGATATCCAATTATGCCAACATCATTTGTTGAAGAGACTGTCTTTATTCCAATTTACTTTCTCTAGGCCTTTCTCAAATATGAGCTGTTTGTAAGTGGATGAAGTTATATTTCGATTCTGTTCCATTGGTCTAAGCATCTTGACTACTGTGGCAGTGTAGTAGGTTTTAAGATCAGTAAGGGTGAGGCCTCCCATTTTATTCCTCTGCTTTAGTAATAGCTTATGTGTCTGTGGCTTCCTTCCTTTCCATATGAAGTTGGTGATTTGTTTCTCCATCTCATTAAAAAGTGTTATTGGAAGTTGAATTGGGATTGCACTGTATGTATAGATTGCTTTGGGTAGTATAGACATTTTCACAATGATAAGTCTTCCTATCCAGGAGCAAGGGAGATTTCTCCACTTGTGTAAGTCATTTTTTGTTTGTTGCAGTAGGGACCTGTAGTTTTCTTTGTATGGGTCGTTTACATCTCTGGTTAGATTTATCCCCAAGTGTTTTATCACCTTGGGGGCTATAGGAATTGGTAATGATCTGGTATTTTCCTATTTGGTTGTCTCTTGGCTGGTGTAAAGGAATCCTACTGATTTATCTTGTATCCTGATACTTTACTGAAGTCTTCTTTTAGATCCAGTAGCTTTTGGGTGGATTCTTGAGGGTTTTCTGTGTATAACATCATTTCATCCACCATTAGCGATACTTTGACGTCTTCTTTGCCAATTTGGAAGACTCTTATTTCTTTATCATGTCTAATTGCTCTTGCTGGGACCTCTAGAACAATGTTGAACAGAGATTTTGACAATGGGCATCTTTGTCTAGTACCTGTTCTTAAGGGAAATGTTTTCAACTTGTCTCCATTAAGTATGATGTTAGCTTTTGGTTTAGTGTAGATGGCCTTTATTATGTTGAGGAATTTCCCTTCTATTTCTGTTTTGCTGTGAATTGTTAGCATGTATCGGCGTTGGACTTGATCAAATGCTTCTTCTGCATCGATTGATAGAATCAAGTGGTTCTTGTCTTTTATTTTATTTACGTGATTATTACATTGCTTTCCTTATGTTAAACCATCCCTGCATCCCTGGCATGATCCTACTTGGTTGTGATGAACTATTTTTTTGATGTGTTGTTGAATTCTGTTAGCTAGGATTTTGTTAAGGACTTGTGCATCTAAGTTCATGAGAAATATTGGTCTGTAATTTTCCTTTTTCGGACTGTCTTTACCTGGTTTTGGTACCAGGGTGAAGCTTAATAGAAGCTTCATAGAATGAATTTGAGAGTATTCCATCTTTTTCTATATTGTAGAATACCTTTACAAGTAGTGGTGTTAACTCTTTTCTGAACTTTTGATAGAATTCTGCAGTAAAGCCATCTGGGCCAGGGCTTTTTTAATGGAAGTTTTTAAATTACCTTTTCAATTTCTTCTTCTGTAATGGGTTTGTTTAGCAGTTCTATCTCTGATTTTACTAGTGTAGGTAGGAGGTACTTTTCCAGAAAATTTTCCATTTCCTCTAGGTTTTCAAATATATTACAGTATAATTTTTCATAATATTCTTGTGTTATTCTTTGTATTTCAACAGGGCCCATTGTGATATTGCTGTTCTCATTTCTAATTTGGATTATTTGTTTCTTGCCTTGTTTCTTTGTTGTCAGTTTGGCCAATGGCTTATTGATTTTGTTGATCTTTTCAAAAAAACAGCTTTGGGGCTTGTCTACTCTTTCAATCATTTTTCTATTTTCTATTTCATTTATTTCTGCTCTAATTTTAATAATTTGCTTTCTTCTGGAACCTGATGGGTTCTTTTGCTGAGATCTGTTCTTGAGATGGTTTTTAAACTCAGGAGAGATATACTCAAGGTCATACTTTGGCTTTTTTTTCAATATCAGTTTGAATTTGCATATGAGCAGTTGATGATTTGCGCCACAGTCAGCACCTGGTCTTGTTCGGATTCTACGGCTGGGACAGGTGAAATATAAGATTAACCTGGAACATCTTAAGGTGACAGAAAGTAAAGAATTACCAAAAAAGGGGGGGAATGAGGAGAAGGGAGCATGTCAAAAGGACACAGGAGCCAATTTGAAATGGCACTCAATAGCTAAAGCTGGAATAATTTTAGTACAAGAATAAATAACTATACTATCAGATTATAGTCCAGAGCACATGTGAGGGAGGCAATCTGAGAACAGCCTGCTAGAGTTCTCTGTGTACAACAAATGAACCTTGTGCTCAGAACCAGAGGTATCAGCCTGGCTGCCTTGGTGAGGTGAGAATGAGCTGCCTTCCTTGACCCCAAGCACGTCCTGTAGTAGACGCTGGCTTATCAGCACATCCTCCCTTCTTGTTCAGAGCTCATGTTAACGTTCTCAGGAAGCACTTAGCTAAATGTGTGGTTTAGATCACACCTGGCCAACCCCAGTTCAGTATCTTTTCATGTGGAGGAAGGACGTCTCTGTTCTACAGCACAAGAGATGTGTATGCAGACCATCATCCTGGCATCAGGGGAAGTGAGGAGTGACCAAGTAGCCATGGGGAACTAAACAAATATCTTCTTTTGTAAAGATCAGCTCAAAAGAGGTTTCTTTTAGGTGGAGGGTAAAGATGTCTCAAATTTTTCTGAACTACTATGCAATCTCATCATAATATTGACTACTCCCCTGTGTACTCTCCATTCCATCGTTGGGTTCTGTAATTCAGTGCAATGTTTCAGAATTCACAAACTGTCAAGGAAATGGCTCAAGTAGTTGTGGAGGCTGGCAAGCAGGTTAGGCATCAGGCTGGAGGATTTTCTTGACCCATGTGCTGGCTAAGGAACCCAGGGTGGTAGGTCACATGTTGCCTCACAAGGCTACATAAGCTGGCAAATCCAGTCAGAAGATAGGCTGCTGGTTGAAGTTCCAAGAACTGGAGGTCACATGATGACAAGTTAGATGCAGGATCCAGAGCAAGATAGAGAGCTTTCCAAGACAATCCCTGTATGTTGGATGAAGATCATAACCTCAAGAGAATGCCTCTTATTGGACCAAGGTTGTGCCAGGGTGTGGCTTGAATAAGGTGGTAACGGTGATGCCTTGAGTCACACCCTGTAGGACCTGGTGACTCCAGATACTTCCCATCCTAACCCTACCTCATTAACATAATGGACAACTTACTATCAACCGGGACTATAACCACAGGGGTGATTTTGTTGTTTGTTTGTTATGCTGTTGAGTCAGTTCTGACTCATAGTGACCCTGTTTACAACCGAATGAAATACTGCCAAACTATATGCCATCCTCACAATCATTCTTGTGTTTGAGCCCATTGTAGTGGCTGCTGTGTCAGTCCATCTCATTGAGGTTCTTTCTCTTTATCACTGACCCTCTTTACTGAGCATAATATCCTTCACTAGGAACTGGTTCCTCTGATAATTTGTTCAAAGTTTGTGACATGAAGTCTTACCATATTCGCTTCTAAGGAGCATTATGGTTGTACTTCTAAGACAAATTTGTACATTCTTCTGGAAGTCCATGATATTCAATATTCAATATTCTTCACTAACACCACAATTCAAAGGCATCATTTCTTTTTCAGCCTTTCTTACTGTCCAGCTTTCACATGCACATGCTTGGGTCAGGTGCACCTTGGTCCTCTAAATGACATCTTTGCTTGTTTAACACTTTAAAGCTTTTGCAGCAGATTTGCCCATTACAAGATGTCTTTTGATCTCTTGACTGCTGCTTCAGTGGGTGTTAATTGTGGATCCAAATCAAAGGAAATTCTTAACAACTTCACTATTTTCTGTTTATCAGGATGTTGCTATTGGTCCAGCAGTAAGGATTTGTTTTCATTATGTTAAGATATAATCCCTATTGAAGCCCATAGCCTTGAATTTCATCAGTAAGTGCTTTAAGTCCTCCTAACTTTCAGCAAGCAAGGTTGTGCCATCTGTTTGTAACTGCCAAACTACCTTATAGCTGGATGACAAAGCTGACCAATCCCCTCAGTAGGGTTTCATATAGTTTCCCCACCTGCAATGGTACTATGTACATTATTTACATTATTATTAAGCTATCTAATCCCCTGTGTGGGCCATAAGCATCTCACTTGCATAGTCCCTCACATCAACCTAAACATACCCTTCCATTCTGCAGCATTCAAAACTAACAACAGTGCCTCTAAATTAGCCACTCTCATGATTCCTGATAATACTGATCTGAAGACTAATGCAACTCCTTTGCACTATACCCTTTGGTTTCAATAGTCACTTGGTTTTTCCCATTCTCCTCCCAAACTACCTTCCTGGTCACCAGCAGTCATAGGAGTACTTCCTGTTTTTCCAACGTAATTTTGATTTCTGGTCATTCCAGTCCTAGCTCCAACTGGGCCAGATCTGGGCTTGGTTCATTGCTAAAATATGCCCCTAGCTTATTTTTTCCTGCCATTGCAACTATTACTGATGACAGGAAATCAAGGACTTGTATGTCGGACACTTTCTTTGGCACTCTATATTTCCAAGTACATTATATTAGCCAGTTCCTCTGAGTTAGATCCACCATTCCTAAATTCCATGAGTAGCTTTTCCCTTGAGTAACTGATTGCAACATAAAAGCTGCAGAAACCAAAAGTTTCTTGTTTTCTCCTAAACCACATATTTCTCGTTTTTCTCTTGTTTTCTCCTAAACCACATATTTCTTGTTTTTTCTTATACCTTTTTTCTTCCAAACCACATATTCCAGTGAGTCTGGGCCAATACAGTGCATCTATCCATTCTGACACCAAGTAAGTTAATTTATAAGATTCAGCCTGAAGCTGGTTCCTATGAAATGGAGTATAAAGATGTCCCAAATACCCAGCTTTTCCAAACTGCTGGATCACTCTGTTATCTCTAACAGCAGTTACTCCCCCTTCCCTCCCTTCCTTCTCTTCCTCCTGTTTTTGGTTTTGGTAATTCACTGCAGCAGCTCCAGCACTCACAGAAGTCATAAACTGTAGTTACGATTAAGTGGCTTGTTACGGAAGTAACAAGGTACAGCTTGGAAGCAACATGAACAACTAGGGACACAGTTCCTTGGTCAGGATAGCTTCTTCTCACCTTTGCTGCTGTGTCCTGTGGGTCACTTTATGCCACTGGGCCATGCCAGGGCCTTGCCACTGCCAGGCCAAAGTGAGGTTCTTCTGCCACTGGGCCCTGCCGAGGGCCTTCTTGGGCAGCTGTTACAACTCCTAGCTACATGGGTTGTAAGTGGCACTGTATCCTTCTCCTGCTGCTATTGCTCTTGCTATTGCTGCAGCACCATCTCTTGCTGTTATTTTTTGTATTAGAGCTCCTCTCTCTCCCTCTGAGTCTCCCTTTAAGCTTAGTAGGATGGCAAAAATAACCAATTCACTTGTTAAGAGTTCCATACACCTTATTTTTCTAGTTCTGTCTCCACAAGATAGAATACATAGGAATCAAATTGACAACTTCTGTGGAAAGAGATGATAGAGAAACTCAGTATCATCAGTCAGAGCAAGGCCAGGGTCCAAATGCAAAACAGATCATCAACTGCTCATATACAAGTTCAAGTTGAAACTGAAGAAAATTACAGCAAGTCTACCAGAACCAAATACAACCTTAAATATACCCTACTTGGATCTAGAGGCCATCTCCAAATAGATTTGATGCATTGAACACTAGTGACTGAAGACAGATTATAGAAGGATATCAAGGACATCATACATGAAGAAAGCAAAGGTCATTAAAAAGAGGCAGGAAAGAAAAGACCAAAATGGATGTGAGAAGAGATTCTGAAACTTGCCCTTCAACACAGAGTAATTAAAGTAAAAGATAAAAAAATATTGAAGTAAAAGAGCTGAACAAAAGATTACAAAGTGCAGTTCAAGAAGATAAAGTATTATAATAAAATGTGCAAAAACTTAGAGTTAGAAAACCAAAAGAGAAGAACATGCTCAGCATTTCTCAAGCTGAAAGAACTCAAGAAAAAATTCAAGGCTTGAGTTGCAATGTTGGCAATATAGGCAAAATACAGAATGACAGAGGAAATATCAAAAGAAGATAGAAGGAATACAGAGTCATTGTGCTAGAAAGAATTGGTGGATGCTCAGCCATTTCAGGATGTAACCTATGATTAAGAAACAACCAGTAGTGCTAAAGGAAGAGGACCAAGTTGCACAGAATGCACTGGCAAAACGCAGGGCTCCAGGAATTGACATGTTTCAACAAATGGGTGCAGCACTGGAGGTGCTCACTCATCTGTGCTAAGAAATTTGAAAGATAGACACCTGGTCAGCCAACTGGAAGAGATCCATATCCATACCCATCCCAAAGAAAAGTAAGCTAACTGAATGCAGAAATTATTGAACAATATCATTACTCTCACACTGAAGCAAAATTTTGCAGGCCATTCAAAAATGGTTGCAGCAGTACACTGACAGGCAACTGCCAGAAATTCAAGGCAGATTCTGAATAGGACATGGAATTTGGGATATCATGAGTGATATGAAATAGTTCTTGGCTGAAAGCAGAGAATACTAGAGAGATATTTACCTGTGTTATATTGACTATGCGAAGGCATCTGTTCAAATTATAACAAATTATGGGTAATGTTACAAAGAATGGGAATTTCAGAACACTGAATTGTGCTCCTGAAGAACCTGTATATAGATCAAGAGGGAGTCATTGGAACAGAACAAGGGGATAATTCCTGGTTTAAAGTTAGGAAAGGTGTGCATTGGGGTGGTATTCTTTCATCATACTTATTCAATCTATATGCAGTCCAAATAATTTGAGCAGCTGGGCTCTATGAAGAAGAATATGGCATTAGGATTGGAGGAAGACTCATTAATAGCCTGCATTATGAAGATGACACAACCTTGCTTGCTGAAAGTGATGAACACTTGAAGCACTTACTGACAAAGATCAAAAAGTACAGCTGTTGATATGGATTGACCTCAATATAAACAAAAGTCTTAACAACTTGACCAACAAGCAGCATCATGATAAATGGAGAAAGACTGAAGTTGTCAAAGATTTCTCTCTCTCTCTCTTTTGTTTTAAATCCATAATCAAGTTTCATGGAAGCAGAAATCAAGAAATCAAATGACGGACTGGGCACATCTGCTGCAAAAGACCTCTTCAAAGTGTTAAAAAGGAAAAATACCACTTTGAGAACTAAGATGTGCCTGAGTGAAGTCATGGTATTTTCTCTTGTTTCATGTGCATGGGAAAGGTAGACAATGAAAAAGGAAAATGGAAGAAGAGTTGATGCCTTTGAATTAAAGTTTTGGTAAAAAAAATACTGAATATACTATAGACTGCCAAAAGAGCAAACAAATCTGTCTCAGAAGTACAGGCAGAATATTCCTTACAGCAAGGATGGTGAGACTTCAGCTCACATACTTCCGATGTGATATCAGGAAGGACCAGTCCTTAGAAAAGGACATGTTTGATAAAGTAAAGGGTCATTGACAAAGAGGACGATGGCCTTCAGGAGACAGACTGACACAGTGACTGTAACAGTGGACTCAAGTGTAAGAGCCATTGTGAAGATGGCTCAGGACCAAACACTGTTTTGCTATGTTATACATAGGTTCACTATCTGTCAGAATCGACTTGATGGCACCTAACAACCCTGACCCCAAGGATGCCATGTACCTTTACTACATAATTAGTAAGCTGTCCAATCCCCTCAGTGGATCACAGACACCTCATTTGTATAATACAACCCAAACTTTTGGTGCAAGTTACAAAACTGTGGCTAGAAGGGCATAATAAGTAATTCACTGCACCACAACTATACCTTAGGTGTTGGGAAACTTACAGTGTGTAATAGGTCAGATAGTAAATATTTTACGCTTTCCAGCCCAAACATGATAGTAGTGTTGTTCTTTTCTAAATACAAATATTTGCTTGCTTTTTTTTACAACACTTTGAAAATATGAAAACCATTATCTCCTAAGCCATGCAAAAAATAGGTTGTAAGCTAGGTGTGTTGTGCTGCCTGTGGTTTGTTTAGTCCTTCTTAGTAAATATGTTTATTACAGAGGCATGGAATAGCAATTCTGAACCTAGTTTACATATATACTAGCAATCAAGAGAAACAAAATCAACGTTAGATAATGACAGTCAGATTTCTAATTCTCAGAGAAAAAAGTTAAAACTAACCTAAGAGGAAAGACTAGAATGAGCCCTCCTAATGTTGCTGGATTAGAGATGACTGTAACAATAGACACAGTCAGGTTAGTATATATGTTATTAGGTAGATTCAGAAATACTTACAAATATGTGTGTATACATGGGTTATTACATAGGATATCTTTGTAGCTGTGTTCACTGAGAGGATCCAGAGGCAATGATACCCCAAAAGCAGTGAGAATATCCCATCCAGTTCTTAGTTTTTAAATACCACTGTCCAATAAAGAAACCTGGGGTCCATGCAGAAGTGGCTGATTTTAAGGCTGCCACAGGGAAAAAAACAAGGTGAACCTGGAGCATCTTGAAGTGACAGAAAGGAAAGAATTGCTTCTAAAATAAAAGAATGGGAGCTGGTTCAAGGGATATGGGAGTCAAACTGCAATAGCTCCCAATGGCTAAAGGTGGAATTTTTTGCCAACAGAATAATGATGCAATGGATTATAATCCAAAGTAGAAGGTAAATATGCATGATCTATACTGATAAAAATATGTCCATTACTAAATAAATGGGAGAAAAGACAAATCTTCCTTTGGAAAAGTCTATAGGGTGGCAAAAAGCTATTGCCCTTTAATATTTTTTAACTCTGAATTCTGTTCCCGCCTTTGAGACAATGCTGTTTCAATCTTCTCACTAGCTTCAGAACGTGACTGCCTTTCCTTGACATCACCTTCAGTGGCCTTTCTCTTATGCCCCCTAGTCTAAATAGAACGTAGGCTCATTCCACCTGTTCTTTCTCCTCATCTGTGTTAGCCACTCTCATACCATACTGCTTTCTACAAGTCTTTTTCTGTCTTTAAAAGCTGCTTCCTGTAAGTCAGTTTCCTTTGGGAGCTTTCTGTTTTTTTTTTTCCCTTCCCTGTCTTCTCCCTTCACAGAGGCATGCGTCCACTGTAGAGACACTAGAACTCTCGAAAGTTTCTTTTTTTTTTTTTCTAAATTATTGTGATTGAGTGAAAGTGTATAATCCAGTATAAATTTGCCTGCCTGTGTGCAGCATCCACTGCTGTCCCTGCCCGGTGCTAGCACACTCCTCCTGTCCATTCTATACATGTCATATTCTCCTAACAATCCCCTGTCCCCTCCTCTCCACCCTCTCCTGCAACTCCATTAAGAGGCCAGCAGGACGACACTCTATAGATGCACAGAACCACAAAGTACATACACAATATGGTCATTCTGTGTCACCGAGTCCAGTCCATTCCTATCAGAAGTGTTGACCACAGTTATGATTTATGGATGGGGGCAGGATCAGGACTAGGGGCTGTGCTTCCAGCAGAGCCTCAAGGCCCCTGGACCATCAAGTGTGGTCTTTTAGTGGAGTTCTCAGGGTGCACCCCTTTTTATTCTCATGTTGCCAGTGAGACTCAACTTTGTGAGCCCCATCACGGCTATTACTGATGGTGGCCGGGCACCATCTAGTTCCTCCGATCACATGTTGATAAAGTCACCCACTCACGTGGTCTGTCTTCTAGGTTCTCTTTCCCTCACGTTCTTTTGGTCCTTGGTGATCATCTGTTCCTGCTGAGTTGGGACCATTTGGTGTGCCTCAGATGGCAGCTCCTAGCTTTTAAGACCCCAGACACCATTCACCAATATGGGGTGCAGAAGACTCTCTTAGCAACATGTGGTAATTATGCCAGTTGGCCTTGATGTCCCTTGAGAGTATGGTCCCCAGCCTCCTGCCCCTGCTACTCTGTCCTTGCAATATTGGATTAAGACTGGAGAGTATTCATGCTATGTTGAAGTCCAGTTAAATTGATCTTCTTTCTAATGTGTGCTGTCACTGATGTCTATCAACTGTCTAATCTATAACCAACCCTCTCCCTTCCTCCCCTCCGTACCCTTGCAGCTGTCAAAGAGTCTTCTTTTCTGCACGAGTCTATTTTTAAATCTTTAGCGTCAGGGGTCTCATACAATATTTGTCCTTTTCCCACTGACTACTTTCAGTCAACATAATATCTTCCAGTTGAAACCAGGTTATGAGATGCTTCCTAAAAATCATCGTTGTTGTTTATCATTGTGTAGTGTTCCGTTGAGTATATATACCATAGTTTATCTCTTTTTCTTTTTGAAATTGCAGAAGGGCGTGGCCATATTACTTCTCGCCAGCCTCCTGAAAGCAATTTAATCCCGTCTATGATTTCCTTCAAAGCTCAAGCCTCTAACAGTCTATGCCTTTTCGCAGTATTGGTGGCTTTGGCGGCTTCAACGTTTTCCCCGGCTACTGGCATAAAAGAGCGGCCTTTTGCATTTGTACGGCAGACCTTAAAACATGGCCGATTCCTGAAGGACAGGCGCAGACCTACCGTCTTCTGAGGCCAACGGAATCCAGTCGTTCGCGATCCTCCAGAAGTCACAGGCCCTCGCCGGCCGCCGTAGGCGGAAGTGATTTCTGGGCAAGGGCTAGAGAAGTAGAGGCCGTTAGCCGAAATAAGTGCAACGTTTGGGAAGTCGCGGTTCAGGAGAAAAACAGGCCAGTGTGTGTTTTGTTCTTGGAACAAGGCGAGGAAGGTGTGCGCACGTGATGTAGTGAGAAACCATGGAGTTTGGGGCAAGCAAGGTGGGAGTCCGGTGCCTTTTGGGTGTGGAAGTGAGAAAAGAAATAGAGTTCTTTAAGTGAATAATCGGCTAGCTGGCTGGCCCTGAACTTGTTGAGGAGCGAAGGAGAATATTTTAAAGAGAACGAAGGAAGCGCAAACAGACTTTCTAAGGCATTGGTTAACCAAGAATTTCGGTTAACTTAATTGTGAGGGGCGGGATTATAAAAACGGCGAAGGATAACCGATTGGTTACTGTGGGGTATTGGTGTCTTTATGATTGGTTGGCTTCTATCGACTGGATCAGAGAAACTTTTAACCGTCAAACGGACATGATACCGGTCTGTTAGGTCCCAAATAATGCATTCCCAAGGGGCGCAAGCGGTTTGCAGTTGGCTGTAACCGAAAGGTCGGCTGTGGGAACCCAACTAGAAGTTCTGGGGAAGAAAAGGCTTAGGGGTCTACTTCCGTAAAGATTTCTGTTTAGTGGAGTTGATTTTGACTCATAGTTGACCCCGTATGACAGTAAAACTGCCCCATAGGGTTTTCTTGCCTGTAATCTTTACGAAAGCACAGTGGGCCAGTCCCCCCCCCCGCGGAGCGGCTGGGTTGGTTCTACCCACTAACCTTTGGTCAGCAGCTGAGCGTTTAACCACTGCTTCGTCAGGGTTTATAGCCAAGATTATAGGCAAGAACATTAGGGAGCGCAGTTCTACTGCGTCACACATGGGGTCGCCATGACTCCCTGGCGGCTAGCAACAACATCCTCGGCTGAGAGAGGTCAGACTTTACCCAGGACACTTGGCATAAATTGTGTGCAGTCCCCAAAAAATATCCCCGGGAAATGTCCTAAGTTACTGGAAAGGCAGAACAAATTTTATGCCTTGAGTTTGAACATTTAACAGGTGTGAGACAAGGGATGAGCGCCTTTGTACAAAGATTAAGTCTGTCCTGATTGTCAGGGTACGTGAGATGTCAGGGTAGAGGTCTTTGCAGATCTCTCTGCTTGTAAGAAGTGTTGGTATTTAAAATGGATGCAGTGTGGGGTTCTGGATTTAAAATAGGCCTCAGCAATGTTGGGGACATGGAAATCAAGTCCAGATTTTATGGAGCGGGATGGTATGTGTCTGGTATAGAGGCTTGTAGGGACTGAAGCTTTGGAATTCCAAAGATTCCAGACTTGTGGTTGGGTTGAGATTTGAACCTCTGTTGTTGATCTCCAGGCAGTAGTTTGAAAGCCTTCGTTTAGGTATTCCTGTGTCTTCTCCTCTCTTATTCATTGGTTGGCTAAGTAGAGACAGACTAAGGGACTAGTCCATTCATGTCCATCAATTTATGTATTGCTCATGGCTGCTTTCCTGCCATATACAGGTACCTTGCTCAGTAGCATTCCATTGTTTGAATATATGACCCAAGCCCACTGCTGTTTAGTCCATTCTGAAAGTGCTATGTGGGTGTGTAGTGTCAGAATGATTAAGTGAGAAAGTAGGGATATGAGTTATCTTCACATTTTGGAAATTAGCCTTGTCAGCTATTATTTGTGCTCTTAGACAATCATTTAGGTTCCAGTTCCTATTATAGCGAGTAACAGGATTGGATGAGTTGAGGTATGTGGTATAATTCTAGCCAAGTATATATGTGTATATATGTGAAAATCTGCTTGTGATTTGTAGGAGAGCATTTTTTCTTTTAAATGGCAGTTCCTTGGATCTCTTTTCCCATGTAGATGATGATATTGGCTGGAGAAACCTTAATTTTCTTTCCCACTTTTTGATGTTTATGTCCTGTGTTTATCCTGATGCATCAACTCGGTTCCATAAGAATGGCTTGGAGCAGTATCCCAACTCCTCTTATTTCAGGAAAGCAAGAGACAGTCGTTATCAACATCAACAGCCTACGGCTAATTCCTATGAGGTAGAAGTCAGACTTGCCTCTTCACGCTCCAACTGTTGTTTTTTTTTTAAACCAATTTTGACATCATCTGCTGGGTTAAATAATTCCTTGCAGTGGCCACACACAACTCAGAGACCATACTCATGATTCTGAGGTTTATTAGGGAAGTAAAAGGTTATATATAATTCAGGATCAGAAAATACTCAGGATGCAGTTCTTCCATCAGGGCCGACTTTTCTCAGCTATGCTCATAGGGAGGTCTCTCTCTGGCCCTTTGGCTGCTCTGCCCCGCTTGGGCAAGTGTTACAAAGGTCTTTCACTCTGCCAGTAAATGCCTGGATGAACTCTACCTTTCCAGGAATCTTAGACGTGAAGGCGTTGCGCTGTTGCTCTTTGGATCAAGAAGCCCAACACACCATCTCCTACCACTCTTCAGGTTCGGCCACCACTGCTGTTGCTACTTTCCCTCTTGTTACTGCTGCACCACTGTCTCTCACTGTTTTACTTTAAATTTTGATTAAGTGAAAGTATACAGTCCAAATTAATTTTGCATGCCTGTCTATCTGCAGCTTCTTCTGCTCTCCTTGCCCAGTGACAGCACACTCCTCCTTTTCATCCTATACTTGTAGGATCTTCTTAACAAGCTCCTGTCCCCTCCTCTCTACCTTCTTCTCCCCATCTAGAAGGAGACCAGTAGGACAGTATCCTATAAATGCATAGAACATAAAGTACACACACCATATTGTCACATTGTGTCCCCGAGTCCAGTCCATTTTTGTCTGAAGAGTTGACCTCAGGAGTATTTCTGGACAAGGGCAGCAGCAGGTCTAGGGGCCATGTACCACTGTCTCTTGATGTCTTCTATGTGATAGCTCCTCTCTCTGTCTCTCGTCATGTCTCCCTTTGAGCAGAGATGACAGAACTGCCCAATCCCCTTGTTAGGGTTCCATACGTCTTTTTCGCATGGTCCTATCCCCATAAAAGTGCCACGTACCACATCTGCAAGCTACCCACTGCCTTTGGTGGGCCACAGGTGCCTCACTTGGCATACTCCCCACACCGTCATTTGGTGGGAGTTACGAAGACTATAGCTAGGAAGGCCACATTCAGTAATTAACTGCACTGTACCTCTAATGCAAAATATGAAAGGAGGGTTACAGCTTGGGGCACAAAACTTTGTCTTATTGGCTACTCATGGAATTCACTTGCAATATTGTCTAGAGTGAGCATCTTTCCAGGAGGTAGTATTATATGATTATAAATTCACTTAGGATTTCAAACTTAATGAGTTTTGTATTATTATATTAAGACTAAAAAATGTCTAATTGGGCCATGTCTCCAATTAATTTCGTACATTCTTTGTGTCGCTTCCCTTTCAGTTTTGATCATCTCAGTACAAATGAATATGAATAGTCATTGGTCTTTCCAAAGGACAAGGTTTTTGTATTGATGCTCTTTCATTTCTCTGTTAATTTTTGTAAATGTATTGTTTACATTTTTGTAGATGTATTGTTTACAAAAGGTACAGTTCAATTGTGAAGGAACAGTATACAAGGAAGCAACCATTGCTTAGGTAAAGAGATAGAACGCTGCCAAAACCCAGTGCTCCCAGTTGTATCTAGATCTCACACTGAAATGTAGTTATCATCTTGGTCTTCATAAAACACACTTCCAGCATTTTGTTTATACTTTCACTGTGTAATTATTATAATTTATTTAGTTTCATATATTTTCAACTGAAAATAAATCATGTGCCTTGGGTTTTTAGGGGGAGGGGTCAGGATTCTTTTGTTCAGTAGTGTATTTGTGGGAATCATTAATGATTAGGACTTGCTTTATAACAAGAATTAACAAGTGTATTCTGCAAATAGCTATACTGCAAGTGTTGTAGGTTTTACAGGCCATGAGGTCTCATGATTCTTTATTTTTGTTTAGTTTTATAATCCTCTTTAGTGTTAAAAAGCATTTTTCCTTTTCAAAGGATGTAGTTCTTTAGCATTCATTTTTTGAGTATATAGCAGCTTTTCCTACTGTCAGTGTACATGTGGGTTGTTTGAAGTTTGGGCTATTGTAAATAATGCTTCTGTAAAAATTATATGTCTTGTGGTTTACATGTACACTGAATTTTGGGGGATATATACCTAGATGTGTACCTTGGACTTAAATTGTTATTTCAAAGAGTACGTATGATGTCTAGTAGATAATGCCTAGGGCTTTTCTGAAGGCCCTTGTAGCACGCTGGCTAAACGTTTGGCTGCTGACTGAAAAAACTGACAGTTTCAGTCCACCAGCTGCTCCTTGGAGACCCTGCAGGGCCGTTCTGTTTCCTGTGGGGTCGCTATGAGTCAAAATCAACTCGATGGCAGCTAGAAATTGTTTTCTAAAGTGGTTGTACCACTGCAGTTCCACCAGCTGAATATTCTTTGCTGGGTGGTTAGTTAATGTTTTCTGAGGCCTGTTTAAAATGTTTCCGTACTGTAATTTTATCATATCTTCCTAAATATTGATTTTTCATTGAAAGTCACAGCTGACCCTATGTTGACTTTTTATGTGTTGTGAGGTAAAGATCAATATTTTTTTTTCTTTCACAGATGTATCTGGTTGTCCAAGCACCATTTTGAGAAGACATGTTTTACCCATATCTGTATAAATTCTGTATCTTAGTTTTATTGCCCAAGTGTGCAGAATGTTCTGAGTCACCAAATAAAGAGACAGTCAGCAGTACTGAAGACATGGTTTTAAGGTAAGTGCCAGATCAGTGACAGCATCTGAGCCTATAGGTAATGTGCCACTCATACAGAATTCTCCCTTCAGTTTACAGGTCCTGAGTCCTTGGCCGCAAAAGAATCACTACAGGGGAAAAGGTTCCAGGAGTTGGATATTGTCATTTCTGGGGATACGTTTCACTAGAGACTGAAATAGCTGAAGACAAATTTAAAAGACTCAACAAACAGAGCATTCCAGTTTCTGGCCATTTCCTGAATACAAAAGAACATGGAGAAGATACAGGTGTTTGGTTTGTTTTATGCTTTCCTTTGTTCCCTAATAAATTTGTAGATGCCTATGAAAACCTTGGTAGCATGGTGGTAAAGAGCTATGGCTGCTAACCAAAAGGTCAGCAGTTTGAATTCACCAGATCCTCCTTGGAAACCCTGTGGGGCAATTCTAGTCTATCTTGTACAGTGGCTATGTGTTGGAATTGGCAGCAGTGGGTTTAGGGTTTTTTGTTTGTTTTTGTTTTATAAAATATCAGTTACATTAATATGAAATGTGTACGTTTGGAAATATAGGGCCTGGAAATAAATAAGTTTAGATCCTGACTTCATCATCAGGCAAAGTAAGAGCTAGAATGCTGGTCATAGGCAGATTACTGATATTGGAATATAATGTATGACCAGTGAATCCTGTGGGTTACATTAGCTAACAACTTGCATTTAACATCTCCCACCAACAAGCAAGAAAATGATGATGCTTTACAGGATAAACACTGATTTAAGGAAAAAGATCAGTTTCTTGGGGGAGGGGGATGGATTTCAACATTTTGTGGGACTTTTGTCTGAGCAAGTTTGGTTTTTCCTAGAGGTGATGTGGATGGTGTCCTGAACAGCAGCATCCTGTAATGCAAAAGCTGTTTTCCTAGGGCTGTTTCTTCCAGGGTTCATCATAGACGACTGTAAGACTAGACCAGGCAAACCCAGTAGACACCAGGAGACAAACACAAGTTAACTGTGGACTCAGCCTTTTGGTGGTCTGTACTTATTTAAATAGGTTTCATCGAGCTAGTTTAGTAGTAACAGGGGTTGAGTACTGCAATACTGAAGACACTGAGATGCCCAGAAGGGGCCTGTGACAGATACCGTGGTGCAAGTCTCAGAAAAGGCCCTGCAGCAGAGTCACTGGTGACAGCAAAACCTGCTGCTAGGAATCTAGCAAAGAGAGCAAGAAAAGGAAAGTTACAGAGTGGGTTTGGACATGGGGAAAGATTCTGCATTTTCTAAGATGCGGTGAAATTCTGAAGGAAATAACTTAACAAGTCCCTGTTGTACCAGGAATCACTGGAACTGGATGATGTGACTGTGAAGTTCACGTGGGAGGAGTGGCAGCTCCTGGACTCCGTTCAGAAGGACCTGTACCAGAATGTGATGTTGGAGAACTACAGCAACCTGGTATCCGTGGGTGAGGACAGCTTCCCTGTGTCACGCGGGGTGCCTAGACAATGACCTTTCCTTTCTTGGCTATCGAAAGTTTAGGAGTTTCTCTGGTGCTCTGAAGTAGTAGATTGTCAATCAGATCTCTGGCCCTAGATTAAAGGGGGTACAATCCCTACTTCTGGAGAAAAACCGTGTATATGAGAAAATTGTTCTGTCCCAAATGAAACATTCTGCAGTCTTTACAAACCCAAGTGCATTTGATGGGTCTAAGATTCTGTTATTTCCCTCGAACAGGGTATCAGGTTAGCAAACCAGATGCACTCTCCGTACTGGAACGAGGAGAACCACTATGGAGTTCAGAAGATGAAATCTATAGTCAAAGCTTTTCAGGTGAGTGAAGTAAAACCATAAAAAGGGAAGGCTCTGGAAGTCACATTCTAGTGAGACAAGATATCACAACTGTGAAGGCTGTCTGTGGGTATGTAACAGTGTCTCCACCTATCCCTCTCCTACGTGGAACCTCTTTTTCTCTGTTGAGTTTAGAGAAAAATATACCTCTTTGCCTCTTCTGAGATCAGATCCTTGTTCATTTATTCTGCATCTTGATATTTTTGTTTGTACAGTCCTTTCTAGGATTCTGAAATCTACATTCTTCTGCATGTCCTTCTACCTCCTTTGCTTTGAAGTTTCACCTTTCAAAGAGTGAACTTTGAGTTCGTAACAGTCTACTGAGTACAGCCTTCCTTCCCCATGGGTAATAATGATTTTACACCTTAAAATTCACCCCCACCTTGAGTATTGTAACCCCACAGTAAACTAGTCTTTCATTATGCCTTTATCTGCTTCCTTAGCTTCTGTTTTCCTATATTCTGAGGTTCTCCAAAGATCTGATTTCCACATTCTCATAAATTCTTATAACCTAGAGTTAAGTTCCTTCTCCTCTCTAGGAGACTGCCAACTGACGCTCTGTTAATAATATCTAGTGTAGACTTAAACCAGTTGCCACTGAGTTGACTTCAACTTGTGATGACCTCATGTGCATCAAAGGAAAACTTCTCCACGGAATTTTCAGTAGCTGATGGTTTGGAAGTAGATTGTCAGGTTGTTTTTCTGAATTGCGGACTATAACTTCCAAACTTTTGGTTAGCAGCTGGGGATGTTAATTGTTTGCATCACCCAGGGACTGCAGATAGATTTTATGTATTTTGCTTACCTTGACAACACCAGTATCCCGGTATCCCCAGAGAACTAGAATCATTCTTTCCCAGGCAATCCAATATATTTAGGTTTTAGTATTGTATATCTTGAATTCTAGTTATCTTGTTATTACCTTGAATTCTGCATGTGTTGGGGCTCTCCCCTTTACAGATCTCTGTGTGATGATGCTTAACTAGCACAGGCACAGCATGAGGAGAAAAGTGGCAAACCCCACTGCCAGTGTGGCAGCTTGTCTGCTTTTGGAGAGTATGTGCTCCTTCAGCTCGTTGTAATATTCTTTGAGAGTTATTGTTTCCTTCTTTTTGGAGGAATAGAGGTGAATGGCCTAGGTAGACTAATGGTTGGAATGTTGACTACAGGAAATTTCCGTTAAATGTGAGATCAGTGTTTTGAGAAAGTTTGTTTGATGGTGACTGCAGAGTAAAGAAGGGCATGTGTTAGGAATGGGATCACCACATAGCTGGCCTGTGCTGACTTTGGCCTTTGTGACTTCAGCATCTGTGCTGCTGTCTGGCACAGCTCATAGCCAGTATAGCAGTTTTATTCAGCTCTTTGATGGATTCCTAGCAGCAGGTTTGTACTGTCACCAGCGACTCTGCCACGGGACCTTTTCTAAGGCTTGCACCACTGGAACTGCTGTGAGCCCATTCTGGGTGTATCACTGTTTTGAGTATTATAGCACTCAAGCCCTGTCACTGCTTTTTAAGGATGATCTTCACCTCCCCTCTCTCTCTTTTCTGTTTTCTTTCTTCCTCCTGCTTATGTCCATCTCTATGAGATTGGCTCCATGTATAAGCAAACCCCTGATCAATTTAAGATATAGTCCCCCAACCTGGGCCCAAATTGACTAATCCCCTTAGTAGGCCACAGATACTTTATTTGTGTAGTCTGTTGAACAATTCCTGCAAGGTGTATACCAATCAGATGGCAGGCTGTAGTCCAGGACCAGACAAAAAAAAAATCAAACCGCAAGTTGTTTACAGCTTACCTACAAAGCATCAATTAACCTGGACCAAAGTAACAAATGTTCTGGGGTAGAAAACAAGGGCTAAAGCAGCTCTTTGGGGCTTTGGGGAGAAATCTCTTAAACTGTTTTACCAAAGAACCTAGCAACTGATTTTACCACTGCTCCATAAATATAAGGAGTGTATATGTATATCCTCCACACTAGCACCATCCCTGAAATAATTGTCATTCAGCTAGGATTTTTGGAATGACTCTGTTCTTCACCAGTTTGGATCAGGTAGCCTTCCAACCTCTGTGGTCTACTGCTCCAAGTGACTGTATTCTACAGTTTCTATATATTTTGTAAGGTCTTATTGAGGAACAGTCAAATATATATTTATTAATTGTATATTATATTACCTATTTTGTATGTTAACTGCTTTTAGCTTTTGGGTTGTTTATATTGTGTTTTAACCAGTGCACAAGGAACATTAAGTGTTGAGTATCATTTATACTTATAGGATTGTCGCTAAAGAATCACCTCACATCAAAGCATTTTTAAAAATACTGTTATTCAAAATCAAGATGATGGAAGGATTCATTGTTCTTTTCTTTTCTAGGACTCCAGAAAATTAATGACTGTCTCTTAGGGCATATGCCAAATGAAAGTAAACTGACTAGAATAGAACAATGCTCTGAAGATAATACATTTGAAAATGCTGATCAGCACTACAGTCATTTTGATTTAAAGCAAGATCATAGTATGCTTGACTTACATGGAAAAACAGTGAAATCAATTTTAACGTTAATCAGTCAGTACAAAAAAGATGAAATAAAGAACTCTGCTAAGTTTACTGGAGATGAGGAAATCTTTCTCCATAAAAACTGTGAGAAATTTGACACTGAATTTAAATACCATGAGAGTCAAAAATCCAACAACGTGAAGTCCCACATCACTGAGTACCATAAAACCGACAAGATAGAGAAGCCACATGTATGTAGTGAATGTGGGAAAGCCTTCTTCTGGAAGTCTGTGCTCATGAATCATCGGATGATTCATACAGGTGAGAAACCCCATAGATGCAGCCTCTGTGGGAAAGTCTTCTCTAAGAAGTATGTGCTCACTGAGCATGAGAGAGCTCACAAAGTTGAAAAGTCATACAAAAGCACAGATTGTGGCAAAGCATTCACAGTGAAATCAGACCTCAGTATGCATCAGAAAACTCAGAAAGTAGAGAAACCCCATAGATGCAGTGTGTGTGGGGAAGCCTTCTCCCGTAAATTTATGCTCACTACCCATCAGAAAGCTCACACAGAAGAAAAATCTTACGAGTGCACTGAATGTGGCAAAGTGTTTGTCACAAAATCAGGACTCAATATGCATCAGAAAACTCACATAGGAGAGAAACCCTGTATATGCAGTGAATGTGGAAAATGTTTCAACCGCCAGTTAAGTCTCACTGTTCATCAGCGAACTCATAGGCAGTCATCCTATACATGCACAGACTGTGGTACGGTCTTTGTCAAGAAAGCATGGCTTACTATACATCAGAAAACACACAAAGTAAAGAAATGCTTTCAGTGCAGTGAATGTGGGAAAGCCTTCAACCGAAAGAAACAGCTGCTTTTGCACAAAAGTGTTCATACAGGAGAAAGACCTTATATATGCAGTGAATGTGGAAAATGTTTCTTCCGTGAGTTAAGTCTCATTGTTCATCAGCGATCTCATGCTAGACAGATATCCTCTGCAGGCGTGGACTGTGGCAAAATCCTTCTTAAGAAATCATGGCTCAGTATACATCAGAAAACGCATAAACTAGAGAAATCCTTTCAGTGCAGTGAATGTGGGAAAGCCTTCTACCGAAAAAAACAACTAAACTTACATAAAAGAATGCATACAAGAAACAGACCCTGTGTCTGCAATGTATGTGGAAAAAGTTTTGACTCCACCCTTGAACGTTTTAACCATAAATTAACACACACACGAGAGAAATATGTAAATTCAGGCAAGGTGGAAGACCCTTCTTCAGTGAGTCACAGCTCAGCACATACCAGTGATTGCATGCAGGGTAAAAACCCAGTTAATACAGTGACCCTGCAAATGCCTTCTTTGGCATCTCAGTCTTCATTAAACACCACTGGATTCCTAACAAATAGGAATATTGTTCTTCTGGGACAGCCTGTTCCTGGACGTGAGCCCTCAGGAAATAACAGAGAATTTGTACAGGAGAGAAATATTATTAATGCAGTGAATGTGGTAGTGCCTTCAGTGATCAATTATGTCTTATTTTATGTCACAGAAAATGTTACTCTCCAGCTTATCTAGTCAGAAGATGTATTGTTTACATTAGATTAAGTAGACATGGAGTAATTTCTGTGAGGGATTTGTTTAGTTAGATTTTTAGGAGTTAGAAGACCTTTAAAACTTATGATAATTTCTTTTTGAAAAACCAGTGGCCACTGAGGTGATTCCTATTTACAGTAATCCCACGTGTTGAAACTGTGCTCCAAAGAATTTGTAATAGCAGCTTTTTGGAAGTAGATTACCAGACCTTTCCCCAGAAGCATCTGTGGACATGAACCTCCGAGCTTTTGATTCACTCCTGAGCATTGCACTGTTTCTTCCACACATGGACTCCTTTAATAATGACTCCTTTTAATAACATTTAAACATCTTAAGAAACATATATATTTTATAAATGCTCATATCTCCTTGGATAGTTTATAAATTTCTTGATAGTTCTTGTGACTATTTAAATCTGAAAGCTATAAACAAAATTTAACATTCACTTTATTATGGCACAAGCTATACTTGAACTGTTCATTTCTCATAAGTAATGCTTGCCTACCAATGTGGACCACACAGATGACGATTGAGCTGTGTTTACTGAGAGAAATGTCTATCATTTCTATTATTCCAGAAGGTTCTGTTGGAAAGCACTGGTTTACGTCTTTTTATATTTCCTAACACCTGAAAAGTAACTAATATATTGATTTGAAAAGTTAATGAGTGAACCAATAAATTAAGAGTATTTTGCATCAGAATGAATGAATCATTGGAAAGTAGTGCCTAAAATTGAGTTGTTGCCCAGAAACTTTTCCTGCATAGGCACAGAATACCAATTCTGTAACTTCTTTATGTGTATACTAGGTCTAAGAGCTAGGTAAATCAATTTTAAATAATCGAAGCCAGTTTTTTTCACAGAAAAAGAAGCTATGACTAATATAGGGGAAAAGTGTATTATGCACCCACTGTGTGGTACAGGACTAGAGTAGATATAATAATATACGCTCGTATTTACTTTGATATGTGTAAGATAAGTACGTAAATAGTTAAAAGATGTGAATATGTGTGGGTTACTAGCTATGTTCACAGAGAGCACCTAGATGTAATGACACCCCCACCCCCAATAGCATGCTCCAGTCCAGGCCTATGTTTTTAAATACTACTCTCCTACAAAAAGTACCAGAGTTCTTTACAGAAATGGTTGATTTTAGGGCTGGAACAGATAAAGTACGAGAGGAACCTTGAACATCTTGAAGTGACAAAGTAAAGAAGTGCTTAAAATACAGAAGGATGGGGGCATGCCCAAAGGAGACAGGGGCTGACCTGCAATAGTACTCAACAGCTAAAGCTGGAACAACTTCACTAATGAAATGATGCTCTTGGGTCATATTCAGAAGTATGTGTGTGAAGGAAGCAGTCGGAGCACAACCTGCTAGCTTTCCCTATAAGCTACTAATGAACCTTGTGCTTAGCACTGAAACAATCTCCTCTGATTGTTAGGGTGTGAGTGGACTCTCTTGCCTAGGGATCGTGAATCGACACATACCCTGTAGCAGATGGTGGCCTGTCAGCACATCATCTGCTCTTGTCCCGAACACATGTCAACATTCCCATGAACAGCTTAGCTAAATATACATTAGATTGCACCTGAATAACCCTTTTGTCTTTTTCTGTGGAGGAGGGAAAGAGATCTGTGTTCTGCAGCACAAGAGGGGTGTGTGTAGGCCCTCGTCCCTGCACCAGCAGCTGTGAGAAATGACCCACTTGCTATGGCAAATTGAGGTCTGCTATTGAAGCTGACCTTGCTCTGTCTTCTCTGATTGAGTAAAGTATTGTTTATCCAGTGTGTGTGTGTAAGTCATGTCTTTCTTGGCAATCTCAACACATCCAAATATAGAGTGAGTTTACTATCTTCCGTGTGATGGGAGTTCTCCCCTGGACATGGTAACAGCTGTCGCTTGCTAAACAGTGTGAAATATCCATAATCTATACTGATGTAAGGAAACTCTGGTGGCACAGTCGTTCAGTGCTACAACTGCTAACCAAAAGGTCAGCAGTGCACATCTGCCAGGCACTCCTTGGAAACTGTGGGGCAGTCCTACTCTGTCCTATAGGCTATACTATGAGTCACTATTGTCTTGACGGCACTGGGTTTGGTGATTTTTTTTATACTGATGTAAAAAAAAAATTAAATGCATAAATAAATGGGGATGGGACAAATTATTCTTTGGGGATAGTTCAAGACTCTATATGAAGATACACACCTTACTCAGTGAAGGGCAGAATTGGCTCCTGCCTTTGAGTATGGACTAATTTGTGACTTCCTTTTCAAAGAATAGAGTGTAAAATGGTAAAAATAGTAAATTAACTGAGAGAAATTCAAATCATATCTTAATGAAGATATCAATGTTATTTTCATAATTTGTACCTCTAGATATGAGGTGATAAGAAAGGCACTTCAGCTCTGAGGTGTTGCACAACCCCATTCTAAAGAGGAAAGTAATTATCACTTTCCTCGTGAAACACTAATAATCAAAACCCAGAAGAGTTGTGGAATGAAATCAAGGACATGTGTGAAGAAAGCAGGAGGTCCTTAAAGTGAGGGGAAAGGAAGAAAAGACCAAAATGGATGTCAGAAGAGACTCTGGAAATTGTTCTTGAACCTAGAGTATCTAAAGTGAAAGGGAGAAGTTACCAAGTAAGAAAACTGAAGAAAAGATTTCAAAGGGTGGCTCAAGAAGAGAAAGAATTACAACAAAATATCCAAAGACCTAGAGATAGAGAACTAAACAGGAAGAATGTATTTGGAATTTCTCAAGCTGAAAGAACTAAAGAAAAGATTGAAGTCTTGAGTTGCAGTATTGAAGGATGCAATGGAGGCAAGTCTTAAATGTCTCAGAAAGTGAAAAGAAGCTGAAGAGAGTACACAGTCATTTTACCAAAAGGAATTGGTTAATACTCAGCCATTTCAGGAGCTACTATGTGATCAAGAACTGATAGTAATGAAGGAAGAGGGCCAAACAGCACTGAAGGCATTGGTGAAAAACACGGCTCCAGAAACTGACAGAATACCAATTAAGATGTATCAACAAACAGATACAGGGCTGGAAGTGCTCACTCATTTATGCAAAGAAGTTTGGAAGATAGCTACCTGGCAAGTTGAATGGTAGAGATGCATACTTCTACCCTTTCTAAAGAAAGATCACCCAACAAGTACAGAAATTATTGAATGATACCACACAGAAGCAAAATTCTGCTGAAGGTGATTTAAAAAATGGTTGCAGAAGTACGCCAACAGGTAATTGGCAGAAATTCAAGCCAGATTCAGAAGAGAACATGGAACAGGGGATGTAATTGCTGCTGTTAGATGGATACTTGCTGAAAGCAGAGAATACCAGAAAGATGTTTACCTGTGTTAACAATGCAAAAGCATTCAACTGTGTGGATCATAACAAATAATGGTAGCATTGTGAAGAATTGGAATTACAGAACACTTACATTGTGCTCATGAAGAACATGTACTTAGAGGAGACAGTCATTTGAACAGAACAAGAAAATACTGCTTAAAGTAAAAAGTATGTCAGGTTGTATCCTTACGTCATTCAATCTGTATGCTGAGCAAATAATCTGAGAAGCTGGAGTATGAAGAATACAGAATCAAGATTGGAGGAAGACTCATTAACAACCTCCAGTATGGCGATAACACTATGCTTGCTGAAAGATGACTGGAAGCACTTGTTGATGAAGATCAAAGACTTGCAGCCTTTATATTCACCTCAACATAAAACAAAAATCCTCACAAATAGATCAGTAAGCAACATCACGATAAATGGAGAAAAGAGTGAAACTGTGCAAGATTTCATTTTACTTGGCTCTTCCGTCAGTGCCCATGGAAGCAACACTGAAGAAATCAAATGATGCTTAGCACTGGCCAAATCTTCAAAAAAAAATCTCTTTAATGTATTAAAAAGCGAAGTTGTCACTTTAAGGCCTCAAGTGCACCTGATCTAGACCATGGTGTTTTCAGTCACCTCGTTTGTATGGGAAATATGGACAGGGAATATGGAAGACAGAAGAACTGGTGTCTTTGAATTATGATGTTGGCAAAGAATAATGAATATACCGTGCAATGCCAGAAAACCAAATCTGTCTTGAAAGAAGTATAGCTGGAATGCTCATTAGAAACAAGGATGGCAAGACTGTCTCACAAGCTTTGGACATGCTATCAGGAGGGATCAGTCCTTGGAGAAGGACAACATAAATGGTAAAGAAGAGGGTCAGTGAAAATGACAAAGACCCACAACAAGAAGAACTGACAAAGTGGCTGCAGTGATAGGCTCAAGCATAACAGTGACTGTGAAGATGACACAAGACCAAACTACTTTCTCTGTTGTATATAGGGTCACTATGAGGCAGAACCAACTCAGTGTTTAGCAATAACAATGAGGAAAATACCAAATAAATACATGTATCTACAAAAGACCTCACTAGTATGCCTGTAAGATGATGGGAGTAGCTGTCATAGTGGCTTTGGTGATAAGAACCATGCCAGAGATTATGCGATAGAATTTTTGCAAGACCAATGATTGCAGATAATATTTTTCACCTACATACAGACCTTGCCAGAAGGAATACACAGGAATAGACAACATCTGTGGAAAGAAACAATGGAAAAGCTCAGTGTCATCAGTCTGAATCAGACTGGGAGCTGACTGTACAACAAGCCATCAATTGTTCATATAAAAGTTCAACAAAAATCCATGAGAGCCAAAGTATGACCTTGAACCTATCCCACCTCAATTTAGAGACTCTCTGGAAAACAGATTTGAAGCACTGAGCACTGATGACAAAGACCAGAGAAGCTGTGGAGTGACATCAAGGACATCACATATGAAGATAGCAAGAGGTCATTGAAAAGACCCAAATGGATGTCAGAAGAGACTCTGAAACTTGCTGTTGAATGTCAAGTAACTACAGCAAAAGTAAGACGTGATGAGGTAAAAGAGCTGAACGGGACATTTCAATGGGTGATGTGGGAAGACAAAGAATTATAATGGTATGTACAAAGACCTGGAGGTAGAAAAACAAAAGGGAAGAACGTGCTTGGCACTTCTCAAGCTGAAAGAACTGATGAAAAAATTCAAGAACTGAGTTGCAGTGGTGAAGGATTTTACAAGGAAAGTATTAAACGATACAGGAAGCGTTAAAAGAAGATGGAAAGACCGAGTCACTATACCACACTCAGAAAGGAATTTTCTGCCCCAGAGCACTTGGCTGTCTCACTCTGTGGGTTGGCAAACTTGCCTCTTTCCATAGTCTGGGAAGCCCACTGTACCATCTTGTGCTGACCTCCAGATTCTCCTGTTGCCGTTTCTTTGTCACTGCTTCTTGATGTCTCTGGTGTCACAGCTCTCTGTCTCTTGAGTCTAAGAAATTGTCAACACAGAAACCCCATGTCCAGAGAGCATACTCCACTCCCAGCGCTTGGTAGTAGTGAAGTGCTCCTTTTCTCCCTCTGGGGTGACTCATTTTAAGCCTATCCAGATGATGTAACTGACCAAACCCCTTATTAGAGTTCCATACAGACTATTTGCATGATCCCATCCCAATAACAGATGTCATGTACCTTATTTGCATAGTTCCACCCAGTCATTAGGTGGGAGTTACAAGACCGGCTAGAGAAATATCTGATAGTGATCTATCACACTGCAAATCCCCAACAGCTTTCAACACCAAGCTTCGATGTTCCAGAAAAGGACATACTATCCTCCTATGTATATCAGTGTCTTTCATGAATCAGAAAATCCGAGGCACTTCAGTGTCCAGAGGTTTTGTTGGGGTCCTCTTTACCTATTGCAATTTCAGCCCCTCCTTAAAACAAATTGCCTTTGAGAACATTCTGGCTCTTAGTAGCTCTGTAGGACAGAGTATGACTGCCCCACAGAGTTTCCAAGGATTTTAACTACCAACATTTTGGTTAGTAACCGTAGTGCATAACCACTGTGCACTGAGGGCTTCCTCTCCCCTTAGGTTAGTCAGTATTATAGGTTCATATCAGGAGGTTGATACCATGAGGTGTTGGCATAGTCTGCCCCTAGCCAACACCTGTTATACACCTTTAAGTGAGGTTTGGGATATACTCATCAAAACACACTTCAGCCATTGAAGAAAATTAAAGGTTTTAAGAGGTTGTCTCAGGAGCGAAGGACAAAATCAAATTCTTTAAGTTGATTCCTCAGATGTCCTGGGTTGGATCCTGGAACATAAAAAAGGATGTCAGTGGAAAACTTACGGAATTCATATATTGTAGTTGTTAGAAACTGTCAAGCCAATTTTTGCACACAGTGATTCCCAGAGTAGAACTTCCTCACTGGGCTTGCTAGGCTGTAATCTTTACACAGAGTTCTTGGATGGATTTGAACTAACCAGCCTTTCAGTTAGCAACCAGGCACTTACAGATTGTTCAGTTGGATTCCTGGTGAAATCCAAATAGAATCTGCAATTTAATCAAGAATAGTATGGCAATGTTAGTTTCTTAGTTTGGTAAATACATCATAATTATTGTGTAGAGAAGAATTACTCAAAGAGAGTTCTGACCTTTGTCCTTAGCTACTGTGAGGTCCTCTCCAGGCTTCTGGAATGTCCTGCTTGATAGAAGTGTCTTAATTTTTTCTGGAAGCTTTGGCCACTGTACAGTCTAACATTTCTAATGGGGTTTTGGGGTGACATGTATCAGTTGTGTCCTCTGGAGGAACTAAAACTGAAGGTATTAGCAGTCTTCTCTGGGGTGGTTTGGAGACTGACAGGCAGCCATAGGGACAGTATTTTATAAAGCCTAGTAAATTTCTGGACGTCAAAGACTCGGGTCAGCTTACCTGTTTGGTGATCATCTGTATTGTCACACATCGTGGCAAGGAGGAGTTAACAATGTCTGTGACTCCAGGGGAGAGGATGACCTGAAGCTGTGCATTTGCAGCACTCCCAGGCTGTCCTATGTGTCTCTTCTTTTGGTTAGTTTTAACCTTTATCCTTTCACTGAAAAAATCATGGCCATAACAGCTTCCAGCACGTCTGTGCATCTTAAAAAATGATTGAAACTCAGGGTGGTTTGGGGAACACTTGAGCTTGTGTAGGGTCAGGAGTGAGGGTGGTCTTGTGGGAGAACGTTCCCACTAGCTGTAGAGCTGGTTAAACTCCTTGCACTTATGTAAGATGTACAAATGACGAAAAGCTGAATGAAGGGTATGTGGGAACTCTAATATCTTTGTAATTTTTGTGTAAATATAGTTTTTTCCTTAAAAGGTTTTTTCCCTAAAAAGATCTGATTTTATCACTTCTCATTATAAACATTGATATATTATGAAATTTTAAAATATGGATCTATATATGTAAATATATTAAATGATTTTACATCAGCTGGGTGAGCTAATAGCATGGTAACTATAGTCACATTAAATGTGTGTATTAAATTGGAGTAAAATTGAATAACAAAAGTTCAGTTATTTTCAGGTCATGTTATCACCCTCTGATGATCCATGTTCTTGCATCGCCCAAACCAAGATTTGTTGTTTTAAAGGAAAGGAGTGTCCTGACTCCACAGCAAAAAGAAACCAACTGAAGAAAGGGGGAAGAGGTTTCAGAATATGGTTATTGTCATTTATGGGGACACCCTTGACTGGAGACAGAGATAGCTAACAGAAGCTTAGGGTTGATGCAGAAGACACAAAAAGTATCACATTTGCTGGTAATTTACTAAAAATGAAAGAAAAGGATCAATATATAGGTGACTTTCAGTTTGTTTTACAAGGAATGCAAGTACATGAACTCAATCCTGGAAGAAGTGCTACATACCTCATTGCTGAATATCACTTCAGTCACCTTTGAAGTACTCCCCTTGGGAACCTATGCACCAAAACCAGCACCTAGTCCACCCTTCAAAGCAATTTTGGGACTCTTCTTCTGGAATGGCCATCAGAGCTGTCATTGTATTACCCTTGATGTCCTGAATGTCATCAAAATGTTTTCCTTTCAATATTTCATTTATCTTTGGGTAAAGAAAAAGTCATTGGGACCCAGATTAAGTGAGTAGAAGGGATGTTCTAATACAGTTGTTTACTGGCTAAAAACTCCCTCACAGACAACTATACAGTTAAGTTTGCAAACTTGCCACCATGCTACTGTGCACAATGGCCAGTCCAGAAAACGTGCCAAAATTGCTTTAAAGTGTAGACCAGGTGTTGGCATCAAATAAGTTCGCAGACTTATCATACCTCACATTCTTTCCTTTGTTCCTTAATGAGTCTGTAGAGGTCTATAAGAAATCAGGAAACCTTGGTGGCATAGTGGTTAAGTGCCATTCCTGCTAACCAAAGGGTCAGCAGTTCAGATCCACCAGGCACTCCTTGGAAACTCTATGGAGCAGTTCTGTTCTGTCCTATAGGGTCACTATGAGTCCTGATCAACTTGATGGTGCTGAATTTGGTTTTTTGGTTTTATAAGATACCAGTAAGTTTGAAAAATCCAAAAAATGTAAATTTGGGAAAATAAGAGCTAGAGAGAAATAAACTTAGACCCTGACTTCAACATCAGACAAGAATAGCACCAGTAATATGTTATCCACAGGATTAACACTAAATTACTAACACTGGAACATGTGATCTGATGGATTTTTTGTGTGGCCTTTCTAGCCATGGTCTTGTAACTCCTCCCCAAGTGATTAGGCAGGATGGTGTGATAGGTCCCTGTGGTCCACTGAAGGGACTGGTCAGTTTTACCATCCCATGCGCTGCTGTGTTGTTGATTCCAATTCATAGCAACCATATAGGACAGAGTAGAACTGCTCCATGGAACTTCTAAAGAGCTCTTGGCAGAATCAAACTGCCAACCTTGTGATAAGCAGTCATATGTAACCACTGTGCCACCAGGGTTTTCTTTACCATCCAAGTAAGCTTGAAATGAACCACCCTAAAGATCCCACCACCAAGGAAGAACACCAGGATCCACTGTGCCCTTTGAACCCAGGATCTCTGTGCTGAGAAACTTATGGAGCCAGGAGACTAGGAGAGAGAAAGCGAGAGCAAGAGTGTGTGTGTGTGTGTGTGTGTGTGCGCGCGTGCGTGAGAAAGAGACAGAATGAGAGATTTAACCCTGGGGATGTCGAGAAGTGGTGGCAGGAGAGGTCAGCAGGAGACTGTGCAGTGGGCTTCTCAGCCAGTGGAGGAAGAAAGCTGAGTGCCTTTGAGTGGAGGCCTAGGGCCAGAGAGAGGCATGCCTTTGAGCATGACCCAAAGAGGCTGTCCTGATGGCAGAACTCCATCTTGAGTGTTCCTGAGCCTGAATTGTAACTATTTCCCTAACAAACATCACAATCCTCAGTATTGTCTGTGAGTTCTATGTGACCGTTACATTGAATTACTGAACCCAGAAGAGAAATAGAGTGCTGTGAGGAGGACGGTCGATGTTAGAATTGGTAAAAATTGGTGGAGAGAGGAGCTGTTATCTGACCTCTCTCTCAATGTAGTCAGCCTCGGGCTGTTGGTCTTGATTCTGCTTTCCCCTTGTGAAGTTAGAGGAGGTCAGACAGCACCCCAAAGTTGCCTTTACAGAACATAACATATCACAAATGTATCCCTTGGATTACATTAATGATCGTCTTGAATTAACACCTGCAATCAACAAAACAAGAGATTAAACAGAGGTTTTTGAGGGCTTTTTGGATGAGAGTTGTGAAGGTAGCTGGTTCATTAGGACACAGAAACTTGTACTGGGAACCCTTTCGGACCCAGGTATAAGAGTTGTAGACCGGCAGTGATAGGGCCAGATGTAATGGCCACAACCAGCAGACCTAGACAACCCCAACACAGCAGAACAGAGCTAAAATACACTAGCAGGGTCTTGGTCCCAACTCTTGGTCCCAAGAGTTGCTCTGGTAGGAAATATCTCTGCCACAGAGACATGTCATGAAGCATTTGTGAGTAAACATCGGTTTTTGCATGGGGTAAGCAGGTCTCCCTTGAGATGCTGAGGCTCTGTCCTGGGACCTCTCAGACTTTGCCCTTTGCATTTCTTCATTTATATCTTTGCCTTTTTATATCCTACTCTGTTATAGTGGAAACTCTGGTGGTGTGGTGGTTTAGTGGTATATCTGCTAACCATAAAGCTGGCACTCTGAACCCGCCAGATGGTCCTTGGAAACTCTGGAGCAGTTCTACTCTGTCCTATAGGGTCATTAGGAGTTGGAATTTTCCCTCTGACCACTATTATATGGCTTTCTAACCATAGTTGTTAAGTCCACCAAATGAATGAGCTGTTGTCAGGTACCTGATTCCAATGCATGGCAACCCTGTGTACACAGACCAAAGCACATCCTCATGATCGTTGCTGTGGTGTAGCCCACTAGGGTTGCAGCCACTGTGTCAGTCCATCTCACTGAGGGTCTTCCTCTTTTCACTGGCCATCTACTTTACCAGGCATGATGTTCTTTTCCAGGGATTGATCCATCTTGACCACATGACCAAAGTATGTGAGACAGTCTCGCCATTTTTGCTTCCAAGGAACATTCTGGTTGCACTTCTTCTGAGACGGATTTGTTCGTTCTTTTGGCAGTCCATAGTATATTACATATTTTTTACCAACAGCAAAGACATCAATCCTTCAGTCTTTCTTATTCATCATCCCGCTTTCATATGCACATGAGGCGATCAAATACACCACGGCTTGGGCCAGGTGACCTTAGTCTTCAAGGTGACGTATTTCTTTTTACTTTTCAGCTCTTTGAGGTCTTTCACAGCAGATTTGCCCAATGTAATGTGTGTTTTGATTCCCTAACTGCTGCTCCTGTGAGTGTTGATTGTGGATCCAAGGAAAATGAAACCCTTTACTACTTCATTTTTTTCTCCATTTCTCATGATACTGCTTCTTGGTCCAATTGTGAGGATTTTTGTTGAGGTATAATCTGTGCTGAAGACTGTAGTCTTTGATCTTCATCAGTAAGTGTTTTGAGTCCTCCTCACTTTCAGCTAGCAGGATTGTTTCATCTACATAATGCAGGTTACTAATGAGTCTTCCTCCAGTTCTGATGCTCCATTCTTCACACAGTCCAGCTTCTCAGATTATTTGCTCAGTGTACAGATTGCGTAGATATGGTGAAAGGATACAACCCAGACATGCACCTTTCCTTATTTTAAACCACTCAGTATTCCCTTGTTTGTTCCAGTGACTGCCTCTTGATCTGTGTACAGGCTCCTCATGATCACAATCAAGTGTTCTGGAATTTGTGTTCTTTGCAGTCTTATCCATAATTTGTTATGATCCGCTCAGTCCAATGCCTCTGCACAGTCAATAAAACACAGGCAAACATCTCTCTAGTATTCTCTGCTTTCAGCCAGGATCCACACAGCATCAGCAATGACATCCTTGGTTCCACATCCTCTTCTGAATCCCTCTTGAATTTCTGGCATTTCCATGCTGCAGCTGCTTTTGAATGATCCTCAGCAAAATTTTACTTATATGTGACTTTCAAGATATTGTTTCATACTCTCCACATTTTGTTGGATCACCTTTCTTGGGAATAAGCATAATATGGATCTCTTCCAGTTGGTTGGTCAGGTTAGCTGTCTTCAATTTTCTTGGCATAGACAAACGAACACTTCAGGGTTGCATCCATTTGTAGAAGCATTTCAATTAGTATTTCATCAGTTCCTGGAGCCTTACTGTTTGCTGATGCCTTCCGTGCAGTTTGAACTTCTTCCTTCAGTACCATCAATTTCTGATCATATGCTACCTCCTGAAATGGTTGAACTTCAACTAGTTCCTTTTGGTATAGTGACTGTGTATTCCTTCCATCTTCTTTTGATGCTGCATGTGTTGTTTAATATTTTCCATGTAGAATCCTTCAATACTGCAACCTACACTTGAATGTCTTTTTTAATTCTTTCAGCTGGGGAAATACAGAGTGTGTTTTTCCCTTTTGGCTTTCTATCTTCAGGTCTTTGTACATCTCATCGTAATCCTTTACCTTGTCTTCTCAAGCTGCCTTTTGAAATCTTCTGTTCAGCTCTTTTACTTCATTGTTTCTTCCTTTTCCTGTATCTACTTGATGTTCAAGAGCAAGTTTCAGAGTCTCTTCTGATATCCATTTTGGTCTTTTCTTTCTTTCCTATTTTTTTTAAACCTCTTTCTTTATGTTTAATGTCTGTCATGGAATGTTCTGTGTCCCCTGAAAAATGTATGCACTGATTTGACTTCGTTGTGAGTCCCAGTGTGGTGCAGTTCCTCCCATGTGTTGTGAATCCTGCCTCTGTGATATTGATGACAGAGAATGGGTAGCAGTTGTGCTGGTGAGGCAGCACTCAAGTTACCAGCTGTTGGATATAAGGAAGAGAAGTGAGCACAGAGAGTTGGGAACCTCATACCACCAAGAGGGCAGCACCAAGGGCAGAGCACGTCCTTTGGACCTGAGGTTCCTGTCCTGAGATGCTGTCACTGGATTCGGACTCAGCTGACTGGACTGTGATAACTTCTCTCATTGAATGCAGACTTGTAACTTATGAACGGATTTGTGGCTTACTGGGCTGTGACAAAGTTTCTCTTCATAAAGCCTTCCATTCATGATATTTTCTGTTAGCTCAGTACCAGGACCAACTCGTTGGTCCACTCACCTGATCTGGCCCCCAGTGACTTTTTTGTTTACCCAGAGATAAAGAAAATATCGAAAGGAAGACATTTTAATGACATTCAGGACATCAAGGGTAATACGATAACTCTGATGGCCATTCCAGAAAAAGAGTTCCAAAATTGGTTTGAAGGGTGGACTAGGTGCTGGTTTTGATGCATAGGTTCCCAAGGGGAGTACTTCAAAGGTGACTGTAGTGACATTCAGCAGTGAGGTATGTAGCACTTTTTCTAGGATGAGTTCACAAACTTAGTTATCAGTGCTTACATGGTTTTCTGGTTCAAAATGACCAATATTAGTCTATTTCAGCTCATGAATACCTAGAATATCGATGTTTATTCATTCCACTTCATTTTTCATGATTTCCAATTTTCCCAGATTCATACTTGGGCCATACAGTGAGGTATTTGGGTTGGGCCATGCAAATGAAGGGCTTGTGGCCCACCAAAGAGAGTGGATAGTTTGTTAACCATGCAAATCACATGTGTGATTTTCTTGTGGAAGTGGGACATAAAAATTAGTATATGAAACCCTAACAAAGGGACTGATTTTGCCATCCCGTTAAGCTTGAAATGAAACACTCCAGAGGTGTACTGGGAGATACTACTAAGAGAACAAGAACTGGGAGTAGAGTCGTCCTTTGGGCCTGGGGTTGGTCCCTGTGCTGAGAACCTATCGTGGATTGAATTGTGTCCCTCTTAACATGTGTATCATTTAGCTAGCTGTGATTCCCAGTATTGTGTGATTGTCCGCCATTTTCGTATCTGATGCTCTTTTCCTATGGGTTGTAAATCTTAACTCTATGTTGCTAATAAGGCAGGATTAGAGGAAGTTATGTGAATGAGTCAGGACCCAATCTACAAGATTAGGATGTATCTTGAGTCAATCTCTTTTAATATACAAAAGACAGAAGGGAGCAGAGATACAAAGGGAACCTCATACCATCAAAAAAACAGAGCTGGGAGTGGATTTTGTCCTTTAGATGCAGGGTTGCTGTGCTGACACATTCCTAGACCAGGGGAAGACTGGTGATAAAAAACTTTCTCCAGAACTGACATAGACAGAAAGTCTTCCTCTGGAGCTGGCACACTGAATTCAGGCCTGTGGCCTCCTAGACTGTGAGAGAATGAATTTCTGTTAAAGCCATGCTGGTGGTATTTCTGTTATAACAGCACTAGGTGACTGCGATAATCTCTTAGACCCGAGGAGACAGAGAGACAGCGAGCTGCAACACCAGTGGTGGCGAGGGACACTGGGAAGCAGTGGCAGTAGAACCAAGAGACCAGCACAAGAAGGTGCAGTGGGCTTCCGGGCCCATGGAACAAGGTGTTTAAGGTAGACTTGCCAACCCATGGAGTAAGAGAGCTCTGAGCCTTCATGTAGGAGGCTTTCTGTCAGAGTAGGGTGCTTCTGGGCACTTGTCAGTGGAGCTAAAAAGCTTTGTAACACATGTCTCAACAGGGCAGTGGCCAGATCAGACGGTCAAGGGACCGAGAGGCTGTGGGCCAAGGAGAGGTGAGCCTGGAGGCACAGATAAGAAGAGGCTGTGCTAATCAAAGAACTGTGTGCTGAGGTTTCTTCGACTTGAGTTGTAACCTGGTACTTTCCTATAAACCCCATAATTATGAGAATGGTGTGTCAGTTGTGTGTGGCCATTGCAACGAATTACTGAACCCAGCAAAAAATAGAAAGTGCCATGGAATGGATAACTGGGGTCAGAATTGGTATAAAAAAAAAAAAATGACAGAAAGAGGAGGCATGTCAGACCTCTGCCTGTTAGGAGTCACTCTTGAGTTGTTGATCTTGATTCTCCTTCCCCTTGTGAAGTCAGAGGCAGTCAGATACCCCGATGCTGCCATTTTAACAGCGCAAATGTCCACTGGTACATAAGGAAGAGGAGGGAAGGTATTGGCCTGGCACTTCATTTCAACACTGAACGCTGCATGTGAAGTAAAAAACCTCTCCTGCCAGATCTGCTATGGACACATCCTAGACCTGGTGTAGTACTCGTCTAGTGCTACTGTAACAGAAATACCACAGGTGGATGGCTTTAACAAAGAAATTTATACTCTCACAGTCTAGTTGGCCACAAGTCCAAACTCATGGAATCAGCTTCAGGGGAAGGCTTTCTCTCTTTGGAGGAAGTTTGTTGTCCTCAGTCTTCTCCTGGTTGAGGAAATCCTCACGCACAGGGACCCCAGGTCTGAAGGACCTGCTGTGCTCCAGTGTTGCCTTCTTGGTGGCTGTAGGCTCCTGCCTCTGTACTTGCTTCTCTGTTTTATATCTCAAAAGAGATTGGCTTAAGACACTGTCCAAACGTCCAGATCTCATCAGTGTAACTGCTACTAATCCATCTCATTTACATCGTAGTGGTAGGATTTATAACACATAGGGAAATCACATCACATGGCAGAATGGTAGACAGTCATACAATCCTGGGAATCCAGACTTACCAAGTTGACAAATACTTTTGGGGAACACAATTTAATCCATCACACCTGACATTTCAAAAGAAGAAAGAATACAGTTAAATGTTGTTTACTCAACATTTTAGCTGCTGTCCTTTACTACATATCCAAACTAAGAGGCTTTTATGGGTATTTTGGATGGTGGTACAAATATTAAAAACCTTTGTTTGCTAAAAATGGTTGGAAATTTGTGTGAAACAAGAAACCTCAGAAGAAACGCTTTGTGATCTACTCCCCAAAGCTCACAACTTGGAAAGCCTTATGGAGCAGTTCTAAACTGCTAGATTTTGTGCAGAAAAACTTCTCAGGAAAGCAATGAATCCAGTGAGAAGCAAACCTTGCTGCCAGTCTCTCACGTGTCAGACCTCTCAGCATTTTTCACTCTCTCTGTGTGGACCCTTTCAGCCTCAAGGCTCATCAAACTCTCAGTTAGTCTCTTTGAATAAGCTACCAAAACTTTTAATTGTTTTTGGTAATGAGCAACCAGAAATACCTTTTTCAGGAACGTTCTCTGATCACTACACCTGTACTCCCATAGCTACTTGAGGTGAAATGATAATTGCAGTTCTGTGGGGAGGTGAAGTCACAGAATCACTAACCTTTATCTCAGGGTCTGGCTGGCTCCCTCTCACACGTGTACTGTCTGCTGTGACTGTCACACTGAGCCACCATCCACTCCATGGGAATGAGCCAGTGAGTATCTTCTATTTCAATCTGGGAGACCGAGACTGTGAAGGAAAAGACCTGTCTTAGGACTCTGGATAAGTGGCTATGTCAGAAAAAGCATTCTTATGGGTTTGTATCTGGTTTAGTGTCAAGGCCACACAGGAAGAGGAAGGGGGAATGTTTCTTGAGGTCTGAGCTGAGCTGGCAAAGAGAGATGGGTGTACTAGACCCTGTCCTGCTTCACCACGGCTTAAATGGGATTTAATGGAATCCTCACTGCCAGTGACTGCTGAGTTTAATCCAAGTCTTGATGAATCCTGATCTTTAAGTGGTTAATGATTGTAGTTCTAAAGTGTATCTGTTGTTTAAGCTACCTTATGAGAATCATAGACTTGTGATACCTCCATATTTGAAGTAAAGAATAAGATAAAGCTGCAAGAATCATTGAATCCAGTCCAGAATGCTCTGTTTTTTACCAGCCCAGTCAGCTTTGTTCTCTAACCTGAATTTATTTAAGTGTACGAATTCAGACAAAAACATCTAACGTCTCTGTACCTAAGTTTTCCTAATCTTTGTAAAAAGATGTTGTAGTATTGTCTGCCTCGTAAATTTGTGAAGAGTAGAATTACGACATGTGTATCCTTCATTGCAGTTATTTCTATAGTTTAAGTGATCTTTCCTGGTTATACATTCAACTCTTAAGCCTCTTAATGGAAGAAAAACTGTAAGTAATTATTTCTAAGTGTGAATTCTTGGTAAATGGAGAAGAGTGGATTTCAGTTTGCCTCATGTCCCCATGAAGGACTCTGACTCAGGAGACAAATATCAGTCGCTGAGAGTTATCAGGATGGATATCAGGGACTGGGCAATAGGATTTGCCCACTTATCACAGATTATAATTGGAATCCTGGGGAATTTCACACTTCTTTACCACTACACCTTCCTTTACTTCACTGGGTACAGGTTAAGGCCCACAGATTTGATTCTTGTGCAGCTATTTATAGCCAATTCCATGGTCATCCTCTTTAGAGGCATCCCCCAGACTATGGTATCTTTTGGGTGGAAAGGTTTTTTCAATGATATTGCATGTAAGCTTTTTGCCTATATTTCCAAACTGGGTCGGGGTGTGTCCCTTGCCAGCACCTGCCTTTTGAGTGTCTTCCAGGTCATCATCATGACCCCCAGGACCTCCAGGTGGACAGAGCTTAAGAGGAAAGCTCCCAAGTACATTGGTCCTTCTCTTTTTATATGCTGGATCCTGCACGTACTGGTGAATATCATTTTTCCTATATTTGTGATTAGCAAATGGAGCAGCATAAATATCACATACAGAAAAGATATAGGATACTGTTCTTCTGTTCGTCACGACAGAACCAGAGACTCCTTGTATGCAGCAATGTTATTTGTCCCTGACGCTTCATGTTTAGGACTGATGATCTGGGCCAGTGGCTCCATGGTTTCCACCCTGTACAGACACCAGAAGCAGGTCCAACACATTCACAGGAGCAGTGCCTCCACCAGAGGCACTGTGGAGTCCAGAGCGTCTAAAACGATCCTTCTCCTGGTGAGCACCTTTGTGGGTTTCTGCTCCTTCTCCGCCGTCTTTCACTGTTACTTGGCTCTCGACGAGAAGCCCAGCTGGTGGCTGGAGAACAGCGCTGGGCTCATCCATGCCTGCTTCCCCGCTGTCAGTCCCTTTATTCTCATGAGCCGTGTCTCCAGTGCCTCCTGGCTCTGTTTTGCTTGGATGAGATAACAAAATCCCCCCACCTTTGCAGAGCATGCGAATGGTATGTGTCTGTGCAGTGTTCGGTTGTCCCCTCACCTTGCCCTCAGCATTCGATGCCCAGTCATCAAAGAGCCGCATTGCGAGAGCCGAGCTTCTGCTCCCAGATAAGCGACAAAGCAGTGGTGAGGGTGGTGTGATACAATGACGTGTTTGTAGTTTGACTGTTCTCACCACTCAGGAGCTTGGAAAGCAAGGTAGTTCACTGCAATCCGTAAAACCTCTTGGTGACTTAAGAGTGTCCCCTCATTTCCCCATACAGTGATTTGAAGCAAAAGGGCTTAATAGACTGGGTACCATCCCGCTGTTTAATAGTCAAATATTCTTCTGCCCAGTTTGCAGTCTGTTAATTTCTCCCTCCACCTTCTACAAACACCAAAACATGAATGATTAAATTCTGTCTAAATTAACCCTTCACAGCCCTTGTATGAAAATTTTTATTTTAATGAATTTGAAAAGCACGTTTCCTTAAAAGAATGCTAGTAACAAAAGTCAGGATTCCCAGCTTTATGGAAATAGTACAGAAAATAGTCAACATAAATATGATTCCCTACCCTGGCCCCTAGGGTCGCCATGAGTCCGATCCGACTCAACGGCACTTGCCTTGGCATTGTGTGAGAAATATTCACAGAAAGTATTTAACATAGGGGTCTTCACTGAAGGTAAAGCTGTTAAAATGGTGAAACAAAATGCATATTCATTGAAGCAGAATATGAACAGTTGTGAAGGTATGTAAGTAGGATTTATATTACTGAGACTACTTGGTGTACCAAGTGATACGGTGTATCCTGGAGCTGCTGATGTAATGACAATTGAAATGTAAAATGAAATGTCATAGACAGAGTGAAATCCATTGTCAGGGATTGAATTGTGTCCCCCCCAAATATGTGTAGCCATGTGGCTGGGCCATGATTCCCAGTATCTTGTGACTGTCCTCCATTTGGTGGTTTTCCTATGCTGTATGTTAAAAGATTAGGGTGGGGCTGTAAATCCCTCCATAGGATTACCTCCCTGCTCCACTGTAAAGGAAGTTTCCCTGGAGTACATCTTGCCCCACCCTTAATCCTTTCATTCTTCAAGAGATAAAAGGACAGAGAAGCAGGCAGAGAATTGGGAACCTCGTGCCATCAAGAAAGCAGAACCGGGAGAAGATTGCGTCCTTCAGACCCGAGGTTCCTGCGCCAAGATGCTCCCTGGACAAAGACTGATGCAATAATGGACTTTCCTCCAGAGCCAACAAGGGGGAAAGCCTTCCCCTGGAGCGGACACTCTGAATATGGACTTGTAGCCTACTGGACTGTGTAAGAATAAAACTTTCTTTGTTAAAGCCATCCACTCTGTGGTATTTCTGTTAGAGCAGCCCTAGCTAACTAAAACATCCATCAACATTTATTTTTATTTTGGTAAGTCTTAAATGCACAAAGAAGTGTAAAGTGGAAACATGACAAAAGCAACAATCTTACCTACATAAGATATAGTCTGCAATAACAAAGGCCAAATTAAGGTGTAAACCCCAGAAAGAGTCTCCCACAAAAAGTACATCTCTGTTCTTGTACATTTAATATGGGAAAGTCTAAAACATCTAGTTTATGATATTTAGAAACATATAGGTACTGTTACCAGGATATTTCCAGTTACACACTATTTGAACAAATACAATCTGGTACAGACTTTTGGGATGCTCAACTGACTTAATAATTGGAAGTTAACATTGACTTTGGGAAAGAAAATGGAGGCCCTGAATGAAGTCAGGATTTTGTGTGAGTCTGAGATGGGCTGTCTACTCTACGTGGAAAGTGTTTACTTTCTCCGGGACTGAAGCTCTTGGTAACTAGTACGTATCGTAAGATTCCTATGTAACAACACTTGATGATGGAGACTCTGGAGGTTTATATCTCATTGATAACAACCGAGTGTGCCAATTGTGATGTTACCAGTAAATAGTCATTGATTCTAACTGCTGATGCCTCCAGTTTTTGATTACCCAATATTTCATTAGAGACAAATTCTTCCAATTACACAAACTGTTTTGGCAGTTTTCATCCCAGAAAACTCATAGAGAGATACTCAGGTTTAAGTATCATATGTCCTAGAAAGGATAACAACCCCCTAGAGTCTCTATTGTGAAATGTTTTTACACGTAAAACACAGGCACCTTGTGATACATCCTAGTTACTAAGACCTTCAGCCTCAGAGAAACTAAACACTTTCCACAAAGAGTAGAAAGCCCACCTCAGAGACACACAAAAACTTGACTGCATTCAGGGCCTCCATTTTCTTCCCCCAAGTCAGTGCTGCCCCCAATTATGAAGTCAGTCAAGCACCCCAAATCTGCACTAGGTGATATCCTTGTGTCCTAGAAAGGAAGACCAACAATACGCAAAGAAATAACTAAAACGTATAAAGCAATAAGTGATAAAGGAATATTTAAAGAGGACATAGCATTTGAGCGAGATTTTTAAGAAGAGCGGCTTCTCTAATGTAGATGATAAAGTGGGATAAGTTTGATCTTTTCAGAGTTTCTGTCCTGTCAGGCCACACCTCACCATTTAGGAGCACGTGGAATGAAATATGCCTTCATGGAAGACCACCTGACTGAAGGTAAAAGGTCCGTGCTGAACAGGGTCGCTTAGAGTCTCTGAGCCAAGATTTCTCTGACAAGTGTAACAAGAAGAATAAGTTTGATTTTGATCACCCCGACATACCACCACCTACCTGTCATTTTGTCATACTTTGTTGACTTGTACATTACTATGATGCAGGAACTATGCCATCAGTATTTGAAACAACAGCAGGGTCACCCAGGATGGACAAGTTTCAGTGGAGTTTCCAGACTAAAATAGACTAGGAAGAAAGTCCTTGCAATCTATTTACAAAAATTAGCCAATGTAAACCCTACGTATACCAATATTGTGCCACTTGTTAGCTTTGGACGTATTGTCAAGAGAGCTCAATCCATGGAAGAGGATGTCATGTTTGGTGAAGCAAAGGGCCGGCGAGGAGGAGGGAGTCCCTTGGTGAGATGGGTTGACAGTAGTCACAGCAAAGGGCTCAAACATGCTGGCAGCTGTGGGGACGGCACAGGACTGGGTGACTGTTTCCTTCTGTTGTGCGTTAGGTCACCATAAGTCCAAGTCAGCTCTGTGATGGCCAACAACCACTCCTATGTATTAAGTGTGAAGACAGTGTGTATGACTCAAAGTCATTCGATTTCTGTGCATGTGGAGTCTAGGCTGGAAGGAAGACAGGAAACAAATGACAATATGTAACAGGAGAGTTCTAAGTACCTCAAAGAGAAAGTGCTTATCCCTATAGGACCCCTGAAGAGGCAGCTATTCTTCTGCTACGCATGCCTCTTGTAACTATGACCCCATAGGACATAGTGGAATCATCCCACAGGGTTTCCAAGGAGCATGTGGTGGAGTAAAACTTTGAACCTCTTCGTTAGCAGCTGAGTTCTTAGCCAGTATGCCACCGAGTATCCTAATATTCGTTATAGTAAAAGAAAAATTGAAGAGTTGTGTCTTTGAGTGACTTGGTCAGTCATTAACCAGTTTGTGTGTATGACTGAACAATATTATATTTTCACATTAAGCAGACTAATTTTTGTTTAAATTTATATGGTATAGGTATTGCATGAAAACAAACATATGTTGATTTAAAAATAATCAATAATTTGTCTACACCATTTGTTTTTCACTGATAACAGCAGAGTGTGCCAATTGTAATATCACCAGTAACTAATCAGTGATAGTAATTACAGATGACTCCAGTTGTTGTTACCCAGTATTTAATTAGAGACAAATCCTACCAACTACACCAATTGTTCTGACAGATTTCATCCTAGAAGACTAACAGACAGATACTCAGGTTTGATGTGCCTAAACTTGTTCAGTTTATTGCAAGCTAATTCACAAAGTTTGTATTCTACATCCCCATTAGGTGAGTAGTATCTGGGGTCTTCAAAACACGTGAGCGGCATTCTAAAATAGTTATTCGTCTCTACTTGTGTGGACATGGGGTGGGATGGCCAAGTTTCTGTATCAACTTGTTTGGGTTATGATTCTAGGCAGTTAGGCATTTATAGTGTAGTTTGGAAGGTATGTAATGATGTAATCACCTTCATAATGAGATCTGCCGTAATGCAGTCACCTCCATGATGAGATCCGTTATGAACAGCCAATCAGTTGAAAGGGTGTGTTCTCTGGAGGGTTGGCCTGCAGCCGGTACATGCAGACTTTGTGACAAAGTTCACTGCCTTTTACTTACTCTGGTTGCTGCCTCTGACCTCCGATTCTTGGGACCTGAGCTAGCAGTTTAACTACTTGTCTTGAGAATCATCAGCCTCCACAGTTTGTGAGCTAGCAGCTGACTGCTTTCACCTGCCAATCTTGAGATTCATCAGCCTCTGTAGCAAGTGAGCCATTCTGGCATCTTACTTGTCAATCTTAGGTTCACCAGCTGTCATGTGTATGTGAGTTAGGATAAGACTCCAGCCTGACCCATGGACTTGGAAGTTTCCAACCACTACAACTGCGTGAGCCATTTATTTTATATGATTCTCTGTGTTTGTCTCTCTGTTTATGTATATGCTTTAGTGATTTGGCTTCTCTAGAGAATTCAGTCACAGACAAGACTGAACAAGAAAAAATGAAACTAAAGTCTCAAAGAAGTGACTAGAGTACTGAACAAATTGTCCACCTGAACCACAGTCTCATCTACTCTGAGACCAAAAGAACTAGATGGTGCTTGGCTTTCACTGCTCTGATCAGGTCTCTGATAGGTGGGTCTTGACAGACTGGGGCAAAAATGTAGACGGAAACTCAAATTCTTAAAAAGTCCAGATCTGCTGCTTCAGATTGGAGGACTCCCTGAGACTGCTGCCTTGAGGTAGTTTCAAAACCTGAAACTGTAACTAGTCCCTGAGCTCAAGTTTTAGCTCATTAACAGGTTGGCTCACAAAATAAACCTTATTACTGTGAGCACTGTGTTCCTTTACAAATGCATCAATATCAGAAAAACAGGCAACAGTTACTTTAAAACACAGATGAGAATGTAAGAGGTCAGGGGCACTAGATTCACAGAAACAGAAGAAACAGAATGGAAACACTGGGAGTGGTCACACCTTGTGAAGAAAGTAACCAATGTCACTGAGCAATTTGTGTAGAAATCGAGTGGGGATCTAAACTGCAAAATTTCACCCAAACACATAAAATGTTACTTTAAAAGTTGTAGATATGTGCACAAATCTGTCACCACTTGTGATGGTTTCTTATCTAGAAGAAGCAGGAAGAAATAACTATCTTTAAAAGTTCAATGGTCTTGTCAGGTTTTATTGTCTTTTAATAAAGCATGTGTTATATTTCAGATACCCCGCAATGAAGAAAGGTACAACATTTTCTTTATGTCAGTCTTGAAGCGTAAATGTTCTTTGAGGCATAAGATGTTGCCATGTAAACAATACTAGGGAATGTGATAGACTGGCACTTCTTTCTGATACTGAACAGTGGATACCAGTAAACAGCCTCTCCTGCCAGATATGCTACGGTCCCATCCTGTACCTGCTCTTTTAGGTAGGTTCCTAGTGCACTAGGAGCAAGGGTGACAACCCCAGGAGAGGACAGGAACATAGAGATGCTTCTGCTGTACCATTGTCTCTGTCTTCCGTGTTACAATTCTTCACTCTCTCCCTCTCCCCATGTCTCTCTTTAAAACTAATGAGATGGCAAGACTGACCAATCCTCTTGTTAGTGTTCCATAAACCTCATTAGTATGGTCCCACCACCACAAGGGGGTCACACTGAGTGTCTAAGTGACAGGCATGGCCCAGAAGAGGCTCTGACCTCCCTTGATTGGAAGCTGTCTTGATTGAGGAATTGTATACTATCTCCTGAATTGTATCCTGTTACTTCCATAATATACACATATTCCTGAGTACGGTCTCTGTGTTCTGTGTGGCCATTACAGCAAATTATTGAACCAGCAGAGGAGTAGAGTGCCAGGACAGGGAATGGCTCATGTCAGAAATGGTGGAATGATTGGAGAGTGCATACATGTCAGACCTCCACCTCGTAGAAATCAGTTTTATGCTTATCTTGATTCCCATCCCTTCTCTTAAAATCAGACCAGTTAAGATGCTAGATTGCGACAGTCTTTATGTGCAATTTATCTTCCCCAATTTGCTGTAGGTGTTTCTCTCTGCGTTTTGGCTCTTTCTATATGTAAAATGTCAGGCTGTGTTAATAAGACCATGTACGTTGGAGAACCACCTGTAGGTCTCATTAGCATAACAAAGAAAACTCTGTTCCCAAGTAGAATTACATCCATAGCTGTAAACCACTGCTGTCGAGTCAATACTGACTTATAGCGACCCTCTAGGTCAGAGTAGAACTGCCTGTGGAGTTTCCAAGGAGCGCCTGGTGGATTTGAACTGCTGACCTTTCCGTTAGCAAGTATAGCACTTAACCACAAAACCATCAGGGTTTCCTCTGCAGCTATAGGCCTTAGTGTTCCAACACATATTTTGGGAGAAAAAGATTCAATCTAATACCTAGTATCCTAAAGGAAAGGAGAAAATGCTGTTAGTGGCTATTCTGTACTGTATACTCAATTTAAGGGGCTTGTAGGAGTATTTGGAAACCCTGGTGTTGTAGTGGGTAAGTGCTATGTCTGCTAACCGAAAAGTTGGTGGTTCAAATCTGCCAGGCGCTCCTTGGAGACTACGGAGCAGTTCTGCTGTGTCCTATAGGGTCACTGTGGGTTGGATTTGACTTGATGGCAGTGGGTTTGGTTTGGTTTTTAGGAGTATTTGCTGATGAGTGATATTTTGGAGTCCATGGGTGGTCCAAATGATCAAAGCACTTGGCTGTTTGAAAAATAAGTTGGGGGTTTGAGTCCACTCCGAGGCACTTTGAAAGAAATGCATGTTAGTCTGTTTATGAAATACCACACCCTTGAAAACTTTGTGGAGCAATTCTGCCCTGTACACACGGTGCCGCCATTGGTTAGAACTGCCTCAACAGTGAAATCATTAAATTACATGGACCAGAACTTGTCAGGGAAGGTGGGCATCCAGGGAGACACACATGTTACCTGGCTGCCAGTCCTGCTGGGGTCAGACCCCAGCATTTCCTGCTCCATCACTGTGAGACTCTGTCTGCCTGCAGAGATCAAGGAAAAAGTAGAGTCTCCAAAACAGCGAATAGTCCCTTTGGAAATACTAGAATTGTTTTGTCAATTTTCAGTTGAGGAAAATACTTTTCCAGGAACATTGTCTGATCCCCAAGTCTGAACTGCCATTGCTAATACTGGTGAACTCGTAATTGCAGTTCTGTGGGGAAGTGAGCTCATAGAACCATGAGCCCTTATCTCAGAATCTGGCTTCCTCCCTCCCGCATTTGTACTATCTGCTGTGACTGTCACACTGAGCCACCATCCACTCAGTGGGAAGGAGTGGGTGAGTACTTTCTGCTTCAATCTCGGAGACAGAAGTTGTGAAGGAAGGAAATGTATCAGGAGTCTAGATAAATGTCCATGTTACAAAAAGGCATTCTATCATGTTAGTGAGGGGGGATGGGCCTTGGATGTGTTAATGAGGCAGGATTCGTTTTTTTTTTTTTTTTTATTTAACATAACTGAGTGAAAATGTACATTCACATGTAAATTTACATGCCCCCCTATATGCAGCTTCCACTGCTCTCCCTGTCCGGTGACTGCACACTATTCCTCTCTGCTCCATACATGTCTCATCCTCCCAACAGTCTCCTTTCCCCTCCTCTCCGTCCACTCCCCTTCCTCCAGCCAGAGGTCAGCAAGATGATATCCTATAGATATACAGAACCATAAAGTGCTTCCAACATATGGAAGTCCATTCCATTCCTGTCCAAAGAGTGGACCTTTGTTATAATTTATGGGAACGGGCAGCATCAGGGCCGGGGGCCATGCTCTCAGAGGAACCCCAAAACCGCTGGACCATCAATTGAGGTCTTTTAGTGGAGATCTCATGATGCACCTCTTTTTATTCTTGTGTTGCCAGTGAGGCTCCTCTCTGTGAGCTCCATCATGGCTATCACTGGTGGTGGCCGGGCACCATCCGGTTCTTCTGGTCCCAGGTCGATGTAGGCACCCACTCCTGTGGGTCTCTCTGTCTTCTTGGTTGTCTTTACCGCATGCCATTTTGGCCCTCGGTAAGCATCCGTTGAGGCAGGATTCGTTTTATAAAATGTATTATGACTTGACTCCTAGGGTCACCATGAGTCAGATCTGACTCGATGGCACTTGGCTTGGCATTATGACTTGAGGCAGTCTCACTGGGTATAAAGGAGAAGGAAGCAAGCACAGAGTTGGGGACCTCATACCATCAAGAAGGAGTGCCAGGAGAAGAGTGAGTCCTTTGGACTTGCGGTCCCTGCGCCTCAGTAGCTCCCAGTCCAGGAGAAGGTTGGCAGCAAGGACCTTCCTCCAGAGCCAGCAGAAAAAGACTTCCCTGGGAGCTGATGCACTGAATTTGGACTTGGGCCTACCGTTTTGCGGGAAAGTAAATTTCTTTTTGTTAAAGCCATTCAGCTGTGGTATTGCTGTTATAGCAGCGCTACATGACTAAGACTTGGGAGAAGAAGTAATTATTGCTAAGGGGGAACTAATAGTAAGTGGAGAACAGTGTATTTCGGTACCCGAAACATGTGCCCCACACCTCATGTTCTCATACAGGACCCATCGACTCAGAAGGCAAATAGCAGGCCTTGAGAACTATGGATTTAGCAATGGGAACTGCCTGCTTATCACAGAGTATAACTATACCTCTCTTTACATCAGTGGGAAACCCTGGTGGGGTAGTGGTTAAGAGCTACGTCTGCTGTGGTGGTCAAGATTATGTCAACTTGCCTACTCTATGTTTGGCCCCTGTATAAAGTGACAGGGAGGGGCCCGTGGTGGCTTCCCACCCCTCAGCTCTCTTCTCTCAGCCTTGCACCACCTACTTCCTGTCTGCTCACATAGCCAGCAGCTCCTGCTCTCTTCTGGCATCTGCTTCCTGGACTTGAACTAGCAGCTGTTGGATTCATCAACCCTTACAGCCGGCACTTGAGAGTCCTGTTCCCCGACCTACGGGTCCTGGGTTAGCCAGCCTCTGCAGCTCTGTCTCGCCACCAGCTTGGGATCCACAGTCCTACACAACTGGTGATTTAGAACTCCGGTGTCTGACCTGCTGACCTTGTGTTCACCAGCTCCCGTGGCCACATGAGGCTTGTGCAGGACTTGGGATGTTCAGCTTCTGCAACTGTGTGAGCTGTTTCCTATATATGTATACACACACACACACGCATCTATCTATCTTTCTTTGAACTTTGTATATAAATCTTTGCTTGTACATACACGTGTTATTGGTTTTGCTTTCCTAGAAAACCCAGCCTAAGACATCTGCTAATCAAAAGGTGGGCAGTTCAAGTCCACTGGGCACTCCTTGGAAACTCTTATGCAGCAGTTCTGTTTTGTCCTATGGGGTTGCTATGAGTTGGAATTGACTTGATGGCAATAGGTTTATTTTTATTTTTTTATTTTACTTTAGTGGGTGCAGGTTAAGGCCCACAGAAGATTTTATTCTTGTGCGCCTATTTATAGCCTACTCCACGGTCGTCCACTCTAGAGGAATTCTCCAGACAATGGTATCTTTTGAGTGGAAAGGTTTTCTCAATGATACTGCATGCAAGCTTTTTGCCTATCCTAACAAAGTGAGCCACCTGCCTCTTGAGTTTCTTCCACGTCATCACCATCAGCCATGGGACCTCTGGGTGGACAGAGCTTAAGTGGAAGACTCTCAAGTACGTTGGTTCCTCTATTTTCATGTGCTGAATCCTACAAATGTTGGTAAAGACCATTTTTCCTAGGTTTATGATTAGCAAATGGAGAGCTAGTTCACATACAGAAAAGATACAGGATACTGTTGTGTTTATCATGACAAAACCGGACACTCCGTGCATGCAGCATTGTTATCTGTCCCGGATGCTGTGTGTTTGGAATTGACGATTTGGCCCAGTGGCTCCACGATTTTCATCATGTACAGCAGAGGGTCCTACATATTTATAGGAGCAGTGTATTCCCCAGATCTTGTGCTGAGTCCAGAGTTGCCAAAACTATCTTCCTCCTGGTGAAGACCTTTGTGTTATTTTACACCTTCTTTACCATGTTTCACTGTTAACTGGCTCTTGCTGATATGCCCAAAGGGTGAATGGTGAATGGAGCCGCACTAATTGCGGTGTGTTTCCCAACTGTCAGCCCTTTGGTTCTCATGAGCCGTGACTCTAGTGTCTTAGGGACTGGCTTTGCCTGGATAAGGAAGAAAGAGTCTCCAAATCTTATGACAAGTATGTAAACTGTGTGTATCTGTGCAATGACCCGTTCCTTCCTCACTCATCTTCCCCTCAGCATTTGATGCACAATTATGAAAGTGTCACGTTACAGAGAGCAATAAATAACACAGAATGAGCTATAATATACGAGAAGCTCATTTTATGTAAACAATAAATTGTGATAGAACCAACAGGGCTCCCTGAACGAGTGTTCAAAAAGGACATAAAACATACAGAACACAAACAGAAAATGCCTTCTCTAGCGAAGTCATGAACAGTATTCGCTCTTCCCTGCAAATGGATTAGCCAAGAGTGTCACCCACCACAGAAGCAAACCTGAAACCTTAGTGTCCAAGGTTTTTTTTTGTTGTTGTTGTTAAGTTAATTCAGAATGGAAAGGGGGAAAATATGCTTTTATTCTTTCTTTGTAATTCTATAACTAACTTTAATAGCATTCTTTTTATTTTGTTTGACATTGAGTTACTGTCTTCTGTTCTCAGACTGAACAATTTCCTTCAATATTTCTTGTAAGGTGAATCAACTAGTAATGTTATTCTCTCAATTTTTGTTTTTAAAGTAATATTTCATTGTGTTTTTGTTGAAAGTTTACACAGCCGTTTAGGTTTCTTTTCAACAGTTTTTGCACAAGTTGCTCGGTTATGTTGGTTACATTCTTCATAACATGAACGTTCTAATTATTTGGATTGTTCCATTTATTACTTCAGCTTTTATCTGTCTAGGAATGTTTGTATTTTGCCATCATTTTTGGCAGATAATTTTGTTGAATAAAGGATTCTTAGCTGAAAGTTTTTTTCTTTCTTTAAACACTTTTAATATTTCACACACCTGCTTTCTGGCCTCCATGGTTTCTGTTGAGAAGTCAGCTGTTAATCTTAGCAGGGTTTCCTTGTAAGTGCTGGGTCATGTCTTTCATGTGGCTTGCAAGATTTTGTCTCTCTCTCTCTTTTCCTGTTTCATTGTTTTCACTATGATGTGACTGTGTAAATCATTTTGAATTTTTTTTCTTGGAGTTTTTTCAGCTCCTTGGATCTATACATTATGCATTTTTTTAAAAAATGAAATTTGAAAGTTTGCCACTCTTATTTCTTTGAATCTTTTTCTATTTCTTTCATTTTCTCCTCTCCAGAAGAGTGAGAAGGCACACTCATTGTGTACATGTTGTGCTCTATGGTGTTCCACATGCCTCAGTGACTCTAAACATTCAAATCCCTGAATTGCTGCACTTGTGGTTAACTTCCAAAGTTCTGGAAAATTTGATTCTGACAACTTTTCGCTAGTGTATTTGTTGCTCTTTTGAAGGAGAGACTTTTTGGAGATTGTTACTCGACCATTTTGTCAAAATCTCTGCTCCCTATTTTCTTGAGGCCTGAGCTGAGCTGGCAAAAAGAGATGAGAGTCTTAGATGCTACACTACTTCCCCGTGGCTTAAATGTGATTTAATGGAATCTTCACCAACACTGATTTTGGAGCTTAATCCAAGTCATAATGAAAACTGATTTGTAAGTGGTTAATAACTATAGTTGTGGAATCAGTATGCTATTCAGGTTACCTACGAGAAACATAGACTAAATTTTCAGGATTTCTAGAGCTGTGTTTGTAATGCCTCTATACTGTCAGTAAGAAATTAGAAAAAGCTACAGGTATCATTTAATCCTGGTGAGATCTGTACTTGAATGGTGGTTCCTGGATAGAAAAGTCTGATTGAATTCTGGGAATATGAAGTGTTTAATGGAGATGGTAATTGTGGCCTTAACAGAAATGTCCATGGCGTGTGTTCATTACGGTGAAACTGTTTACCTTCTGTAAAGGAAGGAAGCAACATTTAAGAATGATGACCTTATGAGTCTCACACAACAGTTGTCATGTAGATCTATATCTTGTAATATTTCCCCTGATTCAAAATAGTCTGACATTAATTCAAACATCTACTATTTTAATTTATGCAATATGTAAATTATCTTAAGATCTATGATGCATAGGTCTCTAATATTTTAGTATCTCTAACAAATGTGCAGCTGCTAATCAAAAGGTCAGCAGGTGGAATCCACTAAGCACTCCTTGGAGACCCCATGGGGCAGTTCTACTCTATTCTACAGGCTTGTATGAGTTAGAATTGACTCTTTGGCAGAGGGCTTGGTATTTTTTGGTTTTACTTAGCCCACTATGAAGTAATAGACAAGTACATAATCTGAAATTTTTAGTAGTTTTCTTTCTATGCTATACTGTTTCATCTTGTAGTTGTGTTTCATGTCCCATAGTTTAGGACATGTTACAAGATTGTTCAGAAATTACTCTGATGGATGACAATGATCTTTTGTTCCAAGCAAAAGGTAAATGATTTTTTTTGTTTCTACCCTAATATGTAACCATTCTTGTGTTCATTAAGTCAAATTGCTCAAGAGACAAGTTTGTCATGGTATTATGACACAATCAGTACATCTACATTTCGTGAAGAGATCTCAAGTTTAATTCATAATTGATATTGACTGATAGAGTAAATTATTACACAAAGTGTTAAATAATTACACATCCAAAATTATTTAAATATCCCACTAATCTAAAATGAAGTGTAAGATGTAAAATGAAAAGTGAATTTAGATCTTTTTTTCTTTTTTAAATGTACCCATATAGCATTTTAATATAGCATGGCAATTATATGTACTATGTATATTACCAGTCCAGCCACTTGAAGTCTCCATTCTACCTTCATTTAAGTTTATGAAGTTAGAGAAAACCTCTCTTTGCCTAAATTCTCCTTATCTCTGTACCTCATGAATTTGTGAAGACTAAAGTTACCACATGTATATGCTTCATTTAAATATACTGTAGGTGATATTAAGTTGTTACAAATTCAACTTTTTAAAGTCCTCAGTGGAAGAAATAATTATTGCCAAGTGGGAATTAATGGTAAGTGGAGAAGAGGAAAGTTCTGTTGACACACTCCATGTGGGCCCACCCCTCACATTCCCATGCAGGACTCTTCAATTCACAAGACAAGTAACAGTCCCCAAGTACTGGTAGAATGGGTGTCAGGAATTTGGCCATAGGAATTGCCTGCTTATCCCAGACTATAGTTGTAATCCTAGGGAATTGTTCTCTTCTTTATTACTATGTCATTCTTTACTTCAGTGGATGCAGGTTAAGGCCCACAGATTTGATTCTCATACACCTCTTTATAGGCAATTCCAAGGTCATCGTCTCTGGAGGAATTCCCCAGAGGATGGTATCTTTCAGATGGCAAGGTTTCTTCGATGACATTGCCGGTAAGCTTTTTGCCTACACTAACTGAGTGGGCCAGGTCATGTCCCTTGGCAGCAGGTGCCTCTTGAGTGTTTTCCAGGCCATCACCATCAGCCCCAGGACCTCCAGGTGGTCAGAGCTCAAGAGGAAACCTCTCATGTACATTGGCTTCTCTGTTTTCATATGCTGGATCCTGAAAATGCTGGTACACTATGTTTGTGATTAGCAAGTGGAGTAGCATAAATATCACATACAGAAAAGACTTTTGATGCTGTTCTTCCGTTTGTCATGAAAGAACCAAAGACTACTTATATGCAGTACCGTTATTGGTCCCTGATGCTTTATATTTGGGACTGATGATCTGGGCCAGTAGCTCCATGGTTTCCATCCTGTACAGACACAAGAAGCAGGTCCAACGCATTTACAGCAACAGTATCTCCCCCAGGTCCTTTGCTGTGTTGAGAGCTGTCAAGATGATCCCTGGTGAGCACCTTTGTGTGTTTTCGCTCCTGCTCCACCATCTTTCACTGTTACTTGGCTCTTGACGAGAAGCCCAGGTGGCGGCTGCAGAACGGTGCTGCGCTCACCCATGCGTGCTTCCCCGCTGTCAGTCCCTTTGTTCTCCTGAGCTCTGTCTCCAGGCTCTGTTTTACCTGGATGAGATAAACAAAATCTCCTCACTTTTTGGAAAGCATGTAAATAGTATGTATTTGTGCAATGTTCAGCTGTTTACTTACTCATCCTCGCCTTATCATTTGATGCACAGTCATGAAAGAGTTGCATTGCAAGAGCTGAGCATCTGCTTTCAAATAAACGAAGTGTGATAGCAGTGGTAAAGGAAATATTATATAATGATATGTTTGTCATTACGTATTCCCACCACTCACAAACTCAGAAAGCAAAGATAGTTCACTACAATTAGCAAAATCACTTTGATGACTTAAAAGAGTGTCCACTCATTCCCCATACAGTATTTTGAAGGGGCTTAATAGGCTGAGTGCCATCCTAATATTTAACATTCAAATATTATCACCTTCTAGCCCAGCCTGCAGCCTATTGATTTCTCTCTCCTTCTTCTGCAAATAATGAAACAGTAATGACTAGACTTGTATATATTTAATTCATTAAATGCACAAATATTAAAGGAAATACACAGAATCCCTCATTTTGGCTGGCTGAAACTGGCAATGGGTTTCATAGGTTCTTTGAAGGGTAAACTTTACCCTTTACAGACTTGGTATTAAATTTTTTGCTTAAATGATTTTGAAAAGCATGTTTCCTTTAGAGAACAGTAGCGGCAAAAGTCAAGATCCCGTACTTGAAGACAATACTAAGGAAAATATTTAACACAAATACGATTCCTTATTTCATGAGAAGTATTACAGAAAATGTTCAACATAGGGCTATTCACTGCATATAAAACTGTCAAATAGTGGAACAATACATATTCACTGAAGCAGAACATGAAGAGTCTTAAAGGTATATATGTAGAGTTTATGTTACTGAAAGTATGACATCATGTAGTTTTGTATATTGTGGAACTGCCAATGCAATAATAGTCAAACTATGAAATGTGGTATCATAGAGAAAGTGAAGCTCATCAAGATTTCTTTTAATTTTGATAAGTCTTGAATGTACAGAGAAGTGTAAATTGGAACATGGCAAAAGAAGAAATCTTCTCTACATAAGATTATTCTGTAACAGCAAAGGTCAAATTTAAGGAGTAAACCCCCAGAAGACTCTACCACAAATTCTACCTCTGTGTTCTCATGCATTCAATATGGGAATGTCTAAAATACTTATGTTTATGATACTTAGAAACGCATAGGTACTGTTGCCAGGTTACACACTATTTGAGCAAATACAATTTAGTTAGGACTTTGGGGATGCTTAGCTGACTTAATAACTGGAAGTTAACCTTGACTTTGGAAAAGAAAATGGAGGCTGTGAATGAAGCCAAGTTTTTGTGTGAGTTTGAGGTGGGCTGTCTACTCTGCGTGAACACTGTTTAGTTTCTCTGGGACTGAAGGTCTTAGAAACTAGTAGTGATCGTGAAGTGCTTGGGTTGTACATGTAACAACACTTGACAATGGAGACTCAGGGTGCTGAGTGAGGAAAACTGTCTCTACCATTATGTCCTAGAAAGAAAAATCAACAATAACCAAAGAAATAACTAAAATGTGTAAGGCGATAAGTGATAAAGGAGTATTTAAAGAAGCGTTAGCATTTGAGTTGAATTTTTAAGAATGAGTAGCTCCTCAAAAGTAGGTCATTAGAATGAAAGCTTTCCAGAGTTTGTACCCTGTCACCCCACACCTCTCCATTTAGGGGTACATGGAATGAGATACTCCTTTAAGACTACTTGGATGAAGGGAAAAGTTACCATGCTGAGCAAGGTGTCTTAGAGTCTATGAGCCAAGGTTTCTCTGAGAAGCATACTAAGAAGGATAAGATTGTCTTTGATTGCCCAGACATACCACCACCTGTCTGTCATTTTGTTGTACTGTATTGGCTTGTATGTCACTGTGATGCAGGATTATGCCATCAGTATTTGAAACCAGCGAGGTCACCCAAGGTAGACAAGTTTCAGGGGCATTTCCAGACTAAAATAGACTAGAAAGAAAGCCCTAGTAATCTACTTCCAGAATTTAGCTAATGTTAATCCTATGGATCCCAATAGAACACTGTACTGCTTGCTTGCTTTGGACACGTTATGAGGTGAGATCAGTCCATGGAGGAGGATATCATATTTAGTGAAACAAAGGGGCAGCAAGGGAAAGGGAGGCCTTCTATGGGATGGGCTGCCACAGTAGTCACAGCAGCAGGCTCAAACATGTTGGCAGTTGCAGGGATGGCACAGAACTAGGCAAATGTTTCAGTCTGCTGTGCACTGGGTTGCCATGAGTTAGAGTCTGCTCCACGACCATCAACAGTTTGATTCCCGTGCACGTGGAGCTTAGGCTAGAAGGAAGACAGGGAACAAACTGATGATCAGTAACAGGAGAGTTGTAAGTACCTCAAGGGCGAAGTGCTTGGCCCAGTAGGATCCCTAAAGAGGCATTTACTCTCTTGTTGTTTGGTCTCATGTTGATGCAGTCTCCTGTACATATGAGTCCTTCTGTCTCCTGGGCTCCCTTTTCCTCATATTTTTTGTTGCTCTCAGTCATCTGTTCCCGGTTGGTTGAGACCATCTGGTATACTTCAGATGGCTGCTTGCTCACTTTTAAGACCCCAGACTCCATTGACCAATGTGGGGTGTGGACGACTTGCTTAGTAAAAGACTAGTTGCACAAATTGGCCTTGATGTTCTCTGAAAACATGGTCCCTGGCCCCTATCTCTGTTACTCTATCCTTTGAAATATTGGGTTGAGTATAGAAAACCTTTCAGTTTATGGTATAGTCTAATTATGTTGATATGCTCTCTACTGCATACTCCTTTCACCTAACCAAATTCCTAGCTAGTATCACACTCTGTGACCAACCATTTCCCTCCCTCCCCACCCGTGTAGCGATCAAAGAGTCTTTTCTTCTGTATGTAATTCTATCTTTCAGTCTGTATAGCAGAGGTCTCATATGATACTTCTCCTTTTGCTGCTGACCGATTTCACTCAGTGTAAAGTCTTCTGGTTAAAACCAGGTCATGAGATGCTTCTAAAACTCATCATTATTCTTTATCATTGCATAGTGTTCCATTGAGCATGTGGACCATAGTTTGTTTATCCATTCATCTGTTGATGGGCACCTAGGTTGATCTGATCTTTTTGCTACTGTGGACTGCACTGCAATAGACATTCGTGTGCATGTATCTATTCGTGTGACTGCCTTTATTTCTGTAGGCTATATTCCAAGTAGTGGGATTGCTGGATTACACGGTATTTCTATTTCTAGCTTTTTAAGGAAGTGCCAAATTGCTTTCCAAAGAGGTTGTACCATTTTGCATTTTGCAGTATAGAAGAGTTCCAGTCTCTCTGCAGTCTCTCCAGCATTGGTTGTTTTGTGTTTTTTAGGGTATTGCTAGCCTTGTTGGGGTGAGACGGTATTTCATTGTAGTTTTGATCTGGATTTCTGCAATAGCTAATGATTGTGAGCATTTCCTCATCTGTCTGTTGGCTGTCTGGATGGCTTATTTGGTGAAATGTCTGTCTCCTGTGCCACAGCTTAATTGGGCTATTTGCCTTTTTCTTGTTGACATTTGGCAGTACCTTGTAGATTATGGAAATCAGATGTCTATCCAATACGCAGTTTCCACATATTTTTTCCCGTTCTGTAGATAGTCTTGTAACTCTCTTGATAAAGTCTTTGGATAAACAGAAGTGTTTGATCCTTAGTAGTTTCCGTTTATCTATTTTCTTTTCAGTCATTTGTATATTGTTTGTGAGATCTTGTAGTCTGTATAAGCTGTGTGTTAGAACTTCCATTGTTGACTCTAATTTTTCTAATCTTTCATAATCTTTATTGTTTTAGGTTTGATATTTAGGTGTTTGATCCATTTTGAGTTAGTTTTTGTGTAAGGTGTGAGATATGGGTCTTGTTTCAGTTTATTTCAGACGGGTATCCAGTTTTGCTAACACCATTTGTTAAAGAGACGGTTTGTACCCCAGTTTATGATCTTTGGGACTTTGTCAAATATCAACTGTTCATAAGAGGATGGTGATATTTCTGGGGTCTCAATTCTGTTCCTTTGATCTGTATGTAGCTGTACCGATACCAGGCTGTTTTGACTACTGTGGCAGTGTAGTATGTTGTAAGTTTGGGTAGTGTGAGGTCTCCCTCTGTGTTCCTCTTCTTCTGTAGTGCTTTACATATCTGGGGTTTCTTCCCTTTCCAAAAAAAGTTGGTGATTTGCTTCTCCATCTCATTAAAAAAAACGACACTGGAATTGGTATTGGGATTTCACTGTATGTGTAGTTGGATAAGACTGCAGCCTGACCCCTGGACTTGGAAGTTTCTAGTCATTACAACTGCAAGAGCCCTTTCTTTGGTGTAAATCTCAGTATGTGTCTCTCTCTGTGTATGCATATGCTTCAGTGGTTTTGCATCTCTAGAGAATCCAGCCTAAGACAGGACTAAACAAGAAAATAGGAAAACAAGGACTCAAAGAAGTGACTAGACTACAGAGCTAATGGTCTACACTAACCATGCTTTCATCTACCCTGAGATAAAAAACTGGATGGTGCTTGACTTTCACTGCCAGCTGGTCTGATCAGGACCATGACAGGTGGATCTGACACACTGAGACAAAAATGTGGAGCAGAACTCACATTCTTAAAAGGTCCAGATTTGTTGAGCTGATTCAGCCTGGTGGACTTGCTGAGACTATTGTCTTGAGGTACTCTTAAAATCTGCAAGTGTGACAAGCCCCTGAGCTCAAGTTTTAGCTCAATAACAGACTAGCTCACAAAATAAAGTATATCACCATGAGTACTGTGCTCCTTTAAAATGCGTCTGTATGAGGACAAATAGTAATCAAAACCAAGCAGAGAATGTAAGAGGTCGGGGACACTAGATTCATGGAAATGGAACAAACAGAAATATTGACAAGGTCTTGCATTGTGAAGAAAGTAACCAGTGTCACTGACCAATTTGTGTAGAAATTGTTGAAGGGGAACCTAAACAGCTGTGCAAAACTTCACCAAACCACAGAAAATGTTATTTAAAAATTGCAGATATGTCTACAAATCTGTTACTACTGGTTACCCCTTGAGAGCGTTTCTTATATGGAAGCAGCTAGAAGAAATCAATATCCTTAAAAGCTAGCTCATGGGTCTTCTTAGGTTGTATTGTCTTGTCATGAAACATTTTGTATTTCAGGTATAGCACAGTAAAGAAAGATACAATATTTTCTTCATGTCATTCTTGAAGAACAAATGTTCTTTGAGGCATCAAGTGTTGATACCCAAGAAATGCTAGGGAAGGTGATGGACGGGCACTTCTTTCTGACACTCAGTACTGGACACCAGTGAACAGCTTCTCTTGCCAGCCACACTGTGGTCACATCACATACCTGCTGTTTTATTTCTGTAGTGTGCTAGAAGCAAGAGCAGCAGCAGCAAGAGATGACGGGAACACAAAGACTTCTGTTGCACCACCGTCCCTTGCTGTCTTCTGTATTACAGTTCCTCCTCCTCTCTGTCTGTCTTTCTCTGCCTCTTTCTCTCCCTTTAAGACTAATAGGACAGCAAAAGTGACCAATTGTCACGGATTGAATTGTGTACCCCCCAAAATATGTGTAGCATGTGCCTGGGCCATAATTCCCTGTATTGTATTATTGGCCCTCATTTTGTGATTTTCCTATGCTGTATGATAAGGATTAGGGTGGCACTGTAAATCCCTTCATAGGATCACCTCCCAGCTCCACTGTAAAAGGAGCTTCCCTGGAGTATGGCTTGCCCCACCCTTAATCCTTTCACCTTGCAAGAGATAAAAGGAAAGAGAATCAACAGAGAATTGGGGACCTCACACCATCAAGAAAGCAACACCGGGAGAAGAGCACGTCCTTCAGACCTGAGGTTTCTGCGCCAGGATGCTCCCTAGACAAAGACTGATGCAATACCTGATTTTCTTCCAGAGTCAACCAGGGGGAAAGCCTTCCCCTGAAGTGGGCATCCTGAACTTGGACTTGTAACCACTGGATTGTGTAAGAATAAACTTTACTTTGTTTAAGCCATCCACTCATGGTATTTCTGTTAGAGCAGCACTAGCTGACTAAAACACCAATCCTCAAAAATCTTATTAGTATGGTCCCACTCCCATAAGGATGTCGTGCTAAATGACAGACATGGCCCAGAAGAGGCTGACATCTTTCTTGGTTGCCAGCTGTCCTGAATGCAGAATTGTATTACATCTGCTGAGGTGTATGTATCATCTTACTTCCATAACATATGACATACTCTGGAATATGCTCTGTGTGTTGTAAGTTGCCACTATAACAAATTATTGAACCTAGAAGAGAAGTGGAGAGGGCCATGAGAGGGAACAGCTGGTGTCTGAAATGGTGAAATAGTTTGCAAGTGGTTAGATGTGATACCTCCACCTCACAGGGATCAGATTTATGCTGAAGTGATTCTCATCCCTCCTCTTGACTCTAATCCCATTTCAATGCTGTATTACAGCAGTCTTTATTATCATCTGTCTTCCCCCATTTGCCCTAACTTGGTTCTCTCTGTTTCTCATCAACTCTTTCTATACCTAAAAAGTCATGCTGTGTTAATGACACTATGTAAGTTCAGGTTTAAGAACCATCCTGAACCTCTATGGCCTCATTAACATAAACAGAAAACCCTATTCCCTAATGGGGTTACATTCATAGCTACAGGCCTTATCATTCCAATACACAATTCAGTCTAACACCTACAACACCTACTACCCCAAAAGAATACAGAAAAGTCTGCTGCATGTTCACCCAGACTTTAAGCTGCTGTTGTCCACAGTGTTCAACTTACAGGGCTCTTAGGGGTACTTTTCGGTTAGAAGTATTTTGGAGTCCATAGGTAATCTCAGTGAACCAAGCCCCTTGTCTGCTTAAGAAAGATGAGGATTTCAGTCCACTCAAAGGCACCTTGAAAGAAAGGTCTTTTGGTCTACTTATGAAAGGTCCCAGTCTTAAAAACTCTGTGGAGCAGTTCTACTCTGTACACGTGGAATCACCATTAGTTAGAACTGCCTCAACAGCGAAGGCATCCAATCGTGCGCATCAGAACGTGTCAGGGAAGGAGAACATCCAGTGAGACACATGTACCTGGCTGCCAGCCCCTCAGGTGTCAGACCTCAGCACTTCCTGCTCCATCCATGTGAGACCCTGTCTGCCTCCAGTGATCATGGACAACGAAGACTTTCTGAAACACTCAGTGGTCCCTTTGGAGACACTATCTAGAAACTTTTAATTGGTGGTGGTAATCATCTGCTGGTAAAAAAGCTTTTTCAGGAATATGATGTGGTCCCCAAGTGTGAGCTGCCATTGCTAATACTGATGAAAAGATAATTACAGTTCTGTGGGGAGGTGAGGTCACAGAACCAGAAACTCTTATCTCAGGGTCTGGCTGCCCTCTTCTCACGCTGGTACTATCACACTGAGCCACCATCCACTCAGTGGGAAAGAGTTGGTGAGTAGTTTCTATTTCAGTCTGGGACATGAGGTTGTGAATGAAGGTGCTCTGGGTAAGTGACCATATCAGAAAAAGGTATTCTTCCTGTTTGCAGCAGTCCTGTTTTAAAGCCACATAGGAAGGGGAAAGTTGAGGCCTGAATTGAGCTAGCAAAGAGGGATGGCAGTCCTGGCTCCTACAGCACTTCCCCAAGCTCAAATGGAGTTTACTGGAATCCTCACTGGCAGTGGTTTTGGGGTTTAATCCAGCCAGCCAAGTGCTTTTGAGTCGGATCCAACTCATGGCGACAGCAAAATTTGTTTTTTAAATATTTAATGACTATAGTTTTAGAGTCAGTCTGCTGTTCTGTTTACCCTATGGGAAACACAGATCAAATTGTCCCGATTTCTAGAAATGAGTTTGTAATACTTCCATTCTTACAATAAAGAGTAAGATAAAGCTACAGGCGACATGGACTCCTGCTGAGATCTGTACCTGAGCAGAAGTTCCTGAATTGGAAATGGCCTCTTGAATTCTAGGAGTGTGAAGTGCCTAATGGAGACACTCATTGTGTCTCTGATGGAAACGTTCACAGTGCGTTGACTACGGTGAAATTGTCTTCCTTCTTTGAAGGAGGGAAGCAGCACATAAGGAAAGAGAACTTTGTAAGTTTCACACAACAATTCTTGGGTGGAATGGTGTTTTGTGATATTTCTCCTGTTTGAAATAGAGTAACATTCATTCGAACATCTACTACTGTAATTTATACAATATGCAAACTTCCTCTCATTAAGATTTCAGTTTGCATACATCTCTAATGCTTTAATACCTCTCACAATTGTCCTGTTGCTAATCAATAGGGTGGCACTTGGAATCCATCAGGTGATCCTTGGAAACTCAATGGAGCAATGCTACTCTGTGCTATATAGAGCTGCTCTGAGATGGAATCTACCCAACGGTACAAGGGCTTTCTTTGTGTGTGTGTGGTTTTACTTAACTTCACTATTAAGAAATAGACAAGTATATCATCTGAAGTTTTTTAATAATTTTGTTTCTATACTGCACTATTTTGTCACATATTTGTGTTTCATGTCTCATAACTTAGCACATGTTACAAGATTGTTCAGTAATCATTGTGATACATAACAAGGATCTTTAGTGACTGGGAAAATGCAAATGTGTCTATTTATCCCTAATACCTACCCGTTCCTGTGATCATTAAGTTAAATTAGTCAGGAGACAAGGCTGTCATGGTATTACATTACCATCAGTGCCTCTACATTTCATGAAGAGATCTAAAGCTTAATTGATAACTGATATTGACCCATAGAATAAATTATTACATAAAGCATGAAATCATTACATATCCAAAATTATTAAAAACAAACACCAATCTAAAATGAAATCTAAGTTGTCAAAACAAAACTAAATTTAGATCTGTTTTATTAGAGAAATGCACGCATGTGGCGTTTTAAGATGGCAGGGTGGCTAAATGCACCTGTAACCAGTCCAGCCCGCTTGGAGTCATCAGTCTACCTTACTGTACGTTTATGTAGTTACACAAAATGCTTAACCTTCGATGGCATATGGCTTTGGCTTCTTCGTTTGGGTTCTTTCATCTCTAATTAAAAAAAGTTATACTATTCTGTGCCTCATAAATTTGTGAAGAAGGAAGTCATTGCCACGTGTATCCTTCATTGTAACAATTCCTATATTGTAAGTTCTGTTAAGTGTTTTACATTCAACTTTTTGAAGTGCTTAATGAGTGAAGAAGTAATTATCGCTAAGTGGGAATTAGTGGAAGGTAGAGAAGATTAAATTTCTGTTGACATGCTCCATGTGGCCCACACCCCTTACTGCCATGCCGGACTCTTCAATTCACAAGAGAAGTAAGAGTCCCCGAGAACTGGGAGAATGGATGTCAGGAATTTGGCAATAGGAATTGCCTACTTATCCCAGACTATAGTTGGAATCCTGGGGAACTTTTATTTCCTGTACCATTATGCTCTTCTTTACTTCAGTGGGTGCAGGTTAAGGCCCACAGATCTGATTCTCATGAACTTATTTATAGCCAATTCCATGGCTATCCTCCCTAAAGGTATCCCCCAGACAATGGTATCTCTTGGGTGGAAAGGTTTTTTTGATGATATTGCATGTAAGCTTCTTTCCTATAGTGCCAAGTTGGGCCGGGGAGTGTCCCTTGCCAGCACCTGCCTTTTGAGTGTCTTCCAGGCCATCACCGTCAGTCCCAGGACCTCCAGGTGGGCAGAGCTTAAGAGGAAAGCTCCCGAGTACATTGGTCCTTCTCTTGTCATGTGCTGGATCCTACACATGCTGGTGAATATCATTTATCCTATATTTGTGATTAGCAAATGCAGCAGCTTAAATATCACATACAGAAAAGATATAGGATACTGTTCTTCTGTTCGTCACGACAGAACCAGAGACTCCTTGTATGCAGCAATGTTATTTGCCCCTGATGCTTTATGTTTAGGACTGATGATCTGGGCCAGTGGCTCCATGGTTTCCATCCTGTACAGACACCAGAAGCAGGTCCAACACATTCACAGAAATAGTGTCTCCTCCAGACTGCCTGCGGAGTCCAGAGCATCCAAAACGATCCTTCTCTTGGTCAGCACCTTTGTGGGCTTTTACTCCTTCTCTACCTTCTTTCACTTTTATTTGGGTCTTGATGAGAATCCCAGGTGGTGGCTGGAGAATGCCCCTGCGCTCATCCATGCGTGCTTCCCAGCTGTCAGCCCCTTTATTCTCATGAGCCATGACTCCAGAGTCTCCAGGACCTGCTTTCCACAGACTAGGAAGACAGAGTCTCCCAGTATTATGAGAAATATGTAAATTGTATGTATCTGTACAATGATCTGTTGTTTACTCACTCACTTTGCCCTCGGCATTTGATGCACACTCATCAAAGAGCCGCACTGCAAGAGCTGAGCTTCTGCTCTTAAACAAACAATAAAGTATAATAGCAGTAGTAAAGGCAATGTTACGTAATGGCGTGTTTGTATTTTAACTGTTTCAACCACTGAGGGACTCAGAAAGCAAAGGTAGTCCACTGAAATTAGTCAAACCTTTTGGTGACTTAACAGACCAAGCTCCATCGCAACATTTAATAGTCAAAAACACACAATTAGTGTCTCCATTAAGCACTTCATACATGCTGTACAGTGTTTTGAAGAATCAGGCTTAACAGACCCAGTCCCATCACAATATTGAATAGTCAAATATTATCTCCCCTGCCCCAGCTTTAAGCTTATTAGTTTCTCCATCTTCTTTCTACAAACAATGAAACACTGATGATTAGACTTGTGTCTATTTAATTCATTAACTGCCCAAATTTTAAAGAAAATATGCGAAATCCCTCATTTTCGTTGACTGAAATTTGCAACGGGTTTTAGAGGTTATCTTTTAGGGGTAAAGTTAACCCTTCACGACCCTTATATTAGAGTTCTTATTTTAATGAATTTGGAAAGCATGTTTCCTTAAAAGAATGCTAGCAGCAACAATCGGGATTGCCTACTTTATGGAAATACTACAGAAAATACTCAACAAAATATGATTGCCTATTTTGTGAGAAATACTACAGAAAATATTTATTGTAGGGATATTCACTGCATATAAAGCTGTTGATTGGTGATACAAAATGCATGTTCATACAAAAAGAATATGGATACTCTCAAAGGTGTGCCCATAGCGTTTATATTACTGAGAATATTACATCAAATGATTTTGTGTATTGTGGAACTGCTTGTGTAATAATAACAACATAAATGAAAATGCAGTGTTGCAGAGAGACTGCACTTCATCAGGATGTCTTTTAATTTGGATAGGTCTCAAAGGTACAGAGAAGGGTAAAGCTGGAACATGGGAAAAGTAAGCATCTTACCTAGCTAAGATACATTCCACAATAACAAAGGTCAGGAATTAAGGAATAAACCCTGGTAAGACTCTACTGCAAAAACCACATCTGTGTCCTTATGCATTCAATGTAGGAAAATCTAAAAGACTTAGCTTGTGATCTTTAGAAGTACAGAAGTACTGTTGCCAAGATATATTCTGGTTCTACAAACATTTAAGTAAATGTAATCTAGTGCAGACTTTTGGGATGCTCAATCGACTTCATAATTGGGGGCATCATTGACTTTGGGAAAGAAAACAGAGGCCGTGAATGAAGTCATGTTTTTGTGTGAGTCTGAGGTGGGCTGTCTATTCACATGTGTCAACAGTTTAGTAACAAGCAGGACTTAGTAACTGGCATGTATCATGAAGTGCCTGCGCTTTACATGTAACAACATTTGACAGTGAAGACTCTGGAGGTTGAGTGACGAAAAGTTGTCCTTATCCTGATACCCTAAAAAGGAAGATCAACGATAAGTCAAGAAACAACGAAAATGTGTAAGGTGCTAAGTGATAAAAGGAGTATTTAAAAAGCAGATAGCATTAGGGCTAGATTTTTAAGAATGAGTAAGTAGTTCCTCAAATGTAGATCATTAAATGACATCTTTTCAGTGTTTGTGTCCTGTCATGCCACATGACAGGTGGTAGGTGGAATGAAATACTCCTTCAAGACCACCCTGCTGAAGTGAAAAGGTACCATGCTGAACAGGGTCTCTTAGTCTGTGAGCCAAGGTTTCCGAGACAAGTGTAACAAGGGTAAGTTTGTCTTTGATTGCCCAGACATATCTTATCTGTTATTTTTTTGCACTGCCTTGGCTTGTGGAAACCCTGGTGGCATAGTGGGTTAAATGGTATGACTGCTAACCAGAAGGTTGGCAGTTCAAATCCGCCAGGTGCTCCTTAGGAACTCTATGGGGCAGTTCTCCTCTGACCTCCAGGCTCGCTATGAGTTGGACCCACCTTCATAACAGTGGGTTTGTTTGTTTTTGTCTTACCCGGGCTTGTACGAAGCCAGACAATTTACGAACTCATCCTAGAAAAAATTCTACATACCTCACTGATGAGTATCACTATGGTGACCTTGGAAGTACTCACCCTGGGAAGCGGTACACAGATGCCAGCACCTAGTCCACCCTTCAAAGCAGTTTTTCTAGAATGAGTTTATGCTTGTAATTGTCAGATGTTGTCATGGATTGAATTGTGTCCCCCCAAAAATATGTATAGTAATTTGCCTGGGCCAGAATTCCCTGTATTCTATGATTGTCCTTCATTTTGTGATTTTCCTGTGCTGGATGTTAAAGGATTAGGATGGGACTGCAAATCTCTTCACAAGATCATCTCCCTGCTCCACTGTAAAGGAAGTTTCCCTGGAGTATGGCTGACACCACCCTTAATCCTTTCATCCTACAAGATGTAAAAGGAAAGAGAAACAAGCAGAGAATCGGGAACCTCACACCAACAAGAAAGCAGCAACAGAAGAAGAGTGCGTCCTTCAGACCCAAAGTTCCTGTGCCAAGGTGCTCCCTGGACAGAGACTGATGCAAGCAATACCGGACTTTCCTCCAGAGTTGACAAGGGGGAAAGCCTTCCGTTGGAGTGGACATCTTGAATTTGGACTTGTAGCCTACTGGACTGTGTAAGAATAAACTTTCCTATGTTAAAGCCATTCACTTTGTGATATTTCTGTTAGAGCAGCATTAGCTGACTAAAACAGATGTCTATGAGGACAACTCTGACAGGTATTCCAGAAAAAGATTTCCCAAACTGCTCTGAAGGCAGACTAGGCACTGGTGTCAGTACACAGCTTCCCAAGGGGAGTACTTTGAAGGTGACCGTGGTAATATTCAGCAGTGAGGTATGCAGCACATTTTCTAGGGTGAGTTTGTGAATTTAACTGTCAGACCTCCTACATCACTGTGATGACAGGAAACTATGCCATCAGTAATTAAAACACCAACAGATTCACCCAAGGTGGACAAGTTTCAGTGGTGTTTCCAGACTAAAGCAGACTAGAAAGAAAGTCCTGGCAATCTACTTCTAAAAATTAGCTCCTGTAAATCCTGGGAATTCCAATGCAGTATTGTACCAATTACTTGCACTGGACACACCATCAGGTGAGATCTGTCAACAGAGGAGGACACCATATATAGTGAAATATGAAGGGCCAACAAAGAGGAGTGAGAACCTCAATGGGATGGGTTGCTGCAATAATCACAGCAGTGGGCTCAAACAGGGTGGCATTTGTGGGGATGGCACAGGACTGGACAATTGTCATTCTGTTGTGTGTCAGGTGGTCATGAGTTGGAGTCTACTTTGGGTCTGCCAACAACCATGTCTATGTATTAGGTATGAAAAGAGTATGAAGCAAAGTCACTTGATTCCTGTGCATGTGCAACCTAGGCCAGGAGGAAGACAGGGAGTGTGGTAAGTACCTCAAAGGGGAAGAGCTTGGCCCTATGGGATCCCTGAAAGAGGTGTCTGCTGTCCTCTAAGTAGACCCCGTGTTCAAAATTCAGATGTTATTACATATGTATATTAATGTTTAACCAATGCTTCATATTAATGTTAGGTATACCAAACAAACAAAAAAATCCAAAACAAAGAAGTGAAACCAATAACTATTACTATTGAGTCAACTATGATGCATAGTGAATCCGTAGGATACAGTAGAACAATCTCACAGGACTTCCAATAAATGGCTGAAGGAATCAAACCACTAACCTTTTGGTTAACAGCCTGGTTCTTAACCACTATGCCACTGAATCTCCTAATGCCAATTATATTAGAAGAAAAATTGAAAGACTGTGTCTTAGAATGTCTTGGTCAGTCATAGACCAGTTTGTATGTACAACTGGACAATATCATATTTTCACATTAAACACTCATTTTTGTTTACATTTAGATAGTCTAAATTTATTACCATAAATGAGTGTATGTAATTTAATAATAATGAGTAATTGTTCTATGCCATTTGTTCATTATTGATGATAACAGACTGTGTCAACTGTAATGTTACCAGTAATTAATTACTGATGACAGTTGCTGATGGCTCTAATTGGTGTTAACCAATAATAGATTATATACAAATCTTGCCAACTATACCAATTATTCTGGTGGATATCACCTTAGAAAATTAATAGAGACATAGTCAGTTTTGACATGTATAAACATGTTCAGTTTATTGCAAGCTAGTTTATGAAGTTTGTATTCTACATCCCATTTTGGGTAGTATCTGTGGTCTTCAAAATGTGTGAGCAGCCTTCTAAGACACAGTTATTTGTCTCTACATGTTTGGATCTGGGATGATCAAGTTTGTGTATCCACTTGTTGGGGGCCATGATTCTCAGTGGTTAGGTAGCTATAATGTACTTTGGCAGCTATAATGATGTAATCACCTCCCTAATGAGATGTTATTGGAGGCCTGAAATGCACAGTTCTTCTAACAACAGGCGGAAAATGAGGCCGGAGGCCTGAGAGGTTTTGTTGCAGAGCAATCACCCTGTTTCGCAAGGCCAAAATGGTGATAAAAAGTGCTACACTTTAATTATATGATTTAAGACGGCCCTGAGAAAGAAACAACAGGGCAGTCAAGGCGGATCTGAGACCTGTGTGTTTTTCTGAGGTTCTTTGTTGCATCACCAGGCTGCAGTAGATGGTACCAGACGTGGCTCTTCTGCCCTGACAGAGGAAGACCCTGAGACACAGACCTTGAAACACGGACTGTTTTTGCTTGAGACAGAGACTGACTTGTTGACCATTTTTACTACACTCCTCAAGATTTCCTTACCCCTGCTCCCGCATGTAACTTTCCTTACGTAAACTCCTCCAGTCTGACCAGAGAAGGGCAGAATTTTGGAGGAGCTATCCCTCCTGCCACCTTTGTACAGCTATACAAATAAATCTTTGATTTAAGTCACTCTAATCTCCTGTGTCAGTGATTGGGCTTGAGCACGTGGCATCAACCCCGGTATTTCTATGTAATAATGTGATACAATGTAATCACCTCCATGATGAGATGTGATATAATGTTATCACTTCCACCATGGGATCTGTTACGAGCAGCCAATCAGCTGAAATGGATTTTCTCTGGGTATTTTGCCTGCACCCAACACGCAGACTTTCCAACAAAGCTCACTGCTTTTGCTCACTCTGCAAGCCGCATCTGACCACTGGGTCTTGGGATCTGTGCTAGCAGCTTGCCTACCCATCTTGGAATCCACCAGCCTCCCTAGCCTGTGAACCAGCCGCCAGTTGCTTTACCTGCCAGTCTTGGGATCTGTCAGCCTCTGCAGCCTGTGGCCGAACACCCTACCATTTTACCTAACCGCCTTGAGATTCCTCAGCCTCTGCAGCACGTGAGCCAGAGCCTGCCACCTTACTTGCCGATCTTAGGTTCACCAGGCCCTGCAGGTATATGAGTCACGATAAGATTCCAGCCTGACCCGTGGACTTGAAAGTTTTTTCTATATCTAAAATGTCATGCTGTGTTAATAAGAACACATAGGTTTAAGAAATATCTTTCACCTGTGTGGTCTCATTAACAAAGAAAACCCTATTCCCCAATGGGATTATATCCATAGTTACAGGTTTTAGCACTCCAACACATATCTTTGGGAGGGCAAGATTCTTTGTAACACCTGCTATGCTGAAAGAATGGAGAGAATTGCTGTTGAGTGTTCACCCAAACATTAAGCTGCTGTTCTCTAATGTATGTTCAGTTTAAGCGGCTCTTAGGAGTGTTTGTGAGTTGGGGGTATTTTGGAGTCCCTGGGTGGTCTGAATACTCAAAGCACTTGTCTACTTTAAATAAAGTTGGCAGTTTGAGTCTACCCAGAGACACCTTGAAAGAGAGGCCTGTTGGTCTACTTAGGAAAGGTCCTGTTCTTGAATCTTCTGTGGAGCAGTTCTACTCTGTGGTGCCACTATCAGTTAGAACTGTGTCAACAGTGAAGGCATCAGATTGCCTGTACCAGAACTTCTCAGGGAAGGAGAGTATCCAGTGAGACACATGTACCTGGCTGCCAGTCCCTCAGGTGTCAGACCTCAGCATTTCCTGCTCCATCCAGGTGAGACCTTATCTGCCTGCAGAGAACATGGACAACAAAGAGTCTCCCAAACAAGGGTCCCTTTGGAGACACTGTCTAGAAACTTCATTGTTGGTGGTAATCATCAGCCAGTAAAAATCTTTTTCAAGAGTATTGTCTGATCCCAGAAGAACTAGATGGTGCCTGGCCACCACCAGTGACAGCCAGGTGTGGTTTGTGGAATGGGGCTCCAGACACAGCAGGTGATAGAGGGCAGAGCTAGAACTCTACCTAAGACCACACTTGACAGCCCTTCTGAATGGAGGACCCCCTGGGAGCATTGCCCCCAGACTCTCTAACCCCAAACTGCATCCAGCACCAGGGCCAGACAAAGACTGACTTGGACCACACAAAACATAGAGTGATACGAGAGGTGAACAAATCTTCAAAAACATACATGGGGCTGTCTGAGGGGCACTTTGTCGGAGCTGAGTTGATTGGGTGAGGAGGGCCAGGCCTTGGTCAAAAGATCACAGGAAATTCTGAAAAAAAGGGGAAGCATGCTGTCACATGGGGAGGTGGGGCAGCGTAGCTAGAATAGAATAGACATGAAAGTTCTGGGTGTTATATGGTAACACGACATAAACTGCAAAGATGTTGTTAGTTCACAATAAAAACAATATCAAAAAAGAAAGAAAGAATATTGTCAGGTCCCCAAGTCTGAGTTGCCATGGCTAATATGGATGAGATGACAATTGCAGTTCTGTGGGGAGGTGAGGTCACAGAACCACTAACCCTTATCTCAGGATCTGGCTGCCTCCCTCCCACTTTTGTACTATCTGCCATGACCATCACACTGAGACACCATACACTGTGAGAAAGGACTGGCGAGTATTTCCTACTTCAATTGGGGAGACAGAGGCTTTGAAAGAAGGAGGTGTATCAGGAGTCTGGGTAAGTGACCAGGTCAGAAAAAGGCATTGTTCTGACTTCAGCTGATCCTGTTCCAAAGCCACACCGTCAGGGGAGTATTTTTTGAGACTTGAGCTGAGCTGACAAAGAAGGATGGCAGTCCTAGATGCTACGCTATTTCCCCTCGGCCCAAATGTGATTTAATGCAATTTTCACTGTCAGTGACTTCGGGGTTTAATCCAAGTCATAACGAAATCTGACTTTTAAGTAGTTAATGACTGTAGTTCTAGAATCAGTCTGCTGTTCTGGTTATCCTACGGGAAACATAGATCAAATTGTAAGGATTTCTGGAGCTGTGTTCGTAACACCTCCATGGCGGGGGCCAACCTTGACAGGGTCTGCGATCACAAAGGGATGGGTGGCGTCAGTGAAAAAATGAGACTCAGACAACCAGGAATCTGGAGGTTAGCAGCCTGTTAAGGCTTGTCTTTATTTTTTTATATAATCAATGAGGTGATGTGATTTTCACCCTGCTCTTTGACCACGTAAGACCACGTAAGCTGTTGGCTAGTAAGGAACTGATACCTCGTGGTCTCTTCATGTTAATCATTCGGGCCTTCCAGATAATGGCCCAAGACAGTGGTCTCTTTTCATGTTAATTATTAGGGCCTTCTAGGTAATAGCCTGAGACAAGTATATTGTGATTATAATCAACAGTAAAAACAAAGCTATGCCTTGAGCTCAATCAGCTGTACCTATGCCTCGAGGTCAAAGGTACAGGAAGAGGGGTGGGCTCATCTAAAGGTTATTATCTGGCTGTCTCTATTTGTTCCTTCTTTGTTCTTATTTTATCTCTTCCTGTGGGGACAGTAAGCGCCTACCGTGCCCCACCCTATGCCTCTCTTAAGCTTTTCTAAGAAGGATATTTCTTTAATGTTTACTCATTTGCCATACCAATTATAATAAACTTGGGAGTCTATCCATCTTCCTGATGCAGGGAGTGGGATGTCTATATCTAAGGGCTGTGTGGGGAGTCATCCCTGGGGAGCTTCCCAGGGCCTTCCTGCAATCTTGTACTTCACATGTGGAGGGGGATGTGCAGTTGGGGGAAGCCAGCGGGGCTGGGCCGGCCTCGGCATTCCCGGGCTGGACGTGCTGTGTCGGGATTCATTAAGCCGAGGGGGTTGTAAAGTCCTTCTTAGAAGGCATCTTCCTTAATCCTGTGCCAGGAGATGAGAGGGTACTTTTGAGGAAGGTTTGATTAGGATGCAAAATATTATCAGGGAGAGTACAGCCAAAAATATGCCAAGGGTGAGATGCCTCTGCCCGCCATCATATAGGCATGTAGCTTTGCTTACAGGGGCTTCTGTGCGTGACGGGCCTCGGTACCTCCATGCTTGCAATAGAGAGTAGAATAAAGCTACAGGCTGAGATCTGTACCTGAATGATATTTCCTGGATTGGAAATGTTCTATTGAATTCTAGGAGTATGACGTGCTTAACAGAGACACTCATTGTGTCTCTGATGGAAACATCCATGGTGTGTTGATTATGGTGAAATTGTCTTCTTCGCCATGAGTCGGATCCGACTTGATGGCACTTGGCTGGCTTGAAAGGAGGGAAGCAGCATTTAAGGAAAGACAACTTTGTAAGTTTCACACAACTGTTGTCAGCTGGACATGTATCTTGTGACATTTCTCCTGATTCAAAATAGTGTGACTTTCACTCAAACATCTACTGCTTTAATTTATACAATACACAAACTTTCCTTAAGATTTCATGTTGCATAGATCTCTGACATTTTAACATCTCTCACAAATGTACTACTGCTAATCAATAGGTCTGCACTTGGAATCCACCAGATGGTCCTTGGAAACTTGATGGAGCAGTGCTACTGTGTCCATAGGGCTGCTGTGAATCAGAATCTACCTGACAGTACAAGGGCAGTGTGTGTGTATGTGTTTATGTGTATGTGTGTGTGTGCGGTTTTACTTAACTCAGATATTAAGAAATAGACAAGCATATCATGTGAAGTTTTTAGTAATTTCACTTCTACACTGCACTATTTCATCATGTATTTGTGCTTCATGTCATAGTTTAGGGCATGTTACAAGATTGTTCAGTAACCACTATGACAGGTGATAAGGACCTTTTGTTCCTGGCAAAAGGCAAATGCAGCTTTTTTCCCCCTAATACCTAGCCATTCTTGTCTTCCATAAGTCAAATTGGTTAAGAGGCAAGTTTTTCACAGTGCCACACTGCAAACAAGGCCTCTACATTTCATGAAGAGATTGAAAGCTTAATTCATAATTGATATTGATATATAGAATAAATTATTACATAAAGCATTAAGTTACTGAACATCCAAAAATATTTCAAAATATCACCACTTTAAAATGACACACAATATCAAAGCAAAACTAAGTTTAGATCTATTTTAATTGAAAAATGCACCCATATAGCATCATAATATTGCATCATGGTTAAATGCACGTGCATTATCAGTCTAACCAGCTTGGAGTCTCCAATCTACCTTCATTTAAGCGTATGTAGCTAGACAAAATGGTTAACCTTTCTAAGTTCTGTTATCTCTATTTAAAAAAAGTCATACTACTCCGAGCCTCATAAATTCATAAAGAATGAAGTTACCACAGGTTTACCTTTCATTGCAATATTTCCTATTTTTAAGTCCTTAATGACAGAAGAAGTAATTATTGCTAAGTGGAAATTGATGGAAGGTGGAGAGGAGTAAATGTCTGTTGACATGCTACATATGGCAGCTTGGATTTCTTCTATCAGTACCATTGGTTCTTGATCATACGCTACCTCCTGAATTGGCTGAATGTTGAACAGTTCTTTTTCGTAGTGACTCTGTATTCCTTCCATTTTCTTTTGATGCTTCCTGCATTGTTTAATATTTTTCTTATGGAATCCTTCAGTATTGAAACTTAAACCTTGAAGTTTTCTTTGGTTCTTTCAGCTTGAGAAATGCTGAGCATGTTCTTTCCTTTTGGTTCTAACTACAAGTGTTTACACATGCCATTATAATTCATTACTTTGTGTTCTCAAAGTGCCCTTTGAAATCTCTTGTTCAGTTCCTGTCACAAATTAAATTGTGTCCCTTCAAAAAAAATGTGTGTAGCTATTAGGCTAAGCCATGAATCCCAGTATTGTATAATTTTCTTACATGCTGTAATTCCTGCCTCTATGGTAAGGGAGAAAACGTGGTGATTGTGTTAGTGAGGCAGGACTCAATCTATAAGACTGCATTGTGTCTTAAGGCAGTCTCTTGGGATATAAAGGAAAGGAAGCCAGCAGAGAGTTGGGGACCACATCCCATCAGGAAAGAAGCTGTACTGGGAGCAGAGTGCATCCTTTGAAACTTCAGTCCCTGCACCTCATAAGCTCCTATTCCAGAGGAACATGGTAAATAAGGACCTTCCTCCAGAGCCTATGGAGAAAGACTTGAGCTGATACCGTGAATTTGGATTTTCAACCTACTTTACTGTAAAGAAATGTTTGTTTGTTAAAGCCATCCACTCGTGGTATGTTTGTTATAGTAGCAACAGATGACTAAGACATTTCTTTTATCATCTCTTCCACTTACTTTAACTACTCATAGTTCAAACACGAGCTTCAGAGTCTCGTCTGACATTTATTGTGGTCTTTTCTTTCTTTCCCATCTTCTCAATGACCTCTTGCTTTCTTCATGTATAATGTCCTTGATGTCATTCCCTAGCTTATTTGGTCTTCAATCATTAGTAATCAATGCCTCAAAGCTATTCTTAAGATTGTCTCTTAATTTAGGTGAGATATACTTTGGCTCTTGTGGACCTGTTCTAATTTTCTTCAGTTTCATTCTGCACTTGTGTATGAATAATTGATGGTCTGCCAGTCTGTCTTACTGTGGGAGCTTGCATATTGCTGTGATGCTGGAAGCTATGCCACCAACATACCAACAGTGTCACCCATGGTGGATGGTTTTCGGCTGAGCTGACAGATTAAGACAGACCAAGAAGAAGAACCTGGTGGCCTACATCTGAAAAGAACTAGCCAGTGAAAACCTTATGAATAGCTGTAGAACACTGTCTGACATAGTACTGTAGATTGGAAGACACTTCAATGATGACTGAGGAAGAGTTGCCTTTTCAAAGTACAGTCACCTTTAATTATGCAGATGGAGCCAAGCTTTTGCGACCTTCATTTGCTGATGTGGCATGACTCAAAATGAGAAGAAATAGCTGCAAACATCCATTCATTCGGATAATGGTACTATCCTAGATTTGTTTTGAGCGTTAAATAAATTCACAGAATACATTTTCTTGTTGTTGTTGTTAGGCGCTGTTGAGTTGATTCCAACTCAGTGACCCTATAAAACAGAGAAGAACAACCCCATAAGGTTTCTAAGGAGCTGGTGGATTTGAACTGCCAGATCTTTCGGTTAGCAGCTGAACTGTTAATCACTATGCATCCAGGGCTCCATTTTACTATAGTTAATATTGTAATTATATAGGTAGTTCTTAAGTACTTATTAAAGTTTGTGGCTTTGATTTGGTATTTTGCAATCAACAATTTCTTCTTTATGTTTCTGAGGATTAAAAAAAAAAAAGGTGTCATTTCACTTTGATAACCCCTGTGAGGCAGTTGTGCTTAACTACTAATCTAAAAGTTGGAGGTTCAAACCTACCCTATAGCGCTGCAGAAGAAAGGCCTGGCGACCTGTTTCCTATTAAGGTTATAGTGTTGAAAACCCTATGGAGCAGTTCTATTCTGCACAATATGGGGTTGTCATGAGTCTGAATGGATTCGACAAGAGTATTTTTCCTGGGCAGAGTAAAACTGCACCACAGAGTTTCCAAGGAACAGGGGGTGGATTTAAACTGCTCACCTTTTGGTTAGCGGCTATAGCTGTTCACCACTACACCACCAGTGTTTCCTCCCTGCCGTCGAGTCGATTCCGACTCAGCGCGACCGTAGAGCACAGAGGCTCTAATTTTACAGAACTGCTAGAGGGGAAAGAAGAAAGGAAGGTATGTATAGAGTCATACCTATTCAAAAACACAGCCAAGCCACAAGGGTTTTGAATTTAAATACCAGCCCAGCAAGCTCAGGTTTCAACCAGAGAGTAAGGCTGGTCGCCATCGTGAGCTTCGGTTTCGCCAGGCATAAATCAAAGACTCCCCCCACCCTTCTCCTAAGAAAAAGGATCTCCGGAGTCCTCCGTCAAACTTGCAGGCCACGGCCTAACAAGTCAAATTCCTGAGTCTATCCGGGTCTCCATATATCGGAATTCACTCTAAATGACGCACGCGCAGAAGCCTTCTCCGGAGCCCGCAGGACGGGCTTCTTCTCCCGCCCAATCCCGTCTCTCATTGGCTAGAATTAACTGCTTGTCTCTGCTGTTGTTAGCGGCGACGTAGGCGGATACAATTCTGGTCACTAGGATTTCACGTACTTCCGTTTCCTCCCACTCTCCTGGGCCTCTGAAACTCCAATCTCGTCCACTCGACCAATGGCAAATGGACAGTGGGCGGGACTTCGTGTGCCCGGACCAACGAAACGCAGACTGGGCCATGAGCAGCAAGGCCAATGACCGCGGGACAGCCCCTGTAAAGTGGCTCGGGCGCCCCCACGCCTATCTTTCCTCTTCTCCCCAGCCCCGCCCCTCCCCATCCCGGTTTCAGCACGGCGCCGGCCGCAGTCTGACTGGAACGGGCCGGAGTAAAGATGGCGGCGGCTGACGGCGATGACTCGCTCTACCCCATCGCGGTGCTCATAGACGAGCTCCGCAACGAGGATGTACAGGTCTGAGGCTACAAGGGACTTGGGGTGGAGGAGTAGGGGGACATGAAGGCGCAGACGCCCCTCGCGGAAAGGACTTAATGTTCGGTGCGATTGGCGGAAGGTGGCGCCAGCCAATCAACGCCCAACTCTTTATTTCTTCGGGTCGCTGGGCCCAGTGAGAGGACGCTGCGGATTGGTTGTCGACACAGCGGAGGGCGGGAGCGCGGGCGAGCCCGGAGGGTCGCGGGCCTGCATAGTGCGCGCGGTGGCCCGGGAGTGGGAGGCCAGGAGCAGGCTGAGGGTCTGCCAATTAGGTTCGGGGAAAGGAGCGTGTTTCGTAGTTGGCCGCCACCCGAAAGGCCGCTTGGGGATGGGCAGGGCGCAAGGGTAGTCCTGTGGGGGAGGGGCCGCCTGGTTCGGTACGGGGCAGATTTGCTTGTTTCAGGGTTTCGGCATGTGACCTGTAGTGCTGAGGGATCGGTTTCCCATAAGGAGGTTTCCCATACGGATACCAATGGCTGAAGGCTGCCTTCCAATTTGTGCCTTGTCCTCCCGATGTTGGTGTAGACCCCCGAAGTGGAGAGGCACGAAAAACAATCCTCTAAGGGGAGAATTGGCCTATTTTAGGAGCAAATTATGAAATAGAAAATAGAAACCCATTTCCTTCTCCTTACATCTTCCCATTGAGTGGGGGATATGTAGTTTCCTGAATGTGCTATATTTTTGTGATTGGCGGGCATAGAGTAATAGGGTGGCTCAGAGGCGAGACCCCACCGGGCGAGGAATTGAGAAGAGTTAGGGCACCTTGCCAGAAAGGTCTGGCAGTAAGCTTCCCAGAGGTCACAGCCTTAAAAATTCTGTGCACACATAAGGTTGGTATGAGTCAGAATAAGGATGAGCCACTAACAACATAACAACAGAGTTTCCTGGTTAATCACCTGAGTGCTCCTCCCATGTCCACTGCCCACTAGTTGTGTGACCTTGGCAAGTTACCACACCCTTCTAAACCTCTGTTTGTTGTAAAACGTGACCTAATGATAGCCCTTGTCTCATTGGATGGTTGTGACAACTGAACAAGTTAATAATGCGAGTAAAACGGAACAGTGCCTAGCTTACCGTAAGGGCCCAGTAAATGTTAGCTGTAATTATTGGGAGTGGTGATTGAAGAAGCCCCATCTTCCCTTTGGGCCTCAGTTTCCCATTTATCAAATGGAGGGGAGTGCATTGGGACATCTGCCAAGGGTGAGCTCAGCCCCCGAGATTCCAGACTCTAGTTCTGGAGTTAGACAGGGCCCAGCTGTATTCCTGGCTCTTGCTAACTGACGTGGCATGTTAGTTAATCTCACTAGGCCTTGGTTTCCTCTTCTGTCCGATGAGGATAACTACCTAGTATAGAGCTGTTGTGTAAATTAGTCATTTGGTAAACACCTCCCTGTATCAGGTAAGGCGTTCTGGTGGCACAGTGGTTAAAGCGCTTGGCTGCAGGTCAGCTGTTGATTCACCAAAAGGGTCAGTGTTGGCTTCAGAAAAAGGCAGTTCTGCTCTGTCTTGTAGGGTTGTGATGAGTGAGGGTTGACTCAATGGCAATGTTTTTTTTTTTTTTTAAATGGATAAGGAGCACGTGGGGGCACACGTAATTAAAGTGCTCAACTGTTAGCCAAAAGGTGGCCAGCATGAACCCATCCAGAGGTGGCCTCGGAAGAGAGGCCTGGCTTGGCAGTCTGTTTCCAAAAAGTCACAGCCTTGAAAACAGTTCTGCTCTAACACACGGGATCACCATGAGTCGGAGTCAACTCCAAGACAGCTGACAACAGTGATAGTGTGCATCAAGTACAGTGCTGGGAATGTAGTGGTGACACCAGGTGCTATGCATGAGACAGGTGTGATGTCTGTAAACAGCTAAGTATATTATTAACGTGCGTGAGCAGTGGAAAGGAAGCAAGATGTGACAGTGCATCAGTAAATATTTCTGGGCCTCTACTCTTGTACTGGGCACTGTTCTAGAAACAGGTATACAGTAGGGAAAAAGACAAACATTCCTTGCCTCCCAGAGCTTAAAATGTGACAATAAAGAAGACAGTAAGGAAAATATACGTTAGATTGAGGTTAGTGGCATTGGAGAAAAATAAGGTGAGATGGGGTACAATTTTTAGAAGAGTGGTAGGGGAGCCCCTGCTGGGGAGACATTTGAGCAAAGACCCGTTGAAGGTGAGGTAAAAAGCTGTGAGGTTCTCTGAACAGAGGGCACTACATGGTGAGTACAAAGTATGTGTGTGTGTGTGTGTGTGTGTGTGTGTGTGTGTGTGTGTGTGTGTGTTGGGAGGGGGGTGATCCATTTCAGGTAATGCAGGAAGACCACTCTGAGGCTGTAAAGCTCAAGATAAGAGCAGAAGAAGGAGCCAGGCTGGGAAGAAGGTGAAAAGTCTTCCAGAAAAAGACATGTAATAGCAGTAGTTCTCAAACCCAGGGTGATTTTTGCCCCTCGGGGGATGTTTTTTCAATGCCTAGAAACATTTGTGGTTGTCACAACTGGAACAGTGCTACTAACATCTAATGGGAGAAATCAGAGCTTCTGCTAAACGTCTTGCAGTGCCTAGCACAGCCTCTCACAGAAGAGTTGTGAGGTTGGTGTTAGAGGCCCCAGGGGAGAATCTATTTCCTTGCCTTTTCCAGCTTTTAGACTGCCTGCATTCCTTGGGTTATAGCCACTTTGCCATCTTCAAAGCCAGCTCTGATCGTAGCTAAGAAAGGTTCTCTGGTTTTAAAGATGCCTGTGATTATTTGGGTCTGCCCAGAAAATTCAGAATAACTGCTCCACTGTGATTACATCTGCAAGATCCCTTTTGCCACCTGAGGTGACATACTCACACCTTCTGAGGATTGAAACATGACATTTAGGGAGTGAAATTATTCTGTCTACTGTCCTCACAGACCCTAGTGGTGTAAGTGGTTAAGTGCTGTGGCTGCTAACCAAAAGGTCTACTGTTTTGATCCACCAGGTGCTCCTTGGAAGCTGTGTGGGGCATGTCTACTCTGTCCTGTAGGGTTCCTGTGAGTCAGGATCGACTTGATGGCAGCAGTTTGGTTTTTGGTTTTACCGTCCTCACAGTGGCCGGAAAGTAGGTATTGAGGGAGAAAGTAGGAGGAGATAGAGGATGATGAAGTGTGTTCTCTTAACATTTTCAAGTGATTTAACTTATTTTTAAGTTTTTCTTATCCAGGAAACCAAATATTAACCATCCAGAGGTTGACCAAAAAAAAAAAAAAAAAAAAACACACCCAAACCTATTACTGCAGAGACTATTCTGACTGTATAGGTCAGAGTAGAGCTGACCCATAAAGTTCCTAAGGAGCACCTGGTAGATTTGAACTGCCAACTTCCTAGCACTTAACCATTATGCCACCAGGGTTTCCAGGAAGGCTGACACTTACTGCAAAAAGCCTACTAGAAACTTCAGTATAAAAGTGTAAATTTGTCTTAGCATGCTAGGAAAGAATAGTCCTCAAACCACTGTCTCTTAATTTAAATCTCAGAAAGCGTCATGGCTGCAGGTGGGTGGATTTAAAACCAAACCCACTGCCCTCCAGTCTGCCGCATAGCATTTCCATGGAGCCCTTCTGACTTTTTGGTTAGCAGCTTAGTGCTTAACCACTGCGTCAGCACAACTCCTAGGTTGGTGGAGGGCTAAATTATTATTTTTTAAAACTGTAATTCAGATGAAGGCTTACAGAGCAAACTACCTTCTCCATAAACAATGAATATATTGTTTAGTGACATTGGTTGCCAGCGTCACAACGTGTTAACACTGCCTCTTTCTTGACCTTGGGTTCCTTATTGGTGGCTTTTCGTATCCCGTTTTACGCACCTGATGTGCCTCTTAGTCTCGTTTTGTTTTATGAGCCAGTTTGATCTTCAGCTGGAGGGTGAACCTCAGGAGTGACTTCATTACTGAGCTAGAAGAGTGTCTAGGGCCATGGTTTGGGGATTTTTCCAGTCTCTATTAGACCAGTAAATCTGGTCTCTCTTTGTGAGGTAGAATTTTGTTCTACATTCTTCTCCAGCTCTGTCCAGGACCCTCTGTTGTGATCCCTGGCAGAGCAGTCAGTGGTGGTAGCTGGTACTGTCTAGCTGGCCTGGACTTCCATCTGGTGGAGGCTGTGGTACTTGTGGTCTGTTAGTCCTTTAGACTGATCTTTCCCTTGGTTTTCTTGATTCTCCCTTGCTCGAGACAGGGTGACACCAGTGAAGCATCTTAATCTTCGGTGGCTACTCAGAAGCTTTTAATGCCCAGATGCTGCTCACCAAAGTAGAATTTAGAGATTTTCTTTATAAATCATTGTATGCCAGTTGAGCTAGATGTTCTCCAAAGCATGGTCCTAACAGCGGGGGGCTAAATCATTAGGTTCCAGGCCAGAAGTGACCCGGTATCGGGGGATCTCAGTAAGGAGGGCAGGGTTCAGTCAATCACGTTAAGATTAGCCAGTGGCTGATCTTCTGTGTTTCTTCCTCTCCTCTTTATAAACCCATTGTACTTTGTTTCTTGGAACTGTGTGCTTTTTCTGGATTGACCACAGCTATGCATTAAGGCCTAAATCATGCATGTGCATTGAGATCCCTGTAAGTAGGGGATGCGAGCCTTGGAGGGCTCTTTGGGGCCAAGTTGAGAGCCCCTGCTCTGGAAAATATGAGTTGGAATCAACTTGACAGCAACGGGTTTGGTTTGGTTTTGACTCTAGAAAATAAAGCAGAAGAAATAAAGAAAGAAAACCGTTGCTGTCAAGTCAGTTCCAACTCATAGTGACCCTATAGGACAGAGTAAGAACTGCCCATAAGGTTTCCAGGGAGTGGCTGGTAGATTCAAATTGTTGAGCTTCTGGTTGACAGCCGAGGTGTTGAATACTGCCACCAGGGCTCCAGGCCAGTTGCCATCATCAAGTTGATTGCAGGTCCTAGCATCATGTCAGAGTAGAACTGTGCTCCACAGGGTTTTCAGTGGCTGATTTTCGGGAAGATCTCCAGACCTTTTTTCTGAGAAGTTTCTGGATAGACTGAAACCTTTAACCTTTTGGTTAACAGCTGTGCACTTAACTGTTTGCACTGCCCAGGGGCTGCTCTAGAGTACACTTTAAAATAATTTAAAATAATACCCTAAGCACTTTTGGTGATTTCTTTCCCCCAGGAGGTATTTGGCAACGTCTGGAGGTGTTTCTGGTTGTCAGGGTTGTCTGGGAGCACTGTTGGCATCTCGTGGTGGAGGGACGCCATTCAGCATCCTGTGGTGCACAGGGCAGTCCGCTGCATGACACAGGGGGTCCAGCCCGGGATGGCCATGGTGCCGGGGTTCACAGCCTGCCCAGCAGTGTGCTGCGTCATTTGTGTATGTTCATAGAGTCTTCGCAGAAGTCTTGTGAGACAATGTGAACTTTCTGTTAGAATAGTTTTAATTGTTAATTTTCAAGAATACATTAGTTAGAGAACAAATAGCAATAAATCCTCACATACTGAATATCCGAACTGCAGTTCCAAAGATTTTGCTTGTTTTCACCTGTACCCTTCATCCCCCACTTTGAAAATTTTTGGTGAAGTATTTTTAAAATACTCTCAGAGCTCACATTCCTCTTTTGAATACTTCAGCATGCCTCTGTAAAACAACTGGCGCATTCATAACTACCAAAAACAAAAAACCGACAAATGAACTGACAATCCTGACACACAGCAGCACATGTGTCGCGCCTAACAGAAAGAATGATGATTCTTTGACATATTGTCTGCTACTTGATCCACAGTCACGTTCTCTCACTTGTTTCAGAACTGTCCTTTTACATGGCTTTGTTTGAGTCTGAGCCTGGATCTGTTCATGGCTTTTCTATCTGAAATTCTGCCCGTTTTATAAACGTGGATACTTAAGCGGTGTCACACTACCTTTGTAAGTGATGGAGTTAGGATATGACAAAGGATGCTGGGCTTCGGGGCACATATACTTTCACCAGGCTGGGGGTGAACAAGGGAGGTGGTGCCAGCAGAAGAGGAGAGGGGTGCAGGCTCTGGAGGCAGGGTTCCAACCCTGGCCTGGCCACTTTATGTAACTCTACTCATCTGGGCTTGGCTTTTGTATTGAATGTAAAAAAGAATAAAGACACAACTGGCACAGTTATTGTGAGAATTAAGTAAACTGCAGAAAGACACAACTAGGGGCAGCTGCCATCTGAGACACTGCAGCTTCTTCCTGTGTTGAGAAACACAATGTTTTAGACTCCAGCTTCTCTTTATAGCATATGTGGGGACTTGGAAGTAAACCTGCTGATGGTGGTTAAGTGCTCAACTACTAACCACAAGGTCAAAGGTTTGAGTCCACCAGCTTCTCCATGGGAGAAAGATGTGGCAGTCTGCTTCTGTAAAGACTGTAGCCTTGGGAGCCCTGTGGGGCAGTTCTGCTTTGCCATGTGGGGTCACTATATAAGGGAGAATCAACTTGACCCCAGTGGGTTTGATTTTGCTTTGATGGGGACTTTTGCTTTGATGGGGACTTAGTGAGGTTGTCCTCTGGGAATTTCAATTAAGAAAATGTTGGTAGAGGAAAATAGTGAAGAAGATACACTCAGTGCAGTTCAGGGCTCAGTCATGAGTTTACCGAGTGGACTTGGGCAGCTGTGTTCTCCTTGCAGTGCCTTAGTTTCTTTTTCTGTAGACTGAATGCAAAGGTAGTATCTATGTCAGACAAGGCTGATTAAAAAAATAAGAAATGTGTAAAACACCCAGTTTCGTGCTTGACATATAGTAAACAGTCCCTAAATAGTAGTTGGGTCTGTAAAACTAAAAATTGTTTATAGTTAATGGTTTTTAATGTACCCAGCCTTTTACTGAGTTCTGACTCAGAAATCCAGTTGGTGTTAGTCCTTTCCTTGTCCCAGAGATAAGTCACCTTACAAATAGGAAAGCAGGCAATCCATAAATAAATTGTTATGCCAGGCAGAACACCATGAGAAGTATCCTTTGCAGTTGTGCTTTACAGTCCTAGGGAAATTACTTTTTTTCTGTCTTATTTTTAATTCAGCTTTTTTTTCTGCTGATCACATAAGAAATTCTGATAAAAATAACAGTCAAGATTTGAGTGCTTGCTGTGTGTTAGTCTCTCTGTTTTCCTTATTTGATTATGCCAGCAATCCTAAGAAGCAGGTGCTGTAGTAATTTCCATTTTATAATGAGAAGACCAAAGCTCTGAAGGACCCAGGGACCTTTGGAAACCCAAAAAACCAAACACATTGCTATCAAGTGGATTCTAACTCCTAGTGACCCTATAGGACAGAGTAGAACTGCCCCATAGAATTTCCAAGATGGTAACTTTTATGGAAGCAAACTGTCAAAGCACTCTCCCTTCAAGACAGTGAAGTGAAGTCCTTCATTACTGAAAACCAAAAAATTTCCCTTGTTAAACAGAAACAGAAGCTGTGATGCCCATTCTTATTCCTCAGCTGTCTTAAACCACTGCCAGTGGGATTTTTCACATTCACCCACCTGGTCCTTCATGGCATAAACTGTAAAGATGCATAGACATGAAGGGAGAAATTCGCTGAGTTGTTACCCAAGGCCTATAAAGCATACACATTACAAAAATAGATTTGAGACCCTCCACGCTCGCCAGTGGCACCCAGCAGGTGTACCCTGCAGAAACACTTGTAAAACTGGTGATGTGGGGGGTCTGACCTCTTCTAACTTCATAAGAGGGAAGGAGAATCAAGATGACAGCCCGAAGTGTATTCGTATGAGACGTATGTAAGATTGACCTCCTCCCTCCAGCCTTTTTACTGTTCTGTCGTCAGCCAGCCCTTGCCCAGCACGGTCCGTCTCTGCTGAGATTGAAAATTTGTTGTTGTGGCCAGGCAGAACTCACAAATACTCAGGATTATAGGGCTTATTAAGGAAGTAACAGGTTATAATTCAGGTTCAGAAACAACTCGGAGTTCTTTGATCAGGACAGCCTCTTCACAGCTGTGCTCACAGGTAGGCCTCTCTCTGGCCCTCAGTCTCTTGGGCTCAGCCCTGTTCAGGCAAGTATTGCAGAGCTCCTAGCTCTATGAGTTGACAGGCCCCACTGCAGTCATTTGTGCTGCTGAGGCATTGGTTAACTGCTGTGTTACAGCCCTCTCTCTGTCTTCTGGGTCTAGGAGATTCTTGGTGCAGGAATCCCTCGTTCATAGGACATGTTCCTCCCCATGTCTTTTTGGTGGTGGTTAGGTGCCCCCTGTCTGCCTCTGGAATGGCTTGTTTCAAGCCTACTGGGATGGGAAAGCTGGCTAATCCCCTAGTTAGGTTTCTTTATATCTTACTTGCATGGTTTCACCCCACAAGAGTGCCATGTACCTTATTTACAGTATTATTATTATTCAGGAAGAGTGTCCCAGGCTGAGGAAACAGCAAGTGCAGAGACCTGGTGAGGGAATGTGTTTGGTGTCTCCTCCCCTTACTGTCAGGGAAACCATTGTGACTAGAATACAGGGAATAAGGGGGAGTGGTGAGGAAAAAGAATGGATTGGTGTCCGGGCCCCAGATTATGCCTCTGGAATGTAAGACCTCTGGATCATATTCTGATTGTGAGGCAAAGATACTACATGTGAGATCATACTTCCATGGTTCTGTCAGAGAATGCTCCATGGATTGACTGTGAGTTGGGCCTGACAAGTGTGGAGAACACCTCTAGGGGTGGATTTAGCAGTGGGAGGGGCTCTGTGCTGAGGCCTGCGGGGGGACAGACCATCCCAGTCCAAGGTGATAAGTGCTGTTATGGAACTGTCTATGTGTAATGCATGGGTACTTGGTAGGCTGCATTTGGGAGACACTGCAGGGAGGTCTGTTAGGGATAGGACATGATCAAGATACAGTCAAGTTTTCTTATTGACTGTGGTAGCTGCTCCATCACCTAGGAGTATGACAAAGAACCAACAAACAGTTGTATATACAACTCCAGGTTCGTATTTCTTTTAATCTCAAATGACAAGTTCTGCAGCTTGAGAATATCAAAGAATTGAGTCAGGGTAGTTGTTGGAGTCCTTGGGTAGTACCAACAGTAACAGGGATAACTGCTAAATGATAGATTGGCAGTTCAACTTTCCTGGTGATCTACTTCCAAAAAATCAGCCACTGAAAGCCCTGTGGAGCATATTTCTATTATGATATACGTGGAGTTGCAATGGTTCAATTCCTCAGCAGCTGGTGTTTTCTTTTTTTTTAAAAAAAAATTTCATTCTTTGACCTGTGCTGTGTGGTTATAAGATTACTGCAACATCTCCTGCTGGAGGTGCTCATGGAACCATACTGAAGGTAGGGGCCAGCCCAGGGCAGGTTCTTGTCCTGTTATTTCATGTCAAAGAAGAGACCGTTGTCTGGAACTTGCTAGGCAGACTTCTCCTTAGATCTTTGTCCAGAACCAGGTCACTCGCTTGATTGGGGTGATTAAGTAACAGTAAAATTTTAAATAACAGGGGCTTACATAAGCTCCAGGTTTACTTCTGACTCATGGTCAAGAAGTGTGGTGACAGTTTAAAGGTGGTAAGACACTGCAGGGTGTTAGAGTCCCAGACTCGCAGCCTTGTACTCTGCTTGCAAGTTCACCATCCAGTGGTAGTTGTGAGACCTGCCAAGGGGATTCATGGCAAACCCCCCAAAAAATACGAAACCAAGAAAACCTTTTGTGTTAATTCCAGCTCAGGGTGACCTCATATGTTACAGAATAGAACTGCTCCATAGGGTTTTCTTAGCTGTGGTTTTTATAGAAGCAGGTGTCCAGACCTTTTTGCCTCAATGCCACTGGGTGGGTTCAGACTGCCAAGTTTTAGGTTAGTAGACAACTGTAAACTGTTTGTGACATTCAGGGAGCATACAGTGCCTTTGGCAATGAAGTAACCAGCAGCCATTCGTAATGAAATCAAAACCAGAATCTCCCCAGATGGCAGTGCAAGGAAGGGTGCCCTTCACTAAGAGAGACCCCCAAATTCTCACGGGGTGTCTCTTGGGGAGCTTTCCTAATGACAGTATGATGGTGCAGTTAAGTGTCAGGTGGCTTGGGTTCCTGTTCTGCCTCCGCTGCTGCAGCGAGTGACCACTTCTTTGTATGTCAGTGTTCATACCTTTAAAATGGGAATTATGTAGCAGTACCTGTCTCAGAGTGTAGTTGTGAGGATTAAATGTGTTAATTTTCTACATCAAAAATTTGGAGCCTTGCCTAGCACATAGTAAGCAATAAATAAATGTTAATTGGCTATTGTTAGTGGAAACTCGGGTGGCATAGTGGTTAAGTGCTATGTCAGCTAACTGAAAGGTCAGCAGTTCGAATCCGCCAGGAGCTCCTTGGAAACTACAGAGCAGTTCTCCATCCTATAGGGTTGCTTATGAGTCGGAATTGACTCGACAGCAGTGGGTTGGTTGTTGGTATTGTTAATGGTGTTGTCATTGTCATCATTCTCTGCTGCCACCTCATTGTCCTCAGGGCTGCTGCTTGCTCCCCTGTTGTGGCCTTGGCCCAGGTGTTCCTTTCCCTGTAGCACAGTTGGGAGAAGAACACAAAGAGCCAGCTTGGAGATGATAGAAAATAAGCAGGCAATTTGGTCAACCTTTTCAGTATTTTATTTCCAACATTTTCAGACATAACAGAAAATCGAAAGACTAGTGCAGTGGTCAACAGAGTACAGCCTGTGGACCAAGTTCAGCCTGTGGACTGTTTTGGCAAATGGAGTTTTATTGGAATACCAGCTACACCCATCTGTTTACATAAACACATAGCTGCTTTTGTACTGTCTGGCATGTTACCTGTTTCTGTAGGTCTGTCTCTATAGATATTCTATTTTTTGCCACCAGGGAGCGTTTCTAAGGCCATAATCTATGTGGAAGTAGGCTACAGTATGTCTCCCATGGAGCTGCTGGTGGATTCCAGTGGGCCACCTTTTAGTTATTAGCCAAGTGCTTAATCACACAAAACCCAGGTGGTCCAAAATCCTACTGACACTGTATGAAAAATAAGGTGTTTGCATTTTTATGAGGAGAGCTCACCATAGCATTTCCTGCGAGTTTCTTCATTGCATGTAACTGTAGAAACATTCTAAAATCACTGGGCCAGATGACCTAATTTAGAATCCTGGTCACTCCCGGGCTTCATCCCAGGTGTCTGGGCTGCAGGAAAAGAACAAGCTGTGAGGGAGTTCCTTCCTGTTCTCCTTCCAGGAAGAGGAGTCCCACCAGTGTGACCGTCACTTTCCTCCCACTCTTCACACACATGATCTCATTTCATTCTGGCTGCATTGCTGGGAGCTAGGTAGGAGAGGCCCTTCTGTGGAGAAACAAGAGAGCTGGGTTTCACAGCTGACTCTGAAATCACTGCTCCTGAGTTGCGGTCCCATTTCTTGCAGTGTTAGTGTAGACTGAGGTCTTGACCTCTCTGAGCCTCACTTCCCTCGGTTGTGAAAAGAGGACCAAATGAAGTCCTGATGCACAAGACCTACGTGAGCCGTTTGTGTTTGTTTCATAGGGTTGTTGCAACAAATTACCACAAGCTCAGCAGCTAAGACCACAAAAATTGTTTCTCTCATAGTCCTGGAGATTGGAAGTCTGAGTGTTGGTAGGGCTGGTTTGTTCTGGAGACTGAGGAGAATCCACTCCTTGGCGCCTTTTAGCTTCTAGTGGCTGCTGGCAATTCTTAGCATTCCTTGGCTTGTAGGCATAGCACTGTAGTCTCTGTCTCCCTCTTCATAACACCTTTCTGTCTCTGTGCCTGTCTTCTCCTTTTGTGTCACTTACAAGGAAAATCACTGGAACCCTGTGGCATACTGGGTTAAGTGCTATGTCTGCTAACCAAAAGATCAGCAATTCAGATCCCCAGATGCTCCTTGGAAACTACAGAGCAGTTCTACTCTGTCCTATAGGGTTGCTGTGAGTTGGAATTGACAGCAGTGGGCTTTTTTCCTAATTCTAGGGTGATAATCATTTTCAGATCCTTAGTCATATTTGCAAAGACCTTATTTCCAAATAAGGTTGTATTCATAGCACTGGGTCTGCTAACTGAGGTCAGCAGCGCTCCTTGGGAACTCTGTGGGACAGTTCTATCTGTCTTAGAGGGTTGCTGTTCATTGGAATCGACTTGATGGTAGCAGGTTAGTTTTTGTTTTTTTCACACATGTTGGAGGTTAGGATTTAGATACATCTTTTTAGGGTCACTTTTCAACCCTCTGCACCACTAATGTTATTACTGCTCCTAAAACTGCTCCTGGGAGACCTAGTGTCACAGTGGTTAAGCACTCAGCTGCTAAGTGAAAGGTCGGTAGTTTGAACTCACCAGCTGCTCTGCAGCAGAAAGATGTGGTAGTCTGCTTCTGTAAAGGTCACAGCCTAGAAAACCCTATACAGCAGTCCTACTCCACCCTGCAGACTCACTTTGAGGCAGAATCGACTCAGTGGCACCTAATAACAAAAGTTCACCCCATTGTACCAATGGTATTACCACTGCTAATGCTTTAGTATTGTGTTTATTTGGTACTTAAATAAATTTAATTTATTTAGTACTTTAATGCTATTCTTGCTTTAACAGAATACTGTTATTTTGTTTGTTCTGTTACCACGATTAGCCAGCAGTCCTGTGTTTAAATCCTAGCTCTGTCCCTTCTGAGCCACATGATCCTGAGAAGGGACATTTATTCCCTGAGCCTGCTTCCCCCTCTGTGAAATAGGGCTAATAGCTCCAGCCTGACACTCCGGTTGACATGAAGATTAAGTGAACTCACGCATATGAGTGCTCAGCCTAGGGCCTTACAGAGTCAGCTCTATGGGGATGCTGCTGCTAAAGTGCACTAGACAGCCTGGGTGGTGCGGTGGGGAAGCACTTGGCTGCTAGCTGGAAGGTCAGCAGTTTGACTTTACCAGCTGCTCTGCAGGGGAGCGATGTGGCAGTCTGCTTCTGTAAAGATTACAACCATGGAAGCCCTACAGAGCAGTTCTGATCTGTAGGGTCACTGGGACTTGGAATCGACTCATAATGACTTTTAGGTAGCACAGATACTCCCTGATTTATAATGTGTTTAAGTTACAGTGAGCCCACTTAAGACTTTTTTTTGGGTATGTCTTACCATTAGTAATCTGGACTATGTACAGTGCTGCAGTGTGCAGTTTGCAGATGTCATCATATCTGTGAGTTTACATGTAATGTTTCCAATCCCCCCAAACAAGTAAAGATTTACGAAGGTTCTGACAATAAAAGACAATAATAGAAACCTAAAAAGGAAAAAGAAGACGACATTTGACTTATGTCAGAACCCACTTACATGGATTCATGGGAACAGAGCCCCACTGTAAGTCAGAGACTTATCTATGAAAAGCTAGTCATCATTGAATCGAGTTCCGAATCCTGGTGCCCTGCTGTGTGTCAGCCCAGAACTAGCCCATAGAGTTTTCGGCAGCTGATCTGGGAAGTAGGTTGCCAGGCCTATCTTCGACTCAGCTGCCTCTGGGTGGATTCGGTTAGTTGCCCAGTGTTTAACCATTTGTACCACCTGGGGACTCCAGATAATATATGAGATGGTGCTGAGTGCAAAATAGAGAAGGAGGATGGGGAGTTGGGAAGCGGGGGACAGTTTTAGACTGGTTGGGGAAAGTGCCTCCTAGTAAGTGTCAGCTTGTTAAGACCCAGAGGATGCTTCTGTACTGCCGCTGCCACCACAGTTGTTACCCAGTCATTCCCTCAGGTCACAAAGTTACTTGGTAAGCATTTGCCAGGTTATTACAGTGAAACCTGTGTGGGCTGGGACTGCCTTGTTTTGGAGGGTCTCACAAGTTTTCTGCCTTTGACAGGGTACAGTCTTACCACTTTTTTATCACTCTGTGTTAGTGGAAAATATTTGCATTTTCCTTCTCTGACAGGTTTCCGTCTTACACAGGTACCAGCTTTTACAGGTTTTACTGTATTTAGAATCAAACATATACATAGCAAGGTTTCTAGGGGCTGACTGGGTCCAGAACTGCTGTAACACCCACAGTCTGGGTTTTCTGATATCCTTTTTTTTTCTTGTTTTCTCATTAGCTTCGCCTCAACAGCATCAAGAAGCTGTCCACCATCGCCTTGGCGCTTGGTGTGGAAAGGACCCGCAGTGAGCTTTTGCCTTTCCTTACAGGTGCGAGGTGAATTCCTGGGGCCCAGGTGGAGACAGGATTGAATATGGGGAATGGTGGGTTGGATTTTGCCAGCCTTGCATGTCAGGCAGAGTGGTTTGGACTTGATAATAATAGATGAGCACAGGTTGGCCATTGTAAATAGTGGGGAGTGGGTAGGGAAGTGAGATGTACAGAAATAAACTTTATAGGGCTGCAGATGTTGTGTTGCTAGAGCAAGTAGAGGCAGAGTGCCAGGAAAGAGACAGTGGCTCAGAGCCAGACTTTGGCATCAGAAGCCCTGGGATCAAATCCCAGTATTTCCCTCATCTGTAAAATGGGAACAATTGTGTGATATACAAGGGGGTTGTTGTGAAGATTTAATGAGGTGGTGGTGATGGTGGTGTGGCCCTTGTCCTCCAGTTGACTCCGACTCCTGGTGACTCCATATATGCAGAGGAGGATTGCCTCATAGGATTTTCAAGGTCATGACCCTAGGGAAGCAGCTTGTCAGGCCTGGATGCTGAGGTACCCTCCAGATGGATTCAAGCCACTAGCCTTTTGACCAGTAGCCAGGTGTTGTGCCTCCTAATGCTATTTTTATATATGTTATGTAGTTATGTGTATCATTGATAATCCAGGAACAGTGGGACAGCAGAGTAGTGTCATTCATAAGATTGAATAGGAGTTGACTGAGGGAAAGATTTCTCTGAGCTCTTGGGAGTCACTAGTAATGTCAGATTTTCTTTGCTTTGGGCTTCAGGCCACTGTGAAGTGTTGAGAATAGCAAAAGGTGGGTACGCAGTGTCTTTCAGAAAAAGACACTTTCAGGCAGAACAAGCTAAAGCCCAAATACAAAAGTGCAGAATGTTTCAGAATCAGTTTTAGGAGGGGAAAACAACTGTATGATGTCCCCTGCTGAGGAATTCCTGAGAGGCACACACCACTGAGTGTTTAGACCCATCCAGTAGTGCTGCAGAAGAAGGGCCCAGTCGTCTGTTTATGAAAGGCCACAGCCTCAGACATTCTAGAGTAGTCCTACTCTACACGCATGGAGTCATCATGAACAGGAATCACCTCTACTGTAGCTTGTTTGATTTTGTTTTTCCCCTTGTCCATTTTGGTCCCCTAAAAGAACAAAGAGATCGGTGCCAGAGATTTCTGACTGTAATGTGTGAGACAGGGTAGGTTCCAAAGTGAGTGCATTCACTTGTATGTCTGCAATGAGGCTATGAAGTAGTCTGCCATTTGAAGACTCAGGAGTTTCCAGGTAGTGCAGACAGGTGAGCTCTTGGCTGCTTACTAACTGAAAGGTTGGCAGTTTGAATCCACCTGGAGGTGCCTCGGAAGAAAGGCTGGACAGTGTCCTGAAAAATCAGCTATTGGAAACGCTGCAGAGCACAGTTCTGCTGTGAAACACAAGGGTTCACCCTGAGTTTGAAGTGACTCAAGAGCGACTGGACTCCAGTGAAAAGTATTTTCAGAAATCCCAAGTTTGTCTGGCTGTGTTCTGAGACAGTAGAGAGAAGTTTGAGATAAGTTCAGTAAAGAGGAGAATTTGTTATTGAAAAGATCTGTGAGGTTCATTTAAGGTAATTCACAGTGCATCTAAAAGCATTCTTTTCAGTTGGCCTTTGAAATGCATATTTATTCTGTGATTTATCTGGTGCACATCCACTGTGCGTTCATCTAGAGATAGAGAACCATTCACGCAACATACCTGTCCTTACAGAGCTTACATTCCAATCAGGGGAGACAGTTTGCAGAAACAGAGGGAGCCTGCTTTTTCCCAGCTTGTGTTACTGAGGGGCTGAGTCGCAGGTGAGTGGGTCTGTAACAGCAACTGTTTGGTTCCCACAGATACTATCTACGATGAAGATGAGGTCCTCTTGGCCCTGGCAGAACAGCTGGGAACCTTCACCACTCTGGTGGGAGGTCCAGAGTTTGTGCACTGCCTCTTGGTGAGTCTGGGGGGAGGGTGGGAAGGAGCCTTCCCCTTGGGGTCATATCTGTGATCTTGCCAACCAGGGACAGGGAGGGGACAATGGTGGAGAGGCTGGAGGTCACCTTCTTGAAGCTGTTGGGCCGTGGATATCCACTTAATCCAGTGAGTTAGTAATCAGTTGCCATAGAGTCAATTGTGACTCATGGCGACCCTTTGGAGGCTCTGGAGCCAGATGGCTTGTTATGTTAATGTAATGCATTTTGCTTTTGTTGTTGTTGAGGTTATATATAGCAGAACATACACTGGTTCAACAGTTTGTACATGTATAATTCATTGACATCGAGTACATTCTTTGAGTTGTGTGACTATTCTCACACTCCTTTTCTGGTTTGTTCTTCCTCCATTAACATAAACTTGTTGTCCACTATGGTCCATCTCATCTTTCAAGTTACTGTTGTTAATTTGATCCTGTATAAATCAACATTAAGAGAACACAGTTGTCAAGGCAGGCATTTATTATTTGTCAAGTTACAGTGTAAAAGGACTGCAGGGACTATTTTTAGTGTAACATTTAAAATTATCTCAGGGCAGTAGTTTCAGGGTTTGTTTAGGCTCCATCAGATTGCCTAGTTTTTGTTTCCCCTTTTTTGAAATGAGGACAGCAGTGAGACCAGCCTCACAGGACTCAGTGAGTCAGAGCCAGCTTCCTCAGAGTTGTGAGATGCAGCAGCCCTGATCTGGCAGGAAAGGTCATTGTTACTGGGGGGGGCAGCGCTGGACCTTCGCTCCTTTCACACCAGGGAAGGAGAATCGAGATCAGCGTCCCAAGGCTGATTACTATAAGGCAGAGGCGGGTCGTGCCTCCTGTCTCTGCCATCTGTACCAGTTCTGACACCAGCGTTCCCTCCTGCTCCACTCTGTACTTCTCTTTGGGGTTTGATGATTGATGACAGTGGCCACACAGAACTCACAGAAGATATTCAACATTATGGGGTTTACTAGGTTTACAGGTTATACAGTTCAGGCTAAAGATTCAGCTCTTCCGTCTGGACAGCCTTGTTTGAGCTGTGCTTGCAGGCACACCAGTCTCTGGCCCTAGGCTTCTGTCTTGCTCGGGCAGGTTCTACAGAACTCTTTTAACCCTGGCTAATAGGTCTCCAGAGTTACCTTAGACCTTCAGTTTTCTTGTTCCTTGGACTGGGTAGCCTACTACATAGTTTCTTGCTGATCTCTCCTGCCACTGATTCTGTCTTCAGGGTTACAGCTCTCTTTTCTCTTGTTCTCTGTCAGTCTCCTGGTTCCGTTTGCTTCTCAGCACAGGGATCTTAGGTCCAAAGGACACACTCTCTGTTCCTGGCTCTTCTTTCTTGCTAGTGGTAGAATCCTCCCTTTCCTGCCTCTATGCTGGCTTGTTTTTAGCCCAGTGGGATGGCAAAACTGACCGTTCCCCTTGGTGGTCCATAGTTTACCTTATTTGCATGCCGTCACCTAGTCACTTGAGTGGGAGTTACAGAACTGTGGTGAGAAAGGCCACACAAAAGTGATCTATCACACTGCAGTGGAAGTTTCTGGGTGACACAGTTCAGAGGTTGGCTGTTAAACAAGAGACTGGTGATCCACATCCACCCAGAGGTGTCTCAAAAGAAAGGCCTGGTGGTCTACTTTTGAAAGGTCCCCACCTTGAAAACCCAATGGTGCACATTTCTACTCTGCACACATCGGGCTGCCAGGAGTCAGAGTCAGCTTGAAGGCAATTGATTTGGTTATTATGATACTTTTAGAAACTAATGAAAGAAAAGATGTGGTCTTCTCAGAAAATAACATGACTTGTGAGGTTCATAGACTGCACTGAAGCTCTTTCGAGAACCTCTGAGTAAGAACCAGCACCCTCAGGGGAGGCGTGCAAGGTGGAGGCTAGGAGGGGTGATCGGTGATCAGAGGAGGTTTCTGGGAAGGGGGGCAGGGTGGGCTCTAGGACTGTGGTGGTGGGGAGGGAGCCGTTGGGTGACCTCGTGTTTTGTGCCGCAGCCGCCCCTGGAGTCGCTGGCCACAGTGGAGGAAACAGTGGTGCGGGACAAGGCAGTGGAGTCCTTGCGGGCCATTTCGCATGAGCATTCCCCGTCAGACCTGGAGGCCCACTTTGTGCCGCTGGTGAAGCGACTGGCAGGCGGCGACTGGTTCACCTCCCGCACCTCAGCCTGTGGCCTCTTCTCTGTCTGCTACCCCCGAGTGTCCAGTGCAGTCAAGGCAGAACTTCGGCAGTGAGTTTCCACTTTGGGAGCTCCTCCACTCGCTCCCTCCCCCACCCCCTGCTCCACTTGATCTCTTTTGCACAAACCTCAGCCCCCTCTGGGTCAACCCTGGGTGCAGAAGTTCCCAAGCTCTGCCCACAGTCACTTCTCCCTCACCACCGTGCTAGAGGCTGTGTTGCAGGGTGGCTGAGAGCATGTTCTTTGGATGGCTGGGTATGCCCTGGCTTTGCCCCTTGCTCGCGTAGGAAATGGTGACAGTGGCGGTGATTGTGAAGATTGAAGAGAATTATCGCAGTGAAGTGCTTAAAACAGAATTTAACATACATGCACACCTTGCAGATGATGTCTGCTATGATTTTAGGTCTGCCCCAGACCCAGAACCTTCTGTGGATAGAGCATCTTAGCCTTTATCCTCCTTCCCAACCCTGTGGGCCTTCCCTCCTTTGGCTTGGTAGCCCAAACTGTGTAAATCTCTTTTATGCTGGACTTGCCTCCAGAAAAATCCATGGAAATGTTAATTGAATTGGAGTAAAGTTTCACGTTAACATTATTGTGTTCCTCCCCTCCCCATTCCTCTACCAGTCCCTGCCAGCATTGAATATCCTGTCCAGGCACTGAGCTAAGATACTGGTTTAGAGTTGTACACATGTGCTTAATGGACATGGTAGCCCCCACACACCTCTGACTGAGTCACTGCTGAGAAGTAAAACATTTTGGTGGCCCTAGAGCAGCTTTTTACTTAAGGATTTTTGTATGATAATATAGGAGTCCCTAGGGGGTGCAAATGGTTAAGAGCTCAACTACTAGCTGAAAGATTGGCTGTGTGAACCTACCCAGAGATGCCGTGGCAGAAGGGTCTGGTGACCTGCTTCGAAACAGGCTGCTCTGCTCTGCATACCTGGGGCCACAGGGCAACAGGAGCAGTGACAGTGAGGATAAGGATTGTAACTGTCGGCACCTGTGATGGTAGGCTTACACGCCACCAGGTTGGTGCGTGTGTTGTGCACGTTGGCCCCTTCACATCTCACCGTAGTCCTGGGGGCAGGTGCTGTGAGGGTCAGCTCATGTGTAGGGCTGCTAAGACTTGAAGAGGGGCTGTCACTTGCCCAGGACCAAGCAGCCCACCTGAGCAGTGTGTGCTCTCTGCCTCCATAGCAATCAATGCCTGTCTCAAAGTTAGGGTTTCCTGGGATTTCTGGGGACTCCTCCTGAACCCCGTCCCTACCTCCAGGTACTTCCGGAATCTGTGCTCAGATGACACCCCCATGGTGCGGCGGGCCGCAGCCTCCAAGCTGGGGGAGTTTGCCAAGGTGCTGGAGCTGGACCACGTCAAGAGCGAGATCATCCCCATGTTCTCCAACCTGGCCTCTGACGAGCAGGTAGGCTCTTCCCCAGCCCTGCCCCCGCATTCAGGAGGGAAGTCAGAGCCTAACAGGGCGCCGTTGCCCTCTGCCTGTGCCACCCCCCTGCCCAGGACTCGGTGCGGCTGCTGGCAGTGGAGGCGTGCGTGAACATCGCCCAGCTCCTGCCGCAGGAGGACCTGGAGGCCCTGGTGATGCCCACTCTGCGCCAGGCGGCTGAGGACAAGTCCTGGCGGGTCCGGTACATGGTGGCAGACAAGTTCACGGAGGTAGGTGAGGGGCTGCCTACGTGATCTCGCAGATGGGGAGATGGAGGCCTTCAGAGAGAAAGGGGCGGGGCCACACCGTGGCACTAGAAGTAGATCTCCGCATTGGTTCTCAGGCCTGTGCTGTTTCTCCTAATTTTATTGCCTTCCCTTTGGTTTTGGCCTCATTATCCCAGTGTACAGGTAGTCTGCTACTCATGATAGGGTTCTATTTTGATGTGTTTGTCATAAGTCGATTCTGATATGAACTGATTATTGCTCTTAAGTTTCATTACTGTTTGTTACCAGTATCCTTATAAATCCTATCTTTGTTTTTGAGGATTGGAAACGTTACATACAAACTTACAGATAATGATAATAGCAAGGTATGCAGCATTTTATGTATTAATAGGGATAAGATGTATTAAAAAAAATTGATTGTTAAGTGCAAGTCATCATAATTCAGGTACATCGTAAGTCCTTGCCGAGCCTCTAACTCTCCCCTCTCCCCTTTCCCTGTCTGTAGCTCCAGAAAGCAGTGGGGCCTGAGATCACCAAGACAGACCTGGTCCCTGCCTTCCAGAACCTGATGAAGGACTGTGAGGCCGAGGTGAGGGCCGCTGCCTCCCACAAGGTCAAAGGTTGGTGCTGGCAACCAAAACACATCAAGTGAGTGGCGGGTGGGCATCAGAAGGGCCAGGATGGAATCAGGACATCAGGACTTACATTGCTCTCCTCTCTTCCCGACCGTCAGAGTTCTGTGAAAATCTGTCTGCCGACTGCCGGGAAAATGTGATCATGACCCAGATCCTGCCCTGCATCAAGGTAGTGGGGAGCTTGGGGGAGAAATGGAGCAGTTCTCAGGTGCAGAGGACGGATGGAGATGGGGCTTCAGGGCAGCCTGGCTGTCTAGCTTCCCAGCCTTTTAGGATCAGGCAGCTCTTGGGTTTGAAGCAGTTAGGTCAGAGTGCAGGCAAAGTCGGGGATGTGGGGCCGGTGTTGGAGGTAGGAGTGCTTCTCTCAGAGGTCACTGAACTCTGTTCATCCAGAGAGCTTTGGGACTAGGATGGCAGCTACTGGGAGGTGGGTTGTTTAAGCGAGAGGGGCATGTGGGAACCCCAGTGTCCATTGTACTGTGAGTCAGTAGCTGTGTGAGTGGACAGGCAGAAATAAACTGTTATCTCAGAGTTTGTGAGGAATTGGTGTCCACTGGGCCACTTGCTTACTGCGGGGTTGTCCTGACCTGTGTGGCTCCCCACTTCCTTCTCCCTGCCAGGAGCTGGTGTCAGATGCCAACCAACATGTGAAGTCAGCCCTGGCCTCAGTCATCATGGGCCTTTCCCCCATTCTGGGCAAAGACAACACCATCGAGCACCTCCTGCCCCTCTTTCTGGCGCAGCTGAAGGATGAGGTGAGGATGCTGGGAATGCCCTGAGCTTTGGGTTTAGGGAGTGGACAGGAGAGTCAGCTTCTGACCCAGATTGGTCAGCAGTCTCCTGGGATCGCAGGTGACACCCGGTTCTCTGATGAGTTGAATGTTCGTGGCCACAGCTGTCTACTGTTGAGTCGCTCACTCACGTGCCAGTTTTGCATGCCCTTACTCTGGGCTTTTCCTGGCCACTGTGGTTAGTTGCTGTTAAGTTGATTCTGAGTCGTGACGACCACATGTGCTATGGAGTAGAACTGTTCATAGGTTTCCCTTGGCTGTAATCCTTATAAAAACAGATCACCATCCCTTTCTTCTATGGCACCACTGTGTGGGTTCGAACCACCAACCTTTAGGTTAGCAGTCTAGCACAAACCATGTGTGCCACCTGTGGACCCTTTTCTGGATGTTGTTGATACTGTTAGGTGCTGTTGAGTCAATTCTGACTCACAGGGACGCTGTAGGGCAGAATAGAAATACCACTAGGATTTCTTAGTCTGTGAGTCTTTACCAGAGCAGGTTGCTGGGTCTTGACTGACATAGAGCCACTAGACAGGTTTGAAATATGGGCTTTTTTGGTCAGCTGTCAAGTGCTTAACCATTGGGCAACCAAGGCTCCTTTTCTGGACATTAAGAAACAAGAAGATGAAAAAGACCTTCAGAGGCTAGCCATGGAGAGACAGACAATCCTGTAATTCCAGTGATGCTGTATGTTCTATGATAGATGTATATGTGGGCTAATGTTTTTTTAGGGTTCACGCTAAAATGATGTAATAACCAGTTGTTGTCAAGTTGATTCTGACTTACAGTGACCCCATGTGAGTCAGAGTGGAAGTGCACTCTGTAGGATTTTTAGTGGCTGAGTTTTCAGTAGATTGCTAGGCCTTTCTTCTGAGTAACCCCTCGGTGGAATTGAACTTCCAGTCTTTGGGTCAGTGGCCAGCACCCAAGAAGATGGAGAAGTGACTCCCCTCCTGGCAGTGGCCATGGTAGTAAAAATAGAACCAAACCCACTGTTGTCAAGTTGACTGTGACTCACAGCAGCCCTGTGGGACAGAGTAGAACTGCCCCATGGAGTTTCCAAGGAGTGCCTGGTGAATTTGAACTGCCCATCTTTTGGTTAGTAGCTGTAGCTCTTAGCCACTATGCCATCAGGGTTATAGAGGCCCTAAAATACAGTGGCTTACACAGTAAAGGGAGATACTTCTTTCATACAGTAGTCCAGAGGTGGGGGGGGTACTGCCAAGACTTAAGTCAGTTGTCATCAAGATGATTCTGACTCATAGTGTTCCTGTGTGTACAGTGTAGCACTAGGGTTGTCAAGACTGTGACCTTTGGGAAGCAGCTTGTCAGGCCTTTTTGTTGTGGTATCTCTGGATGGGCCTGAACCACCAACTTTGGATTTGTAGTCAAGTGCCTAATTATTTGTACCACCCAGGAACTCCTGAATTGGTACTATGGTGGTACTCTGTCAACCTCAGCACATGACCTTCTGTGGGTCTGAAGTGGCTTCTCTGATTCTTGCTGTCTGTCAGCCAGCATGAAATAGAAAGACACCAGACAAGCAGGCCCAGTTCTCCCAAGGGTAGAACCCAGGAAGGGGGCACTCATCCCATCTGTTCACGCCCCAAGGGTCCATAGTCAGGTCCAGTCCCCTGACTGCGCCTAGCTGTTCAGGTTGCCTAGAAAGCAGGATGAAAGGCTAGGTAATAGCTGGAGAGCTCATCAGGGTGAATGCCAAATGGGAGATAGGACTTGAGTGTGGGCAGTGGAGGAGCTGGGAGAGATCTGGGTGGTAGGAAGGAGCACTAAGGCCCATGTGTGAAAGAAGGAAAGGAGGCAGCCAGAGAAGGGCAGGGAAGGGAGGTGGAAGGTGCTGTGGGGGCTTGCAGGAGGGTGGGGGCTAGGACTGAGGGGCAGAGATGGAGGAGGCGCTGAGCTTGTTCAGGAGGCAGAAGGGACCATGTGTGGGGGCTGGTATATAGACTCAGTCATTTGTACCTTGGTGGTGACCGGGCAGTTGGTGAGGCCATCTGCCTGGTGGGCGACCTGTTTGTCTAGTTTCTGTGCTGAGAAAGGCTCCAGTCAGTCAACCAGTCAGTCACTCTGTCCTGTCCCTCTCACGTGTGCAGCGCCCCCGACAGTGTGACAGTAAGTTGGGGGAAACACTAACAACAAGCACTGCCTATCAGTTTTGCTAAGAGAAGAAAAGATAACATTATTAAATTGTTGGGATGCAGTTCTCATTCATCTCCAGAGGTGAGATATCTCCTGGGCACTCATTTTTCCACTTTGAGATTGCATAGTGCTGACCTTCTTCAGGGAAGGTACAGAGGCTTGGCACAGTTCATTGCCGAGAACATTTACACTACCCAAAACCACACCTATTGCTGTTGAGTTGATTCTGACTCACAGGGGCCCCATATGGCAGAGTAGAACTACCCCACAGAGTTGGAGCATCTGGTAGATCTGAACCACCGAGCTCTTGGTGACCCCGTGTAGCACCTAACTGCTCTGCCACTAGGGTTTCCGCTAGCCGCTGTTAATCCTTCCCCGTGTCTGACAGGTCTGGCTAGACTAACCCAGGGTCTTCAGGCAGTTTAGTCCATTTAATTGGTTTTATAGACACTTAGTAGCTTTTTTAGCTGTTCTGTTGTAAAAATGCATATAACAAAACATTTGCCACTTGTACAGTTTTCCCTTGTAGAGGTTAGTGACATCAGTTGCATTCACCACGCTGTACAGCCACCATCGGCACTTGCGCTTCCAAATTACTGCACCACCGTTCTGACGTATCTCCTTTCCGCCTGTTACCCACCGATAAATTTGAATCTCTGTGCATTTGGTTGTCTTAAATGTTGAATGAGAGTGGGTCTCATATAATATTTGTCCTTGTGTGACTGACTGACACCGCTGAGCATGTTTTCCTGGTTCATCTCTTGTGGCACTTCAGTTCTCTTCCTGGCTGAGTAGATTCCCTTGTGTGTGTGTACTGGATTTGGTTTACCCGTTTACCCGATGATGGACGTTTGGGTTGCTTCCATTGTTTGGCTGTTGTGAGTAGTGTTAAAAGGAGTATTGGTGTACAAGTGTCTGTCTGCTGTCCTGCTTTCACTTTTTCGGTATATACCTAAGTAGGTAGATGTGCTGAGTCATACTTAGCATTTTGAGGAACATTCAGCTTTTCTGCAGACCTGCACTGTTTTACAGTCCCACCAGCAGTGACTGAAGGTTCCAATTTTTCCATGTCCTCCATGATACTTCAGATCATTTGAAGTCACATTGTGGTTCAGTCCAGCTAATTTTTAATTCAAGAAAGTGAACTCCCTCTTGAGAGAGGGTATTACAGATGGATTTATACTGTCCTCACTCCCTTTGAATCTGCTTTGTTGTGACCTGCCCAGTGTATCTGATTCTTATAGCATCACACTGCCCTGTCTGAGGAGGTCACCTGTGGTGCTTCCTCTCAGACCCCTCCTGTCCTTCCCCCAGTGCCCCGAGGTGCGGCTGAACATCATCTCTAACCTGGATTGTGTGAATGAGGTGATTGGCATCCGGCAGCTGTCCCAGTCCCTGCTCCCTGCCATCGTGGAGCTGGCCGAGGATGCCAAGTGGCGGGTGCGGCTGGCCATCATCGAGTACATGCCCCTGCTGGCTGGACAGCTGGTAAGCAAGGAGGCCTGGGGTCACTGCCCAGGGATGGGGACAGCAGGAGCAGTCATGGTGTAGAGCTGGGAGGACTCGGCAGAAGCATGAACACACTCAGGGAGTTGGGGGAAAGGCTGTAAAAGGTTAGTAGAACTCACTGGGAGAGGAGGGAAAGGAGCATTCAGGTGAAGGTGAGAAGCATCTGATCTGTTTAAGGTGGGTGGGTTTCCCTTGGATGTCACAGACAGCTCCTTGCCCACCCTCCCATGATCCCTTCCCTTTTTTATCCTGCAGGGGGTAGAGTTCTTTGATGAGAAGCTCAACTCCTTGTGTATGGCTTGGCTGGTGGATCATGGTGAGTGGCTCCAGGAAGAAGGCAGAAGATTAGCGCTCCAGAAGAATGGCTGGTCTGGCTTGGGCCATTGCGGGGAGGGGAGAGGACGTGGAGGTTGGAGGCACTGGAGTCACTCCTCCATCCCATTCAGTGCTCCCACAGGCTGGCTACGTTTTAGAATCCTGGAGAAGTGCAGGTTAGGAGGAGGGTGTTGGCAGATCAGCCAGGGGCTGCCCAGTGTAGCGGAGAGAGTGAGTTCCCACTGAGCTGACCACCTGAGTGTGGTGCTTTCTCCAGGCTGGGTGAGTCTGAGCTGGTCACTGCCATCTTTTCAGCTCTGCATTCCTGCTTTGAAACAGAGGCCTTTTCTCTGCAGACTCAAGACAGCATGAGAAGTGCTGTTTTTTTTTCCCCCTTCCCACTAAAGAGTGGTCAAAATAGAAGTTCACATTTAGCTGTATCAGGCACCATTCAAAGTACTAAGCACTAGACAGCTTTTTCGGGTGAATCACTTCTTAGCATTTGTGCTAAATGGAACTCTCCCTCTTGGAGCTGTGAAATACTGCATGAGAAAAAAACACTTATCATGCAGAGTGAGTGCTTTAGTTCTCTTCGGCTGGAGTGCAGTGACTTGTGTGGCCTGGCACCTAGGGATTGCTCAGTAGGCCGTCAGGAGTGTGAGTGTTCTTCCCTGCCCACATCAGTCCTTTGCCTGTGTTACCACCACCCTGCTTACCCACCCTCCTTTTTAACACAGTCTATGCCATCCGCGAGGCAGCCACCAGCAACCTGAAGAAGCTGGTGGAGAAGTTTGGGAAGGAATGGGCCCACGCCACTATTATCCCCAAGGTCTTGGCCATGTCTGGGGACCCCAACTACCTGCACCGCATGACTACGCTCTTTTGCATCAACGTGAGCACCCCTGCCTGTCTACCTACTTGAACTTGGGGCATGAGGAGTTTCTTGGAGAGGAGGGAAGGCAGAAGATCCCTGAGAAAGAGACACTGGGCTTGGGGGCGCAGGGATGAATCCCTGGGGAACTGAAGGTCAGGGTCAGGGGACTTAACCTGAGAGTAGAGACTTGAGTGGTGGGAGACCCAGGACTAGGGAGACTTGACCTGCTTATGCAGTGGTCTCCAGACTTTTTTCTGAATACCCTTTTCCTTCTCCACGAGGTAAATACTTATTTATAGTGTAAGTGTTAAGTCTGTATGCTCTAGAGTCAGATCTAGCTTTTAATGTGAGATCTGCCATCCATTAGCTGTGGACCTGGGGAAAATGACCTGACTCCTTAGTGCTTCAGTTTTCACCCCTGTAAGATATGCATACGAGTGATCAAGAACTGAACTCCTCAGATTGTGAGGATTGGTTTTGGTTCTACATGCCTCATGCTTAGAACGCGGGTACATAGGGATTGCTCCTGTCTCTTGATGTTGTTATCATTCTCATTACTTTGTGTACTGCCATGTGTGGATAAACCACACATACAACTAGAAATTGAAGGGTGGATTTAAAAGTAAATATAAGGGAATGTTCTGATCATTTCTTCCTGTGTCTGTTTGCAAGATCATTGCACTGAACGAGAAACCCCTGAGGTGGAATTCAGGGCTTTCCTGGAACAGTGAGGGATTTGTGAGAGTGGGGTGGTGAGACTAGGGTGGTAAACCCCAAGGAGGGGGTTGTGGTGTTAGAAGGGTGTTTTAGGGGACCTTAGGGAAAAGAGAACTTCATGAGGATAAACTTTGCCCAGGGTGGAGCATCTGGGGTCAGTCCCTCGTGTTGTTCAGTTTTCCTGCAGGGCCAGTGATCACTGAGGTGACCTGGTCAGGGGAACGAGGAACTGGGGAGTTAGCCATGAAGTTGGAGTAATCCCCCCTCTGCCACTCATTGGCCCCAGGTACTGTCTGAGGTCTGTGGGCAGGACATCACCACCAAGCACATGCTGCCCACTGTCCTGCGAATGGCTGGGGACCCTGTTGCCAATGTCCGCTTCAATGTAGCCAAGTCCCTCCAGAAGATAGGGCCCATCCTGGACAACAGGTGAGTCCTGGACACCAACAGGGTATGGGTCTGGGTCCATCCCAGAACTTAATCTGTGGCCTTTGAAGACAGAGCCCAGAGTTGGAAGTCCACTGCTGTTGTTTGTTGGGTGCCCTTGGCCTCTCTTGTTCATTCCCTAGACCTTAGTTTCCTCATGTAGAATGAAAATTCCCATAGCCTGTTTCACAGAATGAAATGGAAAGAGGGAGAGATGGTATTTCTGTATGCTAGCAACAAGTCATTAGAAAATGGTCCACAGCCAGGCCTTGGGTGGTGTAAACAGTTAATGTTCTTGCTGCTCACTGAAAGATTGGTGATTCAGGTCTCTCCAGAGGCACTTCAGAAGAAAGGCCTGCTGAGCTACTTGCAAAAAATTCAGCCACTGAAAACCCTTAGAGCATAGTTCTGCTGTGCTGCACTTGGAATAATCATGAGGTGGAACTGACTCCACACCAACTGATGGTGGTGGTGGATATTTGTGACATATATATATAAGCTAGTAGTAGCATCAGAATTCTCTAACTTCAGTGTTGTCACTGTCTCTGAGATCTAGGAGGTGCTTAATGCAGGGACCCCAAGTCCAAACGACACACTCCACTCATGGCTCTTTGTTTTGATCATAATGTGGTCCCCACTCAGCCTCTGTGGGATTGGCCCTTTTATAAGCCTGCTCTTCTCACTAAGACCATGAACTGACCAATCCACCTGGTAGGCCAGTCGTCTTATTTTTGTAGTAAACTCATCAATCCCTGGAAGGGGTTTTACATACCTTATTTGCATAGTAAGCTGTCCAGTGCTTTTATTTATTTATTACTATAAAAGTAAACTTTATAATTGCATAGAAAAACAGCAAATGGCCAGGGATAAATTTAATGAAAGGTGCCTAAGACCTTTAGGGAAAACTGCATAAAATTGCTTTCAGAAACTAAAGAAGACCTGCATAGTATTAATGAATGGTTGACTCCCTGAATTAATCTGTAGATTCAGAACAGTCCCAGTCAATTTCACCAGGTGGTTCAGTGGAAAGTTGACAAGTTGTTTATGGAGTTAACATGGCAATGCAAAGATCCGGAACAGCCAAGATGATCTAAAGAAGAATAAAGTTGGAGGACGTACACTCTACTTGAAATACATACATGAAGACTTAATCCTGGCACAAGAACCCTCAGATAGTCCAGTGGAACAGAACTGAAGACCTCTGCAGGTGTCACAGTAGGCACCACTGTAGTTCAGTGGGGAATGGTGCTAGGTCCGTTGGATTTACCGGTGAGATAAGAGAGCCTTGGCTCCACGCTTCATCCTTAACAACAATGGATTTGAGATGATGTAACAGAATCAGGAAGATGAAAAATAAAACTTCTAGGAGACTGTGAGAGAATATAATGTCTTCCTGACTTGAGGTAGACACAGATTTATTAAGTAGGGCACAAAAACATTAGTCAAAAGAAATCATAAATCAGCCGTCAGTGAGATTAAGAGCTGTTACATCAGAAGTCAACACTGAGCAAAAGGACACGCCACTGACTGGGATGAGATACTTGCAGTACATGTATTTCACAGAGGACTCAGACCTAGGATATTTCATACACATCAGTAAAACAGAGCAACCCCAAGAAAGGGATGGACGAAAGAGACGTAAAGCAGGCACTTCAAAAGGAGGGTCTCCAAATAGCCAGCCAGCATATGACAAGGGCTCAGCATCACTGTTGTTACATGCTGTGCAGTCTATTTCACCTCATGGCAGCTCCCGTGTGCCGGAGTTGAACTGCCCCAGAGGGTTTCCTAGGCTGTGTTCTCAGTGGGAGCAGACCGTCACGTCTTTTTCTCCCACGTAGCCACTGGGAGTCAGCCCGGAAGACTAAACTTAACAAAAGACTGAAAAAAGATTCTGTAGCAGAAGTGTTGGTGAAGATGTAGAATAGCTAGAAATCTTGTGCTTTGCAGATGAGACTGGAAATTATTTCAGTTGCTATGAAACCAGATAGCATGTAGTGAATGAATTACATGTACACTCTGTGCATCAGCCCTTCCCCTCCTGGGTATTTAGCCACGAGAAATGAGTGCTTGAGTCTACCTAGAGAATGTTCTTGGTACCTTAGAAGCAAGAATGGCAAGACTTCATCTTGCTTTGCACGTGTTATCAGGAAGGACCAGGCCCTGGAAGATGTTGTCCTTAGTCAAGTAGAGGATCAGCAAAAAAAGATGACGACCGTCAAGGAGATGGGTTGACACGGTGGCTGTAGCAATGGGCACAAATGATGATTTGAGAGGGTGACACAGGGCTGGACAGCACTTTGTTCTATTGTATGGGTTTGCCGTGAGTTGGATACAGCTTGATGGCACCTAACAACAATAATAAAATGGAAAACACCCAAATGCCTGTTAGTAGTAGAGTGGGAAAACTCTTCTGTGTGCATGTAGTGGGATGCTGTGTCCAGCCATGTAAAAAACCAAGCTGCTCCTTGTGTAACAACACAGGGGACTCACATGAGGTAGCACAGTACTTTAGATCTCGGCTGCTAACTGAGAGATTGGCAGTTCAGCTCCATGGGAGAAGGACCTCACAAAGAGTTTCAGTTCAGATAACAGTCTAAAAAACCCTACAAGACAGGTCATACAGGGTTGCTGTGAGTTGGAAGTCCACTCAGCAGCATGTAACAACAAGGTAGATCTCAGAGACATCCCACTGATAGAAGTCAGACTCAAGAGAACAGGCTGTGATTCTATTTATGTCAAGTTCAGAAATAGAGCTCATCTAGTTTGCCTCTCCTAGGCCCCAGAGACCTCTGTCCTGGTTTGTCAGGCTTCTAAACCTGAAGGAAACTGTTCTAGGTCTCAGAGACTTTCTGCTCACAGATTGTCTGTCCTGGACTGTAGACTGCCCACCTTATGGGTCAGCGTGTTTGGAGTTGTCGTTACTTCCTGCTTGGGGCTCTTGCCTTCCGTGTTGCCCCAGCCCTGGCTGGCTCACCCTTCTTTCTTTCTCCTACAGTACGCTGCAGAGTGAGGTCAAACCCATCCTGGAGAAGCTGACCCAGGACCAAGATGTGGATGTCAAGTACTTTGCCCAGGAAGCTCTGACTGGTACAGTGTTGAGACCTGAGGGACTCCAGGAGGAGGGAGGAGGCTGTGCAGGGACAGGGGCTGGGGCTGGGGCTGGGAGCAGAAGACGAAGAGTGTGCTTTTGATTCCCGCCTGTTCTGTTTCCCCAGTTCTGTCTCTGGCCTGAAGATGGATGAGGAGCCAATGCCGGCCTCTGGTGTCCACCTCCCCCAAAACTCCTCCCTTGGGGAGGCACTTGGGGTGTCTTTGGCTGTCACTCCCTGTGCATGGTCTGATCCCAGGCCCCTTACCCTAGCACGGCTCACCCTCTCCCCAGCCTGGGATGACTTCTCACTGTCCACCTCCCAGGGTGCTGGGTGAGCAGGAGGTGGGACAGGGCCATGACCCTGGTGGCAAGGGCCCTGCCCAGCCAAGAGGCATGAGCACCCCAGGTCGCTGGCTCCTGCTGCTGTATCAAGGACCCCCTTCTCCGTCACCTTCACCTCTCTTCCTCCCCTCAATGATTCTGTGTGTGTGTGTGTATGAGCTGTCGTTTTATTTTATTCCATTTTTTTCCCCCCTTTTCACAGAGAAATAAAAGTCTAGAAACAGCTGGTTGTCTGATCCTAGTCATTGACCACAGGAGGCTTTGTCTTCCTCTGTGTTAGGTGCCATCCCCTCACTTACGGTGACCCTGTGTATAAGAGAACGAAATACTGCCTGGTGTTGCACTGTCCTCACAGTTGTCACTGTTTGAGCCCTTTGTCACAGCCACTGTCAGTCCGTCTTGTTGAGGGTCTCCTCCTTTTCTGCTGACCCTCCACCAAGCAGATGTCCCTCTGTAAGGACTGATCCCTCCTGATGTGTCTGTGTTTTCTGAGAAGTGCTCTGGCTGTACTTTTCTCCGGAACTGCTGTGTTCTTTTCTCTGGGGAAGAACTGGTCATAGGGCCCGTCCCTTCCAGTGTGTCCCTGAGAATGAGAAGGATCACATGGAGCCACCAGGGTGCAGCGAGGGTAGAGGGCCTGCTTCCTTGCTCGGGTCCCCTGCTTCCCATGTTTCCCCACCTGTCGCTGACTTGCCCTTTTCCTTTGACCTTGCCCTTCCGAACTGTAGTTTGCTTTCTCAGGCTTCGGCCATGTGTCTGGTGGTTCAGAGCCTTGGAGCCTGGCAAACGGGCATGGTAGCGGCGGATGAGCGCCTCTTAACTGCATAAGGGAGAAGAAGGGTCAAGGTCAGCAGCCCAAGGCTGATTCCACTGAGATGGAGGTCAGACGTGACCTTTTTCCAGTCTTTGTACCAGTTTCTATTTCTCTGGTGGATTTTAAAATTCAGTGCAATAGCCGCACACAATTCAGACAGTTCTCACAATTGATAGGGTTTATTGGAGAAGTAAAAAGTTATAGTTAAGGCTCAGGAATGACTCGGAATGCAGTTCTTTGGTCAGGACAGCTCCTTGGTAATTCACAGACTTCTCCCCAGGTCCCTGGGCCCTACAGCCTGACCTCTGCCTTGCTTGGGCGAATGTTTCAAAACTCTAGCTCTGTTGATAATTGCCCGAAGGCATTCAGTTCCCAGCTTGGTGGGTGAGCAAGCCCGCTGTAGCCCCCTGTCCGTGGGCTGGGAAGCTCAAGGCACCGTCTTGTGCTGGTCTGGTTCTGCTGCAGCCGTTTCTCCCATTCTCACCGTCTCATACTGTCTCTGGTGTTAATCTCCTCAGTCAAGGAGGTTCTCAGTGCAGGGCCCATGGTCCAGAGGACGTGCTTTGCTACTGGCTCTTCTTGGTGGTAGTGAGGTCCCCTCATTCTGGGATGGCTCATTTTAAGCTAGCAGAATAACAGTCCCCCTGTTACGGTTCTGTACACTTTCACTTGTGTGGTACCATCCCTGCAAGGGTGCCGAGCACTGTATTTGTGTTAACAAGCTATCCCATGCCCATGGTAGGCCGCAAGTATCTGATTTGCATAATCATCACATGGGAGTAAAAAGACCTTATGAAAACATTGTAAAAACCACCTGTGTTGCAATCCTGGCTTCAGTCAGTAACTGGGACCTTAGGTGACTTAGCCTTTCTGAGTTCAGATTTGTGGTCTGAAAAATGGGGAAACATGGAAATACTCGGATTGTAGTGCTGCTTATGAGCACTAAATGAGCTCGTAAGTGTGCTGTGTGTGGCACAAGGCCAGTGGTCAGGGTTGGTGCCGAGTGGCCAGAGAACCCCTGCAGGCTGATGCCTGTGTCCTGGGAGAGGACTCAGCTGGGCCTGCCTCCAGTGAAGTGGCAGAGTACTAATGGCCATAACAGGAAGCATAAAGAACTGGCCAAATAGTAGCTATTGTCCGTTAGTACCCGTTTGTAAGTCTCCTGGGTCTGCCACTGTTGCTTTGTCGTGCTTGGGGTTATATCTCGCCATCTTGTGCTGCTTCTGGTGTTACATTTCTCTGTATTCTGGGTCTAAGAGGTTCTCAGCACAGGAGTACTAAGTCCAAAGGACATGCTGTCCTCCTGGCTCTTTCTAGGTGGTAGTGAGGGCACTCCTTTACTCTGGGATTAGTTGCCTTGAGCCTAGTGGGATGGCAAAACTGACCATGCACCTTAGGGTCCTGTATGCCTTATTGTCATGCTCCCACCTGCACAAGTGTTCCATGCACTTTATTTGCATTAGCAGCAATTTCTCCAGTCCCCTTGGTAAGCCACCAGCACCTTATTTGCATGGTGGAACCCAGTCACATGAGAGTTGTAAAACCCACAGCTGGAAGTGCAGGATTCACTGCACTGCAGTCTTTCGTCTATCTGTTGCTGTAAAACAAACCATCCTGTAATTTAGTGACTAAAACAACAATTTATTGCTTTGCAGAATTCTGAGCTAGGCACAGTTCTGCTCCATTTTGGTGCCTCCTGGAGCTGGAACTTTGAAGATTCTTCACTTACATGTCTGGTGTCTCAGACAGGGTCTGGTAGGGCAGTCTTCTCAGAAAAGTAGCAAGATCTCTTTAGCTGATGGCTCAGGGCTCCACCAGGCCCTAATGTGCATCACACACCATAGCAGTCACAAAGCCAGGGCCAGAGTCAGTGTAGTTTGGGACATGCAAGGATATAGTGGCCAGAGTCATGGTTCATTGGGGGCTACCAATGTAATAGTCCATCCTGCATGGTCCTAGTAACAGGCTCTGAGTTCCACATTAACCCTGCTGCTAATGTGGGGGAATCACTGTATGTATTGACTGTTTGGGACAAGCTGAAGATTGAAACTGCCCTGGAGGGTAGTAGCAGTCACAAGGATTTTAGGCAAAAGGATGAGAGTGTAACAGTGGAAAACAGAGAAACCAGAGTGAGGCCAGGAGGTCAGGGAGGATTCTGGTCTAAGTGAGAGAAGAATTTTGAATGAAGAAGGGACAGTGGAGGGAGAGAGGCAGGTAGAAAGGAAAACAAGAGAAAGATTTCCAAGGAGACATGTTGGGACTTGGTGATTCTTGGGTGGAGGGAGGGAAAACCGTGTTAGTCCCCTGACAACCAGGATTCAGGCCTTACCGGTCTCACTGTGTCCTTATCCTCCTGCATGATGTTATTGGTTCCTGCAGCCTCTCATGTGTCTCCAGGCTTTGATGGAACCTGAACCTCTACCTGGGAACCTTCCCTTCTTCTCACTCTTCAGGGGAACCAAGTAACTCAGTTTAGTTGTTGGCTGCCATCTGGTCAATCCTAATTCATGGCCCTCAAGCACTTAACCACTGCACTACCAGGACTCCTAGTACGTAGACACTCTTTGTAAGTTCTGAGTCGTTCCGAGGAATGAATGAACCCACGGGCAGGCTGAGGTAGCATTCGCCAATTAGGCAACATGAAGGTGTATGAACTTCAAATAATCAATACAAAGCCAATTCCTGTGAAGCAGAGGACTAACGTGTCTGAAATGTCCATATCACAAAGCTGCTGGTCCAGTCCATCACTGACACTGGTCACTTTTCCTCCCCTCAACACTCTTCCCTTTCCCATTTGAGTTCAGTAAATCACTGTGACATCTTACAGAACTCCTGAACTCTACTTACAATCAGGTAGATTATTAACAGGGTATAGCTCAGGAGGAGGCTACGACTCAGGATCCAGATTAGGAAGCTTGTAGATGAAGTCTCCGTTCTTCAGTGGAGGACAGCTCTCTCAGGGCCTGTCATGGATTGAATGGTGCCCCCTCAAAATGTGTGTGTTAGTTTGGCTAGGCCTTGATTCCTGGTATTGTGTGATATTCCTTTATGTTGTAAACTGTGATTTCTAGGACATTAATGAGAGAGGATAGGGGGCAATTGTGCTGGTGGGGCAGGACTTAAAGTGTGGGATTGTACTGTGTCTTGGGGCAGTCTCTTGGGATCTAAAAAGGCAAAGGAGGCAAGTGAGAGTGGAGGACCTCATACCACCAAGAAGCAGTCCTGGGACCTGGACATGTCCTTTGGAAAGGACCCAGGGTCCCTGCACCACAGAAGCTCGCAGTCCAGGGAAAGATTGACAACAAGTATCTTCCAGAGCCAGCAGAGAAAGCCTTCTCCGGGAGCTGACACCCTGAATTTGGACTTTTGGCCTACTGTACTGTGACAAAATAAATTTTCTTTTTAAAGCCATCCGCTTGTGATATTTCTGTTAAAGCAGTGCTAGATGACTGAGACAGTTCTGGGCCATGCAGGCCTCCTCTCAGCACCCTCAGGACAGGCTCCTCTTAGCCTGGCTATTTGTCACCACCAATTCTGCCACTGAGCCCCTTCCAGGATTTTGGTGTCTTCGGTGTTACAGCTCTTGATCCAGGTTGCAGCTTCTTGAGGAGGTTTCTTGTCTCCTCTCTTTCCCTCTGCTTTTTGATTTTCTTTCTTCCTGCTGTTTCTTTTCCTGCTGCTTTCTGTCTACCAAAAGTCAGTGTCACTGTCTGCATAGGTACACAAGTCTATATTGATTTCAAGGCATAGCCCCTCCCAGTAGGGACTACAAATGGACCATTCCCTTTTGCGTAGGCCACAGGTACCTCATTTGCCTAGCAGGCTCTAATAACTTCATTTACATAGTCTACAGTCACCTCATTTGCATAGTTTACTGACCAGTCCCTGCAAATACATGCCAGTCACATGATACGCCACAACACAAAGGCCAGGAAAATAGTCCTGTTTACCTCTTACCCAGGAAACATCAATCAACCTGGACAAAAGTAGCAATCTTCTTGGGCTAGAAATCTAGGGCAAAGTTAATTCCTCAAGGTTTAGGAGGAAAAATCTCTCCAGTTGTTTTCCTGAAGAACCTAGGCAAAAGGCCTGATAAAGGAACTCACTTCACCACAGAAGGACAGAGTCCTTATCGTTTGAGATGGCCCGGCCCCAGGGAGCTAGGGCTGAGGTGACTGGCTCTGGGTGGCTGAGAGTGACAGCGTGCTGCTTGGAGTCGTTATTGATGGGGATAGAGATGTGGGGATGTGAAGACAGGATCTACTTTCAGGTGGGAAGTGGATTTGTGCTAATCGTTACTACTCAGCAGGAGCTCTGGGATGAGGCTCATTTGTACTTTCAGTGTTGCAAATGGAATTACAGGAAAACTCCCAAAAAGAGAAACAACAAGGGAAGTAGTCTGTTATGGATTGAACTATGTTCCCTAGAAATGTGTGTCAACTTGCTAGGCCATGATTCCCCGAACTTCCTGACTGTCGACCCTTTTGTCATCTGGTGTGATTTCCCTGTGTGTTGTCTGCCCTGTCTGATGTTACTGAGACAGAATTAGAAGCAGTACCTATGTGGGTACTGTACTGGGGCTCTCTCTTTCTCTCTCTGCATCTGGATCCTGCATCAGGCTCCTCATTCTCTGAGCTCCATTCTTGTGACGAGCCTGAGGCCTGCTATCTGACCTGCAGACTCTGGAATTGGCCAGCTTCCGTAGCCCGGTGGATCAACAGCCTACTGTCTGCCCTGATTTGCCAGCTTCCATAGCCCCGTGGGCAAGGAACTTGTCACGTAACCTGATTCAGCAGCTTCCACAGACAACTGGGCCTGTCATCTGGCCTCCAGATTACACCGTGCTGGCCTGTGTCCAAGTGAGTGAGGACAAGGCTATGCCTGACCTATGGATTTGGGACTTGCCAGCCTCCACAACCACATGATCCATTTCCATGGAACAGTTTGTGAGCTCTGTGAGATGCCCTGAATTAGAGAACTCATGACAAGAGGGAGAATTCTGAGGGCAGAAGAAGTAGCTGACATTAGACATGATGGAGCATTACAGTCATTTGGAAAATTTGGATGTAGGAACCAGCTTTGTGCTAATCCTTTTATAAAAGATATAATTCATTTATACATTTAATGTCTACCTTGACCACATTAGGACACTGTAACACCAATATATTTAAAGCCATTCCTGTTGAGTCAATTCTGACTCACAGTGACTCTAAAGGACAGAATGGAACTGCCCCATGGGGTTTCCACGGCTGTAACCTTTATGGAAGCTGACACCCGTGTCTTTCTCCTGTGGAGCTTTTGGTGGGTTCAAACTGTGATGTTTCGGTTAGCAGCTGAGTACTTAACACTGCACCACCAGGGATCCTTTTCTAATCTATTTCCTTTCTCCTATGATTTTTGAAGTTATATGTTACTTGATATCCATGATATATTCTGTGAAATAGGATGTTCTGTGATTTAGACATTGTACTAACAGCGTATTATGAACCAGCAATCAGTGAGTTAGGTGTGTTTGGCTTATGTGCAACACATAATTGTGAACTAACCCTCTTAAAGTCTATTATATTAAAATTTCAAGGAAATAAACTGTAATAACAGATGCGTACTACTTTGTAAATTGTAGGAAAACATCATCATTACTGTATTATGTTTAAGGTATTCTAGTATATCTGGAAGTGTTTCCTTAATGTTTGTGTGCATAGAAAAGTATAACGTACTAAGACAAACATTTGACTGACATTAGATAATACCAACACACGTTGCATATGGGACGATACTGTGTTCACTACATTGAGTTATGTCCTCTATGTCCGGTTCTCCAATCAGTTTTTCTGAGTTTACAAGACCACAGATGTTTCCCGAATGAACATTATAGGATGCATGACTGTATCTGGTGAAATAAAATTTATTTCAGCTTGCACGATAAATATATCTGTGGTTATTTCAGTGATGCTGGAATAATTTGAAAAAGGACAGCAAGAACTGTTGTCCAACTTGGGGAATGTAATCAGTGTGACTGAATTATATGTGTAGAACTGTTGAGTTGGCATGTATTTTGCTGTGTGTACTGTTAGCAAAAAACATAAAATATAAAATAGAACCAACAGTTAATATAAAATCAAGTAAAAAGTATGAACAAAAATATAAATGAAATGAAATATTAATATAGGATAAAATATAGGCAGGTCCCAGCTTATGAGTGAGATCCATTCCTAAGTCTGTCTTTTGGTCAAATTTGTGTCCAAGTCAGAACAGGTGCATACGGTTCTCATTTAGGAACTGTGTGCCAAATGTTTGTCCTTCTATGTAGAATATATATGTTACCTTCCTATGCATATGAGTTTGGATTCTGGGTTTTATGCATAGAAGCTCTAAAGAAATACTCACAAGCTGAGATGTACTTTCATAGGTGTCAGAAGTAGTATATGCATTTATTACAAACCATTGTTTTTAACTCAAATGTTTAAGATAATAGGCTTTATGGCAGCCCATATGAAATTGAAGAGGACTTGAAGCACTTACTGGTGAAGATCAAAGACCATAACTGTCAGTATAGCTTACAGCTGAACATAAAGAGAACAAAAATTCTCTCAACTGGACCAATAAGGGACATCATGATAAATGGAGAAAAGACTGGAACTGTCAAGGATTTCCTTTTGCTTGGATCCACAATCAACAGCCATGGAAGCAGCAGTCAGAAGACGAATGGCATTTGGCAAATGAGCAGCAAGAGACGTTTTCAAAGTGCTGAAAATCCAAGATGTCACTTTGAGGACTAACGTGTCCTTGACCCAAGAGATGGTGTTTTCAGTCATCTCATTTACATGCAATAAGGAAGACCAAAGACTTGATACCTTTGTACGCTGGTGCTGGCAAAGAATATTGATTATACCATGGACTCCCAAAAGAATGAACGAATCTGTCTTGGAAGCAGTACAAGCAGAATTGTCCTTTGAAATATGGATGGTGGGAAAGCACCTCACATATTGGACATGTTGTCAGGAGGAATGAGTCCCTGAAGAAGGACATCATGCTGGTAAAATAGAGTCAGTGAAAAAGAGGAAGACCCTCAACAAGATGGATTGACCCAGTATCTGCAACAGTGGGCTCAAGCATAGCAGCAACTGTGAAGATGGTACAGGACCAGGCCATGCGTCCTTCTGTTGGGCAGAGTCCGCATGAATCAGAAGTGACTTGATGACACCTAACAACAACAACAACAACATGGTAGTCCATTCCTACACCCAAGTTGTCTGTAAGTCATGCATTCATAACCTATAGACTGCCAGTAAAGTATAATAAAGCAAAAGAAATATAAATAAAAGAGAAAATACAAAACAATATAGAATGTAAACTACAACCTTGGCATCCATTCTCTGGTGCAGCCTGGCTTCCAGCTGCCTGACTTCCTGGGCCTGTGGCCACTCTCCTTGAAATGACATTGGCCTCCAGTTCTACCTTTGATCCCTGGCTCTTGATCTTCTGGGCCCCCTAATTGTCAATGGCCCATTAGTCTGATCAAGTTTTTACTCGATTCAACTAGTTATGTTTCAAAGACATGGAGCTAAAGCATAGGAACTGAAACAGATAAACACACTCCATGTAATTTTAACCAATTAGCATGGTGGGGTGAATACCAGAAAAGTAGACTTCATGATAAAACTTTCTGTTTTACACTCCTTAATGTACAGTTTTTAAGTATTATTTCTTGATGGATAACATTATGACTGGTGTGCACACACATCCATGCATACTCACACATACGTATGTGTGCATGTAGAAAGGTATGTATGTTTGTGTTTATGAATAATTGCTGATGTGTGGGTATTTCCAAAATGTGAAGATAACTCATATGACCATGTTCCCACTTCATCATTCTGATACCAGCCTCCCATGGGGCACTGTCTCTGTCTGACCATAACCAGCCACAGCTGGGTCTCCACAAGTTAGGACTCTGTCCTTCCAACCCTTGCTGGTTTTCACAGACTCTGGTGAGTTCTATAATTCATCAGAATTAGAGAAGCCACAGAAACCATTACCCGTATTTATAACCCATTTATTGTATCCAGAAAAGATACAACTGAAGAGACGCAATAGGAAGGGTCTGGGAGAGGTCCTGATGCAAAGCCTACATGGTGCCCAAAGACATGCCTCTGTTGGTCTCATGTATGGATGTTCTCACCAGTTCTGCGAGTCCCAAAGAGAGCACTGTGAAGTCCCGGGTGCCCTAGTCATTGAGTACCACAAGAGTATGCGCGACCTGGGCTTCCTTGCATGGTTATGATCCATCCTACCCGTGACCAGGCATGACTGCATTAGGTCTCCATTTCTTCCTGAAGTTGGTTCCCTGGGAGTAGGGGGCCTGCAAAGCCCCTGCTTGCCTGGCTATTTTGGAAAACAAAGGCATCTTGATTGCTGAGATTAGTTTCAGAAACCAGAGTCCAAGGGCCAAACCAAGTTATTGGTCCCACAAGAAGTATCCTACCACTGTCTTGTGATACGACTATCATACAATGGTTAAGATTCTATGGGGGATGGATGAGAAACACAAATGCTGTGGAAAACGTACCATTTAAGTTTTCCGTACAAGAGGAGGGACTTTTGTCTTCCTTATCTGGGCAAAGCAGAGCAGGAAGTCACAAAGCATGAGAAGAAAGCAATAATATTAATATTATTATCAATCATCATTAATTGTTGAGTTGAGTATAGAATCTTTAAAGAGTGTTTATAGTGTGTGTAAATCACTATTCCAGTTGTACAACCATTTGGGTATCTCAATACATGTAGTAGAATACTATAGAATGTATCTAGGATCAGGTTGGATTTAATGAATTCAAAACTGCCTTGATATTAGAAGTTCAACAGAATGACCCATTTACTTTTATGCCAGGAAGAAAGTGCACTTGCACCTACCACAGGAATTATTGGACAGTCTAACATATAAACTCTCAGTATGTCCTGCAAGAAACTAATCCAGCAACCAACCTGGATTATTCAAAAGAGCCAAAAAACTTTGAAAGATAGAGGACAGGGTATAAAATGACACGAAAGTGCTCACCAGGATAAGGATAGTTAGGGTAGCTCTGGACTCTGGAGGATCTTGGGGAGACGTTGTTCCCCAACGAAGGTGTTGTACCTGCTGCGTATGTTGTACCCGCTGCGTATGTTCCCCAATGAAGGTGTTGTACCCGCTGCGTATGTTTGTGCAAGATGAAAACTGTGGAGCCACTGGCCCAAATCATGAGTCCCAAACACACAGCAACAGGGAATAATAGCAGTGCTGTCAACAACGAGGTTGTGGTTATGTCATGAACCACAGAAGAACAGTATCCAAAATCACTTTTTTCTGTGATGTTTTTGTACCTCCTATTACTATTCAAATATAAAGGAAAACAGACGTTTACCAGCATGTGGAGAATCCAGCAAAGGAAGAGAGAAGCTAGTATCCTTTGGTGCTTTTGCTTTAAGCTTTGCCCACCTGGAGCTCCTGGGGCTGATAGTGATGGCCTGGAAGACACTCAAGAGGCACGTGCTGCTAATGGACACACCCCTGCCCACTCGGTGAGCTTGAGTAGAAAACAAGCTTGCATCCAAACTCATCCAGGAAGTCTTGCAATCCAAAAGCTGTTATCACCTGGGGGATTCCTTTAGCCAGAATGACCAAGCAGTTGGCAACGATCAGTTGGTTGAGAATCGAATCTGTGGATTTTAACTTGCGTCCAGTGCAGGAGAGGAAGAGATAATGGTACAGAAGAGAGAAATTCCCCAGGATTCCCAAGACAGTCTGCGATAAGAAGGTCACCCCCACGGCTAAAACCCCTGGCAGCCGTTCTGCCATTTCCCAGTGACTGAGAGTTGTCTTCAGAGCTAGAGGGTTCTATATGGGAATGTGAGACATGAATAATATGAATCATGTCAACTGAAATCTATGTAATAATACTAACAATTAATAATGATTGATAATAATATTAATATTGCTCCTGACTTACAAATACTTATTTAATGCTTTTCTTTTATCAATGGATTTTCTAAGAGTTGAGTATAGAATCTTTAAAGAGTGTTTACAGTGTGTGTAAATCACTATTCCAGTTGTAGAACCATTTGGGTATCTCAATACATGTAGTAGAATACTATAGAGTGTATCTAGGATCAGGTTGGATTTAATGAATTCAAAACTGCCTTGATATTAGAAGTTCAACAGAATGATCCATTTACTTTTATGCCAGGAAGAAAGTGCACTTGCACCTACCACAGGAATTATTGGACAGTCTAACATTTAAACTGTCAGTATGTCCTGCAAGAAACTAATTGACACAAAGCTTGCTAAGAACACAACTCCCTTTTCAACTTTCAGAACAATCAGTACAAGGGACCAGCTGTCAAATACTAACCCTTGAACCAGAACCTTGAGCCAAAAGATAAGAGCTATAACGTTGTAAAAATCTCTGCCCAGGAGTAGACTTAACAGGATAATGGGAAATGCTAAGATTAGAATGTGATTTGTACTGTATTGGACAGTAAGTTAGAAAATGTAAAGACGTATAGCTGTGTAGTTTGTGAAGAACTTTCTCTTACAAGTCCATACAGGCAACACCTGTCCAAAAGTAGGATGAGGAGGCAGGAAGGGATGGCAACTGGATGAACGCACACAGCGAACTCTGCCTGGGAAGGGTTAATGTGTTATCACTTGTGTAGCTTGCAACCAATGTTGCAAACCAATATGCAAATCAAGTTTTGAATGAAAATAAAAGAAAGGAAAAAGAACTTCTTCCTTCCTCAGAGTGCACAAGATGGGACCTGTATAACCCAAGGCAGGCAGGATCAGACAACTGCATTCTTCTCTGCCTAAGCATGTGCTCAAGATCCAAATAAATTTTCTCTTCTTCATCCCGCTGTTGTCTTTACTGGTGAAAGTTGCACCAGGCCCAAACCTGGAACTTGAGCTAAGTAACAACATCATACCCTAAATTACATGAAGCACTAACATGGGATTAAATTGTGCATTACAGAGATTGAATTAATTCCAATCAAATGATCAAAACAGATACCCATTGTCATTAAGTTGATTCTGACTCTCAGTGACCTTATAGGACACAGTAGAACTGTTCCATAAAGTTTATGGCTGGTGGATTCGAACTACTGACATTTTGGTTAATGGCTAACCTCTTAACTAATGTGCCACCAAGAATCCATCTTTTATTAATACCTAAATTAAGTAAAAGAACTAGAAATCAGACAAGATTTGTGAATTATATTAAAATATATATACAAAATGGTCTGAGTACAGTCTTAAATTTTGTGCATTTTATCAATGGAAATAGGATTGATAGAAGAATATTATTAAACCACTGTAACTATTACAAGACACAACAGCCCCTGTTGGCTCATGTCTGAAACCCCTCTTTCTGTTAACTTTCTCTTAAATGCTGCTTCAAAAGGGAAAAAAAATCATTACACAATCATTAACAGGCTTTGTATGTTTTCAGTAAGACACAACTACCATCTTCATTAATTTTGTTATATACCCAAAATTACAAGAAAATACTTGTACTCAAGCAATTGCCATATGAATACTTTTTCTGCACAGGAATAGATGAATCCTGCATATTTTTTTCTACTTTTTACTGTAAGCACAGAGGATAACAAGTATATCTTCAGTAATGTGTGATCCTAGTGAGGCAGAATGAGCAGCAGATTGATTTCATAACAACAGTCTTTAACTTCCTTAATATCAGATTTCATTATCATTTGGATTGTACGCCAACAGTCAGTCAGTGAAGAGTATGTTAAATTACCTTAGAGCTATGCAGAATTGGCATAGGATCCAGGAGACCTCTCATGTCGCAGCAATGATTTTTCCTTCCCATGTGGCTTTGCCACTGCACTGGGTTCATGCCCATAGGATCCTGTTTTCCCACATAATCACTTACCCAGACTCCTGAGCCATCTTTTCCCTTACAAACTCTTCTTCTCAGACTCACAGAGAAAATACTCAGCCAACTCCTTCTCTCTGTCGAGATGATGAGCTCAGTGTGCAGGTCATGATGGCCAGTACGTGTGAGGGAGGGAGACTGTCAGATCCTGTTTTAGTCAGCTAGGGCTGCTCTAACAGAAATACCACAGAGTGGATGGCTTTAACAAAGAAAGATTTATTCTTACACAGTCCGGTAGGTTGCAAGTCCATATTCAGGGTGTCCGCTCCAGGGGAAGGCTTTCCCCTTGTCGGCTCTGGAGGAAAGTCCGGTATTGCATCAGTCTTTGTCCAGGGAGCGTCCTCACACAAGAACCTCTGGTCTGAAGGAAGCGCTCTGCTCCCGGTGCTGCTTGCTTGATGGTAGCAAGGTTCTCAAGTTGTCCTTTGTTTCTTTTTCCTTTTATTCCTTGCAAGCTAAAAGCATTAAGGGTGGGGCAAGCCATACTCCAGGGAAACTCCCCCTACAGCAGGAATTCACAGCCCCACCCTAATCCTTTAACATACAGGTTAGCAAAACCACACAATGGAGGACAGTCCCAAGATACTGAGAACCATATCCCAGCCACGTGGCTGCACACATTTTTGGGGGGACACACTTCCAACCATGACAGATCCTAAGATGTGGGATTGTGATTCTGTTACCTCACCTCCCCCCAGAACTGCAATTATCATTTTGCCTCCAGTGACAGTGACAGTGCAGGCTTTGGGAGCTGAGAACATTTCTCAAAAACTTTTCTCCTGGTTGCTAATTACCAAAAGCAACAACATGCATCTCTAAAGAGACCCTTGGAGCATTTGGAGAGGTTCCTTTCTTCCAGACAGCCTCTCATGCAGGAGGCACATTTGACACTTGAGGGCATGTCAGTAAGGCAGGTGTGTCTTGTTGGATGCTCCGCTCCCTGAACAGTTTTTCTACTCAAAATCAATTTCTTTCCCAATCTTCAAAACACTGAGGTAATTTAGGAGGTAATATTGGAGCCATTATTCCCTGCCCTTAAGGACAAAGGATGTGACTTGGCTGGAGCTGGACTCACAGGACACATCAACTCGGAACTCAGGCAGAAAGTCAACAGCTAGGACAACCTCGAGAAGCAGTTACAGGGAATCCTTCACACAAATAAGTAATAACCAGCACAACAGACCCACGTACTTCCCACTCTTGTCCTTTTCTATTAGTATTTAATGAATAATAAAATTTGTTAGACCAATGAACAGGTGTCCTTACTGACACCTGTACCCATGGTTATTAAGAAAGGCAAATCAAAGTGTAGAACTGCAGAGATTTAACAGTTTTCAGCCAACCTATGACAAAGAAAAGTTTTCTTCACATTTGTGATGTTAATACATACCAATGATTCTGTAATATTTGTTCCTTCACCTGGAGCAGACGTAGCTGTGGCAGCATGCTTGTCTTTTCCTACTTTTGCCTCTCTGTGGTGTTTCTACACTAGGACAGAGTGTACCACCACGTACCTTATATGCAGAGAATTAGAGTGAGACCAAGTGCTTGTTTTAAAGATAGGCTTTAAAAACAAGTGAAAGAAAAAAGGTGACTATAGTTTTATTAGAAACCAAAGGACAGATTTTTCACAAGTAATTCCAACTAAATCTCACTCATTTGTGTGATTCAATGCCAAATAGTCTGGAACTTTTAGAAAATATACTTTGCCAGTATTCATTCCCAGGAGTGAGAACCAAACCAAATCCACTGCTGCTGAGTTGATTCTGACTCATAGTGACACCCTAGGACAGTGTAGAACTGCCCCCATATAGTTTCCAAGGAGCACCTGGCTGATGCGAACTGACAACCTTTTGGGTAGCAGGTGTAGCACTTAACCACCACGTCACCAGGTTTTCCCCGGTAGTGAGAGAAAGTGAAAATAGAAAAATATCTACAGAAGAATGAGAACAGATTATAAATGAGCAGTTCTCGAATGAACTCAAAGTCTCAGATACTTAACGCAGATTTTGCCATTATTTATCAACTAAGTGAAGACTACTTCTGCAACTAAAAAGTACTGAAAGCCTCACCAGGGAACACAACATATAGTACCTGACCTGGCATGAGAACAAGGGGGTGCAGACCCAAGACTCTATGAAAAGATCAGCCTTGATGGTCTGACAACCGCAGGGTCCCCTAAGAACACAGCCCCTAGACTCGATGCCAGCTCAGACCTGGGACCAGTGCTGCAGCCAACACTTCGGACAAAGATTGGACTGGACTAAGGGACACAGAGTGATGCAGGCAATGTGTGCACTTTGTGGCTTAATGTACATACGAGGCTGTCTAACTCGTCTCTTTTTAGCGGGGGGACAAGAGGTTGGAGAGGAGTGGACAGGTGTCAGTTGAGTGGATACTGGAGGTAAAGACTGGAAAAGAAGAGAGTGCTCCCACAGGGCGAGGAGAGCACACAGAGTTGCAGAGAGACATGTGCTTGGGGTTTTACTTGGAAAATTGATTTGGATTGCACACTTGCACTTAATTACAATAAAAATTTTCTTTTTAATGTATTGGGCACTGGTCCTGAAGGACTAGTGTCCAGTGCCAGTTCCCACAGTTGTTATTTTTCCCTCCAGAATTTTCAGAAATGAGCAATGGGTACCTTTATGATTCATTTTGAAATATAAATTATGAATTCAATTTCATTCTTTGTTGTTGGTTTTCCTACAAACAAATCCACAGTTTGGTCGAGGTCCTTTATTCACTCCTCCCAGTTTTTAAGTAAGGGGTTGGAGGTAGCGTGATTGATAAGCCGTGCTTCAGACGCATACACACACACACACACACACACACACACACACTTACACATGTAGACTTACACACATATGCACCCAAACATGCATGTACACTCACATACTCAAATATTCAGTGATATTGTGGCTGGGTGGGAACCCCAGGTTCTGCTCATTGTGACTTGTATCGGGAAATAAATATGAGGTCTGACAGGTTCACAAACTTATCTTAGAAAAAGTGCTACATACCTCACTGCTGAATATCTCTAGGGTTGCTGTTGAAGTACTACCCTTGGGAAGCAACGCACCCATGCTAGTGCTTAGTCCACCCTTCAAAGCAATTTTGGAGCTCTTTTTCCAGAATGACCATCAGAACCATCATCATATTACCCTTGATGTCCTGAATGTCATCGAAAAAAGTCTTCCTTTCAATATTTCCTTTATCTTCAAGTAAAGAAAAATGTCATTGGGGGCCAGAGCAGATGAGTAGGGGTGGTGTTCCAATATAGTTATTTGTTTACTGGCTAAAAACTCCCTCCAGGACAGTACCATGTGCGCTGGTGCATTGTCCTGTTGCTAGAGCCATGGATTATTGGTGAAAGGTTCAGGTTGTTTTTGTCTACCTTTTTCATACAACCTTTTCAGTACTTTTAAATAGCAAACCTGGTTAACTGTGCAGTTGGTACAAATTCATAATGAACAATCCCTCTGAAATGAAAGAAATGGTAGCAACATCGTTTTGACTGTGGATTTTGGACCAACAGAAGTGTTTTGGTTGTGGAGAATTGGCTGACTTCTGTTGTGCTGCTTTGCTTCAGGGTCATATTTGTATACCTGTGTTTCATTACCAGAGATAATACAGCTCCAGACATCGTCTTGCCTTTCCAAAGTTCTTGGCTAACTTGGACTCTCCTTTGCTTTTGATCATTGGAAAGCTCCTTCGGGATCAGTTTTGCACACACCTTTCTCATGCCAACATTTTCAGTGAAGCTTTTGATAACTGTTTCTCTATCAATGTATACCTGGTCCACTATGTTTCTCAGAGTAAGCTGACGATTTTGACATCAATTTGACAACTTTTTGCAATGTTTTTGTGAGTTCTGCTCATTCCTGGCTGCCTTGAGCTCTCTTCATCAGTAACACATTCTCTCTTGTCAGAAAAAGGTTTAATTCATTTGTATACTGCTGGTTTCTTCACAGCATTATCCCCATAAACTTGGATTAACATCTCCCTGATCTCACTTCCACTCTTGTCAGTTTAACACGAAATTTAATGTTTGCTCATTGCTCTAATTCAAGCTCCAACATTCTTGCAATGACATGCAAAACCATGCAATAACAATACTGAACGTCACTCAGCAAGATACTGCCACACGTCGACACAAACACAGCTGTGAGACACCACCACACCAAGGTTGTGAAACTTTACTGAGTTGCTAGTACAGTGCTGCCAACATAAGCACATGGTGGTAAGTTAACAAACTTAACTGTGAGGCCTCATTTGTAGGCATAAGGGGGTATAACTATGACTTTATGCAGCACCAGGATTTTAAGGTAAAGCCATGGGGCAGGCTAAGCAAAGGAAGTGAGATGTTAATGCGAAGTTATAGGGAAGACCAAGTTGGCTGCTTGAGGCAATGGTTCTCTGCAGTCTGGGACCTCTGTCTTAACATACTGTGGTGAAATGAGTTTCTTTATGTGGCCTTTTGCCTTGGTTCTTTGGAAAAATAGATTGAGAGATTTTTTTTTCCTTAACCCCTGAGGAGTTCTGTTTGCCCTGCTTTGTTACAACAGAGAGTTTGTTACTCTTGTCTGGGTTGATGGACATCTTCTGGGTAAGGTATAAGTAACTAGACGCTTTGGTACTTTTTGTCTGGCCCTGTACTGCTGCCTACTATACCACTGGTCAATATACTATGCAAATAAAGTGATTATAGACTATGCAGATGAAGCAGCTGTGATCCACCAATGGGACTGGTCTCTTTGTGGACCTGCTGGGAAGATTATGCTTTGAAACTGACACAGAGTTTGCTTATAGCAGCAGCCAACTCCACAGAGGTTTTTAGAAATGAGAAAAGTCAAGTGAGACAAGAAGGCAGAAACAGAGAGAGAAAAGGAGAGAAACTTCCTGAAAAAGCTGACACATGGGTCAAGGGCTGCAACACTGAATACAGTGGAGTCAGCGTGGAAGGAGATGTGCAAGGATGTGAATGGCCAGAGACATGGTGCGCTGGGGACTACCGATGCAGTAGTCTACCCTTCATGATCGATCTGACAGGCGCTGAGTTTCACTTTAGCTCTGCTGCCGACACGGAGAAATTGCAGCCGATGTTGATTATGTGGATCAAACTTGATTATGTGGATCAAACTGAAGACTGGAACTTTATCCTGGAAGGCAGAAGCAGTCACAAGGAGTTTTGGCAAACGCATAACAGTATTGCAATGGAAACTGGAGAAACCAGAGTGAGGCCAACAGACCAGAGAGTGTTCTGGTCTAAGTGAGAGATGAAATTTGAATGAAATAGAGACAGTGAAGGGAGGAAGGCGGGTAAAAACGAAAACAGAAGAGAAAGACTTCCAAGGAGACATGCTGGGACTTGGTGATGCCTGGGCTGAGGGAGTGAAAGGCATGTTAGTCCCCTTGCCAACGAGGATTCATGCCTTACCGGTCTCACCACCTGCTCCTCCTGGGTGACATCCTTACTTCCCGCAGCCCTCCCATGTGTCTCCAGGCTTTGATGGAACCTGAACTTCTACCTGGGAATATCCCCTTCTCCCTACTCCTCAGGGGAGCCAAGTAACTCAGCGTAGTTGTAAGTTGCCGTCCGGTTGATCCTGCCGCACGGCCACTGTGTGTCTTCAGAGGGTGTCTCTGCTCCAGAGGGTTTTCAAGGAATTCCCCGTCTCTCTCCCGCCCTGGGTCTCATCGAAGCATCTGTAACCTGAACGCACGCCTTGTCATGAGCTCTCCTGTCAGGAGGGAATATTCCTTCCAACCTCTCCTTTAGCCTTCCCCTCTGGCTGTGTGCTCCTTAGGAAGAGAGCACTCTCAAAGAGGCACTTGAAATAGCTAAGACGGCCCACACCAGTTTGTACTGGACTCCGTTTTGTCCCTGGCCTCTCTTCTGCCTTTTAGAGTCTGTGACTCATACTTGCACTATTAAACAACATAACTTGTTTTGCACCATTCTGAGTTAGTCTACCCAGAACACTGCAGGACACAGAAGACACCAACATGGGAAACTGGCTAAGACTGAGTATCCCCAAACCCAACCCAACCCATTGTCATCGAGTCAATTCTGACTCACAGCAATACTATAGGACAGAGTAGAACTGCCCCATATGGTTTCCAAGCAATGCTGGTGGAGTCCAACTGCTAATCTTTTGGTTAGAAGTTGTAGCTCTTGACCACTAAGGTAACCAGCATTTCCTAAGTACTCAAGCCTTTAGAAATTCTTGATAAATTAGTCTTATAAGAACATGTTGAATATTAACCAATCAAATATGTCTGCATACTCTACCCACCAGGAGCTCCTCTAGAAAAGATGTGACAGTCTGCTTCTGTAAAGATTTATAGCTTTGGAAACCCTAGGGGGCAATTCTACTCGGTCCTATAGGGTCACTATGCGTCAGAATTGACTTGATGGCAGTGGGTTTGGTTTTAGGGTTTTATGTGTATAAAGCTCTAAAGAAATGCTCCCAAGCTGTGATATGTTTTCACGGGTGTCAGACAGTAAGTAGTACATGCCTTTGTTATTCTTACCCAATTTGGCTCTGTGCCCTGGAGCAGTGGAGCTAATGAAACATACTCCAAGTTAGAAAGAAGATGAGGGTTTATTAGAAGGCATGACACCACTGAAGACTGGACAGCAGCACAGGGTGTTCTCCATGGAGTCTCAAAAGACAGTTTTTACATCAGAGTTTATGTGTCATTTCAACAAGAAATACTTCATGCTTTTAAGCACGTAACCCACAGATAACTGTATACGTCACAAAACAGTCACAAGAAACTATTTATTCAACTACAGATACATATGTCAGACACCTGGACTCTAATCCGCATGTTTGTAACAGGCAAAGACAAAAACATGTGAAAATTCTTTGGCTAGTGAAATTAGCCTCTCAGGTCCATTCTGGCTGAGATAAGGAGCAAGAAAGTTGGGGATATAAAAAATGTCAGCCTTCCTAGCTGTTTCTCAGGAGAGCAAAGAAGAGGAGGAGACCAAGGTCACAGTAGCTGAGGGGGCTCTGTGCCCCTTTGGAAAGAGGCCAGTGCAGAGGCCAGAGTAGCTACTGCAGTAAAAAACACAGATTATATTTAGAGTATCATTATGGTATTAGTTATGTGAAGCTCTCAGTTACCCATTTTGAAAATGGAGAAAACACATTGCAAGGTATTAGGGTTACAGTTATCATAAACCATTGTATTGAACTGAACTTTTTAATATAATAGGCTTTATGGCAGTCTGTATCAAAGTGAAGAGGACTCACGGTACTTACTGATGAAGATCAAAGATCACAACCTTCGCTGTTGATTACAGCTAAACATAAAGAAAGCAAAAATCCTCACATCTGGACCATTAAGCAACATCATAATAAACGGAAAAAAGGTTGAAATTGTCAAGAATTTCATTTGACTTGTTTCCACAATCAACTCCCAAGAAGCATCAGTCAGTAAGTGAAAACATGCATTGCACTGGGTGACTCAGCTGTAACAGATCACTTCAAAGTGTTGAAAAGCACTTGTTAAGGGGATACAACAAGTACAAATGAAAAGAAGATGGTACTGTCATAGGGGAAGGGGAGCAGAAGAGCTGTAGCTAGGTAGGCATGCAAAATTGATTTGGATTGTACACTTCCACTTAATCAGAATAAAAAAAGTGTTTGAAAGCAAAGATGTCACCTTAAGGACTAAGGTGTAACTGACAGAACCCATGATGCTTTTAATCGCCTCATATGGATGCAAAAGCTGGACAATGGATAAGAAGACCAAAGAATTGATGCCTTTGTTGGTGAAGAATATTGACTCTACCGAGGACTGCCAAAAGAATGAACAAATGTGTCCTGGAAGAAGTACAAGCAGAATGCTAGTTGGAGGCAGAGATGGTGAAACTGTGACTCATAGTTTGGGCACATTGTCAGGAGGGATCAGTCCCTGGAGAAAGACATCACGATGGGTTAGTAGAGGGTCAGGGAAAAAGAGGAAGACGTTCAACGAGGTGGATTGACACAGTGGCTAAAACAATGCACTCAAGCATAGTGACAATCACGAGGATGGTGCAGGACCAGGTCATGCTTCCTTTCGCTGGGCATCGGGCCGCTCTGAATTGGCACTGAGTCCATCAACACCTAACAACAACAACATGGCAGTCCCTTCTTCAGTACAAGTTGTAAGTTTGATGTTTGTAACCTGAGGACTGCCTGTAAACTACAACAAACTAAATTAAACATAATAAACACCCAAGCATAAAATACAAAATCAAATGAAAACCACATCCAGGGGATTTGTCTTCTGGTACAGCCTGGCTTTCTGCTGTCCATCTTCCTGACCCTCAGCCACTGTCCCCGAAGCTAGGTTGGCCCCTGAAGCTAGGTTCTACCCTCATCTACCTGCTCTTGGTCTCCAGGGCCTCCCAGTTGTCAAGGTCCCATGAGTCTGGCCATTGTCTCACTCTATTCATTTGGTCATTTTTTGAAGACATAGAGCTAAAACCTTTGGATTGAAACAGATTATATATATATATATATATATATACACATATAAACACATACATGTACATATATACATTCTATGTAATTTTAATCAATTTTCATGGCAGGATGAGTACCAGATAAGTAGACTTCGTGATAAAACTTCATATTTCATATTTCTTAGTGGACAATTTTCCAGTTGTATTTCTTGATGGCATGCTAACAATCTGGCTGCTATACAATCATGTCCATGCATATACACGTACACACGTTTGTTTACGTGTGTATGAATAACAGGGTAATTTCTAATATATCACTATTTTCCTGCTTCATCATTCTGACACCAATCTCCGTCATGACACTTATTCTTTCTGACCCTAACAACCCAGAGCTGGTTCTCCACAAGTTAGGACTCTCCTTCCAGCCCTTGTCAAATGGCCAAACTCCAGCCTCTTTGCTGGTTTTTGCTGCCCTGGTGGCTTGCCTAATTCACTAGAATTACACAACTCACAGGAACTATTACTTGTATGTACACTTACCCACTTATTACAACCAGAAAGGATACAAATGAAGGGACACAGCTGGAACAGTCTGGGAGGGCTCTTAGAACAAGGCCAATGTTGTCTCCAGTGACTTGCTGCTCCTTCTCCCATGTATGGAATGTATGGATCTCCTCACCAGTTCTGGAAGTCCCAAAGAGAGCACCCCAAAGTCTCTGGGGCCCTAGTCATTGGAATATAAACCACCGGGCTTTCCTGCACAGTTACAATCCGTCCAACCAATGACTATGTTTGACTGCATTAGGTCTCCATGCCTTCCTGAAGGTGCTTGCCCAGGGGTGAGGCCTGCCAGACCTCTACTTACCTGGCTAGCTTGGGAAACAAAGGCATCCTCATGGTGGAGGTTATGTTCAGAATTCAGAGTCAAAGGGGCAAACCAAGTTGTTGGTCCCACAACGTGTATCCCACCACTCTCTTGTAATATGACTATCAAATGGTGGTTAAGATTCTGTCAGGAATGAATGAGAAAACTGAATACTGTGGAAGGCATACAGTTTAACTTTTGCGCACAAGAGGAGGGAATTTTGTCTTCCCTCTCTGGGCAAAGCAGAGCAGGGATACACTGGAGTCATGAATCATGAGAAGAAAGGGGCTGAGATGGAAAACACCCAGACAGCAGTGCAGCCATGTTCACTAGCAACCAACCTGGATTATTCAAAAGAGCCATAAAACTTTGAAAGATGGTGGACAGGGTATAAACCAACACAAAGGTGCTCACCAGAACAAGGATGGTTAGGGTAGCTCTGGATTCGGGGGAGGATCTTGGGGTGATGTTGTTCCTATGAAGGTGTGGCACCCGCTTCTTATGTTTGTGCAAGATTAAAACCATGGAGCCACTGGCCCAGATCATGAGTCCCAAACACACGGCATCAGGGAATAACAGCGATGCTGTCACCACTGGGATTGTGGTTATGTCATGACCCACAGAAGAACAGTATCCACAGTCCATTTTTTTTTTTGGTGATATTTTTGTACCTCCAGTTGCTATTCAAACATACAGGAAAACTGACATTTATCAGCATCTGGAAAAGCCAGCAAAGGAATAGAGAGAAGCCAGTGTACTTGGGAGCTTTTTCTTTAAGCTTTGCCCACCTGGAGCTCCTGGGGCTGATGGTGATGGCCTGGAAGACACTCAAGAGGCACGTGCTGCTAATGGACATACCTCTGCTGACTCGGTGAGCATAGCAAACAAATTTGCATCCAAAATCATCAAAGAAGTCTTGCAATCCAAAAGCTGTTATTGCCTGGGGGATTCCTTTAGCCAGAATGACCAAGCAGTTGGTGATAAGCAGATGACTGAGAATCAAGTCTGTGGATTTTAACCTGCACTGAGTGCAGGAGAGAAAGAGATAATGATATAGAAGAGAGAAATTCCCCAGGATTCCTAAAACAGTCTGCGGTAAGAAAGTGACTCCCATGGCTAAACCCCCAGGCAGCCATTCTGCCATTTCCCAATGACTGACAGTTGTCTTCAGAGCCAGAGGTCCTGCATGGGAAAAGGAGATGTGGGCCACAGGAATCACGTCAACTGAAATCCACTAGTTTCTTCTTAATGATAATATTATTAATAATATTACTCCTAACTTACAAATATTTATTTAATAATTTTCTTTTATTAATGGATTTTTCATGACTTGGGTATCTAATCTTGGAAGTGTTTCCAGTGTGTGTAAATCACTATTATGAAGGTCATACTGTTGCTAAGTTCTTTGTCCTTTACAAATTTCTGAGGCTGGCACTAGCAAGACTTTCAGTATAAAGACGAGGCAGGCAAACTTTGGCACCAAGAATTTAAGAGATTTGTCTAAACTCACAGGTGGTTGGGACTGAAAGGTGACTTCAGGGTGGCTGGGCTGGTAACAAATACAGTGCGTTTAAACTGGCTTGCTGCTCTGTTGTTGCTGTTGGTTGAGATCAAGTCACTTTCAACTCTCGGCACTCCATCTGTGCAGAGGACAACTGCTCCATGGGGTTTTCAAGGCTGTGACCTTCAGAGCCAACCCTCAAGCCTGTTTTCTCAGAGAGCTCTGTGTGTGTGAACCACTAACATTTGGTCTAGAAGTCAGAGCTTCACATCTGCGGGACCCAGGGCTTCCTATTGAGTGTGCTCAAATAATCCAGATCGAGATTTAACCTTGCTTTTATACCTTCTCTTTTTATTTTAGATGAATGGGATTTTATCATTTTATACAACAAGTTTCCTGTCAGGTGTAAGGATTTATTTCACAAGCCAGTATCAGTTTTGGATATGGCTTTAGATTTTTTTTATTGTGATGAAGATATGCATACAAATACACCATCTCAAGAATTTCTACATTAACAAATCAGTGACATAGATTCCATTCTTCAAGTTGTACAACCACTTGAATATCTAATAAATGGAGATGTATTCATTTCAGTAGGATACTACAGGAAACTGCCCCATGATGAGGTTGCATTAAAGAATAAAACATTGGCTGGATATTAGGATGGCATCAGAATAACTCATTTACTTTTATGCCCAGAATAAACTACACTGGCACCTATGACAGAAATTATTGGGCAATCACACATTGAGACCATCATAATGTCCTGAAACAACCTAGTTTACACAAAGCTTGGTAAGAACAAAGCAGCAGCTCCCTGTTCAACTTTCAGAACAGAGGGGTGGAGCCAAGATGGCAGACTAAGTGCACGTCTCCCTATATCCCTCTGGAAAGCAAGACCTGAACTGATAATCAAACGGAGCCTTCTGATCACCTAATCAGCCCCAGGACATGGCACAGGGCTGTTAATTTGTACTTCATAGCACTTAGAGAAAAACCTCCTCTCTTTCACCGACTCCCGCTCCTGGCTAGCCCTGGCTCTCACGGACTGAAGGTAAAAGCACCATTGCGACTTTTTTCTCTTCTTGGCCAGTGGATGGAGCTGGGTCTTGCCTAGTGGCTAGACTCAGATGTGCTGCTGGAGGGATAGGCAGGCAAAATTCCGGTATTTTGAGAGCCAGGCTTAGGACTCTGTTAATCTAGCCACTTTGGGCCTGTCTTTTTATCTCTGCCACAGCAGGGTTTGTACAGAATTTCACTGTCAGTGTGTGGGATGCCATGTTGGGTATGGAGACTTTAGCGGGACCTAATTCTTAGCCTGGGAGCCAGCGCCTGCAAACAGGACAGCACTTCTCCAACAGAAAAGCAGTAATTTACACAGTGCCGCCTAAGTTCGGGACCCTGCAACAGAAGCAGAGGAATCACTACCTCTTGGCACCTCTAGTCCCCCATCTGCTGCCTGTGTGGAGGGCGCCATCTTGGATACATTGGCTGCAGCTGGACCTAATTCTTAGCTTGGGAGCCAGAGCCTGCCCACAGGAGAGCGCTTTTCTACCAGAAAAGCAGTACTTTACACAGTGTTGCCTAAGGCTGGGCCCTGTCAGCAGAAGCAAAGAGGGTAGTAGCATTGCTGTATTCTGTACTAGTTTGTACCATCTGGGGTTGGATGTAGAGGTGCTTACTTTGCCAGTTGGGAAGTGGGACCTCTACACCTGAAAACCTGAATGACTTGGGAAGTAGTCAGATACCTTTTGCTTTACGTTTTAAGACAGCCTAGAGAAACATCTGCAGTCCATCCTCACAGTATCTCTTCCAGTCTCTGCTTACTCACATGGGACCCAAAAATCAACAGACAATTGTGGCATACAAGAAATCACCCATGGCTTCAGAAGGCTCCCAAACAAAGCAACCAAGGAGTTTTCCAGATGAAGAAACTTTTATGAAAGCATCAGAAAGTGAATACACAAAATGATTACATACAGAGCCCTTCTATATCTTATACAAAATGCAGCAGAACAAAAGGAGAAATTAAACAAGCTGTTCGATCTGATGGAACACCAGTACTCTGAAATCCAACAGATCACGAACAAAATCGAAGACACAGAAACTTCAATGCAAAGCCAAGAAAACAGAATGGAACAAATGGAAAAAAGAATTTCTGACTTGGAAGACAGAGCTACTGATGCCAGCATCTATGAGCAGAAATTAGAAAAAAGAAACAAAAAAAATAAAGAAGCATTAAGAAGCATGTGGGACTCTATTAAGAGGAACAACCTTCGATTAATTGGAGTCTCTGAACAGGGTGAGACATCTGAGAACACAGAGTATCGATGCTGAGCTGCTGACAGCAAACTTCCCAGAAATCATGAAGGAAAAGAATATAGACATCTCAGATGCATATCGTACGCCACCCAATATAGATCTCAAAAGAAAGACTCCAAGACATATTATAATCAAGCTGAACAAAATGAAACATAAGCAGCAACTCTTAAAGGCAGCAAGACTCAAAGCAAAGCTAACATTCAGAGGGAATCTCTGTAGGCTATCGTCAGATTTCTCAGCAGAAACCATGCTGGCACGGAGACAGTGGCATGACACATGCAAAGCCTTGAAGGAGAAGAACTTCCAACCAAGAATTATATATCCTGCAAAACTATCTTTCAAATACGAAAATGAAATTAAGACATTCCCAGATAAACAGCAACTCAGAGACTTTGTAAAAACCAAACCCAAACTACAAGAAATACTGAAAGAAGTTCTTGGCTCTGGCTTAGAAGAACGAAACCACTAACTTTATATTTTAGAATGACACACTACTCAAAACTCTACTCAGTTAGGGAAGGCACCAAAGTCAATCACAGCTTTAATACGGAAAGAAGAAATCCAGTGATCACCATGAAAACTATAGTGCCATCATATTAAAAAAAAAGGGATGTACTACAGTCATTACAGTCCTTCCAGAATGAGAGGAAGATGACAAGACTGGTAGTAATTAAAATTGAGTTTATATATAGTTTATTAAGGGGGATCATAGGGGCAGCTGTAAAGCACTGTATCATACCATTTCAAGAAATGTAACACAGGAGTCTCAACAACTACAAAACCAGCTCTGAAAAAGGTGAAAAATCAACTCACAAAAAAGAATGTCCCAGAACAGACTAATAAGAACAACAGAGAAAACATCATCACAAAAATAAACATATCACAATGGCAGCAGTGAACACATACCTATCAATAATTACATTGAATGTGAATGGACTGAATGCTCCAGTAAAGAGACATTGAGTGACATCTTGGATCAAAAGACATGACCCATCCATATGTTGTCTACAAGAAACTCACTTGAGACCTAAAGATAGGAACAAACTGAAAATTAAAGCATGGAAGAGTACATATAAAGCTAGCAATGAACAAAGAAGAGCAGGGGTGGCAATTCTAATCTCAGACAAAATCAATTTTAATGTCAAATCCACCATTGTGGACAAAGATAGACACTACTTATTGCTGAAAGGTTCAGTACACAAGAAAGACTTAACTATATTAAATATTTATGCACCTAATATCAGAGCACCTAAACACTGACTACACTCAAAAGGGAGTTAGATGACTCCACAGTAGTTGTGGGAGACTTCAGCACTCCACTCTGAATACTGGACAGATCATCTAGAAAAAAGCTCACTAAAGATACAGAAGAACTCATTGCCACAATTAATCAACTAAACTTCATTGATATATACAGAACTTTCCACCCATCAGCAGACAACTACACCTTCTTTTCCGGTGCACATGCAACATTCTCTGGAATTGACCATGTGTTAGCACATAATGCAATGCTCAACAAAATCCATACTACTGAATTACTGCAAAGCATCTTCTCAGATCATAAAGCCATAAAAGTTGAAATCAATAGCAGAAAAAAACATAGATAGAAAGTGGAACTCTTGGAAACTGAACATCTTGCTCAAAAAAGTATGAGTTATAGAAGAAATCAAGGATGAAATAAAGAAATTCATGGCTTCCAATGAGAACGAAAACACTTCGTACAAGAACCTATGGGATATAGCCAAAGCAGTGCTCAGAGGTCTGTTTATCTCCATAAATGCACACATCTGGAAGGAAGAGAGAAACCAAATCAAGGATCTAACCCTACAGCTTGAACAAGTAGAAAGAGAACAACAGAGGAACCCCTCAGTCACCAGAAGAAAGGGGACCATAAAGATTAGAGCAGAGCTAAATGAATTAGAGAATAGAAAAACAAATGAAAAAATTTAAAAGACCAAAAGCTGGTTTTTTTGAAAAGATCAACAAAATTGACAAACCACTGGCTAAACTTACTAAAGAAAAGCAGGAAAGAAATAAATAACCCAAATTAGAAATGAGAGGGGAGTTGTCACCACAGATCCAACAGAAATCAAAATTACCATAACAGAATACTATGAAAGACTGTACTCTAACAAATTTGAAAACCTAGAGGAAATGGACAAATTCCTTGAATCATACCACCTACCCAAATTATCACAACGTGAAGCAGAACAACTTAATAAACCCATCACAAAGGAAGAGATTGAAAAGGTCATCAGAACACTGCCAACCAAAAAAAGCCTGGGCCCAGATGGCTTCACTGCAGAATTCTACCAAGCATTTAGAGATGAGTTATCTCCAATACTACTGAGACTATTTCACAGTATAGAAAGGGATGGAGTACTCCCAAACTCATTCTATGAAGTCAACTTTCAGAACAGTAAGTACAAAAGGCCAACTGTCAGATATTAACCACCAAACTAGAACTTTGAGCCCAAAGGTCAGAAGAGAGTTCCTTAACATAGTAGAATTCACTGCCCTAAGAGGAGACAGAACAGGACAATGACACACACTAACATTGTCATTGAGATTCTGACTGTACTGTGCTTGGGTAGTATGCTAGAAAATAGAAAGATATGTAGTTGTGTGATTTGTGAAGAACTTCTTCCTACAAGTGCACATGGGCAACGCCTGTCCAAAAGCAGGACAAGAAGGCAGGAAGGAACAGGAACTGGACAAATTCAGGCAGGGAATTTGGGGCGGAAAGGGCAAGCATGCTGTCATATTGTGAAGATTACAAGTGATGTCACAAACCAGTATGTGAATTAATTTTTGATTGAGGAAAAAAAAACAACAGAACTTCCTCCTTTTTCACGGTATAAAAGATATGACCTGTGTAACCCAAAGCAGCCAGGACCAGAGGACTGAATTCCTCTCTGCCTCAGCTTTTGCACAACTTTGGAATGAATCCAACACCTCATCCTGGTGTTGTCTTTACTGGTGCAAGCTGCACTGGGCCAAAACCTGGACCTTGAGCACAGAATCAACATCGTATCCTAAATTACAGGAAACACTAACATGGGATTAAACTGTGTATTGTAGAGACTAAATTATTATTAATTCCAAACAAATGGACAAAACAAACCTCAACTGTCATCAAGCAGATTCCTGCTCATAGTGATCCTATAGGACACAGAAGAACTGTTACATAAGATTTCCAGAGAGTGGGTGGTGGATCTGAACTACCAACTTTTGGTTGACACTCAACCACTTAACTAACATGTCACCAGGAATCCATCTTTTGTTAATACCTGAGTTAAGTAAAACTATTAGAAATCAGACAAGATTCATGAATAATATCAAAATATGTTACATACAAAATGGTATGTGTACAGTATGAAATTTTGTGCATTTTATAAATTGAAATAGTAGAATTTTTTAATAAAAGAAGAATTATTAAAGCAGTAAAAATAAGATAAGATACAGAAGCCCCTGTTGGCTCGAGTCTGAAAGCCCTGTTGGTGTTAACTTGCCCCTAAATGCTGCTTCAAAAGGGAAAACTCATTTCACAACCGTTAACAGGATTTGCACGGTTTCAGGAAGACGTAACTACCTTCTTCATTAATTCCATCATATACTCAAAGTTACAAGAAAATATTTCTACTCAAGAAGTTGCCACATGGATACCTTTTCTGCACATGATTAGATGAACTGTAAAGATTCCTTCTACTTTTTAATGCAAGCGCAGAGAATAATAAGCCTATCTCCAGTAATGTGTGATTCTAGTGAGGTAGAAAGAGCAGCAGGTTGGTTTCATAATAAGTCTTTAAACTCCTTAACAATCAGATCTCATTATTACTTGGATTGTATGACAATAGTCACTGTCAGTGAAGAGTACGTTAAATTATCTTAGAAGCCACCAGGGATTGGCATAGGGTCTAGGCGACCTCTCATGTCTCAGGAATGATTTTTTCCTTCCCGTGTGGCTTTGCCACTGCACCAGGTTCATATCCATAGGATCCCATTTTCCCACATAATCACTTACCCAGACTCCTAATCCGTCTTTTCCCTTACAGACTCTTCTTCTCAGACTCACAGACAAAATACTCAGCTAACTCCTTCTCTCTGTCAGGATGATGAGCTTAGTGTGCAGCTCTTGATGGCCAGTACACGTGAGGGAGGGAGACCATCAGATCCGAAGACATGGGGTTGTGATTCTGTGACCTCACCTCCCCGTAGAACTGCAATTATCATTTCACCTCCAGTGGCAGTGACAGCGTCAGTGTAGGCTTTGAGAGCTGAGGATATTTCTCAAAAACTTTTCTCCCAGTTGCTAATTACCAAAAGCGACAACATGCTTCTAGTTAGCATCTCCAAAGAGACCCCTGGACATTCGGGGAGATTCTTTCTTTCCAGAATCCCTGGAGGCAGACATGCAAGAGGCACGAGCTGTTGAGGTCTGACACTTGAGGGACTGTCACCAAAACAGGTATGCCTCGCTGGATGCTCTCCTCCCCCGAAGAGTTTTTCTACTCAAAATCAAATTCTTTCCTAATCTTCAAAATACTGAGGTGACTGAGGAGGTACTATTGGAGCCATTACGCCCTGTTCTTACGGATAAAAAATGTGACTCAGCAAGAGGTGGGACCTAAAGCAGAAAGTCAATAGCTAGGATAACTTCAGGAAACAACTCTAGGGAATCTTTCTCATCAGTAACTCATAAACAAGAGAAAACACCCACATACTTTTCACTGTCATATTTCTCTGTTAGCATTTAGTCAACAGTAAGGTTTGTTGGACCCATGAAGACCCACCTGACCATCCTTACTGAAACCTCAGCCAAGGATTCTTAAGAAAGACAATTCAAAATGTAAAACTGCTGAGACATAACAGCTTTTGGCCAACGTGTGAAAAGGAGAAGCTTTCGGTGATTTGGCCATTTGCAGTGGTCGTGTTCACTGCTGACTCGGTAACGTTCTCTCCTTGCACCGGGGCAGACAGCTGTGGCAGCATGCTTGGCTGTTTCCTACTTTTCCCTCTTTGAATATATGCCCAATGAAAGCTTTCTTTTTGCTTTACTAAACTTCGTGGCGCTTCTTCCCTAGGGCAGCAGTGCACCATCAGGTACATTGCGTGCAGAGAGACAGAACGAGACCAAGTACAGGAGACAGGATTTAAAGACTACAGGTGAAAGAAAAATGACTATAATTTTATTAGAAACTAAAGCACTTATTTTCACTAGTGTTCCAACTAAGGCTGACTCATGTGCATGATTCAATGCCAAATAATATGGAACTTTACCAAAAAAAAAAAAATACACTTTCTGATACTCATCCACAGTAGTGGGAGGACGTGAAAACAGAACAATATCTATAGAAGAAAGAAAACAGATTCTGAATGAGCCACTCTCAAATCAGTGCAAAAGGTCAGATAATTAACAGACAGATTCTAAGTAGTCAAGACTATTTTTGTGATTAAAAATCCTGGACTCTGGTCCTTAATGACTAATGTCCAGTGATAGTGTTCACAGTCTTTTTGGTTTTTTTTTCAGAATTTTCAGTAATGAGCAATGGCTGCTTTTATAATAATTTATGACATAGAATATGAGTTCAATTTCATTTTTTTGTTGTTGGTTTTCTCTACAAACAAATCCACAGTTTGGTCTAGGTCCTCTATTCCCTACTGTCAATTTTCAAGTAAGAGATTGGAGGCAGAACGTTCGACAAGCAGTACTTCAGAAACACACACACATATACATATGTGTGTGCGCACACATTTACCATGTAGACTTGCACACATATGCACCCAAATGTGCATATACATGCACACACTTAAATAGTCATGTTTTGGCTGGTGGAAACCCAAGGTTCTGCTCAGTGTGACTTGTATCAGCCAATGAATAAGTCACAAAGGCTGATATGCAGAAAGGCACTTTTGCTTCTTTCTTGTTTTTAGTTTTAATATTTGATTGCACTGTAAGTGAAAGCTTATAATGCAAGGCAATCCATCTTATAAAGCCTTGCACACACACTGCTGTGTAACTCACAGCACACTCCTCCTTTCCACCTTGTATTTCTTGTCTCCTGTTCCCCTCTGGCATCTTATCTCAAGGCACTTTATTTCATTGCTCATTGAAAGGAGGTAGTTGGGGCTGCTGCCACCAAGGTTGCTCCTTGAGAGCAAGGAGAAAGTTTGCTTTTAAGGGGTTTACAGATAGAAAGTTCATGGAACTCACCTAAACAACTTTCTTCATCCTAGTCTGCAGGCACGATGGACTTTACATATAACTTCATACATGGTTAGGGCTTTAATGTAACATTACAAGGCTGACCAGGCAAAGGAAGCAGGATTCGAATGCAAAGCTGTGAAGCCAGCCAAGCCAGCTACTTGAGGCAGTAGGATTTTCCACAGCCTGGGACCTATCGCTTATTCTCTGTTTTTCTTTTTATTGGACATTAGTTGTTGAGGACAAGTGTCCATTCTGAGTATATGTAACCTGGCTTGGAGTTGTTTACATGTTCTCAGGAAGGGGACAAATATTGGACATAGGCTTGAACAGTTGGCCTTTGTAGTAGGATATGCAGGAGATACATTGTATGCAACAGCAGAAGCATATACCTATAATTGTTAAAAACACTATAAAGGCAGTCAATGATTTTAACTATATCAGGCTGGATAACCACGACTTCAGCCAGCTAAAATCAGGACCCAAAGGCATAAATTTTTCAGTGGTCGTATGATCTCATTGTAGTTGTCAAACTACTGAATGCTGAACTCGGCTTTTATTGGCCACATGAAGTCTGTCTAGATGCACTGATCAACAAGCAACAGCTAGAACTGATATATATACAAACTCCTCTGTAAGAAGTGGACATGAGATCTAAGGCAATCTGATCTGGTAGAACCATGGCTTTAGTGGAGTCTGCTTCAGACTTCAAAGACCAGGTCAAAGTTCCGGTGCTACTGGCTACTGATTCAACAGACAGAGACGACACTCTAATGACTGGTATGGAATGTGAATGTCCTAATTTTTTGCAACTCCCAGCACCGGGAGGAGCACCCTCTGTGCCTTTTCCCAAGCACTCTTAGTAATGTTGACAGTTTCTCTTTTACACCTATGGATGACTCTGGTGGAATAGAGATCGTCTTTTAAGGAGAGTAAATGTGTGTCCCTTCCCCATAGCCAGCCAGCCTACGTGTGCCAGTAGGATTAACTGGGCCCACTGTCTGACCCGAATGCCCACACAGCCTACAAGTCCTTGTTATCTTAATGAGTGGGCTGTAGGAAGAAATTGAAAGACTGCTTTTACAACGTTTTGATCGGTTACACTGGGCCCTAGATTTTCTGACACAACTGTGCTGATGCTGTCCCATTGAAAACAGATGTTGACACTGAATTTAGGCCATATTTGGTTAGGATTGCATTGAGGCCACTGTCCTACTGTTGAAGCATTACAGATAGGAGGCCACTGTCTGCGTCAAGCCGCTGGATACTTTGACCTCACAGTGGTGCACTGGACTCTGTCTAGGATTTTGATTTTATTTATTAATTGCACCCTTTCTTCTTTCAGTCAGTAAAGTAGATGGAGACCTACAGGGATTATGGGTCCTCCTTGCCCTACATACACAAGGGAGAGGAACAAAGCCAGCAATTTCTAGCCCATGCAGTGTGTTTTACTACTGCATGGTGCCCACCTATTAAGAACATTGAAATCTCATCCACAATTACACAGAGGGCAACTCCTAGGAACAACCACCTTACTCTGTTCTTGGTTGATTCTGCTCACTCAAAGATCTTCAGCAATCGAACCCGTTCAAGTATGATATGCAGTTCTAAGAAACAGAATACTAACACAAGGTTAGTAGCAATGTTAGGAATCCTTGGAAGACCTCAGAACATGTTGGGAAAACAAGTATTTAAAGTATCCTTGACTGGTTCATATTTCCTGTTTTCACAGTTTCAATGACTTTGTGGTTTTCTTGAGTATGCTGGATTCAAGCTTTGAGTCCACTGACTTTTGAAAGCCCTTGGGGTAGCCAAGAGGACTTCAAAGGAGCTAGTCCATTTATGCTGAAGACTGTTGGCTTTCCATACTTTTACAAGTGACAGGGTTAATAGTTGCAGAAAAACTATCTGTTAATATCTAAAGCCTCCCCTCCATCAGAATGTTGACACATAAAGAAAATTGTAACCTCTCCTCCGACTGGTACGCACAAAGATTTTGAGTTTGTTTTCCAGGCTGTTCTGAACACTGATCAGTCAGAGTGACACTAATTTGTAGCTGAATATTCAGAAAGGCAGTAGAGTTCCTGAGAAAAGATGAGACTCTAGACATCAAGGAGAAGTCCTCTGAATTCCCACATTCCTGCCCCCACCCCTTTTCCATCCCCTAAACCCTTCTATAAAACTTGCCAGCCTGAACTGAGATGTTAAGATAGTTTTTAGGAGACTAACCCACCATCTTCTCAGATTGTCAGCACTCTGAATAAAATGCTATTAAAAATTCAATCCCTATCTCTGCATGATTGTCTTAGTAGTGACAGGCAGCATGAATTTACAACCACAATTTTTCCAATAACATTTTTGGCAACCAAGACAGGACAGCATCGGGGCTGTCTAGAGGCTCTCTGGTAAGTCTGGAGATCTTACGGGAGAGTGCTGGTGGTTGCCTGGACTGGGGATCCCCCAAAGAATGACATGACCCCTCTAAGAAACTGGAAAGTCATTTTTGTGGAGAGTTGATTTTAATTTCACTCCCAGGTACTGCTAGTCAGCTCACTATAGAGATTGAATCAAGTACAATCTGGTTGGTGTTTGCTGTGATAGAGCAAGAGGTTGCCTGGTTTGGGGACTTCAAGAGGAGCCACTTAGTTCACCATCTGTGGACCCTGTTAGAGGGGACCTGGTGTGTAGACTCCATAAGAAGACTCCTGGTCTACATACTCTGTGAGGAGCTGCTTTGTGGGTGCACCACTTGGTTAAAGGGGACTGAAGCCCCATTTCTATCTTCATTGCTTTTCATGATGGTCTTCTGTCTGGAAACCTGTTTTTTAACATCTCATTCTTCTTGTAAAGCTTGTGTTCAGTTGTAGGGACACCAAGTGTGTAATTTTCTGTGAAAAGTTTCTGACAGAATAAGCTATTCCTGCAGGCAGTGTCTTCACAGATACAGTCCTTTAGGAACCCATCTGAGCCAGAAGTGTTCTTCTGTCCATTCTAGCTCAGTGACTGTGTCCTTCTGTTACCAGGAAAATCCCTGTTGCAAACTCGTGCCACAGGTCACTGCTAAGCCAATGATGCAGACTGGGATTGAATTTTTAAAAGAGCTTTGTTCAGATTGCCAACAACCTGAGAAAATGGTGTGTTACCACCCTAAAAACCATCTTAGCATCTCAGTCCAGGCTGGCAAGTTTTATAGAAGGGTTTAAGGGGTGGAAAAGGGTTGGGGGCAGGCATGTGGGAGTTCTGAGGAGTCGTTCTTGGTGTCTGGAATTTCGTTATCTGTTCTCAGGAACTGTACTGCTTTTCTGTATCCTGGGCTGCAAATTGGTGTCGCTCTGACCAGTTAGTGTTCAAGAGCAGCCTGGAAAAACAAACTCAAAGTCTTTGTGAGTACCAGTTAGAAGGGTGGTTACAATTTTCCTGTGTGTCAGCATTCCAAGGGGGAGTAAGGGGTTTCAATATTAAGAAGGAATCTAGCTAAGAATTTTTCTAGAGTTATTAATGCCATCAGTCCCCACTGTCAGTATTACAACATCTCATATATATGAGATTAGTTTACTGTGAAAGTAGTCGTCCAGGTCTTCAGTACATTTCTTTCACAGAGTATTTTCACTACCCCAATGTACCCCTGAGAGATTTTGTAGTCATAATTTTTATGGGACTGTGGATGAAAGTCTTTATTTCTGTATCTGCTTCATGCTGAACAGGGATGTAGGTCTGCCTATCTGAGTAATGTTAGTGATTTGTAAGGGCTGGGGTGATCATTAGTAGGTATCAGTTAGGACCCATGAGAGATTATTAATTTTCTTGGAATTATTATAAGCTGGAACATATGAATCTTAATTCTCTTCAACCTTACTGTAGATGGAGTTCTTGAGAAAGACTATGCAGAGTGACTGGATAGAACCCAAACTTCAGAGGGTGGTATAGTGTTAGTTATTTCCAGGATTCTAAGATCTGATTTAGAAACAGAAGAAATTAATATATTCACCCTTACAGTTATTTTGGAAAACCAGGACAATGTGGGCTGGAGCTAATTGGCTTTCTGTCTACTCCTTCCTTCAACTTCCTCTTCACTTTCTTATTCTTTCACCCTTTCTCCCTGTTGTTTTTTCTTTTCTTGCTATTCTACCTTTCTCCTTTTTCTCTCTGCTCTTTTTTCCTTCGCCGTTTTTTCTCTCACCTCTTTAATAACTGCGTGTGCATGAGGATAGCACTTTCAAAATGGAGAGCTCATCTTCAAGTCATCAGCCTGTAGGTAGTATTTTAGCTTTAATGATATTATTCTGGTGTATAATAGCATAGCTTTCTGTCATATGGTACCATCCCATACTTGTGATGTAACCTGAATGAGAATTTGGTATATGTCCCTCCGGCTCTTTAGTTTTTGTTATATTAACCAACAACATAAGCAATTCAAAGTCCTAATCTCTTATGTTTAGCTGAGTTTTTAAAGGTATTTGTGTTCCCAGTTGACTTAGTAATTTTTGTCTCAGGAATGTAACAGAACATTTGGGGACATATAGGAAGGAATGCCTCACCAATTGTGACTCCATCATGAGTACACTTTTTTTCCCACCTTAGATTTTTAATCCAAGCCAGTAATTACACAGTTCAGGTTGGAGAGTGGGCCCACTGGGTTATTTAAGACACAGAAGTTGGCTCTCATATCTAAGACAAATTCAGTTTCTTTACCTTCCAAGTCAAGCATAACCCTGAGTTCTGCTATGGAGATGTCAACGATGTGGTGGAGAGCTACGCAGTTCTCATGGTTCCATCAATGGTCAATCTCTTCAGATCCTTTTTGTGAGAGAGTCATTATTCTTTCAGGATGACCTGTCCATCTAGATCTTTGGGAAAGTCAACTGGGCTTCCTGTTGTAGGGAGCTTAAGATGCTCTGCCTTTCAGTGGCCTCATTTTTGACAGCACTTCCTTTAGTTGGGGTTTAGACTCACTGGCTGATGAGGTGATTTAAGTCCCGATCTTCGAGGACGAACTGGGTTACCTCAAGGTGGGCCACAGAGAGCTACAACTAACAACTGGGCTTCTTCCTCTGCCTCTTCCTGTTTTTCCTCTTCTTTTTCTAAATCTATTCTCTCTGCCAGCAAGTTTCTGTTATGAAATATCTTAAAGTTTTCTGCTACAGATAGGGAGAGTGGGATCTGATGTTCTGCCTTGAGTTTTTGTAATTGTGTCTTATGTCTAGTGTGGACTGGAATATAAAATGTATGGCCATGACAGATTTCCCCTTTTATTTGGTTTCTTGCAGTAGGGTCTTGTAGTTTTCTTTGTATAGATCTTCATCTCTGATTAGATTTCTTCCTAGGTATTTTATCATCTTGCAAGCTATAGTAACTGGTAGTGATTTCAAGATTTGCTCTTTGATTGTCTCATTGTTGCTGTAAAGAAACCCAACTGATTTATGTATGTTTATCTTGTATCCCAATACTTTGCAGCAGTCTTCTATTTAACCTAGTTGGTTTTTTTTTGTGTGGGGAGGTTCTTTGGGGTTTTCTGTGTATAAGATCATGTCATTCACAAATAGCAGAATTTGAATTTCTCTACCAATTTGGATGCAGTTTATTTTTTTATCATGCCTGATTCCTTTCTCGAGAACCTCCAGAACAACATTGAATAGAAGTGGTAACAGTGAGCATCCTTGTCTGGTACCTATTCTTGAGGGGAATGTTTTCAACTTCTCTCTGTTAAGAATGATGCTGGCTGTCGGTTGTTAGTTTTACATAGATACCCTTTCTTATGCTGAGGAATTTTCCTTTTAAGTCTAGTTTACTCAGAGTTTTTAACATGAATAGGTGTTGGACCCTATCAGATGCCTTTTCTGCACTGATTGATAGAGTCCAGTGGTTCCTGTCTTTGGTTTGACTTGTCATTGATTGCATTAATTGGTTTTCTAATATTGAACCATCCCTGCATCCCTCGAATGAATCCTATGTGGTCATAGTGGACTGTGGGTTGGTTTTTACCACTGTTGAAATAGTGGTATGGACCTTTGTTCCAATCAAATGTGTTAACCCAGTCATGGAGCTCTGACTGCACAGTACTTAAGAACTTGGCTGCTAATCAAATGGTCAGTGGTTGGAATCTACCAGTTGCTCCCTGGAAACTTCATGGTGCAATTCTACTCATTCTTATAGGGTCACTATGAGTTGGAATTGACTCCATGGCAACAGCTTGGGTTTTGTTTTTTAACCTAGCCATCTAGTCTGTCACATCCATAATGGGTGGATTGGTGGGCTCTCTGTAGGGTAGGATGTATGAGTTGTGGTGGAATGAAATCTCTTCCTGGGGGGTGTACAACCCTTCCTCCTTGTTTAGAGTGGGCCCACAGGTCTTGGTAACATCTCTATCTTTTTGAGAATCACAGGTGGAGGTCACGTGGCAATTTTCCTTTCTGCTTCTTCTGCTTCATAATTACCCTTGCCCACCATGATGTCCCCTTTCTGGTGTCCTCTCCTCTATACTACTGCTACTTGATTGGGTAGGAGAACAGCTTGTAAAAGTTGTAAGATTTCTTGAGACTGTTGAATGTTTTTACCTGCTGCTGTAAGAAGCCCTCTTTCCTTCCAGATTGCCCTCTGTGCATACAGTACCCAAATCTGTACTTGGAATCAGTATAAATAGTGGTTCTCTCACATCTGTTGATTTTAAGGGTCTGTAGCATGGCAATGAGCTCAGTCTTCTGGGCAGAGGTACCTGGGAGAAAGGAAGCATGTCAGACTCTAGAACTTTCTCCCATGTGACCACTGCATATCCAGCTTTTCTTTTTCCTTGTTCCATGTAACTGCTTCCATTAGTGAAGTGTTAGAGGTCTGAGCTTTAGAGTGACTGCTCGGTGAGGTCATCTACCTGGTCAATAGTCTATAGGCAAACATCTTCCTTTTCTTGCTTTACTAAGGTTGGCAATATGGTGATTGGTTTTTAACTGATGGCTTCTCATAGGGTGATGTGGGTTTTCTAACACTATCTCATGGTACTGAGGCATTCATCCTAGAGGAGATCCAATGTGACCCTCTCATAACCAACTGGGGCACTGTCACCTGGAAGGGTTGTTGAAGGGTGATGATTAAACTGCTGCCACTATTGCCACTACTGTCCAAAGCTATGCCTGCCATCCTCTGGTGACTAGGTCTAACTGCTTTGAGAAGTATGCCACCAGTTGCTTTCAAGTCTGGGTACAGACCCCAGACACTGCTCTGGCAGACTCATGTACAAACAGGTTGTACTGGGAAGGTGTAAGCCTGGGGCCTCTTTCATCTTTATTTTAATGCTATCAAAAGCCTGTTGATCTGTGCTGGTCTGTTCTCATGTGTCTGTGTTTTTTCCTTCTAAGGCTTGGTATATTAAAAAAGAAAAAGAAAAACCACCAAATGCGCTGCTGTCAATTTGTACCCAACTCATGGCAACACTAGAGGTCAGAGTAGAACTGCTTCATAGAGTTTCCAAGGAGCACCTGGAGAATTTAAACTGCTGACCTTTTGGTTAGCAGACGTAGCACTTAATCCTCTATACCACCAGGGTTTCCAAGGCTTGGTATAAAGTCTGAATTGGGGATTCAGATATGGCAAACCAGCTATTCCCAAACACTTTGGAGCTATCTCTGCTTGGTATGGTTTGCCATTCTTTTTGAGTGCGGAGAATTTCGTGCTCTCCCTGCATGATTGCAAAACCCAGCCTCATCACCTCCTTTTGGTTGACCTGAACTTTTCCTTCTGAAGACTGATATCTTGCACTTACCAGGGGTGTCCCAAATTCTATGGTGTCCTTGACTGATTCACATTCAGTGTAATGAGCAGTAAATAGGTTGTTCACATATTGGTGAGGGACACAACTGGTCAGGATCAGTTGTCTCAGTTCTTGATAGAAAGCTGATCCAAAAACTATGACTGCTTTTAAAACCCTGTGTGAGAATTTGCAAGCACAGTTACTGTTTCTGTCCTGTTCCTGGGCCCTCCACTCAAACAGAAATACGAGGTATCACAATTTTTGTAGAATGGGGGAAGCTTATATTGCCAAAAAGCAGTGCCAGGAGCTGAGCATGTCCCAGAAAGGACCCGGGGTTCCTGTGCATCAGAAGCTCCCAGTCCATGGGAAGATGGACAATGAGAAATTTCTTCCAGAGCCAACAGAGAAAGCCTTCCCCTGGAGCTGACACCCTGACTTTGGACTTTTGGCCTACTGGACTGTGATAAAATAAAATTTCTCTTTTTAAAGCCGTCCACTTGTGGGATTTCTGTTAAAGCACCACTAGATGATTGAAAGAGCTCCTCTCAGCCGCTCAGGCCTTCTCTCAATCTCGTCAGGACAAGCTCCTTCTTGACCATTTAGGGACACTCTAACACTGCTCTGTTTCAACTCTTTGCTCTTGAGTGAATTCTGACTCACAGTGACTCTAAAGGACAAAGCAGAACTGCCTCACAGGGTTCCCGAGGCTGTAACCTTCACGACAGCCACACCCACATCTTTGTCTTGGCCAGCGTTTGGTGGTTCCCGCAGTTGACATTTTGATTAGCAGCCGAGAGCTTAACGCTGCGCCACCAGGGCTCCTTCTCTAATCTACTTCCTTTCTCCCAACTGTGATTAGTGAAGTCATATGTCACTTAACATCCCCAATATGTTCTGTGAAATAGGACACTATGTGAGTTAGACATCGTACAAACACCATATTGTATACACACAGTCACTGGGTTAGACATGTTTGACTTATGTAAAACACTTATGTATGAACTAACCTTCATAAAGTCTCTTAAAGTTTCAAGATAATAAAGTGTTTGTAATAACAGGTGGTTTATTATTATTATTGTATTATTATGTTTAACATATTTTAGTGGACCTGAAACTGTTTCTTTAATGTTTTTAATGCATAGAAAAGTACAGCATCTGCATACTAAGACAAACCTTTGGCTAACTGACGTTAGATAACATGAACACCCGCTGCATATGGGAAGCTGTTGTGTTCATGACATCGAGTTACGTCCTCTGTGTCCCGTTAGCCAATCAGGACTTTTGAACTTACAGAACTACAGATATTCCCTGAATGGATATTATAGGATGTGTGGTTGTATTTGGTGAAATAGAATTTATTCTGGCCTGCATGATAAATATGTATACAGGAATAACTTGGAAAAGGACAGGAAAAACTGTTGTACAACTTGGAGAATGGAAGCAATGTGGCTGAGTTGTATGTGTAGAAGCTGTTGAGTTGGCATGTGTTTTGCTGTGTGCACTGTTACCAAAACACACACAAATGAAAAGTAAAATCAACATAAAAAGAAAAATGAGTTCATATAAAGTTAAGTAAAAAATAAAAATAGAAATGAAATGTTAATGTAAAATATAAAATACAAGAAACTCCCAAGTTATGAATGAGATCTGTTCCTAAGTCTGTCTTTCAGTCAGGTTGCCGTGGAAATCAGAACAGGTGCGTATGGTTCTTATTTAGGGTCCTTTTGTCAAATGTTTGTCTTAGTATATTTTACATGTTTTACCTGGCTATGCACATAAAGAGGACCCTGGTGGTGCACTTGTTAAAGTAGTGAGCTGCGAATCTAAAGCTCAGAAGATTGAACTCACCAATAGCTCCTCTAGCAAAAATGTGGCAGTCTGCTTCTGTAAAGATTTACAGCCTTGGAAACCCTATGGGGTAATTCTACTCTGTCCTGTAGGGTCACCATGAGTCAGAGTGTCTCCATGGCAGTGGGCTTGGATTTGGGTCTTATGCATATATAAAACCATTAAGAAATACTCACAAGCAGTGATATATTTTCATGGGTGTCAGAACGTAGTACGTGCATTTGTTATTGCAAACCCTTGTACTGAACTCAAATTTTTAACATAATAGGTTTTATGGCAGTCCATATGAAAATGAAGAGGATCCGAAGCAATTTCTGAAGGAGCTCAAACACCACAACTGCCACTATAGATTAGAGCTCAAGATAAATCCTCCCAAATGGACCAATCAACATCATGATAAACAGAGAAAAGATTGAAATTGTCAAGGATTTGATTTTACTTGGACCCACAATCAACACCCATGGAAGCAGCAGTCTAGAAGTCGAAAGATGAACTGCATCGGGCAAATGGGCTGCAGGGGACCTCTTTAAAGTGTTGAAAAATCAAAGATGTCACTTTGAGGACCAGGGTGTACCCGACCTAGACCACGGTGTTTTCAATCTCCTCATTTGCATGCAAAAGCTGGATGTCCTTGTATGGTGGTGCTGACGAAGAATAGTGACTGCACCATAGATTGCCAAAAGAATGAGTAAATGTATCTTCGAAGAAGTACAAGCAGAATACTCTTTGGAAGCAAGGATGGTGAGATAGCACCTCCCATGTTTTGGACATGCTATCAGGAGGACTCAGTCCCTCAAGAAGGAACATGCCATCTCAGCCTGGTCTCCTGGTTTTGCTGCTGTTGTTCCTCTGCTGTGCTTGTTGTTGCATCTCACCGTCTTGCACTGTTTCTAGTGTCCTGACTCACTGCATTCTAGGTCTAGGAGGTTCTCGGCACAGGGATCCAGGGTCCAAAAGGTGTGTTCCACTTTGGCTCTTTTCTCTTTATGGTAGCGAGGACCACTGTTTGCGCTGGGATGGGCCTTCCTTTAAGCCTTGTGCAATGGCAAAGCAGACAATGCAAATTAAGTTTCCATACACCTAATTTGCATGGTCCCACCACCACAAGGGTTCCATGTACTTTATTTGCCTTAGCAGAAAGTTGTCCCATCTCCTTGGTGAGCTACCAGCACCTTATTTGCATAGTCCAACCCAAACATTATATAAGATTCAGAATACCCATGGCTAGAAGGGCCATATTAAGTAGTTCATGCTACCATAGTATTTCAGCAGTCTGTTGCTGCAGAACAAACCACTCCTAACTTAGTAATTTAGAACAATAACAATTCATTGCTTCCCACGATTCCGGGCTGAGTACAAGTCTGCTCCGTTTGGAGTCTCCTGAGCCTAGAACTTCAAAAATGTTTCTTCACTCACATGTCTCACACCTCAGCCAGGATCTGGTGGGGTGGTATCTCCAGTAGAGTAGCCAGATCTCTTTGGCTGATGGCTCAGGGCTCCAAGAGAACAAGCCCTAACATGCAAATGCCTCTCAAGCTTCTGCTTGCATCACATGCCGAAGAAGTTACAAAGCCAGGCCCAGGGTCAGCGTGGGAGGAGATGTGCAAGGACGTGGATGGCCAGAGGCGTGGCTCATTGTGGGCAACCAATGCAATAGTCTACTTTTTATGGCCCAAGTGACAGGCTCTGAGTTCCACGTTAGCTCTGCTGCCAACACGGAGGAATCACAGTATGTACTGGCGGGTACAAACGGCTAACGTTTTGGTTAGCAGTCAAGTGCTTAAGGCTGTGTCACTGGACTTGTTTACTGATCTATTTCCTTTCTCCCAGCCATGATTACTGAAGTCATGTGTCGCTTAACATCCACAATATGTTCTGTAAAATACAATGTTATATGACTTAGTGTGAGAACACCATGTTTTATACAGACGGTCACTGGGACTGTTTGACTGACATGAAACACAAAACTGCCAACTAACCCTCAGAAGGTCTAGTATATTAAAATTTCAAGGTACTAAAATGTTTGTAGTGACATATGGGTACCACTCTGCAACATTTATGAAAACATTATTATTATTACTGTATTACTATGTTTGGGATATTTTAGTGTATTTAAAAGTATTTCTTCAGTGTTTTTACACATAGAAAAGTACACCATGTACTAAGATAAATTTTTGACTACTTGACATTAAATAATATGAACACACATTGCATGTGGGGAGCTGTTGTGTTTGCTATGTTGAGATATGTACTCTATGTCCAGTTCTCCAGCTAGGATTTCTGAATCTACAGGACTATAGATGTTCCCCAAACAGATATTATAGGATAGAAGTAGAATTTATTGTCTCCTGCATGATAAATATATCTGTGGTTATTTTAATAGTGCTAATATAATTTGGAAAAGGACAGCCAGAACTGTTGTACAACTTGGAGAATGTAAATCAATGTGACTGAATGATATGTGTGGAAACTGTTGAGTTGACATGTATTTTATGTGCACTGTTACCAAATACATAAAAATACAAAGTAGAATCAACATAGAAATATAAAAAGTTACTATAAATTCAAGTAAAAAAATATAGGTGAATAAAATATTAACATAAAATGAAATATAAAATACAGGCAGCTCCCAGTTTACGAATGAGATCTTTTCTTAAGTCTGTCTTTAAGTCAAGTTTGTGTGCAAGTCAGAAGAGGTGTGTATTATTCTTATTCAGGGCCATTTGTCAAATATTTCTCTTAGTACATAGTATATATTTTGCATCTCTGTGCTTATAAAGAGGGGCCTTGGTGGGTCATTCGTTAAAGTAGTCAGCTGCTAAACCAGATGTTTGAACCCACAAATAGCTCCTCTAGAAAAGTTGTGACAGTCAGCTTCTGTAAAGATTCACAGCCTTGGAAATCCTATGGGGCAGGTGTACTCTGTCCTGTAGGGTCACTATGAGTCAGAAGTGACTCTATAGCAGTGGGTTTTGTTTTGGGAGTTTTATGCCCTAAAGCCCTAAAGAAATACTCCCAAGCTGTGATTTGCTTTCATGGGTGTCAGATAGTGCATGCATTTGTTATTACAAACTATTGTTTTTAACTCAAATTTTTAATATAATAGGCTTTATGGCAGTCCATATGAAGATGAAGAGGACTTGAAGCACTTACGAAGATCGAAGACAACAACTGTTAGTATAGACTGCAGCTAAACATAAAGAAAACAAAAGTCCTCCAGCTGGACCAATAAGCAACATTGTGATAAAAGGAGAAAAGGTTAGAATTGTCAAGGATTTCATTTTACTTGGATCCAAAAGCAATACCCATGGAAGCAGCAATCAAGAAGTCAAAAGACGAACTAAAGTGTTGAATGTAAAGCTAATTTAAAGTGCTGAAAAGCAAAGATGTCACTTTGAGGACTAAGGTGCGCCTGAACCAAGCCACAGTGTTTTCAATCTCCTCGTCTGCACACAAAAGCTAGAGAACCAACAAGGAAGACCAAAGAAGAATTGATACGTTTCTATGGTGGTGCTAGTGAAGAACATTGACTATGCTATGTAAGAAGCACAAGCAGAATGCCCCTTGGAAGCAAGGATGGTGAGACAGCACTTCACATACTTTGGATATATTGTCGGGAGGGATCAGTCCCTGAAGAAGGACATCATGCTGGTAAAATAGACAGTGAAAAAGAGGAAGACCCTCAACAAGATGATTGACACAATGGCTACAGCAATGGGCTCAAGCATAGGGACAATTGTGAAGATTGTGCGGGACCAGGCCATGTGTCCTCCTGTTGGGTATAGGGTTAGTACGTATCACAGACGACTCGACGGCACCTAACAACAACAACACAGCAGTCCATTCTTAAACACAAATTGTCTGTAAGTCTGACATTTGCAACCTGTGGACTGCCAGTAAAGTACAATAAAATAAGTGAAATATAAACTAAATATAAAATACAAAATAAAATAGAATGGCAACTACAACTGCAGGACCTGTCTTCTTGTGCAGCCTGGCTTCCAGTTGCCCAGCTCCCTGGGCCCTTGGCCACTCTCCTTGAAGTGACATTGGCTCCAGTCCTCTCTTTGATCACCAGTTCTTGGTCTCCAGGGCCCACTAGTTGTCAAGGCCCTATGAGTCTGACCATTGTTTGATTGTATTCAGCTGGCTATGTTTTGAAGATACGGAATTAAAACACACAAAACAGATAAACACATTCTGTATAATTATAACCAGTTACCATGGGGATAAATATCAGATAAGCAGACTTCATGATAAAACTTTACATTGTTTATTTCCTACTATACAGTTTTGGAGTATTCTTTCTTGATGGATAACACTATGACTGATATGGACACATATTTATGTATACACACGTACACATATGTATATCTAAACAAATACATGTAAGCTTATGTATTCCTAAATAATGGCTGATGTGAGAGTAATTTCCAATCTGTGACGATAACTCATATGACTGTGTTTTCACGTCATCATTCTGACACCAGCTGCCCACAGGGCACTTTCTCTTTCTGACCCTGTCCACTCAGAGAAAGATCTTTACAAGTTAGGACTCTGTCCCGCAGCCCACCAGCCTCATTGCTGGTTGTCACAAACCCTGGTGGCTTTCTTAATTCAGCAGAATCACAAATCTCATAGAAACTATTGCCTATGGTACAGTTACCCATTTATTATACCCAAAAAGGATACAAATGAAGAGACACCTCAGGAAAGGTCCAGAGAGGTCCTGACAGAAACCCTACTTGGTTCCCAAAGACACACCTCTCTTTGTGTCATGAAGGGATGTTCTCACCAGTTCTGTAAGTCCCAAAGAGAGCACTCCTAAGTCTCAGGTGCCCTAGTCATTGGATGCCACAGAGTGTGCACGACCTGGGCTTCCTTGCGCAGTTGTGATCCATCCTACCCGTGACCAGGCATGACTGCGTTAGGTCTCCATTTCTTCCTGAAGTTGGTTTCCTGGGAGTAGGGGCCCTGCAAAGCCCTTGCTTGCCTGGATATTTTGGAAAACAAAGGCATCTTGACTGCTGGGGTTAGTTTGAGAGCCCAGAGTTAAAGAGCCAAACCAAGTTGTTGGTCCCAACAACGTGTATCCTACCTCTCTCTTGTGATATGACTACCTTTATTGTGTTTAAGACTCTGTGGAGGGTGAGCAAGTAAAGTGAACACTGCGGAAAGCATGGACTTTAACTTGTGCACACAAGAGGAGGGAATTTTGTCTTCCCTCTCTGGGCAAAGCAGAGCAGGATACACTGGAGTCAGGAATCATGAGAAGAAAGGGGCTGAGATGGAAAACACCCAGACAGCAGTGCAGCCGTGTTCACCAGCAACCAACCTGGATTATGAAAAACAGCCATAAAACTTTGAAAGATGGTGGACAGGGTGTAAAATGACACAAAGGTGCTCACCAGGATAAGGATGGCTAAGGCGGCTCTGGACTCAGGGGAGGATCTTGGCAAGACGTTGTTCCTATGAAGGTGCTGGACTTGCTGTTTATGTTTGTGCAAGATGAAAACCACAGAGCCACTGGCCCAGATCATGAGTCCCAAACACAGGGCACCAGGGAATAACAGCGATGCAGCCAACAACGAGGTTGTGGTTACATCAGGAACTGCAGCAGAACAGTAACCAAAATTGCTATTCAAATATCTGAGAAAACTGGAATTTACCAGCATCTGGAGAAGCCAGCAAAGGAACAGAGAGAAGCCAGTGTACTTGGGAGCTTTTCCTCTAAGCTTCGCCCACCTGGAGCTCCTGGGCAGATGGTGATGGCCTGGAAGACGCTCAAGAGGCAGGTGCTGCTAATGGACACACCCCTGCCCACCCTGTGAGCACAGAAAACAAGTTTGCACCCCAAATCATTGAGGAAGTCTTGCAATCCAAGACTGGGGAATTCCTTTAGCGAAAATGACCAAGAAGTTAGCAACAGTCAGGTGACTGAGAACCAAGTCTACGGATTTTAACCTGCATCCAGTGCAGGAGAGGAAGAGATAACGGTACAGAAGAGAGAAATTCCCCAGGATTCCCAGGACAGTCTGCGATAAGAAGGTCACTCCCACGGCTAAAACCCCAGGCAGCCATCCTGCCATTTCCTGGTGACTGATAGTTGTCTTCAGAGCCCGAGCGTCCTGCACAGGAAAATGAGACGTGGGCCACAGGAATCATATCAACCGAAATCCACTAGTTCCCACATAACAGTAATGTTATTAATAATATTACTATTATTCCCAACTTATAAATATTTATTTAATACTTTTATTTTACTAATGGATTTTCTGTGAGCTGGGTATAGTCTTGGAAAAGTGTTTTCAGTGTGTGCAAATCTTTGTTCCAAAAGATAACTTCTTTATCGTCCACAAATCTCTGAGGCCGGCACTAGTATTACTTTCATTATGTAGATGAGGCAAACTCTGACACTAAGAGTTTAAAAAATTTGTTTGAACTCACAGGTGGTTGGGACAGGAAGGTGACTTGAAAGGGGCTGGGCTGGTAGCAAACACAGTACATTTAAGTACCTTGTTGCTCTGTTGTTGTTGTTAGGTGTGATGGAGGCAGTACCTACTTGTGACAACCCCACACGTGCAGAGGAGAACTGCTCCACAGGGTTTTCAAGGCCATGTGACCTTTGGGGCCGGTCATTGGGCCTCTCTTCCCAGACACCTCTACGTGTGTTTGAACCACTAACATTCAACTAGTAGTCAGAGCTTACACATCTGCACTTCCCAGGGATTCCCAGTGAGTGTGTTCTTCAAATAATCGAGATCTAGGTTTAGTCTTCCTTTTATACTTTCTCTTGTTATGTTAGATGAGTGATACTATATCATTTTTACTTATCAAGTTTCCATTCATGTGTTAAGATCTATTTCATAAGGCAGTATCAGTTTTGTATATAGCTTTGGATACTTTTTTCTTGTAGTGAAGATATGCATTAAAATACACCATCTCAACAATTTCTACATGAACAAATCAGTGAGACAAATTTCATGCTTCAAGTTGCACAACCATTTAGATAGCTTAATAAATGCAGCTGTATTAATTGCAGTAGTATACTATAGGAACTGTCCCCATGATCAAGTTGGATTAAAGAATTCAGTACTGAAATAGGAGTGCAACAGACGGAAGGGGACATGTGAGCCAGTGTCAGCTTCAGCAGGGGACCAGAGGAACTAGATGATGCCCAGCCACACCAATAATTGCCTGTAGGTAGTACACAGTACAGAGCCATGGACATAGCAGGCAAAAGATTAGAGGACAGAGAAGTCTACCGAAAGACCACAGCTGATGGTCCGTCAGACTGGAGGGTCCTCTGGAAGTGTGCGTTCTGGCCTCTGTAACCAAAACCTCATCCAACACTGGAGCCAGCTCTCCTGACAAATATTGAACTGGACTATATAAAACATGGAGTGCAGCTGGCAATGAAAAAAACTTTGGACTTAAATATGTACACTGGGCTGTTCTAGAGGCTCATCACCACAGCCAAGGAAAGGGGTCAGATCTTGTCAAAGGGTCAGAGGAAGTTCCAGATGAAAGAGGGAAGTCTGCTGTCACGGGCAGTGGGAGAGCAGTTAGACTCAAGTAGTGGTGAAAGTTTCGGGTGTTTTGTGACAAATAAATACAGACTGTTATATTCTTCTTAAATCACAATAAACTTCATTAAAAAAGAGCTCCAGATTGGTTGACTATTAGAATGGCAATAGAAAGACTCATTTACTTTTATGCCAGGAACACGCGACGCAGGCATTTACCCCAGGAATCACTGGACAGTCGCACACTGATACCATCAGCGTGTCCGGAAACAACCGAGTTTACCCAAAGCTTGCTAAGAACAAAACAACAACTCCCCATTCAGCCTTCAGAACAACAGCCACGAGAGGCCAGCTGTCAAATACTAACCCTTGAACCAGAATCTCAGCCCACAGGTCAGAAGAGAGCTGTTAACACAGTAAAAAATCACTGCCCTAGGAGTAGACTGAACAGGATAATGAGACATGCTAACATTTAACGAGATTCAGAGTGTATTGGCGTTTGGATTATACATTAGAAATGTAAAGATCTGTAGCTGTGTGATTTGTGAAGAACTTTCTCCTGTAAGGCCACAGGCGCAGTTCATATCCAAAAGCAGGACAAGAACCAGGAAGGGACAGGAACTGGATGAAAGCATGCAGGGAATTTGGGGTGGAAATGCGGAGCATGCTGTCATGTTGTGCAGATTGCAACCAAGGTCACAAGCCAATATGTGAATTAATTTTTGAATAAGGAAAATGAAAAAGAAGAAGCACTTCCTCCTTCCTCCTAGTGCAAAAGATGAGACCCGTGTAACCCAAGGCAGGCAGGATCAGACGACCGCACTCCCCTCTGCCTCAGTGTGTGCACCAGCTTGGCATGAATCCTCCCTTTGTTCCTCATCCTGGTCTTGTCTTTACTGGTGAAAGCTGCACCCAGTCCTAGCCTGGAACTTGAGCAGAGCAAAAATATGGTACCCTCAATGATGGGACATGAAACACTAACATGGGATTAAACTGTGTATCTTAGACACGGAATTATTAATTCCAATCAAATGATCAAAACAAACGCTCATTGCCATCAAGTGGATTCCGACTCATAGTGACTCTGTAGGACACAGCAGAACTGCTCCTTAAGGTTTCCAGGGAGTTGGTGGTGAATCTGAACTGCTGATCTTTGATTGGGGCCAACCTCTTTTTTTTTTATTTAATGTGACGAGTGAAAACATACATTTCCGTATAAATTTACATGTCCACCTATATGCAGCTTCCACTGCTCTCCCTGTCTGGTGACAGCACACTATTCCTCTCTGCTCCATACATGTCTCATCCTCCCAAGAGCCTCCTTTCCCCTCCTCTCCACCCACTCTCCTTCCTCCAGCCAGAGGTCAGCAGGGTGATATCCTATAGATATATAGAACATAAAGTGCACCCAATATATGGTCACTCTGCATTGCCAAGTCCAATCCATTCGTGTCCAAAGAGTGGACCTTTGTTATGATTTATGGGCAAGGGCAGCATCAGGGACAGGGGCCATGCTCCCAGGGGAACCCTGAAACTGCTGGACCATCAATTGAGGTGTTTTAGTGGAGATCTCAGGATGCACCCCTTTTTATTCTTGTGTTGCCAGTGAGACTCAAGCTAGTGAGCTCCATCGCGGCTATCACTGGTGGTAATCAAGTAACATTTGTGATCTTACATTAAAATATGAGATATATACAGGATGGTATATATAACAGTGTGAAAATTTATGCATTTTATAAATTGAAATAGAATTTTAGATTGATATGAGAATATTATTAAATCAGAGAATATTACAAGATATAGAAAAGACTGTTGGCTCCTGTTTGAAACTCCTCTTTGTGTTAACTTTCCTTAAATGCTGCTTCCCTAACTTCAAACAGGAAAATTGTTTCACAGTCATTACTAGGCATTGTATATTATCAGTAGTAAGATACAACTGCCAACTTCCTTAATTGCATCCTACACCCAGAGTTAGAAAAAATATTTCTTTCCAAGCAATTGCCCCACTGATAACTTTTCTGCGCAGGGTTAGATGAATCATGTGATTCTTCCTACTTTTTAATGCAAGCACAGAGAATAATAAGCATATCTCCAGTAACGTGTGATTCTAGTGAAGGAGAAAGAGCAGCAAATTGATTTAAGAGCAACAGTCTTTAAACTCCTTAACAACCAGATTTCATTGTAATTTGGATTACATGCCAATAGTCTCCACCATTGAAGATTACAAAAATTACTTTAGAAGCTATCAGGAACCAGCATAGGGTCTAGGAGATACCGCATGACTCGGGACGATTTTTCCTTCCCGTGTGGCTTTGCCACTGCACTGGATTCCTGCCCATAGGATCCCGTTTCCCACACAATCACGTACTCTTACAGACTCTTCTTGTCAGACTCACAGAGAAAATACTACACCAGCTCCCTCTCTCTGTCAAGACGATGGGCTCGGTGTGCAGGTCATGATGGCCAGTACATGTGAGGGAGGGAGGCAGTCAGATCCTAAGTTATGGGATTGTGATTTGGTGACCTCACCCCCCCACACATCTGCAATTATCATTTCACCTCCAGTGGCAGTGACAGTGCAGGCTTTGGGTGCTGAGAACATTTCTCAAAAACTTTTTTCCCAGTTGTTAATTACCAGAAACAAGCACATGCTTGTAGTTGGCATCTCCACAGATACCCTTGGAGCAATTTGCAGAGGTTCTTTCTTTCCAGAATCCCTGAAGGCAGACAGTCTCCCATGCAGGAGGAAAGAACTGCTGAAGTGTGACCCTTGAGGGACTGTTAGCAAAGAGGTGTGTCTCGCTGGATGCTCTGTTTCCCTGATCAGTTTTTCTACTCAAAAGCAAGTTCTTTCACAACCTTCAAAACGCTGATGTGATTCAGGAGGTCATATTGGAGCCATTATGCCCTGTCCTTGAGGATAAAGAATGTGACTCAGCTGGAGCTAGACTCATAGGACGTATCAACTGGGACCTAAGGCAGAAAGTCAATAACTAGGACAATCTTGGGAAACAACTGTAGGGAATCTTTCACGTAAATAAAGCATAACCACTGCCATCGAGTCGCGTCCAACTCATGGCGACCTTATAGGTCAGAGTAGAACTGCCTCGTAGAGTTTCCAAGGTGCACCTGGCGGATTTGAGCAGCCACCCTTTTGGTTAGCAGACATAGTGTAAACAGTACAAAAGACCCACATACTTCCCACTCTTGTCTTTTTCTATTAGCATTTAGCAAACAGCAAGACTGGTTGGACTAATAAAGATCCTCCTGACCATCCTTACTGAAACCCGTACCAGTGATTATTAAGAAACACAGCTCTTCATTCAATCATAAAAAAAAAAACAAAACTCAAAATGTAGAATCACGGAGAATTAAGAGTTTTTAGCCAATCTATAAAATGGCAAAGTTTTTAATAGTTTTGCCCATTTGCAATGTTAATATGTACTGATGATTCTGTAACATTCAGTCCTTGGACTGAGACAGACAGCTGTGGCATCATGCTTGTCTGTTTCCTACTTTTGCCTCTTTGAATATAAGCCAAATAAAATCTTTCTTTTTGCTTTACTAAACTTTTTGGTGTTTTTACCCTAGGACAGAAGTGCACCATCATGTACACTGTAAGCAGAATAGAGACCAAGTACATGAGACAGGTTTTGAAGAGTGGGAGTAAAAGACAGATGACTATAATTTACATCAGAAAGCACTCATTTTCACAAGTGATTCCATCTAAGTCTGACTCATTTGCATGATTCAAAGAGAAATAACAAAGACCTTTCAGAAAAAATATACTTTACCAATATCCTCAACAGTGAGAGGTGAACATAGAACAATATCTATAGAAGAAAGAGAGATTATAAATGTACTTTCAAATTAATGCAAAGGGTCAGCTATTTAACAGATTCTACTATTATCTATCAGCTAAATCAATCCTTCTTCCTCAGTTAAACTTACTGGATATTTTCCAAAGTCTCTTTTTTCCCAGAATTTTCAGTAATGAGCAATAAATGGCTGTTTTTATGATTAATTATGAAATACAAATTATCAGTTCAATTTCATTCTTTGTTGTTGGTTTTCTCTACAAATAAATGCACAATTCGGTCTATTCACTCCTTCCAATTTTTAAGTAACGGATTGGAGGCAGAATGGTGAACAAGCCTTGTTTCACACACACATACACACACAGACTTACACAGAAATGGACCCTAGCATGCTTATGCACTCACATACTCAAATACACAATCACATTGCTGCTGAGTGGGAACCCCAGGCTCTGCTAGACGTAACTAATATCACCCAGTAAATGAGAGACCAAAGTGAGAGAACAGAAAGACATTTATTCTATTGTGCAAGAAAAGGAAGGAGTCAAAGCTGCTGCCACCAACACTGTTCCTCTAGAATGATGGGAAAGTTTACTTTAAGGGGTTTGAAAACAGAAAGGTCATATAATTTACATTATTAACATTTTTAATGATACTATGTAAGCACAATGGAGTTTACCTATAACTTTGGGATTTTAAGATAGATTTGTGGGGGCAGTCCAAGCAAAAGAACCAGGACTCTAAAGCAGTGTTACAGGGCAGGCCAAGCTAGCTGTTTGAGGCTGTGGAATTTTCTGCAGCTTAAGCACCTTGTCTTAAAATACTTGGTGAAATGAGTTTCTTTATGTGGCCTTTTGTCTTGGATCTTTGTAAGAACAGACTTTTGCCCTAAACCCTAAAAGACCCTAAGAGTTACATTTGCCCCGATGTTTCACAACAGAGGGTTTTTTACTTTTTCCAAGTTGTTTGACATTTCCTGGGTAGGCTGTAAATAACTCAATAATTTGGTACTTTTTGTCTGACCCTCTGCTGTAGCCTGCCCTGTGATTGGTCAACACGCTATGCAAATAAAGTGATTATAGACTATGCAGATAAAGTAACTATGGTTCACCAATGGGACTGGTCTCTTTGTGGACCTGCTGGGAGGACCATGCTTTGAAATTGAGGAGTTTGCTTATATAAGCAGCCAACTCCACAGAGGTTTTTAGAAAGGAGAAAAGCCAATAGAGGCAAGAAGAGAGAAGGTGAGGAACATTTTAAAAGAGCTGATACATGGGTCAAGTGCTGTTAAATGAAAACAGCAAACTGCGTTGGGTGGCAGCAGCAAAAAACCTGGGAGACACCCTGTGACAGAATTGCTGACGATGGCAGAAACCTGCTGCTAGGCATGCAGCTATAAGAGAGCCGAACAAAGCTGCCACACTGGCTATGAGCTGAGTTAGCAGTGCCCAGGCCGATGGCTGAGAGATCGAAGGTAGAGAAGCCTGCACAGCTGATTGGGGGCTGACTGGAGTCAAGAGGAGATCTGCCCTGTGGGGGCTGAGAGGAGGTCTGCATGGCCAAAAGGGAACACGCAAAGCAGAGAGAAGGGCCTGCTTCCTTGTGTGGTAAAAGTAGCTGAGAGAGCTGTTTCTCAGTGAAGAAGGAGTCTTCTAGACTTTGCCTGCAAGACATGCTTGCTGATTCTGAGTTGCGGCCTGTGGTCTGTGAGTACTATGTGACCACGGGATGTTATGTATCCATTAGGTCAAAATTGTTCATTCTACTTTTGACGTTTCCTGTATCCTTACAGACATTTTAAATTTACTTTTCATATTAGTACTTCAGTTAAGAGCATTATTGTCTCCTATGATTGTGAATATTTTGGTTTCTCCTTTTCCTTCTGTACATTTTTGCTTAGTATGATTTGAAACCAGTTATATCTGCATAATCAGTTGGCATGGAGTCATTTCTGAGTTGTGATGACCCTGTGTGTGTGTGTGAAAATGGAACTGTGTCCCATAGGGGTTTTGATGGCTGATTCTTCTACACTACCATGTCTTTCTTCTGAGACACGTCTGGGTGGAGTCAAACTATCAACCTTTCAGTTAGCAGCAGAGCATGTTAACTGCACAATCCAAGGACTTCTATATGTACACAAACATTTGTGTTTTTAATAAGTTGGCCCCAATTTTCGACTGGAATGACAAATCTATATCTCCTACATACCATAAGAGCTGTAAGACCCAGGGAAGGCAAGGTGCAGAGCTACAACCTCTTCAGATAGATATAGGTAGTTAGATGCATACATTTACTTTCAAGTACACAACTATGAACTATTAAAGTATACTACTTGTTCTCATAATACCTCACTATATAAGACATTTTAAAAAATACCAAAAGTGTAATTTAATTTCAGCAAGTTTATGCCTTGGTGGCTTTCTTTTGGGATTTGCCCTGTGTGGGGTTCAATGAGCTTCTCGGATAGATATCTTCTCTTCTTTCATGGTATCAGGAAAGTTTTCCTTCAACAAATCCATCTGTATTTTTTGTTATCTCTTCCACTGTGGTACTCCAATCTTTTGTAAGTTATTCCTCTTGATGGGATACCACATAATTCTTAGGGTTTCTTCATTTTAAAAACAAAAAGAATCTTTTATCAGATTTTCCTTGGATGTTGTCAAGTGCTTTATCTTCAGTCTCACTAATTCTCACTTCCATTGTCTCAATTCTGCTGTATGATTTTCTATAGAGATGTCTAATTCTGAAATTTTATTTTAATCTTTTGGATTTATGTTTGCTGTCTGTATTCTTGCAACTTGTTAATTTTGTCATTGAGCTCTTGTATAACCTTCTTGAGTTCCTCTGTTGCTTTGTATGTTTTTTCCCTTGGTTTGGTCTGCATTTTGCCTGATCTCCTTCCTGATCCCTTGAAAGGGCTGTATATTAATCTTCTGAATTCTACCTCTGGTAATTCCAAGAAGTTCTGTTCCTACAGGAGGTTTCTTGGTTCTTTGTTTTGGTCACTTGTTGACACCATCATGGTCTGCCTTTTTATGTGATTTGCTATTGACTGTTGTCCTCAAGGCATCAAGTTGTCTGCTTACTGTATCCTACCTTCATGTTCTGTTTTGCTATGTCCAAACAGTTGACTGTGTGAGCTACTTTGATTCTTGGAGTCTTTGAAGCTGTCATATCCTGTCATCAGGTGATTAAAGCTGTTACTAAGCATATAAGTCCAGGAGTCCAATTACTTTTCTTGTGTGGATTCAGCTCAGATGTTCCAATTGTTGTTCACTAATATATGGTGCAGGATCTCACCTACAATCCTAGATGGGCAGGGGTGATTGGAGCAGACACTTGTATCTGGCTGTAGTAGGGTGGTCATACGATGAGTAACACAGGACGCTGACAGCTGTACCTGAGTGTCTGGGTAGAATGGCCTTGTTCCCTACAGTACACAGGCAGGTGGGTTTTGCAGCTGGACTTTGGGCTCCCATTGCTGTTGGCTGTAAGGACTGGGAGGCATCACTTATTCTTGGACTTCTGTTGTAGGTGGCTAGGTGGTGAATTTGAATCCACTAGTCCTCAGCCTCTGATGTGGGTAGAGGGAGGCCCTACTTAATGGGTAGGACAGTGTCAAATGTCACAAATCTGCCTCTCTTCCTAACAGTTGTTGCAGTTGAAAATAGGCTTCAGGTATATTCCTTGTTTTACGGTGCTAAGGAGGGCATACACTGTTGAATCAGGCCCTCACAGGCCCATACAGTGGTGAAAGGCATTCAAAGTCCACAGTCCCCTGATGCCTGCATCTAGGCAAAGGTGCTGTGCCTAGGTTAGGGGAGCTAGCAGATTTTTCCTACTTATTTGTTCCCCCTCCAAAGCCTGGAGAATGGCTCAGGGAGCACAACAGCCCTACTTCTGGCCTAGGAGGTGCAGAAATCTCTGAAGCTGCATTGGGAACTGGAGCAGAGTGCGGAGAGGGCAGATAAATGGCAGGTACTTTCCAAAAGAAGGGCTTTCTTGATCTGCTTGGTAGTTAAATGCTTCTACTTGTCTTTCACCAGTTGAACGTTGCTTTTCCCCAGATTCTGGAGGCTTGAGGAGACTCCCTACCGCTGATTCTCCCAATCTGGGAAATATCTCCTGAACATTACTGCTTACCTCAGCCTGTGAATGGCAGGCAATCCAGCCTGCAGGGTAACAGCCAGGTCAGATCTAGCAAATCCTCATAGTTTCCAAGCTGTCTCTCCTCCCCTTACCACTCAGTCCTACTCCTCAACTTTGTCTTTGATGTTCAGGCATCCTAGATTGTCATAATTGAGTCATTTTTTTGGTGTTTGTTCTAAGAGGGACCATGGGGAAGCTTCTAACTACTCTGCCACCTTTGCCCCAGCCCCAAAAGTGTACTTTGAAATTTGCTTTTTTACTGTTGATAGAACACAGTGTAATATGGCTCTTCTACCTGTAGGCTTGGTGACTCACATACAATGAGTCAGAGGAACTACGCAAATAAAGTGTGTGGAACCTGTGACACGTATCATCTTGGCTAGGCCATGATTCCCAGTATTGTATGCTCATCCTCCATTCTGTAATGTGTTGTGAATCCTAGTCTGTATACCGGTGGTTGTGTTAATGAAGCAGGATCAAAGATGTATTTTAAGACATTACTAGAAGGTGTGACACAAGTCCTACCTTTACTTGGGTGTTGCCTGCATCCACGAATATTTGTTTGTATGCTGATGGGGTTCTCTCTCTGCGTGCATCCGAGTCCTACATCAGGCTTCTCATTGACCTCCAGTTCTTAAGACCTGAGCCAGTGGCCTGCTGTCTAATCTGCTGATTCTGGGATTACAAACTTCTATAAGCCCTGTAGGTCAGAAGCCTATTTTCTGGTCTACTGGCTTAAGTTTGTCAGATCCTGCAGCTACAAAGATTGGGAGGAACCCCCAGCCTGACACCTAACCTATACATTTGGGACTTTTTAGCCTCCATAACCATGAGAGTCATTTCCTTGATATAGTAGGTGAGTTCTGTGAGACACTGCAGCAAATTACAGAACTCAGATATGGGAGGGAGAATGCTGAGGTGAGGAGTAGTAGTTGATTTTAGAGATGAGAGAGAGTACAATTTAGAATAGTTGGACATTTGGGATTATCTTTAACTTGTGTGTAATAGGAACAAGCTATGTGCTGATCCTTATAAAAGATATTATTCGTCTATAGGAGTTCACAATTCTAAATACATTTTCCAAGATTCTTTCACCAGAGGTTCTGTTTATTTATTACTACACTGTCTAAAACTGTCCCTACAGCATCATCTTCTGAATCTCTGGTTTGAGGCACAACTAGGTCATGGTGTACCTCATCCACTGCTGTTCCACCTACCTCTTGTCCCAGGAAGTGGTGAACAAACCACACAGGAGTAGACCACAACAGATCACAGAGAATTCCACCACAGAAGCACTTCCAAGCAGACCCAGCAAGTAAGCCAAATCACTAACAGTTTGGATCACTGGTAGCCATTATTCTGGCATAAAAACCTAAAACATCCTTTCAGAATTGGGATAAAATCTGGCATTTTCAATAAATGCTATTTATTTTCTTTTCATTTATTCTCTACTCTCTCACTCCCTCCCTCCACCAATGTCTGCTACCCACACCCTAGGCATTATCGAGGCTGCTCTAAAAGAATGTGTTCATGAATTCCCAAAACAAGTCATTATAATTATGGATCCACTATTTAAATTTTAAGGAGCCCCAGTGGTTCAACGGTTAAGCACTAAGCTGCTGACAAACGTTGGTGGTTTGAACCTGCCCAGTAGTTCCACAGCAGAGAGACCTGGTGATCTGTTTCATAAAAATTAGTTTAGGCAACACAGTGGGACAGTTTTACTCTCTCACATGGTGTTATGAGTCAAAAACCAACTTGACAGCACCTGACAAAAAAGTGTTATCTTAAGCTTTCTAGATCTTTGTTAAAAAGCATCAATAAGGAAAATATGCAAAACAAGTTTTCATAGATCTTGACTTTCAAGTCATAACAAAGTAAAGTAGAAACCACAATAAACCCCATTTTTAAATATCTTTAATAGAAATGTAATCCAACTACCAGCATACACATATCAATCCCCTAAGCTGTTCAATCACTGTTCTCATTCTGGAAATTTTCTCCTAATAGGCCCTCTACCTAATTGTCTTTCATTGAGCAATCTAGTGTTCAGTTAGGACAATGAGCCAACCTACAAGTAATAACCGACTCTTTAATCACTGTGATAGTGCAAGTAATTGAAATGATGGGCTGGCTCCCCGTGTTCCACCTCTGCCTGGGGAGCAGCTCTGGGGAAAGAGCAGGTGGATGCAGCGGAGATGAAAAGGAAACATCTCACTGCCAATGAGCTCTGAGAAAACCACTCCTGGGGCTGGGGGAGTGAGAGGAGGGGAATTGGGACTAGAAATGTACTGTAAGTGGAGAAAAATGTCACATCTATGCCCCTCAGGTCTCTGTTGTGGCACCTGGAGAACGCACATGAGCTTGGCTGGTCTGGAGGTGGGAGGGCTGTGTCCTTGACAGCAACTTCCTCTAGAAAACAGCAATGCTCTGGCTGTGTACCAAGACTGGTGAGGGTACGGCAGCTTCACACAACGAGACCTGCCTGGCAAAGCCATGTCTTCACCTACTGTAAGGCCTAAATGATCACGCTTAAGATTTTAACCTGATGTAGGACTTTCTGCCTTTCCATCATTGTAGATCGCTGGCTTGGTATTTTCAGGGTTATATTCAAACATAACCTTTATCATACAGGCATCCTGAATCCTGAACACACTTCAAATTAGTAACCCTGTTACTTTCTACTTCCCAAAATGTACATTTTCACTGTACTTATATTTTATTCAGTTATTGGTGACTTAACCCTCAACACAATCTACTTGAAGGCAGAGGACTGAAAAATAAATTTGTAACATACTCCTTAATACAATAAACTCAAACTGACATTTTCAGAGTTTTCAAAAATTGTTCTAGTAAAATTACTCATTCACAACTTAATAAACACTTCCACACAGCTAATGTCCACGAAACTATAAAAGTATCTAAGATGATTTATCTAAACAGTATTTCAAAAGTACTTTCAACAATCCTATTACGTGCAGTAGAAAAGGAAATGGATTAAACTATTAACAAAAAGACAGTGTCTTTCCCAACCAAGGAGTCAGGAACTTCAAGAGCAAACATTCAGTGGTGTGTTAAAAAATTTGACTTCATTTTTGATGCTTAATTATTGACAGCAGTTAACATTCACCTCTTTTCCTTGTGGCTCCATGTCTGGCTAAGGTGAGGAAAAGGCACAAATGCGGTCTCCTTTGGTGCACCCAGGAAATTCAAACCACATATATTTACCCTCACATCAGCTGAACACCCTAACCACCTCAAGAATTCAAGCAAGTCACCTTCCCCTGCTCTAGTTCTGTAATAAACATTCTCACACTCCATGGGTATGAGGTATCAATTTTGGCATCTAAACCAAATTTTGATGGGACTTCTAGTGGGTGCTAAATTGTGACCCCAAAAATTTATGTTCAAGTCTTAACCACCAGTATCTGTGACTATGACATTTCTAAGTACGGTCATTAGCAGATGTAATTAGTTAAGATCATACGGGTGGGCCCTTATCTCTTTAAAGACTTGTGTCCTTGTAAGAAAACATATGCATTTGAGAATGCCATATAAAGATGGAGACAAAGATCAGAACGATGTCTGTACAAGCCAAGAAATGTCAACAATGACCAGCTATCACTGGAATCTACAAGAGGCACAGGACAGACCAACCGTGCCAATACCCTGATTTGGACTTTCAGCTACCAGAACTGAGAATATATTTTTCTGGATTTTCAGCCAGTCAGTTTGCAGTACTTTATCACAACAGTCCTAGGAAAATCAGCCTACCCTGTTCCTGTTGATTGGCCACTAGTGAAAATCAACAAAGTGATTTTAGAAGTAACCTAAATCCATTGCCATCAAGTCGATTCCCACTCATGGAAACCTTATAGGACAGAACAGAGCTGCCCCACAGAGTTTCCAAGAAGTGGCTTGTAGATTCCAACTGTTGACCTTTTGGTTAGCAGCTTAGCTCTTACAACGATACCAGCAAGGCTCTAAATATGACAAGCTCCTTGTTCATGTACACACACACACAAACATTACACTTGGTATATTCATTAAGGGGAAACTCATAAATATTGATCTTTTTGTATTTCTCTGAACTAAAGACTTAATAGGGCTCTTGCTCTTCATATTTATACAGCATACACTTTGTATTTATTTGCACTGGTGCAGTTTCACATCACAACTCTTGGGAAAAAAACCCAAAAGACCTTTACGTATCTCAATATTTTTTCCATTGGAGCAATACAGAGAAGATACACAAATTAAACATACAAACAGGGATAAACTGGGTGGAAGAAAAAATAACAGGAAGTACAAATTTAAAGCTGTGAAGCTTGACCTTTGCCATATACATTACCAATCACAATCAAGTCAACTAACGGAAACGCCATGGGTGTCAGAGTACAATTGTGCTCTGTAAGGCTTTCAGTCATTGACTTGTGTAAAGTAGGTTACTACGCCTTTTCTCTAGGTGTTCTGGGTGCAGCCGAACTTCCAAACTTTCAGTTATCAGCTAGGCAGTTAACCACTTGCACTACCCACAGATTCTGTCATATACTTAACATTTATATAATTTCTGTCTGTAATGGGCTCTTTGATATCTAGTGAGGTGTTAGCCATATTTACGGCTTCCCAACACTTAGTACATTTGTATGTTTTCTCTCCAGTATAACTTTCCTCATCAACCAACTGGTATGAACACATGGTGAATTCCTTACCACACTGACTGCATTTGTAAGGTTTCTCTCCAACATGAATTCGTTGATGTTCCACAAAGCTTGCACTTTGGACAAAAGCTTGGCCATATTCACTGTATTTCTGGGGTTTGCCTCTAGTATGAATTCTATGATGGGTTGTAAGGCTTGATCTGTGATTAAAAACCTTGCCACACACATCACATTTATATGGTTTTTCTCCATTATGGATTCTCTGATGGCTAGTGAGATTTGAGCTGCACTTAAAGGCTTTGCCACAATCAATACACTTGTAAGGTTTCTCTCCAGTATGAATTCTCTGATGTTCTGCAAGGTTTGAATTATTGATAAAAGCCTTACCACATTCATTACATTTGTAAGGTTTCTCTCCAGTATGAATTCGGTGATGTTTCACAAGGTTTGCTCTTTGGATAAAAGCCTTGCCACACACATTACATTTGTGTGGTTTCTCTCCAGTATGTATTCTCTGATGTTTAGTGAGAACTGAGCGCCACCGGAAGGCTTTGCCACACTCATTGCATTTGTAAGGTTTCTCTCCAGTATGAATTCTCTGATGTTCCACAAGGCTTGAATTATGAAGAAAAGCCTTACCACATTCATTACACTTGTAAGATTTCTCTCCAGTGTGGCTTGTATAATGAGTTATAAGGCTTGAATTTTTACTAAAGACCTTGCCACATACATTACATTTAAATAGTTTCTCTCCGTTATGGGTTTTTTGATGACTAGTGAGATTTGAACTGCACTTGAAGGCTTTGCCACAATCATTACATTTGTAAGGTGTCTCTCCAGTATGAATTCTCTGATGTTCCACACGGCTTGAATTATTGATAAAAGCCTTACCACATTCGTTACATTTATAAGGTTTCTCTCCAGTATGAATTCGCTGATGTTCCACAAGGTTTGATCTATGGATAAAAGCCTTGCCACAAACACTGCATTCATGTGGTTTCTCTCCAGTATGTATTCTATGATGTTTTGTGAGAACTGAGCGCCATCTGAAGGCTTTGCCACATTCATTACATTTGTAAGGTTTCTCTCCAGTATGAATCCTCAGATGATTTGCAAGGTTTGAATTCTGACGAAAGAACTTGCCACATACCTTACACTTATATGGTTTCTCTCTGGTATTAGTGATGCTTGATCCATACTTGAATGCTTTGGTGCACTCGTTACCTTTGTAAAGTTCAGAATGAATTATCTGAAGCTCAGCAAACATTGACCTTTGGCTAGAATGCACTCCACATTCATTAGAGTTGTAAATTTTCTCTGTAATGTGTGTTTTCTGGTGTGATAGAAGCAACGAAGGATGCATGAAAACTTCCCCGTATGTATCACAAATGTTGGTTTTGACTCCAGGAGATATTCCTGGAAGAGGCAGAATGGAAGAGCCATCATTGATGGACTTCTCTTCTTGATTATATTCATACATTTTTGCTCCAGTGTAAAATCTCTGCAGTTCAGCCAGGTGTGACTGAAAGCTGAGTCCAATGTTATTTGCAAAACATGTCATATACTTGTTTCCTTCATCTCTTCTATGATGTACTTCTCTTCTAAATGTGAGATTTTTGCTAGGGGTCACAGTCACTCCAATGCCATGTCTTTCATCAACTGTCCACTGACTCTCAAACTCATCTGTATTTTCCCTGTCTTGTTCGAAGTCAAAATTCTTGATGCCGTAACTTTCATGTCTTCCCAACATCACTGTCTTGTATAACTCTCCTTTATTAATGATGTCTTTTGGCAGTAATTCCTTGGTGACATATGTAGGAGAGACATCTAGAAGATACAAAGAACCACAGGCTTCCTCTTAATTACCAGGAGAAAATATTTTATGTTGAAAAACATATTATCCCAAAAGCAATATGTATAATGAACAGGTTATGAAACTTCTCAATGATGGTCTTCAAATATTTAAGAACACTTAAAAGGCTTACCTGATATGTTTACTCATCAACTATTTGAAGGCTTTGTGATGGGACCCCTCCCAAATTTGCCCTTTGTATTTTTCATTTCATTTACAGTTTTCCTTGTTTATATTCTTCACTGTTATATTACGAGCCCTGCTGGCACAGTGGTTAACAGCACAGCTGCAAACCAGAAGGTCAGCAGTTCCAATCCAACAGTTGCTCCTTGGAAACCCTGTGGGGCAATTCTACTCTGTCTTATAGGGTTGCTATGAGTCGGAATCGACTCAACAGCAATGGATTTGTTTATATTAAAGTTGTTATCACAGACACAATGTTTTCATGGTTTTGTGGATGTGGTAAGAAACTGTCAAACCCAGTAGAGAGAGTGTCATGGGAAGGCAGGTATCAGTGATATGGGGACAGTGGAACCAGCTTGATGTTGACTGTTATAGTCGAAGTTAGTTATAAAGTTATTCAAGAAGTTAGTTCTTTTCATAGAAATAACATATGATCCAGCAATCCCACTTCTTGGAATACATCCTACAGAAATAAGGGCTATCACATGAACAGATACCTACCCACCAATGTTTACTGTAGCACTGTTCACAATAACAGAGATGGAATCAATCTAGGTTCCCATCAACAGATGAATGGATAAACAAGCTATGGTATATTCACACAATGGAACACTATGGAATGATAAAGAACAGAAATGATCTTAGGAAACATCTCATAACATGGAGTCATCTGGAAGAAATTATGCTGAGTGAAATTAGTCAGTTGCATAATGACACTATGTGAGGTCACCATTATAAGAACTCAAGAAAAGGTTTAACTTCAGAAAAAGTTCATCTTTGATGGTTACAAGGGTGGGGAGGGAGGGAGATGGATATTCATAAGGTAAATAGGAGACAGACACTGGGTGAGGTGAAGGGAATGACAGCACGCAGTAGAAGGGAGGCTAGCCTAGCTGGACTACACCAAAAGCTAAGAGATTTCCCAAACATAACCCAACATCTTGAAGGACAGAATAGCAGGAGCAGGGGCCTGGGACCATGCTTTCAGGAGACATCTAAGTCAACTGGCATAACTAAGTTTGTTTAAGAAAATGTCCTGCATCTTTCTTTGGTAAGTCGTGTCTTTAAAACCCCTAGTGTCTGGGGTTTTAAAAGCCATCAGGTGGCCATCTAAGCAGCCTTAATTGGTTCTGATCTACCTGAAGCACAGAGAGAACAATGGACATCAAAGACCTGAAGAAAATATGAGAAAGAAGGAGCCATATGATCTGGAGACTTCATCAACATGAGACCAGAAGAACAATATGGTGCCCAGCCACTTCCAATGACTGCCCTGACAGGAAATAAAGCACAGAATCTCTGAGACAGTGGGAGAAAAATGGGTCTGCAGAATCAGAAATCTATTAAAAGACTCAACTTGATGGTCTGACAGACTGGAGGATTCCCTAAGGACATGACCCCTGGACTCTCTGTGAGCCTAGAGTGGAAACCAGTCCTGAAGCCAGCTCTTCAGACAAAGATTGGACTAAACAGGAAGATACAGAATAATGCTGGCAAAGAGTATGCTTCTTGGATTAAGAATACCTATGAGGCTGATGGAGCAGCAGCTGTCCAGAGGCAAGGTGAGAGGGTGGAGGGGAACAGGAACTGGTTGAGCAGACACGGGAAGTAAAAGTTGGAAAGGAGGAATGTGCTGTCACAGGATGGGGACAGCAGCTAGAGCTGCACAGTGGTGTGTTTCAGGGTTGTGTGGCAAATTGATTTGGACTGTAAACTTTCCCTTAAAGCACAATAAAATATTTTTTTAAAAAAGAAGTTTTATCTTTTCAAGTGAGGCTCCTGCTGATACATAATTATAACTGAATCACATACATTCATCCAAAATTAATAAATTATAAAATCACAGAGGTCATCAGAACATAAGTCACTGGCTGTTCTGTCAGCTCCCACCCAGTTGGCCCATGACTCATGCCCACCCCATGCACAATGGAACTGAACCACTGCGATCCACAGGGTTAACACTGGCTGCTTTTTGGAAGCAAACAGGTTGGACTTTCTTCCTAGTCTGCTTTAGTCTGGAAGCCCCATTTCCTGAATCACAGCATTAGACAAGCATCCCCTGACAGCCAAGTACAGAGTGGTAGGTGTACTAGAATTGTACTGGCTGGGAATGGAAGCTGGTTTTCTGGCATGGAAGGCCAGAATTCTACCCCTGAACAACTGCTGCCCTCTAAGCAATCTGAAGAGACAAATAACTAAATGACCCACAGCACAGAAAGACTTATACAGAAGGGTGGTGTTAGCAGCAGCAGGTAAGTGCAGAAACAATTGCTGGCAGTTCCCCAGAGACTCATGCAGGAGGCTGTTGTACAAAGAGTTGGCAGCAATGGAAGAGCCCAACAGAGGCCAAAGAACAAGTCAGTACTGGGATGCGTGCTCACAAGGAGCAGGGGTATGTCATACAAAATTCAGTTTTCAAGGAAGACGAGGAACATTTGTCTTCATATGTTAAATGAAGACTGTAATTATCAGATCTTTAGAAATGTTGTGGAAAATGCAGGCATTATTAAATAACACTGGTGAACTAAGTGATACGGCATTTTGGTCCCAATTGCAGAGTGACACTAGCCTGCCACGTCCCTGCCCCTTTCCCCTCCAGTGCTCCATGCAGAGGCTCTGGCTTAGAAATGGTTAACCAGGGCATTCCTTTGCCACCGGGGGAGGTGAGAGACAAAGGGAATCCTAATATATCTTGTTATCCTGGTTATCCTGGGTTGGTGCGATGGGAAAAGGCTGAGATGAGGGAGGCTGGAAAATGTAGAGTGCACTGTACTGTCCCTTGGTTAATGAAGGTTCAGAGCCCAGACCCCTAGAGTGGACAGGAGACGCTGAGGGGTGTCAGATATTACACAGGAACGGTAGTGAGTGCTGATGGACAAGCCACATTGCACACTAAGGTATGGACTTTTACTGAAAAAGAAATCCCGGAGATTAAGAATGGGTGGAAGGCAGAGTGCTGACTATACCTTAGAGTGCCAGAAGAACGAACAACTCTGTCCTGGAAGATGTACGGTCAGAATGCTCCTTAGAAATGAGAATGGTGACTTGGTCTCACTTCCTGTGGACATCTTACCAGGATAGACCAATCCCTGGAGAACATCACACTTGGTAATTCACCGGGTCAGCCAAAGAGAGAAAGAGCGTCAACAAGGTAGACCAGCACTGTGGCTACAACAGTGGGCTCACGCTCAGCAACAATTCTGAGGTTGGTACGGGACCAGGGAACATTTCGTTCTGTTGTACACAGAGCTGCAAAGAGTTGAAACCGACTCAGCAGCACCTAACAACATGGGAAGACAGCAGGAGCGGACCTCTCAGCTTGGCTCACCCGTCTCCGTGACGAGGCAGCACAGTTTTAACGAATCAGAGTGGTGGAGCGTGGTGAGGCTGGCTGATAATCCTATCCTGAAGAGAACTCTTGCCCAGCTTGAGTAAGCGACACGGAGCCTCTGGCACAACAGCAGCCTCTATTCCCAGCAGCGGAACCCTCTCACCACCGATATTTGATTGGATGACGTGTGGGATGACGTTTGCTATCCACTCGAGGATGTGCTGCAGCAATACTACAAACTTTGGCAGACTGCAGAGGCAGTGATGACCTTGTGCCAGGAGGTGATGGGTGAATGGGTGTTTAGTTGACTGCCAACATCTTGAGTTAGATTGTACCCCACTGTTGCATTAAAAAGGGGCCACCCCAATGGAGGTGATAGTGTGATAGTGATAGTGTTCCATCTTGCAATCACCCTTGGGAAAGCCATTAAGAAGGTGTATCATACACTCCTGGTGTGGCGATCCTCGGACCCCTCCCCTGGGAAGAATAAGTGACAGCAGTAACAAGTAGGGATCCTTCTCCCCGGGGCTCAGGACGGCACGAGAAGGCACTCCAGACCACCTCCTCCTGCCCCCAGCTCAGGTTACCACACATAAGATAATTTTTATGAACTTGGATCAAGAGAGAAATAGAAGTCTGACTGATTGTCTCCCACAGCCAGAGATGCAAGATTAACACAAAAACAGAGAGGAGCCTTGTACAAGTCACTGGGGGCAGAAAGAACTGCCCATGGAGAACGAGAGGAGTTGCTGGTGCTCCCTTCCCTCGGCTCTGACAGGACAGCTAGCGGGAGCTAAGGGTGAGACGGGCTCCAAAGAGGGCAGCAGCAGAGACGGGCAGGAGAGCGCAGAGTGGACTTCCCCACCAAACAAGGAGAAAGCTGAGCACCTTGCGGCTGAGGCTTAACTGGTGGCGCAGGGGGCCTCTGGACACTTACTGGCAAAACTAACAGTGCTTTGTGGCACTTGCCTGACCAGGGCAGAGGCCAAGAGGCCCAAGAGAGGTGCGCCTAGGAGCACAGCCGGCAGGAGGCTGGCCGGAAGGAAGAACTGTAACTTGAGTGCTCCTAGACCTGAATTACAACCTGCTACTTCCCTCATAAACCCCACAATCATGAGCATTGTCTGTGAGCTCTGTGTAGCCACTGCAATGAATTATCACACCCAGCAGAGTACCGTGGGAGGGATGGTTGGCATCAGAATCGGTAAAGATGGCAGAGAGAGGAGACCTATCTGACCTCTGCTTCATGGAAGTCAGGCTTGGGCTGTTGACGTTGATTGTACACCCTCTTGTGAAGTCAGAGATTAGATGCTGCCCCCACACGATTTTTACAGACCTACAGTCTGCATGAGCCTATTTTTTATCTTGGCCTACCCCACTGCATAACAGTCAATTACTTTATATAGTAGATGATTGCAAATCAACCTGACAGCCCTGGGTAGCACAAATGGTTAAGTGTTCAACCACTAGACAAATGATTAGCAATTGCAACTCTCCCAGATGCAGCTCAGGAGACAGGCCGGGTGGTCTGCTTTACAAAGCTCACAGCCTTAAAAAAAAAAACCCAGTGGAGCGCTTCAAGTGTGAACACACGTGGTGGCCATGAGCTAGAATCCACTCAATGACAACTAACAACATGGTGACTTAATGAAAAAGTTACATTCTCAAGATATCCCAAATTCTCACCCTAAAAAACCCAATTCATTTAAATGGGAAAAGTGAACTTGGATAGTAGGCAGTACGTCAGGTGAAACACAAATAAAAGGAATAACTATTTTTTCACAGAATTCTGGAGCCTGTACAGGTTTTGGAGAAGTGGCTGCTGAATTACAACCCACTACTGCTAAGAAGAAAATGTTCTTGTGATAAACAGTACCCACTCCTTGATCTCAGTATCCGGGGACATGATGACCATTGTGCCGTGTCTTCCAGGGGCACTAAAGTATACAGCAAGTTGACACTGTAACATAAATCAAAGTATTCTCCTTCAAGAATTTTTCTGTTACCCAGTAAGCTACCCATGAGGGAGTCCACCAGAACTTGTCTATCACCCAAAGAGAAAGCTGGTCAAAGGAGAAAGGGAGGGTGAAATTTCAGACTCTAGAAATGTGATTTCAAAAGCAAGATTCAGAGGTAAAAGCATTACAACAGAAAAATAAAAAATCAAGAAGAGCCAAGGTTTCATCTATTCCCAGACTAGGTAGTCTGGAGAAAGGCAAAAAAAAAGACAATACTGGAGTTATATAAGGGGGTGAGAATCTGTACAGTCCCTGATAAGGTGACATGTGCTCTGTCCATGACTTAAAGACCAAGATGTGGTCCCCGTGTCAGCTGGGGTTCAGAGACAGCAATTGTCTAAGGTTTTTAGAGTACTCAGAAGACCCACCCCACTGCCCCATTGCATACACTCCTGAAGTACTGACAGTTAGGAATGAAGAAGCAGTTGAGAGGCCTAAACAGAAGCGAGGGATTTAAGACAGCCCCACAGACTGCCTGTGCCTTAGATACAACAGAGAGCAGCCGATGTGTTCCCATCTCATGAGACGGCCTCCCGAGTACATGGAAAGAGAAAGAAACCTGGACGTGTCCTGGGTCTGGACAATGGAGGCCTCACCCGACGTGTATGAATTGAGAACTGAAGATCAGACGGAACCAAGTACAGACGGGGAAACCAAGGGGGCAAGAAGACTCTTTCAAACAGCCCACCTTGTCCTTCTCCAAGCCAAGGCACCAAAGAACTCACACGGACCCTTCACCTTTGTCTCTGCTTGAGGACGACCACCACTGCAGAACAAGACAAACACTTCTACATCTGAACAGTGACGAGTGGGGGGGGTGGGATTTCTGCTGAGAGTTCACAAGAAATAAACATGTATTTTTCCATTTAATGGTGTGGCGTTCTTTCTATCCGTAGGACCGATTACCTATGTTCACATATTCATTCATTCCTACTGGGTGATGCAGAAAGCCATTCAGACTCTCATGGGTTCTCGAGAGCCCAGACGCTCGCCTTGGGGTCTAATGCTGACTAACCCTCACAAGTTGTGATGTCATTTGTCACGGCGACAGTGAGGCCAGGAAAGCCTTCCAAAGATGAGGTTCAGTGAAGCTGCTGTGTTGGAGAAAGCAGATATCCCTGTAGACGGTAAATACACTGCCTGAGGGCACGGAATCTCTGTGCCGGGACCAGCCTGGACCTTGCCCTACACATTTCTTCCTTTGCATCCGTTCTGGTTATAATAAACTGGCACAGTGTACTGACCCTGAATTTTGTTGTGTTTGAGAAAACCCACAAGGGGAATGACAGCCACAGAATTTGCATTTCTAAGTTTCCAGGTGATGGTAATGGTGATGGTGCTGGTTATAAACCAAGTCTGAGAACACTGGTAATGCCCCAAACCAAACCCACTGCCACTGAGTCGATTCTACTCTACACGGAGTAGAACCACCCCACAGTTTCCAAGGAGCGCCTGCAGGTTCGAACGGCCACTCTTCTGGTTAGCAGCTGTGGCCCTTATCCACTTCGCCACCAGGGTTTCCCCTGGCAGAGCAGTGGGTCTCACAATTTATTACAGGTAAGAAACACCTGGGGATCTTGTTAAACTGCAGATTGTGATTCAGTACACCTCGAGGGAAAATGCAAATTCCTAACGGAGGTTCAAACAGAACAAGCCCTGCATTATGCTAAAGTGTCGCACAGTGAAACTGATTCCTGAGAGAATAGTGAGGAACAAGCCACACACACCTAGAATGGCTCGGGGTGAAAACGAGACAAGGTTTTCCTGGTTCGATCCAGCCAGAGACCTGCGGCCATACACAAATTAATGAGTAAAATGGTCAGGGGGTGGAAAGAATATGAAATTGTAATGAGTAAGAAGGTTTATGTTAAGTGGTTGCGTTCATCTGAGTATTAAATATCTGAACAGATGCTGTTCATGAAGACTGCAATGTTTTATGTAAAGAACTAAGGATGTCTTTTGTACAAATAGTGTGTAAATCAGTCCCTTAGACCAAAAAAACCCACTGTCCTAGGGTCAATTCCAACCCACAGCAACCCCATAGAAGAGACCAGAACTGCTCCATAGTTTCCAAGGAGCACCTGGCGGATTTGAACTGCCAACCTTTCCGTTAGCAGCTGTAGCACTTAACCATTATGCCACCAGGGTTTCCAATCAGTCCCTCATGCAATACTAATTAGATGATAAATGAGAACTAGTTATAAGACTTGCCTGAACTCACAGATTGTTCACTTCAGTACAGTTGCCCTGTGGGGAACATAGGCTGTGGTTTATGCAGAAAACCTGAACCATCTTCCTCCCCCAAATTACTAGATTTGGACTAGGGAATCTGCATTTAAAGAGACAGTGACCAGCTGGACACTGGAGACTCTGAATCAAAGAGGAAGAAACAAAACAAAACAAAACAATTAAGCGATGGGCAAAGGAGATGGACAAATATTTCACTAAAGAGGAGATCCAGGCAGCCAAAAAAACACATGTGGACATGTTCACGATCTTTAGTTATTAAAGAAATTCAAATCAAGACGACAATGAGATACCATCTCACCCCAACAATATCAGCCATGATCCAGAAACACAAAACAACAAATGCTGGAGAGGCTGTGGAGAAAGTGGAACCCTCCTACACTGTTGGTGGGGTTGCAAAATGCTCCAGCCTCTTTGGAAAGCAATCTGGCGCTTCCTTAAAAAAATGGATATTGATATACCATTTGACCCAGTAATTCCACAACTTGGAATATATCCTACAGAATCAAGGCCTTTTACACCAGTGGACACATGCACCAGAATGTTTATCGCAGCACAGTCCACGATAGCAAAAAGAAGGAATCAACCCAAATGCCCAACAACAGAAGAATGGATAGGTAAACTATGGTACATATACTCAACGGAGCACTACGCAATGATAAAGAATAACGATGATTCCAGGAAACATCTCCTAACCTGGTTTCAACTGGAAGACATTATGTTGAGTGAAAGTAGTCAGAGACAAAGGGACAAATACTATATGAGACCTCTACGGTAAGATCTCAAAAACAGACTTGTGTATAGAAGAAAAGACTCTTTGACAGCTGCAAGGGAGGGGAGGGAAGGAGGGCGATGGGGGGAGGGTTTAGATTAGATAGTTGCTAGAAATCTGGTTGGGAGAAATCAGTGATAGCACACATCAGAAACAAGATCAACATTAAGTGGACTTCAGCATAACTTGAGTACTCCTTCCATCTTAACCCAATATTGCAAGGATAGAGTAGCTGGGGCAGGGGGCAGGGGACCATGCTCTTAGGCGAATTCCAGGCCAATTGGCACAACTAGTGTTTTGCTAAGAGAGCTCTCTGCACCCCACATTGGTGAGCGGCGTCTGGGGTCTTAAAAGCTGCCAAGCTGCCATCTGAGGACACAGCAAATGGTCCCAACTCAGTAGGAACAGATGCTCACCAAGGACCAAGATGACATGCGGTAAAGACAACCTAGAAGACAGAGAGACCCGCAAGAGTGGGTACCTACATCGACTTTGGACCAGAAGAACTGGATGGTGCCCGGCCACCACCTGTGATAGCCGCGATGGAGCTCACAGAGATGAGTCTCACTGGCAACACAAGAATAAAAAGGGGTGCATCCGGAGACCTCCACTAAAAGACCTCAATTGATGGTCCAGTGGTTTCAGGGTTCCCCTGAGAGCATGGCCCCCAGCCCTGATGCTGCCCTTACCCATAAATCATAACGAAGGTCCACTCTTTGGACAGGAGTGGATTGGATTTGGCAATGCAGAGTGACCATATATTGGATGCACTTTATGGTTCTGTACATCTATAGGATGTCATCCTGATGACCTCTGGCTGGAGGAAGGAGAGTGGGTGGAGAGGAGGGGAAAGGACGCTGTTGGGAGGATGAGACATGTATGGAGCAGAGAGGAACAGTGTGCTGTCACCGGACAGGGAGAGCAGTGGAAGCTGTACATAGGTGGGCATGTAAATTCATACGGGAACATACATTTTCACTTAGTCATATTAAACAAAAAATAAAAATAAAAATAAAAACTAACAAACAAACACCTAATCAGCTCGTGGGATGAACCACAAGTTGCTGGCTTATTAAAGTGGAACCCTGGTGGTGCAATGATAAAGCGCTAACCAAAAGGTTGGCAGTTCAAATCCACCAGCTGCTCCCTGGGAACCGTATGGTGCAGTTGTCATCTGCCCTATAGGGATGCTGTGAGTCGTAACAGGCTCGATGGCAACAGGTTGTTATTCTGGGCTTACTAAAGGGATGCCTGAGGGGGGCACAGTCATACAGGCGTCTGACGGGTACAGGAACGCAGGGCAGGCCAGTTCTCGTTAGAAGAATGCCTTTCCGAGAGAATTAACGAGCTGGTGCTTCAGAAGGTTCACGTGGGGCGACCACCCGGGTCTTCGGGAGGAAACAGTGGGGGGAACAAGATGCGGGGAATGTGAGTGTTACTCTGGCACCCTCGGAGGCATGAAAGGCCAAGAGGAACTGTCCTGTCTGCCAAGAGAAGAGACAGGTGACAAGTGGCTATGGGGGCAGGCAGTCTCCGGCAGGATGGCCCTGCACTCAGCAGGCACACGAGATTGGTTCTGGTAGCCCCAGAGGCTAAGCTACACTTAGTGGGGACTGAGTTTGGTCTACTCTGTGGTGGGTGCAGAGCCACAGAGTTCTGCAGAAGAACTAGAACAGAAGATTCTTCAGCTCAAGGGACATGCCTTTATCCCCAGAGTAATATTCTGAATGGCCAATCTCAACACCGGTAGTCTAAAACAGAGACTAAAGGCCTGGGGGACAGCTGACATGCCTTCCTGAGGGTGTGCTCACACTCAAAATAAAAGGCACAAGAGAAGCCCCCAGGGAACAAACTGCTCTTTTCCTGGTCCATCTGGGGAAAGAGTGTGGAGGAAGATGGTGATACGACTACACACTGTGAGATTCTTCAGCAGCTGTAACTCAGAACGAGTACCCCCATACAGGTTCACGGCAAGATAAGCTCTGCTCACTGTATCAGACACGCCTGCTTTTAGAAACCGACAAGCACATGGAGGCCTGTGACGGACCTCAGGAGGTCCCTTGGCCTGGGAGGAGTTTTCACCCTCCCAGGAAAGGATGGATGAAAAAACTGTTAATCATTGATTTCCACTGAGGCTGTCATACCGCTGGGCCAATGTACAGGGAGGGGAAAGTAACCCTCTGAATGTTGAAGACAAGCACAAATCCAGGATGGAAAGGCCAGAGGATGTTTTGTGTTGTAGTGAGTTCTCTTATGTGGTCTTTCACCTGATTTTTTTTTCCCAAAAAATAATGTAGGGGATTTCCTGAGTGGAGGTGATTACCCCAAGGGAGGCCTGGTGGTAGTGGGTAGAGTGCTCAGCCGCTCACCAAACGGTGGTGGTCTGAACCGACTAGCAGCTTTGCAGGAGAAAGATGGAGCAGTGTTTCCACAAAGATTTACAGCACTGGAAACCTTATGGGCCGGTTTTCCTGCCTTACAGGGTCACTATGAGTCAGAATCCACTTGAGCCCAAGGGGTTTTGGCTTAAAGCACCGGGCTAGCTAGACAGCACCACCCAGGAATCGACAAGGAGCACGGCTGGTAACTGACAAGGAGCCCTGAAACATGGAGGCTCACCTCTACACTGGGTAGAGCCAACAGTGCTCTTGAGATGGTTAAGTGCAACTCCAAGGACAGGGAAACTCGGCCCTGGCACCTCTCCTGGACCTTATACTACAACTCTTTTCATTTGTGTCCTTTTCTGTCACATTAAAGTCATTACTGCAGGGATGGTATCTCCCATGAGCTCTGTGAGCTGCTCCAGGGAAGTATCAAACTCAAAAGTGCAGGGGGGGCCAGTAGGTCTGAAGAAAAGGAGTAGGTAGACCCCTGACTTTGTGGCTGGTACCCTGAGGGTTTGGAGGAAAACCCCTGATTTGAGGCCCCAGGCTGCACGAACAGGGAGAGGAAGCTGGTGTGTGGCGTGTGACTTGTGGCCTACCACTCATTCTGGTGGGGTCAGAGGTGGCTAAGCTGAGTTTCTCTGGGATGTTATTCACAATTAGCATAGCCGGTAGAGTTCACACCGACCATCCCTGACTGCTCACCAACCTACCTGGACTTTCTGCTATTTTCATCTCCTTCTCCAGTGTCCAGGGCTCTGTCCCTTTCTTCAAAACGGAGATAATATTCACCTCAGAAGGAATTCCTGTTTACAAGAAAAAACAAACATGATGTGCTCTGTAGCTTTTACAAAAAACAAACTTAAAATTCAAGTTTGTTCACTTTAGAACACTGTGGATGTCTCTAGAAAAATGTTCCAAAAATTTACACAGTGACTGCTTTCTTCAGAATGCTTAGGGAAGGTATTAAACACACAGCTAGCTAAATCTCTCCCAGGAACCACCGAATCAGAAACACAGGAGTGAAGTCAGAAACTTGCATGTATTACACGTTAGCCACAAGGCTCTGTGTGGGCATCAACTCTGAAACCACTCCAAGGTGAAGTGTGTAGATTGTCTGAAGAAAGGGGAAGGCTAAAGAGCAGACACTGCCTTATGAAGCTTCTTATTTCTAAATCTAAGTTCAGCCTCTGTTTAAGAACAAGGATTTCCAAGTTCATCACACAGGGCAGGGGCCTCCAAGGAGCTCACGAAGGAAAATGCAAAGACACCCAGGGCAGATCCCGACTTCTGGTGGGACGTTAGGCTCACCCAGGGAGACCAGGTTCCTGTAGTTCTCCAACGTCACCTCCCTGTACAAAGCCCTCTGAGCTGGGTCCAGGCAGTCCCATTCCTCCTGAGAGAACTCTATGGCCACATCCCTGAATGTCAACAGTCCCTATAATAAAAAAACACATCTTACCAAGTAGACAAGAGACAGTTCTTACTTTCACACAACATGAAATACAAGGGTGAGTTAGGTTGAGGAGAGAGTTCCCACAGATCCACCTATGATAACACCGAACAAGTTGTAGGTTCCTAATTTGTTTCAAGAAGTAAGCCCTGGGAATCTACTTCCAACAATCAGCCAATAAAAACCCTACAGATCACAACTGTGGGAAGCCCTTCCCATGATGCTCCCCAAATGGAGCCTCTTAACAAGTCCATGTCACTGGATTACAGCGACATGGAATCTGTGCAAAGGTGAGAGGGGACAGAGGGACAGTCCTGGGTGAGTGCAAGCCAACATGTCAGGCAGGACGCAATAGTCAGAGGGTACAAGGAGAAGACGGAGACACCAACCAGGAATATGACCGTTACCTGCGACAGGGCCATTCTGGACGCTTCTTTTTTTCTTCTTCTTCCTGGCTTCATTCTTAGGCAAGATCAGTCTTAAGAGGTCAATCCTGAGTGTGGAAAAGACACCATTAAAGGATTAGAGTGAACACAGCCCCTTCCTGTGCCGCAACGGCACACAGAGGACCTTACCATGAGGAAGGACGGTCCCGCTTGCCCACTGTCCCAGGCGGGACTCAGGGACAATAGCTTCCTACATGGAGACCAACAGGTGAGCTTATTGGCCACACTCCACTGCAGCAGGGGTGGGGGTCTGCGTGGACTGATCCTCCCCTTTGGGTCCTAGACTCGGCCCTGAAACCACAGCCCTCTCGGATCCCCCTGGAAGCAAACAGAGGACCCAGAGACCCATGTGAAATGCTGGACAGAAATTAGAATCACCTGGGGCACATTAACATTCTGGAAGCTGGGCCCCACCCAAGGGAATCTCTGGGAAGAGGCTACAAGTCAATATTTGCTCAATGCCTCCGTGGTCCAGTGTGAAGCCAGAGCTGAGCCGGGTCAGAGATGCCAGGCCGAGCACGTCTCCCACTCGTGGCTCTGCTCTCCCGAGATCCGGGATCGGGATGTGGAAGGGGCAGGAGCAGAGAGAAACGTGCAGAGCTGGCATTACGGGCCCAGGTGGGGTGAGGGAGTGGCCAGAACATTGTTAACAGCGGCTCAGAGAAGTTTCTACAGGAAAGATGGTTTGAGAACAAGGAACTGAGGAAGGAAGTGTATCTGCCAGGCAAATGTGAGCAGCCAGAGACCCAGGCAGGGGGACCTAGAAGACCTGAGGCAGCAGAGATCCCGGCTCCTGGAAGGACAAAACACCAGTGAGGCTGGAGGCCAGGGACAGATGCTCTGGGCTCTTCGAATGTTTGTCTCTCAGAGGGAAAACGAATTTCTGAAACCACATACTCCCTCAACTGTTTTAAGGGAATGTCTATATTTTCCTTTATTTTATCATTAATGTAAAACGCAAGTTTTAAAAGCATGCCGAGATGTCCACCTGAGGCTGTGGAAGGTGGGAGTCACCCTTAACTGAGACCCGGAGGAGTGCAGGAGAAATTCGTTTAGGGTTTAAGGTGCAGGAGATACTTGTGAGAGGCCCCAGCAGATTTCCAGGAGCTGGTTGAACACAGAAGTCTAGAATTCTGGGGAGTGGTCTAGCTGGAGGCAAAACCGGGAGACGTCAGGGCATTTAAACCTAAGAGATGAGGTGCCTGGCAAAGGCCACGGGTATAGACAGAGAAGAGTAAGACTAGAGGTCCAAGAACTGTGCACTGGGGTGTTCCCACGTTCAGAGAACAGGGGGTTCAACAGAAATCAGAGAAGCCTGAAGCATGATCAGGAAGAACACTGAAAAATGAGACAAATATGTATTTAAGGAACACTGTAATGTTATAGAAAAAACAAAACAAAACCCACTGCTGTTGAATCCATTCTGACTCACAGCGACCCTACAGGACAGAGTAGAATTACCCAACAGAGTTTCTATGGAATGCCTGGTGGATGTGAACCAAGTCTGAAAGCCAAGAAAAAAGTATCTTCACAGAGCGATCAACTGCCCGGTACACTACTGAGTGAAGGTCAGCTCTGGATATAAGCTCTGAGCACATTTCTTTAACACAAAAGGATGGGCTCCATCAAAACCAAGTTCCAAGACAATCCAGCAGGGACTTCAGTGCTGGCAGAGGAAGGACAAGAAGGACCCGAGGAGATCACCTCAGCAGCTCACAGCTCAACACACTAACAGATCATAAAAGCAGAGAAAAGTGAGTATCAGACTAACTGGTTAGACCACATTTTCACTGTTAACGAAATTCATGGGCATAGCTATAAAATATACATTGAAACAGTCTTAAAATGATCTAGTAGGTAACAAAGAATGTTTCCAACATGTGAGAAAGAATAGAAGCATGCAGGCCTCATAAACTCTAAAACTTTAAAATGGGGAAACAATTTGGAAATTAAATGAAAATTTAACAAACCTTGAAATCGAAGTTAAAGCTACTGAGGAACTGATGTAGAAAACAATGACATGAGCTCATTATTAGATGCCATAAAGCTCATTTCAGAAATGAACGAGAAAAGCTAAAATTTAATAAACTATGATTTATCAGTAAGATTTAAGAAAATGAATTATTAAAGCTATTTAAAAAAAAAAACTTTGTGTTCCTTTAAAAGGTACTATGTAGGGCTGGAAACCCTAGTGGCCTGGCTATTAACCAGAAGGTTGGCAGTACAAATCCACCAAGTGCTCCTTGGGAATTCTACAAGGCAGTTCTATTCTGTCTACAAGGTTACAAGGTTATGGGTCAGAAGCAACCTGATGGCAGTGAGTTTCTTTCTCTTTTTTTTGGTATGTAGGGCTGCTATAAGTCAGAATCGACTTGAAGGCAACAGGTTTACGTGGTGTTGTGAGCCATGGAGTCAATTCCACCTCATAACGATCCCATAAGAGAAGGCAGAATTGCTCATAGGGTTTCCAAGGCTCTGATTCTCCCCAGATCAGATGGCCAGCCCTTTTCTCCCACGAATTGGCCAGTAGGTTCCAACTTCCCAGCTTCTGTTTAGCAGCCAAACACTTGACTACGGCACCACTAGGGAATAATTCTTTGTCCCATGTCGCTCTGACGTCTATCCAAGGAAAAGGACAGACGGCGACCCAGAATGGACTATACGACAGGTCACTGCCCTCTGGCTGAATAAGGGTTGCCATGGAAGTCATTTCCTGACACTAATTATAAAATGCACCAGCCTTGGAAACCCTGGTTGCATAGTGATTACATGCTATGACCGCTAACCAGAAAGTCCACAGTTCGAATCTAACAGGTGCTTCTTAGAAATTCTAGAGGGTTGCTACAAGGCAATGTTTTTTGATAGGAGTTTTGGAATTCTCACTCTCTTCTATATAAAAAACTTTATATTGATTACAAAGGCACAAATATATCACAATCATCCTTAGACCCTCAGTTTCCCACCCATCTGGATCTGGGTCCCCTGTTTCTTCACGACTATGTTTCTTTCCCTCTCTCTGGAATTTAGTTTTGTTCCTGCTTTTTCCCCTCAATTTGTGTCCTTCATTCGCTTCCCCCTTTTGCCTGTTTCTCCTTTTCTCAACTTCTCCTACAGCTTTTCATCCCGTTTTGCCTTTTGTTGTTCTGTCCCCTGACCTCTCCGATTCTCTCCCATTTCCACGCATTTCTGCTGCTCTCTTCCCCATCTGTTCCCCCTTATCCCCACCCTCTAGTAGCCCAGCTCCCTGACTTCCCTCCCTGCTGGTCCTCCCTCTGATCTCCCTGTCATTCCTTTCTTTCCTGACACCAAGTCGCTGTCTGCTATGGGTGCAAATCTTTTACCTCCTCTGTCCCTTCATCTCTCTGAAGTGTCCCTGCCCCTGTTGCCTCGACGCTCACTGCGGACTAAGGATCCGTCTCCTCATTTTGCTTGTGTTCACTCTCTGAAGATCCTCCGTTTTCTCTCGATTTTACTGCTTTGTTCTTACCTGCCACTTTCTCGGATTATTCTCTCTGGCTTGTCTGCAAGTTTCCCCCCACCCTCCCATTTTGCCATCTGTTTATGGTTCTCTTTGCTTTCTAACTTTCAATAGCTGTATCTCTCCTGATTCCCTCGTCCACACGTGCACAGGAATGGAATGAGACGCCCACTGACCAAGACAAGCACACTTTCCAATGGGTGGAATCGGGGACAGAAGAACACAGGGTGTCAGAGGACACATCCAGATGCCCTCTCCCACAATGAGGTCAGGGAGGAAGCGAGGATTGCGAAGGGGTGGAAAATGCACAGTCGGGGTCTCAGATTCCTGGGACCAAGAGAGGGCTGGTGGCCTGTGTTGCCTTCGAGGACAAGGCTGGGAGGGTGTAGACCAAGGTCCTGAATGCATCTCCAGTGAGGTCTTGGCCTGGCAGAAGAGCTGGAGGGGGAGGGGGAGGGGGGAGGGGGAGGAGGGCAGGGGTGGGCGGGTAGAGTAGAGGGGTGTTCAGGGAAGGGCTGTAAGCAGGGAAACGAAGTGGCAGGAGGCATCTGCGCGAGGTTTTACACCCAAAAGGATGCGGATACTCTGCAGGCGAGGGAGCCCAACAGCTCCGAACTTCTCACAGCCGTGCCAGGATCTCCAGGGGGTGGGAAGGGCAGTTGCGGGGACTTTAACGTCCAAAGCGGCTCCCGGGTGTGGAGGACCGGGACCTCGAAGCGCGCGTTTACACTAGAAAGATGGAAAGATCACCTCACCATGACCTTGGCCCCACGCAATCCGCTTCCGCATCCGCAGTGAAGTGCGCCGGTGCTGCGCCTACTATGACGTCGGGGTGGGGCCCCCAGGCAGGGGGCAGGGCGCGGGGAGAGGCCGCGGGCGGGGGACACGGGGGGGGGGGCGCGGGCGGGGGACACGGGGGGGGGGCGCGGGCGGGGGACACGGGGGGGGCGCGGGCGGGGGACACGGGGGGGGCGCGGGCGGGGGACACGGGGGGGGGGCGCGGGCGCGGGCGCGGGCGGGCAGGGGACCCGGAGTGCGCCGGGCCAGGCCTTCTTTCAGCCTCGCTTCTGTGGTCGCCTTTTGTTACTGGATCTGGAGACCCTGGAATCTTTTGAGTGTGTTTCCTGCAGCTTAGGTTAAAGCTTAGAGCTGTGGGGGCAGCTTATACCAGACACCACGATGTTTTCCTCTTAACATGTTGAAAATGGTTTTAAGTTGAATGCTTTCTTTGTGAGCAGATGGAGGGTGACATGCGTCCTACGAATGAGGCATTCAGTTCCAGGGGCCAGAGGGGTAGCTGTGCTATGCAGAAGCAGTTGGACACAGAAATAGCTACAGCAACCATACTGCATTTAAGCCACGTGATTAGGAAAGCACTAGAATTGTCTGTGTAGGAGATCCAAACTAAAATGTAAAACTGTGTGCGACTGCCCTATCACAGCGTCATTGCCGTATTTCTCTACCTCATGCACCGGTCACGAAGAGATTCAGCTTGTGCTCAATTCCTGGGATTTCCTAATGGCCAGACCTGGTAGGTGCCACCTGGAAAGCTACGACATTTGCTTATTTGGGTCACCAACCTTTTCACAAGTGGCAATAACTTTTAAAAACATACATAAATTGGGTTGTTCTTCTGTCCTGCACAAGATGAGCAATAAACTAATACCTTCGAGATGAACTTTGGTGACATATTTTTGCTTAATCTTTTAATTTCTAAATGTAACTAAATTCATTTGACAGTTATTCTGAAAGTACAGTTTTTATTATCTATTTTCCTTGTTTTCTCTTTCAAAATGTCCTGTTACAACGTGGAGTCCCTGACCTAGCATGAGAGAACGGGGAGGGGTGCAGATCTAGAACTCTAATAAAAGGCCCGACTTGACAGTCAGACAGCCACAACCTTGAGAGTCCCCTGAGAACACGGCCCCTGGACTTGCTCTAGCCCAGAGCTGAAACCAGTACTGAAGCCGACACTTCAGACTCGAATGGACCGGACTTGGGGACACAAGGTGATGCATGTGGTGTGTGGACATTATGGTTTTATACGTGAGACGGTCCTAATTGGTTTCTTTTTAAAGGGGAGAGGACAGGGTGGAGAGGAGGGGACAAGTGTTAGTTGAGTGGATAATGGAACTAAAGAGTGGAATAGAAGAGTGTGCGGTCACAGGATGAGGAGGACAATTGCAGAGAGCTATGTGGTTAGGGTTGCATATGGCAAAGTGACTTGGATTGGAAACGTTCACTTTCATCACAAATAAAAATTTTTTTCAAATGTTCTCTCAGGCATGACTAACAAAGCCTGTGAAATGCATCTGGATTCCTTTTCTCCTAAAGACTATTTTTACAATATTTCTAAAGGCAATTAAATGTTGTCACATGTCCTTCAGTAGACTCTGACTAATCACCAGTGTGACAGTGGACTGCCATATAGTGCTTCCCAGATTGTCATGTTTACTGGAGCAGATCTCCAGGTCATTTCTCCTGCAGAACAGCTGTGGGTTCAAGTCTTTGACCTTTCATTTAGCAGCCAGTGCAGCCAACCACTGCATGACCAGGGCTCCTAAACCATTTGATTTAAAAAACACAAAGCCATTGCCACCGAGTCAATTCCACCTCATAGTGACCCAATGTGACAGAGCAGAAGTGCCCCATAAGGTTTTTCCCAGGCTATAAATCTTTATGGAAGTGGACTGTCACATCTTTTCCCTGAAGACTGGCTGGTAGACTCAAACAGCCAACCTCGTAACAGCCAGGCACTCAAACCACTCTGCTACCAGGGCTTCAAAGCCTTTGATAAGGAAGTCTATGATTTCATCATATGAATGCTACATAAGGCAAAATTAGATTATCAAGTTTCCAATGGCCTCACCTACCCTTAATTTTTAAGGCGTGATCTGTGAGTTAACATTCACTATGAGCAGAGGGGCAGCTTTGTGGCACAGCTGCTAAGAATTACAGCTGCTAACCAAAACATCAATAGTTTGAAATCCACCAGGCACTCCTTGGAAACCCTATAGGCAGTTCTACTCTGTCCTACAGGGTTGCTGAGTCAGGTTTCTGTTTTGGGGTTTTTTTTTTCAATGAAGTATAGGTAGTACCCAACTTGCAATGTGTTCAAGTCAGGAACAAGGGTACTTACCACTGCCTTTTTGAAAAAAAAAAAAAAAAAAACTTCGTACCTCTTATTAGTTGTATGTACTACAGTGTTGCAATGTGTAATCTGCTAATGTTATCACTATCAGATGTTTAAAATGGGTTTTATAAAGACTGATAATAAAAGGAAATAATAATGAATACAAAAAAAAACTATTCTGTGTAACAGTCATCAGAATGGAACCACATGGTCATAAATCAGGGACTACCTGTATGTTTCTGTCAAATCTCTACCTGTGGAAGATTTTCCTAAGAATATTTTGATGAGATAAAGGTATTCTGATTTAAAAAGCATTTTCACATATATTCATTCATAAGGTTTCACTACAGTATGTTTTGTGATGTTCCATAAGCTTGAAACATTGGTTGCAGTATTTGCAACTTTGAGTAAAGGTTTTGCTACTCCTAAAACCTGCAACATTTCATCCCAGAGTTAACATTCTGATGATCCTGAAGAACTGAATTTCGATTGACAATCTGGCCACACACTGTTATTTTTTCATGTTTCTAAGGTATTTACTTTCTGATGTTTAGTGAGGCTTGAGAATTGGTTAAATATATTACCCCATTCTTCACAATTGTAAGATCTAGTCCCAAAGGAATTCCTAAAGACTAATATGGATTCACTGCCTAAAGAGCTTCTCAACTTATCCCACTTGTAAAGTTTCTTTCTAATATGTGCCCTTTCATATTGTTATCCATAAAGATCGTATCTTCCATATTATCTGTAAATATCGTTTTTAACACTAGCAGGGGTTGTCTCAAGTTGTGAAACTGAGGAAGCATTTTGATAAATTTGTTAAGTGGATTACTTTTTTTATTATTTTTAAAATGCTCTTGCAGTTTGAAATTTCTACAGTTCAGACAGGCGTGACAAAGCTTAATCCAGTCTTATTTCCCAATCATTCTCTACATTTCTTTTCTGCATAGACAATGTTGATTTCTACTTTCGTCCAAGTTCTTAGGCAAGACTTCTCATGTTTATACTTCTGATTTGCCCGTTCTTTACAGAACACTCTGTGTAAAAGAAACTGTCATTAGGTGGCGATCATTCTGATTTATCGTCCCAGTCTCATTAGGTCTCAGCTCTGCAGTGAAACCTCAGCCAGAACTCACGCTGCTGTTTTCTGGGTGTCCCAAGTTCCTGCCTTTGACATGGTAGTCTTACCATTTTTCTTTTGCTGTTTATTAGTGGAAAATATTTGTGTTTTCCTTTTCTGACAGGTTTCCACCTTCCAGTTACGGTTTTCACCAGTCTTACAGCACTCGTCACCACTTGGTAATTTATCACACTCCTGCTGCCTTTCACATCGACTTTTATTGCCTACACAAGTAAAAATTATGAGAGAGACCTTGCTCATCTTTACAAGATCACTAATGGAAGTGACTGATTCTCTCATCAGTGTCCTCTATGCAGACTTAAACTGGACTGTACACTTTCAAGCAGTCACAATAAATAAAATACAACAATCAATACCCTCTAATTATGAAAAATCCATTGTCTCAAACTTAGCAAAGATACTTAAAATATTCAAAGAAAATCAGGTCTTTTCTTGACTTGGAGAAATGAATATTCTGTGTTGGAAAGTTATCATTAGAGAATCTGTATTTCCCACCTTATAGAAGTCAAACTGTGTCACAGAGACACTAAGTAACTTGGCTCTCAGCAAATGGTTAGTAAGTGGCAGGGCTTGCCCCTGAACCCAGGTTGTTAGCCTTTACAATCGAAACAATGAAACAGTCAAGCAACCAATACAAAATCAAAAGGACATTTACAGAGGTTTTCTAATTAAGAACATTTGAAAAACACTTCAAAAACAATTACATATGCACATACACAATATTTTTGCTACTCTCATTTAACCTGACAGGGTAAAAATTAAGGCCATGCAAAATATGCAAAATTTATTTATGAAGTAACAAGGTGTCTGACACTGGGTTGTATGCTCTCACACACAATAAATACTACATTAAAAACCCACTGCCATCAAGCTGATTCCGACTCATAGCAACCCAATAAAGAACTGCCCCCACAGAGTTTTCAAGGAACAGCTGGTGGATTTGAACTGCCGATCTTTTGGTTAGCAGCCCAGGTCTTTAACCACTGTGTCAGCATGGCTCCAAACACGAAAGACTAGTTGTCTCTAAGTGATGGAATTTGCATGTTATTTTCATTATAGTTTTTTGTTCATGTGTCAGCATTTTGATACAATGAACATATGTCAAAGCAATATTTACAGTAATGCTCATTGCTGTTATGCGCCATCTAGTCGATTCTGGTCTCATAGCAACCCTGTGAGACAGAGCAGAATTTGCCCACAGAGTTTTCTAGGGTGTAATCTTGCCAGGAGCAGATCGGCTGGTCTCGCTGGAGGGCTGGTTAGATTCCAACCGCAGTCGTGCTCAGCTGTCGGTGCCACCACGCTCCTCTAAATCATTTTTAGCATCTGAGAAATGATTAGACTTTCTATTCCATGCTCTCATTGTCATCATCACTAGGTAGAGGCTGAACTTGCTTTAAAGGCCCTCCTGACTGTCACCGCTGAAGGCCTGACTTACCCGGCTCAGCTGAGCAACGATCCATCACACAGCGGGTTAGAATACAAAGTCAAGCACTACGTTATCAGACAGGCCTACAACACACCCTTCCACTTAACACATTCATCACCCTACAAAATTTAATCTCTGGTGACCTGCACATTTACGACACTGGATAAAAATCAGGGATATATAACTCGCTACAATTATCTTGCATAGACCCATCTGAAACTCACCTTAACCACAACCAATTCTCACACCTCCTGCCTCTTCTCATACTGTGTAAAAACAACAAATACCCCTTAAGCTGTTGGTGACACGTGTTTGACGTGTCAAGGACTGTTGGCACTCTGGATGTGGACTTTCCATAATGCTTTCCAGGGGACTGAGAATGTCTGGGCTCCAGCTCAGGCTTTGCGTTAGGATTTGGAGAACTAAAGAACTTGGCTGGTCTCCCGTGGTGAGGGATTTTCCCTCGAGTAGTCAGGATCATCTACCCTTGGTTGACTGAATTTTAGTTCCCTAATTAAGGGGCTAGTTGAAGCTTTGCTGAGTCACAGTTGATGGGCTTCGTAAGGCTATAAATTCCTCTTTCTTCTATAAACTCGTCTTTCCTCAAATAGTTTGTGTACTTCACGCTGGATTAATGGTGGTTTCAGAATTCAAGTGTGCTTAAAACTTATGCCCATCATTTTAAACATCCAATTCACTGGTTACTCCCCTGCCTTTAAAATGGTTTATTACTAGCTGTTATTTTTCAGAAGTTTTACACAAAAATATAGTCAAGTTTCCATGTCCCCCCTGCCCTAGAGTTTTTAAAACATCTTATTTTGTATGATTTTTGTTACAAGTAATGAACGAATACTGATACACTACCATTAACTAAAGGCTACAGCTTATTCAGACTTCCTTTGCATTTACCACATTACATGTAGCTGTCCTGTCTCCTTGGGCTCCGAATGGCTGTGAGAATTCTCAGACACTCCTAGGTTTTGATGACCTTGACAGTTTTAAGGAGTATTTGTCAGGTACAGACGATGTCTCGCTGTTGGAATTTGATGTTTTTCTCATAATTAGATGGATGACATAGGTTTTCAAGAGAAAAGACTACAAAGTACCCTTTTGTCACACTGTTATCAAACAAGTATACAATTACTGCAACATCATGCTGTAGATATTGACCTTGATTACCTGGCTCTTCAAAGTAGTGTTTCTCACTGGCAAGTTACTCCACACCACATCCTTTTGAAGTAAGTCCCTCTGTACAAGTCACACATAAGATGTGGGAGTTGTGCTCTCTCCTTTAAGGCAGCATATTTACAGAATTTCTTTGAAATGGACTTCACAGGAAATTTATCTCCTTCCCTCATTAGTAATGAATTCAATTATTTATTTCAGGATAGGCATCTAGCTCTTTATTTACACTCTGGGTTGTAATTCAGTATTACTGTATTTATTCTGCTCTTCAAATTGTTACAGTTTTGGCCATTCACTGGCAGCTCTTTCACTTGGCTGCTGTTATCTTTTTCTTTTTGTTATATTCTCCTTCTAAGTTTTTGTTTTGTTTACTCTCTCACTTTCTGGCATTTTACGATGGCCCAGGTTCACCATGTATTATTACCTACCTCTTTCCTACAATCAGCCAAAACAAGGAGTTCTGGTTCCTTCTACTGGAGAATGGTATTAGAAACCAAGATCCGTATGCTGGATGTGCTTGATGCCAATGGGCTACCATTTCTGCAGGCACTCTCAGCTGACAGAACAAAAAATATATACATATACTAATCCATGCCTATGCACACAGATCTGTAAATATTTCTACACTTAGACATCTGTATCTACATAAGTCTAACATGAGTTCTTATTAATGTCTACAACTCGAATCCATTACTCCTCTTGCTGATCCACAAATGTTGACTTCAGCAGTGAGAAGCCTAGCTCCTACCATCTGCTACACATTTACTTAATTGCTCAGTTTCAGTCTACATGTGCAGCAGTAAAACACGTACCAATCAGAACTGTTACTTTACAGCCCGACGGAAACAATTTCATCAACTAGACTACAGTGTTTATGGGCAGTTAAAGGAACTTAGCCTTACAGACTCCACTCATTTCCAAAGTTACTAGGTCAGCACACCTAGCCTACTCAGTAAGGTTGTTCCTTACATGTATCATTCAGTTCTTTTGTTATATTCATTCCATCCTGGATGCACAGATTTCCTAAGGAGTTTTTAAAAACTGTGCACATTAAGGTTCTCTCTTTGTGCTACAGAAGTTCCATGGGTTTTAACACTGCATAATGTTATATTACCCACCATTACTGTATGCTTTTTCAGTAACTGGTAATTGGCATAACCTGGTTCAAGTCTCCAAGTGTACAAAAACACACTTCTCCTTTTGTCTAGACAGACTGTGCAAGCAAGGTGACTTATGGTGAATATGTAACCTTCTTTTGAAGGACATGGATCTTTATTATATATTGAGTAGTAATCCAAGCACTCTAAACAGACTAGTATTTCTGAGTATTCTTAGAGATAAAATTAAAACCATTTTTCACATCAGGACAGAGAGCATACAGGATAGGAAGTATCCAACATGAACTCACACAGACACTAAATGTGACAGCCAGGATTTGAACCTGCGCATGCAGGCTCAGGCCACATAGGCTTAGGCACACATCACCACTGCCCACCCACAGAGTACAAATAATAACACATCACTGGGAATCTCAAAAGCACAGGAAGAAATACTTCAAAGAAGACACAGGCTCTGAGCTGAATAACTAATAGTGTGACTAGGCCATTATGCCCGCATAAACTAATCTGTGTTACCACAGGCCTAACAAGTCCTTTGAGAACTGGGATCAAACCCCTCATATGGTTTTGATAAATGGTATTTTTCTTCCCATTAGTTCATGATCCCAGTTCCTACCCCCAAGTCCTACCTGACATACTGAGGCTGCCCTCAGTGAACAGATGCATGCATTCCCTACATGATCACCATGGTAACAGATCCACTACTTACATTAAACTTTCTGAGTCTGTGTGTGTGTGTTTTCTTTTTGTTAAAAAAGAAGCAACAAGCAAAAATATACACAATAGGCTTACATAGGTCTCAAATATTACATCCTAAAATATCAGTAAGTGACAACTGCTAGAAATCTCAAAATTTTTTAAATGTCTGCAATCAAAACTTAATACCACACTCCTCACCAACACACACAAATCCAGGACATTCTTCAATCAGTGTAAGTATGTTCCCATCCCGGGAATCTCATTCTCTACCCAACTGCCTTTTGTTAAGAACGTAAGAGTTGAGGTGGTCAATTAGGAAAACAGGCCACAATGCAAGCAAAAATTAAGCCTTTACTTAACTACCAAGACAGTGCAAGCAAGCAAATTTAGAAAAATACTTCAGCCAAGGTCTCCATAAATAGGCCTCTGCTGAGGCACCTCAGAAATATGTATGAGCACAGCTCAAAAGGTCAAGTCCTTGACTGCAACTCCCTCCAGAAAACACCAACGCACTGCTTGTGTACCCAGTATGATGAGTGCAGGGAAATGTCCCACAAGACCTACCTGCGAAAGCCACGCTATGGCCTATGGTGGGGCCTGAATGATCACTCTCAAGATTTCAACCAGGAGCACACCTCACCTTTCCCACCTTGTAGCTGCCTAGCCCAAACTTTCAATCATTTCAGAGTACTCTTCAAGTATTTATCGCCATGTGTACCTTGAACAAACTTTTTAAATTAGTATACCCTGTCACTTTATCCCCTAATTTGTATATTTTCATTGTAATTATTATGATATATTTTAATCAACTACTGCTGACTTATCCTAGTAGAATGTAAAGTTACTTGAAGGCAGGGAATTAGGGAAAAAATACTTATAACATATCCTCTAATACAATAATCTCAAATTGATATAAGCTTTGAAAAATCGCTTTTCTAGGAGTTATTCATATGTAATCATTTAAACATCTCCAGATGTTAATTTTCATGAAACTATAAAGAATATCTTAGGCAACTTACCTAAACACTATCTTACAGGTATTTTCAACAATCAAATCCTGCTGCCAATGTGTGTAGCAGGCAAGGTCATTAACGGTCATGAAGAAAATTGTGGTTTTTCACAAAGAGTCAGGAACTCAGGAATAAAGATTCACTGTTGCATTAAAAAAGAACCCCTCTTCATTTCTGATGCCTGATTATTGACCACTTTTAAGTCTTATCTCTGTCTGCTTCTCCACATCTGGAAAAGCTGAAGAGAAAGCCCAAGTAGTGTTTATTCTGGCATCACCAGGAAGTTCAATCCAAATGGGTGGACCTTCACATCAGCCCCATTCCCTGAAAAGCCAAGCCAATCACCCTCCCCTGCTTTCAATTTGTAATCAACATTTCCAGACCCTGTGATGTACGGGATCATTACTACTGGTATCCACAACAAATCTGATGGGGGTTCTGTTGTATGTTGAATTGCCATCTCAAGAAGGAATGTTCAAATCTTAATGGCCAGTATCTGTGAATAGGACCTCAGCTGGAAACAATGTCACTGCAAACGTAATTAGCCAACATGATAAGGATAAGCCCTAATCTTGTTACAACACAGAAGGGTACACATGAAGATCACCCAAATGGACACACCACATTGAATGATCCATGTACAAACAAAGGAGTGCCAGGTTACTGGCCAGCACCTGACAGCAGGAGAGGAAGGAAACAGACTCTCCCTTAGAGTCTATGACCCTCTAACGGACCCAATCCTGCTACTACCTTGATTTTGCACTTCTAGCTTCCAGAACTAAGAATCATTTTTTGTGGTTTTTCAGCAACTCAGTTTGTAGTGTTTTTTTAAAGGCAGTCCTAGGAAAATCAGAGTCTGTGGATTGGCCCCTGGTGGAAATTAACAAAACTGATTTGACAGATGAATACATAAAGTTCCTTGTTTATGAGTATCAAAAAAATTCTCATTGTGTATGTTCATTTTTAAGGGGAAACTCATAAACATTCATCTTTTTACATTGATTCCACAAGACTTAGAGGGACTAGCTTTGTTCATACTTAATAGAACAGGTACCTTGTGTTTATCATGGCCCTAGGTCCATTTTTATGTCACCACTCTCAAAAAAAAGAACCTCTTACGTATTCTCTATATTTTCCCTCAGAGGACACAGGGAAGAAATGTAAGTTAAATATGTAAATTGAGATGAAGTGGATGGGAGAGAAAGATAATCAAAGGAACAAATTGGAACAACGTGATTAGTAAAGCTTGAACTTTGAATAAAGACTTTGCCACATACATTACCAGTTGCCATCAAGTCAACTCCAATTCATGGGGACCTCGTGTTTGTCAGAACAGAAGTGTGCTCCACAGGGTTTTCCAGCAGCGATTTTTCAGAAGCAGGTCAGCAGACCTCTCTTCTAAGTTGTCTCTGGGTGGACTTGAACCTCTAACCTTTCAGTTAGCCGCTGGGCAGTTAACTGTTTGTACCACCCAGGGAGTCTGCCACATACTTCACATCTAAATAATTCTGCTCCACAACTGAGTCTCTGATATCTAGCGAGAAGTGGGCCACATTTAACGGTTTCCAACACTCATTACATTTGTGTATTTTCTCTCCAGCATGAATTCTCTCCTGAAGAGACTGGTAGGAATGCATGAATTCCTTACCACACTCATCACATGTATAAGGTCCCTCTCCACCATGAATTCTTTGACGCTCCATAAAGCTTGCACTTTGGGTAAAAGTCCGGGGACGTTCAATACGTTTGTAATGTTTCTCTCCAATGTGAACTTTCTGGTGGTACACAAGGCTTGAACTATGAATAAAAGCCTGGCCACATTCATTACATTCATAAGGTTTCTCTCCGGTATGAATTCTGTAATGAGTTGTAAGGCTCGAACTCTGAGTAAAGAGCTTACCGCATACGTTACATTTATATGGCTTCTCTCCTGTATGGATTCTCTGATGTTTAGCAAAGACCGATCCCCACTTGAAGGTTTTGCTACACTGATTACATTTGTAAGGTTTCTCTCCAGTATGAATTCTCTGATGTTCCACAAGGCTTGAATTATGGATAAAAGCCTTACCACAATAACTACATTCATAAGGTTTCTCTCCGGTATGAATTCTATAATGAGTTATAAGGCTCGAATTCTGAGTAAAGAACTTGCCACATACATTACATTTAAATAACTTCTCCCCATTATGGGTTCTCAGATGGCTAGTGAGATTTGAGCCCCACTTAAAGGCTTTGCCGCAGTCATTACATTTGTAAGGTTTCTCTCCAGTATGAATTCTCTGATGTTCCACAAGGCTTGAATTATTGATAAAAGCCTTACCACATTCATTACATTTATAAGGTTTCTCTCCAGTATGAATTCGGTGATGTTTCACAAGGTTTGCTCTTTGGATAAAAGCCTTGCCACACACAACACATTTGTATGGTTTCTCTCCAGTGTGGATTCTCTGATGTTTAGTGAGAACTGAGCGCCACCTGAAGGCTTTGCCACACTCACTGCATTTGTAAGGTTTCTCTCCAGTATGAATCCTCAGATGATTTGCAAGGTTTGAATTCTGACGAAAGAACTTGCCACAAACCTCACATTTATACGGTGTCTCTCTGGTATTAGTGATGCTTGATCTACACTTAAAGGCTTTGTCACACTCATTACCTTTGTAAAGTCTCTGCACTGGATGAATTCCCTGAAGATTAGTAAACATGGATGTTTGGCTAAAATCCACTCCACATTCATTATAGCTGTAAAGTTCTTTTGTAATATGAGTTTTCTGATACTGTGTAAGTAATGCAGGATGCATGAACATCTCCCCATAGTCACTGAAGATGTTGGTTTTGACACCCGGAGGACTTTCCTGAAACGGTGAAACTGAAGACTCATTACTAGTAGTCTTCTCTGCTTGCTTATATTCATACAATTTCTCTCCAGTTTGAAATCTCTGCAGGTCAGGTAGATAGGACTGAAAGCTGAGACCAATCTTATTTTCAAAACATGTCATATACTCGTTCCCTTCATCTCTTGCAATGTGTGGTTCTATTCCTAGACTGAGATCTTCATTATAGGTCATAGTTGCTCCTTTGTCATTTCTTTCATCATCTCCCCACTGATTCTCAAACTCATGTATATTTTCCCTGACTTGCCTGAAGTCAGAATCCTCAATGCCATGGTACTCCTGTCTTTCTAACGTCACTGTCTGCAGTAATTCTCCTTTACTAATGATCTCTTTTGATGGCACTTCCTCAGTCACACACATAGGAGAGACATCTAAAAGACAAAAAGAACCACAGCTTCCTATTAGCTACAGTTCGAAAATATTTTATATCAACAAACTTAATATTACTCTAAAAATAATACTTCTAATGAAGTGACTTGTGAAACTGCTTAGTCATAATCTTCAAATGTTTATGACACAAAACTAATAGGATTCCTTACCAAACAAAGGGTGATTATATACAATTCAAATCATTTTCAGGGAAGGCCACTTGAATCATGTGAAATCATATGTTTGGATCCCTTCACACAATCCTTGCAACAAAAGAGGCATGAAGTGAGGGATACTCCTATGATTTATACTATCAGATATACAACTGTAATTATGAATCAATGGAAATTAATGTATACTTGTCTGAAATTATGAATTAACAACTATCATAAAGCAGAATTAATTAAGCTTATTTTTGTTGTCATTTGTCACTGTCATATGGGCCCCTGTGTGACTGATGGTAACCCCCTGCCCAGTGAAGTCAGATCACCGTGATCCACAGGGTTTTCATTGGCTGATCTGCAGAAGGAGATCACCAAGCCTTTCACCCTAGTCTTAGTATGGAAGCTCCCCTGAACCTGTCCAGCATCACAGCAATATGCAAGCCTCCACTCACAGACAGGTGATAGGGGTGCTTCAAGTGCACTGCTGGGGGATCAAACCTGGGTCTCTAGCATGCAAGGCCAGAACTCTACCAGTGAATCACCACTGCCCTCTAAGCAACCATAAGACTGAAAATACAGAATGGCTTCTACAGCATGATGTCAGCAGCGGCAGTTACATGCAGAAACAAATGCTGGCAGTTCCACAGAGATCCACAGAAGAGTTCGTTACTGAGAGAGGCGGTCAGCAACACCAGGATCTGAGTCAACAAGACAAGGTGAATGCTATGTGAAACATAGTTTTAAAAGATGACAAGGAACAAGTCCATCTTCATATGTTAAATGAACAATGGAATTTTTAGACCTTTAGAAATTTTGTGGAAAACACAAGTGTTATATGCAACAGCGGTGGACAGGTACATGAGGTACAAGAAACTGGCTGAAAAAAACCACACTGCGCTTGATTAGGTTTGACTCATAGTGATCCTAGAGGTCACAGCAGAACTGCTCCATAGAGTTTCCAAGGAGCACCTGGCAGATTTGAACTGCCAACCTCCTGGTTAGCAGATGTAGCACTTAACCCACCATGCCACCAGTTAAGTTCTTATAAAATAGGATAGATCTTCATTTGATAAAGTAAGTTGTACGTGGTAAACCTAGAAAGAGTAACCAAACCGAAACCCACTGCTGTTGATTCCAACTCATAGCAACCCTACAGGTCAGAGTAGAACTGCCCCACAGAGTTTTCAAGCAACACTTAGCAGATTTGAACTGCTGACCTTTTGATCAGCAGCACAGCATTTAATCACCATGCCACCAGGGTTTCCACTAAAGATTAATAAATTAAAATAAAGCATTTGTAGGGGGAAAAAAATACGAACTCAGTGAAATTTAAACAAACTTCAATGAGTCATATTTACAAAACCTAAGGCATACTCTAAAAAAATGCAATTAATTTTATATAACAAATGACTGTAAATCAATTTAAAAATTTCATATTAAGACAGTACCTTGATTTTTACAAATACATTCTCAAGATACCCAAAATTCCCAACGTGAAAAACTCAGTTAAGTGGAAATGTGAACTTTAACACCCAAACCAAACCTGTTATAGTGACCCTACAGGACAGAGAAGAATTGCCCCATACAGTTTCCAAGGAGCGGCTGGTGAATTCAAACTGCTAATCTCTGGTTAGTAGCCCCAGCAGTGCACTTCAACTACTTCAACCACTTCAACTTGAACCACTACACCATCAGGGCTCCCACCTACCCACTGCCCTCGAGTCGGGTCTGACTCATGGCAACTCCCAAGGTAGGAACTAATTCAGGTGAAATAAAAGTAAAAGGAAAAACTAACACCGGCTTTCCACAAAATCCTGGAGGTTTTGGAAAAATGACTGCTGAGTGATAACTACCAGCACTTGAGAAGGAAATCTTCTTGTAAAACATGTACTACTCATTCCTTGATCTCACACACCAACAAATTAGACACATACAGCAGAGAATACTAAAAATATCACCAAAATTATGTAACCGACAATTAAATAAACCAGTTCATTTATACACAGAAACACTGAAGATGAATGACTTAAAAACATTTAAGTGACTTAAATGTTTTAAACAAAACAAATTAGAGTTTAAAAAGGCAGTCATCATTTAACTTCCAAAGCTCCTTCACTATGAAGTGTCCAAATCATATTTACTGAAGAAGAACGAAAAACGGCACACACATGGGATGACTAGTGTAGAGTGAACAACAGTTTGGACAAGGGCCTCACAGACAAGGGGTTGTGAACTCAGACAATCTTCTCCCAAGGATAAATTCTAACTACCTCGGATCAGCAGCGCCAAGGGAATGACATCTACCAAAGACAGCTGCATTGTCTTTGAGACGCTGTAAACACTCCACAAAAACCAGAAACATCTGAAACTACTTGTCAGTCAGGCTCTCATATTTTCTATCTTAGCTACGTCATTTCATGTCTAGCCACTCATGGGCAGGTCAACAGGTCCGAGCTTTAAGCACGTGGGTCACACGTGGGTCCAACTCCGGGTACTTTGGGCTGGCCAACCCCACTACTCCTTTTAAGTTTAACAGTTCACTGGAACAACTCACAGCTCACTGGAAACACCATACTTGTGAAAACAGTTTTAACAGAACAGAAAAAAATACAACTTAAGATACACATAAGGGGGAGTCCAGGAGGGGTTCCAGCATGAAGCCTGAATACCTCCAGGGGAAATGCTTACTCTCCTAAGAATAGCTGTTTACTCTCACCAACCAGGAAACTCTTCAAAAATGAAATGCTTCAGGAAATCCTTTGGCTGGGCATATCTTGTTCTATCACTTGGGACTGCCTCAAGAGCGCTCTCGGTTAAGCAACGCCACATGACCTATGAGTGCCACTACTGCTTCCGGTCTAGCCCAGCTCTCAACTGGTCCAGCTCTTATTACAGCAGCTCTTCATCACAGTAGCAGCTCTCACCTGAGTCTGGGAAGGTTGTAAGTGCAGGGACTTCTATGTCCCAAAGGAGGTATTGTCCCTCTTTAATCTTACTCAACCAGAAGCCCCATCACAGCCTTCCTGTTTCAAGCATTTTATAAGCCTGTTTACACGTTTTAAGAGTCCCCGATGGTGCAAACAATTAAGTACTCAACTATTAGCTGAAAGGTTGGTGGCTGGAATCCACCCAGAGGTGCCCCCTAAGGCAGGCCTGACAATCTACTTCTAAAAGGTCACAGCCTTGAAAACTCTACGGAACAACTCTACTCTACATACATGGTGTAACCACCAGTCAAGGGACTGGCAGGCTTACTAACAACCACCACGGGCTCCGCATGGACTCTTAGTTACTGGGCAGGATTCCGAGCCAGACTAGAGCAAAGGTAACAAATTCTCAGGAGCGCTCAATTACCCACCGCTGTGGACTGGACTATGTCCCCCCCAAAATATAGGGTGTAAATCCTACATCTGTAGTTACAATCCATCCGGGAACAGATTTCTCTTGTTTTATTAATAAGAGTGTATGGTATGTATTAAGCCAATCTCTTTCGAGATACCAGACAGCAGATTAAGCAAGCACAGAATAACTCACAAGATGAGAAGAGCGATGGCATGCCACACAAAGAGCACCAAGGAGCCAAGGAACAGGAGAAAGGAGAAAAATACCTTCACACAGAGCCGACAGAGAGAGCGAGCCTTTCCTTAGAGCCAGTGCCCTGAATCTGGACTTTCAGACTCTTGAACAGTGAGAAAATAAACGCGTTGAATACCACAAATACCAGCCACTTGCGGTATTTGTGTTACTGCAGCACAAGATGATTAAGGACACCCAAGAAGCTCTGTAAGTTGTTCCCCTCCCCCCAAAACAAGAGCAAAAGGCCACACAAGACAGTTCACTGTGCCAAAGGTGTTGGTCTGCCACAAAAGGGCCGGAAACAAAGGGTGCACGAGGCGATTCCGCACCCCGCACATACAGCCACGAAGTATGGAACAGCAGGACAGAAGAAATAGCTGGGAGGCCTAAACAGACACAGAGGGCTTAACACAGCCCCATGCAACCTGCTGGGGCCCCAAGTGCAATGAAGGGGTGGTATTTTCCCATCTCGAGGGGAGGTCCCAAAGTCCATGGAAGGAGAATGGAACCTGGGTAAGTTCTGGCATCAGGACAACGGTGCCCTCATTCCAGCCTGTATGAACTGAGAACTGAGGATCAGACAGAATTAAATTCAGAAGGAGAAGCCAAGGGAGCAAGATGATTCTTGGAAGTGGTCCTCCCTGTCCCTCTCAAAGCCACGGCATCAGAAAGTTCACAGGGACCAGATCATGGTATATTGCAGGTCATAATACAGACTCTGTCCTTGTCTCTGATTGAGCTGGAACACCACCAGGCAGGGGAAGGATGAACCATCTAACAAACGCCATACAACAGTGGGGTGGGGAAGACAGAGGGAGAAATATTTCTGTTGCAATTTCAAATGAAACAGACCAGCACTTTATGGTTCTGAGCACCTACAGGATGTCAGTCTACTGGCCTCTTGCTATAGGGGAGTGGAGAGGCTGGAAAGGAGGGGACAGGAGATTGTTAGAGGATATGATATGTATGAAACAAAAAGGAGGAATGTGCTGTCACCACACAAGGAGAGCAGAAGGAGCTGCAGATAGGTGAGCATGCAAATTTGAATTGTACTGTAAACTTTCACTCAATCAGAATTAAAAACAAAAGAAATAGAGTTGTTTTCCTATGTGAGTAGTTTCCCAAACAATAGTTAACATTATGGATTCCTCAAAGCACACCTCAGTCCACATCTGTGTTCGCATCTTCACACATTCCAACATACCTGGGTTCTTTGCTACGTTCACCTTCTTTTCCCCCGTCCAGGGTTCTATTCCTTTTTTCAAAATGGAGATAATATTCATCTCAGAAAGAGACACTTCTGTTTACAGGAAAAAAGAAACAGGAGGCATTACAGCTTTTTTAGAATACAATCCAAATTGTTTTTTAAGCTAAGAACACCACAGATGTCTCCAGAAATATACTTCAAAAATTCATTCACTGACCTAAGCTTCCTTTGGAAACCTTAGGGAATGTTTTTAAATATACAGCTATCTAGAGTTCCTCCAAGAACTACTAAATCAACAGCTCAGGAGGAAAGTCAGAGCCTTGCATGTATTATAGTCCAGCCCCCAGATTATGTGCTTACCCGCACTCTGGAACTAGGAGAAAAGGGAAGGCTGAAGACCAGATGCTGTGCTATGACGCTTATCACTTCTGAATCAACTTCAATCTCAGCCACGAGAACAGAGATTTTAAAGTCCATCACACATGTCAGGGACCTCCAAGAGGCACATAAGGGAAAAGGCCAAGACACAAAAGGGCAGATCCCAACATCTGGAGGAAGTCACGCTCACCCAGGGAGACCAGGTTGCTATAGTTCTCCAGCATCACGTCCCAGTACAGAGTCCTCTGAGCAGCATCCAGGCAGTCCCACTCCTCCTGAGAGAATTCTACGGCCACGTCCCGGAATGTCAACAGTTCCTGTAACGAAAAACATGTCTCACCATGTGGACACAGGAGAGTTGTTTTGTCCTGACAAAATGCAAAGAGAGGTGTAAGGATCAACCAGGTTGATGTGAGCTTTCTGACAGATTCCTATGAAACAATGTTAAGCAAGTTTCATAGCCCAAGTTTTGTTTCCAGAAGAAGGACCTGGCAATTTCCTTCCAACAATCAGCCAATGAAAAGCATAGAATCACAACAGTCTGATCCACCAGTGTTTCATTCTACTGTGCGTGAGGTCACCATGAGAGGGCCAACTCAACAGCAACAAATGATAACCATTTTATTGTACTTTTCTATCACATGATATGAAATCCATTAAATCACTGGGGGATTTCATTTTTGTGGATGGCATAAGAAATGCACAAACGAAAAAAATTCCAACAAGTGGTCATGTAGAAGAGCTACATGTTGTGCTCCACATACAAACTCTTACACAGTTTTTTGGATGAGCAACAGGAGGACTGGTATGTTCAGGGCCAACCAAGCCCACCGTGGCCTTAAAGAAAGATTAGAATCCAAACATTGTGAGGATGATGGTAAGAGCAACAACAAAACACTTTTGGACACATTACCATAGGCTAACCATCGTTCTATAGGCTTAACACAGACTGACTTACAGAACGACCTAATGACCCATGAGAAACAGATCTGTTACAGAGGAGGAGAACTGAGAGAGACTACAAAATGTGCTTCAGGTCACAGAGCTAATAATAAGTGGTAGGGCAAGCTCCTAAATCCTGGTGATCAGGCTTGAGAACTGAACCCAAAGAACCAAGAGATAAGTGACAGACACAGTGTTAAAGGTTGACTTAGAGATACCAAAAAAAAAAAACCCTGTGAAACAAGTTCAACGCCAACAACACAATACTGGGTAGAAGATCATCACACAATGTATGCATACACATGCAAATCTATAATCCATTAGTATTTGTACTCTTAATCTGCTGACACACTGTAGAAAAAGACTGAAGACCACAGAAAAGAGTTAAGGCATGTTTTAGGTTTTAAAAAAATAAACTCCTCATTAAATAAAGACATGACTCATAAAAACCCACAAGCTTATATATATGTGCACACACACATACACATACACAGGAAGTAACTAAAATCAGAAGAGTTGTTGGAAAATAACTTCTTTTGGATGACTTTTTATCAGCTATCATTTTTGTTCATACATATTGCAGCATTTTGGGTGCAAAAAAATGTATAAATGGTATTTAGGTTAGCTTGAAAAGTTATTTTATCTTATATAAACATCCGTTATTTTATCTTACGTGTATTTCTTCTGCTTTTGAGTCAATTCTGACTCACAGTGACCCTCTAGTATAGAGCAGAACTACCTCATTGGGTTTCCAAGGACTGCCTAATAGATTAGAACTGTTAGTTTTTTAGTTAGTAGCCACACTGCTTAACCACTGGACTACTAAGGCTTCTTATTTTATCTTAGGCCATTAAACATATTTTACAAAAATGGCAACAAATAAAGGAAACTTAAACTCAGATATCACTTGAATGTGTGTATGTAATAGTATAAATACAATTTTATTCATTTCAATGTAGAAATCAGGACATTAAAAGAAACAAATGTATACCAGCCTGAGATCAGAAGAACTAGATGGTGCCCTGCTATCCACAACAACCACTCTGACAGGGAACACAACAGAGTATCCCTGATGGAATGGGAAAAAAGTAGAGTGCAAATCTTAAAGTCTAATAAAAAGACCAGACTTCTTAGTCTGACTGAGGGTGGAGGGACCTCAGAAGACATAGCCCCAGACTCCCAGTTAGCCTAGAACTAAAACCATTCCCAAAGACAACAGACAAAGATTAGACTGGACAATAAGACATAAAATGATGCTGGTGAAGAGCGGGCTCCTTGGCTATAGCAGATACATGAAACTAAATGGGCAGCTCTTGTCCAGAGGTGAGATGAGAGGGCAGGAAGGGACAGGAACTAGCTGAATATTCACAGAAAGAACAGGGTGGAGAAGAGGGGTGTGATGTCACATTGTAGGAAGAGCAACCACGGTCACACAATGATGTGTGTACAAATTTTTATGTGAGAAACTTGCTTGAACTGTAAACTTTCACTTAAAGCGCAATAAAAAAAGATGTTGATACTAGCCATAAATAGTTTCAAATGGATAAATTCAAAGATAGCCAATAAATTAAAACAGATACACACGCCAATGGAAGTAAATGTATCTTATTCTACAAATCAAAAAAAAGATTCAACATTAGAAAACTTATTGACATAATGGTACATTAAGGGACTAAAATAGAAAAAAAATAAGAAAAAGAAAAAACCTTGGTATTAAGCAAGAAAATTTCAGCTAACATCTTAATCCACAGAAAACACTGGAAGCATTTCCACTAAGGGAAAGGTAGAGACGGGGAAGCCATCAGGACTCCCGTCATTTCTCATGGCACACAAAGCCTGAGTCGGGACAAAGGAAGAAAAAAAACACAGCGCTGGAACTGTTATTATTATTCACAGATGACATGACTGCAACCTTAAGAAAGAATGTATTAACTGAAAGGGTTACTGGAAATATCAATATACCAAAAACAGTATCTTCTCTTTAGTAAAAAACAAAAAAACTCCATGGCCACTGAGGCAATTCTGACTCACAGTGACCGTAGGGGACAGAGTGTAACCATTCCATAGGACTGTCAAGGCTGTGACTTTTAGGAAAGGAGACTGCCTTGTCTTTCTCCCCCAGAGCAGCTGGTTGGCTTGAAGCACAGAGCTTCTGGTTAACAGCTGAGCACTTAACCACTGCACCACCAGGGCTCTTTTACTCTTTAGTGGGACTAGTTAAAAAACAATTCACACTCATCAAAGCCCTACGCACAGCTAGTGTTTCCATTAGCACATATACTACATCACATCTGCACACAAGACCTTTCCAGAACTATGTGAAGAAATTATAAAACTTTACCGAAGGAGAGACACAGGAGCCGGGATAGTGCAGTGGTTACAACACTCAGCTGCTAACTGAAAGGTCAGCAGCTGGACTCCACCAGTTGCTCTCAGGAGCAAGGTGAGGCCATCAGCTTCCATAAAGATTACAGCATTGGGAAGCCCTATGGGGCACTTCCATTCTGTCCTCCTGGGTCTCTGTGACTTGGAATCAACTGGATGGCACAGAGTTTTACTGAAGGCCACAGAAAAGATGCAACTAACTACTGATTTAACCATTATCCTTATCATCAACAATCACAAAAATCCCTATTGGTACATGTGGTAAGAGACCTCAGGACTACAGAAATGCTGGACAACCCACACTTCAAAGTAAAAGGTGGATTTCAATAAAAATTAACTTGATTGAAGTTCAACCCATCCTCTTAGCAGGATGTGAGCTGAACTATTCTTTGATTACCCCAAGAAATGTCAATCAACTCAGGTCTGTCAATTATCCAGCCACGGCACACTAGGAACAAGCCGTCGAGTTTACAGCTTACTTGGGAAATGCCCATCAACTCAGGAAATCCCCTATCAATTTCCCCCTCCCCCCAACAAATCCAGGGCCAAAAAGGATGCACAGGGGGACGCAGGAAAGCCTAGCAGCATAGTGGTTAAGTGCTACAGCTGCTAACCAAATGTTCAGCAGTTCAAATTCACCAGGAGCTTCTTGGAAACTCTATGGGGCAGTTCTACTCTGTCCTCTACGGTCACTGTGAGCTGGAACTGATTCGATGGCAGTGGATTTGGTTTTTCTTGGTAAAGGAACCCACTGCACGACAAACACCCTCTAGCACTGATGTCCTACTGAATTTTCCACTCCATTTCAAATCGTTAATATTTTGGAACCAGAAACACGCTGATTCCCTTGCTTTGCTTCAAATGCATTATACAACTAGGTAGAGCAAGTTTTCTCTTTATTAGTCTCTGTTATGGATTGTGTTGTGTCTCCCTCCAAAAAATGTATGTATGGATTTGACTTGGCTACGAGTCCAAGTATGGTGCCATTCCTCCCACGTGTCATGAATCCTGTCTCTGTGATACTGATGACAGAGAATGGGAAGCACTGTGCCGGTGAGGCAGGACTCACGTTACCCGCTGTGGGACGTATGGGAGAGAGGTGAGCAGAGTTCGAAACCTCTTACCGCCAAGAAGCAGCACCAAGAGCAGAGCACGTCTTTTGGACCTGAGGTTCCTGTGCCAAAATGCTCTCCATGCATCTGGACTCAGCCTACCAGACTGTTGCAAATTCTCTTACTGAATGGACTTATAACTCATAAATGGATTTGTGGTTTACCGGACTGTGTCAATAAAATTTCTCATAAACTCTTTCACTCGTGGTATTTTCTGTTAAAGCAGTACCAGGTAACTAAAACTGTCTCTTTCTCCACAGTTTTCCAGTTTGGTCCTACCCATCAATATGGAACATAAACGTGCAGCAGCTTTAATGCAAAGGAGGCTTGGTGGTGCAGTGGTTAAGTGCTTGGCTGCTAACAAAAAGGTCAGTGGTTCACATGCAGCTGCTGCTAAGTGTAGAGAAACACGGCAATACGCCTTCTTAAAGATTACAGCCTAGGACACCCTGTGGGGCAGTTTCACTCTGTTCTACACAGTCACTACGATGGTGACAGGTCTGGTTTGCTTTAATGCCGGCCCACAGAGAGCTGACAGGGCCTCCAGATGTGGCCTCTAAACTCTCCTGCTACTTGCGCTCACTGGGCCCATGGGACCCTCTCCCCGACTCCCATCAGGACTCATGTGAACCTTTCCCAGAAGGACATCACCCAAATGGAGCCTCTTTACAAGTCCCTTGTCACTGGTCGTGGTGAAATGGACTCTTGTGTGGAGGTACGGGGGGCCCGAGGGAAGGCCCTGGGTGAGTGTTAGCAAACACGTCAGGCAGGACACATCACGGTGAGAGGAGCTGAGCAAATGGTCAGCACAGCATTTCAGGAAGGAGAGGACATAGCCACCAACTAGAAACATGACTGTTACCTGGAAAAAGGCCATTCTGGATGCCTCTTTCTTTGTTCTTCAGGGTGTCGTTCTCAGGTAAGATCTGTCTTGAGAAGTCAATCCTGAGTGTGGAAAATAAAATGCTGGTAAATGCTTTGAACAAATGCTTTCAACATCCCCTTCTTGTGCCAGAACCACACACAACCACACACACAGGGAACACCTTACCACGAGGACGCAGGGGCAGTAACCTCCTACATGGAGACCAACAGGTGAGTGTATTGCTCTCCCCTCCTGCTGAAGCCCACACTCCTGCTGCTGCAGGGGGACATGGGATGGGATGACCCTTCACTTCAGGTCCCACACCTGCCCTGACACCACACCTTGTGTAGAGCAGCGCCCCTCGCCCCCTATCGGAGTGCACATCGTTCCCAGTCTTCAAGAAACAATGACCCAGGCAGAACCTTGTGCTCAATGCTAGAATCACGTGGGGGCACTTCAACTATTCTTGAGCCTGGGTCCCACCCCAAATATTTGAAGGGCAATCTCCGGGGCGCGGGCACAAGTGATGTATTTGCAAAAGATGTTAGTAATCCAGCATGAAGCCAGGGCTGAGCCTGTTCAGAGGAGGCAAGGCCAGCACACCTCCTGCCTGCTGCTCTTCCCTCCCCATATGCCTTACTAACACCTGTATCCTGACAGTCGACGGGGCAGGAGCAGAGAAACATAGAGAGCAGGCATTATGTGCCAGGGTTGGGGTGAAGGTGTGGCTGGAACCTTAAATGAGGGTTAGAGAAAGTGCTCTGAGACACCGAGAACACAGCAAAGAGCTGAGAGAGGAAGGGTTTGCTAGATGCAAGTAAGGAGTCAGAGTTCAAGGACGAGCAACTGTCCAGCTGTAGGTCAAAGGCTGTAGGGATTCTGACCTCAGGAAGGGAAAGAGCCTCTGTGGCTTAGCGCACTGACGAAGGCAGAAACACGGATACGAGGTTAGAAAGGTCCTAAGGAAGCAGATCAGGAAGGGCCAGGGTCTTCACACATTTTCCACCTAGACCTCAAAGAATTTCGGAAACTATGTAATCCCTGATCCATTTTAAGTTCACATCTATTTTTCTTCCCATAAGTTAAAACATTTACAAATGATGTAGTACGTTGTACAGTTTAAAAGCTTACCGAGATGCTCACCTGAGCCCCAGGACGCTCAGCACACCCTTCTGGAAGCTCATGAGGTCCGCGTTCCACGGTTTAAGGCGGAGATGCCTGCATGAGGAGCCAGCTGTGAACATGTGTCTCGAGTTCAGGGTAGAGATCAAGATGCACCGCTGAAACTGGAAGAGATAAAGGTGTTCAAGGCCCGAAGCTGAGATGGCAGAGACAGGCGTCTGCACAGCCCGAAGGCTGAAAGGCCAAGAACGGGACCAGGCTCGGAGCGATTTTACAGGGAAACAGACGCGGATTCCCGACCAGCGGCGGAGCCCCAGGGCTCCGAACATGTCGCGGTAGCGCCACGATTTCCGGGGATGGATGGGACCAGCGCGCGGACTGTAACGTTAGGAGCGACCCCAGGGGCACGCATGTGGAGCACGCGCGCAGATTAAAACCAAAAGTCGAAAACTCACTCACCTGCTGGTACCGTCTCCCCGACCGTACGCTTCCGCGTCTGGCAACTGCGCATGCGCGCGGCCCAGGCGCCGCGCAGGGGAGTCAGCAGCGCTTGGGCGGAGCCGGACACCGTGAACCAAAACAAAGGAACCTTGCCAATCACTGCAGTCTGACTGCTGCGCCCCGTGGGCTGCAGAGGACGGTCTGTGAAGTTTTTATGGCTGAGACATTTGAGGACCAGAGATCACCAGGTCTGTCTTCCTGGGCACCTTGGAACGTGGAAACTCTTAAATTTCCTTGGTGTCCTGTGGACAAGGCTTGTCTCTCCTTTTAAACTTAGTGTTTCAAACAGTTGAGGCTAAAAGTTGAGCGTTGTATGGAACACTTAGACTAGCAGCTGTGATGTTTTCCACTTAAGCGGAGTCTAAAGGTATTATTTGTAGCTGGTCGTAGTAGTCAGGCAGGGCGCTGAAACTGGGTAGGGCTAAGTTCTGCGATGAGAATTTAAGAAATTTAACTGAGAGGAGCTGGGGCTCTCTGTGAGGTGGTGCAGTGTCTAAGAGCTCAGCTTGTAACCGAAGTCAGGAGATCAAATCCACCAGCCGCGTCTTCGAAACCCTGCGGGGACGTTCTACTCTGTCCTGCAGACTGACTAGGAGAATCCACTCAACACAATGGGTTGCAATGGGTTTGGTTTTGTTGCTCTTCGTATGATGAACCCTAAACAAAGTAAAATTAGATGAGTAAGTTTTCAGTAATCTCGTTTATACCCTCACTAATTTCCAAGACATGATCTGTTAACTGTGTTACTGTTGCTAAGTGCCACCGAGTCGCTGCTGACTCATGATGACCCTGTGTGCAACAAAACGAAAACACTGGTCTCGCTCCATCTTCACAGTTACTACGCTTGAGCCTGCTGTTGCAGCTACTGTCGATCCGTCTTTGAGTGTTTTCCTCGTGTTCATTCTCCACTTCACTGAGCATGGTGTCTTTCTCCAGGGATTAAGCCCTCCTAATGACACGTCCCAAATATGTGAGACAGTGTCTCACCATCCTTGCTTCTCAGAAGCATCTACTTTGAAGTATGTATTTTTCTCAGCTCCCTACATGTGGCAAACTTCAGGTAAGGATGAGTTCCAAGTCTTTTGGATAAAAGTGTACTCATATATTTATGAGGTCTTACATTTTAAAATGTTTTGTGAGCTTGGTTGCAAGGGGAGACACTGTGTGAGATGTCTGTGCATAATTCTACAAGCCTAAAAATAAAAGTTTATATTAAAAATGGGGTATGCAAATTTTAAATTGGATTGTACACTTCTACTCAATTACCAAAAAAAAAAAAGTTCACAGTATACATAAGAACTCACATAGAACTTTGGCTTTATAACTGAACAGTGTAGTTCGTATTCTGGTTCCACCCCTTGGTTCTAAGAATACTATTTCTTGTATATGTATTTTATATTTTTATTAGTGTAAAACTTCAAAGACTTCTGAATAACCCAGTGAGAAATAAAATTTACTTTTGTGAGTCCAATAATGACCCCTCCCTTTCTCTGGAAATAAACACTCCTATTTGTTCTGACTGTATCCTTGCAATGTTTAAAGAAATGGATGATACGTGAATATATGTATTTATGTGAACATTATATGTACTATTCTACAGCTATCATTTAAACAGTATATACTGAAGACTTTGTCGGTAAGTACATACTAACATTCTCGTACAAGCAGTCTCCTATTGGTGACGTGTAGGTTATTTTTACTTGTTTAAGCGAGATAGAGAATGTTCCAAAGACTATCTTCAGACAACTCAACTTTTGCAAGTAAACTCTGGTGGTGTGGGGGGTTAAGTGTTACACCTGCTAACCAAAAGGTCAGCAGTTGAAATCCACTGGTGCTCCTTGGCAACCTCATGGGAACAGTTCTACTCTGCCCTGTAGGATCACTATGAGTTGGAATGGACTTGATGGCACCAGGTTTGGTTTCCCTCCCCTCTGGTTTCTTCCTGTAGACAATGTAGCCCATAACTGTTTGCATTTGATTAATATGTTGAAAGATGCCAGCAAGGAGTCTTTCCCCAAACCTGAACCAGTATCCTCTGCTACTAACAATGTGTCTTTGCACCCATGGTCTCACCAGTACTTTTTATTACCACTCATTATAATTTTGCCAAAAGGGTATTTTTCCTATTTCCTGTGAGATTCAGCAAGCTTATTATTTACCAAGGTTCATCAGCATTCTGTGTAAGTCAAAGTTCCCTACACTTTTAAAAATAAGCTTTCTATTGTAGAGACTGTTTGAAGACGTAGCATATGATGAGAAACCAATGATACTGAAGGGAGAAGACAAAGCTGCATTGAAGGCATTGGCAATGAAAAAAAGGCTCTGGGAATTGATGGAATATCAGTTGAGATATTTCAACAAACAGATGCAACGCTGGAAGTGCTCACTCATCTATAGTGAGAAATTTGGAGGACCACTACCTGGCCCACTGACTGGAAGAGATCCACATTTATGCCCATTCCAAAGAACGGTGATCCAACTGAATGTGGAAATTACTGAACAATATCGTTGATACCACATGCAAGTAAAATTCTGCTCACTATCATTCAAAAGCGATTGCAACAGTATACTGACAAGGAACTGTCAGAAATTCAAGCTGGATTCAGAAGAGGATGTGGAACCAGGGATATCATTGCTGATGTCAGATGGATCTTGGCTGAAAGCAAAGAATACCAGAAAGATGTTTACTTGTGTTTCACTGACTATGCAAAAGCATTCGACTGTGTGGGCCATACTAAATTATGGCTAACGTGGTGGAGAATGGGAATTCCAGAACACCTAATTGTGCCCTTAAGGAATCTGTATATGGATCAAGAGGCAGTCGTGCAAGCACAACAAGAGGACGCTGCATGGTTTAAAGTCAGGAAAGGCATGTGTCAGGGTTGTATCCTTTCACCATACTTTTTAAATCTGTATGCCAAGGAAATAATCTAAGAAGCTGGATTCTATGAAGAAGAACAAGGCATCACGATTGGAGGGTGACTCATTAACAACCTGCATTACACAGACGATACCACCTTACTTGCTAGAAATGAAAATTTGAGACACTTACTGAAAAAGATCAAGAACCACAGCCTTCAGGATGGATTGCACCTCCACATCAGGAAAACAAAAAACTTCACAACTGGACCAGTAAGCAACATCATGATAAATGGAGAAAAGATTGAGGCTGTCAAGGATTGCATTTTACTTGGGTCCACTATCAAAGCCCTTGGAAGCAGCAGTCAAGAAATCAAAAGATGTATTGCACTGGGAGAATCTGCTACAAAGGGCCTCTTAAACTATTCAAAGGTAAAGATGTCACCTTGAAGACTAAAGTGCACCTGATCCAAGCCATGGTATTTTCAGTCGCATCATATGCATGCAAAAGCTGGACTATGAACAAAGATAACACAAGAAGAATTGATGCCTTTGAATTGTGGTGTTAGAGAAGAATGTTGAGTGTACGATGGGCCACCAAAAAAAACCAGATCTGTTCTGGAAGAAGTACAACCAGAGTGTTCCTTGGAAGCAAAGATGGCAAGACTGCGTCTTAGATACTTTGGACATGTTTTCAGGAAAGATCAGTCCCTGGAGAAGGACATCATGCTTGGTAGAGTGGATGGTCAGTGAAAAAGAGGAAGAGCCTCAACGAGACATATTGACCAATGGCTGCAACAGTGGGCTTAAGCATAAAAATGACTGTGGACATGGTACAGGACTGGGCAGTGTTTTGTTACTCTGCTCATACGGTCACTATGAGTTGGAAGTGACTCGATGGCACCTAACAACAACAACATTGTATTGTGTATTTTAATCCCTTAAAAATCATATTTGATGGTAGTATTTTCTCAGATACCATGTCTAACGTTTTACTCCTAATGTCTGTTTTACAGTAAGGTGTATATTGATATTTTTACATTGTTAAACAGCCACATCTTGAGTTGTGTCTTCCCTGGAAGGTGTGCACTGGCCACTTGAGAATAAATTCTAACACACTAATTCACAGTATTTTAATGTTTAATATTGTGTCAAACCATCTATCTGGACATCATTTTTTAAATTCCCTGATACATGAATTCAATTTTTTTAAGGTTTTAGGTAATTACCCTATGCCTCTTACCACATAATTAAGACATCTTCTGTTGCCAGAATAAACTCTAATTAGCTAGTGTGTGGCTTCTCAGGAAGACTGTACCATCGCGGTGCATTAGAATTGATAGTGCTTTATATTGTTTTCATTGTGTACTTGCTAGAAATCTGAATTTAATTATTCTCTATTTCATTTTCATTGTTGTTATGGATAGAATTGTTCCCTAAAAATGTGATGAAATGAGTTCCTTTATGTGACTTTTTGCCTTGGTTTTTTGGAAGAATGATTTGCAGTTTTTCCCTAAGCCTTCAGGAGTTACCTTTGCCTAGTTTTCTACCGTAGATGGTTTGTTCCATTTCCTGGATAAGCTGTGAACAACTCGACAGTTTCACACTTTCTGTTTGACCCTGGACTGTAGCGTGGCCTCTGACTCACATGCATCTTGTAGGGCTTTGTCAATAGACTATGCAAATGAAATTAACTATGCAAATGAGGTGTCTGCAGCCTACTATGTAAATTAAGTCTCTGTAGCCTACTGAGAGAGTACTGGTTGGGGTTTGTGGTGCCCAGCTGGAAGGGGCCATGCCTTGACAATGACAAGGAGTTGTGTATATAAGCAGTGAACACCACGGAGTTTTTCAGACAGGAAGAAGTGGGAAGAGAAGCAGCAAGAAACAGAAGGAAGAAAGAAGCATAGAGGATAAAATGAATCTGCTAATTGGAACATGGAATAAGGGCTGTAACACTGATAACAGCAAGAAGCATAGAAGTGGCCCAACGTCAGAGCCAGTGGCAACAGGCCCTGAAGGGCCCCAGTGGCACAGCTGGTGGCAGTGCAGGCCCAGAACGGTACTTGTAGCATCTGGTAGTGAAAAATGACAGAGCCAAGAACAGCCTATCCTGAGGGGGCCAAGAGGAGGCTTGCACGGCACAAAGGCCTGGTTCCCTTGCACAGCCAGGAGGAGCTGCGAGAACTGTTTTGCACTGAAGAAGGTAGACTTTGGCTACATGCTTCCTGAGCTTGAGTTGCAGCCTGTTGATGTGAATCCTAAGTTTTAGGGTTACTTCCATAATAAACTACTTAACTGTTAAGTATGGCCTATGAGTTGTGTAGCTGTTGCAATGATTATTAAAACCAGAAGAGAAGTTATGTGTCACTGAAAGATAGCTGGTGTCAGAACTGGTGAAAAGTTTGCAGAATGGAGGTATATCTGACCTCCACTTCACAATAATCAGTTTGGGGCTAGTCCTGGTGGTTATCCCCCATGAAGTTGGACAGGTTCCGATGCTACTATTACTGGTACCGCCCCTTTACAATGCTGTAAATCCTAACCCTTATACCCATGGACACAATTTTTTAATTGTAGTATTTTGTTATTGAGACAGTATAGTATATCATAAATCTGCTCTGAGATACAAAGAGCAGATAAACAAGCAGAAATAGAAGGGAAGATAAAAGCCACATGATCACCAAAGAACTAGTAATAGATGCTGAAACAAGACAAGGACTTTCTCCTGTACAGAAGACAGATTCAGATTCAGCCTTTCCCCAGAGCCTGCACCCTAGATTTTGGACTTACAGCATCCTAAACTGTAAGAAGATAAATTTCTGTTAGTTAAAACCACCACTTTTAGTATTTTGTTACAGCAGTACTAATTTTTTTTTTTTTCAAGTCAGGTTATAGCAGCCTGACAGAATGCTGGAAAGACTTATTCTGTAAAACACACACATGAAGATTACAAAATCTGGTAGTGTCAACCTGTCTGAAATTTTCATACAACTTGCCCCTAAAATAAATAAAATTTGATACAATATTTGGGATATCCTTTTTTTTTGCTGCCTTATATTTTGAAGATGAATTTGATTAGTTAGGTTTTACCTTCTGAGAGTTAATGTTAAGTCACCAGTTTTTCTGTAAGAGTAGTAGCTTATCCTGGATACATAACTGTGTGCAGTGTAATGTATTATTTAATAGGGCCTTCTAGCCATGGCTGGAAACCCTGGTGGCATAGTGGTTAAGTGCTGTATCTGCTAACCAGAAGGTCTGTGGTTCAAATCTGCCAGGTACTCCTTAGAAACTCTGTGGGGCAGTTCTACTGACCTGTAGGGTCCCTGTGAGTCAGAATTGACTTGATGGCTGTGGGTTTCGGTTCTAGCCATGGTGTCTGTACCTCATACACAATAACCGGGTAGGACTATGCAAATAAGCTGTACAGAACTTGTGACAGCTGGGGTGTCAACAAGGCTAGGCCACGATTCCCAGTACTGTATCCTCCCTCCATGTTGTATGTGGTGAATCCTCACCTCTCTGTGTTAATGAGGTAGGATTAGTGTTGGGTGTATTTTGAATTCCAATGTTATTTAAGTTATACCCTTTTCTGGGTGTGGCCTGCATGCAGTGTACATATATGTAAGTGTTCTGGAAGGGCTCTCTCTCACTGTACATCCCACATCTGGTTCATGATCGTCTCACCTCCAGCTCTACGCACTTGAGCCAGTGGCCTGCCATCACAGCTGCAGGTTCTGGGATTTGCAGGCTGCCAGAGCCCCATGGAGTGGCAACCTATCATCTGCCCCGATTCATCAGCTTCCGGAGTGTTGTAGGCCAGCAGCCTGTGGTCTGACCTTCTGGTAGGTGCTTCTCAGCCCCTACATTCCACACTTGACCTATGGATTTGGAACCAGCCTCCACAAATACATGAGCCATTTCTTTGAGATGGTTTGTGAGTTCTGTGAGTCATGGCATCTAATTATGAATCCCAAAGACTAGAAGCAAAATACCGAGGGGAAGAGGAGTAGATGGTTAGGAGATGACAGAGTCAGTGCAGCAGTCTGGAAAAGTTGTGTATCTGGGACATCTTTAACCTCTGCCGCACAGGAACCAGCTTGGTGCTGATCCTTATACATTACTCATTTATGCGTGAGTTAAGTTTAACATATTCCCTTTGGGGATTTTTTTTTCTGAATATATTTTTAGAAACATTTGGTGACTTTACTTCTTGATTAATGTGGCAATTTTTTTTTTCTCTAAAACCTATGTATTTTCCAGTGTGTTAGTTGTACCACCTTATGCATTTCCTTCAATGATAGGTTATTTTCTACTTAATTTACAAGGTTGAACAACGGAAGCATTAGCTTCCAAAGTGTTTTCTAAAATGTTTATACCTTTTTATTTAAATAACTTTATATTCACAGAAATAATAATAAGAATCCCCATACAATTTGCCCATTTTTCCCAAGTGTTAACCAACACAAGGTTCCATTAATGGGGATGTATGTATGCATTACTTACAGATACACATTTATTTTGCAACTGAGAGGTAATGCCCCTTTGCTCCTAAAAACTTCATTGTGAATTTCCTAAACACCAGGTTATTTTTACATAATTACGATATGAGTATGAAGGTCTGGAAATTACATTGGATCCTCTATTACTATCTCACCGTCAGGCCCCCTGCCAGTCTTCTGTAGTTCCCATGGTGTCCTTGAGACCCAGGAGAATAAAGCTCTGCTGATGCAATGGTTTGGTGCTCTGCTGATATTAAAAAGGTTGGCAGTTCAGATCCACTCACCAGCTCACCAAAGAAAGGCATGGCAATCAGCTCCTACAAAGATCCCTGCCTAGAAAACCCCATTTAGCAGTTTTACTGTCACGTGAAGTCACTGAGTCAGAATCAGCTCTGCAGAACCTAACAGTGGCACCGAACACAATGAAAATTACATGTGAGTTTTCCTACAGCCTGAAACATTTCTCTTTCTATTACTTGGACAGTTTTGAAAATTTCAATTTATTTTGTTGAAATTCTAATTTGAAGTTTTTCTCAGGATTAGATTACATTAAAATGATTACAAGAATACCACACCGCTGACTGAGTCTTCTCAGAGTATCCTATTAGAAGCACATGTATCTATAGACGGCATTACAGCTGATACCAATTCTGATCTGTTCATTATGGTGCTGTCTCCTAGACAGCAGTTTCCACTACAATCTTTTACTCTTCATAATTAGTAAATTCTGCTGCTATTCATGGAAATCCTGGCAATATAGTGGTTACATACTACATTTGTTAATCAACAGGTCAGCAGTTCAAATCCACCAGATGCTCCTTGGAAATTCTATGGGGCAGTTCTACTCTATCTTATACAGGTGCTATGAGTCAGAATTGACTTGAAGACAGTGGCTTTGGCTGCTATTCCTAAGCTTTCCCCAGGCTAATTCTCTTCCGAAGCCTCCTGGATCTTCCCAGTCTGTCTCAGTGTGTCAGTCCAGCTGAAGCCTGTCTGCCATGGGCAGCCCTGCTGGTATCCGCGTACCAGTGGCATAGCATCCAGCATCACAGCAACGTATAAGCCCCCATCATATGACAAACAGACTCTGAATTCATTCCATCCAGCGACTTTGTCCCACTTACTTCGGGCATGTTATCAAGAGGGATCAGTCCTTGGAGAAGGATACCATGCTTGGTAAAGCAGAGGGTCAGCAAAACAGAGGAAGACCCTTAATGAGACGGATTGACTCAGTAGCAAGCATAAAGCCAACTTTGAGGATGGGACAGGACCAGGCAGCGTTTTCGTTCTGTTGTACACATGGTTCTTATGAGTTGGAACCAGCTCAACAGCAGCTAACAATTAGTTAACTGTCTTGTGCAAAACAATTCTGAGATTTTCTAAATATTCTGTTCCCAATGAAACTTTCCCATTATTTTCACTTTTCATTTTGGACTCCTACAAACAATACCTATGGTGAATACCCTGATGGCATATTGGGTTAAGTGCTACGTCTGCCAAGCAAACGGTCAACAGTTTAAATCTGCCAGGCACTCCTTGGAAACTCTATGGGACACTTGTACTCTAATCTCGAGAGTCCCTCGACAGCAGTGGGTTTTGGGGGGGGTTATGGTGGATACCAATAATTTCTATTTCCAATATTCTTTGTCCATTAGGATTTCTGCTGTAAGGAAAAGCTTTACCTTCTAATCCATTTACATATAGATTTAGTATTATGGATTCATATTGAAATTTTACTATTTTTGATACCAATTTATTCCTTTACTAATAAGCATCTTCAGATGTTTTACTACAGAAAATATGAAAATTCTAATTTTAGTTCCTATCCCTTCCAACCTTCATTCAATTCCTTAAGAAATATATTTGTATTGAGATCCAGAAGACAGATACTATTTAATTTTATTTCATCTTCAGCCAGAAAATACAAGAGACATTTGCTTTTAATTTGTGGTGCTCTAGTTTTCTCCTAAGAAATGCTCACGTAAGGAGTTGTCTGGTATTTTCTTTACTATTAGTTACCTAGTGCTACTGTGGCAAAAAAAGTGTATTTTACGTGTTCTGTAAGACACTGCAGCAAATGACGAAACCCCAAATTGTGAGGAAGAGTAATCAAGGGAAGAGAAGTAGCTGATTCTAGATATCACTAAATGGTAGTTTAGAAGATATGTAAGAAATCTTTAACCTCTGCCTCGTAGGAACCAGCTTTGTGCTGACCCTATAAATTATTCATTGACAAATACAGATGAGACTCTTGATTTGTTCAATCTGTCGCAGAGTTTTTCTCAATTTGTGGACCTGTGAAACCTTCCAGAGTACAGTGGTGGAACAGGCATGAGACACATACTTGTATTTCAAAAAGCTAAAATTGGACGGAAACAAGCCACGGGTAACAAGTCCAAAACCCAGAATGGCCCATTTCACTAGCTCTGAAAGGTGAAAATAATGAATCTGTTCTTTAGGACCATATGCACATCAAATACGCCTCCCAAACTTTTGGAAGAGGCTCTAGCCTCTGAATTCTGGACAGGGTCCCTAAGCCCTGGGACTCAGCCCTGCCACTAGACCCATGAGGACAACTCTGTCTCCTTGGTTTTAGATGGCCCTAGTCTTCTGGTTCGCTAAACAGTGATTTCAACACTTAGGTCTTTGGTGACTCCATTAACCAGACCACGGACACAGCAGCCCAACCCTTCAACTTTGGGTGATGGCTTCACTATCCTGGCTCTCCCAAACAACTACCCCACCCTCTCTCGCTCTGTGGGTCAGCATACTCACTGTAATCATGTCATCCTATGGGCAGTAAAACCCACTCTGCCATCTATTAGACTGCTGCCACCGTGTCTGTGCCACTACTTCTTGCATTCTGTTGTGACAGCTCTGTCTTCTGGGTTGCAAAGGTTTGCAGTGCGTGGGCTCCAAGCCCAAAGCATACGCTGAACTCCTAATTCTCTGTGGTAGTAAAGTCCCCTCTCTGCTCTGGACTGGCTTCCTCTTAAGCCTAGTAGATGATATAACTAACCAATATCCTTGTTAGAGTTCCATGCCTTTTATTTGCAGGGGTCTGCCACAAGAGTTTGGAAAAACTGGTGGTGTTGTGGTTAAGTGCCACATCTGCTAAACAAAAGGTTGCTAGTTCAAATACACCAGGTGCTCCTTGGACTCTACAGAGCAGTTTTACTCTGTCCTGTAGGGTCACTACGAGTTGGAACAGACTCAACGGCAGTGGGTTTTGTTGGCCACAAGGGTGCCACGTACCATATTTGTATCATTAGCAAGCTAGCCAATCTCTTGGGGGACCACAAATAACTCATTTGCATAGTCCCATCCAGTCCTTTGGTGAGTTACAAGACCATGACAAGAACCATATAAAAGCAATCCATCTACATACCACAATCACAAATACTCTTTACAAGAATCCTTATATAAATGAATCACAATCTTTCATTTACTGAAGATTAGTGTGCCTTTACACTCACGTCTTCTTCACAAATGCCATCTAATAATTTTCAACATATCTTGACTTTACACAGTAGAATGTAATATCTGAGGTTGTTTAATCTTTGAGGACTAAAGACTGACTTTAATGTAAATTCTAACTTGTACTCCACTGTGAGAATCAGTTAAAAACATGTACTTCATTCTTTACATTTTTAATTTCTCTCCAGTAGGAACAGTTTCAAGACCTCCAGTGTTTGACAAGAGCCGTACCACACATATTTGTAAGGTTTCTTTCAGATGATTTTCAAGCTGTGTATTCTGGGTACTGACCTTGCCATATATCGGGCATTTATATAGTTTCCCTCACTATTTTTTGTGTAGTGATGAGCAAGCTCTACTTAAGGCTTTGCCCCTTATTAAACTGTAATGTTTCTTTCTAGCATAATTTCTCCGATGCTCCACAAAGCACTCTGATTAAAAGCCTTACCACATTCATTACATAAGTTTCTCTCTAATACCAAGTGCCTGACATTCCACACATTTTTAAGCTTGCACAGTAGTCTACATTAATAACATTTCTAAGATTTTTCTCCAGTATGAATTCTCTCATGAACTGTAAAGCTTTTTCCTTCATGAAATACCTTGCACATATATTACATTTACACAATTTCTATTATGGCTTCTCTGATTTGAGCCAAGAATTTCCTTTATTTATCTGTAATTTTTTAGATCTCCAACATGAATTCTCTGATGACCCCGGTGGATTGACTGTCAGACTGCTAAAAGCCCTGCCAAATTCACTACATTGTTAAGTCTTCTCTCCAGTATGAATTTTCTGATGATCCCAAAGGTGACTAAGTGTGGCAAAAACTTGGCCACATCTGTACACTTGTATGGTTTGTCTCCAATTTGAATCACCTGAAGTTCAACCAGGCTTGAAGCATGGTAAAAGTCTATCCACATTCAGTGTATGTAAAGCTTCTCTCTGGTGTGGATTCTCAAATGAATTTTGAGATTTGTGCTAGGACTACAGAAACTGCCAGACGACATTCATAGGAATCCTCTCCAGTATGGACTCTTGGTTGCCTAGTGACATCTGAATGAGTTAATGCCTTTGCTACATTCATTACATTTGTAAGGTTTCTGGAAAGAATGTATACCTGGTGTTCCCTAAGGTTTTCAGGAAGACTAAAGCCCCATCACACACAACATATTTGTGTTTTTTATATGGTATGGATTCTTTGATTTGTAGTGACAGTTGAGTCTCACTTGAAGACTTTCCAACATTTATCACATATGTACAGATTTTCTCCACTATGAAATTCACTGATGTTTACAATTAGACTCCATGTCTGAATAAATGTCTTACCACACTGATTACAGTGATAGTTTCTTTCTGCTGAGAATGTGTTGATGTTTCGAAAGATATTTTGGATTAAAGGCCTCAATATTTCATCATACTAGTTAAGATTTCTCTCCATTAAGAACCTGATGATGCTGTACAAAATCTGATCTTTGGGTAAAAGCCTCACTGCATTCAATATATTGGTAAGGTTTGTCTCTACTATGAACTGTCTGGTGATGCATAAGGCCTGAACACTGACTAAAGATCTTACCACACGTATTAGCTTCCTATGGTGTCATGGATTGAATTGTGTCCTCTCAAAAATGCATGTGCTGCAGTTTGGCTGGGCCTTGATTCTGGGTATGTTTGATGTTCCTCCATGCTGTAAACCTTTCTTCTATGATGTTAATGAGGGAGGAAAGGCAGCAGTTGGTGGGCCAAGACTTAAAGTGTAGTATTGTATTGTGCCTTGAGGCAATCTCTTGGGATATAAAACAAGGAAGCTAGTAGAGGGAGCTGGAGACCTCAAACCACCAAGAAGCAGTCTGGGAGCACAGCATGCCCTCTGGAAAGAACTCAGAGTTGCTGCATATCAGAAACTTCTAGTCCTGGGGAAGACTAACAACGACCTTCCTCCAGAGCCAACAGAGATTGCCATCCCCTGGAGTTGACACCCTGACTTTGGACTTGTAGCCTACTGGACCATGACAAAATAAAATTTCTCTTTTAAAAGCCATCTACCTGTGGTATTTCTGTTAAAGCACCATTAGTTGACTAAGACATATAGTTTCTCTCAAGTATGGATTTTCTGGTATTTAGTAAGGTTTGAGCTCCAGTTCAAGGTTTTGCCACACTCATTACACTTGTACGGTCTCTGAACAGAATGAGTTCTCTGATGGAATCTTTGATAAAAGCCTTACAACATTTATTACACTGGGAGGGTCTCTTTCCACTGTGAATTTGGCGATGCTGCACAAGATATGATCTGAACCTTAAAGCCTAGCCACACTCGTGACACTTATAAGGTTTCTCTCTGCAATGAATTTGTTGATGTTCAACTAGAATTCAATTTTGGGGTAAACGTCTTACCACATTCATTACATCGGTAACGTTGCACTCTACTACAATTCACTGATTTTCAGCCAGACTCAGATTTCAGGTAAATGTCTCACCACACGCATTACACTGATAAGATTTCTCTCCACTATGAATTTGCTGATGTGTCACAAGATTTGATCTTTGGAGAAAAGATTTATCGCATTCAATACACTGGTGAAGTTTTTCTCCACTATGAATCTGTTGATGTTTCAAAAGGTCTGATTTCCGGGTAAAAGCCTTACAACATTCATTACACTGGTAAGGTTTCTCTCCACTATGAATTAGCTGATGTTGTACAAGATTCGATCTTTGGGAAAAAGCCTTACCACATTCAATACATTGGTAAGGTTTCTCTCTACTATGACTTTTCTGGTGACGTGTAAGGCCTGAACATCGACTAAAGACCTTGCCACATATATTACATTTATACGGTTTCTCTCCCGTGTGGATTCTCTGATGTTTAGTGAGGCTGGAGCTCCAGTTAAACGTTTTGCCACATTCATTACATTTGTAAGGTCTCTGAGCAGAATGAGTTCTCTGATGATTAATAAGGATTGACCTTCGGGTAAAAGCCTTACAACACTTACCACACTGGTAAGGTTTCTCTCCACTATGAATTCGCTGATGTTCAACTAGACTTAATTTTCGGATAAAGGCCTTACCACATTCATCACACTGGTAGGGTTTCTCTTCACTGTGAATTTGCTGATGTTGCGTCAGCTGTGATCTGTAGAGAAATGCCTTGCCACACCCATTACATTTGTAAGGTTTCTCCCCACTATGAATTTGTTGATGTTTCAGAAGATCTGACTTTCGGGTAAAAGCCTTGTCACATTTGTTACATCTGTAAGGCTTCTCTCCACTGTGAATTCGTTGATGTTCCACGAGACTTAATTTCCGGGTAAACGCCTTACCGCATTCATTACACTGGTAAGGTTTCTCTCCAGTGTGAATCTGCTGATGTTTTAAAAGATCTGACTTTCGGGTAAAAGCCCTGTCACATTCATTACACTGGTAAGGTTTCTCTCCACTATGAATCAGCTGGTGTTGCACAAGATTTGACCTCTGAGAAAAAGCCTTACCACATTTGATACATTTGTGAGGTTTCTCTCCACTGTGAAGTCTCTGGTGAGCTGCAAGGCTTGAACTTAGACTAAAGACCTTGCCGCACACATTACACCGATGTGATTTCTCTCCACTATGGCTTCCCTGATGTGTAATGTGTAAATCACAGTTGAAAGTTTGGCCACACTCATCACATTTGTAAGTATTCTCTCCACTGTGAGTTCTCTTATGACCCCACAGGTGTGAACGTCTAGTAAATTCCTTACCACATTCATTACATCTGTGAGGCTTCTTTCCAATATGAAATCTCTGATGAGTTCTAAGGCTTAACTGTAGACTAAAGACCTTGCCACACACATTACATTTATATGGTTTCTCTCTGGAATGGATTCTATGATGCTCAGTGTAGCCTGAGTCACGGTCAATGGTTTTCAGAACTTCATTACCTTTGAAAGATCTCTGCACACAATGAATTCTCTGAGGATTAACAAAGACTGACCCACGCCTCAATGACTCACCACATTCATTACATTTGTCAAGTTTTTCTCTGCCCTTGGTTTTCTGGGGTTGTAGAAACAATGATGAAGGCATGAAAACTTCCCTGTAGGCACTGGAAATGCTGTTTTCGACACTAGAATGAATTCCTTGAAGACATGGAACTGAAGAGCCACTGGTGACAGACATCTGCATTTCATGACATTTATACATTTCCTCCCTAGTTTGAAACTTCAACATTTCAGCTACATGAGACTGAAAGTTTGATCTAACTGTATTTTTAAAACATGTCACATAGTTGTTTCCTTCATCTCTTTTAACACGATGATCTCTTCTACCAATAAAAATTTTGTCATGGGCTGTAATCATGTCTTTGTTATTTTTCTCAGCTTTTTTCCACTGACTCTCATATTCATGCATATTTTCCTTGGCTTGCCTGATGAGAAAATCCTTGATATTATGACTTCCATTTCTTTCTAACATTACTCTCTGAAATAATTCTTCTTTATCAGTGATCGTTTTTGCTGGTAATTCCTTGATCATACATGTAGAAATGACATCTAAAAAAATATAAAGAACCACAAGCTTCCTATTAACATTTAAAAAATATTACATATCCCAAAATACAATTTGACACCAACAGTGCTATTCATAATCAAGAGAATTTTGAAACTTCTTCATTATGGCCTTCAAGAGTTTAGGAACACAAAATTAATAGGATTTCTCAATCAATAAATGATGATTACATGGAATTCATATTGCTGAGTTTAAAACACACATGGCCATACCATTCATGCTATGTAAAGAATATAAGCTCTTAGAGAAACAGAGAGGTGGTGGAATTCTGTGGTAGATTATGCACTGCCGTGATGATGGAAGCTATGCTACCTAGATTTCAAATACCAACAGGGTCACTCAAGCTATACAGCATTCTGCATTACTTTGAGACCAAGACAGAGTAAGAAGAAGGACTTCATGCTCTAGTTCTAAAAATTACCTGATAAAAGCTTAATGGATAAAAACAGAATATTGTCTGAGATTGGTGTTGGAAGAGGAGCCCCTCAGGTTAGAAAGCACTCCGACACGACTAGGGAGAACTACTCCCTCCAAGTTGAGTTAACCTTAACGACACAGATACAGTAGAACCTTCTGGGACTTTCATTTGCTTACATAGTGTAACTTAAAATGGGAAATAACAACTGTACACTTCCACTGCTAGTTAAAATGTCAAACATGTGACATGAGAATCAGGATGCAGTGAAAGTCATCAAAGATGCAATGGAATGTCTGAAAACAGATATTCTAGGCATTAAGAAGTGGAAATAAACTGGCATTGCCCATACTGATTCTGACAATCACATGGTCTACAGGTCAGGAAAGAGTAATTGAAGAGAAATGGCATTGCACTAATTGTTACAAAGAACATTTTAATGTCTCTCCTAAAATACGATGCTTTCGGTGATAGGTTAATATACACATGCCTCCAATGAAGAGGAGTTAATAAGCCTTATTCACATTTATGTCATTAACTACTAAAGATATAGATGAAAAGACTGATAATGTTTAGGAACTGCTGCAGTCTGAAATTTAACCAACACATAATTAAGATGTGTGGATAATTTCTGGAGCTTGGAATATAAAAGTTGGAAGCAAAGAAGAAGAAACACTAGTTGGAAAACACTGGCTGGCTCCAGGAATGATGCTGTGGAGATAGCACGACAGATCTACAGGAGAACAACTTATTCACTGGAAACACTTTTTCCAACAACAAAATTGATGATAAGACATATGGACCTTCCCAGATGTGCTAATACAAGAATCAAATCAAGTACATCTGTGGAAAAATACGATGACAGGAGCTCGATATTATCAGTCAAAAACAAGTCAGTCAGTGGCTGCAGAACAGACCATAAAGTCAAGCTGAAGCTAAAGAAAATCAGAGCAGCTACACGAGGGCCAAAATTACAACTCTGCATACATCACACATGAGTTTAGAGACCATTTAAAGAACAGCTTTGATCACTAAGCACTAATAGCAGATGATCAAAGATTTTCAGAATGACATGGATGAATCCGGAAATCATTATGCTGAGTGAAATTAGTCAGTTGCAAGAGGACAGATATTGAATGAGACCATTATTACAAGAATTTAAGAAAAGGTTGAAACACAGAAGAAAACAATCTTTGTGGGGAGAGAGGGAAAGGAGAATTAATTAACTAGATACCAAAAAAACCAAACCCATTTCCATCGAGTAGATTCTGACTCACAGTGACCCTATAGGACAGAGTAGAACTGTCCCATAGAGTTTCCACAGAGTGCCTGGTGGATCTGAACTGCCAATCTTTTTGTTAGCAACTGTAGCTAAAGAGTAGACAATTTTCTTAGGTAAAGGGAAGGATAATAAACAACACGGGGGATGTTCACACAGCTGAACTAAACCAGAAGGTACGAAGTTTTCTGAATACAACCAAACACTTTGGGGAACACAGCAGCAGAGGCTGTAATCTGGGGACCATGGTTTCAGGGAACACCTAGTTCAACTGGCATGACAAAGGCTGTTAAAATGTTCTATATACAACCTTGTAAGTGGTATCTAGGGTCTTAAAGTTTGTAAGCGGTCTTCTAAGATGCATCAATTGGTCTCAACCCCCTTAAACATTTTGAGAATGAAGAACACCAAAGACACAAGGAAAATATTAGCCCAAGAGACAAAAGGGCCACATAAACCAGAGATTCTACCAGACCAAGAATGGAAGAACTAGATGCCACCTGCTACCACCACTTACTGCCCTGACAGGGAGCACAACAGAGTCCCTGATGGAGCAGAAGGAAACTGGAGCAGGACTCGCACTCACTGAGTGACACATCCACGCTTCATGGTCAGACTGAGACTGCAGGAACCCTGGAAGCCATGGCCTCCAGATGGTCGGATAACCCAGAACTAAAACCATTCCCAAAGCCCACTCTTCAGACCAAGATTAGACCAGACTATAATACTTGTGAAGAGTAGTCCTTGAATCCTGATATCATGTTCTTCTTCATATAATCCAGCTTCTTGGATTAGCTGCTCAGCACACAGACTGAACAGGTGTGAAGCAAGGAAACAACCCTAATGTAACACCTTTCCTGTTACTTTCTGAATAAAGCACATAACTGTGAGTATGGTCTGTGAGTTCTGCATGATCACTTCAAAAAATTACCAAACCTGTGACATACAGTGCTACTGGGTGACAGCCAGTGTGAAATATAGTGAAGTCACAAAGTGGAGACATGCCTGACCTCTACCTCACAGAAACCAGCTTTATGCTGATTCTGATTCTTATCCTTCCTCCTGATGCAGTCAGGACCTAATGCTAGATTATATAGCTGGAACCAATCATCAGCCAGGCTCTTGTTATATTTTCTCTCAGAATTCTGGGACTTGCTAACCATTTGACTCCCAGTATTGAATGGCTGTCCCCTGTTTTGTATGTTGTGGGTCCAGCCCTCTACATGTTGACAAGGCAGGATTGGTAGAGCATGTGTGTCAACAACTGGCAATAAGATGAAATCAAGCAGAGAAAAAGAAACCAAGGGGGCAAGAACACCCCTACCAAAACCATGTCATAGAGACTAGACAATAGCATGTGGTAGGTCACAATAAGGACGCTGTCCTTGTCTCTGCTTGAGCTACAGCATGACTGGTGGATGAACTTTTACACATTGGAAGAGGGCAATGTGTGGAGTGCGGGGAGTAGGGAAGACAAGCCTTCTTTGAGACACAAATGAACACATCAGGCACAGAAGAAAGCTAAAACAGAGGGCTCTGAGGACCAGCAACTGAAAAAAGACAATGACCTTCAGCCTAGAACCAACAGAGTGTCATGGCCTGAATTATGTCCTCCCAAAAATGCGTGTAGCAATTTGACTAGTTCTTGATTCTGAGTTTTATGTGATGTTCCCATACGTTGTAAATCCTGCTCCATGATGTTAGTGAAGGAAGCTGGGCGGTGGTTGCCTTAGTGAGGCAGGTCTCAATCTGTTAAGACTGTATTGTGCCTTAGGCAGTCTCTTGGGCTAGAAAGGGAAGCAAGCGGAGTGCTGGGGACCTCACACCACCAAGAAAGCAGTGTTGTGAGTAGAGTGTGTCCTTTGGACCCAGGGTCCCTGCACCTCAAAAGCTCACAGTCTAGGTGAAGACTGACCGCAAGGACCTTCCTCCAGAGCCAACAGAGAAAAAGACTTCCCCTGGAGCTGATGTCCTGAATTTGGACTTTTCTGTGAGAAAATAAGTTTTTCTTTGTTAGAGCCATCCACTTGTGGTCTTTCTGTTACAGCAGCACTAGATGATGAAAACAGAGAGGAAGGCTTCCTCTATAGCTCCACCCTAAATTTGAACTTCCAACATCCTCAAATGTGAGAAAATGTGTTTCTGCCTGTTAAGAGCCACCCACTAGTGGTATTTCTGTTATAGTAGGTCTAAGAAAGCAAGACATCTACGTTCATATCCTGATACATTCCAACATACCTTGGTTTTCCTCTAATTTCATCTTCTCCTCAGTCCAGGGCTCTGTCTTTTTCTTCCAAATGGAGATAATATTCATCTCAGAAGGAGAGATTCCTGCTCAGCAGGGGTTAAAAAAAAAAAAGAAAGAAAGAAAGCTGTAGCTTTTGCAGAATACAGTCCAAGCCATTTGTCCAACTTAGAACATCACAGATGTCACTAGAAAAGTATTTTAAACATTAATCTACGGACTGCCTACTTTGGAGTAATTAGGGAATACATTAAATACGTAGACCTCTAGCTCTTTTCCAAGAACTACTCAGTCAAAAGCACAGAAATGAAGCCAGAAAACTGGATACAATAACAGCTGGCCAGAAAGTTCTGTGCTGCATAAGTCATGGAATCAGCAGGGACCCAGAATGAACCACGCAGATCATTTGAAGACAGGGGAAGGCTAAAGTTCTGAAGCTTTATTATGAAACTTTTCATTTCTGAACCAACTTCCATCTTGACCATAAGAATAGGGATTTCTAAGTCCATCCAGCAGGGTAGGGACTTCCAAGAGACTCACAGGGAGAATACAATATACCAGGGCTGATCCCAGCTTCTAGAGGGAAGTTCTGCTCACCCAGGGAGACCAGGTTCCTGTAGTTCTCCAATGTCACCTCCCTGTACAAAGCCCTCTGAGCAGGGTCCAGGCAGTCCCACTCCTCCTGAGAGAACTCTATGGACACATCCCTGAATGTCAACGGTCTCTGTTAAAAAACAAACAAGATCACATCTCACAACTGGAAAACGAAGAGTTCTTACTTTTATACCAAATGAGAAAAGGAGAAAGGTATACAAGTAAGGAGGTTGTCTTGAGAGGTTTGACAGATAGACAAAAGACAACACTGAGGAAGTGATCTCTCTCATTTTATTTTATTATACTTTTCTTTTTTTATTTTTTATTTATTTTTATTTTTTATTTAACATGACTGAGTGACAATGTACATTCCCACACAAATTCACATGCCCACCTATATGCAGCTTCCACTGCTCTCCCTGTCCAGTATATTATACTTTTTTACCACAGGATATGAAATCTATTGCATCAACTGGGGATTTCATTTTGGTGAACCATAAAATAAATAAGCAAATGAAAACAATTAGCACACGGTCACCTCTTTGTTAAGGGTTAAATGTTATGGTCTGCAGCATCTTGTCAGAATCTGTCAAAATATTAATGCAACATCGTACATGCAGGAATCACTCTTCAAGTTTCCCAACCCGGAGGAATCCACAGACATCTGGAAAGAAGTCAAGGTATGCAGAAGTGACCACTGTGACATTCTTTATAACAGAAAAAAATTGTGCATGACCCATTTGTGTTCATTGTGTAAATGCTTTAATGTGAACCTAAAGAGCATGCTATCTCTATATTTACTAACATGAAACAATTCCAAGGCATGTGGTGTACAATTTTCAAAATATGGCAAGAACATATTCACTGGAGAAACTGTGGTTAAACCTCATCATATAATGCCTTTACCAAGTACACAGACTCTTGCCTCAGAACTGATAGGAGCTGTTCCTGATGGAGACTGTGAGTGACAGTGGAGGACGTGACGGGATGAAGGTTTACCTTATACTCCTTACTGACGTTATTATTTCTCCTTTTGCTACAAAATAAATATATCCACTACATGTTTAAAATAAATGAAATAAAACACTTAACAACAAAGGTGGAATCAATATTTGCTTATGTTTCTATTGATGACAAAGTTCCATTCCTACATCTCAGATGAATGAAACCCTTTTTACCTAACACATCTGCTGGGGGAAGGGCCCTGAACAAATAGCACGGTCTCCAGGAGATGGCTGTTGTAGAGTTTACTACTCTACCAAAAAACTTTAGCCTTTGTCTTTGACTTTTGAGACAACCTTTAAAGCCTCTGACATTCTCTGATCTAGGCTGTCTTTGAAAGCTGAGGACACCTAACCTAACAAGTTACTTTAATGAGGTAACTCTCGGGTGCAGGTTGGACAGCACATGAAGACCTACCTCAAGGTATCAACCTGTGATATCAATCGCTTAAGACACAGTATCGACCTGTGGTGCAATGGATCACTTTCATATGGACTTTCTCACCATAATCTCAGAATTCCCACCAAATACTCGGTGTGGTTGTTGTGTGGTGCCATCAGGTCAGTTCCAGTCATAGTAACCTTACATAGAGCAGAATGAGGTACTGCCGGGTCCTGCACCATCCTCATAATTGTTGTTAAGCTTGAGCCTATTGTTACAACCTGTTACAGCTATTCTCAATCCATCTTGCTGAGGGTTTTCCTCTTTTTCACTGACTGTCTACCAAGCATGACTTCCTTCTCCAGGGGCTGATCACTCCTGATAACATGTCCAAAGTATGTGAGACAATGGCTCACCATCTTTCCTTCTAAGGAGCATTCTGGTTGTACTTCCTCCAAGACATATTTGTGTGCTCTTTTGACAGTCTATGGTATACTCAGTATTTTTTGCCAACACCACAGTTAAAAGGCATCTTGCTCAGTCTTCCTTATGCCGTCATTCAGCTTTTGCATGCATATGAGGTGACCAGAGACACCATGGCTTGACATAGGTACACCTTAGTCTTCAAAGTGGTGTCTTTGCTTTTCAACACTTTAAACAGGTCTTTTGGAGCAGATCTGCCCAGTGCAATGCGTCATTTGATTTCTTGACTGTTCCTTCCATGGGTATTGATTACGGATACAAGTAAAATGAAATCCCTGACAAATTCAGTCCTTTCTCCATCTATCATGAACTTGTCTATTGGCTCAGTTTTAAGAATTTTTTATGCTGAGGTGTAATCCATGCTGAAGGTTGTTGTTTTTCATTTTCATCAGTAAGTGCTTCAAATACTTTTCACTTTCAGCACACAAGTTTGTGTCACAGCATCACAGGTTGTTAGTGAGTCTTCTCCAAACCTAAAGTCCTGTTCTTCCTCTTAGAAACCAACTTCTTGGATTATTTGCTCTGCATGCAGACTGGGTAGGTATAGTGAAAGGATACCACCCTGACACATACCTCCTCCTGACTTCAAACTGCACAGGATTCTCTTGTTCTGTTCAAACTACCACCTCTTGATCTTTGTACAAATTCTTCACAACCACAGTAAGTACTCTGGAATTCCCATTATTTGCAATGTTATCCATAATTTGTTATGATCTACACAGTCAAATGCCTTTGCAGCATCAATAAAACACAGGTAAACATCCTTCTGGTATCCTCACTTACAGCCAATATAACATCCATCCAACATCAGCAATAACATCCCTGGTTTCACATCCTCCTATGAATCTGGCTTGGGTTTCCCAGTTCCCTGCTGATATCCTGCCACAGCCATTTGTGAATGATCTTCAGAAAAATTTTACTTGTGTGTGATACTATGATACTGTTTGATAATTTCTACATCTGGCTATACCCTTCTTGGGAATAGGCATAAATACGGGATCTCTCTAGTCGACTCTGACTCGACAGCACTTGGCTTGGCTAGTCGACTGGTCAGGTAGCTGTCTTCCAAATTTCTTGGCATGAGTTGGCACTTTCAGCATCACATCCATTTGTTTATACATTTCAGTTTCTATTCCATCAGTGCCTGGAGGCTTATTTTTCACCGATGCCTTCAGTGTAGCTTCGACTTCTTCATTCAGTACCACTGGTTCCCGATCACATTCTACCTCCTGAAATGGCTGAACACTGACCAATTCTTTTTGGTACAGTGACTCTAGTACAATGCTTTCTGTGTCATTTAATGTTTTCCTCATAAAATCCTTCACTGTTGTAACTCAAGTTTTGCATTTTTTTTCTTCAGTTCTTTTAGCCAGAGAAAAGCTAAGCATGTTCTTCCCCTTTGGTTTTCTATCTCCAAGCATTTGCACATGTCATTGTAGTATTCTGTCTTCTCAAGTTGCTCTTTGAAATCTTCTGTTCAGCTTTTCATTTCACCACTTTTCCTTTTGCTTTAGCTACCCAACATCCAAGAGCAAGTTTCAGTGTCTCTTCTGACATCCATTTGGGTCTTTCCTTTTTAATGACCTCTCACTTTATTAATGTAAGATGTCATTGATGTCAAACACTTCATCTGGTCTTCCACCACTAGTGTTCAGTGTGTCAAATCCATTCTTGAGAAGGTCTCTAAATTCAGGTGGGATACCTGGAGGTTATACTTTGGCTGTCATGGCCTAGTTCTAATTTTCTTTCATTTCAACTTGAACTTGTACATGAGCAACTGACAGTCTGTTCCACAGCTGGCCTTGTTCTGACTGATGATACTAGGCTTATCCATTGACTTTTTCCACAGATGTAGCTGATTTGGTTTCTGGGTATTCTATCTAGAGAGGTCCATGTGAATAGCTCTTGTTTATACAAGTAAAAGAGTTACAAGTTGTTGGTCTTGCAAGAGTCTATCACGAAATCTCCAGCATGAGTTCCATCACCAAGGCCACGTTTCCCAACTCCCAATCCTTTTTCATTTCCAACTTTCATATTTCAAACACCAGTAATTATTAATGTACCCTGACTGGATGTTCAATCAACTTCATACTGCAGAAGTTGGTAAATGTTCAATTTCTTCATCTTTGGCTTTAGTAGTTGGTGTAAAAATTTCAATAATCAGTTATATTAAATGGTTTTCCTTGTAGGCATATGGATATTATCCTATCATTGACAGTATTTTGCTGCAAGACAGATCTTGACACGTTCTTTTGGACAATGAATGCAACACCATTCCTCTTCAAGCTGTAATTCCTGGCACAGCAGAGCAACACAAGTGCCCAATTTAGAATGGTCAGTACCAGTCTACTTCAGCTCACTAATGCCTACAGCATCAGTGTTCATGTGTTCCACTTTATTTTTGATGATTTCCAATTTTCCTAGATTCATACTTCACACATTCCTTGTTGTGATTATTAATGGATATTTGCAACTGTTTCTTCTCATTTGGGGTCATTTTACATCAGCAAATGAGTGTTATGAAAACTCGACTCCATCTACGTCATTAAGGTCAACTTAGTTTGAGGAGATGGCTCTTCCCCCGCGGGGTTTTGAGTGCCTTTCAACCTAAGGGGCTCATCTCCCAGAATTTTATCAGACAGCATCTCACTGCTACTCACAACATGTTCACTGGCTAACTTTTCAGGAGACCACCAGGTCCTTCTTCCCAGTTTGTCTTAACGTGGAAGCTCAGCTGCAACCAGTCCCCCTTGGGTGACCCTGCTGATACCTGTATTCTGGTGGCATAGCTTCTAGCATCACAGCAACATGCAAGCCCCCACAGTACAACAGACTCACAGGCTGAAAGGCTCTGGCCCACTATGGGGATTGGATAGCTTGCTAATAATATAATTAAGGTGCACAACACACTTGTAACAACAGAGGTGGGATCATCCATGTAAATAAGGTACATGGAATCCTAGTAAGCGGATTGGTTGGTTTTGCCATTCTGCTAGTGTTAAAACAAGCCATCCCAGAGACGAGAAAGGCGATTGCACCACCAAGCTGAGGAGCTCCTGGAGCCAGAAGACAGAGAAAGAGAGGGAAAGAGCGAGAGCATTTTAATATCAAAGACTGCAAGCAGCAGCTGAGAAATGGTGGGACTAGATGCAGGAGACAAGTGGGAGATGGCACGGTGGGCTTCCAGGCCCATGCAGCAAGACAGTTAAGTAACTTTTGGGCTAGAAGCTTGCTGATGGACTGAAGTGCCTTCACGCACACTAGTAAAACTGCTTTGTAACATTTGAGGTGTACCCACGGACATGGCTGAGAAAAGGCTGTCTTGATCTAAGAACTCTATCGTCAGTTTTCCTGTACCTGAATGGTTGCCTGTTACTTCCTTAGTAAACCCCATAATCATGAGTATGGCCTGTGAGTTCTGTGTGGCTTTTGCAACATATTATTGAACTCAGTAGAGAAGTAGAGACTGTCTTTGGGGAGACAGTATCAGAGTTGATAAGAAGGTTGAAAAGTAGAGGCACAGAGGCATGTCACAGAGCACTCAGCCTTGGGGAGTTGAACTTGATTCTCTTCCATCCTTGTGAAGTTAGAGGTCATCAGATGCCCCTACACTGCCAGTGTTTATGACTCCAATCAGAGGACAGGGGATAGAGCTTGAATTAGATAACACAATCCTAAATAAAAGTTCTGAACATTGATGCTCTATGTGCTCCTTGGTTGGTGAAAAACATCAATGCATGGGGGAGGGTAGGACACCCTTTGGAATATGGAAATACCATAATACGAACTCCTCTCGACCTCACATTGTGTGACTGTTTATATCCTCTTATTTATCATAAAATTTTAATTTCCAGGATAATACTTTCTGTGAGATCTGTGAACTATTCTATCCAATTATCAAAACCAAGGTAGTACAGGAAGGCAGCAGGTCAGAAGTGAGTGAAGCTGGGACCCCTGAGCTTACAGCTGACACCCTATTGAAGAACACACTTGGAATCAGACAAGTAAAAGTGAGACTTGATTTTCATGGATATGTGCTCTGAATGATTTAAAGAACCTTCTACCAATAGATATTTAGGTGGATTCCATATTTTAAAGTAATTATGGAATAAAGTATCCTCTATCACTGATGTTTATTATCAGACTTCCCACTGTATATGAAATTATTAATATTTTGGAACCAGTAACATAGATCCACTTGCTTAGCTTCAAATGTATTAAAAATCAGGCAAAGCAGGTTTCTCATTATAATTCCTCTTTTCCAGAATTTTCTGCTGTACCTGTGGATTAATATGGCATATAAATGTGAGGCTGCCTCACAACAGTGGCCCGGAGAGATGACAGGGCATGCATTTACAGCCACTAGATGCTCCTTGCTGCTCACCTTCACTAGGTTCAACTGGTATCCCATTAGGCCTGGTGTGAAGTCCTCCCATGATGCTCCCCAAATGGAGCCTCTTCCTAAGTCCCATGTCTCTGGATCACACCATGAGATGGAAGATGCGTGAAGGTGAGAGGGGGCTGAGGGAAGTCCTGGGTAAGTACAAGCAAATATGTCAGGCAGGACCTGTCTCAGGAGATGAGCAAGTTCTCAGGACAGAATTTCAGGAAGAACATGAAAGAATCATATGCTGAGAATAGGACTATTACCTGGGAAAGAGCCATTTCGGACTCCTCTTAATCTCATTCCTCCAAACTTCTTTCTCAGGTAAGATGAATCTTGAGAAGTCAACCCTGAGTGTCGAAAACATGCTATTAAACACTTAGAATCAACACATCCTTCTCCTGTGCCACAACCACACGTAGGGAGGACCTCACAGTGGGGGTAGATGGTCCCTGCTTCTTTCTATTATCACAAGGGATTCAGAGATGACAAACTCCTAGAAGGCGACCAACAGGTGAGTTTACTGTCCTCCCTGCCTGGTGTTGTCCACATACTCCACTACAGTAGAGGGATCTGAGCTTGATTTTCTTCCCATGTAGCTCACTAAACTGGCTCTGATACAAAACCCCAAGTACAGCACAGGTCCTGCCACTTCCCCTGGAACATGGATGGGTCTCAGACTTGGAACTGAATGACCTGTAGCCTGAGTGCTCAAAGCTAGATGCAGATTAGAATCACCTGGGGGCACTCCATTTATTTTTAATCAGCATTTTTTTTAAATTGTGATTAAGTGAAAGTTTACATTCCAAGTCCATTTGTCATATAAAACCCTGAGCACTGCCTCTGCAGCTCTCTCTGCTCTCCTCATCCTGTGATAGCACACTGTTTTTCACTCTTTACTTCTAATACCCAGTCAACCAATACTGGCCTCCTCTCCACCTTCTCCTCTCCCCTCTAAAAACAAACCAGTTGGACAGCCTCATATGCATGTGAATCCATAAGGTACACACACTACCCGTATCACTCTGTGTCCCCAGGTCCAGTCCATTCTCTGTCTGAACTATGGGCTTCAGTGGTGGTTTCAACTCTGGGCTAATAGCAAGTCTAGGGGCCATGTTCCCAGGGAACCCTCGAGGTTGTCAGACCATCAAGTCTGGCCTCTGACTAGAGTTCTAGATCTGCACACTGCTTTCTCTCATGCTATCGGGGACTCTACATTCTGTTCCCTGCCAGGGCTGTCTTTGGTGGTGGCCAGGCAGCATCCAGTCCTTCTGTTCTCCTGCGGATACAGTCTCTCAATCTTATGGATACAGTCTTTCAATTTTATGGATCCCTCTGTCTTTGATGTTGTCCAGGTGTGATGGGGCCAAAAGATGTTCCTTAAACGGCACCTTGCTGGTTTTCAAGACCTAAGGGCACTTTAAATCATTCTTGAGGCTTAGCCCCACCTAGACTATTCAAAGGAGACTCTCTGGGTTCCGAGCAGTGACAGGTTTCAAAATAACTCAGCAATCCAGTGTAGAGCCAGAGCTGAGCAAGCTGAAAGGTGCCAATACTTCCCAGCCTGGGGCTCTGCGGTCACATGTATCCAAGCAGTGGAAGGAGCACAGAGAAACACACGGAACAGGAATTACGGGCCAAGGATGAGGGTTAGGGTATGGCAGCAACAGGAGAATCAGAGAGGGCCAGAAGAAGATGAGATCAGAACACAGAAATGAAAGAACAATGGCATTTACAAGATTTATGCGCGGGAGCAGTGAGCTCCAAGTAGAGGAATCAGCCACGTGAAGGAGAGATCCCGGTAGCAGGAAGAGGCGAAGGCCTGTGTGGTTGGAGACTGCAGTAAGTGAGCAAGAAAACAAAAGGGAGCCAAGGTCAGAGAGGTCCTCGGAAAGCGGGCAGGGATCTTTGACTAATTTTCTCTCACATCCCAAAGGAATTTTGGAAACTATTCCCTTACCCATTTTAAAATAACCTCTGTTGTCTTCCAAGTGAAAAGGCTTTGCGAGGGCAATGGCAAACGTGAGCACCCCACGCGGGCCGCTAGTTCTCTACTATTTGCAAAGTTCTTTCTATTTCAGGCCTTGGCATGTGGTACTAGTACTCTTCAGAGACTGCAAAAGCCTTTGTCCTGCCACTGCAGGGAGCAGAGACTTGTTTGGTCCTGCTGTCACCCAGGGCTTGCCTCCTATTTAAGTCCCCATAAAAACTCCTTTGCTGGCACTCTAGAGCTGCCTAACTCATTCTTTGGTCTCTCAGCACTTTCTGTTTTTGGAGCAAGTTTCATGTTTCAAGTTCAGGCTGGGACAACTGGTGAGCCAGCCAGGAGACTGAGGAAATGGTGAGTGGTAAGTGAGGCCTCTGCAACAAAAACTCCAGGTTGGCCAGTGGCCTTCATGTGGGTAGGTCTGTCCCATATACTTGGTATGTGTGGACCACTGCATGAGTAGCCACCCACAAAATGCCAAGTGGCACTGCATATACTGTGGGAAAATAAATGCCTTCATACATAGAAAAGCAGCCAAGACAGCAGCTTTTGCAACACAAAGCCCAAACCTACCACTGTTGAATCGATTCCTGCTCATAGCAACCCTATAGGACAGAGTAGAACTGCTCCACAGAGTTTCCAAGGAGTGCCTGGCAGACGTGAACCGCCAACCTTTTGCTCAGCAGACACAGGACTTAAGCACTATGCCAGCAAGGTTTCCTTTTGGGTCTCAGTCACCTTTTATCAACGCTACCCCCGTCTTTACCTTGGGCACTTCCTTCAGTCTTTACAAACCCACAAGGAAGAGTTTCTAGTGGACCTGTTAGTGGGCTCAGCTACTCAATATGTCAGTACCCTACGGCTGCTGCTCTACGCTGTTCAACCCGCCATGGACACCCAGCTAGCTGCTGAAGCACATGTACGAACTTTGTAGGAAAAGTCACAGTTGCAAAGCAATATGTGGCACTTGTGTGTGGCCACAACTGACATATTGAGCAGCTGCATCCACAACACAATGATCAACTACAAACGCCTGTTTGCAGGTTTATAAAAATGGGGGGAAGGAAAAATGCTAAGGCAAAGATCAGAGCAGTATTGATGAAAGGCGACTACAATGCAAAAACATGGTATCCTCTGGGAAGTGAGTCTAGATATGGAGTAGTCAGAGAGGAGCCTGGCTTTGCAGAGTGGTCTCTTAGGGCATGGACACTCATCACCCATAAGATGAAAGCTGCCCTTGAACCTGGTGACTACACAAAGGAAATCCCACCTGCCAGTTCCATGTCACTCCACTGAGTTGACTGAATTACTGGGAAATTCCAGCAGAAAGAAAATGAAATCATTAGCTACTACTTCTGTGGGTACTGGAGAAGACTGTCTCTTTAGGGACCCTGGCAATACAGTGGTTAAGTGTTTGGCTGCTAACTAAAAGTGGGCAGTTCAAATTCACCAACAGCTCCTTGGAAACCCTACTGGGCAGTTCTATTCTGTCCTACAGAGTGATTCTGAGCAGGAATCAACTCAGTGGCAGTGGGTTTGGTTTTTCAGTTTGGTATTTCTTTAAATGGAGCTGAGGCAGAAAAGAGCAGTAGAACTACCCATCCCCCAGCAGTGCTTACATGTAGCTTGTATTAGAAGAGAAAGATGCCTTCTGGGTCTGTGAACAACCCCACTGCTCACGCACCAAAGGCATGCTTGGAAGGTAGGGCCCCTGGCTGAAACCACCTGGACAGCTGTGAGAGACACTGGGGTGGGGGTGGTGTTAAAGCCTCTTTAATTAAAGTATATCAGTATACGATCACAAATTGGATTGTCTTGTGTTATACAAGGACATGGTCAAATAAGAAGGATATTCCTGGTACAGAGGAGAAGTGGTCTTCCTTAAAGGAGTTGCAGCAGGTAAAATAGGAATGAGATATGCATCACACCATTTATGCTGAGTGCTTTCGGGGACCAGACAATGAGCTCTCCCCTGCAGAGATGACAAAGCTTCTACAAGCAGCCCCACCCTCCTGCGAGGACACCCTCACAGTTAAAGTTAGTCTCTTAGTCGGCCAAAGAGACTACCAGATGGAACCAGCCGTGGCTGACTTGGATGAAACTGCGGGCTAGAGAGAAGGGGCTGTAAGCCATAGGAAGAGAAAAAAGAAACGCTGAAAATTCTGTAAGATGACAACCCAAGACCCTTTGAAAATAACCTGAAAGTGGATGGGGGTGGACTTAGCGGCTACCGGAGCAGCAGCAGAAAAGACAAATAACTAGCTAGACCTGACTTTCGTCAACTTCTGGAAAAAGCTTAAGCAACAATACTGGCCTCCTAGGTTCTACTGCCTCTGGAAGGAAATGCTCCTAGGGACCAAGGGGACTCTGCCAATCCCTAGGGACCAGGAGTGGGGCTGAGGTCACCAGCAGATCACAGCCCTGCAGGAGAACCAGAGGCTCCATGTAGAGGTCACAACACATTAGTCAAGAACAAACACGCAGCAAATGCTGGCTGTGGCTGACACGGGGCAGAATGCTCCCTCATCTTTCGAAACCCCAACAGTTGCAAAGGCAACCCCCCACGCGCCCCTTTGCAACTGATGTCTGTGAAGTCTATCTGCATGTCAGGTACTCCTGACCCTATTAACAGGGCATATTTCCCTTGAACAGTATCACGTTTACATTTCCCCAGTATCAGAATACATTCTAGGGGTGGATGTCCCCATCAGACTGACTTTGACCACATGTATGGCAGAATTCCGACAAAAGGTGAGAGTGGTAAAAGCAGTCTTGGGGTGGGTAACTGTGCCGTGGCAGTTAGCGACCCTCCCCTCAGTAAGAAGAGTTGCTTACCTTGCTAGGCACCAAGCAATGTAAGTTGCCCAGAGGACACAGGGAAATCAGTAAAACTACTTCAGTATTAGACAGTAAGTTTTAAGAGGCCTGTGTGGCCTGTGAAGAAACTAGATGAATTCTGGTATATGAACAACCATGGACTACAGAAGGCTTAGCACGATAGTCCCTCCCACACATGCTGCAGTCTCAAACACAACTACCCCCCACCATTTACCACGGTGTGGTTGCCCGCGATCTGACTCTATTTCCTTTCCCCATTATTGTCCATTAGTTTCATTACATTAATGACATCATGTTAACCACTAAGATGTTTCTGTTACATTAGTGTCTAGACACCCTAACCATCCACCTACAGGGGACAACTTTGGCCAGATATACTGGTAAACTTCTTACAAGTATTCTGGCTGGAAACCCTAGTGGTGCAGTAGTTCACTGTTACAGCTGCTAACAAAAAGGTCAGCAGTTCAAGTCCAACAAGGACTCCCTGAAAACTCTTTGGGGCAGTTCCACTCTGTCTTATAGGTCACTATGAGCTGGAATCGACTCAGTGGAAAACGGGCTTTGGTAGTCTGGTTGGATAAGACCCATGTGTAGTCTGAAGCTATAGTTGATGAGATACTGGCTTACCTAACCCCTAAGACACCAAAAGAATTGCAGACCTCTGTGAAGCTTTTGAGATATTAGAGAGTATTTATTCCTCACTTGGCCCAATGCTTTAGAATTGACTTGCAAAACTGAAAGCTTCATGGGATTTGGGTACTGAATAGCAGCAAGCTTTCAAGGCAACGGTGTTGGACGGCACAAGGGTAAGCGTTAGGTGCAACACCGGCAAGACTTCTTTGGCAGCGTGAACCAAGGTACTGCCTAAGGCTTTGGGTTAAAAAACTCACTCCAACTGGGGCTTCAGCCCTGTATGCCTGTCTCGAAGTCCCTAGTAAACCCCCCGCAATGACACAAGTTATGTCACAGGTTCTAGAAGTGTATCCACTAAAATTGTTACTGGAACAAAAGAATATGGTCCTTTGAGAACACCTTGAGACCTGGCCCCAAGAAGTGAATGATGTACTGGCATTTATCGAGGGCTACTCACCGGGGTAGACTGATTACTTTGTTCTTTGGTGGAGGAAAAGATTGATGATGATGGAGCGCCCCATACTGCTGCACGGAGGACCCTCACAGTAACGCTTTACATGTAAAGGTAAGATGGCTATACCATGAGGGATGAAAGCGGGTCTCCTTTTCTAGCATACAGCAAAATGAGTGATTTTACTCACAGCCCATAAGGTGAGTTCCCCAGGGTAGTAGATATGGTATATTCAGCTAGGAAAAATTCTTAAGGCAGCAGCTGTTCTCACGACCTGAGAAGCCACTAGCATGATCTTATTAAAAGAAGATTTCTCCCTCTTTGTACCTACTAAACACCTGTCTTTCTGACTGGAGGTATGACCTATTCTGCTTTCTTCCTTTGGAACTGCCAACATCTTTCTAAAGGCCATTAACAAAAGCAGCTGCTGGGTCTGCGAACAATTCTTTTCAAGCACCAAAGACATGCTTGGAATGTGGAGCCCCTGGCTGATACTAACTGAACAGCTCTGAGAGACACTGGGGTATGGGAGTAGCATTAAAGCCTTTTAAACTAATTCAAGTATATCAGGAATAATAGGAGAGGGTATATAAAACATCACATTTTCCTGGACTCAAGACTGCTCCACACCTGCATCTTGGTAAGAGAACATAATGACTCTCAGATGTCACTACAAGAGAGTGTTTGCCACACTTAAGATGGTTTAGATTGATTAATACCTGTCATGGTTTGAATTGTGTCCCCCCAAAAATGTGTGCATCCATGTGGCTGGGATATGGTTCCCAGTATCTTGGAAATGTCCTCCATTGTGTGGTTTTGCTAACCTGTAGGTTAAAGGATTAGGGTGGGGCTGTGAATTCCTGCTATGGGGAAGTTTCCCTGGAGTATGGCTTGCCCCACCCTTAATGCTTTTAGCTTGCAAGGAATAAAAGGAAAAACAACCAAGGACAATTTGAGAACCTCGCTACCATCAAGCAAGCAGCACCGGGAGCAGAACGCGTCGTTCAGACCAGAGGTTCTTGCATTAGGACGCTCCCTGGACAATGACTGATGCAATACTGGACTTTCCTCCAGAGCCGTCAAGGGGAAAGTCTTTCCCTGGAGCGGACACCCTGAATATGGACACGCAACCTACCGGACTGTGTAAGAATAAATCTTTCTTTGTTAAAGCCATCCACTCTGTGGTATTTCTGTTAGAGCAGCCCTAGCTGACTAAAACAGAATTGGTACCAGGAGTGGGGTGCTGCTCTAGAAAATACCTAAAATGTGGAAGCCACTTTGAAACTGCGAATGGATAGAAGATTCAGAAGGAACGAAGAAGGCACAGATGGTGAGAAACAACAGAGGTCCGGCAGCAGCGGCAGCGGCAACAGCAGAACCAGAGGCAGCACTGGAGCCGACCCGTGGAACGAGAGACGTCAGTGCCTGCGCAGAGTTTTCCTCGCGGAACGGGGTGCCTCTGGGCACTTGAATCGGTGAGCTGGCCTTGCTGACCCACGGAGTGAGAGAGTTGAGTGCCTTTGGGCAGGACGCTTTCCAGCAAGAGTGGGGTGCCTCCGGGCACTTAAACCAGTGGAGCTACAGAGCTTTGGAACACTTGCCCGGCAGGGCAGATGTGGGCCTGAGGCCCGGGCCATGGGGCCATAGGAAGCTGAAGCTGAAGAGGCAGATAGCGTGAGAAGCTGAGCTGCCTCAGTCTCAAGAGGTATGGCCATGACCTCAGGGGTTTGAAAGGGTGGAACCATGGCGTGCTGTGTTCGTAAGGGTGGAATTGCCACTCAGTTGGGCTTAGGGTGCTCCTAAAGCCGATGGGACAGAGTTTCTGTCCAAGTGGGCCTTGAAGGCAAAGTTGTAGCACGGGGCTGGAGGTCTCCACTCAGAAACCTGAGAATGTGGCTGATACCTAGAGTCTGGAGAGCATTGCTGTTGTGTAGAATGTCTCAGAAAACGTAAGAGTATTTCCAAAGCTTTGAGGGCTAATGTAATGTGTTCTGTTGACTTGCCTGTTGCCTGTTAATGCCTTCTAAGTTTCACAGATGTAGAAGAGTTTTTGTATTTTGGACTTGGAACTGATTTAAGACTTCTGTTATATGGAATGACATAATTTTGCTATGGTGAGATGAATGTGTCAAATGTTTTGTGATGTGATTTTTGGGTTGTCAAAGGGTGGGATGTCATGGTTTGAATTGTGTCCCCCCAAAAATGTGTGCAGCCATGTGGCTGGGATATGGTTCCCAGTATCTTGGAAATGTCCTCCATTGTGTGGTTTTGCTAACCTGTAGGTTAAAGGATTAGGGTGGGGCTGTGAATTCCTGCTATGGGGAAGTTTCCCTGGAGTATGGCTTGCCCCACCCTTAATGCTTTTAGCTTGCAAGGAATAAAAGGAAAAACAACCAAGGACAATTTGAGAACCTCGCTACCATCAAGCAAGCAGCACTGGGAGCAGAACGCGTCGTTCAGACCAGAGGTTCTTGCATTAGGACGCTCCCTGGACAATGACTGATGCAATACTGGACTTTCCTCCAGAGCCGTCAAGGGGAAAGTCTTTCCCTGGAGCGGACACCCTGAATATGGACTCGCAACCTACCGGACTGTGTAAGAATAAATCTTTCTTTGTTAAAGCCATCCACTCTGTGGTATTTCTGTTAGAGCAGCCCTAGCTGACTAAAACAATACTCAAACAGGATGTGTTAGGGAAACCCACTTCTATCTTTTTTGAACCAAGTAAAACCCCATCGATTCCAGTCTCCCTCAAGCACTCCTGTATAGCGGGCTGGACTCGTGTGTTTAACTGTCACCTGGTGATGACATCTAATACACTGAATGGTTGTAGTGTAAAAACCCCAACAGGATGGCAGATGCATGCCTTGCTCCTAATGGCACTTGGTGGCTATGTTGTCACTACTTGTGGCCTTGATTACCAAATAAGTGGATAAGGCATTGCACTTTGAAGTTACCCCATGCTGCTAACCAAAAGGTTGGCAGTTCAAACCTACCAGGCGTTCCTTGGAAATTCTGCTGGGCAGTTCTACTTTGTCCTATAGGGCCGCTAAGTCAGAATGATTGACGGCAATGGGTTTGGTTTGGGTTTATGTTTAGAAACCATTAGAAAAACTACTAAAACCTCTGAACTACCCCATGGTAAAAGAGAAGCAGACCAAGTGTAGTCTCTTCCACTGGTATGCTTTCCTTTTAAATGTTATGGTCCCTTCTCCCTCACCGGCTCCCTCGAAGTAATGGGACAAATTGAAGTTCTCACTAATTTTATGAAACAGATTCTGAAAGACAGCAGAGGAAGCTTATAGCTAAATTTACTAATTGTTACACTACTCAAATGAAGAAGGCATTTCTTAAGAACTGAATGCTTCTAGACATTCCAACAACCATTCAAGACAGCAGCTATACCACAGGAAGAAATGAATGTTGTATTTATGCACCAGCATAACCAGAACATAACTGTTTGGTCAAGCCATATAAAGAAACAGACAGCAGCCTCAGACACACATGATGGCTAGTCTGCTATGGCCACCTAGTCTCTCTCTTTCCTCTCTAGCCAATGAGGTTTGTGTTGGATCTAGGTCTTTTTGTGGGTATAGGGTTTTTCTGCTATGGTTGTCTCTACTGCTGTTGTGATCTGTTCCTACCCACAAAGTTTTTAACACTTCCTTTTCTGACCCTCAGGGACCTTGCACAAGAGTGTGAGCATGCCAGATTTAAGAACAGGCTTAGAGGTGGACTGAGAGGAATCAGGTTTTGCAAGGCTGAACACAAATGCCCTCATGCATTCTTCTAGTTCACTACCACTTACTAAGTCATTCTTTTATATAAGTCCCTGGACTATAGCTACTTTTGTTCATCACCACTCTAAAACCTGAGCCCTCCTATTGTGGGACAATGAGGTCTACTATCACCCAGAGACAAACTTGTGTGTAAAGCTCCCTAATACATTCCTTTTTTGCTACCCTGGGGTTGCCCACCTCTTTCTGTGGTTTCTTGGCCCTTCATTTTTGGAGGCTGTATATTCTGAAATACATCAAGATGTTTACCTGAATCTCAGGACGGTCAGAGCTGCCCTTAACTGAGATTTAAGGTGTTCAAAGGGAACACAGGAGGTCAGGAGTTCAATTTTGTACACTTTAAGTTGGAGAAGCCTAGTAGGGGCCCCAGCAAAGACTTCCGAGAACCACCTGGTCACATGAATCTGGAGTTCAAGGGGAGAGACTTGGGTTGGAGACATGGAACTGGGAGATGTTAAGGTATTTAAAGCTTTGGGGTGAGATGACAGGAAAAGATGTGAATATAGACTGAGAAAAGGTTCACGGACTGTGCCCTGAGGTATTAAGTGAGAAGTGATCACAAGGTAGTGTGAAAAATTAAACAAATACATAGAGAGGAAGATATTTAAGTAATACTGCAATGCTCTAAAGTCAACGAAAAGTGTTTCCCCAAAAGAGGAGTAACCATCTGCGTAACATGCTGTTGATTTAATGAGGGTTCAGCTTAGATAATCAGCTCTGAACAGATTATCTTCAACATGATAAATGAAAAATCCATAGCTAACATAATATTCAGTGGAGAAAGAGCTTTCCCATTAAGATCATGAACCAAAAACAATGCTCCCTTTCCCCACTGCTATTCAACATCATAAGGAAAAACCCTAGACAGAGTGATTAGGCTGGGGGGGTGAAAGGTGGCAACCAAATTGGATAGAAGGAAATAAAACTCTTTTCATAGATGACATGATCTTATACACACAAAATCCCAAAGATTCCACAGTAAAACTACCAAAACTACTAAACAAATGTAGTAAACTTACTGGGAACACGTTCAATATCTAAAAATAAAAAAATCAGATTTCTATACATCAGCAATGAGCAAGTTGAAAAGGAAACTAGAAGAAAATCCCATTTACAATACCATTTAAAAGAATAAAGGATCCAGGAATAATTTTAGACAAAGTGAAAGACTGTACCCAGAAAAAATGTAAAATACTATTGAAAGAAATTACAGAAGGCCTACAGAGCAGTGGATTTCCTTCATATATGGTCTTTCTGGCCTCGGGTTTGTAATTATACTAAAAATGATTGGTTGGGCCACAGTTTACTCTGCAATTGGTCTATTTTTCCACCTTGCAGGATTTGCTATTAAAATATGGCTTGAAAATCTACCCAACAAAAATTGAGTCACCTCTGGTCCATAAAGGTGATTGGTCAGTTTGTGGACCTGCTGTGAAGGCTGCAGGCTGAAATAGACAAGGAAGTTGCTTATATAAGCAGCCAACTCCACAGAGGTTTTCCAGAAAGAGAGAAGAGGGAAGGGAACTTCAAGAACAAACAGTCTGAAGTGAAAGAGCTTGGACCCTGTGTCCCCTGCAAGAGGAATCTACTAAAAGAGGTGTAGCATGGCTCAAAGCCGTTAATGTTGCCAAAAGCAAGAGTGCCAGAGATGGATCAGAAAGGGGCCCGTAAGATGGTGGAGTAAAGACACCTCCTGTGACCCTGTTAACAACAAAGACCCCAATGAACAAATGAATCTAGTACACATGACATCTTAAGAGCCCTAAATATAAACAGAAAGCTGACAAATCAAACACAGTAGCTCCAGAAGTACAAAGGAGTCAACAGACCTCATCCGCCAGGGAACTGCTGCACCAGCGTGGTAAGCTGTGCAGTGGTACATGGAGGGGGACCTCCTCTGCAGGAGAAATTAACTGGAGAATCCACTCATGCCTCCAGAACAACTGAAGAACAACACAAGATCATTAAAAGCTAAGTCTGTGTGTAACCTACAGTGCACAGATCTAAATCTTTCCTTCAGGATAAACCTCTCTTCCTTCTCCCAGCACTTCCCCCTCCCTTTTCTGTACTATGCCTGGCTCTAGAGTCTGACACCATTAACTGAGCCAGAAATTACAACTTCTTAAGCCCACTCTGAGCCATTCTTCATGAGACTTGGAGAGTAAACAACTTAATAAACAGGGTGAAAAAAAAATCTGCTGACTCTTCTAAACTGGAAATTTAGGGCAGAAACTGTTCCTTCACCTAGATACAACATCCTTACACTCAGGATGACTGTTAGCCCCCTACCTTTCTGAAAGGCTACAGCCAGATACTTGTGCCTATATCAATCACCCTTGCCCATCTACAAAGTAGGCAAGAGTGTACACCATATACCTTATGACTGACTACTGGATACCTGAGTTGAATTCACATAAGAAAATGAACTGTTGGGCTCACATATGTAGCAACAGCTCTAGCTACCTGGTGACAAGATATTAGAGCTTCAAAGGCAACAATAACCAAACTATCATACATGACCAGCCTATCTAGACAGTTCAAAACAAAACAAGAAGTTAGAACACAGTAGGCAAACATAAAATTAAAGACAATTTACCAATGCTTTAGAGACAAGTTAATTTCAGAGTACTTACAAAGGGAGACCACGATGTCTTCAGAAAGTTCTCAGAAAGAAAAAAAAAAAGAATCAAATTTTCCAGAGGAAGAGAACCTCCTGGAATTATCAGATGCAGAATACAAAAAATCAGTATGTAGAACTCTTCTAGAGATCAGAAAGGAGATGAGTCAAAATACAGACAGTATGATTACAAACTGAACAAGCTGCAAGAAAGCACACCGAAGTAAATAAGAACTAGAAATTTAGAAAACTAGTAATAAAATTACAGAGTTAGAAAACTCAACAGAAAATCAAAGAGGCAGAACTAAGGCAATGGAAAGCCAAATTAATGAGACTGAAGATAAAGCACGTAACACCAACATATCTGAGGAGAAATCAGACAAAAAAAAATTTTTTTGATCAAGAAACACCAAGAATTATGTGGGACTCTATCAAGAGGAATAATTCATGAATGACTGGAGTACCAGCAAGGAGGGGGTCAGGGGGTAAAAAATACAGAGAGAATTAGAGAAATGTCCAAGATCTGTTAACCAGAAACTTCCCTGATACTATGAAGGATGAGAAGATATCTATCCAAGACAGTCATCAAACTCCACACAAGGTAGGCCCCAAAAGACAGATAGCAAGACATATCATAATCAAATTTGTCAAAACTAAAGACAATGAGACACTTTAAAAAGTGGCTAGAAATTGATGAAAAATAACCTACAAAGGTGAATCAAAAAGACTAAGTTCAGACTACTCACTAAAAATCAGCCAAGCAAGAAAGCAATGGGATGACACATACAAAGACTTGAAGGAAAAGACCTGTCAGCCAAGAATTACGTATCCCACTAAGCTGTCTCTCACATATGATGGCAAAATCTGGGCATTTCCAGATTAACAAGAATTTAGGGAATTTTCAAAAATCAAACCAAAATTACAAGAAATACTAAAAGGAGTCCTTTAGCGTGGGCTACAAAATCAATGACATCAGGAAATAGACCAAGAGCAGAACTCAGAACAGAGCAACTGGGTATCAGCCCAAACAGGGGAATCACAAAAATAAACCAAAGGCAAAACACTGAAAACAGGGAAACAGAAATGTCATTTTGGAAACATTGTAACAAAAAAGAGAGACTTCAGAGAAAATGCAGTCATAGATCTTTTCATATGGAAAGGAAGTCTCCGAGATCTAAAGAAATTAAAGACTGGTGTAAACTTAGAAAAACAGGGGTAAATATTAAGGTAACCACAAAGAAAACTATTCAATCAATGCATCAAAATAAAAAACAAGAAAAACACAAAATCTCAGCAAATACAAAACCAAAAACATTGAAAAAGATGAAACGAAACATACATGAAGAAAAAAGACTCTGTACAGAAAATTAAATGGAATAAAGGAACTACCTACAATGCAGGAAAAAAAAATCATAAAAATGACAGGATTAAACTCATCAATCAATAATCATGCTGAATGTAAATAGATTAAATGCAGCAATAAAGACACAGAGAGTAGCAGATTAGATTTACAAAATGACTTATCTATACGCTGCCTACCAGGGTCACATCTTAGACTTAAAGACATGAACAAAATAAAACTCAAAGGATAGAAAAAATATATCAAGTTAGTAATATTCAAAAAAGAGAAGGAGTGGCAATGTTAATCTCCAAAAAAAACAAACTTTAAGTAAAGTCTACCACAGTGGATAAAGGACAGACACTATATAATTCTTAAAAGGTCAATACTCCAGGTGGACATGACATATCAAATATCTATGCACCCAACAGCCCCAAAATGCATAAAACAAACTCTAACTGCATTAAAAACAGATACAGACAGCTCCACAATAATAGCAAGAGACTTCAACACACCACTTTCAATGAGGAACCGAGCATCCACAAAAAAGGCCAATAAAGACCAAGAAGATCCAAATGCCACAATCAACGAACTTGACCTCATAGATATATACAGAACACCACCCAACAGCAGCCAAGTAGACTTTTTTTCCCAGCACACATGAAACATTCTCCAAAACTGACTACCTAATAGGCCACAAAGCAATCCTTAACAAAATTCAAAGTACTGAAAAATTACAAAGACTCTTTTTCAGACCATAAGGCCATAAAAAAATCAATAACAGAAAGGGGGGGATAAAATGCATGGAAACTGAACAACATATTGGCTCAAAAACTACTGGGCTATAGAAGATATTAAGAATGGAATAAAGAAATTCATAGATTCGAATAAGAATGAATACACATCCTACCAGAACCTATGTGCCACAGCAAAAGCAGTGTTCAGAGGTCAGTTTATCTCAATAAATGTAAACATCCAAAGAGAAGAAAGGGTCCAAAGCAAAGAATTAACCCTACAACTCAAACAAGTAGAAAGAAAGCAGTAAAAGAATCCCATGGGCACCAGAAGAAAGCAAACTGATAAAAATGAGAGCAAAACTAAGTGAATTAGAGAATAGAAAAAAGATTGAAAAAGTTAACATGACCAAAATCTGCTTTTTGAAAAGATCAATAAAATTCATAAACCATTAGCCAAACTAACAAAAGAAAAACAGGACAGGAAGCAAATTAAATAAGAAATTAGATTGGCAATATCACAACAGATCCAACTGAAACTAGAACAATCGTAACACAATACTATCAAAAACTGTACTTCAATAAATTTGAAAACCTAGAGGAAATGGGCAAATTCCTAGAAACACACTACCTATGTAATCTAACACAAACAGAAACAGAACAGCTAAACAAACCCACTACAAAAGAGACTGAAAAGGTAATTAAAAAACTAGCCAAAAAAAAAAATCTTGGCCCTGATGGTTTGACTGGAGAATTCTACAAGAAGTTAACATCACTATCACTGGAAGTATTTCAGAATATAGAAAAGCACAGAATACTCTCAAATCATTCTGTGAAGCCTGCGTAACCGTGATACCAAAACCAAGCAGACAGTACAAAAAAGGAAAATTACAGAACTTCTCTCTCATGTACTTAAATGCAAAAGTCCTCAACAAAATTCTAGCCAATAGAATTCAACAACATATCAAAAAACTAATTAACCATGACCAAATGAGATTCTTACCAGGTATGTAGGGATGGTTCAACATTAGAAAAACTGTCAATGTTATCAACACATAAATAAAAATACCCACTGATTTTATCAATTGATGCAGAAAAGGCATCTGACAAAGTCCAACACCCATTCATGTTAAAAACTCTAAGCAAAATATGAAAAGAAGGGAAATTCCTCACCATAATAAAGGGCATTTATACAAAGGCAAGAGCCAATATCATCCTAAATGGAGAGAGTCTGAAAGCATTCCCCTTATGAACATGAACCACATAAGAGTGCCCACTGTTACCACTTTTATTTAATTTGTGCTGGACGTTCTAACTAGAGCAATCAGACAAGATAAAAAAATAAAGGACAAGTGAATTGGTAAGAAAGTACAGGTATCTCTATTTGCAGAAGATATGGTCTTATACACAGAAAACCCTAAAAAAATCCACACACAAAAAAGGAACCAATAGAAGAGTTCAGCAAAATATCAAGATTTAAAATAAACATTCAAAAATCAGTTGGATTCCTTTATATCAATAAAGAGACAATCAAAGAGGCAATCACTGAATCAGTACCATTTACAATAGCCCCCAAGAAGATAAAATACTTAGGAATAAATCTAACCAGAGATGCAAAAGGCCTATACAAAGAAAATTACAAGTCTCTACCGCAAGACACTAAAAAAGATCTATGTTAAGTGGAGAAACCTACCTTGCTCGTGGATAGGAAGACTCAACATCATGAAAATGTCTATTCTACCCAAAGCAATCTATAGACACAAACCCAATATAAATTCCAATAGCATTTTTTAATGAGATGGAGAAACAAATCACCAACTTCATACGGAAAGGGAAGAAGCCCTGGATAAAGAGAGCATTAACGAAGAAGAACAAAGGAGGGGGCCTCACACTACCTGACTTTAGAACCTATGACACTGCCGCAGTAGTCAAAACAGCCTGATATTGGTACAAAAACAGATATAAGCCAATGGAACAGAATCAAAAATCCAGATATAACATCATCAACCTATGAGAAGTTAACATCTGACAAAAGGCCAAAGTCAGTAAACTGAGGAAAAGGCAGTCTCTTTAGCAAATGGTGTTGGCATAACTGGATATCCATCTGGAAAAGATGAAACAAGTCCCACATCTAATACCATGCACAAAAACTAACTCAATATGAATCAAAGATCTAAATACAAAATCTAAAATAATAAAGATCATGGAAGGAAAAACAGAGACAAAGCTGAGAGTCCTAAAAAACAACATGAACAGCCTACAACACACTACTAACAACGAACAAACCAAACCCACTGCCATCAAGCCAATTACGACTCATAGCAACCCTGTGGGACAGAGTAGAATTGTTCCACAGAATTTCCAGTGAGTACCTGGCAGACTTGAACTGCTGACTTTGTGGTCAGCAGCTGTAGTTTTTAACCACTATGCCACCAGGGCTTCCAATGAACAAACACCAGGAGAGAAAACAGATAACTGGAAACTTCTAAAAATCAAACACACACATCCAAAGACTTCACCAAGAGTTAAAAAGACAACCCACAGACTGGAAAAAATTTTTGTGGCCACCACAAATCTGAGCATCTAATCTCCAAAATCTGCAAGGTACTGCAAAAACGTCAATAAGAAAAAGACAAATAACCCAATTAAAAACTAAGAAAAGGTACTTCACCAAAGGCAACCTCTAGGGGGCTAATAGATATGTGAGGAAATGCGCCATTAGAGAAATCCAAATCAAAACTACAATGAGATACTATCTCACCCCAAGGCTGGCATCAGTCCAAAAAACACAAAATAATAAATGTTTGAGAGACTGGAACACTTGTATACTGCTGGTAGGAATGCAAAATAGTACAACCACTTTGGAAATCGATTTCGTGCTTCCTTAAACAGCTAGAAATAGAAATACCATATGATCCAGCAATCCCACTTCTTAGCATGTATCCTAGAGAAATAAAGGCTCTCACATGAATAGATACATGAACACCAATGTTTACTGTAGCAATGTCCACAGTAACAAAAAGATGGAATCATCGGAGGTGCCCATCAACAGATGAATGGATACACAAACTATGGTACATCTACACAGTGGAACACTATGCAATGATAAAGAACAATTCTCTTAGGAAACATAACATGGAGTCATCTGGAAGACATTATTTGACTGAAATTAGTTGCAAAAGGACAAATAGTATGAGACCACTATTATAAAAGGACTCAAGAAAAGGTTTAAGCTCAGAAGATAATCTTTGATAGTTACAAGGGTGGGAAGGGAGAGAGTGGGAGGGGTATTCACTGATTACATAGTAGATAGGAACAGTGTTAGGTGAAAGGAGTTGACAGTACCCAGTAGAAGGGATGGAAGCACAGCTGGACTACTCGAAAAGCTAAGAGATTCCTAAATACAACCAGCATTTCAAAGGACAAGATAGCAGGGGCAAAGGTCTGAGCACCACAGTTTCAGAGGACACCTAGGTCAACTGGCATAAGTAAGTTTTTTTAAAGAAATGTTCTGCTTCCCACTTTGGTGAGTGGCATCTGTGGTCTTAAAAGTCTAGCAAATGGCCATCTAAGTACCATTAATTGGTCCCAACTCACCTGGAGCAAAGGAGAATGAAGGCCATCAAAGACATGGGGAAAATATGGGCCCAAGAAACAGAAGGGGCCATATGATCTGGAGACTGTATTAGCGTGACACCAGAAAAACTAGATGGTGCCTGGTCACCACCAATGACCGCCCCGACAGGGACTACAGCATAGAATCTCTGACACAGTGGGAGAACAACGGGTGTGCAGAACTAGAAATCTATTAGAAAGCCTAACCTGATGGTCCAACAGACTGCAGGGTCCCCTGAGCACATGACCCCCAGACTCTACTAGCCCACAGCTCAAAGCACTCCAGAAGTGAACTCTTCAAAGACTGGAACTAAACTAAAACACAGAATGATGCTGGCAAAGAATGTGCTTCTTGGCTTAAGTATATGCATGACACTGACGCAGCAGCTCCTGTCCCGATGCAAGTAAGAGGGCAGAGGGGGAAAGGAGCTGGATGAATGGACACGGGAAGTACAAGGCAGAAAGGAGGAATGTGCTGGCACAGGATGGAGTGAGCAGCTAGAGCTCCATAGTGGTGTTTTTGTGGGGTTGTATGGCAAATTGACTTGGATTGTAAACTTTCACTTAAAGCATAACAAAATATTTTAAAGTGAAAAAAAAAAAGGAACAAAAGGATCTGGCAGCTGGCAGTCACTGGCAAGTGGCCTGGAAGGGAGCTCTGGTGGCAGAGGACCAGCAGTGAAAGTGGAAAGCTGCTGCTAGGAAAGCAGCTAAGAGAGCTGAGTAGGCTGCTACACTGGCCACGAACAGACCAATGGCTGCGGGGGAATGAGCAGCCAAGAAGGGCCTGCATGCTTGCGTGGCCACGAGCAGCTGAGAGAACTGTTACAGCTGGAAGCTGTCCCACATTGAAGAAAGGATGCGCTCTCTACCTCAAAAGAGCCTTACAAGCCTCACCTACGTGGTTCCTGATCCCGAGCTGTTTCTGTAACTTACAAGTTGATCCTGAGTTGTAACCTGTTAGTTTCCTAATAAACCATGTAACCTGAGTATGGTCTCTTGAGTTCTGTGCAGTAACTCCTATGAATTATCGAATCCAGCAGAGAAGTAGAGGGTGCTGTGGGAAACATTTGATGTCAGAAATGGTTGAGTTGGAGAGCCCAGATACCTTTGGTGTCTACCTCATAGCACTGAGTTTTCAGCTGATTCTGATTCTTATCTCAAAGGAACCTAGATGACTTCTGATGCTGCATTACAGGGCCTAAATAAATAAAAGGATCTTCCATATTCATGGATTAGAGGCTTATTAATATACCTAAGATGTCCATTTCACTCAAAGAACTCTATTAATTCAATGCAATTCCCATTAAAATTCCAACAGCCTTCTTTACAGAAATAGAAAAGAAATCTTCAAATTTATATGACCCAACAATCCTAAGTATATACCCAGAGGGGGGAAAAAAAACACTGGCATGCAAACAGAAACCTGTACACCAATGTTCACTGCAGCACTTAGCACAACAGTCAAAAGGTAGAAACTAAATTCCCATCAAGATGAATGGATAAGCAAAATGTGGTATATACACACGATGGAACACAATTCAATCTATTCCAGGCTTTATCACTGTGCATTACTCAACCACAAAGAGAAACGAAGTCTTCAGGTGGGCCACTACATGGACAAACCTTAAAAACACTATGCTCCACATGTGGTATATATATGTTATGGCTTTATACTCTTATAGGAGGCCGTACTACTGGTTTCTTTCAAGCTGGGAGAGGAGAGAGCGGAGAGGAGGGGACAGGTGTTTCGTGAAGAGGATACCAGAAGACTGGAAAGGAGGAGTGTGCTGTCACAGGGTGGGGAGAGCAGACAGAGTTCCAGATAGGCAGGGATGAAAAACTGACTTGGATTGTATATTTAATCATAATTAAAAAAACAAAACATTATGCTCAGCAAAGTCAAGTCAGTCACAGCAGGACAAATACTGTACGATCTCCCTTATATAGGCAAATACGCAGCAATCAAAGTTTATTAGCGTTTACCAGAGATGGACGGAAAAGGACAGAGGCAGTTACTGGTTAGAGGACACTGAGTTTACGTTCAAGGTGGTGAAATAAGTTGGTAAAAGACAGTGATAATGGCTGTATAACACGAAGATTATAATCAATGTCAAGGAATTATACACACACTGATTGTTCAACCGGCAGATATTTTGTTATGCACATTTTACAATAATTTTTAAAAAACAACAAAAAAACCCTGCATCGTGCATAGATAAACTCTGTTGTAACAGGGTTCCAATTCAGTCTATCCCCAGCTTCATCATCTGCACAGAGATGACAAGAGGAACCTGAAGGACAGATCTACCTATAGCTCACAGCTCACTATTTTAACAGATCACGTAAGAGGCAAAAAGTTAAACCAACCGGTTAATTAATTGACTGCTTAAGCTAGGTTGTCTCTTGCTTTGAGCTAGTCTAACACTATTTACTAGGTACCAAAGACTAAGAGTGGAACACATACAGGTGTCATAATTTGAACTGGACAAAGTTACTCTAAAAGAGCAAACAAGTTGGAAATTTAAAGACAAATTTAATGAAGCCTGGAGTCTGGAAAAAAAATTAAGAATATTATTTAGAAAAGAATACCACACGCTCATAATGAAATACCATAAAGACCATTTCAGAAGTAATAGTAAGTAGGCTGGACTAAAGTATAATGGATGGTTTAGAGTTTTGGTCCTTACTCCATGTTGTCTTTCTTTTATATATATAAATTCTTGATTTATTCTTTGGGGCCCAGGTGCTACAATGGTTTAAAAGCTTGACCGCTAACCAAAAGGTAGGCAGTTTAAGTCCACCATACCCTCCTTAGAAACCCTAAAGCAGTTCTATTCTGTTCTAAAGGGTCACTATGACTAAGGAATGACTCGACTCAGTGGGTCTACTTTTCCTGTTTATCAAGTAACCCTCCTTGACCACTAAGATTCAGTGCTTAATTTGTATAAGCCAGTCAGAAATAAAGTTTTGTGCTTCCAAGTTTGTCAATAAAAGCCATTCACTGCTTGTATTTGGCAAAGTAACTTCCCACTTTAGATTTGGTGCTGATAGGGCAATCTTCTGCCAGAATAATCCTTATATAATAGTTTGATTTTTGACTGTTTCTTTTCACAAAATTATTTAGAGGACAGTTGAAAGTCAATCAACATTTTTTGAACAAGCCTGGCACAAGAAAATGAATTATTAAGGCAAAATTAAATCCATTAAAAAAATGAATTTTAAATGCTCCTTTTTGAAAGCACCACATGGTGACGGAGTCACTAAATTCTTTTCCCATTTCATTCCCCACCTCACCTCACAGCTGTAACGGGGGGAGAGAGAGTGAAGCAGAACTGAGACAAGCCGCTGATTTCTTTATTATTATTATACAAGAAGCTATGACAGGGTCTCGGGAAAGAGGTGGGGTCTCCGAGTCCCAGAACCAGGAGAGCACGAGAGGCCCGCGCTGCCCTCCAGGGGCGACACAGAGAAGGGAGGTGCGGGAGGTCGCCAGACTCCAGGTGATGACTTGACCTGGCGCAGGGCGGGCGGGGGTCAGGGAAGGCTTTAAACAGAAAAATGACGCGTTAGATGCCGTCTACAGAGCCCGACCGCTGATGGGCCGGAACGGAAACTCGCGTCAGCGTGCCTTTTACACCGGAAGGGACGCGAATCCCCGGGCGGCCGCAAAGCGACCAAAACTCGGAGCGCCTTACGGCCGCGCCGCAATCTCCGGGGGCGGGGAGCGTAGGTGCAGGGACTTTATAACGTTCACAGCGATCAGCGGGCCGTATGTGGAGGAAGCTGACAGACAGGGCTCGTTTCTATTACACAGACGGAAACATATTCACCTCACTACGATTTTTCTCTCCACATAACCCGCTTCCGCATCTGCAGTAAACTGTGCAGTGCGCGGCGGGACGCTCGGCAACGGCGTGGAGGCGGGGCCAACGGGCAAGGGGCGGGGCGTGGAGACCGGCCGCTCCGGGGCGGGGATCCCCGAGGCGGTGAGGGGCTGGGCGGGGCTTGCTTCACAGCCCTCTCCTGACAAGTCCTGGGGTGGCTCAAGCATTTCACTCCTAGCAGAACGGTTTGCAGTTCAAACCCGAATCCAGAATCGCCTCTTTAGACAAGGTCTGTAGGATTGCCTCACAATTAAAAGTAGACGTATAAAGAACACCATGCGATTCTGAGTTAGTGTCTAAGGCGAAAACCTACGGTTGTGGGGGACACTGATATTCAAATCTGCCAAGTTTTCCTCCAAACAATTTCAAAACGGTTTAAACGAAAATTTAACTGAGCAGAAACATAGGTCCTATGGGTAAGGCGGCACCGACTCAGGAGACAGGGCTCTGAGACCTCAGTGGAGGCTGATGTGAGGAAGGAGTTGGACCTAGAAGCCACTCTTGGAGTTCCAGTTTAAGGGTTTAAAGAAGGAAGCACTGGAGTTGTCGGTGTAGGCTACACAAACTAAAGGGTAAAATGCAACACTGTGTGCGCAAATGTGCAGTTTCAACTTGACACCCCTCAGCATCATTGCCGTTCCTATCCTGCATGCACTGGGAGGCACAGACTCAATCCTGTGTTCAGTTCCTGACACTTTCCTAGCGCCACCCCTTGGCCGTAGAGTGTGGAGGGTTAAGAAATGTAGCAATTTAGGTTACCAACATTACTTTAAAAACTATACATACATGTAAATTGGATTTTTGCTCTTCTGTGTACTTGTTGGAAACCCTGTTGACGTAGTGGTTAAGTGATTCTTCTGCTAACTAAAAGGTCAGCAGTTCGTAACCACCAGTCGCCCCGTGGAAACTCTATGGAGCAGTTGTACTCTGCCATGTAGGGTCACTATGACTTGGAATCGACTTGACAGCAAAGGGGTTTGTTTGTTTGTTTGTTTGTTTGTTTGTTTGTTTGGGAATACTTGATATTCTGTTCCATACTTGAGATGAATGTTAAACTTAATACTTCTGAGACAAACTTCTGTGACATCATATTTTGTTGAAATACTAAATTTATAAATGTAACTTAAAATTCACTTGATAATTGAATGTAACCAGAAAGCGCATTTCGTTAATTAAAAAATTATTTTTTAGAGGAAGAAGGGAGAAGGTTATTCATAGGTTAGATAATCCATAGGAATTCAGTTAGGGGAAGGGATGTCAGCACTTAGTAGAAGGCAGGTCAGCATAACTGACTACACCATAAGCTAAAAAGTTTTCTAAATTCAACCAACATCTCAAAGGACAGAGTAGCAGCAGGGCCAGGGGTCTGGGGACCGTGCTTTCAGGGGACATCAAGGTCAATTGATGTAACTAGTCTTTTTCTAAGAGATTTTTCTGTACCTGATATCGATGAGTGGCGCCCGGGGACTTAAAAGCCAGCAAGCTGTTATGAAACATCAGTTGGTCCCAAGCCACCGGGAACACATGACAACTTGAGAGCATCAGTGATATGAGGAAAAATGAGCCCAGAACACCGAAGGACGCATATGATTTGAGAGATTATATCAGCACGAAAACAGAACTAGACGGTGCCCAGCCCCCACTCAAAACAACCCTGACAGGGAACATAATGTAGAATCCCTGATGCAGCGTGAGAAAAAAGGGTGTGCAGATCAAGTACTCTAATAATCAAGACCAAGTATGATGGTCCAACAACCTGCAGAGTCCCCTGAGAACAGCTCCTAAATTTGTTTCTAGCCCAGACCTGAAACCAGTACTGAAGCCTAAACTTCAGACAAAGAATGGACTGGACTTGGGGACACAGAGTCATGCAGGTGGTCTGTGTACTTTATAGTTTAATATATATATGAGGCTGTCCTACTGCTCTCTTTTTTAGAGAGGAGAGGACAATGTTGGTTGAGTGGCTCCTGGAAGTAAAGAGTAGAAGAGCGTGCTGTCACAGGGTGAGGAGAGGAGATAGAGTTGCAGAGAGGCGGTACTAAGCTTTATGTGGAAAATTGACTTGGACTGTAAACTTTCACTTCATCACAAGAAAAACCATTTTTTAAAAAATTTGTGTTACCTATTGTCTTTGCTCTCTTTTAAAATTTTCTTTCAGATGTGGGTGATAAAACCTTGTAACATGCATTTTGCTTCATTTTCACCTCAAGAAGAATTAATCCTACAAGATTTCAATGGCATGTGGTAGGGAAGCCTATCATTCTTTATACAGGTCAAAAGGAAGCAAAATTAGATTATTTCATTTCCCACAGCCTTATTTCTACTCAATAATCTTGAAGGCACTGTAACACATAATAGCAGTGGCAGGGTCAGAACCTGTATAACTTTAGAGAATGAGAATCAAGATCATCAGCCCAAAGCTGATTCCTATGAGGTAGAGATCAGACATACTTCCACTACCAACTTGTCTACCAATTGTGATACTAGCCATCTCCCTCCCCATCCACCTGCAAAGCACTATCTAATTCTCTGCTGGGTTTCAAGTGGTGCTTGCATATTGCACAAAGAACCATCTGTAAACCAGGTGTGAGTTTCCTCTTCCTCAGTCAACTTACCATAAGGAATTTCCCATGAGTCCATTAATGCGAACTGGGAGAGGACAGGTATGTGACAAGAGTGGAGACCCTGAGCATCTGGGCCACTTCCTCATGCAACTTACTTGTGTCTTCAGATCCTGATTTCCTATGTGCCACTTCCATTTAGTGATTAAGTGATGTTGTGCACAGTCCACTTTATGACTCTGTGAGTCAAACAACACCCAGTTCATGATGGGCAGCTCAGGTGACATACTGAGTTGATGGCCCATAGTTAAGCATTCAGTCTTTGGTAAGGACAGTAACTGCCATGCATCTAAAATTAAAATGGACCAGGAAGAAGGATTTGGCAGTCTACTTCTGAAAAGAATAAGCCAGTAAAAACCTCAGGAATAGCAACACAACACTGCCTGATACAGTGCCAGAAGATGTGCCCTCAGTTGGAAAGCACTCAAAAAACAAACAGGAAAGAGCTGCCTCCTCTAAGGAGTTTACCCGAGAGACATGGATGTAGTCAAACTTTTGGGACTGTCACTTGCTGATGTGGCACTACTAAAAGTGAGAGGAAAGAGCTGAAAACATCTATCAGAAATTGGAACATAGAGTGTACAAAGCATGAATCTGGGAAAATTGAAAATCATCAGAAATGAAATGGAATGCATAAACATCTATATCCTAGGCATTAGTGAGCGGAAATGTACTGGTACTGGCCATTTTAAACTGGACAATCATACAGTCGACTATGCTGGAATTGACAACTTGAACAGGAACAGTGTTGCATTGATCATTAAAAAGAACATTTTAAGATCAATCCTGGAGGCGGAGTCAAGACGGAGGACTAAGCCCACGGCTCCTTATGTCCCTCTGGAAACCGAGACCTGAACTGATAATCAAACGGAACCTTCTGGTCACCTAATCAGTCCCAGACCACGGCACAGGGCTGTTACTATGGATTTCATACCACTGAGCGAAAAACCTCCTCTCTTACGCTGACTCCCGTGCCTGGCTAGCCCTGGCTCTCACGGAGGGAAGGTAAACGCACCATTTTGACTTTATTTTCCTCTGTCTTGGCCGGCAGGCAGAGCAGGGTCTTGTCTAGCAGCTAGACTCAGACACGCTGCTGGGGGGACAGGCAGCCAAAATTCCCATATTTTGAGAACTAGGCTTGGACTCTGTTAATCTAGGCACTTTGAGCTTGTTGTTTTATATCTGCCTCCCTGGCGTTTGTACGGAGTTTCACAGTCACTGTGTGGGATGCCATGTTGGATACGGAGATTCTAGAGGTACCTCATTTGTAGCCTGGGAGCCAGCGCCTGCAAACAGGACAGCACTTCTCCAACAGAAAAGCAGTAATTTACCTAGTGCCACCTGCTTTGGGGGTCCTGCAACAGAATCAGAGGAATCACTACCTCTTGGCACCTTTAGCCCTTCTGTCTGCTGCCTGTGTGGAGGGTGCGATCTTGGATACAGTGGCCACAGCTGGACTTAATTCTTAGCTTGGGAGCCAGAGCCTGCCCACAGGAGAGCGCTTGTCTATCAGAAAAGCAGTAATCTACGCACTGTCATCTAAGGCTAGGCTCTGTCAGCAGAGGCCAACAGGGCAGTAGGATTGCTGTATTCTGAACTAGTTTGTATCATCTGGGGTTGGATATAGTGGCGCTTACTTTGCCAGTTGAGAAGAGGGACCTCTACACCTGAAAACCAAACTGACTTGTGAAGTGGTCAGATATCTTTTGCTTTACATTTTAAGACAGCCTAGAGAAACATCTGCAGTCCATCCTCACAGTACCTCTTCCAGCCTCTACATACTCACATGGGTCCCAAAAAGCAACAGACACTTGTGGCACACAAGAAATCAGCCATGGCTTCAGAAGGCTCCCAAACAAAGCAACCAAGGAGTTTTCCAGATGAAGAAACTTTTATGAAAGCATCAGAAAGTGAATACACAAAATCATTACATACAGAGCCCTTCTAGACCTTATACAAAATGCAGGAGAACAAAATGAAAAATTAAGCAAGATTTTCGATCTGATGGAACACCAGTACTGTGAAATACAACAGATCAAGAACAAAATCAAGGACATAGAAACTTCCATGCAAAGCCAAGAAAACAGAATGGAACAAATAGAAAAAAGAATTTCTGACTTGGAAGACAGAGCTACTGAGGCCAGCATCTATGAGCAGAAATCAGAAAAAAGAAACAAGAAAAATGAAGAAACATTAAGAAGCATGTGGGACTCTATTAAGAGAAACAACCTTCAATTAATTGGAGTCTCTGAACAGGGTGAGGCATCTGAGAACACAGAGTATCGTTGCTGAGCTGCTGACAGAAAACTTCCCAGAAATCATGAAGGAAGAGAATATAGACATCTCAGATGCATATCGTATGCCACCCAATATAGATCTCAAAAGAAAGACTCTAAGACATATTATAATCAAGCTGAACAAAATGAAACATAAGCAGCAACTCTTAAAGGCAGCAAGACTCAAAGCAAAGCTAACATTCAGAGGGAAACCCTGTAGGCTCTCGTCAGATTTCTCAGCAGAAACCATGCTGGCACGGAGACAGTGGCATGACACATGCAAAGCCTTGAAAGAGAAAAACTTCCAACCAAGAATTATATATCCTGCAAAACTATCTTTCAAATACGAAAATGAAATTAAGACATTCCCAGATAAACAGCAACTCAGAGACTTTGCAAAAACCAAACCAAAACTACAAGAAATATTGAAAGAAGTTCTTGGCTCTGGCTTAGAAGAACAAAACCACTAACTTTATATTTTAGAACGACTTTACTACTCAAAACTCTACTCAGTTAGGGAAGGCTCCAAACCCAGTCACAGCTTTGATAAGAAAAGAAGCAATCCAGTGATCATCATGAAAACCATGGTGTCATCATATTAAAAAGAGGGATGTACTACAGTTGTTATAGTCCTTCCAGATGGAGAGGAAGATGACAAGACAGGTAGTAATTAAAATTGGGTTTATATATAGTTTGTTAAGAGGGATCATAGGGGCAGCTGTAAAGCACGACAAAGTTGTATCATATCATTTCAAGAAATGTAACATAGGAGTCTCAACAACCACAAAACCAGCTCTGAAAAAGGTAAAAAATCAACTCACAAAAAAGAATGTCCCAGAACAGACTAATAAGAACAACAGAGTAAACATCAACATAAAAATAAACATATCACAATGGCAGCACTGAACACATACCTATCAATAATTACACTGAATGTGAATGGACTGAATGCTGCAGTAAAGAGACATCAAGTGACATCTTGGATCACAAGACATGACCCATCCATATGTTGTCTACAAGAAACTCACTTGAGACCTAAAGATAGGAACAAACTGAAAATTAAAGGTTGGAAGACTATATATCAAGCTAACAATGACCAAAGAAGAGCAGAGGTGGCAATTCTAATCTCAGACAAAATCAATTTTAATGTCAAATCCACCATTGTGGACAAAGATGGACACTATTCATTGCTGAAAGGTTCAGTACACAAGCAAGACTTAACTGTATTAAATATTTATGCACCTAATATCAGAGCACCTAAATACATCGAAGAAAGACTGACTACACTCAAACGGGAGTTAGATGACTCCACCATAATAGTGGGAGACTGCAACACTCCACTCTCAATACTAGACAGATCATCTAGAAAAAAACTCAGTAAAGATACAGAAGACCTCACTGACACAATTAACCAACTAAACCTCATTGATATATATAGAACTTTCCACCCATCAGCAGACAACTACACCTTCTTCTCCAGTGCACATGGAACATTCTCCAGAATTGACCATGTGATAGGCCATAATGCAATGCTCAACAAAATCCATACCATTGAATTACTGCAAAGCATCTTCTCAGATCATAAAGCCATCAAAGTTGAAATCAATAGCAGAAAAAACAGAGATAGAAAGTAGAACTCTTGGAAACTGAACATCTTGCTCAAAAAAAACATGGGTTATAGAGGAAATCAAGGATGAATTAAATAAATTCATGGATTCCAATGAGAAGGAAAACACTTCCTACCAGAACCTATGGGATACAGCCAAAGCAGTGCTCAGACGTCTGTTTATCTCCATAAATGCACACATCTGGAAGGAAGAAAGAAACCAAATCAAGGAACTAACCCTACAGCTTGAACAAGTAGAAAGAGAACAACAGGGGAACGCCTCAGGCACCAAAAGAAATGAGATCATAAAGATTAGAGCAGAGCTAAATGAATTAGAGAATAGAAAAACAATTGAAAAAATTGAAAAGACCAAAAGCTGGTTTTCTGAAGATCAACAAAATTCACAAATCGCTGGCTAAACTTACTAAAGAAAAGCAGGAAAGGAAACAAATAACCCAAATTAGAAATGAGAGGGGGGTTGTCACCACAGATGCAACAGAAATAAAAAATATTGTAACAGAAATATTGTAACATGAAAGACTGTACTCTAACAAATTTGAAAACTTAGGGGAAATGGACCAATTCCTTGACTCATACCACCTACCCAAATTATCACAACGTGAAGCAGAACAACTTAATAAACCCATCACAAAGGAAGACATTGAAAAGGTCATCAAATCACTGCCAACCAAAAAAAGCCTGGGCCCAGATGGCTTCACTGCAGAATTCTACCAAGCATTTAGAGAAGAGTTATCCCCAGTACTACTGAGACTATTTCACAGTATAGAAAGGGATGGAGTACTCCCAAACTCATTCTATGAAGCCAGCATAACCCTGATACCTAAGCCAGGGACAGACCCAACAAAGAAAGAGAACTACAGACCGATATCACTCATGAATCTAGATGCAAAAATCTTCAACAAAATTCTTGCCAATAGAATACAACAACATATCAAGAAAATAATCCATCATGACCAAGTGGGATTCATACCAGGGATGCAAGGCTTGTTCAACATCAGAAAAACAATTAATGTGATTAACCACATAAATAACACAAAAGACAAGGATCACCTGATTTTGTCCATTGATGCAGAAAAGGCATTTGATAAAGTCCAACACCCATTCATGCTAAAAACTGTTAGCAAAATGGGCATAGACGGCAAATTCCTCAACACAATAAGGGCCATTTATACAAAGCCAATTGCCCACATCATCCTGAATGGAGAGAGACTGAAAGACTTTCCCTTGAGATCAGAAACTAGACAAGGATGCCCACTCTCACTTCTCCTATTCAACATTGTGCTAGAAGTTTTAGCCAGAGCAATTAGACAAGACCAAGAAATAAAGGGCATCTGCATTAGCAAAGAGGAAGTTAAAATCTCCCTGTTCGCAGATGATATGATTGTATATGCAGAGAATCCCAAGGAATCTATAAGTAAACTACTCAAACTGACAGGAGAGTTCAGCAAAGTCTCAGGATACAAGATAAACATAAGTAAATCAGTAGGATTCCTTTATACCAACAACAAGACGGTTAAGGAAGAAATTATCAAATCAATACCATTTACGATAGCCCCTAAGAAGATAAAGTACCTAGGAATTAATGTTACCGAGAAACAACAAACCTTTACAAAGAGAACTACAAGCCCTTACTACAAGAAACTAAGAGAGACTTATATAAATGGAACAACCTACCCTGCTCATGGATAGGAAGACTTAACATTGTGAAAATGTCTATTTTACCCAAAGCAATCTATTTTTATAATGCAATCCCAATACAAGTTCCAGTGACATTTTTTAATGAGATGGAGAAACAAGTCACCAATTTTGTTTGGAAAGGGAAGAAGCCCCGGTTAAGCAAGGTACTACTAAAGAAGAACACACTGGGAGGCCTCTCATTACCTGACTTTAGAACATATTACACTGCCACAGTGGTCAAAACAACCCGGTACTGGTATAAGAACAGACAGATCGATCACTGGAACAGAACTGAGACCGCAGAGATGACACCATCCGCCTATGAACAACTGATATTTGACAAAGGCCCTAAGACATTAAACTGGTGTAAAAACAGTCCCTTCAACAAATGGTGCTGGCAAAATTGGATATCCATCTGCAAGAAACTGAAACAAGATCCATGTCTTACACCTTATACAAAAACCAACTCCAACTGGATAAAAGACCTAAATATCAAACCTAAAACGATAAAGCTCATCCAAGAAAAGGTAGGAACAACAATGGAAGTTTTAATACACAATATGGGCAGACTCCAAAGTCTGTCAAACAAACCACAATCATCAGAAGAGAAAATAGATAAATGGGATCTATTAAGAATTAAACACTTTTGCTCATCTGAAGACTTTATTAATAGAATTAAACGAACACCTACAGAATGGGAAAAAATATTTGGCAACTCTATCTCAGACCGACGCCTGATTTCTGTAATCTATAAGATACTACAAAATATCAACAAGAAGAAGATAAATCATCCAATTAAGCGATGGGCAAAGGAGATGGACAGACATTTCACTAAAGAAGAGATCCAGGCAGCCAAAAAACACATGCGGACATGTTCACGATCTTTAGTTATTAAAGAAATTCAAATCAAGACGACAATGAGATACCATCTCACCCCAACAAGGTTGGCCATGATCCAAAAAATACAAAACAACAAATGCTGGAGAGGATGTGGAGAAAGCGGAGCCCTCCTACACTGTTGGTGGGGTTGCAAAATGTTCCAGCCTCTTTGGAAAGCAATCTGGTGCTTCCTTAAAAAAATGGATATTGATATACCATTTGACCCAGTAATTCCACTACTTGGAATATATCCTACAGAATCAAGGCCTTTCACACCAACGGACACATGCACCAGAATGTTTATTGCAGCACAGTCCATGATAGCAAAAAGATGGAATCAACCCAGATGCCCAACAACAGAATGGATAGGTAAACTATGGTATATATACTCAATGGAGCACTACGCAATGATAAAGAACAACGATGACTCCAGGAAACATCTCATGACCTGGTTTCAACTGGAAGAGATTATGTTGAGTGAAAGTAGTCAGCGACAAAAGGACAAATACTTTATGAGACCTCTACGATAAGAAAACAGACTTGTGTATAGAAGAAAAGACTCTTTGACAGCTGCAAGGGAGGGGAGGGAAGGAGGGTGGGAGGAGAGTTTAGATTAGATGGTTGCTAGGTATTTGGTTGGGTGAAATCGGTGATAGCACACATTAGAAACAAGAACAATATTAAGTGGACTTAAACATAACATGAGTACTCCTTCCATCTTAACCCAATATTGCAAGGATAGAGTAGCTGGCACAGGGGGCGGGGGACCTAGCTCTTAGGCGAAAACGAGGCCAACTGGCACAACTAGCGTTTTGCTAAGAGGGCTCTCTGCACCCCACGTTGGTGAGTGACGTCTGGGGTCTTAAAAGCTGCCAAGCTGCCATCCGAGGGCATAGCAAATGGTCCCAACTCAGCAGGAACGGATGCTCACCGAGGACCAAAATGACATGGGGGAAAGACAACCCAGAAGACAAAGAGACCCACATCAGTAGGTGCCTACATCGACTTGGGACCGGAAGAACCGGATAGTGCCTGGCCACCACCAGTGATAGCTGCAATGTAGCTCACTAAGTTGAGTCTCACTGGCAACACAAGAATAAAGAGGGGTGCACCCTGAGATCCCCACTGAAAGACCTCAATTGATGGTCCAGTGGTTTCGGGGTTCCCCTGGGAGCATGGCCCCTCCTCGCCCTGATGCTGCCCTTGACCATAAATCATAATGAAGTTCCATGCTTTGGACAGGAATGGATTGGACTTGACGATGCAGTGACCATATATTGGATGCACTTTATGATTCTATACATCTATAGGATGTCATCCTGCTGACCTCTGGCTGGAGGAAGGAGAGTGGGTGGAGAGGAGGGGAAAAAGAGACTGTTGGGAGAATGAGACATGTATGGAGCAGAGAGGAATAGTGTGCTGTCACCGGACAGGGAGAGCAGTGGAAGCTGCACATAGGTGGGTATGTAAATTTACATGGGAATATACATTTCACTCAGTTATATTACATAAAAAATTAAAAAAAAAAAAGATCCATCCTGAAGTACAACATTATGAGTTACAGAGTAATATCCATACACCTACAAGGAAAGCCAGTTAATGCAATTATTGGTCAAATCTGCACACAAACCACTTAAGCCAAAGATAAAGAAAATGAAGAATTTTACCAACTTCTGTAGTCTGACACTGATCAAATCAGTATACACTGATAATTACTGGTGACTAGAATGCTAAAGTTGGACATAAAAAAGAAGAATCAGTAGTTGGAAAATATGGCCTTGGTTACACACAATGCTGGAGATGGCATGACAGAATCTTGCAAGACAAACAACTTCTCCAATGTGAATATCTTTTTTCATCAATATAAATGTTGACTCTATATGTGGACCTAGCCAGATGGAATCAAATCAACCACATCTGTGGAAGGAGGCCATGGAAAAAGCTCAGTATCATCAATCACAGCAAGTCCTGAGGCTGACTGCAAAACAGATCATCGATAGATGGAAGGAATACGTAGAGTCACTATACTAAAGAAAACTGACCTGTGACAGCTGCGATGGAGCTCACAAAGTTGAGTCTCACTGACAGTACAAGAATGAAAAGGGGTGCACCTGAGATCTCCACTAAAAGACCACAGTTGATGATCCAGCAGCTTCGGAGTTCCCCTGGGAGCATGGCCCCTGGCCCTGATGCTGCCCTTGCCCATGAATCATTATGAAGGGCCACTCTTCGAGCATGAATGGATTGGACTTGGTGATGCAGAGAGACCACATATTGGATACACTTTATGGTTCTATGCATCTATAGGATATCATCCTGTGGACCTCTGGCTAGAGTAAGGGGTGTGGGTGAAGAGGAGGGGAAAGGAGACTGTTAGGAAGATGAGACATGTATGGAGCAGAGAGGAATAATGTGCTGTCACTGGGCAGGGAGAGCAGTGGAAGCAGCAGATAGGTGGGTATGTAAATAATCATTAAAAAAAAAAAAGCAAAACTGGTTGACATTCAGCCATTTCAGGAGATGGCATGTGATCAGGAACCGATGGTACTGAAAGAGGTTCAAGCTGCCCTGAAGCAGTGTTGAGAAGCAAGGCTCCCGGAATCGCCGTAATACCAACTGAGATGTTTCAGCAAATGGATGCGGCACTACAAGGGCTCACTTGTCTATGCCAAGAACCTGGCAAATGACTGGAAGAGATCCATATTTACACATATTCCTAAGAAACATGATCCAACCAAATGCAGAAATTATCAACTAATATCAGTAACATCACATGCAGGTAAAATTTTGCTGAAAATCATTCAAAAGCAGCTGCAGCAGTACAGGACAGGGAACTGCCAGAAATTAAAGCAGATTCAGAAGATGTGGAACCAGGGGTACCATTGTTGATATAAGATGAAACCTGGCTGAATGCAGAGAATGCCAGAAAGCTGTTTACCTGTGTATTATTAACTATGCAAAGGCATTTGACTGTGTGGAGCATAACAAATTATGAGTCACACTGTGGAGAACAGGAATTACAGAATGCTTAATTGTGCCCATGAGGAACCTGTACATAGATTCAGAGGCAGATGTTTCAACAGAATGTCTTAGGCTGGGTTCTCTACAGAGCAAAACCAGTAAAGCATATAAGTATATAGAGATTTATATCAAGGAAATGGTTCCTGCAATTGTGAATGCTAGAACATCCTGAATCCATGGATCAGGATACAGGCTTCTCTTGATTCACATAAGTGCAGGTTGGAGAGAGAGTAGGGCTTCTGCTCTCAAGCTGTGAAGATAGATGAATTCCAAGAATTGCAGATAAATTGACAGCTCAAGTCCCAAGAACTAGAAGTCAGACAAACAAGAGGCACCTGCAGGATCTGGAGCAAACAAAAAACCAGAACACCTGCTTTTACACGAATGTAGGCCACATCTTAAGCTGACCTGGCTACTCACAGCTGATGCAATCATGGGAGTGATCACATATAAATACTGCGAATTATGATAATCCCAGCCAAGCTGACACACAGTCCTAACCATTACACAGAAAAACAGATACCACAAGGTTTCAAATCAGACAAGGTGTATGCATTAAGGATGTGTCCTTTCACCACACTTATTCAATCTGTATGCTGAGCAAATAATTGGACAAGCTGGACTATATGAAGAAGAATGGGGCATCAGGATTGAAAGAAGACTCATTAACAACATGTGTTATGCAGAAGATACAACCTTGTTGCTGAAAGTGAAGAGAACTTGGAGCACTTATTGATGAAGACCAAAGACTACAGCCTTCAGTCTGGATTACACCTCAACATAAAAGAAAACAAAACTCCTCACAACTGGACAAGTAAGTACCGTCGTGATACATAAAGAAAAATTTGCGGTTGCCAAGGATTTCATTTTACTTGGATCCATAACCGACACCCATGGAAGCAGCAGTCAAGAAATCAAAAGATATGCTACATTGGTGAAACTGGCTGCAAAAGACCTCTTTCAAGTTTTGAAAAGCAAAGACATCACCTAATGACTAAGGTGCACCTGCCCCAAGCCATGGTGTATTTAGTCACCTCATGTGCATGCAAAAGCTGGAGAGACCGACAGCTTTGACTTACGATATCGGTGAGGAATACTGAGTACACTAAAGACTGCAAAAGAGTGAACAAATCTGTCTTGGAAATACAACCAGAATGCTCCTTGGAAGCAAGGATAGTGAGACTGTATCTCAGATACTTTGGATATGTTATCAGGAGAGACTAGTTCCCAGAGAAGGATGTCATGCTTGTATGGCAGATGGCCAACAAAAAAGAGGAAGACCCAAAGGCATGGATGGACACAGTGGCAGCAATAATGGGCTCAAGCACAGCAACAACCGGGAAGATGGTGCAGGACCAGGCTGTGTTTTGCTGTGTTTTACACAGGGTTGCTATGAGTTGGAATCTATTCAACAGCATGTAACAACAGCAACAATATGGCCGGTGTCATGGATTGAATTATGTCCCCCCAATAATATGTATACTAATTTGGCTGGGCCAGGATTCCCTATATTCTGTGATTACCCTCTAATTCTGTGATTTTCTGATGCTGTAAATCCTAATCTCTGCCTGTGGTTAACAGAGTGGATTATGTTAGGGAGGACTGGAGGGGGGACTGTAAATCCCTTCGTAAGAGCACCTCCCTGCTCCACTGTAAAGGAGTTTCCCTGTAGCATGGCTTGCACCACCGTTTATCCTTTTATCCTACAAGAAATAAAGGGAAAGAGAAGAAAGCAGAGAATTGAGAGCCTCCTACCATCAAGAAAGCAGCACAGAAGTTGAGTGCATCCTTCAGACCCGAGGCTCTTGTGTCAAGATGCTCCCTTGAACAAAGACTGATGCAATGTAAGGACTTTCCTCCAGAGTCGACACAGGGAAAGCCTTCCCCTGCAGTGAACATCCTCAATTTGCCACGTGGGGGTCCCCATGACAACCTCCCTTCTGATATGCTGACTACAAATCCTTAGGTTCCCTCTATCACAGTCCCTACTGGACTATGTAAGAATAAACTTTTTCTTGTTAAAGCCATCACTTTGTGGCATTTCTGCTAGAGCAGTACCAGATAACTAAACAGCCAGTAACATTGCAAAAACTGTTTCTCAAAAGTAGTTATCTGCAGAAGCTGAGTGTTCTGCACCAAAATCCTAAGGGTCTGCTCTGTGATTCAAAAACAGCTGCCCCACTCCCACCCCCCAAGACTCCAAATAGCATCCCTATCTGCCAATGACACTTTAAGCATCATCGGATCAGCTGGATTATATGGCCATGTGGCAGAGCAGCTTACAGGGCAGCCTGCACCTGTTGCAGAACCTTCTCTTGTTCTGGGCCCCCACTCAAAGCTAGCAGTTGTTCAAGTCACTTGATAAATAGGCCGAGGTAGCAGACCCAAATGACGGGTATGTTGCTTCCAAAATCCAGAGGCTGACCAGGCCTTGTCTCTCTTCTTTAGTTGTAGGAGGGGCCAGATACAACAAATCAAAGAGGAAAACTGGCTTTGTGAGGCCAAACATGGCTGCTCTCACTGTCCATTAGTTTACAGATGTTTTCCAACCCTGGACTTGTGATCTTGTTAAGACAGTCTTTTAACTCACTAGATCATAGCTACTATTGTACTTGACCACTATATAACCTATGCAGTCCCACTATGGACTGTGGAGATCTGCTTTGGTCTTGTGGCCACCAGGGACCATCTCATAGGTAGGAATAAACCTCCTCTGCCCCATGCTATAATTGCCTACTTCTTTCTTTAGTCTCTTCACTTTCTTCACTTTTGGAAGTAAATTTCAAGTTACTGGTCCACACATGAACCAGCCAGACTTGTGAGCCAGCCAGGAGACTGAGGAAATGGTGATGGGAGTGAGCCATCTGCAAAAGGGAAGTCTGGCTCGTATGCTGTTTGGAGTCCACCGTGAAGTATGAGGATGCCCCCCAAATACCAAGCAGCATATCCTGGTTGTGGGAAGACACATATTTGCTTAAGTGTGGGACAGAAGCCAGGAGAGCAGTAGTGGCACCTGCTCTGGGTGGTCCGAGTAGCAGCCATGGCCCAGCCAGCTGCTCAAGTGCCTGTAAGAGCCCTGCAGGAAGAGGTGCAGTTAGAAAGAGATGTGCACCAACCCTTCAGGCAACAACTGACATAGTAAGTAGCCATGTCCAAGGGCATGGGGAGCAATTAGAGATGTTTGTAAAGATGAGTGAAAAGAAAGTGTCAAAGGCAAGGATTAAGGAGGGCAGTACTGACGAGATGACTGAGATGCAAAAATGTAGGACTGATGAGAGAGCATATCTAGAAGGGAATCAGATGTGATGACATTATTTCAATTCATTAATACAAATCATATTATGGCAACAATACCTACAAAAACAAAAATCAAAATCCACTTTTCTGCCACTTAACGTCCTCACACAGGCTGCACACAACACACTCTTTCTCTGACCCTAACCATCTGGAGCTCTGTCTGATTTCACAAGTTAGAGGACAAAGCCTTCTAATCTGCCAGGTCAGCACTTTAGATGCCACATGGGGGTCCCCATGACAACCTCCCTTCTGATATGCTGACTACAAATTCTCAGGTTCCCTCTATCTTTTCCAGATATCAGCTTGCACCTTACAGGATTCTCAGCTCCCTTCTTCTCTGACCTGCTTGCTGTGACCTTCAAGGACTGAATAAATCTGTGATGGAGACAGGCTGTGATGGTACCACAAGTAGACGAGCAGACCCCGACGGTAGCAGTAGAGTGTAAACACATAACCATGCCTGAAAACTGACAGGCCAACTGTCAAGAACACCAAGTGATGTCACTGAGTTTCCTCTTTGAAAGTTTCTTATTAATAAGAATGAAGCATGGTTTTCAGGGGACAAGTAAGTAGATCTCCTTTGAGGCATGAATGAGTTTCCATTTAGTCACTGAGGTCCCATCTTGGGATGAATCCTGAACCTCACCCTTTGCAGAGCTTCGTTTTTGTTTATATGCTTTAAAAAAAAACTGTTATCAAAGTTGCTATTTCAGTTAAGTTGTTTCCATGGTAATAAAGGATGATGTCAGAAACGGTGGAGAAGTTGGATAAAGGGGTTATATTTGACCTCTGCCTAATAGGAACCAGCCTGGTGCTGATTCTTATGGTTGGAGTTGTCCTTTACGTTGATGTTCAAGAATGTTCTTGCAAATTTACAGTTCTACATGATTACAGTTGTATTCCAGCAAAAAAAGATAAAGTGAAGAGACACATACAGCCAGGTCTAGGTAGGTTCCCAACATGCAACTTTAATGCCCTACAAAGAAATGTGCTACCCTCGCATGTGCATCAGTCTTTCACCAACCACAAGTCCATGAAGATTCTGTGGCCAGAGACTTTAGAGACTGCATTCTGTAGGCATGATTGACAGAATCATGTCCTCCACTGCACAATAAATTGGCTGTTATTAAGTGGTCCTTCTGGCCCGGCCAAACCCACCTTTATTGCATGACTACCATAATCTATGCAGTACAGAAGCTTATGGATGAGAAAGACACCTCAACTGCCCAGGAAACACCAAGATTTATAGTTACCTCTCAGGAGCCAAAAACAAAGGCTAAATTTTTTTGAGTAAAGTGGAACTGTTTACCCTACAGTCATCTAATGAACTACCCTAGCATTGGCAGAATAAATTCCACTTAGCAATTCTGTGTCTTCTTTGGAAGAGCACACCATTGTTGTTAGATGCTGTCATAGACTGAATTGTATTCTCCCAAAAATGTGTTTAGTAATTTGGCTAGGCCATGATGCCCAGTACTGTATGACATTCCTGTATGTTATAAGTCCTGCCTCTGTGTTAATGAGAGAGGATGGGTGGAGGTTGTTTCAGTGAGATAGGACTCACTGTATAAGATTTTATTGTACTTTGAGGCAATCTCCTGAAGCTGAGGCCCTGTATTTGGACTCATAGCGTACTGGACTGTGACAGAATAAAATTTCTATTTTTAAAGTCATCCACTTGTGGTATTTCTGTTATAGCAGCACTATATGACTAATAACAGATACCTAACTAAAATGTGGAAGTGGTTTTGGAACTGTGAACAGTTGGAAGACTCAGAGAGAACTAAGGAGACTGTTAACACCAAGGAAGGTGCTGATGGTGAAAATGGCAGCAAACTGGCAACAAAGAACCAGGAGAGCCAACCCACAGAGCAAGAGTGTTGATTGCCTGTGTGCAGGAGGCTTTCTGGTGTAGTCGGGGAGCCTCCAGACACTTATTGGTGGAGCTACAGAGCTTTGTAACACTTACTACAGCACAATAGATGTGGGCGTGAGATCCAGGACAAGAGGTCACAGGGAGCAGAAATTGAAGAGACAAGGAGAATAAGGAGCTGAGCTGCCTCCGTTTCAAAAGATATGACCAAAGCCCCAGGGGTTGAGCCATGAAACTTGGTGTTTCTCAGGGTGAATCTGCCACTCAAATGGAATAGGAAAACAGTGCCACTAAAGTCAGTGAAGCAGAGATGCTGTTGCCATGGGCCTGGAAGAAAGAGCTGCAGCACCAGGCCAAGGGACCTCCACTCAAAATCCAGAAAGTGTGGCCAATAACTACAGTCTGGAGATGACAGCCATAGTGTAAAATGTCTCAGGGAATGGAATATTATTTTCAAAGCCATGAGAGCTAACTTAACAAGTTCTGTTAATTTACTTGGTGCCTGTTATCCCTTTCCCTGCCGTTTCTCCCACTTGTAATGGAAATGTCTAGATTGTGCCTGCTGGTTCTGCCATTGTATTTCGGAAGCAGGTAACTTATGTTCTTGATTTCATAGCTGAATAAGAATTTCTGGATTTTGGACTTACACTTAAGACTTTTGCTATGATGGAGTGAATGTGTTTTCATGTTGCAATGATATGATTTTGGAGGGCCAAAGGATAGAGTGTCATGAATTGAATTGTGTGTTCCCAAAAATGTGTGTAGCAATTTGGTTAGGCCATGATTCCTGGCATTGTGTGATATTCCTATATACATATTATATTATAAACACATTTCCTAGTATATCACCCCAAAGTCTTAAATCCAAGTCAAAATTCTCATTATATTCCTAAATATGTATTATATTTATATCATAAATCCTACCTTTATTGAGATTAAGAGGCAGAATGGGCAGTGGTTGAGTTGATGGGGCAGGACTTGATGTATCAGATTTTATTGTGCCTTGGGCCAACCTCTTGGGATATAAAGGGAAGATAAACTAGCAATCTCTTGGGATAAAAAGGAAAGGGACCCATACCACCTAGAAGCAGTGTCGGGAGCAGAGCGCGTCCTTTGGGAAGGTCCTGGGGTCCTTGCACCTCAGAAGCTCCCAGTCCAGGGGAAGACTGACAACAAAGACCTCCCTCTAGAGTCCGAGAAAACCTTCCTAGGGAGCTGATGCACTGAATTTGGACCAGTACCTGGACTATGACAGATTAAAATTTCTCTTTTTAAAACCATCCACTTCTGGTATTTCTGTTATAGCCATACTAGATGACTATGACAAGTATTGTGTAGTTCTGACTCCCAGTGGCCCTAGGTATAACAGAATGAAACACTGGTCCTTGCCATCCTCCCAACTTGTTATGCTTTAGCCCATCTATGATGGTTACAATGATGTCAGCTTGGCTAGGTCATGATTCTCAGCGCTTTAGCAGTTGTATGTGTGATCACTTCTCTGTTGAAATTTGATAATGTGATCACCCCCCATGATGGAATCTCCTGAATGGTATCAGCAGGGGTAGGGCCCGTGGCAGCTCAATACCCCTCAGCCTTCATCTCCCTGCTTCCTCTGCCTACTTCCGTTCTGCTTGCCTTGCAGGCACTTTTGCTTGCTCTGGGTCCTACAGCTGGCTCCTTTTCATGTGGCCTATCATTCTTGGACAAGCAGCTTGCTGGCAGTCAGATCAGTCATCTTCACAGCCTGTGGCAGCACTGCTTTCTGGCCTGCTGATCTTGGGTTGGCCAGCCTTTGTGGCTATGTGAATCAGAAGAATTCTTTCCTGCCTAATGGGCTTAGAAATTAGAGCCTCTAAAAACTGTGTAAGCCATTTCAAGGATATCAATCTCTATACATACATACAATATACACACACATATACTCTTTACTGCTTTGCTTCTCTAGAGAACCTAGCCTAAGGTACCATTGTTACAGTTACTGTGTCAATTCATCTTCCTCAGGATCTTCCTCTTTTTTGCTGAGTGTCTACATTACCAAGCATCATGTCCTTGTCCAAGGATTGGTCCCTTTTAATAACATGTCCTAGGTATGTGAGACAAACTTCTCACCATTCTTGATTCTAAGGAGCATTCTAGTTTCAGTAGTTTGAGGCCTGGCTCATTAACATTCTACCCTTTCGCTCCCCCAAAATCATATCCTTGCAACATGTAAAACATATTCACCCCATCCTTAGCAAAAATCTTAAGTGTAAGTCCTAAATACTACAATACTCCTCAATAACGTCATAGAGGTTAGGATTTACAACACACAGGATAATCACAGGAGACCCCAAGATGATAGATAACACCAAAACATTCAGAAACATGGCCTGGCCCTTTTGGGCCCCCAAAATTCATGCACCTGCCACACGTAAAACATACTCCCCTGCAACTCATGCCGAAGTCTTAAATCAAATCTAATCCCAAATTCTCAGCTTCTGCAAAATTCTGCTTCATCTGTGACATCTGGTATTCAACTGTCATGGACTGATTTGTGTCCAAAAATATGTGTATGAATTTGGTTAAGCCATGATTCCCAGTATTACATGACTGTCAACCGTTTTGTCATTTGATGTGATTTCCCTGTATTATCAGTGGGCAGCAGCTGTGATCACAAGGCAGAACTCAATCTATGGGATTGGATTGTGTCTTGAGCTAGCTTCTTTTGAGATATAAAATACAGACGTGAGCAGAGAGACAGGAAGCTTCATACCAAAAAGAAAGCAGTGCCGGGAGCAGAGGACATCCAAGGTTCCTGTGAGAAGCTCCTAGTCAGAAGATTGCTGAAGACCTTCCTCTGGGGTCAACAGTGAGAGAGTCTTTCCCTGGAGGTGACATCCTGAATTTGGACTTTTGGCCTACTTTACTGTGAGGAAATAAATTTTTCTTTGTTAAAGCCATTCACTTGTGATTTTCTGTTATAACAGCACTAGATGATGAAGACAAGTTATCTGCTTCTAAAGTACAATGGCGTAACAGCCACAAGCTAAATATTTCAATAACAAATTGGAGAAAATGGAAGAACAGACAAGAAGTACCAAGCAAGTCAGCAGAACACATTACATTAGCTTTCAATGCTTGAAAACAATCCTGTTCCCTGAAACCATTTAGGATATGGCCCTGCCTGGCAGGCTCTGGATGCTGGCCACATTTTCCAGATTCTGAGTGGAGGTTTCTTGGCTTTAAGCTTCAGATCTGTCTTCCATGTCCACTGGAACAATCTGTTCCTTCATATTCGAGTAGCCTCATTCTTCTAGTCATCTGAGTGGAGACCCTAACCCTTTGGTCCCAGCACACCCTGCTCCTCTGCCCCTTGGGCATGGCAATCCCACCCCTCAGTTTCCGGCAGTGGTTCAGGCCTCACCCCACTGACACTTGTGAAAGGCAGCTCCACTTGCCAGAAGTCAGAAATGAAGATCTGACTCTTTGAAACCTATGAGGCTGTGGACTTTCCCTTTGAAACCCCAGAGTTAATGGTGGAACTGGGGAAGCACTTCTTCCTGTCTCCTTGGCATCACTGCAACTCAGGCCTCTTGAGCCAGCCCAGAATCTGCCCTGCTTAGGCCAAGTGTTCCAAAGCTCTCTAGTTTTACCTCCACGTAAGTGCCCAGAGGCACCCTACTCTACTACCAAACCTTGGCCTGAAGATACTAAGCTCTGGCTCTATAGGTCAATGAGCCAATCTCCACTGTTATAGAGGAGGTCAGACTCCACCACACCAGTTTTTACAGTGGTGATCATACATATCCATACTACTTTTTTAAAAAAGGAAACCAAACCTGTTGCCAGCAAGTCAATTCCAACTCACAGCACCCTTGTAAGACAGACTAGAACTGCCCATAGAGTTTCCAAGGAGTGAATGGGTCACTCCTTCCAAGGAGACTCTTCACTCTGCCAGCAAGCCTCCTGTGCAAAGGCACTCAGATCCTTCTCTCGGTGGGTCAGTTTGAGTGCCATCTTGTACTGATTCTGCTGTTGCTGTTTCTCTGTGACTGCTTCTTAAACAAGTAGTCTGCGTCACCTCCAGGGTTACAGCTCTCCATACCTCCTTTTGAGCCTAAAGAATTATCTTTAACATCCATAATCCCATTAACAATTTCTCCAAGGCACCTTAAAACTTCTTCCAGCCTCTATATAATTCACAGTTTCAGAAGTGCTTCCACATTTTACTTAGCTGTTAGGGAAGCACCCACTACTGGTACAAATTTCTTAAGTTATCTAGTCCTTTTGTAACATAAATATCACAAGCGGGTGGCTTTAACAAACAAATTTATTCTCTCACAGTCTAGGAGACTAGAAGTCTGAATTCAGGGTATCAGCTCCTGGGAATGCTTTCTCTGTTGTTTCCAGGGGAAGGTCCTTGTCCTCAATCCTCCCCTGGACTATGAGTTTCTCCGCAAAGGAACTCCAGATCCAAACAGTGTGCTCAGCTCCTCGTGCTTTACTCACGGTATGAGCTGCTCCTTCTTTCTGATGACTCTTCTATCTCAAAAGAAACTACCTCGAGACCTAAACTAATCCTGTAGATTGAGTCCTCCCTCATTAACATAATTGCCTCTAAACCTACTTCATCAACATCATAAGCAGTTAGAATTTATAACACATGGGATAATCACATCAGATTATGAAATGGTGCACAACCATACAATACTGGGAATCATGACCTAGCCATGGTGACATACACTTTGGAAGATATAGTTCAATCCATGATACTTTCCTAGTAATTGCTCTCATTTCAGTTTCCAAGAACAAGACTAATTTTTCATTCATGTTTGATACAGAATAACTATTGCAATTCAGATGGGGTGAGCATCAATAGCCTTCCAGTATTTCTACCACATAAACTGTACTGAGTACTTATCAATCTGCTCCTATGAAAATGTCTGACCTTCAAAGTCCTGGCCAGCTGTTTCACAGTTTCTCAGCATTATCCTTTCCTATAAGTTACAATGACAGTCTGTTAGAGGTGGCACTGAACACACTTACCATAGTTTAGTCATTGTTTTACACTGATTCTTCACCCCTCCCCATGTTCTCAAGTTGTCACCATAGAATATGTTCCGTGAGTCCACAGGCGGCACGGACAGTGAAGCATTCCACTCCTATCTACAAGGTTGGCAATTGGAAACCACTTACAGACACCTCAGAAGACAGGCGTGGCAGTCTGCTTCTGAAAGGGCACAGTCTTCAAAACCCTGTGGAGCAGTTCTCTGCATATATGTGATCCTCATGAGAAATGATGGGAACAAACAATAAGATATGAACAAACAATAACATATGTTTAAATTCAGGGTCCTTTTAGGGAACAGGAGCCTCAGTAGAGAAATAGTTTAAGAACTTGGCTGCTAACCAAAAGGTTGACAGCTCAGATCTACCAGTCTCTCTACAGGCTGTTCTACTCTGTCTTATAGGGGCACTGTGAGTCGGAATTGACTTCCTGGCAACAGGTTTGGTTTTCTTCTTTTTTAAAAAGGTAGTATGGATATATATGATCCCTGCTATAAAACAGGGTGTGGAAAAGAAAGAGAATTACCATCAGGATCACCCCACAGACGATTCCTGTGAGATGGAGGTCAGACATACCTCTCTCTCCAACCTTTTTACCAACTCTGACATCACCTGTCCCTCCCAGAGCACTCTTTACTTCTCTGTTGGGTTCAATAACCTGTTGCAATGGTCAAACAGAACTCACAGATCGTACAACTATGGGACTTACTCGGGAAGTAACAGCTTACAACTCAGGATCAGGATCCATAGGCTATAATATGGGATCAATGATCAGAAAGCATGTAGACTTGGAAACAATCCTCTGTGCTTTGGTTTTTTTTTGGAGGACACCAGATGCAGGACCCTTAGCCTGTTTCTTGCCTGTATAATTTCAAGAGGCAAACAGCATTCTCTCCTCTCCTAGTACTTCTGTTCTCTTCAGTCTAAGACTTAAAGCTTTGCCACTTATTAAATTATAAGGTTTCTATTATGAATTATGTGATAGTCCACACACATGAATTGTGACTAAAAGCCATACCACCTTTATTACACAAGATTTTTCTCCAATATAAACTGCTGCTTCACAAGTTTTGACCTTTGCATAAAAGCCTACATTAAGAACATTTTTAAAGTTTCCCTACATTATAAATGCAATGCAATGGCCATGCCCTCTGGTTTCTGGATGAAGGCCTCTTGGGCCTGGGCTTCAGCTCTGCCTCTGACAGCTATTTGGACAGCATCTCTGCTCCACTGGCTTTGGTGACTCCATTCCCCTAACGCACCTGACCTGACAGGCCCCATCCTTTGGCACATCGGGCATGGGAGGTCTAACCCCTCAGCTTTGGGCGTAGCCTCATGCCCCTGGCACGCCATAACAGCAGGCCCACCCTCTGGAACCAAGTTGGTAAAGCTCTGATTCTTTGAAGCCTAAGAGGCTGTGACCTCACACTTTTGCAATTCAGGCTCCACCCTTTGAAACTCAGAAGGCCCCACTTCCCATGTTCCTTCCAACACATCTCCTGATCTTCAAGCTACTCCAGGGATGTTTTCTTTTTTTCTTGGAGGACAACAGATGCAGCACCTTTAGCCTATTTCCTGCCTGTACAATTTCAAGAGGCAGACAGCATTCTCTCCTCTCCTAGTACCTCTGTGCCCTTCAGTCTAAGCTTAAAAGCTTTGCCACTTATTAAATTGTGAGGTTTCTCTCTATTATGAATTCTCTGATAGTCCACAAACATGAATTGTGACTAAAAGCCATACCACATTTATTACAGATTTCTCTGCAGTATAAACTGTCTGCTGCTCCACAAATTTTGACGTTTGTATAAATGCCTACATTAAGAAGTTTTAAAGTGTCTCTACGTTATAAACTGTGATGAGCTGTAAAGCTTTTAATTTCATTAAATATCTTGCCACATATATTAAACTTACACTATTTCTCTTTATAAATCTCTGAAGTTTGAGTCATATTTAAAGAATTTCCTTCACTCACTACATTTGTAATTTTTCCACTCCAATATGAATTTTCTTATGATTGTGAATGAGAAAATATCTGGCAAAATCTTGGCCACATCCATTATATTTTTATAGTTTCTCTCCAGTTTAAATTACCTGATATTCAGCAAGGCCTGAAACAGGGACAAGTCTTGCCACATTCATGACATTTCTATGTTTTCTCTCCAGTATGGATTCTCTGATGTCTGGTGAGGTCTGCACGCAAGTTAAAACCTTTGCCATACTTATTACATTTCTCAAGTCTCTGGACACAGTACATTTCCTATTGTTCTCTAAGGTTTAATCTTTAGAAAAAAAAGCCTTACCACATTCATTACATGTGTTAAGTTTTCTCTCCACTATGAATTTGCTGATGTTCCACAAGTTTTGATCTTCTGGGAAAAGCCTGGCCACATTCATTTGTAAGGACTCTCTCCAGTATGAATTACCTTATGACTCTGAAAGGCCAACTGGCTACTAAAAATCTTACCACAGTCAATACACTTGAGAGATTTTTCTCCAGGATGGTATCTCTGATGAGATCTAAGACTTTCCGGATGACCAAAGACCTTGTCACAGGTACCACATTTATATGGTTTTTCCACAGCATGGATCCTCTGATGCCTAGTGAGACTGGAGTTCCACTTAAAAGCTTTTCCACATTCATCACATTTATAAGGCTTGTCTGTAAGATGGATTGCCTGGTGTTTCATGAGGGTTGACCTCTGGATAAAAGATTTACCACATTCTTTGCATTTGTAAGGTTTTTCTCCACTATGGATTCTCTGATGTTCCAAAAGACGAGATTTTCGGGTAAACGTCTTCCCACACTCACTGCATGTGTAAGGCTTCTCTCCACTGTGAATTCTCTGATGTTCCAAAAGACGTGATTTTCTGGTAAAAGCCTTGCTGCATTCATTACATTGGTAAGGTTTCTCTCTACTATGGATTGTCTGGTGACGTGTGAGGCCTGAACGTCGACTAAAGACTTTGCTACATATATTACATTTATATGGTTTCTCTCCAGTATGGATTCTCTGATGTTTACTTAGGTTTGAGCCCCAGTTAAAGGTTTTGCCACATTTATCACATTTGTAAGGTCTCTGACCAAAATGAATCCGCTGATGATTAATAAGGACTGACCTTCGGCTAAAAGCCTTACCACATCTATTACACTGATAAGGTTTCTCTCCACTGTGAATCTGCTGATGCTGTACAAGTTTTGATCTGTAGATGAAAGCCTTGCCACACTGATTACACTGGTAAGGTTTCTCTCCACTATGAATTCGCTGATGTTCAACTAGACTTAATTTTCGAATAAATGCCTTACCACATTCGTCACAGTTGTAAGATTCCTCTCTATTATGAGTCGTCTGGTGACGTGTAAGGCCTGAACGTCGACTAAAGACCTTGCCACATGTATTACATTCATACGGTTTCTCCCCAGTGTGGACTCGTTGATGTTTAGTTAGGTTTGAACTCCAGTTAAAGGTTTTGCCACACTCATTACATTTGTAAGGTTTCTCTCCACTGTGAATTCTCTGATGTTCCACAAGACCTGATTTTCCAGAAAAAGCCTTACCATATTTATTACATTTGTAAGATGTCTGATCAAAATGAATCTTCTGATGATTAACAAGGAACGACCTTCGGCTAAAAGTCTTACAACATTTATGACACCGGTGAGGTTTCTCTCCAAGCATCTGACGATGTTGTAAATGCTGTGATGGGTTGACAAAAGCTTTGCCACCTGCATTACACCGGTAAGGTTTCTCTCCACTATGAACACTCTTATGACTCCACAGGTACGAACGTCTCATAAATTCCTTACCACATTCATTACATTTGTAAGGTTTCCTTCTACTGTGAAACTTCTGATGTGTTCTAAGGCTTAACTGTAGACTAAACATTTTGCCACACGCAATAAATTTAGATGGCTTCTCTCCAATACGGATTCCATGATGCTTAATGAGACCTGAGCCACAGTAAGTGGTTTTGACACTTTTGTTACCATTGCAAGGTCTCTGCACACAATGAATTCTCTGATGATTAGTAAAGACTGACCTCTGGCTAAACGACTTTCCGCAGTCCTTACACCTGAAAGGCTTTTCTCTGCTGTGGGTTTTCTGGTGTTGTAAAAACCACGAAGGAGACATGAAACCCTCTCCACATTCACTAGAAATGCTGCTTGGGACACCAGTAGTAATTCTTTGAAGGGATAGAACTGAAGATCCATTGTTGACAGATGTCTCCACTTGACAACATTCATAAATTTTCTCTCCACTGTGACATTCTTTCATTTCAGCCATATGGGACTGAAAACTTAATTCAACTGTGTTTTTACAACATGTCACATACTTGTTTCCTGTATCTCTGTTAACATGTTGATCTCTTCCACCAGTTAAAATTCTGTTATGGGCCGTAGTCACTCCTTTGTTATTTCTTTCATCTTTTCCCCACTGACTGTGAAACTCATGCACATTTTCCTTGACTTGCCTGAAGTGAAAATTTTCACTATCACAACTTTCATTTCTTTCCAAAATCACTCTGTGGTGTAATTCTTCTTTATCAATGATATCTTTTGTTGATAATTCCTTGATCATCCACGTAGCAAAGACATCTAAAAAATACAAAGGATCATTAAGTGTCCTATTAACAAGAAATGAGAAGTACTTTATAGCCCAAAACATAATTTTACACAGCATGAGTACTTATAATAAAGAAGAATTTTAAAACACCACTATGGTTTTCAAATGTTTAGGAACACAAAATTAACAGGATTCCCCAATAAAGAAATGATGATTAAATGTTAATTTATACCATTTTCAGGGAAGTCGAGTTTTAAATACACATGACTACAGCACTCACGCTGTGTAATGAATCTAAGACCTAAGAGAAACAGACACATGGTAACATTCTGTAGTAGACTGTGTTGTTATGCTGCAGAAAGCTATGCTACCTATAGTTCAAACAGCAGTAGAGTCACCCAAGGTGGATGACTTTCTATGATACTTCAAGACTAAGACAGACTAAGAAGAAGAGCCTAGTGATCTCTTTCTAAAACTTAGCTGACAAAAATTTTATGGATAACAACAAAACTTTGTCAGAGATTAGTGCTGGTAGAGGAGCCCCTCATGTCAGAAAGCACTCAAATCATGATTAGTGAAGACACGCATTTTTAATAAATAGTTGACTGAATAATACAGATTGTATAGAGACTTCATGACCTTTACTGGCTTGTGCTACAAGACTCAAAATGAAAAGAAACAGCTGCAAACAGCTATTACTAATTGGAATGTTGAATGAATGACGCATGAAACACTGAAAGTCATCAACAAGAAAATGGAATGTTTGAAGACAGATATCCTAGGCATTAACAAGTAGAAATGGATGGGTATTGGCCATTTTGATACTGACAATCATGTAGTTTAATTTGCCAGGAACCAATTAACTGAAGAAAAATGGCATTGCACTAATTGTCAAAAAGAACACTTTAACGTTTCTCTTCAAGTACAGCACTATCAGTGATAAGTTCATACCCATACGCCTCTAATGAAGCAGACTCAGTAAGGCTACTATCAAGTTCATGCATCAAATACTGAAGATATTTAAGAACCACCACAGTCTGAAATTTAACCAACATAGAATCAAGACAGGTTGATAATTTTTAAGGATTGGAATGCAAAAGTTGGAGACAAAGAAGAAGAAACACTAGTTGGAAAATACCAGTTGGTGAGAGGAATGATGCCAGTAATAGCTGGACAGGTTTCTGTGAGAATGACTTGCTCACTAGAAATACTTTTTTTCCTACAATAAAATTGATGATGACCAGATGGTTCCTGGTGACCACCAAAGGCAGCTGTGATGTAGATGTAGATGTAGAGTCCCTGAGGCAACATGAGAAAAAGAGATGTTCAGCTCAAGAACTCTACTAAAGACCAGAAATAATGGTCCAACAGCCTGGAGGGTCCCGGTGAACACATCCCCTAGACATGCTGCTGGCCCTGACCAGAACCCAGTAATAAGTCAACTCTTCAGACAAGAATGGACCAGACTCAGGGACACAGTGTGACCATATGGTGTGTATTCATTTATAGGAGTTGTCCTACTGGTTTATAGAGAAGAGGGTGCAGAGGAGAGGACAGGTCCTTGCTAAGAGGATTCTAGAAGTATAAAGTGAAAAGGAGGAACGTGTTGCCATTGGATGAGGAGAGCAAATGGAGCTGCAGACAGGCAGGCATGTAAAATTACTTTGGATTGTATACTCTGACTTAATCACAATTTAAAAAAAAGGAAAAAATAATTGATGATGAGACTTACAGACCTCGCCAGATGTATTGTACTGGAATCAAATCAAGTGCATCTATGGAAAGACATGATGAAAGAAGCTCAATATTACCAGTCAGAAACAAGTCAGGCACCTGCTGCAGAACAGACCATAAAGTCAAGCTGAAGTTACAGAAAATCAAAACAACTTGCACAAGAGCCCAAGTACAGCTCTGAATACATCACATGTGAGTTTCAAGACTATTTCAAGAACAGAATCGATGCAGTGAACACTAATGACCAACATCAAAGAACTGCAGGATGACATCAAGGATATCACACATAAAGAAAGTAAAAAGTCACCGAAAATGTAGGAAAGAAAGACCAAAATGGATGATAAAAGAGTCTTTGAAACGTACTCTTAACTGAAGAGTAATGAAAGTGAACATATAAACAATAAAAGAGACAATACAGCATTTCGAGGGAGGCTCAAAAAGCAAGATGAAGTATACAAAGATGCACACAAAGACACAGATTTAGAAAACTTTAAGGGGAGACAACAAGTGGCAATTCTGAAGCTGAAAGAACTGAAAATTCACACTTTAGATTGCATTACTGGAGAATTCTATGGGCAAATTAATTGATGTAGAAAGTATCCAAAAAAGATGGAAGCAATAAAGAGAGTCACAGCAAAAGGATTACTGAAAATTCAAACAGTTCAGGACGCAGCATATGATTAAGAACCACTTGATGCCAAAGGAAAAACTTAAAGTTGCATTGAAGGCACTAGTGAAAAAACAAGGCTCCAGGAATTGATGAAATACCAGTTGAGATGCTTCAAGTTGATGAAACGCTGGATACACTTAATACCTATGTGAAGAAATCTGGGTCACAGTTCCTGGCCAACTAATGAGAAATTACCAAAGAAGATCATTAATAATATCATGTGTTAGCAAGATTTTGCTGAAGCTAATTCAAAATCAACTGCAGGTGTACACTGAAAGGGATCTGCCAAAAATTCAACCTGGATTCAGAAGAGGATATGTAATGAGGGATATCACTGTTGATATCAGATGGATTTTGCACAGAATCAGATGTTTATCTGTGTTGTCTCAAATATACTAAGTCATTTGACTATGCGAATAACAAGTATTACACGACAAAAAAAGGTAATCATAGAACACTTCATTATATACATACAGAAACTGAGATGGATCAAGAGGCCGTCATTCAAAAAGAATAAGGGCATACTACAAGGATTCACACTGGAAAAGGTATGTCACTATATTGTGTCCTTTCACCTTACACAGTCGATATGTATGCTGAGCAGATAATCCAAAACTAGACTACATGAAGAAGTATCCAACAATAGGATTGGAGAAAGCATCATAAGCAACCTGTGATCTACAGATGACACAACTCTGCCTGCCCAAAGTGAAAATGACTATAGGCACTTATTGATGAAGGAAGGGACAACAGGCTGAAATATGGATTATGCTTGAATATTTAAAAAAAATAAAAAGAAAATCCTCAAAACCAGATCAATAAACATCATGACAAATGACAAAGAAACTGAAGTTGTTAAAGATTTCACTCTAACTGGATCAACAATCAATGCCCATGGAAGCAGAAATCAAGAAATCAAAGGACACACTGCACTGGGAAAAGCTATGAAGACAACAGACCTCTTCAAAGTATTAAAGTGCAAACATGTCACTTTGATGACTACAGTGCACCTGATCAAGCCTTAGCTTTCTTAATCACCACAAATGCAACAGAAACCTGAACACTGATAAAGCAAGGTGGAAAAAGGATTGACGCATTGGAAGTGTGGTGTCTAGCAAGCAATACTGCACACCAGGGACTACCAGAAGACAAAAGAAATCAGACTTCGGAGGAAGCATGACCAGAATGGCCCTCAGAAGTGAAGATGGTACAACAATGTCTTCCTGACACTGGGTACATCATGAGACCAATTTCTCTAAAAGGACATCCAGTTTGGTACAGGGTCTGAGAAAACTGAGTGCGATATCTTTATTATCTAATGACTAGAAGTGAAGACTTGTACAAGTGAATGGGGACTGGCCGGAAAGACCACAATGCTGTCGGTCAGGAAGCAGGGGCGGGGCATGACTTAATCACCCACATGTAGTGAGGCTTCAAACCTGACTCTACAGTGACATCAATAAAGCCTCTCCATGAAAGTTCTGTTAGCTTCCTAATTCGTGAAAGATATCAATATACATGGGAGAGTGCTAAGCCCCTGTGGACAAGGAAGCACTGTGACCCCCCACCCATGCCACACCTCATTCTATGTGTTTCTTCTTATGTAGATCCTTTGCTAATAGATTTGTATCTGTAACAAGTCTGTGTTTTGTTCTAGCAAATTAGCAAACTTAAAGTAGTCCAGGCCAGCAGGTGAAAGGGAAATTTAAAGAAGGCCAATGAATTTACTGACAACAGCCTGACGGGATGATGGGGAAACCCCAAAGTTGAAGCTAGTAGCCACTTCAGAAGTAAGGGGGTCATGTGGACTTCAGCTTGTGGCTGGCATTTGCCTACTTGGCAGTCTAAAGTACAGTGTCCTCTTAACTGGTGTGACCTGACCTGATCCAAAATGGCAGGCATCAGATAGACAAGTATCTGGTCTCAGAAAAGAACACAGAAATAAAAAGTGAGAATGTGTTATATCTTTACAGGTAGGAGCAGATACATCCTAAGATTCCCACTAGATGCACTTCCATAAGAAAGGGCTTTCTTATCCTGGGGAAAAAGGAAATCATTAATGAGACAGACTGACATGGTCATTGCCAGCGGTGGGTGGAATCACTGCAACAGTAAGTGGGAGCATACTAACAACCGCAAGGATGCCGCAGAATGGGACAATGTTTCATTTTCGTTCTTGTTCTAGGGAAGGTCCAAGAACGGTGTGGCAGGGGCCTGTGACCTCTAATTTCACAAGAGGGGAAGAGAATCAAGATCAATAGCCCAAGACTGATACCTATGATGTGAAGGTCAGACATACCTCCTTTCTCTGCCACTGCTTTTAACTATCTCTCATCTTAGAGCTCCTTCTTTGATCTCCTGGGTTTCGGAGGTTCTCAGAGCAGGAATCTCATATCCAAATGATATGCTCCACTCCTGTCTCTTCTGCTTGGTGGCAGTAAGGACCCCTCTGCTCTGGGATTGGCTTTAAGCCTACTGGGACTACAAAATGTCTAATTTCCCCTTGTTAGGGTTTCATACATCTTATTTGTACAGGCCCACCCCAATAGGGTCCACGCACCTTATTCGATTCTCAGCAGTCCAATACCCTCGGGAGGCCCAAACTTACATGACGTTCTGTTTTTTTTGGCAATCTGAAGGATGGTATCCTTGTAACTTGTGAGCTGTGACACAGCACCAGGTGAGTAGGTGCAAAAAGAGGGAGTACCTTGTGAGCGGACAGTGTCACAGAGGAGGAGGAAAGGGGAAACTGGGGGTCTGATCAATCTTTACATTGCAGGGACTGGACTGAATGTTGATTCTTATTCATAAATGATTAAATGTAAAACAAGCTGAATTATAAAACAGGAAAAACTACAAGATGAATGTAGCAGTAACTTAAACAGGTAAGACACAGCAGAGTTAAAAAAACGGAGGCACTGTTCAGTCTCCTAAGTTCCTACGGTATGATGCTTTCAAAGAACATGTGTTACAGAGGAACGAACAACGGTACACACATGGAGTGAACAACGTGGTATGAACAGTAATTTGGTCAAAAGCCTCCAAGATATGAGATAAATTCCTACCACTCTGTGCTTCAAATAACTGGATTTGGCCTTTTGACTCTAGTTTCTGAAAATAGTCCTCCGAATTTCTCAACCAATAAAGGTGACTCTGCTTTTCTAAAATAGTCAGGCAACACTTGAATATGTGCAGCTGTATCAGGAAACTCAACATCACACCTGGCAATACCTTCAGGAAGGATAAAGGGTATGTTGCAGTCAACCACGTAAATCAATTGATTCAGCTGATCATGTACAGGTAATGAGGCACCAATCGCAACTATGCCCTGAAGTCCAGTGAATGTTCTAAGAGCCCCAAAACATGGAATTACTTGGGTTTCCTGCATTGATGAGTGCGTGTTATGTACCCATGTACAATGGAAGCCTGGTATCTGGACCTCTCTTAGTGTGAGACCTGTGATCTCAGTGTGTATCTTTTTTTGGTTACATTATATTATTATTATTATAACTATAGCCCTTTCAATGAGATATTCCAGGGAATTACTGAACCCACTGGGGACAATAAGTCACCAGCATTTGCCTATGTGGCAGTCTGAGGGATAGAATTCTTCTGTCTTGTGCCTGCTAACTTAGGTCAGAGAAAGGGAGTGCAGGCAGTGATCGGCTGTGCTGTGCCATTTTCTCAGGTCCAACCTGACTTTAGGTGGTGGTTAGAGTCAGAAAGACAAAATGCCACGTGTGGCTGGTGTCAGAAGCAACCGAGAAGTGGGACAGTAGAGATGTGCGTTATCTCCACATTTTGGAATCAGTCTTAGTTGGATTTTCATTCACATAACCTGTGACTGTTGTGTCAAAGAGGATGCTCATTAGTATATCTGATCAGTGCTGTCATACTACCTTGACAGTCACCGCAACATTTCACAAAAAACAGAAACACACTGAAGTACAATTGGTTTTTCTTATGTATGGACTTTCTGCCCTTATGCCTATAATCCTGCCAAAAATGTCTGGCTGGGCTACAATCTTGCAGAGGACTGATACGCGCAGTGCAATGATTCACTTTTGTGTGGCCTTCCTCGGCATGGTTTTGTAAATCCCACCCAAGTGATGGGGTGGGACTGTGCAAATAAGGTAAGTGGCCTCCATGGGGATTGGTCAATTTTGCCTATTGCTAGGCTAAAAAGAGAGCCAATTACAGAGTGAGGATTTCATGACAAGAGGGAGAGAAATGGCTGGCTGGTGAGAGGTGAAGGGACCACTGTGGACTCCTGAGTTTATAGGTGGAATCATTCATCTATCCCAAGGGGACCAGGGATTAAGAGAAGGGGCTTCCCACTGTGACCTAGCTTGTATGGCTGATCGGAACCCGACAGAATCAAGAAAAAGATGTTTGCCACGGTGACCTGGTATAAACTGCTGCAGATTTGCTGGCTTGCTCTGGATTGGACCTTGCCTATGAATGCTCAGAACTCCAACCAGAACAGAAGATGCCTCGAGACTAAGGAACATGCTTGTTTCCTCACAGTACTTGTTCAGTACAGTCAGGCAATTTACACACTGGCTATCTAAAACGGGAGGACATGAGGTGGCTGGCTTATGTGCTTTTATAGGTGTGCTTACACTCAAAACGAGGAGACAAGGGAGGATCCTCACTGAATACATCCCTCTTTTCCTGACGGATCTGGGAAGAGAGGGAGGAAACACTTATAGGATTATATGATTCATTTGTGAGTGTTGACTGTTAACAGGGTTAACTGTGATTATAAAAAAGGCAATTGTAGAACTTGTAAGTGTAAAAGTGTGGACTCAAAGGAAGATACTGCTAGACTAAAGCAGCCAAATCTGAAGTCCCTTAAAGGTTTTCCTATACTGATACCTCGTGAGGCTCAGAACAAGGGAATAATCTTCTCTCAGTTACATTTTACCAGATCCCAGAAAGGGTGAAGCCAAGATTAGTTTTTGAGAATGTGACCAGATCAGTTGCACTGCTGTAGCAGGCTTGAATGGCTGGTCCCTGAGTAACCACATCCTAAGCTATTTTGGCCCTCTGTACTGAAGTTCTAATTGTTAATGAAGTAGAGACGTTGTGGGAGGGATGGCTGGTGTCAGAACTGGTATAGAGGGTGGAGACAGAAGGCATGTCTGATCTCTGCCTCACAGGAAACAGCCTTGGGCTGTAGATCCAGGTCCTCCTTCTTCCTTGTGAAATCAGAGTAGGTGAGATGCTGCTCCCACCATTTTTGCAGTCCACTGTTGTACAATTTGAGTGATTTGTGGCCCATCAATAGGACTGGTCAGTTTGCGGTCTAGCTGGAAGCACCATGCACTGAAACAAAACATAAAGACCAGTTCCACAGAGGGCTACCTCACTGCCATCAAGAAGAATCTGGAGCCCAGCACATTCTTTAGACTCAGGGTCCCTGCAGCGAGAATCTTTAGTTCAAGAGACAGAGGCAAATGTGTGAGAGAGGAAACCTCAAGAGCTGTAATATGGGTTGAGATGTAACAGAAGTGGAGATGGCACTAAAGAGCATAAGATGGTGACAGGAACCATACTAAAGGTGTGTGGCTGTGGCGGTGGGCTTGGTAGCACATGGATGGAAAGAGCTGAGTGTTTCTGGGCAGAAGCCTGCTGGCAGAGCTAAAGAGCTGTAATACTTGCACGAGCAGCACGCAGGACTAGGTGGACTGCTGGCTGGTGCACCAAAATAAGGGAGACCTGTTTGTGTGTAAGGCCTACAGCAGCTGAGAGAGCTGTCCCACCTGATGAACTGCATCCCTCCTCCTGAGTTGTTCCTGTTACTTCCAAGTTGCTAATGATTGCAAATTGTAACCTGTGTCTTCCACAATAGTTCATGTGACTGTGAGCATGATCTATGAGCTCCGTGTGGCTGCTGCAACAAATGATCAGATTCAGCAGAGAAGGAGCGCATGAGAGGCGGACATTCAGTGTGAGAAACAGTGAAAAAGTCAGAGAGCGGAGGTATGTCTGACCTACACCTCCTAGGAATCAGCTTTATGTTGACTCCAATTTTCATCCCTCCTCCTGAATGGAGACAGGCTCCGACACGAGATTACACAACTAGAAACAACTCTCTGTCAGACTCTTGTAATATTTTCTATCTTACTATTCTAGAAAAAATGCATTCTTTCCTTATATAAGGACTAGCACAAAGATGGTTCCTCTGAGGTGGAGGTTAAAGGTGTCCCAAATGTCCACCTTTTCCCAGCTGCTGCACCACTCCATCCTCTCTGACAATGTCTCCTCCCCTTCGCCTCAGTACTTTCCCTCCTGCCTTTGAATTCTTTGGTACGGAACTCAAGACCCGTATCAAGGAAAGGGCTCACGCAGTTGTGGAGGCTGCCTGGTTCCAGATCCGTTATCGGTAGGCTTCTCCTGACTCATGTGGTTGCTGGGGTCACCAAACCTAAATCGGCGAGATAAGACAACAGACCGCTAGCTCACAAGGCTGTGAAAACTAGTGAATCCCAGACTGGACAGGTGAGAAGGGAGGTCGGTGGCTCAAGTTCCAAAAACTGAAGGTCAGACAAGAGCATGACACATGCAGGACCCAAATACAGAGAAGGAAAGAACGTCACCAGAGTCCTCACATACATGCACCGGATGCAGGCCATAGCCCAGGGAAGAGCGTGCCTGAATCAGGGTGAGACTTGAGTCTTACCCGCATGTAAGGCTGTGACTCAGAATCTACCCACAATAATCCTTTCTTACGGGCATACAGAATAAGGAATTACAGTACCTAAAAAGGAGGATAATTACATCAGATCACAAAATGGAGGCCAACCATACAAAAGTAGGAATCACCGTCCAACCAGGCTGACACACAACCCCAACCCTCACAAGTTCCATATACTTTATTTGCATAGTCTTAATAACTCGCTGTGTGTGAGTTACACAAAGACTACGGCTAGAAGAACCATATTAAGTAGTAACTCATTGTACCACAAGGACAAGGTGAGTATTCTACTCATTAGGTTCAAGAAGTAGTATTCTCCTCCGTGTTAGTCATCTGGTGCTGCTCTAACAGAAATACAAATGGATGGCTTTAAAAAGAGAAATTTCATTTCATCACTATCTGGTAAGCTAAAAGTCCAAATTCAGGGTGTCAGCTCCAGGGGAATGGTTTATCTGCCAGCACTGGAGGAAGGTCTTTGTCATCATTCTTCCCTTGGACTAGAGCTTCTCAAGCACAGGGCCCCCCCCCACCCCAGTCCTTTCCAAAGACGTGCTCATTTCCTGGCACTGCTTTTTGGTGGTATGAGGTCCCCAGATGTCTCCGCCAGCTCCTCTCCTTTATATCTCAAGAGACTGCCTCAAGGCACCAAACAGACTTACGCACTGAATCTTGCTCTACCAACCTCCACCATCATAACTGCTGCTCATCCAACCTCAGTAACATCACAGTGGCAGGAATTCCAACATGGAGGTACATCACACAATACCAGGAATTATGGCACAGCCAAACTGTTACAGATATTTTAGGAAACACAATTCAACCTATGACACCCTCTAAGAATTTTCTGTGACCTGTTAACCCTCCTCCTTGGGGGACATTGACCTCAAGCTGGTGGTAAATATAAGAACCTAACAATAGTAACTTAGGTTTTGAAGTTACATTCCATCCTCTGCCTCAATTGTCACCCTCAGACCAGATTAGCAGGTCTGCATTCCTCTTCCTATCTCTGAGGAAATAGAATTGATTAAGGCATCAGAGACAAACAATGAAATTTTGGGTAATTCCCATTGTTCAGTAAGACATAATGAAACCTTATGAGATAGAGAAATCTTGTGACTCCTATTATTCTGTGACGAACACCAACTCCTTTGAATTTTGGATACAGAAACTGCTGGAAATGTAACCCAAATGGGACGGTTTTTGGCTCACTGCCCCCACATTTGCCAGCATATCTGCAAATAAAATATGCATTGAACCCCAGGCCATCTCTGAACTTTCAGCTACAGTGACAGACAGAACAAACTTGCTTTAGTTCATCAGCAAAGCTAGCCACTACTAAAGAGCAGGTTCTCGTAGCAGCAAAAGAAGGATAACATTTCAGACACTAGGAATGTATTTCAAGAGCAAGTTTCAGGAAGAATCACACAACCTTCAAAATCACATCAAACTCACTGCTGTTGAGTTGATTCCGACTCATAGCAACCCTAACGGACAGAGTAGAACTGCCCCATAGAGTTTCTAACGAGCACCTGGTGGATTTGAACTGCCAACCTTTTGGTTAGCAGCTGTAACACTTAGCCACTGCACCACCAGGGTTAGGACAATACAAGCCCAAGAGCCAAGGCTTTTCAATATACCCAAACTAAGTAGATAGGCCGAACGGGAGAAAGATATAAGACAGGGGAATAACACAATAGCGTCAAAATTGTTGGGTGTCTTGAGAAGGGGCTGTGTGCTTCGCCTACATTCTCAAGCACCAAAGACGTCGGAGTAACCAGACAATAACACGTGGTAGGTCCTAATAAAGACTCCGCCTTGGTCTCTGCTTGAACTGTAGCACCACTGGTACATGAACTTTTACACATCTGGAGAAAGTGATATGTGGGGTCCAGGAGAGAGTAGGGAAAAAAATTTTTTTGAGAGCTCACAATAAATGACTCAACAGCAATAGGTTTGGTTGGTTTGGGTTTCCTTTTGGGGGAAAAGGTTCCCCCAAACATATCTGATTGTGTGGTTTCTTTTCTAACCATCTGATCTTTTACCTATTGTTATGAATTGAGTTCTCCCAAATTTGTGTGTTATAAAACCTTATCTTTATACTTGTGGATGTATATGGATTTCTTTGTTATGTTAATGAGGACAGTCAGTATGTCTTCAGCCAACCCCTTATGTATATAAATAAAACAATCAGTCACAGAAGAAAGCTAGAATAAATAGAAGGGAAGATACACATCACATGAAGATCACCACAGCGTCACAGAAAAGAAGCTGAAAAAAGACAATGGCCCTCACCTAGAGCTGAGAGAGAGAAAAAGCCTTCTCTTATAGTCAGCACCCTGAATTTCCAGCATCCTAAACTGTGTGAAAATATATTTCTGCTTGTTAGGCCATTTCACTAGTAATATTTCTGTTACAGCAGCTCTAAGAATCCAAGACATCTATGTTCACATCTTGATACATTCCCATATACCTGGGTTTTCTCCTAATTTCATCTTCTCCACAGTCCAGGGCTCTGTCTTTTTCTTCAAAATGGAGATAATATTCATCTCAGAAGGAGAGATTCCTGCTCAGTAGGGAAAAAAAAGAAACAAAAAAGCTGTAGCTTTTACAGAATGCAATCCAAGCCATTTGTTCAACTCAGACCATCACAGATGTCTCTAGAACAGAATTTTAAACAGTCATCCATTGAATACCTACTTTAGAATAAGTGGGAATGTATTAAAATATGTAAATATCTAGCTCTCTTCCAAGAACTACTCAATCAAAAGCAGAGAAGTAAAGCCAGACAAGTGGACACACTGCAAGTCGGCCAGAAGGTTTTGTGCTTATTTAAGGCATGGAAGTAGCAGGGATCTACAGTAAACTGGGGAGACCAACTGAAGACAGGGGAAAGCTAAAGTTCCAATGTCGTATCATGAAACTCTCCGTTTCTGAACCAACTTCCATCTTTGTCAGGAGAACAGAGATTTCTAAGTTCATCAGGCAGAGCAGAGGATTTTAAGACACTCATAGGGAAAATGCAAAAATATACAAGAACAGATTCCACACTGGAGGGGAGTTACACTCACCCAGGGAGAGGAGGTTCCGGTAGTTCTCCAACATCACCTCCCTGTACAAAGCCCTCTGAGCAGGGTCCAGGCAGTCCCACTCCTCCTGAGAGAATTCTATGGCCACATCCCTGAATGTCAACAGTCCCTGTAATAAAAACAAAAACAAAAACCGCATCTCACAAGTGGAAAAGGCAGAGTCCTTATTGCCACACAAAATGATAAAAGGAGAAAGGTATACAAGCAAGTTGGCTGATACAAGAACTCCAACAGATTCACATAATATAGAGCAAGTTTTATGTCCCAAATTGTGTTTCAATATATTTTTCCATTACAAGATATGAAATCCCATTGCATCATTTGGGATTTAATTTTGGTTGACAGTAAAACAAGCAAATGAAAAGAATTCCTCCAGAGTTGTCTATGTGTAAGTGTTAGATGTTACATTCTGCAGCATCCTGCCAGACTCTTCCAAAACACGAGGTGCAGTGAGTTACTCAGTATGGGCTTCTATAGATTCTGTGACAGACAGACAGACAGACAGACAGACACACACACACACAGTGATTGAGTGGGACTACACAAATATGACACATGGAACCTGTGACAGTTGAGGTTATGTGCTGGCTTGGCTACACCAAGATTCCCAGTACTGTGTGGCTGTTCTTCATTCTGCAGTCTGATGTAATTATCTTCCATTGATGTGTTGTAAATTCTAATCTCTCTGTATTAGTGGGAAGCCTTGGCAGCACAATGGTTACATGCTACAGCTGCTAAACAAAACGTTGGCAGTTCAAATTCACCAAGTGCCCTTTGGAAACTCTATGGAACAGTTCGATTCTGTCCTATAGGGTCACTGAGTCAGAATCAACTCGACATCATGGGCTTGGTTTGTTTTTGGTCTACATTAGTGAAAAAGGATTAGTGTGGGGTGGGTCTTGAGTCACAGCTTTACAAGACTCACACCACACCCTTCCCTGGGGTATGACTTGCGTTCAACATATATGTCACAGTCATCTAGTGCTGCTGCAACAGAAACACCTTGCGCAGTGGCTTTAACAAAAAGAAGTTTATTCTGTCACAGTTCAGCAAGCTACAAGTCCAAATTCAGGGCCTCGGGAAAGACTTTCAGTCATCTCTAGAGGAAGGTCCATGTGTTGCATCAGACGTCCTTTGGTCTGGAACACCTCAGTGCAGGAACCTGAGGTCTGAAGGATGCGCTGTGCTCCCGCTGCTGTTCTCCTGATGGTGTGAGGCCCCCATGTCTCTCTGCCCATCTCATAATTTTATATCTCAAAAGAGATTAGCTTAAGACATAATCCAGTCTTGTAGAACTCGTCAATATAAATGCCACTAATCCATCTTATTCAATCCTAGAGACAGCACACACAACACGCAGGAAAAAGTTGTTAAACGGTGGACAGTCCCACAATCACGGGAATTATGGCCTAACCAAATAGATACACACATTCCGTGGGGAGCACAACTCAGTCCATGACAGTGCACACACGGGGGTTCTGGTGGCACTCGCTCTCTTGGCATCTGGATCCTGCTGCTGGTTCATTACTCTCTGACTTCCAGTTTTTGGGGCTTCAGGCTGCAGCCTGCCATCTGATGTGCCAATTCTGGGATCCCTCAGCTGCCACAGCCTTGGGGACCAGCAGCCTATCATCTACCCTGAATTATTAGCTTCTGAAGCCTTATGAGCCAGCAGCCTGTGGTCTCACGCACTGGTTCTGGTTTATCAGCACCTGCGGTCACAAAGTTCAGGAGAAGCCTAAGACTGAGCTGTGGATTTGGGACTCGCTAGCCTCAACAACTCCTTGAGTCATATCTTTGATATGGAAAGTGAGTTCTGTGAGACGCTGCACTGAATTACAGAATCTAACGAAGGGAAGAAGACTTAAGGGGGGAGAAGCAGCTGATTTTAGAGACGATGGAGCACTCCTGTGTCACAGATTGAATTACGCCCCTCAAAAACTCTGTGTAGCAATTTAGCTGAGCCATAATTCCCAGTACTGTGTGGTTGCCCGCCCTTTGTGATTGACCTACGATGCAAATTCTAATCTCTGCCTGTGCTTAATAGTGCAAAATTGGATTATGCTAAAGAGGATTAGGTTGGAACTGCAAAACTGTTTCTAAGGTCACCTCCCTGATCTCATGTAAAGGGAATTTCCCTGGGGTGTGGCTTGCATTAACTTTTATCCTACAAGACAAAAAAGAAAGAGAAGCAAGCAGAGAGTGGGCAACCTCCTACCTCTAAGACAGCAGAGCCAAGAGCACAGCACGTCCTTTTGACCTGACGTTCCTGCGCTGAGATGCTCCCCAGACCAAGGGAAGAGTGATGTATTGGAACGACCATCCTCCAGAGCCAACAGAAAGAGAAAGCCTTTCCCTGGAGTCGGAGCCCTGAATTCAGATTTCTAGCCTACTGGAGTCTGAGACAATAAACTTCTCTTTATTGACAACATCACTGTGGTATTTCTGTTACAGCAGCACTAGATGGCTAAGACATAACAGTAATTTGGAAAAGTGGGACATCTGGGACATCTTTAACTTTTGCCCCCTAGGAACTAGCTTTGTGCTGATCCCTATACATGAAATCACCCCTCTAATCATCCTAGATGCAACTATCACTCTTCAAGTTGCCCAACTTGGAGGACTCCTCAGACATCTGGAAAGAAACTGGGATACTCTGAAGTAACCCTGTGAAATCTCTGTAACAGAGAAAACCTGTCAACAACCCATGTGTTGCTTGTAAGAATGTTCTTATGAGGATCTCAAAGTACAACCTATCCCTGCTTATTACTATGAAATAATTCCAACATATTTGGTGCGTAGATTTTCAAAAGCTGAAGAATTAAAGATCACAACATTCACTTAAGATTTTTTTGTAAAATCACATCCTTTAGCAAGAAGTACACCAAGCCCGGCCCAAAACTGGGAAGAGCAGCGAATGATGGAGCTCGTCAGTGATGCAGGAAGACACTTGAACACAGAGGAGAAATGTTGTGTTTTATACCCTATCAGTGTTATTGTTTCTAGCTCTACAAGGAACACATAAGTTTGAAAGAAAAGAAATAAATATTTAATAAACAAAGATGGACCCAGAATTTGACCCCCCTCCCCACTGATAACAAAGTTCTTTTCCTACCTCTTGGCCAAATGAAAACCATATGTATCTAAAAGCCATTTGTTCCTGAACAGACACCAGGATCTGTGATGGACTGATGTAGGTTTTCCACTAGCTTTATAAAAAAAAAATTTTCGTTTTATCCTAGATTCTTCTGATATAACCTCTGAAATCTTGGATTTTCACCAATCTTGAGTGTCTTTGAGATCTCCAGATTATATATCTAACCTAACAGGTTATTTTAACACAACAATTCATGGATGGGGCCTAACTAGGACAGAAAGATTCACTCCATGATATCAACCCACCTCAGGGAACAGGGACTGGATTTTGAGTTATGTGATGGGATTCCCAATAAAAGCTCTAAACACCAAAGCTTTACAGGTTGTTAAAGATGTTGAAGTATGTACGAGGGGAGCATATCCTTTGAGATTTGGAAACTCTGAACTGGGAACTCTTCCAGATGTCACCCCAGAAGTCTTTTCATTCGTATCTTTTTGCTATAATAACACTATAAGCCAAAGGACAAAACTTCCCATGAGCTGTGAATCATTGTAGCAAATTATCAGATCCAAAGGAGCCCAAAAACCCAAAACATACCTGTTGCCTTTGAGTCAATTTTGACCTATACTGACCCTACAAAACAGAGCAGAACTGCCACAGAGAGTTTCCAAGGGATGCAAGGTAAATTCGGACTGCCGACCTTTTGGTTAGCAGATGCAACACTTAACTACTGGCCAAGAGGTCTGAAGTAAGGGGAGCTGTGACCCTCTGAAGTTACTGATAATATCCTGAGTATGTAGAGCAAATCCCCATTGTGAAGCCAGCAAGTCAGAAGCAAGGATACCTGGAGAGGTTCTCAAGAGTGCAGCTGGTATTGGAAGCTTTGGGCAGACTTAGTAGTCTGGAGGACTGTGTCCTTAACTCATGAGAGACGGCTTTGCTCCAAGTGGTTAGGGTCACAGGAATACGTACTACATGCGCAGCTGGCATCAGAAAAGAAGAGAAACAGAAGGGAACAGAACTGATAATACGTTTATTAGAATTGACCAGCACACTTGGTGGGAAGTGATAACTGGGATTTGATTTTTCTGTAGATGTCTTTTAAATGGTTTAAAGAAACTCCTACTGTTAGACATTTAGGTTTATTCTATATTTTAAAACTGATCATGGAATAAAGCATCTTCTGTCACTAATCTGTTAGGTTTTCACCTATGCATGCAAATGCTTGACAGTGAACAAGGAAGACAAAAGGAGAATTGATGCCTTGGAATTGTGATGTTAGAGAAGAATGTTGACTGTACCACGGACCGCCAAAAGATCTGTTCTGGAAGAAATACAATCTGAGTGCTCCTTGTAAGCAAAGATGGCAAGACTGCATCTTATATGCTTCGGACATGTTGTCAGGAAGGGTCAGTCCCTGGAGAAGGACATCATGCTTGGTAGAGTGGAGTGTCAACAAAAAAGAGGAAGACCCTCGACAAGATGGACTGACACAGCGATCACAACAATGAGCTAAAGCATAAAAACAACTGTGGACACAGTGCAAAACCAGGCAGCATTTCTTATTGTTGTGCATAGGGTTGCTATGAGTCAGAATCAACTCGATGGCACCTACCAACTATATCATCACTCATCTATTACTGAATTCTCTATTGCAAATGTCTGTCACTGACTTTTCCAACCCATTCCAAGTCATTAATATTATGGAACCAGTAACAGATTCACTTGTTTAGCTCTGAATGGATTAGCAATTGGGCAGAGTAAATTTCCTGCTATAAATCTTCTTTTCCAGAATTTTCAGCTGTTTCCACAGATTAATACAGCCTATAAATGTGTAGCTGCTTTAATGTTGTCCCACAGAGAAATGACGGGGCACCCAAATGTGGTCCCTCAACCCTACCTGCTGCCCACCATCACCGCACCAACAGGGTCCACTCCCTGTCTCCTACCCAGGCCTATGTGAAGTCCCTCACATGGTGTTCCTCAAATGAATCCTCTTCACAAATTCCATATTACTAGGTCACGGTAAGATGGAATCAGTGTGGGAGGTGAGAGGGGACTAAGGGAAGGCTCTGGGTGATGCAATCTGTTTGGAGGTAAGAAGGTCCTGAGGGAAGGTCTTGGGTGATACAATTTGTGTGGAGGTGAGAGGGGACTGAGGGAGGACCCGGGGTGAGTGTGAGCCACCATGTCAGGGAGGACTTGTCAGTCAGAAGATAAAAGCAAATTCTTGTGACAACATTTCAGGAAGGAAAAGACAGAGCCATCAGCCGGGAGTATGATTGTTACCTGGGACTGAGTCATTCTGAACTTCTCTTTATCTTTTCTTTTTGCAGACTTCTTTCTCAGGCAAACTCAATCTTGAGAAGTCAATCCTGAACGTAAAAATTATGCTGTTAAATGCTTATAACGAACACACCCCTTTCCCATGCCAGAACCACACACAAGGGGAGGACCTCACCAGGGAGAGAGATAGTTCTCATGGCTCACTAGCCCAGGACGGCCTCAGGGACAATATATCCATATGGAGAAACCAACAGTTGAGTCCTACCACTTCTCCTCATGGTGAAGCACACACATATTGCTTCAGCAGGGAGACATGAGCTGAGATGACCTCCGCTTCAGATCGCAGACATGATCCAGGTAACAAACTCAAGCAGAACAAAGTCCCTCTCACCTCCCCTGAAAATGGGTGATGTCAGCCCCAGAAACGGAGGGCTCAAAACCTTGGCTCTCAGAGCTGGAAAGAGTAGAATCACCTGGGTCACGCTAACCATTCTTTAACTGGAGTCCCATCTAGACTACTAGAAGGGGAACCTCTGGAAGAGGGCACAAAGGATGCATTTGCAAAATGTATCAGCAATGAAGTGTGACGCCAAAGAAGAGCCCCACTCAAAGGGTGCAAGTCCAGCACACTTCCCAACCTGGGGCTCTGCAGTCACCTGTACCCATCTAGTGGAAAGGGGAGGAGAAGACAGAAGCATGCACAGCAGGCATCATGGGTCAAGGTAGGGGGCAAGGGTGCGGCTGCAACAGTGAACATGGCTCTTAGAAGACTGCTATGAGAAGGTGACAGAAGAACAAACAACTGAGTAAATACGGGTATTTCCTGGTGTAAGTGAAAGACAAGGGAGTTCCAGGCAGCAGGACCAGCCATGTGACGGACCCAAGGCAGCAGAAATTCTGGCTCTCAGAAGACCCTTGTGTGACTGGAGCAGCATAAGTGATCAGGAAGATAAGGTGAATTCAGAGAGATCCCGAGGACGCAGATTGGAAGGGTCAGGGACTTCGACTATCTTTTCCTAATACTCCAAAATTATGTATTCCTTTACCTAGGAATCCTGTAAAGCAGAGTAGAACTGCCTCATAGCATCCAAGGAGTGTCTGGTAGATTCCAACTGCCAACCTTTTGGGTAAACAGCCACAGCACTTAACCACTACATCACCAGGGTTTCCCACCTATTTTAAGATAGTATTTGGCTGGCTGTTTTATTTTACCATAATTCAAAATATGTACAAATAATGTACTGTGTTGTGTATTTTTAAAACGTAGCAAGATGTCCACCTGAGCCTCAGGTCAGACCAGCCCTTACAGAGACCTACTGAGTTCAAGCAGAACACAGGAGGTCAAGGGATCATTTCTGTCCATTTTCAAGTGGGAGACACTTTCTATTGGCCCCAGCAGAGATGGTGAACAGCCATGTGGAAACCTGAGTTTGGACCTTGAGAGAAGTAATCAGGGCTGGAGATGTCAAGGTGTTTGGAGCTGTGACACGAGCCAACAGGAAAAATCATGGGTATAGACACAGAACGGGTTCAAGGATTGCTCCCTGGGGCAATGAGAAGTGAAAAATGAAACAAACACGCAGAGAACTAGGCATTTAAAGAATACTGCGATATTCTAAAACCGAAGAAGATGTATTTCTAGAAAGAGGGAGTAATCAGCTGTGCAACACGCTGCTAACTGAATGAGGGTGCGGCTTAGGTAATACTCTCCGAGCGAAATTCTTCAACCTGACAAAAGTCATTTATAAAAAACCCACAGCTAACAACCATACTCAAAGAAGGAAGACTGACACTGTCCCAGTAAGATCAGGAACTGCACAAGGGTGCCCACTCTAGTCACTGCTGTTGAACACTGTACCAGAAGTCCTACACAGACCAATTAGACTAGAAATAAACAAACGGTATCCACATCCGGCAGGAGGACGTAAAACTATCCCTTTCCGCAGATAACCTGATCTTATCGTTCCCGTAAAGATAACGGAGTCAGGCAGAATTGACTGAGGCAAGTCGCAGTTTTTCTCAACGTGTAAGACGACAAGCCGGGAGTCTCCAGGGTGAGGGGCCGGGGTCTCGGAGTCCCAGGACAGGACGGTCGGCCCGCGCTGCATTCCAGGCGCGACACCGAGGGAGGAGGAGCGAGATGTCGCCAGGCACTCCTCCGTCGAGGACTTGACCCGGCGAAGGGCGGGCGGCATTCAGGGAAGGATTTTAAGGTGGAACACGATGCAGCAGGCGGGGCGTCTGCACGATCTGAGGGCAGAGAGGACGAAGGACGAACCCGCCTCAGTGCAAATTTACACCTAAACGGGCACAGATCCCCGCCCCGTGGGGATCTCCGGGGATGAAAGGGGAAGGTGCAGGGACTTGAACGTTGGGAGCGATCCTGGGGCAGGGCGTGGAGAATGCAAACCGAAAAGCGCAAATTCAAACCGGAAAGTCGGAAGCTCACCTCACTGTGACTTCCCATACAACCCTCTTCTGCGCCTACGGTAAACTGCGCAGGCGCGCGATTAGATTAGACGCGGTAGCCTGGGTCGGGCCTGGGCGGAGTCAAGCCGCACGGGGCGGGGCAAGGAGTCGGGTCGCTTCTCCGCTCGCAAGGCGGCAATGGGCGGGAACAGGGTGCGCCTGCCCTCCCTGTCAAACCCTGGACACGTGTTTTCAAGGTTTGGAAATCTTTGACTATCTTTAGTGTGTACTTAGAGAAAGGGTTGCTCTTTGTCTGTTTTAAGTTAGTGTTTAGACGGTTTAAGGCAAAGCTTAGAATTGTATGGGACACTTAAGATTGGAAGTTGCAATATTTTCCTCAAACTATTTAAGTCATGTGTCTTTTGGAGTCTGAGTAAGGTAGTTGAAACCTAGAGGTCAGGGCGTTGTGCTGAAGTGATTAAATTTGGCAGCGTCTTCTGCAATAAGAATTTATTTCAAGCAATTTAATTAATTTAAAAATAAAAATTAAAAAAAAACAAACTACGCTCAGTCGAGTTGATTACAACTCAAAGTGACCCTAAAGGACGGAGTAAAACTGCTTCATAGAGTTTCCAAGCAGCACCTGGCGGATTTGAACTGCCGACCTTTTGGCTAGAAGACTAGCACTTAGTGACTACCAACAAAGTTTCCATTTAATTAATAAAACCAAAAATCAAACACACTGCCATCAAGTCAATTCCGACTCATTTAATTAATAGGGGCTGGAATTGTCCGTGGAGGGGTTGTAATCTAAGATGTAAAATGCACAACTATGCCTCTGTGAGTGTGCAGTCCCATACGGACACTCCCCAGATCACCATTTTAATTTGTATCCTTCATACACCTGCGAAGCAGAAACTCAACCCTGTGTCACTTGCTGAGATTTTTAATTCTTGCGGTGGACAGCTTGCAGGACTGAAAACTCCTTAAGAAGCAGTTGATTCTGACCCAGAGCAAACCTACAGGACAGAAAAAAAAAGTGCCTCCATAGGGTATCCAAGGCTGTAAATCTGCAGAAGCAGACCACAGAGTGACAGGTGAGTTTGAACTGGTGACCTTTGCGTTAGCATCAACTCAGTACCCTCTAAGAAAAAACTGCTCTTTTCCTGCCCTTGTCATAATCGTTAATATTATTTCATTTCTATGTGTTTACGTATTTCACAAGAGGAAGATCAGACAGCATATGTCCTTTGTGACTGACTTAATTCACTCAGCATGATGTGTTCAAGGTTCATCTATGTCGTGGCATGGGCATCAGGATTTCATTTCTCCTTATGGCTTAGTGGTAGTAGTCCATTGGGCGTATTTACCAAATGTGTTTATCCATTCATCTGTTGATGGGCACAAAAGCTTTTTAAGGCTGAGACAGGAAACAAAAAGGAGATGAATCCTTGGCCTCTCCTGTGTCTTCTGGTCAGTCTAATGCTACCACTCATCCTGGTCCAGCTGAATCCTCTATTCTTCGCTGGGCCTATGAGCACCGCCAATTAAGTTCGTGAATTCATCCTAGAAAAAGTGCTACGTTACCTTTTGAATGTCAGTATGCACCAACACCAGCACCTAGTCCACCCTTCAAAGCAGTTCTGAAACTCTTTTTCTGGAATGGCCATCAGAGTTGTCATCATATTACCCGTGATGACTTGAAGGTCATCAAAAGGTCATCCTTTCAATATTTCCTTTATCTCCAGGTAAAGAAAAGAGTCACTGGGGATCAATTCAGGTGAGTAGGGACAGTGTTGCACTACAGTTATTTGTTTACTGTCTAAAAACTCTGTCACAGACAATTATACAATTAAGTTCGTGAACTTGCCACCGTCCCACTGTGTGCAATGTCCATTCCAGAAAGAGTTACAAAATTGCTTTGAAGGGTAGACTAAGCGCTGACATCAGTGCACAGTTTCCCAAGGGAGTACTTTGAAGGTGACTGTAGTGACATTCAGTGATGAAGTTTGTATAGTACTTAGAACAGTTAAGTTCTGGACTTAATTGTCAGACCTCGTATTTCCGCCTCCATCCTTCTCATTCCACCTTTAATATATTTTGCAGAATCTAGTTACTCCGGGTATATCATTCCACATGCAACCAAAATATCAGCTGTGTCTACCTTCACTTTCTTTGAATTCTGGGGCTTGACCCCCGCAATTTCCATGGCCTGAGATTTTCTTCTAGTTCCCAGAGATTTATACTCTCAGAACCCCATTTTATTCAATTTAGCCTTCCCTGGAAGATCTACCTCTGCCTTATATCAACTCAATCATAGAACTTAGTCCATCCTTACTTACCACCCAAAGAATCCAATTTAAAAAGTAAAGAAATCTCAGTGAGTTGCATGGCCTTTGTTATGAACACTGTAAGATGACACAGGGAGATGGCAGGACACCCATAAAACATCACAAACTCTTAGGTTAATGAATTTTCTCCCAAATCCCCTTAGGTACATAAGGACTCTCACCCACCCCTATCCTAGAAAGCAGTACCCCACCCCACCAGTCACTCTGTTCTCTCCCACATCCTTCCCTGTCCAAACACATTATATTCTGTCCCATTTTTATGCTCATTAATTTGCTCTCCAAGTTTACGCCCCACCTGCACATTCTAACCCATTGCCATTGAGTCACAGCCAACTCATAGTGACCTTGTAGGATGGAGTAGAACAGCTGCATAGGGTTTCCAAAGCTGTAAGTCTTTTGGGAAGTCAATGTTCACATCTTTCTCCTGAGGAGAAGTTGGTGGCATCCTTACGGTTAGCAGCGAACTGCCTAATTACTGTGCCACCAGGGTTTCTTCACCCATCGAGACACACCCTGGAGAGTAAATGAGCCTTCTGGTCTTTTCCTTTGGCATAATCCAAACAACTAAGACAATATGTATATATACACGTATCTATCAACTCACAATACAAAAACATCTCCACCTATTGCCATTAAGTTGATTGTGATTCCTGTGGTCCCGAGTGTCAGAGCAGAACTGCTCCATAAGACTCTCTTGGCTATAGTCTTTATGGAAGCAGATCTCCAAATCTTACATCTGAGATTCTGCTACATGGATATAAACTGCCAACCTTTGGGATAATAGTAGAGTATAAACCATTTGCATCATCCAAGAATATATGAGGTCTGACAATTAAGTCTGCAAACTTAATTGTTCTAAGTGCTACGTGCCTCATTGCTGAATATCACTACTGTCACTTTTGAAGTACTCTCCTTGGGAAGCTATGCCACCAATGCCAGTGTCTAGTCCACCCTTCAAAGTAGTTCTGGAACTCTTTGTCTGGAATGGCCATCAGAGCTGCCATTGTATTACCTGTGATGTCCTGAATGGCATCAAACTGTCTTCCTTTCAATATTTCCTTTATCTTGAGGTAAAGAAAAAGTCATTGGGGGCCAGGCCAGGTGAGTAGGATGGTGTTCCAATACAGTTATTTGCTTACTGACTAAAAACTCCCTCCCAGACAACTATACCATAAAGTTCGCCAACTTACCACCATGTGCATAGGCCATGTGCAAAGACCATTTCAGAAGGGGTTCCAAAATTTGAAGGTAGACTAGCTGTTGGCATTGGTGAATAGCTTCCCAAAGGGAGTACTTTGAAGGTAATTGTACTGATATTCAGCAAAGAGGACTGTAGCACTTAGAACAATAAAGTTTGTGGACTTAATTGTCAGACCTCGTATATTTTGGTTCATATGTGTACTTACATTATGTATATATATGTTTATGCACATATATGTGTATGTGTATGCATATGTATGTGTACGTATGAATCCAGACTAAATCCACTGTGATCTAGTCAATTCTGACTCATAGTGACCCTACAGGACAGAATAGAACTCCCCATAGGGCTTCCGACATTATCATCTTTTTTTTGGCTTTAAAAGGAGAAATTTTATTTTGTCACAGTCCAGTAGGCTATAAGTCCAAAATCAAGGTGTCAACTCCAGGGAAAAGCTTTCTCCGTTGGATCTGGAGGAAGGTCCTTGTCATCAATCTTACTCCAGACTGGAAGCTTCTGAGGTGCGGGGACCTGGGAACTTTCCAAAGTACACGTTCTGCACCCAGCACTGCTTCTTAGTGATATGAGGTCCCCAGTTCTCTGCTTGACGCCCTTTCCTTTATAACCCAAGAGATTGCCTGAAGGCACAATACGGTCTTATAGATTGAATCCTGCCCCACCAACACAACTACTGCCCATCTTCCCCCATTAACATCATAGAGGCACAATTACAGCATACAGGAAAGTCACTCAATACTGGAGATCATGGCCTAGCCAAATTGCTATGCACATTTTTGGGGGGACACAATTCAATCCGTGACAATACCTAACTAGATTTTTCAGTTTATTTATTTTTTAATCATGATTGAATGAAAATGTACATTCCCATATAAATTCGCATGCTCACCTATATGCAGCTTCCACTGCTCTCCCTGCCCGGTGACAGCACACCCCTCCTCTCTGCTCCATACATGTCCTGTCTTGCCAACAGTCTCCTCTCCCCTCCTCTCCACCTACTCCCCTTCCTCCAGCAAGAGGTCACCAGGATGACATCCTATAGATGCACAGAACCATAAAATTCCCACAAGATACGATCACTCTGTATCACCAAGTCCAATCCATTGCTGTCTGAAAAGTTGACCTTCATTATGATTTATGGACAGGGGCAGCATCAAGGCCAGGGGCCATGCTCCCAGGGGAATCCTGAAGCCTCTGGACTACCACTTGCAGTCTTTTATTGGAGATCTCAGGGTGTACCCCTATTTATTCTCTTGTTACCAGTGAGACTCAACTTTGTGAGCTCCATCATGGCTATCACTGATGGTGGCCAGGCGCCATCTGGTTCGTCTGGTCACGGGTCGATGTAAAGACCCATTCACGTGAGTCTCTCTGTCTTCTAGGTTCTTTTTTCCCCCTGTTGTTCTTGTCCTCTGTGAGCATCCGTTCCTGTTGAGTTGGGACCATTTGCTGTACCCTCAGATGACAGCTTGGCAGCTTTTAAGACCCCAGACACCACTCACCATTGTGGGGTGCAGAGAGCCCTCCTTCCAACACTACCATCTTTACAGAAGCAGACTGCCACAGCTTTCTTCTGCGAAGTAGACAAGGTTCAAACTGCTAAGCGTTAGGTTAGCAGCCAAGTGCTTTAATCACTGAAATACCAGGGCTCCTTCCATGTATACCTGCTACCATCAATTCAGTTATGATTCACGATGATGTCATGTGGTTTAGAGTAGAACCATGCTCCACAGGGTTCTAACTGGCTGATATTTCAGAAATAAATCATCAGCCCTTCTTCTAAAGAAGCTTTGGGCTGACTTGATATTTGTGTGTGTGTGTAACCAAAACCAAACCCACTGTGATCAAATCTATTCATTTCTTATTTTCTGATCTCTTTCTATTTCTCTACCTGTCTCCTGAATTCCAGGCACTGGGTGCCATCTCTGATCCTCCTACCTGGGCTGCACTGCCCGGCTTGGGAGTCACTTCCTCATTCTGTGATGACTGAATGCCTTTTAAATTTATTTATTTATTTTTCTGTTATCTTTTTGGTTTTGATCATTTTTCAGTTTCTAATCTCTCTCAGCTTTCTTTCTTTTCCTATCTCCTGAATATATGGTGTTCTGTACCATCTCTGCCTCTTCTGATGGCCTGTGCCTTGAGGCCTAAGAGCCAGCTCCCTGGTTTCCAGTGGAATCCCTGAGGTCATTTCTTTCTTTAAAAAATAACGTTATTTATTTTGTTTTTCTCTTTTCCTTTTCATTTTTCATCCTTTCTTGGTTTCTCTCGCTCTGCTCCGACAACAAGCTCCCTCAGCACCTTTTTTTTCTTGGCCTCCTGTTTCTCTCCCTTTCTCTCTCTCTCCTTACCATACCCATCTTAGGTACATGTATCAGAGCCTCCACTTCCCTCCTGCCTGCTTGCACCGTGCGCTGAACATCACATCCAGACATCACAGGCATGGGCTACCAGAACCAGCCCTGCACTGACTCCAGCTTTCCCCACTGGCCCCAATATACTGTTGAGGTGCAATCCATACTGAAGGTTGTGGCCCTTGGTCTTCATGAATGTTTTAAATCTTCTTCACTGCCAGCAAGTAAGGTGGTGTCTTTTGCATAATGCAGGTTGTTAATGAGTCATCCTCCAATCCTGATGCCACATTCTTCTTCATATAAACCAATAATCTCAGGTTATTTGCTCGGCATACAGATTGAAAAGGTATGGTGAAGGGATACAACTCTGATGTGCACCTTTCCTGACTTTAAACCATGCAGTGTCCCCTTGTTCTGGTCGCACGACTGCCTCTAGATCCATATACAGATTCCTCAAGAGCACAATTAAGTGTTCTGAAATTCCCATTCTCTGCAATGTTAGCCATAATCTATTGTGATCTACACAGCTGAAAGCCTTCACATAGTCAATCAAACACAAGGAAATACCTTTCTAGTATTCTCTGCTTTCAGCCAAGATCCATCCAACATCAGCAGTGATATCCGTGATTCCATGTCCTTTTCTGAATCTAGCTTAAATTTCTGGCAGTTCCTTGTCAATGTACTGTTGCAGTTGTTTTGGAATGACCTTTGGTAAAGTTTTACTTGCATGTGATATTAATGACACCATTCAGTAATTTCTGTATTTGGTTGAATCACCTTTCTTTGGAATGGGCATCAGTGTGGATCTCTTCCAGTCAGTTGGCCAAATTTCTTGGCATAGACGAATGAGCACTTCCACCGCTGCCTCTGTTGAAATATCTCAAATGATATTCCGTCAATTCCTGGAGCCTTGTTTTTTGCCAATGCCTTCAGTGCAGCTTTGACTTCTTCCTTCACTACCATCGATTCCCAATCATATGCTACGTCTTCAAATGTTTGAACATCGACCATCTCTTTCTGGTATAATGATTCTGTGGATTTCTTCCATCTTCTTTTGATGTTCCCTGAGTCATTTAATATTGTCCATGTAGAATCCTTTACTACTGCAACTCAAGGCTTGATTTTTTCTTCAGTTCTTTCAGCTTGAGAAATGCAAAACGTGTTCTTTCCTCTGGTTTTCCATTTCCAGCTCTTTCCACATGTTGTTATAGTACTTTATTTTGTCTTTTCAGGCTGCCCTTTGACATCTTCTATTTAGGTCTTTTACTTCTGCATTCCTTCCTTTTGCTTTAGCTGCTCAACATTTGAGAGCAAGTTTTAGAACCTCTTATGACATCCAATTTAGTCTTACCTTTCTTTCCGTCTTTTTAGTGACCTCTGGCTCTCCTCATGGATGATGTCTTTGATGTCATTCCACAGTTTGTCTGGTCTTTGGTCATTAGTGGTCAATTGACCAAAGTGGCCATCTGCATAACGTTAATTGGTCCCAGTCTACCTGGAGCAGAGAAGAATGAAGGACATCAAAGACATTAGGGAAGTATGAGCCCAGGAGACAGAAGGGCCATATGACTGGAACAGTACATCAGCATGAGGCCAGCGAACTAAATGGTACCTGGCTACCACCAATGACTTCCCAGACAAGGAACACAACGTAAAGTGCCTGATGGAGCAGGAGTAAAATGGGTGTGCAGAACTAGAACTCTATTAAAATGGTCCATCAGACTGGGGGCTCTCCTGAGGACATCATCCCCAGACTCTACGTTAGCCCAGAGCTGAAACCAGTAGTGATGCCAACTCTTCAAAGATTGGAGTGTACTGTACGACATAGGGTCGCCGTGAGTCAGATCCGACTCGGCGGCGCTTGGTACCTAGCTGGTACGACATAGAGTGAAGAATGTGCTTCTTGGCTTAAATGTATACGTGAGGCTGTCTGAGCAGCTCCTCTCTCAAGGCAAGACAAGAGGATGGAAGGTGACAGGAGTTGGCAGAATGGATAATGGGAAGTACAGGGTGGAAAGGAGGAGTGTGCCATCAGGGATGGTCATGGTGGGGAGAGCAATTAGAGTTGCATAATGGTGTGTGTTTAGGGCTTTATATGGCAAATTGGATTGTAAACTTTTGCTTAAAGCACAATAAAATATATGTGTTTTTAAAGAATATTGGGTATGTCATAGACTGCCAAAAGAAGAAACAAATCTGTCTTAGAAGTACAGCGAGAATGCTCCTTAGATGCAAGGACATGTTATCTGAGGAATCAGTCCCTTGAGAAGGATACCATACTTGGTAAAGCAGAGGATCAACAGAAAAGAGGATCCTCAATGAGCTGGATTGACACAGTGGCTGCTACAATGGTCTCAAGCATAGCAATGAGTGTGAAGAGGGCACAGGAAAAGGCAGTGTTTTGTTCTGTTGTACAGAATGTCTCTATAAGTCAGAGGACTAACACCTAACAGCAACAATAACAACACTGGGGACTCTTGGAACCTTGTTGAGTCCAAGATGACACAATCCACAGTGGGATCGTCAGGCTGGCGAGTCACAAATCTCTCACAGTTTAGTCTTCAGAGTTGGCTAGACCTCAGAAGCAGGCTAATAACTGACTCTCAAAAGTCACATACCTCGGCATTATGTCAGGTTAGCTGAGTCCCAAACCCCAAGAGACTCTTCTAGTTGGAGGCTGCTTCCATTCACCAGTGGCTCTAAATGACAAAATCATCAATCACAGTTTTCCTTGACCGTTAAGAAAAATTGACCACTGTAAATCTGACCAAACACTTGGAGTAAACTTTATTTGAAAAACAGAACTCTGAATGTCTGAGTTTTATCAGCCACCCCTAGTGGCAAAGAAGTGATAACATCCTAACTGGAGATATTGAGACTGAGTCTTCTAACCTGCCTGGCAGAACATCATCTACAGAGAGAAAGATGCAAACTTCAGCTACTATGGGTCAACCAACCAACTAGTTGTATTCCAGTGGATTCTGACTCATGACAATACTATGTGTGTCACAGTAGAACTCTGCTCCATAGAGTTTCCGTGGCTGTGACCTTTCAGAAGCAGATCACCAGGACTGCCTTCCAGATAGCTCTGGTCGAGTTTGAAATTCCAACCTTGCAGTGCATAGTCAAATGCTTAACTCTTTGCACCACCCAGAGACTCCTGAGAGTAGGGCTCCCTGTGCTCAATTCTGACCCATCTAGCGGTAGCAAATGGCAGTGAAGTTTATGTCGTGAACTCTCATCTGCCTGTACCTAACTATTGCACTGCACTGGACCAGCAGGAGGAGTCTCTCTGGAAGGCATGGATCAGATTCTGAAAAATGGGGCAGTACAAGACAAGTTGTTTAGACAAAATTTTATTCAGGAACCAATATACAGAGAGCTCAGCAGTGGAAATCTTGTGATGGACAGCAGAATGCCAAGGGTTACCTGGTTAGAAGTGTGTGAATAACATGGAGATTGGGTGTTAATATACCATATCATCCAATGCTTAGCGTCTCTGTGCAGATGACTATAAACAACGACTAATGGGAGATTTTTAGTTCTAGCTGATGGATTTCTGTTGATGTTTTAATGGAACACAGCCTCTAGAGGAACATACTGGATGCAGTGCCCCCGTGTTTCTTATGTATCCTCATTGCTGCATCTAGATTATCAGTGGGGACAACAGCCCTCACATTGTTGCTAGTCACCTGCTTTTATGTTGCCCTTTGGGGGATCCACAGTGTGTGCTGCGCGGTGATACACAATTGCTTGAGATCCAGATCGTTTAAAACATAAGGCAAATACGCAAAATTACAGAAAATAATCATGTTTTGTCAACTGCCACCCAGATACAGTTTCTGATAAGACTTAGATCATTTAGTGAAGTCCATCATACTCATCCCCACATTGCAGAGTGTTCACAGAAAGAGCTATTTAAAAAAAAAAAGGCTCAATGCCATTGAGTTGATTCTGATTCATAGAAACCCTATAGAAAGGAGTTGAACTGTCTTACAGGGTTTCAAAGGAGTGCCTGATGGATTCGAACTGTGAGACTTTTGGTTAGTAGCTGTAGCTCTTAACCACTACTCTATCAAGGTTAGTACTCCTGAAATTTTCTTTGTAATTTTTGCACACCATGTCAAATGGCAGACTAAATTTAAAATTACAACACTCAAGCACCATAAAATTGGATTTTTTTTGTATCAATTTAATCAAACACAAGACCTATCTTTCTTGAGGATTTCAAGAAAGTACCTAAGAGGAGCCAGGGTCTGGTGACCAGTCTTTCTCCCAAAGCTGAGCTCATGCTTTAGGAATTGTGGTCCTTCCCATGCAATGCTAGCACTGGACCAATTTCTACCCAGAAAAATCCATTTTGCAGACATTATCACTCATGTAGTTCCTGATCTACCTCTCTCCCTTCTAAAACCTGCTTTGAGACTGAAATAGAAAACCCTCACCTGGTGGGCTCAGTGATGGTCACAGCAAACAAAACAGGTGTGAAAGAGAGGCAGCCAAACCCTAAGACATCAGCCAGAGATTCTGTGACCTCACTTCCCCACGGAACTGCAATTATTACCTCACCTGCGGAAACCGTGATGGCCCACCGCTGGGGAGCTGAGAGGAGTTCTGAAGCACTTCGTTCCCCTTTCTTTTCCCAGGAACTGAAGTGCATGGTGGACATCACCATCCAGAGCTTTGGAGCCTCTTAGAGTGCTGATAAGTAAGAAATGTCATCTAACTGGTATGTAGATACACCTAAACCCATACAACACACATCTATATGTTATGTCATGTGTGTGTATATATATATGTATATATGTGTGTGTGTACACACATACACAAGTATACATGTGTTAAGTGTATCACATCTCTCTGGCAATACGACTATTTCATATGTCCTTGAATTCTGTGTGATGAATAAAGAAACAACTGAACCTTGCTAAAAAATATATGGTTTACTTATTACTGGTAAGAATAGGGTTTGGGTTTTTTGTTTTGTTTTGTTTTGCTTATTTTTCCCTAGAAAGTAGAGCATGGGGACAGAGGACTCACTGCTTAAAAGAACAAAGGGGCTAACAGTTGGGAAACATGTGTTGAATAGTGCAAAAATGTTTACTGGCCACCCTGTGATACTAAAATGAGCCATACATCTTGGGAACTTCCACTTTAGGCTCTGCTCACCTCGAGTTCCTGGCGATGACAGTGATGGCCTGAAAGATTCTCAAGAGGCAGGTGCTGCCAGTGGACAGCCCCCTGCCCACTCTGAGGAGAAAGAAGTCTGTATCCAAAATTGTTGAGCAAATCTTTCCATCCAAAAGCTGTCATGGTCCTTGGGGATGATCAAGAGGTTGGCTGCATTCAGATCCAGAAGATCAAGTCTGTGGACCTGAACCTGCATTTAGCAAAGTAAAAGGAGATACAATAGAAAAGAAGAGAAAATTCCCAGGACACCAAGTGTTGTCCCCAATAAGAAAGTCATTCTTCTAGTCAAATCTTGGGGGGGCATTCTCTCAGTTCCCAGTGATTGATACATGCCTTTAGAGCCAGAGGGTCCTCATGGTAAGATGAGACATGGCCACAAGTATCATGTCCAATGAAACTCACTACTCCCACTACCGGTGCATCCCACTTAGAAATATTGACTTAGTTCTTCATCATTTAGAAGAGGTTTCCAAGAGTTGGGTGCATAACTTAGGAAGAGTACCTGTTACCTAAGAATCACTGCTATGAAGACTATACGTGTGGTGACCTCTCTATTCTTCACAAATCTCCTGGGTGGGCACTATTACTACTTTCATTATAAAGATAAGGAGAAGTTAGGTACAGAGAGCTTAAATGCATTGTATCAATTCACATTCTAGTTTTGGGGACAGGGTGAGGACTCGAACATGGCTAAGCTGGTTGCAGAGACAATGCATTTAACCACCAAGCTCTACTGACCAAGCCAGTCAGCTGTGTTCTTCTGGTAAGCCACAGCTGCTCTGGCTGCTCTCAGTTCTCTTGCTCATTTTATTTTGCACCAGTGATATTTTATGTTGTGATGCTAATTGTAGCAAGCGTCCACTGATGTGTAAAATTTATTCCATAGACCAATATTGATCACGGATAATAATTTAAAGATCTTAGTAAAATATGTATTTACTGACTACAGAAAAATACTGCAAGCACCTGCTTTATAAGCAAGTTGAGTTTTATGAATGCCAGATTGGCTCAATATTGGGATGTGTTTTAGTCAACTAGGGCTGCTCTAACAGAAATACCACAGAGTGGATGGCTTTAACAAAGAAAGATTTATTCTTACACAGTCCGGTAGGTTGCAAGTCCATATTCAGGGTGTCTGCTCCAGGAAAAGACTTTCCCCTTGACGGCTCTGGAGGAAAGTCCGGTATTGCATCAGTCATTGTCCAGGGAGTGTCCTAACGCAAGAACCTCTGGTCTGAACGATGCGCTCTGCTCCCGGTGCTGCTTGCTTGATGGTAGCGAGGTTCTCAAATTGTCCTCGGTTCTTTTTCCTTTTATTCCTTGCAAGCTAAAAGCATTAAGGGTGGGGCAAGCCATACTCCAGGGAAACACACCCCATAGCAGGAATTCACAGCCCCACCCTAATCCTTTAACATACAGGTTAGCAAAACCACACAATGGAGGACATTTCCAAGATACTGGGAACCATATCCCAGCCACATGGCTGCACACGTTTTTGGGGGGACACTATTCAAACCATGACAGGATGGCAACAGGATGTCACATTTTTTTTCTATGCTAGGAACAAAATCCATTGGCACCTATCACAGGAAACACTGGACAACTGGTATCAGGTCCTAAAGTATGGGACATGAAACACTGCTACGTGATTTAACAGTGGACGGTAGAAACTCAATCAATACAATTTTCCCTTCATGAATTCTTTCACTTATTTCGTACATTGCTTAAGGAAAAGTGTTAGCAGTGAGGTGAGCTTTGTGAAAGATAATAAGACACTTATGCCAACATGACATCTTGTGCAACTTATAAATTGAAATCATTGATTTTTAAATTAGAAAGCTTTTTAGACAGAGAAAACAGCACAAAATACGTTCGAGCCTGTTAGCCGCTGGATGAAACCCGTTATTACAAAGTTGCTGCTTCCTTAAGTGCTGCTTTCCTAACTCCAAAAAGGAAAACAACCAGGAGACGCAATTACTATCTCTATTAGTGCAGTACCCACCACAATTAGAGAAAAAGGTTCTCTTCCAGCAACAGCTATTCAGACACGCTGTTTCTGACCAGGATCAGAGGACTCACATCCATCCTGCTCTGAACAACAAATGCAGAGGTGTTATAGGCACAGCTGTAGGGATCCTGAAAATCTTATCATTGTGGATAGCAGGCTGAAGAGCAGTCAGATTTCAGAACTATAGCCTTTAAGCATCTTAAAAATCAGGTCTCATGACCACTAGAATTGGAAAAGGAGCACTGTGGGCAGTGGTTGAGCTGTTGGCTGCGAAGTGGTCCAAACCCACTAGCTGCTTTTTCTGCAGAAAGATGTGGTGGTCTCCATCAATAAAGAGATATAGCTTGGAAACTCTATGGGGCAGTTCTACTCCGTCCTATAGGGTCACTATCAGTCTGAATTCTAGTCACTGGCAATGGGTTTGGTGTTGATTCGATTTGGATTACAGCCAAAACTCATAATTTCTGAGAATGACACCGAATGACTTCAGGAGCCATCTGGGATTGAGGTAGCACCTCAGATCCCATCTATCCATTCTAACTCAGCTCAAGTTCAGGACATCATCCACCTTCCTGTGAGCTGCTGGACCAGTTTCAAATCCAGATGATTTCCTTATACCCTTATTTCCTTATACCCTCACCCTGATCTGCCTGTTCCCCTTACAGAGTCTGCCTCTCAGACTGAAATAGCAAATACTCAGCTGACTCTTCCCCTGCCAGGACTGCAGGCTCCTCATGATGGTCGTGACATCTAGGACACATGCCTAGAGGCAGCCAGACCTTGAGGACTAGGTTTTCATTCTGTGTCTTCTCTTCCCCATAGAACTGAAGTCATCATTTCACCGCCGGTGGCAGCAACAGCACAGGCTTGGGGAGCTAAGAATGTCTCTGGAAAATGGTTTCCAGTCGCTAATTACCAAAACCAATTACAACTTTCCAGTTAAGGATCTCCAAAGAGACCGTGTCAGAGACTCTCTGTTGTTCAGGATCCTGGAGACAGAGTATCTCCTGGAGGGGACAGGAAATGCTGAGGTCTGACAGATGGGGGACATGAGTCTCTGTAGATTCCCTGCTCCCTGAAAAGTTTCTCCATCTCACATCTTTTATCATTAATTTATGTGAGAAATCACTGGAGTTGCTGATGCAACTCATTGCCAATAAATGTGGACATTTTGTAAGAAAATATATTTAATGTTAATAGGATTGAGTCTGAATTGAGTTGACAGCAGCAAATAATTGTTTTTTCCATAGTGATACAAGGCCTAAAGAGAAAAATATCCGTGGAAAGAGAAGTTATGAGTCCCTTATAAATAAAATCTTCAGGATCAAATGGTTAAACTTTAGCTTCAGGAAGTTCATTGTTACTTACTAATTCGATAAAATCAAATGATTACCAAAGTCCTCTATACTCCCTCTCCCCGCCAAATTGCCATCCAGTCATATCCTACTCATAGCAACACTGTGGGACAGTGTAGAATAGCCCTATACGGTTTGAAGGCTATAAATCTTTACCAAAGCAGACTGCCACATCTCTCTCTCATGTTGCAATAGGTGGACTCATACTGGTGACCCTTCACTTAGCAGCTGAGCATTTAACCACTCTATCACCAGTGCTCCTTTGCACATCCAGACCCATCCTGATTTGGCAAGTGTTTGAGCTTTCCAATCTTTTCCTTTAGCGTAATCCAAACAATAAAAATTAAGATCAAAAAACTACACATACTGCCATCAACTCAATTCCGATTCCTGAAGACCCAATGTGTTACAGAGTATAACTGTTCCATTGGACTTTTTGACTAAAATCTTTACAGAGGTAGATCTCGTAATACTGAGGTGCTGCTGGTAGGCTCGAACTGACAACCTTTAGGATAATAGTTGAGCATTAACTGTGCTATCCAGGAACACACATAGGCACACAGACGCAGACACACACACACACACACACATACACACATACTTCATCTTGTTCTCAGGTCGTTCTGACTCATAGAAACTTTGTCCACAGCAGAATGAAATAGTGCTGGGTCCTGTACCATCCTTTCAATTGTAGTTACACTTGAGCTGTTGTGTCAATTTGTCTCAATTAGCATCTTCCTTTTTTTTTTTTTTTTGCTGACACTATACTATGGGTCATATATACTTCTCAAAAGACTGATCCTTCTTGATAACATGTCTAGAGTACTTGCCAAGCCAAGTGCCGTCGAGTTGGCGAGTACTTGGAATGTAGATATTACTTGCCAGAGGTAAAGAAGAGCATGTAGTAATCCCTTAGGCATCTCTTTGTACTGCCATCCCCTGTGACTAAAGTCAATGGAAACCTGTAGCAACCCAACTCTAACATGATTACCACTGACCCAGGCCCTTCAGGAATGAATGACAGTTTGGGTCACCCCACCAGGCAAAGAACCATGACTAGCTGAGATACTTGCTGAAGGCAAACAGAATACAGACTGTGGGTGGAATAAGGTAGTTTTAAACACCAGTTACAGTCATGCAACTGGTCAGTTACAAAAATGAGGACTGCAATTGTTATGAGTATTTCTGTTTTGTGCTGGTTTATCATGTTAGGCCCAAATACAACTTCATAATTGTCTTCATTGAGAGATTATGTATGGTTTAAGGAGACGTGCACAAGTTGAGAAAGGGTGGACTATAATGATTCTGTGTCCTACTGGCTGGCTCATGATTGTCAGTGTTCTGGCAGTCGTATAATACTGTGATCACTTCCCTGTTGAGATTTGGTACATGATCATCCCCGTGGTAGGATCTGCATGTCAAATCAGTTGAGGGGAGTTTCCTTGGGTGTGTAGCCTGCATGGAGTGCAAGTGGACACTCAGGCAGGGACTCCTTGGCTTTTCCTCGTTCTAGAACTTGCAGCTGGCCTCCAGGTCTTCAGACTTTTTGACCATATAAGCAGCACTGTAGCATTTGACCTTAAAAAATAATCGAGGATGTAGGTGGGGGAAACAGCAGTGTTTTGCCTGGGAATTGCAAGAGCAGAGGCTGTTCTGTTTTGTATTGTTTGGTCTTTAGAAGGACTTCTGTGTATGTTTAAGAAGGACAATTAAATGATTGTGGTCATGACTGTTAGGGGAAGGCAGATGAACAGTTAAACTTCAGATGCTTGAAGCAGGCTGAGAACATGGTGTCATAACGACTTTCTTCTGGAGGAAAGCTCCTAAGATGATTCCTAAACATGAGTGGCTCCAAGGGGTACAGGTCACATTCTGAAAAATGAGGCAGTAAAAACCAAATTGATTAAACAAAGTTTTTTGAGGAACTTACCTACAGAGAGCTTAGCACTAGAAATCTCATGATGAACAGCAAGGTGCCAAAGGTTATTTGGGTAGACACATGTACACAATAGTGGTGTCTTAGTCATCTAGTGCTGTTGTAACAGAAATACAACAAATGGAAGACCTTATCAAAGAGAAGTTCATTTTCTCACAGTCCAGCAGGATGGAAGTCTGAATGCAGGGCACCAGCTCTGGGGGAAGGTTTTCTTTCTCTGTCCTCTGTAGGCAAGTCTTTGTCATCAGTCTTCCCTTGGTCTAGGAGGTTCTCCACACAGGAATCTGGGGTCTACAGGACATGCTGTGCTCCTGGCACTGCTTTCTCGATGGTATGAGGTTGCCATGTCTCTCTGCTCACTTCTCTATTTTATAACTCAAAAAGAAATGGTTTAAGACAGTCTAATCTTGTACGTTGAATTCTGTCTCATTATCATCGTTAGAGATAGGATTTACAAGACATGAAAATTACATCAGAAGACAAAACCGTGGACAATCACACAGTACTGGGGATTGTGGTCTAGACAAGTTGACCAATATTTGGGGAGGACAAAATTCAATCCATGACACTTGGGGACTGGGTGTTTATATGTTCCACCATCCAATGCTAACATGTATGAAGTCTACAAGCAGGCAAGTCTAAACAATGATTAATAGGCTATTTTAGTCCTAGTTAATGGGCTTTAGCTGATACTTTGAATAGGACACAGATGCTTCCTTGGAATGTAACGATCAGATCAAGGGCTATCTGACTTTGTAACACCATCTTCCACGTGGCTGTAGTTTCTTCTTTTAAGGCAGACAGTTGTGTTCATTGCGGTTCAAGGTCAAAACCAAATGAAAATCATTGCCATCTAGTTAGTTCTCACTCATAGTGACCCTACAGGACAGAGAAGAATTCCCCCTAGGGCTCAAAGGGGTGCCTGGTGGATTCAAACTGTTGACCTTTTGGTTAGAAGGTATACTGCTTCACCACTACATGATCAATGTTTCCTTTCAAGGCTAATGAAGGAAATTTCTGCAAAATTTCAGTCTTAGCCATATATTTTCAGTCAGTGGGAGAGTAGAGGAGAAAAGACCAGTTAAGCTTTTAGTGGAAGGAAAAAAGCTTTATCACTTACATAAGTAGGACCTCCTACTTTTCTGTTAAAATGTAAATATTATTATTTCCTTCTTGTGTTGCCATTTTCTGTAGCTTGCGGGATTTCTCCTGGCTGGGTGTACCAAACATTGTGCTTATGGGGGTCCTGATTAGTCGTGTTAAGAGAAAGGCAAGATCTGCCTTATTGATGTGGCTGATGTCCCCCCATGCTGTAATTTGAGTTCCACGCCATTGTTGCCTGCTTCCTTCCAGTGTTGTTGTATTGAGAAACAAGGTGCCAAAGGTGAAGACAGAGAAATTCTCCTGCCTATCAGCAGTAGGATCCCCACCTATACCCTCAAAATCAGTCACTAGATTCCACAACTGATTGTCTTCTGTCCAGGGGTGATGCTTACTGGTGTCCTTAGTAGCAGAACATGTACACAGTCAGTTTTTCTTTCAACTGATTCTGCCCTCTGAGGGGTACAAAATAGTGGAAGTGTCAGCCTAGACCTTATTTCTTGGCTCATTGCTGCAAGAGGACCTCTGTGAAGTAAGAACCCTGATCAGTGTTCGTTTCTTTAAGAGTACCATACAGGGACATTAGTCTTCCCAGCCAGAAATGGAAGATGTCTGAGTGGCTCTTATAGTAGGGAAGACTTGGGGTAATGCATGACCTGTACTCACACATATAAGAGCATATTGATATGTAATCAGTTTGCTAAATCTTATAAACAAAAAAAAATCCAAACACACTGCCATCAAGTCAATTCCAACTCATAGCGACCCTAATAGACAGAGTATAACTACCTCATAAAGTTTCCAGGGAGTACCTGGTGGATTTGAACTGCTGACCTTCTGGTTATCAGCTGTAGCACTTAACCACTACGCATCCAGGGACCCCTTTAACGCCCCCCCTTTTTTTATTTTTTATTATTATGATTGAACGAAAATGTACATTCCCATATGAATTCGCATGCTCACCTATATGCAGCTCCCACTGCTCTCTCTGCCCGGTGACAGCACACCCCTATTCTCTGCTCCATACATGTCCTGTCCTCTCAACAGTTTCCTATCCCCTCCTTTCGACCCATTCCCCTTCCTCCAGCAAGAGGTCAGCCGGATGATATCCTACAGATGCACAGAACCATAAAATTCCCACAAGATATGGTCATTCTTCATCACCAAGTCCAATCCATTGCTGTCCGAAAAGTTGACCTTCATTATGACTTCTGGACAGGGGCAGCATCAGGGCCAGGGGCCATGCTCCCAAGGGAACCCAAAGCCCCCGGACCACCAATTGTCTTTTATTGGAGATCTCAGGGTGCACCCCTATTTATTCTCTTGTTACCAGTGAGACTCAATTTTGTGAGCTCCATCGTGGCCACTGGTGGTGGCCAGGCACCATCCAGTTCTTCTGGTCAGGAGTCAATGTAGAGACCCACTCAAATGGGTCTCTCTGTCTTCTGGATTCTATTTTCCCCATGTCATTTTTGTCCTCGGTGATCATCCATTCCTGTTGAGTTGGGGCCATTTGCTGTACCCTCAGATGGCAGCTTAGCAGCTTTTAAGACCCCAGGTGCCACTCACTGATGAGGGGTGCAGAGAGTCCTCATTAGCAAAATGCTAGCTGTGCCAGTTGGCCTTGATTTTGCCTGAGAGCATGGTCCCCAGTTAATGGCCCCTTTTTAATGTGCCACATCTTTTGCTTCAGTAGAGCACAGCATTTGGAAGACTTTATTGGACACAATGTCCCACCTTTCTTACGTACAAGTCCCCATAGCTGTATTTAGATTATCAGTCAAGACAATGCCTCTCAAATTGCTGCTAGGGCATTTGCCTTCTACACAGCCCATTGGGGATGTCACTGTGTGTGTTGGGTTCTAATACACAGCTGCTTGAAATCCAGATTATATCCTGTGTCCCAGATACATTGTCAAAATCCTTGTAATTTCCTTATTGTAATTTCCCAAACATCTTTTTCCATTGGGGTATCTACAGAGAGGGGCCTTTTATTACTGCCCAAGAGTCTTTAAAACTAGTTAAAGGATGGGGCTCTTGATTGAGTCTAGCCACCCTGCTCTTAATTTGGTGCGTCAGCTATTGCATCCAGTAACTGCTTCTATCCAGGTGGTATAGAAATGTGTCCAGGCCTGCTAGGAACAGGTCACCCTTTATGGGGGGATCCTGCACTAGAACCATCTGTGTAGCAGGTCTCCTCTGCAGTGTGCCTGCCCCTTCCTTGACATTACTGTTTAAGTGTTGCCTCTCTGCTGCTTTCTCTTTTCTTTTTTACAATATCCGGTGATCATTTTTTATACATTTTAAAAATTATGGTAAGGTAAGTTTACATATATATAATTTTACATGTTTATATATTTTTATGTATATATGTATAATCTTATAGATAGATACACACACAACCCACTTTTGCCATTTCAACATTATTTACACGTACAACTAGGTGACATCAATAACAGTAATTGTGCTGTTCAGCCGTCACCAAACCTGTCATCCCCCTTGGCCGCAGCTCCGTTCCTCCCAAGCAATGACTCTGTCTTTTCTCTTCCCTCTTACTCCTGGTAACCGTCTCTAATCTTTGGTCTTTATATATCTACCTATTCTAGATGTTTCATACAATTGGAATCATACAATATTTCTGGTGTATTTTACTTACCATATGTTTTTAATTTTAGTGCACATATTTTATGTTTTTCTTTCTTGCCCTGCACTTTATTTTTCCAGTGTTTACCTGAAAATAGTTTTAATATAGGCTGTCCCAGGGTTATGACTGTCTTCCTTATGGCCAGCTTCTGCTTTAGTGTGGTCTGCCATAAACACTGCTACATAAAAAATGTGAGTTAAATACAATGGTTTGTAATAATGAATGCGTGTACTAGTTTGTGATGCTCATGAAAACGTTGCAGGGTTTGGGCGTGTTTCTGAAGTGGTACATGCGTGTTGTTCTGAGGTGCCAGTGAGCTGGTTGTGAAACACAGAGACCCAGTGCACAGCAGCATGAAACACTGCCCGGTCCTGTGCCATCCTCTCGCTGTTGCTATGTGTCATGGATCCAATTGTGTCCCCCCAAAACAGGTGTAGCCATGTGGCTGGGCCATGATTCCCAGTATCTTGTGACTGTCCTCCATTTTGTGGTTTTCCTATGCTGTATGTTAAAGGATTAGGATGGGACTGTAAATCAATTTATAAGATCACCTCCCTGCTCCCCTGTAAAGGGAGTTTCCCTGGAGTATGGCTTGCCCCACCCTTAATGCTTTCATCCTGCAAGAGATAAAAGGAAAGAGAAGCAGGCAGAGAATTGGGAACCTCGTACCATTAAGAAAGCAGCACTGGAAGAAGATCACGTCCTTTGGATCTGAGGTTCCTGTGCCAAGACACTCCCTGGACAAAGACTGATGCAATACTGGACTTTCCTCCAGAGCCAACAAGGGGGAAAGCCTTCCCCTCGAGCTGACACCCTGAATTTGGACTTGTAACCTGTAGGACTGTGTAAGAATAAACCCTCCTTTGTTAAAGCCATCCACTCTGTGATATTTCTGTTAGAGCAGCCCCAGCCGACTAAAGCACTATGCTTGAGCTCATAGCTGAAGCCAGTGTGTCAGTCTATCTCATTGTGTTCTTCTTTTCCTCTGATCTTCACTTTACATGCATAGAAAGATGAAATATATACAGTCCAGTAAGTCAAACATTTGATTAACTGGCACTAAATAAGAACTGTATTTACTTGTTCTGACTTACCTACAAATTTGATTTAAAGAAATACTGAAGAATTGACCTTACTCATAACATGGAGACTGCCTCTATACTCACCTTTCTGCAGAGCAGGATTCTATTTCCGATAGCCAGCAGTTCTCTTACGATCTAAGGTACAAATTAGAACCTGGCCTCCAGTTCCTTCAATAACATTAGCCTAATTTTCCTTTCAATTTACCCCAGGAACTTCCTATATTAACACGCACAGCCATATCTGTCCCCAGGGTACCAGTTTCCCAAAAGTCCATTCAAGATGGTCATCCTCACCAACGGATACATGCACAAGAATGTTTGTCACAGCACAGTCCATAACAGCAAAAAGATAGAATCAACCCAGATGCCCAATAACAGAGGAATGGATAGGCAAACTATAGTATATATACTCAATGGAGCATTATGCAATGATAAAGAACAATGATGATTCCAGAAAACATCTCACAACCTGGTTTCAACTGGAAGACATTATGCTGAGTGAAAGTAGTCAGAGACAAAAGGACAAATATTATATGAGATCCCTACAATAAAGACTCAAAAACAGACTTATGCATAGAAGAAAAGACTGATGGCTGCAAGGGAGGGGAGGGGAGGACGGGGAGAGGAAGTGTTTAGATTAGATAGTTGCTAGGTATCTGTTTGGGTGAAATCAGTGATAGCACACATTAGGAACAAGAACAATATTAAGTGGACTTCAACATAACTTGAATACTCCTTCCATCTTAACCCAATATTGCAAGGTCAGAGTAGCTGGGGCAGGGGGCAAGGGACCATGCTCTTAGGTGAAATTGAGGCCAATTGGCACAACTAGCGTTTTGCTAAGAGGGCTCTCTGCACCCCATATTGGTGAGTGGCATCTGGGGTCTTCAAAGCTGCCTGGCTGCCATCCGAGGGCACAACAAATGGTCCCAACTCAGCAGGAATGGATGCTCACCGAGGACGAAAATGACATGGGTGTCATGGGTTGAATTGTGTACCCCCAAAAATATGTGTAGCATGTGGCTGGGATATGATTCCCAGTATCTTGGGACTGTCCTCCATTTTGTGGTTTCCCTAAACCATATGTTAAAGGACTAGGGTGGGGCTATAAATTCCTGCATAGGATTACTTCCCTGCTCTGCTGTAGGGGGAGTTTCCCTGGAGTATGGCTTGCCCCACCCTTAATCCTTTCAGCCTGCAAGAGATAAAAGGAAAGAGAAAAAAGGAGAATTGGAAGCCTCATTACCATCAAGAGAGCAGCACCGGGAGAAGAGCGCATCCTTGAGACCTGAGGTTCCTGCGCCAAGACGCTCCCTGAACAAAGACTAGTGCAATACCGGACTTTCCTCCAGAGCTGACAAAGGGAGAGCCTTTCCCTGGAGTGGACACCCTGAATATGGACTTGCAACCTACTGGACTGTGTAAGAATAAACCTTCCTTTGTTAAAGCCATCCACTCTGTGGTGTTTCTGTTAGAGCAGCCCTAGCTGACTAAAACAATGGAGGAAAGACAACCCAAAAGACAGAGCGACCCACAGGTGTGGGTGCCTACATCGACTTGGGACCATAAGAACTGGATGGTGCTCTGCCACCACCTGTGACAGCCATGATGGAGCTCACAAAGTTGAGTCTCACTGGCAACACAAAATGAAAAGGGGTGCACCTGAGATCTCCACTAAAAGACCACAATTGATGGTCCAGAAGTTTTGGGATTCCCCTGGGAGCATGGCCCCTGGCCCTGATGCTGCCCTTGCCGATAAATCACTATGAAGGCCCACTCTTTGAACACGAATGGATTGAATTTGGTGATGCAGAGAAATCACATATTGGATGCACTTTATGGTTCTATGCATCTATAGGATATTATCCTGTGGACCTCTGGCTGGAGTAAGGGGTGTGGGTGGAGAGGAGGGGGAAGGAAACTGTTGGGGAGATGAGACATGTATGGAGCAGAGAGGAATAATGTGCTGTCACTGGACGGGGAGAGCAGTGGAAGCGGCATATAGGTGGGCATGTAAATTTATATGGGAATGTACATTTTCACTCAATCATAATCAAAAAAATAAAAAATAAGAAAATAAAAAAGATGGTCATCCTATTTTATGAAATTAACCTTAAATGTTCGTGTCCAGTTATAATTTTGGAAAACATTAAATCTTAGATTTAAAAAAAAAATATGCTCAAAGTCTAGTAATGCCACATCATTTCATTAGTCCTGAAGGAAGTAGAACTAGAATGCTCTTTAGAAACAAGGTTGGGCAGACCTGGTCTCATCTACATTGGCTGTAGCCTCAGGAGGGAACATGTGCCATAGAAGGACGTCGTGCTTGGTAAAGTAGATGGTCAGCACAACAGAGGGAGACCCTCAGTGACATGGACCGACATAGCAGCTACAACAACAGACTCAAGCATACCAACATCTGTGAGGATGCTGCGGACCAGGCAACATCTCATTCTGTTCTGCACAAGGTCATGAGCAACCAAAGCTGACTGGACAGCAAATAACAAGAATAAGCACCACGTCATTTCAGGACTGCTTTATTATTACACAGACTTTGAAAATCTCCATTGCAACCATTAATAAAATACAGCTCTATAAGTGCTTACAGAACAATGACATGGGATTAAATTTACTATCACTAGTATTAGTTGTTATTTATCATTGGCGCATAACATCAGTCTGCCCAGTTCATCACTCTCTCTGCAGTAAGACTGGCTTGAAATTGTTCCTAAGATTCAGTGAGGGCTGAGTTCATCAGAGATTGAATGTAGTGTGAAACATGTGTGTTGAATTTTCATACAAGAGATGGAAATTATGTATTCTTCCTGTAGCGGACCACACAGAGTCTTGATAACCGGGAGTCACTGCTCATGAGAACAAAGGGGCTGAGTGTTGGGAAACAAGCAGTGATGAATGCAGATGTGTTCACCAGCCACCAGCTGGGATTATCAAAAAGAGCTAAATAAGCATAAACAGTGGAGGAAAAGGCATACAATGGTACAAAGGTGCTCACCAGGACAAGGATGCTGTGGGTGGCTCGGGTCTCAACACCAGACCTGGAGGAGCTGTTGTTCCTGTGCATGTGTTTGAGCCTTTGCTTGTGTCTGTACAGGATGAAAACCATGGAGCCACTGGCCCAGGACATCAATCCTAAACACAAAACATCATGGGAGGGTATCAGTGCTGCATAAAGTGAGAATGTGACATTGCAATGGAGTGGGGTAGAACAGTATACCAACATATTCTTCTTTATGATGGTATTGTTGCTACATTTGTCAGACCCATAAATTGGAAAAATGGCATTGACCAGCATGTGCAGTATCCAGCAGAGGATATTGGAGGGACCGCTGTACTTCAGAGCTTTCAGTTTAAGCTGTGCCCACCTGGAGTGCATGGGGCTGATGGTGATGGTCTGGAAGACACTCAAGAGGCAGGTGGTGCAAATGGACATGCCCCTGGCCACCCTCTGAAGATATACAACCAGTGAGCATCCAAAATCATTGAGGAAACGTTTTAACCCGAAAGCAAGCAACGTCTGGGGGACTCCTATAGAGAGAATGGCCAAGGAGTTAGCTGCAGTCAGGTGTCTGAGAATTGAGTCTGTGGACCGTGAGCTGCATCCACAGAAGTGAGGGAAGATGTAAAGAACTGTGAGTGAACAATTCCCCAGGATCCCAATGACCATCTGGAACAGGAAGATCATTGCTACTTTCAAATCCATGGAGGTCATGATGTCATTTTCTGGGGCTTGAGATGAAAATTCACAGCCACAGTGTTCTGCATGAAAACATGAGTTGTGGCCTACATTGTTTATGGAAAATAAAATACAAAAGTTTCCACTAACCAATATTTCACTCTGAGAATTAATTTCTAAAGACATTTTCTTTTGTTAAGAGATTCCTAATGCTCTCTGTGTTTCATTTTGTAGCACTCACAAAGTTATGGACACTCTTTTGCATGTTTCACTTGTTCCAAATCGTTTCATGTTCACAACTCTTTAAATTAGGAATAAATATTCTTCTTCTTTGTCAGACAAAGAAAAATTAATCAGAGGGAGGTTAAGGGATTCACAGAAATAGACCTACAGTTAGCATTGAACCTGAGTAACCTGGTTGTTAAAGCCCTGGTGGCCCATTGGTTAAGTGCTTGACTAGTGACCAAAAGATCAGCAGTTCAGATCCACCAGTGGCTCCTTGGAAACCCCATTGGGCAGTTCTCCTATAGGCTCCCTATGAGTGAGATTGACTTGACAAAGGAATGGGTAACATAACTGCAATGACATTGGTGTTTAATACTGGCCTATCTCATTATAGCTCTCTTCTATACTTCAAATAATCAGAATACATATCATATTTGAAAAGCATTTTGACTTCAGTTGAGATAAGTTCTCATTTTGTCAAAGTATTTTATAGACAAATAGCACTTATAAATAAATTTAGAGGTCTTGGTAAATTTTAGATGCCCTGAATAATTTTCCATGACTGAACTGGATCTATGCAACAAATGTTAACATGGTCAGGGTCAGGGTCCCGGGGGACGTGTTTTCAGGGGACATGGAGCTCAATCAGCATAACATCTTTTTCTGAGAGAGTCTTCTACACCCCATATTGGTGAGCGGCATCTGAGGCCTTAAAAGCCAGCAAGCTGCCATTTGAGGGACATCAATCGATTCCAACCCACCTGGAACAGATGACAATTGAGAACACCAAGGGCACAAGGAAAAATGAGTACAGGAGACAGAAGGACCCATTTGATTGGGAGACTACATCAGCATGGGACCAGAAGAACTAGATGGTGCCTGGCCACCACCAAAAACAGCCCTCATACAGGACACAACATATGGTTTCTGATGTAGCTCAAGAAAGAGAGGTGTGCAGATTAAGAACTCTGTTAAAAGACCAGAATTGATGATCTGACATTCTGGAGGGTCTACTGAGAACATGGCCCCTAGACTTGCTGTTAGCCCAGAGCTGAAACTTGGACTAAAGCCAGCACTTCATACAAACAAGGGACTGGACTTGGAGACACAGAGTGATGCACGTGGTGTGTTATACTTTATGGTTTAGTATATATGAGGCTGTCCTAATGGTTTCTTTTTAGAGGGGAGAGGAGAAGTTGGAGAGGAGGCCACAGTGTTAATTGAGTGCATACTGGAAGTAAAGAGTGAAAGAGAAGAGTGCGCCGTCACAGGGTGAGGAGAACGGAGAGAGCTGCAGAGATATGGGTACTTGGGAGTTATATGGAAATTGACATTGATTACAAACTTTGACTTAATCACAATTAAAAATATGTTTAAAAATGTTAACGTGGTAACGGAATCACTCGATTGTTTTGGCATGGAGGGGCCAGGGATTATACCATCACAGAAGTTATGGTATAAAACTATGCTGTGTTCTAAATTATACAGAATGTGGAACACAGTTCAGTGATAAAGTATTTTGGAGTGAAATGAAATTAATCCTCGTCAAAGACTGTGTAACTACATATTTTTATTTTCAAAAAATGAGCAGAAATAAACAATATTTGTTTTGGAAAAGTTTAAAACGTAAGACGTATGCTGCAAAATTACAGAAAAATATGTTTTCCCAATTGCCACCCAGATACACAGTTTCTGATGAGAATTAGATACATTAGTTGGCTCCACCCCACCCACTACTACATTGCAAAGAATGTCTACAGAAATAACTATACCCAACTGCAAACCCACTACCATCCAGTCTATCCTGACTCGTAGCTACCCTATAGGGAAGAGTAGAACTGACCCCTAGAGTTTCCAAAGAGCACCTGATGGATTCCAATTGCCAACCTTTTGTTTAGCAGATATAGCACTTAACCACTACACCACCAAGATATTCAAAGTAACTATGGTACCCCTGACATTTTTTGTGATTTTTTCACACACTATACCAAATGGCAGGCTAAATTTAAAGTTGTGGCATTGAAGTAGCTTAAAACTGAGTGTTGATTCCTCTTGGATCAAACACAAAGAACCACCTTTCTTGAGAATTTCCTTAAATTAACTTAGGGGCATACCCTGGGATTATCGCCATGTTTCAGAACTCCACTCACCCTCCAAAAGCCTAATTCCTGTCTCAGCAATTGTCATCCTCCCTGTGTGACAGAAGCACTGCACTAGTTTATATCCCAGGGAAGTCTTTTTCGCAGACATTATCACTCACTGTGTTACTGACCTTTTTTCTTCTAGAACCTCCTTTACAGGGCATATTAGAAAATACTCAAGTGACTCCTACTAGTTCCAGGACAATTGGCTCAAAGACAGTTACAACCACCAAAACAGATGTCAAACAGTGCCAACAGAGCTCTGAGATAGGAGTTGGAGACTCTGTGACCTCACCGCGCCACAAAATGACAGTCATCACTCACCTGTAGCAGCCAGGATGGTCCACCGCTGGGGAACTGAGAGAAGTTCTGAAACACCTGGTCTCACTTTTTAGTGCCCAGAAACTCAAGCATCTAGTGACCGTCACCAAAGAGAGCATTGTGACATCTTGGAGATTTAGTGAATAGAAAACATCATCTGACTGATAAGCATACACACTGACAACGCACACACAAGCATACACACAAATGCACATACAACGAACAAATGTATGCATATCTATGCCACCTCTCTTTGTTTTATATGTGTTTGGATTCTGTGTGATGAATAAATGAACACTTAACTTTGTGTAAAAACATACAGTTTGCATATTTCTGGTAAGAGTAGGTGTTCTGTATCACTTATTCCAGCCAAGTAGTGAATGGAGACAGTGTAGTCACTACTTGACAGAATAAAGGGCTAACAGCTGGGAAACTTGCACTAAATAGTGAAAGATGGTTACCAGGCACCCTGTGATACTGAAAAGTCACACACACTTCAGAGCATTCACCTTAGGCTCTGCCCACCTGGAGTTCCTGGCAATGACAGTGACAGCTTGGAAAATTCTCAAGAGAAGTGAATGCCAGGGGACACTCCCTTGGCCACTCTGAGGAGAAAGAAAACAAAGTTTGCATTGAAAATCACTGGGCAAATCTTTCTACCCCAAAAGCTGTCCAGGTTCCTGGAATTTCCCTGGAGGGAATGATCAAGATGTTGACTACAGTCAGGTGCCTGAGAATCAAGTCGAGACCTTTAACCCACTGCTGGAGACCTTTAGTGAAGTAATAAAACGATACAATGGAAAACATAGTGTTGCAGACAACACTAACTGTTGTCTGCAGTAAGAAAGTCATTCTTCTTGTCAAATCCTGGGAGGACATTCTCTCAGTTCCCAGTGACTGACATTTTCTGCAGAGTCAGAGGGTCCTGCATGGCAAGATGAGACATGGACCACATGTAACACGTCCACTTAACTCCGCTATTCCCACCTGCTATTGATTCCCATTTAGAAACATTGACTTAGTTCTTCTTTGATTAAGAGATTTCCAAGACTTGGATGCAAACCTTTAAAGAGTTCTTGTTATGCAAGAATTCCTGCTATGAAGACTCTGCCTGTGGTTGGTGTCTTCTTTTTCCTTCAGAAATCTCCCAGGCAGGCACTACTATTATTTCATTAAAAAAATAAGGAGAGCTTAGGCACAGGGAGGTCAACTGACTGACCTCAATTCGCATGCTAGTTAGAGACAGAATGGGGACTTGAACGTGGCTGAGCAGGTTGCAAAGACCATGCACTTAACCACCAACCTCAACTAACCAAGCCAGTCAGCTATCTTCTTCTGGTAATCCAGATCTTTCTGTAGTTTTCCACTGACACCTTGTCTTTTTATTTTACATTGGTGATATTTCATGTCATAATGTTGATTGTAACAAACTTCCACTTATATATATAAAAATTTAATCCATAGACAAATATTAATTCTGGAGAACTTTTTAAACCTCTTAATAAAATACAGATTTTCAGATTTACTGTAGAATACTGTAAGAACCTGATGACCAGGTTGGGTTTAATGAATGCAAGATTGGCTCAACATTAGAATGGCAACAGAATGACGTATTTGCTTCTATGCCAGGAACAAAATACATTGGTTCCTGTCACAGGAATTACTGAACAAGTCATATCATGCCCTAAATGGTGCTATCTAAAACACTAACATGTGATTTAATAGTGAACAGCAGAGACTTGGTCATTTCGGACTCAGTCATTTCACTTCAGCACTTCTTAATTAATTCATACGTTAGTTAAGGCAAAGTGTCAGCAGTGAGGTGAGCTTTGTACAAGATAATACTACAGAAGACACTTACGGAAAGTGAAATCTATAGGGCTTGATATCTTGCGTATTTTATTAATTGAAATCATTGTTTTTTAAATTAGAATGTGTTTTGGCCAGAGACAATACCACCAGACACACCTGAGCCTGACTTTCGCTGGGTGAACCCACTATTATAAAGTTGCATTTTCCATAAGCGCTGCTTCCCTAATTTCAAGAAGGAAAACGGGCTCCCCATCATCAACAGACCCTGAGTGTTTCCACGGGAACAGTTACTTTCTCCATTAGGCGTCACGCACTGCCCAGAGCCTTCCTGCAGAACCTCCACTGCCGACCTGGATCAGAGGATTCATGGGACCCATTCTGCTCTGACCTGTGAATGTGGAGGTGTCGCAGGCGCAGCTGCAGGAATCCTGAAAATCTTATCAATTCTCCAGTGCAGGCTGAGGAGCTGACTGGTTTTAGAAGTACAACTTTTGAGCATCTTGAAAATTAGGTTTTACAGTCATTAGAATTGTAAAAGGTGCACTATGGTGCAGTGGTTAAGTACTTGGCTGTGAACCGAAAGGTAGTAGCTCAAACCCACCAGCTGCTGTTCTGCAGAAAAACATTGCAGTGTGTTTCTATAAAGATTTATACTTTGGAAACTCTATGTGGCTGTTCTCTTCTGTCCTATAGGGCCAATACAAGTCTAAATTCCAGTCACAGCAATGAGTTTGGTCTTTGGTTTGGATTACAACCAAAACTCACAGTTCCTGAGGATGATGCTAAATGACTCTAGGAGCAACCAGAGATTAGGGTAGGGGCTGGGATTCCATCTCTGTGTTCTAACTCAGCTCAAGTTCAGGACATAGTCCTCCTTCCTGTGGGCCACTGGACCAGCTTCCAACCCAAAAGATTTCCTTATTCCAATATGATCGCTTACCTACACACTGATCTGCCTCTTTCTCTTATATACTCAGGCTTTCAGATCAGAATAACAAATACTCACTCAACTTCTTTCTACTGCCAGGACTGTGGGTTCAGTATGATGGTCATGACATCCAGGACACACGCTTGAGGGAGACAGCCAGACCCTGAGGCCCAGGTTTTTATTCTGTGTCCTCTCCTCCCCATAGAACTGAAGTCATCATTTCACCTCCAGTGACAGTGACAGCACAGGCTTAGGGAGCTGAGAACATCTCTGGAAAATGTGTCCCCAGTTGCTAATTACCAAAATCAATTACAAGTTTCCAATTGGGATCTCCAAAGTGAACACGACAGAGACTCTGTTGTTCAGGATCCTGGAGACAGATAGGGCCTCGCTTCGAGGAGGCAGGAAATGCTGCGGTCTGACAGGTGGGGAACATGAATCCCTCTGGATTCCCTGCTCCCTGAGAAGTTCCTCTGTCCCACATCTTTTCACATCTTCAGCCCAGAAGCTGCACTGTCATTGAAGTTTTGAGCAGAGAAATGGAACAAGAAAAATCAGAAGGATTTTTAAAGAGATAGAAGTAAAAAAGAACTTGATCCCATCAACTGATGTGAAATCACTGGAGTTGCTGACACAACTCAATGGCAATAAATATGGACATTTTGTAAAAAAATATATATATATATTTAACAGTCATAGGATTGCTATGAGTCTCAATTGGCTTGAGGGCAGCAATTTTTTTTTTCATAGTGATAGGAGGCCTAAATGGAAAAATATCCATGGAAAGAGAGGTTATGAATCTCTCACAAATAAAATCTTCAGGATCAAATGGTTTTAAACAAGTAATTTTTTGTAATTCACTGCCAGAAGTTCAATGTCAGTTACTTAATTCAAAAGAATCAAACGATCACCATAATCCTCTGCCTTCCCCCGCTCCCCCCCCCCACTGAATTTCCAGGAACGAAGACTGGTTGCTTGTTGTTAATTTTATAGTGGTGAAAATACACATAATCAAAGATATGCCATGTTGACAATGTCTGCCTGTCCAATTCAATAACATTGATCATATTGTTCAAGTTGTGCAGTCTATCAAATCAGTCCATCACCACTAGCATAAAATCAGTGGTCCTAAGGGAAAAAAATCCCCCTTATCCTCTCTTTCCCACCCATAGTGACCATTAATAATCTTTGCTTCCTATATGTTTCCTTATTTCCTATCGGGGAGATCAGACACTGTTTGTCCTTTGTGAGTGACTGATTTCACTCCGCGTGATGTTTTCACAGTTCATCCAGCCTGTGGCGTGGGCATCAGGACTTCACTTCTCCTTACGGCTCTGTAGGATTCCACAGTGTGTATTCACCACATTTTGTTGATCTACTCATCTGTTGCTGGCCATAAAGGCTTCTGAAGTCTGGGAGAGGAAGCAAAAAGGAAATGAACTTACGATCTCTCCTGTGCCTTCTGGTCCATCTGATGATATCACCCATGGTGGTGTAGCTGGATTCTCTGTTGTTCTCTGGGTCTCTCTATTTCCACCTCCATCCCCTCAACCAGCCTTAAACATATTTAGGAGAAACTAGTTTTTACAGGCATGTCATTAAATACATAACCCAAATATCAGCCGTGTCTATATTTACCTCTTTAGAATCCTGGGCTCTAACCCCCATAATTTCCAAAGCCTCAGAAGTTCTAAGTTTTCTTAGTACTTAATTCGAATTCCCTGAGATTTATACTGTCAGTACCCTGTTTGACTTGATTTAGCCTTGCCTGCAAAATCTACTTCTGCCCGTATCAATTCAGTCATGGAATTTTGTCTACCCTGAGTTCTCTCTCAATAATCCAGTTTAAAAAATAAAAGAAACCTCAGTGAGCCACACAGCCTTAATTATAGACACTTTATGACAAAACAAAGGAGAGATGGCAGGATACCCAAAGAACATCACAAATTCTTAGAAGAGCAATTCTTCTTCCAAATCCTCTTCTAGAGAGTTCTGTATAAGTAGACTGTCAGATGTCCCTCACTGCCACTTATGGAGGTAGCCCACCTCTCTGCCGTCTCCCAAGCCCCCCCTTGCCCAAACATTTTACATTCTTTCCCGTTTTTATACTGATCAATTTGCTCTCCAAGCATTGTCATCTGGTCAAATCCTACTCAGAGCAATCCTCTTGGACAGAGTAGAATAGCCCCATAGGGTTTGAAGGCTATAAATCTTTACCAAAGCAAACTGCCAGTTCTTTCTCCCGTGTTGCAATAGATGCAATCAAGCTGGCAACCCTTCTGTTAGCAGCTGAGCACTTAACCTCTCTACCACGAGGGCTTCTTTGCACATCCAAACCCATCCTGATTCAGATAGAGTTTGATCCTTCCAGCCCTATCCTTTAGAATAATCCAAACAAACAAACAAACAAACAAACAAACAAATCAAGCATACTGCCATCAAGTCAGTTCCAGTTCCTGAAGACCCCATGTGTCACAGAGTACAACTGTTCACAGGACTTCCTTGGCTAAAATCTTTACCAAAGTAGATCTCTTCATACTGAGGTGCTGCTGGTGAATTTGAACTCCCAACCTTTAGGTTAGTAAGTGAGCATAAACTGTTTGTGTCATCTTGGGGACACACACATACTTGTTGTCCTTAGGTGGTTCCAACTTGTAGCAACTCTGTGCACAATAAAAAATGAAACATTGCTGGGTTCCTGCCATCCTTACAATTGTAGTGATTCTTTAGCCCATTGTGTCCATTTATCACAGTGGGTAACTTCTTTTTTTCTCTCTTTTGGCTGACCCTCTAGCAAGGATCACATACCTCTCAAAGGACTTATCCTTCTTGATAACGTGTCAGAAGTATGTGGGATGTAGATATTACGTAATAGAGGTAAAGAAAAGCATGTTGGAATACAGGCAACCCCTTAGGCATTTCTTTGTATTGCCGTGCCCTGTCATTAAAGTCAATGGAAACCTATAGCAACCCAACTCTAACATGACTGTTAATGGCCCAGACCTTTCAGAAATGACAATTTGGGTCACCCCACCAGGCAAAGAACCATGACTAGCTGAGGGCAAAGGGAATACAGAATAGATGTGGTATAAGATAGTTTAGAAAACCAGTTATAGTCATGTAACCAATTGCAAAAACGAGGACTGTAACTGTTATAGGTTTTTTTTGTTTTGTATGTAAGTTGGTTTGTCATGTTAGGCCCAAGAGTGACTTTGTAATTGTCTATATTGAGAGATTATGTACGGTTTAAGGAGATGCATACAAGTGCCAAGTTGAGAAAGGGCGGACTGTGATGATGAAGACTGTATGTCTATTTGGCTGGGTCATAATTGTCCATGTTCTGGCAGTTGTAGAATATTGTGATCACTTCTCTGTTCTGATTTGGGACATGGTCATCCCCGTGATAGGAAGTGCTATGAATATCAAATCAGATGAAAGGGAGTATCCTTGAGTGTGTGGCCTGCATGCAGTGTGAGTGGACATTCAGGCATGGACTCCTTGGCTTTTGCTCATTCTGGAACCTGCAGCTGGCCTCCAGGTCTTGGGATTTAAGCCAGAAGTTTACCTGCAGTCTTGTCCACCAGTTTTGCATTTCAATGATCTTCACAGCCTGTGAGCAAGAGCCTTGCTGTCCAGCCTGCTGATCTTGGGTTTGCCAGCCCCTTCAGCTTCATTAATCAGGAGAAGCCTCTTTCAGGACTCACAGACTTGGGACATTACAGCCTCTACAACTGAGTGAGCCCTTCCTTTAACATAATTTTCTTTATACTCATATGCTTTCCTGGTTTTGCTTTTCTAGAGAACCCAGCCTAAGACAGTACCTAAAACACATCTCTTTGGTAGCCTGTTCAGTTCCAATAGTGGCATTTAGTCCTTGTTTTGAGAAGGACTGCCTAAGACTATGCAGTCTGAACTACACTTCTTATCCATATAACCAGCAGTGCAGTATCCAATCTTAAAGAATAATTGAGGATGTAGGTTGCAGAAAACAGTAGTATTTTGCCCAGGAATTGCAGGAGCAGAGGCTGTTCTCTGTTTTGTGTTGTTTAGTTTTCAGGACTTCTCTGTATATTTAAGAAGGACAATTAAACGGTTGTGGTCATGGCTGTCTGGTAGGGGAAGGCAGATGAGCAGTTAAACTTCAGATGCTTGAAGCAAAGTGGGAGCATGGTGTTATAGTGACTTTCTTCTGGAGGAAAGCTCCCAGGATGACCCCTAAAAAGGAGTGGCTCCAAGGGGTACAGGTCACATTCTGAAAAATGAGGCAGGAAAAGCCAAATAGTTTAAACAAAGTTTTTTTCAGGAACTTACCAAAAGAGAGCTTAGCACTGGAAACCTCATGATGGACAGGAAGGTGCCAAGAGTTACTTGGATAGACAGGTGTGCACAATAATGGTGTCTCAGTCATCTAGTGCTGCTGTAAAAGAAATATCACAAGTGGATGACCTTATCAAAGAGAAGTTCATTCTCTCACAGTCTAGCAGGATAGAAGTCTGAATTCAGGGCACCAGCTTCAGGGAAAGGCTTTTTTTTCTCTGTAGCCTCTGTAGGTAAGTCCTTGTCCTCAGTCTTCCCTTCATCTAGGAACTTCTCTGCACAAGAATCCAGGGTCCACAGGACGTGCTTTACTCCTGGCACTTCTTTCTCGGTGGTATGACATTGCCACGTGTCTCTGCTCACTTCTCTATTTCATAGCTCCAAAGAGATTGGTTTGAGACACAACCTAATCTTGCTTGTTGAATTCTGCCTTATTAACACAACTGCCATGACTCCAATCTCATTAGCATCATAGAGATAGGATTTACAAGACTAGTCTGATGAAAATTACATCAGAAGAGAAAATGGTAGGCAATCTCACAATACTGGGGATCATGGCCTATCCATGACATTTTATGGGAACAAAATTCAATCCATGACATTTGGGAATTGAGTGTTTATATACCCTACCATCCAATGCTAACATGTATGAGGGCTACAAGGAGGCAAGTCTAAACAACGATTAGCGGATTACTTTAGTCCTACTTAACAGGATTCAACTGATATTTTTAATAAGGTGTGTGTGCTTCCTTGGACTGCAATGATCGCATCAAGGGCTATCTGATTTTTAACACCACCTTCCACATGGTTGTAGTTTCTTTCTTTAAGGCATTTGGTTGTGTTCATTGCTGTTCAAGGCCAAAAACAAAACCAAAATCAGGCCATAGCTGTCTATTTGATTCAGATTCATAGTGACCCTATAGGAAACAGTAGAATTCCCCCTAGGGTTTCCAAGGAGTGTCTGGTGGATTCAAACTGCTGACCTTTTCATTGGCATCTGTCATGGATTGAATTGTGTCCTCCCAAAAATATGTGTAGCCATGTGGCTGGGCCATGATTACCAGTACCTTATGGCTATCCTCCATTTGGTGGTTTTCCTATGCTGTATGTTAAAAGATTAGGGTGGGACTGTAAATCCCTTCATAGGATCACCTCCCTGCTCCACTTAAAGGGAGTTTCCCTGGAGTACAGCTTGCCCGACCCTTAATCCTTTCATACTAGGAGAGATCAAAGGACAGAGAAGCAGGCAGAGAATTGGGAACCCAGCACCATCAAGAAAGCAGCACCAGGAGAAGAGTGCATCCTTCAAACCCGAGGTTCCTGCGCCAAGATGCTCCCTGGACAAAGACTGATGCAATACCGGACTTTCCTCCAGAGTTGACAAGGAGAAAGCCTTCCCCTGGAGCAGACACCCTGAATTTGGACTTGTAGCCTACCGGACTATGTAAGAATAAACCTTCCTTTGTTAAAGCCATCCACTCTGCGGTATTTCTGTTACAGCAGCCTAGCTGACCAAAACAGCATCTATAGCTCTTAACTACTATGTGACCAGGCTTTGCATTCAAATTTTCTTCATAGCAAATTTCTTGAAAATTTCAGTCTTAGTCATAAGATTGATATTCTCAATAAATGGGAAAGCAGAGGAGAAAAGACCAATTAAGCTTTTAGTGAAAAGAAAGAAGTTTTATTAGTCATCTAAGTAGGACAGTCTTACTTTTCTAATAAATATTATTACTTCCTCCTTGTGTTGCTACTTTCTGTAGCTCAGGGGACTGGATGTGTATATCCACCTGGTGCCTAAGAGGATCCTGATTAGTAGTATTAATTATGTAAGAGGAGGGCAGGGTCTGCATTACTGTTGTCACTGTTGTTCCCCATGCTGTACAGGATCTAGCAATTAAGTTTGAGAACTCATGCTAGAAAAAGTGCTACATACCTCATTGCTGCATGTTGCTACAGTCACTTTTGAAGGGCTCCTCTTGGGAAGCCATGCACCCATGCCAGTGTGTAGTCCACCCCTCAAAGCAATTTTGGAACTCTTTTTCTGGAATGGCCATCAGACCTGTCATCATATTACCCTTGATGTCCTGAATGGCATCGAAATATCTTCCTTTCAATATTGACTTTTCCTCAGGTAAAGAAAAAAGTCATTGTGGAGCAGATCAGGTGAGTAAGCAGGATGTTCCAATATAGTTATTTGTTTACTGGCTAAAAACTTCTTCTCAGTGCCATGTGAACTGGTGCATTGTGCAAAAGTCAGGAGTTGCTGGCAAAAAAAAAAAAAAAAAGTTCAGGTCATTTTTCACACAGCCTTTTCAGCACTTCCAAAGTGTAAACTTGTTACACTGTTTGACCAGTTCATACGAATTCATAATGAACAGTCCCTTTGATTCAAAAAAGGCTAGCAACATCGTTTTGGCTTTTGATTTGGACTGACAGAACTATTTTGGTCATAGAGAATTGGCTGACTTCCATTGTGCACTTTGATGCTTTGTTTCAGGGTCATATTGGTACACCCATGTTTCATCACCACTGATAACACAGCCCAAGACATTGTCTTGCCTCTCCAAAAGGTCTTGGCAAATGTCAACTCTCCTTTTGCTTTTGTTCTTTGGGAACCTTGGGACCATTTTTACATACACCTTTCTCATGCCAAGATTTTCAGTTAAGATTTTCCTGTTTCTCTGTTGAGGTTTCCTTGGTCTACTATGCTTCTTATAGTCAGCCGGTGATTGTGATGCACAGTTCAAGGAATTTTTGCGGTGATGTCATCCGTTCTTGTTATTGGCCGCCCTGACCTCTCTTCATCAGTTACACTTTCTCTCCCCTCAGAAAAACATTTAATCCATTTGCACACTGCCATTTTCTTCATAGCGTTATCCCCATAAACTTGTACTAACATGTCCTGGATTTCATTTCCACTCCTGCCAAGTTTAACAAGAAATTGAATGTTTGTTCATTGCTGTAATTCAAGCTCTGACGTTCTCATTACAGCACATAGAAACACGCAACAATAATGAACAACACTCAGCAAGACACCACCACACATTGACACCAACACAGCTGTGAGACACTGATATTCCAAGGTTCTAAAACCTCACTGAATTATTTGTACAGTGTTGCCAAATAAGCGCATAGTGGCAAATTTGCAGACATAATTGTCATGCCTTGCATTTGATGTCCATGCCATTGTCAGTGGCTTTCTCCCAGTGTTGTTGCATTGGGAACAAAGGGCTGAAGGTGAGGGCAGGAGAATCCTCCTGCTTTTCATTTAGTAGGATCCCCATCTATTCACTCAGATGCCACAACTGATTATCCTCTGTCCAGGAATGATGCTTACTGGTCTCCTGAGAGACAATACATGTACACGGCAAGTTTTTCTTTCAATTGATCCTGCTCTCTGAGGAGAATAAAACAGTGGAAGTGTCATTATAGACCTTATTTCTTGGCTCATTGCCGCACAAGGTCCCCATGTGAAGCGACAACCCTGATCACTGTCCATTTCTTTAGGGCTGTCATGCAAGGATATAAGTCTTCCCAACCAGAAATGGTGGAAGTCTGATGAGCTCTTACAAGAGGAAAGACTTGGAGTAATGCATGACACATATCCACACATATAAGAGCCAACTGATATCCCTTTATAAGGGAGAGGGCCTATATAACTGATTTGCAAAATCTTAAAAGGGACCCTTTTAATGGCCACTTTTTAATGTGCCATGTCTTTTGCTTGAGTAAGGCAATTGGAACACCTTATTGGACACAGTGTCCCAGCTTTCTTATGTGTCCCCATAACTGTGTCTAGATTATCAGTGGGGACAATACCTCTCACATTGCTGCTAGGGCATCTGCTTCTACGCTGCCCATTGGGGAAGTCACTATGTGTGTTAGGACCTGACACATAGTTGCTAGAAATCCAGATTGCATTATTTAGTCCCAGATAATTGCCGCAGTTCTTGTACTCACATGGGTCTTCTATTATTTCCCCAAACATCTTTTTCCATTAGGGTATCTACAGAGAAATAGGCCTTTTATTACTTCCAAAGAATCTTTAAAAAGAATGCATGGGGTTCTTGGGTGATTCTAGACAGCTTGCCCTTAATTTAGCCCAGTGGCTACTGCACCCCGTACCTGTTTCTATCTAGATGGTTAAGCAATGTTTCTATCATTTCTTTAGGGAGTGAGCCTGCACTAGAACCATCCGTGTAGCAGATCTCCTCTGCGGTGTACCCACCACTTCCTTGACATGCCTGTTTAAGTGGTGGTACCTCTCTACTACTTTCTATCTTTTTTATGGTATCATTTGTTTTCATAGTTTTTAAAAATTATGGTAAGTTTATATACATAACAAACGTTTGCCATTTCAACACTATTTATGTGTACAACTAGGTGGCACTAACGATGGTAATTGTGTTGTTCAGCCGTCACCACTGTTTTCAAATCTGTCATCCCCCTTGGCAGCAGCTCAGTCCATCCCAAGCAATGACTGTTTTTTCTCTTCCCTCTTACTCCTGGTAGCCATCTGTCATGGTTAGAATTCTGTCCCCCCAAAAATGTGTGCAGCCACGTGGCTGGGATATGGTTCCCAGTATCTTGGGACTGTCCTCCATTGTGTGGTTTTGCTAACCTGTATGTTAAAGGATTAGGGTGGGGCTGTAAATTCCTTCTGTAGGGGGAGTTTCCCTGGAGTATGGCTTGCCCCACCCTTAATGCTTTTAGCTTGCAAGGAATAAAAGGAAAAAGAAACAAAGGACAATTTGAGAACCTCGCTACCATCAAGCAAGCAGCACCGGGAGCAGAGCCGTCCTTCAGACCAGAGGTTCTTGCGTGAGGACGCTCCCTGGACAAAGACTGATGCAATACCGGACTTTCCTCCAGAGCCGACAAGGAGAAAGCCTTCCCCTGGAGCGGACACCCTGAATATGGACTTGCAACCTACCGGACTGTGTAAGAATAAATCTTTCTTTGTTAAAGCCATCCACTCTGTGGTATTTTTGTTAGAGCAGCCCTAGCTGACTAAAACACCATCTATAACCTTTGGTCTTTATATATTTACCTATTCTAGATGTTTCACATAACTGAGATTATACAATATTTGTAACTTATTTTACTCACCATATTCTTTTTAATTTTAGTGCACACATCTTATGTTTTTCTTTCTTGTCCTGCATTTTATTTTTCTAATGTTCATCTGAAAATAATTTTAATATCGACAGTCCCTGGGTTATGATTGTCTTACTTAGAAACCACTGCTACTTTAGACTGGTCTGCCGTAGAGAGTATTAAATTAAAAATGTGAGTTAAATGTGATGATTCATAATAATGAATGCATACACTAGTTTGCAATGCTCATGAAAACAGCGGGTGGTTTGGGAGTGTTTCTCATGGATCTTACATGCACGTTGTTCTCAGATGCCATCAAGTTGGTTCTAACACACAGTGACCCTATGGACAGCAGAACGAAACAGAGCCTGGTCCTGTGCCATCTCAGTTGTTGCAATCTTTGAGCCGACTGTTGCAGCCACTGTGTCAGTCTATCTCACTGAGTGCCTCCCTCTTGTTCTCTGACTCTCTACATTACAGGCATGGAAGGCGAAATATACACTGTATACTAAGGTAAACACTAGACTGATGCTAAATAAGAACTGTATGTACCTGTTTTGACTTACCTCCAAATTGGATTTAAAGAAACACTTAGGAATGTATCTCAGTTATAACATGGGGACTCTATACTCACCTTTCTGCAGAGCAGGATTCTATTTCTGATAGCCAGCAGTTCTCTTAGGATCTAAGGTACAAATTAGAACCTTGCCTCCAGTTCCTTCAATAACATTAGCCTAACTTTCCTTTCAATTTACTCCAGGCCACTTCCTGTATTAAAATACACGGCCATATCTGTCCCCAGGATACTAGTTTTCCAAAAGTCCATTCAAGATGGTCTTCCTATTTTATGAAATTAATCTTAAATTTTCATGTCCAGTTATAGTTTTGCAAAACATTAAATCTTAGATTTAAAAAAGATATATGCTCAAAGACAAGTCTAGTACTGTCACCTTATTTCACTAGTCCTGAAGGAAGTAGAACTAGAATGCTCTTTAGAAACAAGGTTGGGCAGACCTGGTCTCACCTACATCGGCTGCAGCCTCAGGAGGGAACATGTGCCATAGAAGGACGTCGTGCTTGGTAAAGTAGATGGTCGGCACAACAGAGGGAGACCCTCAGTGACATGGACTGACATAGCAGCTACAACAACGGGCTCAAGCATACCAACATCTGTGAGGATGCTGCGGACCAGGCAACCTCTCATTCTGTTCTGCACAAGGTCATGAGCAATCAAAGCTGACTGGACAGCAAATAACAAGAATAAGCACCACATCATTTCAGGACTGCTTTATTATTACACAGACTTTGAAAATCTCCATTGCAACCATTAATAAAATACAGCTCTATAAGTGCTTACAGAACAATGACATGGGATTAAATTTACTATCACTAGTATTAGTTGTTATTTATCATTGGCGCATAACATCAGTCTGCCCAGTTCATCACTCTCTCTGCAGTGAGACTGGCTTGAAATTGTTCCTAAGATTCAGTGAGGGCTGAGTTCATCAGAGACTGGATGTGATGTGAAACATGTGTGTTGAATTTTCATACAAGAGATGGAAATTATGTATTCTCCCTACAGCAGACACAGAGTCTTGATAACCGGGAGTCACTGCTTATGAGAACAAAGGGGCTAAGTGCTGGGAAACACGCAGTGATGAACGCAGATGTGTTCACCAGCCACCAACTGGGATCATTAGAGAGAACTAAGTAAGCATAAATAATGGAGGAGAGGGCATAAAATGATACAAAGGTGCTCACCAGGACAAGGATAGTTTGAGTGGCTCTGATCTCAGTACAGGCCTTAGTGGAGATGTTGTTCCTATGAAGGTGTTGAACCTGTTGCCTGTGTCTGTACAGGATGGAAACCATGGAGCCACTGGTCCAGGACATTAATCCCAAACATAAAACATCATGGGAGGATATCAATGCTGCATACAGTGGGAATTTGACATTGTAGTATTCTGTAGTAGAGCAGTATTGCAACACATTTTTCTTTATGATGGTATTGTTGCTCCATTGGTCAGACATATAACTAGGAAAAATGACATTGACTAGTATGTGTAGTATCCAGCAGAGTTTACTGGAGTGGCTGATGTTCTTTAGGGCTTTCAATTTAAGCTGTGCCCACCTGGAGTGCAGGGGGCTGATGGTGATGGTCTGGAAGACACTCAACAGACAGGTGGTGCAAATGGACATACCCCTGGCCACCCTTTGAAGATATGACACCAGTTTGCATCCAACATCATTGAGGAAATGTTTTAACCCAAAAGCAAGCAATGTCTGGGGGACTCCTATAAAGAGAATGGCCAAGGAGTTGGCTACAGTCAGGTGCCTGAGAATCAAGTCTGTGGACCGTGAGCTGCATCCACAGAAGTGAGGAAAGATGTAAAGAATTGTGAGTGAGAAGTTTCCTAGGATACCAATTACCATCTGGAATAGAAGGATCAGTGCTATTTTCAAATCCATGGAGGTCACACTGTCATTTTCCAGGGCTTGAGATGAAAATTCACAGATGGTTCTACACAAAAACGTGAGTTGTGACCTACATTGTTCATGGAAAATAAAGTACAAAATTTTCCACTTACCGTTACTTCACTCTGACAATTTCTAAATATATTTTCTTTTGTTAATAGAGTTCCAATATTTTCTGGGTTTCACTTTGTAGTACTCACAAAGTTCTGGACACTGTTTTGAAAACTTTACCTATTCTAATTTATTTAGTATCCATGATTCTGTGAGTTAGGACCTACTATTTTTTTCTTCTTTGTCAGACAAAGAGAATTTAGCCACAGTGAGGTTAGGAGATTCATAGAAACAGACATAGAGTCAGGATTCAAACCTGGGTGACCTGGTTGCTAGAGCCCTAGTGCCCCACTGAGTAAAAGTTCAGCTGCTAACCAAAAGGTTAGTTAATCAAATCTAACAGCCACTTCCTGTAAACCCTGTTGGGCACTTCTACTCTGTCCTATTGGGCAGCTATGACTTGACAGCCAAGGGTAACCTGGTTGCAATGACATTGGTGTTTATTATTGTGGTAGTCTATCAATATTTTCTCTTGTACTTCAAATAATCCAAATATGTGCCATATTTTAAACATATTTTATGGATTTTGTTGTGATAATTCTCCATTTTGTCTAAGTATTCTATAGAGCTATCCACCCACCACCCACTGCCACTGAGTCGGGTCTGACTCATCAGAGCAGAACTGCCCAACAGAGTTTCCAAGGAGCACCTGGTGGGTTTGAACTGCTAACCTTTTGGTTAGCAGACATAGCACTTAACCCACTACACCACCACGGTTTCCACAGAGCTTATAAATTAATTTAGAGGTCTTAAGGTGACAACAGTTATGTGCTATGGCTGCTATCCACACGCAGTTTGGATCCACCAGATGTTCCTTAGAAACACTATGGGGTAGTTCTACTTTGTTCTAGGGGGTCACTGTAAGTCAGAATAGACCCAATGGCAATGGGGTTTTTAGTAAATTCTAGATGCCCTGACTAATATTCCATGACTGAAGTGGATTTGTTCAATAAATACCAACATGGTAACAGAACTATTCAATTGAGGGAGAGGGGTGCTGAATTAAGGTACGATTACATCCATCAGAGAAATTATTGTACAAAACTATGCTGCAGTCCAAATTATAGGGCAGAGAACACAACTGGTAAAGTATTCTGAGGGTAAAAGCTAAATTAATCCTGATCAAAGAGCATGCAACTATAACCCCACGTTTATTGTTTCTGAAAACTGAACAGGAACTGTATTTCTTTTGGAAGACTTTAAAACATAAGAAAAATACTGCCAAAAAAATAATTCTATTATACCAAGTGCCACCTAGTTACATGACTTCTGCTGAGAATTAGAAAATTTGGTTAGCTCTAGTGTACCCATTACTTCATGTACAGAGCATTTACAGAAATAACTGTAGTACTTCCGAAACCTTCTTTGTGGTGGTCACACAATGTATCTAGTGGCAGCCTAATTTTCAAATTACAACATTGAAGCACCATAAAATTGAGATTTTGATACTGCTTGGATCAAACACCAAGAACCACCTTCCGCAAGGATTTGGTGGAATTACCTTAGGAACAGGCAGGGACTGGAGCCAATCTCAGCTCCTTAGTCTCCTTACCAAGGCTGAGCTCCCGCCTCAGAAACTGGGATCCTTCCTGTGTGACACTGGACCACTGTCTACCCAGAGAAACCTGTTGCAGACATCGTCACTCACACAGCTCCTGATTCACCTCTCTCCCTTCTAGAACCTGTTTTTCAGACTGAAATAGAAAATACTCACCTGTATCCTACCTACTGCCGAGATGACAGGCATGGTGATGTTCACAACAGCCAAAACAGGTGTGAAAGGGAGGCAGCCAGACCCTGAGATTTGAGTTGGAGATTCTGTGACCTCACCTCCCACAGAGCTGCAATTATCACTCACCTATAGCAGCCACGATGGCCCCCCGCTGGGTAGCTGAGAGAAGTTTGGAAGCACTTTGCCCCACTTTTCTGTTTCCCAGAAACTCAAGTGTCTACTGAGCACCATCACCGCGTGCTTTGGAGCCTCTGGGAGAATTGATGAATAAGAAACATCACCTGACTGGTATGTATATACACCCACACCCTTCCAACACACACACCTGACTGATACGTATACACACCCACACCCCTCCAACACACATACCTGACTCATATGTGTACACACCACACCCCTCTGACACACACCTGACTGATACGTATACACACCTACATATCTTCAACACACACACACACACGTATGCACGTGTGTGTGTGTGGTGAATTCTGTGACTAATTTCACATGCTAGATACAGGCAGAGTGAGGACCTGAATTAGCTGAGCTGGCTGTAAAGACAGTGCATTTAACCATCACGCTCTATTAACCAAGCTAGTAAGCTGTGTTCTTCCAGTAACCCAGATCTATCTTTAGTTTTTTGCTGATACCTTGTTATTTACTTTATACTGATGGTATTTTATGTCATATTGACTGTAACAAGCTTCTATCAATATGTAAAATTTATTCCACAGACCAACATCAATTACAGACAATCACTTAAAAGTCTTAGTATAGATTTACTGATTACAGGAGAATACTATAGGAATCTGCCTCATGAGCAAGTTGAATTTCATGATGCAAGATTTGCTCAATATTAAAATGGCAACAGAATGCTTCTATGTCAGGAACAAAATACAGTGGCACCTATCTCAAGAATTACTGAACAACTTGTATCATACCCTTAACTATGTCATGTGAAATACTAATGTGGGATTTAATAGTGGAGAGTAGAAACACAGTCATTACTATTTTTACCTAATGTACTCACCAATTGTTTGGTAGAAGGTCAGCGAAAGAGAGGGGAGCCTTCAACAAGATGGACTGACCAAATGACGGCCATGGGCTTAAGCATGAAATCAACTGTGGGCATGGTGCAAGACTGGACAGTGTCTTGTTATGTTGTGCACAAGGTCACTATTTCTGGAATCGACTCAACAGCTCCTAACAAACAAACTCATTAATTAATTCACACATTAGTTAAGGAAAAGTGTGTGCAGTGTGGTGAGATTTATGAAAGACAATACCAGATAAGATACTATGGCAAGTGAAATCTATAAGGCATGGCATCTTGGGCATTCTACAAATTGAAATCACTGGTATTTAACTTAGTGTTAGACTGTTTCTCAACCAGAGAAAATAGCAAAAGATCATGTGAGCCTGTCAGCTGCTGGGTGAAACCCATTATTGTGAAGTTGCCTTTTCCTTCAGTGCTGCTTCCCTAACTTCAAGAGGGCAAACAGGCTCCCCACAAGCAATAGACTGCCTGTCGACTTCAGGAGACACAATTCCTGCCTCCATTAAAGCATCACACATCACAGTTAGAGAATGCATTTCTGTTCCCACAACAGCTGCTCATCCTCTATTGCTGACCAGGATCAGAGGATTAACACAGATCCATTCTGCTCTGACGTACGGTGTGGAGGTGTCGTAGGCACAGTTGTAGGTATCCTGAAAATCTTAATCATTTGTCAATAGCAGGCTGAAGAGCAGCTTGATTTCAGAACTACAGCCTTTGAGCATCTTGTAACTCAGATTTCATGATCACCAGAAATGGAAAAGGACCACAGTGATGCTATGGTTAAACTCTCAGATGTGAACCAAAAGGTAGGAGTTCAAGTCCACCAGCTGCTTTTCTGCACGAGGATGTGGCAATTTCCTTCTGTAAAGGTTTATACCTTGGGAACTCTGTAGGGTAGTTCTTCTCTGCACTACTGCAGGGTTGCTGTGAGTCTGAATTCTACTGACAGCAATGAGTTTGGTCTTTGGTTTGGTTTGGATTACAACCAAAACTCACAATTCTTGCAGATGGCACTAAATGATGTCAGGAGCCATCAGGGGTGGGGTAGGGTCTGAGACCCCATCTCTTCACAGTAATTCAGCTCAAGTTCAGAGGCAGTCCTCTTTCCTGTGGGAAACTGTACCCATTTAAAACCCAGAAGATTTCCTTATTCCATTATAATCTCTTACCCACACCCTGGTCGGCCTCTATCCCTTAAAGACTCTGCCTCTCAGACTGAAATAGCAAATACTCACCCAACTCTTTCCCGCTGCTGGTACTGTGGACTCAGTGTGGTGGTCATGACATCCAGGATATATGTCTAGGGAGTCAGCCAGACCCTGAGGCCCAGGTTTTTATTCTATGTCCTCTCCTCCCCATAGAACTGAAGTCATCATTTCACTTCCAGTGACAGTGACAGCGCAGGCTTGGGGAGCTGAGAATATCTCTGCAAAATGTGTCCCTAGTTGCTAATTACCAAAATCAATTATAAGTTTCCAGTTGGGATCTCCAAAGTGAACATGACAGAGACTCTGTTGTTCAGGATCCTGGAGAGAGGGCCTCACTTGGAGGGGGAAGGAAATGCTGAGGTCTGACAGGTGGGGGACATGAGTCTCTCTGGATTCCCTGCTCCCTGAGAAGTTCCTCTGTCTCACATCTTTTCTCATCTTCAGCCCATGAGCTGCACCATCATTTAAGCAAAAGAGAAACAGAATTAGAAAAAACAGCCCAGAAAGACTTTTAAGGAGATACAAGGAAAAAAAGAAGGGAATAGTTTATGAGAAATCACTGGAGTTGCTGACACAGCTCAATGCCAATAAATATGGCCATATTGTAAGAAAATGTATTTAATGTTACAGGGTAGCTATGAATTCTGAATTGACTTGAAGGCAGTGAATTTTTTTTTCATAGTGATAGACCTAAAAAGAAAAAATATCCATTTGAAAAGAGATTGAGTCCCTTACAAGTAAAATCTTCAGGATCAAATGGTTAACCAGGTAGTTTATGTAATTTACTTTAATTCTCAGGAGGTTCAATGTTACTTACTTAATTTAGTAGTATCAAATGATTACCACAGTCCTCTACACCTTTTTTGTGTGTTTTCACTGAATTGCCAGGAATGAAGACTGGTTGCTTTTTGTTGTTGCTGTTAATTTTACTGTGTTGAAAATATACTTAACCAAACAAATGCGATGTTGACAAAGTCTGCCTGTGCAATTCAATAACTCTGATCACATTCTTTGAGTTGTGCAAACAGTCTCTATCATTTTCCAAATCATTCCATCACCTTTGGCATAAAATCAGTGGTCCTAAGGAAAAAACTGCCCCCTCTTATTGTCTCTCCCCCACCCATGGTATCCATCAGTAATCTGTGGTTTCTATATAGTTCTTTATTTCACATTGTGGGGATCTGACAGTGTTTGTCCTTTGTGACTAACTTATTTAATTCCACATGATGTTTTCAAGATTCATGCGTGTTGTAGCCGGTACCAGGCATTCTTCTTCATATGCTCTAGCTTCTTGGGTTATCTACTCAGTACACAGATTTAGTAAGTATGGTGAAAGATACATCCCTGTTACACACTGGTTCTGCTGCTGCTGGCTCACTGGTGCTGCCTCTCTGCCACTGCATAGTCTCTGCTGCTGTTCCTCTATCCATTCAATTTCAAACCTGCTTTCACATTCTAGGCATCTGTTAGAGCAGCACCCCACTCTCTCAGTACCAAGTTCAATCTTAGTCATCCAGTGCTGCTATACCAGAAATACCACAAGTGGATGGCTTTAACAAGGATAAATTTATTTTCACACAGAAAAATTAGCTTAAAGTCCAAATTCAGGGTGTCAGCTCCTGGAGAAGGCTTTCTCTGTTGGCTCTGGGGGAAAGTCCTTGTCATTAATCTTCCCCTGAACTGTAAGGTATGAAGTCCCAATGCTCTGTTTGCTTTACTTTCCTTTTATCTCTCAAGAGATTCCCTCAAGACACCATACAAACTTTTAGATTGAGTCCTGCCTCATCAACACAACTGCCTCTCATCCTCCCTCATTCACATCATAGAGGGTAGGTTTACAACATAGAGGAAAATCACAGAATACCAAGAATCACGGTCCAGCCAAATTGATACACACATTTGAGGGGGGGGACATAATTCAATGCATGATAATGACATAGATGAGATTCAAGGGTCACAGTGGTGTTGGGATCAGCAGATAGACTGCTGAATTTGTTGACAGTGGTGAGGCAAGTTGGGCAGCCTAAAGGTGAGGTCAAAGGTCCATTCTTCCAGGAATGCTTTAAGGCTTCCCCAGCCTTGAGACAAGGAATCAGTTTCCAGAGGGGGCCACATGTCTGGCATGCAACGGTGCCCTCTGCACCACAAAAAAGTCAGAACCAGCCAGCAGCTCCCTTACAGTCAGTCTCTTCAGAGAAGAAGCTCTAACTACGGGCTTCTAGCAAGTAAGTCAGGCACTTAGATTAGCAGTTGAAGTTTGTTTCTGCATGTCATGGATTGAATTGTGTCCCCCCAAAAATATGTGTAGCCATGTGGCTGGGCCATGATTCCCAGTATCTTGTGACTGTCCTCCATTTTCCTGTTTTCCTATGCTGTATGTTAAAGGATTAGGGTGGGACTATAAGTCCCTTTATAAGATCATCCCCCTGCTGCACTGTAAAGGGAGTTTCCCAGGAGTATGGCTTGCTCCACCCTTAATCCTTTCAGCCTGCAAGAGATAAAAGGAAAGAGAAGCAAGCACAGAATTGGGAATCTCGTACCATCAAGCAAGCAGCACCAGGAGAAGAGTGCATCCTTCAGACCTGAGGTTCCTGCGTCAAGATGCTCCCTGGACAAAGACTGATACAATACTGGACTTTCCTCCAGAGCCAACAAGGGGAAAGCCTTCCCCTGGAGTGGACACCCTGAATATAGACTTGTAGCCTACCACACTGTGTAAGAATAAAATTTCCTGTGTCAAAGCCATCCACTCTGTAGTATTTCTGTTAGAGCAGCCCTAGCTGACTAAAACACTGCAGATTTTTAAAAATTGCCATATGCTAAATTCTGACTCATAGTGACCATATATGTGCAGAATAGAACGGCTACATAGGGTTTTTGTGACTGTGACCATTGGGAATCAGATTGCTAGACGTTTCTTGTAGTCACCTAGGGGTGGGTTCAAACTGCCAGCCTCTCAGTTAGTAGCTGAGTACTTCAACTTTCACACCAGTTAGGGACTCCCTCCATGGTTAACAGCCCACAAAAGGAGTGTCCTAATTTCACCAGAATATTATTTTCAAAGTGGCAGACCAAATAGCTAGAATCTAAAACCCCAAGTTGACCATAGCTAAGTGAGGCTAAACAGCCATCCCAGCCCCTTTACAGCCTAGTGAAAGCATCAGTGGGGAGACACTGTCATGGAGGGCCCTGTAGAGACAGAGGATTTTCCTCATGGGACAGAGAAAGATATACGATATATACCAAAGTGAGCTGTCATGCCATGTAAAGCTGAGATGTAACTGAGGCCAGACTGTTTATGCTTTGCAGTACGTCGTGTTTAGTTTCCCCCTCTTGAATATTCCATTTCTTTAAAAATGACATGGTGGCTTCAGTCCTCATTGTCTAACTTCATAAGAGGGGGCAGAAGAAATAAAGATCAGTAGTCCAAGGTTGATGCCTACGAAGTGTAGTCAGATACACCTCAACTCTTCAATCCAGTTACCAATTGGGACACAAATCTGTGCCTCCCGTTACACTCTCTACTTCTCAGCTGGGTTTGGTAAATCATTGCAATGGCCACACAGAACTCAAAGACCATACTCACAATTAGGGGGGTTATCAGGGAATAACAGTTAACGTCTCAGGATCAGGTTCAGTGGGCTACAATTTGGGATTAGAGTCAGCAAGCATGAGCGCAGTGTCTCCCTTCTTCAGTATGGGACAGACCTCAGCTCCTTTCATCTGTGAGGGTTTCTCTTGGCCCCCACTGAACAAGCTCTTCTTGAGCCACTCAGGACAGACTTCTTTTAGCACCCTGAGGACAGGCTCCTCTTGGCAATCTCAGAACAGGCCCCTCTCTCATCCATCCGTACCTGCTTGAGCCACAGCTCTGCCTGTTCAGTCAAGTGTTACAAAATTCTTTAGCTTCCCCAGTTAGTGCTTAGAGGCACCTCACTCCACCAGCAAGCCTACTGCCTAAAGACACTCAACTCTCTCACTCTGTGAATTGGCTTATCCAGCATAGCCTCCTTGCTCCTGGGCTGAAAGCCCACCTCATTGTCTCATGCCAGTCTTCATATTCTGCTGCTGTTATTTCACTCCCAGTACTTCTCACTGTCACATATCATCTCCACTGTTACTGCACACTCTCTATTTCCTGGTTCCAGAAAGTTCTCAGTGCAGGAAACTTGAGTTCAAAGGATGTACTCTACATCTGGCTCTCCTGTTGTGGTGCTAGTAAGGTCCCCTCCTACCTGCCTCTAGGATTGCTTATTTTAAGCCTGAAGGAATGACAAAACTTACCAATCCCTTCGTTAGGGTTTTATACACTTTATTTCAATGGTCTCACCCCTAAAGTGTTCTATGCACGCTATGTGCATTATTAGGAATGCTATCCATCTCCTTTTCAGGCCACAAGCACCTTATTTGCATAGCTCCACCCAATCATATCCTAGGAATGCGAAGACCTTGTATGGCCAGAAGGGGCATATTAAATAATTTGCTTCAGCCAGTCAGAACAAGGCCAGGGCCTGACTGTGGAACAGACTATCAGTTGTTCATATGCAGGTCCAAAGTGAAACTGAAGAAAATTAAAACAAGTCCGTGAGAGTCAAAGTACAACCTTGAGTACTAGGACTGCCAACGAAGTTCGTGAACTCAGAGAAAGTGCTGTATACCCCATTGCTGAATATCACTACGATAGCCTTTGAAATACTCCCCTTTAGAAGCTACGCACTGATGCCAGTGCCTAGTCCACCCTTCAAAGCAATTTTGGAACTCTTTTTCTGGAATGGCCATGAGAGCTGTCATTGTATTACCCTTGATATCCTGGATGTCAAAATGTCTTCCTTTCAATATTTCCTTTATCTTCTGGTAAAGAAAAAGGACACTGGGGGGCAGATCAGGTGACTAGGAAAGGTTTTCCAATAGAGTTATTTGCTTACTGGCTAAAAAATTCCCTCACAGACAACTACACAAGTAAGTTCATGAACTTGTCACCTTGCAACCATGTGCCATGGTTATTCCAGAAAGTTCCAAAATTGCTCTGAAGGGTGGACTGGGTGCTGGCATCATTGTATAGCTTCCCAAGGGGAGTACTTTGAAGGCGACTGTAGTGATATTCAGCAATGAGGTTTGCAGCACATAGAACAATTAAGTTTGCACACTGAATTGTCAGTGTGCATTATTAGGAATTATTATGTGCATTATTAGGAATGCACATAATGGAATGCACATAATAGGAATGACAATTAAGTTCAGTGTGCAAACTTAATTGTCAGATCTCATATATCCCACTGGAATATAGAGATCATCTCAAGAATAGATTTGAGGGATGGAGCAAACATGGTGCTATAGATTGAAGAACCACATCATCCTCCACAGCAAAGGCCCACAAAACTAACTAAAACAGAGACAAACATCAGTCCTGGAACCCTAAGTGTGAAATGAAGAGACAAAGAACTTCACCAAGCACTGAATGGAATAAGACACTGACAGAGAACTGAGAGCTTGGAGAGATGCAACCAGAAGTCTCCCATCAGCTAAGGCAGCACAGACTTGCCATCTTGGACTCCTATCAGAGATCAGCAGACAGGAAGTATGGAAAAGAAGCTATATGGAGCTCCCCACAGGAAAGATAGCACCAGGTAACCCACAATACACATTTTCCCACCCCATAACCTTCCTCCTCCTCCTCACTTCCTAGGGGGCTGAGTGACCACTGCCTGGAAGGCATAGGCTCTATGCCTCATGGATTCACCATGCTTACACTAGCCAGCTCCTTCAGTGCCATTTTGTTGTTGCTGGTATTGCTTGTTTCAGCTTCTTTTGATTTCTTCCCTGCCTCTTTTCTCCTCTTCCTCCTTCCTTTTGAACACGTAGCTCCATGTACCTATCTTTGCTTCTTCTTGACAGGCTACAAAGTGCCACTCAACTGGGAACTGCTACTTTGGTCCATGCTGTCACACTGGTGGGATCTCTGGTGCCTTTGTTTTATTCTCTTTTTCTTTTCACAGTTTGTGAGCCCCTTCTAGCTGGGGTGTACTGAAAAGCCTAGCAGGCACTCCCTGTAGTCTGTGCAGATGAATCAGTGGATCTGTGGGGTCATTGGTTCTTTTTTTTTTTTCCTTTTTCTTTATTTGTCAGCTCCTCATCTGTGTCAATTTCTCTTCTTTTATGTCCCTTGAAGACCTGGCACAGCATGCTGTTTCTTCTCCTTATAGCCAGACTGTACTGCATGGTTTGGGAATCACTTCTCTGGTCTGTGTAATCACCCTACTGGGATGACTAGGGGGCCATGAGTCAGATCCGACTCGACAGCACTTGGCTTGGTTGGGATGACTGGGGGCCTTTTTTCTTTCTTTCTTTCTTTTTTTTCCATTTTGTTCTTCATCCCTTGACTTCTCATCTCTCTCTTCTTTCCTTCTTTTCCTGTCTCCTGAATACCTATGTGACATCTTTGCCCCTTGTAGACAGGCTGTTCCCCAAGTCCTGAAAAGCACACCCCAGTCACCAAAAGAATTAGTGCCATCATTTTTTCTTTATTTGTTTCAATTTATATTTATTTATTTATCTTTTTTTCTCTCTTTTTTTCTTCATTTCTTGGTGTCTCATCTCTTTACTATAACAGCAAGCTCCCTCTGTACTTTTTTTGTTTGTGTTTTTGGGTTCTGGTTTCTCTCTCTCTTTATTCTCACACCTATCCTAGCTCCACAAATTACAGCCTCCCCTACCCCTCCCGCCTACCTGCTCCATGAGCTGAACATCATACCACTAACAGCACAGGCAGAGCCAACCAGAACCTGCCCTGCACTAACTTCCAGCTCAACCTGTTGTTTCCATGCCATAAATAACCCATCTGAGCCCCTCACCTTCTGCTGGACCTGCCCTGCTGCACCATTATTGGACAAGGAGGTGAAAAGTATGCCTACATATGAGCAAACAACAAATGCATGGTTGGTCTGCTCAGATATAACTAAATAAAACAAAAAGTAGGAACAAACAAATCTATAATCAATAAATGAAGAAAATAACTACTAAATGTCCCAAAGACAGCACATAATATGAAAATATAACAACAACAAAAAGGACAAGATAGTTGTGGTGGTCAGGATTATGTCAACTTGGCTACTCCATATTTGGCTGCTGTATTAAGTGGCAGGGCGGGGTTTGTGGTGGCTCCCCACCCCTCGGCTCTCATCTCCCGACCTTCCACTACTACTCCTGGTCTGCTCACGTAACCAGGAGCTCCTGCTCTCTTCTTCCTGCATCTGGTCAGGTACTTGGAAGGAACATGATTGGAAGATTGGAGACAAGGATATGGGGGAGAGGTATGTGGGTAGACTCTCTGAATGGGCCAAAGAAGCGAAAATATTTGTCTCATGTGAATGCTCATCAAAGAATGACCTCAGTAGAGGATGAGTTTAACAATCAAGTGGATAGGATGACCTGTTCTGTGGGAGCCAATCATCCTTTTTCTCCAGCTACCTCTGTCATTGCTGAGTGGGCCCATGAACAAAGTGGTCGTGGTGGCAGGGACAGTGGTTATGCATGGGCCCAGCAACATGGACTCCCACTCACTAAGGCTGACTTGGCTACAGCCACTGCTGAGTGCCCAATCTGCCAGCAGCAGAGACCAACACTGAGTCCTCTATATGACACTGTTCCTGAAGGTGATCAGCCGGCAACCTGGTGGCAAGTTGATTACATTGGACCACTTCCATCATGGAAAGGAAAGCGTTTTGTCCTTACTGGGATAGATACTCTGGATATGGATTTGCCTACCTGGCACAACATGCTTCTGCCAAAACTACCATCTGTGGACTTAGAGAATGCCTCATCCATTGTCATGGAATCCCACACAGCATTGCCTCTGATCAAGGGACTCACTTCACAGCAAATGAAGTATGGCAGTGGGCCCATGCTGATGGAATTCACTGGTCTTACCATGTTCCCCATCATCCTGAAACAGCTGGCTTGATAGAATGATGGAAAGGTCTCCTGAAGACACAATTAAGCTGTATCTATCTATCTATCTATATATATTATAAATTTTTCCTTGTACCTATGTGTGTTACTGGTTGTACTTCCCTATAAAACCCAGCCTAAGACAATAGTTTCAGTAGATGTTCAAAATGAAACACCAGGTGACTTTCCATTACAAGAAAAGGCACTAAAACCACTGGATAGGGAATTCAAATATCTAATTTCAGAGCTATCCAAGGGTTAAAGCAAAAAGGAGACAAAGATGAGGAAAAATAGACAAATTCATGGAAAAAAGAAGACAAATTCCTAGAAAATACAGATTAAAAAAATGGAAGAATTCAGAAAATAACAGAGGAATGAATTGTCACAATAAATTCACAAGTAGAAATCATACAAACACACAAACAGAAATCCAAAAGGTAACACGATTTCAGATACAGACAGTGTCATAGATGGTCTGAGGAGCAGGTCTGAAATAATGGAAGGGAGGATCAGAAAAACTGAAAATCCTTGGATACATCTTTGTTTAAGGAAAAATCAGATGAAAGAACAGAGAAAAATGAAGAAACACTGAGAATGATGTGGAATACAATAAAAAAAATTGTGAATGATCAAAGTTTCAGAATAGAGGAAGAAAGCAGACAACACAGAGCTTCCTTGAAAATCTATTGACAGGAAACTTCCCTAATGCCGTGAAAGATGAAAAGCTGACCATCCTAAAATCTCAATGAATCACATACAGGATAGATCCGAACAGAAGATCACCAGAGCATAACATAATCACATTCACTAAAACCTAAGTCAAAGAAAGAATCCTGAGAGCAGTTCAAGAAAAAGTGGTAAGCCACATATAAAGGGTAAACAATAAGACTAAGCTCTGATTACCTGGCAGAAACCATGCAAGCAAGAAAGCAATGGATGACATATGTAAAACTAGGAAAGGAAAAAAATTGCCAACCATGAAGACATATCCTGAAAAACTCTTATTCAGATATGATGGTAACATTAAGACATTTCCAGATAAACAGAAATTAAGGGAATATGTAAAAATACAAACAAAACTTACAAGAACGTTTAAAGGAAGTTCTTTGGTTTGAGGACAAAAAACATTGGATCATTGCCTGCATCTAGGAGGTAACACTGCACTGGCCAGATAACAACTTAGGAAACAGACTTTCAGGGAATATTCTTCTTTTTTTTTAATTATTGTGATTAAGTGAAAGTGTACAATCCAAATCAATTTTGCATGCCCACTGTTAGAGCAGCTCCAGCTGCCAAAATGAGTGATAATAGCCTAGACCCTTCAGGAATGAAGGTTTGGGTCACCTCACCAGGCAAGTGTTCCAAAGCTCTGTAGCTCCACTGATTTAAGTGCACGGAAGCACCCCACTCTTGCTAGAAAGCGTCCTGCCCAAAGGCACTCAGCTCTCTCACTCTGTGGGTCAGCAAGGCCAGCTCCACCGATTCAAGTGCCCGGAGGCACCCCGATCCACGAGGAAAACTCTGCACAGGCACTCAGCTCTCTCCCTGCACGGGTCGGCTCCAGTGCTGCTACCGCTGCTGCCACCACGGGTCCTCTGTTGTTTCTCACCACCTGTGCCTTCTTCATTCCTTCTAAATCTTCTATCCATTCACAGTTTCAAAATGGCTCCCACATTTTAGGTATTTGCTAGAGCAGCACCCCACTCCCATGATACCAAATTTTGTTTTAGTCAGCTAGGGCTGCTCTAACAAAAATAGCACAGAGTGAATGGCTTTAATAAAGGAAAGTTTATTCTTACATAGTCTGGTAGGCTGCAAGTCCATATTCAGGGTGTCTGCTCTAGGGGAAGGCTTTCCCCTTGTTGGCTATGGAGGCAAGTCCGGTATTGCATCAGTCTTGACCCAGGGAGCATCTTGGCGCAGGAACCTCAGGTCTGAAGGACGTGCTCTTCTCCTGGTGCTGCTTTCTTGATGGTATGAGGTTCCCAGTTCTCTGCCTGCTTCTCTGTCCTTTTGTCTCTCATAGGATGAAAGGACTAAGAGTGGGGCAAGCCATACTCCAGGGAAACTCCCTTTACAGTGGAGCAGGGAGATAATCCTATGAAAGGATTTACAGTCCCACCCTAATGCTTTAACATACAGCATAGGAAAACAGGAAAATGGAGGACAGTCACAAGATACTGGGAATCATGTCCCAGCCATGTGGCTACACATATTTTTGGGGGGACACAATTCTATCCATGACACCCACCTATCTGCATCTGTTTCTGTTCTCCTTGCCCAGTGAGAGTACACTCCTCCTTTTCATTCTATACTTCTAGTATCCTCTTAACAAGCTTCTTTCTCCTCCTCTTCACCCTCTTCTCTTCCATCTAAAAAGAGACCAGCAGGACAGCCTCCTATAAATGCACAGAAAGATAAAGTACTAAAGGAATATTCAAAACAAAAAGATTTACAACACAGAAGCAAAAAGTTTCATCTGTAAATGACAAAAATGTCAGAACAACAAAAGAGTGTATAGAACTTTCTAAAGGGAAGGAAGGCAAGGTAATGCCAAGTGGTATTAGACAGATTCAAATCTAGGAAGGCAAGGGTAAATTTCAAGGTAACCATAAGGAAAGTTAACAAACTGACTCATCAAAATAATGAGGGAATGCCCGGCCACCACCAGTGATACCCACAATGGAGCTCACAGAGAGGAGTCTCACTGGCAACACAAGAATAAAGAGGTGCATCATGAGATCTCCACTAAAGACCTCAATTGATGGTCCAGCGGTGTTGGGGTTCCTCTGACAGCATGGCCCCCTGCCCTGATGCTGCCCTTTCCCATAAATTATAACAAAGGTCCACTCTTTGGACAGGAATGGATTGGACTTGGCAAGGCAGAGTGACCATATATTGGAAGCACTTTATGGTTCTATACATCTATAGGATATCATCTTGCTGACCTCTGGCTGGAGGAAGGGGAGTGGACGGACAGGAGGGGAAAGGAGATTGTTGGGAGGATGAGACATGTATGGAGCAGAGAGGAATAGTGTGCTGTCACCGGACAGGGAGAGCAGTGGAAGCTGCATATAGGGGGGCATGTAAATTTATATGTGAATGTACATTTTCACTCAGTTATGTTAAATAAAAATTAAAAAAAAATAATGAGGGAAAACATAAAGTCTCAATAAAAACAGAAGCTACAAAAGTGAAAGATGAAAAAAATACACAAACAACAAGAATTTAGCACAGGAGAGTAAAAGAAAAAAAGAAAACATCTGCACCACATAAAATCACCACAAAATAACAGCAGTAAACCCACATACATCAACAATTGCCCTGAATATAGAAGGCTTATATGCACAGTAAAGAAATAGAGAATGACAGGAAGGATTAAGGGGAAAAAAATCCATAAATATGCTGCCTATAAGACAGTCACTTACTTTACAAGCAAAGACATCAATTTATTGAGAATAGATTTGATGTACCAGACACTAAAGACCGAAGGCCAGACCATTTGTGGAATGTCATCAAGGACATCACACATGAAGAAAATAAGAGATCATTAAAAAGACGGGAAAGAAAGAAAGACCAAACTGGATGTTAGAAGAGACTCTAAAAGTTACTCTTGAACAGTGAGTTAAAGAACAGAAAGATATGAAGAGCAAGAAGCAAACAGGACACTGCAAACGGTGCCTTCGGGGGACAATGGCAAGTATTATAAATGACGCGTGCAAAGAGCCAGAGACAGGAAACTGAAATGGAAGAACAAGCTTGGAATTTCTCAAGCTGAAAGAAATGAAGAAAAAATTCAGGTTTTGAGTTGCAATACCGAAGGATTCTATGAGGAAAATAATAAATGATTCAGGAAACATCAAAAGAAGATGGAAAGAATACAAAGCGTTACCATACCCAAAAGAACTGGTGAGCCTTCAGCCACTTCAGGAGGTAGCATATGATCAGGAATCGGGGGCGCTGAAGGAGGAAGTCCAAGCTACATTGAAGGCACTGACAAAAAAACAAGTCTCCCAGTAATAGATGGAATTCCAACAGAGATGTTTCAACAAATGGATATAATGCTGGAGGTGCTCACTCATCTATGCCAAGAAATTTGTAACTGATCAGAAGACATCCTGGTGAATTGACTAGAAGACATCCATGTTTATGCCTGTTCCAAGGAGCGGTGATCAAAAACAATGCAGAAAGTATTGAATAACATCAGGAATACCATACACAAGTAAAATTTTGCTGAAACGCGCTACAGCAGTATATCTACAGGAAAATGCCAGAAATTCAAGTTAGATTCAGATGAGTACACAGACACAGGAATATCGCTGCTGATGTCAGACGCATCATGGCTAAAAGCAGAGAATATCATAAAGTTGTTTGCCTGTGTTTTACTAAAAACGCAAAGACATTTGGCTGTATCATGACAAATTATGGATAACTTTACAAAGAATGGGGATCCCAGAAAACTTAATTGTGCTCTTGAGGAATCTGTGCCTAGATCAAGAGGCAGTCATTTGAGCAGAACAAGGGGATACCATGTGGCTTAAAATCAGGACGTGTGCATTAGGCTTGTGTCCTTTCACTGTACGTAGTCAATCTGTATGCTAAATAAATAATCAGGGAAGCTGGACTATATGAAAAAAAAGCATTAGGATTGAAGGAAGATACATTGATAACCTGTGTTATGTAAATGACACAACTTTGCTTGCTGAAAGTGAGGAGAACTTGAAGCATTTATTGATGAAGATCAAAGACCACAGCCTTCAACATGAATTACACCTCAACAAAAAGAAAGCAGAAGTCCTCACAACTGGATTAAGAAGCAACATCATGATAAAAGGAGAAAAGCCTGAAGCTGAAAAGGATTTCATTTTACTTGAATGCACAATCATCACAGTCAACGATTAAAAGACATCGCATTGGGCAAATCTGCTGCAAAAGGCCTCTTCGCAACCTGAGCTGTGTTGTTTTCAGTCTCCTCATACGCAAAGTAGAGTTGGATGGTGAATAAGGAAGACAGAAGAATTGACATCTTTGAGGTAATGGTATCAGTAAAGAATAATAAATACACCATAGACTGCCAAAAGAATGATGAAATCTATCTTGAAAGAAATATGGCCAGTATGCTCCTTAGAAACAAGGATAGCAAGACTATGTCTTCAGTACTTTGGACATGTTATCAGCAGGGATAAGTCTTGGGAGAAGGATAATATGCTTAGTAAAGTAGATGAGCAAAAAAGGAAGACACTTAATGCAATGGAATGACATAGTGACTGCAACAGTGGACCCAAGAATGACTGTAGGATGGCACAGGACTGGGTGATATTTTGTACATGTCAAGTTTGTTACACATAGGGTTTCTATGAGTTAGGTGTGACATGATGGCACCTAACAACAAACTTTATTGACTTTAGAATCTTGTTGGCTATAAGATGATGCAATCCACAGTGGGACTATCAGGCTGGGAAGTCACAAATCTCTCAGGGTTGAGGCTTTCAAGTTGGCTGCAGCTCAGAAGCAAGCTAATAACTGACTCTCAAAAATCATGTACCTGGTCATTGTTTCAGGGCGACTGCAAGAACCAAATCCCAAAGGGTTCATCTAGTTGGAGACTGCTTCCATTCACCAGTGTCTCCGAATGACAAAATCATCAGTCAAAGTTTTCCTTCACTACAAGGAAGAATTGAGGATTGTAATTTCAGTGACCCTACAGGCAAAGAAATGATAGTATCCTAATTAGAGTTATTGAGGTGGACGCTTCTAATTTACCCAGCAAAAACATCACCCACATAGAGAAAGATTTGGACATCAGAAACTAGGGCCAAGAAACAAACCAGCTATATCCAGTGGATTCCAAACATGGCAACTCTGTGTGTCAGAGTGGAACTCTGCTCCACGGAGCTTTCATGGCTGTGGTCTTTCAGAAGCAGATTCCCAGTCCCTTCTTCCAGGTAGCTCTGGATGAGTTTGAACTTCCAACCTTGCAGTGCGTAGTCAAGCGCTTAACTCTTTGCAGCACCCAGGAACTCCTGAGAGAAGGGCCCCTCAAGCAAAATTCTGACCATCCAGTGGTAACAAATGGCAGTGGAGTTTATGTCATTAACCCTCTTCTGCTGGTACCTAACTATTGCATCCCACCGGGCCAACAGGAGGAGTGCCTCTGAAGGCAATGGTCAAATTCTGAAACAATGAGGCAGTAAACTACAAGCTGATTAGACAAAGCTTTATTAAGCAACCAATGTACAGAGAGCTCAGCACCAGAAATCTCATGACACACAGCAAAACACTAAGGGTTACCTGTGTAGAGATGTGTGAATAAGGGAGGATTGGGTGTTCATGTACCATACTATCCAATGCTAACATATATGAAGTCTATGTGCAGCCAAGTATAAACAATGACAAACAGAGTTTTTCACTTTTTTTTTAGTTTTAGTTAATGGGTTTCTATTGATGTTTTAATGGAGCAACATACTGGACACAATGCCCCACCTTTATAGTGTTCCACAGAGCAATATCTAGATTATCAGTGGGGACAATGGCCCTCACATTACTAGTAGGCAACTGCTTCTACATGGCCCGTTGGAGAACTCACAGCGTTTTCTGAAAGGTAGTACACAGTTGCTTGAGATCAAGATCATGAGTTTTGTCCCTAATACCTTGCCATAGTTCTAGCTCCTACTGGAGTCTTGCATTAAATTTCCCAACATTTCTTTTCCCTACTGGGGTATCCACAGAGGAAGGTCTTCTGTTATTGCACAAGAGTCAATAAAAGTGGTTAAGGGATGGGGTTTGGGCGAGTCTAGGTAGGCTGCCCTTAATTTGGCAGACTACTACTCCCAGTACCTGTTTCCATTCGGACGGTGTCAATATGCCTCACCAGAATTGGTAACAACAGCTCACCATCCAGAGGCCTGGCCTGCACTAGGCCCACTTGAGCAGCAGATCTCCTTGGCTATGTGCCCGCCCCTTCCTTGACACACCTATTTAATTACCTCCGTTGCAAAACAACCCAAACCTGTTGCCATCTGAGTCAATTCCAAGTCCCAGTCCCAGTTGCATTCTTTACTTTTTTTTAGGGTACTATTTGACTTCTTTACACTGTTTAAAATTGTGGTAGGTTTATATCTATAACAAATTTTTGCCATTTCAACATTTTTTACATATACAGTTCAGTAACATTAATAATGATAATCAAGTTGTTCAAACATTGCCACTGTTTGCAATTCTTCTCATCACCCTTTATGGAAGCTCAGTTCTCCCCAAACAAGGACTGTCTCTTTTCTCATCCTTCATACACCTGGTAACCATTTATAACATTTTATAACCTGTGATCTCTACATGTTTACCTATTCTAGATATTTCGTACACGTGGAATCATACCATATTTGTGACTTATGTTATTCACTACATTTTTTTAAAATTCAGTGCACAAATGTTTTGATGTTTTTCTTTTTAGCCGTACATTTTATTATCCTAACGTTTACCTGAAAATAGTTTTAATATTGGAAGTTCTTGGGTTATGAATGTTAGACTTAGGAAAAATTACTACTTAAGAAAGGACTGCCATAAAGCCTATTATATCACAAACTGAGCTAAATACAACAGTTCATAACAACAAACATATACACTACTTTGTGATGCTCATGGAAACACTGCATGGTTTGAAAGTGGTTCTTAGGAGTTTTATATGCCCAGAAAGGTTAAATATATGTTTCATACTAAGATAAACATTTGACTAACTGAGGCTAAACAGGAACAGTATGTACCTGTTTAGACTTACCTACAAATGCAATTCAAAGAGAGACCCAGGAATGAATCTTATTCATAATTTGGGATCTGCCTGTATACTAAACTTTGTGCAAGGGCACGATTATATTTCAATAAGCCACCATTTCTCTGAGGAAGTAAGGTACAAATTTCAGAATCTGACATCTAGTTCCTTCATAATATTACCTGCTTTTCCCTCAAATATATATAGGTCATTTACTTACAATATTATTATACAAGGTTATACCTCTCCCCGGGATACCATCTCAGCCGATCATCCTACTTCATGAAATAGACCTTAAAGTTTTAGGTCCTGTTAAATTTGTGGAAAATATTATATTTCAGAATAAAAATACATGCCCAAAGACAATTCTAGTGCGGGTGGAGAGGAGGGGATAGGAGGCTATTGGGAGGTTAGGTGATGTGTGGAGCAGAGAGGAAGAGTGTGCTGTCACTGGACAGGGAGAGCAGGGGGAGCTGCATACAGGTGACCATGCAAATTTACATGGGCGTGTACATTTTCATTCAATCACAATTAAAAAAAGACAGTTTTAGTATTTCCACATTATTTCATCATTCTTTGAAGAAGTAGAGGCAGAATGCTCCTGAGAAGAAAGGATGACAGACTTTTGCTGAGTCATCAGGAGGCAACGACTGATGGATAAGGACGTCATGCTTGATAAGGCAGTGGGTCAGTGTAAAGAGGAGACCATCAATGAGACGGACAGACACAGTGGCCTCAACGATGGGTTCAAATATCACATTAATTGTGAAGATAGTACAGGACCAGCCGACATTTCATTCTGTTCCACAAAAGGTCATTAGCAATCGAAGCTGACTCGATAGTAGCTGTTTTAGTCAGCTAGTGCTGCTCTAACAGAAATACCACAGAGCGGGTGGTTTTAATAAAGAAAAGTTTACTCTTACATAATCTTGTTGAAATCAAACATAAATAACTCCATTTTTGAGCCTCAGATTCCATTTTGAGGAAGGGAACAGTGTTAGAGCAAAAGGCTTCTGAACTGACTTAACAGGAAATACCACAGTGTAATTACACTGTAACTATGCCTTTGTCTTGTAAAAGATAGGGCCTGGAGACAGCCTTGCAAATAACCCATGAAGCCAGCCCTAACCACAGTCGAGTAAAACATCCACTAGTGGGTACATTTTGTGACTTACAGAAATTCTATACGGCCTCAGCCAATCAATTCAAAGGTCAGCTCCCCCTCCCTACTTTGCAGTTTTACAGTTTAAATACTGCACAGAAAAGAAGCCTGGGGTCGCACCCTGCTCTGCGTAGTTTGGGGTGCATCCCTGGTGCACCAGTCTTTTTCTTATTGGGCACATTTTTAATAAAACTTAACTTTCAAAAAGAAAACTGTGTCGTGTCTTGAAATTCGAATCCCAACAATCTGGTAGGTTACAAGTCCAAAGTCAGGATGTCCCCTCCAGGGGAAGGCTCTCCCCCTTGTCAGCTCTGGAGGAAAGTACGGTATTGCATCAGTCTTTGTCCAGGGAGCATCTTGGTGCAGGAACCTCAGACCTGAAGGACATACTCTTCTCCCTGTGCTGCTTTCTTGATGGTGTGGGGTTCAACTCTCTGCTTGCTTCCCTTTCCTTTTATCTCTTGTAGGATGAAAGGATTAAGGGTGCTACAAACCACACTCCAGGGAAACTCCCTTTACAGTGAAGCAGGGATGTGATCCTATGAAGGGACTTACAATCCCACCCTAATCCTCTAACATACAGCATAGGAAAATTACAAAATGGAGGACAATCACAAAATATTGGGAATCATGGCCCAGCCACACAGCTACATATGTTTGGGGGGGGGGGAGAGGACACAAGTCAGTCCATGACAGTAACTAACAAGAAAAACTACCACACTATTTGAGGAATGTTATATTAGTGTACACCTTTCAATTACCTTGCTAATGCTAACATTAGATTTCATTTACTGTTGCTGTGATTATATACTATTTACCATTGAGACATAACTTCACTCTGTGTAGTTCACTGCTCTTTCTGCAATGAGACTAGCTCCTAAGTATTCTTAAGTTTCTATGAGGGATAAGGGCATTAATCACTGAGCTTGGTGCAAAATAGATGCATTATATTTTTCTTATTGGAAAAAGAAATTGCATATTCCTTTCACAGCAGACAGAACAAAGTCTCAGTATGCAACAGTCACTGCTTATGAGAACAAAGAGGCTGACTGCTGGGAAACACACAGTGATTAACACTGACATGTGCACCAGCCACCGACTGGGATTCTCAAAGAGAGCTAAATAAGCATAAATAATGGAGGAGAGGGCAGAAAAGGATACAAAGATGCTCACCAGGACAAGGATGCTTTGGGTGTCTCTGGTCTCAGCAGAGGACCTGGGAGAGATATTGTTCTTACGAATGTGTTTGACCTGCTGCTTGTGTCTGTACAAGGTGAAAACCATGTTGCCATTGGCCCAGGACATCAATCCCAAACATAAAACGTCATGGGAGGATATCAATGCTGCATAGAGTGACAGTATGACATTGCAACATTCTATAGTACAGCAGTATTCCAACACATACCAGGAATAAAATACACTGGCACCTACTGCAGGAACAACTGAAAAACTCATATCATGCCCTTAACTTTGGTACATGAACACTAATATGTGATTTAATAGTGGACAGTAGAAATTAAGTTATTGCCATTTGTGTTTCATACTCATCAATTAATCCATACACTAGTTAGATAAAAGTATAAGCAGTGAGGTGAGATTTGTGAAAAATAATAACATATATAAGACATGTGGAAAATGAAATCTGTAAAGCTTGACATCTTGTGCATTTTATAAATTGAAATATTTTTAAAATTAATGTTAAAATATTTTTCAGCTAAAGAAAATAGCATGAGATATATTCGAGCCTGACATTTGCTGGGTGAACTCCATTAATATAAAGTTGCCTTTTCCTTCAGTGCTGCTTTACTGACTTCAAGAGGGAAGGCAGGCTCCCCGCAGTCAACAGACCATGGGTGTTTTCAGGAGACACAACTACTATCTCTATTAGTGCATCACCCACCACAGGCAGACAAAACATTTCTATGCCAGCAACAGCCATTCAGATCCACTGTTTCTGACCAGGATCAGAGGTCTCACACAGATCCATTCTGTTCTGACCTACAAATGTGGAGGTCTTGCAGGCACAGCTGTAGGAACCCCGAAACTCTGCATTATGGAGTGAAGAGCAGTCAGATTTCAGAACCACAGCCTTCGAGCACTGTGTAAATCAGGTTTCATGATCACTAGAATTAGCAGATGAAAACAGTGATGCAATGGTTAAACGCTCAAGTATGAACTGAATGGTAGTGGTTCAAATCCACCAGCTGCTTTTCTGCAGAAAGATGTGGCAGTCTCCTTCTGTAAACATTTATACCTTGACAACACGATGGGGCAGTTCTGCTCTGTCCTGTTGGGTAGCTATGGGTCAGAATTCCAGTCACAGCAATGAGTTTGTTGTTGGTTTGGTTTGTATTACAGCCAAAACTTTTAATTCTTGAGAATGGCATTGAATGACTTTAGGAGCCATCAGGGATTGGGGTTGGGTCTAACTCAGCTCAAGCTCAGGACATAGTCCTCCTTCCTGAGGGCCACTGGAGCAGCCTCAAACCCAGATTTCCTTATTCCAATAGGATCACTTACCCACACCCTCATCTGCCTCTTTGCCTTAAAGACTCTGCCTCTCAGATTGAAATAGCAAATACTCACCCGACTCCTTCCCGCTCCTGGGACCGTGGACTCAGCATGATGGTCATGACATCCAGGACACATGTCTGAGGGACGCAGCCAGACCCTGAGGGCCAGGTGTTTATTCTGTGCCCTCTCCTCCCCATAGAACTGAAATCATCATTTCACCTCCAGTGGCAGTGACAGCACAGGCTTGGGGAGCAGAGGACATCCCTGGAAAATGCTTCCCGTTGCTAATTACCAAAACCAATTACAAGTTTTCAGTAGGGTCTCCAAAGAGACCATGGCAGAGACTCCCTGTTGTTCAGGATGCTGGAGACAGACAGAGCCGCCTTGGAGGGGGAGGGAATACTGAGGTCTGACAGGTGGGGGACATGAGTCTCTCGGGATTCTCTGCTCCGCAACTGCTTCTACTTCACATCTCTTCTCCTCTTCATCCCATGAGCTGTACCATCATTTAAGTTATGAACAGAGAAATGGAATCAGACCAAATAGCTCAGAAAGATTTTTAAGGAGATACAGGTAAAAAAAGAACACAATTAGTCCAACAGGTAGTTTCTGAAGTTGCTTTCACTGTTCAGTAGCTCATACTTATTACTTAATTCAAGAGCATCAAACGGTTACTAGTTAAACCTACACCTCTCTTCCTCCACTGCACTGCCAGGAATGAAGATTAGTTGCTTTTAATGTTGCTGTTAAATGTATTATGGTGGAAATACGCATAACAAAACATGTCAAGCCAACAATGTCTATTTGCACAATTCAGCAACATTGTTTAGTCTTCCAGTTGTGCAACCATTCTATTTATCCATTTCCAAATTATTTCACCACTATCAGCATAAATTGACACTTTCGAAGCCAAAACTCCCCTCACGGTATCTCCCTCTCCCCATCATGGCATCCATTAATAAACTTTAGTTTCTATATATTTCCCTATTTCATCATCAGTGACATCAGACAATATTTGTCCTTTGAGACTGACTGATTTCACTCAGCATGACTGTTTTCAAGGTCCATCCAGGTTGTGGCACGGGCATCAGGCCTTTGTTTCTCCTTAGGACTGAGTGCTGGGATTCCATCATGTATGTTTACCACATTTGTTTATCTGTTCATCTGCGGATGGGCAAAGTGGGTGGGAAGTAGTCTTAGTCATTTAGTGTTGCTGTAATAGAAATACTACAAGTGGATGTTGTCAACTGTTAGGGGCGTGAGGCTTCCTCATGGCCTCTGACATTGAAAACCACCCCCCACGTCACTGCCTAACGTCAACTGTACAGGCATACTGTCTGCCCAATCATAGAACGCCAACTGTCTCATACCAGCTATCTTCCGGTCCTAAGCCCTTCCCCTCCCCAACTTCTATATATATTACTCTGCTACAATAAAACCTCGAGGCCTGATCAGAATTTTATCTTGCCTCCATTTCTTCGCATCCCTTGCTCCACTTTCATTTTCACAGGCTCCCCCTCGTCCCTCCATTGACTCACCCCACGGGTCGGGGCAGTCAACAAACAGAAGTTTATTATTTCACAGTTCAGTAGACTATAAGTCCAAATTTAGGGTGCTGGCTGCAAGAGAAGGATTCATCTCTTGGTTGGCTCTGGTGGAAGGTCCTGTGCCAGGAGCCGGTCCCAACACTTTGTAGGGTCCCGCACAGAGGGAGGGAGAGGCGCGGCGGGAAATGAATCAAGGAGACAGAAAAGACTTTTCTGGTTTAAGGCAGCCCGACCCAGAGAGCAAGAGAGAGAAGGCTGTCTGTCTTTATTGTTTTTATAGTAAGAGTGACGTGAATTTTACCCTGCCCACTGACCACACAATCTATTGGCTAGTTCAAAACCAAAACCTCGTGGTTGGCAAATTTGAAACCAAAATCCTCGTGGTCTTGAGGTGATGTAATTTTTTACCCTGCCACATGAGCTATTAGTTAACTGAAACCTGGTGATCCTTTTAACTGTCAAAGCTTTTTAGATAATGGCCTATGGATGCCTCGAGCTCAATCAGCCCTACTTATACCTCAAGGTTAAAAGGTTCACGAGGAAGGGTCTAAAGTTTATGATCTCTATTTGTTCCTACTTTGCTCTTTATCTCCTCCTGCGGGGATAGTAAACATCTACCGTCCCCCACCCTATGTTCTTCTCAAGCTGTTCTAAAGAGGATAATTCCTTTCACTTGGGTGGGGATGTGCAGTTGGGGGAAGTCAGCAGGGGTTGGGCCGGCCTCGTTGCTCTCAAAGCTGGCTGTGTTAGAGATCATTCCTCTGAGCTCTTTCTCCTCAGAAAATTCCTGTACAGTTTTCCCGATATCATTTCACAGACCAAGGGGGCAGTAAAAAAGGGGCCCCTCTCAGAAGGCATCTCCCCTGATCCTTGTGCCAGGAGAGGAGGGGCTATCTTTTTGAAGAAAATTTGATTGGGAAGCCAAATAATATCAAGGACAGTAGGCTAAAAAACATGTCACAGGTGAGATGCTTCAGCCCGTCATTTGCAGGAGCTCGTGACTTTGTCTACAAGGCTGATGGCGGACCTCCGCAGTCCTGGTGATGCATACATCCTCACCTGGTTAGGGAGCATTTCAGGGACCTCAGGTCCAAAGAAAACGCTCTGCTCCAGGTACTGCTTTCTCAGTAGTATGAGGTTCCCAACTCTCTGCTCGACTCCCTTTTCCTTTTTATCTCTTGAGAGATAAAAGATGATACAGGCCCCACCCCAGGGAAACTCCCTTGACATTGGATCAGAGATGTCACCTGACTAAGGGAGTTATCCCCCACCCTAATCCTCTTGGACATAATTTCATCTTGCCTCATTAATCACAGGCAGAGATTAGGAATTACAACAGGTAGGAAAATTGCATCAATCACAAAGTGAAGGACAATCACATAACACTGGGAATCACAGCCCAAGCAAGTTGACACATATTTTGGAGGGGTACAATTCAATCCACAACAGAATGGAAATGAAAAGGAGATGAACCCATATCCTTTCTTATACCTGCTGGTCTATCAGATACCACCACTCATCCTGGCCCAGCTGAACTCTAACGTCTATTTCCACCTCCATCCTCTCATCGCATCTTAAATACACTTTAGAAAAACTAATTATTCCAGGTATGTCATTCTACACATAACCCAAATACCAGCTGTGTCTATCCTTCACCTCCTTAGTATCCTGGGCTGCGACCCCATAATTTCCAAGACCTTGGATTTTGTTCTAATTCTTCTACCTTTCGGGACTCCATTTTATACAATTTAGACTGCCCTGAAAAATCTGTTGTTGAAATGAGACATAAGTAACTCTATTTAGAGGAAGAGTGCAGTGAAAATTCAGGCTCTAGGAACCAACTTAGCAGGAAATAATGAGAAGAAAAATATCATAGGATAATTACACCGAAACCAATAGAGCCTGGAGGCAGCCTCATAGAAAACCCCTGGGGCCAGCCTAGTAAAAACCCACTAACAGAAATTCCATGGGGTTAATACATTCACCTACAGCTAAATTTTACAACTTGCAGAAACTGCCAACTTCAGCCAATCAATACAAAGGTCAGCTCCCCCTCCCTACCTCGCAATTTTTCGGCTTAAATACTGGATGCAAAGAAAGCCTGAGGTTGCCGCCTCTCCACACAGATTGGAGTGCGTCCCTGGTGCACCAGTCTTTTTCCTATTGGGCATATTTTTTAATAAAATTTAACCTTTAACGAAATTCTGTGTCGCCTCTTGAAATTCAAACCCCAACACTGTCACTGCCCCATATCAACTCATAGAACTCAGTCACCCTTTAGTTATCTCCCAAACTGTCCAGCTGAAAAAATAAAATTCTGTTAATCCCATGGTGTTTATTGTAGACACTGTAAGATGACACAAGGAGAGATGGCAGGTCACACCTGGAACATCACAAACTCTTACAGTAATGATTCTTCTCCCAGATGGCTCTCTGGGCTGCTTTGTCCACGAAGACTCTCAGTCCCCTCCCACTCAGCACCGTGCAGACAGTGTCCCACCCCACCAGTCACTTCCTGCTCCCTCCTGGTTCCCCCTCCCTGCTCTCCAGTTTATGCCCCATCTACACATCTAACCCACTGCTGTGGAGTCGATTCCAACTCACAGCAACCCTGTAGGACAGAGTTGAACTACTCTAAAGGCTTGCCAAGGCTGTAACTCTTTATGGAATTAGATTGCTTCATCTCTCTCCTAGGGAGGGGCTGATGAACTCACACTGGAGACTTTTCAGTTAGCAGCTGAGAGCTTGACCGCTGTTCCACCAGAGCTCTTTTACACAGCTAAATTGGTCCTGATTTGAAGACAGACTCCCAAGTCTTTCCTTTAGCACACACACACACACGTGGAACCCTGGTGGTGTGGGGGCTGAGAGCTACAGCTGCTAACCAAAAGGTCAGCGGGTGGAATTCACCAGGCATTCCTTGGAAACCCTATAGCACAGTTCTACTCTGTTCTTTAGGCTCACTATGAGTTGTAATTGACTCGATGGCAACAAGTTTGGGTTTTTTGGTGGTGCAATGGGTAAGCATTTGGCTGCTCACCAAAAGGTCAGCAGTTTCAAATCCACCAGCTAGAAACCTTGGAAACCCTATGGGCCTGTAGTTCTCCTCTGTCCTTTGTGGTCACTGCATCAGAATAGAGACCATAGCAACTTTTTCCTTATGTATACTTACTGCTGTTGAGTCAATTCTGACTTAAAGTGACCCCTCAGGACAAAGTAGAACTGCTCCGTAGCGTTTCCAAGGAGCACCTGGTGGATTCAAACTGGTAACCTTTTGGTTAGCAGCTGTAGCACTTAACCACTATACCACCAGTGTTTCCTTTTTCTTATATGTACGTGTGTATGTATGCATGCACGTGTGTGTATATGTGTATATATATGCATATATGTATGTCTTCACCAGAAAAAGGAAAAAAGAAAAAGAAAAACTAAACAAATTGCCTTCCAGTGAATTCCAATTCCTGCAGACCCCATGTGTTACAGAGTAGAACTGTTCCATAGAACTTTTGTGGCAGTAATCATTACAGAATCAAATCCCTAAGTCTTAGTATTGAGATGCCACTGGCCGGGTTTGAACTGCCAATCTTTAGCTTGGTAGTTGAACATAAACCATTTGTGCCATTCAGGAATATATATATATGTGTGTGTGTATACATATGCACACACATGTATATATATGTATACACACATGCATGTATATGTATGCATACACACACATACACACAAGGTCTGACAATTAAGTTCACGAACTCATCCTAGGAAAAGTGCTACATGCCTCTTTGCTGAATATCACTACAGTCACCTTCGAAGTACTCCCTCTGGGAAGCTATGCACTGCGACACTAGTGCCTGGTCTACCCTTCAAAGCAATTTTGGAATTCTTTTTCTGAAATGGCCACCAGAGCTGTCATCCTATTATCCTTGATGTCCTGAAGATCCTGAAAATGTCTTCCTTTCAATAGTTCCTTTATCTTTGGGTAAAGAAAAAAGTCACTGGGGGCAAATTAACGTGAGTAGAGAGGGTGTTCCAATACAGTGATTTGTTCACTGGCCTAAAACTCCCTCTCAGACTATAGGTCTGACAATTAAGTTTGTGAACTTGCCACTGCACACTTATGTTGGCAGCACTGTTCAAACAACTTGGTAAGGTTTCATAACCTGGGTAAAGCAGTGTCTCACAGCTGTTTTTGTGCTGACATGCAGCAGTGTCTTGCTGAGTGGCGCTCATTACTATTGCATGTTTTTCTATGCTGTTGTGAGGATGTTGGAGCTTGAATTAGAGCAGTGAACAAACATTAAACTTCTTGTTAAACTTGGCATAAATATACAGGGTTCCTGAAGTGATTCACGCCTCAATCACGCAACTGAAGAGCAGTTATCTATTGAGTAACATAGCATTCATTATAACACAAAACACTGTTTTAGGACCAACTGCTGAAAAGATCATACTGTCTCTATTAAATTGCCAATGCTCCTTTGTCAAAGATCAGTTGAATATATTGGTGTAGTTTCCTTTCTGGGTGCTCTCATCTTTTCCACTGAGCTATTTGTCATTATTTTCTCCAGTACTATCCTATTTTTATCACTGTAGGTTTATAATAAATCTTGAAATCAGGTAGTACTCCAACTCCGATATTCTTCAGAGTTGTGTTGGTTATTCTGGGTCTTTTGCCTTTTCGTACACACAGTGTCTGAACAGCAGGTTTTCTGGTGTCATTTCCACCCTTCGGAGAAACCCTTCACAATTAGACCCTGATTATGACATCTGCTGGAAGTTTCTTGTACAAAATCTTGTTTGTTCTTTTTCTTTTTGCCATGGGTTTTTGTTTCATCATTTTTCACCAACATACATTTCTGTGATTCTGTCATTTTTCTCTTTCACTCTAGGAATACAGATGATTTTCATAATTCACTGTTAATATATACCAACAAAAACAGAAGTCCAACTTTTCTGGCACTTCTGTCCTGACATAAGCTACACAGGCAACACTTCTCCCTCTGACCTTAGTGACCCAGAGCTAAGCCCTGTCTCACCCGCTAAAGCGCACATCCCTCCAGCCTGCCAGGTCAGCACAAGGTTTCAGATGCTGTCATGGACTGTGTTCTCCAAAAATGTGTGGCAGTTAGGTGGGCCATGATTCCTGGTATTGTGTGATGTTCCTCCAAGCTGTAGATCCTGCCTCGATGATGTTGATGAGCGGAAGTTGTGTTGGTGGGGCAGGACTCAAGGTCTAAGATTGTTCTGTGCCCTGAGGCAATCACTTGAGATCTAAAAGAAAGAGTCTAGCAGAGATATTTGGGGACCTCATCACACCCAGATGAAACCCTGGTGCTGTAGTGGGTTAAGTGCTACCTCTGCTAACCAAGAGGTCAGCAGTTCAAATCTGCCTGGCACTCCTTGGAAACTCTATGGGAGAGTTCTCCTCTGACCCCTAGGGTCACTATGAGTCAGACCTGACTCCACGACAGTGGGTTACAACACTAAGAAGCAGTGCCAGGAACTGAGTGCTTCTTTTGGAAAGGACCTGAGGTCCCTTCCAGTCCAGGGGAAGGTTGATTACAAAGACCTTCCTCCAGAGCTAGCAAAGAAAGACTTCCCCTGAAGCTGATACCCTGAATTTGGACTTTTAACCTACTTGACTGTGACAAAATAAATTTTCTATTTTCAAAGGCATCGACTTGTATTTCTGTTAAAGCAGCTCTAGTGTCATCTAGGAATCCCCATGACACTCTCACATTCAACATTCTGGCTATAAATCTGCAGGTTTGCTCTACCTTCTCAGAATATCAGCTCTCACCTCGTGGGGTTCTCAGCTCCCCTCATTTCTGACCTGCTAGTTTCCACTCTCTCATGAGTTTGGTAATTCATTGGCATGACTCACAGAATTCATGGAATATGCTATACACGCGATTACAGTTTTATTTCAGCAAAAAGGGTACAAATGCAGAGAAAACAGGGCAAGGTCTGACAGGATTCCCAACATGGAACTTGAATATCCCCCCAAAAAGATGTGTTACTGAAACCGGAGGCTGAATAGCTTCCATGTCAGAAAAGCTCAAAACTAGGGACCTGAGAGACTCTGTTTCAGGTCACCACCTAACAACAAAAGGAAGTATGTGACCTCCACACTGGGCCCTCTTTGGGATACAGACACAGATACGGTGAACTATAGACAATAAATGATTCCTTTTGTCTTGATAAAACCGATCATAAAAGAATCAAGCAGGAGGCTGGAAGGACGAGGAAGTAACTTGGGTTTGAGCATTATTCTTCCAGGTTATGGGCCAGATGAGTCTAGCACCACTTTGTTTTCTTTGATGGCTGGTGATGGCCTGTGAGATTGTGAAGCAGACCTCCACCCAGTCGACCTCCACCCAGTTAGCCTACACCCAGCTGACTTTCCACTCAGTCTACCCCAACTGCCCACACTGTTCCCAACATCTGCCTATGATCTTTCCTTTTAAATACTCAGACTTCACCTGACCAATTTGGACAGGATTTCAGGATGAGAATATCTCCCCATCCCGTTGCAATGCCAGCTTACAAATAAAACTTTTGATCTCACTCCAGAATCTCCTGTCTCGGTGAATTGGCTTGTTGCGGCAGGCAGCTGAACTTCCGGGCTTTTCCAGTAACATCACCTTCCCACGTGAATCAATGTCTTTCACGAAACAGAAAGCCATTGGACTGTTACCAGAGCCTTTATTGACACCTCATTCTGTAGGCATGATTGACAGAATCACATTCCCCACCATACACCAAGGTGGCTGATATCACTAGGTACCCTTTTTGGCCTGAGCAGCCCCCATTTCTGTCACCTGCTTTCTATAAAGCATGGAGGCTTACAGACATGAAAGGCACCTCAATTACTCAAGAACTTACAAGGCTGAAAAATTATCTCTAAGCAGCCAAGGACAAAGATCAAATTACTTTGAGTAAAGTGAAATTCTTCATTACACGGGCACTTAATTTAACCATCCTCACCTCACACTGTTAGAAAAATTCCACTTAGCAATTTTATGCCTTAAACACTGTTGTTAGGTGCTGTCGAGTGGATTCCAACTCACCGCAACCCTACATACAACAGAACGAAACTGGTTACACAGGACTACACACCACAGTTCACTGACTGTTCCTGAGCCATTCTCACATTCGTTATGCTTGAGCCCACTGCTGCAACCACTCTGTCAATCTGTGTCATTGAGGGTCTTCCTCTTTTTCACTGACCCCCTATTTTACTAAGTATGGTGTCTTTTTCCAGGGACATCCTGATAACATGTCCAAAGTACGTGAGAAGTCTTGCAATCCTTTTTTCTAAAGAGCATTCTGGTTGCACATCTTCTGAGACAGATATATTTGTTCTGGCACTCCATGGTATATTCAATATTTTTCACCAACATCATAAGTCAAAGGCATCAGTTCTTTGGTCTTCCTTATTTACTGTCCAGCTTTTGCATGCGACACAAATACAAACACCATGGCTTTCTTCTTAGTCATCTAGTGCTGCTCCCAAGCCAAGCCCACTGCCATAGCAATCCTATAGGACAGAGCAGAACTGCTGCATAGGACTTCCAAGGAGCCACTAGTGGATTCAAACTGCCAGCCTTCTGGTTAGCAGAACATTGCACTTAACCACAATGCCTAGTGCTGCTGTAACAGAAATATCACAAGTGGGCAACTTTAAAAGGAGAAATTTTATTCTATTACAGTCTAGTAGGCTAAAAGTCCAAATTCAGGTCATCAGCTCCAGGGGGAGTCTTTTCTACTGCCTTTAGAGGAAGGTGCATGCCATCAATCTCGCCCTGGTGGGAGCTTCCAAAGTGCAAGGACCCCAAGTTCTTTCCAAAGGACATGCTCTGCTCCTGGCACTGCTTCTTTCCTGATGATAGACAATCTCCAACTCTGCGCTGGCTTCTCTTTCCTTTATAACCCAAAACATTGCCTCCAGGCACAATACAACCTTACACATCAAGTCCCACCCCACCAACCCTACCGCCGCCCGTCCCCCCTCATTGACATCATCCAGGCACAATATAGAGGTATCACACAATACCAGGAATCACGGCTTAACCAAATTGCTATACACATTTTTGGAGGGACCAATTCAATCCACAACAGTTTGGGTCAGGAGCACCTTAGTCCTTAAAGTGTCCTCTTTGTTTTTTAACACTTTAAAGAGTTCTTTTGTAGCAGATCTGCCCAATGCAATGCATCATTTGATTTCTTGACTGCTGCTTCCACAGGCGTTGATTGTGAATCCAAGTAAAACAAATTCCTTGAAAACTTCAATCTTTTCTCCATTTATCATGATGGTGCTTTTATTTGTCCAGCTGTGAGAATTTTATACTGAAGTGCAATCCGTATTGAAGGCTGTAGTTTGTGATCTCCATCAGTAAGTGCTTTAAGTCCTCTTCACTTTCACCAAGCAAAACTGTGTCATCTGCACATCACAGGTTTTAATGAGTCTTCCTCAACTCCTGTGCTACATTTTTCTGCATATAGTGCAGCTTCTCGGATTATTCACTCAGCATACAGATTGAACAAATGTGGTGGAAGGATGCAACACTGACACTCACCTTTCTTGATTTGTTTTTACAGGTAAATGAAAGTATACCATCCAAGTCAACTTTGCATGCTCACCTCTTTACAATGTATCTGCTCGCTCCACCCTGTGACAGTACACTCCTCCTTTTCACTCTTCTAGTATCCTCCCAACACCACCAGTCCCCTCCTCTCCATCCCCTTCTCTCCCATCTAGAAACCTATAAATGCATAAACCATAATATACACATACCATATGCTCACTCTGTGTTGCTGAGTCCAGTCAATTTTTTGTGTCAAGTGTTGACCTCTGTACTGGTTTCAGGTCTGGACCAGCAACAAGTCTAGGGGTCATGTTCCCAGGGGAACCTCCAGGTTGACAGATCATCACTTCGGTCTTTTAGTAGACTTTTCCATCTCCATACCTGTTCTCATGTTACATCAGGGACTGTACATTGTGTCTCCTACCAAAGCTGTCTTTGGTGATGGTCGGGCACCATCTGGTTCTTCTAGTCTCATGCCTGATGTAGTCTCTCCATCACATGGGTCTTTCTGTCCTCCTGTGCTCATTTTTCCTTGTGTCTTTGATGTTCTCAGTCGTCATCTGTTCCAGTGAATTGGGATGAAGTGATGTTTCTCAGGTGGCAGCTTGCTGGCTTTTAAGACCCCAGATGCCACTAACCAATACGGGGTGCAGAAGACTCTCTAAACAAAAGGCTAGTTATGCCAATGACCTCAATGTCCCCTAAAGACACAGACCCTAGACACCTGTTGCTACTACTCTAGGCTTTGAAATGTTGGGTCATCCAGTTGTGCTGACCTGCCTTCTACTGAGTGCTGTCACACCCGTCACATAAACAAATTCCTGTTAACCATCTAATCTGTGAACAACCCTTTACTTCCCTCCCCATCCTTGCAACCATCAAAAAATCTTTTCTTCTGTGCATAAGTCCTTGCAGTATCACCTTGTTCTGTTCAAACAACTGCCTTCTGGTGTATGCGTATGTTAAGAGCACAATTAAGTAAAGTGTTCTGGAATTCTTATTCACTACAGTGTTCTCTGTAATTTGTTACGATCCACAAAGTCTAATGCCTTTGCATAGTCAATAAAACACAGGCAAGCATCTTTCTGGTATTCCCTGCTTTCAGCCAAGATCCACCTGACATCAGCAATGATATCCTTCATTCTACATCATCCTCTGAACTCAGTTTGAATTTCTGACCCTTCCATGTTGATGTACTGCTGCAACTACTTTTCAAATGATCTTTAGCAAAATTTCACTTGTGTGTAATATTAATGATATTGTTTGGTAATTTCCACATTCTGTTGGATGAGTTTTCTTTGAAATGGGCACAGATACAGATATTTTCCAGTGGACTAATCAGGTAGGTGTCTTTCAAATTTCTTGGCAAGGATGAGCTACATGTGTTCGCTGAAACATCCCATTGCTATTCTGTCAATTCCTGGAGCTTTGTTTTTTGCCAATCCCTTCAGTGCCGTTTGGACTTTACTTATTGGTTCTTAGTTATATGCAACCTTCTGAAATGTTTTAACACTGACCAGCTGTTCTGGGTACAATGACTGTGTATTTCTTCCACCTGTTTTGTTTTTGATGCTTCCTGTGTCATTTAGTATTTGCACATGTCATTGTAATTCTTTGTCTCCTCAATCTGCCCTTCAAATATTCTGTCCAGCTCTTTTACTTCACCATTTCTTCTATTTACTTTATCTATTCTACATTCAAAAGCAATTTTCAGAGTCTCTTCTGACATGCATTTTGGACTTTCTTTCCTATTATTTCAGTGACCTTTTGCTTTCTTTCTGTATGATGTCCCTCCACAACCCATCCAGTCTCTGCTCCTTAGGGTTCAATGCCACTCTAATGCATTAAAAATTTTAATCTCTAATTTATATTGGTCTTTCTACCAAACACAGTGGTCTGTGTTTGATATAAATATGAATTTAATTATTCTAAATTTCATTTTCATTGCTTTAGAAAAAAATCATGTCATATGAGCTTGACAGAATGCTATATACCATCTTGTTCTTTAAACATACATTTTGAGATATTATAGAACTTGGTAACTACCTGGTTGCAGGAAGTTTTCATGTAGCTTACTCTTAAATCAGATTTTTGGAAATATGTGGGATATATTTTTTACTAACTTATAATTTCAAAATAAAATTTATTCATTATATTTTGTGCTTTTTTTTCTTTCACAGTTAACATAACTCCATTTTTTCACTCTAGAAAATAAGTAGTTTATCCTGGACACACAAGTTTACCAATTATATTTTATACATGTCCAGTGGCTCTGCTTTTATTTCTTGATTAACATGACACTGTATTATTTCACGATTTTTTCAATCTGTATTTATTTCTAAAGTTTATTTGCATATTATAGGTAATAACTTACAGAAAGACAGAGACCTTCCACTTTGTGAGCTAGTACCACAGGTTAGAGAGAGGAAGACTAGCTGTCATACAGACTCTTATTCTCCAATAGCCTGGCCCCGGGTGCCCAGGTTGCCAGCTGTGAGGTCTAGGCCAGCTCTGGGTATTTAGGTATTTAGGGTTACAGAGATTTGTCATGGAAGTGATTGGTGAAAAGTAGAGGTGTGGGATGGTGCAGTACAGTGGATTTCTCTTACACATGGTCTTGTTAACACAGTTGCCTACAGTCTGTCCTGTGACTAGTCTATTTTATGTACCTCCAAGGACTGGCCAATTTGCTATTCAAATAGCAATTTGAAAACCCACCCAGTGGGTTTGGTTGACATTAAGTCCACTGAAGGAATTGGTCAGTTCATGGCCTTTCTGGGAGGTCCATATCTTGAAATTAATGAGGACTTTACTTACATAAGAGACCACCCCACAGAGGCTGAGGGAGACCAGTAAGAAAAATTCTGGAGTGTAGTTCATTTTGGGGGCACAGGATTTCTGCACTGAGAAATTGCTATACTTGGAAGAGACAGCTATGCCACTGAAGACACTGAGTGTCCCCAAAGGGGGCCCAGCAAGACAGAAACAGTGACAAGCACAGCCAAGCTGAGTGGCAGAGAAATGGCAGCAGCAGGAAGAGTGGTGGGAACCACAGGATCAGCAGATGGCAGTGGTGGACCTGTTTAGCCACGCTAGGAGAGATGGCACAGTGAGGTTTCGGTGCAGAGAGAGTGAGATGGCACAGTAGCGTGTTGGCCCAAGGAGAGAGAAAACTGGTGCATGCCTCCGGGCAGGGTGATTACAGGTAGAGCAAAAGAACTGTAATACGTCCAACCAGTGCAGAGACCTGATGTGCTCTGCTCAGGGATTGCAAAGCCTTTCGCTCCCCCATCCAGGTATCCAAACACAGAATACAGGCCTATGAAGCATATTGGGACCCAGTGGCAGAGAGGCCTCCTCACGTGGTAGAGAGCTGGAAACAAATCTGCCATAGTTTGAAAGGGGCTCTGCAATGAAGAGAGGTTCATACTGTCGGCTTGTGGCAGCCCTCCAAACCTTGTCTATGTGTTTCCTGATTCTGACACCTTACTGTTCTTGTCACTTTTAAGTTCATCCCGGTTCTGAGGTTATAGACTGTCATTTCCCTAATAAGTCACATAATTGTGAATATGGTCTATGAATCTGTATTGTCATGACAATGAATTAGCTGATACAGCAGAGAAGTAGAAAGTGCCATGAAGGAAATAGCTAGTGTCAGAAATGAAGAGGAAACTGGAGAGGAGAGGTCTAACCTCTGCCTCATAGGAATCAGCTCTTTGCTGATTCTGATTCACATGAATTCAGACACTAGTTGCAGATGCTGAAGCCTGGGTCCACTCCTCAGTGGGAACTGGAGTCATGCTGATCCTTTCCACTCAGTGACAATGGTGGAGTTTGCTCATCTCGCCCTTTTTAAAAATGTAGTCATGGCAGTATGGAAGCCAACCTTGTTATGAAAAGGACAATACATCACGACCAAGTGGGATCTATTCCAGGCACACAAGTGCAGTTTATTACATGCATGTCAAGTAATACAATCTAGGACAAGCTAAAAAAAAATCACACAGACACACCAACTGATACCAGTTCAACATACCAGTTCATCAGAAAAACTGACAAAACTCAAGGTCTTTCTGGTGAAATGAGTTTATTTATTTGGCCTTTTGCCTTGGTTCTCTGGAAAAGAGTGTGGCAGATTTCTTCCCTAACCACTAAGAATGACCAAGTTGGAAAAACAGCTTGGAGGGTGGGGCTGATATGTTGTTTTGTATCCTAGAAGTTTTGCTGCTTTTACCCAGGGTATTTTGTAGCTGACTTCCTTTCCTTGGACAAGTTGTAAATAACTTGTTTCGCACTTTTGTCTGGCCCTGGAGAGCGGTATGCCCTGTGATTGTTCTATTACACTTACCTTAACCAGAATGGTTTAGCAGTCAGCTGGTGTATAAAATCATCCAACGAGATTAACAAATTTGTGGTCCAGTGAGGGGTTTGTAGTCCTGTTTGAAAGACTACGCACAGATACTGCCAAGGAGTTTGCTTATATAAGCAGTCAACTCCACAGAGGTAATGCAGTTCCCTGAATTACTAATTATGGTCCTTTTAGCTATGCATGTTATAATTTCCACACAATGACTGGGTGAGATTATGCAAATAAGGTGCATCTGGCCCACCAAAGAAGCTGGGCAGGTTGCTAACATTGCAAATAAGGTGTATGGAACCCTAACAAAGAGATGGATACCCTGGTGGTACCTGGTGGTATAGTGGTGAAGTGCTACAGCTGCTAACCAAAAGGTCAGCAGTTCAAATCCACCACGTGCTCCTTGGAAACTCTATGGGGCAGTTCTACTCTGTCCTGTAGGGTCACTGTGAGTCAGAATCAACTCAATGGCATGGCTTTTTTTGTTGCTGTTGTTCTAACAAGGAGACTGGTCAGTTTTGTCATCTCACTAGTCTTAAAAAGAGTGAATTCCAGAGCTGAGAGAGGATCTCACTATAATAAAGAAGAGCCAGGAGTGGAGCGCATGCTTTAGATGTGCAGCCCTGTGCTGAGAGCCTCCTAGACCCAAGAGACAGAAAGAGTTAGAATATCAGAAGCAGTGTCAGATGGTGCCAAATATGGCAAAGAAACAGCAGCAGCAGAACCAGGAGACCAGCAGAAGACAGCATGATAGGCATCCCTGCTCCCTATGCAAGGTGGCTCCAAGTGGGCATCCTGACCCACAAACTGAGAACTGAGCACCTTTGGGTAGGAGGTTTCCTTCAAGACCTTACTGAAGGAGCTAAAGGGCATCTGTCTGAGCAAGGCAGGGGCTGAAGGGCTGAGGAACTGAGTCAAAAAAGCCTGTTTGCCTGCACAGCTGAGTCACTGTTCTGACTAAAGAACTGTTATCCTGGATCATTCTTGATTCTGAGTTGCAACCTGGTACTTCCCTAGCTATGGTCTGCGAATCCTATGTGGCTATTACAATAAATTATTGAACCCAGCAGAGAATCAAGAGACTGCTGTGAGGGGGAGGGCAGGTAACAGAACTGGTGGAAAAGATGCCTTACCTCCACCTCACAGGAATCAGCTTGGGGCTGATAATTAAGTCTTTCCTTCCCCTGGTGAAATGAGCTAAGAAGGTCTGATGCCACACCATATTTCTAGGCAGAGACAGGGCAGGAGGAAAACTTAAGATCCAGGAGAGCTGGTATCAAAGGACATGCAAGCCTGTCAACAGCCTGGAAGGAGTCTGGATTCAGAGCTGATGGCAAGGTCTAGAAGAGGCTTGCAAGAGAGTAACAGTGCTGAGAGGGCCTGCACAGCTGAGCAAGCCGCTACACTGACCATGATCTGGGCCACTATTAGGACAGGCCCGATGGCAGAAAAAAGCTGAGTTGAGTGGCCTGGGAACAGAGGCAGCAGCCTCTGTGGAAGCTGTCCTCACTAGAGAATGGAGGGATGTGCTCTCCACTTCATGAGAGCCTTCAAAACTTTGTCTGTGTGCTTCCTGATCCTGAGTTCTGGTCTGTTATTTCCTAAAATACCACATAACTTGGAGTACTACAGTCTGTGAATTCTGTGTGGTCACTGTAATGAGTCACAGAATCCAACAGAGATGTAGAGAGGCTTCGGGGGTACAACTGGTATCAGAAATGGTCAAGTTGACTTCCACCTCAAAGCATCCTGGTTAACCGTTAATGAATTTAGATCGTTCTTAGACTCCAACAGTCTCTCTGAGAGTCCACCAGAGGGAACCATTACCTTGATTTTGCACTTCTGGCCTCCAAAACTGAGGGTTTTAGACACTCAGTTTGTGGTATTTTGTTACAGTAGTCCTGGGAGGAAGGGGAGAATCCATTCTGTTCCCGCAGATTGCCCATTAACGGTCAATGGATATTAATAAAAATATTTTAGGTGGTATGTACTTTTTATCTAGAAAATTAGCGTTCTGTATCTCCATTCTTAAGGCAAAAGTCATCAAATTGATCTTGTCAAATTATTTTTCCAGTGAATGCTCCCCAAAACCAAACCCACTGCTGCTGAATTGATTCTGACTCATAGCAACCCTACAGGACAGAGAAGAACCACCCCATAGTTTCCAAGGAGCACACGGTAGATTCAAACTGCCAGTCTTGTGGTTAGCAACCACAGCACCTAACCACTATGCACCAAGGTTTCCAAGTGCTCCTAACACAATAAAATTATCCTCAACTTTATTTTTGCAATTTTCATTTATTTCTACTGTTTTCCGTATGATTAACACAGTTGCATTTTTCATCACATAGAAATCAAAGCCAAAGCCAGCCATAGGTCCTATTTAGGTAAAAACAAACAAACAAAAAGCATGTATATTTATAATATCAGAGTCCATATCAGTGAATAGCAAAGCTGGGTTTGGGAACTCAAGAGTATGACAAGGTGGCACAACAGTTTGTGACTGGCTACTAACTGAGTGGTTGGAGAGAGGGGAAGGAGATTGTAGTGAGGGTTCTGCTAGTGTGTGCTAGGCAAAAGAGACTAGCAAGGTCGGCTGAATTACAGTTTGGGAGCAGTTAATACACTGTTACAGAAGAAGTAATGATACATCACTGTCAAAGGCAAAACAGCAAAGTAGCACCTTAATAAATCACTGGTTTACAGAGCTTTGCTGACTGGTTACCTACTTATCCACCTCACATTAATTGGTGGTGGTTACAAGTTTTAAGACTTTGGGAACAAATCACAGACACCAGCTGTTGGGGTTAAGGCTCCTCTGGAAACACGCTAACAAAATTCTGAATTCTGATGGGTGCTTGGAAAGCACGGTGGGGTAAGATCGCTACTGCTTAGTGATAGGGAAGCTTTGGTGGTTAGCTGTCACTTAGGTACTGTCTTAGTCATCTAGCACTGATGTAACAGAAACACCACACGTACATGGGCTTAAAAAGAAATTTATTTTCTCACAGAAAAGTAGGCAGAAGTGCAGATTCAGGGCATCAGCTCCAGGGGCAGGTTTTCTCTGTTGGCCCTAGAGGAAGGTCCTTGTGGCCAATCTTCCCCGAGACTGGGAGGTTCTGAGGTGCAGGGACCCCACACCCAAAGGACATGCTCTGTTCTGGCACTGCTTCTTTTTCGATGATATGAGGTCCCCAACTCTGTTTGCTTCCCTTTCCTTTTCATCCTAAAAGACTGCCTCAAGGCACAATACAATCTTATAGATTGAGTCCTGCCTCAACTGACACAATACCACCCATCCTCCCTCACTACCATCATAGAGGCAGGCTTTACAGCCTATAGGAAAATCACACAATACCAAGAACAATGGCTTAGCCAGAATGCGACACACATTTTTAAGAGGACAGAATTCAACCCATGACAGTTCTCATAAAGAGGTGAGAGTGGTCATAACTACCTAAAAGCCCCTTGGGAATAAAATGACATTAGGTTTTGGCTTGGTTACAAGGTAAAAAAATCACATTTTCCTAACAGGGACAACTGGTTGTACAAGTTTTCTTACATAGAATAGATTTCAAATCTGAACCCTATTTTAGTTTCAGTTACTCCAGTAGACATTTTAATTTTTAAGGTCTCCATATCGGTGGTTTCAACCCACCCAGGAATACTATGGAACAAAGCCTTGGCAATCAACTTTGATTTAAAAAAATACAGCCAATGAAAAGCCACAGGCTGACTCTACCGTGAAAGACATGTGGTCACTATGAGTCAGAATCAACCCACTGCCATGGGGTCAGTTGTAACCCACAGCACCCCTGAAGAACAGAGAACAGCTGCCCCCAAAGAGTTTCCAAGGAGTGCCTGGCAGATTCAAACTGCCAACATTTTGATTAACAGTTAAGAGTGCCTAACTTTTATGCCATCAGGGTTTCCATCTTTATTATAGTCACATATATAATCAGAGACAGCATACACAGAGTATAACTCAAGGGCAGAATATATACTTTTACTATGCTCGAGTTATACCCTCTACATTTTGTCCCGTTATGTATGTGACAGTCACAGAATGGAAGCCCCAGTGGCACAGTTAAGTCATACGGCTGCTAACCAAAAGGTCAGCAGTTTGAATCCACCAGCCACTCCTCGCTAACTTCTATGGAGTAGTTCTACTCTGTCCTATAGTGCCCAGGAGCCAGTCCCAACACTTTTCAGGGTCCCGCATGGAGGGAGGGAAGGCGTCAGCAGGAAATGAATAAAGGAGACAGGAAAGACTTTTCTGGTTTAAGGCAGCCCGACCCAGAGAGCAAGAGAGAGGAGCTGTCTGTCTTTATTGTTTTTATAGAAGAGGTGACGTAGTGTTCACCCTATTTTCTTCATCATATAAACTACTGGTTAACAAGAAACTGACCCATCATTACTGGCTAACAAGAAAGTGACCCCTCATGGTCTTCTACTTTTAATTAATTGTCAAGGCCTTTTTGGATAATGGTCTGAGCCAGGTGTTTGTGGTGGTAAATGTCAGTAAACATAATTAATGGTTTTATTCGTACCTCAAAGTGGAAGGTAAAGAAGGGTAAATTTCTCAAGGCTTCACCATTTGGCTGTCTCCATTTGTTTCTCTAAGTTTTTATTTATATCTTTCTGTGTAGATAGTAAGTGTCTGCTATCCCCTAATTAAGCGCAGCTGCTTTAAGAAAGATGTTTCTTTAGTGTTATCAGTTTGCCATACCAACTATAAAGAACCCAGACGTTTATTTGCTCTTTTCTGCTGTAGGGAGTGAGATGCTTGTGTAGTTTTAATGGCTATGTGGAGAATTGTCCTCAGAAAGCCTTTCAAGGGTCACTTTGTAAACCTGTGTTTCTGGAGAAAAGGGAGGGGGAGACGCAATTAGGAGGAAGCCAGCGAGGCTGGGCAGGCCTCAGTGCTATTAGGCATGCTGCATTGAAATCCATTTCTCTGATCTCTATTCCTCAGAAGTTCCTGGTCAGATTGTCCCAATATAATCTCATAAACTGAGGGGTTGTGAAGTCCCTCTTAGAAGGCATCCTTCTTAATCCTCATTATTAGGAGGGGAGGGGGGTATCTTTTTAGGAGAATTTAATTAGGAAGCAAAATATTGTCAGGGGTAATAGGCTAAAAAACATGTCACAGGTGAGATGCTTCGGCCTGTCACTTACAGAAGTTTGTGACTTTGTCTACATGGGCCTTTCCGGATGGCGGGCTGTCACACTATGGGGTTGCTATGAGTTGAATTAACTTGACAGTAGGGGGTTTGGTTTGGTTTATCCTCAGAATTGTGTACTGTTCAATTCTACCACAGAAAGGAATTGTTATATAAGCCATATAAGTATGGCAGTGTAACACAGCACTGTTAACATGTTATAAAATATCCTAGTGTTTTAGTCAGCTAGGGCTGCTCTAACAGAAATACCAGAGTGGATGGCTTTAACAAAGAAAGATTTATTCTTACACAGTCCGGTAGGTTGCAAGTCCATATTCAGGGTGTCCGCTCCAGGGAAAGACTTTCCCCTTGACGGTTCTGGAGGAAAGTCCGGTATTGCATCAGTCATTGTCCAGGGAGTGTCCTAACGCAAGAACCTCTGGTCTGAACGACGTGCTCTGCTCCCGGTGCTGCTTGCTTGATGGTAGCGAGGTTCTCAAATTGTCCTTGGTTCTTTTTCCTTTTATTCCTTGCAAGCTAAAAGCATTAAGGGTGGGGCAAGCCATACTCCAGGGAAACTCCCCCCACAGCAGGAATTCACAGCCCCACCCTAATCCTTTAACATACAGGTTAGCAAAACCACACAATGGAGGACAGTCCTAAGATACTGGGAATCATATCCCAGCCACGTGGCTGCACACATTTTTGGGGGGGACACAATTCAAACCATGACACCTAGTGAGGTGCGGTATGATTTTGTTGGCAGCACTGTAAGTCACTCGGGGTAAGGGTAAGGGGTAAAGTTATAAGTTAAGACAACAGCTCCCTCAGTAACCAAAAATAAACCAAGTTTGTAGTTACTAATTGACTGTGATTCAAGGTAACACCATGATCTTCAGAGTAGAATTGTACTCCATAGTGTTTCTTTGACTCTAACTTTACAGTAGCAGATTTCTGGGCCTTTCTCCCATGGCATCAATGGATGGATCTGAACCATTAACCTTTTGGTCAACCACCAAGGGACAATTTTTTGCATCAAAAACCTTAACAACTGATATATTCTGAATAAAATAGTAACAGAATGCAATGCTAGTGGTTAAACTGAAGTCAACACATACAAGGTCTGACAAGTCCACAAAATTGTTCTAAGGGCTACACACCTTATTACTAAACAGTATGGTCACCTTCCAATTACTCTCCTTGGAAAGCTATGCAGCGATGCCAGCATCTAGTCCACCCTTCAAAGCAATTCTGGAACTCTTTCTGGAATGGTCATTGCTCATGAATTTAATTGTACAGTTGTGTCACGGAGTTTTTAGCCAGTAAACAAATAAATCATACTGGAACACCCTACTTACTCACCTGATTTGGACCCCAGTGACTTTTTCTTTACCTGAAGATAAAGGAAATATTCAAAAGGAGGCATTTTGATGACATTCAGGACATCAAGGGAAATACAATGGCAACCCTGATGGCCATTCCAGAAAGAGTTCCAAAATTGCTTTGAAAGGTGGACTAGGTAGGTACTGGCACTGGTACATAGCTTCCCAAGGGGAGTACTTTGAAGGTGACTGTAGTGATATTCAGCAATGAGGTATGAAGCACTTTTCCTAGGGGTAAGTACACAAACTTGTCAGTGTTTACACTGCCTTCTGGTTCTTTTAAACTTTCCCAACGCTTGCTCATTCATCTTTGGTAAGCAGCAGCTACTGCAATTCACATGAGCTGATCAATAGCCTTCTGGTATTTCTACCACAAGAACTGTCCTAACAAAACTATCAATCTGTTCCCATAAAGATGTCAGACCCTCTATGTCTTGGCCTGTTGTTTCATGGTCTTTTGGTAGAATGATCCTTTCCTGTAACTCACAAGGACACTTTGTTGAAAGTGGCTCTGAACACTCTTGTGATGGTTTAGTCCTTCTTTTACGTAGATTCTTCACTTCTCCCCATACTTATTCAAATTATCACCAAATGTATGCTAAGCAAGTCACTGAGTGGCACAAACAAGTTAAGCATTCCACTATCAGCAATAAGTTGGTAGTCTGAAAATACCCAGAGGTACCTCTCAAGATAGGCCTGTTTGCTTCTGAAAAGCCACAGCCTTCAAAACCCTGTGGAGCAGTTCTATTCTGCATACATGGTTACTGACTGACTCAACTGCAACTTGCAATCATATGTGCTAAAAGTCAGGGTTCTTTTAGGGAACATGAATATAAACAATCCCCACTTAAGGAAGATGACCTTTTATCTCCATCAGTCCCCAGAGACCATCATGGTAACATGTAAAAGGCTAGCAAAGAAGGCATAATGGCAAGATTTGGAATGGTAGGGAGAAAGTTAGGAATAACAATGAAGCCTTTTCAAGCAACTGCAAATACATGAAAAATGTTTTATTAAGATGCTGCCTTAGTCATCTGGTACTGCTGTAACAGAAATACAAGTGGAAGATTTAAAAAGAGAAACTTTACTCTGTCCCAGTCCAGCAGGCTAGGAGTCCAAATTCAGGGTGTCACTTCCAGGGGAAGACTTTCACTAACAGTTCTGGAGGAAGGTCCTTGTCATCAATCTTCCTCTGGACTGGGAGTTTCTGAGGCACAGGGACCCCCATTCCTTTCCAAAGGATGTGCTCTGTTCCTGGCACTGCTTCTTGGTGGTGAGGCCCCTCCAACTCTCTGCTAGCTTCTCCTTTTTAGCTCAAAAGACAGCCCCAAGGCACAACAGAATCTTAGAGTCCTGCCTCCCCAACTAATTGCTGCCCCCCTCCCTCATTAACATCATATATGGAGGGTTTACAGCACAGAGGAACATCACACAATACTGAGAATCATGGCCTAGTCAAATTGCTACACACACTTCTGGAGAGGCACAATTCCATCCATGACAGATGGAGACATGTTTCCACACATCATTACTCCTTTGACACATTATCTCATGAGTCTGAAGAGGTCTCAACTTTGAATTATACTGTAGAATGCAACACCTGAGGCTGATTTATCTTTAAAGACTAGATACTTATTTCTTAGTATGAAGTGATGTGAAAAAAAAAACTGTCTAAAAATATCTGCCACATTTGTTTACACTTATTTGTCTCCAATTTGAATTCTCTGGACCTCAAACAAGTAAACATTTCATAAAAGCATACTAAGTATATCTGTAAGTTTTCTCTCCAGAATGAATTCTCTGATTATTTGCAAGCTGTGAATTTTAAGTAACAACACTACCTTATAGAATGATTTATTTCATTCCATTACGTATTTTCTGGTGTTTTGTGAGGAATGAGCCCCATTTAAAGGTTCTGCCACTTCTTATATTGGTAAGGTCTGTCTCTACACAATGAGCTGTTTGGTAAATTTGATCTTTGGATAAAAGTCTTACCATATTCATAATGCTTTAAGGTAGCTCCCCAATATGAATTTTATAATGCATTATAAGCCTTTTACTTTGAGTAAATAACTAATGATATATATTCTCTCAAGAACGGATTATCTGATGTGTAGCAAGATTTGGGACACAATTACAAGGTTTCCTATGCTCTTTACTTTTGTAATTTTTCTCTCTAGTATGATTTTTCTCATTACACCAAAGGATCGCCTGATTGCTAAAAGCCTTGTCATATTTCTTATACTTGTAAGGTTTCTTTCCCATGTGGATTGCACATGAATTGCCAAGATTTGAATTTTGACCAAAGTTCACGCCACATACAGGGAGGAGGGTTGGGTTTCTTCCTATGTGTAGTCTCTGATGTCTAGTGAGGTGTGAGGCAGCGTTAAAGGCTTTCCCACACTAATTACATTGGTAAGATCTCTGCATAAAATGCATACTCTGATGTTCTATAAGGCTTGTTCTTCGGGTAAAAGCTTTCCCACAGTCACTACATTTGTAAGATTTCTGTCTAGAATGAATTCTCCAATGTTGCACAAGTTTTGTTTTTCGCATAAATGCCTTTCCACATGCAAAACATTTATAAGGTCTTTCTCTAGTATGAATTTTCTGATGTCTTGTAAGGCCTGAAGATCGACTGAAGTTTTTGCCACAAACATTACATTTATATGGTTTCTTTCCAGTATGGATTTTCTGATGTCTATTGAGATGCGAGGGAGAGTTAAAAGCTTTGTTACACTCACTGCATTTATAGGGTCTCAGCATCAAATGTATTCTTTGATGTTCTATCAGGTTTGCTCTTTGGGCAAAAGCCTTCTCACATTCATTACACTGGTAAGGTTTCTCTCCGGAATGAATTCTCCAGTGTTCTACCAGTTTTGTTTTTCGGATAAATGCCTTACCACATTCGATACATTTGTAAGGTCGCTCTCCAGTATGAATTCTCTGATGATTTGTAAGGCCTGAAGATCGACTAAAGTCCTTGCCACATACATTACATTTATATGGTTTCTCACCAGTATGGACTCTCTGATGTCGAGTTAAGTTAGAGCCACAGTAAAAGGACTTGCAACAAACATTACATTTGTAAGGTTTCTCTCCTGTATGAATTCTCAGATGAACTACAAAGTGTCCTTTCTGATTAAAGACCTTGCCGCATACATTACATTTATATGGTTTCTTTCCATTAAGGATTGTCTGATGTTCAGCAAAATCCGAGCCACAGTAAAAGTCTTTGATATCTTCACTGCATTCATAACGTACCTGCACAGAATGAATTTTCTGATGATTTGTAAAGACTGCCCTTTGGGTAAAGGCCTTCCCACATTCATTACATTTGTAAGGTTCTTCTCTAGCGTGTGTTTTCTGGTGCTGTGTATGCAATGACGTATGCATGAAAACACCCCCATAGGCATTACAAATGTTAGTTTTCCCACTAAGAGGAATATTCTGAAGCGGTATAATTGAAGAATCATTCTTGACAGAGTTCTGCACTTGACTACATTCATACATTTCTCCTCCAGGCTGGAACTGCGGCATTTCAGTCAGATTTGAATGAAAGTCTAATTCTATCTTTTCTTCAATACATATCATGTACTTGTTTCCTACATGTCTTCTTACATGTTGCTGTCCTCTGCCAGTGATGATTTTTTTATGGGTTGTAATTACTCCTTCAGCCTTCCTTTCATCATCTCCAGAGTGACTCTCAAACTCATCTGTGTTTTTCTTGACTTGCCAAAAGTCAAAACCCTCGACGCCATGACTCTGATGTTTTCCCAACATCACTCTCGGGAATAATTCTCCTTTATTAATGTTCTCCTTTGGTGACAGTTTCTTGAGTACACATGCAGAAGAGACATCTAAAAGACATAAAGAACCACAGACTCCCTATCAACAACAGCTGGAAAACATTTCATACTGAAAAGTATGACTGTACAACAGAAGCATAAAAATATTTAAAATAAAGAGTTGCAAAATTTCTCCACCATGCCTTCAAACGTTTAGGAGTACAAAGTTAAGCCAACTTCTCAGTAAAGAAAGGATGACCACCATGGAAAAACTAAAACACACAGTTAAAGAGTAAGATGACACATTGTGGAAAATGTAATTAAGACCACTATAACAATTTGTATAGAAATTTTCAAACAGGACTATAATTTACTATGTTAAGTTTCACATGAAAACACAATAAAATACTAAAAGAAAGGGAAAAAATAAAAGAAAAGGATAATTGCATGTATTGCAAATCATTTTCAGGAAACTTGAGCTTTAAATGTCCTATGACCATATACCACTCACGCTATGGAAATACACAAAAGCCCTAAGAAAAGGTATACGTTTTTTATCACCACCTTAAAGCACACTCCAGGTGGCATAAATATGTGGCTGCCTCATATCTGAAAACAAGTATTATATTTAAAGCATGTTGATGGTGAATTACTATACATAGTCAAAAGCTAATAAAAACAGACCTACATAGAGTAATAGTTAAGTAATCCAGAATAAAGCTATCTAATGCATAAGATATTGCAAACAAGAAAAAGATATTACAAACAAGAAAAACACAAAATCACGAAGAATTTAAGAAAATACTTATGTCAGACTAACAAAAGATTCTTTGGAATATTTGTTTACAAAACTATCCATACCCACATGGAATAGGCATTCTGCAGTAACAACTGGTGCAAGACAATTCTCTTCTGTAATAAAAAAAAAAAAAAAAAACCTACTGCTGTGGAGTTCATTTCAATTCATTGCAACCTGACAGAACAGAGAAGAACTGCCCCATAAGGTTTCCAAGGAGAAGCTGGTGGATTTGAACTGCCAACCTTTTAGTTAGCAGTCAAGCACCAAACTACCACGTTAAGAGGGCTCCATATTCCATAACAGATACTGAAAAACCAGGACTGGTAAATTACAGTAAAAACTAATACAAACAAAACAATCTCGTGAACCATAATAAATCCAGCAGGTACTTAATATGTAAACAGACACAAAGTGGAATTATACAGACTTCTGTGAAAAGAAAGCTAATCCAGAAGGAGGGAAGAGAATGAGAAAGAGAAAACATGTTAATAACTGTTCTTTAAATATTGTATCTAGCAAAATACATAACATTAAAGGAGTGAAAAACGGGATTTGCCCTTAATGGATAAAAACTCAGTGAACTCAGAGCACGTAGTGAAAGTGGTGTTAGTAACAGCAGTTAAGTGTTGAAACATTTATTGAGCATTCCACAGAGACCCATAGAGAAGGAGTTCATTATACAGAGCAGTAGAACTCCCCCCAAAAATAAACCCACTGCCACTGAGTCGATTCTGACTCAGTAACCCAATAGGGCAGAACAGAACTGTTCTACAGAGTTTGTAAGGAGTGCCTGGTAGATTCAAACTGCTGCCTCATAGTGAGCAGACACAGTTCTTAACCACTACACCAAATAAGGTGCCAAAAATGGCCAGAAAACATCAAGACAGCATGAATCAACAAAGACTAGGTAAATGTACACTAAATTTAGCTTTACAAGAAGACAGGGAAGAAACCAATATTCAAATCATAAATGAAGAACGTAATTTCCACATCTTCAGCAGTTCTGTGGAAAATCCAGGTGCTGTAAGTAACAATAGTGAAAAAGTACATGAAGTGCAAAAAACGATGTCCTTGAGAGACACTGCGACACTCCACAAAAACCAGAGACACCTGGAATAACTGTCAGTCTGGCTCTTGTGACACTTTCTATGTCAGCTTTCTGGGACATGCTGACCCTTCTACTCACTGGCTTCAAGAGGTACTTCTGTATTTAGCAGGATAACATTGTCACAAACTAACTGTACTCATTTAACTCCCCTCTTTGGGGACATTCACCTCAAATTGTCCACCACCTAAAGGATGTGTTACCACAGCAGAAAAGTAGGATGGAATTTTCGAATCTAGGAACACGTACTCCAAAAGCAAATTTCAGAGGAAAAATCATACAAACTAAAAAGAACACAATCTGAAGAAGAGCCAATGTTTTTCAACATTCCTAGTCAATGCAGAGAGCTGGAAGAGAAAGTTAGGAGATAGGGCTTAAAGTAAGGGTGTCAGAATTGGTGGGGTCCTTGAGAAGTGGCTGTATGCTCTGCTCACAAAACTCAGAATCTGAAAGACAAAGAGATATGGCTGCCATATAAGATGGGAGTATTGAAACAGTATGTAGGGTCGTATGAGTCAGAATCCACCTAACGGCAGCAGTTTCTTTTACTTTACCTGTCTACTGCCTTTACAGTTCCGCTGAGTAAAATCTCAGGACATCTGACCCACTCTCCTGTCACCTATCCTCCTTAACATTTTGTCATTGCCTGGGAAGCTCTCCCAAGTATGTGGAATGAGAATGGAGTCTGGGTAGGCAGTTCAGGAGGATGGCGGCTGTCTTACGTCCATCTGGTGCTGCTGTAACACAAATACGTCAAGCGGACGGCTTTAAACAGAGAAATATTATTCTGTCACAGTCCAGTAGGCTACAAGTCCAAATTCAGGGCATCAGTTCCCGGGGATATCTTTCTCTGCTGCTCTAGGGGAAGGTTCCTGTTAGTCTTTCTGAGGACTGGCAGCTTCTGAGATACAGGGAACTCCAAGTCAAAAGGACACACTCTGCTCCTGGCACGGCTTCTTTTTTGACAGGGTGAGGTCCATAGCTCCGCTTACTTCCCCTTTCCTTTGTATTCCACGGAATTCCCTCAAGACACAACATAATCTTACACACTGAGTCTTGCTCCACCAACATAACTGTCACCCAATCTCCCTCATTAATGTCATACAGGCAGGATTTACAGTATACAGAACATCAAGGAAACCCTGACAGTATGCCTGCTAACCAAAAGGTCAGAGTTCAAATCCACAAGCACTCCTCGGAAACCATGGGTTGGTTCTACTCTGCCCTATGGGGTGGCTCTGAGTGAGCATCAACTCCACAGCAGCAGGTTTACTCAGGTTTAGGAACTACCAAACAGTATCAGGAATCACGGCCTCATCAAACCACTACACACACTTGGGGGGGGGCGCATAATTTAATCCACAACAGAGGAAGCCTTAGCTCTGATGCAGAAGAACTGAGAACTCAAGAGATGATATCAAGCACAGAATGAGAAACAAAGGAGATGAGATGATCCCTTTGAAACTACCATCCTCTCCCTCACACAGTCAGGGCAAAAAGACCTCACAAGAGGGTGTGCCTTTGTCTTTGCTGGAGTTGGACCACCACCGGAGTGTGAATACGACATGTCTGAAGGGTGTGACAACTGAGGGGCAAGGAAGAGTGAGGGAGAAACACTTCCCTCCGGAAGCTCACAAGAAATAAAACTTGTGCTTTCCCATTTGGGAAGAAGTTTGTCAAACGCTCTGACCAGTTGTTAACATGGTGATACATTCCCAGATACCTGGGTTGTTTCCTATTTTTCTCTTAATCTCTCTAGCCCAGAGCTCTGTCCTTTTTATCAAAACGGAGATAATATTAATCACAGAAGGAAAGATTCTTGCTTAGACGAAAAAAGGACCATGATGTTAAGGTAGCTTTTGCAGACTACTAACCATGCCGTTTGTCAAGTTTAGAACATCCCAGAGGTCTCCAGAAAAGCACTTCAGAAATTCTTCCACTGCTGCTTCCTTCTTGACGCTTAAATAAGAGTAAAGAAGAGCTATCAAGCTCTTCTGCAACAATTACCCAAACAAATGCACTGAAGTAAAGCCAGAGAATTAGACAAATGCAAAGTTGCCCATAAGCCTGTGGGTTTCGTAAAGCCTGGAACCAGCAATGATATAGCATGAACTGAGCAGATTATCTGAAAATCATTAGGAAGCTTCTGATTTCTGAACCAACCTCAATCTTTACCTTAAGAACACATCTTCTAAATTCCATCAAGCAGAAGAGATACAAGGAAAAATGCGAAGATACACAACAGCAGATCTCTTATTTCTGGAGGGAAGTTATGCTCACCCAGGGAGATGAGGTTCCTGTAGTTCTCCAACATCACATCTCTGTACAAAGCCTTCTGAGCAGGGTCCAGGCATTTCCATTCTTCCTGAGAGAATTCTATGGCGACATCCTTGAATGTCAACAGTCCCTGTAACAAAAAACACATCTTACAAAGTGGACAAGGAAGAGTTCTTATTTTCATACAAAAGAATACAATAAGAAACCTAATCCATCAATTCAACTGATGGAGAGTTTTGACAGATCATCATAATTCTGAATAACTTACATATCCCTAACTGTGTTTTAGTATACTTTCCCATACGAGGATACACAATCCATTAAACCTCTGGGAATTTCATTTTGGTAGATGATAAAATAAACACGCAAATGAAAAGAAATCCCACAGGGTGGCCTACGCAGAAGTGCTACCTTTCATGCTGCACGCACTCAATGACACTCAGCTTCTCAGATGAGCTGCAGCAGGAGTGGCATCTTCAGGGATGACCAAGGCCACCGTGGCATTAAAGAAGCTCAGAAGAGGAAAACTGCAGTGATGATTGTAATGGCCAAAGCTACACAGTTCTGGATACTTACCAGTTGCTAAATATTATCCTACAGGCTTGACATGAATTAGCTCATAACACCCATGAGTTCTCACTTTACAGGGAAGACAACTGTGTCAGACACTTTAAAACGAATCTAACCCAACAGTGAAGTAACCGATACAGCATTAAAAGGATCATGTCAGAGGGATTCCAAACAAAATCTGAACGCTGTTCAAAGCCAGTAACACAGAACTGGATAAAAGGTCACTAAATAGGCATGTACATACATACACACACATAATGAGCTAGCAGTGCTTGTACTATTAACTTGTTCACAGTATGCTTCACCAAAAAAAGGCCACAAAAATATTTAAGACACATTTTGAAGCATTAAAACTATAAAATGATGTATTTTACAAAAACCAGTCCTGTACATACAAGCGCACACTCATATACCCATACAAACATTTCAAGTAACTGAAATAATAGCTGGAGGCTCTCCTAGACCTTGGTCTTTTGTTCTTCTTGATTCTGATCCTGACTTATATCCTTTAAAAGAAAGCAGTAATGATAAGTACAGCAGTTTCTGTGAGTCATTCTAGCAAATTATCAAACCCAAGGGGGTAGTAAGAACCAGCAAGTCAGAAGTGAGGGGAGCTGGGACCTTCTGAGATAACGGCTGATATCCACAGAGTATAAAGAAAGTGCTTAAACTTGTAGCCAGCAGATTAGAAGTGAGGGACCCCACAGAGGCTCCCAGGTTTCTGGCTGGCATTGAGGTCCTGGGCAGATCTGACAGTCTGCAGGATTGTGCCCTTAACTTTGAGATCTGGCTTCACTCTGGTGGCTGGGGTCACAGGAATAAGTATTTCATGTGCAGCTGGTGTCAGAAAAGAAGCGAAACAGAGGGAACAGAATCCATAAGAGCTTTATTTGCACTGATCAACACACTTGGTATCAGAGAAATGAGAACTGGGATTTGATTTCCCAGCAAACGTCTTGTGAATGATTTAAAGAGCTTCCTACATAGACATTTAGGTTGGTTCTGTATTTTAAAACTGATAATGGAATAAAGCATCCTCTATCCCTGATTTCTGTTATTGAACTTTCCATTCCATTTCAAATCACTAATATTTGGGAACCAGTAACACAGATTAACTTGCTTTAGCTTCAAATGTATTATACAATAAGGCAGAGCAGATTTCCCTCTGTTAAGTCTTCCTTTCCAGACTTTCAGCTGTTCCTGAAGATTGGTACAGCATCACTATGTTCACGTGCCTCACTGCTGGGCCTATCAGCTCTGCTGGCCACAACCCCTCTCTGCAGTCCACCAGCACTTCCCCCACGGGCCACTCCCTGTCTCCCACCAGGCCCAGTGTGAAGCCCTTCCCATGACACTCCCAAATGGAGCCTCTTCATAAGTTCCAAGTCACTGGGACAACACGGTGAGATGCAACGTGTGGCAGGAGAGAGTGGACTGAGGGAAGGCCCAGGGTGGGAGCAAGTGAACATGTCAGGGAAGACACTGGAGTTGGAGGACGAGCCACTTGGCAGGACAGCATTTCAGGAAAGGGAGGACAGAGCCACCAACCAAGAATATGACTGTTACCTGGGAAAGAGCCATCCCAGATATCTTTTTTCCTCTTCCTCCAGGCTTCATTTTCAGGCAAAATCAGTCTTCACAAGTCAATTCTAAATGCAAACAATGCAGTGTTAAATGCTTAGAACGAACACCCTCCTCTTCCCATGCCACAATCACACACAAAGTCAGGACTGATTGTACTATGGGGAAAAACCCATCTCTGCTGCCCACTGTCCCAGGAGGGACGCGGGCACAATAACCTCCTGCATGTGACCAAGAACTGAGTTTATCATCCTCTTCTCCTGGAGAAGTCCACACTCTGCCATTAGCGGGGGAGCTGGACTAGACTGACCTGCTCTTTAGATCACAGACCTGGCTCCCAGACCAACACCACGCTGACCAGAATCCAACCCTTACCTCCCTTGGACTAGGGACTGATCTCAGACCTAGAAAATGGTGAACCCAGAACCTTCACACTCAAAGCTGGATGCAGATTACAATGATCTGGCATATTTTTCAATCACTCTTGAGGTTGGGCCACACCTATTTTGAAAGGGTCTCTCTAGGTGGCAGAAAGAACTGGCGATGTATTTGCAAAATGCTTCAGCAATCCAGTGTACACCAAGGGCTGAGGCCTCTCAGAGGCATCAGGCCCAGCACACAGTCCACCAGTGACTCTGCTCCCCCCCTGGGGCCATGCTACCACCAGAATCCAGTCACTGGGAGAGCCAGGAGCAGAGATAAAGATGCAGAGCAAGCACTATGGGCCATGGGTGGGGTAAAGGTGTGGCTAGAATGTTAAACAGAGACTAGGCAAATGACCCTGAGGGAAAAAAAATGCTGAGGAAGGAAGGGCATTTGCCACCTGCAAGTGACAGACCACAAAGTTTCAGGCAGGGAACCTAACCAGGTGCAAGCCCTGCGGAGTTAAGGATTCTGGCCCCAGGAGGAGAGAAAGAGGGCTGGTAGCTCCAGCAGAGTCAGTGAACTAGGAGACAAGAAGGACGCGAGGTCAGAGAGGTCCTGGGATAGCTGATCAAGAAGCATCCAGCTCTTCAACTATTTTTTGTCCATACCCCAAAAGAACTTTGAAAATCTCACGCAGTGCAATCGATTTCTATTTTATATGTAGCCTTGGGATTTTAATTCTGCCAAAAATGACTGGTTGGGCAAGTCTGCCCTGTCTTATTTTACACACTTGGCAGGGATTGGTCGATCTGCAACCACAAACCCCGTTGTCGCTAACTCCCAGTGACCCCACAGGACAGAGCAGGGCTGTCCCACAGGGTCCCCAAAGAACTGGTGAATCTGAACTGCTGACCTGCTAGTTAGTAGGCAAACTCTTATCCACTAAGCCGCCAAGGTTTACCCAAATACAGAAGTGTGGAGAGTAGGACTCAGTGATTTGCGGGATTTGCCAGCTTGTGGTTTCGTTGGAAACGTCATTAATTAAAGCTGGCAAGCAACTTTCTTACACAAGCAGCAAAACCTACAGAGGTGAAGAGAAAAGAACAGGGAAATTCCAAAAGAGCTGTAACACCAGACAGGGCAGTTGTAACACCGGAGATAGCACGGTGGGCTTGCCGGAGAGAGAGGGAGGCACAGAGGGGCCCACCAACATACAGAACGAGACAAAAGGGTCCAGCCGCAGAGTGGTGGCCAGCGTCCAGGAAGAGACGCCCCGCGGGAGAGCCGGATGTGCTGGCAATAAGCTGCACACGGGAAGGCAGCAACTCCGTGGGCTTTACAACTAGCAAGACGCGAGGACCGGGTCGCGGGAGAAAAGTGGGGTCCCAAAGTCCCAGGACCAGGAAGGGACAGGCGGCCCGCGCCGCCCTCCAGGGGCGACACTGAGGGACGAGGAACGCGATGTCACCGGCGACTACCGGTGAGGACCAACCCCGCGCAGGCAGGCAGGGATGAGAGAAGGCTTTTAAGCAGGAACATGACGCGGCAGGCCGGGCGTCTGCAGGGCCCTAAGGCAGAAAGGCCGGGGCGGGGAACCGCCTGAGCGCAATTTTACACCGCAACTGACGCGGATCCCCGGCCGGCTGCGGAGCGACCTGAGCTCAGAATGCCTCACAGCCGCGCTGGGATGTTCAGGGGCGGGCAGGGCGAGTGCAGGGACTTTAACGTCCGGAGCGATCCCCAGGGCCGCGTGTAGAGCACCCGGACGACGAAAGGCAGATTTAAACCAGAAAGTCGGAAGCTCACCTCCTTGTGACAGTCTCTCCACTGCTGCCTCTGCGAGCCCACGCTGCGAGCGTCGGTGTCAGCGGTAAACTGCGCAGGCGCGTAGCAGTTAGCGACGCAACGGCGTGGGGCGGGGACAAATTGTAAGAGGCGGGGCGAATAGACCGAGCAGCCTGTAGGGAAACACGGCGGTGCGTCAGAGAGGCGGGGCTTCATCCCTAAATACCGAAAACTAATTCTGGCTCTTGTAGACCGTCTGCTAACCACAAAAGTCTGCGGTTGGAACACACATGGCGCTTCATGGAAATTCTAGGGAGCAAGTCTACTCTGGTCTATAGGGTCTCCATGAGTCTCCTAAATAGTTGTTTTCAAGTAGCCTAGACTCATCGTGACCCTCTAGACTGGATAAAACTACCCGCATAGGGCTTCCAAGGCTGTAACCTTTACAGAAGCCGACTGCAACGTCTTTGTCCTGTGAAGGAAACCTCCGAGCTTTTCATGCAACAGCCAAGCACTCAAGCCCTGCGCCACCAGGGCTTCTTGCCTAGTTTCCCAAACCTCTCCTTTTCCCACATTTGGAAACCCTTGAATGTCTTTAGTATGGTGTGGAGAAGGGTTTCTTTCCGCCTGTTTTAGTGTTTCAGTTTAAGGTACTAATTAAAGAGTTGTGGGACTTCCGTTTTACACGGAAACCGTGGGGGCATAGCAGTTAAGAGGTATGGCTGTAAAGTAAGATAGGGGCAGTTCAAATCTGCCAGACGCTCCTTGCAAATCCTGTGGGGCAGCTCTGCCTTATAGGGTCACTGTGAGTCTACTCTGACCTATAGGTTCACTATGAGTCGGAATCGACTTGACGGCAATGTTTTTCTGAGGGGGGAGTAGGTATGTTTTACGTTAAAAGCTGCCGTGTTTTCCTTACAGTAACTTTACAATGGTTTAAACGCACAGTAGTTTTTGGAGAGGACGAGGCGGTGGTGAGTGAGGGGTCAGGGCCCTGAGACCTTGGTAAGGGTTGATATTTGGAATATTCGGGAATGTCAACCAAAATTGAAATACAAACAGTTTAAGAAAGGCTGGAAAGACAGTCATGATATGGGACTGTAGAGTCCCTGAAGCAACACAAGAAAAACGGGTGTGCAGTCCAAGAACTCTACTAAAAGACCTGAATTGATAATGGTCCAACAGCTTGAAGGGTCTCTTGGGTACACGGCCCCTAGACCTGCTGCTGCCCCTGCCCAGAAACCAGTGGTAAAGTCAGCTCTTCAGACAAGAATGGGCTGGACTCAGGGACACAGTGTGACCATATCCTACATATACTTTTTGGTTCTATGCATTTATAGGAAGCCATCCTACTGGTCTCTTTCTAGATTGGAGTCTGCTCCTATGGAAATGTCTGATCCTCAATGTCCTGGCCTGCTGTTTCATGGTCTTTTGGTAGAATGATCCTTTCCTATTACTCGTAAGGAAACCCTGGTTTCCTAGTGGTTCAGTGCTACGTCTTCTAACCACAAAGTCAGCAATTTGAATCCACTAGGTGCTTCCTGGAAACTATTGAACAGTTCTACTCCGTCCTATAGTGTTGCTATGAGTCAGGATCAACTTCATGGCAGTGGATTTGGTTTTATTACTCATAAGGAAACCCTGATGGCATTGTGGTTAGCTGCTGTGGCTGCTAACCATAAAGGTCAGCAGTTCAGATCTGCCAGACACTCCTCAGAAACTTTAAGGGGCAGTTTTACTCTGTCTGCAGGGTAGCTGTGAGTCAGAACCGACTTGATAGCAGTGGGTTTGGTTTATTAATGGAACAACACTCTGTTGAAGGTGGCTCTGAATACACTGATCATGATGATTTAGTTATTGTTTGTATCAGTTCTTCATCCCTCCTCATATTCTCATTCAAACTGTCAGCATAATGTATGTTAGAGAGCCCTTGGGTAGCACAACAGTTAAGCATTGCAATACTAGTCAAAAGGTTGGCAGTTCGAAACCACTCAGAAGCACCTTGGAAGACAGGCCTAGCTGTCTGCTTTCTAAAGATGTTAGCCTTCACACCCCTATGAGCAGTTCTGCTCTGCATACATGCGGTCACTATGCATAAGAATTAACTTGCTGGCAACTAACAACAGTGTATGTCAAAAGTCAAGATCCTTGTTCTTTTAGGGTACATAGGTGCTGTAGTCATCTAGTACTGCTCTAAAAGAAATACCACAAAGTAGAGAGCTTTAACAAAGGGAGGTTTATTCTTACACAGTCCAGTAGGCTACAAGTCCAAATTCAGGATGTCCGCTCGGGGGAAGGCTTTCCCCCTTGTCATCTCGGGAGAAAAGACTTCTTGTTGGCATCAGTCATTCAGAGAGCATCTTGCCACAGGAACCTCAGGTCTGAAGGACATGCTCTCCTCCTGGTGCTGCTTTCTTGATGGTATGAGGTTCCCAACCCTCTGCTTGCTTCCCTTTCCTCTTAATCTTTTGTAGGATAAAAGGTGGTACAAGCCACACTCCAGGGAAATTCCCTTTATAGTGAATCAGGGAGGTAACTTTAGGAAGGGATTTACAGTCCCACCCGAATCCTCTTTAACATACGGCATAGAAAAATCACAAAGTGGAGGGCAATAACACAATACTGCACAATCAGACAAATTTGTATACATATTTTTGGAGGGACACAATTCAATCCATGACAATCTGTATGAATGAACCTACTGTAAAAAATAGCGTAGCAGAATCTGACCTCCATTACCATCAGCATAAGCCCAAAGTGGATTCACTGCACTCTACCCATCTAATGAAAGAGACCTGTCATCTCATTCGTCACTTCTCAGAAACCATCGTGGGATCATATAAAAGGCTGGTCATGAAGGCAGAATGACAAGATTTGAAACCCTACGTAGAAAGTCATGAATGGTAATGGAGCCTTACCAAGAAACTTCAAATAACTGAAAATATTTTAATGAACAAAGATAAAAAATGGATCTTTCCACACGTCATTGTTTAGTGACACACAATGCCTTTTGTGTCAAGAGATTTTGACCATCAACTACAATGTAAACTGTAAATCTGAAGCTGATTTATATTTAAAGACCAGCTATTTATTTCTCCCTAGTATGAATTTTCATGTGTAGCAGATCTTTTTGTGAATAACATGCACATTATACTTCTTTTTCCAACTGTACAATCCTGTCCATGCATTATTTCATAAGTGTACTAGGCTTTCTTTTTTTTAACTTTGCTTCAATTTCTATTTCTTATCACATGGAAATTTCATGTAAGGTAGATATTGATTATATAATACTTGTCATTTAATCAAAAGTATTTACCAGTAGATTGAAAGTGATATGAAATTTCACTTCTGTAATACCTTGTTAAAACACTGTCATCATTTTTGTGAAGGGACCAGAGGGACATCATGTGGAAGCCAAAAAGTATGAATGCACAAAGAACTACAAATTCCTGAGTAAGAAGTGATCTCAGGCCTAAAACCAAGAAATAAGATTTTAAAAATATATTTTATTGTTTTCATAGATCCTAAACTGAAACACAATTTAGGATAATCAGTCTTTGAATTCAGCAAGTGAGTTTCCGGGAGAAACTGCATTTTCATCTTAAAAGAGACAATTTTAGTTTATTCATTCATCATCCTCCACCTCCTGGAAGTCTTCAGAGTGGAATCCTTCATCTGAAGTATCTCAAGCTGTCAGCAGATGTCTTCCGTGACTTCTGAACTGATGCTATCATTGTTTCTGCCGCTGGCATCTGTATCTTTGTCGTCATTATTCAGTTATTCCTGACTCTGCTTGTAAACAGTCCCAGCCTTTCTGAAGCCATTGGGGATGGTTTCTGGAGTTATTTTCACCCAAACAGATGCCAACCCACTGGCAGACCCATATGTGGTACCTTCAGTCGTCTTGACAGTAAGAACCTGTAAGTCCCAGATTTCACCCATCCCTCCCACTCTCTTCTGATCAAAGTCTTGAATGGGTAGTTAATGGCTGCAGCTTGCAGGGGAGACCACCAGGTATGACTGGTAGTAGGCATCAGTTAATACAACGGTGAACTTTTTTTTCCTTTGTGGGCAGCCATGGCATCAAGTTAGTAAAGACCTCCTCCTCCTCAAAAAGAATCCACCTTGCCTAGTCCTATAACACTTATCTACCCATACTTTCGCAATGCCACAGTCCACCCATCTCTTCTTATTACAATGAACACACTGGCAGGGAGCTGTAGGGGGCATTTCCCTGGAGTATGGCTTGCCCCACCCTTAAGCTTTTCAGCCTGCAAGAGATAAAAGGAAACAGAAACAAAGAGAATTGGGAGCCTGGCACCATCAAGAAATGTGCACCGGTAGAAGAGCGCGTCCTTGAGACCTGAGGTTCCTGCGCCAAGATGCTCCCTGGGCTGACCTGTATGGGAGTTATATATTCTTAACATGACTGCAGCCCTTTTGAGCCACCATAAGCTACTTACCACAACTCTACCTAACCTTTTGTACTAGCGGACACAATATTACATCTTGAGTCCTTTAAACTAGAAGTAACCTAAAAGTACATCCAGATCAAAGAGATAAATCACAGAAAACCGCTCCCTTTCAGAAAAGGCATTAAACAGATGTCTTTAACTCTTTGATGATAAACAGATTAACCTCCCTGTCACGGGTTAAATTGTTTCCCCCCCAAAATACGTGCAGCCGTGTGGCTGGGACATGATTCCCAGTATCTTGTGACTGTCTTCCATTCTGTGGTTTCACTAAACTGTATGCTAAAGGAGCTGTAAATTCCTGCATAGGATTACTTCCTTGCTCTGCTGTGGGGGGAGTTCCTGGAGTATGGCTTGCCCCACCCTTAAGCTTTACAGCCTGCAAGAGATAAAAGGAAACAGAAACAAAGAGAATTGGGAGCCTAGCACCATCAAGAAATGTGCGCGTCCTTGAGACCTGAGGTCCCTGCACCAAGACACTCCCTGGACAAAGACTGATGCAATACCGGTCTTTCCTCCAGAGCCGATAAGGGGAAATCCTTTCCCTGGAGTGGACACCCCAAATGTGGACTTGCAACCTACCGGACTGTGTAAGAATAAATCTTCCTTTGTTAAAGCCATCCACTCTGTGGTATTTCTGTTAGAGCAGCCCTAGCTGACTAAAATACTCCCCTTGTACAAACTATAAATACTCCAATAAAGCTCATTTCTGGGCTCTCGGCTGTGATGACCATTAGCCCCCTGATCCCACTTTTTCGTGTCTTTTAATCTCTACGTCGCCTCCATCTCTGACCCCGTTGGTCAGGGTACTCTCCATACCCAACACACCTGAACTGCAACAGTAGAGACAGCTTGATTTTGGTCTTGGGAAACAATCCACTCTTTCAAGTCACTCTCCAGCTGAGGCCATTTCACTTTGGGTACGCAATGGCAGTGTTTATGCGAATGCGTTTCCTACAGCTCCGTTTCTTTTTCTGCATTTGTGAATGAATGGCTTTCCAATCTTGGCTTCCCTCTTTCTTGCCCTAATGCACAAGCATTCCTTCTACCATTGCAACAATTTTCAGTTTGAAATTGATAGTGTTAAGACTTCCACTTAATTCTTGGCATGATCTTAAAGAGCTTAGGAAATTATATATGGGCATGGGTTACAGCCCTGTGGTGCAGTGGCTAGAGCTCAGCTGCTAACACAAAGGTCAGCAGTTCGCATCTCCCAACCGCTCCTTGGAAACCCTGTAGGGTAGTTCTGCTCTGGTCTATAGGGTTGCTATGAGTGAGAATTGACTGGAAGGCAACAGGTTTGGCTTCATGTGTGTTAATTTAGCCTATGCAGGAAACTTGGAAACCTAGGTGCTCTTTGGAAGCTTTATGGGGCAGTTCTATTCTGTTCTATTAGCTTGCTATGAGTCAGAATTCACTCAATAGCAACAGGTTTGGCTTGGGTTGGGTTATGTAGGAAACTTAGGAAAAGTTGTGTACCTGTGATTAATATAGTTCATTTTAGAATATGATCTCTACCACAAGCTCTTATTAAAATAAGGGAGTTAAGAGATCTTACCCTGAACTTTGGAAAATTGGCTGGTATTCAATCAGTGTTGTTCTTTTAAAAAAACTAAGATTTAGGTATATAAACTGAAAAAATATGCACAATGTAATTGGTAGCTAATTCTAGCAGAGACTGGAAAATTCAAATGCATAGTACATAAGACACAGGGTCCTTTTATAGGTCTGTGCTCCCAGACTTGTGATTAAGGTGACTTATGATCACTGAGGAAACCCTGGTGGTGTAATGGTTAACTGAAAGGCTGGCAGTTCAAATCCTCCAAGTGCTCCTTGGAAACTCTATGGGGCAAGCCTACTCCGTCCTGTAGGGTCTGTGCTCCCAGACTTGTGATTAAGGTGACTTATGATCACTGAGGAAACCCTGGTGGTGTAATGGTTAACTGAAAGGCTGGCAGTTCAAATCCTCCAAGTGCTCCTTGGAAACTCTATGGGGCAAGCCTACTCCGTCCTGTAGGGTCACTATGGGTAACAATTGACTTGATGACCCTGAGTTTTTCTTTTTTTTTTATTATGATTGAAAGAAAATGTACATTCCCATATCTTTTTTAATGATCTGTTTTAGTTGTCTAGTGCTGCTTTAACAGAAATGCCATAAGTGGATGGCTTTAAAAAGAGGAATTTTATTTGTCACAGTCCACTAAGTTAAAAGTCCAAATTCAGAGTCAGCTCCAGGGGAAGCCTCTCCCTGCCAGCACTGGAGGAAGGTCCATGTTGTCAATCTTCCCCTGGACAGGAAGCTTTTGAGGTGCAGGGACCCCATCCTTTCCAAAGGATGCACTGCAGGCACATTATGTATTGAATCTTGCTCTGCCAACCCAACTGCCACCCATCTACTCTGATTAACATCATAGAGGCAAGAATTCCAACATGGAGGAACATCACATAATACCAGGAATCATGCCCAGTCAAACTGCTACATATTTTTTTAGGGAACACAATTCAATCCAGGACATCCCACCCTTTGTTCTCTGAAAGACAAAAACAAACAAACAAACAAGAAAAAAACACATCCTTGTAACATAAAACATATTCATCCCATCATAGCACAAGTCTTAAAGTCTAAAGTCCAAAATCCAGAAATTCCTTTTCAGCTATGAAATCCAGAACACAAGTTATCTGCTCCAAAACACAATAGCAGGCACAGTTAAAGATACTTCCATTATAAGGGGAAGAAATCACAGGGAAAGAAAGCACTTAACAGGACAACAAGCAAATTAAGAGAACACATCACATTAGCTCTCAAAGCTTTGAAAAGAATTTTCCATTCTCTAAGACATTTTACACAATGGCCCAGCCCTCCAGACTCTAGTATCAGCCACCCTCTTCAGATTTTAAGTGGAAGCCCCCAGCCCTGTACTACAGTTCTGCCTTCCAGGCCCACAGGGATAGCAACTCTTGCTCCGTTGGCTTCAGGCACACAAGTTTCCAAGTACTTATGAGTGACAACTCTACAATTAGAAACATCAGGGGCCATGGCTCCATCTTTTCAAGTCCCTGAGGTCATGGCTGTAACTTTGAGACGGAGGCAGCTCAGATTCTTATGCTGTCTCGTCAGCTTCTGCTTCCTGTCCTCATGGTCTGGGCCTCAGGCCCACATCTGCCCTGCAGGGACAAGTGCTCCAAAGCTCTGTAGCTCCAGTGTTTCAAGAGCCCAGAGGTACCACATTCGGTCAGGTAGCCTCCTGCACACAGGAACTCAGATCTCTTGCTCCTTGAGTCACCAAGGCTAGCTCCACCGATTCAAGTGTTGTCATGGATTGAATTGTGTCCCCCCAAAAATATGTGTAGCCATGTGGCTGGGCCATGATTCCCAATATTCTGTGATTGTCCTCCATTTTGGGATTTTCCTGTGCTGTATGTTAAAGGATTACGGTGGGACTGTAAATCCCTTCAGAAGATCACCTCCCTGCTCCACTGTAAAGGGAGTTTCCTTGGAATGTGGCTTGCACCACTCTTAATCCTTTCATCCTGCAAGAGATAAAAGGAAAGGGAAGCAGGTAGAGAACTGGGAACCTCATACCATCAAGCAAGCAGCACTGGGAGAAAAGCACTTCCTTCAGACCTGAGGTTCCTGTGCCAAGATGCTCCCGGACAAAGACTGATGCAATACTGGGCTTTCCTCCAGAGCTGATAAGGGGGAAAGTCTTTCACTGGAATGGACATACTAAATTTTGGACTTGTAGCCTACCGGACTGTGTAAGAATAATCTTTCCTTTGTTAAAGCCATCCACTCTGTGATATCAATTTCTGTTACAGCAGCATTAGCTGATTAAAACAAGTGCCCAGAGGCACCCCACTTCACCAGGAAACCTCTGTGCACAGGCACTCAGCTCTCTGGCTCTGTGGGTCAGCTCCAGCACTATCTCACACTGGTGTGGTTCTGCTGTTGCCGCTGCCACTGGTTCTCTGTTGTTTCTCAACATCTGCACCTTTTTCGGTGTTAACAACTCTCTTTGGTTCCTTCTGAGTCTTCTATCATTCACTTCCACACTGTAGGCATTTGTTAGGGCAGCACGCTATTCCCTTGGTACCAAATTCTCTCAGGCTGGGTTGTCTAGAGAAGAAAAACCAGTAACACATATAATTAATATACAAGGAAAGATGTGTATAAAGGAAACAGCTCATGCACTTGTAGAAGCTTAACTGTCCCAAGTCCTGGCACAAGCCTCATGTGGCCACAGGAGCTGGTAAAACCAAGGTCAGCAGGTCAGAGACTAGAGTTCTAAATACCAGTTATCACCATGTGACCAGTTGCAGAAACGAGGACAATAATTAAGAGTGTTTCTGCTTTACATGTGTGTATCAGGTATTTTTGTCTACTTATAAAATATGAGATGTAAATGGGGTGAGTGCACTTTCAGTTGTATATGTGTTAGTTATATCATGTTAGACATAAGTGTGACTTTGTATTCCTTCAGAGACTATGGATGGTAAACTGAGATGAGTACAGATGCCATGCTGACAAGGAGTAGACTGCGGTGGTTAAGACTGTTGTCAACTTGGCTGGACAAGGATTCTCCACATGTGGCAGCTGTATCAAGTGGCAGGGGTGGGGCCTGTGGTGGCTTCCCGCCCCTCAGCTCTCACCTGTCTGCCTTCCACTGCTTGCTTCCTGTCTGCTCACGATGTCAGCAGCTCCTGCTCCCTTCTCTCTTTGCATCTGGTTCCTGGGACCTGAATTAGTAGCTGCTGGATTCATCAATCTTTACAGCCGGCAAGTGAGAGTCCTGTTCCCTGACGGGCCAATCCTGGATGTGCCAGCCCCTGCAGCTCCATAAGTCAGCAGCGACCTTGTAGTCTCGTCTGCCAGCTTGGGATCCACCAACCTATAGAGCCTGGTGATCTAGAACTCTAGTCTCACCTACCAACCTTGAGCTCACCAGCTCCTGTAGCTGCATGAAGCTTGTGCCAAGACTTGGGACATTCAGCTTCTACAACTGCATGAGCTGTTTCTTTTATACAAATCTTTCCTTGTGCACAGTATATGTGTTACTCGTTTTCCTTCCCTAGAAAGCCCAGCCTAAGACATGATCATTGATAAACGACACTGATAAAAAGAAGACATAATTAGACTGCGAAGTAAACAGGCCTAATGTAACCTAAAACAGGCACTCAGCTGCAGACTGAAGGTCAGCAGGTAAAACCCATCAGGCCACTCCAGGAGAGAAAGGTGGCAGTCTGCTTCCATGAAGATTACAGCCTTGGGAAACCTATGGCGCAGTTCTATTGTGCCCTATAGGGCTGCTGAGTCTGCACTGACTCAGTGACAATGGGTTTTGGAGCACAAGCTAAAACAATTGGATAATGTTTTCACATTTAACTGTTGAGCTAATTCACTATAATTATCAACTTAAATTTAGAGAAACACACACATAATTTCAACTGCTTGTTTTCCTAGTACCAGGAGACTACCAAAGATAAGTTCTTGGACATGGCTTATAGGTTTATTATACAATTACAATCAAAAGTAACATTGTTGTGGACTGTTTTTATATGCATAAGCAGAAGATTAAATGAAATGAATATCTGTACTGTGGAAAGACGGTGATTAGGCCTACATTCACTTCTGAAGGAAAACCTGGTGGTGTAGTGGTTAAATGCTACAGCTGTTAAACAAAAGGTCAGCAGTCCAAATCTGCCAGGCATCCCTTGGAAACTCTTTGGGGGCAGTTCTACTCTGTCTTACAGGGTCACTATGCATCAGCATCGACTCAATGGCAGTGAGTCTGATTTTTGGTTTGAGTCATTTCTGGAAATGTCAGGAGGCATGTAGTATATGCATGACTGCACTATTGCATATTTTTACTTAATTTCATCATTTCTGCTCATTGTATGTGTATGCCTTTTATTTATGAAAAAATAGGGTAATAAATTGTGAGATTGGGAAAAGGATTTACCAAATTGTTTATAAGGTTTCTTTCCAATATGAATTCTCTCTGGACCTCAAATGTGTAAATGCTTGACAAAAGCTTACCTAATACAAAACATTTGCAAGTTCCCAGAATGAATTCTCTATTTACAAGCTGTAAATTTCAGGTAATGACTTGCTTTATAGATTGTACTTACCATTTTACTCCAGAATATATTTTCTGGTGTTGGGGCAAGTCTACTATGTCCTAGTCAGAGTTGCTGTGAATTGGAATCGACCAACTTGTTTTAGTGAGGAGTAAGCCCCATTTAAAGGTTTTGCCACTTATTACATTACCACTTACTAGGTCAGTTGTAAGATTTGAATTCTGACTGAAGTTTATGCCACATATATTTATATGGCTGCTTACCAGTATGAATTCTGGCATCTATTGAAGAGGCAGAGTTAAAGGCTTTGTCACACACATTACATTTGTAAGATTTCTGCACCAAATTTTCTGATATTCTGTAAGGTTTGCTCTTTGGGTAAAAGCCTTCCCACATTCCTTACATTTGTGAGGTTTCTTCTCTAGTATCAATTTTCTCACGTTGCACAAGGTGTGTTCTTTGGATAAATGCCTAACCATATTTGATATACTCTTAAGGTCTCTCTCCAGTATGAATTCTCTCATGAGCTCTAAGGCCTGAATTTCAACTCAAGACTTTGCCACTTTTATATAGTTTCTCACCAATATGCATTCTCTGATGTCTGGTTAAGCTTCAGCTTTAGTTAAGGATACTCCACATATGTTACATGTGTAAGGTTTCTCTCCAGCATGATCTTTCCAGTGTTCTACTAGTTTTGGTCTTCAGGTAAAAGCATTACCACATTCAATACATGTGTAAGGTCTCTCTCTAGTATGAATTCTCTGATAGATTGTAAGGCCTCAGTGTTGACTAAAGGTCTTGCCACATACATTAATGTGGGTTTTAACCAGTATGGATTTTCCGATGTCTAGAAAGATTTGAGCTGAAGTGACAGGCTTTACCACAAGCATTACACCTGTAAGGTTTCTCTCCAATACGGATTCTTTGATGAGCTTCAGAATGTTCATTTTGACTGAAGACCTTCCCCCACACATTACATTTATAAAATTTCTTTCCACTATGGATCCTTTGATGTTCAATGAAGTCTGAGCCACTATAAAAGGCACTGAGGCTTCTGTTATGGGGTTGTAATCACTCCTTTGTCATTCCTTTCATTATCTGCCCACAACTCTCAAATTCATGTATACTTTCCTTGACTTGCCTAAAGTCAAAATCTTTGGTGCCAAGACTTTTGTGTCTTTTCAATATCACTCTCTGGAATAATTCTGTTTTATCAGCGATCTCTTTTGGTGATAACTCCTTGGTCACAGTTTTAGAAAAAACATCTAAAAGATATAAAGAACCACAAGCTTCCTATTAATACAAGTTGGAAACTAACATAGAAAAACATACTTTTTTGTTACGAAATTAAGATTTCTGAAACTTCTACCCTAAGGCCTTGTAATGATTAGGAACACAAAAGTATTATGATTCCTTAATAAAGAAATGATTATATCTAATTAAAATTATTTTCAAGACAGTTAAATTTCACATACTCTACAACTATACTACTTAAGCTATGTAAAAATTTAAGCCTTAAGAAAAATCTATCATTATACAGCACACATCAGTTGACAAAGGTATGTAACTGGCTCATATTAGTAAATAAAATATTATTTTAAAGCATACTGAAGCTCAAATATTGTTTAAAAATCAATACTAAAGCATAGGCCACTCATTGCTGTCCAGTCAATTCTGACTCAGAGTGACTCTGGGGGACAGAGTAGAACTGCCTTATAGAGTTTCCCAGAAGCGTCTGGTGGATCTGTACTGCCATCTTTTTGGTCAGCAGCCATAGCATTTAATCACTCTGCCACCAGAGTTTCTGACCTAATGCTAAGTAATCCTAAATAAAGCTTTCTAAGAAGAAGATAAGTAAGTGGCAATTCGAATTGCAAAATAAAAAAAATAATCACAAGTAAGCTAAGGAAGAATCTGAGTAAACACTACTGTATTCATGTAGAATAGGCATTTGAAACATTAACCACTGGTGTATGGCAGTCATGTTCCACACTAGATACTGAGAAACAGTCAACTATAAATCATAACAAAAGCTACTTCACAACACTATCTAGTAAAACATGAACAATCCAACAAGTACATAATAACCAAAAAAGTCAAACCCACTGCTGTCGAGTTGATTTCAACTCATAACAACCCCATAGGACAGAGGAGAACTGCCCCACATAGTTTCCAACGAGCACCTGGTGGACGTGAACTGCCAGTCTTTTGGTTAGCAGACACAGCACTTAACCACTATGCCATTAGTGCAAAAATACAAAATCACAGTACATGGCATTATCAAGAATTCTCCTTTAAGACAAGGAATTTCAGAAGGAAGACACAGTAAGTGAAAAACAACATATGTTGAGAATACCTGTTTTTGAAACATGTTCATGTAAATACAGTATTTAAAATAAATCCACTGATTATCCCTTTATTACTAAATGAATAAACCAAAGTGCCAAATGGCTTGTATAGAATGGTCGTAGCAGTTAAGTGTAGAAACATTTTCTGGCAGTTCTACTGAGACCCAGAATGAATGCACTGCAGAGAGAGGTGGTGAACAACATAAGCAGGCAATGACAACCAGAGAACAACAACAGGACAGCATGAGGATGTGAATCAATGAGGAAAAGATGAATGTTAGACTATACTGACTTTTAAAGAAAGATGAGGAACACACGAGGCATCAAATGTTAAGCGGAGAATGTAATTTCCAAACTTTTACTAATTTTGTGGTGAATGCAGGCATTGTTAAGTGGTAGGAGTGGAGATGTACATGAAGTGCAAGACACTGGGTAAGTTTCTTGTAAAATACAATATATTTAAATATTAGTTCAAGATACAAAGATGTATGTGATCAATCTAGACAGCAATAGTAATTAATGAGGTATTTGTACCAGAAGATAACTTTATTAAAATATAAACAAAACCCAACAAAGTTGAGAATATTTAAAATATACCATAGAAAAATCAACATATTTTATGCAACAAATTGTGCTGTGTTAATTTTATGGTATCTGTCAGATTAAGACAGTTACTTAATAGAAAGGGTATTGTCATGGATTGAATTGTGTCCCCCCAAAAACGTGTGTAGCCATTTGGCTGGGCAATGATTCCCAATATTTTATGATTGTCCTCCATTTTGTGATTTTCCTACGCTGTATGTTAGAGGATTAGGGTGGGATTGTAAATCCTTTCATAAGATCACCTCCTTGCTCCACTGCAAAGGAAATTTCCCTGGAGTATGCCTTGCACCACCCTTTATCCTTTAATCCTACAAAAGATAAAAGGCAAGGGAAGCAAGCAGAGAGTTGGGAACCTCACACTATCAAGAAAACAGCACTAGAAGAAGAGCAAGTCCTTCAGACCAGAGGTTCCTGCACCAAGATGCTCCCTGGGCAAAGAGTGATGCAACGCAGGGACTTTCCTCCAGAGCCAACAAGGGGGAAAGCCTTCTCCTGGAGCAGACATCCTGAATTTGGACTTGTAGCCCACTGGACTGTATAAGAATAAACTTTCCTTTGTTAAAGCCATCCACTTTGTGGTATTTCTGTTACAGCAGCACTAGTTGACTAAAATAGGTATATTCCAAAGACACAGTAAATTCCTAAGATTAAAAAAATCAACTAATTTAAATGGGAAAAGTAAGTCTGACAGTACAGTGCAGTCAACTATTACCTGGCCCTTCTAACCATAGTCTTGTTAACTTCCACAAAACGATGGGGGAGGGCTATGTAAATAAGCTGCCTAAGCCAAGCCAAGCCAAGCCAAGCACTGGCCTACCAAATGATCAGGTTTTCTATGCAAATAAGGTACATGGAAACCTTGTGGGGGTGGGACTATGAAAATAAGGTACACAAAACTGGTCAGCTTGGCCATTTCACTAGGCTTAAAAGAAGCCCATCCCAGAGGCTAGGGGTAGGGAACCTCCATATCGTCAGGAAGAGGAGCTGGGAACCCAATTTGTTCTTTGGTCCTGGACTCCCTGAGAATGTCCAACACCCACAGGACAGATAGAACTGTCATACCAGAGACAGAGCAAAACAGTGAGAAGTGGTGACAAGCACAGGAGAGTCCAGTGGCAGAGAAACAGCACTAGTAGAAGCAGGGCACCAGTGCAAGAAGGCAAAGTCACATCCTGGCCCACAGAGGGGGCTGCAGTGGGCATGCTGATCTATTGAGTGACAGAATGGAGCGTCTCTGGAATGGAAGCTGGCTCGCAGTATGGGGTGCTTCTAGGCATCTGTTGGTGGGGCTAGACTTGCAAATTCAAGAAGCAAGAGAACTGCGCACCTTTAGGTCAGAGGCTTTGAAAGAGAGGGATGCCTCCACCCATTAATCAGCAGAGCTAAACAACTTTGTAATATTTGCCTGAAGAAGCCAGAGGCCAGCCCTGAGTTGTGGCTGAGGCTGAGGCTGAGGACCCAGGCCAAACACGACAGCCCAGCCCGAAAGTGTGTGCCTGATGACAGCAGCCAAGAAACAGGCCTAATTGAGGAACTGTATCCTGAATTATTCCTGTTACCTCCAAGTTGATCCTGAGCCTGAACTGTAACCTCTTCCTTCCCTTAATCCCCTAAACTATAACTATGACCTCTGAGCTCTGTATGTCCACTGCAGTGAATTATCGAGCCCAGCAGAGAAGTCAAGAGTGCCCTGGGATCTGATATCAGAACTCATTACATGGTTGGAAACTGAAACTACGTCTGAGCTCTCCCTTATAGGAATCAGCTTGATAGGGTACTGGAAGAGTGGGGTGCTTCTGGGCATGTGTCTGCAGAGCTAAAAGAGTTGTCACACTTGCTGAGCAGGGAAGGCAGGGGCCAATAGGAGGACTGTCCTGAGGTGCCCTAGAGAAACCTGTCTTGAGAGGGCCAACAGGAGACCTGTCCTCAGGGGCTGAGAGGCCCAGTGTTGAAAGTGGGTGTGAAAGAGAGAAGTGCTTGCTTGCTGGCATGGCTGAGGGAGCAGAGAGCTGCCCTGCCCTCAAGAAGGCCGACTGTGCCTCCACTTTCTGAGCTTGATCCTGAGCTGCAGCCTATTGATCCTGATCCCATGTTACTTCCTTAATAAACCACATATATCTGTAAGCATGTCCTGTGAGTTCTGTGTGCCCACTGCAATGAATTATCAAACCCAGCAGAAAAGCACAGAGTACAGATGGGAGAGTGCCTCATGTCAGAAGTGGCAAAAAGGTTGGAGTGCGCAGGTTACATCTGACCTGCACAGCAATCAACTTTGGGCTCATTCGGCCTTTCACTCTCCTGAAATTAGGCAAGGTCTGCCGGTATTGCCATCAATGCAAACAAGAAAAGATATGAACAAAAAGATGCACAGGAACAAGTCTCTTAGGGGTCCTGAGCTAACACCAAAAGGCAGTAGTCCGGGTACGAGGCTTTGGTGTCCTCAGGGAACTGTCCCAGGGAGTCACAATCCTCTCCCACACAAGTGTTCTTAAGAACTGGTATGTTTCCAGAACTTCCAAGTGTAAAATGTTTAATGGGCTTTACGGCATCCTGGTTGGAGCAGTGATTTAGAGCTCAGCTGCTACCCAAAATGTCAGCATTGTAATCCACCAAATCCTCTTGGAAACCATGAGGCAGTTCTACTCTCTTCTATAAGGAAGCTATGAGTTGGAGCTGACTTGATGGCAACGGGTTTGGTTATTCTGGTTTTGTCCGGTCCTGTGTAAGCCCTCATTACACAGTCACCACTGACAGATTCATGCATGGCTAAGGACAGCCGATAGGGTCGGCTTTGTGATGCCCCCCAATCATGTGCATAAATTGTAAAGTGTTACCTGGCATTTTATGAAAGCAAAGACACCTTGCCTACCTCGAAAATTCCAAGAGTTATATTTCAGGAATCAATTACCAAGGCCAAGTTGATTTCTTTGTCTAACGGCCACATCAGGACACGGCAGTCTTATAAACCTCAGCTCTAATCCATATGAACTGGGAACTGGGGATGAGATGGAATGAACTACAGAATGAGACAACAAGACAACAAGAGGACACTTGTAAGTCTTCCTTGTCCCGCTTAGAGACAAGTCAACCAAGACCTCAGCGGGACCACAAAATTGCACGCTACAGGTCATAACAGACTTCGCCTTTGTTTCTGCTCGAAGAGGAACAGCACTGGGGGGATGAACTCTTACACATCTGAAGAGTGGTATGTAGACAGGCAAGCAAGAAAATAAAGAAGTGAAGTTTACCTTGAGACATTACCAGAATAAAACTGGTGTGTTCCTATTTGGGTGGTTTGTCAAAGAAAGTTTGATTTGTGATTGCTTCTCTAACTACTTGAGTTCTTACTTATGTTCAAATCTTGACACGCTCCCACCTACCTGGGGAGTTTGCTTCATCCATCCTGTTGTTACGGTCCAAGAGTGTGTTCCTTTCTTCAAAACGGAGATAATATCTATCCTACAGGGAGAGATTCTTGCTTCTAAGAAAAAGAAACATGATACGCTATAGCTCTTCCAGAATAAAATCCAGGTGATTTGTTAAGTTTTGACTGTCACTGATGACTTCAGAAAATAATTTTAAAGGTTCATTCACTGACTGCCACCTTCAAAATGCTTCAATATTTTAAATATGCAGATATTTAGCTCTTTTCCAACAACTGTGAGTCAGGAGAGACTCAACAGCAATAGTTTCTTTTCTTTTTAAACTGACTCAAAAGTACACAAGTCACAGAATTCAATATACTAAAAGTAAGCCTTTAGGTACACGTAGAAATCTGAATTGGTGTATGTTTTTGCTATGCATATTCTCAACAAGAACAACAATAAAATAACTTACACTAAAAAAATGACTTCTAAGAGAAAAAATTATTTGGCTGTTTACTCATGTTTACGTTTTAACTATTGATTTTTGCCTTACAGGATAAAAATGTTAAGCTTTGGGAAAAATGTACAATTAATATTTTAACATAAAAGATAAAAACACTACTCATTAGGCAAGAGAACGGAATATACATACTTCATCTTTTCACCAACATTAGTTAATGTTGTGTATTATAAATTTTATAATAAAATACCTTCAGTAATAAAGTAATGAAATATATTTAAAAAATTAAAGTAAGCCTGAAAGTTTTGTGTTTACTCAAGCCCTGGAAATGGCAATGTTTTAGCACAAAGCAGGCAGATCATCTGAAAAAGACCAAAATCCAGATAGCCAGATACTGGGTTATAAAGCTTTTCATTTCTGAATCGATGTTCAGGGACCATCTTAAGAATAGAGATTTGGGAAGACATTAAGCAGCATTGGGGCTTCCAAGAGAATCACAATGGAAAATACACAGACACACAGGTCAGACCCCAACTTCTGGAGGGAAGTTACGCTCACCTAGGGAGGTGAGGTCCCTGCAATTCTTCAACACCACGTCCCCGTCCAAAGCCCTCTGAGCAGGGTCTGGCAGTCCCTCTCCTGAGAAGACTCCACAGCCACATCCCTGCATGTGAACAGTCCCTAAAATGAGAAATCCTTTCACCAAGTACACAAGGGAGCATTTTAATTTTCAAGAAAGTGATACAGTTAAATATATACAAACCAATTCTGTTGATCTGAGCATTTTAACATATTTGCATAAAATGTTATGTAAGTTATATGTCCCTAATTTTGTTCTGTCTTATTTTACCAGCAGCATATATGAAATTCCTCAAATTTTTGTGGACAATGAAAACAGCAACTTACCCCAGTTCAAACTGTTTCCAAGTGGCAGACGCAGCACCTAAATGCAAATCAACAGGCTTCAGCACTAGATCGAAAGAATCAGTTAAGTGACAGATACAGCATTAAGAAGGGTGTTCAAAACGGGATTCCAAACAACCTTATGAAAACTGTGGGGTGTATTACATGGGCCATGTCCACATCCATGAGAAGAAGCCTCTTTCAGGATCAGCAATTAACTGCTGGTGGCAAGGAGATACCCTGACACACTTGTTTAAGGTCACTCCCTGGGTCTCAGAGACGATGGGAAGTGGGGGGCGGGGGTAATTCAGGAATCGACCAAATCTAGACATATTTCTCTTTCACCCACTGAGGCAAAAAATGCCAGTATCAAATGTTCTGTCTGCCAGCCAGAGACTGGCGACGACTGCGGCACAGATTCCTAGGCGGAAGGCACAACACACCAGCGGCACGGCCAGACTGACGCTGGCCGCTCTGGGGTGCCGCAGTACTCTGGACGAGGCTTTGCTCAGCCTCTGGTAGATGCAAGGGCTCAGAGCCCTACTACAGAGCCAGGAGAGAAGATTCCGCATCAGTGTGCACTGCTGACTCATATTTCTTCTGATAAAGGAACGTGCTTTTAAACCCAGAGTAATAGTCGGACAGAAAAGTGGAATGAGGAATTGAAATGCTGTTCTCTAAAACAGAGAGATAAAAGCATAAGGGGCTGGCTTACATGCCTTCACAAGTGTGCGCGCATGCTCAGTGCGCGCAGGAAGAGGGTGAAACCCCCAACAGATTCCTCTGACTTTTCTGGATCTGGGGAAGAAAGGATGAAGGAGGATGCCGGTACGACTATACAATTCCTCCCCAAGTCATTTTAATTTTTGTCTCTTTTCCCCACATAACCTCAAGTGTTTTTCCCCCTACGTGATGATGTGTGCAGGGCTTGGGGTGCAACTAGGGTAGGCAATGGAGGCAGGGATAATTCCTAAGAAAACACTCTGACTGTGAGCAGATTGACAGAGAGGTCCTTTCTGGAGCGGCACTGCTGCTGGCCATCCAAAAGAGTGGAATGGCTGCACCTCAAGACCCTTCCAATGCTGAAAAGTCTGTGTATAAATAGAAAAAAACAAGAAAGAGTAGCTGTCTGTAAAGAAATGAATGTATGAGTAAGTTATACAATGAAGGAAATCCCCAAAATTGCAGTTGACACTTTGAAAGAGGCTTAGAACAAGAATACTCTCCCTTTGCTCAGTTACATGATACCTGAAAGGCTGACCAGACTGCTCTTGCTTTTGGAATCTAACGAGATCAGATGAAAGCATGCTGCCAATCTGTGCAGCCCGAGAGAAGTGTTAGGACGTGATGTGGTGGCAGGCTCAAGCTGAGGATTAATGCCTAATGACTGGGACTCTAGCCATACGGCAGTTTCTTTGGAGTCTTATTATTTTTCAGATTAAGGTATAATACCAGCACTGCTGAATACCCATATTCATGGTTAAACGTATTGGGAAATTGAGTTAAAACCTCTCCCAGATATAATTAACTGGCTCAGGAAGAACTGGCTCTACATAACCATACCTGTAACTGTAGAATGAAGGGGGAAAATAGTCCTCCAAATGTTGTTGTTCGGTGCCATTGAGTCAGTTCCCACTCATAGCAACCTTACGCACAACAGAATGAACCACTGCTCAGTCCTGCACCACGCCCACATCCTTTTCATGCCTGAGACCACTGCCGCAGCCGGTGTCAGTCCACCTCATTGACGGTCTCCCTTTTTTCGCTGACCCTCTACTTCACCAAACATGATGTCCTTCTCCAGGGATTGATCCCTCCTGATTACATGTCCAAAGTAGGTAAGACACAGCCTTTCCATCTCTGCTTCCAAAGAACACTCTGCTTTTCCAAAACAGATCTGCTTGGTCTTCTGGCAGTCCGTGGTATTTCAATATTCTTCTCGAACACCACAGTTCAAAGGTGTCTTCTTCAGTCTTCCTTGTTCACTGTCCAGCTCTTGCAGGCATATGATGTGACCGAAAATATCATGGTTTGGGTGAGGCACACCTTAGTCTTCAAGGTGACATCTTTACTTTTCAACACTTTAAAGAGGTCTTTCACAGCAGATTTGCCCAATGCAATGCATCTTTTTATTTCCTGACTGCTGTTTCCATGGGTGTTGATTGTGGACCCAAGTAAAATGAAATCCTTGAAATCCTCAATCTTTTCTCCCTTTATGATGCTGCTGCTTACTGGTCCACTTGTGAGGGGTTTTGTTTCCTTGATGTTGAGGTACAATTCATACCGAAGGCTGTGGTCTTTGATCTTCACCAGTGTTTCAAATCAGAAAGCATCCTAACATTAGACATAGTAAAAAGAAAAAAAAGCCCACAGCCAAAAGCCAGAGGTGGTTGTAAAGTAATGAACCATCTTGTTCCATGCTCAGTGGATTCCAACTCATAGTGACTATATATGAAAGAGAAGACTTTCCCCACAGAGTTTCCTACCTTTTGGGAGGAGATCTGGCAGGTCATTTTTGTCATGCAGCTTCTGGTGTGTTCAGCTGACTTCTGGTTAGCTGCTCAGCATTTAATCACTGTGGCACCAGGAGTCCCTAATGAATTACCTTAGTGAGAGCTACATGGCCTTTGTCCCTGGTTCCTGACAGATGTTGTTGCTGTCGGGTACTGTCATGGATTGAACTGTGTCCCCCTCCAAAATGTATGTGTTGATTCGACTTGGCTGGGTCCCATTATGGTACCATTCCTCCCATGTGTTGTGAATCCTGCCTCTGTCATAATTGATGGGGAAACGGCAGCAGTTGTGTTGGTGAGGCAGGACTCAAGCTACCAGCCTGTGGAATATAAGGGAAAGAAGTGAGCAGAGGAAGTTGGGAACCTCACACCATTAAGAAAGCAGCATCAAGAGCAGAGCACATCCTTTGGACCCAAGGTTCCTGTGCTGAGATGCTCTCACTGGATTTGGACTCGGCCTACTGGACTGTGAAGATTTCTCATACTGAATGGACTTACAATTTATAAATGGATTTGCAGCTTACCAGACTGTGTCAATAAAACTTCTCTTCATGAAACCTTCCACTCATGGTATTTTCTATTGGAGCAGTACCAGGTGACTAAGACAGGTACTGTCAAGTTGATTCTGACTGATAGTGACCCCATGTGACAAGAGTAGAAATGTCCCATATGGTTTTCTTGGCAGTAATCTTTATAGAAGCAGATAACCAGATCTTTTGTCCCTCTGAACCACTGGGTGTATTTGTGGTGCAATGAACTGTTAGGTCCTTCTAGCCACAGTCTTTGTGACTCATACAAAATGAGTGAGAGAGACTATGCAAATAGAGCATGTGGAACTCCAACAAAAGGACTGTCATCCTGACAGGCTTAAAATCAGCCACCCCAGAGGCAAGAGGGGAGGATCCAACCATATCCGAGAAAGTAGAGCCAGGAGTGGTATGCACCTTTCAGCTCCAAGATTTTTGCATTGAGAAGCTGCTTGAACCAGGAGATCAAGAAAGAGAGTGAGCTGAAATGCTGAAGACCGTAGGAAGCAGCAGCCAGAGAAACAGCTTCAGCAGACCCAAGATACTGGCTGCAGACTACCTGACCACAGAGTGAGAAAGTCGAGTGTCTCTGGACAGGAGGCACACTGGTGGAATAGGGTGCTTTGGGGCACTTAATAAAAATAGGTCTGCCAATCAAAGCAGTTATAGCTGAGCACCTTCAAGCTGAGACTAACTGGCAGCGTGGGGTGTCTCGGAGCTCCTACTGGATCGGCTGAAAGAGCTCTGTAACACTTGCCTGAGCAGAACAGAGGCCAAAGGGCCAGGGACAGGCATGCTTGCTATCAGTCCCACTGTAGGAGGCTGTCTTGATGGAAAAACTGTATCTTGAGTGTTCCTAAACCTAAATTATAACCTAGTAAATCTTGTAATTCTGAATATAGTCTACGAGGACTGTATGGCCCCTGCCACAAATTATCAAACTCAGCAGAGAAGTAAAGAATACCTTGGGAGGGATGGCTGGTAGCAGAACTGGTAAAAAGGGCTGTTGAGAGGGACTGGCATAGACAGACCCTCTCTTTCAGGTCACAGACTTGGCCTTGACACCATACCCTAGGCAGAGTAAAGCCCCTTCAGTAACCCTGGATCACCGGCAGAAATGAAGGACTCAGACCCTTAGTCAAGCTCAATGCTGCATGTAGGTCAGAATCATCTGGGACACTTGACACATTCTTGAACCTGCATACCACACAGAAGACTTGAAGGGGAATCTCTGATGAGTCACAAGTGATGTATCTGCACACTGCCTTGGCAATCCACAGGGAAATTAAGGCTGAGCCAGCTCAGTGGAAGCAAGACTAGCACACACACCTTCACTTGTGGCTCTGCTCTGCCCAGGGTTCGTCACGTTCTGTGGATTCAGCCAGTGTAAAAGCAGGAGCACAGAGCTTGCAGAACTATGGGGCAGAGGTCAGGGGTTAGAGTGTGGCTGAAATGATAAACGGGGATAAGAAAAAAACTGCCCAGAAGATGCTATGAAAACAAACCACTAAGGAATGAAGGGTATGTACCTGGTGCATGTGAGGACCAGGGGGATCCAGCCTGATGGGCAGTCCATGTGAAGGCCCCAGGGCGGTAGGGGTTTGGGCCCCACACCCCATCAACTCAGCCACTCTTCCGGATCTGAGTCCCCTCTTCTTCCATAACTATGTGTTTCACACTCTCACTCTGAATGCCACTTGTCTTTCCAGGTTTTTTCTCTGTTGCTTTTTTCTTTATTTTAAAGGTTCTGTTTCCTCCACAGCTTATACTCGTTTTGTTCTCCACTATCTCCCCTCCTGTTGCTTCTCCTCTCTAGATCTCCTGCTTAACCTGTTCTGGCTCAATCCTGCTGTTTGACCTTCTTGCTCTTCTCCCCACCTCTCTGATTGTCCCTCAACTTCACGTGCTTCTCTTTCTCTCTCCCGTGTCGCTGTCCCTCTTTGCTCTTGCTGTTAAACTCCATCTGTCCCCACTCCCTGGCACCTGCAGCTTGCAGAGTTCTCTCTTTACTGTTTCTCCCTCTGATCTCCGTCTTATCCCCTGAACATCTATTTGTCCCTCCACCAAGTCACTCTGGCTCTCCCGGTTCCAACTGTTTTATCTCCTGACACCCAATCTCCCACTTGTCTTCCCACTTCTAGTACTAAGGGCCTGTCTCCCCTTTGTTCCCTTCACTCTCGGAACATACTTTTGTCCCTCTAGTTATCTCCAATTTCACTGTCACCGTTACATTCTCAGTTCCCTTTCACTCTTAGCGTTCCTTTATAAGTATCTACCCAACCCTCAGGTCTGCCACTGGTTTATGGTTCTTTGTCATGTTTGTTTTTTAACTGTCATAGTTGTATTTCCTCTCTAAGTTGCTCTCCGTTTCTTTTCTTCCAATCCCGTCGTCCACACGTGGACAAAGATGGAATGAGATGCCCGCGATCCGGAGGGCACACTTTCCAGGGGGTGGGATTGGGGACGAAGAACACAACGTGTCACGGGACAGACAAGGCTCCCCCTTAACGACACAGGTGTCAGGGTGGAAGCAGTAACTGTGAAGGGGAACCTGGGAGGGCGGCAGGACCCAACCTGAGAAAGATGGGAGAACCGGTTCCCAAGAGGCGGGGGCTCTCAGAGTCCCTTGGCAAGGACAGGCGACACAGAGGGTTGGAGGGGTGGGATGTCTCTGGAGAGACAGGTTAAAGTCTTGACCCGGCGCAGGACCGGCAGGGGTCAGAGAAGGGTTTTAAACATGAAAACGACACGGCAGGTGATGTCTGCATAGCCCGAGGGCAGAAAGGCCCGGACTGGGGCCTGACTCAAAGAAATCTGATACCGAAATGGACGCGGATCATCAGTCGTTAGGAAGGCAACGCCCTGAGAATGTAACTTCTCACAGTCGCGCGGAGATCTTTGTGGGTGGGAAGGATGGGTGCGTCGACTTCAAGGTTCACAGCAACTCTTAAGACCGAGTGCAGAGCACCGGGAATACTAACAACCGGTTTAACTTGCAAGACAGAAACTCACTCATCAACGACTCTTGCCTGGGTCAACCCTCCTCCTCCGCAGCAAACTGCACCTGCGCGCGCCAGAATCGAACAGAAGCGTGTGGGCGGGGCGATAGGCGGGTCAGAACTCGGGCGGGGCGACGGGCGGGTGGGGCGGGGCGACGGGCGGGTGGGGCGGGGCGACGGGCGGGTGGGGCGGGGCGACGGGCGGGTGGGGCGGGGCGACGGGCGGGTGGGGCGGGGCGACGGGCCAGGGCTTCTCCGCCTGTTTTCTGGTGGCATAGTGGGTAAGTGCTATGGCAGCTAACCGAAAAGCTGGCAGTTCAAATCCACCAGCCTCTACTTGGAAACTATGGGGCAGTTCTACTCACACCTACAGTGACCTACAGGGTCACTATGAGTCACAATCTGTTGGACAGCAGTGGGAGTTGTTTTGGTTGTCCCTTTTGGGGCTTGAAACCTTTGACTATCTTCAGGGAATGAAGAAGAGATGCTGTCTACCTGTTTTAATGCAATATTTCAGACAATTCAGTGTAAAAGCCAGGAGTTGTGAGATGACATATATTGGAGGCTGTGTTGTTTTCCTCTTAAGTTGAAACCGTTTTAAGGTGAAATAATTTTACAAGCTGGTGGAGACTCACTTCCTGGAATTGAGCCAAGAGTGACTCAGGGGTCTGGGCCTGGGACCTTGAGGAAGGGAGGTTAACCTGCAGAAGTGGTTGGATGCAGGAATCGCTCCTGATGTTCACCTTTATTTATGCCATTTAATTAAGAAAGCATTGGAATTGTCAGTGTAGGAGAACTAAAATGCGAAATGAAAATCTGTGCCTGTGCAAATGTCCACTTTCATCCTGACAGCCTATCAGAGAGCATAGTTTCCGTTTCTGTCCTTTCTGTACCTGAGAGGAAGAGACTCACCCTGTGCTCAACTCCTGGGTGTCAATGGAGGCTAAGCCTTGGATGTGGGGTCTTGGGTGCGGTAGTTTAGGTCACTAACTTCTGCTCAAAAAATGCAAATGGTGGCTAAGAAAGAAAAAAAAAAGAAAATAACAAATGTTGGCAAAGATGTAAGGAAATAGGAATTCTTGTCCATTTCTGGTATGAATGCAAGGTGGTACAGCCATAGCGGAAACTAGCCCCCTGTGATGATTAAGATTGTGTGTCAGTTTGGCTGGGCCCTGATTTTGGCAATTGTACAATGTTACTGCCACCTCTATGACAGAATGTGCTGTGGTGCCGGCCAAGGCAGGGCCTGTTGTGACTCACTCACCCCTCTCTCAGCCTTCATCTCTCCGCCTTCTGCAGCGTACTTCCTTTCTGCTCGCCTTGCCAAGGCATCGGCTTCTGGATCTATGAGCTGCTGTGCTCTTGTCTTCTAATGTCTCGTTCTTGTGACTTGAGCTAACATCTCTTCGGATTCATCAGTTGTCACAGTCTGCAACTAAAGAATGCTGTTCCCTGACTTGCCAATCTCTCAGGCCCTACAGCTATGTCAATCAGGAGAAATCTTGCAGTCTCACCTTTCATCTTTGGATTTGTCAACCTTCACAGACTGTGAGTGGGAACATGCTGTCTGACCTGCTAGCCTTAGAATTGCCAGTTTCCGTGGCAGTGTTAAGACTTGTATTCCAATCCAGGACTTGGGATGTTTCAGCCATTGTGTGAGCTGTTTCCTTTATATAAATCTCTCTCTCTCTATATTTATACCCTTCACTGGTTTTGCTTCCCTAGAGAAACCAACGTAACACACCTCCCCGACAAAAAACAAACAAAAATCATTGCCTTCCAGTGATTCCTACTCACAATAGAAAACTGGCTATTTCTTAAAAAACTAAAAACATAACAGCTATATAAATCAGAAATCCCACTGCTTGCAGGCAAAGTAGAGGCACCAGGGTATGACCTAGGAGAGAAGTGCTGGCTGGAGCTAGACCTCAGGAACCAAAATATCAAGTTGCCAGTCATGCTGGTCCCACGCATGCTGTCTCTAGTGCTGCAGAGAAAGGCTCTGTAACGTTTTTTGTTGCTGTGACCTTTGCTATGCAGATAAGCCTGTCTTTCTGGGCACCTTGGGATTTGGAAACCCATGAATCTCTGAAGGCTTGCTGTCTGCCTACTTTTACATTACATTGTATCAGACATTTTAAGGTAAAAGCTTAGTTATGTGTAACACATACAGTAGAAACTATGTTTTCCTCTTCACAAGCCAAAAGATATTTTTTGAGTGAGTCCTAGAAGTTAGACAGAACCTATTCAGGGTACTAAGACTGGGTGAGGCGAGGACCAAAGTGTGGTGGGGTTTGTTAGATTCAGCAAAGTCTTCTACAATGAGAATTTAATGTAAGACATTTAAGAGACACTCAGGGTATGGGGTAAACCCTGGTGGCGTAGTGGGTTAAGTGCTACATCTGCTAATCAAAAAGTTGGCAGTTCAAACCTGCCTGGCACATCTTGGAAACTCTATGGAGTAGTTCTACTCTGACCTCTAGGGTCACTGTGAGTTGCTCCTGACTCAATAGCAGTGGGTTTGTTTTTTATTTGGTGGAAGGTATAGGGGAAACCCTGGTGGCATAGTGGTTAAGTGCTACATCTGCAAACCAAAACGTCAGCAGTTCAAATCCACCAGGCACTCCTTGGAAACTCTATGGTGCAGTTCTACACTGTCCTATGGTCACTATGAGTTGAAATCAACTTGAACAGCAGTAGGTTTGGTTTTCGGTTGGGAATATACAGTCGCTATATGTTGGCATTGACTCGATGGCACTGGGTTTTTTGGGGGTTTGGAGTCATCTGTGTAGAGCGTGCAAAAGACAAAGTGAAATATAAAATATATAACTGGGACTGTGCGAATCTGCAGTGCCATCCTGATGCCCTTCATTTTCATGTCTATCCTTTGTGTACCCAAGAGGCAAAGATTAAACTTTGTGCAGAGTTCTTGAAACTTTTCTAGTGCCAGACCTGGAAGTGGGGCAAGTAGGACTCATGCATTCAATAATTGAGGTCACCAACTTTGCTTAATACAAATGACTTAAAAATAAATATAAATGGGTTATTTAAATGTATTTTATTACACATGTGATATGAATGATACTCAATGACTTTGACATAAACTTCAGTGCTATCAGATTTTCCTTAAATCTTTAATTTCTAAATTTATGTGATTTCAAATATCAACATTTATTTCAAGAGTAACTACAAAGAGTATTTTGTAAAAATTGTTAAATATTTTACCTATTTCCTTCATTTTTTACTTTGAAATGTTTATTCAGGTGGGTTGACAAGGCCTGAAATATGCATTTAGATTCATTTTCACAAAATAATAACTGTGTAATACTTCTAGAGAGTTCTATTCTTTATAAGTCCTACAGAAAGTAAAATTACATTAAAAAAGTTTCCTTATTTCTACTCTTTTAAAGCTTGATCTGACTTGACACCTGTGTTAAGGTATGTATTTTTTTCAAATTCTTACAGGTGGAAAATTTCTTTCAGTAAGGGTTCTTTGATGAAGTCACAGTCTTTTGGATAAAAAGCCTATTCACATGTATTACATTTGTAAGAGCTCACATTTTGAGATTGCAGTGCAGTGGATTACTTTTGTATAGCCTTCCTCCCTATGGTCTTTTAACTCCCACAGAATGATTGATAGGGGCTTAGCAAATATGGTGATTATGGCCCTCCAAATGGATCAGGCAGCTTGCTAATAATGCAAATAAGGTATATGACACCCTTGTGGGAGTAACAAAAAAACCCCACTGCCGTTGAGTCACTTCCAATTCATAATGACCTTGTAGACAACAGCAGAACTGCCCCAGAGTTTCATAGCAGTGCCTGATGTATTTGAACTCCCAACCTTCTGGTTAGCAGAGGTAGCACTTAAGCACTATGGCACCGGGGTTTCTCTTTTCGGGGCAGGACCATGCAAATACCATGTATGGAACCCTGGGGGTTTTCAAATTTATTAGACTACATTTCTTCATAGTATTCTGTTATGATTCTTTTAATTTCACTTGGGTCTGTTGTGATATTGCCCATCTCATTTCTTATTCAAGTCATCTGCTTCCTCTCCTGTTTTTCTTTTTGTCAGCTTGGCCAACGGTTTATCACTTTTGTTGGTCCTTTCAAAAAACCAGCTTTTGGTATTATTAACTCTTTCAGTTGTTTTTCTATTCTTTGTTCTGTTTAGTTCTGCTCTAATGTTTGTTTCTTCTGGTGCCTGAGGGGTTTTTTGGCTGTTCTCTTTACACTTGTTTGAATTGTAAAGTTAAGTCTTTGTTTTGGTCCCTTTCTTCTTTTTGGATGTGTGCATTTATGGAGATAAAATGAACTCTGAGCACTGCTTTTGCTGTGTCCCATAGTCTCTGGTAGAATGTGTTTTCATTCTCATTTAATTCTGTGGATTTCTTTATTCCATCCTTGACTTACTCTATCACGTAGTCATTTCTGAGCAAAGTGTTGTTCAGTTTCCATATTTTTGATATTTTTTCTTTCTTTTTGTCTTATTTGTGCTTTTATGACTTTATGGTCTGAAAAAATGCTTTGTGATATTTCAACACTTTGAATTTTTTTTAACAACTGCTCTCTAGCCTAATACGTGGTCAATTCTGGAGAATGTTCCATGTGCATTGGAAAAGATACCTGGCTGCTGTTGGGTGTTCTGTATATGTTCATGACGTCAAGTTGGTTGATTGCGACATCTAGATATTCCATGTCTTAACGAGATTTTTTCTAGATGTTTGTCCTTCAGTGAGAGTGGTGAGCTGAAGTCTCCTACTATTATTGTGGTGCTATTTCTGTTTTCAATGCAGACTGTTTATGTATTTTGGAGGCTGTGGTTGACCATGCAGATATTTAATATGGTTATGTCCTCCTGGAGTTATCAAGCCTTTAATCATTATTTAATGTCCTTCTTTATCCAGTGTGGTGGATTTTAAAGTCTATTTTATCAGCAATTAATATCATCATTCCTGTTCATTCTTTGAATGTTGTTAGCCTGATTTTTTCCATCCATTTTTAGTTTGTCCTTGTCTCTAAGTGTAAGGTGTGTCTTCTGTAGGCAGCATATAGATAGGTCATGTTTTTTAATCTAATCTGGCACTGTGTCTTTATTGGTGCATGTAGTCCGTTTACATTCAGTGTTATTATTGATGGGTATGAGCTTAGTGCTGTCATTTTTATGTCTTTGTGTGTGTTGTAGACAATTCCTTTGTTCCATGTAATTTTCTATGCTGAGCCTTTTTTTTTGTTTTCAGTGTTGGTGGTTTTGTATCTGCTGAGACTATGTTTTCCTTGTTTTTTATTTTGATGCGTAAGATTGATAGTTTCCTTGTAGTTGCCTTAATATTTACCCCCACTTTTCTAAATTTAAATAGACTCTTTAATTCCTTTATATTACCTTGACTTCCTCTTCACATGAAAGATCAATGACTATATTTTCTTTTGGGTTCCTCTTTTTCATTTAATGTTTACATATTGACATCTCTGTTTCCCTACTTTCTGTGTTTTGCCTATGATTTATTTTTATGATTCCCCTGATCCAACTCGACAGCACTTGGCTTGGCTTGGCTATTTGTCTTGACATCCAGTTGATCTGTTCTGTGTTCTGGTGTTGGGTTGTTACCTGCTGATACTGGTTTTCTAACAAAAGGACTACCTTTAGTATTTCTTGTAGTTTTGGTTTGGTTTTTGCAAATTCCCTAAATTTCTGTGTATCTGGAAATGTTGTAATTTCACCATCATATTTAAGAGAGAATTTTGCTGGTTATACAATTCTTGGTTGGCAATTATTTTCCTTCAAGGCTTTGCATATGTCATCCCATTTCCTTCTTGCCTGCATGATTTCTGCTGAGTAGTTTGATCTTAGTCTCATAGTTTTTCCTTTGCAGGTTATTTTTTCATTTATCCATAGCCACTTTTAAATTTAATTTTGGCAAATTTGATTATGCCTAGCTGTCTTTCTTTTGGAAACCACTTTGAAGAGTTTGAAGAGTGTCTTGGATAGGTATCTTCTCATCTTTCATGGTATCAGGGAAATTTTCTGTCAGCAAATCTTTTGACAATTCTCTCTGTATTTTCTGTTATGCCCCCTGTTCTGGTATTCCAATTACTCATAGATTATTCCTCTTCATAGCCCAAAAGAAATCCATTGCTGTCAAGTCAGTTCCAACTCATGGTAACTCTAGAGGTCAGAGTAGAACTGCCCCCTAGAGTTTCCAAGGAGCACCTGGAAGATTTGAACTGCCAAGCTTTTGGTTAGCAGAGGTAGCACTTAACCCACTATGCCATCAGGGTTTCCCTTTTTCATACAGTCCCACATAATTCTTGTTTCTTGATTTTTTAAAAATTCTTTTATCTGAATTTTCTTCAAATATTTTGATGTCACATGCTTTATCTTCAATATCACTAATTTGGGCTGCCATTACCTGAGTTCTACTCCTTTGTCTTTCTATTGAGTTGTCTAATTCTATAATTGTATTTTTTTAATTTCAATTTTTGATGCTCAGTGCTTTCTTGTAGCTTGTTCAGTCTGTCATTATGCTCTTCTGCATTTGGCCTCATTTCCTTCCTCATCTCTTGAAGAGTTCTAGATATTAATCTTTTACATTTCACCTCTGATAATTTCAGGAATTTCTCTTTCTCTGGAAAATTTGTTTTGAGAGTTTTCTGCAGAGATAATGGTCCACTCCTTAAAGTGCTTTGATATGAACTGCTGTGTACAAGCTATCAGTAAGTTGTAGTTATTTATGTTTACCTATTGTGTCCTGGCTTCTTGCTTTAAAATGTAGTTTACTTTTCTTACATGGATTCAGCTCAGGTGTCCAGATAGTCAACTACCAACTGTGTGATGCAGGCTCTCACCTACTGTCCTACATTAGCAGGGGTGACTGATATATGCACAGTGTCTGACTGCACCTTCAGGGAAAGGCAGGGGTTTAACAGCCATCCCTGAGTGTCTGTGAGATTGGCATATCCCCTTGTGTGTGAATCTAGGTGAAGAAAAAGTTTCTGCCCAAATTTTCTGGCTTAGAATTTAGAAGAGTCAGCAGGCAATTTTTTTTTTCTCTTTTCTCCTATTCCCAAGTTTGCTAAACTGTTTCCCCCTCTGACTCTTGGAGAATGGCTCAGGATGGGCTTAAGGAGTCCTACAACTGGTTCAGTTAGTGGCACAGACTGCAGAGCCAAGTACAGTGCAGAGGAAAGAGGGGCAGAATGGCTCAGGGTGGGCCTCAAGAGTCCTTCTTCCGACTCAGTCAGTGCTGTCAGACTCTAGCACTGGGCGCAATTCAGAGAAGGGAGAGGGTAGCACCAGAGGGAGACAGGCTCATACCAAAGGAAAGATTCACATCCACATTGTAGGTTACAAGCTATGACTTAGCTTTCAATGATTGGTGCTGTCCCTCACTGGCTCCAGAGGCATCAGTGGACTCTCCCGACAAAATGAGAACACCCACCAACCTCCATTCTGGCCATCACACAGCATGGCTGCTTCCCGGTAGGTCAAGTCTGTAGAATCCTATGTACTTCTGTCGCTATTGTCCCTTCCCCTTTGCTCAGTTGCATTTCTCAGCTTTCCCTGTTATGTCACAGTTCCTAGTGTGTCGTATGTACTAGATTCACTTGCTCTTTTGGGTTTTTGTTGTTAGAAGGGCCGTGGGAAGCATCTGTCTACTCTGCCATCTTGGACCCGCTTCCACAATAGCTAAATTATTTTCTGAATTGCAGTTTTTTGCAAGTTTTTTTTATTATTATGATTGAATGAAAATGTATATTCCCACATAAATTCACATGCTCACCTATATGTAGCTCCCACTGCTCTCCCTGCCTGGTGACAGCACACCCCTTCTCTGCTCCATACATGTCCTACCCTCCCAACAGTCTCCTATCCCCTCCTCTCTACCCAATCCCCTTCCTCCAGCAAGAGGTCAGCAGGATGACATCCTATAAATGCATAGAACCATAAAATTCCCACAAGATACGGTCACTCTGCATCACCAAGTCCAATCCATTGCTGTCCTAAAAGTTGACCTTCATTATGATGTATGGGCAGGGGCACCATCAGGGCCAGAGGCCATGCTCCCAGGGGAACTCCAAAGGCCCTGGACGATCAATTCTGGTCTTTTATTGGGGATCTCAGGGTACACCCCTATTTATTTTCTTGTTCCCAGTAAGACTCTACTTTGTGAGCTCCATCATGGCTATCACTGGTAGTGGCTGAGCACCATCTGGTTCTTCTTGTCACAAGTCGAAGTAGAGGCCCAGTGGGTCTCTCTATCTTCTGGATTCTCTTTTCCCCATGTCATTCTTGTCCTTGGTGATCATCCATTCCTGTTGAGTTGGGACCATCTGCTGTACCCTCAGATGGCAGCTTGGCAGCTTTTAAAACTCCAGACACCACTCACCAATGAGGGGTGCAGAGAACCCTCATTAGCAAAATGCTAGCTGTGCCAATTGGCCTCAATTTCACCTGAGAGCATGGTTCCCTGCCCCCACCCCAGCTACTCTGTCTTTTCAATATTGGGTTAAGAGAGGTGTTATGGATCAAATTGTGTCCCCCCCAAAATATGTGTAGCCATGTGGCTGGGCCATGATTCCCAGTATCTTGTGACTGTCCTCCATTTGGTGGTTTTCCTATGCTGTGTCTTAAAGGATTAGTGTGGGACTGTAAATCTCTTTATAAGATCACCTCCCTGCTCCACTGTAAAGGGAGTTTCCCTGGAGTATGACTTGCTCCACCCTTAATCCTTTCATCTTGCAAGAGATAAAGGAAAGGAAAGCAGGTTGAGAATTGGGAATCTCGTACCATCAAGCAAGCAGCACAGGGAGAAGAGCGTGTCCTTCAGACCTGAGGTTCCTGCACCAAGATGTTCCCTGGAGAAAGACTGGCGCAATACCGGACTTTCCTCCAGAGTTGACAAGGGGAAAGCCTTCCCCTGGGGCAGACACCCTGAATATGGACTTGCAGCTTACTGGACTATGTAAGAATAAACTTTCCTTTGTTAAAGCCATCCACTCTGTGGTATTTCTTTTACAGCAGCCCTAGCTGACTAAAGCAGGAGGAGTACTCAAACTGTGTTGAAGTCCAGTTATTATTGATCTTCTTTCTAATGTGCACTGTCACCAATTTCACCCAACCAAATTTCTATAAACTATTTAATCTAAACCCTCCCTTCTTCCCCTCCCTCCCTTCCCACCCTTGCAGCCTTCAAAGAGTCTTTTCTTCTATGCATGAGTCTGTTTTTAAGTTCTTATCATAGGGGTCTCATACAATATTTGTCCTTTTGTCGCTGACTACTTTCACTCAGGGTAATGTCCTCCAATTGAAACCAGGTTAAGAGATGTTTCCTGCAATGATTGTTGTTCTTTATCATTGCATAGTGTTCCATTAAGTATATATACCATAGTTTACTTATCCATTCCTCTGTTGTTGGGCGTCTGGTCTGAACTGCATTTTTATCTTTTTAGTTCACATAACTTAATTTCACTTACAGAAATACAAAAAACACATTTAGTACCCACATCATTAGAATTCTATTCATAATGATACTTTGTCTACATGGTCCCCCATTTCTTTATAAGCCCTCATCAGAATCTTCTTCAATGCCCATAATTCTAACAATAGTCTGTTCAAGGCAACTGTTTTAGTCAGCTAGGGCTGCTCTAACAGTAATACCACAGAGTGGATGGCTTTAACAAAGGAAGGTTTATTCTTACACAGTCCGGTAGGCTACAAGTCCATATTCAGGGTGTCCGCTCCAGGGGAAGGCTTTCCCCCTTGTTGGCTCTGGAAGAAAGTCCGGTATTGCATCTGTCTTTGTCCAGGTAGCATCTTGGTGCAGGAACCTCAGGTCTGAAGGACGTGCTTTTCTCCCGGTGCTGTTTCCTAGATGGTATGAGGTTCCCAATTCCCTGCTTGCTTCTCTTTCCTTTTATCTCTTGCAGGCTGAAAGGATTAAGGGTGGGACAAGCCATACCCCAGGGAAACTTCCTTTACAGTGGAGCAGGGAGGTGATCTTATACAGGAGTTTACAGTCCTACCCTAATCCTTTAACATACAGCATAGGAAAACCACAAAATGGAGGACAGCCACTAGATACTGGGAATCATGGCCCAGCCACATGGCTACACATATTTTGGGGGGGACACAATTCGATTCATGACAGCAGCAGAGGCTTTTACTGTCAAACACATCAAAATTCCTCCAAAACCAAACCAAACCCACTGCCCTTGTGTTGATTCCATCTCATAGCTATTCTATAGGACAAAGGTCAACTGCTCCATAGAGTTTCCAAGGAGTGCATGACAGATCCAAACTGTCTACCTTGTGGTTATCAGACATAGCATTTAACCACTATGCAACCAGGGTTTCAAAAATTCCTCCAGCCTCTATAAGTTACCAAATTCCAAAACAGCCTCTATCAATTACCAAATTCCAAAACCACTTCTACAGCCAGGCATTTGATAGAGCAGTATATCTAGTTTCTGATAACAAACTATGTTTTAGTTGCTTTTGTAACAAAAAAAAAAAAAAAAAACACAAGTGCCTAGCTTTAAAGAACAGGATTTCATTATCTGACAGTTTTGGAGACTAGAAGTCCAAATCAAGTAACTGGCTCTGGTGGAGGATCCCTCCTTTTCTGTAGCACTGTGAGTTCCTTGGTGTTGCAGCATTTATAGATTCATGTACCTCCATCTCTAGACAGCACTTGTCTTGCCAGTGCCCTTTTTTTTGATGGGACCACTCAAAAGTGATTAGGTTTAGGATCCACATGGCTGTGGTATGGCCTATGAACATGAGTTCCTAAAGAAAATCCATACTTCCAAACAGTGTCAGAGATACAGGAGCTAGGATCTGTACTCTTTTGGGGTAGGCAGGGAGCAGGGGGAGGAGGCACAATGCAATCCATAAAAGCTATCATAAGTTAAGAATGAAGTAACCTTTTAAATTAATCAACTAGAAGGATGTTTCTCAACTATTACGCTATAGTGATGGCTACTCTAGAACTTTTTTGCACAGATTTTCTTTGTACTTTGCTTTTAAAAAAATAAAGGTTCTCACCTTGTTTACTAGAAATTTTAGTTCTTGCAAAGGGTTTTTCTGACAGAAATTGAGAATGCTGTTATAAGATACCAGAATTACCTGTGAAATGTTAGAATGTTACTAGAAAGTACCTCAATTAATTGTAACTATATACTGTAAACTGTATATACTGCAACAATAGAAACATACACAATGGATATGCTACAAAATAAAACAGTAATTATGATGCTCAATTAAAGCAAATGCAGAAAAGAAAAAAACACATAGATGTATCAATGAATGGAAAACTGTTATGATGTAGTTACTATCAATCCAACTATATCAGCACTCACTTTAATGTATATACCTTAAAGTACAAATTTTAAAAAAGTTTGTCGATGTATAAAAAAGGACTCAATTATATGTTCATATAAATAACCAACTTTAAATATTAAGACCAAAATAGGTTAAAAGCAAAGGGATGGACAAAGATACACCATTTTAAACTTAATCAAAAGACACTGTAGTAGCTAACTATATTAACTTCAGAGAAAGCAGACTCCCAAACAAGAAAAATGATCAGGTATAAAGAGCAGTGTTTCAGAATAATAAAGGGGTAGTTGAACTAGAACATATAAACAAAGGCCACTAATTACCTTGCAAAGTTCTCGAATATGAATTTTCTGAACTTTCACAAGATTTGATCTTGTAAAAGCTTTGTTACAACATTTTTAAGGTTTCTGTGCAGTAGGAATTCTCCAGTGTTTAAAGAGTTTTGAATCCCAGTTAAAGGACTTCCCATTTTCAGTGTTTGTAATTCTTCTCTCCAGTATGAATTCTCTTGTGATTTGCAAGGCTTTTGTGATGACTAAAGCCCTTGTCACATTTTCACATTTATATCATTTTTCTCCAGTATGGATTCTCCGATGTCTAGCAAGATTTGAGCCCCACTTAAAGGTTTTCCCACAATCACTGCATCTGTACTTTTCTTCTCCAGTATGAATTTTCTTATGATCCCAAAGGATTGATGGGCTGGAAAAAGCCTTGCCACATTCAAGACACTTGCAAGGCTTCTCATCACTATGCATTTGCTGATGCGGCACAAGATAGGATCTTTTGGAAAAAGCCTTACCACATTCATTACACTGGTGAGGTTTCTCTCCACTGTGAATTTTTTGATGTTTCAAAAGACCTAATTTTTGAGTAAAAGCCTTACCACAGTCTTTACATTTATAAGGCGTTTCTTCACTATGAATCTGTTGACGTTTCAAAAGATCTGATTTTTGCATGAAAGCCTTACCACATTCACTAAATTTGTAAGGTTTCTCTCCACTGTGGATTTGTTGGTGTTTCAAGAGACCTGATTCTGGGGTATAAGCCTTACCACATTCTTTACATTTGTTAGGTTTCTCTCCACCATGAATTTGTTGGCATTGCACAAGACCTGATTTTCGGGCAAAGGCCTTACCACATTCATTACATGTGTAAGGTTTCTCTCCACTATGAATCTGTTGATGTTCCAATAGACCTGATTTTCGGAAAAAACCCTTATCACATTCATTACATTTGAAAGGTTTCTCTCCACTGTGAATTTGCTGATGTTCCATACGACTTGATCTGTCAGGAAAAGCCTTACCACATTGAATACACTTGTAAGGTTTTTCTCCACTATGAATTCTCTTATGTTTCCAAAAGACCGAACAACTGCTAAAAGCCTTACCACATTCCAAACATTTGTAAGGTTTCTCTCCACTGTGTATTTGCTGATGTTCCCCAAGACCTGATTCCTGGGTAAAACTCTTGCCACATTCATTTCATTTGTAAGGTTTCTCTCCAGTATGAATTGTCTGGTGACATGTAAGGCCTGAATGTCGACTAAAGGCTTTACCACATAGCTGACATTTATATGGTTTCTCCCCAGTATGGATTCTCTGATGTTTAGCGAGGCTTGGGCCCAAATTAAAGGTTTTGCCACATTTGTAAAGTTTCTCTCCACTATGAATTTGCTGATGTTCCACAAGTCTTGATCTCCCAGAAAAAGCCTTACTACATTCAATGTATTTGTAAGGTTTTTCTCCAATACGAATTACCTTATGTTTCCAAAAGACTAATGGACTGCTGAAAGTCTTACCACATTCATTACATGTGCAGTTTTTCTCCACTATGAATTCGCCGATGTACAACTAGACTTAATTTATGCATAAATGCCTTATTACATTCATCACATTGATAACATTTCTCTCCACTATGAATTTGCTGATGTTTCCCAAGATGTACTCTATAGGAAAAAACCCTACCACATTCAATACACTTGTAAGGTTTCTCTCCACTACGAATTCTCTCATGAGCTCTCAGGCTTGAACTTAAACTGAAGACCTTGCCACACATACTACATCTATATCGTTTCTGTCCATTACGGATTCTTGGATGTGTAATATGAACTCTGATGTGTAATACGCTGTGAATCACAGCTAAAAGCTTTGCCACACTCATTACATTTGTAAAGCTTCTCTCCACTATGCATTCTCATATGACCCCACAGGTATGAATGTCTCATAAATTCTTTACCACATTCTTTACATTTGTAAAGGTTCCATGAAATCTCTGATGAGTTCTAAGTCTTACTTGTTGGCTAAATACCTTGCCACATACATTACATTTCTAAGATTTCTCTCCAGTATGGATGCTGAGACATTTTGTGATGTCTGCACCACAGTAAATGGTTCTGACACCCTCATTACATTCATAACGTCTCTGAATGCAGTGAATTCTCTGATGATTAGTATACACTGATCTTCCACTGAATGACTTCCCACATTCATTATATTTATAGTTTTTCCAAGATGCTGGTTTTCTGGTGTTTCTGGTGTTGTGGAAACCATGAACGAAGCATGAAAACCTCCCCACATTCATTAGAAATATTGCTTTGGACACTAGGAGGAATTCTTTGAAGGGATGGAATTGAAGATGCATTGATGACAGATTCCATGTGATGACATTCATACATTTTCTCTTCTGTGTGAAATTTCTGCAATTCAGTCACATGGACTGAAAAATTAATTCAGATGTATTTTTGAGACACGTCATATACTTGTTTCCTGCATCTCTTGTAGCACCCTGCACTCTTCTAGCGGTGACCATTTTGTTATGGGGTGTAATCACTCCTTTGTTATTTCTTTCATCTTTTCCCCACTGACTCTCAAACTCATGCACATTTTCCCTGACTTGCCTGAAGTAAGAATCCTCAATGCCATGACTTTCATTTCTTTCCAGCATCACTTTCTGGAATAATTCTCCTTTACCAATGATCTCTTTTGCTGATAATTCCTTGACGACACATGGAAAAATGGCATCTAAAAAATATAAAGAAACACACATTTCCAATTAACAACTGTTAGAAAGTATTTTATCACCTAAAACATAATTTTACACCAGCACAAATACTTATAATACAGAAAAATTTTAAAATCCTCCACCATGATCTTCAAACATTTAGGAAAACAGAATTTATAGGATTCTTCAATAAAGAAAAGATGATTACATGTAATTCTTATCATTTTTAGGGGTGCCGAGTTGTAAACACACACGACCACACACTCACACTATGTAAGGAATGTGAGCCGTAAGACAAACAGGTAGTGGCATTCTGTGGTGGACTGTGTTGCTAAGAAATGGCAGAAGCTATATCTCAAACACCAGCAGAGTCACCCAAGTTGGACAGCACTCAATATAACTTCAAGACTGAGACAGAGTAAGAAGAAAGGTACAGTGATTGATTTCTAAAAATTAGCTGATAAAAAATTTATAGATAACAACAGAGAATTTTCAGACATTAGTGTTGGGAAGAGGAGCCCCTCAGGATAGAAAGCACTCAAACTATGACTAGGGAAGACTTGCCTCCTCAAAGTAGATCAAACTTAGTGGCACAGATAGTGCAGAGCTACTGGGACCTTCACTGGTTACATGGCATGACTCAAAACACCAGCAAACATCCATTACTATTCAGGACCTAAAATGAATGAAATATGAATTAAGAAACACTGAAAGTCTTCAAAAACAAAATCAAACAGTTAAAGATTGATAACATAGGCATTATCAAATGGAAATGGACTGGTATTCACCATTTTGATTCTGACAATCATATGGTCCACTATGCCAGGAACAAATAATTCAACACAAATGGCGTTGCAATAACCATCAAAAAGAACATTTTATTAACTCTCTTAAAGCATGACACTTTACTGATTATCTCATGTGATATTTATGACAACAGTATAATGTCTACTATTTAATTATTTTGTGCCTCAACAATGCACGTCTGGCAGTAACAGATGCCAAAATGCAAAGTGAAAAGTACCACTAGCTGTGATGTTTACAGTTATCTGTCAGTTTAGCTAGGCCATTATTCTCAGTGGTCTGGTAGTTATATAATGATGTGATTTGGCAGCTATGTAATGATGTAATCATCCTCCATTTTCACATGATGGTTTCATTTAATGGCATGGTGTCTGAAACTTAACCATGTTGATAAGTGATAGGTATATGCAGATTCACACATCAACTACAAGTGATAAAAATGAAGAAACTAAAGGTGTTTATAAACTACTGCAATCTGGGACTTAACAAGCATATGACCAAGATGTGAAGCTCATTGTAGATGACTGGAATGCAGACATTAGTGTTACAGATTAAATTGCACTCCCCCAAAATATGTGTTGTATATCTTAGCTGTATGCTTGCAGTAAGGAGCCCTGCTGGGACAGTAATTAAGCTGACTGCTGAGAAACTGGTGAGCCAAACCTACCAGCTGCTCCATGGGGTAAAGATATGGCAGTCTGTTTCCTTAGAGGTTATATCTTTGGAAATCCTATACAGCAGTTCTACTCTGTCTAATAGGGAGGATATGAGTCAAAATCAACTCTAGACAATGGTCTCTTTCTATTTTTATGCTGGTAGTTATAATTTCATTTGGGAATGGTTTTTGTTTGTTACATTCATGAGGCAGGAACAGTGTAGGGTGTACCCTGAGTCAATCTCTTTCGAGATATAAGGAGATTAAACAAGCTAGTAGAAACAAGGTAAAACAGATTCTAAGACACATGGAGATCTCCCAGGAGACAGTCTAAGAGCAAGAACATAAGCTGAAGAGATAAGGACCTTTCCTCACAGTTGGCAGAGGAAAAAACCCTTCCCCTACAGCCAGTGCCCTGAACAACTTCCAGCTTCCTAAACTATGAGAAAATAGGTTTCTGCTTATTAAAGCCAACTACTTATGGTATTTCTCTTATAGCAGCACTAAATAACTAACAGATTTGGGAGCAAAAAGTTACGAAAGAATAATTGCAAAATACAGCCTTAGTGACAGGAATGATGTCCAGAGATATCATGGTTTATTTGTGTGAGAACAAGTACTTGTTAACTGGAAATACTTTTTTTCCAACAACAAAATCAATGACTATACAAGTGGATCTCAACAGATGTATTACACAGCAATCAAGTCAATCACAGCTATGGAAAGATTCTGATGAAAGAACCTCAGAATCATCAGCCAGAACCAAGTCATATACCAACTGCAGAAAAGACCATAAATACAAGTTCAAGCTGAAGCTACAAAAACCACAGCAACTGCATGAAGGCTAAAGTACAACTTTGAATACATCCCACACGAAATTACAAACTACCTCAAGAATAGAACTGACACACTGAACACTAATGACTGAAGATCAAAGGGTTGCAGGATGACATTACACATGAAAAAAGTAAAAAGATCATCAAAAATAAAGGAAAGACCAAAATGAATGCTAAATGAGACCCTGAAACTTGTTCTTAAGCACAATATAGTGAAAGTAAACACAGAAATGATGAAGTAAAAGAGGAAAACAGGCTGTTTCAGAGGCCAGCTCAAGAAAAATGGAAAAGTGTAACAACCTATGCAGAAACCTTGAGTAAGAAAAATCAAAGAGGAAGAACATGATAGGTAATTCTGAAGCTGAAAAAACTGAAGAGAAAATTCATGCCTTGAGATGCATTCATGGAAGATTCTATGGGCAAAAAACTTTTAAAGTATCAAAAAATAGAAGCAGTATACCTAGTCGGTATACCAAAAAGAATTGGTTACCATGCAACCATTTCAGAAGACAGAGTATGATTATGAACTGTTGCTGCAGAAGGGAAAACTTCACATTGCACTGAAGACACCAGTGAGAAAAGAAGGTTCCAGTAAGTGATGAAGTACCACTTGAGATGTTTCAACAAGATGGTGCAATGCTGGATACACTTAAAAGTTATGTCAGGAAATGTAAATGATAACTCCTGGTCAACCAAATGCACCAGATCTCTATTTGTGTCCATTCCAAAGAGAGGTGAGCAAACAGAATGCAGAAGTTACCAAATAATGTCATTAATATTACACGTTTGCAAAATTTTTGATTAATTGACAATTGGCTACAGTCATATACCAACACAAAACTGTCAGAAATTTAAGCCAGACTCAGAAGTAGACATGGTATGAGAAATATAGCTACCAATATCAGATGGACAGTGGTCTAAGTCAGAGAATGTCACAAAGACATTTACCTGTGTTTTACTGACTGCCAAGGCGTTCCACTGTGTGGGTAACAAACTATACATAACATGACAAAATGGTAATTCCAGAACAACTGTGCACATATGAACCTGTACTTGGATCAAGAGGCAGCCATTGAAAAAGAAATAAGAGATTCAAAAAGAATATGTGGATTCAACCTGTAGAAGGTGAGTGGTGGGGCCGCATCCTTGTACTTATTTATCTGTGTGCTGATCAAATAGTCAAAAACTGAACTATCCTGAAGAAGAATGCTGCATCAGAATTAGAAGGAGACACATTAGCAACCTGTGATCTGCAGATGACACAACTTTGGTTGGCCAAGATCAAGATGACTACAAGCACTTAATGATGAAGGTAGAGACTACAGGTTGAAATATGGATTTATACCAAAACATTAATTTTAAAAAAGGAATATCTTCACGACTGGATCACTAAAAGCCTTTTGTGATTATATTAAATACATTACTGTAAATACAGCCCTTTCATAGAGTTCTGTGAGTCATTCTAGGGAACTGTTGAAGCCACTGGCAACAGTGAGCCAGCATAGGCTGGAACTTGGCTGTTGCAGTCTGAAGCCTGGAATTCTTCTGACTTGTGTCTATTGGTCTAGGTCAAAAAAGGTAGTGCAGGTGGCTGACTGAAAGAACTGTGTTGTTTTACTTGTAAGATCTGACTTAACTTCGGCTGGTAAGGGTCAGACAGAGAAAATACCATGCGGGCGGCTGGTATCAGAAATGACCGAGAAGTCAGAAAGTAGACATGTGAAGTATTTTCACAACTTGGAAATCAGCCTTAAGTCAATTTTTATTTATGTGCACTACTGGTGCCTGAAAGAAGATCATCAGTATACGTAATTAACACTGCCACAATGCCTTAAGTGATACTGTGACATTCCACAAAAAACAGAGACATCTTACAGTGCAATGGGTTTTTCTAATATGTGGCCTTTCTGGCCTTGGTTTTATAATTCTGCCTTAAATAATTGTCTGGGCCACAATCCTGGAAGAGACTGTTTTCTTTACTATGCATGTTGAGTGATTTTTGGTCTACCACAGAAATAGTTTGTAGTATGGCAGGGACAGTCACACATTAGAACTGAATATAAGGGCCAATACACAGAAGCTGAGGGTGACCTCACTACCATCAAGAAGAATCTAGAGCACAGTACATCCCTTGCATCCAGGATCTCTGCACTGAGAATCTCCTAGACCTGGAGAGAGAGGCAGTGGGAGACAACCTCTTAAAGAGCTGTAACAGGAGTCAAGAGTTGTAACAATGAAGACAGTGCACAACAATGGCAGTGGTACAAATGGTGGGAACCAGGAGACCAGCACGAGGTTGCTGGGTGGGCTTAATAACCCGTGCAGAAAGAGACCTAAGCACCTTCGTGAAGGAGACTTGGTGCCACAGCTAAAGAGCTGTAATGCTTGCCCAAGCATTGCAGAGGCCTAGAAAGGCCATCAACTAGCACCACTGAGAAAAGGATAGTCATCTGAAAAGGCCAAGAGAAGGGTATCGGCATGTGTACATGACAAACAGTAGACCAAAGAGCTCTCAGAAGCTATCCTGACTAATAAACTGTATTCTATCTCCTGACTTGTTCCTGAAACTCCTAGTTTCAGGAATGGTTTGTTCAGCACAGGTAAGGGTCATTGGCTCCCCAAGCCAAGAGAAGGGTACTGGTTTACATGGACAATGAAGAGCAGTCCAAAGAGCTGACTTGGTTGGAAGTTATCCTGATTAACAAATTGCATCCTGTCTCCTGAATTTTTACAGCTACTTCCAAGCTGATCCTGAGTTGTGACATGTTACACATAACTGTGAGTATGGTCTATGTTCTGTACTGATGTTCCAAAAAATTATCGATTCCAGTGAAGAAACAGGGATTGCTATGGGAGAAACAGAGTATCAGAAATGATGGAAACTTTAGAGAGTGAAAGTATGTCTGATCTCTACCTCATAAGGAACTAGCTTTGGTGATCCTGATTTTCATTCCTCCTCCTGAATGTAGACAGGACCTGAAGTTTGATTATACACTTAAAACCACTTATCAATCAGGCACTTGTAATACTTCTGGACGACGAATTAGGAAGACCAATGAGGAAGTGATGTCTTTGAATTGTGGTGTTGGAGAAGAAATATTGAATGTACCATGGACTGCCAAAGAACAAACAAATCTGTCTTGAAGGAAGTACAACCAGAATGCTTCTTAGAAGCAAGAATGGAGAGACTACAAGACTGAGTCGCACATACTTTGGAAATGTTACCAGGAGTAAGCAATCAAGGACATCATGCTTGGTAAAGTAGAGGGTCATCAAAAAAGAGGAAGATCCTCAATAAGCCAGATTAACACAGTGGCTGCAGCAATGGGCTTAAGCAAAACAAGGATTGTGAAGATGGTGCAGGACTTAGCAGTGTTTCATTCTGTCACACACAGGATCACTGAGTCACAACATAGTCAGTGTCACCTAAAAACAACAAAAGCACTCTGGGACACGATGACTATTCTAATCACTGGCTTCAGTGATTAGAATACTGTGATTCACTGTATTTGCTATTGTTGTGTTTAGTCAGTTTCAACACAGAGAACCTATGGACTACAAAATAGTATGATGCCTTCTCCTAGACCATCTTCACCATCCTTGCTATGCCTAAGACTTGCTGAAGCCACTGGGTCAAACTGGGTCAATCCATCTTGTTAAGAGTCTTCTCTTGTGAACTCTCTTCTTTCCCAAGTGGGATGGCCTCTAGGGGTTGGTCCATCCTGATATGTTCAAAGTGAGTGAGATGACATCTCATAATATTTGTTTCTAAGGAGTATTCTGGCTATATTCCCTCCAAGATAAATCTGCTCATTCTCCTGGCAGTCCGTGGTACTTTCAATATTCTTTGTCAACACCATAATTTAAACTGTCAATTCAACATCAGTCTTTGACAGTAATCGTACACTTTTCATATGCAAGTGAAATGACTTAAAAGGCCATCCCTTGGGTAAAGGGCACTTTAGTCACCAAAGTAACATCTTTGCTTTTTACACTTTAAAAATGTCTTTTGCAACAGGTTTGCCCAATGCAATACATCATGTCTTTACTGCTGTTTTCATGGGCACTGACGGTAGACACAAGTAAAATGAGATCCCTGACAACTGCGATATTTTTTGTATTTATCATGATGTTATTTATTGCTCCAGTCATATCTGTCTTTTATTTATGCTGAAGGACAATCCATACTGAAGTCTGTGATCTTCATCACTAAATGTTTCAAGTTCTCTTCACTTTCAACAAGCAAAGTTATGTAATCTGCATATCGCAGATTGTTGAGTCACCCTACAATCCTGGTGCCACATTCCTTTTCATATAGATTCAGTTTCTTGGATTATCTAGATTGAATAAGTATGGTAAAAGGATACAACTCTGGTGCACACATTTTTCATTTTAAACCATCCAATATACCCTTTTTCTGTTCAAACAACTGCTTTCTGTTTTATGTATAGGACCCCCATGAGCATGATGAAATGCTGTGGAATTGCCATTCTTCACAGTCTTAGTCATAAATTTATTATCATCCACATTGTCCAATGTCCCTGCATAATCAATAAAACACTGGCAAACATCTTTCTGGTATTCTGTGCTTTCAGCCAAGATACCTCTGACATCAGCAATGATATCCCTTCTTTCAAGTCTTCTTTTGAATCTGGATTAAATTTTTAGAAGTTCACTGTTAAAACAGGGTTGTAGACATTTTAAAATTATCTTCAGCACAATTTTGTTTGCATATGATATTATTCAATAATTTCTGTATTCTGCTGGATCACCTTCTTTGAAATGAGAACAAACGTGTCTGTTCAAGCTGGTTGGCCAGGTAGCTGTTCTCTAAGTTTTTTGGCATAGATGAGCGAACATCTGTTTGCTGAAGCATCTCAACTGGTATTCCATCGATTCCTAGAACCTTCTTTTTCATTAATGCATTCAAGGTAGCTTGGTCTTCTTCCTTCAGTACCACTGGTTCCTGGTCAGATGCTATTTACTGAAATGACTGGATGTTGATCAATTTGTTTTGTATTGTGACCTTATGTATTCCTTCTTTCTTCTTTTGATCATTCTTGAGTTGTTCAGCTTTACACACGTAGAATCCTTCACTGTTACAACTCAATGCCAAATATTATTCCCTTTGGTTTTCTACCTCCACGTCTTTGTACATTTCCTTACAATACTTTATCTTCTCAAGCCACCATTTGAAATCTTCAGCTCTTTTACAGTTTCTTCATTTGGCTTTAGTTGCCTAAGTACAACAGCAAGTTATAGAGTCCAACATTTGCTCTGGTCTTTTTTTTCTTTTTAATGACATCTTGCTGTCTTCATGTACAATGTCCTTGATGACATACAAAAACTTTTCTGGTCTTCACTGATTGGCAAAGTCAACCTTAAAGACTTGGATGGAGTAAAGCTTTTGAGAGCTTCACTGCTGATGTGGTAACTCAAAATGAGTAGACACATCCATGAGTTACTGGAATGTACGAAGTGGTAATCAAGGAAAACTGCGAATTGTGAAAAATAAAATGGACTATCTGAAGATCAATACCTCAGGCACTAATGAGCTAAAAGGAGGTCATACTAGCCATTTTGTTTGTTTTGATTACAAAAAATATTTTATTGTACTTTAAGTGACAGTTTACAGTCCAAGTCAATTTATCATATAACTTACACAGACACTGCTGTGTAACTCTAGCTGCACTCCCTACCTGATGATGGCACACGCATTCTTTCCACCCTGTATTTCCAACGTCCACTCAGCTAGGTTCTGTACCCCTCTGCCTTCTCATCTCACCTCTGGACAGTTAGCTTTATGTATCTACTTAAACCAAGAAACACACTCTTCACCAATATCATTTTATGTCTTACAGTCCAATCTGATTATTTGTGTGAAGAGTTGGCTTCAAGAATGGTTTCAGTTCTGGACTAACAGTTAAGTGTGGGAGCCATGTCTTCTGGGGACTCCCCAGTCTATTGCACCATCAAGTTTGCTCTTTTTAATAGTGTTGTACTAGCCATTTTTAATCCATCATAGGGTTTACTGTGTTGAGACTGACAAACTGAAGAGGAAGACAACTGCATTGATCATCAAGAAGAACATTTCAAGATTTATCCTGAAGTACAACACTGTCAGTGACAGTACAGTATCCAATTAATACAACTGTTATTCAAATATACTCACCAACCATTAATGTCAATGATAAAGAAATTGAAGGCCTGTATCAACTTTTGCAGTCTGAGATTGACGAAACTTTCAATCCAGAGCCACGCCAAGCCAAGTGTCGTCGAAGAGGTGACTGATAATTACCGGTGACTGGAATGTGAAAGGAGAAACCAGTAAGAAGGATCTGTAGTTGGTAAACACAGCCTTGGTGACAGAAACAACACTGAAGAGTACATGATAGAATTGTGCAAGAACAATGAGTTATTCACTAAAATAACTTTTCTCAACAACATAAATGATGGCACACGGACCTTGCCAGATGTAATACACAGAAATCAAACTAACCAAATATGGAGAACCTCAAGATCATCACCCAGAAAAAGGCCAGAGGCTGACTATGGAACAGATCATCAACTGCTCATATGTGAGTTTAACTTTAAGGTAAAGAAAACTAAAACAGGTTCATGACAGCTGAAGTGCAACTCTGCATATATCCTACCAGAATTTAGAGACCATCTCAAGAACAGGTGTGATCATACTCTGTTATTTCACAGGATAACATTGTTACACACAAATCAAAGTGTTCTTCTTAAGAATTTTCTGTGACCCAGTAACACCATCCCTTGGGGAAGTGCATATCAAGTTGACTATTTCTAACAGATAGGTTGTCACAGAAGAAAGAAGGGTGACATTTTAGACTCTAGAAATACATACTCCAACATCAGGTTTCAGGAAAAATGACAGCAGTATACAAAAGAAAGAAGAGCTAAGGGTTTTAAACATTTCCAGTTTATGAAGAGAGCTCAAAAGAAGAGAAAAAGACAAGGTACGGGAGTAAAGTAGGGATGTCATAATCGGTGGGGTCCTTGAGAAGGGGCTGTGTGCTCAACCCACAAACACATGCTGAGAATATGAAATGCACAAGGTTCCCATGTTGGACTGAGGTGGAAAAGAGGGTCTACCTACCATCTATAGAGTATTGCTGAGTAACAATTTCAGAAGTTCCCTGCCACTCTCTTGTTACACACTTCAAGTTTGTGGAAGCAGGAGTCAAGAAATGTGTTAGTGGTCTGAACACTCAGAGATGTCTGACGAAAGTCCTATGCAATTTCCTGGGGCCTCATCTGCCATACATGTGAAAACAATGCTTTGCCATCTGCTATAAGGTCTCCAAGTGAGCACAGAATCTGGATAGATACTTCAGGACAAATGAGGCCTTACCTCTGACCTATCCAAACTGAGAACTGAGGAACAAATGAAATCAGGGACAGAAGGAGAAACCAAGGGGGTACAAGCACCACTTTGAAACAGCCCTCCTCATCCCATTCAAAACCATGGCACCAAAGATGTCACAGTGACCAGACAATAGTATGGTGTAGGTCATAACAAAAGAATCTGCTTTTGTCTCTGCTTGAGATACAGCACCACAGGTGGAAGAACTGTTAGACATCCGAAAAGAGTGATACATGGGATGCTGGCAGGTGCAGAACCGAAAAATCTCCTTGGAGTGTTCACAAGAAATAAACGTGTGTTCTCCCACTGGGGGAGTTTCCCTAAACACAGCTGATGGTGGTTTCTTCTCTAACCATCTCACCTCTTACTTACTGTTACAGATTGAACTGTGTCCTCCCAAAATTATGTGCTATAAATCCTTATACTTGTAATCTCACTGGGAAATGGGGATTTGTTTGTTATGTTCATAATGCCATGTGTCAGTGTATCTTAAACCAATTGCTTATAAATGAATATATCCAGCACAGAAGCTACGAGCAGAGGAGCAGACAGACCCAGGCCACATGAAGATCACCGGGAGGTGAGGAACAGAAGCTGAAAAGAGATAATAATCTTTGCCTAGAGCCAACAGACAGAAAACCTTCCCCTAGAACTGATGCCTTGAATTTGAATTTCTAGCATCCTAAACTGTGTGAAAATATGTTTCTGTTTGGAAGAACCACACACTGGCAGCATTTCTTAGAGTGGCTCCAAGAAGCTACAAAGTCTACAATGTTCAAATCTTGATGCACTCCCACAGATCTGCATTTTTAGCTAGCTGCTTCTGCTCCACAGTCCAGGGCTCTGTCCCTTCCTTCAAAATGGAGATAATATTCTTCTCAGAAAGAAAGATTCCTGCTTATGAGAAAAAAGGGACATGATGTTCCTGTAGCTTTAGCAGAGTACAATCCAGGCCATCTGTTCAGTTTAGAACATTATAGATGTCTCTAGAAAACTATTTCAAAAATTCATTCACTGACTACCAACATTGGAATACTTAGAGAAAATATTGAATATGTAGACATTGAACTCTCTTCTAAGAACTATTCAATCAAAAGCACAGAAGTAAAGTCAGACATTTGGATATATTAAAAGCTGATCAAAAGGTTTTGTGCTTATGTAAGGTACAGAAACAGCAATGACCTACAGTGCAACAAACCACCTGAAGACAGGCGAAGGCTAAGGTTCTGGTGCCTTATTATGAAACTTTTCCATTCTGAACCAACTTCAATCTGTGCCATAAGAGGAGAACTTTCAAAGTCTATCCAGCAATGCAGGAGCTTGCAAGATTCTCACAGGGAAAATGGTAAGACACCAAGGGCAGATCCCAACTTTCAGATGAAGTCACACTCACCTAGGGAGACCAGGTTCCTGTAGTTCTCCAACATACCTCCTTATACAAAGCCCTCTGAGCAGGGTCCAGGCAGTCCCACTCCTCCTAAGAGAACTCTATGGCCACATCCTTAAATGTCAACAGTTCCTTTTAAAAAACAAGACAAAACAAAAAACTCACTCTCATAAGTGGAAAAGAGAGAGTTCTTACTTTCACATAAAATGATAAAAGGAGAAAGATATATAGAAACTAGTCGGTTGATGTGCGTGGTTTACAGATCCACATAATAATAGTGAGCAAGTTGTATGTCCCTAATTTGGCTTTATTACACTGTTCCATCAAGATATGAAATCCACTGCATTACTGGAGATAACATTTTGGTGGAAAATAAACAAAATGAGCAAATGAAGGAATTCCAACAGAGTTACCTACGTATAAATGCTAGATGTTATGTTTCGGAGTATCTTGTCCGAATCTTTCAAAACATAAAAGTGTCATCTTAGATGGAGTCCTCAGCCACTAAGCTGCAAAACCTGAAGGACCCCTTAGACATCTGGAAAGAAGTTGTGACACTCAGAAGTAACCACTGCAATGCTGTTTGGGACAGCAAAAGAATTGTGAGTGACCCATGTGTGTTCATCAAGAGAAGGCTCTAATGAGGATCTTAAAGAGCAAGGTATCTCTGTTTACTAACATGCAGCAATTCTAAGAAGTGTACCAATTTTCAAAAGCTGAAAAATAAAACATTACAATGATGCTTGCACTGGAGAAATTCTGGTTAAATCACATCACATGGTGACACCATTCACCAAGACCTGCACTGAGTCTCTCCTCAGCACCAACAAAAGTGCCTGATGGAAGCTGTGACGGTGAAGGATGTGACAGGGTAGAGAATGTTTAGATTTTACTCCTTATCGGTGCCACGTTGCTGGTTATAATACAAAATAAATATACTACTTATGTATGTTTAAAATATTTGCTTCCATTCCTCTTGATAACAAAGTTATATTCTTACCTCTCAGCTGAATGAGACCATCTTTATCTAAAAGACCTGTTAGAGGACAGTCCTTGAACAGATACTATGGCCTATAAGGCATAGCTGTTACGGGTTTTACTCTAACTTTATTTAAGGAATTTGGTCTTTGCCCTTGATTCTTCAGGGACAACCTCTAAAAATTTGGATTTTCTCAAATCTTGAGTGTCTTTGAAGGCTCCACAGACATTTAACCTAACAGCGTATGCAATGAGGTGACTCTCAGGTGGGCACTGGACATGACAGAAAGAACCGTGTGTATCATCTTGTGATACCAACCCTGTGATATAAGCCTCATGATATCAACCCAACTTAGAGGAAAGGGGCTGGAGTTTGAATTACATAAGACTTTCAATGAAAGTTCTGGACACTGATGCTGTAATGGGCTCCTTAGTTGATGAAAAACACTGATGGATGTGGGAGGGTGGCACATCGTTTTGGACACAGAAATACCACATTGGGAATTCTCCCTGCTCTTGTCCTATGTGTCTCTTTGTTTAGATGCTTCTTGCTATCTAAAACTGTAATCACAAGGATAGCACTTTCCAAGACATCTGTGAGTTACTACAGCAAATTATTGAACAAAAGGTAGTATTAGGAAGAAACAGGTCAGATGTGAGGAGAGATGTGACCCCACTGAGCTTATGGCTAATACCCTATCGATCAATACACCAGGCATTAGAGAAATAAAAAATACATTTCACCATGCGGACCTGGAAGGGTCCTTTAGTTCACATAAAATGAAAGAGAATAAAGATCACTTAGGTTGATGTTAATATTCTTACATATCCACATAAGGTAATGTGGACCAAGTTATAAGTTCTGACAATTAAGTTCATGAACTCATCCCAGGAAAGTGCTATATACTTCACTGCTGAATATCATTATGGTCACCTTCAAAGTACCCCCCTGGGAAGCTATGCACTGATGCCAACACCTAGTCCACCCTTCAAAGCAATTTTGGAACTTTTTCTGGAAGGGCCATGAGAGCTGTTGTCATTACGACCCTCAATGTCCTGAATATCATCAAATGTCTCCCTTTCAATATTTCCTTTTTCGTTGGGTACAGAAAAAGTCACTGGGGCCAGATCAGGTGAGTGGGGGAGAGTGTTCCAATATAGTTATTTGTTCACTGGCTAAAAACTCCCTCACAGACAACTATACAATTAAGTTCACCAACTTGCCACCGTGCACAATGGCCATTCCAGAAATAGTTCCAAAATTGTATGGAAGGGTGGGCTAGGCACTGGAGTCAAGGTGACCGTGGTGATAGTCAGCAACAAGGGATGTAGCACTTAGAACAAGTAAGTTCATGGACTTAACTGTCAGACCTCGTATCTGTCCTGAATTTTGTTTTAGGAAAAAAGGCCTAACAATCTACTTCCAAAAAATCAGCCACAAAACACTCTAAAATCACAATGGTCCAATCCACTAGTGTTTTATTCTGTTGTGCACAGGCTGCCATAAGGGGGCCAACTCAACAACAGCTAAAGACAATAATTTTGTTTTATTATACTTTGCATTCAGAGGATATTAAATCCATTAAACCACAAGGAATTACATTTTTGTGGACAGAGAATAAATACACAAATGAAAAATATGTGTAGTAGTGTTAGATGTCAGTTATGTTTCGCACACCAACTGTTACTCAGTTTTTCAGATGTGCAAGAGCAGAACTGATGTTCAGGGACAACTGTGACTTCAAAGAAAGGTTGGGATGAAAATACTGTGACAATGATAACAGCAAAAACTGAAAATTTTTAGACACTTTATCATATGCTAACCCTTATTCTACAAGCCTGATGGGAACTAACAAGTATGACATAATAATAATCCATTAGAAATAAATCTGTTCCCATTTTACAAAGAGAGAATTGAGTCAAAATGTGCTTCAGGTCAAGGAGCTATTAAGTGGTAAAGTACGCACCTGAACCCAGGTTGTCAGGCTGGAGAAATGAATCCAAAGAATTAAAGGGTTAGGTAACAGATACAGCATGAAAAAGATGCTGACTGAAAAACCAAACCTACTGCCATCAAGTTGATTCTGACTCACAGAAACCCTACAGGACTGCTCCATAGAGTTTCCAAGGAGCACTTGGTGGATTCAAACAGCCAGCCTTTTGGTTAGCAGTTGTAGCACTTAACCACTATGCCAAACAAATTCAAGGCCAAAACATAAAAAAAACAAACCAAAAGAAAACTCACTGCCGTCAAGTTGATTCCAACTGATAACAACATAACAGGCCAGGATACATGTGTGCACACACAAGCAAACGTATAATCCATTAATATTCTTTGTATGGTTACACTGCTAACAGTATAGTGTAGAAAAAATTTAACACTATGCAAAAGAGTTAAGACATACTTTCAGGTATTAAAAATTATAAGCCACTTACTAAATGATGATGTATGTTTTACAAAAAAACATAGATTTTTCAAATATATGCACATGCACATGCATAAATACACAGGAAGTAGCTGAAATCAGAAGCATTGCCTGTGAATGACTTCTTCTGGACAAATTTCTGTCATCTATCATTTCCCTTCAGGTGTATCTCAGTATTTGTGGTACAAAGAAACTGTATAAATGGTACTTAAGTTAGTTCATGAACATTATTTTACCTTAGACTATTAAAAATATAGAAATGAAAACAAATACAGAAACTAACTCAAATCTCAACTCATTATACATATGCAAAAATACAAAAACAATTTTATTCATTTAAATTTTAGATATCTGAGCATTAAAAAAAAATGTAGCTTATACTCCTAATAAAAAAATGATTCAAAAGTACACAATTTACTGACATTGTACATTACCTTAAGGGATTAAGCTAGAAAAAAATCGTTATCCCACCAGTTGATCCCTGAAGAAACTATTGGATGATTAAAAATCATACCAGGGGAAAAAAACTGTACTAAGAAAATTAAAGCAAATATCATGATCAGCACAAAACAGTTGAAGTATTTCTGCTAAAGATAAGGCAGAGATGGGGCCTGCCATTTTCTACTGCATAGGGAGCCTGAACCGGAACCAGGAGAAGGAAAGATAAAATAATCAAAGAGCTGAAACGTATTATACACAGAAGATATGACTGCAACCTTAAAAAAAAGGTATTTTAACTGTAACAACAACATACTAAAAACAATCTTTTTTCCTCTATTACACATCTGAAGAAATAAGACAAAACAGGAACACAAACTCATTGCCACTGAGTTGATTCCAATTCATACTGACTATTACACACTTAAGAGATTCTTCAAAAATGTGTGTCAGCTTGGCTAGGCCATGATTTCCAATACTGGTGGTTGTCTATCATTTAGTGATCTGATGTGATTATCCACTGCACACTGAAGTTTAACCTCTATGATTATCCAATGCACACTGAAGTCTAACCTCTATGATACTAATGAGGTAGGATGAGAAGAGTTACATCAATGAGGTGGGACTCAATCTACAGAATTAAGTTGTGCCTTGAGTCAATCTCTTTTGAAATGTGAAAGAAAAAAGTCAAGCACAAAGAAACAGCCCTCCTAGAACCAAGAAAGAAGAGCCAGGAGCAATGTACATCCTTTGGATCCTGAGTCTCTGACAAGAGAAGTACCTAAATAAGGCAAAGACTGATGACAAGAACCTTCCCCTAGAGCCGAGAGAGGATATCTTCCTTTGGAACTGGCACCCCTAATTTGGACTTGTAGCCTTCTAAGCTGAGAGAATCAATTTCTCTTTCTTAAAGGTATCCATTTGTAGCATTTCTGTTACAGCAGTAATAGATAACTAAGACAGAATTTGGTAGCAGGAGTGGGGTGTTTCTCTAGCAGATACCTATGATATGCAAGAAGTTTTGAAATTGATTAATGGGTAGAAGCTGGAAGAGTTTTAAAGTACCTAATAGTAAAAGCTTAGATGGCCTTGAAGAGACTGTTGGTAGAAATACGGACATCAGAGACAATTCTGGTATGGATTCAGAAGGAAGTAAGGAAAACTATAACAACAATTATAACAACAGAGATGGTTCAGGCAACAAGAAGCAGCAGCAGAGAAATAGCAAGAGCACAAAAAGGAGACTGGAGCCAGATGGGGCAGGAGCTGACCCCATGGAGGCTTCCTGGCAGGGTAGGATGCCTCTGGACACTTACAGGTGGAGCTAGGCTTGCTAGTCCATGATGCAAGAGAGCTGAGTATCTTCTAGCCAAGGTTTACTGGGCACATTATGGTGCCTCCAGGCTCTTTTTAGTAGCACTAAAGAGTTTTGAAACAGTTACATAAGCAGGTCAGACTCTGAGCTGGGCAAAGAGGCCTGAGGCCAAAGAACTAGAAGCTGAAGAGTCAAGAAATAGAGGAAACAGAGGAGGCTCAGTAACAAACAGTAGGGCTGTGAACTACAGAGTCTAAAAAGGGTGAGGCCACGGCCTCGGGTTTCAAATGGCAGGGCTACAACCCACTAGGTTTCAAAGAGTTAGATCTTCACTAACTAGGTTCCAGATTGTGGGGCTGCCATTCATGAGTGCCAACTGGATGTAGCCAGATCCACTGCCCAAAGCTAAGCAGGCGGGATTGCCATGCCCAAGGTACAGAAGAACAGGGTGAGGGAGTTGGCTTACCACTCAGATGGACTAGAAGAACAGGGATGTGAAAATGTAAGGGAGCAAAGCTGCCATTCTAGCGGGCCTTGAAGGTAGAACTGAAGCCCAAGGCCAAGAGGTCTCTACTCAGAATCTGGAGTGCGGCCTACATCCTGAGTACAGCAGATAAGGCCATTGCCTAAAGGGTCTCAGAGAACACAGAATTATTTTCAAGCCTTTAGAACTAATGTGATGTGTTCTGTTGACTTGCTTGATGCCTGTCACTGCTTCTCTCCCTTCAGTCTCTTCCATTTATAATGGAAATGCTCACGTATGCCTATTCCACCATCATATACTGGAAGCAGATAATTTGTATTCTAGATTTCAAAGATGAGAAAGAATTTTGCAGAAGATGACATTTTGACTTTAGAGTTTTGGTATGATATGATTTGACGAATATGTTTTACATGCATCAAGGACTTGATTTGGAGGGGGCCAAAGGCTAGAAAGTTATGCCTTGAATTATGTCTCTCAAAAATGTGTGTCAACTCAGCTAGGCTATGATTTCCAGCATTGTGTGGCTGCCCACCATTTGGAGATCTGATGCAATTATCTTACATGCTGTAAATCCTAACCTTCATGATGCTAATGAAGCAGTATCAGAGGTAGTTACGTTCATGAGACAGGATACAATCTACAAGATTAAGGCATACCTTGAGTCATCCTTTTTGAGATATAAACAACAGAACTGAGAAGAAAGGGAAGGGATTTATTACCAAAAGAAAGAAGATCTGGGAGGAATACACATCTTTTAGACCTGTAGTCTGGGCTCCAAGAAGCTGCTAGTCTGGGAAAGACTGATGACAAGGACTTTTCCTTAGAGCTGGTTGAAAATGGAAAGTTTCACCAGGAGCTGGCTCCCTGAATTTACACGTCTCATCAAACAAACAAACAAACAAACCCACTGCCATTGAGTCATGTCCAACTCACAGTGACCCTAGAGGTCAGGGTAGAACTGGCCCATAGAGTTTCCAAGGAGCACCTGGTGGATTTGAACTGCTGACCTTTTGGTTAGCAGATGTCTCACTTAACTCATTATGCCACCAGGGTTTCCCGACTTCTCATCACTTGATAAAATATATGAAGACCTGGAAAAAGAAAACCAAAAAGTAAAGAATACACTCAGTATTACTCAAGCTTAAAGAACTGAAGGAAAAAAAATCAAGCTTCGAGTTGCAATATTGAAGGATTCTACATGGAAAACATTAAATGACTCAGGATGCACCTAAGAAGATGAAAGGAATACACAAGATTGCTGCAACAAAAAGAACTGGTGGGCATCCAACCACTTCAGGGGTAGCATATGATCAAGTGCCGGGAGCCAGCCCCAACAACTTTTTCGGGGCCGCACGAAGGGAGGGAAATGACGTCGGCGGAGAAAGAATTGAGAGTGTGACAGGAAAGAGTTTTGGAGAATGGCAGCCCGTTAAGGTCTGTCTTCCTTTATTTTTTATACTCAATGAGGTAGCTGTACTTTGACCACATAAGTGATTGGCTAGCAAGAAGTGGGTACCTCGTGGTCTCTCTTCATGTTAATCATTAGGGTCTTCTAAACAGTGGCCCAAGACAGTGGTCTCTTTTAATGTTAATTATTAGGGTCCTCTCTGTTGGCTAGTAAAGAACCGATACCTTGAAGTTAGGGCCCTCTAAATAATGGTTCTGTTGGGGTAGCTTCCTTTGGAATGGGCACACATATGGATCTCTTCCAGGCAGTTGGCAAGTTAGTTGTCTCCCGAATTTCTTGGCACAGACAAGTAGGCACTTCCAGTGCTGCATCAGTTTGCTGAAACATCTCAATTGGTATTTCGTTAATTCCTGGAGCCTTGTTTTATGCCATTCCCTTCAGTGCACCATAGATCTCTTCCTTCAGTACCAGTTTTTGATTGCTGAGGCCTGTCACCCACAGAGGCCCCTGTGAACAAAGTTACAAGCCTATGTCATAACAGGCGGAGGCATCTCACCCGAGACATAGTTTTAGCCTACTGTCCCTGATAGTATCTTGCTTCCTAATTAAATCTTCCTCAAAAAATACCCCCTCCTCTCCCGGCACGAGGATCAAGGAAGATGCCTTCTAAGAGGGGCTTTACAATCCCCTCGGCTTATGAAATAATATTGGGAAAACCTGACCAGGAACTCCTAGAGAAAAGAGCTTGGAGGAAAGAATTCCAATACAGCACGCCCTGCCTGAGAGCACTGAGGCCGGCCCAACCCTGCTGGCTTCTCCCAACTGCACATCCCCCTTCACATGTGATAAGCAGATTGCATAAAGGCTCTGGGAAGCTCCCCAGGGATGGCCACCCCCCACTCACACAGCCCTTAGAATACAGATATTCCACTCCCTACATCAGGAAGACAGATAGGCTTCCAAGTTTGAAGGACACTCAGAAGATGACTGCGAAAGAGTTGTTTCCTCAAACTAACAGCAACCTTAATGTTGTGGATAGAGTAAAGCCTCTGGGATGTTTGCTGATGTGGCATGATTCAAAATAACAAGAAGCAGCTGCAAACATCCATTAATAATTGGAATATGGAACGTACAAAGTACGAATCTAGGAAAATTGGATACTATCAAAATTTGCATCATGTTGTTGCAAAACATACTGAATGTACTGTGAACTGCCAAAGGAATCAACAAATCAGTCCTGGATGTACAGTGATAATCCTCATTAGAAGCAAGAATGGCAACACTCTGTATTACATATTTTCGACATGTTATCAGGAGGGAGAAGACCCTGGTGAAGGACATCATACTTGGTATAGTAGAGACCCAGTGAAAAATAGAAGACCCTCAAAGAGATGTACTGACACAGTGGCTGTAACAGTGGGCTCAAACATCACAACACGTGAGGATGGCAGAAGTCCACTGTGTTTACCTAGGGTTGCTATGAGTTGGAAGTGAATTGAGGGCACCTAACAACAATAACATTACTGAAATTATATTCCATTCCAAATTATTAACAGTTTAGAACTAGAAACATACTGATTCACTTGCTTAGCTTCAAATGCATCATAAAATTAGGTACAGTGTGTTTTATCATACTAGTAACCTTTCCTATAATTTTCCAGCTGGGCCTCTCCGTTAATATTGCACATAAATGTACAGTTGCTCTAATGTGAAGGAGATCTGGGGACACAGTGGTTCAGTGCCCAGATGCTTATCAAAAGGTCACCGGCTCAAACCCACTAGCTGCTCCACACTAGAAAGACCTAGTGATCTGCTTCCTAGACTGTCTAGAAAGCACTAAGGGATAGTTCTGTTTTTTCTATAGGGCCATTCTGATTTGAATCACTTAGTGGCAACAGGTCTGGTTTGGTTTGGTTTGGCTGGCTTCAATGCCGGCCAGCAAAGAGCTGACAAGACACCCAGATGGGACCCTAGAACTCTCCCAGTTGTCTAACCACACTGCTCCCAAGAAGCCCACTCCCTGTTTCCCACCCAGGCCTGGTGTGAAGCCCTTCCCATGATGCTCCCCAAATGGAGCCTCTTCCCAAGTCTCATGTTACTAGGTTGCAGTTGGGTGGAATCTGTGTGGAGGTGAGAGGGAACTAAGGGAAGACCCTGGGTGAGCGCTAGCAAATGTGTCAGGCAGGACACATCAGAGGCTGAAGAGATAAACAAATTGTCAGGACAGTATTTCAGGAAGGAGAAGACAGAGCCACGAACCAAGAATATGACTGTTACCTCGGACAGAGCCATTCCAGATGCTTCTTGCTTCCCTCTCCCTCCAGGCTTCATTTTCAGGAAAGATCAGCCACGAGAAGTCAATGCTGAGTGTGGAAAATATGCTGTTAAAAGTTTATAATGAACTTGCCCCCTTCCCGTGCCACAACCACATATACACAGGGAAGACTTCATATGGGGAAAGACTGTCCCTGCTACCCACTATCCCAGGAAGGACTCAGGACAAATAATTTCCTACACGGAGATCAACAGGTAAGTTTATTGCTCTCCCCTCCTGGTAAAGCCCATACTCAACTGCAGCAGGGAATTCTATTCTGGGTTGACCTTCCCCTTCAGGCCCCAGACCTAGCCGATAACATACCCCACGCACAGCAGAGCCCCTCACCTCCCCTGGATTGCACACTGGTTTTGGTCTTCAGGAAAAAATGCTAGAATCACCTTGGGGCACTTTAACTGTTCTTGAGCCTGGGCCCCACTCCAAATATTTGAAGGGCAATCTCTGGGGAGGGGGCACAAGTGACGTGTTTGCAAAATGCCTTAGCAATCCAGCATGATGCCAGGGCTGAGCCTGCTCAGAGGAGGCAAGGCCAGCACACCTCCTGCCTGCTGCTCTTTCCTCCCCATAAGGCTTACCAACGCCTGTATCCTGACAGTGGAAGGGGCAGGAGCAGAGAGAAACATGCAGAACAGCATTATGGGCCAGGGCTGGAGTTAAGGCTGTGACTAGAACCTTAAATGAGGGTTAGAGAAAGTGCTCTGAGGTGTGGAGATTAGAACAAAGAACTGAGGGAGGAAGGGTATTTGCTAGATGCAGATGAGGGGTCAAAGTTCAAGGAAGGGCAACTGTCCATGTGAAGGTCAAGAGGCTGTAGGGATTTTAACCTCAGGAAGGGAAAGAGCCTTCTGGCTTAGCACATTGAGGAAGGCAGATATAAGGACACAAGGTCAGAGGAGTCCTGGGGCAGAACAGAAATGGCCAGAGTCTTCACACATTTTCCACCAGGACCTCAGAAGAATTTTAGAAGATATGGATTCCTTCTTCCCCCATTCATTTTAAGTTCACATGTATTTCTTTTCCTTTATTTTATCATATGTGAAAACAGTCACAAATGATGTACTATCTTACATAGTTTAAGAGCATACCAAGATGTTCAACTGAGTCTCCAGAAATTTAGGGTCGCCCTTCACTGAGCCCTGGACACCTTTAGAGAGATTCATGCTGTTTGTGTTGCATGCTTTAAGGTACACGTGTCTATGAGAGGTGCCAGCAGAGATGTCGAGGAGCCAGGAGTTCAGGGCAGAGGTCAAGCAGCAACAGTGAAATTGGGTGACTTCAAGGTGTTTAAAGGCATGACATGAGATGACAGGGAAATATCATGGGTGTAGACAGGAAAGAGAAAATGTCCAAGGACTGTGCTCTGGGTATTTGATCCTTCAGAGACCAGGAGTTCAAGAGGAAACTGAGATATAATCAGGAAGAAGACAGAAAGCTGAAACTGATACAATAAAGAACACTGAGATGGCCTGAGAGCAAGAAAAACAAGTTTCCAAGAAAAAAGAGTAGTCAAGTGCACAGCATGCTGTTGACTGAATGAGGGTTCAGCTCTGGAGATACACTCAGAGGAAATTTCTTCACCATGAACAGATGGGTTCTGTCAGAACCAAGTTCAAGTCAGTCTAACAGATACTTCAACATTCGCAGAGGAAGGATAAGCAGGACTTGAGAACATCTATGTAGTAGCTCATGGCTCCATACTTTAACAAATCATATACAGATAGAAAAGTGAATATTAGACTAACTGTTTAAGGTAGGCTTTGTTTGTTAATATAAAACACTATGGACATCCAATGGGCACCAAAATAATCTCATGTTATTTAAAGTGAAATCTGCAAGACCCAGAACCTGTATAAGCAGAAACTTGTCCAAGAAAGAAAACTCACACATTTTCTACCTAGAGAGAGCAACAGAAAAGTGGTAAGACTGCACCTTGACGATAGCAGAAAATTTCTGAAACCCAGAAAAACAAGGCAGTCCTATCGTGTTTTGGCTTGCATGGGTTTCACTTCAGTAGGTACCCAAGTATGTTTCCAATATATTGCACAGAGTAGAAAGCATATAGTTCTTCATAATCTAAATGAAATATAGAAAGTTTTAAAGGGAAAACAACGGGTACTTCTAAAAATTATGAATTCGGGGCAAAAATTTTAAAAAGAGGCTATTTCTTAATAGAGGGGAGTGGAGAGGGTGGTGAGGAGGGGACAGGAGATTGTTAAGGGGATACGGAAAGGAGGAGTGCGTCATCACCCGGCAAGGAAAGCAGAAGGAGCTGCAGATAGGCAGGCATGCAAATGTAAATTGTATTGTAAACTTTCACTCAATTACAATAAAAAAAATAAAGTTAAATTAAATTTTAAAAAAAGAGGCTATTATCTCCCTTAGTAAAGTTATACATTTTGGTGTGACATTTCTCAACAACAATAAAAAAAGAAAAAGAATGACATGATCTCACTACAGGATGACATACAGTTTACTTCAGTAGTTAATGAATAAAGATGAAATTCAGTAAACGAAGATTTATCTCAAAGTTGTACAAGAATAATGAATTATTAAAATACATCCATCAAAAAAAACCCAGATTGAGGATGAGACATGTATGGAGCAGAGAGGAATAGTGTGCAGTCACCGGACAGGGAGAGCAGTGGAAGCTGCATATGGGGGGCATGTAAATTTACATGTGAATGTACATTTTCACTCAGTTATGTTAAATAAAAATAAAAATTAAAAAAAAACCCAGATTGTTAATATTCTTTTACACAGTAACAGAAGAGTGGGTAATGTCTTGCCCCCTTTTACCTTCTAGTGTCACCACATTCCAGGAAGAGGGAAGAGGGTGACCCAGAATTGACTAAGACAAGTGACTGTCCTCTGGCTGAACAGGGATTGCAACGCAGGTCTTCTTTTGATTCAAGTAATGATAAGCCTTACAGTTTTGTAATCCTCATTGTTCTAATTTAAATTTTAATCAGCTAATACAGCCACAGATAAACACATCACAACTTAATCATCTCCTCAATCCCTGGTTATCTCAATCTGGGTCTCCCTCTCTCTCTGGCTGTCTTCCTTTTTTTCCTATCCTACGTCCCCATCTCAGTTTCTGCTCCTTAAATTCTACCCCCTCCTTGTCCCCTGCTGTGTCTCCCCTTCTCGCTAGTCTTTCTCCTAACACCTGTTCAGCCTTAATTCTGCCCAGTTTCACCTCTTTTTGCTCTCTCCCTCAGTCTCTTTGTCCCCCATCTCCATCTGTTCCTGCTCCTGTCTCCTGCCACCTCTGTTGCCCTTCTGTCATCCTTCTCTGGCAGGCTCCGTGTCACCCCTTGCACTTCTTTGTACCAGCACCAGGTCGCTCTGTCAGCTATGACTCTGTTCATCTCATTCTTGGTGAAATGCGTCCTCTTTCGCCACCCCTGCTGCTACCGCTAAGGGCCCATTTTCCTGTTCTGTTTCCCTCACTCATAGCGCTCTTCTCTCGAATTGTTCTCTTTTCTCCCGGGCTATTCTCCTGGTTTAGTCTCTTTCACTTTTTGCAAATGCCTCTCTCACTATTTTGCCATCTGTTTATGACTCTCCCTCAGTCTTCTTTGTTCTCTGTAATTTGTATTGGTCTCCCAGTTACTCTCTTTCCTCAATCCCCCCGTCCACGGGTGCACAGGGAAGGCCAGGAAAGCACACTTTCCAGGGGGTGGGGTCGGTGACGGAAGAGTACGGGATGTCACAAGACACACCCAGATCCCCGCTCCCATACTGGGGTCGGAGAGGAAGCGAGGACCTTCGTGAAGACGCTGCCGGGGCGGCGGGACCCGGCCTGAGAGCGACGCGGAGTCTCAGTCCCAGGACCAGGAGAGACGCGGGGTTGGCACTGTCCTTCAGGGGTGAGCTAAGTGCGTGGTGTGAGGGACGAATGTCACGACTCCGTCTTGCGGTGAAAACTTTACCCGGCACTGGATGGACGGGCGTCAGGAATGGATTTTAAGGAAGAAAACCGGGCGGCCGACGCGGTGTCTGCGCGGCCAGAGCGCGGGAAGGCGGGGGCGAGGACCCGCCTCGGCGCGAGTTCACAGCGGAACGGACTCGGAGGCCCAGCCGGCTGCGGAATGACCGGAGATGAGAACGTCTCACCGCCGCGCCAGAATTCGCTGAGATTCTAACTTCCGGAGCGATCCCCGGCCCAGGAATGCAGGACTTGCACAGACTGAAGCCGGAACGTAGGCAACTCACCTGCTGAGACCGGCTGTCCGTTCAGGTCACGGCTGGAAGCAACTGCGCATGCGTACCGCCTCGGGCGACGCGTTAACGCGCGGGCGGGGCGAGGGCGCAGTCTGAGGGTTGAACGTCCAGCTGTCGAAAGTGGCAAGCCGTTCTGTCTGACTGTGGTGCCTCCCACGACCAAGTGCTGCAGAAAACTGCTCCATCGCATTTACAGGGCTGTGACTTTTGGGGAAGCGGATCACCAGATTTGTCTTCCTGAGCACCTTGGGATTTGGAACCCTTCAATGTTTTCGGTGTCCTGTGGAGAAGGCGTGCTGTTTGCGTTTTTAACTGTTTCAGACAGTTTACGGTAAAAACAGGAGTTGTGTGGAACGTTCATATTAGAAGCTTTCATGAGTTCCTCTTAAGTTGAAAATGGTTGAAATCTAAATGAATTTTTTTGAGAGTGGGCCCTAGAAGTGAGACATAGCTACTCAAGGACTGAAATTGGCTAGGAGTTAAGTCTGACGTGCCCAGGTGATGTCTCCCTCAATGAGAATTTAATTAAAATTAAAAGGGATAGGAATTGTCTATGCAGGGGATGCGAAAGACAAAGTGAAATACAAAGCTGTGCCTTTGCTAAACGGGCAGTTCCCTTCCGATGCACTCAAAAGGCTGGACAGAGTGCTTGAGCTATTCCTAGCCCCAGACCTCGGAGTGGGACATGGAGGGCTCGTGCACTTGGTAATCTATCCATATAGGTCACTAACCTTTGCTTAAAAAATACCCAAAACTTTTTTAAACGGGTTGTTCCTTATACTTAATTCTTTGCACACGAGGGATGAATGATAAATTCAATGACTTGAAATAAACTTTGATGATACCAGATTTTCCTTAACTCTTTAATTTCTAAGTATAATATAATTTCAAATGATGTAACGTTTCAGAGTAACTACAAAGCCTATTTAAATAAAAAATTGTTATATGTTTTACCTATTTATTTTTTACTTTTAAGTGTTCATTCAAGTGGGGCTGACAAAGCCTGGAAAAAGTATTTAGATTCGTTTTCACAAAATAATAATAAAATTTACAATATTTCTAGGAAAGTGTAGTCTTTACATGAACCCTGAAGAAAGTAAAATTAGATTAATACATTTTCATTAGTATTTATTTCTACCTACACTAAGTTTTTAAAGCATGATCTGTGAGTTAACATCTACTGTGTAGTTAGTGTATTGAGTCAAGATTGACTTAGCAGTAGCAGGTTTGGTTTTTATTTTTTTATGTTGTATGTGTACTTCAGATTTTCTTCACTTTCAACAAGCAATGTTGTGTTATCTGCATAATGCAGGCAGTTAATGAGTCTTCCACAGCCTTCAGTATGGATTACGCTGAAATTAAGAAGCCAAAATCCTCACAATAGACCAATAAGCAGCAGCATGACAAACGGAAAAAAGATTGATGTCAAGAATTTTATTTTCCTTCAATCCACAACAAACAGACATGGAAGCAGCAGTCAAGAAATCAAAAGACACACTACACTGGACAAATCTGCTGCAAAAAAGAAGTACATATTGAAGAGCAAAAATGCCACCTTGAAGACTTAAGTTGCACCTGATCCAAGCCATAGTGTTTTCAATTGTATCATATGCATGCAAAAACTGGAAAATGAGTAAGGAAAACCAAAGAAGAACTGATATATTCAAATTGTAGTGTTATTGGCAAAGAATATTGAATATACCATGGATTTCCAGAAGGAGGTAGAAACCTATCTTAGAAATACAACCAGAATGCTCCTTATAAGCAAGGATGGTAAGACTCACATACTCTGGACATGTTATTAGGAGGGATCAGTCCCTGGATAATATCATGCTTAGTTAGAGGGTGTTTTAGTCTGCTAGGGCTGCTCTAACAGAAATACCACAGAGTGGATGGCTTTAACAAAGGAAAGTTTATTCTTTCGCAGTCCAGCAGGCTACGAGTCCAAATTCAGGATGTCAGCTCCAGGGGAAGGTTTTCCCCCTTGTCGGCTCTAGAGAAAAGTCCAGTATTATATCAGTCTTCATCCAGGGAGTGTCTTGTCACAGGAACCTCGGGTCTGAAGGACACACTCTTCTCCCGGTGCTGTTTGCTTGATGTGAGGTTCCCAATTCTCTGCCTGCTTCCCTTTCCTTTTATCTCTTGCAGGATGAAAGGATTAAGGGTGGGGCAAGCCACACTCCCGGGAAACCCCCTTTACAGTGGAGCAGGGAGGTGATCTTCTGAAGGGATTCACAGTCCCAACTTAATCCTTTAACATATAGCATAGGAAAACCACACAATAGAGGACAGTCACAAGATGCTGGGAATCATGGCCCAGCCACACAGCTACACATATTTGTGGGGAGACACAATTCAACCCATGACAGAGGGTCAGCAAAAAAGAGAAACCAGATGGGTTAATATAGTGGCTTCAACAGTGGGCTCAAACATAACAACAATTCTGGTGATGGCACCGGTCTGGGCAATGTTTTCCTTCTGTTGCACGTAGGCTGCTGTGAGTCGGAACTGACTTGATGGCACCTAACAGTAACACCAGGTGTCTTAGGCTGGGTTTTCTAGGGAAGCAAAACCAGTAACACGTGTAGGTACAAGGAAAGATTTATAATATACATATAGATAGATAGATAGATAGGTACAAATATAGGAAACAGCTCACGTAATCACAGAAGCTGAATGTCCCAAGCTCTGGCACAAGCCTCATGTGGCCACGGAAGCCGAGGAACCCAAAGTCAGCAAGTCAGAGAGCAGAGTTCTAGATCACCGGTTGTGTAGGTCAGTGGATCCCAAGCTGGTGGCGAGACGAAGCGACAGAGGCTGGCGAACCCAGGATCCGCAGGTCAGGGAGCAGGACTCTCAGGTGCCGACTGTAAGGACTGATGAGTCCAACAGCTGCTAGCTCAAGTCCCGGAACCAGAAGCAGAGAGCAGGAGCTCCTGGCCACGTGAGCGACCAGCTGCCGTAGTCAAAGGTCGCGAGATGAGCGCTGAGGGGCAGGGAGCCACCACAAACCGCGCCCTGCCACTTAACACAGCAGCCAAATATGTAGTAGCCAAGTTGACATAATCCTGACCACCACACCAGGTATGTGTTTTCTTTCAAATTCACATGTGGAAAATTTTTCTCTGTGAGGATTCTTTGATGAGGTCAAAACCTTTTAGATAGAAAGCCTGTTTGTGTATATTTATAAGGTCTCATATTTTGAAATATATGTCCTTTCTCAGCATGTTCTTCTAACGTCTACCAAATTATTTGGTGGCCAAAAAAATAAGGCTCTTGGAGCTCACCAAATGGATTGGACAGCTTGCTGATGCAAGTAAGATGAATAGCACCCTTGTGAATGTGGAACCCTAATGAGGGCCCTGGTCAGTTTTGCCATCCCACTAGGCTTAAAATGAGCCAGCCTAGATGTGGAAACAACTCTAACTACCACAAGAAAGAAGCGCTAGGAGTGGAGTGAGTCCTTCTGAACCAAGGTCCCTTCACTGAGAACTTCCTAGGCCCAGGAGACAGACAGGGATGGCTCTAACACCGGAGATGGTAAGAGACAATGAGACGCAGTCCAGAAAAAGTCACAGCAGAAGCAGCAGAGCCAGGAAACTGGCAGGAGAGGCCACAGTATCCTTCAGGCCAGCATCAGAAGGGCAAGAGGTCCAAGAAGTTAGGGCCATACAAAACCCTGACCTGGTAACTGTATCCTGACTCATTCTTGATCTGGAGTTGTAACCTGTTACTTCTCTAATAAACCCTATAGTTATGAGTATTGTCTGTGAGTTCCATGTGGCCACTGCAATAAATTATTGAACCAAGCAAAGAAGTACAGAAGTAGAGCTGGTGTTAGGATTGGTTAAAGAGGTTGTAGAGAGAGGGTATGTGTGACCTCTGCATCATAGAAATCAACTTTGGGCTGATTTTTTTTTTAATTTAACATGACTGAATAAAAATGTATATTCCCATATAAATTTACATGCCCACCTATATGCAGCTTCCACTGCTCTCCCTGTCCAGTGACAGCACACTCTTCCTCTCTGCTCCATACATGTCTCATCCTCCCAACAGTCTCCTTTCCCCTCCTCTCCACCCACTCTCCTTCCTCCAGCCAGAGGTCAGCAGGATGATAGTCTATAGATGTATAGAACCATAAAGTGCATCCAATATATGGTCTGATAGTTTCCCTGCTATCTTAACCCCATCTCCTGGATCATGTTTTTAAAATCCATTCTGCCACTCTCTGTCTTTCTTCTGGTATGTTTAGGCTATTTACTTTTTTTTAATATTTTTTATTTAACATGACTGAGCGAAAATGTACATTCCTGTATAACTTTATATGCAGCTTCCACTGCTCTCCCTGCCTGGTGACAGCACACTATTCCTCTCTGCTCCTTACATGTCTCATCCTCCCAGCAACCTCCTTTCCCCTCCTCTCCACCCACTCTCCTTCCTCCAGCCAGAGGTCAGCAGGATGATATCCTATAGATGTATAGAACCATAAAGTGCATCCAATATATGGTCACTCTGCATCGCCAAGTCCAATTCATTTGTGTCCAAAGAGTGGACCTTCGTTATGATTTATGGGTAAGGGCAGCATCAGGGCCGGGGGCCATGCTCTCAGGGGAACCCCAAAACCGCTGGACCATCAATTGAGGTCTTTTAGTGGGGATCTCAGGATGCACCCCTTTTTATTCTTGTGTTGCCGGTGAGACTCCTCTCTGTGAGCTCCATCGTGGCTATCACTGGTGGTGGCCGGGCACCATCCGGTTCTTCCAGTCCCAAGTCGATGTAGGCAACCACTCTTGTGGGTCTGTCTGTCTTCTAGGTTGTCTTTACCCCATGTCATTTTGGTCCTCGGTGAGCGTCCATTCCTGCTGAGTTGGGACCATTTGTTGTGCCCTCGGATGGCAGCTTGGCAGCTTGGCAGTTTGGCAGTGGGCTGATTCTTAAGGTGATACTCTATCCTTCAAGGTGACATCTTTGCTTTTGAACATTTTAAGAGGTCTCTTTTTTCACTTGTGATTAAGTGACTATTTACAATCCAAGCCAATTTGCCATATAAAACCCTGAACACCTGCCTCTATGCGACTCTATCTCCTCTCTTCACCCTGTGGCAGCACACTCATCCTCTTCACTCCTTCCTATGTCCAAATGATGTTCCTTAGATGGCAGCTTGATGGCTTTTAAGACCCCAGGCACCACTCAGCAATGTGGGAGGCAGAACAATTTATTAAGAGGTCTTTTGAAGCAGATTTTTCCCAATGCATTTTTTTTTTAATTTCTTGACTGCTGCTTCCATGGGTGTTGATTGTGGATCCAAGTAAAAGGAAACCCTTGACAACCTGAGTCTTTTCTCCGTTTATAAACCATTATGTTGCTTACTGGTCCAGTTGTGAGGATTTTTGTTTCTTGATGTTGAGGTGTAATCCATACTGAAGGCTGTGATCTTTGAACTTCATCAATAAGTGTTTCAAGTTTGCTTCATGTTTAGTAAGCAAGGCTGTGTTATCTGCACAGTGTATGTTGTTAATGAGTCTTCCTCCAATCCTGAGGTCTCATTCTTCCTCATATAGTCCAGCTTCTCAGAAAACTGACTTGGTGTACAAATTCAAAGGATGGTGAAAGGATACAACTGTGACACATACCTTCCTGACTTTAAACGATGCAGTTTCCCCTTGTTTTGTTCAAACAACTGCCTCTTGATACATGTACAGATTCCTCATGAGCACAATTAAGTGTTCTGGAGTTCCCATTCTCCATAATTTGTTATGATCCACACAGTCAGATGCCTTTGCATGATCAATAAAACACAAGTAAACCTCTTTCTGGCTTTCTCTGCTTTCAGCCAAGATCCATCTGACATCAGCAATGATATTGCTGTTCTACATCCTTATCTGAATTCAGCCTGAATTTCTGGCCATTCTCTGTCAACATACTGCTACAACAGCTGCTTTTGAATGCTCTTTACCAAAATTTTACTTGCATGTGATCGTAATGATATTGTTGAACAATTTCTGCATTCAGTTGGATCACCTTTCTTGGGAATGAGCACAAATATGGATCTCTTTCAGTTGGTTGGCTGGGAAGCTGTCCTCCAAATTTCTTGATGTAAATGAGTGAGCACTTCCAGTGCTGCATCAGTTTTGTTGAAATATCTCAGCTGACATTCTGTCAATTCCTGGAGCCTTGTTTTCACCAGTGCCTTCAATGCAGCTTCATCTTCTTCCATTATTACCCTTCGTTCCTGACCATAAGCTACCTCTTGAAATGGATGAACATCAACCAGTTCTTCCTGGTATGATGACTCTGCGAATTCTTTCCATAGTCTTTTGATGCTTTCCATGTTGTTTATTATTTTCCCTGTAGGATCCTTTGCTATTGCAGCTCAAGGCTTGAATTTTTTCCTTCAGTTCTTTCACCTTGAGAAATGTCAGGCATATTCTTCCCTTTTGATTTTCTATTTCCAGCTCTTTGCGTATGTCATTATAATACTTTGCCTTCTCAAGCTCAGCTACCCTTTGAAATCCTCTGTTCAACTCTTTTACTTCATTTCTTCCTTTTCCTTTAGCTACCCAGTGTTCAAGGAAAGTTTCAGAGTCTCTTCTGACATCCAATTTGGTCTTTTTCTTTCCTGTGTTTCAAATGATCTCTTGCTTTCTTATGGTGCCTGAGGTGTCATTCCACAATTTGTCTGGTCTTTGGTCATTAGTGTTCAACATGTCAAATCTATTCTTGAGATAGTCTCTAAATTCAGGTGGGATATACTCAAGATTGTACCGTGGCTTTTGTGGGCTCTTTCTAATTTTCTTCACTTGCAGTTCGAACTTGCATATTGAGCAAATGATGGTCTCTGCCACAGTCAGCAGAAACCTTGGTGGCATCATGGTTAAGTGTTACATCTGCTAACCAAAAGATCAGCAGTTCAAATCTACCAAGCGCTCCTTGGAAACTCTCTAGAGCACGTCTGTTCTGTCCTGTAGGACTGCAGTGAGTGAGGATCAACTCAATGGCGGTGGGTTTGTTTTTGGCCACAGTCAGCACCTGGCCTTATTCTGAGATTGAGCTTTCCCATTATCTGTTTCCACAGATGTCACGAGTTTGATTCCTGTGTATTCCTTCTGGTGAGGTCCATGTATATATCTACCATTTATATTGGTGAAAAAGGTATTTGCAATGAAGCAAGCAGTGGTCCTGCAAAATTCTAACATGCAGTCTCTGACATCTGAATGACCTAGTGAGGAATAAAATATTTTTTTCACTTTCATGAACCCCAGTTCTATTGGCTCTGACGGTATCCTTGCAATTTTTTTTTTTTTAGGAATAGATAATAGATATTATACATACTATTTTATGTAAACATTTTCTTAATATTCCACCACTTTTTTTTAATCATCCAAAGAATATACTGTGGAGTTTTGGTGGTGGTGGTGGCAAATATAGATGTAGTATATATTTAAAATCTTTGTATAAGCATTCTTCTATTGTGACATGTAGGTTACTTTCACTTGTTTAAACCACATAGAAAATGCTGCAATGACAGTTTCAGAAAACTCAACTTTTGCCAAGTCATTTTTTCTTTCAGTTAGACAACATGGCCTATAACTTCTAGGTAAAAGGTTGATGCATTTAACATATTGATTGATGCTGCCAAGGATCTCTTCTCCAAACCTGAACCAATATTCTATGTGTCATGTATTGAATTGTATGCCTCCCACCCCAAAATCTTTCAGCTTGGCTAGGTCATGTTTCCAAGTGTTGTATGATTGTCTACCATATTGTCATCTTATGTGATTTCCCTATGTGTTATAAATTGTGTCACTATGATGTTAATGAGATAGATTAGCAGCAGTTATATTGGTGAGATCTATGAGGACTGACAAGTTCATGAACTCACCCTAGAAAAAGTGCTACATACCTCATTGCTGAGTATCTCTATGGTCACCTTCAAAGTACTCCCCTTAGGAAGCTGTGCACCAACACCACTGCCTAGTCTACCCTTCACAACAATTTTGGAACTATTTTTCTAGAATGGCCATCAGAGCTGTCATATTATCCTGGATGTCCTGAATGTCATTAAAATGTCATCCTTTCAATATTTCCTTTATCTTTGCGTAAAGAAAAAAGTCATTGGGGGCCAGATCAGTTGAGTAGGGAGGGTGTTACAATATAGTTATTCGTTGATTGGCTAAAAACTCCCTCACAGATAACTACACAAATTAAGTTTGCAAACTTGCCACTGTACCACTGTATGCAATGGCCATTCCAGAATGAGTTCCAAAATTGCTTTGAAGGGTGGACTAGGTCCTGTTGTCAGTGCATAGGTTCTCAAGGGGAGTACTCTGAAGGTGACTGTAGTGATATTCTGCAGTAAGGTATGTAGCCCCTTTTCTAGATGAGTTCGCAAGTTTAATCGGCAGTCCTCATGTACAATAGTATGTAAAAAGGATAATATACTATGAGCAAGTGGGACTTATTCCACATATGTAAGGCTGGTTCCAACTCTGAAAGTCAATTAAGGTAATCTAGAACAGTCATGGAAACCCTGGTGGTGTACTGGTTAAGTGCTAAGGCTGTTAAGCAAAAGGTTGTCAGTTCAAATCCACCAGGAGCTCCTTGGAAATTGTATGAGTTCTACTCCATCCATAGGATTGCAACGAGTCAGAACTGACTTGACAGAAATGGGTTTTATTTTTTTATTTTTAGCATAGTGATAGATTAAAAGGAAAAAAAATCTGATGGTTGTATCAATGGATGCAAAAAAAGGTCATTTGAAAAAGCCTAGGGCCCCTCTAACTCAGTCCACCACAAGATACCATCATTGCCGATTTCTTAATTTTGGATTTTTACCACCAGAAATGAAAACAAATTTCTCTGGCTTTAAGCCACCCACTTTGGGGTAGTTTGTTATGGCACTCCTGGGAATCTAATGCAGAATTCATCCTGTGATTGGCCACCATTTGAAATTAAACGTTTTGGGAAGTGAGTATGTTGTTTCTTGCTTAACCTACATGGAAAATTACCACTGTATGTTCACTGTGAAGGGGAAACTCAAGAACATTGATCTTTTCAAAATTATTTCAGTGAGTGCTCGAAGTATAAAAAATGTTATTTCCTCACATTTTTCATAAAACATAACACTCTGGTATTTTTCACATGTAAATCAAGGTCAGTGCAAAGCATGGATGTTTAACACAAAAACAGGCACTTGGATTTTTAATTATCCAGTGTATATTCATGAGAAAATAATGCAAGTGGAAATTTTAATTGTACACTGCCAGGATTTTATAGTTTGCTTCCACAATGGAAATTGCTCTGTATGCCTTTTAACCATGAGAAATTAATGGTACATTGTTAGTTTGTTATGGAGTACACTAAAAAAAAAAAAAAAAAAGACTGAACTTTCTTTTTAAAACAAAGGACTCATGAAAACATTCTGAAATAAACAGGAACAAAGTAAAATAAAATACCAGTGGTTAAATATGAATTCAACCCACATACACTCTATTTTGGTTCTTTTCACTTTCCAAGAGCAAGTCTGATTTTTTTTTTGTTGTTATGGATATCTGAATTATAAAAGGTATTACAGTTCCAAGATGACACTATGATGCAACCCACTAATACTGCATGGCACCCACATGTTGATTTCTGATAGCCAGGAGGTGATTATAAAAAGGAATAATGTAGGTTGCTCCAAAAACATCATTCTTCCGAAAGGGGTTTTATTACTAACAAAAAGAAGCTGAGCATACAACTTAAAACAAGCAGTCCCCCTTGGCCAAACGCTGTCCAGGCAGAGATAGAAGACTTCCATGCAGACTCCAATTTGCATAGTGGTAAGAAAATAGGACATTTTCATGACACTAGTCACCCCTGGCTTCTGGAAGCTGCATGGTGGAAGTATACATTCTTCCACACAAGCCCTGGAAGTGTAAGGGATACCATGGGAGCCTTCCTACTGCTGATCTCCCCCTGGCCAGGTAGGTCCCATCAGTGGAGGGTTCTCCTGACTCAGGAACCTGCAAGAGCTGACACATCCATTATTGGCAAGTGAGATGGCAGGCTGTTGGCTCACAGGCTGTAGAGACCAGTGAATTCCAAGATTACCAGCTAACACAGCAAGCTGCTGGCTCCAGCCTCAAGAAACAGAGATCAGATAATGACAAGTCAGATGCAGAATGAAGACTGAGGAAAAATCAGTGACCTTTGCCAGAAAATCTGTATGTCTTGAATGCAGACCATAGTCCCAAGGAAAACTCTCTTTTAAGAGATTGGCTTCTCATAGTAGATCTCATCATGGAAGTGATTGTATCATTGCCTAACTGCCAACCACGAAGAATCATGGCCCTGGCAAGTTCACAGATCACCTTAACAATCAGACCCTACACTTCTTCTGTGTGTTATTGTTGGTCTTATTTCAAGATTTTGTATGTCCCATTTTTTGCACTAACATCCTTTTCTGTTTTGTATTTAGTGGCACTGTTCCATCAACATATGCTCACTACACACACATTCAGTGCTCCTTTTTCCACCACCAAAAACAAGTATCTATGATCTAGAGGGGCCCCTGGTGGTGCAGGGCAATTACCCCTGTTCTTGGTAACATCAGTGAACACTGGTCTCTGCATATACACCTATTTTTTGTTTTCTTATAAAAGTGGGATCATGTATTTATGATTGACATATTTCACTTAACATTGTGTCCTCCAGAGTCATTCATAATTGTTCTTTTATGACTGCATAGTATTCCACTGAATGTATGTAACACACATGCTTATCCACTTATGTGTTAGTAGACATTTAGGCTGTTTCCATGGTTTGGCTTTTAATGCTGCAATGACTATAGGTGAGCCTATCTATGTCTCTTTTGTTAAATCTATTGTGTATGTAGGAGACTGCTGTATCATAAGGCTATTTCTAGCTTTTTCTGACTAAACATCAGAGTATTTTTAACATGGTTGTACCACTTTGCAGTCCCACCAAGAACAGACTGGGGTTACAATCTCCCTAAATTCTCATTTATATATATATTTTTATTGTACTTCAGATAAACGCTTACAGAACCAGTTTCTCATTAAACAATTAGTACACATATTGTTTTATGACATTGGTTGGCAACCCCACATCACATCATCACCCTCATCAACCCTGGGTTGCCTACTACCAGCTTTCCTGTCCCCTCCTGCCTCCTGGTGCATGCCCCTGGGCTTGCATGCCTCTTTAGTCTCCTTTTGTGTTATGGGCCCATCCACCCTGGTTGAAGGGTAAACCTCAGGAGTAACTTCTGGTTACTTTTTTTTTTTTTTTTTAATCAATGCCATTTCAGCCTGGGTGAAATGGCATCTCTTGTAGTTGTAATTTGCACCTCTAATGGCTAATGACAGTACATGCTTTTCATCTTTGTTGTCTGCTTGAATGTTCTCTCTGGTGATGGTGTCAGTACATGTCCTCTGCCCATATGGTTATGTTGTTTCCTACAGTTTGCAATATTAGACCTGTATCAGATGTTTTCAAGTTTTTTTCTTGTCTGTATGTTGTTTTAATAAGCTCTCTTGATGAGCTTAAGTATTGAATAATCCTGAAAGTGGATATCCAGTTTTGCCAGCACCATTACTGCCATTCCCCCATTGAAGGAATTCTGACCCTCTGTCAAAAACGAGGTTTCCATACACAAATGGATTTCTGTATTCTCAGTTCTGTTCCACTGCTGGATGTGTCTACCATTCAATCTGTACAACAGTTTTCTTTACAATGGCCATTATGTTTAGATACAGGGGAGTATGAGGCCTCCTTTATGTTCTTATTCAATTCTGCTGTGGCTATTTGGGGCCTCTTCTTTCCATGTAAACTTGGTCATTGTTTTTTCAGTTTCATATGTCGTGTTCTTGGTGTTTGTACTGGGGATGCATTAATCTCAGATCACTCTAGGTAGTATTATTAAGTCTTCCATGAACACCAAATGTTCATCCAGTTATGTAGGTCTTTAGTCTCTTGTGTTTTGCAGTTTTCATTGTGTGTTTTTAATATCCCTAGTTAGGTTAACTCCTGGGTAGTTTATTGCTTTAGAGGCTACTGTAAATGGTATTTTCTTCATTTCCCTTCAAAATAGCGTAAAGGAACCCAACTGATCTTTGTGTGTTGATCTATTCCCTGCAACACTGCTGAATTCTTCTTTTAGATCCAGTACTTTTCTTGTGGAGTCTTTAGTTTTCTATGCATTAGAATCACATCTGGAAATACACATTTCCTTTCAATTTGGATACCTTTTATTTCTTTCTTACCTTTTCAGACGCCTACAATTTCCAATGCATTATTGAGTAAGAATCATGATAATGGGCATTATTGTCTCATGCCCATTCTCAAGGGGAAAGCATTCAGTCTTTCTCCATTGAGAATGTTGGCTGTTATTTTGCATATATTATGTTGTAACATTTCCCATCTCCTTCTGTTTTGCTGAGTTTTTATTAGGAAAGTCGTGTTGGATTTTATCAGATAAAATTTTTATACATCAGTTGACATGATCATGTTGTTTTGCCAGGCTGCTTTAGAAAGACAAAAGGTATCTTAGTGACTCAGACCATTCAGATCCTGAGATAAAAAGTTAAATGTATTTCTTTGTCCACAGAGAATACTATTAGCCTTTAATTATTTCTACATAAGACCTAGTCACCTATTACTCAGCTACAATGAATATCTCATTCTGTCAATATACTGGTGTGCTCTGCTTCATGATTTCAACTTGTTCTACCCTATAACTCAGTGATTTGAATCATGATTTAAATTGTTTCACATCTATTTTCCACTCTTCCACATACTCTAAAATAGATGATATTAGTCTTCTTGTTCCAAACACCAGCCTTTTGGCTCATCATTGATGGCTTAACCATTTCTGCCACATAAGGACCACAAGTGACAAAAGGGAACATTTCATCTCACTCACTGCTTCCTGGAGACCATCCTACCATACAGAAGGCCAGTAATGAGGGCATCGTGACTGTACTCGAAGGAGTTCCTTCTTAGGAGTTTTGTCTCAATTCTTTGGAAAAATAACTTGATTTTTCCCCTAAAACCTGAGGAGGTAATGTTTACTAGTTTTCTACCCTAGAGAGTTTTACTTTTGACCAGGCTGTCATTTCCTGGGTAAGTTGTGAAAAACTAGGTTTGATATTTTATGCCTGGCCTGCCCTGTGATTAGTATGCACCTGCAGCTATTGATCAATCAATTATGCAAGTGATATGACCAGAGTCGACTATGCAAAGGAGATCTGTGGCCTAAGAGTTCAGACTGCAGCTCTGGTGGGAAGGCTATGACTTGGAATTGATAATTAATTCGTATATGTATACAGCCAAGCCCACAGAAGTTTTGCAAAAAGCAAAGCAGCCGAAAAAAGGCAAAAGAGGCAAGAAGACAGAGACATGGAGGAGGCAAGAACCCTCCCAGAGCTGTAACATAGGTCAAGGACTCAAACAATGAAGACAGCAAAAATCCTGAAGTTCTGTGGGAGCAGCAGTTACAACAGACCTGGAAGGGGCCCTGCAAGTCAGTGTTAAAAGGTAAGAGGGCCGAGAGACCCTCCCTTGGGGAGAAAAGGGCAGGCATGCATTGACAGGGGGCAGGTGTACATGGTAGAAAGTGGGGTCTGCACTGGTGCACTGTGGGGTGTCTGCATGGCAGCCAGGACTGCTCACTTGCATACCATATAGGGGCTAACAGAGCTGTCCTGCACTTAAGAAGGGAAGGATATGCTCTCAACATTAGGAAAGTTTTCTAGACTTTGACTACACGCTCCCTGATCCCAAGCTGTAGCCTATTTTGACCTTGTTATTTCTTTAATAAACCACTTAATGCTAAGTACAGTTCCTGAGTTCTGTAAGACTTTGGAACAAACTGCTGAATACAAACAGGGAGGGAAGAGTGCTGAAGGGTAAGGAGAGCAGCTGGTGTTAGTGACTGGAGTGGTACAGCAGTTTGAACAATGTGGAAAGCTGGAATATATTTTCACTCTGCCTGATAGGCATTGGTTTTGTGCTGCTTCTTTAATCTGAAGTTGTTGTTACAGCAATACATTTCAAACTTCAAGAGGAAAATCACCAACTGTAATACAGTAATTTCAAGAAACCTGAACTAAATTAAAGTTTATTAATGATAGATCTTTCCACACGTCCTTCCTCCTTGACACATAATCTCATGAGACGTAACAAATCATAATCTTTAATTACACTGTAGAATATCCCATTTTGTTTATTGTCTGAGGACTATTCTCTGCAATATGAATTTTGATGTGTAGTCCATTGTGAGAATTAGTTAACTGTTCTACCAAATTATTTACATTTGCCAAGTTTCTCCATTATGAAGTCTCAGATGATTGGTAAAATGTTAATTTGGCAGTGACCTTGCCACATGCACTGCATTCTACCATATAATTAGTGTTGTTTTACTGTAGATTGACCCCCACCTAAAGGCTTGCCATGCCATTATTGCATTGGAAAGATTTTTTCTACTGTGAGTTTTCTGAAGCTCCGTAAGATTTATTCTTTGGGCAAAGCCTGATCACATTTCTAAGGTTTCTTTTATAGGATGAAGTCTCTGATGTTCAAGGTGTTCTGAAACCCAGTTAAAGGCTTTCCCACTTTCAGTGTATTTTTGTAATTATTTTCTCCAGTATGAATTCTCTGGTGAGCTGTAAGGCCTTCACGACGAATAAAGCCCTCATCACATATATTACACTTATATCGTTTTTCTCCAGTATGGATTCTCTGATGCCTAGTGAGATTTGAGCCCCACTTAAAGGTTTTTCCACATTCATTGCATCTGTAATCTTCCTCTTCAGTGTAAATTTTGTTATGATCCCAAAGGACAGATGGACTATAAAATGCCATGCCATATTCATTACTTTGGTAAGGTATGTCTCCACGATGAAACCGCTGATGTTCCAAAAGACTTGATTTTCGGATAAAAGACTTATCACACTCTTTACATTTGTAAGGTTTCTCTCCATGAACCACCTGATGTTCCAACAGACCTGATTTTCTTGCAAATGCCTTACCACATTCATTACATTTGTGAGGTTTCTCTCCAGTGTGAATTCGTTGATGCTCCTCAAGTCGTAATCTCTCAGAAAAAGCCTTACCACATTCAATACATTTATAAGGACTCTCCCCGGTATGAATTATCTTATGTTTCCGAAAGACTGATCGACTGCCAAAACTCTTACCACATTCGTTGCATTTGTAAGGTTTCTCTCTGCTATGAGTTCGCTGATGTTCCACAAGACCTGATTTCTGGGTAAAAGCCTTACCACATTCAATGCATTTGAAAGGTCTTTCTCCAGTATGACATCTATGATGAATTCTGAGGCTTGCATGATGACTAAAGCTCTTCTCACACATATCACATTTGTACGGTTTTCCTATAACATGGATTTTCTGATGCCTAGTAAGATCTGAGCTCCACTTAAAGGCTTTTCCACATTCACTGCAACTGTACTTTTGCTCTCCACTATGAATTTTCTTATGATTCCAAAGCACTGATGGACTGCCAAAATCTTTGCCACATTCACTACATTTGTATGGTTTTTCTCCAGTATGAATTTTTTTATGTTTCAAAAGACCTGATCTTCGGGTAAATGCCTTACCACATTCATTACATTTGTAAGGTTTCTCTCCACTATGATTTCGCTGGTGTTCAATTAGACTTAGTTTACGGATAAACTCCTTACCACACTGATTGCACTGGTAAGGTTTCTCTCTGGTGTGAATTATCTGGTGACTTTTAAGGCTGGAACGCTGACTGTAGACCTTGCCACATATATCACATTTATATGGTTTCTCTCCAGTATGGACTCTTTGATGTTTATTGCGGTTAGAGCCCCAGGTAAAAGTTTTGCCACATTCATTACATTTGTAAGGTTTTTCTCTGTTGTGGGTTTTCTGATGTTGTAGAAACCATGAAGGATGCATGAAAACCTCCCTGCATTCATCTGAAATGTTTGTTTGGAAACCAGGAGGAATTCTTTGAAGGGATGGAACAGCAGATCCAATGCTGACAGATGTGTCTACTTGTGGACATTCATATATTTTCTCTCCAGTGTGAAATTTCTGCATTCCATACACATGAGACTCAAAGCTTAAGTCAATTGCGTTTTTAAAACATGTCATATACTCATTTCCTGTCTGATCTCTTACAGCAGAAAAAATCTCATTATGGGCCATAGTCACTCCATTGTAATTTCTTTCATCTTCTCTCCAATGACTGTCAAACTCATGCATGTTTTCCTGGACATGACTGAAGTGGAAATCTTCAATGCCATAGAATTCATTTCCTTCTAAAATCAGTCTCTGGAATAATTCTCCCTTATCAGTGATCTCTTTTGCTGATAATTCCGTGACCACACACGTAGAAAACACATCTAAAAAATATAAAGAGTCATTAAGCTTCCCATTTACAACAGTTGGAAAATATTTTATATCCCACCACATAATTTTATGACAGCAAGAATACTTGTAATAAAGAGAATTTCACACCTTCTTTATATAGTCTCCAAATATTTGGGAACACAAATTTAACAAGATTGCTCAAAAGAGAAACAATAACTGTATGTTAGTCATACTATTTCAAGGTAAGTTAAGTTTAAAATACACACGACCACAGAGGGTAAGCCTTAAAGAAACTGACAGATGGTAACATTCTGTGGTGGACAGTGTGTGTGGCTATTTATGGTGGAAGCTATGCTAGCCTGTATTTCAAATAACAACAGGGTTACCTAAAGTGGACAACATTTAGCATAACTTCAAGATTAAGAGAGACTAGAAAGCAGGGTCTGGTGAGCTATTTCTAAAATCAGCTCATAAAAATCTCATGAACAAGAGAATATTGCCAGAGATTAGTGATAGAAGATGAGACTCCAGAGTTAGAAAGCACTCAAATTATGAGTAAAAAAGTCTTGCCTCCTCAAATTAGTCAATGACACAGAGACGGTGGAACCTTTGGGACCTTCATTTGCTTATATGGCACGACTCTAAGTGAGAAGTAACAGCGGCAAACATCCATTACTAACATCAAGTGTATGGAATATCAATCAAAAACACTGCAAGTCATCAAAAATAAAGTGTTTAAAGATAGATGTACTAGACATTATCAAGTGGAAATGGACTGTTACTGGCCATTCTAATTTTGCAATCACCTGGTGTGCTGTGCACAGGAACAAACAATTGAAGGAAAACGGCATTACACTGATGTCAAAAAGAAATGTTTGACCACCTCCCCTGAGATATAACACCATCAGTGATTATTTATTATCAGGTTAATATCTATATACCATCAAGGCCGAGGAATTAATATGATGATTATTCAAATTTACTCATCACCTAGGAGTGACAAAGATGAGGAAACTGAAGATGGTTACAAAGTGCCATAGTCTGAAATTTAAACAATGTATAATCAAGACCTGTGCCTAATTAATGGTAAGTGGAGTGCAAAAGTGGAAAATAAGGCACAGTAGATGGGAAATATGAAACTATTGACAAGAATGATGAAGACAGTATGATAGACTTCTGAGAGGTTAATGACCTATTCATTGGAAACAATAAAACTGACGACTATCTGCATGGGTTTCATTAGATGTATTTACAAAACAATCAAATCAACTGCATCTGTGGGGTGAAAAAAAACTAGTTACTGTCACATTGCTTCTGACTCATAGTGACCCTATAGAACAGGGTAGAACTGCCCTACAGAGTTTCCAAGGAGCACTCGGTGGACTTGAACTGCTAACCTTTTGGTAAGCAGCCATAGCACATAACTACCACACCATCAGAGTTCCCATCTGTGGAAAGACATTATGAAAGCAATCCAGTATTATCAGCCACAACCAAGTCAGGCACCAATTATGGACAAGGCCATAAAAGTTAAGACTGAACTAAAGAAAATCAAAACAACTACAAGAACCAAAAGTACAACCTTTAATACATTCCAGGTGAATTTTACAGACCACGTGAGGTACAAATTTGATGCAATGAACACTAATGATCAATGATCACAGAGTTGCAAGATGACATCAAACGAGAAGAAAGCAGTCATTAAAAATACAGAAAAGACCAAATTTTACACTAAAAGACTCTGAAACGTAATCTTAAGCACAGAGCAGCAAATGTGAATAGAAGACTGAAAGTAAAACAGCAGAACAGAGTATTTCACAGGGAGACTTAAGAAACATGGTAATGAATAATAATGAAACATACAAAGACCCTGAATTAGAAAACCACAAGGGAAGCACAGAATCGGCCAGTTTCAAGGTGAAAAAAATTGAAAACTCATGCTCTGAATTAAAACGGAGGAGAATTCTATGAGCAAAAAATTAATGCAGAAAGCATTAACAAAAGATAGAAGCAATACAGTCAGTATACCAAAAAAGAATTCTTGAAGATGTAACCATTTCAGGAGACAGCATATTATCAAGAGCCACTGTTGCAGAAGGAGTATCCTCAAGCTGTACTGCAGGCACCAATACAAAACCAAGATGTACGCAAATGTGCTGTACACAATTACTGGCTCTGTAAACAAATCTGAATGACAACCTTGATCTACCAGCTGGGCCAGATCCATATTTCTGCCCATTCCAAAGTAAGGTGATCAAACAGAATGCAAAATGATCAAACAAGATTATTAATATCACAGACTAGCAAAATTCCGCTGAAGGTAACTGAAAATTGGATGCAGCTATGTACATCAAACAGGGAACTGCCAGAAATTCAAGCTGTGTTCAGAAAAAATGAGTATCACTGCCAATGTCACATGGATCTTGGTCCAAATCAGATGATATATTTACCCGTGTTTTTCTGGCCATGCAATGGCATTAGACCATGAGGATGATTAACAAACTATACATACTATGACCAAAATGTAGTAACACTTAACTGTTTGCATAGGGAATCTGCACATGGATCAAGAGACAGTTATTTAAAAAGAATAAGGCAACATTATATAGATTCAAATAGAAAATGTACATGGTGGGAATGCATTCTTTCATTTTACATATTCAATCTGTATGCTGAGCAAATAATCCAAAATTAGACTATATGAAGAACACCACAGCATTAAAACTGGAGAAGACTCATTAACAATCTGTGACGCGCAGATGATACAACTTTGCTTGTGGAAAGTAAAACTGACTGCAGGGACTTGCTGAAGGTAGAGACTACAGGGTTCGATTTCATTTACACTTGAACTGACAACAAAATGAAAATCCTTACAACTAGACCAATAAATAACATCATGATAGATGACAGAAATTGAAATGATCAAGGATTTCAATTCTAACTGGACCGACCATCAATGTCCATGGAAGCAGACATCAAGAAATCAAGTGACAAACTGGACTGGGAAAAGCTGCAGCAAAAGATCTCTTTTCAAGTGTTAAAAAGCAAGTATGTCACTTTCATGACTTAAGGTACGCCTGATCAATCTTGGATCTTTTTAATCACCTCATATACATGGGAAAGCTGGACATGGACAAAGCAAGATGGGAAAAGAACTGATGCATCTGAACTGCAGTACCAAGGAATGAATAAATCAGTCTTGGAGGAAGTGTGGCTAGAATGGTCCTTAGAAGTGAGGATGGCACAACATCTGGCTAACTTTGGACTCATCAGGAAACACTAGTTTCTCTAAAAGGACATCCAGTTTGGTAGAGGATCAGCAAAAACAAGTATGAGGTAATAAACAGCAATGTGATTGCTGTGGTCAGCTGGTGACAGCTACCCGTGGAATTTTCCGAGTGAAGTGTCCTTTGTTAATTAGGTCTGAGAACTAATACCTGAGGGTTTGTCCAAATGAATGCACACCAGCCACGCCAAAAAGACCAGTGTTGCTGATCAGGAAGGCAGTAAGACATGATTCAATCATCTACATGCAATGAGGCTTTAATCATGACTACATCATGATGCCAATAAAGCCTCTGAACATGATGTTCCCTTAGCTACATAATGGGGAAAGATCATCAATATATAATTGGGGGGTAGTGCGCCCCTTTGGGGACATGGAAGCTCTGCACTGGGGATCCTCCCATACCTCACTCCGTGTGCTTCTTCTTTATGCAGATCCTCTGCCATAATAAATCTGTAATCACGAGTATAGCAATTTCCATGAATTCTGTACTCTGATCCAGCGAATTATCGAACCCAAAAGAGTACGAGCCAGCAGGTGAAAGTGAGGGACTCCGGAGAAGGCCAATGAGCTTGCTGTTGACATCCTGAAGGGGTAATGGAAAAACCCCTAAGTTGAATCCAGCAACCATGTCAGAAGGGTGTTGTATGGATTCCTGAGCTTAGGGCTGGCATTTGCCTATTTAGCAGTCTAAAGGACAGTGCCTTTTAACTGGTGACACCTGACTTAATCCCAAATGGCAGACATGAAAGAGACAACTGTGCTGTGAGTACCTGGTGTCAGAAAGGAACAGAGCAGCAGCAAGTAGGAGTTTGTTATAGCCTTACAGTTGGGAACAGAATAGTAGGATTCTAAGATTTCCATTAGATGTACTTGGCCTGAGAAGGAAGCTTCCTTATCCTGGATGCAACAAGGAAAACACTTAGTTAGAGACTGACATAATAGTTACCACGGGCTCAAGCATGCCAACTATAAGGACAGCGCAGGACTGGGCAAGGTTTTATTCTGTACACAGACGGCTGCCAGGAGTTAGAAGCAACTTGACAGCAACCAGTAAGAAGAAGCCCTAAGAGATGCAGTTTTGCTCAGCACTGTGGTGTAACAGGAGCCGAGGAAGAGTCACTAGCAGCTCGGCTTCTCACCAAAACGTTGGCAGTAAGAATCCATGAACCACTCCTTACAAACTCTACGGAGCAGTTCTACCCTGTCCTATAGAGTTACCGTGAATCCAAGTCAACTTGAGAGCACGAAGTTTAGTTTTTCTGGGGTTGGGGCAGCTAATGATGAATTACTTTTATACGAGTTTCCTAGCCATGGTCTTGTAAATTCCCACAAAAGTATTTCTTGGGACTATGTAATTAAGGTGTATGAAAGCCCTATAGGGTTTTGCTATCCTGTTAAGATTTAAAAATAGCCAATCCCAGAGGCTATAAACGGACTTCATCATAAACAAGAAGAGCCAGGAGCGGAGCATGTCCTTTGGAATCAAGGTCTCTGTTGTAAGAACTGTCTAGACACAGGAAATACAGAGGGAGCCTAACACTGTAGAAGCTGCACAAGAAGGCAAGAAGTGACGGGAAGCTTGGTGGAGTAAAGTGGCAGAGAAACAACTACAGGAGTACAAAAAGACCAGTGACAGATGGCACAGCACACTTCCTGGCTCACGGAACAAGGTGGCTATAGGACACCTGTCACCCACTAGCGAGAGAGCTGAGTGCCTCCAGGCAGGATGCTTCCTGTGGACTGGAGTGCCTCCAGGCAATTACCATCAGAACTACAGAGCTGTAACACGTGCCTGAGTGGGGCATAGGCCAGACTCGAGCAGGACTGGTGGCTAAGTGTAAGAACGAGGGTCAAGAGTATGTACGGCCTAAAAGCAAGCCTGCCTGTCAGTGGGTACAATGGAGAAGGAGCTGACAGGTTGGAAGCCATCCTGATGTAAAATGTATCAGTTGTTCCTCTTACTTCCAAGTTGATCCTGATCCCGAACTGTAATCTGGAAATAAACACCATTAATCGTGAACATGGTCTCTGAGTTGTGTGTGATCACTGCAAGGAATCATGGAACTAAGCACAAAAGTTAAGAGTGCTGAGGAAGGGATGGCTGGTGTCAGAACTGCTTAAAAAAACCACTTGGTGAGTGGAGATACGTTTGCCCTTCACCCCACACAAGTCAGTCTTGGGCTGACGATGACCATCACAATTCTTTCTTCTCTTGCTAAAATTAGATGCTGCCACTACCAGGCCATTTTTACAGCTACCATCCTAAAGCATATGCTGTTTGGTGTAAATATGTGGTTGCCTCACATCTGAAGAAAAAAGAAATATACTGATACATGATGGCACTTGGCTTGGCTGGCTTGGCTGATGTGTAATTAGTGTACACAGATAAACGCTGGTTAGAATGCATACCCATATAATGGAATGTTAAGTAATCCACTGTAAACTCATCCCATGAATAAGATCAGGAAATGGCAATTGAGAATTGCAAAACAACAACATTAGCTGAGATATAATCAGAAAGAATTTAAGAAAACACTAGTATAAGAATAATGGTATAATCTCTCAACTATCTGTTTAAAAAACTATCTGTACTCATGCAGAATAATCTTTTTGAACATTTAACAGCTGGAACATGGCAGTTACAGTCTCTACCAAATACTGAAAAACCCATACTGAAATATCATAATGAAAATGAATACATAACACAATCTAGTAAGCCATAATAAAGGCAGTAGGTGCCTAGTTAGTAATCATAAAAACAAAAAATTACCATCTGTAGAATTATAAATCTAATCTGGAGGGGGCACACAACATAAAAAAAGAAAATATGCTGAAGACGCCTGACTTTTGAAATAACCTAGTCAGCTACAGAAATAATACTAAGAGAATAAAAATGGGTACCAAGGAGAAACAAAAATAAAAGGAAGACCTAAAACTATTTTTAAACAAAATCTGGAGGTTTTATACGATTTGGGGAAATAGCTGTTAAGCCTTAATAACCCTCAAACATCAAGCGGGCAGTCCTCTACGCCATAAACCCATGCCGTCAATTCCGACTCATAGCCACCCTACAGGACAGAGTAGAACTGATCCTAGTTTCCAAGGAGTGCCTGGTGGATTCAAGCTGCCAACCTTTTGGTTAGCAGACACAGCACTTAACCAATACACCACCAGGGTTTCCCTCTATCTGACAGCACCACAAATTGTAGATATACAAGGTCTGACAATTCAGTGAACTTAAGTGTTCCAAGTGCTACAAATCTGATTGCTGGCTACCACTGCGGTCACCTTTCAATTCCCCTTGGGAAGCTATGCACCAATGTCAGTGCCTAGTCGACCCTTTAAAGCAATTTTGCAACACTTCATAGAATGGTCCTTGTGCACGGTGGCACAGTGCCAAGTTCATGAACTGAACTGTATAGTTGTCTGGAAGGGAGTTTCTAGCCAGTAAACAAGTAACAGTTTTGGAACACCTTCCCTACTCATTTGATTTGGCCCTCAACGGTTTTTTGTTTACCCCAAGATGAAGGAAACACTGAAAGGAAGACATTTTGACGACATTCAGGATATCAAGGGAAGTATGATGGCAGCTCTGATAGCCATTCCAGAAAATCAGATGCCAAACTGCTCTGAAGGGTAGACTGGGAGCTAGTGTTCGTGCATAGCTTCCCACGGGGAGTACTTCAAAGATGACCATAGTGATACTCACCAATGAGATATGTAGCACTTTTACTAGGATGAGATCGCAGACTCGTCAGTCCTTGTATACTGACCATTCTGTAACATCTGCTGGACAGACATAGCTCTGGCAACAGGCTTGTTCATTTCCTACTTTTGCCTCTTTGAATATATGCTCAATAAAATCTTTCTTTCTGCTTTATTAAAATTGTGACATTTAGTCTGGTGGCATGTGGTTAAGTACCACATCTGCCAACCAAAAGGTCAGCAGTTCAGATCCTCCAGGCGCTCCTCAGAAACCCTATGGGTCAGTCCTACTCCGACCTATAGGGTCGCTACGAGTCAGAATCGATTTGACAGCAGTGGGTTGGTTTTGGGGAGTATATGTTATAAATCCTAATTTCTGCCTGTGGTTAACAGGGCAAGATTGCATTATGTTAAAAGAGGATCAGGGTGGGACTCTAACACCCTTAATAAGGTCAATCCCTGATCCAATGTAAAAGGAGTTTCCCCAGGGTGTGGCCTGTACCATCTTTTATCTTAGAAGAGATAAAAAGAAAGAGAAGTAAAGAGTTAGGGACCTCACACCACCAAGAAAGCAGTGCCAGGAACAGAGCACTTCCTTGGGACTTAAGGTTCCTGCGGTGAGATGCTCCCAGACCAGGGGAAGACAAATGACTAGGACCTTCACCCTGATCCAACAGAGAAAGCCCTCCCCTGGAGCCAATGTCCTAAATTTAGACTGAGAATAAATTTACCAGACTGAGAACAAATTTCTCTTTGTTAAAGCTCTTCACTTGTGGCATTTCTGTTACAACAGCATGAGAAAACTGCAACACTCCAGGTGAGCAGGGGCAGAAAGAGGGAGTACCTTGCTGGTGGACGCTATCAGAGGACGAACAAGGGGAAAACGGGGGATTTAATCATTTTTTAGGCATTAGGCTTATGTTGATTCTTATCTGTGGAATGATTAAATACAAAAGACTTGAATTATAAAACATGAACAATTACAAGATGAATGTAACAGTAGCATGAATGAGCAAAACCAGTAACAACAGAGTTAAAAAAATGTGGGCATTGTTCAATCTCGTAGGTTTCTCCAAAATGATGTATCCAGCCTCTGTTGGAGGGGAATGAACAATGGCACATGTCTGCAGAAACAATGTGGCCTGAACAATAATGTGGTCAAAAGCGTCTAAGATAATGAGGTTGGGAAGAAAGACAACGTCCCCGCAGAGATCAATTCCTACCCCTGTGTGGGACAAACAAGTGGAATTGGCCTTTTGTCTCTTAAGTTCCTCAAAACAGTTCTTGAGAGTTTCCGGAGGAATAAAGGAGACTTTGTTTTCTAAAATAGTTAGGCAACATTTAAATATGTATGAATGTACTGGGAGCTCCAAAGACCATACCTGTCACACAGCTTCGAGGAGAATGAGGGGCATGATGCATCAACGGTGCGTATTCATTGATTCAGTTAATCATGTATACGAGGAGTGCCAATTCAGTTCATGCACTCCTCCTACAAAAAGTGCCACACACCTCACTGCTGAATACCACTACAGTCACCTCTAAGTACTCCTTGAGATGCTGTGCACTGACGCCAGCGCCTAGTCCCTCTCAAACCAATTTTGGAACTCTTTTTTGGGAACGGCCACCAGAGCTGTTGCTGTATTACTCTTGATGTTCTGAATGTCATCCAAATGTCTTCCCTTCAATATTTCCTATATCTTCAAGTAAAGAAAAAAGTCGTTGGGGGCCAGATCAGGTGAGTAGGGAGAGTGTTCCAACACCGTTATTTGTCTACTGGCTAAAACCTTCCTCCCAGACAACTATACAATTCAGCTTGTGAACCTGCCACCATGTCACTGTGTACAATGGCCATTCCAAAAAGAGTTTCAAAATTGCTTTGAAGGGTGGACTAGGTGCTGGCACTGGTGCATAGCTTCTCAAGAGGAGTACTTCAAAGGTGACTGCAGTGATAGTCAGCGATCAGGTATGTAGTGCAGCACTTAGAACAATTAACTGCTAGACCTCGTATGTTACTTCCAATTTGATTCTGATCCTAGGTTGCAATCTGTTACTCCTCCATAAACCACATGACTATGAGTATGGTCTGTGCATTCTGTGTGGTCAATGGAACGAATTATCACTCTATAGAGAAATAAAGTGTCACACGGGGAGATGTCTGTGTGAGAAACAGTGAGAAAATCAGAGTGGAGGTATGTCTGACCTTCACCTCAGGACTCTTTTTGTGCTGACTGTGATTTTCATCTTTCTTCCGGAATGCAGACAGGTCCTGATGCTAGATTATACACTTAGACCCACTTACCAATCAGGCTCTGTAATACTTTTGTCATGGATTGAATTATGTTCCCCCAAAAATGTATGTTGATTTGAATTGATTTGGTGTTCCAATATGGTGCCCTTCCTCCCATGTGTTGTGAATCCTGCCTCTGTGATACTGATGATGAAGAATGGTTTGCAGTTGTGTTAGTGAGGCAGGACCCAAGCTACAAGCTTGTGGAATATAAGAGAGAGAAGTGAGCAGAGGAAGTTGGGAGCCTCATACCACCAAGAGAGAAGCACCGAGAGCAGAGCACGTCCTTTGGACTCGAGGTTCCTGTGCCGAGATGCTCTCACTGGATGTGGACTCAGGTTACTGGGCTGTGATGATTTTTCTTATTGAATGGACTTGAAACTTAGGAATGGATTTGTGGCTTACTGGACTGTGACAATAAAGGCTTCTCTTCATGAAACTTTCCACTCGTGGTATTTTCCGTTAGAGCAGTACCAGGTGACTAAGACAACTTTCTATCTCGGTATTCTAGGGCTTGGTGAATATTCTACTCACTGGTTCCAAGAGCTATTTCTGTACTTAGCAGGATAATATGGATACAGACATGTCATGGTGTTTTCCTTGTAAGAATTTTCTGTGTGCTACTAATCTCCTTCCTTTGATAAATTTCCCTTCAGTTGACCATCCCTTAAGGGTTGACTGACATCGAGAAAAAGGATGATGACATGTCAGACTCTAAGAATGTGTATTTCAGCAGGAAGTTTCTGGAAAAATGCAGAAACTTAGGGGAATACAAATCCAAGAAGAACTACAGGTTTTCAATATCCCCAGTCTATGCAGAGAACTTGAAGGAGAAAAATACCAGATATGGGAATAAAGAAAAGGTGTCACAACTAGTAGGGTCCTTAAGAAGGGGTATGTGCTGTTCTTATAAATATAAGCTAAGACTATTAAAGACAGGTTCCTCTATAAGACTGGCTTGAAAAGATGATCTCTGTACTGTCTTTACAGCACTCCTGAGTAACAATCTTAGAAGTCCCACCCTACCTACTCTCCTGTTATCCACACTCTTGAAGTTCAGAGGAGGGAAACGTATGACTGGCCTGAACACTCAGAGGTGTCTGTCAAAAGTCCTATGGAATTTCATGGAGGCTCACTTGCAATGAAAGACATAGAAATGCTTTGCTGCCTTCTCTGAAGCTCTTCAGTGACCACAGAATCCGGAGGGATGCTTCAGGAAGGGGGCCTGCACTATGCACCCAAAATCAAGTACAGAAGGAAAAACCAAGGTGGTGGGGGGAGAGAAAGGTTGACAAGAACACCCCTTTGAAAGGTATCTCCTTGTTCCTATCAAAACCAAAGATGTCACAGTGACCAGATAATGACATGTTGGAGGTCATGATAAACAAACTGTCTCTGCTCAAACTGCAGCATCACCAGAAGACGACATTTTATACACCTAAAGAGAGCAGTACGAGCGGCGCAGAGCAGAGTAGCGAAGAAAAACTTCCTGAGGGTTCAAAACAACTTGTGTTCTCCCACCAGGGGAGAGGTTCCCCAAACACATTTGATGGTAGGGTTTCTTCCCTAACCATCTGACCCCTTACTGACTATTACAGATTGAACTGTTTCCCTAAAATTACATGTTATTAAATCTTTACCTTTATATTTATAGATGTAATCCCCTTGGGGAACAGGGATTTGTCTGTTACATTAATAAGGCCAGATCAGTGTGTCTTAAGCCAATCACTTTTTGAGATATAAATGAACATATCCAGCAGAGAAGAAAGCTAGCAGACAGAAGGGGAGATACACACAACATGGAAATCACCAAGGCTTTCAGGGATAAAAGCTGAAAAGAGAGAATGACCTTCCCCTACAGCAGATATAGAAAGCCTTCTTATCTAATTGACATCCTGAATTTGAACTCCTAGCATCCTAAACTATGTGCAAATTGGTTTTGGTTAGTTAGAGTTGCTCACTGATGGTATGTGTTACAGCAGCTCTAAGAAGCTAACATAGCTATGTTCACATCTGCATACATTCCCACCTACCTGGGTTAGCCTCTAGTTTCATCATATTCTCCACAGCCCAGGGTGCTGTCTCTTTCTTCAAAAAGGAAATAACATTCATCTCAGAAGGAGAGATTCCTGCTCATCAGAAAAAAAGGAACATGATCTGCTGTAGCTCTTGCAGAACCAAGTCATCTGTTCACCTTGAAACATCTCTGATGTCTCCAAAAAAGTATTTCAAACATATTTAATAGGTAGGCATCTAGTTCTCTTCTGAGAAACACTCAATGTTAAGTACAGAAGTAAAGCAGACACTTGGGTATATTAAAAGTTAGCCATTAAGTTTTTGTACTTAAGGTGTGGAATCAGCAGTGAGCTGCAGTGAACAGGACAGACTATCTTTAAAAAGGGGGCAAGGCTAAAAGTTCTATGCCATGTTATCGAAATTTTCACTTTCAGTCCAACTTCCATCTCTGCTGTAAAAACAGAGATTTCAGAGTCCATCCAGCTGAGCCGAAGCTTCCAGAAGACTCACAAGGAAAATGCAAGGACACACGAGGCAGATTCCACACCTGGTGGGAAGTTACACTCACCCAGGGAGACGAGGTTCCTGTAGTTCTCCAACGTCACCTCCCTGTACAAAGCCCTCTGAGCAGGGTCCAGGCAATCCCACTCCTCCTGAGAGAATTCTATGGCCACATCCCTGAATGTCAACAGTCCCTGTGAAACAAAACAAAAACACATCTTACAACACGCAAAGGGAGAGTTCTTCTACTTAAACATAATGATAAAGTTGATGAGACGTTCGACAGATTCCCATAACACTGAGCAAGCTAAAGGTACCTAATTGTGTTTTATTATAATGTTCCATCAAAGAGTATGAAGTCTACTGTATAAATGGGGATTTCATTTTGGTGGACAATAAAAGGAATACACAAATGAAAAGAATTCTCACAGAATCATCTGTACAGAAGTGCTAGATGTTATGTTCTGTGTAGGATTCTGCCAGAATCTTCACACCATAAATGTAGCATCCTAGACATAGTTCTCACCCTTCAATCTGTCCAATCCAGAGGATTTCTCAGACAACTGGAAAGTCCCGGTATGCAGAAGTAATCACTGCAACATTTTTTATAACAGCAAAAAATTGTAAACAACTTGTGTGTGTTCATTACAAGAATGTGCTCATGAAAATCTAAAAAGGTACTTTATCTGTGTTTACTAACATCATAGATCCCAAGAGATACTGTGTACAAATTTTCAAAAGCTGAAGAGTATCATAACAAATTTCACCAAAGAATTTTTTCTAAAGTCACTTGTCCTGTACCAAGCACTAATAAGTCTGGCCACAAACTGACAAGATCGGTTAATAACAGCAGTGGCACGTACTGCAGGAAACAAGAGTAGAGAATGTTCACTTTCTACTCCCTATACAAAAATCTGTTGCTGTCCATTCCAACTCACGACGATTCCCTACAGGCACCCCTGTTTCTAGTTCTACCACAAAAATGTCCATCATGTATACATAAAAGACATAAAATATTTAATAATAAAGGTGGAAACAGAATTCAACTCCACCCACCCAGATGACAAAGTTCTGGCTCTACCTCTCAACTAAATAAAAACCGTATTATCTAAAACCTGTTCGTTCCTCAACATATACCGTGATCTCTAAGGGATGGATGATGTGGGGCTTGTACTAACTTGACTCAAAAAAAAATTTTTTTTTGGTCTTTACCTTAGATAGAGACAGCACCGCTAAAATCTTAGATTTTCACCTATCTTGAGTGTCTTTGAGGACTTTTAGACTAAATGTAACCCAGCAGGTTATGCTAATGATGTTGCTTCTTGGGTGGGGACCAGCCAGGGCAGAAATGGCTCACCTTCTGCTATCAACCCAGGGGAAAAGGACTAAAATGTGAATTACACAATGAGACCCTCAATGAAAGCTTCAAACACTAGAGCTCCATGGGTGCTAAAAGACATCGGTGTACACAGCAAGGTGGCTCTGGATTTAGGATTTGGAAATTTCTATTGGGAACTCTTCCACACTTTGCACTAGGAGTGTCTTCATTTATATCTTTTTTGCTGTAATAAAAACTACAATCATAGAAATTTTCATGAGTTCTGTGAGTCATTCTAGTAAATTATCAAAATCAAGGGAGTAATGGGAGCCAGCAAGTCAAAAGTGAGGGGAGCTGGGATCCCCTGAGGTCACAGCTGATATCTTGAAGGTACAGACAAAATTCCCAATTTAAAGCTAACAGGTCACAAATAAAGGAGCCTAACGGGTACTCAAGAGTGCAGCTGACATCTGGCCTCACCCTGAGTGGCAACAGTGACAAGAGTCACTGCTTTATGTGCAGGTGATGTCAAAAAGGTAGTGAAACAGAAGGGAAAAGAACTGATAATAGACTCATTTGCACTAATCAACACACTTGGTATCAGAGACGTGAGAACTGGGATTTGATCTTCCCACACGTATGTGGTGAATGGTTAAAGAAACTCCTACTCTGGACATTTAGACTGACTCCATATTTTAATGATTATAGAATAAAAAAGAATCCTCTACCACTGATATCAATTATCAAACTTTCCATTCCATTCCAAAGCATTAACATCATGGAACCAACAACATAGATTCAGTTGTTAAACTCTGGATGGATTAGTGATCAGTCAGGGTATATCTCCAATTTTAAGTCTTCTTTTCCGGAATTTTCATTTTCTTTTCCTAAATGTTCTTGCAGATTAATACAACACACAAATGTGCAATTGCTTTAATACTGTTCCACAGACATTTGACAGGGCATCCAGTTGTGGTCCCTAAACTCTCTCTGCTGCTGACCCACCACCCCACTGTACCCACAGGGCACATTCTTTATCTTCCATTCAGGCCTGGTGTGAAGGCCTACCCATGATGCTTCTCAAATGGAGCCTCTTTTCAAGTGCCAGGTTCCTGGGGCACATCATAAGATGAAATCTGTGTGGAGGCGACAGGGGACTCAGGAAAGGCCCTGGGTGAGTGTGAGCCAACACGTCAGCAGGACACATCAGAGCAAAAGAGAAGATCCAATTCTCAGGACAGCACTTTTGGAAGGACAGGACAGAGACAGCAACCAAAACCATGACTTGTACCTGGGAAAGAGCCATTCTGAACTCTTCTCTATCTTTTCTTTCCGTGAACTTCTTTCTCAGGCAAACTCAGTGTTGAGAAGTAAATCCTAAATATAAAAGTTATGCTGGTCAATGATCAGAATGAACACACTTTTTTTCCCGTGTCAGAAGGGGAGGATCTCGCCATGGAGAAACATGGTCCCTGCTGCTCACTGCCCCAGCATGGGGGACAATACATGGAGAAAAACATTTGCGCTCAACACCCTCCCCTACTGGTAAAGCACACACATGCTGTCACAACAGGGAGACCCAGGCTGGGCAAATCTCCCTGTAAGATCACAGTTATTGTCCAGATGCCACACTCAAGCAGAACAGAGTACCCTTCACCTCCCCTGGAGTAGGAACTGGTCTCAGCTCAAGAAATGGAGGACCCAGAATCTTGGTGTTCAATGTTGGATAGATTAGAATCATCTTGGTCATTTTAATCATTCCTTAAGTGGGACCCCATCTGGACCATTAGAAGGGAAATCTCTGGGACAGGACACAAAGGACGTATTCACACAATGCATCAGTAATGAAATATGAAGCCAGGTATGAGTCCTACTCTGAGAAGGCACAACCCTGTGGCTGTGCAGTCACCAGGGGCTGTGCTGTCACCTGTATCCACACAGCAGAAGGGGCAGGAGCAGAAAGAAGCACGCACAGCAGACATTATGCGTCAAGGCTGGGGTGACGGTGTGGCTAAAATACTGAATGTGCTATCACAGAAGACTCCTACAAGGAGATACAGGAACAAAGATCAGAGGAAGCAAAGATATTTCCAAAATGCATGTGAGGGACAAGTGTGTTCCGGGCAGTGGAACCAGCAATGTGAAAGACCACAGCAGTCGATTCTAGCCCCAGAAAGACAGTTGTGTGGTTGGAGCAGAGTAAGTGAGCAAGGAGACAGATGAGGACAGAGAGATCATGGGGAACTAGATAAAAGGTCAGAGAATTCAACTATTTCTCTCCCATACCCCCCAAAGAATTTGGGAAACTGTATTTCCTCACCCATCTTAATACCTATTTCCTTTATCAGAACTCAAAACACTTAAAAATGTTCTGTGTTGTGTATTTCTAAAACATTGCAAGATGTTCACCTGAGCATCAGGTCAGATCAGCCCTTAACAGAGACCTGGTGGATTTCAAGGAGACGCAGGACGTCAGGGTATCAGTTTTGTACATTTTCAGGTGGAGATACTTTCCAGAGGCCCCAGGAGAAACACTGAGCAGCCATGCAAAAATACAAGTCTGGAGTTTAGGGAAGCAGTGTGGGCTAAACCTTGAAGGTGTTTAAAGCTGCAATATGAGAGGACAGAGGAAGGCCATGGATGAAGACAGAAGACATTTAAGGACTGCTCCCTGGACACTGAGAAGTGACAAATGAAACAGAAAGACAGAAAGGTAGGTATTAAGAGAATACTGTGATGTCCTAAAAGCCAAGAAGAAAGTGTTTCCCGAAAGAGCGAGTGATGAGCTGTGCAACGTGCTATAAGGGTGCAGCTTAGGTAACATGCTCTGAGAAAATTTCTTCAACACAACAAAAGTCATTTATGAAAAAACACAGCTAACATCATACTCAATGGAGAAAGGCTGAAAACTGTCCCAATGAGATCAGGAACAAGACAAGGATGTCCACTCTCACCACTGCTATTCAACACCATAACAGAAGTCCCAGACAGACCAATTAGGCTAGAAATAAGTAACAGGCATCAAATCAGGAAAAGAGGATGTAAGCGTCTCTCTTTTCACAGATGACATGATCCTGTACACAGAACATCTCAAAGATTACACAAGAAAGCTATTAAAAACCCAAAGCTACTGCTGTTGAGTCAATTGTGACTCACAATGACCCCACAGGACAGAGCAGAACTGCCCCATAGGGTTTCCAAGGAGAGCCTAGTGGATTTGAACCACCAACCCTTGGGTTGGCAACCATACCTCTTAACCACGCCACCAGGGTATCCAGAAAGCTGTCAGAGCTAACAAATGAATTCAGCAAAGCGAGTCAGCACAAGGTCAACAAGGAAAACATCATGCTGATTCTGTTCATCAGAAACGAGCAAAGCGAAAAGGAAATTAAGGAAACAATTTCATTTAAAATAGCATCAGAAAGCATAAAGTACCCAGCAATAAATTTAACCAAGATGAAAAACTACACAGAAAACTATAAACATTACTAAAAGAAATTAAGTCCAAGTCCACTGCCGTTGAGGCAATTCTGACTTACAGTGACCCTATAAGACAGAGAGAACTGACCCATAGGGTTTCCAAGTAGCATGCAGTAGATTTGAGTTGCTGACTTTTTAGTTAGCAGCTGTGGCACTTAACCACTAGGCCACCACGGTTTCCAACAAAAGAAACTAAAAACCAAAACTAAACCCACTGCTGTCAAGTCGTGTCTGACTCACAGCGACCCTAGAGGTCAGAGTAGAACTGCCCCATAGCTTCCAAAAAGCACCTGACGGATTTGAACTGCTGACCTTTTGGTTAGCAGATGTAGCACTTAACCCACTATGCCACCAGGGTTTCCAAAAGAAACTAAAGGGGGCTTAAATGGAAAGATATTCCATGTTCATGGAGTGGAAGGCCTAATACAGTTATCAATTTTACCCAAAGAAATCCACATATTCAATGCAAAATCCATCAAAATTCCAACAGCCTTCCTTACAGAAATAGAAAAGCCAGTCCTCAAATTTATACAACCTGAGAATCCCAACCCTAGGTACACACCTAGAAGACATGAAAGTAAAAACGCAAACAGAAACCGGTACACCGTTCACTGCAGTACTTTGCACAACAGCTAAAGGGTGTAGAAACAATCTACATTCCAATCAACAGAAAGATAAAATATGTTATCTACATGCCACAGATTATTAATCAGCCATAAAGAAAAGTGAAACAAGGTTGTGACACACATCACAACACGCAAGAACTTGGAAAACACCATGCTGAGTGAAACAGTCAGTCCTAAAAGGTCAAATACTGTATGATCTGACTTACATGAAATAGGTAACCACATAGAAACTAAAGCTTATTAGTGACTAGCAAGGGTGGGACAGAGAACAAGAGGTGGAGTTACAGTTTAGGGCACACTCAGTTTATGCCAAAAGGCCAGCAGTTTCAATCTACCACGTGCTCCTCAGAAACTCTATGTGGCAGTTCTACTCTGTCCTATAGGGTCCCTATGAGTCTGAATGGACTCGATGGCAGTGGTCTGGGTTTGCTTTTGGGTTGTGTTTTTGTTAACGGGTAATAGAATAAATTGGAAAAAGGATGTGACAGTGACTGCATAATATGAAGACTGCAACTAATATCACAAACGACGAGACGGGAGACTTCTGTACCTCCAGAGAGCAGAAAGCCCGGGACAGGGACCCTCCTCAGCGCCACAGTACACTGAAATGTTCAACTGACAAAAGTACACTGAAAAAATGTCACTAATATCACTGAAAAGTACACTGCAACTAAAATCACTGAAAACTGACATAGTACCCTGAAATGTTCAACTGACAAAAATTTGGTTTTGTGTATTTTCAGCACAATAACCTGTTTCTCTTCAGCAAATGAGCTCTGTTACAACACAGTTCCAAGTCTATCCAGCCTAGATTTCAACACAGGCACAGAGGACAACTGACCACAGCTCGCTCTTTTTTAAGAGTTCTCATAAGGGAAAAAAACGTTGAACTAACGTGTTAACTGATGAACTGCTTAAGCTAGGTTTTTCCATTAATATAAAAGGTCACTGACATCCCTACAAAACAGACACTGAAATACTCTGACATTACTTACTAGGTGTCCAAGAATGTTTGCAATACTTGAGAAAGAGTAGAAAGCACTCGCGTCTGGTAATCTGAACCAGTCAATTTAAAAGGCAAAACAATCTGGAAACTTCAGAAAAATTAATGAAGTCTGAGGTCAAAAGTTAAAAGAGACAGAATATATTTAGAAAAAAATACCATGCGCTCATTATGGGATGCCATAAAGATTATTTCAGAAGATGATGATTACACTATTTAGAGAAAAGTTGAAATTCAGTAAGTTAACATTTTTCACTAAGCCTGAAAAAGAAAACTCATTTAAGGCAAAAGTAAACGCACGAAAAAAAAACTTTAAACGTTCCTTTTCAAAGGCACCACGTGGTGACAGTAATTTCTTCGCTGATTTCACTCCCCACCCCCTCACTCCTGTAAGAAGATGAAACTGAAAAGAGTGCTTTTCTTTATATACAGGAAAACGCGTGGCAAGGGTCGCAGGAGACAGGTGGGGGTCTCAGAGTCCCACCACCAGGAAAGGACGGAAGGCCCGCGATGCCCTCCAGGGGCGACATTGATGGGGGAGGGGCGGGATGTCGCCAGAGACTCCCGGTGGAGGACCTGACCCGGCGCAGGCAGATGGGGGTCAGGGAAGGGTTTCAAGCAGGCAAACGACGCGACAGGAGACTTCTGTACCGCCAGAGAGCAGAAAGCCCGGGACAGGGACCCTCCTCAGCGCCACAGTACACTGAAACGATCGCTGATCCCCGATCAGCGGAGGAACGACCAGAACTCGAAACGTGTAACGGCTCAGCCGGGATGTCCGGGGTGGGAAGAGTGGGTGCGGGAACTTTAATGTCCGGAGCGACTCCCATGTGTGCTGTACTCCCACCGCGAAGCTCCCATTTAAACCACAAAGTGGGAAACTCACCTCGCTACGACCCTCTCACAAGACAATGCGCTGCTCCTTCTGCTGTAAACTGCGCATGCGCTCAGGGGCTGAAGACGCACAGCCGTATGGGCGTGGCCCAACGAGGAAAGGGAGGAGACCAGGATACTGACCAGTCAGGACAAGGACGATGGACAGTGGGCGGTTCCTGGGCGGGCCTTTCTACTGCCTGAGGAACATCAACAAAAAAACCAAACCGGTTGCCATAGAATTGAAGCGGACTGCTGGAGACCAAGTACAGCTGCCGTACAGGGTTTCCAAGGAGCAGCCGGTGGATTCAGTGACAACCTTTTGGTTAGCAGACAAGCTTTTAACCTCTGCACCATCAAGGCTCCCCACGATCCCTAGACATCTCCTTTTCCCAGGCTTGGAAACGCCTGAATATCTTGAGTAAGGAGAAAGCTTGCTTTCTGCCTGTTTTAACTCCGTGGTTAATACAGTTTAAGCTAAAAGCGTATTGTTGCGTGGAACACTTAGACTGGAAGCTGCGATGTTTTTCTTATAAGCGCTTTAAATAGGAAATATTTTTGGAGAAGATAAGGCGGTGGCTACTCAGAGATCTCGTTGGGAGCGGGGTAGGTGAGTGAGTGATAGGAAAGGGATTGACTTCTTCAACTGGAGTTGGAGGAGTTTCATTAAGAGGAACTACAGTTACCTATACAGGGGATGGGAGCGAAAATGTGAAGTGCTCAGCCGTGCCTGTGTGAACGGACAGATCCTTCCTAACGCCCTTCAAATCACTTTCATTTCTATTCTTCATGCACCCTGTTGGCAAAACCTCAATCCTGTGCTCAGTTGCTGAGACTTCGAATTTATGGGATGTGTAGCCTGAAAGCCTAAGGCATATGCTATTTGAGGTTATCATTTTTTCCTTAAAAATCGTGATACCTTTTTTTAACCAATAGCTTTAAAAAATAAATGACTTGCCTGATCTCTATAATCTGTAAGATACTACAAAATATCAATAAGAAGAAGATAAACCATCCAATCAAGCAGTGGGCAAAGGAGATGGACAGACATTTCACTAAAGAGGAGATCCAGGCAGCCAAAAAACACATGCGGTCATGTTTACGATCTTTAGTTATTAAAGAAATTCAAATCAAGATGACAATGAGATACCATCTCACCCCAACAAGACTGGCTATGATCCAAAAAACACAAAACAACAAATGCTAGAGAGGATGTGGAGAAAGTGGAACCCTCCTACACTGTCAGTAGGGTTGCAAAATGGTCCAGCCTCTTTGGAAAGCAATCTGGCGCTTCCTTAAAAAAAATGGATATCGATATACCATTTGACCCACTAATTCCACTACTTGGAATATATCCTACAGAATCAAGGCCTTTCACACCAACGGACACATGCACCAGAATGTTTATTGCGGCATAGTCCACGATAGCAAAAAGGTGGAAACAACCCAGATGCCCAACAACAGAAGAATGGATAGGTAAACTATGGTACATATACTCAATGGAGCACTACGCAATGATAAAGAATAACGATGATTCCAGGAAACATCTCCTAACCTGGTTTCAACTGGAAGACATTATATTGAGTGAAAGTTGCAAGCGACAAAAGGACAAATATTGTATGAGACCTCTACGATAAGATCTCAAAACCAGACTTGTGTACAGAAGAAAAGACTCTTTGACAGCTGCAAGGGAGGGGAGGGAGGGAGGGTGATGAGAGGAGGGTTTAGATTAGACAGTTGCTAGAATTCTGGTTGGGAGAAATCAGTGATAGCACACGTTAGAAACAAGAACAACATTAAGTGGACTTCAACATAACTTGAGTATTCCTTCCATCTTAACTCAATATTGCAAGGATAGAGTATCTGGGGCAGGGGGCAGGGGACCATGCTCTTAGGTGAAATTGAGGCCAATTGGCACAACTAGCATTTCACTAAGAGGGCTTTCTGCACCCCACATTGGTGAGTGGTGTCTGGGGTCTTAAAAGCTGCCAAGCTGCCATCTGAAGACACAGCAAATGGTCCCAACTCAGCAGGAGCGGATGCTCACCCAGGACCAAAAAGACACGGGGTAAAGACAACCCAGAAGATAGAAAGACCCACATGAGTTGGTACCTACATCGACTTGGGACTGGAAGAACCAGATGGTAGCTGGCCACCACCAGTGATAGCTGCAATGGAGCTCACAGAGTTGAGTCTCACTGGCAACACAAGAATAAAAAGGGGTGCATCCTGAGACCTCCACTAAAAGACCTCAATTGATGGTCCAGTGGTTTCAGGGTTCCCCTGAGAGCATGGCCTCTGGCCCTGATGCTGCCCTTGCCCATAAATCACAACGAAGTTCCACTCTTTGGACAGGAATGGATTGGACTTGGCAATGCAGAGTGACCATATATTGGATGCATTTTATGGTTCTATGCATCTATATGATATCATCCTGCTGACCTCTGGCTGGAGGAAGGAGAGTGGGTGGAGAGGAGGGGAAAGAAGGCTGTTGGGAGGATGAGACATGTATGGAGCAGAGAGGAATAGTGTGCTGTCACCGGACAGGGAGAGCAGTGGAAGCTGCATATAGGTGGGCATGTAAATTTATACGGGAATGTATATTTTCTCTCAGTCATATTAAATAAAAAAATAAAAAATGAAAATAAATAAATAAATGATTTTGTGCTTCATCATTTTATTCCTTTCCCAAGGTGAACAATGAACTCAAATACCATTGAGCTAAACTTAGTGACATCATAGTTTACTTAAATCTTCCTACAAGTTCAAATTTACTGACATTCTGAAAGACTAGAAATTTTATTTTTCTAACTTAAAATTGTTGTCAATTTTCTTTGCTTTACATTTTTCAATATTCTGTCAGGTGTGAATAACAAAGCCAATAAAATGCATTTGTGTTTCTTTCACTTAAAGAATAATTAATTTTACAAAATTTTAAAAAAATTTGATACGGAGGTTTATTCTTCTTTATACAAACCATAGGAAAGTAGATTATAAGTTTCCAATAGCCTCATATTTACCCTCAATGATTTGTAAGGCATGATCTGTGAATTAACTTCTAATATGAAGTATGTATGCTGAGCAAATGAAACAGGAAACTGGATTATAAGAAGATTTTGACATCAGAAGAAGACTCATTAACAACCTTTGATATACAACTAACACAACTTTGCTTGTTTAAAGGGAAAAGGGTTTGAAGCACTTACTGATGAGGATCTAAGACTACACCTTCAGTATGAGTTACACACATCAGCAAAAGAAAAGAAAAATTCTTACAACTGGACAAACAAGCAACATAATGATAAATGGAGAAAATATTGAAGTTGTCAAGGATCATTTTACTTGGATCCACAGTTGGTGCCTGTGGAAGCAGCAGTCACGAAATCAAACAATGTATCGCACTGGCTATATCTATTGCAAAAAAACTCTTTGTTATTGGTTTAAATTAATTACTTTTATTTTTTTGTTGTGTTTTAACTGAAAGTTTGCAGTTTGAGTCAGTTTCTCTTACAAAAACTTATACACACACTTTGTTACATGACCCTAGCTGCTCTCCCCCAACAGTAACAGCACACTCCTCCCCTTGACCCCGTATTTCCCGTGTCCATTCAACCAGCTCCTGTCCCCCTCTGTCTTCTCATCTCACCCCCAGACAGGAACAGCCCAGTTAGACTCCAGTATCTAGCCAAGAACCACACTCTTCACCAGTATCATTTTATGTGTTATATGCCAGTTTCATCTTTGTCTAAGGAGCTGTCTTCAAGAATGGTTTCAGTTCTGGGCTAACAGAGAGTTCAGGGGCCATGTCTTCTGAGGACCTTCCAGTTGGTCAGACCAAGTCTATTCTTTTTTCACTAGAGTTTGAGTTCTGCGTGCTACATTTCTCCTACTCCCTCAGGGACTCTGTTGAGTTCCCTGTAAGCCATCACCATCTAGTTCTTCCCATCTCTTGTTGATGAGTCTCTGGTTTATGTGGGACTGTCTCTTGGGCTCATATTTTCCTCATGTGCTAAAGAACTGTTTAAAGTATAAAATACCAAAGATGTCACTCCGAGCACTAAGGTGTGCCTGATAAAAGCCATGGTATTTTTAATACCCTCATGTGCATGTGAAAGCTGGACAATGCATAAGAGAGACTGAAGAAGAATTGATGCTTTTGAATTAGGGTATTGGCAAATATTATAGAATATACAATAATCTTTCTGGCAACAGATTGCCAGAAAGCAAATGTCTTGGAAGAAGTACAGTCAGAAGTACAGCCCCTTAGAAGCAATGATTTCAAGACTTTGTCTCAAGCATTTCGGATGTATTATTAGGAGGGACGAGTCTGTGGAGCAGGATACCGTGTGTGGTGACATCGAGTAGAGGGTCAGTGAAAAACAGGAAGACCCTCAGTGAGAATTGTCACAGTGGATACAACAGTGTTCTCAAGAGCATCGGTGATTGTGAGGATGGCACGGTACCAGGCAGTGTTTCATTCTGTTGTACCTAGAGTCACTCTGAGTTGGAACTGACTTGACACCATCTGACGACCATGACTTCAACAATAAAGCATGTATTTTTCTCAAATCCAAACTTGTGGAAAATTACTTTCAGTAAGAATTCTTTGGTGAGATAAAAGTCTTTGGGATAAAATGCCTATTTACTTACTACAGTATACATTTTGTGATAGCTGAAGCACTGGTTGCAGTCTTTGTGATGTTCATCACATTGGAATTATCTGATATATAGTAAAGTTTGAACATCATTAAACGCTTTGCCATAGTCATAAAATGTGTAAGATTTCTTCCAGAAATTAATTTTCTCCTGATCTCCAAGGATTGAATTTTGAATAATAAGCTTGTCACACGTTCTATTTTTAACAATTTCTTTCAGATATTTACTTTCTATTGCTTACCAGGCTTGATTGTTGGTTAAATATGTTGTCCTACTCATTATAATTTAAGATCTCCCCCGGCAGGAATTGCCTAGTATTTTGGATTGTAGATGCATAATCTTAACCAGTCACTGTATGGCTTTCATCCTATACAGGCACAAAAAACAAGTTAAACACATTCATAAGACTAACAGCTCTACCAAATCCTCCCCTGAGACCACAGCTGCTCAAGGAATTCTTTCTATACATGGATGTTTCTTAGGCTGTGTTCTCTAGAGAAGCAAAACCAGTAAACTGTATATAAACACACACATATATATAGATACAGAGGTTTATGTTAAGGAAATAACTCACAGGATTGTAAAGGTTGGAATGTTACAAGGCTGTGTGTCAGGATAGAAGATTCTCCTGATTCATACAGCTGCAGGTACTGGCAAACCCAAGGTCAGTGAGTCAGAGAGCAGACTTCTTGTTCACAGGCTGCAAACATCGACAAATCCCAGTGACTGCAGGCAAGACAACAGCTAAGCTGCAAGCTCAAGTTCCAAAAACCAGAGGTCAGATGAACAGGAGCCAGCTGCAGGATCCAGAATGGAAAAAGCCCACCAGCCTTGCCAGAAATTCCACTTATACTCAAGTTAGACTACATCCTTCAAGTAAGCTCCCTTTCAACTGACAGCTGATTCCACAACGGAGGTGATCACATTATATCAAATCTCACTATGAAAGTGATCATTTTGTCACCTGACTGCCAAACCATGGAGAATCATGGCCTAGTCTTGTTGACACACAACTTTAATGATCACAGTGGGTTTGAATGAGGAAGTGTCAGTAGTGTATGCATCCCCTTTGCTGTAGCAGAACTTAAGGGTATCTCTAGGAATCAACCTAGAGACAGAAGACAGCTCGCATTTGGTGTCTATGGTGAAATGAGTTCCTTTATATGACCTTTTGTCTTGATTCTTTCGAAAACCAGCTTTTCCTCCAAGCCCCTGAGCAGTTACCTTCACCCCAGTTTTCTATCCTGGAGAGTTGGTTGCATTTCCTCAATAAAATGTAAAAACGACCAGGTTTTGTCCGGCCCTGGACTGCAGACTCCTCTATGATTGGTATGTATCTTATAAGGATGGTTCAATATACTATGCAAATGAAGCAACTATAAACCATGCAATGAAGTCTCTGAAGCCTACAATACAAATGAAGTGTCTGTGAACTGCTAAGAGGGGATTGGTCAGTTTGACACAGGCCATGCCTTGAAACTGATACACAGATTGTATAGATTGCATATATATGCAACCTTTGTGGTACAGTGGTTAAGTGCTGCAGCCATTAACCAAATGCTTGGTGGTTCAAATCCACCAAATACGCCTTGGAAACTCTAAGGCAGTTCTACTCTGTCCTACAGGGTTGCTGTGAGTTGTAATTGACTTGACGGCGATGGGTTATGGGTAATTCCACAGAAGTTTTTCAGAGAAGAACCAGAGAGGAGAAAAGGCAAGAGAGAAGAGGAAAGAAGCTGAGGTAGAGGAGGCAAGGAATTTTATAAAACCGCAGTAACTTTGGTCAGGGGCTGTAACATTGAAGACAGCCAGAAGCCTCAAAGCAGCCCTAAGGCACAGCCATTGGTGTTAATCAACAGGACCAAGAGGAACCTGACCTGAGGTGCCAAAAGGAACCTGTCTTGAGGACACTGAGAGGAGGCATTTCTTGTGGGGGGCTGAGAGGGGGCATGCACAACCAGAGAGAAAGACCTGCTTGCTTGCACAGCCAAGAGTCTCTGAGAGAGCTGTCCCACACTGAATAAAGGAAGGATGTGCTCTACCTTTCAGGGGAACCTTCCAGACTTGCCGGTGTGCTTCTTAATCCTGATTCCTGAGTTGTAGCCTGTCGATCCTGATACTGAATTTTAAACAGTTGCTCTCTTCATACCCTACTTTAAGAATAGTCTTTGTGTCTTCTGTGGCCACTGCAATGGATTATGCAACCCAGAAGAGAAGTAGAGAGTGTCGTGGGAGGAAAGGCTGGTGGAGCAATTAGTTAAAAGTTTGGAGATTGGAGGTGTGTCTGATGTCCACCTTATGGGAATCAGCTTTGGACTGATACTGGTCATTATCCCTGCTGAAGTCAACCAGATTCTGCTGCTGCTGCTGCTGCTACTAGCATTTGACAGATTCTCCAGATTGCCCCTCTCCTGTGGCAAAAGTTCCAGGATGGCCTGCTTACAATTCAATGTCCTGCTGCCTGTGGGTGTGGTGGTGGCATGGAAAGCGGTGTACTGATGTCACCAAAAGGCATATTCTCAAAGCAGGCTTTTGTTTTGTGGCAATAATCTTCCCTGAGTTACAAGCACCAAGAAGGAAGAAAAAAAAAGAGGGAATGGTTTCTTTTCAGGTCAGGGCCTGGGTCTCTCTCTTCTTCCTGAAAGCCCTTGAATTTAGAACATAAGTGTCTTTTTATCTTTATATCTGATGTTTTTGCCTAACATGTTTTTCTTTTTTTTCCTGCCTACTGTGTTTCTTTTCAGTTCTTTTGTTTCTTTGCCATATTATAGTCAAGAAGATCTTCATAGGATATTTATCTACTATTCCTCATCGAAGAAACTGTGGTGGCATAGTGGTGAAGAACTACTCACCTGAAGGTCGGCAGTTCAAATCCACCAGGTACTCCTTGGAAACCCTATGGGACAGTCTTACTCTCTCCTGTAGGGTTGCTACAAGTCAGAATCAACTCAGTGGCAGCAAGGTTTTGGTTTATACCCTGTAAGTTTCTTTTATTTTCTCTTTTCTCCATTCTGGCTTTTGTTTCCTGAAGAATATCTCTGTGAATTAGTGTCCCGGAAATATTGACAAGGCCCTTTAGAGCAAATCAATCTTGAAAGACCTTGATACACAAGATACCTATTAAAGAGAGGGTTGGGTGTTGGGTATCATTGAGAAGGGACAGAATGTAGTCTAGGGCCCTCCTGGAGGTGTGATCAGCTCTCTGCTCAATAGGACGGAAGAAACTTCAGACTTAAAGGGATGATATTAATGAAATTAATGAAATTCTGAAAAAGAAAAGAAATGAGGAAAACTTGTTCTGACAGATTTTAAAGTGATGTGGCATCTAGAGAAAGTGATTTATGCTGTTATTACAAACAAAACAGTAAAATTAGATGCATTAGAATAAATAACTCCATTAATGAAGATCAGTGAAACGTAATGTCTGGCTTTAAAATCAGATGACTCATTATATTTATTTGGTGAATGATTAAAAAATAAAATGAAATCCATCTAGACATAAATACAGGAGGTTCTATAAGTAATCCATACCTCACTTATTCAACTGAAGAGGAATTATGTATTGTAGCATTCATTATTATACAAAATATGCTTTTAGCTCTATTTGTTAAAAAGACTTTCCTGGCTCCATCGAATTGCCAGTCTCCTGTCAAAGATCACTTGAACATATTTCTATGTGTTGATTTCTGGGCTGTCTATTCTGTTCTATTGATCTACTTGTCCGTCCCTTCCCCAGTGCTATACTATCTTAATCCTGTATATCACTATAGTAAAACACAGGTTTTTGTAAATTTCCAATGGTTCTACTTTTATTTCCTGACTAACATGACTACGTTTTTGTTCATTTTACTGTTTTCAAATCTGTATTTACTTGTAACACTTCTTGTCTCACGTTATAGATAATAACTTACAGAAGGCAGAAGTCCTTCTACCTTGCGACTTACTACAGGGGACAGAAGATAGGTAGACAGGCTGGGCTGAAATGCAGAGATGTACAAATTTCTGAACCTGGGGGCAGGTTGGTCTCTGATACCCTGGCCCTGGGTGGCCAGGGATGTTTTGATCTGGCTCAGTGCAGCCAGGGATGAGGTCTAATCAAACTCTGAGTGTTAAGGAAGAGAGAGTGGAATAACCATGGAAGTGGTCGGTGACAGAATAGAGATGGAGGACAGTGAAAGGCAGTAGGTTTCTCTTATATGGGCTTTCTAGTCTTGGGTTTGTAATGTGTTACAAATGATTGGCTGGGTAACAGACTACCCTGTGATTGGTCTATTTTATGCACCTCACTGAGACTGGTCAATTTGCTTTTAAAACAGTGGTGTGAAACTCTTCAAAGACTGCACTGGACTATGGGACATAGAGTGATGCAGGTGGTATGTGTATGTCATGGACTGAATTATGTCCCCTCCAAAATATGTGTACTAATTTGCCTGGGCCAGGATTCCCTGTATTCTGCGATTGCTCTCCATTTTGTGATTTTCTGATGCTGTAAACTCTAATTTCTGCCTGTGGATACAATGACTATGTTTAAGGGGATCAGGGTGGGACTGCCACACCCCTGCTAAGGGAGTTCATCCTACAAGAGACAAGAGGGCAAAGTGAGCAGAGAATTGGGAACCTCACACCATCAAGAAAGCATTACCGGGAAGAGTGTACCCTTCAGACTTGAGGTTCCTGCACAAAGATGCTTCCCAAACAAAGACTGATGCAACACAAGGACTTTCCCCCAGAACAGACAATGGGGAAAGCCTTCTCCTGGAGCAGACACCTTGAATTTGGACTTGTAACCTACTGGACTGTGTAAGAATAAACTTTCCTTTGTTAAAGCCATCCACCTTGTGGTATCTGTTAGAGCAGCACTAGCTGACTAAAACACTGTACTACTTGGTTTAATATCATATATATACAATATGTTTCTGTTCTCTTGCTTAAATGTTTCCTAGTGAATTGCTTTCACTTCAGTTTCCTATAACAAAAGCAATTTTTTATTCATCTTTGATACACAGTAACTACTGCAATCCAAATGAGGTAACCATCAATAGTCTTCTGGTGTTTCCACCACATGAACAATGCTTATTAACTTATAAATCTGCTGCCATGGGCAAGGACTAGAAGGCAGGAAGAGCTGAAAGCTGGTAACACAGAAGCCAAGGTTGAGAAGTGAGAGTCAACACAGTGTGGGGTTGTTAATCAAAGTCATAAGACAACAATGTGTACTACTCTGAATGAGAAACTACTTTGTTTAGTAAATATCCATCTAAAGTACAATTAAAAAAATTGCATTAAAAAAAATGCTCTCATGAAAACCTCTGACCCTCAATGACCTGGCCTGCTGCTTCATGGTCTCTTGGTAGAATGATCCTTTCCTACAACTCACTGGAACACTCCACTGAAGGTGACGCCGGACAGACTTGGGATGCTTTAGTCATTGTTCTATACTGATTCTTCACTAATCCCAGTACTCTCACTCAAATGTAAGGTGGTGTCATAAACTGAATGGGGTCCCCCAGAAAATGTGTGCGGCAATTTGACTAGGCCATGATTCCCAGTACTGTGTGATTGCCCTCCTTTTCGTGATTTTTCTTATGCCGTAAACCCTAATCACTGCTTCTGGTTAACAGATAAGATTATGTTAAATGAGGATCAGGGTAGTACTGTAATACCCTGACTAAGGGAGTTTCCCTGGAATGTGGTTTGTACTGTCTTTTATCCTTTTATCCTACAAAAGATAAAAGGAAAAGGGAAGTAAGCAGAAAATTGGGAACCTCATAGCATTAAGAAAGCAGCACGAGGAATAGAGCACATCACTCAGACCTGAGGTTCCTGTGCCAAGATGTTCCATGACCAAAGACTGATGCAACACAAGGACCTTCCTCTAGAGCTGACAAAGAGGGAAAGGTTTTCCCCTAGAGTGGACATCCTGAATTTGGACTTGTAGCCTACTGGACTGTGTTAAGAATAAACTTTTCTTTGTTAAAGCCATACACTCACAGTGTTTCTGTAAGGGCAGTACCAGACGACCAAAACAGGCAGCAAAAAGTTAAGCATTCCACTACTAGTAGAAGAGTTGATGGTTTGACAACACCCAGAAGCACCCTGGAATATAGATCTGGCAGTTGGCTTCTAAAAGGTCACAACCTTTAAAGTCTTATGGAGCAGTCTGCTCTGTATACATGGAGTCACCATGTGTCAGCACTGACTTGATGTCAACAGACTACACTAACAGTTATACATTAAAAATTCTGGGTAAAGACAACCCAGAAGATAGAGAGACCCACATGAGTGGGTGCCTACATAGACTTGGGACCAGAAGAACTGGACAGTGCCCAGCCACCACCAGTGACAGCCATGATGGAGCTCACTAAGTTGAGTCCCACTGGCAACACAAGAATAAAAAGGGGTGCACCCTGAGATCTCCACTAAAAGACCACAAGTGGTGGTCCAGTGGCTTCGGGGTTCCCCTGGGAGCATGGCCCCTGGCCTTGATGCTGCCCTTGCCCATAAATCATAACGAAGGTCCACTCTTCAGACACAAATGAACTGGACTTGGTGATGCAGAGTGACCATATATTGGATGTACTTTATGGTTCTATGCATCTATAGGATATCATCCTGCTGACCTCTGGCTGGAGTAAGGAGAATGGGTGGAGGGGAGGGGAAAGGAGACTGTTGGGAGGACGAGACATGTATGGAGCAGAGAGGAAGAGTGTGCTGTCACAAATCAGGGAGAGCAGTGCAAGCTGCACAGAGGTGGGCATGTAAATTTATATGGGAACGTACATTTTCACTCAGTCATAATAAAAAGAAAAATTCAGGGTCCTTGTTCTTTTAGGGAACATGGATATGAATGATCTCCACTGTAAGGACAGTGTGATTGAGTCTAAACTCTTTTAACTTCAGGAAGAAGAAGAGAGAGAATCACCATCAGCATCACGATCAGCATCTAAGACCAACCTGGATGCCGATGACGGAGAGGTCAGACATACCTTCTACTCTCTCCAAACCTTTCACAAATTCTGACAGCAGCCATCCCTCCCACAACACTTTCCACTTCTCTTCTGGGTTTGATAATGCATGAAAATGACCACACAGAATTCACAGACCATAATCACAGTTATGGGTTTTTATTAGGGAAGCAGCAGGTTACAATGCATGTGATGTCATTCCTCATTAATTTGTCATGTGTAGTATAGTAGAACATGAGATTGTCTGATCCAAAATGGCCAACCCAGTCCATCACAGCTCACTAATGCCTAGATACTGATGTTCATGCATTCAATTTCATTTTTGACAACTTATAATTTTCCTAGATTGACATTCTGTACATTCTACATTCCAATTATTAATGGATAGTTGTAGCTGTTTCTTCTCCTTTTGGGTCATGTCACAACAGTAAAAAAGGTCCCAAAAGTTTGACTCCATCCACGACATTAAGGTCAATTCTACTTTGAGGAGGCAGCTCTTCCCTAGTCATATTTTGAGTGCCTTCCAAACTAAGGGGCTTGTCTTCTGGCACTAGATCAGACAGTGTTCTGCTGCTATTCATAACATTTTCAACGGCCAATTTTTTCAGAAGTTGACTGCCAGTTCTTCCTAGTCTTAGTCTAGAAGCTCAGCTGAAATGTGTCCACCAAGGGTGGTGTTTGAAAGAAAAGCTTCCAGTATCACAGCAACACACAAGCCACCACAGTATGATAAACTGAAAGATATCAATTGTTCATATGCAAGTTCAGTGATAGAATAATATCCATAACCCTATGAGGAAGACCAGTTAAAATCATCATTACTCAAAAAAATTTATTCCAATTTATGCACCAACCACTAAGGACAAAGATGAAGAGACTAAAGATTTCTACTGACTTCTGTGGTCTGAAACTGATCAAACATGCAATCAAGATGCATTGATAATTACTGGTGATTGGAATGCAAAAGTTAGAAAAAAGGCTGGGAGTTTGAAAATACGAGCTTGGTGACAGAAATAATGCCAGAGATCTCATGATAGAATTTTGAAAGACCAGTGACTTGTTCATTGAAGATACCTTTTTTCAACAGCACAAACAGTGACTATACACATGGACTTTGCCAGATAAATATACATGAATCAAATCAATTAAACCTGTGGGAAGAGATGATGAAAAAAATCTCAATATCATCAGTCAGAACAAGGACTAGATCTACTGAGGAACAGATTATCCATTGTTCATGTGAGTTCTCACAATTAAGTTGATGAACTTAGTTTTTCTAAGTTTTCTAAGTGAATATCACTATGGTCATCTTTGAATTATTCCCCCAGGGAAGCTATGCACCAATGCTGGCACCTAGTCCATCCTTCAGAGCAATCTCGGAACTCTTTCTGGTATGGTCATTGTGCACAGTGGCATGGTGGCAAGTTTGCTAACTGAATTGTGTAGTTGTCCGTGAGGGAGTTTTTAGCCAGTAAGCAAATAACTGTATTGGAACACTCTCCCTACTCACCTGATCAGGCCTCCAATGACTTTTTTCTTTACCCAAAGATAAAGGAAATATTGAAAGGAAGACATTTTGATGACATTCAGGACATCAAGGGTAATATGATGACAGCTCTGATAGCCATTCCAGAATTGCTTTTGAAGGGTGAACTAGGCGCTGGCATTGGTGCATAGCTTCCCAAGGGGAGTACTTCAAAGGTGACCATAGTGACATTCACCAAGGAGGTATGTAGCACTTTTTCTAGAATGAGTTCACCAACTTGATTGTCCGGCCTCATATGCAAGTTCAAGTTGAATTTAAAGACAGTTAGAACAAGTCCACAGGAGTCAAAATACAACCTTGAGTATATCCCACCTGAATTTAGAGACCATCTCAAGACAGACTGGAGGTACTGAACAGCAATGATAGAAAAACAGATGACCTTTAGAAGGACATCATATGTGATGAAAGCAAACACTTGTACCCATTGCTATCCAGTTAATTTCAACTCATACCAACCATATAGTACAGTGTATAACTGCCCCATAGGGCTTTCAAGGATTGCCTGGTGGATTTGAACTCCTGACATTTTGGTTAATCATCACTATGCCAGAGAGGTTACCGGAAAAAAGCAAGAAGTCATTAAAAAGAGAGGAAAGAAAAGATCAAAATGGATGTCAGAAGAGACTCTGAAACTTGCTTTTGAATGTTGAGTAGCTAAAGCAAATGGAAGAAATGAAGTGAAATAGATGAACAGAGGATTTCAAAGAGTAGCTCCAGAAGACAAAGTATTATAATGTAATGCACACAGACAGAAAACCAAAAAGGAAGGACAGGCACTGCATTTCTCAAACTGAAAGAACTGAAGAAAAAAATTCAGCTCTTGAGTTGCAAAACTGAAGGATTCTACAGGGAAAACATTAAAAAAGAAGCATCAAAAGAAGATGGAAGGAACACAGTCAGTTGCTCCATCAAAAAAAAAAAAATTGCTTGATGTTCAGCCACCTCAGAAAGTAGCATTAATAGAGAACCAACAGCACTAAAGGAAGAAGCCCACACTGCACTGAAGATACTGGTGAGGGAAACAAACAAACAAACAAACAAACAAAAACTCCAGGAATTCATGGCATACCAACTAAGGTACTTTAACAAATGGATTCAGTACTGGAAGTGCTAACTTGTCTACCCAAGAAATTTGGAAGACAAGTCCCGGCCAACTGACAGGAAAAAATTCATGTTTGTGCCTATTCCAAAAGAAAGGTAATGCAGCAGAATGTGCAAATTATTGAACAATATTTGTAGAATCACACACAAGTAAAATTTTGCTGAAGATCATTCAAAAAGGGTTGCAGCAGTACATCAACAGTGAACTGCCAGAAATTCATGCCAGATTTATAAAGAGAATGTGGACTAAGTGATAATATCTCTGCTGTCAGATTGATCCTGACTGAAAGCAGAGACTATCAGGAAGATGCTTCCCCATGCTTTATTGACTATGCAAAGGCATTCAACTGTGTGGATTGTACCAAACTGTGGGTGACAGTGTGAATACTGGGAAACCAGAAAATTGTGGTCATGAGCAATCTACACATAGAACAGGAGGTAGTTGTTAAACAGAATAAGGGGATGCTGTATGGTTTAAAGTCAAGAGAAGTGTGCTTCAGGGTTGTAGGCTTTCACCGTACTTACTTAATCTGTATGCTGAGCAAATAATCCATGAAACTGGGCTACATGAAGAAAGAGGCACCAGGATTTGACAGACTCATTAACGATCAGCGATATGCAGGTAACAGTTATGCTTACTGAAAGTGAGCAAGAGAACTTGATGAAGGTCAAATATCACAGTCTTCAGTAGGGATTACACTTGCCATGGATTATGTTCCCCCAAAAACTATGGGTACCAGTTTGGCTGGGCCATGGTTCCGGTATTGTGTGGTTACCCTGTATTTTGTGATTGCAATTGTCCTATGTTATAAATCCTAACCTTTGCCTGCAGTTAATAGGACAAGATTGAATTATGTTTGAGAGGATTAGCATGGGACGATAACATGCTTATTCAGGCCATACCCTCCAACCCAATGTAAAGTCTTCCTTAGGTGTGGCCTGCACCACCTTTTATATGAAAGGGAAGTGAGCAGAGAATGGGGACTGCATATTACCCCAAGAAATCAGTGCCTGGAACACAGTGAGTCTTTTGGACCTGAGGTTCCTCTGCTGCAATGCTCCCAGACAAAGGAAAGACTGATGCATCACAAGGAGCTTCCTCCAGAAACAACAGAGAAAGCCTTCGCCTGGAGCTGGCACCATGAATTCAGACTTCTAGCCTACTGGGCTGTGAAAAAATAAACTTCCCTTTGTTAAAGCCATCCACGTGTGGTATTTCTGTTACTGATACACTAGAAGACTAAGATACAACCTCAACAAAAAGAAAACAGAAATTGCCCACAACTGGACCAATAAGCTGTATCATGATAAATGGAGAAAAGATTGAAGTTGTCAAGGATTTCATTTTCCTAATGCCCAAGGAAGCAAGAGTCAAGAAATCAAATGACGCACTTCACTGGACAAATGTGCTACAACAGATCTCCTTAAAGTGTTGAAAAGCAAAAATATCACTTTGAGGACTAAGGTGTGCTTCACTGTCTTAGTCATCTAGTTTGCTTTAACAGAAGCGCAAGTGGATGGCTTTAAAGGGAAATTTTATTTTATTACAGTCCTATAGGCTCTAAATCCAAATTCAGTGTCACCTCCAGGGGAAGACTTTCTTTGCTGACTCTGGAGGAAGGTCCTTCTCATCAGTCTTCCCCTGGACTAGAAGCTTCTGAGGTGCAGGGAGACTCCAGTTCTTTCCAAAGGACACGCTCAGCTACTAGGCACTGTTTCTTGGTGGTATGAGATCTCCAACTCTCTGCTTGCTTCCTTTTCCATTTATCTCTTGTAGGATAAAAGGAGGTACAAGCCACACTTCAGGGAAACTCCCTTTACCCTGGAGAAGAGAGGTAACCTTAGAGAGGGTGTTGTAGTCCCACCTTAATCCTCTTTCATATAATCCAATCTAATAACCACAGGCAGAGATCAGCACTTACATCATAGGAAAGTCACAAAATGGAGGACAATCACAAAATACTGGGACTCATGGCCCAGCCAGATTGCTAGACACATTTTTGGAGGGGCACAAATCAAGCTATGACACTGATCCACAGCATGGTGTTTTCAATCATTTCATATGCATGGGAAAGCAGGACAGTGATTAGGGAAGACTGAAGAACTAATTAATGACTTTGAGCTATGATTTTGGAGAATACTGAATATACCATGGAGTGGCGGAACAAGTAACCAATCTGTCTTAGAAGCAAGGATGGCATGACCCCGTCTCATGTCCTATGGACATGTTATCACACTTGGTAGTGGGTCAGTGAAAACCAGGAAGGCCCTCAGCAAGACGGACTGACAGGGCTCCAACAAGGAGCTCAATCATAATGACTGTGAGGACGGCACAAGACCAGGCAGTGTTTCATTGTGTTGTACACAAGGTCATTACGCCAGCTCCACAGCACTGAACAATAACAACAGGTTACAACACAGGATCAAGATAAAAGAATACAGGTCTTAGTTCAAGGGAGCTTCTCAGCTGTTACAGGTAGGCCGCCATCAGACTCTGCCCTGCTTGCACAAGTGTTAAAAGGTCTTCAGGTCTGCCGGTAGGTGCCCAAAGGCACGCCACTCCGCCAGTAAGCCTCACCAAGAAGGCACTCAGCTGCCTTGCTCCGAAAGTCAGCGAGCCAAGTACCCAGAGTCACCCTGTTCTGCCAAGTAGCCTCCTGTACAAAAGTACTCAGCTCTGTCACTCTGTGGGTTGGCATACCTGCTGTAATCGCCTTGCTCTGTTGACTGGGAAATCTACCACTGTCTCTTACACCAGTCTCTTGATTTTGCTGCCTCCGTTTCTCTGCCATTGCTTCTCACCATCTTGCGCTGCCATAACACAGCCCTATCTTCTGGGTCTAGGACGTTCTCGGTACCGGAAATCTGGCTACAAAGGATGCACTGCACTATTGGCTTTTCTTGGTGATAGGTGTATCACCTCTCTGCTTTGAGATTGGCTCTTTCAAGCCTAGCCAGATGGAGAAATTACCAGTCCTCTCCTTAGGGGTCCCATGTACTTTATTTGCATGGTCTTACTCCTCGAGAGGAGTCCATCTACTTTATTTGTATTAGCAGGCTATGCATTTCCTTTGTTGCACCACAAAGGCCTTATTTGCATAGTTCCACCCAATCATTGTGGGAATCACACAGATAACAGCTAGAAGGGCCATATTAAGTCATTCACTGTACCACACCCACCTGATGAAGGAGATCTTTCATTTCGTTCATCACTTCCCTGAGATCATCATGGTAACACGTAAAAGGACAGGAATGAAGGCATGACAAGATTTGAAAATTTAAAGTCATAAATAGTAACATAGGCTTTTCAAAAAACTTCAAATAATTGAAAAATATTAAATGAATATAGATTGATCTTTCCACATGTCATTTTTCCTTTGACAAATACCTCAAGTCTGAAGAGATTTTGATTTTTAATTATACTGTACAGTGTAATATCTGAGGCTGATTTATCCTTGAAGACTAGAAACTCAGTTTCCCTGAGTATGAATTCTGCTGTGTACTGTACCTTTATACAGGTAACATGGACACTGTATTCTGCCAACTGCCCAGTTCTACTACACATTATTTTCTTAAGTGCAGTATGCCAATATATGAATTTTTTTACATGTTGCTTACTTTAATTTTTATTTTTGATTACATGGAAACTCAACGTAGGTACTGACTTCACAATATTTGAAATTTAATCAAAAGCATTTACTGGTAGAACAAAGGTGATATACAAAATTTAACTTTGGTAATTTCCTGATCAAATAATCCTTGTCATTCTTGTATATGGAACAAGAGAAGCCATGCAGAAACCAAAGAGTATGAACGCAAAAAGAAGTAGTAAGGAACAATTCTAGGAGTGAAACCAAAAGCAGATACTCTTTATGTTTTACTGCTATCATTAAAACTTAAACCAAAACAGAATTTTGGATAATCAGTCTTCAAATTCAACAAATAAGTAACTTGTGAGCCTGAAACTGTGTCCATTCATCCCACTGTCTTCTGACAAAAGTCTTGAATGGGCTGTTAACTGCAGATGGCAGGTAAGGCCACCAGGTAGGACGATTAACTCCTTTTTTCTCTATTTGGCTAATGGGTGAATTTCCAACCTTGAACACTCTCACTGACAGCCTGTTGCTCCTTTGTTCCACTCTTGCAACAACTTTCAGTTTATAGCCAGCGATGTAAGACTTGCTTTTAATTCCTGGCACATTCCTAAAGCATTCAGGAAATAACATATAGGCATGTGTTAATTTAACCTATATGGGAAATTTAGAAAAAGTCACATACCTATAGTTAATACAGATCATTTTAGCATAAGACCCGTACACAATCTGTAAGTTACGAGATCTTACCCTCAACTTCAGAAAATTAAAGCTGAATTGTCATTGTTATTCTTAAAAGAAATAGACCTATAAATTGAGGAAATATGCACAATTGATAACTGTCATGGTTTGAATTGTGTCCCCCCAAAAATGTGTGCAGCCACGTGGCTGGGATATGGTTCCCAGTATCTTGGGACTGTCCTCCATTGTGTGGTTTTGCTAACCTGTATGTTAAAGGATTAGGGTGGGGCTGTAAATTCCTGCTGTAGGGGGAGTTTCCCTGGAGTATGGCTTGCCCCACCCTTAATGCTTTTAGCTTGCAAGGAATAAAAGGAAAAACACAGGACAATTTGAGAACCTCGCTACCATCAAGCAAGCAGCACTGGGAGCAGAGCGTGTCCTTCAGACCAGAGGTTGTTGTGTCAGGATGCTCCCTGGACAAAGACTGATGCAATGCCGGACTTTCCTCCAGAGCCGACAAGGGGAAAGCCTTCCCCTGGAGCGGACACCCTGAATATGGACTTGCAACCTACTGGAGTGTGTAAGAATAAATCTTTCTTTGTTAAAGCCATCCACTCTGTGGTATTTCTGTTAGAGCAGCCCTAGCTGACTAAAACAGAATTGGTACCAGGAGTGGGGTGCTGCTCTAGCAAATACCTAAAATGTGGAAGCCACTTTGAAACTGTGAATGGATAGAAGATTTAGAAGGAACGAAGAAGGCGCAGATGGTGAGAAACAACAGAGGACTGGCAGCAGCGGCAGCAGCAGCAGCAGAACCAGAGGCAGCGCTGGAGCCGACCCGTGGAACGAGAGACGTCAGTGCCTGCGCAGAGTTTTCCTTGCGGAACGGGGTGCCTCTGGGCACTTGAATCGGTGAGCTGGCCTTGCTGACCCACGGAGTGAGAGAGTTGAGTGCCTTTGGGCAGGACGCTTTCCAGCAAGAGTGGGGTGCCTCCGGGCACTTAAACCAGTGGAGCTACAGAGCTTTGGAACACTTGCCCGGCAGGGCAGATGTGGGCCTGAGGCCCGGGCCATGCGGCTATAGGAAGCTGAAGCTGAAGAGACAAATAGTGTGAGAAGCTGAGCTGCCTCAGTCTCAGGAGGTATGGCCACGACCTCAGGGGTTTGAAAGGGTGGAACCATGGCGTGCTGTGCTCGTAAGGGTGGAATTGCCACTCAGTTGGGCTTAGGGTGCTCCTAAAGCCGATGGGACAGAGTTTCTGTCCAAGTGGGCCTTGAAGGCAGAGTTGTAGCACGGGGCTGGAGGTCTCCACTCAGAAACCAGAGAGTGTGGCCAATACCTAGAGTCTGGAGAGCACTGCTGTTGTGTAGAATGTCTCAGAAAATGTAAGAGTATTTCCAAAGCTTTGAGGGCTAATGTAATGTGTTCTGTTGACTTGCCTGTTGCCTGTTAATGCCTTCTAAGTTTCACAGATGTAGAAGAGTTTTTGTATTTTGGACTTGGAACTGATTTAAGACTTCTGTTATATGGATGGACATAATTTTGTTATGGTGAGATGAATGTGTTAAATGTTTTGTGATATGATTTTTGGGTTGTCAAAGGGTGAGATGTCATGGTTTGAATTGTGTTCCCCCAAAAGTGTGTGCAGCCACGTGGCTGGGATATGGTTCCCAGTGTCTTGGGACTGTCCTCCATTGTGTGGTTTTGCTAACCTGTATGTTAAAGGATTAGGGTGGGGCTGTAAATTCCCGCTGTAGGGGGAGTTTCCCTGGCATATGGCTTGCCCCACCCTTAATGCTTTTAGCTTGCAAAGAATAAAAGGAAAAAAGAAACAAAGGACAATTTGAGAACCTTGCTACCATCAAGCAAGCAGCACTGGGAGCAGAGCGCGTCCTTCAGACCAGAGGTTCTTGCATCAGGACGCTCCCTGGACAAAGACTGATGCAATGCCGGACTTTCCTCAAGAGCCGACAAGGGGAAAGCCTTCCCCTGTGTCAGGAGCCTTGAAAAACTTCAGGCCCCGAAAAACAGGAAGTTTGGAAAGTCCTTGAAAAACGCGCATGCGTGGAAGTCCTTGAGAACGCGCGTGCGTGGAAGCCACCTGCACGTCACCACCTGCACGTCACTGTTCAGGCATCCTGCCTAACAAATCATAAAACTCCAAGTGCCTTACATTAGATATCACCCGATTCCTAATCCTTCCCCTTCCTGCTGTGTATATATATATCTGCTGCAAAAAATAAAACCTTTGAGGCTTGATCAGAACTTTGTCTTGCCTCCATTTCTTCGTGTCCTTGTCTCATTATCTTTTCACAGGTTCCTCCCCGGTCACCCCAGCTGATATGCCCCACAGGCCGGGGCACCCCTGGAGCAGACACCCTGAATATGGACTTGCAACCTACCGGACTGCGTAAGAATAAATCTTTCTTTGTTAAAGCCATCCACTCTGTGGTATTTCTGTTAGAGCAGCCCTACCTGACTAAAACAGTAACTGATTCTAGAAAATTGCAAAATTCATGTGTGAGTTATACAAGAACCAAGAGTTCTTTTATAGTCCTAAGCTCCCAACCTTGTGACTAAGGTGGATTTGGATCATTGATCAGAGATGCTAGCCAAGCCAGCCAAGTGCCGGATGAGACAATTAAGTTCATAACTATGAAATAATCACATTTAACAAAGCGCTGATGGTGCAGTGGTTAAAGCTCTCAGCATCTAACTGAAAGAACATTGGTTTGAACCCACCAGTGGCTCCATTGGACAAAGATGTGGCAGTCTGCTTCCATCAAGATTACAGTCTCACAGGGCTGCTATGAGTGAGAATCAACTCCATGGCAACAGAACACAACCTAACAACCTAACGGTTTCACTTAACATGATCTGGTAAGGCTGCTGCACTCAGCTATTGACCTAATGTGCTATAACTAGCAACTTAAATTTGCAGAAACACAAAGTTGTGATTATTTTGGGATTATCAAGGATTATAAAGGTATCAAATGTGATCCATGACATTTTGACATCTGGGCAAGATTATGATCAAAAGCAATATTTTTGGATTATTTTGATACAAATAAAAGATTAATGGAAACGAATGGAATGATATGATTTATCTGCAATGAGTGAATGATGCTGAAATTCAGTTCTGGAAATGTCAGGAGACATGTGTCGCAAGTGTATGAGTTTTCTCTGCCAGAACAGTTTTACCTAATTTTATCATTTCCAAGTGTTATATGTGTAGACATTTACATTAGAAAAATAAATTTACCATATTGTTTACATCTTAAAGGTTTCTTTACAGTATAAATTCTCTCTGAGCTTCAAACTTGGAAATATTCAATAAATGTTCACCAAATATATCTGTAAGCTTATCTCCAGGGATGAATTTTAAATAATGACCTTGTCTTACATAGTTTATTTACAATTTCAGTTCCATGTGAATTTTGTATGATTTAATGAGGACTGCCACAACACTTCTGTCAGCTGTGGTGGCCTTTGTACTGCTGTGATACTAGAAGTTCTGCCACCAGTATTTCAAATACAAGCAGGGTCACACTTGGTGGACAGGTTTCATTCAGCCAGCTCCCAGACTAAGAAAGACTAGGAAGAGAGACTCTCAGGTCTACTGCTAAAAATGCTGGCCATTGGAACCGTTATAAATAGCAGCAGAATGTTGTCTGATACAGAGCTGAACAATGATTCTCTTATGTTGGAAGGCATTCCAAGTACAATTGGAAAAAAGCTGCCTGCTCAAAGAAGAGTCAACTTGAAAGACATGGATGGAGTCAAGCTTTTACAACTTTCATCTGCTGATGTGGTATGACTTAAAATGAGAAGCAACAGTTACCAATATCCATTAGCAGTCAAAATGTAGAACACACAAAGTACACTGGAAAATCAGAAATTGCTCAAAATGAAATGGAATGCATAAAGATTGATATCCTAGGCATTAGTGAACTGGAATGGACTGGTACAGGCAATTTTGAATCAGACAATCATATGGCTTACTATACTAGGAAAGAAAAACTGAAGACTTGGTGTCTCTATTTGGCTATTACACAAATTTACATACCAAGCACTAATGCCAAAGCTGGAGAAACTAAAGGTATCTATCAACTCCTGCAACTGATAGGCAAACAATTCTGAAACTGCACAAACATGCAACTGAGACACATTGATAAATTACTGATGACCAAAATGTGCAAGTTGTAGACAAAGATCCGTAGCTGAAAAACATGGTCTTGGTGACAGAAAACATGCCATGGATTGTATGAAAGAATTTTGCAAGACCAACAATCTATTATTCATTGCAAGTATCTTTTTTCAACAATATACAAGGCAACTATACACCCGGATCTCACTTCAAGGAAAACACAGGAATCAAATTTATTATATCTGTGGAAAGAGATGATGGGAAAGTTCAATATCATCAGTCAGAACAAGGCCCAGGGGCTCACTATGAAACAGAACATCAATGGCTCATACGCAAGTTCAAGTTGAAGTAAATTAGAAGTCCACAAGAAACAAACTGCCACGTTGAGTATACTCCATGTGAATTTACAGATCATCTCAAGACCAGATGAGTTAGGGAATCACATCAAGGACATCAACATGAAAAAATCTAGATGTCAATACAAAACCAGGAAAGAAAGAAAAGACTGATACAGATGACAGAAGAAACTCTGAAAATTGCTCTTCATCATATAGTAACTAAAGGGAATAGAAGAAGTGCTGAAAGACCTGAACAGAAGATTTCAAAGGACAGCTTGAGAAGACAAAGTAAAATATGATAATGAAATGTACAAAGACTTGGAACTAGAAAATCAACTGAGAAGAACACACTCAGTATTTCTCAAGAAAAAGAACTGAAGAAAAAAATAAAGCCTCAAGTTGGAGTACTAAAGGATTCTATGGGCAAACTACTGAGCAATGCAGGGAATATCAAAAGATGGAAGGAATACATGGAGTCACTATACCAAACAGGGAGACACACATTCAAGCCTGATTCGGAAAAGAATATGGAACAAAGAATATCACTGCTGAAGTGAGAGGGGTCTCAGCTGAAAGCAGAAAGTACCGGGAGGATGCTTACTCGTGTTTACGGATTATGCAAAGGCACTTGGATCACAACACATTATGGATAACATGGTGAAAAAGGAGAATTTCTGAACATTTACTTGTTCTAATGTAGAATCTGTATGTAGACTGTCGTGGACTGAATTGTGTCCCCCCAAAAATATGCGTATTCCTGTGGCTGGGCCATGATTCCCAGTATCTTGTGACTGTCCTCCATTTTGTGGTTTTCTTCTGCTGTATGTTAAAGAATTAGGGTGGAGCTGTAAATCCCTTTATAGGATTACCTCCCTGCTCCACTGTAAAGGGAGTTTCCCTGGAGTATGGCTTCCTCCACCCTTAATCCTTTCTTCCCATGAGAGATAAAAGGGCAGAAAAGCAGGCAGAGAATTGGGATCCTCATGCCATCAAGAAAGCAGCACCGGGAGAAAAGCGTGTCCTTCAGACCTGAGGTTCCTGTGCCAAGATGCTCCCTGAACAAAGACTGATGCAATACCGGACTTTCCTGCAGAGCCGACCAGGGGAAAGCCTTTCCCTGGAGCGGACACCCTGAACATGGACTTGTAGCCTACCAGACTATGTAAGAATAAATGTTCCTTTGTTAAAGCCATTCACTCCGTGCAGCCCTAGCTGACTAAAACACAGACCAAGAGGTATTCTTTCAAATGGAATAATGGCATACAACATGGTTTAAAATTAGGAAAAGTGTGCATCAAGGTTATGTCCTTTCACCATATTTATTCAATATGTATGTTGAGCAAATAATGTGACAAACTGGACAATATGAAGAACTTGGCATCAAGATTTGTGGAGAACTCATTAATAATCTGTGAAATGCAGATGACACAAGCTTACTTGTTGAAAGCAAAGAGAACTTGAACTACTTCTGATAAAGATCAAATACTACAGCTTCCAATACAGATTATAGGTCAAAATAAAGAAAACAATATTCCTCACAATCGATAAATGGGGAAAATAGTGAAGTTGTCAAGATTTTATTTTACCTGGATCCACAATCAATGCCCAGGGAAGCAGCAGTCAAAAAAATCAAATGATGTGCTGCATTGGGAAATCTACAGCAAATGAATCTTTTGAAGTATTGAAAAGATGTCACCTTGAGGACTAATGTGTGCATGCATGACCCAAGCCATATTAGCATTTTCAATCACCTGATATGCATTCAAAAGTTGGATAAAGAATAAAGAGGACCATAGAATCGAGGTCTTTGAATTATGGTATTGATGAGGAATACTGAATACACTGTGGCCTGCCAGAAGCATGAACACAACTGTCTTAGCAAGTAAAACCCAAGTGGTACTTGGAAGGAAGGATACTAAGAATTCATCTCACACACTTTGGGCATGTTATCAGGAGTGAGCAGTCCCATGAGGCCATCATACTTAGTTAAGACAGAGAGAGAAAAGGTAAGACTCTTGATAGGCTGACACAGTGATCACAACAATGGGCTCACACACAACAAGGATTGTGAAGATGGAGCATGACTATGCAGTGCTTCTGCTGTACTTAGGGTTGGTATGAGTTGAATCAACTAAACAACACCTACCATCTGTGAGAACTGAGACCCAGTTAAAGGTTTCACCACTTATTACATTTGTTAGGTTTCTCTCCCATATGGATTCTCAGATGAATTGTAATGTTTGAATTCTGATTAAAGTCCACAACACATACATTTATAAACTTCCTTACCAGTATGTACTCTCTGGTGTGCAATGATTGGTGACGTGGAGTTAAAGGCTTTGCATTTATAAGATCTCTGCACCAAAGGAACTCTTTGATGTTGTAAAAGGTTTGGTCTTTGGGTAAAAGCCTTACCACATTCATTACATCTGAAAGGTTTCTCTCCAGTATGAATTCTCCGATGTTGCACAAGTTCTGTTCTTCGAATAAATGCCTTACCGCATTCAATACACTTGTACGGTCTGTCTCCAGTATGAATTCGCTGATGATTTTTAAGGCCTAAATTTCGACTAAAGAACTTGCCACATACATTACATTTATATGGTTTCTCACCAGTATGGATTCTCTGATGTCTAGTTAAGCTTGATCCTTTAGTTAAAGATATTCCACATACATTACATTTGTAAGGTTTCTCTCCAGCATGAATTCTCTGATGTTCTACTAGTTTTGATCTTCGGGCAAAAGCACTACTACATTCCACACATTTGTAAGGTCTCTCTCCAGTATGAATTCTCTGATGAGCTCTAAGACCTGAAGGTTGACTAAATGTCTTGCCACATATATCACATTTATGTGGTTTTTCACCACTATGGATTTTCTGATGTCTAGTCAGGTTTGAGCCATTGTTAAAGGCTTTGCCACAAACATTACATCTGTAAGGTTTCTCTCCAGTATGAATTCTCAGGTGAATTTTAAGATATCCGTTTTGACTGAAGACCTTCCCACATACAATACATTTATGTAGTTTCTTTCCAGTATGGCTTCTTTGATTTTTAGTGAGATTTGAGCCACTGTAAAAGGCATTGAGAATTTGGGTACAGCTTGTAATCATTTCTTGGCCATTTATTTCATCTTTTCCCCACTGACTCTCAAACTCATGCCTATTTTCCCTGTTTTGCCTGAAGTCAAAATTCTTGATGCCATGACATTCATATCTTTCCAGCCTCACTCTCTGAAATAATTCTCCTTTATTAATGATCTCTGTTGGTGATAATTCCTTGATCACAGATACAGAAAAGATACCTAAAAGATATAAAGAAAAACAGAATTTCTATTAACACCTCATGGAAAACATTGTACATTTAACTATGTAATTTTCTATCAACAAGAATACTTATAATTAAGAGTTTTGAAACTTCTACTTACAAGATTTCAAATGATTAGAGACACAAAATTAGGAAGATTTCTCACATAGAGTAGGCATTTGCAACTGTTAACAACTAGTGTTTGAAAAGTTATATTCCATAATAGATACAGAAAAAAAAATCACCTATAAATCACAATGATAGTTAATTAACAACACATTCTGCTAAAACATGAACAATCCAAGAAGTATATACCAAGTAACCACTAAAACATTAAAGTCTAATATGTGGAATTATCAAGAATTCTCCTTTAAGTGGATTAAAAGAGGATTCCAGGAGGAGAAGAATACAGTAAAAGAAAAAGAACATATGTTGAAAACACCTGACTTTTGACATATTACGTTCATGTAAATACACAATACTAAGATAATAAGTACAATGACTGGCCTTGGATAGGTAAATAAATGTACCAAAATGCAGAATGGCTTATGTAGCAGGGTGGTATTGCAGCAGCTGTTTACTGTATAAACATTTTCTGGCAGTTCCTGTGAGATTCATGGAGAAACTCATTGTACAGCAGGGTGTTCAGCAATATAAGTACACAAAAATGGGTAGAGAAAAACAGGGTAGCACCAGCATATGAATCAACAAGGGACAGATGAACACTATACTACATAAAATTGTAAAGGAGTAAGAGGTGCGTATTAGTCTTCAAATATTAATGCAATTTCCACACCTTTATTTTGAGAAAATACAGGCATCAAAAGCAATAGAAGCGAAGAGCAAAAATTGGTTAAGTTTCTTGTAAAATACAAGAAATTTAAACACTAGATTGCTATTCCAAGATGTGTAAGATGAATCTAGACAACAGGAATAATTAATAGAATAAGGCATTTGCAGCAAAAGAAAATCTTATTAAAATGTAAATAAAACCCAACAAACTATGTTTAGAAAATCTAAAACAGATGGTAAAAAAACCAACATATTGCACGTAAAAAAACTAGGACATGTCAATTTTGTAGTGTTTGTCACATTAGAACAGTCATTTAATACAAAGGATATAGTCCAAAGATAATCACAATTCCCAAGGCAAAAAAATTAACTTAAATGGGAAAAGTAAACTTCCATAGTGCAGTGCAGTGAATTGCTGTTAGATGGACTTTCTAGCTATGGTCTTGTAACTCTCACAGATTGACTGGGTTGTCCCACCAAGAGGACTGAAAGGTTTTCTAATGCAAACAAGATATATGGAAACATTGTGGGGGACTGGTCAGTGCTGCTATTCCATTAAGCTTCAAAGAAGCCAATCCCAGAGGCTAGGGGTATCTCACCACCATGAAGAAGAGTTAGAAGTGGAGTGTGTTCTTTATCCCCAGTGTGTCTGAGTACAGAATATCCTAGATCTAGGAGACAGAGTTGTTAAGAGTTGGTGCAAGACAACAAGAATGGAGGAAGGCACAGGAGAGTCCAGAGGCAATGAAATACCACCAACAGCAACACCAGACTGGTAGGACACAGCGCAGTCGTCTCCCCAGCCTACAGAGTAAAGTAGGTACAGTGGGAGTGCTGATCCACAGAGGGAGAAAGCTGAATACTTATGGACAGGAGGCTTGCTGGTAGAGTAGGGCGCCTGTAGGCACTTACTGGAAAGCTAGCCTTACCAACCCATGGAATGATAGAGCTGAATACCTTCAGACAGGAGATTTGTTAGCTGAGTGGGGTTCCTCTGACCACTTACTGGCAGAGCTACAGAACTCTGTAACACTTGGCCCAGCAGGGCAGAGGGCAAGGTGGAACTGGGACCAAGGCTGAGGGCTGAGGGTGAGGGCTTTGTGGCAGCAGGAAGAACAATATTCTGAGTTGTTCTTGTTATCTCCAAGTTGATCCTGATCTTGATTCTGAATTGTAATCTGTTACCTGAGTTGTGTGTGGCCACTACAACAAATTATCAAAACAAGAAGAGAAGCAGACTCCACTGTGGTGGAGAAGGCTGCTGTCAGAAACGGTAGAAAAAAGTTGGCAAATTGATGTATGCCTGACATCCACTTCATAGTAATTAGCTTTTTAGGGTGCTGGCTGAGGGGGTGCCTCCGGGAATTTGTCTGTGGAGTAAAAAGAAGAGTGACAGTTGTAGAACACGGCAGAAGCCAACATGAGGCCTTTTCAGAGGGGGCCAGCTAGAGCCTGTCCATAGGAGGTTAAGAGGCACTTATCATCAGGGGTCAACTGACTTATCCTCAGAGGGCTGAAAGGAGGCCTGCAGAATTAAAAGAGGGCATGCATGGCAGAAAGATGGGCCTGCTTGCTTGAATAGCAGACAGGAGCAGAGAGAGCTGTTCTGCACTGAAGAAGGGAGACTTTGCCTACATGTTTCATAAGCCTGAGTTGTAGCTGACTGATCCTAATCCCATGTTACCTCTCTAATAAACTACTTGACTGTCAATATGGTTTGTGAGCTCTATGTGGCCACTGCAATGTATTATAGAGCCTAGCAGAGAAGCAGAGTGCCCTGAAGAGGATGGCTGATGTCAGAATTGGTAAGAGTTGGAGAGTAGAGGTATGTCTAACCTCTACCTCACAGACATCAGCTCTGGGGTGATCTTGATGGCGACTCTCATTCTCTCTGAAGTTAGACAAAATCTGACAGTACTGCTACTGCATTGCAAACGAGATACAAATGAAAAGACGCACAGGAACACATATCGGAGGAGTCCTGAACTAACCTCTGAAAGGAAGTGGTCCTCATACAGGGCTTCGATGTCCCCAGGGACTTTCCCAGAAAATAGAGTCCTCTCAAGAACATCTGTTCTTGAGAACCAGTATGCCCCTAGAACTTCCAAGTACAAAGCCTTTTATTGGCTTTCCTGTATAGTCATGCTTTCCTGTATAGTCATCCTGTATAGTCATAGGTCTCACTATATAGTCAAGACTGATACATTCTTACATGACTGACTAACACAAGCCCCCTCCCTTTCTGAGGTCAGCTGATACTGTGGGATCTGTGTAGCCCACCAATCACACGCACAAATTCTAAAGTGTTGCCTGCCATTTTCAGATAATAAAGACACTTAGTCTACTCAGGAAATTCCAAGAGTTATCTGTCATGAACCAAACATGACTCCAAAATAGAGTTCTTCATCTAATCAGGGTCTGAAAGACAAGGAGGTCTTGTAAAAGCCTCATGCAGTTTCCTGAGCCTCACATTCAGTGGAAGAATTGGCAAGGTTTTGCTGTCTCCTACATATGGAGAATGAGAATGACAGGTGGATAGACCTTTCAGGAAAACAGAGGTCTCAGCTCTGACTTATGTGAACTGAGAAATGAGGACCAGATGGAACCAAGGACAGAAAGTGAAACCAAGTGGGCAAGAGGACCCAGTGAAAGAGCCTTCCTCATTGCTTCCAAAGCCAAGGGACCAAAGACCTCGTAAATTATGTTTTTAAAGAAACAAACTTGTTGTTATCGAGTCGATTCCAACCTATAGCAACTCGGAAGGGCAGAGAAATGCCCCCACAGGCGAAGCACTTGACCACTACACTATAAGGGTTTCTAAAGGCCTCGTGGGGACCACAAAATAGTGTGTTGTAGGCCTTAACACACACTGCTGTTGTTTCTGCTTGAGCTGGAACAGCATTGAGGGATGAACTCTTACACATCTGGAGAGAGGGATAAGTGGAGCAGGGCAGCCAGGAGAGTGAAGAAGATGAGACATTACAAAAAGTAAACTTGTGTTTTCCCATTGGAGGGGGTTTACAAACAGTATTTACTGATGTGGTTTCTTCTTTAATCATCTGAGCTCTTACCTATGTTCACATCTTGATACATTCTCACCAGTGGATTGTTTGCTTTATCCACCTTGTTGTCCACAGTCCAGGGCTCTAACTCGCTCTTCCAAATGGAGCCACCATTCATCTCAGAATGGCAGAGTCCTGCTTATAAGAGGGGAAAAAAGAAGTATGACAAGCTACTGCTTTTCTAAAACAAAATCCAAGCCATGTGTTCGGCTTAGAACATCATGGATGACTCTAAAAAATTATTTCAAAAGTTTTTATCCCCTGACTACTTCCTTCAGAATGCTTAAATAATATATTAGATATAGAGATGTCTAGCTCTCTTCCAACAACTACTGAATCAAAAACATAGAAGAGAAAGTCACAGAACTGGATATATTAAAAGTGAGCCATAAGGTACATGTAGAAACTTGAAATGGTGTCTGCTTTTGCTGTGTATATTCTTAACAAGCACAAAATTAAAGCTTTATTTAAAAAAAAAAAAACTCCAAGTAGAAAAAGCTACTTAGCTGTTTACATTTTAACTATTGTTCCTAGATTAATCTGACTGCCATTTTAAGCTTTTGAAAACTACATCATTAACTTGTAACATGAGGTTAAAAATGACTCATTTTTTGAGTAAGAAAAAGGAAAACAAATAACTTATCCTTTTACCAGCTTTCAATAAAACGTATTATAAACATGTATCAGAAGATACTTCACCAACACAACAAAGCAATAAAATACGAAAAAAAAGAAATCAAGGAAGTAAGCCAGGTTTTATGCCCGTTGAAACTCTGAAAACAGCTATGCTCTAGCATGAAACAGGCAGATCATTTGAAACAAGAGGAAGACTTAAGTCCAGGTATTGCATTACGGAGCTTTTTATTTCTGAATTAACTTTGATCTTGTCTTAAGAACAGAGATTGTGCAGTAAAACAAGCATGCAGTGCCTTCCAAGAGACCGACAAGTGAAAATATACAAGGCCAATCCCAACTTCCAGAGGGAAGAAGTTATCCTCACCTACAGAGACCAGGTTCCTGTAATTCTCCAATGTCACCTCCCTGTACAAAGTCCTCTGAGCAGGGTCCAGGCAGTCCCACTCCTCCTTAGAGAATTCTATGGCTACATCCCTGAATGTCAACAGTTCCTGCAATAGAGAACACATCTCACTAAGAACACAGGAAAAAATTCTAAATTTCAATAAAATAATAGGAGAAAAGCATCCCCGTCAATTCTGTTAATGTGGGCATTTTGACAGATCCACATTAGATAATGTTAGTTATGCAAGTTATATGTCCCTGTCATGGAGTGAATTGCACATATTTTTGAGGGACACAGTTCACTCCATGACAGGGATGTATAACTTGCACGTTTTGTCATATTTTTCCACCAGAGAATTTGAAACCCTTTGAATTTTCTGTGGGCAATAAAAGAAAGGAACGCACCTCAGTTCAAACTGTGAATAAGTGGCACAGCCAGCCCCTGAACACAGGGGGACAGGCTTCGGCACTGATTCTAAAGACTCACAAACAGTTCAGTGACAGAGCAGTGAAAGGATGTTCACAAAGGGATTCCAAACAGCTCTAAAGAAATCTGTGCAGTTCCCTGTATAGGTCATGTTCCCACTCATCAGAAGAACCCTCTTTCAGGACTGGAAATTAACTGGAGCTTGCCAGTAGATACCTGGTATGCTTGTCTACGGCAACGTGCTGGGCCCAGGAGGTGAATGGCAATGGGGGCAGAGACGGACCGAGTCTAAACATGCTCTGCTTTCACCCACTGAGGCACCAAATGCCACTAACAACTGCTCTGTCTGCCAGCAGGACAGACATAGACTGGAGATGGTGGTGGGGCAGATTCCTAGGGGAAAGTATGACACATAGGTGGCACATCAGACCAATAGAAACAGTCACAGTACTACTGAAGAATCAGTCCATCGGTTCGGACTACTGAGTCATATTTTTTCAAAGGAATATGCGTTTGTCTTCAGAGCACTAGTCTGACAGAAAATTGGAACGGGGAACTGAAACACTGCTTCTCTAAGACAGAGAGATAAAGGCAGGAAGCGTGGGTTCACAGTCAACATGAGGACAGAAAGAGAGGATCTCTGATGGGCAGATTCCTCCGACTTTCTTTGGCAGATCTGGGGAAGAAGAGATGGGGAAGGCAGCTGTTACAACGATACAATTCTTCCCCATACCATTTTAATTTTTTGTCTCTTTTTCCCACGTAGCCTCATTTTTCTCCCATCTGATGCTGTGGTCCAGGACCAGTGCTGCAGCAACCTGGGTAAACAGTGGAGGAAGCAGGGATGATCCTAAGCAAAATCTGCACTGATGACTGTGAGTGGATGGAGGGGAAGGGAGTTTCCAGAGCAGCACTGCTGCTGGCAATCTAGACCAGCGCAGTGGCTGCACCGAAAGTCCCTTCCAAAGGTGGAAAAGTTCACATATCAACAGATAAAAGGAAGAAGTAGCTGTGTGTGAAGGAATGAATGACACACAAAAATAGAAATCCCAAAATTATATTAACACTTTGAAAGAGACTTAGAGCAAGAGACAATGTTTCCTTAGCTCAATTATGTGCCTGAAACCAGACCACTCTTGCTTTCGGAACCTGACAAGATCAGGTGGAATCATGTCACAAATCTGCCAGCAGAGAAGTTAGAACCGGGATTTGGTTTTCCCAGCAGATGTGCTGTGAATGACTTAAAGAACCTCATACTGTAGGCATTTAGGTGGACTCCATATTTTAAACCTGATTATGGAATAATGCATCATTGATGGTTGTTAGGAAACTTTCCACTCCACTCCAAATTCTTAATATTTGGGGACCAAAATCACTAATACCCATGTTGAGTTTTGAACGCATCATAAAATCAGGCCTCGGAGTAGTTTTTTAACACAGTGGGATGACAGACTGAGTCTCATGACTTAAGGCCTGATTGGGACTATAGCAATGTGTCAGTTTATCGACTTATTTTTCAGATTATGGTGTAACACTGGCACTGTGTGACGGGTAAATGTATTAGGAAATTCAGTTAAAGCCTCCTCCAGATGTAGTAACTGGCCTGAAGAAGAAGTGGATAGAGAAGAACGTACAACAAGGAGAAGGAGAGGAGGGGAGAAGTAGTCCACCAAATTTCAGACACATAAAAGAAACATATGGTCCAAGGCCAGGGGGTGGTTGTGAGGTAATAAACTGCTCTTTTTGCAGATTTTGACTCACAGTGACGCTATGTGACAGACTAGTAGTGCCTCATGAAGTTTCCTAGGCTCTAATCTTTATAGAAGCAGATCACTGGGTCATTTCTGTCACACAGCCACTGGCAGGTTCAGACTGCTGACCTATCAGTTAACGCCTAAGTGCTTAACCACCACACTGCCAGCTTGTTTCTGTCACACAGCTGCTGACAGGTTCAGTTGCCGACTTTTTGGTTAATAGCTCAAGTGTCTAACCACCGCACTACCAGGGCCCTTTATTCCTGACAGATAAACCCACTTACTTTCCTCAGTAACTTAGTAATTGAGAATTTCCTGAGGAATTATTCTCTAAAACCTGAGGAGGCTGCCACTCCTGTTTGAAGTCATGGGAAAGTGGGCAGCATGGACACCCTTTTGACTCACGAGGTGTGGCCTCGCTCTGAGTGGCTAGGGGCAGAGTAAGAAGTGCTCGACGCGCAGCCAGTGTCAGAACACAAGTGAAGCCGAGAAATAGAAATGACAGGAGTTTGCTCTGTGCAGATTAACGCATTTGCCAGCAGAAAAGTTAGAACTGGGACTTGATTTTCCTGGCAGATATGCACTGAGTGACTCAAAGAACCTCATGCTGTAGGCATTTAGGTGGACTCTATATTTTAAACCTGATTATGGAATAAAGCATCACTGATGGTTGTTAGGAAACTTTCCACTCCATTCTAAATTCTTAGCATTTGCAGACCCAAATCACTTACGCCCATGCTGAGCTTTGAACGTATCATAAAATCAGGCGCAGCATGTTTCCTATCATAAACCTTCTTTTTCAGAATCCTCAGCTTTTCCCACAGACTAATATGGCATGTAAATCTGCAGTTTCTTTAGTGCTGGTCCACAGAGAATTCACAGGCTTCCAGATGAGAACTTGAAATCTGCCCTGCTGCCCCATCCTAACTGCCCTAGTGAAGCCTGTTGCTGTCTCCCTCCCATCCATGTGAGGGTCCCAAGGCAGTAGGGCTTCTGTCACCAGGAAGAGGCTTGTGTGACTTGAACAGAAGAAGTAAATAAGGAGTCAAGGTGGACATGAGGTCAGAGGTGTCTTAAGGAAGCAGATCAGGAGAGACCTGGAGTCCTCAGCTGGTGTAAAGCCCTTCCCATGATGCTCCCAAAACGGAGCCTTTTCACAAGTCCATGTCACTAGGTCACACCATGATGTGGCATCCACATGACGTGAGAAGGCACAGAAGGAAAGTCAGTAGTGAGTGCAAGTGAGCATTTCACACAGAACACATCAGAGTCGGAGAAGAAAAGTGAATTCTAGGGACGGCACTTCAAGAAGGAGACAAAGGAACCAAAATTATGACTTACTTGGGAAGTAGTCATTCTAGATGCCTCTTACTTTATTCCTCTTCCTCCCAGCTTCATTCTCAGGCAGGCTCAGTATCGACAGGTCAATCTCGAGTGTCAACAATATGCTGTTAAATTCTTAGAATCAGCACATGCCCTGCCTGGGCCTTAGCCACAGAGGAGGGGATCTCACTTCGGGAAAGATGGTTCTTGCAGCCCACTGTCCCTGGATAGACTTAAGGACAATGGCCACCTACACAGAGACCAACAGGTAAGCTTATCACCTTCCCCTCCCGGGGAAGCCCACACTCCTCTGGGCAAGGGGCTTGGGGTATACTGATCCCCTGACACTCAGGTCCCATACCAGCGATGACACTATACCCCGTGCACAGCAGAGCCTTTCTATTTCCCTTGGATCAGTGGCTGGTTTCACCCTGAAAAATGGGAGGCCCCACAGCCTTGGTGCTCAATGCTGCCTGCAGATTAGAAATCACCTGGGGCACCTGACCCGTTCTTGAGCCTATATACCACCCGGAAGATTTGAAGGGGCATCTCTGAGGGAGGGCCACTTGCAAAAGGCCTCAGCAATCCAGTGTGAAACTAGGGCTGAGAATAACAGGCCAGAACAACACCTTCCACCTGTGGTTTTGCCTTGTCCCAGGACCACAATGCCACATGGATCCAGCCAGCGCAAAGGCAGGAACAGAGAGCTTGTGGAACCATGGGGCAGAGGCTGGGGGTTAGAGGGTGGCTGCAAGGTTAAAAGGGGGTCAGATAGGACTTTTCCAGAAGGCGCTATGAGCACAGAGCACTAAGGAATGAAGGGTATGTATCAGATGCATGTGGGGACCAAGTGGATCCAGGCTGAGGGACCGTGCATGCGAGGGCCCCACGGCAGTAGGGATTCTGTCCCCAAGAAGAGCCTTGTGTGGCTGGAGCAGAAGTGAATAAGCAGTCAAGGAGGACATGAGCCCACAGGGGTCCTAAGGAAGCAGATCAGGCGGGGCCTGGGGTCCTCGGCTGTTTTACTCCTACATCCCAAGAGGATTTTGGAAACCGTGCCTTCCCTCATTCATCTTAAGATAATATCTAACTTTTTTCTTCATTTTATCCTAACTTAAACACTTACAAATACTACACTGTCTTGTCTATTAACAACAACAATAAAAGTCCCAATATATTTATCAGAACTCTGGGAGTCAGAGCAGCCTTTATATGAGAACTGGACAAGTGCAAGGGAAACACATTTAGGGCTGACAGCAGAGAAGACGCCTGGGAGACTCGGCCCCAGCAGAGCTGTCAAGGAACCAGTTGGACATGGGAGTTTGGAATTGAGGGGACAGGTCTGGCTGGCGGTAAAAACGGGAGATGTGAGGGTATTTAAAATTGTGAGATGTCACAGGAAGTCAGCGGGTGTAGACAGAGAAGAGGATACAGGACTGTACCCAGGGGTGCTCCCTCCTGCATATACCAGTTCATCTAGCAGAAACCAGAGAAGGAAACTGAGATGAGATCAGGAAGAAAAGTCAAAACTGAAAGAAACACACAGACAAATATTTAAAGAATACAGTGATGGCTTGAAAAACATTTGTCCAAAGAAGAGGAGCAATGAACTGTGTGACACGCTGCTGACTGAATGACGGTTCAGCTTAGGAAAGAAGCTCTGAGCAAACGTCTTCATTGTGTGGGCTCTGTCGGAACAAGGTTCCAACTCAGGCCAGCACAGCCTCTGACATCTGCACAGAAAGGACAAGAGGAGGAGAGAGGAACATCTGTATACAGCTCAGAGCTCACTATTTAAGAAATGACACAAGGGAAGAAAACTAAGTATCAGATCAATGCTTAAATTAGGCTTTCTCTATTTACATAAAAGACCACGGGCATCCCTACAGAGTACACACTGAAACAGTTAACATCACTAGCAGTGGAAACTGCATATAGGTGGGCATGCAAATTTATATGGGAATGTACATTTTCACTCAGTCATAATAAAACAAAACAAAACATCACTTCTAGATCCCAAAGAATGTTCCCAACACATGACAAAGAGTAAAAAGTATGCATTTCCAATCATTTGAACCTGATCGATTTTAGTAACTTTCAAAAGAAAAACAATCATGAGGAAAAACTGTTAATGACAGTGAGGGTCAAAGTTAGGAGTCATGACAGAGCAACAGTTATGCATTGGGCTGCTGGCCGAAAGGTTGGTGGCTGGAGAATGCTCCCACATTGTGAAGAATGTAATCAGTGTCAACTGGACAACTTGTATCAAAATTGTTGAATGGCAACCTAAACTATTAAGTAAACCTTTATCTAAAACACAGTAAAACAGCACTAAAAACAAACAAAAGGTTGGCAGCACAAATCACCCAGCACCTCTGCTGAAGAAAGACCTAGCGATCTGCTTCTGTAAAATTTACAGCCAAAAAACCTTACGGGGCATTGCTAGCTTTTCACAAATGGTCCCTATCACTCAGAATTGACTCCATGGAACCCAGCAACAACTATCATTGAAAGAAAAGCTGAAATTTAATAAACTAAGATTAATCACAATAATACTGAAAATGAACAATGCAGGATGAAGATGAGGAGAAAATCCATTAAAAACAAAAACCAATATTCCTTTGAAGTAACACCCTCTAGGGACAGACTCTCCTGCAGGACAGAAGGTAAAGCCAAACTGAGACGAGTCGCTGCCCTCTGGATGAAAAGCAGTTGGAATGGGGGCTATCTTTGGGTGCAAATAATGGTAAAATGAACATGTCTTATAGACAGGAGGCTTTGTCCTTTCCATTCTCATCTCTGAGATTTAAATAAACTAACATTACAAAGCCACAGATATATTACAATTTAACAACAACATCACATCAACCGACCAGTCATCTGGATCTGAGTCCTGTCTTCTTCCATGGGCTTCCCACTCTCACTCTTAATGCTGTTTATCTTGCTGGCCCTCCTTCTCTCTTGCTCCTCTTTTCTAATGCTTCCTCAGTTTCTGCTCATTCTGTCCTCCACTGCTGCTTCTCCTGCTGCTTCTCCCCTTCTCTGCAGCCCCTTTCTCATGCCTGTGGAGCCCCACTGTCCTACCTTGCTGCTCTTTCTCCCCAGTCTCTCTAATGGTACCTCATCTTCACATGGCTCTTTCTCCCCGTATCTCTGTCCCCTCTGCTCTGTTAAGCTCCCCTTTTCCCCACTCTCCAGTACCCTCAGCTTGCTGAGTTCCCTCCCTACTCCTTCTCCCTCTGGTCTCCACGTCATCCCTTGCGCTTCTGTGTGTCCCTCCACATGTCACTCTGTCTCCCACAGTTCCAACTCTTTTACCCCCATCTCCTCCTTTTTCTCTGTTGAAATGCGTCCCCCTTTGTTTCCCCACTAGCTAATACTGACAGCCTCTCTCCTCTTTGTTCCCTTCTCTCTTGGATGGTATCTATTTTCTCTATTCCCCTGCTACTTTTCTAGGTTTTGTTCTCTTTCACTCTTAGGGTTTCTTTGCAAGCTCTTCCTCAAATCTCCATTTTGCCATCTGATTGTTGATTTCCATGACGTTTGTTCCCTAACTTTCAGAACTTCACGATGAACTCTCCCTGTCTTCCCCCCAATGCCCTCGCCCACAGGTGCACAGGGATAGAATGACATGCCCGCTGTCCGAGAAGACCACAATTTCCAGGGGACGGGATCGGGGATGAAGAACACGAGGTGCCACAGTAAAGACCTGGACCTCCTCTACCGACATGTGTTTCAGGGAGGAAGCGGTGACTGTGAAGCCGAAATTGAAAGGACTCCAGAATCCGAAAGGAAGAAGGCGTGAGGGTGCCATCTCAGGAAGGGGTCTGTGAGCCCCAGGATCAGGAGAGGACGCACGCCTGCGCGGCTCTCCAGAGGCGACAGTGAGGGGGGAGGGGCATGGCGTCGTCAGAGAGTCCCCAGGTCAGGACTCTACGAGGTGGAGCTGGCGGCGATCAGGGAAGGCTGTAAGCAGGAAAAGGACGCAGCTGGCTGCATCTACCCAGCCCGAGGGCAGAAAGGGCGGTAGGGACGTCCTGAACGCGATTTTACACCCAAACCCACTCGGACGCCCCGCAGCGGATAGACCAGGATTCTGAACGTCTACGGCTGCGCGCGAGGATCTCCGGGGGTGTCAGGGGCAGGTGCAGGGACTGTAAAAGGACAGAGCGACCCCCGGGCCGGGTGTGGAAGACCTGGACCGCGAACAGTTGGTTTAAGCCAGAAAGACAGAAACTCACTCACCATCTCCTTTCTCTCAGAGCAACCCACTTTCTTGTCTGCAGTAAACTGCGCAGGCGCCCACCGGCTAAGACAAGGGACCGGGGACCATAACTAGGGCGGGGCGAGGAGCCTGAGCAGTTCCGGTGGGGATACACCGATGAGCGAGGCCTAACTGATTAGGGGGCCATGGCTGTTCTCCGCCTTTCTTCCAGCAGATCACCGTTTCTGGGTTTTAAATCTTCGGATATCTTAAGATTGCACATAAGGGATGTTCTGTGTCATTTCACTTCAGGTTTCAGGCATTTAAGGAACAGCCACGAGTGTGAAGACTACTTGCATTGGAAACTGTGGTTTTCCTCTTAACAGGTTTAAATCGAAACTATTTTACAAGCTGGTGGAGATGCACTTCCTAAGATAAAGACAACAGGGATTAGAGGTATGAGCCTGAGACTTGGAAAGAGGGAGGTTGATGGGCAGTTTTTGGACCCAGGGACCACTCTGGATACTAGAATTTAAGCCATTTAACTAAGAAAGGACTAGAATTGTCAATATAGGAGCACCAGACTAAAATGTAAAAAGCAAAACTGCCTGTACCAATCCGTAGGACTACAACACTTCCAATTCTACCCCTCATGCACCAGGGAGGCTGAGATGCATCCTGTGATTCCTAACCATGATCGAGACCTCCTCTTGGCCAGACCTGGGGTCAGGGCATAAAGACGAAGACAGTATAGTTGGGTCACCAACATTTAGCTTATAACATACCAATAGTGACTAGGGTAAAATAAAAAACTGAAAATAGAAAATACTGGCCAGAATGCGAGTATACCGAAATTCTAATTCCTTGGCTGCTGTGGATACACAATGGTACAAAGTAGTGTAAAACAGCGTAGCAATTTCTCAAAAATTCAAAACCAAAACAATTATGCGACTCAGAAATCTTGCTGCTTGGAGATGAGATGGCAAGTTTTGGATAATGAACCAGATGGCAGGAACTGAAACAAAAAGCAGTGGCAGTAAATTCAGTCTAACTCATGGTACCCCAGTGTGCTCCAGAGAATGGCTGTCTAAGGTTTCTCTGTTGATGACCCTGGGGGAGCAGGTCGTCAGGGCTGTTTTCCTGGGTACCTGGATACTTGGCAACACTAGAATGTCTTTGGTGTCCTGAGGAGAAGGCTTGCTTTCTGCTTACATTTAAGTTACTGTTTCAGGCAGTTTAACATAAAAGCTTAGAGTTGTGTGGTACCACTTAAGATTATAAGCTGTGATGTTTTCATCCTGACAAGTTGAAAATGGCTTAAGTGGAAAAATACTTTTTGCAAGCTGGTCCAAGGAGTGAGGCAGAAGCTTATCAGGGCACAGAAATTGAGTTAGGGGAAGTCTGATGTGCAACAGCGGTTGGATCCAGGAAAGTTTCCTACAAGGACAATTTAAGTAATTGCATAATGAGGAGCTTGAGCTTCTATGCTGTTGTCATAAGGAACCATTAAGTTGGTTCTGTGTTCCCGTTTGGTGCCACTGAGTTGACTCTGATTCATCATGATCCCATGTACAACAGAATGAAACACTGCTCTTTTCTGTGCTATCCTCACAATCCTTGCTATGGGAATTCAACAACCTTGCTTAAACACTACTTAGTAATAGCAGAAATCAATGGTGGAATAAAAAAAAATCATAGATTCAAATATGAATGAAAACATATCCTATAAAAATCTTTAGGAGACAGCAAAAGCAATGCCTAGAGGTCGATTTATAGTAATAAATGTACACAACTCAAAAGAAAGGGTAAACATCAAAACATTAACCCTACAACTGGACAGAGAGCAGCAAAAGAAGGAACCTTAGGAACCAGAAGAAAGGAAATCAAGATTAGAGCAGCAATACATGAAATAGAGAATTGAAAAACAATTGAAAGAGCTAACAAAACCAAAACCTAGTTCTTTGAAAAGATCAACAAAATTGACAAAAGAGTGGCCAAACAGACAAAAGGAAACAGACAGAGAGACAGAGGAAGCACGTGACTCAAATAAGAAATGAGACAGGTGATATCGCAACAGACCCAACTAAAGTAAATAGGATCTTAACTGAATATTGTGAAAAATTGGACTCCAACAAATTTCTAGAAACACGCTACCTATCTAAACTAACAAACTGAGGTGAAAAAAAACTAAACAGACCCATAATAACAAAAGAGAAAAATGAAGGGGTGATAAAAAAAACAAACCAAAAAGGAAAACCTCCCCCAAAAAACAAAAAAGCCCTGGCCTGGATGGCTGCACTGGAGAATTCTCCCAACTTTCAGAGAACAGCTGACACTCAAGCTATTTGAGACCACAGAAAAGGAAGGAACATTCCCACAGTCATTCTACAAATCCAGGTTTACCTTGGTACCAAAGCCAGGCAAAGAACACCATACACACACAAAAAAAGAAAATCATAAACCAATATCCCTCGTGAACATAGATCCAAAAATTTGCAACAAAATTCTAGCCAAGAGAATTCAATAGCATAGCAAAATAATCATCATCATAATAATACATAACAGCCAAGTGGGATTCACAGTGGTTATGTAGGGATGGTTCAACATTAGAAAAATCTACCAATGTAATTCACCACATAAATAAAACAAAAGAACCAACTGATCAAGAAAAAACACTGACAATGTCCAACACCAACTGATGATAAAACCAATAGAAGGAAAATTCTTTGACATAATAAAATGCATTTACACAAAGCCAACAGCCAACATCACTAAACTGAGACTGAAAGCATTCACCCTAACACGAGAAACCAGAAAAAGAATGCTGTTTGTCACCCCTCCTGTTAAACACTGTGCTGGAAGTCCTAGCTAGAACAATAAGGGAGAAAAGGGGCATTAAAATTGGTAAGGAAAAGGTTAAGCTATCCCTATTGGCAGATTATATGATCATATACACAGAAAACCCCAACTAATTCACAAGAAAGCTCCTGGAATTGATAGAAGACTTTAGTAATGCAGCAGGATACAAGATTAACACACAAAAATCAGTTGGATTCTCCTACACCAACCAAGAGAATTTTGAAAAGGAAATTATCAAGCCAATACTACTGATAATAGCACCCTAGAAGTTAAAGTATTTAGCAATAAATCTAACCAGGAATGTAAAAGACTTATTCAAAGAAAGCTATAAAACACTACTGCAAGAAACAAAAGAGACCTAATATGTGGAAAAGCATAATTTGCTCATGAAGAAGAAAACTTTAACATTGTGAAAACGTCAGTTCTACCCACAGTGATCCGCAGATACAGTGCAACCTAGATCCAAATTACAGTGGCATTCTTCAAGGAGATGGAGAAACAAGTTATCAACTTTATATGGAAAGGGAAGAGGCCTTGGATAAGTGAGCTTTATGGAACAGGAAGAATATAATGGGAGGCCTCACACTATATAGCCATAGCAGTCAAAACTGACTTTTACTGGTACAATAGATACATAGACCAAAGGAATAGAAATGAGAACCCAGACATAAATCTATCCATCTATGAGCAGCTCATATTTCACAAAGGGCTGAGGGCTGTTAAGTGGGGAATACACAGTCACTTTAACAAATGGTGTAGGTATAATCGGTTGTCCTTCTACAAAAACATGAAACAAGATTTAAATCTCACACCATGCACAAAACTAACTCAAAATCTATCAAAGACCCAAATAAAAAAATCTAAGATGATAAAGATTATGGGAGAAAAATAGGGACAAAGCTAGGGTGCCTAATACACAGCATAAATAAAATACAAACCATAACTAACAATGCACAAATACCATAAAAGAAACTACACAACACAGAGCTCCTAAAAGCTAAACACCTATGCTTATCAAATGACTTCACTGAAAGAGTAAAACAACCTACAGAGTAGGAGAAAAATTTTGGCTATGATACCTGATGAATGTCTAATCCCTCAAATCTACAAAATACTACAATATCTCAACAACAAAAAGGAAAACAATCCAATCAAAAATAGGCAAAGGATATGAACAGATACCTTACCACAGGAGACATCCAGGAGACATCTGCATGCGAACAAACGCATGCAGAAATGCTCTCACTCATCAGTCATTAGAGAAATGAAAACTAAACTACACTGAGATCACTGAGATACCATCTCACCCCAACAATACTGGTATTAATTCAAAAAAACACAAAATAACAAATGTTCGAGAGCTTGTGGGGAGATTGGAACTCTGATGCAATGCTGGTGGCAATGTAGAATGGTACCACCATTCTGAAAAACCATACGGCACTTCCTTAAAAAACTAGAAATAGAAATACCATAAGTTCCAGCAATCCCACTACCAGAAATACACTGTAAAGAATAAGAGCTTTCACACAAATAGACATGTTCATTGTTCACTGCATCACTTCACGATAGCAAAAATATGGAAACCATCTAAATGCTCATCAACAAATGAATGCCAGCCAAGTGCCACACATGAATATATAAACTTATAATGTTACATACATGTGGGAATACTGTGCAATGACAAAAGAACAGTGATCAATCCATGAAACATCTCACAGCATGGATGAATCTGGAGGGCAGTATGGTGAGTGAAATCAGTCAGTCACAAAGGAAAAATCTTGTATGATACCATTATAATAAGAACTCAAGGGTAAGTTTACACACAGAAGAAAACATTCTTTAATGGTTATGAGGTTAGGGAGGGAGGGGAAGGGAAAATTACTAACTAGATAGTACACAAATAATACTTGTGAACAAGTATTAACTTCAGTGAAGGAAAAGACAACACACAATATAGAAGAAGTCAGCAAAACTGGACCAAATCAAAAGTACAGAGGTTTCCTAGACACATCCAAACACTTCGTGGGATCGAGTAGCTGGGGTTGGGGGGCTGGAGACTACAGTCTCAGGGGACATCTGAGTCAACTGGCATGATACAGTTCACAAAATGTTCTACATCCCCCTTTGGTAAGTAGAGTCTGGGGTCTTAAAAGCTTGCAAGCAGCCATCTAGGATACATCTATTGGTCCCATCCCATCTGAAGCAAAGAAGAATGAAGAAGACCAAAGACATAAGGAAAGCACTAGATCAAAGGGGTAAAGGACCACAAGAACCAAAGCCTCCACTAGCCTGAGACCAGAAGAACTAGAAGATGCCCAGCTACCACTAATGACTACTCTGACAGGGATCATAACAGACTGTCCCAGACAGAGCAGGAGGAAAATGTAAAACAGAATTAAGATCCACAACATAAAACAAGACATACTGGCCTCACAGAGAGAGGAGGAACCCCAAAACTAGGGTGCCCAGTCACTCTAGTAATCCAGAATTGAAACCACACCCAAAGATTGTCATTGTTCGGTATCATATACTTGGTTTGGACTCACAGTGACTCTGTGTACTACAGAACAAAATGCTGCTCTGTCCTAAGCCATCTTCACAATTGGTACGCTTGAGTCCATTGCTGCAGCTACTGTGTCAATCCCTCTTCCTGAGGGTCTTCCTCTTTTTGGCTGACCCTCTAGTTTACCAAGCACAATGTCCTTCTCCAGGGACTGATCCCTCCTGATAACATTTCCAAAATATATGAGATGTAATCTCACCATCCTTGCTTCTAATGAGCACACAAAGAAAGGAAAGATGGAATCAACAAACACAGTTGATGTACCAAAAAGGAGGGTGAACATTCAACCACTTCAGGATGTAGCGTACCAAGAACTGCTGTTGCTGAAGGAAAAACTTCAAGATGAACTGAAGGCACCAGTTAAAAAACAAGGCTCCAGGAACTGTTGAAATACCATCTGAGAGGTTTCAACATGCAGACACAACCCTGGGTACACTTACTAGTAATGTGAAATTTAAGCTGAATTCACAAGAGGATGTGGAATGAGGGATATTGCTGCATATATAGCAGATTGATCTTGGCCCGAATCAGAGAATATCAGAAAGATGTTTACCTATGTTTTACTGACTACTCAAAGGTATTCAGCTATGTGGATGATAACAAATAATACATAGCATGGCGCTAAATGGTAAGTTCAGAAAACTTAACTGTGTGCATTGGGAACCTGCACATGGGTCAAGAGGCAGCCGTTCAAAAAGAATAAGGGGACATTATGTGAATTCAAACTGGAAAAAGTGTATAGCAGGACTGTATTCTTTCACCTTATATGCTCACTCTGTATGCTAAGTAAATAATCCAAAGCTGGATTACATGAAGCAGAACCTGTCATTAGGATTGCAGGATGACTCATTAACAACCTGTGACATGTAGATGACACAACTTTGCTGAAAGTGAAAATGACCTGTTGGCACTGTTGAAGATAGAGAATACAGGCTTCAATATGAATTACAGTTGCCTTAAAAAACTAAAATCCTCACAAAGGTATTAATAAACAGCATTGTCATGGATTGTATGATTATCAACCATTTTGTTACCTGACGTGATTTCCCTGTGTTGTAAATCCTATCACTATGCCGTAATGAGATGGACTAGTGGCAGTTATGTTGATGAGACCTACAAGGTTAGTACCTTAAGTCACTCTCTTGGGAAATATAAGAGAAGTGAGCAGAGCAACACTAGGACCTCTTATCATCAAGACAGAAGCACCAGAAGCACAGTAAGTCCTCTGGACTCAGGGTCCCTACATCTGAGAAGCTCTTCAACCAGGGAAGACTGATGACAAGGACTTCTCTCCAGAGCTGAAGGACAGAGAAAACCTTCCCTTGAAGCCAATGCCCTCAATTTGGACTTCTAGGCTACTAGACTGTGAGAAAATAAGGCACTTGACTTGGCTTGGCTTTATTAAAGCCACCAACTTGTGGTATTTCTTTCATAGCAGCACTAGGTGACTGAGACAAAATGTGGTACCAAGAGTGGAGTTTTCATAGAGGTGTAGCTTTAAAATGTTTTCATACTAATGCTTCCCCAGGGCAAGCAGCTATTCCATGTGCAACTTTGAAAGAGACTAGCAGCGTATATAACCAAGACAAACATCATGATAAATGACAAAGAAATTGAAATCACCAATGATTTCATTCTAACTGGATCAACAATCAATGCTCATGGAAGCAGAAATCACAGGAATCAAAATATTGAATTGGGAAATGCTGCAGCAAATGACCCTCTTTGAAAAAAGCAAACATGTCACTTCGATGATGAACACGTACCTATCTACGTTCTTTTTAATCAACCGACATGCAACGGAATGCTGGACACTGAAAAGGCAAGATGGAAAAGTTACTGACACATTTGAATTGCTGTGTTGGCAAAGAATACTGAATATACTGTGGACTATTTGAAAAATGAATAAACTCATTTTGGAAGAAGTATAGCCAGAATAGTCCTCAGAAGTGAAGATGGATTGACAATGTCTTGCTAACTTTGGACACATAATCAGGAATTTTTATTTTTATTCAAGTACCTGTCATTGGTGTCTCAAAGAGGATGATGATAAGTGTGTTTGATTAGTGCTGCCATGCTACCATTGACAGACACCGTGACATTGCACGAAAGCAGGACACACCTTTTAAGTAAAATGGATTTCTCTACATTAGGCTTTTCTGGCCCTGGGTTTATTATTCTGCCATAAGCAACTGGGCTGGGTCACAGTCTTGGAAGGGACTAGTCTATTACTATGCAAATAGAGTGTTTTATTGTGTAACAATAGGATTGGTCAGTTCATGGTCTGGCTCGGTAGACTGTGATATAAAACTAAATGTAGAGGCCAATTCTACATCGGTTGATGGGGACCACACTACTATCAACAACAGTCTGGAGGAGAGTGAATCCTTTACACCCAGGGTCCTCATGCTGAGAACCAAATAAACTCAGCAACGGAGGCAAAAGAAGAGAAAGAAAACCTCCTAAACCAGCTATAATATGGGCCAAGACTGCAATTCATGGTCCGAAGGCCTGGGAGTTCCCCTGGGAACATGGCCCATAGACCTGATGCTGCCTCCGATCATAAATCATTACTGAGGTCAACTCTTCTGACGGGAATGGACTGGACTCTGGGACAGAGTAACCATATCGGATGTGCACTTTATGGTTCTACGCATCTCTGGGATGTTGTCCTACTGACCTTTTACTGAGGGGAGTAGAGAGGATGGAGAGGAGGGGACAGGAGATTGTTAAGAGGATACGACATGTATAGAACGGAAATGAGGGGTGTGATGTCACTGGGTAAAGAGAGCAGAAAGAGCTGCAGATAGGCGGCCGTGCAAATTTAAATTGGATTATACACTTTCACTTAATCACAATAAAAAAATAATATGGGGCAAGAGCTGCAATTGAAGTGAAGAAAACATGAAACAGCACAAGACAGTGGCAGGAACTGAGGACCAGCATGATGTTGCTGTGGTGGGTTTGCCAGCACATGGAAAAGGAGAGCTGAGTGTTTTCTGGAAGAAGGCTTGCTGTAAGAACTAAAGAGTTGTAACACTCACCTGAGCAATGCAGAGGCCTATGTGGAATACTGGCTGGCAGGGCAGAGAGAAGGGTGCCCTGCTTGTGTGTATGGCCTTCAGCAGCCAACAGAGATATCCTAATTGATAAACTTCATCCTGTCTCCCGAGTTGTTCCTATTGCTTTCGAGTTGGTCCTGATTCCACGTTTAATCTGTTATTTCCCCAATAAACCACATGACTGTGAGTATGGTCTGTGAGTTCTGTGTGGCTGCTGCAATGAATTATCAAACCCAGCAAAGGAGGAGAGTGCCCTTGGGTGGATAATAGGTATGAGAAATAGTGAAGATGTCAGACAGTAGAAATATGCTTATCTTCCACCTCACAGAAACTAGCTTTGTGTTGATCCTGATTTTCTTCCCTCTTCCTGAATGTAAACGAAACCTAACATAAGATTACACGCTGAGAACCAATTATCAGTCAGGCATTTTCAATACCTCTAGTTCAACATTCTGGGACAAGCTGACCATTCATTTGTTTGAAGAGGTGCTTCTGCATTTAGCAGGATAATATCATTACATACTGTGATGTAATGGATCAGTTTTATATAGCCTTTCTCACCATGGTCAAGTAATTGCGTGGGATATATGCCACTGAGGAAATAGTGGCTCACCAAAGAGGACTGGTCAGTTTTGCCATCAGTAGGCTTAAAATGTGCCATCCTAGAGGCCGGAGTAGAGGATCTCACCACCAAGACGGGACAGGAGTGAAGCATGTCATTTGGACCCAGGATCCTTGCTCTAAGAGCTCGTGAACTAGAAGACCAAGTGGAAGAAAGCATTATAACACAGACGATGGTGAGAAGGGGTGAAGAAATGACAGCAGCAGAACCAGGAGACCAGAACTAGTCCTGTGGAGCTAGAAAGCTGACTGCCTTCCTGCAGGAGGCTTATGGATGGAGTGGGCTGCCCCTGGGTACCCGATGGACTTACGTTTGCCAACACACTAGCAAAACAGCTGAGCACTTTGGGCTGAGGCTTACTGTTGAAGTGGTGTGCCTCTAGGCACTTACTGGCAAGCTCAAGGGCTCTATGACACATTCCTGCATGGGGCAGAACCCACAGCGCTAGAGAGGATTCAGTTGAGAAAAGACTGTTCTGATTGAAGAAATATATCCTGAGTGTCCCTAAACCTGAATTGTAACATGTTACTTCCTTAATAAACCCTAAAGCTGTAAGGTCTGCGAGTTCAATGTGGCCATTGCAACTTATTATTGAACACAACATAGAGCCAGAGAGTGACCAAGTGTATGAGGTTATTACTGTTGTTAGGTGCCAAAGAGCTGATTCCTACTCATAGCAACCCTGTGTAAAATGGAACCAACATGGTCAGGTCCTGACCACCCTCACAACTGTTATGCTTGAGCCCACTGTTGCAGCCACTGTGTCAGTCCATCTCATTGAGGGTCTTCTTCTTTTTCTCTGACCCTCTACTTAATTAAGCATGATGTCCTTCTCCAGGGACTGGTGCCTCTGATAACATGGTCAAAAAACGTGAGACAATGTCTCATTATCTTTGCTTCTAAGGACCATTCTGACTCCATTTCTTCCACTACAGATTTGTTTCCTCCTCTGGCAGTCCATAGCATGTTCAATATTCTTTACCAATACCATAATCATTGACGTGTTTTACACATCGGTTCATCTTTGATCTTATTCACTGTCCAGCATTCACATGTATATGAAGCTACTGCAAACCACCATGGCTTGGGTCAGGTGCACCTTTTCCCTAAAAGTGGTATCTTTGCTTTTTAACACTTTTTAAAGAGGTCAGATTTGCCAAATGCAATACAATGTTTGATTTCTTGCCTGTTGCTGCCACGGGTGTTGATTGTGGATCCAAGTAAAATCAAATCCTTCACAACTTCAATCTCTTCTCCATTTATCATGATGCTGCTTATTGGTCCAGTTGTGAGGATTTCTATGTTGAGATATAACCCATACCGAAGGTTGTGGTCTTCAACTTTCATCAGTAACTGGTTCAAGTCCTCTTCACACTGAACAAGCAAGGTTGTATCATCTGCATATTGCTGGTTGTTAATGAGTCTCCAATCCTGATGCAGCATTCTTTTTCATATAGTCCAGCTTCTCAAGTCTATGTGCTCAGTATACAGACTAAATAAGTATGGTACAAGAATACAAGCCTGACGTTCATGTTTCCTGACTTTAAACTATGCAGTATCCCCTTGCTCTGTTCAAACCACTGCCCCTTGCTCTAAGTACAGGTTCCTCACGAGCACAATTAAATGTTCTGGAATTTCCATTCTTCCCAATGTTATCCATAATTTGTTTGGATCATCGTAGTCAAATGCCTTTGCATTGCCAATAAAACACAGGCAAACATCTTTCTGGTATTCTTTGCTTTTGGCCATGATCCATCTGACACCAGCAATGATATTCTTTGTTCCATATCATCTTCTGAGTGCGACTTGAATTTCTGGCAGTTCCCTGTGAATGCCATAATGCAACCCCTTTTGAGTGATCTTCAGCAGAATTGTGTGTGATATTAATTATATTGTTTGATAATTGCCACATTCTGTTGGGTTCATCTGATGTGCCAGGATGTGTATGGACCCAGTGTGACCTTGCTTGGATGGCTAGGAATGAACTGACCAAAACTCAACTGAATGAAGAGAAAGAAGTTTTGACACCAGGAGCTGGTATAGTTTGCTGCAATTTGACAGCTTGCTCTAGACTGGACTGTGCTTATGGATGCAGATGCTCAAAGTTACAGCAGCGATGGAAGATGAATCAAGACCAAGGGACATGCTTATTTCCTCAGAGTACAGGTTCGATCAGGAAGGGCAATTTAAACATTGGCTATCTAAACAGAGGAGATAAAGGTATGAAGTAACTGTCTTACATGATTTCAGGGGTGTGTTTACACTAAAATTGAGGGGCATAAAGGAGGATCCTCACCAAATCGATTCTTCTCTTCCTGATGGGTCTGGGAAGAAAGGACGAGTGAAGATGTTGGTAAGATTATGTGACACAGCTTTGAGTTTTGATTGTTAACAGCGTTAATTATGATGGTAAAATCTGTCATTGTAGAAGTTATGTGAGAGAAGATTAAGGGGAAAGCATTGTTGAAATGGAGTACAGTGGCTAGACCTCAAGTACTTGTGCTCTGCTGATCCCTCATGAGGCTGACAGCAAGGGCATAAACTTCACTCAGTTAAATTTTTCACAGGCCAGAAAGGGTGATGCTAAGATGATTTTTGAAAACCTAACAAGGTCAGATGGACACTGTAGCTGATATGAGTGGCTCGTACCTCAGTCAGCTTGAGCCTGAGGATTCTGCTCTACCAAAGGACTGATAATTAATGACTGTTTTGGAATGGCAAAATGAGTTGGGGGGTAAATTAATCCTTCAAGTATTAAATAGCCAAGGGCTAGAAGGGCCAGGGAGTGGTCTGCAGTGCAGTGAATTACTGAATACTTCTAGCCACAGTCTTTGTAACTCTCACCAAATGATTGGTGGGACTTTGCAAATAAGGTATACGGCATCCTGATGAGTAGATTGGTCAGTTTTTCCAATTCATTAGGCTTAAAATGAGCCACCCCAAAGGCAGAAGGAGTTCTTAACACGACCAACAAAATAGACCTAGCAGTGCAGCATGACCTGTGCTAGAAGCTCCTGGAACCAACAGACCAAAAGAGAATGAGAGAGACTGCTGTAACAGTGAAAACAGCAAGATGTGGTGGCAGCAGAGGCACGAGACTAGCAGTAGATGGTGTGGTGGGCTTCTTGGTCCATGGAATGAGAAAACTGACTGCCTGTGGGCAGATGCCTTGCTGGCAGTGGAGTGCCTCTGGAGACTTATATGTAGAACTAGAAGAACCTTGTTAACATCTGCCCAAGCGGCACAGAGGCTGAGGGGTCAGAGTAGCTGTAGACAAGGCTGAGAAGAGGCTGTCATGTTTGAAGAACTGTATCGTGAGCCTTCCTGAAAGTGAATGGTAACTTGTAATTTACCTAATAAACCCCATAATCTTGAGTACAGTCTGTTAGTCCTGTGCGACCACTGCAATGAATTATCAAGCTCAGCAGACAGAGTGCTCTGTGGGTGGAGAGTAGGGGGAGAGGTTGGTGTCAGAACTGGTAAAGATGGCAGAGAAAGGAGGCAAGTTTGACCTCACCTCAAAGGAAAGAGCCTTGGGTTATTGATCTTGATTATTTTTATTCCTTGTTAAAGTCAGCAGAGGCCAGACATCAACACCAAGACATTTTTTACACTTCCTCTAGAGCTGGCAGGAAATCCTGGTGGCATAGTGGTTAAGTGCTACATCTGCTAACCAAAATGTCAGCAGTTCCAATCTGCCAGGCACTCCTTGGAAACTCTATGAAGCAGTTCTACTCTGAACTATAGGGTCACTATGAATTAGAATTGACTTGATGGCAATGGCTTTGGCTTTTTTTTTTTTTTTTTTGGCTATAGCTGGCACCCTGAATTTGGATTTCTAGTCTGATACCCTGTGAGAAAATAAATGTGTTTGTTAAAGCCATCCACTTGTGGTATTTGTGCTATAGCAGCACTAGGTAACTAAGACAGAATTTAGTACTGGAAGAGTGGGGTGCTGCTCTAGCAGATACTAAAATGAGGAAGCAGTTTTGGTTAAGAGGTAGAGTCTGGAAGAGTTTTAAGGTGTCTAATGGTACAATGGCTGTTAATCAAAAGGCCAGCAGTCCAAACCCACCAGCTGCTCCTTGGAAACCCTATGAGGTAGTTTTACTCTCTTCTACAGGGTTGCTATGAGTCAAAATCAACTCAATGGCAACAGGTAGGTATAACTGGTAACAGTAAAAGCCTAGACTGCCTTGAAGAGACTGTTGGTAGAATTATGGCTATCAAAAGCAGTTCTGCTCAGGGTTCAGAGGAAAGTGAGAACAGATACACACAAAGTCTCAGTCATCTTACAGAATACACGATTGACAACAGCAGAAAGTTGTTAAGACATATGGACAGTAAATGTGCTTCTGGTGAGGCTTTAAGAGGCAATGGTTAACATGTGACTGGAAAATGGTAGAAGGGAGATATGTTTTATGCAGCAGCAAAGAATGTCTCTGAATTATGTCCAAATGTCTGGTGGAAGATAGAACTTACAAGTAATAAACTTGGATATACAGCTGAAGAGATTTCTAAGAAAGATCTTAAAGGACCCACGTGATTTCCTCTTGCTGATTCCAGTAAAATGTGAAAGCAGAGAGAGATCTTAAAAATGAACTGTGCAAAATGAAAACAGAACTTAAGAATTTGGAAAATTCTATTGTACAAACTAAGGTTGTATGTTCTAGAATGTTCACCAAGCACCTGTCTGTACAAATTTCAGTCAAAGACATTAAACCTATGATTGACAGATCTTGTCGACTGCCCCAGCAGAAAACCAATTAGCTTAGACTGAAGCAGGCAGAGAAAGAATAAAAGGAAAGGAACACTGTCTGCCTCTTGGAATTCCACAACCAGAAATAGGCCAAACCATCTGCATCTGCTGTCCTCCAAGACTAGAGAAGTGTTATCCCTGGAGTAGCCTGGAGATTAGTAGAACTGTTGGAGGTAGCATGGGAAGCTAGGCCTTCTTGGTTTCAAAGGTTGGGTCATCGTTTCCTGGATCTCAACAAGTGGGGCCAGAGTCTTGTACGTTTCAAAGCATTGCATCTTCACCAACTCCATTCCATAGTGTGGGGCTGCTGTTTAGCTGTACCATAAGCATGGGACCACAGCCCAAAATTCAGGAGATGAGGCAGCCATGCCCACGGGGCATAACAGCTTGGGACAAGGTGACTGTGCTCCCCCTCTGATGGACTAGGAGAATGGGACCACCGAAAGCCAAGAAAGCAGTTACCGTCCCACTGGGCCTGGAAGGTGGAGCTGAAGCCCAGGATGGAGAGGCCCAACCCAGAATCATCCAGAGGGTATGGCCAACATCCAGAGCCTGGAGGGCACAGCCAATACACTGATGGTCTCAGGGAAGACTGGATTATTTTTAAGCCTTTGAGAGCTAATGTGACATGTTCAGCTGGGTGCAGGACTTGCTTGGTGCCTGTTATCCCTTCTTTCCCTCTAATTTCTCCAATTTGTAATAGAAATCCCAGTCTTGTGCTTGTTCCACCGTTGTACTTTGGAAAGAAATAGCTTGTATTCCAGACATCTCAGGTTCACAGATGATGAAGAATTTTGCCACAGGATAGACTAAGCATAAAGTCTCAACTGTATTTGATTTAGATAATTCAGAATATGAGAGTTTTGGACTTACAAATTTTGTAATGCTGTGATGGGGTGAATGTGATTTGAGGCAAGAATGTGAATTTTAGGTTGCCAAAGGGTAGAGTATTATGGATTTGTGTTCCCTAAACATATGCTGTAAATCTTAACCCCTATGCCTGTGTTTATAATCCCATTTGGGAATGGGTTATCTCTGTTATGTGAATGAGGCAGCACTAATCCAGGGTATATCTTCAGTCAATCTCTTTTTAGGTATAAAAGGATTAAACAAGATAGCAAGGTGATGTAAGACAGATGCCAAGACATGTGGAGATGTTCAAGTAACCAGGAAGCAGAAGTGGAAGAGTCAAAGACCTTACTTCGGAGTTGACAGGGAAAGAAATTTTTGCTGTAGAGCTGGTGCTCTAAAATCAGACTTCCAGTCTCCTGTGATAAAAAAAATGTTTGTAAAAGCTATCCACTTGTGGCATTGCTGTTTATAGCACCACCAGATAACTAGGCCATGAGTCCAGGAGTTTCTCTGTGCAGGAAGGTCCAGTCCAAAGGATTTGCTGTGCTCTGGCTCTTCTTTCTAACTGGCAGTGAAGTCTACCCTGCACTCTAAGATTGGCTATCTGTTTAAGCCTACATAGACAAAACTGACCAATCTCCTCATTAGAGTTCCATACACCTTGTTTGCATAGTCTCATGCAATAGCAAAGCTCACAGCTAGAAGGACCATACTAAGTAATTCACTGCACTGCAAACAAGCATCTTACGCTAATACTGTGCCATTAACATAACAAAGTAAACACACTGCTAAATACGACTATAACCACAGATATAAGAGTTAGGATTTAAAATACATATTTCTTGAGGGGGTAAGGGGAAAAATCAATTCAATCCATAAGTCTATCCTTTGTCCCCACCCCCACTTCATGTCCTTGCCACAAATAAAACACATCCACACGTCACACCATCCAAACTATTAAATCCATCCTAAATCCAAATTTCATTTCATGAACCATTTAAACAAAATATGAATGAAACTATGTATACTCCATCTGTGAACCTGTGAAATCTAGAATACAAGTTATCTGTTTCCACAGTACAGTGATGAAGACACACAAGGTAGATATTTTCACTGCAAATGGTAGAAATTGGAAAGAACGAAGAGATTATATGTGACAAGCATATTTCAAACCCAACAATTTACCACCCAGATGACACTTTGCCCCTCTACTTTTGGCAGCGCATCACAGTATTGATCAAACTGAATGGTAGGCCAGCCTCCAGAACTGAGCTGGTAGTGAGCTGGCTAACTCTGAAATCTAGGAGGTTGTGGACTCACTTTTTGAAGTCTAGGCGACTACGGTTGCACTCTTTGAAACCTAGTCAGTCTTGCTTCCTGTGCTCCTTTCAATAGGTTTGCTGATATCCAAACTCCTTCAAGGGTAGTCATTTTCTTTTACTGGAGGACAACAGATGCTGTTGCTCTGGACTGTTTGCTGCCTGTAGACATCCAAAAGGTTAACAGCATTCTTTCCTGTGGTTCTTTCTTTGTCCCCTTTAGTCTAAGCTGATAGGTTTTATGTTGGGCTGGTTGATTAGCTCTACAAGTCCCAGGCTTACTCTCTTTAACCAAAGACTGTATAGACAAATTCTCAGTGAATATTTTAAGACATGTGACCTTAGTTTGTACAACCAAATTTTCCAAATCTTTGTTCTGTTTTCATTTTGCACAGTTCATTTTTAAGTACACCTCTTTGCTCTCATATTTTACTATATATGGCAAAAGAAATCATGCTATTTATATTAAGATCTTGCTTAAAACACTCATTAGTCAGACATTCAAGTTCATTAGTTACAAGTTATACCCTCCACCAAACACAAGAACATAATTCAGAGTTCCTTGCCACTGCATGACAAAGACCACTCTTCCTCCATTGTCACATGTTCATCATTTCCTTTTAAAGACTCACCAGAAACACATTTAACATACATATTCCTAAAAACATTCTGTTGATGTTACCACATGCATCATCTAAGAGGATAGCTTCTCTACGGCTCTCTCTACTTTCTTCTGAACTCTCATCAGAAATGCCTCTGATGCCCTTAATTTTGTACTTATTAAATATATTGAGTCACAACTAATAACTTCACATGCACACACAAAAGCACTAGGCACAGTGATTTCCCTGGTGAATGTTAATATATACTTTAAAAATTAATGAAACCAATTCTCTATGATCTTTTCCAAAATACAGAAGCACGCGAAACATTTCCTAACCAATGGCATGAGACTAGGAGTACTCTAGTAACAATACCAAGTCAGGACAGCACTAGAAATGAAAACTACAGGCCGGTATCTTTCATGAGATCTGTGGAAAGGCGAAGACCAGAACAGCTAACACAACACTGAAGAAACATAGTACTGCAGGACTGATACTACCAGACTTCAACACTTTCTATGAAGCTACAGTGAGCAATAATGTCCTACTGATGAAAAATACAAAAACCCTCAAAAATAGTAGCACATGGACAACAGCATATGAAAAGGTTAATACATCATGACCAAGTGGGGCTTAATCTACATATGAAACACTGGTTCTTTTAAGGGAATCTAGGATGGTAATGGGTTAAAGAAAAAAAAAATCACTGGGTACAGAAAGTTTAGGGTCCCTCTACCTCACAGTTCTTCAGAAGGAACCAACACTGCAGATCTGCACTTCTCTGGTTCAATAATCTGGTACAATGGCTACAAAGAACACACATTCCATACTCACAGTCGTGAGTTTTATTATGAAAGTAACAGATGACAATACAGGATCATTAAAAACAGTCTACAAATCAGGATCAGAGTCTGGAAGCATGCAGGTAAAGTCTCTTTTCCTAAGTGCAGGACAGCTGTCTCAGCTCCTCTTGGCAGAATTAAAGGCTTTGCCACGCATATTACATTTGTAAGTTCTCTGTGCCAAACGTATTCTCTGATGTTCTATAAGGTTTGCTCTTTGGGTAAAAGCCTTCCCACACTCATTACATTTATAAGGTTTCTCTCCGGTATGAATTCTCAGATGTTCCACAAGGTGTGTTCTTCGGATAAATGCTTTACCACATTCAATACACTTGTAAGGTCTCTCTCCAGTATGAATCCTCTGATGAGTTATAAGGCCTGAATTGCGACTAAAGTACTTGCCACATACATTACAGTTATATGGTTTCTCACCAGTATGGATTCTTTGATGTCTAGTTAAGTGTGAGGCTTTGGTTAATGATTTTCCACATATATTACATGTGTAAGGTTTCCTTCCAGTATGAATTCTTAGATGAGTTTCAAGATATCCATTCTGACTAAAGACCTTCCCACATACATTACACTTATACAGTTTCTTCCCAGTGTGAATTCTTTGATGGGCCAAAAGGCCTGAATGCCGACTAAAGGTCTTGCCACATATATTACATTTATGTGGTTTTTCACCACTATGGATTTTCTGATGCCTAGCTAGGTTGGAGCCATTGTTAAAGGTTTTGCCACAAACATTACATCTGTAAGGTTTCTCTCCAGTATGAATTCTCAGGTGATCTTCAAGATGTCCATTTTGACTGAAGAGTTTCCCACACACAGTACATTTATATATTTTCTTTCCAGTAAAATATATTTGTTGTTTAGATAGGTTTAAGCCACTGTAAAAGGCCTTCAGAATTTTGTTATGGGCTGTAATCAATCCTTTATCATTCCTTTCGTCATCTCCCCATGGACTCTCAAGCTCATGCGTAGTTTCCCTGACTTGCCTGACATCAAAATTCTCGGTGTCAAGACTTTGATCTCTCTCCAACATCACTTTCTGGAATAATTCTCCTGTATTAATGATCTCTTTTGGTGATAATTCCTGGATCACAGATGTAGAAAAGACATCTAAAAGATATAAAAACACAGGCTTCCTATTAACGCCAGTTAGAAAGTAGTTTGCATTGAAAAACATCATGTTCTGTCAAAGACAACACTTTAAACTGAAAGAATTGAAAGGTCTACCCCAAAGACATCACATTTTAGAAACACAGAATAGAATTCCTCAGCAAAGAAAGGATGATTTCACACAATTCAAATAATTTTCAGGGAAGCTGAGTTTCAAATACTGTACACTCATACTATTAATACAATGTAAAGACAAATAATTCACCAAGAATGCCACAACCCTAAGGAAAACATGAGTTGATAAAGGCATGCACGCTGATGCATCATTGTTTTTCACAATAAATGCTAAAGCACAAACCCAAGCAATCTAATGGTAAGTAACCCTGAAGAACATTTTCTAATGAAGAAGTTACATAAGTAGCAAGTCAGTACTCCAAAACAAAAAGAGCATAAGTGAGATAAGGGAGAATTTAAATAAACAACTGCTGTAAGAATAACAAAACTATTTGTATATATGTAGAATAAACAGCTGTTATATGCCATAATAGATACTGAAAAACAATCATTGGTGAATCATAATTAAAGTTAATAAACAACACAATCTTGTAAACCATCAATAATCCAGCAAGTACATAATAAGTAACTATAAAAACACAAAATGATAGTCTGTGGAATTAGCAAGAATTCTTATTTAAGATGATTAAAGGAGAATTCCAGAAGGATACAGTAAGAGAAAGAGAATATATGTTGAGAATACTTGACATTTGAAATATTGTTGTCAAGTAAACATACAATATAAAAACTACAAATATAATAATTTGCCCTTAATGGGTAAATAACTAAATAAATCAAAGTGCAGGATGGCTTGTACACAAGCATGGTATTAGTCATAGCAGTTCAATATAGAAACATTTTTCTGGCTGTTGGCTGGCAGTCACGGAGGAATTCATTGTGTACAGAGACGGTCGGCAACCTTAACAGCCAACAATGGCCAGAGAACAACAGGACAGTACCAAGACGCAAATCAACAAGGCAAAGGTGAATGTTTTACTATACCAATCTTAAAGAAAGATATGGACTGTATTAGTCTTCAAACGTTAAGTGAAGAATGTAATTTTCAAATATTTATTAATTTTGTGAAAATGCAGGCATTATAATAAGATGGGGTAAAGAAGCACAGGAGGTGCTAGAAATTAGGTATGCTTCTTATAAACTGTAACTTATTCAAATATTAATCTAATATACAAAGATATATATGATGAATCTAGATGGCAAGGATAAATAAGGCACCTGTACCAAAAGAAAACCTAACTGAAATGTACACAACACTGAACAAACTATGTTTAGAAATTTTAAAATTTACTACGGGAAAATCAATATATTTCATCTAACTAATTAAGGCATGTTAATCTTACGTTATTTGTCAGATTAAGACAGTTACTTAACACAAAGTGCATATGCTGAAGATACTCAACATTCCTAATGTAAAAAATTGAATTAGCTTAAACGGGAATAGTAAACTCTGCTAGTGTGGTGCAGTAATATGTGATTACATGGACCTTCTAGTCGTGACAAGGGGTCATAGTAGTTCAACAATTAGGTGCTCAGCTCCTACCCAAAAGGACAGCAGCTCAAACCCATTCAGCTGCTCTAAGGGAGAAAGACAAGGTGATCTGCTCCCATATAAAGACTACGGCAAAGGTCCTTCAGTCTGGATGGTCTCCTGGGAGCCTGGCCCCCAGAGTCTCTCACCTCAGACCACACCCAGCAATGATGCCAGATCCCCAAAGAGTGAGCTGCACTATATAAGACACGCTGTGATCCCGGCACTGAACAAACTTCTGGGCTTAAATAAATACATGGGAGCTGTCCGAGAAGCTCACTGCTGGAGGCGGGGAGATGGGGGGGGGGCCGGTCTTGACCAAATGGGCTTGAGAATTCAAGGATGACAGGGGGAGTGTGCTGTTATGGGAAGCTGGGGAAGGGAGGGGACAGAAGGTAGAGTAGAATAGCGGTGTCAGTTCCAAATGTTACATGGCAAATAGAACTGGATTGCTTACTTGTACTTAAATCATAATAAAATTTATTAAAAGAAAAAAGATTACAGCAAAGAAAACTCCATGGAGAAGTTCTACTCTGTCACATGGAGTTGTTGTGAGTCAAAACTGACTCAATCACACCTAACAATAATTAGCCATGGTCTTATAAGTCCCACAAAATGCTTCATGTGACTATGTAAATAAGGTATTTATAGCCTGCCAAAAGGATCGGACACTTTTGAAGAGCAAATAAGGTACACTGACACCTCGTAGGGGATTGATAAGTTTTGTCATTTTGCTAGGCTTAAAAGGTGACAATTCCAGACGCTGAGGGAAATCTCACTACCATGGAGAAGAAAAGCTGGGAGTAGAACATGTTCTTTGGACTTAGGGTCCTTCACTGAGCACCTCCTGGACCTACCAGACAAACAGAGCTGTCATGGTTGGAGTTGTGTCCCCCCAAAAATGTGTGCAGCCACATGGTTGGGATATGGTTCCCAGTATCTTGGGACTGTCCTCCATTGTGTGGTTTTGCTAACCTGTATGTTAAAGGATTAGGGTGGGGCTGTGGATTCCTGCTGTGGGGGGAGTTTCCCTGGAGTATGGCTTGCCCCACCCTTAATGCTTTTAGCTTGCAAGGAATAAAAGGAAAAAGAACCAAGGACAATTTGAGAACCTCGCTACCATCAAGCAAGCAGCACCGGGAGCAGAGCATGTCGTTCAGACCAGAGGTTCTTGCGTTAGGATGCTCCCTGAACAAAGACGATGCAATACCGCACTTTCCTCCAGAGCCGACAAGGGGAAAGTCTTTCCCTGGAGCAGACACCCTGAACATGGACTTGCAACCTACCAGACTGTGTAAGAATAAATCTTTCTTTGTTAAAGCCATCCACTCTGTGGTATTTCTGTTAGAGCAGCCCTAGCTGACTAAAACAAGAGCTTTAACAATGAAGACGGTACAAGGCAGTGAGAAGTGACGACAAGCATGGGAGGGGCACAGGGAAGAGAAACAGCAACAACAGAACCGGGTCAACGGCACAAGGTGAGATGGTGGTCTTCCTGGACCATGGAGTGAGGTAGCTACAGTGGGCGTGTCAGTTCCTGAAGCAAGAGAGCTGGGACGGTGGCCTGCTGGCAGTGTCTAGTGTCCCCAGGCACATGTTGGCAGCCCCGGTCCTGCCAACCCCTGGAACCAGAGTTGAGCACCTGCAGGCTGAGGCTTACTGACAGAGCAAGGCGCCTCTCTACAGACATCTGTAACACTTGTCCAAGCAGGGCAATGTCAATGAGCAAGCGAGGATGAAGTCAAGAGCCAGGGCTCAAGAACTGTATCCTGAGTTGTTCCCATTACCCCCAAGCTGATCCTGAACTCTAAACTGTTATTGCTCTAATAAACCCACTTACTTTGAATATGGACTGTGAGTTCGGTGAGGTCACTGCAATGAATCATCAAACCCAGCAAAAAAATCACAAACTGTGCTCTGATGCTGCCCTTGCCCATAAATCATAACGAAGGTCCACTCTTTGGACACAAATGGATTGGACTTGGCGATGCAGACTGACCATATATTGGATGCACTTTGTGGTTCTATACATCTATAGGATATCATGCTGCTGACCTCTGGCTGGAGGAAGGGGAGTGGGCGGAGAGGAGGGGAAAGGAGACTGGTGAGAGGATGACACATGTACGGAGCAGAGAGGAAGAGTGTGCTGTCACTGGGCAGGAAGAGCAGTGGAAGCCGCATATACGTGGGCATGTAAATTTATACGGGAATGTACATTCTCACTCAGTCATATTAAATTAAAAAAAAATCACAAACTGCCATTGGATGGACCACTGGTGCCAGAATTGGTCAAGATTGGAGTGCAGGTATGTTTGACTTTCACCTCACAGGAACCAGCTTTTTAGGGCGCTGGTGGAATAGGATGCTTCCGGGCAATCGTCTGTGGGGCTAAAATTGGTGTAGCACTTGCTGAGCAGGATAGGGGCTTAACAGGTTTCCTGTCCTAATGGAGCCAAGAGAAACCTGTCCTCAGAGAGTGGAGAGGAAACCTGTCCTCGGGGAGCTTTGACAAGACCTGAATAACCAAAAGAGGGTTTGCATGGCAGAAAGAATGGTCTGTTTACCTGAATACCTGAAAGGAGCTAAAAGAGCTGTCCTGCACTAAACTACATGCTCCCTGATCCTCAGTTGTAGTCTGTTGATCCTATCCCCTATTAATTCCCTAATAAACCTCCTAGCTGTGAGTATAGTCTTTGAGTTCTGTGTGGCTACTGCAACAAATGACCAAGCCCAGGAAAGAAGCAGACAAGAGCTTGACTGGTGTCAGCTGGGAAGTGGAGGTCTGTTTAAGCTCTGCCCGATGAGCTCTGGGCTGCTGCTGGCAGAGATTCTCATTCTTCCTGAAGTTAAGGTGAGATCCAACATTAAGGCTATCACACAACTGCTACTGCACTGCGAATAAGAAAGGATACAAATGAAGATGCAGAGGAACAGGTCTAGGAGGAATCTAGAGCTAACTGCCAAAAAGGAGTAGTCCCTGTATAAGGCCTCAGTGTCCCCAGGGACTGTCCCAAGAAACACGAGCCTCCCAAGAACAGGCGTTCTTGGTAATCAGCACGTCTCCAGAACTTCTGAGTTCAAAGTCTTCTATCTGCTTCACTGCACACTCATGCTTGAGGCCTTGTTGTATAGTCATAACTGATATACTCCTGAAGAACTGATTAATTTCTGCCCATTTCCCTTTCAAAATTAGCTACGTAGCCTCTACTTATCTGTACAAGTTCTAAACTGCTGCTTGCCATTTTTAGATAACAAAGACAACTTGCCTACCGGGGAAACAGCAAGAGTCATCTTCATGAACCAAACACAGGCCAAATCAAGTTCTTTGTCTAATACAAGTTCTTTGTCTAATACAAGCCTGAACACACAGAGAGGTCTTGTAAAAGCCTTATACAGATTCCTGGGCCTCATATGTAATGAAGAGCTGGCAGTGTTTGCCTGTCACCCAAGGTCTACCAAGAGTGTGGAATGAGAATGGAAGGTGTTATAGGTCTTTCAGGACAATGGAAGTCTCAGCTCTGATCTGTACAGAGAACGGAGGATCAGATGCAATCAAGTACAGAAGGAGAAACCAAGAGTGCAGGAAGATGCTTTTGAACCAGCCCTCCTCGTCCCTCTCAAAGCCAAGCCACTAAAGGCCTTCCAGGGACCGCATCACAGCACTTCATTTTTGTCTCTGCCTGAGCTGAAACAGCACTGGGGGATGAACTCTTACGTATTTGAAGAGTGTGATATGCAGAAGGTGTAGGCAGGAAAATGAAAAAAGTTTTCTTTGAGACATTACAAGAGATAAGCTTGTATTTTCCTGTTTAGGGGTTAGTCAAATACTATTTAATGGTGTGGTTTCTTCTCTAACCATCTGAATTTATATCTATGTGCACATCTTGACACGCTCCCATCTACCTGGGTCATCTGTGACATCCACCTTGTGGCCCACAGTCCAGGGCTCTGTCCTTTTCTTAACAACTGAGATATTTAACTTAGAAGAAGAGATTCCTGTTTATAAGAAAAAGAAACATGATATGTTGCAGCTTTTACAGAATAAAACAAGTCATTTGTTTAGTACAGAACATCAGATGAGTCTACAAAATTATTTCAAAAGTCCACCCACTGACTACCTTCTTTAAAATACTTAAGAAATATAGTAAATATGCAGATACTTAGTTCTCTTTCAACTACTACTGAATCAAAAACAAAGGAAGGGAAGTCACAGAACTGGATATATTAAAAGTGAGCCATAAGGGACATGCAGAAACCTGAATAGGTTGTTTTTTTGGCTACATATATTCAAAACAAAAAGAAGAATTATATTTTTTAAAAAGGTCTTCTTAGAAAAAGCCACTAAGCTGTTTAATCATGCTTGTATTTGAACTATAGATTCCAGAACAATGTGATTAAGATTTTAAGCTTTTGAAATGTACAGTTAACTGTTTTAACACAAAAGAGATTAAAAACATTACTTGCTAGACAAGAAAAAGGAAAATAAATACTTACTCCTTTTACCAGCTTTTAGTTAACATGTATGAGAAAGTTTTATTGGAAGATACAACTTTTAACAAGAAAATAACAAAATATACTTAAAAATAAATAAATAATACAGTAAGCCATAAAGCTTTGTGCTTCTCAAAGCCTGGAAACAGTAACATCCTAGTTTAAAGCAGACAGATCATCTGAAGAAAAGGGTTACTGAAGTACAGCTTTTGCTTTATGTAGCATTTCATTTCTGAATTAACATCAACCTTGGCTTTGGAACACAGATTTCAGAGGACATTAAGCAGGGCAGGAGCTTCCAAAAGAACCACAAGGGAAGAAGCAAAGACACACAACTGAACATCCAAACTTACGGGGGGAAGCTATGCTCACCTAGGGAGACCAGGTTCCTGAAATTCTCCAACATCACATCCCTGTACAAAGCCTTTTGAGCAACGTCCAGGCATTCCCATTCATCCTGAGAGAATTCTACGGCCACATCCCTGAATGTCACATTTTCCTGCAATAGAAAACACATCTATCCAAATGCACAAGGGAATGTTTTAATTTAAAAAAAATTGATAGAAATGTACAGAAATCAATTCTGTTGATGTGAACATTTTGATAGATTCACACACGATAACATTATACAAGTCACATGCCCCTAATTTTGTTTTGTTATATTTCCCACCAGCAGATATGAAATCCAGTCTTTCTTTGTGAACCATAAAAGATACTTGTCTCACTTTAAACCACTAATAAGTGGCAGTGACAGCACCTGAACACAGGTAAACAAGCTTCAGCACCGAATCAAAAGAATCATGCCGTTATGTAACAGACACAACACTGAAAAAATGTTCACAAAAAAGGATTCTAAGCAGCCCTTTGGCAAGTTGTGAGGCGCACTACGTAGGGCACGTTCACACTCATCTGAAGAACCCTCTTTCAAGACTGGCAATTAACTGAAGCCGGCAAGTAGGTATCCCGATATGCTTGTTTGAGATCACATCCTAGGTCCAGGAAATAAATGGAAATGGGGGCAGTGCTGCAACACAGAGATGGACTGAATCTAAACATATTCCTCTTTCACCCTCTGAGGCACAAAACGCTAGCTAAGATCTATTTTGAGACAGAGGTGGGCAGATTCCTAGTGGGAGGGCCCTACACACAGGGGAGGGTGCTGGTATGACTATACAATTTTTTCCCATCTCCCTTCAGTTTTTGTCCTTTTTCTCACTGTAACCTCATTCTAGCCCTATCTGACGCTGTGGTCCAGGAGCTGGTCTACAACAGGGCGAATAATGGAAGCAAGGATGATTCCAAAGAAAAAATTTTACGACTGTGAGTCGGATCCAACTCGACGGCACTTGGTTGGTGAGTGGACTGAGCAGGAGGCACTTTCCAGAGTAGTGCTGCTTCTGGCTGCACCTAAAGTCCCTTCCAAAGGTGGAAAAGTTTGTATATAAATAAAGCACGGGAGAAAGAGTAGCTATGTGTGAAGGAGTGATGGAATAGGTTATACAGTGAGGGAAATACAAAAACTACATTAACGCTTTGAAAGAGTTTTAGAGTAAGAGATGATGTTGTCCCTAAGTTCAACTATACAATGCCTTAAAGTAAAACCAGACCATTTTTGCTTTTAGAATGTGAGCAGATCAGATGGAAGCATGTCACCTGCCTGGGTGGTCAGGGAGGAGCTTTACACTAAGAACGTGATGATGGACTGAGCCCAACGACTAATGCATACTGGCTGATTTGGCACTCTGGCAATATATCAGGTTCTCTTGACTTTTACTTTTCACATTTTGATGTAAAACTGGCACTGCTGAATAGCAGACAGTTGTTAAGTATTGGGAAATGGAGGTACAGCCTTTTCTAGATGTAACTAGTAACTGGCCTAAAGAACAGAATGGCGGTAAACGTACAAACAGAGGTAAATGAGAGGAGAAGAAACGGAATCCCTCAAACGTTAGGCATACAAAAGATACCCATGATCAAAGGCCAGCGGGTGGTTGTGACATCATGAACCACGTTTTGTTGTGTACAGAGTAGACTTCCACTCATAGTAACTGTCTAAGATAGAGAACTGCCTCCTAGTGTTTCCTAGGCTGTGGTCTTTATGAAAGCAGATTGCCAGGTCGTTTCCCTCATGGAACTGCTGGCAGATTTGAAAAGCTGACCTGTTCTGTTAGTAGTTAAGTGCTTAACCATTGTAGCATCAAGTCTTAATGAATCATATTAAAACCCCAAACCAAACCTGCTGCTGTTGAGTCAATTCCAACTCACAGCAATCCTATGAAGAGAGCAGAACTGCCCCACAGTTTCCAAGGAGGGCCTGCTAGATCTCTACTGCCGACCTTTTGGGTAGCAGACATAACACTTAACCACTGTGCCAGCAGTATGTTTTACAGAGAGCTATTTGGCCTTCGTCCTTGGTTTCTGAGAGATGTTGCTGCTTTTAGATGCTGTCAAGTTGGTTCTGACTTACAAGGATACCAGGTGACAGAACAGGATTTCCCCATAGGGTTTTCTGACTGTAATCTTTATGGAGTTAGGTCAGCAGGTCTTCTTATCTGGAACCACTGCGTGGGTTTGAACCATCAACACTCTGGCTAACAGCTGAGTGCTCAGCCATTGTACTACCAGGGCTCCTTTTTCCTGACAGGTAAACTCACTGAATTATTTGTGTTATCAAGGTATGTTGTATATTGAACTGTGTAACCCAAAATAAGAACTTGGCCAGGCCATGATTTCCAATACTGTGTGGTTGTCTTTCACTTTGTGATCTAATTATTCTATATTTTGCTATATGGAAACCTTGGTGGTGTAGCAGGTTACATGCTATGTCTGCTGACCAAAAGGTAGGTAGTTTAAGTCCACCAGGCGCTCCTTGGAAACTCTATGGGGCGGTTCTACTCTGACCTCTAGGGTCACTGTGAGTCGGACTCAACATGACAGCAGTGGGGGCTCGGGTTTTATTTTGTTACATTCTGAAAATTGCCTCTTATGCATGTGAAAGCTGGATAATGAATAAAGCTGGTCAGAGAAGAAATGAATTTGAATTACAGACTGCCAGAAGAACAAGCAAATCCATCTTGAGAGGAGTACAGCCAAAATGCTCTTTAGAAGCAAGGATGCCAAGGCTTCAATTTACATCCTCTGTTCCTGTTATTAAGAAGGAGCAGTCCCTGGAGAAGGGTACCATGCTTGGTAAAATAGAAGGTCAGAAAAAAAAGAGGACGATCCTCAGTGAGATGGACTGACACAGTGGCTACAACAGGCTTGAACAAAGCAAGAACTATGAGCAAGGCACGGGAATGGGCTGAGTTTTGTTCCATTGCATATATGGTATCCATGAATTGAAATGTCATACACTTGAGTGCACCCGAGCCCCACTTTTACTTCAGTCACATTATGTTTTACAAGAGATAAAAAAGAAGAGAAGTGAGGAGAGAGAGAGAGAGAGAGAGAGGAGAAGCATGTACTTCAGACCCAGGGTCGCTGCACTAGCCACCTCCTAAACCCAGGAGACAAAGAGCTATAACACTAGAGATGGTGCAAGGCGAGAAACAGTGACAGAGAAATGTCAGTAACAGAACAGGGAGGCTGGCAAGAGACAGCACAGTGGGTGTGCCAACCCACAGAGCAAGAGAGCTGAGCGCCTTTAAGCAGAAGTCCTGCTGGCAGAGTGGGGTGCCGCCGAGTCCCTGACCACAGGCTACACAACAAGGAATATGCTGCTGCTGCAACCGACCAAGACTACGCAGTAGGCTCAACATCTAATCTATCTATTTGGATCTTTGAGAATGCATATTGTACATAAAACCACTTGGAAGAACACTGTGTTCCAATGGGAGCCAGAGCAACAGGAGGCCATCTCTGAATTTCAGAAAAAAAATCTTACTGTCTCTGCCTTTAGGCCCTTATTATCACATTCAGACACGATTACAACATGTGCTTATGCAGACTGGGGCTTAACGGCAAAAATCGGAGAATGCCACCCTATGCTGACTGCTGGGATTCTGGACTAGAAAGTCTCCACATGCTGCAAGATCATACACAGGATTTGAAAGGCAATTAGTACCTGCTATTAGGTGATGGCTGACTGCTTCAATGACAGAAAGGCATAAAATCATCACAAGACCTGATACACCCATAATGCCACAGAAACACTCTAATACAGAAGGTGGTGGCCACAATAGTTTTATAACAAGTGGAAATGAGTCATGCAAGAAAAAGCTACCAGGTGATGCAGGGAGGCAGGCACCATATCCAAAACAGGTAGTGTCCTTTACTGTATGCCCTGCCCTGGAATGACCTGAAAGGCTGCCAGGGCCCAACGCTACATGGACAGGGCCGTAGGAGCAACTTTCTGCTGACCAGAAGAAGGTTGTCTGCTTCATGGGTGGTGTTCCCAGGGTACAGGGACAACAGGTGATGTGGTAAGCTGCTGCATTAAGACTAGCAGACAGACTGTGACTGAAGAAAGTAAGAAGAGGTCAGCTCAAAGAGCTGAACTGCATGCTGTCTTCTTAGCTGTGATGGAATACCCAGGCCATCATGAGAGCCCATATATTTGGATTTTTACAGATCCCTGGTCAGAGACCAATGACCTGGGTACACAGGTAAATGAGGATGGATAATTAGACTATTAAGGAGACACCTGTCTGGGGCAAGGACCAATGGAAAGCCCTCTGGAAATGGAGAGACTGTATTAGGGTAGGACAACCAACACCTAAGAGAAGAACCTCCTTCCTCAGTTGGAAGGTGACTGGAATCAGTAAGTAGGCCTGTTGGCATGCTCACTTGAAGTGGTCCACTGGGTCCATGAAACAAGTGGACATGCGGGTGCTGCAGCAACGGAGACATGGGCTAGATCTAAACACATCCCTCTCATTCCCTCTGAAGTACAAAATGCCAGTAAGGACTGCTCTGTCTGCCAGCAAGGCGGGATTGTAGCTGACTATGAGGCAGATTCCCCCAGGAGAAGGCTCTGCACATCACTGGCAATTTGATTATATTGGACAAATGACATCAGTGGCGACAAAGGCTCCTTACAGGAACAGATACTCCGGTACGGGCTTTGCATATCCCGTGACAGATGCAAATGCTAGAAACACCAACAAGGGATTAGATACTACACCAACTTAAGCCACCGTGTTTTATTCCATCAGACCAAGGAACACACTTTACTCATCACAGGGTGTCGCAGTGGCCCAAGAAACATCATACTGGATGGACTTACCATTTGTATATCTTCCTCAGAGTAACAGTTGGCTGGAAAATTGCAATAAGCAATTGAATCATCGTTTATTTAAAATTGGGGAAGATAAATATATGAAGGGTTGCTTCAGATGCCTTCACGAGTGTGTATTTTCACTGAACATGAGGGGGACAAAGGGAGGATTGCCACTGGACACACTCCTACAATTGTCTGAGGTATCTAGGGAAGAGACGATAGGAGAAGATGCTGGTGCCACTGTACAGTTCTTCCTCAGATCACTTAAGATGTTTTTTAATTGCCAGATGCTGTATGTGATCTCAGAGCCAAGGACACAGTAGCAGATGGTGAAAGCAGGGGTGACCCCTAAGCAAGAGACTATATCCCTGACCCTGTATGCCAGAATTCCCAAGGGCTGGATGAGATGGATTATACTTTCTCCCATCTAGAAAAAAACTGGGCAAGACAGCGAATACTGCCATACTGCATAGTTGTAGAGACAGCCCACTAGTGTTATACCAATGTAACCTTACCCAACATGATTGAGAGTGGACTGAGTTGCAAGCACTTACTAGACTGATCTGCTACCAGCAATCTGAACTAGCACAGCATCTAATTCTTCCCAAGGTGGAGAAGTCTGGTTAAAAGAAAAAAAAAAGAAGACAAATGGAAGCGAAGGAGAAATAACAGCTTAAGGTAAAAGAATGAATAAATGGGTTATACAGTGGAGGAAATCTAACATGCTGATGAATAAGAAAAGACTCCAACCAAGGGAATACCCTTCTCTCAGTCACACTTTATTAGAGGACAGAGAAGGTGAAGCCAGGGCAACTTTTGCAGAACCTAATCAAATCAGGTAGATAATTGGACAGACCTGAACGGCTGGTAGATAATTGGACAGACCTCACCTTGAAGACTCTGCCCTGCTGAAGAACTATTTGTTAATGAATGTTTCGGACTGGTGAAATGACTTAGGAAGGGGAAGTTAATCCTTCAAGAACAAACAGCCAATGGCTAGAAAAGCCAGGGGGTGGCCTGTGCTGCAGTGTATTACTTAATACAGCCTTTCTAGCCATAGTCTTTGTGACTCTACACTGTGTTTGGGCGGGACTATGCAAATAAGCTGCTTGTGGCCCACCAAGGGTACTGGACAACCAGCTGCTAATGCAAGTAAGATGAATGGAATGCTAGTGGGAACGACACCATGCAAACAAGGTATATACAACCCTGATGAAGAGACTGGCCACTTCTGCCTTTCCATTACCTTTAGAAGGAAACTCAGAGAAAGAGAATGAAGACCTATAACACGGAAAACCGTGAGAGATGGTAGTGCAGTGCAGCCATGTGAACAGTGACAGCGGCATGAGAGGGCAAGAAGCAGGACACTGGCACAAGATGGCTGTGGCTGGGCTTGCCAACCCACAGAGCTAAGAGTTTTAACACTTAGACGTGAAGGCCTCCAGCAATGCCAGGTTCAGACAGTAAGAAAAAGCTGTCCTGATCAAGGAACTGTGTCCTGAGTTGTTCCTGTTCCTTCTAAAGTTGATCCTGATCTTGAGTTGTATGTCTTAGTTCTCTAATAAACCACTTAACGGTAGGTATAGTTTGAGTTCTGCAAGATGTTTCACTGAATTATGGAATCCAAAGGCAAGAGGGAGAATGAGAGGTGGGGGCAACAGTTGAAGTTAGAGATGATACAGGCACAGCAGTTTGGAAAAGCTGGATATTTGGCAAATCTTTAACCTCTGCCTCTTATGAACCAGCTTTGTGCTGATCCTTATAAAAGACATTATTCATTTAATGCAGAAACAGCTGTAATACCAGAGATGGTGCAAGGCAGTAAGCAGCAGCAGCAAAGGTCCAGCAGCAGCAGAGCCAAGAAATCAGCAGGAGACAGTGGAGGGTATGCTGACCCATGAAGCTAGAAAGCTGAGAGCCTTCAGGCAAGAGACTTGCTGGTGGAGTGGGGTGCCTCTATACACTTACTTACCCAGTCAGGGCAGTGGCTGGGGTGAGGCAAGTGACGGGGGCAAGCCAGAGACACAGAGGCCCTCTACCTATCTCCTACCCAGGACTGATATGAAGCCCTTCCCATGATGCTCCTCAAATGGGGCCTCTTCAAAAGTCCCATGTTACTGGGCTGCACCATGAGATGGGAACCACATGAAGATGAGAGGGGACTGAAGAAAAGACCTGGGTGAGTGCAAGCAAACATGTCATGGAGGACACTTCAGGGTCAGAGGAGATGACCGAATTCTCAGGACAGCATTTCAGGAGGAGGGCAGTGCCACCAACCAAGAATATGGCTGTTACCTGGAAAAGAGCCATTCCGGGCATATCCTTGTTTCCTCCTCTTCCTCCTGGCTTCATTCTCAGGCAAGATCACTTTTGAGAGGTCAACCCTGAGTGTCAAAAATACGCTGTTAAATGACTGGAATCAGCACATGACCTTCTTGTGCCACAACCATAGACAGGTGAGGATCTCAGTTGAGGAAGGACAGTCCTTGTGAGTCCACTGTCCCAGGACACACTTGGGGATAAAAACTTCCTACTTGGAAACCAACAAGTGAGTTTACTGTCCTCCCCTCCTGAACAAACCTACACTCTGCTGCAACAGGAGAATCGGGAGTTCACTGATTCCCCTCTCTCTTATTCAAATACAAGACCAGTCCTGACACCACACCCCACGCACCGCAGAATCTTCTCATCTTCCCTGGACCACTGGCTGGTTTCACCCTCAGAAATGGAGGACCCAAAGCTTTGGTGCTCAATATTGCATGCAGATTAGAATCACGTAGGTGACTTTCAACATTCTTGAGGCTGTTTACCACTGTGAAGACTTGAAGGGGAATCTCCAAGGAAGGGTCAAAGTGATGTATTTACAAAAGGCCTCAGCAATACAGTCAGAAACCAGGGCTGAGCCCACTCAGAGGAGGCAAGGCCAGAACACACACCTTCCACCTGTGACTCTGCTCTCAATAGGGGCCATGACACAATGCAGACTCAGCCAGTGCAAGAGCAGGAGCGGAGAGAAGCTTGCGAAGCATGTACCATGGGCCACAGGCTGGGAGTTAAGGTCACAGCTGAAATGTTAACTGGGGGTCAGTGAAGACTGCTACAGAAGGCGATATTAGAAAAGAGCACTAAGGAATGAAGGGTGTGTACCAGATGCCTGCGAGGAGGACCAGGGGGATTCAAGCTGAGGGACCATCCATGTGAGGGTCCCACGGCAGTAGGGTTTCTGGCCCCAGGAGGAGGCTTATGTGGCTGGAACAGAAGAAGCGAGCAAGCAGTAAAGGAGGACATGAGGTCCGAGGGGTTCTAAGGCAGCAGATCAGAAAGATCCTGGGATCATCAGCTGTTTTTCTTTCATACCCTGAGAGAATTTAGGAAACCATGCACTTCCTCACTCATTTTAATCTAATTTTTCCCGACTCGGCAGTACTTGGCTTGGCATCATAAGTCAAACACAAATATTGTAGTGTACTGCCTATTAAAACAAAATTAAAATATTGACTGGAACCTCAGGGGTCAGATCAGCCCTTAAAGGACACCTTAAATGGGAGCGCAGGGGTTGAAGGGTTGAAGGGGAGGATATGCCTGTGAGAGGCCCCGGCAGTGATGCTGAGGAGCCAGCTAGACATATGAGTTTGGAGTTTAGGGCAGAGGTCTGGCTGGTGGTAAAAATGGGAGATGGTAGAGTATTTAAAGCCATGAAATGAGATGTCATAAGAAGTGATGAGTGTAGCACAGAAGAGGATCAAGGATTGGACTCTGGGACGCTTCCTCATTCAGAGACCGGTTGGTCCAGGAGAAATCAGAGGCAGAAACTGAGACATGAATCAGTCAGTCAAAAATGAAAGAAATACACCTCATTTAAAGAATCCAGTGATGTCATGAAAACCACGAAAAACGTTTTTCTAAAGAAAGGGAGTGATGATCTGCGCAACATGCTGCTAGCTGAAGGAGGGTTTACCTTAGGAAAAAAGCTCTGAGCAAACTTCTTCATTGTGAATAGATGGGGCTCTGTTGGAACAAGATTCCAATCAATCCAGCATAGCCTCTGACAAGGGGGATGAGAGAGGAGTATCTTTTTATAGCTCTGAGCTCACCATTTTAAAAGATCACCCAAGGTAGGTAAATTGGGTATTAGGGTAACTGTTGAGAATTGGTTTTCTATATTGACATAAAAAGATCACTGACATCCCTACAAAGTATAGTCTAACATTATTTTAGGTACCTAACATTTTTTTAGGTACTGAAGAATGTTCCCAATACAAGACAGAGCAGAAACCATGTAGCTGTACATCTGAACTTGACCTAGTGAATTTTAAAGGCAAACAATTTCCTAGTGGTGCAGTGGCTAAGAGCTGAACTGATAACTGAAAGATCAGCAGTTCAAATCCACTAGCCACTTCTTAGAAACCTAATGGGGCAATACTATTCTGTCCAATAAAGCCACTATGAGTTGGAAGTGATGAGACAACAAGAGGTTTGGTTTGATTGTTTCTGACCTGGTCAACTTAAAAGGCAAACAATTTGGGAGGAGGGTGGAAATGAATGATGGCTACGGTCAAAATTAGGAGCAGTGTGGGAACAATTACGATTCCGCAGCTGCTAACTAAAAAGTGGTGGTTTGAAATACTCATGCATCATGAAGAATACAGTCAGTGTCACACAACAACTAGTGCAGAAACTATTGAATGGGAATCTAAACTGTGTAAACGAACACAGTAAAACATTAAAAAAACTAAAAAGAACGTTGGCAGTTTGACTCACTCAGCAACTCCAGGGGAAAGATCTACTTCTGTAAAAAATTACAGACAAGAAAACCTTACAGAGCAGTTCTACGCTGTCATAACGCTCCTCATGAGTAAAAACTGACTCCACGGAACCCAGCAACGACAATAACAATTACTGAAGGTTGAAATTCAGTAAACCAAGATTAATTACAGTAACACCGAAAAAAAGAACTACAAAGATAAAATTCCATTATTTATTTATTTTTTAATGTTTCTTTAGAAAGGCACGTGAATGAACAGGGAGACTTTCTTCAAAGGCAGAGGACGAAACCAAATCCCTGAGACAACTCACTGCCCTCTAGCTGAACAGCAATTGTAATAGGGATTATCTGCTGTTGCAAAATAGTGTAAAATAAACACACTTTATAGACAGGAGTTTTTGTCCTGAAATCTTGTGTATGATTTCAACAAATTGTACTTTATAAAGCTGAAAATACATTATACTTAATCATCAATATATCTGGATCTGATATAGATATCATCTATATCTGGATCTGAGGCCCCTTTCTTCCTGTTTCCCACTTGCTCTCTGAATGCCAGTTGTCTATCTGGCTTTCCTCTTCTCTTGCTTCTCTCTCTCTCTAAAGTTGTTTCCTCCTCAGTTTCTGCTCATTTTGTTCTTCACTGTATCTTTGCCAGAGCCCTGGCGGTACAGTGGTTAAGATCTCCGCTGCTAACCCAAAGGCTGGCAGTCCCAATTTACCAGCTGCTCCTTGGTATCTCTATGGGGTAGTTCTACTCTGTCCTGTAGGGTCCCTAGGAGTCAAGAATCCACTGGACAGCCACAGGCTTGGTTTGGTTTTTATCTCTTCCGCTTTTCCTCCTTCTCCCTCTAGTGCTCTTTCTAGGCCTGTTCAGCCCAGTCGTGCCCTGTCTATCTGCTTGTTTTCTCTCCCCAACCTGTCTGATTACCCCTCATTTTCATATATTCTTCCCTCCCTGCATCTCTGTCCCTGTCTGCTCTCCCTGCTAAATGGCATCTGTCCCCACTCCCTGGCACCTGAAGCTTGCCGAGTTCCCTCCCTGCTGTTTCTCCCTCTGATCTCCGTGTTGCCCTTTGCACCCCCATCTGTTCCTCCACCAAGTTACTGTCTCACGGTTCCCACTCTTTTATCCCCTGGCCCCTTCACCCCCATCTGTTGAAATGCCTCCCCTTTTGTCTTCTCACTCCTAGCACTAAGGGCCCTTTTCCCCTTCGGTCCCTTCACTCTTAGGTGATTATCCTTTCTTGGTTACATCTATTTTGTCTTCTCCCCTGCTACTTTTCTCGGCTCCTTCTCTCTCACTCTTACAGTTTCTTCCAAGTCCTTCCCCAACTCTCCATTTTGCCATATGTTTGTTTTCTAACTTTCAAGAGTTGTAATTTCTCTCGCAGAGGCTCCATGTCTTTCTCCTGAACGTCTCATCAACGGGTACCCAGGGATGGAATGAGATGCCCGCTGCCTGAAAAGCACACCGTCCAAGAGGTGGCATCGGGAACAGAGGAACGCGAGGTGTATGCCGTAGGACAGACCCAGATCGCGGTGACTGAGAAGACAAGGCCGGCGGGGCGACGTTTGGGTCTCTGGAGTGAGGCGCCGTTCTCAGAGCTCCAGGACCAGGAGACGACTGGTGGCCCGCGCTGTCCTCCAAGGGTGACAGTAAGCGGGGGAAGAGGGGGAATGTACACCAGAGACTCTCCCGGTGAAGACTTGACCCGGTACAGAGCCGGCGGGAGTGAGGAAAAGATTTAAAGTAAGAAAACAACGCGTGAGGCGGTGAAAGGCCACAGCCTCTTCTCAGAGAGATTTTACACCGAAACGCAGGCGAATCCCCGGCCGGCGACGGAGACCGATGGCCGGAACGTCTCACTACCGTACCGAGATCTCCGTGGGTGGACAAGGCGGGTGCGGGGAATTTAATATCCAGAGCGACCCCCAAGCCTGGGTGTGGCGGACCGGGACAGCAAACAGCTGGTTTAAATCAGAAAGACTTTAAATCACTCACCTGTATCTTCCCGAGCAACCCGCCTCCCGGTCCGTAGTCAACTGCGCAGGCCCCCGCCGGAAAAGCCCAGGGCCGTGGGGGCGGTGCCAGGCAGGGCGAGGAGGCGGGGCCGTCCTACGCGGAGGACGCTCTGGGTGGGCGTGGCCAGGGCGGTTCTCCGCCTCCCTCGCCGCAGAGCTCGGTTTCCGAGTGTTAAAACTTTGGCTTGAGTCTTAGGAAACCCAAGTGCTGCGGTGAGTTAAGCGCTATGTCTATTAACCGAAGGCTGGCTGTTCAGATTAACCGGGCACTCACTGAAATCTTTGTGAGGCAGTTCTACTCTGACCTATAAGGTCTCTGTGAGTCGGACCCTAATCGACAGTAGTGGGTTTGGTTTTTTCCGTTTGGGTGGCGTAAGTGCCACAGCTGCAAACCAAAAAGTTGGCAGTTCAAATCGACCAAGCGTTCCTCGGGAGCTGCGAAACTGATCTGATTTATCCTCTAGGGTGGCTGTGAGTCTGCATCGGCTCGACGGTAGTGGGTTGTTTTGGGGTTTTTTTGGGTCTTTAGTTTGTGGCCATGAGTCAGATCCGACTCGACGGCACTTGGCTGGCTTGGCTTAGTTTGTGGAGTGGGGATGCTCAACTTATGTTAATGTTATGTTTCAACAGAGTTTAAAGTAAAAGCCAAGAGTTGTGAAGGCCACTTAGACTGGAAACTACGTTGTTTTCCTCATAAAAAGTCGAAATCGGTTTAAGTCAAAACTATTTTACAAGCTGAAGGAGACACACTTCCTAGGATACTGGCCAGAGTGACCTGGAGAGATGGACCTGAGACTTTGAAAGAGGTAGGTTGATGTGCAGAAGTGGTTGGGCCCAGGAACCACTCCAATATTAGAATTTAAGGCATTTAATCAAGAAAGCCCTGGAATTGTCAGTGTAGAAGATCCCGAGTAAAATATGAAATGCAAAACTGTGCCAGTGTGAAAGTGCAGGTTCATAGTGACACCCCATCAGCGCGTCATTTCCGTTTCTGACCCCTCATGCAGCTGCTCAGCCTGTGCTCAGTTCCCGAGACTTTCTCAGGGCCGGACCTGGGGTGTAGGTTCTAAAAGACAAAACCCACTGAAACCCATTGCCCTCAAAGTCATGTGGTAATTTGGATCACCAAACTGTGCTTGTAAATTACAAATAATGGCTACGGTAAAACAAAACAAAAAGGAAAATAATAAATATTCTTGAGGATGTGAGGATATGGTAGCTCTTGTCTCTTACTGGTGTAAGTGCAAAATGATATAGAGTAGTGAAAATCAGTGTGGCAATCGTCAGAATTCTTAAAACAACCATGAAGAAAACACAACCAAAAACCCATTGTCTTCCAGTCAGTTCTGACTGATAGTGACCCTGTAGGGCAAAGTAGAACTTCCTGAAAGGGTTTCCGAGGAGTGCCTAGTGAATTTGAAATGCTGACGTTTTGGTTAGCAGCCATAGCACTTAACTACTATTCCATCAGAGTGTGTAGAACAACCATATGACCCCGAAATCCAACTGCTTGGAGGTGAGATAGTGGCATGTGAATGAGGCCTGAACAGAGCCAGATGGCAGGAATCAGAATGAAAAAAATGTTGCCAGTCGGTTCAGTCCAACTCAGCCCTGCAATGGCTTTCTAAGGTTTTTAAAGTTGTGACCTTTGAGGAGCAGATTGCCAGGCCTGTCTTCCTGGGTACCCAGGACTTACTAATCCTTGAATGTCTTTGCTGTCCTTTGAAGAAGACTTGCTGTCTGACTTTAAGTTACTGATTAAGACAGTTTAAGGTAAAAGCTTAAGAGTTGTGTACAACCACTTACAAGCTACCATGTTTTCCTCTTGACAAGTCGGAAGTGTAGTCCAGGTATTCACGTTCTCTTTGCTTTCAGCGAACAAAGTTGTGTCATTTGCATAGCGCAGGTATGTAATGAGTCTTCCTACAATCCTGATGCCAACTTCTTCATAATACAGTGTAGCTTCTTGGATATTTTGCACAGCATACAGACTGGATAAGTGTTGTAAAAGGGTACAACCCTGACATACTCCTTTTCTGATTTTAAACCCTTCAGTATCTCCTTGCTGTCTTTGAACTACTGCCTCTTGGTCTACATACAGATTCCTCGTGAGCACAATTAAGTGTGCTGGAATTCCCATTCTTTGCAATGTTATCTGTAATTTATTATGATCCACACAGTTGTTTTGTATGACATTATGACACTAATAAAGTAAAATAAATAAAATGAGAGGTTCTCTGAGTGTAAGGTGGTAGTGAGTACTGATTTCATAGATGTAGAAAGGAAATTTGAATGGGGGGGCATCAGACAATCTCAATACTTACACTGTAGTAGTGCTTAGATGATTATACAGATTTGTCAAAACACTTGTGGTAGTGCTGACATGATTGTATAGATTTGTCAAAACTCAGGCTTATGGAATTTGACAGTGGTAGAAACAGGATGGTTGCCTGCAAGAATGGCACAGGGAGCTGTATTGGACCCCCCTCTAATTTCGTGAGGAGGAAAGAGAATCCACAGTCCACAGCTGATTCCTATGAGGCAGAGGTCACATATGTCACCTCTCTGTACCATCTATACCAATTCTAACACCAACCACCCCTCTTATAGCACTCTCAACTTTGCTGCTGGGTTCAACAGTCAGTTGCATTGGCCACAAAGAACTCATAGACAATACTTACGTTTATGGGGTTTATTAGAGAAGTAACAGAACTCAGGTTCAGGGATATTCAGGATACAGTTCTTCCATCAGGACAGTCTCTTCTCACTTTGTCTACAGTGGCATGCTTCTCTGGTCTTTGGCCTCTTCCCTGCTTGTGTGTTACAAAGCTCTTTTCTTCACTCTGCTACGAAGAGTACTGAGGCACTCTGCTCTACCAGTAAGCCTTGACGCCAAGGCAGTCAGCTCTAGCTCAGTGGGTTGGCAAGTCTGGCTCCACCATGTACCCAGAGGCACCCTACTCCACCAGCAAGCCTGTCCAAAGGCATTGCATTTCTCAATCGAGGGGCTGGGAAACCCACTGTGCCATCTCTTGCAATTCTGTCCTGCCACCACTTGTCACTATCTTCAGTGTTAGAAGTTCTTCTGTCTGCTGGTTTGAAGAGCTTCTTAGTACAGGGATCATGGATCCAAAGGACACACTCTATTCTTGTCCTTCTTTCTTGGTGGTGATGAGATCCTCTCCTCCTGCCTCTGGGGTGGCTCATTTTTTAAGCCAAGCAGCATGGCAAAACTGATCATCTCCTTGGCGGGACATAGCACTCCCATCCAATTGCACTGCAGAAGTCAATGCTAGGCTTTAGAGCCTTAAAGGACTGGACAAGCCGACTCTTTTGTTAAGGGCTAACATAGCTTGTCACTTTAAGTTGAAATCTATGCTCATTTACCATTCCAAACATCTTAAGGCCCTTAAGAATTATGCTAGATCTACTTTGCCTGTGTTGTATAAATAGAACAACAAAGCCTGGGTGACAGCACATCTACTTACAGCATGGTTCTCTGAATGTTTTAAGCCCACTGCTGAGAGATACTACTTAGAAAAAAGATCCATGTCAAAATATTACTGATCATTGACGATGCACCTGTTCTGCAGACAGTACTGATGGATATGTACAAGGAGATTAATGTTGGTTTCATGCCTGCTAACCCAACATTCATTATGCAGTCCATGGATCAAGGAGAAATTTTGACTTTCAAGTCTTATTATTTAAGAAATACACTTCATAAGGCTATAACAGTCATATTTATTACTCTAATAGATCTGTGCAAAATACAGTGAAACTTCTTAAAAGGATTCACTATTCTAGATGCCATTAAGAGCATTCATGATTCATGGGAAGCTTCTGGGAGACATTGATTCTAGGCCTCATGGATGACTTTCAGGGGTTCAAGACTTCAGTGAAGTTAACTGCAGATGTGGTAGAAATAGCAAGGGAGCCGAAATAAAAGTGGAGCCTGAAGATGTAACCAAATTGTCCGAGTCTTAGGATACAGCTTTAACGGATGAGGAGTTAGTTCTTACGGACAAGCAAAGAAGGTGCTTTCTTGAGATGGAAACTACTCCTGGTGAAGATACCTTGAGCACTGTTGAAAGGGCAATAAAGGATTTAGTATATAAACACTGTTGAAAAATCAGTGGCAGGATTTGAAAGGACTGACGCCAATTTTGGAAAAAGTTCAAATCAGAATGTTATCAGACAGTATCACATGCTACAGAGACATCTTGCATGAAAGGAAGAGTCAATCAGTGTGGTAAAATGTGTTGTCTTATTTTATGAGATTGTTACAGCCACCCTGTCCTTCACCAGCCACCACTCTGATCAGTCAGCAACCATCACCATCAAGGTAAGACCCTCCTCCAGCAATAATAGTACCAAGTACTGGACTCTGATGATGCTTAGCATTTTTTAGCAATGAAGTATTTTTAAATTCACGCATGTACATTGTTTTTTAGACATAGTACAGTTATACAGTAGACTACAGTGTAATGATTTCTGTATGCACTGGGAGACCCAAACAATTGTATGACTCACTTTCTTGTGGTAATCTGGTGTGGAAATCACACAGTATCTCCAGGTATGCAGGTATACAGACCAAGGGGTACTCATTGAAGTAGACGAAGAGAATAGGGCATGGTTTAAAATCAGGAAAGTTGTGCTTCAGAGTTGTATCTTTTTCTATACTTATGTATGCAGAGCAGATAATATGAGACTGGACTATATGAAGAAGAATGTGGCATTAGGATTGGAAGACCCATGAACAAGCTGGAGTATTCAAATGACACAACCTTGCTTGCTGAAAGTGAAGTAAAGTTGAAGCACTTACAGATGAAGACCAAAGACTACAGCCTTCAGTATGGATTGCACAGCAACATAAAGAGAACAAAAATCCTCACCACTGGACCAGTGTTTCAGTCATACAGTACTGCTATAACAGGAAATACCACAAGGGTATGGTTTTAACAGAGAAGTTTATTCTCTCACAGTCTAGTAGGCTAGAAGTCTGAAATCAGGGTACTGGCTCCAAGGGAAATCTTTCTCTTTCAGCTGGCTCTGGAAAAAATCCTTGTCATCAGTCTTCCCCTGGTCTGAGAATTTATCTGCACTGAGATCTTGTTGGGTCCAGAGGACGCACTCTGCCTGCAGTGCTGTTTTCTTAATGGCACGAGGTCCCCCTATTCTCTGTTTACTTCCCTTTCATTGTATCTCTTGTATGAAAAAAGGTGATGCAGACCACACCCCAATGTAAGCTTCATTTACATTGGATCTGGGATGTGACCTGAGCAAGAGTGTTACATCCCACCTGAAACCTCTTTAACATAATCTAATTTTGCCCCTTAACCACAGGCAGAGATTAGAATTTACAACACAGAGGAAAGTGGTATCAGTCATAAAATCGAGGACAACCACACAATACTGGGAAGCATGGCCTAAGTTGACACATATTTTTGGGGGACACAGTTCAATCCATGACAACCAACAAACATCATCATGATAAATGGAGAAAGATTGAAGTCTCAAAGATTTCATTTTACTTGGATCCACAATTGATACCATGAAAGCAGCAATCAAGTAAACAAACAATGTATTGCATTGGGGAAATCTGCTGCAAAATACCTCTTTAAAGTGTTAAAAAGCAAAGATGTCACTTTGAGAGCTGAGGTGAGCCTGATCCAAGCCATGTTATTTTCAATTGCTTTTATGCATTTGAAAGCTGGATAATGAATAAGGAAGACAAAAGGAGAACTGATGCTCTTGAACCATGGTATTAGCAAAGAACACTGAAAGCACCATGGACTTCCAGATGAATGAACAAATCTGTCTTGGAAGAAGCATAGCTAGAATAATGCTCCTTAGAAGTCAGGATGTGGAGACTTCATCTCTCAGTCTTTGGACATGTCAGCAAGAGGCAAAAGTCTCTGGTGAAGGACATCATTCTTGAAGTAGATGGTCAACCAAAAGCAAGACCCTCAAGGAGATGGATTGACATAGTGTCCTGCACCTATGGGCTCAAACACAGTAATGATTGTGTGGATGGCACAGGACTGGGCAGTGCTTCATTCTGTTGTACACTGGGGTTGCTTTGAGTTGGACTGACTCTGCATCACTTAACAGCAACTAGGAAGCATACATCTTTAATTCAAAAATTGTTATATATTTTACCTACTAGTCATTTTGAAATGTTCATTTAGATGGGACTGACAAAGACTGGAAATTATATTTGTATTCATTTTCACAAAACAATTTGTTTTAGTCAGCTAGTGCTGCACTAACAGGAATACCACAGAGTGGCTGGCTTTAACAAAGGAAGTTTTATTCTTACACAGTCCGGTGGTCTACAAGTCCAAATTCAAGATGTCTGCCCCAGGGAAGGCTTTCCCCTTGTCAGCTCTGGAGGAAAGTCAGGTATTTCATCAGTCTTTGTCCAGGGAACATCTTGGCACGGGAACCTCAGGTCTGAAGGATGCACTCTTCTCCTGGTGCTGTTTGCTTGATGGTGTGACGTTCCCAATTCTCTGCTTGCTTCTCTTTCATTTCTTGTAGGATGCAAAGATTAATGGTGGGACAAGCCACACTCCAGGAAAACTCCCTTTACAGTGGAGGAGGGAGGTGATCTTCTGAAGGAATTTACAGTCCCATCCTAATCCTTTACAGCACAGTAAAATCACAAAATGGAGGACAATCGTAGAATACAGGGAATCATGGTCACATGGCTACATCTATTTTAGGGGGGACACAATTCAATCGATGACAAATTTTTACAATAATTTTGTCTTAGGTATCCAGTGCTGCTGTAACATAAATACCACAGGTGGATGACTTTAACTTTTCTCACAGTTTAGGAGGATAGAAGTCTGAATTAAGGGCACCAACTCCAGGGGAAGGCTCTCTTGGTCAGCTCTGGGGGAAGGTCTTTGTCTTCAGTCTTCGTGTGAGCTTCTCAGCACAGGGACACTGGGTCCAAATGATGTGCTCTATTTTTGGCACTTCTCATTTTGTGGCAGTGAGGTCCCTCTCTTCTTGATTAGCTTCTCTCTTTTATAGTTCTAAAGAGATTGACTCAAGAGACAACGTAATCCTATAGACTGTGTCCACAAATTAGCTGACCCACCTCTCATCCTGCCTTGTTAACATCACAGAGATTCGGGCTTACAACACATTTATACTGGGTCACAATGTGGGCGATAACCCCACGACCCTGGGAACCGCAACCTGACACACATTTTTTGGAGACATAACTCAATCCATAAGAAATCCTAAGGGCATTTGTAGGGAGATCTATTCTGTATGTTGTTGTTAGGTGCTGTTGTGTCTGTCCCAACTCATAGTGACTCTATGCACGGCAGAACGAAACACTTTTTGGTCCGGAACCGTCCTCACAATTGTTTGCTAAGCTTGAGCTCAGTGTGGCAGCCACTCTGTCAGTCCCATCTCATTGAGGGTCTTCTTTTTCACTGACCTTCTACCAAGCATCCTTCTCCAGAGACTGATCCTTCCTTGTAACATGTCCTAAGTATGTGAGACATATTCTCACCTATGCATCTAAGGAGCATTCTGGCTGTACTTCCATCAACACAGGTTTGTTCATTCTTCTGGCAGTCTATGGTATGTTCCATATTCTTCGTCAACACCACAACTGAAAGGCGTCAGTTCTTCTTCGGTCTTTTTTATTATCCAACTTTAGCATGTGTATGAGGTAACTGAAAACACCACGGCTTGGGTCTTGTGTACCTTAGACCTTAAGGCAACATTTTAAAGAGGTTTTTTGCAGCCACTTTTCCCAAAGCAGTGCTTTTTTTAATTTCTTGACTGCTGCTTCCATGGGTGTTGTGAACCAGCAAAATGAAAATCTGTGACAATCTCAATCTTTTCACTGTTCATCATGTTGCTTATTGCTCCAGTTGTGAGGATTTTTGTTTTCCCCTCTTATCTTACAACAGATGTAGACAGTATTGTGGGACAGCTGGTATGAGTTGGTTTAACCAAAAAAATGTTGGGAGAGTGGGAGTGTATTTGACTGCTGTTTCATATGAATCAGCTTTGGGTTAATCCTGATCATTATCTCTCCTGAATTTAGACAGGTTCTGATGCTATTACTAGTACCACTGCTTTAGTGTGTTGTAAATTGTGACACCTGTGGAAGGAATGCCATTTTGGATTTTTTTTTTTTTTTTAAATATTGAGACAGTAGTAGTGTAGGAAAAAACTTGCTCGAATTCCATTCAGACTCATGGTGACCATACAGGACTGAGCAGAACTGCCATATACAGTTTCCAAAGTACAGTTAGTGGATTTAAACTGCCAACCTTTTGGTTAGTGGTCTTAATGTCTATGTAGTTAGTGTACAAGTAGGGTGTATCTTACATCAATCTCTTGAGATGTAAGAGCAGATTAAGCAGGCACAGATGAAAGGGCAGATACAAGCCTCATGATTTTCAAGTAATTCAGGGACAGAAGCTGAAAAAAAGACAGGGATCTTCTCCCACAGGGGACCCAGACAGAAAGCATTCCCTCCTCTAGCACCTGCACTTTGATTTCAGGCTTTTAGCCTCATAAGCTGTGAGAAGATAAATTTCTGTTCATTAAAGCCACTCACTTGTGTTTATAACAGCACTAGATAACTAAAAACTGTCCTTTAAAAAAAAAAAAAGTTACAGAAACCTGACAGACTACTGAAGGCAGACTCATTCTTTAAAATAGAGTACAACTTGAGAGTGCCAACTTGTTCCAAATTTCCATAGAACTTGCCCTTAAATCTGCTGCAATATTTGGGATATTTTTTAAAATGCCTTGTAATTTCAAGGTGTAACTGATTAACCAGATTTTATCTTTTTCTGAATTGTCACAAATTTTTCTAGAACATAAACAGCTTATCCTGGACACATAAATGTGGGAATAAAATTTTCCATATTTCCTTTTGTGATTTAAGTATAGATTTTTAGAAATCTCCAGTGACTCTGGTTTTACTTCTTGATGAATGTGGCCATGTTTTTTTTGTTTTTCTAAAACAACTATTGTGTATTACTTGTATGACTTATAAATTTTAATGTTATTTTTGTCCCTAGTTTTATACATTGAACAAACTGCCTCATTAACTTATAATTTTTGTTTTCTTAATTGTATTTTATCTATTTAACTTCACATTTATGGGCATAATCTAAAAATTTACAGAAATTTTAAGAATCTCCATATACTTTTCCCATCCTCCCCAATTTTAACCATATTTTCCATGGCTGGGTTTGTGTACACGTATACAAATATATATAAGTATCTTCTTTGTGCCACTTCAGCAAAAGAAGGTCCTGACTATAAGACAGAGTGATGCTGAGGATGAATGTGATTCTTGGCTTAAATATATACATGAGACTATCTGAACAGTTTGTTCAGAGGCAGGATGATAGGGTGAAGGGGGACAGGAGTTGCTTGAATGGACTCAGAAGTACAAGGTGGAAAGGTGGAATATGCTGTCACAGGGTGAGAAGAGCAGTTAGGGTTGTGCTTGAATGGACTCAGAAGTACAAGGTGGAAAGGTGGAATATGCTGTCACAGGGTGAGAAGAGCAGTTAGGGTTGCACAGCAGTGTGTGGAGGGAGTTTTATGTGGCAAATTAACTTAGACTGTAAATTTTCACTTAAGGCACAATAAAATAGTTCCTGAAAGCTTTACTCCATTCATGTTATTAAGGCCAACCATACTTCGAGGAGGCAGCTCTTCTCCACTTGTATCTCAAATGCCTTCTGACTTGAGGAGTTCATCTTCTGGCACCATGACACAATGTTGTACTGCTATTTATAAGGTTTTCACTGGCCAGTTTTTCAGAAGTAGACTGCCAGGTCATCCTCTGTAGTCTTGTCTGGAAGCTCTGCTGAAACCTGTTCACCAAGGGTAACCCTGCTGATGCTTGAAATACCAGTGGCAAAGCTTCCATAATCACAGCAAGATGCAAGCCATCATAGTAAGACAAACTAATGCATGGCATGACTGAAAATGAGACGAAACAGCTGCAAACATCCATTATAATCAGAATGTTCAAAGGGCAAAGTATGAATCCAGGAAAATTGGAAGTTGTCAAAAATGGAATAGAATGAATAAACATCAGTATCCTAGGCATTAGTGAGCTGCAGTGGACTGGTACTGACCGTTCTGAATCAAACAGTGAAATGATCTACTATGCTGGGAATGACAAACTGAAGAGGAATGGCATCGTGTTCCTTGTCAAAAAACATTTCAAGATCTATCATGAATGACAACACTGTCAGTGATAGCATAATATCCCTTATGCCCAGAAGGAAGAACATTTGATTATTCAAATTTACACACCATGATCATTAAGGTGGTGTCAGCTTGGCTGGGCCATGATTCTCAGTGGTTTGGCTGTCAGGATGTAGTCTGGCCAATCACATGATGATGTGATCACTTCTGCGATGAGATGTGATATAGCATAATCACCTCTATGATGGCATCTCCTGTGAGATAGTACTCAGTTCAAAGAGTTTCCTTAGGGATATGGCCTGCACTGAATGCAAGTGGACTTTCTGGTGAGCCTCAGAGGCTTTTGCTCCCTCAAATCCTTAATCTAGCTTTTATTTTTCTGATCTCCTGTTGTTGAGCTAGCAACTTACTGTCTTGCCTACCAATCTTGGGATTTGTCAGTCCCTACAGCCTGTGAGAAAGAGCCTTGCTATCTGACCTGCTGCTCTGGGGTTCACCAGCTCTTGTGGCTCAGTAAGTCAGGAGACGTCTCTGTCCTGACCCATGGATGTGAGACATTCCAGGCTCTACATATCACATGAGCCATTTTCTTGATAAATATTTCTACACATACAGTACTGGTATTCATGACCTAGCCAAGCTGACAGATATTTTGAGACACAATTCAATCCATGACACATACGGTTATTTTATATTCTTTGCCAACACTGTAATAAAAGGCATCTGTTCCATTTCCGTCTTTCTGACTCATTGTCCAGGTTTTCTATGCATGACGTTAACTGAAACTATCATGTCTTGTGTAAGACATACCACAGTCCTCAAGTGATGGCTATACTTTTTAAGGTGGAATATGATTGTACACAGAATGTGATTCATTAAGGGTTATGATCAAAAATGATTGAATTTTACTAATTAAAAGACATATAACACATCATGGAAGAACTGGTTGAACAACACTTAAGCTCTCAGCTTCTAAACAAAAGTTCAAACTCAACCAGTAGTGCCATTAGAAAAAGACCTGGTGATCTTTTCCCATAAAGAATACTCACTGCCCTCAAGTCAATTCCAGTTCATAATGACCTCATGTCGTCTCCAGGGCTATAAATCTCTACAGAAGTAGATTGCCACATCTTCCTCCCATATGGCCATATGTATAGTTTTGAACTGCTAAAATTTTTGGCTAGTAGCCAAGTTCTTTACTGCTACACTACCAGGGCTCCTTCCCATAAAGAACAGAGCCTAGTGAACTTTGTGAGGCTGTTCTACTCTGTATTCTAAGAGCCATGAGTCAGAATTGACTCAACAGCACAAAACAACATGAGACCTATGATACATTCTAAGTAAATCAGTTCCAAAATATGAAGCCAATGGTTAAGTATGAATTGAACACAAACTCCACTGTGGTTCCTCTGATTCTCCCTTAATGGCTCTTCTCAGTTTCCAAAAACAACACTAACTTTTCATTTATTTTTGACAGACAACAACTATTGCAAGTCAAAGGAGAAAGCAACCATCATTAGCTCTTTGATAACATGAGCAAGTCCTAGTAACTTATCACTCTTCGCCCGTGAAAATGTCTCAAAGCATAGGCATGGTCTATTGCATGGTCTCTTGGTAAAATAACCCAGTTTCTCTTCAGCACAAACTTTCAGACAATATTCAAAACGTGAATTTTAAGTAATGATCCTGCCATATACAAAGCATGTTTTCCCTCACTATTTCCTATACAAGGAGGTGTAAGCCCTAATTTGCCATTTATTTAATTGAGGTTTTTAATTTACACATAAAAGCTTACATCATCACACTTTCACACAAACACATGCATTCGCGCTTTCTGTGTATTGCATAACTTGTTATTCTCACAAATGTACTATGCCAGCAGGTTTTTTCTTTTTTTAATTTTTATTTAACATAACTGAGTGAAAATACACATTCCCATATAAATTTACATGCCCACCTATATGCAGCTTCCACTGCTCTCCCTGTCGGGTGACTGCATACTATTCCTCTCTGCTCCATACATGTCTCATCCTCCCAACAGTCTCCTTTCCCCTCCTCTCCGTCCACTCCCCTTCCTCCAGCCAGAGGTCAGCAAGATGATATCCTATAGATGCACAGAACCATAAAGTGCTTCCAATATATGGTCACTCTGCATTGCCAAGTCCAATCCATTCCTGTCCAAAGAGTGGACCTTTGTTATAATTTATGGGAAAGGGCAGCATCAGGGCCGGGGGCCATGCTCTCAGAGGAACCCCAAAACTGCTGGACGATCAATTAAGGTCTTTTAGTGGAGATCTCATGATGCACCCTTTTATTCTTGTGTTGCCAGTGAGACTCCTCTCTGTGAGCTCCATTGTGGCTATCTATGCCAGCGGTTTTTACTTTTTCATTCCTCTCCAACAGATTTAGCACTGTCTTCATGTTGGTGCCTGTTGACACCAACGTTCAGGTGCCAGCAGCAGACCCTCATGAGCGTACCCTGCAGTTTCTAATGCAGCTCCTTTCATCATAGATTTCTTCCCTGTTTTCCAAACTGCTTTCTCCAATAAAAGAAAAAATTCTTTTTTTCACCCTGGAAAGACCCTTTTAAAGGGTGGCTGACCCCAGCCCAGGAGGTATGCAGGTCCGGCACCCTAGGCTGGAGGAGCCACTTACACAAAAGAAGGGTACACAGCAGCTATACACATTAGACCCAGCCATCCAGCTGCTCAGCCTTCGTGCTCCAGCGGTTTGAATCTCCCACCTGCACAGACAACACAGGGCATGTTTAAAAGCTCCAGTACAGAGGTGTTGTGTATCTCCAGCATGGACAAGATGGATCTGACTGGCCACCCAGAGGCTCCATACCTGCATCATCCTGTCATCAGGTTTCACACAGAGCTGGTGCTGTGGGATCTGGATACGTATGGACAAGGGCTCCCACCCACCAAGGCACCAGCTTATGCTCCAGTCATGGCAGGCCTGCTCACAGCCCTCCAGGAAACCCTCCACCCATCTCTAACCCAATATACCTGGACACACATCAACTACAAGAAACTCCAGCACTCTCAGGACTGGCTAAGAAATGCCCTAGAGCAGTTTCAACTTTTTATTTTTTAATTACAGGGGCACTACCAAACTTGATCCAGAAGTTTTTAACTATGACTTCTATATTATTTATACAAATATGTCCAACACCCAGACATCATGGGTGAAGGAAACTTAAATTCACCTCTAGAAATGTAACAAGTGCACTATTTGCAAAAAAACAAAAAAATGGTAATAACATTTCTAAGATTTCTCTGCAGTATGAAGTCTGTGATGAGTTGTACGGCTTTTACCTTAACTAAATACCCTGCTGTATGTATTCACACAATTTGTTGTGAATTCTCTGAGACTTCAGCCACATTTAAATAATTTACTTCGCTTATTACATGTGTAATTTTTCCTTTCCAGTATGAGTTGTCTCAAGGCCCTGTCTCACAACTGACTGCTAAAAGCTTTGTTCCCTCATTACATTTTTAAGGCTTCTCTCCAGTATGAACTGGTTGATGTTCCAAGAGACTTGATTTGTGGGTAAAAACTTGACCACATTCATTACATTTGAAACGTTTCTCTCCGGTATGGATTTGCTGATGTTCCAAAAGACCTGATATTCGGGTAAAAGCCTTATCACATTCATTACCTTTGAAACGTTTCTCTCCAGTATGGATTTGCTGATGTTCCAAAAGACCCGATTTTCAGGTAAAAGCCTTATCACATTCATTACATTTGAAAGGTTTCTCTCCAGTATGAACTAGTTGATGTTCCAAGAGACTTCATTTGTGGGTAAAAACCTTACCACATTCATTACCTTTGAAACGTTTCTCTCTAGTATGGATTTGCTCATGTTCCAAAAGACTTGATTTTCGGGTAAAAGCCTTATCACATTCATTGCATTTGAAAGATTTCTCTCCAGTATGAACTGGCTGATGTTCCAAGAGACTTGATTTGTGGGTAAAAACCTTACCACATTCATTACATTTGAAACGTTTCTCTCCAGTATGGATTTGCTGATGTTCCAAAAGGCCTGATTTTCAGGTATAAGCCTTGTCACATTCATTACATTTGAAAGGTTTCTCTCCAGTATGAATTCGTTCATGTTGCACAAGATGGGATCTTTTGGAAAAAGCCTTACCACATGCAGTACATTTGTAAGGTTTCTCTCCACTATGAACTCGCTGATGCTGCACAAGATTTGATCTTGTAGAAAAAGCCTCATGACATTCAATACATTTGTAAGGTCTCTCTCCAGTATGAACTCGCTGATGTCGCACAAGATTTGATCTTTTGGAAAAAGCCTTATCACATTCAATACATTTGTGAGGTTTTGCTCCAGTATGAATTCGCTGATGCTCAGTTAGACTTGATTTTTGTGTAAATGCCTTACCACATTCATTACATTTGTAAAGATTCTTTCCAGTATGAATGCGCTCATACTGCATAAGATTTGATCTAGTGGAGAAGGTCTTACTGCATTCATTACACTGGTTAAGATTTCCCTCCACTGTAACTTTGCTGTTGTTTCCAAAGATTTGCATTTTGGGTAAAAGCCTTACCACATTTGCTACAATGGTAAAGTTTCTCTCTACTATGAATTATCTGGTGACGGTTAAGGCCTGAATGTTGACTAAAGATCTTGTCACATATATTACATTTATATGAGTTCTCCCTAGGATGGATTCTCTGATGTTTAGAGAGGCTTGAGCACCAGTTAAAGGTTTTGCCACACTCATCACATTTGTGAGGTCTCTGACCAAAGTGAATTTCATGATGATTAATAAGGATTGACCTTCGACTAAAAAACTTAAAACATTTATTACACCGGTATGGTTTCTTTGCATGGTGCATTTGCTGGTGTTGAACTAGAATTAATTTATTGGTAAATGCCTCCCCACATGCATTACACTGGTAAAGTTTCTCTCTACTATGAATTGCCTGGTGGTGTTTAAGGCCTGAAAATCGACTAACCATCTTGCCACAGGTATTACATTTATATGATTTCTCCCTAAGATGGATTCTCTGATGTTTATTAAGACTTGAGCGCCAGTTAAAGGTTTTGCCACATTTGTCACATCTGTGAGGTCTCTGACCAAAATGAAGTCTCTGATGATTAATAAGGGTTGACCTTCGGCTAAAAGTCTTACAACATTTATTGCATTGATATTGTTTCTTTACACTGTGAATCTGCTGATGTTGAACTAGCATTAATTTTCTGGTAAATGTCTTATCATATTCATTACACTGATAAAGTTTCTCTCCACTAGGAATTGTCTGGTGACATTTAAGTGCTGAACGTCGACTAAGTATCTTGCCATATATATTATTACATCGATATGGTTCCTCTCTTTTAAGGATTCTTTGATGTGTAATGAGATGTGACCCATGGTTAAAAGTTTTGCCACACTCATTACATTTGTAAGCTTTCTCTCCACTATGAATTCTCTTATGATACCATAGGTTTGAACAGATCATAAATCCCTTACCACACTCATTACATTTGTAAAGTTTCTTTCCAGTATGAAATCTGTGATGAATTCTAAGGCTTAACTGCAGACTAAATGCCTTGCCACACACATTACACTTACATGGTTTCTTTCCAGTACTGATTCTGCAATCTTCAGTGAGGTCTGAGCTACTGTCAGTGGTCCTGCTACCTTCATTACTTTTGTAAGGTAAATACACAGGATGACTTCTCTGACTATTACTATACACTGACCTCTCGTTAACTGACTTCCCACATTTGTGAGGCTCTTCTCGGCAGTGGGATTTCTGGTATTGTGGAGACAATGCAGGATGCAAGGAAGCCACCCTGAATTCATTAGAAATGTTGCTTCGGACAGTAAGTGGAGATCTTTGAAGGGACAGAAATGAAGACTCATTGCTGACAGACAGTTCCACCTGATGACATTCAGGTATTTTCTCTCCAGTGTGAAATTTCTGCATTTCAGCCACATGGGGCTGAAAGCTTAATTCAGTCTTATTTTTAAAACATGTCATTAGGTTGTATCCTCCATCTTTTTTAACATGTTGCTCTCCTGTACCAGTCAAATTTTTGTTATGGGCTTTAGTCACTCCTTTGTCATTTCTTTCATCTTCTCCCCACTGACTCTCAAACTTATCTTCCCTGACTTGCCTACAGTCAAAATCCTCAATGCCATGACTTTCATTTCTTGCCAGTCTCTCTCTCTGGAATAATTCTCCATTGTTAATGATCTCTTTTGTTGATAACTCCTTGATCACACATGTAGAAAGAACATCTAAAAAAATATAAAGAATCATAAGCTTCATTTTAACAACAGTTAGAAAATATTTTCTATCCCCAAACATAACTTTATGCCAGCAGGAATGGTAACAACACTATAGAAAATTCTGGTATTTCTGCACTAAGGTATTCAAACGTTTAGGAATACAAATTTAACAGGATTACTCAATAAAAAAAGGATAATCACTTGTTTAATTCATATCATTTTCATCAAAGTTCAGCATTAAATACATACAACCATAAGTGTTGACATGTTGTGGGTTTGTTAACCATTGTAACAGAACAAAATGTGTACTATTTAATGAGAAGCTAGTTCTGTAAACTTCCATCTAAAGTACAGTAAAAAAGGAGATACACCATTGCTGATATTACATGGATCACAGCTGAAAGTGGAGAATACCAGAAAGCTGTTTACTTCTATGTTAGTAACTATGCAAAGGCATTCAACTGTGTGGATCCTAACAAATTATGGATAACATTGTCAAGAATAAGAATTTCAGAACACTCAATTGTGCTCATTAGGAACCTGTATTTAGACAAGAGGATACTGCTGATTTAAAGTTAAGAAAGGCATGCACTAGAATTATATCCTTTCACCATACTTATTCACAATTCTCATCTGTGTGCTGAGCAAGTAATTCAAGAAATTGGAGTACATACAGGAGAACGTGACATCAGTATTGAAGACTTATTAACAACCTGCAATATGTACACGACATAACCTTGCCTGCTGAAGGTAACGATGACTTGAAGCACCAACTGATGAAATTCAAAGATCACAGCCTTCAGTATGAATTATACCTCAATATAACGAAAACAAAAATCCTCCCAACTAGGCCAATAAGCAACATTATGATAAACAGAGAGAACACTGAAGTTGTCAAGGATTCCATTTTACTTGGATCCACAATCAACATCCATGGAAGCAGCAGTCAAGAAATCAAAAATCTATTATATTAAGCAAAACAGCTGCAAAAAATCTCCTTAAGGTGTTAAAGAGGCAAGATGTCACCTTATGGACTAAGGTGCACCTGACCCAAATGAACAGAAACAGCATTTCTCTCATTATAATACAAGCATTTCAAGATCTAACCTGAAGTCCGAGGCTGTCAGTGATAATATTCACACGTGCACAATGAAAACCAGTTAATATGACTATTACTCCAATTTACACACCAAGAAGACTTTTAGCAACTTATGCAGTCTGAATTTGGTCAAATTTGCAGTCCAGGTGCAGTGATAATTAATGGTGATTGGACTGAAAGTAGAAACTAACATGTAGAATTAACAGAAGATAATAGCCTTGGTGATAGGAATGATGTGGAAGATCACATGACAGAATTTTGCAAGACCAGTATATTATTCACTGGAAATACCTTTTCTCCATATCATGAACAGTGACTATCCAAGTGGTCCTTGCTGGATGGAATACACAGAAAACAAATCAACTACATCTGTGGAAAGAGACTATGGAGAAGCTCCATATTATCACTCAGAACAAGGCCACCACATATACCAGAGGTTGCATCCACACCAGACTAGAAGAACTAGATGGTGCTCAGCCACCACCAAAGACTGACCTTATAGGGATCTCAACAAAGAGTTCTTGATGGAGCAGGAGAAATGTGGAGTGCAGAACTAGAACTCTAGCAAAAAGACCAGACTAGATAGGATGACAGACTGGAAGCCCCAAAGGCATGACCCCAGATTCTCAATCATTCTGGAAGCCAACTCCTCAGACAAAGACTGAACTGGAATATACGACAAAAAATGACAATGGTGAAGAGCATGCTTCTTGGCTTGGGTAGATACAAGAGACAAACTGGGCAGCTCCCATCCAGAGGTATGATGAGAAGACAGAGGGAGACATGAGCAGGTTAAAAAGACACGTGAAGTACAGGGTAGACAGGAGGAGTGTGGTGTTCCCATGTGAAGAGAGCAGCCAGGGTCACATGGCAAAGCTAAGTTTTTAAAGAACAAGGCCAGAGACTGACTACAGAAGAGATCACCAACTGCTCACATCCAAGTTCAAGAAGCTAAGGAAAATTAAAAACAGTTCATTAAAGCCAATGACTTTGAGTATATCCCATCTGAACTTAAGAGAGCATCTGAAGAACAAATCTGATCATATTCTATATTTAGTAGGATAAAATTTTACATATTAAATCAGTGTTTCCCTTTGAGAATTTTCAGTGACCCAGTAACCCCTTTTGGGGGAAGTGCACTTAAAGTGGTCCATTAATAAAGGGTAGGTTGTCACAGCATAAAAAGCACTGTGACATTTCAGACAAGAAATGTGTTCTTACAATAGCAAGTTAAGAGGAAAAATTACACAAACATACAAGAATATACAAACAAGAAGAGCCAAGGTTTTTCAAAATTCTCGATTTAGGTACAGAGCTTGAACAAAGAGAAAAGTACAAGATACAAGAGTAAAATGGGGCATCAGAATTGGTGGGGCCCCAGCAAAGGAGCTGTGTGCTCCACCCATAGACATAAATGGAGAACATGAAAGGTAAGGTTCCCGTGTGGTACAGAAGCGTTAAAAGAGGATCTCTATGTTGTCTTTACAGCACTGCTGAGTAACAATCTTAGACATTCCACTTTAATTTCCTGTTATATACCCTCCTGAAATATACAGAAGTAGGAGTCAAGAAATGTCTGCGGGGCCTGAACACTGAGACATCTGGTGAAAGTCCTACGCAACTTCCTGAGGCTCTCATGGAAGAGACAGCAATGTTATGCCATCCACGGAGAAGATCTCCAGTGAGCAGACTCTGGGTAGATGCTTCAAGACAACAGAAGCCTCACCTATAAGTTGTATGACCTGAGAACTGAGGATCACATGAAATCAAGTATAGAAGGAGAAACCAAGGGGGTAAGCACACCCCTTTGAAACAGCCAGGGAGAGCAGGGAAGCAAAAATCTCCTTTGATACCTCACAAAAGAAACAAACTTCTGTTTTCTTCCCCCTGGAGATTTTCCCTAAACCGTGTCTGATGGTGTGGTTTTAACCATCTGAACTCTTACCTACTATTATGGGTTGAATTGCGTTCCCTGCCCGTGCCCCCTCCATCACAGTATAATCCTTACCCTTAGTTATGGATGTAATCCCATCAGTGAAGAGGGATTTCTCTGTTATGTTAATGAGGTCATGCCAGTATGTCTTAAGCCAAACACTTATAAACGAACATACATGACACAGAAGACAGGAAGACAAAGGACAAACACACCCCACATGAATACCACCAAGATCCAAGGAACGGAAGCTGCAAAGAGACAAGGATCTTCACCCACAACCAAAACAGAAAGCCTTCGCCTATAACTGCTGCCATGGCTTTGAACTTCTGGCATTCTCAACTGTGAAAGAATCCATTTCTGCTCATTAGAGCCACTCGCTATTATTTCTGGTACAGAAGCTCTAGGAAATGACGACACCTATGTTTCTATCTAGATACATTTCTACACACCTGTGTTATTTGCTGATATCGTGATCTTTTCCAGCATATGGAGTTCTTTCCTTTTCTTCAAAATGGAAATAATAGCCATCTCAAAAGGAGAGATTCCTGCTTGTAAGAAAAAATGAACATGATGTACTGTAGCTTCTGAAGAATATAATCCATTTATTCAGCTTAGAACAACAGAGATGGCTCTATAAAAGTATTTCAAAGATTCATGCATTGACACCTCCTTTGGAGTATTTAGGAAATGTAATAAATATGTAGACACTTAGCTTTCTTCCAAGAACTACTCAGTCAAAAGCATGGAAGTAAAGCCAGATAACTGGGTATATTAAAAGTTGGCCACAAGGTTTTATGCTTATGTAAAGGCATGCAGCAAGCAGGGACCTAGAATGAAACAGATCATCTGAAGAAAAAAACAAAACCAAACCTGTTCCCATCAAGTTGAATCTGAACAAAGAGGAAGACTAAAATTCTGATGCTTTATTATGAGACTCTTCAATTCGCAATCAGAAGGGCAGATTCTGTATTTGGAGGGAGGTCACACTCACCCAGGGAGACCAGGTTCCTGTAGTTCTCCAACATCACGTCCCTGTACAAAGCCCTCTCAGCAGGGTCTAGGCATTGCCATTCTTTCTGAGAAAAATCTATCGCCATATCCCTGAAGGTCAACAGGCCCTATGAAAACAAAAAACAAAATGAAACAAAAACCTACTTTTCACAAGTGGCAAAGAGAGGATTCTTATTTTCACACAAAATAACAAAAGGAGAACAGTGTTTTAGCTATCTAGTACTGTTCTTACAAATACCATGTGTGGATGGCTTTAGCAAACAAAAGTTTATTCTTACACAGTTCGGTAGGCTACAAGTCCGAATTCAGGATGTCTGCTTGAAGGAAAGGCATTCCCTCTTTGCTGGCTTTGAGGAAAGTCCTTGTGTTGCATCAGTCTTTGGTCAGGGAGCATCTTGGTGCAGGCACCTCAGGTCTGAAGGATGCACTCTTCTAGTGATGCTTTCTTGATGGTATGAGGTTCCCAAATCTCTGCTTGACTCCCTTTCCTTTTATCTCTTGTAGGATAAAATTATAAAAGGTGGTACAAGCCACACTCCAAGGAAATTCCCTTTACCATGGAGTGGGGGTGGGGAGGGGCCCTCAGGAAAGAATTTACAGTCCCACCCTAATGCTCTTTAATTTACAACACAAGAAAATGACAAAATGGAGGCCAATCATAAAATATTAGGAATCATGGCCCAGCCAAATGGCCAAACACATTTTTGGGGGTCACAGTTCAATCCATGACAAACAATATATACAGATGGGTACATAGATCAAGTTGGTTGGTGTGAGAGGTTTGGCAGATCCACATGAGGTAATATTCAGCACGTTATATGTACCTAACTGTATTTTATTATTTTGGTATGATACATTGCTTCTGTGTGGCCTTTCTCACTGTGGTGTTGTGATTCCCAACCAAGTGACTGGGCCAGGCAAATAAGGTCTATGGAATCCTATCATGTGAATGATCAGTTTTAATGAGTCATCCCAGAGGTGGGAAAAAAGGACCTCACCACCCAACAGAAGTTGGGCATGTCTTTTGGACCCAGGAACGAGGAAACCAGGAGCGAACTGTTAACACTAAGGACAGTAAGAAGCAGTGGCAGGGCCAGTACTATGGGCTTTCTAGCCCTGGAATGAGAAAGCTGAGTGCCTTTGGACATGAGGCTTGTTGGAAGGTGCCACTGGAGACTTGGTAGAGCTAGGTCTGTTTAGCCATGCAGTTAGAGCTGAGCAATTTCTGCAGTGGCTTACTAGTGGGATATGGTCCTTGGGGCGGTTACCAGAAGAACTAAAACAGCTATGAGACCTGACAATTAAATCCATGAATGTAACTGTTCTTAGTGCTACATACCTCACTGCTGAATATCACTATGGTCACCCTCGAAGTACTCCCCGTGGGAAACTGTGCACAGACACCAGAGCCTAGTCCACCCTTCAAAGCAATTCTGGAACTCTTTCTGGAACGGTCATTGTGCATGGTGACATCATGGCAACTCAGCAAACTTAACTGTATAGTAGTCTGTGAGGGAGTTTTTAATCAGTAAACAAATAACTGTATTGGAACACACTTCCTACTCACCTGCTTTGGTCCCTAATAGCTTTTTTCTTTACCCAAAGATAAAGGAAATACTGAAAGGAAGATGTTCTGACGACATTTAGGACATCAAGTGTAAAATGATGAAAGCTCTGATGGCCATTCCAGAAAAAGAAGTTCCAAAATTGCTTTGAAGAGTGCAACAGTCACTGGTGTCAGTGCAGTTTCCCAAGGGGAGTACTTCAGAGGTATGTTGCACCTTTTCTAGGATAAGTAAAACTAAATTGGCAGTCCTTATATGTAACACCTGTCCAAACTGGGTGGTAGCCCATGGCCGGGGAGAGCCCTGCCTGCAGGTATAGCTAAGAATCATCTGGCCTGATGGAAAAACTGTATCCTAAGAGTTCCTGAACTTGCACTGTTACTTGTTATTTCCCTAATAAACCCAGTCTCATGAGTCTTGTATGTTGAGTTCTGTGTGGCCATTTCAGTGAATTATCAAACCCACTGGTGAAGAAGAGTACCGTGGGATGGACAGATAGTATCAGAATAGGTAAATACCATAGAGAGAGGAGGCATTTCTGCCCTCTGGCTCACAGTAATCAGCATTGGGCTGTTGATTTTCATTCTCCTCCCTCATGAACTTGGAGGAGGTCAGTTGCCACATCCATGTCATTTTTACAATTGCAATCCTTGTGATTACAGTTTTATTAAAGGAAAATAATGTAAACAAAGAGACCTGTAAAGCAAGGACAGAGAGCAATTCCCAGTGTTTTGTTTCCATATCAGAAGAATGTGCTACCCACCACAAACATTGATATTTTTCACAAAAAAAGGAACCCAGAGACTATCAGCACCCAGAACTTTTATTGAAGGTCTCATTACGTAATTCAAGTTCCACACCCTGTCCTCTGAGCTGGGTTGATACCATGAGGCTTGTATTATGGAATTGATATTACAGGGTTGATATTGTGAGATGGGTCTTGCTGTCCTGTACAGCTCCTACCTAAGAATCACCTCATTAGCATAACCTGCTAGGTTAGATGCTATCTAGGGGCCTCAGAAACACTCAGAAGCCACTGCATCACCAGAGATTTCATCTTCGTGGACAATAAGGGCAATAAACAAGAATTCCCACAGAGTCATGTATGTGCAATCGCTAGATATCATGTTCTGCAGCATCTTTCCAGAATCTTTCAAAACACAAATGCCACATCCTAGACCCAGCAATCACTCTTCAGGTCCCCTAAACTGGAGGAAGCCAGACACAGGAAAGAAGACTAGGTACTCAGAAGTAACATACACAACATTCTTTATAACAACAAAAAGTATAAATGACCCACGTATGTTCACTGTGAGAATTTTCTAATGAGGATCTAAAAGAGCAAGTGATCTCTATGTTTACTAGTATGAAAAATTCCAAGGCCTATGGTGTGTAAATTTTTAAAAACTGAAGAATAAAATTTAACAACACACCCACTGGTAAGATTCTGGTTACATTACATGACATGATGATGTCTTTTACCAAGACCTCCACTGTGTCTTGCTGGAGAACTGGTAACAATGCTTTCTGATGGAGGCTGTGAGTGACAGTGGAGAAGTTCACAGTGGACAGAAGGAATGCATGTTATTCCCTCCTGGCATCACTGTTTCTGTTTTTACCACTAAAATATATGTACCCATCATATATGTTAAAAATAAAAAAAATTTAATAACAAAGGTGGAGTCAATATTTGCTTCTATTCTTGCTAATGACAAAATTCTGTTGCTACCTCTTGCCTGAATAAAAACTATTTTTATCTCAAAGACCTGCTGAAAGAAGAGTCCCTGAACAAACACCAGTCTCTAAGAGATGGCTGTAGTGGGTTTTAACTGTACCCAGAATGTCTGCTGTTTGTTCTCGATTCTTGAGAGTTAATAGCTAAATCCTTGGATTTTCCCCAATCCTGAGTGTTTCTGAGGCCCCCAGATAGCATCTAACCTAGCAGGTTATGCTAATGAGGTGATTCTTAGGTAGGGGACCCATCTCACAATATCAACCTGTGATATCAATTCCATAATATAAGCCTCATGGTATCAACCCAGCTCAGAGGACAGGGTGTGGAACTTGAATTATGTAATGAGACCTTCAATAAAAGTTCTGGGTGCTGATACTCTCTGGGTTCCTTTTTTTGTGAAAAATATCAATGTTTGTGGTGGGTAGCACATTCTTCTGATATGGAAACAAAACACTGGGAATTTCTCTCTGTCTTTGCTTTACAGGTCTCTTTGTTTACATTATTTTCCTTTAATAAAACTGTAATCACAAGGATACTACTTTGTACAACATCTGTGAGTTCTTATAACAAATGATCAAACCTGAGGTAGTATTAGGTACTAGAAGGTCAGAAGTGAGCAGAGCTATGACCTTCTGATCTTACAGGTCATATCCTATGGCTAGAACACTTAATACCCGACAAGTGAGAACTGGGATTTGATTTTCCATGCATACATCAAGTGAATCATTTAAAGAACCTACTAGCAGACATTTAGGTGGTGTCATGGATTCAATTCTGTCCCCCCCAAAATAGGTGTAGCCACGTAGCTGGGCCATGACTCCCAGTATCTTGTGACTGTCCTCCATTTTGTGGTTTTCCTATGCTGTATGTTAAAGATTAGGATGGGCCTTTATAAGATCACCTCCCTGCTCCATTATAAAGGGAGTTTCCCTGGTGTATGGCGTGCCCCACCCTTAATCCTTTCATCCTGCAAGAGACAAAAGGAAAGGGAAGCAGGCAGAGAATTGGGAACCTCGCACCATCAAGAAAGCTGCACCAGGAGAAGAGAGGGTCCTCGAGACCTGAGATTCCTGTGCCAAAATGCTCCCTGGACAAAGACTGACGCAATATCGGACTTTCCTCCAGAGCTGACATGGGGGAAAGCCTTCCCCTGGAGCGGACACCTGAATATGGACTTGTAGCCTACCGGACTATGCAAGAATAAATGTTCCTTTGTTAAAGCCCTCCACTCTTGTGGTATTTCTGTTAGAGCAGCCCTAGCTGACTAGAACAGGTGGATTTCATATTTTGAAACTAATTATAGAATGAATGATTCTAATTACTGATATCTATTACTAAACTTGCCATTTTACATCAAATCATTAATACTTTGGAACCAGTAACATGGATTCACTTGCTTTACTTCAAAATGTGTTAAAAATCATGCCATACTTTATAAGATCACATCCCATTATAGATTCCCCATTATAAGTCTTCTCTTTCAGAATTTTCAGCTGTTCCTGTGGATTAACACAGCACATAAATGTGTGGCTGCCTTAAAGCTCGTTTGCAGAAAGGTGACAGAGGACTGCAGGTGTGGCCCCTAAACACTCTCTGCTGCCCACTCTCACTGCCCTCACAGAACCTAATCCCTCCCTCCAACCCAGGCCTGCTGTGAAGCACTTCCTGTAATATTCCCCAAATGGAGTCTCTTCACAAGTCCCATGTCACTGGGTCACATCATGAGATGGAATATACATGAAGGTGAGAGGGAACAGAGGAAGGATCATAGTGTATACAAGCAAGATGTCAAACAGAATCCACCAGATGAGACAAGCAAATTTGCAGGAGACTATTTCAGGAAGCAGAGGGCAAAACCATTCACTGTGAGTAGGAGTATTACCTGGGAAAGAGCCATTGCAGATTCCTCTTAATCCTCCCAACTTCTCAGGCAGGATGAATCTTGAGAATTCAACCCTGAGCATCAAAAATATGTTGTTGGGGGCGGAGTTAAGATAGTGGACTAAGCACACGTCTCCTTATATCCCTCTGGAAACCAAGACCTGACTGACAATCAAACAGAGCCTTCTGATCACCGAATCAGCCTCAGAACACGGCACAGAGCTATTAATTGGGACTTCATACCACTCAGCAAAAAACCTCCTCTCTTTTGCTGACTCCTGCTCCTGGCTAGCCCCAGCTCTCATGGACTGAAGGTAAACACACCATTTTCACTTTTTTTTTCCTCTGTCTCGGCTGGCGGGCGGAGCTGGGTCTTGCCTGGTGGCTGGACTCAGACGCGCTGCTGGGGGGATAGGCAGGCGAAATTCCCATATTCTGAGAGCCAGGCTCGGGACTCTGTTAATCTAGCCACTTTGAGCCTTTTGTTTTGTAGCTGCCCCAGTGAGGTTTGTGCGGAGCTCCGCGGTCAGGGTGCAGGACGCCATGTTGGTACCGAGATTTTAGTGGGACCTCGTTCTTAGCCTGGGAGACAGCGCCTGCAAACGGGACAGCGCTTCTCCAACAGAAAAGTAGTGATTTTGCACAGTGCTGCCTACGTTGGGGGCCCTGCAAGAGAAGCAGAGGAATCCCTACCTCTCGGCACCTTTAGCACCTCTCTCTGCTGCCTGTGTGGAGGATGCCATCTTGGGTACGGTGGCCGCAGCTGGACCTAATTCTTAGCTTGGGAACCAGAGCCTGCCCACAGGAGAGCGCTTTTCTATCACAAAACCAGTACTCGACGTAGTGTTGGCTAAGGCTAGGCCCTGTCCGCAGAGGCCACCAGGGCAGTAGCAGTGCTGTATTCTGAACTAATTTGTTATCATCTGGGGTTGGATATAGTGGCACTTACTTTGTCAGATGAGAAGAGGGACCTCTACACCTGAAAACCTAACTGACTTGTGAACTGGTTAGATACCTTTTGCTTTACATTTGAAGACAGCCTACAGAAACATTTGCAATCCATTCTCACAGTACCTCTTCCAGCCTCTATATACTCACATGGGACCCAAAAAGCAACAGACAATTGTGGCATACAAGCAATCACTCATGGCTTCAGAAGGCTCCCAAACAAAGCAACCAAGGAGTTTTCCAGATGAATAAACTTTTATGAAAGCATCAGGACGTGAATACAAATTGATTATATACAGAGCCCTTCTAGACCTTATACAAAATGCAGCAGAACAAAATGAAAAATTAAGCAAGCTGTTTGATCTGATGGAACACCAGTATTCTGAAATCCAACAGATCAAGAAGAAAAGCAAAGACATAGAAACTTCCATGCAGAGCCAAGAAAACAGAATGGAACAAATGGAAAAAGAATTTCTGACTTGGAAGACAGAGCTACTGATGCTAGCATCTATGACCAGAAATCAGAAAAAAGAAACAAAAAAAATAAAGAAGCATTAAGAAGCATGTGGGACTCTATTAAGAGGAACAACCTTCGATTAATTGGAATCCCTGAACAGGGTGAGACATCTGAGGACACAGAGAGTATTGTTGCTGAGCTGCTGAAAGAAAACTTCCCAGAAATCATGAAGGAAGAGAATATAGACATCTCAGATGCATGTCGTACGCCACCCAATATAGATCTCAAAAGAAAGACTCCAAGACATATTATAATGAAGCTTAACAAAATGAAACATAAGCAGCAACTCTTAAAGGCAGCAAGACTCAAGGCAAAGCTAACATTCAGAGGGAAACCCTGTAGGCTCTCGTCAGATTTCTCAGCAGAAACCATGCTGGCACGGAGACAGTGGCACGACACATTCAAAGTCTTGAAGGAGAAGAACTTCCAACCAAGAATTATATATCCTGCAAAACTATCTTTCAAATATGAAAATGAAATTAAGACATTCCCAGATAAACAGAAACGCAGAGACTTTGTAAAAGCCAAACCCAAACTACAAGAAATACTGAAAGAAGTTCTTGGCTTTGGCTTAGAAGAACGAAACCACTAACTTTATATTTTAGAACAACACACTACTCAATACTCTACTCTTTTAGGGAAGGCTCCAAAGTAAATCACAGCTTTCATATGGAAAGAAGCAATCCAGTGATCATCATGAAAACTATGGTGTCATCATAATAAAAAGAGGGATGTACTACAGTCGTTATAGTCCTTCCAGATGGAGAGGAAGATGACAAGACTGGTAGTAATTAAAATTGGATTTATAAATAGTTTATTAAGGGGGTTCATAGGGGCAGCTGTAAAGCACAACAAAGATGTATCATACCATTTCAAGAAATCTAACACACGAGTCTCAACAACTATAAAACCAGCTCTGAAAAAGGTGAAAAATCAACTCACACAAGAGTGTCCCAGAACAGACTAATAAGAACAACAGAGAAAACATCAACATAAAAATAAACATATCACAATGGCAGCAGTGAACACATACCTATCAATAATTACATTGAATGTGAATGGACTGAATGCTCCAGTAAAGAGACACCGAGTGTTATCTTGGATCAAAAGACATGACCCATCCATATGCTATTGTCATGGTTTGAATTGTGTCCCCCCAAAAATGTGTGCAGCCATGTGGCTGGGATATGGTTCCCAGTATCTTGGAAATGTCCTCCATTGTGTGGTTTTGCTAACCTGTATGTTAAAGGATTAGGGTGGGGCTGTGAATTCCTGCTATGGGGGAAGTTTCCCTGGAGTATGGCTTGCCCCACCCTTAATGCTTTTAGCTTGCAAGGAATAAAAGGAAAAAGAACCGAGGACAATTTGAGAACCTCACTACCATCAAGCAAGCAGCACCGGTAGCAGAGCGCGTCGTTCAGACCAGAGGTTCTTGCGTTGGGACACTCCCTGGACAATGCCTGATGCAATACCGGACTTTCCTCCAGAGCCGTCAAGGGGAAAGTCTTTCCCTGGAGCGGACACCCTGAATATGGACTTGCAACCTACCGGACTGTGTAAGAATAAACCTTTCTTTGTTAAAGCCATCCACTCTGTGGTATTTCTGTTAGAGCAGCCCTAGCTGACTAAAACAGTTATCTACAAGAAACTCACTTGAGACCTAAAGATAGGAACAAACTGAAAATTAAAGGATGGAAGAATATATATTAAGCTAACAATGAACAAAGAAGAGCAGGGGTGGCAATTCTAGTATCAGACAAAATCAATTTTAATGTCAAATCCACCATCGTGGACAAAGATGGACACTATTTATTGCTGAAAGGTTCAGTACACAAGCAAGACTTAACTATATTAAATATTTATGCACCTAATGTCAGAGCACCTAAATATGTCGAAGAAACACTGACTACGCTCAAAAGACTTAGATGACTCCACAATAATAGTGGGAGACTTTAACACTCCACTCTCATTACTAGACAGATCATCTAGAAAAAAGCTCAGTAAAGATACAGAGGACCTCATTGACACAATTAACCAACTAAACCTCACTGATATATACAGAACTTTCCACCCATCAGCAGACAACTACACCTTCTACTCCAGTGCACATGGAACATTCTCCAGAATTGACCACATGATAGGCCATAATGCAATGCTCAACAAAATCTATACCATTGAATTACTGCAAAGCATCTTCTCAGATCATAAAGCCATCAAAGTTGAAATCAATAGCAGAAAAAAACATAGACAGAAAGTGGAACTCTTGGAAACTGAACATCTTGCTCAAAAAAAACATGGGTTATAGAGAAAATCAAGGATGAAATAAAGAAATTCATGGATTCCAATGAGAACGAAAACACTTCCTACCAGAACCTAGGGGATACAGCCAAAGCAGTGCTCAGAGGTCTGTTTATCTCCATAAATGCACACATCTGGAAGGAAGAAAGAAACCAAATCAAGGAACTAACTCTACAGCTTGAACAAGTAGAAAGAGAACAACAGAGGAACCCCTCAGGCACCAGAAGAAAGAAGATCATAAAGATTAGAGCAGCGCTAAATGAATTAGAGAACAGAAAAACAATTGAAAAAATTGAAAAGACCAAAAGCTGGTTTTTTGAAAAGATCAACAAAATTGACAAACCACTGGCTAAACTTACTAAAGAAAAGCAGGAAAGAAAACAAATAACCCAAATTAGAAATGAGAGGGGAGTTGTCACCACAGATGCAACAGAAATCAAAAATATTGTAACAGAATACTATGAAAGACTGTACTCTAACAAATTTGAAAACCTAGGGGAAATGGACCAATTCCTTGACTCACACCACCTACCCAAATTCTCACAATGTGAAGCAGAACAACTTAATAAACCCATCACAAAGGAAGAGATTGAAAATGTCATCAAAACACTGCCAACCAAAAAAAGTCCAGGCCCAGATGGCTTCACGGCAGAACATTTAGAGAAGAGTTATCCCCAGTACTACTGAGACTATTTCACAGTATAGAAAGGGACTCCCAACCTCATTCTATGAAGCCAGCATAACCCTGATACCTAAGCCAGGGAAAGATCCAACAAAGACAGAGATCTACAGACCGATACCACTCATGAACCTAGATGCAAAAATCTTCAACAAAATTCTTGCCAACAGAATACAACAACATATCAAGAAAATAATCCATCATGACCAAGTGGGATTCATACCAGGGATGCAAGGCTGGTTCAACATCAGGAAAACAATTAATGTGATTAACCACATAAATAACACAAAAGACAAGGATCACCTGATTTTGTCCATTGATGCTGAAAAGGCATTTGATAAACTCCAACACCCATTCATGCTAAAAACTCTTAGCAAAATGGGCATAGACGGCAAATTCCTCAACACAATAAGGGCCATTTATACAAAGCCAATTGCCCACATCATCCTGAATGGAGAGAGACTGAAAGACTTTCCCTTGAGATCAGGAACTAGACAAGGATGCCCACTGTCACCTCTCCTACTCAACATTGTGCTAGAAGTTCCAGCTAGAGCAATTAGACAAGACCAAGAAATAAAGGGCATCTGCATCGGCAAAGAGGAAGTTAAACTCTCCCTGTTCGCAGATGATATGATTGTATATGCAGAGAACCCCAAGGAATCTATAAGTAAACTACTCAAACTGATAGAAGAGTTCAGCACAAGTTTCAGGATACAAGATAAGCATAAGTAAATCAGTAGGATTCCTTTATACCAACAACGAGACTGTTAAGCAGGAAATTATCAAATCAATACCATTTATGATAGCCCCTAAGAAGATAAAGTACCTAGGAATTAATCTAACCAGAGAAACAACAGACCTTTACAAAGAGAACTACAAGCCCTTACTACAAAAAATTAAGAGAGACTTAGATAAATGGAAAAACCTACCCTGATCATGGATAGGAAGACTTAACATTGTGAAAATGCCTATTTTACCCAAAGCAATTTATTTATATAATGCAATCCCAATACAAGTTCCAGTGTCATTTTTTAATGAGATGGAGAAACAAGTCACCAATTTTGTTTGGAAAGGGAAAAAGCCCCAGATAAGTAAGGTACTACTAAAGAAGAACACACTGGAAGGTCTCTCATTACCCAACCTTAGAACATACTACACTGCCACAGTGGTCAAAACAACCCGGTACTGGTACAAGAACAGACAGATCGATCAATGGAACAGAATTGAGACCCCAGAGGTGACACCGACACCATCTGCCTATGAACAGTTGATATTCGACAAAGGCCCTAAGACATTAAACGGGGGTAAAAACAGTCTCTTCAACAAATGGTGCTGGCAAAATTGGTTATCCATCTGCAATAAACTGAATCAAGATCCATATCTTACACCTTATACAAAAACCAACTCCAACTGGATAAAAGACCTAAATATCAAACCTAAAACGATAAAGCTCATCCAAGAAAAGGTAGGAACAACAATGGAAGTTTTAATACACAATGAGGACAGACTCCAAAATCTGTCAAAGAAACCTCAATCAACAGAAGAGAAAATAGATAAATGGGAACTATTAAGAATCAAACACTTCTGCTCATCCAAAGACTCTATTAATAGAATTAAAAGAACACCCACAGAATGGGAAAAAAAAATTGGCAACTCTATGTCAGACCGACGCCTGATCTCCATAATCTATATGATACTACAAAATATCAATAAGAAGAAGATAAGCCATCCAATTAAGCGATGGGCAAAGGAGATGGACAGACACTTCACTAAAGAGGAGATCCAGGCAGCCAAAAAACACATGTGGACATGTTCACGATCTTTAGTTATTAAAGAAATTCAAATCAAGACAACAATGAGATACCATCTCACCCCAACAAGATTGGCCATGATCCAGAAAACAAAACACAGAACAACAAATGCTGGAGAGGCTGTGGAGAAAGTGGAACCCTCCTACACTGTTGGTGGGATTGCAAAATGGTCCAGCCTCTTTGGAAGGTAATCTGGCGCTTCCTTAAAAAAATGGATATCAATATACCATTTGACCCAGTCATTCCATTACTTGGAATATATCCTACAGATTCAAGGCCTTTCACACCAACGGACACATGCAACAGAATGTTTACCGCAGCACAGTCCACGATAGCAAAAAGGTGGAATCAACCCAGATGCCCAACAACAGAAGAATGGATAGGTAAACAATGGTACATATACTCAATGGAGCACTACGCAATGATAAAGAATAACGATGATTCCAGGAAGCATCTCCTAACCTGGTTTCAACTGGAAGACATTATGTTGAGTGCAAGTAGTCAGTGACAAAGGGACAAATACTGTATGAGACCTCTACGGTAAGATCTCAAAAACAGAATTGTGTATAGAAGACTCTTTGACAGCTGCAAGGGAGGGGAGGGAGGGAGGGCGAGGGGGGGAGGGTTTAGTTTAGATAGTTACTAGAAATCTGGTTGGGAGAAAGTGGTGATAGCACACATTAGAAACAAGAACAACATTAAGTGGACTTCAGCATAACTTGAGTATTCCTTCCATCTTAATACTGCAAGGATAGAGTAGCTGGGGCGGGGGGCAGAGGACCATGCTCTTAGGTGAATTCCAGGCCAATTGGCACAACTAGCATTTTGCTAAGAGAGCTCTCTGCACCCCACATTGGTGAATGGCGTCTGGGGTCTTAAAAGCTGCTGCCATCCGAGGACACAGCAAATGTTCCCAGCTCAGCAGGAACGGATGCTCACCGAGGACCAAAATAACATGCGGTAAAGACAACCAAGAGGACAGAGAGACCCACAAGAGTGGGTGCCTACATCGACTTGGGACCGGAAGAACCGGATGGTGCCCGGCCACCACCAGTGATAGCCACGATAGAGCTCACAGAGAGGAGTCTCACTGGCAACACAAGAATAAAAAGGGGTGTATCATGAGATCTCCACTAAAAGACCTCAATTGATCATCCAGCGGTTTTGGGGTTCCTCTGAGAGCATGGCCCCCGGCCCTGATGCTGCCCTTTCCCATAAATTATAACACAGGTCCACTCTTTGGACAGGAATGGATTGGACTTGGCAATGCAGAGTGACCATATATTGGAAGCACTTTATAGTTCTGTACATCTATAGGATATCATCTTGCTGACCTCTGGCTGGAGGAAGGGGAGTGGACGGAGAGGAGGGGAAAGGAGGCTGTTGGGAGGATGAGACATGTATGGAGCAGAGAGGAATACTGTGCTGTTACCGGACAGGGAGAGCAGTGGAAGCTGCACATAGGTGGGCATGGAAATTTATACGTGAATGTACATTTTCACTCAGTCATGTTAAATAAAAAAAAAAAAATGTTGTTAAGTTGCTTAGAATCAATATGTCCCTTTTCTCCGCCACAAGCACACATGTAAGGAGGATCTGACCATAAGGGAAGATGGTACCACAAGGGATTTGGGGACAAGAAACCTTACATGGCTACCAACAGGTGAGTTTACTGTGCTCTCTCCCTGGTGTTGCTCACATTCTCTGCTGCAGAGAGGGGATGTGACCTGGACTAATCCTCCCATTTAAGTTACAAACCCAGCCCTGATACTATATCCTATGTGCTATGTATTTTTAGAACATGCCAGCATGTTCACCTGATCCTAAGTAAGGTTGAATTAGCCTTTAACTGAGGCCTGGAGGAATTCAAGGCGAATACACAAGGTCACTTTTACACACTTTTAAATGGAGTTGTCTGTTAGATGCCCCAGCAGAGATTCTAAGAGCCATGTAGTCACATGAGTCTCGAAATTGGAGGAGTAGTCTGGGCTGGAGAGGTGGGACTGGGAGACATCAAGGTGTTCAAAGCCATGAGGTGAGATGACAGTGAAAGGCTGTGGGTGCAGACAGAGAAAACACTCAAGGACTGTGCCCTGAGAAGTTAAATGAGAAATGATCAGGAAGAAAAGTGAAAAAAGATGAAACAAAACACAGTGAGACAAAGACATTTATAGAATACCGTGATGTCCTAAAAGACAAAAAAAAAAAATCTGTTTCCTGAAAGAGGAAGTGATCAGCTATGTAACATGCAGCAGACTGAATATGGGTTCAACTTAGGTAATGAACTGAGTAAATCTCTCAGTCATTCATCAAAAACATGCAGCTAACACACTTAATGAAGGCTGAGAGCATTTCCATTAAGACAAGGAACAAGATATACCCACTTTCACCACCGCTATTCACCACTGAATTGAAATGTCCCAACAGAGCAATTAGGATATGAAAAAAACAAAAAAGATTCAAATCAGGAAGGAAGAAGCAAAACTATCCCTTTTTATAAATGACATGATGTTATACAGGGGATATTCCAAAGATTCCACAAGAAAGTTATTAGAGTTCATAAATGAATTCATAAATTAAGTCAACACAAAAATGAGTCAGATTTCTATCAGTGATGAGCAGGTTGAAAGGGCAATTAAGGAAACAATTCCATTTATAGTAGCTTCTCAAATAAAGCACCTAGAAACAAATTTAACCAAGGTGAAAGACTATACACAGAAAACTATAAAACACTAGTAGAAAAAACTAGAGAAGGTCTGTACTGCAGTGAGTTTCTCTTATATATGGCCTTTCTAGCACTGGGTTTGCAGAAATGGTTGGTTGGGTCACAGTTTGCTCTGCAATTGGTCTCTTGTAAACACTGTGCAGGATTTGCTACTAGAATAGCAACTTGAAAATCCACCCAGTAGGGCTGAGTGGATTGGTAAGTTGATGTTCCTGCTGCAAAGGCAGTTTGTATACATAAGCAGCCAACCCCACAGATGCTTATTAGAGATACGGAAGAGGCAAGGAGGGAACCTCAAAACCAACAGCCTGAAGCAGAGCAACCTGGACACAGGGCCCCTGTAAGAGGTGCCTTCCAAAGGAGATGTAATACGAATCAAGGGCAGTTAACAATGAAGACAGCAAGGGGGCCACAGGGCACTGGTGGCTAGAAGTCAGTGGCAAGTGGCCCAGAAGTCAGCACAGGTCGCAGACAGCCAGTACTGAAGACTGAAAGCTACTGCTAGGAAAGAGCTGAGAGGGCTATCACACTGATAACGAGTTGGATCAGTTAACAGCAAGCAGGACTGCATCAGGAAAGCTGAAGGCAGAGAGGCATGGACGGCCAAGAAGGGCAGTGCGTGGCTAAGAAAGACTTGCATCCTTATATGGCCAGGAGAGCCTACTTTCACAGCCAAGAGCAGCTAACGGGCTGTCCTAGTTGGAAGCTGTCCTACCCTGAAGAAGGGAGGGATGTGCTGTCTGCCTCAGAGGAGCCTTCCAAATCTCACCTATGTGATTCCCAATCCTAGTGCAAAGTTGTTTTGCTTACTTACAAGTTGATCCTAATCCCAAATTGTGGCCCATTATGTCCCAAATAACCACATTAACTTACAGTATGTTCTCTGTGATCTGTATGGCCATTCCAGGGAATTATCAAGTCCATTTAAGATGTAGAATGCTATGGGACAAACAGCTAATGTCAGAAATGGTGAACAAGTTTGAGATTAGAGGTACCTCTGATCTCCACTAATAGGAGCCACCTCTGTGCTGATCCCAGGGCTTTGAACTGGTTCTGCCTGGTTCAGTCACAGCCAAGAAAGCATCACTGGAACACAAGCAAAGTTTTAAAGATAGTTGGAATGAAAAATTATGGTTCAAAGCCTTACTAGAAACTTCGTCTCTTTAGAGAACAAGGGCAACATTTAAGCACTGAATAGCAACCAAATCTCTTGCCCTTAGATTTTGTGCCAAGTGAAGTAGCATTGCTCCACTCAAAGATGGCAGCATCCTACTCAAAGATGGAGACCAGCTACATCACTTTGGATGTTTTTTGTTCTCCTACAATCCTGGTAGCAATCTCATCTCATACACCAGGGTCATGAATGGGCTTAAGAGTTTCACATTCCAGAGCTTCAACCTACAATACTTCCTGTTTTACATACCATGCCAAATCTGCCCAATTGCAAAAAGGGGGTCTGTTCCTGTTGCACTTCATCAGCCACAACTGAAACAGTCTGAATTAGTTTCAAGCCCGTCTGATACTGATGTATTATCACTAAGGACTCTAGATGAGATCTGAAATTGCATTATAAGCCCTAAATAAAGGACAGACAATTCATGTTTATGGAGATCAGAAGGCTTAATATCCTTAAGATGTTCATTTTACTCAAAGAAACCTATACATTCAATGGGAACCAGACAAGGATGCTCTTTGTCATCACTTTTACTCAACACTGTGCTGAAAGTTCTAGCCATAGCAATCAGGCAATATAAAGAAAGAGCATCCAAATTGGTAAAGAAAAAGTAAAAGTATCTCTATTTGCAGATGATTATGATCTTATACACAGAAAACCCTAAAGAATACATAAAGAAAACTACTGGAACTAATAGAAAAAATTCAGCACAGTGTCAGGATACAAGATAAACATATAAAAATCTGTTGAATTCCTTTACATCAAAAAAGAAAGCATCAAACAGGAAATCACCAAATCTATACCATTTACAGAAGCCCCAAAAAGATAAAATACCTAGGAATAAATCCAACCAGACACAAAAGAGTTATTTAAAAAAAACTACAAGACACTGGGGGCAGAGTCAAGATGGTGGACTAGACACACGTCTCCTTAACTCATTCCAAAAATAAGGCCAGGATTGATAATTAAATGGAGCCTTCTGGATACCCAGTGAGCCCTAGGACATGGCATAGGGCTGTCATTTTGAACTACATGCCACTGAACAGGAAACTTCTTTTCTTTCACTGACTGCCACCCTTGTTGAATGGCTGGCTCTTGCAGACTGAAAGCAGCTTTAACTTTTTTCCTTTTTGTTAGCCTGTGGCAGCAGTTGGGCTTAACTGGCAGCAAAGCTCTGCCACACTGCTGACATGACCAGTGGGTGGCATAACCACACTGAGAGCCTGGCTCTGGACTCTGAGGACCACGGCCCCTCCACCCCTCTTTCCAAATCTCTGCCATTGATTCAGACATTTCCAAGGGGGTGGGAGAGCCTCTGTGGGCCATCATCTTGTCTGACTGGGAGGTGGATCTACCCAAATGGAGGCCTCAGCAGGGCTAATTCCCAGACTAGGAGGCAGTGCCAGCCTGGGGAGCACGGTAAAGACAACATTCTTAGCCAACACCATAATTCACATAATTTAAAGGCATAAATTCTTCTTTAGTCTTCCTCATACACTGTCCAGCTTTTGTATCCTTATGAGGCAAGTGAAAATACCACAGACTGATGAGGCACACCTCAGTCCTCGAAGTGACACTTTTGCTTTTCAACATTTTAAAAGATCTTTTGTAACAGATCTGTCCAATGCAATACTTCGTTTGACTTCTGCTCTAACAGCAATACCTCCAGTAGATGGCTTTAACAAAGAAAAGTTTATTCTTACACAGTCCATTAGTCTCAAGTCCAAATTCAGGGTGTCAGCTCCAGAATGGTCTGTCTCCCTGCTGGCTCTGGAGGAAGGTCCTTGTGTTGCATCAGTCCTTCTTTGGTGTGAGAGCATCTTGGCACAGGAACTTCAGGTCTGAAGGATGCACTCTGCTCTCACTGCTACTCTCTTGATGGTATGAGATCCTTCAACACTCTGCTTGCTTCCCTTTCATCTCTTGTAGGAGAAAAGATGGCGCAAGCCAAGCTGCAGGAAAACTCCCTTAGTACAGGTATTACAGTCCCACCACAATCCTCTCCAACATAATCCAATCTATTAACCACAGGAAGATATCAGGATTTATAGCACAGGAAAATAAAAAAATGGAGGAAAAGTCACACAATACTGGGAATCAGGGCCCAGGCACATTGCTACATACATATTTGGGAGGACAGAATTCAATCTGTGACACCTAGCATAGTAGACCATTAGACTGCCCAATTCAAAATGGCCAGTACAAGCCCATTTCAGTTCACTAATGCCTAATATATCAAGAGTTTTTGCATTCCATTTAATTTTTGATGATTTCTAATTTTCCTAGCATACCTGATACACTCCATGCTCTTATTACAATGGATGCTTACAGCTGTTTCTTATTTTGAGTTGTGCCACATCAGCAAATGAAAGTTCTGAAAGCATGACTTCATTTACATCATTAAGATTGACTTCCCTTTGATGAAACAACTCTTCTCTTGTTATTTTCTGAGTGTCTTCCAACTTGACGGGCTCACCTTCCAATGCTGTATCACAGAATGTTCCACTGCTTTTCATAAGGTACTCACTGGCTAATTCTCTTCAGAAGTAGACTCCTGGGGTCTTCTTTCTAGTCTATCTTAGTCTGTAAGCTCAGCCAAAACTTGTCTGTCACGGGTGACCTTGCTGGTATTTCAATATAGGTAGCACAGCATACAGCATCATATCAACATGCAAGCCCCCACAGAACCTATAAAACAGCAACTTGAAATTTGTTTTTGGTTCTTTCTGCTTGAAGAATGCTGAGTATGTTCTTCTCTTTTTGTTTTCTAGCTCCAGGTTTTTGCATGTTTCATTATAATACTGTACTTTGTCTCATAGAAAACCCTTTGAAATATTCTTTCTGTTTAGCTTTCACTTAATTTCTTCTGTTAGCTTTAGCCACCCGACATTTGAAAGTATATTTCAGAGTCCTTCCTGACATCCATTTATCTTGTTTCTTTCTTGTCTTGTCAGTTACCTTTTGTTTCTTCATGTATGATATCCTTGATGTCATTCCACAGCTCTTCTGTTTTTCAGTCATTAGTATCCAATACATCAAATTTATTCTTGAGATGATCTCCAACATTAGGTGTTATACACTCAGGGTCATAGGTCATACTTTGGCTCATATGAACTTTTTATTCAGTTTCAACTTCAACTTGCATATGAGCAACTGATGGCCTGTACTGCAGTCTGTTCCTGGCAACAATTTATTAATGGTGGTGAAATAAATCAGAAGAAAACAGTGATAATAGTTGCACAACATGAAGACTGTAATCAATGCCACCGAACTATACATATATAAATTGTTTTGGTAAATGTGTTATGTATATTTTTACCACTATTGAAAAATTTCTTCATCATGAATAGATAAGCTCTGTTGGAACAAGTTTGTATGTCAATCTATTCCAGCCTTCAACATCTGCACAGAGAGGACAAGAGAGACTTGCAGGAAATATCCCCCTGTAGCTTACAACTCATTATTTTTAAAAGACCACACAAAGGAATTAAGTTGAATAAACTAGTTGATTAACTCCTTAAACTAAGTTTTCTCTACTAATATAAATAACCATTGACATCTCTAAAGTGGATATGGAAATTGTCTAACATTATTTTCTAGGTACCAAAGAATTCTCCTAGCATATGACTGAGTATGCAGGTCTCATAAGTTAAACCACACTGTCAACTTAATAGAGAAAATAATTTGGAAATTTAAAAACAAACAGTAAGACTGTAACAAAAGTTAAAAAAAACAATTAGAATATACTTAGAAGAGCATGCACTCATCACAGGATGCCATAACGATCATTTCGGAAGGTAATTACTGTTAAATGAAATAAAAATGGCTGACAAAATGGCATCAGTAGCTGAGTGCACAATTCATCTAAGACTTTTTTCCCCCCCAAAACTTAAGTGTATTAAACCTGCCTGTTAAGCCTAGCTTTTCTGTAAATCATGTTACCCTCCTTGACCCATAAGATCTTGGCAGTACTTAAACTGTATAATACAACCAAGTTATTAAAAAATGTAGTTAACTGCTTATATCTGACAAAGTATCTTTCCACTTGAGGCTGTTTGCTACCATTCGCCAATTTTCTACCTGAACAAGCCTCATATAAACGGACTGATTTTATTATCTCTGTTGATACGGCTATTTAGAGAAAAGCTGAAATTCAATTAACATTTTTAAAAATATACTGGATATAGGAAAACTGAGGCGAAAGTAAACCCATTAAAAGGAAAATTTTTAAATGTTCCTTTTCAAAGGCAACCAAGCAGTAAGAGTGCGTAATTTCTTTCCCCATTTCACTCCCACTCACGTCACTCTTGTAATGGGAAGAGAGTGATGCTGAAGCGACTGAGACAAACTACTGCTATTTTTTTTACAAAAAAAGAACACATGAGGTCAGAGTCTGGGGGTAGGGAGAGACAACTGAATCCCAAGAGCGGGGAATATCACCAGAGTCTTCCTATGAGGACCTGACCGAGTGCAGGGTGGACAGGGGACACGGCAAGCGGGTTCACGCGGTCTGAGGACAGAAAACTCGGGGCGGAGATTCTCCACGACGCCATTTTACTTCTAAAGAGACGAAGCAGAGTGAACTAAAATCGCAAAGTCTTAGGCCAAGCAGAGATTTTGGTGGGTGGGAAGGATGACTGTGAGGACTTTAATATCTGGGGTGCACCAGGCCTTCAAGTGAAAGACAGGGACAGAAAACTGCAAATTTAGAACAGAAAAAAATGAAACTCACTCTCTTCACTCTCACTTTTGCGCCACGTCGTCCCCTTCACCTTCTTTAGTCAACTGCGCAGGTGCTGGGAGGGAAAACCCGCTGAATACGTGGAGGCGGGGCTTAGAGGGGCCAACCAGCAAGGGGCTGGGGGTGGAGCCAGGTCAAGCCTGAGTCGGCCTGGCAGAGGGCGGCTGTCCTTCAGCATGCTTCGTCTCAAGTTCTGTACCTAATTATTGTCCTTGAATGATTCAAAATTAAATAGCCAATTCTTAGAGAAAACCTTGGTCTTCAAAATCCCATCCTGAATCACCTTATTAGACAAGCTCGGACTTTACTCCACAACTATAAAGTACAAAGAACAATAATGTCCTGTTTTAAATTAGCATTTAAGATAAAAGCTTAAGAGTTGTATGTGACTCCAAAATGTGAAGCTGCCATGTTTTCTTTTTAGCAAGCTGAAAATGGTTCAAGTGGAAACTAATGTTTCCAGCATATAAGACGTGGGTGCTGTGAGTAAAGCTGTGCCTACTCAGGGTACTGTGGTTCCACCTTTACAAACAGTCAACCCTGCTTCCTTTGCTCCTTTGAACAGTTCTGCCAATTTAGAAACTTCTCTAAGGATGGTCATTTTCTTTTCTTGGAGGAAAACAGATGTAGACCCTTTGGTTTATCTCCTGCTTATATAATTCCAAGAGGCAGACAGTGTTCTTTCCTCCTGCCTCTGCCTCTAGTCAGAAGTACATTACCTGGTAAAATGCTATTGATGGTGCCACTCATACTCTCTAAGATGTTAGAGATTTCTCTATGGCACTCCTCACTTCCTCCTGTTCTCTAAGATGACAGAGACTCTCTGTGGCTCTCCTCACTTCCTTCCAAGTCAGAATTCCATTTGATATCTATAATTCTATCAAAAGTCTAGTAAAGGTAATGTAGGTTTTTACTATTAGACCCATTAAAACTCTTTTAGCCTCTACCCATTACCAATTCCAAAGCTACTTCTACATTCTAGGTATTTGTTAGGGCAGCACCCTACTCCTGGCACCAGTTGTCACATTATCAAGTACTACTATAACAGAAATACCAGAAGCGGCTGGTTTAACAAATATTTTCTAACAGTTTAGGAGACAATGTCTGAATTCAGGGCACTGGTTCTAGGGGAAAGCTTTCTCTGTTAACTTTGGGAGAAGGTCCTTGTTGCTTGGTTCCTTGGCAATCTACATGTACTGTGACATCTTTTCCCATTTCTGCTTGCTTAATATTCTCTACTACGTCTTAGAAGAGTCTAAGACTACAAACACCCTACACTAATATTGTCTCCTTAACATAACAAATATAGCAGGATGAATTGCTTTTATATGGCCTTTCTTGCTATGGCTTTTTGACTTCTACCAAATGGCTGGGTGTTGTAGTCGTCAGCAGGTGCTATCAAGTTGGTTCTGACTTACAACAACCCAATATAAAAAGGAATAAAACACAGATGGTCCTGAGCCACCCTCACAATTATTGCCATGATTGAGCTTATTGTTACAGCCACTGTATCAATCCTTCTCATTGAGAGTCTCCCTTTTTTTGTGGACCATCTACTTTACCAAGCGTTATGTCCTTCTCCATGACTGATTCCTCCTGATAACATCTCCAAAGCATATGAGATGTAGTCTCAACCATCCTTGCTTCTAAGGAGCTTTCTGGTTATACTTCTTCCAAGACAGAGATGTGTTTGTTCTTCTGGCAGCCCATGGTATGTTTAATATTCTTCACTAACACAATAATTCAAAAGCATCAATTCTTCATCTTTCATATTCATTGTCCACCTTTCCCCATCCATATGAGGCCACAGAAAATATGATGGTTTAAGGCACACCTTAGTCCACAAAATATTTAAAAACAAAACAGTTTAAAGAGTTCTCTTACAGCTAATTTGTCTAGTGCAATGTGTCATTTTATTTCTTAACTGCTGCTTCCATGGGTGTTGACTGTGGATTCAAGTAAAATGGAATCTGTGACAATTTCAATGTTTTTTCCATTTATCATGATGGTGCCCATTGGTCCAGTTGTGAGGATTTTTGTTTCTTTATTTCGAGGTATAATCCATACTGAAGAATGTGGTCTTTGATCTTCATCAGCGAACGCTTCAAGTCCTCTTCACTTTCATCAAAGAAAGCTATGTCATCTGCATATCACAGATTGTTAGTCTTCCTCCAAACTTGCTATCACATTCTCTACATAGTACATCTTCTCAGCTTATTTTCTCAGCATACAGATTAAATATGGTGAAAGGATGCAACTCTGACACACACCTTTCCTGACATTAAACTACACAATATCCCCTTGTTTTGTTTAAACACCTGCTTGTTGATCTATGCCCAGGTTCCTGATGAGCACAACTAAATGTTCTAGAATTTCCATTCTTCCCAATGTTATTCATAATTCGTCATGATCCATACAGTTGAATGCCTTTCCATGGTCAATAAAACACAAGTAAACATCTCTGTAGTGTTCTCTGCTTTCAGTCAAGGTCCATCTTACATTAGCAATGATATCCCTCTGGTTTAGTCATCCAGTGCTGCTTTAACAGAAATATCCAAGTGGATGACTTTGAAAAGAGAAATTTTATTTTGTTACAGTAGGCTAAAAGTCCAGATTCAGGGTGTTAGCTCCAGGAGATGGCTTTCTCTTCTGGCTCTGGAGGAAGGTCTTTGACATTAGTCTTCCCTTGGATTGGAAGCTTCTGGAATGCAGGGACCCCAGTCCTTTCCAAAGGACATGCTCTGCTCCTGGCACTGCATCATGGTGGTATAAGGTCCCCAAATCTCTCTACCAGCTTCTTTGCTTTATATCTCAAGAGACACTCAAGACACAAAACAATCTGATGCTCTGAGTCCTGCTCCACCAACACAACTGCCACCCATCCATCCTCATTAACATCATAGAGGCAGGATTACAACACAGTGGAACATCACACAACACCAGGAATCACATCCTAGTTAAATTGCTACACATATGTTTTGGAGAACACAATTCAATCTATCACACCTTTATTCAATGTCCTCTTCTGAACCTGCTGTGTATATCTGTTAGTTCCCTGTGGATGTACCACTGAAACTGGTTTTAAATGGTATTTAGCTAAATCTTACTTGGTGCAATATTGATGGTATTATTTGATAATTTTCACATCTTGTTGGATCACCTTTCAAAAATACATAATTTTTTATCTTTGGCATTAGTGGTTCCTGCATAAATTTCAATAATAGTTCGATTAGCCGGTCTTCCCTGCAGGTACATGGCATTATGCTATCACTGAGAGTGTTGTACTTTAGATCCTGAAATGTCATTTTTTATGATGAAGGTGATGCCATTATTCTTCAATTTGTTATTTTTGGCTCCATGTCAGAATGCCCTACACCATCCATTTCAACTCAGAATGCCTAGGATACTGATCTTTGTGTTCCATTTTACTTTTTATGACTTCCAGTTTTTCCTAGATTCATATTCCTACATTCCACATGCCACTTATTAATGGAAGAATAACTATTAGAATGAAGTATTTGTAACAAAAATAAAAGCTTGGTGAAATGTGAGTATGCTTGTCAAGCCAGTCAAGTGCCGTCGAGTCGGATCCGACTCTGAGTATGCTTAGGAAAGTTAAAACACACCGTAGAAAAATAAAACATTTTATATAACAAATTATGACAAATGAATTTAATGGTACTTCTCACAGATTAAAACAGTAACAAAATGCAAAAAGGACTGTTGTGATTGAATTGTGTATACCAAAAATATGTTTAAATCCTAATCTTTATGCCTATGTTAATAATCCCATTTGAGAATGTTTTATTACGTTAATGAGACAGCATTACTGTAATAGAAATATCACAAGTGGGTGGGTTCAACAAACAAATTTATTTTCTCAAAAGTAAAAGGAGTAAATAAGTCTATGTTTTCACAAAATTTGGTGCTTGTAGAAGTTTGGGGAAACAGCAGAGACATAACTCTCAACACCCAAGAATTTTTCTTGTATCAATGATCTGACAACCTGGAGGGTCCCCTGTGAACATGGCCCCTAGACTTGCTGTTAGCTCAGAGCTGAAATCAGTACTGAAGCCAACACTTCAGGCAGAGAATGGACTGGACTATGGGACACAGAGTGATGCAGGTGGTGTGTGTACTTTATAGTTCAAGATATATATGAGGCTGTCCTACTGGTTTCCTTTTAGAGGGGAGGGGAGAGGAGAGGGTAGAGAAGGGGAGACAAGTGTTGGTTGAGTGGATACTGGAAGTAAAGAGTGAAAAAGAAGAGACTGTTGTCACAGGGTGAAAAGAGCAGATAGAGTTGCAGAGAGGTGGGTACTCAAGTTTTCTTGTAGAAAATTACTTTCACTTAATCACAATAAAAAATTTTTTTTTAATTTTTCTTGTAAAACATATAACACTAATTCTTCAATCCCAGCAAAAGTTGTCCATCATTTAAGTGGTAGGTTGATAACAAAAAGGAGGGTGAAATTTCACACTGTAGGAACACGCATTTCAAAACTAAGTTTCAGAAGCAAAATCACACAAAGTTAGGATCACATGAAATCAGAAGAGCCAAGGTTTTTGTTGTTGTTTTCTCCATCTTCAGGCTAGACAGAGAGCTACAAGAAGGAGAAAAATGAATGATACAGGAGAAAATTAAGAATCAGCTTTTGTGTGGTCCTTGAGAAGTGGCTGTGTGCTCCGCCAACAAAACTCATGTTATAGGGGGGCATGTAAATTTACATGTGAATGTACATTTTCACTCAGTTATGTTAAATAAAAAAAAAAAAACTCATGTTAAGCGCCTGAAAGGCGTGGTCACCATGTAGGATGAGATTCAAAAAGAGAACCTCTGACCACTATTTTCACAATACTGCCAGAAACAACCTCAGATAAACCAAGCCACTCCTATTACACATACTCCTGAAGTATAAAAAGGCAAAACAGGAGAAATAGCCAGGGTGTCTGAGTAGGCAAAAAAGATTCAAGACAGCTCCATGCAGCTTCCTGGGAACCCAGATGCAATGGAAGAGCAGCCAATGTTTTCCAATTCTATGAGAAGAAAAGTGGATGAGCATGGATCCTGTGTAGGTTCCTGAGGTCAGACCTGTATAAAGTGAGAACTGAAGATCAGATGGAAGTAAGCACAAAAGAAGATACCAAGAAAGCAAGAGGACTCTTTTGAAACAGCCCACCCTGTCCCCATCAAAGCCAAGGCATCAAAGAGCCTGAAGGAACTAGAAAATGATATAATGTAGGTCATAATAAATATTTTGCCTTTGGTTCTGCTTGAGCTAGAACCACCATAGGAGGAAGGAAGGATGAACTTTAACATGCATTGTCTTAGTTATCTCGTGCTGCTATAAGAGAAATACCACAAATGGATGGCTTTAACAAAGATAAACTTATTTTTTCATAGTTTGGGAGGCTAAAAGTCTGAATTCAGAGCACCAGTTTTAGGTAAGGGCTTTCTGGAAGCTCTAGGGGAGTGTCCTTGTCTCTTTGGAGTTTTTGCTCCTGGGTGATCCTCATGTAGCTTGGCATCTCTCTTTCCCCATGTCAACTAGATCACCTGCTTGTTTCAATCTCTTTTATATCTCAAAAGAGACTGACTCAAAACACATCCTATACTAGTATCGTCTCATTAACATAACAAAGGCAGCATATTCCCACATGGGATTACAACCACAGGCATAGAGGCTGAATTACAACAAATATTTTGCAGGGACACAATCCAATTCATAACATGTGTGAAGACGAATGATAACAGGGGTTGGGGTTGGGGATGGTGGTATTTCCTTTGTCAGCTCACAAGAAGTCAACTTTTCTCATAAACCTGCCCATTTAGGAAAGAATTCCCAAACCATATCTAATGGCATGACTTCTTCCCAGCCCATCCAAGCTCTTATCTGTGTTCACCTCTTGATAAATTCCCACCTACCTGGGTTTTTTTATTTTTTATTTTTTATTTTCACCTTGCTCTCCACAGTCCAGAGCTCTGTCCTTTGTTCCAAAATGCAAGTTAGATTCAGCTCAAGAGCTGATATCTCTGTTTATTAAAAAAAAAAAAGGAACAGCATAAGCTACAGCTTTTCCAGACTAAAAATACACGCCATTTGTTCAGGTCAGAAGAGGTAACATTAGGTATATGCAAATATTGCAAAAATTTATCTGATCGCCTCCTCCTTAATGCTTAGGGAATAATTTTAACATGCAGACAGCTAGCTCTCTTCCAGCAACTACTGAATCAAAAATACAGGAATAAAATCAGAGAATTGGATACTTAAAATGTTAGTCATTAGGTTCTGTGCTTATTAGCTCTGGAACTGTATTCCTCTAACCTAAAGTGGCAAAACATTTGAAGAATGGTGAAGGTTCAAGTCCAGATGCTGTATTATTGAAGTGTTTGATTTCTGAAGCAAGTTCAATCTGTTTCAATAACAGGTATGTGAAACTCCATCAAGCAAGGCAGGGACTTCCAGGATAATAACAAAGGAAAATGAAAGACATGAGGACAGATCATGATTTCTGGAAGGTGGTTATTCTTACCAGGGAGACCAAGTTCCTATAGTTCTCCAACATCACATATCTGTACCATGTCCTCTGAGCAGGGTCCAACTCCTTCAGAGAGAATTCTATGGCTACATCCCTGAATGTCAACAGTCCCTGTAATGAAAAACACATCTCACCAAATGGCAAGAGGGGATGAGTTCTTATATTCAAGTAAAATGTAGGATGAAAAGAGATACTGAGGGTCAATTTTGACTAAAGGGAATGTTTTGAAAAATGAATGAGTAAGACCAAAGAAGAACTGATGCATTTGAATCATGGTCCTGACAAAGAATATTGATTGTACCATGGACTGCCAGACAGGAAAACAAATGTGTCTTGGAAGAAATACAGTCAGAATGCTCCTTAGAAGAGAAGCAAGACTTCATCTTACATACTTGAGACATGTTATCAGACAGACCAGTCCCCGAAGGACATCATACTTTGTAAGGCACAGAGTCAACGAAATGAAGATGATCCCTAACAAGAGGGGTTGACACAGGGCGCAATGATCTCAAACAAAATGATTGTAACTGTGGCACAAGACTAGGCAATGTTTCATACTTTTGTACATAGTGTCACCAACTAGATGGCACCTAACAACACTGGGGTGTGTACATTTTCAAAAGCTGAAGAATGAAATGTTGTAACAGAACATTCACCAATTTTTTCCCTAGAATTGCACATGGTATATTTTAGAAAGGCCTTACTGACAGCTGACACATGACCCACACAAGTGGTTCCAGATGGAGGCAGTGACTGATGGTGGATGATATGACAAGGAAGAGTGTTTACTTCTTAAACACTGTATTTTCCCACAAAACAAATATATCCATCATGTGACATTTAACATAAGAGAAATAGAAAGTATAGCTAGAACACTCCTTAGAAATGCAGGTGGCAAAACTTCACTTCTGTATTTTGGACATGTTATCAAGAAGGACCAGTTTCTGGGGAAGGACATCATGCTTGGTAAAATGAAGCATCAGAAAAAAAAGGAAGACTGTCAACAAGATGGACTGATACATGACTACAACAACTGTGAAGAGGGCACATGACCAGGCAGTGTTCTGTTCTGTTGTCCATGCAGTCTCTGTGAATCAGACCAACTTGAGGGCACCTAACAATGACATCACTGATGTTTTTGATTTTTCCATTCCATTCCAAATCATTATTGTGGAGTCAGAAACATGCTGCTTTACTTGTTCTTTTAGTGCATTATAAAATCATAAAGAGCAGGTTTCCTCTTATTAGTCTCTTTTCCAGAATTTTCCACCATCTGTGCACAATAACAAATTCCTACTCTCTTCTACATGTAGTTTCTAGTCATGCTGGTCCACAGAGAGTTAAAAGAGCATCCACATATGGCCTCTAAACACTTTCTGCCACTCACCCTCCCTGCCCTACGTGGCCCACTCCCCATCTCCCACCCAGGTCCGATGTGAAGCCCTTCCTAGGATGCTTCCCAAGTGGAGCCTCTTCACAAGTATCATGTCACTGGGTCATTGAAATGGTATCTCTGTGGAAGTAAGAGGAGATTTAAGGAAGGGCCTAGGTGAGTGAGAGCCAACATGTCAGGTAGCATATGTCAGAGTCAGAGAGGGTGAGCAAATCTTAGGACAGCATTTCAGAAAGGAGTGGGCTGTTACTTTCAAAGAGCCACTGAGGATTCTGTCTCCTCTAGACTTCTTCGTCAGACAAGACCAGTCTTCAGAAGTCAATCTTAAGTTTTGAAAATATGCTATTAAATACTTACAATCAATACACCTCCTTCCTGTATTATAACTGCTTTTACAAGGAAGACTTCATTATGCCCCAGGAGGGACTGGGGGACAATAAATGACACCAACAGTTACAGAGTACACAACAGATAAGTCTATCACCCTTGTCTCCTGGTGAAGTACACATTGGGCGGTAGCAGGGGATCAGGGCTGGAATGACCAATCTTCCTCATCAAGTGGTAGATCTGGCCCTGATACCACACCCTATGCAGAGCAGAGCCTGTCTTCCTCACCCCTAGCAAGGAAGACTTGTGTCAGCCTCAGAAATGGTGGACCCACAGCCTTGGTGCTCAATACTGGATGTAGATTACAATCACATGGGGCATTTTAACCATTCTTGAGACTGTGACCCACCTAGATTATTTGAGGGAAATTTCTGGAGAAGGGATACATATGATCTTTTAAAAATGTTTCAGCAATCCACTGTGCTGTTCAGAGAAGACAGGCCAAGCATACCTGTCAATCTGTGGCTTGCCTCTCCTCTGGGAACTGTTACCTAGGTATAAGGGGTAAAACCAGTAATGAGAAACGTGCAGAGCAGGCATTACAGGCCAAGAGTGGGAGAGAGCACGTGACTGGAATGTTCCACTGAGGAGGTGATATCAGAAGAGTTAAAGAAGAAAGGGTGTTTGCCAACTGTTTGTGAGGGACCAGGAAAGCTCCAGGCAGGGGAACCACCCATGTGAAGGCCCTGATGCAGTAATGCCCCTGCCACAGGAAAGGCAAAGAAGCCTGAATGACTGCAGCAGAGTCAGAGGAAACTCACCAAGGCCCTAGGGAAGCTGATCAGGAAGGTGATTCTTCAAAACCTGATCCTATGAATGCCAGTAAAATTTCCATTAGTTGGAAAAAAACTGGACTCAAAGGCTTCTTGTTTTTCCCAAGTAAGAACACACAAGAAAGACCAGAATGTTCTACGTTAGCAAGCTTTGTTTTACTTGCGACAAGTAAAAGGAGTCAGCGGGAGTCTAAGTCTGTCCAAAGTCTGACTCCAGTGGGAGAAAGAGGTTGTAGGCTTTACAGTTTCAAGGCTAAGCAGGCAGCTTTGATTATTTAAAAGTTTTCTGAGAAAGGGGCATAGTTTACAGACAACAGGGCAAGAACAGATAAATGAGATTGCATGAGCAGGCAAACACCAGGACAGATTTCACGGCAAAGGCTTCTGAGACCTGCAACACGACCTATCACGTGTCAGTGCACTTGTGTGGTTTCTTGCGCCCCCTATTTGAATCCCTAGGCCAGATCAGTGTTCTCAGATGCTTCCAGTCGAAGGTTATGTAGTAGTCAAGCTGTTTTACTTTCTGCATGCTCAGCAAACTATTTCTAGCCAGCCAGTTTCTGGAAAAACAACCTAAAGACACTGGTTAGCTACTTTGAGTGACTTATTTTATGTTTCCAGAATGTGGCAAGGCCAAGGCAGGGTTGCTTTGTTCCAGATGGTTATTATCTCACTTCTCGTGTCACATTATATTTGGTTTATGTCAGTCCCATTGGCCAACTTCCCGTCTCACTGTGACTGTTAATTGACCTCAGCAGAGGACATGGCAAAAGGCAGAATGAAGTAGAAGGAAAATCATCCTTAAATTTTCCCTCTCCAGTACTCCTGCACAGATGCCTTCTTGCTGTCTAATTCACATATAAACTTTGCTTCCCCATAGCTCAGGAGGTGATCTCAGTAACTTCCTCCTGGTTCCTTGCTCTATGTATTGTAATAGTTACCTTCTCATTCTCAAAGGCTGGTGTCCAGATTATTGGCAGGTTGGAACGTGCAGACAGAACTCACTGTCTAAGGTTCAATGACACATGTTGTTGACTTAAGAGGTAAGCTACAGAAATAAGCTCTGAGTAGATTTCTACATTGAGTATGTGGGTTGTGTTGGAACAAGATTCCAAGTCAAAGCTACCCAGCCTTCAACATGTGCAGAGACAGAACAAGAAGGACTTGAGAACATCCATACAGCAGCTCACAGCTCACAGCTCACTATTGTAATAATTACATAAGAGAGGAATCGATACTAGACTAACTTGTTTACCTGGTTTCAACTGTTAACGTAACTGCAAAGTGAGCATTCTAACAGTCTAATCATATGAACCAATTTAAAAGTGAAAACAATTTGGAAACTTAATATTAAAAAAGTCAATGAAATCAGGCCAAAGTTAGAAAATGAGACTATATCATATTTAGAAAAGAATGATATAAACTCATTATGGGATGTCACCAAAACTTATTTCAGAAGTAAATGTATGGTGAAATTCAGTACACTAACTTATTTCAATAAGCTTGAAAAAGAACAATCATTACGATAAAAGCAAATCACTGAAGACAAAAAACTTCTGTTTCTTTTAAAAGGTATCCTATAGTGCCAATTAGTAACTTCTTGATCCATTTTACCCTTCCCTTACCCCACTCACACCCCACTCCAGGCAAAGGATGGGGAGTGACCCTAAATTGATTGAGACAAGTTACTACTCTCTAAGCAAATACCCACTGTGGTTGAGTCAGTTCTGATTCACAGCAATCCTACAGGACAGAGGAGAACTGCCCTATAGAGTTTCCAAGAACCACCTGATAGAACTGTCAGCTTTTTGTTTAGCAGCTGTAGTTACTTAACCACTACACAGACAGCAGTTTCTGACTGAATAGGGGTTGTGAGGTCTTGTGACTTATTTTCTGACACTAATAATCATAAAATGCACAAATCTTGTACATAGTTGTAATTCTCATTTTCATCTGTATACATCAAACCAACAAAGTTATCCATCAATACACAACTAAATCATCCATATCCTGTCAGGTCCACCCTACTCATCTAGATCCAGGTTCCCTCTTTCTGCATGACTACGTCTCCCTTCCTTACTCTTTCTCTTTTCCTTTTTTCCCTGTTTCCTCGTCAGTTTCTCATTTCCTTCTGTGTCTCCTGCTGTTTGTTCCCATCTTTCTCATCTTCCTCCTATACTTGTTCAGCCCCACTCTTGCCGTTTCACTTCTCGCTCCTTTCCCCCATCTGTCTCATTGCTTTATAGATATAAATATGTATATATATTTCTCCTCCATCTCAGTTTCCTGTTATATTCATTTCCTCTACCCCACTCTGTCATTTCTGAGTTCTCTTCCTTCTGTTTCGCCCTCTCATCTCTGTGCCACCTGTTGTATTCCTTTTTGTCCCTGCCCCAAGTCACTGTCGCCATGACTTCAACTCTTCCATTCTCTTCCCTCAGTTTCTGAAATGCCTCCATTCTGTCACCCCGACTCTGCAGACTAAGGGACCCTCCCTACTTGGCTGGCTGGACCTATTTTTCTTCCCTTCATCTTTCAAAATAAGAGTAGTCCGTTTAGATGTCTCTATTTTCTTTTTTCTGCCTGCTGTTCTCTTTACTATTTTTCACTCTGTCGCTGCCTCTATTTTGCCATCTGTCACGGTTCTCCCCAAGTCTTTTCTCTGAATTTCTATTTCTCTTGAAACCGTCGCCCACATGTGCACAATGACGGAATGAAATGCCGGTGCCTGGAAAGAATACACCTTCTGGGGTTACGGGTGGAATCGGGGACGAAAGAACACTGAAGGTCACAAACACAGCTGGGTCTCCTCTCCAGACACAGAGCTCAGGAAGGAAGCGGCGACCGCGAAGGGGAGGACGGTGGGGCAGAGAGGCCCGGCCTGTGGTGGGTCGCGAGGACGAGTCTCGGAAGCCAGGTGGGGTCTCAGAATCCCAGAGGCAGGACAGGACACGGGACCCCAGGCTGCCCTCAAAGGGAAAGGCTGGCGGCGCGAAGGCCTAGAACCTATCTCCCGGCGAGAACGTGACTCGGTACGGGCGGGCACGGGGCAGGGGGCGGTTTTAAGTAGGAAAAGGACACGGCAGGCGACGTCTGCACGACCCGAGGACAGTAAGTTCCGCGATTTTACACCGAAACGGTATCAGAACCCCGGCTGGCAGCGCAGCGCGAGAGCTGCAACGTCTCAAGGCGGCGCCGGAATCTTCGGCCGTGGGAAATGCAGGTGAGATTTTAACTCTCAGACCCCAAGTCTGTTAGACAAGGGACAGCGAAAAAGAGAATTAAACCAGAAATTCAGAAATTTACCTCAGCACAACCTCCCCTACATTCAACCCACTTCTGCATCTGTAGTAAACTGCGCAAACGCGCGTCAGGAAGCCAGGTAACGGTGTGGGGGCGGGGCCTGGGCGGAGCGCGTCAGGCGACGGGGGCGCCAGGAGCCGGGCCTCGGCGGGTACCGCAGGCGGGAGGGGCGGCGGCGCAGAGCGCAGGGTTTGTCTCGCGTCCTCCCAGGAAGTCTGTTTGTGGCTTTGTAAACACTTAATTCTCCTTAGCGTCCTGTGGAGAAAGATTGCTTCCTGCCTATTTCAACTTACAGTTTCCCATGCTTTAAGGTAAAATCTTAGAGTTAACGCAGTACACTTATATTGGAATCCATCTCCTCACAGCACGTTGAAGGGATTTAGTCTGAGCATGGGCGACCACAGCCGCACACCACCTCTCGCAGGTCACGACCCCTTAGTCCCCGCCCTCGCCCTGGCCTCGCCCATACGTTGATTTCGTTCCCTCAACAGTAACGTCCTTGCCGAGCGCGCGGTAAACCTAGGCTCGCCCGAAGCCCGCTTTTGGCTCTTGCGCACGCGTAGTTTTCTGAACACCCGGAAGCTGACCGAGCATTAGATAACTGACTGTCCGTTTTTCTCTCACGAAGCAGCGCCTCGCGGTCCCCAGGTTTCGATCCTCCATGCTCGGGGTCCGTGGGTCGCACCAGTCGTTAAAGTCCCCGCACCTGTTCCTCTCGTGGTGAGTCCCGGTGTCGCCGTGAGACGTCCCGAGACGCCGCTGCCGGAGTCGGCTTCCGACCTCGGTTAAAATAGTTCTGAGGATAGTACTCGGCCTTTCTACCTTCGGGTGTTGTAGACACGGCTTCCTGCGTCGATGTCCCACCTTAAACTTTTGCTAATCATGGCACCCCCCCCAGCCGACGCTGGGTGAAGTCCAGCCTTGGGAAACAGATCCAAGTCCTTCGCGCCCTTGGCTGCAACCTCGCCCCAACCTCGCCCCTAGCCCGCGCCCACGCCCTGCCTCTGGGATTCTGCAGACCGCACTGTCTTGAGTTGCCCCACTCTTCGGCCCCTTCTCCCGCTGTCCCCTTCCTAGTCACCGCCTGATTCCGGTGCTGACGGAGCTGACTTTCACCCGTTTGGTGAAAACAGAAATCCTTAGAGGGAATTTTTTTCCCCCCCCGGAGAGATAAAGGGGAGCAACGTAGGGAAAGGGGTCTTGGCTAGTGGTGGGAGTCGGGGGCAACAATGTGGAGTAAAAGTCGGGGCCATGGAAGACAGAGGGACTTGGTGCTGGGACAGAAAGAGAGGGTGGAGGGTGACAGGAAGAAGAAAGAAAGAAACAAGAGCAAATTTAGCAAGCTGAAGGAACCACAGTGGGAATTATCGGGGAAACAGAGTTAAAAGTCCAGCCACCCCAGAAAACCTCTCCACGAAAGAAGAGAAAGAAAAGTTTTGTGATTGAATAAACGTTAAGCCAAAATGTGGTACATCACAGGTAATCTCAAGACATTGCAGAGACAGAAATATGATCCTTTCTATAGCTAAGTAGGTACAGCCCATTTCGTACAAGTTCTGAAAGGATAACTTGTCCTCGAATAAGAGCCCATGATAGCACCATTTGCTGCTCAGTTCCTCCTGAATTCACTTGGTTTTTGGGGTGGCTACCAGTGTTTACTAATTGCAATCCAGTGCTGTTGAGACGATTCTGACTTATAGCGACCCTATAGGTCAGAGTAAACCTGCCCCATAGAGTTTCCAAGGAACGCCTGGCAGATTTGAACTGCTGACTTTGTGGTTTGCAGCCCTAGCATTTAAGCGCTAAGCGATCAGGGTTTCCTTTACTCAGAAGAAAAATAAACTTCTCATATCTTTATTAGGAGCTCTGGTGCTAACCAACAGATGAGTAATTAGAATCCACTAACAGTAGTGGCATAGTGGTTAAGTTTTATGGCTGCTAATGAAACGGTCAGCAGTCTGAATCCATCACGTGCTCCTTTGGAAACTCTATGGGCCGTTCTACTTTGTCCTAGAGGGTTACTGTGAACCGAGATCCAGACAGTGGCAATGGGTTTGGATTTTTGTTCCATGTCTTTATTACAGAATATAATTTTGAGCAACTTGAAACACACGACCAATCCAAGTTAGGTTCCTACTCTCCACAGACTTAAAGACAAGTGCTCTCTCTACCTGCCCTGCCTGAGCACCGTATGGGGCTGGTGGCTGGGGCAATCAAGGGAGGGTTTTAAGTAGGAAACCGATGCAGTTGCAGAGACCAGGACAGTAAGGCCCCTGCCTCAGCACTATTTTACACCAAAATGGTATCAGAACGCCAGGGGGCAGTGAAGCCAAGGGCTCTTCCACTGCCTGGATCCATGTGAGAGCACCACCCCAGGGGAGATAGAGCCACAGGGTTGGAAGTGCGCTGGGCTTTCCTCTTCTGAGCTGGTTCTGCCCTGGCTCCAGGCTAGATTGAGGCATTCTGTAAATACATCAATTAAGTCTCCTCCCCAGAGAGTCTCGTTTAAATAGATGTGATTAGGTCTAGCCTTTGTAATGTTAAACTGCCCCAAATACCTTCAGCCTGTAGTTTTGAGTACCAGGGCTCTGAGTTCTCAGTTTCTGAGGCTGAGACCAACCCCGGATGCAGGGAAGGTGAGGGGGCTCTGCAGTGCTTGAGGTATAGTATCAGGGCTGCTCTGGGACCTGAAGGAGTAGTACCTGTTGATTTCTGTGTGGGAGGTTACTGTCCCTGAGTCTCTTCTGGGACAGTGGGCAGGGGGAACTGCCCCCATGGTCCTTCCTATGTGTGTGACTGTGTCATAAGAAGTTGGATATGTTGGTTCTAACTAACCATTTAATAGCATATTTTTTCTAAACTCAGGATTGACTTCTCAAGACTGATCTTTGCTTGGAAAAGAAACTGAAGAGTCTGGAATGGCTCTTTCCCAGGTAACTGTCATATTCTCAGCTGGTGGCTCTGTCCTGTCCTTGAAATTCTATCCTGAGAAGTTGCTTATCTCCTCTGACTCTGATGTTCCCAACACAGAGTGTTGACTTGTAGTTGTCTAAGGCCTTCCCTCAGTCTCCTCTCTCCTCCATGCAGATTGTGTCTTACCATGACCCAGGGACATGGGGTTTGTGAAGAGACTCCCTTTGGGGAAATTCCTCCTTAGAAGGGCTTCATATCAGGTCTGGGTGGAAGGTAGGGAATAGGCCCTGTGGGGCAGCAGGGAGGGTTAAGGGGCCAGATCTGAATGCCCTGTCAGCTCTCTATGGCCCAGGATCAAAGCATCTGTACATCTATATACTGTATTAAAATATGGAACAGCTAGAAAATTCTAGAAAAGGAGATTGATAAGGGGAAACCTCCTCTGCCTCATTTTATAAGCATTTTTAGCTTAATGAAGTGCATCATTGTATTTATGACTTCAGAATATTAATAATTTTGTCTTTCCCTAGTGTGAAATGGCTATCTAAATTAAACTGATAAAATATTATTTCACAGCTTTACAGTTTATACGTGTACATAATGAGCATTAGAAGTAAAGTTTTCTGTAATATTTTTTCATTTTTTATATGCTTTCATTAGGCTATAATGTGAGAACCAAATGTAAGTTAAATATAACATTGTTTTAATCATCTAGTGCTGCTTTAACAGAAATACCACAACTGGATGGCTTTAAAAAGAGAAATTTTATTTTCAGAGTGTCAGCTCCAGGGGAAGGGTTTCTCTGCCAGCACTGGAGGAATGTCCTTATTGTCAATCTCCTCTGGACTAGAGGCTTCCGAGGCACAGGGACCCCATCCTTTCCAAAGGACACACTCAGATCCCAGCACTGATTTTTTTGTTGATGGTATGAGGTCCCCAAATCTCAGCTTGCTTCCCCACCCTTTTTTTTTTCTTTGATACCTCAATAGACTGCCTCAAGGCACAAAACAGTTTCATACTTTAAGCCCTGCCTCGCTGTTTTGGTCAACTAGTGCTGCTCTAACAGAGCAGTGAATGAGAGTGGATAGCTTTAACAAAGGAAGGTTTATTCTTACATAGTCCGGTAGGCTGCAAGTCCTTATTCAGGGTGTCTGCTCCAGGGGAAGACTTTCCCCTTATTGGCTCTGGAGGAAAGTCAGGTATTGCATCAGTCTTCGTCCAGGGAGCATCTTGGCACGGGAACCTTGGGTCTAAAGGACGTGCTCTTCTCCCAGCACTGCTTTCATGATGGTGCCACAGGTTCCCAATTCTCTGCTTGCTTCTCTGTCCTTTTCTCTCTCATAGGATGAAGGGATTAAGGGTGGGGCAAGCCATACTCCTGGGAGACTCCTTCACAGTGGAGCAGGGAGGTGATCCTATGAAGGGATTTATAGGCCCACCCTACTCTTTTAACATGCAGCATAGGAAAACCACAAAATGAAGGACAGTCGCAAGATACTGGGAATCATGGCCCAGCCACATGGCTACACATATTTTTGGGGGGACATAGGTCAGTCCATGACACTCACCAACACACACATGGAAAAGAAACTAAACCCATTGTGGTTGAGTTGGGTCTGACTCATAGCGACCCTAGAGGTCAGAGTAGAACTGCCCCATAGAGTTTCCAAGGAGCACCTGGTAGATTTGAGCTGCTGACATTTGGTTAGCAGATGTAGCACTTAACCCACTACAGACTAGGGTTTCCTCACCAACACAACAGCACCCATATACCCTCATTAACATCACAGAGGCAGGAATTCCATCATGGAGGAATATCACGCAATACCAGACATCATGGCCTAGCCAAATTGCCACGTATTTGGGGGAACACAGTTTAATCCATGACAAACATAATACCAAAAATACTGAAATGCATGTGAGTTAAAAATGATGGATAATGAATATTTATCCCTCAACGTCTGTCATTCAGAGAAAACTTCTTGTATTGCAGTGAATGTGTGTACATATGTGTGCATGTATGTGCAAATAGTTTGTATAAAAGACATAACATCATTTCATAAATGTTTTATTTCTAAAGTTTATTTTGTTATTGTTCAGCATATATATAACAAAACATACACAAATTCAGAAGTTTTTTGTGTACAATTTAGTGACATTGATTGTCACTCCTCCTTTTGTGTTGTGCTTCTCTCATTAATTAATGTAAACTCATTACCCCATAAGGTTCTTATCTAATCATAAATAATTTATCTCTCTTTTTTAACCTTTGAAAATGTGTATTACATGGTTTCCAGTGCTTTAAACTTTTTCTGTACTACCATGTTAATAATTTAATGGCAAAAAGAACAGTAATTCATTATGTATGTATATATTTATGTAAACATATATATAAAAAATATATATCCACTGCTGTCAGGTCGATTCTGACTCATAGCGACCCTATAAGACAGAGTAGAACTGCCCATTGAGTTTCCAGCGAGCACCTGGTAGATCTGAACTGCCATCATTTTGGTTAGCAGCTGTGGCACATAACCGCTATGCCTCCAGGGATAAATTTAATCCAGTTTCATTTTGTTGGCCTTGAACTTATTACATATTCTCTTATTAAATCTGGTCATTTTTTAGACCCAATTCTGAAGCCCAATCACCTGGGTTCAGATGGTGGTTCTGCCATTTAATAGCTATTTGACCTGAGGTGAGTTTTTAAGAGTCTTTGACACAGTTGTCACATGTATAACATGGGAGCAGATCTATCTCTAATGGGTCACTGTACTGTTACATGAATTAGTACGGATAAGGCCTGTAGAATAATGTTTCGCATGTGGGTGGTTTCAAAACTGTGTGGAGTTTTCCTCTCCACCCATGAAGTGGCCATGAGTTGGAACTGACTTGTTAGTAACTTACAATGACACAATTATTATCTTCATAGTTTTTTGATTTTGACCTTTCTTACAGTTGTTGTGGGAACCCTGGTGGTATGGTAGTTAAGTGTTTCATCTCCTAACCAAATAGTTGACAGTTCAGTCCAGCAGGTGTTCCTTAGAAACTCTATGGAGCAGTTCTACTCTGACTTGTAGGGTTGCTGAGAGTCTGAATTGACTCAGCAGCCTTGGGTTTGGTTTTTTTCCAAAGCCACAGTGGAATTTTATCATCCCTAAGCCAGCGTTCATGCCCTAGCTCATCTAGAAATAGACTATCACATGGTGTGTAGAACCTAATGGCTAGGCTTTTATAGAGATGAGTCTGTGTTGACTGTTTTTCACTTATGTCTTTACTGTCCACAAAAATGTATCCTCTGATAGAAAAGTATAATAAAGAAAAACTAGGGACATACAACTTGTCAAACTTAGCTTACTTGGATCAGTCAGAACAGTTCCTTCAGTTTAACTGGTCCTCAGTATCTCCACACACCTCACATCTTGTGTGAGGATAAGAACTCTTTGCCACTACTGCTTGTTGAAATGTGCTTTTCATTTCAGGGATGGTTGACATTCAGCGATGTGTCCATAGAATTCTCTCAGGAGGAATGGGACTGCCTGGACCTTGCTCAGAGGGCTTTGTACAGGGAGGTGATGTTGGAGAACTACAGGAACCTGGTCTCTGTAGGTGAGGATAACGTCTTCCCTCTGGAAGTCAGGATCTGCCTTGTGTATCTTTGCATTTTCTCGGGTGAGTCTCCCTGTCTTGCTTGACTGAGATTGAGGCTACGCAAATGCAGAAATGAAAAGCTTCATGATATGGCACCTGTACTTTAACCTTCCCCTTCTTTATATACTGTACACTTCATGCTAGATCATTAGTGGTTCTAGAGCTTGAGTAAGCACAAAACCTAATGGCAAACTTTTGAGGTATTTTATTCCTTGTTTTTTTTCCCCCTGGGACTTTTGTTTCAGTAGTTCTAGAAAAGAGCTGGTTATCTACACATGTAAAATATTCGTTAAGCATCAGAAGGAGTTAGTGGACAAGCTTGTTAACTATTTTTCTAGATCCGTCGGTAATATCCTTTCTTCTCAGATGAACAAAGGGCTGAGATTGTATTCTGGAAAAGCCACAGCACATCATGTACCTTTTTTCACATAAACAGGAGTCTTTCTGAGCTGAATATTATTTCTATTTTGATACAAGTTGAAAGAGTCCTGAACTGTGAAGAGCGAAGTGCAAATAGTGTGAAAAACAGCAGGTGGGTGGGAATGTATCAAAAATGTGAACACAGGTAAGAGTTCAGATGACCAGATGAGAAGCTGTACCTTAAATATTGTTTGGGAAGCTATTATGGATTGAATTGTGTCCCCCCAAAATGTGTCAGAATCCTAAGTCTTTTATACCTGTAGATGTAATCCTATTTGGGAATAGATTTTTCTTTATGTTGATGAGGGGGTGTCCTAAACCTAATAACTTCTGAGTTATCAGGAACAGTGGATACCCAGACACAATGATACACAAACAGGGGGAGATAAGTGCTACGCGAAGATTACCGAAGAATCAAGGAATAACTGGGGTTGCAGGATCTGAAGGATACAAGCATCTTCCCCAAAACTCTGTCTTCCTCTACGATTGATGCCTGAATTAATACTTCTTCCAGCTTCTTGAACTTTGAGGAAATAAATTTCTGTTCTTTAAAGCCATCCACTGACGGTATTTCTGTTAAAGCAGCACTAGGAAACCGGGACAAAAACTCTCCCTTCACAGGAGAGGTTTATGGGAAAAAAGGTTTATTTCTTGTGAGCTTTTAAGGGGACATTTTCTTACTATCCCCACCACCCACTTATTACTCTGCTTCAGACGTAGAAAAATTCATCCTCCCACTCTACTTGACAACTTCATTATTTTCTCCGTTGATCATGCTCTTCTTTATTGATCCAAGTGTGTGGATTTTTTTTTCTTTATGCTGAGGTACTATCGCTGCTGACCACTGTCACCTTGGATTTCCATCCTAAATATACCATGGAGTGCGAGAAGAGTGGACATACCTGTCTTGAAGGAAGTACTGCCAGAATGCTCCTTAGAAGTGAGGATGGCAAGATTTTGCCTCATTTACTTTGGACATGTTATTAGGAAGGACTTCACGTCATGCTTGGTGAAGTAGGGTCAGCCAAAAAGAGGAAGACCTCAGTGAGATGGATTGAGACAGTGGCTGCAACAATAGGCTCAAACATAACAACGATTATAAGGATGGTGCTAGACTGGACAGTGTTTTGTTCTGTTGCATATAGGGTCTCTGCGAGTAGAACCAACTTGATAGTACATAACAACAACCACCCACTCTCCAGTGGTTGTCTAGCTTGTGCAAAGAACAAGGCATATTCTTTGACTGCACCTAATTTGGCCTTGAGGGACACAGGAAAGGCTGTTGTATGAGTCCCGTTTTTGCCTTGGTCTCTCCTATACTCATTTCCCCATCTGTCAAAATCAGAACTCAACTTGCCCTAGGTCTGACTGCAGGCCTTCTCCAGGTTCTGTTTCCATTTCACTTACTTGGGAGACCTTCTCATGGAACAGGAAAACACTGGTTGCTTTTCCATTGTATCTGGGGTCTCAGGAAATTGCCTTGGACTGTGCCAGCTCTCCTCTGCCTGTTTAAGCCTTGATTTCTTAATGCTGCAATAACAGTGTCACAAACTGGGTCACTTAAACCAACAAAAACTCATAGTTCTGAAGGCTAGACTTCTGAAATCAAGGCATCAGCAGGACCATATTGACTCTGAAGGCTCCCAAGGAGGATCCTTCCTTGCCTCCTCCTAGCTTCTGGTCCCTGGCAGTCCTTTGGAGTTCCTTGGCTTATAAATGCATCATTATAGTTTGCTTTATTGTAACATGGCCTTCTATCCCATGTGTCTCTGTCTTTGTAGCCTCCTCTTATGTGGACCTCATTCTTGTTGGACTAAAGCCCCAGTGGAACAGTGATTTAAAAGCTATGGCTACTAAGCAAAAGGTTGACAGTTTGAATCCACTAGCTGCCCTGTGGAAATTCTATGAGGCAATTCTGTTCTGTCCTGTAGAGTTGCTATGGCGATGGTTGTTTTGCTGTTGTTGTTTTACTCAGTTAGACCTTGTCTTAGTTATCTAGTGATGCTATAAAAAAAAAATACCTTACAAGTAGATGGCTCTAATAAATTTATTTTCTTGCAGTTCAGAAGACTAGAAGTCTGAATTGAGAGTACTGGCTCCAGGGAAAGGCTTTCTGTCTCTGCCAGCTTTGGGGGAAGCTTTCTTCAGTTTTATTTGCTGGTTATTTAGAGATCTCCATGTGACTTCGCATCTATCTTTACCCACTGCTGCTGCTTCTGTATGCCTAATGTGTTCCATTTATATCTTAAGTGTAACTGTGAGTTTTTGTTGTTTTTAGTGACCCAGTTTGTGACACTTTGTTATAGCAGCCTTAGGAAACCAATACAGGCCTAAACAGGCTGAGGAGAGGTAACAGAGTCCCATGTAATTTACTGAGAACCCCAATATAATGGAAGAGCAGCAAGTGTTTTAAGACATACCGTGTACTGGTAAGGTCTTATTACTATAACAAAGAAAACCCACTTCCACGTGGTGTTATAATCCCAGATGTAAAACCCAAACCAGTTGTCAGCAAGTCAGTTCAGATTCATAGCACCCCAGTACCAGACCAAACCCATTGCTATCAAGCTTATTCACAAATGGGATTATAACCACAGGTGTACCAAAACATTGCTGTTGAGTCAATTCTGACTTACAGTTGACCCTGTAGGACAGAGTAGAACTGCTGCATAGGGTTTCCAAGGAGTGGATGGTGGATTCAAACTGCTGATATTTTGGTTAGCAGCCGAGCTGTTAATCACAGTGCCAGCAGGGCCCCAATGACACTATAGACAGCATGTATTTTGGGGAAATACAATTCAGTATATAACAAACTTCATATTAACTAATAACGTCTTCAAAGGCTGTATTTTTAAACCAGGTCACCTTTACAGGTAATGGGAGTGAGAACTTGAACATTTGTTTTTTCAGGGATACAATTCAAGCCGTAACAAGGCTCATTAGGCATTTCTTCAGTTTTCCCCTTTCCATCTATTAGGAGTATGTGTAATGGGGAAGTGGAGTGGATCTTTTGAGATCTGTATTTGATCTTTAGTTCTATGTGGGAGCTATTTATCAGTTTTTCAGGTGCTTAGCCTGGGGTCTGTGGACAGAACACACATCTCCTTTTCAAGGACCGTACAAATTCTGACCCCTTTACTCCCATATCTTACTTTTTTTTCATCCTACCTAGTCTAAAAATGTTGACAACATTGGCTGTTCTGATTTCATGTTCTAAGTTTGTGTGATTTTTCTCTCTGAAACTTGTGTTTCATCACACATTGCTACAGTTTGAAATTACATCTTTTTTCTGGTCTGACATCATATCCTTTAGGTGATGGGCAACTTCTGGTGGATTCTCCCAAGGGAAGGGGTTTATTGGGTAATAAAAATAGTTAAAGGAAACCATTTTGATTAGTGTGTTACAGTATTTTCATGCTACTTAGAGGAGTGCCTCTTGAAGTCATAGAATAGTGTGGTCAGCATATCCCTGTATGCTGATATAGAAAATATTGAGATCTTGACTGATAAATCATTCAGGGATCTTCCTGATTTTCGTGGCTTTCACAAACATGTCACTCAAAGACCTTGTGGCAGTGCTGCTCAAATATACTAATTGATCATTGGAATTTATCTTAGAATATTTTCTAAGTGTACAACCTTGTATCTGAGAGCTTTGACCAAACTACTGTTCGTCCCATTTGTGTGCCATTGTTTATTCTCTTCCAACAAATGCAATTTGAGGCATCTTATTGAGGGAGCTTATGAAGTTCAGTGATGTGCAAATTTTTTTGACTATACTTTGTTTTTTTAAGCCATTGCTATTTCTGTCTTACACATTTTCATCTACTGTAAATGAACTTTTTTTTTAATCCTTAGTTACATATTTTGGAATGTGGAATGGATGGTGTTTTATGTATTATGCTAGAAGGCTTCCTTCTTCAGTTGAGAGTTATGGCTCAGGAGCAGTTTCCCTGAAACCTATACAATCTCCAGAATTCTTGGAAATGATTTCTTAGTTATTCTTTTCACTTCTGTTTCATCTGACTTAGTACCTACTGTTAAACTACACTTTTCTCATTAAATTGAGTTTAAGTTGGGTGTTTTAGATATTTTGAGAATGCAATTATTAAGTTACTGTCACATACCAGAAAAACATTGATTTGCTATAATTTTGTAAAACATAGTGCTTTTTTGTAGCATATTTAAAGTTTTCTAAGTATGTTGAGTTTTTTTTTTATTATCATTATTTAATATGACTGAGTGAAAATGTACCTTCCCATATAAATTTACATGCCCACCTATATGCAGCTTCCACTGCTCTCCCAGCCTGGTGACAGCACACTATTCCTCTCTGCTTCACACTGTCTCATCCTCCCAACAGTCTCCTTTTCCCTCCTCTCCACCCACTCTCCTTCCTCCAGCCAGAGGTCAGCAGGATGATAGATGTATAGAACCAAAAAGTGCATCCAACATGTGGTCACTCTGCATCGCCAAGTCCAATCCCTTCGTGTCCGGAGAGTGGACCTTCGTTATGATTTATGGGCAAGGGCAGCATCAGGGCCAGGGGCCATGCTCCCAGGGGAACCCCAAAACCGATGGACCATCAGTTGAGGTCTTTTAGTGGAGATCTCTAAGCATGTTGAGTTTTAAGGTCCTCTGGTAGTGCAAGTGATACACACTCTGCTGCTAACCTAAAGGTTGGTGGTTGAAACCCAGCCAGTGGTACAGCAGAAGGTAGGCTTGGCATTCTGCTTCTATTAAGATTACTGCCAAGAAAACCCAGTGGAGCGATTCTGCTCTGTAACACAAGGGCTCATCACGAGTCTGGGCTAACTTGACAGCAGTTACCAACAACACCCAACATAGTTTGTCATGAATTTAATAGACTTGTTATGTTTTGGTATAAAGTCTTTATTCTGCTAATTATTCTCCTGGTTTAGGTATACTAAACTAATATTTAAATATCTCATTGTAATTCCTAAGAATCTTAACTAGTGTCGTACACTTTGTAAGTTCTGCAGATAGCGTTCTTCAGTTAACCCATGAAAGCTGTTTTGTTCCTGTCTTCTTTTAAACTGAAAACTGTAAAAATTCACCCAGTCCTTATTGTTTTGGATCTTGGTTCTGTCCTGTTTTTCTCTGACCATTATTGACTTTTTATGCTGCTGGCTACCTCTGTGTACAACAAACTCTTCAGTGAGTCGCTGTGCAACCGTCTGCAGTTATTTCTACACTATTGCTGCTGCTAACACTGTGCTTCAATACAAGCCATTTTGCACTGTGAATCATTTAGTTGCATCTGAAGTTCACTTACATTCTCCTATTGATCTTTGTGAAGTCAGAATTTATTAATTTTGAATAAATGCACATCAATTCCAATTTACTCATAATAAAAACACATATAGTAAGAGCACTCTTTGCTTCTTGTCTCTTTTATGTCAGGGATTCTGTTCCAAAGATATGATTTCAAATAATTAGAGGAGCCAGCAAAGGTTGTTAATGTTGTTACTTGCCATTGAGTCAGTGCCGACTCATGGCAAACCTGTGTGTGCAGAGTGGAAATGTTTCATAGGGTTTTCTAGACTGACCTTCTGGAAGCAGATTGCCAGGCCTGTCTTCCAGGGCGCCTCTGGGTATGTTAGAGCTGCCAGTCTTTTAACCAGTAGTCAACTGGTTAACTGTTAATTTTTCTCCTTTTGTTTTGTTTTTGAATATAGTATGTAATAAATTTTTAGAAACATTTGTAGTGTCCATGTAATACAGCCCAAGAATATAATGAACACCTTTGAACTAGTACACACACAAGGGTGTGATATCACTAAATCTCATATCTACCTGGGTGTGTAAAAATGGCATGGCAGTGACATCTGACCTCCTCTAACTTCACAAGGGGAAGGAGAATCTAGATCAGCAACCAAGGCTGATTCCTATGAGGAAGAGGCCAGACACTATCTTAGTTATCGAGTACTGTTGTAACAGAAATTCCGCAAATGGATGGCTTTAACAAAGAGAAATTTATCTCACAGCCTGGTAAGCTAGAAGTCCAAATTCTGCACATCAGCTCCAGGAGAAAGCTTTCTGTCTCTGTCGGCTCTGGAGGAGGATCCTTGTCATCAATATTCACCTGGTATAGGTGCTTCTCTGCTGAGGAACCTTAGGTCTAAAGGATGTACTCTGTTCCCGATGCTGCTTTCTTGGTGGTATGAGGGACCCGTTTATGTGCTTGCCCTCTCTTTTTATTTCAAAAGAGATTAGTTCAAAACACAATCCAGTCTTGTAGATTGAGTCCTGTCTTAGTAACATAACTGCCACTAGTCCCACCTCGTTAATAGGATTTATTACACATAAGAAAGTCACCATGGATGACAAAATGGTATACAGTCAGTACTGGGAATCATAGCCTAGCCAAATTGATATACATAGTTTTGGGTGACATAATTTAAGCTATGAGAGAGATGTTCCAACCATTTTACCAAGTCTGACACCAACTCTCCCTCCCACAGCACCTTCTGCTCCTCTACTGAGTTCAGTAATTTGAGGGAGTGACCACACAGAGCTCACAGACAGTACTCGCGATTACGGGGTTTTTTAGGGAAGTAACAGGTTGCAGTTCAGGTTTGGGAACACTCAGAATACAGTTCTTTGATCAGGACAGCTTTTTTTGAGCTTTGGCCACAGTCATGCCTCTCTCTGGCCCTTGGCTCCTCTGCTTGGTATCACGGAGCTCTTTTACCTCTACCAGTAAGTACCCAGAGGCACCTCACTCCACCAGTAAGCTCAACCAGAGGCATTCAGCTCTGGCACCAGGTGGGCAAACCTAGCTCCACTAAGTGCTGCAAGGCACCCTACTCAGCTGGCAAGCCTCTGTCCAGAGGTGTACTCAGCTTTCTCACTCCAAATTTTGTGTGCCCTTCTGGAATATGGCTTTTATACTGAGGTGAGAATTCTTAATAATTTTATAGGCTGTAATTTTGTATAATCTGGGTTACTTATTACTTCCCTATTAGATTTATTTCCAGTTACTAAAGTATTTTATTTATTAATTTTTGCGATTTATATATGATAGGTTATTCGGTATCTGACTTGATGGCAATGGGTTAGAGGTTTTTTGTTGCTGTTACGGGAGGTAACTGGAGAGCACCCGTGGTTAATGTTGTAAAATGTCTAAATTTCATGGGTTCAGGTGAATTTTTAACAGATATTTAGAAGAATATTTTGCTGTTCTTCCAATAGTGTTAAATTCTTCTCAACTTTCCTGTTACAATTTTCGCTTTGGAGTTCTGAATTGTTTATCTTATTCAATACAGAAATTTCTTTGTGGGTATTTGCCATTACATCATAAAGTGCTATGCTTTAACATTTATTTATGTACAAAAATGATACAGTAAATATGCATAAATATAATAGCTCTTTAAATATGAAGCATGCATTTATCTGCTTCACAGTTTGAACCCACCAGACACTTTATGGGGAAAAGATGTTGTAGAGTGCTTCTGTAAACATTACTGTCTTGAAAACCCTATGGGGCAAGTCCACTCTGTCCTGTAGGATCGCTATGAGTTAGAATTGACCCAGTGACAATGAGTTTGTTTTTTTGGGTTTAGGGTAGCAGTGGAAAAAAATCTTCCTTCTTTCAAGGCAGTATGAATGGTTTAGTTGTGTGGTCTTTGAAACTAAGTTTTCCTTAAAACAATATGAATTATATGTAATCACCTTTTATTAAAGAATCTTACTCCTTTTGTGGTCCTAAACATTTGAGGATCATGGTTTAGAAGTTTCATAAATCGGTTCATTATGATTATTACTTTTGGTGTGATAGTGTTTTTTAATATATAATATTCATTTTCTAACTGCAGTTAATCGTAAGTTATGCTTCTTTGTATCTTTCAGATATCTTTGCTAGAAGTGTTATAAAGAAATTATTACAAAGACAAAACAATAATAAAGGGGAATCATATCATCCAGTGATCTTAGGAGGACACAAAAGACATGGAATTGAGGATTTTGACTTCAGAGAAATCTGGGAAAATATGTTTGGATTTGAAAGTCAGTGGGGAGATGATGAAAGAAACTACAAAGGAATGACTGCAGACCAGAACCAAAATCTCACAGATAGAAAAGAACAGCAACGTAACAAATCCAGGAATAATTTACATCTAAAACAGAGTATTTCTGTAAGAAAAAGTACATACCAATATTTAAAACATAACAAGCCATTTATAAGAAATCTTTTAAAACTAAAATACAATATAGGTTATGCAGGAAACAAGTCTATAAAATATTTTGAAAGTAGGCTTGGATTAAACTTTCCATCACATCTGGCTGAACTGCAGAGATTTCATGCTGAAGGGAAAATTTATGAATACAGTCCATTTGAGGAGGCCATTAAAAATTGTTCCTCAATTTCATCACTTCAGCGATTTCCTCCTAGTGTCAACACAAACCCTTGTAGTAAGAATGGGGAGGATTTTATGTCTCCATTACTTACACAACTCCATACAACACACATTAGACAGAAGCCTTATGAATGTAAAGAATGTGGGAAGACTTTTAGCCATTGCTCCGTCCTCACTAAGCATGAGAGAATTCATTTTGAGTACAGACCTTACAAATGTAATGAGTGTGGCAAAGCCTTTAAGCAGTTCTCCAACCTCACAAGACATCAGAGAATCCATACTGGAGAGAAACCATATAAATGTAACATATGCGGAAAGGTCTTTAATCAAAAGTCTCACCTTGTAAGTCATTGCAGAATTCATACTGGAGAGAAACCGCACAAATGTAATGTGTGTGGCAAGGTCTTTAATCAGAATTCCCACCTTGCAAGTCATTGTAGAATTCACACTGGAGAGAAACCTTATGAATGCATGAAATGCGGTAAGGCATTTAACAAACGTTCATACCTTTGGGATCATGAGAGAATTCATACTGGAGAGAAACCATACAACTGTACTGAATGTGGCAAGGCCTTTAGGCAATGGTCTAGCCTCAGGATTCACCAAAGAATTCACACTGGAGAGAAACCTTACAAATGTAATGAGTGCGGCAAAGCCTTTAAGCAGTGCTCACACCTCACTAAGCATCAGACTGTACATCCTGGAGGGAAATCACACATATGCAATGTGTGTGGCAAGGTTTTTACTCACAGTTCAGGTCTTGTAAAACATCAGAGAATTCATACTGGAGAGAAGCCACACAAATGTAATGAATGTGGTAAAGCTTATATCCAACGTTCAAGCCTTGTGAAACATCAGAGAATTCATACTGGTGAGAGACCTTACAAATGTAATGAGTGTGGCAAAACCTTTACCATACATTCAAGCCTTACTAAACATAAGAAAAACCATACTGGAGAGAAGCCTTTTAAATGTAATGAATGTGGCAAAGCCTATACCCGATTTGCACACCTTAGTAGACATCAGAAAATACATGGTGAATCAGATGTATGTAACAATACTTTCATCCAAAGTGCAAGCCTTGGGGGTCGCCAGAGAGTACACAGTAGAGAGAAACCTTACACATGTAATGAGTGTGGCAAATCCTTTAACTGGTCTTCACGTTTTACTCGACATCAGAGAATCCATACTGGAGAGAAACCATATAAATGTGACGTATGTGGCAAGGCCTTTAGTCAAAACTCAAACCTTACAACTCACCAGAGGATTCATACTGGAGAGAAACCATACAAATGTAATGAATGTGACAAAGCCTTTAAGCAGTGCTCAAGCCTCACTAGACATCGGAATATACACCTTGGGGAGAAACCTTATAAATGTAATGTATGTAGTAAGGCTTTTATCAAAGGTTCACACCTTTGGGGTCATGAGAAAATTGATACTGGAGAGAAAAGCTACAAATGTATTGAATGTGACAAGGCCTTTAGGCAATGTTCTGACTTCAAGATACAGCAAAGAATCCATACTGGAGAGAACTTAGAACTTAGTATGGTAAATCATTAAACAAAGTCTCCTGATGGATTAAATATCAGTTGATACTAGGGAGAAATAAGTGTAATTCTCAAAGATAAATCAATCTCCAAAATTAAACCCTATACAGTAATGAAATATCAAAATCATTTAAAACTCATATGATGGTTGTCAATGGAACAAGATCTGTGTAAAGATACAGTTCCTTCTGTTTTACAGTGTATGTTTTTCCATTATTTGATGTTTCTTGAAAAGGCTATGTTGATGATCTGAGCTTTGAAACCTGTTGATGTTATGCCTGTATCACAAGCCTTGCATGTGTCGCTCTGATGGTCTCTGTGAAGTTATCAAGGAGGTAAAAGGACGTACTTCGTTAGGTGAAAATCTTTAATATCCATGTTCCCTGGAAGAACAAGTATACTGAATTTAAGATGCTGTATTGTCTGAGAACATGGGGAACGGCAGAAACTGTATGTAAAACTAAGACGTAAATCATGATAATGCATTCAGGATCGTCATCTGCTCATTTGACAGGAAGCCAATAGATGAAAGGGATCTACCAGCTGACCATGAACAGCAGGCTAGGACATACAGAAACAGATTTTGATTGGAAACAGAAGAATGGTTTGTGTGAGACTGCTTACATGGTAGAAATAATGGAGAGGAAATGGTCACAATCTCCTTTAAAAGAAAAGAGCTGTTGTATATCAAAGATTGCCAAAAGTTTAGTCTTATATTTGAAAACTGAAGAAAGAACAGTTACCAGAGAGAAGAGCTCAACCAAAAAAACCAGAATACAGTGTACATTTGAGGATCCCCATTTTACCACTGATAAATATGCATTTGGGTGCATTTTTTTTGTGGGATCTTGGTTAATAATATTTTCATTAATAAACTTAATATTTTTATAAGCAAATGAATCTTGTTTCTTTATCAGTACAACTCTATCTTATCTCACTGGGCTGCTTCATAACAAACACTTGTTAGATGCTGGCAAGTCAATTTTGATTCATAGCAACTCCATGTGACAGAATAATACTCCCATGGGGATTTTTAAGCTGTAGTCTTTAGGACAATGGATTGACAAGTCTTTCTCCCATTGAGCTGCTGAATGGGTTTGAACCGCCAACGTTTTGCTTAGCAGCTAATTATTTGACTCTTGTGTCACCAGGACTCCTAATAACAGATACTAACAGTACATTTTTAGGCTCTCAAATGACGTTCATAACCATTTCTGTTGCAGAATCAAATACAATTTGAGGAATGTAGACTAATGTGCACTTCAGTTACTCTCTTCATTCTGCCTGTTCGATATTTACGCAGCTATAACTAAAATAGTATAAAACCAGTGCTGTTGAATTTTGCCTTATGGTGATCTCATGTGTGTCAGAGTAGAATGACTTTCCATAGAGTTTCATAGCTGTGTCATTTCAGAAGAAAATTGCCAGGACTTTCTTTCAAATCACTTCACTGAATCCAAACTGCTAAAAACATTTCAGCTAGCAACCTAGCACACAATTGCATGTACCACCCAAGGACTCTAAAATACGGTAATTTTAGACTGCTCTCCTATCTTGGTTATCAAGTGCTGCTGTAACAAATACCACAAGTAGATGGCTTTGATGAAGAGGAATTTATTCTCTTATAGTCTAGTAGACTACAAGTACAAATTTAGGGCATCAGCTCCAGGGAAAGTCTGTTTGAACAGAGGACTTTGTCATTCAGGCCAAAGGACGTGTTATGCTTCTGGAGCTGCTTTCTTGGTGGTTTAAGGTCCCCTGCTTCTCCACTTGGTTCTCTCTTGTATATTCCGAAAGAAAATGGGCCAAGGCACAGTCCAATCTTGTCAATTAAGTCTTGCTCACTAACATGACTGCTATCTGTCACCCCTCATTAACTTCATGGAGGCAGGATTCACAACCTACAGGACTATCACACCAGATGACAAAATGATGGACAGTCACACAGTACTGGAAATTAGGGCCTAGATAAGTTGGTACACATACTTTGGGAGGACACAGTTTAATCCATGACACCTCATAACACCTGATCACTGTCTGACAATGTTTCCACATGCCCTCTTTTGTACCTGAGGTTTAAGTTTACATTGGTCTTGATTCACATAAGGTTCAAAATACAAATAGATTTAAGTATGTGAAAATCAGATACATGATCTCCAAATAGTTTCTCCCATTCTTTGGATGTCTTGTTACTTTCTGATAAGGCCCAAGAAGTGAAGCACTAAAGTTATTTTTCATGAATTGCAACTTATTATTGCTTTGGTTACCGTTTTTGGTGTCAAGAGATCATTGTCTAACACATAGTCACAGAGATTTAGACCCATTTTCTAAAGTGTTAATAGTTTTAGCTCCTACATTAAGTCCTTTGATTCATTTTGAGCTTTTCTCTTTTAATGTGGTATGAAGCAGGGCTTTGTAATGGATTGAATAATGTCTCCCTAAAAATATGTGTCAACTTGCTTAGGCCAGGATTCCCACTATTGTGTGGTTGTCCTCCATTTTGTGATTTCCCTGTGTGTTGGAAACCATAATCTGTACCTGCAGTTACAGAGGACTAGGGTGGGATGTAATAACCTTGCTCAAATCACATCCCTGAGCCAATGTACAAGGCGTTTCCTTGGGGTGTGGACTGCATCATTTTTGTCTTAACAAGAGATGAAAGGGAAGCAAACAAAGAGCTGAGGAACTCACACCACCAAGAAAGCAGTGCCAGGAGCAGAGCACATCCGTTGGACCCAGAGTTTCAGCTCCGAGAAGCTCCTAGTCCAGGGAAAGATTGATGACAAGGAGCTTCCTCTAGAGCCAATAGACAAAGCCTCCCCCTGGAGCTGACACCCTGAGTTTGGACTTCTGGCCCACTAGACTGTGAGAAAATAAACTCTTTGTTAAAGCCATCCACTTGTGGTATTTCTTTTGTAGCAGTACTAGATAACTAAGACAACATACAACTTTTTTCTTTTACGTGCAGGCACCCAGTTGTCCCAGCTGTTAAGAATCAGGGTTACTTTATTCTTGTTAGCTGTCACTGAGTTGGCCTGACACAGGTGCTACATCTTGCAAGATGGAACAAAAGGCCACTCCCATGAACAGATGCAATCAGATCCTTGTGATCCTTAGGGTTTTCCTAGGCTGATTCTCAGAAGTCAATCTCCAGGCCTTTCTTTGCAGTCCATCTTAGTCTGGAAGCTCTTCTGAAACCTGTTCAGTGTCATAGCAACACACAAGCCTCCACTGATAGGTAGTGGCTGCACATGAGTGCAATGACCAAGAATTGAACCCAGGTCTCCTGCACGGAAATTATTTCCATTGAAATAAAATGGACCACTGGATTAATACATTAATGCTTGTTGGGATTATTAGCCTTTGAAAACAGGAAGATAACATTGTAAAGGATTGTACTAATCTGTTTTTGATCAGGAAAACACCATTACTTTCAGTATAAGGATTTATATGAATTAAGGCAAGAATGTGGGAGGAATGTAAGTAATGAAACATGAAAGTCTGCAGCTGAAGGATCACAGAAATTGCCGCTGGAAACTACATCTTGAATTTCCAGGTAGGGGGAGAGACCAGAACTCATGGAGATGTCTGAGAAATTACTGCTGCTGGTTGCCTTGGCATTGAGGATTAAGGTCTGGGAATTCTATATCTGGTCTGAGATTAAGGGCTGTTTCTTCATTCCATACAGGTTTCCACTGGGAAACTTCAGCAAAAACCATACAGAAATACAACTTTCAGTATTCGAATTCTTGGTGGTAGTGCTGGGTTAAATAAGGATGATGAATTTCCAAAAGTTAGCAGATAAATACTGACAGCAAAGTTGGAGAGGGTTTTTCAAACTTGGAGAAGGAATTAAAATGGGGTCCTGTTGTGGATTGAATTGTGTCCCCAAAAGTATTCATTGTAAATCCTAACCTCTTTCTATGTCTGTGGTTATAATTCCATTGTGGAATGGGTTGTCTTTGTTATGTTAAGGAGACAAAATTAGTGCAGGGTGTGTCTTGAATCAATCTCTTACAAAATATAAAAGGAAGAGTTTAAGGAATCATCGATGGGGTAAGATAGATGCCAAGACACACAGAGTTCTCTGAGGAATGAGGAAGCAGAAGCTGAAGATACAAGGACCTTCCGCCAGAGCTGACAGAACCTTCCCCTAGAGCTGTCACTCTAAATTTGGACTTCTACCTGCTAAACTGTGAGAAAATAAATTTCTGTTTGTTAAAGCTATCTATTTGTAGTACTTACAACAGCACTAGATAAGTAGGGCAGACCCCAGTTTATTTGTTCAGATACTTGCTCATGTAACTATGATATTATCCTTTTTAAGAAAACAGTGACAAGAATAGACTGGCATCTTCAGAGGCACATCGGCATCAGCCTCAAGCTGATTCCTATGAGGTGGAGGGCAGATATAACCCTTCTCTCCAATCTTTTTATCAGTTCTGATCCTAGTCATTCCTCCCACATGCTCTCTACTCCATTGCTGGCTTTGACAGTTCATTGCAGTGTCTACACAAAACTCACTGACCATAGCAGTTACGGAGTTTGTTAGGGAAATAACAAGTTACATGCATTCTCAAGCTTGTGTTACAAAGTTTTTTGGCTCCACCATAAGTACCCAGGGTCATCCCACTCTGACAGGAAGCCATCTGCCCAAAGGCATCCCGCTTGCTAGCTCTGTGGGTCAGCAAGCCAAGCTCCACTGACAAGTGCCCAGAGGCATCCCACACAACCAGCAGTTCTCCTCCCCAAGAGCACTGAACTTTCTCCTCCTGTGGGCTAGGAAGCCCCCCACATCATTTCCTGTCTCCTTGTTCTCTTGCCATCATTTCTCTATCTCTACTGTTTATCTCTGGGTTATAGCTCTCCCTTTCTGCCCTGGTTCTGCTGCCTCTCTCTACCATGTTAGAGTTCCTTTTTCTGTATCTCCCTTTAAGCCTAGCAGGGTAGCAAAACTGACCGACCCCCTTGTTAGGGTTCCATATCCCTTATTTCCATTGTTAGCAAGCTGTCCAATCCCTTTGGTGGGGCCACAATCACTTTATTTGTACAGTCTCACCCAGTCATTTGGTGGCCATGGCAAGAAAGGCCATATACAAGTGATCCATTACACTGCAGTTATTTAATGCTGCTGTGATAAAAATACCACAAGTAAATAGCCTTAATGAACAGAAATCTATTTTCTCACGGTTTAGGAGGCTACAAGTCTGAATTCAGGGCACCAGCTCGAGGTGAGGCCCTTCCCGGTCTTTCAGCTCTGGGGGAAGGCCCTTGTTTATCTCTTTAGTTACTGTTCTCCTGGTTCCTTGGTGAACTCCACTTGACATCTATCTTCTGTCTTCCGTGCTTCCTTCTGTCCTAACCTGCTCTTTTATATCTCAAAAGGGGCTTGTTTAAGACACACCCTACACGAATACGCACCCATTAACATAAGAAGTTTGCCAGTGAGTCAATTCTGACTCACAGTGACTGTCTTAGTCACCTGGTACTGCTCTAACAGAAAATACCACGAGTGCAAGGTTTCATGAGGAGAAGTTTTTATTGTCACAGTCCGGTATGCCACAAATCCATTCATAAGCTACAATTCCATTCAATATGAAAAATCATCACAGTCCATTAGGCTGACTCCAAATCCAGTGAGAGCATCTTGGCACAGGAACCTGGGGTCCAAAGGACGTGCTCTGCTCTCTGGTGCTTCTCTCTCGGTGGTATGAGGTTCCCACCTTCCTCAGCTCATTTCTCTCCCTTATATTCCACAAGCTTGTAGCTTGGGCCCTGCCTCACTAACACAACTGCAAAACATTCTCCATCATCAATATCACAGAGGCAGGATTCACAACACATGGGAGGAAGGGCATCATATTGGAACTCCTAACCAAGTCAAATCAACACATACATTTTTGGGGGGACACAATTCAATCCATGACAGTGACTCTATAGGAAAGTGGAACTGCAGGGAGTAAATCTTTTTGACTGCTACATCTTTCTCCAGTGGAGTGGCTCATGGCTTTGAATTACCAACCCTTCTTTCAGCATTTGAGTGCTTTAACCACTGTGCAACCAAGGCTCCTATATCCACAGACGGTGGTTAGGATTTAAAACATATTTTTAGGCAGGCACAATTCAATCTATAACAAGGCCTATTATCATGGCAGTGCAGAGAGGAGGTATTGATAATGTTGTGGTTTTGCTTTCAAAAGTTCATGTGAAGAGTGGGATGGAGATAGGTATGGATTATGATGTCTTCAAACAGAACAAAAAGCAAAACAAAATTTAAAAACCCCAGAGATTTAGTACATATATATAAGTATTATTTTCTCTCAGTTTCCCTACTCTGGGTTGCCTGACCCTGTAGGACATCTGAGACCCAATTGGTAAATCTGCAACAGAGGAGCTTCATTTCATGGTTTATCTAAAAAATAGTCCTCTGTGGTCATTAGAGAACCCCTGGTGGCGTAGTGGTTACGAGCTATAGCTGTTTACCATAAGTCAGCAAGTGAAATCCAGTAAGTGTGCCTTGGAAACTCTAAGAGGCAGTTCTACTCTGTCCTATAGGGCTGCTATGAGTCAGAATCAACTTGATGTCAGTGGGTTTGGTTTTGTTTGGATGGTCATTAGGGAAATCCCTGTGGTGTCATGGTTAAGAGCTATAGCTGCCTTCTCAACCTTTTTCCCTCCAAGGCTGAATCTTTACAGAAGCAGACTGCTGCATCTATCTACCAAGGAATGGCTCATGGATTTGAACCCCTGAGTTTTGGTTATAGTCAACAGTTTAACTATTGTGCCACCAGAGGTCTTCCAGCGCTATTTATACGGGGAAAAACTAATCACTGGGGCCCCAGGGCCTCTTTCTGCTTCTCAGGATCTAGCTGCTTTCCTCCCATACATGCACTGACTGTCATCCTGAGCTTGTTGTCATAGCAGCAGAAAGTGGTTGGTGAGTGCATTAACAGTAACCAACACAAAACTAATTTCCAAAATGCAAAAATAAATTATTTCCCTGCTTTCCCACTTCTCCATGTCTTACACCAGCCACTCACATGACGTTTTCTCTGCCACTTGTGGGCTCAATGATTTCCAGGAATGACTCACAGAACTTATGGAGACTACTTACAGTTACCCATTTAGTATAATCAGAAAGGACAAAAGTGAAGAGACACATTAGGCAAGGTCTGGGAGAAGTTATGGCTGTCCCACGTGTGGATGTTCTTGTCACTGTAGCAACCCAAAAGAACTCCAAGATCCAGGGTCCCTCGTAAGTCATCGGGAACTCAATTTGTACGCATGACTGGGGCCTCAATACGTATGCGTGAATCAATGAAGATGTATGATCGGTTCCATCATGCCTCCCCCGTTTCTGAGGTTTGCTGCTATTGTACAGCCTGAGCGACTCCTACTCATTTACAATTATTTAAGTGTTCACTTGGGTGCTAATTGTAGGGTTGGTGGTTTGAACCCACCTAGTGGCTCCATGGGAGAAATACACGCTTCCGTAAAGATTACAGCCAAGAAAACCCTGTGGGGCAGTTCTACTCTGTCATGTAGGATAGCTGTGAGTCTGAATCAACTCAACCACCTCCAGTGCAAGTATTGTCTAGGTTATTTTTTTTTCTCAGTTAACTTTTATTTTTAGTATACTTAAAAAAATTGTTTTAGATGCAGGTTTACAGCAAATTAGTTTCTCATGAAACAATACACATGTTGTTTTGCGACACTGCTTGCCAACCCTGCAGGTGTCAACACTCTCCCCTTTCTGAACACTCCTCTTCTGAACCATCTCCATTCACTCAGCTTTCCCCTTCTGCCCCTAGGCTAGTGTGTCTATTCAGTCTCCTAGATGTGTTTGAGCTATACGAGGTCTGACAATTAGGTCTGCGAACTTAACTACTCCAAGTGCTACATCGCTCTTTGCTCAATATCACTACAGTCACCTTTGAAGTATTCCTCTTGGGAAGCTATGCAGCGATGCTTGTCCCTAGTCCACCCTACAAAGCAGTTTTGGAACTCTCTCTGGAATGGCCATTGTGCACGGTGGCAAGGCGGCAAGTTCATAAACTTAATTGTATAGATGGCTGTAAGGGAGTTTTTAGCCAGTAAACAAACAACTGTACTGGAACACCCTTCCAACTGACCTCATCTGGCCCCTGATGACTTTTTTCTTTACTCGAAGACAAACGAAATGATGACTTTTTTCTTTACTCGAAGATAAATGAAATATTGAAAGGAAGACATTTTGATGACATTCCAGACATCAAGGGTAATAAAATGACAGCTCTGATGGCTATTCCAGAAAGAGTTCCCAAATTGCTTTGAAGGATGGAGTAGGTTTTGCTATCAGTGCATAGTTTCCCAAGGGGAGTACTTTGAAGGTGACCATAGTGATATTCAGCAATGAGGTATGTAGCATTTTTTCTAGGGTAAGTTTGCAAACTTAACTGTCAGTCCTCGTATGTATTGTCGTTTGTTTTATGGGCCTGTCTAAAAACCTTGGTGGTGTAGTGATTAAGTGCTATGTGTGCTAGCCAAAAGGTTACCAGTTTGAATATCCGCCAGGCATTCACAAGCTTTTAAGATTCTAGACTCTACTTATCTGAAGTAAACTGAAAAAAAACTGAAAACCCAAACCTGTTGCTGTTGACTCAGACTCATAGCCACCCTATGGTAGGGTTCAGAAATTTTCTTTACAAACTGTTACGCCAATTAAGGTAGATGTCCCTGCCTGACCTATTTTATAAAACAAAGGTCTCTTGTTTCCTGGCAAATTCCAAGAGTTAGTTTCAGAAACCAGAGACAAACAGCCAAATCGAATTATTATACTGAGTCAAAAATGGCTTTTGACTGAAACTCTTAGCAACTTGTTTTTAGGAAAACATCGCAACTTTCAGTATAAACTTCCCACACAACTCTAAGCTTTTACCTAAACTGTCTGACACGCTAACTTAAAATAGGCAGAAAATAATTCTTCTGCTTAGAGTCTACCATCTGTTTGCATGGCTAGGATAAAGAAATAACCTGGGAGTGACACAGAGCGAGTGCCCGGCCCCGGCCCGGCCCCGGCATCGGCCCGGGCCCGGACCCTGCTGGGTCTGCCCCACCTTTTCGTTGCTAGGGTGGTCCACTGGTTCCGCCCATGGAGTGTTGGCCCTGCCCAGACCCCGCCTCCGCGCCGCCACGTCGCCCCTCTCCGGGCGCCTGCGCAGTTTATTGTAGACGCGGAAGCGGTGTTACGCGGAGCGAAATTCATAGTGAGGTGAGTTTGCGTCTTTGTGGTTCGAATCTACGTATTGCCGTCCGCGTCCTTCACACTAGGAGTTCGGAGGGACTCTCCTGAAGTTAAAATCCCCGCACCTGCCCTTTTCACGCTCCTCAGCGTGAGACGTTTCGGTTCTCGGGCTCCCCCGCCTGCCGGGCGTCCGAGTCTGTTCCAGTGTAAAATCGCGCCGAGGCGGGTCTCTCCCCCGGCTTTACTGTCCTCGGGCCTTGCAAACGCCCGCTACTTCGTTGTTTTCCTGTTTAAAACCCTTCTCTGACCTCCGCGTGCCTGCGCCAGGTAAAGTCCTCACCTGGAGATGGGTTCACGGCCTTCCACCCGCCCCCCTTTACTGTCTCAACCTTTTAGTAGGGTAACTCCGGCCCTTGAGCTCCATGGGCAGCTCCGGTTCTGTCTGTGGTCCAGGGACTCTGAGACGCGACCTCTTCTTCGCATCTTCCCCAGGCCTTCTCGGTCCTTGCTTACTCCCTGACCCCTTCTCCCCCTCGTCCCTGTCGGGAGAGGGGATCTGGGTCTGTCCTGTGACACTCGGTGTTCGTCGTCTGTCCAATCCCAAACCTTTGGAAACTGCTGTTTCCGGACAACAGACATCTGATTTCTGTGTGGGCAGAGGTGTAGGGAGCATCTGAGAAACAGAAATACTGAGAGGGGAGAAGAAAACTGAGGGAGATCCATAAAGAGACGGCTAGAGGGGAGGGGAGAGACCTGCAAGGAGACCATCATTGTGAAAGGGAGTAAACCGAGAGAGCAGAAAATAGACACGTCTAGAGAAAAGGAGGGCCACAGTAAAGCGGGGTTGGGGGGAGGCATGTCAGAGGAAGAGTTGGTGCAATGGCAGACAGAGATTTGGTGCAGGGACAGACAAGGGTGCAGGGAATGCCATGGACACCGAGATCAGGGGAGAAACAGCAAGGAGGGAACACGACAGTGCGTGTTAGAGAATTGGGCTGAAGTGGTGTAACTAGGAGAGGAGAAGGGGAGCAAACTGAGAGACAAGTAGAACTAAGAGGGAGATAGAGGGCAGTCAGATAGATGGGGAGGAAGAGTAGGTGAAATGAGTAGGAGAAGGAGTCAAGAGAAGGTGAGAAACAGCTGCGGAAGAAAAGTGGAAAGGAAATGAGCAGAAACTGAGGGGTCAAAGGAACAAGAGTCAAAAGAGGACAGAAACAAAAGGTGATACAAGACACAGAGTGGTGAGTTGACAAGACATAGATGATTAAATCGTGATGTATTTATTAGTGCTTTTATAATCTAATAAAAAAAATACAGGCAAGAATGAGAATTGCAAAACTCCTGTGTGTTAGGGTTGCACATTTTATCATTATTTGCATCAGAAGGTAGCTTCCGTGGGTGGAGAGGAGGGGATAGAAGACTTTTGGGAGGATAGGATGTAAACGGAGCAGAGAGGAAGGGTGTGCTGTCAGCAGGAAGGGAGAGCAGTGGGAGCTGCATATAGGGGAGCATGTGAATTTATATGGGAATGTACATTTTCATTCACTCATTAAAAAAAAAAAAGATGGTAGCTTCCATGGCAACTGCTATTCAGCCAGAGAACAGTGACTTGTCAAAGCCATTCTGGGTCACCTTCTGCCTTTTTCCTGAGATAGGAGAATGGAGGCATAAAATGAGGCAAGAAATTACTCTTATTACATGGTGCCTTTTTAAAGGAACATTGAAAGTGTGAAGTTTTCTTTTTAAATGGGTTAACTTCCTTTATCTTAATGATTTACTATTCTTTTGAACCCTATTGAGGTAAGTTATCATTTATTGAATTTAGTCTTTTCTGTAAGTAATCATCAACTTCTGAAAAAAGTTTTGGTGGCATCCTGTTACCATTCCACAGTCATCAATTTCTGGTATAAGTTTTTGTTGGCATCCCATTATCAGCCCATGCCGTTCTTTTCTATATATCTAGTCTCAATTTTTTTCAGTTTTACCCCTCCAAAATTACTAGATCTTTTAAATTTTAATTTGCAAATTGTTTTCTCAAACCCTCTGGTTCATATTAGAGACATGCATACATTCTTTTTACTCTTTCTGAAATGTTGGGGACATTTTTTGTTATCTAGTAAATAATTATAAGACTGTTTCAGTGTGTGCTTTGTAGGGATGTCAGTAATGTTTTATATTAAGAGTCATGACCTGTGTAAGTCAGAATAGAACTGCCCCATATAGTTTCCAAGGAGTGTCTGGCAAATTTAAACTGCTGCCTTTTGGTTAGTAGACACAGCTCTTAACCACTGTGCCACTAGGGTTTCCATCCATTAACTAGTTAGTGTGATACTCAGTTTTGTTATGTAATCTGTTAATATGTTGAGCTGTAAGCTGCGAAGTAGGTGTTTTCTTCAAGTCCCTCTCGTCCTTTCTGTACAAGTGTTAAAGGGTGATGTTCAGATGGTGCACACTGCTATGCCAAGAAAGGGACAGGGCAGGCACACGCCACCTTTATCACTAACTGCTTAGCAAGGATCAGCATGAATCTTTAATTCCTGTTTGGAAATGGGATTCAAGCCTCACTTTCCTCATCTGCATACTTCATCCACTGCTTCTGTGATGATTCCTTTCTCTCTTTTTAGCCCACTGGGACTGTCACAAGCTGGAAAGACACCGTCCTCCTTTATCAGCTGCCCGTACAGCGTTTCCTCAACCATGAGCCATGCAGATCTGGGCCTATACAAGTTGTCATTGTTGTGCCTTCCTCTGCTGGCTTACTGCTCCTGTGGGCTCATTAATTCTGTAGAAAGGCTCACAAAATTCGCAGATTACTTATTACCCATACTGAGGGTTACTTGTGTTACAGTCAGAAAGGAAACAAGAGACACATCAGTCATAGTTCCTAGCATGGGGCCTCCATCGCTCCTAGAGACATGCTGTTCTGTGCTGTGTGGAAGCTCTCACTATGCAGGAGGCACCAAAGAGTGTACTTTAAGGTCCCGGGTCACCAGTCATTAGGATCTCAGTGAATATGCATGACTGGAGGAGCCTTAATGTGTAGTTATGATTGATCTAATAAATGAATATGCATGACTGCATCTGGCCACTGTTTCTTGAAATTAGTTTCCCAGATATGGGACCTGTGCAGCTACTACTTACTGGGCTTTTTACAAAAACAGAGTATCTTAAATGTGCTATTTTCAGAAACCGAGTACAAAAACCAAATTGAGTTCTTTGTCTCATTACTGGGCTGGATTGACTTGGAACCTTGTTCCAACAGAGCCTATCTAGTCACGATGAAGAATTTGCTCAGAGCTTGTTTCCTAAGCTAAACCCTCATTCAGTCAGCAGCATGTTACACAGTTGATCACTCCTTTTTAGGGGGAAATGGGTTTCTTACTTTCCAGCACATCAGTATTCTTTAAAGATCTGCCTGTCTATGTATTTCTTTCACATTTGACTTTTCTTCCTGATCACGTCTCCGTCTTCTCCGTTTCCTTCTGTAGTTCTGCCTGGACCACCTGATCTCTGAAGGAGGAAGTGCTCCAGGGTGCAGCCCTTGCCCCTTTTCTTTGGCTACACTCAAGACTTTCCCATGTCATGGCTTCGTGATTTTAAATACCTGATGTCTCTTGTTTTCACCTCTAGCCACACCTCTCCACTGAACTCCAAACTCATGTATCCAGCTGACTCCTCGCCCTCTCTGCTGTGGCCTCTCACAGGCCTCTCCACCGTGAACCGTGCAACACTGACCTCAGGAGCTTCTCTAAAGATGTATATGGCACTGTGAACGGTGGTCCTGAACCTCCTGGGGCGCCAGTGAACATCTGGGTAAGCTATAAAGCTGTGCAAGATACTACTTCCTTTGTAAATGTTTTAAGTTAAGGTAAAGTAAATAATTAGATGTGAAAGGGAGTGCATGGTTTTCAGAATTCTTTTTGGGTGCAGGAGGCAAAGGTTTGAAGATTCCCTCCACTTTCCTGAACAGCTTCCCCAGGGCATTTCTGGCCTCTGCAGTCACTCAGGCCTCTTTGCCTTGCTGGGCTGGGAAGCTACTATCTCAGGGCCTTGGCATGGGTGGTCCCTCTGTCTGGAACTCTAGTCCTCCACGTGCACCTGGCAAAGGCCCTTTCTTTCTCACCTCTTTGTTCTCAAAGGATCCATTTCAGAAACTCATTTAACATTTTAGCCACACCCTCACCCCATCCCTGGCCGATAATGCTTGCTCTGCACATTGCTTCTGCTTCTTCTGCTCTCTAGATCCAGGTGACAGCTTGGCCCCTGGGGAGAGCAAAGACACAAGGAGGAGGTGTGGTGGGCTTGCCTCTTCTGAGCTGTCTCAGCCTTGGATGAACACTGGGTTGCTGAGTCATTTTGCAAACACACCACATGCCTTGTCCCCAGAGATTCCTCTTCTAAAGTTGAGCAGAGTCCAGCCTTTGTATGTGTAATCACCTCAGGTGATTCTAATCTGCATCTATCATTGAGCATACAGCTCTGGGTCATCCTTAGTCTAAAGACTAAGACCAGTCTGCAGTCCAAAGGGAGGTGATAGAACTCTATTGTGCATAGAGTGTGGTGTCAGAACTGGTCTGGGACCTGAAGGGGGGCGTCAGTCCATCCAACAAGCCGCGTTGCAATGGTGTATGCGCTTCACCAGGAGGGGAGGGTGATAAAGTCACCTGTTGGTCTCTGTCTAGGTAGTTATGGGGACTCTTGGGACAATGGTCGCCATGAGTCGGATCCGCCTCGACGGCACTTGGCTGGGACAATGGGCAGCAGGCACCATCTTTCCCCATAGTGATCCTCCCTCTGTTGTTTGTGGCACAAATGCTGATTCTAAGAATTTAACAGCATATTTTCCATACTCAGGATTGACTTCTCAAGACTGATCTTGCCTGATAATGAAGCCAGGAGGAAGAAGAAAGAAAGAGGTGTCCAGAATGGCTCTGTCCCAGGTAACATTCATATTCCTGGTTGATGGCTGTGTCCTCTCCTTCCTGAAATGCTGTCTTGAGAATTCAGTCATCTCGTCTGACTGTGACGTGTCCTGCCTGCCACCTTCACTTGAAATCACCAGGAGCTTCTCTCATCTCTTCACCTCCACACAGATTCTGTCACATGATGTGACCCAGTAACATGGGACTTATGAACTGGCTGCATTTGAGGGATGTTCTGGAAAGGACTTCATGCCAGGCCTGAGAGGGAGATGGGAGGGAGCCCTGCTGGGACAGTGAGGGTGGGTGGCAGGGAAGGTTTGGGGACCACATCTGGATGATTCGCCAGCTCTTTGTAAGCTGACTTGAAAGAAATTGTACATTTGTGTGTCCTGGTAATGTGCAGGAACATCTGGAAAAGGAGACTGACAAGGGGAACCTGCTGTAACTGATTTCCTGATGCGTTTGAGGCTAACCAAGTGAATCACTGGGTTACTGGTTCCTGTCCCAAATGGCACGTTTTGTGTCTTGCCTCTTCTTGCCTCTTGTCTCCTCTGACTTACTGAGAGGGAGGAATTACCGTCAGTGGCCCAAGGCTGATCCCTATGAGGTAGAAGTTAAACACCTCTGTCCTCCAAACTTTTCTTTTTTTTTAACCAATTCTGACTGCAGCAGTCCTATTCACGTCACTGTCTACTTTGCTGTGTTTGGTAATTTGTTATTTAGGCTACAAAGAACTCATATATTGTAAGCTTTATTAGGGACGTGACAGGTTATATCTTGAGTTCAGAATCAGCTTGGGAAGGAGCAGGATCAAGAGCATGGGGGCAGAGTCTCTCTTCATTGTGAGATGGCTCTCTCAGTTCTTGGCTGTACAGGGGTCCTTTCATCCCCTTCAGGACGGCCTCCTCTCTTGGGATTTAGTCTCTGCTCAGGCCTGGCCTCCTCCCTGTTTTGTCAAGTGTTACAGAGGTCTTTAGCTCAGCTAGTAAGTGCCCAGAGGAATGTCACTCCTCCAAGAAGCCTCTTGTCCAAAGGTGCTGTCTGCTTTTGCTGCATAATTTGACACTCGCGGTGTAGGCACCTTGTTCCATTGGATGGAAGATGTACTGCACCTTCTTGTGCTAGTCTCTTGGTTCTGCTGCCACTGATTCTCTTCCATATTTGCTGTTACTTCTTGCTGTCTAGCACTGTCTCAGATGTTACAGCTGTGTGCTGGGTCTAGGTGGTTCTCAGTACAGGGGCCATGGGTCCGAAGAATGTACTCTACACCTAGCTGTTCTTTCTTGATGGGAGTAAGGTCTCCCCTCTGGGATTGGCTGTGTTTTTTAAGCCTAGTGGGATGGCAAAACTGACCAATGCCTTTGTTATGGTTTTATACACCTTGTTTGCATGATCCCACCCCTTCAGGTTTTCCGTGCATCTTATTTGAATTCTTTGGCTGTCTAGTCTACTTGGTGGGCCACAGATTCTTTACTTGCATGCCCTCATCCAGTCTGCATGGGAGTTACAACACCACACATGGCCAAAATGGCTGTATTAAGTGATTCTGTACCACAGTTCCATAATACTAATGATTTGGAGTGGAATGGAAAGTTTAGTAACAGACATCAGTGATAGGGAATGCTTTATTTCATAATCCTAAAACAGAGAATTGGTCAACAAACAGAGAATTAGTCCAACAAAAATGGACTAGACTCAGAGACACAGTGTGACCATGTGATAGGTGTACTTTATGGTTCTGTGCATTTATAGAAGGCTGTCCTACTGGTCTCTTTGTAGGTGGGTGAGAAGAGGGCGGAGACAATGGGGCAGGAGCTTGTTAAGAGGTATGACAAGTATAAAATGAAAAGGAGTGTGCAGTCATGGGGCAAGGAGCGCATAGGAGCTGTAGATAGGCGGGCATGCAAAATTGGGATTGTATGCTTTCACTTAATTACAATTAAAAAAATAAAATAGGGAATTAACCTAAATTTTTGAAAGTTGTTGTTATGTGCTGTTAAGTTGGGTTTGACTCATAGTGACCTTAAGGGCCAGAATAGAACTACCTCATAGGGTTTCTAAGGAGTGGCTGGTAGATTTGAGCTTCCAGCTTTTTGGTTAGCAGCTGAACTGTTAACTACTATGCCATGAAGGCCCCACATTTCTAACAGTAGATGGTTCTTTAAATCATGTGCAGCACATCTGTTTTGTGTAGACAAGTGGTATTCCCTCAGGGCTGCTAATACAGCAGGTGTTTTCTGTAAAAGTATTTAAAGGAGCAGAACTTTGTTTGTCATCAGAGATGATGGAGCCAAATTCTAGTTCCACCTTTGTTATTAAATTTATTTTAAATGTCACGTGATGAGTGTGTTTGTTTTATGGTAAAATCCGAAACAGTGACACAGCATAGGGACTAAGAAGTAAATACTCTTCCCTACCACATCCTCAGCTGTCGGTCACTGCTTCCATTGGGAACCACTGGTGGTAGCTGTATGGCAGCAGTCAGCGCAGGTCTTATTACAGTGAATTATCAGGTGATTTTAGAAAAACATCTTCAGTAAATGACTTTAAATTACTGTCTTAGATAGCTAGTGTTGCTATAACAAATAGCACAAGAGGATCGCTTTAACAAGTAGAAGTTTTCTCTTGGTTTAGGAGGCAAGAAGTCCTAATTCAGGATGAAGAGCCTAGGGGAAGGCTTCTATCTGGGTGGGTGCTGGAAGAAGATCTTTGTCTCTTCAGCTTCTGCTCTTGGGTGTTCTTCATGGCATCTCTCTCTTGCATATCTCTCCCCCATCTCTGCTTACTCACCTGCTTGTTTAATCTTTTATATTTCAAAAGAGATTGACTGAAGACACACCCTAGAATGATAATGTCTCATTAATGTATCAAAGAAAACCCATTCTCCATCGGATTATAACCACAGTTATGAGAACAAGAAAACCCAAACCTGTTGCTGTTGAGTTGATTCTGACTCATAGTGCCCCTAGGAGACAGGATAGAACTGCTGAAAAGAGTTTCTGAGGAGCTGCTGGTATATTCAAACTGCAGACCTTTTGGTTAGCAGTCTTAACCACTGTACCACCAGGGCCACTAGCGTTTTGCAACACATATTTTGGGTGATACATTTCAAACTATAATAGTTCTTCTTCAGCGTTAGGCAGTTTAAACACTATATGTGTTAGAGTTGTTTTCATGTCAGTAAATGTGGAGCTAGTCTATCTAGTGGATTCTGACTCAGGACAGAGTATAACTGCCCCACGGGTTTTCTAAGGCTATAATCTTGTGGAAGCAGACTGCCACATTTTCCTGCTGTACAACCACTGGCGGATTTGAACCACCGACCTTCCAATTAGCAGTTGATCACTTAACCATTGCACCACCAAGGTAGAGCTAGCTTGCTGTTTGAGATCCTTCGCAGAGCATTCTAGTAAGGAAGACACACTGCCCTTTACAGTTTTCACCTGCTAAAAAGAATGTTGCAGTGGCTGCAGTCAAGTATGCTGACTACTCTGCAGGTGTTGGAGGCTTCCTGCAGGATGGGCAGCTGGAAGAGAGAATGTGACCTCAAGGGTGGTGTGTTTGAATGCTGATAGATTCTGGCAGGGTGCCCCGCCCCCTCCTCCCAGACTTGTAAAAATACCCATTGCTGCTGAGAATGCGTGCGTTTTCCATGATGTAAGCAAGACTTGGGGCTGTGTTCGTTTTATATTGTGAAAATCTGGTGGCAAAAATGAGAGCCCTTTATATTTCTGTGTTCCGATTGCTGGTGAGTCTGAGTCAGTTGCATTATTTTGTGGATGTATGTAAAATGGATTTTTGTCCTGTTTTAGTCAGCTAAGCTGCTCTAACAGAAATACCGCAGAGTGGATGGCTTTAACAAAGAAAGATTTATTCTTACACAGTCCGGTAGGTTGCAAGTCCATATTCAGGGTGTCCGCTCCAGGGAAAGACTTTTCCCTTGTCGGCTCTGGAGGAAAGTGCGGTATTGCAGCAGTCTTTGTCCAGGGAGCGTCCTCACGCAAGAACCTCTGGTCTGAAGGACGTGCTCTGCTCCCGGTGCTGCTTGCTTGATGGTAGCGAGGTTCTCAAACTGTCCTTTGTCTCTTTTTCCTTTTATTCCTTGCAAGCTAAAAGCATTAAGGGTGGGGCAAGCCATGCTCCAGGGAAACTCCCCCTACAGCAGGAATTCACAGCCCCACCCTAATCCTTTAACATACAGGTTAGCAAAACCACACAATGGAGGACAGTCCCAACGTGGCTGCACACATTTTTTGGGGGACACAATTCCAACCATGACATGTCCTTTGCTTGTTTTGTTTGAATATATTTTAGATACTTTTTATGTGTTGGGAAACTGTGGTGGCGTGGTAGGTGCGTGCTATGTCTGCTAACTAAAAAAGGTTGGCAGTTGGAGTCGGTCACGTGCTCCTTGGAAACTCTATGGAGCAGTTTTACTCTGTTGTATAGGGTCGCTATGAGTCAGAATCAACTCGACAGCAGTTGGTTTTTGTATTTTGTGCTTAAATTCTTTATGTATACGTGTATGGGTGTGTATGTACATATATGTCTATGTGGCATAATGGTTAAGCATTTGGCTGCTAACCAAAAGGTCAGCAGTTGAAACCCACCAGTGGCTTCATGGGAGAAAAGACCTAGTGGTCTGTTCTCATAAAGATTTATAGCCTTGGAAACCTTGTGGGCAGTTCTCTTCTGGTCTAAAGTGTTGCTGTGACAGAGTCAACTGTGTCTGCAACAACTACATGCTCTGGTATTTATTTTCAGTTGTAATAGTTTAGCAGTGAAGCCTGCATCATTTTTCCTTCATAATCTTTTTTTTTTTAACCTTACTTTAGAAGACTTCATCTGTTACCTGAGTACAAAATTTTAGGTTTCATTTAGTCTAGGGTCGCCATGAGTCGGATCCAACTTGACGGCACTTGGCTGGCTGGCTTTAGTTTAAATGTTTTGTTTTTTTTAAAGTGATGTTTATATCTCTTATTTTTTGTGTATTTTCTGTTGTAGCTGTTTCATTAATTTTAAAATTCCACATGATAGTAATAACAATGAAAACATTGTCATCAGGTTGATTCTGATTCATAGCAACCCCACAGAGTAGGACAGCCCCATGGGGTTTCCACGGCTGCCATCTTTGTGAAAGCAGACTGCCTCATCTTTCTCTCAGGGAGCAACTGGTGGGTTTCAACCACCAACCTTTTCGTTAGCAGCTGAGCACTTAACCACTATGTTGTCAAGGCTCAAGACCTGTTGCCATCAAGTTGGTCCCAACTCAGAGCAACCTTATAGGACACAGTAGAACTGCTGCATAATTTCCGAGAAGTAGCTGGTAGATTTGAACAGCTGACCTTTTGGGTAGCAGCCAGGCTCTTAACCACTGCACCACGAGGGCTCTTTAGAAAACCAAAAAACCAAATCTGTTGCTGTTGAGTCAATTCTGACTCAGAGTGACACTGTAGGACAGAGTAGAGCTGTCCCATAGAGTTTCCAAGGAGCACCTAGTGGATCTGAGCTGTGGCATTTATGATCAGCATCCATATCAGTTAACCCCTATGCCATCAGGGTTTTGTGGGCTCCTTAGAGAAGGAGTAAAAAGCAAAATACTCAAATCTGTTACTGTTGAGTCGATCTCAACTTATAGTGACCCTGTAGGACAAAGAAGAAATGCCCCATAGGTTTTCCAAGTAATATGTGTAACAGTCGGTTTATGTGTGGATTGAAAAGCCCCTTCATTTTGTTTCTTTTCAAAATTTTGTTGACTCTTTGATACATTGTGGATGTTTTTGATATCTCCTATGTTTGAGTTTTGATTGCACCTGTGTTTCTGTAGTCACTGAGGTCTCTGTATCACTGCATCTTCCAGTAGGAACTGGGTCTCTAAATCTTTGGTCATGTTTTTGTTATGCCTCCAGTAAAGTTTCATAACTTCTTCACATAAGCCCGGAATGTGAATAGGTAGCACGGTATGTTTGCTAATGGAAGGGGAGACTATTTGTTGTGTGTGTTTTTATTTTTAACTTACTGTAACTAAAGGGAAAAGAAAACCGTGGTGGCATAGTGGGTTAAGTGCAGCATCTGCTAACCAAAAGGTTAGCAGTTCGTATATGCCAGGCGCTCCTTGGAAACTCTATGGGGCAGTTCTCCTCTGACCTATACAGTCACTGTGAGTAGGATCTGACTCGATGGCAGTGGGTTTAAAGAGAAAATACTGTTTTCAATATATCATTATAGTTAAAATCACATTCTTTTCCAAGGTTGCGATCACATCATCTGTGAATAACAATGGTTCCAGCTCTTTGTTTCTCGTTTTTTTTCCTCTCCTTTTCTCTATTTCCCTGGCCCCATCAAGTGTCCATTGGTGAGTAATGGGAGCACTGACTGTATCTCTTCTGTATCCTTCAGTGATTACTGCTGGGATCATGTTGTTTGCTGAAATGTTTTTGCTTACTAGTCTTCCCATTCAGCATGATTTTTAATTATCAAGTTACTTCTTCAAGGATGTACTACTGTGTTAGTTATGTTTTCTATTTAATTTTCTAATCTTGAGAATTGTTTTATTAGTAAAATTAACCCCATTTTGCCTCAATGTCCACCAAATGAATTATAGGGGTTTTTTTGCATTATATATTTAATGGAGATTGAAGGTAAGTTTCCCGTTTTTCTAATGTTTGTACAGACTGTAAAAATAAACACCAGTTCAACATTTTGTACATGTATAGTTCTATGACATTGGTAATTGAGTTTTGAAATCATTCTTACCCTAGTTTTCTAAGTTGTTTTTCTACCGTTAGCATTATTTCATTGCTCCTAACGCTCCTATCTAGCCTTTCAAGTTGCTGTTGTCTCTTTGATCTTATATAGAGAGATCTTAGAAGAGCTTAATGCTCAAGGCAGGCATTCTTTACTTGTTAAGTTAAACTATTATTTGGTTTTAAGAAGAATTCAGGGGATATTTTTGGTTTAAGGTTTAAATACTGTCTTAGGCGGTAGTTTCAGTGGTGCACAGATCTTTTTCTTATGTTGTATTTAGGTGAAAGTTTATAATTATAGTCAGTTTCTCATACTAAAACCTACACACACTCTGCCATGTGACCCTAGCTACTCTCCCAACACTTTGTCAGCACACTCTTCCCCTCCAGGCCTTATTTCTCATGTCTGGTTGACCATTCTTTGTACCCTTCTGTGGTTCCCTGTCACCTCTGAGCAGGAGCTGTCTGGTTAAGTCTCCTGTATGTGCCCAAGCCAAGAATCATACTCTTCACAAGCATCATTTTATGTCCTGTGTATCAGTTCAGTCTTTAAAGAGTTGACTTCCCTAACGGCTTCAGTTCTGGATCAATGGAGAGTTCAGAGGCCATGTCTTCTGGGGACACTCCAGTCTATCAGAGCATCACATCTGGTCTTCTCACTAGATTTTGAGTTCTGCATCCTACATTTCTCCCTGTCCACCAGGGACTGTTTGTTGAGCTCCCTGTAAGGGCAGTCCTTGGTGGTGGCTGGGCACTAGTTCTTCTGGTTTCATGTTGATGTTGTCTCTGTTGTATGTTGTTGCCCTTTCTGTCTTTGGGTTTGCACTTTCCGCTTGTCATTTTCTTTCTCATTTGCTCCAGGTTGGTAGAGACCAGTTAATGCTTCTTGGATAACTGCCTGGTGGCTTTTAAGACCTCAGACACCAGTCACCAAAGTGGGATGCAGAACATTTGCTTAAAAAACTTTGTTACACTAATTGACTTGGATGTCCCTTGGGTGCACAGATCTTTTGATAGCCCAATATAAAATGGTGTTGTTAAGCAAATTTAAATTAAGTACAATTTATACATTTTCTTTGTAATACAAATACTGAAATACATTTAGGTAAACATGATAATGAAAAGTTCACCCAAAGAACTATCATTTACAGACAACTACTGTTATTAGTTAATTTGAATTTGTGTATGTTTGCATGTATGTGCAAGACTGTACTTTTATAAAAGACCCATTATTTTATAAGTTGTATTTTTTTAACCCTTATAATTTATCTTCCTTGACATGTTTTTTCTATACTCTAACAAGTTGGTACTGCTGCTAATAAGGAATAGGTCATGTTTGCACTTGTGTGTCTACTTTAATGACTTTTTGTATTGTTTCAAGTTATGTTTAACTTGTTTCAGGTGTTCTGTTTCAAATTCTTCTGTTAAGATATCTTTCATGTGTTTGTGTTAATTCACTATTTGATTCTTTAGGTTCAATTCTAAAGCCTGACCACGTGTGTTCAGGTACTGGCACTGTCATTTATTAACTGTTTGACGTGAGGTGAGTTTTTTAGTCTTTGTGATGTAATTTTCTCCTCTGTAAGATGCAAACAGGTTTCTCTGTGACGGACTGTTTTGTTGTTTCATGTGTTAAAACACATCAAGCCGTTAGAATAATGCTTGGCATTATTGTGTACCTCCGAGTCAGTTCTGACACATAGCAACCCTACATGACAAAAGTAGAACTGCTCCATAGGGTTTCCTAGGCAATAAGTCTTTACAGAAGCAGATTGCCAATTCTTTTCTTTTTCAGAGTGGCTGGTGTTCCAAACTGCTGACTTTTTGGTTAGTAGCCTAGCACTTAACCATTGTGTCACCAAGGCTTAACCAAGAAAAACCCAGACTTAGTACTGTAGACTGTATTCCAACTCAGTGACTCTATCAGACAGAGTAGAATAGCCACATAGGGTTTCCAAGGCTGTAATGTTTATGAAAATAGATTGTCACATCTTTATCCCTCAGAGTGGCCAGTAGATTTGAACCGTTGACCTTCTGGTTAGCAGAATGCATAACCACTGTCACCAGAGCTCCCTCACCAGGGTTTAGTTCATGGTAAATGTCCAGAAATTTTGAGTCTTTGCTGTTACTTCCGTCATCCCATTTTTTGGATTCTGACTTTCTTAAAGTACTGTGGACTTGCTTGTATCTGAAGGCAGCACTCCAGCTGGAGCTCATCTGAGAAACTGAATGTTGCTTATTGTGCACTCTTATTGATAGTCCTGTAATCTCTGTAGACTAGCATTTGTGTATTTCTTTTATTATCCACAAAAATTAAATCAACATTGATTTAATAGGTTTCATATTTCTTTATGGATAACTATAATAAACAACAAGAAAAAGTTAGAGATGTATAACTTGCTCAGAATTGTCTTGGGTGGATCTGTGTACACTGACATCAGCCGCATTTACTCTCACACATCTTTCCTCCTCTCATTTTGTGTAAGAAGAACTGTCTCCGTATCTACTTGGTGAGATGTGTTTTTCCATTACAGGGCCTGTTGACATTCAGGGATGTGGCCATAGAATTCTCTCAGCAGGAATGGGAATGCCTGGACCCTGCTCAGAAGGCTTTGTACAGAGATGTGATGTTGGAGAACTACAGGAACCTGGTTTCTCTGGGTGAGTGTAACTTGCCTTGTATATCTTGACGTTTGCCCTTGTGAATCTCTTGGAAGCACCTGCCCTCCATGCGGGAGGTTCACATCTCTGCTCTTATGGCAGAGATTAAAGTTTCAGAAATGAAAAACCTCCTACTGTGGCACCTAGACTTTAATTTTCCCCTTTCTCCAAATGATCTGCCTGCTTTACCCTCCATCACTTGTGGTTTCAGAGCTTTAATAAAGAAAAGACCTGATGGCAGACTTTTCAAATACTCAGTGCTCTGTTTTTTTCTCCTGTGGTTTTCAGTAGTTTTTGTTAAGAGAGCTGTTGTTATTGTTAGGTGCTGTTGAGTTGGTTCTGACTCATAGTGGCCTTATGTACAACAGAAGAAAATGGTGCCTGATTCAGCTCCATGGAAGAGAGCTAGTTACACGCATATGTAAGATAGTCCCTAGGCAGTCCAAAGGAAGCAGTCAGCAGATCAAGTTTGGAGATATTTTTCTAGACCCATCTATGGCATTGTCATATCTTAGCTGAATGAATGGTTTGGAATTTACTCTGGAAAAACTGCAGCACCCCCCCCTTTTTTTCCTTTTCCTTAATAAGCAGGAATCTCAGCTTCTGAGCTGAATATAATCTCCATTTTGGAACAAGGGACAGAGCCCTGGACTGCGAAGGGGAAGGAGAAAAGAGCAAAATACCCAGGTAAGTGGGACTATGTCAAAATGTGAATAAAGTAAGCATTTGGATATAAGAGCTTATGAAAAGATCCATCATTTCATAAGTGTTCTTTTTTTTTTGTTGTTTAATGAAAGTTTACACACTAAATTTGGTTGCTTTTTAATAGTTTTTGTATATATTGTTCAGTGGCTCTGGTTACATTTTCCAAATTGTGCCAGCATTTTTCATATTCCTGTTCTTGTTGTTCTGCTTCCATTAATCCAGTTTTTCTGTCTCCTCTGATCTTCTCTTTTGTGCTTTTGGGTAAATGTTGACCCTTTGGTCTCATATAGATGATTACTTTTTTAAAAGGAGCACAGAACTCATAGATGATATTGTGTATGAGCCAGTCTGTTATCTTAAATGAAAGGTAATCTCTAATTGTACTGTATTGTTACACACATAATGTACATCTTATACCTTTGTTTGCCATACAGAGATATTTTTTGTAAGTGTGCTAGCATAGTGTGCTTTTGAAAATACCTTGTTTGGGGAAGAAACAGTTGGTAAATACACATAATAAACATAGTGAAAGGATGATCATTTTAGTTCAGAATTAAAAGAGTATCTCAGGATGATAGTCTCAGGGGTTCTTTTAGTCTCTCCTGGTCCAGTAAGTGACTTTTTTAAAAATCAGAATTAGAGGGTTTTTTTTTGTACAATTTTTCCCCTTGTTATCCAAGACTATCTGTTGTGTTCCTGATTAGAACTGTTGATAGTGATAGCTGGGCACCATCTGGTTCTGGTCTGCAGTGAGTCTGTGGTTCCTGTAGGGCTGTTAGTTACGTAGAGTATATTCTTAATTGGGTCTGGTTTCCATCTTTCTCTTTAGCTCCAAAAGAGTAAAGACCAATAGTTGTATCTTAGATGGCATACATTTTATTTTTGAACCCTTGAAAATATGCCTTGGCTTTCTTGGCATTATGTTTTTTTTCCTACACTGTAATGTTAATGAATTAATACTACTAAGAATAAGTAACAGGTCATGTTTCTACACAGGGATGTGTGTGTGTGTGCACGCACACATGCCGAAGTACTGAATGACTTTTTATCTTGTTCAAAGTTGTTTACCTTTAAGTTGATTGTGTCTTCTGTTTCGATCCTGTATGTTAACATACTGTTAATGCTATATGCAAGGAAGTCTGCTGTAAGCCAGAGAGGAAGCCACACCATTAAATATTGTTTGGGAAATTGTCCCCAAGTGGGAGGGGTCTGTTGAGAAACAAAAGTTGATTTCTTGCTAGCTCCCAAAAGAAATTTATCTTCTTCCACACACTTCAGATATCACGTATTTGGACATGTGAAAGTTCATCTTCCTGTCCTCAATTGGTATTCCACGTCAAGCAGACATGAAGGCTGATTCTTCAGTATGAGCTACAGCAAGCTGTTCTCTAGTCCCTGAGGCCTCTTTGGTGCCTTGGCTTTGAAGGGGGAGAAAAAGATCCATTGCTGTAGAGTCAATACTGACTCATAGCGACTCTGTAGGACAGATTAGAACTGCCCCAAAGGATTTCATAGGGTATAATCTTTTTGGGAGCATTGTCAGGTGTCTTTTCCTACAGAGTGCTGGTAGGTTTGAACCTCTGACCTTTTGGTTTATGTTTTAACCATTGTTCCACCGGGGCTCTCTGGTCTTTGGCCATAATTCCTCATATGCCTGACATTTGTGGCCTTACTCTTTCCCCCTTAATTTACTGCTATTTGTTTAGTTATCTAGAGTGAATTCTTCCTTAGGCCAGTGCTATCACTTCCTAAGGAGAGCTTAACTCAGTTTCCTAAGGCATTTGACTAACAGTATTATAATCTCATCAGCAATGCCAGTGTTGTTCCATAACCAGAAAAATAAGAATCAAAAGAAATTGGAATATTCTTAGAATCCCAACCAGTGCTCAGCAGTGAGCCAAGTCCATCATGTTACATGAATTAAACATCTCCCAGGGTGAGGCCACTTAGATTTATTACTGGCTTCCAATCTCTCTTGTGAGGTTTAAAAAGCTGGAGTTGTTTCATCAGTCTGTGGCTTCACCCTCTCAAGCATTTAGTATAATTGCACTAAGGGATAATACTGTCTATTGCTCTGATCCTCTTTTGAGGTGTTAATGTAATTTTGGGGCTTGCCTTAAGGCATAATGCATTTTTTTTTTTCATTTCTTTACCATCAGCTGCTGTACTTCCTCTCCATTTACATGCACATTTTTCTGTTTTTGAAAGGGGCATTGGTCTCAGCCACTCTGCTGGAGTAAAGTGCTGACAGCAATACTAATCCATTAAGTGCTCCTTTCAGCCCACATTCCCAGTTACAGTTTCTTGCTTATATATCATTCCTGCTTCCATTACACACAGTTATAGCTCTTGCCCTGGAACCACTGCATCTGGTAAGAGAACACAAAGATGAGGTGATGTGGGAGAAAAATGGAAAGAAAATGCTTCTTGGCTTGAATATATGCATGAGGCTGCCTGGGCGGTTCCTCTCTAGAGGCAAGATGAGAGGGTGGAGGGGGATAGGAGGTGGTTGAATGGATACGGGAAGTACAGGGTGGAAAGGAGGATTGTGCTGTCACAGGGTGCCAGTAGGGGGAAGTTAGAGTGTCGTAGTGGTCCGTGTTCAGGGTTTTATATGGCAAATTGATTTAGATTGCAAACTTTTACTTTAAAGCACAATAAAATATATATTTTTTTATTATGGTTGAAAATGTACATTCCCATATAAATTTGCATGCCCATCTATATGCAACTCCCACTGCTCTCCCTGCCCGGTGACAGCACATTCTTCCTCTCTACTCCATACATGTCTTATCCTCCCAGCAATCTTGTATCCTCTCCTCTCCACCCACTCCCCCAACTCCGGTAGGAGGTCAGCAGGACGACATCCTATGGATGCATAGAACCATAAAGTACACACATGGTATGGTCACTCTTTGTTGCCCAGTCCAATCCATTCCTGTCCAAAGAGTTGACCTCCACTGTGATTCGTGGACAGAGGCAGCATCAGGGCCAGGGGCCATGTTCCCAGGGGAACTCTGAGGCCCCTGGACCATCAATTTGGTCTTTTAGTGGAGATCTCAGAGTGTATCCCTTTTTATTCTTTTGTTGTCAGTGAGACTCAACTTTGTGAGGTAGATTACAGCTGACACGGGTGGTGGCTGGATTTTGCAATCCCACCAAAAGTGTAGGAGAGTTTCAGTTTCTCCACAGCCTCTCCAGCGTTTGTTGTTTTGTGTTTTTTGGATCATGGCCAACCTTGTTGGGATAAGATGGTATCTCATTGTAGTTTTGATATGAATTGCTTTAATAGCTAATGATCGTGAGCATGTCCACATGTGTTTCTTGGCTGCCTTGATCTCCTCTTTAGCAAAGTGTCTGTCCGTCTCCTTTACCCATCACTTAATTGAATTATTTATCTTTTTCTGATTGATATTTTGTACTACCTTGTAGCTTATGGAGATCAGATGTCGGACTGACATAGAGTTGCCAAATATTTTTTCCCATTCTGTGGGTGTTCTTTTAATTCTATTAATAAAGTCTTTGGATGAGCAAAAGTGTTTGATTCTTAATAGTTCCCATTTATCTATTTTCTCTTCTGTTGATTGTGGTTTCTTTGACAGATTTTGGAGTCTGTCCTCATTGTGTATTAAAACTTCCATTGTTGTTCCTACCTTTTCTTGGATGAGCTTTATCGTTTTAGGTTTGATATTTAGGTCTTTTATCCAGTTTGAGTTTTTGTGTAAGGTATAAGATATGGACCTTGATTCAGTTTATTGCAGATGGATAACCAATTTTGCCAGCACCATTTGTTGAAGATACTGTTTTTACCCCCATTTAATGTCTTAGGGCCTTTGTCAAATATCAACTGTTCATAGGCAGATGGTGTCATCTCTGGGGTCTCAATTCTGTTCCATTGATCGATCTGTCTGTTCTTGTACCAGTACCAGGCTGTTTTGACCACTGTGGCAGTGTAGTATGTTCTAAGGTCGGGTAATGAGAGGCCTCCCAGTGTGTTCTTCTTCTTTAGTAGTACCTTACTTATCCAGGGATTCTTCCCTTTCCAAACAAAATTGGTGATTTGTTTCTCCATCTCATTAAAAAATGACGCTGGAACTTGTGTTGGGATTGCATTATACAAATAAATTGCTTTGGGTAAAATAGACATTTTCACAATGTTAAGTCTTCCTATCCATGAGCAGGGTAGGTTTTTCCATTTATCTAAGTCTCTCGTAGTTTCTTATAGTAAGGGCTTGTAGTTCTCTTTGTAAAGGTCTGTTATTTCTCTGGTTAGATTAATTCCTAGGTACTTTATCTTCTTAGGGGCTATTGTAAATGGTATTGATTTGATAATGTCTTCCTTAACAGTCTCATTGTTGGTATATACTGATTGACTTATGTTTATCTTGTATCCTGAGACTTTGCTGAACTCTTCTATCAGTTAGAGTAGCTTACTTATACATTCCTTGGGGTTTTCTGCATATACAGTCATATCATCTGCAAACAGGGAGATTTTAACTTCCTCTTTGCCGATACACATGCCCTTTATTTCTTGGTCTTGTCTAATTGCTCTGGCTAGAACTTCTAGCACAATGTTGAATAGGCGAGGTGAGAGTGGGCATCCTTGTCCAGTTCCTGATCTCAAGGGAAAGTCTTTCAGTCTCTCTCCATTCAGGATGATGTGGGCAATTGGCTTTGTATAAATGGCCCTTATTGTGTTGAGGAATTTGCCATACATGCCCATTTTGCTAAGAGTTTTTAGCATGAATGGGTGTTGGACTTTATCAAATGCCTTTTCAGCATCAATGAACAAAATCAGGTGATCCTTGTCTTTTGTGTTATTTATGTGGTTAATCACGTGGATTGTTTTTCTGATGCTGAACCAGCCTTGCATCCCTGGTATGAATCCCACTTGGTCATGATGGATTATTTTTTGGATATGTTGTTGTATTCTGTTGGCAAGAATCTTGTTGAAGATTTTTGCATCTAGGTTCATGAGTGACATCAGTCTGTAGTTCTCTTTTTTTTGTTGGGTCTTTCCCTGGCTTAGGTATCAGGGTTATGCTGGCTTCATAGAATGAGTTTGGGAGTACTCCATCCCTTTCTGTACTGTGAAATAGTCTCAGTAGTATTGGCAATAACTCTTCTCTAAATGCTTGGTAGAATTCTGCCGTGAAGCCGTCTGGGCCTGGACTTTTTTTTGGTTGGCAGTGTTTTGATGACCTTTTCAATCTCTTCCTTTGTGATGGGTTTATTAAGTTGTTCTGCTTCACATTGTGATAATTTGGGTAGGTGGTATGAGTCAAGGAATTGGTCCATTTCCCCTAGGTTTTCAGATTTGTTAGAGTACAGTCTTTCATAGTATTCTGTTATGATATTTTTGATTTCTGTTGCATCTGTGGTGACAACTCCCCTCTCATTTCTAATTTGGGTTATTTGTTTCCTTTCCTGCTTTTCTTTAGTCAGTTTAGCCAGTGGTTTGTCAATTTTGTTGATCTTTTCAAAAAACCGGCTTTTGGTCTTTTCAATTTTTTCAATTGTTTTTCTATTCTCTAATTCATTTAGCTCTACTCTAATCTTTATGATCTCTTTTCTTCTGGTGCCCAAGCGGTTCCTCTGTTGTTCTCTTTTTACTTGTTCAAGCTGTAGAGTTAGTTCCTTGATTTGGTTTCTTTCTTCTTTCCAAATGTGTGCATTTATGGAGATAAACAGACCTCTGAGCACTGCTTTGGCTGTATCCCATAGGTTCTGGTAGGAAGTTGTTTTAGGCAGCTAGGGCTGCTCTAACAGAAATACCACAGTGTGGATGGCTTTAACAAAGAAAGATTTATTCTTACACAGTCCGGTGGGTTGCAAGTCCATATTCAGGGTGTCCGCTCCAGGGAAAGACTTTCCCCTTGACGGCTCTGGAGGAAAGTCCGGTATTGCATCAGTCATTGTCCAGGGAGTGTCCTAACGCAAGAACCTCTGGTCTGAAGGACGCGCTCTGCTCCCGGTGCTGCTTGCTTGATGGTAGCGAGGTTCTCAAATTGTCCTTGGTTCTTTTTCCTTTTATTCCTTGCAAGCTAAAAGCATTAAGGGTGGGGCAAGCCATACTCCAGGGAAACTTCCCCATAGCAGGAATTCACAGCCCCATCCTAATCCTGTAACATACAGGTTAGCAAAACCACACAATGGAGGACATTTCCAAGATACTGGGAACCATATCCCAGCCACATGGCTGCACACATTTTTGGGGGGACACAATTCAAACCATGACAGTGTTTTCGTTCTTATTGGAATCCATGAATTTCTTTATTTCATCCTTGATTTCCTCTATAACCCATGTTTTTTTTGAGCAAGATGTTGTCCAGTTTGGATATCCAATTTTGCCAGCAGCATTTGTGGAAGAGATTGTTTTTACCCCTTTGTCGAATATCACCTGTTCATAGGCAGATGGTGTTATCTCTGGGTTCTCAGTTCTGTTTCACTGATCTATCAGTTTCTTTTTGTACCAGTACCAGGCTGTTTTGGCTACTGTGGCAGTGTAATAGGTTCTAAAGTCGGGTAGTGAGAGGTTTCCGAGTGTGTTCTTCTTCAGTAGTGCTTTACTTATTCAAGGCTTCTTCCCTTTCCAAACAAAGTTGATTATTTGTTTCTCCATCTGATTAAAAAATGTCACTGGAATTTGTATTGGGATTGCACTATGTAAGTAGATTGTTTTGGATAAAATAGACGTTTGCACAATGTTAAAGTCTTTCTATCCATGAGCAGGGTAGGTTTCTCCATTTATGTAAGTCTCTGTTAGTGTCTTGTAGTAAGGTCTTGTAGTTCTCTTTGTAAAGGTCTGTTATTTCTCTGGTTAGATTTATTCCTATGTACTTTATCTTCGTTGGGGCTATAGTCAATGGATCTTGTTGTTGGTATAAAGGAATCCTACTGATTTACTTGTTTATCTTGTATCCTGAGACTTTGCTGAACTCTTCTATCAGTTTCAGTAGTTTACTTATAGATTCTTTAAGATTCTTGTTTAGTGCTATCATTGTGATACATTTATTTTTGTGTTGATGTTTTCTCTGTTCTTATTAATCTTTTTTTTGTGAGTTGATTTTTCACCTTTTTCAGGGTTGGTTTTATGGTTGTTGAGACTCCTATATGACATTTCTTGATTTGATATGTTACGTCTTTATTGCGCTTTATGGCTTCCCCTGTGATACCCCTTAATACATAAACCCAATTTTAATTACTACCAGTCTTACTAACTTCTCCATCTGGAAGGACTATAACGACTGTAGTACATCCCTCTTTTCAATACGATATCATCATAATTTGCATGATCTGATCACTGGATCATTTCTTTCACTATTAGAGCTTTGATTGAGTTTGGAGCCTTCCCTAACTGAGTGGATTTCTGGGTGGTGTGTCCTGAATTTGCTTCTAAAATGTAAAGTCAGTGGTTTTGTTCTCCTAAGCCAAGAGATTCTTTCAGTATTTCTTGTAGCTTTGATTTGGTTTTTACAAATTCTCTGAATTTCTGTTTATCTGCAGATGTCTTAATTTCCTTTTCGTATTTGAAAGATAGTTTTGCAGAATATATAATTCTTGGTTGGCAGTTCTTCTTCAAGGCTTTGAATGTGTCATGCCACTGTCTCTGTGCCAGCATTGTTTTGGCTGAGAAATCTGACAAAAGCTTACAGGGTTTCCCTCTGAATGTTGGCTTTGCTTTTAGTGTTGCTGCCTTTAAGAGTTTCTGTTTTGTTAAGCCAAGCCAGCCAAGTGCTATTGAGTCAGATCCGACTCATGGCGACCCTAGGGCTTGATTATAATATGTCTTGGAGTCTTTCTTTTGAGATCTGTATTGAGTGGCATTCAGTATGCATTTTGGATATCTCTGTTCTCTTCTTTCATAATTTCTGGGAAGTTTTCTGTCAGCAGCTCAGCAACAATACTTTCTGTGTTCTCAGATGTCTCACCCTGTTCAGGAACTCCAGTTAATGGTAGATTGTTCTTCTTAATAGAGACCCACATGCTTGTTAATGCTTCTTCATTTTTCTTGTTTCTTTTCTCTGATTCCTCCTCACAGGTGATGGGGTCAGTAGCTCTGTTTTCCAAGTCGGAAATTCTCTTTTCCATTTGTTCCATTCTGTCTTCTTGGCTTTGAATTGAAGTTTGTCTGTCTTTGATTTTGTTCTTGATCTGTTGGATTTCAGAGTACTGGTGTTCCATCAGGTCGAACAGCTTGCTTAATCTTTCATTTTACTCTGTTGCATTTTGTATAAGGTCTAGGAGGGCTCCCTATATAATCTTTTTGTATTCACGTTGCAATAGTTTGAGACAGATTTCTTCATCAGGAAAGTTCTTTGGTTGTTTCTTTTGGGGCCTTCTGAAGCCATTGGTGATGGGTTACACTTATATCCAGAGTTTGTTGCTTTTGGGGCGTCATGTGAGTCAATAGAGGCTGATAGAGATGCTATGAAGAGGCACTGCAGTTGTTTCTCTAGGCCGTCTTAAAATGAAAGATAAAAGGTATCTGACAACTTCGAAAGTCATTCAGGTTTTCAGCTGGCAAAGTAAGCACCTCTGTATCCAACCCCTGATGTTACAAACTAGTTCAGAATACAGTGACCTCTGCTGCTGAGCCCCAGCCATAGGCGACACTGTGTAAAATACTCCTTTTCTGACGGAAAAGCGCTCTCCTCTGGGGAGGCGCTGCCTCCCAGCCTAAGAATTAAGTCTAGCTGAGGCCTCCATATGGTTAATCCACCTCCTGGTGGAACAAGATGGCATCCTGCACAAGCTCTCTACCTGCCCCAGTACAGGCTACTCAATGGCAGAGGCACAAAGAGAGGCCAAAGGTGCCGAGATGCACAGCATCTAAAGTTGGGCTCTCAAAATCTGACAATTTAGCCTGCTGAGTCCACCAGCTGTGCATCTGAGATTAGCTGCTAGTCAAGTCCCAGCTTCGCCCACCTGCTAAGACAGAGAAAAAAGTGTTAAAATGGTGAGTTACCTTCGGTCTGTGAAAGCCAGCAGTCAACCAAGAGTGGGAAATGGCAAAAGAGAGGAGATTTTACTTTCAGTGGTATGAAGTCCAAATTAACAGCTCTGTGCCATGTGCTAGGGCTCAGTAGGTGCCCAGAAGGCTCCATTTAATTATCAATTCAGGTTTTGGTTTCCTGAAGGAGTTAAGGAGATGTGTGTTTAGTCTGCCATTGTGACTCTGCCTCCTGTAGCTTAACAATCTGGTCTTTCGAGTCTGACCGTGCCGATCACTGGGAGTGGGCATAATTTATTTTATTTTTTGTTGTTGAAAATATACACAGCAGAACACCATCAATGTGACAATTTCTGCAAGTACAATTCAGTGACGTTGATTACATTCTCCCAAGTTGTGCAACCATTCTCTTCCTTTTCTGCGTTGTTCTTCTTCCATTAACATGAACTCACTGCCCTCTAAGTTTCTTATCTCTTGTCTTTTGAGTTGCTGTTGTCCTTTTGATCCCACATAGGTAGATCTCCAGAGAGCACGATGCTTAAGGCAGACCTCTGTTACTAGTTAACCTAAACTGTTTTTCAGTTTAAAGATGACTTTAGGGGATGTTTTTGGTTTAAGGTTTAAGGATTATCTCAGGACAGTAGTTTCAGGAGTTCATCCACCCTCCATGGCTCCAGAAAGTTGAGAGTCCATGACAATTTGAAATTCTGGTTTTTGTTTTCCTCTTTTTGATCGCTATTCTTCTAGGGAATCTTTGATCAGAATGTTCATTGGTGGTAGCTGGGCACCATCCAGTTGTGGGCTCATGGCAAAGGAGGCAGTTGTTCATGGAGGCAATTAGCTACGCATTACCTATCTTTATCCTCCAGTTCTTGACTCTCCTCCTTCCTCTTGCTCCAGATGAATAAAGACCAGCTGTTGTGCCTTGGGTGGCTACATGCAAGGGTTTAAGACTCCAGGCACTCCAAAATGAACTGGGAGCTAGAACAAAAGCAGTAAACAATGTTATTGGGCCACTTAACTGGGAGATTACATGAAAAATCGTGAGTCTAACCTTCCAAATGAAGGAACCAAATCTCATGAGGTGTTTGGTTGTATATAAGCAACCTCAGCAGCTACTATTCATTGTTGTTGTTGTAATAAATATATCTATCACACAATTTTTGCCAGTTCAGCTTTTCACTGATGTATAACATATTGACAGCAATTATATTCATTGGCTGTGAAATTGTATCTTTAATCAGCGTGATTTTTTTTCCATCATAAACTGAAACCTACCACTCTAAGCAGTAACTCCCTTTTTCTCACTCTTCCCCACCTCTAAGAAACTTAAAGCCTTATTATTGGCCTGTTATTGTCAATTTATGTAAGTGAAGTCATCCAGTGTTTGTCATTTTCTGGTTGCTTTATTTCACCAAGCATAGTATCTTCAAGCTCCAGCCATACTGTAGCATGTGTTGAAACTTCTGGCTATTAGGAATAATGCTGGAGTGAATTTTGGTATACAAGTATCTGCTTAAGTCTCTGCTTTGAAGTCTTTTGAGTCTGCTGTATTAGTTTTGAACCCATGGGCACATTAATTGCTATAGAACCTTCTCAACACCCTACACTGCACACAACCATCTAAAAACAATTCTTCCACAGTACACATGGCTCAGAACAGCATCATGGTGTGGTCATTGTCTAACTCAACACATTCAGGGAGTGGTGCATGACAACATCATCAAGAGGGGTTGACTGAGTAACACTGTCAAACAGCTCAAGTCCTGTATGCCACTGTTTTAGTCAGCTAGTGCTGCTCTAACAGAAGTACCACAGAGTGGATGGCTTTAACAAAGGAAAGTTTATTCTTACACAGTCTGGTAGGCTACAAGTCCAAATTCAGGAAGTTTGCTCCAGGGGAAGGCTTTCCCCCTTGTCGGCTCTGGAGGAAAGTCCAGTATTGCATCAGTCTTTGTCCAGGGAGCATCGTGGCACAGGAACCTCAGGTCTGAAGGATGTCCTCTTCTCTCGGTGCTGCTTTCTTAATGATGTCAGGTTCCCAATTCTCTGCGTGCTTCTCTTTCCTTTTGTCTCTTGTAGGATGAAAGGATTAAGGGTGAGGCAAGTTATACTCCAAGGAAACTCCCTTTAAACAGTGGAGCAGGGAGGTAATCCTATGAAGGGATTTATAGTCCCATCCCAGTCCTTTAACATACAGCACAGGAAAATCACAAAATGAAGGATAATCACAAAATATTGGGAATCATGGCCCAGCCACATGGCTACATGTATTTTGGGGAGGGCACAGTTCAATCCATGACAGCCACTTAAAACATTTTTAATTTCTTTGGATTTGCTGGGAACTGTTATAATGTATACTGCCTGACTGGACAGTGGTACCTAGTGCTTAAGAACATGTTTGAACTTGTAGACCATGGTTCAAATCCTGTTTCTGTCACTGATTATCTGTGTGAAGTGGAGTTAGCTATATAACCTGGGGGGCCTACTGTTACAAATTTACCTGAAGGATTTTTTAAACAAGTTAATGCTGTTACATGGCCTAGAAAGTGCCTGTTTTGAGTGTTAGGCCTCAAATGGCACCTTCTTTAGGTAAAGTATATCAGCTTGTGTTATGTTTGGCATTGACCTTTGTCTGCTTTCTATCTTGGGTTTTTATTTAGTAAGTTGATCCATAGTATTGTTATCTTTGACCTTAGATAATAAACTTTCAAAGCATGTGTTCTGTACTACATATACTTTCTGGCCAAAGAGCTAGCTAGATAAAGGGCATACCACAGTTAAGTTGTTACTGGATTTATTAGCTGTTACGTAGGTATAAGCAAAAAATCATAATTGTGATTGCAAGGCAAGCCAAATCCTCTCAGCTTATACTAAATTTCTAGATAGCCAGTAGGCCATTAAAAAAGTAACCAATACTAAAAATGAGTACCCAGAATATCATGTCATTTTGATCAGAGCTTGAACACATGTTAGCACCTGAGAAAGTAGCTGTTGCTACTTAGAACAAGAAACAGACAGCATACAAAACATGCAGGCCCTCTTGGGTGAATAGCCATCCAGGTGGAGATGACAACTTTTGCACCTGCACTGTATTCTGTGCTGTGGGTGACTGACTCAAAAAAAGCCTATGCCTGTCTCCTGTCTGCCCTCTCCAGCCAGATAGGCCAAGTTAGGTGGACTATACATGATACTTCCACCTAGTACCATACCTCAGAGGGTGTGGGGCAGTGGAAGTCTCATCTTACTTCCTCCCTTGCTGAGGTTTACAGACAAGGTGATGCATTGGGTGCTCCCAGTTAATGCATGTTGAATTTTTATCTACCCATTTTACAAAGATGAAATGTGTCTTAATTGCTAAGGCTGTTTTCAGGAACCAGAGACAAGAGGCCAAACTTAGTTCTTTGCCCTGTGGTGACTTCTGACTGCCAGTCTTGATTCTTTATAGTATCATGTGTTTACCTTAACATAGTATTTGAAACTCAAGGAATTTTGGACATGCTTTTCATTCCTCACACTGTGTACTTCTTGAACAGAATTTCTTTCTTTCATTCTTAAGGAAAAATTCCTCATAATTTTGCTGACTGTGATTTTTGTATAATTGCTGTTCGTTATTATGTACCTGCTAGATTTGTGAAGAGTTAAGGGAATATTTTATCCTTATGATTTACAGATGATGGTTTTTCAGTGTTTGTTGGGGAATATGATCACCATTCACCAATTTCTTACATTGCAAAAAGCTAACTGCTGGAGTATAAGTAGTTTTATGAGGGTACAGCCAACGAGAATAACAGTGCAGAGGTATATTTGTTTTTCTTACAGTGGCATTATAGTTTTTTCCGATTTTCTCAGTGTTGTCTTTATTTTACAGCTCCTAGTTGTCATTTATTCTCATTCATTTGATATGTTCATTGTATGTTATTTACCATTTCATTATATAGTGTTGTGCTTTAGCATTTGTTTGTATATAGTAATTATATAGTATATGGTAAAATATAGTATATAATAAGTAGTAAAAACATGTATATATTTCTCTTCAAACATGAGAAAGCCATATGGCTACTGCTGATTGGTGTATGGTTTGAGATGGTGATCCAGAAAACCTCCTTCTTTTAGTGCTAACGTGACTTCACACAAAACCCAGTGCCATCAAGTTGATTCTGACTCATAGTGACCCTATAGGGCAAAGTAGAACTGCTCCATAGAGTTTCTAAGGAGTGCCTGGCGAATTCAAACTGTTGACCTTTTGGTTAACAGGCATAGCACTTAACCACTATGCTACCATGGTTTCTAACATAATTTTATGTATTGTGAATTGTTTGATCAGAGGGTGTTTGAACCTAGACTTTCTAAAATTAATTTCAATAGCATTTAATCATTCTTTATTCAAGACTCTCTTCCTTTTGTGTTCCTAAACATCTGAAGACAGTGGTTGAGAAATTTCATAACTATTAATTATATGCATTACTTTTGGTATAATTTTGTGTCTTTCAGTATAAAATACTTGTTTTCCAATGGCGGTTAATAAGAAACCTGTGTTTCTTTCTTTTAGATGTCTCTGCTACATGTGTGAATAAGATATTATCTGCAAAAGAGAACATTAATAAAGGAGAATTACTCAAAACAATGATGAATGGCAGTGAGGATTTTGACTTTAGGAAAGTCAGGGAAAATGTACATGAATTTGCGAGTCAGTGGGGAGATGCTGGAAAAAATCACAAAGGTGTGACTACGACTCTTAACAAGAATTTCGCTTGTAGAAAAGATCAATGTGATAAAATACATATGGGAAACAAGTACATGAAATGTTTTGAAAATACAATTGGATTAAGGTTTCAGTTACATCTGGATGAAATACAGAATTGTCCAACTGAAGAGAAAATGTATCAGTCTAATCAAGATGAGCAGTCTGTCAGTAATGGTTCTTCAGTCCCACCACTTCAAACACTTTCTCCCAGTCTGAAAACCAACATTTGTAATAAATATGGGGAGGTTTTTATGCATCCTTCATTGCTTACACAACACCAAAAAACACATGTTAGAGAAAAACCTTATAATTGTAATGAATGTGGGAAGGCTTTTAGCCAAAGGTCAACGCTTGTTAACCATCAGAGAATTCATACTGGAGATAAACCATATGAATGTAATATATGTGGCAAGGTCTTTACACAAAATTCAAATATTGCATTTCATCTGAGAACCCATACTGCCGAGAAACCTTATAAATGTAAAGAATGTGGTAAGGCATTTATACATAATTCAAGCCTTGTGGATCATCAGAGAATTCATACTGGAGAGAAACCTTTCAAATGTAATGAGTGTGGCCAGGCTTTTATCAGACGTTCGCAGCTTTGGGATCATGAGAGACTTCATACTGGAGAGAAACCGTACAAATGTAATGAATGTGGGAAAGCCTTTAACCGTGGCCCAAACCTTACTACACATCAGAGAATCCATACTGGTGAAAAACCATATAAATGTCATGTCTGTGGCAAGGTCTTTAATCAGAATTCACATCTTGTGATTCACCAGAGAATTCATACTGGAGAGAAACCTTACAAATGTAACGAATGTGGTAAGGCTTTTATTTATAGATCAAGCTTTGTCAAACATCAGAGAATTCATACTGGAGAGAAACCTTACAGATGTAATGACTGTGGCAAGGCTTTTACCTGTGGCCAACACCTCACTAGACATCAGAGGGTCCATACGGGAGAGAAACCACACAAATGTAGTGTGTGTGGCAAGGCTTTTATTCAAAAATCAAAACTTGTGCGACATCAGAGAGTTCATACTGGGGAGAAACCTTACAAATGTAATGAATGTGGTAAGGATTTTATCCATAGTTCAAGCCTTGTGCAGCATCAGAGAATTCATACTGGAGAGAAACCATACAAATGTAATGAGTGTGGCCAGATGTTTTTTACACACTATCAACTTTGGTATCATGAGATAATTCATACTGGAGAGAAACCTTACAAATGTAATGAGTGTGGCAAAGCCTTTAACCTTGGCTCAACTCTCAATACACATCAGAGAATCCATACTGGAGAGAAACCATATAAATGTAATGTATGTGGCAAGGGCTTTATCCAGAAATCACAACTTGCAAATCATCTGAGAATTCATACTGGAGAAAAACCTTACAAGTGTAATGAATGTGGGCAGAGTTTTTTTACAGGCTCTCAGCTTTGGTCTCATGAAAGAATTCATACTGGAGAGAAACCTTTCAAATGTAATGCTTGTGGTAAATCATTTAATCGGAGCTTGCAACTCACTAGACATCAGAATATACACCTTGGAAAGAAACCACATGTGTAATATGTATGCCAAAGGTTTTTTTTTCCCCCAGAGATCACAACTGGTGGAAATCAGAGAATTTACACTGGATAGAATCCTTACTAATGCAGTGAGTGCATCAGACTGTGTATCTTTGTGAAAAAAGAAACTTCCTCAAAATAATGTGTGTGGCATGGCTTTTAACCAAAATTCTGGCAATGTGGAACAATAGAGAATTGATATTGTAGAGAAATCTTACAAATGCAGTGAATGTGGTAGGCTTTCTTGACTAGTCACACTTTTGGGGTAATGATAAAATTCACACTAGAGAGAAGCTCTACACATATAAGGAGCACACCAAGGTTTTTATACAATAGTCTGACCTCAAGCTTTGCCAAGAATTCACAAAAGAGAAAAACTGTACTGGTGTAATGAATGTGAATCATTTAACCACTTCTCACAGTGGACTACAAATCAGTTCATGCTAGGGGGAACTAAGTTTCTATTCCGTAAAGATTAACCTCAGATATTACTTGCTGTAGAGTAATTTCTAAATCTGTTACAACTCATGAAATTATGTCTGTCAGGGAGGAAAGTGTATGGTGGAAAGGTCTGGTTATCTTCAACTTGTAAAGTATTTCTATTCGGTTATTTGTGGTTTCCTGAAAAGACTGCATCATTATTCATGACTTTCAACCTGAGGTTTGAAGTTTTGCTTTCACTACTGACCTTTTCATGTGTCACTGTGATGCTCTTCAGGAAGAGATTAATGAGATGAAAGGGCCTACTTTATTAGATTAAATTCACTCATATTTATATTCCCTGGAATAACAAGGATACTGCATTTTAAGATACAGTGTGGTAGAAATTTGAGTGTATGGGATGGGATACAGGATGATGAAAAGTTATGACTTATGTGATCGTGATTAATGTGTACAAGAACCTCTTCTCTAGAGGGTTACTGTGGAATATAGGACAGGATTGCTCTACCAGCTGACAGAGTAGACCAGGACATTGAGAAACAGGTCTTGGTGGGAAGGGAGTGATAGATTACCAAGAATTGCGTGTGTGGTTGAAGAGATGCTAGGTACTGTCAAGTCATTTCCAACTCATAGCAATCTATATACAATTCTTTTCCATGATGAAATCATACAGTATTTGATTCTGGGAATATATATCCACAATTTGCTGTTGAGCCATTTTGCATTTTGCCTCTGGATATTTACTTGACTATAATGCAGGTTCTGTAGCAGGGCTATTTCTAACTCTGACTTACTAAAACTTCCCTCAGTATACATGGATACTTACTGCATGTGGTAAAAGTGATACAGAGAAAAAGAATTCTAAATTCATTTGAATTGTAATAGCTGTGAATAGCAAAGATTTATGAGAAAATGTTATTCTTGGAAACTGAAGAGAGAGCAGTTAATCACAAAGAAAAGTTTAATCAAAAGAACCCGAACTGCACGTGCAGATTCACGTTTAACCACTGGCATTGCATTTTGGTACTCTTTTATTTAGAACGTGTCATAGCCTCATGTTTAATAAAATTTAACCTTTTTTTCATAACCCTGAACAGATTATGTTCCTTTTGCCAACACAGTTATATCTCACCTCACAGTGGCAGTGCACCTTTGGACTCGCAAGGTTGAAATGGCATATATCACAATTACTGCTATGGTGAAATCACACAATTCTGGGAATATATACCCAAAATTTGCACTTGAATTATTCCTTCCACACCTTGCTTCTGGATATTTATGTAGATATAATGCAATTTCCATAGCAGGGCAATTTATTACTCTGACTTCCTGAAACCTGCTTCACTATTCATGGATATTAACTGTATGTTTGTATTTCCACATGCGCTTCGTTGTGTCTGAATTAAATGTTGGTATGTGTTGGCTTTGATGATTTACATGAGGTGAAAGATATAAACACATTAAGCATGTGAATGTTAGGAATGAAAGGAAATACTCAGAATAACAATTTTTTCTCATTGGAGCATTCAGAGAAATACTACGAATAAGGCATGTTCGTAAGTTTCCCCAAAAGACAAAAAAAAATTTTTTTTTTTTTTTGGAATACAGACTTGCAGAAACTCCCTAATTGTTTTTTGTTAAATTACTTTGGTGGCCAGTGTGGGATAACAAGATGAACTCAGATTCCTTGAATTGCCATAAGAAAATACCCAAGTGGGGTGGTTTAAAATAACAGAAATTTATTCTCAGTCTGGAAGTTGGAATCATGTGCATTCTCTGAGTTGGGTCCTTCCGGAGTACTCCGAGGGTGTCCATTAACTTGCCTAAGTTTCTGATTCTGGCCTTTGATGTTCCTTGGTTTTTACATACATTTTTCCAGTCTACCTACATAGTGTTCTCGTTGTGTGTCTGTGTCTTTTCTAAGGACCAAAAGGATTCAGGCTCACCCCAGTCCCCCAATATTGACTAATTGTGCCTACAGTGATCCTCTTTCCAAGTAAGGTCATGTTCACAGGTGCCACTGGTTAAGAATGGAGCATATTTTTGGGAGTCACATTATTTAAGCTATGAATAGACTCACAGCCAAAATTTGGTTTGGTTGTTGAGAGTGATAATGCCATATACCAAAGGGGCATGAGAATTTTTTTTTGCTCACAGAACAGGGTAGCCTTCCCAAGATGATCCCATAATGGTTGGGAGTTTTTGGTTGATGGGCGTGGGGTGGTATGAGGGTACTTGGGCATGGTTTGAAACTTCTGCCAATGACAAGGGAAGGACCACTTGAGTGTTTTTCTTTTTTTGTTTGTTTAGTCACAATGCCTACAAGTAGGCAGACCAGAAAGAGGGGGGAGGTTTAAAGCTGTAAATGGTGAAACATCAAAAAGTGCAGTCAGATTTGGTTAATACAACACTGAGGGATCTAGAAGCTAGTGACTTTTTGCTGGAGAAAGACTAATTTCATGCCAGTGAGTTAACTACATGCCCTTTCCTGTTGCATACAGGAATCTTTGCAAAATATGATTGTTTCAATTGCTTCGCAAATATCTTTAGAGAAAATTGCCTGAGATACTTTTATAGTTTCACAAAAATCAATTCATAGAAGTGTTTATAAAACAATATTTCAGCAATTTTACTGAAAGTGCAATTTTTGAAAGGCTATAAAATTGTCAGTTTGAAGTATGTTGTCTCTTACTAGTGCTGCTGTAACAGAAATACAAGTGGATGGCTTTGACAAACTTTCTCAGAAAGGTAGGCTAAATGTCCAGATTAAGGGTGTCACCTTCAGGGGAAGGCTTTCTCTTTTGGGTCTGGAGGAGGGTTCTTGTCATCAATCTTCCACTAGGCGCTTCTCGGCTGCATGGACCACAAGTCCAAAGGATCCGCTCTGCTCTGCACCGCTCCTGGTGCTTTTTTCCTGGTGATAGTGAGATCTCCAACCCTCTTTGCTTTCCTTTATATCCCAAGAAATTGTCTCAAGGCAAAATACTATCTTGTGGAGTCCTACCTCACCTACTGGCCTGCTGTTCATACCCCCTTTATTAACATCATAGAGGCAGAATTTACAACAAACAGGAAAATCACACAATACCAGGAATCATGGCCCGGCCAAATTTGTACATTTTGGGGGATCATAATTTAATCCTTGACATGGTAAATTTGTGATTTTTTTTAAACTAATTAAAAAAAAAATTGTCCTCACCATTGCTGTTTTCTTCCATCCATTTTAAACCTGATTTATATGTTTAATTTACATTTCTTCCACTTGTTACTCCAGTGAAAAATAGAGGATGTGTCAATAAGGGTTTGTTTCGAGTCTTTTTGACAGAACAAACATAGGTGCAAAGTAGGTCTTCTGTAAATATGAAGAAAATCCCATTAAATCTTTAGTTAAATGAAAGAAACATCAAACTACAGTATGTAATATGGAGGGAAGAGCCTTCAAATCTCGCACTGGGATTTTGGGAATAAAATACATTTACTTTAACATTATCTGTCCAGTTTCTCCCCTTTCTTGCCATTATCAAGATCTCTTGCCTTCATCAATGCAGTCGATTCTGGATCCTGTATTTCAAAGTCTTTTAGGTCAGTGTAATTATCAGAAAAATAATTTTAATATGTAATTTTTGGTAGATACATAGGTTACAAAACATTTGTAATTTCAACCATCTTTACATGTGCAATCAACATGAATTATGTTCCTCACGTTTTTCCACCATCACCCTTATCTACTCCCAAGTTTTCCCATTGCCATTAAGAGAAGCACAGTGTCTCCCACCACCTCCCCATTGTGTCTGAAAACAAAACCGTTCCAGACACTTAATACGCAAATGGGTTATTTTCACTCAGTTGGACTATTCTGAGTTGCACAACATTGCTTTTAATGACCATGTGGTAAAATTCGAGCCCAAGTGGTATAGTGATCAAGAGCTTGCTGATAGCTAGTCGTTCAAATCCACCAGCTACTCATAAGTCCTATGGGGGCAGTTCTACTGTGTCCTACAAGGACTTTAAGTTTGTGAACTCATCCTGGACAAAGTGCTACATACCTCGTTAATAAATATCACTCCAGTCACCTTCAAAGTACTCCCCTTGAGAAGTTAGGCACCAATGCCAGTGCTTAGTATACCCTTCAAAGCAGTTTGGGATCTTTTTTTTCCTGGAATGGCCATCATGTCTGTCATTGTATTACTTGTGATGTCCTGAGTGACATTAAAATGTTTTCAATATTTATCTTTGGATAAAGGAAAAAAGTCACTGAGCCCCAAATCAAGTAGGAAAGGTGTTCCAATAGTTATTTGTCTCCTGGCTAAAAACTCCCTCAAAGACAACTATGCAGTTAAGTTTGTGAACTGGCCACCATGCCGCCGTGCACAATGGTCATTGCATAAAGAGTTCCAAAACTGCTTTCAAGGGTTGACTGGATGCTAGCATTTGTGCTTGGCTTCCCAAGGAGAGTACTTGGAAGGTGACTAGTGATACTGAGCAGTGCACTTGGAACAATTAAGTCTGCACACTTAATTACATTGTCGAACCTCGTATAGGTTTGCTAGGAGTTGGAATCTATGGCAATAGGTTTTATTAATTTTTTTGTTCCTGTGTGTGAAATTAAGAATGCAGATGCTCCCGTTTTAATTGTTTCTCCATCTCAAAAATGGGAAGTCAATACTCTTGACTTTAAATGGTTTGGCCTAGAAGTGAGAAATTACTTCCTCTCATGCCCCATTCAACAAAACTAGTCATGTGGTCTTGCCATCGTTCAAAATGGGTTCCTAACAAAGAACCACATGTCTATGTACAGTGAAGCTGTTAAAACAACAAAATTAGATTTTAATGCGGACTGATCTCTATTGTATGTAAAAAATAGTATTACATACAGAGTTCTTGTTCTTTGTTGCCACTTAAGTTGATTCCAACTCATGGTGACAATATGCAGAGTAGAAATGCTTTGTTGGGTTTTCAAGGCTGTGATCTTTTGGAAGCAGGTCAGCAGGCCTGTCTTCTGAGGCACCTCTGGATGGCTTCAAAATGCCAGTCTTTCAGCTAGTAGCTATGCACTTAATTGATTTTGCCACTCAGTGTTGTGTACGTGTTGTAATAAATTTAAAACTAAACCACTCCATATTTAACGTTTGAAAACAGATTTGAAAGCTATGTTATTTTTAATATAATTTTTATTAAGACTCATATTTTACATTTGGAAAATGAAATAAAAAATATTTGAACTTGTAAGAATTATTTGACTTTTTTGGAACTAAACAATAACAATTTTAAGAATGTGTTCAACTGAATATATTCCAAGTTCATGGAGAAACCCTTTTGAAGTCTCTGTTGCTTCACTGGTAGTGTTTAATGTAGTGTTCCCAGGCATGTAAAAGTCTTTGATTTATGATAGCAACTGTTACTACTAACAGTTATAGTCAAATGTGAAAATACATTGGAGATGGGAGAAACAGCAAAAATCCTTTTGCATATCTCTGCCACTTTGGGATGGGATGGCATCGCATGAAAAAAAGTGGGTTACTTTCTTCTGCTGTAGAATCTGAGGATCTACATTAAGGTGTGGAGAACTGTTTTAATTTGCTTAGAGTTAGCTAGAGCTGGAGAGTAATTTATCTGTAAATTAGAAAATACTGAGAATTGCTGCGTTGCTAATTTTTGTTTCATTTTGAACACCCAGGAGACTCAGCCATGGTCCTGTGGATAAAGAAAAAAGTGTATTGGTATAATATGTAAATATGGTATGGAGTGTTTTAGTCAGCTAGGCTGCTCTAACAGAAATACCACAGAGTGGATGACTTTAACAAAGAAAGAGTTATTCTTACACAGTCTGGTAGGTTGCAAGTCCATATTCAGGGTGTCCACTCCAGGGAAAGACTTTCCCCTTGTTGGCTCTGGAGGAAAGTCCGGTATTGCATCAGTCTTTGTCCAGGGAGCATCCTGACGCAAGAACCTCTGGTCTGAAGGACGCGCTCTGCTCCCAGTGCTGCTTGCCTGATGGTAGCGAGGTTCTCAAATTGTCCTTTGTTTCTTTTTCCTTTTATTCCTTGCAAGCTAAAAGCATTAAGGGTGGGGCAAGCCGTACTCCAGGGAAACTACCCCCACAGCAAGAATTCACAGCCCCACCCTAATCCTTCAACATACAGGTTAGCAAAACCACACAATGGAGGACAGTCCCAAGATACTGGGAACCATATCCCAGCCACGTGGCTGCACACATTTTTGGGGGACACAATTCCAACCATGATATGGAGATTTAGTTTAATCTCCATGGTGTTTTACTGATGTCTTTTTCCTTTACCTTCCTCTGCTCTAGAGGTGTTTGTATGTAATTTAAAAATTGTTATCTGTCATTAAATTTAGGGTAACCTTATGTGTAGAACTTGGAAACCCTGGTGGCATAGTGGCTAAGTGCTGTGTCTGCTTACCAAAACATCAGCAGTTTGAATCCACCAGGCACCCCTTGGAAATTTTATAGAGCAGTTCTAACCTAGCCTGTAGGGTTGCTGTGAGTAGGAATTGACTCAGTGGCAGTGGGTTTGTGTTTTGGTTTGATTTGTATAGAACTAGTCAATAATATATGGAAAAATCTTTGGGTTTTTTTTTTTTTTTTTTTTTGCTTCTGTGTTATGAAAACAAAGCCTAATATTGAAAAAGGGTTTCCTTCATCCTTGTCTTGCCATAGTGAAAATGACTGGTGTATGCTAATGGAAATAGAGTAGGTGAAGTAAAAGAGTCTCTGTCTTCGATGTCATCCCAGGATACTTACCACTTCTTTTTTTTAGAAAGCTGCTTCTGGGCTTCCTGTTATGTGAGGATGATACTTCAGTAATCGTTTTTCAGGTGATCTGTCCCACACAAAAACTTTCCAAACTGATAAATAAGGTTGCTAATTTTTGTTCAGGAAAGACTATAGCGTTTGAGAGGTAATAAGTAACATTTTGTGGCTAAGAAAAAATTTGTGAAAACCTAAGTCTGTTTTTAAAGCATTTCATATGCTTATTTGGTCTGTAGTCTAGGTTAAGTTTTAGTTGGAATAAATTCCTTATAAATGTTTTTTCATGGTTGTAATATTGATACATACTTTTTGGTTTGACAGAAGCGCTGATTTGAGAGAAATTCCATGAGAATATGTGATTGTTATTCTCTACCAGTGAGATTTTTGTTATGGGTTGTGGTCTCCTTTTTAATTTTTCTTGCCATATCCCCTCGACTCTCAAACTCATACACTTTTTTAATACTGCCCTACTGTCGAAAACTTTGATACCATGCTTACATGTCTTACCAACACCATCATTTGGTATAATTATCCTTTATTAATGTCCTTTTTTGGTGATAATTCCCTGATCATGTATCAAACAGGGATATCTGAACGTTATAAAGAAACAGAGTTCCTATTTGCCCAGACCCGCGGGGCGAATCAACGGAGGGATGAGGGGGAGCCTGCGAAAATGAAAGTGAGGCAAGAGACGCGAAGAAATGGAAGCAAGACAAAGTTCTGATCAAGCCTCAAGGTTTTATTGTTACAGCGCGGTATATATAGCAACGGGAATGGAGGGAGGGATTAAGTGACGTAGGGATCGGGTGACATTTGGAGTAGGTAGCTGTCGGCTCGGGATTGGATATGCATAAGACTAAGGCAGTGACATCAGGCGGGAAGTTTTCCCGCGGGCGGGAAGTTCTCGCGCCCGCGGGCTTTTTAGGGACTTTCCAAGCTTCCTGTATGTTGGGGGCCCGGGGCTTTCCTGTGGTCCCCAACACCTATTAACTGATGTTGAAATGATGAATATTTTGTATCAGTAGTATACCACAAGTAATATTTATAATGAACAGAGTAAATGACCTTTCGCAGTTATGGCCCTATCAACAACCAAAGGGTTAATTTTAATTTTATGTTTCTTTAATTATAAAAGCAACTACTTCATGACCTTTCACAGTTATGGCCCTATCAAAAACCAAAGGGTTAATTTGAATTTTGTGTTTCTTTAATTATAAAAGCAACCACTTCATGACCTTTTGTAGTTATGGCCCTATCAAAAACCAAAGAGTTAATTTGAATTTTACATTTCTTTAGCTATAAAAACAACCACTTCATTACTGAAAATTCTGCACCAAGTGTGGAGAACTGTGGTAACCCTTCAGTGCTCGTGCACTGAATGGCACAGACAATTATATGCCTCTAGGGATCCTGGAAAATAAACAGCCTCTCCTAAATATGTCAGTGGTCTCTATGGAGATGTTAATTAAAAACTTATAATTGTTTTTGGTAATTAGCCATTAGGATAAAACTTTTTCAGAAATATTTTGAGCTCCAGTCTGCTGTCACACTTTTGTTACAACAGATATGATAATTATACCTCTGTGGGAAGCTGAGATCATGGAGTTACAGAGCAGTATCAGTATCAGAGGTTCTGGGTGTTTCCCTCTCATGTACTGACTGCCAGTCACCACTGTGGCAGTGCACCATCTTGGCACTAGGAAGGAGATGAGTGGCTTGTGTCTAATTCCATCTGAGAGACAGTGTCTAAAGAAATGAAGTTTATAAGGACTGAAGTAAGTGATGATATCAGAAAAAAAAGCATTCTGGTCCAGTGCCATAGACACACCAAAAAAACCAAAACCCACTGATGTTGAGTCAGGTTCAACTAATAGCAACCCTATAGGTCAGAGTAGAACTGCCCCATAGTTTCCAAGGTGTGGCTGGTGGATTTGAACTGCTGACCTTTTGGTTAGCAGGCACACAGGAAGGAAAAAATAACTGAGGCATGAGACGAGCTAGTTAACAAACTTTGGTTGCTCTTAGTGTAATTTAGCATAATCCTCAATGGCAGTGATTATTGATGTTTGTCATGGATTGAATTGTGTCCCAGCAAAAATGGGTGTAGTAATTTGGCTAGGGCAGGATTCCTGATACTGTGTGATGTTCCTCTGTGCTATAAACCATGCTTCTATGATGTTAATGGGGGATGATGGGTAACAGTTGTGTTGGTGGGGCCATACTCAATGTGTACGATTGTATTGTGACTTGAGGCAGTCTCTTGGGATATAAAGGAAAGAGAAGCAAGCAGAGAATTGGGGACCTCCCACCATGAAGGAAATAGTGCCAGGGGCTGAGCGCTTCCACATCCTTTGGAAAAGACAGGGATCACTGTTCATCCAAAGCTCCCAGTAGAGGGGAAGATTGATGACAAGGACTTTACTCCAGAGCCAGCAGGAGAAAGCCTTCCCCTGGAGCTGACACCCTGAATTTAGACTGTTAGCTTTCTGGACTGTGACAAAATAAAATTTCCCTTTTTAAAGCCATCCACTTGTGGTATTTCTGTTACAGCAGCACTAGATGACTAAGACAGTGTTGATTCAAGTGATACTGAGGCCTTATTTTTAAGGTACTTAAAGAATGTAGTTCTAAAATAAATCTGCTATTCAGCTTGCCTTACAGAAATCATAGAGTTTCCAGAACTGCGTAGGGGTGCCTATAATATCTCTATTGCTCGTAAATAAGAGTAGGGTAAATCTACTGTGAAGAAACAAGGTATGTAGATGACAATTGCTGGAATTACAATGCCTTCTCTAACTCTAGGGGTATGATGCAATTGATGGAGATAGTAATGGTGCCTTTACTGAAAACACCTGTGGTCTGTTGATCACGGTGAAACTTTGCCCTCTTGAAGTCAAGGAAGCAGCATTTAAGAAAAAGGTAATTTTTAAGTATGAGGCTCAGACAGCAGCTGTCTAGATGAAATGTGCCTTGTGATTTATTATCTGGTCTAACTCTATTCTAGTATCAATCCAAAAAATCTATTTCAATTCATCACGTCTTACAGATTCCAATTAGCATATGTGTCTTATAAATAACTTACACAGTCTTGTCTCATTGCTAGTAGTGTTACTTGAATCAGGTATTGAAAAACAGGTAAGCATATGATCTAAAATGAATAACAATTCAGTTTTTACACTACACTATTCTATCACTCAGTATTGCTTTATGACCCGTAATTTAGAGCATAATATGAAATTGTCCAGTAGATGCCATTGTATTTTCATTACTGGCAAACAAAGACAAACGAAAAACAATCTGCTGCCATCCGAATACCAAGCCACTTGTGTGCTCATTAAATCCAAATTGGTCATGGAGTAGGTTTCTGTAGTTTCCTGCAAAAACTGTATCTATCTGTATTAAATTGTCTGCCACTGTATTCATAATTTATATTGATATGTTGGATAGCTCCTTACACATATATGCAAAATTGTTACAGTCAAAATTAGGAAATAAAATACCACTCATCCAAAATAAAATGAGAAGGTGTAAAAATGAAACAAAATGTAGATCTGAGCTCTCTGAAGAACACAGATAACTAGATCTTTAGTACAGTATGGTGGCTATGAGCCAGAACCATCTGGATGACAACGGGTTTAGTTTTGGTTTATGGTGGTAAAGTATACTATTTTTATAACCATCTCAAACAAGTTCAAGACCCACTCTGCCCCTAACCAGCATTTGCATTTAGACAAATCCCTAAACCTTTCTGAGGTCTCATCTTTATAATGAATATTATAGTAGTGCCTGCCTCACTGATTTGTGAAGAATAAGAAAGTTAACCACGTATACAGTCTTCATAGCAGTGATTCCTACATAACAAGTACCCTTTAAAAGTCATACATCCAATTCTTGGAAACTTCTTAGTGAAAGAAAAACTTTAAGCCGATGTTTCTAACTGGGAATTACTGGTACATGTGAATAGTCAATTTCAGTTGACACTATACATGTGGCACATGTCTCGTCTTCCCATGCAGGACCTTCTGGCTCTAAAGACACATTCCATTCATTGAGAATTGAAAGGATGTCCTCCAGGGATTTGACAGTAGGAATAAGCCTATCACATACACCCTTGGGTACCTAGGAATTTCTGTCTTCTTTACTATTATCTCTTCCTCTGCTTCACTGGGTGCAGGACAAAGTTCACAAATTTGCTTCTCAGATGTTTGACTACAGCCAACTCATTGATCATTCTCTCTATAGGAATTCCCCAGACAGCAGTAGCTTTTGGATTGCACGATTTCCTCAGTGATTTTGGTTGCAAATTTATTTTCAGTGTTCACAGAATGGAGCAGAGGGTGAGAGTCCATCGGCACCCTCTGCCACTTGAGTATCTTCTAGGCCATCACCGTTAGCCCTAGGAACTCTAGGCAAGCAGAGTTTAAAGGAAAAGCTCGCAAGTATGTTGGCCCCTGCAAAAGTCTCTGGTGGATCCTGCAAGTGCTGGTGAATATCCTAGTTCCTATGCGTGTGACTGACAGATGAAGCACAAAAACATCTCCAAGAAGAAAAGGTTTCAATATTGTTTTTGTATACTTCTTGACCAAACTATAGACACTCGATGCAGCATCGTTATCGTTTCCTGATTTGTGTTTGGGACTTTATGATCTGGGCCAGTAGCTCCGTGGTTTTCATCCTTCGCAGACACAAGCAGCAGGTCCAGCACATTCACGGGAATAGCATCTCCCCCAAGTCCTGTCCTGAGACCAGAGCCCTATTCATCCTTGTCTTGGTGAGTACCTTTGTATCGTTTTATACCATCTCCTCTGTCTTTCAAATTTATTTGATTTTGGTCAGTACTCAGTGCTCTCATTTCATTTTTGAATATTTCTGTAGTAATCATTGCAGGTTTCCCAACAGTCCCTTTGTCCTAATGAGTTGTGACTCTAGCATATCCATGTTAAACTTTGCCTAGATAAGAAAGACAAAAATCTCCTATCTTATCAGAAATATATATGTTATCATAACCTTGATAACTATTATGTATATTTCTGCCTGCTATTTAGTTATTTACTTATAACCTACAGGATTTTAAGCACAATTATTTAACAGTCACATTTCAAGAAGGTGGTGGCGGGAACACACCAGTATGTTAATCTATATAGTATAAATGTGTGTGTGTGTATCAGAATGTTATCCAATGAGCATAATTTGGGGAAGTTAGTACATTAAAACAACACCAATTACAGCAATAGTAAACCTCTTTAACCTTAACTGCTATTTTGTCTGATATTCATATTGTTACTTGGTTATAATTACCTGGAATGTGTGTTAAACCTTTCTGTTTAATCCTGATTTTAACTGTACCTCTTTGGAACTAGCCAAGCCAAGGAAACTACTGAACTAAATATAGTCAAAGTATCTTTGAGTTTACAGAAACTAATTGTGTTCATCATAATGATGGAGATGTTTGAGATCAGATTTATTATCTTACTATATGCTCTCCATGACACCCATTCCATGTTCTCATTCTTTATTAACTTCTGTGTTAATTTAAAATAATGTTTTGACACTTTACACTTTTTTTTAAAGGTTGTGTAGTCAATATCTGTTAGTACTTTTTAATGTAGTAAAATGTGTACAAGAAAATATGCCATTTTACTCATTTTTTAAGCTTACAGTTCTCTGGCATTAATTTTATATACACTGTCATGCAGCCATCACCACTGTATTTGTAAAACATTTTCATCACCCCAAACAGAAACTTACAACCTATTAAGGAAGCAATGACTCCCTAGTCTGTGCTCTCCCTAGTCCCTGGTAGCTACTAATTTGTTTTCTGTCTGTATGGATTTGCCTAATCTAGGTATTACAGGTACGTGGGGTCATATAATATTTGTCCTTTTGTGTCAGAGTTATGTTACTTAACATAATATTGTCAAGCTGCATTCATGTTGTAATGTGTATTAGAATCTCATTTTGCTTTACAGCTAATAATATTCCATCATATATACATACTATTAATTTGTTTATTCGTTCATTTGTTTATGGACATTTTGATTGTTTTCACCTTTTTGCTAATAAGAATAAATGATAAAAATGAGCATTGATGTTTAAGTGTCTGCATTCCTGCTTTTTTCTGTATGTATCACAGAGTGGAATTGCTGGATCATATGATAATTTTATGTTTTGCTTTTTATGGAGTTATCTGTTTTCCTTAGTGACTGCACTAATTACATTGCCATTATGGGTTCCTGTTTTTCCACATCGTCTCCAAAACATGTGTTAGTTTCTTTCTTTTTTTATTGTAGCCATTCTAGTTGTTGTAAAGTGGTATCTAACCTTGGTTTTGACTTGCGTTTCCTTACTGATAATATTGAGCATTTTTTAATATGTGTATTGGTTATATATCTATCCATTCAAATCTTTTGCCCACTTTCAATTGCTATTTTGTTGTTGAGTTTCTTTTTGTGCTTGGAATATTAAAATCTTACTGTGTATATGGTTTACAAATATTTTGTCTAGTTCTGTAGGTTTTCTTTTGGCTTTCTTGATAATATCCTTTGATGCACAGAAGTTTTTAATTTTGCTGAAGTTCAATGCATTTTTTTCTTTTATAGATCCAGCTTTTGATTTGGAATATAAGACTGTGTTGCCAAACACAAGATCCTGAGGATTTACCCTTATGTTTTCTTCAAAATGTTTGATTGCTTTAGCTTTTATATGTAGATCATTGATGTGTTTTGAGTTAATTTGCACATGTGGTGTGGGTAGGGGTCCTACTTAATTTTTATATACATACAAATGGAGTTGTTCCATCACCATGTGTTGAAAAGGCTATTATTTCCCCATCGAATGGATGGAACACCCCTGTTGAAAGGCAGTTGGACATACATGAATGGGTTAATTAGACTCTCAATTCAATTCCATGGGTCTGTATATCTATTATTTTGATTACTACATTACATAGTTTTGATTATTGTGGCTTAGTAATTTTTAAGTTGAGAGCTGTAATTCCTTTTACTTTGTTTTTTGGCAAGATTTTTTTTTTTTTTTTAATTTGGGGCCCCCTTGAAAAGTTCTGTGTGGTGTGAACAGCTTGTACTTGACTGCTAATCTGAAAGTTGGTGGTTCAAACCCACCCAGCAGTGCTGCAGAAGACAGGTCTTGTCATTTGCTTCTGTAAAGATCATAATCAAGAAAATCCTATGGAGTAGTTCTACTCTGTCACACAAGGGGTCACCATGAACCAGAATCAACTCTGTAGCAATGAGTTTGTTGGACAGCAGTAATTGCAAACAAAACTTTTCCAGGCACACTATCTGTACACTTGGAATTGTACTTGTATGAATTCCATTCATTGACACGCTTCCTTCCTGAATACACTTAGATTTGTACCTCAAAGGGAGTCATAAGAAACTTAAAAGTGTTTATGGAGACCCCACCTTGGTTCTGGAAGGCACTCAGGTCAAACTGCAACTCACCAGGGCCATTATGGATGATAGAATACAGGCCTAGGCATTTGCTAATACATTTTGCTGTACTTGAATGGAAACTTCCATCTAAGCATAAAGGTCAATGCAGAAATGTAAAGAGAAAGCCATCTGTCTTTCTAAGGGTGACCCTGATGGTTTATTTGACTCATTCAGTTGGTTGGGCCTGGGACTTTTGAGGGCATTACTGAGGTCAGTGTTTCAGGTGAGCTTCATTCTACTTCTTGGATTCCTGGTGATAATAGTCTTATCATATGCTGTATTAGGCAAATAGAGGGGTTCCATCCTGTTCAGATTAACCACAGTGGTAGACTGAGTGGTATACTCAGAATAAAAAAAATTGAAAAGCAAAGTGTAAATATAAGGAGTAAATATTGTTAAGAGATAATTCTCCATATTGTTTAAGTTTCTGCATGTCTTGGAGCAGAGATGTCACCTGATTTTGTTCTGAATTGTCTTTATAAAGATGCTTGTATGAAAAATAGCCTTGCAAAATAGAAATTGTGCCTCTGCAGGAGGCACCAGATGGATTTTTTTTTTTTTTTTTTTTTTTGTGGTGCTATCCAGGAAGATAAAGATAAAATCTCCTTTCAGGGTAAGCAGGAATGTTAGCAGTCCCCTTTAAAAGACTGTGGATACTTAATGGTTGAACAGGACAATTGTCTTAATCATCTAGTGCTGTTATGACAGTAATATCCTAAGAGGATGGCTTTAATAGAAATTTATTGTCTTCCAGTCTGGGAGGCTAGAAGTCTGAATCTAGGGTGCCAACTTCCCAGGAAGGCTTTCTCTCTTGGTTGGCTCTGGGAGAAGGTCCTTGTCATCAATAGTCCCCTGGTCTAGAACTTCTCAGCACAAGGACTCCAGGTCCAAAGGATGCACTCTCCTTCTGGTTCTTCATTGTTCATGGTAGGAAGTCCGTCTCTGTCTGCTCACTTCTCTTTTTTGTATCTCAAAATAGATTGACTCATGATACATCTTAATCTTGTGGATGGAGTCCTGCCTCATTAACCTAAACAAAAACAAACAATAAAAAAGCCCACTGCCATTGAGTCAATTCCGACTAATAGCAGCCCGATAGGACAAGGTAGAAGTGCTCCCTGGAAACTCTAGGGAGTTGAGTCCACCTGGTGGACTCAAACCATCAACCTTTTGGTTCATAGATGTAGTATTTAATCACTACTCCACCAGAGTTTCCACTCATTAAGGTTACTGCCTCTAATTCTGACTTATTAATGTCGTAACATTTAGAACACTTAGGAAAATCACATCAGGTAACAAAACGGTGGAGTTTACACAATAGTGGAAATCATGTTCTAGCCAAGTTGACCTACATTTTTAGGGAACACAATTGAATACCCAACAATAATGAAGATAATTAATGTCACTGAATTGTAGATGGGAAGATCATTGAGCAAACAGTTTGAACAGGGGCAAGAGCCCCAGATCCTAAATTCTGACCACTGAGTGGTGAAACTATGTCTGCCTTTGGCTCTGCGTGACACTAGGGCCAAATGCCACACTTGATAGGTGCAAACTGAAAACTGTTCACATGTGCATCAGTAGTAGAATGCTTAATGTCTGACAGATGTTTTGTTACCTGCATATTTACCACAATAAAAATTTATTTTAGAATTTTTTTCGGTAACAAAAGTACAGGTAACTAAATACATACCATCTCAATGATTTCTACATGTACAATTCAGTGGCATTGATGACATTCTTCAGGTTGTGCAGCTGTTCTCACAATCCTTTTCCAAATCATCAATAACTAAAAAATACATATTTTAAAGATACTTGTAACAGTTTACAAGCATTATGTCAGGGCAGTTTTTTCTGGAGAAAGGACCAGGAGTGATTCTGAAAGACAAAAGACTTAATACTCCTTCCCCGTAACACTTCTTGGGGTCCAAGGTATTTATTCCCAGGTTCTGGGTGGTTACTCTCCTACCTTCGCAGAATCAGTGTGAGCCGTTATAGTACCAGTCATTTCACCTTTTTCCAGTCATCCTCCATTTGTCACCAGACATTTCATCTACGAGAATCAAGTGCAAGAGTGGCCAGGCCGTTTATACAAAACTTAGCCAGGATTATGTACGAGTACCATTGACCTCTCTCACCCTCTCAGCTAGGCTGCCTCACAGAGGGTCTACCATCTGGGTCGACCTGGGCTTATAGTTAGTGGAAAGAAAAATGCAACCTGCTTAGGAATAGTCAGTATGGAATCATGAATAGGAAACTAGGAACCAAAACCCACAAATGTGGTGTCTTTGAGTCAATTCCAGCTCACAGTGACCTTATGTATATAAAGATTAATTGCATCCCATGGGTTTTCCATGGCTATGACCTGTATGAAGCAGATCATCAGGCCCTACTTCTCAGGTTCCTCTGGGTGGTTTGAACAACCATCTTTTTCAGCTAGTAGCCAAACGCTTAACTGTTTGGGGTGCCCAGGAACTCTGAATTAGTCAAATAGGTCAAAAGACCCCTACCCCTTTCATCCTTCTCTTAGAAGCAGCCAAGAGGAGGTAATGCCTTTTTGATCACAGCTGTATTCTTTCACCAGATTCATTCACTACCTAATGAGGGAGTATGGACCAGGAGGAGACAAAGGAGTTAGAATCACACTCAGTCCATTTTTAATAGCCTTTTTATTGCTGTAATTGGCACCCAATGGTCAGAGTGCAAATGATCTTGCTTTCATTGGACATGTTACCAGAAGGGGCCAGTCCCTGGAGAAGGACATCATGTTTTGTAAAGCAGAGAGCCAATGAAGAAGAGGAAGCTCCTAACTGAGATGAGTTGACACAGTGGCTGAAACGATGGGCTCAAACATAGCAACAATTGTGAGGATGGCATAGAACCCAGCAGTATTTGTCGGGCTGTTGCCCCATTAGGATCTGTGCTTTGGAGCAGCTGAGCCAATGAAACCTACTTCAAGTCAGAGAGAGAAAGTTTATTAGGAGGTATGATACCAGCAGAGACTCAGCAGCAATGCAGGCTGTCCTCAGTGGAGTCTCAAAAGACAATTTTTACGTCAGAGATTATGTATCATTTTGGCAAGGATCATCTAATGTCTTTAAACACATAGCCCACAGATAACTGTGTACATCAGAAAATAATCACAAGAACTCTTGGTTAAACTACAGATATACATTTGAACAACTGGTCTCTATATGTTTATAACAAGCTTGAAAAAGAACTTACATAAAAACTTTTTAATTAGTGGAACTGATCTGCCAAGTCAACTCTGAGACAAGAAGCTGGAAAGAAAGTGGCAGATCAAAAGTGCCAGGCAGCCTCGCTAGCTACTGTCTAACTGCTGCTCAACAAGCAAGAGGCCATGTATCGAGAGTACAAAAGAGGAGAGAGACCAAGGCCGCAAGAGCTGAGTGCAGCTGGTGCCATAAAAAACACTTATAGATTACTTAGGCTATCATTATGGTGTTAGTTATGTCAAGTTCTCAATCACCCATTTTGAATAGGAGAAAACATGTAGCAAGGTATTAGGGTCACATGGTTCACATGAGTCAGAACCGACTATAGGAGGACTGACAAGTTCACGAACTCATCCTAGAAAAAGTGCTACATACCTCATTGATGATCACTTTCAAAGTATTCCCCTTGGGAAGCTATGCACTGATGCCAGCACTTAATCCACCCTTCAAAGCGCTTTTGGAACTCTTTTCCTGGAATGGCCATCAGAGCTATTGTATTACCCTTGATGTCCTGAATGTCATCAAAATGTCTTTCTTTCAATATTTCCTTTATCTTTGGGTTAAAAGTCAATGGGAGCCAGAACAGGTGAGTAAGGAGAGTGTTCTAATACAGTTATTTATTTACTGGCTGAAAATTTCCTCACAGACAGCTATACAATTAAGTTCGTGAACTTGCCACCATGCCACTGTGTGCAATGGCCATTCCAGAAAGTTCCAAAATCGGTTTGAAGAGGTGACTACGTGTTGGCATCGGTGCATAGCTCCCCAAGGAGGGTTCTTCAAAGGTGACCACAGTGATATTCAGCAATGAGGTATGTAGCACTTACAATAATTCAGTTCACAGATTTAGTTGTTGGACCTCATACACGTGTTTATGTAAATATATACATGTGTGGGTGTATATATTTATACATATACACATATTAAGGCATAAACAAATGTGTGTCTGTGTACATACCACTCATAGTATATTTCATAATTGTGCCTATTCTGTGGAGGTAGAGTGCAAAAAACTGATTATTGAGCATGAATGTACAGTTTACAGATGTCTGATAAAGCTGGGAGATTTTGTCTTCCTAATGGAGGCAAAGCAGAGTGTGAAGACACTGGAGTCATGGCTCATGAGAATAAAGGGGCTGAGAGTTGGGAAACATGCAACAAATAGTGCAGAGATATTCACTAGCCACCAACTGGGATTACTGAAAACAGTCAAACAAATTTGAAAGATAGAAGAGAGGGTGTAAAGAGAAACAAAGGTGCTTACCAGAAGGAGGATGGTTTGGGTGGCTCTGGACTCAGGGGAGGAACCAGCAGACATGTTGTTCCCATGAATAAGTTGGACCTGCTGCTTGTGTCTGTGTAGAATGAAAACCATGAAGCTGCTGGCCCAGAATGAGTCCCAGACACATGGCATCAGGGAATGATAACAAGGCTGCATAAAGTGACTCTGTGGTTTTGTCACTAAATGTAGAGTAACAGTATACAAGATCTTTTTTCTTTGCAATGTTCGTATTGTTCCATTTGCCAGTTAAAGGCACAGGAATAATAATATTAATCAGTGTGTGGAGGATCCAGCACAGGAATATGGAGAAGCCAGTATAGTTGGGGAACTTCACCTGAAGCATTGCGCACCTGGCACTCCTGGGGCTGATGGCGATGGCCTGGAAGACACTCAAGAGGCAAGTGGTGCCAATGGACACGCCCCGGGCCACTGTGAAGATAGAAAAGAAGCTTGCATCCAAAGTCACTGAGGAAGTCTTTCAACTCAAAGGCAGCTATGATTTGAGGAACTCCTTTCGAGAGAATAACCAAGGAGTTGGCTACAGTCCAGATGTCTGAGAATCAAGTCTCTGGGCCTTAATCTGTATCCAGTGAAGGAGACAAAGATATAATGATAAAGAAGAGAGAAATTTCCCATGATTCCCAATGTAGTCTGTGTTAAAAAGATCATTCTTAGTGTCAGATCCCTAGAGGACATTCTCTCAGTTCCCGGTGACTTGATACTTGTCTTTGTAGCCAGAGGGTCCTGCATGGGAAGAGAAGACAAGGGCCACATGAATCATGTCAATGAAAATCCAGTATTCTCCACCCGTCATTAATTCCCGCTTAGAAACACTTCCATAATGCTTTTTTTTTCTTTTTCATATGGTGAGAATCTTTTCTTAATGCTTTTCTTTCATTAAGAGGTTTGTAAAACACTGAACAGTGTGTATAGAATTCTTGAATGTAAACCCCAGTAAGATAGTATATAAAAAAGAGATTTACAAGAGTAGAATTCATAACCTTTAAAGAGTATTTGTTATGTAGAAATCACTGTTGTTAAGGCTGCACATGTGGTAACTTCTTTACTCCCAAATCTCTGAGACAGGCACTATTACTTTCATTATAAAGATAAGGTGAACTTAGGCACGAAGAGGGTAAGTGATTTGTCTAAATTCAGATGCCAGTTAGAGGAACATTGGGGATTTGAATTTGATTGGGGTGGTTACATAGATAGGGCTCTTTACCATGACAATTTACTAATAATCTAGGTAGCTGTGTTCTTCAAATAATCCCTTTAATTAAGATGTTTTTTACACATTATCATTTTATTTTGTATGAGATACTTTATTTAATAATTAGTTGTGATAGCTTTCAATTGTATGTAGAGATTTATTCAGCATGCCGATATCGATTATGAATACAGTTTCAGCTGCTTTAATATATGTAAAGACAATTATTGCATAATACTACAGGAAGTAACTCCATAAATAAATTGGATTTAATGAAAGTAAAAATGGCTTGTTAGGATGACAGCAGAAAGGCACATTTGCTTTTATACCAGAAACAAAAATACAGTGGCAGCTATCACAGGAATTACTGGACAACCTCGTGTCATGCCATAAATTACAGGACAGGAAATAATACTGAGTGATAAAATAGTGTAAAGCAGAAACTAAATTATTACTTGTTTCAGATCATATATGTATCTATTAATATCTGAGTTAAGTAGAATTTAACTACTAAACTCGACCTAATATTTCAAAGGATAGAGTAGCAGGGACAGGGGCCTGGGGACTGTGTATTCAGGGGACATTGTGGCCAATTGGCATAACTAGTCTATGCTAAGAGAATCTTCTGGACCTCATATTGGTGAGTGGTGTCTGGGGTCTTAAAAAGCTAGAAAGCTGCCATCTGAGGTACACCAAATTGTCCCAGCTCATCTGGAATGGATGATCACTGAGAACAACAAAGACAGAGGGAAAAAAGCCCAGTAGACAGAAAGACCCATATGAATGGGAGACTGTATCAACATGAGATCAGAAGAACCAGATGGTGCCCAGCCACCACCAAAGGCAGTCGTCACAATGTAGAGTCCCCGAGGCAACATGAGAAAAAGTGTGCAGCCCAAGAACTCTACTAAAAGACCTGAGTTGATGGTCTCATAGCCTGGAGGATCCCCTGGGAACTTGGCCTCAAGACCTGCTGCTGTCCTTGACTAGAAACCGGTAATAAGTCAACTCTTCAGACAAGAATGGACTGAACTGGGGGCCATATGGTGACCATATGATGTGTGTACTTTATGGTTCTAAGCATTTACAGGAGGCTGTCCTACTAGTTGGTCTCTTTCTAGGTGGGAGAGAAGAGGGTGGAGGGTGGGCACAGATGCTTGTTAAGAGGACACTAGAAATATAGAGTAAAAAGGAGGAGTTTGCTGTCAATAGGTGGGGAGGACAGAGGGAGCTACAGATAGGTGGGCAAGCAAAACTGATTTGGATTGTACATTTTCACTTAATCACAATAAAAAGATCAATAAAGTTAGCAACGAGATGAGCTTTTGACAGATCTTAACATTTAAGACACATATACAAAGTGGAATCTCTAAGGCATGGAATCTTGTGTCTTCCCTGAGTTGAAATTCTGTAGGCTTCTTTTTTGATTGATACTAGAATATTTTTACACCAGAGTAAATATCACAGGACATATTTAAGCCTGACAGCTGCTCTGAAACTAATCATTACAAAGTACTCTTTCTTTAAATGCTGCTTCCCTAACTTTGAGAGAGCAATCTTGTCATAATCAAAAGACAGTGGGTGTCTTCAGTGGAGACACAGTTACATCTCCATTAAGCAGGTCATACATGCTGAACTAGAGAAAACATTTCTGCCCCGCTATTGCTATTTGGGTACACTGCTTCTGCGCAGGATTAGATAATTCCAATAAATTCATCCTACTCTATTATAAACATAACGGTATTACAGGTATACTTGAAGTAATCCTGAAAATTTCGTCAGTGGTACTTGTAACGTAGCCAGAACAACAGAGATTTTGGAAGTACAGTCATTAAACCCCTTAAAATATGATTTTTATCAACACTTGGGTTAATACTAACAAGGACTGTCATTGAGGGAGCAGGAAACGTTAAGGTCTGACACTTGAGGGACTGGCCACAGAGCATGCATATTACTGGCTTCTCTGCTCCTCTGAGTTCTTTCTTGTGTTCTGACCACTGAGCAGCACCATCATTTAAGGTGTGAAGAGAAATGGAATCAAAATATCTGAGAAGCATTTTCAAAGACATAAGTGAAAAAAGAATATGACAACAACTTCTATTAGAAATTGGGGAGTTTACTTGTACAACTTAATCCCAGTTAATCTGAAAATTGAAACAATATGAAAGTTTTATAGCAAAACATACTGCTCTTCCCCCAAGTGATAGTCTAAACAGAACTGTATCTACAGAAAGTGAGTTTATAAAAGAGGCCCTTCTAAACAAAAGGATGAGAATCAGATGGTTTAACACACCATGTGTTTAGCTATCAAATAAGCTGCTTACTCTGTTCTAAAGTATTGAATGGTTACCACAGTTATCCACTTTTTTTCTTTTTTAATGGAGATTTTAGTTCAAATTAATCCTTTGGTTTTTCCTACAAACAATTCCTCATTAGATCTAGGTCCACTATCCAGTGCTTTCTAATTTCTAATTCAGGGTTTAGAGCCAAAATACCTATTTTTAGTGTGAAGGCAGACAGCTCCCTAAGAAACTCCCCTTTCAACTGACCGAATGACAATTAATAGACCTCACTGATTATATGTGGAAAGTGATTACATTACATTACAGAACAGCAAATAATTTGTCAAAACCACTGGAAATTATAGCCTAGCTAAATGGGCACGTAAATTAATCAACACATTTGCTATGACACACACAAACTCACACGAGCCTACTTACACTTATCCAATCACACTCAGCATGTGTGTGTGCATCTAGATAAGGTATCCTCTTATTAAAAAAATAATGGTTTCTACAGATTTCTGGAAGTCTGATACAGTGGGGAGTGGATCTCTACTCCTTATTCCCCTTGCAACACTGCAACAAACCACAAGGACATCATTTACAGTGCACAACATTGGCAAGATGCTGGGAATATTGCCACTTTAGGTCATGACATAGTTGGAGTGTTTGAGGAGTGGCAGTGTGTGAGTGTGTGACAGAGTAGTATGAAAATGAGGACACAGGGAAAGGGGACATAGGAAGGGTGGGGAGAGCATGCCCTGTTGGTACAAACAGTTAAGTATTTGACTTCTCTCTGAAAGACTGGTAGTTTGAACCCACCCAGAGGCTCCCTGGAAGAAAGTCACAGTCTTGAAAACCCTGTGTAGAAGTTCTACTCTGCACACATGGGATCTCCATGAGTTGGAATCCAGTCAGAGGCAACTAAACAATCACAAGGACAGAGAGCCTAGGGGCATATTGAGATGGGGGGGGAGGGTGGTACAGGGGCAGCAGGGAGAAGACAAAGGGTTACAAGGCATACAAGTTAAACTTGCTGAGTGGTTAAAAGTGTATGTGGGATTTAAAGGTTGTTATTAGTTGCTACTGAGTGTATTCCTACTCACGTTGACTCTAAAAGGAAAAAACCCACTGTCGTCGAGTCAATTCTGACTCATAGCAACCCTATAGGGCAAAGTAGAACTGTCCAAAGAGTTTATAAGGAGCGCCTGATGGATTCCAGCTGCCAACCCTTTGGTTAGCTGCCATAGCTCTTAACTATTATGCTACCAGGGTTTGCATGTTGCCTGTACATGGGGCAAAGTGTGCCAGAAAATTAAAAGTACTTTTAGGTGATAGTGATGAATTAGGTGATGAATGCATGAGGGGTACAAAGGATCGTGGGAATGAAGGGGTTTGTAGGAATGAGAGGGTTATAGTTGAAGGTGATTGATTAAAAAGCAGAAGGAAATTACCAGGTCTTTCTCCCACAGAACAGGTAACCAGGTTCCAACTGCCAGCCTTTTGGTTTGAGGGATATTAAATCTACACTTTCTCCTCCAGACTTGATGGATCCAGAGTCAGGGAGCCTGGATAGTTACACATGCCAGCACACACGCACACATTCATGCAGACTTCACTTGAAATCTGTCTTTTGACCTGGATGGGGCACACAAACATTCTTGCTTGCACTCATATTTGAATCTGCCTACTTGCCAGCTGTTTTACCCTTTGTTGTTCTAGTTGTTGTTAGTTGCCCTTGAATGGATTCTGACTCATAGCTTAAACTTTTGGCTGCCCAGAGTTCTTATGTTTTAGCTTACAGAAGTTAAAGTTCATATGCGTTCTGTATAGTTTGCTCTCCATGTGACCTGAGGATATAATAAAAATAACGTTCAAAGTATATGGAAAACATTCTGTTTTGCCTTTATCTCTGACATTTACCTTGTCTATAGACTCCCAGCTTTTTCTTCATTGGGGCAACACTTCTTTTTTTTTTTTTTTTAAGTTTTTTATTTAATATAACTGAGTGAAAATGTACATTCGCATATAAATTTACATACCCACCTATATGCAGCTTCCACTGCTCTCCCTGCCCGGTGATAGCACACTATTCTTCTCTGCTCCATACATGTCTCGTTTTCCCAACAGTCTCTTTTTTCCCTCCTCTCCACCTGCTCTCCTTCCTCCAGCCAGAGGTCAGCAGGATGACATCCTATAGATGCCTAGAACCATAAAGTGCATCCAATATGTGGTCACTGCATCGCCAAGCCCAATCCATTGCTGTCCAAAGCGTGGACCTTCGTTATGATTTATGGTCAAGGGCAGCATCAGGGCGAGGGGCCATGCTCCCAGGGGAACCCCGAAACCACTAGACCATCAATTGAGGTCTTTTAGCAGGGATCTCAGGGTGCACCCCTTTTTATTCTTGTGTTGCCAGTGAGACTCAACTTAGTGAGCTCCATCGCGGCTATCACTGGTGGTGGCCGGGCACCATCTGATTCTTCTGGTCCCAAGTCGATGTAGGCGCCCACTGATGTGGGTCTCTTTGTCTTCTGGGTTGTCTTTACCCCATGTCATTTTGGTCCTCGGTGAGCATCCATTCCTGCTGAGTTGGGACCATTTGCTGTGCCCTCGGATGGCAGCTTGGTTGCTTTTAAGACCCCAGACGCTACTCACCAACGTGGGGTCCAGAGAGCCTTCTTAGCAAAACACTAGTTGTGCCAATTGGCCTCGCTTTCACCTAAGAGCATGGTCCCCCGCCCCCTGCCCCAGCTACTCTATCCTTGCAATATTGGGTTAAGATGGAAGGAGTACTCATGTTATGTTTAAGTCCACTTAATATTATTCTTGTTTCTAATGTGTGCTATCACCGATTTCACCCAACCAGATACCTAGCAACTATCTAATCTAAGCCCTCCCCCACTCCCTCTCTCCCTCCCCTCCCTTGCAGCTGTCAAAGAGTCTTTTCTTCTATACTCAAGTCTGTTTTTGAGATCTTATCATAGAGGTCTCATACAATATTTGTCCTTTTGTCGCTGACTACTTTCACTCAACATAATGTCTTCCAGTTGAAACCAGGTCATGAGATATTTCCTGAAGTCATCGTTGTTCTTTATCATTGCGTAGTGCTCCATTGAGTATATATACCATAGTTTACCTAACCATTCTTCTATTGTTGGGCATCTGGGTTGATTCCATCTTTTTGCTATTGTGGACTGTGTTGAGATAAACATTCTCGTGCACGTGTCCGTTGGTGTGAAAGGCCTTGATTCTGTAGGATATATTCCAAGTAGTGGAATTACTGGGTCAAATGGTATATCAATATCTATTTTTTTAAGGAAGCACCAGATTGCTTTCCAGAGAGGCTGGACCATTTTGCAACCCCACCAACAGTGTAGGAGGGTTCCACTTTCTCTACAGCCTAAAACTGACTTTCTTAATTAAGGATGACCACCGCACTGGTCCAGGGTGAGATGGTCCTTTATCTGGGAGGTAGGCTAAGTTATAGATACCCAGACTGAAGCAGAAGCAAAGATTAGAAAAGGTTCAGAAGAGCTAAGGCTAGGAAGGGCTATGATGACAGCTGCTTCTGTGTTGGTTACCGGCTCAACTTGGAAAACAGAGCAAAAGGAAGATAAACAGGGGCTGGGAGAGTCTCCACCTCCTCTATAGAGGAAGAGGATGTGCTAGAGGAGCAACCAGCGTGCAAATTCCCACATTTATTCCAGTGACAACCTAGCCAAAGTACCCCTCAATGTAGAGTTGTTCGGAGGAGCAGAGAGTCAGTGCCCAGACTTCAAACTTACAGCTTCCTAAACTGTGAGAAAATAAATTTGATTTTGAAATTCTCCTACTTTGGATACTTTTTGTCATAGCAACACTGAGAAACTAAGAAGCCTAATTAAGCACCACCATATATTGATCCCCATGGAATACACAAAAGGCCCTGGTTTGAATGACAGTGGAGATGATCCGTGGTGATCCCCACAGATTTGCATGTCCTATGTCCTATAGTGGAGACCCTGGAGGTACGGTAGTTAAGTGCTACATCTTCTAACCAAAAGATCAGCAGTTAGAACCTGCCAGGCCCTTCTTGGAAACTCTATGGGGCAGTTCTACTTTGACCTATTAGGGTTGCCACGAGTCGGAACTGACTTGATGGCAGTGTTTTTTTTTTTTTTTTTCATGGGCGATAGTGGTATAGTGGTTAAATGCTGTATCTGCTGACCAAAAGGTCAGTCAGCAGTTCAAATCCACCAGGTACTCCTTGAAACTCCATAGAGTAGTTTTGCTCGATCTTTTAGGATTGCTACGAGTCAGAACTGACTCAGTGGCAGTGTGTTTGAATTTGATTTGGGGTTATGGCCTATAGGGACAGATATGCTGGAATGCTGAAACCAGTGAAATGGGCAAACTCAAAATGCATACTGAGAGGTGTCCTCCTTCTACCATATGGGACATTGACATCTAGAAACAACAGTGGGACAGTTTTGCTTGGCTCACAGGACTGCAGTACAAAACTGGTTCTTCCTGGTTGGGCTAAATGGGAGCTTCTCGTGCCACCTCATCCCTGGAGAAGAGTAAACATAAAGCAGTACCAGAAGGAGATAAGGAAGTCACATAGATGACAATGAAGTTAGAAAAGGCACAGCCCATCTGGCAGGCTCAAAGCCCTTCCAGCAGTCTAGTGTGCCCACTTGTGAGCTGACAGAACATGGAGTATATCAGTGTATTATCAAGAATTGTAAAAAATGACTCCTCTCATACATGCAACTGTACAATACACAGCTATTCTGGAACAGCTGACACTGTTTCAGATTTATCAAACAATTTTTTTAGAATTCTCCTTAGTCTGTCTACTTAATATATGTTTGCACTTACATGGCAGAGCAAGTAGATAATCCAGGTATTGCCCCAAACCTATCTACGTAGCCACACACTTTCTCATGGCATGGGAGCTCAGGATTTCGCTTCCATCTTCTGGACAGAGCAGCTGTATATGGGCTGTAACATGGGTAATAACATGTTGATTTCTAACACTTTGAGTCTTTTTCAGACTGTAACCAATCTGGTGATAGAACAACTCCATTAGTGATGGTGGGCTATAAACTCATATATTATGCAGGAACGGGAGCCCAGGGTCATAGTTTTTGGTAACTTGGTTGGATAAGGCTTGAGTTCTGCCTTAAGTAGTTACAGATAAAATTACTGCTTTTCCTCATGCTAAGACAGTTAAGAAATAAGAGCTTCTGTGTAGTTACTAGACTATTAACCCAACAGACCCACTGCTGTGGAGTTGATTCTGGCTCATAGTGCCCCTATCGGACACTGCAGAACTGCTCCATAAGATTTCCAAGGAGCACTTGCTAGCTTGAACTGCCGACCTTTCGGTTAGCAGCCTAGTACTTAACCACTACGCAACGAGAGTTTCCACTAGGATAGTAGGGGCCGTTGTTCTACGTTTGGCACAATGCCTTTGACCCAGAGGAGAAGTAGAAGGCTGCGAGAGGCACATTAGGTGTCAGAATTGGTAGAAAGGTTGGAGAAAGGAGGCATGTCTGACCTGTTTCCTAGGACTCAGGTTTGGGGTTGATGCTGCTGGCGATTCTCTTTCTCCCTTGTAAAGTTAGAGGAAGTCAGATGCCTGTGCACCATTTTTTACAGTTGACAGAATTTTTTTTTCTACGTATACTTTATCCTAATAAAGATACCTCATAAATGCAACAGAAACACTAGCACAAACTTCGTCTTTGTTTTCCAACAGAAATAACTCAAATTCTGGCTCTACCAAGTTCTTATCAAGTATAGAAAAATTTTTTATTGTACTAAATGTATGTATGTACATAAAAACTAGATTTGCCAGTTCAGCATTTTTCAAGTATACAGTTCAATAGTACCAGTTATATCCATCATGTAGTGCAACCATCACCATAGCTATTTTCAAATTTTATCACTGTAAAAAGACGCTCAATGCTTCCTAAACAACCACTCATCCTAATATGGTTTGTAGTGTACATTCATTTTGGGTTAAATTACAAACACTTCTGAGATAACCGAGTAAGCATTAAAATATTTCCTTCACTTCCATATCCCTGATGCCAAGCACTCCCTCTAGAGATAAATACTCATATTGGTCCTGTATCCTTCTATTTCTTTTTGAGTTGCAAATGTCGATGTCTAGATACATTTATGCATTCTATTTATTTAACTGTTGCATTTTATGTAATGATTTGTGTCTCTTCCAATAGTTAAGCAGTATGTTCTAGGGATAATTCCTTAGCAAATACGGTTACAGGCTCCTGGGTGAAGCAAATGGCTAAGTGTGTGGTTGATCACTGAAAGGTTGGCAGTTTGAACTCACACAGACACCTTGGAATGGAGGCCGTTTACGTCTGAATGGCACCTTGACGGCCCAATGAGTCCCAGTCCTACTCTGTCACTCATGTGATTGCCATGAGTTGAAATTGACTCAGCAGCAATAGTTTTAAATACAGATTTACTACATATTTTAAATTCCTCATGTAAGCATTCTCCTACAGATGACATAGTAGTTATTTTCATCTCTTTGCCCATACTTAAAGGATGTTGCAATGACTGTCTTCAAGCAAGCCAAGTTTACAGTGATTATTTTTCTAGGTCAGAGATTTTGACCTGTAACAGCTGGGTGAAAGATCATTATGTTTAAAATTTTGATGGGAACTGGCAGGCAGCCTTCTCCAAAGATGAAACAATATTCTATGTCACCAATAACAGCTAGAAAATATCTGTATCTGCTACATGTTCTAATTAAGTTGCTCTGAGTTGTATAAGTGATTTCTAATGATTTTTAAGATAAATTAAAAATTTACTTCTTTTCACTCTTCCAGAAAATCCTTCTCAGGGCCTCTGTATCCTTCACTGTCTCAGCTTATAACCTTCCCGTATTTGGAGTTTCGGAGGCTGAGGACTAACAGACAAGTATATTTTTGGAAAAGAAACTTCTCAGGATGCAGTGAGATACAGCTGACAATCCCTCCTGTGTCAGCTCGCAGCACTTCTTGTTTTCCTGGGTGAGTTCCTGTCAGCTCAGAGATTATGGAACAGGAAGAGTCTCCCAAGCACACACACTGTTGACTGTAATTACTGTTTTCAAATAATCCAACTTTTACCAGTGTCTGCCTATGGGGAGCACTGGAAAGGCCTCTGTCAAAACACTAGTGGCCCCTTTGGAGAGTCTCACTAGAAAGTTCTAATTGTTTCTGAGAACTGGGAACTGGAAGAAAGTTTTTTACGAAAACTCTCACCTGCCCAATTGTGAGGTGTCACTAAAACTATGAAGTGAGATGATAATTACAGTTCTTTGGGGGAGATGAGGTCACAGAATCACAAACCCATATCTTGGGGTCTATCCTCTCCCTCCCACACACCCAGTGACTATTGTGACCTTCACACTGAGCCCACCATCCTGACAGCAAGAACAAGTCAGGTGCGTATGTTCTATTTGCATGTGACAGGCAGACTCTGTAAGGTAACAAATATATCAAGATCTAGCTAAGCTATCATGTTGGAATAAGGAAATCTTCTGAGTTCAAAAGGGACCCAGTGCCCCACAGGAAGCAGGATGGAGGCAGAGCTGGAGCTGAGCTGAAACAGAAAAGGAGGTCCTGGACCCTACCCTAAATTCTGTTGACACCTGCTGTCATTTAGTGTCATCTTCAAGAGTCATGATTTTTGGGGTTTAACCCTGATCATCATGCAGCTGATTCTGAAGGTACCTGAAGGCTGTAGTTTTGAAATCAATCTGCTGTTCGGCCTACTTTGTATGAATCAAAAAATTGGGGAATTACTAGTGACGTGCCTGTAACACCTCTGCACTTGTAATTGAGAACAAGGTGAATCTATGTGTGCCATCTAACCCAGTGCAGAAATAGTTTATTTCCATGGCTGTTGCTAGAACAGTAATATTCTCTCTAACTCCTGTGTGATGCATCAGTGGAGACAGTAATGGTGTCTCCCGAAAATGCTGAGTCATAGCAGCCCGATGTACAATAGAGTGAAACGTCGCCCAGTCCTCTGCTACCCTCCCAATCATTGTTACGCTGGAAGCCATTGTTGTAGCCACTGTGTCAGTCCATCTGGTTGAAGGTCTTCCTCTTTTCTGCTGAGCCTCTGCTATGCGTCATGTCCTTTTCCAGGGTCTGGGCCCTCCTGATAGCGTGTCCCAAGTATATGAGCCAGAGTCTCTCCATCCTCCCTTTTAAGCAGCTTTCTGACTGTACTTCTTCCAAGATCAATGTGTTTGTTCTTCTGGTAGTCTGTGGTGCATTCGATATTCTTCAGTAATACCATAATTCTAAAGTGTCAATTCTTTAGTCTTCCTTATTCATTGTCCAACTTTCACATGCATATGATGCGATTGAAAACCCCATAGATTGGGTCAGGCATGCCTTAGTCCTCAAGATGATGTCTTTGCGTTTTCACATTTTAGACAATATTTTGCTGCTGCTCATTGGGTTTTCAGTGGCTGACTCTTCCCAGAAGTTAACTCCAGGTCCTTTTTTCTACATTGTCTTAGTCTGGTAGCGCAGCTGAAACCTGTCCACCATAGGTGACCCTGTTGCTTTTCAGTTCTGGTGGCATAGCTTCTAGCATCATAGCAATGTGCAAGCCCCCATAGTATGACAAACTGGCAGATGTGTAGGGGGGTTAAAAGCAGCTGAATATGAATCCAAAAACTCTACTATTTTAATTCACAAAATAAACAAGAGTTAACACCTTACAGATTCCATTTAGCATTTGTATTTTGCATTTTAGTATCTTTCAAAATTCTAGTCTCATGGCTAATAGTTTTACTTAATTCCGATATTAATAAACAGATGGTGATGTAATTTGAAATGAGTAATAACTCAGTTTCTACTAGATACTACTGTAAACCATATGAGTGGTTCATGTCCCCTAACTTAAAATGTGAACCAAGAATGTTCAATAATTTCTGTGGTGGGTGCTGTTGTACTTTTGCTCTTGATATAAAAGAAAATCAGTCTTTGCCTTGTCATCTTAATATGGAACCATCCCCGCACTCACTAACTTGCCATGGGGCACATTTCTGTAGTATTATATCACAAGCAATGCATCTACACTGAATAACATGTCTCAGGCTTTATATATTGTGAATGGTGGCCTATGGAATAAATCTTGAAGCATAAATGCAAATTTGCTACAGCTAAATTATGAAATCAAGTGCCACCAAATCAAAATCAAATGACAAAGTTTAACACACAACTAAATATGAATTAGGCTTATTTGAAGAAGACAGCTGATTCACTTCATGGATTGGTATGGCGGTCAAAGTATGATCTTTTTGAAGTAGCCCAGCCAGTTTCAAGCTCCCTCCCCGCCCCTAACCAGCTTGTGAGTTTAGACAAAATCTCTTGACATAGCAGCCTGCCCTGTACTTTACACTGTAAGTAGTAGTATTTTCTGCTCACAGGTTTGTGAAGAATAAACAAGTTATTACATGAACTGTCTTCATAGCACTGAATCCTATACTGTAAGTATACTTTCCAGTTATTTATTCCATGTATGGAAAACACTTTAAAAAGAAAAAAAAAATCAAAAAGCCCACCAACTCTAAGTCAATGTTTCTAAGTGGGAATTAACAGTACGCTGAGCCTAGCGGATTTCCGTTGACATGGTAGATGTGTCCAGTTTCTCAAATTCTTATATAGGATCCCCTGGATCTGAAGACAAATATCAGTTACCAGGAAATGAGAGCATGGCCTCCAGGGATTTGACAATAGGGATGATGTTTTTAACACAGACTACATTGGGAATCCTGGGGAACTTCTATCTTCTTTACCATTATCTCTTACTCTCCTTCACTGGGTACAGGTTAAGGTCCACAGATTTGATTCTCCGGCACCTGACTGTAGCCAACACCTTGGTTATTGTCTCTAAAGGAATCCCCCAAACAATAGATGCTTTTGGGTGGAAAGATTTCCTCAGTGACTTTGGATGTAAGCTTGTCTTCTATGCTCACCGAGTGGGCAGGGGTGTGTCCATTAGCAACACCTGCCTCTTGAGTGTCTTCCAGGCCATCACCATCAGCCCCCGGAGTGCCAGGTGGGCAAAGCTTAAAGGACTAGCTCTCGAGTACGTTGGTCCCACCAGTATCCTCTTCTGGATCCTGCACATGCTGGTAAATATCATAGTTCCTGTCCATGTGACTGGCAATTGGCTCAATAAAACTGTCACAGAGATGAAAGATTTTGGATACTGTTCTTCTGTACTTCGTGACAATACTACACAGTTAATACATGCAGCACTGTTTTCATTCCTTGATGGTGTGTGTTTGGGATTGATGTCCTGGGCCAGCGCCTCCATGGTTTTCATCTTGTACAGACACAAGCAGCGAGTCCAATACCTTCATGGGAATAAACTCTCCCTGAGATCCTCCCCTGAGTCCAGAGCCACTCAAACCATCCTTGTTCTGGTGAGCACCTTTGTGTCTTTTTATACTGTCTCCTCTGTCTTGTATGTTTGCGTGACTCTTTTTAATAATCCAAGCTGGTGGCTGGTAAGCATCTCAGCCCTGTTTGTTGCATGTTTCCCAACTGTCAGCCCCTTTATTCTCCTGAGCCATGACTGCACTGTACACAGGCTTTACTGTGTGTGTCCTGAAAAGAAAACACAAATCTCTTATAAAAAAAATTTTAATTGTTTATTTGTCGCTGGGTTCAGTTATTGATATACTCATCCTTCACAGACTCTTAAGCTCGATTATGAACCAGTTTCATTGTGTGTTGAATAAGATGCAGATTCTTTTCCAGTAATAAAGAGTAAATAATAGTAGCAATAGTAAATAAAGTCTTAAGGAATTATTATGCAAATACTTATATAATGGTGTCTTATTAATGTATACAGTGGAGAAGTTCAGAGTCTAGTCAATAATAAAACAGTTGGCTATGAAATAATGTAGAGATAATGGGAAGTTCTTTAAGTGTGCAGTTTTTAAGATATTAAATTTTCCCAAGATTTAATTCAGTATCAGACTGTAAGAACATTTTGTTAAAAAGAGAATAACATGCAGAATGATCCTTCTAGAAGCACTGTCAAGCATGTGCTCTGGAAACTGGAAGAAAATCAAGTTTAAATTTTTACAGGAATTAGAGGTCAGGTTGTCAAGACTGAGCCTTATATCATAACAGAAATGGTGGCCATTAGACAGGCAATAATGCTTGTAGAGCGTGCTTACTGGTCTCTGGGTGGTGCCATTGATTAAAATGAACTACTAACCAAAAGTTTGGTGGTTCAAATCCTCAGAGTCACTTGGGAAGACAAGCCTACCAATTGGCTTCTGAAAGGTCACAGTCTAAAAAGTTTCTGGAGCAAAGTCCCATTCTGACACACATGGGTTGACATGAGTCATCACTGACTCCTTGGTTACTAAAAACTAGAACATTTATTATATATTGTTCTCCTTTCTCTGATATTCTGTATGAGTACTTCATTTCTTTTTCTCTTATCTCTCAATTTATTATTGCTACATAACTGGAAATACATCAGTGTTTATGAAGGCTGGTTTTGCCCCGTTGTTCTTTGTTCTTTTGAATTCTAATATTTAAATAAGAAAAGCATTCTCTGATCCATCCTGTACCTGCAGTCACCTCATCAGGAGTAATAACAGTTTTATCTTGTTTATCTAATATTTTCAAAGCTAAAAGTAACCTGAATAATGAGCAAAGCAGAGCTGCTAAATTTTAAATTTGACTTATGATCTAGGTGGCATTGGATGGCTGCTCCCCTGTCTTGTTACTTTTTGGCCCTCGATCTTCAAGGCTGCAGTAAGCAGTTTCATCTTAACAGTTCTCCTTGTCTGATCCTTGCCTTTAGGGGAAGTACTTCACAATCACGTCATTATATTTCCTAATGCTTCTTGTATAAAAATATTTTCTCCTATTTGCCGTGGTCTTGTGTATATTAAGTTTTCTCTCACACTGTTGCAATCACATTGTTTTCCTCTTAGGATCTATTAATATTGATAAAGTTTAATAGATTACCTAATATTAAACTTCCATTTAGGATAATGCTCCATTTAGAGGTTGAGTGAGTTCAAACCACCAACCTTTCGATTAGTACTCCAGCACTTAACCATTTTCGCCGCTCTGTGTTTTCTCTACCTGAAACCACACTAAATGGAACCTAAGGAAACAAACACCTTAACCAGTTCAAGAGAGAAAATATATTAAACCCAATATAAGAACAAATTTACAAAGTGAGATGTAAATGATGTGAAAACACAAAGAAGTAGCTACAAATGTGAAACCCTAGGTTTAAGATAATAATGAAATGTCGGCTTTGATGTGTCTGGGTTCCCTCCTACTGATGTTCTTGGACACCTCTTATGTGTCTTCTCCATACCACACACCTTACTCCACCTTCACGAGAACCCTGCCTTCATTAGGGTGCTGGGAACCTCAGATCCTTCCCTTCTGGGGAGAAGTCCTAGGAAAAATGCAGGAAAATGCAGAGAACATGTCCTCTTTAAGACATGTTTTTAAAGAAGACACAGAAGAAGAGAAAGCGTTGCTGTGGAAATAGGGTCAGTCAGGCGGCATCTACAGAGAGACAGTGTTCAGGACCCTGGAATGGGGACACCGAGGAAGCAAAGTCACCATAGGGTAGTGGAGAAAAACTGAAAAGACTCGTGCTCCATCATATTAGGGGGAAGGAACTTCTGTGTAAAGTGGCCACCCAATGCCACCTCCTGGATCATAACTTCACAAAGATAAAAGTTAAAATTCAGCATCTTTACTACGTTCATAATTTGGGTTCTTGTGGGCTCTTAAAAATGTGTTCTTTATTTCATCACTGTTTCTTATTGCTGCTCTTCATATCACTGAGAAGTGATTAGGTTTGAGGTTAAGAAGAAAGAATAGACAGATGTGTCATGTTGTCCCTTTTAAAACAAAGACTGCCCCCCAAAAAACCACAAATGAATCAGAAATATGTGACAACTCAGGAACTCTAAGAGAAGGCTGAAGAACTGGATTGAGTGACAGGTGAAAGGAGAGACAATTCAAAACCAGCAGAAACTGAGAATTACAGCCCTCCAATGTCCTTCTAGCACACTGTGGTCAGTTCACAGATCTACTGAGACTAAAAAAATAGCATTCCCATCCCATCTGGTGAAACTAAACAGGATTGACTCTGCATGCACTGCCGGAGTCATCCAGAGGTGCTTCCAGACCTGTAAAAGTTTAGTGCATGCACCTAACCCATCGTACACACCCCAGTCCCACCTGGTCAGAGTTCCATGCGGCAAGAAACACTCCCACCTCCTTACCCATGCACTGTCGCTACTCAGATAACACCAGTCTGAGGGAATTCAACACTGCCGTGCCTCCTATGCTGGGATCTCAGAGTCCTGGTCTCAAGGTGCCTGTTCCCTTACTGAGCCACCAGACATAGGGGGTCCACAAATTTGCAGCATCTTCCAGCCTCTCTGACCATCCTTCCTAGCACACAGCTGGTTGAGCTGGCCAGGCACACCATATTGGGACAAAACCCAAAAACCATTGCTGTTGAGTTGATTCTGACTTCCAGTGACTCTATAGAACAGAGTAGAACTGCCCCATAGATTTTCCAAGGAGTGGTGGATTTGGCTTGCCCGTCTTTTAGTTAGCAGCCATAGCTCTTATAGATTGTGCCACCAGGGTGAAATGGCACATTTAAACTGGGACAAGGCAGGTAGAATTCCCAGCCGAAGCTCATTTCACCTGCCGCAGCTAAGCAGAAGCTGTAGAACTATGGCATTTGACACTACCCCACCCTCTAAGATGCTAATTCTCAGCCTGGTCTGTGTCACCTTTTGCTTCACCCATCCACTAGCAAAGGGGGTCCAAAGACTTGCATGCCTTCTGCCCCCTCTGGGTACCTGAACCAGCATCTGCCCCCTCTGGGTACCTGAACCAGCATCCTGCTGGTTCAGGCTGCATAGTGTAGCCATATGGAGCAAAGTAAGTAGTGTCCCAAGCAAAACTGACTCCACCTGCTGCAGACAAGCAGAGGAGTTTCTACTCTCATGGCCAAGGTTAGAAAGGGGTACTTCATGCCCCACAAAAATTAACCACAGACACCTCATTACCACACACAACCCAGTGCCCCATAACAGAGATCCAAAAGCCCGAGGACCACTCCCACCCTACTTACATACACCTTTGCTCATTTCTTGCAAATGCATACCTGTGACATTCACCACCAGAGGACCAATTGCACTACCCTGTCCCTTCAGTCAACAGCACTGGGCACAGGAGGACCTTCCTTATGACATACTCTAGTGGATGGAGATATGCCCTCTAACTGGTCACCACTGGCCAGGCAACATCTTCCTGCCTCACTGCCCAAAATGACCCCTGCAAAGACCACCTAGTAGCTTATCAACTTGGGCCTGTCCATGGGAATTTATGCAACACCCAAAGACGCCAGTGATCAACAACTCAGGCACATTCACCTCAACTAACTCTCAAATGGCAGAGTGCACACATAACATCTGAACTGGTGAATAAAGAGAACACCCTCTGCACCCACGAACAAATAACCAGTGGGACAGACCCATCACCCCACTAAAAATTCCACCTGCTTCATCAGCAGCTCTGCAAGAACAATGAACAGGGACCTGTGCTCACATACCTAGTTGCTGAATCACCTACTTGGCAACAGGAGGTGAAAGCTCAGTGCAGCCAAATTAGAAAACAGAGTAGCATCCACACTCAGTCTTCTTGGATCTATCAAATAGAGCAAAACAACAATTCAGGGTGTAGGAAACAACTTGAGGGAAAGTTGGAATAAAGAATGAAGAAAAATAAAGAAGTTCTTAGAGGTATGTGGGACACTGTCAAGAGGAAAAACTTAGATACAATTAGAGTTCCAGAACAGGGAGGAAAGATGGAAAATCCAAGGAGAATTGTTAAAGAATTGCTGGCAGAAAACATCCCTAATATCATGAATAGCAAAATGATGACCATTGAAGAAGCTCAACAAATTCCATATGAGATAGACTCCCCCAAAAGTCACCAAGACATCATAATCAAACTTGCCAAAACCAATGACAAAGAAAGAATACTGAGAGAAGCAAGGGAAAAATGAAAAATCACCTAAAATGAGAACCAGTAAGAATAAACTGATTACTCTGCAAAAATATTCAGGCAAGGTGCTAAAGAGATGACATATAAAGTCCTGAAGGAAAAAAAATTGCCAGTCAAGAATTACATATTCAGCAAAATTGTCTCTCAAATACCACAGTAAAAATTAAGACATTTTTAAATTGTCAGAAACTAATGGGATTGTAAAAATTAGACCAAACTTACAAGAAATATCAAGGGAAGTCCTATAGTTACAGAGCCAACAAGATCAGATCACAATCTGAGATTAGGATACAAATCAGATTTACCAGGTACCAACCAAGATAGGGAATTCTAAGAAATAATGACAACATAAAAAAAAAAAGAGAAGACTAAACAGTGCTGTTGTAGAACTTCCACTTGAAGAGGAAGTCAAGGCAATACTAAGAAATAAAATACTGATTTGAAGTTAGAAAACTAAAGATACATTTCAAGATAATCACAAAGGAAGCTAACAAATCTACCTGTCAAAACTGAAAAAAGAACATACTCAGTAAACTCAAAATCAACAATAATGAAAGAAATGGAAAGAAAATCTATAAACTAAAAGAACTCAACAGAGAAAATTAAGTGGAATAAAGAAGTCATCAATCCCCACCCCCACAAATACAACAAAATAATGGTAGAAAACTAGTATTTATTAATAATTACACTGAGCATAAGTGGCTTAAAGGCACCAGTAAAGAGACAGGGTGGCAGAATAAATAGAAAAACACAATCCATCTATAAGAAACATGCATTAGACCCCAAAATGTAAACAAAACTCAAAGGATGGAAAAAAGTTATCAATCAAACAATAACCAAAAAGAGCAGAAGTGGCAAATACTAACCTCTGATAAAACAGACTCTTTGGATTCTGAGTGGAGACTCCTTGGCTCTGTGCTACAGCTCCGCCTTCCAGGTCCACTGGGACAGCAACATTGCCTGGGCTTTAGGTGCACTGTTTCTTCTAGTTCGAACTGAATGTCAACTCCACCTTTAGAAACACTAGAGGTTATGACTCCATCCTTTCAAAACTTTGAGATCATGGTCATATCTTTTAAGAGACAGCTCAGCTTTTCATGTTCCATGTCTCTTCTGCTTCCTGTGGGTTCGTGGCCAGGGCTTCACACCTGCATCTGCCCTGCTAAGGCAAGTGTTCCAAAGCTCTGAAGCTCCACTGACTTAAGTGCCCAGATGTACCCTCACTCTGCCAGGAAGCCTCCTGCACACAGGTACTCAGCTCTCTTGCTCTTTGGGTCAGCTCCTGGTTCTGCTGTTGCCAGTTCACTACTACTTCTCATCATTTGCATCTTATTTGTTGGCAACAGGTCTTCTTGGTTCCTTCTATGTCTTCCGTCCATACCCAGTTTCAAAACCACCTCCACAGTTTAGGTATCTGTTAGAGCAGTGTCCCACTCTCTCACTACCAAATTCTGCTTTAGTTAGCTAGTGCTGCTATAACAGAAATACCCCAAGTGGATGGCTTTAAAAAGAGAAATTTTTTCCTTTTAACAACAACGACCTTCCTCCAGACCCAACAGAGAAAGACTTACCCTGGAGCTGAGGCCCTGAATTTGCACTTGTAGCCTACTGTAAGCATACTGTAGGCTACAAGTCCAAGTTCAGGGCCTCAGCACCAAGGGAAGTCTTTCTCTGTTGAGTCTGGAGGAAGGTCCTTGTTGTCAGTCTTCCCCTGAATTGGGAGCTTCTGATGAGCAGGGACTGTGAGTCCTTTGGATGTGCTGTACTCCAGGTGCTGCTTCTTTCCTGCTGATATGTTGTAACTCTCCACTTGTCTCCCTTTTCTTTATATTGTGAGAGGCTGCCACAAGGCATGGTAATATCTCACAGATAGAGTCCTGCCCTACCAACATAACTGCTACCATCCTTCTTCATTAACATGATACAGGTAGGGATTACAGCAAAAAGGAACATCACAAAATATCAGGAATCAGGGCCCAGCCAAATTACTACATGTGCTCTTGGCGGGACACAATTTAATCCATGACAGTGTTTGTTACATAAATTTGAATTATAGTAATGCTAACTGGTCTTCCCTCTAGATGTATGGATATTATCCTATCACTGACAGCGTTGTACTTCAGCAAAGATATTTAAATGCTTTCTTTGATAATGCATGTGATGGCATTCCTCTTCAATTTGTCTTTCCTGGCCTAGTAGACCACACAACTGTCTGATACAAAAGGGCCAATACCAGTCCATTCTGTCTCACTAGTGCCTAGAACATCAACATTTAAGCATTCTACTTTATTTTGGACTACTTCCAATTTTCCTGTGCTCTGAAATACCTTTGGTAATTAATATTGGTGTTAACCCTTCTCTGAAAGACGTAGAGAAGCCGTCTGGGCCAGGGTTTTTTCTTATTGGAAGTTTTTAAATTACTTTTTCAATCTCTTTGTTCATTATGGGTTTAGTTTGTTATCCTACCTCTGTTTGTTTAGGTAGATAGTGTGTTTCCAGAAATTTGTTCACTTCCTCAAGGTTTTCAAATTTGTTAGAATGCAATTTTTCATAGTATTCTGTTAAGATTTTTTACATTTCAGTTGGGTCTGTTGTGATGTCACCCAACCATTTCTTATTTGGTTCTTTGCTTTCTGTCTTGTTTTTCTTTTGTCAGTTTGATGAACAATTTATTTTGCTGACCTCTTCAAAGAGCTAGTCTTTGGTCTTGTTAATACTTTCTGTTCTTTTACTCTTCTCTAACTCATTTAGTCCTGCTCTAAGTTTTATTATTTGCTTTCTTCTGGTGTGCAAGGGCTTCTTTTAATGTTCTCTTTTTACTTGCTCAAGCTGGAGGCTTAATGCTTTGATTTGGGCCCTTTCTCTTTTTTTTGTATGTGTGCACTTACTGAAATAAATTTACCTCTGAGCACTGCTTTTGCTGTGTCCCAAAGATTATCCTAGATCTCAGTTGATTCTGTGAATTTCTTTATTCCATCTTTGATTTCTTCTATAAGCCAGTAGCTTTTAAGTAAGCTATTGTTCGGTTGCCCTGTGTTTGATTTTTCTCCCGCTTGCTTTTCCTGTTATTAATTTCTTCTTTTATGGCTAAATAGTCAGAAAAAAGTGCTTTGTAATATTTTGATACTTTGGATTTTGTAAAGGCTTGCTATATGACCTAATATGTGATCTATTCTGGAGAATGTTCCATTTGCATTGGAAAAGAAAATATCCTTGGCTGCTGTTGGATAATATGTTCTGTATATGCCATGAGTCGGATCCAACTTGATGGCACGTGGCTGGCTGGCATATGCCTATGAGGTCGAGTTGGTTGATTGTGGCATTTAGTTCCTCTGTGACTTTATTGAGCTTATTTCTGGACTGTCTATCCTTCACCAAAAGTAGTATGTTAAAATCTCTCACTATTTTTGTATAGCTGTCTATTTCTCTTTTCAGTGTTGTTACAGTTTGTTTTATGTATTTGGGAGCCCTATCACTGAGTGTGTAAGTATTTAATATGGTTATGTCCTCCTGATGACCCTTTAATCATTTTATAGTCTCTTTCCTTATCCAATATGGTGGGTTTTACCTTAAGTCTGTTTTATCAGAAATTAATATTTCCACTTCTGCTCTGTTTTGTATGTTGTTTCCTTGATATATTGTTCCCATCCCTTGAGTTTTACTTTCTTTGTATCTTTAACTGTAAGGTGTGTCTCTTCTAGACAGCATATAGATGACTCATGTTTTTTATTCCAGTCTACCACTCTCTTTATTGATGTATTTAATCCATTGACATTCAGTGTAACCACTGGTAGATATGAGTTTAGTGCTGTCATTTTGATGCCTTTTTGTGCATTGTTGACAATTTCTTTATCCCACTTAATGTGCTGAGTCAGTTTTCTCTATGTGTTTTCTTTTCACGTTTTTCATTGTTGTTGGTTTTATATTTGCTGAGACTCCGTGTTTTTATTGATTTTTATTTTGATGTGTAGACTTGTTGATATTCTTTGTGGTTATCTGAGTATTTACCCCCATTTTTCTAAATTGAAACCAGTCTTTTATTTCTTTGTATCCCCTTGACTTGTTCTGCATATGAAATATCTACGACTACATTTCTTTTTTTATCTATCCCTCTTTTTTTGGTATAATGTTGTCCTCTTACATGTTGACATGACTGTTTCCCTATATTCAGTGTTTTAGCTTTAATTTGTTTTTGTGATTTGACTATCAGAGTTGATGTCTTTTTGCTCTGTCTGATGCTCTAGTCTTGAATTGTCCTCAGAAGTTATTTATTTTCTGACCAAAGGATTTCTTTTAGTGTTTCTGGTAATTTTGGTTTGGTTCTTTCAAATTCCCTGTTTCTGTTAATCTGGAAAAGCCCTAGCATTACCGTCATATTTGAGAGATAGTTTTGCTGGACATAATAATTCTTGGCTGACAATTGTTTTTTCTGTCAACACTTTGTATATGTTATACCTTTGCTTCTTGCCTGCATGATTTCTGCTGAGTAATCTGAGCTTAGATTTACTCTCCTTTGTAGATTATTTTTCATTTATCCTTAGCTACTTTTAAAATTGTCTCCTTGTCTTTAGTTTTGGCAATTTTGATTATAGTAAATCTTGGTGTCTTTCTTTTGGAATCCACCTTGTATGGAGTTTGAGGAGCTTCTTGGATAGATATCTTCTTATCTTTCATGGTCTCAGGGAAGTTTTCTGTGAGGAAATCTTCAACAATTCTCTCTGTATTTTTTGCTATCCTGCCTTGTTCTGGAACTCCAATCACTGGTCCATTGTTCCTCTTGATAAAGTCCCATATAATTCATAGTGTTCCTTCATTGTTTTAATTTCTTTTACCTGGTTTTTCCTTATATACGTTGGTGGAAGTTGCTTCATCTTAAATCTCACTAGTTTTATCTTCTGTTTCTCAATTCTACTCGTTTGACTTTCTATTGAGTGTTTTAGTTCTGTTATTTTATTATTAATCTTCTGAATTTCTGATTACTGTCTCTCTTTTCTTGTAGCATGTTCAGTTTGTTAGTATGCTTTGCTGTGTTTTGCCTGATCTCCTTCCTGAACTCTTGAAGAGTTCTAAATATTATTCTTTTATATTCCACTTCCAATAATTCAAGGAGGTTCTCTTCATCTGGAAAATTTCTTGATTCTTTGTTTTAGGAGATTTCTGAAGCTATTGTGGTATGCCTCATTAAGTGGTTTGATATTTACTGTTGTCTCCAAGCCATCTGTAAATTGTTATATTTATTTATGTTTGCTTCCTGTGTTCTTGCTTCTTGTTTGGTTTTAAAATGCCAAAATAGTCTGGTTGTGCAAAATACTTTATTGGCACCTTGGAGGCTCTAATGTCCTGTCACCAGGAATAAAATTCTAACTCACAAAAAATAATCAGGCTTACTGGTCTGACAGAGACTGGAGAAATCCAAAAAGTATGGCCCTGGACACCCTTTTAACTTAGTACTGAGGTCACTCCTGAGATTACCCTTCAGCCAAAGATTAGACAAGCCCATAAAACAAAACAAGACTAAATGGTACACCAGCCCAGGGGCAGAGATGAGAAAACAGGGGTCAGGGAAGCTAGTAATGAGGACCCAAAGTTCGAAAAGGGGAGAGTGTTGACAGGTCATGATATTAGCAATTCATGTCCAAAAAAATAGTGTTTTAATTGTGTAGTGAGAAACTAATTTGCTCTGTAAACCTTCATCTAAAGCACAATAGAAAAAAATCCTTTGCATCTGTGAAATCTGACATAAATGGTCTGTTTTCAAAGTAAATTTGTGATGGTAGAAGAAGCACAGGGTAGACATTTCCATTACAGATAGTACATTTTGAACGGAGAGGTCTCAGGTAGCAAGCAAGTCTAAAACCCAGCAGACCAAATTACATTATCTCTCAAGACTTAACCATAATTCTCTGTTCTCTAGGATTATCTGTTCATTGGCCCCACCATCTAGACCCTGGGTGTCAGTCATGTTATCCGGATTCTGGATGGAGGCTCCTCAGCCTGTGGCATCAGCCCTGCCTTTTGGGCCTACTGAGAAGGCAACTCTGCTGCCTGGGCTTTGGGTAGACTCAATTTTCTAGCCTAACTGAGACTGAGTAGTGACTACTCCCACTTTGTTCTGGGTGGCTCCATTCTCCTGCATCACCTGAGTGGCATCCCCACCAATTCAGAGGAGGATTTTTACCAGCAGCCTCAGCAGACTGTGGAACACAGATCAAATGCCTAAAGTGATGGTTAGAATTCAGCTGTAGGACTATAACAACTCGCATTACACCAAATCCTTGCAGAAGCCTGGAGTGAAGAAAATATGAGGGTTTAGGGAGTTTCTGAAGCCCTGCTGATACAGTAGTAAAGAGCTATGGCTGCTAACCAAAAGATCAGCAGTTTGAATCCACCACCCACTTCTTGGAAAAATGTGGGGCTGTTCTTTTCTGTCATACAGGGTTACTAGGAGCCAAGATTGACTTCACAAGAAAAAGTTTGTTTTGATTTTTGTTTAGGGAGTTTCTGGATGAAAATGTCTGGGTACCACAACCTCCAACTTCTGTTTCAACACCAGGGGTTCCCTTTAACCTCATACAAGAAAGGGAAAATTTTAAAGAGCCATTCAGAGTTGTTCATGCCATGTTTGGAGTGTGTATTGGGGATGTCTGACTCCCTCTGAGAAATCTAAGGTATGACAAGCCAAATGTAGCAGCCCCTGTCTATAGGGCAAGGAAAAGTCAGTGCTGTCCCAGGGTTTTCCAGAACAGAGGATGTATGAACCTGTTACCTCCTTAATAAACTCCATAACTGTGAATATGGTCTGTGAGTTCTGTGTGGCCATTGAAATGCATTATTGATCCCAGCAGAAAAGTAAAGATTGTTTTGAGTGGGACAGCTGTTGTCAGAATTGACAAAAGGGTTGGAGTTTTGAGATATGTCTGACCTCCAGCTCATAGAAGTCAGCCTTGGAATGATCAGTCTTGATTCTATTTGTTCCTTCTTGTGAAGTTAGACAAGATTAAATGGTGTCCACAGGGACACCATGCTATTTTTACAGAACTCTAACTGCAAATCCAACATATTTGGAAACAAGAGTTTTCTTTTTTATGCTAATGAGGCTGTAGCAGTGTAAGATGTCACTTCTGAGTTATTAAACAAAACAGCATAGACATACAAAAGGAGCCCTGGTGCCTTGTAGCTAAATGCTCAGCTGCTCTCTGAAAGGTCAGGAGTAGTGCCCACCAGAAGCCCTGTGCAATAAAATACCTGTGATCTCCTTCCGTGAAGGCTACAGCCAAGGAAAGTCTATGGCACAGTTTTACTCTGTCGTATGGGGTCAATATGAGTCAAAATCTACTCAACAACATCTAACAACAACAATGATGACTCAGACAAAGGAATCTTGGTGGTACAGTGGCTAAGTGATTTCCTGGTAACTGAAAGGAAGAAATTTCAAATCACCCAGATTCTCTGCAGGGGAGAGATTCAGTAATCTACTCCTGGTAAAGATTACAGCCTGAATAATCCTGTGAGTGAGTTCCAGTCTGTCACCTGGGGTCACTATGGGGTGAAATAGATACATGGCATCTAAAGACAGCAACACAGACAAGAGACAAGAAGCAAGGAAAACAAGTACACATGAGGGAAAGATAGATGCTATATGGGTATCTCAAAGGAAATGAGAACAGTCTAGAAGAATACTAGAAAACCTGAGATAAAGTTTTTCTCCAGAGTGGACAGAGAGAGTAAGCTACCTCTAGAGCTCTGTTCTGAACATCAACTACTGGCCCTCCTAAAATTGAGAAAATTAATTTCTGCCCTTTAAAGCCACTCGTAGTATTTCGGTTACAGGAAAACTAGGAAAGCAAGACAATTGATAGCAGTTTTTCTTTCTTAGAATCTCTGCCCATCATTTGCCTCTGAGCTGTCAGACCCATGACCCACCTGTCACCTGCTCTGCTGTGGACACATGTCAGGTACGGCACACTCTCCAAGTCTACTGTCCTTTGGCCAAGTTCAGGCACAAGGAGGCTGGCAGAGCCTGGAGTGGTAGGAAGAAAACAGGATGTGTGTCCTTCTAGTGCTATTCTCAGGTGGCTTCTCTCTTCTCTGCTTCTGCCGGTGGACCCGGCTGTTGGGCTCCATGAACTTTACCTCCCTGCTGTTCCCTCAGCACTGAGAGTAGAAGCCACTTCCAGCTGGAGCAAAACTCAACAGTGCCTCAACATTTCCTCTGAGTGATTCCACGTCCTGAGTGGATTATTTTTCCTTCGTGGATGCTGACTGACAGAAAGATACCCCAAATATATATGTGTCTGATAAATAATGGTATCTTGAATTTAATAATTAGAATATGTGAAAACTCTTCAAAAGAATAGCCAACTTAGTCTTACTGTAGATCTATTCACAGTTATGTAAATGATGTTATTAAAGGACAGATTATTGAGATATAACCCACATAAGGTAAAATGCATATTTTTAAGTGTACAGCTCTATTAGTTTTGATAAATGAGTACAGTTGAGTAAGGTCCCTGGGTGGTGCAAATGGTTTGCATGAAACTGGTAGCTGGGGAGTTGGTGGTTTGAACTCACCCCGTTGTACAATGGAAGAAAAGACTGGCCTTTTGCTTCCATCAAGACTATAGCTAAGAGGGAGGTAGAGCCAATATGGTGCTCTATATAGAAGCACCATGCTGTCTGTCGTGGATTGAATTGTGTCTCCCAAAAAATACGTGTAGGGATTTGGTTGGGCCATGATTCCCTGTATTCTGTGATTGCCCTCCATTGTGTGATTTCCTTATGCTGTAAATCCTATAACCCATGGTTTTTTGAGCAAGGTGTTGTTCAGTTTCCATGAGTTCCACTTTCCATCTATGTTTTTTCTGCTATTGATTTCAACTTTTATGGCTTTATGATCTGAGGAGATGCTTTGCATTAATTCATTGGTATGGATTTTGTTGAGAGTTGCTTTATGTCCTAACACATGGTCTATTCTGGAGAATATTCCATGTGCACTGGAGAAGAAGCTGTAGTTGTCAGCTGATGGACAGAAAGTTCTGTATATGTCGATGAGGTCTAGATGGTTAATGGCAGCAATAAGGTCTTCTGTGTCTTTATTGAGCTTCTTTCTAGACGATCTGTCCAGTATTGAGAGTGGAGTGTTGAAGTCTCCTACTATTATTGTGGAGTGATCTGTTTCCTTTTTGAGTGTAGTCAGTCTTTCTTTGACGTATTTAGGTGCCGTAATATTAGGTGCATAAATATTTAATATTGTTAAGTCCTACTTGTGTATTGAACCTTTTGGTAATAAACAGTGTCCATCCCTGTCGACGATGGTGGATTTTACATTAAAATTGATTTTATCTAAGATTAGAATTGCCACACCTGCTCTTCCTTGTTCATTGTTAGCTTGATATATGTTCTTCCATCCTTTGATTTTCAATTTGTTCATATCTTTAGGTCGAAGGTGAGTTTCTTGTAGGCAACATATAGATGGGTCATGTCTTTTGATCTAAGATGTCACTTGATGTCTCTTTACTGGAGCATTCAGTCCATTCACATTCAATGTAACTATTGATACATTGATAGTTACAGTGCTGCCATTGTGATATGTTTATTTTGTGTTGATGTTTTCTCTGTTGTTCTTATTAATCTGTTCTGCGACCTTCTTTGCGAGTTGATTCTTCACCTTTTTCAGGGTTGGTTTTGTGGTTGTTGAGACTCCTGTATTGCATTTCTCAATATGGCATGTTGCTTCTTTATTATGCTTTATGGCTGCCCCTGTGATCCCACTTAATAAACTATATATAACCCCAATTTTGATTGCTACCAGTCTTGTCAACTTCCTCTCCATCTGGAAGGACTATAACGACTGTAGTACACCCCTCTTTTTAATATGATGATATCATAGTTTACATGATATGATCACTGGATTGTTTCTTTCACTATTATAGCTTTGATTGTGTTTGGAGCCTGCCCTAACTGAGTAGGATTCTGGATAAATTGTCCTTCTAAAGTACAAAGTTAGCAGTTTTGTTCTTCTAAGCCAAGAGATTCTTTCAGTATTTCTTGTAGCTTTGGTTAGTTTTAACAAAGTCTCTGAGTTTCTGTTTATCTGCGAATGTCTTAATTTCCCTTTCGTATTTCAAAGATAGTTTTGCAGGCTATATAACTCTTCGTTGGAAGTTCTTCTCCTTCAAGGATTTGAATGTGTCATGGCACTGTCTCCATGCCAGCATAGTTTCTGCAGAGAAATCCGATGAAAGCCTACAGGGTTTCCCTCTGAATGTTAGCTTTGCTTTAAGTCTTGCTGCCTTTAAGAGTTTCTGCTTATGTTTCATTTTGTTGAGCTTGATTATAGTATGTCTTGGAGTCTTTCTATTGAGGTCTGTATTGAGTAGTGTTCAATACATATGTTGAATATCTATATTCTCGTCTTTGATAATTTCTGTGAAGTTTTCTGTCAGCAGCTCAGCCACAAAACTCTCTGTGCTCTCAGGTGTCTTGCCCTATTCAGGAACTCCAATTAATCATAGATTATTCTTCTTAATAGAGTCCCACATGCTTCTTAATGCTTCTTCATTTTTGTTTCTTTTTTCTGATTTCTCCCCATCGATGCTGGAGTCAGTGGCTCTGTCTTCCAAATCAGAAATTCTCTTTTCCATTTGTTCCATTCTGTTTTCTTGGCTTTGAATTGAAGTTTCTGTGTCTTTGATTTTGTTCTTGATCTGTTGGATTTCAGAGTACTGATGTTCCATCAGATCAGTCAACTTGCTTAATTTTTTGTTGTGCTCTGCTGCATTTTGTATAAAGTCTAGTAGGGCTCTATATAATCCTTTTGTATTCCCCTTTTGATAGTTTCAGAAAAGCTTCTTTGTCTGGGAAGTTCTGAGATGGTTTCTTCCGGGGGCCTTCTGATGCCATTGGTGACTTCCAGGTTACTGTCCTTTCCAACATCTGCTGCTTTTTGGCATCATGTGGGTGAATAGAGGCTGGGAGAGAAGCAGTGAAGATGTACCACAGTTGTTTCTCTAGGCCATCTTAAGACGAGAAGTAAAAAGTATTTGGCACCTTCCAAAGTCAGTCAGGTTTTTAGGTGTCTATGTCCCTCTTCCCAGCTGGCAGAGTAAGTACCTCTATATTGAACACCTAATGGTATAAATTAGCTCAAAATACAGAAAGGCTATTGGCCTGCTGGTCTCTGCTATCAGGCCCCAGCTGTAGGCAATATTGTGTAGAACTCTGCTTTTCTGTTAGAAAAGCAGTCTCTTCTGGGTAGGAACTGTCTCAGCCCAGGAACTAGGTCCAGCTGAGGCTTCTGTATTGATGACCCCGCCTCCCAGCAAAACAAGATGGCATCCTGCCTAAGCTCATCAGTCAGCCAAGAGTGCCAAAATGTCCAGAGTCCACAGCCTCCACCACTGGGCCCTGGCACCAGGCGGCACTGTGCAAAACACTGGCCTCCCACTGGCAGGAGCTACCTCCCAGCCTAAGAACCAAGTCCGCTGGGGCCTCTGCCTGGGCTTCTCCATTTCCAGACAGGCCAGAGGAACCGAGGTGTATAGAGTCTAAAGCCAGGCCCTGAGAACCTGGCAATTACGCTTGCCGGTCCCACCAGCAGTGTATCCAAGACCAGTAGCTAGTCAAGTGCCAGTTCTGCCCTCCAGCCAAGACAGAGGAAAAAAAGTCGAAATGGTGAGTTATCTTTGGTCTGCGCAAGCCTGTGCTAACTGAGGGCGGGGTCAGTGGAAAAGAGGAGGTTTTGCATTCAGTGGTATGAAGTCCAAATTAACAGCCCTGTGCTGCATCACAGGGCTCACTAGGTGTCCAGAAGGCTCCATTCAACTATCATATCAGGTCTTGGTTTCCAGAGTGATTTAGGGAGACGTGCGTTTAGTCCACAATCTTGACTCTGCCCCTTATGCTGTAAATCCTAATCTTTGCCTGTGGTTAATAGACTGGATTATGTTATAGAGGATTAGGGTGGTACTGTAAAACCCTTACTAGGTTTACCTACCTGCTCCAATGTAAATAGAATTTCCCTGGAGTGTGGCTTGCACTACTCTTTATCCTTTTGTCCTACAAGAGATAAAAGGAAAGGAAAGCAAGCAATGAACGAGAACTTCACACCATCTAGAATGCAGCATTAGGAGTAGAGTGTATCCTCCAGATCTGGGGTTCCTGAGCCAAGATGCTCCCTGACCAAAGAGAGATGCAACACAAGTACCTTCCTCCAGAGATGACAAAGAGGGACAGCCTTGCCCAGGAGCAGACATCCTGAAATCAAACTTGAAGAGTACTGGACTGTGTAAGAATAAACTCTTGGCATCTCTGTTAGAGCAGCACTAGCTAACTAAGACACCATCTCTTCACATTAAAGATGCAAAAGAACTAAGTAAACTAGAGATGAACATCAACTCTGGAATCCTAAGCCCCAAATGAAGAGATAAAGAACTGAACCAAGCAGTGAATAGAATCAGAAACTGACAGAAAAGAGAGAACAAGGGAGATACAGAGGGAGGTCCTCTGTCAGCTAGTGTGATGGGTTTACCCTCTTGAGCTTTCTAGCCGCTGAGATAGGTTGTCAGGGAACATGGGGAAGACCACTTATTGGAGCTCCCAGTGGGAGACAGAGCACCCAGTGAACAGAGATACATCCTTTCCCAATCCCCATGTTTCTTCCTCCAGCTTGGTCTCTGCTGCTTCCTGGCAGGCCATAGTCACTTGGCCAGGGAGGCACTAGCTCTGTGCTGCTTGGTTTCATGCTATCCACACCAGCTGCTCCTTCAGTACCATTTTTTGTTGGTGTTGCTTTTTTACAGCTTCTTTTGGTTTCTTCTTTCTCACCTCCTTCCCTTCCTTTCACTTGAATACCTGCCTCTGTGTTCCATCTCTGCTTCTCCTTGACAGACTGTGAAACGCCACTGTGCTGGTGGGATCACTGGGATTACTTCTATTTTTTTTTTTTTAAATTTTAATTATAGTAATTTTTTTCTCTTTTTCCTTTTTGGTTTTCTTTATTTTGGTTTTTTGTCTCTCTCCTCTGTTCTCTTCTTTTCATGTCTCCTGAATACCTGGTGCTTCTTGAAAGACTGCACAGTGCCTACTGGCTTGGGGGCCATTTCCCTTGTTTGAGCCACTAAGCTAATGGTCTCCCTTGGGGGTTTGTTTTTCTTTTCTCAATTTCTTGTCTTTCTCTATCATCTTACCTTCTTTTCTCCTGAACACATGGTGATATGTGCCATTTCCATTCCTTCTAGACAAGCTGTGTAGTGCCTTGGTAGAGGAGACACTTTCCCATTCCATGCCACCATGCTAGTGGTTTCTTTCCTCTCTACCTTCCTTCCTTACTAATCTCCTGAACATTTTGTGGTGTGGGCTATCTCTGATTCTACATGACTCTGTGAGCAGTGTTCCTCAGCTGGGGACCCACTTCTAGTGGGCTCCCTTGGGGCATTTTTCTTTTTTTTTCTCGGTTTCTTGTGTGTCTCTACTTCCCTTCCACACCTTCCACCTGAACACCGGCACCTTGGGACATCTCCATTCTTTCTGGATGAGCTGTGCAGTGCCCTTCAGCGGGGGACTGCTTCAAGTGGACCTTCTTAGGGAATCTCTTTTCTTTTTTCCTGTGGTTTCTTATCTCTCTGCTTCCACTTCTTTCCTTCTTCCTGGTCACCTGACATTTATTCCCCTCTGTTTCTTATCTACATTCATTGCATTCTTTTCTCCCGACCACTTAGCTGCAGTGTGCTTTTCTCTTTCCTTTTTCAAAAAATCTTGTTTCTTATCTCTTTCTCCCATCCTTCCTTTTCTTCATCTTGCTCATCTAGCTGCATATGCCATATCTATTCCTTCTGGAAGGACTGTGCCTCAGTGCCTGGCTAGAAGCCACTGTCATATAGCTTTCCAGGGCCCATGTGGTTCTAACAGCAGACCTCTTCAGCACTTTTCTTTGGATTATTTGGGTCCTGTTTCTTTCTCTTCTTTCTCTTTTTTTCCACTTAGCTTCACCCATCAAAACCATCCCTCCATTCTGCCTAACTGCACCATGGGCAGAGTGTTGCACACTAAAGAAGCACAGGGACTTTCTACTGGTATATGCTCTGCACTGACCGTCAACCCCACCTGTCAAACCCTGTAAGTGCCACAAACAACCCATCCCAGCTTCTCCCCTTTTGCTATACCTTCCCTTCTAAACCATAGCAGAACCACTGGTTCTGTCCATTAAACAAAGTTGTGAGAAGTATCATCCCCAGAGACAAGGCAAACAACAAATATCACCTAGCCTGACTACTCAGATAGTCAAATAAAACAAAAAAGCAGTGGAAAACCAACAAATATATGATAGTAAACCAAGAAAATAACTACTGAATATCCTAAAGAAAGCAGATGAAATCAAAACATATATAAAAAAAGGACATGATGATTCCAGTAAGCATCCAAAACAAAATACCAGATGACCTTCCATGAGAAGAAAAGTCACTGGAACTGCCTGATAGGGAATTCAAATCTTTGATCTTTATAGCCATCCAAAAGTTGAAGAAAAAAATGGACAAAAATGAGAAATGAACAGACAAAACTATGAAAAAGCAGAGTAAAAAATAGTAGAATTCAGGAACATAATACAGGAACAAAATGTCAAAATAAACTCACAAGTAGAAGTCAAGAAATCATACAAAAATAGCAGTCCAAAGAATAAACAACAAGATTTCAGAAATGGACAGAGTCATGCAAACTCTGAAGAGCAGATTTGAAGTAATGGGAGACAAACACTTGGATATCACTTTGAGGGAAAAAGCAGGGAGAAAAATGAAGCCCTGAGAGTGACATGGGGTACAATCAAAAGCATAAGTTTGCATGTGATCAAAGTTCCACAACAGAGAGAGGAAATGAAAAACATAGAGAGGATCATACCGTGAAAGACAAAAAGGTGACAATCTAAGAAGTTCAGTGAACCCCATGTGGGATAAACCAAACTAAAAAAAACCAGTGCCATCGAGTCAATTCAGACTCACAGTTATCCTGTAGAACAGACCAGAATTGTCCCATTGAGTTTCCAGATTAGTACTGCTGAGCTTTTGGTTACCAGCTGTAGCATTTAACCACTATAGCACCAGTGTTACCACCCCCCTCCAAAATTACCAAGGCATGTCATAATCACACTCATTAAAACCAAAGACAAAGAAAGAATCTTGAGAGCAGCTCAAAACAAAAACAAAAACAATAGTCACACACAGAAGGGAAACAATTAGATATACTCTACTTATTCAGCAGAGGCCATGCAGGCAAGAAGGCATTGGGATGACATATATAAAACCTTGAAAGAAAAAAAAAATTGCCAATCCAAAAAAAAAAAAAAAAAAAATCCCAGTGCCTGTATCCCACAAAATTCTTGCTGAAATACTATGGTAAAATTAAGACATTTCTAGATAAACAGAAAATAAAGAATGTGTGAAATCCAAACCAAACTTACAAGAATTATTAAAAGGAGTCCTTTGGTTTGAGAATAAATGACATCCTGAATCTAGGAAGCAAGGTTCCATCAGCCAGATACCAACTTAGGTAATGAATTCTCAAGGAGTAATGAACACTAAAAGATTTACAACAGGAAACCAGAAAGGTTAATGTGTAAATGACAACATTAGTACAATAAAAGAGAGAATAAATGGTGTAAGGATATAACTTTTAAATAGAGACGAAATAAGGCAATAGCAAGTAATAAAACACTTGTTCAAACTTAGAAACACAAGGGTAAATTTCAAGGTAACAACAAAGTTAGTCAACAAACATATTCACCAAAATAAAGAAGAAAAACATAAAGTCATAGTAAACACAAAATCTACCAAAAAAGAAGAACCAACAAATAAACGAAATTCAGCACAAAAGAGTAGGAGGAAGAAAAAGTCAACATCACAAATTGACAGCAATAAAGCCACACATATCAATAATCACATTGAATATAAATGGCCTAAATGCAGCCATAAAGAAGCAGAAAGTGGAAGAAAGGATTAAGAAAACAGGAACCATCAATATGCTACCTACAACAGACACACCTTAGAAACAAAGACATAAATTTACTAAAAATTATAAGATAGAAAAGACATATCCAACAAACAGCTACCCCAAAACAGTAGGAGTAGCTAATCTCAGATAAATGGACTTTAAAATAAAGTCCATTATGAAAGACAAAGAAGGACGTTATATGAGGACTGCCAATTAAGTTTGCGAACTAACCCTAGAAAGAGCACTACATACCTCACTGCTGAATATCACTATGGCCAGCTTCCAAATATTCTCCTTGGGAAGCTAAGCACTAATGCCAGTGCCTAGTTCACCCTTCAAAGCAATTTTGGAACCTTTTTCTGGAATGGTCATCAGAACTGCTGTCACATTACTCTTGATGTCCTGAATGTCATCAAAATGTCTTCCTTTCAATATTTCTTTTATCTTTGGGTAAAGATTAAAGTGATTGAGGGCCAGATCAGGTGAATAGAGAGGGTCTTTCAATTGCAGTTATTTGTTTACTTGCTAAAAACTACCTCACAGATAACTATGCAATTAGGTTCATGAACTAGTCACCATGCAATAGCCATTCCAGGAACAGTTTCAAAACTGTTTGGGAGGATGGACTAGGTGCTGGCATCAGTGCATAGTTTCCCAAGGAGAATACTTTGAAGGTGACCACAGTAATGTTCAAGTATGTAGCCCTTAGAACAATTAAGCTGAAGGACTTGTTAGACCTCATATAATGATTACAAGGATGATCTGTCACATGAAGATAAACCTGTAACAAATAACTACACACTCAGTGACAGGGCTCAAAAATTCATCAAAAACTTCCAACAGCACTGTAAAGAGACAACGACAGTTCCACAGTAACAGAAGGAAACTCTAACACACCACTCTTGATAAAAGGCAGAGTATCTACTAAGAAACTCAGCAAAGAAAGATACAGAATATCTGAAGGCCACCATCAGGGAAGGAAGCTCAGGATGCAGTGAGATACAGCTGCTTCACTGTGAGGCCCTCGAGTGTCAGTTCTCAGCACTTCCTGTTTCTCTGGGTGAGTCCCTGTCAGCTCAGTGATTGTGGAAAAGGAAAAGTATCTCCGAAATGCACAAACTGTTGACTGCAATTACTGTTTTCAAATAATCTAACTTTTACAAGTGTCTGGCCACAGGGATTATCAGAAAGATCTCTGTCAAAAACACTAGTGGCCTCTTTGGAGATTCTCACTAGAAACTTCTAATTATTTCTGAGAATTGGAAACTGGAGGAAAGTTTTTATAGAATGATCTTACCTGCCCAGTCGTAGGGTGTCACTGAAACTACAGATGAGGTGGTAACTGCAGTCCTATGGGGAGATGAAGTCACAGAACCACAAACCCATATCTCAGGGTCTGCTTTCTTCCTCCTACACACCCAATGACTGTCATGACCTTCACACTGCTCACTATCCTGACAGCAGGAACAAATCAGTTGAGTACTTTCCATTTCCATTTGAGAGGCAGAGTCTGTAAGGGAACAAGTGTATCAAGGTCTGACTAAGACAACATGTTGGAATAAGGCAAATTTCTGAGTTCAGAACTGATTCAGTGCCCCACCAAAAGGAGACTGAGCTAGAGCTGAGCTAGAACGGAGCTAGAACCGAGAGACAGAGGTCCTAGACCCTGCACCAATCCATGATGACTCCTAGTGTCATTTTGTGTCGTACTCAAAGAAGAGTGATTTTTGGTGTTTAAATTGTCATCACGAAGCTGATTCTGAAGGTGCTTAAAGGCTGTACTTTTGAAATCAATCTGCTGCTCAGCCCACTCTGTAGGAATCAAAAAAAAATTAGGAATTACTAGAAGTGTGCCTGTAACTCCTCCTTACTAGTAATTCAGAGCAGGGTGAATCTATGTGTGTCATCTAACCTTGCGCAGAAATTGTTTATCTGAGTGGCAGTTGCTGGAATAGAAATGTTTTCTCTAACTGTGGTGTCTGATGCATTAACAGAGACAGTAATTTTGTCTTCTGAGAACACTTATGATCTAATGATTACGGGGATCATTTAGCAAAAATGTATCTTGATAATAATGGGTGTCACATGGTAGCTGTCAGGCTGAAACGTATCTTGCACTCTTTAGTCAAAAGATGTTCCAATATCAATGAAAAAATCAACCATTTCATTGTAGAAAACACACAAGGTATCATTCCTTAGCTCATTTTTCATTTGTGGCTTATATGAGGTTTGACAATTAAGTCTGTGAACTTTTCTAAGTGCTACACACCTCGTTGCTGAATATCTCTGTGGTCACCTTCAAAGTACTCCCCTTGGGAAGCTATGCAGCAATGCCACCTAGTCTACCCTTCAAAGCAATTTTGGAACTCTTTCTGGTAAGGGCCATTGTGCATGGTGGCAAGACTGTGAACGTAATTGTGTAGTTGTCTGTGAGGGAGATTTTAGACACTAAACAAACAACTATATTGGAACACCCTCCCTACTCACCTGATCCAGCCCCCAATGACCTCTTCTTAACCCAAAGACAAGGAAATACTGAAGGGAAGGCATTCTGATAACATTCAGGGTGTCAAGGGTAATATGGTGACAGCTGTGATGGCCATTCTAGAAAAAGAGTTCCAAAATTGCTTTGAAGGGTGGGGTAGGCACCGGCATTGGTGCGTAGCTTTGCAAGGGGAGTACTTCAAAGGTGACCATACTGATATTCAGCAGCAAGGTACGTAGCGCCTTTTCTAGGATGAATCCATGAACTGAATTGGTAGTCCTCATATGTTAGTATCTTTCACAAATCTCACATCACTACTAATACCATTACTAAACTATGCATTCGGTAATTGATGAAAATATGAAGTGAAAGTAGTATGATTTAGTTTCTATGCTCCCCTATTTTGTCTCTTATTAGTGTTTCAGGTTCAGGTTAGGGCACAGTGTGAGGTTGCTCAGTAATTGCTGTGACAGGTGCCCCTGTCTTTTGTTCTCATCACAAGAGCAGATGTATCGTTAGGTTGCCATCCTCATATCCAGGCCATCTTGGATTCATTAAATCCAACCTGGTCACGAATAAGGTTCCTGTAGTATTCTATCACCGCCAGGAGCCTGTCTTCTATTAAGTTCTCTAAATCTTCATCTATAATTGATATTGGCCTATGGAATACATTTTGATGCATCAGTAGAAACTTGTTACGATGAACGTTTAAATACATATATTTTATTCTAGTTAAGTGAAAATTTACAGATGAAGTCAATTTGCCATATTCAAACCTATATAGAGACCCTTACACAACTCCGTCTGGTAACTCAGGGCTGTAACAGCACATTCCTCCTTTCCCCTCTTTTCCCCCTATATTCATTCAACCTGGTCCTGTCCCCTCTTCTCCACCATCCTGTTTTATTACTATAGGAGAGCTGTTCTGAAAGCCTCATAACTTACAGTCCAGTCCAATTTTGTATAAAGAGTTGTCTTTGTTGCTAGTTCAAGCTCTGGGGTAGGAGCAAGACCAAGGGCAGTGTTCTCAGCAGACCCCCCCAGGTTGTCGAACCATCAAGTCCGGTCTTTTAATAGAATTCAAGATCTGCATCCTTATTTTTCTACCACTGTGTCAGGTCTGATGCTGTATTTATTGCCTCTCAAGGCGGACACTGAGGGTGGCTGGGCACCATCTAGTTCTTCTGGTCTCATGCTAGTGTAGATTCTGAGTCCCTTGGCCCCATCTGTCTCCTTGGCTCACATTGTCCTCCTGTCTTTGATGACCTTCGTACTCTTCTGTTTCAGTTGGGTTGAGACCAACTGATGCTCCTTAGGTAGCAGCCTGCTACCTTTTAAGACCCCAGACACCACTCACAGAGCAAAGAACATTTTTAAATAAAATATCATGAGTGTAAAATAAAGTGACAAGTTGTCAAAACAAAACTAAAGACAGATCTGGATTACTGGAAAGACAAAGACAACAAGCTTGAGTACCACAGCGTGGCCTTTGAAACCAGCTTTGCCAGGGTCAGGTCTCCTTTCTTCCTCTAACAAACTTGCATATTTAGACAAATTACTTAACCTCTCTGTGCCTGAGTTCTCCTTTTAGTCATAATAAAAGTAATAGCAGTGCCCACCTCATATATTTGTGAAGAATACAGACATGACCACATGTACAGTCCTTGTAACAGTGATTCCCACATCTATCACTGGAAATGAGAGCATATTCTCCAGGGATTAGACAATATGAACAATCTTTTTATCACAAGCTACAGTTGGTATCCTGTGGAATTTTTCTCTTCTTTTCCAAAATTCAGGTGAAGGTCCACAGACTTCATTCTCATGTGCCTGGCTGTAGCCAACTCTTTGTCACTGTCTTTAGGGAAATCTTCTTGTTGTTGTTAGGTGCCATCGAGTCAGTTCTGACTCATAGCAACCCTATAGGTCAGAACAGAATTGTCTCCATCAAGTTTCCAAGTTTCCATCAAGCACCTGGTGAATTTAAATTGCTGACCTCTTGGTTTACAGCTGTAGCACTTTACCACTATGCCACCAGGGGAATCTGATAGACCATGAAAGCTTTTGGGTAGAAAGATTTCCTCCTGAATGCAGATATTTTTTCTGTGTTCACAGAGTTGCCAGGGTTGTATTCACTGGTTGAACCTACCTCTTGAGTATCTTCAAGGCTACCACCATCAGCCCCAGTGGGTGTGGCTTAAGGGAAAAGCTCCCAAGTACACGGCCTTCCCCATATTCCTCTACTGGATGCTGCAATGTTAGAAATGTTATTTTTGTTATGAAGGTGACTACCAGTTGGTGCAGTAATACTGTCACAAAGGAAACCCATTTGGGATATTGTTCTGCTGTTCCTTATGACAAGATCACAAGGTCACTGCTTGTGGCGTCATTTTCCTTCTGTGATAATTTGTGTTCAGGACTAGTGATCTGGGCGAGGGACTTCATGGTTTTCATTCTGCACAGACACAACAGCAAACCTAATACATTCATAGGAACAGTGTCTCCCCAGACTCTCCCTTGATACCAGAGACACTCAAAACAGCCTTGTTCTGGTGAGCACCTTTGTATCTTTTTATACCCTCTCCTCTATCATTCAAGTTTTTTTTTGGCTTTTTTAAATCATCCCAGTTGATGGCTGGTGAACACACATCTCCGCACTAACTGCTATGTGTTTCCCAGTTGTCAGTTTCTTTGTTCTCACGAGCCAGGACTCCAGTGTCTCCAGGCTGTGTTCTGCATAGATAAGTAAGGTAGAATTCCTTCATATTATTGGAAATATCTAAGAATATGTTTCTGCACAAGATTCAGTTGTTTGCTTATTTATCATACAGAATCCAAGCACACATGAACCAATCATACATAGCCTTTGCCAACACCGTAAATTAAATAGATCAGTTCTTCAGTCTTCCTTGTTCCCTGTCCAGCTTTTGCATGCAATGGAACAGATGGAAATATCGTGGCGTGGGTCAGATGCACATCAGTCCTCAGAGTGACATCTTTGCTTTTTTGTACACTCTAAAGAGGTCTTTTGCAGCAGATGTGCCCAGTGCGACATGTCATTTGATTTCTTGACTGCTGCTTCCATGGGCGTTGATTGTAGATGCAAGTAAAATGAGACCCTTCCCAACTTAATTATTTTTCTCTGTTAATCATGATGTGGCTTACTGGTGTTTTGCTGTCATGTTCAAATCTTCGTACTTGTGTAGTAGTGGAATTGTTGGGTCATATGTTTACACTGCTTTACTTTAGGAGATGAATGTTACAAAGCATTTTGTAAAGTGTACTAATTTTCACAGCCAGGAGTGGATGAGCTTTCTGAGGTAAAAACATCTGTGTGAACACTCAGTATTTTCTGTCATTTTCATGTTGGTTTTCTGATTTATGTTTCATGGTATCCAGTAGTGGATTTGTTGGTATTTCCCTGATTAATTAGAAAGCTGAATATCTTTACACATTTTGCCCTCAAGACACAAGTCCCAGGCTTGAGAGGCACCAGGCTTTTCTCATTTCTGAGCAGCTGGATCCAGACACAGGGATTACTGCTTTCCCAAGCAGGTTGTCATTGTCTAGCAATTGATTTTCCTGATGAAGTTTTTTTTGTTTTTGTCAGGTGTCATCGAGTTGGTTCTGCATTGCCCAGTCCTGGGCCATCCTCACCATCCTTGCTATTCTTGAGCTCATTGTTGCTGCCGCTGTGTCAGTCCGTCTTGGGGAGGGTCTTCCACTTTTTTGCTGACCTACTAGTTCACCAAACATGGTGTCTTTTTCCACTGACTGATTCTTCCTGATAACATGTCCAAAGTATGGGAGATAGAATCACCATTCCCACTTGTAAGGAGCATTCTGTCTGTACTTATTCTTCTGGAAGTTCACAGTATGCTGAATATTCTTTCATTCATTTACTTATTTGAATATTCTTGACCAACACTGTAATTCAAAGCCATCATTTCTTCTTTGATCTTCCGTATTCATTTGTTCAGACTTCACACACGTAAGAAGCAATTGAAAACACCGTGGCTTGAGTTGGGCACAGTTTAGTCTTCAATGGCACATCTTTGCTTTTTAATGCTTTAAACTACGTTTCGCTGCTATTCATAAGGATTTCACTGGCTAGTTCTTTTCAGAAGTAACCTGCCAGGTCCTTATTCCTCATCTCTTTTAAGCTGGAAACTCAACTGAAACCTGCCCATTGTAGGTGACCCAGCTGGTTTCTGAATACTGATGACATACTTTCTAGTATCATTACAACACACAAAGCCCCCACAGCATGACAAACCGATAGGTGTGTGGTTTCAGGGGTTTAAAAAAGAGACAAAAATTAATCCAAAAATCTACTATTTTGATTCATAAAATTGACAAGAATTGACACCTTACAGATTCCATTTAGCATATGTCTTTTACATTTTAATATTTTCTCAAAAATCTAGCCTCATTGCTAGTAGTTTTACTTGCCAGCCAGCCAGCCAAGTGCTGTCGAGTTAAGTAAGATATTAATAAACAGGAATATACATTGAAATGGGTAATCACTCCATTTCTGCCATGTGCTACTGTAGCCATATTAATGTTTCACGTCCCTTAGTTTAAAACATGAACTCTGAGTGTTCAGTAATTGCTTTGATGGGTGCCATCGTACTTTCATTCTTGGTATAAAAGAAAATGAGTCTTTGCCTTGTCATTTTAATATTGAACCAACCCTGCACTCACCAACTTGACCTGGGGCAAGTTTCTGTAGTATTATGCTGCAAGCAATGCGTCTACACTGAATAAGAAGCCTAAAGCTTTGTTTGTGGTAAATATTGGCCTACAGAATAAATCATTAAGTATAAATGTAAACTTGTTACAGCTAAGTTGTGAAATTAACTGGCACCAATCTGATCTCGAATGACAAGGTGTAAAAACATGACTAAATATGCATCAGGTTTATTTCAAGAAGACAGCGATTCACTTCGTAGGTTACTATGGTGGCGAAATGCAAGATCTTTGTTACCAGCCGAGCCATTTTCCAGTTCCCTCCCTGTTCCTAACCACCATGTAAATTTAGACAAATTTCTTAACTTTGTGGTGCCTAACCCTCCCTGCCTTGTACTTTATAACGTAAGTAGCAATATTTGCTGCACATAGATTTGTGAGGCATACAGAAGACACCACATGTACCATTTTCATAACAGTGATTCCTCTATTGCAAGTGTCCTATAAAGGTGTTTCATTCCACTTGTTGAAATCGGTTAATAAAAGAAAGTGAAAAACAAAAATACCCTTTACATCAATGTTTCTAAGTGGGAATTAACGGTAGGCAGAGAACAGTGGCTTTCAGTTGACGTGACACATTTGGCCCTGTCTTATCTTCCAGTGCAGGACCCTCTGCATCTGTTGACAAGTATCACTCACCAGGAACAGGAACTGAGAAAATGCACTCTATGAATTAGACAATAGGGATAACCTTCTTCTCACAGACTACATCAGGAATCCTGGAGAATTTCTGTCTTGTTTACCATTCTCTCTTCCTCTGCTCCACTGGGTGCAGGTAAAGGTGAGGTCACAGTGGTAAAGAGCTTGGCTGCAGACTAGAAGGTCAGCAGTTGGAAACTTCCAGATGACTCTTGGAAACCCTGTGGCGAGGTTCTACTGTGTCCCACAGATCCCTATGACTCAGAATTGACTCAGTGGCAGTGTGTTTTTTTTGTTATTTAAAATATAAAAGGTAATTGAAGAACACAATAAAGGATCTAGGGCAGAATAGCAAAGAAGTAAATATCAATGTTACTGCAATCAGTTTACCTAGGATCAAATGTGGATTCTACATCTATTTTTGAATCCTATCTTAGTTAGCTAGTATCATAGCAGAAATACCACAGGTGAATGACCTCAACAGACAAGTTCATTCTTTCACAGAGGGCTGGAAGTCCAAAATCAGCGTGTCACTTCCAGTGAAAGTCTTTCTCTCTGTGTTGGTTTTAGAGGAAGATCCTTGACCTCAGTCTTCCCTTGATCTAGGAGCTTCTCCACACAGGAACTGCAAAGCCAAATGATGTACTTTGTTCCCTGCACTGTCTTCTCAGTGGTGTTATCTTCCTGTGTCTCTCTGCTCCCTTCTTTTTGTATTTCAAAAGAGATCAGCTTAAAACACAGTACAATCTTGTAGACTGAGTACATGCCTCTTTGGCATATTGGTAGTCCCATCTCATTAACATCATACAGATAAGAGTTACACACATACAAATATCACATCAGACAAAATGGTAGACAATCACACATTACTGGGAATCACAGACTCGTCAAGTTCATAGATTTTTGAGGGAACACAATTCATTACATGAAAAGTCCTTCACTACCCTGTGGCTAAATTCTCTTTATCTGTCAAAAGAGAGTTTTAGTGCCAGCATATTTATGAATATTAAACAATTTGGAATAGGTGAAGTACTCATGGCATTGACCAGCTACACTGTGAGTGCTACAAAGAGAAACACAGAAAATATTAGGAAGCTCTTAGCAAAGAAAATATATTTCGGAATTACTTCTAAGACAGAAGTAATGGTAAGTGGATATTTTGAGATCTTAATTTTCTTGAACGATATGGTCTACTGCTCATGTATCCATGCAGAAACCCTTTTTCTTGTGAAGTTGAATCTAAATCCCTGGATAATGACCTCACAATTGCTGTGTTTGAGCCCATTGTTGTAGCTACTGTGTCAATCCGTCTTGTTGAGGGTCTTCCTCCTTTTTGCTGATCCTAGTTTACGGGGCACAAAGGCCTTTTCCAGGGACTAATGTTGACAACATTAGTCCCCAAAGGATGTGAGACACGGTCTTGCAGTTCTCGCTTTTAAGGAGCATTCTGGCAATTTTTCTTCCAAGATTGATGTGTTTGTTCTTCTAGCAGTCCACAGTATATTGAATATTCTTCAGCAACACCAGTTTGTGGGTTTAGATAAATCTCTTAACATATCCCCCTTGCACTGTGCTTTATAATGTAAGTAGTGATATATTCTGCTTGTAGGTTTCTGAAAAATAAAGATGTTATTACATATACTGTCTTTATAGCACTGATTCGTATACTGTAAGTATCCTTTAAATTTTTTTTTTCCATGCTTGGGAAACATTTTAAAAAGAAAAAAAACAAACACATAAAACTAACAAACTTTAAGTCAGGTTTCTTTTTTTTTTTTATTTAACATAACTGAGTAAAAATGTACATTCACATGTAAATTTACATGCCCCCGTATATGCAGCTTCCACTGCTCTCCCTGTCCGGTGACTACACACTATTCCTCTCTGCTCCATACATGTCTCATCCTCCCAGCAGTCTCCTTTCCCCTCCTCTCCGTCCACTCCCCTTCCTCCAGCCAGAGGTCAGGAAGATGATATCCTATAGATGTATAGAACCATAAAGTGCTTCCAACATATGGTTACTCTGCATTGCCAAGTCCATTCCATTCCTGTCCAAAGAGTGGAACTTTGTTACAATTTATGGGAACGGGCAGCATCAGGGCCGGGGGCCATGCTCTCAGAAGAACCCCCAAACCGCTGGACCATCAATTGAGGTCTTTAGTGGAGATCTCAAGATGCACCTCTTTTTATTCTTGTGTTGCCAGTGAGGCTCCTCTCTGTGAGCTCCGTCATGGCTATCACTGGTGGTGGCCGGGCACCATCCGGTTCTTCTGGTCCCAGGTCGATGTAAGCACCCACTCTTGTGGGTCTCTCTGTCTTCTCGGTTGCAAACGCTAGTTGTGCCAATTGGCCTGGAATTCGCCTAAGAGCATAGTCCCTCGCCCCCCGCCCCAGCTTCTCTACCCTTGCAGTATTGAGTTAAGATGGAAGGAGTACTCAAGTTACGCTGAAGTCCACTTAATGTTGTTCTTGTTCCTAATGTGTGCTGTCACCGCTTTCTCCCAACTAGATTTCTAGTAACTACCTAAACTAAGCCCTCCCCCCCTGCCCTCCCTCCCTCCCTCCCCTCCCTTGCAGCTGTCAAAGAGTCTTTTCTTCTATACACAAGTCTGTTTTTGAGATCTTATCATAGAGGTCTCATACAGTATTTGTCCTTTTGTCGCTGACTACTGTCACTCAACATAATGTCTTCCAGTTGAAACCAGGTTAGGAGATGTTTCCTGGAATCATCGTTATTCTTTATCATTGTGTAGTGCTCCATTGAGTATATATACCACGGTTTACCTATCCATTCTTCTATTGTTGGGCATCTAGGTTGATTCCACCTTTTTGCTATTGTGGACTGTGCCGCGATAAACATTCTGGTGCATGTGTCCGTTGGTGTGAAAGGCATTGAATCTGTAGGATGTATTCCAAGTAGTGGAATTACTGGGTTAAGTCAGGTTTCTAAGTGAGAATTAACAGTAGGCTGAGTCTAGACGATTTCAGTTAACGTGACAAGTGTGGCCATGTCTCCTATCCCCATGCAGCACCCTCTGGGTCTTAAGACAAGTATCAGTCACCAGGAACTGAGAGCATGTCCTCCGGGATTTGACAATAGCTATGATCTTCTCATCACAGACTACATTGGGAATCCTGGGGAATTTCTGTCTTCTTTACCATTACTCTTTCACTACTTCACTGTGTACAGGTTAAGGTCCACAGATTTGATTCTCAGGCACCTGACTGTAGCCAACACCTTGGTCATTGTCTCTAAAGGAATCCCCCATACGATAGAAGCTTTTGGGTGGAAAAATTTGCTAAATGATTTTGGATGTAAGCTTGTTTTCTATGCTCACTGAGTGGTCAGGCGAGTGTCCATGGGCAGCACATGCCTCTTGAATGTCTTCCAGGCCATCACCGTCAGCCCCAGGAGCTCCAGGTGGGCAGAGCTTAACATGAAAGTTCTTGAGTACATTGGTGCCGCCTGTATCCTCTGCTGGCTCCTGCACATGCTGGTAAATATCATAGTTCCTGTCCATGTGACTGGCAGTTGGAGCAATAACACTATCACAAATATGAAAGGTATTGGATACTGCTCTTTTGTATGTCAAGGTGACACTACATGTTTATCACATGTAGCATTGTTTTTATTTCTTGATGTTGTATGTTTGGGACTCATGTCCTGGGCTAGTGGTTTTATGGTTTTCATCTTGTACAGACTCAAGCAGCGAGTCTGGCACATTCATGGGAACAACCTGTCCCTGAGACCCAACCCTGAGTGCAGAGCCACTCAAACCATCCTTGTTCTGGTGAGCACCTTTGTATCTTTTATACTATCTCCTTCATCTTGTATGCTTGTGTGACTGTTTCTGATAATCCAGATTGGTGGCTGCTAAATATCTCACTGCTGTTTGTTGTATGTTTCCCAACTGTCGGCCCTTTTGTTCTCCTGAGCTGTGACTCCACTTTATTCAGGCTGTATTGTGTGTATACTGGAAAGAAAACAATTCTCTCATCTCATCAAAAAGATATAGATTGTTTTTCACTGAGTTCAGTTATTGATTTATTCATCCTTCATAGAATCTTAAGATCAATTATAAGCCAGTCTCTTAAGTCACTGGTGAATAAGACAGAGGTTCTTTTTCAATAATAAAGAGTAATAATAAAAATAATAAATGAAGTCCTATGGAATTGCTATATAGCTTTATACATGGTATATCTTATTAATGTATGTAGTGGAGAATTTCGGAATCTAGTCAGTAATATAATAGTTGGTCATAATGCAGAGATACTGGAAATGCCTTTCAGTATGTAGTTTTTAATCTGAGATATTAAATTTTCCCAAGACTGAACTAGGCATGGGATTGTAAGGACATTCCCTGAAAGAGGAAATAACATGTGGGATGGTCCTTCTGAAAATAGGGATTGGTGCAGTAGCCCCTGTTGTCTTGCACATGGCCTGGCATGAAATGGAAAGAACATAAGGTTTTAGTTTTTATGAGAATTGGAGAACAGATTGTGAACATTGTGCCTTACATCAGAAGAGAAATGTTGGACATTGTCACTAGGTGCCAGCTGTTAGCTTCTAGTTGGTTCCGACTCACAGAGACCCTATGTACAGCAGAAGAAAATACCACCTAGTCCTGTGCCAGGCCCACAATCAGTATGATCGAGCCCATTGTCTGAGCCATTGTGTCAGTTCATCTTATTGAATGTCTTTTTTGCTGATCTTCTACTCTACCAAGCATGATGTCCTTCTCCAGGAACTGATCCCTCTTAATAACATGTCCAAATTATGCAAGATATAATCTCACCATTCTTGCTTCTAAAGGGTACTCTGGTTGTACTTCTAAGATTATTCAGTCTTTCAGCTATCCATTCTTCTCTCACACCACAATTCAAAGATTTCAGTTCTTCTGTCTTCCTTATTCATTGTCCAGCTTTCATATACATGTGAGACAATTTTGCTGTATATATGATTCTTGGTTGTCATTTTTTTCCCCTCTCAAAGCTTCGTTTATGTTATCCCCTTTTCTTCTTGCCTGCATGGTTTCCGCTGAGTACTCTGAACTTAGTCTTAGTGACTCTCCTTTATAGATTAGTTTTTGTTATTCTTAAATACTTTTCAAATTGTCTCTTTACCCTTAGTTTTGGCAAGTTTGATTATAGTATCTCTTGGTTTCTTTCTTTTGGGATCTATCTTGTATGCAGTTTGATGAGTTTCTCGGATTGATATCTTCTCATCTCTCATGATATTGTGGAAGTTTTCTGTCAATAAACCTTCAACATTTCTCCAGTTGTTTTCTGTTACTCATCTCTCCTCCTGTTCTGGTACTCCAGTCACTTGTAGATTATTCTTCTTGATAGACTCCCATGTAATTCTTCGTGTTTCTTCATTAATTTTTTTTCTCTTAAGTGAAACATTGCAAGTCAATTTTCCATATAAAATCCTCGGTACCCACCACTGTGCAACTGTATCCACTCTCCTAACTCTGTGACAGCACACTCTTTAACTCTTTCAGTATCCACTCAATTGTTTCTTCATTTTTCAGAAATTCTTTTATCTGAGTCTTCCTCAAATATCTTGGTGTCAAGTGCTTTATCTTCAGCCTCACAGATTCTGGCTTCCATTGTCTCAGTTCTGTTCTTTTGACTTTCTATTAAATTGTCTAATTTTGTAATTTTATTGTTAATATTCTGAATTTATGCTTGCTCTCTATGCTTTCTTCCAGCTTGTTCAGTTTGTCCTTATGCTCTGCTATGTTCTGCCTGATTGCCTTCCTGATCTCTTGAAGAGTTCTATATATTAATCTTTAGTAGTCTACCTCTGGTAGTTCCAGGAAATTCTCTTCATCTGCAAAATTTCTTTTTTTTATTATGATTAACTGAAAGTATACAATCCAAATCAATTTTGCATGCCTGCCTAACTGCAACCGCATCTGCTCTCCTGACCCTGTGATGGCATACTCTTCCTTTCACTCTTTCAGTATCCTCTTAATGAATACCTGCTCCCTCCTTTCTACTCTCCCCTCTCCCATCTAGAAAGAAACCAGTAGGACAGCCTCCTAGAAATGTATAAAAACATAAAGTACATACAGCGCATGCTTATACTGTGTCCCCAAGTCCAGTCCATTCTTGTCTGAAGAGTTGACCTCAGTACTAGTTTCAGGTCGGGGCCAGCAGCAAGTCTAGGGGCTGTATTCCCAGTGGAGCCTCTAATTGTTGGATGATCAGTTTTTGTCTTTTAGTAAAGTTCTTGAACTGCACATCTCTTTTTCTTGTGTTACTTCAGGGACTCTACATTATGTCCCCCATCATGGCTGCCTTTGGTGATGTTCTTCTGGTCTCATGTTGAGGCAGTCTGTCATTCGTATGAGTCCTTCTGTCTTCTGAGCTCATTTTTCGTCATGTCTTTGATGTCCTTGATTGTCATCTGTTGCAGATGGGTGGGACCTGGAAAATTTCTTATTATATATATATATAGATATTTTATTATGATTGAGTGAGAATATACAATCCCATATAAATTTGCATACCCACCAATGAGCAGCTCCCACTGCTCTCCCTGCCTGGTGATAGCATACTCCTCCGTTCTGTACATGTCATAGCCTCCTACCAATTGGAAAATTTCTTGGTTGCTTTTTGGGGGAGCTTTCTGAAGCCATTGTGGTCTGCTACTTCATGTGACTTGATAATGACTGTTGTCTCTGAGCCATCAGTAAATTGTATTTATATATTTTGTGTTTGCCTATTGTGTTACTGGAAGCCCTGGTGGCTTAGTGGTTACATGCTTCATCTGTTAACCGAAAGGTAGGCAGTTCAAATCTTCCAAGTGCTCCTTGGAGATTCCATGGAGCAGTTCTACTCTGTCATGGATTGAATTGTGTCCCCCAAAAAACATGTGCAGCAATTTGGCAGGGCCAGGATTCCCTGTATTGTATAATTGCCTTCCATTTTTTAATTTTTTTATGCTATAAGTCCTAATCTCTGCCTGTGGTTAGCAGAATGAATTACATTAGAGAGGATAAGGGTGGGATTGTAAATCCCTTCCTAAGGTCACTTCCCTGCTCCATTGGAGTTCCCTGGAGTGTGGTTTGAACCACCTTTTATCCTACAAGAGATAAAGGGAAAAGAAAGCAAACAGAGAACTGGAAACCTCACAGCATCGAGAAAGCAGGACTGGTAGAAGCGTGCGCCCATCAGACCTGAGATTCCTATGCCAAGATGCTTTCTGACCAAAGACTGTTAGAACACAAGGACTTTCCTGCAGAGCCAACATAGGGAACACCTTCCCCTGGAATGAACACTCCAAATTTGGACTTGTAGCCTCCCAAATTGCGGAAAAATAAAATTTCCTTTGTTAAAGCCATCTGCTTGTGGTATTTCTGTTAGAGCAGTACCAGATAACTAAAGCATGTCATTACCTACAGTCGCCATGAGTCAGAACTGACTCAATGGCAGTGGCGGCTTATTGTGTTATAACATCTTTTGTTTTGAAGAAATTCCTAAATAGGCTGATCATGTTTGCTGGTGTCGTGAATTGAGTTATGCCCCTCAAAAATGTGTGTAACAATTTGTCTGGGCCATGATTCCCAGTATTGTGTGATTGCTCTCCATTTTCTGATTTTCCTATGCTATAAATCCTAATCTCTGTCTGTGGCGAATACACTAGATTAAAGAGGATTCGGGTGGATTGTAATACTTTCCTAAGGTCACCTCCCTGCTCCAAGGTAAAGAGAGTTTCCCTGCAGTGTGGCTTATACTTCTTTTATCCTGCAAGAGACAAAAGAGAATCAAGCAGAGAGTTGGGGCTTCACACCATCAAGAAAACAGCACCGGGAGCAGAGTACATCCTTCAAACCTGAGGTTCCTACGCCACAATGCTCTCAAATCAAAGAAAGACTGATGCAACACAAGGGTCTTCCTCCAGAGCCAACAAAGAGGGAAAATCTTTCCCTGGTGTGGACACCCTGAATTAGGTCTTTTAGCTTATTGGACTGTGACAAATAGAATTTCTCTTTTTAAAGCCATCCACTTGTGGCATTTCTATTAAAGTAGTACTAGATGAGTAAGACAGCTGCGGAGGTCCGCCATCAGCCTTGTAGACAAAGTCACGAGCCCCTGCAAATGACGGGCTGAAGCATCTCACCTGTGACATGTTTTTTAGCCTACTGCCCTTGATATTATTTGGCTTCCTAATCAAATTTTCTTCAAAAAGATACCCCCTCCTCTCCTGGCACAAGGATCAGGGGAGATGCCTTCTGAGAGGAGCCCTTTACTACCCCCTTGGTCTATGAAATAATATCAGGAAAACCTGTACAGGAATTTTCTGAGGAAAAAGAGCTCAGAGGAATGATCTCTAACACAGCCAGCTTTGAGAGCATCGAGGCCGACCCAACCCCTGCTGACTTCCCCTAACTGCACATCCCCAACCATGTGAAAGGAATTATCCTCTTTAGAACAGCTTGAGAAGGACATAGGGTGGGGGACGGTAGATGTTTACTATCCCCACAGGAGGAGATAAAATAAAGAGCAAAGTAGGAACAAATAGAGTTCATAAACTTTAGACCCTTCCTCGTGGACCTTTTAACCTTGAGGTATAAGTAGGGCTGATTGAGGTCGAGGCATCCTTAGGCCATTATCTAAAAACCCTTGACAGTTAAAAGGATCACCAGGTTTCAGTTAACTAATAGCTCATGTGGCAGTGTAAAAAATTACATCACCTCAAGACCACGAGGTTTTTGGTCTCAAATTTGCCAACCACGAGGTTTTGGTTTTAAACTAGCCAATAGATTGTGTGGTCAGTGGGCAGGGTAAAATTCACGACACTCTTACTATAAAACAATAAAGACAGACAGCCCTCTCTCTTGCTCTCTGGGTCAGGCTGCCTTAAACCAGAAAAGTCTCTCCTGTCTCCTTGATTCATTTCCCACCGCGCCTCTCCCTCCCTCCGTGCGGGACCCTACAAAGTGTCGGGGCTGGCTCCCGGCAGACAGCTAGTTTGATTATTGGCACCTTTGAATCTCTCGCATCCTGTACCCAGGTGGTTAGAACTATTACCAGGCATGTGAGCCCAGGAGTTCATTTACTTTTTTCATATGGATTCAGCTCTGGTGTCCAGCTAATCAGGTGTGTCATGGACGCCTGCCCCTTAGCACCACCACTCAAATCTATTCTTGAGATAGTCTCTAAACTCAGGTGGGACATAATCATGGTTGTCTATTGGCTCTCAAGAACTTACTGTAATTTTCTTCACTTTCAATTTGAACTTGCGTATGAACAATGGATGGTCTGTTCCATGATCAGCCCCTGACCATGTTCTGACTGATGATATTCAGCTTTTCCCATCATTCCTTTCCACAGATATAGCTGATTTGATTCTTTTGTGTTCTGTCTGGTGAGGTCCATGTGTGTAGTCACTGTTTATGTTGGTGAAAAAAGGTATTTGCAATGAAGAAGTCACTGGTCTTGCAAAATTCTATTATGTCTCTAGCATCATTTCTTTCACCAAGGCCATATTTTCCAACTGCTGATGCTCCTTCATTTCCAACTTCTGCATTCCAATCACCAGTAATTATCAATGCATCCTGATTGCATGTTTCATCAATTTCAGACTGTAGAAGCTGGTCAAAATCCTCAATTTCTTCATCTTTGGCCTTAGTGATTAGTGCAGAAATGTGGCTAACAGTCACATTAACTGGCCTTCCTTGGTGGTGTGTGGATATCACTCTATCACTGACAGCATTGTGCTTTAGGACACATCTTGAAATGTTCTTTTTGACAGTGAATGAAATGTCATTCCTCTTTAAGTTGTCATTCCCAGCATAGTAGACCATATGATTGTCTGATTCAAAATGGTCAATACCAGTCCATTTCAGCTCACTAATACCTAGGATATTGATATTTAGGCATTTCATTTCATTTTTAAAGATTTAGAATTTTCCTAGATTGATACTTTGTATATTCCAGGTTCCAATTAGTAGCTGATATTTGTGTTTCCAGCTGTTTCTTCTCATTTTAAGTCATGCCGCACAAGCAAAGGAAGGTCTTGAGAGCTTGACTCCATCTATGTCATTAAGGTTGGCTCTACTTTGAGGAGGCAGCTCTTTCTCAATCATCTTTGGAGTACCTTCCAATCTGGGAGGCTCATCTTCTGGCACTATATCAGACAGTGTTCCACTGGTGTTCATAAGGTTTTTACTGGCTAATTCTTTTCAGAAGTGGACGAGCTGAGTCCTTCTTCCTAGTATGTCTTAGTCTATAAGCTCAGCTGAAAACTCTCCACCATGGGTGACCCTACTGGTATCTGAACACCAGTGGTATAGCTTCAGAGAATCACAGAGCTCTCCCACCGTATGACAAACTGACAGACAAGTAGGGGGGTGGACATTAGAAATACAGCAATGCTATGGAGCATGTTTAGTAGTCTCTAGGTAGTGTGAATGAGTAAGCTGGCTTGCAAACTGGAAGTCTAGTGGTTCAAATCCTCAGATCACTCAGAAAGGCAGGGCTGGAGAACTGCTTCTGAAAGATCACAACCTTGAAAACGCTTTGGAACAGTCCTACTGTAATGCACGTGGGGTTGCCACGAATCAGGATTGACTCCACGGTAACTAACAGCTGTACAATTATTATACATTGCTCTCCTTTTTCTGATATTCTATATGGGTGCTTCATTTCTTTTTCTTCTATTTCCCATTGTTACTGCTATGTAAGTGAAATATATTGATTTTTGTATACAAAGGTTGATTTTGCACCATTACTTTTTATTCTTTTTTTTTCCAATATTTAAAGAAGAAAAAAATTTTGAAATCCATCTTAGATTTGACGTCATCTCTTCAAGAATAATACCAGTTTTATATTATTTATTTAATTTTTAAAATGTAGATTTTCTTTCACCTCTTGTTACTACTATCATTTTTTCCCTCGATCTCCAACATTGTGGTGAACATTTTTAGTTCTAACAGTTCTCCTTGTTCCATCCTTGTCTTTAAGGGAAGTATTTCACAATTCTATCAGTGCATGATACATGGTATTTGCTGAATGTTTACTGTACATAAAACCATTTCTCCCTATTTCGCATGTGTCGTAAATACAATTGTGGTCCCCCCCAAACCTGTAGCAATTTGGCTGGGACATAATTCCTAGTATTGTATGATGTTCCGCCATGCTAGAATTTCCACCTCTGTGATGTTAACGAGGGTAGATGGGTGCTGTTGTGTTGGTGGGGCAGGATTTAATGTGTGGGATTATTTTGTGCCTTGAAGTAATCACTTGAGATACAAAACATAGAATCTGGCAGAGGGATTTTGGAACCTCACACCGTCAAGAAAGAATGCAGTGTGGGAAGCTGAGTACATCCTTTGGATAAGACTGGGCCCCTGCATCTAAAAAGCTTCCAGTCCAGGGGAAGATTGATGACAAAGGCCTTCCTCCAGTGCCAGCAGAGGAAGTCTTCCCCTGGAGCTGACACCCTGAATTTGGACTTTTAGCTTACTGGACTGTGACAAATAAAATTTCTCTTTTGAAAGCCATCCACTGGTGGTATTTCTGTTAGAGCAGTACCAGATGACTAAAACAGCATGGTCTAGGGTTCATTGTTTTTTCTCCCACACACATTGTTGGATTACACTATTTTCCTCTTTGTATCCGTTAATGTTGACAGAGTTTAGTGGATCACCTAACATTGAAGTTCCATTTAGAACAAACTTCCATTTAGATGGTGAGGGAGTCCAAACCGCCAACTTTTCTGATAGTAGTCCCGCACTGAACCATTGTCTCCACACCATGCTCACCCTACCTAAGAAAACCCACCAACTCTAGTGATCCTAGAGGTCAGAGTAGAACTGCCCCATAGAGTTTCCAAGGAGCACCCAGCAGACTCCTTGGAAACTCTATGGGGCAGTTCTACTCTGACCTCTAGGATCATTACGAGTCAGACCCAACTCTCTACCTAAAACAACACTGAATGAAAGGTGAGGAAACAAACACCTTAATAAGTCCACAAGAGAAAACATGTTAAACAGATGTAACAAATTTACAAAGTGAAAAGTAAATGGCATGAAATAATAGAGAAATAATTATGAATGTGAAACATTGGCTTTAAGAAAGTTAAAGAATTAAAAAAAAAAAAGAAAGTTGTCAGCTTTGATGTGTTTGGGTTCATCACTTCCTCTGAAATGTTCTTGGACACCTCCTGTGTGTCTGCTCCATACCACCCACCTTCCTCCTGGTTCCTGAGGTCCCTGCCCTGCTGGGAGTCCTGTGAAGCTCACATCCCTCCATTCCTAGGACAAGTCCTGGAAAAGACACAGGGAAATTCACAGGACATTCATTTCAAAAAAAGAAAGAAGGTCCCCAGACAGGCAGATCAAGGGAGAGTGTTGCTGTCACAATACGGTCAGTCAGGTTTGGAGCACTGGGACATGAACACAGAGGAAGTAAAGATACTAAGGGGGGTTGAAAGAAACTCAACAAAAAGACTTGTGCTCAACCATGTTATAAGAAGGAACTTATATGTAAAGAGACCACCCAATGCCATCTCTCAGACCACAACTTAGCAAAGGTGAAAGTTAAAATTTAGTATCTTGGCTTTGTTCATGATTCAGTTTATTTTTTAGCTCTTAAAAGCATGTTGTCTGTTTCATCCTTGTCTTGGTTTCTTAGTAGTGCTCTTTATATCACTCAGAAGTGATCAAGTTTGGGGCTAAGATGGCAGAACAGTCAGATGCTTTGAAAAAAAACAATGAATCTGATGTATATGACAATTTAGGAACCCTAAGCATCAAAGGGAAACTCTGGTTGCATAGTGGTTAAATTCCATGGCTGCTAACCAAAAGTTTAGCAGTTCAAATCCAGCAGGCACTCTGGAACTATGGGCTATCCTACTCTGTCCTATGGGGTCACTATGAGTCCAAATCAACTCGATGGCAACAGGTTTTGTAAGCATCAAAGAGAAGGTTGAAAAACTGAACTGAGTGGTAGTTAGAAGGAGAGACAATACGGAAACAGCAGAAATGGGGAATTACAGGATCTCCAGCATCCTGCTGGCTGAGTTTGTACAGCAGGGACATGTGAAGACAAACAAACTGCATTCCTGTCCAAAACTCATCTAACCTGACACAGCTAAACAGCAGTGACTCTGCACATACCTCCAAAGTCATCCAGGAGAGCTTCCAGCCTTGCAGAATTTAGTGTATGCACCCAGCACATCACACATACCCCAGCCCCAGTCCATCATGGGGCAAGGAGCCCTCCCACCTCCTCAACCACAGCCTGTCCACATTACTCTAGGGACATTCAACAGTGCCATGCGACCTGAGCTGAGAGCTCACAGTCCCTTACTCAGTCACACACGGGGTTGCCGTGAGCAGGAATCAACTTGATGACAACAAAAACATTCAGTTTAATAAAGACAGAAGCAGTCTAGCTATACTTTCTTTCTTTCTTTCTTTGAAATACAGCTTTATTGATATATAACTGGCATACAATGAATCACATATACGTGAAGTACACAACATGGTAAGTTTGGACATTTATATCAACCTGGGAAACCATCACCACATCCAAACTAATGAACATATTCGTCACCCTCTATAATTTTTTGCAGTCTTTTGTAATCCTCCCCGTCTGTATCCTCCACCTCCTGTGCAACACAGATCTGCTTTCTGTCACTATAAGCTAGTTTGCATCCCCTAGAATTTGAAGTAAACAAAATCATACAGGACATACTCTTTTTTCCTGGCCCCTTTCACCTAAGATAATAATTTTGAGCTTCATCTATGATGCTGCATATATAGAGTTTTTTCCTTTTTATTGCTGAGTAGTTTTCCATTGTATGAATACCAGTATTCCCCGACTTGAGAGAGGGCTCCATTTAGGTGGAGATATTCCGTCACTTCAAAAATTTCTTTCCTGTTCTCTCTGAAGTTGATATCCATCACCTGATTTACATCATGGGAAACACCCAATTTACTCACTATCAGTTTTTACAGAATATTATATACGTGGAACCATACAGAACTCCCTAGGTGGCTTAAATAGCGAATGGCTGGGCATTAAAGAAAAGGTGGGTGGTACGGAGTACACCTAGACTCACCTGTAAAGAAAGGCCTAAACTTATCAACTTGACAGCAACTGCTTTTTGGTTAACATGATATAAGATATAACTTTCTGAATCTGGTTTCATTCTCTCAATATAATACCGGTGATATTCAGTTGTGCTGTTGTTTATATCAATGGTTCGCTCTTTTTCATCCCTCAATGGTATTCGACTGTATGGATGTGCCACCCTTTCTTCATCGATCCGCTAGTAATAAACACTGGAGTTGTTCCCAACTTAGGCTCTGTTTTAGTCACCGGGTACTGCTCTAACAGAGTATCACAGAGTGGATGGTCTCATGAAGAGGCTTTTTATTGTTACAGTACAGTAAACCACAAATCCATTTTATGAGTTATATGTACATTCATTAAGAGAAATTATCATAGTCCAGTAGACTTGAGTCAAAATTGAAGGAGAGCATCTTGGCATAGGAACCTCAGGTCCAAAGTACATGCTCTGTTCTTGGTGCTGCCTTCTTGGTGGTCTGAGGTTCCCAATTCTCTGCTTGCTTCCCCTTTTATGTCTTGTAGGATGAAAGGATAAAGGGTGGTGCAGGCCATACTCCAGGGACACTGCCTTTACAGTGGAGCAGGGAGGTGATCTTATAAAGGGATTTACAGTTCCACCCTAATCCTTTAACATACAGCATAGGAAAATCGCAAAATAGAGGACAATCATAAAATATTGGAAATTATGGCCCAGCCACATGGCTGCATATAATTTTGGGGACACAGTTCAATCCAAGACAGGCTCTAATGTCATAAGCATTCCATATACACCTTTTGGCAATGATATAAAGTTTTTCCTATTATGTGTAAATATTTGACATTTTATGAACATTATATCTTTTACAGCAATTTATTCTTTAAGTTAAAACTTTATATTCCATTTTAAATGAGGTTATAGAGATTTACAAAACTGTTCAGTATATGTGGAGAAAAACTGAGGGCCATTGATATATCATGAAACCCCAAAACTCTCTCATGAAAGAAAGTTGCAGCTTTAAATACCTACCAAGCTCTGATAATACTGACACTCTCTGAACTAGTCATATAGGAAGTTTCTGGATCTGTTATTTGTTATCACTCTTGGTGCAATGATCTTAGGAAGGTTAGTAAACTTGGATTAATGATGAGAAAAAAGATGATGACTTTGTGACTTTCCAAACATAGGACTCAACTTGGGGTCAGGGTGGTACAAATACGTGGCATGGATGTATAATTGCGTAAAGTACTTTGTAAGTGGTTCAGATGGCTAGTGGGCTACTAACTAGAAGACTGGCTGTTTGAATCTATGCAAAAGTACCTCTGTATCTTTATACTGTTTCATAATAAAATTTGGCACTGAATGGACTTGAACTTCTCTACTACATACATTAATAAGATACAATTATTTAAGTATTTACATAAATATTTCATAATATTTCATTACTATTGCTCGTATCACTTTATTATTGGAAAAGAATCTGTCTTATATGCCAATGTGCAATGAGACGTGCTTGTGATATGACTACAGATTCTGTGAACAATTAGTACGTCAATAATTGTACTTGATGAAACACAGACAATTTGTGTTTTTTGACAAGAAGTGGGATTGTGTTATCATTCCAGTACTCACAGAGCAGAGCCTGGATAGATTAGAGTCACGATTCATGAGAAGAAAAGGGCTGACAGTTGGGAAACTCACAGTGATTATACCAGAAATATTCAACAGATAGCGACTGGGCTTGTGACAAAGAGCCACATAAAGTTGCAAGATGGAGGATAAGGTGTAAAAAGATACAAAAGTGCTCACCAGAACAAGGATGGTTTGGGTAGCTCTGGTCTCAGGGCAGGACCTAGAGGAGGTGGTGATTCCATGAATGTGTTGGACCCGCTGCTTGTGTCTGTGCAGGATGCAAACCATGGAACTGCTGGCCCAGATTATGAGTCCCAAAGACACAACATCAGAGAATGATAACAAGGCAGCATACAGTGAGTCTGCTTTTCTGTCATGACGAATAGAAGACCAGGATCCATAGTCTTTTCTCTCTGTGATAGTCATGTTACTCCAGTTGCTTGTCACAAAGGTCGGAACAATGGCATTTACCAGCATGTGCAGTATCCAGCAAAGGAACATGGAGAAGCTTGTGTACTTGCAAGCCTTCACTTTAAGCTTTGCCCACCTGGAGTTCATGGGGCTGATGGTGATGGCCTGAAAGATACTCAAGAGGCAAGTGCTGCCAATGGACACTCCCCTGGCCACTCTGTAAACATAGGAAATAAATCTGCTTGCAAAGTCATCGAGGAAATTTTCCAACCCCAAAGCTGTCATGGCCCCTGGGAGTCCTCTAGAGAGAATGACCAAGGTGTTGGCTACAGTCAGGTGCCTGAGAATCAAGTCTGAGGGCCTTGATCTACATCTACTCCAATATAGGAAGATATAATGAAATAACAGTGAGATATTCCCCGAGGTTCCAACTACTACCTGCAATAAGAAGATCATCCCAGTTCTCAAATCCATGGAGGCCATTCTGTTGTTCTCCAGAGCTCAGAATCCACGTTCACAAATAGCTGATTCTGTCTGGGAACATGGCTACTTACTCATGGAAGATCAGATCCCACAGTGTGTGTGCCATTACTCGTCTCCATGTACCCGTATTACTTCACCTGGAGATTTTCTCTGTAAAATATTGATTTTTAAAGAGATTTCCAAGCACTGACAATATATAGGCTACTGTTATTAGAGCTTTACTTTTTCAAACTAATATTTACATCTTGGTGAATAAGGACCTAAGATTATTATCTTTTTACAGACAAGGACAATTGAGCTAAAAGGGGGTTAAGAGACTTGTCTAAATACCAGTTGAGTCAACAATTAATGAGGCACACTTGTTGCAGTGACTTTAGTGTTTACCATTGTGCTGCACTCCCAAAGCTACATGGTTGTAATCTTTAAATAATCCAGCATCATATTTGATTCCTTTTTATTTCATAAACCCGATGATGCTAATCCTTCATTTATGAGTAAATGCTTATTCAATAGACAAATATTCCTTGTGAATGAAGAGTCAACAGTCTTCATAAATGTAAATGAACTATATAGTTTTCCAAGACCAAATTGAGTTTACTGAATGTAGATTATTACTAAACTAGCAACAGAATCATATTGTTGAGATTCTATAACTGGTCAGACTCTGACCTGATTTGGGTTCGGGAGATCAAGCTATTAAGTCTGATCTCCAGTGGGAGGCAAATCAGGACTCCCCTTTACCCCTAGGCACTAATCCTTCCTCCCCCTAGGCAAGAGGATGAATAGCAGAGAAGTTTTATTAAGTGAAAGTACACTTCCAAGGAAGGAACGGGTCAGTCTCCGTGAATGGAGAAAGACTGTATACAGGTTTAGGGGCCCTTTTATGTGTTTGTAAGGGAGGGGGTATAGCGTGGTTCCTTGTTCCTGTGAGGACGTGTTTCATGATCAAATTTTGGGTCATACTTCAGTAATTGCGTGATAGGTCCCCTCCGAAGGAGTACGGTACTCATAGGGAGATCAGATGGAAATAAGGGTCAGGTCATTTCTAGATCATCCTTGGCAAGTGGCTGCAAGTGTGGCTATAACTCAACTGTCAGGGAAATAGTTATATCTGCATCACAACTGTGATCAAAGAACTGTTATATTTGCATCAGAACTGCAAGGAACAAGCTATTGTATCTGTAACTATTCTTCTCAAGTGGCTTAATAGATAAGCTTGCCAACATCTTTTTTTTTGCCCACTTTCACCAACCATATACATTATTGTATAAAAAGTAGGCTTTACTGTAACCTATAGATATGAAACTGAAATAAGTGGTAAATACTTGAGAGTAAAATTAAAATTATTCTTCACTAGAAAGAGTACGTTTATTGTTACAGAAATATTAACTGAAGCTCCGATTCCCATGTAAGAAAGATAACAAAATGCAAGCTTGAAAAATGGAACTCAGAGGCATGGAAGCTTCTACACTCAACAAATTGAAATGGGAGAAACTTAAGGACCAGCCTCAAAACGGCACTGGAAGCTTTTGTACCAGGAGAAACATCACAAAAATGTTTGAGCCTGGAAAATGCTGAAATCCTTAATTTTTTCTCCTGTCTGAATTCCACAAGTTAACTTTTCCTCAAAGCCTTCTTCCCTAAATTCACAAAAGACTGTTGTCTTTCTTGAACCCCAGATTACAGATATTTTGAAGAAAGGCATAAACACTATCTCCATTAAACACATCAAATGGAAGTGAGAGAAAATAGTTCTATTTCAGCAGTTCCTGCTCAGTCACATTGTTGTAAATACTAGTTTGAAAAGGTAAAGGATTAAAAAAGTAATCCATATCATCAAACTCATGATTGCCTGTGCACAGCTGTTACTGAAATCACTAGAGATACCGAAAATTTTTCTGTGAATTCTGTAGAGCAGATTGAACAGCAGATTACTGAATTACAGTCTTGAGAACTGTGAATATTAGACTTACTGCTTCAGATGAACTTCAACAGCCATCTTCAGTGGGTGATATATTAAAACACATTATAAGCCATTAGAAAATGGTGTGAAATCTTCAGTCTCCCTCCACAAGGTTAGTGCCTGAGGAATTATTTGTCCTGCCGTGTGATTTTCCTCGGAAGAAAGCCCTGCTGATCTACTTCCTTAAGATTAAACTAGAAATCAAACCAAACCCAGTGCTACCGAGTAGTCTCTGACTCGTATCAGCCCTGAAGGACAGAGAAGAACTACTCCATGGTTTCCAAGGAGTACCTGGCAAATTAGAACTGCTGACTTTCTCATTAGCAGACGTAGCACTCGACACCACCAGGATTTCCAGTTTCAATCCTGCGGAGCACAGTTCTAGTCTGACACACGTGGGATGACCATGAGTCAGAATGAACTCCACAGTGACTAGTTTAACGCGTGGCTTTGGCACAGAACCAGTTTCTAACCACAGAACTCGTCTTTACCTTGGAAGAATCCAGATACAAGTAGCTACTCAGACCCTTCTGTGCTTCTTTTCCTCAAACTCTGGCTCTCAACCTGAAACAGAAACTACTCACTGATTGCTTCCTGCTGCTGGGACAGGGGGTTCAGTGTGAAGGTCCCTACAGCTGTGGGGTGTGTGAGGCGGAGAGAGGCAGACCCTGAGGTAAAGGTTTGTGGGGCAGTGATCTCACCTCCCCACAGATCTGCAATTACCACCTCATCTGTCATTTCAAAGACTCTACACAACTGGACAGTACAGACTACCACGTGGAAACTTTTTCCCACTTCCTAATTCTCAGAAACAATTAAAAGTTTCTACTGAGTATATCCAAAGGGGCCTCTGGTACTTCTGAGGGAGATCTTTCAAAAGATCCCTGTAGACAGACACTTGTAAAAGTTAGATTGCAAACAGTCATTGCAGCTCACAGTTTGAGTGTTTTGAAGAGACTCTTCTTTTCCATGATCCCTGAGGCCAATGTGGGTTCACAGAGGGCTAGCAGAAAGTGCTGACATCTGACACTTGAGGGACGGGCAGTGAAAAATATCATTGTCTAAAGATGAGATTGTCTGTTTATCCTCAGGCACCTGGGAAATGTAGCCTAACTCTGCATAGTGGGGATGAGAAATGGTTTGCAAGGTATTCTTCAATCAGCATTAAAATAAAACATATATAATAACGACTACTGTTGAAACCTCCTGTGAGTCTGTCAGTTTGTCGTACTACCGGGGCTTGTGTGTCACTGTGATGCCTGACGCTGTGGCACTGGCATTCAAACACCAGCAAGGTTACTGGTGGTGGACAGGTTTCAGCTGAGCTTCTAGACTAACTAGGAAGAAGGACCCAACAATCTGCTTCTGAAAAGAATTAGCCAGTGAAAACCTTCTGAATAGCAGTTGAATATTGCCTGATCCAGTGCTGGCAGGTGAGCCTCTCAGGTTGGAAGGCACCCCAAATACAAGGTCTCACAATGAAATCTATGAACTCAATTGTTCTAAGTGCTACATACCTCACTGCTGAACATCACTATGGTCACCTATGAAGTACTACCCTTGGGAAGTTTGCACCAATGCCAGTGCTTGTCCACCCTCAAAGCAATTTTGGAATTTTTTCTGGAACAGCCATCATGCATGGTGGCAGGGTGGCAAGTTTACAAACTTGATTGTATAACCCTAATCCCCACTGAACTGTTCTGGCCCCCAATGACCTTTCTGTTTACCCAAAGACAGAGGAAATATTGGAAGGACATCATTTTGATGATGTTCAGGATATCAAGGGTGATATGATGACAGCTGTAGCGGTCATTTCAGAAAGCCAAAGCCAAGTGCCGTCCAAAACCGCATCAAAGGGTATACTAGCCGCTGGTGTTGGTGCATGATTTCTCAAGGGGCGTACTTGGAAAGTGACCACAGTGATATCCAGCAGTGAGACGTGTAACACTTTTTTTTAGGAAGAGTTTGAAACTTACTTGGCAGTCTTCGTATACATGTTTGAATCAAACATCTGGTTAAGACCAGGAACTCTGAAGAGTTCAAGATTTTATCAAACTTCCCAACTAACATGTGAATCCGCAAAGATTTTATAGACGCAGGTAGGAGACATGAGACCCCTGGGCCAGAGAAAATGACATTATTAATCATGGTACAGCATGAGGTAGAGATATGCATTGATTCCTCTGTGCCCTCAAGCCTGAAACCTGCTCAGCCTTTGCCTGGTGGGAAACATTATCTTTATTCTTCTGGGCAGACAGAAGACAAATCATATCTTTGCCCCAGGAGGAAACAGTATCCCTACCCTACAATGTTGTTTTCTACACAGAGATGCTTGAAAAGGCAGTAAAAAGCAAAATCTGTCCATAATTGTGCCAAGAAGACCTGTAGAAACTTGAAAAATCTATGGATACTCAATACTCATTTCTATACTGTCTTTGATGCTGTAAAATAGTTCATGAATACAGCTCTCCATCAGCTACTCTGAATAATTTGACAACAGAATGTGAGACCAGGCCTGCTCAATGTATTCCATACAACATGCGATGAAGATGACTATCAGCAAGATGCAGGCAGTGAGTTTGGACCAAATTGCAATATTGACAGCTTCAACAATGTTCCCAAAGATCCTTGGCACAGCTAGCTGAACAAATCCTATAAACCATCAAAACGTGCCTTAAGTTTCTGCATTGCCCTTTCTACTTGACTAGAGTTATGAATCTTGGTACAGCAGGATACAGTAGCAATTACACAAAAAGGAAGTCTATGGCAAGTCTATTCTCCATGACAATGTAGACTAGAGTACAGAGGCTGACCTGAAGGCCTTCTGGGCGAAAGCAGTCTTCATTAAACACTTTCGGGTTTGTTATGTTCATCCGTAAGGTGCAATTCTCCTTGTTTTCATACGGAGGACACTTCACTGATGATTTTACACAGGAAACAAAACTCCAAAGCTGTACAGGATAAAGGTAGAAAAAAAGTGTTTGTCTGGTGTTTTCTTAAATAAATATCAGAGCCCTCCAAGTAGGACCTATGTCCTTCAGAAAGCACAATTTGAAAACAACTGAAACACATCTCCCTGGTGGCCTGTAAACCTTAGAATTCTCTGTTCAATTCCCATAGTTGCGTCTAGTCCTTGTTTCTAGAGGAGCTACCTAAGACTACCCAGTCCTAATTGTATTCTTTGTCCATCTCACTGGCAGTGTGGCTTTCAACTCTAAAGAATGATTGAGAACTTGGGTGTAGAAAACAGGCAGTAGTGTTTTGCCTGGGAAATGCAAGGACTGGGGCCATTCCCTGGTTTACACTGTTTGGTTTTGGATGGACTTCACTGTAAAGTTAAGAAAAATAGTAATTAAATTGTGGTGGTCATGATTGTCTCTCGGGGAAAGGCAAATAAGCAGTCAGTTAAAATTAAGATGCTTGCAAAGTTTAGAGTATGGGGCTACGTGACTTTCTTCTGGAAGAAAACTCCAGGGTGATTCTTAAAGTGTAGGTAATATTAATACCTTTTTATCTCCATTAGCTCCTGGGATTTAAGCTGTTCCAGGTTTTGTGTTACTGGTCTTCTTTCACTTTCCTTTACAATACTGATTATTTCACCTTTTTTTTCCAGTCATATTCTACTTGCTCCGAGACATTTCATCTGCAAGATCTAGGTACAAGGCAGCTTATGTCCAACATGACCAGAATTCAGTAGGAATCTCGGAGGAACCGTCGTGGCTGTGCTCCCTCTCAGAGGGTGAATCCACCAGGCTGGCCTGGAATTACTGCCCACGGCTGGTCAGTGTTGATTGCCCTCAAAGTTGAAAAACAACTAATACAACTCAAACTCCTTTCTTTCTTGTACTAGAAGCAGCCAGAAAGAGATAATGCCTTTTTGGAAACAGCCACATTTATTCACCAAATTATCTAACCAAGATGTGTGGACAGGAGGAAGCAGACACATGTTTTCAGTAGCTGTGCGATAAAAGCACATACTGGTCAGAGCGCTAAGGATTCAAAATGAGATTTGAACTCATTGCCATTGATTTGATTCCGACTCATGGTAACCACTGTGCTACAAAACAGAACTGCTCCACAGGATTTTCTTGGCAGTAATCTTTACAGAAGCATATCACGTAACCTGTTGTCTATAGCGGCACTGGTTGGGTTTGAACCACCAGCTGTCAGGTCGGTACTTGTCTGCAAGCCTTTTACAACACCTTTTGCAGCAAATTATCCAGGAAGTCCACATTACATATGATCCAGTGACACAGCTTAGTTTGAAAGGTCACAGTAGAGTTGGGGCCAACTGATTGATTGCTGAAATTGCCAAAAATGGTGAGGCTCAAGGAGCAGCCTAAAGAAAGGGTTCAAAGGTCCATTCTGCCAGATGTGCTTGGAGATCTTCTCAACTATGACAAAAACAATCCATTCCCAGAAGGAGCCACAAGTTTGGCAGACTGTGGGAGCCTCCACCCCAGAAACAGAATCAACCAACAGTTTCCTTCCAGTCTGTCTTTCAGAGACGAAGCTCTAACTATGGGCTTGTGTGAAAAATGATATGAGGAGGTGTCTGATCTTCTCTAACTTCATGAAGGGGAAGGTGGATCGTGATAACAACCCAAAGTTGTTGCCACGAATCAGAGGTCAAACATGTCTCGTCTGTCATCGTTACCAATCGTGATACCAACAGTTCCTCCCATGGCACTCTGGGTTTCTCTGGAGGAGAAACCCAGGATCTGATAATTCATTGCAATGCCCATATACAACTCACAGACAATACTCATGATTATAGGGTTTATTAGGGAATTAACTGAGGTCAGTTAATTAAGGTTTTGTTTTGGTTTCCCATTTCTGTAAAAGTGCTGTAGTGGCGTCAGACCTCATCATCTAACTTCCTAAGGGGACAGAGAGAATCAAGATCAGCAGCCCAAGGCTGATGCTATGAAGTAGAGGTCAGACATAACCTCTTCTCTCTTATCTTTTATACCAGTTCTGACACTACTTGTCCCTCCCACAGTGCTCTGTTCTTCTCTGCTGGATTTGATCATTTGTTGCAATGGCCACATTGAACTCAGAGACAACACTCACAATTATGGGGCTTAAGAGGGAAGCAACAGGTTACATCTCAGGATCAGGATCAATGGCTATAACTCTGGTTAAGGATCAGGAAACCTGAAGACAAACACTTCTTCAGGGCAGGCAGCTCTCCCACCAAGTCTGGACTGTGAAGGCTCCTCTCAGCCCTCTCAGGACAGGCTCTTCTTGAGACACTTAGGACAAATTCTTCTTGACCCCCTGAGGACAGGATCCTTCTGGGCCCCTCAGAACAGGCTCCTCTCAGCCCTCTTGGGATAGACTTTTCTCAATGCCCTCAAGACAGGCCTCTGTAGGACCTTGATCCTTGTTCAGGCCTAGCCTCTCTCCTGCTCAGTCAAGTGTTAGAAACCTCTTTAGCTACATCAGTAAAGTCCTGGAGGTAGCTCCTTCACCAGCAAGGCTCCTGCCTGGAAGCATTCCATTTTCTCATTCTCTGGTGCAGTATGCTTTGCTCTTGGGCTTGGAAGCCCACTCTCTCACCAGGCTCCTGGTTCTGCCACCACTGTTCCTCCACCTCTGCTTCCTGTCTCAAGCCATCTGTGGTATTACCTCTTTCTCTCTTGTGCGCGCTCTCTCTCTCCTGGATCTAGGAGATTCTCAGCACAGGGACTTTGGTTCCAAATGACATGCTCTAATCCCAGCTGTTCTTTCTTAATCGTAGTGAGTTCCCCTCTTCCCTCCCTCTGAGTGGCTCATTTTAACCCTAGCAGGGTGGCGTAACTTACCAATCGCTTTATTAGGGTTCAGTGCACCTAATTTGTTCCCCTCAGGTTGAACACAGGCAAGACTGGACAATGCTGTGCAACCCCTTGGTGCAGTCCAGCATCTTATTTGCTTAGTTCCATCCAATCATTTTGTTGGAGTCACAAGATCATACGTAGGTAAAGGGACCATATTGTGTAATTCACTGAACCACAATTTCTATCTCACAACCAAGGCTTTGGACACTTTTCCTATCTTGTTGGGCCCTAGATGACCTACTCCAAGTGAGAATATCAGGCTGGGGCATTACAAGTCCCTCATGGTTTAGGCATCAGAGTTGGAAGGAGCACAGGAGCAAGCTAGTTAGTAGCTGACGTTCAAGTCATGTAGCCAGTCATTGTGTCAGGGTAACTATCAGGCCAAAATCCAAGCAACTCCTCTAGTTGGAAGCTGCTTCCACTTGCCAGTGGCTCCAAAAGACACAATCATCAGTTACAGTTTTCCTTGTCTGCAGGAAGAATTGAGCATTGTAAACCTCACCATATAGTTCCAATAGACTTTAACTGGAAAACAAAACTCTGAATTTCTTCAGATTTTATCAGCCACCCTGTCATGGTTGGAATTGTGTCCCCCCAAAAATGTGTGCAGCCACGTGGCTGGGATATGGTTCCCAGTATCTTGGGACTGTCCTCCATTGTGTGATTTTGCTAACCTGTATGTTAAAGGATTAAGGTGGGGCTGTAAATTCCTGCTGTAGGGGGAGTTTCCCTGGAGTATGGCTTGCCCTACCCTTAATGCTTTTAGCTTGCAAGGAATCAAAGGAAAAAGAAACAAAGGACAATTGGAGAACCTCACTACCATCAAGCAAGCAGCACCGGGAGCAGAACGCGTCTTTCAGACCAGAGGTTCTTGCGTCAGGACGCTCCCTGGACAAAGACTGATGCAATACCGGACTTTCCTCCAGAGCTGACAAGGGGAAAGTCTTTCCCTGGAGCGGACACCCTGAATATGGACTTGCAACCTACCGGACTGTGTAAGAATAAGTCTTTCTTTGTTAAAGCCATCCACTCTGTGGTATTTCTGTTAGAGTGGCACTAGCTGACTAAAACACACCCCAACTGACAAAGAAGTGATAATATCCTAACTGGGGCTGTTGAGACTGAGGCTTCTGACTTGCCAAGCAAAAACATCATTTGCATAGAGACAGACGGGAACATCCGAGTGGAGGGGCCAACCAACAAATCAGTTGTGTTCCAGCAGAATCTGACTCAAAGCAACTCGGTGTCAGAGTAGAAGGTGCTCCATAGAGTTCTCATGGTTGTAACCTTTCACAAACAAATTCCCAGGAGGCCTTTCTTCCCAGGGAGCTCTGGGCTGGTTTAAACCCTCAACCTTTCAGTTAGTAGTTAAGTACTTAACCCTTAGCACCACCCAGGGACTCCTGAGAGTAGGGGCTCTCGGGTTAAATTCTGAGCCAGCCAATAGTGGCAACTGGCAGTGAAGTTTACCTGTCTAACTTTTCTCTACCTGCACCTCACTATTGCACCCCAGCAGACCAGCAGGAGGAGTACTTTCAAGCAACACAGGATGGATTCTGAAAAACGAGGCAGTAAAAACCAATTAGACAAGGCTTTATTAGGGAACTTATATACAGAGATCTCAGCACCAGACATTTGAGGATGAACAAAAAAGCATCAAGTGTTACCCAGGTGGAGGATTGTGCACAATAGTGGGGACTGAGTGTTTGTAAACAGTATCAGCCAGTGCTAACATTTATGAATTGTACAGTACCACAAGTTTCAATGATAATGACATAGTTTTAGTGCCGGCTGGTGGTTTTCAATTTATATAACCACAAAGTCAGATGTTTGGTGGATTTTTCCCTGGCACAGCTCACTTTCTGGTAATGTCTGTTTCTTCCCCAGAGCCCTTTTTGGGCAGGATCATTGTGATACTGTTCAGGGCCCTCTCAACCAACCCTTTTCTGCCTGGTTCTTTGAATCTCATGGGCTTCCCTCTCTTATATACTGTCAGGGGCCATGAGGAAGCCTCAGGCCCCTAACAAACAGGAAGTCTGGATAGTCCCTGAGAAGGCGCGTGCGCGTTCTCAAACTGCCCCCCGTGTCACTGCCTAACGTCAACTGTACAGGCATACTGTCTGCCCAATCATAGAACGCCAACTGTCTCATACCATCTATCTTCCGATCCTAAGCCCTTCCCCTCCCCAACTTCTATATATATTACTCTACTACAATAAAACCTCGAGGCTTGATCAGAATTTTATCTTGCCTCCATTTCTTCGCATCCCTTGCTCCACTTTCATTTTCACAGGCTCCCCCTCGTCCCTCCGTTGATTCGCTGCGCGGGTCGGGGCATAACTGGCGCCCAGCGTGGGACCCGAGGTACGGAGCTGCTGAAAAGACCCACTTGAAAAGCCCTGGCCAAGCACCCCTTGAGCCTCCACGAGGTGTGAGTTTGGCTCGTCCTGAGTTACCCCTCGGTATTGACCCGTGAGAAGACTCGTTCCTGATCACCGCCAGACTAGCCGCCCTGTGAGATTGATCTGTTAGAGGTAAGTGGGGAAAAAGCATGGGGCAAGAATTGAGTTCACATGAGCTCTTTCTCACAAGAATCAAAGATTCCTTCAAGATGCGAAGGATTAAGGCTAAGAAAAAAGATCTCACACAATTCTTTATATTTTTGTCTGATGTTTGTCCTTGGTTTCCCCAGCAGGGAACAATAGACTCTAGATGTTGGAGAAGAGTTGGAGATTGCTTAAATGATTATTGTAGAACTTTTAGACCTGAGAAGGTCCCTGTAACTGCCTTTTCATATTGAAATTTGATTAATGATGTGTTACAAAGCTCCCTTAAAGACCCAGATGTTCAAAAACTTGCTCACATTGGGGAGACGGTCCTTCGAAATAGCTCTCGCCCCTCCTCCGCTTGCCCATCGGTTTCTATAAATGTTCCAGAGGAGCCTCAGACAGCTGATATAAAAGAAATCCCCCAAACCAATCCTGACCTGCCTAGCCTGATTTACCCATCTTTAAAACCCTTTAAGGACAATTCCGATGCGGGCCAGTTGTCCCCCGAAGACCGGGAAATATTAGAAAGTCAGGCTGCACAATATCAGGGCAGCGGCGACTGTTGGGCTTTCACCGCCCCTGCCTTCCGCGGTCCCCCTAATGAAACTCTACAACCTCCTCCATATCTCCAGGGTTCCTCAGCTCCCCTCACCTCACCCCTTAACCCAGAGCACAGCACAATCATGGTTTCAGACCCCATTCGGCAGGCTAAAATCTCCCTCACTCAAGAAGTTTCCTCCTTAAGAGAACTGCTGACTCAGAAACACGAACACTTAAAGCTTATCAAAGAAATCCGAGCCCTTGAGGCGGAGCTTGCTTCCACAATGCTCAGCCAGGTTTCAAAGAAAACCCCCAAGGGCTCAAGTCCCAAACGCCCCCTTTTCACATTTCCCGTAACCCGCAGTCAAAGACCTCAACATGATACTGAGGAAGAGGAAGTAAGTAGCGAGCCTGGTGAGGGCCCAGGCTTGGGAGGAGAGGCTTCTGACGAAGAAAACTCCGCCCCGGAAGAGAGTAGTTCAGATAGACAAAAATACCACCGCCTAAACCTCAAACATTTAAAGACTTAAAGGCAGCTGTTAATAATTATGGCCCTACTGCCCCCTACAGCCTGGCCATACTGGAAAGCCTAAGTGAGCGATGGCTAACCCCTAATGATTGGCATTTCCTGGCACGAGTCACCTTATCCGGGGGCGATTTCGTACTCTGGCGCACTGATTTTGCAGAAAACTGCCGCGAGACCGCCCAGCGTAATAGTGAAAGCAGGACGTCCCGCTCTTGGACAAGAGATAAACTCTTGGGGCAAACTCCCTATGATACTAATGAGAAACAGGCAAATTTTCGCCCTGGTTTATTAGCACAAATACAAAACGCCGGCCTCAAGGCCTGGAGGCGTCTTCCCCCAAAGGGTTCAGCCACCACCTCCTTAGCTAAAATCCTTCAAGGCCCTGATGAGTCCTACAGTGACTTTGTCAGCCGCCTAACTGACGCCGCTGAGCGTTTGGTGGGGGAAGGAGAAAACGATAGTGCCTTCATTAAACATCTTGCCTTTGAAAACGCTAATTCTTCTTGTCAAGAGGCTCTAAGACCCCACCGCAGTGGTAGCCTTTCTGATTATGTTAAACTTTGTTCAGGAATAGGAGCTTCTCATGCCATTGGTATAGCTATAGGGGCCGCTCTCAAAGGTCTTGACCATGATAAACAACAAAAAACTTGCTTCAATTGCAAACGGCCCGGACATTATGTACGCGAGTGTCCCACAGGTAAACAGAATCGGGGACCTCCTACTTCATTGTGCCCCCGATGTAAGAAGGGCAAACATTGGGCCGCAGATTGTTTTTCTAAAACTGACATCAACGGTCAGCCTCTCCCCCCAAAACAGGGAAACTCCCAGTGGGGCCAGCCCCTGGCCCCACCCTTGGGACAGAACCTAGGGGCAGTCAGGTTCGTCCCCCAGAAACAGACACAAAGACAAGTATCAGCTCCCTCTGCCGTGCCACCCCTGGAAGCGCAGGGTTGGACCTCTGTTCCGCCACCGATACAATATTAGTGCCCGATCACGGTGTTCAGCTCATCCCTACAGGGGTCTATGGGCCGCTACCCCCGGGAATGTTTGGTTTGATCTTAGGGCATGGCAGTTCCTCATTGGCCAGCCTTCATGTCATCCCTGGGGTCATTGATAATGGCTACACAGGACAAATTACTCTTTTGGCCTCGGCTCCACTGGGGCCCCTGTCTGTTCCAAAAGGAAAGAGAATAGCACAACTTATATTACTTCCCTTAGATTCCACATGCACCAAACACATACCATCCATTAGGTTGAATTCTGCCTTTGGGTCTTCCGACACCTATTGGGTGCAACCAGTAACCCCTGATAGGCCAAGAGTCACCCTCCAATTAGATGGTAAGGCCTTTGAAGGGATAGTGGATACAGGGGCAGATGCCACAGTAATTTCAGCTAAATATTGGCCTTCCAACTGGCCCTGTGAGGCCTCAATAACTCATCTTGAAGGCATTGGCCAGTCTGTCAACCCTAAACAAAGCTCAAAAATTCTTACTTGGAAGGACTCTGAGGGTAACTCAGGACAGATTCAACCTTACATTGTTCCGGGTTTACCTGTTAATCTATGGGGTCGTGATGTCTCATCCCAGCTGGGGGTCATCATGTGTAGCCCAAATGAGATAATTACCCAACAGATGCTTAACCTAGGCTTCCTACCGGGACAAGGACTGGGAAAAAATAATCAAGGTATGAAGCAGCCTCTTCCTGTAACGCCTAAAAATAATCGTTCAGGCTTGGGAAGTGAAAATTTTCCTTAGCGGTCATTGACTCCCCTGCACCCCACGCTGATAAGATTAAGTGGAAATCTGAGTCTCCAGTGTGGGTAGATCAATGGCCCCTGACTGAACAAAAACTCGCAGCTGGCACAGCGTTAGTGCAGGAAAAGCTGGCTGCTGGACATTTAGAACCAACCACCTCTCCCTGGAATACTCCTATATTTGTGATCCAAAAGAAAAATGGGTCATGGCGACTCCTTCAGGACCTCAGAGAAATTAATAAAACCATGTTTACAATGGGGGCTCTCCAACCTGGACTCCCCTCCCCCGTTGCCATTCCAGCTAACTATTTTAAAATCATTATTGATCTCAAAGATTGCTTCTTTACCATCCCTCTTCACCCACTTGATAGAGAACGCTTTGTGTTTAGCCTCCCAGTTATTAATTTTAAAGGACCAATGCAGCGCTATAAGTGGAAAGTTCTCCCTCAGGGCATGGCCAATATTCCCACTCTGTGTCAAAAATTTGTTGCTCAGGCTGTAGACCCTCTTAGGCGTCGGTGGTCTTCCATTTATATCATTCATTACATGGATGATATTTTACTGGCGGGGGCCTCCAGCTTAGAGGTACTTAAGTGCAGCCAGGACCTAACCTGCCAACTAACTTCTCTTGGACTTCAAATCGCCCCAAACAAAATACAGCTTACCGACCCTTATTATTACCTCGGTTTTGAATTAAATAACAATCAAATCACCACTCAAAAACTTAACCTAAAAACCTCTCATCTACACACACTTCATGATTTTCAAAAGTTCCTGGGAGATATTAATTGGCTCCGACCATACCTCAAACTTACAACAGGGGAATTAAAACCATTGTTTGATACTCTTCATGGAGATGCCAGCCCCCTCTCTCCCCGTCACCTTAACCCTGAGGCAAAAAGGGCCCTTCACATTGTTGAAAAGGCCATACAACAACAACAGGTTACCTTCATAACTTATGAGCATCCCTTTGCCCTTATTGTCTGTGCCACACAACATACACCCACGGGGGTTTTGTGGCAGAATGGCCCCCTCTTGTGGATACATCTATCCTCCACCCCAACTAAAGTTCTCCTCACCCATCCCTCCCTAGTGGCCAAACTTATAAGACTGGGCCGAGAAAAGAGCCGCCAACATTTCGGCAGGGACCCTGACCAACTTATCCTTCCCTACACCAAGGAACAAATAGACTGGCTTTCCCAAAATGATGATGATTGGATAATAACCCTATCCACATTTCTAGGTACGGTTGATAACCACTATCCATCCCATAAACTCCTTCAGTTCGTGCGGCTACATCCTTTTACCTTCCCCAAAATAACCTCTTTAAGTCCTTTGAAAGAAGCCTCTCTGGTCTTCTCAGATGGATCCTCCTCTGACATTGTGGCATGGGTCATAAATTCACAGCCTTGCAGTGCCCAATCTCCCTTTAAGTCAGCCCAGCTTGTGGAACTTTTCGCTATCTTACAGGTCTTCACAATACTACACAATGTCCCCTTCAATCTTTACACCGACAGTGCTTACATAGCTCTCTCAGTCCCAGTGTTAGAGACAGTTCCGTATATCAAACCATCTTCCAATGCTGTGTCTCTTTTTCAACAACTCCAATCCCTCATTTTAAAAAGACATACTCCTTTCTTTATCGGACACTTGCGGGCCCACGCGGACCTCCCTGGTCCACTTTCACAGGGTAATGATCTTGCAGACAAACAAACCGCCTTGTCCTCTCAATTACCACCGACCCTGTCACTAGGGCTACACAAAGCCATGCCCTTCACCATCTCAATGCCCGCACACTCCGCATTATGTTTAAGATTTCCAGAGAACAGGCTAGACAAATCGTTAAAGACTGTCCAGCATGTGTTACTCTCTTGCCACTCCCCCATCTGGGGGTTAACCCAGGAGGCCTACTCCCCAATGAAATCTGGCAAATGGATGTTACCCACATTCCTGAATTTGGTAACCTCAAATATACCCATGTAACCATTGACACCTATAGTGGGTTCCTCCATGCCACCCTCCACAGTGGTGAGGCCTCTAAAAATGTTATAGCACATGTTCTCCAATGTATTCATCATGGGAAAGCCCCAACAAATCAAAACAGACAATGGGCCAGGCTATACATCACAAACGTTTAAAAACTTCTGTAGTCAATTCCAGATTAAACATGTAACTGGCATTCCCCATAATCCTCAGGGACAGGGCATAATAGAACGAGCTCACCAGACCCTTAAGAACACCATGTCCAAACTTAAAACAAACACTGTTTACCCCACTAAAGCTTCCCCTCATAACCTCTTAAATCATGCATTGTTCATCCTTAATTTCCTACAATTGGATTTTAATGAAAAATCTGCAGCAGATCGCCTTTGGCACCAAGAAACTAAAAATCAATATGACAAGGTTATGTGGAAAGATCTTATAACCCACAAATGGCACGGTCCTGATCCAGTTCTTATCTGGGGAAGAGGCCACGCCTGTGTGTATGATACCCCAGAGGGGGCCCCTCGGTGGTTACCCGAACGTTCTGTTAAGCCCATTAATGATAAACCCCCATCCAGGGAAAGAACCCCTGAGAAAGATTCTTCTTGTTTCTAGATCATGAAAATTGTCATCGTGTTAATAATCCTCGTTCTGCCAGTGCATGGAGGATTCGGAGGCCCTGTGAACAAACAACAACTCATCAACGCCTTGTTCGGTAACCCCTGTGACTGCGGAGGAGGTACCCAAAGGAATCAGCCCACTAGTTATACCCGCTCAAATGACTGCGGAGATGAAATCGCTTTCTTAACCCATTCATCCCAACTTGGAGGGGGGTCCAAACAGGAGTGGACATGTGTGACCAAACCTCGAACCATCCCCTCAGTAAACGGCCAGCCAGGGCCTTGTCCCGATAAGTGCTCGATACTGACCCAAATGCACTCCGCTTGTTACCAAACTTCCCAATCCTGTAGTAAAGACGGCCAAGTATATCTAACTGCCGTCCAAGAAAAGCAATATCGGGGCTCCACAGGGGGTGACTGGGACACGTCACCAGGAGGTGGCAGTAAATATAGTCAAGCCTCTTGTGCAGGAAAAGTCGGTGACCATGTATGCTGGCCTCCAAAACAACCTATTCATGTATCAGACGGTGGTGGGCTATCAGACAGAGCCAGGGAGGCTGTAGTACAAGGAAAATCAATCAACTCATTGCCCAGCAGTATCCTTCTCTTAATTATCACCCCTTGGCTCTCCCGAAGCCTCGGACTATTAACTTGGATACTGAAACCGATAACGTTCTTAAAACCACCCATAAAGTCTTGAATTCCTCCAACCCCTCCCTGGCTAGCGATTGTTGGCTATGCGTGACTCTTGGGTCTCCCATGCCAACAGCTATTCCCACAAACAACTCCTCCACACTTTCATCCAGTAACTGTAGCCTCAGCCCACCTTTTCAAACACAACCTGTTGGCTTTAATTCTTCCCATTGCTACTAAGGGTCATTCCAAAATAACAGCTTTGATCTAGATGTCGGATTTACAACATTTAATAATTGTACCAATACCACCAACCATACAGAGCCCCTCTGTCCAGCCCCTGGACAGGTTTTCATATGTGGAAATAACTTAGCCTATACAGCCTTACCCAGAAACTGGACAGGACTCTGTGTTCAGGCTAACCTCCTCCCAGATATTTCTATCATATCAGGAGACACCCCTGTCCCTGTCTCCAGTTTTGATTACATAGCCAGACGATCAAAACGAGCCCTCCAATTCATACCTCTTCTTGTAGGCCTGGGAGTTGCCGGGGCTACCGCCACCGGCTCTGCCGGGCTGGGCATCGCCATAGACAAATACAATAAGTTATCCCATGAATTAATAGACGATGTCCAAACCCTCTCCGGTACTATCAATGATTTACAAGATCAGATTGACTCCTTAGCTGAGGTAGCCTTACAAAATCGAAGGGGCTTAGACCTTCTTACTGCAGAAAAAGGCGGTATCTGTTTAGTTTGACAGGAACACTGCTGCTTCTGTGCCAATAAATCCGGAATTGTCTGAAACAAGACAAAGGATTTACAAGAAAATCTACAAAACAGACGAAGAAAACTACAAGAAAATCCATTTTGGACTGGACTGAACAGATTCCTTCCCTATCTCCTCCCCATCCTCTGCCCCCTTCTCGGTTTAATGTTAATTCTGTCTTTGGCCCTTGGGCCTTCAAAGGACTTACAAGCCTTATCAAACAGCAAATAGACTCCGCTTTAGCTAAACCTATCCGGGTTCACTATCATCGCCTGGCAGTTGATGAAGAATATGCCACCAATAACGGATACTCCGACTTCCTTCCTCAGGGAACAGCATGAGAAGTAGAGGCATGCTTACATCCTCACCAGTGTGCAAAAGAGGTATGGGCATGGGGAGAAGTGCGAAGCAAAGCATTGCAAGGGAAAGTTATCATAAACTCCTCTACCTTTCCCTGGGGCACACCTGGCTTGCATAGAGGTTGCTATCTATCACAAAATCAAGGCGGCTCTAACTCTCCTCCCCAAAAGATACCAAGAGCCAAAAATTACTTGGAGGAGCCGTGGTCAATACCCCCTCTCCCGATTAAAGCCCACCTCCCAACAAACAAAACAAAAAGGGAGCAGATGTCAGGGGCCATGAGGAAGCCTCAGGCCCCTAACAAACAGGAAGTCTGGATAGTCCCTGAGAACTCACGCGTGTTCTCAAACCGCCCCCCGCGTCACTGCCTAACGTCAACTGTACAGGCATACTGTCTGCCCAATCATAGAACGCCAACTGTCTCATACCAGCTATCTTCCGATCCTAAGCCCTTCCCCTCCCCAACTTCTATATATATATTACTCTGCTACAATAAAACCTCGAGGCTTCATCGGAATTTTGTCTTGCCTCCATTTATTCGCATCTCTTGCTCCACTTTCATTTTCACAGGCTCCCCCTCGTCCCTCCGTTGATTTGCCCCGCAGGTCGGGGCAGTTCTCAGCACTTCCTGTTTCTCTGGGTGAGTCCCTGTCAGCTCAGTGATTGTTGAAAAGGAAAATTATCTCCGAAATGCACAAACTGTTGACTGCAATTACTGTTTTTGAATAATCTAACATTTACAAGTGTCTGCCCACAGGGATTATCAGAAAGATCTCTGTCAAAAACACTAGTGGCCCCTTTGGAGATTCTCACTAGAAACTTCTAATTATTTCTGAGAATTGGAAACTGGAGGAAAGTTTTTATAGAATGATCTTACCTGCCCAGTCGTAGGGTGTCACTGAAACTACAGATGAGGTGGTAACTGCAGTCCTGTTGGGAGATGAAGTCACAGAACCACAAACCCATATCTCAGGGTCTGCTTTCTTCCTCCTACACACCCAGTGACTGTCATGACCTTCACACTGCTCACTATCCTGACAGCAGGAACAAATCAGTTGAGTACTTTCCATTTCCATTTGAGAGGCAGAGTCTGTAAGGGAACAAGTGTATCAAGGTCTGACTAAGACAACATGTTGGAATAAGGCAAACTTCTGAGTTCAGAACTGATTCAGTGCCCCACCAAAAGGAGACTGAGCTAGAGCTGAGCTAGAACGGAGCTAGAACCGAGAGATAGAGGTCCTAGACCCTGCACCAATCCATGATGACTCCTAGTGTCATTTTGTGTCGTTCTCAAAGAAGAGTGATTTTTGGTGTTTAAAATTGTCATCACGAAGCTGATTCTGAAGGTGCTTAAAGGCTGTACTTTTGAAATCAATCTGCTGCTCGGCCCGCTCTGTAGGAATCAAAAAAAAATTAGGAATTACTAGAAGTGTGCCTGTAACTCCTCCTTACTAGTAATTCAGAGCAGGGTGAATCTATGTGTGTCATCTAACCTTGCGCAGAAATTGTTTATCTGAGTGGCAGTTGCTGGAATAGAAATGTTTTCTCTAACTGTGGTGTCTGATGCATTAACAGAGACAGTAATTTTGTCTTCCGAGAACACTTATGATCTAATGATTACGGGGATCATTTAGCGAAAATGTACCTTGATAATAATGGGTGTCACATGGTAGCTGTCAGGCTGAAACATATCTTGCACTCTTCAGTCAAAAGATGTTCCAATATCAATGAAAAAATCAACCATTTCATTGTAGAAAACACACAAGGTATCATTCCTTAGCTCATTTTTCATTTGTGGCTTATATGAGGTTTGACAATTAAGTCTGTGAACTTTTCTAAGTGCTACACACCTCGTTGCTGAATATCTCTATGGTCACCTTCAAAGTACTCCCCTTGGGAAGCTATGCAGCAATGCCACCTAGTCTACCCTTCAAAGCAATTTTGGAACTCTTTCTGGTAAGGGCCATTGTGCATGGTGGCAAGACTGTGAACGTAATTGTGTAGTTGTCTGTGAGGGAGATTTTAGACACTAAACAAACAACTATATTGGAACACCCTCCCTACTCACCTGATCCAGCCCCCAATGACCTCTTCTTAACCCAAAGACAAGGAAATACTGAAGGGAAAGCATTCTGATAACATTCAGGGTGTCAAGGGTAATATGGTGACAGCTGTGATGGCCATTCTAGAAAAAGAGTTCCAAAATTGCTTTGAAGGGTGGGGTAGGCACCGGCGTTGGTGCGTAGCTTTGCAAGGGGAGTACTTCAAAGGTGACCATACTGATATTCAGCAGCAAGGTACGTAGCGCCTTTTCTAGGATGAATCCATGAACTGAATTGGTAGTCCTCATATGTTAGTATCTTTCACAAATCTCACATCACTACTAATACCATTACTAAACTATGCATTCGGTAATTGATGAAAATATGAAGTGAAAGTAGTATGATTTAGTTTCTATGCTCCACTATCTTGTCTCTTATTAGTGTTTCAGGTTCAGGTTAGGGCACAGTGTGAGGTTGCTCAGTAATTGCTGTGACAGGTGCCCTTGTCTTTTGTTCTCATCACAAGAGCAGATGTATCGCTGGGTTGCCATCCTCATATCCAGGCCATCTTGGATTCATTAAATCCAACCTGGTCACGAATAAGGTTCCTGTAGTATTCTATCACCGCCAGGAGCCTGTCTTCTATTAAGTTCTCTAAATCTTCATCTATAATTGATATTAGCCTATGGAATACATTTTGATGCATGAGTAGAAACTTGTTACGATGAACGTTTAAATACATATATTTTATTCTAGTTAAGTGAAAATTTACAGATGAAGTCAATTTGCCATATTCAAACCTATATAGAGACCCTTACACAACTCCGTCTGGTAACTCAGGGCTGTAACAGCACATTCCTCCTTTCCCCTCTTTTCCCCCTATATTCATTCAACCTGGTCCTGTCCCCTCTTCTCCACCATCCTGTTTTATTACTATAGGAGAGCTGTTCTGAAAGCCTCATAACTTACAGTCCAGTCCAGTTTTGTATAAAGAGTTGTCTTTGTTGCTAGTTCGAGCTCTGGGGTAGGAGCAAGACCAAGGGCAGTGTTCTCAGCAGACCCCCCAGGTTGTCGAACCATCAAGTCTGGTCTTTTAATAGAATTCAAGATCTGCATCCTTATTTTTCTACCACTGTGTCAGGTCTGATGCTGTATTTATTGCCTCTCAAGGCGGACACTGAGGGTGGCTGGGCACCATCTAGTTCTTCTGGTCTCATGCTAGTGTAGATTCTGAATCACTTGGCCCCATCTGTCTCCTTGGCTCACATTGTCCTCCTGTCTTTGATGACCTTCATACTCTTCTGTTCCAGTTGGGTTGAGACCAACTGATGCTCCTTAGGTAGCAGCCTGCTACCTTTCAAGACCCCAGACACCACTCACAGAGCAAAGAACATTTTTAAATAAAATATCATGAGTGTAAAATAAAGTGACAATTTGTCAAAACAAAACTAAAGACAGATCTGGATTACTGGAAAGACAAAGACAACAAGCTTGAGTACCAGAGCTTGGCCTTTGAAACCAGCTTTGCCAGGGTCAGGTCTCCTTTCTTCCCCTAACAAACTTGCACATTTAGACAAATTACTTAACCTCTCTGTGCCTGAGTTCTCCTTTTAGTCATAATAAAAGTAATAGCAGTGCCCACCTCATATATTTGTGAAGAATAAAGACATTACCACATGTACAGTCCTTGTAATAGTGATTCCCACATCTATCACTGGAAATGAGAGCATATTCTCCAGGGATTAGACAGTATGAACAATCTTTTTATCACAAGCTACAGTTGGTATCCTGTGGAATTTTTCTCTTCTTTTCTAAAATTCAGGTGAAGGTCCACAGACTTCATTCTCATGTGCCTGGCTGTAGCCAACTCTTTGTCACTGTCTTTAGGGAAATCTTCTTGTTGTTAGGTGTGCCATCGAGTCAGTTCTGACTCATAGCAACCCTATAGGTCAGAACAGAATTGTCTCCATCAAGTTTCCAAGTTTCCAGGAAGCACCTGGTGAATTTAAATTGCTGACCTCTTGGTTTACAGCTGTAGCACTTTACCACTATGCCACCAGGGGAATCTTATAGACCATGAAAGCTTTTGGGTAGAAAGATTTCCTCCTGAATGCAGATATTTTTTCTGTGTTCACAGAGTTGCCAGGGTTGTATTCACTGGTTGAACCTACCTCTTGAGTATCTTCAAGGCCACCACCATCAGCCCCAGGTGGGTGTCGCTGAAGGGAAAAGCTCCCAAGTACACGGCCTTCCCCATATTCCTCTACTGGATGCTGCAATGTTAGAAATGTTATTTTTGTTATGAAGGTGACTACCAGTTGGTGCAGTAATACTGTCACAAAGGAAACCCATTTGGGATATTGTTCTGCTGTGGCTTATGACAAGATCACAAGGTCACTGCTTGTGGCGTCATTTTCCTTCTGTGATAATTTGTGTTCAGGACTCGTGATCTGGGCAAGGCACTCCATGGTTTTCATTCTGCACAGACACAACAGCAAACCTAATACATTCATAGGAACAGTGTCTCCCCAGACTCTCCCTTGATACCAGAGACACTCAAAACAGCCTTGTTCTGGTGAGCACCTTTGTATCTTTTTATACCCTCTCCTCTATCATTCAAGTTTTTTTGGGCTGTTTTTAATCATCCCAGTTGATGGCTGGTGAACACACATCTCCGCACTAACTGCTATGTGTTTCCCAGTTGTCAGTTTCTTTGTTCTCACGAGCCAGGACTCCAGTGTCTCCAGGCTCTGCTCTGCATAGATAAGTAAGGCAGAATTCCTTCATATTATTGGAAATATCTAAGAATATGTTTCTGCACAAGATTCAGTTGTTTGCTTATTTATCATACAGAATCCAAGCACACATGAACCAATCATACATAGCCTTTGCCAACACCGTAAATTAAATAGATCAGTTCTTCAGTCTTCCTTGTTCCCTGTCCACCTTTTGCATGCAACTGAGCAGATGGAAATATCGTGGCGTGGGTCAGATGCACATCAGTCCTCAGAGTGACATCTTTGCTTTTTTGTACACTCTAAAGAGGTCTTTTGCAGCAGATGTGCCCAGTGTCACATGCCATTTGATTTCTTGACTGCTGCTTCCATGGGCGTTGATTGTAGATGCAAGTAAAATGAGACCCTTCCCAACTTAATTATTTTTCTCTGTTAATCATGATGTGGCTTACTGGTGTTTTGGTATCATGTTCAAATCTTCGTACTTGTGTAGTAGTGGAATTCTTGGGTCATATGTTTACATTGCTTTACTTTAGGAGATGAATGTTACCAAAGCATTTTGTAAAGTGTACTAATTTTCACAGCCAGGAATGGATGAGCTTTCTGAGGTAAAAACATCTGTGTGAACACTCAGTATTTTCTGTCATTTTCACGTTGGTTTTCTGATTTATGTTTCATGGTATCCAGTAGTGGATTTGTTGGTATTTCCCTGATTAATTAGAAAGCTGAATATCTTGAAATATTTTGCCCTCAAGACACAAGTCCCAGACTTGAGAGGCACCAGGCTTTTCTCATTTCTGAGCAGCTGGATCCAGACACAGGGATTACTGCTTTCCCAAGCAGGTTGTCATTTTCTAGCAATTGATTTTCCTGATGAAGTTTTTTTGTTTTTGTCAGGTGTCATCGAGTTGGTTCTGACGCATAGCAACCCTATGAACAACAGAATGAAGCATTGCCCAGTCCTGGGCCATCCTCACCATCCTTGCTATTCTCGAGCTCATTGTTGCTGCCGCTGTGTCAGTCCGTCTTGGGGAGGGTCTTCCACTTTTTTGCTGACCTACTAGTTCACCAAACATGGTGTCATTTTCCACTGACTGATCCTTCCTGTTAACATGTCCAAAGTATGGGAGATAGAATCACCATTCCCACTTGTAAGGAGCATTCTGTCTGTACTTATTCTTCTGGAAGTTCGCAGTATGCTGAATATTCTTTTATTCATTTACTTATTTGAATATTCTTGACCAACACTGTAATTCAAAGCCATCATTTCTTCTTTGATCTTCCTTATTCATTTGTCCAGACTTCACACACGTAAGAAGCAATTGAAAACACCCTGTCTTGAGTTGGGCACAGCTTACTCTTCAATGGCACATCTTTGCTTTTTAATGCTTTAAACTACGTTTAGCTGCTATTCATAAGGATTTCACTGGCTAGTTCTTTTCAGAAGTAACCTGCCAGGTCCTTATTCCTCATCTCTTTTAAGCTGGAAACTCAACTGAAACCTGCCCATTGTAGGTGACCCAGCTGGTTTCTGAATACTGATGACATACTTTCTAGTATCATTGCAACACACAAAGCCCCCACAGCCTGACAAACCGATAGGTGTGTGGTGACAGAGGTTTAAAAAATAGACAAAAATTAATCCAAAAATCTACTATTTTGATTCATAAAATTGACAAGAATTGACACCTTACAGATTCCATTTAGCATATGTCTTTTACATTTTAATATTTTTTCAAAAATCTAGCCTCATTGCTAGTAGTTTTACTTAAGTGAGATATTAATAAACAAGGATATACATTGAAATGGGTAATCACTCCATTTCTGCCATGTGCTACTGTAGCCATATTAATGTTTCACGTCCCTTAGTTTAAAACATGAACTCTGAGTGTTCAGTAACTGCTTTGACGGGTGCCATCGTACTTTCATTCTTTGTATAAAAGAAAATGAGTCTTTGCCCTGTCATCTTAATATTGAACCAACCCTGCACTCACCAACTTGACCTGGGGCAAGTTTCTGTAGTATTATGCTGCAAGCAATGCATCTACACTCAATAAGAAGCCTAAAGCTTTGTTTGTGGTAAATATTGGCCTACAGAATAAATCATTAAGTATAAATGTAAACTTGTTACACCTAAGTTGTGAAATTAACTGGCACCAATCTGATCTCAAATGACAAGGTGTAAAAACACGACTAAATATGCATCAGGTTTATTTCAAGAAGACAGCGATTCACTTCGTAGGTTACTATGGTGGCGAAATGCAAGATCTTTGTTACCACCCGAGCCATTTTCCAGTTCCCTCCCTGTTCCTAACCACCATGTAAATTTAGACAAATTTCTTAACTTTGTGGTGCCTAACCCTCCCTGCCTTGTACTTTATAACGTAAGTAGCAATATTTGCTGCACATAGATTTGTGAGGCATACAGAAGACACCACATGTACCATTTTCATAACAGTGACTCCTCTATTGCAAGTGTCCTATAAAGGTGTTTCATTCCACTTGTTGAAATCAGTTAATAAAAGAAAGTGAAAAACAAAAATACCCTTTACTTCAATGTTTCTAAGTGGGAATTAACGGTAGGCAGAGAACAGTGGCTTTCAGTTGACGTGACACATTTGGCCCTGTCTTATCTTCCAGTGCAGGACCCTCTGCATCTGTTGACAAGTATCACTCACCAGGAACAGGAACTGAGAAAATGCACTCTATGAATTAGACAATAGGGATAACCTTCTTCTCACAGACTACATCAGGAATCCTGGAGAATTTCTGTCTTGTTTACCATTCTCTCTTCCTCTGCTCCACTGGGTGCAGGTAAAGGTGAGGTCACAGTGGTAAAGAGCTTGGCTGCAGACTAGAAGGTCAGCAGTTGGAAACTTCCAGATGACTCTTGGAAACCCTGTGGTGAGGTTCTACTGTGTCCCACAGGGTCCCTATGACTCAGAATTGACTCAGTGGCAGTGTGCTTTTTTGTTATTTAAAATATAAAAGGTAATTGAAGAACACAATAAAGGATCTAGGGCAGAATAGCAAAGAAGTAAATATCAGTGTTACTGCAATCAGTTTACCTAGGATCAAATGTGGATTCTACATCTATTTTTGAATCCTATCTTAGTTAGCTAGTATCATAACAGAGATACCACAGGTGAATGACCTCAACAGACAAGTTGATTCTTTCACAGTCTAGAGGGCTGGAAGTCCAAAATCAGCGTGTCACTTCCAGTGAAAGTCTTTCTCTCTGTGTTGGTTTTAGAGGAAGATCCTTGACCTCAGTCTTCCCTTGATCTAGCAGCTTCTCCACACAGGAACTGCAGATCCAAAGGATGTACTCTGTTCCCTGCACTGTCTTCTCAGTGGTGTTATGTTCCTGTGTCTCTCTGCTCCCTTCTTTTTGTATTTCAAAAGAGATCAGCTTAAAACACAGTACAATCTTGTAGACTGAGTACATGCCTCATTGACATATTGGTAGTCCCATCTCATTAACATCATACAGATAAGATTTACAACACATACAAAAATCACATCAGACAAAATGGTAGACAATCCCACAATACTGGGAATCGCAGACTCGTCAAGTTCATAGATTTTTGAGGGGACACAATTCATTACACGAAAAGTCCTTCACTACCCTGTGGCTAAATTCTCTTTATCTGACAAAAGACAGTTTTAGTGCCAGCATATTTATGAATATTAAACAATTTAGAATAGGTGAAGTACTCATGGCATTGACCAGCTACACTGTGAGTGCTACAAAGAGAAACACAGAAAATATTAGGAAGCTCTTAGCAAAGAAAATATATTTGGGAGTTACTTCTAAGACAGAAGTAATGGTAAGTGGATACTTTGGGATCTTAATTTTCTTGAACGATATGGTCTACTGCTCATGTATCCATGCAGAAACCCTTTTTCTTGTGAACTTGAATCTAAATCCCTGGATAATGACCAGAATGTCATTATTGGATTTAAAAATAGCAATGATTCACTTATTCCAGATTGTCACTGGAACACTATATATTCTGGATGCAGAATACAGTCCACAGACTTGATTCTCAGGCACCTGACCGTAGCCAATTCCTTGGTCATTCTCTCTATAGGAGTTCCCCAGGCAACGGCAGCTTTGGGGTTAGAACACTTCCTCAATAATTTTGGATGTAGACTTCTTTTATACATTCACAGAGTAGCCAGGGGTGTGTCCACTGGTAGCACTTGCCTCTTGAGTGTGTTCCAGGCCATCACCATCAGCCCGAGGAGCTCAAGGTGGGCAGAACTTAAGCTAAAAGCTCTAAATTACATTGGTCTCTCCAGTATCCTTACCTGGATACTTCACATGCTGGTCAACGCCATCTTTCCTATTTATATGTCAGGCAAATACAGCAACAAAAACATCACAAGGAAAAATAATTGGAGATACTATTCTCTTCTACTTAATGACAATATTACACTTACATTCTTCATAGCATTGATATCCTCCCATGATTTTTTGTGTCTTGGACTCACGTCCTGGGCCAGCGGCTCCATGATTTTCATCTTATACAGACACAAGCAGCAGGTCAAACACATTTATAGGTACAACCTCTTCCTCAGATCATCACCTGAGAACAGAGCCACCCAAAACATCCTTGTCCTGGTGAGCACCTCTGTATCCCTTTATGTTCTCTCTTCCATTATTCATGCTTATCTGGCTCTTTTGGATAATTCTAGTTGGTGGCTGGTGAACATGTCTGCACTGATCGCTGCATGTTTCCCAACAGTCAGTCCCTTTATTCTCATGAGCGGGGACCACCGTGTACTGGGAGTTTGCTATGTTTTCTGTAGAAAGAATATACAATTAAATTTTAGGAAGATTTAATTCATGTATTTTGCACCATGTTCACTCATCAATGAAGTTACCCCGTGCAAAATCTTAAAAATGATTACAGGTGAGTGTCGTTGCAGAGATAGTTGTAAACTAGACTGAATGAGGTTCTACTTTAAAGATAAGCAATAATTGATAGTAGCAGTAACAAATTAAATATGAAGCCATTGTCATGTAAATGCTTATAGACTTGTATTTTATTAATGATTGCAATGAAATCACTGAGCCCAAGCAATAATAAAACTGTTAGTCCAGAAATAATGTGGTGGTGGCTATTTTCAGGTATTGCTAACTCAGCTCCAACTTGAAAACCTAAAACCACTGCTATCAAGTCAATTCCAACTGACAGCAACCTCACAGGACAGGGTAGAACTGCCCTATAGAGTTTGCAAGAAATACCTGGTAGATTCCAACTGCTGACCTTTTAGTTAGCTGATGTAGCATTAAACCACTACACAACCAGGGTTACTGGGCTCCAACTCATGCCCACTTTATTGTGTGGCAGAATGAAACATTGCTTCAATTGCACCAATCTCATAATTGTTAATATTTTTGAGCCACTTTTCAAGTGACTGTGTCAACCTGTCTTGTATTCCTATTTTTGAACACCCCTGTATTTTATCAAACATCATGTCCTTCCCCAGATCTTAGCGTCTTCTGATGATATGGTTAACGTGGACAAGTCCAGGTCTTACTCTTCTCTTTTCCAAAGAGCATTCTTGCTGTACTTCCTCCAAGACTGATGAAATAATATGGAGTTGCTGAAACTGTCTTGGGCAAGTATTTTTAGTCCCTGGGATGTAAAATTTCTGATCATTTAACTAGACATGAAAATTTAGAATCAGTTTCATAAAATAGGAATGTCACCTGGATGGACCTTTGGAAGACTGGTGTCTGGAAAAGAGGTATGTCTCTACATTATAACATTGTAATATGAGTGGGCTGGAGTAAGTTGGAAGAAAAATTAGGCTAATGTCATTGAAGGAACTGATGGCCAAATTCTAATTTTTGTTGTTTACACCCTAGAAATAAATGGTGGGCATTTGTATTTAAGAAAGCTCACACACAAAGTTTAGCATATTAAAAATATTTTCCAGTAACTTTGGAAGAGGGAAATGCAGGAGAAACAAAGAAAGACGTGAGAAGAGGAATACACTAATTTAAAAGTACAGTTAATGAAATAAGTAAGTTACAAATATTTTATGATCTCATTGATAGGAATGAGATCTAGAATAGGCAAATACATAGAGACCAAACGTGACTGATGGTTACCAAGGGTGAAAGGCAGAGGAAAAGAGGGTGTTCGGTTTTTTATTGTCATGAAAATAATCCATGTAATTCTCGTGACTGATGATGACGATGACTGACTGACTGGCAAGTAACGACGACAGTATCCTTTAGATCATTTTGATCTGATGGCAGAATTCTTCTTATCCATGAAACAGGTCCAGTTGGAATCAGGCCAGTGCACATCCTAGGCGACCACCACCTGTCTTTCAGGGGAGGCTTGTGTGTTGCTTTGATCCAGAACAAATTTCAGAGGAACTTCCACATTGAGACAAACCCTATGGATCATAAAATCTGATTCACAGTGGATAATGGTACAACTGTGTGTTGTGCGTGAATTGGCAATGAATTATGGCAACAAACAACAAAATCATTCAGTTCAAAATATTTTCTTATTTTTCTTGTAATATATTAGTTGAATTGAGGATATTTAAAGTTGGCTGGTTTCATTCCTAAGCAGTTGAGAATTTTGTTATCTTTTCTGTTCGTTTATAATCTAATTCCACAATATTCAGAAAATACAGTCTAGATGATTGTGATCTTTTGGAATCTGCTGGGATTTCCATTACAGCCTAGCATGTGGTTGATTTTGGTTAGTTTGAAATAGGCACTTAACAAAAATATGGGTTCTCTCCTCGGGAAGAAAAAGATGTGAGTCTATCAGCTTTGACAATGAAGTCCCTGAACATAATTGTTCTAAGTGCTGTGCCTCATTGCTGAATATCACTACAGTCACCTAGGTAGCACTCCCCTTGGCAAGTTATGCCCTGATGCCAGCATCTAGTACTGGAATCAATCTGCTGTTCGGCCTACTTTGTAGGGTTCAAAAATAATGGGGGATTATTAAAGGTGCATCTGTAACACCTCTATACTCATAATTCAGAGCAGGATGAATCTACATAAATCATCTGACCCTGTGCAGAAATAGTTTGCCTGACTGATAGTTACTGGAATAGAAAATGTTTTTCCTGACTGTGGTATAAAACCGAAAAAACCAAACCCACTGTCATTGAGTTGCTTCTGACTCATAGCAACCCTATAGGTCAGAGTAGAACTGTCCCATAGAGTGTCCAAGGAGTGCCTGGTGGACTTGAGCTGCCGACCTTCTGGTTAGCAGACGTAGCACTTAACCACTACACCAGCAGGGTTTCCAACTGCAGTAAATGGTACGTTAGTGTTGATAGTAAATGTGTCTTCTGAAATCAACCGTGGTCTGTTGATTATGGGAAATCTATTTGCTCTTTTGAAGTTAGGAAAGCAGCACTTAGTGAAAACGTATCTTGATCATAATGGATTTTACACAGTAGCTGTCAGGCTAAAATGTACCTTGTGCTCTTTTCTCTGGTTGAAAAATACTCTGATATCAATTAAAATACCAACCACTTAATGTATACAATGCATAAAATGTCATGGCTCAGTTCATTGTCTCATTTGTTTATTTATTAATGTTTCATGAATCTCACATCTATGTTAATACTATAATTTAACTATACACTCATTAATTGATGAGAATATAAAGTGAAAATTGAAATGATTTAGTTTCGGCTTTCCCCTACTATTAGTGTTTCAAGTTCCATAGTGTAGTGCATGACACTAGATTGTTCAATAATTGCTGTGATAGGTGCCACTGTATTTTATTCTTAGCATAAGAGCAGATGTGTCATTTTGTTCTCATTTGGCTATCCATGCGATCTTGGATTCGTTATTTCCAACCTGTTCATGAGGAGGGTTCCTGTAGTATACTGCTGTAATCAGTGAATCTGTCTTTTATTAAGATTTCTAAATCTTTATTCATAATTGATACTGGCCTATGGAATGAATTTTTACACATCACCAGAAACTTGTTAAAGCAAATATTTTAAAATGAAATATCATAAATGTGAAATAAAGTTACAGACTGTCAAAACACACCTGTCAAAATAAAACCTCATTATTGGAAGGACAAAGCCAACAAGCCTGGGTACACAGCGTGATGGTTAAGTGCACTGTCTTTGAAACCAGCTTAGCCAGGGTCGGGTCTCCTTTCTTCCCCTAACAAGTTTGTGGATTTAGACAAATCACTTAGCTTCTCTGTGCCTAAGTTCCCCTTTTCTTCATAATGAATGTGAGTGCCTACCTCATAGATTTGGGAAGAATAAAGAAGTTACCACATGTACGGTCTTCTTAACAGTGATTCCTACATCCATCATTGGGATCTAAGAACATATCACTCATGGATTTGACTGTATAAATGATCTTATTATCACAGACTACAGTTGGTATCCTGAGAACTTTTCTTTTCCATTAAATGTTCCTTGACTTCACAAAATTCAGGTTAAGGTCTACAGACTTTATTCTCATGCACCCTCTTGTAGCAAACTGCTTGTCACTATCTCCAGGGGAATCTGCAAGATCATGAAAGCTTTTGGGTGGAAAGATTTCCTCAATGATTTTGGATGCAGATATTTCTTCTACATTCACATTCACAGAGTGGCCAGGGTTGTGTCCACTGGCTGCACCTGCTTCTTGAGTATCTTCCAGGCCACCACCATCAGCCCCAGGTGGACAGGAATTCAAGTACAAGGTCTCAGATACATGAGTTTTCCCATGTTTCTCTGCTGGATCATGCAAATGCTAGTGAAAATCATTTTTCTTATGAATGTGACCGCAAAGTGGAGCAAGAAAGTGATTACAAAGAAAAGCTGTTTACAGTATTGTCCTGCTGTTGCTTGTGACAAAATCCCTATGTGGAAATGTTTTCATTCTGGGATACTTTGTGTTTAGGACTCATGATCTGGGCCAGTGGCTCCATAGTTTTCATCCTGCACAGACACAAACAGCAAGTCCAACACATTTATAAGAACAATGTCTCCCCCAAACCCTCTGATACCAAGGACAGTCACAACAGTCTTGTTCTGTGGGGTGTCTTTGTAAGTTTTCACAAATAATTTGGCTGTTTTAAATCATACCAGCTGATGGCTGGTAAACATCTGGTCATCAAGTGGTGCGTCTTTCCTAGCTGTCTCATGAGCCAAGACTCCAGTGTCTCCAGGCTCTGTTCTGCATCGCTAAGTACCAATACCATGGTTTGGGTCACGCACACTGTAGTCATCAAAATGATGTCTTTGCGTTTTCACACTCTAAAGAAGTTTTTGCAGCAGATAAGCCCGATGCAATACATCATTTGATTTTTGACTGCTGTTTCCATGAGAGTTGATTGTGGATTTAAGTAAAATGAAATTCTTGACAACGTCAATATTTTTTCGTTTATCATAATGTGGTTCACAAGCATTTTGGTGTCATGTTAAAATCTCTGGTACATACGTAGTAGTAGAATTGTTGGGTCCTATGTTTACAACCCTTCAGCTTTAGAAGATGCTACCAAATCGTTTTCTAAAATGTTTGTAAGAATTTTCACAGTCTTCAGAGGTATATGAGTTTTCTGAGGTAAAATCGCCTTTTTCAACACTTGGTATTTTCTGTCATTTTCATTTGTTTTCCGTTTTAGATGCTTGGCTTTGGCTATGCCATGGTATTAAGTAGTGGATTTATTTGTATTTCCCTGATGACTATGAAAGTTGAACATCTTTACACATTGCCCCCTCAGGACACGAGCCCCAGGCTTGGGAGGCACCATGCTGCCCTCACATCTGAGTCCACTCAGAGCCATCAAGTTGATTCCGACTCTCAGTGACCCTACAGGACAGAACAGAACTGCTGCCATAGAGTTTCCAAGGACAGCCTGGTGGATTTGAACTGCTGATCTTTTGGTTAGCAGATATAGTTAGCACTTAGCCACTCAGCCACCAGTTTCCCACTTCTGAGAATCTGGATCCAAATTCAGGGATTCCTGCTTTATCAAGCAGGATGTCCTTTTCCAGCAATTGGTCTTCCCGCTGATGTGTTCTTGTTTTTGTTAGGCGCTGTCCGGTTGGTTCTGACTCACAGCAACCCTATGTACAACAGAATGAAACGTCGCCCAGTCCTGCGCCATCCTCACAATTGCTGTGTCTGAGCCCATTATTGCAGCTACTGTGTCAATCCGTCTTGTTGAGGGTCTTCCTCCTTTTTGCTGATCCTAGTTTACGGGGCACAAAGGCCTTTTCCAGGGACTAATGTTGACAACATTAGTCCCCAAAGGATATGAGACACGGTCTTGCAGTTCTCGCTTTTAAGGAGCATTCTGGCAATTTTTCTTCCAAGATTGATGTGTTTGTTCTTCTAGCAGTCCACAGTATATTCAATATTCTTCAGCAACACCAGTTTGTGGGTTTAGATAAATCTCTTAACATATCCCCCTTGCACTGTGCTTTATAATGTAAGTAGTGATATATTCTGCTTGTAGGTTTCTGGAAACTAAAGATGTTATTACATATACTGTCTTTATAGCACTGATTCGTATACTGTAAGTATCCTTTAAATTTTTTTTTTCCATGCTTGGGAAACATTTTAAAAAGAAAAAAAACAAACACATAAAACTAACAAACTTTAAGTCCGGTTTCTTTTTTTTTTGCATTTTTTTTTTTTTATTTAACATAACTGAGTAAAAATGTACATTCACATGTAAATTTACATGCCCCCCTATATGCAGCTTCCACTGCTCTCCCTGTCCGGTGACTGCACACTATTCCTCTCTGCTCCATACATGTCTCATCCTCCCAACAGTCTCCTTTCCCCTCCTCTCCGTCCACTCCCCTTCCTCCAGCCAGAGGTCAGCAAGATGATATCCTATAGATGTATAGAACCATAAAGTGCTTCCAACATATGGTTACTCTGCATTGCCAAGTCCATTCCATTCCTGTCCAAAGAGTGGACCTTTGTTATAATTTATGGGAACGGGCAGCATCAGGGCTGGGGGCCATGCTCTCAGAGGAACCCCCAAACCGCTGGACCATCAATTGAGGTCTTTTAGTGGAGATCTCATGATGCACCTCTTTTTATTCTTGCGTTGCCAGTGAGGCTCCTCTCTGTGAGCTCCGTCATGGCTATCACTGGTGGTGGCCGGGCACCATCCGGTTCTTCCGGTCCCAGGTCGATGTAAGCACCCACTCTTTTGGGTCTCTCTGTCTTCTCGGTTGTCTTTACCGCATGCCATTTTGACCCTTGGTGAGCATCCGTTCCTGCTGAGTTGGGACCATTTGCTGTGTCCTCGGATGGCAGCTTGGCAGCTTTTAAGACCCCAGACGCCACTCACCAATGTGGGGTGCAGAGAGCTCTCTTAGCAAAACGCTAGTTGTGCCAATTGGCCTGGAATTCGCCTAAGAGCATGGTCCCCCGCCACCCGCTCCAGCTTCTCTACCCTTGAAGTATTGAGTTAAGATGGAAGGAGTACTCAAGTTATGCTGAAGTCCACTTAATGTTGTTCTTGTTCCTAATGTGTGCTGTCACCGCTTTCTCCCAACTACATTTCTAGTAACTACCTAAACTAAACCCTCCTCCCCTTGCCCTTCCTCCCTCCCTCCCCTCCCTTGCAGCTGTTAAAGAGTCTTTTCTTCTATACACAAGTCTGTTTTTGAGATCTTATCGTAGCGGTCTCATACAGTATTTGTCCTTTTGTCGCTGACTACTCTCACTCAACATAATGTCTTCCAGTTGAAACCAGGTTAGGAGATGTTTCCTGGAATCATCGTTATTCTTTATCATTGTGTAGTGCTCCATTGAGTACATGTACCACAGTTTACCTATCCATTCTTCTATTGTTGGGCATCTAGGTTGATTCCACCTTTTTGCTATTGTGGACTTTGCCGCGATAAACATTCTGGTGCATGTGTCCGTTGGTGTGAAAGGCCTTGAATCTGTAGGATATATTCCAAGTAGTGGAATTACTGGGTTAAGTCAGGTTTCTAAGTGAGAATTAACAGTAGGCTGAGTCTAGACGATTTCAGTTAACGTGACAAGTGTGGCCATGTCTCCTCTCCCCATGCAGCACCCTCTGGATCTTAAGACAAGTATCAGTCACCAGGAACTGAGAGCATGTCCTCCGGGATTTGACAATACCTATGATCTTCTCATCACAGACTACATTGGGAATCCTGGGGAATTTCTGTCTTCTTTACCATTACTCTTTCACTACTTCACTGTGTACAGGTTAAGGTCCACAGATTTGATTCTCAGGCACCTGACTGTAGCCAACACCTTGGTCATTGTCTCTAAAGGAATCCCCCATACGATAGAAGCTTTTGGGTGGAAAAATTTGCTAAATGATTTTGGATGTAAGCTTGTTTTCTATGCTCACTGAGTGGCCAGGCGAGTGTCCATGGGCAGCACATGCCTCTTGAATGTCTTCCAGGCCATCACCGTCAGCCCCAGGAGCTCCAGGTGGGCAGAGCTTAACATGAAAGTTCTTGAGTACATTGGTGCCGCCTGTATCCTCTGCTGTCTCCTGCACATGCTGGTAAATATCGTAGTTCCTGTCCATGTGACTGGCAGTTGGAGCAATAACACTATCACAAATATGAAAGGTATTGGATACTGCTCTTTTGTATGTCAAGATGACACTACATGTTTATCACATGTAGCATTGTTTTTATTTCTTGATGTTGTATGTTTGGGACTCATGTCCTGGGCTAGTGGTTTTATGGTTTTCATCTTGTACAGACTCAAGCAGCGAGTCTCGCACATTCATGGGAACAACCTGTCCCTGAGACCCAACCCTGAGTGCAGAGCCACTCAAACCATCCTTGTTCTGGTGAGCACCTTTGTATCTTTTATACTATCTCCTTCATCTTGTATGCTTGTGTGACTGTTTCTGATAATCCAGATTGGTGGCTGCTAAATATCTCACTGCTGTTTGTTGTATGTTTCCCAACTGTCGGCCCTTTTGTTCTCCTGAGCTGTGACTCCACTTTATTCAGGCTGTATTGTGTGTATACTGGAAAGAAAACAATTCTCTCATCTCATCAAAAAGATATAAATTGTTTTTCACTGAGTTCAGTTATTGATTTATTCATCCTTCATAGAATCTTAAGATCAATTATAAGCCAGTCTCTTTAGTCACTGGTGAATAAGACAGAGGTTCTTTTTCAATAATAAAGAGTAATAATAAAAATAATAAATGAAGTCCTATGGAATTGCTATATAGCTGTATACATGGTATATCTTATTAATGTATGTAGTGGAGAATTTCGGAATCTAGTCAGTAATATAATAGTTGGTCATAATGCAGAGATACTGGAAATGCCTTTCAGTATGTAGTTTTTAATCTGAGATATTAAATTTTCCCAAGACTGAACTAGGCATGGGATTGTAAGGACATTCCCTGAAAGAGGAAATAACATGTGGGATGGTCCTTCTGAAAATAGGGATTGGTGCAGTAGCCCCTGTTGTCTTGCACATGGCCTGGCATGAAATGGAAAGAACATAAGGTTTTAGTTTTTATGAGAATTGGAGAACAGATTGTGAACATTGTGCCTTACATCACAAGAGAAATGTTGGACATTGTCACTAGGTGCCAGCTGTTAGCTTCTAGTTGGTTCTGACTCACAGAGACCCTATGTACAGCAGAAGAAAATACCACCTAATTCTGTGCCAGGGCCACAATCAGTATGATTGAGCCCATTGTCTGAGCCATTGTGTCAGTTCATCTTATTGAATGTCTTTTTTGCTGATCTTCTACTCTACCAAGCATGATGTCCTTCTCCAGGAACTGATCCCTCTTAATAACATGTCCAAATTATGCAAGATATAATCTCACCATTCTTGCTTCTAAAGGGTACTCTGGTTGTACTTCTAAGATTATTCAGTCTTTCAGCTATCCATTCTTCTCTCACACCACAATTCAAAGATTTCAGTTCTTCTGTCTTCCTTATTCATTGTCCAGCTTTCACATACATGTGAGACAATTTTGCTGTATATATGATTCTTGGTTGTCATTTTTTTCCCCTCTCAAAGCTTCGTTTATGTTATCCCCTTTTCTTCTTGCCTGCATGGTTTCCGCTGAGTACTCTGAACTTAGTCTTAGTGACTCTCCTTTATAGATTAGTTTTTGTTATTCTTAAATACTTTTCAAATTGTCTCTTTACCCTTAGTTTTGGCAAGTTTGATTATAGTATCTCTTGGTTTCTTTCTTTTGGGATCTATCTTGTATGCAGTTTGATGAGTATCTCGGATTGATATCTTCTCATCTCTCATGATATTGTGGAAGTTTTCTGTCAATAAACCTTCAACATTTCTCCAGTTGTTTTCTGTTACTCATCTCTCCTCCTGTTCTGGTACTCCAGTCACTTGTAGATTATTCTTCTTGATAGACTCCCATGTAATTCTTCGTGTTTCTTCATTAATTTTTTTTCTCTTAAGTGAAACATTGCAAGTCAATTTTCCATATAAAATCCTCGGTACCCACCACTGTGCAACTGTATCCACTCTCCTAACTCTGTGACAGCACACTCTTTAACTCTTTCAGTATCCACTCAATTGTTTCTTCATTTTTCAGAAATTCTTTTATCTGAGTCTTCCTCAAATATCTTGGTGTCAAGTGCTTTATCTTCAGCCTCACAGATTCTGGCTTCCATTGTCTCAGTTCTGTTCTTTTGACTTTCTATTAAATTGTCTAATTTTGTAATTTTATTGTTAATATTCTGAATTTATGCTTGCTCTCTATGCTTTCTTCCAGCTTGTTCAGTTTGTCCTTATGCTCTGCTATGTTCTGCCTGATTGCCTTCCTGATCTCTTGAAGAGTTCTATATATTAATCTTTAGTAGTCTACCTCTGGTAGTTCCAGGAAATTCTCTTCATCTGCAAAATTTCTTTTTTTTATTATGATTAACTGAAAGTATACAATCCAAATCAATTTTGCATGCCTGCCTAACTGCAACCGCATCTGCTCTCCTGACCCTGTGATGGCATACTCTTCCTTTCACTCTTTCAGTATCCTCTTAATGAATACCTGCTCCCTCCTTTCTACTCTCCCCTCTCCCATCTAGAAAGAAACCAGTAGGACAGCCTCCTAGAAATGTATAAAAACATAAAGTACATACACTGCATGCTTATACTGTGTCCCCAAGTCCAGTCCATTCTTGTCTGAAGAGTTGACCTCAGTACTAGTTTCAGGTCAGGGCCAGCCGCAAGTCTAGTGGCTGTATTCCCAGTGGAGCCTCTAATTGTTGGATGATCAGTTTTTGTCTTTTAGTAAAGTTCTTGAACTGCACATCTCTTTTTCTTGTGTTACTTCAGGGACTCTACATTATGTCCCCCATCATGGCTGCCTTTGGTGATGTTCTTCTGGTCTCATGTTGAGGCAGTCTGTCATTCGTATGAGTCCTTCTGTCTTCTGAGCTCATTTTTCGTCATGTCTTTGATGTCCTTGATTGTCATCTGTTGCAGATGGGTGGGACCTGGAAAATTTCTTATTATATATATATATAGATATTTTATTATGATTGAGTGAGAATATACAATCCCATATAAATTTGCATACCCACCAATGAGCAGCTCCCACTGCTCTCCCTGCCTGGTGATAGCATACTCCTCCGTTCTGTACATGTCATAGCCTCCTACCAATTGGAAAATTTCTTGGTTGCTTTTTGGGGGAGCTTTCTGAAGCCATTGTGGTCTGCTACTTCATGTGACTTGATAATGACTGTTGTCTCTGAGCCATCAGTAAATTGTATTTATATATTTTGTGTTTGCCTATTGTGTTACTGGAAGCCCTGGTGGCTTAGTGGTTACATGCTTCATCTGTTAACCGAAAGGTAGGCAGTTCAAATCTTCCAAGTGCTCCTTGGAGATTCCATGGAGCAGTTCTACTCTGTCATGGATTGAATTGTGTCCCCCAAAAAACATGTGCAGCAATTTGGCAGGGCCAGGATTCCCTGTATTGTATAATTGCCTTCCATTTTTTAATTTTTTTATGCTATAAGTCCTAATCTCTGCCTGTGGTTAGCAGAATGAATTACATTAGAGAGGATAAGGGTGGGATTGTAAATCCCTTCCTAAGGTCACTTCCCTGCTCCATTGGAGTTCCCTGGAGTGTGGTTTGAACCACCTTTTATCCTACAAGAGATAAAGGGAAAAGAAAGCAAACAGAGAACTGGAAACCTCACAGCATCGAGAAAGCAGGACTGGTAGAAGCGTGCGCCCATCAGACCTGAGATTCCTATGCCAAGATGCTTTCTGACCAAAGACTGTTAGAACACAAGGACTTTCCTGCAGAGCCAACATAGGGAACACCTTCCCCTGGAATGAACACTCCAAATTTGGACTTGTAGCCTCCCAAATTGCGGAAAAATAAAATTTCCTTTGTTAAAGCCATCTGCTTGTGGTATTTCTGTTAGAGCAGTACCAGATAACTAAAGCATGTCATTACCTACAGTCGCCATGAGTCAGAACTGACTCAATGGCAGTGGCGGCTTATTGTGTTATAACATCTTTTGTTTTGAAGAAATTCCTAAATAGGCTGATCATGTTTGCTGGTGTCGTGAATTGAGTTATGCCCCTCAAAAATGTGTGTAACAATTTGTCTGGGCCATGATTCCCAGTATTGTGTGATTGCTCTCCATTTTCTGATTTTCCTATGCTATAAATCCTAATCTCTGTCTGTGGCGAATACACTAGATTAAAGAGGATTCGGGTGGATTGTAATACTTTCCTAAGGTCACCTCCCTGCTCCAAGGTAAAGAGAGTTTCCCTGCAGTGTGGCTTATACTTCTTTTATCCTGCAAGAGACAAAAGAGAATCAAGCAGAGAGTTGGGGCTTCACACCATCAAGAAAACAGCACCGGGAGCAGAGTACATCCTTCAAACCTGAGGTTCCTACGCCACAATGCTCTCAAATCAAAGAAAGACTGATGCAACACAAGGGTCTTCCTCCAGAGCCGACAAAGAGGGAAAATCTTTCCCTGGTGTGGACACCCTGAATTAGGTCTTTTAGCTTATTGGACTGTGACAAATAGAATTTCTCTTTTTAAAGCCATCCACTTGTGGCATTTCTATTAAAGTAGTACTAGATGAGTAAGACAGCTGCGGAGGTCCGCCATCAGCCTTGTAGACAAAGTCACGAGCCCCTGCAAATGACGGGCTGAAGCATCTCACCTGTGACATGTTTTTTAGCCTACTGCCCTTGATATTATTTGGCTTCCTAATCAAATTTTCTTCAAAAAGATACCCCCTCCTCTCCTGGCACAAGGATCAGGGGAGATGCCTTCTGAGAGGGGCCCTTTACTACCCCCTTGGTCTATGAAATAATATCAGGAAAACCTGTACAGGAATTTTCTGAGGAAAAAGAGCTCAGAGGAATGATCTCTAACACAGCCAGCTTTGAGAGCATCGAGGCCGACCCAACCCCTGCTGACTTCCCCTAACTGCACATCCCCAACCATGTGAAAGGAATTATCCTCTTTAGAACAGCTTGAGAAGGACATAGGGTGGGGGACGGTAGATGTTTACTATCCCCACAGGAGGAGATAAAATAAAGAGCAAAGTAGGAACAAATAGAGTTCATAAACTTTAGACCCTTCCTCGTGGACCTTTTAACCTTGAGGTATAAGTAGGGCTGATTGAGGTCGAGGCATCCTTAGGCCATTATCTAAAAAGCCTTGACAGTTAAAAGGATCACCAGGTTTCAGTTAACTAATAGCTCATGTGGCAGTGTAAAAAATTACATCACCTCAAGACCACGAGGTTTTTGGTCTCAAATTTGCCAACCACGAGGTTTTGGTTTTAAACTAGCCAATAGATTGTGTGGTCAGTGGGCAGGGTAAAATTCACGACACTCTTACTATAAAACAATAAAGACAGACAGCCCTCTCTCTCGCTCTCTGGGTCAGGCTGCCTTAAACCAGAAAAGTCTCTCCTGTCTCCTTGATTCATTTCCCACCACGCCTCTCCCTCCCTCCGTGCGGGACCCTACAAAGTGTCGGGGCTGGCTCCTGGCAGACAGCTAGTTTGATTATTGGCACCTTTGAATCTCTCGCATCCTGTACCCAGGTGGTTAGAACTATTACCAGGCATGTGAGCCCAGGAGTTCATTTACTTTTTTCATATGGATTCAGCTCTGGTGTCCAGCTAATCAGGTGTGTCATGGACGCCTGCCCCTTAGCACCACCACTCAAATCTATTCTTGAGATAGTCTCTAAACTCAGGTGGGACATAATCATGGTTGTCTATTGGCTCTCAAGAACTTACTGTAATTTTCTTCACTTTCAATTTGAACTTGCGTATGAACAATGGATGGTCTGTTCCATGATCAGCCCCTGACCATGTTCTGACTGATGATATTCAGCTTTTCCCATCATTCCTTTCCACAGATATAGCTGATTTGATTCTTTTGTGTTCTGTCTGGTGAGGTCCATGTGTGTAGTCACTGTTTATGTTGGTGAAAAAAGGTATTTGCAATGAAGAAGTCACTGGTCTTGCAAAATTCTATTATGTCTCTAGCATCATTTCTTTCACCAAGGCCATATTTTCCAACTGCTGATGCTCCTTCATTTCCAACTTCTGCATTCCAATCACCAGTAATTATCAATGCATCCTGATTGCATGTTTCATCAATTTCAGACTGTAGAAGCTGGTCAAAATCCTCAATTTCTTCATCTTTGGCCTTAGTGATTAGTGCAGAAATGTGGCTAACAGTCACATTAACTGGCCTTCCTTGGTGGTGTGTGGATATCACTCTATCACTGACAGCATTGTGCTTTAGGACACATCTTGAAATGTTCTTTTTGACAGTGAATGAAATGTCATTCCTCTTTAAGTTGTCATTCCCAGCTTAGTAGACCATATGATTGTCTGATTCAAAATGGTCAATACCAGTCCATTTCAGCTCACTAATACCTAGGATATTGATATTTAGGCATTTCATTTCATTTTTAAAGATTTAGAATTTTCCTAGATTGATACTTTGTATATTCCAGGTTCCAATTAGTAGCTGATATTTGTGTTTCCAGCTGTTTCTTCTCATTTTAAGTCATGCCGCACAAGCAAAGGAAGGTCTTGAGAGCTTGACTCCATCTATGTCATTAAGGTTGGCTCTACTTTGAGGAGGCAGCTCTTTCTCAATCATCTTTGGAGTACCTTCCAATCTGGGAGGCTCATCTTCTGGCACTATATCAGACAGTGTTCCACTGGTGTTCATAAGGTTTTTACTGGCTAATTCTTTTCAGAAGTGGACGAGCTGAGTCCTTCTTCCTAGTATGTCTTAGTCTATAAGCTCAGCTGAAAACTCTCCACCATGGGTGACCCTACTGGTATCTGAACACCAGTGGTATAGCTTCAGAGAATCACAGAGCTCTCCCACCGTATGACAAACTGACAGACAAGTAGGGGGGTGGACATTAGAAATACAGCAATGCTATGGAGCATGTTTAGTAGTCTCTAGGTAGTGTGAATGAGTAAGCTGGCTTGCAAACTGGAAGTCTAGTGGTTCAAATCCTCAGATCACTCAGAAAGGCAGGGCTGGAGAACTGCTTCTGAAAGATCACAACCTTGAAAACGCTTTGGAACAGTCCTACTGTAATGCACGTGGGGTTGCCACGAATCAGGATTGACTCCACGGTAACTAACAGCTGTACAATTATTATACATTGCTCTCCTTTTTCTGATATTCTATATGGGTGCTTCATTTCTTTTTCTTCTATTTCCCATTGTTACTGCTATGTAAGTGAAATATATTGATTTTTGTATACAAAGGTTGATTTTGCACCATTACTTTTTATTCTTTTTTTTTCCAATATTTAAAGAAGAAAAAAATTTTGAAATCCATCTTAGATTTGACGTCATCTCTTCAAGAATAATACCAGTTTTATATTATTTATTTAATTTTTAAAATGTAGATTTTCTTTCACCTCTTGTTACTACTATCATTTTTTCCCTCGATCTCCAACATTGTGGTGAACATTTTTAGTTCTAACAGTTCTCCTTGTTCCATCCTTGTCTTTAAGGGAAGTATTTCACAATTCTATCAGTGCATGATACATGGTATTTGCTGAATGTTTACTGTACATAAAACCATTTCTCCCTATTTGGCATGTGTCGTAAATACAATTGTGGTCCCCCCAAAACCTGTAGCAATTTGGCTGGGACATAATTCCTAGTATTGTATGATGTTCCGCCATGCTAGAATTTCCACCTCTGTGATGTTAACGAGGGTAGATGGGTGCTGTTGTGTTGGTGGGGCAGGATTTAATGTGTGGGATTATTTTGTGCCTTGAAGTAATCACTTGAGATACAAAACATAGAATCTGGCAGAGGGATTTTGGAACCTCACACCATCAAGAAAGAATGCAGTGTGGGAAGCTGAGTACATCCTTTGGATAAGACTGGGCCCCTGCATCTAAAAAGCTTCCAGTCCAGGGGAAGATTGATGACAAAGGCCTTCCTCCAGTGCCAGCAGAGGAAGTCTTCCCCTGGAGCTGACACCCTGAATTTGGACTTTTAGCTTACTGGACTGTGACAAATAAAATTTCTCTTTTGAAAGCCATCCACTGGTGGTATTTCTGTTAGAGCAGTACCAGATGACTAAAACAGCATGGTCTAGGGTTCATTGTTTTTTCTCCCACACACATTGTTGGATTACACTATTTTCCTCTTTGTATCCGTTAATGTTGACAGAGTTTAGTGGATCACCTAACATTGAAGTTCCATTTAGAACAAACTTCCATTTAGATGGTGAGGGAGTCCAAACCGCCAACCTTTCTGATAGTAGTCCCGCACTGAACCATTGTCTCCACACCATGCTCACCCTACCTAAGAAAACCCACCAACTCTAGTGATCCTAGAGGTCAGAGTAGAACTGCCCCATAGAGTTTCCAAGGAGCACCCAGCAGACTCCTTGGAAACTCTATGGGGCACTTCTACTCTGACCTCTAGGATCATTACGAGTCAGACCCAACTCTCTACCTAAAACAACACTGAATGAAAGGTGAGGAAACAAACACCTTAATAAGTCCACAAGAGAAAACATGTTAAACAGATGTAACAAATTTACAAAGTGAAAAGTAAATGGCATGAAATAATAGAGAAATAATTATGAATGTGAAACATTGGCTTTAAGAAAGTTAAAGAATTAAAAAAAAAAAAGAAAGTTGTCAGCTTTGATGTGTTTGGGTTCATCACTTCCTCTGAAATGTTCTTGGACACCTCCTGTGTGTCTGCTCCATACCACCCACCTTCCTCCTGGTTCCTGAGGTCCCTGCCCTGCTGGGAGTCCTGTGAAGCTCACATCCCTCCGTTCCTGGGACAAGTCCTGGAAAAGACACAGGGAAATTCACAGGACATTCATTTCAAAAAAAGAAAGAAGGTCCCCAGACAGGCAGATCAAGGGAGAGTGTTGCTGTCACAATACGGTCAGTCAGGTTTGGAGCACTGGGACATGAACACAGAGGAAGTAAAGATACTAAGGGGGGCTGATAGAAACTCAACAAAAAGACTTGTGCTCAACCATGTTATAAGAAGGAACTTATATGTAAAGAGACCACCCAATGCCATCTCTCAGACCACAACTTAGCAAAGGTGAAAGTTAAAATTTAGTATCTTGGCTTTGTTCATGATTCAGTTTATTTTTTAGCTCTTAAAAGCATGTTGTCTGTTTCATCCTTGTCTTGGTTTCTTAGTAGTGCTCTTTATATCACTCAGAAGTGATCAAGTTTGGGGCTAAGATGGCAGAACAGTCAGATGCTTTGAAAAAAAACAATGAATCTGATGTATATGACAATTTAGGAACCCTAAGCATCAAAGGGAAACTCTGGTTGCATAGTGGTTAAATTCCATGGCTGCTAACCAAAAGTTTAGCAGTTCAAATCCAGCAGGCACTCTGGAACTATGGGCTATCCTACTCTGTCCTATGGGGTCACTATGAGTCCAAATCAACTCGATGGCAACAGGTTTTGTAAGCATCAAAGAGAAGGTTGAAAAACTGAACTGAGTGGTAGTTAGAAGGAGAGACAATACGGAAACAGCAGAAATGGGGAATTACAGGATCTCCAGCATCCTGCTGGCTGAGTTTGTACAGCAGGGACAAGTGAAGACAAACAAACTGCATTCCTGTCCAAAACTCATCTAACCTGACACAGCTAAACAGCAGTGACTCTGCACATACCTCCAAAGTCATCCAGGAGAGCTTCCAGCCTTGCAGAATTTAGTGTATGCACCCAGCACATCACACATACCCCAGCCCCAGTCCATCATGGGGCAAGGAGCCCTCCCACCTCCTCAACCACAGCCTGTCCACATTACTCTAGGGACATTCAACAGTGCCATGCCACCTGAGCTGAGAGCTCACAGTCCCTTACTCAGTCACACACGGGGTTGCCGTGAGCAGGAATCAACTTGATGACAACAAAAACATTCAGTTTAATAAAGACAGAAGCAGTCTAGCTATACTTTCTTTCTTTCTTTCTTTGAAATACAGCTTTATTGATATATAACTGGCATACAATGAATCACATATACGTGAAGTACACAACATGGTAAGTTTGGACATTTATATCAACCTGGGAAACCATCACCACATCCAAACTAATGAACATATTCGTCACCCTCTATAATTTTTTGCAGTCTTTTGTAATCCTCCCCGTCTGTATCCTCCACCTCCTGTGCAACACAGATCTGCTTTCTGTCACTATAAGCTAGTTTGCATCCCCTAGAATTTGAAGTAAACAAAATCATACAGGACATACTCTTTTTTCCTGGCCCCTTTCACCTAAGATAATAATTTTGAGCTTCATCTATGATGCTGCATATATAGAGTTTTTTCCTTTTTATTGCTGAGTAGTTTTCCATTGTATGAATACCAGTATTCCCCGACTTGAGAGAGGGCTCCATTTAGGTGGAGATATTCCGTCACTTCAAAAATTTCTTTCCTGTTCTCTCTGAAGTTGATATCCATCACCTGATTTACATCATGGGAAACACCCAATTTACTCACTATCAGTTTTTACAGAATATTATATACGTGGAACCATACAGAACTCCCTAGGTGGCTTAAATAGCGAATGGCTGGGCATTAAAGAAAAGGTGGGTGGTACGGAGTACACCTAGACTCACCTGTAAAGAAAGGCCTAAACTTATCAACTTGACAGCAACTGCTTTTTGGTTAACATGATATAAGATATAACTTTCTGAATCTGGTTTCATTCTCTCAATATAATACCGGTGATATTCAGTTGTGCTGTTGTTTATATCAATGGTTCGCTCTTTTTCATCCCTCAATGGTATTCGACTGTATGGATGTGCCACCCTTTCTTCATCGATCCGCTAGTAATAAACACTGGAGTTGTTCCCAACTTAGGCTCTGTTTTAGTCACCGGGTACTGCTCTAACAGAGTATCACAGAGTGGATGGTCTCATGAAGAGGCTTTTTATTGTTACAGTACAGTAAACCACAAATCCATTTTATGAGTTATATGTACATTCATTAAGAGAAATTATCATAGTCCAGTAGACTTGAGTCGAAATTGAAGGAGAGCATCTTGGCATAGGAACCTCAGGTCCAAAGTACATGCTCTGTTCTTGGTGCTGCCTTCTTGGTGGTATGAGGTTCCCAATTCTCTGCTTGCTTCCCCTTTTATGTCTTGTAGGATGAAAGGATAAAGGGTGGTGCAGGCCATACTCCAGGGACACTGCCTTTACAGTGGAGCAGGGAGGTGATCTTATAAAGGGATTTACAGTTCCACCCTAATCCTTCAACATACAGCATAGGAAAATCGCAAAATAGAGGACAATCATAAAATATTGGAAATTATGGCCCAGCCACATGGCTGCATATAATTTTGGGGACACAGTTCAATCCAAGACAGGCTCTAATGTCATAAGCATTCCATATACACCTTTTGGCAATGATATAAAGTTTTTCCTATTATGTGTAAATATTTGACATTTTATGAACATTATATCTTTTACAGCAATTTATTCTTTAAGTTAAAACTTTATATTCCATTTTAAATGAGGTTATAGAGATTTACAAAACTGTTCAGTATATGTGGAGAAAAACTGAGGGCCATTGATATATCATGAAACCCCAAAACTCTCTCATGAAAGAAAGTTGCAGCTTTAAATACCTACCAAGCTCTGATAATACTGATACTCTCTGAACTAGTCATATAGGAAGTTTCTGGATCTGTTATTTGTTATCACTCTTGGTGCAATGATGTTAGGAAGGTTAGTAAACTTGGATTAATGATGAGAAAAAAGATGATGACTTTGTGACTTTCCAAACATAGGACTCAACTTGGGGTCAGGGTGGTACAAATACGTGGCATGGATGTATAATTGCGTAAAGTACTTTGTAAGTGGTTCAGATGGCTAGTGGACTACTAACTAGAAGACTGGCTGTTTGAATCTACGCAAAAGTACCTCTGTATCTTTATACTGTTTCATAATAAAATTTGGCACTGAATGGACTTGAACTTCTCTACTACATACATTAATAAGATACAATTATTTAAGTATTTACATAAATATTTCATAATATTTCATTACTATTGCTCGTATCACTTTATTATTGGAAAAGAATCTGTCTTATATGCCAATGTGCAATGAGACGTGCTTGTGATATGACTACAGATTCTGTGAACGATTAGTACGTCAATAATTGTACTTGATGAAACACAGACAATTTGTGTTTTTTGACAAGAAGTGGGATTGTGTTATCATTCCAGTACTCACAGAGCAGAGCCTGGATAGATTAGAGTCACGATTCATGAGAAGAAAAGGGCTGACAGTTGGGAAACTCACAGTGATTATACCAGAAATATTCAACAGATAGCGACTGGGCTTGTGACAAAGAGCCACATAAAGTTGCAAGATGGAGGATAAGGTGTAAAAAGATACAAAAGTGCTCACCAGAACAAGGATGGTTTGGGTAGCTCTGGTCTCAGGGCAGGACCTAGAGGAGGTGGTGATTCCATGAATGTGTTGGACCCGCTGCTTGTGTCTGTGCAGGATGCAAACCATGGAACTGCTGGCCCAGATTATGAGTCCCAAAGACACAACATCAGAGAATGATAACAAGGCAGCATACAGTGAGTCTGCTTTTCTGTCATGACGAATAGAAGACCAGGATCCATAGTCTTTTCTCTCTGTGATAGTCATGTTACTCCAGTTGCTTGTCACAAAGGTAGGAACAATGGCATTTACCAGCATGTGCAGTATCCAGCAAAGGAACATGGAGAAGCCTGTGTACTTGCAAGCCTTCACTTTAAGCTTTGCCCACCTGGAGTTCATGGGGCTGATGGTGATGGCCTGAAAGACACTCAAGAGGCAAGTGCTGCCAATGGACACTCCCCTGGCCACTCTGTAAACATAGGAAATAAATCTGCTTGCAAAGTCATCGAGGAAATTTTCCAACCCCAAAGCTGTCATGGCCCCTGGGAGTCCTCTAGAGAGAATGACCAAAGAGTTGGCTACAGTCAGGTGCCTGAGAATCAAGTCTGAGGGCCTTGATCTACATCTACTCCAATATAGGAAGATATAATGAAATAACAGTGAGATATTCCCCGAGGTTCCAACTACTACCTGCAATAAGAAGATCATCCCAGTTCTCAAATCCATGGAGGCCATTCTGTTGTTCTCCAGAGCTCAGTATCCACGTTCACAAATAGCTGATTCTGTCTGGGAACATGGCTACTTACTCATGGAAGATCAGATCCCACAGTGTGTGTGTCATTACTCGTCTCCATGTACCCGTATTACTTCACCTGGAGATTTTCTCTGTAAAATATTGATTTTTAAAGAGATTTCCAAGCATTGACAATATATGGGTTACTGTTATTAGAGCTTTACTTTTTCAAACTAATATTTACAACTTGGTGAATAAGGACCTAAGATTATTATCTTTTTACAGACAAGGACAATTGAGCTCACGGGGGTTAAGTGACTTGTCTAAATACCAGTTGAGTCAACAATTAATGAGGCACACTTGTTGCAGTGACTTTAGTGTTTACCATTGTGCTGCACTCCCAAAGCTACATGGTTGTAATCTTTAAATAATCCAGCATCATATTTGATTCCTTTTTATTTCATAAACCCGATGATGCTAATCCTTCATTTATGAGTAAATGCTTATTCAATAGACAAATATTCCTTGTGAATGAAGAGTCAACAGTCTTCATAAATGTAAATGAACTATATAGTTTTCCAAGACCAAATTGAGTTTACTGAATATGGATTATTACTAAACTAGCAACAGAGAAAATCATATTGTTGAGATTCTATAACTGGTCAGACTCTGACCTGATTTGGGTTTGGGAGATAAAGCTATTAAGTCTGATCTCCAGTGGGAGGCAAATCAGGACTCCCCTTTCCCCCAAGGCACTAATCCTTCCTCCCCCTAGGCAAGAGGATGAATAGCAGAGAAGTTTTATTAAGTGAAAGTACACTTCCAAGGAAGGAACGGATCAGTCTCCGTGAATGGAGAAAGACTGTATACAGGTTTAGGGGCCCTTTTATGTGTTTGTAAGGGAGGGGGTAATAGCGTGGTTCCTTGTTCCTGTGAGGACGTGTTTCATGATCAAATTTTGGGTCATACTTCAGTAATTGCGTGATAGGTCCCCTCCCAAAGAGTACGGTACTCATAGGGAGATCAGATGGAAATAAGGGTCAGGTCATTTCTAGATCATCCTTGGCAAGTGGCTGCAAGTGTGGCTATAACTCAACTGTCAGGGAAATAGTTATATCTGCATCACAACTGTGATCAAAGAACTGTTATATTTGCATCAGAACTGCAAGGAACAAGCTATTGTATCTGTAACTATTCTTCTCAAGTGGCTTAATAGCTAAGCTTGCCAACATCTTTTTTTTTGCCCACTTTCACCAACCATATACATTATTGTATAAAAAGTAGGCTTTACTGTAACCTATAGATATGAAACTGAAATAAGTGGTAAATACTTGAGAGTAAAATTAAAATTATTCTTCACTAGAAAGTGTACGTTTATTGTTACAGAAATATTAACTGAAGCTCCGATTCCCATGTAAGAAAGATAACAAAATGCAAGTTTGAAAAATGGAACTCAGAGGCATGGAAGCTTCTACACTCAACAAATTGAAATGGGAGAAACTTAAGGACCAGCCTCAAAACAGCACTGGAAGCTTTCGTACCGGGAGAAACATCACAAAAATGTTTGAGCCTGGAAAATGCTGAAATCCTTAATTTTTTCTCCTGTCTGAATTCCACAAGTTAACTTTTCCTCAAAGCCTTCTTCCCTAAATTCACAAAAGACTGTTATCTTTCTTGAACCCCAGATTACAGCTATTTTGAAGAAAGGCATAAACACTATCTCCATTAAACACATCAAATGGAAGTGAGAGAAAATAGTTCTATTTCAGCAGTTCCTGCTCAGTCACATTGTTGTAAATACTAGTTTGAAAAGGTAAAGGATTAAAAAAGTAATCCATATCATCAAACTCATGATTGCCTGTGCACAGCTGTTACTGAAATCACTAGAGACACTGAAAATTTTTCTGTGAATTCTGTAGAGCAGATTGAACAGCAGATTACTGAATTACAGTCTTGAGAACTGTGAATATTAGACTTACTGCTTCAGATGAACTTCAACAGCCATCTTCAGTGGGTGATATATTAAAACACATTATAAGCCATTAGAAAATGGTGTGAAATCTTCAGTCTCCCTCCACAAGGTTAGTGCCTCAGGAATTATTTGTCCTGCCGTGTGATTTTCCTCGGAAGAAAGCCATGCTGATCTACTTCCTTAAGGTTAAACTAGAAATCAAACCAAACCCAGTGCTACCGAGTAGACTCTGACTCGTATCGGCCCTGAAGGACAGAGAAGAACTACTCCATGGTTTCCAAGGAGTACCTGGCAAATTAGAACTGCTGACTTTCTCATTAGCAGACGTAGCACTCGACACCACCAGGATTTCCAGTTTCAATCCTGCGGAGCACAGTTCTAGTCTGACACACGTGGGATGACCATGAGTCAGAATGAACTCCACAGTGACTAGTTTAACGCGTGGCTTTGGCACAGAACCAGTTTCTAACCACAGAACCCGTTTTTACCCTGGAAGAATCCAGATACAAGTAGCTACTCAGACCCTTCTGTGCTTCTTTTCCTCAAACTCTGGCTCTCAACCTGAAACAGAAACTACTCACTGATTGCTTCCTGCTGCTGGGACAGGGGGTTCAGTGTGAAGGTCCCTACAGCTGTGGGGTGTGTGAGGCGGAGAGAGGCAGACCCTGAGGTAAAGGTTTGTGGGGCAGTGATCTCACCTCCCCACAGAACTGCAATTACCACCTCATCTGTCATTTCAAAGACTCTACACAACTGGATAGTACAGACTACCACGTGGAAACTTTTCCCAGTTCCTAATTCTCAGAAACAATTAAAAGTTTCTACTGAGTATATCCAAAGGGGCCTCTGGTACTTCTGAGGGAGATCTTTCAAAAGATCCCTGTAGACAGACACTTGTAAAAGTTAGATTGCAAACAGTCATTGCAGCTCACAGTTTGAGTGTTTTGAAGAGACTCTTCTTTTCCATGATCCCTGAGGCCAATGTGGGTTCACAGAGGGCTAGCAGAAAGTGCTGACATCTGACACTTGAGGGACGGGCAGTGAAAAATATCATTGTCTAAAGATGAGATTGTCTGTTTATCCTCAGGCACCTGGGAAATGTAGCCTAACTCTGCATAGTGGGGATGAGAAATGGTTTGCAAGGTATTCTTCAATCAGCATTAAAATAAAACGACTACTGTTGAAACCTCCTGTGAGTCTGTCAGTTTGTCGTACTACCGGGGCTTGTGTGTCACTGTGATGCCTGACGCTGTGGCACTGGCATTCAAACACCAGCAAGGTTACTGGTGGTGGACAGGTTTCAGCTGAGCTTCTAGACTAACTAGGAAGAAGGACCCAACAATCTGCTTCTGAAAAGAATTAGCCAGTGAAAACCTTCTGAATAGCAGTTGAATATTGCCTGATCCAGTGCTGGCAGGTGAGCCTCTCAGGTTGGAAGGCACCCCAAATACAAGGTCTCACAATGAAATCTATGAACTCAATTGTTCTAAGTGCTACATACCTCACTGCTGAACATCACTATGGTCACCTATGAAGTACTACCCTTGGGAAGTTTGCACCAATGCCAGTGCTTGTCCACCCTCAAAGCAATTTTGGAATTTTTTCTGGAACAGCCATCATGCATGGTGGCAGGGTGGCAAGTTTACAAACTTGATTGTATAACCCTAATCCCCACTGAACTGTTCTGGCCCCCAATGACCTTTCTGTTTACCCAAAGACAGAGGAAATATTGGAAGGACATCATTTTGATGATGTTCAGGATATCAAGGGTGATATGATGACAGCTGTAGCGGTCATTTCAGAAAGCCAAAGCCAAGTGCCGTCCAAAACCGCATCAAAGGGTATACTAGCCGCTGGTGTTGGTGCATGATTTCTCAAGGGGCGTACTTGGAAAGTGACCACAGTGATATCCAGCAGTGAGACGTGTAACACTTTTTTTTAGGAAGAGTTTGAAACTTACTTGGCAGTCTTCGTATACATGTTTGAATCACACATCTGGTTAAGACCAGGAACTCTGAAGAGTTCAAGATTTTATCAAACTTCCCAACTAACATGTGAATCCGCAAAGATTTTATAGACGCAGGTAGGAGACATGAGACCCCTGGGCCAGAGAAAATGACATTATTAATCATGGTACAGCAGGAGGTAGAGATATGCATTGATTCCTCTGTGCCCTCAAGCCTGAAACCTGCTCAGCCTTTGCCTGGTGGGAAACATTATCTTTATTCTTCTGGGCAGACAGAAGACAAATCATATCTTTGCCCCAGGAGGAAACAGTATCCCTACCCTACAATGTTGTTTTCTACACAGAGATGCTTGAAAAGGCAGTAAAAAGCAAAATCTGTCCATAATTGTGCCAAGAAGACCTGTAGAAACTTGAAAAATCTATGGATACTCAATACTCATTTCTATACTGTCTTTGATGCTGTAAAATAGTTCATGAATACAGCTCTCCATCAGCTACTCTGATTAATTTGACAACGGAATGTGAGACTAGGCCTGCTCAATGTATTCCATACAACATGCGATGAAGATGACTATCAGCAAGATGCAGGCAGTGAGTTTGGACCAAGTTGCAATATTGACAACTTCAACAATGTTCCCAAGGATCCTTGGCACAGCTAGCTGAACAAATCCTATAAACCATCAAAACGTGCCTTAAGTTTCTGCAGTGCCCTTTCTCCTTGACTAGAGTTATGAATCTTGGTACAGCAGGATACAGTAGCAATTACACAAAAAGGAAGTCTATGGCAAGTCTATTCTCCATGACAATGTAGACTAGAGTACAGAGGCTGACCTGAAGGCCTTCTGGGCGAAAGCAGTCTTCATTAAACACTTTCGGGTTTGTTATGTTCATCCGTAAGGTGCAATTCTCCTTGTTTTCATACGGAGGACACTTCACTGATGATTTTACACAGGAAACAAAACTCCAAAGCTGTACAGGATAAAGGTAGAAAAAAAGTGTTTGTCTGGTGTTTTCTTAAATAAATATCAGAGCCCTCCAAGTAGGACCTATGTCCTTCAGAAAGCACAATTTGAAAACAACTGAAACACATCTCCCTGGTGGCCTGTAAACCTTAGAATTCTCTGTTCAATACCCATAGTTGCGTTTAATCCTTGTTTCTAGAGGAGCTACCTAAGACTACCCAGTCCTAATTGTATTCTTTGTCCATCTCACTGGCAGTGTGGCTTTCAACTCTAAAGAATGATTGAGAACTTGGGTGTAGAAAACAGGCAGTAGTGTTTTGCCTGGGAAATGCAAGGACTGGGGCCATTCCCTGGTTTACACTGTTTGGTTTTGGATGGACTTCACTGTAAAGTTAAGAAAAATAGTAATTGAATTGTGGTGGTCATGATTGTCTCTTAGGGAAAGGCAAATAAGCAGTCAGTTAAAATTAAGATGCTTGCAAAGTTTAGAGTATGGGGCTACGTGACTTTCTTCTGGAAGAAAACTCCAGGGTGATTCTTAAAGTGTAGGTAATATTAATACCTTTTTATCTCCATTAGCTCCTGGGATTTAAGCTGTTCCAGGTTCTGTGTTATTGGTCTTCTTTCACTTTCCTTTACAATACTGATTATTTCACCTTTTTTTTCCAGTCATATTCTACTTGCTCCCAGACATTTCATCTGCAAGATCCAGGTACAAGGCAGCTTATGTCCAACATGACCAGAATTCAGTAGGAATCTCGGAGGAACCGTCGTGGCTGTGCTCCCTCTCAGAGGGTGAATCCACCAGGCTGGCCTGGAATTACTGCCCAGGGCTGGTCAGTGTTGATTGCCCTCAAAGTTGAAAAACAACTAATACAACTCAAATCCCTTTCTTTCTTGTACTAGAAGCAGCCAGAAAGAGATAATGCCTTTTTGGAAACAGCCACATTTATTCACCAAATTATCTAACCAAGATGTGTGGACAGGAGGAAGCAGACACATGTTTTCAGTAGCTGTGCGATAAAAGCACATACTGGTCAGAGCGCTAAGGATTCAAAATGAGATTTGAACTCATTGCCATTGATTTGATTCCAACTCATGGTAACCACTGTGCTACAAAACAGAAATGCTCCACAGGATTTTCTTGGCAGTAATCTTTACAGAAGCATATCACGTAACCTGTCGTCCATAGCGGCACTGGTTGGGTTTGAACCACCAGCTGTCAGGTCGGTACTTGTCTGCAAGCCTTTTACAACACCTTTTGCAGCAAATTATCCAGGAAGTCCACATTACATATGATCCAGTGACACAGCTTAGTTTGAAAGGTCACAGTAGAGTTGGGGCCAACTGATTGATTGCTGAAATTGCCAAAAATGGTGAGGCTCAAGGAGCAGCCTAAAGAAAGGGTTCAAAGGTCCATTCTGCCAGATGTGCTTGGAGACCTTCTCAACTATGACAAAAACAATCCATTCCCAGAAGGAGCCACAAGTTTGGCAGACTGTGGGAGCCTCCACCCCAGAAACAGAATCAACCAACAGTTTCCTTCCAGTCTGTCTTTCAGAGACGAAGCTCTAACTATGGGCTTGTGTGAAAAATGATATGAGGAGGTGTCTGATCTTCTCTAACTTCATGAAGGGGAAGGAGGATCGTGATAACAACCCAAAGTTGTTGCCACGAATCAGAGGTCAAACATGTCTCGTCTGTCATCGTTACCAATCGTGATACCAACAGTTCCTCCCATGGCACTCTGGGTTTCTCTGGAGGAGAAACCCAGGATCTGATAATTCATTGCAATGCCCGTATACAACTCACAGACAATACTCATGATTATAGGGTTTATTAGGGAATTAACTGAGGTCAGTTAATTAAGGTTTTGTTTTGGTTTCCCATTTCTGTAAAAGTGCTGTAGTGGTGTCAGACCTCATCATCTAACTTCCTAAGGGGACAGAGAGAATCAAGATCAGCAGCCCAAGGCTGATGCTATGAAGTAGAGGTCAGACATAACCTCTTCTCTCTTATCTTTTATACCAGTTCTGACACTACTTGTCCCTCCCACAGTGCTCTGTTCTTCTCTGCTGGATTTGATCATTTGTTGCAATGGCCACATTGAACTCACAGACAATACGCACAATTATGGGGCTTAAGAGGGAAGCAACAGGTTACATCTCAGGATCAGGATCAATGGCTATAACTCAGGTTAAGGATCAGGAAACCTGAAGACAAACACTTCTTCAGGGCAGGCAGCTCTCCCACCAAGTCTGGACTGTGAAGGCTCGTCTCAGCCCTCTCAGGACAGGCTCTTCTTGAGACCCTTAGGACAAATTCTTCTTGACCCCCTGAGGACAGGATCCTTCTGGGCCCCTCAGAACAGGCTCCTCTCAGCCCTCTTGGGATAGACTTTTCTCAATGCCTTCAAGACAGGCCTCTGTAGGACCTTGATCCTTGTTCAGGCCTAGCCTCTCTCCTGCTCAGTCAAGTGTTACAAACCTCTTTAGCTACATCAGTAAAGTCCTGGAGGTACCTCCTTCACCAGCAAGGCTCCTGCCTGAAAGCATTCCCTTTTCTCATTCTCTGGTGCAGTATGCTTTGCTCTTGGGCTTGGAAGCCCACTCTCTCACCAGGCTCCTGGTTATGCCACCACTGTTCCTCCACCACTGCTTCCTGTCTCAAGCCATCCGTGGTGTTACCTCTTTCTCTCTTGTGCGCTCTCTCTCTCTCTCTCTCTCTCCTGGATCTAGGAGATTCTCAGCACAGGGACTTTGGTTCCAAATGACATGCTCTGATCCTGGCTGTTCTTTCTTAATCGTAGTGAGTTCCCCTCTTCCCTCCCTCTGAGTGGCTCATTTTAACCCTAGCAGGATGGCGTAACTTACCAATCCCCTTATTAGGGTTCAGTGCACCTAATTTGTCCCCCTCAGGTTGAACACAGGCAAGACTGCACAATGCTGTGCAACCCCTTGGTGCGGTCCAGCATCTTATTTGCTTAGTTCCATCCAATCATTTTGTTGGAGTCACAAGATCATATGTAGGTAAAGGGACCATATTGTGTAATTCACTGAACCACAATTTCTATCTCACAACCAAGGCTTTGGACACTTTTCCTATCTTGTTGGGCCATAGATGACCTACTCCAAGTGAGAATATCAGGCTGGGGCATTACAAGTCCCTCATGGTTTAGGCATCAGAGTTGGAAGGAGCACAGGAGCAAGCTAGTTAATAGCTGACGTTCAAGTCATGTAGCCAGTCATTGTGTCAGGGTAACTATCAGGCCAAAGTCCAAGGGACTCCTCTAGTTCGAAGCTGCTTCCACTTGCCAGTGGCTCCAAAAGACACAATCATCAGTTACAGTTTTCCTTGTCTGCAGGAAGAATTGAGCATTGTAAACTTCACCATATAGTTCCAATAGACTTTAACTGGAAAACAAAACTCTGAATTTCTTCAGATTTTATCAGCCACCCTGTCATGGTTGGAATTGTGTCCCCCCAAAAATGTGTGCAGCCACGTGGCTGGGATATGGTTCCCAGTATCTTGGGACTGTCCTCCATTGTGTGGTTTTGCTAACCTGTATGTTAAAGGATTAAGGTGGGGCTGTAAATTCCTGCTGTAGGGGGAGTTTCCCTGGAGTATGGCTTGCCCTACCCTTAATGCTTTTAGCTTGCAAGGAATAAAAGGAAAAAGAAACAAAGGACAATTGGAGAACCTCACTACCATCAAGCAAGCAGCACCGGGAGCAGAACACGTCTTTCAGACCAGAGGTTCTTGCGTCAGGACGCTCCCTGGACAAAGACTGATGCAATACCGGACTTTCCTCCAGAGCTGACAAGGGGAAAGTCTTTCCCTGGAGCGGACACCCTGAATATGGACTTGCAACCTACCAGACTGTGTAAGAATAAGTCTTTCTTTGTTAAAGCCATCCACTCTGTGGTATTTCTGTTAGAGTGGCACTAGCTGACTAAAACACACCCCAACTGACAAAGAAGTGATAATATCCTAACTGGGGCTGTTGAGACTGAGGCTTCTGACTTGCCAAGCAAAAACATCATTTGCATAGAGACAGATAGGAACATCAGAGTGGAGGGGCCAACCAACAGATCAGTTGTGTTCCAGCAGAATCTGACTCAAAGCAACTCGGTGTCAGAGTAGAACGTGCTCCAGAGTTCTCATGGTTGTAACCTTTCACAAACAAATTCCCAGGAGGCCTTTCTTCCCAGGGAGCTCTGGGCTGGTTTAAACCCTCAACCTTTCAGTTAGTAGTTAAGTACTTAACCCTTAGCACCACCCAGGGACTCCTGAGAGTAGGGGTTCTCGGGTTAAATTCTGAGCCAGCCAATAGTGGCAACTGGCAGTGAAGTTTATCTGTCTAACTTTTCTCTACCTGCGCCTCACTGTTGCACCCCAACAGACCAGCAGGAGGAGTACTTTCAAGCAACACAGGATGGATTCTGAAAAACGAGGCAGTAAAAACCAATTAGACAAGGCTTTATTAGGGAACTTATATACAGAGATCTCAGCACCAGACATTTGAAGATGAACAAAAAAGCATCAAGTGTTACCCAGGTGGAGGATTGTGCACAACAGTGGGGATTGAGTGTTTGTAAACAGTATCATCCAGTGCTAACATTTATGAATTGTACAGTACCGCAAGTTTAAATGATAATCACATAGTTTTAGTGCTGGCTAGTGGATTTCAATTTATATAACCACGAAGTCAGATGTTTGGTGGATTTTTCCCTGGCCCAGGTCACTTTCTGGTAATGTCTGTTTCTTCCCCAGAGCCCTTTTTGGGCAGGATCATTGTGATACTGTTCAGGGCCCTCTCAACCAACCCTTTTCTGCCTGGTTCTTTGAATCTCATGGGCTTCCCTCTCTTATATACTATTGTCCCTAAGCCTGTATGGGACAGGGTTGATGTCACCAGGGCTATATGTCCCACTTTTGTAAAACATCACAAGCAAAGCCAACACCAATGATAGAGATAAGTTCAAAAAAATATCTGTCATGGATTGAATTGTGTCACCCCAAAAATGTGTTAGACTTTTGGCTGGTAGGCCATGATTCCCGGTATCATGTGATGTTCCTCCGTGACGGAAATCCTGCCTCTATGACATCCATGAAGGAGGATGGGAGGCAGTTATGTTGGTGGGGTAGGACTTGGTGTGTAAGATTGTGTGGCCTTGTTCGGGTCCTGATTTCAAGACATGACGCAGTTACTTTTTGAAAGTTAAGTTTTATTAAAAAATGTGCCCAATAAGAAAAAGACTGGTGTGCCAGGGACACACCCCAAACTATGCAGAGCAGGGGGTGACCACAAGCTTCCTTAGCACCCAGTATTTAAGCCATGAAATCTCAAGGTAGGGACGGGGAGCTGACCTTTGCATGGATTGCCTGAGGTTGGCTGAGGCCATACGGAGTTTCTGCAAGTTGCAAAATTTAGCTGTGGGTGAATGTGTTAACCACATAGAATTTCCATCAGTGGATGTTTTACTAGGCTGGCTCCAGGAGTTATTTGTGAGGCTATCTCCAGGCCTTATCTGCTTCGGTGTAATTACCCTATGGTATTTTTCTTTTTATTATTTCCTGCTAAGTTGGTTCCTGGAGCCTGAATTTTCACTGCACTCTTCCTCTAAATGGAGTTACTTATGTCTCATTTCAACAGCGTTAAAGCAGTCTCTTGGGATATAAAGGAAAGGGAATCAAGCAGAGAACTGGGAACTTCATGCCACCAAGAAGCAGTACTGGGAGCAGAGACTGTTTTTTAATGATATGATTTGATTTTTATAATGGTTTAAAGTTGTGGTAGATTTATACATATAAGAAACATTGGCCATCTCAACCTATTTACTTTACATGTACAACTCATTGACATTAATTATGTCAATCATGTTGTTCAACCATTGCCACTATTCCCAGATTTTTTCATCAGCCTTAATAGAAGCTGTGAGAAACAAACTTTAAAATGGTCCATCTTCAGAATAAAGGCTGAGAAAAGAAGTTACTGGCTAACTTACAGACAAAAGGGGAAGGGGAAGAGGAAACCTGTTTGGGAAGCAGGAGATATAACTTTAAAAGGGAATGAAGTGTTAAGACTTAGGCAATGCCTGGGAGAGACTGTTCCCCTCATAGTACTCAGCCAGTGAGGAACCGGGGGACGGACTCGCGAGCTAGGGTATAAGAACAGCTTCTAAGGAATGGTGGCATGCCCTCTGTCTAGCCTCCTTTGTGAGCTTAGGTGCCCAATTTTGCAAAATTGTCCAATAAAACCTCGCTCTTGCTAACTGAATTTGAATTGGATTTCTTGAGCATTAGTCAGAAAAGGACTCTGGTAACTACCTATCAGTGCCCTCATAAGGGACAAGGTGGCCTGCCTCAGTCATCCAGGTAGGGTACTAACCAGTGGTTTATGCCAGCCTGCCAGTTGCCAGGATGGAATGAAGCAGTAAGTATCTACGGTGCCTACAGTGTTTCTCATACGAGCTCAATTTCCCCCAAACAGCAACTTTACCTTTACCCTTTCCTCACACTCCTGGTGTCACATATTGAATTATGCCCCTCCCCAAAACATGTGTATCATTTTGGCTGGGCCATGATTCCCAGTATTTGTGTGGTTGTCCTCCGTTTTATGATTTCTCCTGTGTTGTAAATCCTAACCTTTACCTGTGGTTAATAGGCAAGATTCGGTTAAGTTAAAGAGGGTTAGGGTGGGACTGTGACACTCTACAAAGGCCACTTCCCTTATCCAGTGTAAAGGAAGCTTTCCTGGGGAGTGGCTTGCACCATCTTTTATCCTATAAAAGATGAAGGAGAAGCAAGCAGGGAGTTGCAGACCTCCTACCATCAAGAAAGCAGTGTCAGCAGCAGGCAGCATCCTTCTGACCTGAGGTTTCTGCAATGAGATGCCTCCAGACCAAGAGAAGGCTGATGATAAGGACTTTCTTCCAGAGTCAAAGCAGAGAGAAAGTCTTTCACTGGAGCTAGCACCCTGAATTTGAACTTGTAGCCTTACTGGCCTACAAGAGAGTAAACTTCTTTTTGTTAAATTCATCCATTTGCAGTATTTCTGTTATAGCAGCACTGGATGATCAAGACTACTGGCAACCATTAATAATCTTTGATTTTTATATATTTGCCTAGTCTAGGTATTTCATACAAGTGGAGTCAAACAATGTCTGTGACAGACTTACTTTACTAACTATATATTTTTAATTCAATGAACACATCTTATATTTTTCTTTCTTGCTTTGCATTTTGTTTTTCCAGTGTTCCTATTTTTAACACCGGCAGCTCCTGAGTTATGGACATGTAACTTGCAGACAACTCATATTTAAGAAAAGCCTAATATATTAAAAATTTGAGTTAAACACAATGAAATAGTAAATTCCATTTACTATTGTAACTATGGTTAATGATAATGAGTGGCCAAGCGCCGTCGCACACTATTTTGTGATGCTCATGAAAACTGCACAGTTTAACAGTGTTTCTTAAGTGTTTTATGTGCATAGAAAGGTTAAATGTATTCTATATACTGTAGCAAACATTTGACTATCTGATGCTAAATAAGAACTATATGCATCTATTTAGACTTAACTGCAAACTCACCTTAAAGACAGACTTAGGAACAGATACTCTTCATAACTTGGGGACTGCCTCCCATATACTATCCTTTCTTCAGGGACATGATTATAGTTCAGATAGTCACCATTTCTCTTACAATACAAGGCACAAAATTCAGAACCTGGCCTCCAGTCCCTTCACTCACATTAGCCTCAGTTTTATTTCAGTTCACTTCAAGCCACTACTCACAATATTATAACATAGGTCCATAGTCCTCCCTGGGATACTAGTTTCCCAAAGGTTCATCCCAGGTGACATTCCTATTTTCTGAAATTGACCTTAAATTTTCATGTCCAGCTAAATTTTTGGAAGTGTTCATATCTTAGATTAAAAATACATACTAAAAGACAGCTCCAATAATTCCACATCATTATATCAGCCTTGGGGGAAGTGCAGCCAGTACACCCATTAGAAGCAAGGATGAGCAAACTTGGTCTCACTTACAGTGGCTGCATCCTCAGGACGGACAAGTCACTGGAGAAAGACATCATGCATGATAAACTAGTGGGTCAGCAGAAAAGCAGGTGACCTTCAGTGGGATGAACTGATACAGTGGCTGCAATAATGTATTCAAACACACAGTTGTGAGGATGGTACAGGACCAGACAGCATTTCACTATGATATGCATAAACCAAACCAAAACCAAACCCCTTGCCACTAATTTGAGTCCAACTCATAGAGACCCAGTAGAAAGGGGTAGACTACTACATCCTAGAGAATTCGAACTGCCAACTTTTTGGTTAGAAGCTGTAGCACCTAGCTGCTACACATAGATCGTCATGAATCAAGATTGACTCGACAGTAACTAACAAAAACAACAATCATATTATTTTAAGACTGTTTTATTATTGCGCAGATCCTGAAAGTCTCCATTGAAAACATCCATAAAATACAACTCTGTAAGTACTTGGAGCCCTGATGGCGCAGAGGTTAAGAGGTCAGCTGCTAACCAAAAGGTGACATCCAATCCACCAGCCACTCCTTGGAAACCCTATGGGTCAGTTCTAGTACATCCTATAGGGTCACTATCAGTCTGCATTGACTTGATAGCACTTAGCAACAATAAGTACTGACAGAACAATGACATCAGATTCCATTTACTATTGTAACTATGATTTATTATCTATCACTGGAGCAGAATCTCAGTCTGCCTAGTTCACCATTCACTCTGCAATAAGACTGGCTTGTAATTCTTCTTAAGAGTCTCTGAGGGGTGAGTTCATCAATGATTGAACGTGCTGCAAAACATGTGGATTATACTCTTCTTATGAGAAATGGAAATTGTGTATTCCTTCCCCAGCAGCCACAGTAAAGTCTGTGTACACGGAGGTGACTGCTCATGAGAATAAAGGGGCTGACTGTCGGGAAACAGGCAGCGATGGGCGCAGAGATGTTCACTAGCCACCAAATGGGACTATGAAAAAGAGCTGAATAAACATAAGCAATGGAAGAGAGGGTATAAAATGACACAAAGGTGCTCACCAGGACAAGGATGCTTTGAGTGGCTCTAGTCTCAGCAGAGAATCTGGGGAAGATGTTCATATGAATGTGCTGGACCTGCTGCTTGTGTCTATGCAGGATGAAAACCATGGAGCCACTGGTCCAGGACATAAGTCCCAAACACACAGCATCATGGGAGATTATCAATGCTGCATAGAGTGAAAATGAAACATTGTCATATTTTTTAGTAGAACAGTACTGCAATATATTTTCCTTTATGATAGTATTATTGTTCCATTTGCCTGAAACATAAATAGGAAAAACAGCATTGACCAGCATGTGTAGTATCCAGCAGAGGATATTGGAGCGACCAACGTACTTTAGGGCTTTTGGTTTAAGCTGTGCCCACCTGGAGCGCAGGGGGCTGATGGTGATGGCCTGGAAGACACTCAAGAGGCAGGTGGAGCAAATGGACATGCCCCTGGCCACCCTCTGAACATAAAAAACAAGGGAGCATCCCAAATCATTGAGGAAATTTTTCAACCCAAAAGCCAGCATTGTGGGAGGGACTCCTATCGAGAGAATGGCCAAGGCATTGGCTATAGTCAGGTGCCTGAGAATCAAGTCTGTGGACCGTGAGCTGCATCCACAGACATGAGGGAAGATGCAATGAATTGTAAGTGAGAAGTTCCCCAGGATCCCAGTGACCATCTGGAATAGGAGGATCAGTGCTATTTTCAAATCCATAAAGGCTGTCCTATCATTTTCCAGAGCATGAGATTCAAATTCACAGAGGATTTCACACAGAAGCATGACTTGTGACCTACATTTTTCATGGAAAATAAAAAACAAAAATTTCCATTTACCGTTATTTCACTGTGAGGATTAATTTCTAAATATATTGTCTTCTGTTAGGAGATTCTCAGTATTTCCTCTTTCTTTTTGTAGCACTCTTCAAAGTTTTGGTGACTGTTTTGGGTACTTTGTTCTAAACAATTTCACTTAATATTCATGACTTTATGAGTTAGGAGCTAATAGTCTTCTATTCTGATAGACACCATTTAACCACATTGTAGTTGAGTAACTTATAGAAATACACACAGAGCTAGGATTTGAACCTAGTTGCAATGACTTGGTGTGTACTACTGTCTTACTCTATCACAGCACTTTCATTGTGTACTTCAAATAATCCAAACACCTGAAGTATTTTAAATACATTCTAAGTTGTGACAATTTCCCATTTTTGTCTGAGTATTATACAGACCAATCAAAAAACCAAACCAAACTCAGTGCCATCGAGTAGATTCCAACTCACAGTGACCTTATTTAAGACAAAGCAGAACTGCCCCATCAGGTTTCCAAGGGTGCCTGGTGGCTTCCAACTGCTGACTTTTAGGTAGCAGCTGTAGTGCATAACCACTACACCAGCAGGGTTTCCTTATAGACCAGTTGCACTTATAAATCAGTTTAGAGATCTTAGTAAAATGTAGATGCTCTAGTTATCCATGGCTGACTGGATTTATTCAATAAATATTAACATGATAACAGAATCATTCTTTTTTCTTTATTGCTAAGAATTAAAGTACAATGATAATGCATCACAGAAATTATTGTTCAAAACTATGCTGTAGTCCAATTTCTAGCACACTATATAAACAAACATCTGATGAAGTATTTTGAGGTACAATCCTCATCACAGATCATGTTACCATTTATTTGTTGTTTTTGAAAAATTAACAGAAACTATAATTAATTATCTTTTAGAAACTATTAAAACAAGTACACAGAACTACAGGAAAATAATTCTGTTTTGCCAATTGCCACCCAGTTACACAGTTTCTGTTGAAAATTAAATAATTAAATTAGCTCTATCGTATCCATTACTACCTGTACAGTAAGCACATTTACTGAAATAACAATGGTACTCCTGAAAATTTCTTTGTGACTTTTCACAAACCGCATTCAATGGCAGACAAATTTGAAAAGCATACCTTGAGGTTCCATAAAATTGAGATTTTGATACCACTTGGATCAAACACCGAGAACGGCCTTCCCTGAGGATTTCAAGAAGCTACCTTAGGCTCACAGGAAGTGGTGTCCAGCCTCCCTTCTAAAGCTGAGCTCATGTCACAGGAACTGTAGTCTTCCTGTATGACATTAGCACTAAACCAGCTTGTACCCAGAGAAATCTCTTTTCCAGACAGTCTTACCCAGCTCCTCATCTGCCTGTCTTCCTTCTAGAACTTGTCTTTCAGGCTGAAAAAGAAAATACTCACCTGACTCCTACCTACTTCCAGGATGCTGGCCTGAGTGACAGTCAAAACAGCAAAAACATGTGAAAGCAGCACCCAGTCTCTCAGATACGGGTGAAGGATTCTGTGATCTCATCTCCCCACAGAACTGCAGTTACCAAGTTATCTGTAGCAGCCGTGACAGTCCACTGTTGGGAGCTGAGAGAAGCTCTGAAAACCTTTGCTCACTTTCTAATTTCCAGAAAGTCTAGAGTCTGGTGAGCATCACCCTGGAGAACACTGGAGCCTCTTGGAGACTTGAACGTTGGAGACTCGATGAATAAGAAAACTCAGCTGACTTACACGTATCCACACCTTCTTTTATATACATACATATGCATGTGTGTGTACCACCACTCTCTTGTAATATGACTGTTTCACATGTGCTTGGATTCTGTGTGGTGAATAAAGAAACAATTGAACTGTGTGCCAAAGCACATGATTTACATATTTCTGCTAAGTTTGGGGGGGGGGTGAGGCAAAGAAAATACCAGAGACACTGGAGTTACTGCTTATAAAAAATGGGCTGACAGTCAGAAAATGTGTGCTTGAATAGTGCAGAGATGCTTAACAGCCATCCTGTAATAGTAAAAAACAAACAAACAAAAAGTAACAAACTTGAAAGACAGAGGATAGAATGTAAGAGGGTATGAAGGCACTTGAGAACAAGGATGCTTTGGGTCGTTCTGGAATCAGGGGAACTTCTGGGGGAGATGCTGTTCCCATGAACATCTCGTTCTCACTGTTTGGGTCCATGCAGGATGAGAATAATAGAGCCATGGGCCCAGATCATGAGTCCCCAAACCAATAGCATCAGGGAGTGATAAAAATGTTGCATACAGTGAACTGCGGTTTTGTAAGGAAATTCACCGTAATGATATCCTAAATCTCTCTTTGTGATGATTTTATTGCTCTAATTGTTAGTCACATAGACAGAGATGAGACTATTTACCAGCATGTGCAGGATCCGCCACAGGAATATGGAGAAGCTATGTACTTGGGAGCTTTTACCTTAAGCTTTGCCCACCTGGCATTCCGGGGGCTGATGGCGATGTCCTGGAGGACACTCAAGAGACAGGAGCTGCAACAGACACTCCCCTGCCCACTCTGTGAGCATAGAAAATATGTTGGTATCCAAAATCATTAATGAAATCTTTCCACACAAAGCTACCATGGTTTGTTAGAGAGAATGGCCAAGGTGTTGGCTCCAATCACATGCTTCGGAATCAAGTTTGTCGACCTTAACCTAAATTTAGTGAAATAAAAGAAGATACAATGCAGAAGAGAAAAATTCCTCAGGACATCAACCATCATCTGCAATGAGAAGACCATTCCTATTATCAAATCCCTGGAGGATGTTCTCTCAGTTCCCAATGACTCATAACTTGTCTTAAGGGCCAGAGGGTCCTCCATGGAAAGACGAGACATGGGCCACATGTATCGTGTCAACTGAAATCCACTCTGCTCCGCCTATTGAGAATTCCCAGTTGAAAATACCTATTTTTCTTTCATTAAAAGGTTTCCAAGAGTCACATAACCCACTGCCATCTATATAATGTTTAAAGAATACCTGTCATGTAGGAATCACTGCTATGAAGACTGTACATGTGGTGACATCCCCATTCTTTACAAATCTATGAGGCACGCACTACTATTACTTTCAATCAGTAGAACTTAAGCACGAAGAGGTGGGTAGGTACAAAGTGGGGACTTGGACTTGGACCTGGCTGAGTTGGTTTCAAAAACAGGTTGGTTTCAAAAACCACCACGTTCTACTAACCAAGCTAGTTAGCTGTGTTCTGGCAATAATCCAGATTTGTCGTTAGTTTTTTTGTTGATAACTTGTCATTTTGTTTTATGTCAGTGATGTTTTATTTTATAATGTTGTACATAACAAGTTTCCATTGGTGTGAAACAAATCATTCCACAGACTACCAATTATGGGTAATGATTTAAAGATCTTAATAAAATATAGATTTCTCTATTTCAGTAGAATACTATAGGAACTACCTCATGACCTTGTTGGATTTCATGAATGCAAGAGGCTCAGTATTAAAATGATATTTGCTTCTATGGCTGGAAGAAAATGCATCTGAACCTATCACAGGAGTTATTAAGCAACATGCTTTAAACTGTGGCACATGAAACATGGAACACTAATACATGATTTTGTAGTGGACAGCAGAAACTCAGTCATTACTATTTTCACTTCATATATTCGTCAACTAATTCACACTTAAACAAAAATATTCACATTTGATGTGAGGTTTGTGGAAGATACTAATGTACAGAAATCTGTAAGGCTTAATATAACATGCATTTTCTAAATGGAAATGGTTGCTTTTAAAATTAATATGCATCAACCGGTGAAAATAACACCAGATACATTCAGGCCTGACAGCTGCTGGTGAAACCCATTATTACAAAGGTGCCTTTTCCTTCAGTGCTGCCTCCCTAGCTTCAAGAGGGAAAACAGGCTCCCCACCAGCCACAGACCATGCTGCTTTCAGGAGACTCAGTGACCGTCTCCATTAGTGCATCACACACCACAGTTAGACAACGCACTTCTGTTCCAGCAATTCAGGTGCACTGTTTCTGACAGGATTAGAGGATTCACACAGATTTCTGCTGCTGTAAATTACAAGGGTGGAGTTGCTACAAGCACAGCTTTAGTAATTCTGCAAATCTTATTATTTCTGTATGGTAACCTGAAGAGCAGATGGATTTCAAAACTACACCATTTGATCATCTTAAAAATCAGGTTTCATGATCACTAAGGTTTCAAAGGAGCCTTGGTGGCACAGTGGGGTTAAGCAGTTGGCTGCTAACCAAAAGGCAGAGGTTCAAACCCACGGAACACTTTTTCAGAGAAGACATGGCAGCCTCACTCCATAAGTATGCACAGCCTTAGAAACCTTATTTCAGAGTGTATCTGCTCTGTCCTGTAGGGTTCCTGTGAGTCTGAATTTGACTTGACAGCAATGGCTTTGGTTTTTGGTTTGATTTAGATTAAACACCAAAAAAGACAATTCTTGAAGATGACACTAAATGACTTCAGCAGCCTTCAGGGATGAGGGTAGGGTCTGGGACCCCATCTCTCTGTCTTAACTCAGCTCAGGCTCAGGCAAAGTTTTCCTTCCTGGGGAACTGAACCACTTTCAAACCTAGAAGATTTCCTTACTCTAATAGGATCACTTACCCACACCCTGATCTGCCTCTTTCCCTTGTACACTGTCCTTCTCAGACTGTAATAGCAAATACTCACCATACTCCTTCACGCTGTCAGGCCTGAAGACTCAGCATGACAGTCATGACACTGCAAATACATGTCTGAGGAAGGCAGCCAGACCCTGAGGCCCAGGTTTTTATTCTGTGTCCTCTCCTCCCCATAGAACTGAAGTCATCATTTCACCTCCAGTGGCAGTGACAGCGCAGGCTTGGGGGGCTGAGAACATCTCCACAAAACGTGTCCCCAGTTGCTAATTACCAAAACCAATTACAAGTTTCCAGTTAGAATCTCCAAAGAGACCATGTCAGAGACTCCCTGTTGTTCAGGATCCTGGAGACAGACAGGGCTTCCCTTGGAGGGGCCCGGAAATACTGAGTTCTGACAGGTGCGGATATATGAGTCTCTGTGAATTGTCTGCTCCCCTGAGAAATTTCTCTGCCTCAGATCTGTTGTCATCTTCAGCACATAAAGTGCACCACGATTTAAGTTATGAATAGAGAAACAGAATCACACAAAATAAGAATGATTTTTAAGGTCATACAAGTAAAAAAAGAACATCATGCCACTAACATACATGAGAAATTACTGGACTCATTCACACAACTCAACACCAGTGAACATGGACATTTTGTAAGAAAACGTGCTTTACCTCTATTGACTCCTCCAGCAGCTAGAGGAGGCCTAAACAGAACAGTATCCGTGGAAGGACAGGGTTGTTGAGTCCCTCACAAATAAAGCTACAGAATTAATGACTAAAAAGATTGTTTTTGTAATTGCTTTGACTGTCAGGAAGTCCGGTGCACTCTGACTGATGTAGGCCCCACTTGGACCATCCCAATATTTACAAAAAATAATTTTGTTCCACCTGTACTATGTACAGCCTTAGGTTTCTATTTCTTACATGAAACCACTAGTCACATAGCTTCATGACAAAAACAATGCAGACTTATACCTTGGCCAAGATCACAAGAATCTGCAAGTATTTCAGGAAAAACAACCTTGATCCTGGAAGTCCTTCAGATCAGCCTCAGCTCTCAAGTCTGGATTGTCATGGAAAATTGAATTGCCATAGACCTCCTCCTTGCAGGCCACGGCAACGTTTGCAAAGGTTAATACATCTTGGTGTACCTGGATTCATGAGTCTAGCCAAACAGAGAGGTCACTATATTAAGTTAAGGAAAATCTACCTGGCTTTCTAAGGCACATCTTGATAACATATGGGATTTTTCAGCTGGTTGAATCAGGGATCCTGGTGGCGACACTGCTGAAGTCAGTGCTACATAAGCTGGCTCTATCTCACGACTTGGAACCTTGTTGATGGTCATCTTAATCAAATGATGCATGAGGAAAGTGAGCTTTTCTCAGTCCTTGTTTTCAGATTACATAGGGTAGTTGGTGAAGTTGTGTACTCATGATAAAATTTACCAGAATCCAAGACAGTATACAAACGAGTGGTAGATTTCAGTGAGATTTTCAAGTTTCTGTAGGTCTTCTGGATAAAAGCATGGGCAGGTTTTTTCCTGACTAACTTTTCAAGGATCTTCGTATAGGAAACAACCTTATAGAACAGAGAGAGAGTCTCCTTCTAGGGCAAAGATAAAATTTGTCTTCTGTCTAGGAAAATAATGTTTCCCACCAGGCGAAAGCTGGGCAAGCTGGAGGCTTGATAGTAACAGAAATTAAGGCAAAGCTCTAGGTCCTACTGTGCAGTGATTAGTACGATCCTTTTCTCTGACCCAGAGGTCTCATGTCTTTTACTTACACCCATGAAATCATTGCAGACTTACCCGTCAGTTTGCAATTTGATAAAAATCTTGAACTCTTCATGGTTAATGATATTAATCATATGTGTGACTCTCTCTCTCTCTCTCTCTCTCTCACACACACACACACACACACACACACACACACACACACACAATGTATCAAGTCTACCCAGAGGTGCTCTAGATGAAAAACCTGATTGTCTACTTCTGAAAAATCATTAACTGAAAACCTTATGGGGAACAGTTATACTTCACAATACATGGGGTTGTCGCGAAGCAGGGTGATTGGATGGTGACCGCTATATGTATGCAAGCACTGGCATCACACTTGGAAACCCTGGTGGCACGGTGGTTAAGAGTTCAGCAATTTGAATCCACTAGGCACTTCTTGGAAACTCTACGGGGCAGTTCTACTCTGTCCTATAGGTTTACTATGAGCTGGAATTGACTTGACGGGAGCAGGTTTGGATTTTTTTGGTTTGGTGGCATGGTGAGTGAGAGCTTCACTGCCAACCAAAAGGTCGGTGATTCAAATCTACCAGCTTGTCTGTGGAAGAAAGACGTAGTAGTCTCCTTCTGTAAATATTACAGCCTTGGACACACTATGGGACAGTTCTACTCTGATCTGTAGGTTCTCTGTGTGTCAAGGTTGACTGATAACAATTGGTTTGGAATTTTTGTTTGGTTTGGTTATATGTATGCTTGTGCATGCTATACCTACAGTGTGTGTGTGTATGTGAATGTAAGTGTGAGTACAGTACTGTTGGGTGCCTCAAGTCACTTCTAACTCACAGTGACTCTATATACAACACAATGCACCACTGCTTGATCCTACACCATCCTCGCAATTGCTGCTGTTTCAGCCTGTTGTTGCAGCCACCGTGTCAGTCCATTTCACTGAGGGTCTTCCTCTGCGTCAGTGACTTTTTACCAAGCGTGAGGCTGTTCTCCAGTGAGTGACCCATTCTGACGACACATCCAAAGTACCTGAGAATGAAGTCTCATCACCCTCATTTCTAATGAACATTCTGATCATACTCCTTCCAGGAAATCTTTGTTCATTCTTCTGGGAGGCCATGGTATAGCCAATATTCTTTGCCAGCACCATAGTTAAAAGGCATCAATTCTTCTTATATCTTCCTTATTTTTTGTTCAACTCTCACATATATATGAGGTGACTGAAAATATTATGGCTTGGATCAGGCACACTTTAGTCTTCAAAGTGACAGGTTTGTTTGTCAACGCTTTAAAAAGGTCTTTTGCAGCAGAGTTGCCCAGTGCAGTATGTCGTTTGATTTCTTGACTGCTGTTTCCTTGGGGGTTGACTGTGGATCTAAGTAAAAGGAAATCATTGACAATTTCAATATTTTCTCTGTCACAATGTTGCTTATTGGTCCAGCTGTGAGGATTTTTGTTCTTTTTATGTTGAGGTGTAATCCATGGTGAAGACTGTAGTTTTTGATCTTTATCAGTAAATGCTTTAAGTCCTCTTTGCCTTCAGCAAGCAGTTGTGTCATCTGCATATGACTAGCTGTCAATGACTCTTCCTCCAATTCTGAGGCCAGCTTCTTCTTCACAGAGTCCAGCTTTGTAAATTATATCCTTAACATACAGAATGGGTATGATGAAAGCATACAATCATGATGCACACTTTTCCTGACTTTAAACCACACACTGTACCATGTTCTGTTCAAACAACTGCCTCTTCATCTATGTACAGGTTCCTCTTGAGTAAAATTGAATGTTCTGGAATTCCCATTTCTCATGTTATCTATCCATAATTTGTTATGATCCTCACAGTTGAATGAATGCCTTTGCATAGGCATTGAAACACAGGTAAACATCTTTCTAGTATTCTCTGCTTTCAGCCAGAATCCATCTGGTATCAGTAATGATATCCTTCGTTGCATGACCTCTTCTGAATCTGGCTTGAATTTCTGGCAGTTCTCTACTGATGTACTTCTATGACCATTTTTGTATTATAACCAGTAAAATTTTTCTTGTGTGTTATGTTAATGATATTGTTCAATAATTTCTGCATTTCTCTGGATCACCTGTGTCTGGAATGGGCACAAATATGAATCTGTTCCAGTCAGTTGGCCTGATAGTTTGTCTTCCAATTTTCTTGACATAGAAGATTAAGCACTTTTAATGTTGTGTCATTTTACAGAAACACTTCAGTTAGTATTTCATCAGTTCCTGGAGCTTTGTTTTTTGCCAGTGCCTTCACTGCATCTTGGACTTCTTACTTCAGTAATCGTCTGTTCTTGATCACACTTCCTGAAACTGAATGTCAGTCAGTTTGTGCATTGCTTCCAACTTCTATGAGGTTTCCTGAGTGGTTCACTACTTTGTCCATGGAAGTCTTCAATATTACGGTTCAAGATTTCAAGTCTTTCTTCATTCCTTCACCTTGAGGAATGCTGAGTGTGTTCTTTGCTTTTGGTTTTCTAATTCCAGGTCTTTGTACATGTCATTTTAATACTCTGTCTTCTTGAGCCACTCTGAAATCTTTTGTTCAGCTTATTTTCTTCATTATTTTTCCATTTACTTTAGGTACTTTACATTTAACATCAAATTTCAGAGTGTATTCTGCCATTCATTGTCATAGACTGAATTGTGTCCCCCCAAAAATATGTGTAACCATGTGGCTGGGCCATGATTCCCAGTATCTTGTGACTGTTCTCCATTTTGTGGTTTTCCTATGCTGTACGTTAAAGGACTAGGGTGGGACTGTAAATTCCTTTATAAGATCACTTTCCTGCTCCACTGTAAAGGGAGTTTCCCTGGAGTATGGCTTGCTCCACCCTTAATCCTTTCAGCCTGCAAGAGACAAAAGGAAAGAGAAGCAGACAGAGAATTGGGAACCTCCTACCATCAAGAAAATAGCACCGGGAGAAGAGCGCATCCTTCAGACCTGAGGTTCCTGCGCCAAGATGCTCCCTGGACAAAGACTGATGCAATACTGGACTTTCCTCCAGAGCCAACAAGGGGAAAGCCTTCCCCTGGAGCAGACACCCTGAATATGGACTTGCAGCCTACCAGACTATGTAAGAATAAATAAACTTTCTTTATTAAAGCCATCCACTCTGTGGTATTTCTGTTAGAACAGCCCTGGCTGACTGAAACATTCATTTTGGTCTTTCCTTTACTCCTGTTTTTTAATGACCTTCTGCTTTCTTCCTGTGTGATGTCCTTGACGTCATTCCACAACTTGTCTGGCCTTAGGTCATACTGTTGAATGCATCAAGTCTATTTTTGAGATGGTTTCTAAATTCAGGTGGGATAAACTGAAGATTGTACATTAATTCTTTTTTCTTGTGATTAAGTATGCAATCCGAATCAATTTTGCACACCTGCCTATCTACAGCTCTTCTGCTCTCCTTGCCCTATGACTGCACACTCCTCTCCGTTCTGTACGTGTCATGTCCTCCTAACAATCTCCTATCCCACCCTCTCCACCCTCCTCTCCACCCTCTCCCCCACATCCAGTAAGACGTCAGCTAGATGATGTCCTATAGATGCACAGAACCATAAAGTGCACACATGATATGGTGGCTTTGTGTCACCAAGTCCAATCCATTTCTGTCCAAAGAGTTGACCTCCATTATGATTTATGGACAGGGCAGCATCAGGGCCAGGGGCCATGCTCCCAAGGGTACCTGGAGGCCCCTGGACCACCAATTGCAGTCTTTTAGTGGAGATCTCAGGGTGTACCCCTTTTAATTTTCGTATTGCCAGTGAGACTCAACTTTGTGAGCCCTATCACAGCTATCACTGGTGGGGGCTGGGCACCATCTGGTTCTTCCAGTCACACGTTGATGTAGTCATGCTCTCACATGGATCTCTTTGTCTTCTGGGTTCTCTTTGCCCCATGTTGTTTGGACCTTGGAGATCATCCATTCCTGCTGAGTTGGGACCATTTGGTGTACCTCAGATGGCAGTTTGGCAGCTTTTAAGACTCCCAGACACCACTCACCAATTTGGGGTGCAGAAGACTCTTTTAGCAAAATACTAGTTGTGCCCGTTGGCCTCAATGTGAATTTGGACTTCTTAACCTATTGGACTATGAGAGAAGAAACCTGTCTTTGTTAAAGCCATCCACTTGTGATATTTTTATTCAGCACCACTACATGACTAAGACACTTGATAAAGTAGAGAGTCAGAGAAAAAGAGGAAGACACACAGACGGCTGGACACAGTGATTATGACAATGAGGTAGTGAGGTCACAGAATCACAAAACCATATCCCTTCCACACATATACTGGCCCTTGTAACCATCATACTGAACCACAACCCTGGAGCTGAGTATTTTCTATTTCCATCTGTGGTGGTCAGGATTATGTTAGCTTGGCTACTCCATATCTGGCTGCTGTATTAAGTGGCAGGGCGGGGTTTGTGGTGGCTCCCCTCCTGTCGGCTCTCATCTCCCGACCTTCACTAGGCTGCTGGTCACTCACATAGCCAGGAGCTCCTGCTTTCTTCTTCCAGCATCTGGTTCCAGGACTTGAGCTAGCAGCTGTTGGACTCATCAGTCTTTACAGTCAGCACTTGAGAGTCCTGCTCCCCGACCTGCCAATCCTGGGTTCACCAGCCTCTGTCGCTTCGTCTCGCCACCAGCTTGGGATCCACTGACCTACACAACCAGTGATCTAGAACTCTGGTCTCTGACCTGCTGACTTTGGGTTCCTCAGCTTCCGTGGCCACGTGAGGCTTGTGCCAGAACTTGGGACATTCAGCTTCTGTGATTACGTGAGCTGTTTCCTGTATCTGTATCCGTCTATCTATCTATCTATCTATCTATCTATCTATCTATCTATCTATCTATCTATCTATCTATCTATCTATCTATCTATCTATCTATCTATCTATCTATCTATCTATCTATCTATCTATCTATCTATCTATCTATCTATCTATCTATCTATCTATCTATCTATCTATCTATCTATCTATCTATCTATCTATCTATCTATCTATCTATCTATCTATCTATCTATCTATCTATCTATCTATCTATCTATCTATCTATCTATCTATCTATCTATCTATCTATCTATCTATCTATATTATAAATCTTTCCTTGTACCTACGCGTGTTACTGGTTTTGCTTCCCTAGAAAACCCAGCCTAAGACACCATCTAAGAGGTGCAAGGGAAGAAGATATATCAGCAGTCTGAGTAAGTAATCAAATGGGGAAAAAAGGTATTAAAACAAAAATCATATCAATAACATAAGTTAATTTGAAGTTTATTTGACATATGATTTGCAAATCATACAGTTCTGACTGGAGTCAGTCTTCCAAAGATGAAAAAACAGCCAAAGATTCTTATACTGTGCCATATTGACATTGCCATGGAAATAGAGTGAGAACAGTATTTATGCATAATAACAATCTACCCTAAAATACAGCTTTCCAGTCCAAACCTGGAGTTTCTGTTTCTTAAAAATGACTGCACATAGATAATTCTCCAAGAGAGCACAATGCCCAAGGCAAAGCAGTAATAAGCAAAACTATTGCTTGACTTCAAGATAACTTTTAGGAACTCAGTCTTCTCAGGTCTCAGGGCTAAAAAGATCACCTCAGAGCAATGACCTGAGTTGGCCTCCCCAAACCCATGGACTCCAGAAATTTGTATTCCATGTGAATTAAAAACTATTTCTCAAAGGGATTCTTCTGAGTTTGAAACTGGTTTAATGTCAAAGCCACACAGGAAGAATAATATTTCTGAGGCATGAGCTGAGTTTGTGAAGAGAAACTGAAGACCCTACATCCTATACCCATTCTGGATGGCAACTAATGCAATTTACTTTTATTCTTTTATTATTATGATGATTAAGTGAAAGTATACAATCCAAATCAACTTTGCATGCCTGCCTATCTGCAACTCCATGGCTCTTCTCATCCTATGACAGCACACTCCTTAGTTTCATTGTTAATGGCCATAATTGCATCAGTTTTATCCTAGCAGAAATATAATCTGACATTTAAAGTGCTCTTTGTAATTCTGACATTCATCATTTTCACAAGGATCACAATCATTATTTTCATGATACAAATGAAAGAACAAATCAGTTGCTATAGAGTTGATCGTAACTCATGGTAACTCCACATGTGTGAGAATAGAACTGTGCTCCATCCACTTTTCCACAGCACCTCTGGATGAATTTGAAGCACAAAACTTTCAGTTAGCATACATGGATTAGAGGTATCCACAGAAAACCTCCCTGGATGTGATGGTGAGTAAATGGAACTAAAAGAACAAATCTATTCTGCACAGAAGCTGAAGGTCTGAGAGGCAGGTGACAATATTGTCATGGATGGAATCGTGTTCCTCCAAAATCTGTGTACCAGTTTTCGCTGGGCTGTCGTTCCTGGTATTGTGTGATGTTCCTCCATGTTGGAATTCTTGCTTCTATGATGTTAGTGAGGATGGATGGGCTGCAGTTGTGTTAGTAGACCAAGATTCATTGTGTAAGTTTGCTTTGTGCCTTGAGGCGGCACAAAGGAGCCAGCAGAGACATTTGCAGACCTCTTACCACTGAGCCGAGGGCCAGGAGATGAGTGCTGTGTTTCATTGGCTATACACAGGCATTCGACTGTGTGGATCATAACAAATTATGGCTAGCATCACATAAAATAGGAATTGTAGAACACTTAATTGTGCTGTTAAAGAATCTGTATATGGATCAAGAGGTAGTTGAGTAGACAGAGCAAGGGGACATTGCATGTTTTAAAGTCAGGAAAGGTGTGCATCAGGGCTGTATCATTTCATCATATCATTTCAATCTGTATGCAAACAATCCAAGAAGCTGGATTATATGAAAAAGAATGAGATATCAGGATGGGAAGATGACTCATTAACAACCTTCATTACGCAGACGATACCACCTTACTTGCTGAAAGTGAAGATTTGAAACACTGGTAAAGATTAAAGACCACAGCCTTCAGTATGGATTACACCTCCACACCAAGACAAAATCCTCACAACAGGACCAGTAAGCAACATCATCACAATGGAGATACAATTGAGGTTGCCAGGGATTTCATTTTACTTGGATTCACAATCAACATCCATGGAAGCAGCAGTCAAGAAATCAAAAGACTCATTGCATTGGGAAAATCTGCTGCAAAGAGTCTAAAGTATTGAAAAGTTAAAGATCTCACCTTGAAAACTAAAGTGCTCTTGACCGAAGCCATGGTATTTTCAGTTGCTTCATATGCATGCGAAAGCTGAACAAAGAAGACAGAAGAAGGATTGACACCTTTGAATTGTGGTGTTGGAGAAGAATGTTGAATCCAGCATGGACTGCCAAAAGAAAAGATCTGTTCTAGAAGAAGTACAACCAGAGTGCTCCCTGGAAGCAAAGATGGCAAGACTGCACCTTACCTACTTTGGACATAGCAGGCAGGATCAGGCCCCAGAGAAGGACATCATGCTTGGTAGAGTGGAGGGTCAGCAAAAAAGAGGAAGACCCTCAACAAGATGGCAGCAACAGTGGGCTTAAATAAGCATAAAAGCAACAGTGAACATGGCACAAGACTGAACAGTGTTTTGTTCTGTTGTTCATGGGGTCACTATGAGTCGGAACCAACTTAACAGCATCTAACAACAATAACAACTTCCATGAGTGTTCATTGTGGATCCAAGCAAAATGAAATCACTGATAACCTCAGTCATCTCTCCATTTATCACGATGTTGCTCATTGGTCCAGTTGTGAGGAGAGGAATATATATATATGAAAACCTTGGTGACATAGTGGTTAAGTGCTGTATCTGCTAATGAAAAGGTCAGCAGTTCAAATCTGCCAGGTGCTCCTTGGAAACCCTGCGGAGCACTTCTACTCTGTTCTATAGCACAGCTATGAGTTGGAGTCGACTCGATAGCAGTGGATATATGTATATATGTTTGTTGTGGTTAGGTGCTGTTAAGTTGGTTCCAACTCATAACAACACTACGGATAACAGATCAAAACCTTGCTGGTCCTGAACGATCCTAACAGTCATTGTTTTCTATAAGCCCACTGTTGCAGTCATTTTGTCAATCCATCTCTTCAAGTTGTCTTCCTCTTTTTTGCTGTGCCTCTACTTTATATGTATATATATTATCATCAACCCTCCCCTGGAGTAGGGGCTTCTCTGCTCCTTGTCTCTCTGATCCCTTCTCTTTCATATTTCAAAAGAGATTGACTTAAACACAATCTAATCTTGCATGTTGTCACCTTGTGACCCTAATACCTTGCAACATGTCTTTTCCTTTCCAAAATGAGTAATTGAGAGCTTGACATAACTAATACCATAGTGATACTCTAAATAATGTAGTTTTTTAAAAATTTTTTATTGCAGCAGCTCCACTGGCCTCTGCACTGACCTCTTTCCAAAGGGGCACAGAGCCCTCTGAGCTCTCACAGCCTTGGTCTCCTTCTTCGTTGTTATTTTGAGATGTGGCTTTCAGCCTGAGGCAATAGCTAGGAAGGCTGCCTGGCAGTTTTTGTATCTACAACTTTCTTTCCTCTTTCTTATGTCAGAGTGGATTTTGCAGGCCAGTTCCACTAGCCAAGAAATTTTTATATAAGTTTTGTCTCTGCCTGTTACAAACATACACATTAGAGTCCAGGTATCTGACATACCTGTAGCTTAGCAGTTCTTGTAATTATTTTGCGACATATACAATTTCCTGTGGGCTATGTGCTTAAAAACATGAAGTAATCCTTGTCAAAATAATATATAAACTCTGATGTAAAAATTATCTTTTGAGACTCTAGGAAGAACAGTCTGTGTTGCTGTCAAGTCTCAGGTGATATCATATCTCCTGAATACTCCTTCTGATTTGGAATATGTTTCATTGGTTGGACCGCTCCAGGGCATGGACCCTAATTGGGTAACAACCTCATTAACATAATTGCCATTAATCTCCAATCTATTAACATCATAAAGATGGGATTTACACCACATAGGAAGATCACATCAGATGGCAAAATGATGGACAATCACACAATACTGAGAACCATGGCCTAGCCAAACTGGTACACATATCTTTAGGGACACCATTCAATTGATGACATCCTTCAAACTGATGGAAACAATTATGTCTGAGATCCCACTGACATGGGACATGGAGAAATAACGGGGAAATTTTCATTTTTGTTTAAATTATCATTCAGTATATTCTTGTGAAACCAGTGAGTTGTTTTCAATAAATAAGATTTTTTTCTAAAAAAATTGTCAGTATATTCACAAAACGTTTAACAGTTGTTATTTCTTGGAATGGTTTCTTATAAAGGAAGAGAAAGGGAAAACAGATCCCTAATCTTCCCAATGAGCCTTCAGCTGACTGCAGGCCCAGACGACAGTAGGTGTACTTGACAGTTTGACCACAGCTTCATAAGAGACCATGAAGTAGAACCAGCCAGTGAAGTTGCTGCTGGATTCCTAATCATCAGAAAATAACGACTTAGGTTGTTAAGTTTTGGAGCAACTTTTAACAAAGCAGTTGATGAAAACTACACTCAACGAGCTAGCAATTCTGCTTTTCAGAACTACTTTAATAATACCCATGTCCCAAAGTCGAGGAAATACAAGAATAATCACAGAATCACCACACTTTCCAGCTAAATACATAATACAAATAAACACTGAAGTCTAAAATGGAGAAACTCATTAGATATGGTACACTCATCCTCTTTATTAGGAAGTATAGAAAGATCCCTTTGCACTAGTGCTAAAGTATTCCAGAAAGCATTCCTTATTATGAAAACCAATTGGTACTGTAATATGTACAATATAATATGTACAAAATATAATGATATCAGGGCACCTTGTTATCACTGTATGTACAAACTTGCCTCTGAAATGCATATAAAATAATCTGAAGGGATAGAGTTCACACAGATGGTAAGTGTACATGACATTAGGAAATCTTGTAGTATGGTATACGGCACATTCAAGAAGAATAGAAGTTTAGAGTCTTATTAAACAGTATGAATTTTTTTTTAATTTTCTGTCCTAAAACCCTTAATGATTATTTATTCAAAGCGTTTACAATTGAGGGTGAGGAAAATAAGGACTTTCTCTATTTCTGGGCTGTTATCTTTGCTTCCAACATGACCTTGTTAGTTGCCATTGAGTCAGCTCCAAATCATGGCAACATTATGCAAAGCAGATCAAAACATCACCCAATCCTTTGCCAGCACCATGATCTTTGACGCTGGAGCCACAGTTGAAGCTACTGTGTCAATCCATCTCATGGCGGCTTCCCTGATTCTCGCTAAGCCTCCACCTCCCCAACCATGATGTCCTTTCTAGACCTTGGTCTTCCCTGATGGTGTCCCCAAAGTAAACAAGTCAAATTCTCATCATCCTTCCAGATGGAATTCTTGTAAAATGATTCATATACATCCATAAACATATTTTCATCATGAAAAAGAAAGGCAGGCACATTTTAGGCCATGAGGGTCCTGATGATCTCCACAAAAATGCAGGAAAAAAGCCTCACAAATGTCTCTAACACTGGGAGCCATGATATTCAGAAACTTCCCATCGTCCACCTCTTCACACGGTCTTGTCTCTATCCAGGGGAACTGGAATCTCCAAGTGTTAAGTCTCTTTCTTTCACCATCCTAAACCAAACAAACAACTGCTTCTTTCCCCTAAGGCTTCCCTAGCTTGATTCCCAGCACAGATAGCAGGAAATCTCTGCTCTCAAGTTGGATGCACCAGCTACTCCTACCTTAAATGTAGAACACTCAGGCTGCTTGATAACCACATGTGAGGGGCACCATAAATATTAAAGGTCATGATTCCTAAGGAATGATGTGGGTAAATGCTCCTTTAAACACACTGCACTCCATTTTAGAAGGACCTCCTCCTCATCAGGCCATCTGAGTAGCCCTCATAAAACTGTCCTCCTACAACTGTTGTGCTGGGGGCCAGCCTCGGCAGGGTCTGGGATCACAAAGGGATGGGTGGCATCGGTGAAGAAAATGAGACTCAGACAACCAGGAATGTGGAAGTCAGCAGCCTGTTAAGGCCTGTCTTTATTTTTTATATAATCAATGAGGTGACATGATTTCTCTTTGACCACATAAGCTGTTGGCTGATACCTTGTGGTCTTTTTTCATGTTACTCATTAGGGCCTTCTAGATAATGGCCTGAGACAAGTGGTCTCTTTTCATGTTAATCATTAGGGCCTTCTAGGTAATGGCCCAAGACAAGTATATGGTGGTTATAATCAACAGTGAAAACAAAGTTATGCCTTGAGCACAATCAGCTCTATCTATGCCTCTAGGTCAAAAGGTGCAGGAAGAGGGGTAGGCTCATCTAAAGGTTATTATCTGGCTGTCTCTATTTGTTCCTTCTTTGTTCTTATTTTATCTCTTTCTGTGGGGACAGTAAGTGCCTACCATCCCCCACCCTGTACCTCTCTTAAGCTGTTCTAAGAAGGATATTTCTTTAGTATTTATTCATTTATCATACCAATTATAATAAACTTAGGAGCCTATACATCTTCTTGATGCCGGGAGTGGGATGTCTATCTCTAAGGGCCGTGTGGGGGGCTGACCCTGAGGAGCTTCTCAGGGCCTTCCTGCAACCCTGTATTTCACATGTGGAGGGGGATGTGCAGTTGGGGGAAGCCAGCAGGGCTGGGCCGGCCTCGGTATTCCCGGGCTGGGCGTGCCATGTTGGGATTCATTAAGCCAAGGGGGTTGTAAAACCTTTCTTAGAAGGCATCTTCCTTAATCCTTGTGCCAGGAGATGAGAGGGTACTTTTGAGGAAGGTTTGATTAGGATGCAAAATATTATCAGAGAGAGTACAGTCAAAAATATGCCAAGGGTGAGATGCCTCCGCCCACCATCACACAGGCATGTAGCTTTGCTTACAGGGGCTTTGTGGGTGACGGGCCTCGGCACTGTTGTGCTTGTATAGGGCTGTAAGGCAGTTTTTCTAAGAACTGCCTAGAAACTCTTTTTTCTCCCTTTCTCCTCCTCCTAATGAGGGGAACATAAATTGAACCAATTACACTTAAATTTACTGTCACTACTTTTCATTCCTCATCTCTAAACCCCAATCGAGAAAACAGAAACCCAGAGAGGTGGTGGTCAGACCTTGGCTTATTCAGCTATCTCATGGTCTCAGCTTCCTATAGGGGGCTTGGGAGCTTCCAAATTATAGGTATCCCAATGGGCCCAAAAGGAAACACTTCAGTGGATCTGGAGACTCACTGAGCACACCCTGCATATAAATCTGGTAGCAGAATATATGATGAAGTACGTTGGAAGCTAGACGGTTTACACAGGCAGAGCTCTATCACTTGACCCCTTTCTAAGAAAAACGGTGAGTGCAAATATCAGGCCTCCTTTTACTGAGATGTTTGACTTTCCAAGCTGTTTAAACTGTCTCCACTTTCCAACAGTTATGAGAGGAGTGAAAACTCAGAAGCAACTTAGACTTATGAGTCCTCCTCCCAGTCAACCTCAGGGTTGTTTCAGTTCACTTGCCCAATATAAATTCATCTCAACATTTAAATCATGAATCCAAAAATTGGAGAAACTGGTATATCCAGGAAAAACAGAAGGATATCTTTTATTTGAAACAACCTTTGGGAAGTTTATTCAACATGCATAGTCAGCAAGGTTGTAAATCTTTACAGAACCAGATTGCCAGGTCTTTCTATCTGGTGGGTTTGAACCACTGACTGTAATCACTGTGCAACCAGGGCCTCTTAGGAGAGTGAGGAAAATGAAAAGCAGAAAACACAGAACTAGGGAAAAAAAGAGGATGTGTTGAGTTTATGGCACATGTCATATTGTGAACTACTGTGGTTCTCTAATCTATAGACGATGTGTGGAAAAGAACTTTGTGTAAATGGCTGCTGTGGCACCTTACAAATGGGGCCAAAAATAATCAGTTATCATAGCCTGGTATCTCTCATCACTAACACTCACAGCCTCTCCTCATTCATCTTAGAAAAAATAAGGGCTGATTCCACCAGATCAAAATCTACACCAAACAATAACGTTTGGGGGATGAAGTGGACGTTCTGGAAGCTCCATTGGATTCTCATCACTCCAAACCTAACAGTTTTGTTCGTTAACAAAACCATTCATCAAAAAATGGGCCCCATTGCTGAAGATGACTTTTCGGCCAAAAGAAGGGTCAACTTCCAATTGCTCCAGAGCCCATTCAGCAAATGTATGGCACAATCTATGGTTGTTGGACTTCATTTCTTGAGTTAAGACCATTTTTTAAGGTAAAGCCTCAAGGCCAGGTGCAAAGCCCACCGAACTGTGGCCAGCAAAAGGCCCAGTTCTTGTGCTCAGCAAGCAATCCAATGGGACGGATTCCTGTGTACACTCTAACAAATGGTGGTGACGTTTTCATTGGAATGTTTGGTTCATGGATGCACAGGTGTCTAATTGGCTAGAGGCCCAGTTGTCTCAAATTCTTTAAATGTTGAATTGTTCTCTCGGTAGGACAATTATATGTGTTGTAAATTTCATGTAATGCATGGGCTATTTCGTGAATGAAGCACCCATTTTGATAATAAACTTTAGGATATCCTTATTGGAAGATTATTAAGTGTGAACTGAAGACAGCCTCTGAGTATTGGCCCTGGGTTGTTCATTTCTTCATAGCATGCTGAGATCCATTAGCCCAAAAGCCCCCAATAGCGCAAAACTCAAATTTTAACTTTTAAGTTTTTCTTAAAATTAGGACCAAATAAGCAGATTTTACCCACTTAGAACCTGCCTTCCTTTACAGTGCATAAAACTGTGCCCAACATGTGCTAGTCACAGCTAAGACAAACCTACAGTTATAAATCCTTAGGCTGTTGCCACCTTTGAAGTTTTCTGATCCAGACATTCCCCCACCCTTTTTTCCAGGTGTGTGTGTGTATGATTATGTGAAAGTATACAATCCAAATCAATTTTGGATGCCTGTCTATCTGCAGCTTCTTCTGCTCTCCTTGTCCCATGACAGCTGTTTTAGTCAGCTAGGGCTGCTCTAACAGAAATACCACAGAGTGGATGGCCTTAACAAAGAAAGATTTATTCTTACACAGTCCAGTAGGTTGCAAGTCCATATTCAGGGTGTCTGCTCCAGGGGAAGGCTTTCCCCTTGTCGGCTCTGGAGGAAAGTCCGGTATTGCATCAGTCTTTGTCCAGGGAGCATCCTAACACAAGAACCTCTGGTCTGAAGGACGCGTTCTGCTCCCGGTGCTGCTTGCTTGATGGTAGCGAGGTTCTCAAATTGTCCTTTGTTTCTTTTTCCTTTGATTCCTTGCAAGCTAAAAGCATTAAGGGTGGGGCAAGCCATACTCCAGGGAAACTCCCCCTACAGCAGGAATTTATAGCCCCATCCTAATCCTTTAACATACAGGTTAGCAAAACCACACAATGGAGGACAGTCCCAAGATACTGGGAACCATATCCCAGCCACGTGGCTGCACACATTTTTGGGGGGACACAATTCAAACCATGACAACAGCACACTCCTCCTTTTCATTTTATACTTGCAATATCCTCTTAACAAGCTCCTGTCCCTTCCTCCCCACCCTCTTCTCTCCCATCTAGAAAGACACCAGTAGGACAGTCCCTTACAAATGCATAAAACCATAAAGTACACATACCATATGGTCACATTATGTCCCCACTCCAATTCCTTCCTGTCTTCAGGGTTGACCTCAGTAGTGTTCTCTGGTCGGATGCAGCAGCAGGTCTAGGGGCCGTTCTCCCAGGGGATCATCCAGGCCATCAGACCATCAACTATGGTCTTTTAGTAGTGTTCTTGAGCTGCACCCCCGATTTTCTCATGTTGCCACAGGGACTCTACATTGTGTGCCCCATCATGGCTGTCTTTGGTGGTGGCCGGACACCATCTGGTTTTTCTGGTCACATGTTGACTCAGTCTCCCACTCACATGGGTCCTTCTGTCTCTTGGGCTCTTTATTCTTCAAGTCTTTGCTGTTCTCAGTCATTGTTTCAGTCAGCTAGTGCTGCTCTAACAGAAATATCACGAGTGGATAACTTTAACAAAGTAAAGTTTATTCTTACACAGTTCGGTAGGCTACAAGTCCAAATCTAGGATGTCCACTCCAGGGGACAGCTTTCCCGCTTGTCAGCTCTGGAGGAAAGTCCTTGTGTTGCATCCATTTGTTCAGGGGGCATCTTGGCACAGGAACCCCAGGCCTGAAGGATGCCCTGTTCTCCCAGTTCTGATTTAATAGTGTGAGGTTCCCAAATTTCTCTGCCAGATTTTTCCCTTTAGAGCTCAAGAGACCACTTCAAGGCACAAAACAAACTTACACATTGAATCTTGCTCTAAAAATACAACTGCTACCCATTCACCCTTACTGACATCTTAGAAGCAGGAATTCCAACATGGAGGAACATCACAGAATACCAGGAATTATGGCACAGCCAAATTGTTACAGATTTTAGGGAACACATTCATGAGTCATCTTCTGTTCTGGATAAGCTGGGACCATTTGGTGTACCTCAGACGGCAGCTTGCTAGCTTTTAAAACCCCAGACACCACTCACCAAAATAGGGTGCAGAAGACTCTTAGCAATACGCTAGCTATGCAATCGGCCTTGATGCCCCCTGAAACGATGGCCCCAGACCACCAACACTCCTTTTTGCCTCTAGGGTTTATCACTCAGACACATCTCCTTTTACTCTCTTTGGGGAGTTCTCTTACCCTAGTGGTAGATAGCTTTCCATGTCAACTTGGTAGGTCATGTTCTGTGGTTTCACACGATACTAGATTGGTTGCTGTTCCATAACGTAACACGATTTTTCCTGTGATGTAACAAACCAACCAGTTGAAAGGGGAGTTTTCTTGGGGTTGTTGCCTGCCACCAGAATACAAATGGATAGACTGCCAGAGCCCACCTGACCTCTTTGTCAACCATGGACTCCTCTCATCATCTGACCTACAGATTTTGCAACATAAACTTGCATGAATCAAGAATAGTGATACAGCAGCATGAAGGATGTTGTCACTAAATTTGCACATGTAAAAACTGTTCAATTTCCCAGTGTTTTACTTATACCACAAAGGACAGTGATACAAGCATTAGTGGGGAAGAATCTGAAATTGCCACTGTTTTGGTGTTTTCGTTGCAACCACAGAAACCTCCTAGGGACAGAAAGCAAACAGATTAATTCGAGTGCAGAGTATGTAGTGCTAAAAATTGTATGCTCTTTAATATCAACATGGTAAAAATTTGTTATAGATGTCACTCAATTCCGAGAGCTGAACACAGCATTATTAGTACTTGCTATGAAGTTCCCTGTTGAGATGGGATATGTTTGGGTTGTAGAAAGCACATGATCCATCCAGGTTTATGAAAAAACAATTACATTTTATTAAGAGAATGATATTCTAAATGGTAGCAAAATGCAATTTTAATGGTTCAATATGAATCATACACATGCATATCCTAATTTATTAAACTGTATACTGATGAATGCTTTCTGTTTCTAACGAGTCTAATTTCATTAATCTGTGATCTACACCTGCTATTTCCTTTCAGAGGAGAGGGGTCCATCATTTCTCCTTCATTTTTCCTATCATATATGCAGTCCCTGGTAACCTATGATTCTGTTTCCATGAAAATATTAATGTCTTGGCCTGCTTTTTTTTTGTCTCATGGTCAGCTAGTAGAGCAATCCTTCCAAATAATCATTGGTGGTCCTCTATCGCACAACAAATCTGTAGAGGGAAGCTGTGGCTGTAAAGATTATGATTTAGATCATAGTTTTGTCTTTTCTCTAGCACTCCCCATGCTCACAAACTTATACCGTCTTAAAATTCAGTGGCTGTTTTTTCCAAGGTTGTTGTTTTTGTTGTCATTGAGTTGGTTTGGACTCACAGCAACTCTAAACACAACAGAACACACTGCCCATCCCCGTACCACTCCCATGATCATTGCTAAGCTTCACTGCATTGTAGCTGCCACTGTCAATCCATCTCATGAGGGTCTTCCTGTTTTTTGTCAACCCCCTACATTACCAAGCCTGATGTCCTTCTCTAGGAACCAATCCTTTCTGATAACATGTCTAAAGCATGTGAGATGAAGTCTGACCATCCTCACTTCTATGGAGCATTCTGACTCTACTTCTTACTAGATTTGTTCATTCTTTTGACAGTTCATGGCATATTCAGTATTCACCAACTTACATGTATATAAATGAATCTTACATACTGAAGTAGGCCCTTTAATCTTACCAGTCCATTCCATAATATCATGGTGACATAAAAAGCTTATGATAAAACCGTAACATCAATAGATTTCTACCTTCATGTTGAAATTAATCAAGAGTAATGTAGCCTTTTCACTGACAAGTATCTTAAAATCAGACTTTTCCACAAATGTCCTTGGTTCCACTAATTCATTAGTGTTAAGGAGGTTGATTTTTTAAAATTACCCATGGAATTTAATGATTAACCTTTCAAAAGGATTAGAAACTTCATTCCCCTGAACATGAATTATCCACTGTTTATTCCATTGTAAGAAATGGTTAGACATTTTACCATATTCATTACATTTTTGTTAAGATTTCTGTCCAGTATGACTGATGAATTGAGATCAATGCGTTGCTTAAAAGTTCTTGCCCTACTCATTTCTCTCCTGTATGAATTCTGTCACGACCACAAAGTATGAATACCTGACCAAATCTTATCACATTCACTACATTTGTTCAGATTTCCTTCAGAGTGAACTCTGTGAAACATAAGTTTTGAAGTTTGGATAATATGCCTTAATACAAACATCATGTTTGTGTGCTTTCTCTCAAAAATGTGTATTCTGGTATCTAGTAAGGCATGAGCCCTGGTTAAATGCTTTGCCACAAATATTAGTTTTGTATAGTTTCTCTCCATTATGGATTTTCTGATAAGGCTTGAACATACTTTAATGATTTGCAGGATTCATTGTACCTTATGTTGTCTTCCCAGTATGAATTCTCTAACAACTCCCAAAGCTCCAATTTTGGATAAAAGTATTATACACATACTAGGTTTACAATATTTATTTGCAGTATGTATTTTCTGATGCCTATTAAGGTTTGAAAATTGGGCAAAAACTTAGCCACACTGATTACATTCGTAGGGTTTCTCTCTAGTGTGGGTTTTCTTATGTTCAATAAAGTTTGAATACTCAGTAAAGGCTTTGCCACATTCATTGCACTTGGTTTCTCTCCTTTATGAATTCTCTGCTGGTCACGGAAGTGACAACCTTTGAGAAAAGCTGTACAACATCTGGTATATTTCTAAGTTTTCTCTCTAGTATGGATTTTCTTAAGTGGAGTACAGTTTGAATTTTTCATAAAGGCTTTGCTACATTCATTGTGTCAAGTTTCTCTTCAGTATGAATTCTCTTATGATCTGAAAGGTGTTTGCTAAAAGCCTTACCACATTTAGCACATTTGTATCTCTCCAGTAGGAATTTTTTGAGGTTCTACAAGACTTGAACATCAAATAAATGCCTTGTTACACATATATTACATTCATCTGATTTTTCTCCAGGATGTGTATTCTAATGTATGTTAAGATTTGCTAATTAGGTAAAGGCTTTGCCACATTCATTCCATTTGTAAGGTTTCCAGTATGAATATATTCATGACCTGAAAGATGACATTTGATAAAAGCCTTACCACATTTAGTACATTTGTAAGGTTCTTCTGCAGTATGAATTCTTTGATGTTCCACAGATTCGAACATCAAATCAATGCCCTGTTACACACATTACATTTGTGTGGTTTCTCACCAGGATGTACATTCTGATGTCCAGTGAGATGTGAGAATTGCTTAAAACCTTTGCCATATTCTTTATATTTGTAGAGTTTCTCAACGTATGAATTCTCTCACGGTCCCACAGGTGACAGTGTCTGATAAAAGCCTTACCAGACTTAACACATTTGTAAGGTTTTTCTCCAGTATGAATTCTTTGATGTTTCACAAGACTGGAACATCAAATAAACGCTTTGTTACACACATTACATTTGTGTGGTTTCTCTCCAGAATGTACATTCTGATGCCTAGTGAGACTTGATAAATGAGTAAAAGCTTTGCCACATTCATTACATTTATGAGGTTTTACTCCTGTATGGATTTTCTTATGGTGAAAAAGGCCTGAACTCATAGTAAAGGTTTTGCCACATTCATTACATTTGTAAGGTTTCTCCCCAGTATGAGTTCTCTCATGACCCGAAAGATGACAACATTTGATAAAAGCCTTACCACATTTAGTACATTTGTAAGGCTTTTCTCCAGTATGAATTCTTTGATGTTCCACAAGACCTGAACGTCGAATAAATGCCTTGTTACACACATCACATTTGTGTGGTTTCTCTCCAGAATGGATATTCCGATGCCTAGTTAGACTTGATAAATGGGTAAAAGCTTTGCCACATTCATTACATTTATGGGGTTTCACTCCAGTATGGATTTTCTTATGGTGAAAAAGGCCTGAACCCATAGTAAAAGTTTTGCCACATTCGTTACATTTGTAAGGTTTCTCTCCTGTATGAATTTTCTCATGGTCCCGGAGGTAACAACTTTTGATAAAAGCCTTACCACATTTAGGACATTTGTAGGGTTTCTCTCCAGTATGGATTTTCTTATGGTGAGTGAGGTTTGAATTCCTGGTAAAGGCTTTGCCACATTCATTGCATGTATAAGGTTTCTCTCCAGTATGAATTCTTTCATGACCCAAAAGATGGTAACGTCGGATAAAAGCCTTACCACATTTAGTACATTTGTAAGGTTTTTCTCCAGAATGAATTCTTTGATGTTCCACAAGACTTGAACGTCGAATAAATGCCTTGTTACACACATTACATTTGTGTGGTTTCTCTCCAGAATGGATATTCTGATGCCTAATGAGACTTGATAAATGGGTAAAAGCTTTGCTACATGCATTACATTTGTGGGGTTTCACTCCAGTATGGATTTTCTTCTGGGGAAAAAGGGCTGAACCCATAGTAAAGGTTTTGTCACATTCATTATATTTATAAGGTTTCTCTCCTAGGTGAATTTTCTCATGGTCCTGGAGGTGGCAAAAGCCTTTGACACAAGCCTTACCACACTTAATACAATTGCAGGGTTTCTCTCCAGCATGGATTTTCTTATGTTGAGTAAGGTTTGAATTCTTGTTAAAGGCTTTGCCACACTGATTGCACATGTAAGGTTTCTCTCCAGTATGAATTCTCTCATGACCTGAAAGATTACCACGGTTGCTAAAAGCCTTACCGCATTTAGCACATTTATAAGGCTTTTCTCCAGTATGAATTCTCTGATGTTCCACAAGTTTTGAATTCCGGATAAATGCTTTGTTACATACACTACATTTGTGTAGTTTTTCTCCACAGTGTATACTCTGATGTCTAGTGAGAGCTGAGCATTTGTTAAAGGTTTTGCCACACTCATTACACTTGTAAGATCTCTGTCCAGAATGGGTTCTCTGACAGTGTGTGAGGTTTGAGGTTTTGCTAAATGCTTTCCCACAGTCATTACATCTGTACTGTTTTTCTCTAAGATGCATTCTCTGGTATTGTGTAGATAATGAAGAATATATAAAAATGCTTCCATATTTATTACAAATGTTAGTTTTGTAATTAGGAGGGATTCTTTGCAGTGGTAAAACTGAGGAACCACTGGTGACAGACTTCTCAACTTGACTGCATTGATACATTTTCTCTTCAGTTTGAAATCTGAGTAGTTCAGTCAAGTATGAGTGAAAGCTTAATCCAATTCTATTTACCCAACATTTCATATGCTTGTTTTCTCCAAAGACCATATTATTTTCTACTTTTAATAAATTCCTTATAAACGGCTTCTCGTGGTTGATATACTGACATATATTTTTTCTTACGCAAACACTTTGCTTTAGAGGAAAATTACTGCAGGGTTTCTTAGACTGTTGGTTTTCTCTACTCATGAGATTTTTGTTCTGGGTTGTAGTCACTCCTTCATAATTTTTTTCATCATATCCCCACAGACTTTCAAACTCATGCATATTTTTCCACATTTCCCTGGAGTCCAAATCATTGATGCCATGACTTTTACGTCCTTTCCATATCACCAACTGGAGTAATTCTTCTTTATTAAAATCCTCTCTTGGCTGTAACTGTTTGATCACACATATAGCAGAGATATCTGAAAGGTATAAAGAATCATTAGTCTCCCTGTTAACTGGTGTTGAAAGATGAATACTTTATACTGACATACGTAATATTATACCCAAAGTAATATTTATAATTCATGGAGTCATGAATGATCTCAACCATAGTTTTCAGATGTTTAGGACAAAAAAAGAATAGGATTCCTTAATAAAGAAAAGGTGATAACATGTAAATCAGTAAATTATTTTCAGAAAAGCCTACTTTCAAACACCCTACGAGCAAGCCACTCACACTGTATAAGCTCACATACACTCTGAAAGCATTTTTTTCACCACCACCAAAAAGCATACAAGTGGTATATACATGGTCATCTTATATCTCAAGTCAAATTAATATTACCCTAATACTCGGACATGACTCGACGGTAATGAGTTTTTTAATACTGATACATAACTATTGCATACAAACAAATAGTAAAGCACTAAACTCTAAACTATAATGGTAAATAATCCTTGACACATTTACCTAATGAATAAGATAAATACATGGCAGTTGGCAATGCATAATTATGAAATAAAAAATGCACACGTAAAAACCTGGATGAACTTAATAAAACGTTAGATCAACAAAACATTTTTCTGAATGCCATTCTTGTTAGCTGCCATCAAGTCACTCCCAATTCATGACCCTCCCATGTGTTGAAGAATAGAACTGTGCTGCATAATATTTTCATGCTGTGCCCTTACAAAAGCAGAATACTAGGTCTTTCTTCCAAGTCCCTCTAGATAGTTCATTCAAACTTCCAGTCTTTCAGCTAGCAGTAGCGGGCTGAAATGATTGCACTACCCATACACTATTTCTTCTGAATAATTGTTACAAAACCATTATATCCATGCAAAAGAAGCACTCTGCAACATTAACAATTGGTACATAGCAGTTTAATCCAGCACAGATACTAAACCATCAACTGCAAATCATAATAAAAATTCATTGAACAATAACCTGTTATATATCCAGCAGGTAGAAAAAATTTCTCCCTTAAGAGCAAAAGGCATGTATTTCAGGAACATATAGTAGAAAAATTGGAAAATTTTTGCTATCACTGATATTTGAAATACTAAGTCAAATAAATAAACCCACTGCCATCAAGTTGATTCTGACTCATAGCAACCCTAGAGGACAGAGCACAACTGCCTCATAGAGTTTCCAAGGAGCATCTGGTGGATTCGAATTGATGACCTTCTGTTTAGTAGTCATAGCACTAAACCTCTATGCCACTAGCATCTGAAATACTAAACCCAAACAAACTCACTGCTGTCTAGTCGATTCTCACTCATAGTGACCCTACAGGACGGTGTAGAACTGCCCCTTGGAGTTTCCTGGGAGCACCCAGCAGATTTGAAGTACCAACTTTTTGGTTAGCAGCATACCACTTAACCATTACACCACCAGAATACTAAACCCACTGCCGTCGAGTTGTGTCCAACTCATAGTGACCCTAGAGGTCAGAGTAGAACTGCCCCATAGGTAAATACACAATATTATGAAGATTCAGAATTACAGACAGCAGTTTATAAAAGACAATTTTAAATTCCTGCCTACAATTATATTACATCAGTAACTACACACAGCTCCGTAACTGGGGGCAGGGGGAGCCTACTACTATTGATTCAATTCCTTTCTGACACACAGTGACCCTGTAAGACAGAGCAGGACTGCGCCGCAGGATTTCCAAAGCTGTAATCTTTATAGAAACACATGCCACATCTTTGTCTCAGAGAACAGCCGCGGATTTGAACCACCAACCTTTCAGTTTGCTGCTCAGTGCTTAACCACTGCACCAACCAGGCTCCTTCTCAGCTGCAGAACCAAACCAAACCAAATCCACTGCTGCTGAGTTGATTCTGACTCATAGTAACCCTAGAGCACTGAGTAGAAATGTTCCACAGAGTCTTCAAGGAGCATCTGGAGGATCTGAACTGCTGACCTTTTGATTAGCAGCCACGACACTTAATCACTACACCACCAGGGTTTCCCCTCAACTTTAGAATATCCTTTAATTATCTAGTTCTTTGGCCACAAAATACAATAATAGCTATGTGTTTTAAAAATTTGTTATCTAACATAAGAGACACATTGATACAGAGAAATTATAAAATGAAAACATTCTGGGTATAATGCAAGCAAAGGACAACTGAGTAATAAACATGACAGAAACCTGATATACCTTATCTAAGAAAGGTAGTCCTAACTACACACTATGCCACATTCCATGTTCCCTAATGGCTTTTTTTTTGTTTAAATATCCATAAAGTAAGTTGTTTTTTCAGATTAACACAATGGGCCCACAGGCCTTATATCTCCATCCCTAACTCACACAGAGATGTGTCCCCCCCAAAAGTCTATGTGTTGATTTGACTTGGCTATGAGTCCCACTATGGTGCCATTCCTCCCATGTGCTGTGAATCCTGCCTCTGTGATACTGATGATGGAGAATGGGCAGCAGTTGTGCTGGTGAGGCAGGATGGATGCTACTAGCTTGTAGGGTGTAAGGGAGAGGGTGAGCACAGACCGTTGGGAACCTCACACTGCCAAGAAGCAGCACCGAGAGCAGAGCATGTCCTTTGGACCTGAGGTTTCTGTGCCAAGATGCTCTCCTTGAATTTGGACTCCTGGCCTACCAGACTGTGATGATTTCTCATATTGAATGGACTTGTAACTTATGGATTTGTGGCTTTCTGACTGTGACAATGAAGGTTTCTCTTCATGAAGCCTTCCACTTGTGGTATTTTCTATTGGAGAAGTGCCAGCTGACTAAGACACTGGGAAATCTATAAAGCCTGTGAACTGATACATTTTGTCTAGTCCAGGACTGCAGACTGCCCTGTCATGGGTATGCACTTTGCAAGCACTGGTCAATGTACTACACAAATGAACTACCTATGGCCTACCAAGAGAGGATCAGTCAGTTTCTAGTCCTGGTAGGAGGGCTGTATCTTGCAATTGATGGCAGGTTTGTGTATACATGCAACCAATCCCACACAGGTTTCTTCAGGCAGTGGCAGAAGAAAGCAGAGATGGAGAGGCAGCAAAGAACCTCCAAAGAGCTATAACTTGGATCAATGGCTGTAACACTGGCCAAGAGCTGTAACACTGAAGGCAGTGACAGGTCCAGAAGGGGTCTGGTGACAGAGTCAGTTGTGACAGCAGGGCCAAAAAGGAGCCTGTCTGAAGGCGGCTGAGAGAAGGCCTGTCTTCTGGGGCAGAGAGGAATCTGAATGGCCAAAATATCGGAGAAGAGTTGTCCTGCCCTGAAAAAGTATGGCATTGCTCACATGCTTTGTGATCTTCATCCCAAGTTATACTGTTACTTCCCTAATAAATCATTTAACTGCTAGATATGGTCTGTGAGTTCATTGTGGCCACTGCAACCAATCGTCAAACACAGAGGAGAAGCAGAGCATGTTGCCGGAAGGATGGCCGGCCTCAGAAAAGTAAAGAAGTTCGTCAGATACACCCTCCACCTCGTGGAAATCAGCTTTGTGCTGATGGTAATTCTTATCATTCCCCTTTGTGAACTTACACAGGTTCTGATGCTACTACTTATTAATAAAAGGTAACTATGAAGCCTTAACTACAAGCCATACCATAATCCAAGCTCCCTAATGGCATTCATGTGTTTAAATATCCCTGAGGGACTTTATGATGCTTCCTCAGGTTAAAACAATGGGACCCCAGGGTTCATATAGTCATCGCTAGTCCACGGAGAGGGACCCTGGTGGCAAAAATGGTTAAGTGCTGTGGCAAAATTAGTTCTTTTATGTAGCTTTTTCTCCTGGTTCTTTGAAAGAACACCATGGACAATCTCTCCTGTGCCATTTCACACTGGTCTGAAAGCTCTGCTAACCCCATTCAGCATCACAGCACCATGCGAGAGCCTCCACTGGCCTGTGAGCAAGGGCTGTGCACGAGGTGCAGAAGCCAGGACTCAAACTCCAGGTCTCCTGCCTGAAAGGCAAGAATGGTCCCACCACATGTGTACTTTATAGGTCTATGCATTTACAGGAGGCTATCTTATTGGTCTCTTTCTAGATGGGAGAGAAGAAGGTGGAGAGGAGGGGACAGGAGCTTGTTAAGAGGATATGACAAGTATAGAATGAAAAGAAGTGTGCTGTCACTGGGCACGGAGAGCAGAAGGAGCTGCACATGGGTGGACATGCAAAACTGATTTGGATTGTATACTTGCACTTAATCACAATCAAAATAAAAATTGAAAAAAAAAAAAATTCTCCCACCGAACTACCAATGCCCTCTATTAAGTGACACAATACTGATCCATTCTTGGGGAGTAATATGATGGGCACCGGGGAACAATGGCAGAGATTAAACAGATAGGGAGCATGATGTAACAAGGCGAATGCAGAGTTATGATAACTGACTCTGGGAACTTAGTTGTTCTAAGTGTTACATACCTCACTGCTGAGTATCACTACGGTCACCTTCCAAGTACTTCCCTTGGGAAGCTATGCATTGATGCCAGTGCCTAGCCCACCCTTCAAAGCAATTTTGAAACTTCTTGTGGAATGGCCATAGTGTATGGTGGCACGGTGGCAAGTGCACAAACTTAACTGTGTAGTTGTCCGTGAGGGACTTTTCAGCCAGTAAACAAATAACTGTATTGGAACACCTTCCCTACTCACACGATCTGGCCTCCAATGACTTCTATCTTTACTTGAAGATAAAGGAAATATTGAGTGGAAGACTTTTGCTGAAATTCAGGACATGAAGGGTAATATGACAACAGCTCTGATGGTCATTCCAGAAAGAGTTCCAAAACTGCTTTGAAGGGTGAACCAGGCACTGGCACTGGTGCATAGCTTCCCAAGGGGAGTACTTTTAAGGTGATGGTAGTAGGATTCAGACCCCTTGTACATAAGCCAGCATCTGGTCTGAAGTACTTCAAACTGCATGTCCCATCAGTTCTATTTACAGATACTTGACAAAGTCCTACATAAATGTTCTTGGAGGCAAGTATGAGTTATTAGTAGGACTCCAAAGCAAAACTCCAGACACGGCCACTGAAAAGAGGCTGGATGCGTTCACTCCGCACACTCACAGGCTGATGAAGCTCACCAACAGGACAGCAGTGGGAAGTGACCATGAGTGGAGAATGAGGGTCCACTGGTGGAAGGCTACGAGTTTACATGGAACATGCAAAGAGGTGGTTTTTTACCTAGGTCTGAGCGACAGGGTTGTTATGAGTCAAAACCAACTCGACAGCAGTGTGCTTGGTCTTTTGGTAAGCTCTCTGGGGTCACAATTACATTAAAGACAAATTACATAAATATCTACATAATTTTTCAAAATATAGAAATTTACCAATTTGGCATGTCAAAACTTTTAGAGATCAAGTCTCCTTGTTTTTATGTTTACAAAAATAATTGTTTATTTTGTTAACTCCTCTACTTGAAACCATATTTGTATTTCTTAACACAATCTCTGGCAGAGAAAAGAGAAGGCGTGGTATGGATTGAAATGAATCCCCTCAAGATATGTGGTATAAATTCTAATGCTTATAACGGTGTTTATAACATTATTTGACTTGAATGTTATATTAATGAGACATTACTAGTGTAGGGTGTGTCCTGAGTCAATCTCTTCTGAGACGCAAAAGTAACAAGGCTAGCTAGGGAAATTGATCACTGCTGCCCACGTATTTTTTTCTCCAGAATCTAACATTTTCTAGGATAACAAAGGTCATGGTTTACTTTATAGAACACACACAGTTTTGATAAGGTTACTGTCATGGTTGGAATTGTGTCCCCCCAAAAATGTGTGCAGCCACATGGCTGGGATATGGTTCCCAGTATCTTGGGACTGTCCTCCATTGTGTGGTTTTGCTAACCTGTATGTTACAGGATTAGGGTGGGGCTGTGAATTCCTGCTGTGGGGGGAGTTTCCCTGGAGTATGGCTTGCCCCACCCTTAATGCTTTTAGCTTGCAAGGAATAAAAGGAAAAAGAAACACAGGACAATTGGAGAACCTCGCTACCATCAAGCAAGCAGCACTGGGAGCAGAGCGCGTCCTTCAGACCAGAGGTTCTTGTGTGAGGACGCTTCCTGGACAAAGACTGATGCAATACCAGACTTTCCTCCAGAGCCGACAAGGGGAAAGCCTTCCCCTGGAGCAGACACCCTGAATATGGACTTGCAACCTACTGGACAGTGTAAGAATAAATCTTTCTTTGTTAAAGCCATCCACTCTGTGGTATTTCTGTTAGAGCACCCTAGCTGACTAAAACAGTTACCAACAGAAAATGATCTGCCACATAGCAACTGTTCTTCCTGACAGTCTGTGATTCAAATATTACAATTCCTCCTAGCAATTGTGAACTGGCTACAGTAGCCTCAAACCCAATAAAAACCAAGTTACCTACACTCCCCTTCCATCTATGACATCATGCCCTACTTGTGCCAATAAAAAGCATCCTGAAAACCTACGCTGGGTCTTTTTCTACTCATGGAGACTGAGTCGTTCCTTCTTGGGAACATACTTTCCCTTAATAAACTTTTCCATCATGTGCTACTAAAAATAATGTGTCCTCTTGTAATTTGGGGGGTGGGGAGCCTAGCTTGCCACTCGTCGGGAGACTGAACTTGCTAGCTCAAGCTCCGGAACCTGAATCAGGTCACTTAGGGTTTAATCTGTTACATGACCTCTTTATTTTGGTGCCAAAACCCAGGACCTGGTTCGTCTCTGGCCTGACTTTCCTCTTCTTTCTGCTAGTGAGTGATGGGGAAGCCTGGAGAGGAGCCGCCCTTGCCACACGTGGGGACCCTCCTCTGGGCCACCCTTGATTTAGCTGCCTTCCACACTGCCCCCTTTTGGGTGACTCCTTTGGCCCCTATCTGGGCCCCAAATGAGGTTTGGCATTGCCCCTTTTGTAGGGCTCCTCCAACAGCTACCTACCTGCTTCACCTCTGGTAATCAGACCAAGTCCCACACTGGGTCCCTGACTGAGCTTTCTCATAAAATATCTCCTTTCACACCCCTTGTGCCTATTTTTCCCTTTTAACTGTGCCCTCCAAAACGTCAATCTCTTGGGAAACTTTTTACAGCAGGCCATAGGGCCCTCTTGTAACCAAGAAATGTCATCTTCCTCTAAAAAAGAGACAGAGAATTGGAGTGGGCAGCAAGAAAAAAAATTTTTCGCCTATTTTTCAGGACTGGTATTTTACTTGGTTTTTTTTTCCCCCTCTCTTTCTTAAAATTGCCTGGCCCTGGCATGAAATCACACATTTAACTGACCAGAACCATGAAAATAATCTTTTGCAGTTTTCACAGCTTCTGTTAGAAACATCAAAACAGATCAAGAGCCAGAAAGGCACAGGAGCCAGGCAGAAACCTCTGCTTCAAATGACAATGGAAAGCAGTCTGGATTCCTGCTTGATGCACATCTAAAAGGACTCCAGGGGCTCCTGAATGGACCTTGCTCTTAATCCCTACTTAATCACATTGTTTCCCTGGCCAGTACCAATATCTGTTTTTCCATTTGCATGCAACCCTGGTTCCTTGTATACCCAATCCTCACCTGATGATTTCCGAACAGGGCCTAGACAGAGAAATATCGGCCTGTTCCCTGTTTTAGCTAGCACACAGAAAACAAACTTGCTTTTAATTACTAACTCAAAATACTTGTCTCAGAGATTGGGCTATTTGGGACAGATGACAAGAATCTGGAGTTTTTTCTGGTAATACTCTTGGGGGTTACAACTCCCGTGAGTTCTGGCTCTACTGTCCCTTCTCTGGAAAACCTTTAAGGTGGCCAGATGAATGCTCCTAAGAAACTGGTGTATTAGAATGCCCCAAAGAAATATGGTCAAAACACACCCTGGTTTCAGCAGTGACCTACAGGAAACGAATGTCCTAACTGGTCCAGTCTTGTGACAGTTCCTAGGGTGTGGGTCTTCAGGAGAGCTGGCCAGTGGGAACGGGGGGAAGGCAGTGAGTCTCCTGCTCAGGGAAGCCTCGAAGAAGGCCAGAGGGACACCTCCCCAACTCCTCTTGACTCTGGCTTAGTGACAGCCAGGATGCTGGCCTCACAAGCCCAACTCCCCTTGTCAGGTCCTCCCTACAGAACGGGGCCCAGTAAGTCCCAATACATCCCATCGAGTCTCTTAACAAAAACTGGAGCAATCTTAACTCAAGCCCAAACACCACGGCCAGTCAGGTCTCCCTGAGCAATTCATTCTCCTGTGTCTGACAAGGACCCTTGATGGTTTTCTGAGACCTCCAGTAACAGTTTGGTGACCAAGAGGGGACCTTTAAAATCAGCTGAGACCTCCAAACCCTCACAAAGATGGACAAGCCACCTCACCAACAGGAAAGGCAAGCGGCCACTGGAGCAATTTTGACTCCAAGCCTTCTCCTGAGGTGAGTGGCTATTCCAGAGTCCAGATGGGTAAGAGAATGAGAAAATTTTTCTTCTTTGCTTCTTCAACTTGCCTCTCCTTTCTCCACAGTGCAACTACCACACCCTTTTCTCCCATGTTTTGTCTTCTCTATTTTTTTTTAAACAAAGGGCAGAGGATTAATTACTTCAGTTATGTCGGCTTGCTTTGTCTTTTGCTTTGTTGAAATTTGGTTTGTATTCTGGGGTCCGAGTTCAGAAACTCATTTTGCCGTAAGTCCTTAGAAAAGGTCTAAGGCCTTTCAGATCCCCTCCCCCAACTCTGTCCTAAACCATTATCTCAATCTGGAGAATGCAATCTGCTGGCACTCAGTCTTCTTGGACCATTCTTATTTCCCCGAGTTTCCTGTGACACCAGTACTGCCCCTAAGGAGGACGGCAGCCCCATTTCTGTCTTTGTCTTTACCTTCCACACTGGCCTTCTGTCCAGCAACTTGTTTTTCAAGCCTTCATTATTTTTGTGGAGTTTGTGCTCAGTTGTGGGGACTGCTGGGTTGTAACTTTCTCTGGAAAGTGTCTGATAGAGTATGTTATTCCTGTAGGATGACTGCTGTGTGTGTAAAACTTTGCTGCCAAAAAGAAAAAAATATGTTCCAACCATAGCAAGCGACTTGGTCAGCTGAGCAGAGACACTGTAATTTCCAAAGCCAATTGACAGAAATTTAGTGAGTTAAAACTAGATTGGGAAAAATACAAGACAGAGGAAAAGCTGTGTAAAACCCCAAAATGTTTAAACTGTTGAAATGAGGAAGGGCGCCGTAAAAATTGGAGGTATTAAAGAAAGCCCCAGGAAACAACTTAATGGCAGAAAAGACCATAGAATAATCTCACTTCTGTCTTACAAAACATCTGTCACAAGACAAGCCTGGGGGCAACCTTGCAAGTGACAGCCTGCAAGTGACCCCTAGACCTTGACCACATTTTACAACTAACAGGAATTCCAGGTGGCCTTAACCAATCAATGTAAAGGTCAGTTCACCCTCCCTGCTTTGCAATCTCACGACTTAAATACTGGGCGCTGAGGAAACTCATCGTCGTAGCCCCCTGCTCTGTGTAGCTTGGGGTGCGTCCCTGGTGCACCAGTATTCTTCCTATTGGGCATATTTTTGAATAAAATTTAACCTTTAAAGTAACAGTGTCGCATCTTGAAAATCGCAGACCCTAACAAAACAAACTTTATTTCAATTACAGGCTTAAAAATAATTTCCAGGACCTTTCAGGTAATTTACTGATAATAAACTGACTTACCAGATATGTGTCACAGTTTAAACGTACATGTTTGTTTGCTTTTCAAGCAACAAAAGAAAAATATTATATGTAAGTCAATGAGGGAGCTCATTTTTGCTATTTAAAGGGATATACTGTAAAGGTTTGCTGAAAAATATTTATTTGATATGGTCAAAAGTTTTGTCTGACAAAAGTAATGGTTTAAGATTTTTAAGAACATTAATGTTAGAATTTGTTGTTGTTGTTAAAGTAACAAACTTTTCTCTGATTTCTGAGTAAACAGTTGATTTATTCCTTGTGTTATCTCCCTTGAAGGCAAAGATCTGACCTCACATTAGAGTAAGATTTCCTGAGTCAGACTATGAAGCCACAGGACTTAATAAATGAGAAGGAGCTCAATTTTTCCTACTTTAAGATCTTTAGTTAAAAACTTTAGTATTATTAACTCCTGTTAACCTGGAACAAACTCCTCTAACAACTGAATCTTCATGAAAGCCAAGAATATCCTTTTCTAAAGGAAAAGGTGGAAAGAGTCTTACTTAACAAATTATATGGCACGGGTTAAAATCAAGTGCCCATTCTCGCTGTTTTAAAACTTATGTTTGTTATTTCCTCTTATGTTTTTGCCTAATACTATTTAACAAATGCATAATAAGTCATAATTTTATTATTATTTCTTAACTGCTAACCGGAAAAAGCCTGACGACACAGTGGCTAAGTGCTGTTTGCTAATCAAAGGGTCGTCAGTTCAGATTCACCAGGTGCTCCTGGGGAGCTCTGGGGAGCAGTTCTACCTTATTCTGTGTGGTCACTATGATTGAAAATTGACTATAGAATGATTGCTTTGGTATTAATTGCTAACTTGACTACAGCTTTAACATTGTTATTTGTTTTAGTCAGCTAGGGCTGCTCTAACAGAAATACCACACAGTGGATGTCTTTAACAAAGGAAGGTTTACTCTTACACAGTCCGGTTGGCTACAAGTCCATAGTCAGGGTGTCCACTCCAGGTATAGGCTTTCCTCTTGTGGGCTCTGGAGGAAAGTCCAGTATTTCATCAGTCTTTGTCCTGGGAACATCTGAGTGCCTGCACACAGAGTTTTCCTTGCAGAACAGGGTGCCTCTGGGCACTTGACTCGGTGGAGCTGGCCTTGCTGACCCACAGAGCGAGACAGCTGAGTGCCTTTGGGTAGGACGCTTTCTAGCAAGAGTGGGGTGCCTCCGGGCACTTAAATCAGTGGAGCTACAGAGCTTTGGAACACTTGCCTGGCGGGGCAGATGTGGGCCTGAGGCCCCGGCCACGCAGCCATAGGAAGCTGAAGCTGAAGCTGAAGAGATAAACAGCTGAGAAGCTGAGCTGCCTCAGTCTGAAAAGGTATGGCCATGACCTCAGGGGTTTGAAAGGGTGGAACCATGGCGTCCTGTGTCCGTAAGGGTGGAATTGCCACTCAGTCGGGCTTAGGGTCCTCCTAAAGCTGATAGGGCAGAGTTTCTGTCCAATAGGGCCTTGAAGGCAGAGTTGTAGCAAGGGGCTGGAGGTCTCCACTCAAAATCCAGAGTGTGGCCAATACCTAGAGTCTGGAGAGCAGGGCCATTGTGTAGAATGTCTCAGAAAATGTAAGAGTATTTCCAAAGCTTTGAGGGCTAATGTAATGTGTTCTGCTGACTCACTTGTTGCCTGTTAATACCTTCTTTCCCTGCAATTTCTCCTACTTACAATGGAATGTCTAACTTGTGCCTCTTCTGCCACTGTACCTTTAGAAGCAGATAGCTTACCTTCTAGGTTTCGCAGATGTAGAAGAGTTTTTGTATTTTGGACTTGGAACTGATTTAAGACTTCTGTCATATGGGATGGACACGATTTTGCTATGGTGACATGAATGTGTTACATGTTTCTGTGATGTGGTTTTTGGATTGCCAAAGGGTGGGATGCCATGGATCGAATTGCGTCCCCCCCCAAAATATGTATAGCCATGTGGCTGGGCCATGATTTCCAGTACCTTGTGACTGTCCTCCATTTTGTTGTTTCCCTAAACTGTATGTTAAAGGATTAGCATGGGGCTGTAAATCCCTTCATAGGATCACCTCCCTGCTCCACTGTAAAGGGAGTTTCCCTGGAATATGGCTTGCCCCACCCTTAATCCTTTTATCCTATAAGAGCTAAGACAGAGAAGCAGGCAGAGAATTGGGAACCTCACACCACCAAGAAAGCAGCACCAAGAGAAGAGTGCATCCTTCAGACCTGAGGTTCCTGCACTAAGATGCTCCCAGGACAAAGACTAATGCAATACCGGACTTTCCTCCAGAGCTGACAAGGGGGAAAGCCCTCCCCTGGAGTGGACACCCTGAATATGGGCTTGTAGCCAACCAGACTGCGTAAGAATAAACTTTCCTTTGTTAAAGACATCCACTTTGTGGTATTTCTGTTAGAACAGCCGTAGCTGACTAAAACATCATTCTAATCTAATATCATCAAAGCCAGTGCTTTGGGAAATTCAAATTATTTCCCTATAGATTTATTTTTATACTATATGGGTACTTACAGACTTAATCTTGGTATATCCTATGTGTTCTTAAGCCTCAAGACTATTATATATGGCATCTGAAGTTCTTTAAAAATATGGGTAATGATTATATTTAGAAATATTATTGTCCGAAGTTTTCTAACAGATTGGATTTTATTTGGCCTTTACATTTTGCTCATTTTTTACTAAGTTTTTGTCATCTACAGTTTTTGGCTGATTTTTCTGAAAACATTTAACGAGAATTATCTCAACAAAGACCTGTGAAAAGGACTATGACTACAGATATCCAAAACTGTCATGCAGAAACCGATGGCCTCACAGACTACAGCAGATCCAAATCAGGTGTAGCAAAAAAAATAACTACGTAAGACTGAGTGTATAAATATACTATGGGTTTTATGTGGAAACACTGCTGTCATGGATTGAACTGCGTCCCCCCAAACATACATGTAGTCATGTGGCTGGGCCATGATTCTCAGTATCTTTTGACTGTCTTCCATTTTACGGTTTTCCTATGTTGCATGTTAAAGGACTAGGGTAGGGCTGTAAATCCCTTTGTAGGATCACCTCCCTGCTCCACTGTAAAGGGAGTTTCCCTGGAGTATGGCTTGCACCACCCTTAATCCTTTTATCTTACAAGACATAAAAGGAAAAAGAAGTAAACAGAATGGGAACCTCATACCATCAAGCAAGCAGCACCAAGAGAAGAACCCGTCCTTCAGACCTGAGGTTCCTGCGCCAAGATGCTTCCTGGACAGACTGATGCAACACAAAGGCTTTCTTCCAGAGCCAACAAGGGGGAAAGCCTTCCCCTGGAGCAGACATCTTGAATTTGGACTTGTAGTCTACCAGACTGTGTAAGAATAGACTTTCCTTTGTTAAAGCCATCCACTCTGTGGTATTTCTGTTAGAGCAGTACTAGTTGACAAAACAGAATTTGGTACCATGAGAGTGGGGTGCTGCTCTAACAAAGACCTAAAATGTGGAAGCCATGTTGAAACTGTGAACGGACAGAAGATCCAGAAGGAACTGAGAACTGTTAACACCAAAGAAGGTGCAGATGGTGAGAATCTAGCAGCAGACGACCGCCAGCAGCAGAACCAGAGGCAACGCTGGAGCCAACCCATGGAGCAAGAGAGCTAAGTGCCTGTGCACAAAGTTTTCCTTGAGGAACAGGGTGCCTCCGAGCACTTGAATCAGTGGAGTTAGACTTGCTGACTCACAGTGAGACAGCTGAGTGCCTCTGTGCAGGATGCTTTCCAGCAAGAGTGGGGTGCCTCCAGGTACTTCAATCAGTGGAGCCACAGAGCTTTGGAATACTGCCCTGGCAGGGCAGATGTAGGCCCAAGGCCCGGGCCCTGAGTCCATCAGAAGCAAAAGCTGAAGAGACAAACAGCATGAGAAGCTGAGCTGCCTTCATCTCAAAAGGTATGGCCATGACCTCAAGGGTTTGAAAGGGTGGAACCATCCATCCTGTGTTCTAATGGTGGAATTGTCACTCAGTTGGGTTAAGGTGCACCTGAAGCTGATGGGACAGTTTCGGTCCAAGTGGGCCTTGACGGCAGAGTTATAGTACAGAGTTGGGGGTCTCCACTCAAAATCCAGAGTGTGGCCAACACCTAGAGTCTGGAGTTCAGGGCCATTGTGTAGAATGTCTCAGAAAATCTAAGAGTATTTTCAAAGCTTTGAAGGCCAATGTAATGAGTTCTGCTGACTTGTTTATTGTCTGCTAATGTGCTCCTTCCCTACTATTTCTCCCATTTGTAATGCAATGTCTAACTTGTGCCTGTTCTGCTTCTGCTGGAAGCAGTTAGCTTGTATTCTAGGTTTCATAGATGTAAAGAAATTTTTGAATTTTGAACTGGGAACTGACCTAAGACTTCTATCAAATGGGATGGACCTGATTTTGCTGTGATGAGATGAATGTGTTACATGTTTTAATGCTGTGATTTCTGGGGTGCCAAAGGGTGGGATGTCAAGGACTGAACTGTGTCCCCCCAAAAATATGTGTAGCCTATGGCTGGGACATGATTCCCAGTATATTCTAACTGTCCTCCATTTTGTGGTTTTCCTGTATGTTAAAGGGTTAGAGTGGGGCTATAAATCTCTTCATAGGATCACCTCCCTGCTCCACTGTAAATGGAGTTTCCCTGGAGTATGGCTTGCACCACCCTTAATCCTTTCATTTTACAAGAGAGAAAAGAAAAGAGAAGCAACCAGAGAATGGGGAACCTCATATCATCAAGCAAGCAGTACCGAGAGAAGAGCCCGTCCTTCAGACCTGAGGTTCCTGTGCCAAGATGCTCCCTACACAAAGACTGACACAACACAAAGACTTTCTTCCAGAGCCAACAAGGGGGAAAGCCTTCCCCTGAAGCGGACATCCTGAATTTGGACTTGTAGCCTATCAGATTGTGTAAGAATAAACTTCCCTTTCTTAAAGCCATCCATTCTGTAGTATTTCTGTTAGAGCAGCACTAGCTGACTAAAACAACTGCTGATATTCTAAGGCTCTGCTTTCTAGATGTAAGGATTTCTTTTACTTGCCTGATTGCAGTGGTTACTAATTCTAGTAGGATGTTGAGTAGGAGCGATGAAGGTGAATATTATGGTTTATTCCTGACTTTAGAGGGAAAGAATTATATCTTTCACCATTAACTGTGGTGTTAGCTATGGATTTTTCATAGGTACATTTTATAAGGTTGAAGATATTCTCTACTAGTAGTATACTTTTTTAATATCATGAATTGGTGATGGAGTTTGTCAAATGTGTTTTGTCAAGCAATATGATCATACATTTTTCTTCTCTAGCCTTTGCTATTAAGGGTTATTCTGATGATTTGCAAATACTGACTATATTTTTTGCATGCAGAGTTCATCGCAGTTGGTCATGGTGTACTATACTTTATGAAGTTTGATTAAAAACATATCAGTGCCAATTTTTAAAACTGAAAATGGAAAGTCATTATTGTCATGTATTTTATATACTTGTCCACATCAGACATAAGACAAATTATAAAGCTTGAGACAAAACCTGAGATCCCAGTCTCTCAATTGGTAGAGAAGATCCTTAAGGTGTTTAATGAGAGATTTGGTAGCAGAGGTTTGAAAAAATAAACAAATAAGACAAAGGCCCTGTTGTTGGCTGTAACTCACAGAGGCCCACCTTGAGAGAACTCAGTTAGCCCCCAGAGAAGGTCAAGACGTGGATCACCTCAGTGGCCAGTGAATGTGGACCTCAGTTATTAAAGGTACTATCAAAAATGAGGCCACCCTAAGGCAGAGTGTCCTGAATGTCCTACAGCAGGATGTTCAGTCTATTCCCCAGCTAAAGGCCCAAATAGGCCATCCTGGACTCTATCAGAAAAGGAGTCTTAAAAATTGACCACTGATGGTGGCCCCAATGCCCGTCTGCCACCTGGCCACATATCAGAGAGCTAAGGGTCATACTCAGCGTGGAAGGTAAAGAAATTAAATTTGTCTTAGACACAACAACCACCTTCTCTACCTCAAACTATCCAACGGGTCCATTCTCCAAGAGGGACTGTGTAATTATTGGCTTGGATTAAAAATTCAAGGTGAAAAAATTTTTACTCTTCTGTCTGATGAGGTCACAATTAGTAAGGCATTCCTGTCTAGATATCCCTGACTGTCCTGTTGTATTGCTGGGACTAAAATCACTAAGTAAACTGGGGACACACAGATTTAAAAACTTGACTAAATATAAGAAATGAGGACTACGAACTACTTAGAGTGTTGGTTGATATATTAAACACTAAAGAACCAAAAAGGCAAATACCAAAAGAAATACTCAGTCAGGTTACATCAAAAGTTTGAGAGTTGAGGCAAGCAGAATAGTCTGTGGGGAAACACATAATAGAAACCTTATGAAAAATGTAGTACCTCTTTTGGGTCAATAGTCAGGAGTAAGATACAGAGCCTGAGGGCCTCTGCGGTGTGACTGAAACTAACAAGAAACAGTATCAACCGTGTCCTGAGACACTGAGATAAGTCTGCAAACAACTGTGTAAACTTCCTCAAAGTTGTTTTTCAGATGGAACCAACTCCAGGGACACGCACAGACATCCCACTTCAACTGCTATGTGTCCTTCCTACAGGGGCACCAGAGAGCTATAGTAAGTACTGGGGAACTGAACCAAGGGACAAGCAGCTGCCATCCAAAAAGGAAATACTTCAGATACCCATTCTTAATTTGTCCCCAGCTTATACCCTGGGCATAGACAGGCTATAAAAACCAACTGGCTAATGTCACTATTACTGTCACTAGTAGTTCATGTATTAATCACTTTGGTTATCCTTAACCTTTGGGGCCCTAACTGTTAATGTCTTAATTCACCTTATCTCTTCCAGGCTACAATTCCAAGTTAAACTCATGGTCCTATATACTCACCAACCAGGAGGAAGATCAGGCAACTCAATGTTTCCCTGACAGGGCACTGGAGGAACATGGGTCTGACATGCAGGCAGGACTACACCCCTAAACAGCAGGAAGTAACCAGAGTCAATTTCCCACATTACCTTCAAGATTTCAGGCCTGTGTCTCCTGGGGGGGTGGGGGATAACAAGGTTAACCAGAGAACCTGACTTCTCCTACTATGTAGTTACCTCCAGAATCTAACATTTTCTAGGGATAACAAAGGTCATGGTTTACATTACAGAACACACACTATTGACAAGGTTATAAAGGGAACCTGATCTGCCGCATATCAACCGTCCTCCCTGGCAGTGTGTGATGCAAATATAAGTTCTTCCTGGCAGTTGTGATGTAAATGTAACAATTCCTCTCGGCAGTTGTGAACTGGCTACAGTAGCCTCAGATGCAATAAAAACCAAGTCACCTATCTCCCTGTCCCATCTATGACATCACCCCTTGCTTCTGCCAATAAAAAGTACCCCCAAAACCCATAATGGATGTTTCTCTATTCATGGAGATTGACCTATTCCCTCTTTGGACTGTACTTTCCCTCAATAAACTTTTCCAACATTTGCTACCAAAAAGGATGTATCCTCGTGTGCTTTCGGGGAGGTGGAGCACAGTTTGCCATCCGTCAGGAGACCAAACTTGCTAGCTCAATCTCCAAAACCTAAATCAAGTCACTTGGGGTCTAGTCAGTTACGTGACCTTGACTAAAGAAGTAGATTAAGCAAGGGAGCAGAGATAAGGGGAGATACTAAACCACATGATGACTACCCAGCAGCAGAAACTCAAGAGAGACAAAGACCTTCCCCAAGAGCCCACAGAGAAAGCCATTCCTTAGAGTTAGCACACTGACTTGGACCACTGGCACAGTGGCTAAGGCACTCAGCTGCTAACTGAAAGGTTGACAGACTTACCAACTGGTCAGAAGGAAAAATATGTGGCAATCTGTTTCCCTGAAGATTATAGTCTTGAAGACCCTATGGGACACTTCTACTCTGTCCTATAGGGTCACTATGAGTCAGAATTCACTCAGTGGCAGTGCGTTTTGCTGGCAGTGTTGCTTAGCAGCTTAAACTGTGAGAAAATAAATTTATTTGTTAAAGACACTTGTGTTATTTTTATTACAGCACTATTAAGTGACTAAGGCAAGCCATTAAGGGGTACTCTTGCTGCTGAACTAAAGCAACTTTGTTCCACCTGTCACTGCAGCCAAAAATTCAGAGATGTTGAAAGGTTCAAGGAATGCTTTATTAGCAGATAAGCTGGCAAATCTAGGGGACAGCGAGAATAGCTTTCCTGAATAACTGTCTCATTTGGGTTACATTTCCAGTGGGTTTTACAGCCAGGTTTCAAAGGGATTGGCATATGCAGATTGGCACAGAACAGTAACTAGAAGTCACAAGATTACATTACATCTTACCAAACAATGTGAATTACCCCAAATTTCATTATCTCTCTGAGGTCTTAATTTTAGCTCCCCAGAGATAGGGAGAGGAATGCACATCTGCTAAGCCAGTCTGGGAGTGTTAATTGGGGCAGAGGATGGAATGTAGGTTAATATGTTGAAATGAGGCATAAGTAACTTCATTTAGAGGAAGAGCGCAGTGAAAATTCAGGCTCCAGGAACCAACTTAGCAGGAAATAACAAGAAGAAAAATATCATAAGATAATTACACCGAAACCAATAGAGCCTGGAGGCAGCCTCATAGAAAACCCCTGGGGCCAGCCTAGTAAAAACCCACTAACAGAAATTCCATGGGGTTAATACATTCACCCACAGCTAAATTTTACAACTTGCAGAAACTCTGCCAACTTCAGCCAATCAATGCAAAGGTGAGCCCCCCTCTGTTTCAGTCAGCTGGGCTGCTCTAACAGAAATACCACAGAGTGGATGGCTTTAACAAAGAAAGATTTATTCTTACACAGTCCGGTAGGTTGCAAGTCCATATTCAAGGTATCCGCTCCAGGGAAAGACTTTCCCCTTGTCGGCTCTGGAAGAAAGTCCGGTATTGCATCACTCTTTGTCCAGGGAGCGTCCTGACGCAAGAACCTCTGGTCTGCAGGACGTGCTCTGCTCCCGGTGCTGCTTGCTTGATGGTAGCGAGGTTCTCAAATTGTCCTTTGTCTCTTTTTCCTTTTATTCCTTGCAAGCTAAATGCATTAAGGGTGGGGCAAGCCATACTCCAGGGAAACTCCCGCTACAGCAGGAATTCACAGCCCCACCCTAATCCTTTAACATACAGGTTAGCAAAACCACACAATGGAGGACAGTCCCAAGATACTGGGAACCATATCCCAGCCACGTGGCTGCACACATTTTTGGGGGGACAAAATTCCAACCATGACACCCTCCCTACCTCGCAATTTTTCGGCTTAAATACTGGATGCAAAGAAAGCCTGAGGTCGCCTCCTCTCTGCACAGATTGGAGTGCGTCCCTGGTGCACCAGTCTTTTTCCTATTGGGCACACTTTTAAATAAAATTTAACCTTTAAAGGAATTCTGTATCGCCTCTTGAAATTTGAACCTCAACATTTAGGGGCTCTCCCGGGATTTCAAGAGCAACCTCCGCAGCCGGCCGATCTGGTTTGGACCTCACTGGTGAGTCTGAATATTGTCTGTTAGTCTCTGTGCTCGAGCTCTCGTTCTGGGACTCACTAAGAGGGAATCTGGATGCAGAATTGCTCTCTGAGTCGGAGGCTGGGGGACGCCTCAGCTCTCCCTCTGGGCAGGCGCCACTGGTTCCTTTCTTGGTTCTGCGGCCTGTAAATCCTGCATCTGGTTTTCGTTTCGTTTCTTCTGTGACTGGTCCGTGTCTGTCCCGTTGTCTGTTTGATTGTGTTGTTTGTCCTCATTGTTACTTCTGCCACCATGGGGCAATCCTCTTCTCACTCTGCAACACCCCTAGACCTGTTCTTTAACCACTTTTCAGATTTCCAGAAACGAGTCCGAGACTTCGGCAAGGTGCGGTCAGGAAAACTCTGCACACTTTGTAATCTGGAATGTCCGGCCTTTGGTACTCGATGGCCACCCACAGGGTCCCTAGACATTAACCAAACCCATTCTGTTTTTCAGGTCATTTTTGGCCATCCGGGTCACCCTGATCAAATGTCATATATTGTTACTTGGCAAGACCTCCTCAGGCGGCCACCTGCTTGGCTGCAACCCTATGTTCCCCATAAACAACCTCCTACAACCCTGGTGATTCAAGGCTCCTCAAAGTCCCCTCCAGCTCCCCTTCCGCCACCCAATTCCTCTGACCCAGATGACTTATTGAGTCTCCCACCTCCCTACCCTCCTGCCACCACCAGGGCCGAGGGAGCCAAAGCCAGTCTCCGTGGCCTGTACAGGGTCCCTGCAGACCCTCCAGTCCCGACTGCTCCCCCAACCCCAGTCATGTCTGCAGCACCACTTTCCTCTGACCTCCAGAGCCCAGCCCATACCCGCTCAGGGCAATCTTTTCAACCACTTGCAGAACCCTCCTCTCATATTTTCCCCTTGCAAGCTACAGGGCACATGACTGAAGCTGGGACCCCCTTCTTGGTCTATACTCCTTTTACAACCTCTGATCGTTATAAATGGAAAATGCAGAATCCCCCTTTTTCTGAAAAACCTCAAACCTTGATACCCCTCTTAGAAACCATCTTTGTAACACACCAGCCCACTTGGGAAGACATACAGCAACTTCTCCAAGCCTTCTTTACCACTGAAGAGAGGACTAAGATTGTTTCCCTAGCCAGAAAACAGGTGCCGGGAGATGATGGAAACTTTACAAGTGATTTAGATGACATTAACCACGCTTTTCCTCTGACCCACCCAAATTGGGACCCAAACACCACTGCAGGTAAGCAGCGCCTAGCTGTCTACCACGAGGTTCTTATGGGGGGTTTCCGGGCTGCCGTTAGGCACCCCAAAAATTTGTCTGAAGTAACACAGGTAATTCAGGAACCCTCAGAATCCCCAGCAGCCTTTCTGGAACGACTAATGGAGGCATACCGCACATATACTCCCATTGACCCTGAGTCTCTTGAAAACCAACGGGCCATTAATATAGCCTTCGTGGGACAGTCGGCCCCCAACATCAAAAGGAAAATACAAAAAATAGGATTCGAGGGAAAGAACCTATCCGAGCTGATGGAAACTGCTATGAAAACTGTCAATAACCGCGAACTACCAGAAGACAAACAAGCCAAAAACGTAAGCAGAATCCTCCTGGCAGAAGCCCAGGGCCGCATGCCATTGCGCCCTTGGGAAAACAAACCGGATCAGATGAGGAAGCCAGGAAAGCCTCCCCTGCAGAGAAACCAGTGTGCCTACTGCAAGGAAACTGGACACTGGAAGGGTGAGTGTCCCAAAAGAAAGCCCCCTCCAAAGGTTCTTAATCTAGAGGCCTGAGGGCGTCAAGGCTCACCAGTCCCCCCTGAGCCCAGGGTAACCTTAAAAGTAGGGGGACAGCCAGTAGAATTCATGGTCGACACGGGGGCTAGTGACTCGGTTCTAACTGAACCCCTAGGACCTATAACCAAAACTAAAACCCTAGCACGGGGAGCTACTGGAATTGGTGCCTTCTCATGGACTACTAAGCCAAAAATAGACCTGGGAACTAAAACTGTCTCCCACTCCTTCATGGTCATGCCTGAATGCCCGTACCCTTTACTTGGAAGAGACTTGTTATCAAAGATGCAGGCGACTATCCACTTTACTGGAAATCATGCTTACCTGACACCCCAAGTCAATGTGGTAGCCCCTTTAGAGAGAGAATATAGACTTTATGATGATTCTGACAGGGACCCCCCACTCCACTCTCCTGGTATCAGTGGATCAACTGATCAAAGAGATTCCTCAGGTTTGGGCTGAAAACAACTCCCCAGGGCTGGCCAAACACCAACCACCGGTTACAGTGACTTTAAAACCATCTGCTGACCCAATTCAGGTGCGGCAGCACCCCATTGCGCCACAAGCAAGGAGAGGGATCAGTGCCCACATTCAAAGACTCAGGAAACATGGAATACTAGTGCCCTGCCAGTCTCCCTGGAATACCCCCCTCCTGCCAGTGAGGAAGGCGGGAGGGCTGGATTACAGACCAGTCCAGGATTTGAGGGAGGTCAATAAGAGAGTGGAGGATATTCACCCCACTGTCCCAAACCCGTACACTCTTCTGAGCTCCCTGTCACCAGAGCACCAGGTGTATTCAGTACTGGATTTAAAAGATGCATTCTTCAGCATACCTCTGAGCCCACAGAGTCAGCCGCTCTTCGCCTTTGAATGGCAGGACCCGGAAGATGGCTTCAGTGGACAGCTGACCTGGACATGTCTGCCACAAGGGTTCAAGAATTCCCCCACCATCTTTGATGAGACCCTTCATAGGGACTTACGTGAGTACAGGCATCAATGGCCTGATATTTCCCTTCTACAGTATGTAGATGATTTATTACTTGGAGCACCTGATGAGGACATTTGTTTAAAGGCCACTAAGTCCCTGTTAACTCTCTTGGTGGAGTTGGGATATCGAGTTTCCGCTAAAAAGGCACAGGTCTGTGTCCAGGAGGTGACTTACTTGGGTTTCCAACTCAATGGGGGACAACGTTCCCTATCCAAAGCAAGAAAATAGACTATTCTTGGGATTCCCACCCTGCGTACGCCGCAGCAGGTGAGGGAGTTCCTGGGGTCTGCTGGGTTCTGTCGGCTCTGGATCCAAGGATTTGGAGAGATAGCGTGCCCCCTATACGAGCTGACCCAAGGGAAAGAAAAGAATTTTATATGGCCTGAAGAAACAGAGCAGGCTTTCCAGACTATAAAGAAATCACTCCTAGAGGCACTGGCGTTGGCATTACCCAACTTGGAAAAGCCCTTCCAAATATACATTGATGAAAACAAAGGAATAGCCAAGGGAGTCCTTACTCAGACACTTGGCCCATGGAAAAGGCCAGTGGCCTATCTGTCCAAAAAGCTAGACCCAGTGGCCTCAGGATGGCCAAGGTGCCTTAGAATTGTTGCGGCCACTGCTCAACTAGCAAAAGACTCTGATAAACTGACTATGGGACAGCCCCTGACCATCACTACCCCGCATGCCATCGAGGGAGTCTTGCATAGCCTGCCTCACAAATGGATTTCCAATGCCCGGCTAACCCACTACCAGTCTTTATTATTAGATCAGCCCTGCGTTGTGTTTGCTTCTAGCTCGGCCCTCAACCCAGCCACACTGCTGCCTGATCCAGACCTGGAGGCCGAACTGCATGACTGCACTAAGGTGCTTGACCAACAACATGGCCTTCGCCAAGATCTTACGGACGTTCCCTTGCGGGACCCTGATCTCACTCTGTTCACCGACAGGAGTGATTTCATTGAGAATGGCACCAGGTATGCAGGTGCAGCGGTCGCCGCCAAAGATCAGGTCCTCTGGTCACAAGCCCTACCATCTGGAACATCAGCACAATGGGCAGAGCTCATAGCACTCACCAAGGTACTAAGACTAGGGCTGGCAAGGCGGTCAACATCTATACTGACAGCAGGTATGCCTTTGCTACCGCGCATGTACATGGGGCCATCTATCAGGAACGGGGATTGCTCACAGCAGAAGGAAAAACTAATAAAAATCAACAAATATTGGATTTACTGGCAGCTATTTGGCTGCCCACAAAGCTGTCCATCATCCATTGCCCCAGACATCAGTGGTCTGAAACAGTGGAAGCCCGAGGCAATAATCTGGCAGACCAAGCAGCTAAGGAGGCTGCCCTCAGCCTCCCTGAGATCAATTCTGTCCAGCTCCCTGAGTCAACCCTTCCTGAAAAGCCCACCTACACCCCCGAAAATACCCTCCTGCACAAGAAAATTTCTGAAATAAAACAGAAGAAAGGATGCACTATACTTCGAGAGGACTCTCCATTCTCCCTCAGAAACTGGGGGAAGAACTTGTCTGCCAGATCCACCAGACTACCCATTTGGGAGCAGCAAAAATCCAGGAACTTCTGTCTCCAAGGTACTATATACCCCAACTACCCCAGCTGGCTGAATGAATAATGCACACCTGCCAAGCCTGCCAAGCCATTGATGCAGGCAGCTCTGGTAAGACCCACCAAGGTAAGAGAGAAAGAGGCACTATGCCCAGAATACATTGGGAACTGGACTTCACTGAAATTAAGCCCAGCAGATACGGATATAAGTACCTTTTAGTTTTCATAGACACATTCTCTGGGAGAGAGACAGCACAAGTAGTTTCAAAAAAAAAATAACTAACAAGTTAAAAACAATCTATATGAAAATGTACAACATAAAAACAGTGGACTAAACAAAACAAACGAGGGTAGAATTAAAACACAGGCATCTTTCAGCTTCACAAGCTCTCACTAGGATATACTGACACTCCATTTGTTGAAGGAGAATGAACAAAAAATGGGTTGAACGACATGACACTGACAATAGTTTGGTCAAAAGCCTTAGACCTGTGAACGTGAACAAGGTTCTCCTTACGACAAACGCCCCACATCCCATCAGTGATGGCCACACTGCCCTTGGCACTGGGATACTCCCAAAGCCAAGCTTGTAAGTCAAAATCACACACGCCTGGAAGAAAATGAAATCAGAAAGACCAAGGCTTTCCTATATTCCCAGATTAGGTATAACGTCTGGAAGGCAAAGAAAAAAAAGATACGAGAGTAAGATAAACCAAAAGCACCACACCTGTTGTGGTTGAGTTGATTCCAACTCACGGCAACTGCACAGGCTTCATACTACAACTGTGCCATAGGGTTTTCTTGGCTTTAATCTTAGGGAAGCAGACCACCACGTCTTTCTTCCATGGCACCACTGGGTGGATTTGAACTGCCAACCCTTCAGGTAGTAGCCAAGACCAAACTGTGCTACCCAGAAAGTAACATAAGAGGATGAGACTCTGAGGGATCTTGTGAAGATACCATTTGTTCTGTCCACAAGCTCCAGGTCAAATGCCTAAAAGACTGGAACACACTCTTTCCATGTAGTAAAGAGGACTAAACAGAGAAGCTCTCTATCTACTTCCTCTGTGGTACTCATAAGTACTCATACACTTTTATAAACACGGCAAAAGCAGGACCTAAGAAATGGGTGAGAGGCCTGAGTTCGAGGCAGTCCCATGTAGTTTCCTGCTACCCTAGATGCAATGGAAGAGCAGCCAGTTTTCCCAACTCTCTCAAGAATGGAAAATGGGAATGCAAACATGCGGTCTTGACTACAGAGGCCTCTGGTCTGACCCGCATGGACTTAGAACTGAGCATCACATGGAATCAAGTACAGAAGGAGAAAGCAAGGGAAGAGGCAGAACTATTAGAAAGAGCCCTCCTGATCCCTCTCAAAGCCAACAGACCAAAGAAGCCATAAAACTAGTTGGCATGAAGTCAATTCTCACTCACAGTGATCCCCTGTGGATCACAGCACAGCTGTGCTCCACAGGGTTTTCAATGGCTGATTTTTCAAAAGTAGATCGCACTATTCTAATGGCGACTGCTAACCAAGCACTTGACTGCTAATCAAAAGGTCAGCACTTTGCTTTGCAGGGAAAGATCCAGCAGGCTGCTATCATAAAGATCTATAGCTTGAAAACCCTACCAGGCAGTTCTACTCTGTCCTATATGGTCACTCACTATTAGGCAGAATCAACTTGACAGCAGTAGGTCTGGTTTCATGGTTCTAAACTACACAAAAAGTCCCTAGGTGGTACAAACAATTTGCACTTGACTACTGGTGGCATAATGGTTAAGTGTTCACAGCTGCTAACCAACGGTCGGCAGTTCAAATCTACCAGATACTCTTTGGTAACTCTGGGGCAGTTCTACTCTGTCTACAGTGTTGCTGTGAGCTGGAATTGACTCAATGGCAGTGGGAACTAACCTCAACGTTAGCAGCATGAGCCCACCCAGCAGCATCAAAGAAGAAAGGGTTGGCACTTGTCTTCCGTAAAAATTATAACCAAGAAAATCTTACCAAAAACCCTACAGTTCTACTGTACAATCAAGTCTCTTTTCCTTGATCCAAAACAGATATAATATTCAGATCACAAAGAGAGACGTCCACTCATAAGAAAAAAGGACTAGGATATGCTGTTCCTTTTAGAAAATGCAATTTCAGCTCTTTATTCAGTTACAGAGTCTTGGTGGCACAGTGTTTAAGCATTCAGCTGCTAACTGAAAGGTTGGCAGTTTGATTCCACCAGTCGCTCTACAGGAGAAAGATGTGGAAGTCTGCTCCTATGAAGATTACAGCCTTGGAAACCTTACGGGCAGTTCTACTCTGTCCTATAGAATCACTATGAGTCACAATCAACTCAGTGGCAACAGGCTTGGCTTTTTTTAAAACTTAGCTAAGAAGGGAACACTATAGATGGTTCTAGAAAAATAATATTTCATAAATCCACCTGACTGACTGCCTTCTTTGGAATGCTGAGGGAATATTTTACGTACACAGATAGGAACATTTTACATATACAAATATCTCCTTCTCTTCGAAAAACAACTGAATCAAAAGCATGGGGAGAATGCCGGGGAATTGGACAGTTACATTTCTCATGAGGTTTTGTGCATATTCATGTTCCAGAACTACCATTCACCTAGCGTGTAACATAGGATATTTGAAGAAATGGGCGGGTCAACGTCCACATGCCACATTATGAAACTGTTCCTTTCTGAAGCAACACAGCTTCAATCATTGCCTTACGAACAGGGATTTGAAACTTAGTTAAATACAGCAGGGGATCCCAGGAGGCAGTACAATACAAAGATAATAATTTACAAAGTGAAGTTCTGCTCACCTAGGGAAACCAGGTTCCTGTAGTTCTCCAACATCACATCCCTGTACAAAGTCCTCTGAGCAGGGTCCAGGCAGTCCCACTCCTCCTGAGAGAATTCTATGGCCACATCCCTGAATGTCAACAGTCCCTGCAGTGAAAAACATTCTTTTATCCAGGGGCAACGTGGGAGAGTTCTTTTCACAAAAAAGTGACAGGGTCAGCAATCATTCTGAGTAGGAACTCAGACATCTTCAGAGATGGTGATGTGCTCAGAGGCAGCCACTGCAACACTCTTTGTCAAAAAACTCTAAAAGCCCCATGTGCCTTCATTGTGAAAATGCTCTACCACTCAAAACCAAACCCACTGCCATTGAGTCAATTCCAACTCATAGCAACCCTATAGGCAGAGTAGAACCGCCCCACAGTTTCCAAGAAACACTTCCCAAAGTCAAATTGCCAACCTTTTGGTTAGCAACTGTAGCACTTAACCACTACACCACCAGTGTTTCTGAGAACCTTCTAAGGATCTAAAAGAGCAGGCCAGCTTTCAGATTTCCAAAAGAAGCATGTACCATCACTTCAAGTTGATTTTGTCTCATAGGGAACCCATGTGACACAAAACTGCACCAGAGGATTTTCTAGGCTGAGACTTTTATGGGAAAAGAAGCCCCAGGGGTGCAAGTGGTTACCTAGTCGGCTGCTAACCTGAAAGCCTGGTGGTATGAACTCCACTATGGGAGAAAGATGTAATAGCCCGCTTCCACAAAAGATTTACAGCCTTGGAAACCCAATGGGGCATTCTACTCTGTTCCATGGGATCAGTGTGAGTCAGAATTCGCTCTGCAATTGGTTCAGCATTTTTGGTTTAATCTTTATGAGAGCAGATCACAGGTGTTTCTCCCTCCCTCAATGCCACTAAATGGGTTCAAATCAGTTAACTCCTCAGGTTAGCAACCAAACACTTAACAGTTACACCGTTAGGGTGCATTATGTGTATATCACCATGATAAAAAAAAAAAGAAAAAAAGAAAGTGGATTTAACATTGCCATACCTAAACACTATTCTGTATGCGTGAATTAAATTAAATATCTGCCTTAGAGCACGAAACAATCCCTGCAGGGGAGACTGTTGTTGCTGTGTGCCTTGCCTCCAATTTACAATGACCCTAGAAGACAGTATGGAAACACTCCATAAGGTTTCCTTGGCTGTAACCTTCACAGAATCTGATGTCACATCTTTCTCTCATAGAGCAGTTGGTGGGCACCAACCTTCAAATTAGCAGCTGAGCCCTGTGACCACTGGGAATCCAGGACTTCTGCTCTATTTTACTAACATGGAAACAACTCAAAGACACATTCTTCAGAAAAACTGAAGAGTAAAATATCACAGGAAAATACTTACTGAAGAATTTTTCTTAAAAAAATTAATATTTCAGCATGACTTGCAGTAATTCTTGCCTTGGAACTGACAACAGTTGTTCCAGATGAAGACAGCGAGTGACCGTACAGGACATGACTGGCAAGAGAACATTTGACTTCTAACTCCCTGTGGTGCGTCACTGTTTGGAGTCTTATCACAAAATAAATACTAAGAAACTTGTGAGATGCGGCACTCAACAGGACTGCCTTCTTTTTCCCAGTCTCCAAAGTTTCCTGTCTTTTACAGGATGCAGTCTTACTGCTTTTCTAGTGCTCTCTATAAGCAGAAAACATTCCAGTTTTCTTTCTCAAAGAGGTTCCTAGGAACACCCTAGTGGCATGATGGTTAAGTGCTACAGCTGCTTACCAAAACGGTGGCAGTTCAAACCCATCAGGTGCTCCTTGGAAACTCTATGGGGCAGCTGTACTCTGTCCTACAGGGTCGCTATGCATCAGAATCCACTTGATGGCAGCAGGTTTGGCTTGGACTTTTTTTTTTAAGAGGTTCTGCCTTAAATGGGTTCTGGCTTTTACAGGTTTTCATTGTACTTCTACTGTGTGATATTTAAAAGAAAAGAAATGCAATATTTAACAACTCATAGAGTGAAAATTTGGCTCCAGCCTTTCTTATGACAGCGAAGTCTGCTTCTATGTCTTGGCTAAGTTAGAACCATTTTTACTTACAACATCTGCTCCAGGAGAGCCCCCAAGTGAGCCTCATTACCTCCATGGGATGGATGTGCTGTTATGGATTTAAAGAACCTCCTACTATTAGACACAGGAGCCCTGGTGGTACAGTGGCTAAAAAGTCAGCAGCTCAAACCCACCAGCTGTTCCACAGGAGAAAGATGTGGCAGCCTGCTTCTGTAAAGATTATAGCCTTGGGTACCCTATGGGGTAGTTTTACTCTGTCCTACAGGGTCTCTGAGTGCCACAATCCACTGGATGGCAGTGATGGAATTACACAGAGGGAATCAGACAGCACTAACTCAGTAGTCCCTGAATGTTTTACATGGTTAAATGCTGAAGTACTAAGTCAAAGGCCGATGGGTCAAACCCTCCCAAAGGCATCTCAGGGGCAAGCCTGGCAACCTGCTTCTGCCAAGATTGTCTCTTTTTGTGTTTGGATTATTTCAGTCCATATTTTGTTTGCCAACTAACATGGATCTGCATATTACCATTGCTATATAGGATTCCATTGTGTGAATATCAAAAAACTTCATCACTGTACTTTAACAGGCATACGGGTATTTTTCAGCTTGGAGTTATTATGAATGATACTCATATGCACATTCTCGAAACCTGTGTTTTTGTATGAATTTCTGTAACCTATACATGTAAGGTGGGAGACAGATGTAGCAGTCTGCTTCTGTAAAGATTACAGCCTTGAAACCCCATTAAGCAATTCTACTCTGTCCTACAGGGTTACAATGAGACAGCATTGACTCAACAGCAACAAGTTTGGTTTTGGTTGATTTTACTGTTATAAAATTAGATAGGCTCCATATTGAAACCAATAAATCCCTTTTCTAAACTATTTTACTCTAAGCCATTAATATTTTGGAACTAGAAACATACCAACAATTCACTTATTTAGTTTCAAATTTCTTACACAACCAGACAGAAAAGTCTCCTTTTCTACAATTTTATGCTGCTCCACATATTACTATAGTACATAAGTGAGCCACTGCTTTAATGTTGTTCCACAGAGAGCGGACAGAGCATCCAGGTGTGGCTCCTAAACCCTCCCCGCTGGCCAGTCTCACTGAACCCATGGGAGCCACTCCCTATCTCCCAATCAGGCCTAATGTGTGAGTCTCTTCCCATGATGGCCCCCAAATGGGAATCTTTTCACAAGTCCCTTGTTACTATGTCCCGATAATGTGGAATCTGTGTGGAGGTGAGAGGAGACTGAGAGAAGGTCCTGGGTGACGGCAAGCAAATGTGTCAGGGAGGACACAGCAGCGTGAGCTGAGATGAGGAAATGTCAGGAGAACATTTCAGGAAGGACAGACAGAGCAACTAACTGGGAATATGACTGTTACCTGGGAAAGAGCCATTCTGGATGCCTCTTTTTTTTTTTTCCTCCCTCCTGGTTTCATTCTCAGGCAAGATCGGTCTTGAGAAGTCAGTCCTGAGTATGGAAAATAAAATGCTGGTAAATACTTCAAATGAACACAGCTCCTTCCTGTGCCACAACCACACACACAAGGACCTCAACTGGGGAAAGAGGGTCCCTGCTGCCCACTGTCCTATAAGGGACTCAGGGACAACAGCCTCCTACTCAGAGACCAGCAGAAGAGTTTATCGTTCTCCCTGGCGGGGAACCCCTAGCGGTACAGTGATTAAGTGCTCCTGCTGCTAACCAAAATGTCAGCAGTTCGATCTGCCAGGTGCTCCTTGAAAACCCTATGGGGCAGTTTTACTCTGTCTACAGGGTCACTAAGAGTCTGAATCGACTCAACTGCAGAGGGTTTGGTTTTGATTCTTTTTGGTGAAGCCCACACTCCACAGCAGCACGGGAATCCGGGTGGACTATTTTTCTTCACTTTACACTCAGTGAAGTACACATAATAGGTACTCAATAAACCTCAATAAAACTGATATGAAATAAGAAGAAGAACCCTGGAGACTTGGTGGTGAAGTAGTTAAGAGCTCCAGCTGCTGATCAAAACTTGACAGTCTCTAATCATCTGGTCACAGACCAACCCCGAAACTACACCCCATGCAGAGCAGTCCCTTCAGCTCCCTCTAGGAGTGAGGCTGGTTTCACTTTCATAAAATGACCTAGAATCTTGGTGCTAAATGCTGGATGCAGTTCATTATTATTTCAAGTATTTTAACCATTCTAGAATCCAGGCCTCACTCTATTTTAGAAAAATGTCATGGCACGCACACACGCACACACACGCACATTCACACACACCCTGGTTGCCATCAAGCCTATCTGGACCCACAGTGACCCTATACAAGAGAGCAGCACCGTCCTATAGGTTTCCCAAAGAGGCTGGTGGATTCGAACTGCCACTTGGGTTAGCTCTTAACCACTACACCACTACCAGGGTTTCCAGCTCAACTGCTGCCAGCAAATTAAAGAAAATTGGTAGAAACTAGTTTAGGCGTCCCGCTGACATTCAGGATAATAAACTTTGTAGCTCATTAAATACTTTATGCATAGTAACCCCTCCTCCCCTGGGATTTTGACTCCAGTTTCTAAACATGCCATGCATAAAGGTATATGTAATTCCCACTGCACCTGCATAGTATGATTAAAAATGCTGCTGATGTAACTTGTATGAACTCTTACTTAAAAGGAACCTTTCCCCTCAATCTCGCTGTCAGCAGCTGCCGTCGCGATTGCTCCTTTCCTTTCTCAATGAAATAAAAGCGTCTTTCTGATCTTCCACCTAGGTCTCTCGATTGGTGGAAACCAGTTGTGCCGAGTAGAACGTGAGGTTTCTATCCCGAAATCGGGCGAAGTGGGGCACAGGCGCACAGCAGTTAAACTGCGCAGATCAGTAAAGAGTTAAGTAACAAAATGATGCAGAAGGCGGTGTCAACAAAGTCTAAAAGACAGAAAGGCCGGGGTCGGGCCTCGTCGTTATTTTCACCCAGATCCGACTCTGGGTCCCAGCGGATGGACAGGGATTCCTACCATCTCCAGGTGACATAAAGGCGCACTGCGAGGCAAGTGGCTATGGAGGCTTTAACGACCAGAGCGGCCATCAGACCACGGCCTAGGGGAAGGACAGACTCAGACTTAACTGGGCGAGAAAAAACGGAGCCACTCACCAAATAAGCTCTTCACTTCGCTCGATCCGCTTCTGAGAGTGCGCGGAGGGTTCCGGCGGCGATGGCGGCTCCCGGCAAGGGGCGGGCCTGGGAGCCTGACCAGGACTGCGTTTCTACCCTCTACACAGTCACTGCCCACTGTTGCTTCATTAAATACGTTCTAATTGCTCGAGCTCAGACGTTCGTAGGTTCCATCCCTGCCCCACACCGACCGCCACCACTGATGTCCCAGCCGCCGATTTGTTGCACTCCTTCACTAGCTGGGCACACATATCAACCAGGTCGCGAAAAGACCTTTGACTTGAATGGTTTCCGTTCAAGTGTGACCCGTACCATTCCAATCTCTTACCTTAAATTGTCTGACACGGTAACTTAAATTAGGGAAGAGTCAGCCCAGATACACAAAACCCCACAGACTTCCAAAACAATCCAACAGCAGGAAACCGCTGACTTCCGGAATACAAAGCCCAGGGAGCACCGGTGGGGGGCGTGGGAAGACCAGGACCCATCCCTTCACCAGCCCGGTACCAAGTTCCGCTTGTCGCGCCCCACTCAGGCCCCGCCCCCTTGCTGTTTCCTCCCCGCCTTCTCGCGGTACCTGCCCGGGCCGTGCCACTCTCCGAGCCGCGTCCCTTGTTGGTTGGCCCCGCCCAGGCCCCGCCCCACGCTGGTGCGACTTCTTCCGCCGCGCGATTGCGCAGTTTACTGCAGACGCGGAAGCGAATTGCCCGCATGTCATAAAGCGGTAGGGTTCGTTCCTTGTGGCTTGAAAAAAAGCATTCGCCTCGCTGTCCCAGGCTTCCACAACTGGAGTTAGGGTTCGCTCCATATATTAAGTTCCCCGCACCAGCCCTTTGCACTCCCTTAGATCCCGGCGCAGGCGTGAGACACTCCGAGCCCTGGTTGCTCTACCGTAGGCTGGCCATCCGCGTCCATTTCGGCGTAAAATCGCGCTGAAGCGGTCCGGGTCCTGACCCTTCTGCCCTCGGACTGTAAGACACCGCCTGCCGCCTCGCGGCTTTCTCGTCCCCCGGTTCTCCCCTCGGGCATCTCATTCCATCCCTCTATACGTGTGGGCGAGGGGTTCGGGAGAAGGAGACACTTCCGGAGAGAGAAATAGAGAGAAAAGACGACCGAGGAAGATCATAAACGGATGACAGTAGAGTGTGGGAGAGGGATTTGCAAAAAACAATTTGAGAGTGAAAGAGAATAAGCCGAGAAAGTTGCAGGGAGAAGAGAAAATAGAAAAATGTGAAGACAGGGAGGATCTTCAGAGAGTGAGAGGGAGCCAACCAGGGAGGGGGCCTTAGCATTAAGAGTGGGGTGCAGTGGGAGTGGGAATTTCAGACATAGTTGGGAGAGAGGATGGAAGAGTTAAGAGTCATGACAGATCTGGGCGACTTTGGTGCAGAAAAGAGTGCAAGGGAGGACAGAAGAAATGAGAGGGAAGTCAGCCATAGAGAGGAGGCGTCATAGGTAGGGCAGAGGGGGAACAGAGGTGAGTTCAGAGAGAATCGTTTAAGTATACGGAGAAGACAATCAGAAATTGGAGGAAAGAGCAACAAGAGTTGAAACAGGAAGGACTGAAGCAGAACCGGTGTAGGAAATGTGAAGAGAAGGGGAGAAACAGCAGGAGAAGAGTAGTGGAGAACAAAACGGGAGAAGCTGAGGGGGAAGGGAACAGGAATAGAAACACAGGCGACATCAAAGGTATATGGAGTGAGAGAAGGAGACACATAGCCTTGGCAGAAAGAGGGCTACTCGATATGGATGAGTTATGATGTATTTATTTATAATTTTAATTTCTAATCAGTTTAAAATTTATTTGGAGTACCAAGATGTTACAGTCATCTAGTGCTACTGTAACAGAAACACTACAAGTGGATGGCTCTAACAAAGAGAAATTGACTTTCACACAGAAAAAGTAGGCTAAAAGTTCAGCTCTAGGGGAAGTATTTCTCTGTTGGTTCTGGAGGAAAGTCTTTGTCATCAGTCTTTCCCTGGATTGGGAGCTTCTGAGGCACAGGGACCCGGAGTCGTCTTCTGCTCCTGATGGTATGAGGTTCCTGATTCTCCCTTTGCTTTTATCTGCCAAGAGATTGCTTGAAGACACAACACAGTCTAACAGGTCGAGTCCTGCCTCACCAACACAGCTGCAGCCCATCCGTCCTTAGTAGCATCTTAGAGACAAGATTTACAACATAAAGGAAAAGGACACAATACCAAACATCATAGCCCAGACAAGTTGATACACACATTTTTTTGAGGGAGGTAATTCAGTCCATGACAATAGATGAGAAAGAAATGAAAAATCCCTATCTTTAAGGCATGTGCATTTTATGATTGTTAGAAGACAACATCCATCAAAATCCCTGCAACCAGAAGGCAGTGACTTTGTCAGTCAGTTTGGGGTCACCAGCCCTTGTCCTGGGATCGGTGGATGGGGGAAGAAATGGAACAAGAAATTACTGACTTAGTTACTCTTGCTTCTCTGCATGGATTGCTGCCAGGGCGAAGTCTAGAACCTGAAGGGGCAGTTCAGTCCATGCAGATCCCCCTGCTGCAGCAGAGTGTGGGCTTCACCAGGAGGGGAAGGTGATAAACTTACCTGTTGGTCTCGGTGTAGGAGGTTATTGTCCCTCATGGGGCAGTGGGCAGCAGGGACAATCTTTCCCCTAGTGAAGGGTAAGCCAGACTGAATACCACTCCTGCCTGTTCACCCCTGCCTCATTCCAGGAAATTCTCCCATTGCTGCACCCGAAACCAAGCCACTTCCCTTTGCTGCACTCAGCATCAAATATACCCCGCTCCACCCAACCTGGAAAACCTCACCCCATAAAAGCCTGCTCAGCTTCCCCTTTCAGGCCAGTTGTTGGAGATCTGTAAGTCCCCGCTGGCCCGCTGGCATTACTGCAATAAACAGCTGCTGCTTCTCCTTGGGTGTCGGTTGATTCCCCACAACATTATGGTTCCCTGACCAGGAAACCAACTGTACTGGCCCCTTGAGCCAACTGGCCTCCCCAGCTCAGGTGCGTGTGTCCAGGCCTGACAGGGATGAGTAGGATGGCGCCACCTGACATTCTTTTTTTTTTTCTTTTTTATTTAACATAACTGAGAGAAAATGTACATTCCCGTATAAATTTACATGCCCACCTATATGCAGCTTCCACTGCTCTCCCTGTCCGATGACAGCACACTATTCCTCTCTGCTCCATATATGTCTCATCCTCCCAACAGCCTCCTTTCCCCTCCTCTCCACCCACTCTCCTTCCTCTAGCCAGAGGTCAGCAGGATTATATCCTATAGATGTATAGAACCATAAAGTGCATCCAATATATGGTCACTCTGCATTGCCAAGTCCAATCCATTCCTGTCCAAAGAGTGGAACTTTGTTATAATTTATGGGTAAGAGCAGCATCAGGGCCGGGGGCCATGCTCTCAGGGGAACCCCAAAACCGCTAGACCATCAATTGAGGTCTTTTAGTGGAGATCTCAGGATGCACCCCTTTTTATTCTTGTGTTGCCAGTGAGACTCAACCATCATGGCTATCACTGGTGATGGCTGGGCACCATCTGGCTCTTCCAGTCCCAAGTCAATGAAGGTACCCACTCTTGCGGGTCTCTCTGTCTTCTAGGTTGTCTTTACCGCATGTCATTTTGGCCCTCGGTGAGCATCGATTCCTACTGAGTTGGGACCATTTGCTGTGTCCTCGGATGGCAGCTTGGCAGCTTTTAAGACCCCAGACACCACTCACCAATGTGGGGTGCAGAGAGCTCTCTTCGCAAAACGCTAGTTGTACCAGTTGGCCTCGATTTTGCTTAAGAGCATGGTCCCCTGCCCCCTGCCCCAGCTACTCTATCCTTGCAATATTGGGTTAAGATGGAAGGAGTACTCAAATTATGCTGGTCCACTTAATGTTGATCTTGTTTCTAATGTGTGCTATCACCGCTTTCTCCCTACCAGATTTCTAGCAACTATCTTAACTAAACCCTCCCCCCCTCACCCTCCCTCCTTCCCCTCTCTTGCAGCTGTCGAAGAGTCTTTTCTTCTATACACAAGTCTGTTTTTGAGAACTCATGTTTTAGAGGTCTCATACAGTATTTGTCCCTTTGTCGCTGACTACTTGCACTCAACATAATGTCTTCCAGTTGAAACCAGGTTAGGAGATGTTTCCTGGAATCATCGTTATTCTTTATCATTGCGTAGTGCTCCATTGAGAATATGTACCATAGTTTACCTATCCATTCTTCTGTCGTTGGGCATCTGGGTTGATGCCATCTTTTTGCTATTGTGGACTGTGCTGCAATAAACATTCTGGTACATGTGTCCGTTGGTGTGAAAGGCCTTGATTCTGTAGGATATATTCTAAGTAGTGGAATTACTGGGTCAAATGGTATGTCGATGTCCATTTTTTTAAGGAAGTGCCAGATTGCTTTCCAAAGAGGCTGGACCATTTTGCAACCCCACCAACAGTGTAGGAGGGTTCCACTTTCTCCACAGCCTCTCCAGCATTTGTTGTTTTGTGTTTTCTGGATCATGGCCAATCTTGTTGGGGTGAGATGGTATCTCATTATCGTCTTGATTTGAATTTCTTTAATAACTAAAGATCGTGAACATGTCCGCATGTGTTTTTTGGCTGCCTGGATCTCCTCTTTAGTGAAATGTCTGTCCATCTCCTTTGCCCATTGCTTAATTGGATGGTTTATCTTCTTATTGATATTTTGTAGTATCTTACAGATTATGGAGATCAGGCGTCGGTCTGACATAGAGTTGCCAAGTATTTTTTCCCATTCCGTGGGTGTTCTTTTAATTCTATTAATAAAGTCTTTGGATGAGCAAAAGTGTTTGATTCTTAATAGTTCCCATTTATCTATTTTCTCTTCTGTTGATTGTGGTTTCTTTGACAGATTTTGGAGTCTGTCCTCATTATGTATTAAAACTTCCATTGTTGTTCCTACCTTTTCTTGTATAAGCTTTATCATTTTAGGTTTGATATTTAGGTCTTTTATCGACTTGGAGTTGGTTTTTGTGTAAGGTGTAAGATATGGATCTTGATTCAGCTTATTGCAGATGGATAACCAATTTTGCCAGCACCATTTGTTGAAGAGACTGTTTTTACCCCAGTTTAATGTCTTAGGGCCTTTGTCGAATATCAGCTGTTCATAGGTAGATGGTGTCATCGCTGGGGTCTCAATTCTGTTCCATTGATCCATCTGTCTGTTCTTGTACCAATATCAGGCTGTTTTGACCACTGTGGCAGTGTGGTATGTTCTAAGGTCGGGTAATGAGAGGCCTCCCAGTATGTTCTTCTTCTTTAGTAGTACCTTACTTATCCGGGGCCTCTTCCCTTTCCAAACAAAATTGGTGATTTGTTTCTCCACCTCATTAAAAAATGATGCTGGAACTTGTATTGGGATTGCATTATATAAATAAATTGGTTTGGGTAAAATAGACATTTTCACAATGTTAAGTCTTCCTATCCATGAGCAGGGTAGGTTTTTCCATTTATCTAAGTCTCTCTTAGTTTCTTGTATTAAGGGCTTGTAGTTCTCTTTGTAAAGGTCTGTTGTTTCTCTGGTTAGATTAATTCCTAGGTACCTTATCTTCTTAGGGGCTATCGTAAATGGTATTGATTTGATAATTTCTTCCTTAACAGTCTCGTTGTTGGTATAAAGGAATGTTACTGATTTACTTATGTTTGTCTTGTATCCTGAGACTTTGCTGAACTCTCCTATCAGTTTGAGTAGCTTACTTATAGATTCCTTGGGGTTCTCTGCATATAGAATCATATCATCTGTGAACAGGGAGATTTTAACTTCCTCTTTGCCGATGCAGATGCCCTTTATTTCTTGGTCTTGTCTAATTGCTCTGGCTAGAACTTCTAGCAGAATGTTGAATAGGGGAGGTGAGAGTGGGCATCCTTGTCTAGCTCCTGATCTCAAGGGAAAGTCTTTCAGTCTCTCTCCATTCAGGATGATGTGGGCAATTGGCTTTGTATAAATGGCCCTTATTGTGTTGAGGAATTTGCCGTCTATGCCCATTTTGGTAAGAGTTTTTAGCATGAATGGGTGTTGGACTTTATCAAATGCCTTTTCTGCATCAGTGGACAAAATCAGGTGATCCTTGTCCTTTGTGTTATTTATGTGGTTAATCACATGAATTGTTTTTCTGATGTTGAACCAGCCTTGCACCCGAGGTGTGAATCCCACTTGGTCATGATGGATTATTTTCTTGATAAGTTGTTGTATTCTATTGGCAAGAATTTTGTTGAAGATTTTTGCATCTAGATTCATGAGTGATATCGGTCTGTAGTTCTCTTTCTTTCTTGGGTCTTTCCCTGGCTTAGGTATCAGGGTTATGCTGGCTTCATAGAATGAGTTTGGGAGTACTCCATCCCTTTCTATACTGTGAAATACTCTCAGTAGTATTGGAGGTAACTCTTCTCTAAATGCTTGGTAGAATTCTGCAGTGAAGCCATCTGGACCCGGACTTTTTTTGGTTGGCAGTGTTTTGATGATATTTTCAATCTCTTCCTTTGTGATGGGTTTATTAAGTTGTTCTGCTTCATGTTGTGATAGTTTAGGTAGGTGGTATGAGTCAAGGAATTGGTCCATTTCCACTAGGTTTTCAAATTTGTTACAGTACAGTCTTTCATAGTATTCTGTTATGATATTTTTTATTTCTGTTGCATCTGTGGTGACAACTCCCCTCTCCTTTCTAATTTGGGTTATTTGTTTCCTTTCCTGCTTTTCTTTAGTAAGTTTAGCCAGCGGTTTGTCAATTTTGTTGATCTTTTCAAAAAACCAGCTTTTGGTCTTTTCAATTTTTTCAATTGTTTTTCTATTCTCTAATTAATTTAGGTCTGCTCTAATCTTTATGATCTCGTTTCTTCTGGTGCCCGAGGGTTTCCTCTGTTGTTCTCTTTCTACTTGTTCAAGCTGTAGAGTTAGTTCCTTGATTTGGTTTCTTTCTTCCTTCCAGATGTGTGCATTTATGGAGATAAACAGACCTCTGAGCACTGCTTTGGCTGTATCCCATAGGTTCTGGTAGGAAGTGTTTTCGTTCTCATTGGAAGCCATGAACTTCTTTATTTCATCCTTGATTTCCTCTATAACCCATGTTTTTTTGAGCAAGATGTTGTTCAGTTTCCAAGAGTTCCACTTTCTATCTATGTTTTTTCTGCTATTGATTTCAACTTTGATGGCTTTATGATCTGAGAAGATGCTTTGCAGTAATTCAGTGGTATGGATTTTGTTGAGCATTGCATTATGGCCTATCACGTGGTCAATTCTGGAGAATGTTCCATGTGCACTGGAGAGAAACCATGTAAATGTAATGTATGTGGCTAGATCTTTATTCAGAATAAACCTTAGGAGTCACTTGAGAATTCATACTGGAGAAAGGCCTCATAAATGTAACAACTGTAGTAAGATTTTTATCAGGCCTTCACAACTTCTGGATCATGAGAGAATCCATACTGGAGAGAAACCCTACAGATGTAATGAATGTGGCAAGGCCTTTACTGTGCACTCATGCCTTACTTGACATCAGAGACTCCATAATGAAGAGAATCTTTATAAATGTAATGAATGTGGTAGGGCTTTTATCAGTTGTTCACACCTCTGGGATCATGAGAAAATTCACACTGGTGAGAAACCTTACAAATGTATAAAGTGTGGCAAGGCTTTTAGGCAATATTCTGACCTCAGGATTCACAAAAGCATTCACACTGGAGAAAAACCTTACAAATATGATGAGTGTGACAGAGCCTTTATTGTGCATTCATTTAAGCCTTACTAACCATAGAAGAATTCATACTGGCGAGGAACCTTTCAAATGTAATGAATGCAGCAAAGCCTTTACTCATCTTTCAAATCATATTAGACATCAGAAATACATACTAAAAAGGACCAGTGTAAATCTAATGTATCTGTCAATGCTTTTATCCAAAGTTCAGGTCTTGGGGATCATCAGATAATTCACAGTAAAGAGAAAACTTATAAATGTAGTGAGTGTGGCAAATCCTTTACTATGCATTCAAGCCTTTCTGATCATAAGAGAAGCCATACTGGAGAGACACCTTACAAATGTCATGAGTGTGGCAAATTCTTCACTGTGCTTTCAAGCATAAGAGAAGCCATACTGGAGAAAAACCATACAAGTGTAATGAATATGAAAAAAACCTTGACCCATTTTGTAAACTTGACTAGACATTAGAAACTGCATGCTGAAAACGAACACTGTAAAACTAATGCGTGTGTCAACACTTTTATCCAACACTTAAGCCTTGGGGATCATGTGAAAATTCATACTGGAGAGAAGGCTTACAAATGAATGTGATAAGTTTTGTTTTTTATCAAATGGTTCATACCATTGGATACATGAGAGAAAAATTACTGATGAGGAACCCTTCAAATGTAATGATGTCATAAATCACTTAGTCACTTTTCACAGTGGACTATATAGCAGAGACAGTATACTGCAAGGAACTAAGCTTCTAGTCCATAAAGGTTAAAAACCCTTTGTTGTTAGGAACCATGAAGTCAATTTCCAACTTGACAACCCCACGTCACAGTAGAACTGCACTGTAGGGTGTTCTAGGCTGTAATCTTGATGGAAGCAAATCACCAGGTCTGTCTGCCATGGAGAAGACTGGATTGGTGCCAGCCACCAACCTTTCAACAAGCACTTAGCTGTTGTACCACTGTCGCTCCTGTAATCAACTGTAGGTATGAAATGCTGCAGTATAATTAAAAGCCAAAGTCATCTGAAATTTATGGTAGGTATCAAAAGCACAAGGACATCTATAGAAAGGTCCAATATTTTTCAGCTTACACTATTCAACTATGTCAGAGTTCTTGAAAAGGCTTATTATTTTGGATGACTTTCAACCTGAGGTTTGAAACTGCTATCACAAATCTTTCATGTGTTAGGAAACCCTGGTGGTGTAAATGTCATGGTTGGAATGGTGTCCCCCAAAAAATGTGTGCAGCCACGTGGCTGGGATATGGTTCCCAGTATCTTGGGACTGTCCTCCATTGTGTGGTTTTGCTAACCTGTATGTTAAAGGATTAGGGTGGGGCTGTAAATTCCTGCTGTAGGGGGAGTTTCCCTGGCATATGGCTTGCCCCACCCTTAATGCTTTTAGCTTGCAAGGAATAAAAGGAAAAAGAAACAAAGGACAATTTGAGAACCTCGCTACCATCAAGCAAGCAGCACCGGGAGCAGAGCGCATCATTCAGACCAGAGGTTCTTGCGTCAGGACGCTCCCTGGACAAAGACTGATGCAATACCGGACTTTCCTCCAGAGCCGACAAGGGGAAAGCCTTCCCCTGGAGCAGACACCCTGAATATGGACTTGCAACCTACTGGACTGTGTAAGAATAAATCTTTCTTTGTTAAAGCCATCCACTCTGTGGTATTTCTGTTAGAGCAGCCCTAGCTGACTAAAACAGATGACTTTCAACCTGAGGTTTGAAACTGCTATCACAAATCTTTCATGTGTCAGGAAACCCTGGTGGTGTAAGTACTATGACTGCTAAACAGAAAGTTGGCAGTTCAAATCCACCAGGCATTCCCTGGAAACTGGAGGATAGTTCTCCTCTGCCTTTAAGGTCACTGTGAGTCAGAATAGACAGCAGGGAGCTTTTTTTTCCCCCTGGTTTCATGTGACAATTTGATGGTTGGTGGGAATGGACTGATATGGTCACCGAATTTCAGATCTGGTGTAAATTTGAAGAATAAATTAGAGACAGCTTGAGGATAGACACAGAATATTTTAGATCATCACAACATGTCTTCAGGGCTTTCCAGCTTTGTTGGTACAAAAGAGAGTCACTGTTAATTATAGGAAATGATTGTACTACCAGGTGATCAAGAAACAAAGGTGAACAGAGACTTGAGAGACAGATTTTCATAGCATCAGAATCATAATTTACCAGGGACTGCTAATGAAGAAATAATGGGGGAGAAATGATGCTCTCCTTTGTCAGGATTCCTCCTACTTAGTGTCCTCCCTGGGAAACCCTCGTGGCATAGTGGTTAAGTACTATGTTTGCTAACTGAAAGGGCTGCAGTTTGAATCCACCAGGTGCTCCTTAGAAACTATGAAGCAGTTCTGCTGTGTCCCACAGGGTTACTATGAGTCATAATCAATGGCTCTGGATTTGGTGTTTTGTTCTTTAGTGGCCTTTTTAATTTTTTAGCCTCCTCACTGGAATCATTTGAAGAGATGAATATTCATGAGTTCTCCTTAAAGTGAGCATACTCACTGTGGATAAACTGGGAACTTGTATGTTCGTTTCCCCAAAACTTTCAGTTAATTTGCCCTCAAAACCACAGAGAGCGATTAGACCTTCATGCAAAGTTTGGTTTGGATATTAATGGTGATGCTGCACAGCAAATGGAGTGTGAGAATGCTTCATAAGTAATGAGAGCTGGGCGGGCTTCACAAGCTGATACGAAATGCCTAAAGAGATGGGGATAGCCAACTGGTGTGTGCTTCTATGGTAGTTCGGAGGTGGGGTTGGAGTGAGAGTATTGTTTGCGGTTTGAAGTCCTATTAGCACCAGAAGGGAAGGAGCACTTCACCTTTTCTACCAGCTTGCCTCAACAGGGGTGGAAGAAGAAGAGGCTGAGCCTTAAAAGCTGTCAGTAGTCAAACACCGTTAAGTGGAGTCAGATTCTGTAATACAATGCTCAGCCTTTGCTCTTAAAGTGCTATAATTTCCTTCAGCTACTATCTTACTAGGAGGCCCTGGCTGATACAAATGTTTCAACACTTCAAGGTCAGTGATTCAAACCCACCCAGAGGCACCTTGGAAGAAAGCCCTGGCGATCTACTAGACATAACAATAGCAACCATCCAAAATGAAACCTAGAGAGGAAAGTGACTCCAAATATGTACACATCAGTGACTTGTGGAAGAGAAGGGTTAGGAACAGAATTCTAAAAAAAAAAAAAAAAAAAAAGCGCTACTTTTTAAGCAACAGTTGGAGATAAGAAGTAATCCCCTGGCTTAGCCCTCCCATGGAAACCCTGGTTGCTAGTGGGCTACTAACCACAGGACAGGTTTACTCTGTCCTATACTGTTGCTACGAGTTGGAATCTACTCCACGGCAACAGGTTTGGTTTGGGTATGCAGCACACAGGTCTTGTCTTAGGAAAGTCTTAGGAAGTGAACACAAGGTGAGTCTTGCCTTCCAGCTGTATACAATAGGGCAACAGGATGAAACAGCAGTCTTGCATTTCACATTTCAGTCTACTTCTCCTACACAGACAGCTCTAGTGCTTTCTTAAATAGCCAGCCAGCCAAGTGCCGTCGGTTACATGAAATTTAATGTAACGACACTAGTAGATTCAATCACTTCCTCGCATGGACCTTCCCAACGACATCTCAGCGTCCCAGCGGCGTCTCACTCATAGCTTGCAAGCCTCCACCCACTCGCAAAAGTAGTTTCGATTTAAAACTTTTCAACTTGTTAAGAGGAAAACATTGCAGCTTTGAACATAAGTGTCCACACAACTCTAAGCTTTTACCTTAAACTGTTAGAAACATTAAGCACAAACAGGAATGAGAGTCACTGTTCATATAACACTAACGAAATGCAAAGGTTTCCACACCGGGAAAGTAAAGGTACCCTGAGAGAAGACGCATGGAGCTGCTGGCCCCGCCCCGCCCCGCCCCAGGCACCACCCTCTGTTCACCGCCCGGATGAGGCACAGCTTCTCGCCCCGCCCCCTGCCGATTGATCCCGCGGTCATGCGCCGGGGGCTTGGTCTTTGGCGCGCGCCTGCGCAGTTTGCTGCAGCTGTAGAAGAAAATTACAGAAAGCCAAGGTCACTCTGAGGTAAATTTCTTCAGGTTTAAATCCCCTTTTTGCGGTCCCAGTCCTCCACACCCCCGGCCCAGGGGTCTCTCCGGACGTTAAAGTCCACACACCAGCCCTTCTTACCTCCTCAAATCCCGGTGTGGGCGTGAGATGGGTCGGCCTTCCGGCGGCCGGGATATACGCTTTGGTTTCGGTTTAAAATCGCTGGGAGACCGGAGCTCACCTCGGCCCTTCGCCTTGCGACGGTGTAGACACCGCTCATAGAGTTGTGTGTTTGCTTAAAACCCTTCCCTTACCCGCGCTCCTGCTGAGGTCTATGAAGTCCTCACCAGGAGATGGAAACACCACAGTTGTCCTTCACCCTACACACCAGTCTCCTCCCACCTGGAGGAGGGCGCCAGCCTCGCATCCACTCTGAGACCCCACCTCTCGTGAGACCCTGTCCTTCAGTCTTAGGCTTGGTCCCACCGCCCCCACTTCGCAGGCATTGCTTCTTTGCTGACTTCTGTGTTGGGAGAGGGGATCTTGGTGTGTCCTCTGAGCCCCCTGGGCACTCCCGTCCCCATTCCCACCTCCTGGAAGATGGGCTCTTCCTGGGCAGCGGGCATCTCATTCTATCCTTGTGCACATGGGGACAAGGGGATTTGGAGAAGCAAGAGCAACTGGCAGAGAAATAGAAATACTAAGAGGAGAAAAAGAAGACTGAGGGAGAGCCATAAGCAGATGGCAAAATAGAGCCTGACGGAGGGACTTGCTAAGAGATAGTAATAGTGAAGGAGAATAAATAAGAAATTGTCAATAAAAGAAAACAAAAATCTATAAAAAAGTGGGAGGGGACTCTCCAGAGAGATGAAGGGGAGAAAAATAGGAGGGTGGGGGTCCCTAGCCATAGAAGTTGATTGGTGGGTGAGGGAGCGTCATTTCAGACAGAACAGAGAGAAGAGGGAGGCGTTGGAGCCTTGGCAGGCAGAGAGACTTGATCCTGAGACAAAAAGGCATGCGACGGTGACTCGGAGATCAGGAGTGCAGGAAGAAGAACAGCTGAGAGGGAACTCAGCAAGTTGAGAGTACCAGAAAGTACCAGAAGTGAGCAGAAGGGGTGTATCATGAGAATGAAGAGGAAGCAGGTGGGGACTGTCAGAGAGACTGGGGAAAGCGCACAAGAGGTTAAATATAGAAAAGGAGAAATAGGGAAGGAGAGAGTAGGGACGGAAATGAGATACTAAAGGAGGAGAAAGACTCAGAGAGGGACCCAGATCCAGATGAGCAGGGAGCTGATTGTTTACAGATGATTAAATTGTGACGTCTTGATTGGTGCCTTTATAATACCAGAGGGAAACCTTTCAAGTGTAATGAATGTGACACCTTAGTAGCCATAAGAAAATGTTTACTGAAAAGGAGCATTGTAAATATATCTGTCAGTGCTTTTATCCAAAGCTCTAAACTTGAGGGTCATGAAATAACTCACAGTAAAGACAAAACTCACAAATGTAATGAGTGTAGTAAAGATTTTAATTCCTTCTCAAACTTCATTAAACATAAGAGAATTCATACTGGAGAGAAACCATATACATGTAACATACGTGGCAGAGTTTTTAGATGTCTGTCTAAAATGAAGACCAAAGAATTCATACTGGAGAAAAACCTTATAAATGCAACGAGTGTGGTAAGGCGTTTTATCAGACATTCTCACCTTTGGAGTCATGAGAGAATTCATACTGGAGAAAAGCCTTACAACTGTCATGAGTGTGGCAAAGCCTTTAGCCATCTTTCAAATCTTACTAGACATCAGAAAATACATACTGAAAAAGGACATTGTAAATTATCTGTGCTTTTACCCAAAGTCCAAATGTTGGGTATCATCAGGTAATTCATAGTGAAGAGAAACCTCACAAATGTAATGAGTATGGCAGACTTTAGTTCCTTCTCAAACTTCATTAAACATAAGAGAATCCATAATAGAGAGAAACCATATACATGTAATGTTTATGGCAAGGTCTGTATTGGAAATTCACACGTCAAGACACACCAGAGAGTTCATACTGGAGAAAAACCTTACAAATCTAAACAGTGTGGTAAGGCTTTTACCACATGCTCACATCTTTTGGGTCATGAGAGAATTCACACTGGTAAATGTAATGAGTGTGGCAAAGCCTTAAGCCATCTTTCAAGCCTTACTAGACATCAGAAAATACATATTAAAAAGAAACTTTGTAATCTATCATATCCATCAATGCTTTTATCCAAAGCTAAAACATTGGGCATCATCAGATAGTTTATAGCAAAGAGAATGCTTATGGATGTAGTAAGTGTGACAAACACTTTACCTTACATTGAAGCCTTTCTAGTCTGTAAGCCATACTGGAGAGAAACCTTACAGATATAAATATAGCGAAACTTCTACCTGTTTAGCAAACCTCACCAATGCATCACAAAATGCATAATGAAAAAGAACATTGTAAATCTAATATATGTGTCAGTGCTTTTATCCAGAACTCAGTCCTTGAGGATCATAAGAAAATTCATACTGGAGAGAAACCTTCCTCCAGAGCTATCAGAGAAAACCTGACTCTGGAGCCAGTGCTCTGAGTTTGTACTTCTAGCCTATTGGACTGTGAGAGAGGAACTTTGTTAAACTCATCCACTTGTGATATTTTTGTTATAGCAGCACTAGATGACTAAGACAGTGTGTGTACATTTGTTAGAATATAAACAGTGAGTAGGTTTCTCTCTTAAGACATTTTGTTTCTCACTCCATTTTTTCTTTTTATTTCACGTTTTTTTGTTTCTGTTCCTTTATATCCTGCTATTTCTTCAGTCTCCTGTCTGCCTGCACCCTCTCTACACTGCTCCCAAATTCTCTTAGCTTTACCTCATTCTTTCTTTCCCTTTTTGGTTCTACTCACCTTTCCAGTTGTGCTGTTTCCACTTTTCCAGTGTATCCCTTGCTCTTTTTTTTGTTTGTTTAATTTTTTTCTGTCTCCCTGTTTTCTCTGTTCTCCTTTTGTTATCTCTCTTTTACATGTTACTTCTCTCTTTCTGTATTGTTTTGCATCAACATTTTTATTTTAGCTTGACTCTCTCTGCTTTGTATTTCCCTCATCTTCCCTCTCTCCAGTCATCTGCTGTTTCCCCTGCTACTTCCCACCCTGTATCTTTCTTTGCATTCTACTTTATTCTTTTTTGATTTCTTCCCTTAGTTAATCCCTACCTACTTCCATGTCTCAGGTTTCTGTGTCTCCTACAAATACATTTTATCTCTTGTTTTTTTCTCTATCCTACTGCTAATTTTTGTACTTTCTCGTATATTCTCTGAGGGAACTCTGTGCCTGGGATTCAAGGACGTCATTGAGAGAATTCTGTCCCTGGAATTCACAGAGGTCGTCTTATCCCGTGATCAGACCTCACCATTAGCTGAAAACAGCCTGCTGTGTATGTCCCACAGGTATGACCAAAAACAGCCTGACATACCCCACCTGGTATAAACGTAAAGCCGTAAATAACTTTTGTGTCGGCCACCCTCACCGCTTTATTGGAGCTTTCTGCTATAAAACCGTAAATAACTTTTGCTTCATTCATCCCTCACATCATCAGAACTTTAAAACTATAAAAACTGTCCCCACCCACTATTGGGTGTGCTGAACCACATCTTGGTTCAGACCCCCCTTCTCTTCAAATAAACTTCACTGGACTCTTGAACTGGTGTGTCTCTACCTCTTGTTTTGTGCCGGTCTGTTCCCAACATTCTCTTACTCTTACTCCATATTTTAGTCCATATTTTCCTTGCTCTTACTCTGTATTTTCCTTCTCATTTATCCTACAATTTCTACTTGTTATCTTTCTGGGTCCTTCCTGATTCCCTTCTCTGAGTACACTTATTTATTCTTCTCACTGTGCTTTCTTTCTTCTGTCTCTCAGTCTCTTCCTATTTCCCTGAGGCCTTTCTTTTTTATTCCTCTTTTTGATGCTCACTGTTTTATATCTCAGGATCTTAGTTTCTTCACCTCTTCTGTACTTATCCTTCTCTATTTCTCTGCCCCTCTTCTGTTTTATTCCTTCTCTTTGTATGATTCTTATTATATATCCCCTCTTTCTCTCACCTCTCAATTCAGTTCAAATTCTAAACACATTTCTCACCTCTCAATTCAGTTTAAATTCTAAACACATTTCCTGAGAACTGCAAAATAATAAAACTTAAATAGATAAACAGTGTTTTCATTCAAACTTTTTGTAGGCTCAGATATCTGCTCAAATACAAATGTCTCATATGCTTCCCATTTGCATAATGTAAGCTCAACATGTATACAGTGAGGTCAAAGAGCATATGTGTACATGCAAGCACATACACATAAGTGTATACACAGATGTACACACACACAGCTCAGTACATTAGCAATTCTTAAAGTACACAATCGAAAAAATGAAATTTTATAATCTAAATGAGGATAAAATAATGAAGACAGTCAATGTAATGAAACCATAAAATACTGTTAAGATATACCTTAATGCTAAAAAACCCACAGCCATCAAGTCAATGCCAGCTTATTGTGACCCATATTCAACACTAATGTAAGAAGCTGATTTATAACTAGAGTGAGATCTTATGTTACCATTATTTCAATATATAATTTATTAAAATGTAAAGGCAAGATTTGGCAACTACATGCTGGACCAACATCTGATCTTCATCATCTACAATGTACTGCAAAATATCAGCAATAAAAAGATAAATAACCCAATTAAGCAATGAGTAAAGGAGATGGACAGATGCTTCACCAAAGAGCATTTCCAGGCAGCAAGAAGATGCATAAGGAAATGCTCATGATCATTAGCTATTAGAGAAATTCAAATCAAAACTATAGTGAGATACCATCTCACCCCATCAAGGTTGGCTGTGATCCAAAAAGCACAACAAATGCTGGAGAGGCTTTGGCAAGATTGGAACTCCCCTTCACTGCTAGTGGGATTACAAAATTATACAACCTCTTTGGAAAGCAGTCTGACCGTTCCTTGAAAAGCTGAAAATAGATATACCATTTGATCCAGTAATCCCACTGCTCAGAATATATCCTACAGAATCAAGGACAGTCACACAAACAGGTATGTGTACACGAATGTTTTTGCAGCATAGTCCACAATACCGGAAAGATACAATTAACCCAGATGCCCAACAGCAGATGAGTGGATAAACAAACTATGGTACACATACTCAATGGAACACCATGCAGTGATAAGAACAATGATGATGTCAGGAAGCATCTCATAATCTGGTTTCAATTGGAAGACATTATGCTGAGTGAAATCATTCAGCAGCACAAGGACAAGTATTGTATGAGACCCCTACTATACGGTCTTAAAAATAGACTCATGTACAGAAGAAATGACTTTGACAGCTGCAAGGGAGGGGAGGGAGGGAGAGGGCTGGTCACAGATTAGATAGTTGGTAGAAATTTGGTTGGATGAAAGCAGTGACAGTACACAGTAGAAAGAAGATCAACTTAACTGTACTTCAGCATAAACTGAAAATTCTAATCTTAACCCAATGTTGCAAGAATAGAGTAGCAAGGACAAGGGTCTGAGGACCATGCTCTCAAGGGACATTGAGGCCAACTGGCATAAACCCCACTGCTGTTGAGGTGAGTCCAACTCATAGTGACCCTATAAGTCAGAGTAAAACTGTCTCAGAGCTTCCAAGGAGCGCCTGGTGGATTTGAACTGCCAACCTTTTGGTTAACAGCCATAGCATTTAACCCACAATGCTACCAGGATTTCCAATTGGCATAAGTAGCCTATTGCTAAGAGAGTCTTCTGCACCATGTTGGTGAGTGGCATCTGGGGTCTTCAAAGCCGGCAGACTGCCTTCTGAGGTACACCAAATGGTCCCAACTCATCTGGAACAGACGATCATCAAGAACAACAAAGACATGAGGGAAAAAGAGTCCAGGAGACAGAGGACCCATGTGAATGGGTAACTGTATCAACATGTGACCAGAAGAACCAGATGGTGCCTGGCCACCAACCGAAGTGAGCCATGATGGGGCACACATTGTCAAGTCCCAGTGGTAACATGAGAAAAAGAGGGGTGCACCTCAAGAGCTACTAAAAGACTGCAACTGATGGCCCAGTGTCATGGGGGTTCCCCTGAGAGCATGGCCCTTGATCTGTTGCTGCCCCTGACCAGAAAATACTACTGAGGTCAACTCTTCGGACAGGAATGGATGGGACTCAGAGACACAGTGTCACCATATGGTGTGTGTACTTTATGTTTCTATGCGTTTGTGGGATGTTGTCCTACTGGCCTCTTACTAGAAGGGAGAGGAGAGGGTGGTGAGGAGGGGACATGAGATTGTTAAGAGGATGTGACATATATAGAATGAAAAGGAGGAGCATGCTTTCACTGGGCAAGGAGTGCAAAAGGAACTGCAGATAGGCAGGCATGCAAATTTAATTTGGATTGCATATTTTTGCTTAATCACAATGTTAAAAAACAAAGACATGGTATAATCTAAACAACTGGATAACAAATGTATTTTTGTGGTTCATGTATATGTAAATCCTAGGTGATTTTTATGTTCATTCTAGTAACTGGCTCCAGGTGGACTCTCAGAGGTGGCAGGCTTTGCCTCCTGGTTGACGAAGACAGCACCCTTCGTAGGGAGTCACTGGGGAGCCATCAGCCAACCCTGTGATACGGCTCAATGAAGGATGGAGGAGATGCCTCTGGGCCTCTCAGCTGTCAGTTCTCCAGTTAATCTTATTTTAAAAATGTACTTTACTGTTGAGCAAGGAGCTGTCCAACAGCTGCCGAAAACAGTCAGGCCCTCAGGTGTGGCAGGCTCTGCCTTCTGGCTGACAACGAAAGCACCTCATAGGCCATCCCCAGGTGCTATGACATGGTTCAAAGTAGGGAGGGGTTAGGGCCTTCCTGCCATCCTCTGCCTGGCCCCACCCGTAAATCTAGACACAAGTCATCTCAAAGGCAGCTTTTCTGCTGGAGAAGCACTTGCCAGACAAGGGCTGCTGCACCACTTGAGAATCAGCCTCAGCTAAGGTTGCTGTCTGGGTGACTCTGCCTCCCAGCCGACCACAGTGGTGTCCTGGCTAAGCTGTCTTTCCTGCTGTGAAACAGCAGATCTATGGCACAGCTTGGAAGAAGATAGAGGGGGCAGTGGTGCCCTCAGTCAGCAGCGGGGCTGTCAATATGTGACTATCCCACACAAGGTCTCTCTGCTGCACTGTATGTTTTTTACTTAAGAAATGCAATTCTATGTATTTGGCTACTCATGCCCAGTTCACACTTCCTGGATAGCAAAGAAGGTGTCATTCCTCCTAACAGTGAGTCAGCAGGAGCAGGACTTGACAGCTGCTGGCTTGTCCTGAGAAAGGTAGTTAACTCCATACTGGTGCCTACTTAAATCTGACAACTCTATGCCCCATCCTAGGACTCCCTGGATGTCCATGCTGCTCCATTCAGTTATCTTCTAGGCCTTAGTTCTCAGGGGGAATTGAGGAGGCATGTGTCTAGTCCACCATCTTGGCCCCCACCCCTATTCACATATGTTTAAGTTATAATTTTCCTATTTATCTCTTTAATCTGTATGGTTTGGATCTTACATATGGTAGAAATTAGCAGCAAATATTTGTTTAGTACGTATTTTTACATAGGTAATGTATTTAGTCAATGTATTATCTCTGACTTACACTACTACTGTTTTATATATCAAATTTTTCTTCAGAAATACTATTTTATGCTCTCTATTATGTTATGCCACCAGGCACTCCTTGGAAACTCTATGGAGCAGTTCTGCTCTGACCTCTAAGGTCACTATGAGTCAGACCCAACTCTATGGCAGTGGGTGGGTATCATGTTATGCTTGTTTATTTTTTTCTATTCCAGAGCTGAATTCCACCCATTATAATTTTTTTTATTTCTAATCTACACAACAGGTTTTTTTTTCTGTTTATTTTTCTTCACAGTTTTCTCAGCTTTCATGACCCTCAACAGGATCAACATTCATAGGCATAAGACACAGAGACATGCATATACATGTTGATGAACATAGACACAGACATAGGTATACACATACAGATGCACCCACAAGCAGCTCCCTGGGCCTTGGTTAGCATAGCATTGTCTTATTCATCTAGGACTGTTATAACAGAAATACTATAAGTGGATGGCTTTAAAACCAGGAATTTAGTTTGTCATAGTCTAGGAGGGTAAAATTCCAAAATTCAGGGTGTCATCTCCAGGGAAAGGCTCTTTCTGTTGGCTCTAGAGGAAACTTCTTGTTATCAATCTTCCCCTGGACTGGAAGATTCTGGGATGCAGGGACCCTGGGTCCTTTTCAGACGACACACTATGGTGATGGCATTGCTTCTTAGTGGTATGAGATACCTAGATCCTGACACTCCACCCGTTGTCATCCAAAAAAATCACATTTGCAACATGTAAAACACACTCACCCTATCATAGCAAAAGTTTTAAGTCCAAGTCCAAAATCTAGAAATTCCTCTTCAACTGTGAAATCTAGATCACAACTTATCTGCTTCCAAAATACAATGGCAGAACAGGCAGGTACAAACTAGGCATTTTCATTACAAATGAGAGAAGTTGCAAGGGAAAATGGCCTAATACACACCAAGCAAACTAGTGGAGCACATCACATTAGCCCTTAAGGCTAGAAAATAATCTTTAATTCTCTGAGACATTTTATATAACATCCCTGTCCTCCAGGCTGTAAGCATTGGCCACATTCTCTGGATTTTGAATGGAAGCCTCTTGGCTGTGGGCCACAACTCTGCTTTCCAGCTACTGAAACAGCTACTCTGCTCCATTTACTTTGATGCTTGTCATGGATTGAACTGTATCCTCCCGAAAATGTGTGTAGCCATTTGGCTGGGCCATGATTCCAAATGGTTTATGATTGTCCTCCGTTTTGTGATTTTCCTATGCTGAATGTTAAAGAGGATTAGGGTGGAACTGTAAGGACCTTCCCAAGGTCCCCTCCCTGCTCCACTGTAAAGGGAGTTCCCTGGAGTGCAGTTTGCACCACCTGTTACTCTTTTATCTTACAAGAGATAAAAAGAAAGAGAAGCAAGCAGAAAATTGGGAACCTTACAGCATCAAGAAAGCAGCACTGGGAGTATAGTGAGTCCTGAGGTTCCTGTGCCAAGATGCTCCCTGACCAACAACTGACACAGTACAAGGACTTTCATTCAGAGCTGACAGAGGGAAAGCTTTCCCCTGGAGTGGACACCCCAGATTTGGATTTTAGCCTACCAGACTGTGTAAAAATAAACTTTCCTTTGTTAAAGCCATCCACTTTGTAGTATTTCTGTTACAGCAGCACTAGCTGACTAAAACAATACCCATTTTCCTAGTCTGTCTGAGTGGCAACTCCACCCTTAGAAATACCAGAGGCCATGGCTCCACTCTTTATAACCACTGAGGTTGTGGCCATATTGTTTGAGACTGAGGCAGTTCAGCTCCCTGTGTTCTTTGTCTCTTCGATTCCTGTAGCCTCTTGGCTTGCATCTGTCCTGCTGTGGCACATGTTCCAAAACTCTGTAGCTCCACTGCTTTAAGTGCCTGGTGACATCCCATGCCACTAGGAACCTCCTGCACATAGGAACTCAGCCCTCTCACTCCATGGGTCAGCTCTGGTGCTGTCTCACACTGGTCTGCTTCTGTGTCTCTGTTTCTGTTTCTCACCATCTGCACCTTCTCCAGTATTAGCAGTTCTCTTCAATTTCTTCCGAGTCTTCTATGCATTTACAGTTTCAAAACTATTTCCACATTTTAGGTATCTGTTAGAGCAGCACCCCACTCCTGGTACTAAATTCTCTCTTAGTCATCTAGTGCTGCTATAACAAAAAACCCACAGTAGATGGCTTTGAAAACAGGAATTTATTTTGTCACAGTCCAAGAGGTTAAAAGTCCCAAATTCAGGGTGTTAGCTCCAGGGGAAGGCTTACTCTGTTGGCTCTGGAAGAAGTTTCTTCTTGTCATTTTCCCATGGACTGAGAGCTACTGAGGCATAGGGACCCTAGGTTCTTTCTAAAGGACATGCTCTGGTCACAGCACTGCTTCTTAGTGGTATGAGATACCCAAATCCCTGCGATGTTCCATGAGTCATTTAGTATTGTCTCTGTAGAACCTTTCAGTATTGCAACTCAAGGCTTGAATTTTTTCTTAAGTTGTTTCAGCTTAAGAAATGCAGAGTATGTTCTTCACTTTTGGTTTTCTATCTCCATTTGTTTGCACATGCCATTACGGTACTTGGCTTTGTCTTCTTTAGCCACCCTTGAAAATCTTCTGATCAGTTGTTTTATTTCATCATTTCTTCTTTTTGCTTTAGCTACTCAGTGTTCAAGAGCAAAATTCAGAGTCTCTTCTGACACTCAATTTGGTCTTGTCTTTCTTTGCTGTCTTTTTAATGATCTCTTGCCTTCACAGATGTCATTCCATGACTTATCTGATCTTCAGTCCTTAGTATTCAACACATCAACTGTTACTGAGATGGTCTCTAAACTCAGGTTGTATATACTCAAGATTGTGCTTTGTCTCTTGTGGACTTATTCTAATTTTCTTCAGTTTCAGTTTGAACTTGCATATCAACAATTGATGGACTGTTCCTGCAGTCAGCACCTGGTCTTCTTCTGCCCGATGATACTGAGCTTCTCTGTTGTGTTTCCACGGGTGTAATCACTTGGATTCCTGTGTATTCCATCTGGTGAGGCCCATGTTTAAGGTTTATGTTTAGAGTTTTTCACCATTTGTGTTGGTGAAAAAGGTATTTGTAATAAGGAAGTCCTTGGTCTTGCAAAATTCTTTTATGCAACTTCTTGCATCATTTCTGTCACCAAGGCAGTGTTTTTGTAACAACTGATTCTTCTTCGTTTCCAACTTTTGCATTCCAGTCACCAGTAATTATCAGTGCATGCTGCTTGCGTGTTCAGTCACTTTTGGACTACAGAACGTGGTAAAAATCTGTTATTTATCTTTGGCCTTTGTGGTTGGTGTGTAAATTTGAATAATAGTCATATTCATTGGCCTTCCTTGTAGGTTTATGGATATTAGCCTATCACTGACAGCATTGTACTTTAGAACAGAATCTTAAAATGTTCCTTTTTACAATGAATGCATTGTCATTCCTCTTCAAATTTTCATCACCGGCGTAGTAGAACATATGACTATCCAATTCAAAATGACCAATATCTGTCCATTTCAGTTCACTGATGCCTAGGATATTGATGTTTATGCATTCCATTTCATTTTTGACAATTTCCAATTGTCCTCCTTCCCATGTTCCAATTACTAATGGATGTTTGAAGCTGTTTCTTCTTGCTTTGAGTCTTGCCAAATCAGTAAATGAAACTCCCAAAAGCTTTACTCCATCCATGTGGTTAGCACAATTACATGAAAGTGTTTCTTGTGTTTGAGATTATATCCTTTTTAGCTGTCTCTTTCTCCCCCTTTGTCTCCCTTTCTGCCTCCTTCTCTCTATCTCTCCTCTCCTCCAGTATCTCTCACTGTCTCTCTGTGTCTCTTCCTGACTGTCTCTACCTATCTTTTCCCTCTCTGTCTCTTTTTATCTATCTCTCCCTCTCAGGTGTCCATTTGACCCCTTGGCGATTTCCTATGCAGTAATACTCCTCACTAAACAAAATAGGTTCCTGCCTGTGACCTCCTCTACTGCTCCATGCTTGATGGAAGTCTCCTCCATAAACTTGTTTCTTCATGCTGGAAACACAGGAGTCCATCTTAAAACCTCGTTTTCATCAACCAGACCAGTGAGGGGCATACAGGCTTAACACAAGACAGTCAACTTCCAACAGATCCTGAAACTCCATTCATCTAATCCTAGACACCAGCTGTCTTTTTAACTGCTGCCTCCTCCACCCTGCAGTCTGATAACTTCAGGCAGTAAATCTTCCCTTGATCTTCTTTGCACCCTTCAGTTCACTTTTACAGTGTTTACTGGAGGCTTTTTTTTTTCTTTTTTGCCATTTTAACTATTTTTAAGCATATAATCCAGTGACATTAATTGTACTTCCAGTGTTATGTAATCATTACCACTGTTTGTTTTACTGGAGAATTTTTTAATATACTAATCTATGACCATGAGTCGACTCCGATTTGACGGCACTTGGCTTGGCAATCTGTGACCAAAGGTTTTGAAACCCTGGTGGCAGAGTGATTAAGTGATACAGCTACTAAGAAAAAGGGCAGCAGTTTAAATCCACCAGGAAACCCCTGGAAAATCTATGGGATAGTTCTACTCTGTCCAATAGGGTCAGTATGAATCGGAATTCATCCAACAGAAGTTTGTTTGTTTGTTTGTTTTTTGTCCAAAAGAGTCCTAGTGGTGCAGTGGTTAAGTGCTCAGCTCCCAACTAAAGGATCACTGGGTTCAAACTCACTAGCTGCTCCACAGGAGAAAGATGTGGCGGTCTGCTTTCATAAAAACTGTCACCTTGGGAACCTGATAGGACAGTTCTACTCTGTCCTATATGATCATCAAAAGTCTAAATCAAGTTGACAGCAAGGAGTTTGGGTTTTATCCTGTGTCTCCAGAGATTACTTCACATGGCTAAAAGTTGGTGGGTGGCTGGTGACAGGAAGGAGTTCGTGTGAAACAATGCTTATGGAGATAGTTTCTCCTGTAATGTAAAGCACAAATTAGAAAAGCTGACGTCCAATACCTGTAATATCTAAAAACTAACTTTTCCTCCAGCTTTACCCCGGCATACTTGGATGACAGACAATACATGGCCACTTCTTGTTGTCACCCCTACCCTACCTCTAGTTTCTTGAAGGACCATCCCACATGCTATTCCCTTTTAATAGAATGCCCCAAAATTCCCGTAGCCAGTTAAATCTTGATAAAAATTAGTATCTCACATTAAAAAACATTCACAGGGTCTCACATTATTTCAGGATTAAATGTATTACAATTGTGCTAACTCTGAACTTCATTTAAAATCACTGATAAATGGACTACTATACAATACATACATACACATATATATATGAAAAATTATAATTATATAGTTGGAGGAGCTCTGGTGGCACAGTGGTTAAGTCTTGGGCTGCTAAACAAGAGGAGGGCAGTTCAGATCCACCAGCTGCTCCTTGGAAACACTATAGAGCAATTCAACACTATCCTATGGGGTCAGTGTGCATTGGAATTGACTCAGCAGCAACAGGTTTGGTTTTCTGGTTTTCATAGTTTGTGGGTCTTTGGGTGCTACCACTGATTTGTGCTCGACTACTGACTTAACCGTTGGTAGTTTGAACCCACCCAGTGGCACCATGGAAGGAAGGCCTGGAACTCAGCTTTCATGAAGACTACAGACAAGAATATTCTAAGGAATAGTTCTACTCTGTAGCGTAAGAGTTTACCATGCGTCAGAATCAACTCAAAAGCAATGAGTTTGGTTTGGTTTCTATAGGTTGTACAACTATGTTTGTTGTTAGGTGCTGTGGGGTCTTTTCTGACTCATAGTAACCCTAGGTATAACAGAACTTAAAACTGTTCCTATACCATACTCACAATCACTATGTTTGATCTTATTTTATTATGGTTACTATGTCAATCCATCTCACTGAGATTCTTCATCTTTCTCACTCATTCTCTATTTTACCAAGCAAGATGTCTTCTTTAGAGATTGGTCCCTCCTGAAAACATGTCCAAAGTTCTTGAGACAAAATCTGGTCACCCTTACTTCTGTGAAGCATTCTGGCTGTATTTTTTCTAAGACAGATTTGTTCATTCTTCTGGCACACCATGGGCTATTCTGCAATACCATAGTTCAAAGTAATCCATCTTCTCCAGTCTTCCTTATTCATTGTCCAGATTTCACATGTACATGAGGAAATTGAAAATATCATGAATTGGGTCAGATATACCTTACTCCTCAAAGTGATGTCTTTGCTTTTTAGCACTGTAAAAAAGTCTTTTGAGGCAGATTTGCACAGTGTAACTGTGCAGCTAGACGTTAAAGGTAACAGCTATAGAAGCATTTAATACAATTCATAAGAAGTCATTTACTGCTGTTACTATTCACAGTTTATTAGTGTAAAATCTCAGTATGTCTGAGATTAACTTGTAAGTGTGCTTAAGTTTCTGTGAAGGTGGAGTTCATCAATGATAGAACATAATGCAAAACAGACCTGTTTATTTTTGGGGGGATGAAATTGTGGAATTTTGTTTTCCTTCCATAACAGAAACTAGGTACACTGAGGTCACAGCACATGAGAACAAAGGGTTCTCTAGTAGAGAAATATCCAGTGATTATCACAGAGGTGTTCACTAGCCAACAAGGTGGATTATCAGAAACAGTCAAATAAAAGTAAGTAATGGAGGAGAGGTCATAAAATGATACAAAGGGGCTCCTAAGGGCAGGGATGCTATGGGCAACTCTTAGTCATGGGGGGGATCTGCCAGAGACATTGTTCATAGGAATGTGTTGAACCTGCTGCTTCTGTCTGTACAGTATGAAAATAATGGAGCCACCCATCCAGATGATGAGTCACAAATAGGGCATCGGGGAATGGTAACAGTGCTTCAGAGAGTTACCTTGAGACTTTATTGTTAAGTGAAAGAGAATGGTAACCAAAGTCTCTTTTCTTTGTAATGGCTTTGTTACTCCAATTGCCAGTTGCAAGCACAAGAAAAATGAAATTTATCAGCACATCAAGGATCCAGGAGATGAATCTGGGAGGGCCAATATGCTTTGGGACTTTTGCTTTAAGATTTGCCCACCTGGAGCTCCTGGAGCTGATGGTGACAATGTGGAAGTCATTCAAGAGGCAGGTGGCACTAATGAACACACCCATGACCACTCTGTGAACATAGAAAACAAGTTGGTGTCCCAAATCATTGAGGATATCTTTCAACCCAAAAGCTACCATTGTCCCTGGGATTCCTCTAAAAAGAACGACCAAGGAGTTGGCTACAGTCAGTTGTGTGACAATAGAATCTGTCCACATTGGCCTGCATCCATTGAAGTAAAGGAACATAAAGAGTAACTGGGAAATTCCCCATGATTACAACGACTGTCTGGAATAGGAAGATCATTCTTATTTCTAGATCCATGGAATCCATTCTGTTGTTTTCCAGAGCTTAATATTCCAAATCACAAATAGGGTTCTGCATGGAAACATGAGCTGTGGATTACATTTTTTGGGAAAATAAGACCCCAGATTCTCTGTTTATCATTATTTCCTCCTGAAGAATAATTTCTAAAATATGTTTTCTTCTGTTAAAAGACTGCCAAGTTTGATGTTTCTTTTTATAGCAGTTACAATATATAGCCCACTGTTACCAGTACTTTCCATATTCTAACATTTAATATTCACAATTCTATAGTTAGGCACTAATATTATTCTGCTTTTATAGAAAAGGAGAATTTATGCATAAAGATGTTAAGTGATTCATACGACTTATCTAAATAGCAGTAGAAAGGATTCGAACAAGGGTAGCCTAGATCTAATTTGTCATGTTTGCTTCTATGCTATATTAACATAAAAAAGCCTTACTGTTGAGTCAGTTCCAGCTAACAATGACCCTATGGACAGAGTATAACTGCTGCACAGGTTTTCCAAGCAGCAGCTGGTAGATTCAAACTGCTGGCCTTTTGGTTCACAGTCAAACACCTCAACTTTGTGCTACCAGGGTTCCTATATCAACACAACTACCTTGATTCTTTATAGGTAGATAGGTATAAATTTATAATACGTAAAAATTCATTATATAGTATATAAAACCTATAATATAGTATGTGTAAATTTACCACATATTTACAATTATATGTGAATTTATTATGTAGCATATTAATTTGTATAATAGATGTTTCTATATATCTGTAAATATACAAATTTATATTTATATATATAAATCATTTATATATATTTACGCATAAATACAAGGTCTGACAATTAAGTTCAGGAACTCATCCTAGAAAAAAGTACTACATACTTCCTTGCTGAAAATCTCTATGGTCACCTTCGAAGCACTCCCCTTGGGAGGCTATGCACTGATGCCTAGTCTACCCTTCAAAGCAGTTTTAGAACTCTTTTTCTGGAATGGTCATCAGAGCTGTCGTCTTATTATCCTTGATTCCTGAATGTCATCAAAATGTTTTCCTTTCAATATTTCTTTTATCTTGGGGTAAAGAAAAAAATCACTGGGGGCTAGATTAGGTGAGTAGGGAGAGTGTTCTGATACAATTATTTGTTGACTGCCTAGATACTCCCTCATAGACAGTGCCATGTGAGCTGGTGTGTTGTCATGATGCAAGAGCCATGAGTTACTGGTGAAAAGTTCAGGTTGTTTTTATCTAACTTTTTCACACAATCTTTCAACACTTCCCAAATAGTAAACTTGCTTAACTGTCCAGCCAAGCCAAAAGCCAAGTGCCATCGGGTCGGATCCAGTTGGTATGAATTCGTAGTGAATAATAATTATAATACCAAAAAAGGATAGCAATATCATTTTGACTGTTGATTTGGACTTTTTTGGTGTGGAGAATTGGCTGACTTCTGTTGTGAACTTTGATGCTTTGTTTCAGTTTCGTATTGGCACATCCATGTTTCATCACCAGTCATAACATAGCCCAAAACATTATCTTGCCTCTCCAGAAGGTCTTGGCAAACTTGGACTCTCCTTTGCTTTTATTTATCTGTGAGCTTTTTCGGGACCATTTTGCACACGCCTTTCTCATGCCAAGATTTTCAGTTTAGATTTCCTTACCTGTTTCTCTATCGATGTTTATTTGGTCTGCTATGCTTCTCACAGTCCACTCATGATTTTGATGCACGATTTGGCAAATTTTTGCAATGTTTTCATCAGTTCTGCTTGTGACTGGCCTCCCTGACCTCTCTTCATCAGTGATGCTTTCTGTCTCCTCAGAAAAATGTTAACCCATTTCTGCATTGCTGTTTTCTTCATGGCATTATCCCCATAAACTTGGACTGATATGTCCCTGATTTCTCTTCCACTCTTGCCAAGTTTAACAAGAAATTTAATGTATGTTCTTTGCGCTAATTTAAGATCCAACATTCTTGTAATGGCACAGAAAAATATGCAACGAAATCAATGAACAGTCAGCAAGACACCAGTACACGTCAACATGAACACAGCTGTGAGACACTGATCTACTAAGGTTACAAAACCTTACCAAGTTGTTTGTACAGTGCTGCCAATGCAAGTTCATGGTGGCAAGTTTGCGAACTTAATTGTCAGACCGTTTATATAAATGTATGTATGCCTAAAATATATAAATAGAAATTTTTGTGTGTATAGAAATTCTTGTCCAATTTTCGTTGTGTTTTATATAAACTGGCTGTGATAATGTCTCATTTTTAAGTATCTATTTTAGACTGATATCAATTATGAAGGAAGAGTCAGAGGCCTTGATAAAATGTACATGCACTGAATACTTCTCCATGACTCAGGTGGATTTATTGACAATCAGTTGCTATTAGGATTACAATAGAAAGACTTTTTTTTTGGTCAGGAACAGAAGTACAATGACACCAATCACAGAAATCATTGTACAGAATTGTGTTGTACCCTAAACTATGGGTCATGAAGCATAATAAATGATAAAGCATTTTAGGGGTGGAAACAAAATTAATTTTCATTAGAGAGCATGTAACTCCATGCCTATTACTTTAGAAAAACTCACTTAAACTGTAAATAACAATGGATTTAGGAAGGATATTAAAATACAAACAATATGCAAAATAAAATTTGAAGGTATAAAATCTTTTGCAGTGAGTTAGCTGAAATGGGAGGAAAGTGGACAGTGAGCTATGAAATAACCTTGAAATATCTTACACCAGGGAAAGTATTTGAGCTTTAAAACTACTGAAATCTTTCTTTTTTTCCTATTGTCTGAATAACTTAGTTATAAAGTTAATTTTTCTCTGAAGACTTCTTCCCAAATTTCAGTGGGGAAAACTAGTCTCACTGTGATTAATAGATCACAGATACTTTTAGTGGAAACACATTTACTGTCTCCATTAAGCACATTACATCTAAATCACAGAGAGATAATTGTATTTCAGCAATTGCTAGTAGTCACAGTTTCTGCTGAAAATAAGATAGTTTAATTAGCTACTTCATGCTCCTTGTCATACTACACAAAACTTTTGCATAAACACATACAGACTTCTTGTATTCTCTGTGCGTTTGGCACACCACAATCAATAATAATTCCATTGTCAAGGTACAATCTTTAAGTACTTTAAAATGCAGATTTTGATGCCACGTGGGTCTAACATCAAGAACTGTCTTCCTTTAGGATTTATTTCACAAAGTTGGTTCACAACAACCAGGAGGTGTTGACGTGGGCTCTCAGACCTCTAGCCACCCACAGTTTCTTCTACTCCTTGTATAGTTTTATCATTTTAAATTTAGATATCTGATTCATTTGTCGTTGCATTTTTTTGTATGAGGAACAGATGGGACTTACCGTTTTTCTGTTACAATACAAATTGTTTGAAAAACTATTATTGAAGATTTCACCACTGCTGCCTTAAAAAGAGGTGGCGCAGTGGTTAAAGTACTCAGCAGCAAACCAAAATGTCAGTGGTTGGAACCCACTAGCCAATCTACGGGAAAAACATGTGACACTCTGCTTCTGTAAGGATATACAGACTTGAAAATCCTATGAGGCAGTTCTTCTCTGTCCTGCATGGCTGATGTGAGTTGGGCTCAATTCAAGAACAGTGAAAATTTTTTTTCTTATAAAAAACCAGTCTCTGTAAAGTAGATTCTGATTCATGACAACCCCGCATGTGTCAGAGAAGAACTGTGCTCCATGGAATTTTCAATGGCTGATTTTTCAGAAGGAGATCATCAGGACTTTCTTCCAATGCATTATTACCTATTGATTTCTGTCAAAGTAATACATGAATCTGGTTACATGACTTACTCCCTAAAGTGACTGATTGTATCAGTGGATTTTCTAACACTGAATCCCACCTGTATTCCTAGCATAAAATGCACTTATCATGATAAAATGTTTTAATGTGTTGCCACAGTGTTAGCTAATATTTTATTTAATACTTTTACATTTCTATACATATGTTAAAGGAGCCCTGGTAGCACATGGGTAAGTGAATGGCTGCCCACCAAAAGATCTGCAGTTCAAACCCAACAGTTGCTGCACAGTAGAAAAATGTGGCATTCTGCTCCTATGAAGACGACCGCCTAGAAAACCTTAGCAGGCAGTTCTACTCTGTCCTATAGGGGTGCTGTGAGTTGGAATCAGTTTGATGATGCATATGTCATATTTGTCTGTCGTGATCTACATTTGAATCTATGGAAAATTCAGCTGTCACTCTTATATAAAAACCAGTTACCATCAAGTCAACCCCAAATCAAGACAACCGTATGTGTGTGAAGTAGAAGTGTGCTGCTTAGGATTTTCAGTGGCTGATTTTTCAAATCTCCAGGCCTTTCTTCTGAGGTACTTCTGGATAGACTTGAACCTCTAATCTTTCTGTTAGCAGCCGAAGGCTTTATCCCTTTCACTAGCCAGGGACAATATGGATGGTAACCCACCTAAACCTATAGTCAAGTCAGTTCTGAACCACAACACCCCTACAGGATGAAGTAGAATTTCCCTATAGAGTCACAGAGTTACCAGGGAATAGCTAGTGGATTCAAACAGCCTGCCTTCTTGGTTAGGAGCCATAGCTCTTAACCATTGTGTGACCAGTCTCCTTATGGATGACAGAGGCTGTCAAATTCCATATTATTTAATATCTTTGGATACATTTAAGAAGGCTGTAACAATTTTATTTTTAATGGCTTCATTGAGATGATATTTACATAATTCACCCATTTAAAGTGAATTTAATAGTTTTCCCTTTTAAAGCATAATAATTTAAAGCATTGTTGTGTTGAACAAAGACAGCTCAGAGGACACATTAGGAAAACTTTTGCATTTGCTTAAAGAATTTTCTGGTTATCAAAGAATGACAGGAATGAATATGTCAGTTGTGCCATCTCTTTGTGAGACAAAGGAAGTCCAGGGACAGCCACTGTGAAGGCGAATGACCTTTCACAGCTATGCACAGTCATGACCTTGAAGCTCCTGGAGGACCACTGACAGCAGAGATGAAGTGTTCCCTGGATGACTCCTGTTTGATTTTAGTATTTGACTCTATTATGTCCTTTCACTTTAATCACTAGAATAACCCTGGATAGCATGGTAAGTGACTTGCTTCTCAGTCTCACTAGTTCGTTTCCCTCCTTCTCTTCCTTTTTTATGAATCTCTGGATGGCATAACAGTTAGGCACTCAACTGTCTACCAAAAAGTTAGAGATTTAAGTCCACTCACTGGCATCTCAGAAAAAATATTTAGAAATCTACCTCTAAAAAATCAGTCATTAAAACGATATGTAGCTAATCCAAAAATATTCCCTGACATTTTCTGAAAACCAAACAAATTTAACTTAACTAAGTTAGTAAAAAAGAAAAAATCTACTGTGAGCATTAAACTCTTTTAAGTGCTATTTATAAGGTCTGACAATTAAGTCCACAAACTTAACTGTTCTAAGTGCCTCATACCTCACTGCTGAATATCAGTATGGTCACCTTCAAAGTGCTCCCCTTGGGAAGCTAGGCACCAATGCTAGCACCTAGTCCATGCTTCAAAGCAATTTTGGAACCCTTTCTGGAATGGCCATTGAGCACAGTGGCAACAGTGGCAAGTTGCTGAACTTAATTGTAGAGTTGTCTGTGAGGGAGTTTTTACACAGTAAACAAGTAGCTGTGTTGGAGCACCCTCCCTACTCACTTGATCTGACCCCCAATTTTTTCTTTACTCAAAGAGGAAGGAAATATTGAAAGGAAGACATTTTGATGACATTCAGGAATCAAGGATAATACAACTACAGCTCTGATAGTCATTCCAGAAAAAGAGTTCCAAAATGGCTTTGAAGGATGGACTAAGTGCTGACATCACTGCATTACTTCCCAGCGAGAGCACTTCAACGGTGACTGTAGTGATTTCCAACAATGAGGTATGTGAACACTTTTTCTAGGATAAGTTGGCGAACTTCATTGGCAGTCCTCGTGTATGGGATCAAAGTTGACAACAGCAACTTGACTAGGCTGGAAAATGAGAGGGCAGTGAGTGTATGTTAATGGAAAAAAAAACCTGGAAAACAAGAGCGAGAATGGTTGTACAACCCAGAGACTGTAATCAGTGTCACTGAGCTGTACGCATAGAAACAACTGAACGGTTTATGTTTTGCCATATTCTCAACAACAACATTTTGTTTTTTAAAAAAAATTGTGCCTTAGATAAATCTTACAGCTCAAGTTCTCATACAAAAAAGAAATCATACACATATAATTATGTGATACCACTTGTAATTCCTATAATGTGACAGCACACTCTCCTTTTCCACACTGATATTCCCATGTCCATCCAACCAACTCCTGTCCCTTTTTGGCCTCTCATCTGGCATCTGGACAGCAGCCATCCATTGGGTCTTGTATATCTGCTTGAGCTGAGAAGCACACTCTTCACAAGTATTATTTATGTGTTATAGTGCAATCTAATTTTTGTCTGAAGAGTGGACTTTAGGAATGGGTTTACTTCTGAGTTGCCAGAGCATCCCGGAGCCATAGCTCAGAAGGTTCTTCCAATCTCGGTTCAGAACATTAAGTCTGGCCTTTTTATGTGAATTTGAGTTCTGCATTGCCCTCTCTCCTACTGTCAGGGACCCTTAGTTTCTCTGTCAGGACTGTCAGTGGTGATAGCCAGGCACATCTAGTTTTTCTTGTCTCAGGCTGAAGGAGCCTCTGGTTAATGTGCCTGTTTTGTCTCTTGGTTAATATTTTCCATCAGTCTTTGGTGTTCTTCACCTAGTAGATTCAAACTACTGACTAATCAGTTAGCAGTCACGTGCTTAACTACTGTACTCCTGGGGATCTTTCTATAGGCATAAAGTTAGGATCTAGTCTACTAAAAGGGAATTTGGGTGGACTCTACCTTCTTCACTATCTGTTTGTCAAAGATTGTCATGAAACCTGTTCCCACTTAGAAATGAGTTCAGGCTTCACCTTCCCACATGTCCAAGATCCTCATCACCAGCCACTTCTGCAGTACTTCTTCTCTCACCCTGGTCAACCAGAGTTAGGACAAACATCCTTGACAACCTAGGGCCAGGTAATCAGAACCAGATGTAGACTCAGGAGTCTGTACAACTCCCTGCACTTCAGACCTGCCAGTCTCTCCCTATCTCCCGGAACATGCCGCCCTCCCCCATTCATGGAAACACCAAAGAGACCAGCAACCTAAGATACTAGTAAAAATTTAAAACTAAAGCAGCACCTGTGTTGAAGTGTATTTGGCACACTTATGCAATGTGGAACTATAGCAAGAATACGTCTATTGATTTTGACAGCAGTATCAAATTATTGATAATTCAAGTGACCTCATATCATGTCACAGCCAAAAATTTGTTACCAATATAACCTAGCAAGCTCCTCACTTGCTTTCATAAGGAACTTGTAATATGTAATACAGAAAGTTTGAACATTGTGTCAGAGTAAAACAGAGTGGTTCATTAAGAGTTTAAAGAACTGTTTGAGTTGCAAAACATACAGCTTTTTTAAATGAAAGCACAGCGTCTGAGGCACATTAACCACACAAATATTTTATAGGGTTCAGATAAATATTCTGATTGGTTTTCAGGCAATCAGGGAAGTTAGAGGCAAGCTTTCACATGAGGGATATGCTTATCACTGATTCGGTTAAAGGATACACGTGCTGAGAGTTGGGTCAGCAGATTGGAGACAGGAAAACGTCAGGATAGTGTTTATTCCTATGATTAGATAGCAAGTATATTTACTAGGTAGTGATTAGTTAAATTTTAAGACATAGGTTTCCTTAGAATGCATAATACAGACTTTTGATAAAGGAGGACTCCAAGATGGGGAATTTGGCTACAAGTGAATGTATGTACGTAGGGGAAATGCAGGAGTCAGTTACAGGAGTTCATTATAGGAGTTGGAGCCAACACAGAGATTTAGAATAATACTTACCAGGTGCTTACAGCATACATTTTACAGATCCTAAAAGCATTTGGCAAAAAAACATTTTTCCAGCCTGTCATATTTGATGTACATTTCATAGTGACTCTTGGAAACAGGACTTGCTGGTGCCAAGGCACCCACCTTGAAACACTGTTACTACAACCTTACAATGAAACAAATATTTCTTTAGGCCTCTTTGCACAGATACGCTTGTCAAGATCCGTGCCTTAGAGGGCATTCCTTCAAAATCCTGACTGGACCACAAAGAATACGCTGCTTTAATTACCCATGGTTGCTAACCAGATGGAGCCCTGGTGGCACAGTGTTTAAAGCACTCGGATGCTAAACAAAAAGTTGGCAGTTCCAACCCACCAGCTGCTCCACAGGAGAAACGTGACGGTTTGCTTCTGTATTCATTTACAGTCTTCGAAACCTGATCGGGTATTCTACTCTGTCCTGTGTGGTTACAATGAGTCAGAACTGACTCGATAGAAGTAAGTTTTTTGGCTAACCAAATAAAGAGCCCCAGGATAGGCATCTGTGAAATGTGTGATCTGATTTTGCTGAAAGCAGCAGAAGCCTGTGTTTAACTCAGGCATTTTAGTTACTATTGGTAAAAAGTTTGGCAGAATCTCTGTTACACACACAGTGCTTTTTGTAATATGCAAAATAAACTTCAGCACAAGTATTGTTTTGTTTGTTTTTACTAATTTCTTAGGTTGTAACTACATACAAGATTTGTTAGTGTTTTGCTTTTTTTAAACTTTATTTCAGGTGTTTCCTGACAAATACATACATTTTTCATATACACGGTGGCCACATGTATCTGTTCGTAAACTGTGATCGTTAAATAGCTTGATCAAGCCATTCTTCCCCACCCTAGTGTCATAAAAAAATACATATTTTTGTTCAAATGTGTATAAGTTACTATTTTCCTATTTATGACTTTTGTCTGCATGGTTTTGAACTTACGTATGGTGGAAAGTAGGAGCAGATATTGATTTGTTATTACATGTTTAACTTATGTAATATAGTCAGCATATTATCTCTGATTTATTATGCTACGGTTTTCATATATCAACTTTTTCTTACATTCAGTAATGTTATGCTTTCTATTATTTATGCTGGTCTGTTTTTTCCATTACAGAGCTGAGTTCCACACTTTTTTTTTTTTTGATCTACAGGACAATTTTATTTATTTTTCAGTTTTCTTAGCTTTCTTGATCTCAACATTATCATCATTCGTAGGCATTTTCAATTTAACTTGTAAAGTTACATACACAAACACACATGCATGCATGAACACACACACAAGAAGCTGTATGGGCCTTAGTATGACTGATTTCATGGATCACTAATGTTAAGAAGTGAGGATGGCGAGACTTTGTCTGATATACATCAGACGTATGGTCAGGGGGATCAATCCTTGGAGAGGAACATCAAGCTTGATAGAGTAGAGGGTAGGTGAAAAAGAGGAAGGCCCTTGACTAGATGCATTGACACAGTCACTTTAATAATGGGCTCAAACCTAGCAATGGCTGTGAGAGCAGCTCAGGACCAAGCACTGCTGGTTCTGAATCACTGTTCTGTTGAACATGGCATTGCAATGAGTCAGAACCAACTGAACAGCACCTATCAACAACAAAAACAGTGTTAAGAATTGTTGTCTTTATGCCATAGTGTCCCCACCTTTGTATACCCTCAGGTCTTTCTCATATGCCATCACTTTGATATTCACTCTTCTGTGTCATTCTTCCATTTATGAGGATCATTGTAAATACATTTGGATAATTCATGGAAACCACTTCACCTGAGTTTAATCACACCTATAAAGTCTCGTTTGCCATATAAAGTAACATATTCACAGGGGACTAGAATGTACATATTTTGGACACCATTATTCTGCCTACTGCGGAATCTGTATTTCTACTACCAAAAACAGAAGTTGATAGAAGATAATCTTGCTTTGATTTGGGGATTTTCTTACTCACAGAACCAAATATTTACTGGAAAGAAATTCCTCACCAAAGTTAGTTCACCAGCACCTTTTCTTTCACTCAAGCATACAAATTCTTTTCTTTCTTTCTTTCCTTCGTTCCTTTCTTTCTGTTACTTATTTATTTATTTTGACATTTGAAAGCAGCCTCACTGAATTTATATTTCTGAAGATATGGCTGCAGGCAACAGCTGAGACTATCTTATGACCTGATATTTGTTGATGCCAGTAAAGGGGAGAGGGGAGGGTTCAGTCAAAGATACTAAGATTAGCCAATGGCTGATCTTTATTTCTCCCTCCTCTTCTCTTCATAAGCCTCATTGTACCTACTTTCTTCAAACCTTTTCTGGAGTCGGGATGGCCTCCCTATATGCATATACCATAGCTGCTCAGAAGAAACCTCGGGTTCAAATGTCCTAAGTTTTCGTTGTCTTTAACACTACATTACTTCAAAAAATGACTTAGAAACACGTAAGTATTGAGCATACAATTTGGTTCAGTGCCAGCTCTGAAATGTAAATGCAATGTGGGCAGAACCTCAGGCTGCTGTTCACGGACTCAGAGTCATGTGACAACTCACTGTGGTGCTTACAACTAAATGATGAATAAGTCACTGAAATTGGGAGAAGGGAAAAACCATAAAGTCAGATATTTCAGAGAAGACTGGGGCATTTTTGCGTTACTTCCACAGGCAAAGGAGATAACCACAGCGCCAGGATGCACGCCTATCCATGAGAACACACAGGGGCTGACTGGAGAAACAGCAAGGCAGGAAAGCACAGATGCTTGACAGCCAAGCACTGGGGTTCTCCGAACACACCATAAACAGTGAAAAGAGGAAGGACAAAGTGGCAGAGGTACAAAGATACTCACCAAGATGAGGATGTTTCTGGTGGCCTTGGTCTCAGAGGAGAATCTGGGGGAGAGAATGTTCCCATAAGTGTGCTGGACCTGCTGCTTATGTCTGTCCAAAATGGAAACCATGGAGCCGCTGGCCCAGATCATGAAATCCCAAAGACACAGCTTTAGAGAATGATGACAGTGCTGCATGCTGTGACTCTACATTTTTGTCACTAATTGTTCCAGAAGAGAATTCCGAATCCTTTTCTCTCGTGATGTTTCTGCTACTCCACTTTTCAGACCCATAAATGGGCATTGGGACATTTGTCAGAATTTGCAGGATCCAGCAGAGGCTAATTGAGGAGCCAACATACTTTGGGGCTTTTAATTTAACCTCTGCACTCTTGGAGTGTCTGGGGCTGATGACGATGGCTTGAAGACACTCAGGAGCAGGTGATATTGAAGGACAAACTAATACTCACTGTATAAACAAACAGAACAAGCTTGCATCCAAAATCGTTGAAGGAATGTTTTGATCCAAAAGCTGCCATTGTCTTTGTGATTCCCATAGAGAGAACGACCAAGGAGTTGACTGTCGTCAGGTGCTTGAGAATCCGATCTGTAGGCTTCAATGTGTATCCAGTAAGAGAAAGCAAAATGTAATGGAAACGAAGAGAGAGATTCCCCAGGGTTCCAACCAGTCTGTAACAAAAAGACCACTCCTATGGCCAAACCCTTCAAGGCCATGCCATCATTACCCAGGAAAAATACTCATATTCAGAGTCAAAGATCCTGCAGAGAAACTGAAGGTTTGAGTTGTTATTATCATAATTGCAATCCAATATTCTCCACATAGAATTTTTTCCTGCATGTGAAGACTTACAGAAGTATATTCTATACTTCAGAGATTTCCTAAGTTTACACATGTCCCTTGATTGATGAAGTTTGTTAGGAACTCAGCTGTGTCCCAAAAAGGTATGTGTTGTAAATCCTAACCTCTCTACCTTTGGTTATAACCCCATTTGGAAGTGAATTCTGTTTGATATGTTAATGAGACAAGATTAGTGTAGGGTCTATTTTGAGTCAATCACTTTTGAGATATGAAAGAGATTCAGCAAATGAGCAGAGCAGAGATGGGGTGAGTTAGCTGCCAAGACACAGGGAGATCCTCAAGGAACCAGGAAGCAGAAGCTAAGAGACAAGGATCTTCCTCCAGAGCTGACTGAGAGACAGCTTTCCCCTAGAGCCAGCACCCTGAATTCAGACTTCCACCCTCCTAAACTGAGAAAAAAATACCTGTTTGTTACAGCCAACCATTTGTATTACTTCTATTAGAGAAGCACTAGATAACTAAGAATTATTATCAATACTTCTCTATCGATCTATCAAACTACTGACCTATCCACCTAGCCACTTTCCATCGATCACCTACCCAACTATCAATACTAACTTCATACATCACTAATAAGAGTCTCTGTTTTTAATGATCACCATAAAAATCACTAAAAGAATTGTCATGTCACACCATGATGCAGATACTGCCATTATTCGCATTTTAAAGCCGAGGCAACATGAAGCACAGGGCAGCTCATTGACTTGTCCTAATTCAACCACAGGAAAGCACAGAATCAGGGCCAGAATCGACAGAAACACTCGGATGCAACGACACAACTAAATGTGTGCATTCTTTACATTCTCTACCTTAGAACTTATGTTTGTTGATGCACTGCTTTCTTTAAAAAAAACAAAACTATTTTTGTAAGTTTTATGCTGAGAGGTGTCTGTGCATGTGTTCATGTTTATTTTATAGGTGAATGTCTTGTTCCAAAGAATGTAGAAGGACTAATTGGAGTATAAGACCACAGGAAATTACAGCCAAGATAAATTGGATCTATTAAATGCACAAACAGTTCTGTGTTAGCACAGAAAGAAAAGATGTCGTCTCTGTAATTCAGCAATGAGAGTGACTCAGCTGCAAGCACACGATTGATTGTACAACATGGCAATGGGTCAGACTCTGGGAGGTGGAACATGAATAACAGCTAACATTACAGAGGGGACACTAAGTCATCATTAACTGGAATTCACGGAATAATTGTGCGTGTAGGAGAATTACAGGAAATGATTAGAATTTATGTAAGATTCATGAAAGATACTTTTGTTATTCATAAATTGCAAAATCAAATCAGCATGAATAATTGCATACTAAAGAAATTTGAATACAAGAAAGATGATCAATGAACCTGGGAATATTAGAAAATCCCTGATAATTACTCCTTTTATCTGAAACCCGTAATTATGATAATTATGGCATATCTTAAATATACATATATGTACATTTATTTCCTAACTTGAAGTACAAAGACACTCATAGTCGTCAAAATAGAGATAACTTTCTTTGAGACAACAGTGATTTCTCCTGGACATACAGCATACCACTAGTGTCAAAGGACAGCTACTTTCATCGCGCCCAAGGCAAGTCAGACTTGGGGTTTCCATCCAGAAACCATCCTTCTATTCATTGCTCCTAATGTATGTTGCTTCAATGGAGGCATTGCAGCAATGGCTCAATGCTTTTTCACCAAAGAATTTCTGTTTCTTTTGGCAAATTAATTGCAGAATGACAATCATAGGGCACTTTAAACATTAGATTATAGTGCTAGTTGGAGAAACCAATCACCACCCTCAGTGACTATTACATTAAGTTATATTAGGAGTAGTCAGGGGCTGGTGGAGGTTCTAGAACCTTCAGTCTCTCTCCACAATCTCTGTTGATGGCCTACAGTTACACTTACTTTCTGGGTATCTTTGGCAAAAGACCATTTTCTGCCCCAGAAGAGTCCTGTTGTACATGGGAGCACTTACCAGATTCCTGAAATGCCTCTTGTTCTCTGTCTGTGCCTCTCAGACTGAAATAGCAAATACTCTCCAGCTCTTCTTTGCTGGCAGGACAGTGCACTCAGTGTGAAGGTCAAGTGCATTGAAAGTGCAGGAGAAATCAGTGCCTGAGGCTGAGATAAAGTGTCAAGGTGACCCCAAGAGAAAGTCTTGTGATTCTGTGATTTCACCTCCCCGTGGTACTGCCATTATCATTTCATCTTTAACAGCAATGACAGAACCCACAGGGAGAGCCGAAATGATTTCTGACAAAAAATTTTTACCTATTACCAATTCCAAGAAATAATTACAGAGAGTAATGAGAAATTTGAGGATAGAGGTGCTGGTAAACACTGTAGGAATGTGGTCATGGTGGTTGTTAGATGCTGTCAAGTGGATTCTAACTTGTGGTCACCCATATGTGCAGAGCACAACTGCTCCACAGAGTTTTCAAGGCTGTGATCTTTTGGAAGCAGATCACCAGGCCTGTCTTTCCAAGTACCTCTGGATGGGTCCCAACAACCAAGTCTCCAAGCTTTTGGCTAGTATGAAGAACTTAAATGACCATTGCACACAGTGCCATAATAGCAAGTTCACAAACTTAATTGTATAGTTGTCTATGAGGGAGTTTGTAGCCAATAAACAAATAACTGTATTGCAACACGCTACCTACTCACCTGATCTGGCCCCCAATGACTTTTTTCTTTGCCCAGAGATGAAGGAAGTATTGTAAAGAAGACATTTTGGTGACATTCAGGCCATCAAGGGTAATATGAGGACAGCTCGAATGGCCATTCCAGAAAAGAGTTCCAAAATTGCTTTGAAGGGTGACCTAGGCACTGTGATGTGTCCATAGCTTCCCAAGGGAAGTACTTCAAAGATGATTGTAGTGATACTCAGCAATGAGGTATGTAGCACTTTTTCTAGGATGAGTTCTAGGACTTCATTGGCAGTCCTTGTATAGCATAAAATAAAAATCTCATAATTTTTATTTCATTTAATGTTATTTAATATATTTCCTAAATAATGGCCTGTGTAATATTTATTTCCCACTTACCAACTTTTAACAAATACTCTGACTTAAGAAATAAAACTGACCATTCAAATGTGAAAACTAGGGAGAAGAGAAAAATCTTCATTTCATAAGGATGCCACATAATATATGTAAATATATGTAAAATATACATCCTTCCTGGAGGGGGCAGGCCTTAATTCATCTACCACCCCCTCTGTGACTATCCAGACCAAGCATATTAATCTCAAGATCATTCTTAGCAACCCTGTAGGATAAAGTAGAACTGTCCGACAGAGTTTCCAGAGTTGGAATCTTTATGGAAGCCAGCTGCTGTCTTTCTCCCAAGGACTGGTCTTTCAGTTAGTAGCCCAGCACTTTAACAACTGCCCAACAGGGCACCTATGCATAATTATAATACGAACTTGATGATTTCCTTTCAAAGAATAGAATACAGAAAGAAAAAACAGTAACATTACAGTGGAAAAACATTGTGTTAAGTTCATATCAAATGATTATGGTTAATATCAATGGTGATAAATTATGAGTTTCTCTAACCCTGTAATATAATATAATGAGATGTGATATTCTCTCCCACAACTCATAAATTCTATCCAGTGATCAGAAAAACATCAGAGAAACAAAGATTTAGGTATTTTCTAAAACATACCTGACAGTACTCTTCAAACATGTCAAGGCCATTTAAAAAAAAGCAAAGAACGGGAAACTGTCACAAAGAAGAAACTGCAGAGACATGATGACTAAATATGATGTGGTATCCTGGGTCGGAAAACAGTGGAAAATCAGATGAAATGAGAATAAAATCTGGAGTTTTGTTAATTCTAACACACTGATGTTGGCACATTCACCATAATAAACAGTGATGTTACCATCAGGGTTAACTGAGAAGATTATGTAAACTGTCTGTGGGAGGTCAGACAATTGGATTTGTGAACTCATCCTAGAAAAAGTGCTACATACCTCACTGCTGAATATCAGTATAGTCACCTTTGAGGTACTCCCCTTGAGAAGCTATGCACTGATGCCAACACCTAGTCCACCTTTCAAAGCAATTTTGGAATGCTTTTCCTGGAATGACCATTAGAACTGTTTTAGGATGTGATCTAACAATTAAGTTTACAAACTCATCCTAGAAAAAGTGCTGCATACCCCACTGCTAAATATTAACTACGACCACCTTCAAAGTACTCCCTCTGGGAAGCTATGCACTCATGCCAGCACCTAGTCCACCCTTCAAAGGACCTTTTCTAGAATGAGTTCATGACCTTAATTGTCAAACCTTGTCGGGAGCCGAAATCATCTTAAAGAAATTTACTGGGCAAGGCTCACTTAAGAAAAATATTGTGCCAGCAAGGTCATGAGAACTGACTGCTTAGCAATATCCCAAGAAAGAATAACAAGATGTGGCTGTCCTTGGATAGGGGTATTATTAGATCAGAGGTTTTGAGAACTAGGGAACACAGGTGCGTGAGAAAGACCAGAGTTAAAAATAAACAAAGAAGTGTGTACTGTATAAAAGTTTGCTTGAAAAAGAAATAAACGTCTCACCTTGACTGGGTCCCTCCTGATGTGAGCATCTTTCTTTAAGCTCCCACGCCTTCCCTTCAGTCCTGTTCACCTGTAGACAGATGGCTGGCTCCTGTCAAGACCTCATCCAATGACAGCTCTGATGGCCATTCCAGAAAAAGAGTTGCAAAATTGCTTTGAAGAGTGGCCTAGGCCCTAGCATGGGTGCATAGCTTCCCAGAGGGAGTACTTTGAAGGTGATCCTAGTGACATTCAGCAATGAGGTACATAGTACTGTTCCAGGGTGAGTTTGTGAGTTTTATTGTCAGACCTTGTATTATTTTGCAACTTTAAATTTATTCACAAAGATGTTTACTTTAAAAAATTTGTAGTTTTTTATAATTTACATTCAGAGAGTTACTGTGTGTTCTGATGTAGCTCAGGTTGACTGATTCAAAGAAGGGCTGTACAGGCAGTCAATCCGAGGGACTACCTCCTTTAACTCCTAAGGTCTGACTTACCTCTGAGTGGTTAGGATTAGAGGGAAGGAGGACCATTAGGGGTGGCTGGTGACAAGGTAAGATGTATGAGGGGGAAGGCTGGATCAATTTCCAGGTGGGGAACTGGATTCACGCTGATCCTCTCCACACAGTCAGCAATGAGGGTGGGGTTTGCCCACTTTGGTAAGCATTTAGTGTGGTTAACACAATTATATCAAAATATGTCCTGTGTTTGAGATTGTATCTTCTCTCTCTCCCTTCCTGCCTCTCTCTTTCTGCTTCTCTCTCTGTGTCTTTTTTTTGCCCCTCTGTTTCTCATTCTGTGACTGTCTGTATGTGTCTGTATTTATCCATATGTGTATGTCTTTCTGTTTCTCTTCATCTCTCTGTCTCAGGGGTCCGTTTTGATCCCTTGTTTTCAGTGAAACAAAACACCTTGCTAAACAAAATAGATTCCCACCTATGATCTCCTCTGCTGCTCCACCCTTGATGGAATTCTCCTCCATAAACTTGGCCCTTCATGCTGGAAATGCAGGAGTCCATCTGGAAACCTCGTTCTCATCAACAAGGCCAGTGAGGGGCATACAAGCTTACCATAAAACAGTCAATTTCCAACAGCTCCTGAAAGTCCATTCATCTATTCCTAGACACTGTCTTTTTGTTACCTCACTGTGCAGCCTGATAATTCCAGTTGATAAATTTTCCTGCTTTCTTCTTTGTACCCCTGAAGTTCATTCATCTAGTGTTTACTGGAGAATATTTTTAATATGCTAATGTATGTCCAAAGTTCTTGGAAACCCTGGTGGGATAGAGGTTCAGTGCTCCAGCTGCTAACTGAAAGGTCAGCAGTTCAAATCTACCAGGTGCTCCTTGGAAACACTATGAGGCAGTTCTACTCTGCCCCATAGGGTTGCTATGAGTCAGAATCAACTCAACAGCAATGGGTTTGGTTTTGGTTTTCTGTCCAAGGGACCCCTAGTAGCACAGTGGTTATGTACTTGGCTGCTAACCAAAGGGTCAACAGGTTCAAACCCACCAGCTGCTCCACAGCAGAAAGATGTGGCAGTCTGCTCTTGTAAAGATTACGGCCTTGGAAACCCTATGGGACAGTTCTACTCTTCCCTGTAGGATCACTATGAATCTAAATCAACTCAACAGCAAGGGGTTTGGGTTTGAATCTATGTCCATAAGCACTGCTTTGCACGACCCCAGTTTCTCTCCTAGTATCAAGTGCAAACTGGAAAAGCTGGCCTTCTGTTCCTATAATATCTGAAAACTAATTACTTCTCCAGCTTTACCCTAGGATAGTTGCATGACAGATAATACACGGCAACTTCTCATTGTCAGATCCTCCTCTCTGCCAGTTTCTTTAAGGACCACCCCACATGCTATTCCTTTTTTGTGGAATGCCCTAAAATTCCCATACTCAGTTTATTCTTGACAAACTTTAATATCTCACATGGAAAGACAGTCTCAGGAGCTCACATTATTTCAGGATTAACTGTGTTTTTATTGTACTGGCTCTGAACTTCATTACAACCACTGATAAATTTTTGTACAATTATGTGTAATTATATATTTTGGGGAGCCCTGGCTGCAACACTGGTTAAACATCAAGCTGCAAACCAAAAGATCAGCAGTTCAAGTTCACCAGCTGCTCCTCGAAAACACTATGGCACAATTCAACTATACCCTATGGGGTTGCTCTGAGTTGGAACTGACTTGGCAACAGGTAGGGTTTCCTGATTTTTATAGTTTGAGGGTCCCTGGGTGCTGCAAGTTGTTTGTACTCAACTACTAACATAAAGATTGACAATTTGAACCCACCCAGTGGCAAAATTTTGAAATGTCAAAGCTGGAAACAAGAAGGATCTATAATTGGAAAAAAAGAAGGATCTGTAGCTGGAAAATATGACCTTGGTGACAGAAATGATGCTGGATATCACATAATAAAATTTTGCAAGACCAATGACTTTTTCATTGCAAATGCATTTTTTCACCAACATAAACGGCGACTGTACACTTTGTCCTCACCAGATGGAATACATAGGAATCAAACTGACTACATCTATGAGATGACAAAAATGGTCAATATCAGCAGTCAGAACAAGACCAGGTGTTGACTGCGGCACAGACCATCAATTTCTCATATGCAAGTTCAAACTGAGACTGAAGAAAATTCGAACAAGTCCACAAGAGCCAAAATCTGACCTGCAGTACATCTCTCCTGAGTTTACAGACCATCTCAAGAAGAAATTTGATGCATTGAACACTAATGACCAAAGACCAAACAAACTGTGGAATGACATCAAAGACATCATCCATGAAGAAAGCAAGAGGTCATTAAAAAGACACAGAAGAAAAAAAGACCAAAATGGATGTCAGACGGAACTCTGATACTTGCTCTTGAATGTGAAGTAGCTAGAGCAAAAAGAAGGAATGACCAAGTAAAAGAACTGGACAGAAGATTTCGAAGGGTGGCTTGAGAAGACAAAGTAAAACACTATAATGACATATGCAAAGAGGCGGAGATAGAAAACCACAAGGGAAAATACTAAATGACTCAGGAAGCATCAAAAGAAGATGGAAAGAATACAGAGTCTTTGTACCAGAAATAACTGGTCGATGTTCAGCCATTTGAAAAGGTAGCACATAATCAGGTACAGTACTGAAGGAAGAAGTCAAAGCTTCATTGAAGCACTGGCAAAAAAGGCTCCAGGAATTGATGAAATATCAATTGAGATGTTTCAACAAACAGAAGGAGCGCTGTCTATAACAAAAAAAACTGGAGGACAGCTACTTTGCCAACCAGTTGGAAGAGACCCATGTTTATGCCTATGCCCAAGAAAAGTGATCCAACCAAATGTGGAAAATATTGAACAATATCATTAATATCACATGCAAGTGAAATTTTGCTCAAGATAATTCAAGAGGGACTGTAACAGTATGCTGACAAGGAACTGTCAGAAATTCAAGCCAGATTCAGAAGAGGATGTGAAACCGGGAATGTCATTGCTGATGTCAAATGGATCTTGGCTGAAAGCAGAGAATACCAGAAAGATGTTTAGATGTCTTTCACTGACTGTGCAAAGGCATTCAACTGTGTGGAGGATCATAATAAATTATGGGTAACATTGCAGAGAATGGGAATTCCAGAACACTTCATTGTGCTCATGAGGTATCTGTATATGGATCAAAATGCAGTCATGCAAACAGAACAAGGGGACACTGCATGGTTTAAAGTCAGGAAAGGTGTGTGTTAGGGTTGTATCATTTCACCATACCTTTTCAAGCTGTATGCTGAGCAACTAGTCTGAAGAACTGGACTATATGAAGACAAAGAAGGCATCAGGTTTGGAAGAAGACTCATTAACAATCCATGTTGTACAGATGATATAACCATTGCTGGAGGTGAAGATTTGGAACACTTACCAGTGAAGGTCAAAGACCACAGCCTTCCGTATGGATTGCACCTCAACATTAAGAAACCAAAAATCCTCACAACTGGACCAGTAAGTAACATCAAGATAAATGGAGAAGGGATAGAGGTTGTCAAGGATTTCATTTACTTTGTTCCACAATCAACACTCATGGAAACAGCAGTCAAGAAATTAAAAGATGCATTGCGTTGGGGAAATCGCTGCAAAAGACCTCTTTAAATTGCTAAAAAGTAAAGACGTCACTGTGAAGACAAAGGTGCACCTCATCCGAGCCAAGTATTTTCAGTTGCGTCGTATGCATGCAAAAGCTAAACGATGACTAAGGAAGACAGAAGAAGAATCAATGCCTTTGAATTGTGGTGTTGGAGAATACGGAATGTACCACAAACAGCCAAAAGAACAAACAGATCTGTTCTGGAGGAAGTACAGCCACAGTGCTCCTTGAAAGCACAGGTAGAGAGACTGCCTGTCACGTATTTTGGACATGTCAGGAGGGGTCAATCCTCAGAGAAGGACATCATGCCCAGTAGAGTGGTGGGTCAGCGAAAATAAGGAAGACCCTCAGCAAGATGGATTGATGCAGTGGCTGCAAGGATGGACTTAAGCATAAAGACGATTGTGGGCATGGCCTAAGACTGGACAGTGTTTCATTCTGTTGTGCAGAGGGCAGTTATGAATCAGAACTAACCCAATAGCACCTGACAACAACAATTAGCGATGTTAGGACATAGGTTTCCTTAGATTGTATAATACAATCATTTGATAAAGGAAGAGTTCAACGATAGGGAAATTGGTTACAAGTGAATGCACGTATGTAGGGGAATGCAGGGGTTAGTTAAGGAGTTACAGGAGTTGGAGAAAACAGATTTACAGTAATAGTTATGAGATGCTTACAGTACATGTTTTACAAGTCATAGAAACATTTGGTGTAAAACATTTTTGTGGCCTGTAATATTTCATGTACATTTCTTAGTGAATGTCAAACCGGGGCTCGCTGGTGCCAAAGGCACCCTCCTTAACACACCGTTGCTACAACCTCACAATGGAAAAAGTATTTCTTTAGGCCCTTTTGAGCAGATACACTTGTCAAGCCTTACGGTACATTCCTTTAACATCCTGACTGGACCACAGAGAAAATACTCCCTTAATTACTTACAGGTGCTAACCAAATTGAGCCCTGGTGGTCTAGTGATGGAAGCACTCAGATGCTAACCAAAAGGTCAGTATTTTGAACCCACTGGCCAACACTTCACTGGAGGAAAGATGTGGCCGTTTGCTTCTGCAAAGATTTACAGGCTTGGAATCCTCATCGGACATTCTACCCGTGCTGTTTCCTGTCCCCCAAGCGCAGCCCAGGCCTTCACGGTGGCCAGGATTCCTGAACTCCAGCGGGCTGGGGGGGCAGTGGAGCGAGCCGGCTGGTCCAGGCACAGCAGGCTGGGCTTCCCTCCATTGCCCTCGACTCAGGGTGACTCCAAGGCATTCTCTGAGCTCAGTGGCTTCCTTCAGTCCTCAACGCTGGGCTTCTCCCTCCCATGCACTTCTCTGCAGTCGCTACTGAGGGCCTCAGCAATCTCATCTTTGGGGCCTATGCACTCCCTACCGTCAAGTCCCAGCCACCTTGAGAACATGGACTGGAGGCACATTATCACCCCGAATGTGGAACGAGTGGCACGTGGGAGCTGGAGGTGGCTACCCTACAGGTAAACATTGCTAGTGTCACCTTCTGCAACCTGGACAGGGAGACGTGTAGCCTCTGTGGACAGTCTGTGGACCCAGTGCTGCTCAAGGTGCTGCGCCTGGCACAGCTCATCCCTGAGTACCTGCTCCACTGTCAGGATTGCCTGACGGCCTGTGTTGCCCACCCTGAGGCCAAGCTGCAGGCCAGCTTGGGTCAGCAGGAACGTGGTCAGTGAGAGCTGGGTCAACAGGCCCACGAGTCAAGGCCATGAGAGAGGAGAGCTGGTGGCACCACAGGATGATCAGCACCTTGCAGCAGCTGCTCCTGCAGACAGACACCCACAGCTACGACATGTGCCACCCATGTGACAAGATGTTCGTGAATGCCACCTTTCTGCAGGGCCACATCAGTCGCAGACATGTAAGCATGGCAGAAGGTGGAAAACAGAAGATGCAAGAGCAGCCAGTGGAATTGATGCTGGAAGAGCTGCAGGCCAAGCTGAAGTGGACCCAAGAAGAGCTGGAATCCCAGAGGGAGGCCGAGAGGCAGCGGCAGCTTCAGGAAGCAGAGATCATTCGTCAGAGGGAAATGGAAGCCAAGAAAGAACTTGATGAATGGAAAGAAAAAGAGAGGACCAAGCTTTATGGAGAGATAGACAAGCTAGAGAAATTCTTTGGGGATAAATTTAAAAATGATGCTAACCAGAACTCGATGCTAGAAGAGCAACTGCAGGCGTTGCAGTCCCACAGTGTGGCAGAGTCCAACCTGAAGGATGAAGAATCTGAGGAGCGACTCAGGCGGGCCCAGGAGCTCCAGGCTGTGAGGGAGAAGATGGAGATTCAGAACATGGAATGGAAGAGAAAAATGAAGGAACTGCAGGAGAAGCATGTGGCTCGAAGGAGAGAGCTGCAGGAGAATGCAAGGCTTTAGGCTTCCATGTCCCAGGATCAGAGGAAAGCAGCTGCCCAGTCCCAGCACCATATTGGTGCCCTCCAATCCCAGCTCCAGGAGCAGGCCAGGCTCATCACCTCCTAGAAGGAGATGATCCAGACCATGTCCCTCAGGAAGGTGGAGGGGACACTCCAGAGGCTAAAAGAGGAAGACACTTAAGAGGAAGAGCTGTTGCACTCTCAGGATGGACAGCAGAAGGTACTGCCAGCTCTGAGGCAAAAGCCCATCCTACTAGTGCACTTTAGGAGGATGCCCTGAAGGAGAAACTGAAAAGCACAGGATTCAGAGGAATGGCAAAAGGAATCTCAGTTCAGACTTTCAGACATCTGAAGCCCCCGCTGAGAGCCCAGCCAGAGCAGAAGCCTGCAATGTTTTCTGAGTTTCTGAGCCTGCGGGAGAAGCTTGTCGAGGAAACTACTAGCAGAGTGAAGGAGAGACAAAAGAAGAGGGCCGTAGCGGCCCAGCCAGATGGTGAGTCTCCAGTCAAAAGCCAGCAGAGTCCACCGGAGGCCCATCCAGAGGCCAGGACCCTGCATGTGACATCGACATCCAAACCAGCAGAGCTGCCCACGCTGACTCTTCAGAGCCGTGGCCCTGGCCTGACCCAGGTGCCTACCATCACTCCACGCTCCAATGTGTGCAGGCCTGTCAGAAGCCCCTCTTCCCTGGGGCCTGGGCTGAGTGTGCCCCCATTCAGTTCTGGAGAGGACTTGGAAGGAGACGCTGTGCAGCACATGCCTCATCAGCGGCAACAAGTTCCTCCCAGGATAGGATCCTGGCCAGAGGATGACTGGGGCTGGTCTAATACATAGACCTCAGAGGGACATGGCCAGCCACCTGGCAAGAGCTCAGGTGGGCTGGCTTCTTCAGGAGCACTGGTAAAGTCTGTGGTCAAAAATCTGGAGAAGAAGCCTGAGGTTCCAGCTAAGAAGCCAGCTGGGGGGGGTGGGTTCAGTCAGTTCTTACTGCCCAATGCTGGTCCATAGAGAACCGCTTCACCAGGACAGAAGCCTCAGCTTTCTGAAGACAAGTGATTTGGAGATCTTTTCGTTGGAGGATCTTCATCAGAACCAGGAGAAGCTGAAACCCTTGTCTCACAGCAACCACACGTATCAGTTCATAAGCTGTGATCTTTAAATAGCTTAATTGAACCATTGTTCCATACCCCAATGTTGTCACAAATATACTTGTATTTTTTTTGTTGAAATGTGTTTAAGTTATAATTTTCCTGCCTATGACTTTAATCTACATCGTTTTGATCTTTTATAAGGTAGAAATTAGGAGCAAATGTTAATTTGTTATTACTTTTTTAACTTAAATAATAGTCAGTACATTATCTCTATGATTTATAATACTACATTTTTCATATATCGAATTTTTCTTATCTTCACAAATCTTACATTATGCTTTCTGTGATGTCATGCTGGTCTATTTTTTCTGTTACAGAGTGGAATTTCATTCATTTAATTTTTTTTTTTTTTTTTAGTCTATACGGCAAATTTTATTTTTCTTCAGTTTTCTCAGCATTCTTGACTTTCTCAATTATCATCAATAGGCGTGTTCAATTCAACTTGTGAAGATACACATATATGCTTGAACTTACACACACAGATGTACACATATAGACATACACAGAAGCAGCTCTGTGGGCCTTTGTTAGTGTTACCGGAAAAGCCTGGGAGTTTGGCTACCTGCTGCAAAAAGCCAATTCACTGAGACAGGAGCTTTTGGGGTGAGATCAAAGGTTTTATTTGCAAGCTGGCATTGCAAAGGGACAGTGAGATATTCTCATCCTCAGATCCTGTCCAAATTAGTCAGGTAAAGTCTGAGTATTTAAAGGGAAGGACCTCAGGCAGCTGAGGGGAACAACATGGGCATGTTGGGGCATCTAGGGGTCAACTGAGTGGAGGTCCAATGGGTGGAGGCCATCAATTGAGTGGAGGTCTACTTCATAATCTCTCAGGCCATCAAGATAAACAGAGTAATGTTAGACTCATCTGGCCAGTAACCTAGAAGAATAATGCTCAAACACATGTTACTTCTCTGTCCTCTGGGCCTCCTGTTTGGTTCTTTTATCACTGGTTTTATCAAGACAAGAAGAGTCATTTATTTTCTATAGTTCATGGAATCTATAGTGGAGCTACAGAGGGCCGTACCCTAGGGTCGCCACCTGGGGCTTGTGCAGTGTGGAGGTCACGTCTTTCCTTTTGTGTTAGAGGTGATCTGAAACAACGTCACGCAGGTCCCCTTAGTTCTGAGCACCTCTGCCAGGAGGCTGTCTCAGCCTCCGGTTTCATTAGTATGACATTGACTTTATGAGTGACTAATGTTAGGAAGTGAGAATGGTGAGACTTTGATGTGCTTCAGACATGTGGTCAGATGGGATTAGTCCTTAGAGAGGGACATCAAGCTTGGTGGAATAGAGGGTCGGTGACAAAGTGGAAGACTCTCAGTAAAATGGATTCACAGGGTTGCTATAATAATGGGCTCAAACCTAGCAAGGGCTGCAAGAGTTGCTCAGGACTAAATGGTGCTGATTCCAACTCTGTTCTGTTGGACACGGGGTTGCGATGACTTGGAACCAACTGGACAGTGCCTAACAATAACAATGGTGTTAAAAATTGCTATCTTTATGCCATAGTGTCCCCACCAATGTATATTGCCTTTATTGAGGTCTGTCTCATACCATGTCACTCTGACATTGATGCTTCACCTCCTTCTTCCATTTTTAAGGACTCTTGTAATTAAACATGAATAATTTGTGATAACTACCTCACCTTAGTCACATCTGCAAAGTCTCTTTTGCCATATAAAGCAACATATTCACAGGGAATTCGGATGTGCACATTTTTGCGACACCGTTATTCTACCTACTACAGAATCTGTATTTCTGTTTTCAAAAACAGCAGGTGATAGAAGGTATCTTGCTGTGGTTTGGGGGTTTTCTGTCAAATACAACTAAATATCGAGTAGAAAGAAATTCCTGACAAAAGTTAATCTGCCAGTACCTTTTATTTCACCCAAACAAACAAATCCTTTTTTTTTAGACATTTGAAGCCAGGTTAACTGAATTTGTATTTCTAAAGATATGGCTGTAGGGAAGGGCTGAGCCTGTCTTGTGACCCAATATTTGTTATTGCCAGTAAAAGGGGGAGGGGAGGGTTCAGTCAATAATATTAAGATTAGCCAGTGGTTGAGCTTCTTTCTCTCTACTCTTCATGAGCCTCCTTGTACCTATTTCAAGCCATTTGCTTGTTTTCTGGAATCAACACAACCTCCTTATACACATACACCACAGCTGCTCAGCAGAAAACTCAGGGTCAAATTTTGTTAAGTTTTATTATTTTTAACACTACATTGCTTCCAAAAACAACATAGAAACCTGTAAGCATTGAGTCTACTATTTGGTTCAGTGCCTGCTCACTATTGAAATACAAATGCCATGTGGGCAGAGCCTCAGGCTATTTATTGTTCACTGGCTCAGAGTTACGGGACTACTCAGTGTGCTGCCTCTAACTCTGTGATGAGTGAGTGACTCAAATAGGAAGTGGAAGAAAAACCGTAAAGTCAGATATTACAGAGAAGACCGGGGCATTTTGTATTACTTCCACAGGCAAAGTAGATACCACAGAGCCAGGACGCACACCTGCTCATAAGAACAAAGGGGCTGACTGGAGAAACAGGAAGGCAGGAAAGCATAGGTTCTCGACAGCCAAGCACCGGGGTTCTCCAAAAGCATCACAGACAATGAAAAGAAGGACAAGATGAAAAAGAGGACATAGATGGTCACCAAGACAAGGATGTTTCGGGTGGCCTTGGTCTCAGAGGAGAATCTTGGGGAGTGACTGTTCCTGTGAACATGCTGGACACACTGCTTATGTCTGTACAAGAGATGAAAACCATGGAGCCGCTGGCCCAGATCATGAATCCCAAAGACACAGCTTCAGGGATTGTTGACAATTCTGCATATAGTGACTCTATGTATTTGCCACTAATTGTTCCAGAACAGAATTCTGAATCCTTTTCTCTTGTGATGTTTCTGCTACCCGACTTTTCAGACCCATGAATGGGCATTAGGACATTTGTCAGAATTTGCAAGATCCAACAGAGGAGCTAATGTACTCTGGGGCTTTTAGTTTAACTTTTGCCCACCTGGAGTGGCTGGGGCTGATGATGACAGCCTGGGAGACACTCAGGAGGCAGGTGATGCTGAAGGACAAACGACTGCTCACTGCATAAACCAACAGACCAAGCCTGCATCCAAAATCACTGAAGGAATGTTTCCATCCAAGAGCTACCATTGTCTTTGTGACTCCCATAGAGAGAACGACCAGGGAGTTGACTGTAGTCAGGTGCTTGAGAATCAGATCTGTAGGCTTTAATGTGTGTCCACTGAGGGAAAAGGAGATGTAATGGAAAAGAAGAGAGAAATTTCCCAGGGTTCCAACCACAGTCTGTAATAAAAAGACCACTCCTATAACCAAATTCCTGGTGGTCATGCCATCATTCCCCAGGAAAAATGTTCGTATTCAGAGTCAAAGGTCCTGTAGAGAAACTGAATATTTTAGTTGTTATTATCATCATAATTACAACCCAAATTCTCCATATAAAATTTTTTCCCATACATAAAGGCTTACCAAAATATATTTTCCTGTACTTCAGAGATTTCCTAAGTTTATACTTGTTCCTTGATTGATAAAGTTTGTTATGGATGAACTGTGTCCCAAAAAATATGTGTTGTAAATCCTAACCTCTTTACCTGTGTTCATAACCCCATTTGGAAGTGGATCATCTTTGTTATGTTAATGAGACAGGATTAATGTAGCATGTACTTTGAGTCAATCTCTTTTGACATATAAAGCAGATTAAACAAATGGGCAGAAGAGATGGGGTGAGATAGCTGCCAAGATGCATGGAGATCATCTAGGAACCAGGAAGCAGAAGCAGGAGACACAGACCTTCCACCACAGCTGACCAAGAGCCAGCTTTCCCCTACAGCCAGCAACCTGAATTCAGACTTTCCCCCTCCTAAACTGTGAGAAAACAAATTTCTGTTTGTCCCAGCCACCTACTTGTGGTATTTCTGACACAGCAGCGCTAGATAACTTAAGACACTGGTCATGTGGTACACTTTACCTTCATTGTTCTCCTTCCAGCCTTCACTGGAGTCAACTCCTTAAACTCCAAGTTTTTGCTTAAGCATCACCTACCTCCTCAGAGAGACCCTACTTGGCTGCTTAATCTAAAGAGACTAAACAGACAAGGTCAAGAAGCTGAGGTGGGGGAAGAGACGTGACAAGTCACATGAAGATCTCCAAGAGGCAGAAGCTGAGAGGAAAGTACCTTCCTGAAAGCCAACAGGGAGCCTTCCCCTAGAGTCAGCCCCCTGAATCTGGACTTCAGCTCTCCTGAACTGTGAAGAAAAAAAAATTCTGTGTGTTGAAGCCACCCATTTGCGTTATTTCTGCTAAAGGGGCACTAGGTAACCACGACTGAATTATTATTTATGTCTCTCTGACTATCCATCTACCAATCTACATATCCACCTACCCACCTATCAATACTGACTTCATATGTCACCAATAACAAGAAAAGTCTCTGTTTTTAATGACTACCTAAAATCACTGAGAATTTTCATGACAGACCATGATGCAGATAGTATCATTATTCTCAACTTAAAGCTGAGGCACAGAGCAACTCAGTGACTTGTCCTAATTCAATCCTAAGAGGGGGTCACATCAGGGGCAGAGCTGATGGAGTCACTTCAATTCAGTAACACAGCTAGATGTGTGCATTTTTCGCTTTGGAGTTATGTTTGTTGATGCAATGCTTTCTTTAAAAAGAGAAACTGTCTTTTCGTAAGTTTGATACTGAGAGTTGTCTGTGCATGTGTTTACGTTCATTTTATAGGCATGAAGGTTTAGCATTACAAATAATGTAGAAAGACTAATTGCAGTACAAAACCCCAGGAAATTTCAGCCAAGATAAATTGGATCAACTAAATGCACGAACATTTCCATGTTAGTCCACAAAGAAAAGATGTCGTCTTTTTTAATTCAGCAACGAGAGTGCCTCAGCTGCAAGCACACAGTTGATTGTACAGAATGGCAGTGGGTCAGGCTCTGCGAGATGAAACATGAATGGCAGCTAACACACTGCAGAGCAGACACTAAATCATTGTTAACTAGAATTCGTGCAGTCTATGAATGCAAGAGAATTACAGGAAATGATTAGAATTTATGAAAGATAATTTTGCTGTTTATAAACTGCAAAATTAAATTAGAAAGGATGAAAAACTAGACACTAAACAAATTTAAATAAAAGAAAGATGATCGGTGAACTGGGGAAGAATATTGGGAAAAAAAATATTTTTAAACACCAGAACATTTTTCCCAAGATACATTTGAACTTGGAAATTGCTAATGTCCCTGATAATTTCTCTTTTAACCTAAACTCACAATTGCAGTAATCATGGTGCATCTTAAATCTGTGTATATACCTATACATATGTTCCTTTCCTAACTCAGAGTATGAAAACACTCATAATTATCAGAAAACAGATTGCTTTCTTTAGAGATGACAATGATTTCTCCAGGACACCAGTGTCCTTTAACACCAGTGTTAAAGGACAGACACTTACATTGTGGATGTTGCAACTCAGACTTGGGGTTTCCATCCAGAAACCATCCTTGTGCTCATTACTCCTAATGTATGTCCCTTCAGTGGAGGCATTGCATGAATAGCTGGATGTTTTTTCACCAAATAGTTTCTCTACTACTTTGGCAAATTAATTGCAGAATAACACAGAGCATTTTAAATATTGGAATATGATGCTACTAGGAGAAACCAACCTGCACCCTCAGTGACTATTACGTTAAGTTATAGTAGAGCAGGCAGAGGCTGATGGAGGTTCTAGGACCTTTCAGTCTTTCTCCATAATCTCTGCCCATGTCCCACAATTACTCCTACTTCCTGTGTAGCTTCAGCAGAAGACCGTTTTCTACCCCAGAAGAGTTCCTGTTACACAAGTGAGCACTTACCAGACTCCTGAAATGTCTCTTGCTCTCTGTCTCTGCTTCCCAGACTGAAATAGCCAATACTCACCACACACAGTGTGAAGGTCAAGTGCATTGAAAGTGCAGGAAGAGTCAGTGCCTGATGCCAAGATAAAGTGCCAAGCCAGCCCCAAGAGAAAGGCTTGTGATTCTGTGATCTCACCTCCCCATGGTACTGCCATTATCATTTCACATTCACAGCAATGACAGAGCTCGCAGGGAGAGCTGAAATGAAAGTTTTCTGACAAAAACTTTTTACCCATTAGCAGTTCCCAGACATAATTGTAAGGAGTAGCGGGAAATTTGGGAACAGAAGTCGTACTTGTAACACTACGGGAATAATGGTCGTGGCTGGTAGATGCTGTCAAGTGGGTTCTAACTCATGGTCACCCCGAGTGCATTGCAGTACTGCTCCATAGGTTTTTCAAGGCTGTGATCTTTTAGAAGCAGATCACCAGGCCTGTCTTTCCAAGTACCTCTGAGTGGGTTCCAACAACCAAGCCTCCAACCTTTTGTCTGGTAGTGAAGCACCTAACTGTCAGCACCACCCAGGAACTGCTATGGCCTTGTAAAATGACAAGAAGTGAATTACAAAAGGCACGATACTGGCCATTCTGGGGGAAACACACCATAAGCTGGGATGCACTGATATGGTGGGAAGAAGGCATGTTCTGAAATTTGGTTCCTGAAATCCCGAAAGGTATTTCTCTATTGGCTCTGAAATGTATTGTTATATATCTAGAAATGACGTATTTAGGCAGATCCTAGAAATTCCTACACACACACACACACACACACACACACACACATTCCAAGACCACCATATGTCTGTTAGTTTGTCTACTGTGGTAGCTTATGTATTACTGTGATACTGGAAGCTTTGCCACCAGTATCTGAATACCAGCAGGGGCACCCTTGGTGGACAGGTGTCAGTGGAGATTTCATACTAAAAAGGACCTGAAAGTGTACTTCTGAAAAAATTGCCCAGTAAAAACCTTTTAAGTAGCAATGAAACAACAACAATATATTCCAGAAGACATGTTCAAAAATGTACTCTAAAAGACAGTTCCCATAGCAAAAACCTACAAATGAGCTTCAAGAGGAGAATAGATGAATTGAGTATGTACTCACACACAGAAATGCACCCCTTTCTCCATGTGACGCCGTGGTGGAAGACCCTAGGTGTAGGGTGGGGATCTTCTGGATGGCTGGTAGGGGGAAATTAGCAAGAAGGTATAAAATATTTTTTGGATTTTGGCAAGATCTAAGCCTTGGGGACAGATGATTATGTTAGTTCTAAGACTTACATCTATCATAAAAGGACAAAACTGTATGATCTCATTTATATGAAATAAGCAAACTGAAACCAAAGATCATCCATTGTCACCTGAGGTGGGAAGGAGAATGCAAGGCAAAATTTTTATTTGGGTGGCACTGAATGACATTAACAGTGATAGAATATTTTGAAAAAGGTTAGAGACAGTAGTGGCACAACAATGTCATTGAATTATGAAAATGGAAGTTGTGTTGGTGACTGTTTTGGTGTGTATGTTCTTATCACAATTAAAAAGATAGTAACTAAATTATCAATCTCATGTTAAATGTCTTTCAAACTGACCTATCACTAACCCTTTTGGTTGCTAAATCTCTCTATTTGTTTATGAAAATATATCAACAAAGAACTCTGGTCTCTTCTGCAGGCCTCTTCTAATTATTGGAAATCACATCTCTGGCTTCCCATCACAATTCCTAGCCTAAGGGAGACGTAGAGTGAGAGGCATATGTCTTTTTGTAGTAAAGTTGTTATTGATGAGACAACTGAAATGAATGAGCATTCACAAAAACTTAAAAAATTCTGACTTACAGAGATCATATGGAGAACAAAAGTCATTTTAATAATAATTAAATAACAGTTAAATAGTCTTAATATGGCAAGTGCTGATACCAAAGGCCAATATCAGCAGCAATTTCTGACAGTGCTTCAGGGACCCTTTGGGGGGAGGTTACTGCATTTATGGTTGGTATACTGTTTTGTGAGTTTACCCTTTATCAATATAGAATATCCTTCTTTGTCTCTAAGACGAGTGTTTCCCTCAAGTCCATTTGGTCTGTTGTTAGTGTAGTGACTGCACTCACTTTGGTTATAATTTGCATGGGATATCTTTTCTCCATTCCTTCGCTGTCAGTCTGTTGGTCTCCGGATGCTGATTGAGTCTCGTGTAGACAATGGTCTTGTTTTTCTGTAGGTTTTTGGTGGTGGTGGTGGTTTTTATTCATTCTCCCAAATTCTGCAATGGCAAAGTAACCCATTTACATTTATACTAATTACTGATATGGAAGGAATCTTCCTCTTTTGGTATTTGTTTTATGTGTCTTCAACCTTTTTTGTCCCTTATTTCCTTCATTGCTGACTTCTTTTGTGTTTAGTTGTTTGATTATGCTTCTGTAGTGAAGGGTTTTGGTTTCTTATTTCCTTTTTGGAAATTTTTTTCCTGTATTTTCTTTGCACTTTCCATGGGTACTACATCCAACATATTATATTCCTAACAATCTGATTGAATTTAATACCTACTTAATTTGAGTAGAATGTGTAAGACTCAGGCTTTCACTGTCTCCAGAAACAAATATTACAGTGAAAAAAAATTTAAGGAAGATTAAACTTAAAAATTATAAAACCATAAATAAAATTCACTGCTGTCAATTCCAACTCATAGCAATCCTTTAGATCGTAGTAGAACTGCCCCATAGAGTTTCCTGGGCTGCAATCTTTATAGAAGCACAATGCTGGTAAGTCTGAATGGCTGACCTTGCCATTAGAAGCCAAGCACTTTAACCACTGAGCAACCAGGGTTCATAAGATATAAATATGTTTCCTATACATAGAATAAAAATTAAATAGGTAGATATAAGATGTTTGTTGTATTAACTATTGTGTTATATCAAATATTTTATGTGTGTTTGTCATGGTTTGAATTGTGTCCCCCCAAAAATGTGTGCAGCCATGTGGCTGGGATATGGTTTCCAGTATCTTGGGACTGTCCTCCATTGTGTGGTTTTGCTAACCTGTATGTTAAAGGATTAGGGTGGGGCTGTGAATTCCTGCTATGGGGGAAGTTTCCCTGGAGTATGGCTTGCCCCACCCTTAATGCTTTTAGCTTGCAAGGAATAAAAGGAAAAAGGAACAAGGACAATTTGAGAACCTCGCTACCATCAAGCAAGCAGCACCGGGAGCAGAACGCGTCATTCAGACCAGAGGTTCTTGCGTTAGGACACTCCCTGGACAATGACTGATGCAATACCGGACTTTCCTCCAGAGCCGTCAAGGGGAAAGTCTTTCCCTGGAGCGGACACCCTGAATATGGACTTGCAACCTACCGGACTGTGTAAGAATAAATCTTTCTTTGTTAAAGCCATCCACTCTGTGGTATTTCTGTTAGAGCAGCCCTAGCTGACTAAAACAGAATTGGTACCGTGGGAGTGGGGTGCTGCTCTAGCAAATACCTAAAATGTGGAAGCCACTTTGAAACTGCGAATGGATAGAAGATTAGAAGGAACGAAGAAGGCGCAGATGGTGAGAAACAACGGAGGACTGGCAACAGCAGCAGCAGCGGCAGCAGCAGAACCAGAGGCAGCGCTGGAGCCGACCCCTGAAGTGAGAGAGGTCAGTGCCTGCGCAGAGTTTTCCTCGCGGAACGGGGTGCCTCTGGGCACTTGAATCGGTGAGCTGGCCTTGCTGACCCACAGAGTGAGAGAGTTGAGTGCCTTTGGGCAGGACGCTTTCCAGCAAGAGTGGGGTGCCTCCGGGCACTTAAACCAGTGGAGCTACAGAGCTTTGGAACACTTGCCCGGCAGGGCAGATGTGGGCCTGAGGCCCAGGCCACGCAGCCATAGGAAGCTGAAGCTGAAGAGGCAGATAGCGTGAGAAGCTGAGCTGCCTCAGTCTCAAGAGGTATGGCCATGACCTCAGGGGTTTGAAAGGGTGGAACCATGGCGTGCTGTGTTCGTAAGGGTGGAATTGCCACTCAGTTGGGCTTAGGGTGCTCCTAAAGCCGATGGGACAGAATTTCTGTCCAAGTGGGCCTTGAAGGCAAAGTTGTAGCACGGGGCTGGAGGTCTCCACTCAGAAACCAGAGAGTGTGGCGGATACATAGAGTCTGGAGAGCATTGCTGTTGTGTAGAATGTCTCAGAAAATGTAAGAGTGTTTCCAAAGCTTTGAGGGCTAATGTAATGTGTTCTGTTAACTTGCCTGTTGCCTGTTAATGCCTTCTAAGTTTCACAGATGTAGAAGAGTTTTTGTATTTTGGACTTGGAGCTGATTTAAGACTTCTGTTATATGGATGGACATAATTTTGCTATGGTGAGATGAATGTGTTAAATGTTTTTGTGATGTGATTTTTGGGCTGTCAAAGGGTGGGATGTCATGGTTTGAATTGTGTCCCCCCAAAAATGTGTGCAGCCACATGGCTGGGATATGGTTTCCAGTATCTTGGGACTGTCCTCCATTGTGTGGTTTTGCTAACCTGTATGTTAAAGGATTAGGGTGGGGCTGTGAATTCCTGCTATGGGGGAAGTTTCCCTGGAGTATGGCTTGCCCCACCCTTAATGCTTTTAGCTTGCAAGGAATAAAAGGAAAAAGAACCAAGGACAATTTGAGAACCTCGCTACCATCAAGCAAGCAGCACCGGGAGCAGAGCGCGTCATTCAGACCAGAGGTTCTTGCGTTAGGACACTCCCTGGACAATGACTGATGCAATACCGGACTTTCCTCCAGAGCCGTCAAGGGGAAAGTCTTTCCCTGGAGCGGACACCCTGAATATGGACTTGCAACCTACCGGACTGTGTAAGAATAAATCTTTCTTTGTTAAAGCCATCCACTCTGTGGTATTTCTGTTAGAGCAGCCCTAGCTGACTAAAACAGTGTTATAAAACATTTTGCTATAAATTATAAAGTAGTTGAAACTTTTCTTGGTGGCCTAAAAATGGTGCTCAAAAATGTGATTTATGGACAGAGAGTATTGTTGGTACCAAACTACTGTTGTCAAGTCCATTCTGACTCATAGCCACACTATAGAACAGAGAAGAACTGCCCTATAGGGTTTCCAAGGCTGTAATCCTTCCAGAAGCAGACTGCCACATCTGTGTCCCACAGAACAGCTGGTAAATGTGAACTGCTGACATTTTGGTTAGTAGTCAAGCCCCTAACAACAGCAACAGCAGGACACACCCCTCCATTGTTGGTAGTGGGGTCAATAATTGTTCATTTTTTTGAACTAGTTAATGTTGTTCAATTTTTTATTGCTTCAAAATTTTATATAGCACGACATTTGCCAATTGAACACTTTTCAGGTACACAATTTAATGATACCAACTACATTCACATTGTTATATAAGTATCACCCATTATAGGTACCAAATTTCCCATTGTAAATAGTAATCATATTGGACTGGACTAAGGGACACATAGTGATGTAGGTGGTGAGTGTACTTTATGGTTCAAGATATATATGAGGATGTCCAACTAGTCCCTCACTAGAGGGAAGAGGAGAGGTTGGAGGGGAGGGGAAAGGTGTCAGTTGAGTAGATAGTGGAAGGAAAGAGTGGAGGGGATGAGTATACTGTGTCACAGGGCGAGGACAGCAGATTGAGTTGCATAGAGGGGGTGCTCAGGGTTTTGTATAGCAAACTGACTTGGGTTGTAAACTTTCACTTAGCCACAATAAGAATTTTTTTAAAAAAATAGCAATCATAGCAGTTTTCAAGGATGCTGTAGCTCGTTTTACAAATTTGTTCCTCACCATTATGAAAAGATATGCCCTCTGGTGTTCCACGTGTGGGTCTGTGGGTCTAACCTGATAAATCCACTTTACCATGCCTGTTTCCCTCAGGCTTTGGATACCTTCTTCTGCAGTATAGCAAGACAAATCTGATACTTCAACTTGGTTTATTGTACTGAAAAACCAAACCCATTGCCAATGAGTCGAATCCAACTCATAGAGACCCTATGAGACAGAGTAGAACTTCCCCCACAGAGTTTCCAAGGAGCAACTGTGGATTTCAGCTGCTGACTTTTTGGTTAGTAGCCATAGCACTTAATCACTACGCCACTGGGATTTTGATTTACTGTAGGTCACTGCAAAATCCACACTTCAGTAACCTAACCAAATAAACAATTAAGTTCTTTCTTAACCTCTTGAGCTGAAACATTGAAAGAAGAATCTGTGCTTAGTGGGTCCATAGTAATAACTTCACACTGATCCATCTTTATGTTCCTCGCGCCATTATCCCCCACTTATAGTGGCCATTTTGACACATACTCCTCAAGTTTATGTTTGTGTATTAGAAAAGTCAAGCAGCTGTTTTGGAGTGTACCTTATCTCCCCTTGGGTCACACATTGTACTTCACCTTTTGGGGTTTGCTGGGGATTTAGGTATAGGTCTAGAAGCAAAAAATGATTGGTCAGGGTGAGTTTTGAGAACATTCAGTACTGTTTTAAAGGCATCTTATCTGAGATGGTATTCCAGACAATGACTCAGTTGAAGGGTCTTTAGGCACAGCTGGGTTAACCTCATCAGATGGAGATGGGGGCTAATGGTTTTAATGGGGAGGGTGGTTAAGGAGACAAAGATGGAGTAATCTCTTTAGATGGGAATGAGAGGGGTGATTCTGTTGTCAGGAACTATTGGAAGGAATTTAGAGGCTCAGTGTCCCCAGCTTTTCGATTATCTGCCCATGTGTCCCCATGCAAAGTTTCAGGATCCCAAATACAAGATGGAGTGTGCATAAATTTTTGCATGAGAAACTGACTCAAATTGTAAACTTTCACTTAAAATGCAATTGCAAATAATAATCATAAGATTTTTAAAAACCAGTTTCAGGACCTCATGTCCTCCCAATCAATGCCCTCACTTTAACTTCAGATGCCACTTGAGGTTGGCAATTCAGTTGGCATGTAATTCAGCCGCTCTTATGATAAGACTCTGAGTTTGACTCTGGCAATATCAGCTCCATTACTGCAAGAAATAGGCTGTTTTTCAAGGCACAAATGAAAACCTCGAAGTCATTTATGCAGTGCTTGAGCTTTGACTCTCAAGCCCTGGGCACATCTGTTTCTTGCACCACTTTGTAGAACCAACCAGCCAGCTTTCTTATGCTTCTCATTATGAAAAACTTATAGAAAAGTATCAAACATATGATCATTTAAAGCCTTATCTTTCAGCAATACTTGGTATAACCGTTCTACAACCATCAAACTGTTTTCCATAGAGGCTGTACCTTGCATTGTGTTGTTCAGTACTTTGAACATGCAAGTCTGGCAGTAGCACAGAGATGCATATTAACAATCTTCTGTATGATTGAACAAATGTCAGTTTTTTACTTTAATTTCTATAGATTTTGCTGCTGTGGACTTTTTCAAAAGGAAAATTTTGCCTGAAAAAACAGGCTCTTGACCATCCCCCTCACCCTGCTTTCTGTCACCACCAAGGCCAGCAAAGACAGGAATTTATTTAAATTTATTTTCTCATGCTAAAGGCATGGCAGTCCACCCTGAGTCTTCCGTCTAACCATTGCACTGATTGGGATCACTAATTAGTATAGCTCCCCAAAGTACCAAAATTCACTCTATTTTTGCTTCAGTCATATTTCTTACACTGTCCAAAGTCCTTTAAAAAAAAAAAAAAAAACCCTAGTACAACTTTCTGTGTTTACTTTGCACCATCTGTATTATCCTGTGGTTTTATTCCCAAAAAAACTTTCACATGTGTCAATAGCTCCCTGACTATTAACATATTTCAAATGACAGCCTCTTCTTATAGAATATGAAGTAAAAATGCATGCCTAGGCTTCAGTCTTCTCCACATCGGGTCCAGGAGTAATCAACACATGATCTCTACCTATTCATGGTAATTCGTATTTTTTCCATACTTCTCAGTCAAGGTCATACCAAGAAAACTTTTATTTATTATATTGAAAATTACACACTCAGAGATTCTTCCTACTATATTCAGGTCCCTACAGGGCCCACTTTTTACAAATTCATAGACTCTACTCAAGAGGGTTGTTGTTGTTTATTGCCATCAAGTCAATACGAATCAAGGTAACTCCATGTGTGAAGAGCAGTGTAACACCACGTGGTTTTCATGGTTGTGACTTTTCACAAAGTCATTGCCAAGCCTGACTTCCAAGGTACCTCTAAACTAAAACGACACCAAACCCACTGCCATCAAGTCTATTTTGACTCATAGTGAGCCTGTAGACAGCAGCTGCCCCACAGAGTTTCCAAGAAGTGCCTGGTGGATTTGAACTGCCAGCCTTCTGGTTAGTAGCTGTAGCACTTAACCACTACACCACCAGGGTTTCCAAGAGACCTCTAGATGAGTTCAAACCACCAGTATATTAGCTAGCAGTTGAATGCTTCACCATTGGTGCTGCCCAGGGACTCCTAAACTCAAGGACTCTGAACTCCACTGACACAACTTACAACAATGAAATGACACAAACATGTGTGGAAGAGTTGTCTAGCAGATCAAACACAAAATCAGCTCCCATCAAGCCTACTTCCACTCACAGTGACCTCATGTGCCGCAGAACAGAACTCTGCAATAGAGTTGTCCAGGCTATGACCTTTCAAATACAGATCACTGGGCTTTTCGTCCAAAGCTCCACTGGGTGGTTGGAACTACCAACCTTCCAGTCAGTAGTCAAGTGCTTAACCATTTGTATCAGCTAGAGACTTCTAGTGTCTATGGTCTCTTTCTAATTATAAAATTCTGAGGGCAGAGACCTAGTCACTGCTCATTACTGCTCATCACTCTCTCAGTTATAAGACTCTTACATGGTACTTAACATTCTGCAAGAATTAAATAAGTAAATGACTAAGAGTTCAGAAGTATCTGACCAGATGAGGGAAACGGATATTCCTTTTGCAGCAGGCAAACCAGGTCCTGTATACACGGATGTCACGACCCATGAGGACAAAGGGTACAATGGTTGAGAACCATAAATCCATTAGTACAGTAATGTTCCATAACCACCCATGGGAAACATTAAAAAGCATCACACAAACTGAAAAGGAAGAAGACAAGGTATAAAAACAAACAAAAGTACCCAGAAGGATACGGATGCCTTGAGTGGCTCTAGTCTCTCAGGAGACCCTAGGTGAGACATTGTTCTTATGAATATGTTGGACACATTGCTTGTGTCTATAGAGTGTTAAAACCATGGAGACACTGGCCCAGAGCATCAGTCCAAATCTCAAAACACCAAAAGACATTAAAAACACTGCATGTAGTGAGAATGTTTTTCTCTCATGAAATGAAGTACAATTGAATCCCAAATCCTTTTCTTTTGTGATGTTTTTGCTGTCCCGTTTACCTGGCACGTAGAAAGGAAAGGGTACATTTAAAAGCATGTGCACGAGCCAACACAGGAAGAGAAAAAAACAAGTGTACTTTGGAGCTCTGACTTTCAGTTCTGCGCACTTGGAGTTCCCAGGGCTGATAGAGATGACTTGGAAGATACTCAAGAGGCAGGTGCTGCTGAAGGACGCACCCCTGGCCACTCTGTGAAGATAGAAGGCAAGTTTTTGTCCAACATCACTGAGGAAATCTTTCACGTTCTTCAGCCAGAATGACCAAGGAGTTGGCTAAAGTCAGATGTGTGAGGATGAAGTCTGTGGATCTGAACTTGCATCCAGTGACATACAGTACAATGTAACAATAAAGAAGTGAGAAATTACCCAGGATTCCAACTGAGGTCAATGATAAGGTCATTCCTATTGCCAAGTACTCAGTGGTTATTTTGTCACTTTCCAGTGATGGATACTTGTCTTCAGAGCCAGAGAATCCTGCAAGGAAATATAAGGTGTGGGTGAGTAAATCTAATATTTTCCACTTTAGGTCCCTAAAGATAAAAAATGAAACCACTACCATCAATTCTGACTCATAGTGACCCTACAGGACAGAGTAGAACTGCCTCATAGAGCATCTAGTTGGGTCCCAATGTGGTACAAATAGTTTGCACTCAACTGCTAATCTAAAGGCTTAGCAGTTCAAATCTACCTGGCAGTACTAAGAAAGAAAAGGCCTGGCTATCTGCTTCTGTAAAGATTTGTTGTTGTTCTTGTTGCGTGCCCTTGAGTCAACTTTCAACCTATAGAGTTGTTGTGAGTAAAACAGCCCTGCTAAGTTTTCTAGGATATAGTTTTCACGGGAGCAGATCACCAGAACTTCCTCCCATAGAATCACTGCCTGGTTTGAAACACCACCTTTTCAGTTAACAGCTGAGTGCTTACCCACTGCACCAAAGGAAGCCCTTTGGAGCAGTTCTACTCTGTAACACATGGTATTGCCCTAAGTTGGAATTGACTTGATGGCCAATTAAGAATAACTTTCTCTACTTAGAAATATTCCCACTCAGAAAGATTTAGTAAATACATTTTGCTTTAGGAAGTTATTTCTTAAGTTTCTGCCTTTTTACAGCATTGATTACAGGAGTCATTGCTATTAAAGCTTTACATGTAGTAAAGCTACATGTAAAGATTAACTCTTCATGTAAAGATTAACTCTTCATGTAAAGATTAACTCTTCACCTATCTGAGATAAATACTGATATTCTCATTTGAGAGATGAGGTGTCTTTATTGAGAGATGAGGGGTCTTTGGTAAAAGCCAATCAAAAGACTCACACTAACTCACATTCCATGTAAGTGCCCAAATCAGGATTTGAAACTAAGTTAACTGACAAAAAAGAGAAAGGTTTTAACCACAATGCTACACTAGCAAAATTTGTTTTTTAATATTCTTCAAACACTCAACATCGGTACTTATTATTGTGTGTATCTGCAGCCATTTAAAATGGGATTATCTTTATGTATAACTGTGACTGTAGCACTCTCTATCTACTGTTGTTGTCAGCTCCCCTTGTGTGGGTCCCACCTCTTGGCGACCCCAATAACAAGCAAACAAAACAGTGTCATCTTGGGCTATCCACATGATCAGTTGCAGAGTACAACATTTTGATCCATAGGGTATTACTAGCTGATTTTCAGAAGTGGATCACCATTTTTTTTCCATATTCTATGTATACTTACATTTAATTTTAAAGACAATATGACCTACAATTAAATATTCAAAGATTGAAGTAGAATCAGTACACTGATCACCATATAATTGTACAAGAAAAAATTACCCAAGATGACATTAAACTTATTCAGGTAAGAATGGTTCATTATTATGATGGAAATACAAAACACATTACCCTTTTGACCGGAATTGTGGTGTGGAAGGAGAATGTTGGAATATATCACAGACTGCCAAACAAATGAACAGATCTGTTCCAGAATAACTACAGTGAGAGTGCTCTTTAGAAGCAAAGATGGTGAGCCCATGTCTTATAAACTTTGGACACGTTGTCAAGAAGGGTCATTGTCTGCAGAAGGACATCATGCTTGGTAGGGTAGAGGGTCAGCGAAAAAGAGGAAGTCCCTCAGCGAGATGGATGGACACAGTGGGGGCAACAATGAGCTTAAGCATTTAACAGTGATTGTTGGCAGGGTGTAAGATTGGGCAGTGTTCCATTCTGTTGGTCATAAGGTTGCTATCAGTTGGAATCAACACAATAGCACCTAACAACAATGACAGGAATGAGAGTACAATAGAAACAACTCTGAAATCATTGCATAATAATGTGCTAAGGTGTGATACAAATCTGGAACACGAGATATGACTCTGCCTCATTGCTACTACGACTATTCTAATCAGGGCCACAGTAGTTGGTCCCTGATAGAATGAGAGAAACAAGTGGAACAGAATCTCAAATTCCCAAAAGAACAGAACAAAACAAAACATTACAAAAAAAAAAAGAAGACCTACTTGACTGATTGAGACTGAGGACTCCTACTACTGCCCTCAGAAGTATGTGATATTCCTTATTTTTTCAGCCAACTTGTTATTTACCTAACGGGTGACTTTGGGTTAACTTTGGTTCAAGGTTTGAACTAACTCAAAAAATAATGAATATCACCTGTAGGTGCTGTGCTCCTTTAAAAAATCGCCTATATGAAACCAAACATTCAACTACTTTAAAACAAAGTGGAGACTGTAAGAGGGCAGGGGAACTATATTAATGGAAATGGTAAAACCAGAACAGCAATAATGATAATGATCATTCATTGAGAAGAATGCCACCAACATCACTGAACAATTTGTATAGAACTTGTTGAATGGGAACAGAAATTGCTGTGTAAACCTTCACCAAAACATATTAACATATTTTATTTACATATATATATAAAATACTCTTGTTAATTTTGTAAGACAAATGAAATCAGAATTACAATCTCAAACCAACTTAAACATCAGATTCTATTCTTACCTGGATAACACACCAACATCGAGTCAGTCGAGATTATGTTAAATTACGCAGGAGTCATTATGTACAGTGTAGAACATTCAGTCCCTCTCAACAAACCAGCCCATGCCTCAGGAATTATTATTTCCTGTGTAGCTGTGGTACTGGACAATTTTCTACCTCAAAAGAAACTCTTTTCGAAGATGCGTATATCACAGAACCTGACCCGCCATCTTCCCTTACAGATTCTAATGAAGCCACTGAAATCCAGCTACTCACCGCTTCCCACTATGTCACTGGTGTGCTCAGCATGATGGTCACTGGAGGACAGTAAGTGTGTGGCAGAGAGACAGCTAGACCCTGAAATATGGGTTAGCAATTCTATAACCTCACCTCCTCACAGAACTGCAATTATCATCTCACCTACAGCAACAGTGACAGTGTATTCTTGTGTAACTAAGAATACTTTTTATAAATATGATCTCAGATCCCAGTTAGCAGAAACAATTAGAAGTTTCTAATGAGTACCCCCAAAGAGACTGTTGGAAGGTTTAGGATGGGTGTTTTCCAGCATCCCTGGGTATAGAGCAGGGTCTCACCTGGAGGGGGAGCAAGAAATGCTGATGACTGAGCCCAAAGGGACTGGAGCAAAACATATGTGTTTCATTGAATACTCCACTTCCATGGGAAGTTCTACTATCTGAAATGTAATTTAGTCTTAAAACTCAATTACTGAACAGCATTACCAAGTAAGTTACGAGAAGATGAACATGATGACACAAAGAGACTGAGACTGTTGTTTTTGTTAGTTGCTGGCCGGCTAGGGACATCTATGTCTACTTGTGGTGACCCTGTTTGTGCAGAGAACTGTGCTCCATAGATTTTGAATAATTAATTTATCTGAAGCTGATTGCTAGGCCTTTCTTCCTAGGTGCCTTTCGTTGGACTCAGACATCCAATCTTTCAGTTAGCCACCCAGCAGGTCAACATGTTGCACTCTGTTGAACATAAAGACCCACAGACTCAATATGGGGGCAGAGAGGGCAAATCTTGCCCCTTCATTAGGCCCTTCCTCCTTCCCATTTTCTGCTCAATGGCCTGCCAATCACAAGGTGAGTCCAATTTGCCATAAAAAACCGAAACACCTACCTGTACGCAATGCTATCTGCTCTCCTTGCCTTGTGGCAGCACATTCCTCCTTTCCACCGTGTGCTCCTGGTATCCACTCAGCCAACACTTGTCCCCTCCTCTCCACCCTCCTTTCTCCCCTCTAGGAAAGAACTAGTCAGTCAGCCTCATACACATAAGAGAACTGCTCATTAAGTTTGCAAACTCATCCTAGAAAAAGTGCTACATACCTTGTTGCTGAATGTCCCTACAGTCACCTTTGAAGTACTCCCCTTGGGAAGCTATGCACCAACAGCAGCACCTAGTCCACCCTTCAAAGCTATTTTGGAACTCTTTTTCTACAATGGCCATCAGAGCTGTCATTGTATTATCCTTGATGTCCTAAATGTCGTCAAAAGGTCTTCTTTTCAGTGTCTCGTATATCTTCAGGTAAAGAAAAACGTCACTGGGGGCCAAATCAGGTGAATAGGGTGGGTGTTCCAATACAGTTATTTGTTTACTCGCTGAAAACTCTCTTACAGACTACTGTATAATTATGTATGCGAACTTAACACCTTGCTGTGGTGTTCACTGGTCATTCCAGAAACAGTATATCTCATCATGGAAGTGACTATGTATACCACATCTCACTGTAGTGGTGATAACATTGTTACATAGTATCTGAAAGGTCACAGCCTTGAAAACCCATTGGTGCAGTTCTACTCTGTGCACATGTGGTTGTAATGTCTATAAATCAATTTCACAGGAACAGTGAGGTTTTTTGTTTATCTTTGAGATATCTCTAGATGTATGATCAAGGAATTGTCACCAAAAGAGACCATTAATAAAAGAGAATTATTCCAGACAGTGATATGGGAAGGACATGAATGCCAGGACATCCAAAGTTTTGATTTTGGGGAACATATGCATAATCTTGAGATTCAGTGGGAAAATGATGAAAGAAATGCCAAGAGAGTGTATTATCCATAATTAAAATCTCACTGGTAGAAGAGATCATCATGATAAAATAGATTCAGGAAACAAGTATATGACATGTTTCATAAGATTGAGTTAGGCTTTCAGTCACCTCTGGCTGAACTGCAAAGATTTCAGACTGAAGAGATGATTTATGTATGTAACCAAAGTGAGAAATCTGTCACCATTAGCTCCTCAGTTATCACCAGTTCTAGGAATTTCTTCTAGTGTCAAGACTGAAATTCCTAGTAAATGTAAGAAGGTTTTCATACATCCTTCATCACTTACATTTTGCCAGACAACCCACATTAAAGAAGGACCTTTCAGATGTAATGAACACAGACAGGAATTTAGTCAGAGGTCACACCTCACTCACTGTCAGAGAATTCATTCTGTACAGAGATCTTACAAACGTAATGAGTATGGCAAAGCCTGCACTCAATTCATAAACCCTACTAGACATCAGAGAATACAAATGTAACATGCGTGGCAAAGTCTGTAGTAAACGTGCAAAACTTTGTAAGTTATGGAAGCATTCACACTGGAGAGAAACTTTACAAAGGTACTCAGTTTGGCAAAGCTTTTGTGCAGTGTTCAACCCCCACTCAGCGTAAGAGACTCCACACCAGAGAGAAACTTTACAGATGTAGTGAGTGTGGGAAGAATTTTAGAAGTAATTCAAACCTTTCTAATCATCAGTACACTCTGGGCAGAGAGTTACAAATGTAATGAGTATGGGAAAGTCTTTAACACCTTCTCACATCTCACTATACGTCAGAGAATTCACACAGGAGAGAAACCACGTAAATATAACGTACATGGCAAGGTGGGTAGGCAAGACTCAGATTTGTAGATCGTCAGAAAATCCATACTGGAGAAAAACCTTACAAATGCGGTAAGTGTGACAAAGCCTTTAACGAGATCTCAAAATCCATCTGAGAATTCATACTGTAGAGAAACCTCACAAATGTAATGAATGTGGCAAATACTTTGTGCAATTTGTTTACCTTCCTAAATATCAGCAAAAGCATATTGAAAACAAACATTGTAAAACTAATGTATGTGGCAGTGCTTTTATGCAACACTCAAGTCTTAGACATCATTAGAAAATTCAAAGTGGGAGAGAAACCTTGCAAATATAACAAGTGTGACAAAATGTATGTTGAAGCCTTTCTAGACATCAGAGAATCCATACTGAAGGGAAACGATAATAAAGTATTTGGCAAATCTTTTAACAGGGCAATCTGTTCCTACAAAGATGTGCAGCCTTGAAACCCTATGAAGCAGTTCCACTCTGTCATGTAAGTTTGTTATGAGTCAATTGATTTGACAGTCCATACCTTGCTACGCATTGAGAATGCACACTTTGAGAAGAACCATATAAGTGTAATGTGTATAGCAAAGCTGTATCCAAAATCCAAATATTGTGGCACATGAGAATACATGTTGTATAGAAACCTTTCAAATCCAGTGAAAACTATTATCAAAGTTCCTACCTTTGGGGTCTTGAGAGAGTTCTAGAGGGAAACCACACAGGAATATTAAACATGACAAGGCCTTTAGGCAATAAACTGATTTCAGGATTCACCAAAGAATTTATCCTGGAGAGAAACCTTACAAATGTAGTGACTGTAGCAAACTATTTAACTGATTTTCAAAGAATTCATACTAGACAGAACTAAGTTTTTACTTCTTAAAGATTAATCAGCTTCACTGGACTCATGGACACAATGTGAGCTTGTGGTGTATTTTGTGGTTGTATACATTTATGGGAGGCTGTCCTTGTTACTTTCTAGAGGGGAGAGGAGAGGGTGGAGAGGAGGGGACAGGCATTTGTTAAAAGGATACTAAAAGGGTGAAAAGGAGGAGTGTGCTGTCATGGGGTGAGGAAAACAGATGGAGCTGCAGATAGGCACGCATGCCAAATTGATATGGATTGTGTGCTTTCGACTGCACTTGGCTTGGCTGGTTTTCACTTAATTATAATTAAAAAAAAAAGTTCTGGGGCCAGGAGGAGAAAAAAAAAGGATTAATCAATCTCAGATGTTAGATTCTGCAGAGTAATTACAGACAGAATCGTATAAACTTCATTTGATAATAAACATCAACTGTGGAACGACATTCCTGTAAGGGTCCGTTACCTTCATCTGATTAAATACATTAATTCAGTTGTTTGAAGCTTCTTAAATTATCATATTGATGATTTCCAGCCTGAGGTTTGAAATCTGTTGCTGTTGTGCCTTCATTACAGGTTTTTCATGTGTCACTGTGCTGGCCTCTAGGAAGGGTTCAATGAAACAAAAAAGCCTACTTCTTTAGGTGGGGTTGACTTTACCTGTATTCTCTGAAAGAACAAGGCCACAGCCTTTAATATTAGCTTGCCCCACTAACGTGAGGGAAAAAGGGAAAGGGACAGATGAGGCTTAAAAGCTATCAGCAGTCAAATGTTGAGAAAATAAAATACTATTAACTCAGCATTGAATGTTTATTCTCATATCCCCTACCTTATTGGGAAAAACCACAATTTTCCTCATGCCCATAACTTTGAGTCCTTTCCTGATGTGTATACAGTACTCATTGTACCATGACTGTTGGAAGTGCTTCTGAAGTTCTGTCTTGATCGACTGAAACATTTTTTACACCACTCGTTTGAAAAATGTGTAGAGATGTTTATCAAACAATACTCAGTAATTTAACAGAAGAGCAGTTTTCCGAAGGCTGTAAAAATGTCAGTTTGTGATTACAGCAATAACCCTTATGTTTTACACCTGTTTTTCAACTTTTGCAAAATTCCTTCTTACATTTTTAGGAAAAGTTTATTTAGCTGTGATGTATTTTCCACACTTTTTAAACCAGTGTGTTCAGTGACGAATTTGGAGGATACAGAGATCAAGGAGTGTTTTAGAGACTTTTATGACAAAAATGAACATTTTGGAGGTGATCCTTACACCTGAAAAAAGAGGCTCTCTTTAAGTCTTTAGCTCAGTGAAAGGACTCAAATTGCATTGAAGCAGGAGACTTGCTGCTACAGTATAAGTTTCACATGGAATTCTAGGAACACATTGTGCTCATTTTAAAGTGTTCTCTCCAATTTTTTCCCTAGCCATTGTCATCATAGTAATATTATCACTTGCTTCATTATTGAAGTTGATCTTGGACCCTGTATCTCCAGGCTCTGGTAGTGTAGGGACCATAGATCAGTACGTTTTTCTAAACCCATTGTGAAAATAGATGTTTATTTTACTGATGTGTGGTAAGCATACCATATAATCAACTTTTTTAAAGTGTAGAATTCGGTGGTTTTTAGTGCGTTCTCAAAGTTGTACAACAATCAACACTAATTTCAGAACATTTGATTACTCCAAAAAAGAAACACTATACTGTATTCAGTCACTTCACCTCTACTTCCAGTCCCCCAGAAAACACTAATCTACTTTCTGTCTCTGTGTGTGTGCCTATTGCACACATTTCATCGTAGTGTAATCATACAGTGTGTAACATATGCCTCTACATTCTTTCTCTGTGTTGTTTTCCAGGTTCTGCATGTATCAGTACCTGATTTCTTTTTATACCGGGTTAGATAATCTTTGTGTAGACATACCAGCTTTACCTCTTCAACTGTGGATAGACATTTAGGTTGTTTCTACCTTTTGGCTATTGTGAATAATACTACAGTGACTATTGATATACAAGTATCTGTTTGGGTCCCTGCTTTCAAGTGTAGGGTACACACCTGGGACCATGTTGGTAGTTCTGTACTTAACTATTTGAGGAACTGAACACTATTCTACAGCAGCTGCACCATTTTATGTGTCTACCAGGGACACACGAAGGTAACAATTTCTCCAGTTCCTCATCAACGTTTATCACTGTCTTTCCTTTCTAATATGAGTCAGAATCGACTCGATAGCAGTGGGTTTCTAACACAGCTACATTATTGTGTGGGGAGTGATACCTCATTGTGGTTTTGATTTGCATTTCCTAATGGCATGACCTACGACCATCTTCTCATGTACTTATTGGCCATTTGTATATTTTTGGAGAAACACCCATTCAAATCTTATGCCTATTTTTATTGGATCATCTGTCTTTTTAATGTTGAGTGGTAGAATTTTATGTATTGTGGATATAAGACTCGTCAAATGCATGATTTGAAAGTATTTTCCCTCCCTCTGGATTGTCTGTTCACTTTCTTGATACTGTCCTTCGGACCATAAAAGCTTTTAATTTTGATTAAGTTTAATTTACTGTTGTAAAAACAGCATAGGAGCAGTGTCTGACCTCCTCTAACTTCACAAAGAGGGGAAAAGAATCAAGATAAACAGATCAAGACTGGTTTCTATGGGGCAGAGGTCAGATATGCTTCCTCACTCTGCCATCTTTACCAATTCTGACACCAACCATACCTTCTCTATGCAGCATTCTGTACTTCTGTACTTAGTTTGATAATTCATTACAGTGGGCACACAGAACTCACAGACAATCCTCCTGATTACAGGATTTATTAGAGAGTAACAGGTTACTACTAGGTTGCAGAATGTGCAGGATACAGATCTTCCATCAGGATAGCCTCTTCCCAGCCATGCTTTCAGGAATGCTTCCTTTCTCTGGCTCCTGAACCTCTGCTCTACTCAGGCAAGTGTTCAAAAGCTCTTTTAGCTCAGTCAGTACTTGTCCGAAGGCATCTCACTACTCCAGTAAGTCTTACACCAAAGGCACTCAGCTTTCTCACTCTGTGGTCCAGTAAGCCAAATGCACCATCTCTTGTCTCCTGCTGCTATTTCTTTATGAGGGCTTTTTGCAGTCTTCAGTGTTAGGGCCCTCTCTCTCTCTCTCTCTCTCTCTCTCTCTCTTTCAAAGTTCCAGGAGCTTCTCAATGTAGGGCTCCATGGTCCAAAGGACACACTCTTCTCTTGGCTTTCTTTCCTTGGTGTTGGAAAGATCCCATCTTTCCTGCCTCTGGGATGGCTCATTTCAAGCCCAGTAGGGTGGCAAGACTAACCAATCCTCTTGGTCAGTTACAATTACCCTTTTTGCACAGTACCACCCAATCACTTGAATGGAAGTTACAAGACCCTAGCAAGAAAGGCCTCAAAAAAGCGATCCATTGCACGACAACTTTGTGTGTGTGTGTGTGCTCCTTGTGCTTTTCGGCGACATCTAAGAAAGCAATGCCTAACTCAGCGTCATGAAGATTTACACATATGCTTTTTTCTAGGTGTTTTATACTTTTAGCACTTAAATGAAGATCTGTTCTGTTCTAACTTTTATTTATGATGTGAGGTAGAGGTCCAACTTCATTCCTTTCCATGTGGCTAGCCAGTTATCTCATTTATTTGATGTTTTTAAGAATCAGAGTTCTTTTACTAAATTTTAAAGAATCATTAAAATCATTGAGACCAAATGTTAGAAGGACCAGTGGACACGGGACCAATAAAGCAAAGCTGGTTGAGATTATTAGGCTTTGAAAACAGAGCTTTTGAAAATAGAGTTCTACCTATTTAATACACATAGGTCTATCCAGGTTACTATTTCTTTGTGAGTGTTATTTTGAAGGGATTAGTTTCATTTCATATGTTGTTGTTAGATGCCATCAAGTTGGTTCCACCTCAGAGTGACCCTATGTACAATAAAGTGAAACACTGTCCCATGCTGCGCCATGCTCATAATCAGTATCATGCTTGAGTGCGTTGTTGTAGCCACCGTGTCAGTCGACCATGTTGAGGGTCTTCCTCTTTTTTGGTGACCCTCTACTTTACCAAACATGATATCCTTCTTCAGGGACTGATCCATCCTGACAATATGTTCAAAATACATGAGGCAAAGTCTCGCCATCCTTGCTTGTAAGGAGCATTCTGATTGTACTTCTTCCACAACAGATTTGTTTGCTGTTTTGTCAGTCCATGGTATCAATATTTTTTACCAGTGTCAGAAGAAATTCACGGATTTCATTTAAGTTGACCAACTTACGAGCATAAAGTACCTATGAGAAACTGAAACCTATGAGAGCTGAACCTGAACAGGACTTGTTTAGTTTCCCAGGTTCCATAAAGGTTTTAGCCTTTTCAGGCTGCAGTTTTACCACTTTTCTGTAGTGGAAAATGTTTCAGTTTTCCTGCTCTGGCAGTTTTATACCTTACGCAGATTGAATTTTGCTATGGGTTGGCTGGCTTTACATGGTTTAGTATTGGTTTAGCCTAATTCTGCAACTACTCAGAGAGGAATGTTAGAGTTTCCTGGTTTGGGGAAGACAAAACAAGCAGAGCGAAGCCCTGTTCCACAGGATACAAACTAATTCAAACAGTTCCAAACTGGAAACAGGACGCCTTCTTGGAGAGTGAGAGGGCAGCTCAGGTCCCGCCCTGACCCCGCCCACCTTGTCCACGCCCCTCACCTTTGCTAAGCGCGCCTGCGCGGTTTCCTGCAGACCCGGAAGTGGATTGTATAGTGGGCCCGTCACTGAGAGGTGAGTGAATTTCCATTTTTCTGGTTGAAATATGCGTCTCTGTCCCGGTCTTCCTCACCCAGCCCGGGGGTCGCTCCGGACGTTGAAGTCCCAGTGCCTGCCCTTCCCACCCCGGGAGATGCCCGCGCAGCCAGGAGACGTTCTGAAGCCTGGTAGCACCTCTGCCGGCTACCGCGTCTGTCTTCAGTTTAAAATCGTGCTGAGGCGTCCCCGTCCCCTAGTCTTTCTGCCCTCAGGCCAGGCATGACTGCCGATTCATTTCCCTGCTTAAAACCTTCGCTGACGCCTGCCCACTACGCTTGTTCAGTCCTCACCGAGTTTCCGGTGACATCCTGCCGCTCCCTTGTTAGCGTCCTCCCTGGAGAGCAGCGGGCGCTGCCTGTCCTGTCTGGGTCCTGGAACTCTGAGACCCCCCACCTGTTTCCTGAGATCCCGTCCTCATGTCTTCCTCGGGCGGGGTCTCCCCTTTACAGTCACGTCCTCCTCCCTGACCTCTGAGTGGAAAGAAGGGATCCGGGTGTGTCCTGTGACACCCCATAATCGCTCGTTCCCAGTCCCATCCCCTGCACGTGTGCCCTTCCCAGGTACCGTGTATCTCACTCCTTCCCGGTGCCCTTATGGGCGAGAGGATCGGGAGAAATGGAGAACAGTTGCGACAGAAATAAAAATAGTGAGAGGAAGAGAATACGACTGAGGGAGAGCCATAAACAGATTGCAAAATAGAGCCAGGGTAGTGACTTGCTAAGATACAAGAAGAGTGAGAGAATAAGCAGAGAAAGTAGCAGAGCAAAAATCTAGAGAAAAGAGGAATCGCTAGAGAGTGAATGCAAGTTGTATCTGTTCTACTGTTTCCCCTCCTCACTGATCACGCCTCTGTTTTCTCCTGAACTCTCTCAGGCTGGGAACGCTGTGGGTCTATTCTCTATAGGGCCCCATCTGTCATTTTTATCCCACTGCTTTAAACACGTTGATGTTTTACCGCTTCACCGCACCAGCCAGATCTCTCCGCCAGTGTCTAGACATCGAGCTGGCAAGTGCAAATTTCCCCTGGGGTCTCTTACAGGCGTCTCCGCTTTAAAATGTGCAGAAATGACTTACCAGTTCCCCCAAACTGTCCGCTTGCACTTGTCAAAGGTTTAGTTAAGGGTGATTCCAAACATCTTGGGGGCTCAGGTATCTTGGTATGTTTTTCAAATAAAGATAATTATTTCTTACTGTTTTAACTCATAAAGAAAATAAGTGCTATTTAAAAAAGGGGTGAAGGAATAGAGTTTCCACAATTCTTTGTGGTGTGAGAGAAAAGAAGTTAAAAGATGCAGTACCTTTCTGATCTCATTTGTTAAATCTCTTCATACACCTACTCCAGCCATCCTGGTTCGTTTCCTATAAATACCTTTCTCCCTTAGCTGTTTGTTCTGATATTACCTTGGGACATTTCTGATGCCCCCTTTTAATGGTCCAGCCACACTGTCACTATACCCTTGACCCATATTGCCTGCTGTGAATGTTTTTCTCTTTTCTGCCCCTTCCTCTATCTGGATCTGGGTAACAGCAGAGCCGAGCCCCAGAGGAGATCAAAGCCACAGGTAACATGTATGCTGGTCTTCCCTCTGATCAGGCTCAGCCCTGGTTGGTGAGACATTTTGCAAACCCCTTGCACATACCCTGTCCCCAGAAGTCCCCCTCAAATAGGGTAGAACCCATCCGGTAGGATGTTTCGATGCCCAAGGTGATTCTAATCTACATGCAGTGTTGAGCACAGGCTCTGAGTTATCCTTTTTTTTTGAAGGCTGAAGCCAGCCTACCTTGCTAGAGTGAAGGGACTTTGCTCTGCCTGGGGTGTGGGCTCAGGGCAGGGTCTGTGACCTGAAAGGGGATGGTCAGTCCATCCCATATTCCCCTGCTGCAGCAGAGTGTGGGCCATACCAGAGGGGGTGATGTCCTCGGCAGATAGACTTATCTGTTGGTCACTGTGTAGGAGGTTGCTGTCCTTCTTGGGGCAGGGGGCAGGAGGGACCATCTTTTCCCCACAGTTTTTGCCCTCCCTGTGTGTGTGGTTGTAGCACAGGTGCTGATTCCAAGAACTTGACACCATATTTTCCTTTTGTTGTTGTTGTGATTAAGTGAAAGTTTATAATCCAAGTCAATTTTCCTTATAAAACCCTAAATACCTGCCTCTCTGCAACTTCATCTGCTCTCCCCACCCTGTGACAGCACACTCTTCTTTTTCACTCTTTACTTCCAGTATCTGCTCAACCAACACTTGTCTGCTCCAAAAAGAAATCAGTAGGACAGACACATATATGTCATAAGCCATGAGGTACACACACAACCTGTATCACTTTGTGTCCCATAGTCCAGTCAATTCTTTGTCTGAGGTCTTGGCTTCAGTACTGGTTTCAGCTCTGAGCTAGCAGCAAGTCTAGAGGCTATGTTCTCAGGGCATCTTCCAGGTTGTCGGACCATCAATTCTCTAAATAGAGTTCTTGATCTGCACACCTCTTTTTCTTGTGCTATATCAGGGACCCAACAGTGTAACAGTGTGTCCCCTATCAGGACTTGTCTTTGGTGGTAGCCGGGCACCGTCTAGTTGTTCTGGGCTCACGCAGATGTAGTCTCCCAATCATATGAGTCCTTCTGTCTCCTGGGCTCCTTTTTCTTCCTGTCTTTGATGTTCTCAGTTGTCATCCATTCCAGGTGGGCTGGAACACAATTGATGTTCCTCAGATGGCAGCTTGCTGGCTGACACCGTATTTTCAACACTCAGGATTGATTTCTAAAGACTGCCCTTGCCTGAGAAAGAAGCCTGGAAGAAGTGGAAAAAGAGGAATCCAGAATGGCTGTTTCCCAGGTAACAGTCATATTCCCAGTTGGTGGCTCCATTCTCTCCTTCCTGAAATGCTGTCCTGAGAATTGACTCATTTCCTCAGACCCGATGTGTCCAGCCTGGCTGGTTCACTAGCTCTAACCCTAGCTCTGACCTCAGTCCCTTCCACGTAGATTCCGTGTTACCATAACCCGGGAGCATTGGACTGTAAAGAGGTCTGGAGAGCATCCTAGGAAGGGCTTCATACCAGGCCTGGGTGGAAGACAGAGTGGGCCCCATGGGGACAGTGAGGGTGGAAAGCAAGGAAAGTTTAGGGGCCACTTGTATGCCCTGTCAGCTCTCTGTGGAACAGCCTGGAAGAAACTGCACATTTATGTTCCATATTAATGTGCAAAAGCAGCTGGCAAATTCTAGAGAAGGAAACTAATTAAGGGAAATCATTTTCTGCCTGATTTTATGATACATTGACAGCTAAATAAGTTAAGCAGTGTTTGGAGTACAAAGGTATCATTTGGAATTACGTGAAAAGTTCAGAAACGGATATCAGCAGTAGAGAATGTTTTATTCTTCAAGTGATTTTAAAATATGAAATTGACCTAAATGTCTAACATGTGTTAATGAGGTAAGAGTAGTAACTCATTACATCTGTGCATGTGTATATGCATATATATGTAGCCCCAGCCCGTTGCCATAGAGTTGATTCCAACTCACAGCAACCGTATAAGACAGAGTACAGCTGCTGCACAGGGTTTCCAGGGAGCACCTGTTGGATTTAACTGCTGACCTTTTGGTTGGCAGACATAGCACTTCACCACTACACCACCAGGGTTTCTGCACACACGTGCGTGCATGCATGTAAAGAGAGATGGAATGGCCTTTTATCCAGTTCCATGCTGCTAGCCTTGAACTTGTTTCAAGTTTCCCATGTCAACAAGATTCCTTTGTCAACATAGTTTTCATGCTATATCAGTTTCTTAACTGTTTGGTTTTTGAGGTTCAGTTTGGAGTCTCAACTGTCTAGGTTCAGGTGCTGGCTCTGCCATTTATTAGCTGTTTGACCTGAGGTGAGATTTTTAGAATGTCTGTGACACAGTTTTCTCCTCCGTAACATGAGAACACATCTATCTCTAAAGGGGTGTGATGTCATATTAGTTAATACATGTAAAGTATTTGAGTGAATACCTAGTACATGGGAAACATTTATAAACTTACTCTTTGATGTTATGGTCATTATTAAACAATATTTAGATTCAGACCTTTGTTTGAAGCCACGATGGACTTTGTCATTCCTGAAGACCATATTCCTACTCTGGGTCATCTAGAAATAGAGTATTACTTGGTGTATGGAACACAGTATCTGGAACTTCCACATAGACACTTTGTTAAATATTTTTTATTTGCATATTTCTTTTATCATCCACAGAAATGTGACTTGGCAGGTTCTATAGTCTCTGATGGGAAAGTATAATAAAACAAAATTTGGGGAAAAAGTTAGGAACATATAACTTGCTCAAAATTCTCACTTGTGGATTCCTCAGGGCAGTCTAATCACTAGTTAGTACCTTTCTCTTTGTCTCATTTTGTGTGAAGATAAGAATTTTCCTTATGTCCACTTGGTAAGATGTGTTTTTTTATTATAGGGACTGTTGACATTCAGGGATGTGGCCATAGAATTCTCTCAGGAGGAGTGGAACTGCCTGGACCCTGCTCAGAGGGCTTTGTACAGGGAGGTGATGTTGGAGAACTACAGGAACCTCGTCTCACTTGGTGAGGATAATACCTGTTTCAGCCATCTAGTGCTGCTCTAACAGAAATACCACAGGGTGGATGACTTTAACAAAGGAAAGTTTATTACACAGTCCAGTAGGCTACAAGTGTGAATTCTGGGTGTCCATTCCAGAGGAAGGCTTTCCCTCTGTTGGCTCTGGAAGAAACTCCTTGTGTTGTATCAGCCTTTGGTCAGGGAGTGTCTTGGCACAGGAACCTCAGGCTTGAAAGATGCACTCTACTTCTGGTATTGCTTTCTTGACAGTGTGAGGTTCCCGACTCTACTTCCTTCCCTTTCCTTTTATCTCTTGTAGGATAAAAGGATAAAAAGTACTGCAAGCCATAGTGCAGGAGGTGACCTTAGAAGGGACTTACAGTCCCACCCTAATCCCTTTAACATCCAGCATCAGAAAAATCATAAAATAGAGGGCAATCACACAATACTGGTAATCTCAACCCAGCCAAATTTGTACACATATTTTTTAGGGGACACAAATTCAGTCCCTGACAGTATTCCCTCCAGAAGTCAGGATCTGCCTGTGTATCTTTTTGTTTTCCTTCTGAGTCTCTTGGAAACTGCTGCCATGCCTGGCCTAATTTCAAGTCCCTGTTCTTAAGGCAGAGATTGAAGTTGATTCACAAATGAAAAGCTTCAAATGTGACATCTGGAAGTCACCTTTTACGTTCTTCTAATGATCTGCCCACTTTACAATAGATCAGCAGTGGTTCCAGAACTTAAGTTTTCACAAAACATGATGGCCAGCTTTTAAAATTTCTGATTCCTTGTTTTTTTCCCCTATGCTTCTTATACATTATTTCTTAGAAGAGAGTTAGGTATCTGCATGTTTTTTTTAAGTCCCTTAAGTATTCAAAAGGAAAAAGGTGGTACAGACATTTGTGACCTATCTGTAATGTCCCCTCTTCTTAGCCAAACAGAGCTGGGGTTGTATTCTGGAAAAACCACAGCATATCATGTGTCTCTTTTTAATTTAAGCAGGAATCTTTGAGTGGAATATTATTTCCATTTGAAGCAAGGGAAAGAGCCTTGACCCATGGAGACTGATGTAAAAAATAGAGGGGTGAAAAAAAAACAAAACAGGTGGGTGGGAATCTATCAAAGGTATAAACGTAGGTAAGAGTTCATGACGGGAAAGCTGCATAATTAAATATTGGTTACGGAACTCTTCAAATATGAGAGGTGTGTGAAAAAATAAGTTTATTCCTTCTGAGCTCAAAGAAATTTTTGATTCCTTGCACTTATCACTTTGTTCTTCATACATGGAAAAGTTCATCCTCCCACTCTCCAATAATGTTCCAACTCATGGAGAGACAATGGCATGGTCTTTGTCAGAACGTACAATACTGTGTTCACATAATCTGAGAAGCTTGACTATATGAAGAAGAACAAGGCATCAGGGTTGGAGGAAGTCTCATTAACAGCCATGCAGATGACACAACCTTGCTTGCTGGAAGTAAAGAGGACTTGAAACACTTAAACTGCAGAAGATCAAAGACCACAGCCATCAGTATGGATTGCACCTCAACATAAAGAAAACAGATCCTTTCAACTGGACCAGTAAGCAACATCATGATAAATGGAGAAAGGACTGAGACTGCAGAGGATTTCATTTTACTTGGTTCTATGATCAATGCCCATGGAAGCAGCAGTAAAGAAATCAAAAGATGCATTGGGAAAATCTGCCACAAAGGACCTCTTTAAAGTACTGAAAAGTAAAGGTGTCACCTTGAATACTAAGGTGTGCCTGACCCAAGCCATGGTATTTTCAGTTGTATCATATGCACGTAAAAGCTGGATGTTGAATAAAGAGGAGAGAAGAATTAATGCCTTTGAATTGTGGTGTTGGAGAAGAATATTGACTGTATCATGGATTGCCAAAGCAGATCTGTTCTGGAAAAAGTACAACCAGAGTACTCCTTGGAAGCAAAGATAGCAAGTCTCCCTTTTACATACTTTGGACATATTGTCAGGAGTGATCAATCCTTGGAGAAGGACATCATGCTTGGTAGAGTGGAGGGTCAACAAAAAAGAGGAAGACTGTCAACAAGAGGGATTGACACAGGGTCTGCAATGATGGGCTCAAACATAAAAACAATTGTGGGCATGGGACAGGACCAGGAAGTGTTTCATTCTGTTGTTCAGAGGGTCGCTATGAGTCAGAACTGACTTGACGGCGCCTATCAAAAACAACACAGTACTCTGTTATCTACACCCTATGACTTCTTTGGTACATTAACTATGGGGGCACAGGGAAGGCTGTTTATATAGGGTCCTCTTCCTTGTCCTCTCCTTCTATACTCAGTTCTCAGTCCACACAGATCAGAGCCAAGTTCTCCTACTCCTAGCCAAAGGCCTTCTCCAGTTTCCATTCTTTTTATGTACTTGGAGACTTTCTCAGGGAATGAGAAAACATTAACTACTCTTTCATTGCATCTGGACCCTCAGGAAATCACATGAGGGTGTCTTGAGCCATCTCTCCCTGTTCCCATACCTCAGCTTGTCTTTGTTGTGACACATTGAGACAGTGGATGGCGGGGAAGTGGTGGGAATGTTTTGATATATTTCATCAGCAGTACTGTAAAGTATACTGTGGTCATTGATGGCTCAGGAGCGGCAAACCTCAGCTCATTTTCCAGCCAGTGTACCTCAGTGGAAGTTTGCATGCTTCTGTGTTGCTGAACAGGTTTCAGCTGAGGTTCCATCAGGGAAAAAGGCCTAGCAAACTACTTTTGAAAACCAGCCAGTTAAAACCCTGTGGATTGCAAGGACTCGATTATGTGCATGGGGTTGCTACAAGTCAGTGGTGTACTGAACATCAGCTGGTAACAACAACAGCGGTAAAGCAGGGACAGAGAGATCCTCAGTTTGATTCCTCAGTCCTAAAGTCCTTAAGACTTAAGTCTGTAAGTTTATGGGCAGAACTTTTCTCACAATCCCAAAATTTGACCCATTTTCTTTACTCTGATAGATTTTTCCAGCTTTCTACCTAGTGTGGTTTGGTTCTTTCTGATTTCATTTTTTCCTAAGTTTGTGTGATTCTGCCTCTGAAACATGGTTGTGTATGTGTTTTTAAAATACTGTTGGTCCATGTTAATTGGAGAGTCAACTCTACTTACATTTAATGTAATTACTTATAAGGAAGCATTGGCATTTTGCTGTTTTCTGTCTTAAAATTTTTTATTTCTTAAGGTATCCATTTTTGCCCTCTTGATAGTGTTTTGATTCTCTTCTCATTTACTGTGTATTTTTTACTTTCTCAGTTGTTGCCCTCGCAATTACTGTATTTTTATACAAAATATGTGTTTTAGTCAGCTAGGGCTGCTCTAACAGAAATACCACAGAGTGGATGGCTTTAACAAAGAAAGATTTATTCTTACACAGTCCGGTAGGTTGCAAGTCTATATTCAGGGTGTCCGCTCCAGGGAAAGACTTTCCCCTTGTCGGCTCTGGAGGAAAGTCCGGTATTGCATCAGTCTTTGTCCAGGGAGTGTCCTCACGCAAGAACCTCTGGTCTGAAAGACGCTCTGCTCCGGGTGCTGCTTGCTTGATGGTAGCGAGGTTCTCAAATTGTCCTTGTTCCTTTTTCCTTTTATTCCTTGCAAGCTAAAAGCATTAAGGGTGGGGCAAGCCATACTCCAGAGAAACTCCCCCAACAGCAGGAATTTGCAGCCCCACCCTAATCCTTTAACATACAGGTTAGCAAAACCACACAATGGAGGACAGTCCCAAGATACTGGGAACCATATCCCAGCCACGTGGCTGCACACATTTTTGGGGGGACACAATTCCAACCATGACAATATGCATGTTACTTTTTTTTTTCTTTGCTGATTGTGTCCTGCTCCTTGCTGAGGTATTAAGTGTGCTGTGCTAAGTTTCTTTGCATGTTGCTATAGAAAAAACTTAGCATAGCATTCTTACAGGAGGAAGACACAGTTGGCATAAAATCTATAACATGCACATTATTTGCCTAAAAATATAGTACAGCTAACATCACAACTTATAATGATCTGATCTTAATTAATACCAACTTAGTTTTGACAGTATGCTAAAACTTTGCTATTATATATAGTTCCATCCCTCTCTCCATTTTGTTATTGTCACAAATTATATCATAATGCATTGTGTGCTCATCAGCATATGTTTGTAATTATTGTTTTAGGTAGTTTTAAAAATTATCAGGATGAAAAAAGGAGTTATTAATGAAAACTACAGTAATGTAGATTTTATATTTACCTGGTTAGTTACCTTGAGGATGATCTTTGTTTTTTTTAATGTAGATTTGAGTTACTCTCTTATGTGCTGTCAGTTCAGCATGAATGATTCCCTTTAGTTTTTCCTGTAGGGCAAGTCCACTATTGATGAAATCCCTGCATTTTTAATTTATCCATCAGTGTTTTAATTTACCCTCACCCTGCCCCATCCCCTCCAGCTGGGAACATTGTGTCCCATCAGCTAATGTGAGAATCATCATCAGTAAACTCCATAGCATGAGCAAGACACCAGCAGATGTTCTCTTAGCTACCTTTTCCAGTATTTATATTGCTAAATGGCAGTAAGAATATTTTTGTTGTAGGATAGATTTGTCAGGCTGTATCATCATTAACATTATTATCCTAGTTGTTCATTTAGACCCTATAACTGTTTCATCATCTAAGTCCTTCAGGTTATTATATTGACTCAGACTATTTCCAGAAACATGACCATCTTATAATCTATCTTTGTTGGTTATAACACATGTGAAATATCCCTAGGCTGAATCTGTTAATCTACTTGAATGACAAGAAAGGCCTGTTATGAAAAATAGTAATGGCCAGGGACAATAATTGTAGTGAAAGGTTGAGGAATTCCTTCATGATACCAATCTGAGCCACTTGTGGTAGAATATCAAGTAACATTAAAACAATGAAAAAACCTTTCATGCTCCAGTCATTATAATGTATGGCATTACAATAGAAGACATCATTGCTTCTCTATAAGATGTAATACTCCATTGGTTCTCAAACTTCAGTATGTATCAGAATGACCTGAAGGACCTATAAAAGCACAGATTGCTGGGCACTACCACATAGTCTCTGATACAATATATCTATGTTCCTTTTGGTTCACAAACACAGCGCTTAACCACCACTCCACCAGGGTTTCCATATCTGTGATAAAAACACAGACCCACTGCCAAATTTTCATTTCTGATAAGTTCCAGGTGTTGCTGATATTGCTGGATCATTTTGAGAACAACTATATTCTCAAGTAGACTGAATCAGAAACTCTGCCCCAGCACCCAATATTCTATGCCCTGTTAAGCCATCCAGATGACTCTGATGCATGAGAAATACTGAGAATCATTGATTAAATAACATTAAGGAAACTTACTGAATCTTTACTGAGCAGCTGGACAAAGTTTCAAGAAGACATCTTAGTTTCATTGACTTGTCATTTAATGAGGTTAAGTTTCCATTCCACACTTGTCCTTACCCCTAGTAACCACCAATCTTCTTTTATCCTGATAGGTTTGCCTATTTTAGATATTTCATATAAACACAGTATACAATACTTACCCTCTTGTGTTTCCTTCATTTCACTTAGCATAATGTTTTTAAGGTTCATTCATATAGTGGCATATATCAGAATTCATTTATTTTAATAGCTGCATAATACTCCATTTTGTACAGTAAAACCTGCAAAAGCCAGAACCTCTGTAACACAGAAATCTGTCAGAAGGAAAACTCAAATTTTTTCCACTACTAGGAAGTGATAAAAAAAAGTGGTAAAACTTCTGAGACTCAGGAAAACAAGGCAGTTTAAGTCCTACCTCTCACACGTTTCACTGTATATGCCACATTTTGTTGACCCTTTCATCTTTTGATGGGCACTTGGGTTCATTCCATCTTTTGACTGTCTTGAATAATGCTGTGAGAAACATTGGTATGCATGTGTCTGTTTGAGTCACTGCTTACAATTCCCTTTCAGATATAGCTAGGAAAGAGGTATTGCTTGGCCATGTGTAAGTCTGTGTTTGGAACCACCAAACTATTTTACACAGCAACTGCACATTGCTATTAGCAGTGTACAAGTTTCAGTTTCTGTACAGCCTCAACTACCAAACTCTCTTCAGAATTTCTGGCAGGGAATGTCTGTTAGTGATCATTCTCTCAACTGTGTTTATCTGAGAATGTCACCATTTTTCCTTCCATTTTGAAGGGTGTTTTTATCAGATACAGAATTCTTGGTGGACGTTTTTTTTTTCTTTCAGCACTTTCCATATTATCCCATTGCCTTCTGACCTCTGTGGTTTCTGAGATCAGCTTTTCATATTACTGAGGATTTCTCGTATGTGACTAGTTGCTTCTGTCATGCAGCTTTCACACTGTTATCATCGCCTTTATCTTTTTGCTGTGTCTTGGTTTTGAGCTCTTCAAGTTTATCCTGTGTGGGATTTGTTGAGCTTCTTAGGTCTCATATGCAGATTCATACGTTTCATCATATTTATGAATTTTTCAGCCATTATATCTTCAGATTGTCTTTGTGTCCCTTTCTCTCCTCCTTATGGGACTCCTATTATTTATATTTTGGTATGCCTGATGGTGCCCTATAGGTCTCTTGGGCACTATTCAATTATCTTCACTGTTGTTTTATTTCTGTTTCTCAGACTGAGTAATTTCAGTGAACTTACAAACTTGCACTATTGAACCTATCTTGGCAATTTTTTTACTTTAGCTTTTGTTCTTTTCAGCTCCAAAATTTATATTTGTGTACTTTGTATATTTTCTGTGTTTTTCCTGACGTGCTCTACTTACCGAAACTATTCTCCAGGTTTCCTTTAGCACCTTATTCGTATTTTCCTTTAGCTCTTAAAGCATATTTAATATAGTTTATTTAAAGTGTCAAATAGTTCATTGCTTGGGCTTTCCCAAGTAGAATTTCAATTAATTACATTTTTCTGGTGTACAGGTGCGTCTATTAATTTTATTTTTCTAGTGTATAGGTACATAGTTTCTTACTCCTTTGCCTGCCTTGTAATTGTATGTTGAAAGTTGGCATTTTTAATATTATATTGTAGTAACTCTGAAAATCAGACTCTACCTCTTCCCCATGGTTTGTTTTTGAATGCTGTAATTGCTGTTGTTAGTTTATTAACTTCTCTGAGCTAATTTTGTATGGTTTGTTGTGTTTGTCCTGTGTGGTCACTGAAGTCTGTTCATTTGATTGAAGCATCATCACTGACTTACAGAAATTACCTAAAACACCTGGAAGAAAAAAATCTCACTCCTTGCAGATTGGCTCTGTGTGTGTGTTGGGGAACACCTTAGATATTCAGCCAAGAACTCTGCCACTGCCTTCAGCACTTCCTGCTTGTACAGAGCCTGACAGTCACTCAAAGGTAAAAGCTCTGGGACTTCTCAGGTCTTTTGTTACCATGAACTCAGAGCTAGCTTGGCATACACATGAACTTCTGGAGACCAGAGAATTATGTGGGGCTGTCAAATCCCGTATTCCCAAAATCGGCTCACTCCCCAGTTTTCATTCCCAGGCTTTGTATCTGTCTGTTGTTTGCCTTACCTGTTTTCTATTGCCCCAGGTAGAAGTACCTAATACATTTTCTCTGTTTGCAAAATATACCTCGAGTAGGATCTTCATCAGGTAAGATTTCTGAGCTAGACTAAAATAAAGGCACACATTTTCATCTAGTTTTTCAGGGAGCCACCAGCAGGTCAAAACAAGACCATTATTCTCTGAGAATAAGGTTTATTCTGTCACCTCTAGTACTATACACATGTATCAGGTTTGGGGACTATTATCTTCTTCAAGGCCGCTGTTGAGTTGGAACTAGGAGATGAGGTTAAGGTAAATAAGAACTCCACAGAGTCCTTAAATTGAGATTCAGGTGACTTTTTCTTGACTAAGCATGTTCTTGGTCGCTGTGAAACTTTTGTGAATTTTCAATATTCTGATAGAATTGATTCTCACATTGTTTGCCAGGTTTTTTTCACTGTTTTTGTAGACAGACATACATTTGGAATGCCCAGCTCCACTAGTTTTGCTGATGTTACCCATCACCATTGTTAACTTTTATAATACTGTGTAATTCTCAAGGTATTTTTCATTTCTCATATTGTGTCCTCCCTCTGGAATAGAAGCCCTCTCTTTTGTCTTTAGGAGATAATTATTTAGAATTCCACATACTATGATTTTGTATCCTCATCAAGATGGATTGACACAGTGGCTGCAACAATGGCACAAACGTAATAAAAATTGTGAAAGTGGTACAGGACTGGGCAGTGTTTCTGTTGTACTTGGGGTCGCTATGATCAGAACCAACCCAAAGTCACCTAACAACAACAACAGAACTTTGTCTCATTGTGGTTATTTACTGTTAACCTGCTGGATTGATCATGGATTACTTAATGTTTTGTTCATTTATTTTTATTACAATTGATAATTTTTCCATATCTGTTGTGGAGTATTACAGCAAGGCATGGTGTCATGGTTTGAATTGTGTCCCCCCAAAAATGTGTGCAGCCATGTGGCTGGGATATGGTTCCCAGTATCTTGGAAATGTCCTCCATTGTGTGGTTTTGCTAACCTGTATGTTAAAGGATTAGGGTGGGGCTGTGAATTCCTGCTATGGGGAAGTTTCCCTGGAGTATGGCTTGCCCCACCCTTAATGCTTTTAGCTTGCAAGGAATAAAAGGAAAAACAACCAAGGACAATTTGAGAACCTCGCTACCATCAAGCAAGCAGCACCGGGAGCAGAACGCGTCGTTCAGACCAGAGGTTCTTGCGTTAGGACGCTCCCTGGACAATGACTGATGCAATACTGGACTTTCCTCCAGAGCCGTCAAGGGGAAAGTCTTTCTCTGGAGCGGACACCCTGAATATGGACTCGCAACCTACCGGACTGTGTAAGGATAAATCTTTCTTTATTAAAGCCATCCACTCTGTGGTATTTCTGTTAGAGCAGCCCTAGCTGACTAAAACAGAATTGGTACCGTGGGAGTGGGGTGCTGCTCTAGCAAATACCTAAAATGTGGAAGCCACTTTGAAACTGCGAATGGATAGAAGATTCAGAAGAAACGAAGAAGGCGCAGATGGTGAGAAACAACAGAGGACCGGCAGCAGCGGTAGCGGCAGCAGCAGAACCAGAGGCAGCGCTGGAGCCGACCCGTGGAGCGAGAGAGGTCAGTGCCTGCGCAGAGTTTTCCTCGCGGAACGGGGTGCCTCTGGGCACTTGAATCGGTGAGCTGGCCTTGCCGACCCACGGAGTGAGAGAGTTAAGTGCCTTTGGGCAGGACGCTTTCCAGCAAGAGTGGGGTGCCTCCGGGCACTTAAACCAGTGGAGCTACAGAGCTTTGGAACACTTGCCCGGCAGGGCAGATGTGGGCCTGAGGCCCAGGCCATGCGGCCATAGGAAGCTGAAGCTGAAGAGACAAATAGTGTGAGAAGCTGAGCTGCCTCAGTCTCAAGAGGTATGGCCATGACCTCAGGGGTTTGAAAGGGTGGAACCATGGCGTGCTGTGTTCGTAAGGGTGGAATTGCCACTCAGTTGGGCTTAGGGTGCTCCTAAAGCCGATGGGACAGAGTTTCTGTCCAAGTGGGCCTTGAAGGCAAAGTTGTAGCACGGGGCTGGAGGTCTCCACTCAGAAACCTGAGAGTGTGGCCGATACCTAGAGTCTGGAGAGCATTGCTGTTGTGTAGAATGTCTCAGAAAATGTAAGAGTATTTCCAAAGCTTTGAGGGCTAATGTAATGTGTTCTGTTGACTTGCCTGTTGCCTGTTAATGCCTTCTAAGTTTCACAGATGTAGAAGAGTTTTTGTATTTTGGACTTGGAACTGATTTAAGACTTCTGTTATATGGATGGACATAATTTTGCCATGGTGAGATGAATGTGTTAAATGTTTTGTGATGTGATTTTTGGGTTGTCAAAGGGTGGGATGTCATGGTTTGAATTGTGTCCCCCCAAAAATGTGTGCAGCCATGTGGCTGGGATATGGTTCCCAGTATCTTGGAAATGTCCTCCATTGTGTGGTTTTGCTAACCTGTATGTTAAAGGATTAGGGTGGGGCTGTGAATTCCTGCTATGGGGAAGTTTCCCTGGAGTATGGCTTGCCCCACCCTTAATGCTTTTAGCTTGCAAGGAATAAAAGGAAAAACAACCAAGGACAATTTGAGAACCTCGCTACCATCAAGCAAGCAGCACCGGGAGCAGAACGCGTCGTTCAGACCAGAGGTTCTTGCGTTAGGACGCTCCCTGGACAATGACTGATGCAATACTGGACTTTCCTCCAGAGCCGTCAAGGGGAAAGTCTTTCTCTGGAGCGGACACCCTGAATATGGACTCGCAACCTACCGGACTGTGTAAGGATAAATCTTTCTTTATTAAAGCCATCCACTCTGTGGTATTTCTGTTAGAGCAGCCCTAGCTGACTAAAACACATGGTTTATCTATGTTGCCGAAAGCCCTGTTTTTAACATTTATGGATAGTTTTCCTGCACTTAATTAAAACTATTTTGTTATTCTTCTGACCATGGAATACTAAAATTTTCTGATATTCCCATTGCCATTTTTTTATAATTCTGAATTATTTTTACATACTTTATTATTCAGTAGTCTGTTACAGATTATTTGTCACCATATCATATAATGCTGTGCTTTAGCTTTTTTATATTCAGTAATTACATATTAAGTATGCATTAATGTCACGTTTCTTTTCAAATAAGACACACATATCTCCTGTGAGTTGGTGTGTGTTTTGGAATGGCTGTGCGAAAACACCATACTTATGTGTAATCATCTCTTTTTTATTGAGGAATGCCATACTCTGTGCTCCTGAACCTATGAAGACCATAGTTGATAAGTATTGTGGGTTTTCATTAATAGAACATAAATATTTGCATAAATATAAGATGTTTGGATTCCTACTCAATATAAATCTTGTGATTATTATTTCTTTTTCAGATATCTCTACTAGATTTATAATCAAGGAATTGCCACCAACAGAAAATCTTAACAAAGGAGAATTATATCAACCTGTGATAATGGAGAAACACGAAAACTGTGCTATTGACGATTTTTACTTGAATGATGTCTGTGAAAACAAGTGTAAAGTTGAAAGTCAGTGGGCATATGATGAACAAAATTATAAAGGAGTGACAAGGACACATAACAAAAAATTTCCGTGTATAAGATGGCAACAATTTAACAAATCCTGGACTAACTTATCACAAAAACAGTATGTTTTTGTAAGAAAACATATATATCACTATTTTAAGCCTAACTCATTTATAAGGAACTTGTTAAAACTAAAATATAACCTAGGTTACGCAGGAAGAAAATGTAGAAAACATTTTCAAACTAACATTGGATTACGCTTTCAGTCACATCTGGCACAAATGCAGAGATTTCAAACTGAAGATAAAAAGGACAGTTGTAATCACGTTGACAAGTTTATCAACAGTGGTTCCTCAACTTCTGTACTTAAGAGAACTCCTCCTAGTGGCAAAACCAGCATTTGTAGTAAATATGGGAAGGTTTGTATGCATGCCTCATTGTTTAAACAACACCAGAAAACACACACTAGAGAAAAACTTTACAAATGTAATGAACGTGGGAAGGCTTTTAGCCAATGCTTAATCCTTGAAAATCATCAGAGAATTCATTCTCAGCAGAGACCCTACAAATGTAATGAATGTGGCAAAGCCTTTACCAAGTGTTCAAATCTAACTCAACACAAGAGAATTCACACTGAAGGGAAACCTTACAAATGTAATCAGTGTGGTAAGGAATTTACCAGACGTTCATACCTGTGGGGTCATGAGAGAATTCATACAAGAGAAAAACCTTATAAATGTAATGACTGTGGCAAAGCATTTCACCAGCTCTCAAACCTCTGGAGTCATCACAGAAGCCATACTGGAGAGAAACCATATAAATGCAATGTACATGGCAAGGATTCTTCCATATGCTCAAACCTTTGGGGTCATGAGAAAATTCTTACTGGAGAGAGGCCCTTCAAATGTAATGACTGTGGAAAAGCCTTTACTGAACATTCAAACCTTACTCAACATCTGAGAGTCCACACTGGTAAGAAACCTTACAAATGTAATGAATGTGGTAAGGATTTTTCCACACGTTCTAAACTTTGGTGTCATGAGAGAATTCATACTGGAGAGATGCCTTTCAAATGTAATGACTGTGGAAAAGCCTTTAACAACCGTTCAAATCTCACTCAGCACAAGAGAATTCACACTGGAGAGAAACCTTACAAATGCAGTGAATGTTCTAAAGAATTTACCAGACGTTCAAACTTGTGGGGTCATGAGAGAATTCATACAGGAGAGAAACCTTACAAATGTAATGACTGTGGCAGAGCCTTTAACCGGCTCTCAAACCTCTGGAGGCATCAGAGAATCCACACTAGAGAGAAGCCATATAAATGTAGTGTGTGTGGCAAACATTTTACCATACATTCACACCTTAGGAGTCATGAGCGAATTCATACTGGAGAGAAGCCTTTCAAATGTAATGACTGTGGAAAGGCCTTTACTAAGTGCTCAAACCTTACTCAACATAAGAAAATCCATACTGGTGAGAAACCTTATAAATGCAATGAATGTGGTAAAGATTTTCCCACACGTTCTAAACTTTGGTGTCATGAGAGAATCCATACTGGAGAGAAGCCTTACAAATGTGATCAATGTGGTAAAGCCTTTACCAGAACTTCAAATCTCACTCAACATAAGAAAATCCATTCTGGAGAGAAACCATATAAATGTAATATATGTGATAAGGCCTTTAGTCAAAATTCAAAACTTACTGCTCATAATAGACTTCATACTGGGGAGAAACCTTAAAAATGTAAAGAATGTGGCAAAGACTTTAAGCACTACTCAAGCCTCACTAGACAGCAGTATACATTGTGGGGAGAAATCACACAAATATATGTGGTAGGGCTTTTATCAAAAGTTCACACCTTTGAGATCATGAAAGAAGGCATGGTGGAGAGAAACCATACAAAATATGTAGCAAGGCCTTTAGGCAATCATGCCACCTCAAGATTCACCAAGGAATTACTAATAGAGAGAAACCTCACAAATACAATGAGTTTGGTAAATCATTTACCCAGTTTTCAGAATGGACTGAACAAGACAATTCATTCTGGAGAGAACTAAATTGCTAGTCCTTCTAATCACCACCAGATGTTAAATTCTACAGTCAGAATCATTTAAAAGTCATGAGATGTTGAAAAAAGAAACCACTGAATTATTACAAAGCAACTTTTCAGACCATAAAGCCATAAAACTTTAAATCAATAGCAGGAAAAACACAGGTATAACTTCAAACTTATGGAAACTGAACAACACCTTGCTCAAAAAGACATGGGTCACAGAAGAAATCAAGGATGCAATAAAGAAATTAATGGTATCGAATGAGAATGAAAACACATTGTTCCAGAACCTATGGGATACAGTGACAGCACTGCTCAGAGGTCAGTTTATCTATATATATGCACACATACAGAATGAAGAAGGGGCCTGTCATGGATGGCATTGTGTTACTCCAAGAGTGTATATATTGATTTGACTTGGCTACGAGTCCCAACATGGTGCTATTCCTCCCATGTGTCATGAATCCTGCCTCTGTGATATTAATGACAGGGAATGGGCAGCAGTTGTGCTGGTAAAACAGGACTCAAGTTACCAGCTGTGGGATATAAGGGAGAGAAGTGAGGACAGCATTGGAAACCTCATACCACCAAGCAGCAGCACTGAGAGCAGAGCACGTCCTTTGGACCTGAGGTTACAGTGCCAAAGGGCTCTCCTTGAATTTGAATTCAGCTTACTGAACTGTGATAAATTCTCTTACTGAATGCACTTACAACTCATAAATGGATTTGTGGCTTACCAGACTGTGTCAATACAATTTTTCTTCAAAAAGCCTTCCTCTCATGGTATTTTCTGTTAGAGTAGTACTAGGTAACTAAAACAGGGCCCAAACCAAAGAATTAACCCTACAACTTGAACAAGTAGAAAGAGAACAACTAAACATCTTGAGTATCAGAAGAAAACATAATAAAAATGAGAACAGAACTAAACACATTAAAGAAGAGGAAAATATTAAAACCAAAAGTTGGTTTTTCGAAAAGATCAACCACATTGATAAACCACTGGCTAAACTTACAAGGGCAAAACAGGAGAGGAGACAAATAACCTGAATAAGAAGTGAGACAGGAGATGTCACAACAGACCCAACCAAAATTAACAGTACCATAACAGAGTCCTATGAAAAATTATACTCAGATTTGAAAATCTAGAGGAAATGGACAAATTTCTAGATTCACATTACCTACCAAATTTATCACCAAGAGAAGTAGAACAACTTAATAAACCTATCACAGGAGACTGAAAGGTAATAATAAAAAAACTACCAACCAAAAAAATTCCTGGCCTAGATGGCTTCACTGGAGAATTCTACCAAACTTTTAGAGAGGAGTTAATGCCAATACTACTGCAGCTATTTCACAACAAAGAATGGAATATTCTCAAATTCATTAAAAAGTTATGAGATGTTGAGTGTCAAAGGAGCAAGGACATCTGTGGAAAGGTCTAGTTATCTTTACAAAATATTTTTATTCTGATATTTGAGGTTTCTTGAAAAGGCTACATTATTATTGATGTCAATCAGTGGCTGATATGAAATGTGTTAAATCTTAAGTCTTCATCACAGATACTTACTATGCTGCCATGATGTTCTCCAGAACGGGAGAAGTGAGATGACAGGGCCTACTTTCACTCACATCTATGTTCTGTGAAAAAATACCAAACCCACTGCTGACAAGTCGACTTTGACTCATAGTCCTTGACAAAATAAGGACAAAGAATTTTAAGATAAACTATTCTGTAAGTGTGAATGAAAGAGTACAACTGTATGAATCATATTTAATATGTTCAGGGTCCTTTACTACAACTTTGTTGCTACAGCGGGGATCACTCTGGATTATCAAAAAAGAGCGCTCTACCACCTGACCATGAAACAGAACAGCTCAAAACACTGAGAGACTGAGCTTTTCTTGGGGACTAGTACAATTGGTTACCAGGGACAGTTTATGTAATAGAAATAATAGAGGGGAAATTATGGTCCTCTTTCATTTAATGGGCCCTGGTAGCATAATGGTTAAGAAATAGTTGTTGTATATCAAAGATTAATGAGAAAATACTCTTATGCTTGGTAACTAAAGAGAACAGTTAGCAGAGAGGAGAGATAATAATAAAAAAATCAGAATAGTGCATGTTTTAGTCAGCTGGTGCTGCTCTAACAGAAATACCACTGAGTGGATGGCTTTAACAAAGGAAGGTTTATTCTTACACATTCCGGTAGGCTACAAGTCCAAAATCAAGATGTCTGCTCCAGGGGAAGGCTTCTCCGCCCCACCCCCACCCCATGTTGGCTCTGGAGGAAAGTCAGGTATTGCATCAGTCTTTGTCTAGGGAAGACCTTGGCACAGGAACCTCAGCGCTGAAGGATGTGCTCTTCTGGTGCTGCTTCCTTGATGGCGCGAAGTTCCCAATTCTCTGCTTGCTTCCCTTTCCTTTTATCATGAAAGAACTAAGGGTAGGGCAAGCCACACTCCAGGGAAACTCCCTTTACAGTGGAGCAGGGAGGTGATCTTACAGAGGGATTTACAGTCCCACCCTAATCCTTCAACGTACAGCATAGGAAAATCACAAAATGGAGAACAGTCATAGAATACAGGGAATCATGGCCCAGCCACATGGCTACACATTATTTGGGGGGGACACAATTCAATCTCTGACAGTGCCTGTGTGGGATTAACATTTAACTATATATTTTGCTGCTGTTTTATTTAGAATGTGACAAAGCTCCTGTTCTAACAAAATGTCATCAGTTTTTCAAAAGCTGAATCAATTGTTTCATCAAGTCTGTTCCACCTCATTAAAGTATTTCATAACAAAGAGTAAACCTTTAAGCTCTCAAAGTTAAATGCTATCTACAAAAATTTCTGCAGTGGAATTAAGCACTACATGGTTTAGGGAATACATACTCCTAATTCGTACCTGAATTACTGTCTCCTCACTCTGCCCCTTGGATATTTATGTGGCTATAATAAAAACTAAAAATAACATGTTGCAGTTTTAGATTCTGCCCTGAAATCATATATCTCATTTGTGAATATGCACCATAAAATTCTATTTTCACATTGTTTTTTTATGGTGAAAATACGGCATAACATTCACGAGCACTCCATTTATAATTCAGTAAACTGGACATGGCAAAGCCTTTAAGTTATGTCAACATTAGTTATCCTTTTTCAAAATACTCCACTGCTATTAACATAAAACTCAATGCCCTCCCAACAAAAACCCCCTTTCCCTCTCCCTCCAACTCCTAGCCATAAATAATGTTTTCTGTATATTTGATTATTTCATAGTAAGTGAGATCATGTAGTATTTGTCCTTTTATGAATGACTTTTCACTAAACATGGTATTTCAAGGTTCTTTCATGTAGCATGCATAAGGATTTCATTTCTCTTACAGCTAAAGACATGCAAAATAAGAAAACACAATGATACTATTCTTGGAAAGGTAGGAAAGATATGATAGAAAATATGGGGGAGGCCTTTGAAATGTGGAGGTGTCCCCTTGTTCCATGATGTCATGGTAACTACATATGGTATGGTGTGATGAACCAGTGTTAAAAGGCATAAGATGGTACATGGGACATGTAATACATTTCTAAGGATCACAGAAGTAGAATCAACCCCATGATTTACGAAAGTTACTGGATAGCACTGAGGATCAGACTGTATTGGAAAAAACATTATTGTGCTTCCTTGGTGCAGATCAGTGACATTGTACATGGAATGGACATTCTCTCTTGAACCAAACTGCTAAATATCAGAGGTGCTGGATATGTTTGTCCCTCTCCCCAAAGACTTACACTGCACTTCCAGCCCCTAGGGAGACATGCACCCAGATCATCTGGCATATACTAAAGAAAAAGGGTCCTCTTTTCTCAACACTACCCAACCACCTTGGCCAGTCGAGCCACATTACTGTTCCAAACTTTTATCAGACACACAAAATCCCTCCTCCACACCCCCACCCAAGTCTCAGGACCAACAGCCCTGGGCTTATCTTAAGACAGCTGCCTTCTACATGCAATGAATAGATACAGCCCTAACCGTAGGGCACCTAGATCCTGGACTCTGCAGCAATACTATCAAAGTATTGACCCCCAACCCCCTCCACAGGACCCAAAGTCAAAGAGTGGACTATTCCTTTTCCCTCACAGCCAAGGGCCTGTTTCTTCAACCAGTACATTTCTTAGGACCACTTCATTTCCAAGGTGTGCCCTCTGGAATGCGTATTGCCCCAAGCCAAGGCCACTTTCCCTGGATTAATACCTTGCCCCGGCTCCCAACAACCTTTCAAAATAAGCCCCTTTTTATGGGGAGCCCTTTCCAGCACCTTTTCAACTTGGACCAATGAAGCAGCCACCAGACAGGGGTTGTGTGATTTACTCCACCTGTTCTCTCTACATGTCAGCATATGTCTCCTAAAAGACAGTCTCATCTTTGCCAAGAGCCCGGCATATTACTGCCTACCCACAAACTAGATGGGAACATTTACTCTGATCTACTAATCCCCAAACACTGTTATTGCCCCCCCCCCCAACCAATCTTTACCTATACGCGTAAAAGCCTCAGTCAGGCCAGAAAGAGCTTCCATCTTTATACCTCTGTTGGCTGCCCTGGTGGTCACAGTGGGTATTGGTACCAGAATAGAAGGGTTAAGCACTTCATTATTCTCACCTCTTCTCACATGACCTACAAGAAACCAAGGAGGACCCATCCAAAGGAGTACAAGACCAAATAGATTCTTTAGCTGAAGTCACCCTACAAAAGAGATGCACCCTAGATCTTTTGAGCACAGAAAAGGGGGCACTTGTCTTTTTCTACATGAAGTATGCTGTTTCTATATTACCCAGTCAGGCCTGGTCCAAGATGAAGCTAAAAAACTTTCAAGGAGAGCGGCCAATTTATGAAGTCAGCAAGGTGACTGGGATACCTGGCTAAATTCACAAACATGGCTTCCTTGTCTTCTTCCATTTATAATGCCTCTTATCTTACTCATTTTAGGACTCTCTCTTGGCCCAGCCCTATTCAGAGCCATAAGACAAATGATCCAGTGGTCAGTCTGCAACCTTACCCACCAACAAATGAATCAGATTCAGTTCCTCCAAAAGCCTCAACAAGAGCTATACCAAAACCTCACTAAAAACAACCCATGGGCCTCCCTCTTTGCTGATTATCAAGACACAAGTACAGAGTGCCAGGATCTCAGAGGGCCCGTGACAAATAGACACCCTATAACAAATCAATGACCCTTATCAGCAGTAAGCAGGTAGAAAGAATAACAACACCCATGCCTTTTCAATCTGTATGCCAAGCAAATAATCTGGGAAGCTGGACTGTATGAAGAATGAGACATCAGAATCAGAAGAAGACTCATTAACAGCCTGCATTATGCAGATACCACAACCCTGCTTGCTGGATATGAAGAGGATTTGAAACACTGATAAAGATCAAAGACCACAGCCTTTAGTATGGATTGCACCTGATCATCAACAAAACAAAAAAATCCTCCCAACTGGACTAGTAAGCACTGTCATGATAAACTGAGACAGGATTGAAGTTGTCAAGGATTTCATTTTACTTGGTTCCACAGTCAATGCCCATGGAAGCAGCAGTCAAGAAGTCAAAAGACACATTCATGGCATTCAGAAAATTGGCTGCACAAGACCTCTTTAAAGTATTGAAGAGTAAAGATGTCACCTTGAAGTAGTACTAAAGTGTGCCTGACCCAAGCCATGATATTTCAATCACATAATATGCATGTGAAAGCTGGACAATGACTAAGGAAGACAGAAGAATTGATGCCCTTAAATTACAGTGTTGAAGAAAAATATTGAGTATACAATGGAGTACCAAAAGAACAAATAGATCTGTTCTGAAAGAAGTACCACCACAATGCTCCTTGGAAGACACAGTCTTGCTATACTTTGGACACACTGTCAGGAGGGATCAATCCCTGGAGAAGGACATAATGCTTGGTAAGAGTAGAAGGTCAGCAAAAAGGAGGAAGACCCTCAACAAGAAGGATTGACCCAGTGACTGCAGTGATAGGCTAAAGCATAAAACTTCACTGCCCCGGTAGAAGGTCAAGTAACAGTCACCTCAGGTTCAAACTGTACACACTTGGCCCGTGGTTTCTGAAAGAAAAACAATTTAGGAGGAATAAAGGAAGAACTTGTTACTAATACATTCACTGATGTGTGCTAAGAAACAACAACGTGGGCCTGAGGTCCAGGTTTTTTTACTAACCAGTCTCTTGTTAACCCTTTCTATCTCCACATGATTATCCTACCGTAAATCATAACCTCTGTGATGTTAATGGGCAGGATTAAAGGCAGTTATGTTAATGAGGTAAAGTCAACCTACAGGATTAAGTTTATCTTGAGTCAATCTCCTTTAAGATATAAAAGAGAGAACCGAACACAAGAGAGGGGCCTCATACCACCAGAAAAGGAGCATTGAGAGTGAAGCATGTCCTTTGGACCCAAGATCCCTGCACAGAGAAACTCCTAGACACCAGGGAAGATTGACAACAAGGACCTTCCCCTAGATCCAATAAGAGAAAGCCATCCACTTGTGGCATTCTATTATAGCAGCATTAGACAACTAAGATAGGGTCACTGAGTTTATGTTAATGGTGGATTAATTTGGAAAACATAAGAATGGTTGTACAACTTAAAGAATGTAATTAGTGTCCCTGAATTGTCAAAATGGTCTGTTTTATTATATTTTCACCACAATACCAAAAATTAAAGTAAGAATAGTGAAATATTAACATGTGACAAATATGCAAAATGGGATCTGAAAGGCTAGGAAGTATGTCATTTTGCTAGAATGAAACAGTAGCAGAATTAGTATGAACCTGGAGATAAATGTTTAAAAATAGTGAAAATATCACAAGATATACTTGAGTGTGACAGTGAGTGAATTGTCAAGGCAATCAGTGACTGCCATACTTTTTTTTAACCACATGAAACCCTATTTTTTAAATTAATTTTTCTTTAAATGCTCCTTCTCTGGCTTCCAGAACAAAAACAGTCTCACCTTCACCAAGTGAAAATATTTTCAGTAGAGACACAATTACTGTTGCCATTAAGTACATCATATCCTAAGATTTCATGACAAACAAATAGTTCAGCAGTTACTCTTCAGATACACTCTGCACAAAATTTTAAAAAATTCATTTAACTCCAACAGACTCACAATTACATGTGTGGAAGATTTTAGAAACTCTTCAGGTAATTCTAGAAAAAACTCAGTGGTTTTGTAGGGAAGATTTTATAGCAAATATATTTTCACATTACCACTGGGGAGAAGGTGGTGGTCCAGTGAAGTTTATTCAAAGAGAAAGAGAGTAGGGTCTGAGACCAGAGTGGCTCAGCCCACCCCTCCCCAGTAGAGCAAGTTTTTTATAGTTTTAAAGTTTCCATGAGGTAGTAGGAGGTGAGAGGGTTTATGGTTTGATATGGAAAGAAAGAGAAGAGGGGTAGCAAGAAATTTTGGGTAGGGAATTTATGGTCTGATAAGGAAGAAGTATTGATTAGAAGGGGGAGGGGTAAGGTTTGTTTACAGTCAAGATTTTGATAAGGGAAGGGCTTTGATTAGGAGGACAGGGGTGGGAGGCATAAAGTTATTTATGGTTTTATGGTTATACCAGGTGGGGCACACCAGACTGTTTTCATCTAATGGTGAGGGCTGATCATTGGATAAGTCGACCTCCTTGAATTTCAGGGACAGAATTCCCTCAGGGACAGAGTTCTCTCAATGACTTCCCTGAATTTTAGGGACAGAGTTCCCTCAACACCATGAAAATCAGGTTTAATTACCACTTGTACTAAACATCAACAACAAAGATAAGGGTTCTATTAAATAACATTAAGAGCAGTAGAGACTGTTGCAGGGTCATGAGCCTCCAGTCTCACTCCATAAGTTCATGACATTAGGAATTATAACTCCTTCTTGTGAGCCTTTTCCCAGCAGGACCACCAACCCAGACTTCTTTTATGTTGGAAATGATCTTTTAAAATTTGAAAATTTTTATTTAGTATATTTAAAAAAACAAAAATTGCCATTATGTTGATTTCAACTCATGGAAACCCCATATACATCAGAGCAAAACTGTGTTCCACAGGGTTTACTTTTGTCTTTGTGTTTTTACAAATTGTTTCAAATATATATATATACACACATATATAGAAAACACATTTGCTAAATCAACATCTTTCCTATGTACAATTCAATGACATTTATAATCATGTGCACTCATCACTATTAAACATTAGCAAATTTTTATCACCATACTCAGACTTCTGGCATACCTTCTTCCCTAATGTTCTCTGCCATCAAACTGAAACAGAGAATATTCACAACTTCTCACTGCCAGGGCACTGGCAGCATGAAGGTCAAGACAGCTTATATGTTTGTAATTGTGGAAGAGAGGTAGTGAGACCCTGAGATAAAAGTTTATGACTCTGTGACCTCACCTTCCCACATGACTGTAATTATCATTTCACTTGTAATGGCAGTAATATGGCACACCTAGGGTGTTGATTCTATCCCTGAAAAACTTTTTCACAGTTGCTAATAACCAAAACATCTGGAACATTTTAAGTATCTCCAAAGACAGCACTAGTGTGTTTGGAAGACACTCTTCCCTTTCCATGATCTCTAACTGCAAACAATGGTAAAATGGGAGCAGCAGGAAATGTTGAGATCTGAGACGTGAGGGACTCCTAGAGAAGCACATGTATTTACTAGAGTCTGCTTCTCTGAAAGGATTCTTAAATACCCAAATTGAATTCTTGCATTTTCTTCAGACCACTGACCTACACTATTAAATTTTTAGGAGGAGAGAACTGCTACCTCCAAAAGAACTCAAGAAAGATTTATCAATGAACAGTGAAACGAAGAACACAATGTCAAAAATCCATATTAGGAAAAACTTATAATTAACTACATACGGAAAAAGAACAAGCCCCAGTTAAATAAAGCACAACTAAAGAATAAAGTAGAAGGATTCACACGGCATGACCTCAGAACCTACTGTACAGCTACAGTAGTCAAAACAAACCTACTGTATAGCTATGGTCAATACTGGTACAACAGCAGACACACTGACCAGACATTTACCCATTCACCTACAGTTACCTGGTCTTCTAAAAGGGCCCAAAGTTCATCAAATGTTAAAAGCCTTTTTAACAAATGGTGCTGGCAAAACTGGATGTCCAACTGTAAAAAATGAAACAGGACCTATACCTCACACCATATACAAAAATCAATTCAAAATAGGTCAAAGACCTAAATATAAAGCTGGCTAGAAGTTCATAGGAAAAAAAAAGGATCAATGCCAGAGGCTCTAATATACAGCATTAACAGGATACAAACCATAACGAACAATCTAGAAAATGAAGACAAGCAAGGTAACTGAAATCTTCTAAAAGTTAAATACTCGTACTCATCAAAACACTTCACCAAAAGAGTAAAAAGAGAAACTACAGACTGGGAAAAAAAAAAAAAATGGTTGCAAATCCAACAAAGCTCACACCTCTAAAATCTACAGGAAAATCCAACACCTCTACAACAACAAAAAAAAAGAACGTGATTAAAAACTAGGCAAAGGAAATGAACAGACACTTCACCAAAGAAGACATCCAAATGGCCAACAGACATATCAGAAAATACTGAAGATCTCTACCCATTAGAGAAATGCATATCAAAACTACAATGAGATACCATCTTACCCCTCCGTCCTCACCACCCCTGACTGCTCTGACAGGGATCACAGTAGAGAGTCCTGGACAGAGCTGGGGAGAAATGTATAACAAAATTCTAACCTAAAAAAGACCAGACTTCCTAGCCTGACAGACACCGAAGAAAGTCTAAGAGCATAGTCCCCAGGCACTCTTTTAGCTCAGTAATTAAGTCACTCCTAAAGATCACCCTTCAGCTAAAGATTGGACAATTTTATAAAAAATGAGACTGAAATTAATACGTTTTAAATAAATATACATATATTAAAAAGAGAGAGAGAGAGAGACTGAAGGGACACACCAGCCCAGGGGCAAAGACTAAACGAAAGGGACAGCAGGTAAAAGGAAACCCAAGCTTGAGAAGGGAGAATACTGACATGTCATGGGATTGTTAACCAAAGTCATAAAACAATGTGTACTAACTATTTAATGAGACACTAGTTTGTCCTGTAAACTTTCATCTAAAGTACAACAAAAAATATATATTAAAAGGTGCAATTCAATGGTTTTTGCATATACACAATATATACAAAGTTGTGCAAATATCACCACAATCAAGAAGAATCCATAATAAAACTCATTAGAGACCAATTTTTATAACTCCAAGCCCACTGCTGTCGAGTTGATTCTGACTCATAGCAACCCTGTAAGACAGAGTAGAATTGCCCTAAAGGGTTTCCAAGGAGTTTGTAGATTCAAACTGGCTGACTTTTGATTAGCGGCCAAACTCCTAAGCACTGTGCCACTGTGACTCCTTGTGTAACTCAATGCACATTTATTTTGAAAGCATAGATGAAATGGACTATATACAGTGAAACCTGTGAGAGCCAAAACTTGAAGGGATTGCCTTATTTTTTCAGGTCCCACAAGTTTTTAGCCTTTGACAAGTTGCAGTCCTCCACTTTTCTGTTACTCATTTCAGTGGAAAATATTTGAAGTTTCATTCTCTGACAAGTTTCTGCTTTACACAGGTTCAGGCTTTTGTGGGCTTTACTGTATATACAACACATAAAAACACATGTATGTAAACATATATATGTATATATATGTATCTATACATATGTGAGGAAACCCTGGTGGCATAGTGGTGAAGGGATACATCTGCTAACTAAGAGGTCAGCAGTTCAAATCCACCAGGGCTCCTTGGAAACTCTATGGGGCAGGCACTATGAGTCAGAACCAACTCGATGGCACCTAACAGTAACAACAAACATATGTGAATATATACACACACAAAATATATTTATACAGGTGGTCCCCAACTTAGATTCAACTTATAACAAACTACATTTATGGGTTTTTTTTGGTATATCTTATTGTATATATGTACTATATACAATATTTTTTTAATTTTAGTATTTATTACAGTAAATGAATATAATTTCTAACATCTATCAGTTATCTCATCTATGATAAACCCATACCCCCACCCTTGTAGTCAACAAAGTTATTTTGTTCTGTGGATAATTCTATTTTTAACTCCTTATAACAGGAGTCTCATATCTGTCATTTTGACACTGACTGATCTCACTCAGCATATCTTCTAATTAGAGCCATATTATGAGATGTTTTCTAAAATCCACATTGTTTTTTATCATAGCATAGTGTTCCATTGAGTATATGTACCACAGTTTGCTTATCTATTCATCTGTTGATAGGCATCTGAGTTGATTGTATCTTATAGCTATTGTGGACTGTACTGCAATAAACATTCGTGTACATGTGTCTGTTCATGTGAAAGCCTTTGTTTCCAAAGGATAAGTTCCAAGCAGTGGAATTACAGGATCAAATGGTATATCTATTTCCAGCTTTTTAAGGAAGCGTCAGATTGCTTTCCAAAGCCGTACCAATTTGCAGTCCCACCAACCGTGTAGAAGAGTTCCAATCTCTCCACAGCCTCTCTAGCATTTGTTGTTTTTTTTTTTTTTTTTTGGATCATGGCTAACCTTGTTGACGTGAAATGATATCTCCTTGTAATTTTGATTTGGAGTTCTCTGATACCTAATGATTGTGAGCAAATTCTCATATGTGTTTTGGCTGCCTGGATGTCCTCTGTAGTGAAGTGTCTGCCTATCTCCTTTGCCCATTGCTTAATTGGGTTATTTACTTTCTTCTTGTTTGTATTTTGCAGAACCTTGTATATTATGGAGATTATGTGGAAAGTTCTATAAAGCACAATTCTACTCTGAGACCTACTGAGTCACCATGAGTCAGAAAAGAATCATGGAGTCCACTCAATGGCAACTGTTTCTTGTTTTGTTCAGAACATCAACCTTTCAGTTAGCAGCTGAGTACTAAACCATTGCCCCAGCAGAGTTCCTTACAGACACATACACATAATTTAATTCATAATTACAGAACTAAGGATAAAGTCATTTGATCATGCTCATAGATGTAAAATGCTATTTGACAAAACTCTATAGAAGATAATGTTAGAAATCAGTCTAAGAAAATTGGTGTACACTTCTCTAACTTAACACAATGTATATCACTGAACCTTTCAACTATCATTTTACTTATATGGGAAAACACTTGATTTAGTTCCACTAAATTCAGAAAAAAGTCTCTGGGTGGCACAAACAGTTTGTGCTCAACTTCTAAACTAAAAGTTGGTGGTCTGAACTCACCCAGGGCTGCCTTGAAATAAAGGCCTGTGATACACTTCCATAAAAACTACAGCCAAGAAATCTCTATGGAGCAGTTCTACCCTATAACACATGGGGAATCAACTTGATGGCAACAGATAAAGTCACAAAAAACATTAGAAGATGGAAAATCATCTCTATAGTTTAGGACTGTATTGGAGGTATCAGCCAAGGCAGCTACAAAATAAAGCATGGAAACGTTCACCATAAAGTACGCTCTTGCTGGTTTTGTTGTAGATGCCTTGTATCAGGTTAAGGATTGCAGCACAATCAATCACTTTCATATGGCCTTTTTTGCCTGGTCTTTTAATTCCCACCAAATGACTGAACGGGGTTATGCAAATACGGCACTTATGGCCCACCAAGCAGATTGGATAGCTTGTAATACTGCAAATAAGGTACAATGAACCCCTGGGTGGGTGGGTACCATGAATGTAAGGTGGATGGAACCCTAAAGAGGGAATTTGGCCAGTTTTGACATCCTAGTATGCTTCAAAGAGAACTAACCCCAGAGCAGAGGGTGGGCCCTGACCACCAAGAAAGGAAATCTGGGAGTGGAATACATCCTTTCAACCCAGGATCCCTGCACTGAGAATCTCCTACATCCAAAAGAGACAAAGCTGTAACACTGGAGAGGGAGTGGTACACTTCCCAGCCCACAGAGTAACAGAGCTGGGCACCTTCAGACAGGAGGCTTTCTGGTGGAGTGGGTTGCCTCCAGGCACTTGCTGCAGAGCTAAAGAGCTGTGTAACACTCACCCAAGCAGGGTGCAGTCTAGACCTAGGCCCCACTACAGGTGTTCTTGTAAGCATAGCTGTGAAGAGGCTTTCCTGATCCAAGAACTGTATTCTAAGTCATTTTTGATCCTCAATTGTAACCTGTTGCTTCTCTAAAAAAAAAAAAAAAAATTAACTAGAGTTTGGCCTGTAAATTCTGTGTGGCCATTGCAACAAGTTATCAAAACCAAGAGAGAAGTAGAGAGTGCCAGAAATGGTTTTAAAAAAAGTTGGAGAAACTACTCCTCTACATTCACTGCCAGCCAGGCAGAAAGGGGTATAACTTCAACAAAGGGTAACTGTCCAATGTCTAATAAAGTTGTGAATGCACAAACTGTCCTACTTGGCAATTGCACCTGAAGAATATTGAATATTCCATGAATTACCACAAGAACAGACAGATCAGTCTTGGAAGAAGCACAGCAAGAACGCTGCTTAGGAGGGCGGATGGTGAGACTTTGTCTCACAGACTTGGTACACATCATCAGAAGGAATCAGTCCCTGGAGAAGGATATCATGCTGGGTAAAGTCGTGGGTCATCAAAAAAAGAGGAAGCCCTTTAACAAGATGGGCTGACACTGTGGCTGCAGCAATAAACAAAGCAACAATTCTGAGGATGGGCAGCGTTTTGCTCGGTTATACATGGGACTCAGCATCTGCCCACGGGAGCTCTCTTAAGTGGCCGCAGCGAAGGCTGCTGGGAAGTGCCATTAGCACTGAGAGTCAGAACTGATTAGAGGGCACCTAATGACAATTTCACTCGTAGGACTTTGTCCTGCAGATGGATTTGCCTGGTGGAACACGACGTGAGTAGCAAGTTCTTCATGGCATCAGTATTTGCAACAGCCCAAAAAGACCGAAATAACCACATACCCAGCAAGAGAATGATCAATTATAATATCTACCTTAAAAAGAATGAGGAAAACTGTTCTGATAAGTGACAGTCTGTCTCGAAAATGCACTAAGTGACAAAAGCAAAGTGCAAAGATGATGTGTTAAAAATAAAAAATAAAAAAGAGCTGTCACAGGGTGGAGAGTAAAGAGAGTTGCAGAGAGGCAGAAACGCAAAGTGGACTTGGATTGTGTATTTTCACTTAATCATAGTAAAAAAATGTAAAAAAAGAAAAAAAAAGTTGGAGAGTGGGGCTATGTCTGACCTCTACCGCATAAGAATCAGCCTCGGGCTGATACTGAGAGTAATTCCCCTTCCCTCTTGTGTTGTTTGAAGAATTCAGACACTTCTGCCATACCAGTTTTACAAGAACAGTCCCTTTTACTCCTACTTTGCTGAGAAGGTATTTTTCTTTTCAAGTTATGAATGTATGTTGAACTTTTTTCAATTTTTTTTCTGTATCTGTTGATATGATCATGTTTTTCTTCATTAGTCTATTGATACAATGAATCTAACTGATTTTTGTTGTGCTTTTGGTGAAGGTTTACATGGCGATTTAAGTCCCCATTCAATAATTTTTATATAGCTTATTATGTGACATATGGATACATTCATCACAATGTGGGAACACTGTCATTATTTCCACTCTGGTTATTCTGCTTCCATTTATATAGTTTCCTTGTTATCTTACCTTTTCATTTTTCTTTTAAGATGTTGATCACCTATCTCATATAGATGTTTTTTAAGGGATTCTTTTTTTAATCTATACTTATTGTCTGTTTTCTTTCTTTTTTTTTTATTGTCATTAAGTGAAAGTATACGATCCAAATCAATTTTGCATGCACGCCTGTCTGCAGCGGCATCTGCTCTCCTCACCCAGGAAGAGTACATTTCTCCTTTTTACTCTATACTTCTAGTATCCTCTTAATGAGCACCTGTCCCCTCCTCTCCACTTTCTTCTCTCCCATCTAGAAAGAAACCAGTAGGACAGCCTCCTATAAATGCATAAAACCATAAAGTACACACACCATGGGTACACACAGTGTACTCGAGTCCAGTCCATTCTTGTCTGAAGAGCTGACCTCAGTACTGGTTTCCGGTCAGGGCTACAGTATGTTTAGGGGCCATGTTCCCAGAAGACCCTCCAAGCTGTTGTACCATCTCTTCTGGTCTTTTAGTAGAGTTCTTAAACTGCACGGCTTTTTTACTCATGTTGCCTCATGGACTCTACAGTGTCCCCCATCATCGCTGTCTTTGGTGATGGTCAGGCACCATCTGGTTCTTCTGGTCTCATGTTGTTACAGTCTGCCATTCATATGGGTCCTTCTGTCTCCTGGGCTCTTTTTTTAAGGGGATTTTTTTAAAAAGGAGAACAGTACTCATCAGTAATATTCTCTTTTTGTGAGCCAATCTTCTCTTCAGACAAAAGGTGATCTCAGAGGGTCATTTCAAAGCTTAAAGAATATTTCAGGGCAATAGTCTCAAGGAATTCTCCAGCCTCAGTTGACCAACTAAGTCTGGATTTTTTTAAGAATTTGAGGTTTTGTTCCACATTTTTCTGTCGTTCTACCCGGGTCCATCTACTGTGGCCCTGCTTGGAAAGGTAAGTAGTGCTAGCTGGAGAACATCTAGTTCTTCTGGTCTCAGAGTAGATGAGGTCATGGTTTCTGTAGCCTGTTGCTCCTATAGGCTAGTTTCTTCTTTGAGAGTTTGACTTCCTTCTCTGTCTTTTATTCCTGATGAATAGAGACCAACAGTTATATCTGAAATAACCTAATGACTGATTTTTAATGACGAATCAGTCTTGCACTTCCAGAATAAACCCAGCTTGGCTATAATACATTTTTATATTACAGTGAAATCTGTGACAGCCAGAACTCAATGGGACTGCCCTGTTGTCCTGGGTCTCCCATGTTTTCTGCCTTTGACAGGGTACAGTCTTACCACTTTTCTATTACTATATTTGTGTTTTCCTTCTCTGACAGGTTACTGCCTTACACAGGTTCCAATATGTATTATTTCTGGCCTTGATTTGCTCATATTTTGTCAAGCACATTTGCATTTATGTCAATGAGGGTCTGTAGTTTTCTTATTTTTGTCTAATTTTGGTATAAAATTAGTTGGAATGTGTTTGTTTCCCTTCTATTTTCTGAAAAATTTTGGATAAGTTGGTAATAGTTCTTCCTTTCGGCACCTGGCTGGCTTTGGTAAAGTTCACCAGGGAAGACATCTGGGCCTGCAGTTTTCTTTGTGGAAATAAACAGTGCTCACCTGTTTATTCAGAGCTTTCTATAGCAAAAGAGTCAGCAATCATCTCTTTCATCTAACAGAAACTAGAGGCAAGCAGGGGAGTGGGAGAGCTTTAGAGTGAAAAAAGAGAAGGTTTCAGGTGTTCCCCAATTGGAGGGTGTTGGCATGGGGCAATGGGAGGTAGACTAACTAGTAGAGGGACATCCTATGTGATTGATTAAGACCACCAGTTGCCACTGAGCTGACTCTGATTCATAGCAATTCCACGTGTGTTAAAGTAGAACTGCGCTCTAAAGGATTTTTCAATGGCTGACTTTTTTAAAAGTAGACTGTCAGGCCTTTCTTCCAAGTCTCCTCTGGGTGGACTCAAACCTTCAATCCTTCAGTTAGCAGCCAGGTGCATTAACTGTTCGCACCATAAAAAAGCTCCAAATGTGGAACACAATAGAAAATATAAGGAAAAACAAAGAGAACATATGTACATATATATTAAATATTTTTCAGCAGTGATTGGTGATTTGATGTCTTACATAACTCAGCCCTCCATCTCTACATTTTAGGTCCCATGAAAGCCCCTGGAACTGAGCATACGGTTGTTTCTCTGTCCCCTGACTGAATGGGGAATAGAAATGGAAATGATCACGTTTCAATGGGAGTCAGAATGAAACTGTACATCTAGCACATGCACAGTTTTATGTTTTGCATTCTAAATTCCAACCCCTACACTTGCAACTCCAGTCCTGGTTTAATAAGCCATTCTAATTTTCTAGAATCTCAGACATTCCCAGATCCAACCATTGCCCTACATTGATCCCGTCCTGAAGTCCTGCTTCTCCCATGGCCAGAATCACTCCTGCTCTATTCGCTGAACATTTCTCCACTCCCCAAAATAATCCTGCTTACATCATTTTCAAATTGTTTCAACTTGAAGAAGACATCTCACTTCCAATACAAGTGCCCCACAGAATGATACACTTTTACTTAAACTACTTGAACATTAACTTAAAATAGACAAGAAACAGGCCTGCTCCACAGGACACCACAAAAGATGCAAAAGCTGACTGACGGGAGCTGTTGGCCTCCGTGTATGTGGGCTAGGGCCCTCAAGGCACCTTCTGTTGCCAGTGGAGTGCTTATCCACTAGCTTCAGGGCTTTATAAGGCCCTGAAGGAGATGGACTGACACACTGGCTACAACAATGGGCTCCAGTTAACAATGATTATGAGGAAGGCGCAGAATCAAGGAATGTTTTGTTCTGTTGCACACAGTCGCTGTGAGTCGGAACCTACTCCATTACCCTTAGCAACAAGAAGCCCTGGAAACGGAGAGGATCCCGGCCCAATCTCCTTTGCAGGCCCCGCCCCCACAGCCCTCAACACAGCAACCCAAACCCGGCCCGCGCTCAAGCCCCGCCCCTCGACGCGGCAGCCCCGCCCCTCGACGCGGCAGCCCCGCCCAGACCCCAACCTTTGGACTGCTCCCCGAACCCCACCCCGCCAGGCTCACGTGGCCACACAGTTTCCGGCAGATCCGGAGGTGGATCCAGCAGGGAAGATACTCTCAGGTGAGGGAGCTTCCTTCTTTTTTCTGGTCTTACCTGTGGTTCGGAAACGTTGGTGGTGTAGTGATTATTAGCTACATCTGCTAACCAAAAGATCAGCAGTTGCAATCCACCAGAACTCCTGGGAAACTGGATGAGGCGGTTCTGCTCTGCCCTGTAGGGTCGCTATGAGTCAGAATCGACTGGAAGGCACTGGTTTTGATTAGTTTGGTTACCTGTGGTTCCCAGCTCTTGCCCACACTTTTCCACATTCTAAAGCCCTGGGATCTCTCCATAGGTTAAAATCTTCTCACAGGCCCATCCAAACTACGGTGAGTCCTGGGGTGGCCTGAGATGCCCGGTCGAGTTCTCTGTGGGGTCCAGTGGTGGCTTCCATTTCCGGTTGCAATGCCTCCGAGGCTGTGTCCATGCCCTGCCCTTTCTGTCGTTGGTCGAGGTAAACAGGACTTGCCCCTTCTTCCTGCTTAAAGCTCTTTCTTGACCCTCTTTCTCATTCCCGCCCTTCGCACCCCCTTACCTCTCCTAGCCCCCGCACGCACCTCCGACCCTTCAAAGGGCAGTACGGGCCACGGTGAACTCAGCTGGCATGGGACTGTGGGGACCCCGTATCTTTCTTGAGAGCCATATTTGCATCTTCAGGCCTGTCCCTATGCTTCGCAGTCACCGCCTCTGGAAGCCACCAGACGCCCCTGTTTGCAGAGGAAACGTGCTACTTGTGCTGTAAATCACATGCCTGTTTCCAGCTTTGCAAGAGAATTTGTTAATTTGCAAACTTTGCGCTTTGATGAATTAAGGAAGTTAGAATTTCGTCAAGTATATAGCATTTGAGCGTAGGGCTTAGGGTTAGAGAAGGCTTTTCTCAGCTTTTTGTAAATTAAGCTGAATCCGGAATTTTTTTTTAAAGACTTCCTTTTACGTTTCCACCATTTTCAATCCAATAGAAACCTCTTTTTGAGTCCAGTATTCCACTAAGTTTGTGGTCTTGGTCATCATCTTCTTTTAAGTTGTATTACTGCGATAACTTTGAACTATTCGTTTCATTCTTAATCATCTTCAGTCACATCTGTGCACAGCCCCGGGTGGTCCTTTTCCCCTGTGTTTTCCTACAAAAATCTTTAAATATTGATAAAAATGGAAATAGAAAAATGAACATTTGTATACACTCCACGGTGTGTGTGTAGAGAGGTGTGTGTGTGTGTGTGTGTGTGTTTCAGCATTTTGCTTTGTTTTATCTCTCTGGAATATCTTCTGTGCTAGTGTTCAGAATCAAAATATTTTCAAAGTTTTCTTGAGATGTAATTTACATACAGACTAAAATAATCCATACACGTAAGTGGTTATCTGGTGATTTTTTTTTAAAATGTGTATTTCTATAACTGTCACCCCAATATACATTTAGAACATTGCCAGCTCCAAAAAGGTGTGTAGCAGTTTGGCTCAACCATGATTCCAAGTATTGAGTGGCTATCCTTATTTTATGATTGAAATTTTTCTATATGTTGTAAATCCTAATCTCTGCCTGTGGTTAATGGAGCAATTTTGGATTATGTTACAGAGGATTAGGGTGGGGAGTGGAACACCTTTGCTAAGGTTATGTGACTGGGTTGTGCTCTACATCACCTTTTATTTCTCAAAGATACACGGGAAACCAAAAGACAGGTGGCGACCTCATACCACCAAGAAAGCAGTACGTGGAGTATCTTTTGGATCTGAGGTTCCTGCACTGATGTGCTCACACACCAAAGGAAGACTGAGGACAAGTACCTTCCTGCAAAGCTGACAAATAAAGCCTTCCCTTGGAGCTGATGCCCTGAATTTGAACTTGTAGCCTACTCAGCTGTGAGAGAATAAACTTTTCTCTGTTAAAGCCATCTTTAACAGCATTCCATTCTGGGCCAGCACACCTCATGCGCAGCCACCACCAGTCTGTCAGTAGAGGCTTACTGATTGGAGATTCGCTTGTTGCTGTGATGCTGAACAGATGCTGACCTTCCAGGTTAAAACGGACTAGGGAGTAAGCGCTGGTGATCTACTTCTAAAAATCAGCCACTGAAAATCTTGTGCCTCACAACTGTCCGATCAGCAAGCGATGACTGTGCTGCATGTTGCTTTCCATTGTGCACGGGGTTGTCATCTTGTAGGTACAGACTCAGTGGCTTGCTGGGAGCTATGTGGAGACTCTGGCTCAAGTTTTTTAAAGATTTTTTGGCTCTGGACTTAGTTCCCAGAAGCATCTGGGGGCACAACTCTTACAGAACTGGGGCTCTGCTGCATGCTGGAAGAGATTTGAATGGCTAGGCTCAAGAGCTGGAATTTTCTCTTGACTCTGAACTACATTTCCCAAAACCCACCAGGGACATAGCACCATTATGCAGGAGTCCAAACCATGTGTTGGGAGCAGTAGGTACAATCCATCTTTTGGGGCTTTCTATGTTCTACACTGAATTTTCCATAAGTCTGTGTGGGCATTGTTCTTAGACATAAGTCGAATTTCTTGCTGGGTGAAATCTGGATGACTTGCAAGGTTGCCAGCATTTGCAAATCCCTTTACAGTGAACTACCTTTCTCCTAAGTCTCTGGGAGCATGAATGGTGCGAGATGCATGCGGTGAGCACGCTGAAGGTCAAACTTCCAATTCCAAGGAGTCCCTGATCTGGACCACATTTTGTAGACATTTCTGAATCACAGCCTTTTTAGGTACATTTTTTATTATAAGGACATGTGCAAAGAGCTAGAGATAGAAAACCAAAAGAGAAGAATACACTTTGCATTTCTCAAGCTGAAAGAACTCAAGAAAAACTTCAAGCACTGAGTTGCAAAAGTGAAGGATTCTACAGGGAAAAGATTAAACGATGCAGGAAACATCAAAAGAGGATGGAAGGAATACACAGGGCCATTATACCAAAAAGAATTGGTCCATGTTCAGCCATTTCAAGAGGTAGTGCATGATCAGGAAATGATGGTATTGTAGCTACAGTAAAGACATTGGTGAAAAAGAAGTCTCCAAGAATTGATGGAATATCAATTTAGGTGTTTCACTAAACACATGCAGTCATGGAAGTACTCAATTATCTATGTCAAGAAGTTCAGAGGACAGCTACCTAGCCAACTGACTGGAAGAGATCTATATTTATACCTATTGCCAAGAAAGGCTATCCAACAGAATGCAGAAATTAGTGTCGATATCAATATCACAAACAAGTAAAATTTTGCTAAAGAGCTTTCAGTAGCAGCTGCAGCAGTTATGTGGACAGAAAACTACTAGAAATTCAAGCCAGATTCAGAAGAGGACATGGAACCAGAGTTATCATTGCTGATATCAGATAGATCTTGGCTGAAAGCAGAAAATACCAGAAGGAGGTTTACTTAAGTTTATTGGCTATTCAAAGGCAGTCAACTGTGTGGGTCATAACAAATTATGGATAATATTGTGGAGAATAGGAACTCCAGAACACATGCTCATGAGGAATCTGTACGTAGATCAAGAAGCTATCATGCAAACAGAACAAGGGGGCGCTATATAGTTAAGATTTAAAGTCAGAAAAGATGTGTATCAGGGTTGTATCCTTTCACCATACCTTTTCAGTCTCTATACCAAACAAGTAATCTGAGAAGCTGGGCTATATGAAGAAGAAGGAGGCATCAGGATTGGAGGATGACTCATCAACAACCTGCTTTATGCAGATGGCACACCCTTACTTCTGGAAAGTGAAGAGGATTTGACAGACTGATAAAGATCAAACACCACAGCGTTCAGTGTTGATTGCACCTCAACATCAAGAAAACAAAAATCCTCTCAACTGGGCCATTAAGCAGCACCATAAATGGAGAAAAGATTGAAGTTGTCAAGGATTTCATTTTACTTGGTTCCATAGTCAGTGCCCATGGAAGCACCAGTCAAGAAATCAAAAGACACATTGCACTGGGAAAATCTGCTGTAGAAGACCTCTTTAACATGTTGAAAAGCAAAGATGTCACCTTGAAGACTAAGGTGCCCCTACCCCAAGCCATGGTATTTTCTATTGCACCAAATGCATGTGAAAGCTGGCAATGAAGCATAGATGGCAAGACTTCACCTTACATGCTTTGGACAGGTCAGGAAGGATCAACCCCTGGAGAAGGACATCATTCCTGGTAGGTCAGGAGAACCCTTAAGGAGGTGGATCGACACTGGCGGCAACAATGGATTTATGCATAAAAATGATTGTGGGCATGGCCCAGGAGTGGGCAGTGTTTCCTTGTGTTATACATAGGGTCTTTGTGAGTCTAACCCGATTCTGCAGAACCACACAGCAATCAGAGTGCCTACCTGAATGGTCACGCTTAAATGCAAAGCCTTGTTCCGAAGGTGACTACATTTCCCAGAAGTCTCCGAGACTCGGATGCGTTAGTACCACGTCGAGTTGGATGCTGGGAAAGTGTGGAGAGCTGTGTTTCCAGTGCTGTGGATTCTCAGAAGTGTGAACAGGATTTCTTAGAGGTCTCTGATGTAGGAGTCCATTAGTGATGCGTAGAGTTGCTCTGGGGAGTCATGCTTCTACTCGTGAGGAATTGCGGATTAAAGACATTTCCCAGAAGTCTCTGAGGCACAGATCTTATAGTACCGCGTGAAGTTGCATGCTGGGAAAACATGGGTACTAGCGCTTTCAACCGTGCAGCTTCTCGGGTTCTAGACTGCATTTCCCAGAGGTCCGTAAGGCATGGCATCATGAGAAGTGTGCTGAGTTGCATCCCGGGAGCATCCCTGGGCTTTGGTTTCCCTGGACACGGTTCAGAGTCAATCTCAACCTCAGCGCCCCCTTCCGAAGTTCTGGTGTGGAGTGATCACCAAGCATGAGTTGTTTGTGAAATCAACAAGGAGTGAGGTGAGGGAAACCCCCCGGGCCTCTCGGCAATGCCAAGTGTTGGCTCTCAGCGGTGGGGGCAGCCGAGGGGGGAAGTATACCTTGTGTGTATGACAGAGACTGTACTATGGGGCCAGCCGTGTCCCGGATACTAAGATACGTGTGTCAGCACCTGTCCGTGCGTGTGAACACTGGAGGGGGTTCTGGCTGTATACCCATTACTGAGATACGTGTGTGTGAGCACTTGTGGGAAAACGAACCGAGTCACCATTGCTGAGAAATGTATGTATTGGCCTCTGTGGTTGGGGGAGGGGTGGTGGGACCCGGCCTGGCCAGGTCCTCGTTACCGAGATGTGTGCGCGTTAGTTCATGTGGCGGGGGGAGTGGGAAGGAATGGGGCCTGGCCGTGTCCCGGTTACAGAGGTACGTGTTAGTGCGTGTCCTGGGGCCGGGAGGTAGTGTGAGGGAACGGGGCCCAGCCAGTTCTCCGATACTGAGATATGTGCGTGTTTGCATCTGTGACGGCGGGAAAAGGGGGTCAGAGTCCGGTTGGGTCCCCATTACTGAGATACATCCGTGTTGGAGCCAGGCTCAGAGTTGTGGAGAAATCAGAGTCCACCTAGGTCACAGTCATTGAGATACGTGCCGGTTAGCGCCTGTGGCGGGAGTAAAGGTAACAGGGTCTGGCCAAGTCCCCGTTACTTTTAGCTTGTGCGATGGGGTGCAAGGGTGAGGAGAAGTGGGGGCTTGGCCTTGTCTAGGTTGCTGAAATATGTGCGTTTGGCGGGAGGTCGGGGGAGGGACGGCATCAGCCAAGTTCCAGTTACTGAGATACGTACGTGCGTGTTGGCGATTAGGGGAACCGGTTCCAGCCAGGACCCCATTATTGAGATATGTGCATGTTGACGCTTGTGGCGGGGGGTGGGGCGAGGAAGGACGGGGCTTGGTGGGGTCCTGGTTACTGAGACTGTATGTGTTTGCACCTGTGGTGGGGGAACAGGGCTCAGCTGGGTCCCCGTTGCTTATATATGTGCATGTTGGTGCCTACGGGGTGGGGGTAGGGGCAGGACGGCAAGGAGGGACGGGGCCCAGTTGGGTCTGGATTACTGATATATGCATGTTGGCATATATGGCAGGGAACTGGATCCAGCTGGGTCCCCCATACTGAGATATGTGCGTGTTGGCGAGTGTGGCAGGGAAGGGAGGAGGGCGGGGGCTAGTGAGGAAGGAAGAACCGGGTTGTAGCCTTCCCCCAGTTGCTAAGATATGTGTGTATTGACGCATAAGGGGCGGGGCGATGGTAGGAACAGGGTGGGCTGTGTCCCGTTACTGAGATCTGTGCCTGTTGACGCGTGTAGCAGCGGGAGCAGTGGGGTCCGGCCAAGTCCCGTTACTAAGATAGTGCGTGTTGGCACATTTAACGGGGAGTAGGGGAAGGGGCAAGGCCCGTGCATTTCCCGGTTACTGAGATACGTGCCTATTGATGCGTTTGCTGGGGTAGACAGGGCTCGGCAGTGTCCCTGTTGCAGAGGTATGTTGCGTGTTGGTGTGTGTGGTGGGGGTACCGATGCGGCTCGGCAGTGTCCCCGTTACTAAGGTGTGTGTGTGTGTGTGTGTTAGTGCATGTGATAGGGGATGGGAAAGGTACAGGGCCCGGGTGTTTCCCGGTTACTGAGGTGTGTGCGTGTTGGTATCTACGGTCGGGGGCCAGGTGGGGAGAAGAACAGGCTCCGGCCAGGTTTCCATGCTGAAGTAGGTGTGTGTTGGCGCCTGTGGCAGGATGTGAGGAGAGATGGGGCCCGACTGGATGCGAGTCACGGAGATATGAGTGTAGGCACCGGGGGGAGGCGGGTACTGAGATATGTGCGTTTTGGCACTTGGGATCGGAGGGTGAAGAAGGACGGGTCCGGGCTGGATCTGGGTTACCGAGGTATGTGCATGTTGGCGCCTGTGCTGGGTGCGGGTCGACGGATGGGCCCAGCCATGTCCCCGTTACTCGGAATTGTGCGTGTTAGCACGTGTGGCAGGGGGAGGGAGAAGGGACAGGGCATGGCCTTGCCCCTGTTGATAAGATGTATGCTTTGTAGTGCATGTAATGGGGACTAGGGGAGGGATGGGGCTCAAGTGTTTCCCGGTTACTGAAATATTTTCATGTTGACACGTGTGATAGAGGAAGGGGGTGAGGAACGGAGCCAGCTGTGTCTCCGTTACTCAGATTTGTTCATATTGGCACATGGGAACGGGAAAGGGGATACCCGGCTGTGTTCCCATTACTGAGATACGTGCTTGTTGGCACAGGGGGAGGGACAGGGTCGGGGTCCAGCCATGTCCCATTTCTGAGATATGTGCGTACTAGTGTGGGGAAGGGAGGGGGCCAAATCCTGTGCCCATTACTGAAGTATGTGCATGTTGGCGAGTGTGGCAGGGAGAGGGGCAGGATCTGGTTGTGTACCCGTTACTAAAGTATATACTTGTTTGTCGCCTGGGGGGATGGGACTGGATTCTACCATGTCTCCATTACTGAGATAAGTGTGTATTAGCACCTGTGGGTAGAGGACCCCACCAGGCCATTTCTCCATTATGAGAGAGGTGTGCATAACCACCTGTAGGGGAACAGGGCCTGTTGCATTTCCTCAGCTCTGACTGCAGAGTACCTGTGTGTGTGCTCTGTGGGGGCAGTGAACTATATATGTATTGACAGGACCAGGCAGCATCCCTTTGATGTGAGCATCCATGTATGTGACAGGGCCAGGGTGTGTCTCATATGATGCTTGTGACTGGTGCGGGGGAGGGAGACTGCAGAGGCAAAGTGTCTTCTTCATCTGGGTGAGTAATTGGCTGCCTTGCATGGCCTTTTGAATAAGCATGGGTTGCTATGGCAATATGGTTTGTGCCAGTACAACCTGTTCTGAACATTTCTCTGCTGTTTCCTCTCCCTTTAGTTGCCAGGGAACAATGGCCCCAAAGGGGCAGAGTCCAAGTCCTATAATGAAAACAACCAACAAGGCTTTTCATAGAATGACAATTTTACAGTCTGAAAGGACTGGAAAGGCCTGGGGAGTAGGATTCGGTCTTTGGAAGATCCAGCCCTGATTGGAAAGTGGAGGAGGGGATACCCACATATTACAGAACTTTAGTTGCTAGAGCCAAGTCTCCAGGAATCTTTAAAATACTCAACAGATCCTAGAATCCAAAAAGCAAACCCATTGCCGTCAGGTGGATTCCAACTTACAATGACCTTAGAAGACAAAGTAGAACTGTCCCATAGCGTTTCCAGGACTGTAAGCTTTACAGGAGAGGGTTGCCCCATCCCTGTCCTTCAGAGCAGATGTTTTGTCAGACTCTGTCCGTTTGGTTAGCAGCTGAACATTTAACCACTGCACCACCACGGTCCCTTAGACAGATCCCAGTGCACACTTATTTGTGGTTGGTTTTCAGTATGAGATAGGGGCAGGTGTGGTGTTGGAGGGTATTTTCTGATGTAGTCTGTGCTCCAGAATGGCCATAATGTCTCATTCATTATATCCTTCTCTTTCCCCCTGGCCAACTGTCCTACAAAAGAAGCATCCTGAGGAAGAAGAAATAATTGTTACACATCTTGAAATCAAGATTATGGTGTTTCTTTTTTTGTTCATTGAATTGATTGTGTTTACAGGTCTTAAGAATATTTGTTTTCCTTGTCTTGAAATGTGTTCCCTAACAGAAACTTCTAAGGTTCCTAGGTGGTGCGAACAGTTTGGACTCAACTGCTAACCCACAGATTGGTTTCAACTTCCCAGAGGAAACCACAAAAGAAAGGCCTGGTAGTCTTCCACAAAGATTACAGACAAGAAAACCCAGTGGAGCAGTTTGACCCTGAAATATCTGAAGTCATCATGAGTCCAGATCAGCTTGACACCAGTAGTAATGATAGAAACAGCGATGTACTAAAAACCTGTTGCTGTCAAATCGGTTCTGACTCATGGTGACCCTGTAAGACAGAATAGAATTGCCCCTGTACAGTTCTAAGACTAATCTTTACGGAAACAGACTTCTGTATTTTTCTCCCACTGAGTAGCTGATGAGTTTGAACAACTGACCTTTCAGCAGGATAACAGATTATCAAGACAGCCAGTCAGATGAGATTTTCTAGAACTTTAGTGCTTCTTTCGTAGAAACTGAGATGTCTTTACAGATTTCAGCTAGACAGGTAGCATATCCAAGGACATTTACATGAACAAAGAATAGGATAGCAATAGTTTAGTATGTCCACATAAATCTCCCGTATTACATAGAAGATTTAGCCTCTTGCTGATGTTCTCAGTTTGGCATCATCCCAGAGCAGACTGTAAACTAGACCGTAGAACTGTGTAGAACTATGTCTGAACCTCTTACTCCCCCTAGTTGTTGAGGGGAATGGAACGTTGCTCCTTATATACAAGATTTGACAGTTAAGTTTGTGAACTCGTCCTAGAAAAAGTGCTGCTCATCTCCTTGCTGACTATCACTACAGTCATCTTCGAAGTGCTCTCCTGGGAAGCTTTGCGCTGATGCCAGTGCCTAGTCCACCCTTCAGAGCAGTTTTGGAACTCTTTTTCTGGAATGGCCATCAGAGCTGTCATCACATTACGCTTGATGTCCTAAATGTCCTTTCAGAGAGGAGAGGGTAGAGAGGAGGGGACAGTATTGACTGAGTGGATCCTGGAAGTGAAAGAATGAAAAAGAAGAGTGTACCGTCACAGGGTGAGAAGAGCAGGTAGAGTTGCAGAGATGCTGGTGAACAGGGTTTTATATGGAAAATGAACTTGGATTGTAAACTTTCACTTAATCACAAAAAAAAATTATTTTACAAAAGTCTTTCAATATTTCGTTTATCTGCAAGAAAAGAAAAAAGTCACTGGGGGCAGATCAGGTGAATAGCAGGGGCGTTCCAATACAGTTATTTGTTTACTGGCTAAAAACTCCTTCACAAACAACTTATACAATTAAGTTCACAAACTTGCCACCACGCGGAATGGCCATTTCAGAAAAAGAGTTCCAAAATTGCTTTGAAGGGTAGACTAGGCACTGGCATCGGTTCATAGCTTCCCAAGGGGAATACTTCAGAAATGACCATAGTAATATTCAGCAGTAAGGTATGTGACATTTAGAACGAATAAGTTCATGGGCATAATTGTAGGACCTCGTGTACAGCATTTTGTTTCTCCATTTGTCTGTGGGTGGACATTTTAGTGGTGTCTACCTTTTGGCTATTGTAAAAATGTGTCACTGAACACTGATGTATCACACCTGGGTTTAATGCTTCTTTTCCCTCCCTCTAGCTCTGGCTTCTCTGGACTGTGCAGCTTCACTAAGATAAACCAAAAAAGGACTGGTCAGTTCTTAAACTGTAAAACAATGGCCCAGGTAAGTATGTGTTTCTCTCTCTTTCTAGAAATGTGGTATTCAGGATATTTTCACTTATTATCCTGAAGCCTCCTACCTAAGTGAGCTTCATCCAACTTTTTCGGCCCTGTTCTACCTGTTTCGGTGACAGATAATGCCAGGGAGTCCTATCTTGATTTCCTAGTGCTACTGTAACAGAAATACCACAAGTGGGTGATTTTAAAGAACAAAAACTTACTTTCTCACAGTTCAGGAAGCCAGAAGCCTAAATCTAGGACAGCGGCTCTCCAGGAATGCTCTCTATATCTGTTGGCTGGGCGTATCTTTGTCTCTTTGAGCTTTGGTTCCTTGGTGATCACCACATGGCATCTGTCCTGCCCGTTTGTACTTCCTTGTTTCTGTGCCTAATTTCCTGTGGTGTGTCTCAGGAGAGATTGATGTAAGACATATCCTACACTAATACTGCCTAATTAATATAACAAAGAAAACCTTGTTCCCAAATGAGTTTATATCACAGAAATAGAGGTTAGGATTTACAACACATATTTTGAGGGGACACAATTCAATCCATAACAAGTCCCACAGTCTCCTTTGTGCCTAGTGGCTGCTTAATTGTTGAACACATTAGCTGTTAACTCTTATGTGATCAGTTTTTTGACTCCTGTAATACTGGAACAGTGAAAGAATGAAGTCTCTTGAGATATTTGAGTCAAGTCTCTGGTTTGATGAATTAGAGGTACTGGTCCCATTTCATTACAGGAAAAAACGGTTAGGAGAGAGAATGTTCGTGTTCATTGACCTCAGTCGTGGTGTGGGCTGAGATCTCAAGTTTTATGAGGCTTTCAGAATTGGATAGGCATGTGATTAGGGCCTAGAAGCATGGAGATCCTACTCTTGCTAAGGAAACTCAAAGATGAATTGTATTGTTGAATGGACCTGCTGAACTTGGGTAACTTCTTCATCACTTTAGATCATTTTACACCCAAACCAAAAACCCATTACGATCAACTCAATTCTGAATTTCCGAGACCCAATAGGACAGAGTAAACTGCCCTGTAGTGTTTCCAAGGCTGTAATCTTTATGGAAGCAGATAGACATGTCTGAAATGACTGGTGGGTTTGAACTGCTCACCTTTAAATTAGCAACCAAGTGAGTAATCACTGCAGTGTGAAGCCTCCTTTGTTTCACACCACAGAAAAACCCATTGCTGTTCAGTCAGTTGTGACTGATAGTGACCCTAGAGCGTAGAGTAGGATTGCCTCATAGAGTTTCCAAGGAGTTCCCAGTATATTTGAATTTCTTACCTTTCGGTTTGCAGCCGTAGCACTTATCCACTGGTTAACTGGTGACCAGTCATCCTTGATGCACAGCAACCTCACATATGACAGAATGATATGTCGCCCATTTCTGGACCATCTTCAAGATCCTTCCAATGTGGGAGCCTTATCATCTAGCACTGTATTAGATGTTGTTCTTTTGTGATTCATAAACTTTTTATGGGATAACTTTTAGAAGTAGATCGCTAGGCTTTTGTTCCTAGGCTCTCAGTCTAGAAGCACCACTGAAACCTCTGCATTATGGGTGACCCTGCTGATATTTGAAATACTGGTGGCATAGTTTCCAGCATCACGCAGGCCACCACGGTGCGACAAATTAACAGGCAAGTGTTGGGGCGTGTTTTAGTCAGCTAGGCTGCTCTAACAGAAATACCACAGAGTGGATGGCTTTAACAAAGAAAGATTTATTCTTACACAGTCCGGTAGGTTGCAAGTCCATATTCAGGGTGTCCACTCCAGGGAAAGACTTTCCCCTTGTCGGCTCTGGAGGAAAGTCCGGTATTGCATCAGTCTTTGTCCAGGGAGCATCCTCACGCAAGAACCTCTGGTCTGAAAGATGCGCTCTGCTCCCAGTGCTGCTTGCTTGATGGTAGTGAGGTTCTCGAATTGTCCTTTGTTTCTTTTTCCTTTTATTCCTTGCAAGCTAAAAGCATTAAGGGTGGGGCAAGCCATACTCCAGGGAAACTCCCCCCACAGCAGGAATTCCCAGCCCCACCCTAATCCTTTAACATACAGGTTAGCAAAACCACACAATGGAGGACAGTCCCAAGACACTGGGAACCATACCCCAGCCACGTGGCTGCACACATTTCTGGGGGGACACAATTCCAACCATGACAGGGTGGTTCTTCAGTAGCGTGTGGGTGTTCTGCCTCAGTCACATGTCCTGACGGCCCTGTATCCACATCACAGCTTTTCACCTGCCCACAGAGTGCTGCTTCCTTTCCTTTCCTTCATCTTGAAACTGTTTGCTTTCACCTCCTCAATATTATGTGGGTGCCTGTTTTCAGGGTTTGGTGACATTTGCAGATGTGGCCGTACACTTCACTCAGGAGGAATGGACATGCCTGAGCACAGCTCAGAGGGATCTGTACTGGGATGTCATGTTGGAGAACTACAGCAACCTGGTCTCCCTGGGTGAGTTCCTGCCTCAGACAATATGTCGTGGGGTGTTAGTTGCCGATGTTAGTTGCCATCAAGTCGACTCTGACTCATGGTGACACATATGTGCCGAGTCGAACTGCTTCACAGGGTTCTTAAGGCTGTGACCTTTCAGAGGCAGCCAGTCCTTTCTTCTGAGGCACCTTGGGATGGTGTGAACTGTCACCTGTTAGGCCAGTAGTTGAGCCCTTAACTGCTGTCGTCACTGGAGACTCCTTAAAATTTGAGTTAGGCTCAATCAAAAAATTTTTCCACTCTGAGAATATTACCTTGAGATAATATGTAAACTTTAAGTCAAAAAATTCCCTGAAGTCTTCTTAAGACCAAACATCAGTTTAGGTAAGCTAGTAAAGAATATCTGCTTTGAGCACTGGGCTCTTCTAAGGACTATCTGTATGGGATCAGAGCAGCAAGAGCAACCCAGAAGATTGCCTGGGAGTCCTAGGGGCTGCTGAGATTGCGTTAATGGAAGAGGAGCCGCTCAGAAAAAGAGAGAACGGATGCACATCTTGAAGAATGTAGCTGATGTCACAAAAGTACACTGTTAGAAACTGTTGAATTGGTGCATGTTTTCCTGTGTATATTCTTCACTAGAATATACTTTTTAAAAAAAATTGTGCCTGTAATTCTAAAAAAATATTGTTTATGTGATGCAGCATTTGTTGAAGCCAGCCGTTTCCTTTCTGAGTCAGTTTGGATTATCTTATGGAAGCCAGGCAGAAGTGTGGCTGGGAGGGAAAGGATAAGAAAAGAAAACAGAGAAAGTGAAAGCTAGTCTGCAAGGGCCGTGGGTGTTAGAGTAAGTGGTCCAGCTGGAGAGGGAGCTGGCACATCTCTAAGGTGTGGAACAAGTGGTTGGTGCCCAGCAACTACACTGTTTGTTTTAACCAGGGCCACTAGAGATGAACCCTGATAGACTGGGAGAAACATGTGGTACAGAGCCTCAGATTCTCCAAAAAAAAAAAAGCCCAAATATACTGAACTTGTTTGAGACTGGAAGACTCCCCCAAGACTATTGCTATTATAAGGTATTCTTCAAGTCTTGAGCCTGTCGAACCCCTGAGGTCACCTCTTAGCTATATAACAGATTGTATCAAAAAAAAAAATAATAATATCCTACAGATTCAAGGCCTTTCACACCAACGGACACATGCACCAGAATGTTTATCGCGGCACAGTCCACAATAGCAAAATGGTGGAATCAACCCAGATGCCCAACAATAGAAGAATGGATAGGTAAACTGTGGTATATATACTCAGTGGAGCACTACGCAATGATAAAGAATAACGATGATTCCAGGAAACATCTCCTAACCTGGTTTCAACTGGAAGACATTATGTTGAGTGAGAGTAGTCAGCGACAGAGGGACAAATACTCTATGAGACCTCTACGATAGATCTCAAAAGTAGACTTGTGTATAGAAGAAAAGAGTCTTTGACAGCTGCAAGGGAGGAGAGGGAAGGAGGGAGGGCGAGGGGGGGAGGGTTTAGTTTAGGTAGTTACTAGAAATCTAGTTGGGAGAAAGCGGTGACAGCACACATTAGGAACAAGAACAACATTAAGTGGACTTCAGCATAACGTGAGTGAGTACTCCTTCCATCTTAACCCAATACTGCAAGGATAGAGTAGCTGGGGCGGGGGGCGGGGGACCATGCTCTTAGGCGAATTCCAGGCCAATTGGCACAACTAGCGTTTTGCTAAGAGATCTCTCTGCACCCTACATTGGTGAGTGGCGTCTGGGGTCTTAAAAGCTGCCAAGCTGCCATCCGAGGACACAGTAAATGGTCCCAACTCAGCAGGAACGGATGCTCACCGAGGGCCAAAATGGCATGCGGTAAAGACAACCGAGAAGACAGAGAGACCCACAAGAGTGGGTGCCTACATCGACCTGGGACCGGAAGAACCGGATGGTGCCCGGCCACCACCAGTGATAGCCATGACGGAGCTCACAGAGAGGAGCCTCAGTGGCAACACAAGAATAAAAAGAGGTGCATCATGAGATCTCCACTAAAAGACCTCAGTTGATGGTCCAGCGGTTTGGGGGTTCCTCTGAGAGCATGGCCCCTGGCCCTGATGCTGCCCGTTACCATAAATTATAAGAAAGGTCCACTCTTTGGACAGGAACGGAATGGACTTCCATATGTTGGAAGCACTTTATGGTTCTATACATCTATAGGATATCATCTTGCTGACCTCTGGCTGGAGGAAGGGGAGTGGACGGAGAGGAGGGGAAAGGAGACTGTTGGGGAGGATGAGACATGTATGGAGCAGAGATGAATAGTGTGCAGTCACCGGACAGGGAGAGCAGTGGAAGCTGCATATAGAGGGGCATGTAAATTTACATGTGAATGTACATTTTCACTCAGTTATGTTAAATAAAAAAAAAAATAATAATAATGAATATCACCTATAAGTACTGTGTTCCTTTAAAAAAAAAACCACCTACATGAGGCCAGTGGTCAACAATTCCTTTAAAACAAAGATGAGAGTATAAGGGGTGGGGGAACTAAATTAATGCAAATGGAATAGAGTAAAAATAATGATAATATTCATGCATTGTGAAGAATGTAACCAATGTCCCTGAACAACCTGTGTAGGAATTATTGAATGGAAACCTAAACTGCTATGTAACCTTTTAACTGAAAACACAATAAAATAATGTTTACCAAAAAAAAAAAAAAAGTTCATGAATCTAGTACAATTAGATGCTGCCCAACTACCATCACTGACTGCTCTGACAAGAATCACAACAGAGGGTCTTGGACAGAGCTGGAAAAAATCGTAGAACAAAACTCTTAACTCAAAAAGGAAAAGCCAGACCTGCTGGCCTGACAGGGACTAGAGATACCCTGAGGGTGTGTTCTCCAGACACCCTTTCTGCTCAGTAATGAAGTTACTTCTGAGGTTCACCCTTCAGCCAAAGACTGGACAGGCCCATAAAACAGAGTGAGAGTAAAGGGGCACACCAGTCCAGGGGCAAGGACTAGAAGGCAGAAGGGGACAGGAAAGCTGGTAGGGAACCTGGGGTAGAGAAGGGAGAGGAATTGACCTATTAGGGAGTTGTTAGCCAGTGTCATAAAACAATATGTGTACTGTCTGTTCACTGAGAAACTAGTTTGTTCTGTAAACCTTCATCTAAAGCGAAATAAAAATTATTAAAAAGTCCAAGGCCTCAAGTAAGAAATAATCCTAACCATGAACTTGGTCTTCACCCATTTCCACTCACCTTGTTTCTTTTCTCATATTTTACCCCTAGTGCATGTGTTGCTGATGCTGCTGAGCTATGGACCACATAGATAGTGTGATTCTCTGCCCCAGCTAGTTCTTGAAAGTTGGCTGTCATCCTGGATTTGAGTGCTTTTTTTTCTTTTTCCTTTATCTTTTGGCAGTAGGGATTCTAATCCTTTCATCTGTTAGATTCTTCTATCACAAGACCCCTAATGTCTGCTTATCACTCACTTTATGATGTTAACAATCACTGCTACTTAGTGCCAAGAGTCAGTATTTCACTGAGGTTCAAAATGATGGTTTTTGAGTTCTGTCCTTGCTTCTCCATGCATTTACAATAATGATTCATTAAAGAGAAATGTTGCCTCATTGCTAGTTTGTTCCTCCTTTCACACTGTTTATACTTAATAAGAAATGTAAAACTAGAATCCTGATGAAAGATGGAAAATGCAGAAGTAAATATCAAATTCTTATGGACTCTAGACTTTCTGTAGCATTGCTGTGAGTCAGAATCGACTCAGTGACAATGAGTTTGATTCATTTTTTCTTGGTCTCGACTTTCTGGTGACATGGAGGCTAGTAGATGAACCCCTAAAACTATTGCCCTGAGATAATTTTAAGTCTTAAACCAAAAATGTCTGCTGATACTAGTTTAGCTTAACTAGTAAAAAAAATGACTGCCTTCAGCATTGTGTTCTTTTGAGGAGGTCAATTTGAAAACACCAACTTGAAAGATTAACTAGAAATCTTAAGAGGTAGTGGGTTTCTAATAACGGGGAGGAACATCTCACAAAGCAAGACTGAGAATGATTGAATAACATTTGAAGAATGTAATCTATGTCACTGAATTATGTTATGTAGAAACTGTTGAAATAGGTGAATGATTTGCGGTATATGTTCTCTACAACAACAGAACAAATAAAATTCAAAAAAGAAAGATAAAAACTTTAATTATAAGTTTTTATAATACAGGATTAATTTCTTAGTATGCAGTTAGTATGCTCGGCTGTGGACTGAAAGACTGGACATTTGAGTCCACCTAGAACCACCTTGGCAGGAAGGCCTGGTGATCCACTTAACAAAAAAAAAATCAGCCATTGAAAACCGTGTGGGGCCCAGTCTCCTATGACACTTGTGAATTAGAGTCAGCTCAATGGCAGCTTTTTTTTCTCCCTAGCACATTCCAGAGGTGGTCATTGTGAACTCATAAATTTGAACATGTGTGATGTTTTTTCTTTTCCCTGCAGTCAGTGTCCTTAGTCAAGCCAGACAAGTACTATCAAATCAGATCCGACTCATGGCCTTACAGATGCACAAATTATTCTAAACTTGTTCTCATAGATGTTTCATGTTTCTCGTTAAGTTTGACACTATATACTGTCTTTTTGTTGCTTTTGAATATAGGTCTTTTTATCTGGAATATTTATTGTGTTAGCTGTATGTACACTTAGAAATTTCAGAATATTAAATTTATGCCCAGCCACCCAATGGCATGTTCATATTTTTATAGTAATTCTGTATTTTGTTTTCTTGGGTTTTCCAGGTATGTCGTCATATCATCTCCAAATTGTGCTTCTTTTTCAACTTTATTCTTTAGTTTTACACCTTTAATTTCTTTAGCTTAATTGTGTCAGCAATAGGAAGTGAAAAGAACACCAAAAACCAACCAAATCCACTGCCGTCGAGTTGGATCGGACTCATAGCAACCCTAGAGGTCAGAGTAGATCTGCCCCACAGAGTTTCCAAGGAGCGCCTGGTAGATTTGAACTGCTGACCTTTTGGCTAGCAGACGTAGCACTTAACCACTGCATCACCAGGGTTTCCAGGGGGAGCACGTGCAGTACAAATGGTTAAGTGCTCAGCTGCTGACTGAAAATGTTAAACCCACCCAAGAGGTTCTGTTGGAGATAGACCTATCAGTCTGCTTCTGTACATATTACAGGCTGAAAAACCCCATGGGGCAGTTCTGTGTCACATGTAGTTGGCATGACAAAACGTGACAACAACTGTAATAGGAAGTCATAAAGAACAGTACTACAATTTTCTTGTTTGGCTTTAGCAGAAATGCTTCCATTAAGGAATATTTTCTCATTGCTTTTCGTGGTGCCAAAAGTAGAATCAATATTTTCACAAGATCCCTAGGTGATTAGTATTTATTCTGCTAGATAATTTTTATTTCTATTGGAGAAGTTGTTTGTGTCTGGGTTGTGTTCTTTTGTTGTGGTGGTGGTGGTTTTCCTTGAAAGGACAAAAAAATACTTTGTTTCTTTCCAGATTTGATGTCGCCCTGTGAGACCAGGGGTTCAGGAAAGAATGCTTGTGGAATAAATTTTTCCCAGTGGAATGCGTATCGGAAAAGTAAATCCACTGGCCTTGACTGGAAGCGTACAGGTGAGTTTGAGGCACCACCAGCCCACCGAAAGAAAGATTTCCGTCAAGCAGTAATCAACTCTGAAAAAACACCCACTTACAGAGAAAGGACCTCTGGTAGACCACCTCAGAAAACTCATAATAGAGAGAATTCCTTTGAGTGTAAGGAATGTGGGAAGGGCTTTAGTCGTGGCTATCAGCTTGCTCAACATCAGAAAATTCACACTGGTGAAAAACCATATGAATGTAAAGACTGCAAGAAGGCCTTTCGTTGGGGCAATCAGCTTACTCAGCATCAGAAAATCCATTCTGGTGAGAAACCTTATGAATGTAAAGATTGCGGGAAGGCCTTTCGGTGGGGCTCAAGCCTTGTGATTCACAGAAGAATTCACACTGGTGAGAAACCCTATGAATGTAAGGACTGTGGGAAGGCCTTTAGGCGTGGTGATGAACTCACTCAACACCAGCGATTTCACACAGGTGAGAAAGACTATGAATGTAAAGACTGTGGTAAGACCTTTAGCCGTCTATATAAACTCGTTCAGCACAAGAGAATCCATAGTGGTGACAAACCTTATGAATGTAAAGATTGTGGGAAGGCCTTTATTTGTGGTTCAAGCCTCATTCAACATAAAAGAATTCACACTGGTGAAAAGCCCTTTGAATGCCAAGAATGTGGCAAGGCCTTTACTCGTGTAAATTATCTTACACAGCATCAGAAAATTCACACTGGTGAAAAACCTCATGAGTGTAAGGAATGCGGGAAGGCCTTTCGCTGGGGTTCAAGCCTTGTCAAACATGAGAGAATCCACACAGGTGAGAAGCCATATAAGTGTACCGAATGTGGGAAGGGCTTTAACTGTGGCTACCACCTTACTCAGCATGAGAGAATCCATACTGGTGAAATGCCTTTTAAATGTAAGGAATGCGGGAAAGCCTTTATTTATGGGTCAAGCCTTGTTAAACACGAGAGAATCCATACAGGTAAGAAACCTCATAAATGTAACGAATGTGAGAAGGCCTTTGGCCATCGCCATCAGCTGCTGCATCATCAGAAGGTTCATACTGGGGAGAAACCCAGTGAGTGCAAGCAGTGTAGAAAGATGTTCAATAAGGAAAGCCAGCTTAGAGAACATCAGAAAATTCATACTGGTAAGTAACCCTATGGGTGTAAGGGATGTGGGAAGCCGTTCAGTGATGTAAGCGAACTGAGAGAACATCAGAAAATTCATAACTGGTGAAAAACCTTTTGCATAACAACAGTGTCAGAACACTTCTACATGACCGACATGGCTTCCTCGACACAAAGGACATTCATGACATAATTTAACATAAGAAAACCTTCACTGGTTACACTTCTGTTTACAGAATGTCAGAGTAGTCATACTGCAGGCGCATTTGGAGAATGGAGAAAGCACCCTTTCTTCGTGATTGCAACATACTCTGTGAATGTGATTTTTTACTGGATAGGTTACTTTAATAAATACTTGGAAACCTTCCAGTACATTCAGTCCTTGTTGAACTTCAGCTGATACATTCTAGAGAATCACCCTGCTAATGTAATACTTGTTAGAAAGCTTTTAGTCGTGGGCCGTATCCTACCTGTCGACACTACAGTCCCCACCTCTTTGCCCCTGTGAGACACTGAGCAAACTTCATATTACCGCTGTGCATTACTTGTAAAGTAAGAATAATTACACTTAACAAAGTTTGCTGTTGTGGTCATTGAATGAGTCTGGTATGTGTAAACTCTTTGAACGTGTGTCTAGAACATTGTGTAAGCTCAATAAATATCAGCTATTTCATTTTTATGGCCATTACCATTAGCGTTATTATTAGTAACTTCTTACAAGAGGAAGATTTGTGGGTGCAGTGAGTTTAGAAAAAGACTTGAACTTCTAGAGGAAAACATAAGTTATATTGGTAACATCAATTAAATATTTCCTAGTACACAAAAGAAACTATACGATGAAAAGTCAGGAAATTGGACTTCATCAGAATTACAAAATTCTGGTCATCACATAATGCCATTACACCATTAAAATGGTGAAAAGGCAAGAAAGAGACTAGGAGATGAGATTCACTGTGTGTTCACTTGACAAAGGACTCACATGAAAAATATGAAGACTCTCTGAAAGCAGGAATGAATCAGTGAAGCAATAGAAGAGGGGAAAGACTTAACTAGGCTTTTTGCAAGAAGAGACCTAAGTGGCTAGTAAGTAACTGAAAATGTGCTCAACACATCTAGCAAATAAAACCCATTGCTGTGAAGGCAGTTTCAATTCATAGTGACCCTGTAGGACAGAGTAGAACTGTCTCTTAGGATTTCCAGAGTTGTAAATATGTACAGAAACAGGCCACTACATCATCCTTCACAGATCTCAGAGCAGCTGCTGAGTTCACACCACGAACTGCTAAGACTTTGGTTAGCAGCCAAGTACTTGACCATTCCATCTTAGGGTTCCTTCATGACACCTCAAGGAGATGCCAAGTGAGTTCACGACATAATGCCAGTAGACTTGTACAAGAATGGCCACAAGCACTCTTCACAGTGGCACAAATGGTTAAGGGTAGGGGTTCAACTGCTAGACAAAATGTTGGGGGTTTAAACCCACCCCGAAGTGCCTTGGAAAATAGACCTGGTGATCTGTTCTTGAAAGTCATAGCCTTGAAGACTCTAGAATGTAGCAGCTCTGCTCTATCAGATGGGTCTCTATGAGTTGGAATTGACTGAGTGTCATCCAGCAAGATCTTTTACGTGGCCTGCTTTCTTGGTTCACTCGTGTGTTTACGTAATCTACAGCTCTCTCTAAATCACCCGATTGCCCTGTTCTTAGGAGCCTTGGTTAGGCAATGATGAAGCACTCAGCTGCTAAATGAAAAGAAGTTAGTGGTTCAAACCCACCCCAGCTGCTCTCCAGAAGACCTGGTAATCTGCTCCCACAAAGGTTACAGCCTAGGAAGCCCTGTTGGGGTAGTTTTGCTCTCACACAGCATAGCTGTGAGTCAGTATCAGCAGTACCCAACTGCAGCAGCAGTTTGAACACAAACAATTTGTGCCAGGACCTGGGTAGGCAAAGTCAAGAGCTGTCACCTCCAGGGCCTTTAAAGGACAGGCCCAGGAGCCAAGGAGGGACCTGCCTGTAGATATGGCCAAAAGGCTGTCATACTAAACTATACCCTGAGTCATTCCTGATCCTGAATTGTAACCAGTTACTTCCTTAACAGACCCCATAATTGTGAGTGTTGTCTGTAAGTTCTTGTGACCATTAAAGTGAATTCTCAAAAGCAGCAGAGAAATTGAGAGTGCTGTGGGAGGGAAGGCCGATGTCAGAATCAGAAAAATTGGTAAGAGAGGAGGCATGTCTGATAAGTGCCTCACAGGAATCTAACCTCTGGCTGATTTTGACCTTGATTCTCCCTCCTCCTGAAGTTAGAGAAAGTCAGATGTCCACACCACCATTTTTACACTCTGTAACCTAGTAATTCCATTTTTAGCTATGTATCCAGCATAATGTGTTTATATATTTGTTAAAACAGCTATACTATTGTATCAAATTATGAATTATGTCGCCCCAGAAATGTGTGTATCAATTTGACTGGGCCATGATTCCCAGTATTGTGTGATTGTCCACCATTTTGTCTTTTGATGTGATTTCCCTGTGTGTTGTAAATCCTAACACTGTGATGTAATGAGATGGATAAGTGGCAGTTACATTGATGAGATCTACAAGATTAGTGTCTTAAGCCAGTCTCCTGAGATATGAAAGAGAAAAGCAAGCAGAGAGACATGGGGACCTCAGACAGCCAGGAAAGTAGCAGAGTGTGTCCTTTGGACCTGAGGTACCTACACTGAGATGCTCCCAGGCCAAGAGAAGACTGATGCATCACAAAGATGTTCCTCCAAAGCTGACACAGACAGAAAGCCTTCCCTTGGAGCCATTGCCCTGAGTTCAGACTTGTAGCCTACCGTATTGTGAGAAAATAAACTTCTGTTTGTTAAAGCTGTCCACTTGTGGTATTTCTGTTGTGGCAACACTAGATGACCAAGACAACCACTATGTTCAGGAGTCCCTGGGAGGTACAGTAAACCACTCAACTACTCACCAAAAGTTTATAGGTTCAGAGCCACCCAGGGGCACCTCAGAAGAGAGGGCTTATCGATGTCGGAATGATCACAGTCATTGAAAACCCTATGGAACACAGTTCTACTCAAATACATGGGGTCACCATGAGTCAGACAGAATCCACCGTGGAGTGCAGTTCTCTGAAACACGTGAGGTCACTGAGGTCAGAATCAGCTTGACACCTGGTTTGGTTTACTACTGTGTTTGTGGAAGGACTGTCCTTAATAGCCAAAAACTGAAACTACAACCACGTGAAACAAGGTGGCTGAATTTCTTTTTTTTTTTTTTTCTTTTTTATTGTAATTGAGTGAAAGTACCCAATCTGGTTTAAATTCGAATGCCCGCCTGTATGGCTCATACTGTTCTCCTTGCCTGGTGACAGCACACACTTCCTTTCTGTTCCATACAAGTCATATCCTTGTAACAATCCCCTGTCCCCTCTTCACCCTCTCCACTCCCCTCTAGTAAGAGGCCAGTAGGACGACATCCTATAGATGCATAGAACCATAAAGTGCACACATGATATGGTCACTCTGTTGCCAAGTCCAATCCATTCCTGTCCAAGGAGTTGACCTCAGTAATGATTTACGATCACAGGCAGCATCGGATCTAGGGGCCATGCTCCCAGGGGAACTCCCAGGCCTTAGGACCATCAATTGTCTTTTACTGGAGTTCTCAGGGTGCACCTCCTTTTATTCTTGTATTGCCATGAACTCAACTTTGTGAGCCCCATTATGGCTGTCACTGGAGGTGGCCAGGCACCATCTGTCTTTTTTTTTTTTTTTTTGGTCACATATTGATGTGGTCACCCATTCACATGGGTCCTTCTGTCTTCTGGGTTCTCTTTCCCTCATGTCAATTTTGTCCTTGGTGATCATCTGTTCCTGCTGAGTTGGGACCATTTGGTGTACCTCAGATGGCGGCTTGCTAGCTTTTGAGACCCCAGATGCCACTCACCGATATGGGGTGGAGAATAATGGCTGAATTTTACATCACACTGAACAGAAAGTTCAGTATGTGTTTAGAGTTCAACAATTGTAGTCAGACTAGTGGTTAGTTACTTCATGGCTGGTAACTGGAAAGAGGGCCTAAGAGCTGCTGCTTCACCCTTGAAACCTCATGGAGCACAGTTCTCCCCTGACACACAGCATTGCCAAAAGTAGAAATCAGCTCAACAACTGACAACGACAAAAACAGCAGAGACCAGTGGCTGCCTACAGAACATAAAAAGGTGGTTTTTATGTGTTGGTGGGATTCTATTTTTCTAGTAGGGTGCTGGCTTCTGTATTTTGTTTACTTTGATGTTCTCAGCAACCCTGTAAGAAATAGCAGAACTGCCTCCAAGGAGTGCTTGCTGGATTCAAACTGCCTGCCTTTTGGTTAGCAACCGTAGCATTGAACCCCTGTGCTGCCAGGGTTTCCACTTTGCTGTAAACTTAGGGAGTAAGCACTTTTCAAGGATGTATGTATACTTGAACTTTTTTAAATTAAAATTTATAAAACATTAAATACACTTTATCCACTAGAAGTAGAGGGCTCTAAACACATTCCCTTTTCACCACTCCATGGAGATCCAGACTTCGCTCCCTGAGGCAGAAGAAACTTCCAGTGTAGTGGACAGATTCCACACAGCGTCTAATTTCTGTCCTTAGGCTGATTCAGCATCAGAGATATTTTTGTCAGTGTTTAGGGAGCTCGAGATCAGTAGCAGTTGCTCATTCTTCGGGCTGTGTTGGATCCCATATCCAAAATACATAACAAATCTAGTAGGGAAATGGTGGCAAACAGGTGAGAAAGGAGTCATTGTCTGACTTTACAAATGTTCAGTAGGCCTCAAACTTAGTGTCTGACACAGTTCTAGGGAAATACGGTAGAAAGAAGTCTTGCAAGAGCCCCCTTTACCCCAGGAAGCCACTTACCAATCACCATCCAGACTAAATGGGGCTTAGGTCCCAAAGATCAACAGCATCATCAAGTAAACATTTACAAGGATGCTTACCAATGAAAGGCAAAACCATCACCTGTGAGCTAAGTCAAGTAATCCCCGAACTTAACCACAGAAGTCTAGAAGGGAATTCTCCTACTCAACTTGAGAGAGAAGGAACAGTCTGACTCAAGGTGTGCTGAGTCATCCAGTCTCCATCATTCAATTTACTCAGTACCCGTCCACCCACCGTGAACTAGCTTTTACCTACCTACCAAAGTCATTATCACCTACAGCGCTCCTATGGCTAAGTCTGATATTCATGGCGAGTGCCTCTCCATATTAAGTATCCCCTTATCTGTTCCAGAAGAGACAGATATTGGAAAATAAAACTAGTAAAGAATTGAGTGAGGGGTCAGGGGGTGATCCATTGGCTTTCTCGCATCTCTTTTTCCTGGCCCAATATTGATGCTTATAGACTTAACTGCTTCCTTTGCTATGAGAAGTGGGTGGTGCCCAGCTATGATTAGTAAACATTTTGATAAAGATTCTGGGCGGGGGGGGGGAAGATTCCACAGAAGAATCCTGACCAAACAGGTTAATATATAGAACACATTTTCAAATTCTGTGGAATCTAGGTTTTCAGGAGTCGTGGAGACTAGATGAATCCCTGAGTCTGTTGCTATGAGAAAATCTTAAAACCTTAAGCAAAAATATCTCCCGAAGTTTTAAAACCAAACAATAGTTTCACTTAACTAGTCAAGAATGTCTATCTTTTTATAATCTGTTCCTATGAGATCAAATTGACAATTTGAAAGATTCAATAGGAAATTTAGGGAGCAGTGAGTTTATATTAAGGAAAAGGAGAGTGAGAATGCTTACACAACTCGAAAAATGTACTCAGAGTCGCTGAATTTTATAGTGGAAACTTGCATTGGTATCTTCTGCTGTGTATATTCTCAGCAACAACAAAGATAAAATAAGTTATCTATTTTTAAATGCTTATGGAGTTGTTGGACCTTTAGCATTTGCAGAGTTCGTTTGTTCAAGGTGAGTAGTTTCTGGATATAAAGATCACTTACCCTGAAGTGAAGCCCAGTGGCATCCTGGGTCTGTCTCCAATTGATGCAAGTCATCTCAGTAATGAACACTACCAGCAGCACAGACACTGTTGTATAAACTGTGTCCTCAGAGAACAGATATCTCAGCCTTTGGGCCAGTGTCAGGCACAAGCCTATCAGCAGTATGACTGTAAAGACCTTGGGCCACATCCCTCCCCATAGCTGCCCATATCAAAGGGCCATCAGCACTGCAAGTTGCCTACTCAGCTCTAAAGACTACAGAGTCACATTCCATCCTTTCAATTTCAGAACACTGCCGAAAAGAAATCTTGTCGCGCGCTAAACAGAGAGGCACAACCATAGACAATCTGCCCAGATTTCAGAGTGGAGATGGTATTGGTGGAGTAACATACACTCTTTTCCGTTTCAGGTACAGATTCCAATGATTTTGGAACAAAACATCATCTCAAATGTTTCCACCTCCATTGCCTCTGTTGAAATGAGACATAAGTAACTCCATTTAGAGGAAGAGTGCAGTGAAAATTCAGGCTCCAGGAACCAACTTAGCAGACAATAACAAAAAGAAAAATACCATAGGGTAATTACACCAAAACAGATAGAGCCTGGAGACAGCCTCACGAATAACCACTGAAGCCAGCCTAGTAAAACATCCACTAACGGAAATTTCATGTGGTTAATACATTCACCCACAGCTAAATTTTGCAACTTGCAGAAACTCCGTGTGGCCTCAGCCAATCAATGCAAAGGTCAGCTCCCCCTCCCTACCTTGCGATTTCACGGCTTAAATACTGGGTGCTAAGGAAGCTCTTGGTTGCCCCCTGCTCTGTGTAGTTTGGGGTGCATCCCTGGTGCACCAGTCTTTTTCTTATCAGGCACATTTTTTAATAAAACTTAATTTTCAAAAAGTACCTGCGTCGTGTCTTGAAATCGGAACCCTAACACCTCATTCTTTCTTAACTTTTAGTCTAGCTGGTACCTGAATGAAAGTTATTGAGGCAATTGTCTCAGTGCTGCTGTAATGGAATTGCTACAAGTGGGTGGCTCTAACAAAGAGAAATTTGTACTCTCACAGTCCAGAAAGCTAGAATTCCCAATTCAGTGCTCCACATACAATTTAAGTTTTTTTTTTTTGTCTGTGTCAGTTCTGGGGGAAGATCCTTGTCATCAGTCTTCCACTGGTTGAGGAACATCATACATGAAGAAAGCAAAAGATGAGACAAAGAAAAGACCTAAGTGAATGTCAGAAGACACTCTGAAACTTGTTCTTGAATGTAAAAGCAAAAGTTAAAAATGATAAAGTAAGAGCTGAACAGAAGACTTCAAAAGAAACAAAGATTTGGAGATAGAACACATTCAGCCTTCCTCAAACTGAAAGAATTGAAGAAAAAAAATCAAGCCTCAAGTTGCAGTGCTGAAGGATTATTTTGGGGAAATATTAAATGACCTAGGAAGCACCAAAAGAAGATGGAAGGAGTACACTATACCAAAAAAAATTGGTCAATGTTCACGTATTTCGGGAGGTAATGTATGGCCAGGAACCAGTGGTACTGTAGGAAGAAATCCAAGCTGCACTGAAGCTTGGCAAAAAACAAGGCGTTGGGAATTGACAGAATACTAATTGAGATATTTCAACAAATGGATACAATGCTGAAAGTGTTCATTCATCTATGCCAAGAAATTTGGAAAGCAGTCAACTGGCCGACCAACTGGAAAAGGTACATATGTATGCCTGTTCCCAAGAAAGGTGATCCAACTGAATGTGGAAATTATCAAACAATATCGTTAATATCACACACAGGCAAAATTTTGCTAAAGATCTTCAAAAGTGGGTAGAGCAGTACCTTGACAAGGAACTGTCATAAATTCAAGCCAGATTCAGAAGAGGACGTGGAACCAGGGATATCATCACTGATGTCAGGTAGATCCTGACTGAAAGCAGAGAATGCCAGGAAGCTGTTTCCCTCTACTTTACTGACTTTGGTAAGGCATTTATTTGACTCTGTGCATCATAACAAATTGTGGATAACATTGTGGAGAATGGGAATTCCTCCAGCTTCAGTCAGATCACTAAGTTTGGTCTTTTTACATGTATTTGAGTTCTGCTTTGCCTTTCTCTCCTGCTCTGTCAGAGACTCTTCTTTTCTGTGTCAGGGTGGTCATTGTGATGGCCGAGGATATCTAGTTCTTCTAGTCCCAGGCTGATGGAGTCTCTGGTTTATGTGGCCCTTTTGTTTCTGGGGCTAATATTTTTCTTGTTTGCTTGGTGTCCTTCATCCTGCTGTATTCTCAAGTGGATTGGGACCAATAGATGCATCTTAGATGGCTGCTCGCAAGCTTTTAAGACCCCACATGCCACTCGCCAAAGGGTGATGCAGAACATTTTCTTAGTAAACTTTGTTATGCCAGTTAACTTAGCTGTCCCCTGAAACTATGGTCCCCAGATCCCTGCTCCTGCTACTCTGTCTTTCAAAGTGTTTGGTTATGTGGAGGAAACGTTTTGGCTTTGCTTTGGTCTCAGTTGTGCTGATTTTGCCTTTCCTGTATGCTGTCCTTCCTTCACCTAAGATGATTCTTGTTCTACCAGCTAGTTAGTGAATGCCCCATTCTTTTGCTCCCTGCCTCGTAACCATCAAAGAATGCTTTCTTCTCTGTTTCAGCTTTTTCTTGAGTTCTTGTAATAGTGGTCTCATACAGTAGTTGTCCTTTCTCAGCTTACTAATTTCACTCAGCATCTGTGTTGTGTGATGTTTCAAGGATTCATCACTGCTCATTATCATTTTGTAGAATTCTATTGTGTAAATGTATCATAATTTATCCATTTCACTATTGAAGAGCACCTAGGTTGTGTCCACCTTTTTGCTATTGTGAACAGTGCTGTGGGTGAGTATGCATACGAATTCCCATTCTCCACAGTGCTGTGGGTGAGTATGCATACGAATATATCTGTTTGTGTGATGGCTCTTATTTCTCTAGAATGTGTTCCAAGGATAAGGATTACTGTATAATGTAGTATTTCTATTTCTAGCTTAAGGAAGTGCCAGATCATTTTCCAAAGTGGTTGTACCATTTTACATTCCCACCAGCACTGCATAAGTATTCCAGTCTCTCCACAACCTCTCCACCATTTATTATTTTGTGGGTTTTGGATTAGTGGCAGCCTTGTTGTAATGAGATGGTATCTCATTGTAGTTTTGATTTGCATTTCTCTGATTGCTAAATCATCATGAGCATTTCCTCATGTATCTGTTAGCTACCTGAAAGTTTTCTATGGTGAAGTGCCAGTTCATACCATTACCCTTTTGTCAAAATTTAATTTATCTACATATTTATTGTATTTTAAAGGAAAGTATACAATTTCTCTTACAAAAACTTACACACTTTTTTTGTCATCCTAGCTGCTCTTCCCACACTATGGCATCACACTTCATCCCTCTACCCTGTATTTCCCATGTCCATTCAACTAGCCCCTGTCCCTTTCTGTCTTCTCATCTTACCTCCAGACAGAAGCTGCCCAGTTAGTCTCCTATCAGTACTTAAGCTAAGGAGCACACTCTACACCGGTATCATTGTGTCTTATAGTCAAGTTGAATCTTTGTCTGAGGAGTTGGCTTCTAGAATGATTTCAGTTCTGGGATAACAGAGTCCGGGGACCTTGTCTTACAGGGACCCTCCAGTTTGTCAGACCATGAAGTCTAATCTTTTTACTAGAGTTTTGCACCCCTCATTTATCCCATACCATCAGGGACTGTTTGTTGAATTCTCAGTGAGGGCAGTCATTGGTAGTAGCTAGGTCCTTTGGCCACTTTTTGATTGGATTCTTTGTCTTTTTGTTGTTGCAGTATATTACATATTTTAAAGATTAGATTCCTACCACATATATGATGTCTGACAATTAAGTTTGTGAACTCATCCTAGAAAAGGTGCTACATACCTCACTGCTGAATATCACTATGGTCACCTTTGACATACTCCCCTTGGGAAGCTATGCACTGACACCAGCACCAAGTCCACCCTTCAAAGCAATTTGGGCACCCTTTTTCTGGAATGGCCAGCAGAGCTATTTGTCCTATTACCCTTGATGTCCTGAATGTCATCAAAATGTCTTCCTTTCAATATTTCCTTTATCTTTGGGCAAAGAAAAAAGTCACTGGGGGCTAGATCAGGTAAGGAGGGAGGGTGTTCCAATACAGTTATTTGTTTACTGGCTAAAAACTCCCTCGCAGGCAGTGCCATGTAAACTAGTGCATTGTCATGATGCAAGAACCAAGAGTTGTTGATGAGAAGTTCAGGTCATTTTCATCTACCATTTTCATACACCTTTCAGTACTTCCAAATAGTAAACTTGGTTAACTGTTTGTCCAGTTGGCACAAATTCACAATGAACATCTCTCTGATAGCAAGAAGGTTAGCAACATCATTTTGACTCTTGATTTGGACTGACAGAACCTTTTTAGTAAAGGAGAATTGGCTGACTTGCACTGTGCACTTTGATGCTTTTTTTTCAGGGTCGTGTTGGTACACCCATATTTCATCACCAGTGATAACACAGCCCAAAATATCATCTCCAGAAGGTCTTGGCAGATTTCAACTCTCTTTTGCTTTTGTTCATTAGTGAGCTGCTTTGGGACCATATTTCCACACACCTTTCTCATGCCAAGATTTATGCCAAGGTTTTCAGTTAAGATTTTCCTGTTTCGCTATCGATGTTCACTTGGTCTGCTATGCTTCTTGCAGTCAGCCAATAATTTTGACGCACAATTTGAAGAATTTTTGCAATGTTTTCATCCATTCTGTTCAGTACTGGCCACACTGACCACTTCATCAGTGATGCTTCAGAAAAACATTTAATCCATTTCTATACTGCCATTTTCTTCGTGCTGTCATCTGTGTAAACTTGGGCTAATGTGTCTGATTTCACTTCCACTCTTGCCAAGTTTAACAGGAAATGTAATGTTTGTTCATTGCTCTACTTCAAGTTCCAACATTCTTGTGATGGCACACGACAATAATGAACCCTACTCAACAAGACCCACTGCACCACTAAAATAGTGAAAAGGCAAGGAAGAGACTGGCAGAAGAGATTCACTCCATATGTACCTGACAAAGGACTCACACACAAAAAAATAAAGACTCCGTGAAGTCAGTAATAAAACAATGAACTAATAAAAAGGGGGAAAGACTTTGTACTTTACAAAAAAGACCCAAATGTCCAGTAGGTAAATGAAAATATGCTCAACACCATTAGACATCTAACAAAAAAAACATTGCCTTGAGTCAATTCCAGCTCATAGCAACCCTGTAAGACTGAATAGAAGGGCCACATAGAGTTTCCAAGGCTGTAAATCTTTACAGACTGCCATGTCTTACTCCTATAGAGTGTAGAGCAGCTGGTGGTGCCAACCTTTCAGTTATCAACAGAGCGCTTAAATCATTGCACCACTAAGGCTCCTTCATTACATATCAATGAGATATAAAGTAAAACCACAGCATGACATCAGTGGACACCGTAATAGCCAAAAGGAGTCCCAACAGTGGTGCAAATGGTTAAGAACTCAACTACTAACTGAATGGTTAACAGTTTGAACCTACCCAGAGGTACTTTCAAGAACAAGTCTAACAATCTGTTTCTGAAATGTCACAACTTTGAAAATCCCATGTAGCAGTTCTACTCTGTCACATGGGGTCACCATAACTTGGAATTGGAGTTGATGCAGTGGTACCCAACAAGATCTCTTTGCTTCACTGCCTGACTTCATGAATCTGCTCAATCTGCAACCCTTCAAAGAGGCCTTCTCTGACTACCCCGTCTAAATAACCCTTGTGCTCTGTTAGGAGCACTAGTAGTGTAATGGTTAAGCAGTCAGTTGATAACTGAATGACTGGCAGATTGAATCCACCAGCTGCTCTTCCAAGAGAAAGACTTGATGTAATGGCTAGGGTTGTGTCAGTTTGGCTAGGCCATGATTCTCAGTATTTATATGTGACCATTCCTTTGATTGCATCTGCTATGAGCAGCCAATCAGTTTAAAGGCAGATTCCTTGAATGTGTGGCCTGCATCTGTATATAAACAGACTTCCTGGGTTTTTGCTTGCTCTGGATCCTTTGGCTGCCTCTTGTTCATCTAACCTCTGGCTCTTGGGATTTGAGCTATCAGCTTATCTGCAGATCCTGGAATTCATCTATCTTCACAGCCTGAGAGTGGGAGCCCTGCTCTAGCTCCTGCTAATCTTGGGTTAGCCAGCCCTTGTGGCTATGTGAATTGAGTAAAGCCTCCATCCTGATCCATAGACTCAGAAAGTTCCAGCCTGTACAATTGCATGAGTTGTTTCCTTGATATATATGTTTTATGGTTTTGCCCTCCAGACCACCCAGCCTAAGACATGCTTTCTCTTTTTTTTTTTTTTTTTATTTAACATAACTGAGTGAAAATGTACATTCACATGAAAATTTACATGCCCCCCTATATGCAGCTTCCACTGCTCTCCCTGTCCGGTGACTGCACACTATTCCTCTCTGCTCCATACATGTCTCATCCTCCCAACAGTCTCCTTTCCCCTCCTCTCCGTCCACTCCCCTTCCTCCAGCCAGAGGTCAGCAAGATGATATCCTATAGATGTATAGAACCATAAAGTGCTTCCAACATATGGTTACTCTGCATTGCCAAGTCCATTCCATTCCTGTCCAAAGAGTGGATCTTTGTTATAATTTATGGGAACGGGCAGCATCAGGGCCGGGGGCCATGCTCTCAGAGGAACCCCCGAACCGCTGGACCATCAATTGAGGTCTTTTAGTGGAGATCTCATGATGCACCTCTTTTTATTCTTGTGTTGCCAGTGAGGCTCCTCTCTGTGAGCTCCGTCATGGCTATCACTGGTGGTGGCCGGGCACCATCCGGTTCTTCCGGTCCCAGGTCGATGTAGGCACCCACTCTTGTGGGTTTCTCTGTCTTCTCGGTTGTCTTTACCGCATGCCATTTTGGCCCTCGGTGAGCATCCGTTCCTGCTGAGTTGGGACCATTTGCTGTGTCCTCGGATGGCAGCTTGGCAGCTTTTAAGACCCGAGACGCCACTCACCAATGTGGGGTGCAGAGAGCTCTCTTAGCAAAATGCCAGTTGTGCCAATTGGCCTGGAATTCGCCTAAGAGCATGGTCCCCTGCCCCCCGCCCCAGCTACTCTATCCTTGCAGTATTGAGTTAAGATGGAAGGAGTACTCAAGGTATGCTGAAGTCCACTTAATGTTGTTCTTGTTCCTAATGTGTGCTGTCACCGCTTTCTCCCAACTAGATTTCTAGTAACTACCTAAACTAAACCCTCCCCCCCTTTCCCTCCCTCCCTCCATCCCCTCCCTTGCAGCTGTCAAAGAGTCTTTTCTTCTATACACAAGTCTGTTTTTGAGATCTTATCGTAGAGGTCTCATACAGTATTTGTCGTTTTGTCGCTGACTACTCTCACTCAACATAATGTCTTCCAGTTGAAACCAGGTTAGGAGATGTTTCCTGGAATCATCGTTATTCTTTATCATTGTGTAGTGCTCCATTGAGTATATGTACCACAGTTTACCTATCAATTCTTCTATTGTTGGGCATCTGGGTTGATTCCACCTTTTTGCTATTGTGGACTGTGCCGCGATAAACATTCTGGTGCATGTGTCCGTTGGTGTGAAAGGCCTTGAATCTGTAGGATATATTCCAAGTAGTGGAATTACTGGGTCAAATGGTATATCAATATCCATTTTTTTAAGGAAGCGCCAGATTGCCTTCCAAAGAGGCTGGACCATTTTGCAACCCCACCAACAGTGTAGGAGGGTTCCACTTTCTCCACAGCCTCTCCAGCATTTGTTGTTTTGTGTTTTCTGGATCATAGCCAATCTTGTTGGGGTGAGATGGTATCTCATTGTTGTCTTGATTTGAATTTCTTTGATAGCTAAAGATCGTGAACATGTCCGCATGTGTTTTTTGGCTGCCTGGATCTCCTCTTTAGTGAAGTATCTGTCCATCTCCTTTGCCCATCACTTAATTGGATGGTTTATCTTCTTCTTATTGATATTTTGTAGTATCTTATAGATTATGGAGATCAGGCGTCGATCTGACATAGAGTTGCCAAATATTTTTTCCCACTCTGTGGGTGTTCTTTTAATTCTATTAATAAAGTCTTTGGATGAACAAAAGTGTTTGATTCTTAATAGTTCCCATTTATCTACTTTCTCTTCTGTTGATTGAGGTTTCTTTGACAGATTTTGGAGTCTGTCCTCATTGTGTATTAAAACTTCCATTAAGACATGCTTTCTTGATGGTATGAGGTCCCCAACTCTCTGTTGCTTCCCCCTTATATCTCAAAAGATTGTCTCAAGGCTTATAGTCTCACACACTGAGTCCTGCCCTGCCTACTCAACTGCTGTCCCTCCTCTCTCATTGAAATCACAGAGGTAGGGTTTACAGCACATAGGAGCATTACACAATACCTAGAATCATGGAACAGAGAAATTGCTACATTTGGGGGGATACACTGGTAGGTAGATACGCTGGTAGATACATGGTAGGTCACTTCTCTGTAAAATGGGTTGGTATGAGTCAGAATTAACTTATCAACACCAAACTATAACAACAGTTTGAATACAAATAATTCACGCCACCCAAAGACCCAGGCAGGCAAATCAGTAGCTGTCAACTTTAGGGCAGAAACCAAGCTGAGGGCTGAGTTGCCATGGAGGGACCTGACTGTAGGTATGGCCAAACAGCTGTCTAAAGAACTGTATCCTGAGTCATTCTTGATCCCAGAGTCTCTGGAAGGTCCAGTTAGCCATTCAACTACTAACTAAAAATTTGGGTTCAAATCTACCAGGGGCACCTCAGAAGAAAACTGATGATCAACTTCTGAAAAATCACAGCCGTTGAGGGCCCTCTAAAGCACAATTCTGCTCTGACACACACGGGGTCACCAGGAGTCAGAATTGCACTGACAGCAACTGATTTGATTTGGTTTACCACCGTGTTCATGGAAGCATTATTCTTAATAGCCAAGAACTGGAGCTACAACCATGTGAAACAATGTGGCTGAATCTCACATTATACTGAACAAAACCTCAGAATATTATGTTTGACGTTCAGCAAGTTCAATATGCATTTAGAGTTCAGCAAGTGTAGTCAGAATACTGGTTACCTCAGTGGATGGTCTCGAAGTACAATGCTGTCGGTGATAGGATAACATCCATATGCCTACAAGGAAGGCCAGTTAATATGACTATTCAAATTTATGCACCAACCATTAAGACAAAAGATGAAGAGATTAAAGACTTTTACCAGCTTCTGCAGTCTGAAAGTGATCAAACATGCATCAGGATGCATCAATAATTGCTGGTGACTGGAAAGCAAAAGTCGGAAATAAAGAAGAAGGATTGGTAGTTGGAAAATATGACCTTGGTGAAAGAAATAATGCCAGAGATTGCAAGATAGAATTTTGCAAGACTAATGACTTCTTCATTACAAATACCTTTTTTTAACCAACACAAACGGCAATTGCACACACAGACCTCACCGGGTAGAATATACAGGAAGCAAATCAACTACATCTGTGGAAAAAGATGATGGAAAAGCTCTACACCAGCAGTCAAAACAGAACAAGGTGCTGACAGTGGCCCAGATCATCAATTGCTCATATGCAAATTCAAATTGAAACTGAAGAAAATTAGAAAAAGTCCAGAGCCAAAGTATCACTTTGCGTATATCCGTCCTGAGTTTAAAGACCATCTCAAGAACAGATTTGATAGGTTGACTAATGACCAAAGACAAGATGAGTTGCAGAATGACATCAAAGACATCATCCATGAAGAGAGCAAGGGCTCATTACAAAAATAAGTAAGAAAGACCAAATTGGATGTCAGAAGAGATTCTGAAACTTCCTCTTGAACGTCAAGCAGCTAAAGTGAAAGGAACGAATGGCAAAGTAAAAGGCCAAAACAGAAGATGTCAGGAAGCTCAAGAAGAGAAAATAAAGTATATAATGACATGTGCAAAGAGCTGGAAATGGAAGACCAGGAGGGAAGAACAATTCAAGCCTCGAGTTGCAATACTGAAGGATTCTGCATTAAACAACTCTGGGAGCATCAAAAGAAGATGGAAGGAATACACAGAGTCATTATACTAGACAGAACTGCATGATGTTCAGCCATTTGAAAAGGTAGCATATGATCAGGAACCAACATTGCTGAAGGAAGACATCAAAGCTTCATTGAAGCCCTGGCAAAAAACAAGGCTCCAGGAATTGATGGAATATCAATCGAGATATTTCAAGAAACACATGCAGCACTGGAAGTGCTGACTCATCTATGCCAAGAAAGTTGGAGGATAGCTACCTGGCTAACTGATTGGAAGAGATCTATATTTATGCCCATTCCAAAGAAAAGTGATCCAACCAAATGCAGAAATTACCAAACAATATCATTAATATCACGTGCAAGTAAATTTTGCTTGACTATTCAAAAGCAAATGCAACAGCATATTCAAGCTGGATTCAGAAGAGGATGTGGAGCCAGGGATATCATGGCTGATGTCAAATGGACCTTGGCTTAAAGCAGAAAATATCAGAAAGATGTTTACCTGTTTTCATCGACAACACAAAGGCATTTGACTGTATGGATCACAACAAATTATGGCTAACGTTGCATACAATGGGAATTCCAGAACTCTTTAATTGTGCTCTTAAGGAATTTGTATATGGATCAAGAGGCAGTCGTGCAAACAGAACCAGGGGACACTGCGTGGTTTAAAATCAGGAAAGGTGTACATGAGGGTTGTATCTTTTCACCATACCTTTGTAATCTATATGCCAATCAACTAATCCAAGAAGCTGGACTATACAAAGAAGAACAAGGCATCAAGATTGGAGAACATCTCATTAACAACCTGCATTATGTAGATGACACCACCCTGCTTGCTAGAAGTGAAGACTTGGAACACTTACTGATGAAGATCAAGGACCACAGCCTTCAGTATGGATTGCACCTCAACATCAACAAAACAAAAATCCTCACAACTGAACCAGTAAGCAACATCATCATAAATGGAGAAAGGACTGAAGTTGTCAAGGATTTCATTTTACTTGGGTCCACAATCAACACCCATGGAAGCAGCAGTCACGAAATCAAAAGATGCGTTGCATTGAGAAAATCTGCTACAAAGAATCTCTTTAAAGTAATGAAAAGTAAAGATGTCACCTTGAAGACTAAACTGTTCCTCATCCAAGCCATGGTATTTTTAATCGCATCATATGCGTGTGAAAGCTGGACAGTGAACGAAGAAGACAGAAGAATTGAAGCCTTTCAATTGTAGTAGTGGAGAAGAATGTTGAATGTACCATGGACCACCAAAAGAATAAACAGATCTGTTCTGGAAGAAGTACAACCAGAGTGTTCCTTGGAAGCAAAGATGGAAAGATTACAGTTTACATAATTTGGACATGCTGTCAGGAGGATGAGTCCCTGGAGAAGGACTTCATGCTTGGTAGAGTGGAGGGTCAGCATCAAAGAGGAAGACCCTTGATGAGATGGATTGTAACAGTGGCCACAACAATGGGCTTAAACCTAAAAACAATTGTGGACATGACACAAGACTGGGCAGTGTTTCGTTCTGTTTTTCACAGGGTCGCTATGAATTGGAACCAACTTGACAGCAGGTGGTGGTAGCTAGGAGAAGGGCCAAATAGGTGCTTCTTCAGCCTTGGAAACCCTGGGATGGATGGTTCTGTTCTGACATATGTGGGATTGCCATGAGTAGGAATCAACAACTAACAGTAACAACAACACCAGAGACCTCTAGCTGTGTACAGAATCCAAAAAGGTGCTTCTCGTGTAGGTTAAGATTTGATTTCTCTGTCTAGGTGCTGGCTACATTGTCATTTGTGAAAATTCATCTTGCCGTGAACTTAGGCAGAATATACACTTCCAGGATGAATCTGTACTTTTAATTTTTTTACTTAAAAACTGTACAAGATTAAATACATTTTGTCCACCAGAAATACACAAAAGGCTCTAAACACACACCCCCTCCACCACTACCATTCCATGGAGATCCTGAGCCAGAAGAAACAGTGCACTGGAGAGATTCCATACAGAATCAAGTTGTCTCCTTAGGCCAATTCAGCACTAGAGATGTTTTCATTAACAGTTTGAGGGGAACTGGAGGTTGGCAGCTGTTGGTCACTTGTCTTCAAACTATGTTGGATCCCATATCCGAAATATATAGCGTATCCTAGTAGAGAAATGAGGCAAAGAGATGAGAAAGTAGTTCATCCTCTACAGTTAGGACTAGTCAATAGGCCTCATACTTACAGTATCTGAGGCAGTTTTGGGGAAAGATGATGGTAAAAATGTTTGGCTCAGTCACCCAAGCTCTCTTTTCCCCAGGAAGCCACTTACCAATCACCATCCAAATTCCAAATCGGGCCCAAGTCCCGGAGGTCAACTGCATCATCAAGTAGGTATTTACAAAGATGCTCACCAATGGAAGGAAAGGCAAAGCGGGCACCTGTGAGCAAAGTCAGTTAGTCCCCACACTTATCACAGAATTCTAGAAGGGAGATTGCCTATCCTATCTGGGAGGAAAGAAACACTCCAGTCTGACTTGAGCTGTGCAGAGTCATCCATTCTCCATCATTCTGTTTACTTAGCACCTATGAAGTCCACTCACTGCAAACTGGCTTCTACCTACAAAGTTCACTGGGAACACTAGTCAGTGTCACATACAACACTTCTATGGCTGAGTCTAATGTTCATGTCCAGTGCTTCTCCATATTAGTTATCCCCTTATCTGTCCCAGAAGAGACAGATATTGGAAAATAAAACTGGTATATAATTGAGTAGAAGGTCAGGGAAGGATCTATTGGTCTTCTAACCTCCCCTTTTCCTAGTCCAATATTAATGCTTATGGATTCAGTTGCCTCCTTTGTCATGAGACCAGAAAAACTGGATGATGCCCAGCTGCCATTACTGAACATTTTGGTCAAAGGTTCTATAGAAGAAGGGGGGGTGGGAAAGGACTCTGTAGAAGAATCCTGATCAAATGGGGTGAAATGTAGAAGAGATTAACATATTCTAGCAAAATCCGTATTTTCTGTATCCATGGAGGCTGGATGAACACCTGAATCTGTTGCCTTGAAATAATCTTTAAACCTAAAGCCTGAAATATCTCCCAAAGACTTGAAGGGGTGTTTTAGCTTAATTTTGCTTAACTGGATAAGAATGTCTGCCTTTAGCTCCTTTAAGATCTATCTATATGGGAACAAACTGACAGCAACTCACAACAGAACACAGGAAACAGAGGACAATAAGTTTGTGTTAATGGGAGAACTGGGAAAAAGAGTGAGAATGGTTGTACAACTTGAAGAATGTAATCACTGAATTGTACATGCAGCAACTGTTGGATGGTTGTATGTTCTGCTGTGTATATTAACAATAACAACAAAAGTAAAATAAGTTACATATTTTTTAAGTGTTTATGGGCTTGTTAGACGTCAGAGCATGCAGAATTTGTTTACTCAAGGTGGGGAGTTTCTATATATAAAGATCTCTTACCTTGAAGTGGAGCTCAGTGGGGTCCTGGGGCTGTTTCCAAATGATGAAAGTGATCCCAATAATGAATACCACCAGCAGCACACCCACTGTTGTGTAAACTGGGTCCCCAGAGAGTACAAGTCTGAGTCTTTGGGCCAGTATCAGGCACAGGACCGTCAGCAATATGACTGCAAGGGTCAAGTTGGGAGAGATTAGGTCCAACTCTAGAAGCCAAATATGGGCCACATCCCTCTCAATAGCTGCCCATATCAAAGGGCCATCATTGCTCTGAGATGACTACTCGGCTCCAAAGAACACACAGTCCCATCCCATCCTTTCCATTTTGGAACACTCTGAAGAGAAATCCCATGGCCTACCAAGCAGAGAGGCACAACCATAGACGACTTGCCCAGATTTCAGAGTGGAGATAGTATTGATGGAGCAACACAGACTCTTTTCCTTTCCAGGTACAGATTCCACTGACTTTAAAACAGACTTCATCTCAATTGTTTCCACCTCTGTTGCCTCATTCTTGCTTAATTTATGGTCTGGCTTGTACCTGAATTACAGATATTAAAGCAATATTATTCACTTCCAACCCACTCCGTGACTCTGCAGGACAAAGACCTGGCAGTTTGCTCCTGTAAAGATCACAGACAGGGTAAAGACTCTATGAAGTACTTCTGCTGTGTCACAGTTGGGTCATTATTGTCTGAGATCAACTCGATGACACCTAGAAACAACAGCTCATTCAATATCAGACAACTTAATCCCTCCTATTCCCTTCTCTAAGAGTAATAGTGTAAAGGCAAAAGAGGAAGATTAGCCTCCCAGAACTCCCCCTGGGTCTAAAATGTAGTGAAGTCTCACCTGAGGACTAGAACAGAAAAGGCCACCATGGAGTAAGAAAGCAGAGTCCCAACTGATGTGAGGTCCACAAGATCACTGAGCTCAAAGAGGAATGCCATGAGTGCTAGAATTAATGGACAAAAGTAAGGAGTGGGTACCAAGAAACTGCTGGAAATATCCAAGTCAAGGAAACTGATGAAAGAAGATGCAGATTTTATCTTTCTACCTGCGATGATTCCAGAGATCAGCGTGGCCATGACAGGGGTATGTGTACGGACATGGATCCGGGCGAGTCTTCGGAAAAGGAGTCCATCCTCAGCCATTGCATAGATCACCCGAGGTGTGGGGAACATGGCACCCAAGAGGCTAGAAACAAAAAATAAGAAAACGTATGGGGACATGCAAAAGGTGAGAGGGAGGGGGAAGTTTTTGTTTGGTGGACACTTGACTTTATGATAGTGGAAATGGAATGGTGGCACAACATGAACAATTGAATCAATGTCTTTGAGCTGTAAATGTGGAAGTTGTAGTATTCCCTGTGTATGCTTTTTAATTTAATGAAAAAAAAGGCATGGGGTGACAGGAACTTCTCACTAGCCTACATGGAGAAAGCTGTCTTCTGGTGACTGGACCTTGTCCCTACCCTATGTGGAGGTAGGGGTCTCTTCTGGTGATTTGGAAGCTCTGCTCCCTAAGTTGTGTGGAAAGAGATGTCTTTTCTTCTCACTCACAATTTGGTGGACTGGGATACCTGGCACTGATGGTGGACAGGGAAAACCTTGTGACACTGACCTGGATGAAAGGGCACAGAGAGAGCCAACAGCCACTGCATATCTGGCAGGAGCCCATCCAACGTGGAGAAAAGCTTTTGGCAAGGGGCTGTCAGGATTGATCTGGTAGTAGGGCATCATGAGAGTGAGTGCCGCAGAGACGCCAAAATATGCCAGAAAGCAGATGAAGATCGAGAATATGATGCCCAGGGGGATGGACTGCTGAGGATTCTGGACTTCTTCCCCTGTAGGATGGGTGTTAAAGTGTTGGGTCAGGAAAACACACTGAGGTGAAAGCACGAAATCATCTTCCCTCTTGCAGGGCTGTGGTGACACCATGTGACAGAGTGGAACTGCCCCATAAGGATTCCTGAGCTGTAAGTTTTACAAAGATCTCCAAGTCCTTCTCCTGTGGAGCTGTTGGGAGGGTAGAATCCTCAACCTTTCTGTTAGCAGCTGAGTACTTAACCGTTGCACCAAAAGGGTTCAGATTTTCCCTCTCTCATCCCCGAAACCAGGCGAGCCTTCTACCAAATCTACCTAGCCCAATACCAGCAACCCAAAATGTACCCACAGCCCTGATGGGACCAGAGGACTATGGCTACCTGTAGTGGCAATGCAATCAAAACCAACAAATGCAAAGAAACATGTAGCTGCTCCCTGGAAAATCCCATCAAAGCCAAAAGGCACAAATCCACCAGAGCCCAGAGGACCGAAGCTACAGTGAGAGAAGGAATGAGAAACATGAGTTAGATGTGTTCAGCATCTCTGCCGGACTTCTCAGTTAATACCACAGTCCTGGGTTCCCTTCCCCGGTGCCACCACCATCTGGATCCATCAGCCTAAAACCCCTTATTGTTGTTAGGTGCTGTCAAGCTGATTTTCAATGCATAGCAACACCATGTGGCAGAGTAGAACTGTCCCATAGGGCTTTCTTTATCGCATGGTGTCCTCTTCCTAGGAGTGGTCCCTCCTTATGACGTGTCCAAAGTGAGTGAGACATAGTCTCACCATTCTCTCTTCTAAGGAGCCTTCTGCTGGATGGGTTCCGACTGCGATCCTTTTGATGAGCAGCCAACTGCATAACCACTGCACCACCCCAACTACTTCAACTACCCCAACTTTCTGCTGTATTTCCAGCTCTGTAGCCACTACTACTGTGGCCACGTGTGCTACTGCTAACCTAGAGGTGTCATTGAGTCCAAGCATGCTCTCATTGTAGTCCTGTTTCCTGAGCTTCCAGTTCTTCACGTCTCCTTTAATGAAGCCAGAGAGGATAACAAAGCTGAGAATCAAAAGGTTCATGCCTGTGAACACTTTGGTAACCAGGGCTGACTCCCTTGCTCCCAGAGCCAACAATCCTGTGGAGAAAACAGAATGAAAATAAGTAACTTGTCTCAGTACAGAGAAAGAAGCTCTTCAGGCTATGTCAGTGGTTCATCCTTATCTGGAGGTGATTTTGCTCCCCAGAGGACATTTAGCAATGTCTAGAGACATTTTTTTTAATGGTAAAAGTACACACAACAAAACATGTGACAATTTAACCACCTCCATGTGTATGGAAACCCTGGTGTCATAGTGGTTAGGTGTTAAGGCTGCTAACCAAAAGTTGGCAGTTGAAATCCTCTCAGTGCTCCTTGGAAACACAATGAGGCAGTTCTACTCTGCCTATAGGGCCCCCATGAGTTGGCACTGACTTGATGGCAGTGGGGTTTTTTGGTCCTTAAGTTGTACCACCGTATTTGCTATCCTTTTCCTAATCACTTTACTACCATTGACATAAGCCCGGTGCCTCCTAAGAAAAAATTTGTACTTTCCCCTTTCTTCCCCTATTAATCTTCAGTTACTATATATTTGTTTGTTTTTTATGAGTTATGTAGTATTTGTCCTTTTTCAACAGTTTTATTTAGCTTGGCATGATTTGAAGTTTCATCCATGTTGTGGCATACATTGGGACCTCATTTCCGTTTATGGCTGAGTAGTATTTCATTGTGATGATAAACCAGAATTGTTTACCCACTCATGGAGACATTTTTGGTTGTCATAACTTCAGAATGGGCACCACTGGCTTCTAGTGGGTGGAGTCCACAGATGTTTCTACACATTCTACAGTGCCATGGACAGCCCCCACACCAACACAAAGGTTGAACGACAATAAGGGTTGTCTGCTGGTCTGTCATGTTACAGATTGTTCTTTCCCAGATTCTCGTCTCTCCACCAGTTTTCCTACCCACAACCTTTCCCGAGGAGTGCTTGGCTGCTAACTGAATAGTTGGCGGTTGAACCCACCGATCAACTTTACCACCCAACAAGCCTTTCCCACCCCAGCTCCCACTTCTTCATATCCAGCCTCCAGCCCTTCCTTACCAGTGAGCAGTAGCACCAGGCTCAGTGCAAAGAAGTCTGGATACTTCGCCATGACATGGGGCATTTGTAGAGGGACACTGTCCTGCAGACCCTGAGAGATGTGGTTCCCAAGTACGCTGTCCAAGGTAGCACTCCAAGCCCTGGCAACACTGGCAGCACCTTCAGAGTAACGTTCATTTATTAACTGAATCAAGACTGTGTGACAAAGAAGCCCTCGTGGTACAGTGATTAAGCACTCATCTACTAACTGAAAGGTTGGTAGTTCAGATCCACATGACAGCTCCTTGGGAAAAAGACCCGGCAATCGGCTCTCATAAAGATTACAGCCTAGATAACTCCATGGGGCAGTTCTATTCTGTCACATGGGGTTACTGAGTCAAAAATAGATTAAACAGCACCGAACAACAACACTGTGTGACATGGGCTATATTATGAAAACAAACATACTAAATACCTAATTTCAAAGAGTCTATTTTCATAGTGAGTGAGAGGAGCACATGGTTAACAAATTAGTAAACAAGTATGTTAACAAAACCAAAACTAGTTGGAAATTGAAAACCTAGAGAAAATGGACAAATTTCTAGATTTACTTCACCTACCAAAATTATAACAAGGAGAACAATTTAATAAATGCATCACAAAGGAAGAGAATGGAAAAGTAATCAAAAACTACCAACTAAAAAAACTCCTGGCCCAGATGGCTTCACCAGAGAATTCTACCAAACTTGGAGAGAAGAGTTAATTCCAATACTACTGAGGCTATTTCACAGCATAGAAAGGGATGGAATACTCCCAAATTCTTTCTATGAAGCTATCGTAACCCTGATACCAAAGCCAGGGAAAGATCCAACAAAAAAAGAAAACTACAGATGTGCTGATGCATCTGCTTCAGCAAGGGAGAAATAAAAATCTCCCTATTTGCAGATGATATGATTGTATATGCAGAGAATCCTAAAGAATCCATAAGTAAATTACTGGAAGTAATAGAAGAGTTCAGCAAAGTATCAGGATATAAGATAAAAATAAGTAAATCAGTAGGATTCCTTTGTACGAACAAAGAGATCATCAAAGAAGAAATCACCAAATCAATACCATTTGCTATAACCCCCAAGAAGATAAAATACCTAGGAATAAATCTAACTATAGAAATAAGAGACCTATACAGAGAGAACTACTAGACCTTACTGCAAGAAACCAAGAGACTTACATAAATGGAGAAACCTACCCTGCTCCTGGACAGAAAGACTTAACATTGTGAAAATGTCTATATTTTTTACACAAAGCAATCTACATATACAATGCAATTCCAATACCGATTCCATTGCCTTTTTTTAATGAGATGAAGAAACAGATCACCGACTTTGTTTGGAAACAGAAGAAACCCTGGATAAGTAAAGCACTACTGAATAAGACGAACACAGTGGGAGGCCTCACACTACCCAACCTTAGAAGCTATTACACTACCACAGTAGTCAGAAAGTCTGGTATTGGTACAAAAAGAGACATATAGACCAATGGAACAGAGTTGAGACCCCAGACATGCCACCATCCTCTTATGAACAGTTGATATTCAACAAAGGGCCTAAAATTGTAAACTGGGGTAAAAACAGTCTCTTTAATGAATGGTGTTGACAAAATTGGACATCATCTGCTAAAAACTGAAACAAGACCCATATCTCACACCTGACACAAAAACTAACTCAAATTTGGTCAAAGACCTAAATATCAAACCTAAAATGATAAAGATTGTGCAAGAAAAAATAGAGTCAACAATGGAAGTTCTAATGCACAACTTAGACTTTGTAATCTCATAAACAAAGCATGACAACAGAAGACAAAATAGATAAATGGGAGCTACTGAGAATCAAACACTTTTTCTCATCCAAAGACTTTATCAAAACAGTCAAAAGACCACTGATGGAATGGGAAAAAATATTTGGCAACTACATGGCAGACCGACATATTATCTCCATAGTTTACAAGGTACTGCAAAATATCAACAACAAAAAAAAGTAAATAACCCAATTAAATGATATGCAAAGGAGATGGACAGACACTTCACCAAAGAGGACATCCAAGCAGCCAAAAGACACATGAGGAAATGCTCACAATCATTAGCTGTTAGAGAAATCTAAATCAAAATTACAATGAGGTACCATCTCACCCCAACAAGCTTGGCCATAACTCAAAAACCACAAAACAACAAATACAGGAGAGACTATGGAGAGATTGAAACTCTCCTACACTGCTAGTGGGATTGCAAAATGGTACAACCTCTTTGGAAAGTGATTTGGTGCTTCCTTAAAAAGCTGGAAATAGATAGACCATTTGATCCAGTAATCCTACTGCTTGGAATATATCCTACAGAAACAAAGTCTGTCACAAAAACAAATACATGCACGTGAATGTTTATTGCAGCACAATCCACAATAGCAAAAGGTGGAATTAACCTATATCCCCACGAACAGATGAATGGATAAACTATGGTACATGTACTCAATGGAATACTATGCAATGAGAAAGAGCAATGATGACTTTAAGAAGCATCCCATAATCTGGTTTCAACTGGAAGACATTATGCTGCTTCAAATCAGTTAGTGGCAAAAGGACAAATACTGTACGAGACCTCTACTATAAGGCCTTAAAAATAGACTTACGTACAGAAGAAAAGACTCTTTGGCAGCTACAAGTGTGGGTTGGTCATAGATTAGATAGTTGATAGAAATTTGGTTAGGTGAAAGTAGTGACAGCACACAGTAGAAAGCAGATCAACTTAACTGGACTTCGCCATAAACTGAAAAATCTCAACCCAATATTGCAATAATAGAGTAACAGGAATGGGGTCTGGGGACCGTGCTCTTGGGGAACATTGAGACCAATTGGCAAAACTAGCCTATTGCAACCCATATTGGTGTGTGGTGTCTGGGGTCTGGGGTCTTAAAAGCTAGCAAGCTGTTATCTGAGGTACACCTAGTGGTCCCAACTCATCTGGAACAGGTGATCACCAGGACCAACAAAGACATGAGGAAAAAAGAGCTCAGGAGTCAGAAGGACCCATGTGAATGGGAGACTGCATCAACCTGCGACCAGAAAAACTAGATGGTACCAGGCCATCACCAGAGACAGCTGTGATGGGGCACACAATGTTAAGTCCCCATGGCAACACAAGAAAAAGAGGGGTGCAGCCCAAAAACTCTACTAAAAGACCACAATTGATGGTCCAACGGCCTGAGGTGTCCCCTGGGAGCATGGCCCCTAGACTTGCTGCTGCTTCTGCCCAGAAAACACTGCTGAGGTCAATTCTTCAGACAAAAATGGACTGGACTTGGGGACACAATGTGACCATGTATGTGTACTTTATGGTTCTATGCGGTTACAGGAGTCTGTCCTACTGGCCTCTTTCTGGATGGGAGAGGAGATGGTAGGGAGGAGGGGACAGGAGCTTGTTAAGAGGGTACAAGTATAGAATGAAAAGGAGGAATGTGCTGTCACTGGACAACAAAAGCAGAAGGAGCTGCAGATAGGCGGACATGCAAAATTAATTTGGACTGTATGTTTCCACTTGATCACAATAAAAAACAAGCAAACCTAGTTGCCCTTGAAGTGACTCTAACTTAGGGCGACTCATATGTATCAGAGTAGAGCTGTGCTCCACAAGACTTTCAATGGCTGTTTTTTTGGAAGCAGATCTCCAAGTCTTTCTTCTGAGGCATCTGTGGGTGGAGTTGGATTGCCAACATTTTGGTTACTAGGCAAGCACTTAAGCATTTGCACCACCCAGGGTTCGTTTAGTGTGTTAGAAGGATAGAAATGCTGTGGAGGGAAAGAAAAACAAGGAAGTAGGATGAGGAGATCCAGGGGATCAGGGTTGAAATTTTTAACTTGGTTGTTGTTGTTAAAACCCAAACTAGAACTAGATGGTGCCCAGCCACCACCGCAGACAGCCCTGACAGGGAACACAATGTACAGTCCCTGATATGGCACGAGAAAAAGGGGTGTGCAGATCAAGAACTCTATTAAAGGATCAGACTTGATGGTCCAACCACCTGAAGGGTCCCTGAGAACATGGCCCCAAGACTTGCTGCTGGCCTGGAGCTGAAACCAGTACTGAAGCCAACGCTTCAGACAAAGAATGGGCTGGACCGGGGGACACAGACTGATGGCAGGTGATATGTATACTGTGTAGTTTAATACATACATGAGGCTGTCCTATTGGTTTCTTTTTAGAGGGGAGAGAAGAGGACAAGGGTTGATTGAGTGGGCGCTACAACTAAAAATGTAGAAAGGAAGACTGTGCTGTCACAGGGTGAGGAGAGCAGATAGAGTCACAGACAGGCAAGTCTTCAGGGTTTTATATGAAGAATTGGATTGTAAACTTAATCACAATGAAATTTTTTTTAAAAAAAAAAACCATTGCCGTTGAGTTGATTCCTAGTCATAGCAACCCTATGGGCTGTACAAAAATTTTGTACTGTTACTAAATAAATATTGGAGTGTATTAAATTACAAAAGGAAAGCTCATGGTAACCCTTGAAATCTAGTTCTGTGTTACTGAGCATGTTTGGACCTTGAAATAAATACTCAGTCTTCGTTAATTTGAAAAATACTGTATTAGATGGAAACTCTGGTGGTGTAAGTGCTATAGCTGCCTTATCCAAAGGTCAGCAGTTCAAGTCCACCAGGTGCTCCTTAGAAACTCTATGGGGCAGTTCTACTCTGTCCTATAGGGTCGCTGTGAGTTGTTAGTTGCCATCAAGTCAGCTCTAATTCAGGGCAACTTGATGTGTGCAAAGTAGAACTGCACTCTATATGGCTTTTAAGACTTGACCTTTCAGAAACAGACTGCCATGCCTAAGTGGATTTGAACCACCAACTTTTGGGCTACTAGTTGAGCACATTAACTCTTTGTACAACCCAGAGATTCCCAGGATATGCTACATGCCTCGCTATATTATCTGACCCAACTGGTCTGGAATGAGCAGGGTTAATGGTGACATGTCCTAGACTCTCCCCTGGGGCCTGCCTTGCCCAGAACTAGGTAGGCAGGGTGGGGGTGCTTCAAGCTGGAGTGAAAACATGAAGAGGACTGAATTTTGCCCCAGTTCTGCACCTTCCAGGCTAAGCGACCTGGGCTGGGTCACTTCCCTTTCCTGGCCATCAGTTCCCTCCTGCTCTGACAAATGGGAGTGTAATCACACTTTACCCTGATGAGATTTTTGAGGATTCAATGACCTGAGACAGCTTGCAAAGTGCTGACCCCAGGGCTTTCTATAAACTACACTCAGTTACCATGGAGCCGACTTCAACTCACGGCAATTCCAAGTGGAACGGTGCTCCCTAGGGTTTTCTTGGCTGTGACCTTTTAGAAGCAGATTCCCCATCTTTTCGTCTGCATCTCTAGGTGGGTTAGAACCACCCAACTTTGAAGTTAGCAGCTGAGTGCACACTATCTGTTCCATCTGGGGAACCTGCCTCTTGGCCCCAAGTCCTTCATCCCTTCCATATGTACCCCCTTGTCCCAGCATCTCACCAATAACATAGGAGAGTATGAGGTTCCATCCAGTGGTGAAGGCCCACAGTTCACCCACTGTGACATAGCTGTAGAGATACGCTGAACCAGAGCAGGGTACCCGGGCTCCAAACTCTGCATAGCAGAGCCCAGCCAACATAGTAGACACAGCAGCCACCAAGAAGCAGATGACAATCGCTGGTCCAGCTTTGTTCCTGGCCACTTCACCAGCTAGGACATATACACCTGCTCCCAGGGTGCTGCCCACACCCAGAGCCACCAGATCCACTGTGGACAGGCAACGGGCCAGGCCACCCTCAGACCCCTTGCTTGCTTTCAGGGGGTGCCTGTGGATGAGCTTCTGGCCAAATTGCCGGACTTTTTGCCCCAGCATCCTAGGTAGAGTTGAAGATGTTAAGATCCACTAAGACCTGCAAGACAGAAATAGATCAGTAATGTTCATCTTGAACCTCCGAAACTGATGCCCTAAGATAATCTTTAAATTTTGAACCAAAAATATGCCCCGTAAAACCAAGCAATAGTTTAGTTTAACTAGTCAAGAATGTGTGAAACCCTGGTGGCACAGGGGGTTAAGTGCTGTATCTGCTAACCAAAAGGCTGGCAGTTTCAGTCCGCCAGGAGCTCCCTGGGAACTCTACGGGGCAGTTCTACTCTGACCTCTAGACTCACTATGAGTCGGACCCGAGTCAATAGCAGTGGGTAGTCAAGAACGTCAGCCTTGAGCATTATGTTCTTTTAAGATCTGTCTATACATCATCAATTGGAAACCCTGGTGGCATAGTGGTTAAGTGCTATGGCTGCTAACCAAAAGGTCAGCAGTTCAAATCAGCCAGGTGCTCCTTGGAAACTCTATGGAGCAGTTCTACTCTGCCCTGCAGAGTTGCTGTGAGTCAGAATCAACTGCAGTGGGTTTGGTTTTGTTTTTTGTTTTGTTTTTGGTGGTGTAGTGGTTAAGTGCTGCAGCTGCTAACCAAAGGATCAGCAGTTTGAATCCATTAGGTACTCCTCGGAAACTCTATGGAGTAGTTCTACTTTGTCTGTGGAGTCACTGTCAGAATCGACTCAATAGCAGTGGGTTTGGTTTTTTGGTATACAGGCTCAAACTGACAACAGAAACTGGAAAGATCAGGTAAGAACTTTAGGGGCTATGAACTTAAGTTTTTGGTTGTATCTATTTTGCCACAATAAAAAAATTACCTAAATAAATAAATTGTTCATCCCCTCCCCATTGGCCCTGGGAGTTGCTCATAAGACCAAGTCCATGGAGTAATGGAATGAGAAGCAGGTGGTGAAAGAACATATTAGGTGGGTCATCCATGTCTGCCTCAGTTCTTCAAATGTAAGGATTTTCATATTTTGCAAGGCTCCTAGAAGAATTACTTGAAGAGAAGCAAGCTAAATCTTTCAGTATAGTGGCCCAAGACATCTATAATTCCCATTGTTATGAAGCTGATTCTGACTCATAGCCAACTCTACAGGACAGAGCTGAATTGCCCCACAGGGCTTCCAAGGACACAAATCTTTACAGAAGCAGACTGCCATGCTTTTCTCCCAAAGAGCTGCTAATGGGGTCAAAGTACTAGCCTTTTGTTTAGCATCTGAGTGCGTTTAAACCACGGTGTTGCCATTCTCTTTAACTGATATTAGTAGAGCAAAGAAGCATGCTGATTTTTTTCTTTATGAGGAAAATACACATAATGAAACATGTCATCTTAATAACTTGTTCAAGTCAAATTCAGTGACACTCATTCCACTCTATGTTGTGCAGCTATTTTCAATATTCTTTTCCAAATCATTCCACCACCATTAACATCAATTCATTGTCCCCTAAGAGAAAACTGTCCCCTCCCCATCCCCTTGGGAACCACTAATAATTTTTGGTTTCTTTTTATTTGCTTATTTCATGTAAGTGAAATTAGACAGTATTTGTCCTTTTATGACCGACTGACTTCCCTCAGTGACATATTTTCACACTTCATCCGTACTGTGCCATGCCATTAGACGTCATCTCTCTGTATGGTTGAGTAGTATTCCACTGTGTCTGTGTATTGTGTTTGTTTTGTCCATTCATCTGCTAATGGCTATTGTGGAAAGCACTGCAGTGAACATTCGTGTATCAGTTTTCTTTTGTGTTCCTGCTGCAACTTCTGGGAATATAACTGACGATTGAGATTGCTAAACATGCTGATTTTTCAAGACACGTTACCTGAGTTCCAGTCCAGCTCTGCCACTCATCAGCTGTCTGATTGCGCACAAGCCAGTGGCCATGTGTCCACAATTGCCCATTTTGGTTCTGGATCAAACTTTAGTAAGACTTCTCCCTACATGGACCTCTGATGGTGGAGTGGTTAAGAGCTATGGCTACTAATCAAAAGGTCAGTAGTTCAAATCTACTCCTTGGAAACTATGGGGCAGCTCTACTCTGTCCTGTAGAGCTGCTGTGAGTTGCAATTGACTCCTTGGCAAAGGGTTTATTTTGTTTTGTTTCCTTCTGTAAGTCTCCTGAACTCCATGCCCCACTATGAACTTGTCCTGAGAATCAACTGACTGGCGACAGACTTTTCCTGGTAGATCCCACTGGTCATTTCCCCTCGCTGGCCCGTCTTCCTCTTTCAAGTCTCTGCTAACCTTTGCTTACCTCTCCTTACTCTGTGAAGGAAACAGCCTGCCCTGCTTGACTTTGACACTCATACAGGTACCAAGATGGGACTGTTCTCCCTGTTGTGATAGTCTTTCTTTGAAACAAAATCACATCTCTCCTACCTCAACTCCACTTTGTTTTTGTTTGCTTTAAACCCCCTGACATATAGTCAATTCCAACTTACAGCAACTCTATAGGACAGAGTAAAAATGCCCCATAGAGTTTCTAAGGAGTTCCTGGTAAATTCAAACTGCTAACCTTTTGGTGAGTACCCATAGCACTTAACCAGTAGAACACCAGGGTTTCTTGACCTCCCTTAGCCACTGTTTAAGGAGTCCTGTTAGTATAAGCTGCTAAGCTGCTAAGTTGGCCGTTTGAACTTACCCAGCAGAGCTGCAGGAGAAAGATCTGGTGATCTACTCCTGTAAAAATTACCCCCGAGCCCCAAACCTGTTGCCTTTAAGTCGATTTCAAGGCATAGTGGCCCTATAGGACAGAGTAGCACTGCTCCACATGGCTTCCAAGGAGCACGTAGTAGATTCAAACTGCCAACCTTTTGATTAGCAGCCATAGTTCCTAACTACCTATAAGGATTTCAGCCCAGAAAACTCTACAGGGCAGTTCTATTCTGTCCTATGGGGTTGCTGAGTCAACTCCATAGCATCAAACAACTACCATTTGTCTTTCCTTTCTCTGTAAAACAGCAGAAATCATTATTATTTTCATTATCTCTTCCCTTCCTTGATATGTGTGAAATGACTTTTTCTGGCTTGGAGATTAGAGAGCCCACAAACAAACAAAAATGCAAACCCATTACCCTCCTAGACTCTGACCCATGGTGACTCCGTGTGTCACAGAGTGGAACTGCCCCTACGGTTTTCTTGGCTGTCAGTACCACGGAAGCAGAGTGCCAGGCCTTTCTTTCACAGCACTGCTGACTTTTCCCACCCCAGCAACCTTTCAATCAGGAGTCAAGGGCACTGTTTGAGCCACATAGGGACCTCAGAGAAGCCAGACAATACACATATCCAAGCCAAGAACTCTCAAACCTGATGTCTTTCTGTCTCTCTGCTTGTGATGAGATCAGGAATTGTAATTCAGAGCCAGGGAAGAATGAGATGGAATTGTTAGGCTGAGAAAGCAGCCCTGGTGGTACAGCTGTTAAGCACTCGGCTGTTACCTGAAACAGTCAGCAGTCTGAACCCAAGTAGGCATTCTGAGGGAGAAAGACCAGGTAGTCTGCTTCCAGAAAAAGTCCTCAGCCTGTTGCCATGGAGTCAGATCTGATTCATAGGCCCCTGTAGGACAAGTAGTGCTGTCGCATAGGATTTCAAGGCTGTAAATCTTGATGGGGACAGATTGTCATCTCTCTTTCTCTCTCTCCTGGAGCTGGCTGGTAGTTTTGAACCACCAAGCTTTCAGTTAGCAGCCAAGTGCTCAACCAGTGCGCCACCTGGGCAGTCTTACTCAGGGAGTTCTACACATGGAGTCACTGAGTTGGAATCCAGGCATCCAGGCATCAGTCAGAACTTCTTATTATTCCAATCCCCAGAGCATCCAGCAGGGGTGGACTTCCCGCAGCTGAGAAGGGATGAAACAAGGTCCTATTGTCCCTCCAGGAACTGAAATAAAAACGGTCTGTCTCCTAGTCTTTGGGGGTTTGGAATGTCACTTCACTGCTCTGCAGGGTGGAGTAAAGGACAGCAGGGACTCAGGCAGCACGAAGCCTTGGTTAGAATCTTAGGCTGGTAGATACTGAATTTTACCTGAGCCCTGTTGTTGTTGGTTACCGTGGTGTCCATTCTGACTCAGGGGACCCTGTGTGTGCAGAGCAGAATTGTGTTCCGTAGGGTTTTCAAGGCTGTGACGTCTCCGCAGCAGATCACCAGGGCTATCTTTTAAGGAACAGCTGGATGGGTTCTGATTCAGAAAATAGCACTGAAATTATTATTCCCTGTCCTTGAGCATAGAGAATGTGACCCAGTTAGCCTCACAAGGACTCATCACCTGGCCCCTGAGATATAAAGACAGCGAGATAGTCTTGGAAAATAGGTTTTTCAGGAAAACTTTCACATAAGCTGGAAACCCTGTTGGCATGGTGGTTAAGTGCTACGGCTGCTAACCAAAAGGTCTGCAATTCAAATCTACTAGGCACTCCTTGGAAGCTCTATCAGGGCAATTCTCCTCTGTCCTATAGGGTCGCTGAGTCAGAATCTACTTGATGGCACTGGGTTTGTTTTGTTTTTTTGTTTTTTGCATAAGGCAGTGAAACATAACACAAAAGACTGCACTCTTATCTTTTCCTGTTAGCATTTAGCGAAGATTTGTTGGACCACTGAGGACTGTCTGTACTATCATTACTGAAACCTGTACCAATGATTACTAAGACAGCCAGTCTGTGAAAAGATGAAGCTTTCAGTGGTTTTGCTCATTTTCATAATGTTAATATAGACTGACGGTTCTATCAAGTTCCTTAGACTGGCATGGCATTGGCTGTGGCAGGGTGCTTTCTCACTTCCCATTTTTGCCCTTTTGAATATATGACGAATAAAACTTTCTTTTGTTTTATTGAACTTCTGTGATGTTTTTCCCCTACAACAGTTGGAACCACCAACTTTTTGGCTAGCAGTTGAGTGCTCACCCATTGTGCCACTCAGAGAGTCCTACCTGTGCCCTGTGATACTGGAAAAAAGCACTGATGAAACAGGTCCCCTACCGTTGGTGATGTCCTCCTGTTTACCCATGACAAGCCCAGTCACAGACCCTCCAAATTTCCATTCCTGGCCTCATTGGTGAGTAACTGACTTGATTGTTACTACTGATTGTTCAGGGAGCCCTGGTGTTACAGCAGTGAAGCACAGGACTGTTAAGCCAAAGGTTTGAACCTACCAGCTGCTCAGAACCTACCCAGCCACTCAGTGGTGGGAGGATGTGGCAGTCTGCTTCTGTAAAGTATACAGCCTTGGAAACCCTGTGTGGCAGTTCTGCTCTGTCCTGTGGAGTCACTGGGAGTCTAAATTGACTCAAGGGCACACGGCAACACTGATCAATCAGAAACCCAAGTGTGATTCAGTTTCTTTCCTTCTCCAAGTCCCTGAACCTTGGCCCACTCACAGACTCAGCCGTCACCCTGCTGCTGCTGTAGACTCATGGTGGTTGCTATGTTTTGGGGAACCCCTCGTCTGTAGAAGAGGGATGCTCCTGACTCAAAGTGATCCCACATGGTACAGAACTGTTCCATGGGGTTTTTTTGGTGGCAGTCTTTAAGGAAGGAGCCTAGTTATACAGTGGTGAAGAGTTTGGCTGCTAAGTGAAAGACTGTTGGTTTGAACCCATAAGTTGCTCCATAGAAGAAAGGTGTGGCACTCTGCTTCCCTAAAGGCTGACTTTTGGAAACCCTATGGGGCAGTTCTACTCTGTCCTAGGGGATCGTTTTGAGTCACAATTGACTGGACAGCAACAGGTTTGGGTCTTTTATGTTTGTTTAATCTTTAAGGAAGCAGATCACAAGGCCTTTCTTTCCCAGAACCTCCAAAGGAGCTCAAGTGACCAACATTTAGGTTAGCAGTAGCCCAAACCAGTGTACTCCCAGGTCCTCTTGAGCTAAGGTGCTGCTTCGCCTTAAAGGTCACTCTCAGAGAACAAGCCAACCTCAAGGTAGATCATCCTTACTTCCTGCCAGGTGATGTCACCATTTCGTCTCCTCCACAGCTGAGATTTCTCTAGCCTTGTCTACTTTCAGTCTCTGTGAAAGAAAAATGCTTTTTTTCCAGTTCTTTGAGATGCTGCCAGATCTTGCCATCAGAATGTTCTTCCTAAAGTACATGCAGTCCACAGCCCTTCTCCACCTTTTCTTTCCTGAATAGAGCTTCTTTCTAACCAAGTATGGGATTTATTTGTATGCTTGTTTTTGGACAGGCTCCATCACTTTCTAAGTGAGTCCTTGACGGGCAGTCCTTGATTTGTAACAGGCTCCTATTCTGATAATTCCATGGGAAGTTGGGGCTGACATTAAGTCAAATACCTTTTTTTTTAGTTTTCATGATTATTGCCTTTTATTATCAGTATCTTTATAAATACAATCTGCATTCGTGTTTGGGGGCTGGCATGCGAATGATGACAGCAAATTACACACAGCAAAATGGCATATTACTAGTAATGAGACGTACAAAAAAAGAACAAAAAACATATCTTCATAAGAGCAGTTCATCCAGACTCGAACATGCCGTAAGTCAGGAAGTAACTGTACTTGCCTGGGCCTCAGTTTTCTTGTCTTTAAAATGCAGCAATAGATCTAGAACTTGATTAAAAGACCTGGCTTGATGGTCTGACACCCTCAAGGATCCCCTGAGAGCACGGCCCCTGGACTTTCTGTTAGCCCAGAGCTGAAACCAGTACTGAAGTCAATGCTTCAGACAAAGAATAGACTGGACTGGGGACACAGAGTGATGCAGGTGACAGGTGTGCACTTCGTGGTTTAATATATATATATATGAGGCTGTCCTACTGGACAGTATTTATTTTTGGAAGTGGGAGGAGAGAGTAGAGAGGAGAGGGTAAGTATTGGTTGAGTGGATACCAGAAGTGCAGCATTGAAAAGAGAAGTGTGCTGTCACAGGGTGAGAGCAGATAGAGTTGCAGAGAAGCGGTGCTCGGGTTTTATATGGCAAATTGTCTTAGATTGTAAATTTCATTTAACCACAGTTTTAAAGAATGTCGCAATAATAAGGCAGCTTCACTCAGTTCATAGATATAGTAATGTGACCAGCACACACAGAGGAGACTTAAGTTGGCACTCCACACACATTCTTGTTATTGTTTGCCTGAAGTCTGACTTAGAAGTTAAAATTAGAGCCATTATTCTCCGTCTTTCGGTAAAGAATGTGACCCAGCTGGAGCAACAAGGACTTACAAAGACACATCAGCTGGGCCCCAAAACCTAACCCAATGATGTCAGGGATTAGGTTTTAGGACACAATAGAACTGCCCCATTGGGTTTCTAAGAAGCGGCTAGTAGACTAAAACTGCTGACCTTTTACGTTAGCAGGCCAGCTCTTAATCACCACCCCACCAGGTGCCATTTAAGTCCCGAAGTATAGAAACAATAGCTAGGATAATCTTAGAAAACCTCTTTTAGGAAACCTTTCACGTAGACAAATGCTTGGAGCACAAACCAAAACCCACCGCTGTCAAGTTGGATCTGACTCATAGCAACTCTACAGGAGACAGAAGAACAACCTGGAAGGATTTCCAAGAAGCAAACTACCTACCTTTGGATCAGCAGCCAACCTCCTCACCACTGCGTAACTATTGCTCCTTTGTTAATAGTAAGTTTTGTTTGGACTGTTGAAGGTCCTCCTGACTTGATACTGAAACTCGTACCAATGATTATTAAGAAAGACAATTCAAAATGCAGAAGCAGGCTGATGTAGCCATTCTTAGCCAATCTGTGAAACAGTGAAGCTTTTAATGATTTTGCCATTTGTAGTGTCAATATATACTGATGATTCTGTAGCATTCCTTGGACTCGGGCAGACAAGGTTCTGGCAGCATGCTTGTCTGACTCCCACTTTTGCCTCCTGGAAAATATGTTGAGTGAATTTTTTTTTCCTTGCTGTACTCTAACTCTGTGGTGATTTATTATAGGACAAGTCTATTCTGACTCATGGTGTCCCCATATGTGCAGAGTTGAACTGTGCTTGGTAAGATTTGCAAGGCTGGTATTTCAGCCCTTAACCATTTTGGTAAACCCTTTACCACTGAGATCGCCCCTTGACACTCATCAGATCTCCCCACCTAACTCTGTACCCCCAAACACTCTCACAAGCTCAGCTCCCAGTATCTTTGTTTTCTTCTGTAAAATGAGCTAGAACTGGGACTCAGAGCTCTGATCAGAAAGCCCAGGGCCTTGCCACACTCAGCCCAAGATCAAGCTGACACAACAGCACACAGGGATTACAGAAGCAAGAATTACCCGAAAGGAGCCTCCACGGTGCAAAGGTAAAGCATTTGGCTGCTAAACTAGGAGTTAAAATTGGAGTCAATATTTCCTGCCCTTGAGTAGAATGTGGTCCACTAGAGGGACAAGGACACATCAGGTGGGCCCTAGTATATATAAACAAACTAGGATAATCTTTGAAAACTATCTTTTGGGTAATCTTTCACATAAATTGTAGACAGGGCACAAAAGACTCACATATTTTCTACTCTTTTATCAGTATCTAGTAAGTAGTATGATTTGTTGGACTGAAGAATATCCTCTAGGCTGTCCTTGCCTAAACTTGTAACAATTCAAAATGTAGAATGATGGTGATTTAGCAGGTTTTAGCCAGTCTGTGAAAAGGTGAAGGTTTTGATGGTTGTACTCATTTGTCGTGTTACTACAAGACCTGACAATTAGGTGCTACACACCTCATCGCTAAGTATTACTACAGTCACCTTCGAAGTCCTCCCCTTGGGAAGCTGTACACTGACTCCAGCACCTAGTCCACCCTTCAAAGCAATTTTGGAACTCTTTTTGGAATGGCCATTGCACATGGTGGCAAGTTCACCAACTTAGTTGTATAGTTGTGTGTGAGGGAGTTTTTAGCCAGTACACAAATAGCTATATGGAACGCCCTCCCTACTTACCTGACCTGGTCCCCAATCTTTTTTCTTTACCCAAAGGTAAAGGCAATATCGAAAGGAAGATGTTTTGATGGCATTCGAGACGTCTGGAGTAGTAAGATGACAGCTCTGATGGCCATTCCAGAAGCCAACCAGCCAAGTGCCGTTGAGTCGGATCAGTTCCAAAATCGCTTTGAAACATAGACTAGGCACTGGCATTCGTGCGTGGCTTCCTAAGGGGAGTACTTTGAAGTTGACTGTAGTGATATTCAACAGTAATATACATAGCACTTTTTTCTAGGATGAGTTCATGAACTTAATTGGCAAATCTCATATGCTGAATAAATTTTTTCTTCTTGCTCGGATCTGACTCGACAGCACTGGGCTTGGCTTGGCTTACTATAACTGTGATGATTTCACCCAAGAACGTTGTTAACCTAAAGGTTGGCTGTTCAAACCCACGCAGTAGATCCTCGGGAGAGAAGGCCTGGTAGTCAGCTTACATAAAGATCAGTTTAGGAAACACTACAGATAGGACAGTTCTACTCTGCCATATGCGCTTGCTATGAACCCGAATCGACTCGAGGGCACACAACAATAAGACTACCTGAACCCATGCACCCTTTTTCTACAGACAAGATGTTCCCCAAAACTTACCAAGTGCTGTCCCAAGCCTTGCAACTCTGGGTCAGAGTCAGTGAAGTAGTTTCGGTTAGACTGGATCTCGCGTATTTTCAAAGCAGCCCGTAGGAGCACCTGGCTACCCACAGGTGTGGCCTACAAGGCCAGTAGATAGGGTGGGGATGGGTGTTTCAGGGCTTGTAACATTTGCCCACCCAACTTCCACGTGTCTACTCAATTACAACACACGTTTCACACTGGGCCACCACCATCACTGTCCTTTTCCAAATTACTCCACTAGCACTTGCATGAACTCAATGGCCCCTAACCAAAAATTCCTCTTTTCCTTCTGCCCATTGTGCCTGTTGCCACTGAGTTGACTCTGACCGTTAACCACCACAGAGGACAGAGTAGAACCACCCAGTAGGACTTCTAAGACTAAACTTAATGGAAGCTGACTGCCTTATCTGTCTTCCACGGAGTGGATTTGAACCACTCGCCTTTCAGTTGCAGCTGAGTGTTAACCAGCACACCACCAAGCTTCTTTCACACCCCTGGTAATCAGTGTCGCTGGACTGTACATACATGGGCTGTTGAATCGGCTTGTTTTGTGTATTTTCAGCACATGCCCCAAATCCCTGATGTTTGCCAATCCTCACAATAAAAGCATTTAACAAGCCCGTACCACACCTGTGCTCCCTGGAAGAGGCGTCAGACTTGGTCCTATTCTTCAGGAGCAGGAGAGATGAGCAAGCCCACAGAGAGGTGCAGCGAAGGTGACGTAAGGAGCACTACAGGTTCGAGGAAGAGGAAAAGATGATCCATGCATGTGGGGACAGGAAAGGGAGTGGACAGTGGAAATTACTACTAAAGGTTTTAGAGACGGGATTACCAGATGCATCAAATAATCCCCATGCTCAAACGCTCAGCACAGTGTTTACATTCAGTCCTACCAAGATGGGATTTCATTGCAGTCATGGAGTCTCACATTAATTTTATAATACCTGTCTCAACAACTTCTACCTGTATCAGTGACTTTGGTTACATTCTTCAAGTCCTGCAGCCATTCTCACTATCCCTTTCTGAATCATTCTACCACCATTAATATAAACTCACTTCCCCATAAGTAAACACTCCTCTTTCCCCCCTCCCTGCTTCCCACGCCTGTTGTGGTCTGGTTTCATCAAGCGGGTTCCCATTCAGTAACACCATGGACAACAGAAGGAAACACTGTCTGGTCCTGCACAATCCTTGTAATCGTCGTTAGGCTTGAGCCCGTTGCTAGCCACTGGGTCAGCTCATCTCACTGAGGGCCTTCCTCGTTTTTGCTGACTCCCTTCCAAGCATCATGTCTTTCTCCAGGGGCTGATCCCTCCTGACAACATGTCCAAAATACATGAGACGTAGTCTTGTCATCCTTGCTTGTAAGGAGCATTCTGATTGTACCTCTTTCAAGGTAGATTTTTTCAGTTCTTTTGGCAGTCCATGGTATATGCTGATAAATTTAGATTTCTATGTATTTGCTTATTTTGTATAACTGAGATCAGACAGCGTTTGTCCTTGTGACTGGTTTATTTCACTATATGTTCAAGGTTCATCCATGTTGTGGCATGCTTCGGGACTTCACAGCTCCTCTTTACAGTTAGGCACAGGCCTCGTACTCTGGTAGAGAGCCGTGGTACTGAAATGATTAACCACTCCACTGCTAACCAAAAAGTCAGGAGCTGGAACCCCCCAGCTAACCTGAGGGGGAAAATAAGTGGCAGTCCATTTCCATAAAGATCTACAACCTTTGAAATGTTCAGGGACAGTTCTATGCTGCCCTATAGGGTCACCGTGATGGCAGTGGGAAGGAACTCCAAGAATTCGATAAGGAAAAAGTCTAGTGCTGGAGGGGACTGCAATAGAGAGAATGCTGGGATCATGAGATTGGCCAGGTGTGGACGAATTGGAGGAAAGCATTTTTCTTTCATAGAGACCAAAAGTAAACCAGGCTAGAGAAACCCAGGTGTGGGGAAGTGACACTAAGGAGTGATGTAATCTCATCTGAAGTCAGAATGTTTTGCCCTGAGGTCAGCCTGGTCTCCGGGTGGGGCCCTTAAGGAGGGGTGGTGTGCTGGCTAAGGAATCCTGGTGGTGAAGTGGTTAGGTGTTGCAATGCTAACTAAATGTCAGTGGTTCAAACCTTCCAACTGACTTGCAGGAGGGTGCTGTGGCTCAATTCCAACTCCCAGTGACCCTGTGGGACAGCTTAGAACTGCCCAATAGAGTTCCCAAGACTGTACTCCGTACGTAGGAGCCTGCTGGCACAGTGCTTAAGAGCTTGGCTACTTAATCAGAAGGTCGAGAGCTCAAATCACCAGTCACTTCTTGGAAGCCTATGGAAGGTGCTCTGCCGTATAGAGTTCCTGCAAGTTAGAACTGGCTTCGTGGGTGGCAACGGGTTTGGCTTTTCTAAGTCTCTTCAGGAGCATATGGCTAGGTCTTCTCCTTTGTGCGGTGGCTGAGTGATTCCAAACACTGACCTTTTGGGGCACATCAGAGTGCTAACCATTTATCCTCTGGGCTACACTCGTAAAGATTACAGCCTTGGAAACACTTGGGGACAGTTCTGCTCTGTACTACAGAGTCTCCATGAGTCAGAATCCACTTGATGAAAGTGGAGTTTTGTTTATTTTCTCTTGCCAGCAATCATCTAAGTGTGGAATCGATACTTGAGGGAGGGAAGGCATGACATCCCCTGAAAATGACAACACAAAGCAGCACAGGTGGACACCAGCAAGACAGACAGCCATCCTGGTGGTGTTACCCGCCTGGGCGAGCCAGTGAGCGCGACAGGAGCAGTCTGGCAGCACTCCTGTGCTCACGCTCAGCCAGGACATCTCCGACCATCCTTGTCACCAGTTGTCCTAGGTTTGGAGGTCTGTGGTAATGTTGGATGGGGTCACATAGGAGGGCCAGAAAACCAATGGAATTTAAGGCTCGCAGGTACTAAATCACAGCTCGCCTTGAGGCAGGCCCACACGGGGCTTGCACAAGGGGGCAAGGTAACAATAAGCTGGAACTTTGCTGTTGCTGTCGTTAGGGACTGTCCAGTGGATTTGGAGTCAGAGTAACCTCATGTGACAGAGTGGAACTGCTCCATAGAAATTTCTAGGTTATAATCCTTATGAGACCCAAATGCCAGGTCTTCTAGGGTGCCACTGGGCGGATTCAAACCACCACTCTTCCATGGCAACCAAACACTTAACCACTTATGACTCCAGACATCCTTCCTGGAACTCTGGAAGAGGCTTGGGTGCAGCAAGCGGGATGAAGTCTTGGTGGTTAGTGCACACTGACGTCTTAAGGTCAGGTTAAAAATTTCTAGGGCTTGTTGTTAGGTGCCTTCGAGTCAGTTCTAACTCAGTGACCACCTGTGACAGAGTAGGACTGTTCCACAGGGTCTTCATGACTGTAATCTTGACAGGAGCAGAGGAAAACAAACCAATCTCTTGCCTTCCCTCCTGACTCCTGGAAGCCCTATAGAATAGAGTAGACCTGCCCCATAGAATTTCCAAGGAGTGGCTGGTACATTTGAACTGCTAACTTTTGGTTGGTAGCCGAGATTTTAACCACTATGCCACCAGGGCTCCCCAGGAGCAGATCACCAGATCTTTTCTCCACGGGATCTACTAGGTGAGTTCAGTTCATTGGTTACCAGCTGAGAGCTTAATTGTTGCTTGGCCAGGGTGCATTAGAATAGAGAAAGAGAGAAGTTTTCATCAGAGGCAGTGTTATGGGACATGGCCAAGATGGCAAGGATTTACTGTAGTTGTTGAGAGATTGGGTTACTACATCCTGATGTGTTCTTATCACAGGAAGCCAAGTAGGCCCAGGTGGAGCCCACAGCTGTTGAGAAATTGGTGTTGTTAGGTGCCATTGAGTCAGTTCTGACTCATAGTGACCCTATGAACAACAGAACAAAACACTGCCCAGTCTTGCGCCATGTCCACAATCGTTTTTATTCTTAAGCCCATTGTTGCAGCCACTGTGTCAATCCATTTCTTCGAGAGTCTTCCTCTTTTTCACTGACCTTCCACTCTACCAAGCGTGATGTCCTTCTCCAGGGACTGATCTTTCCTGACAACATGTCCAAAGTATGTAAGATGCTGTCTTGCCATCTTTGCTTCCAAGAAGCACTCTGGTTGTACTTCCAGAACAGATCTGTTTGTTCTTTTGGTGGTCCATGGTACGTTCAGCATTCTTCGGCAACACCACAATTCAAAGGCATCAATTCTTCTTCTGTCCTCTTTGTTCATTGTCCAGCTTTCACATGCATACGATTGTGGCGAGCCGGCCCCACATCCCCCCCCCCCAGCGGCCGCACCCAAAGATGGCGCCTTGGATTGTAGCCACACCCAGACCCAGAGACCTTAGAGCAGTAAACATCTTGCCTGCGCATGCCTGGGACACGCCCTAGCCCGTACGTGGGCCAGTAGTGATTGGCTGATTCATTCCGTATATAAGTGGAACTACTGAAAATAAACTCTCTCTCTGCTTGAAGACCAGAGGACGTGGTGTCGGTCTGTTGCTGTCACTCCGCCGCGGGTCAGTATCGGGGGGATAGCGACATACGATGCAACTGAAAATACCATGGTTTAGTTTAGGCGCATTTTAGTCTTCAAGGTGACGTCTTTACTTTTGAATACTTTATAGAGGTCCTTTGCTGCGAATTGTCTGAGAGATTAGGTGTAAGGGCAGTGAGAAAGAATTAATGGACACCAAGGCAGCAAATTACATAGGCCACAAATTAGCCTTACAACAGACATATAAGAACCAAAAGATTCACAGAGAATCCTTGAAGTTCTCTACACACATCTTCTGGAACACAGTATGTAGCAGTAACCCTGAAAAGGAAACTCTGGTTAGTAGTTTGAATCCACCAGGTGTTCTATGGAAATTCTATGGGAGGGTTCTACTCTGTTCTATAAGGTTTCTGTGAGTCAAAATTGACTCAGTGACAGTGGGGCTTATTTTTTTTAACACTTAAAAAAAGAAGAAGAATTTAGTTGCCATTCAGTCAATTCCAACTCTTAATGACCTTGTGTATGTGTCAGAGAAGAACTGTGCTCCATAGGGCTTTCAAAGGCTGATATTTTGGAAGCAGATTGCCAGTCCTTTCTTCCGAGGCACCTCTTGTTGGAAACAAAATACCAGTCTTTCAGTTGGCAAGCGAGCACACTAACCAAGGAACTCCCAGCGCGTAATAATCAAACCAAAACTAAACCCCTTGCCATGGACTCAGTTGCAACTCCAAGTGAGCCTACAGGACAGAGTAGAATTGCTCTCATAGGCTTTCCAAGGAGTGGCTGGTGGATTCAGTCTGGTGACCTACGGTTAACAGCCATAGCTCTTAACCACTAAGTCACTAGGGTTTCTGGCACATAATAAAAACTCAATAAATATTTTTTATAGAGTTTATGGTCCCATCCCAATGAGGGGCTTACCTCACCCAGCATAAACTGTCTCTGTAATAACTCTCACTACATCCCCTCTTATGTCATTAGCTGAGACACTCAAATTAGCCCCCTCAGAATCTCCCCGGCCCCACCCTTCATTCTTCAGCTAGAAGTCATTAAGGGACCTCTTCTCAGCCTGCAGGAAACCCTGGTGGCCTAGGGGGTTAAGTACTACGTCTCCTAACCAAAAGGTCTGTAGCTCAAATCCACCAAGCGCTGCTTGGAAACTCTGTGGGGCGATTCTGCTCTGACCTATAGGGTCAGTAGGTGTCCGACTCGGCGGCAGTGGTTTTCTGTTTTTTTTTTTTCCCCCTTGGCCTGCAAGTTCCCACATGGCCACATGATGGCAGTGTAGGACAAAGCTGTGCCTTTCGGAAGCAGCTCCACCAGAACTGAGCTCCGCCGCGATTGCTTGGCTGCAATCTTTTTTGCTGCTTCTAAACTTTAGAAGATTTACAGAACAAACTAGCATTTCATTAAACAGTTAGTACACATGCTGTTTTAGGACACTGACTGACAATCCCACCACATGTCAGCTCTCTCCCTTCCTGACGATTGCCAGCTTTTGTGTCCCCTCCTGCCTTCTAGTCCTCGCCCCTAGGCTGTTGCGCCCCTGTGACCTTGTTTTACTTTTTAGGCTTGTCTGATCTTCGGATGAAGGGTGTACCTCTTCATTACTGAGCCAAGAGGGTGTCCGGGGGGCCATGGTTCCAGGGGTTTATCCAGTCTCTGTCAGGCCAATAAATCGGTCTTTTTTTTGAGTTGGAATTTTGTTCTACGTTCTTCTCCAGCTCTGTCTGGGACCCTCTATTGTGATCCCTGCCAGAGTAGTCAGAGGTAGTAGCTGGGCACCATCTATGGTGTAGTTTTACTGTCTGTAGGCTTGTTATGAGTTGTAGTTGACACAACGGCAGTGGGTTTGGTTTAACACTAAACAGGAAACTCTGGTGGTGTAATGGTTAAGTGCTGTAGCTGCAAACTCGAAGACCAACGTTCCAGACCCACCATTCACTCCATAGAAACTCTACAGGACAGTTCTACTCTGCCCTATAGGGTGACTAGGATTCAAAATTGACTCCATGGTGAAAAACAAGAGTGCATATCTAGAATTCTACTAAAAGACAAACTTGGTCATCCGATATCCTGGAGGGTCCCCCGCGAACACGGCCCCTATACTTGCTGCTAGCCCAAAGCCGAAACAAACACTGAAGCAACTCTTCAAAAGTTTGAATGGACAGTAAGACATGAGGCAGTCAGAGCAGCTCCTCTAGAGAAATGAGATTGGAGGGGGAAGAAGAGGGGACAGGAGTCGGCTGAGTGCATGCGGGAAGTACAGGGTGGAAAGGAGGAGTGTACTGTCACAGGATGGGGAGAGCAACTAGAGTCTGATACAAGTGTGTGTACGGGATTTTATATGGCAAATTCACTTGTGTTTCTGAACCAAAGCAAGTTCGTTCCACCTGTCACTGTAGCCAGAAATTCAGAAATGGTGAAGGGTTCAAGGAATTCTTTATTGACAGTTAAGTTGGCAAACCTGAGGGGCCAGTGAGAATTGCTTCTCCAAAAACTGTCCCACTTGGGTTACATTTTCAGCAGTTTTTATAGCCAGATGTTAAGGGGTTGGCATCTAAAGATTGTCACAGAACCGTAACAGGGAGTCATAAAATTCTATTACACCTTATCAAACAGTGTCAAGTTCCCAAAATATCATTATCTCTCTGAGGTCTTTGAGATAATTGGCTTTTTACCTTGGAGACAGGGAGAGGAATGCAAGCCTGTTTAATCTGGCTTGGGGTGATAATTGAGGCAGGGGATGGAATGTAGTTTAATAACCCCAGTGACTTCTGTTAGATTCTTATATTTAATCCCAATACTGGGATTGTAAACTTTCACCTAATCACAATAAAAGTGAGTACATGGCAATGAGGTTTCTTTTTTTTAAACCTTTAAGAAAAAATCCATTGCTGTCATCAATTGAATTGTGTCCCCCTAAAAAAATGTGTTTAGCAATTTGCCTTGGCCTTGATTACAAGTATAGTGGGATTATCTTCCATTTTTTGATTTTCCTGTGCTGTAAATCCTAATCTCTGCCTGTGGTTAATAGAGCAAGACTGGATTGTGATAAAGAGTATTAGAGCGGGGTATAACACCCTTGCTAAGGGACTTTCTCTGGAGTGTGACTTGGACCTTTTATCCCACAAGAGATAAAAGGAAACAAGCAGAGAGATGGGGATCTCATACCATCAGGGAAGCAGCACAGAGAGCAGAGCACGTCCTTTGGACCTGAGGTTCCTTGCAGAGATGCTGTCAGACTGATGCACCTCGAGGACCTTCTTCCAGAGCGGTGAGAAAGAGGGCATTTTTCCCTAGAGCCAGCACTCTGAAATCAGACTTCCAGCCTACTGGACTTTGTAAGAAGAAAATTTTCTTTGTTAAGGCCATCCACTTGTGTTTCTGTTAGAGCAATACCAGATGACTACTCACAGGTTTTAAGACCCCAGACACTACTCAACAAAGGAGAAGGTAAAACATTTTCTCTATAAACCATGTTACACCACCTGAGCTAGATGTTCCCCAAGACCACGGTCCCTGCAACTCTCAGTCCAATAATTCAGTCCCTTGGAGTGTGTGGATGGATCTGTGTCTGCAGAATGTCCGTGACCTTGCCTTGTGAAAGTTACGCTGGCTTCCCCAGAACTGTGTACTGTCTTACCATTCACCAAAGCTGTCACTTGCCTATTGTCTGCTTAGTGTTTCAACATTTCCCTTCCTCATAATCTTAAAAAATTGTTTCTTTTTGTGTGTAAACATTTTCAGAAGTTTTTATAGTAGTGGTCTCATACATTATTTGTCCTTTTATGATTGATTTATTTCACTTAGCATAATTCCCTCCAGATTCATCCGTGTTGTGAAGATGTATCACAGAGTTACTCATTATGCATTATTCTTTAGTAGCATTCCTTGTGTGTGTGTACTATAGTTTGTTTATCCATTCATCTGTTGATGGGCATCTTTTTGCTATGTGAACAATGCTGCAATGAAAATAGCTGTGCACGTGTCTATTCATGTGGAGCGTTTTACTACTCCAGGACACATTCCTAGGAATAGGGTTGCTGGATCATAGAGTATTTGTAGCTTTTCAAGAAAGCACTATATTATTTTCCAAAATGGTTTTAACATTTTGCTTTCCCAGCAGCAATTCATAAGAGTTCTGATCTCCCTGTAGCCACTCGGACATTTGTTATTTTCTGTTCTTTTTTTTTTGATTGATGACAGTAAGGCCGGGGCGAGATGGTGTCCCATTGTGGTTTGATTTCTGTTTCTCTAACAGCTGGTGATCTTGAGAATTTAGTCTGTTGGCTGCTTGAATATCTTCTTTGGTCAAGTGTGTGTTCATTTCCTTTAGTCATTTTTTTAAATTGGATTATTTGTCTTTTTGTTGTAGAGGTGTTAGATTTTCCTATAAATTTTAGAGATGAGATCTTTGTCTAATGATCCCACTTATCTAGTTTCTCTTCTAGAGTTTGTGTGTTGTTAGTTATGGTTTGTGTCCTGTTCACGCTGTGTTGACTCTGTTTGGAGTTGATTCTCTTTTTTTTCTTCTATGATCATGTTATAACTACGGGGTTTTGTATTTAGGGTTTTGACTCATTTTGAATTAGTTTCTGTGTATGGTATGAATTAGAGGTCCTGTCTCATTTTTTTTTTTTGTGAAAGGACATCCAGTTTTGCCAGTACCATTTGTTAAAAAGTCTGCATAATCTCCATTTGATGGACTTCGGGCCCTAGTCAAGGGTTAGATAAGCACAGGTGGATGGATTTACATCTGAGTTCTCAATTCTGTTCCACTGATCAATGCATCTGTAATTGTACCAGTACTAGGCTGTTTTGACTATAGTAGGTTCTAAGGTCAGGTAGCGCCAAACCAAAAACAAACTCACTGCCATCAATTTGATGATTCTGACTCATAGTGACCCTACAGGGCAGAGTGGAACTATGCCGTAGAATTTCAGCATAATGTTTTCAAGGTTACATATTTTAACATCCATCAGGAGGACTTCATTTCTCTTTAAGGCTGAAAAATATTCTATTGTATCAATATACCACAAAGTGTTTATCTTTTCATCTGCTGATGGCCACCAGTTGGTTCTACCTTTTGGCTATGGTGAATAGTGCTGCAATGAGCACTGGTATTCAAGTGTCTGTTTTAGTTCCTGCTTTCCATTATTTGGAATATAGATTTTGAAGTGGGATTGCTGGGTTAGGAAATAATCCTATGATTAACTTTTTGAGGAATGGCCAAACTGTGTTCCACAGCAGCGGTACTATATCACAGCCCCACCAGCAGTGAATGAGGGTTCCGATTTCTTCACATCCTCACCAACCCTTATTTTCTATTTTCCTGATAATAGCCATCTTAATGGACCAAGTCATGATATTTTCAGTTGTCTTGTACACATGCAAAAACTGGACTAAGGTAAACAAAAAAATCAATACATTGGAATTTCGGTGCTGGTGAAGAATATCAAGTATACCATGGCCTGCCAAAGGAATGAAAGGAATCTGTCTTGGAAGAATTACAGCCAGAATGCTCCTCAGAAGGGAGGATGCTGAGACTTCCTTTCAGGTCTTTTGGACATGCGATCAGGAGGGACCAGTTCCTGGAGAAAGGTGTGGTGCTTGGTAAAGTGGAGGATCAGCAAAAAAGAGGAAGCACCTCAACAAAACAGAATGATACAGTGACTGCAACGGTGGTGTCTGTGAGGAAGGTGTAGGACCGAGCAGTGCTTCGTTCTGTTCTAGGTGGGGTGGCCACAGGCCAGAACTGACTCAGCAATGCCCAGCAACAGCAGGGGTGAAGCGGCGTCTCATGGAAACCCTGGTAGTGTGATGGTTAAGTGCTACAACTGCTGCACCAAGTGAGCAGTTTGAATCCTCCAGGTGCTCCTTGGAAACTCTGTGGAGCAGTTCTACTCTGTCCTATAGGGTCTCTATTTGTCAGAATAGACTTTTTGGCTTGGTTTCTCACTGAGGTTCTTTTAACAAGCTTTCTATACCACTTAAGCTATTTTGAGGTCAGTGCAGAGTAGCTGCTCATGTCACCCAGCCCCAAGAAAGAGGGAAAAAGGCTGTACCCAAGGCAGATGTAAGAGCATCATGGGTTCAGCAGCTTCTACTGAGCTGATGGCAGCGGCTTGAGGAAAAGAATATGTTAGTATCACAAATAACTGAACTTCACTTGGCCCTTCTTACTGGCTGTTTCTAAATTGGCCTCTGACACTATCCAGTGATGAAAAAAAAATGTATAATTATGGGCCTTGAAAATATTGCTGTTGGATGCCATTAAATCCGTTCCAACTCATAGGAACCCCATGAGGCAGGCTAGAACTGCCCCCATGGGTTTTGGAGGCTGTTGTCTTTACAAGAGCAGATCGCCAGTGGTTTTCGTCCATGGAGCTGCTGATAGATTCCAATCATGGACCTTTCTGATAACAGCTAAGTGCTTAACCATTGTACCACCAGGTCCTCTTGCCTCAAAAATATTGCTTATACATGGTTGTTAGGTGAGTCTGATTCATCTGCAGAGATGCAGTGCTCATATCTTCCTCTCAGATGTATTGCTTGTTATGCTATTCACGGTTAGCTCTGACACGACGGATCCTCATCATTGCTGAGTAATTTTCCCCCTACCTGAAATGTTGGTTCTGTTGATGGCATGCTCTGTGGTTTAGGGTGCAAAACGTAAGACAAAGGGTAGAATCTAGAGTCTAGACAGAGCAAGAAGTTGACTTACTGGTAGTTCCATTTCTAAAGTAGTTTTATTCCTTTTTAAACTCTCAGTCTGTTTCCTTTGTTGCAGTTATCCCAAGTCATTATTCTGTTTGTTTATTTGCGGACTGTCTGGCTCCCCACTGGACTGGGAGGCTTAGTGGTTCAAGCGCAGGATTGCTAGACTGGGACTGCCTGGTAGGGACTATCACCTCTGCCATTTGCTAGTCCTGGAACATAATTTATGGCCAGTCGCCCAGAAGCCCTTCTCCTGGTGACCCCCACATGTGTCAGAGTAGAGCTGTGCTTCATAGAGTTCTCAGTGGCTAGTTTTTCAGAAGTTGATGTGCAAGCCTTTCTTCTGAGGTGACTCTGGGTGGACTAGAACCTCCAATCTTTCGGTTAGCAGCCGGTTGTGTTAACTATTGGGACACCCAGGGACAACAGGTGTGAGATCTAACCAATTGCCACTGAGCTGACTCTGACTCGTGGCGACCCCGTGTGTGCCAGAATAGAACTGTGGTCTGTAGGGCTGATGTTTTAGAAATAAATAGCCAGGCCTTTCTTCCAATGAGACTTTGAGCAATTCAATTAAAACCTTCCCCTTCATTCTTCAGTTTCCTCATCTGTAAAATGAGATTACTGAGTCGATTTTAGGATATGGGCAGTTCTACTCTGACCTATATGTTCACTATGAGTTGGAATCAACTCAATGGCTGCAGCTTTGGCTTTAGGCTCTTAGCAAAATGCTAGACTTGTACTCACCATTGAACCACCAGGCCTCTTTCCCTGATGACAACCAAAAAAAAACAAACCCTTTACTGTTGAGTTGATTCTAACTCATAAGAGTCCTACAGACCAGAGTAGAACTACCTGCTACCATTCCAAAGCTATAAACTGTAGGAGCCGAGTTTCTAAGCTCTGCACCACGATCCCCCTTCTCTGAGCATGGGAACCAGAAGTTAATCGCTGGCAGTTGCATTCCAGGTATGAGGATCACTTGCCATCCAAGTGAGTTCCAATAACTGCACAGGCAGTCCTTCCACTAACCCTACCACAGAGTTCTAGCCTAAAGCTCATGTTAAATAAGGCATGGTTCTACAGAATGCTAAGCATGCCCAAGACTTGCCTTGCAAGCAGGAAGCTTGAGGTTCTAGAACATGCTCAGTTCTACCCCATAAAACACTGTTCAGGCAAACCCTTCAGGATACAAGATTATGACAGTTTGTCCCAACAGCCTCCTTCACTTCCTACTAGACTCCCTTGGGTTCAGTTAATAAGCTGCAAGTGTTATTTAAGCTTAGGTTTAGAGAGACAAATGGGATGCAACGGGGAAGGTATTTTCCCAGAAATGAACACAGCACTCTCTCATGCCCTATTGAAACCAACTAGGAAGCAAATGACACTAGATACAGGGTCTCAGTATGTATCTAGGATTGAATCAAACTGCCTCCACCTCCCCTAGGGCAGCTGGGTGAGTCTTTCTAGCAATCCCCTACCTGAGGCACCTGATCCTTTATTTCCAAGGTATCTCAGGAATCAAGCAGAAAGACTAGTTCTCTAGGTGAATTTAGTTGCAATCTAAATTTGTACCATGGCAACTCTTTACACATTCTAAGCTGACTGCTTAACAGGCTCAGGCCACGAGTCATTTCTGGAGTCCACTCTGGTGGTTGCCAAGAGGGAACCAGAAAGGTGTATTAATAACCAGTGTGAACTGTGCTGCCCAGTACAAAACAAAATTTTACTTAATTGTGTAAAAGTGAGTGACTCCAAATGATGGTCCAGGGGCCTTGGAGTTCCCCTGGGAGCATGGCTGCTGGCCCTGATGCTGCCCCTGTCCATAAATCATAAAGGAGGTCAACTCTTTGGACAGGAATGGATTGGACTTGGCAACACAGAGTGACCGTATCATGTGTGCACTTTATGATTCTGTGCATCCATAGGATGTCGTCCCACTGACCTCTTACTGGAGGTGAGAGAGTGGATGGGGAGGAGGGGATAGGAGATTCTTGGGAAGATAAGACTTGTATGGAGTAGAGAGGAAGAGTGTGCTGTCACTGGGCAGTGAGAGCAGTGGGAGCTGCATATAGGTGGGCATACAAATTTATAAGGGCATGTATATTTTCACTCAATCATAGTAGAAAAAATATGTGCTACTCATTAGATTAAATCAGTGTTTCAGAATATGTGTGACATTTTGCGGAAAGCCACTAGAATAGTGAAATTTCCATGCTTCTAAAACAAACAAAAAGCCATCGTAGAGAACTGTCAACCATGACTATAAAACTCAGATAAGAACATAACAAAGCGGGGAAACTTGATGAGTGGAAATTAAATAACCAGAATGGGGGAAATGTTCATGAATTGTGAAGAATGTAACCAATGTCATCAAAACCTATTGAATGGAAACTTCAACTGCCTGTAAACATTCACTGAAAAGAATACAACAAAATAAATGTGGTTTATATTGTATTCTTATGGAGATAATCCCATGTTTCATATTCTGATTTTTAAAAAATGAAGTACTCCATGCAAAGACACTGATGGTGACATGAAAAACGATAGAGCATCATTTAAGGATGAATTGACGCAGTGGCCATGACAATGGGCTTAAACATAAAAACGATTGTGGACGTGGCACAAGATGGGACAGTGTTTCCTTCTGCTGTTCATAGGGTCGCTACAAGTCAGAACCAACTCAGTGGCACCTAGGAACAACAACAACAAAACACTGTTAATCTGTTGCGTGCCTTCCTCTTGCCGTATTGGATCCAGATGCATACCGGGTAAATGTAGCAAGAGTTGGGCTCAACAACCCACCCCCACCTCTTGTTTATTGGAAATGGTATACTCCTGTTGCTGTAAAACATGGATTCATGCTGTCTGCTGAAGTCAATACTGAGACAGAGGTGAGGTGAGTAATCAAGGTTTCTTGTATATCCATATACAAGAGACAGAGGGGAATCAAGTCCTCCAAAGCCTGTCTACTGGCTGACTGGAGGGTTTTATAGGGTAACTGGGGGAAAAAACAGTGAGTGCTGACATGCAGATCTCCAGGTATGTGAGGGGGTAATTGTGAGGAATGTCGATCAAACTATCAGGGTGGACAGGAGTGGATGTTAAGTCTGGTGGGGTATCTGGAGTTTAAACAGTTTCCAGGAACGATCACAGCACTTATCAGGGCAGGAGGTCCCATCTGTGTCTACTCAGTCATCAAGAATGGGAGTCGACCCTATGCTTCCTATTCCTATACAGTCATAAGTTAATCTTTAACTTTCTAGGGAACTAAGAGGCGAACTTTAAGGTGTAACCAAGGGATAAGATGGAGTCACTTATGCTCAGATGTCTTTTCACTGTTCAAATCTCCCCTTTTATTGTGATGTTCTCGATCACGAGAAAGGAGGCATTATGTCTCTCTGGCTACTTCCTGCTGATTAGGGCCATCGCTTAGGTCATCAAGTTGAAAAATTGTATTAAAGTTCATGGACCCCAAAACCAGCCATTATTCCTGGTCCTCTAGCAGATATTGGGGCCACACATAGTTGCACAGGAATACAGTGTTGTTGTTTTTAAGTCATTTGTTCATATCTTTTCCAGTCTCTCAGTTATCAATGGTCACAGCTTTCCTTTCCCGGCTTTGTTACTGGGGGTCTCTGAAGTCCCTCAGATCCTTGTCAGACCCACAAGAGACCCAGCTGGCCTAAATTAAAACACTTCAAATTAAAACACTCCAGCAGTCTGTACCACTGAGCACGGTTGGTGTTGGGTTTTTTATAGCCCATCTAGCCCAGAGTGTAGCTGGGAGCAACAAATCAGTGATGGACATCTAAAATATTTCCTTTTATGGATGGCAGCTGCTTGGCCCTTGGTTGTGTACACAGGGACTTCAAGATAGTTCCTGCAACGGGGCCTTCTGGGACTGGTAGGGCTCATGATGGGGTGTTGCACATGTACAGTTTCTTGCTCCCTTTATTCAACTTCCTGGTCCTGATTTTAGCTCTCAGGAGCCCTCCCCTTCCCCCTACCCAGTTAGAAGGACACATAGTGGTCAAAGTAGGACTTTCTGCGCATGTCCCCAGAGTTGGTTCCATCTAGTTTCTTCTGAAAAACAACTTTGAGGAAGTTAACAGCATTGTTGGGGGTTTATCTCAGTGTCCCAGGACACAGTTACTATTGCATGGCGATAGTTTCAGACCCAACACTTACGGAGACCCTCAGGCTCTGTCTTACTCCCAACTGTTGACTCAGAAGAGGTACTGCATTTTGCATTTTCCACAGGATTTTCATTGTACGTTTCCCCACAAACTGTTTTGCCTGCCTTGTCTTGTTGGAGAAAGCGTTCACAGTGTAATTGAAAAGCAACCTCCCTTTTAATGAGGTCTAGTTCAGTTCTTATTTTCCCATATTCCTATTCCTAGTCCCCAGCTCCCCAACAGGTGCTGTTCAAAGAATCCCTGGGTGCACCGGGCCTCCTCCAATCTGCCACCAAATTTTGCAGATTAGGAGCTTTAGTGGTCTGGATTCCATTCATATGGGTAATTCCAACTAGTGGCTTTACTCTCCTTTCTTTGTCTTGGTAACCACAAGCTTGTCTTACACAATCTTTTTCAGGAACTCACAGAAGGCAGTGGCTCTGTCCTCTAAGCCAGCCCAACCTAGACCCTGGAGCATGCTCAGATTGAGGAGATCATGTCCTTCACCCAACCCCAGACCCAATTATCACCGGAAAGGAAGACACTTCCCAGCCCATGGTTTCATTCAAGAAACCACAATGAAAGACGATCGGACATCTGGACCTCCCAATATGGACAAGGGAGGGCTAAGGGTAGAGTTCCAGTACCAGATCCAAACCCTGGATGCCATTGGAAACAGAAAGCTTTTCAACCCTCTCAGACAGGGAACACCTAGCTTTACATTCCCTAGACCCTTGTGGCTCCTTGTCTACTCAGACAATAAATTTGCAACTTTCCATTTCCCTTGCAGGTGGAGTCCATCTGATTTCGACTGGCTGATAACGTAACTCCTATCAGCCAATAAATGAGAAACCAAGGTGGGAGAATGCCAAGGTAATTTTTATTTTGTTATGCAAGGGAGGAAGCCATCAGGCCTGCTGCCTCCAAGACTGTTTCACACAGGTGAGGGCAAATGTTACTTTTTAAGGGGTTGACCAGTAGGGAGTTCACCCAAGTTACATCGGCAACACTCAATTATACCATTCAGGCACAAGGAAATTCTAAGTGTAGGCCAAGCCAAAGAACTATGATTCTGATGCAGAGTGAAGGTTAGCCAAGTAATGAAACTAGAAATGGGGATGCCAAGGAAGCAGCAGTGCAATTTTCTGTGGCCTGGAGACTTCTATATTAACATCAGTGAGATCGCACCATATTTGTTCTTTAATGATGGCTTATTTCACTCTGTATTATGATTCAAGGTTCATTCATAGGGTGGCCTGCATCAGGACTTCGTTTGATTATAGGGCCGAATGTTGGTGTGTTTTTGTTGTTGTTGTTTATGATTGAATGACAATGTACATTCCCATATAAATTCACATGCTCACCTATATGCAGCTCCCACTGCTCTCCCTGCCCGGTGACAGCACACCCTTCGTCTCTGCTCCATACATGTCCTATCCTCCCAACAGTCTCCTATCCCCTCCTCCCCACCCACTCCTCTTCCTCCAGTAAGAGGTCAGCAAGATGACATCCTATAGATGCAAAGAACCATAAAGTCCCCGCAAGATTGAATGTTATGTTCTGTTGAGGGGATTCCAGCTCATAGAGACTCCATACGACAGGGTAGAACTGCCTCATAGGGTTTTCTAGGCTGTAATAATATTTAGGGAAGCTGATTGCCAGGTCTCTTCTCATACAAAGCTACTGGAGAGTGTAAACTGCTGACATTCTGGTTAGCAGCTGAGTGCTTAAGCACTGCACCACCAGAGCTCCTTTCCTGCGCTGGTAACCACCAATAAATGCTGACCTCTGTAAATGCGTCTACTCTAGATATTTCCTGTAAGTGTTTTGTTTTCATTTTCATAGCACACATCAACATCTGAAATGATTTTCTTTCTCATTTTGGGTATTTACCATATGTTTCTTATAACGGAACACCCTCTGGGAGCAGGGACATTGTCTAGGGAGCTCTGTACCCCAGTGCTGGGCAGTACCTAAGGCAGAGCAAGAGGTAAACAATATTGAACAAGTAGACTCTTACATGGTCGCTGCTCTGGACTAGTCACCGTGAGACTGAGGGCCTGCCTGCCTTGCTTCCTGCTGTATCCCCAGGGTGGTCCCAGGCCCACGTGAGGGCTCAATAAATATCATTTAATACGGGAATGAAAGGGCCGTGTTGTGCCCCACATTATGTCGGTGTCATCTACTTTCTCTGCTCTTCACCAGTTGTTACCAAGTCTCATCCCAACTCAAGACAGCTCATGTATGGGAACCAGACTAGAACTGGGCTCCATGGGGTTTCAATGGCTGATGTTTTCAAAAGCAAGTCACCAGGCTTTCCTTCCAAAGCACCTGTGGCTGCACTGGAACCTCCAACCTTTTGGTTAGCATCCAAGGGCCTTAACCATTTACATCCCAAAGGATGCCCTACTAGCTACTCAACTCTCCCAATACACATACACGATGTATTTGAGCCCATTATTCTTGCTCTTCTGTGAATTGCCTATTCATTCCCTTCATCTTACTTTCTACTGAGTTGGTTCTAGAGTCTATTTCTGGTTTTATTAATCTATATGGTTAAAAAACTGAGATGATGTGATTTGCCCAAGAAAACATGACCAGATATGAATAGAATTTAATCCGGTTTGAAACCGGAGCCTAGCTCTGGACACCGGGCTCCAAAACTTAGTTTTAAAACACCCAGTTGCCTTTGAGTCTATTCTGAGTAAAACTAGCCTATAGAGCCTCCAAGGAGCACCTGGTAGATTCTAACTACCAGCCTTTTGGTTAGCAGTTATAGTTCTTAACCGCTATGCTACCAAGGTTTCCAGTGTTTGATTTAGTCCTTGTCAAGGTTGCCGGTGGTCAGCACACATGACCTGTGCCTAACCAGCCATGTGGACTCATGTCTAACCTGCCTATTCCTCTCCTGCCGCACATTGGACACCTGGGAACTCCAGTCTTTTTCAAAAACTCTGCAAACTCTTTACAGTTGTCTCAGCCACCTTCTCTTCATCCCCACTCCCCCATCCAGCATCTTGACCCCTGACTCCTACACATCTTTCCTCTCTCACCTTAAAGGCATCTTCTCCTGGAAGCTTATCCAGGTCCTCTAATGGCATGTGGTATCCCCTTTTCATCCCCCACTTCACCCTCTTGCACAGTCGTTCTCTTATTATCTGTCTAAATCCCTGGGTGGTACACATCCCAGGGTGGTACCTGCTGGACTAGTAACCAAAAGGTTGGCAGTGCAAAACCACCTAGAGATGCCTTGGAAGAAAGCCCTGGCAAACTGCTTCTGAAAGGTCACAGCCTAAAACGCTATACAGCACAGTTCTACTCTAACACTTGAATGCACCCTGCCTGTCTGGACCCTGAGGCAACTAAAGACAGCCAGTACTCCACCCTCTGAGCATCCAGGAGAGAGTGGTTTGTCCTTCTTGCGCACCTTTGTCTCCCCAGGACCCAGCACTGGACTGGCCCTGAATCCATCCTCAGTAAGCATTTCTTGGAAAGGTAGGACTCAGATATTTCAAAGACTAGAGGAATAAGATTCCATACCCTAAGGAAGAAAGTAGAGGAGACACTAGGAGCTTGACATACCAGGAATTTTTCCTTGAGGAGGGCAAGGTCTGTATTTGCAAGTGAACAGATCCCCTTGGGATTATAATCAGCCTGGACTTTCCACCCCCCTCCCTCCGCTTCTCACCCTCCAAGGTTATCTGGGTGATGACAGACAGTCATTCCAAGTTTCTTTTGTGAAGATCTCAACCTTTTTGAAATCCTTTTAAATACCTTGTTTATCCATCTAAACCCATCTTTCTGTCAACCTTTATCAATAGCCTGGGGGACGGAAGGTACTAATCTTATTTTATCCAAATTCCCTGCTTTGGAATGAGGTTAAGAAGAAAAAAGGGGCAAGGATTCCTGCCAGAAATGGATTAAATGCTTCTCCAGGGTTCTTCTTGGGAGCCCGGTGTTTCACCTCTGTACCTTCTCCAGACTGAATTTAAAAGAAAAACAGAACATTCGTCAGTCTACTGCCATTGAGTGGACTCCGACTCATGGTGACTATAGAACTGGCCCATGGTGTTTTCAGGGAACACCTGGTAGATTTGAACTGCTGACATTCTGGCTAGCAGCCATAGTTCTAAACCACTGCACCACCATGGTTTCCAGGGACCAAACAGGCATTACTAAACAAGTACATGCTGAGCTCCCAAGATGTGCTAACCTCAGTCCCGCTGTTGCTGGGTTCGTGGTGCCCCCAGGCACAACAGACTGAAACGTGGCCTGGCCCTGAGCCATCTTCGTGCACCCTGGAGAGAGAAGTCCCTCTGTGGTCACCATGAATTTTGAGTGCCTTCCAGCCTAGGGTGCTCACCTTGCAGCACTCTCTCAGGCAATGTTCTTTCTGCTGCTGTAGGTTGAACCTCGGATGCGCAGTGGCTAAGCACTTGGCTGCTAACTGAAGGGCCAGCAGTTCGAAACCACCAGCCTCTCTGCTGGAGAAAGATGTGGCACTCTTGATTCATTAAAATCACAGCCTAGGAAACCCTAGAGAGAAGTTTTACTCTGCCCATCTGGGTCACTACAAATCAGTCACTCAACGACGCAGAACAACGACTTTCTTAAGTAGGTCACCAGGCCTTTCTTCCTCATCTACCTTAGGCTGAAAGCTCTTCTGGGCTCTGCCCACCATAAATGACCCTGCTGGTATCTGAAATACTAGCACCATAGCAACAAGCAAACCAGGACAACACAACTGACAGGTGTGGTGGACGTCCGTCCTAGCGGAGGGGATAAAGCGTTATATAAAACAGACAAAAATTCCTGCTCCTATGAAGTTTGCTTTCTCAGAGGACAGAGGATAACAGTAAGCATAATAAACAAACTGGATAAGATGTTAAACCAGCTGCCATCCTCTGGACTCTGACTCCTGGCTACACCATGTACGTCAGTACAGCTGTGCTCTGCAGCGTTTTCGTGGCTGTGACCATCCGGAAGATTGCCAGGGTTTCCTTCCTAGTCTGTCTTATGCTGGAAACTCACTGGAAGCCGTTCAGTATCTTAGTGGGATGGGAAGGTGGTTTAGGGTAACAAGGGGAGGTTATAAGGGAACTATACACTTCCTGCGAAATCTCTGGGTAAGTCTAAAACTCACCCCCCACCCGGAAATGGAGTGCTTTAAGATAAACAAAGCAACAGAAACACACTGAATTCCCAAGTCTGGGAGACCTCTTTGGGAACTGAGGGAATGCAGGTGAAAGTGCTTTCTTTATTATGATAATTTTGTTTTTGGAAAACAAAACCAAGTGTCTGCTTTTTGTAATGCCAAGTGAAAACCTAGGAGAAAACTTTGCAAGATAGTTTAGCCATGAAACATAGTAACAGAGACTATTGATAAAGAGTGGTACATTATACAGCCTAGCAATTAGTGAAACAGTCTTTTCTCACATTTCCTTGTACACCCTGTCTGGTTTTTACCTTGATATCCTGAATTTCCTCCAGCATCCTGCACACTGTATAAGAAATCTGGGAAAAAGATAAAAATGAGTTTCTACACTCTGCATAAGTTTTCTGCTGACTTAAAACTGCTCTAAAACGTGTCTACAAAAGTACATTTTGCTATGGATTTCTGTCTTTGCTTCACCCTGGAGATAGTGAAAAGCTGAAGGACATAAATTCAGCCTGTCTGTAATGTCATCTACATGATCTATATTACCTGACCCCTACTTAAATACCAAAGATGAAAACAAAGACAAAAAAATCAGCAACTGAGCCAGTTGCGTTCAGGTGGATTCTGACTTAAGGTGACTCCGTGGGAGTCAGAGTAGTAGAAGTGTGCCCCATAAGGTTTTCACTAGATGAGTTTTTGAAAGTAGATTGCCAGGCCTTTCTTCCTAGTCTCATAAGCATCACTAAAACCTGTCCACCATGTGAGACCTTGCTTATTTCTGAAATACAAATGGCGTTAGCTTCCAGCGTCATAGTGAAAGGACCGACCCCTCCTCAAGTCACAGGTGACAGCGTAACCCCAATCAGTCACGAAGTCTGCAGCTTGATGCAACAGCAAGAGGTTTTATTCCAGCGCGCTGGGGCTCAATCCATACTCTTGTCAGAGTAGAGAGAATGAGCCCCGAACAAGAAAAGTACAGAGTATATAAAGGCAGGGTCTTACATTCTTGGGGGAGGTGGGATTGGGGAAGGTTCCACGTTGGGTTGGTTTGTATTAGCTCGGGGCTAGGGCAGATATTTCAGGTGCCTTTACTTCCTGGTGTTTCTGAAACCAGCCTTTTTGGGTAAGTTCCTTGAACTCTGAAGGGAGGTTGGTTCTATATTGTCCTGTTGTTTCCAAAACTAGTTCTTGTGGTTAGGGAAGTGGCCCTTCCCATTTTCGTTCAACAGTCAGGAATGTATGGGCTGAGTGCGGGGGGGGGGGGGGGGTAACTAGAGGAAAGTTGTAAAAAGATCTTTTTCCTTACAAAAAATTTTTTCATGACAATAGCATCATGCAAGCTGCCACAGAAAGACAAACTGGGTAGGACTTCAAACATAGCTGCTTAGGATAAACAGTGTATAATGAAAGACAACATAAAAATCCCTACTCTAGTCAAGTTTACATTGTAGGGGGACAGGGAAATAGGGGATTGCAATAAAACACATATATAGCATGCTAACCCAGTTGCTATATAGCTCACTCCAACACCAGTGACATGATGTGTATGATGTGTGTCCGAGTGGCACTGCGCTCCACAGGGTTTTCAGAGGCAGATGTTTCAGAAGTAAATCACTACGTCTTTCTTCTGAAACTTGAAGTGATCAACTTTCAGTTAGCAGCAAAAGCGTTAGCTGTTATCACTACTCCAAGACAGAAACCACCAGAGCTAAAAAATATTTCAAGAAGTAAAAAGAAAGAAAGCATTACCAAGTCTATGAACTTTCCAGGCACAGAAATACATGTCGGTGAAATTGTTCACCAAGTAGTTCACTTAGAGGGGTAAGTCGAGGTATTCACTGCCAGAATGCAGGAGTTCTTGGTGGTCCCTCTAATTGAAAGCTTGCCACCTGCAAATGCACAAACTTCATTGCCCGTTGCCTGGAGTGGTGGGGAGGGGAAACAAGAAGGTTTAGCCTGGGGGCAGGCAGTTTCTGATATGGATGGGGAAAATTTGAAAAAGGATAGCTAGTGGTAATGGTTGTCCAACAGGCTGAATGTAACCAATGTCACTGAATTGTGCCTGTTAAAAGAAATACTGAATTAGGAAATGTTCTGTTGTATATATTTTTAGCACAGTTTTTGTTCAAAAGCTGTTTTTTGGATAGGAGGAAAATGGTAAAACAAGTCTCTTTGGTCAAAAACTATCTTTAGTTCAAGGCCAGTAGGAGTCTTGGTGTCTGCCTTCCAAGGTCACTGAAAAGTCCTACCACATTGTTTTTTTTTAATTATGCTAAAAAATGTATTTAACAAAACATTTGCCATTTCAACACTTTTTTGTGTATTTTCAGTGACATGACTTGATTTAAACGGTCATCACGTGCAAACACGACCACTTCCACTGCCAGTGTTTCCCATCAGCCTTGACACTCAGTGTCCCCCAAGCAATGACTCCCATCTGCCCCTGGGAACCACTAACAAACTTTGGTCTCTAGACCTCTGCCCTGCCTAGGTGTTTCACATTAGTGGGATGGTATAACATTTGTCTCTCTGTGTCTGACTTATTTCACTCAGCATGACGTTCTCAAGTATCATCCACATCATAGCACGGATGAGGAGCACCCTTCTCCATTGTACAAATTCCATTGTATAAATACATCACATTTTGTTTATCCCTTCATGTCATCTGATGGTCACTTGGGTTGTTTCCACTTTATGCTATTGCGGAAAGTTCTGCAATGAACACTAGACAACCCTGCAATCAGTTTTTGTATCTTCCAAGCAACTGCTGATGTAAGTATGTGTAATGTCTGTCTTGGAAGAACATCCATAGTAGTTTATGGAAGTGAGGATGGAGAGTCTCATGTGCTTTGGATACATTAACAGGAGGCCCCGTTCCTGGAAGAAGGCCATCATGCTTAGTAAAGTAGAGGGTCTGCAAAAAAAAGGAAGACCCTCAAGAGATGAAATGACACAGTGGCTGCAACAGGGGGCTCAGACACAGCAAGGATTTTGCAGAAGGTGCAGGAACGGGCAGCGCTTGGTTCTCTTTTGTATAGAGTTGCTATGAGTCGGAACCGGCTTAATGGTACCTAACAACAACAGCAATATTCCCCAAGCTGTCTTCTCTTGGCACACTTGTTCCTGTAAGGGCAAATCCCCTTTGCTGTAGAGTTGATTCCAACTCATAGCAACACTACAGAACAGAGCAGAACTGCGTCGTATAGTATCCAAGGCTGCATGCAGTCTTCCTGGAAGCTTATTGCCACCTTTCTCCCAGGAAGGAACTGATCTTCTTATTGTAATGGAATATATACACCCAAATATTCTAATAGCTAATATTTTTAAGGCATTGTTTGTTCTTTTGCTATCTCCTAGGCCATTTGCCTTATAAACATCACCTCCTAGGCTGACCCCGTCCAGTAACGCAGGCACTAATCCTAAGTGGCTAGTGACGTAGCAAATTAAAATCAGAGCCATTGTGCCCTGTGCTGCAGTATAAAGCATGTGACCCAGCTGGAGCTGGACTCACAAGGCCATAGATTGCTTGTCTTCTGAAGCAGCTCTAGGTGCATTTGAACCTCCAGCCTATCAGTTAGCAGCTGAGCATGTTAAATTTGCACTACCTAGGGACTGGTACCTCCCCCCAAACCAACCAAAGCTATTGCCGTTGAGTTGATTCTGACTCATAGCAGCCCTATAAGACAGAGTAGAACTGCCCCTGTAGGGTTTTCAAGAAGTACCTGGTAGATTCTTAGCAGCCATAGCCTTTAACCATTTTGCCACTGGGGTTTCTTAGGGACTGGTACAAGCTGAATACTCTTGACTTTCCAAGTGCTTGATGTGTGTTATTCTGCTCACCCCTTGCATAATCCTGCGAGCTAAGTGGGATCTCCCCATTTTACAGACAGAGAACTGAGGAATCAGAATAGGAGTGCGGACAAATGAGGTGGTAGTTCAGAATCTTGCAGCTGTTCCACAGATGTGAATGACATTAAGCTGCCCTGGCGACGGCACTTGGCTAGCACCAAAGTTCAACAAATAGTAACTGAGAGGTGCTATTTTCAAATTCTACTTTGGCCACATCTTTTATGGTACCAGCTGGTTAAGTGTTCCAGTTGATAAGCAAAAGTTAGGAAATTTAAATCCATGTAGCACCGCGGAAGACAGGCCTGGCAAAGATCAGCCACTGAAAACCTATGGGGCACAGTTATACTCGGACAGACAGGGGGTTGCCGTATACTGAATTTGACTGGGAGCTGGTTGGAAACCCTGGTGGCGTGGTGATTAAGTGTTTCCCTGGTAACCAAAATGTCAGCAGTTCAAATCCATAACTCACTCCTTGGAAACCCTATGGGACAGGTCTATTCAGTTGTGTAGGGTCACTATGAGTCAGAATCAACTCGACAGCAGTGGGTTTGGGTTTGCTTTGGGGAGCTGGTTAACTGGTTTGGAAAAATGACAGCTCTACTCCAGGGCTTCCTCGTCTGTAAGAGACAAAAATGGATACCTCGTAGGGTGTCTTTTGAAAACTGAGTCACGAATCATTCCAACCCATTACAAGACATCTTCCCAAAAAATGATCAGATGTGTTCAGCCGTATGTTCTTTGCATTATTTATGATCATAATAACAAACTGAAAACTACCAATTATTGTTGTTAGTTGCTGTTAAGCCAGTTCTGACACACGATGACCCCATTATGTGAAGCGTAGAACTTCTCCCTGAGGATTTCCAAGCTGTGACCTTTTGTTCTCAGGCACCTCTGGCTGGACTTGAATTGCTAACTTCTGAGCTAGTAGCGAAGAGCTTAACCATGTGTTACAGGAAACCAATTAGGTGAACAAGACACTTCGATCAATTGAGTAGGACATACAATATTTTAAAAGCACAAAACTTGTTGCTGTGGCCATTGATATGGATTCATAGTCAGAAATTAAATAAAGCAAAAATGTAAACCGTGTGTTAAATATTTGTATGCATGTTTATCGTCTTTCTTCTCAGCTACCCTTTGGAATGTGAATTCCAGTGGGATAAGAGATACGAGGACCACTCCCTCATTCCCAAGTTCCTGTTAGCATGCAGGGCAAACGCTGGTTTCTAGGGCAGCTGGTGGATTCCAACTGCTGACCTGTTAGTGAACAGCCGAGCCCTGACCCACTGGGCCGCTCCCCTTCCCTGGTAATTGCAATTTTAAAAAAAAGTTTATCCGGGGTAATGGGATTACCAGTTTCTCCTGTATGTTCTGTGCTTCTACAGAACTCTTCAACTGATGTTACAAAAAATTAGTAAGAGAACCTCTGGTTGGAAAAGTGAAGGGGATTCCACCCTATCGCTGTGGAATAGATTCTGACTCGTCACAAGGTTTTACGACGGGACATACCTGCCCTGCAGGGTTTCTAGTTCTGAAATCTTGACAGACTTTGACCGCCACATCTTTCTCCCATGGTGTGGCCAGTGGATTCAAACCGCCAACCTTTTGACCTTGCAGTGAGCAGCAGAACACTTAATCACCACAAGTCCTCAGGGCTCTTCTGTCTACCATTAGGGAAAAAAAAAAAAAAAAAACCCTTTCTTGTGGATTGCTCCTTATAGTGACCCTATAGAAAAACAGAAAATCCAATTCAGGGCAGGCAAATGCCCCAGGAGAGCAGGGAGTAGGTGTGGCCAGACGCTAATCATTTCCAAGTTTTTAAAGCTGAGAGATACCTGAACTATAAGAGGGCCCGGAAGCCAGCTGCGCAGTCTCTTTGCCTGAGAAGTCCGTTTCACACTTATCCGAGTAAGTATTTGCTCCTTTTCATCTTCATCCTTCACCACTTTTACTTTTTCCCTGGGTTTGGCACTGTCCGTATTCTAAGATCTCCTTCACCACTTTTACTTTTTCCCTGGGTTTGGCACTGTCCGTATTCTAAGATCTCCAAGTGTTTTTTTCTGTTCCTCCCACCGTCTCTGGCCTTGAATCCCACACACTGATTCTCTAGTTGCTCTTTTCTCGGATTTCAGTACTAAACCTTCTGCACACATCTGTGTGCTCCAACACACGTGTCCTGGTCTTGACGTACTTTAGGCCACACATAGGTGGATGTGGGATCCCAGTCTCACATGGAATCAACCACAAGCCTAATCTCAGGAGCCAGGAGGACTGGTGGTGTGTTGGCTGTTAACCAGCTAACATTCAGCTGCCCCGCTGAAGTGACGCCTGGTGAGTGATCAGCTTTTGTAGAGATTGCAGCCACAGGAGCCCTATGAAGCAGTGTTTAATTTTTTCTTGCACTTAAGAGTGAAAGCTTGGTAACCCTATTTCCTAAAGGATAGTTCTATGATTTGGGCTGCTTTGCCCACCATGTCTGAGCACTCTCCTGATTTCCACCCTGGCTTCACCATTGCTTTTCCTGATTTTCTTCCCTTTTCTGTTTTCCCATCTTTACTTTTGGGCAAATGTTGATTTTTAACCGTCTATACTCTGAGCATGTTAGCATATGAAGCAGTTCCACTCTTAACACATGAATCGGCATGACTCAACGGCTTGTTTCAGGGTTTTTTAGCTTTAGATGCAGTATTTTAAGTTTCTTTTAAAGCAAGCTTGTTTGGAATGCCCAATAGAATTCAAACATTGATCAAAGACCTGCGGTGTATATAGCTGTGACTTTCTCGTTTTTAAATCAGTTGCCACTCCAAGTGACAACCCATTTATATCGTGGGATGTGATTGTTCAGAAGTAGGTTACCAGAGAAAACCAAAATGGCATGATGGTTAAGTTGTACATGTGCTAACCAAAAGGTCAGCAGTTCAAATCCACCAGGCACTCCTTGGAAACTATGGGGTAGTTCTACTCTGTCCTCTGGCTTTGCTGTGAGTCAGACTCGACTCTGGCAGTGAGTTTTGTTGTTGTTTGCATTACCGGGTTTTGAGTGCCTCCTGAGGTGAGTTTGAACCTCCAACCTTTGTTAGTAACCCTGTTTTCGACAATTTGCTACCCATATACATGAGTGGGAGGCTCCTTATGTGGTTATCCAGACTTAACTGTCAGAAGGTAGGTCTGGTGATCACAGCACAGGGACACATGGGGTCACCGTGAGCCTAATTAACTGTTTATACAGTAGGCTCCAACTTCTGACTCACAGTGACCCTGTAAACAGAATTAAACACTGCCTGGTCCTTGGCCATGCCCACAATTTTTTTTTTACGCTTAAGCCCATTCCTAATCAAATAACTGGTTTAACATGAGTAAGAGGGGAGGGTGTGGATCACGGATCAGTGCTGTAGGTCACATGTGAGTCTCATTGGAAGTGTATAGGTAGCTCGCATGGTGTAGTTCGGAGGCTAGTTTTCTCCATAAACAGTGAACAATGCACAGAGGACATAGCATTGCTTTTGGATTTTTTTGGTCACTAAGTTTGGCAATTGGAATTTGTTCTCCCGTGATGGCACAGACTACCACATTAAAAAATATATATTAAGGGCTAATAAAATACAGTCCCCACTGTCACATTAACTCAAGAGTTAAAATCTGACATAAGAAACCATTATTGTCTTAAATTCATTAGTGGTCAAAAAATTACCACAGAAGGATTGTTAGATTTTATGAAAAAGGGTAGAGGAACAAGCCCAGGCCCTGATAACCTCTGTCTTCCTGAAGTGCTTAGGAAATACTAAGATTATTTCCTGTCCTTGAGCACGGAATATGACTCAGCTGCAGTTAGACTCACAAGGACAAGGAACCATCAACGGGCCCGTGAGGTATAAAAACAATAAACAGCCCAAGATTCCCATTCTTGCATTAGCATTCAGTGTATGGAAAACAAAACTGTTGGACCAATTATGACCCTACTGACTTAAGACCCATACCAACAATACAGATTAAAGTGACAGGATCCGTTTTTTAGCTTATCTGCAGAAAGGTGAAGTTTTCAATGGTTTGGCTCATTTGTAATGTCGAATACAGATGAGAGGAACATTCCAGCCAATGCGGCTGTGGCCGCGTACTCGTCCGTTTCCCTTTTCTGTCTGTTGTGTAATTCCCTTGAATTGCGGAGACACAGTTCAGCAGCATGCGTGTCTGATTTCCTACTTCTCGCCTTTTTTTACTAAACTTCTTTACAGAGGGAACCAGATGTAAGAGTGAAAGGAGCCAGGAGTGACCACGTGACTGCTAAATCAACCAAAGGTTGGTGATTCGTATCAAGCCAGTTGCTCTTAAGGAAATTTCCTTAAGATTATAGCCAAGAAAGCCTTGTGGGGTCACTTCAGGGCATCAGATCTGACTTCATGTAGTTGAAGATGGGGTAGGGAGGGCATAACCAGATATCCTTTCAGTTTTGGGTTATTTAGGTATCCCCTCTTCCTGCTCCATTCTCTACCCATTCGCTACCCGTCCTTTACAGAGCAGGCAGTCTTAAACCTCCTGATTCTCTCCAAGATGGTATCAGAAACGCGGTTCTGGGAATTGGAGGCAGCCAGTGTTGACTAACTGGACAAAGCAACATTCTCGGTCTTGTGACACTCAGCCCTGGGGGCACTTTCTGGTGTCAGAATTGAAAGTGCTGTCGCAGCTGAGTGTCACTGTCTGAAGAAAGTCATCGGTGATTCTTGGGAGCGCCCCCTGGTGACGCTACAGTTGATAGCTTGTAATTTCCCCGACTGGCCTGCAACACAAAAATCCTTTGAATTAGAGCTCTTAAGCAGCTATTCGAGGTTTTCCCGGTATTCAGTCGAGGCACTCAAGGATAAGGCAGGCCATACTTTAGTTCTTGGAAGAGCTGCAATAGTTTCTCAGGCTGAAGTTGAATACACCTGCTGTCATTGAATACGTTCTGATTCATAGCAACCCTGTAGGATAGAAGAACTACCTTAGTGTTTCCAATTTGAACTCCCATCCTTTTGGTTGACAGTTTTATCTCTTAACCACTACACGACCAGAGTTTCTGAAGCTGAACAGTTGAGCCCAGTGTATGCATCACAAGGATCAATTTAACATACTAACGTAGCTAACATACTAACGTAGCTAAACAATTGGTGCAAAGGGGATGACCTGTACTGAAATTTCAGTTTGACAGAAAACTCACTTCCCTATCTGTCTGACATACTATCAGTTTTTTTTTAATTGAATAACTTGGCCTATTAGTAGCATAAACCACTTAGTGGTTGTAACCACTGGATTCTGATTAAGACACTTCTTGTGAAGTCTTTTTCTCCCCCGAAGTGTTCATTATTTTTGCCAAATAAGCCTCAGTTGCATTTGAATAAATATAGTTGAAACATTACCATTTTAACTGAATACAGAAGGATTTTTACACCCTGTCCACCGAGAGGTTAAACTTCAAACGAGGGTTAATGGAAAGTGAATGCCCTCCAGCATACAAGGGCAGATAAACCCTACTTCGTAACACGAAGTCTTAGCTGGTGAAGAGAATCTTGTTGAGGTTCTTTTGTAGTTCTTTCCTATTTGTTGGAGGTTTAACAATTGCCAAATAATTTATCTTTGATCAGCAGACAGTTTTTCAACATGCTCAAAATTGATGCCCACTGATTTGTGGGTGAGCAGAGAGCAGACCCCAGCCTTATCCATCATACTTTTTACTGTGCCCTACCGGCTGTCTTTTAGACAGTCAATTTTTCCTCACACAGGTACACTGACAATACCTGATAATTCAAAGGTGGTTTAACTGCACCTGGTGAGTCAGAAGAGATTTATGTTGGGTTCTTCTGAGACAGCCAAGAAAATGTTTGTGAAGACAATGTTGAGTGACTTCAGTGGGTGCCTGGGTGCCTGGATACCAGACTGCCTGACTGAGGTGTCATCGCTTGCCTCTAGTTGATTCTGACTCCTGGTGCCCTCTGACTCCACGCACGACTCCAAACACCACCCAGGGCTGTGCCATCACAGCAATTGCTATACTGGGACCCATCGCCGCAGCCACTGTGTCAGTCTGTCTTGTCAACGGTCTGCCTGTGTTTTAACTGATCCCTTTCCTTCCTGATTGACCTGTCCAAAGTGTGAGATATGTGTCAGCCACCATTCTCACTTGGTTTTCTATATGATATGGCCCACTTGAAATTTGCGATGTATTCCAAAAGCTAAGAAGCTACTGCAGTTCTCCATTCCCCAGGTGTGGCTAGGATGGAAGCCTCCTCTCCGGGCTTGTGAGGATAGTGTGGGACCACACACCTAACAAGGTACTTTGCTCTCAAAGAAATAGAATTCATAGCAGATGAGAACTATAAACAAATCTACTCTGGAGATCAGTTAATGCCTCAACCTTGCAGTGGCTTCTGCGTAATTTGTCTCATTGTGTTCTGTAGACCATTGCCCCAGGTGCAGTGATGTGTCTATGTTTGAAGTTATCCCAGGGAAGGATGCAAACATTTATTCTGACAGTGTATTCAGAAGGTGTCAGATTGCAAAACACAACAGGAAGAGATGCTTTGAAGATGTTGGAAAAGAATGTTCAACCTGGGCTTCTCAAAAGTGGGGCACTGCCCTTGTGTGGTAGGAAAGTGCTCCCACTTTTGGGAATCTCTGGTTTTTGAGAAAACATCTGGACTGGACTCCAGCAAGAGGATGATTGAATTATCAGGGTTAAGTTTGTGTTTCCAAGATCAGGACTGTCCCTGCTCTGAACGTTGGACCCCATAGACTTCCAAGTAGTGATCTTGTCCCACACTTGACCACTCTGGCCAACATTCCTTTTTGAGTCTTAACCACATCAGCAAAGGGAAGATCCCAAAAGCTTCACTTGATTGACAGTCAAGTGCCTTCCAACCAATTCTTTGTAAGATTCTCTTAAAATTATACTTTAGGTGAAAGTTTGCAGCTCAAGTTAATCTCTCACTCAAATTTATGAACATGGCCCTGATGCTGCCCTTCCCCATAAATTATAACAAAGGTCCACTCTTTGGACAGGAATGGATTGGACTTGGCAATGCAGAGTGACCATATATTGGATGCACTTTATGGTTCTATACATCTATAGGATATAATCCTGCTGACCTCTGGCTGGAGGAAGGAGAGTGGGTGGAGAGGATCGGAAAGGAGACTGTTGGGAAGATGAGACATGTATGGAGCAGAGAGGAATAGTGTGCTGTCACCGGACAGGGAGAGCAGTGGAAGCTGCATATAGGTGGGCATGTAGATTTATACGGGGATGTACATTTTCACTCAGTCATGTTAAATAAAAAAAAAAATTATGAACATGGTTTGTGGCATTGTTTGCAGTCCCCACAATGGGTGAGCACACTCCCTTGTGACCATAGGTTCCTTGTGTCTATTTGTCCAATTCCTGTCCCTTCCTGCCTTGTCCAGCTTTTGAACATAAGCTGTTCATTTGGTCTCCTGTATGTGATTGACCAGTGTTCCTCACATTTGTGGTGTAATCGTCCTATACAATAGTCTGGAAAGTGAGCTTCGAGCATGATTGCAGTTCTGGGTTAGAGAATTCTTTGTGGGTCTTCCACCTTGTTCTCTGTAACTGAAAGAATTTACATTCTCATGCCCTAGGATTCCACTGGGATGCAACCTCTGGTGGTCCACAGAAGGGTCCGAGGTGGTGCAGGAACAAAGCCAGAAGTGAGATTTCTGGAATGATGGTCTTCTGACAGTCCCCTGAGGGATGAAACTCTGGCTGTGATTTCAAGCTGGGGGTGCTTTCAGTGTTTGGAAAAAGAAAGCACTGTCATGCTTGAACTTCATAACTGGAGACAAACCATCGAATATTGAAGGCAATGCTACAGACTTCCAGGTGACTGACAGCATTTCTTACCAGCTTGAGACTCCTGGGTGTTTAGGACACTCAGCAGGTGTATTTTATGTCCTTAATCCCTCTGACTCAGTTTCCTTGAAAATGCCTCTCAGGTAATGAGAACTCAGCAGAGGTCTGCATGTGACCTCGTGCATTTGAGAACTGGTCTGGGTTATCTTGGTTGTAACCCACAAGGAAGCAGTTCCCCAAGCCTTATGTTCCCAGGGTCCGCAGCTGGGTCTACTCACAGCCTTTAGAGTTAGTTCAAAACAGCTAGTAGCATTCACGCTCCTTTTAGAAAAGCTTTCTAGTTGGATGCTGTTGTGCCCATTCCGACTCCTTTCTTGGCTGTAATCTTTATGGAAGCAGAAATCTAGGAGTTGTTCTCATGGAGCCACTGGGTGAGTTTCAGGGCCCGCTGGGGAAGTCTTCTTCCACATGTGTGACTTTGCTTTGATTTATTGGATTTATAATTTCATGTCCTTAGTGACTGGCTGACAATTGCTTTGTATTTCTATCCTGTTAAAGTAACTGAGAACTGTTTCATGGCCCAACATCAAGGCTACCCTATGGGACTGAGCAGCATGTATATTTACAAGGACATTGAGGTTAAATCTACCTCCACCTGAACTATGAAGATGAACCGTAGTTCCACCAACTACAGTGACTACCTAGTCCCTGTCAGTGGTCTCTGGAAAGAAATCCTTAGGAGACAACGGGTGTCTTTAATACGTTTTCTTTCTGAAACAAAAAATAGGATTGTCCTTGGTCACAGGTCCCAGGATTTTGAGGTGGTCTTCCATGAGCTGTATTTGAAACTTTTGCCCACATTCTGAATTAGCACCTGAAAAGATCCATTCTGTATGTCAAGTGTATATCTTTTCACTTAGATCTGTCTGAAATATAAGCTGTGTTACAATTTTGTAGTAATCTATGTTTTGGAGAACAGTTTTATTTTAACGGGTTGCAGTTGTGTCATGGGAGGCAAGTTAATGCTTGACTGAATTGATCTTTTATCAGTGATGGAACACCCAAGAATTCTCATCAGGATGAAACCAGGCCTGGACACCAGCAGAAACCTTGCTTCTACTGTGACGGTCTAGTTGGAAGTATTTTCTGTTTCTGAAGGGGGAAGTGCTTCCCTTTTGAGTCACTGTTTGAGGAAAGCCACTTGAAATCAACTGATGTTGCCTATCTTTACAGTAGTCATGTGTCTGACAGTTACATAAACACTTTAGGAAGAGATTATCTATTTGTAAAAATTGTCTTGGCTGAAATTTTGTTTCCAGTTCTTATCAACCATACTTTGAAACTACGCTGGTCTTCTGCAAGGAGGATGAAGTGGGTTGATTATGAAATCCATCTATCCTGGGAGAATAAAGTGGATTGGTCATCACTCTGCCTTCCCTTGTCTTCTACCCTGACAACTAGTGGTGATGGTGGCTGACTTGTTCCTCTTTCTCCTGACCACAGGTGAGCATGGCCACCTACCCATAGAGTACCCCAACAGAAAGCCAGTACCTGCAACTGGGACTGAGGAAGTAAGATCTCAAATGTAGGCTATAGAAATTTGACAGCTGGTGAAGACTGGGTAACTTTTTTATCATGGTGAACTGTTCAACATTTTCCCATGTGCAGTTCAGTAACATTAATTAATTTGGCCAATATGTTGTACAGCCACTATCTCCAAACTGTCCAAACTTCAACAGGACCTGATTGTTGGGTATTTTGAAGCCAAGTGAGTCCAAGTCCAAATATTCACTGGATGTAAGGTAGGGCACATGTTATTCATTCTCCCAGACCACCTGGGTTCCAGCGTCCACTTCCAGTCATGGTTTTAATTGAATTACTCAACCTAGGACACTGAGTTATGGGACATTTTTCTGCAAAGAGTAAGAGAAGTACTTCAGTATTTGAGACTGTTCCGGTGGCTAAGTCACTACAGAGTTGACTGGCAGTGGGGTTTTTTGGTGGGGGATAGTGCTGTAGTTCTGCTCTCCAGCTACCAATTTAGAAAAATGGGCTTTGCAAGAGATAAGGTCCCAGTGACATGGACTTGGAAGAGTGGAGATGCAGACACTGACTGCAGATTCTGGTGTGTGATATGTAACCTTGCTATGTTCTAACAGTCCTCAGTGGATTTTTGTGTCCTGCAGCCTCTCAGTTCTAATGAACCATGCTGACCTTTTTGTTGAGCTAAATAAATCTGCTTTCTTGAATGCACGTGATTTTTTTTTCCTGAGTGTTCAGTGAAGGCTTACACAGTAGCCGAGGTTCCCATTCAATTCTGCAACCACAGCTTGTCCAGTGACATTGGTTACATTTTTCCAAAGAGGTCAGCCTTCTCATTTGCCCTCTGGTTGTTTGCATTCCCAGTCCTTTGACTTTCCCTGCTTCTTTATTATACTGTTTTAAAGTAATCCTTGAACTTTATTTCTCTTTTTTTAAGGAGCACAGTACCTATGGGTGATGTTACTTTTGAGACAGTTTTTTACTTAGCTACAAGGTGAGCCAATCGGCTTAGGGTTTGAGTATCTCAGGGCAACAGCCTAGGATTCATCTTGTCCAGTAGGTCTGGATTTGGCTCTTAGGAATTTGAGGCAGTTGCCTTCAGGAATCCTCCGTGATTGTTGGGTTGTTGGTTAGGTTACTAGCCACAGTGAAATACACTATCACCTCCCACTGGACATCTACCAGCAACACCCCTCCCCATCACCTTATTCCAATCCATCTGTCAACGGTGGGATAGAATTTCAGAGGTAGCTTGGGATGGCAGCTGAATCCAGTGTCCCAGTGGTCACAGCATCCCAGGTTCTAATCTCTTTATCACATCTGGGAGCAAGGATGTCTGCGACTAGAAAGTTTTGGTGTTACAAAGTACTGAAGAAATGGAAGCTGGTTCACTTCAGAATATTAGAGTTTACACCACTTGGGTGCGAACTGAAAGGTGGTCAGTTCAAACCCAGCAGCCACTGTGGGAGAATAATAGGACAGACTGGAGATTTAGGAAACCCTATGAGGCCATGCACCCCTGTCACATAGGGTCTCTGGTCAAATCAAGAGAAAATAAATCTTCATATATTGGCAAGGAATTCAGAGACCATTGGAGTTGAAAATTACAAGAGGCACCAAGTGAAAACTGAGCTGGAAACAGGAGGCTGCGGAGTGACAAGTATGGGTGGGGGGCCATCTAAAAAGGGGTGGTTCCTGGTTGGTGCAAATAGGTAATACACTGAAAGATTCAATGGTGTTGAGTCTATGCAGGTGCCTGGTGATCTACCTCTGGAAAAACTGCTGTTGAAAGCCCTTTGGGGTGCAAATCTACTCAGACACATGGGATTGATACAGTAGATGGCAACAAATTTGGATTTCTTCCTCTATAGGGTGCTCCCTGCACCCTTAGCCTTGGGAAGGCCTTTGCATAGGGGGATCCCCCACAGCAAGCAGGCTATGAACAGGTTGGCCTTAATACAACATTTTGACATTCAGGACATAAAGAGTAACACAGTGACCACTCTAAATGCCATTCCAGAAAAAGTCCAAAAATTGTTTTGAAGAGTGACCTAGGTGCTGGTGTTAGTGCATAGCTTCCCAAGGAGCGTACTTCTGCAGGTAACTAGTGATATTCAATAAGGAGGTAGGTAGCACTTTTCTAGGGTGACTACACCCTTGACTTCCCTTGAACTTTTCAGGTCATTCAGATGTCATCTTGAATGCCTCGAGCAAACTGATACCCATGATTTTTTGCTGTGTCTTAAAGCAGCATTGTGTCCAGTGAAGCAGAGGAGGTAATCCAAGGTTCATGACAAAGAGCAAATTCTCGGTCATGATCACCATTGTCATGACCATGAAATGAAAATAAGACACTGATTCAGAAACCACACAGAGCCAGTCAATTAGAAAGTTACCACATGCTGAATATTCTTGTATCCAACACCTGGAAGAGAAAAGGGAACTATTCCAGTGACCCCTGAGGCCCCTTAATGCACCCCCTGCAAGTCACCACACCCTCCCTCCAAAAGCAGCCACCATTACTTCTGAAATCTCTGGGTGTCTGGTTTCATCCTGCAAGTACACATTCCGAGGCACCTGTGCTTGTCCTGTCCATCTAAATATGTCTTGAGTTTTCACCTCCTAGTTACTCTGTATCCTGGTCTCAATGGGTTGGGGACTGGAACTTTGTAGTCCATAGGGTTTTCGTTGCCTGGCTTTTGGAAGAAGATCTCCAGGCCGTTTTTCCTAGTTTACCTCAGTCTGGAAGCTTCCCTGAAACCAAGTGAGCACCATAGCAACAGGCAAGCCTCCATGGGCAGACGGGTGGCTGCGCTCATGGGGTGACTTGGTGGGCAATGGAACCCACTTCTCCAGTATGAGAAAACCGTTGCCAGCAAGATGATTCTGATTCATATCGACCCTGTTGGACAGAGGAAAACTACCATAGAATTCACAAGGAGTAGCTGAAAGTGGCTGACTTTTTAGTGAGCAACTAAACTCTGAACCACGGCGACACTAGGGCTCCGCGACTCCTCCAGCATATGACACAAGAATCCCAACGCTAAGTCCCACTGCTCCCACGGTCCTCTTAGCCAGATAAATAGTTGTGTTTTGAAAAAAAAAAACTCCCAGATTCTTTTTGGAAGCCCTGGCAGCGTAGTGTTACGAGCTCGGCTGCTAACCGCAAGTCGGCAACTGGGATCCAGGCTCTTCTTAGACATCCTACGGTGCAGTTCTACTCCGTACCGATTAGGTTTGCTGTGAGTTGGAATCGATCAGACCGTAACCAGTTTTGTTTTGTTTTTCCTTCAGGTGTTTTACTTCAGAAGGTATAGCAGAGAGGCTGGAGTGGCAGCAGGACTAGCACATCTGATGCTAATCTTTGACTCAGGAGACAAGTGACGCTTCCTCTCCCCCGAAGTCAAAGGGGCAGCCAGATTGACCTAAGTGTTGGCTATTTTAGGATGTGGAATAATATGAACCCTCAGTTTAAACAGACATGAGATGGTAGAGGGGAGAGGAGTCCAGTGGCGTGGATGTGTATTCAAAAAGTCTAATGGATGGATGCAGATCAATAACCCAAATTTGAGCTGAACTCAAATTAGCTTCATCCTGAAGTCTGCAGACAACTTCCTCTCGCAGGCATTAACAGGAGATGTGCGTTTCCAGTTTGGCCACAAGGAGGCGCCACGAGCTAGGCCGTTCAGGGCAAAGCTCAGCCTGAGCCGCAATGAACGTTTCCTCATCCTGGCCACTAGGGGGACACAGGCGACCAAAAAGACAAGGCTGTGAAACGTGTGCTGTGGTGGTTTGTGAACGCTTCTGCCAGAGTCTTGGGTTCCAAGCCTGACACCACCATTTGCCAACTGCCCTCGAATAGATTCCTATTCATGGCGACCCTTGCCTCTAAGATCTTTGTGTCATTTTCTCTATTTACAAAATTTGGCCTTTGTATAGTATTTATACACAATAATACTTCGTTGTCCTAACCACCATGATGTTAAAATGGCCCCCGTGGCTTCCAGTTTGACTAGACGATCTCTGCTACTTGCGTCCAGTGTAACTCCCTCTTCCCAGAGTGCTGTCTGCAGAAGGTGGAACGACCTATGAGGAAGTGAAAACCAAAAACGTTCCTGAAACGAGTCTGCAGAATGCAGCCACACGGGTTTTTCTTTCCCACCCCCTCCTCAACCCTTCAGGATGTTAAGATGCAACAAGGTGAATTTCCAAGAGCCAGAACGCAGGATATAGCCTTTCCCAAGGCTTTTGTTGTTGCTGTTATTTTTAATTCTACTTTTTTGCTAACTAAGTAGATGCATTTAATGAAGTGCAGTTGATTGCAGAGTTTCAAAATAATTCTTAAAAGATAGAAATTAGTAAGTCTGATTCTTCAAGGCACTAGGTAGTTACCTGCAGGACCTATGTTTGTTTGTAGGGGAAAAATACTGTTGCTGTGGAGTCAATTCCAAATCATAGCCACCCCACAGGACAGAGTAGAACTGCCCAAGAGCATTTCCAAAAAGAGCCTGGTGAATATGAACTCCCTAGATGAGATGGATCGACACAGTAGAGGCAATAACGGGCTCAAACATGAGGAAGATTATGAGGATGGTTCAGGACCAGGCAGTGAGTGTTTTGCATTGTTCTCCACAGGGTTGCTTTGAGTTAGAAACAATCTAAATGTCCCCTAATAGTGCCACTACCACATCTTGCCTTTGCCTTTCCCTATCACCTTGTCTATGATGTGTCTCAAGCTGCTTCCTCCCTGAGAGGGGATTTAAGACCTGCCCAGGTCCCAGGCCCTCTCTCACAAATTTCTACTCTGTGTTGATTCATTCAATCATTCACCAAATAGAAAAGTAATTGAAGCCAATAGGTGCTGAGGACCCAGAGCAAAGAGAATACCTCTTATTCTTAAGTTTCCTATTTCGGTGGTGGTGGAAAGACAGTCAACAAACAAACTGCCAAAGACAAAAACCCAACAAGTAAGAAAGTTGGTTTTATTCTGACTTTTGCAACACAAGACACTGTAGGTGGTACAAAGGGCTAACACTGTGAGCCATCACAAAAAGACTAGAGGTTGAGGGGACTGACCATCTACTTCCAAAACAGCCCCCGAAAACCCTGTGGAGCAAAGCTCTATCCTGAGACATGTGGCCTTCCCAAGAGGCAGAGTCAACCAGATGACTTCTTCTTTTTTTGTTTTTAACTGTAATAGAGATAGCACCCTAAATCCAAAGATCAAAGTATGTCAGCCAGGTGGTTTTGCCTTAGAATGTTCTAGGAAAAGTAGACCAAGTTTAGGTGGGATGATTAACAGCTGGGATGGCTTTTGCAATCAAAGGAAGCCTCCATCAGTCAACAAAGCAGGAAATGCTTCTCTTTGTGTCTGCCTGGTTTCAAGGTTCTAAACTCCGCTAATCATTCAGGAGACAAAGAATGGGGAGTTGGAGGGCCTGTGTCTGGGCTTGTCAGCAGATTCAGGAAAAAGGGGAAAGGTCAGTCTTTGCCCTGGTCAGATAAAAAACAGGTCCTGACTTGGATAGGAAGAAGCTTTATTGAGAAAAGAGCACTGGTGGTGCAGTGGTTAAGTGCTAGGGCTGTTAATCAAAAAAGTTGGCAATTCGAATGCACGCACTACTCCTTGGAAATGCTATGAGGCAGTTTTCTGCTCTTTCTTTTAGGGTTGCTATGAGTTTGAGTCAATTCAACTGCAACAAGTTTATTTTGGTTGTTCAGAAAGAGAAGGAAAAAAAGTTGTAGTCATGGAGGAGGGGAGGTACTCTCTTCTGACTATATCATTTGCAAGCGTGTCAGTGAGTTGACAAGGACAGAAAAAAAAAAAAAAACACATGTGGGGGTGAGGTGAAAGGGAGATATCACCGGATACTAAAATGCAGTGTTTTGCTCTGAGGTCAGCCTGTTCTCCCGGAAGGCCCCCCAAAGAGTGTGTCATGTACTGTGGTGGCTTGCAGCTTGCTACCATGTTGGAAGCTTCTGTGCTGCTGGATATTTCAGGCACAATCAGGGTTCATCAGGTGGACAAGCGAACCTTCACAAAGACAGAGTAGGAAGAAAGTCCTGGAAGTATATTTCCAAAGATCAGCAGTGAAAATCCTATGGATTAAACAGGACGTTGTCCTAAAAGCAGTAGATGTGTCGGAAGTCACTCAGGATACACCATGACCTCAACAATGGACCCACATCAACACTGGTGAAGACGACATGGGCCAGGACACATTACATTTTGTTGTACATGGGGTTGCCATGTGTCACAGCCATCTCCATAGCAACCAGCAACAGCAGTCTGTCTGCTCAGGCAGAGGGGACCCAGAGTTCAGTGACTTGGGGAAGGAGAGAAGCTTAACCACAATGGGGTTAAGCTGATTGTTGAGTTTCTCACTGATGAGACCAGGAATGGAAATCTGTGTCTGGACCTCTCTGGCCATGTCATTAAACAAGGGGGCATCAGGAGTCTTATGTAAGTCCTGTGAAGGGTGGCTCTTTGTCATGGAAGCCATTTTCCTGAAGAGAAAGGTTTGGAGGGCTTTCCCCAGCCACCTCTGTTTTCCAGTATCTCCGGGTTTGAGTAGAATTCACCATAACACCTGGTCATTAGGTAAATGATGGAGTCACGGGCAGTCCACGCAACTCCTCAGAACATGGTCAGGACACCAAGACAAGAGCCAGAAAAAAAAAAATCACAACTACAAGTTTTCTAAGGTAAACACAGACAGGAAAGGGTGGCAGAGGTCTTTTCACTTGATTTCAACAGGAAAAATCAGCCTCTTATTTTTAATTTGTATTTGTCCTTAAGGAGCTCTGGTGGTGCAGGGGATCAAGTGCTCAGGCTGCCAACCAAGAGGTCTGCCACTGGAACCCACAAACAGCTCCTTTGGAGAAACATGTGACAGTCTGCATTTGTGAGGATGACAGCCTTGGAAACTATGGGGCCATTCGCTTCTGTCCTATAGGGTCACTATGAGTCAGAATTAACTCGAAGGCCACAGGTATTTGTCCTTACAGATAAACCAGCCAAGAGAATACAGTCAAGTTTCTATTACATCAGCAGTTGCTCAGAAGATGCAAAAACCGACTGCAGCACTTTTCACAATAGCAGAAAGTGGAAACAACCCAAGTGGGCGTCAGCAGATGATGGGATAGACAACAAATGGTGTATTTATACGACGGAGTCTGTACAAAGGTGCTCCTGATCCATGCTGGAACGGGGGTGATCCCTGAGAATGTCATGCTGAGTGAAACAAGTTCAGATGCAGAGAGAAATATTGTATCATCCCACTGGTATGAAATACCCGGAAGGGACAAATGTCTAGAGACCAAAGTCTGTTAGTGGTTCCCAGGGGCAGGTGGGAGTCATTGCTTGGGGGACACTGAGTGTCTGTCAAGGCTGACGGGAAAACGCTGGCAGTGGAAAGTGGTCACGCTTGCACGTGATGACCGTTTTAGTCATGTCACGTTGCTGAAAGTACACATAAACATGTTGAAATGGCAAATATTTTGTTAAATATGTTTTTAGCATAATTAAAAAAAAAGAAAAAACAAACCTGAAGGGTGCCTGCTGTCCCCACAGGGTTTAACCAGCTGAACCTGATAAAGATCTAGGACTTTCCAGTGATCTTGGAAACCAGATGCTAGGCTCCTGCTCACCTTGACCTTTTAGACCTAAGATTTAACAAACATGTTCCTGCTGGTCAAAGAGTAACCTGTTTTTAAGTTGTGCCAGAAATATGTAGAACAAAACATTTAGCAGTTCAATTTTTTTTTTAATAGGTAAAATTGAGTGACATTGGTTAAGCTCAGCATGTTAGATAAGCATTACCACTATCTCTTTCCAATTTTTTCTGTCATTCTTAGCAGAATCTGCCTGCCTCCAAGGTAAGACTTCTCCCTTCCCCTCTGCACCACTCCAGGTAACTGGCAATAAGCTTTGCTCTCTGCACATTTGCACGGAGGGCAGGTCCTCCGTTAGCAGAACCACCAGAACCCCCCCATTCTGATACTCAGTACCTTGACTTACCCTCGAAGGACACTACTTGGTGAAAACCTTCACTGACGTGTATTCCTGTTTCTGGGAAGTTGGTGGACTTAGTAAACCTTTCTTTCTTTTTACTTTTTAAAATATTGCTTTAGCTCTGGTGATCTTTGCCTCGGAGTGGTGATAATAGTTAATGGTTTTGCTACAAAGGAAAGGTTAGCTCTTCAAGCTGACCCAGAGGAGTTGCAGAAGAAGAGCCTGGTGACCTACTTCCAAAAAAATCAGCCTCTGAAAACCCTGTGGGACACAGTGCCACTCTGACAGACACAGTGTCAACAGGTGTTAGGATCAACTGCATGGCAAGTGGGTTAGCCTACTGAAGATTTTGTTTCCTGTGTTTGTTGTAATCCCATCCCTCCACAATGTAAAGTCAGTTGGAGGAAGGATTTTGTTTTAGTCTTTGGTCATACACTGTTCTGTCCTCAGCAACTGAGGCTCAAGTCCAGCACCCATCTGTGGGTTTGTTGTTCTGTGGTGCCTTGTGTGGTGCTGTGAGACTGTAAGCTATGGCACCCATATTTCAGGTACTAACAAGGTTCCACATGGTGAACAGGTTCCAGTGGAGCCTCCAGACAAAGTGAGACTAGGAAGAAAGGCCTGGCAATCTTCTTCCAAACAGTCATCCACTGAAAACCCTACAGACCACAGTTCTGTACTTACACATACAAAGGTTGCCCTGAGTCAGAACCCACTTGAGAGCAACTGGCTTGGTTACTAATCTTGTGGTCTTTGTTTTTGTCTTTGATATGGCCATTAGGGGGTAGGCAGTGCAGATCATGTACACTCCACATTGCATTAACAACAAAAGAAAAACCTGCACTGCCACTGAGTTGGTTCTGACTCTTTGTTACCCTATAGAACAGAGTAGAACTGCCCCATAGACCTTACAAGGAGGGCCTGGTGGACTTGAACTGCCAACTTTTTGGTTAGCAGCTGTAGCACATAACCACTAGCCACCAGGGTTTCTGTAGACTGGACATTGCAAGCGCAAATGCACAGAGACCCTGTAGGGTTTCCAAGGGTGTAAATCTCTATGGAAGCAGCAAACACACTAAATTTATTCCCTTCAGCTTTTCATTATTTCCGGGCTTTACTGGAGACAGAAACTCACATATAAATCATATTTTTTTAACAGATTTTATTTTTCAGAGCAGTTTTAAGTTGACAGAAAACACGTGCAGAATATAGAAACTCAAATATATGTATATATGAATAGAGTGTATGTCTATATACGTATAATTTTTTTTAACCTGATTTCTTGCCCACACAATATATAGGCTGTTGGAGGGTATCAAGGATAAAAAGGTGAAAACCTGGACAGTGCACACAAGGAAGTCTGAGAAAGTATTCCAACCTCCCGCAGTTCATTCCTCAATTGCTAGTTTCCTCCAGTGTCTTTATTGTCTGTTATTAAGCTTCATGGCTGAAATAGCTTGTAAAGCTTTCTCCTAGGTTCTCACCTGCCATTACTAAAAGCAGTCACTTGTTTTTGTTTTTCAAATATGAAATTATCACAATACGGAAAGCATTTTCACCTGCCTTCCCTCAGCTTCCAAACAGGCCTCCCAGGCTTGGGAGTTCAGTGAGCTTCTGTTTATTTTAGCAGATTTTATTTTTTTTTCAAGCAGTTTTTGATCTGCAAACAAATTTTGCACCAAGTTCAGAGTGCTCATAGAGCTCCTTCCTCCTGCTCAGATTTCTCCTCGTGTTAACATCTTTCATTCAGGTGATACGAATGTTAGAACTGACAGAGCAGTATTCTACATTAGGATGAGCTCAAGTCCATAGTTTGGATCAGGGGTCACTCTTCACACTGCCCAGTCCTCTCGTTGCTGGAAAAGCCCCAGCGTTTGGCTACCTGCAGCCAAAAGCCAGTCCCCGAGACTGGAGCTTTGAGGTGAGATCAAAGGTTTTATTTCTGTGCCTCCAGCAGCACAGGGGACAAACATGATTTTCATTTTCAGGGCCTGTCTGAATTTGTCAGGCAAGGTCACGTGCAAATGCAGAGAACACTGAGCAGTCAGGGAGGGGAGGCCTACAGGGTAGAGGTGGGCTAGGTGGCAGTCATCCGGGTGAAGGCGCTCCATCGCAGGCCATCACCAGCCATCTGGAAAACAAAGTGGCCCTAGATGTCATCTGGCCAGCAATCTGAAAGAAGAATGCTCAAACACAAGTTATCTTCCTGTCCTCCCCACCTCCTGCTTGATTCTTTTATCATTGGTTTTATCAAGACAAGAAGAGTCATTCCTTGCCTATAGTTGGCTAAATCTATAGTGGCGTCTGAGAGCGCCACCCTTAATATTGCCACGTGGAACGTGAAGGTCATGTCTTCCCTGCGTGTTGGGGGTGACATAAAACAATGCCTCTCAGGCCCTCAATCTCAGTTCCCTTCTCCCCTTAGCTCTTCTCAGCCTCCATTTGCAATGAGTTTCGACCAATGGATAACGTCTATCACAGCATCCCGCAGAATGACTTCCCTGCCGCAACATGCCCTGTGCTCCACCAGTGTTTCCTTCTCCTTCCTCGTTTGCTTTGATTTTCAGTTGACAGATTCACCCTTCTTTTTTTCAGTTAATATTTTTGAGTGTCTGGTGCCCTAGATGCTGTTCGAGGCACTGGGGATGCAGCCTGGGAAAAAACAAACTCATCCTTCCCTCACCGAGCTCCTGTTCCAGTAGCAGACACAGTGAAGAGTAAGCCAGTGAGTTCCTAACAGAAGCCAGCAGTGCTCTTTCAGTGGTAGAATCGTCACCTATGAGGGAGAAATAGGGTCTCTCTCCAGCCAACTTGCTGCCCAGGCGGCTGCCACCTGTTTGTATCCGGAGCTTTGCATGTTGCTACGATGCAAACAGATTTCAGCCCAGCTTGCAGACCTAAATGGACTAGAAGAAAACTCGGGGGGGGGGGTCTGCTTCTGCAAGGTCACAGCCCTGAAATCCCTGCGGAACACAGTTACACTCCAACACACACGGAGCTGCCCTGCATCCTGCAAAGAAGGGAATTTGGATCAAACTTTCCCCTCCCCCGGCCGCTGATAAAGTTTGACAAAAAAAAAAAAGGTGGGTTTAGCATACATTAAGTGATTTCCAGAAGAGTTGGAATCTTCACAAAAGAAACTCTTACAAAGAACTTCTGTCACCGCCCAGATAACCTTCAGGGTTAAAGTGGGTGGGTGAGGAGTGGGAGGGTGGAAAGTCCAAGCTGATTACAATCTCAATCAGGTCTATCTACTTGCAGATGAAGACCTTTCCTTCCTAAAGAAAAATTCCCCTTAGGCCAAGCTCTTTGTGCCTCTTCTGCTTTCTCCCTAGTACCACCTTAGTGTATGGAATCTCGCTTCTTAAATTTACATATGTGAATTTAATTCCTTCCATCCTGATTCCGACTGGGCATCCTTGTTGGCTGGCTTAAGGTGAGGCTAGGGCTTGGCTCTAGGAGACAAAGCTGCGCAAGGACAAACCAACCACCATCCTCTGGAAGCTCAGTGGGTAGAGAAGCCACAGTCCTTGTTCGTTCACGATCCAAACACGCAGGGTGCATTGCATGTCGGAGTGTCAGAGTAGAAGTGCACTCCACAGGGTTTCCTAGGATGTGACTTTCAGAAGTAGATTGTCAAAGCCTTCTTCCAAGGCACCTCTAGATGGGTTTGAACTGCCAACCTTCTGGTTACTAGCCCAGTGCTTAACCACTGGCCCCACCCAGAGACTCAGACAGATAACAAGAGAACTGCTAAGTAAAAGCCTGGAAGCATGCAATGAAAAAGCCACCATCAGAGGACCTAGGTCAGTTTCCTGGAGAAGATGCCTTTGGGGTAAGAGCGGAAAGATGCGTAGGAGTCAGGGTAGGATTGGGATGGGAGAAGGGCAAGAAAAAGAAAGGGAGACAACTGCAAAGAGCTTGCAGAATCCTTGAAAATACATAAATGCATAACATTTCCTGGAGTCCAGCAGGTGGCAGGAGAGGAGTGGGCAGGTTAGATATGAATCTGGGTGGCTGGTTAGGCACAGGTCATGTGTGCTGACCTTCAGCCACCTTGACGAGGACTAAACCAAGCTCTGGCAACCCTGATGCCAGAGTGGATAAGAGCTAGGGCTGCTAACCAAAAGGCTGGCTCTTAAAATTCGGTAGGGGTTCCTCGGAAACTATTGTCCAGCTATACTCTGTCCTGTAGGGTCATTGTGAGTTGGAATCAACTGAAAGGCAAGGTTTTTTTTTTTTTAAAAAAAAAAACAAACAAAAAACGATGTGTTTGGAGACCGGTTTCTAGACCAGGGTGCACCTGATTTCTGTTCTACTCATTTCTGGCCATTGTTCCCTCAGGCAAAGCACTTCATCTCAGGTCTTTAACCACATAAGTCAAGAAACTAGAGCTAGTCCTTAGAACAAACCCACTAGAAAGCAGGGCAAAGGGAATCGACACGCAGTCCACAAAAGAGGAAGTGTAACGGACCCAAATACATTTATTGGGGGGGTGGCAGTCAACCAAAAGGTCAGAGGTTCAACAGATGCCTCTAAAGAAAGTCCTGGCAGTTTACTTTTGAAAACATCAGCCACTGAAAACCCCATGGAGCCCAGTTCTAGTCTGATTCCCACACAAGTTACCTTGAGTTGGGATAGACCGGTGGCAATTGGTAAAGAGCAAAGTAGACAACACCAGCCTACTGTGGGGGCACCAAATGGCCTGTTCACTCCCACGATCATTTGTATTGACTAAGCACTTACTATGTACCTAAGACAGCACTAGGGACACAGCCGGAAGCAAGGCAGACAGGGCCCTCAGTCTCAGCGTGATCAGTCCAGAGCAAGAGACCCTGCAAGAGTCCACTTGTTCATCATGGTTCAGCTATTACTCTCCCTTAACTCCCTGGCACTGGGGTATAGAGCTCCCTAGGGAGACTCTCTGCTCCGAGAGGGTGTTCAGTTCAAAGTTACAGGTGGTTAAGTACCCAAGCTGAGAAACAAAACAGCTTCAGATGTTGATGAGTGCTATGAAGAAAACAAAACACTTACACAGGAAATATTTAAGAGTAGGTATGTTTATAGAGGTCAGCATTCATGTGTGGTTCCCAAGGCACGAAAGGAGCCCTGATAGTGCAGTGCTTAAGCACTCAGCTGCTAACCGGAAGGTCAGTGGTTTACACTCTCCAGCAACTTTGTGTGAGACATGCAATCTGCTTCCCTAAACATGACAGCCAGGCAAACCCTACAGGGCACTTCTGATCTGTCATATGGGGTTAGTCTGAGCTGGAACTGACTCAACAGAACTCAACAACACTCAGTGAAATAAATGAAGTCCTGATGCAGGCTAACATGTGCGTGAAACTTGAAATCACCATGCAAAGCAACAGCCAGTCACAAAAGGACAAATACTGTGTGACCTCACTTCTGTGAGAGAAGCAAAAAGGCAGAAACTAAAGGTTATCAAGAGGGAGACAAGAGGAAAGAGTGATAAGATTACAGCCTAGGAAACTCTATGCTGCAGTTGTACTCTGTCCTAAAGCGTCACCATAGGGGTCCCTCTGGTGCAGTGGTGTTACTGGAAAAGTTCTGGAGTTCTGCTATCTGCTGCAAAGAATGAATTTACTGAGACAGGAGCTTTTGGGGTGAGATCAAAGGTTTTATTTGCAAGTCAGCATTGCAAAGCACCAGGGAGATATTCTCATCCTCAGATGCTGTCCAAACTGGTCAGGCAGTCTTGAGTATTTAAAGAGAAAGACCACATGCAGGTGTTGAGAACAACGTGGGCCAGTTGGGGCATGCTGGGGTCAACAGAGTGGGGGCCAACTGGGCAGAGGGTTCAACTGAGTCGAGGTCGCTGCACAATCTCTCCGGCCAACAAGGAAAACAGAGTGGTTGTGGTAGTCGTTATCTGGCTGATAATCTAGAAGAATAACGCTCAAACACCAGTTACTTTTCCATCCTCTGGGCCTCCTGCCTGTTTTTTTATTGTTGGTTTTATCAAAACAAAAGGAGTCATTTATTTTCTATAGTTCACTGAATCTGTGGTGGAGCCTACAGAGGGCCCCACCCTAGGGTCCCTGCCTGAGGCTTGTGCAGTGTGGAGGTCATGTCTTTCCCTGTGTGTTACAGGTGATCTGAAACAGTGTCACCCAGGTCCCCTTGCCCCTGACATGGAGGGTATCTCAGCCTCTGGTTTAAATGGCACGCAACAGCAACAGCAGGGGTGGCAGGAAGGAGGGAGAATCGAAAACACAACATGTAGGGGACCCAAGATTTAAGAGTGATGGGAGAATTCAAGAATGGTTCCTGGTGACGGCTCACCTACATGATAAACTAGTTGTCACTCAGTTGTATGTGGGATGACTATAGAAACTGGCAAATGTTTTGTTACCGATATATTTACAATTAAAAACAAAACAGGAAGAGCATAGCAAGTTGCTGGTTCTATGTGAGCCAGAGTGGCAGTGAGGGTGTCTTTAAGGAAGTGACAACCTAGCTGAGACCAGGAGGAGGAGGACAGTTAAGAGAAAGTCTTCTTTCTCCCAAAAGCTTGGAACTTTCCTGGAAAAGGAAGGACGGTGAGCGAGGAATGGAGTCGTAAAGATAAACGCTGGGGTTGGGTCACACTGGGCTTTGAGGGATCATTCTAAATACTCCGGGAACCCATATAAGGAAGGAAATCTTATTTGTGTTATGACACCTTCATTGTCCACTCTGTGGAGAGTAGAGCTGGGGGAGCGAGTTGAAAACCAGTCACCCTGGAGTTGATTCCTGCTCACAACTCAAAACTGCCCCCATGAGCAGTCAGATTGTAATCTTTGCAGAGGCTGGCCACCACGTGATTCTCCTGTAGTGTGGCTTGTAGGTTCAAACCACAGACTTTTCTTTCGGTTAACAGTTAAACATTATACCACCAGGGTTCCTTGGAGGGTAAGTACTGGGAGCAGTATGGAAGTGTGATTCCGCTGGCTGATTTCTCATTCCAAGGAGCCTCTGTGTGGACTCGAACCTCCAACTAACTTTGTCAGTCGGCAGTGAGCTAAAACATGAACCTAAACCAAACTCATGGCCATCAAGTCGATTCCAACTCACGGTGACCATATAGAGAGAGTAGTACTGCCCCATAGAATTTCCAAGGAGCATCTGGCAGATTTGAGCTGCTGACCTTCAGGTTAGCAGCTGTAGCAGTTAACCACTAGGCCACCAGGAGTGAGCTAACCATTAACAACTTGTACTATCGGGGACTCTGGATTATGGGATACCTATTCATAGATGCCAGTTGCTATTACTATGGTTCCATCCTAATGATCATTGTTGTTGCTGATCTCTGACCTTCTTGGGGAGCCCTGGTGGCACAGGGGTTAAGCACTCAGCTGCTAACAGAAAGATTGATGGTTTGAACCCTGCAGCTGCTCTGCAGGAGAGGGGCAGTCGGCCTCTGAAAGACCAATAGCCTCAGACACCCTGTGGTGCAGCTGTGCTCTGTCCATCATTATCCTTCACAATAAGCGTTTGTTTCCATCTCCCTGGTGGGGGAGCTCAAGTTTTGACCACCAAGGTGAATGTCAAAGTCAAGGAGCTAGTTGGGATCGCAGGCATGATTGGAATCCAGACCTCTGTAGCTCCCAGTGTTCTCCTCAAATCACTCATTACACTGAGCATTTCCATGTTCAAACCCCAGCTGTTCCTACCCCTTGTGTCCACTCTAACATATTGAAGGGTAAAACATATTGAAGTTTAGTAAAGCAAAAAGGACATTTTATTCGGCCCTTATTCAAAAAAAGCAAAATCAAGGAACAGAAAACCATGCTGCCAGAACCAGGAATGACTGACTCCAAAGAAACTTATCACAGAATCATCATATATTAACATTACAAACGGGCCAAGCCATTGAAAGCTTTATCTTGTCACAGATTGGCTAGAAACTGTGGCCCTATATTTTGAATTCTTTCTTAATCAGTGAGGTGGGGTTTGTAATCATTAGTACAGGTTTCAGCGACAACAGTCAGGTGACTCTTCACTGAGTGCTAACAAAAGAAGAGAGGAACATGCATGGGTCTTTCATGTTGGTTTATGAGCTAATGTGGACGAGTCCGTAAAAGATGTTTTCCAAGATTGTCCTAGATATTGTCTTTTATATCTCAGGACCCAGTTCATGTGCCCTTCTGAGTCCCTGTCAGTCCAGCTGTAGCTGGGTCACATTCTAGGACAAGGAATAATGGATCTTGTCTTATCAGTCACCTTTAAGGTCAAAGAAAAACTCAAAAGGCTTTGTGGGATTACATCTGTAAGGCTAAAGCATTTACAAACATCTTCACTCTTCTTATCTTGTCATCAAAATTGCCTTCCAAACGGTCACTGCAGCATCAAGGAATTATTCTAATTGATAAAAAATGAAAACATTCAACAATTCAACTATCTGTTGTGGGGATTCATTCAATTTCGATAGAAGCATAGTCGGGGTAGCCCTTAAGCCATCAAAACACATTTTAAGAGGGGAAAGGAAGACACGGTGCTTACGCAGACACTGTGCTTCTGTTAAGATGGAGAAATTCAGAAAGCGTTCACGGTGATGGCTGAAGAATGCAACAAAGGTCATTCATGTCACTGAAGTAGGCATGTGTTGCTGTTAGGTGGCTGCTTCATTTGGTTCTAACTTAACAGCAACTGTGTGTACGTATCCGGGATACACTGCCCGGTCCCGCATCACACTCAGCCATCGCTACAGGTCACGTCAGCCACTGTGTATTCAGTCCATCTTGCTGAGGGTCTTCCTGTTTCTCTCTAACCCTCCACTTTGCAGTATACAGTGTCCTTTTCTAGAGTCTGGTCTGAAACAACTCAACAGCAATGCTTCTTTTGGTCCTTTCTCCTCTGCCCCCCAACATGTACAAAGCTTCCTTTGGATGCTGGTAGAAATGGCAACTGTTTTGTTACCTATATACTTACCACAATAAAAACAGCACGCATTTTCAAAAAACTTATTGACAGATGTGAGTACCCAATATAAATATTTACCTGAGCAGGCCTAAGACACTGAGATGAAACAAAGCAATGTTACCAGCCTTGCAATGTCTGCAAGTTTGTATTTACTTTTTAGTTGAGGTTTTTTTCTTATTTTGATGAACGTATACATAGCCAATGATGTAGCATTTCAACAACTTGGAACTTATCATTTTTCCCACTCCCATCTTCCTGCTAGATGGAAGGTTCTAAACCTCAGCGTAGTGACGTTTGGGGCCTGCTAATTCTTTGTCGTTGGGAGACTGTCCCGTGTATGAAGCCGACCTGGTGGCTTGATGATTAAGCGTTGTGCTGCTGACTGAAAGGTCGGTAGTTTGAACCTACCAGTAGCTCCGCTGAGATAACGATGTGCCCGACTGCTTCCGTAACGATTACAGCCTTGGTTCTCTTTCACATAGGTCAACTATGAGTGAATCGATTAGCAGCGGACTACCCACATGCCCAGGCACCAGCAAAGTGCCCATTATCTCTTAGTCACTCAAATAATATACTTACAATATTTTAAATGAGTAAATATTATTACCAAAAAAAAACCTGTGACGCCATCAAGTCAATTCCGACTCATAGTGACCCTAAAAGGCGGAGTAGATAGAACTGTCCCATGGTGTTTCCAAGCAGCGCCTGGTAGATTCCAACTGCCTAACCTTTTGGTTAGCAGCGGTAGCACTTAACCACCACACTACCAGAAATTCAAACCAAACCCAGTGCCTTTGAGTCTTGTCTGACTCACAGGACCCTATAGGACAGAGTAAAACTGCCCTCTAGAGTTTCCAAGGAGCACCTGGCGGATTTGAACTGCCGACCTTTTGTTGAGCATTGGTAGGACTTAACCACTACACCACCAAGGTTTCCACTCTTAAGTTGTACGCAAATATTTGACGAAGAAAGAATCGAGTCTCTCTGTAGTAGAATTACTTTTCTCTGGTTCCTCTGCATTATTTTTCAAGTTGTTTACAATTTGTTTCAGTGCAGTTAAGGAAGAAGGGCGTTAGACACTGAAGAAGATGGGCGTGCCTGTAGAACCGGGGCGAGCGGCTCCAAGGGCCGAGCGAGGGCCCGCGGGCGGGCGGAAGCCCGGGGCCAAGCGCAGGCCGGGTGGGCGGGGAGTGATCGGTAATGCTCGCCACCGCTTCTGCCTATATAAGAGCCCGGGAGCGCCAGGTATTCCTTTTCAGGCAATAAAGCAGTACTGTGGGACTCTTCTGCTCAGTAAGTATTTACTATTCGGGAAGTATCTTGCAGAATGTCGATTGCACTGTGGTCAAGAGCTTAGCTGGAAACTTGGCATGCCGAGTCCTCCAACCGCGCCTTGGAGACCCGAACTGGGTAGTTCTGCTTTGCCCTTACAGGGTCTCTAGCAGTTGGCATTGGCTAGACAGTGGTGATGGTTTCTTTCGGTGGGGGGAGATTGTATTTCAGGATTTGGTCTGCTCAACGGTGGCACAGTGCTAAAGCGCTCTGCTGCTAACCAAATGGCTGGCGTTTCAAATACACCAGTTCAGGGAAATTTCTGGGCAACGGTTCCTATAAAGATGGAGCCATTCCGCTGGGTACTATAGGACTGAGAGAGTCGGATTTTACTACACGCAACAGGTATCTTCCTTTTGTTCTCCATTTGTCTTTTTCTTTTTCTGGAATCTGAAATGTCACGTTCTGTATCCATGGTAAACTATGGAATACCCTCTCTATTCTGGAGTCTGCCATTAAAAGTTTCTAAGGATGTCCTTGTGCAGTGTACTCCTACCTCTTCCTTGGGGCCACAAAAATATTTGAATTATCGAATTGTGACCTGGGATGGTGAAGTCTTCAAATTGGCTGTATTGGCTCTGGATTGTCAGTGGTATATTAGATTCTTGTTCAAGCACCTCCTAATGTGTACTTTCAAAAGCCACTGTGCCCCAATTCTGCCTTAGAAAACATACTTCCTTGGGCACATTTGCTATTACAAACGTCGAAGAAATGTTTGTAGTGCGTACTGTGCTGATGTCATTTTGGATCCTCTCACTCTCACTCTCAAGTCAACATTTCTGTATTTGTCACTTTAATCTTAAGGTTGATTCAGAAGACGTCCCTGTCGAAGATGGTACCTGCTTGAAACGTATCTTTATGGGAAATCCCAACCTGTGGCACTCAAACTGTGGGGGCACTTTCTATCACGTACGAAAGTGCTGCCACTTTTTGAGTGTTACCGATTGAGGAAGAGTCAACACCTAGGACAGTATGGCAAGTATAATTTCTGTTTGCTAGCATAAATGGCAGATTCTCTGCACAGTTGGACAATCTGTTCTCAGGAGTGTGGTTGTGAATTTTTTTCTTTCCAGCCTATCTTGGCAAAGGTATTAAGGAACCGCTCAGCCAGTGGTACTCAAATGTGGAGGCACTCTTCTGTTGATACACAAGAAAGTGCTTCCATATTGGAGTGATGCTGGTGGGCACTGCCTCTGCAGGAGCACATGTTTCCTGGTGTGCTAAGGTTGGTTGTCTCCTAGTGGGGGGAGTCTGGTCTGCTAACCAATTAAGTTTGGTTCCAGTCCTCCGAACACTCCTTGGAAACCTGATAGGGCAGTTCTAATCTGCTCAGTAAGGTTCTATGAGTCCAAATGTCTTTCCAGTGAGGGGGTGGCTACTGCCCTGGATGGGGGTCTAAAGGAGAATTGGCTGGTGCACCACGAGGGAGCCTTAGAGATAGCTGGAGGTTTGTGCCCACTAGAAATGGACAAACTGAAACTATTGCCGTCAGTGAACCTGTAGTGGTTCATCAGTGTCCACCAGGGCTCCTGAAGGTCGTTACAGCACATCACTGGGCTGACTCGGCTCAATACAGGCCAGAAGTCAATGGAAAATTCCAATAGGTCAGTATAAAGGGCCCAGACCCAGGCACAACCAAGACCAAGGGATGTGTCACATGATAAACTAGACCAGGACTGTTCCATGTCAACTGTATTGTACCCCAGTGATTCATAGCCACCCTGTAGGAGTGTAGAACCAGCCCACAGGGTTTCCATGGCTGTAAATCTTTAGAAAAGCTGACTGGACAGGCAGGCATCTTCGAATCGTTGCCATTGTTGGCTCAGTCTAACTTCTCCCACACACAGTAAAGATTACCTTTTGCTGGGGGGTTATTTTATCTTCAGTTGCAGTAAATTTGAAGCACCGAGGGCTGAGGCTTTCTTAGCTGTAACTTGCTGTGTGGGTGTTGAATGGGGTAATGTAGGTTGAATTTATTTAATGAGACCCTGTATTTTTTTTAGACACCAGCTAGCCAGTTTGTTAAGATAGTCATGTTTATGTGATTACTTTCTACCCCCAACCTTGAGTTTTATGACTTGCCTGTCCACTGGCCTGTCTCGTGGATTTCTCCCTTGTCCTAACGTGATGCAGACCTTCAGTCCCAGGAATCATCCTGCATAACATGGGTCATCTTCCACAGCTGGTGACTTAACACTGGAGTGACAGCCCAAATTGTGACCCTTGGAATGGGAGCTCTTGCCGTTGTCTCACCTGGAAAGTGCTCCCATTTTAAGCTTCACCATTTGAGGGGAACATCTAAGGGTTACTTTGAGATAGACAATGGTTTTAAGACTATTGAAGGAATTTTCAATCCTTTGATCACCGAACAACCACTAACTTGATGTTTTCTTTGTGGATGTGGCTTAATTAAATGCATCTATTAGAACTTCATTACTTTTGAGTTAAGACTAGCTGTATTTTTCTGGTTTTGATACTACGTACAAGTTACTGTTCTATCACTCCTGTTTATCTTAAATCTGAATTTTAGTTTTAAAGTAACTGCACCGGTGGGGAAAAAAATGACTCAACTGCCATTGGGCCATGCAAGTTGGCAGTGATTCACAGGTAAAATCTTTAGGCCCAAACTTGTCTTTTCTGGGTAATTTGAGTCCCCCACAAATTGTCAACACGTTTATTTCCTGCAATATCCCATTGATTTTTATAATCTTGTGAATAAAGAATTAACTTGAGATGCATCTTTTATCATGCACCATGAAGGTCTTTGAAATACTTTGCCAAATAAAGTTTACCCTAACAAATGGTCCTTGTCCTTAGTTCCTGAGAACTTCCCCCAGCAGGGGTTGCTATCCCCAGAATGACTCAACTGCTGCCTTCAAGGGGATGGGGAGAGAGGGAGTCAGCTTCTATCAGGCTAGAGACCCTGCAGCTAAGTTTCAGTGGGTCCTTAGCTGGAAGCGGTGGGTGGGCTACTGGAGCAGTTCCAGGGGTATGGCTCATCTAGGAGTGAAGTAGGAAAGAGCAAGGCCCTCTGACCACCGTGAGTATATCAGACACTGAAATGGTGGTGTGAGCTGTAATTTAGTTGGTCTAAACTGGGGGAGGGGGGAACCTTCAACTCTATACTTAACCAATGGAACACCATGCCCTAGAAGTTTTTAGATTCCTGGGGTTAGGGTCAGTAGAGGGGCTGGAGTTCATCCTCACCTGTTTGTGATCATTGAGCCCCTTCTGATGGGCAGCCAGCTTAGAAACACCTAGAGTATGGGGGACCAAAAAACTGCACTGAGGGAATTAAGCCACTTTTGATTTCAAGGAAGAGTCAAGTTCCTTGTTTATGGATCCTTGACTGGTTGCAGGCAAAGTGTCTTGACTTGCTAGGTACCCTGGGATTTGTTCCCTCCTGGTGGGTTGCATGACACTAATGAAAAGGACGTCTGCTGTTCTGTCACTATGCTTAGAGGTCATCTTTGCTGACGTTGACTGCTTGGAGGTCTTCCTGCGACCCTCCACTAAGTACCATTTTCTTTTTGCTTGCTTCTAAGGAACATTCTGATTGGATTTCCAGGACCCCTACCTTGTATTGCTATACTGTACATTTGATTTTTCCTGATTACATGAATACCCTTTCTAAAGAACATAGCAGGCACAATGGTCACCATTGATTAGGCAACTAGTGTGAGGGCAGTGGTAATTCAGAGGTAAAATGCCACCTGACATGCAAGATTGCTGGGCAGTGTGCTCATTCCCAGCCATGCTGCTGGAGCAGCTTCCAGAAAAAGGCACACATGGAAAGTGGTCTACTTCCAAGCGGTCTACTTCCAATGATCGGTGAAAACTAAAGGTTCTGACCCAATGATCGGTGAAAACTAAAGGTTCTGACCCACAACCAGCCTTTTCCAGACACCATGAGGTGGCCTTGAGTCAGTTGAACTCAAGGTGTAGTAGCAGTGTTAACTTGGGGGGTTAGCCTGTGCATTGTGGGAAGTTGAGCAGCATCCTTGGTCTATCTGCTAGACAGCTGCCAGTAGCATCACTACCAGATAAGTCAAACCTGTTCTGACATACCAACCCTACAGGATGGAGAACTGCCCCATAGTTCAAACTGCTGACCTTGTGGCTAGCAGCTGCAGCTCTTAACCACTATGCCAGGGTTTCCAAGACACCTAGTGATTGCTATATGTTCTTATGGCTCCAAACTCACCCTCAGTTGAACCACTGGTCTAATCTGGGTTTTTATATCACCTGTTAGAGGTCTAGTTGCAGGATGATGCAAATAGTGCCTGGCAATCTAGTTCCAAAAAGTCCAATTGAAACCCTGTGGAACACAGTTCTGCTTGGACATAGGAGTCAGTAAGAGCTCGTGTCAACTCACTAGCAAGTGGGCTGCATGATTAGGAGCTTTCAAACCTCTTGCAATTGCTCATTATCCGTCAGCATTCTTACCACAGCACCAGCATTACTAGAATTGAGCCTTGATCAATCATGCATGGGAAACTCTGGTGGTGTAGTGGTTGAAAGCTTTGGCTGCTAACCAGAAGACGAGCTGTTCAAACCCACCAGGTGTTCCTTGGAAACTAGGGAGCAGTTCTACTCTGTCCTGTACGGTCCCTGAGTCAGAATTCACTGAAGGGCAATGAGTTTAAATCCGGTGTCTTCCCCAAGCAGAAGTGATTTTTTTCTCAATTTGCATATGACATGTCTCAAGGAGACAAAGGGCCTTATCCATAGTGATAAGGGTTCCTGGTGGAGCGGTGGTGAAGTGCTTTGCTGCAAACTGAAAGGTCAGCGGTTCCACCCCACCATCTGGTCAATGGGAGAAAGATGTGGCTGTCTGCTTCAATGAGTGCCACCGCCTTGGAAGTCTATGGGGACAGTTCTCACCTGTCCTGTAATTTTTATCAGTTAGAATTGACTTGGGTGGGTACAGTTTTTTTTTTTTTTTTGGCTTTTTATTGTTACAGGTCAGATTTTCTGGGTGATGCAGGAAGTTAATGCACTCAGCCCCTAACTGAAAGGCGGGCAGTTCAAGTTCACCCAGAGGCACCTTAGAAGAAATGCCTGCTGATCCACATCTGACAGATCAGCCGTTGAAAACCCTATGGAGTCCAGTTCTACTTGGACACACCAGGCCCTAACGAATTGGGAGGAATTCGGTAACAATTGAGAGTCACGATGGCTCACAATAATGGTTCCTAGGGTGATGAGCTTACCCCACTCCCATCTTTGTCCTGGCTTCAAGAAGGAACCAGCAGGCATGGTCACTTAGCAGCCGATGGCTAAAACCGTGCAGCGCTGCCAACGCCCTGGGTCATCTCATTCAGGTCTGTTTCACATAGCCTGTGGACACAGCACAGGAGATACTGGTACAGACCAGCTTGGTACCACTTGATTTGTTTATGCCTCGAGCACTTAAGTATCTTATGCGTCTGGCCTTGTAAAAAGAATCCTATTATCCAGTAAGGCATTTGAGACCCAGACCTACTAGGAAGTAATTATATATATGGATGACTCAGTCAGTCCTTACCCTCTGTGTTAGAGTCCTTGGACTCTTAAACCCGCTGCTGCGGAGCCAATTCTGCCTCATGGCAACCAAGTGAGTTACACGGTAGAATTCGGCTGCATCTGATTAATCTTTCTGGAAGCAGAGCCCAGGTTCTTCTGGGGTACTGCTAGGTGGGTTCCAATTACCAACCTTTAAGCTAACAGTTAAGCGCTAATCATTTACTAGTAAGAATAGAATTCAAATTTGAACCCAGTGATAAAATTCCAGATTCTCACTCAGCCACAATGGCCCCATCTGACAGATTAGAAACCTGGCAGTAAGTTTTCCAAGGCCATGGAGTCAGTAGAGGTGGAGGGGTTTGCAAGGTATTTGTCCCTGGATGCTGAAAGGTCAGCCAAGGCTGCCTATATCCCACACACATGCAGACAGAAAAGGCGTGAAGGAGATGCTTGGCTGCTTCCTGAAGGGTTACAGGCTTAAGCCCACCCAGATGTGCCTTGGAAGAAAGACCTGGCAAATCAGCCATTGAAAACGTTACAGAGCACGGTTCTACTCGGACCTACGTGGACTGCCACAGTTGAAGTCAACTGGGTGGCAGCTGGTTTGTTTTTGTGGGGGGATTTGGGTCAGTCCATGAGTGGTACAAGTTGTAAGTACAGGTCTACCGGACCAAGATTTGGAAATGCAAGTCCACACAGTGCTTCAAAAGAAAGGTTTAGTGGTCTATTTCCAGAAATCAGCCACTGAGAACACTGGGGCACAGTTGTGCTCCCACATATAATAGGATTGCCACAAATCACAACTGACTTGATGGCAACTTGTGGTTGTACCCTGTGTTAACTCATTTAATTTGTAATATCCTTATAAGGAAGCCACTATTGTCTTCATTTTACGTGCAGGGACACTTGCAGAAACCTGTCACTGCTGATAAGTGGAGTTCCTGGGTATTGTGAAAGCTTAAGCATTCCTGGGCTACAAACCTAAAGGCTGGCAGTCATATCTCACCCAGCTAAAAGCCAAAGCTGCTGACTCATAGCAACCCTATAGGTCAGAATAGAACTGCCCCATAGAGTTTTCAAGGAGCACCTGCCAGATTCAAGCTGCTGACCTTTTTGTTAGCAGATGTAGCACTTTAACCACTATAGCCCCAGGGTTTCCATCTCACCCAGAGACCCCTCAGAAGAAAAACGTGGCATTTCCAAAAGGGTTGCAACCTTGGAACCCTGCAGAGCAATTCTACTATGTATACATGGGGTCATCATGAATGGGAGTTAATTCCACAGCAACGGGTTTGGTTTGCTGATACAGAAAAAATAAAAACCTGTTACCGCTGAGCCAGTTCTGACTCACGGCGACCACATGATTTACACATTAGAACTCTGCTCCATCTGGTTTCCTTGGCTGTAATCTTTATGGAAGCAGATCCTAAGCCCATCTTCTGGTGTATCGCTACCCTCTGCTGCCGAGTTGGGACTGACTCATAGTGACCCTAGAGGTCAGATTAGAACTGTCCTATAGTTTTAAAGAGCACCTGGCGGATTTGAACTGCTGACCGTTCAGTAAGCAGATGTAGCATTTAACCCACTACTCCACCAGGTTTTCCTGAGGTACTGCTGGGTGGGTTCAAATCACCAACCTTCAGGCTAGTAGTAAAAGCACAAATCATTAACTGCTAAGAGGAATTCCAACTTGAACTCAGAAGAATTCCAGACTCATTCAGCCATGATGGCCTCAGCTGGTGGATTAGAAAGATGCCAATAAATTAGCCAAGGTCGGAGAGGTCTCTGCCAGGTGTTTATCCCTAGATCCCCGAGAGGTCAGACAAGTATTCCACACATGTAGACACAGCTGCATAGATGAAATGATTTGTACATTTCTCAGGCTGATTTCTGTTCATACAAGCTGTGAGTCTCAATCACGAAATGCCCATTCACCCACCTGGGGAGCCCTCGTGGCTCAGTGGAGAAGTGCCTGGCTGCCAACTGAAAGGTCAGTGACTGAAACCCACCAACCTTTCCCAGTCTGTTTCTGTAAAGATTATAGCCCTGTAACAGTTACAGCCTATGAGGCAGTTCTACTCTGTCCTGTGGGGTTACTGTGAGTTGGAATCGACACGACGGCAGTAGGTGTTATAGGTGAACCACACACAGGAGGACTATTTTGGATTCGCTGATGTCACAGCTCGGGAATGTTTGCTCTCTGAGATGTAATCACCGAGGAAGATAAGGATTATGTCCTATCTCCCATTTCCTGCAAGAAGATGGCTTAACGTCATCACCTGATTCTACATTGCAAACCCTACCTCCTGTCCTAAAGATGAAAAACTAGCCATCTTATCTTGACTCCACAACAGTTATTGCCCTTTCTGCTTTTCACAAGCTCTTCAGCCGATGACCTGTGATTCACACTTCTTGTTAGGCATCCTCAGTTGATTCCGACTCAGTGACGACCCCATGTGACAGAGTGGGAGTGCTCCATAAGGTTCTCGAGGCTGTAGTATCTATGGGAGCAGATCGCCGGGTCTCTCCCCTGGAGCCGCCGGGCGGGTTGAAATCACCAACCTTTCAAAGAACAGCTGAGTGTTTAACCACTGCGCCACCAGGGCTCCTTGTTTTAATGCTTATTCAATAACCGTTTTCTTTCTCTTCTACCTTATGAAGATGGTACCTGGATTAGGGGCAGATTTTGCTTTTAATGTGCAAGGTGAGCGTCACAGGCCTAAAATGTTTGGGAGCATGAAGTCATGGTGGAAGGGGAAAGGGGCTGCCGCTATTAGTTGTCCCTGGGTTGATGCTCATGGCGACCCCAGATGTGCAGAACAAAACTGTTCAGAGAGTTGCATCGCTGTAACCTTTCAGAAAACAAATTACTAAGCCTCTCTTCCATGGTGGTCCTGGGTAGATCTGATCTGATAGACTTTGGGTTAGTATTGTCATGTGTCTTCCAGTAGCTTCAACTCATTAGGATCCCACAAGACAGTAGAACTGCTCCATAGGGTTTTCTAAGCTGTAGTCTCGACAGGAGCAGACCACTGGCTCTTCTGTGGAGCCACCTGGTGGGTTTGAACTGGCAGCCTCTTGGTCAGCGAAGCATGTAACTGTTGGGGCTCTTTTTGCTCAGCGGTCCAGTGCTCAGCCTTCTGCATCACTCAGGGGCTCCTCCAAGGAGGCTGACCTGCAGTACTGGTGTCATCTCAGGGGCCTGGGTGGTAGAGACAACTCCAAGTCCTTGTAAGAGATCCCACGTGACCCAATGAAAATGTTGGCAGTGTGACACTGTCCTGATGGGGTTACTGGCCGCCAAGATAGACCCCGTTGTTAGGTGCTGTTGAATTGATTCTGACTTGTAGGGCTTTTGTGTACAGCAGAAGAACAAACTGCCATATCCTACTCCGAGGGACCCTAGAAGCACCATTTGGGGGAAAGATGGTAGCCCATCATAACTCCCAGTTACCCGAGTCCCAGGTGTGGAAGAGGATAACAACAATGGGTGATGTGTCATCCCATTCTCTGCCATCCATCTGCTAGTCTGTCATACTGTGATGTCTTGCTATAGTGCTGGAAGTTATGCCACTGGTATTTCCAATGCCAACAGGGTCACCCATAGTGAACAGGTTTCAGCAGAACTCACAGAGCAGGAAAAAAACCAAAAACCCGCTGCCACTGAGCCAATGGTAACTCATAGCGACCCTCTAGGACAGAGTAGAGTTACCCCTACAGAGTTTGCAAAGCTTTCACCACATCTTTTTCCAGCAGAGGTGCTAGTGGATTCAAACTGCCAGCTTTAAAGTTAGCATCCGAGTGCTGTAACTATTTCACCAGTAGGGCCCCTTTACAAGAAAGGAAGGCCTGGCCATGTGCTCCTAAGATTAGCCAATGAAAGTCCTATGGATTGCAGCAAAATATTGTCCAATCTAGTGATGAAACATGAGCCCTCTAGGTTGGAAGGGCTGCAGCAGTGGATTCATTATGTGCATTTACCATATTTTGTTTAAAACTGAGGCCCAGACTGACAGATGACTCCAAGTGCACAGAAAAGGTCACTGGCCCCTGTAAAGTTTACCCCAAATCAGATGAAGAGAAATAATGTGGAGACCGTGACCATGAAGTAGGGCAGATTCCTCTTTGTGAAAGGAATGGTCGTACAACATGAAGAATGTAATTAATGTCACTGAACTGTCCTATATTGCTCACTGTTTTGATGTGTACGTTTCAGGACTTCAAACCAGTTTGATCTAGGTCAGTCATAGCCAATGAAGCGAAATCAAAGCAGGGTCCAGTTTTTAAAATTTGGGTAAAGAGTTCCACTTGTATATTTTTGTTATTCCAGAACAGGAAAAGTTATGAGTTGAAACTCTGGAACGGGAGACTTGGCAGAATAGTGAGCTCTTTCAGGAGTCTCATTCAGAAGCCTGGATTATTGTCAGGAATGCAGACAGTGACACAAGTTCAATGCCATGTAGTCAGTCAGTCACCATCTTTGAACAGGGCCACTGTGTTTCTGACTGCCGGTCAAGAGATTTGGTTGCTATGCAACAGGCACATTGCCCTTATTTTCTAAGATTAGATTAAGTATCTAGTGGGACTTCGGCCTGAAATCTTTCCTGGTCCTATTATTGTTCCAGTGCACCCACATTTTAAAAACATTTGGGTGCACTGGGTTTTAATTTGTCAGCCATGACAGCTGGGTAGAATCAATTAGAAGCCCTGGTATATTTTTACCACAAAAAGAAAAAGGACAGAAAAAGAAAAAGGGCATTCCAGGAAGACAGGTATGCCTGTGCAAAGGTCCTGAGGCAGAAAAATCTTTGAAAGGAGACTAATGTGGCTAGATTCCAGGAGAAAGGGAGGCGGAGCATGACCCCAGCATGCTTAGAGAGGAGAACAAAGATTGTGGATCTGAACTGTTACTGATGGTGAACAAACGGCCTCACCGGAGGGCCTGAAGTTTTCACTTGGGGTGGCTGAGTCCTTCACCCAGCAGCAGCACCACAGGGTCCCCCAGGTCGTTCAGGCTCAGATCCAGCTCCCTCAGGCTCTGGTTCACAGTGAGAACAGAGGCCAGGTCCTCACTGGCCACAGCAGTGAGGTGGCAAATCTTCAACTCGTGCAGAATCCAGAACACGTGGAACACGTGTGATGGGCTGCTTCGTTCATGGTACTGTTACACGTTCCAAGTCCAGTTGTACATTTTGGCCACTCTCACAGTAATCTTGGGCATTTTCCCAGGATTATTTATTTTTCCACAGGTTATTTTCCAGAGACGCTGGTTCAGTTGCCCACCAACGTGCCTCACCCACAGCCACCAGTTATCTGCTGAAGGAGGCTGGCCTGTTGCTGTGATGCTGAGTCAATTTAGCGTTACTTCCAAATTTAAAAAGACAAGGAGCAAAGGCTTGGCAATCTACTTCTAAAAATCAGGCAGTGAAAACCCTGTGGAGCACAAAGGTGCGATCCCACTGTGTGCAGGGTTGCCATGCATTGAGGCCGACTTGATGGCATCTAACAGCAGTATTTTTCAGAGCTGCATAAAATGCTTACTGGGTATCTTGGGTAAGGGCAAGCCTCTGGCAGGCCTCTCTCAAAAGGTAACTGGCCCCCAAACTTCAGAATGCTCTAACTGGGACTGAAGAACCTGTTTTATATCAGTTTGAGGATGAGTAATTCTTCTGACCCAGTTAAATGAAAGCAACCACCATACAGAAATCATTAGGAGGTTTGAGTCCATGCAGAGGCTCATCAGGGCTAAAAACCCATGTTGCCAGTGAATCAATTCCAACTCATAGCAGCTCAACAGGACAGAGTATAACTGCCCCATAGAGTTTCCAAGACGTGCCTTGTGGATTTGAACTGCTGACCTTTTGGTTAGCAGACATAGCACTTAACCACTAGGTCCAGGATTTCTACCCTGGCAAGCTACTTCTGAAAAATTGCACATTGGAGACTCTATGAAACACACTTCTGCTGCAACCCACAGAGGGTCACCATGAGTCAGAACTGACTCAAGGCCACTGGCTTGGTTTGGTTTAACCTTGATCGCTGCTGGTCACCATCTGTGTTACAAGTGAAAAGAGCCTGAGGATGGACTGAGATCACAGGACGATAAGAATTTTTCTTGTCTCCCTTACCTGTGTTTTCTTTCCAGTTATGCGAGCTTACAAATGTCCTTATTGTCTCAGCCAGTTCAGAGTTAGTTCTCAGTTACATACAGTAAAAAGCATCTTAACTGCTGTAAGGATAAAGCAGAAAATAACTCTCACTCGTCATCATCTCACTACCCAGAGATGGTCTCTGCTGACATTTTGTGGAGTATCTCCCATACATAGTCATAAATAGCAGTGTCGAGAGTTGAATTGTACCCCCTCAAAAGACATGCTGATGTCCTAACCCCTCTCAGTGTGATATTGTTTAGAAATAGTCTTTGAAGATGTTGTCAGTCAACATAAGGTCATACCGAAACAGGATGGGCCCAATCTAATGTGACTGGTGTCTTTTAAAAAGACAGGAAGAAACATAGAGACAATCCAAAGGGAAGACAACCCTGGGTCTCCAGACAGCAGCAGTAGCAGCTGGGAGGTAGTCTTGTCTCAGACTCTCCCTCAGAGCCCTCAGAAGGCATCCACATAGCCCACACCCTGATTTTCAACTTCTAGTCTCCAGAACCAAATTTCTGCTATTTGAAGCCACTTAACTTGTGGTACTTGGTCACAGCAGCCCTTGGAGACTAATACAGGAAGGCCAAATAAGAGAGAATCCATGGGTTCGTCAGCTGTGCCTGAAGCCAGCGTTACCTGTGGGCTTTCTGATGATGCTGTATAACCCAACTGATTTGCCTTTGTCTTCAGTACTTTGAATTGGGTCTCTAACACTGACAACTACAGGGGCTTCTGTGGGTGCATTTTTATACCACAAATCTCACTCAACATGACATTTGCCCTTGACATTGCCCCTGCCAACAGCTCTCCACAGGGTCTGCAGATGACGACACGTTGGGTGCTTCAATTCTTGGCACACAGCCTCAACCCTGAGTCCTCCAGTGCGCTGTCAGTCACATCTAACTCTTTTAGATGCTGTTTGGCACTGAGCACAGGTGAGACTTCTCAGCCTCGGGAGGAGAGAGATGTCAAAAGGGCGCCACCTTGGTTTTCTGATGGCTCGTCCCCTGGCCCGTTTATTCACCCAATAGACCCATACATGTCACCAAAGCTACAGAGACGAACAAGAGTTAGTCATTTCCAGCAAGGAGCTTCCTGTCATAAGACAAACAGATGAGCAGTTATTTTGGTGAAGAAACCCTGGTGGCCTAGTGATTAAGAATTACAGCTGCTAACCAAAAGTTTGGCAGTTCAGATCCACAGGGCACTCCTTGGACATTCTATGGAGCAGTTCTACTCTGTCCTATATGGTTACTGTGAGTCAGAATCAACTCGGTGACAGTAAGGGTTTGAGTTTGAGTACCAGTGAGGCAATATGCCACTATACTTAAGAGCAAGGTCACAGAAAACACTTTGGTAATTTCTCCAAAAAAAAGTAGCAACAAACTTCCATATAACCCAGCAAGTCCATACCTGAGTATATACCCAAAAGACTCAAGAGTGGGGACTTAGATATCTGTACATACACCAATGTTCCCTGCAGGACTATTCACAATAGCCAAAAACTGGAAATAATCCAAATGTCCACCAGTGGATGGATGGACTCACCAAATGTGGTTTATTCATACAATGGTATATTATTCTCCTGTAAGAAGAAATGAGGTTCTGATACATGCTATGACATGACTGAACCCTAAAATCATTGTGTTGAGGGAAATATACTAGATCGAAAAAAAGAAAACAAAATTGCCATCAAGTTAGTTCTGACTCATAACAACCCTACAGGACAGAGTAGAACCTCCCTGTAGGCTTTCTAAGGAGCAGCTGGTAGATTTGAACTGCTGACCTTTTGGTGAGCAACCAAACTCTTAACCACTGTACCACCAGGACTCCTAACATGTGACAAACGTGGCATCATTCCACTTCCATAGCCAGCCAGCCAAGTGCTGTCGAATAAGCTATCTAGAATATGTTACTACACAGAAACTGAAGATTGTGCATGGTTCCAGGGGTTGGTAACAGAGAACAGGGGAGGGGGAGGTTTGCTTAAAAAGTACTGAGATTCTCTGGGGGGTGAGGAAAAACTTTGGAAATACACAGTGATGTCAGTTACACAAGGAGCCCTGGTGGAGCAGTGGTTAAGCACTCAGCTGCTAAGCAATAGGTCAGCAGTTCACACCCACCATCCGCCCTGTTGGAAAAGCATGTGGCAGTGGGCTTCCATAAAGATTTACAGCCTTGGAAACCCTGTGGGACAGCTCTACTCTGTCCTGTAGGGTCTCTATGAGTTGGAATCATATTGACAGCAGAAAGTGCCGATTACACAACATGATGAGTGTAATGAATGACAATGAGCTGTACATTTAAAAATGGTCAAAACGGCAACCTTATGGTTATGCATATTTCACTACAGTGCAACTTTTTAACAAGAAGGAGGTCTCTGGAACCCAACCACCTGAGTCTGAATTCATCTCAATTATCCACTAACTGTGCCATCTCAGGTGAGTTTTTAACTTGTTTCGACTTTGTCTTTCACAGATGGCCATGTCTCAGTTTCATTACCTATAAACTGACAGTAATAATACTACCTATGTCATAATGTTATTGACAGGATTAAATATAACTTAGGAAAGACAAAGCAGGGAGAACAGGGCCTGGCACACCAGGGTGCTCAATAAACGTGTGCATTCACCACGAGTCCTGGGTGGTACAGAAGCTTTGTGTTCACCTACTGACCAGGCTCATCAGGACTCCAAACGGCGGTTTATTGAAGTCAGTGAAGAATGTCTATCTTGAGCAGTGTGTGCTTTTAAAGAATTATCTATATGAGATCAAACTGACAACAGTAACTCAAAAGCACTGGTGAAAAGTTCAATGACCAGCTCACAGAGGTCCCATGTGACAGAATGGACCTGCTCCACAGGGTTTTCTAGACTGCAGTCCTTATGGGAACAGGTCACCAAGTCTTCACCCTGAGGAGCCACTAGCCGTGTTCAAAGTGCCAATCTTTCATTAGCAACTGAGCGCTTAACCGTTGTACGACCATGGCTCCTTTGTGTCTAAGTTGATGGGGTGAAATAGTTTGGATGCCCGCCATAGTTTGGATAGAGATGTGTAATAGGATACAACATGAAGAGTTTAACCAATACCATTGAATGGTTGGTTGGGGCCTGAATTCTATTCTGACTCACAGCAGCACCATGTGAGAGAGTAGAACTGTCTCACCAGCCATGTCATCACTAAGGTTGGTGTCATCCAATGTGGTCACTCATGGTGTCACCTCCCCCAGTGACCATACCAGGCCATACAGAATTCCTAGTAATGTTTTTCGTACTAACATTATTCCTAAACTGTAATTCCCATCTCTCACTCTTTCTTTTCCTTTTATTACTACTTCATTCTCCCAAGTTATTGATATGGGTTCACAAACACTGATAACCACAGTATTGCAGCTAAAACATCACGACACTTCGACAAAGTCACTTAGTATACAAACACTAGCGGCAGTGAGTATTAGAGCACACGCCTGTAGCTTATGCAGACGAAACCACATGATTGGAAGCATCTTTGTGATCAGCTCTGACCCGAGTGCATTAGAAGTTTCAGTAAACAAACCAGTATTGAGTTTTAGCCTTGTAAATATACAGATACATATAAGCTGGGCTTACAAAAGGGTTTTTGTTGTTATAGCTAAGACAGGGATTTTTATTTTATTTCATTTTTTTATTGTGGTTGAGTGAAAGTATACAATCCAAGTTAAATTTGCATGCTCGCCTATCTGCAGCTCCTTCTGCCCTCCTTGTCCGGTGACAGCACATTCGTCCTTTGTGTTCTATATGTGTCATATCCTCTTAACAATCACCTGTCCCCTCCTCTCCACCCTCTCCTATCCCTTCTAGGACAGCATCCTATAGATGCATAGAACCCTAAAGTACACATACCGTATGGCTACATTGTGTCCCTGAGTGTTACAGGGATATTTTTATAAAATATAACGAATTTCTGTTGAAACTCTGCACAAAAACTTTATGGACAATCACTTTGATGTCACACCCCTTGAATCCTCCTAGTAAGGTCGCTGCCTATGTGGTTTCTTATCTGTAATCTTCACAGAAGCAGATCCCCAGGTCTTTTCTTCCTTGGAGCCAGTGGTGGATTTGAACTGCTGACCTGTGGATTAGCAGGCAAGCCTTTAGCCGCTGCCACCAGGGCTTCTCCACCAAACTACCCATGTGGAAACTGTTGAATGAGTTATGACAGCAGCTGGAAATGCAAAAGAAAACAAGCAAACAAAAAGAACCTGTTTCCAGGGACACAGACTCTCTGGATCATCTGCAGTCCGCCTTTGGGGTGCCAGAGCCCGTCCAAGAGCAGTTTCATACGTGGCATCACCGGTCGATTACTGCTCAAGTCCATTCTCAGGAGATTCCTGGTGATGGTCAGCACTGTCAAGAGGCTAAGCTGGAGACTTGGTACAGCTTCACCCTGGGAAGGGAAAAAAGGAGATGAGCACAAAGGCTATGTCCTTTGAGGGTAGTTTGTTTGCTTTGTCTTTTTTATGGCCGATTTTTTTTTTTTAAATAATACTTTATGATGTTTATGCTGAAAGGTTACAGAGCAAATTAGGTTCTCAATGAATAATTTCTACATAAATTATTCAGTACGCCAGTTACATGGGTCAGCATTCACATTCTTAGAGTTCTGGTTGTACCGTTCCCATGCCTGTGGAAGCAGTAGTCAAGAAATCCAGTGATGTATTTCATTGTGCAAATCTGCTGTAAAAGTCTTCTTTAAAATGTTAAAGACATCACTAAGGTGCCCCTGACCCAAGCCTTGATCGTTTCAATTGCCTCAAGGGCATGCGAAGACCAAAGAACTGAAGTCTTTGAACTATGGTGGTGGTCAAGAAGAATGAACAAATCTGGTTGGAAGAAGTGGAGCCAGAATGCTCCTCAGAAGCAAGGATGGTAAGACTTGGTCTCTCCCATCATTTGGACATGCTATCGGAGGAAGTAGGCTCTGGAGAAAGACATCATATTTGGTAAAGTAGAGGGTCAATGAAAAAAGAAGAAGACTCTCAACAACATGGATTGACACCGTGGTTGTAACAATGGCCTCAAGCATAGGACAACAATTGTGAGGATGGTGCATAACTGTGCAGTGTGTTCATTCTGTTGTATGTAGTCGCCGTGAGTCTGGAGCTGACTCAGTGGCACCTAACAGCAGCAGCAAGTTCCCCTCTCCTAATGGTGCTGTGGTTAAGTTCAACTGCTAACTGAAAGGTAGGCAGTTTAAACCCACCGGCTGTTCCGTGGAAGAAAGATATTGTACAAACTGTCTGTTGCTGTACAGATTATAGCCTTGAGAACCTTATGGGGCATTTCTACTGCATTCTGTAAGATCACTATGAGTTAGAATCAACCTATTGATTTGTTTCCTTGCCCTCCCACCTTCCTGTCTTTGCTTTAGAGTAGTTTTCGACCATTTGGTCTTATACAGATGGTTTTTAAAGAACTCATTCTATAAGCAAATGAAATTGAGACATGTAGTCTTAGAGCTTGGATGTCACATACATGCACTGAAGAACTACATTGCACCCAGTGGTGCAATGGTAAGTGCATGGTTGCTGACTGAAAGGCTGGCAAAACCCACCCAGCAGCTCCACAGGAGAAAGACCTGATGATCACTTCCTGTAAAGATTAAAAGTCAAAGTCACAGCTGCCAAGTTGATCCTGATTTATAGTGACCCTATAAGTCAGAGTAGAACTGCCTCACAGAATTTCCAAGGAGTGCCCAGTGGATTTGAACTGCTTGCCTTTTGGTTAGTAGATGTAACCCTTAAACACTGTGCCACCTAGAGCCTAGGAAATCCTTGGGGCAGTCTTCGCTGTCATATGTAGTCTCTAGGAGTTGGCTGTTCAAATCTACCCAGTGGTTCTAAAGGAGAAAGAACTGGCAATCAGCTCTCACAAAGATTATAGACTAAAAAACTTACAGAGCTGTTCTACTCTGTCACTGGGGGTGGCTATGAATTGGAACTGACTTGACAGCACCCTACAACAATATGTTGAAGAAACTGAGATACAGAGACAGGCAGGAATTCTGGTTTTCGTTTTTTCTTGTGGTAATTAAGTGAAAGTATACAATCGAAATCAATTTTGCATGCCTGCCTCTCTGCAGCTCTATCTGTTCTCCTCACCCGGTGACAGCACAGTCTTCCTTTTCACTCTACACTTCTAGTATCTTCTTAATGAGCAGCTGTCCCCTCCTCTCCACCCTCTTCTCTCCCATCTAAGAAGAAACCAGTAGGACAGCCTCTTATAAATGTATAAAACCATACAGTACACACACCACATGCCCACACTGTGTCCCCAAGCCCAGTCCATTCTTGTCTGAACAGTTGACCTCAGTACTGGTTTCCAGTTAGTGCCAGCAGTATGTCTAGAGGCCTTGTTCCCAGTGGACCCTCCAGGCTGTCAGACCATCACTTCTGGTCTTTTAGTAGAGTTCTTGAGCTGCAAACCTCTTTTTCTCCTGTTTCCTCAGGGGCTCTAGGTTGTGTCCCTCTTCATGGCTGCCTTTGGTGGTTGGTGGCTGGGTACCATCTGGTTCTTCTGGTCTCATGTTGCTACAGTCATAGGGGTCCTTCTGTCTCCTGGGCTCTTTTTTCCTCATGTCTTTGTTGTTCTCAGTCATCATCTGTTCCAGATGGGTTGAGACCATTTGGAGAAACCTCAGATGACAGCTTCTGGGGACTTTCTAAATGGTGGGGCTGGTGAAACTCAAATGAATTAGATCAGTGGTTCTCAAAGTGTGGTCTCTCAGCATCACTGAGAACCTGCTGGAAATGCACATTTTGAGGCTCCACCTCAGACCAGTACAATCTGTGTTGTAAAAATCTTCCATCAGTTTTACCAAAATAAAATGATTAAAAGCATGCGCACACACAAAAATATACAAAGAAAAGGAAAAAACCCTCCAGGAGATTCTGACACATGCTGCCGTTTGAGAATCACTGGGCAGGACGTAAGAGAAAGGAAGCCGTCTAGCTGCTGATCGTGGCCTCAGGGTTTTGAGGCTGAGGTAAGGGTAATCCCGTATCACCTGGTCTTCGGGTTGTCTGCCCAGTAACATTATTGTGCTGGGCTGATTGTAGGTGGGAAGGAGAGAGAGGTTGGGATTGCCTCCCAGCAGACATATAGCAGTATCTGGAAGCATACAAGGTCTGACAATCGAGTCCATGAACTTAATTGTTCTAGGTGCTGCATACCTTATTGCTGAATATCATTACGCTCACCTTTGAAGTACCTTCTTAGGAAGCTATGCATTAATGCCAGAGCTTTCAAAGCAATTCTGAAACTCTTTCTGGAGTGGCCATTGCTCACAGTGGCAAAGTGGCAAGTTCCGGAAACTGAACTGTATAATTGTCTGTGAGGGAGTTTTAAACCAGTAAACAAATAGCTGTATTGGAAATCCCTCCCTACTCCCCTGATCTGGCCCCCGGTGACTTTCTTCTTTACTCAAAGACAAAGGAAATATTGAAAGGAAGACATTTTGATGACATTTAGGACATCAAGGGTAATATGACAACAGCTCTGTTGGCCATTCCACAAAAGCATTCCGAAATTGCTTTGAAGGGTGGACTAAGTCCTGGCATCAGTTCATAGCTTCCCACAGGGAGTGCTTCGAAGGTGACCATAGTGATATTCAGGAATGAAGTATGTAGCACTTTTCCTAGCAGCAGCTTGCAAACTTAATTGGTATTCCTCATGTTTTGGAGTCCCTCAGTGGTATAAGGAAACTCTCATGGGTTGAGCTGTGTCTCCCCCCTCAAAAATGTGTGTAGTCATGTGGCTGGGCTATGACTCTCAATATTTTATGATTGTCCTCTGTTCTGTGATTTTCCTATGCTGTATGTTAGAGGATTAAGGAGGGACTCTAAATCCTTTCACAAGATCACCTCCCTGCTCTGCTGTAAAGGGAGTTTCCCCAGAGTATGGCTTGCACCACCCTTTATCCTTTCTTTCTACGAGATAAAAGGAAAGGGAAGCAAGCAAGAGAAATGGAAACCTGGCACCATAAAGAAACCAACTCTGGGTGTAGCATGTGTCCTTCGGCCCTGAGATGCCTGTGCCAAGACGCTCCCCAACCAAAGACTGATGCAACACACAGACTTCCCTCCAGTGCCAACAGAGGGAAAGCCTTCCACTGGAATGGACAGCATGAATTTAGACTTGTAGCCTACCAGACTGTGTAAGGATAAACTTTTCCTTTGTTAAAGCCTTCCACTTCATGGCATTTCTGTTAGAACAGCCCTAACTGACTAAAACAGGAACCCTGGTGGCTTAGTGGTTAAGAGCTACATCTACTAACCAAAAGACTGGCAGTTCAAATCCACCAGGCACTCCTTGTGAGCTCTGTGGGGCAGTTCCACTCTGCCCTCTAGGGTCGCAATGAGCTGCAATTCACTTATCAGGAACTGGTTTTTTTTTTTTTTTTTGTGGTTTGGATGGGATAAAAGCTTACCAAGTAACAAGTAGTTTGAGTCTACCCAGAGGGGCCTTAGGAAGAAACGTCTGTCAGTGAAAAACCCCAAACCAAACCCTCTGACATCAAGTCGTGTCCGACTCGTAGAAACCCTACAGGTCAGGGTAGGATTGCCCCATAGAGTTTCCAAGGAGCACCTGGTGGATTTGAATGGCCAGCCTTTAGGTTAGCAGACATAGCACTTAACCCACTATCTCACCAGGGTTTCCACATCTGGCAATAGACTTCTGAAAACTCAGCTGTTCAAAACTCTGTGGAGGAAGTTTCTGTTTGGAAGGCATTGAGTTTACTTTAATGGTGATGGAATATTTTGGAAAAGGATAGCAGTAATGGTGGCACAACATGAAAAATATCATCAATGTCATTGAATTGTAAATGTGGAAGCTGTTCCACTGGTGAACATTTTGATGTATGTGTTTTATCACAATAACATAAATATATAAATATACATACACGTATCTAATTATAATTATTTATTAATGGAAGAAGAAAACTCTATAGAGCCCAGTTCTACTGCAACGCACACAGGTTGCTATGAATTGTTGTTGGCTCCAAGGCCACTGGTATTAGAGACATTTTGGGTGATCATGAGGGAGAAGCTACTTGCTTCTAGTGGACAGAGATCAGAACAGCCAGTAAACATCCCCCAGTACATAAGCTGACCCCCGTAAGGAAGAATCATCCACCCCAGAACTGTCAGTAGTGCTTAGGTTGAGAAACCTTGGCTTAGAGTTACTGATTCCCAGTAGGCATAGTCACAGATATTTATCCACTTTATTCTTTCATGGTGTTGGATTTTTCCCCACTGAGGAGTGTTAAAGAGTTATTGTTAGGTGTCCTCACCTTCATTCTGACTCATAACACCCCTAAGAACAACAGAAGGAAACACTGACGGGTCTTGCCCCATGCCCACAATCATTTTTATACTTAAGCCCACTGTTGCAGCCATGGAGTACATCTACCTTGTTGAGATTTTCACTGATCCTCTACTTTGCCAAGAATTATGTGCTTCTCCAGGGACTGATCCCTCCTGACAGCACTGTCCAAAGTATGTAAGATGCAATCTCACCATCCTGGCTTCCAAAGAGCACTCTGGCTGTACCTTGTCCAGAACAAATCTGTTTGTTCCTCTGACAGTTCATGGTACATTCAATTTCTTCTCCAACACCACAATTCAAAGGCATCAATTCTTCTTCCCTCTTATTTATTCGTTGTCCAAAATACCATGGCTTGGGTCAGGCGCACCTTAGTCTTGAAGGTGACGTCTTTAATTTTCAATGCTTTAAAGAGGTCTTTTGTAGTCGGTTGTAAAGAACATCTGGTGTAAATACACAACAGAAGTTACCTGCCTGACTACTAGCCAAAAGGTTGGCAGTTCAAACACAAATTGAAAGACAGACCTGGAGGTCTGCTTCCAAAAGGAGACAGGCAGTTCTACTCTGCACACATGGGTTGCCCCATGAATGGAGAGGACTTAATGGCAACCAACAATGATATGTAACCCACGGAGTCCCTCGATGGTATAAGAAAAGCCTGGTGGTTTAGTGGTTAAGGGCTATGCCTACTAACCAAAATGTCAGCAGTTCAAATTCACCAGGCTTTACTTGGAAATTCTATGGGGCAGTTCCACTCTGTCAGCTTGTCATACTGTGGTAGCTTGGGCATTGCTATGATGCGGGAAGCTATGTCACCAGTTTTTCAAACATCAGCATGGCAACCCAAGGTGACCAAGTTTTAGTGAAGCTCACAGACTAAGACAGACTAGGAAAAAAAGCCTGGTGAGCTACTTCTGGAAATTAGCCAATGAAAACACTATAGATCACAACAGAGTATTTATTGTCTGATACACGACTAGAAGATGAGGCCTCTAAGTTGGAAGTCACTTGAAATGCACAATAGCCACAAAGTGGACTCGAGCACACTAGCGACTGTGAAGGTGGCACAGGACTAGGCAATGTCTTGTTCTGTTGCGTGTAGGTTGGAGCTGACGCAACAGCACCTAACAACAACAGTGCATAGCAGTTGCTCAGGAATTGTCACTTTGTGAACACCTACTGTGAGTCTAGTGTTTGCTGCTTTCTGGGAACTCAGAGAGGCTGCCTGCTTTGGGGTGGCTCCCATGACATGGATCATGTTTTCTGTTGTTGAGAATATGTCCTGCAGAACACACGCCAATTTAACAGTTGCTGCATGTACAGTTCAATGACATTGATTACACTCTTTGAGTTGTGCAACCATCCTCGCTCTCCTTCTCTGAGTTGTTACTCCTCCATGAACAGGAACTCACTGCCCCCTAAGGTTCCTGTCTAATCTTTCGGGTTACTCATGTCATTTTGATTCCATATAGATAGATCTTAGAAGAGCATAATGCTCAAGGCAGATACTCTTTACTCCTTAAGCTAAACTATCATTTGGTTTGAAGAAGGCTTTACGGGGATATTTTTGGTTTAAGGGTTAAAGAGCATCTCATGGAAATACTTTCTGGGGTTCATCCAGCCTCCATGACTCCAGAAAGTCTTGAGTCCACGAGAATTTGAACTTCTGTTCTGCTTTTTCCCCCTTTGCATCAAGATTTGAATCACGTTTTGAACTTTCTGAAAATGACATTTTAGCAAGGTCTTAAAGAGAGAAAAGAGAAGATGCTGAGTAGACTTTAATATTTCTAAGCCCTGGTGGCATAGTGGTTAAAGCCCTGGGCTGCTAACTGAAAGGTTGATGGTTTGAACCCGGCAGCAGCTCTGCGGGAGAAAGATGTGGCAGTTTGCTTCCATAAAGATTTATAGCCTTGTAATTCCTCTGAGGCAGTTCTATTCTGTTCTACCGAGTTACTGTGAGTCAGAAGTGACTCAACAGCAAAACAGGTTTTTGGGTTCTTGTGGGCAGATTGGAGGAGACAGGAAGACTGCTAAAGAACAGATAAAGATAATGAGTGAGAGATAATGATTCCTGCATTCCTCCTATGGATCCCATACTGAGTCCCAGGAGAAATGGTGGCAGGGGGCCTTCAAAAGCAACCACATAGGCTCACCTCAGCTTCTGAAGCTGGCGATTAGGGTGCCTGAGTCCTTGGCACAGCAGCTTCACTTCCTGGCTTCCCGGGGCATTGAGGTACAAAACCAACTCTATCGGACTAGGGTTGGTAAACAGAGCAGCAGCCAGATGTTCACCTTAGGCATTGGGTAGAATGTTCCTCTGTGATCTGCATGAAGGAAAGACGGTGCAAAGTCTAGTATTACTGGTGGCTAGGTGATGCAAAGGTTTATGCTTGACTAGTTATGTAAAGGTTAGTAGTGTGAAATCACCCAGTGGTGCCGAGGAAGAAAAGCCTGGTGATGTTTCTGTTATTGTCTTAATTAAGTAAACCTTGTAGGATAGCCCTGCTCTGTAATACATGGGTTCACTATGAGTGTAATTGACATGACGGTAACAGGTTTGGTTTTATAATTATTATCCTTAACACTTGCTTCGTGAAGTTCCTGGGTGATGTAAATGGTTAAGCAGTCAGCAGTGAACTGAAAGGTTTATCGTTGGGATCTGCCCAGAGGCACCTCGGAAGAATGGCCTGGCAACATGCTTCAAAAAGGCATCTTAAACATCTTAGGAAGTAGTTCTACTCTGTACACATGGGGTCACCATGAGTCAGAATTGACCCAGCGGCAGCTACCAATAACAACATGTAATTTCATCATTTATGAAGCATTTTATTATCTTTAATTTAACAGGTCTTCAGAGCAACCTGCCTTTATGGGTTGAAGTGAGCCCGTAGAAAGGAAGTGTTAAAATTGGTCTTGTTGGAAGTATATTTGAAGATGTGAGCAGTTAACATGAAATCATACTGGAGCAGGGTGTGTCCTAATGCAACAAGAGCGGTGTCCTTGTGAAAGAGAAGAGACAGAGAAACAGGGGGAAGATGGTCATATGAAAACAGAGGTAGCGACTGGCAGGAGGCATCTACAAGCCAAGGAATGTGAAGGATCACTGGCCATCACCAGGAGCAAAGAGCAAAGCATGGGACAGATTATCCCTCAGAGCCTCAGAAGAAATCAACACGGCCAACACCCCGATCTCAAAGTTTCTGCCTCCAGAACTATAAAATGAGGAGCGTCTGTTGTTTTAATCCACCTGTTTTGTGGTACTTCCTTAAGGCACCCCAAGGAAACAGATGTGTTTGTCCGAGTTCACACTACCAGAAAGGAGTAGAAACCAGACTTAAACCCTTGGTTCGGGGATGGAAAATTGATGGCATCTGAATTTGGGCTTCTGGTCTCCTAGACTGTGAGAGAACACGTTTCTGTTCATTAAAATCATCCGTTTGTGGTATTTCTGTTGTGGCAGCACTAGATGACTAAGAAACTCGTTTTACTTTTCCACTTTCTTACTCATGTTTCCTGGGAACATCTCCCAAATCAACTACTTACATTTAAATCATGTTTCTAAAATTATTTTTGGAGGAATTCAAACCAAAACAAAGTCTTAAGCCAAATGTCACTTCCTCAGAACTTCCTTCCTTGGCCACCCATGTAATGTTGCCCTTTTTTCTCTGAGCCACTGTCTATAACAGTAATCTGTTTTATCTTTCTCATCTATTTTTATCTGACACTATCTAATTCATTGATTTGTTTGCTTGCTGGCTTATTCACTTCTTTATTACCAGCTCCTTTCTCATTCAAATGTCTGTTCCTACAAGGACATTGGCTGGTATATTCCTACTATCTTCAGCCCACAGGAGATGACCTGACCAACACACACACACACACACACACACACACACACACACACCAAACCAAACAAAGAACCCAACCAGTTACTGCCAAGTCAACTGTGACTCATCGTGACCCCATGTGCGTCACAGCAGAGCTGTGCTCCCCAGGGTTTTCAACAACTGATTTTTCTGAAGTATATTTACTAGACTTTTCTTTCAAAGTATCTCTAGATGGATTCCAGCTTCCAATCATTCTGTTAGCAGCCAAGTGTGTTATCTGTTTGCACTACCCAAGGACTCTTCGTTCTTCCATACATAAAAAATCTAGAAGACCAAACCCATTGCCATGGAGTTGATTCCAATCACAGTGACCCCATGTGTATCAGGGTAGAAATGTGTTCCACAGGGTTTTCAGTGGCTAATTCTTCAAAAGCAGATTGCCATGACTTTCTTCCAAGTCTTCTCTGGGTGGACTGTAATCTCCAACCTTTTAATTAGTAGATGGGTGGGTTAACAGTTCACACCATGGGAGACTCTCCATGCATATAGGACACTTAATATTTGTTGACTGAACAAATCCCTCCTCTCCAGTATGGTGTAAATTTAATCCTAAGGAGTATTGTTAAGAGCAGAGTTCTCAGCTTTCAACTGTGGCTCTACAGACATTTGGGGCCAGAACATCTTTGTTATGGAAAACTGTCTTGTGCACTGTAGGATGGTGGGTTCTATGCACTAAATGCCAGTAGCACTCTCTTCTCAGCTATGACAATATTGTCAGCATCCTCTGCAGGGCAAAATCCTCTGTGATTGAGAATCACCAGTTAAGAGCATGAACTTGAACTCCGGCACTTATGAATGTGCTAATAGCATCTGGGATCCCAAAGCCCATTTCACCCCATCATCTTCATTGGCATTGAAGGCAGTCCCATGCAAGTGCACCAGCAGGACACTGCTGCAGTTCTTTATACAGAATGAGACCATGTGCTCCAGCTTGGTGGTGGCGTGGCTGACCATGACTGCCTGGAAGTGGCTCAAGGCCTGTTGAATAAATTCTTCCTCTTGGATCTCATACAAACAGCTCAAGAACTCCAAGAAGCCCTGCTGCAGTGTAGACCCCTCACTCAGAATTTTGTTCTAAAGTTTTGTTCTTCAGCAGTTCCATCTTGATGTGAGGTGAGACCTTCCAGCAAAGACTCTTCTCCAGGCAGCTTCTTGTCTCTTTGTCCAGCAGTCCAAACACAAAGTCGATGGTGGGTGCCAAGAAGCTCCTGTCTGATGATCTATATTCAGCCAACAGTCTGCTCATGTTCTGGTCTGGACCCAACCCACTGTCTCCACCATCCAGGTTATAGTACATGGTGGCAAAGAACTCCTGGAGGCTAAAGCAGATGAAGCTGTAGACCTTCTCACAGTTGATGTCTTTTTGGAAGGTATTCATGTTGAGGAAGGCAGAGACATCTGTCCCACGTAGCCTGTGTTTCTGGAGGTCTTGCTTCTCAGATAGGACCTTCTGGCTCCAGAGACCATCAGCTGCCAACGAGGACAGCCCTTTCTGACTGGATGGAGTCGGGTGTGTGGTGGGTCCCTGGTTTGTGGTGCATGAGACTCAGAAGGTAGAGAATGTACTTTTCTGTGGTGGTCCTGGATGTCTGTCTTACCAACCCTCCGCCCTCTAGCTGCTGCTTGAGAGAGGTGCAAATCACCCAACACACCATGGGAACAAAGCACATGGTGAAGAAGGGATCATTGCCTTTCACAGAGTTGAAGACGCGGCCTGCCTGCTACATGTCCTAGAAGTACTTGTAGAAGTGCTGTTTTTCTCAGTTTCAGAGGAGCCTAGGACTTTCACATGCTGGGAATACTCTAGCAAGTGCTAGAGCTTCTCAAAAACCATGGGTCAGGTGGTAACGAGCAGAAACAACTCAGGGAGCAGCTTCTTCTGAATCAGGTTGCTGTGGACTGTTTCTCCTGCCAGCAGAAGCAACAGGATCCCTGAGGATTGTGGAAAGAGGGCTTGAGCTCGTCAAAGCCACTGATGATGAAAAGGAGGTGTTCGGGAACCTGGACAAGCTCCAGGAGAGGTACGCTCTGCTTTGGCCGATAGCTAGAGATGAGGTCTTACAGATGCCGCTGAGCCTTCTAGTTCATCTCCCTGAGGTTGATGTAGAAGACGAAATCAAACCTGACCTGGAAGTGCTTCCCCCCAGCCCAGTCCAGTCCAGCATCACGTTGTGGGCTAGCATGGACTTGCCCATCCCTGCTACCTCTTGCAGCACTACAGTGTGGGGTGGCTCAGGCTGCTCCTCATCTGGCTTGAAGAAGGTCTCTACCCAGATAGGGCTGGCTTGGTGGTCCACTGTTCTCATGTGTCCCAATCTGCGGCCAAAAGCTTCTCCTGGGCCCGTAGGAGATTTGAGTGTTCCTTTACTAGGAGAAGCTGAGTATATCAGTGGCTGAGGTTGACGCATTCTCCCAGGCGTACACTGCGGTCTTCCATCAGCTAGAATTTTCTCCTGACGTCGCTGCGGTAGGCTTCCCGGGGATCTAATGAAGAACAATGAAGGATCCGTGGAAGCTATATTAGAAAGCTTTAATGAATTCATTAGTGATAGCAAATGATAGTCTAGCGTCTACTTGTTCTGTAATACCCTTGGAATAATTTTCTAGATGGTGCCCAAGAGCCTTAGTAAAACACAAAAAGACACAAGCCGTTGCCACCTAGTTGATTCCAACTCATGGAGACCCCATGTGTTACAGAGTAGAACTGTGCTTCATAGGGCTTTCTTGGCTGTAACTTTTATGAAAGCAGATGGCCGGGCCTTTTTTCCACTATTTCAGTGGGTGGGTTAGAACTGCCAATCTCTAGGTTAGCAGGTAAGCCTTTAAGCTGATTGTTGGTTTTTTTGTTGTTAGGTGCCATCAAGTTGGTTCCAACTCACAGTGACCTCGGGTGGCAAAGTAGAACGGCCTTCTGGTGTTTCTTGGCTGCAAGCAGATCATCAGGTCTTTGTCCAGTGGAGCTGCTGGGTGGGGGAGTGCCAACCCTTGGCCTCATCCATGTATTCCGTGTAAAGATGTTCCCTCATGGGAAGCAGAGGCATTAACATGGAACTGTTCTCTCGCAGAGAATCCTGTTGCAAATGGTTAACACTGTCAGCTACTGATCAAAAGGCTGGAGGTTCAAATCTACCCAGGGGTACCTTGGAAGAAAGACCTGGCCGTTTATTTCAGAAAAGTTAGTCACTGGAAACCGTATGTATAGAATTGAGACTTTCTATCTATGGAGGCTGGAATAACCCCTAAAACCATTGCCCTGAGATAATGTTTAAACCTAAACCAAAAAATATTCCTGGAAGTCTTCTTAAAACCAAACAGTAGCTTATCTTAAGTAGTATAGAAAGTCTACCTGGAGAATTGTGCTCTTTTAAGATCTATCTGAGATGGAAATGACAACAGCAACTGAAATGATCGGTAAAGAACCTCAGGTCGCAATGAGTTTACATTAATATCTGAGAAAAAATTGGAAAAGGATGGTGAGAATGGTTGTACACCTTGAAGAATGTAATCAACGTCACCAAATTGTCATATAGAAATTGTTGCATTGGTGTATATTATGCTGTGTATATTCTCAAAAATAGGAACAAAAATAAATGAATTATATTTGTAAAGAGAGAGAGACAGAGAGAAAAGGAAACCCTATGAAAAACATTTCTTCTCTGACTCACATGCAGGCACCATGTCAACTCAACAGCACCTGGGTTAGTGCTCTGTTCTAACTACTCAGTGTGGGCAGAGTTATCCAGGAGGTGGTTAGGAATGGGAGATCTTGGGCCCCAATCTTGGACCCCACCCCAGACACACAGTGTGAGAAACAGCTCTTCTGTGAAGATCCCTGTGTGATTTGTAGCCACATTAAAGTCTGAGATGCAGTGCTCTAAAGTTGTCTGAAAAAAAGTTTTTTGAAAACAGGAAGATGCCTATAGGCCCTGATGGTGGGGAACCTACACTGGTTAAAGTTTCTTTGGAAAGGCTGCTTGATATCTATGTCTGTGAAGAATCCAGAGCACTAGTTGTCAAGGAATGTGAGTCAGGCAAACAGTTAAGTCCTTGGCTACTAACAAAAAGGCTGGTAGATATAAGTCGCTTGGAGGTGCCTCAGTAGAAAGGCCTGGTGATCTGTTTCCAAAAGATCACAATCTTAAAAACCCTCTGGACACAATTCTACTCTGATAAGTTGGGCTGCCCTGAGTTGGAATCTATTCAGTGTCAACTGGTGAAGTGGCTTTCTACACGGGGCAGTTGTGCCCCCTAGGGGACATTTAGCAATGTTGAGAGATATGTTTGGCTGTCACAACTGGAGGGTGCTACTGGCATCTAGTGGAAAGAGGCCAGAGATGCTTGTAAACTTGTAATGCACAGAACACCCCATCCTGCAAAAAAATAAGGTGGCCCAAAACATCAACAGTGCTGAGATTGAGAAACGCTGAACTAAAGAGCACTGTATTCCGTTTGTTTGTGAATACACACAGTGAAGCATGCTCAACTCTGTGTTTTCTACGTGTACAGTTCAGTAACGGTGGTCACAGCCTTCTAGCTGTGCATCCATTCTAACCCTCCTTCTCTGAGCTGCTCCGTGCATTATCGTAACCCCCCTGCCTCCTAAGGTTCCCACCCAATCTTTTGAGTTGTTGTCAGAGTGACTCCAGATAAACAGACCTTAAAAGAGAATAATGCTCAAGGCAGGCATTCTTTACTAGTTAAGCTAAATTACTGTTGGCTTTTAAGAAGACTGTAGGGGATGCTTTTGCTTTAAAGTTTAAAGATGATCTCATGGCAGAAGTTTTTAGAGTTCATTCAGCCTCTGGAAAGTCTGGAATTCATGAGATTTTTTAAAAATTCTGTCTACATTCTCCTCTTTGATCACGTTTAATTAAGAGACTCCATGATCCAGATATTCAGTAATGGCAACCTGGTACCATCCAGTTCTTGTCTCATGGAAAAGATGCCGGTTGTTCATGGAAGCAAGTATCTTGAATGTAATCTCTATAGAGGCAGATCACCAGGCTTTACTTCTGGGTTACCGCTGGGCAGGTTTGACCCACCACACTTTAGGTTAGTAGAGAGCACAAATCATTTGCACCACCCAGGGATAACTCTTTGTAGTTGATGTCACCAGAGAGCCACAGTATCTGTCCCAGGGTGTACCAGTCATATGGAGCTGCTGAAGGATGCTGATTGTAAACCATGGGATGACAAAAGAATGAACAAAATCTGTCCTGGGAGAAGTACAGCCAGAATTCTCCTTAGAAGTGAGGATGAAAGGATGTGGTCCTACTTCCTTTGGATGCGTTATCTGGAGGGACTAGTCTCTGGAGAAGGACACCAAGCCTGTAAGGTAGAGAGTCAGTGAAAAAAAAGACAGTGAGACAGATTGACATAGTGGCCATAACAATGATTTCAAATACAGTGATGATTGTAAGGATGGTGTAGGACCAGGTAGCATCTCATTCTGTTGTCTATCGGGTCACTGTAGGGTTACTCCACAGGACTTGTGGCTTGCATGTCGCCGTGATGTTGGAAACCTTGCCACTGGTACTTTCAGTATCAACATAGTCACCCATGGTGGGTGGGTGTTGGCCAAACTTCCAGACTAAGGCAGCTAGGGAGAAAAACCTAGTAGTCTATGTCTGAAAATACTGGAGAGTGGACAACCTGAGGAGAAGAGCCATGGACTATTGTCTGATACAGTGATGGCAGATGAGGCCCTCAGTTTGAAAGGTACCAAGAAGATGAGTGGGGGAAGGCCACGTCCCCAAAGTAGAAGTAGACTTAAAGATGTGACTGGAGTCAAATTTCAGGACCTTTATCTGCTGACAGGGCACAACTCAAAATGGGATGAAACAGCTGCAAAAGTCCGTGAACCTTCAGGATGTGGAATGTAAAAATATGAATCTAGGAAAATTAGGCATTGTCCAAAAGGAAATTGGAAGCATAAAGATAGGCACCGCAGGCATTACTGAGGTGAAATAGATTGGAATTGGCTATTTTAAATCAGACGATCGTATGGTCTACTACGCCAGAAGGCACTGGCAGAAGACAAGGATCCAGAAATTTACAGAATGTCAGTTGAGATGTTTCAACAAACAGATGCAGCACTGAAAGTGTGCCCTGGGCTATACCAAGAAATCTGGAAGAATGTTACCTGGCCAGCTGAATGAAAGAGATCTATATTTGTGCCCACTCCAGATTGAGGTGGTCAAACAGACTGAGGAAAGGATAGAATGATATCATTAATGTCACACACAAATAAAACTTTGCTGAAGATTATCCAAAGTTGGTTGCAGCTGTACATTGACAGGGAACTGCTAGAAACTCAAGCTGGATTCAGAAGAGGATGTGGATCGAGGGATATCATTGGTGATATCAGATGCATTCTGTCTGAAAGCAGAGAATACCAGAAAGACGTCTGTCTGTGTTTTACTGACTATGCAAAGGCAGTCGACTATTTGGATCATAATGGATCATGGATTACATTGCGAAGGACAGTAATTCCAGAACACTTAATTGTGGTCATACAAAACCTGTATACAGGCCAAGAAGCAATCGTTCAAACAGAGCAAGAGGATACTGTAATTGTTTAAAATCAAGAAAGGTGTGTGTCAGGGTTGTGTCCTTTCACCATGTTTATTCAGTCTGTGTGCTGAGGAAATAACTGAAAAAGCTGGTCTATGTGAAGAATGTGACATTAGGATTAGAAGAAGATTCATCAACAATATAAAGATGACACAATTTTGCTTGCTGAAAGGGAAGAGAACTTAAAGCACTTGCTGATGAAGATCAAAGACCACAGCCTTCAGTATGGATTACATCTCAACATAAAGAAAACAAAAATCCCACTACTGGACCAACAAGCAACATCAGGCCAAATGGAGAAAAGATGGGTGTTGTTAAGGATTTCATTTTACTTGGCTCTGCAGTCAATGCCCGTGGAAGCAGCAGTCAAGATATCACGTGACAGTGCAGTGGGAAAATTTTGCTGCAAAAATCTCAAAAAGCAAAGAAGCCACTTTGAGGACTAAGGTGTACCCGACCTAAGCTGTGGTATTTTCAGTCCCCTCACATGCATGTGAAAGCTGAGCAATAAATAAGAAACATGGAAGAAGAATTGATGTGTTTGAATTACAGTATGGGCAGTGAATATTGGTTATCCAGTGGACTGCCAGAAGAAGAAACAAGCTTGTCTTGGAGGAAATGCAGCCAGACTGCTCCTTGAAGTCAAGACGGTGAGACTTTGTCTCGTGTACTTTGGACACATTATCAGAAAGGACCAGTCCCTGGAGAAGGACATCGTGCATGGTAAATTAGAGGGTCAGTGAAAAAGAGGAACCCTCGGCAAGCAAAGCTTGGCACAGTGGCTGCAACAATGAGCTCAAACAGCAACGATTCTGCGGGTGGCGCAGGACAGGACAGTGTTTCCTTCTGTTGCACGTAGTTGGAAGTGAGCCAGCAGCATCTAATAACAACGTGGCTGCTAAGGGAAAAGAAACTTACTGGAAGGATTTTATTCCTGGATAAATGACATCGACTCTTAAGGAAGGAAGGCCTTTGCTTTAACTGTTGACCCTACTTGTAATTTACTTGTGTGAGGTGGTTTGGCAGCCATCCTGCAATCATGAGGTCATAAATCTTAGGACAAAATGCCAACATATGAAGGTTGGTGAGGCAGTGGGGAAGCACAGAAAGAACTTGGGGTTTTAACAGTGTTGTTAATATGCTACAGTAATTCTTCAGCCAGCCGTCCCTAGACTTCTTGTTATGAATAGACGTTAAATAAATGTCTTTTGTGCTTCAGCTACTGTCCGTTGGATATTCTATTACTTGTAGCGTAATGCATTCTAAAGGATGCATGCCTCATGACTCACCTTTTCTTGAAGCGCTACAAGAAATTTCCACAGGGCATTCTGACTGTCTCTCCAGTGAGGGCACGGCCGCGGGTAGAGCACCCAGAACAGAAATACTGAGAGATTAGCCAGCACATATCTGGCTAAGACCCGTAGCCACATGTCAATTCCTACTGACAGTGGCCCTATATGACAGAGTAGAACTTCCCCGTAGGGTCCCCAAGGCTGTAATTTTTATGAAAGCAGACTGCCACATCTTTCTCCTGTGGAGTGACTAGTCAGTTTGAACCACCAACTTTTCAGTTAGCACTGAGTGCTTAATCACTGTGCCACAAGGGCTCCTTTTCACATCTGTCTGCCACTCAATAATATCTAATATTTCATCAAAACCCTTTCATGAAAACTCCCTGCCCACTCCCACTCCAGGTTGTTCCCTATTTACCCCATATTCATTACGCTGAACATGGAATTCATCACCTCTTCCCTGTAACCTGCCCTCCTCCTCCTCCTCAGTCTTTATCCTGGTAACTAAGAACCTCGGTGGTGCAATGGTCAGGTGCTTAGCTGCTAAGTGAAAGGTCAGCAGTTTGAACCCACCAGAGAAAAATGGGGGCAGTCTGCTTCTGTAAAGGTTACAACGTAGAAAACCCAAGGGGACTGTTCTACTTTGTCCTACACAGTTGCTATGATCAAACTTGACTCCACAGCAAAGGATTCGGTTTGGTCGTCATGGTAATTGGTGCCTCCATCTACCCTCTGGATCTCCTCCATCAGAAGGTTCTGAGTTAGCTTTTATCTGTCCCCCTGACCTTGATTCCTCAGCAATGTCTCATCCATCCACCCGTGCATCCATGCATCTTATCCATCCATGCATTCATGTACCCATCCATCCATCCATCCATCCATATATACATACATCCCAAAATATACATATACTGAACACCAATCTTACCGAGGCATTGTTCTAGGCACTGAATAATAGCAATAAACAAGGCATGAGGTCCCTGCTCCAAGGAGATTACATTATAATGATACAGAAATAAGCATTTAATATGATTTTAGATAATAATGAATGCAGTACCTAACCTTAAACAAGATTATATGACAAAGAGTGATTGGAAGGAATATTTTATTTCAGGCAGCCAGGAAAGACTTCTCTGAGGATGAGATTTAATCTGAGGACTACATGACAGAAACCAGATAAGTGAGCAGATGCTATTTTCACCCCCCTTTTAAAAATTAAATTAAATTTACTTTTTATTGTTGTTGTGAATAGACACAGCAGAGCATCCACCAGGCGAATGGTTTCTGCATGGGCAATTCAGCAACACTGTCACCTTTGTTGGATTGTACATCCATTCTCACTCTCCTTCTCAGAGTTGTTCTTCCTCCATTAATGTAAACCCACCACCCCTGAAATTCTTATCTAATTGTTTCAGTTGCTGTTGTCATTTTGATCCCATGTATATAGACCTTAAAAGACCACAATGTTCAAAGCAGACATTCTTTACTAGGTAAGATAAACCACTGTTTGGTTTTGAGAAGACTTCCAGGAAAATTTTAATTTTAGATTTAATGATTAACTCAGGTCAATAGTGTTGGGGGTTCACTTAGCCTTAATAGCTCCAGAAAGCCTAAAGAATTCAAAAGATTAGATAAGAACCTTAGAAAATACAAAAACATCAAACCCACTGCTGTCAAGTCAATTCTGACTCATAGTGACCCTAGAGGACAGAGTAGAACTGCCCCCATAGAGTTTCCAAGGAGTGCCTGGCAGATTTAAACTGCCGACCTTTTGGTTAGCAACCGTAGCCTTAACCACTACACCACCAGGATGTCTAGGAGCCTTAGCTGGCTGTAAAAATGGCCTGGCCTGGGCATCTGAACTCCTCTACATTCCCAAGGGGGAAGAAGAATCAGAATCAGCAGCTTAAGGACGAGTCCTATGAAGCAGAGGCCAGACATACTTTCTCTCTCCAACTTTTTTTAAAATTTATTTATTGTGTTTGAGTGAAAGTATACAATCCAGTTTAAATTTACATGCCCACCTATGTGCAGCTCCCACTGCTCTCCTTGCCTGGTGACAGCATGCCGCTTCTTTCTGTTCTATTCACGTCATATCCTGTTAACAATCTTCTGTCCCCTGTTCTCCACCCTCTCCCTCACCTCTAGTAACAGACCAATAGGATGACATCCTATAGACGCACAGAACCACAAAGTGCACACACGATATGATCACTCTGTGTCACCACTCCATCCTTGACTGAAGAGTTGACGCCAGTAAAGATTTATGGATGGGGGCAGCATCAGGACTAGGGGGCATGCTCCCAGGGGAGTCCCCAGGCCTTTGGACCATCAACTGCAGTCTTTTAGTGGAGTTCTCAGGGTCCCCCCTTTTTATTCTCATGTTGTCACTGAGACTCAACTTTGTAAGCCCCATCACGGTTGTCAGTGGTGGTGGCCAGCCACCATCTGGTTCCTCCAGTCACATGTCGATGTAGCCACCCACTCGTGTGGGTCTCTCTGTCTTCTGGGTTCTCTTTCCCCCATGTCGTTTTGGTCCTTGGTGATCATCTGTTCCAGCTGAGTTGGGACCATTTGGTGTGCCTCAGATGGCAGCTTGCTAGCTTTTAAGACCCCAGACACCACTCACCAATATGGGGTGCAGTAGAATCCCTGAGCAATAGGCTAGTTCTGCCAATTAGCCTCAATGTCCCCTGACAGCATGGTCCCTGGACCCCCACCCCTGCTACTCTGTCCTTGCAATATTGGGTTAAGAGTGGAAGAGTTCTCAGGTTATGCTGAAGTCCAGTTAAATTGATCTTGTGGGAGTTTTTTGTTTGTTTTTTTATTTTTACCAATTCTAACAGCAGCCATCCCTTGCATGGCACTCTCTACTTCTCTGCTGGGTTCAAAAGTCCATTGTGATGGCCACCCAGAACTCACAGACAGTACTTACAATTATGGAGTTTATTAGGGAAGTAACAAGGTCCAACATGGGATCAGGAACAACTCAGGACACAGCTCTTTGGTCAGGACTGCTGTTCTCAGATGTGTCCACAAGTAGGCCTCTCTTTGGCCCTCGGCACCTCAGCCCCTCAGCTTGGCCTTTGCCCTGTTCTGACAAGTGTTACAAAGTACCTTAGATTCACCAATAGGTGCCTGGAGGCACCCACTCTGCCAGAAAGCCCCTACTGTGAGGTGCTCAGCTCTGTCTGGCTTTGTGGGTCAGCTTGCCCACTGTAGCCGCTTCACTGTGCCAGTCTCCTGGTTCCGCTGCCACCGTTTCTGTGTTGTTGTGTCTCCTCATCTTGGATCGTCTCTGACGTTATAGCTCTCTCTGTGTGTCCTGAGTCCAGGAAGTTCTCAGTGCAGGGACCCTGGGTCTAAAGGATAAGCACTACTCCTGACTCTTCTTTCTTGGTGGTAGTGAGGCTTCTCCCACTTTCCACCTCTGGAATGGCTCATTTTAAGCCTATGGCGATGGCAGAACTCACCAATCCTCTCTTTAGAGTTCTCTGCATCTTAATTTCATGGCCCCATCTCTGCAAGGCTTCTATACATCTTATTTGCTTTGTTAGAAAGCAATCCAATCTCCTTGATGGGCCCAAAGCACTTTATTTGTATATTCTGTCCAATCATTTGGTGAATGTTACAAGACCCTGGTAAGAAAGGCCATACAAAAGCTATTCATTGCACTGTGGGATAGTGAGTTTATGCAAATACAGGAGAAACAACTCAGAAAAGGAGAGTGAGAATGGCTGTACCACTAGAAAAACATAATCAATGTTATTGAATTGTTCATTGCTTTAGAATGGGTTCTTTGGAGGAGTGATACCAGTAAAGCTTATATATGTAAATAGAGAGAGAGAGAGAGAGATTTATTTCAAGAAAATGGCTCAAGCAATTGTGGAGGCTGGCAAGTCCCAAATCCATGGCTCAGGTGTCCAGCTGGAGGCTTCTCCTGACCCACGCGGTGACAAGGACCAATGCAACCAAAACCAACAGATCTGATGGCAGGCTACTGGTTTATGGGGCTGTGGGAGCTGACAAATACCCAAATCTGCAGGTCAAGAGGCAGGCTGCTGGTTAGCTTCTCAGGGACTGGAGGTCAGAGGATGGTGAGCCAGATGCAGGATCGAGAGAGAAAGAGGGAAAGAGAGAGAGAGAGAGCTTTGCCAGGGCAACACTTCAAAGGAAAATTCCCTTTCAACTCATTGATTGCTCATATTAGATCACAAAATGGCACATGATTACCTAGTAGCTGTCTAAGCACCGAGAATCACGGCCTATCCAAGTTGACACATAACTTGAACCATCACGTATGTGTAGAAACTGTTGAATTCTTGCATATTCTGCTGTGTATATTCTGAACAACAATACTAAAAATATTTTAAAAATGGGACCCAATTCGTACATGCTCCCAGTCCAAGGGACCTCTAAATATTCTCTAAGAATGACATCAAGGCAAGAGAAGTGAAAGCTGCTAGAAGAAGGGTATTTCAAGCAGAAGACCCAGCATAAACAGAGACTAAAAGCATAATATTAGAATCCCAGGTCACCTGGGTGCAGGGATGACCAAGAAGGACAAGGGAACTGGTGGGTACCAGCCCTGACCATCCCTCCCCATCCTTACCCCTCACCAGTTCCTCTCTCTGTCCTTGTTCCCACAGATCCTTCCTTTTGATCCATTCAAAGATTCTAAGAGACAGTAGCCAGGCCTCCCCTGACCTGTGATGGGCCATGAGCAGTTGGGTCATTTCCAGGGGGTCAGCAGTCTCCATCCATCCCAGGGGATCCTGTCCTGCCCCAGTTCTGTTGCAGTCCCCAGATATAATTTGAACTTCTTCAGATCCACAGCCTTGAGTTCCACCAGGTAGGTGACTGCCAGCGGATGACATATTCTGCCATCCCTAACTGGGGTTAGGAGCATGGCCTTGAAGGAGAGGAGCTAGAGACTAGGAGGGTGCTCTAGATAGAACAAGTGGGGATCCTAACGTGCCCACTGTCTGATCATTCACAGGCAGGAAGGAGGAGGGGTTGGGCTTGCTGCCTGCTGCCTGAGGTTGTAAGGAGAGTAAAATTTTCTGCTGAAATAGTGTTTTCTCACCCTTCAGTGGTCTCCTGCCCCACACACCAAGGGGTGTTACCTTGGAGGAGGAGGAAGTTGTGGGTGATTAGGAAATCATGAGAGCTATTTGACTCAGAAGCAAGTCTCACTTCTGTTCTAGCTTTCCTACTTTTCTGATAAAACCATTGGTCTCTTTTCTTTATCTTTCCTCCAGGTTCTCTGCCTTACGGGTGTCTGTGGTGGTGGTGGTGGTTAGCTGGCTTTGAGGTGGCCCCCCACTCACAGTGACCCCATGCAGAACAGAATAAAGTGCTGCCTTGTCCTGTGCTGTCCCCACAATCTGTTACTGTTACAATCTATAGGGTTTCCTTTGTCTTTTTTTAAAAAAATAATTTTGTTGTTGTTGTGAACAATACGCACAGCAAAACATTCACAAATTCAACACTTTCTGTATGTACAGTTCAGTGACACTGATTACTTTCTTTGAGCTGTATAGCCCCTCTCGCCCTCCTTTTTGGAGCTGTTCTTCCCCTATTAACACAAACTCACTACCCCCTCAGGCTCCTATCTTTCAAGTTACTATTGTCAACTTGATCCCATACAAACCACACAAGCTCAGTGCTGCTGAGTTGATTCCAACTCACAGAAACCCTACAGGACAGGGTAAGACTGCCTCGAGGCTCTGGATCTTTACCAAGACAGGCTGCCACGTCTTTCTCCCAGGGAGTAGCTGGTGGGTGCCAACTGCCAACCTTGCAGTTAGTAGCCAAGCACTGGTTAGCCACTGCACAAATAGGCCTTCTTTGTTTTTGTAGTTTAGATGAGGGTTTATTAAACAAGCTTGTCATTAAACAATTAGTGCATATACTGTTCTGTGACGTTGGTTAGCAACCCCATGACATGTAAACACTCGCCCTTCTTGACCTTGGGTTCCCCATTACCAGCTTTCCTCTTCCTTCCTGCCCTCTTGCCCTTGCCTCTGAGCTGGCGTGCCCTGTTGGCCTCCTTATTTTTTACGGGCCTGTCTAGTCTTTAGCTGACAGGTGACCCTCGGGAGTGACTTCATCACTTAGCTCAGAGAGTATCTAGGGTCTGCATTCTCAGGTTTTTTCCAGTCTCTGTCAGGCCACTGAGTCTAGTCTTTTTTGCTCTACATTTTCCTCTGTCTCTGGGCGTCTCTATTGTGATCCGTGTCAGAGCAGTCAGTGGTGGTATTTGGGCATCACCTACTTGTACTGGACTCAGTCTGGTGAAGGTCGTGGTATTTGTGGACCATTAGTTCTCTGGACTAATCTTCCTCTTGTATCTTTAGCTTTCATCAGTCTTTCTTGCTGTCAAAGAGGTGAGACCCATGCAGTATCTTAGATAGCGGCTCACAGGCTTTTAAGACCGCAGACACTATTCACCAAAGTAGAATAGAGAACATTTTTTTTATAAATTACATTATACCAATTGAATTAGATGTGCCCAGAGATCATGATCCCCAGAGCCCATGGTCCCCACAGCCTTCAGCTCAGTAATTTAGTCCCTCAGGAAGTTTAGATGTGTCTATGGAGCTTCTGAGATCTTGCCTTGGACAAGCTGTGCCAGCATCCCCACTGTTGTGCACTGTCTTTCCCTTCCCCAAAGTTATTGCTAACCTATTGTCTATTTAGTGTTTTCCCATCCCTACCACTCCCTTCCCTCATAATCATCAAAAAAAAATTTCTTTTTGTGTGTAAACATTTTCATGAATTTTTGTAACAGTGATCTCATACAACATTTGGCCTTTTGTGATTAACTTGTGACACTCAGTGGAACGCCCTCCAGATTCATCCATTGTGAGATGCTGTGAGATGCTTTGCAGATTCATCATTGTTCACCATCATTGTACAGTATCCCATTGGGTGTCCGTACCATAGTGTTTAATCCATTCACCTCTTGATAGGTTGTCTCCATCTTTTTGCTATTGTGAACAATGCTACAATGAACACGGGTGTGTGTATGTGCATTCATGCAATGGCTTTGATATCTCTAGGATATATTCCTAGGAATGGGGTGGCTATTTAGTGATACTGAGTGAAATGATATCTCACTGTGGTTTGGATTTGCATTTCTCTAATGGCTTAGTGATGACGAGCACTTTCTCATTTGCCTGTTGACTGCTTGAACATCTTTGAAGAAGCGTCTGTTCATTTCCTCTGTACCAGGCTCTTTTTGATCTCAGGTAGACAGAACTTAGAAGAGCACAATGCTCAAGGAAGACGTTCTTTACCATTTAAGCTAAACTACAGTTTGGAGAAGACTTCAAGGAATATATTAGGTTTAAGGTTTAAAGACCATCTCAGAGCAACATTTTGGGGGTTGATCCAGCCTACATAGTATCCATAGGATTTTCAGAAATAGATCTCAGGCTCTTCTTCTTAGTTTCTCTTGGTTAGGAAACTGAGCACTGTTCAGCATCATAGCAACACACAAACCTCCACTGAGAGACAGGTGGTGATGCACTGGCCCAGAACTGAACTCTGGTCTCCCACATGCAAGACGGAATTTTACCACTAAACCAGCTTTGGCCCCATGGGCATCATTATATAGATAGATGGTGGCCTCTGAGTCAACTCTGACTCATGGTGACCTTATGTAAAACAGAACAAAACATTGGCTAGTCTTGCATCATCCTCATTACTGCCGGCGTGTTTGAGCTCATCACTGCGCCTGCTGTGACCATTCTTGGCACCGAGGGTCTCCTTTGCCCTCTTTGGCCCACTGCCTCTCCTAACCTGATGTTCTTCTTCAGGGATTCCAAACAAAATCACATCCACAGGCGTCAAAACAAAACCAAACCAAACCAGTTGCCATCAAGTCAGTTTCAATTCACGGTGACTCTACTGTGCATCAGAGTAGAATTGTGCTCCACGGGGTTTTCCAGCTCTTTGTTCCAAGGTGCTTCTGGATGGTTTCGAACAGCTAAGCTTTCAGTGAGCGCTTAACTATTTGTGCCACACATCGGTACAAGGGCCAAAAGTTCAACACGTGTCTTGGGGGAGGCAATTCATTCCTTAATGGGATGAATATGAGATACATGGGTTTCAGCTAATGAAAACCCTATGGTGCTGAGCAATAAATAGTTATAAGGCAGGGGAAGAGGAAGAAGTTGCTCTTATTTGATTTTTGCTATGGGTTTGACCCAATCTTCCCCAGAGTAATTTAGAACCCAACTTCCTCCCGTGTCTCTCTCATAGATGGGGGAAAACCCACTTCTAGGAATTCAAAAGGTTGGGTGGAAGGGAGCTGAATCAGCACTTCACACACTTAACTTTCAAGAAAGCACTTTCTGCTTATCAATAGACAGACGGATAAATAAAATGCGCTACATGCACATAGTAGAATATTCCTCAGCCATAAAGAGAGATGAAGTCCTGATGCATACTGTGACATGATGAACCTTGAAAACATCGTGCTGAAATGAATAATGTGTGATCTCGCATAAATGAAATACGCAAATATACAGAAACAAAGGAGCCCTGGAGGTACAGTGGTTAAGTGCTCAGCTGCTAACTGGAAAGTCTGCAGTTTGAACTGCCAGACATTCCATAGGAGAAGGATGCGACAGTCTGCTTCTGTAAAGATTACAGACTTGGGAATGTTGTGGGCAGTTCTACTCTGTCCTGGACGGTCACTATGAGTTACAATTGACTCAGTGACAAAGGGTTTAGTTTTTTGGTTACAGAAACCAAAGATTATCATTGATGGTTACCATGGGTACCTAACATTGTTATTGATGGTTACCATGGATGGGAATGAGGGGGAAAGGCAGATTTTTCCAGGGTGGAGGATACTGGGTTTCTGTTTATGGTGGTGGAATACATATTTTTTAAAAAGGTAGCCATAATGGTGATACAACATACAGAAAGGTAATTAATATCATTTCACTATAAATACGGGAGTTGTGTGTAGGAGAATATTTGAGTATATATATTTTCACCTCAGCTTAAAAAAAAAAGAAAACTCTCTTTTTCCCCCAGAGAAGAAGGGAACTGGAAACTTCTGGAACTGGAGCTTCTACATTGTTGTAATTAGACATTACTGTTGAGCTGGTTCTGACTTGCAGCGACCCCACATACAACAGAATGACTTGTTGCCCAGTCTTGCCCTTGTACGTTTGAGCCCGTGGCAATCTACCCAGCTGAGGGTCTTCCTCTTTTTTGCTCACCGTCTGCTGTATCCTATAGTTTCTATAGTTCGTCTTAATTTCTGGAAACAGAAATGAATCCACTCCACTGTATCTGCCTTCAAGGATTTTACAGTCTAATGGCATAAGGAGCAATTTTTTTCATGACAGCCAATTCAGGGAAACTTAAAAATATCTCCTCTGGGAAAACACAGAGAAAGCACGCGTGGAATGAGAACCCCAGGAGGCAAGGGAAATACCGGAACAAGCTGTTAGAACCCTCCATAGAAATTCTGATGGGGGACACTGTAATTAGCAGAGTTTAAAAGCGTTTTATTAAATCTGCAGAACCAAGGACGCTCCTGGCCGACATGCAGGCAAAGAAAATTACCTGAAATCACCCATCATGATGATGAAAACTGCTGAACCAAACCCGCTGCCATCAAATCGAAGTGCCAGTCTTTAGGTTAGTAAACCGAAAACCCATTGCCATGCAATTCCGACTCATAGAGACCTTACAGGACAGAATAGAATATAACTGCCCCACAGAGTTTCCAAGGAGCGCCCGGCCGATTTGAACGGCTGACGTTTTGGTTAGCAGACGCAGCCCTTGGCCACTACTCCACCAGGGTTTCCCTCAGGTACCCAGGCTCTCTGTTCTTTTTTCCATGCTTGGCATGTACTGTCATCCTCACTCTTCGTATCTCGTGGATATAAGACAACTGCCAATTTTCCAGCATCCCAACCACGTTTAAAGAGGTCAGCGGGAAGAGAGTGACCCGGTTTTTTTTTTTTAAAAGGAAAGAGTTTCTCAGAAGGCAGCCAACTTCCCCATTCTTCTCATTGGCCAGAACCAGATCCCATGACCATCCATCTCCCTAACCACCAGCTTGCCACCATGAGCCCTCATCTATCAGTGTTGAATTGTGCTCCATAGAATTTTTTTAAGGTACATTTATATATTGCATTTTAAATTTAATTTTTCATTGCATTTTGGTGAAAATTTAGACACTAAATTAGATTTCCATCTGACAGTTTCTACACAAATTATTCAGTGACATTAGTTCCATTTTTTTACAATAAGCCAACATTCTCTTTATTGATTTATTTTTTAGGGCCTTTTCATTTTATTATGATAAAATATATGTAACATAAAATTTGCCACTGTAGCAATTTGTTTTTTTATTGTGCATTTGGTGAACATTTATAGAGTAAATTAATTTCCCACTTGATAGTTGGTACACAAAGTGTTCCATAATATTGGTTTCATTCCCACAACATGTCATCACTCTCCCCATTTCCACCCTACTTTCCCCTTTTGTTGCATCTTGATTTTCTGTCTCTTCTTGCCTTCTCATCTTTGCATTACTTACAATCTAGAGATAACAATGTACTTATCTGGCGAGGGTGCTGTAGGGGTTCAGATGTAAGGGAGCTGACATAGATACAAAGCGTTTGACACAGAATCCAACAAGTAAAAAATAATTTTATTGTTTGGTTTCTTCACCTCGGACTATTTGCTTTGGCTCATTTTAGATCTTGTCTTTCCTGACTCAAGTGTACCTTTAAACCCCACATCCCTGAACCTGGCTTTACAAGTGTGTTATAACCACTAATTCTCAAAATCTGTGCTCTTAAAATTTGAGTCTGATACTGTGTGGTTCAGTGGGAAGACAACAGGCTCTGCAATCAGACAGACTCGAATTCAAATTCAGACTCCACCACTCCCTGGCTGGGTGAATTTGGTAAAACACTTCCTGTCTCTCAGCTTCAACCTCCCCCCTAGAAAATAGGCATAACAATCACATTTTCTTTACAGTATTGATGTGAAGATAGAATCACTGACATGTTGTCAGGCTGGCTGCAATGCATGGCAACCTCACATGTAACAGAACAAAATATTGCCCAGCCCTGTGCCACCTTCATGATCTTTGCCAGGCGTAAGCTCTTTGTGGTGGCTCTGGTGTCCATCCATCTCATAGAGGCTGTCCCTTGTTTTTGCCACCCTCCACTTGACCAAAGGGGCCTGGATGATGCAACGATTAAGTGAGCAGCTGCTAACTGGTAGGTTGGTAGTTCAAACCCACCTTGTAGCTTCTCAGCAGAGAGACCCGGCAATCAGCTTCTGTAACGATTATAGCTGAGAAAACCCAACAGGGCAGATCTGTAGGTACCAGAATCCCTGAGTGGTACAAGTGGTTAAGTGCTGGACTACTCAACAAAACATTGGTGGTTTGAATGCACCATGAGGTGTCTGGGAAGAAAGGCCTGCCAATCAGCTTCTGAAAGGTCACAGCCCTGAAAACCCTGTGGAATGCAGTTCTGCTGCACATATGAAAGTATCACCAGTCACAGCTAACTCTGAGGACAAGATTCTGATTCAAGAGGTCTAGGGAGAAGGAAAGGAGCCCTAGGGACCCGGTGGTTAAGTGCTAGGCTGCTAATTACAAGGCTGGTGGTCCAAACTCACTAGCTGCTCCACAGGAAAAAAGATGTGGCAATACGTTGCTGTGAAGATTACAGCCTTGGAAACCCTCCGGGACAGTTTTACTTTGCCCTACAGGGTTCCACAATAAACACCCACAGAAGCAGCAGTCAAGAAATCAAAAGACGCATTGCATTGGGAAAATCGGCTGTAAAGGACCTACTTAAAGTATCGAAAAGTAAAGATGTCACCTTGAAGACTAAGGTGCACCTGACCCAAGCCAATGGTACTTTCAGTCACATCATATGCATGCAAAAGCTGGACAATGAATAAGGAAGACAGAAGAAGAATTGATGCCTTTGAATTGGGGTGCCAGAGAAGAATGTTGAACGTACCATGGACTGCCAAAAGAATAAGCAGATCTGTTCTGGAAGAAGTACAAGCAAAGTTCTCCTTTGAAGCCAAGACTGTGTCTTACATACTTTGGACATGTTACCAGGAGCGATCAGTCCCTGGAGGAAAACATCATGCTTGGCAGAGTGGAGGGTCAGCGAAAGGAAGAAGACCTTGGATTGGCACAGTGGCTGCAACGATGGGCTCAAGCATAAAAATTACTGTGGACAGGGCTCAAGACCTGGCAGTGTTTTGTTCTGTTGGGCATAGGATCACTGTGAGTCAGAACCGACACAACAGCACCTAGTAACAACACAGGGTTGCTATGAGTTGTCGTTAACTCCATGGCAACAGGTTTGGGTTTGGTCTTTTTAGAGAGGGAGTGAACCCCATGTATATATCAACTGCCATCAAGTCACTTCTGACTCATGGCAACGCTGTGTGAGAGCAGAACTGTGCTCCATAAGGATTTTAGTTGTCCAATTTTCCAGAAGTAGATTGCCAGGTTTCAGCCAAGACACTACTGGGTGGATTTGAACTACCAATCTTCTGGTTAGCAACTCAGCTTGTTAACTGTTTGCACCACCAGGGACTCCGCTGATGTGGCTTTCACAGCCCAGGGCCCCTCTCTCCCATGCTCACAGTCCCCCCATCACTGGGGCCTGAGCCCAACCAGTGTGAAATTTCCTCCCCAGCTGTACCTTCACTCTCTGAACAAAGACCCCAGCAGGAAGCTCCCAGAACAGCAGGCCCAGCCCACCTGTCTCCCTGTCACCCCTGCCTCCACCAACCCTTTACCATTTCCTGATACAGTTAAAATTTAATATCAGGGATTGTTATGCTCCCAAATGCTCAGACCAGTGCTGTTCCCTTGTTACAGGTTATTCTAGAATCCTGGGCTTGTTCTGCACAGAATTTAGTATCTTCTGAAGGTTATATGCTCTTCCAACCTGTCTTGAATTCCCTGTAAGCACAAGTGGCTAAGTGCTACCACTACTAACAGACAAGTTAGTAGTTCAAAATCATCCAGCAGCACCTCCAAAGAAAGCCCTGGTGATCTGTTTCCAAAAGGTCAGTCTTGAAAACCCTGTGGATCAGTTCTATGCTGCACACGAGGTCTCTGTGAGTGGGAATCAAATCCACGCAACTCACAACAACCTGTTTTAGTTACATAGTGCTGTTACATACTGCTGCAAATTAGCTTTAAAGAACAGAAACTTATTTTCTCACAGGTCCAGAGGCTAAAAGTTCCAGTCAGGAAGGTGTGGATTCCTTCCTTGTCGAGTTTAATGTTCAAGCAGACATTCTTTGCTAGTTAAGCTACACTGTTGTTTGGTTTTAAGGAGACTTTAGGGAATAGTTTAGTGTAACTAGTAAAGAATGTCTACCTTAAGCATTGTGCTTCTTCAGGATCTGTGTATATGGGATCAAACTGACTAGAATAATTTGAAAGATTAGATGGAAAGCTTAGGGAGCAGCAAGTTTATGTTTATGAAGGAGGAACAACCCAGAGAAGGGGGCTGAGAATGGTTGCACAATTCTAAGAATGTGATCAATGCCATTAAACTGCACATGTAGAAATTTGACTTGGGTGTTTTTTGGCTGTGTACATTCTCAATAACAATAACCGAAAAACAATTAATGTATATTTTTTAAAAAAAGGAAGATTTCAGTAGATACTTCTGGTTTAATCCTTAAAGACTATTGAGGGCAATATTTTGGGGGTTCATCCAGCCTCTAAGGTCAGAAAATCTGAATTAGATGGAACAGATGTTTATAAAAAATAAAATGAAGTTATAGGAGTTTAAATATTTTTCCCCTACCACACCCTTCTTTTTATGCCTTGTCTCCCTCCCTATCTTCTCTGTCATTCACTACCAGGAGTATTTTCACTAAGGTAAAGGCAAAGAGGAGTTTGTGGGTGCTTCAAATTGTTAACATGCTCTGTTGATAACAGAAAAGTGGAGGGTTTGAATCCACCCCGACATAGGTGCCTTGGAAGAAAGGCCTGGCAACATTCTTCCAAAAAGTCAGCCATTAAAAATCCTGTGGAATTTAGGAATCAATCTAACCAAAAATATAAAAGACCTACACAAAGAAAACTTACCAAAGACTATTGCCAGAAACCAAAAGAAACCCACATGAGTGGAGAAACCTAACTTGCTCCTGGATAGGAAGACTTAACATCCAGAAAATGTCTGTTCTACCAAGAGCCATCTATAAATACAGCGCAATCCCAATACAAATTCCAGTGACATTTTTTAATGAGATGGGGAAACAAATTACCAACTTCATATGCTAATTTATCCAAGGGAAGAAGCCTTGGATAAGTAAAACATTACTGAAGAATAAAAACAAAGTAGGAGGCCTCACACTACCTGACTTTACAATTTATTACAATGACACAGTGGTCAAAACAGCCTGATACTGGTACAACAAGAAATACATAGAGCAATGGAACAGAACTGAGAAGCCAGACGTACAATCACGCACCTATGAGCAGCTGATATTTGACAAAGGCCCAAGGTCTGTAAACTGGGGAAAAGACAGTCTCTTTAACAAATGGTGTTTGTATAACTGGATATCCATTTGCAAAAAATGAAACAATACCTATATCCCACACCATGCACAAAAACTAACACAAAATAGTTCAAAGACCTAAAGATAAAATTTAAAGCAATAAAGATCATTGAAGAAAAAATATGAACAATGCCAGGAGCCCTAATACATGGCATAAACAGAATACAAACATTACTAACAATGCACAAACACCAGAAGAGAAAACGGATAACTGGGAACTTCCAAAATTCAAACATCTATACTCATCCAAAGAAGTCACCAAAAGAGTAAAAAGACAACTTATAGACTGGGAAAAAAATGTTGGCTACAACAAATCTGATCAGCATCTAATCTCTAAAATCAATAAGAGACTGCAAAACTTCAACAACAAAAAGACAAATAATCCAATTAAAAAATGGGCAAATGATATGAACAGTCACTTCACCAAAGAAAACATTCAGGAGACTTACAGATACATGAAGAAATGCTTATGATCATTAGCCCTTAGAAAAATCCAAATCAAAAGTACCATGAGACAGCATCTCACCCCAACAAGGTTGGCATTAATACAAAAACACAAAATTATAAATGTTGGAGACACTGTAGAGCGATTGGAACACTTCAGTGCTACTGGTGGGAATATAACATGGTAAAACCACTCTGGAAATCAATTTGGTGCTCCTTAAAAAGTTCTTAAAAACAGAAATGCTAGTTGATCTAGAAATGCTACTTCTTAGAATATATCTTAGAGAAATAAGAGCTGCCGTGCAAATAGATACATGCACACCAGTGTTCATCACAACACTGTTCACAGTAGCAAAAAGGTAGAATCAACCTAGGTGCCCAGTAACAGATGAATGAATAAACAAACTATGGTATATTCACACAACGACATACTATGCAATGATAGAGAACAGCAATGAATCTGGGAAACATCTCACAACATGGAGAAATCTGGAAAGTGTTATGCTAATGATAGCAGTCAATTGCAAAAGGATAAATACTGTCTAAGGACTCAAGAAAAGATTTAAACCCGGAAGAAAACATTCATTGACAGTTATAAGGGTGGGGAGGAAGGGAGAATGGTAATCACTAATTTGATACTAGATAAGAATTATTTTAGGTGAAGGGAAGGACAACACACGGTAGAGGAAAAGTCAGTACACCTGGACTGAACCAAAAGCCAAGAAGTTTTCTAAACATAACCAAACATCTCAAGGGACAGAATAGCAGAGACAAAAGTCTGGGGATCATGGTTTCAGGGGACATCTATTTCAGTTGGCATAACAAAGTTTATTAAGAATATGTTCTGTATCCCACTTTGGTGGGTGGCATCTGGGGACCTAAAAGCTAGCAAGTGGTCATCTAAGAAGCATCAACTGGTCTCAACCCACCTGGAGCAAAAGACAATGAAGAACATCAAAGATGTAAGGAGAATATGAACCCAAGAGACAGAAAGCGTTGCATAAATCAGAGACATCTAGAAGATGGTGCCTAGATGTCATCAATGACTTCCCTTACAAGGAATTCAGTGAAGAGTCCCTGATGGAGTGGGAGAAATGTGGGGTGAAGAACTCAAATTCTAGTAAATAAAGACCAGAACTGATGATGTGACAGACTGGAGGGTTCCTGGAAAACATGGCCCCAGACTCTCTGTTATCCCAGAACTGAAACCACTTCAGAAGCCAACTCCTCAGACAGAGATCAAACTGGTCTGTAAGACATAAAACGATACTGATGAAGAATGTGCTTCTTGGCTTAAGTAGATACAGGAGAGTAACTAGGAGATCCTCATCTCCGGCAGTGAGATAAGAATATGGACTGGGAGCTGGTTGAATGAGCATGGGAAATACGGGGTGCAGGGGAAGAGTGTGCTGCCACAGTGTGGGGAGAGCAGCTAGGGTCACATAACAAAGTGTGTATAAGATTTTGTATGAGACACTGACTCACATGTAAACTTTCATGTAAAACTCAGCAATAATAATAAAAATCCTACAGAACACAGTACTATGCTGACACATATTGCCATGAGTCAGAATCAATCGTGCAGCAACTATTTGTTTTTTCCTTTCCCTATTAAGGTGGGGGGAAATTGCCCCCATTGGAAAAACAAACAAAAATGAACCAGGTAACAAGCCTTGCTCTTCAGGCTTACACCTGAGAATTTTTGAAGAAGATTTTTGCCTTTGGTAAGTACATCCTTGCTCATTCTCTGCACCTGCTTGTTCCTCAGGCAGTAGATGAAGGAGTTGAGCAAGGAATGACACAGCGGCATTGAAAACCGCCACATCTTTGTTGAGGTCCAGCTGCTTGCTCTTCATGGTGTTGAGCTATATGATGACACAGCCCCAGTAGCTGAGGGACACCACCAGCACGTGGGAGAAGCAAGTGAAGAAGGCCTCCCAGAGGCCCTTAAGGAGAGCAGGAAGAGGACAAAGCAGATGATGTGGCCGTAGGACCAGGCATTCACCACCAGGGCAGCTGGCCGGGGTGCACACAGCCACCAGGAAGGAGACCAGGGACAGAAGCCTGGTGTGAGCATACACTAGCTGCAGCAGGGGGTGCTGTCACAGAAGATGTAGTTGAAATCATTGGGCCGTAGAAAGGAAGCAGGAACATTTAGGTGCTGGGCCTCTTAGCAGGCCTAGGCTGGCCTGAGATGTCATAAACACCAGATACCTCAGGGGTTCGTCAATGTCCAGGTAGAGGTCCACAGACATCACTGCCAGCAGTAAGGTCTCCGTTATTTCCAGGCTGAAGTAGAAGCCCATCTTGGCAAAGCATCTGACTCATGAGATGCTCTCATGGTCAATGAAGAGATGACCTAGGATCTGTGGGTTTATGGTGGAAGTGAAACTGTAAAAAAAAAGAAAAAAGAAAAACAAATGTGTGTGTTTAAAAATATTTTACTGTATTTTCAGTGAAGGTTTACACAACAGTTTAAGTCCCCACTGGTTGTATTGTTTCTATTAATGTAGCATTAAAGTCCCTTAGATTCTCAACTTTGTTTTAAAATAATTTGGACTCTGTGGTCTCACATAAATGATTTCTTTTTTTTTTCATTTTAATGAAAACAAAAATTTTAATTCTTCCTGTTGAAAATAAGAAAGAGGTGCCCCTCTCTCCACTGTTCTTTCAGACTTCACTTTAGGTAAGTTGTTGTTGTACATTTTGTTCTGTTCTTTGTCTCTTTGAGGAAGTGCCATATTGTTTTCCCTAGTGGTTATGCCATTTCATGTGTTTGATGGTCACTTTTTGTCTCTGTGCATGCAAAAGGTGGGCGATGAATAAGGAAGACTGAAGAAGAATTGATGCCTTTGAATTATGGTATTGGAGAAGAATATTGAATATACTATGGACTGTCAGAAGAATGAAAAAATTTACTTGTCTTGGAAGAAGTACAGCCAGAATGCTCCTTAGAAGTAAAGATGGTGAAAATTCACCTGTTACTTTGGGCATGTTATCAGTAGGGAACAGTCCCTGGAGAAGGACATCACAGTTGTTGAGGAAAAAGAGGAAAAATCTCAAGAAGATGTATTGAGACAGTGGTTGCAACAATGGGCCCAAACATAGCAACAATTGTGAGTATGGTCCATGGCCAGGCAGTGTCTTGTTCTGTTGTATATGGAGTCACTATGAGTCAGAACCAACTCAATGGAACCTAACAACAGCAAATATATATAGTCACATATATATATATATACACACACATATATATATATGTACATACATGGACCCCTGGTCACACAGTGGTTAAGAGATTCACTGTTAACCAAAAGATTGGAAGATCTATATAAGTAGAAAAACATACCATGCTCATGGATAGAAAGACTCAATACTGTGAAAATGTTGATTCTACCCAAAGTGATTTACAGATATTATGAAATCCTGGCCAAATTCCAACAGCAATTTTTAACAAGGTGGAGACACAAAACACTGATTTCCTATGGAAAGGGAAGAGGCTCAGGATAAGTAAAGAATTACTGAAGAAGAACAAAGTGGGAAGCCTCACACTAGCTGATTTTAGAACCTATTGTTTTGACGGTAGTCAAAAGAGTCTAGGACTGCCACACAGACGCAAATACCAATGGACCAAAATTGAGAATCCAGATGAAATTCATCTACTTAAGAGCAGCTGATATTTGACAAAGGCTGAGAGTCCATTAAAAGGGGAAAAGACAGTCTCTTTACCAAGTGGTACTGTGTAACTAAATATCCATCTGCAAATAAATCAATCCGTATCCTTACTTCAAACCACATACAAAAATGAACTTAAAATGGATCAAAAACCTAAGTACAAAATCTAAAACAATAAAGATAATGAAAGAAAAAATAGAGACAATGCTAGGAGCCCTAATATATGGCATAAATAACTAACAATACACAAACAACCAGAAGAAAAACTAGGTAACTAGGATCTCCTAAAAATCAAACACCTTTTATGCTCATCCAAAGACTTAACCAAAAGAGTAAAAACAGAACCTGTAGACCGGGGAGAAAACAATTGACTACAACATATCTGATAAGGATCTAATCATCAAATGTACAAGACATAGCAACACATCTAAAGAAAAAGATGAATAATCAAATTTAAAAATGGGCAAAGGATATGAACAGACACTTCACTGAGGAAATGCTCATGATCATCAGCCGTTAGAGAAATGCAAACGAAAACTACCATGAAATACCATGTAGCCCCAACAAGTTTGGCATTAATCCAAAAACCATAAAATAATAAATGTTGAAGTTATGGAGAGATTGGAACACTTGCGCACCACTGGTAGAATGTGAAATGATACAACCACTTTGGAAAATAATATTGGACATCCTTAAAAAGCTAGACATGGCTATACCATATGATCCAGCAATGCCACTCCTAGGAATATATCCTAGAGCAATAACAGCCATAATACAAATAGGCACACACACACCCATAGCCACCACAGCATTATGCACAGTAGCAAAAAATGGAAACAACTTAGATGCCCATCAACAGACAAATGGATAAATTATGGTTCACACGCACAATGAAATATTATGCAAAAAAAAAAAAGAACAAGGATTCTTCAGTGAAACATCTCACAACATAGATGAATCTGGAAGGCATCATGCTGAGTGAAATTAGCCAGTCATAACAGCACAAATATTGTATGAGACCACTATTATGAGAACTCGAGAAAAGTACTCTTAGTGTACTCTTATAAAAAAAGTACTCTTTAGTGGTCATGAGGGTGGGGAGGCAACAGAAGGGGGATTCACTAACAGATTATAGGCAAAGATTGCCTTCAGTGAAGGGATGATACACAACACAGGGGAATTCATACAACTGGATCAAAGCAAAGTTTAGAAGTTTCTGGGACACATCCAAACATTTTGAGGGACAGACTAGCTGGGGCTGGGGACTGAGGACCATAGTTTCAGAGGATATCTAGGTCAGTTAGCATAATAAAGTTTACTAAGAAAATGCTCCGTATCCCACTTTGGTGAGTGGTGTCTGGTGTCTTAGAAGTTTGCACCAATGTGTCAATTGGTTCCAACCCACCTGGAGCAAAAGAGAATGAAGAATATGAAAAACAAGACGAAAACATTACCTCAAAAGATGAAAGGTGCGCATGAGCCAGAGAATCCATCAGTTTGAGCCCAGAAAATCTAGATGGTACCTGCTACCACCAGTGACTGCCCTGCCAAGGGAAAGCAACAGGAAGTCCTACAGTGGGAGAAAAGTACAGAGCCAAACTCAAGTTCACGTAAAAAAATCAGAATAAATGGTCTCACAGAGACTGGAAGAACCCCTGAAACTATGGCCCTTGAGTGCTGACTTAACCCAGAACAAAAATCATTTCTGAAGCCCAATCTTCAGACACCGATTAGATTGGACTATAAAACAAAAAATAATATTCATGGAATGTGTTTCCTTATTCAGTCAGATACATGAGACCAAACAGGTAGAATGGAAGGCAAAAGAGGACAGCAACTGGTCCAAAGGAGGTAAGGAACCTAGAATGTGCTTTCACATTATGGGGACTGCAATGTCACAGAACAAAGTTTGTATTGATTTCTGTGTGAGGCATTAACTTGAGCTGTAAACTTCACTTAAAGCACGATTTTTAAAAATGCTAATGGGGGAGAAAATTAAAAAGTTACAATAAACTCTCCTTGGACTAGTGAAAATTAAAAAAACAAAAACAAAAAACCATGGAAAAATATATACCAAAGAAACAATAACCAAAAAAAAAAAGGAGTCGTGGCAATACTAATCTCAGATAAAATAGTCTTTCAGGTAAAATTTACCATAAAAGACAAAATTTATTAGCCCAGTCCTGAAGAGTTGATTCTGATTCATAGTGACCTTACAAGGCAGAGGAGAACTATTCCATAGAGTTTCTGAGGAGTGGCTGGTAGACTTGAACTACCAACCTTTTGGTTAGTAGCTGTTAGCCACTGTGGTACCAGGGATCCATAAAAGGCTAGGAAGGACATTATGTAATGATTTCAGGGCCAACTCACCATGAGGACATAATCATAGCAAATATCTATGCACAGCTCTAATAGCACTGAACAGAGATTTCAACACACCACTCTTTGTAAAGGACAGAACATCCAGAAAGAAATTCAGCAAAGATGCATAAAATACAAAGGCAACAATCATCTTGAGTTCACGAACATACATAGAACAGTCCACCCAACTGCTGCAAAGTATGCATTCTTTTGAAACACCTATGGAACAGTCTCCAAAATAGACCACACCTTAGGCCACGAAGAACCCTTGACAAAATCCAAAACATTGAGATAACACAAACCATCTTCTCTGACAATGTTGTAAAAGTAGAAATTAATGCTAAGAAGAGCAAGTAAAAAAAATAAAAACATGGAAACTGAATAACATCTTGCTTAAAAACTACTGGGTTATAGAAGAAATTGAGGATGAAATTAAAAAATTCCTAGAATCAAATGAAAATGAAAATATTTCATGTCCAGACCTGTGGGACATTGCAAAGGTGGTATTCAGAGCTCAATTTATAGCAAGAGGTCCACAGGTCAAAAAAGAAGAGACAAAATCAAAAGAGCTTTACAACTTGAGAAAATAGAAAGAGAAGAGCAAAGGAAGACCACAGCCTCCAAAAGAAGGAAAATAACAATGACCAGAGCAGAAACAAAATAGGGAACAGAATAACAAAGGAAATAATCCACAAAGCCAAAAGTTAAAAGGATCAACAAAATTTAGAAACCACTGGCAAAACTGATGAAAGAAAAACAAGAGAGGAAGTAAATGACCTGAATAAGACATAAGATGGGCAGTATCACAACAGAACAAACTGAAATAAAAAGAATCAGAATATGAAAAATTGTACTCCAGAGAATTTGAAAATGTAAAGGAAATGGACAAATTTCTAAAACCATACTACCTACCTAAACTAACGCAAACTGAGGTAGAAAATCTGAACTGACCCCTAATAAGCAAAGTGATTGGAAAAGTGAAAAACAAGCAAACAACAACAACAAAATAACTCCCAATAATAAAAAGTCCTGGTGCAGATGACTTCACTAGAGAATTCTACCAAACTTTCAGAGAAGAGTTCACATCATTAGTACTCAAACTATTTCAGAACATAGAAGAAGAAGGGGTGTTTCTGAATTCATTCTATGAAGCCAGCATAACCCTGATATCAAAACCAGCCAAAGACATCACAAAAAAGAAAATTACAAGGCCAATATCTCCCATGAATACAGATGCAAAACTTCTTGACAAAATTCTAGCCACTAGAAATCAACATCATATGAAAAAAATAATACACCATGACCAAGTGGGATTCATACTAGGTATGCAAGGATGGTTCAACATTAAAAAATCAATTAATCTACAACATAAATAAAACATAAGAATCACCTGATCTTCACAACCGATACAGAAAAAGCATTTCATATAGCCTCACACCCATTTGTGATAAAAACTCTCAATAAAATAGAAGGGAAATTACTCAACACAATAAAGAACACCTATATGAAACTAACAGGCAACAATTATTCTTAATGGAGAAAGGCTAAAAATATTCCCCTTTAAGAACAGAAGCAAGACAAAGACGTCCTTTATCACCACTCCTATTTAATATTCTGCTAAAGTCCTTGATAGAGCAACAAAGCAAGAAAAAGAAAGGGCATTCCAAATTGATAAGACAGAAATAAAACTATCCTTATTCACGATGATATGATATACATAGAGAACCCTAGGGACTCCACAAGAAAACTATTGGAACTCATAGAAACAAAAATACAGAGATTTTTTTGATTGAAAAGATTCAGCAGAGCAGCAGGATAGAAGACAACCACGCAAAAATCAATTCAATAACTATACACTCATAAAAAGAACTGTGAAAAGGAATCAGGAAAGCAATAGATACAATTTACAACAGTTGCTTAAAAAATAAAATACTTAGGAAGATATCTAATCAGGAACATAAAGGACCTATATAAAGAAAAAAAATAAAAAACACTATTGCAAGAAACCAAAAGAGATATAAGTGGACAAACATACAATGCCCATAGATAGGTAGACTAAACATTGTTAGAACATCAATTCTACGCAAAGCAATCTACAGTGTAATGCAATCCTGATCCAAATACCGCAGCATTTGTTAATGGGATGGAGAAACTAATCACTAACTTTATATGGAAAGAAAATAGATCCTGGACAAGTAACAGCATTATTGATGAAAAAGGACAAAATAGGAGGCCTCACAGCTACAGTACTCAGAACAACCTGATATTAGTACAATGACAGATGCATTGACCAATGGAACCGAATTGAGATCCCAGATTTAAACCTATACACCTATGGCCACCTGATGTTTGACGAAGGCCAAAATTCATTAAATGGTACTGGCAAAACTGGACATGCTTCTGTAAAAATACGAAACGGGACCCATACCTCACACCATACAAAGAAAATCATGACGGATTAAAGACCTAAATATAAAACCCCAAACTATAATGATCATGGAAGGAAAAATAGGGTCATCAGCTGCTGCTGAATCAGTTCCAACTCACAGGACCCATTGTACAACAGAACAAAACAGAACAGAACACTGCCCCATCCGGTGCCGTTCTCACAAGCCTTATCATGTTTGAACCCTTTGTTGCAGCCGTTGTGTCAGTCAATCACATCAAGTGTCTCCCTCTTTTTCTCTGACCTTCGCCACTCCACGCACGGTGTTCTTCTTCAGGAACTTGTTCTTCCTCATAACATGTCCAAAGTACGTAAGACAAAGTCTTGCCATCCTTGCTTCTAAGTAGCATTCTGGCTATACTTCTTTCAGGACAGATTGGCTAGTTCTTTTGGCAGTCCGCGATATAGCCCATCTTCTTCACCAGTGCTGTAATTCAAAGACATCAATTCTTCTTCAGTCTTCCTCATTCATTTTCCAGCTTTTGCATGCATATGAGGCATTTGAAAACACCATGGCTTGGGTTAGGTACACCTTAGTCTTCCAGTGACATGTTTGCTTTTGAACATTTCAAAGAGGTCTTTTGCAGCAAATTTGCCCAGTGCAATGCATCATCTGTTTCTTGACTGCTGCTTTCATGGGTGTTGATATTGGATCCAAGTAAAATGAAATCCTTGACAACTTCAGTCTTTCAGTTTATTGTGATGTTGCTTATTGGTCCAGTTGGTAAGGATTTTTGTCTTCTCTACATTGAGGAACAATCCATTCTAAAGGCTATGGTCTTTGATCTTCACCAGTAAGTGGTTCAAGTCCTCTTCAATTTCAGCAAGCAAGTTTGTGTCATCTGCATAACGCAGGTTGTTAGTGAGTCTTCCTATGATTCTTTTTAAACTACAAGTTATTTTTAGACATTAAAAAAGAAAAATCAAAGGAGGTGGGTGGCTTAGGTTGTCACTCTTTGGTGAGCTGCAGAAAAGGAAGCTCAATTATAAAGATAAAGTATGTGGGTACACAGAGGTCACCTCTACCAGCCTGGGAAGTAACCTCAACCCCATGCCTCTAGTTAAGGTTGAGGAAGAGGAAGGCCAAACTGAAGGGGATAGAAACACGTGTGGAGATGAGTCTGCAAGGCTGTCAGCAATACTTGTTGTTAGGACTCTCATCCTTGCTATGGAAGCAAGGCAGCAAAAGCTTCTGGCCAGAGAGCCATAGAGCTGAGCATGGCACTGCTCCACTTTGTCCCTTATTTCATTCTAGGGGGTGACCCCACATGAGAGAATCTCAGCTGGCATGATTTTACAAACCTACAGTCAAAAAGAAAGGACATAAAACAAAGTCTGGAGAGAGGGCTGACTGTGCACCCCTGGCTCCAAGGGTCGATAGATGATTTGCCAGCTTGAAAGGAGGCACTGGAACTTCATGTGGATACTGGCAGGCAGACCCAGAAAGCTGATAAATGCTATTTACAAATGGGGAGGAGAAGCTCAGAAGGTGGCACTATCAGCCTGGGAGCAGGAGTAGAGAATTCTCCAAGCAGTAGAGCACAGGTTCACCTGGAGGAGAAAAGTCCTTCAGACATTGGATAGGCCACCTGAATTGCCAGCCCACCTGCCAGTGAGGGAACAAAGGTAGAGCAGAGGGTATTGAGAGGATGCCCCAGCTCCCAGGGCTGCAACCACAGCCCCAGGTAGAAGGACAGCAAGACATAGGTCTGTGTGTCACTGATCCCAACAGGCTTCAGGTTTGTTGCTGGAGTGTGGGGTCTACACTAGAGACCCTAATATACAGCATAAATAGCATATAAACCATAACCAACAACACACAAACACCAGAAGGTAAGCTAGATAACTAGGACAGAGGTCTAGTCTCTGAAATCTGAAGGAAAATCCAATGCCACTGCAACAAAAAGACAAATAATGAAATTGAAAAATGGCCAAAGGATATGAACAAACACTTCACCAAAGAAGATATTCAGGCAGCTAACAGAAACACGAGGAAATGCTCATGATCACCAGCCGTGAGAGAAATGTCAACCAACACCACAATGAGAGATCATCTCACCCTGACCTTACTGGCATCAGTCCAAAAAGCAGAAAATGTTAAATATTGGCAAGGTTGTGGGGAGACTCGAACTCTGATACACTGCTGGTGGGATTGCAAAATGATACAACCTCCTTAAAAAGTGACAAATAGAAATAACATATGATCCAGCAATCCCACTCCTGGAAATATATCCTAGAGAAATAAGAGCCATCACACGGATAGACATATGCTCACATGCCTGTTCATTGTTGCAAAAAGATGGAAAAACCTAAGTGCCCACCACAAGATGAATGGATAAACACGGTACATACATGCAATGGAGTATCACACAATGATAAAGATCAGTGGTGAATCTGCAAAGCATCTTACAACACAGATGAATCTGGAGGGCATTATACTGAGTCAGTGACAAAAGGACAAATATTTTAAGAGACCGTTATTTTAAAAACTCATGAAAAGGTTTACACATACAAAGAAATGATCTTTGATAGTTACCAGGCAAGGGAGGGTTAGGGAGGGGAAAAAAAAAAAACTAGATAGGGGAAAAGCGGTAACTTTGGTAGTTGCTAAGCCAGTACACAGTACTGGGGGAATCAGCACAGTTCAACCAAGGCAAAGTCATAGAAGCTTCACAAACACATCCAGGTACCCTGAGAGACCTGAGCCCTGAGCTAAGCGCTAAGGACCATGGTTTCAGGGAATGTCTAGCTAAATGGGTATACACAGTCAATAAAGAAAATGTTGTACGTCTGACTGTGGTGACTAGTGCTGGGGCTCTCAAAGGCCTGGGAACAGCCATCTAAGATATATCTACTGGTCCCATCCCAGTCAGAGCAAAGAGGAATGAAGAAGGGAAAGATTAGCCCAGAGGACAAACGGACCACAACTACCACCACCTCCACCAGCCTGAGCCCGCAACAAGTAGGTAGTGCCACACTACCACCACCAACTTCTCCGGCAGGGATTCTTGAGGGAACTCTGTCCCTGGATTTCAGACAGGGTTTAGCCTAAGCCATCTTCCCCTTGCATGTCCCTGTATTTTGGATGGGTTTTAGCATAAGCTGTCTCCCCTGCCATTACCCCAAAACAGCCCAGAGGAATTTGACCACAAACAAAACTTGGTGCCTGTCACCCCCACCCTCCTATCAAAGCTCTTCCCTTATCAAAGCTTGATCATAAAGAAACCTTACCCCCTCCCCCTTGTAATCAGCACTTCTTCCTTATCAGACTGTAAATCTCCTTGCTGGACTTTCTTACTACCCGTCTTCTTTTTTAATTAACATTCTTTCCTTATCAAACCATAAGTCTGCTCACCTCACACTACCTCACTGGAACTTTAAAACTGTAAAAAAAAACTTGCCCTACTGGCCAGGGGTGATCTGAACCATCCCTCAGCTCAGATCCCATTCTCTTTATCTTCGAATAAACTTCACTGGACCCTTGGACTAGTATCTCTCTGCCCTTGTTTGGCACCATTCTCTCCCGGGCAATCACTGTAAAGGATCCCAGACAGAGCTGGAGAAAATATAGGACAAAATCAAAATTCACATACACACACACACATACATAAAAGATCAGACTTGCTACCCTGCCAGAGACTGCATAAACCCTGGGAGTACATCCCCAGACACCCTTTTAACTCAACACTGAAGTCACCCCCGAAGTTGACCCTTCAGCCAGGGATTAGACAGCTCTATTGGACAAACAATAACAGACATGAGGAACATGCTTCATAGTACAGTCACATATACGTAACCAACTGGGCACAGCAGCCCAGAAGCAAAGACTAGAAGCAGGAAAGGACAGAAAAACTGGACAAATGGAAACGGGGAACCAGGGGTGGAGAATGGACAAGCGTTGACACATTGTGGGGTTGACAACCAATGTTACAAAACAACTGTGTATTAATTATTTAATGGAAAACTAATTTGCTCTATAAACTTTTACCAAAAGCACAATTAATGAAAAAAAAAAATCTTCAAAGCCAAGAAAACAGAATGCAACAAATGGAAAAAAGAATTTCTGACTTGGACGACAGAGCTGCTGAAGCCAGCATCTATGAGCAGAAATCAGAAACAAGAAACAAGAAAAATGAAGAAGCATTAAGAAGCATGTGGGACTCTCTTAAGAGGAACAACCTTAGATTAATTGGAGTCCCTGAACAGGATGAGACACCTGAGAATACAGGGAGTATCGTTGCTGAGCTGCTGACAGAAAACTTCCCAGAAATCATGAAGGAAGAGAATGTAGACATCTCAGATGCATATCATATGCCACCCAATATAGATCTCAAAAGAAAGACTCCAAGACATAATCAAGCTTAACAAAATGAAACATGAGCAGCAACTCTTAAAGGCAGCAAGACTCAAAGCAAAGCTAATATTCAGAGGGAAACCCTGTAGGCTTTCGTCAGATTTCTCAGCAGAAACCATGCTGGCACGGAGACAGTGGCATGACACATTCAAAGCCTTGAAGGAGAAGAACTTCCAGCCAAGAATTGTATATCTTGCAAAACTATCTTTCAAATATGAAAATGAAATTAAGACATTCCCAGATAAACAGAAACTCAGAGACTTTGTAAAAACCAAACCAAAACTACAAGAAATACTGAAAGAAGTTCTTGGCTTTGCCTTAGAAGAACAAAACCACTAACTTTATATTTTAGAACGACATATTATTCAGAACTCCACTCAGTTAGGAAAGGCTCCAAATTCAATCACAGCTTTAATACTAAAAGATGCAATCCAGTGATTATCATGAAAACTAGGGTGCCATCATATTAAAAAGAGGTATGTACTACAGTCGTTATAGTCCTTCCAGATGGAGAAGATGACAAGAATGGCAGTAATTAAAATTGGGTTTATATATAGTTTATTAAGGGGCATCATAGGGGCAGCCATAAAGCACAAAAAATCACAGCCTTGGAAACCCTATCTGGTCAGTCTACTCTATCCTATTGAGTTGCTGTGAGTCAGAATTGACTTAAAGACACATAACAACAAGAGGGTGTTACAGACAGTTAACACTTTTGGCTGCCAACCAAAAAGTTAGACTTTCAAGTCTACCCAGAGAAGCCTTGGAAGTAAGACCTGGTGATCCACTTCCTAAAAGTCAGCCTCTGAAAACCCAGTGGTGCACAGTTGTACTCTGACACACGTGTCGGGGTGCCTGGCATGAATTAGACTTGATTGCTCTGTTTTGTTGTTGTTGTTTTTAATCAGTTTCCTGTAAATGGAATCTTGTTTTAGCTTCAACTTGATAAGTACCTTCGGCAGTGGAGTCCTGCAGGTCAAATAGATTTCCTTCCTCGGCCCCAGCTTTTCATAACAAAAGACCTCAGTTTGTTGTGCTTAAGGACAATAGTCCTCATCTGGTAATGCATGCTGCATTGTCAGGAAAACAAAAATCACTTCCTGGGCCAGGCCAACAGGGGAATTCCAGACAGGGTTTCCTGCCATAGGTGGCTGATACCACCGCCACAGAGATGGTCTCTACTTCTACAAAGCAGACAAGGAATTTATGGGAAGGACACGGACTAAATGACAGTGGGAAGGCCAATTCAGGAATGTGGCAGGAAGCCAAGAACAGCAGCTGAGAGAAGACGACGCTCAGAGTTGTTTCACAATCGCAGCCGGCTGGGATGCTACCACTGTCCCGAGCACCCCTGGACATTCACCTCCACTGACACTTGACACGGTACTGTTATGAATTGAGTTGCATTCCCCACAAAAGTATGCCTGTGAAAGGAGTCCTGTACCCATAGAAGGAGCCCCGATGACACAGAGGTTAAGCACTGGGCTGCTAACCGGAAGGTCAGCAGTTGAAACCTACTCATTGGCTCTCTGCGAGAAGGATGTGGGGTCGGCTCCGGGCAAGATTGTTGCTGTTATATGTTGTCATAGCAACCCTAGAGGACAGAGAAGAACTGCTTCCTAGAGTTTCCTGGGCTGTAGTCTTTATGTAGGAAATACTGGTGGTATAGTGGTTAAGCGCTATGGCTGCTAATTAAAAGGTCAGCAGTTCAAATCCACCAGGCAGTCCTTGGAAAATCTGCGAGATAGTTCTAGTTCTACTCTGTTTTATAGGGTTGCTATGAGTCAGAATGGACAGCAGTGGGTTTGAAATGTTGATCTTGTGGGGCAAGTGCTTAATCATTCCTTATACCACCAGGGCTCCTTTATGGCTGAGTAGCCTGATGGATATCTTGATTGCAACTTCATGACAAATCTTGAACCAGAGCCACCCAGCTCAGCTTCTCCCAAATTCCTAATGCACTAAAACTCTAACACAATGTTTGTTGATTTAAGACACAAAGTTTTGGGGATCTCAGTTACACAACAATAAGTAACTAATACACAGATGTATAGATGTTGATGAATTTGAGAGATCTATAGGAGGTAAGAAGGAATCCTGGTGGTGCAGTGGTTAAAGTGCTCCACTGTTAAGCAAAAGGTCAGCAGTTCCAAACTACCAGGAACTCCTCAAGAGAAAGATGTGGCCGCTGACCTTTACAGCCCTGGTAACTCAATAGGGTCACTATGAGTCAGGATCAACTCAATAGCAATGGGTGGGTTTATAGGAGATGAGACAGAGCCCTTGTGGGAGAGCGGTTAAATGATCAGCGTCAGACACTCTGCAGGAGAAAGATGTAGCAGTCTGCTCGTGTAAAGACTGCTGTTGTTGTTGTTGTTAGGTGCTGTTAAGTCAGTTCTGATTTACAGTGACCCTCTATACAACAGAAGAAAACACTGTCTAGGATTAAACCTACCAGCAGTTCCATGGAAGAAAGTACCCAGCAACCTGCTCCTGTACAGATAATTCCACTCAGAGAGAAAGGACATCAACACCAACAAGCAGAAGAGATGGGAGCAGAGCATGTCCTTTGGACCTGGGAGCTCTGCGCTGAGAACCCCGTAGTACCAGGAGATATATATACAGAGAGAGAGAGCCGTAACACTTGAGATGGTGCCAGACAGCAAGAAGTGGCAGCAGACAATCAGCAAGCCCAGGAGACTAGCACAGGAGCCAATTCATGGATCAAAAGAGAGGTGAACACTTTGGGGCAGGAGACTTCCTGGTGCAGTGGGATGCCCCCAGACACTTATTAGTGGAGTCAAAGAGCTTTGTAACACTTGCTGGAGTGTTGCAGAGGCCTGGCTGAGGGGCCCAGGGTCAGAGAGAGGCCTGCCTTTGGGCACAACTGAGCAGAGACTGCCCTGACCCACGAGGAACTTCCCCCAGACCCAGCAGAGACTGAAAACTTTTCCCACAAGCCAGCACCATCAATTAATACTTTCAGCCTTCTACACTGTTAGAAAAGAAATTTCTATTGTTAAAGCCATTCATTTGTGGTGTTTCTGTTATGGTATGTTAGTCCTTTTCTGTAATAATTACCATCTAGAAAACCCTGTGGGGTAGTTCCACTCTGCTCTAGAGGTGATGAGTCAGAATCAACCCAACGGGAACAGGGATTGTGCAGTGGGCTGAATGACAGCCCCAGAGATATGTCCATGTTCTAAGAATCCCTGGAATCTGCTAATATTGCCTTATTTGGGGGGGGGGGGAATGTGATCAAGTTAAGGATCTTGAGATGAGACGATCACCCTGGATTATCTGCATGGGCCCAAATCCAATAAATGTCCTTCTGAAAGAGAGGCAGAGAAAACAGAACAACCAGAACGGAAACAGTGGGAATGTTTCCGTTAGAAACATGTTTATCCATTATGAAGAGTGTAACTAATGTCACTGAACACCTTGCATAAAAATTGTTGAACGAGAATCTAAACTGCTGTGTAAAACCTTCAGTGAAAACACTGAAATGTTATGAAGAGACAGCAAGTGGCAGAGGGAAAGGAGACAGAAGAGAAGACACAGACACACAGAGGAGGAGGAAATACAAAGACAGAGGCAGAATCATAGAAAAAATACCCCTGTTGCTATCAAGAGGAGTTTCACTCGTGGCGATCCCCTGTGTGTCAGAGTAGAACTGCACCGCAGGGTTTTTCTTTGCTGTAATCATTTATGGAGAGTCCTTGAGTGGTGCACCCGGCTAAGTGCCTGACTACTTTCTGGAACTTTGGCAGTTCAAACCCACCCACAGGCACCTCGGAAGTCAGGCCTGGTGATCTGCTTCTGAAAGGTCACAGCCTTGAAACCCCTAGAGAGTAGGTCTACTTTGCATATGTGAGGTCCACATGAGCAAGAATAGACTCAACCGCAGTTAGCAGCTACAGCCTTTAAAGAAACAGATACGCCACCCCTTTCTTCCTCAGGGCTACTGGGGTGGGGTTTCAAAGTGCCAATCTTTAGGTTGGTAAAAAAGAAAACCATTGCCATTGAGTCAATTCTGACTCACAGTGACCCTAGAGGACAGAGCAGAACTGCCCCATAGAATTTCCAGGGAGCACCCGGGAGATAGGAACTGTTGACTTTCTGATTAACAACAGTAGCACCTAACAACTATGCCAGCAGGGTTTCCTTTAAATTAGTAGTCACATGCCACCTTTAGGTTAGTAGTCTAGGACCTTCAAATGGTCCCAGAGTATGTTGGTAGAGCTGGGGAGCAATATCCCAGTTTGGGGGCAGGGGAGGGACCTATTGCCATCAAGTTGATTAGGACTCATAGCAACCCTACAGGGCAGAGCAGAATTACCCCATAGGGTTTCCAAGGAGCACCTGGGGGATTCAACCTTCTAGCCTTTTGGTTAGCAGCCAAACTCTTAACCACTATGTGACCAGGATTTCCCGGTGAACTCTCCCCCAAAGCATTAGTTACAGAGAATGTTATTCCTCTTTCTTTGGTGCTTGCTCCATAGACTTATGAGTAAAATGGGAATGGTAGAACAGTTACAGTTTAGCTAAGCATGTCACTCATGGGTGCCCAACTTGATGGCAGCAGCAACCATCCCTGAGCCCCCAGTGTGCTACAATTTCCTAGGAACACCAGCTAGTTTCCTCACTACTGGAGAATTACATTGGACACCTTCCATCCTGGATTGAGCAACAAGTTTTCCTCATTGGAATAAATAACCATGGGCTTGTTTTCTTTCCTTGCCCACCACACTTGTGCCGGCAGCAGCGTTCAGGGAGCTCACTGAATGGCTTTATTCACCATCATTGGAACACACACAATATTGTTTCTGATCAAGGACCTGGGTTTATTAGGAGGTCAGCAGGCGGGCCCCTGTACCCCTCACCTCAAAGCAGCTAGCCTTAGAGAACAGAGGCATGACCTATTTAAGACTTCATTACAGTACCAGGTTACACAAAACATTTTGGGGGTTGAGATGTTATCCCCCAAACCAAAACCAAACTCACCGTGGTCGAGTTGATTCTTACTCAGCAACCTTATAGGACAGGGTAGAACTGCCCCACAGGCTTTCCGAGGCTATAATCTTTAGGGAAACTGACTGCCACATTTTTTTTTCCCATGGAGCAGCTGGTGGGTTTGGACCATTGACCTTTTGGTTGGCAGCCAAGTGCTTTAGCCATTGCCCCCCCCAGGGGTCTTCTTGCAGGGTGGAGAGACACTCTCAAGCGGCAATGCACACACAAGGCTGGGTTACAAATATCCAGGAACCCAAGGGTGTCAGTTCTCAAATACACACCTGATGATTCATTCTTCAAATGTTTGTTTCCTGTTTCCTGCCTCCCTGAACTCAGTGGTTAAAGAAGAAAATTTCTATCAAAGCCACCACCCTAGAGTTGATTCTGACTCATAGCCACCCTATGTGACAGTGTAGAACTGTCCCATAGGATTTCCAAGGCTGTAATCCTAAGACAGCAGGCTGCCACACCATTCTCCCATAGAGTGGGTGGTGGATTCGAACCAGCAACACTTCTGCTGGCAGCTGAGTCCTGCACCGCTGCACCACCAGGGCTCCTTATGCTTCTACGAGAGCATACAATATACAGTACAGTCATTATCAGGTGTTCTCAAGTCAGTGCTGACTCATAGTGACCCTCAGTACAATAGAACCAAACACTGCCTGGTCCTGCACCATTTGTGTCATTGGTATGCTTGAGCCCATTGTTGTTGCCACTTGTGCCAATCCTTTTCATTGAGGACCTTCCTTTTTTTTAAGTTGTCCTCCACTTTACCAAGTGACATTACCAAGCATATGGGGCAGTTCTGCTCAAACCTCCAGGGTCACTATGAGTTAGAGCCAACACGACGGCTGTGGGTTTACCAACCGTGATGACCTTCTCCAGGGACTGGTCCCTTCTGATAAGATGTCCAAAGCACATGAGACCAAATCTTGCCATTCTGACTTCCAAGGAGCACTCTGGCTGTATTTCTTCCAAGACAAACTTGTTCATTCTTCTGGCACTCCATGGTATGTTCGGTGCTCTTCTCCAATACCTTCATCGAAAGGCAACAATTTTTCTTTGATCTGCTTTACTTGTTGTCCCACCTTTCACATCTATATAAGGCAACTGAAAATATCATGGCTTGGGTCAGGCACATCTTGGTCCTTTAGAGTGACACTGTGGCTTTTAAACACTCGAAAGAGATTTTTTTGCAGCAGATTTGCCTTTGCGATAGTCACTTGATTTCCTGACTGCTGCTTCCAAGTGTGTTAATTGTAGAAACAAAATCCTTGACAGTTTCAATCTTTTCTTCATTTGTCATGGTGTTGCTTACTGGTCCAGTGGTGTGGATTTTTGTTTTCTTTATGCTGAGATGTAGTTCATACTGAAGGCTGTAGTCTCTGCTCTTTATCAGTAAGTGCTTCAGGTTCTCTTTGCTGTCACAGGCAAGATTGTATCATCTGCATCACACAGGTTGTGAATGAGTCTTCCTCCAGCTCTCATACCTCATTCTGCTCCATGTAGGCCTACTTCTCGAATTGACAAAACAGTAAAACCTTGGAGAGCTTGAATCAGTGTAAGGCAGAAACCTGTCAGAGAAAGAAAATTAAAATATTTTCATTGCTAGAGAGGGTTAGAAAAGTGACAAGATTGCTGTGATTGTAAACTTGTACTTAAACTGGAATAAATTTAGTAATTTTGAGACCTGAAAGCACAAGGTACTGCCTTCAAGTACTGGCTCTCACAGGTTTTACTATAGTAAGTTGGGCAAGTACATCCTCTTCTTGACCATTGGGGGTATCAGGTGTGGTACAGTGAGGTAAGGAGAAGAGAGAGTATGGTGTTGACTGAGGTGGTTGGTTTCAGGGAGGGGAAAAAAGATGCTTTGATGCTGGGGACCCAGGAAACATAGGAGTAGAACCTGGGGACATCCGTGACACCTCTCCTACTAAGGCCGCATCCTGACTCCCCATTCCCTACAACAGGGCCTAGTACTAAGGTATACTGAAACTATTTCCCTGTTTCTCTAAATGGTACAACGGGACTGAAAGGACTGGAGTTGGTCCTTAAAAAAGCAAAACCAAATTAACTGCTAGAATTCCTTTGGACTCATGGCCACACCGTGCATAACAGAGACCAACTGCTCCATAGGGTTTCCGTGGCTGGAAGAAAAGACCTGATGAGCTGCTTTCATAAAGACTACTACTTATGAAACCCTTTGGGGCAGTTCTACTCTGTGATATCGGGTCCCTGGGAGTCAGCGTCGGCTCCGGGGCTCTCAACAGTGATCTTTACAGAAACAGATTGCCAGGCCATTCTTCTATCACCCTGCTGAGCGGGCTCCCACTGCCAACCTTGAGGTTGCTGGCAGTAGTTGTTAATTGTTGGTTCAGCTGATTCTGACTCATGGCGACCCCGTGTGTTAGGGTGGAATTGCTCTATAGGTTTTCTTTTTAATTGTATTTGAGGTGGAGGTTTACAGAGCAAACTAGTTTCTCATTAAACAAGTAATACGCATATAGTTCTGTGGCACTGGTTGCCAACTCCATGACTGGTCAACGCTCGCCCCTTTTTGACCTTGGGTTTGCTATCACCAGCTTTCCTGTCCCTTCCTACCTTCTTGTCCGTGCCCTTGGCCTGATGTCCCCATTTAGTTTCATTTTGTTTTATGGACCTGTCTAATCTTTGGCTGAAGGTTGAACCTCAGAAGTGACTTCATTGCTGAACTATTATAAAGATGTACAGAGGCCATGCTCCAAGGGATTTCTCTAGTCTCCTTTAGGCCATCAGATCTGGTCTCTCTTTTCTTCTTTTTCTTACTAGTTAGAATTTCATTCTATACTTCTCTTTAGTTCTGTCTGGGACTCCATCACTATCCCTGTCAGAGCAGTCGGTGGTGGCAGCCTGGCACCATCAGTTGTGCTGGAGACTGTGGTACTTGTAATCCATTAGCCCTTTGGACTAACCTTTCCCTTGTGTCTTTGCTTTTCTTCATTCTCTTTGCTCCAGGCAGGGTGAGACCAATGAAGTGTCTGAGTTGGCCACTCACAAGCTTTTAAGACATCAGATGCAACTTACCAAAGCAGAATGCAGAACATTTTCTGTACGAACTATGTTATGCCAACTGAGCTAGATGTGCCCGAGACCATGGTCCCCACTATAGTTTTCTTGGCTGTAATTGTTACAGAAACTGCTCCATAGGATTTTCTTGGCTGTAATCTATAGGGAGGCAGAACACCAGGTCTTTCTTCCGTGGCTCCACTGCGTGGGTTCCAAGCACCAACTTTTGGGTTAGTTATTAGTTGCCTTGAGTTGATTCCTCCTCATAGCCACCCATGCTACCAGAGTAGGGTTTCCTTCACTGTAATCTTTTGGAAGCAAGTTATACCTATTTTTGTACAGCACTGCTGGGTAAGTTCGAACCGCTAACCTCTAGGTTAGTTGTGGAGTGCAAATCCTTTGCACTACCCAAGAATTCCGCCTGTCTTTGAAGGAAAGCATAAATGAGCACACAGGATCTGTCTCTCTCCTTTCCTCCCTCCCCCACCTTCTTTGGAGTACACAGTCCCTCCCATCTCCGTTGGGCACGTCACCGGGTAACCCGGGCCCCCTCTGACCCCTCCCTTGGCCCCTGGCGCGGCTTCTACCCTGGCGCTCGGGCTCAAAGCCTCCTCAGTTGTCGGCCTGGAAGGATCCCAAAGGCAGCAGCGGGGACAGCGCCCCGTTAGCTCAGCGTCGCCCAGCATCCTCAGCCGCCACCAGGCCCCGCCCCGAGGCAGCGCCAGCGCCAGCGCGGCCGCGCCCTGAACGACTGCGGAGTGTGGTGAGTAGTGCGGCCAGGAGCAAGGACCCAGGCGTCCCAGCTCCCCGCCTCGCCCTACCCGGGACCTGGCGACCAATCTTAAGCTCTGTTTCCTTCTGTGCCCCGTCAATGCCTCGCTGAGGCGCTTAAAAAAGAGCATCCCCGCAACCTGGCCTTGAGGCCCCTCCCGCTCTGGAGCGCCGGCATGTCGTCCCTTTGGGATCTTCTCCTTTCTTGCGAGAGCCTCCAACCCTCAGCCCCATCCTCATTGAGGGACCTAGGCCCCAGTCCCCTCCCTGGATGCAGGAGCCAGGAATTCAGGCCAAAAATATCTCTCTATTCTAGACCTAGGAGGTTTGGCTTACAACCACATCTCTCAAATCCCAGGATCTGAGCCGCCAGCTTCTCTCGCTCTTGGGGGCCAGGAATCTGGCCGTCCGTCGCAGGCACCATGCGGAACCCAGAAGACTGTGCCCCAACCCCTACCCTCTGAGGCCCAGAATTCTGCTCCCTGTCCAGTGGATCCCTTAAAACTCGGGGATCAGTATTCTCAATCGTCTCCTCTTTCAGGGACCCAGAAGACAGAAACCCTGGTCCACAAAACCCATAAAACTGAGGATGCCTGTCCTCCATCTCGCTGAAACCCAGGTATCCAAGGTGTAGGTCATCCTCGCCGAGTGGGACAGGAGCAAACGAAGGGACAGGGAGCAAGAGGGGCTTGGTGTTGGCTGGGGGCTCGGTCCTAAACAAACCCTACACAGACGGGTTGCTATGGCAACAGCCTGCCAGGGCCTGGGCTGGAAACTTCTCCAAGGCGGTGTCAGGGAGGGCAGCCCCCAAGAACCGCTACTCCGCCATCTGTTGTGTCTTCCTGTTTTGTCACCTTGGCAACGATGACCTCAGCCCTCCACCCTCGTTGCCGGTGGGGAGAGACACGGATCCTCAGTACAGCCAAGACATGGAGGGTGGGCGTGTCTGGGGCAGGTGCCGCCCTCAGGGGGCGGGGCTGGGGTAGCCCTGATTCGGGGAAGTCCCTTGCAAGGGCCTCTACGTCTAGGCTGTAACACCGCCCCCTGCCCCGCCCGCGCTCTCCCTGGCCCGCCAACCCCACCCAGCCTGCAGACCCTTCTCGTCTGCAGCTGTCGCTTTCTTGTCTTCAGCCGCAGCCGCCACTGCCCTCGAGGTGAGGTTGGGGGGACCCCACAGGATGCAGCAGCAGTCCAGAAATGTCTGGGTTCAGAAAGAGGAGTGAGCTGGATTCAGAATGCCTGGGTCCCTGGAGAGGCGCTGCCTGGGCTGGGACTCCTGGATTCTAAGAGTGGAGAGGTCTAGGGGCTTAGACCTCATGCGTGGAAAAATGAGAGGGATGCTGGCTGGGTCTGATGGAGGAGAAGCTGGGGGCTCGGACTCTGAGTCTGAAGGAGGAGGTGCTGGGGGCCTGGACTCCTAAGTCTGAGAGAAGAGGTGCTGGGTCGCCGGATTCCTGGGTCTAAGGGAGGAGGGGGCTGGAGGCCAGGACTCCCGAGCCAAGGGAAATAGAGGGACTGGGTCTCCCTGGTCCCAAGTTGAAGGGGATTGGAATCTGGAATGCCTGAGTCCTCCTGTTGGGAGGAGCTTGGGATGGAGTCCGGAGTTTGCTAAGAAAGTGGCTGAGATTCAGAATTACTGACACCCCCCAACCTCCCAATCACCTCTCCCCCACCAAGCGTTAGAATCCGAACTTTAGACTTTAAAAAACCTGAGATCTAAAGTGACAATGGAGCTGGCAAGATGGTTACCTCCTGAAACCCAGATAGGACAACGTGTAACCCCGCACTCCCGGCCAGACGAGTAATGAGAGCAGCGACGGGGGTGTCAAGGCCAGGTTCTGAGTCTGCTGAGCGTTGGGGTGACAGTGATGGGGACGATGGGGTGGTAGTGATGGGGACGATGCAAAGACTCTGGGTGTGGCTCCTGCGAGGATGCCTTAAGCCAGCATGTTTCTTCTCCTTCCGCCTGCACTTTCCAGAGCTCCGACCTCAAACCGGGGCTGTGAGGGCGGGGATGGACCCCTCCCCTGGAGGGCAATGAGCCAGGAGGTCCCCCTACTGACCCATCTTTCACTGACATTGAATGAGCTGTGTCCCTTCCTCTTCTGACTTCCTCCTTGTGGGTTCTGAAAGGGGTGTGAGGAGGAAAAGATAATGCCACTCACTTGTGACACCTCCTGCAGAGTGTGTGAAGTGGGGCTACCTATCCCAGGGCTTCATTCCAGCAGTGAGAGCAGTTTTCAGCCTGGGGTAGGGTCTGAGGGGTGAGGACGGAGAACCGTGGTGGCCTAATGGTTAAGTGCTACAGCTAGTAACCAAAAGGTCAGCAGTTCAAATTCACCAGGTGCTTCTTGGAAACCCCATGGGGCAGTTCTACTCTGTCTGTAGGGTCCCTATGAGTCTCTGTGTTGTTATTAGTTGCTGTGGTATGGTTCTTGTTTATTGAGATCCCGCTTGTGCTTCTCAGGTTTTCAATGGCCGTAATCTTTTATAAAGGACCCCTGGTAGCGGGAATAGTTAAGTGCTCAGTAAATTAACCAAAGGATTGGCAGTTGGACCCTACCCAGCCACTTCCAAGGAAGAAGATCTGACAATCTACTAGAAAACCCCTTGGTACAGTTTCACTCTGTCGCTCGGGGTCCGTATGAGTCGAAAAACGACTTGAGTGGTGCCTAACAGCAATCTACCGAAGCACATCACCGGGCTTTTCCTCTGGGGGTGGAATCAAATCGCTGACCTTTGGATTAGCAAACTGCTTGCACTATACAGGTTCTTGCCTATCTATGTGAATAGAAAGGACCCAAAATTTACACTTTAAGGACCCGTAAATTCAGACTCCCAAACTCTCTTCCTAGGAGAGGAGTCGTTGGGGCTGCTATCCTCCAGAAACCCAGGAAAAGAGCGCGCAATCTCTGAGGCCGGGCGGGGAGGGGATCCCGGCGCCGCCTCGCTGTCCCCGCCACATTCCAGAAGGCGGGGCCTGGAGCTTGGAGGTCCTTATAAGGCGTGGAGCCGGCGGCCACCGCCCGGGCCCTTCCGCCCTCACGCGGGCCACGCGGCTCCGGGGTTAAACCCACAAGCGCCCACACGCTGGCCTGCAGGGCGCGCCCTTGCGCCCTGTTGCCTAAATGCTACCCACGCGCTTTGTGCAAGTGGACGGGGAGAGGGGCGTGGCGGGGCTACCGGAAGTCGCCATCCGGATCCCTTGGGGACTTGTGGACAGCCTGGAGCTACGCCTAGGCTGCTAGGCTGGGCGGCTTTGCCTGCCAAGCTCCCGCTCGATCTTAGTGAGCCCACCGCCCCTGCCGCCTGGGTCCTGGAGGGTGGAGCCCGGGCTACACTGGCTGCTGACCAGCCCCTGTCTTCTGACCAGCTTTTTCCAGGTATCTGACTTAATCTGCCTGCACAGCCGGATCTTTTGCTGTCTGGGTCCTGAGCCAAAACCGCTGGTGAGTGAACATGCGGGGAGGTCTGGACTCTGGGTCTGAGGGAAGGTGTCTGGGAACCTGGACTCCTGAACTGAGGAAGAAAGGGCTGGGATCCACGGTTCCAAGGGAGAGGGGTCCAGACATTTTGGAATGTAAGGACGAAGCTATCCCGAGCTGGGCCCTGAAAGGGTTAACCAAAAGAAACAAAAAACTCCTTGCAGATTTTCACTCCTAGGACAGAGTAGAACTGCCCCACAGAGTTTACGAGGAGCACCTGGTGGGTTCGCCGCAGGGGTTCCCTCAAGGGGTGAAAGCCTGTGCTAAACTGCACTCCTGTGTGCTGGGCTCTGAAAGGAAGAAGTTTTATTCCCTGGTGTCCCTGACAGGCCTCCTGAGACTTTTAGGGCTGTCAGCCGAGATTTTAGGCATTTTAGGGCCTGAGAAAGGATCTGGGAATCTGATTCCTAACAGGCTGGCTGCTGATTTGCAGAGGGGTCCTGAGGGACACAGGTCTTCACAGAGTATGAGGCACTGGAGATACTTAAGCAGAAGGCCCCGAGTCCTGAGACCTGAAGCCAGTTACTTGTGCATCGGGAGCCTAGAGTGTTAGTTAAGTGGAAGGGACTAGGGCATGGGACAATCTGGAATTTGGGGAGCTGAGTTTCCTAGAAGTTGGGGGAACCAACTGGGTTTCTAAAGGGTAGCAGATTCAGTGTCTGGGATAGGGGAGGTGGGGAGGAGACAGCTGCCCTTTGGATTCAAATACTCCATATGGTGGGAGTTACGTATCTGTGGGTAATGCAGATGGTTGAGTGCTCAGCTGCTAACTGAAAGGTTGGGGTTCACATCCATCCTGAGGCACCTTGGAAGAAAGGCCAGGTGATTGGCTTCTGGAAAATTGGCCATTGCAAATCCTATGGAGTTCTACTTTGCAGCTCCTGGGGTTACCATGTGTTGGAATGGCCTCCACAGCTTAGAAAACCAAGCCCAACCCAATGCCTTGGAGTTCATTCTGGCTTACAGTGACCCTGCACGGAGAAGGAAGAGAAATTCCTGGCCTTCTGGGAGCTAGAAGCGGAAAAAAAACATGATCCCATGTGCCCTATGAGATGGCGAGGTTTAGGTAGTCCCATCAGCTGTGGGTCTCTGACAAGGTTAGAAAGTAGAGGTTGGACTCAGATTTGTGGAAGCTGGAGATGTCCAGGCCTTTTAGGTGAAAGAAGGAAGTTAGGCAAAGCAGCCGGGTGCAGAACCCAGAATACTGAAAAGGGGGAAGTTGACAGTGTTTTGGGGGGGATGGGAAGGGAGGCAGAGTCTCTTGATCCTGATACTTCGGTGGTTGATGGGTAGCTAGGGAGGTATCTTAGTTATCTACCGCTACTGTAACAGAAAGAACACAAGCCAGTGGCTTTAACTAACAGAAATTGACTTGCTCACAGTTCAGGAGGCTAGAAGTCTGAATACAGGGTGCTAGCTCTAGGGGAAGTGTCTGGAAAAGATCCTTGGTCTCGTTTTCATTTCTGTTCCTTGGTTCCTTGGATTTTCCTGTCACCTGACCTCTGTCTACCTTCCCCCACCTCCTTCCTTGCTTGCTTTTGTTTAATATGTTCTTTCATATCTCAAAAGAGATTGATTTAAGACACACCCTGTACTAATACTACTACTACTTCCTCATGAACATAACAAAGAAAACCCCTTACCAAATGGGACTGTAACCACAGGTAAGTTCTTGAGTGCCAGGAGCTGATTCAGAGGAGAACTGCCCTATGGCGTTTCCAAGATTGTATCTTCGTGGGAGCAGATGGCCAGGCCTCTTTACTGGTGGTTCCAATCACTGACCTTCTGGTTTGCATTCCAGTGCTTAACTGTTAAGCTACCAGGGCTCTTAAACCACAGGTTTAGGGTTTAGGATTTACAACACGCTTTTTTGGGTACATAATTCACTCCATAACAGGAAGGATGGATGTTTGGCTCATGGAGCTATCCAGTGTGTTCTGTTGCTGGGAGTTGCCGCTGGGTGGATTCTGACTCCCGTTGATCCCATGTGTTACGGAGAACAGTGAGTCCCCAGGTCAAGAACATCCTATTTGTGGACAACTCATGTGGAATTAAGAGAATGCCATAAAGCCTAAATGAGTTAGATATGATGGTTGATCACAAGAAAACCACACACCTTCTGCACCATCCAGTTATTAATGTTGTTAACATAATGCTACCTTGCAAAGTGTCCTTTCAGTATGTAAGACATCTATGGAACACAAATGTTAACTTTTAATCATGATCTTTTTTCCTTTTCCATCTAAACTGTTTCTGTTTTTTTTATAGTATTCTATACCAACACACACACACACACAGAGATTCTATCTTCAGCACAGTATTGTACTATTACGTACTGTATTCTGTTTAAGACATTTTAGTGCATTTGGAAGTGTTCCTTAGGTGTTTTATGTGCATAAAACCAAACCAAACCTGTTGTCGTGGAGTCAATTCCGACTCACAGTGATCCTATAGGACAGGGTAGAACTGTCCCATTGGCTTTCCAAAGAGTGCTGGGTGGACTCAGCTGCTGACCTTTCAGTTAGCAGCTGTAGCACTTAACCAGTACACCACCAGGGTTTCCTTTATGTGCATAGACAAATAAAATACATACTGTCTTCTAAGGCAGGTATTTGAATAACTGACACTACAGAAGAACCCTATCTACCTGTTCGTATTCCAACTTAGCTACACATTCAACTCAGAGGCAGATTAGGACCTCATTCCTAAGCCAGGGACTGCCCATAGAACTGCTCTGTAGGGTTTTCAAGGCTGTTACTTAACAAAAGCAGGTTGTCCAGCCTTTCTTCCACAGTACCAGGGGGCAGGTTTAAACCATCAGCCTTTTTTTAGTTAACAGCTGAGTAATTAACCATTGTGCCACATGGTTCCTTGTTTTAACAATAAATTTCTGAAAATTTGAGAATCTATAGAATAAAATGCTAAAGTGAAAGCAAATATAGAATATACCCAACTTTCCTTTTCCTAGCCATGCCGGTGACAGTGACTCGCACAACCATCACGACCACTACATCGTCATCCTCGGGCCTGGGGTCCCCCTCCATTGTGGGGTCCCCTCGGGCCTTGACCCAGCCCCTGGGCCTCCTTCGTCTGCTGCAGCTACTGTCCACCTGTGTTGCCTTCTCTCTGGTGGCCAGCGTGAATGCCTGGTCAGGGACCATGGGTGACTGGTCCATGTTCACCTGGTGCTTCTGCTTCGCAGTGACCCTGATCATTCTCATCGTCGAGGTCTGTGGGCTCCAGGCCCGATTCCCGCTGTCGTGGCGCAACTTCCCCATCACGTATGCGTGCTACGCCGCCCTCTTCTGCCTTACCACCTCCGTCCTCTACCCCACCACCTACGTCCAGTTCCAGGCCCATGGCCGCGTCCGGGACCACGCCATCGCTGCCACCGTCTTCTCCTGTATAGCTTTCGTGGCGTATGCCACCGAAGTGGCTTGGACCCGGGCCCGGCCTGGCGAGATCACGGGATACATGGCCACCGTGCCAGGGCTGCTGAAGGTCCTGGAGACCTTTGTGGCCTGTGTCATCTTTGCCTTCCTCAGTAGCCCTAGTCTGTACCAGCACAAAGCAGCACTGGAGTGGTGTGTGGCTGTGTATGCCATCTGCTTCATCCTGGCGGCCGTGGCCATCCTGCTGAACCTGGGCGACTGCACCAACGCGCTGCCCATCCCCTTCCCCAGCTTTCTCTCAGGGCTGGCCTTGCTCTCTGTCCTCCTCTACGCCACTGCCCTTGTCCTCTGGCCTCTCTACCAGTTCGACGAGCGCTATGGTGGCCGGCCCAGGCGAGCCCAGGATGTGTACTGCGGCAGGTCTCACACCTACTACATCTGCGACTGGGACCGCCGGCTGGCCGTCACCATCTTGACAGCCATCAACCTGCTGGCCTATGTGGCTGACCTGGTGTACTCCGCCCGCCTGGTCTTTGTCAAGGTCTGAAGGGCCTGCTGAGGGTTTCCCATTTTCCCCTCTCTCCAGCCTTGTTCACCTTAGGTTTTCTTATTTCTTAATGTCTTTTTTTTTTTTTTTTTTCTGGTTCCCACTGCCTGTCTCCCAGCTCTCTTCATGTCTACTTTCATTAGTCTCTCATTTCTGTTTTTCCCCTTTTTTCTCTCTTTCCTCTTTCTCACGGTTCCTGTTTCTCCCAGCTTTATTTTCTTGTCCACAGCTGTTTTGTTGTGAGCCAATTCTGTTTTGGTCTCATTACTTTCTTTTTTTCCTTTCTCTGGTTTTTCCTCTGTTTTCTCACCTGCCTACTCCCCACGCACTTCTTCCTGTATTTTTCCTTCCTGTTAACTCTTTCCATTTTCCCAGTTTTCTCCTCCTGTGTCCGCTTGCCATCTTCCTTCTTCACCTTTTCTCTTCCTGTTTCCTCGGGAGCCCTGAGACTTCCTTCGCCTCTCCCCACCTCTGAAGGTGCTGAGCTCGCACACCCCACCACCCCTCACTGCAGCTTTTCGTGCCCTGGGCCTCTCAGGGGGCCTCACTGCCATAGCATGCCTGCCTGCCCTAGCTGTGCCTTAGTCGGTGTGTGTGTGTCTGTGTGTGTGTGTGTGTGTGTGTATGAGTGTGTGTGTGTGTGTTTTGGGGGGAGGTGGGTAGCTCGGGATTAGGCTCTCCTTTCTCTTAGGGGAGGAAGGCATACAGTGCACTTCAAGTTAAAAAACTCTAAAGGTCAATAATTTCCAGTGGGATGGGGGAAGAAGCTTAAAATACAGACCTTTCGTCCCTAGGCCCCTGTCAGACATACAAAAAACTCACTGCCTAGAGGTCCTTTTATAGGGAACAAAGAGTGGATGCTAGTCTGTGGGATCCAAATAAAAGAAGCCAAATGAAGAACCACATTGTCTTGAAGATAATTGTTTGAAGTTCTTGTTGGGGGCAGGGCATTGATATGGCCCTCAAGCTCCAGTATTAAAAATAACTTGTCCTGCTTTTTGGGAGAGGTGAAGCAAATGGCCCCTGCTGGGTCTTCAAGGCAGTATCAGCTTAAATTTTTTTTTTTCTTTTCTAGTCATGAGGGCAAAATTTACTCGGGTACCCCTGTTCTTAAAGAGGGATGTTTCTTTCAATTTTTTTTTTTTTCCTATGTTTTGGGAGGGGGGTGGCTGCCACCATTGCCAAAAGGAATTGCATGCTTGTGTGATGTGTGTGCACGTATGTTTCTGTGTGCTAGTTACTCCTGCTGCTGCTTCCTGCTTCTCTGAGACTCACTTGCATGACATGATATATATAAATGTACAAATATATATTTTATTTTTTTTAATTCCCTGGAGCTTCTGGTTCCCCGAGTTCCTGCCGTCAGTCATAGGGGGCTCCTCCCTTGGCCTGCTCCCAAATCCATAATGTTCATTTTCTTTTTTAAAAAATTTCAATATAAGATTAAAGAAGGACTTGTATGTTCTTTATTATTGGGGAGGACACCAGGATGGGAGCAATGCCCAGATTCCTGGGTCAGGCGGGAGAAGGGAGTTGGGGCCAGGGCAGTCTGGGCTTTGTGAGAAAATACTAGCTAGTGAGTGGGGTGGGAAGGAAATGAACAAGAGTTTGTTCTCCCTGGATCACATGAGCACCTCAGAAATAACTGGCTGCCACTGAGTTGATTCCAGCTCATGGTGACCCCATGTGTGTCAGAGTAGAACTGGGCTCCATAAGATTTTCAGTGGCTGGGTTTTCAGAAGTAAAATCACCAGGCCTTTGTTCTAAGGCACCTCTGGGTGGACTCAAACCTTCAGGCTTCAGTGAGCAACTGAGCAGGTTAATAGTCTGCAGCACTCAGGGACTCAACCTCAGAAATAGTGTCCCACCAGACTTAGTCCCTAATGGTGACTGGAGGAATGTTCAAGACTACGGCCCCCAAACACCCTTCTAACTCAGGCTTGAAGCCACTCCCGAAGCTCACCTTTCAGCTATAAGACAAACACATCTGGAGGTGTAGTGGCTAAGTGCTATGGCTGCTAACCAAAAGGTTGGCAGTTCGGATCCACCACATGTTTGTTGGGACAGTTCTACCCTGTCCTATGGGGTCACAATGAGCCAGAATTGACTCAGTAGTAGTGGGTTTTTTTTTTTTCTTTTTGTATGAGACAAACTACAGCATACATGAGCAATGTGTTAGATCAATCAAGTATATGAAATCAAATGGGCAACACCTGCCCAGGAACAAAGACAGGAAGTTGAGAGGGGACAGTACAACTGGACAAATGGACACAGTGAACCAGGAGTGCAAAGTGAATGCAGAAGAGTGCTAATACAATGTGGGATTGCAGCCATGAAACTAAATTCTCGAATAAGAAACTATCTTGCTCTGTGATGTTTCACCTAAATAACAACTGAAAGAAAAAGCAAGTATTTCAATAAGAGTCCAGTATCTTTCCTTCTAAATTGACCCTTCCTCTCCGGTTCCCTTTCTCAGTATTAGCCTGTCAGGTCTGAGAACTCAGGAACTTGACCTTACCAGCTTCCCTCTCGAGTTCACTGCTCATCAAACACTGTCCATTCTTCCTACTAAATACCACTCCTATGAGCCCCTTTCTCCTGGCTCCTGGCCCAGCTCAGGTTTCATTTTCTTGAACTATTATCTAGAAACTGGTGGGATAGTGCTTAGGTGCTATGGCTGCTAACCAAAAGGTCGGCAGTTCAAATCTGCTAGGTGCTCCTCAGAAACTCTATGGAGCAGTTACACTCTGTTCTATTAGGGTTGCTACGAGTTGGAACCGATGACTGAGTTTTTTTTTTTTTTGGCACTATTATCCAGCCTCCTCCTTGACCATCCTACCTCCAGCCCATGCTGATCCCAGAGAGGTTCCTTCCAGCATCCAGATTCAATGCTGTCCCTCTCAAACCCTTCCAGAACATCCCATTGCACAGTGCCTACAGATAATATCAAAGCCCTTTCAGTCCCACACTCAAGACCTTCAGGATCTGGCCCAGGAGTCCCTGGGTAGTGCAAACAGTTAAGCATTCAGCAAATCACCAAAAGTTTGGTGGTTCAAGCCTATCCAGAGATGCCTCAGAATACAGGCCTGGAAATTGCTTCTGAAAGGCCACAACCTTGAAAACTGTATGGAGCAGTACTAGTCTGCACACATAGGGTCACCAAGAGTCAGGATCAACCTGAGGACAACTAACAAAAAGATGAGACACTGCCTACACTTCCACTCTTCTGCCTGCTATCAGCTCTAGGCTCCCTGGGATACCTGCTCAACAGAAGACCTTGAGAAAGATCAAATGAGTTACCCCCATCAATAAATCTTGCCCTGCAACACGTCATTTTTCCCAAGCCGAGGAGTATCACAAGTGGGTCTATCAATACAGGGAAATTTCAGGATCATGCAACTAATTTGCCATACCCACACCCGCAAAAGCAACTGAGGTGATGTCAGGAGCTCTAGTGGTGCAATGGTTATTGCTCAGCTGCTGACCAAAAGGCTGGAGGTTCAAACCCACGCAGTGGCTGTGCAGGAGAAAGACCTGGTGATCTGCTCCCACAAAGTTTACAGCTGAGACAGAGACCAGAACTAGAACTACCAACCTTTCTAACCAGGTCACAATAGATGGTCCTCAGAATGGGAGAACACTGTAGAATGAAACTCGAAATCTTAAAAAAAAAAAAAAAAAAGTGAACATTACTGCACCCATAGAGAACTGGGGAACCTCAGAGCCCATTATCCTGAGCTACTCTTTAAACTTTGAAATGAAACTACTTCCAGAGATCATCTAATAACTAAACAAGAGGCTGGCTCATAAAATGAACACTATCACCTGTGAATACTTGGCACTTGCACTCTCTCTGTGTATGTGTGTTTGTGTTGTACACCAAACCAAACTCACTGCCATAGAGTCAATTCCGACTCATGGCGACCCTACAGGACAGCAAGAGTTTCCAAGGAGCACCTGGCAGATTCAAACTGCTGACATTTCGGTTAGCAGAGGTAGCACTTAACCACTATACCACCAGTGTTTCCATGTACATATGTATATAAGTGATCTATTTGAGCCCAAACAAAGCTCAACATTTGCTCTAAAGTGAAGATGAGAAGGGGGAAGGGGTATCAGGAAAGCTAGAATAACGGAAATGCAACAAGAACAGAAAAGAACGTCCCAATGTGAAAAATGCAACCAATGTCACTGAACGACATGTGTAGAAATTGTTAAATGGAAAACTTTCACCAAAAGCTCAATAAAATATTCACATTTTTAAATTACAGCCTGGAAAACACAACAGGGCAGTTCCATTCTGTCACAGGGGATCACTATAGGTGAAAAATCAACTCGACAGCGCCTAATAACAATATTGCAAGTTCGGGAAGGGTCACCCGGAACACACACACTCCTTTTTGGTGAAGAAAAGTCTCCCGTTAGTCTCTGTTGTGTTCACCCAATAGCTCTGACCTGCATCAATCCTACCTTTCTAAAGGGCGCCTCGTCCCTGCATTCCCCACCCCGTTCTTGATCCGTCTCTGGAAGACACCAGACAGAAAACGTATAGAACTAGGGGGTGAAATGTTAGCGACCTGGGACAGAACCCAAGGAAGGCTGAAGAGAATGCAAGTAGGGTTCCTAGGTCAGTTTTCGGGCCATCCCCCAGCCTTATACTTTGTCCGGGGGAGGGGTCGGACGTCCGTAGGTGGCTGCAAGAACAGCAGACGGAAATCGCCTCCTTTGCAGGGGGAAGAGGAGGACTCGGATTCCCTTACTTCTCCTTCGTCTTCCCAGATCCGGGAATCCCGACTTCAAACGAAACTTCTCACGTAAGCAGAGGTGGGCGTCCGGAGACTCTCGGAGCCGCTACAGTGCCCTCCTTCGCCGCTAGGCGCAACGGGAAAGGAAGTTCTTGGGCTAGCTGGAAAAACAGCCGGCCCATAAAAGCGGACTACAAGTCCCGGGCAGCATTGCGCGCAGCAGCCTGAGGCGGGCTGTGGTTGCCGCTGGCAACAGAGCTGACCTTTGCCTCTCCCGGTCAAAGAAACACTGGCAAACTGAGGGATGGACCCAGACTGAGCAAGGCAGAGAGACTCACGGCGAGAAGGGAGAGACAGGAAGAGACTGACAAGAGAGAGAAACACCCCCCACCCCGAGATACCAGTAAATCACTTGACCTGGAGTTCATTTCAACTCATGGTGACCCATGTGTGTCAGAGCGTAACTGCTGCTCTATAGGGTTTTCAGTTGTGATTTTTTGGGAGTTGATCGCCAGCCCTTTCTTCCAAGGCGCTTCTCTGTGTGCTCCTACGTCGAACTTCTGTGGGCAAGTGCGTTAACCATTTGCACCATCAAGGGACCCCAGAGAAGGATATATGCAAAGAGAATTCCGGAGCTACTAGGACTCAGAGAGAGAGTGACAGAGATTGAATCACAGAGAGATACAGAATCAAGGAAAGACCCCCTAGAGACAAAGGGACAGATTCACAGAGCCAGTAGTAGGTCAGAGAGAAAGAGAAAGAATGAATCGCAGAGATACATAGGGGAAGGAAAAACAGATGCAGCTTTCAGAGATCACTCCCAGGGCAGAGAGGGAGAGACCGACAGAATCAGAGACAAATAGAGTGCAAGAGAGAGAGAGAAGCAGGAACGCAAGAGTTTAGGGAGAGAGAGAGAGACAACACCCCCCCAACAAAGAGCCTGAGAGACAAGATAATGATCGAGATAAGGGGAGAAATGCACAGAGATACGGAGAGGGAGAAATACAGGTAGAAATAAAGGAGAGGTATATACAGAGACAGGGAGAAAGAGACACAGAAGGAAGGACAGACTGACAGAGTCACAGCCTCACAGAGGCAGAGAAAGATTAGAGAACCACAGAGCCAGAGAGGCAGAGACAAGGAGAGGAAAAGACTCAGAGAGACCGAGACACAAAAATTTACAACATGGACATACAGGGGAGGAGTCCTAGGGAGACTGATTCACAGTGAGACAGACAGTGAGAGAGATTCACAGTGAGAGAGACAGACACCAAAACCTGAGAAGGACAGTGACAGAAAGGCCCAGAGAGGGTTACAGGATGACTAATATGCATAGTTGGAAACATGCAAAGTGGAAATAGAGATATGCAGAGATTCCAGGAGAAGGAAAGAGGAAAACAGGCCCATTCCCAGAGGGAGAGAGAGAATCACAAGAAGGGGAACAGAGAACAAGAGAATGAGATCATCAGAGAGAGAGAGAGAAATTTCAGAGACCCAGACAGAAATAAAGAATAGATCGCATCAGAGAAAACGAGATGCCAACCTTCCTGTTCACATTATAACATGAAGTTTGTTGATTGACATAGTGGCAGTCTGAGAGACAGAGACTGAGCAGAGACTCATAAGCGCACTAGGCCCACTGAGGCACACTGGTGGAGGAAGAAGACCGCAAGATGACAGATGAGGGGGCAAGGCTCAGCGGATGCCCTCTCTATCCAGCCCTCCCCCGGAGTGGGAGTGCGCACGTGTGCGCGTGGGGAGGGCATTGGTCCCGAGACTCGGGAGGGGGGGCTCCTTTAAGGCGAAACCACGCCCCTCAGTCGTCATGGCAACGCCTCCCCCCAACTCGGGCTCCAACATTTTAGCAGGTGCCAGAGCTCCCGCCGCCGCCGCCCGTGCCTCGGGCTCCGCGGCACCCCTTCCTGCGCCTCGTCCCTGCACTCGCCCGCTCCCCCTGGCGGATCGGGTGCGCCTGGAGCTGCGCGCCCTGCACCCGGAGGTGCCTCACCCCGCTCCACCCGGTCTCGGAATCTCTCTGCGGCTCCTCCAGTCTCCGGTGTCCCTGGCTCTTTTCCCTTCCACCTGTTCCCCCACCCGTAGCAGGATCCAGGTCCTTCCTGCTCGGTGCCTGGGGCCATGGCGGGCCTGGGCCCCGGCGGGGGAGATTCAGAGGGGGGACCCCGACCCCTGTTTTGCAGAAAGGGGGCTCTGAGGCAGAAAGTGGTTCACGAAGTCAAGAGCCACAAGTTCACCGCTCGCTTCTTCAAGCAGCCAACCTTCTGCAGCCACTGCACAGACTTCATCTGGTGAGGGCTCGGGGCGCAGACGCCTGGCACGCCCGAACTCCAAGTGATGAGAAAGGAGGGGGTCGCAGCCTAGATTTCTGAGTCCCGGGGTAGGAGGGGACTGGGGGCTTGAGGTAGGAGGAGTGTAGACTCCTAGCTTGGGGGAAAGGGGCTGGGAGCCTAGACTCCTGGGTCCTGAGGTAGGAGAGGGTTGGGGGAATTTGAGGACAGAAGGGAGTCTCGACTTCTAGGTTCCAGGAGGAGGGGTACTATGGGTCAGGACTCTTGGGTCCTGGTGTAGGAGGGGAATGAGGACTTGCGGGAGGGAGGGCGGAATCCTGGATCTGAAGAGGAGTGGGCTTCAGGATCAGGCTCCTGAGCCCTGGGGAAGGAAATGGTAGTCTAGACTCGTGGGTCTGGGGGAAGAGAGAAATGGAAGAGAAGGGGCAGGATTTGTAGGTTTAGAAAGAGGGGGTGGCCAAGGTCTCAGACTTCTGGGTCCTGCGGAGGGAGGGTCGGAGGACACAGAAGCCCGATGGCTCGCAGAGGAAGGGGGCGGAGGTACGGGCGCCCCTTTCTGCACTGACCTCAGAATCCTTGGCTCTTCCAGGGGTATAGGAAAACAGGGCCTTCAATGTCAAGGTAAGAGCAGGGGCCCTGGACTCCCGGGACCCTCCGGAGGGTGGAGGCTGGAGGCTGGGGCCCCACAGCTGTGGCTGCTCAACACACGTGTTCTCTGGTCCCCGGAGAGGCGCGGGGGAGCCCGGGGCGGGGGGTGTGGCAGAAACACAGCCTGCCGTAGGGAGGGAGCTTTAATGGTGGGGCCGCAGGCGGGGGTGGTGCCGGGGGCCCCTCCCTCGGCCGGCTCCAGGTGGGGACAGATATTTGGAGAATCTGTTGCCATGGGAACCGAGAGATTTGGAGAAGGGGAGCTGAAGCGAGGGGGGGACTGAAGTTGCAGAGTCAGAGCCCCCCCTCAAGCCGTCGTCTCTATGGCAACCCGAACTGCCCTAGGCAGGGGCAGGCCGGGTGGGGTCACCGATGGGCGAGTGGGAGCCCAGGTGGGGCCGGCGGTGATGGGGGGCGGGAAAGGGGGGCGAGTCCTACAGCACCAGCTGCCACTGCTGAGAACACAGTGAGTCAGGGAACGGGGCGGCAGGCAGTGGGCACCCCCAGACTCACTTCTGCCCAAGTTGCTGCTCTTTCACTCTGCTGTGTCTGAGGATATCTCTCTGTGTGTTTTGTCTCTTCAAACCTTCTGTCTGTCTGTCTCCTGCCTTGCTTATCTCTGCCTGTGGGCCTGTGTCTGTCTGTCCGTCTGTCTCTGTCTTTCTCCCCTTTTGGCTGTTGAGTGCCTGTCTGCTCTAGGTCTCTCACTATGATTCTTGGAGTCTATTTCTGTCTTTCTTTGAGTCCATCTCACGGATTTCCATTTCCTGGTGTCTGTCCCTGTTGCCTCTCTCTGCGATATGCTTTCTGTTGGTGGTCTCTGCCTTTCTCTGTATGCTGGGGTTTCACCTCTGTTTCTCTCCTTTCTTCTTTCCACATTGGGATCTCTCTGTTTCTCTTTTGGGGTCTCTCTCTCTGTGGGTCTCTATCTGATTTCCTGTTTCTTGGTGTCTCTCTTTGTATTTACCTATGTCTCTTTCTGTCCCTGGGTCTCTGTGATTCCCACCTGAAGTCTGCAGTTTTGTGGTTCACCGGCGATGCCACGAATTTGTGACCTTCGAGTGTCCAGGCGCTGGGAAGGGCCCCCAGACGGACGTGAGTGCCCAAACACCTGGTTCCTTCTCCTTGGGCCGCGCCCCCGCCCTCACCCCCTCGGCGTCCGTCCCAATTTCTTCAGCTATTTTTAAGGCTGGGAGGGGAGGGAAGCTGGGGAGATAGAGGGAGCTCATCTGGCCCAGATTCCTGCCCTTGGCCTGGAAAGGGGAAACGATAGGGGGACTGAGACAGCCTGGGGACACAGGGGGGGAAAGAGAGAAGGCAGGTATGACAGGACCAAAGACAGGCACCAAAGAGGTTGGGCTGGGACCCTGAAAACACAGAGGGCTAAGGGACAGAGCAGAAGAAAGATGTTGATACACACACTGAGATCCTGAGATAAGACAGAGAACCTCAGAGAGAGCAACAGAGATAGATACATCCAGAGACAGAGACCAGAGGGATAGAGTGAGGCAGCAACAGGAAGAATCCAGTGGCACAGAGACACAGACACAGGGAGACGCAATGGAGATCCAGAGGGTCTGTGGAAGACAGCAACATGAACAGAGAAAGACATAGATGCTGATACCTGAAGAGAGAGACCAACGCAGTAAAGGATGGCGAGTGGCTTGGGAGGTACTGAGAGAGGACACTCAGATCCTGCCGTATGCCCACACATACACATATGTGTGCCTACATGGATCCCCCCATGTAAACATACACGTGCGTGTACACACATACACACACAGTCTCTCTGTCTCTCCAGAGACACATAGGTGGCGTTCAAGAATAGTCATCCTTAGGTGCCCATCCTTGTCCCCACCCTTCCCTTCTGTCTGGCCACATGCAAACAGGTGACCTGTCAGCTCTTCTCTCCGAGTCTCAGTTTCCACCCCTGTAAAATGGGGTTGATGGTCTAGTGTTGACCAGCAGAACTTTGTGCAACAGTGGAAACGGTCTGTTTCGTAATTGTCCAGTATGGTAGCTGCCAGCCATGCATAGCTGTTGAGCTTTTTTGAAATGTGGTGGTTACACCACTGAGGAAAGGAAATTGAAATTTAATTTCATTGAAATTAATTTAGAGTTAAATAGCCACATGTGGCTAGCTGCTATCTATGGGACATCCCCCAGCTTCTTTGGACAGATCAGTGAGGTCACCTGCGTTAAGAGCTGAGTCTGGGGCTTGAAACAGGATTGGAGGTAGGTTTACAGTTAGTGGATGGAGAGAGAGACAAAGAGAAACACACACACACAGAAGTCCATGAGGCATTTTGCTAGTTTTTCAGATAAAGAAAATTAAACTTCACATAGAAGATGTGACCTCATACAACATTTTATTAAGCACCACTGCCCACCAGTTGGAAATCCTGGTGGTGTAGTGGTTAAGTGTTACTTCTGTTAATCAAAAGGTGGGCAGTTCATATTCACCAGGTGCTCCTAGGAAACTCTATGGGACAGTTTTACTCTGACCTACAGGGTTGCTATGACTCAGAATTGACTTGATGGTGAGTTGAGCCCATCAGCATCTAAATACATTATTGATTTTCAGTGGCCACCTCACCTGCTCACCTCCATCACCAACACTGTTGTTGATAGGTGTCAGGGTTCTGATTGACAGTAGCCCCATATGAACTGCCCCATAGACTTTTGTAGACTGTAGAATCTTTATGGGAGGAGTGCTCTCATGGTGCAATGGTTAAGCACTCAGCTGCTAACCAAATGGTCAGTGGTCTGAACCCATCGGGTGGTCTGAACCCATCGGGTGCTCTTAGGGACAGAGATGTGGCAGTCTGCCTCTGTCAAGATTTACAGCCTTGGAAACCCTGTATGAGGCAGTTCTACTCGGTCCTATAGGGTTATTCTGAGTCAGAATGGGTAATCTTTATAGAAGCAGGTAGAGAAGTCTTTCTCCCAAAGAGCTGCTGGGTGGGTTGGAACCACCACCTTTTTGGGTAGCAGCCAAACTTGTAAATATTGCACCAGCAGGGCTTCATAGCACCGACGACGCTAGTTCTCATCAAATATTCATTGCATGCGCTCACCAGCTGCCTTACCTAGAGAATCTTTACACTACCTTATATGGGTAGATCCCTGTGGGAGTACAGGCTCCAGGTCCACGATACTTGAGTTCAAATCCGACCTCTGTCACTTAATAGTTCCTTTTGTGCAAGCTAATTGACCTGTCCACATTTCTGGAGCCCCTTTCTTTAAAATGGGGATAGGAACACCAGTACTAGTTGCTGCTGAGTTGATCTGACTTGTGGCGACTCGTGTGTGTCCGCGGAACTGTGCTCCATCGGATTATCAGTGGCTGAGTTTTGGGAAGTAGAGCACCAGGTCTTTTGTACAAGGCACTTCTGTTGTAGGCAATAGGAGGAATTTTTATTTTACTCTTGGTGTGTATATCTGTAGTAGTCTGGGGAAAGATACTGATATGAATTCTAAAACAAAGCTAAACTAAACTAAACCAGTTGCCATTGAATTAATTCTGAGTCACAGTGACCCCATGTGTGTCATGGGGAGTCGATCACCAGGCCTTTCTTCCAAGGTGGCTCTGGGCAGACTTGAACTTCTATCCTTTCAGTTAGCAGCCTAGTTTGTTAACCATTTGCACCACTCTGAGACATGAATGCTAACAGCACCCACCTTACAGATGGTTTTGAGGACTAAACAAGTAAAATACTTGAGATGGTATTTGGCCCATACAAAGAACTAGAATGTTAATTATTATCATTGTAGTTTTAAAATTATTATTACTGATGAGGAAACAAAGGAGGAGGTCTTTCTTCTGCATCACTCTCTCTTTGTGGCTGTTCCATTTTTAATACTTTTAGTCTTATAAAGGTCCGTGGGTGGTGCAATTGGTTTGCAGCCGACTGCTAACCTAAAGTTTTGTGGTTTGAAGCCACTCTGAGGTGCTGCAGAAGCATTCCTGGCCATCCACTTCTGTAGAGATCACGGTCGTGAAACAGTGGTACAGTTCTGTTCTGTAACGTATAGTGTCTCCATGCATCAGCATCAACTTAGTGGCAGTGGATTTGGTTTTTTGGTTGTGGTCTTGGGTCGAGTGGTTAAGTGGTGTTCAGAGTTTGATGAACACAATTTTGTTGAGTCTTCTCCAGATCCCCTCTTGAGTGAGGATCCACTGCCCCATTTTACAGAAGAGAAACCTGTGGCTCTGAAAATGCAGGACACAGCTACGTAGCGGAGATGGTCAAAAGCTGAACCCTAATCTAGCTAGAGCTCCAGTGCGATCTCCTTTTTAATAAGAACTTTCACTTTGAGAATAGTATCAGCAGCTGCTGATGTGCCAGATACCCTGCTGAGGGCTTTTACATACAGTATGTCATTTAGCCCAGCAGGAACCTTTGAGTTGGGGTCAGTTGAAGATCTTTAGAGACCCACAGCATTGAAAGAGATGAAAGCAAACCACCACCACCCTCTCTCCACCCAACATATAATTCCAAAATAGAAGCCACAGTAAACTGCAAAATAAATCAAAGTCTAAGAAAGTTCTGAATGTTCACCCTATCATAGTTCTTTCAATGCACTCTTGGAGAGGGGGAGGCAAAGACCAAATTATTTAACCACCAGACCAGGCTAGGAGTGGGAAGGTGGGAGGAGGTCTGCTTGGCTAATGTCTTAAGTTCATAGTCAAAATCTGGAGATCTAGCTGTGCTTCAAGATGTGGATTGTTTATTTTCACTTGGCAGAAGAGGATGCCAAATCTTGAACTGGGAATGCGCTTGCCCCAAACCACACAGCTGGGAAATGGCTCTGCTCTTATTTACACCCAGGTCTCTGTGGGGATTGCACTAAAATCACTAATCATAATCACAGCAATAAAAACAGCAATAAGAGTAGCTGTGCAACTGGGTACAATTAACATGCCAGGCCCTGCTATTATTTAATTTAGGCTTCCTGTAGAGGAGCCCTGGTGGTGCAGTGGTTAAAAGTGCTCAGCTGCTAACCAAAAGGTTGCAGGTTCGAGCCCACCAGCCACTCCATGTGAGAAAGATGGGGCTGTCTGCTACCTTATGGATTTACAGCCTTGGAAACCCTGGAGCATGGTTCTACTCTGTCCTATAGTGTCTTGATGAGTCAGAATCTACTCAGCCGCTCAGTTGCAATGAGTTTCGGATTTTGCGGTCTCGGCAATGGAGCTGTCATATTTCCTATCCTGCAGGAGACCCAGAGAAGGTAGACCGGATACCACACATAGGTTGGGATCCAGTGCAAATACTGTTACAGACTGGCAATGAGTGGTGGAGAATTCAAGGTGACCCTGAAGTCCTCAGAGAACTGCTTTGGGGAAATCTGGAAGGCAGGGACTGTAGAGTGATAAAGCCCCCACCTCCTTTAGGGTCTACTGAGATGCTGTTTGTTCATGAGACCTTCCCTGACCGCACTTTAAATTTTCAGTTCTCTACCCTTCAAAGTCCCCAAGAACTCTGACGCTTAAAGCGCTTGGCTGCCAATTGAAATGTTAACAGTTGGAACCCACGTAGCTACTCTGCGGAGAAAAAGACCTGGTCATCTGCTTCTGTTAAGATTAACTCCTAGGAAGCCTTATGGGGCAATTCTACTCTGTCACATGGGGTTGTCAGTTTCGAAGCACCTACTGGCTCCACAGGAGAAAGATCTGTGGTCTGCTCCAGTAGTTTCAATCCAAAACCACACCCACTGACTTCCACTCGATCCCTTCTTACAACGTCTCTGTAGGACAGAGTAGAACTGCTTCATAGGGTTTTCAAGGCGGTAATCTTTAAGCAAACAGCCTGCTACATCTTCCTCCCACGGAGCGGCTGGTGGGTTCCAGTCGCCAGCTTTTGGGTTAGGAGTTAGGAGCCCAGCACTTAACTCCTTCACCACCAGGGGCTTCTCATTCTAAATGAAAAAAAAAAAAAACTGTCATCGAGTCGAGGCAGACTCACAGTGACCCCAGAGGTCAGAGTAGAACTGCCCCATAGAGTTTTCAAGGACCACCTAGCAGATTGGAACTGCCGACCTTTTGGTTAGCAGAAGTAGCATTTAACCCACTACACCACCAGGCTTTCCCTTCTTTCTAAGGACTCCAAAAAGACAAACTCAGTGCCATCGAGTTGAGACTCACAGTGACCCTACACGACACAGTAGAACTGTCCTATAGTTTCCAAGGAGCGCCTGGCAGATTTGAATTGCTGACCTTCTAACTGCTACACCTCTAATTAACCTAGGGAATTCTATAGGACAGTTCTGCCCCGTCGTGTGGGATCTCCAGGTGCAAAACCGACTCAAGGGCACCTAACAACAGCAGCTTCTCCGAGCCCCATTCCTCTTCCCTGCTTCATTTTTCTCCAAAGCACCCTCATACTATTTATTTTAATTATTTGCCTTGTTTATTTCCTGTCTCCCTTCCTAGAACGTGAACTCCATATGGATAAGGTGTTTTTCTTTGTTTTGTCCTCTGCTGGTTCCTGGCCCCAAGAGCGATGCCTGGCACACAGGAGGCTCTCAATAAATACTTGCACAGAGGGAGCAATGGGAAGACTAATTAATCTAAGGGATCAAGCCGAAAGGAGGCAGAGAGGCAGCGCTCCTCTTCCAGAGACCTAACACCCCATGCCCTCAGTCGCGCGACTGATGCCCTATTGTTCCCCCCCCCTCCAGGACCCCCGGAACAAGCACAAGTTTCGCCTGCACAGCTACAGCAGTCCCACCTTCTGCGACCACTGTGGCTCCCTCCTTTACGGGCTAGTGCACCAGGGCATGAAATGTTCCTGTGAGTGTCACACCTGCTGCTCACGCAAAAACTGGGGGTTTCCAGACCCCTTCCCGCAAATCCTGGGGTGGAGTCTGGGTTGGGGGCAGAACTTGCAGTGCAGCTCCCCAGTGCTGTCCCCTCAGGCTGCGAGATGAACGTGCACCGGCGCTGCGTGCGAAGTGTACCCTCCCTTTGCGGGGTGGACCACACCGAGCGCCGGGGGCGCCTGCAACTGGAAATCCGGGCCCCAACTTCGGATGAGATTCACATCACCGGTGAGACCCCGTCCCCTCGTCTGGTCCTCCCTCTCTCACCGCGCAGAGCCATCTGAATTCACCTAAGGGTCCTCCCACGCCAGGTTTCTGGATAGAAATCGCTTTGCTCTAACTACCAACGTGAAGGCTGGTGTTTCACATCCACCCAGTGGTGCTGTGAAGGAAAGGCCTGGCAATGTGCTTACGTAGAGATTACAGCCAAGAAAACCCTAGGGGCAGTTTTAATCTGCAACATATGGGGTGTCCCTGGGTCAGAAATGACTCTATGGCAACGTGTTTCTGTCATCTTCTTTGCCTCAGGTTTAAAGAGAGGCCACGCCCATGCTCCTAGCCTCACCTTCAGCCCCTTCCGTTGGGCTTATCCTAAGTAGCAGGGTTCTTGCCTGGGTCGATTAGGAGGGCCTGGTTCTATGGATGCTCAGGGTTCCTGCTGGTAATACACACAGCGTCTAGACTGCTGGGTCCTAATGTGGGCTTGATTTCTGTATGTTCTTTCTTCTGGGTAATTGGACTCTTGAGTCCTTGGCTGGGGAGAAAGCAGGGAATCAAGTCTCCTAGATCCTGAGAAGACAGTCTTTTTGTTGCGTGATTGGGAAGAGGACTAACTTACTCTACCCTCCTTCTATCTCTTCCCTTTAGTGGGCGAGGCCCGTAACCTCATTCCAATGGACCCTAATGGGCTGTCGGACCCTTATGTGAAGCTAAAGCTTATCCCGGACCCCCGGAACCTGACAAAACAGAAGACTCGGACAGTGAAAGCCACGCTAAACCCCGTGTGGAACGAGACCTTTGTGTTGTGAGTCTCTGGTGCAGGGGAGGCTGTGATGACCGACAGGGAGCAATCTGAGGGTCTTGGCCCACAAGCCCCCCGGACAGCAGCTGACGGGAGATGTTGGGATAGAGGGAATCAAAAAATGGAGCTGGGGGATGAGGGAGAGAGATATAGAAGCCAAGAAAAATTTGCATACTTAAGGTCCTTCACAGCCCACCACACTGGGGACAAGGATGTGAAAACTACCTGTTCACTGTCCTCTAAGTGTTTCCAAGCTTGGAGCCAGGCAATGATAACAGTGACCAGTGAAACCTGTGAGGGCTGGAACTCAATGATAATGCTGCCTCGTTGCTTCTGGGTCTTGCCAGTTTTCCACCTTTGACAGTGAAGTGTTTTCTATTACTCATTTTAGTGGAAAATTTTTTAGTCTTCTTTTTCTGACAGGTTCCAGCTTTTGCAGGTTTTGCTTTAATAATAGCAGACTTCAGGGGCAGACAGAAACAGAGATCCAGGGTGGAACTGAGACCAGAGACTCGAAGAGAGACAGACAGACAGACAGACAAGCAGACTCAGAGGGAATGGGGACAGAGAAGATCCAGAGAGAGAGAGAGAGAGAGACTTGGGTAGAGATAGGCAGAGGAAACCGTGGAGAGAAAGTCTAAGAGATGCAGAAAGAGAAAAACTGATCTAGAGGAAGAGGCCAAAGGCACGGGGATCTGTAAGTGGGAGAGCAGGGAGGATAAAGACAGGCTGGGAAAAGTCCTTAAAAAGCAGACAGCTGAATGGGGGCCACAAATGCATGGAGATGAAGACCTAGGTGCAGGAGGGAGAGACCCTGAAAGAGAATAAGAGGGACAGAGAACCAGAGAAAGACATATAGAGACAGAGAAACTTAAGCAGGAAGATAGGGATGAGACTGAAAATGAGAGAGACTGGGAATGAGAAAAAAAGAAAAACCAGATGAAGTGATACAAGGAGAGGTGAAAACAGTGAGGAAAAAAAAAATCCAAAAAGAAATTGGAGGTGGAGGTAGAGGCAGAAACCTAAACAGGGGGACACAAAAAAGGCAAGAGGAGAGACAGACTGAGGGAGCTCCCTAGGGTAAGACAGGTCAGAGTGAGCAAAAGGAATCCCCCCAGAAAACAAACTCTGAGTCATCAAATTGATTCTGGCTTCTAGAGACCCTATACAACAGACTAGAACTGCCTTGAAGGATTTCCTAGGCTGTAATGTTTGCAGAGGAGGAGCCCTGGCAGTGCAAGGGTTAAAGTGTAGGGCTGCTGACCAGAAGGGGGTGGGTTGAACCCTCTTGTCATCTCCATGGGAGAAAGATATAGTAGTTGGCCGCAGCTACCTGTGCTTAACCTCTGCTCAGCCAGGACTCCTTAGCAAGTGGAATAGGCCATCGGAACAAAAACCCAAGAACAGATTGGCAGTAGAACCATGAATGGACACACAGATACTGTGAGAGGTGTATAGTGGGGAGAGAGGGAGAGAGAGAATGACGGGGGACCAGACCCAGAGAAAAAAAGAGATTCAGAGAAAGAGACCAGAAGAGGAAAAGAGAAATGGATGTGGGGGCGGAATGTGCAGAAGGAGACAGTTGGACAGACACGCAAAGGCAATTACCAAGGGAAAAAGAAGAGAGACTTAAAGAGAGGGAGAGACCTAAAGAGAGCGAGGAGAGGGTCTCAAAAGAAGAATCACAAACCCGAAATGAAACACAGACGGGCGCAGAGGGTGTGTGGGGACTGGAAGGGATTTGAGGGAGGTAGGGGATGAGTGGACAGGTGGGTAGGGGGTTGGGCAGATGGCACAGGAAAAGAGAGAGAGAAAGGAGACACAAATGCAGCTACCCAGAGGGAGAGACCCAGAATAGGAGGGGGGCCAGAAGACAGGAATGGGGGGAGACCAGAAATGCCGGATGGAAGGAGAGAAATATTTAGGTTTTCTTAAGACCCCGACGGAGGGAAAGACCTCTTGAAGAAACCAAGGTGGGAAGGCCCTTTACAGAGCAGTCAACCAATGCCCAAGGACCTCAGCTCGCTGGTCAGGTTTCACCCCCAGCACCGTGATGTGTAATTGGGGGAAGCCATGACTACTGCCCCTCACTGGGCCCCATCTTCCTGCAGCAACCTGAAGCCAGGCGACGTGGAGCGCCGGCTCAGCGTGGAGGTGTGGGACTGGGATCGCACTTCCCGCAACGACTTCATGGGGGCCATGTCCTTTGGGGTGTCGGAGCTGCTCAAGGCGCCCGTGGATGGCTGGTGAGGGCGGGGTCGGGGTGAGGGGGCGGGGCTGGGGCGGGGCCTCAGCTTCGGCACCTCCATCTGTGCGCTGCCTCTCTCCTTGCTGCCACTCTCCCTCTCCTCCCCTGCAGTAAGTTCCTTCCCTTCCCTTCATCCCTTTCCTCTTCTGCCTCCTCTCCTCCTCCTCCTCCTTCTCGTCTCTTCCTTTATCTCACTCCTCCTCTCTCTCCATCTGTCCTCTTCCCTTGTTCCCTTCTCTCCTCTTCTGCTCCTCTCCTTCTTGTCCTCCTCCTGTTCTTCATCTCCTCCTCCTCTTTTCTTCCCTTTTCCCGTATCTCACTCTTGCTCTCTCTCCATCTCTGTGTGTTTCTCTGTGTCTCTTTCCCCACTTCGGATGTCTCTGCCCCTCCCGTGGGTGCCCCTCCTCCCCACCCCGGCGCTCCTCTGGTCTGACTGCGTGTTAGGTACAAGTTACTGAACCAGGAGGAGGGCGAATATTATAATGTACCGGTGGCCGACGCTGACAACTGCAGCCTCCTCCAGAAGTTTGAGGTACCCAGACCCCAGCTTCCCTTGGGGCACGCAGCCCAGTCTCCCGAAGCTCAGAGCTGGTCCCTCACACCACTCGTGTATATACCCTTCTTGGGACTACAATTCCCAGGAGATCCTGGGGCTCCTCCTTCAGTTCTTCTAGGGGGCTCTAATTCCAGGGTCTGATGGGAATTATAGTTCCTATCCATCCTTGGTGGCATGGTGATTAAGTGCTGTTGGCTGCTAACCAAAATGTTGGCGGTTCAAATCTGCCAGGCACTCCTTGGAAACTCTTTGGGGCAGTTCTACTCTGTCAGTAGGGTCGCTGTGAGTGGGAATCTACTGGACAGCAGTGATTTTGGGTTTTGGGTATCCATCCCAACGGCTGGGGAGTACTGTGGGACTCCACCCCCTGTTCCTGCTCTGTTGGGCCTCTAACTGTAGCTTTCTTCTTTCCTAGGCTTGTAACTATCCCCTGGAACTCTACGAGGTGAGTAGAGCTGAGATGCTAAAGAGGCAATTTCATCCTCATGGTCTCTTTCTCACTCTCCATTTCTCCTGCTTCTGCTTTCTGCCTTCACTTCTGTGCACAGTGGTGACCGTGTACTTTGTGCCAGGTTCTGTGCCTGCTGAGCAACTCTAAGGATTCAGAGGTGAATCTGGCCCTCTCCCTAACCTCAAACAGCTCTCCAAGTGCACAAATACTTAAAATATAAGATGATGAGCTAAATGCAAAGCAGCTTAGGGCATACATGAGTCATCATGAGTTGGACTGGACCGGACTGGACATCAACTGGCTTTGGTTTTTGTCCAGAACATTGGAGGGGTATGGAGGGGCTACTAACCCATCTATGGGGAAGACTGTCAGAAAGGACTTCCCAGAGGGGGAAGTGATGCCTAAATTGATCCTTGGGGAAGTGATGCCTGAATTGTCTGTTACAGTGGCAGGGCTGTTATCCATTCATTCACTCACTCATTAAACACCTCTTTCCTGAAGTGTTAGGCAAGCCAAGCCCTGCTCTGGGTATTGCCTTGAGTAGCCTCAGGCAGTTTCCTGGGAGGAAAGGGAGGGCTCCTCTTCTTCTGGAGGAGAGAGTTACAGAAAGATATTCACACCAGGAAGAAATGTGTCTAATAATGGTGACAGCCTTGGGCACCAGGGAGTCCCCCACAGCCTGTGAAAGTCAAAAGAAGCTTTCAGAAAGGTGAATCCTGAAAGAAAGCTCAGAATTTCCCAATAAAGAGAAAAACCAAAAAAAACCCAGTGCTTTTGAGCCATCATCTTATCTCATATCAACCCTAGAGGACAGAGTAGAAGGGCCCAGTAAGATATCCAGGGCTGTGGTCTTTATGGAAGCCAACAGCCACAACTTTCTCCCAAAGAGTGGCTGATAGGTCCAAACCAATGACCTTTCCTGTAGCAGTGGAGCACTTAAGCCCTGCACCACCAGAGCTCCTAAATAAAGAGAAAGAGACAAGAATTCCAGGCAGAAGGAAGGCTGCTGTCTTGTGTAGACATTCTTTCAAAAACAAAATACTTTGCTGAGCACCTCTATGTGCCAGACACAGTTCTTCACTGCAGTAAACACCAAAAAACAAACAAGCAAGTAAACAAACAAACCAATTGCTGTCAAGTCGATTCAGACTCATAACAACCCTATAGGACAAAGTAGAACTGCCTCAGTAAGGTTTCCAAGGGGAAGCTGGTGGATTTGAAGTGACCTTAGGAAACACCAGTGGCATATTGGTTAAGTGTTATGGCTGCTAATCAAAAGGTCAGCAGTTCAAGTCCACCAGATGCTCCTTGGAAACTCTATGAGGCAGTTTTACTCTGTCTGTATGGTCACTATGAGTGTGTTTGGCTTGAGTATTTTTTTTGGTTAGCAGCCATGATCAAGACAGAAAAACAGTTCTTGCCCTTGTGAGCTTATCCTCACAGCAGGAATTTAAAATAACAGATAAATTGAACAAATCCAACTACAAGTACTAAGTCATTTAATAAAATAAATGTATCTTATTATAGTAATCAAAACCAGTAAGCAAATGATAGTATGTTAGAGGGTAAGTGACATCAAGGGAAAAAGTTACTGGTAACCAACTCGTGGTGACCGTATGTGTGTCATAGTAAAGTTGTTTGTACTCCATGGGTTTTCAATGGCTGTGACCTTTCAGAGTTAAATCGCCTGGCCTTTCTTCCAGAGTAACTCTGGGTGGACTCAAATCCCCACACTTTTGGTTAGCAGCCAAGTGTGCTAGCCATTTGCACCACCCAGGAACTCTCAGAACTCAGAAGGTACCAATAATATTACACAGTGGTCATCTGCTATGTGCCAGGTCCTGAGCTAGGTGTGGGGGCCCTTTCTGAGTTGCAGGCACTATTCTAGATGCTTTGCATATGTTAATTTATTTAATCCTGAAAAAGTCCCTGTGTGGGAGACACTCATTATCCCTGGTTTTTTATAGATGAGGAGATGATGATAATCCCAACAAGTAGCAGACTTGTGGTGTTAAAGCAAAAATCATAATAAGCCAATAATAGAAATTGATTGAAATTTTTTAAATATATAATTAGAAATTGGGTAAGATTTTGACTAAACAGTCAAAAATGCTTCAAAGATGAATAAAGTCACTCTTGAGGTTCACCTTTCAGCCCCAAATCAGAGAGGCCCATAAAACAAAATGAGACTAAATGGGCAGACCAGCCCAGGGGCAAGGACCAAAAGGCAAGAGGGGACAGGGAAGCGGATAATAGGGAACCCAAGGTCCAGAAGGCAGTAAAGAACTGCCAAAATTCTGTACCATATCTTATTAGTATTGCCATGGAAAGAGGACTGGAACAGAACTCATACTCAATTTGTGGCTGGGAAGAATTTCATACAGCAGTGAATGAAGAACAATTTTAAAAATTGACTGATTTACACTAAAACGTAGCTCCCAGTGTGACCTGTGGAGCCTGAGTTTCCTAATACTGACTGAATTCTTTAAAAGAGCTTAATGCCCAAGGCAGAATGGTCTTACTAGTTATCCAGTTAGTTGACTCAAATGTGACTCTTTGGAAACCAGGTTCTTTAAGGTTCAAGGTTCAAAAGGACACCTAACAAAAAATGGCTCAGACGGTCATCCCGACTTCAGGGACCCCAGAAACCTGGATTCAAAGACAATTGAAACAGTTTCTCAGGAGCAACAAGCCAGCAACAAGCAATAATCCTAGACCCAGGGTGTCAGTTTCCAGACTGCTGTTCTGCATCTTTACTGTGTCTCAGAGAAGAAAGCAGACATAGACCCTCAATTTAGAGAGCTGATCAACTTTAATCAAATACTTATGTGAGTAGATGTCCCTTACAACCATTAAGCATTGTGACTACCACCCGTGATGCTGGAAGCTACACTTCAGGGATTTCAAGTACCAACAGGGTCCCACACAGTGGATGGCTTTCAGCAGAGCTTCTAGACTATGACAGACTAGGAAGAAAGACCTGGTGCTCTATTTCCAAAAACCAGCCAATGAAAACTCTACAAATAATAATAGAATACTGTCCCATCTAGTGCTGAGAGATGAGCTCTGTAGGTTGGAAGGCCCTCACAATACACAGTGGGTGTAATAATGGACCTGAGCCTACCAACCACTTGTGAAGTCGGCATAAGACCAGGCAATGTTCTCTTGTATATGGGATCGCCATGAGCTGGGGAGAACTCGAAGGCTGCTAATTAGTAGTTCAGAGGTTTGGAACCACCAGCTACTCCTCAACAGAAAGATGTAGCAGTTTGCTTCCATGAGGATTGCAGCCTCAGGTACCTTATGGGGGAGCACTTCTACTCTGTTGTTAAGTGGGAATCAGCTCCATGGAAACGGGTAACCACAAGCACCACAACAAGTGGGAACTGTGTATGGCGGCAAGGGGCAGTGAAAGAAACTACTGACCGGGTTCAGGAAGTATAAAAATGCCTCTCCAACGTCACGCTTGAGCCCAAGAGCTAAAAGATGAGTGGGCGCTTAACTAAGGAATGAGGAGGAAGAGCATTTCAGAAAGAAGAAACAACATGTGCAAATGCCCTGAGGTGTACAGTGTGGATGAAGCCAGGTGGTGGTTTCACAGAGGGGAAGGAAGAAAGTGGCCTGCAGGGTCTTGCAAGTCCCTTAGAATGAAATGTTAGTATAGTGAGAAGCTGTTGTAAGAATGAGGGACCTGATTTATTTATCTGTTTTTTCTTTGATTATAGAACAATGATTATTTTCATTTTTTGTATACAGTGAAATCTGTGATAACTGGAACTTAACCAGACTGCCTTGTTTTTCTGGGTCTCCTAAATGTTTTGCCTTTGACAGAGTGCAGTCTTAATACTTTTCTATGTCTCCTTTTAATGGAAAGTGTTTAAATTTTCTTTCTCTGACAGATTTCTCTGCCTTACACAGGTTCTGCCTTTTCACAGGTTTTACTGTATTGCATATATGAGGTAGCGATGTGAAAGAATTATATAATGTTTTTATCAAGGAACTAGATTCCACGTGATGAGGTTATAAAAACAGAATCCAAATCTTAACAGAAGAATGTTGAGTTGATCAGATACAGATTTTTCCCCACTCTAAATGTGTTGTTGTGGGGTTGATTCTGACTGACAGTGACCTTACAGAACAGAGTAGAACTTCCATGTAAGATTTCCAAGGCTGTTACCTTTATGGGAACCAACTGCTACCTATTTGTCTTGAGGAGCAGGTGGTGGGTTCAAACCACCAACCCTTGAATTATCATCTGAGTACTTTAGCCATTGCACCAAGGCTCCTTCTCCCTCACTCTGAAGTTCATAAATTTTTTTTTTTTTAAAAGGAATAAAGCACAACATGTTTTCCATCCAAACCTAAAGAAGCCAGTGGCTATCAAATTGATTCTAACTCATGGCAACTCCATGTGTGTTAGAGTATAACTGTGCTCCACGGGATCTTTGGAAGTAGATCTCCAGGTCTTTCTTCTGTGAACCTGGCTTATTTTTTAAAACTAGCCTTTCTGTCTGCTGCGTGGAGAATGCATTAGAAAAGGTGACAGTAGATGGACAGGGACAAGTGTGGACACTAGTACAGCTACCGGGTCACTGGACCCCGTGTGGTTTTCAGATGGAGAAGACAGTGTAGTTCAGAGAAGTGAGGTGCCCAGACCAGCAGCAGGAGTACCATCTGGGAACTTGCTAGAAATGCAAATTCTTAGGTCTCTGTGCCAGATTTACAAATCAGAAAACCTGGGAGTGGGGCCCAGCAATCTATGTTTTCCTGAGTCTTCCAAGGCATTCTAGCTTGCATATTGAAAGCATGGAAACTTTAGAACTGAGCTGCTTGGGTTTGATTTTTGGCTCTGCAGTTTACTTCCTGTGTGATCTCTGGCAAGTTACTTTGTATCTCTGTCCGGGTCTACTCTGCTGCAATGTGGAGGTTTCCAAAGGATCAATGGCCTACACTGGGAACAGTGACATCTCAGTGACAGAATTCTCCCCTATCATGTGGAAGACTTGGATTTGATTCCTGGCTAGTGCGCCTTATGTTCAGTCACCACTCTGGAACCTTGCATGTTGCTATGAAGTCAAACAAGTTTCAGCTTCCAGACTAAGACAGACTAGTAAAAAAGGCCTAGTCATCTGCTTTGGAAAATCAGCCAGTGAAAACTGTGGATCGAAATGGTCAGATCTGCAACCTATCATAGGAATGACATGGGACTACTCGCGTTTTCTTCTGTTGTGCATGGAATCAACATGAGTCAGAAGCCAACTGGATGACGGCCAGTAACAATAGCATACAGCCAGCTAAAAACCCCAAACCAAACTTATTGTTGTCAAATCAATTCCAACTCCTATTGACCCTATAGGACAAGAGCAGAACTGCCCCATAGGGTTTCCAAGGAGCAGCTGGTAGATTTGAGCTGACAACTTTTGGGATCACAATTGAGCACTTAACCACCGCAACACCAGGGCTTCTTGTAAGCTGTTAATAAGCTAATTGTTTAAGAATATAAACATTCCATTTACGGGGAGCCAGAGAAAGTTCTTAAGCAAGGAAAAAGAGAAGACAAATTTTCTTTCTACCACACGTACTCCTTCCTTCCATCTTGAATGCTGTCTCTTACTCTTGTCTGGGGTCTGACTTCCTCTCGATCTCTCTGCTCTTTCCCACAGCGGGTGCGGATGGGCCCGTCTTCCTCCCCCATCCCCTCTCCATCCCCTAGTCCCACTGACTCCAAACGCTGCTTCTTTGGAGTGACCCCTGGGCGCCTGCACATCTCCGACTTCAGCTTCCTCATGGTTCTAGGAAAAGGCAGTTTTGGGAAGGTTGGATTTACGCGGGCTCTGAGGGAAGGGGAAGATGGGTGGGGGTGGGGGTGGGGGTGGTGTGTGTGGCAGATTTCTGTTCCTTCACAAGGAAGTACAAGGAAAAGGGGAATATTAGGCTTAGGAGTCCCCGGCTTGTAGAGTGCTGGGTTCCTGGAGTTCCCAGGGAGAAACATTTGGGGACGCGCTACCCTGAGGAGGTGGGCAGCCAAATCAGCAACTTGGTGCCTTCCGAATAGGCAACCCGGTGCCTTGAGTCTTAGGTTGGCTCCTCGAGAGAGGAAGGACCTAAGGTCATGTTCTTCTAGGCCTCTGAAGATGGTGGGGACCAGGAACCTGCACTGTTGGGTTCCCAAGGTGAGCTGGACCTTCAGGCCTTCCTTCCCTAGGTGATGCTGGCTGAGCGCAGGGGCTCGGATGAGCTCTACGCCATCAAAATCCTGAAGAAGGACGTGATCGTCCAGGACGACGACGTGGACTGCACCCTGGTGGAAAAGCGCGTGCTGGCCTTGGGGGGCCGAGGCCCGGGCGGACGGCCCCACTTTCTGACACAGCTGCACTCCACCTTCCAGACCCCGGTATGGAATCAGGCAGTGGGGGCTGGCCCTGGGGCCCTATTGCAGCGCCGTTGGATGGATTAGTGTCTGTTATGAGATTCTGAGCTTAGGACAAGGTAAAAACGTCCACTGGCCTCAGTGGAGGTAGTTACAAGGCTGGGATATTTTTTTCGATGGGCGTGGCCAGAAGAGTGGGTTTAGAAGTGGGCTTGGCCAGAAGAAAGGAGGTGTGGGTGGGCGTGGCCGGGAAAATGGAACTTCTGAGTGGGCGTGGCTAGACCGCGGGTGCCTTGTGCGAGTGTGGTAAGATTGCTGTGATCGCGGGGGCGTGGCCAGAAGGGTGACTTCCTGAGTGGGCGTGACAGAGGGTGGGGTCCTAGGTTTGCAAGGGCTGGTTATTAGGATCTCTGAGTGGGCGTGGCCAGAATGCACAGCTCCCAGTTGAGCTTGACCGGACTGCTTGAGTCTCTTGTAAGTGTATCTAGCGTCCTGTATTCCTCAGTCAAAGCGTGTGTACAAGAGAATGTCTTCTGAGTAGGCGTCCTCAGAACTGAGATTTGAGTGGTAGGTGGGATCGTTACTTTTGGATTCCTACGCAAAAGGCATGTGAGAAATGAGAGTTTCCTAAAGCTTGTGAAATGGGGCAAGGAGCCAGAACGTACTGAGGTTTTTAGGGGGCGTAACTCTACACCCAGGGGCTCTGAAGGAGCGTGGCCATCTCCTAGGGGTTTTTCCCCTTCGTTGTAGGTGGAGCCTGGGCAACTTTGGTCCCCAGAGTTATTAGGTGCCTTCCAGTTGATTCCGACTCTTGGAGACCCTATGTGTGCACAGCAGAGCTGCCCCATAGGGTTTTCTAGGCTGTAATTTACCCCTAAAGGAGCCCAGGGTGGGGTGATGGTTAAGCGTTCAGCTGCTAACTGTAAGGTGGGTGGTTCCGACCTTGCATCTGATACAGGGAGAAACATGTGATAGTCTGCTCATCTAAAGATTAAAAACCCAGACCCAAACCGTTGCTGTCCAGTTGATTCTGATTCATAGTGACTCCATAGACGGGAACTGCCTCATAGGTTTTCCAAGAAGCACCTAGTGGATTCGAGCTGCAGACCTTTTGGTTAGCGGCTGTAGTTTTTAACCATCGATTACAGCCTTGGAAACTCTGCAGGGCCGTTCTATTCTGTCCTGTAGGGTCAGTATGAGTCTGAACTGATTTGCTGGCAAAGGGTTTTGTTCTGTTTTTAATTTTTATGTAGGCAGATCACCAGGCCTTTCTCCCATGTAGCTGCTGGGTGGACTTGAACCTCCAACTTGTTGGTTAGCAGTGGAGTGCTTAACTGATGCTCCATCAGGGCTCCTTTCGGTCCCTAATAGGTGGTCAGAATTGCGTATATGTGTCAGTGGGTGTCACCAAATTTCCAATTGTTGTTGAGCTTCAATCTTCAGTTCTGAGAGGGTGGAACCAAAACATCTGATAGTTTGGAGTGACTAGTGATGAAGAGAGTGGAGATTCTGAGCTGGTAGAGTTAGACCTGCAGCTAGACATGGCCAGTTGCTCTAGAGTTCTGATTGGGTGGATTCAGAGCTTTCTGCATTTGTCCTAAGTGGGTGGGAAGGACATTTCCTCTCCACTACTGGGTGTATTCTTGCCTCTAAGCACTGCCCCCTTGTTTCCAGGATCGCCTGTATTTCGTGATGGAGTATGTCACTGGGGGCGACTTGATGTACCACATTCAGCAACTGGGCAAATTTAAGGAGCCCCATGCAGCGTGAGTCTCAGCTGGAAGGGGACTGAGGTGAAGCTGGAAGCAGATAGGATCTAGCCACTGACTTCTGGTTCCATACTTCCTCCTCTAGGTTCTATGCAGCAGAAATTGCCATTGGCCTTTTCTTCCTTCACAATCAGGGCATCATCTACCGGTGAGTGGTCCCAGGCCTTTCAATGGAGAGAAATCAGGCCCCCAGAGGGAAAGGGGGGACGCTGGGTGGTACAGTTAACGTACTTGGCTGCTAACTGGAGTGTTAGCAGTTTGAGTCCATCCAGATGTGCCTCAGAAGAAAGACCTGGCAATCTACTTCCAAAAAATCAATGATTGAAAACTCTGTGGTCCACAGCCTCATCTACCCTGAGACCAGAAGGACAAGATGGCGCTCAGTTACTATTTCTGACCATTCTGATCAGGGCCACAATCGATGGACCCTGATAGAATCGAAAATATGGAACAGAATTCAAATTTTTTAAAAGTACAGACTTAATGAACTCGTTGAGATGAGAGGACTCCTTAAGACTACTGTCCTGGGATACTCTTTAAACCTTGAATCAAAACTATCCCCTGAGGTCACCTTTTTAGTAAAATAACAGATCCAAGTACCATCGAGTTGGGTGTGCACAAAATAAAAGGTATTACCCATGAGTATGGCACTCCATTAGAAAATTATCTCTATGAGACCCAAAGGTCAACAATTACTTTAAAGCAAATAAGTGAAGATACAGGGGCACGGGAACTAGAGTACTGGGAATGGAACAGGTAGAACACAATTACAGAGAAGGTTGGCACATTGTGAAAGATGAAACTAGTATCACTGAACAATATGTAGTAATTGTCAAATGGGAACCCAACTTACTGTGCAATTATTCACTGAAAATACAATAAAATAGTGTAAAAAGAAATAAGACCCTATGGAGCACAGCTCTGCTCTGACATACATGGGGTCACCAGAGGTAGAGGCAACTCTATAGCAACTGGCACTAGTAGAAGGGAAGGGATTCCAATGCAGGGCTCCAGCCCACTGAACTCAAGCCTTCCTACACCTCCAGGGACCTGAAGCTGGATAACGTCATGCTGGATGCAGAAGGGCACATCAAAATCACTGACTTCGGCATGTGCAAGGAGAATGTGTTCCCTGGTACCACTACTCGCACCTTTTGCGGGACCCCAGACTACATAGCTCCCGAGGTAACCCCAAACACTGGGGCCAATGGTGCTGTCCAAGTTCACTGAGTGAGTGTGGCTGACTGTCTAGTATTTCAAATGGGTGAGGCCTGATTTGGGGGTCTTTCAACGAATCTTGGGCATTCTAACAGAGTGAGTACTCACTCTAACATCCCACCATAGAAGCCTGAGTGCTGAGCATGCTGATAGGTGGAGCTGGGATTCTAAATAGCCAAAGTAGGCAGAACCTGTGGGCGAACATTCTGAAAGAGTGGGACCAGCTCGTGGGAATTCTAAGTGATCGAGGCCTGTTTCTGGACTATTCTAAGGAGGTGGAGACTATTTCCAGTGCACTCGGAGTGGGCGGGGCCTCTACTCCCGCACACACCAAACACACTAGAAGAAAATAAAACATATGGAGATGGCTCCCTGAGTAGTTTAAGCAAGTGGCACTTGCCTTCAAGTCTCCTAATTGGATGAAAGCTGGTTCTGTAAGTGTATTAGATGGTGTTTTGTTGTTGTTGTTTTTTATCTAAATGGAGTGGTCTTTTGTGGTGAATGTTCTAAGAAGGCAGGGTCAGATCCTCAGACATGCAAGTGCAGATGCTGCCCGGTGAGTATCTGAGGTAGATGAATTGTTGCTTTGACTTTGCTTAGGGAGTAGAACTGATGTTTTTAATATGCATGTAGCTGGTTTTCTGAGTTGAAGGAGAAGGCGGTGGTTGTGTTGCTGTCCTGTAATCATTCCAAATGATCGATACTGGTACCCAGATGGGCATCCCTGGACAGTGCAGATTGTTAAGTGGTCAACTACTAGCTGAGAGACTTGAAGTCTGAACTATCTGGAAGCCTTTCAGAAGATGGGATCCAGCTCCTTCAGCTTCTAATGCAATTCCAGAACCCAGAGTCCAGACTTCAAGCCATTTATTCTCTAGACCTAGCAGCACTGCTGCTAAAAAATTTCCAGGTCTTTCACTCATGGCTGTGTGGGGGAACCCTGAAGTCCTCCTTTAGAACAAGTAGTCTAGGTTCAAACCTGTTCCCTGGACAATTCCAGAGCAGAATGGGAAGGATAAAAGAATTTGTGTCTCCCAGTAACCACCAAAGGAGTCCCTCAGTGGCACAAATGGTTGAGCACTTAGCTGTTAATGAAAAGGTTGACAGTTCAAACCTACACAGAGGCACCTTAGAAGACATACCTGATGACCTTCTGAAAGGTCTCAGCCTTGAAAACCTGTGGAGCAGTTCTACTCTGCACACATGGTGTCACCATGAGTTGGAATCAACTCAGCAGCAACTAACAACAAGCACCCAAGTAATGGATGTTGGTCATTACAAAACCTGACAAAATCAGAATCACCTGGTGACCTTTTGAAACATACACATATTCCTGACCCTTCAATACTGAAGCAGGAATTCTTCAGGGCTGGGACTGTCTAATATTAAACACCCCTCACCACCCCCCAGTGTATCTGGTATGTGTCCGGGTTCAGGCATAATTGCTCTTTGAAATTTGGCCCTGTATACCTGATGTCCTAAGGGGAGGGTTCGTTTTCCAGATATTCTGAGTGCAACTTGTGAGTTGGATCTTAGGTAGTTTTTGTACTTGAGACCAAAGGAGTATTCAAAACAGGCAAGGTAAAGTCCCTGGGCAGCGCACATGATTTGTACTCAACTGATGTCCAAAAGGTTGGTGGCTGCACCACACTCAGGAGAAGCTTGGAGGAAACAGATCTGACAGTCTACTTCTGTAATGATTACAGTCAAGAAACTTTGTGTAGCAGTTCTACTCTGTAACAAATGAGATCTTCTAAGTCGCTAAACCAAAACCAACAACAAAATAGGTAAGACTTGTTCCCCAAGGGAACAAGGGGTACAGGTGCAGCTCTGGCCAAAATACTCTGAATGAGAGAAGCTTGTGCTGAAAACACTTAAAATGGACAAGATTCGTCATAGGTGAGGCCAGAGGGACTACTGTAAAATAAAAAAGAAAGAAATCATGGTTTCTGCTTCCCCTGCCAGATCATTGCGTATCAGCCCTATGGGAAATCCGTGGATTGGTGGTCCTTTGGGGTTCTGCTCTACGAGATGTTGGCTGGACAGGTAAAGGAAGCTGGGAAGAAAATGGTTTCTGCTGAGTTCAGCCTTTTGCAGGTGGGGTCAGGGAGATGGGCAGGGTTTTGATGACAAGGCGTGGCCTGGGAATAAAATCAGACTTCGGGGTGGTGGTATTAAGCCATGACTTCAGTTTGCAGTGCTCCAAACTGGAGAAATTGGGAGAGGCCACGTGCAGAGGTCTTTATCCCAGGAGAAGCTGGTTAAAACTATACAGAGTACAGATCTATAGTCTAAAGAGGTCTGTAAGCGGCAATACGGCGCTGTCCATGGTTCTGAAACATTGGTTTACTGCAGGCCGCAGCTCTTAGGGAGTCCTGGTGCTTGGCTCAGTGGTTAAGCACTTTGCTGGTAACCAAGAGGTGGTCAATTTGAACCCACCAGCCTCTCCGTGGAATAAAGATGGGTTGAGACACAGACTGGTTGCAACAATGGGCTCAAACATAGGAATGATTATGAGAATGGTGCAGGACTGAGCAGTGTTTCATTCTGCTGTACATACAGTTGCTATAGTTGAAAGTAGTTCAGTGGCACCTAACAACAACAGTATTTTTGTGTGTGTGTGCCAGGGACTCCTTCGATGAGTAATATTTTTAAATGCATGCAAACAAAAAAATGTTATTTTAAAAGCAAACAAAATAGAAAGCATAGCAGCACAAAAGAAACCAGTCATAATTGAAATACTAATCAAAATCCTTCATATTTAATTTAAACAACTAAATACACTTAATTTAAATGGATGCAGTTATTTGAATATTAGAAATTTGGATATGGACTCACGTGCTTTCTTAACTGATGCATTAAATGGTAGGATCCACTGGAGGATCTCATGGTAATTTTCAAATAGGCATGACTGGTATTTTGAGATAACTGCCACTGTCATCTACCATGTGTCTGCCAGTTTATAGTACTGTGGTGGCTTTCATATTACTGTGACACTGCAAGCTCTGCCACCAGTATTTCAAATACCAGCAGGGTCACCCATAGTGGACAGGTTTCAGTGGAGCTTACATACTAATACAAACTAGGAAGAAGAACTCGGGACTCTACTTTTGGAAAACCTGGCTAGTGAAAACCTTATAAATAGTTGTGGAGCATTGTCTGAAATAGTGTTGAAAGACGAATCCCCTGAGGTGAGAATGCACTGAAGATGTGGCTAGAGAACAGCTGCCTCCTCAAAGCAGAGTTGACCTTCATGACATGGATAGAATCAAACTCTGGTGATCTTCATTTGCTGATGCAGCATGACTCAAAAATGAACAGCAATGATTCAAAAAGAATAATGCAAACATCCATTAATAATATTACTCTTCTTGTTACAAGCCATCCATTCAGTTCTGACTCATAGCCAACCTATGTACAACAGAATTAAGTGCTGTCCAGTCCTGCACTAGCCCACAATCACTGTTAGGCCCACTGTTGCAGCAACTACATCTTTTGAGTGCCTTCCAACTTGAGAAGCTCATCTTCCAGCACTATATCAGACAGTGTTCTGCTGCTATTCGTAAAGTTTTCATTGGCTAATTCTTTTAATAAGTAGACCACTGCGTCCTTCTTCCTAGTCTGTCTTAGTATGGAGGCCCACTTGAAACCTGACCACCACGGGTAGCCCTACTGGTATTTGAAATACTGGTGGCATAGCTTCCAGCATCACAGCAACACTCAAGTCCCCACCCCCGTATGACCAAATGATGGATGTGTGTAAGTATGAATCTAGGGAAATTGGAAGTAATCAAAAATGAATTGCAGTGCATATGAATCAATATTGTAGGCCTTAGTGAGCTGAAATTGGTATTAGTGATTTTAAATTGGACAATTGTATGGTCTACTGTGCTAGTGAAGACAAATTAAAAAAGGATGGTTATATATTTGTCAAAAGGAATATTTCAAGATCTATTCTGAAGTATGATGCTGTCGTCAGTGATAATATCCATACGCCTACAAGAAAGACCAGATAATATGACTGTTATTCAAATTTATGCACCAACTACTAATGCCAAAGATGAGGAAATTGAATATTTTTACCAACTCCCACAGTCTGAAATTGATCAGACATGCAAACAGGGTGTATTAATAGTTACTGATGACTGGAATGCCAAAGTTAGAAACAAAGAAGAATTGGTAGTTGGAAATTATGGCCTTGGTCATACAAACAATGCCAGAGATAACATGATAGACTTTTACAAGACCAATGACTTATTCAATACAAATACCTTTTTTTCAACAACGTGAACCACGACTGTACACATAAACTTCACCAGGTATCGAAAACACAGAAATTGTGTTAGAACATCTGTGGAAAAAGATAATGGAAAAGCTCAGTATCATCAGTCAGAACAAGGTGAGGGGTCAACTGCAGAACAGGCCATACACAAAATTCAAGTTGAAGCTCAAGAAAATTAAAACAAGTCATGAGAACCAAAATATGACCTTGAGTATATCACAGCTGAATTTGGAAACCACTTCAAGAACAGATTTGAAAGCATCGAATGCTAATGACCAAAGACCAGATGAGTTGTGAGAAGACAGCAAGGACCTCATATACAAAGAAAGCAAATGGTCATTAAAAAGAGAAGGAAAATGAAAAGACAAAAGATAGATGTCAGAAGAGACTCTGAAACTTGCTCTTGAACTTAGAATAACTAAAGTGAATGGAAGAAATGATGATGTAAAAGAGCTGAACAGAAGATTTCAAAGGGCAGCTTAAGAAGGCAAAGTAAAATATAGTGAAATGTGCAATGATCTGGATTTAAATGTGCAATGATCTGGAAGAACACGCTCAGCGTTTCTCAAGGTGAAAGAAAGAACTGAAAAAAATTCAAGCCTTGAGTTGCAATTTTAAAGGATTCTATTGGCAAAATATTGAAGGATGAAAGGAGCATGAAAAGCAGATGGAAAGAATGCTCAGAGTCACTGTGCCAAAAAAGAATTGGTCAGCAGTCAACCATTTTGGTAGGTAGCATATGATCAAAACCAATAGCACCAAAGGAAGAAGTCCAAGCTGAACTGGAGACACTGGTGAGAAACAAGATTCCTGGAATTGATGGAATACCGATTGAAATGTTTCAACAAATGGATGCAGCTCTGGCAGTGCTCACTCATCTATGCTAAGAAATTTGGAAGACAGCTACCTGGCTAGCCAACTGTAAGAATCCCATATTTCTACCCATGCCAAAAAAAAGGTGACCCAACAAAAAGCAGAAATTATCTAATAGTATCATTAATATTACACACAAGTAAAAGCCTGCTGAAGATCATTCAAAAAGCAGTTGTAGAGGTACATAATGGTAACTGCCAGAAATTGAAGCTGAATTTAGAAGATGGTGTGGAACCAGGGATATCATTGCTGATGTCAGATGGATCTTGGCTAAAAGCAGAGGATACCAGAAAGATGTTTACTTGTGTTTTGTTGACTATGGAAAGGCAATTGACTGTGTAGATCAAACAAATTATGAGGGGAATGGGAATTCCAGAACACTTAATTGTGTTCGTGGGGAACTGTTCATGGACCAAGAAATACAGTCATTCAAATAGAGCAAAAAGATACTGCACAGTTTAATATGAAAGGTGTGCATCAGGGTTGTATTCTTTCACCATTCTTTTTGGTTCTGCATGCTGAGCAAATAATCCAAGAAGTTCTACTATGTGAAGAATGGAGCATCAGGATTGGAGGAAGACACATTAACAACTTCATCAAGCAAGCCTGTGTCAAGGCTTGCTTGATGAAGCACTTACTGATGAAGATCAAATACTACAGCCTTCATTATGGATTGTACCTCTATATAAAGAAAACAGAAATCTTTACAACTGGATCAGTAAGCAACATCATGATAAATGCAGACAAGATTGAAGTTGTAAAGGATTTCATTTTGCTTGAATCTGTAATCAATGTTCATGGAAGCAGGAGTCAGGAAGTCAAGTAACATACTGTATTGGGCAAATCTGCTGCAAAACACCTCTTTGAAGTGGTAAAAAGCAAAGATGACACTCTGAAATCTAAGATGTGCCAGGCCATGATATTTTCAGTCACCTTACATGAATGTGAAAGCTTGGCAATGAATAAGCAAGACCAAAGAATTGATACATTTGAATTATAGTGTTGGTAAAGAATATTGCACATAGTCACCGTAGAATGCCAGAAATATGAACAAGTCTATCTTGGAAAAAAATACAGCCAGAGTGCTCCTCGGAGGTGAGGGTGGAGAGAGTTTATCTCACATACTTTGCACACATTATCAGGATGGACCAGTCCCTGGCGAAGGACATCATATTTGGTGATGTGGATCCTCAGTGAAATGGACTAACAGATTAGCTGCAGCAATAGGCACTGTCACAGCCACAAGTGAGAGGATGGTACAGGACTGGGCAGTGTTTAGTTCTGCTGTACATAGTGTTGCTGTCAGTGGGAATGAACTTGAGGACACCTAACAACACCAGCCATTAGGGTGTGATAAGAGAACATCTACGGCTTCTATTGGTGACACAGTGACAGATAGTGCTGCTGTGGTTTGTTGCTTATGTTTGTAACTGAAGAAAATGCTACCAGATGCAAGCTTTTCCTCATCCAAATTCATGGCCACCCTTCATTTGCACATACAGACTTACAGACTTAACATAACCCTTTCCTTAGCAATACTCTTTCTAACCCTACAAGACTGGGAATCTTCTTTAAACCTAGAAAATGTTTTGTATGGTTTTTCTTTCTCTTTTCTATTCAAATGCTTTATTGCCTAATTAACACTCTCCCAATTGATACAGTAGATAAAGAACAGGACAGCAAAGAGGTACAGAGAGCTGAGGCATCTGAGATGGGAATAGAAGAGAGAGAGAGAGGAGAAAGACAAGGCTTTGGGAGTTTGGTCAAGTTTTGCCCCTAGGAAGCTGGGGTGGTAGTTTCAAGTTCACAGTGGGTAACAGGGGTATGGAAGGCATGGACATGGTAGTGTTTCAAATCTCTGACTCTTCATCCCTCCTTCCTCTTTCCTTAGCCCCCTTTTGATGGGGAGGATGAAGAGGAGCTGTTTCAGGCCATCATGGAACAAACTGTCACCTACCCCAAGTCACTGTCCCGGGAAGCTGTGGCCATCTGCAAGGGGGTGAGAGCCCCCTGACCCCAAACTTCTCCAGACTCAGAACGCATGCCCCATTGCTATGACCCAGTGCTGCCCTTAGCCCACATAGCATCTTTGTGCACAGTAGAAAAAGGCTCCTCTTTCTCAAGTCACTTCACTTCCATCAGCTGGAAAAGTTTATGTAATACATAGATTTTGCTAGAACAATAATCCACAGTATAGCCGTCACTTCATATCTGAAGGTGACCTGTATCCCATCCTTTCCTATAGCCCCTCACCTTGGCTCACTGCAGGGAGTGCTGAATGAGCTAGGTCTACCTTGCCTGAACTGAGTGGATCAGGTGAACCTAACTCTCTGAACCTGTCTCCTCTTCTGAGGTTATAAAGTGCCTGGCCTGGAACGGGTTTCAACAAAAGTTAGCAGACTGTTGCTTCTAGCTACTGGATTCTCTGTGTCTCTCTGAGTTTCTACCTCACACTTCTGCTTTCATGTGCATATGATGAAGGCTTTCTGGGAATCAACTCAGTGGCACCTAACAACAACCTTTTGTCTGTGTTACCTTCTGGTTCTCCGTCCACCTTTTGCATCTTTGTGCCCTGTCTGGGTCTCTGTCCATCTCTCTCTGGGTCTCTGTTATCCTTCCCTCACTCACACATACTGAATCTCTGTTCCCACTACCCCTACCCCAAAACTCTCTTCTCTTTTTGGGTCTCTGTCTTCATTCTCTATGTCTCTGCTATCATACTGGGTCTCTGACCTTCTCTCTGGGTGTTTGTCTCCTGGGTCTCTATCCTCTCTCTGGTTATCTGCCCCAACTCTGGGTCTCTGTCTCTGGGTTTGTCTATTTGGTCTCTGTCCCTCTCCCTAGGCATCTGTCTTCACCTCTCTCTCAATCTCCATTCTCTCTTTTCTCAGAGTCTCTCCTTTCTCTGGATCTCTGCCTCTCTTCTTGTTTCCTTCCTTCCCTTTCCCTTCTCCCCATCCTCCTTCTCACTCTTCCTTCTTTTCCCCTCCTCACTTCTCCGTTCTCTTACTACCTTTCCGCCTTTCCCCCCTCTTCCTTCTCTCTCCATCTCTCTCTGGGATTCTTTCCTTGCCCTCCTTCTCTCTGTGTATGTTTCTCTGCTCCTCCTACCCCGATGCCCTGCTTTCTCTCTCTCCATCTGTCCCTGGGTCTCTGGGTCTGGATGTCATCTATTCTCGTTCTCATTTGTTCTCCCTCCTCTCTCTTCCTGTCTCCCTTTCTTCTTTCCCTTCCTTCTCCATCTCTGTCCCTTTTGCTGTTCTTTCTCTGAATCTCTCTGTGTCTCTCGGTTTCTCTATCTTCTTCTTCATTCTCCTCGTTCTCTGGGTCTCCCTGTCTGGGATTCTATCTGTCCCTTCATCTCTCTCTGTTTCCCACAGTTCCTGACCAAGCATCCAGGGAAGCGCCTGGGCTCGGGGCCGGATGGAGAGCCCACCATCCGTGCTCATGGATTTTTCCGCTGGATCGACTGGGAACGGTTAGAGCGGTTGGAGATAGCACCTCCGTTCAGACCCCGCCCGGTTAGTCACCCTCTAGGAACAAATTCTTGGTCCTCAGGGTGGGGCTAATACCTACCTATGTGTGGAGGCAAGGTGAGGGCTCCCTCTTCCGGAGCCCCTAAAGGGTCTGCGGAGAGCATGAACAGTGTGCAGAGATGCCGTTCTGACTGATGTCGAATCCATGTGTGCAGACAAGAACTGTCCTTCATTTTCAGTGCTGGGATTTTCAGAAGCAGATTGCTAAGCCTGTCTTCTGAGGGGCCTCTGGGTGGGTTTATTGCCAGCCTTTCTGATAGTAGTCAAACGCTGACCCTTTGCACCACTCGGGAACTCCCTATAGGGAGACATAGACAAGACCCAAAGAGTAGATAGAACCTCGTATCTTCTCTTTTTTTCGTAGTGTGGTCGCAGTGGTGAGAACTTCGACAAGTTTTTCACACGGGCAGCGCCAGCGCTGACTCCTCCAGACCGCCTGGTCCTGGCCAGCATTGATCAGGCTGACTTCCAGGGCTTCACCTATGTGAATCCTGATTTCGTGCACCCCGATGCCCGCAGTCCCACCAGCCCAGTGCCTGTGCAAGTCATGTAATCCCACTTGCTGCCAGTAGGTGTCCCCACCGCCCCCTCTGCCGTTCCAGCTGTCCCCGTTCTGGCTTCTCCCCTCCTCACCACCACCACCACCTTTGCATTCCAGACCCTCTTGCCCAGCATTCTAGCCTCTGCTAGATACCACCCCCCAGCAGCATTCCTGGCGTTCTAGGCTCCAAATAGGCTCTAGAGCTTCCCTATGTTCTAGATTGTGCTATGCGGACCCTAGATTCTTCTTCACCCCTCCCCAACATTCTAGATTCTATTCTAACAGGTTCCAGAACCGCTATCACCACTACCATCCCAACTCTGTGGGGTTATAGACTCTGTCTTGATAGGTTCTATGTCTTTGCCTCTACCTCCCCTGGGAAATAGTCTCATGGGGTGGACTGTTCCAGACTTGGATTCTAGAAGGAACCCACCTCTGAGGCCCCCACCTCCACTCCAGTTCTAGAGTAAGCGGGAGGCTGTGCCTCCATGCTCCAGTGCCCCCTCTTTTCCACCATGGGGATTCCTGGGATACATGGTGGATTCTTCCCTCTGTTGTTCTCAGTCTGCTTTTGTTCTAGACTCCCCCTTCCTACACCCATCACTGCTCTCCAGTGCATGGCTCCTGCCCTGCTCAGAGCCCCCCGCCCCCTACCCATGCCTGCCATTCTCTGGGACTCTCCTGTCCTCTTCTTCTCTGTGCCCGGCCCACTGGCCACCGCTGCTGAAGAATAAATTTGGGATGCTGATGCCAAAGGGTGTTTGGATGTTTTCTTCTAAGCTTGAAGAGTGGAGGGAGTGTGGAGGTGGGACAGTGACTTACATAGAAACAAACAGAACAAGGGCTGGGGACAGAGAGAGAAAATGCAGGATTCACAGAGTGATAGCAGATTTACAGCAGGAGTGAGAGATCAGAGACTCGGAGAGAGTGGAGACTCAGAGAGAGACCAGAGAAATGTAGACAGAAAAGAGACTTCAGAGAGAGAGACAGAAACAGAGAGAAAAGAGCAAGAGAGAGAAAAGAACCTCTAAGAGACAGAGCAGGCACATGCACATACACAGAGTACTGAAATGGAACGAGAGAGAAAGTAACACACAGAACAGAGAAACAAAACCCACTGCCATCAAGTCGATTCCAACTCATAGTGACCCTATATAGGACAGAGCAGAACTGCTCCACAGAGTTTCCAAGGAGCGCCTGGGGGATTTGAACCACCAGCCTCATGGTTAGCAAATGTAGCACTTAACCACTGCGCCACCAGGGTTTGGAGAGAAACAAAGGGGAGAGGAAAAAGAGCAACACCCCCCACCCCCCGGGTCCCCCGGAGAGAGGCACACGCCCTACACACAGAAAGAAAAGAGAAACACAGAGATCCACAACATGAGTGAAAGAGCAGAAACTCTGAGATGAGAGAGACAGAGAACAGAACAGAGAGTGGAGAACAGAAAACAGAGAAACGGGAGACTGGAACCCCAGAGGGAAACAACAGAGAAACACAGAGAGAGAGAAGGACAGACAGAGAAAACAGCTCAAAAGATAGAGGTTTGCAAAGTCAGAGTGCAGCGCCACAGACAGGAGACCAAAGGGGACCGAGCAATGAGGCAGAAGTGTGCACTCAGTCCACAGACAATGTCACATGGAGGCCGCGAGCACTAAGACACATCGCGCTCATAGTCACCCCACCCCCCACCCCCAAGTCACACACCGGCTCCCAGAGACAAACTGACCGATACCGAGACCCAGGGGCTGCAAGGAACTCTGAGACTGGGAGATGAAAGGGCGGGCCTCCTACTGGGAGACTTAGAGATTGAATTAGATATCCTCCCCAACAGAAAGCCCCAGAACCCCTGAGCTTGGTGATCGGCAGCAGATTGGCGGGCTCTTTCCTTCAGACAGGCGGGTTCTTCCCTTTGACCCACTTGCGTGTGTAGGGGGAGTGGTGGGTAGGGTGGGGGTGATGGAGGGACCAGTCCAAGTAGACTACACTTCCCAGCAGACACCGCAGCAGACCCTTCCCCCAAGTGCGGCCCCTGACCGCTTGCGCTAATGGGAAATGTAGTCCCAGACCCGAGCAGGCCGGCAGGATGGTGTGCATGTGTCTCTTTGGAGGGGACCGACCTCCAAAGCTTCTCAGGCTCCCTCGGGGGTTCTGGCATCTCTCCGTCCTTGCACCCTCCTGGGTCTTCACCACTCGGCCCAGCCCCGCGCTAGGGTTGCCCCAGTCTTTCCCCAGCATTGCAGTGGTCTCACCATCTGGCGCCCGTGGGTCCCAACCCCCGCCCCCCGACCCTCGGCGGGCGGCCTGCCCCTTTAAGAGTGGCCCCGCTGACATCACGGCGGGGGGGGTGGCACTGGCCCGGCTCCTGGCTCCGCGGCGGCTGCAGGACCCGGCTCCGCTCTGCGCCCGCCCGCTGCTTCGGGGACCCCAGCGTGGGACGCCCCCTCTGGTCTCCTCTGTTTCCTCAGGCCACCCAGACCCCAGCGCCTCAGGCCCGGCCAGAGCCCTAGTCTTCATCCAAGGGGCCCTAGGATTGCCCCAGCTGTCTCTCCTTTTGAGGGTCTCTCTCTTGTCTCTTTCCCAAGCTCAAGGTCTCTGGTCTCAACATCTCACAGCCCAAGGCCTCTGAGCATTTCTCTACCCCTCTCCCTTTCTCTCTGTCTCTGACCTCTCCACTACCAGGGCCTTTACAACCTCTGAGCCTCTGAGGGTCTCAGACTCTATCTCTGTCTCCCCTTTTCTCTCTCTCTGTCTCTTTGTGGCAGTCTCTGCATCTCCTTCAGTCCCCAGACCTGTGAGTCTTGGAATTTCTCAACCTCAAGGTCTCTGTGGGACACTGGGTGTCCGCTGTCTGTCTTTTTGGGCGCCCGGGCCCCTCTCGGACTCTCTGCCTCGGTTTCTATTCTCTCTCTCTCCCTGTCTCCCCCATCCTCAAGGCCTAGCTCCCTCCCTCCCTGCATCCTACTCCCCCCGCCCCTCCCCTCCTCCGCAGCAACCAATGAGCGGCCGCCGGTCCCTGCTCCCGGCTCCGTCCGCCGAGTGAGGCCGCGGGCGCGGGGGGTGGGGGGTGGGAGGCCGGGAGGGGGCCGGGACGCCGGGCTCCGGGGCTGGGGCGGGGGGCGCGGGCACCGGAGACCCCGGTGGCGGCGGCGGCGGCCGGGTAAAGCCGCGGGGCCGGTCATGCGGCTGCGGGACCCGCGGCCCGGAGCGTCCGCCCAGCCCTGAGCGAGGTGAGCTCCTCTGGAGGGTCCTGGGAAGAAGGAAGGGCGTCCCAGAAAAGGGCTGGGAGCCGAGGTTGAGGCTCAAAGGAGCCTGAATGGCTCAGGAGGTAGGATTCTTTCGGTCAGGACGCCCGAGTTTGGGAGGCAGATTGAGAGATGGAGGGGCGTTCTGGCCTAGGGACTCCCGGAGGAGGGGACCTGAGGGTCCTGGAAACTATACTCTTGATGTCTGAATCTCATGTATCTGGGGAGGGTGCTGGCCGGGCCTTAAGGGAGGAGGTACTGGGTGTCCCGAATGGGGGTAGGAGACCCAAGCCCGTTAAGGGCAGGACGTCAGTATGGGAGCCGGTTTCCAAAGAAGAGGGAGTTCCAACTCCCAAGAGATTGGAAGGCAGTGGAGTTAGCACTTGGGGCTTCAAGACTGGGAACCAAGGGGACCCAGAATGCGCGAATCCAGGAGAAGCTGGGATAAAAAAGGAAAAGGAGGGCGCTCCGGGGATGGGCGGAGGGTCCCAAAGGAGGAAGGGCTGAGCTGCCGATCCGGAGCAAAATGAGGAGGTCTTAAGCGAAGAAGGGGATGCGAAAGGCGACGTGAGAAGGATGAGAATGAGCTAGGGTCGTAGCCTGGGGTCTGAGGGGCGAATGTGTGACGCTGAGGTCAACTACCTGGGACTTAGTCAAGCCACTGGGTTTTAGGGGCTTGTTTCGGAGCTGGGAGGACTGAAAGAGGAGCAGGCATCTGGCAGTCAAGCCCTGGAGCTAGCCGGCGGGGGATGGGAGGAAAAGCTGGCCAGAGCTCTGCCGGACTGGATCCTTGAGTCCTCCAGAAGGCTGGGGGGGTAGGGGGTTGGGTGGATGCTGGGTGAAGATGCGCGTTGTCTCAGGCTTCAGGGTCGATAGCAGGGTAGGACAGATTTTCAGGGCTGTAAGAATGAATTCTGGTTAAAGATGGGGGAGTAATCATGTCTGGGTTTGATTGTTGGAGAGTGTTAGGGGGTCCCAAACTTCGTAATTAAAAGGGCATTGGTGACCTAGAGGTCTCTGGTTGAGATAGGGTGAGGATTTCAAATTGAAACCCCTAAATCATGAGATTGTGCGGTTAAGAAAAGTTCTTGGGTGACAGATGAGGGCTGTGGAGGGATTTGGAGTTATTATGAGTTGAGGGGCCCTCTAGTTGTAATCTCTGGGTCCCTGATTGTAATTTAGAAGGTCACATCTGTGGACTGGAGATCTCTTGTTTGGAGGGTCCAGTGTTGGGGGAGGGCTAGGGTTCCAGGTTGCATGCTTGAGCATAGTCTGTGACTGGAAGTCATAGCATGGAAAACTGGGGTCCAGAATCTCTGGTGGGGAATTTGGGGAACATGTTGTCGAAGATGGGAATCTCATACTTCCTAATTGGGGTTTTAGAGTCCACAGTACTGGTTCTTGGCTCATGTAGTGATTTTGACCTCTGGAGTCTCTAGTCAAGATTCTGGCTCCAGGTCTCTTGGTCCCACCGTTCTGGGGTGAGAAGGCTACCTGGATCTAGGGGGAGTTAAAGTTCTGGGATTTGGATCTGGATTGTTTTCTGTCATTTCAGATTGGGGTCCCAAATTGAGGTCATGCCACAGTTCGGAGTTAGAGATCAAGGTCTTGGTTCTAGAATTGGGTGTTAAGGGTCAAAATAAAAGTCCAAGGATTTAAACTTAGGTCTTAAGTAGCCCCATAGTCAAGGGTCTGGGATCAGGGTATGGGGTTAGGAGTCCTTGGGTAATGACCCAATTTGAGGATTTCTGACCAGAGCCTTCAGTCCAGAGGCAGAGTCTAAAGGAAAGAGGTCAGGGTCTTAGGTCATGGCATTGACTCAGGATTTGGTAATGTGAGTTTCTGGATGGGTCAGATTGTTCAGCATCCAGGTCATGTTGTTCAAGGCCTCAAGCCTAGAGTTCAGGGACCTAAGTTCTGGCTCAGAGCTGAGGCTAGATGCCCTTGTTGGAGCCTGGTGTCCAAGACTGGAGTCTTAGGTCAGGACACAGGGTTAGATGATGCCTGGTCCTGGAATTTAGGTCTCAGATCAGAGTAGCAGTTTTTGAATCATGGTCTCAGGTTTAAGGTTAGGAACTTGGGTGGGGGTGGGCGGGGGTGATGTCCAAGGCTGAAAGTCTCAAGTCAGGACATGAGGTAGGGTTAGATGTCCTCATTCTGGGGTTAAGGATCTGCAAGTAGAGTTTCTGGCCAGAGTAATGATATTTGGTACCCAGTTCCAGACATATCGTTGGAATCAAGGCTGAGGTTCTGCATCAGGACCAAGAGTCATGATTAGAAATCTTATTCTGAAAATAAGGGTCTGGAGTTGATGTCTCTGGTCAGAGTCCAGAATCAGACAGCAAGCATCAGGGTTGGGAAGCCCAACTGTGGTGCTGGGGGTCAACAGCTGGTGCCTGTAGTTAGAGTCCAGAGTTAGACTCCATTCTAGAGTTGAAATCTTTGCTCAGTGTTTAGAATTGGGGTCATGAGTCAGGTCATGGTAGTCAGACTTGGAAGACTGCTGTTTTGGAATCGGAGTCTCAAGCCAGGGTCCAGTGTTCCAAGTTGTTGTGTGGGACTGGGGGCTCTGGTCGGTCCTATCTGGGCTCTCTACCAAAGCTTCTACTCTGCCAGGCCCCGCAGGGCGCCCCCCGCCACTAAGAATGAGTCACTGTAGCAGCCGCGCCCTGACCCTGCTGAGCAGCGTGTTCGGTGCCTGTGGCTTACTCCTTGTGGGCATTGCGGTCAGCACTGACTACTGGCTGTACATGGAGGAGGGCACCGTGCTGCCGCAGAACCAGACCACCGAGGTCAAGATGGCACTACACGCCGGCCTCTGGAGAGTCTGCTTCTTTGCAGGTACAGACCTTACCTGCTCCCACTTCACCTGGAGCCCAAGTCCTTGCCCACCATCCCATTTCTTGATTCCAGAAACCCAGACACGGATTTGGTTTCTCTCCTAGAGATTCAGGTTCAGGATCCTGCACCCCAGTGGCCAACACAATTCCAGAACCAGGAGTCCAAATTTCTAGCCATTTATTCTCTGACCTATGAGCCCTAGATGTTAAAACATCTCCCAGTTTCTAACCTTCTCTCCCTAGGGGAAGCCTGAGGTCCTCCTTCAGAACCAATAGTCTAGGTCCAAACCTGGTTTCTGTGACATTTTCAGTGCAGAATGGGCAGGATAAAAGATTTCATGCCTCCTGGTAACCACTAAAGGAGTCCCTAGATGGTGCAAACAGTTAACTACTCAGCTGCTAACCAAGAACTTGGAGGTTTCAGTTCACTTAAAGGTGCCTTGAAAGAAAGGCCTGTTGATCTGCTTCTGAAAAAGGTCACTAAACCCACTGTCTTCTAATCGATTCTGATTCATAGCGACCCTGTAAGAGTAGAAGCGCTCCATAGACTTTCCAAGGACAGCCTGGTGGATCTGAACTGCCGACCTTTTGGTTTCCAAAAAAGGTCACAGCCACGAATAAAACCTTACAGAGCTCAGTTCTCTGCACACATGGAGTTGCCAGGAGTTGGAACTGACTCTCTTACAGCAGCTGATTTGATTTTGGTTTAGTAACCATCAAGGCCCCTCCTTCTAAGAATCTTGGACTCCAGCCTTCATCTTCTACAAGGACTCAGGAGTCCTGGCCCGCGGCCCCTTCTTGCTTAGGACTTCTGAGTCCTAATCCTGTGCTCCTTGAAACAGGAGACCCTAGGACAGCTCTGAGGAGGAGCTCCCAGCCATTTTACCACTCACTTCTGTCTCCTCCAAAGAGTAGTGCTTGTCACAGCCTTTGGACTCAGCTTTACACCCTCATCCTGGGGTCTCCCAAGTGTCTGTCATGCCTCTGATAACTTCTCTGGGGCTTAGGAGTCTCTCCCCCAGCCTTGCCTTGTTATCTTCCCCCCAGGTCGTGAGAAGGGTCGTTGCGTGGCCTCGGAATATTTTCTTGAACCGGAGATCAATTTGGTGACAGAAAACACGGAGAATATTCTGAGTGAGGAGAAGCTTAGCCTGGGCAGTGGGACTGATTGGCTCACAGAGCGGGTGGTTGGAGAAAGGGCGGGGCTAGAGAAGGGGTGGAGTCGAAGGGAAGGAGCAGAGGCTTGGGGGGAGGCGGGGTCATTGGCTAAGGGAGAGGAGCCAAGTTGAAAGGGTGGGGCCTGGGTGGTGGGCAGAGTCAATGGGGGAGAGGGTGGAGCCAAAGGGGGAAAGGGTGGAGCCAAAGGGCAAGAGTGGAGGGAGGCTTTAAATGAGGCAGTCATTGGACATGGAGGTGGAGTTTGGTTGAAGGGGTGGGGCCTAGGTGGTGGGCGGAGTTTATGAGGAAAGAGATGGAGTCAAATCAAGGTAGGTATGGTCTAGGTGAAAGGGAGAGGTCAGTGGTGCACTTATCCAATGTCAGGGGAGGAGTCAGTGGGAAAGGGATGAACCAAGTAAAGGGGAGCCAGTTTTGGAAGAGAACAGGTCCGGGGAAGGGAAGATATCTCCTCTTACTCGCTACCTTTTCCTGCCCCCTCCACCAGAGACAGTGCGCACGGCCACACCGTTCCCCATGGTTAGTCTCTTCCTTGTGTTCACCGCCTTTGTCATCAGCAACATCGGCCACATCCGCCCACAGAGGACCATTCTGGCCTTCGTTTCTGGCATCTTCTTCATTTTGTCTGGTGAGCCCAAGGAAAGCACTTACGGTCTGGGTGGGGAGGAGGAGGGGCAGAGCGTATATTTCAAGTTCCAAGAAGTGTGGGCCTTAGTGCCCCTTGTTTTGTTTGGTATTTGTGATATTGGTTGGGTTGCACAACCTCTCTGAGGCCCAACTGTCCTTCTCTCAGTAAAATGATATGACAACGCCCATGTTAGAGAGTTTGTTTTGAGGACCAAATTGTTAGCTAATGCTCGCTACGTGCTAATTATGGACCAGACTCTGTTCTGATACTCACAACAGCCCTGTGAGGTAAATTCTATTAATAGCCCCATTTCACAGATACAGAAACAAACACTCCAGAGGGATGAAGTCATTTGCTCAAGGCCCCACAACTCAGAGAGTTTGAGCTGAGAATCAAATTTCATGCCATTCATCTACAGAGGCTATATTTTTAACCATTACTGATATTTTAGCAATTTCCATTTTATAAAGTTCTTAATTTTCTGTGCAACATTTTGCTATAAAGATTCTAAAAATTAAAAAAAAATGCAGAAGAGCTAAATTTTGTAGCAAACGTTCATATACTCACCACTTAGGATCAACCACGAACACATCACTAGCCCTGCTTTAAGGTTTCTGAGTGGTGCAAATGGTTTGCACTCAGCTACTCACTGGAAAGTTGGTCATTTAAATTCACCGTGTGGAAAAAAAGGTCTGAAAATATGCTTCTGATCAATTTCTGTAAGACTGATGTTGTTGGGTTCCATCAAGTGGATTCTGATTCACAGCCACCCATGTGACAGAGTAGAACTGCCCCAAAAGTTTTTCTAGGGACCCCAACAGAAAGATGTGGCAGTCAGCTTCTATAAAGATTCGCAGCCTTGGAAACCCTATGGGGCAATTCTTCTCCATCCTATAGGATCCTTATGAGGTAGAATCAACTTGACAGCAATGGGTTTGGTTTTTTTTGGTTAATCTTTAGGGAAGCTGATTGCCAGGTCTTTCTCCTGTGGAGCTGCTGAGTGAGTTTGAATAGCCAGCCTTTTGGTTTGAAGCTTGAGTGCTTAACCGTTGTGCCAGCAGATTGGAGCCATTGAAAACTCTAAGAAAGAATGAGTAGGAATCAACTCAAAGGAAACTATGTATATATGACTTGCTTTTTCCCTTATCTGCCCATCTATGTGTATTTCTAATCATCCATCAATCTATCTCACTTTTAATGCATTTCATAGTAGGCGGCAGGCATCAGGACACTGCACCTTCAATATTTCACCGTGTGTGTTATTAGTTAAGAGTTCAATATTTGTTTGCAGTTCCTTTTTTTTTTTTTTTCCTCTCTCTTGAGGTACAACATGTGTGGTTACACTTACTCCTCATAATATCTCTGCCAAAGAGTTATTACCACCCGTTTGATTAGAATGGGGCTACAGCAGCCCAGAGGAGACCAGGAACCAGCTCAAGATACTAGAGTAAGCTGGTGCCAGTGTCCAGAGTCCCAGAATAGAGCTCTTCCTGAAGTGCTAAAGTCATTTGATGTCAAGTCAGTTCCAACTCACGGCAACCTTCTGTGTGTCAGAGTAGAACTGTGCTCCATGGCATTTTCAAGACCTAGTTTTTCAGGAGAAGATCACCAGATCTTTCTTCTGAGGTGTCTCTGGATGGACTTGAACTGCCAGCCTTTCAGGTAGCAGCTGAGCTGTGTTAACTGTTTGTACCACCCAAGGACTCTTCATTAGAGCACCAGCCAACCAACTGGTTGCTCTTCAGTCAACTCTGACTCATGGCGACCCCATGTGTGGCAGAGTAGAACTGTGCTCCTTAGGGTTTTCAATGGCTGATTCTTCAGAAGTAGATTGGCAGGCCTTTCTTTAGAGGCACCTCCGGGTGGGCTTAAACCTCCAGTTTTTTAAGTGGCAGCTGAGTGCATTATCTATTTGCACTACCCAGAAGCTCTGAAGTCTCAGTTCAGTCCACTCCTATTTAGCCCAAGTCAGCTCAACTTAGCACAGCTCACCTCTGTTCAGACATGTTTAGCTCAATTCAGCCCGGTGAACCCGACAACATCCTAACTCAGTACTTCAGTCCAGATCAAATTAATTCAACATAATTTAATTAAACTCAATTCAAGCCCTTTAAATTCAGTTAATATTTTACAAACAAATCCTCCTGCAAGTCTCATCACCATCTCCTATCTTGGGCACCACTCTTTGCTCTGTCTCTCCCAAGCTGACTATGCAAATAGATGAAGATTAAAAAACAAAACAAAACACTGCTGTCAAGTCGATTCTGACTCATAGCAACCCTATAGAACATAGCAGAACTGCCCCCATAGAGTTCCCAAGGAGCCCCTGGTGGATTCGAACTGTTGACCTTTTGTTTAGGAGATGTAACATTTAACCACTAAGCCGCCAAGGCTCCGAAGATACATTTTAAAATACCCCCTCCCCCAGTCTCCTGTCTGCTCCTCCCTGCTCCTCACCCAGCTTTCTCCAGCCTAAACCTCCCCCGTGCCTGCAACTTAACCTGATGAGACCTTTGCCAGGGAAACCAGGGTGCAAACTCTGTGCAAACTTGAATCACGGCGTGTGGAGCCAGACATCAAGCTAAAATAAGACATGTAGAATATCACAATCCTAGAGTGTCAGAGCTGAAAGATCTCTTTAGTTTTCAGAGGGAAAAATAGTGTCCCAGAGAGAGAAAGTGGGGCAGGGATAGGCACCATGAGTACTATTATTCAACCCACCTAAAACACTAAAAGGACAGTGCCTGTTTTCTGTACCTAGGGCTGCTACAACAGAAATGCCACAAGTGGGTGGCTTTATTGAACAAAAATTTATTTTCTCAGAATTTGTTGTAGCAGGCTGTCGAGTCGATTTCAATTCATAGTGACCCTATGAGACATGGTAGAGCCACCCCATAGGGTTTCCTAGGTTGCAATCTATGGTAGCAGATCTCCAGGTCTTTTCTCCTAAGGGGTCACTGCTGGATTCAAACCACTGACCTTTGGCTTAGCAGGAGAATGTTCACCTGTTGTGGCACCTGGGCACCTTTCTCACATTTTGTGAGGCTAGAGGTCCAAATTCAAGGCACTAGCTATGAGAGAAGGTTTTCTCAATTTTTTTCCCTGGGAGGAAATCCTTGTGTCAGCTTCTTTAGCCAGTGATCTTGTAGACTGGCCTGCCTCTTGTCTCCAGATAGTACGGTCTTCCATCTGTGTTGGCCTGCCTCTCTGCCTAATCTGTACCTTTTATATCTCAGAAGTGATTGGTCCAAAATACACCGTCTACCACTATGGTCTCGTTAACATAAGAAACAAAACCCTCTTCCCAAATGGGGTTACATACACAGGTAAAACTAACCCCCTTGCCAGCCAAGTTGATTCCAACTCATAGTGACTCTGCAGGACAGAGAAGAACTAGAGTTTTCTAGCCTGACCTCTAGCAGTGTGGTGGTTAAGCAGCTGGCTTGTGGTTCAGACCCTCCCACTGCTCCATGGGAAACAGGTGTGGCCATCTGCTTCCATGACAATTTACAACCTTGAAAACTCTATGGGGGCAGTTCTACTCTGTCTGTTAGGGTCACTATATGTATCAGAATTTATAACAGATAAGTCTTTATGGTTCTAATGACTGATCTTTTAGCTAGAGGGTGAGCACTTAACCATCACACCACCAGGGGTTAGGATTTACTACACATGTTTTTTGGGGATACAGTTCTGTCCATAATAGTACCATTGTTTGTGGTTCACAGGTGTGGAAACAAGGGGTTTCAATATGTGATGTTGGTGGCAGAGCTGAGATTGGAATGGAGGGTATTCTGATGCCAAAAGCTGTGCTCACACCACTGTACCAGGAACTGACTGTTCAAGGTCAAGCCAAAGATCAATAATACTTAGCAGTGATACAGGGCTGGAAGTCAGGCACAAATGTAACAGTAGGGTCATTTTTTGGCATTGAACCGCACTGCCAGAACCCTTTCCTTGAATTCATTTCATAGACTACGGTCTATGTATGTCACCCCAGTGTATTCAGTTGTGTGCTTTCAGGGCTATGGATGTAGACTGTGGCTGAAGTCTCTTAGCATGAACTCAGAAAGACCTGAGTTCAAATATTACCATTACCACTTACTCTGGGTCCCTGGGTGGCACAAATGGTTAAGCTGGACTATTAACGGAAAGGTTAGAGGTTCAAGTCACTCAGAGGCACATTGGAAGTGAGTGCTGGCAGTCTGCTTCTGAAAGGTCAGCAGCTTTGAAAACTCTGTGGAGCGGCTCTACTCTGCACATGCAGAGTTGCCATAAGTTGTAATTGATTTCATGGCCGACTAACAACAATAGCACCATTTATTTACTTACTGCATGAGCCAATGGAGCGAAAACCTTCCTTTGTGGATTTATTGAAAAGATAAATCTTGGTCAGGAGTTGGCAAACTTTTTCTGTATAGAGCCCAGTGGTATACATTTTCGGTCCTGGAGATCATAGAGTTCTTTTTTAAAAAGCATCTTATTGCGTTTTAGGTGAAAATTTACACAGCAAATTGGACTCTCATTTAACTATTTTTATACAAACTGCTCCATGACCCTGGGGTCCTGGTGGCGTAGTGGTTAAGAGCTGGACTGCTAACCAAGAGGTCAGAAGTTCTAGTCCACCAGCTGCTTTTGAAAACCCCATAAAGTAGTTCTACTTTGCGCTATAGGGTTGCTATGAGTTGGGATTAACTCAACAGCAATGGGTGTGGCAATGGGTTTTTGTGACACTGGTTACATTTCTCACAATGTATTAATGTTCTCATTATTTCCATTCTGTTTGTTCTATTTGCTTGTCCCTCCTTAGCTTCTCATCTTTGTTTTAGGGTAAATGTTGACCTTTTGGTCTCATATAGTCGATTACTTAAGAAACACAGTATTCACAGGTGATGTTTATGTTATATGCCAGTCTATTATTCAGGTGAAAGACAACCATCAAGAGTAGCTTCATTTTCAAGTTCAATGAGTATCTTAAGGGCAATAGTCTCAGGGTTCTTTTAGTCTATCAATCCAGTAAGTCTCACATTTTTAAAAGGAATTTGAATTTTGTTTGCATTTTTCTCCTTTTCTACCTAGGGCCTTCTAATGCCTCCCTAGTTAGAACAACCAGTAGTGATAGCCACACAAGTAGAGACCAATAGTTGTATCTTAGATGGGTCTATAAGGTTCTTTTTTTCTTTGTTTTAAATGTTCATTAGGTGAAAGCTTACTGAACACATTAGTTTCCCATTTGATAGTTTATACATAATAACATTGGTTTCATTCCTCACAATGTATCAGCACTCTTGTTGTTTTGACCTAGGTTCCTTATTTCATTTCATCCTAATTTTCTATCCCTTCTTGCTTTTTTTAATCTTTCTTTTTGTGCAAATGTTGCCCTTTTGATCTCATATGATTGTCTTCACAAGTACATTCCTCTTGGGTGCTATTGTTTATTTTATGGGCCTGTCTATGATTTGGAAATCCTGATTGCATAGTGGTTAAGTGCCGCACCTGCTAACCAAAAGAAGGTAGGCAGTTCAAATCCAGCAGATGCTCCTTGGAAACTCTATGAGGCAGTTCTACCCTGTCTGTATTGTTTCTGTGAGTTGGAATCAACTGAATGGAAGTGGGTTTGGTTTATGATTTGGCTAAAAGGTGGTCTATAAGAGTGGTTTGAGTTTCAGTTCAGAAGGGTGTCTTAGGGCCATAATCTCAAGGGTTCCTCTAGTCATGGTCAGAACAGTTAAGTCTGGTCTGTTTGTGAATTTGATTTTTTGTTCCACAATTTTTCTCCCATTCTTTCTTGGGCGCTCTCTTGTGATCCCAGTCAGAGCATGTGGTAGTGGTAGTAGTTGGTAGTAGTAGTTTTTCTGGTCTTGGGGTCATGTAGGCTGTGGTTCATGTGGTCCATTAGTCCTTTGGACTAATTGCTGCCTTGAGTCTTTGGTTTTCTTCACTCTCCTCTGCTCTGAGCAATAACAGACCAATGATTGTATCTTAGATAGCCACTCACAAGTGTTTAAGACCCCAGGCACTACTCACTAAAGTAGGGTGCATAACTTTGTCTTTATGAACTATGTTGTGCCAAGTCTATGAGGGGTTATAGGGTTCTTGATGAAACTACTCAGCTCTGGCATTACAGCACTAAAACAGCCCCTGACAACATGGATATGTGTGGCTATTTCCAAACAGCTTTGTTTATGGACACTGAAATTTGAATTCCATGTAATTTCCATGTGTCATGAAATATTTTTCTTTTGTTTCCTTTCAATCATTAGATACTGTAAAAACCATGTTTCACTTGCAAGCCATACAAAAACAGGTAGTAGTTTGCCATGTTTAGCTTGCAAACCATACAAAAATAAATCATAGTTTGCCGACTCCTGATCTAGATCATGGACCCAACCCAGTGCTGGCTGACAACAATATCTGTGTACCAGTTTGGTTGTTGGATGCTGTCCAGTCAATTTCTGACTCATAATAACCCCGTAAGACATAGTAGAACTGCCCTATAGGTTTTCCTAGGGTGTGATCTTTGCAGAAGCGAATTACCAGTTCTTTCTCCTACAGAGTCACTGGGTGGGTATGTACCTCCTATCTTTCACTTAGCAGCTAAGCTGATAACCATTATGCCACGAAGCCTCCTTGTTCAGTAAGTGATCATTTTAAATAAATAAGCAAATAGTGAATAATAGTAATAGTCTGATCCCATCATGCATGGAGTTATCATGGGTCAGGGCCAATTTGAGAACAGGCAACATCAACAAAAAATAAATAGTAGTAGTATCACTAATGATGATGATAGTGGTAGTAAAGGGCACTGTGTTAAGTAGTAGGGGTCAGGAAATAGTTTTCACTGTCCCACACAAATTATTTTCCTTCGCTAAGTACGGTAGGTGCAACAATCATCCCCATTTCACAGCTGAGGAAACAGAGGCATTCTGAGGTTAACTCAGTGGTGGAAGCAGGTTTCTAATCCAAGTTCATCATCATGGCATTAGACTGCCCCACCAAGTTTTCTAAAATACTTTTTTTAAAAAAATCGCTGTGGAGTCAATTCCAACTCATAATGATCCCATGTGTTAAAGAATAGAAGTGCTCCATAGAGTGTTCTTGGCTGTTACCTTTACAGAAGCAGATTGCCAGGGTTTTTTTTCCATGGGGTCACTGAATGGGCTCAAACCACCAGGTTTAGGTTAATAGTCAAGCACAAACCGTTTGTGTCACCCAGAGACCATAAAATTAAGGAGATAAAAAAGAGAGAGAGAGAGAGAGAAAGATTAGGGATGAAGATAGAATCAGTATTTTTGATCTGAATAAGAAATGGTCTGTGGACCAACCAATGGGGAAACAAAGGCTCAGGGAGAGACAGGAGTTGTCTGAGTCTGGAAAATAGTGGAATTCATATTCCACCTCTACAGGAGGAGTGGGAGGGGCAGCATCGTTAAGTCATGTCCATTTGGCTTCCTACTGTTGTAGGCAATCTAGTTCTGAAAATTAGCCAGTAAAAAACCTGTAGATCACAAAAGAACACTGTCTGATATAGTGCTGGAAGATGAGCCCCTAGATTGGAAGGCACTCAAAATACACAGTGCCAACAGCAATGAACTCAAGCATCCCAATGATAGCGAAGATGGTGCAGGCCCAGGCGATATTTTGTTTGGGAGATGCTAAACATTCCTCGGGGATCGATGTTGGGAATGGACTAGAAGGAAAAAGAGTGATAATTGGCAAACCCAGAAGGGGGCTTCTGTAGTGGTCCAAGCAACAGGAGATAAGGTCTGAGCTATGGTTGAGGCTGTGAGGATAAAGCCAATGGAGACAGATGAGGGAGAGGGATAATGACACAGCAATCAATAGACCCAGATGACTGAGTGGATTTCTTTGGTAACGGGAGGGAGGAAACTAGAGTAACATTGATTTTCTTTTCCCAGCCAGGGGCCGTATGAGGTACTCTCTTCATCCATGACCCAGATTAAGCCCTGATCCTCAAAGCTGTTGTGTGCATTTGCTTATTCTTTAACTCATCAGACATTTCTGGGCACGTCACCCGTGGAAGACCCTGTGCTGGGCGTTAGAGATGCAAAACCCATTGCCATCAAGTCAGTTCTGACTCACAGCAACCCTGTATGACAAAGTCAGACTGTGCTGTAGGGTTTCCAAGCCTCTAAATCTTTACAGATACAGACCGCTACATCTTTCTCCTTTGGAGCAGTCAGTGGGTTCAAACATATAGTAGTTGAATGCTTAACCACTGAGCAACACAAGTCTCCCTCTGGAGCCACAGCTTAATCTTAAATGACAGTTTCAATGCAGTTCATCCCCAAATAGTCACCAAACAAATGTCAGTTAGAACTTGCTACCGAAACCCAAAATCAAACAAAGAAAACCCATTAACATCAAAGCAACTGTGATTTATAGTGACTCTATAGGACAGAGTAGAACTGCCCTATAGGGTTTTCTAGCCTGTAATTTTTATAGAAGCAGATTGCCTCATCTTCTCCCATGGAGTAGCTGGTGGGTTCAAACTTTTAGCAACTGAGTGCATCAACCACTGCTCCCTAAGTTGCCACACACCTGCTGAAGTTCCCTTGCTGGAGTCCCACTGTACTTAGCATACAGTCAAACTCCTCACTCTGGCCTGCAGCACCTGCCCCATAATTTGGCCACTGCTCAGATCTCTGAGCTCATCTCTTAAGATGTTATATTCCTATCGTTCATAATTACTTTACAAAAGTAGTTGTTGGTGTCACTTATACACTGAAACACTTGTTGTTAGGTGTCACTGAATCATTTCCAACTCATAGCAATCCTATGAACTACAAAACCAAAAGCTGCCCGGTCGTGTACCATCCTCACAATTGTTGCTATGTGCGAACCTGTTGTTGTAGCCACTGTGTCAGTCCATCTAGTGAGGGTCTTCCTCTTTTTTGCAGATGATCTACTTTATCAAACATCATGCCCTTCTCCAGGGTCTGGTACCTCTTAATAACATGTCCAAAGTACATGAGGTGAAGTCTAGCCATCCTCATTTCTAAGGAGCACATGACTTTACTTCTTCCAAGACAGGCTTGTTCATTCTTCAGGCAATCCATGGTATATTTCATATTCTTTGTCAGGATCATAATTTAGATTTATCGGCTTCTCTTTGGTCTTCTTTATTCATGTTTCAGCTTTCACATGCATATGAGGTGATTAAAATAGCATGGTTTGAGTCAGGTACACTTAATCTTCAAGGTGACATTTTTGTTTTTTCACAATTTAAAGAAGTACTCATAGAACAGAAATGAAAAGGGCAGCTCGGGGCATTTTGAGGGTAAAGAAGGTTGTTAACCAGACATAGTAGGGTGGTGTAGGGACAGTGGAAGTGACCAGAGAAGGCTTCAAAGACGAGCTGACATAAGTTGATCTTGAAAGTGTGATGGGGAATTTTTCAAGTGAAGAAAGAAAAACTTGTGGTGTGGAGGGGGAATTCACAGCATGTTAGAAGGAGTCTAAATGGAGGGTAGACATATGGGCAGCTCTCCATGGTCCTGAAAATCATATTCTAGAGCCAGATTGTTTCTATTCAGCTTGGAATGTAGGTAATCCTTGCCTACTGTGCTTGAAGAATTCAAAGCAGATGTAGTTGGGTGCGGGTGGTGGAGGGAGAGTTGGATTGCAAAGAAAGGAAGGGGGAGGAACAGAAAAAGAATGACGCCAAAAAAGAAAAAGAAGGTTTATTTTTGGAGAACGGGTTGTTGTTGCTAGTTGACTCCAATTCGATTCCAACTCATGACGACCCCATGTGTGCAGAGTAGAAGTGCTCCAGAAGGCTGTGATCTGAGCCACTGTGAAATGACCAGCAAAGAGAAATGATATTATGTTTTGGCATTTGGCATTTTGCAATTACTAAAAAATACTTTGTCCTATTCATTTCGTTCTCTTCAGTCACCACTCCTGATACTTTGCTTGTGGAGAATGTCTTTGTTATTTAGAACTCTAATAATGTGATTATGGGACTGAAGCCCAGGGCTGGTGTAGAAGATGATGCAGGAGATGTTAGCAGGAACCAGATCATAGAAAACCTAGAAGTATACTTTCCCCACCACCATCCGTTAGTTTGTTGTTACTGCGGTGGCTTGAATGCTGCTGTGATACTGGAAGCTATGGCACTGGTATTGCAAATATCAGCAAGCTCCTCCTGTAGTGGACAGATTGTACAGAACCAGGTACTATTTCATTCTGTTATACATAGGGTTGCCATGAGTTGCTGCTGACTTGACAACAATTAACAACAACAACAGTATACTTTCTCTTGTGGACATCAGGAAGCCAAGGAAGAATTCTGAGCAGAGAGGTACATAGTCTGGTCTGGATTTTTGATAGAACTGATACTTGAAGCAGAAGAGATCTGGGGGCAGTTGTATAACAGATGTAAGGAATAAGGCATTAGTGGGACAGTAGAACTGGTGATGCCTAAAGGTGCAGATTTGGGAGGGATTCAGGAAGCAAAACAGATATGGTTTGGTGGCTAATTGCCCCTGAGTGAGGAGAACAGAGAGACAGCACACACAGAGACACGACCCTTACATTTGACTTGAATACCTGAATGAGTAGTGGTTTCTGGGCTTCCTTCAGTATTTCTTTCCTATAAACCTACTCATCTTAAGATCTATCTTGAGTGGCTTCCTAGCATTGCTCCTTCCTCTGCATCTTGTTTTTTTTTTAACTTAATTTTTTTTCTATGATTAAGTGAAACATTACAATCCAATTTTCCATACAAAACCCTGAGCACTCACCTCTCTGTAACTATCCACTGTCCTCACCCTGTGACTCCCAGTATCTGCTAAACCAGAACTTGTCCCCTCTTCTCCATCCTTTCCTCTTACCTCTAAAAAGAAACCAGTAGGACAGTGTTTTAGTCAGCTAGTGCAGCTCCAACAGAAGTATCACAGAGTGGATGATTTTAACAAAGGAAGGTTTATTCTTACCCAGTCTGGTAAGCTACAAGTCCAAATTCAGGATATCCACTCCAGGGGAAGGCTTTCCCCCTTGTCAGCTCTAGAGGTCAGCTCTAGAGTCCGGTACTGCATCAGTCTTTGTCCAGGGAGTGTCTTGGCACAGGAAACTCAGATCTGAAGGACGTGCTCTTCTCCCCGTGCTGCTTTCTTGATGGTGTGAAGTTCCCAGTTCTCTGCTTGCTTCTCTTTCCTTCTATCTCTTGTAAGGTGAATGGATTAAGGGTGGGGCAAGCCACACTCCAGGAAAACTCCCTTTACAGTGGAGCAGGGAGGTGATAGTATAAAGGGATTTATAGTCCCACCCTAACCCTTTAACATATAGCATAGAAAAATCACAAAATGGAGGACAATCGGAATACAGACAGCCTCATACATACATTAAACCATGAAGTATATGTGCCATCTGCATTACTCTGTGTCCCTTAGCTCAGTCCATTCTTTGTCTGAAGTGTTGGCTTCAGCTCTGGGCTAGCAGCAAGTCTAGGGACTGTGTTCTCAGGGGATCCTCCGGGTGGTTGGACCATCGAGTCTAGTCTTTTCATAGCGTTCTTGATCCACACGCTCCTTTTCTGTGTGCCGTGTCAGACACTCTACATTATGTTTCCTGTTAGGGCTATCTTTGGCGGTATCCAGGCACCATCTAGTTCCTTCTGTTGTCCTGCTAATGTAGTTTCCTAGTCATATGGGTCCTTCTGTCTCCTGGGCTCATTTCTCCTCACATCTTTTATATCCTCGGTTTTCATCTGTTCCAGATGGGTTGGGAGCAACTGATGTTCCTCAGATGGCAGTTTGCTGGCTTTTGTGACCCCAGGTGCCACTCACCAATGTGGGATGCAGAACACTCTTAGAAAAAGACTAGTTATGCCAGTTTACCTCAGTATTCCCGGAAAACATGGTCCCCAGACCTCTGTCCCTGCTATTCCGTTTTTTGAAATGTTGGGTTGAATTTAGAAAACATTTTAGCTTATGGTGTAGTCGGATCCTTTTACTTGAGTGTTACAATGATAGAATTCCAAAAGTTGAAAGTGCTATGAAATTCCAAGCAAGAAAAGATTAATTTTTAGAAGGGATGGAGGAACAGTAGGCTTCAGTGTGGATTAAAAAGGAAACAGCAAACAGTGAGCTTTTCTGAAAGTTACAGTTGTTTGTTGTTGCCAGTTGCCATTGAGTCAGTTCTGATTTATGGTAAACTTACATATAATGTAACAAAACACTGCCCAGTCCTGCAGCATCCTCACATTAGTTGGTATGTTTAAGCCCACTGTTGCAGCTGTTATATCAATTTATTCTTTCCATTAATATTTACTATGTGCATTTGGAGCTAGAAATGTGAACAGGTCCTAGCATCACAGAGGTTATATCCTGGTTGGGGGTAGGGATGATGCATGATAAAAAAAAGAATAGCAAATCAATAGAGAATACAATGTTACATAAATAAGGTCACAAATTAAAATATAGAAGGTTAAAGGGAAGGAGGGTGATTGGGCCATTAAATTATCCCGCCTCAATCACCCCAGTTTTTTAAAAGAAAATATTCAAACCCACATAATAGTATAATGAACCTGGGTATATCTTCCTCCATCTAGATTGAACATTTTGTCAATGCTTTGCCATATTTTCTGTATCTCTGTCTCCACACACACACAGTGGGATTTTTTTGGCTCTGCCACTTGAAAGTAAGTTGCAAGTAGCATTATAGCCCATCTCTAAAAATTTGGTGTGCATCTATTAAGAATAGGGACATTCTTCTACATAGTGCTTGTTAACTGCCATCAGTTCCCCCTTGTGTACCACAGAATGAAACGTTGCGTGATCCTGCATCATCCTTATGATCACCCCCATATCTGAGTCCATCCTTGTGGCTACTGTGCCGGTCCATCTCACTGAATGTCTCCCTCACCTTCACTGGCCCTCTGCTTCACACAACATGATGCCCTCTTCTAGCAAGGAGTCGTTTCTGATGACATGTCCAAGGCAAGCAAGTCAGTGTTCTGTTGTTATCCAGAATGTTTTCACTGGGTGAGTTTTGGAAGCAGATTACTAGCTCTTTCTTCCTAATCTTTCTTAGTCTGGAAGCTCCATTGAAACCAATCCTCCAGGGGTGACCCTGCTGGTATCTGAAATACTGTTGACATAGCTTCCAGCATGACAGCAACATACAAGTCACCACAGTACTATGAATGGACAGATGTGTACAACATTATCACACCTGGATATTTTACAATAATTCCATAACATATTTTCATCCATTTTCAGATTGCTTCAGTTTCAAAAAAAATTTTTTTTTTTTTTTTAGTTTTTCCCTCACAGGATTCAATCTAGGTTCATGCATGGAATTTAATTAATAAGTCTCTTTTCAGCTGGAATAGCTCCCCCACTTTTGTGACCACATTGACTTATAAAATATATTTCATTACAAAAATTTTATACACATACAAAAACATACACTATTGTAATGAGATCCCATATAATCATCAATGAATTCTAACAATTAACTAACAATTAGCAACATATGACTAATCATTTTTAGTTATATCCCATACCCCTTCCCCATGTCAGTAGATTAAAGTTACCGCTGACATCATACCATTTTATCCACAAATATTTCAGTACATCTCTGGGAAGTAAAAAATCTTTTACTGATCTTGTTGTTTTAGTATTTATCTCATTTGTTGTTGTTGTTCAGGCTATACACAGCAGAATACACACCATTTCAACAGTTTCTCCATTTACAGCTCAGTGACAGGATTACATTCTGGAAGGCATGCAACCATTCTCACCTTCCTTTTCTGTTCCGAGTTGTTCCTCCCCCATTAACATAAACTCACTGCCCTAAGATTCCTGTCGAATCCTTCGAGTTGCTGTTGTCACCTTGATCCCATATAATTCTTCAAAGAGCACAGTGCTCAAGGCAGACACTCGTCACTAGTTAAGTTAAACAGTACTCTGATTAAATATAACCACAATGCTATTATCGTGCTGAAACAGTTAAGAAAAATTGCTTAATCTCCCCTAATATCCAGGCAGTGGTGAGATTTCCCCACTTGTCTCATGAATGCATTTTTACAGCTAGTTTGTTGCAAATCAGGATCCAAATCGACACACACATTCAGTGGATAGATCTCTTAAGCCTCTTTGAGTCTATAATGGTCCTTCTCCTCCTTTTTTTTTTTTTTTTTTTTGCCTTGCCATCTATTTGTTGAAGTAATTCAGTCATTTGTCTGGTAGAATTCATGCATCCTGGATTTTTCCAGTGGCATTCCTGGGCTGTGGTTTAGTGTTGCTGTTGTTAGATATTGTCAAGTGGGTTTTGACTCATACCAGCCCTGTGCAGCACAACAGAACTGCCCCATAGGTTTTTACTAGGCTGTACTCTTCACTGGAGCAGAGCAGATTGCCAGGTCTTTCTCCTGGGGAGACACTGGGTAGGTTCAAACCTCTAGGCTTTCACTTTGTAACAGATGAATGTTTAGCCGCTGTGACATCAGGGCTTCTTTGTAGTCTGATACATTCCACCAAATTAGTTACTGTGGGGTTGACTCTGACTCATTGTAACCCTATGCGTCTCAGAATAGTACTTTGTTCCACAGGGTTGGGGGAGTACTTATTTATTTTTTATTATGATTGAATGAAAATGTACATTCCCGTATAAATTTGCATGCTAACCTACATGCAGCTCCCATTGCTCTCCCTGCACGCTGACACCACACTCTTCCTCTCTGCTCCATACATGTCATATCTTCCCAAACAGTCTCCTTTCTTCTCCTCTCCACCCATTCCCCTTCCTCCAGTTTGAGGTCAACAGGACGACCTCCTATAGCTGCCTAGAACCATAAAGTGCCCACACAATATGGTCACTCTGCATCACCAAGTCCAATCCATTGCTGTCTGAAAAGTTGACCTTCATTATGATTTACAGACAAGGGTAGCGTCAGGGCCAGGAGCCCTGCTCCCAGGAGAACTCTGAGGCCCCTGGACCATCAATTGCAGTCTTTTAGTGGAGATCTCAGAGTGCACCCCTGTTTACACTTGTGTTGCCAGTGAGACTCAACTTTGTGAGCTCCATCGTGGCTATCACTGGTGGTAGCCGGGCACCCTCTGGTTCTTCCAGTCACAAGTTGATGTTATTTATTTGTTTTTTAACACCTACTCCTCATTTATCAACAGTTAAGTTCCAAAGACCAGGTTATTATGCAAAAACAGAGGATGACCACATGAGATCACAAAATGGAAAATGACTACATTGTTATGCAACTGCCCAATTACATAATTACATAACTGCCAAACCACTGATGATCATGGCGCTGTCAAGCTGACTCATAACCTAAAGCATCACAGCCAGAGTTACTACCACTTTATACCTTGGCATTAGTTACTGCCAGACACACATTGTTAATGCACAAAATAGTCAGACAGGAGATTTTTTTACTATTGCCATAATTATGAAATGTTGGACAATGGGACGGTCAGTAAGTGTGGAGTATCCACTGCTATTAAGATGATTCTGACTCATAGCAAACCAATAGAATTGCCAAGGCTATAAATCTCTACACAAGCAAACTGCTACATTTTCTTCTGAAATGCTGCTGGTGGTTTCAAACTTTCAGTTAGCCCCCAAACTGGTCAACCACTGTGCAGTATGGAGTAGGTGTATGTTTTTATTATTGTAAATACATATAGTACATTCAGAACTCAACAGGGCTGTCTTGTTTTTCTGGGTTTTGCGAGTTTTCTGCCTTTGACAAGGTGCAGTCCTGCCACCTTTCTACTGCTTGTCTTAGTGGAATGTAGTTGAGTTTTCCTTCTCTGTCAGGAATCTGCCTTATGGAGATTCTAGCTTTCATGAGTTATACAATATAACAGAACATTTGCAAACCCAGTACTTTTTAAGTGTACCATTCAGTGTTTTAATGACAATGATCTTGTTGTGTAGCCATCACTAGTAACTGTTGCCAAATTTCCCATAGTCATAAACAAAAACTCTCTGTTTCTGAAACTCGGTGGAATTTTCAATGGCTGATTTTTTTTCCAGATTGCCAGGCCTTTCTTCTGTGGCTCCTCGGGATGGACTTGAACCTCCAGCATTTGTTAGCAGTGAAGTTCCTTAATCTTTTGCACCATCCAGGGACTCCATATGTTTCTTTAATCCTTGTAAACTTTGTAATCTTGTAAACTTAAAAATATACATGTTTTCTTTTGGGTGAAGGTTTACATAGCAGTTTAGGTTTCCATTCACCAGTGTTTCCACACATTATTCAGTATTGTCGGTTACATTTTTCATAAGGTGTCATCATTCCCATTTGTACTGTACTGGTTGTACCATTCCCGGTACTCTAGTTTCCCTGCTCCCATAACTTCTCGTATTTGTTTTAAAGTAATTCTTGACCATTTAGTCTCACATAGGTGTTTTCTTAAAGGCCTCATTACTCATGGGTGATATTCTTTCTTTTACAAGCCAAGCTGTCATTTAACTACAAGGTGCTTCAAGGGGTGGATCATTTTAGTTTAAGGCTTAAAGCATATCCCATGATCTCTGGGAGCCCTCTGGTCTCAACTGGTCCAGTAAGTCTGGGCTTTTCTTAAGTATTTGAATTCTGTTCCAGTTTTTTTTTCCCCATTCTGTCAGAATCTGTCTATTGTGGCCTGGATCAGAAGTGTTGATAGTTAGCTGGGCACTATCTAATTCTTCTGGTCTCAGAGTAGATAGTCTTGTAGATGACTGTCTTCTTGGAGTCTTGGTTTTCTTCTTTCTTGTTTGTTCCAGATGAGTAGAGACTGATAGTTTATCTTAGGTGGCTGTTCACAAGCTTTGAAGACCCCTGATGCTAATCATCACATTGGGATGCAGAACATACACTTTATGAATTCTATTATGCTAATTGACTGAGTTGTCCCACAAGACTATGGCCATAGACCTGCAGACCAAAATCTCTCAAGGTGTTTGATTATGTCTATGAAGTATCCATAACAGTAAGACTTACGTTTTCCTGGAAACTTGTTGTTAGGTTTAGACAAGCCTTGATGGGATTAATTTCATAGATAGATGGTGCTGTTTACTCCCTAATCCACTGCAATTGGAAACACATAATGTCTGGCTGTCTGTCTTTTTGAGATTTCAAGATTGATCAGGGATTCTAGTGTTGTCAGCTTGATCTATGTGTGTCATAAAAAAACACAATAATTTATTTTTTATTGTTGCATACACACAGCAAAACATACATCGTTTCTACATGTACAATTCAGTGACATGGATTACATTCTTCAGATCGTGCCACCATTCTCTCCCTCCTTTTCTGAACCGTTCCTTCCTTGTTAACATTAACTTACTGTCCCTTAAGGTTCCAATCTAATCTTTCAAGCTGCTGTTTATCAGCTTGATCCCATTAAAGAGCACAATGCTCAAGGCAGACATTCTTTACTAGTTAAGCTAAACTATTGCTTGGTCTTAAGAAGGCTTCAGGGAATATTTTTGGTTTGAGGTTTAAAGATTATCTCAGGGCAATAGTTGTAGGGGTTTATCCAGCCTCCATAGCTCCGGATGAGTCTGGAGTCCATGAAAATTTGAAGCTCTGTTCTGCATTTTCCTCCTTTTGATCAGGCATCATCTATAGAATCTTTGAGCAAAATGATCAGTAATGGTTGATAGACATCATTTAGTTCTGGTCTCATGTGAAAGGAGCTAGTTTTTCATGGAGGCAGTTAGCCACACATTCCATATCCTCTTCCTGTTCCTGACTCTCCTTTCCCCGTTGTTCTAGGTAAATACAGACCAGTTGTGCCTTGGATGCCTGCCTACAACCTTTTAAGACACCAGGAACTATGTGATAAACTAGGAAAAAGAAGTATTAGATATATTATTAAGCCAGTTAACTGCAATGTCCTATGAACCATGACCCTAAACCTTCAGACTATGGAACTGAATCCCATGGGGTATTTGTATGTACATAAACCACCTCAAGAGCTACTCTATTTTTGTTTTATTTTTATCATTGTTGTTGTGATTGTCCTTTTGGAGACTATATGCTAGGCTATCTGGTGGAATATCTTACATCCTGGTAGTATGATCGTTTCCTCACTATATCATTTAATTTGTCCTCCTTGTATTTTCTGTAACCTGGGAGTTATGTTTAGATTAGGGGCTTTACTAGATTCATTTAGACATTTTTGGGCAGGAAAATTCAGCAGTGCCATGTACTTTATATCATATCACTTCAGGTAGCAAATAATGTCACAAGGTTGCACCATGGTCCCTGGGTGAGGCAGTTGGTTAAGCACTGAACTGCCAAGTGAAAGGTTAGAAGTTTAAGTCCACTGAGAAGCACAAAAGAAAGGCCTGGTGATCTGCTTCTGAAAGTTCACAAACTTGAAAACCCTATGCAGTGCAGTTCTACTCTGGTACACATGGGTAAGTAGAATTAACCTGATGGCCATTGATACTGGTTGTGATCCCAGCATGAGTGATACAAAGTTGAATTACTTCTGAATGTGTCTGAACATGGTATTGGTCAGATCCCACTACTGTAAAGATACATTTTTCCCTTTACAATTAATAAGTGATTTGCAGGGTGGTACTTGGTACCATCAGAAAAATCCTATTCTATCTACTTTACTGTGTTTTAGATACTTTGTTTTGGAGAACAAAAAGTGAAACCTACAGCAAAGTTGCAAAAAGAATGAAATGAACTCTTCTGTACCCTTCACCTATTTGCACCAATTTTAGCATGTCACTAATTTGTCTTTGTCTCTCCCTCATACATGTACTTATGCACACACACTCTGAGTGCGTGGGGGGTGCAAACTGTTAACATGCTCCACTGCCAACCCCAAGATTAGAGCTTCCAGTCCACTCAGAGGTGACTTGGAAGAAAGCCCTGTCAATCTGCCTCTGAGAAGTCAGCCATGAGTTTGAGTTTTTGTTTCCTCCCTGCATCTCTTTTTAAGGAGCCTTGGTGGTGCAGTGGTTAAGCACTCAGCTCCTAACCAGAAGGTCAGTGGTTTGAACCCACCAGCCACTCCGCAGGAGAAAGATATGGCAGTCTGCTTCTATGACGACTGTAGCCTTGGAAACTCTATAGGGCAGTTTTCTCTGTCCTACAGGGTTGCTATGCGTTGGAATCAACTTTACAACAAGAGTTTTGGTTTCTTTTGTGGGTGGCACAGTGGCTAGGCCTTTTTGAGTGGTGTGTAATAACTCACCCTTATTCTTCTCAGAAGGAGCCCTCAGTGCAGTCGTAAGCACTTGGCAGCTAACAGAAAATTTGCCAGTTTGAATACACCTAGCCACTCTGTGGGAGAAAGACCTGGTGCTCTGCTCCCGTATAAACATTAAAAGAAGAAGAAGATCACACCTGTTAACATCAAGTCAGTTCCCATTAGGAGCAACCTATAGGATAGAGAGCTGCTCTGTAGGATTTCCAAGGACTGTCTGGTGGATTCAAATTATCAACCTTTTGGTTAGCAGCCATCAGGGTGGTGCAGTGCTTAAGAGCTCAGGTTGCTACCCAAAAGGTCAGCACTTTGAACTTACCAGCTGTTTCTTGAAAACTCTGTGGGGTAAGTTGTACTCTGTCCCACGGGGTCACTATGAGTTGAAATCAATTCAGCAAGCACACACTGCATCGACATTTTTCGCAGTGCCTCCTTCTTTAGGGCATTTTTAGTCTAGCAACCGGCTCTTGCCCCAGGTGGATGTGCTGTCTCTTCTGGACTCCTCCAGAGCTCTGAGCAACCTCCTTTATAGTATATGTCATCATGTAGGTGATTGTTGATCAGCAGCCATACTATCTTCCCCAGTTGCAGTGAGTCCATGGAGGGTAAATTTGATGGTAGCGGTAAGGAGGCTGTTGGTTCATCTTAGGGTTCCCTGCACTTATCCAAGGCCCGGCACAGAAATGGCTTCAAAAAATAGAAGTTAGTTCAGCACAGAGCAGAGAGGAAGGACAGCAGTGAATGGGGAGGGGCTGGGACTGGAGAATGGGGTCAAGCTCAAGTTCTCACCTCCTCTTCTCCACCAGGTCTCTCCCTGGTGGTGGGATTGGTTCTCTACATCTCCAGCATCAACGATGAGGTTATGAACAGGCCCAGCAGCTCTGAGCAGTATTTTCACTATCGCTACGGGTGGTCTTTTGCCTTCGCCGCTTCCTCCTTCCTACTCAAAGAGGTGATGTCTGTGGGGTCCAGACTGCAAAGTTTTGAATGGGAGGGTATCAGGGGCCTGAACTCCTGGGCCCCGAGAAGGAAAGACCCGGGGGCTTGGAGCCCTGGATCCCTGAGGAGAGATGGCTGGGAATCTGGACTCCTGAGTATGATGGAAGGGCCTGGGTTGGAACTTCTGGATCCGAGATTAGAAGGGATGGGAGCCCTGAGCCTTGGGTCTGAGAAGCGAGGGGATTGGGATCCTGGATCTGAAAGAGTTTGGAGGCTCGGACTCCTGGGTCTGGGGAGGAGACAGGTTTGGGGGTCTGGACTTCCGAGTCCTGGAGGAAGAGGGGGTTACAGCCCAACTCTGCAACTCTGATCGTGCCTTGCTCAGGGGGCCGGCGTGATGTCAGTGTACCTGTTCACCAAGCGCTACGCGGAGGAGGAGATGTACCGTCCTCACCCGGCCTTCTACCGCCCGCGTCTCAGCGACTGCTCTGACTACTCGGGCCAGTTTCTGCAGCCCGAGGCCTGGCGCCGTGGCCGCAGCCCCTCTGACATCTCCAGCGACGTCTCCATTCAGATGACGCAGAACTACCCTCCAGCCATCAAGTACCCAGACCACCTGCACATCTCCACCTCGCCCTGCTGAGGCCCCGCCCCCGAAGCGATTCTGCTCCTCCTCCCAGGTCTCTCTGCCGTGCAGCCCTCGCCCACCTCGGGACTCCTCCCTCATCCGAGGGATGCCGCGCAAGCTTTAGGCCCCGCCCCCCCAGTGGGCTGGGCTCCTCCCCGTCATCCTAACTCCTCCCCTTCTCCAATTACTTCTTCCCCTTTTTCTGATCTCACCGTTTTACTGGTTTCTTCTTTTTCTATTGAACTCCTCCCCTTCGTCCATTGGCCCCTTTCGCCTCAGGCCCTCCCGTTCCCCCTCGTGATCTGCACTGTTGTTTTAGGACCTGCCCCTTTCCCTTATGAACTCACCCCTTTGCTTTTAAGGCTCACTCTTTTGCTCTTAGGGCCCACCCCTTTCCTCTGATCCCACTTGCCCTGATCCCCCAACTTGGCTCCAACACCTCAGGGAAGCTGGGCTGGAGTGTTGGTTCTGGCAGGTCCTCTGGAATGCTGAGGATCCCCTTCTCTCTTTTGCCCTGTCTTCCTGGCGTCCGGCCCAAGACCCCCTCCCCTGGCCACTCTCCCTCCTGCCCCGCGGTGCTGTGGGGGCCTTCTTGCTCCATCTCACAGCTCCAGGTGTGCAGGACCTGGTCCCGCCCCCGCCCCCTCCGCCGCTTCTCTGCTCCGGGAACACCCTATTCTTTCTACTTTCCGTTCTCACCAGCTGGGCCCGTTTGCCTCCTGAGTGGACTTGGACTGATGTTGCTTTCTCAGCTATCCTTGGCTTCATTTTCTTTTTCTTCTCTCTCTCTTCTTCCCTATACCCATTCTATCCACCCCCTTAGGTACATCCATCCCCCCTACGCCGCACTCAAAAAAAAGACGATAGGGACCCTGGGGCGGAGGGAGTCCCCTATGCCATTTCCACACCTGTGCCCGCCTCTTCCCCCTCGAGGCCCCGTCGGGGGAGGGAGGGGCAGTAGCGGGGGTTGACACCCCCCAAACCTCGAAGTCTTCCATTTTCTGGCACTCTCCCTCATTGAAGTCCTCCTCATCTAAGACCCCCAACTCTGGCCTCTTTCAAGGGCCCGTGCGCCCCCTTGGACAGATTTAGGGGGGAGGTCACCAGAAATTCGCCCATCCCCCTTTTTAGGGGAAGAGGGGCGAGGTAGCACAGTGTTGTACACGGAACAAGAACGGCCCCCGGGGTGGGGGGAGGGAGGCAGGGGAGGGCAGGGGCTTTTAGTTTGCATCGAGGGGGTGGGGGGAGGGGGACCGCAGCAGCAGTTAACCTGTCTTTACGCAGCGATTTTTAATGAGACTGGGGGGAGGGGGGCGCTGGGGAAGGGGTTGGGGTGGGGGGCCTGGCTCTGTTATTTACCGTGTATCATATGTAAATATTGATAGAAACTTCAATAAAATTTATTTCAAACACGTCTCCACCTGACCAAAAGGGAAGGGATTGGGTGCTGAGGACTTATTCCCCGTCTATGTGAATCAGAATGTACTGGACGGCAATTTTTTTCTTCTTTTTTTTGTTTTGGCCTACCGCTAGAATTGGGGCCTAAATTGCAAAATGAAGTTAGATTTTTGTTGTCATTGGGTGCCCCGGAGTTTGTGGAGTCAATTCCGACTCATTAGCGACCCCATCTGGCAGCGGTGAACTGCCCCATGAGATTTTCGTGCCTGTAATCTTTATGGGAGCAGATGGCCAGATCTTTTCTCCCACGGAGCCGCTGGGTGGCCTGAACAACCAAGCTTTTAGTTAGCAGGTAAGCACTTTAATCACTGTGCCACCAGGGCTCCTTATGATAGCAATCACCAGCCCCATTTTGCAGATGAAGAGACTGAAACTCAGAGAGTTAGAAGCGAACTGGTAAGGGGTGCTCCAACATCTGAGCTCTTACCTGCTGGACTGAGAGATTGAGAAGGGTTTAAATGATAAAATTATTCTCTCCCCCACCCCTTATCGGATTCTTTTTTAAAGTTTTTCTTTAGGTGAAGGTTTACAGAGTCAATTAATTTCTCATTTAATAGCTTATACACAGATTGTTCCTTGGCATTAGTTGCAATCCCTGCAATGTGTCCGCACTACCATCATCACCACTCTTGAGTTCTCTATATGCGTTTGTCCAGTTTCCTAGCCTCTTTCCATCTTCTCATCTTTGCTTTTAGGCCAGTGTTGCTCTTTTGGTCTTGTATAGATGGCTGTTCTCTGGAGTACCCACCTCAGGGGTGGAAATCCTGGTGGTGTAGTGGTTAAATGCTACAGCTGCTAATGATGAGGTTGCCGGTTCAAATGCCCCTGGTACTTCTTGGAAACTATGGAGCAGTTCCTCTTTGTCTACAGGGTAACTCTGAGTCTTAGGTGGTGGTTCACAAGCTTTGAAGACCTCAGACACCACTCCCCAACGCGGGATGTAGAATGTTGTATTTATGAACTATGTTATGCCGATTGACCTAGATGTCACCTGAAACTGTGGTCTTTAGCCTTTAAGTCCAGTAACTCAGTCCTACAAGGTGTGATAAACTTATTCTTGAAGTTTGTTGTAAAGGAAATATGCCAGCCCTTCTGTTCTTTGTCTGGTCTAGACTCAGCTTCTTGAATGGTAATCAGAACAATTTACATGTTATAAATTGAATGGTTTCCTCCATAACGCCAAAGCCAAGTGCCGTTGAAATCCTTACCCCTGTACCTGTGGGTGTGATGCCATTTGGGAATAGGATTTTTGTTATGTCAGTGAGGCCATGTCAATGTGTTGTTTTTAAGTGCCGTTTAGTCCACTCTGATACAGCAACTCTATGCCCGGTGCTTTTGAGTCGATTCTGACTCACAGCGACCCTATAGGGCAGAGTAGAACTGTGTACAGTTTCCAAGGAACACCTGGCGAATTCTAACTGCCAACCTGTCGGTTAGTAGACTAGCACTTAACCATTATGCCACCAGGATTCCCAAGCAACCCTATGTCCGTGGTGAAAGATGTACACTGCCTGGTCCTGCACCATCCTCACAATCAGTGCTGTATTGGAGCCCATTGTTGCAGCCACTGTATCAATCCATCTCCTTGATGATCTTTATCTTTTATAATGACCTATTTTACCAACACTGATGTCCTTCTCCAGGGACTGTCCCTCCTAGTAACACATCTAAAGTAAATGAGACAAATCTTACCATCTTTACTTCTAAGGAACATTCTAGTTGTACTTCCTCCAAGACAGATTTGTTCTTTTGGCAGCCCATGATACATTCAGTATCAGTGTAGGCTGTGTCTTAAGCCATTTACTTTTGAGGTATAAAAGCCATTTACTTTTCAGGTATAGATTAGGCACAGAAGCACAAACACTGTTGGGGAAGACAGATGCCACGCCACACGGAGATCACCAAGGAACCAGGAACCAGAAACAAGAGACAAGGACCTTCCTCTAGAGCCAAAAGGGAGAAAAAACCTTCCTCTAGAGCTGGTACCCTGAATTTGGACTTCTAGCTTCCTGAACTGTGAGAAAATCTCTGTTAAAGTCACTAACTTGTGGCTATGTGGCTATTCTACTCTGTCACATGGAGTCACCATAAGTTGGGATTGTCTAGATGGCATCTAATGACAACTGACGTCAGACATTATGCTAAGTACTTTTTGTTTATTAGCTCATTGGATCCTTTCAATCATCCTATGACCCAGACATTCTAATTAATCCCATTTTACAGATGAAGAAACTGAAAGTCAGATGGAATCACCCAGCTCGGAAGATAAAAGCACAATTTATGCTCAGTCTTGTCTAACTTCAGTCTGCTCTCTTAGCTGCTATATTTTACTATTAGGGAAAAATAAATCTGTCTTGAAATAAGTACAGATAGAATGGTCCTTAGAAGAGAGGATATGGAGACTTTGTTTCATGTATTTTGGACATGTGTCATAGATTGAACTGTGCCTCCCTCCTAAAAAATGTGTGTCACCTTGGCTAGGCCATGATTCCCAGTACTGTGTGATTGTCCACCAATTTGCCATCTCATGTGATTTACCTATGTGTTGTCTCTGCTACCTCTATGATGTTAATGAGGAAGGATCAGAGGGAGTTATGTTAACAAGGCAAGATTTAATCTGTAAGATTCGGTTGTATCTTGGATGAATCTCTTTTGAGATGTATGAAAGAGAAGTAAACAGAGAGACAGGGGGAACTCATACTACCAAGAATGAAGGAGAAGGAGTGGGGCTCGTCTTTGGACCTAAGATACCTGCGCTGAGAAGCTCCTAGATCAGAGAAAGATTGGTGACAAGTAGTTTCCCCTAGAACTGACGGAGAGACAAAGCCTTTACCTGAAGCTGGCATCCCAAATTCGGACTTCTAGCTTCCTAGTCTGACAGAATAAATTTATCTCTGTTAAAGCCACCCACTTGTGATATTTCTGTTATAACAGCACTAGATAACTAAGACAACGTGTTATCAGGAGAGACCAGTTCCTGGAGAAGGACATTATGCTTGATAAAGTAGAGTGTCAAGGAAAGACAAGACCCTCAAAGCTAAGGATTGACAGGGTGGCTACAAGAGGATCAAACATAAAAATTGAGAGGATGACACAGGACTAGGCATTTTGTTCTGGTGTATGTGAGGTTGCTATGAATTGGAAATGACTCTACAGCACCTAACAACAGCAGGAATTTGAAGCAAACTCCTTCTGTGACCTTGAGCAAGACTTAATCTCTGGAGCTTTAGTTTCCCGTAAAAATGGGGGAGGGTGGAAATGGGCTCGAAGGACTCATGCATTCAGTGAGCTTTGCAATTTCGACTTCTCCAAATCTCTCTGGAACAGGGAGAGTAGTGGGGGTAGGTTAGCAGGAAAGAATTAAGATGCAGCAGAATCAGACTCCCAGAGGGAAATACTCTGAGTCATTCTTGATGATTTCAGGAATTTCTGGAGGTCATGGCTAAGAGCAGGCCTGGCAAATATGGTTCCACTTCTTTATAAAGACGAATTGATTTGTAGCGGCTGCTTGGAGGACAGTGTATTGAGAAGGATTCTCAACATCTGCTCAGTAGAAAAGATGTTGTCATCAACTGGTGTTGCCTGATAGGCTGATCAATTGATTCTGTCTGCCATGCTTGCAGGATGAGCAGTGATGGTTTGCTTGCCAGATATTCGCTAACTTCTCCTGGAACTTAACATCCTAAAGTCTGTGTACTTCCTAAACATTAATCTAGTTTCATTTTTTAAAAAATACTTTTTGAAATATATAAGAGAATGAAATACTGGTGGGTCCTGTGCCATCTTAATAATTGTAGGTATATTTGAACCCATTGTGGCAGCCACTGTATCAATCCATCTCATGGTTGGTTAATTAAAACATACATAACTTTTTAACAATAATTGTAAGATATTTGCTTTTTTCATCTTATTATATCATGAATATATGTTATTGTTATTGGGTGACATTGACTCGATTCCAACTCATGGCAACCCCACGTGGCAGAGGAGAACCACCCCGTAGAGTTGCTTAGGTGTAATCTTTTCTGGAGCAAATCACCTTGTCTTTCTCTCGCAGAGCCAGGGCCAGTAGGTAGGTTTGAACCACGAATCTCTGAGTTAGCAGCCAAATATTTAACTGTTGTGCCACCAGGCTAGAGTATTTCTGGAGGCTATACAACAACTGATAATGCAATAGAGTGAATGCAGAAATGGATAAAAGAACCCACCTAGAAAATGCAATTCCATAGTGAAAAGATTTCTTTTTAAAGGAATCCTGTGTAAAGGATCTCACTTATGACACTCTGGCACCCAGAAGTTCTCCTACTCTTGAGATATTTAAAAAAACAAACAAAAACACAAGAAACAAACTCATTGCTGTAGTGTGTTCTGACTAAGGGCGACCCCTTCTGTTACAGAGTAGAACTGCTGCGTCTACAGCTAACCCAAAGTTTAGTGGTTTGAACCCATTCAGTGGCTCCAACGGAGAAGAGACCCGGTGCTCTGCTACTGTGAAGATTAAAAACCCCAAAGAACCAAACCTGCTTCCATCAAGTCATTTCCAACTGACAGTGATCCTGTGAAACAGAATAGAACTGCAATATATAGGGCTTCCGGGAAGTGATTGCCAGATTGAAATTGCTGACCTCTGCTTAGCAGCCAAACTTTTAACCACTGTGCCACCAGGGCTCTCCCTGAAGATTACAGCCTAGAAAACCCAGTGAGGCAGCTCTACTCTGTCTCACAGGGTCGATATGAATCAGAATAAGCTTGATGGCACACACAGCGACAACAATCTTTATGGAAGCAGATTGTCAAGCCTGTCCTCCTTAGTGCCACTGGTGGGTTCAAACTGTCAACCTTTCAGGTAGCAGTTAACTGTAAACTGTTTGCACTAAGCAGGACAGTCCCACTTTTAAATTTTAGGAAAACTCGATGTATATTACATAGGCATGCATTTAGGTCTGCACACATGTGAGTGTGAAGCGTGTATGTGTTCACTTTGCACAGTATGCTATACACAATCTTGTACTGTTCAATTTCATGTGACTATGTTTTATGGAGCTCATTTAGTATCTTTTGGAAATCTCTGCCTTACTGTTTTCCAAAGCTATTTGAAAACAACTGTTTGTATTTATCAAGTGGCTTCTGTTGCCGACCACTTTGCACTGATGTTCTTTGCATTCGATAATCCAAGGAAGTTGGTATTATTATTATCATCCCCAGTTGACAAACAAGACCCTGAGGCACAGAGAGGTTAATTAACTTTCTCCTGGTCACTCAGCTAATAAGTGACCATGTCATTTTTACACACTGTTCTACGTGTTATTATTTTAAAAATACTATATATTGTTTGCTTTCAAAATGTGGCTGAGAGGCCCCGGGGACCCCTGAGTTTCCTTTAAGGGATCCTCTAGGTCAAAGCTATTTTTATAACAATGCTGTTGATAGTTGTTTTTCAGTCATCTCTAACTTGTGGCAACTTTCTGTATAGCAAAGTGAAATGTTGCCTGGTCCTGGGCTATCTTCATTCTCATTGGTCTGTTTGAGCCCATGGCTGTAGCCATCATGTTGGTCCATCTTATGGAGGGTTTTTCTTTGTTTTTAATATTATCTTTTTTTAAAAAAAACCCACTAAGGTATCACTTGCCTTTTCCTTCTTATTCTTTCATGAGCCTATAGTGGAGGTCTTTGGAAACTACACTAGTGATAACACAGTAGATTACATGCAGACATGTATATGAGAACCCGCCTTTCTTCCATTAGGTCACACATCAAATAAATTAACAAGACTATAAAGCTATGTGATGATAATTTTTGCTTTAGAATATAGCTATTTGTTATATAAGTAAGTCATTTCTGTGAACTTGCAGTAAATTCATTAAATAAATACTTAAAAGTTTTCTCAGTTTGAATATTCAGTATGTTAACCAGTTAACCAGTTGCTACTGAATTAGCTCTGTCTCATGGAAACCCATGTGTGTGCCAGAGTAGAACTGTGCTCCGTAGGGTTTTTAATGGCTGTGGCTTTTCGGAATCGGATTGTCAGGTCTTCCAAGGCACCTCTGAATAGACTTGAATCTCCTACCAAGGGTAGAAACAGGGCGAGTTAACTATTTGCAGCACCCAGGGACTCTTCCAGTCCATTAAAAATCATTACACACATAAACAAAAGTTCTTTGGAAGCCTTTGCATATTGTTTTCCTCATAATTCTTACAAGTATAGAGGAATACTGAGACCAAATGTTTTAAGAACTGTTGTTACATGTTTATTTTTAATTGTTGTTTTGTAGTCCATTGAATGGAGCTCATTTATTTTGAAAATAATCTCTTTTTCAATATAAATTTAGTAATTTGTCATAATTTAAAAATTTAAGCAGCAGAGAAGGTATAAGGAAAAAGACAACTACTCTCACTCTAATCAATCCCAAACTCATTTCCAAACAACTGTTATCGATTTCTTCCAGAAATTTCTAGACCACTGGTTCTCCGCTGGGAGACACTTTTGTCTCCTAATTTTTGACTGGGAGACAGTCAACATTTGGCAATGCCTGGAGATCTTTTTGGTTGACATGACTTGGGGTAAGTATTGCTACTGGCTTCTGACTGAATAGAGGCCAGGGATACTACTGCTAAACATCCTATAATGCCCAAGCAGCATCCTACTTCTCAGAACAGAATTATTTGTTTCACAACATGACCGATGTTGACTGAGAAAACTTGCTGTAGATATTATCAACACATTTATATATTCTTCCCTGGCCTTTTTTCCTCTCCTTTTGGCTTTGTCTTTTATTAACACAAGGGAGATTCAGCTAAACATAAGCAGTGAGTTTTAACTTGGAATGGATCCAGGGACCCTTATGAGAATCAGAGACGCTCCTGGGTGGTGTGAATAATTCACACTGGACTACTAACCCTGGTGGTGCAGTGGTTAGGTGCTACAGCTGCTAATCAAAAGGTCAGCAGCTAGAATTCACCAGACACTCCTTGGAAACTCTATGGGGGCAGTTCTGCTCTGTCCTAGAGGGTCAATATGAGTCAGGATTGACTTGATGGCAGTGGGCTTGGTTTTGGGGTTTTGAACCTGAAGTTTGTTGGCTTGAACCTACCTAGCAGCTCTGAGGAAGAAAAGCCTGGTGATCTGCTGCTGTAAAGATTGTTGTTAGTAGGTGCCATCAAATCGATTTCACTGATTGGCACAAGTTTTGTCAAGTTGGCATTGGTCATATTGTGGACCAGATAATCCTGTTCTAAGAAGTAGGATGCTGTCTTGGGCATTATAGGATGTTTAGAAGTATCCCTGGCCTCTATCCAGTCAGATGTCAATAGCAATACTTACCCCGAGTCATGTCAACCAAAAAGATCTCCATTTTGCTAAGAGAGCCTTCTGCACCCCACATTGGTGAGTGACATCTGGGCTCTTAAAAGCTGCCATCTGAGGGTACAGCAAATGGTCCCAACTTAGCAGGAACAGAGGATTACCAAAAGCTAAAATGACATGGGGAAAAGAGAACCCAGAAAACAGAGAGACCCATGTGAGTGAGTGACTACATCGACTTGTGACCGGAAGAACCAGATGGTGCCAGGCCACCACCAGTGATAGCCACGATGGAGCTCACAAAGTTGAGTCTTGCTGGCAACACAAGAATAAAAAGGGGTGCACCCTGGGATCTCCATTAAGAGACCACAATTGATAGTTCATGGGCTTCGGAGTTCCCCTGGGAGCATGGCCCCTGGCCCTGATGCTACTCCTGTCCATAAATCATAATGGAGGTCAACTGTCAGACAGGAATCGATTGGACTTGGTGACACAGAGTTACCATATCATGGGCGCACTTTACGGTTCTATGCATCTATAGGATATCATCCTGCTGACCTCTTACTGTAAGAGGGGGAGTGGGTGGAGATGAGGGGTTAGGAGATTGTTGGGAGGATAAGACATGTATGGAGCAAAGAGAAAGAGTGTGCTGTCACCAGGCGGGGAGAGCAGTAGGAGCTGCACATAGATGGGCATGCAAATTTATATGGGAATGTACATTTTCATTCAATCATAATAAAAAAGAAAAAAAAATCAATTCAACTCATAGCAACCCCCTATGTGACAGACTGGAACTGCTCCATAGGGTAGTTTACAGGAAGGAGCCCTGCTAGCACTGCGGTTAAATGCGCAGCTGCTAATAAAAAGATTGATGGTTCAAACCCAGTAGCCACTCAGAGGAAGAAAGCTGTGACAGTCGGCTTCTATAAAGATGACAGCCTTGGAAACCCTGTGTGGCAGTTCTGCTGTGTCTCGTACGACTGCTATGAGTTAGAATCGAATTGATGGCAGTTGGGGTGTGTGTGTGTGTGTGTGTGTGTTTAAATCTTTACAGGAGCAGATCACCAGATCTTTCTCCTGCAGATGAAGACTATAGCCAAGAAAATCCTGTGGGGCAAACACACACACATATGCACAAAACTCTATGAGGCAGTTCAACACTTTAACATGTAGGGTCCCAGGAGTGAAGATAGTCTCAGTGGCGATGAGTTAGGTTTTTGGTTTTGAGAATCAGATAAATACTACAACCCCAGCTCAGCAGTCAAAATACTCATATTTATGAAAATTTGCACATCCTTTCAGGGGTTTCACCCATAACCCATTGCTACTGAGTCAATTCTGACTCATGGTGACCCTATAGGACAGAGTAAAACTGTCCCATTGGGTTTCCAAGGAACGACTGGTGTGTTTGAACAGCTGACCTTTTGGTTAGCAGCTGAATTCTTAACCATTGCACCACCAGGGCTCCTCAAGTTTCAGAGACATGCCCCAAACTGCTGGAATTCCTTGGATGTCCATTTTCTAATCACAGACCCGGGACATCTCATCAGAGGGAGACACCCCAGTACCCCTCCCCCTTTTACAAAAGGAAGAATAAGGATTCAAAGGAGGAAAGATTTGGCTCTGGGTAGCTGAGGGAGGCGAGGACAAGTGGCGATTGGAACTCAAGCCACCTGACTCCCAGCGCTGGAATCTTTCCACTTCACCCTGAATGAGGACGTTTTAGAAACGCTGATCCCCTCTTCCTGGCACAGCGGGAAAACATGCTGCCACCACTCTTTTCCTCTTGAGAAAACACAAAGGGCCCAGCTGTTGTTGATGAGAAACACTCAAACACCTGTGAGAAAGCACAGGCTCAGGATGCAAAGGGGGGGACGGGTTGGACAGGGACAAGAGGTGGTGATTGGCTGCTAGACAGTAGGATCCTGCAGTATGTATCCACGCTTTTCTTGGCTGTTCAGTCACCCATCAGTGCATGCATGCATTCCTTCCTTCATTCATTCACTTGTTCAGCAGCCATGGACTGAGACCGGGGCTGAGTTGGGCTCTAGGAAACACAGAAGCAAATGAAACCAGTGCCTGTTCTTGAACGGCTCCTCGTGGTGGGAAACATGGACCTACCAACCACAACATGGGGTGACTGTGCTCGAATGTGGAGTGCTTGGTGGTCCAAATGGTTAATGTGCTCCGCTGCTAAGCCAAACGTTGGAGGTTTGAGTCCATCCAGAAGTGCCTCAGAAGTAAGGCCTGGTGATCAACCTCCCTATAAAACGAGTGACTGAAAACCCTCTGGAGCAAAGTTCTACTCTGACGTGCATGGAGTCAGCATGAGTCAGAACTGACTTCATGACAGCTCATTTGGTTTTGGCTTTTTGGTACTTTAATGGGAAGACTCTGGGTGACACAGACTGAGTGTCCTTGGCTGCTAAGTGAAAGGTTGTAAATTCAAGTCCACTCACAGATGCCTCACAAGAAAGGCCTGGTGATCAGCTTTAAAAAAAATCCCACGGGAAATCCCATGGACTGCAGTTCAACTCTGACGCACATGCGGTGCCGTGAATTGGGGCTGATTGCATGGCAGCTAGTTAACCGGCACTCTAATGTAGCCAGGACAGAACACGGCAGAAGCCCAGGTGTACCCCAGTGCAGTCCTGCCAAGACAGAGAAGGCTTTCTGGATGAAGAAGCGTTTAGTTGAATCTTGAAGCAGCACGGCTAGAAGGTTTGTCATATGGCTGAGAAACTGGAAGGGATTCCAGACAGGAGAGCCACACACAGAAATGCAAAGGCAGGAAGGAGCTGGGCATGGTGGGGGAAACTACTCCTATTTGCAAGAGGCAAGCAGTAGGGATGGCATGCTATGAGGTTAGTGCTCTTGGCAAAAGTCCCTGAGTGGCACGTATGATTTGCATTCGACTACTAACCTAAGGGCTTGTGGTTCAAACCCGCCCAGTGACACCACAGAAAAGGGGCTGGTGATGAGCTTCCGTAAAGATTGTTACTGTTGTTAAGTTGGTTCTGACTTATGGTAGTACACAAAGATGAAAACAAAACTCCCTGGCCTTTGAGTTGATTCCAACTCATAGCAACCATATAGGACAGAGGAAAATTGCCACATACCGTTTCTGAAGCTATGATCTTACTGGAAGCAGGCTGACACTTCTTTTTTCTGTCACTACACCTTTCTCCCTTGGAGTGCCGACCTTCTGATTAGCAGCTGAGCAGTTAACCATAGCATCACTAGGGCTCCTTGGCGACAGATCATGGCCAAGAAAATCCTATGGAGCACAACTGTACTCTCTAGCACATAGAGTTGCCATGATTTGGAATTGACATGATCACAAATGATTTGGGGGTTTTAGTGCTCTTGACTAAAGGACATAGGTGAGGCATTTAGACTTTTTTCCCTGAGGGCAATAGGGAACCAAAGGAGAATTTTTTTTTTTAAATTGTGGTTGAGTGAAAGTTTACAATTCAAAGTTGTATGCCCATCTATCTGCAGCTCCCTCTCCTCTCCTTGCATATGATAGCACACTTCTCCTTTCTGTTCCATACATGTCATATCCTCCTAACAATCTCCTGTCCTCTCATCTCTAACCTCTCCATTCCCCTCCAGTAAGAGGCTAGTAGGACAACATCCTATAGATGCACAGAACCACCAAGTACACACACGATATGGTTACTCTGTCAAAGGAGAATTTTAACAGAGGTAGGTGGGGTCAACTCTAAGTGTCAGAAAGATGTCTTAGGTTCCACAAGGAAGTTGGATTGGAGGGAGACAAGGGGCACGGACTAGTCCTAGTAGTGCAGGCAAGAGCAAGGCAGAGAGGACATGGATATGAAAGAAATCCAGGGAGAGGGATGAGCACATGGGGACTAGGTGGTTCTCAATAGTGAGGAAGAAGTAGGCCTTCTTTCTTTTTTTCCCAAGTTGTTGTTGAGTTGATTCTGACTCACGGTAACTCCGGCATGCCAGGGTAGAACAGGGCTCCATAGGGCTGTCAGTGGATTATTTTGGAAGTAGATGACCAGGACTTTCCTCTGAAGTGCCTCTAGGTAGACTCAAATCACCAATCTTTTGACTAGCAATGAGGTTTGGGGGGGTGGGAGGGTTGGGGTTGGTACACTAGGGAGTGGAAATCTTGGGGTCACCTTAGAATTTTGACTAACACATGGCATTAGGGTAAATGAGGGTGGAAGACCTTTACAAGAGTAAGGAATTGGCTGATTTATCTCTGGTGCTATAATCTCCAGCACAGGCTCAGACCCCCAGGAAGATAAATGCATGAGAAAATGAAGGAATGTGATCCAGAAAAGTCCTTAATATGTATCCCTAATAATCCTCCACACACTGAAGGAGTGATCAGTGGGGGTAAAATAAAATAAAGCTGAAGCCAAGAGACACTCTCTGGTTGTTGAAACAAGGAATCACGGTGTAAGTGTATCGCTTAATGTTGTAAAATTAACCAATACATGGACTTAAAAACTCATATGGGAGGAGGGAGGAAAAGATATGGTCTGCATGAGTTAAATTCTTATCTGTTACAGAGAGAAAATCTATAGACAATACCAAATGTTGGTACATCCAGAAGATGATTATTATGTATAACTGAAGAAACAGCTAAAAGTGTTAAAATTTTGTCTTAGTTATCTAGTGTTTCTATAACATAAATGCCATACATGAGTGAATTAAACAAACAAGAATTTATTTCCTTACAGTTTAGGAGGCTAGGATGTCTGAGGAGCTCTGGCTCTCAGGGAAGGCTTTCTCTGTTGGCTCCTGGAGGAAGGTCGTTGTCTCTTCTGAGCTTCTGCTCCTGGACAATCTTCACGTGGCTTGACATCTCTCTCTCCCCATCTCTGCATCTTCTGCTTGGTTGTTCAATCTCTTTTACATCTCAGAAGAGACTGACTCAAGACAACATCCTACACTAACCCTTCCTCATTAACATAACAAAGACAACCCATTCCCAAATGGGATTATAACCACAAGTATAGAGGTTAGGATTTTCCTGGACACAATTTAATCCCTAGTAAAGACTTTTCCAATAAAGAATAGAGTTGGGCAGACTGAATTATTTTAACAATTCCTTGTATACCGTTTCTTTCTTTTTTGAAACTACGGGCTCATACTGATTTGATTAGGAAATGCACTTTAATTTAAAATAAAGTAACACCCCTGCCCTTCACCTAGTTGCTTACTAGTGTACTTTCTTCTCAGGGGACATCGGGAGACATTTTTAGTTGTCTTATCTGAGGGCAGGAGTACTGCTGGCATCTAGTGGGTAGAAGGCAGGGATATTGCTCAACATTCTGCAGTACACAGGAGAGTCCCCACAACAAAGACTTGTTTGCTGTTTGTTATCAAACTAATTCCAACTGACAGTGATCCTATCGGTCTGAGCAGACCAGCTCTTTAGGTTTCCAAGCCTGCCCGACTGATTTTCAAGGCTGCAAAGAAGGAGCCCTGACGTTGCAACGGCTCAGCACTAGATTGCTCTATGAGGAAAAAAAAGACTTGGCTAAGAATCGGAATCTAACGGATGGCATACAACAGCAGCAATCTACAGGAGCAGATCGCCAGTTCTTCTTCTGAGGAGCAGCAGCTGGTGGGTTCGAACTGCTGACCTTTTGGTTAGCATCCAAGTCTCTAAGCATTGCATCACCAGGGATCCTTAATAAAGAATCATACTGCACAAAATGTCAAAAGTGCTGAGGTTGAGATACTCTGATTTATCTCATTATCTTCCTAGCTCTTGTCATTTGAAAATAATCTGCTTTTGTTGTTTAATTTTAGTTCCTATTTGGATTGTGATTTGTCACTCTTACCCCCAAGAACCAAAAAGCAGTTTAGCAGAGAAATAAGCAGCACAGGTTCTGGATTCTGATGTCCTGGCTTGTTAGCTATTTGACTTGCTTACCTCTCTTGGCCTCAGTTTTTCACCTTTAAAATGGGCATGATAATAGAATTCTCTTCTTGAAGTTGTTTTGAATATTGAGTCAATGCCTGCAGTCTGCTTAGAATCTGCACCATTAAGCCTTCAATCTATGTTGGTCATCTTTATTGTTTACTGCTGTATTCCTCTGTCTGGGAAGAGCAGAACTGAACAAATATTTCTCAAGTGAATGAATCCTGGGCCCTTCTCCTTTGGGGCTTATGTTTCTCTGCTTCTAAACCAAGGTGTCAGAATGCTTTTCTAGATTCCTTGTCCCATGGGGCATGGTGTGAATTAAATGAACAGCTCTAAAGTAATTCTGTTGATACCTGGGATGCTGAATACAGAAAGATATGGCTAGTCCAGTAGAAGGAACCAAATGAGCAAACTCTAGTGTGAGAATATTCATACTGTTTGCAAGCCCCAGGAGGGAAAAGCTATCTCTGTAAATGTGTGTTAGACTGAGTGACTCAGGTTCACCTGTGCCTGACCACTGCCTTCATCCCAAAGAGGCTATTCAATCCCAGCTCTGCTGTTTACTCCGTGGGAGATCTTGGACCAATGACCACGTATTTTAAAGCCTCAGTTTTCCTTATCTATCATATGGGACTATTGCAATCCATCTTGCAAGGATGTTGTAAAAATCCCAGAAGATAATGTAACACTCAAACTTCCTCTCCCAAGGTCGTAGTCATGGCCAGCTCCTAGATTTTGACAAACATCCGCTTGAGGATAGAATCCTGAAATAACTGCTTGCCTGGAGCAGTGTGCAGAAGTCCTCTTCCATCCGTTTCCTTGTTTAATTGGAGGCAACTTTTGTCCCCACTGCAACCAAGCACAACTGAGTCTAAAAGAACAGAAGGGTTTCGTCCAAGGTCACGTAGTGGATGACGGGTGTCTCCAAGATTTGAATCCAAGACCAACCTTTGACTCTCGGTGTCCGGTTTTCTGCATCGGGTGGTCCCTCCTCTTACTCCAAGGCTAGTTCTAGAACTGACAGATCTGTTCTTTTCAAAACTGTTTCATAGTTCCCCCCACTAAGACCCCAGGCAGGTATCTTTAAGAATTGCTTACGCTTCAGCTTTTTCCATTCTATTTCCCTCCCTTCTCCTTGACCGTCTTAGTGGGGAATCTATCTCTGCCCCCTCCTCCCCATTACATGTTAGTGGATAAAAAGAAAAAAAAAAACATTTGTAGGTAAAACTCAAAAATTTAATACACTAATTTTCGTTTTCTTTTTTCTTTTTTGGAGGGGGGGAAATCTTTGCCGTTGGCGTTTAGGGTGGAAAGAACCCAAAAGATTGAGATTTCTTTTGGACTTTGGGAAAGGGGCGCGCTCCCGGGGTCCTTTTAAAAAGGCCCTCCCCTCATTTCCGGCCGCCGCCGCCAGCCTTGGCTGGGCGCCTGGATCCCGTTGCTATGACGACAGGAAGAGGCGGTGGCGGCTGCAAGCGATGCTGAAGAGAGATGGAGGCTAGTGGGGGTGGGGGTGGTGGCTTTGAAATGGGGGTGGGGGTAGGGATCAGGGGCTGGGGATGCAGGTGGGGGAGGGGGTAAGACACCTTTTATTTCTAACCGCTTTAATTCACACAAGCCTGGCCCCTCTCCCATTATTTTTCTCCATGGCAGCTTCGCAGCCTCTATCTCTGTCTCTCCTTCTCTGGGTCTGTATCTCTTCCAGTCTCAGTCTCTCTCCATCTGTGTCTCTCTTTGGGTTTCTCCTCTTCCTTCTGCAATCTGTCTCTCTGTCTCCAGGCACCTTCTGCCACCTAGACCCATCTCACTAAATTTCCTTCCATTATTTACTCTCTTGTTCTCTCTCTTTTTCTCTGCGTATCTTTTTTTTTACTCTCTAAAGCATCTTTCTCTCTACAAGACCTTGTCCCTTTCCCCAATATCTCGCTCCCCTTCCCGGATTTCTTTCTCTCCTCTCTTTCTCTCTACCCCATCCTCTCGGTGTCTCTCTGTCTCTCCCCATCTGTCTCTCCTCTCCCCCATGACTCTCTCCCTTTGTCTCTCCTTCTGTTACTCAGATCTTGAACCGCTGCATCCTCCCCTTTACTTCCACCCCCATCTCCAGTCTCTTGGTCTTTCTTTAGGTCTCTGTCCCCTGCTCTCTCTGTGTATTTCTCGGTGTGTGTGCGCCTGCGAGTGTGTGTGTGTGTGTGTGTGTGTGTGTGTGCTCGCGCGCGCGCACTCGCGCACTCGCGAGCGTGTGTCTCCAACTTCCTTCTGCTACCAGTCGCTGCCTCCCCCAAATTTCTCCCTCCCCCATTTCTGTTTCCCAGTCTCTGGGCATCTCTCTTTCCGTTTCTTCTTGTCTCTCTCCCTCCCTCTTTGGGTCTCTCTCTTTTTCTCCAGCTTCTTCCTGCCACCCAGACCCTGCCCCCCCAGTCCTCTCCCTTCCCCCCATCCATCTCCTCTCCGTAGCTCCCCATCCCTCAGCGGCTCCCCTCCCCCTCCTTCCCTCCTCCCTCTCTCTCGTCCTCCAGCTCCGCACTTTACCCAGCGACACGAGAACCAAATTGTCTCCTCACCTTTTTTTTCCCCTCCATCCCGACCCCCAATCCCTTGAGACCTGAGCTCCCAGCTGCTCCCCAGCTCCCTCTCCCACCTGGACACCCCCATTCCGCGTACGCCTCCTCATCTCTGCCCCCCAACCAGGTCGGACGCCTGGGTCCCCTGCTGCTGGGGGAGGGTGTGCAGCGAGAATATTGGGGGGCCAAAAGGGTGTTTCTGGGAGGGTGCCGACAGGGGGGGCTCACCCTCCCCTCCCAGTGCTTCGGAGATTTGACCTATCGTTAACAGAGGTGAGACAGACCTTTTTCTTCATCGGAGGTGGGTGGATGGAGGAGTAAGGTTCTGTAACACCCCCCCCCAATTCTGGAGAACAGAGCTGCTTTTGAGCTTCTCTAGTTCCCCCTTCAGAGGGAGAGGGGGTAGTGACCCTTCGCACATCCGGAAGCTTTAGAATTGGGGGTCCCCTGCACTCTCTTGCTCTGCTGCTGTGGACAGGCGGACTTGGAGAGTCCCCTCAAGATAAACAGATGCCCCCCAAAATCAACAAGCTGCAAAGATCTTCAAATTGAAAGATGGAGAATTCCCTCTTATTGAATTCTCCCTTCCCCTCTCATCCTGGATTGTAGAGGACCCAGCAGGGTCAGGGGGTGCATCTTGGGGTCACTGGCGGTTGCCAACGGGAACAGAAATTCTCTAGGACAGTGGAGGTGAGGGTCCTGGTAGTGTAGGGATACACACAGACGGTGAAGAGGCCAGGAGACCAGAAGCAGAGGAAACTCAGCGTTTGGAGAGGAAAGAGGGGAGAGGGCCGGGAAAACGGAAAGGCAGCCCGGGGGCATATGAGGGTCCTGAGTTTCAACAAATGATGGCCTGGGGTTTGGGGCACAGAGTATGGGGTTGAGAGAGAAGACAGCGTGTGGGGCAACTAGGCCCTGTTGCCATGGAGACACCCCCCAGACAACATTTTTCAGCAGCCCCTCCTGGAAGCAGACCCAGGCAGGGCCAGCTGATGGGGGGCGGCGGAGGCAGAGATGAAACTGAGGAGGCCAAGGTCACCCTGTGTTGGGACCCAGGGTTTTTTCCTTCCTTCTCTCCACGGGATTCCGGGCTTTTAACTCAATGGGGGTTTTGGGAGAAGTCTAAGAAGAAAAAGTGGTGTCAGCAGGCATGGGACAAGTGCAGAGAAGGAAGGCAGGGGTCCCTTGTAAAAGGCAGGGTTGGGGGTCTGGTGGTGGGCACACCACAGAAGAAGGCCATGAGTAGGTACTTGAGGGGCAGAGTGGGAAATGGTCCTTAATTGGGAGGAGAGTTGCAGTCTTGTGGTGGCATTTTTTCGGAGGGGCACAGTCCGTGGGGCTTTCTTTTATGTCTTGAAAATGTCAGGGGCTACAGTGTCTGTTCCAGCACAGATTAGATAATGGGGAGGGGACTGGGAGAAGTGGGGGAGTTTCCAAGGAAGGAAGTCCATGGGAGCCATGGAGGGGGGTTTCCTGAGGAGAGGAGACTCTAAGAGCGAGAGTGGGTGGAGGAAGAGGCAAGAGTAAAGGGATTCTTTCTGATGTAAGAAGAGGGAGGATTGGTCTCCTGAGCTAAACGACAGAGTGGGCTTGGAGTGTGTGGTTCCTGAACAGATAGGTAAGTTGGGGGGATCTAGAGTTGGATGGGGAGCTGCTGTGTGGTGAAGGGGCTTAGAGGCAGTGAGAACTGGCGGAAGGGCAGGGATGTGGGGGGTGATAGCCTGCTTGGACCAAAGTAGGTGTTCAGGTCAGAGATAGGGAAACTTATGAAGGAAGAGAAATTTGGGGTCTGCAGGAATAGCAGATGCCATGCAGTTCATCAAGAATGTTTTTCTTAATGGGAAAGAAAGTGATGGTTATTTTGAGCTTCTGTAAGTTGTAGAGATAGTGAGGATCAGATTCAGAAGACTTTTGGAAGCAAAGGGAAGAGTAGGGGATTTTCCTTGGGTAGAAGACATGGTAGGGGACTGGGGGAGGATGGTAAAAGAGCAGACAGCGGGAGCACTTGGAGAGAAGGTGGTGGAAGTATAGGCGTGCTCCCGAATCAGTGGGTCTAGCGTTGGCTGCATATCAGAATCCCCCGGCAGCTTTCAAAACCCTAGATTGTTCAGGCCTCACCCCCAGACCAATTAAGTCAGAATTTCTCAGGTGGGCTACAGGCGTCAGTATCTCTTACTCATGCCATTCAAACTATAAAACAGTTCAGTGGCGTCACTAGGGGGGAAGCCAGGAGATGTAGACATCGTCAGAGGGGGTGACTGTGAAATTCTAGTGCAGTGTTCTGGTGTACATTTATTATTTTTTTGAAAAGTAGCCCTGTAGTTAGTTACAACAATTTTTTTCCTCTGTAAATCCAGCTTATATCTATCAATACACCTGCAAAGGCTAAAACTCGATGCTGATTTACTTTTTGAACCTTCTAGTGCCCTCTGGTCAGAGCTGTCATTGTTTCCCAATCACAAGGACCATTCGAATCATGTGGTTTCATCTGCAAGTGCTGCAAGCACTGTTTCTTGTTGCTGGTGTTTTTATAGTCACTGATTTTGTCTCATTTTCTAGTGCTTTAGTTATGGTAATTAGCAGGGGGAACTAAAGCCATGAGTTACTGCACTGGGTGTCATCAACCCTAATGAGGACGCTGACGCAGTTGCTGTGAAGCTGACGTCCGCCTCTGGACACTCGATCAGACTCTGCTTCATAGGTTTTACAGCGGCTGACTTTTGGGAAGGAGAGCACCAAGACTTTCTTCTGAGGCACCTCTGGGTAGACTTGAACTTCCAACCTTTTAGTTAGCAGCCAAGCATGTTAACTGTTTGCACCAACCAGGCTGGGCATTAGAATTTTTAAAAGTCCCCAGTAATTCCAAGATTTGGTCCAGAGGTAAAGCGGTGAGAGTAGGGTCCCAAGGCAGGCAGATGGTGGGGGTGTTGTTTTGTGCCTTGAGTCCATTCTGACTCATAGAGACCCCATGAGATAGAACTGTGTTTTAGGGTTTCCTAGATCGTAATCTTTTCTTCTTTCTAACTTTTATTTTGTTGTTTAGGTGAAGGCTGACAAAGCAAATTATATGCAGCTTCTTTGGTGACATTGGTTGCAAACCCCTGAATGTGTCAGCACTCTCGCTTCTTGGTCCCTGGGTTCCCCATGTCCATTTGTTCAGCCTTCCCACCCCTGCCATTCTGTAGAACTTCACTTTTGGGCAAATGCTGCCCTTAAGTCTCACGTCATTGATTGTTTTGAGGTGTTCATTCCTCATTTGTGTCACTGTTAATTTTACAAGTCTGTCTATTGTATAGCTGTAAGGTGATCACCTTCACGGTGGTGGTAGTATTGTGGTTATTCCGAGCTGGGTAAAGAGTGAGGGTTAGTTGGGAAGATGTTCTGTCTCTTTTTTTTTTCCTTAAACTGAGAACAGATGGAGAAATTTTCAGTTCCAAGTCTGAAGGGTGTGTGTGTGTGTGTGTGTGTGTGTGTGTGTGTGTGTGTCTAAGTAAGGGTCATAGTCTCGGGCTTTCACCAGTCTCTTATCAGAGCAGTAAGTCTGGTCTTATTTATGACTTCAAATTTTGTTCTGCACTTCTCTCCCACTCTGTCCATGACTTACTGTTGTCGTCCCTATCAGAGTTGGTGGTAGTGGTAACTGGGCACCACTGGGTCCTTCGGGTCCCGGGCTAGTGGAGACTGTGGTTCATATGGTCCGTTAATCCTTTGGACTAATTGTTCCCTTGAGTCTAGTTTTCTCCACTTTTCTTTGTTCTGGATGGGAAGAGACCAATGGTGTCTTAGATTGCCATTTGCAAGCTTTTAAGAGCCCAGTTACTGCTCTTCAAGGTAGGATCTAGAACATCATCTCTATGGACTGTGATATGCAGTCGGTCTAGATATTACCCGAGACTATGGTAGCCAGCCCTTAAGGCCAACATTTCAGTCCTGGGAGGTATATGTTTATGGCCAAGGAACTCTCATGACTAGGTACACACTATTGCATGCATGGCTATATTTACAATATGGACACATGTATATGTTTATGTGGGCATATTTCCATATGCCTTCCCATCCCTGCTCAAAGCATAGTCTTTATGGAAGCAGATTGCCAGGTCTTTCTTCTGCGGAGCCACCGAGTGGGTTTGAACCACTGACTTGTTGGTTAGTAGCTGAATGCTTAACCTTTGCACCCATCATCAGCCTCCTTCATGGTAGTGCTAGCACTGTGGTGGCTCTGAGTTCTGTAAAGAGTGAAGGTTCCTTGGGAAGACGTTCTTTTTATTTATTTATTTTCTAAGTAGAGAGGAAATTGTAGGATACAAGTGGGAGCACACCTCCAACCCCATCTTTTTCAGTTGACCCCTGCCCTTCTCTGCTGACAATGCTGTTTCTTAGACTTCTTCTTCCCAAACCCCCTGGAATTAAGAGCCCTGAAACCAAGGAGGAGGAGGAGGAGGAGGAAGGAAGGAAGAGACCCTGGGTCCAGCCTGGGGTGACCTTGGCTTATTCAGACAGTTGCCTCACAGATAGTGGGGTGGGGTTGTATGGATGTTATTTCCCCAGTGGAGGAACAATGGAAGTGGTGCTGTTGGGGGTTCCTATATTGTACAAGTATTTGAGGCCAAGTTGAGGAGAGAGGAATGGATTTTCCTTGAGTAGAAGATACAGTAAGTGAAGAAGTGGGACTTACAGTAGGGGAAGATTTGGGGGGTCACCTGTGGAGTTCCTTGGAAAGAGGCAGAATAGGACAAAGTGAGAGTGACTTCCTAGACGGGGTGTCAGTGGGGTCTAGGGGATATGAGCTAAATGGAGCTAGGGAGTACCTGTGATTTCCTAGTGGGATTAGTGGGGATACTTTTCTGGGCACAAGTGTGTAGTTGGGGATGATTTTTCTAGAGAAAGGGGGGGCACTGCAACCAGAGAGTGAGCAAATAGTTTTTTGAGGAGTAGTGGAATTGGGATAGATGGGTCTGCCTTATTCCCTAACCCCTTTATCTCACTCCCTGCCCGCCCCTGCCAGCTGGAGACCATGACGGCCCTCTGACCCTCTCTCAGGCCTCAGCTGCCTCATCCTCATCATCCCCTCCCCAGCCCCACCGGCCCCCAGAGGCCCCTGTCTTCTGCCTGCGCTGTGACCCCCCCCAGCCGCCGGCACGGCCCCGCCCCCGCTGCCCCGGTGGTGGCCCACGGCCCCCCGGCTTCCCGTGGTCAAACTGGAGTCACTGAAGCGCTGGAACGAAGAACGGGGTCTCTGGTGCGAGAAGGGGGTGCAGGTTCTGCTGACAACGGTGGGGGCCTTCGCCGCTTTCGGCCTCATGACCATCGCCATCAGCACTGACTACTGGCTCTACACGCGCGCCTTCATCTGCAACACTACTAACCTCACAGCCAGCGATGATGGGCCGCCCCACCGCGGGGCCGGGAGCGCCTCTGAAAAAAAGGACCCTGGTGGCCTGACTCATTCGGGTCTCTGGAGGATCTGCTGCCTGGAAGGTAGGGGTGGGGGGGCCTCTGCCTCCCTTCGTGCCTTCTGAATGCTCTCCATCTGCTGCCGTGCGTGTTTTGCTGTTTCCTGGGTCCTCTTTTATTGTCCCTTTTCCTGGGATAGATAGCCTCAGGAGCTTTCCCATTCAAGCTCCATTCCCGTCTCCCTTTTTCCCCACTCCTCTGGGCATCTTGACCCTCTTCCTGAGTCGGCCTGGGCCTCAGAGCCTCCCTGAGCATTGGGGCCTCCCCACCCCTACTGCTCTTCCCTTCATTCAGCCCCTTCCCCCTGCTCTTTCCCTCCCTTAATACCCTCCTGGCCTGGCCTCCTTGTACTTGGGGCTCCCTGCACCTCACTGTAAAGTGTCCCGGGTAGCACAGTGGGTGAGCCACTAACAGAAAGGTTGTTGGAACCCACCAACCATTCTGCTCAACAGGAGAAAGATGTGGCAGTCATCTACTGTAAAGATTACAACTTTAGAAACCCTATAGGGTACTTCTATTCTGTCCTGTAGGGTCACTAGGAGTCAGAATCACTGGAAAGCATTGGGTTTTGCCTCACTGTACCCCATTCATATCCCTGCTTTTCCTCGTTCCCTTAGATCATTTGTCTTTTATGATTATTATTATTGTGGAACATGTTAGGTGACAAAACACTTGCCGTTTCTGCAATCCACATATACAGTTCAGGGGCCTTCATTATATTCATCACGTTGTTCAACCATCGCTGTTCCCAGGTTTTTTCCATCACCCATCACAGAAGCACAGTGTCCCTAAACTGTCTTCCCTTCTGGACCATTTATCTTGACCCTCTGGAACCCATGGGTGTGCAAATGTTTAAACACTCTGCTACTGGTCCAAAGATTGGCGGTTGGAACCCACCCAAAGGTGCCTCAGAAGAAAGGCCTGCGGATCTGTTTCCATAAGCTTGTAGTTGTGTGCCGTCAAGTTGATACTGACTCACAGCAACGTGTAAGACAGAGTAGAGCTGCGGGTTAAGGTTTCCTAGGCTGTCATCTTTATTGGAGTAGATTTTCAGGTCTTTTCTCCTGTGAAACTGCTGGGTGGATTCCAACCGGCAACCTTTCGATTAGCAATTAAGCACTTAACCATTGCACCACCAGCAGTCCTTTCTGTAGGATTAAGGCCATTGAAAACCCTCTAGAGCACATGGGGTCGCATGCATGAGGTTGCCGTGGGTTGGAATCAACTCCATGGCAACTAACAACATTTTGACCCTATCCCTCTGACTCCCCCCAGCACCCTCTTTTTCATCCCTTGCTTTTTGTCTCTTCATCTTCATTTTTGTTTTTTTCTCCCTCTCTCATCCTGTCTCCAGCTAGATCCCTCTGCTTTCTGATCTCCTTTCCAGCCCTCTTCCTCCCCTGCTCTTATTTTCCTGCACTCCCAGCTTGGCTATTTCTTGTACCTAAATCATGCAGGCCCTGGGCTGAGAAACAGGAAGCATGGTTTCCAGTTCTACGTCATGTCTGACTTGTGGCATGACTGCTATCTTTTCATGTTATTGAGTCTTACAGCCCTCTTCTGCAACATGAGGGAGTGGGACTAGCCAATACCAAAGCTCCCCTCCTGGCACCCGAAACAAAACCCGTCACTGTGGAGTTGATTCCAACTCATAGCGACCCAACTGGACAGAGCTGAACTGCCTTGTAGGATCTCCAAGGCCGTAATCTTGATGGAAGCAGAATGCTGCATCTGTTGCCTGTAGAGCAGCCGGTGGGTCGGAACCACCAACCTTTTGTTTAGCGACTGAGTGCGTAGCTGCTTCACCACCAGGCTCCCTTGCTCTGGCACTAATAGGTGGGAATTCTCTCACAGTTCCTTTCAAAAGAAAGAAAAATTGTGTTGAGTCCTTTCTGACTCATGGTGACCCTATGTGTGTGGGAGGAGAACTGCCCCATAGAGTTTTCAAGACTGGGACCCTTTGGAGTAGGTTGCTGCGTCAATTCCAGAGTGCCTCTGGGTGGGTTTGAACTATTTAGTAGAGCCCAAACCCTGGTGGTACAGTGGTTAAATGGTATAGCTTCTAACCAGAAGGTTGGCAGTTTGAATCTACCAGGCAGTCCTTGGAAACTCTATAGGGCAGTTCTACCCTGTTGTATAGGGATGCTAGGAGTCAAAATTGACTTGACAACAACAGGCTTGCCTTCTTTTTTGTGACAATGAACAATACGACAAGCCAAGAAGGTTATTATTTAATTCTATGAGATGAGTGCTATACTTCTGTCAGGATGGAGGACAGGGTCTCAGAGAGGCAAAGCCACTTGCTCGAGGTCATCCAGTTATGAAAGGGGGCACAGAGGTCACAGGCTGATGAATGGGGTTCACAGATGTACCTTGTCTGTTGTGCAGAGTGATTGGAGCTCAACTCCAAACCTGAATCAGCTGGCAACATTTGAGAGGAGGGAGACTTCACATTGAAACTCCAATTCCTGGCTTCCTTTGAAAATGCAGAACTGCCACCACAGGGCCTGCATTCTCTAGTGGCCACAGTTGGCCGAGTCTGAGCAGCAGCTGTTTCTTCAGATTTGGTGTGGGTGTCTCCATTTCACCACAGTCTCCACTGTTCCCTATCACCTCACATCTCGCCCACTTCTCTCCTTATGTTACCTGCTTGCTACTGTGGGCATGTGGGTTCATGTCCATTGACTGGTCTGACAACACCAAACACAGATCCAAGCGTGAGGCTGGCTTCATGAAACCCCTAGGGCAGTGTAGGACGTAGTGTAAGAATGCCATTCATTCATTCATTCAACAACTTGTGTCTATTGCATTTCAACTACGTGCCAAGCATTGTCCTCGATATAGGATAAAACTAAAAATTAACACATTGCTGTAGAGTGGATTCTGATTTGTGGCGACTCCATGTGTTATAGAGTAGAACTGTGCCATAAAGTTTTCTTGGCTGTAGCCTTTATAGCTTTATAGTTTGAACCTACCCAGAGGTGCCTCAGAAGCTAGGTCTGACAGTCTGCTTCCAAAAGGTCATTCACCTTGAGAACCCTATAAAGTGCAGTTCTGCTCTGCATATGAGGACTGCCAATTAAGTTCATGAACTCATCCTAGAAAAAGTGCTACATACCTCATTGCTGAATATCATTATGGTCACCTTTGAAGTACTCCCCTTGGGAAGCTATGAACTGATGCCAGCGCCTAGTCCATCCTTTGAAGCAATTTTGGAACTGTTTCTGGGATGGCCATCAGAGCTGTCATCATATTACCTGTGATGTCCTGAATGTCATCAAAATGTCTTCCTTTCAACATTTCCTTTATCTTTGAGTAAAGAAAAAAGTCACTGGGGGCCAGATCAGGTGAGTAGGGAGGGTGTTCTAATACAGTTATTTGTTTATTGGCTAAAAACTCTCTTACAAACAACTATATGATTGTTTGTGAACTTGGTGCCTTGCCATTATGTGCAGTGGGCAGTCCGGAAAGAACTCTGAAATTGCTTTGAAGAGTGGACTAGGCACTTGCATCAGTGCCTAGCTTCCCAAGGGGAGTACTTTGAAGGTGAATGTAGTGATATTGGGCAATGAGATATGTAGCACTTAGAACACTTAGAACACTTGACTTAATTGTCAAACTTTGTATGTGTTTGCTGTGAGTCGAAATAGACGTGACAGCAACTAACAACAGCAACGATCCTTACAAAGCAGATGGCCAGACTTTTTATCTGCAGCACCGCTGGGTAGGTTCAAATTGCCAACCTTTAGGTTAGTAGTTGAGTGCAGACCATTTGTGTCACCTAATGACCTTACTCTGGGGAAAACAAACAAAATATTTTAGTTCCTGTACATCTTAGTGGGAGAGATAGATAATAAAGGAGATTAAGAAATAATACATTTAGTGTGTTGGATAGAGCTAAGTACTAAAGTGGAAAGGGTGCAAAGAAGGTGATGGGAAATGTCAGGGGTATTTCTGTGAAACTGTGGATAAGGAGGCTCAGGAAACCTCACTGAGAAGGTGCTGCTTAGGTGGAGGTTAGAATGGAATGGGCTATGGAGTTGTGCGGGTATCTGGGGAAGGGGCCTCAGACCACAGGAACAGCAAGGCAAAAGCCAGGAGGTAGCAGTGTATCCGTGTGTTTGAGTACTGTTGGGGGGCTGATATGTCTCAGACACAGTGAGTGAGGAGGATTATGTGGCAAGAGGTGCACTCAGAGAGGTAAAAGGGTTCCAGCCTTGCAGGTTCTCATAAGTCTTTCGAATGTACACCGCTTTTTCACTCGGAGACGGGCGCCCTTGGAGGTTCTTGAGCAGAGGAGAGACCTGAGCTGGTTTAAATGTTGGATTGCTCCTGCTGCTATGGGGCCAAATGACTAAGGGGAAGGCAGGCAGGAGAGGAAGCTGGAGATGACTTGTCTAAGGAAGGAGTAGCGGAGTTGGTGAGAATTGGCTTCAATCAGAGTATGTTCTGAAATGTGATCAGAAATTACTGATGGGTCAGTTGGTGGGGGAAGACAGAGTGCATTTAGGGGTGGCTCTAAGCAGGGATTTGCTACCTCAACTCTGTTAATGCTTTGACATGGATCATTCTATTTTGTTAGGGACTGACGTGTGCATTGTAGGGTGTTTAGCAGCAGTCCTGGCCTCTACCCACTAGATGCCAGTACCATCTTCTTTCTTCCTCCTCCAGTTGTGACAACTAAAAATGTCTCAAGACGTGACTAAATGTCTCCTAAGGGACAAAATTGCCCCTAGTTGAGAATCACTGTTTTTATGGCTTTGACCCAAGCACCTGAGAGTGGAAGAGGCTTTCTTCAGATGAAACAGCAGATATTTAATTTAATTTATCTTACCTTATCTGTTTGAATTATAAAGAAGTATAGCAGGAACTCGGTTTTGGATGTATTAAAATTAAAACTGAAACCAAACTAGCTGTCATGGAGTCAATGCCAACTCACGGGGACCCTGTGCCTGTCAGAGTAGAACAGTGCTCCATGGAGTGTTCAGTGGCTGATTTTGGAGAAGTAGATTACCAAGCCTTTCTCCTGAGGCACCCATAAGTGTTTTTGAACCACCAATACTTTGGCTAGTAGTCAAGTGCTTAATCATTTGTGCCATCCAGAGGCTACCCCACAGAGCAGTTCTACCCTGACACATATGGGGTTACCATGAGTCAGAATCAACTTCATGGCACTAGCAAAAAGGTTGGCTGCTGAAATCTACTTAGAGATTCCTGGGAAGAAAGGCCTGGCAATCTAATTACAAAAGTTGGGATTGATTCGATAGCAGCTGGTTTGTTTGCTTAACCAGAAAAAATTGTAAAGCACTTGGTTAACCAAGAAACTGTTCAACTTCCTGTTTATTTATTTAATTCTTTTTATTGTACTTCGGTGAAGTTTTGCAGAACAAACTAGCTTCTCATTAAAGTTTGTGTACATACATACCATTTTATGACATGGGTTAACAACCCTATAATGTGTCCAAACTCCTGACCCTTCTTGACCTCGAGTTCCCTATTACCACCGTTCCTGTTCCCTCCTGCCTCCCTGTCTTCTGGTGGGGTAGTGCTAACCAAAAGGGGCAGTTCAAAGCTACCAGGTGCTCCTTGGAAACTCTATGGAGCAGTTCTACCCTGTCCTATAGGGTCACTATGAGCCAGAATCGACTTGACAGCAGTGGGTTTTTGGTTTAATCTTCATGAAAGCAGACTGCCATTGCTTTCTCCTGAGGAGCAGTTAGTCGGTTCAAACTGCCAAACTTTTGATCAATAGTTGAGAACTTAACCACTGTGCTACCAAGACTCCTTTGAGACTGAGGCTAGCCACTATCAAAAGATCAGGTATGGTGTCCAGCTACCATTTACTAGACATTTGATCAAAGATTCTATAGAAAATTCCTGATCAAAAGGGGGAACATGCAAAATGGAATTTCAGGCATTTTCTGACTCCAGACTTTCTAGAGCTACAGCATCTGGATGAACCCATGAGACTATTGCCCTGAGAGAGTCTTTAAATCTTAAACAAAAAATATACCTGAAGTCTTCCTAAAACCAGACTCATATTAAGCCAGCCAGCCAATTTTGGTTTAAAACCGAATTGACAATAGCAACTCAAAAAATTAGAATCTTCAGGGGCAGTACGTTTATGCTAACAGGGGGAGAAACAGCTCAGAAAAGGAGGGTGACAGTGGTTGCACAGCTTGAAGAATGTCATCCATGTCACTGAATTGTACAGGTAGAAACTGTTGAACAGGTGTGTGTTCTGTTGTGTGGATTCTCAACAACAAGGTCAAGGAGATGAGAAGCATCCAGGAAAAGGAAGCTGAGAAAGGAGTGGTCACTGGTGTTTGAAAACCTAGGCAAGTGGGTGCCCTGGAAGCCACAGAAAGCAAATGTTTTCAGGAAGGGACAAGAGAAGGCTTTCTTGTCTAATTGTCTAGTCTAATTGTCATTTGTGTGTCACTGGATATGCATTACAATCCTGAGAAATATATGCTATTATAACCCTGCTTCTAGAAAGAAGCCTGGTGACACACTGGATTTGCACTCAGCTGCTAACTGATAGGTGGGTGGTTCAAACCTACACAGTTCTCAGTGGGGGTCCCCAGACCAGCTGCATCAGCATCCCCTAGGGACTTGTTAGAAATGCAGATTCTTGGGCCCTATCCCAAATCTTGGAAATCCTGGTGGTAGTGGTTCAGTGCTACCACTACTAACTAAAAAGTCAGTGGCTGTAATCCACCAGCACTTCTTGGAGACTCTTTGGAGCAGTTCTGCCCTGTCCTGTGGGGTCACTGTGAGTCAGAATTGACTTGATTGCCCTAGGGAACCCTGAGTGATGCAGTGGTTAAGTGTTTGATTGCTAACCACACGACTGGCAGCTCAAACCCATTGGCCAGCTCCAACCTGCCCAGCGGGCTCAAAGGAGAAAGACCTAGTGATTTGTTCCTGTAAGGATTACCACCTAGAAAATTGCTGGGCAGTTCTACTCTGTCACCTGGGATCACTGTGAGTGAAAAATGACTCAGAGCCAGCTAACAACACAAAGACTGCATCTTCTAGAAGAGGAATCCGAGGCTCAGGGAAGTGAAGTAACTTGCCCAAGGTCACACAGCTAATATGTGGTCAGACCTGCATCTGTGCTCAGGTCTGTTTTATTTCCCAGGAGCACAAAGCTGAACCCATTGTTGCTCTTGAGTCGGTTTCCACTGCTGGCAGCTCCATGTGTGTTAGAGTAGAACTGTGCTCTGTGGGGTTTCCTTTTCTCATTGTGGCAAAACTATATATAACAAAACATTTGCCTGTTCCACAATTCTTACATGTATAATTCAGTGGCACTGATTACATTTTACTGTTGTGCAACCATTCTTGCTATCCTTTGCAGAAATGATTCTACCACCATTAACAGCAACTTGAGGACAGAGGAGAAACTGCCCAAAGAGTTTCCAGGGAGTGCCTGGTGGATTTGAACTGCCGACCTTTTGGTTAACAGCCACTATACCACCATGGTTTCCCATAGAAACTTAGTGCCCTGTAAGCAATAACTCCCCTTTCTCCAATCCTTCTCACTCCTGGTAACCACTAATTAGCTCTGGTCTCTATACCTTGGCTTATTTCACCATGTTTGTCCTTATTTGACTGGTTTATTTTATTCAGCCTCATGTTTTCTAGGTTTACCCATCATGTGGCATGCATCAGGACTTTATCTCTTTACGGCTGAGTAATATTCCACTGTTTATATATACACATATATATCACATTTTATTTATTCAGTCATCTGTTGATGAACATTTCAGTTATTCCTACTCTGTAGGGTTTGCAGTGGCTGTTTTTGGAAGTAGCTCACCAGACCTTTCGTCTGCAGCGTCACCGGTTGAATTTGAACTGCCAACCTTTAAGTTAGTGGTCTAGCAGAGACTATTTATACTGCCCAGGTAACTGCCTTGAAAACACTATAGAGCAGTCTTACTCTGTACACAGAGAATTGCCATGAGTTGGAATCAACTCAACTCAATGTGGGTTTTTTGGTTTATATAAAGCCCCTGTGTGCTTCGTGTCTGCTAGCCCAGAGTTTGGCTGTTTGGGTCTATCTAGAGATGCTTTGGAAGAAAGCCCTGGCAATCTACTTTTGAAAAATTGGGTCTTAAAAACCCTACAGAGCACAGTTCTACTCTGACACACATGAGGTCTCCATTAGTCAGAGTCGACTCCATGGCAACCGGTTGTGGTTTATAGAAAGCCTTGTTACCTCACTGAATCTCACAATCATGCCACGGGGAAAGTATTTGTCTTAGTTATCTAGTGCTGCTGTAACAGAAACACCATAAGTGGACTGCTTTAACAAAGAGATGTTTATGTCCTCACAGAGTAGGAGGCTGAAGTCCAAATTCAGGTTGCCAGCTCTAGGGAAAGTCTCTCTCTCTCCCTGCTGGATTTCGGGGAAGGTCCTTGTCTCTTCAGCTTCTGTTTCCTCATTCCTTGGAAGTCTCCATGCGGCTTGGCATCTGTCTTCCCCCATCTCTGCTTGCTCAATCTGCTCCGTTACATCTTATAAGAGATTGATTCCAGATACGCCCTGCACTATTCCTGCCTCACTAACACAACAGAGACAACGCATTCTCAGATGGGATTATAACCATAGGCAGGCATGGAGGTTAGGATTTGCAAGACATTATTTTGAGGGCACACAATTCGGTCCATGACAGTATTATTAGCACTCTCATTTGTCCGAACTAGAAGCTGATGACCAGAAAGGGGACATGGCTCAGCCTGGAAGAGACAGAGTGGGGCCTAGAACTCACTTATCCTAGCACTGTCATCCCAGCTTGAAGGCCCTCAACCCTACTGACCCAGTTCTGGGCAAAGCAGGCCACAAGGGAGAGTACGGGACATGTCGCCATCATCCCTGCTTATCAGACACCTCCAGACCAGTTGGGTCAGATAATATAGTGAGACGTATGACATACCCTGGAAGTCTCTGGTGGTGCAGTGGTTAAGCAGTCACTCAACTGCTCACCAAAAGTTCTGCAGTTTGAAACTGCCAGCTACTGTGGGAGAGAAAGATGTGGCAGTCTGCTTCTGGCAAAAGTTACAGCTTTGAAAACCTTATGGGCAGTTCTAGTCTTTGTACAGGGTCGATAAGAGTCTGAATTGGCTTGACAACAATGTTTTCGTTTTTTTTCTTATGGCATACCTGGGGAGTCCCTGGGTAGCGCAAGTGGTTAACATGTACAACTACTAGTTGTAAGGTCGGCAGTTCAAACTCACCCAGAGTTGCAGGCACTGAGTGGTTTGCAGCCACTCAGAAGAGAGGCCTGGCAATCTGCTTCCAAAAGCTTCTAGCCTTGAAAGCCCTATGAAGCACAGTTCTACTCTGCACCCATGAAGTCGGCATGAGTTGGAATGAACTGAACAGCTACTAAAAGCAAAATCTGTGGCATATCTTGTATTCTCTGCTTGACTGTGTTACACGAAATTTCATGGACATCTCATTGAAATGCTACAAGGTCATATTATCATTCTCACTTTCCAAAAGAGGAAGCTGAGACTCAAGGAAGTTCAGGTCTCCAAGGCCACACAGCTGGAAGGTAGTAACATTGGCATGTGAGCCTATAAAGCATCATTCCAGAGCCCATGCTGGCAGCTACCATAGCTACCAAGTTCTACCACCTTGAATGTAAAAACAAAACAAAACCGGTTACCCTAGAATGTGATTGGGCAAGCTCTCCAACCCTCTACGCCTCAGTTTCCTTGTCTGTGGGGCAGAAACTCATTATTGCCTACCCTCTAGGGTTTCTGTTAAGTATTGAGTGAGCTAAGATCTGCCAGATGCTTACAGCAGTGCCTGGTGTGTGGTTAGCCCTCAGCAACTGCTGGTTATCATTATTACTGTTGCCACAAATCTGCTGAGGGATTCTGTGTACCACGTGCTTAATGTGCTTGAGCTCATTTAATTAATGCCAGTGCTTTGAGAGACTTACTATGATCTCGTTCAGAAATGAAGGAATAGAGGCTACAATTTTACTTAACAGACCCTACTGGGTGTACTGATGAGTAAGAGTTTGCCTTGGGGAGTTATGTAGTCATTCATTCATTCATTTGTTCGTTCATTTTGTCTTTCTTTGAAAATAGTTTTTAAGCCTCCAGTACACGTTAGGGATGGAACCCTCATGGTGTAGTGGTCAAATGCTCAGCAGTTAACCAAAAGGTCAGTGATTCAAACCCACCAGCTGCTCCATGAGAAAAAGATGTGACAGTCTGTTTCTGTAAAGATTTATAGCCTTGGAAACTTGATGGGGGCAGTTCTACCCTGTCCTATAGGGTCATTATGAGTCAGAATCGACTTGATGGCAAGTGATTTATACTCTAGATAAGTAAGAGTCCCTGGATGGCACACATCATTAAGTGCTTGGGTACCAACTAAAAAGTTGGCAGTTCACGTCTACCCAGAGGTCCCTTGGAAGAAAGCCCTGGTGGTCTGCTCCCAAAAGGTCACAGCCGTTGAAAACCCGAAGGAGCACATTTCTACGGTGTCACACATGGAGTCACCACGAGTCGGGGGCCGACTCAATGGTAGCTGATAACAATATGTGCTAGACGCTGTTCTAGATGCTGAGGACACAGCAGTGCCAAGAACAAAAGCTTACGTAGCAGTTGGCAGGCTGCTGTATGTTTGAGTTCTGCTTCTGCTACATGTCAGCTGTGAATTCATAACCCATTTGAATGCCTCTGCCTTCTCATCGGGACTATGGAAATAACATACAAGACTGATGATCACCTGAGCACTTATTACATTCCAGGCAAAATGCTACATCTTTTTACCTGGTTTTGACCCTCCCAGTAAGGTGGTAGGTACTATTATTCCCTTGTCATAGATGAAGGTGAGCCCTCTGGTGGTACAAAGAGTTAACGTGCTGGGCTGCTAACTGAAAGGTGGGAGGTTGGAGTCTACCCTAGCAGTGCCACAGAAGAAAGGCCTGACAGTCTACTTCCAGAATATCAGCCACTGAAAACCCTGTGGGCCCAAAGGTCACAGTTACTCAAAAGCAAAACTGACAAAGGCAGCAGGAAACCTAGAGCACTGGAAGTGGAACAACCAGAACGACATTAAAGAGAGTGTTGACTCATTTCACAATCCTTCGTTGTGAGAAATGTAATGAATACCATTGAATAATTTATATGTTGCTGTTGTTGTTAGAGGCAGTCGAGTTGGTTCTACTCCACAGTGACCCTATGTACAATAAGACAAAACACAGCCTGATTTTCTGCCATCCTCACAATCGTTGTTCTGCGTGAGCCCGTTGTTGCACCCCCTGGCTCAGTCCATCTTGTTGAGGGTCTTCCTCTTTTGTGCTTACCCTCTGCTTTAGCAAGCATGATGTCTTTTTCCAGGGACTGGCCCCTCCTGATGATGTATCCGAAGTCTGTAAGAAGCCACCTCACCATCTTTTCTTTCAAGGAGCACTCTGGTTACACCTCTTCCAGAACAGATCTGTTTGTTCTTTTGGCAGTCCATGGTACGTTCAGTATTCTTCTCCAATGCTGCAATTCAAAAGCATCAATTCTCCTGTCTTTCTTATTCATTGTCCAGCTTTTATATGCATATGATGCAACTGAAAATACCATGGCTTGAGTCAGGCACGCCGTCATCTTCAAAATGACATCTTTGCCTTTTAACACTTTAAAGAGATCTTTTAGAGTGGATTTGCCCAATGTGTTATTGTGTTGTTTAACTTGACTGCTGATCCATGGGTGTTGATTTTCGATCCAAGTAAAATGAATTACTTTACAATTTCAACCTTTTCTCCATTTATTACGACGTTGCTAATTGGTCCAGTTGTGAGGATTTTTGTTTTCTTTATACTGGAGTGTAATCCATACCGAAGGCTGTAGTTTTTGATCTTCATCAATGAGTGCCTGAAGTCCTCTTCACTTTCAGCAAGCAAGGTTGTGTCATCTGCATAACATAGGTTGTTAGTGAGTCTTCCTCCAATCATTTCTTCTTCATATAGTCTGGTTTCTCAGATTAATTTCTCAGCCTGAAGACTGAATAAGTATTGTGAAAGGATGCAACCCTGACACACACCTGTCTTGACTTTAAATCATGTGGTATCCCCTTGTTCTCTTCAAGTGACCATTTCTTGATCTATGTACCAGTTCTGCATGAGCATAATTAAGGGTTCTGGAATTCCCATTATTCTCCACATTATCCATAATTTGTATAATCTGCAGTCGAATGTCTTTGTATAGTCAATAAAACACAGGTAAACATATTTCTGGTATTCTCTGCTTTTAGCCAGGATCCACCTGATATCAGCAATGATATACCTCATTCCACATCCTCCTCTGAATCTGCTTGAATTTCTGGCATTTCCTGGTTGATGTACTCCTGCTGCTGTTTTTGAATGTTCTTCAGCAAAATTTTACTTGTCTGTGATATTAATGATATTGTTTGATAATTTCCACATTTTGTTGGCTCACCTTTCTTGGGAGTAGACTTAGATATGTATCTTTTCCAGCCAGTTGATCAGGTAGCTGTTTTCCAAATTTCTTGGCACCGACGAGGGAGCATTTCTAGTGCTGCATCTATAAAATTTTGTATAGAAATTGTCAAATGAGACCCTAATTTGCCCTGGAAACTTTCACAAAAACACAATAAAATATTGCTAAGGAAAAAAAAAAGAAAAAACAACCCATGAAGAACAGTTCTCTTCTGACGCACACGGGGTCACCATGAATCAGAGTTGTTGACTCCATGGCAACCGTTTATAGATGAGGGAACTGAAGCAAGTAGGCTTCAGTAGTGTGAACATGGTCAGAGAATAAGCCAACAGAGAAAGCGACTTCACACTCAGGTGGTATGACTCCAGTGCCCAGGTGTTTGGCCGCTGAAGAACATCAACAACAGTATCTCTTTCATCGAACTCTTGGGAACATCTAATGTGTTAATCTACCTGGGAAGCACTACACATGTGTCAGTCCTTGCTGGTGTTAAAAAAAACAAACCAGTTGCCATTGAGTCAACTTCAATTCTTGGCAACCTCGTGTGTGTCAGAGTAGGACTGTGCTCCATGGGGTTTTCAATGGCTAAGTTTTTGAAAGTCAATCACCAGGCTTTTCTTCGAAGGGACTTCTGAGTTGGACTGAGCCTCCAATCATTTGGTTAAGAAGCCGAGTGCATTCACCATCTGCATCACCCAGGAACTCCAAAACCATTTGCCGTCCGGTTGATCCTGACTAATGGTGGCTCCCATGTGTGACAGAGTAGAGCTGTATGCACGCCATCAGATTTTCAGTGGTTGTTTCTTTGGAAATAGATCACCAGGCTTTTCTTCTGAGATACCACTAACTCAGAACCAAACCCACTGCCATCGAGTTGATTCCGACACATAGCAAACCTATAAGACAGAGTAGAACTGCTCCACAGAATTTCCAAGGAGCGCCTGGCAGACTTGAGCTGCTGACCTTTTGGTTAGCAGATGTAGCCCTTAACCACTACACCACCAAGATTTCCTGGGTACCACTGGGTGAACTCAAATCTCCAATCTTTTGGTTAGCAGCCAAGTGCACTAACCGTGTGTACCACACAGGGATTCCACTTACTGGTATTACTCTCAGCTTTGTATTCCCTCTTCTTGATTTTTTTCCTTTATCCCAATTCCTTTCTCTGCTTTCCTTTGCTCTTTCATCATCTGCCTTGAATCTACCCTTCTGCTATCCTTATATTTATTCATAATTCATTCATTCATTCAACATCCATTTCTTGATACCTCCTGTTTGCCAGACCCAGTGTCAGGTGATGCTAGGGACACAGAGAGGAACCCAGGCCTGTGCCCTTCCTACCAGGAACTCTCAGCTTAGCGAAGAGGAAGAAGACTCCTAAAGAACTCAACACATGTCAGAAAGGGGTTATTTAGCACAGGGAGCTGTTGAACCTAGGAGGAAGAAATGGAGTCAACTTTGATGGAGGTGGGGGGTAGAGAGAGAGAGAGAGAAAGAGAGACAGTGTGTGTGTTTTCAGAGAAAGCTTCCTGGAAGAGCTGCCCCCTGAGCTACTGAAGGTAAGTATTCCATCAGTAAAGAGTGTGAGTGGAGAGATCCACAGCAAGAGCAAGGGCCTGGAGGTTGAGAGACTGACGGAAACTATCCCCCAAGAAGATAAGAAGGGTTCCCAAAGAGTGCGAGGAGGTGAACCTGAGTGGTAGGAGTAGGGGACTATAGGATGGAAGAAGGGAGTCAGATTGCATGACCCCTAGAAGAATACTCCATTCCACCAAGTGCTTCTTTTAACTTCAGCCACTCCATCTATCTCCAGAGCATTCCCTTCTCAGTGTGGAAAGAGATTGGGAACCCTCCACCTCTGCATAAGATTAGGATTGCCCCTAGTAGTGCATGTGTTAAGTGCTTGACTACTTGCTGAAAGGTCTGCAGTCCAAACCTATCAGCCACTGCTCTGAAGAAAGACATGCCCGTCTACTTTCTTAAAGATTTACAGGCCTGGAACCTTGTGGGGGAGTACTACTCTTTCCTAGCATTGCTACCCACTCCACCATAATGGATTTAGTTTGGGGTTATACACAGGTTGAGATTCCTGAGTTATACACAGGTTGAGATGCCCTGAGTGGCATGAAAGGTTACATGCTGGACTACTATCTGAAAGGTTGGCAGTTCACACCCACCTAGAGGCCCCTAGGAAGAAAAGCCTGTAGACCTGCTTCCAAATGTGACAGTCTTGAAAACCCTATGGAGAAGTTCTACTCTGACACACATGGGGGTCCATGAGTCAGAATGGACTCCACAGCAACTGACAACAACAACATGGTGGAATTAGGAGTTCCTGGGTCACCATGAATCAAAATTGACTAAGAGACGATAAGTTTTTTAGATGGTACAAATGGATAATGCATTTGACTACTAACTAACCCAAGGTTGACAACTGAAACCCACCAAAAGATCTGGCAATCTGCCTTGGAAAGATGACAGCCTTTACAATCCTATGGAGTAGTTCTCCTCAGACACACGTGGGGGTGACGTAAGTAAGCATTGACTCCACGGCATCTGGTTTGGTTCGTGCATGAGACAACAACCCCCATGAGGCACTGGGGCTGCTCTCCTCACAGTTTGTTTCAAAATTTCGTAAGGTCTCTTGGGAAATGTCTTCATCACCCTGTGGTTGTCTTCTTATGCGTTTTGTTTTCAGACTTGTCAACAAGTGCAGAAGGAAGAGCAACAACAACAAAACCCAAACCTGGTGCCCTCAAGTCAATTCTGACTCATAGTGACCCTAGAAGACAGAGTAGAACTGCTCTGTGGGGTTTCCAAGGACAGCACCTTGAATTCTAACTGCTGACCTTTCGGTTAGCAGCTGAACTCTTAACCACTAAAACACCAGGGTTTTCAGAGGTGTGGAGCACCTTGAAATTGTTGATATCAACACCCACTTTCTTATCAGTGCGGAGGAAAGAGAAGCCTAGAGAGGTTGTCACAGGACACAGGTCCTTGAGGCCTTCTAGTGAGTGCCTGAAAGTTTTAGCTCCTCCTTTTTTCTCTATATTTCGTTCAAGAATTGGGAAACTAAGATGAAAACCCAAATCCAAATGCTTGCTGTCAAGTTGATTCCGACTGGCGGTGACCTCATGTGTTTCAGAGTACAACTGTGCTCCATAGTGTTCTTAATGGCTGTGACCTTTCAAAAGTAGAATAGATTGCTAGTCTTTTCTTCCAAGGCACCTCTAGGTGGATTAGAACCTTAAATTTTACTGTCAATAGCCCAGCGCTTAACTGTTTTCTGTCCATCAGAGGCTAGCCAGGTCCTCCTGTTTCCCCTTCAGCCTAGAGGGAGATGGAGTCTGGGGAAAGGGAGGCTTTTTTTTCTCGCCAGGGGGCTGTCCCACCCGCCACTCTGAAGCCCCCACCATCATCCCCGCCCCCTCTAGGGTTGAAAAGAGGCGTCTGCGTGAAGATCAACCATTTCCCGGAGGACACAGACTACGATCACGACAGCGCGGAGTATCTGCTCCGTACGTGGGGGTCCCGGGCTGAGAGGGGACCTGCAAGTCCTGAAGGAGGGATAGAGGCCGGAGAGGCGGGGTGGACCTCAGCACACGGATTGACACATAGAGTATCATCGCAGCCAATTGAACTGCAGACCCTCAGATCCTCTGCTTCACGATTGGCTCAGCAGTTCCTCTCCTGCCCCTTTCTTTCATCTTGGGGCGGGCTGAGGGGGATGCTAGGTGCCGATTGGCCATCTGCCCGTTTGGCGGGCCCGGTAATTCTGGGTTGTGATTGGTTGCGAATTTGGGCTTGGGCGGGGTCTCTGCGCCGGGGGCTGTGGGACAATCTGCAGCTGGGAGTGGCCACTCGCTGGAGCTGGCTGTTACAGCCTGCGCTGCGATTGGTAACTGCCGCGGCAACGTGGTAAAGCCTGAATTATGTATGATTGGCTGCTGCTTTAGCCAGCTCCAGATACGGCAAAATCTGGTTGCCTGGTCTTTTGGCGGTGACTGGAAAGGGTTGCAGAAGGAGAAGGGGCGAAGAGATGGAAAGATAGAAAAATACACGTATGTATGTAGCTATCTACGTGTACTTAGAGAAACTAGAAAAAAGGCAGGGAAAGAAGACGGGAGAACGAGAAACTAAAGAGATAGAGGAAAAATAGAGAGAGAGAGTAGAAAAACGAGGAGACAAATACCTAGAAAGTCAGACAGAAAAGGGAGAGGAAGACGGAAGGATAGAGAGACAGGAGAAAAGTTTTATACAGAAACAGTGAAAGAAGAGCGAGAGATAGCTAGAGAAAACTAGACACAAAAGGGGGAAGACGAATTGAGAGTGAGAGATTTGATAGAAAGAGATGGGCAGATGAGAGGAAGGGGAGGAAGACGTATGAGAAAGTGAAATAGGATAATCATCTAGAGAAAGAGAGAAGTTCAGAGAGAAAACAGAGAGGAAGAGTGATTTACGCAGAGAGGAAGGAAAAACTCCCAGGAGCCAGAAAATGAACCGAAAAAGAAAAGGGCAGAGAGAAACAGGGAGGGTAAATCAGATGAAGAAATAAGGAACATTTAAAAAGAGGAGAGAGAATGGGTGGGGGTGGGAGAAAGGACAGACAAAAACTAGAACCGAACCACAAAAGGAGAATGAGAGAAGCAGCCAGAGAGGCAGGTGGACGATAGCGCGCTGGAGGCGCAGCGCGTTGGTGCGCACCGCTCCCTCTCCCTCCTCCCCGCAGGAGTCGTCCGGGCCTCTAGCATCTTTCCCATCCTCAGCGCCATCCTCCTGCTGCTCGGAGGCGTGTGTGTGGCCGCCTCCCGAGTCTACAAATCCAAGAGGAACATCATTCTGGGCGCGGGGATCCTGTTCGTTGCAGCAGGTGAGAGGCGGAGGGAGGGGGCGGTAGGATGGGATGGCCCTTTTGCGGCGCGCGCGCGCGTGTGCGGATGTGTGTCCATGTGTATACATATATAAGTGTGTATCTGCATGCGAAGCGACTCTGTCCCGGGCAGCCCCTGAGGTCCAGAGCCTTCCTAGCCTTTTCCCAAGCTCCACCGCTGGGCAAGGTAGGTGTAGACTTGGCGCTGTTCTCCAGAGGAGTAAATGAAGCACCCACAGGTTTCTGGAGCGTCATCAAGAACGCTGGGCGATTCGTTTCCAAAGTAGGGGAGGAGCTTGGGGGAGGGGGATGGGACCTTGGGATAGAAATATAGGGTCTTGGAGCTAGAGGGCAGGGCAGGACATCAGAGGGCGAGGTCGTGAGAAGTAGAAAGTGATTTAGACGCAGGAGAGAAGCCTGCCTTACTCAGAGAGAGCAACTTCGGAGATTCTGGGGGATCCAAGGAGGGGCAGGTCCTAGGAGCCATTCATGGATAGGGACTGGGGAAAACGGACCTGGGGCAGGGAGACTAGATGGGCCTGGGTCTGCTGCCCACTGAGGAGGAGAGGCTAGAAACACAGGAGCAAGACCTGGCAAGTTCAAAGCCACTAAAGGCATAAAGAGGTAACTTGGCTACTCAAGAGACTGGACTGAAGCCAGAAGGCAGGACTTCACCAAGTGAAGAGTTAGGGTCTAGATTAGCCAGAACTGCCAGAATTAAAAAAGGAGGCCTGGTAGTGCAGTGGCTAAAGCTCTCGGTTTCTAACCAAAAGTTTGACTATTGAAACTCATCAGCCTCTCTGGGGGAGACGGATATGGCATTTCGCTTCCGCACGAGGTTACATCTTTGGAACCCCTGTATCGAACAGTTCTACTTCTCCCGATACGGCTGCTATGAGTCGGAATCGGCTCGAAGGCAACAAGTTTGGGAAACTCTAAGATACAGAAGTTTTTGGAGGGGCAGAATCTAGGGGAGAAGAAGAAGAATTTTGGGAGATCCCCCCGGGAATGAACCTTGGAGAATCTGAAAGGCGGGGCTAGTCAGACCCAGCGCAGGGGTCAGGGAGCCTGACGTGGACCTGGACCTGCAGAGGTTGGAGGGTCTGGCAAACTGGAGGCCAGGTATAGACTAGAAGAGTGTAGGTTTGGGGCAAGGGCTTGCAAATATAAGAGCGAATTTTAGACCACCGGAGGGAAGGTCTAGACTAGATGCCCAGTCAAGGAGTACAGCATGAAAGGAAGGTTTAGATCAGCAAAAGGCAGAACCTGAACAGTCAGACAGGGATTAGTGCATTAACAGAGTTTGAAGGAGCAGTAGAGAAAGAGAGAGAGAATAACATTAAAGAACCAAAAACCCAAACCAAAACTGGTGCCATCGAGTCCATGCCAACTCATAGCAACCCTATAGGTTGGAGTTAAATCAGGCAGGGAGGGACCTAGAGGCCCAGGCTAGGGTCTTACATCCAAAGCAGAGTTTAGACGAACTAAGGTGAGTCTTGAGCTAAGCCAGGGCCTGCACCATCCTTTGGAAGGGCCCGGACCAGTTAGGGAAACCTTGGTGGCATAGTGGTTATGTGCTAGTGCTGCTAACCGAAAGATTAGCAGTTCGAATCCACCAGGAGCTCCTTGGGAACTCTATAGAGCAATTCTACTCTGACCTCTAGGGTCACTATAAATCTAATCCATTCGACTGCAGTAGGTTTGGCTGTTGGGTTTGGATCAAATGGGTCAGGTCTCCAGACCCCAGAGTCTTTTATACACCACCTGGGGCAGGACCTGGATCATCTAGGGTGGTCTGGGTCGTTTGGGGAGGAGCCTGTATCACTTGAGGGGGAGCCTGGAGGCCCAAGTCGGGTTCCTTCTCTGAAGGCACAGTTTACACCATCAGGGACTGGACCTCTACCGTCAGGGGTGGAGCCTGTATCATCAGAGGTGGAGCCTGAGCCATTAGGGGCGGGGCCTTACCGTCAGAGGCGGAGCCTGGACCATCAGAGCAGGGCCTGGACCAGCTGAGAAGAGTCCCGAGCTAGCCGGGGGGCAGGTCCAGACCAGATAGGAAGGAGTTTAGACCCCTTGAGGCAGACCTAGATCATCTGGGAGCAGGGCTTGGACCACCTGCAGTAGAGTTTAGACAGGGTGGGTGTTCCGTAGACCATTTGGAGAGGTGCTAGACCGCCTGAGGGGAGATCTGGAGGCCCAAGCCAGGATGATTCATCAAAGGCAGACTTTATACCTTCTAGGGCGGTGGCTGGATCAGATGGGGAGGAGTTCAGGCTAGTGGGGCAGGGCTTGGACCATCCAGGGTCGGTCTGGACTTGAGAGGGACCATCTGGGAGTCTTGAACCAGCTAGGGCAGAGTTTAGACCACTTAGGGTGGAGTTTACACCACATGGGGCAGGGCCTGGGCCAGCTGAGGCAGAGTTTAGACTGCTTTGGACGGGGTTAGATCGCCTGGGACCGGACCTGGACTTTCCAGGTGGGCGGGAGGGCTCCCCCAGGGCGAGGACGGGGCGGGGGCCGGGGGTGGCCTCGAGGCTCCCGTCTGCCCGTCCCCGCCCAGGCCTGAGCAACATCATCGGCGTGATCGTGTACATCTCGGCGAACGCGGGCGAGCCGGGCCCGAAGCGAGATGAGGAGAAGAAGAATCACTACTCGTACGGCTGGTCCTTCTATTTCGGCGGGCTGTCATTCATCCTGGCCGAGGTGATCGGCGTGCTGGCCGTCAACATCTACATCGAACGCAGCCGAGAGGCGCACTGCCAGTCTCGCTCGGACCTGCTCAAGGCCGGCGGGGGCGCGGGCGGCAGTGGCGGGAGCGGCCCCTCGGCCATCCTCCGTCTGCCCAGTTACCGCTTCCGCTACCGCCGCCGCTCCCGCTCTAGCTCCCGCTCCAGCGAGCCGTCGCCGTCGCGGGACGCGTCTCCCGGCGGCCCCGGGGGCCCGGGCTTCGCCTCCACGGACATCTCCATGTACACGCTCAGCCGCGACCCGTCCAAGGGCAGCGTGGCCGCGGGGCTAGCGAGTGCCGGCGGCGGCGGCGGCGGCGGCGGCGGCGGGGGCGCGGGAGCGTACGGCGGGGCTCCGGGAAGCACCGGGGGCGCGGCGGGGGGAGCTGGAGGCGAGAGGGACCGCGGGGGTGCGGCCAGCTTCCTCACGCTGCACAACGCCTTCCCCAAGGAGGGGGCCGGTGGCGTCACAGTCACGGTCACCGGGCCGCCTTCTGCGCCCGCGCCGCCGGCTCCCCCAGCCGCTCCCGCCCCTGGGACTCTGGCTAAAGAGGCTGCCGCCTCCAACACCAACACGCTCAACAGGAAAACCACGCCGGTGTAGGGGCGTGAGCGCGGGGAGACGTGGGGGTGCGTGTCCGGGGCGCGTGCGCGGGCGCGCGCGCAACAGGGCTGTCGGGGGCGCCCCCCCGTGAGCGCGCTGGAGACTGCTGGGCCTTCACACCCACCCCGCGCCCCACTCCCCTGGTCACCCCGTCACCTGCCCTCCGAAACAGGGACCCGGAAGGTTAGGGCAGGGAAGGGGAGGTGAGGAAGGAGCCTCGTGTTTTATTTTTTTGTGGGACTGGGGGGGAGGGGGGAGGGCTGTGGTGTTTTTTGCAGTTTTGAGATGTTTTCTTTTTCATGTTTTGCTGTGTGCATGTGGGGGCGGGGCGGGGGGTGGAGGGAGGGACTCCCAGCCCAGCCCAACTCTCGGAGAAGGATCTATCATGCTCCAATATATAGTCATACCTACAAATTATATATATGTGTATATATATATACATATATGTGTATATATATTTATGTGTATATATATATATATATGCGCTCTGTATAAAGAGAAGGAAGAGGGAAAGGCAAAAAAATGAGGAGAGGTGCGATCACACCCAAGAGAGGAGTACTTTTGGAAACTCGTGCATTTGTTTACTTTCATTTATTTATTCGTGACTCTGCAAGGATTTGCTTAACACCTGCTAGGTACTGAGGAAGGCACTGAGGATGGTACGTAAAAGAAACAGGCACAGAAAGGGACTCATTCATTCATTGTTGTTATGTACAGTGGCGTCAGCTCTGACTCGTGACCAACTTGCGTATCAACATAAGTCGCCCAGTCCTGCACCATCCTCACAGTCATTCCCATTGTCGCAGTCACTGTGTCAACCCATCCTGTTGAAATCCTTCCTCATTTTCACTGACCCTCTACTTTAGGAAGCATCGTGTCCTTCTCTAGCGATTGGTTCCCTCCTGACGACGTGTCCAAAGTAATCCTCACTTTGCCATCCTCACTCCTAAGGAGCATTCTGACTGTACTTTCTCCAAGACAGGTTTATTCATTCTTCTGACAGCCCAGGTGTATTTGATATTCTTGGCCAACACCACATTTATTCACTCATTACTGGTGATTTATTGAGCATTTAAGTGAGAGATCAAGTACTGAATGTTGAGCATACAGAAGGGGCAAAGACAGTGTCCCTGCTATTGTCATAGAGGTTACATCTTATGCGTGAGACAGACACCAGTCAAATATTCACATACATAAACAGTAAGTTACAGCTGGCATAGGAGCCCTGGTAGCACACTAATTAAACTCTCCACTGCTGGGCAAAAGGTGAAGTCGGTGATTTGAACCCATCCAGTGGCTCTGGCTTACAGCCAAGAAAACCCCATGGGGCAGTTGTACTGTCACATGGGTCTCTGTGTGTCTGCATCAACCTGATGGCTCCCAACAACAAAACAATACAAATTGCTCCATAGGGGGTGGGGGAGGGGCTTAATCGAGCTTCAGGAGTCTTGGTAGTGCAGTAGTTAAGTGCTCAGCTGCTAAGTGGCAGTTTGAACCCACCAGCTGTTCCATGAAAGAAAGGTAGTGCAGTCTGCTTCCACAAAGATTACAGTCTTGGAAATCCTATGGGGCAGTTCCACTCCATCCCATAGGGTAGCTATGAGGTGGAATTGACTTGATGGCAGTGGGTATGGGTTTTTGAACCCAGTTTCAGAGGAAGAGATATTTTAGTCAACACAGCAAAGGATGACAAAGAGCCAACCAGCTGACACTGAGTGGTGGGCAGGGGAAGGAGAGGAAGAACTCTTAAACAGAAACGACAAAGGTCCTGAGGTAGGAAGGTGCCTACAGAGGTGGCGGAGGTGTAGTTGGTGACGGGGAGGTGGAGCAAGACTCAGCTGGAGACGTGGGCATGATCAGGTTGTTCAGTGGCCTGTAGGTTAGGCAAGAAGTTTAGATTTTATTGTAAGGGTGGGAGGGAGCCACAGAATGTCTTTAAGGATGAACGGTGTGTGAATGGTGAACACAGAAAGACAAACTCAGAGAAGAGTGAGAGGCTGAAAGGAGCTAGAATAACTGCTCTTGACACCTGCTCCAGTGGGAGGAAGCCCGTAAGTACACAAACACTGAAATGCAGCCATAGTGTCTGAAGTACTGGGACTCGGAGACTTGTGTGTTTCAGTCATTCATTAATTCAGTCCCCCACTCACTGACATTTTGAACATCTGCCAGTCTACCAGGCCAAAAACCATACCCTCTGCTGTCGAGTCGACAGTGACTCATGGCAGCCTCACGTGTGTCAGAGCTAGACTGTGCTCTACAGGATTTTCAATGGCTGTGATCTTTTGGAAGTAACACGTGACTTCTAGGTTTGTTTGACAACCATGCTCTTCCCCTTGTTGAAGCATTTTCCAAAGCTGATGTGCTAATAATTTTTATAGCAACATGTAAAAAAAAATCAAGACAGTGATGTTTATGAAAATAGTGAAAGGAGGGCACAGTGGTCTAGCAAATGTAGAAGGCATGTGTTGGTTGCATAAAAATGCAGTAGAGTGCCAGGCCTTTCTATCGAGGCTCCTCTGGGTGGACTTTAACCACCAATATTTTGGTTAGCAGCTGAGCACTTAACTGTTTGCACTATCCAGAGACTCCCAGTGTACCAGTTAGTAGGTTAGAACCTGCGATCCCAGGGGTGAAAATGACCCTTTTCCTGCTGTCTAAGGAGCTTAGATTGCAATTGTCAGATGTGTTGAAGCACAACACAGGCAGTGCGATCAAGGCTGTAATCAATAACCAAAAAACAAACAACAACACCTTCCCCAAGTCAGTTCTGACTCATGTCAAACCCATGTGTTACAGAATAGAAGTGTTCCAATGGTTTTTTTTTTTTTTTTTTTTGACTGTGATCTTTATAGAAACAGAGCCACCGGGTGGGCTCCAACTACCAACCTTTAGGTTGGTAGCCAATTGAAAAACCACTTGAACCACAAAGGCACCCTGGAACACAAAAGGCAGGGTGACCCATCTGCCAGGAATGGGCAGTACTTGAGGGGAAACTTCATAGAGAACATGGTGTCCAATCTGGTTTTACAAGGATGAGTAGGAGTTGGCAGGTGGAAAAGGGGGTGAGGAAGACACTCAGGGCCAACCAACAGCTTGGGCAAAGGCCTGGAGTGGGGAAAAAGCACTGCATATTGGGAAGGGTGATAATAGCTCCAAGATGCAGAAGTACAGGGTGGGAGTGAGGCCAAAGAGGCAGAGAAAAGCCAGAGTCTAAAGGTCCTTGAGTTCCAGGCTGAGGGAGTGGAATTATTCAAAGGTCAGCAGAGAGCCACAGGGAGCTTGGACTAGGGGAGAGCAAATGCAGGTGTTAGAAAGAGCTGCCTGGAGTCTGGGGAAGGGATGAACTGGAGGATGATGCTGCGGGGTGCATGAGAGAGGATAAGAGTTGAATTGTGGTAATGGGAGCCATGGTGGCAGAGAAGATGATGCATTTGAAGGTCTTTCAGAAGGCAGTAATATCTGTTGACATCTGTGTGGCACACTCTGCTTGGCAATGCTTGGAAGGCAGAGATGACACGGGCCTGCCCTACCCTCTCAGGGTACCCTGTCTAGTGGAAAGACAGACATACAGACAGTGTAAGGGAGGAAGAGGTTAGCCAAAGGCTGCTCAAGGCTTTATCCTGAAACTGTGTATGGGGGCGGGGTAGCAGCATCGAGGGGTATCAAGAGGAAGAAATGGATCAGGATGGAATGTTAGGAATTTCCACCAGAACCAGGGACGATGGACTAGAAAGAGGGTGACTCAAAGTCAAGAGAATTTGGAAGAATTTAGTTACAGGGGAAAATGTTGAAAAATGTAGGCAAGGCATACAGTTAGCAAGATGTAGAAGAACTTCTTATATTGTTAGCTGCCATCTAGTTGCACTCTGCCCCCCACCTTCATTTATGATGACATCATGCACAATGGGAGAAAACGCTGCCTGGTCCTGTACCATCTCCATGATTGGCTGGATTGGACCATGTTTTTCATGGGCTAGTTTTGGAGGTAGATTTCCAGGCTGTCTTTCTAGTCCTTCTTAGTCTGAAAATTCCACTGAAACCTGTTCACAATCATGACCACCTCCACTGACAGATGAACGGTGACTATGTTTGAAGAATTGAACTCAAGTCCCCCACTTGGGAGGTGAGAAGTCTACCATTGACTCACCGATGAGAAATGGAGAGAAGTTGATGCAAAAGAGACAAATTTGGTGATGGTGGATTTCTTTGATGGAGGAGGAAGGTTGAGTTGGCTAAAAGATAAGTCAACTCTAGAGTGAAAGGCCAACCATAGAACAAGAAAAAGGGTGACCGGTGGGCAGGAGGAGAAGAGAGTTAGGAGTAGAGTGAGCACAGAGGACATCAAAGCTGGGGGAAGGGGGTGGGCAGTCACAGAAACAGAGATAAGATCAAAGACACCTCACAGGTGGAGAGAAGACAGAAGAGAGATTGACAAAGATGTACAAATCAGTGAAGTCTATGAGACAACTAGCATACGTACACAGATCATAGAGGAAGAAGTCAGTAATGGAGAAAGATTCAGAAATGTATACAGAAAAAAATCAGAAGAGTGATTTTTTTACCCGCTATTCAAGAAATATCAGTTGAGTGCCTCCTTTCCCAGCAGTGTATTGCCCAACACAGACCAGTTCTACTCTAACATATGGTGACATTGTGAGTCAGAATCAACTTGACTTCAACTGACAACAACAAGATAACGCTGGAAGATGAGTCACCAGATTGGAAGACGTTACAAAGTGGCTGCAGCAGTGGCTCAAACGTGCCAACCACCACGAAGATGGTGAAGGACTAGGCAACTTTTGCTGTGTGGGGGATTGCTATGAGCTGGAGCAGACTCACTGACAACAACCACCTATCCTAGACCCAGCTGAGATCAAAGAAATATAATAGTGAACAGACAAACAAAAGTCTTGCTCTTCTGGTATTCATACCTGTGAAGAGACAAATACAACAAAGCAACTGTGGCCCCTGATAAGAACTTTAAAAATTAAACAGATGTTATAAACAGGGTGACTTTGGATAGGGTGGGCAGAGAAGACCTTACTGAAGAGTAATATTTGAACAAAGATGTGAAGTAGGCTTGTAGAATTTGGGGACAAGCATTCCAGCAGACAAACACAGCCACAAAGACTCTCAGGTAGAATAAGTTTTTCGTGAATTCTGTGGGGTGAACCACGGAGAAGTGGCAGAGGCTAGGGGATGGGGTCAGAATCTGAGACTAGGGGCTGATCAAGCAGGGCTTTGAATGTTCTTCAAGACCTCTAATGGAAAGCCATTAGAGGGTTGTGAACCCAACAGTGTTGTGATTCTTTTGAAACAAAACCCAGAATCATAGTACTGTGTCGAGGATGGATTTTAGGAGCCAAAAGTTGAAGCAAGGAGACAGGGGAATTCTTGGCAGTTATCCAGTCAGCGGTGATGGTGGCTTTGAGCAGGGTGGGGATGCCGGTGGGGATGCAGAGAAATGGAAGGACCAGGAGGTGTGGTGAACTGAATGTAGTTGGGGGATGGAATGGGAAACCAAGGTAAGGTAGAGAGCGGAGGTCTTTGAACTGGGTGTGAGCAACTTTAATGACTGCTCTGGCATATTGCCAAGAAGAGAAAAATTGGAAGAAATACAGTTTGGGTGGAAGGGATCAAGAAGTCTCCTTTGGATATGCCAAATTGGAAATGGCTGTAAGAAATCCCAATAGGGTATCAAGTCACAAGTTGGATAGTGAGTCAGAAGCTTGGGGAAGAGGTCAGAGCTAGAAATACGAGTCTTGGAAACATCAGCATACAGAAGACGTTTAAAGCCTTGGGACTGGATGAGAGGACTCGGAAGGCTGCATGTGGATAGAAAAGATGACCCTGGCCAGAGCTTGGGGCTACCTACATCTGGGAGAGAAGAGGGTCTAGTAAAGGGAACCAGAAGGAGTAACTACAAGGTAGGCAGAAAACCAGAAGAATCACAGAGATCAAAAGAATAAAATATTTCAAGAAACAGTAGAAACAGCTATGCTGTCAGCTGCTGAGAGTTAGAGGAAGATCAAGGGAAACAAAGTGAACATCAGGTTTGATAACACCTGTGTGGTCAATAACTTCAGTGAGAGGTCACTTTAGTATACCCTTGGGGACTTTAGTAGGCCAGGACGGTGGTGGGGAGAGAATGGAGGAGGCAGGATGGAAGAGTCCAGGCTAACATGGAAGGGAGAGAAATGGACACTTGCAGGTGAAAATGCACCCTGAGGTTGTCAGTTGCTGTAGAGTTGACTGTGACTCACGTTCACCTTACATACATGATAGAATGAAACACTGACTGGTTGACCGTCATCTTCATGATGTTTGAGTCCATTGTTTTGGCTACATGCTGAAATTAGAGAGCTATTATGGCAGGCAAGATTGAGAAAGATGGGGAGACCCAAGCCCAGGAGGAAACTCAGATTCAGGATGTGGGGCAGGAGCTTTGTTGGGAGATGTGGCAACTGCTTTGGGTGTTTGCTGCTGTCCACATCTGTCATACTTCTGGGATAACCCTCTGGATCCTGCCAAGACCTGGGAACCCCAGTAATGAAAAGGAGAAGAACAAAGTTAAACATGCATTCATTGGACAAATATTTCCTGAGGTGTTCCAGGTGCCAGGCTCTATAGCCTCAGAGCTATATCCATCCCAGTCTCTGTCCTTGGAGATAAATATATGGTTAGAATACAAAGGGAGAAGTGCACTAATAGGGGCCACATAGACGTTGAGGAAACATAGCAGGTACCTCACTTGGCTTGGGAGTGGTGTCTGCGGGTCAGCATCTCCATCCATCCATCCACCCATCCACCCACTCATCCACCCGCCCACCCGCCCACCCATCCACCCATCCATCCGTCCATCCATCTGCCTGTTGGTCCATCCGTCCGTCTGTCCATTCACCCATCTGTCCATCCATTCATCCATCCATCTGCCCATACACCCACCCACCCACCCACCCACCCACCCATCCATCCATCCATCCATCCATCCATCCATCCATCCATCCATCCATCCATCCATCCATCCATCCATCCATCCATCCATCCATCCATCCATCCATCCATCCATCCATCCATCCATCCATCCATCCATCCATCCATCCATCCATCCATCCATCCATCCATCCATCCATCCATCCATCCATCCATCCATCCATCCACCCCTTCACCTAATGTACATTTCCCAAGTCCTCCTGTGTACCTGGGCCCTCGGCTGGGCAATGCTGAGGACACGGAGATGCGTTCTTCCTGTCCCTGCCCCCTGCTCTGGGCTGGCAGGAGAGCTGGACACAGATGCAAATGCTCACAACCCAGGGCCATGTGTGCTTTGGTGAAAGCATCCAGAGCTGGGGAGATAGAGAGGGCTAGGATGCTCTGGAGCCCTGGCCAAGCAGTTCACCAGGCCTGGCTGGAGCAGCCAGTCAAGACTAAGGAGTTGGTGACAGGTGGTCCTACCTGGGCCATCCACAGAAGGGCTGAGGGAGGGGGTGAGGGGTTGCAGATCAGGCCCTGCTGCCATGCCACACGGCTGTCCTGGTCCCTGCCATTGAGGGGACTGGAACTGCATGGAAGGTCCCCCAGAGGCGCCCAGTCTAATAAACTCGATGAAGAGGATGGCTCCTGTGGTTCCCTGCTCCACAATGAGGCCGTGCTTGGTTGCCCCTCTACCCCAACATGGGATTGAGCCACCTTCCCCTGTTCCTCAGATCTGGGAGGTGTCCCAGCTCTCTCCTCCTTGAGACCCAGAAACCTGAGGCCCTGATCCCCTGCCCTCTCAAATGGGGGAGACCAGGACCCCAGTTCTCCTCCTCCAGACACAGGAGTCCATCCTCCCTCAGACACAGGAGTCCAGGCCCCAGCCTCCTCCTGCTTCAGATTCAAGAGCACAGGCCTCCAACCTTCTCTCCCCAGGATCTGGGAGTCTATGTCCTCAGCACCCCGTCTCCTTCATGGACTCAGTTTTCCCAGGCCTGAGCCTCTTCTGCCCCTCCACAGCCCTAGCTCTTCCTTTTCTCTGCACCCAACTTCCCAGGCTGGCCTGATGCAGACTTGGAATCCTGGCTCCCCGTGCTGTCCCCTTTGCCACCTCAAATATCCTAGAGTGTGGAGCCTGCAACCCAGCCTTCTGAGAAGTAGAATTCCCTGCAGGCGGCAGCCCCTCCAGGACCGGCCCCCTGCCCCGCCTCCCCGCGGAGCTTCCCTTATCCCCCCTCCCGCGTCCCCTTAAAATACCCGGGATCCCTATGGCAACAGGCGTCGGGCGACAGGTGCGGGTGTTATTTACGGGTCGCGCCCAAAATAGCCCCAGAGGGTAGGGATGGGTGAGTAGGGGCGAGGCCCGGGTGCGCCAGGCGGCGGTGGCAGCGGAGCCCGACGGTCGGAAGCGGCGTGGAGCTGGGGTCGGCGCGGCCCAGGCAGGAGATCAAGGGTCCCCGGCCCAGGAGGCGCGGGTGGGCGCCCGAGGGGGGCCCTGGCTTGGAGCCGAGCCTGGCGCTGGCCTGGCTAGTTATGCCCTGGAAGCCAGGGGGAGGGGGTGGAGTGAGCCCAAAGAAAATCCCAGTCCCTTCCGGGTTCCAGTTGTCCTTTGAACCCTGGGGATACCGTGTTCCTGTTTTTCTGAGCCAAAGTGGGGATTCAGCCCCTTCGTCTGAGCCCAAGGGGGATCCCGGGTCCGTTTTCTCAACCCCAATTCCCTTTTCGTGGTCACCACTGTCTGTCAGCCACCAGTCCCCTTTCCTGGCCCCAGTAGAGAACTTGACTTCTTTTGTCTGAATGACGGGGGCCACTTACACCCACTTTTCCTAAATTCTGGTGTGTTCCCAGGGACTCCAACCCCCTCTTCTCTGAACCCCACCGGTTTCTCTTCTAGGAATCCTGGGGAATCACGTTACTTTTCTGCCACCCAGAGACCTCCCCTTCTTTGCTTTCTTGGGAACCCCAGTTTTTAATTCTGAATCCCTTAGAAGACCCAACGCTTCCTCCCTCGGACTCTGAGCCCAGGGGAGCCTTGCCTCATCTTCTCTCAAACACACAGAGGAACTTGGCTTCTCTTCCTGGGTACCCCAAACTTGGAGCCCTAGTGGTATGCTCAGACCCTTACCCCCAGGAAACTCAATTTCCCTTTTTGGGTCTTTTCAGTGGGGAGCCCCCAAACAGACCCTCAGCACTTCAACTGCACTTGGGCTGCCTCTTGGGTACCCAAGTTCCCTCCCTCCCTGAGCCTTGGGGGAAACTAGCTTTTCCTCTGTGCCTTTTTTTTTTTTTTTGCTGAGTTCCTGGGTGGCCTCCCAGCCCCTTCTCTGATTCTCAGAGGGTCCCCGGTCAGTGGAGCTTATTTTTTTCTCTCAGAGGTGACCTCTACTGGGCCATTTGAAGAACCTAGTACCTTTCCTGTAAGTACCAGGGAGGACACCATCTCTGTTTTCCATAACCCAGTGGAAACTGAGCCCCTTGCCCCCTTCAAGGCCCCAAGCAGCCCCCACAGCCCAACCAGGAGCCCTCAGCTCTGTCTCCTTTGAACTTTGAACGGCCACCAAGATGATGATGTGGTCCAATTTCTTCATGCAAGAGGAGAACTGGCGGCGTGGGGCGGCTGGCCGGCGGCGGGCCCGTGAGCAGCAGGGTGCCAGGATGACCCCGGAGCTCGAGGGGAAGATCAAGCTGGCACTGTTGCTGGTCACCGTGGGTGTCACACTGGCTGTGCTGGCCGTGGGCACTGAGTTCTGGGTGGAACTCAACACCTACAAGGCCAATGACAGTGCCATCTGCAACGCTGCCCACCTGGGACTGTGGAAGGTGTGTACCAAGCGCCTGTGGCAGGCTGACGTGCCCACTGGCAGGGACACCTGTGGCCCCGCAGAACTGCCTGGAGGTGAGCAGCCATTGCCCCAAGTCCAGACCTAAAGGCCACAGACAGTAAAGGGGAGGGTCTGTGCTTGAGGAAACTGGGACCCAGCCAGAGCTGGAGCCCCAAGGAGAGAGCTGGTGGTACCTTGAGGCACAGCCTGTGCCCACAAGGAGAGCTTGAGCTTCAAAAACTTGATCTGACTGTAGTCAGATCAACCTGTGCACAAGCTGTGCAGAGAAAGACTGTACCCCAAGATGTAGTCTATGTCCCTAACTGGCTTATGCCTGTGGGACCTGAGCTTCTATATAATGTGTGCTTAGAGCTTGTCCTCCAGTTGGAGCTTGCACCCCCAGACCAACCTGCACCCTAAATCAGCCTGTACCCCCTGACTAGCTGGTACTCTAAGTTGGCCTGTATTCTAAATCAGCCTGTACTTCCAGACCAGCCTGTGCCTGCAGACCACTCTATACCTCCAGTTATAGCCTGTACCCTCTGACCGGCTTGAATCCCCAAACCAGCCCATGCCCCCAGACCAGCCGGTACCTTAGACCAGCCAATACTCTCAGACTAGTCCATGCCCCAGATCAGCCTGTATTCCCAGACCAGCTGTCCCCAGACTACTGTGTAACTCCAGAGTAGCCTATGCCCCTAGGCCAGCCTGTGCCTCGAGACCACCTTCAGACCCTTGAGTTCCTGTGCTCCAGAATGGCCTGTATTCCCATAGAGCCTGTGTCCCTACAGAAACCTAGTACCTCCACACTTAGTCTGCTCCCCCTGAGACAGCTTGTGCCCCTGGGCCGCTCTGTACCCCCAGACATCCTGTGTCCCCAGCTGTAGCCAGTACCCCTGGACGTCTCATGCCTCCCAGAAGAGCCTGCACTGAGACAGCTTGTGCCCTAGAGAAAGAGCTTGGGTTCGTGGTGTCAACTTGTTTTCCCACACTGCAGACAGCCTGCACTCTCATCCTGGGAGTCCTGGAGAGACAATTATTGACACCCACAAAGGAATTTCTGTTCCCCACCAAATGAAGCTCTCACCAGATGCCTTCCAACAGACCTCCGAGAACAGACGTCATGCCTGTCAGCCAGTATTCTTCACTCTGAGTCCCTCTCACTCTAAATGCCCAGATGACTTTCCAGCCCTTCTCTTTGTCTCTGATAGGCTCCACCACATCCCTCACTTGCCCACACGAGGCTCTTCCACCCTCATCCATGCCAGAGAGCTATCCCATACCTCTCACTGTCCTGACAGGGAACTCCATAACCCTTATATATACCAGTGGTACATTCCACACCCCTTAGCCACATAGCTGGTGTCTCACTTTGACCCAAGGAAAATATCTGATACCCCTCAGGGCTCATTCAGAATACCATATCCAATGAAACCTGTGAGAGATGGAACTTGACAGGACTGCGTTGTGTTTGTGGGTCTTGGAAGTTTTTTGCCTTTGACAGGGTGCAGTCTTACCACTTTTCTATCGGCCTCTATTAACCAAGAAAAAACCAAACTCAGTGCCGTCAAGTCAATTCCAACTCATGGCGACCCTGTAGGGCAGGGTAGAACTGCTCCCATAGAGTTTCCAAGGAAGCACCTGGCAGATTTGAACTGCTGACCTTTTGGTTAGCAGCCATAGCACTTAACCACTATGCCACTTAGTGGAAAATAATTGAGTTTTCCTTCTCTGACAGGCTTTCACTTTGCACAATATCCAGCTTTCGCAGGTTTTCTTGTGGTTGATCACTCTGATGAGTTCTACAGTGCTGTCTGCTTCCCCAAGGGATGCCCTGTGTTATCTGGCGCTACCAGTTGCTATTGAATCAATGTGTGCCAGAGTAACACTGTGCTTCACAGCTTTCAGTGACTGACTTTTAGGCAGTGGATAGCCAGGCCTTTCTTTTGAGGCACCTCTGGGTAGATCTGAACCTCAACCTTTCAGTTAACAGCGATGCATATGAGCTGTTCACACCACCCAGGGACTCTCCATTAAGGTGCCAACCAACCAACCAGTTACTGTTGAGTCAACTGTGACTCATGAAGTCTTACGTCTGTTAGAGTAGAACTGTATTCCACTGGGTTTTCAGTGCCTCAATTTTCAGAAGTAGATCACGAGGCCTTTATTCCAAAGGGCCTCTAGGTAGGCTCAAACTGCAGATGAGTGCATTAACCCCTTGCCCCGTCCGGGGCCCTAAAATCTCAGTAACTCTCAAAGAATGCCCCCTATTCTTCTGGGCTCCATAGGGTATTCCTCTTATCCTTCACATCTCCAGGTGTAACTTCTTACATCCCTGAGGTCCAAACTGGGATGTCCCAAACCCTGGATAGCAAAATGGAAAGCCAAGCACCCCTTGCTCTCTGTGATACCCACTTGGTGTCCAGATAGGACATCTGCAGAGGGCTATCTCTCACTATGTCCCAAGCAGGATATTCTCAAATGTTTGTACAGTGGGATGCTCCAATAATAAAAATAGCAGGTGCATATGTAGTGTTCAGCTCTATTCTAAGAACTTCACACACATTAACTCATTCAGCTTCACAGCAATCCTGTGAGTAAAAACCAGTTGCCATGGAGTTGACTGCAACTCATGGGGACCTCACATGTGTCAGAGTAGAATTGTGCTCCACAAGGTTTTGCTTTCTTTTTAATCGTGCTTTCAGTGAAAGTTTGCAGAGCAAATTAGTTTCTCATCAAACAATTAATACACAAATTGTTTGGTGACATTGATTGCTAACCCTGTGATGTGTCAACACTCTCTTCTTCTCAACCTTGGTTTCCTCATTTCCGTTTGTCCAGATTTCCTCTTCCCTCCTGCTTTCTTGTCCTTGCTCCTGGTCTGGTGTGTCCATTTAGTCTCATATACATGGTTAAACTACATGTGTTGATATTTATTTTATTGGCCTATTTAATCCATGGCTGATGGGCGAACTTCAGGTATTGCTTCAGCATTGAGTTAAAAAGGTATCTGGGGGCTATATTGTTGGGGTTTCTACATCTCTGTCAGACCACTAAATCTGTGTTTTTGTTGGTTGGTTGGTGAGTTTCAGTTTTGTTCTACATTTCTTTCTCCAGTTCGGTCGTGGACCCTCTATTGTGATCCCTGTCAGAGCAGCCAGTGGTGGTAGCTGGGTACCATCTAGTTCAGTTTACTCAGTCTGGTGGAGGTTGTGGTAGTTGTGGTCTATTAGTTCTTCGAAATACTCTTTCTCTGTGTCTATGATTTTGCTCATTCTCTCTTGCTCCACACAGGGTGAAACCAGTAGAGTGTCTTAGATGGTCATTTACAAGCTTTTAAGATCCTAGGCACTACTCAGAAAGTGAAATGTAGAACAATTTCCTTTATAAACCATGTTACGTCAGTTGAGCTAGACCATGAGCTAGACCCTGGAGGTTTGGATGTGTCTATCAATCTTCTAAGACTTTGACTTGGTTAAACTTGAAACTGTGCTGACGTTCTTAGTTTCGTGTACTGTGTTATTCTTCCCCAAAGATACCATTTGTCTACTGTTCAGCAGAAGCCAAAGCCACTGCTGTCACTTTGGCTACTGACTCATAGTGACCATCTAGGACAGAGTAGAACCAACCCATACAGTTTTAAGTAACATCTGGTGGATTTGAATGGCCAAACTTTTGGTTAGCAGATACAGCACTTAACCGCTATGCCACCAGCATTTATCTATCATCCAGTTAGAGTGTTTTTTTTCTCTCTTTACTGTCCCCTCCCTCTAACCATCAAAGATTGTTTCTTTCTTTGTATATATCTTTTCATGAGTTTTTATTATAGTAGTCTCATACAGTATTTGTCCTTTTGTGATTGACTTATTAATTCAGTATAATGCCCACCAGGTTCATCCATTCTGTGAGATGTTTTCCAGATTCATCATTGTTCTTTATTGTTACATGGTACTCCATTCCATTCATCTGCTGATGGGCATTTAGGTTGTTTCCATCTTTTAGTTACTGTGAATAATACTTCAGTGAACATGGGTGTGCGTATGTCTATTTGTGTGATGGCTCTTATTTCTTAAGGATATAATCCCAGGACAGAGATTGTTGGATAGGATGGTATTATTATTTCTAGCTTTGTAAGGAAGTGCCATACTGTTTTCCAAGTGGTTGTATCGTTTTACATTCTCAATAGCACTGCATAAGAATTCCAATCTCCATGTAGTCTCTTTAATATTTCTTTTCTTTTCTTTTTTCTTAAATTTGGGCCGGTAATGTCCAGGAGAGATGGTATCTCGTTGTAGTTTTGATTGCCTTTACTCTAATGGCTTTTGGAAACCCTGGTGGCATAGTGGTTAAGTGCTATGGTGGTTAAGTGCTGCTAACCAAAAGGTGAGCAATTTGAATCTCCCCAGCGCTCCTTGGAAACTCTATGGAGCAGTTCTACTCTGTCCTGTAGGGTTGCTATGAGTCAGAATTGACTCAGCAGCAGTGGGTTGGGTTTGGTTTTTAGTGGCTGAAGCATAACAAGTACGAGGCTGGCCAAAGAGCAGGCGGTGGTTTATACAGGTGTACGTTGGGTCACTATGAATCTTTGGAACCAAACGGATACCACTTAACAACAACAATGGCTAGTGATTGCAAACGTTTCCTCGTGTGTCTGTTAGTCTCCTGAATGTCTTCTTTGGTAAAGTGTTCATATCCTTTGCCCATGTTTTAATTAGATTATTGGTCTTTTTGTTGTAGGGGTGTTGGATTTTCTTATAGATTTTAGTGATTAGACCTTTGTCAGATTTGTCCTGGACAAATTTTTTTTCCCAGTCTATAGATTCTCTTTTTACTCTTTTGGTGAAGCCTTGAGCCTAAGTATTTAATTTTTAGAAGATTCCAGTTATGTAGCTTATCTTCTGGTGTTGATGTATTTTTATAGTTTGTATGTTATTTGTGCCGTATGTTAGGGCCTCCTGCACTGATCCTTTTTCTTTTCTATAATTTTTACTTATATTTTGGACTTAGATTTATTTTGAATTAGTTTTTGTGTATGATGTAATGTATGGGTCCTGTTTCATATTTTTTATAGATGAACATCCAATTTGCAAGAACCATGTATTAAAAAGAGTGTTTCCTCCACTGAATGGACTTGGGGCTTTTGTTGAAGATCAGGTGACCAGGGTACATTTATGCCTAGGTTCTCGATTCTGTTCCATTGGTCAGTGTGTCTATCACTGTACCTATACCAAGCTGTTTCGACCACAGTGGCTGTATAATAGGTTCTGAAGTAGTAAGAGGCTTCCAGCTTTGTTCTTCTTCAGTAATGTTATATTTATCTGAAGCTTCTTTTCTTTCTGTATAAAGTTAATAATTAGTGTTTAGTTAAGAATGCTGTTGATATTCGGATTGGGACTGCAGTGTATTTTTAGATTGCTTTTGGTTTACTGCTAACCACAAGGTCGGCAGTTCAAACCCACCAGGTGCTCTTTGAATACTCTGTGGGTCAGTTCTACCCTGGCCCCTAGGGTCGCCATGAGTCGGATCTGACTCGACAGCACTTGGCTTCGCTTGGTAGAATTGATATTTTTACAATATTGAACCTATTTATCCATGAGCATGCTATGTTTTTTCATTTATTTAGTTCTCTTTTGGTTTCTTGGAGCAGTGTTTTACAGTTTTCCTTGTATAGGTCTTTTATGTACCTAGTTAGATTTATTCCTATTTTATTTTATTTTTTAGGAACTGTTATAAATGGCATTGCTTTATTTATTTCCTTTTCATAGTTCTTTTTATATGTTTATAGGAATCCAACTGATTTTTGTGCATGTATCTAGTATTCTGCCACTCTGTTAAATCTTTCTGTTAGTTTTGGTAATTTTCTTGCAGAGTCTTTAGGTATAGTATCATATCATCCACAAGTACGGCTTGCTTTACTTCTTCCTTACCAACATGGATGCCTTTGTTTCTTTTTCTTGCCATATTGCTCTGGCTAAGGCTTTCAGCATGTCACGGATTGAATTGCCACTCCCCACCTCAAAAAAAGAATGTGTAGCTATTTGGCTGGGCCACGGTTTCCAGTGTTGTGTGATTGTCCTCCTTTCTGTGATTTTCTTATCCTGTAAATCCTAATCTCTGTCTGTGTTTAATAGGGTAAGATTGGATTATGTTAAAGAGGATTAGGATGGGAGTGTAATACCCTTGCTAAGGGAGTTTCCCTGGTGTGTGGCTCACACCATTTTTACCCTACAAGAGATAAAAGGAAAGGGAAGCAAGCAGACAGTCTGAGAATTTATACCATCAACAAAGCAGCACTTGGAGCAGAGCATGTCCTTCAGATATGAAATTCTTTCATGCAGATGCTCCCAGACTGGGGAAAGACTGATGCAGCACAAGGATTTTCCTCTAGAGCTGAAAGAGAGAAAAAGCCTTCACCTGGAGCTGATACCCTGAATTTTGACTTGCAGTCTACTAGACTGTGAGAGGATAAACTTTCCTTTCTTAAAACCGTCTGCTTGTGGTATTACCGTTATAGCAGCACTAGATAACTAAAACACAGCACAATGTCAAATAGGAGTGGTGATAAAGGGCATCCTTGTCTTAGTCCTGTTCTCAAGGGGAATGTTTTCAGCATTTCTGCATTTCTGAAGCTGAAAGAACTGAAGAAAAAAATTCATGCCTTGAGTTGCAGTAGTGAAGGATTCTACAAGGAAAATATTAAATTACTCAGGGGGCATCAAAAGAAGATGAAAGGAATACACAGGGTCATTATACCTGAAAGAACTGGTTGATGTTCAGCTGATGGTGCTGAAGGAAGAAGTCGAAGCTGCATTTAAAGCACTGGCAAAAAACAAGGATCCAGGAATTGCTGGAGTATCAATTACAAGATTTCAAAAAAACAGAGGCAGTGCTGGAAGTGCTCACTTGTCTATGTCAAGAAATTTGGAGAATATCTACCTGGCCAGCTGGCTGGAAGAGATCCATATTTATGCCCATTCCAAAGAAAGGTTATCTAACCAAATGTGGAAATTACTGAACAATATTATTAATATCACACACAAGTAAAATTCTGCTCAAGATCATTCAAAAGCAACTGCAACAGTATATTGACAAGAAACTGCCAGAAATTCAAGCTGGATTCCAAAGAGGATGTGGAACCAGAGATATCATTGTTGAGGTCAGATGAGTCTTGGCTAAAAGCAGAGAATACCAGAAAGATGTTTACGTGTGTCATTGACAATGCAAAAGCATTCAACTATGTGGATCATAACAAATTATGGCTAACATTGGGGAAAATGGGAATTCCAGAACACTTAATTGTGTTCTTAAGGAATCTCTGTATGGATCAAAAGGCAGTCATGTGAACAGAACAAGGGGACACTGCGTGGTTTAAAGTCAGGAAAGATGTGCGTCAGGGTTGCATCCTTTCTCCATACTTTTTCAACCTGTATGCCGAGCAAATAATCCGAGAGGCTGGATTGCACAAGGAAGAACAAGGCATCAGGATTGGAGGACGACTCATTAATGACCTGTGTTATGCAGACGAGACCACTTTACTTGCTAGAAGTGAAGAAGGTTTGAAACACTGATGAAGATCAAGGACCGCAGCTTTCAGTATGGATTATTCCTCAACATGAAGGAAACAAAACTTCACAACTGAGTCAATAAGCAACATTGTCGTAAATGGAGAAATGATTGAGGGTTTTAAGGATTTGATTTTACTTGGGTCCACAATCAACACCCATGGAAGCAGCAGTCAAGAAATCAAAAGATGCATTGTATTGGGAAAATCTACTGCAAAGGATCTCTTTAAAGTATGGAAAAGATGGCAACTTGAAGATTAAAATGTGCCTGACCCAAGCTATGGTATTTTCAGTTACATCGTATGCATGCAAAAGCTGGACAATGAACAAGGAAGACAGAAGAATAGATGCCTTTGAATTGTGGTGTTGGAGAAGAATGTTGAAAGTACCATGGACTGCCAAAAGAACAAACAGATCTCTTCTGAAAGAAGTACAACTAGAGGGCTCACTGGAAGCAAAGATGGCAAAACTGCATCTTACATACTTTGGACATGTTGTCAGGAAGGATCAGTCCCTGGAGAAGGACATCATGCTTGGTAGAGTGAAGGGTCAATGAAAAAGAGGAAGACCTTCAAGGAGATGGAATGACAAGGTGTCCACAGCTATGGGCTTAAGCATAAAAACGAGTGTGGACATGGCACAAGACTCAGCAGTGTTTTGTTCTGTTGTGTATAGAGCCACTATGAGTCAGAACCAACTCGACAGCACCTAACAACAACAACGAGAATGACGTTGGCTTTTGGTTTTGTACTAAAAACCCATTGCCATTGTGCCATTTCCAACTCACAGCACCATCTATAGGGCAGGAGTGTCTGGTAGATTCAAACTGCCAACCTTTTGGTTAGCGGTTTTAAGTTACTGTGTCACCAGGCCCCTTTTTATGTTGAGAAATTTCTCCTTTCCTGTGTTGGTAAGGTTTTTTGTTTGTTTGTTTTAAGGAATGGCTGCTGGACTTTGTCGAATGATTCTGCATCAGCTGAGACAATTATGTGATACTTTTATTTATGTAGTGGATTACATTGATTGGTTTTCTAATGTTGTACCATCCTTGCATACCTGGTATGAATCCCACTTGATTGTGGTGGTTTTTTCAAAAAAATATAGGATGCTGAATTGGCTGGAATTCTGTTGAAAAATTTTGCGTCTATATTACTGAGAGATATTGGTATGCAATTTCCTTTCTGTGTGGTGTCTTTCCCTGGTTTCGGTGTTAGGGTTATGCTGGCCTCATAGAGTGAATTCAGAAATATCTTTTCCATTTCTATGTTCTGAAATAGTTTGAGTAGTACTTGTGTGATCTGTTCTATGAATATTAGGTATAATTCTGCAGTAAATTATCAGGATCAGGACTTGTTTTGTTGGGAGGTTTTGTTGTTGTTGTGATTTTTTTATTACCTTTTCAATCTCTTCTCTTGTTATGGATCTGTTCACATTTTCTGCCTCAGTTTGTTCCAGTTTAGATAGGTAGTATATTTATGAATTTTGTCTATTTCCTCTAGGTTTTCAAATTTGTTAGAGTAGAGTTTTTCATAGTACTCTGTTATACTCCTTTGGTTTCAGTTGGTATTATGGATTGAATTACGCCTCCCCAAAATATCTGTCAACTTGGTTATGTCATAGTTCACAGTATTGTATGATTTTCTACCATTTTGTAATCTGACGTAATCTCGCTACGTGTTGTAAATCCTATCCCTGTGATGTAATGAGATGGATTAGTGGCAACCGCATTGATGAGATCTACAAGTGGGGATAGGGTCTTGAGTCAGTGTCTTGAAATTTAAGAGAAACTCCCAGTGAGTCATGGGGAACTCAAACCATCAAGAAGGTAGTCCCATGAGCAGAGCACATCCTTTGGATCTGAAATTCCTGTGTTTAGATGCTCTCATACCAAGGACAGACTGACAAGAACCTTCCTCCAGAGCCAACAGAAAAAGAAAACCTCCCCTGGAACTGACATGCTGAATTTAGATGTGTAACATACTGGATTGTGACAGAATAAATTTACTTCTCTTTGTTAAAGTCATCCCCTTGTGACAGTTCTCTTGGAGCAGTACTAGATAACCAAGACAGTTAGGTCTGTTGTAGTGTTTCACATTTCATTTCTTATTTGAGTTATTTGTTTCCTTTTCTGTTTTTCTTTTGTCATTTTGGCCAGTGGTTTGCCAATTTTGTTGATCCTTTCAGGGAGCTAACTTGGTTTTGTTGATTCTTTCTAGTCTCTATTTCCTTTATTTCTGCTCTGGTCTTTATTATTTCCTGTCTTGTGGTGGCTGTGGGCTACTTTTTGTGTTTCCTGTCTATTTGTTTCAGTTGTAAGGCTAATGTTTTGATTTTTATCCCTTTCCTCTTTTTTTTATATATACTCCTATTGCTATAAGTTGATGTCTGAACACTGCCTTTACTGTGTCCCAAAGGTTTTGTTAGATGTGTTTTCATTCCTATTTGATTCTGGACAGTTTTTGACTCTGTCTTTGATTTCTTCTATTTCCTAGTGGCTTTTAAACACGTTATTGCTCAGTTTCCATGTTTTTTATTTTTTTTTCCTTCTGGTTCTTGTTATTAACTTCTGTTTTGATAGATTTGTGATCAGGAAAGCTGCTTTGTATTATCTTAATGTTTTTGGATTTTGCTGAGGGTTGTTTTGTAATCTAAGATGTCTTCTATTCTGGAGAGTGTTCTCTATGTGTTGGAAAATAATATGTACTTTGCTGATGTTTGGTGGAATGTTCTATATATGTCTACAAGGTCAAGATGGTTAATTATGGCCTTTAGGTCTTCTGTATCTTCGTTGAATTTCTTTCTAGATGTTTTCTATTTTACCAAGAGTAGGGTTTTGAAGTCTCTTACTGTTATTGTGGAACCATCAGTTTATCTTTTCATTACTGTTAGAGTTTGTTTTATGTTTTTGGAGCCTGTTATTGGGTGTATAGATATTTATGATGGTCATGTTCTCATCGTGGATTGTACCTTTAATTGTTATATAATGGCCTTTTTGTCTTTCATGGTGGATTTTGACTTAAATTCCACTTTATCTGAAATTAGGATTACCACTCCTGCCCTTTTACGGTGCTGTATGCTTGACATATATTCTTTCTATCATTTGATTTTTTGGCACATTTATGTCTTTGTTTCCAAGTTGTGTCCTTTGTAGACAGAATTTTCTTGAGGTTAAGCCACCAATCTTGTTCTGTTCAAAATACCACCTCTTAGGCTGTGTACAGCTTCCTCAGGAGGACAATGAAGTGTTCTGGAATTCCAAGTCTGCACAGTGTTATCCATAATTTGTTATGATCTACACTGTCAAATGCCTCACGTAGTCAAGAAAACAGAGGTAAACATTTTTCTTGAAATTCTGTGTTTTCAGTCAAGATCCATCAAACATCAGCAGTGACATTCCTCATTCCCTGGCCTCTTCTGAATTTGGCTTTAATTTTTGGCAGTTTCCCATCAGCATATTGCAGCAACCACTTTTGAATGATCTTCAACAAAATTTTACTTTTGCGTGATATTGTTTGATAATTTCTGCATTCCGTTGGATCACTTTTGTTTGGAATGGGTACATGTATAAATCTCTTCTAGACATTTGGCTAGTTAATGATCTTCCGAATTTCTTAGCTTAGATGGGTGAGTGCCTTCTATGCTGCATCTCTTTGTTGAGACATCTCAATTGGTTTTCCGTCAGTTCTTGGAGCCTTATTTTTTGTCAATGCTTTCAGTACGTTTTGGACTCATTTCTTTAATACCATTAGTTTGTGATCATACACTACCTTCTAAAATAGTTGAACGTTGACCGGTTCTTTCTGGTACAGTGACTCTGCATTCATTCCATAGTTTGTTTTCTTTTTTTTTTAATACCTCCTGCATCATTCAGTATTTTCCCCATAAAATCCTTCAGTACTGCAACTCAAGGCTTGACTTTTTTATTCAGTTCTTTCAGTTTAAGGAGTGCCAAGCTTGTTCTTCCCTTTTGATTTTCTAACTCCACGTCTTTGGGCATTTTATTAGAATATTTTACTTTGTGTCCTTGAGCTGCACTTTGAAATCTTCTGTTCAGCTCTTCTACATCATTATTTCTTCCAATTTGGCTGCTCTACATTTAGGAGCAAGTTTGAGTCTCTTCTAACATCCATTTTGATCTTTTTTATATTGTTTTTATTATTTATTTGTTATTTTCCCCATTTTTTTTTTTATTGTGATTGAGTGAAAGTAGTATACAAACCAAGTTATATTTTCATGGCTGACTGTAATTCCCTCTGGTCTCCTGGCCCGGTGACAGCACACTCTTCCTTTCCCTTCTATACATGTCATATCCTGCTATCAATCTCCTATCTCCTCCTCTCCACCTTCTCTCCCTTCTACTAAGAGGCCAGTAGGACAGCATCCTGTAGACACACTGAACCATAAAGTGGTCACTTTGTGTACCTGAATCCAACCCATTCCTGTCTGAAGGGTTGACCTCGATGATGATTAATGATCAGGGACAGCATCAGGTCTAGGAGCCATGCTCCCAGGGGAAGTCCAAGGCCATTGCATCTTTCCCATATTTTTAATGAGCTTTTTCTTTTTTTGTATGTGATGTTCTACAACTTGTCTAGGCTTTGGTCATTTGTGTTCAGTGCATCAAAGAGGTTCTTGAGATGGTCTCTAAATTCAGGTGGGGTATACTCAAGGTCACATTTCATCTCTTGTTAACTTGTTCTATTTTTCTTCAGCTTCAACATGAATTTGCATGTGAGAAATTGATGATCTGTTCCACAGTCAGCTCCTGGCCTTGATCTAACTGATGGTATTAAGCTTCTCCATTTTCTTTTTCCACAGATGTAGTTGGCTTGATTCCTATGTACTCTCTTTGGTGAAGTCCACATGCACAGTCATCATTTATGTTATTGAAAAAGACATTTGCAATAAAGAAGTCTGTTGTCTTGCAAAATTTTATCATGAGATCTCCCATGTAGTTTCTATTACCAACAACCTATTATCCAGCAACTGATCCTTCTTGTTTCCAACTTTCACCTTTAAATTACCAGTAATTATCAGTACATTTTTATTGCATGTTTGATAAATTTCAAACTATCTGTGTTAGTAAAAATCAATTTCTTCATCCTTTGCTTCAATGATTACTGCATAAATTTGAATAATAATTGTATTAACTGGGCTTCCTTGTAGGTGTTTGGATATTATCCTGTCACTGACAGATCTTGAAGTGTTCTTCAATTTGTTTTTCCTGGCATAGTAGACCATATGATTGTCTGACTCAAAATGGCAAGTATCAGTCCATGTCAATCTTTCTGCATCCCTCTTAATTTTTTACAACTGCCCACATTCTGTTATTAAAGAATGTTTGCGGTTGTTTCTTCTCATTTTGAGTGGTGACGCATCAGCAAATGAATGTCTCAAAAACTTGACTCTCAATATGGATTTGCCTTCCTTGGACACAATGCTTTTGCCTAAATTATCATCTGTGGCATTACAGAATGGCTTATCCACCATTGTGATGTCCCACATAGCATTGCCTCAGATCAAGGGACTTGCTTCACAAAAAATCAAGTGCTGCAGTTGGCTCATATTCATCGAATTCACTTGTCTTAACCTTACCACATTTCTCATCATCCTGAAGACTAGGCTTGCTAGAAAGAGGGAACAGCGTTCTAAAGACACAATTGCAGGGGCAGCTAGGTGGCGATCCCTTGTAAGGTTGGGGCGATGTTTTCCAGGAAGCTTTATATGCTTGAAACTAGCATCACATAGCCAGAATTCAGGGGTTCAGGAATCAGGGAATGGAAACTGGAGGGACACCCTTCACTTACACCTAGTGACCCACTCGCAAGATTATTTTTCCTGTTCCCACAACCTTATGCTTTGCAGGTCTAAAGATCTTAATTTCAAAGGTAGGAATGCTTCCACTGGAAGACATATCACTGATTTCACTGAACTGGAAGCTAAGGGCGTTTCCATACTGGTTGGTGTGAATGATTCTGATTTCCAAGAGGAAGTTGGGTTGAAGTCCCATAATGGAAGTAAAGAAGAGTATGTGTTGAATGCAAGATATCCCTTAGAGCATCTCTTTGCACTACCATGCCCTGTGATTAAAGTCAGTGGGAAACCGTACCAACTCAATTTCAATATGGCTACTAATGATCCAGACCTTTCAGGAATAAAGGTTTGGGTCATCCCACAGGCAAAGAACCTAGACCAGCTGAGGTGCTTGCTGAGGGCAAAAGGAGTACGGAATGGGTCACAGAAGAAGGTAATTGTAAATATCTGTTACGGCGATGTGACCAGTTGCAGAAGTGAGGACTGTATTATTATGAGTGTTTCTGCTTTGTATGCATGTACCAAATAATTTTGTTTTCTTCACTTGTAAAGTGTAAGGTGTTAATGGGGCTACTGTATCTTTGGTTGTACATGTAGTAGCTGCATCATGTTATGTGTAAGCTATGACTTTATTATTGTCTTTATTCAGAGATTATGTATGGTTTAAGGAGATGTGTACATATGCCAAGTTGACAAGGGCTGGATTGTGATGGTTAAAATTGTGTGTCAACTTGGCTAGGCCATGATTCTCAGTGTTTATATGTGATCACTCCCTTGATTGAATCTACTGAGAGTAGCCAATCAATTGAAAGGGACTTTCCTTGGGGATTTGATCTGCACCTGAATACAGGCAGACTTTCTGGCTTTTTTGCTTGATCCTGTGGCTGCCTCCTGATTGTCTGACCTCCCATTCTTGGGACTTGCTGTCAGCTTATTTACAGATCTTTGGATTTACTGATTTTCACAGCCTGATAGCAGGAGCTCTGCTTTCTGACCTACCAGTCTGTTGACAAAAACCTCTATTGTGATTCACAGACTTGGAAGTTTCAGCCTCTGCAATTGTGCGAGCCATTTTCTTGATATAAATCTGTCTCCGTATATATTTATATGCTTTATTCTTTTTTGATTCTCTAGAGAGCCCAGCCTAAGACAACAGAGCCCTGCTAATGCAATAGTTAAGTGCTTGGGTGCTGAGACTTTGACAGTTTGAACCAATCTAATGGCTGCAAGAGAGAAAGACCTCGCAACCTGCTCCCGTAAAAATTATTACCAAGGAAACCCTACGGGCAGTTCTGTTATGTCACATGGTATCATTATAAGTTGGAATCAACTCAATAGTACTCAACAACACTGATATAGTCTCACCCTGACAAAACAAACCCTATCTCCAAATGAGATTACATCTACATATGTAAGGTTAGGATTCCAACAGATACTTGGGGGGACACAATTCAATTTATAACATGGTGCTATAGGTTTTGTCATGTTTTGCAATTTTTTCATATTTTACTTTATCTTGGTGAAAACACACAGAAAACATACACCAATTCAAAAATTTTTACATGCATTGGTTCCGTTGAACTGGAAACTAAGAATGCCAACTGGCCACTTGGGGATACTTATGCCTCTGGATCAACAGGCAAAGAAGGGAATCACCATACTGGCTGGTGTGATTGATCGTGATTACCAAGAGGCAACAGACCACAATAGAATCGTCTATTCTGTGACACCGATTACATTATTCAAGTTGTACAACCATTCTCACTATCTTTTCCAAATTATTTCTCCACTATTAACATATACTCACTGCCCCATAAGTTTCCTATCTAATCTTTGAAATTGCTGTTTTCAATTTGATCCCTTATAATTTGAAAAAAAAGATCACAGTGCTCAAGACACACATTCTTCATTAATTAAGCTAAAATATCTTTTGGTTTAAAGAAGTCCTCAGAGAGTTTTGGTTTTAAGGGTTAGAGATTGTCTCGGCATTTTTTTTCTCTCTTGGTACTGTGTTTTGCAGATCTCTCTGAATTGCTTATGTTCTTCCAGTTTATGGCTTCTGTACACTGCAGAAATTTCCACAGGGGGCCATCATCACATTTTCTCTAGAGGTGGACATGTAGGTTGATTCCAGCTCCCTGCTATTATAAACAATGCTGCAATGACATCCACATATGTTCCTGTGTTTGTTGTTGTTGCTTCGTTTTTAATGTATACCCAGATGTGAAATTGGTTCCCAGAATATAAACATACTCATTTCATAAAGTATGTCAGAATGCTTTTGAAAAAGACTAGTACCAGTCACACTTCCAGCTGTTTCCTCTCATCTTTTTAGCACTTGATATTATGCTTGGGATATTTGCCAATTTAATTGATCAAAAGTGGTAGCTCCCTGCTGATACAAGTTGCATTTCTCTGATCCCTGGGGAGGTGTAGCATCTCTTCAATGTACTTGTAAGTCACTCAGGCTTTCTTTTCTGTGAATTGATTATTCATATCCTTTGCCCATTTTTCAACTGGGCATTATCTCTTTTCTTGCTGGCCTGCAGGGAGTCCTTGTGTATCCTAGAAATGAATATTTTATTGGTTTTAGACATACATAATTATTTTCTGGGTCTGCTGGCCTCTGTTATCTGAGACTTGGTGTCTTTGGTTGAGTCAAGTGTGCATCCATGTCTTTTTTTTTTTTTTTTTAATTTTCTCCTGAAGTTCACAACTTCAGCCAAAGATGATGCTTGTCTGTGAAATAAACAGTAACACCTGTGAGGAACATACTTCTTAGCTCAATTATGTAAATGAGACCAAATGGGCAACACCTGTCCCAAAGCAAAGACAAAGCAGGAAAGTACAGGAAAACCAGATGAATGGAAATAGGCAAACTCAGTTTGGAGGAGTGCATGTCGATACATCGCAAGGATTGCAACCAATGTCACAAAACAATTCTTGTATAAATTATTGAAAGAGAAACGAATTTGCTCTCTAAGCTTTTGCCTACAGCATGATATTATTTGTATATATATAATTTATTTTTGTTATTGTTGAGAACATACCTAGTAGCACATACACCAATGCAGCAATGTTTGCATGTACAATTCAGTGACATGGATTGTATTTATGTTGTACAATCATTCTCACCCTGCTTTTCTTAATTGTTCCTCCTCCATTAACATAAATTCACTACTCCCTACGTTTCCTATCTAATTCCTTGAATTCCTGTTACCAGTTTGATTCCCTATAACCCAAAACCCACTGCAGGCGAGTCAGGTCTGACTCATAGCAACCCTAGAGGTCAGAGTAGAATTTCCCCACAGAATTTCCAAGGAGTGCCTGGTGGATTTGAATTGGTGATTTTTCGGTTAGCAGTTGTAGCACTTAACCTACTACACCACTAGGGTTTCCTGATTCCCTATAGATAGGTCTTAGAAGAACACAACACTTAAAGCAGACATTCTTTGTTAGTAAAGCTAAACTATTGTTTGCTTTTAAGAAGACTTCAGAGGATACTTTTGGTTGAGGGCTTTAAAATTGAAAGATTATCTCAAGGCAAGGGAATAGTTTCAGAGAGGTCATCCAGCCTCCATGGATTCCATAAGAATTTGGAATTCTGGTCTAAGATTTTCCCTTTTTGATAAGGATTCTTCTATAGAATCTTTGATCAAAATGTTCTGTAATGGAAGCTGGCCACCATCCAGTTGTTCTGGTCTCGTGGTAAAGGAGACAGTTATTCATGGAGGCAATTAGTCACACATTCCATTCCCTCCTCCTATTCCTGATTCTCCTTCTTTCTGTATTGCTTCAGGTGAAAAAAACAACCAAACCCTTGCCATCGAGTTATTTTGACTCATAAGACCCTATAGGCCAAATAGAACTGCCCCACAGAGTTTCCAAGGAGCCCCTGGCAGACACGAATTGCTGATCTGGTTAGCAGCTGTAGCACTTAGCCACTACACCACCAGGGTTTCCTGCTTCAGGTGAATAGAGGCCAATTATGGTGGATCCCAAACCTAAAACCTATAGCTGTTGAATTGATTGAAACTCGTAGCAGTCCTATAGAACAGAATATAACTGCACTTTGGACAGGAGTATATATTTTTAATCCTGCTTGAACTTCAACAAGCCTGTATGAAGAAGTTAGAAAAGAGATTATCATCTCACTTTGTAGAGAGAGTCAGTGGTGCTCTCCTGGCCACAGATGTGAACCTCAAGGCTCTGGGTTGGCATCCCAGGTCCTGGGTGTCATCGTTCTTGTTAGTTTGCTGTCAAATTGATCCCAACCTCATGACAACCCCATGTGTGTCAGAGTGGAAATGTGCTCCATAATATTTTCAAGGCTATGACCTTTTGGAAGCAGATTGCCAGGCTTGTCTTCTGCAGCTTCTTGGGCTGGGCTTGAACCACCAACCTTTTGGCTAGTAATCCAGTGCCTAACCATTTGCAGTATCCAGGAACCAGAGCTCTTGGACAGCAAGAGGCTTCTATATCTCTGAGCATCATTCTTCTCTGCATACTGGGCGTACTAACACTATATTTTTAGACTGCTGTGGGCCATATTAAGTGTTCAACATCTGTGCTTGAACAAACCAAGAAACAAAACTCCTTGCTGTAGAGGTGATTCAGGCTCGTGGTAACCCTATCTATCACAGAGTAGAACTACTCTATAGGGTTTTCTTGGGTGCGATCTTTATGTGAAGCAGACCTCCAAGACTTTCTTCTGAGGTGCCTCTGGGTAGGTTCAAACCATCGACCTTTGGTTATGAGTGAAACACAAATTGTGCCACCAGTGAACCCAGTGACCTTGCACAAGATACCACCACGTCATCACCTCCCTTTCTTTCTCTCCTGCTCCCACAGAAGCAAACTGCACCTACTTTAAATTCTTTACCACGGGCCGGAATGCACACATCTTCCAGAGAACCACAAAGAAAGGTGAGAATTGTGCGGTGTCATGGTGATATGTGGATGATGCAGAAGAGTTTTTGATGTCACTGTCACCTTTAGTGCTTTGCCCCAGAATGGACTCAGCTCCAGCTGCAGGAGAAGTCCCATCTCTGGGGGTGATGACAATAGAAGTGGGTAAGGCATAGCTGGCTCTGCCTTTGACACTTACTGCGTAACACTCAGGTCATAACCTGTCTCTGTGGATATAGCACTGAAACATCTCACAGATGGGCACTGTCCACCTGCTAAACACAGTGCTGACTGTCTCATTTATCAGATTCCCACCTTGCCACAACCCTAAGGGGCAAAGATTTGATCTTAATCTTCCAGATGAAAAACCGAATTGGTTAAATTATTTATCCCAGAAGTGGCACAGGCAGAGAGGCCAAACCAGAATGATTCTGATTCTCAGACAGCTCCATCCAATAGAATGCTCTGGGAAAATGAAAGTGCTCTGTATCTGCTCTGTCTGATGGTGGTCACTACCAGTTGGTGACAACGGAGCTCTGGAAATGTGCCTGGTACTACCAAGGCACTGAGTTTTTAATTTTGTTCAGTTGAAGCGAATTTACATTTGAAAGGTCATGTGTGGCTTTTTGTTGTTAGTTGCTATTGAATGGGACTCATAGCTATCCCCGTGTGTCAGTGTAGAACTGTTCCATAGAGGTTTCATGGCTGCGACCCTTTGGAAGCAGATCACCAGGACTCTCTTCTGAGGCACCCCAGAGTGGGCTCAAACCACTGACCTTTCTGCTTGCAGAGTGTTTAACTGTTTGCACCACCAAAAGACTCTTAATTTAAATATGAAAGGTCAACATGTGGCTAGTGACGACTATGTTGGACAACATAGCTCTGAAAGCTTTTCTGTTCTAATGACAAGCCGTCACGCCTTAACTTCACCCCCAAAGGAACTGTGGCCATGTTATTGATATTATCTTGTCTTTGTAAGGATTGAATGAGATGATGCAGCAAAACCATACAGAGACAAAGTCCTAAATAAATGGAGTCTTTCTTTCACAAGACTCACTGAATCACAGTTCTGAAGTCACTCCAAATCCAGTTCCAGGAGAACACCTCATTTTGACTGATGTCTAAGCTTCATTTCATAAATCCAAACAGATCCAGAGGTGGCCTTCAAGTCAAGGAACAACATCAAACCCTGTATCCAGCCCCCCAGTATGCTCATTACTGCAGCATGCATGGTGGTATAGCTTCTTATGAAGGAGGAGTAGTCTGAAAGCCACCCCCCCCACCCAATATACCATCCCTCTTGCTTGGTGTAACCTTGACTGAGAGTCATGGATAGCCTCTGGCTGAATCCCATCTTAACCAAATAGTTAAGATGGAACTAATGTGAACAATGAGAGTTCTTCCTCTCTTGTCTTTGTGCTATGTGAGCTTGGGAAAGTCATTGCCCTCCTCTTGGATAATGAAATCATCATAGTACAAACATGATGAGCAACTACTGTACGCCAAGCACTGCGCCAATCACATATGTGACTTCTAATCCTCCCAACAACCCAGTCAGGCAGGGATTTCTATCCTGATTTTCCTGAGCAGGAAGCTGAGGCTCAGAGAAGTTCATGGACTTTACTGGAATTTTGTGAGTAGGAAGTGGCTGGAGAGAACTCTAACTTGGATCATTCTACCCTAACAAGTCAGCTTCCATCATTGTCTCCAACTTCACACTGCCTCAGCTTCCTCATCTATGAATAAATATTGACCAGATCATAAGTAGCAAAGTGGTTATTACCATCCCCTCTTTTTTAAAAGCAAACCCTGGTGGCATAGTGGTCAAGAGCTACAGCTACTAACCAAAAGGTCAGCAGTTCGAATCCACCAGGTGCTCCTTGGAAACTCTATGTGTCAGTTCTACTCTGTGCTATAGGGTCCCTATGAGTTGAAATTGACTCGATGACAATAGGTTTGGATCTGTTAAAAAATAATTTATTTTGTTGTTGCTGTTGACAGTATACATATAACTGAATTTCTACATGTACAATTCAGTGACACTGATTGCACATGTCAAGTTATGCCACCATTGTCACCTTCTTTTTCCTAATTGTTTCTGCCTCATTAATATAAACTCACTATCCCCTAAGATTCCAATCTAACCTTTCCATTTGCTGTTGTCAGTTCTATCCCAAATAGATAGTTGTTTAAACACTTTTTAAATTGTACTTTAGATGGAGGTTTACAGAGCAAACTCATTTCTCGTTAAACAATCAACACACAAGTTGTTTTGTGACATTGATTGCCATCTCCGTGACAAGTAACACTTTCCCCATTTTGACCTTGGGTTCGCCAGTACCAACTTTCCTGCCCTCTTCTTCCTTCTTCTCCTTGCCTCTGGCCTGGTGTGACCATTTAGTCTCATTTTCTTTTACAGGCCTCTCTAATCTTTAGTGAAATGTGAGTCTCTGGAGTGACATCAGTACTGAGTTAAAAGGGTGTTTGGGGGCCATACTGTTGGAGTTGTTCCAGTCTCTGTCAGACCAGTAAGTCTTCCATTTAAAGAAGAGTTCAGGAAATATTTTTGGTTTAAGGATTAAGGTTGAAAGGTTAACCCAAGGCAATAGTTTTAGGGGGTTATCCAGCCTCAGTGGCCCTATCACTTTCTAATACTTGCTCTGTCTCTGCTTTGCTCTCTGACCTCAGGCAAGTAACTAACCCTCTCTGAATGTCAGTTCCTTCAGCAGTATAAATAAAATATTGACCTGGACGTTTGACTTAAAAATTCTTTTCTCTAGCAGTGATTTGTCAATCTTCCTGGTTCCAGGTCCCTGTAGGGTAGTTCCTTCCCATGCTGTACATTCCCTGTTGTTTGTTTCTTTTCCTCTATTCAACACAGAGGTCAATGTGGCAGCTGCAGTGATAGCAGTGTTGAGCCTGGCAGTCATGGCTCTGGGGTACCTCTCTATCATCATGGTGCTCAGCAAAGGTGCAGAGTTCCTGCTCCGAGTTGGAGCCATCTGTTTTGGCCTGGCAGGTGAGGGCAGAAGTGCTGAGGACATTGCATGCTGGGAAGTGAGATCACCAGGCACTGTTGCATGCTGGGAGGTAGGGTCTCTAAGCACCATTGCATGCTGGAAGACAGGATCTCCAAGTACCCTTGCATGGTGGAAGGTGGGGGAAGCCCATGGGCTAAAATAGACTCAGAGATAGGTGATTTCCAAGTCCTGTTGTTGGCACATAAGTAGAGGGCTTCCAAAACAGTTTTAGGTTTTGACGTAAGGTCCCCAGGGGACTGTTGCATGTAGGAGGTATGGAGCCTCCAAACACTGGTGCATGATAGGAGATGGAAGTTTGAGGAAATTCATCACTTGTAAAAGCTCTAAGATGGAAAGAATTCTGAGTCCTGTTGTTGGCTAGGAATTGGAGACTCTCTAAACGTTTGTTACTGATTTGGATCCACTGTCCTCAAGGATTGTTGCATGCTGGGAGGTGGGATATATGTCTCCAAGCACTGTTGCATGATGGGATGTGAGGTCTCCAAGAGCTGTTGCATGATGGAGGTAAAGGTCTTCAATCACTGTTGAATGATGGGAGTTAGAGAAAGCCCAGGGACTACAGAAACTCAAAGATGGGAAGAGTTCTGAGCTTTACTTTTGACTAAGAATAAGAATTCCTCTAAACATTGTTTTAGATTTGGACCCAGAGTTCCTAAGGGTTGTTGCATGTTGGGAGATGGGTGTTTCCATACATTTTGCATGATGGGAGTAAGAGGAAGTCATGGGCTATAGAAGTTGGAAGAAGAGAGAGTCCCAACTGTTGTTGGCTGTGAATTGGAAAGTCTCTAAACACTCGTTTAGGTTTAGATCTGGGACATCCAAATACTTTTTCATTATGAGAGTTGAGGGCCCAAAGAAAATGTTGCATCTTGTGAACTGTAGTCCCCAGTGATAATGAAAACTTTAACTTATTGTACACCTAGCTCTAATGCTGACAACAGCTCTGCTAGATAGAAATTACTATCCTCTACTGTATGCATAAGAAAGCTGGGAAGTTAGAAGAATTACTAGTAGTCACATAGTTATTGATGGAATGGATCGAACTTGAAACTAGGTCTTCGTGATTCCGAAGAGTATCTCCTTTCCATGACATCTCATCATTGTATTCTGGGAGCTGTATTTTTTGTGGGGTCTTTGCAGGCTCAGAGCATGGTATGGTGAGATGAATGCTTAACTCGAAGTTAAATGATCTGAATTTTAACCCAGACTGTGCCTTGAATTGCTATGTGACCTTGGCAAGACCTCCTTTTTCTCTGGCCCGTGGTTTCCTTATTGGACCAAATGTTTTCTAAGTTGGATAGAAAAGTGATTAATTATACAAGCCTTATTTATTATTCTGCATTTATTTACTGAGCACCTACGATATCTAAAGCATGGTATTAAAGACTTGAGATACAAAAGAAAATAAGACAGACATTTCATCTGTCCTGTTAGAGTCTAGATTTTGGCAGAGATAGTCATCCATAATTACACATATAGTAATTGTGATAAGGAACCCTGGTGGTGCAATGGTTAAGCATTTGGCTCCTGACTAAAAGGTTGGCAGTTTGAACCCACCCAGCAGCTCCTCAGGAGAAAGATCTGGTGACCTGCTTCCATAAAGATTACTGCCTAGGAAATTTTATGGAGCAATTCTCCTGTGTTATGTGGGGGTGTTATGAGCCAGAAATGACTCAACAATACCTAATACAGCAACATAGCCCCCTGTAGGCCTTTTAAGTTTTCAACTTGTCTTAGTTTCCTAATGCTGATATAACAAACCACCACAACGTGGAGGGACTTGAAAGAACAGAAATTTGTTCTCTCATGGTTCCGGAGGCTTGATGCCCAAATCAGGGTATTGGCGGTGTTGATTCCTTCTCAGGTTCTGAAAGATGAACTGTTCCATGTGTGTCTCCTAGTTTCTAGTGGTTATATAGGGCCCCTATGAGTCAGAATTGACTCGATGGCAGTAGGGGTTTTTTGGTACCAGCAATCCTCAGAGCCGTGATGGCATAGAGATAAAGAGTTCAGCTGCTAACCAAAAGATTAGCAGTTCAAATTCACCAGTCACTCTCTGGAAACCTTATGGAAAAATTCTACCCTGTCCTATAGGATTACTGTGAGTCAGAATCGACTTGATGGCAACAGGTTTTTATGAGCTAGCAATCCTTGCATTTCTTTGCTGCTCGTAGTTAGCCAATTTAATATATTATACATGTTATATATTTTATGTAATATATATTATATATTCTGACATATATATGTAATATGTAATGTGTTATATACATAATATATAATGTATATTGTATATATATATTGCTTTAAGTTGATTCTGAATCACAGTGACCCCACAGTGTCAGAGCAGAACTGTGCTCCACAGGGTCTTCAATGGCTGATTTTTAGGATGTAGGTTGCCAGGCCTTTCTTCCAAGGCACCTCTGGGTGGACTCAAACATCCAGCCTCTCGATTAGCAGCCAAGCATGTTAGCCATTTGCACCTCTAAACTGTTAGGGACTGATGATGTCTTCAAAGGAAAGTACTGCTTCCAAACAAGGTCACATTCACAGATACAGGGATCAGGACTTTGACATATCTTTTGGGAGGACAAAGTTAATCCATAACATAATCCCTGATATATTTGTTTACCATCTGTCTCCTCCAAATAAAATATAAGCTCCATGAGAGTAAGGTCTTCGTTTTACTCCTCCTTTATCTCCAGTTTCCATGATAGTGCCCGACACCAGTTGCCACTAAGTCAATTCCAACTCATGTTGATCCCATGTGTGTCAGAACTGCAATCCATAGAGTTTTCAGTGACTGATTTTTCTGCAGTAGATTGCCAGGACCTTTCTTCTGCAGGGCCTCTGGCTGAACTCAAACTACCAACCGTTTAGTTAGCAGCGTGTTACTTATTTACACCCTCCCTCAAAAGAAAAGAAAAGCCTATTCTAATAGATTCCAACTCACAGTGCCCCATGTGTTACAGAGTAGAACTGGGATCTGTAGGCTTTTAGTGACTGTGACCTTTTGGAAGCAGATCGCCAGGCCTTTCTTCTGCAGCACCTCTGGGTGGTTTCCAACCACCGATTTTTTGGTTAGTAGCCCAGCGCGTAACCATTTGCACCATGCAGGGACTCCTTATAGCAGGTATTCAGTAAGTATTTGTGGAATGAATAAGTGGAAGCATGTCAGGGGGTCTCTCAGATTTCTTGTTTGAGCTTGTTATAGGGTATGTTGGGGGGAGGTCCAGACCCAAGCTGGGGTTTCCAGGGACTTGAGCAACGTACTGTATCCCCTTCCCCACAGGCCTGCTACTTCTGGTGAGCTTGGAGGTATTCCGGCATTCCGTGCGAGCCCTGCTTGAGAGAGTCAGCCCTGAGCCTCCGGCGGCCCCAGCCCTGGCCTATGAGTACTCCTGGTCTCTGGGCTGCGCGACGGCAGCCGGCCTGGTCCTGATGTTGGGGGGCGGCTGCTTTCTGTTGCTCACCCTGCCTTCTAGACCTTGGGGGGCCCTCTGTCCCAAGCGGACACATGAGGGCACCTAGGAGGGCTTCTTTCCCCATTCTAACCCTCAGAAGCTTTTGCTCCATTGCCTAGAGAAACTGTGTTCGTCCTACTCTGAGGATCCCATCAGTTTCACACAGCTGCCTCTTGGTCCTTCATCTTTCCCCTCCTCTGTAATTACATTTTTCTCAGTGGCTGAACTCAAGTCACTTGGATAGAGGGTGGGAAGAGGATCTTTGCTAATGAGGGTTCCTTGGGAAGGCTGATGGGGACCTTATGGGTGACCAGGTTGAAGGAGGAAGAGATCTGGGGTTTTGGGAAGGGGAGGAGTTGGGTCTTTTTGTTTCCCAGGTCTGGATTTGTTCACTTGGGTGAGGGCCTTGTTACAACTCATTGCTTTTTGGCATGGGGTTTGGGATGGCAGAGGAAAGGGAAAATCTCTAGCTCTGACCTCCCTGTGGTCTGGTGTGGGATTAAATGTTTGCAAATGTGAAAAACCTTGATTTGGAGTTGGTTTGTGAGGTGGAGATGTTTGGATAGAGGAGGATACTCTGACTATAAAATTATGGAAAAACAATAAGGTCAATTAATGCTAGTATAGTATATATATTATATATACTTATATATAAGTATATACTACTGTATATACTTATATATTATATGATACATGGTATATACTTATATATTACTAATACACAGTGTAAATAGCAGACAAAAATAACTAATAGTATACAAATACCAGAAGATCACCTGGAAACTCTGGTAGCCTAGTGGTTAAGAGCTATGGCTACTTACCAAAATGTCAGCCGTCTGAATCCACCAGGCACTCCTTGGAAGCCTTATGGGGCAGTTCTACTCTGTCCTCTAGTGTCACTATGAGTTGGAATCAGTTGCAACTGGTTTGGGTTCTTTTGGTTTGCCCTCTAGAAGCTATTCAAACAATGCCATGTAGTACTTATAAGTCCTGGAAGTCACATGTCAGTAGACCCAAGGGAAGCTGCAGACAAGGGTATGGACAATTTAGAACCAGGGCTTCCCATAGGTTTGTTAGGTTCAAACCCTTGCTGAGAATTTGCATTTCCACTCCAGATATACTGAATGAGAATCTCCATTTTAATAAAATCCCCAGGTGATTCTGACACACAGTAAATATTTGAGAACCAACACTCTACCAATGGTTCTGAGAACTGGTCCCCAACCAGCAGCGTTAGCATCGCCTGGAAATCAACTCAGTGGCAAGTAACAACAACCACCATGCAAGTAACTTAGGTAGTTTAACATATGTGATTTGAAAACATTACAAAAAGTGTATGCAGCAATAAAGCTTCTGGAAGAGTGTCTGGCACGTGAGCATAACTCTGTAAGTCTTTGCTGTTATTATTATTTATCAAGCGGCTGAGCCTCTCATACAGTGGAGAGTAGAAAGGGACCCCCCCCCAGGAGCTGACAGTCTGGTGAGGGAGACAGACATTAATCACATAATCACACTGATGAATGTGCAATTATAAACTGAGATAAGTGTTAGGAAAAGAGAATGTTGTCTTAGTCACCTGGTACTGCTCATGCAGAAATACCACAGAATGGATGGCTTTAACAAAGGAAAGTTTATTCTTACACAGTCTGGTAGGCTACAAGTCCATAGTCAGGGTGTCCACTCCAGGGGAAGGCTTTCCCCGCTAGTCGACTCTGGAGGAAAGTCCAGTATTGCCTCAGTCTTTGTCCAGGGAGCATCTTGGCGCAGGAACCTCAGGTCTGAAGGACGTGCTCTTCTCCTGGTGGTACGAGGTTCCCAGTTCTCAGCCTGCTTCTCTTTCCTTTTATCTCTTGCAGGTTGAAAGGATTAAGGGTGGGGCAAGCCACACTCCAGGGAAACTCTTTACAGCGAAGCAGGGAGGTCTTCTTACAAAGGGATTTACAGTTCCACCCTAATCCTTGAACATACAGCATAGGAAAACCATAAAATGGAGGACAGTCACAAGATACTGGGAATCATGGCCCAGCCACATGGCTACACCTATTTTTGGGGGTACACAATTCAATCCATGTCAGATGTCAACAACTATTATTATTTTTTCTAGCTGATGTCATGCCCTGCTATCTGAGGGAAGCCCCAAGAGCTGCCTGCCTTGGGAGAGGGCTCTGGTCTCAGGGCAATGACCTTTTGTCCAGTGTGGGGGGTCTTCATGCTGTGCCTCTTATAAACCAGAGGAGGCAGCGGTGGTTCAGCGGTAGCAGTCTTGCCTTCCACGAGGGAGACCCTGGTTTGATTCCCAGCCAGTGCACTTTGTAAGCAGCCACTACCCACCTGTTAATGGAAGCTTGTGTGTTGCTGTGGTGCTGAACAAGTTTCAGCAGAGCTTTTAGACTAAGTCAGACTAGGAAGAAAGTCTAGTGATCTACTCCCCAAAACCAGCCAAGGAAAACTCTGTGGGTCACTGCCGTGCCATCTACAGGCAGTCACGGGGAAGGCACAGGCCAGGGCAGGTAGTTGGGCATCTATGCAGGTAGTTGTCACGACTCAGGGCCAATCTGACAGTAGCTTACACTATGATTCCCACATCCTGGCCCCCTGCTGTATTTGGGGGAGCCTCAATGCACTGGGCAAAAGACTTGGCCCCGAAAATAAAATTATTACTAGGGAGAGATGTGAGTTGAAAGTGAGTTTCTCTAAGGACACGGAACTGCAATTTTCACAACTGATGTGGTATCAGGTGCTGGGCTTTAGGATGAGAAGGAACTCTGGTGGCAGAATGGCTAGGCGCCCAACTTCTAATTGTCAAGCTGGCAGTCTGAATCTACCGGCAGCTCCTTGAGAGAAAGGACCTGGCTGTGTGCTTCCGTAAAGAAACCTTTGGCTCGGTACTGCAGGGCTGCTGTGAGTTGGAATGTGCTGGACAGCACACAGCAACAACAAAAAGACAGTGGGTAAGAGTGGTTGGTGAGGTTTGGAAAGAAAACGCTTGCTTCTTCACCTCGACCTCCTTTTGGCTGAAGACAAGGATTGGCCGCCACCTAGCTGCAAAAAATGGTACAAATAACCTAGACTCAGTGCCGATGCAAGCAGCCGTGGTGGTGCAATGGTTAAGCTCTCAGCAGCCGATTGAAAGGTCAGCCTTTGAAACACATCCAGTGGCTCCATGGGAGAAAGACTGGTGACCTACTCTCTAGGAAACCTTACGGAGCAGCTGTACCGTGTCACATCACATGAATACAAATCAACTCCATAGCACACAGCTACAATCACCTCAATTTAAAGAAAAATTTTGAAAACCAATTGAGGAAAAAGAAAATGTGATACAATTTTAAAAATTATTTCTTTTTTTAATACTGTCAAACAGTAAAATACCCTCAGTTATAACCAAAAGGGAAAACTCAGGAGGAGGTCCCGGTTGAAAAGCCATGGATTGAAGGAATGCTTACGAGGAGGCTCATTCATAACTTTTTAAAGAACACCAAAAACTCCTGCCAGCACAGGGGTGAACTGCTGGGCTACTAATCAGGAGGTCGGTGGTTCAAATCCACTCAGTGGCTTCACAGGAAAAAGACCTGGTGATCTCCTTCTGTAAGAGTTGTAGCTTTGAAAATCCAATGAGGCAATTCTGCTCTGACCTTTATAGTCAGTGCTGGAATCTACTTGATAGCACCCAGCAAGGTCAACAGAGCAGATGCCACAGGGGTATAATCAGAGCAGTGAAAATAAACTCCCTCCTGAGATGAACACTAAGGGACAGGTAGCAACTGACTAGCTCAGGCTTTCACTGCTTCATCCTTTCAAATTCGCACAGTTGCTTCCTCCCAATATGAGTCAGAATGGACTGAACGGCAGCGGGCTTGGTTTTTGGGATGCTGCTGCTGGTTATCAATAAATTTATAGCAAATGAACCTCAACTTACTGTTGTGTGTCTAGTCGATTTCAGCTCACAGTGACCCTTAAGGACAGAGAAAAACTGCTCCATAGATTTTCCTAGGCTGTAAATTTTTACCAGAACAGATCAGCAGGTCTTTTCTCTCACAGAACCATGAGGTAGGTTCCAACAGCTGACCTTTCTATTAGCAGCTGAGGGCTTAATAACTGTGTTACCAGGGCTCGTTACTCTAAATTTAGTGGCCCTAAATTACTATAATTTTACTATTCTTACATATTCTCTGGGTTAGGAATTTGGACAGGGCACAACGGAGATGACTTGTCTCTGTTCCACAATATTTGCAGCCTTAGCTGAGAAGATGTGAAGGTTGAGAGTGACTCAGACACTGGGATACTCAAATATCTGGAAGCTTCTTCACTCACATGTCTGGTGTTTGGGTTGCGATGACTCAAAAGCTGGGCTTAGCGGGGAGGGACAGTTGACCAAACCGTTTCCATAGGACTTCTCTGTGTAGTTTGGGCTTCCTGACAACATGGCTACCTCAAGATAGTTTGACTTCTTGTACAATGGCTCAGCACACAAAGCAGAAACTGAATCACCACTTGTGATCTAGACTTGGAAGTTGCCTCCTGTCTCTTCTGCCAAACTCTATTGGCCAAAGCAGTTATGAACCCCTCAATATTTGAGGGGGGGCTATAGATCCCATCTCTTGAAGGGAGAAGTGTCAAATAACTTGAAGCCATGTTATGAAACAACCATGTTTTCTCTGGAAGTTTGAATATAAAGCCCCTTCCTGAAGAGTTGCTTGATGGGGTGAAGCCAGATGGTAGCAATTTTTTGGGTAATGTCAGATGAAGCTAAGTATTTTAGACAAGTAGAAGAAATATATTAAAGAGACAAAGAAACATGCTAGTAATATGAAACAAAAACAGTAATCCGTAAGGTGAAGGTTTCATCAAAGTAATAGGTATGAAAACACATGATTATAAAAATAAAGAATATAGTATTTTATAACAGGATAGGAGCCCCTGTATGTTGCAAACAACTAACATGCCTATCTGCTAGCCAAAGGTTAGGGATTCAAATCTATGGAAAGGTGCCTTGAAGGAAAGACTGGCAGATTTCTTCTAAAAAATCATCCATTGAACCTCTGTGGAGCACAGTTCTACTCTGACACATGTGAGGTCACCATGAGTCAGAGCTGGCGGGATGGCAACTGGTTCCTGGTTAAGACTGAGGTTAACTGCTGTGAAGACAGAAAGGAACGGTGTCTTCACTGGGGACAGGCTACTTTAACTAGAGTTTGTAGTAGGGCAAAATGCACATGAACACTTTCTGGGGGCCAAATGTGGCGTGTGTGAGAGAGAGAGAAAGAGAGAGAGATACAGAAGGAGAGGGAAGGGTAGAGGAGGAAAAAGGGAGAGAGACAGTGAGGAGAGAGATGGAGAAACTGAGGATGAGAATCACACGGAAGCCGTTATCTCCTTTCCAAGATCGCCATCTGCAGGTGGGAGGTGAACCCTGCAGAGAGAAACTGGAAATCTACTGACAGGATCACCAGGGACTGAGAAAGGTGTCCTTGGGTGACCAGCTGGAGGAGACACATTTACTGGAGTCAGGGGAATTGCAGGTGGGAGAACTGGAGCTGTGTGAGATGGGGAGCAGGAGGAGGAGCTTGGGAAAATTAAGAAAACGCTGGCCATGCCTCCTCCGCAGTTGCTGGCAGCCTAACCGAAACATCTGTTACTGAACTAAAACACTGGGAGTTTGTGTGTGTGTGTTTGTGTGTATGACTTAAAAAAAAAAAGTGACTAGGAGTTTTCATTACCTAAGGTGAATAAGAGGGTCACAAGATTTGTTTTAGGTGTCATTCAAGGGCACAGGTAAGGATTAGACCTAAATGGAGTCCCTGGATGGTGGAGATGGTTAAGCACTGGACTACTAACAAAAAGGTTAGAGGCTCCAGTCCACCCAGAAGTGCCTCAGGAGAAAGGTCTGGCAATCTGCTTCAGAAACAGCAGCCACTGAGAACTCTGTGAAGGTGTAAGTTATCTGGAGCAACAAAGGACAAAGGAGAGTCAGGAACAGGGAACAAACAAACAAACAAACAAAAACCCACTGCCATCAAGTAGATTCCAACTCACAGTGACATGACAGGACTACGTAGAACTGTCCTACAGAGTTTCCAAGCAGTACCTGGTGGATTTGAACCACTGACCTTTTGGTTAGTTGCTATAGCACTTTACCACTATACCAGAAGGGTTTCCAAGTCAGGAATTAAAAAGAAAAAAAAAAAAATACTGCCATCGAGTTGGGTCTGACTCATAGTGACCCTAGAGGTCTGAGTAGAACGGTTTTCAAAGAGAACCTGGAGGATTTGAACTGCCAACCTTTTGGTTAGCAGATGTAGCACTTAATCCAGTATGCCACTAGGGTCTCCAAGTCAGGAATAGGAGGAGGAAATGGAATGTGTGCTAACTGCTTCCTTGAAAAACTATCTCTTTTGCCATGAGACCAGAATTAGATGATGCCCAGCTAACATTACTGACCATTTTGATCAAAGATTCTACAGAAGATGCGATAAAACAAGTATAGCAAATTGTTCACAATTGTAGAACTTAGACAGTGTACATACTATCTATATAATTTATAGCAATTGATGTTGACCTTGATCACTTGATGAGATTGTACTTTTTTACTTCTGCACTGTAAAGTTACTCTTTTCTCCCCATTTCTACACTGTATTCTTCAGAAGGAAGTCACTATACAGGCAGTCCCTGGGTTATGAACAAGACCTGTTCCTAAGTCTGTCTTTAAGTTGAAACAAGTGGGTATGGCTCTTATTTAGCGTCGGGTAGTCATATGGTCTTCTTAGTTTATAGCATACACTTTACCTTTTGGTCACTATGAGTAGGAACTGACTTGACAGCAATGGGTTTGGTAGTTCTTTTATCCAAAGACACATAGAGGAACACTGGTGGTGCAGTGGTTAAGAGCCACAGCTGCTAACCAGAGGGTCAGCAGTTTGAATCCAACAGCTGCTTCTTGGAAACACCATAAGGCAGTTCTACTCTTATAGCTGCTAACCAAAAAGTTTGGCTTTTTGAACCAGGCACTCCTTGGAAACTCTACAGGGCAGTTCTACTCTCTTCCTAGAGTTGCTGTGAATCAGAATCAACTCGACTGCAGTGGGTTTTGTTTTCTTATGTGGGATTGCTATGAGTTAGAATTGACTCAAAGGCAATGGGTTTTTGGTTTTTATGCATATAAAACACTTCAGAAACACTTCTAAACTGTGCAGTGTTTTCATGAGTGTCACGAAGTTGTGTGTGTGTTCATTATTATGAATTATCATATTTAACTCAAAATTTTAATGTAATAGGTTTTATGGAGTCCGTTATTACCGATGAGTTGCCAGTAAGTTGGTAACCTGAAGACTGCCTATACTGTGCTCCCTTTTGAGATCGCTAGGGTTCCTCTGGAGAACAGCTTCCTAGCTTTGTGTGTTGTTCTCCAAAACTCCCTGAAATGAAAATTAACACCACCACATGTGTGTGTGTATGTATGCATTAGTATTTTTAGCTTATGCTTGTGTGTGTGTATGTGTGGTAAAAATACACACACCAAAACACTCACCAGCACAACAATGTCCACATTTACAATTAATGGCATCTGTTGTGTTTTTCATGTGATGCCACTATCCACTCTATTCTTTACTGAGATATTCTACCACTATTCACATAAACTCAGTGCTCTCTATCTTAGTGATTTAGTGCTGCTGTAACAGAAATACCATAAGTGAGTGGCTTTAACAAACAGAATTTTATTTTCTCATGGTTTAAGAGACTAGAAATTCGAATTCTAGTCTGGGCACTGGTGCCAGAGGAGGGCTTCTCTTTCTCTGTTGGCTCTGGGGAGAAAGTTCCTGTCTCATCATCTTCTGTCCTGGCTCCTTGGTGATCCTTTTGTGGCGTGGCATCTGTCTTCCTCCGTCTCTCTGCTTGCTTGCTTATTGAGTCTTTTTACAGCTTAGAAAAAATTTACTCAGGACACACCCTACACTGATACTGATTAATTAACATAACAAAGAAAAACCATTCCTAAATAGAATTATAACCACAGGTGTAAATCCCAAAGATAGTGACTCTCTAGAATGGAGTAGAACTGTCACTGAGCTGCTGGTGAGTTGAACTTCTGACCTCTTGGCTAGCAGCCCAGTGCTTAACCACTGGGCCGCCTGGGCTCCTACCACAGGCATAGGGGTTAGGATTTACAACACATATTTTAGGGGTACACAATTCAATCCCTAACAGTCCCCAAACAAAAACTCCCCTTTTCCCACTCCCTCCTACCCAACCTTCTTAATCTTCACTTCTTAGCCAATGTTTTAAGTCATATCACCCTAAACTGACCATGCAAATTCTGTGAAAACTAAGTAGTTTTTGAGAGTCATGGAAGCAAAACTGAGAGAAACCTATTTTAATTAGTACGTGATAGGAGTGAGGAACACAGTGTGATCTGGGTTTCCACACTTCCAGTCACCCCAACGGTCTTAATCCAGGCTCTCCTTCCCACAGAAGTACTTCTCCAGAGGCTGCTGCTGGCTTCTTTCTACATCTTCAGAGTGGCATATTCGCAAGATTCTGGGGGCTCCTCGGTGGAAACAGAAGCTGTCTCACACAGTGCCCTTGTATTCCCCTGGGGGTCTTCAGCCTTTGAGGAAAAGAGACTGTCACAAGGCTGATTGGGCTTTCTATAGTTGGCTGTCCCCCGATTCCTTACTTCCTGCTAGCTGCCCTAGTTAGCATCCAAGGGCTTACCCAGATCTTTCTTTCTTCCATGGTGCTGCCAGGCAGGTTCAAACTGCCCGTCTTTCAGCTAATAGTCACGTTAAAACTGTTTGTGCTGCCATGGGTCCTGGTCTAAGACTACATGAGTGACAAATAGTGGACAGTGGTCATTGGAACCCAGCTATTCTGGAATTCAAAATGTATTTTTGAATCTTACTATGCTATACCAATCTGACCTCTGGAAGCCAGAACATGTGGGCCAAACCAGGAGGCAGACATGACAACCCCATTTGTGCAGAGTAGAGCTGCTCTAAAGGGTTTCGAAGGTTGTGACCTTTTGGAAGGAGATGCCAGGACTTTCTTCTGAGGTACTCCTGTGTAGGTTGGAACTGTCAACTTTTTTAGGCTACTAGTTGAGTGCTTAACTGTTTGCACCACCCAGGGACCTTATACTTTCTCAATGGAGTCCTTAGGGAAGTTCCTAAATAGAGAACTCACCGACAGAGATGCTCTTTCTGACTTTTCTAAATCTATGTAGGAACAAGAGGGAAAAAAAAAAAAAATCAATTCCCAGGTTGCAGGAGTTAGATTTTTGCACCCCAAGTTTCTATAGTTAATCACTTACCTGTTGCCTCCTCCTCAGGGAAATCAGAAAGGCTGGTTCTGGGAGAGAGAGACAAACTCATTGAAGGATGGGATCTGAAGAATTTAGGGAGAGGAGAAGAAGAGGAAAGCAGGATCCAGCAAGGGGCTGAAAGAGGCTGGGGCAGAGGGCCAGAACAGGGTTGGACACATGAATCAGTGATATGCAGATGGTGCCTCTGGGGGACGGAGCAGGAGCTGAATGGAAACATGCAGCGATGCTCAGATGCCAGACTCTGTGGGCCACACCAAGAGGCGGACGTGGTAACCCCACATGTGCAGGATAGAATGGAACACATACTGTGTCAAGAATATCTACCTCCTGGTGGATTCTTCATGAGCTGAATCTGTTTAGGAAAAAAAAAAGAAAAATTTTATCATTAGAAAAATTAGATAAAAGATCCTTTACTTCCCCCTCAAAAACCAAACCTATTTGCACTTGAGTTGATTCCTGCTCATGATGACCCTGTGTGTTACAGGGTAGAACTGCCCCCACAGGGTTTTCTTGGCTGTCATCCTTACAGTAGATAGCCAGGCCTTTCTTCTTCGCTGCACTGAGCGAGTTTGAACCACCAACTTTTAGTTAAGAGTGATGTCGTTAGATGCCACTGAGTCAATTCTGACTTATGGTAACCACGTGTTACTGAGTAGAACCACTGTCTTGTGTTTCGAAAAAAAGAAACAAATCTGTTGCTGTCGAGTCAATGCCAATTTGTAGTGACTGTATAGGACAAAGTAGGACTGCCCCCATTGGGTTCCCAACGGTGTAGGCTTCACAGAAGCAGATTGACATCTCTTTTTCCTGTGGGATAGCTGGTGAGTTCCAACGGCCCACCTCTTGTTCAGCAGCTGAGCCCTTAACCACTGAGCCACCAGGACTTTCTTGTGTGGAACTTGTTGACACCCCAACTTCCTCATGGAAACATGGTGTTTGCACCTTGCTGTTGTAGGTTGCTGTTGAGTTGATTCAGATGCATGGTGACACCTTGTGTGTGGGGTAGGACTGCTGTGTAGGATTTTCAAGGCTGTGACCTTTCGGAAGCAGATCCCCAGGCCCGTCTTCCATGGTGCCACTGAGTTTTTTGAACTGCCAACCTTTCAGCTAGTAATAACAGGCTTAACCACTTGTGCCACTCAGAGATCTTTTACTCCCCAGAGTGCTGGACCCCTGCTTCTCCGAACTCACCATGCTGAGTGCATCTGTAGATGAGGAAGATGGAGAGGAAGCTGAGGAAGATGGAAAGACAGGTGAAGGTTGTGACAAAGATGATTCTGCTGCCTGGTGGAAGAAGAACACACCAGAGAATCAATTTGGCTCTTAAAGGAGACTGACACAGTTGGGCAGAATGGTGAAGAGGAGCCAGACAGCCTGCCTTCCAATCTTGTCTCTGCCACTTCCACACTGGACCTTCCAATTGCTTTGGACAATTCCCTTAACCTCCCTGTACTTTCACTTTCTCATCTGTAAAATGGACATAATAAAAGTACGTATTTTATTCAGTGGTACCCCCAAACCCCATTGCTATTGAGTTGGTTCTGACTCATAGCAACCGTGGCTAATAGAGTAGAACTGCCCCCATAGGGTTTCCAAGGTAGTGATGTTTACAGACGCAGGCTGCTACTTCTTCCAACAGTGGTGGGGGTGGGGGTGGGGGTGGTGTGGATGGGTTTAACCTGCCAACCTTTTGGTTAGCACCCAAGTGCTTAACCACTCTGTCAGTTGGTCAGTACATATAAAGAATGGTAAAACAGTGCCTAAAACAAATCGATTACCGTTGAGGAGACTCTGAGTCATAGTGACCCCCTATGTGTGTCAGAGTAGAACTGTACTCCATAGTGTTGACAATGACTCATTTTTCAGAAGTAGATCACTAGGTCTTTCTTTGGAGGAGCATTGGATAGACTTGAACTCCAACCTTTTGGTTAGTAGCAAGTATGTTGGCTTAGAATTTTTTTGGCTTAGAAATTTTGAATAAATGTTTAACCAATAACAATAATGTTAATCATTTACTGTGAGCTAATTCTGAGTTAGGTATACATCCTTTCTCATCTTGACAATAAGCATATAAGTTGAATGAGGATAGGTGTACTATCCTATCCCTGTTTCATGCATAGGCAATTTCAGCAAAGAAGCAAAGTTAATAGCCCAACGTTTAACCAATGTAATGGTAGAAATAATCTTTAGTGAATGGGGAGGAAAATCAACTCTCAGATCTTGTGGCAAAATGGAAGGAGGTAAAAAATGCCACTGAGAACTTGAAACCACAAGCCAACCTTCTAGAGTGTGGATCCCACATTTAAAGAACCTAGACTAAAAACCAACACAAGACAAAAAAGGCATGCCAGCAAATGGGCAAGGACCAGAAGAGGGGACAGGAAATCTGGTGATGGGGAGAGTGTTGACATGTTGTGAGGTTGATAACCAGTGTCACAAAGCATCATATGTATCAGTTGTTTAATGACAAACTAGTTTACTTTGTAAACAGTTATTTAAGAACAATAAAAAAATAATAACTGACAAACACATTAAAAATAAAAATAAAATAAAAACCTGCATGTAAAGAAGAAGCTGTGGTGGAGCAATAGTTAAACTTTTGGCTGATAACTGAGAGACTGAAGGTTCACATCCACCAAGCACCTCCACAGGTGAGAAGACCCAGTGATCTGCTCCCGTAAAGATCACAGCCTAGAAAACTCTATGTAGGATCTACTCCGTCACATAAGATTGCTGTGAGTGAGAATCCACTCACCAGTGCAAGAGTGAAAAGCATATGATTTGTGTACAAGATAGTTCTTTTTAAATTGGTGAAAATATACGCAGTGAAGCATGCATCATTTCAACAATTGCTACACGTAAAATTCAGTAACACTAAGCAGCTGTTCTCACTCTCCTTTTCCAATTATTCCTCCAACGTTAACATAGACTCACTGCCTCCTACACTGGTCATCCAATCTTCCAAGTTGTTACTGCCAATTTGATTCCATATAGGTAATTCTTTAAGAGAGTGCAATGCCCAAGGTAGACATTCTTCAATAACTATGTTAAACTATGGTTTGTTTCACAGATGACTTCAGAGGATAGTTTAGGTTTAAGATTTAAGGTTTAAAGACAAGAAAGAGTTTTTGAAAATGAAAAATAGCCATCCAAGGTAATGAGTAACAAAATAAATATTAAAAAAAATAGAATGAATAATTCAGAAAAATTTTTTAAAGGAATTATCTAAGAATGTAGAGTATTTGTAGTTATATGAAGAAAGGTAAAAAATTCAGATACTATCTTAACATCCGTAGTGTGAGGAGGTAGTAACATTGCACACACAGGAGAGAAGTAATGGAAGAAGTAATCGATACAAAATTGGTTTAAAGAAAGCTTTAAAACTTTACATAAAAAAAATCAAATGACAAGCAGTAATTCTAAAAGAAAGACATTGATACACTTTTTGTAAAATATACCAAAGATAACGAAAAATATCATTGAAGTTTTAGGTATAAACATAAATAAATACAACTCACAAAAACTATGGTATCTCTTTAAATCATCATAAATAACCACATGAAGCCGGCTTTTCATTTCTTCTGCAGAGAGAATGTTGAAGCTCAGAGAGATGAAATCATTTTACACACAGTTGTAGGCATGGAAAATGAGATTTAGAAATTAGGAGGATCTGGCTTCTAAAGCCTAGTTTTTGAACCAATAACTCTCCAGATGAGAATGAATGACATGAAAATTGCGTCCATGCCGCAAACTGCTCATCTCATTTCTAAGTAGCTTAAAATTCATTAATTTCATGCTTAGTTTAATGTCCTCACCTTGTTTTGAAGCTAAAGTGCTGAGTTCTTCATTTCCTCCTGGAAAATAAGTTACATTGTAACGGTTAGAAGGATACCATACATGCATCAAAAGAAACATTCTTGTGGGACAGAGTAGAACTGTCCCATAGAGTTCCAAGAAGCACCTGACTGATTCGAACAGCTAACCTTTCGCTTAGCAAACATAGCACTTAACTACTCTGCCACCAGGGTTTCCATCTTATCGGTAGACCCAAGTAATTTAATAGCTAAGGATTAAGAAAAAAAACAAAACTAAGCAGTTACAGTAGTATCTAGCAAGTCCCTGAGTTGTGCAACAAGTTACCATGGTTGGCTGCTAACAGAAGGGTTGGAGACTCTAGGCCACCCAGAAGCACCTCATAAGAAAGGTCTGGTGATCTGCGTCTGTAAAGACTACAGCCAAAAAACTTTTATGGAGCAGTTCCGCTGTATAATACATGCGGTTGCCACTAGCTGGAATCCACTCAATGGTAACAGATTTGGTTGTTTTTTTTTTGTTGTTGTTGTTATTCAGAGTGGAAAGGGCAGCTGAGAGCACTCAGGGCTGACCCCTAATGAAGACAGCGCTAGTCCAGGGTAGAGAAGGATGAACTAAAACTAGAAAGCATCATTCACAAGAGATAAGATTCCCACCAAGAACTGGACTCGGGGACGCAATGTGACCATATATGGTGTGTGCACCTTATGGTTCTATGTATCTGTAGGATGCTGTCCTACTGGTCTGTTTCTAGATGGGAGAGAAGAGGGTAGAGAGGAGGTGACAGGAGTTGCTTAAGAGGATATTACAAGTATAGAATGAAAAGGAGGAGTTAGCTGTCACCGGGCAAAGAGAGCAGAAGGAGCTGCAGATAGGCAGGCGTGCAACATTGATTTGGATTGTATATTTTCACTTAATCACAACTAAAAAAAAAAAAACTCCTATTAATAAAATGAACTCTTTGGCACTATTTATGTGGAAGACTGCATCTTAATATCTTTAATTCTTACAACAACCATATTGTTGTTGTTGTGTGCCATCGGGTTGATTCCAACTCCTAACAACCCTATATGACAGAGTAGAACTGTGCCATAGGGTTTCCTAGGCTCTAAGGTCTACAGGAGCAGACCACCAGGTCTTTTCTTCTGCGAACTGCCCTGCGGCTTCAAACAACCAACCTCTCAGTTCGCAGCTAAGTTCTTAACTGTTGTGTCACTAGGGCTCCTAAGACAGCCTTGCAAGGTGAGTACCTTCATTCCCTCTCTCACTGGTGAAGACATATATACACATGACCAGTTGAGGCTCCTTAGCAGGCTCTCCACGATTCCCCTAGTCCTTTGTTTTTCTTCATACTTCAGACTTAAGAAAGACACATGGTGAAACTCTGAAGAGTAGGAAGGTGAGAGAGAAGTGATAGAAGACCAAAGGCTTGATGACCATAGAAACACCTCGTAAAGGCCTTCCACGTCTTTGTTAGTGAGGTTTGGGTCTTTTCTTGGCCATTTGAAGTTCTGTGGTCACATTGCAGAACCACATCTGAAGCTCTTTGCAGTATCTTGCCCTCTGCACCAACAAAGGTTCTCCAACTTAGACTCTTTCCCCATTTGGTTCTATCCCTATCTGTATGTCTACATTTCCATATACCCATCTATACATATCCAACACCCATTTGTCAGTTTGTCATACTGTGGTGGCTTGCATGTTGCCATGATGCTGAAAACTATGTTACCAGTATTGTAAATCGTAGCAGGGTCACCCATCCTGGACAGGTTTCAGCGGAGCTTCCAGATTAAAATAGACTAGGAAGAAAGGCCTGGTGGTTTTCCTCCCAAATTCAGCCAGTGAAAAGCTACAGATCACAACAGAATACTGTCTGATGTACTGCGGAAAGATGAACAACCTGTAGACCGGCAGCCAAAATGCTGTTACCACTGAGTTGATTCAGACTCATTGTAAGCTCTACTAGGACAGAATGGAATGGCCCTGTAGGGTTTCAAAGGCTGTCAGCTTTATGGAAGCAGACTGTCATGTTCTTCTTCAATGGACCGGCTGGTGGGTTTGAACCACTGACCCTTCAGTTATTAGCCAAATGCTTAACCACTGTACTGCCAGCACTCCTTCCCTAAGCGGAAGTCACGGAAAATACACCACAGCTGCAACAATGGATTTGAGGGTACCAAGGATTGTGAAGATGGTGCAGGATCAGGTAATGTTTTGTTTTTGTCCAAGGGGTCACCGTGAGTTGGTGTTAGCTCAATGGCACGTAACACCAACATCATCTGTCTGTCCATCCACCCACCCATGCGTCCATGCATCCACTCAACCTATATCTGGAATCTCACTCTCTCTTTCCATATATATATATGAAATGAAACAATTTCTTAATTGATCAGCTGGTATAGCAAAAGGGTGGAGGAATCGTCATAGGACATACTTGAGTTCTAGTACTGTATCTCTCATATATAGACTTTATAATAGCTTACTCTGGTTAAATAAGAGGAGGCAGGAGGCAGATAATAATACCTAACTTGAAGTTAGATAATGATGGAAAATACCAGCTTTAAAGCACTCAGCCCAGAATCTGACTCATTTTGCAGGAGAAAGAGATTGTAGTTATAATGACTATTTTCTCACCCAATATACCACCCACACCCAGCTCCTCCTGTAACTGACGCTGTCAATGTTCCACCTATATTCCCTCTGTAAAAATGGCAGAGGTGGAGGCATCTGACCTCCTCTAACTTTGTGAGTAGGGAGGAGAATCATTATCAGCATCAACAGCCCAAGGCTGATGTCTCTGAGGGGTAGGTTGGATCTGCCTCCGACTTCCACCCTTTCTACCAGTTGTAATAGCAACTGTCCCTCCTACAGCGCTCTGTACTCCTCTGCTGGGTTTGTAATTCTTTGCAATGGCTGCATGGAACTCACGGACCATACTCATAGCTACGGGGCTTATTAGAGAAAGAATGGCAACAATTCAGGATTGGAAATGACTCAAGATACAGTTTCTTTGATCAGGACAGCCTCGTCTCAAGCATGAATGCAGGCACACCTCTCTTCGGCCTGTGGGCTCTCACCCCTCAGCACAGCTTCTGCCCTGCTCAGGCAAGTGTCACAAGGCTCTTTAAGCTCTGCTAGTAAGTACCCAGAAGCCCCCTACTCCACCAGTTGGCCTTGGCCAGAAGGTGCTCAGCTCCCTCATCCAGCGGTCTGGAAACCTGGCCCACTGTCTCCTTCCCGCCTCCTGCTGGTCTCCAGGTCCTGCTGCTTCTGCTGCCACCATTTCTGCCGCTTTGGCTTCTCAGTATCTCTGACTAGCTCTCTTTCTCTGTCTCCGAGGTCTAGGAGTTTCCCAGAGCAGGGATCCCAGGGTCCAAAGGATGTGCTCCACTCCCAGTGTTTCTTTCCTGGTGATAGTGGGTCCTCCTCTTGTCTACCTAGGATGGCTCATTTTTCTGTAACGGGACGGCAAAACTCACCAATATGTAACCCTAATACCTTGCAACATGTTTTCTCTTTTTTAAAATGGGTAACTGAGAGCTTCACATAACTAATGCCATCATGATACTCTAAATAATCCATAAGTGTTTTTTACTGCACCAGGTACTCTGGCCTCTGCACTGGCCTCTTTCTGAAGGGGCACAGATCCCCCTGAGCTCCTGTGACCTTGGTCTCTCTCCTCTTCCTCACTCTCCTGAGAAATGGACTTCAGCTTGGAAAAGAGCAGCTAGGAAGGCTGCCTGGCATTTTTTGTATCCACAACTTTCTTTCTTGCCCCTTATCTCAGTAAGAGTGGACCTGGCAGGCTAGTTTCACTATCCAAGAAATTTTTGTGTAAGTTTTGTCTTTGCCTGTCACAAACACACAGACTAGAGTCCAGGTGTCTGACATACATATCCGTAATTTAATAAAGAGTCTGTTGCGATTATATTGTGATGCATATGATTATCTGTGGGCTACGTGCTTAAAAACGTGAAATAATCCTTGCCAAAATGATATATAAACTCTGATGCAAAAATTGTCTTTTGAGACTCCATGGAGAACAGCCTGTGTTCCCTCCAAGTCTCCGGTGGTATCATACCTCCTAACAAACCTTCTTCTTTTTTCTAATTTGGAGTTACGTTTCATTGGCTTGACTGCTCTAGGGCACAGACTAAAATTGGGCAAGAAATCCCTTCACTGGGGTTCCATGCACCTTATTTGCATGGCACTACTCCCACAAGGTTATCTTGAGCCCTATTTGCATTACCAGCAAATCTTCCAAGCTCTCAGAGGGCCATATGCATTTCTTTGCATAGCCCCACCCAGTCACTGGGTGGTAGTTACAAGACTCTGGTAAGAAAGACTATATAAAAGCGATCTATTCCACCACACTCTCAGATTTTTTTTAAAAAAACCATTGTTAGGCATTCTAGATCTTGGGGCCTTCACTTTGTAAAAAGAACACTTTCGTCTCTTTGTTGGAGGACTGCCTGAGAGAATCCTAAGTCTCTTTGAATTTAAGTATTCCAGGACCATCCCTTGACCAATGACTGCTGTTTGTGGGAGAATGAATGCCCTGACTTCCTTCCCTCCATGAGACTCCTTGTGTGGTACAAATGGTTAATACACTCGGCTGCGAACCAGAAGTTTGCAGGTTTGAGTCCCCCCACAGGTACCTCAGAAGAAAGGCCTGGCAATCTAATTCTGAATAAAACAGCCTGGAAAACTCTATGGATCTCTTTTGCCATGAGACCAGAAGAAATGGACAGTGCCCAGCATCCAGCTACCGTTACTGAACATTTTGATCAAAGATTCTATAGAAGAATCTTGATAACAGGGGAAAAATGCAGAACAGAATTTAAGGTTCCGATGGACCCCATATTTTCTGGAGCCATGGAGGCTGGATGAACCCCTGAAACTATTGTCCTGAGATCATTTTTAAGCCTTAAACCAAAAACATACCCTGGAGTCTTCTTAAAACCAAACAATAGCTTAACTAGTAAAAACTGTCTGCCTTGAATATTATGCTTTTTTAACAGCTATCTGCATGGGGTCAAATTGAAAACAGCAACTCAAAAGACTGGACATGAACCTTAGGGAGCAGCCAGTTTATGTCGGTGCAGGAGGAACAGTGCAGAAAACGAGGATGAAAATTGTTGCACACCTCAAAGAATGCAATCAATGTCTCTGAACTGTACAGGTAGAAACTGTCAGATTTTGCTGGGCATCTTTTGCTGTGTGTATTCTCAGCAACAAAATGAATAATAATCTTACAGAATACAGTTCTACTGTGACTCATGTGGACTCCCTATGAGTCAGAATCGACTCAATTGGCAACTGGGTTTGCCTCCCTGAGCTGTGGTGTGACTGTCTCCAGAACTGAGGGACGTGCATATCTTGTTTATGTTCCTATACCTGTTTCCCCAACCTCCTAAAGTGTCATTTTCACATTAATCCTTATCTGAGAGTTTGCTTTTGGTGAAACCAAATTCAAGGAATCAAGTTATAAAAGGGACAATTCCACCAGTGCAGCCCCATGGATGTATGACAGCTAGGCAGCCATGAGTGTCCCTGGAGTATCAGAGCCCCTGAAAAAGAAAAACAAAACAGAAAACCTGCAGATCTTGCCTTGTCTTTTCAATTCTCTGCCACTTACAGCCTACAGAAACTGTGGTGGTATAATGGTTATATGCTATAGCTGTTGACCAGAAAGTCAGCTGTTCAAACCCGCCAGGCACTCCTTGGAAACTCTATGGAGCAGCTCTACTCTGTAGGGTCGCTATAAGTCGGAACCCACTCTACGGCAGTGGTTTTTTTTCTTTTTTTGGTTTACAGCCCACAGCTCCCTTTGAACAGCCATTCTTGAAAAAGCAGAAGTTAACTTTTGCAACATAGGGCTGCATAACTCACTGAACTGGATCACTCTGTGATGTTCACATACCTTGGTCAACTTTCACATCATTTTTACAAACTGCAAAAAAAAAAGAGAGAGAGAGAGAGACAATCACAAAACATCTAAGATGTTGGTTCGAGGGCACCAAACTGAGCGATGGAATACAGGTTGACATGGGGACATAAAAGAAGTCACAGGTATCAGAGAGGAAGGTTGATCTTGAATCAAAGCTAGGTGATGAAATTCATAGTCTACATAGCAATTGAGTATAGGTTCCTTCCTGACAGCCTTCAAGCATAGAAATACAGGCTGGGGACATTACAGCTGTGCTTAAAGATAGTTTACTGTTTCAAACTGTGAAGGAGAAAATTGGTATACACACTCAGTAAACCTAAAACAAGACCCATTGCCATCAAGTTGATAGAATTGCTCTGTAAGGTGTCCAAGGGTGTAATCTTTACAGAGGAAACCCTGCTTGCCTAGTGGTAAAGAGCTACTGCTGCTAACCAAAAGGCTGATAGTTCAAATCCACCAGGTGCTCCTTGGAAACCCTCTGGGGCACTTCTACTTGTCCTTTAGGGTTACTATGAGTTGGAATCAACTCAACAGCAGCAGTTCCTTTTTTTAAAAAAAAAATATTTACGGAAACAGACTACCCGTCTTTCTCCTGCAAAGCTGCTGGTGGATTTAAACTGTCAACCCTTGGGTTAGCAGCCAAAGCATTTCACCACGTGTCACTAGCAGCCATGCACTTAACACACCCACTAGGATAGCTATAATTTTTTTAAAAAAGGGAATAACAAGTGCTGGAGAGGCTATGGGGATACTGGACCCACACACATTGCTGGTGGAAGCGTAAAATGGTGCAGCCATCTTGGAAAATAGTTTGATGACTGTTTAAAGTATTAACACAGAATTACCATACGACACAGCAATTCCACTCCTAGGTATATACCCAAAAGAACTGAAAACATACGTTCACACAAAAACTTGTGCATTAACACTCATAGCAGCATTATTCATAGTAGCCAAAAGGTGAAAATCAAATTGAAGGAAGATTATGAGGTGATGAAAGAATGAATCAGCATCTATTCACCTCGTCATCAACTGATGAACCAAAACCAACCCAAACCCACTGCCGTCAAGTTGATTCTAACTCACAGAGACCCTATAGGACAGAGTAAGACTGCCTGAAAGAGTTTCCAGGGAGTGCCTGGAAGCTTTGAACGGTTCGTCTTCTGATTAGAAGCTGTAGCACTTAACCACTACTCCACCAGGGTTTCCAACTGATGAGCAGGTAGCCTAAAAAGTGGTATATTTATACAGTAGAATATTAAAGGAATGAGGTACTGGTCCACGCGACAACATGGTAAATCTTGAAAACACTATGCCAAAGGAAAGAATTCAGACACAAAAGGCTACGTATGGTATGATTCCATTTACACGAAATATCCAGAATAGGACAGGCCACAGAAATAGAAAGTAAGTTGATGTCTGTGTAGGACTGGAGCTGGGAAACCGAGGGAGGAAAGGGAATGATTGCTAATAAAACCAAACCTATTGCCATTGAGTGGATAGGTTTGGTTGACCTATGGGACAGAGCAGAACTGCTTCACAGAGTTCCCAAGCATTTGGTGGATTCAAACTGCTACCTTTTGGCTTACAGCCTGAGCTCATAACCATTGTGCCACCAGGGTTCCTTGGCTGCTAATAGGTATGCAATTTTGTTGTAAGGTGATGAGAATGTCTTGGAATTAGACGGGAGTACTACTTGCACAGTCTTGTGAACATACTAAATGCCACCGAATTGTATGCTTTAAAGGGTGAATTTATGGTATATGAATTATATCTCAGTCAAAAGGAAAGAAAATAATGTAAGAGTTCAGGAGAGAAAGTCTTCTCTTCCTTTTCCCTCCCATACCTCTCTCTACATCTCCAGCCTCATTTCTGATATTCCTTGCTCCTTCCCTCTATCAAATTTCAGATTTTTCCAAGAAGGAACACAATCCAGAGGAGCTGTGTTTATGGAACTGGAGCAGCACTGTTTTGTTTGTTTTTTTTTTTTTCCTCAAGCCTGCTAATAATGAACAAAAAATGTTTTCAAAGACTAGTAATTATCACGCAGCACTGCTTTGGAGCAGTATACTGGACTGGTATAGATGCAAACAACAACTTTTTTCCTGGTACAGTTTTGACTCTTTAGATTCCACGAAGATTGTGAATTACTGAAAGAAAGGATGAATAAGCATCTAAATGCCAATTTATACCATCCAATTAGTCTTCAAATTCTGCTCCAGTTGCACTCTGTAACTGCCAGATAGTCTAACTTTTATGAGAATTTCTGAGGACAGAGTTTCAGTCAATTGCTCATGAAACACCAACATCAAATAAAAATCATTAAGTATTCTTTTTTTTTTTTTTTTTTTTTTGAGAACTTCGAGAGTTTAGTAAGTCCCTGATCACACATAAGAGTCCCTGCACGGTAAAAACAGTTAAGCTCTGGGCTACTAACCTAAAGTTTGGTCATTTGAACCCACCCAGGGGTATGCAAAGGAAAGCTCCTCAAAGATCTCAGCCATAAAAACCCTGTAGAGTACAGTTCTACTCAACACATGGGGTTACCATGAGTCCAAGTGGACTCTGTGGCCACTTGTTGTGTTCTGATTATAAATATTCACAAAGCAGCTGAACTCCATGTCCCAGGACCACTCCCCAAACCAGTTGCACAGACTCATCTACATTCTTCACAAAACTTCACCAGAACTGTTCATTATGTAAAACGATAGACAACATATTTTGTACTATTTTTATTTTTTTGAATCCACTTTGCTTATCAGTGGTTTCAGAGCCTGGAAATGCCTTAGAGGTCATCTCCCTGACAAGGCAATGGTTCACTTCCAAATATCACTGACATAGTAGACATTAAGAGTCTGCATCCACACATTAAGCAATGGGAGTCCCCTGTCTGTAATTGGCAAAAACACTTCCTTGCTAAGTATCTTACCTATTGTGGGAGCTCTGTGTCCTTCAGATCCATCTGGAAAACAGGATGTAAGAAAAGGAGTCACAAGGATTGCAACAACAGCTAACAATAACAGAAACTGCTGAATTTCTGATAATTTGTTGTATTGCAATAGATTCCTAGTACAAAGCCTTTCGCAGTTATCCCCCATCTACTGTGATCTCTGTCTTAATATAATATCTTATTCTTGCCTTTTTTCTGTCTTCTAAACAAGAATGTAAGCTTCTTATGACCAGAGGCTTAGCCTTGACTCAGTCATCACTTTATGCCCAGAATACAGCTAAGTATCCAGGTTTGCAGGGTGAACGGGTAGTTCTCTTTCAATTCATTTTCTTTTGCAAAAGGAGCATTCACGTTCCCAGTTTTCAATAGGTAAGGAGTTGAACAATAAAGTGATTAGCAAGGGGTCTGACTCTGTCTATGGAAGGCTGACCTGAAAAATGAGCCCATGACAACTGGCAGCACAATTTGTCTTCTGAAATAATGGTGCGGAGATAGGCAAGTGGGAAAAGACAGATGCCATGTGGAGATTGTCAAGGAACTGAGGAATAGTGAGAAGAATGCCAGAAAAACTGAGATGCTTTTCCCCAAGAGCAGTTGGAGAGTGTCTTCTTCTGGAGCTGGTGACCTGGATTCAAACTTCTAGCCTCCTAAACTGTGAGAAAATAAATTTCCATTCTTTAAACAACCCCTTGCAGGGATCCAGGGACCATGCTCTCAGGGGACATCAAGGCCAGTTAGCATAACTAGCATGTTGCTAAGAGAGTCTTCTCCATCCCCTAGTGGTGAGTGGCATCTGGGGTCTTAAAAGCCAGCAAGCTGCCATCTGAGATACACCAAATGGTCCCAACTCAGCAGAAACAGATATCATCAGGGACCAAAATGACACGGGGGAAACAGAACCCAGAAGACAGAAAGACCCATGGATGACTACATCAACATGTGACCAGAAGAACCGGATGGTGCCTAGCCACCTCCAGTGACAGCAGTGATAGGGCTTACAAAGTTGAATCTCAGTAACAACACAAGAATAAAAAGGGGCGCACCCTGAGAACTCCACTAAAAGACCACAATGATGGTCCAAAGGCCTGGGAGTTTCCCCTGGGAGGGTGGTCCCTAGACCTGATGTTGTCCCTGTCCATAAATCATTACTGAGGTCAACTTCTTGGACAGGAATAGATTGGACTTGGCGACACAGAGTAACCATTTCGTGTGCGCACTTTGTGGTTCTACGCATCTATAGGATGTTGTCCTACTGGCCTCTTACTAGAGAGGAGTGGAGAGGGTGGAGAAGAGGGGACAGGAGGCTGTTAAGAGGATATGACATGAATAGAACAGAAAGGAGGAGTGTGCTGTCATGGGCAAGGAGAGCAGCAGGAGTTGCACATAGGCGGGCATGCAAATTTAAACTGGATCGTACACTTTCATGCAATCACAATAAATAAATAAAATATTAAAAAGAAAACCTTGTGGTATTTCTGCTATAACAGCACTGAGAAAATAAGACAGGGAGGTCAATCACTTATCACAGAGACTGGAATACAGGAACTGTTGGATAAGTGTTGGATGTTAGTGCTATCATTCCATAACCTTGTCAGTTGTGCAGACTTTTACGTTTTTGCTGGGGAAGGAAGCCAAATATGGGAAATTCCACTAGTAATATACACAGCTGTAGTTGCCACTGTCATGGCTTGTCTGAGTCCAGAGCATGAAATCAGATTTTTTTTTCTTGCTTTCTTGATGTCTAATGGCTCTAGGCACCCTGATTTCAGCTGAGCAATAGCTTTACATTCAGTTTCATTGCATGGAATCAGACATTGAAGTGTCCCACTAAGACCTGGGACCATCTCAGGATGACTGATGACCAAGAGGCAAGGGTCTTGGAAGTGATCTTGCAGAGAACAAGGCAATAGGAAGCATTAGGGCATCCACTGCATCTACTCACTCATCCATCTCTTCTATACCCATACCATTGAAGTTCACTCTGCATCTCCCCACATGAAAGACTTGTTCCCCTTCTCTGCCTGCCTCTATTTCCCTAATTCCTTACACTGACAATGTTGTGTCTGCCATTTTGCTTCCTAGTGATAGCATTGACTTTTACCTGAAACCTGTGACGCTGGAAAGCAATGACAGTTAAAGAAATCCTCCCACGCTTTGTGTTCTCAGAAATGGCTTACTTCAAATGACGACCCTTCCCATATGACTTAGATGAGACTCATGGATGCCTCCCTGTTTATCTCGGAAAGGGCCAGACATGGAGCCTCCAAGTTCCCATTCCTTGTCTCATGGGTAAATAACCAAATTGCTTGTTCTTATTGATCAATCAGGTGAAAAAAGTGTTGTTAACTCAGTTTGGGTTAAGTTTCTCTTCTTCCTCCAAATCTCTGAATCTTTAGCCCACCTTCAGCCTGAACCAACACATTGATAAACTAGTTGCCGTTGAGTTGATTCTTGCTCATGGTGACACCGTATGTGTCAGAATAGAGCTGGGTTCTGTGGGGTTTTCAATGGCTGATATTTTGGAAGTAGATCACCAGAACTTTCTTTGGAAGAACCTGTAGGTGTCTTCCTATCTTCAACTGTTTGGTTAATAGGTGAGTTCCTTAACCATTTGCACCACTCGGAAACTTCTAATCATCACACAATTCCTCTTTAAGTGTTCCTCCCAGAGAATGCAGTTAAAATATTTGGCTGCTAACCCAAAAGGTTGACATTCAAGTCCACTCAGTAGCTCCTCAGAAGAAAGTCCTGATGATCTATTTCTAGAAAATCAGCTACTGCAAACCTTATGGAGCACAGTTCTACTCTGACCACATAGGGTCGCCATGAGTCAGAATTGTTGGCAACGAGCTTGGTGCTTTGTTCTTTCTCCTGGAAATCATACGCCACGTCTGTATAAAACAGTCTGATTCACACTTCAGTGCTGTCACTTTTTCATCCAATTTCCCCACACTTGAGTTTTTTCTAGCCTTGTTCACTTTCATTACCTATTCCAGAAGATGCTTTTACCCTAATTCTTCAAGACAGTTGCTGGTCAGAGTGTTCTACCTATTACAGTGGACTCCCTTCCCCACTGCAATAGTTCCTTTCCCCTTTTTCTTTCTGAACAAAACCTCTCCCTCAAAGCTACACTCAATTTTTGCTTGACACTAGATTCCTTCTTCTTGCAGCCAGGTACCATCACAGGGAAGGGAATGTCTCTATCTAAAGGCTTCCCTCTCACCTGTAACCACTAGCTGTAGGTGCTCACTCTGTGACCATCCCAGTGAGGTCGTTGTCTTGTAAATACAAAAGTACTTCCCAGCATCCATAGGCTCCAGGTCAGTGAGGAGGAGTTCAGCACTGTTTTCCACTGAGCTCAGCTGTTGTTCTGACCCAGGGCTGTCCAACTTTCCCAGCCTGAAGGTAGAATTCTGGAACAGCGAGGAGCACATCAGAGTCACATTGCTTTTCCTTTCCACCACTGAGCTGGGCCAGGCAGTGAGCAAGGGCTTGGGAAGTGTCTCTGGAAAGAATTCAGAGTTAATGTCCATCCACATATGAACAGATAAACAAAATGCAGAGCATACTGTTAAAAGATATCGTGATAAAGCTAATTTTATGGTATTTATTCGGCTTCAAAAGATCCATGAATGGAAGTCTATCTCCCAGCAAAATCCAGGAGGCATTTAGCCTGAACAAAAGCAAGATGAGAATTTTTATTGAAAGCAAAAGGCAGAGAGCACGACAAGGAAAAAAGGAGCAAAACAAAGCAAAACATATTTTTTTTAATAGTTTATTTTTCTGTTGCTGAGAATCTGCACAGCAGAAGAACATACACCAATTCAACACTTTCTACATGTACTAGTCAGCGACACTGATCACGTTCTTCCAGTTATATAGCCATTCTCACTCTCCTTTTCAGAGTTGTTCCTCCCTCATTAACATAAACGTACTGCCCTCTAAGGTTCTTATTTAGTCTTTAGAGTTGCTGTTGTCAGTTTGATCCCCTATAGACAGATTTTAAAAAAGCATAATGCCTAAAGGAAATATTCTTTACTAGTTAAACTATTGTTTGGTTTAAAGAAGATTTCAGGGGATATTCTTGGTTTAAGGTTTAAAGATTATCTCAGGATAATAGTTTCAGAGGTTCATCCAACCTCCATGGCTCCAGAAAATACGGGGTTGATGAGAATTTGAAATTCCATTCAGCATTTTCCTTTTTTTGATCAGAATTCTTTTGTAGAATCTTTGATTAAAGCATTCTGTAATGGTAGCTGGGCACCACCTGGTTCTTTTGGTCTCACAACAAAGAAGGCAGCTGTTCATGGAGGCAATTAGCCATGCATCCCATTTCCTTCTCGTATTCTTCCTGACCGTTCTTCTTCTTCCTCTGTTGCTTTAATACAAGGTCTGACAGTTAAGTCCATGAACTTAATTGCTGTAAGTGCTATGTACCTCATTGCTTAGTATCACTATGGTCACTATTGAAGGACTCCCACTGGGAAGCTATGCACTGGCACCAGTGCCTGGTCCACCCTTCAAAGCAATTTTGTTACTCTTTTTTTGGAATGGCCATTGTGCACAGTGGCATGATGGCAAGTTCACAAACTTAATTGTATAGTTGTCTGTGAGAGAGTTTTTAGCCAGTAAACAAATCACTGTATTGGAACAGTCTCCCTACTCACCTGATCTGGCCTCCAATGGCTTTTTTCTTTACCCAAAGATAAAGGAAACATTGAAAGGAAGATATTTTGATAACATTCAGGACATCAACAGTAACATGACAACATCTCTAATGGCCATTCCAAAAAAAGAGTTACAAAATTGTTTCGAAGGGTGGACTAGGTCCTGGCATCAGTGCATAGCTTCCCAAGGGGAGTACTTTGAAGATGACCCTAGTGATATTCAGCAATGAGGTATGTAACACTTTTACTGGGATGAATTCAGGTATATCATCAGATCACGTAGGGCAAAGTATACAGAAGCCTAACATTTAACTTACCAATTTGACGAAATGTTTTAAATGCCCGGACTAACATTTTTGAGCAAACAGACAAACCAAAACATGTATGCCAGTGGAAGTGTTGTGTTGCATATCAATGAATTCAGACTAGATGAGAATTTCGTACTGGGGAACCTTCGTACTGGGGAACCTTCCCACGTGGAAACATCCAAGCCTCTTTAACTCTTTCTAAGAGCCTTTTGTACCTCCAGCAAGTCTGGAGAAAAAAACATAATCCAACAATGTGTTAATGAACCATATTGTATGGCTCAACAACATTACTGAGCCATAAAGAGAAATAAAGTCCCAGTACGTGCTACGGTATGGAAAGGACCTTGGCAACATTATGCTGACTGAGATAAGCCAGCCCCAAAGGACACATATTGTATGATCCCTCAAACACTTAGAAACCAAAGTTTATTAGTGGTCACCAGGGACAGGAGGGAAGAGAAACGGGGAGTCATTGTTCAGGAGGGAGTGAGTTTCTGAGGGTGGCGTTGGACAATTTGGTGACAATTATGGGTGATGATTGCACAATGAGATTCATAGAATTGATGTCACTGAAGTGTATGGCTGAGAAATGCTGAAACTGTATAAAAATGTAGCTTTTTCCCTTTTTCTTATGCTAGGTCCTGCTTTTTCATCCAGGATTTAGCTTAAATATATATATATATATATATATATATTTCCTTCATAGGTTTGACATTTCCGTTCCTCTCTGAAAGATTTCCCTGGTCAATTCTGCTTCCTTTGTCTTTCGTCCCTTAGTCTGCCTTACCATCTGCTTCTTGGAGGACCCAACCAACACACCTGGACTTCAAATGTGACACACACTGTAGGTATTTCAGGCACTCTGTGTTATTTTACGTCCCTGCTGGTATCTTGTTCTGTAGTCATTGGCAAGTCATTTCACTTCCCTAAGTCTTCACAAGGGAGCCCTGGTGGCTCAGAGTTTAATCACTAAACTGCTAATGGAAAGGTCAGCAGTTCGAACCCACCATCCTCTCCTCAGGAGAAATTTGTGACAGTCTGTTCCATAAAGATTACTGCCTCAGGAACACTAAATGGCAGTTTTGCTCTGTTCTATACAGTTACCACGAGTCAATATTGACTCAATGGCAGTGAGTTTGGTTTTGGTTTTGGGCTAGGTCTCATAAGGAATAATTCTGCAAATGGAAGTGATCCTTACGATGATTAGGGTGAACATTTTAGAATTCTGTCAGAGTCAATGACTCTTTGTTAATTAGACTCTTTATCTTGATGACCACAAAGATCCATCTAGAATCCAGATGGTTAACTAAAGGGGAAGGTCATAAAACTTATGATGAAGGAAATAATTGCTTTTAAATAAGAGAAAACTCACCATTTGTTTTCTCGTCTTCGTAACCCAGACACAGCCCTGTAAGAGAAACCTCAGTGAGAGGTGAATCATGTGCTTGTCTTAGAGGTACAAATAAAGCAGAGAAGCATGAGTAGTTTGTTAAAGAAATGTCATATTCTTTGCAGTTATTTCCCCAGATTTACCTCTTACTTTTGTCGCATTGTCTGTTATTCAGAAGGTGTTAGATTTACACAGAAAATTCCAACCACCTTTTCTAATTATATTGTTTTCATAATTAGGTTTTCTTTCACCATCTAGAAATTGTTCAATGTTTACCTGTACTTCCTTCTTGTATTTGTTGTGACTGCAGTCTTTACCCTTACCACTTAAGTAATGCAGCGACTATTTTACTGTGGAGTATAAGGGGAAAGTTTTCTTTATCATTCAGAGAGAACGTGTGCTTTCTGATCATTTATTTAAGGAGCCCTAGTGGAATAGTGGTTAGGAGCTATGGCTGCTATCCAAAAGCTTGGCAGTGCAAATCCACCAGGCACTCTGATCTACAGGGTTGCAAAGTGTTGAAATCAGCTTGATGGCTATGGGTTTGGTGTTTTGGTGGTGCAGTGGAAACCCTGGTGCAGTAATGGTTAAGATCTATGGCTACTAACCAAAAGGTCAGCAGTTCAAGTCCACTAGGAGCTCCTTGGAAACTCTGTAGGGAAATTTTACTCTGTTCTCTAGGGTTGCTATGAGCGAGAATCGACTCAACAGTAGCAAGTTTGGTTTTCTGTTTGGGGTAGTGCAGTGGTTAAGAACTTGCCTGATAACCAGCAGATCAACAGTTGGAATCCAACTGCTCTTTGAAAACCCTATGGGCCAGTAAATTCTTCTTTGTCCCATAGGGTCTATATAAGTCAGAATTGACTTGACAGCAGTGGATTTTTGGTTTGGGTGGCTCAAGGGGTAAGCACTAGGCTGCTAACTGTAAGATGGATGGCTTAAATCCATCAACAGATCTGCAGCAGAAAGATGCGGCAGTCTGCTTCTGTAAAGATTACAACCTGGGAAGTCTATGGGGCAGTTCTACTCTGTCCTGTAGGGTTGCTATGAGTTGGAGTCAACTCAACTGAAATGAGATTGCTTTTTGGGTTTTGACCAGGTATTGCAAAGAATCTAATCCTGCAGTTTGTGGGAGTGTGAATACCTTGGCTCCCTTGCTTCCTAGGAAATCCCTCGGTAGTACAAATGGTTAACACACACAACTGCTAACCTAGATCTCCTAGGAAGAATGACCTGGAGATCTACTTCCCCCAAAACATCAATGACCAAAAGCCCCACGAAGCACAGTTCTACTCTGAAACACATGAGGTCTCCATGAACAATAGTCCACTTGATAGCAACTTAAAAAAACTTTTTAAAGAAACTAGTACACAGGGATGAGATCAGTACCCTGAGGGTTCATCTAACTCTGCCCTGTAGTGGGAGATTTGGCATACCACAGCTAACAGCTGTCTCTTAGGCATGAATGTGTATGGTGGGGGGAGGAACAGCCCAAAGGGAAGGGCTGTGAGCACAAGAAGGAGGAAGGAACTAGAAGCAAGAAATGTTACTGATGCTGCTACACCCTAATTGCACCAAGGAGGAACTGAGAGGCTTAGTGTGGTGAAGCTGCTGGATCAAAGTCTAGAGCTCCTATGTGACCAGGTCAATATTAAAATCCAGTCTTCCCTTTTAAAGTCTGATACGCTTGATTACAAAAATAAAACCAAACCTGAAACAAAACCTTTTGCCATCAAGTTGATTCTGACTCATAGCAACTTTATAGGCTAGAGAACTGTTCCCATAGAGGTTCCAGGACAGGAAAGCTTTGTGGAAGCAGACTGTCAAGTCTTTCTCCTTTGGAGCATGTAATGAGTTTGAACTCCTGACCTTTTGTTTAGCAGCCAAACACTTAACCACTGTACCACCAGAGCTCCTTATGCTTGGTTACACTATGTTTAAATTGAGGGTGGTTAAAATCTGTGGACAAACAAAGCTGGCTAGGAAATTTCCCTTTATTCCATTGACTTCAGAGGTAGCTCTTTTCCATAAGACTCATACCCAAAACCAGATCTTCACACCTTGTGCATGCTTAAATCCCGCCCACCTACTATTCCAGTCACTAGAGAAGCTCATCATGCTTGATAGAATAGAAGGTCAAAAAAGAAGAAAGAGGCTCTCAAGGAGATGGATTGACACAGTGACTGCAACAATGGGCCCAAAATAGCAATGATTGGAGGGATGGTGCAGAATCAGACAATGTTTTGTTCTGTTACACACAGAGTCGCTATGAGTCAAAGCCAGCTTGAAGACACCTAATAGCAACAATAACATTATGATGAAATATTCATGGTAAGACTGGTATTTGGAGGATAGAGACTTAGAAAGCCCATCCCAGTAGCTCGTGTCCTAACTAACTAGAGTGCTTCACTGCAGGTCTCTGAATCTCTGATATCTTGTTTTGAATAGATGAGTCCCAGAATTCACTCATATAAAGTCCGTAGACTCTGACACCTATTGTTGTTGTTAGCTGCTGTTTAGCTGGTTCCAGACTCATGGCGACCCCATACACAAAGGAACTGAATGCTATCTGGTCCTGCGTCATTCCCACGTTTGGCTGTGCATCGGACTATTGTGAACCACAGAGTTTTCACTGGTTCATTTTCAGAAGTAGATTGTCTGGTTTTTCTTCCTAGCCCATCTTAGTTTGAGATCTCCACTGAAACCTGCTAAGCATCATAGCAACACACAAGCCTCTACTGACAGACGGGTGTAGTGGCTGTACAGGAGGGGCCGTGGCCAGGAATCGAACCCAAGTCTCCGGCATGCAAGGCAAAAATTCTACCACTGAACCACCACTACCGCCACAAGCTGACACAGCAAAATCCTCTGCCACTGAGTCGATTCCAACTCATAGTGACCCTATAGGACAGAGTACAACTGCCTCATAGAGTTCCTAAGGAGCGCCTCATGGATTTGAACTGCTGACCTTTTGGTTAGCAGCCGTAGCACTTAGCCACTATGCCACCAGGATTTCCAACTCTGACACATAATGCATGTCCAATACATGGAAGCCATCATTCCTGTACTTTCATGGTGCCCACTCAAGCATGCAATTTCCCGTTCCTCCTAGTCCTGGAAACTCACCAAGGCAAAGCAAGGGTAGGAATTCTGTAAGCATTGTATCGCTTCTGAATCAAAATCCTGTCTTCACCTTTGCAGATCTAAGGAAGAAGCAGGACTGGAGCAATTGTGGCTCTCTTCCTGCCCGCCTTGTCTCCAGGATGTGTGGGTAGAAGTTCAGCTCCAACCCTTTGGATCTCAACACTACCTGGTGCACAGTTTCCTCCTTGCAACTGACTAAGGAAACAGGAAACCATCAGTGATAACATCTTCCTCCAACACATGAACCTCAGTGCGTGTGGCTCCACCCACCCTGACTTCTGTGCTGCCTCATTTGAAGTCACTGCTTTAAAAATAGTTTTTATTTTGAAACAGTTGGTGTTAGTTGCCATTGAGCCTACCCGAACTCATGGTGACCCCACGTGTGCAGACTGGAGCTGTGCTCTGTCAGATTTTTGATGCTGTGGCCTTTCAGAAGCAGGTCACCGTGACTTTCTACTGAGGCACCTCCGGATGGGTTTGAACCATCACCCTTTCAGCTAGTAATCAAGTGCTTAACAATTGTGCCACACAAAGGCTCACAAGAAGTTGTAAAAACAGTACAGAGAGATCCTATGTACCCATCTTCCACCTTCCCCTAGTGGGAACCTTAGCTAACTACAATGTATCACCACAACCAGGAAATTGACACTGGCGCAATTCAGAGAACAAGATTACAGGCTTTACCAGTTTGGGCACATATTCTTTTTTTGGTAGGTCCAGGAAACCCTGGTGGTGTAGTGATTATGTACTATGATTGCTAACCAAATGCTCAGCAGTTTGAATCCATTAGACAGTCTTTGGAAACTCTATGGGACAGTTCTACTTTGTCTTATAGGGTGACCCAAAAGGCTAGCTGTTAGAATGCGTCCAGGAGGCATCTACTTCCAAAAACATCACAGCCATTGAAAATGATATGGGCAGAACAACTCATAAAAAGGAGGGGGAGTATGGCTGTACAACTCAAAGATGGTAATCAGTGTTACTGTAGAATGCAGAAACTGTTGAAACTAGTGTATGTTTTGTTGTGTGTATTTCCAATAACAACAAAATAAATTATTCAAACAACAACCCTATACAGCCCAGTTCTCCTCTGACACACTTGGAGTCTCCATGAGTCAAAATCTACCTGAAGGCAACTAACAACATCAAGAAAATACAGAAATACACACACATAGACATATATTGTTGTTAGTTGCTGTTGAGCCAGCCCTGACTCATAGTGACCTTGTGTATACACAGAACAAAATGTCCAATCCTGCACTACCTTAGTGACTGTTGGTATGTTTGAGTCAATCCTCAGGGCTGTTGTGTCAATCCATCTCAGGGAGGCCTTCCCTCATTTTCATCGACCCTCCACTCTACCAACCATGATGTCTTTTTCTAGTGATAAGTCATTCCTGATGATACATGCAAAATAAGCTAAAGTCTCACTATCCTCACTTCTAAGGAGCATTCTGACTGCATTTCTTTTTAAGACTGATTTGTTTGTTCCTTTGGTAGTCCATGGTGTATAGACACATAGAGACACATGAGGACTGCCAATTAAGTTCACGAACTCATCCTAGAAAAAGTATTACATATCTCTTTGGTGGCTATTACTATGGTCACTTTCGAAATACTCCCTTGGGAAGCTATGAACTTGTACCAGTGCCTAGTTTACCCTTCAAAGGAATTTTGGAACTCTTTATTTGGAATGGCCAACAGTGCTATCGTTGTGTTATTCTTGATGTCCTGAAAGGCATCAATATGTCTTTCTTTCAGCATTTCCTTTATCTTCAGATAAAGAAAACAGTAACTGGGGGGTAGATCAGGTGAGTAGGGAGGATGTTCCAATACTGGCTAAAAACTCCCTCACAGACAACTATACAGTTAAGTTTATGAACTTGCCACCATGTCACCGAGCACAATGGCTATTCCCAAAAGAGTTCCAAAATTGCTTTGAAGGGTGGACTGGGCACTGGCATTGGTGCATAGCTTCCCAAGGGGAGTGCTTCAAAGATGACCATAGTAATATTTAGCAGTGAGGTATATAGCACTTAGAACAACTAAGTTTGCAGACTTAACTGTCAGACCTGTCTAGATACTTCCTTTCTTCCACCCACTATGTTGACTCCACCCAAACACTTCATCACAATGACCAATCCTTTTGATGAAGACTGGGACTCAAAGATGGATGTATGTCTTAGTTACCTCATACAGCTGTAACAGAAATATCACAGTGGATGTCTTTAACAAATAAAAATTTATTTTCTCACAGTTTAGGAAACTAGAAGTCTGAATTCAGCACACCAGATCTAGGGGACCCCTGTCTCTCTGTCCACTCTGGGAAAAGGTTCTTGGTTTCTTGGTAATCCTCATATGGTGTGTCATCTATCTTCTCCCAGCTATGCTTCCTGTGCTCCCTTGCTTAATCAGCTCCTTTTACGTCACAGAAGAAAAACTGACTGAAGACACATGTGGCACCAGTTCTGCCTCATACCATAACAAAGACAACTAATTCTTGAATGAGATTACTACCACAGCTATAGGAGCTAGGATGTATAACACATATTTTGAGGGGACACAGTTCAATCCTTAACACCACGTGTTTGCTGGTTTGTTTTTAATTGCTATTTTTAATGTGTTATTTTTGTTTTATAAGCCTGGCTAATCTTTGTCTGAGAAGTAAGCTTTGGGAGTGGTTTCAGCTCTGAGATAGCAGAGTGTCCACAGGCTGTATTTCTGGGGTTTTCTCTGATCTCTGTCAGACTAGTAAGTCCGGATCTTTTTTGGTAAATTTGAATTCTGTTCTACCTTTTTCTCTGGCTGATCTCTGTCAGAGCAGTTGGTTGTGATCCTTCTTAGATCTTTGTTGTGATCCTTGTCAGAGCAATTGGCAGTGATAGATGGGCACCATCTAGTTCTTCTGGGCTCAGGCTGCTGGAGTCTGTGGTCCATGTGGTCTTTTAGTCCTTTAGGCTTAATATTTTGTGTCTTTGGTTTTCTTCATTCTGTTTTGCTCCAGACAGGATGGGACCAATCTCTGTATCCTAGAAGGCCCCTTGCAAGCTTTTAAGACCCCAGACACTACTTACCAAAGTAGGATGTAGAACATTTCCTTTATGAACTAAGTTATGCCAATTGTTCCCTGAGACTATGGTCTCCAGGTGCATGCCCAGCTGCTTGGGCCCTCAAAGTGTTTGGATGTATCTAGAAAACTTCCATGTTTATACTGTGCATTGTCTTTGCCTTCATTAAAGATGACACATGTCTACTATCTAGTTAATGATTTCCCTCCTCCCACCTTCACAACCCTCATAACCGTCAAAGAATGCTTTTTTTGTGGGTAAGCCTTTTTCCAAGTTTTTATAAATACTGGCCTCATACATGTTATTCTTATGAGAAGAGGAAAAGAAATGTGTACACAGAGCATCCCATGTAACAGTGAGGCAGATTCACACAGGGAGAATCCCGTGTAACATTGAAGGCAGACACGCATAAGGAGAATCCCATGTAACAATGGAGGCAGACACACCCAGGGAGAATCCCACGTTACATAGATATTGGAGTGATGCTTGTACAAGCAGAGGAACGCCAAGCAATGTGGCAACACCAGAAGCTGAAAGAAAGGCATGGAACAGATTGTCTCTAGAGCCCTTAGAGAGAGCATGGACCTCCTAACACCTTGATTGAAGATTTCTAGCCTCCAGTACCTTAAGAGAATCTATTCATGTTGTTGAAAGCTTCCTAGTTTGTGGCATTTTGTTCTAAAAGCCTTAAGAAAACATGCAGTAACTAGCACTAGTTATTCCATTTCATACAGCTATGTCATATCTTTTCTATTAACTAAGAAATTCTCAGTAGTCTCAGCATCAACCTATTTCCAACTCCTTCAGAATCTTCAGACTCAAGCCTCTGAGATTTTTGGTCCATCTACATGAGTTAGACCTTCAGGTGTGAATCTGACTGTTCATATAAAGACTATACCTGGTGGGAGATTTTGTGGTCTCTCATTTTCTGAATGTAGTTGTGACACAAAACACAGGGGTGACATGATAAGAACGAAGTAAATAGTTGGAGAAGTTTGATGCTGTCCACAAACAACTTTTCTCCCTACTGTGAGTTGCAAAACAGAAAAAAGATCCTTGGAACAGGCTTGCAACACAGCCCTGTATGGTCTCTAAATTCTCTTTTCTTTTCTGCTTTGGTAAATTCCTTGGGGTTGATACGTACTGAGATTATAGATGAGAGCGGACTGAGTGAGAGTGACTCATACGATTGGAAAGATAAATAAAAACATCAGTTCCTCTCATTGACTGCTCATCAGGGTCCATGTTGACAGCTTAGTTCTGTTTACCAACCACATTTTTTTCACTGTTCAAGTATATATATTCCATATTCCCAACTGTTCTCTATGCCAACACTATCCGTACTCTACTTATTCAATAATTTATCATGTGTCAATACTTTTTGTTCACAAAAATATATTTAATTGGAGATGCAAACTTCATAGAAATATTTTAATAATCCATTGTAGAAGGTTCATTTATACATACAAGTATATATACATATATACAAGTATATATACATATAATACATTTTTAAAAAAGCTAATGTTCAGAGAGTCAAGAACTTGAACACACGGGGTTACCATGAATTGAAATCAACTTGATGGCAACCAATAACAACAGATACTGCACAACCACCTCTTGCTGGGGTCTTCCATTGTGATACACACAGAGCAGTCAGTGATGTTCCCACTGCCTAACGCATGACTTTCCATGTCTATATCAGACTGTATTTTTTCTCTTCAATCAGATTCCATTGTTTAATTGTTTCTTTATCTTATTGTTATTGTTGAGAATATACACAGGAGAACATACAACACTTCGGCAGTTTCTACTTGTACAACTAATCCACATCGATTACATTCTTCAAATTGTGTAACCATTTTCACTCTCCTTTTCTGAATTGTTCCTCCCTCCTGAACATAAACTCATTGCCCCAAATCTTTCAAGTTGTTATTGTCAATTTGATCTCATATAGATAATTACTAAAAGAGTACCATGATTAAGACAGAGACATTCTTTACTAGTTAATCTAAATAATTGTTTGATTTTGAGACAACTTTAGGGGACATTTTTGGTTTTCAGGTTTAAAGACAATCTCAAAGCAGTAGTTTAAGGGGTTCGTCTAGCCTCTGTGGCTCCAGAAAGTCTGGATTTCATGAAAGTTTGAAATTTTGTTCTGTAGTTTCTCCTTTTTGACCAGGATTCTTCCATAGAATCTTTTTTCAGGTCCCATTTTTAACAACATCTTTTATTTTTGAATAATTATAGAATCACATCTTTTAAAGAACTTACTCTACAAGATCAAACTGTTAACAGCAACTCAAAATATTAGACAAGGAAGCTCAGGGGGAAGTGAGCTTATGTTTACAGGGGAGGAATGAATGACAGAAGGAGGGTGAAAAAGGCCATACAACTTGAAAAATGTAGTCAATATCACTGTATTGTACATGTAGAAATTGTTGGTGTATGTTTTGCTGTGTACATTTTCAACCCACACCAATCCTGCCTCATTGACATGCAGAGATTAAGAGTGACAACACAGAAAGTGTAGGACAACCACACAATGGTTGGAATCATGTTCTACTCAAGTTGACCCCTAATTCCAACCATTGCAGGTTCCATAAATCTTCTTTGTATCATCCCACTCAATCATTATGTGTGAGTCACACAGGTCATGGCTAGAAAGACTGCATTAGGTCATTTGTTACTCTGCTGGCCACTCTCTGGCTCTTCTAGCCACTGACTCTTTTATACTTGAAGAATTAGCTGCCCCCTCCCAATCCTTTTACCTGTCCAGAACAGTCATTGACAATTAGTTGTTCAGTAGGAAGGAAGAGTGCTACGGTGAAGTTACCTTGGTGCCGGCCATTCAGGTCTGCTGCAGAAGTCCATCTGATCTGGTCAGGTTCTCCCATAGTTTGTCTCATCACCACCCAGCCTCTGATAAATTTAACTGAAAGTCATTCTCTTGCCCTGAGTCTTTTTTGAAGTATCAACATAATGTTAGACTTTCCTGTTGCCAAACCATTTTATTTATTTCTTTGCCTTCAGCTATTATTTCTCCTTCCCTATATTTGTCATATATTTTTTGCACAAATTTCTCCACCTCAGGTAAAGACATTAGCTTCAGCTGCTGTGCTAGTCCAGATAACTGATAACAAGTGTTTCTCCCTCAGTCCACACCCATTTATGCTGCATAGAGTTGCAGAATTACACTAGTGGGCTATCTTACCCATTAGGTGGTATGACAGTATTCACTGTAAACTCTGGGTTTGACAGATAGGTGGGATTCCATCAGGCTCTTGGGAGTTCTAGGACATATGTTCAGGGGTCTAGTTACAGTCAGTTGCTTAGAAATCACCCCTGTCACTGGCATGCACGGCTGCATCCTTGGGTATACAGCATCCAGCATCCAGCAGGAAAAAAGCATGACGTGGGGAAGAACTGCACGGTGGCACCAGCATCCTTCTGCATACTCTGTTCCCCAGATCCTCCACAGAAGTGTGGGAATCTGTCCAGTGGAGAGTTTGTCTTTGTTCTTCTCACACTGAGTATCAGCAAACACTCATAAAAGCATGTGTTTTAGAGAACAAAAGTTTCAGTTGCCCGTTCCAGGAGTGGGAACATCACTGATTCAGTTTCCTGCGTACCAGAATGGAAGACTGCAAACAAGAGGTATAGCTGTAAGGTAACAGCTGTCATTGCTTATAGTTGAGCCTATTCTACTTCATGGCAATCCATGTGTTACAAGGTAGAACTGTGCTCCATAGTGTTTTCCTGGTCATAACCTTAACAGAAGCAGATTGTCAGGCCTTTTCTGCCATGGTACAGCTTAGTGGATTCAAACAGAGAATGTTTAGGTTAGCAGTAGACTGCAAATCTTTCATAGGGACCTTGCAGGATAATTAATGGTGATTATTTAGTACACTTCCATAGTGGGATAAGTGCTACATTTGCTAACCAGAAGGTTGGCTGTTAAAATCCAGTAGGCACTCTTTTGAGACTCGATGGGGCAGTTCTACTCTCACCTTTAGGTCTGCTATGAGTCGGACCCGACTCGATGGCAGTGGTTTTTTTTTTTTTTTCTTGTTTGTTTTTTAGTTCACTTTAGCCAGACCAAATCCATTGATGCTGAGTTGATTTCTACTCACAGGGACCGTCTATAACAAAGTAGAACTGGCCCATGGGGTTTCCAAGGCTGTAATCTTTATAAAGGTAAGACCACTGTATCTTTCTTACACAGAACGGCTGGTGAGTTCAGATCACTGACACTTGGGTTAGCAGTCTATCAGGCAAAAGTACAACCACTTGGCAACCAGGTCTCTTTTTTCTGAAAAACCAAGCCAAACCCTTTGCTGTCAAGTTGATCCTGACTCACAGCGACCCTGTAGGGGTTCCCAAGACTGAAAATGATGTGAAAGCAGACTGCCACATACTCCTGTTAAATGGCAGCTGGTGAGTTCGAATGACTGACCTTTCAGTTAGCACTGGAGTGCTTAACCACTGCACCACAGTGGCTCTAAATACAGAGGTATGTCCATTTTGGCCACTTTTCAGCCAGACAGCAGTCAAAGAGTCTCTTTCTAAAAGGAGCAGTGAGCTTTGTAGTTTGAGTGGGAGGCCTAGAAAAATGCCCCCAGTGCCTGAGGGTTCCAGCAGCACCCACACTGTGAAGCCCAGCCACAAGATAGGCAGACCAAGGCAAGCCCTGGTTTTCCTCCAGTGCCCAGAAAACAGTGCAGAGGACAACAGAGGTCAGCCACTGTTGCCCTTACCTCATCTTACCCACAAATGCAGCAGGCACAAAAAGGGAATCTCAGCTACTGTGATAAGTGAAGAAACAAGACTCACTATTTGGTGAGAGCCCACAGAATGAAGGGAATGGGTCAAAAAAAAAGAACTTACATCTAAGGCAATCATGTGTATTACAATCAAACTGGGCCTCCTTTTTCTGAAATACCAAGCCAAACCCATTGCTGTCAAGTGGATCGTGACTCACAATGACCCTGTAGGGGTTTCCAAGACTGTAAATCATATGGAATCATTTTAATAAGGATATGCAAAGAATTATAATAGAGGGGATAATAGCTTTAAGAAAGTAAAGGCCTTGTCATCTACCTCCAAACTCAGCCGGTGAAAAACCTACAAACCCCAATCATCTGACTCCCAACCGACTGCTGAAATGGTGAAGGACCAGGTCGTACTTCCCTACACTGAGCACGCAGTTATCACGAGTCAGGTCAGCTCAGTGGCTGACCACAGTAACAGTAGTTTTAAGACAAGAATGAGCATCGGAAACTCTGGTGGCTTAGTGGGTTAAGTGTTACTTCTGCTAACCAAAGGGTAGGCAGTTCAAACCAGCCAGATGTTCCTCAGAAACTCTGTAAGGCAGCTCTACTCTGACCTCTAGGGTCACTACGAGTTGGACTCAACTTGACGACAGTGGGTTTGGTTCTATTTACCGAAAAGAACAACATATTAATGAGAGGCAACAATAGATCTTGAAAGTGAAAATATAATAGACAGTATACACCTGAGACAAAAATACTGGCTGCAACTAAGGAACAAATTGATGGCAGTGGAGTAGAGTAGGATTCTCTCAAAATTAGGTAAAGTTGGCAAATATGAAAGTAAATTTAAAACACATGCATAATAAACACATAAATGCCAATATTAGTCTAATTGGAGGTCCACAGGCACAAAATAGAATGGTAGGGAAGCACTAATAAATATACCAGAAATCAATGTTTTCCCCACTTTCCAGTGAAGGAAGTGTTCCCCTTGGAGCTGCCCCAAGAGCTACCCTGCCTGACTTGAAAAGCTGAAGTAGTCATCCAAATCATCAGTGGTTTGTTTCATGAGTCTTTATGTCCGGTGCTGTCCTCGTCTCTGGGTGGGAAGGAGTACAGGAAGAGAGAAAGCATCATCTCGTCCTGGAGTGGTTCTCAAGAGAGCCGAGAGTGATGATTCTACAGAAATCGATAAGGAACAGCAGGTGTAATTTCATCCAACACTCATGGTTTGTCCGGGAAGGCCGCGAGATCTGTGAATAGAGAGGGATACCCCTGAAGTTCATGGAGGGAGGAATAAGAAGAAGAAGAAGAAGATTTCTCCTGTCTCCAAACACAGGTTCTCAGTCAGAAAGAACATCACCCCAGCTCCCACTCCTCCCAATCCAGGGATGTTTGAAAGACATAAAAATTGTTTTGCTGTTCCACCATGCTTGAGGCTTCAACTGATATTGATTGGGAGGTGGAAAGAAATGACAATGTTCCTGCAGTGAGGAGGATAGACCCACACAATGAAGAAATATCCCTCCTAAAATGCCATTCGTGTCCATATTGAGAAACATAAGAAGTCCCCATGGCTAGACTTTGGTGTTGTGTGTGACCTATATCACTGCACAATCCATAAAAAAGATAAACAGTCTGTTTTTTACCTGGATCCACAAGGAGACTTCTTCTGGCTATACAAGGCTTCAATCAGGAAAGCCCCCATGATCATCAGGATTAGGGCAGCCAGACCCAGACGGATGAAGTTACCCTTGCTGTAGTCTTCTGATGTGGTACCTAGGGAACCTGAGGTGTAATCTGCTGATGTGGCCCTTGAGGAAATTGAGGGGTCATCTCCCATGTGACAACTGGGAAAACTGAAGAGACAAATGTCTCCATGCCAGCTATGGGAGTTGGGTACCTTGATTCTTAAGTGACACCACAAACTGACTCCCATATGCCCACATTTATTTCCTGGTCAGTACTCAGCTGTAAGGAGTCCTGGTATTGCCGAGGTTAGGCGCTTAGTTGCTCACCAAAAGCCAATGATTCAAACTCACCAGCCACTCCATAGAAGAAAGATGAAGCAATCTGTTTACATTAAGATTACAGCCCTGAAGACTCTACAGGTAAGTTTTACTTTGTCCTATATTGCTTCTGAGCCAGAATCAACACACCAGCAACAGGCTTGATTTTGGGGGTTTTGTTTTGCTGTTATCTTCTCCATCTATACATTAGGAATCAGTCTTAACAGCAACATACAAAGCTTCAGAACCTCCGACACAACACTGAGACTCACTTGGCTGGCTCAGCATCCCACCTCACAGCAGAAAACTTACTCACATGCTGGCAGTGAGCTTAAGCTAAGCACTGGGCCATTGTGTGTCTCAACTCAACTGAAGAAGGGCTTGAGTTTGATGTTGGCCCTGGTTCTTAAAGAGTAGTTCACATTTGCTTCATCTCACTTCACAAATCCCTATAGATGCCAAGTTCATCTCTGAACCCAGCAACAACCCAGTTAGCTGCAAGGAAGCTCCCCAGGAAGATATGCCTAATGATTCACCACTCTCAGGAAGCCCTTTCCACCTCTCAATACTGACTACCAAAAACCAAACCTATTGCTATCAAGTTGATTCCAACTCATAGTGATCCTACAGGACAGAGTTGAACTGCCCCATAGAGTTTCCAAAGAGTACCTGGTGGATTTAAACTGGCAGCCTTTTGGTTAGCAGCCGTAGCACTTAACCACTATGCCACCAACATAGACCTTTATTTCTAATTACAGAATCTGCACTGACTATATGGGAAGAGTTCACAACCAAAATGGGAATTTATCTGTCTAGTATAGTACTCAGTGAGGTAGAATTCTCACAGGAAACAGAAGATAATTTTAGAAAAATCTTAACAGTATGCATTACAAGATAAAAGAGAATACAGTATCCATGACACAAATCTGAGAAGCTATGGAATCACTGTGTTTTGAGAACAGGAAAGAGTTGTTAGGAATAAAAACCACTAAAGCCAACCCTGGAATCTCTGTTAGCCCAGAACTGAAACCATTCTCAAAGTTAAGTCTTCAGACAAAGATTGGACTGGAGTTTGAGACATAAGATGGTACTAGCAAAGAATGTGCTTCTTAGTTTAAGTAGATACATGAGACTACCCGAGCAGCTCCTATCCAGAGGCCAGATGAGAGGGCAGAAGAGGACAGGAGCTGACTGAGTGGACATGGGAAATATAAGGTGAAAAGTAGGAGTGTGCTGTCACCGCGTGGGGAGAACAAGCTAGAGTTACATAGCAGTGTGTATGCAAAATTTTGTATGACAAATTGACTTGGATTGTAGATTTTCACTTAAAACACAATAAAATATATATATAAAAAAACCTGCTAAAGCCAAGGTAAACCAACATTTTAACAGAGAGAAGAGTAGAAAGCATTTGGCCTGATAATACGATTAATCATTTTGAAGAACATGATGCAAAATTATTCAAGACTGAAGAACACAAAATTGAAGAAGTAGAAAGTATGAAAGAAACAAATTTAAGAGGTAGTAGTGCAAGTGATGAAGAAACAGGAATCAAATAAAAGAGCAAACACTCCCCAATTAAAGAAAATAAACTTCCTAAAACTCAGGAAACCTTACCTGTCACCCAGATCTCAAGGCTGTCACTGGGGTGTGAGGTCCAGAAGGGACTTGTTGGCTGGTAGTATACACAGCTGTAGTTCCCAGTGTCCTTGACTGTCACACTGTTAAGGGAGAACCTCACTGTGTCCCCGAATGGCCTCTGGTGCTGTACGGGCGCTGGGATTCCTTCCTTCAATAGAGCAAACATTACATTTCCCACAGCATTGCCTGGCTTCTGGCACTGCAGAGTCACTGTTTTTCCTGCAGTCGTGTTATGTGCTGAGTAGCCTTGGAGTGAAGGTTTAGGAAAATCTCCTGTAAAAGAAGGAAGCTCACAGGATTGATGGGAGAGACCTTGGGTTGCCTGTCACTCTGGGTCTCACGGAATAGGGGTAAATTCGAGATACCTGATCTCACCTCTGCAGATCCCAGGACAGAGTATTTCCTCCCAACAAACCTTTAAACCAAGATTAAAATTCTGTTCCGGTCTGTCTTCACTTCACCGACATCTCACTACACTGGGGATACAAGCCCTTGTCTCCCACCCTTTCTCTGATTCCTCCCTCACCCTCTGTCCCAAGGAAAACTGCAGGTTGTTCCAGAGTCCCTCCTCCTCACCTGTAACCAGAAGTAGAAGCATGCTAGTAGACTGTGAAGTTATAGGGGCTGCTTTTTGGTACTGAGTCCTGTAGTATTCACAGGAGTACTCCCCGACATCGCTTTTTTGTAGATCACGGAGATGAACTTCAGCCTGGCTCCCAGCAGAATTAGGTAACTGTAGGGAATTCAGAATAATTCTTCCCTTCATAAGAACAAACTCTACATCCCTGGTTGGAGTCCAGCACCTCAGAGTCACGTTGCTCTTGGGGGGGACCACCGAGCTGGGCCAGGCACTGAAGTTGGGCTTGGGAAGTGGTGCTGGAAGGAAAACACAGCCCAGGGCTAGATTTAATCACTTACCTTGTTTCCAGATACACGTGTAAGGAAGAGGAAGGAAAGGCAGGGAAATTAGGGTGAAGGTCTAACTGAAGAAACACTCACCATCTCCTGTATAGCCTCTTTGGCTAAGGCAGAGACCTGTAAAAGAATCTTCCATGAGTGATATGCCCTTGTCTGCAGCCCATGTTGTCTCCTTGCCCTGGTTCCTGGAGGGATCACCCCTGGGTCTCTTTCTGAGAATGCTGTTGTTGTTGTTAGCTGCTCTTGCATCAGTTCCAACTCATAATGACCCCATGAGACAGTCAAAATGCCCCATTCAGTTTCTTAGGCTATAATCCTTATGGGAGCAGATTGCTAGGTCTTTTTGCCTGAGGAACCACCAGGTGGTTTCAAACTGCCACCTATTTGGTTAGTAGCCAAGTGCTTAACCATGAAGTTACCAGGGCTCCTCTCCTTGCTATTTATATTAGCTGCCCTTGGTGCTGACTCATGGCAACCTCAGTGGTGCATAAGGTTAAGCACTAGACTACTACCTAAAAGGCTGGAGGTTCAAATTCACCCAGAGGCATCTCGGAAGACAGGCCTGTCAATCTGCTTCTGAAAAGTCACAGCCCTGAAAACGCTACGGAGCACTTCTGCTCTGCATACATGGGGTTGCCATGAGTTCCTAGAGTACAGAGATACAAATGATAGTTACAGACACACACATTTGGATGGTGCTATGGACTGAATTGTGTACTCCCGAAATATGTGCTGGAATCCTCTATACCTGTGAACGTGATCCATTTAGAAATCGAGTGCTCTTTGTTATGTTAATGAGGGCATTATAGTGTATCCCATGTCTTAAATCTGATGATCTCTTTCTTTTCTTTTCTATTTTTATTAGGTGTTAAGTGAAATCTACAAAGTAAATTAGTTTCTCATTAAACAATCAATGCAGATACTGTCTAGTGACTTTGGTTGCCATCCACGGCAATGTCTCAACACTCTCTTCTTCTTTATCTTGGGTTCCCTATTTGTATTCCAGCTTTCCTGGCTCCTCCTGCTTTCTCACCCTTGCCACTGGGTTGGTGTGCCTATTTATGGTTGAACTATGTGTATTGTTTGTTTTATGGGCCTGTCTAATCTTTGGCTCAAGAGTGAATCTCAGAAGCGCCTTCTCGACTGAGTTAAAATGAGTGTCTAGCAGCCATGCTCTTGGGATTTCTCCAGCTTCCACCAGATCAGTAAGTTAGATCTTTTTTATGGATTTGAATTTTGTTCTACTTTTTCCCCTAGCTCTGTCAAGAATACAGTATTATGATCCCTGTTACAGCAGTTGATGGTGATCACTGGTTGCCACCTAACTGCACAGGACTCAGTCTGGTTGCTGTGGTGGTTGTAGTCTCTTAATCCTTTGAACTAACCTTTCTCTTGTGTCTATGGTTTTCTTCATTTCCCCCTGCTCCAGACAGGGTAGGATCAGTACACATAGTTTAGGTGGCCAGTGACAAGCTTTTAAGAACCCAGACACTGCACACCAAAGTAGGATTTAGAATATTTTCCTTATAAACTATGTAGAGCCAATTGAGCTAGAAGTCCCCCAAGACCATAGTCCCCAGCCTTCAGTCTGGTAACTTGATCCCTAGGGGAAGTTTGTTTGAATTATATGAAATCTTCTATGACTTCGTCTTGGTCACATTGTGCTGACTTCCCCAGCATTTTATACTGTCTTATCTTTCACCAAAGTTACCACTTATCTACTTATCTAGTTAGTGGTTGCCCTCCTGACACTTCCCCTCCCTCATTACCATCAAAGATTGCTTTTTCTGTGTGTAGACTTCTTTATGAGTTTTTATAATTAATAGTCTCATATTGTATATGTCCTTCTGTGGTTGACTTATGTCACTCTGTATAATTCACTCCAGATTCATCCTTGTTGTGGTGTTGCAGATTCATCATTGCTCATTATTGTTGCATAGTATTTGATTGTGTATAAGTGGTCCAACAATTAAGTCTGTGAACTTAATTGTTCTAAGTGTTACATACCTCATTGCTGAATATCACCACGGTCACCTTTGAAGTACTCCCCTTGGGAAGCTATGCACTGAGGCCAGCACCTAGTGCACCCTTCAAAGCCATTTTGGAACTCTTTCTAGAATGGCCATTGTGCTTGGTGCCATGGTGGCAAGTTCATGAACCTAATTGTGTAGTTGTCTGTTAGGGAATTTTTAGCCAGTAAACAAATAACTGCGTTGGAACACCTTCCCTACTCACCTGATCCGGCCCCCAGTGACTTTTGTCTTTACCCGAAGATAAAGGAAATATTGAAAGGAAGACATTTTGATGGCATTCAGAATATCAAGGGTAATATGACGACAGCTCTGATGGCCATTCCAGGAAGAGTTCCAAAATTGTTTTGAAAGGTGGACAAGGCACTGGCACTGGTGGATTCCTTCCCAAAGGGAATACTTTGAAGGTGACTGTAATGATATTCAGCAATGAGGTATGTAGCACTTTTGTAGGAAGAGTTCACAAACTTCATTGGCAGACCTCTTGTATACAATAGTTTGTTTAGTCATTCATCTGTTGATAGACACTCAGGTTTTTGCTATCTTTCTGCTATTGTGCATAAGTACAATGAACATGGGTGTGTCTGTCTACTCCTGCTATGAATGCTATGCAAAACAGCACATTCAGGGGCAGATTGACGCCTCATGAGATATCCAAGAAATCCAAGAGTGCTGCTCAGAGGCAATATTTCAAAGAATCAGAACTTCAGAGAGTAGCTATAATCTTTACAGTGGTTTTAGTAAAGATTTACAGCCTTGAAAACAATAATAGGCAGTTCTGCTCTATCTTATGAGGTTGCTATGAGTTGGAATCAACTCTTCAACAACAAGTTTGGTGCCTGTAGAATTTATAGTGACATCCTAGGCCTCTATATACTAGATGCCAGTAGCAATCTCCCCAGCCAGCTGTGACAACTAAAAACATTTAAAACAAGCACCAGATGCTATTGAGTCAATTCCAACTCATTCTGAGCCCAAATGTGTCAGAGTAGAGCTGAGCTCCATGATGTTTCCAGTGGCTGATTTGTCAGAAGTAGATCTGCAGGATTTCCTTTCAAGGCACCTGAGGGTGGGCTCAAACCTCCAGCCTTTCAGTTAATGTTGAGTATGCTAATGGTTTGTCCACCAGGGACTTCAGATCTTGCCAAATGCTTCTTTGGTTTGGGGTCGAGAACCAGTATTCTGCAGGACTGTGGGCAGTCAGAAAGAAAGAAAGTGAACCAGACAGGGCCCTTGGTTGAGTCCTCCATGTGTACTGGTGGACATCCTCCAAACTTCAGACCCACCAGTTCACAGATCATCTCATCTCATCCCGTGTCTGAGTCTCATTTGCAAAGTTACAGGACACGAGTCTGCAGAGAATCACTGTTCCACAGACTCTAAGGCAGAATGAGATGGAAAGTCTAACGTGACGTTGAGGGTATGAGGAGTAAACTCCAGAAGAAATTTCAAGGGCTTCATCAAGATAATGATGATGGTGATAATAATAATAATGACCAAGTCAAGCCCATTGTTGTCAAATTGATTCTGAGTCATAATGATCCTATAGGATACAGTAGAACTGCCCCATAGAGTTTTCAAGGCTGTAATCTTCATAGAAACAGGCTGTCACATTTTTCTTCTTTGGAGAGGCTAGGTGGATTTGAACCACCAATCTTTCTGCTAGTAGCTGAGCACATTAACTTCTGCACCACTATGACTCCTTAATAATGATAACATCTATCAATTAGATAAGAAGCCCCTGGGTGACACAAACGATTAAGTACTCAAAGACTAACCAAAGTGTTGATGTTTCAAACACACACAGAAGTGCTTTGGAAAACAGGTCTGGTGATCTCTTTCAGAAAGTTCAGAGTCATGAAAACCCTATGGAATCTAGTTCTATTTTGACACCCATGGTGGTGCTGTGAGGCAGAATCTCTTCAGCAACTGACAACAAGGATTATATAATGTTTATTATACGCTACCACCCATCTGTCAGTTGGGCACACCATGGTGGTTTGCTCATTACTGTGATGCTGGAACCCTGCTGGCCTGGAGGTTAAGTGCTTTGATTCATAACCAGAAGATCAGCTGTTCAAATCTGCCAAGTGTCCTGGCAAACTCTATGGGACATTTCTATTGGAAACTATGGTGGCATAGTGGTGAATTGCTATATGTGCTATCCAAAAGGTCAGCAGTTCAAATCCACCAGGTGTCGCTCAGAAACTCTATGGGGCAGTTCTATTCTGACCTATAGGGTTGCTATTAGTCAGAGCCAACTCATAGCTCCTAACAACAACGTGATACTGGACGAGATGACACTGTTATTCCAAATACCAGCAGGGCTACCCATGATGGACAAGTTTCAGTGGTGCCTTCTGACTAAAACAGACTAGGAAGAAAGGACTGCTGATCTACCTATGAGAATCAGCCTATGTAAGCCTTATGGATCACATCAGAGTATTGTCTGGTTCCCTTGCTTTCACGAGGAGAGATCAGTTGCTGCAGAATGACACCATGTTTGGTGAAGTATAGGACCAACTATCCTATAGAACTCTAGGAGCTTGGGAGCAGAAAACCTGAAGGCAGAAGTTTTCATGACAGGCAGTGTCAGGTAAGACCCTTATATCTAGGTTTCTGGAGTTTCTCAGGCTTTATTGGTATGAAACAGAAAACCTCATGAAACCAGATGATGTTTAAGACTGTGTGTCAGTTTGGCTGGATTATGATTTTCTATGTTTTGGCAGTAATATAATGTTTGTCATATAATTCTTTGTTATGAATTCATCAGCTTACATAGGCTGATTCTCATAGGTAGATCAGCAGGCCTTTCTTCCTAGTCTGTTTTAGTCAGAAGGCAACACTGAAACTTGTCCATCATGGGTAGCCCTGCTGGTATTTGGAATAACAGTATCATCTCGTCCAGTATCACATATGATGGTATCTGCTGTGAGTAGCCAATCAGCTGAAAGGGAGTTTCCTTGGACCTATGGTCTGCATCTAAACATAAGTAGACATTCTGTCTTTTGCCTGCTCTGGATCCTGCAGCTGGCTCCTGTTCATCTAACCTCTAGTTCTTGGGACTTCAGCCAGTAGCTTACCTGTGGTTTTACCTACTAATTTTGGATTCATTAATCTTCATGGCATGTGAACAAGAGTCCTGCTCTTTGACCTGCTGATCTTGGGTTTGCCAGCCCCTGTGGCTGCATGAATCAGGAGAAGCCTGTATCTTAATCTATGAACTTGAGATGTTCTAGCCTCTACAACTGCATAAGCCATTTCCTTGACATAAATGTCTCTCTCTGCATACATTTATACACTTTACTGGTTTTGCTTCTCCAGAGAACCCAGCCTAAGACAAACTGCAATCCAATTACACCTAGATCAGGGACCCTCAAACTACAGCCCATGAGCCAAATCTGCCCCTCCACCTATTTTGGTAAATGAAATTTTACTGAAACAGAGTCGTGATGGTTAAATTTATATGTCAGTGTTTCCTGGCTACAATTCTTTATAGTTTGGCAGACACTATGCATCTCCTTCTGTTTTGTGATCTGATGCAGCAGCAAATCAGTTGGAAGATGAGATTCTTTGGGTTAGTGGTCTGTATTCATGATATTAACATATATACTGGTAAAGCTCTCTCTCTTTCCAGTCCTGAAACCCTCTCAGTATCTGACCCCAGTCCTTGGGATGGAAGCCAGCAGGGGCCTTCCATCTGTTGCCTCACCTGCAAATTTTGGATTCCTCAGCCCCTGAGAACACATGAACCAGTGGAGGTCCTCAACCTGTCATCTGACCCACAAATTTGAGACTTGACAACTCTCACAGCTGCATGAGCCATTTCCTTGAATTAAGTTTCTCTCTATGTGCCTATGTATATTCATTTCACTGGTTCCTCTCCTCTACAGAACCCAGACTAAGACAGCAATCATATCTGTCCATCTATGTGTTGCCTACAATTGCTTTTGTGCTACAGTGGCAGAGTTGAATAGCTGCAATCTGTCTACTTAAAAATTGTCTCAGCACCTACCTAAATCACTAGATTTACTGTTCATTTACCATCTCAAGATTTTCTCAAATGTTCATCCTATATCTTATTCTTCAATTGTTTCCACATCTCAAACCTCCAAAATGGTGACTTTTTAAATTTCTACACATGCTTAAGATCATGAGGATGGTACAGGACTGGGCAACATTTTGTTCTGTTACACAAAAGGTCATCATGGGTCGGAACTAACTCCATGGCAACAAACAACAACAACAATTTTCTAGTATGATCAGTGGAAAAACTGTGGTTTGGAGGCTACACTGACCAGATTTTGAATTTGGCTTCTCCACTTCCTGGAAACCCTTCTGTCACAGTGGTTAAGTGCTACAGCGACTAACCAAAAGATTGGCCATTCAGATATGCCAGGTATTCCTTGGAAATTCTTTGGGACACTTCTGCTCTGACCTATAAGGAATCAACTTGGAATCAACTTGACAGCAGTGGCTGTGGCTCTCCACTTACTCACTGAGTGATCTTACCAATTGACTTCCCTTTCCAATCTCAGATTCCTTGTGTGCAGTGTATACAGCTGAGTGATGTTTTGCAGAACTTTTCTAAGGAATATAAAATGAATTTAGGTTGTGCAGTGATACAAGATTAAATAACATTGAATCCAATCTCTTATGAGAAAGTTATGAAGGTTACTCTCTTCTCAATTCTCTCTCAGTGCTGATCACATAGAAGAACACTGCAACTATCTGCTAGTCTTCAGGACATCTCTAACACTCATTCATATCCAGAAACCAATCGATTAACCAGTAAGCAAGTGTCGTGAACTGAATTTGTCCCCCCCAAAATGCGTGTAGCAGTTTGATAGGGCCATGATACCCAGTGTTGTGGGATTGCCCTTCATTTTGTGATTTTCCTTTGCTGTAAATCCTAATTTCTGCCTGTGGTTAATAGATCATGTTAAAGAAGACTAGGGTGGGGCTGTAACACCTTTATTAAAGGCGTTTCCTTGGATTGTGGCTTACACCACCTTTTAGCTTTTCATCCTACAGGAGATAAAAGGTAGAGTTTGGAACCTTATACTATCAAGAAAGCAGCACCGAGAGCATGGTGTGTGCTTTGGATCTGAGGTTCCTGAGTCTGGATGCTCCCAGACTAAAGAAAGACTAATGCAATACAAATGCCTGTTTCCAGACTTGACAGAGGATGCATTCCTTTGGAGCCAGTACCCTGGATTCAGACTTCTAGCCTGTTGGACTGTATGAGAATAAACTTTTCTCTGTTAAAGCCACCCACTCGTAGTATTTCTGTTAGAGCAGTACCAGATGACTAAAACAGCAAAGTACCCACTGGCTTAACTGTATTTACTTACTTACCTGTAGTTAACAGTTTCACAAGAGTTTCACCACGTCCAAGGTGTGAAAGACAGATGAAATTGTACAGTACAGATTGGTAAATAAGTACAAGTGAACCCACATGTACCGCCCCTGTTCATGGAAACCTGGTAGTGTAGTGGTTAAGTGTGGCAGCTGCTAACAAAAAGGTTGGCAGTTCAAGTCCACCAGGTGCTCCTTGTGGAACAGCCCTTTTCTATCCTATAGGGTTGCTATGAGCTGGAATCGACTCAAAAGCAGGGGTTTGTTTTGTCTTGAGATTCCTGTTTTTGGAAACCCTGGTGGTATAGTGGTTATGTGCTATGTCTGCTAACCGAAAGGTCAGCAGTTTGAATCCTCCAGGTGCTCCTTGGAAACTCTATGGGGCAGTTCTGCTCTGTACTATAGGATCACCATGAGTCGGAATCCACTCAAAGGCAGCGGGTTTGGTTTGGTTGGTTTTTATCCCTGTTCACATCCCTTAGAAACTGGGGATAAGTGTGGTTCAGAATCTACAAGTAGGCAAAACCCAAACCAGTTGCTTTCAATTCAATTCTGACTTCTGGTGACTCCATGTATGTTACAGAGAACTGTACTCCACAGGGTGTTCAAGGCTGTGACCCTTTAGACGCAGATCATCAGGTCTTTCTTCCAAGATATCTCTGGGTGGGTTCAGACTGCCAATTTTTTGGTTAGCAGCAGAGCACTTAACCAGTTTTGCAACCCAGGGGCTCCTATAATTAGCACCTAATAAGTTAATAGTATTGCCTTAATATCCCACTGACTTCATAGTATGAGTCACTATGAGTCAAAATCATCCTGATGACACCTTACAACAAACAAAATCAAACCCATTGCTATTGAGCTGATTCTGACTCAGAAATTCTATAGGACACAGTAGAACTGCCCATTGGGTTGCCAAGCAGGGGATGCAACCTACTGAAGTTTCTGGTTAGGAGGCAAATACTTAAGCACTGTGCCCCCAGGGATCCTGATAACAATGTTCTCTAATACTCCTCTGTTTTTCATGCATCGTATCACTTTTCCATTTACAGAAGTGTTTCATAGATGTATTTTCCCATTTTTTCCTGTGATAAATATGTATCATGTAACAAAACATTTCCCATTTTGACGTTTTTTACAAATACAATTCAGTGACATTTGATCATTGTGTAGCTCACCCATCACCATTATCCATTTCCAAATGTTCTATTAGCTTTAACAAAATCCCATAAACTCTCTTAAGGATCACATCGGTGTCCCCTGAACAATGAGTTCCACTTTCCCCCTCTTTACCCCTTAAAAACCAAAAAACAAACTCATTGTTGTCAAGTTGATTCTGACTCATAGCAACCCCATAGAGTTTCCAATGAGTACCTGGTAGATTCAAACTGCTGGCCTTTTGGTTACCAGATGTGGCACTTAACCACTACATCACCTGGTAATCACTAACAAACTTTGGTCTCTATATATTTGCCTATTCACGATATTTCAAATGAGTGGAGTACATCTAACTTTTAACTGCAGTGTAGTACAAACAGTGATAAAAGTTTGAGTTGATGTGAAGAAAAATAGCATGTAAAAAAAAAGAAAAACAAGTCTTACAGGCACACAGCAAAATGCCATTAGGAGTTTTAAGAATAGCTGAATTTTGAAAAACAAATAAATAGAAAAACACGTGTAAAGCACTAAACATATTCCTGGCCCACAATATGTATTCAGGAAATTGGAGTTTGTTTGTTCAAAAACACTGGTGGTGTAGTGGTTAAGTGCTAAGGCTGTTAACCAAAAGATTAGCAGTTCAAATCTACCAGGTGCTACTTGGAAATTCTATGGGGCAGGTCTACTCTGTCCTCTAGGGTCTAAGTTGGAATCGACTCAGTGGCAGTGGTTTTGGTTTTTGTTTGTTTATCCTGTGCATTACTAAGGAGCCTTGGTGGTGCAGTGGTTAAGTATTTGGTTGCTAGCCCTAAGGTTGGTAACTTGAGCCCACAGGGTTCCCTTATAAGATAAAGACCTGGCAATCTGCTTCTATTAAAGTTTACAGTCTAAAAAACCTTGTGGGGCAGTTTTACTCTGTTCTATTTGGTCACTTGGAAACCCTAGTGCCTTAATGGTTAAGGGCATCTGCTAACCAAAAGGTCCATAGTTGAAAGCTACAAGCACTCCTTAGAAACTCTATGGGGAAGTTCTGCTTTGTTCTATAGCATCACAGTGAGCTGGAATAGATGCGTTGTCAGTGGGTTTGTGTTTGGTTTTGGTTTACCCATTACCTCCTTGGAAACTCAATGGGGAAGTTCTACTTTGTTCTATAGGGTCACTATCAGCTAGAATAGAATCAGTGGCAATGGCTTTGGGGTTTGGTTGGATAGAGTTTTGTCCCCCTCCAAAACATGTGTAGCAGTTTGACTGGGACATGATTCCTGATTTTTGTGTGATTTTCCTGTATCCTGTATATCCTGCTATTAATGAGGCAGGATGGATGGTGGCTGTATTTGTAAGGCATGACTCAATTTACAAGATCATATTGTGCCTTGAGGCAATCTTTTGGTACGTAAAGGAAAGAGAAGCGAGCAGAGAGTTGGGGGAACCTCAAACCACAAAGAAAGCAATAACGGGAGCAGAGTGTGACCTTTGGACCTGGGTCCCCTGAGCCTCGGGAGCTCACAGCCCGGGGGAGGACTAACCATAAGGATCTTCCTTCAGAGCCAGCAGAGAAAACCTTCACCTGGAGATGATTCCTTGAATTTGGATTTTTAGTCAAGTTTACTGGGAGGAAATAAGTTTCTCTTCGTTAAAGATATCTGCTTGTATTTCTGTTAGAGCAGCGTCAGATGACTAAGACCCCATACCCTTTTCCATTTCTGGCTGCCACATAGCCCAACCTGCCCACCATCCATATTAACCCCCAAGACTTACCAAAGTAGAGCAGGAACAGAAATTGGAAGATCATGGCAGCCCTTCAGTCTTCTCCAACAGACTTGCTTCAGTCTTACTCTTCGTGTTATTCAAAGTGTCCTCCTCACTCCAGGATGTGCACTAACAGCCTTACTTCAGGGTTTTAATTCCCTACGCTGACATACCCACAGTTTCTCAGAGTCATGGTTAGGAAATAAGTAGTTATTGCAACACTCTTCCACGCAAACACAGAGTAACAACTACATTTCTCTTTACTGGGCAAGACTTTCCAGTCAACAGGATAGGATGACAAGTGACATGTACCACCACTGAGATGTGTCCTAAGGGAAGTTGGAGAGCTGGAGTTGGGTCTGAGTTAAAAAAAAAAAAGAGAAGAGAAGTTTTAGGGACATCTGGGAGGAAGTGGTATAAAAAGGGCATGGGGGAGACATTTGACCCTCTAACTTGGCAGGGGATAAGGTGAATCAAGATTAACAGCCCAAGGCTGATTGCTGTGAGGTGGAGGTCATGCATGCCTCCTCACTCTGCCACCTTTACCAATTCTGACACCAACTGTCCCTCCCATGGCACTGTCTGCTCCTCTGCTAGGTTTGGTAATTCAGCGCAGTAGCCACCCAGAACTCACAGACAATACTCAAAATTGTGGATGCGTCAGTGAAATAGCAGGTTACAATTCAGAATCAGCAATGCTCAGCATACATCTCCTCTGTCAGGACAGCCTCTTCTCCACCATGCCCACAGGCACATCTCTTTCTGACCCTCGGCCTTTGCCCTGCTCAGGCAAACATTACAAAGCTCTTTTAACTCTACCAGAAAGTGTCCTGAGACATCCCACTCTGAAAATAAGCCTCAGAGTGAAGGTGTTCAGCTCTAGCTTTGTGGGTGGGCAAGCCTAACTCTGCTACCTGCCCAGAAGGACCTTACTTCTCCAGCAAGCCTGCTGACAGGCACTCAGCTTTCTTGCTCAGGGTGTTTGGAAGGCAACTGACTTTCTTGCTCCGTGGGTTGAGAAGGCCACCAAGCAATCTTTAGCCTGTTTCTCCTGCCACTATTTCTTGCCTTCTCCAGTGTTACAGCTCTCTCTCTCTTCTTCTTGCTGTCTCCTGGTTTTAGAAGTTTCTCAGCCCAGGAATCCTGGATTGAAAGGACACCCTCTATTCCTGGCCCTTCTTTCTTTGCGGTGATAATGCAATCCTCTTCCTGCTCTGGGATTGGCTCTTTTTTTAAGCCTAGCACAATGGCACAACTGACCAATCTCCTTGGTGGGCCACAGTAGCCTTATCTGTACAGTCCTATCCAATCACTTGGGTGGAAGTTACAGGACCATGGGTGAGAAAGGTCACGCAAAACGGATCTGTCCTCCTACAAGAGCACATTTAAGAGAATGAGACAAGAGGCACTGTAAAGAAAAAAATAAATAAATAAAGCCGGTTGCCACAGAATCAGTTCCAACTTTTGTAGCACTGCAATCAAGATGTCACCAGAGATCTGTAAGTAGGGCAGGGTAAGGGTCTGCTTCCAGTCCAAATGGTTGTTGGCGAAATACAGTTCTTTGGAGGAACTGGAACTGATGGGATCTCAGTTACTTGTTGGCTACTGGATGGTGTCTTAGATGTCCAGTGCTTTTGTTAGAGAAATATCTTAACAATGTGCCTTTAATAAACAGAAACTTATTCTGTCAGCATTTAGGAGGCTAGAAGTCCAAATTCAATGTGCCACCTCTAGGGGAAGTCTTTCTCTGTTGGCTCTGGGGGAAGGTCTTTGTCTCCTCAGCTGATTCCTTGGAGATCTCCATGAGGCTGGACATCTAATTTTCCTTCTCTCTACTTTGCTATCTTTTAAGAGATTGCCTCCAGTCAGGAGCTACACTAATCCTTTCTCCTTAACATAAAAGTCAACCCCATTCCCAAGTGTGCTTTCAACTACAGGCACAGAGGTTAAGATTTGTAATATTTATTTGGAGGGAGGTGAGGGAACACAATTCATTCACTGGCAGCTGGAGACTGCCCTTGGTTTTGGATACATGGGTCTCTCCAACATGGTGCCTTACTTTATGAAAGCATACAGGGTATGATGAATTGAATTGTGTTCCTCTAAATATTTCTATTGTAAACCCTAACCCCTATCCATGTGGATGAGAAACCCTGGTGGCACGGAATTAAGGGCTCAGCTGTTAACTGCATGGTTAGCAGTTTGAACCTACCAGTTGGTCTAAGAGAGAAAAATGTGGCAGTCTGATTCCATAGAGATAACATCCTTGGGAATCCTATGAGGCAGTTGTAATCTGTCCTATAGGGTTGTTATAGGTTGGAGTCACCTCAGTCACAGTGGGTTGTATATGTACATGTAATCCCATCTTCAAATAGAATTTTCTTTGTTACATTAATGAGGTTATATCAAGGAGAGTTGTGTCTTAAATCAACCCTTTTGAGATACATAAGTAGATTAAGTAGAGAAATAAGCAAACACAAGCAAAAATTGATGCCATGTGGAGATGACTAAGGAACTGAGAAAGGGAAGATGAAACAGAAAAGGCTTTTCCTCATAGCAGACGGAGACTTCCCCTAGAGCCAGAGCCCTGAATTTGGACTTCTAGCCTCTAAAACTGTGAGAAAATAAATCTTAGTTCTTTACACCACCTACTGTGGTACCAAAAAATAAAAAATAAAGCTCACCATCAAGTCAGTTGTGACTCTTAGCACTATCTTATCTGTTTTAAGGGGTTGAGAACGTTACACTTGAGAATGCAAATATCAGCAAATTACACACTGCAACATCATATGCAGTGCACGTTACTAATGATAAGATATTCTACACACACACAAAAAGGACTGTCATTTACGTGCTGCTTGTCATAACTCAGAAATGTCAGGGGTCAGAGGTTATCTATATTTCTGTTACAGCAGCACTAGAAACCAGACACAAGCCAAGAAAGCAATGAAAAGTCCCCTAGCAAAATGGAAGTTGCAGTCTTGTGTAACAGTCTCACTCAAGTGACATCCCATTGCCTTTGCCATAGTGTCTAGGTTAGAAGCAAGTCATGATTCCCACCAAACTCATGAGAGCAGATTACACAACAACATGAATACTAGGAATGAGAATCACCAAAGCCCATTTAGAGGTCTGTCTGCCACAATGAGTGTTATCCCAGACCCCCTCATCCCCAACACACAAGCTTGCGTGAGGTTATGAGACAGAAGAGAGAGGAAATAGAAGACTTGCTGATAAGAAAGTCACTGAACATGTACCAGAAAGGAAGCAGGAAATGGTAGGACCACTGTGAAAAACTGTTTGGAAGTTTCTAATAAAGTTTAATACATACTTAACCAGTGGCAGGAATTCTACTGCTAGGTAGGTATCCAAGAGAAAGGCTTGTATACATGTGTATGCCTAAGAAGGAGTGTTTATAAGCATGTAAGAACATTTGTATGCCTATAAGGGTGTATGCGTGTAAGAATGTGTGCATGTAGGAAGGTTTGTGTTCGTGTAAGAATGTTGTGACCACGATAACCACACCTCCACCAGACGGGGTCCAGTGCAAACAGAAGGTGCCTGGCTACCACAACTAACTGGGTCAGGGATCACAATAGAAGGTCCTGGACAGAACTGGACAGAACAGATGTAGAACAGAATTCTAACTGCCAAGAAAAGACCAGATTTACTGGTCTGACAGAGACTGGAGAACCCCCAAGAGTATGGCCCCGGACAGCTTTTCAGCTCAGTAATGAAGTCACTTCAGAGATTTGCCCCTCATTCCAAGATTAGACAGACCATAAAAGAAGGAGACTAATGGGGCACACCAGTTCAGGGGCAAGGATGAGAAGGCAGGAGGGGACAGGAAAGTGGATGAAGGGGAATCCATGGACAAGAGGGGCAAAATGTTGACGTGCTGTGGGACTGGACAATTCACAAAACAGTATGTGTGCTAGTTGTTTACTGAGAAACTAATTTGCCCCATAATTCTTCATCTAAAGTACAATAGAAAACAAAAAACAGAAAGGCAACATTTGCCCAAAAGCAAAGATGAGAAGGTAAGAAGGATGAAAAGAAACAGGGAACCGAGGACAGAAATGGGGGAAGTGCTGACGCATAACAGGAAATGAAACCAATGTCATGGGCATTTTATTTTCAAAACATCAAGTGGGAAACTAATTTGCTCTGTAAATTTTCATCTAATGTATGATAAAAAAAACTTCTCAATTAAAAAAATAAAACTGCTTTTGTGTATATGAATGGTGCATGTAAGAATGCTTATATGCATATAAGAATGTTTGTGTGAATGTAAGAATGCTTGTATACATACAAGAATTTTGTTGCAACCTTATTCATAGAAACTCAATACCAAAAACAATCTGAATGAGAAGATGGAGAAATTGTGGTATAATCATCAATGGAATAATACTCTGCAATTAAAAAGAGCCAAATGCTGATACATCATGGGTGAATCTCAGGAACATGTTGTGAAAGGAGCCAAACACAAAAGAGCTCACAGTGCATAACAATTTACTCTTACAAAGTTTAATAACAGCCAAATCTCACCCACAGGAACTGGCCAAAGGGGATCACAAAGAAACATCTAGAGTGCTAGCAATGTTCTGCATTGTGATCTGGTTGACGGTTATATACTATCAGAGAAATCAGTTGTTACTGAGCCAGTTCCAGCCCATGGCATCTCCATAAATGTCAGCACAGAGTTGTGTTTCATAGGGATTTCAATGACTGATTTTGCAGCAGTAGATTGCCAGGCCTGTCTTCTGAAGCACCTCTGAATAGATTCTAGCCTCCAACCCTTCAGACAGCAGCACCAAGCACGTGAACCGTTTGTACCATTCAGGGCTTCCTGTACTAAAAGATTAGAAAGTTAAAAAAAAAAAAAAAAAACTGGTGCCTTGACTTGATGACAGCTCACAGAGACTCCGTGTGTTACAGAGCAGAACTTTTCATAGTGTTTCCTTGGCTGTGATCTTTATGGAAGCAGGTCACCAAGCATTTCTTCTGCAGTATCACTGGGTGGGTTTGAACCATCAACCTTTGGATTAGTAGATGAGACGTGTATGTAAAAAGTCACTGACCTATGCACTTAACATTTATACAATATGCTGTATGTAAATGAGATCCCTCTTTACAAACTGAACATGTTTTCATTGGAGATGTTTGTATGCATGTAAGTATGCTGTATGCATGTGATGATGTTTGTGTATATATGAGTGCTTGTGTGTGTATAACTTGTGCTGCAAGTTGTCACGTGCATACAAACACAGCTCATTCCCTTGCTGCAGGTTCTTCCTTCCTGAGCTTCAGATCTTCTCCTGCTTAGGTCTTCTCACTTGAGTACACACGGGTCTCAAGAGGCTGCCTTGTAAGGTCTGATGGTCCCTGTCTTAGGGCTCTGATGTCTCGCTTGGCAGAAGTCACTGTTGAGTTTCTTGAGTACGTGAGGCCTAGGGTACTTGAGGCTGAAGTTAAGAGAGGACAAAAGGATCAGGTCCAGAGAGGAGTATTTACTAGGATTCCTATGATATTGGTTTTGGTTGCCATCAAGTCAATTCCAGCTCATGGAGATGCCACATGTCTCAGGCTAGAACTACTGCGTAGGGTTTTCAAAGCTGGGACCTTTCAGAAGCAGTTTGGCAGGGCTTTCTTCTGAGGTACCCCTGGATGTGTTGAAATAGCCCACTTTTCTACTAGCTTCTGGCATGTAACTGAGTCATCTAGGGACTGCCAGGATGACTATTTAATCATAAAGATTTAACAATCATAATAATAACCTTAGATGGTGGGCAGCCTTCTAAGACGGGCCCCAAAGACTCATACCTCTTGATATTCAGAAGTGTTATGGGTTGAATTATGCCCCCCCCTCCAAATATGTGTTGGAATTCTACTTGCTATACCTGCAGATAGAATCTTGTTTGGAAATAGGGTTTTCTTTGTTACATTAATGAAATCATATCTGTATGATCATTTTTGAGTTATAAAAAGAGTAGAATGCTAACTGATGCCTGGCTACTACTACTGACCGTGTTCATCAGGGCCACTGTATTAGCTATCCAGTGCAACTGTAACAGAAATACCACAAGCCGAAGGCTATCACAAACAAATTTATTTTGTCACAGTTCAGAAGGCTCGAGTCCTGATTCACAGTACTAGTTCTCCGGAAAGCTTTCCTGTCGACTCTGGAAGAAGATCATTATCTCTTCAGTTTCTCTTCCTGGTTCCTCAGAGCTCTCGATCTGCCTTGGCATCTGTCTGACCCCAGTTCTCCTCTGCTCCCTTGTTTAATCTCTTTTGTCAAGAGATTGACTTAATGCTCCTGAGGTTCACTGTCAGCCAGAGATTAGACAAGCCTTTCCTACCTTGGAGGATGTGAAAGAGCGTGTAAAGCACATGCATGAGAAAGCCACAAATGACAACAGTGGCCTAGTTAGCGGTCCACAGCACAAAATAGAGACAATAGAGGGGAAGCAATAATAAATGTTATACCAGGGATCAGTGTCCACCCCCACCCTGCCCTTTCCAGGGAAGGAAGCGTTCTCCCTGGAGCCACCGCAATGGCTACCCTGCCTGACTTGAAATGTTGAAGTATTCATCCAAATTGTTAACCATTTGTTACGTGAGTCTTTGTGTCCAGCGCTGTCCTCCTCCCCGGATGGGAAGGAGTACAGGAAGAGGGAAGGCATCATCTTGCCCCGGAGTGGTTCTCAAGAGAGCTGAGTGGAGATTCTACAGGACATAATAAAGATCAGCAGAGCTAATTCTATCTAACACTCACGGCTCTCCTAGCAGGTAGTGAGATCTGTGAGTAGAGGGGGACACCCCTGAAGCTCAGAGAGGGAGGAAGAAGAAGAATATTTCTCCTGTCTCTAAGCACAATTTTTCAACCAGGGAGAACTTTATCCTGGCTCCCACTTCTGCCAACTCAGGGATGTTTGAAAGACACGACAAATTGTTTTGCTGTCCCACCAGTTGGCATTTCAACTGATATTGACTGGGAGATGGTAAGAGGTGATAATGTTCCCAAAATGAGCAGGACAGATCCACACAATGACGAAATATCCCTCTGAAAATGTCATTTGTGTCCAACGAGAAATATAAGAAATCCCCATCGCTAGACTTTGGTGTTGTCAACATCCCATATCACTACACGACCCGTAAAAAAGAGAAATGTTCTGTTGTTTACCTGTATCCACATGGAGACTTCTTCCATCTATAGCAGGCTTCAATCAGGAAGGTCCCTATGATCATTAGGATTAGGGCAGCCAGACCCAGACGGATGACGTTACCCTTGGTGTAGCCTTCCGATGTGGTACCTGGGGAACCTGAGGTGTCACTTGCTGATGTGGTCCCTGGAGAAATGGAGGGGTCATCTCACAGTATGGTAACCAGAGAAACTGAAGAGATAAGGATCTCCACGCTCTACAAGGCATCCTCCTTGGCAAATAAATCCACAATCTGTGAATCTCATATACCCCCTTTTATTTACTGGTCAGTACTCATCTGTAAGGAGCCCTGGTCTAGAGGTTAAGTTCTCCTCTGCTAACCAAAGTCAGTGGTTCAAACCCACTAGTGGCCCCATAGAAGAATGATGTGGCAGTCTGCTTCCATAAAGATTACAGCTTTGGAGACTCTATGGGGAAATTCTACTCCGTCCTCTATGGTCACTGAGAGTCGGCATCTTCTTACCAGCAACAGGTTTGATTTTTTTGGTTCTATTTCTCTCTTATCTTCTCCATCTATATAATAGAAATTAGTCTTGGGAGCAACACAACAGACTTAAGAAGCTCCAGCAGAGCAGTAAGACTCATCGGGCTGGCCCAGCAGCCCACCTCACAGCAGAAAACCTAACGGCATGCTGGCAGTGAGCTTAAGTAAGTCAGGACTCAGAAGTTAAGCGCTGGATCATTGTGTACCTCAGCTCAGCTAAACAAGGGCTTGAGTTTCTTGTTTGACCTGGTTCCTAAAGAGTGGTCTGCATTTGTATCATTCCGTCTCTCAAATCCTAGTTAAAGTCAAGCTCGTCAACATATATATCAACAACGTGCACTGTAGGGAAGGTTCCCAGGAAGATAACCTGATCTGGCAGTTACATCTGCAAACTCATCCTGGAGAAAGTGCTGCATGTTTCATCGCTGAATATAACTACGGTCACATTTAAAGTACTCCCCTTGGGTATCTATGCATTCACGAGTGTCTAGTTCATCCTTCAAACCAATGTTGGAACTCTTTTTTCTGGAATGGCCATTGCACATGGTGGAAGGTTTGCAAACTTAATTGCATAATTGTCTGTGAGGGAGTTAATAGCCAGCGAACAAATAACAGTATTGGAACACTCTACCTACTCACCTAATCTGCCCCCAGTGAGTGTTTTCTTTACCCGAAGATAAAGGAAATATTGAAAGGAAGACATTCGGATGACACTCAGAACATTGAGGGTAATATGATGACAGTTCTGATGGCCACTCCAGAAAAAGGTTCTAAAATTGCTTTGAAGGGTAGACTAGGCACTGGCATCAGTGCATAGCTTCCCAAGAGGAGTACTTTGAAGGTAATGATAATAATACTCAGCAATGAAGTATGTCACATTTTTTCTAGTATGAATTAGCAAACTTAATTGTCTGATCTCATATGTAATGACTTATCACTTCCAGGAAGCCTTCTCCAGCTCTCAGTACTGACAACATAGACCTTTATTTCTAATTCTAAAACCTGCACTATGTGGTAAGAATTAGCAAGCAAAAATGGAATTTTTATCTCTCTAGTGTAGCACTCAATTAAGTAGAATTCCTGCAGAAAATGAAGTCAATTTTCAAAAAGCTTTATCAGTATGTGTTGTGAGATACAAGAGTACATTACACCCACGACACAAATCCAGGAGGTTGTGGTATCACCGTGTTCTAAGAACAACAAAGAGTTGTTAGGAATAAAAATCACTAAAGCCAAGGTAAACAAACTTCGTAATAGCTACAGACAAGGGTAGAAAGAGTTCTGCCTGATGATAGGATTAATCGTTTTTAAGAACGAGGGTGAAGAACAAGAAATCAAAGAAGTAGAAAGTATGAAAGAAAAAAATACAAAAGAAAATCTTAGTGCAAGTGATGAAAAAACAAGAATCAAAATAACACTCTCTAATTAAAGAAAAAACTTCCTGAACTTTAGGGAAATCTTACCTGTCACCCAGATCTCAAGGCTGTCACTGGGTTGAGAGACCCAGAAGGGACTTCTTGCCAGGTAGTAGACACAGCTGTAGTTCCCAGGGTCCTTGACTGTGACGTTCTTAAGGAAGAACTCCACTATGTCCCTTAATGGCCTCCGGTCCTGTCTGGGTGGTGGGGTTCTTTCTTTCAGTAGAGCAAACATTACATACTCCACAACGTCACCTGGCTTTTGACACTGCAGAGTCACCTCTTCTCCTGCAGTCACATCATATGCTGGGTAGGCTTGGAGGGAAGGTTTAGGTAAATCTCCTGTAAAAGAGGAAAGCTCAGAGGTAATGAGAAAAACCTCAGGTTGACCATTGCCCTGGTTCTCATGGAATGGGGATAAATTAGAGATCCCTGATCTCACCTCCACTGATCACAGGACAGAATATCTCTTCCAACAACCCTGGATAAAACCAAGATTCAAATCCTGTTCCTGTGTGTCTTCACCATCACCCACACCTCACTACTCTGGGGACTCAAGCTCTTGTCTCCCTCTTCTTCTCTGATTCCTCCTTTGTCCCCTATCACAAAGAAAACCGTATGTCATTCCAAAGCATCTCCTCCTCACCTATAACCAGAAGTAGAAGCACATCACTGGGCTGTGAAGGTGTGTAGGGGGACAGAAACCTGCGGTATTCACAGGTGTACTCCCCGGCGTCAGCTTTTTGTAGATTACTGAGGTGGACTTCGGCATGACTCTCAGCAGAATTAGGTGACTGCAGGGAATTCAAAAAATGTTTTCCCTTTCTGAGAATAAACTTTACATCCGTGGTTGGAGTCCAGCACCGAAGAGTCACGTTGTCCTTGGGGGAGACCACCGAGCTGGGCCAGGCACTGAAGTTGGGCTTGGGAAGTGGAGCTGGAAGGGATACAGAGTCAAGGGCTGGATTTGACCACTCTCCTTACTCCCAGATGCCCATGGGAGGAAGGGGAAGGAAAGGTGGGGAAATTAGGGTGAAGGATCAAGGGGTCTTGGTCTAACTGAAGAAATACTCACCATCTCCCGTATAACCTCTTTGACTAAGGCGCAGACCTGTAAAACAATCCTCCATGACTGTTAACGCCCCCAGCCTGCAGCCCACATTGTCTCCCTGCCCTGATCCCTGAGAAACACCCCAGAGTCTCTTTCTGAAAATGCTATTGTTGTTCTAAAGTGCTGTAGAATCAGTTCCCACTCATAATGACTCCATGTGGCAGAGTAGAAATGCCCCCTAGAGTTTCCCAGACTGTAATACTTATGGGAACAGATTGTCAGCCCTCTTCACCAGCTTAGCCACCGGGTGGGGCTCAAATTGCCAATCTTTTGGTTAACAGCAGAGCGCTGAACCATAAGCCACCAGGGCTCCCTGTTGCTTATGTCAGTTACCGTCAAGTTGATCTCGACTCATGGCAACCTGTGTGGCACATATGGCTAAGTACCAGACTACCACCTAAAAAGCTGAAGTTTGAAACTGACCTAGGGCACCTCAGGAGACAGACCTGGAAATCTGCTTCTGAAAAGTCACAGCCTTGAAAACTCTATGGCGCACACTTCTGCTCTGCGTAAATGGGGTTGCCATGAGTTCCTGGAGTGCAGAAAGACATGTATTATAGTTATATACACGTACATTTCAATGCTGTTATGTATTGAATTGTGTGCCCCCCAAATATGTGTTGGAATCCTCCCCTCTATGCCTGTGGATGTGGCGCCATTTGGAAAGAAGAGTTTTATGTTGCGTTAATGAGACTGTCGGTGTATGGCATATCCTAAACCTAATGACTTGCCTTGTTGTTGTTGTTGCTGCACTTTAGGTGAAGATTTACAGAGCCTCTAAGTTTCTCGTTAAACAGCTAATATACATATTGTTTGTGACATTGGTTCCAACCCTGTCACATGTCAGCACTCTCCTCTTCACGTTGGTTTCCCCCTGTCTATTCTTCCAGCTTTCCTGTCCCCTCCTGCATTCTCATCCATGGCCATGGATTGGTATGCCCATTTAGTCTCACGTATATAGTTGAGCTGTGTGTATCAGTGTTTGTTTTATGGACATGCCTAATCTTATTCTCAAGGATGACTCTCAGGAATGACTTCCGCGCTGAGATAAAAGAGTGGCCAGGGACCATATTCTTGGAGTTTCTCCGTCTCTGTCAGACCAGAAAGTCTGGTCTTTTGTGGAGGAGTTAGAATTCTACCTTTTTTTCTAGCTCTGTCCAAAACCCTCTATCTTGATACTTGTCAGAGAAGTCAGTGGTGGTAGCTGGGCACCATCAAGTTGTGCTGGACTTGGTCTGAGGGAGACTGTGGTAGTTGTAGTCCAGTAATCTTTTTCTTGTGTCTGTGGCTTTCTTCATTTGCCCTTGTTCCAGGCAGGGTGGGACTAGTAGATGTATCTTAAGTGGCCGCTCACAAACTTTTAAGACCCTAGACACTACTCACCAAAGCAGGCCTTAGAACAGCTTCCTGATAAACAATGCAATGCCAATTGAGCTAGATGTCCCCCAAGACCGTATTCCCCCTCCCTCAGTCCAGTAACAAAATCCCTGTGGGAGTTGTGATGTGTTCCATAGAGCTTCTGTGACTTTACCTTGGTCGAGAGGTACGGTCTTCTCCAGCATTGTGTACTCTCTTAGCCTTCACCCAAGTTACCACTTAGCTATTTACCTAGGGAATGATTTCCCCACCCTGATTACCATCAAAGATTGTTTTTTTTCCTTTGTGCAAAATTTTTTATGAATTTTTAGAATGATGGTCTCACATAATATATGTCCTTCTGTCACTCAGCATGCCCTCCAGATTCATCCATGCTGTGATGTTACAGATTCATCATTGTTCATCATCATTGCATAGTATTTGATTGTGTATATGGACCATAGCTTGTTTATCCATTCATGTACTGAGGAGCACTGGGGTTGTTGCCATCTTTTTGCTACTGTGCGTAATGGTACAAGGAACATGAGTGTGACGTCTGTTCCTGCTATGAATGCCATACCAAGCAACACAGGCAGAGGAAGATTGATGCCTTGTGAAGATGACCAAGAATCCAAGAAGTACTGCTCAGAGGCAGTATCTCAAAGGAGTAAGGACTTCAAAGAGCGGTTATAAAGAACAAGTCAGGAACACAGCTGGTCAAGCTTTCTCCAAGCAAGCATAGCAGTGAGACTAGAAACCACAAATGAGCCTCCCAGCTTCGCAGAGACCACACTGAATAGACAAACATGACTGCATTGCTGGGCCTCCCAGCAACAGAAAGACATAAGAGATAAGCAAAATGCAACTGAGTCCCAGTTTCTCAACCTAGAAACTATTGATGCTATGAGTTGCATAATTCTTTCTCTTGTACTGCAGGAAGACCCCTGGTGTCATAACAGTTAAGTACTCAATTGCTAGTAGAAAGGTTGTTGGTTCCATCCCACTAGCCACTCTAGAAAAAGATGTGGCAATCTGCTTCCTTAAAGATTTACAGCCTTGGAGATCCTATGAGGCAATTCTACTCCATCCTATAAGGTTGTCAGAATTTGAACTGAGTCTTCAATAACAGGCTTTGTGCACTGTAGAATTTTTAGTGACATCCTTAGCCTCTCCCTATCAGATTCCAGTAGCAAACGCCCTGGCCAGTTGTGGCAGTTAAAAACATCTCAAACAAACAAAAATCAAGTGCTGTTGAATCAATTGCAGCTCCTTTTGACTCCAAGTGTGTCAAAGAAGAGCTGAGTTCCATAAAGTTTTCAATGGCTGATTTGTCAGAAGTAGATCTGCAGGACTTGCTTTCAGGGCACTTCTGGGTGGACTCAAATCTCCAGTCTTTCAGTCAGCAGTGAGTGTGTTGTCTGTTTGCACCATCAGGCACTGTAGACCTTGTCAAAATCCCTGTGTGGAGGGTGTTGAAAACCACTGTTCTGCAGGAGTGTGGGCAGCCAAAAAGGTACAAAATGAATGAGATAGAGCCTCTGGAAGAGCCCTCAGTGAAAGATCTTGAACAGTCCCTACTTTCCAGACCTGCCAGTACATAGAAAGTCTCATCTTATCACACGTCTGAGTGTAATTCGCCAAACTACAGATCATGAGCCTGCAGAGAGTCACTGTTCCACAGACTCTGAGACAAGAAACAGATGGAAAGTCAGATATGACATTGAGGGCATGAGGGGTGGCCTCCAGGAGAAATTTCAAGGTCTTCTACAAGGTGATAATGGTGATGATGATAGTGATAATAACAATAATCAAACCAAACTTGTTGCTGTCAAATTGATTCTGATCCATAGTTATTCTACAGGGTAGAGCAGAATTGCCCCATAGAGTTTTCAAGGATATACTCTTTATGGAAGCAGACTGTCACATCTTTCTTTCTTGGAGCTGTGAGGTGGGTTTGAACCACTGATCTTTACAGTAGCAGCTGAGCACTTTAACCACTGTGCCACTGTGGCTCCTTAATAATAATAATATCTAACAACTATAAGAGTTCCTGGATGACCCAAACAGTTAAGCATTGGCTGAATGACTTACCTACCAAAGGGTTGCTGGTACAAACACACCTAGAAATGCCTTGGAAAACAGGGCTGGTGATCTCTTTCAGAAAGGTCACAGCCTTGAAAACCCTGTGCAGGACAGTTCTGCTTTGACATCTGTGAGGTTTCCATGAGTTGGAATGTCTTCAGCAACTAACAATAACAATTACATTACATTTACTATATGACACCACCCATCTGTCAGTTTGGCACACTGATGATTTGCATATTAGTGTGAAAATAAAAACTACACCACTGTTATTTCAAATACTGGCAGGGACACCCATGATGGAGAAGTTTCCTTGGAGCCTTCAGCCTAAAACAGACTAGGAAGAAAATCCTGCTGATCTGCCTCTAAGAATCAGCACATGAAAATCTTATGGATAACGTCAGAGTACTATCCGACTCCCTTGCTTTGAGGAATGTCATCAGAAGGGATCAATTGCTGGAGAAGGATATCATGTTTGGTGTAGTAGAGGGCCAACTATCCTATAGTACTCTATGAGCTTGGGAGCAGAAAATCTGAAAGCAGAAGTTGTCACGACTGGCAGTGGCAGATAAGAGCCTCTACAGGTACATTTTATGGAATTTCTCAGGCTTGAATGGCATGACATAGAAATCCCTATCAAATCACGTGATGGTTACAACTGTTTCAGTTTGGCTGGACCATGATTCTCTGTGTTTTGGCAGTTCTGTAACGTTGTGATTGTTTCCCTGTTGAGGTTTCACATAATTATCCCCTTGATGCTATCTGCTGTGAGTAGCCAGTCAGCTGAAAAGGACTTTCAGTGGACTTGGGAACTGCACCCAAATATAAGCAGACGTTATGGCTTTTGCCTGCTCTGGATCCTGCACATCCTGTCACATCTAAGTTTCCATTTCCTGTTCATCTGACCTTCAGTTCCTAGGACCTGAGCTAGCAGCTTACCTGAGGTTTCATCTACTAATAATCTTGGGATTTGAGGATTTCTGTAGCCTGTGAGCAAGATCCCTGCTCTATCACCTGTCAGTCTGGGGTTTGCCAGCCCTTGAAGCAACATGACTTAGAAGAAGCCTCTATTTTGATCCATGGACTTGGAATGTCCCAGCCTCTACAACTATGTGAGCCATTTCCTTGACATAAATCTCTCTCTGCATATATATTCATATGCTTCACTAGTTTTGCTTCTCTAGAGAACCAGCCTAGGACAAGCCACAACTCTATTGTAACCAGATCAGGGGTCTTCAAACTGCTGCCCTTGAGGCACATGTTGCCCTCCACTTGTTTTGGTAAATAAAATTTTGTTGAAATATAGTTATGATGGTCAGTGTTATGTGTCAACTTGGCCTGGCTATGATTCTCAGGGTTTTGGCAGATACTATATGTCTTCTGCCATTTTGTAACCTGATGTAGCAGCCAGTGAGCTGGAAGAGGACATTGTTGTGACCTGTATCTGTGACTGCCTTAGTCATCTAGTGCTAGAGGAAGCTCCTTTTTGACAGTCTTCCTTTGTACTAAGAGCTTCTGAAACATAGGGATCACAGGTCCAAAGGACACACTCTGCTCCTGGCACTGCTTCATTCCTGTTAGTACGTGGGTTCCCACTCTGCTTGCTTCTCTTGCCTTTATATCTCAAGGGATTGTCTCCAGACACAATACACTCTTATAGTGTGAGTTCTGCTTCAACAACACAACCACCATTGATTCTCTCTCATTAACTTCATAGAAGAAGGACTTACAACATGTAAGAACATCACACAATACAGGGAATGATGACATAGCCAAATTAACTAAACATACTTTTTAGGAAACACAATTCAGTCCCTGACAATGACAGGGAAACAGATGTTCTGGCAAAGCTAGCTCTGTTTCCAAGCCTGCAAACTTCTCAGAATCTGACCCCAGGTCCTGGGATGAAAGCCAGTAGGGGTCTTCTATCTATTGCCTTGTCAGCAGATTTTGGATTCCTCAGCCCTTGCAAACACATGAGCCATTGGCAGTCCTCAACCTGTCATCTGACCCACAGATTTGTGACTCCCCATAACTGCATAAGCCATTTCCTTGAAGTAAATTTCTTTCTATATATATCATATATATGTAGGTTCATTTCACTGGTTTTGCTCCTCTAAAGAACTCAGACTAAGACAGCAGTATGCATGTATGCATGTGTTGTTTATAACTGCTTTTGTGCTCCAATGGCAGAGATGAATAGCTACAGTCAACACCATCTCATAACAGATCTTATATGATTATCTGACTGTCTACCCCAAATTTTTTTCAGCACTTACTAAACCATTAGATTTACTTTTCCTTTACCTTCTCAAGGTTTTCTCAAATGTTAGTCTATCACTTACTCTTCCATGATTTCTACCCCAAACCTCCAAAATGATAAACTTTTTAACATCCTACATGTAATTATGATCATGAAGATGATGCTAGCCTGGACAATATTTTGTTCTGTTATATAAAAGGTCATCAGGAATTGGAACCAGTTCAGTGGCAACGAACAACAACCACAATTTCCTAGGATGACTCAGTGGAAAAACTGTGGTCCTTGAGTCTAGATAGATCAGAATTTGAATTCGGCTTCTCCGTTAAATAGCTAAATTGTCTTAGCAATTGACTTCACTTGTTAATCTCAGATTCTTGTGTTCTGTATATGGGGATGAGTGCTATTCTGCAGTACTTCACTCTAACAAATGTAAAATGAGTTTAGGTTGCATAAGGATGCAGGATTCAATAATTGAATCTAATCTCTTGTGAGAAAGTTACTGTCTTGTCAACTCTCTCTCAGTACTGATTACATAGAAGAATACCACAATCGGGTGCTAGTGTTCACCAGTAACCAAATTATCCACAGGCTTAATTGTGTTTACCTGGTAATTTGTAGCTAACAGTTTTGCATGAGTTTCACCACTTCAAAGACATGAAACACAGGCAAAATTGTACACTGCAGGTTAGTAGGTAAACACAAATAAGCAGGCAAAACCAAAAAACCAAAACCAGTTGCCATCAGTTCAATTCTGACTCACGGCAATGCCAAATGTATTGTAACAGAGCTGTGTCTCACAAGGTGTTCAACCCTGTGACCCTCTGGAAGCAGATCACCAGGTCTTTTTTCTGTGATGTCCCTGGGCGGGTTCAAACTGTCAACTTTTTGGTTAGCAGCCTAGCATTTAGACAATTGCTCAACCCAGGGACTCCTACAAGCTGACTGCAGCATCTAATAAGAACATAATTTAATAAAACAAAAACCAAAGCCACTGCCATCAAGTCAATTCAGACTCCAAGCAACCATATAGAGCAGAGTATAAGAACTGTCCCATAGGTGTTTTCAAGGAACAACTGGTGGATTTGAGCTGCTGACATTTAGGTTAACAGCCTAAAGCTTAGCCACTGCAACGTGAAGGCACCCAACAATGTGTTCTAATAATTCTCTATTTTTTTATGATTGATATCAAATTTATACTTAGAGTTGTTTTATTGATATCTTTTCCCCATTCCCAAGTATGTATGCATGTAGCAAAACATGTGCCATTTCAGTTTTTACACTTATAGTTCAGTGACATTATGCTCAACACGTTTTTCAGCCGTTACCCTTAATAAAAGGTGTTAAGCTCCCTTAAGGGACACATCTTTGTCCCCTGAACAACGAGTTCCCTTTCCCTCTCCCTCAACCCGTGGTAATCACTAATAAACTGTGGCCCCTCTACATTTGCCTATTCCAGATATTTCAAATGAGTGGAGTACACCGACTTTTTAAATGGAGTGTAATATTAAAAAAAAGAATAACTTCAGCTGATCTGAGGAAAAATAACATGTCAAAAAAAAGCACAGGTGTCACAGACACATGACAAAATGCTGCTGGAATTTTAAGAATAGAAGTATGTTGTAAAACAAATAGGAAAAAACCATATGTGAAGCACCTAACATATTCCTGGCACATAATATGTATTCAGAAAATTGGAGTTCCTTTGTTTATTCCGTTCACTACCTAAGGAGCCCTGGTGGTGTAGTGGTTAAGTGCTCAGCTGCTAATGCAAAGGGTGGCAGCTTGAGCCCACAATCTAGCTCATGAGAAGAAGACCTGGCAATCTGCTTCTGTTATGATTCACAGTCTAGAAAACCTTAGCGAGTAGTTTTACTCTGTTTATAGGAAACCCTGGTGGTGTAGTGGCTTAAGTGCTATGTCTGCTAACTAAAAGGTCACCAGTTCAAACCTGCTGGGCTATCCTTGGAAACCCTATGGGGCAGTTCACTATGAGTTGTACTCAACTCAATGGCAGTGGGTTTGGTTTTTTCACAGGGCCACTATGAGTCATTTATCCATTAGCTACCCCACAGGCTTCTCCATCTCTGGCTGCCACATAGCCCAACTCACTTACCACCTATAAAGACCCAGTTACCCCCCAAGACTTACCAAAGCAGAGCAAGAACAGAAATTGCAGGATCATGGTGACGCCTTCAGTCTCCTCCAACAAATTTGCTTCAGTCTTACCCTTTCAAGAACTCAAATTTCCTCCTCACTCCAGAATATGCGCTAATGAACTTCCCTCCAGGATTTAAGTTCTCTACACTTACATACCCAAAGTTTCTCAGAATCAAAATCAGGAAATGATAACTAGTTATTGCTACATCCTCCCAAGCTACCTCCCACACTCTTAACTTACAGAACACTCGTCTAACACAGACTTTAGATCCAATTGCAAGGCATATAGATGAACAAGAAACTGCTTCTCAAATCCCAATATTCATTGTAGTAATATACTTCTATGCTACATAATACTTTTTTTTAATATTACACTTTCTAGCATAATGACAGGATATTGCTGAACCCATGGAAACCCAGAGTAGCTACTTAGTGCACTTCTCTCTCACAAGCAAGGCTTTCTGATCAACAGAATATTCACACAAGTCATGTATAATACCGTCTCTGAGATGTGCCCTAAGGGAAGTTTGAGAGCTGGAGCTAGGTCAAAGACGATAACAAAGAGATAAGAAGTTTCAGGAGCAACAGGGAGGAAGTGGTATAAAAGTGGCATGGGGGAGACATCTGGCCTTCTAACTTCACAAAGGGGAGGTGAATCCAGATTAACAGCACAAAGCTCATCGCTGTGAGGTAGAGGTCGCAAGTGCCTCCTTGCTCTGCCATCTTACCAATTCCCTCGCATGGCACTCTCCTCTGCTGGGTTTAATAATTCATTGCAATAGCCATACAGAACTCACAGACCGCACTCAACATTGTGGGTGTATCAGGGAAATAAGAAGTTACAGTTGAGGGTCGGAAATGTTTAGGACACACCACTTTCATCAGGGCATCCTCCTCTCCACCACACCCACAGGCACACCTCTTTCTGACCGTTGGCAACTGCTGCCCTCAGGTGAGCGTTACAAAACTTTTAGCTCTGCCGGTGAGTGCCCCAAGAGATCCCGATCTGCAAATAATCCTCAGAGTGAAACTGTTCAGCCCTAGTTTTGTGGGTGGGCAAGCCTAGCTCCACTACATGCCCAGAAGGACCTTAATTCTCCAGCAAGCCTCCTGCTGAAAGGCACTCACCTTTCTTATTCAGTGGGCTGAGAAGCCTTTATGCATTATTTGGCCTATCTCTTCTGCCGCTGTTTCTCTGCCACAGTTTCTTGCCCTCTTCAGTGTTACAGCTCTCTCTGTCTCTCTCTCTCTCTCTCTCTCTCTCTACCGGTTCCAGGAGATTATCAACCCAGGGATCCTGGGTTGAAAGGACACATCCCACTGTTGGTCTTTCTTCATTTGTGGTGATGAAATCCTCCTTCTGTTCTGGAATTGGCTCTCTTTTGAAGCCTGAGAGAATGGCACGGCTGACCAATCCCCTTAGTGGGCTACATTACTTTATTTGCACAGTCCTATCCAATCCATTGGTGGGAATCACAAGAGTACGTCAAGAGCGGCTGCACAAAAGTGATCCATCCCACCACAAGTGGACATTTAGGAAAACGAGACAACAGGCACTATAAACAAAAACAAATAAACAAAGCCAGTTGCCACAAATCAATTCCAACTCATGGAAATCCCCTGTGTTAGAGAGTAGAACCGTGCTCCACAGGGTTTCCAAGACTGATCTTTCAGAAGCAGTTGCCAGGTCTGCTTTCTGAGGCACCTCTTAGTGGGTTTGAACCATCAACCTATTGGTCAATAGTCCAGTGCTGAATCGTCTGAGCCACCCAAGGACTCCTCCACAGGGAGAGTGAGAACAACAACTTGTGGTATTTAGGTTATGGCAGTACCAGTAATTAGGAAAGCCCTCAGTGAAAGAGCTGCTGTTGTGCTATAAGAGGTCTACTTGTCAGCAGAAAGGAGCCCGGGGGTGGGTCAACGGTTAAGATTTTCACTGCTAACAGCAAGGTCAGCTGTTTCTTTTGCTCCACAAAAGAAAGATTTGCAGTCTACTTAGGTAAAGGTCCTTGTTGTTAGATGCCACTGAGTCAGTTCTGACCCATAGCAACCTTACACACAGAAGAAAGGAACATCTTCTGGTCCTGCACCACTCGCTTAAATGTTGTTGTGCTTGAGTCTGTTGTTGTTGCAGCCACTGTGTCAATCCATATTGTTGAGGGTCTTCCGCTTTTTCACCGACCCTCAACTTTATCAAGTGTGATGTCCTTCTCCAGGAGTTAGTCCTTCCTGATAACATGCCCAAAGTATATGAGACAAAATCTCACCATTCTAGCATCTAGTGAGCATAATTATGGTACTTCTTCCAAGACAAATTTGTTCACTCGGGCAATTTAACATTCTTCATGTTCAATATTCTTCAGCAACACCGTAAATCAAACTCATCAATATTTCTTTAGTCTTCCTTAGTCATTGTCCAGCTTTCACGTACATATGATGCAATTGAAGACTACTTGGCTTGAGTAAGGCCCACCCCAGTCCTCAAAGTGAGGACTTTCACGTTTCAAAGAGATCTTTTGCAGAAGATTTGTCCAACACAATTCATCCTTAGATTTCCTGACTGCCACTGTCACGACTGTAGATTTGGAGCCCAATATAATGAAATTCTTGACAACTTCAATCTTTTTGCCATTTATCATGGTGTTGCTTAGTGGTCCAATTGTGAGGATCTATTTATTTATTTATTTATTTATTTATTTAATATAACTGAGTGAAAATGTGCATTCCCATATAAATTTACACATCCACCTATATGCAGCTTCCACTGCTCTCCCTGTCCAGGTGATAGCATATGATTCCTCTCTGCTCCATACATGTCTCATCCTCCCAACAGCCTTCTTTCCCCTCCTCTCCACCCACTCTCCTTCCTCCAGCCAGAGGTCGGCAGGATGATATCCTGTAGATGTATAGAACCATAAAGTGCATCCAATATATGGTCACTCTGCATTGCCAAGTCCAATCCAATTGTGTCCAAAAAATAGACCTTCATTATGATTTATGGGCAAGAGCAGCATCAGGGCCAGGGGCCATGCTCTCAGGGGAACCCTGAAACCACTGGACCATCAATTGAGGTCTTTTAGTGGAGACCTCAGGATGCACCCCTTTTTATTCTTGTGTTGCCAGTGATACTCAAGCTAGTGAGCTCCATCGCGGCTATCACTGATAGTGGCCAGGCACCATCCAGTTCTTCCGGTCCCAAGTCGATGTAGACACCCACTGATGTGGGTCTCTCTATCTTCCAGGTTGTCTTTACCCCATGTCGTTTTGGTCCTCGGTGAGCATCCGTTCCTGCTGAGTTGGGACAAGTTGCTGTGTCCTCGGATGGCAGCTTGGCAGCTTTTAAGACCCCACACGCCATTCACCGATGTGGGGTGCAGAGAGCCCTCCTAGCAAAATGCTAGTTGTGCCAATTGGCCTCGATTTCGCCTAAGAGCATGATCCCCTGCCCCCTGCCCCAGCTACTCTATCCTTGCAATATTGGGTTAAGATGGAAGGAGTACTCAAGTTATGCTGAAGTCCACTTAATGTTGTTCTTGTATCTAATGTGTGTTGTCACTGATTTCTCCCAACCAGATTTCTAGCAACTATCTAATCTAAGCCCTTCCCCCCTCCCCTCCCTTGCAGCTGTCAAAGAGTCTTTTCTTCTATACACAAGTCTGTTTTTGAGATCTTATCGTAGAGGTCTCATACAATATTTGTCCTTTTGTGTGAGGATTTATTTTTTTATGTTGGAGTATAATCCATTCTGAAGAGCTGTAGTTTTGGATCTTCATCAGTAAGTGCTTCAGTTTTCTTCACTTTCAGCAAGCAGGCTTGTATTAGCTGCATAAAGCAGATTGTTAATGAGTCTTCCTCCACCTGCAATGGCACATTCTCCATTGCAAATTATTTGCTCAGCATATAGACTGAATAAATATGGTGAAAGGGAACATCAATACACACACTATTTTTGACTTTAAACCATGCGGTATCCGTTTGTTCCATTTGAATAGTTACCTCTTGGTCTACAAAGTCCAACAATTAAGTCCATGAACTTAGTGGTTCTTAGTGCTGCACTTAAGAGTTTTCACCTTCAAAGTACTCCCCTCGGGAACCTATGCCCTGAGGCCAGCACCTTGTCCACCTTTCAAAGCAATTTTGGAACTCTTTCTGGAATGGCCATCAGAGCTGTTGTCATATTACCACTGATGTCCTGAATGTCATCAAAATGTCTTTCTTTCAATATTTCCTTTATCTTCGGGTAAAGAAAAAAGCCACTGGAGGCCAGATCAGGTGAATAGGGAGGGTGGTCCAATATAATTATTTGTTCACTAGCTAAAAACTCTCTCACAGACAACTATACAATTAAGTTCACTAACTTGCCACCAGCAATAAAAACCAAGACACAACCCAAGAAAGCAATAAAGAGTCCATCAGAAAGATAGAGGAAACCTTGGTGGTGTGGTGGTTAAGTGCTACAGCTGCTAACCAAAAGGTTGGCAGGTCATATCTGGCAAGCACTCCTTAGAAACTCTATGGAGTTGTTCTCCTCTTTCATATAGGATACTATGAGTTGGAATCAACTCGACAGCAGTGGTTTTTTTTTGGCAGCAAAATGAAAGTTGCAGTCTTGTGTAACAGCATCACTCAAGTGACATCCTAGTGTCTTTGCCATATTCTCTAGGTTAGAAGCAAGTCATATGTCTCACCAAACTCATGAGAGCAGATTACACAACAACATGAACACCAGAGGTGAGAATCATTGAAGCCCATTTGGGTATCTGTCTGCCACAGTGAGTGCTGGCCCTGACCTTGTCCCCAATGCACAAGCTCATGTGAAGCTATGAGACAGTTTTACAAAGATAAAGAGAGGAAACAGAAGATTGGCAGACAAGGAGAACATTGAACACACACCAAAGAAGAAGCAGGAAATGGTAAGACCACTTTTGGAAATTGTTTGGGAGTTTCTAATAAAGTTTAACACACACTTATCTATAACACAGGAATTCCACTCCTAGGTAAATCCAAGAGAAAGATTTGTAAACATGCATAAATAGAACATTTATGTGAATATAGCAATATTTGTATACTTATAAGAGTATATGTGTTACAGGATTACATGAATGTTTGCATTCACCTAAGAATGTTTGTGACCACTACTACCACAGCATCTGACAGACTGAGTCCAGATGGTGCCTGGCTACCACCACTGACTGCTGTGACAGGGATCACAATAGAAGGACCTGAACAGAGCTGGAGAAAGATGTAGAACAAAATCCTAACTCAAAAAAAGAAAAAGTGTTCAGACTTCTTGGCCTGACAGATACTGAAGAAACCCTGTGAGTATGACACCTGGGTACACTTAGAGTTCAGTAACGAAGTCACTCCTAAGGTTGACCCTTCGGCCAAAGATTAGATGAGCTCATAAGAGAAAATGACACTATAGAGACATACCAACTCAGGGCCAAGGACAAAAAAGGAAGAAGGAACAGGAAAGCTGCTAATAGGGAACCCAAGGTGGAGAGATGGAGACTGTTGACATGTCATGGGGTTGGCAACCAATGTTATGAAACATGTATTAACTGTTGAATGAGAAACAAGTTTATTCTGTAAATCCTCATCTAAAGTACAGTTAAAAAAAAAGAATGTTCGTGAGCACACAAAAATGTTTGGGAGCACAATTAAGCATTTGGCTGCATTTTGAATCCACTAGTGATTCCTTGGAAATCCTACAGGGAAGTTCTACTGTGTGCTATAGGGTCATTATGAGTCAGAATCAACCCGAAGGCAGTGGTTTTTGGTAAGAAAGTTTGTGTACATATAGCAGTGTTTGTGTGCATATAAGAATGTCTGTACATATACAAGAATGCTTGTCTTCGTCACTGATTGCTGCTATAGCAGAAATAATGCAAGTGGATGACTTTAACAAACAGAAACTTATTCTCTCACCTTTTTGGAAGCCAAAGTTTAAATTCAGGCCACCATCTCCAGGGGAAGCCTTTCTTTCTGTGCTACCTCTGAAAAAGGTCCTTGGCATCAGTCTTGTGCTGAGTCTAGGTCTCAGTGCAGGGACCCCAGTTCCAAAGGATGCGCTTTACTGCCAGTACTTTTTTTCTTGGTAGGAATGAGGTTCCACTCTTTTCTGCTCAATTCTGTCTTATGTATCTCAAAAGAAACTGACTCAAAATACAACCTAATCCTGTAGATTGACTTCTGCCTCATTAACATAACTGCTTCTAATCCTGCCTCATTAACATCATATAAAAACAACAAAAACTGAAACTGTTGCTGTCAAGTGGTTCATGATTCATAGCATATCATAGGACAGAGTAGAACTGCTCCATAGAGTTTCCAAGGAACAGCCAGTAGATTCCAACTGCCAGTCTTTTGGTTAGCAGCTGATTCTTAACCACTGCACTACCAGGACTCCACTAACAACACATACAACAATTGCATCAGATCACAAATGGCGTGCAGTCACACTGTACTGGGAATCATGGCCTACCTAGGCTGATACACACTTTTTGGAGGACACAGGTCAACCCATAATATCCCACCCCTTGGTGCCCAAAATTTACGTCCTTGCCATATGTAAAACATTCACCCCATCATGTCATCTCCAAAGTCTTTAATCAACTCCAAGTCCAAATTCCAAAAATTCTTCTTCATCTATCTATAATACAAGTTATCTGCTTTCAAAGTACAATGGTGGAACAAGCACAAGATAGACATTTCCATTACAAATCGGAGAACTGGAGGGAAGGGACAGCAAGCACCAAATAAGTCAGTGGAACTCATTACATTAGCTCTCAAGGCTGGAAAAGAATCCAATGTTCTCTGAGACCAGTGAGGCAATGGCATTGCCCCCCAGACTATGGGTGAAGGCTCTTAGCCTTCAGCTCTGGTCTTCAGCTCTGCCTTCCAGGTTCTTGGACCAAATTCTGTCTTAGTTACCTCATGCTGCTATAACAGAAATACCAGAAGTACATGACTTTAATAAAGAAAAATTTATTCTCTCACATTTTACTGCTGTTGTCAGGTGCCCTTGAGTCCATTTCTAATCATAGCTACCCTACACACAACAGAATGAAACACTGCCTGGTCTCATGCCATATCCACAATCGTTTTTATGCTTAACCCCATTGTTGCAGCCACTGTGTCAATCCATCTTGTCACGGGTCTTCCTCTTTTCCTCTAACCCTTCATTCTACCAAGCATGATGTCCTTCTCCAGGGACTGATCCTTCCAGACAACGTATCTAAGACACAGTTTTTCCATCTTTGCTTCCAAGGAGTACTCCGGTTGTGCTTCTTCCAGAACAGATCTGCTTGTTCCTTTGGCAGTCCATGGTACATTCAACATTCTTCTCCAACACCACAATTCAAAGGCGACAGTTCTTCCTCTGTCTTCACATTTTAGGAAACAAAAAGTCCAAATTGAGGGCACTAGTTCCAGGGGAAGGCTTTCTCTCTGTTGGCTCTAATGGAAGGTCCTTGTCATCAATCTTTCCTTGAGTCTAGGAGTTTCTCAGCACAGGGACTTTGGATTGGAGGATGTGGTCTACTGCCAGCTGTTAATTCTTGGTGGTAGGAGGTCCTAGAAAGAGTCTGTAGTGCTACCACCATCCACTTCTGTATAGTACCTGCATATCACACAGAACAATCTCTAAACCAGGCCTGAATTTTCTGTTCCTCAGTCAACTTATCTCAAGGAGCTTCTCATGAGGCCAAAATGCAGACTGGGAGATGAAAGGTAACGTGACAGGCTTGAAAACCAGCGGATTCTGGGCCACTTCCTCATGCAACTGACATGCTGTCAGATCCTGCTCGGGCCTGATCTCTTATATACCACTTCCATTTAATGATGGAATGCTGTTGTGCACATCCAAAGTTATGACTCTGTGAGTCAGACAACATTCAGTTCGTGTGGTGCAGCTTGGGCCACATGGTGGCTTGGTGTTCCACAGTTAAGTGTTCAGGCTCTACAAAAGCCCAGTGACAAGCCAAAAGCTCTTTCATCCCATCACATCATCTCTAAAGTCTTAAATCAACTCCAAGTCTAAAATGAGAACCATTATCTGCAGAGGCTGTCAGGGCTTTACTCCAAAGACCTGAGGATCTGCACTGTGACATGCCAATAGGGGCCTGCCAAAGACTACAGACAGTGTCTCTGTCTGCCACTGACACTTCAGGCACGACTGGATCATGTGAGTCATGTGGCACAGCCTCCTGCAACACGTCCTCAACCTGTTGGAAAACCTTCTGGTCTAGGCCCCACAAAACTAGCAGTTTTTAAGTCACTTGATAAATAGGCTGGAGTAACATACCCAAATGAGGGATGTGTTGCCTCCAGACTCCAAAGAGGCCCCCTAGATGCTGTGCCTCCTTTTCAGCTGTGGGAGCAGCCAGATGCCATAACTTTTCCTTCTCTTTAAAAGAAATATCTAGACATACCCGACATCACTGGACCCCCAGAAATTTCACTGACGTTGAAGGTGCCAGAATTTTTGTCAGAATAATTTCCAACCCTTTAGTATACAGATATTTTACCAGTAAGTCCAAAGCTGTTGACATTTCTTCCTTACTAGGTCCAATCAGAATAATGTCATCAATGTAATGGGCCAGTGTGACATCTTGTGGAAAGGGAAAAATGACCAAGGATTAAATTATGACATAGGGTTAGAGTTGGTATACTCCCGAGGGTGGACTACGATTATTAAGGTTGTATATCAGCCTGGCTAGGCTATGATTCTCAGTGGTTTTGCAGTTTTGATGTATTTTGGTAGTCAAATAGTGACACGATTTCCTCCTTGGTGGGATCTTGCTGGGAATAACTGTCTTAGATTGAATTGTGTGTGTATCAGTTTGGCTGGGCCATGATTCCCAGTATTATGTGATTTTCCTATAGGCTGTAAATTCTGCCTCTGTGATGTAAATGAGGTAGGATGGGCAGTTTTGCTAATCAGGCAAGACTTAATCTCTAAGACTGAGAAATATGTCCCTTGAGATACAAAATGGAAGCAAGCAGAAAGACAGGGGAACCTCATACCACCAATTTGTCCATCCTCTCTTTTGGGTTGTTCCTGGTATTGAGTTTTTATGGATAAAGCTGCTGCAAAATTCTTACATGTGTACAAACACTCTTATGCACATACAAACATTCTTATACGCATATAGTCTTACAGGCATACAAACAGTGTGTCCTTTGGCCCCAGAATTCCTACACTGAGATTCTCCTAGTCCAAAGAAGATTGATAAGAGGGTGGACACAGAGAGAAAACCTTCCCCTAGAGCTGATGCTCTGAATTTGGACATGTAGTCTATTTTACTGTGAAGAAATAATTTTTCTTCATTAAAGCCATCCTCACAGTTATCTAGTGCTGCTGTAACAGAAATATCATGTGTGGATGACTTTAACAGAGAAAAGTTTATTCTCACACAGCCCAATAAGCTACAAGTCCAAACTCAGTGTAACCCGCTGAGGGAAACTTACCTTCTCTGTTGGCTCTGGAGGAAGGTCTTTGTGTTGCATCAGTCTTTCTTTGGTCTGAGAGCATCTCCACACAGGAACCTCAGGATTGAAAGACACGCTCTGCCCCCAGTACTGCTTTCTTGATATGGTATGAGGTCAGCTTGCTTCACTTTCCTTTGATCTCTTATAGGATAAAAAGTGATGCAAACCACACTCCAGAGAATCTCTCTTAGTTAGGGTTATCCAACCCTAATCCTCTTTAATATAACCCAATGTTGTCCTATTAACCACAAATAAAGATTAGAAATTACAATGTAGGAAAATACAAAATGGACAGCAATCCCACAATATTGAAAATCATGTCCCAGCCAAGGGGCTACGTATATTTTTGGGGGGACGCAGTTCAGTTCATGACAGCAATCCACTTGTGATGTTTCTGGTATGGCGCCACTAGGTGAATAAGACAATAACCAGTCAGCTGAAAAGGAGTTTCCTTTGATGTGGCCTCTGTCCACTATAAGTAAACTTTCAGGCAAGCTTGGAGGCTTTTGCTTGTTCTGGATCTTGCAGCTGGCTCTTGTTCATCTCACCTCCAGTTCTTGAATTTGAGCTAGCAGGTTACCTGCCAGTCTTAGGATTCATCAGCCTCCACAGCCTGTGAGCCAGAAGCCTGTTGCCTGACCTGCTGATCTTGGGGTTTACCAGCCACTGCAGCTTCCATCCTAACCCACAGCCTTGGGACTTCGAGGACTCTTCAACCACACAAGCCATTTCCTTTATCTAAACCTCTCTCTCCCTCTCCCTCTCCCTCTGTTTATAGACAAGCAGATAAACAGATAGATGCTTCACTGGTTTTGCTTCTCTAGAGAACCTAGCCTAGGATGTGCATATAAGGAATTTTATGTGCATATAAGAGTGTTTGTATGCCTGTAAGACTATATACATATAAGAATGTGTGTATGTGTATAAGAGTGCTTGTATACATGTAAGAATTTTGCAGCAGCTTTATCCATAAAAACTCAATACCAGGAAAAACCCAAATGAGAGGATGGACAAATTGTGGTATAATCATCAATGGAATAACACTCCACAAATGCTGATACATGCACCATCATGGGTAAATCTGAGGACAACATGTTAAGTGCAAGAAGCCAGGCACAAAAAAGAGTTCACACCGTATACGTCTACGTGTATAAAGTTCAAGAACAGGCAAAACTCATTCACGGTAATAAAAGTCGGAGATAAAAATGATCTCAGAGGACTTCACAATTGGCCAGACAGGATCACACGGGAACATCCGGAATGCTGGAAATGTTCTCTGATTTTGATCTGGGTGGTAGTTACACTAATGGATAAATCAGTTTCTGTTGCATCATTTCCAACTAGTAGTGACGCCACATGTGTCAGAGTACAGTGGTACTTTATAGGAATTCTAGTGGCTGATTTTTTGGAAGCAGATCAACAAGTCTTTCCTCTGAGGCACCTCTGAGTGGATTCAAAGCTTTAACCCTTCAGACAGCAACACCAAGCATGTTAATCATTTGCACCACCTAAGGATTCCTGTACTAAGAGATTAAAAGGACCAAGGAACAAACTCTGCTGCCATCTAGTTGACTGCATCTCACAGAGACTGAATGTGTTACAGAGTAATCTTTACAGAATCAGGTTACCACCAGGCCCATCTTCTGCCAGCACTGCTGGGTGGGTTTGAACGGCCAACCTTTAGCTTAGTAGATGAGTTTGGTATGTAAAAAGTCACAGAGCTGTGCTCTTAAGATTTCTACTTTCTACCATATGTCAATGAGACCTCTCCTTAGAAAATAAATAAGTCTTCAACGGACGTTTGAGGAAAGGGATCCCTGTATGCCTGGTCTGCAAGAGGCTTCTGCCCTATCCCTCATCGCCTTGCTGTAAGTTCTTCTTTCCAGGGCTTCAGATTTTCTCCTGGTCAGATCTTCACAGTTGAATATACAGAGGTCTCCAGAGGCTGCTTTTTAAGATCTGATGATCCTTGTCTTAGAGCTGTGGTATCTAGCTCAGCATAAGTCACTCCTTGGGATTCTTCAGCATCTGAGGCCTGGGATTGAGCCTGAAGTTGAGAGAAGATAAAAGGATCAGGTCCATAGAGGAGTGTTTGGTAAACCTTTATGTGAATATTTACTAAGATTTATATGATGCTGGGGTTGTTAGTTGCTGTCAAGTTGATTCTGACTCATAGTAACCCCATGTGTGTCACAATAGCAAGGCTCAACAGGGTTTTCAAGGCTGTGACCTTTCAAAAGCAGATTTCTAGACATCTGAGACAACTCTGTATGTTCAAACTTCCATCTTTTTAGCCAGTTGTCTAGCACTTAACTCTTTGTGTCATTCAGGGAAGAGTATTTACGTTAACACAGCCTTCTAAAATAGGCCCCAGTGACCTCTACCTCTTGGTATTCAGGCCTGTCAGGGATTAAATTGTTTTTCCCAAAATAGGTGTTCAAGTCCTACTGGCTATACCTATAGATGTAATCCTGTTTGGAAACAGAGTTTTCTTTGCTACATTAGTTAAATCATTCCTGAGTAGGATGGATGGCTGACTACCACTACTGACCATTCCGAGCTGGGCTACTGTTTTAGCTATCTAATGCTCCTATATATCACAGAAATACAAGGGAATAGCTTTTACAGACAGAACTTATTTTCTCACCATTTAGGAGGCTGGAAGTCCTAAATTCAGAGCAGTAGCCTTAGGGAAAGGCCTTCTCTCCCTGTCGAATCTGGAAGAAGATACCTGTGTCTTTAGCTTCTGCTCCTGTTTCCTTGGAGATCTCAATGTGCCTTGACATCTATTTTACCTCGTATCTCCTCTGCTCACTGGTTTGATCTCTTTTATCAAGAGATTGACTCCACGCTCCTGTGATTCACTCTTTAGCCAAAGATTAGACAGGCCCATAAACCACAATGAGACTAAATGAGCACACCGTTCCACCAGCAAGGACAAGAAGGCAGGAGGAGACAGGAATGCTGTTAATTGGGAACCCAAGGTCAAAAAGGGGAGAGTGTTGACATGTGGTGGGGTTGGCAACCAATGCCACAAAATAATGTATGTATTAATTGTTTAATGAGAAGCTAGTTAACTCTGTAAATCTGTATTTAGAGTACAATAACAAAATAGAAAGATTGGCTCAAGATATTTCCTACGCTAATCGTGTCTCATTAACATAACAGAAACGACACATGCCCAAATAGGATTATAACCACAAGCATGCTCTACTGTACTCATTGCTGTCAAGTTGATTCAGACTCACAGTGACTGGACAGAACAGAGTAGAACTGCCCCATAGCATTTCATAGAAGCACCTGGTAGATTTAAACTGCCCACCTATAGGTGAGCAGCCATACGCCAGGAAAACTAGAGTATTGAGAATGGCACAACCAGAATGCAGTGAACGAGAATGAAGGCACGCTGTGAAAATTACAGCCACAAAAACTGAATAATTTGCAATGCTTTGCACAGAATTGTTAAATGGAAGCCTAAGCTGCTGTTATAAGCTCTCACCTTAAACACAACAAAGTATTGATAAAAAGTAAATAAATAAAATTACAGAGGAAGAATAAAACCTAATAATGGCAAATATAAAAAAATAAAGCAAACAAAGATGCACATATGGGTGAGGATAGGTGCCATGGGAAAATTGCCAAAGTACCAAGGAATGCCTGGGGCTGCTGGCAAGGAGCGAATTGACACGGTGAAGACCCTGATGTGAACTTTTAACCTCCAGAACTGTGAGGAAACTCATTTCTGTTCTTTAAAGACATTTTCTTGTGTTTTTTGTGTTACAGTAGTACTAATGAATTAAACCTGCTGCCCTTGAGTTGACTCTGACTCATGTTGACCCCATGTGTGCCAGAGTAGGACCACACTCCATAGGATTTTCATTGGCTGGTATTTCAGAAGCAGATGGCCAGTCCTTTCTTCTGGGGTGCTTATGGGTAGACTCAAACCTCCAGCCCTTCAATTAGCAGTCAGATGCTTAACTGTTTACATCACCCAGGGACTTCAGCTCACTAGACCACCCCATTAACTCATTAACTCTATTCCAAGGGTCATAGACAGGAAGATGTATTCAGAAAGAAGTCACGAGCTGAAGGACCCATGGCCAGAAAATTGTTCAGAATTCAGACCATGCTCTGAAATATAGAGGAATATTTAAGGATAGATGAAAGCAGAGGCTCAAACAGCTGGCAAAACTAGAGGGTTATGTGGGGGCAAGGGGAATTACCAAAGAGGAAACTCACCGAGGCAGGCGAGCAACTCTTCATGGTTACAGACGCATCTGGGAGGGAAGAGATTCTGCCACTACTTCGTCCCTGGGCTCCAGGCGTCAGGTCCACACATACCCCACATTCAAACACACATTTACCAGCACACATGCACAAACATATGCCTACATGTGACTGCATACACAGAAACACACGCATACCCCATATGCACACACATACATCCATTCAGTGCACACTCATCACTCACATACTACACTAACACATACATACACACAAGCACGCACAAACATACACAAACATGCACACATACACATACATATGCACTTGTTTAATGCACATTTATCATCCTCATACCCACGGCCACATGCACATATATACACACATGCATACATTACACACCCCACATACAAACACATATGTATGCTCACTATACACACACTCATACACACATATGCATATATACACAAACATGCACACATACTCACATACATAGCCCCATATACATAAATATATGCACCCATTCAAAGTATATTCACCATTTGTGCACATGTGTACACACACATGCAGATACATATGTGGTCACACATATGTGAACATGTCCACACATGTGTGAACACTCACAGCACACATAAACACATGTGTACACATCAGTGCCTACCACACGCACACTTGCATGTACATACTCACTTGAACACACACATACATGCATTCAAAGGCACATATACTCATAAACATCCATGTATATGCACACACTAAATACATGTGTGCATGTACACAGCCATACGCACACTCTCTGCACACAAAAAACCCATAACACACACAAACATGCACATGTAATCCCATCCACTTTCTTTCCCAGTTCACTTGCCTGTCTCCACTCCTTCAGGTTCCTGGGAAGAGCAAGGCCTGAGACAGAGAAATAAAGTGAAGCATTGGAGGAAAACACAATTGAAGAGCAAAACCAAGACCACCATGAGTAGGTTGCGGGGTGGGATGCAAAGCAAGATGCCAGCACAAGTTTCTGTAAAGCAAAGTCCCTCTCCACTTACTCCTAACTTGCATGCCCACCCTCAGTTCTCCATGGAATTCAGAGTCCCAGGGAAGTCTTGAGAACTCAGAAGAAGGAAGTGGCTGAGGGTAATGTGCTCGGCAAGGAAAGTATGTAGAGTGAGAAGAGAACATCTGAAAAAATATGTAACCAAGATAGAAACTGGTGGCTGCCACTGGGGCTGCTCTGTGGCACTTGACAGTTAGAGGTAAAATAAAAGGTTATTAGTAAGGCCAGGAAACTATAGAGGAAGAGCTCAGTACAAGCTGAAGGGATTCTCTCTGAGTCACTCTACCTTTTGGTCATCTTGTCAGGTGCTCTCCCTGAGGAGAAAAAAACAGGAGAAAGGATGAACTCCACAACATTAGCCTCCATAGTCTGTCTGTCTCATTTACCCCAAATAATAGCACCTGCTTCCCTGAACTCACCACATCGACTGTATTTGTAGATGAAGAAGGCTGAGAGGAGAAGGAAGAGTAAGCTGAGGCTGACCAGAAGTACGATTCCATGTGTACCTGGTGAAAGGAGAACACGAGACATGCCTAAGGAGCCAGGCTCTAATGCTTAAAAATGACTACCATTGCTTAAGTTCCCATTACATGCTAGATTTCTCGCTACGGTTTTTTCATCACTTACAAGTAGCCTGGGGGAGAGAGAAAATAATTTACAGAGGAGGAAGCTGAGATTCAGTGCACTGAAGTCAGATTTCCAAAGTCACATGGCTAATAAGTAGGCAGAACTGTGACTGTACCCCTTTGACTGCTGGCTGCTATCAAGTTGGCCTCAATTCATGGTGACCCCATGCACAAGGAAACAAAATGCTGTCTGGTCCCACACCATCCCCATGTTTGGTTGTGGATTGGACAGACGTGACCCTTAGGGTTTTCACTGGCTAGTTATCAGGAGCAGACTACCAGGCCTTTCTTCCTGGTCTGTTTTAGCCTGAAATCTCCACTGAAGCCTGTTCAGTATCATAGCAACACACAAGCCTCCACCAGCAGATGAGTGGAGGCGCATTGCCCAGGAACTGAATCCAAGTGTCCCACATGGAAGGCAAGAATTCGACCATTGAACCAACATTGCCTTATGAATCTAACCAACCCTAAACTCAAAAAACCCACTGCCATCAAGCTGACTCTGACTCACAGTTACCCTATAGGACAGTGTAGAACTGCCCCACATGGTTTCCAAGCCTGTAATCTTTACAGAGGCAGACTGCCACATCTTTCTCCCATGGAGTGGTTGGTAGGTTCAAACCATTTACCATTTGTTTAGCAGTTGAGTGCTTAACCACTGTACCACCAGGGCCCTTCCCACCTCTAAAGACCTTGCTTTTAACCGCAGTCTTCAAGCTTCATCCAAATCTATACATCCTTGGGCAGTTTCCCAGTGATCAGAAGCTCACAGCTCAACAAGGAAGCTTCATCTCATGCTTGTCTTGGGAAAAAGAAATCTGGTGACACAATGATTAAGCACTGTGCTGCTAAACAACAGGTTGGTGTTTCTAACTCACCTGGACGCTCCGTGGGAGAAAGACCTGGCAATTCAGTCAAGTAAAGATTACATCCTTGGAAACCCTATGGGGCAAGTTCTATTTTGTCACATGGGGTTACTGTAAGTCAGAATCCACTTGATGATACCACCACCAACAGGTCTCAAGAAGATCTATTTTTTTTACCTAGTTTTGTTCCTGCTGCTTTCGGAGGGCTAGTTCTTTCAGTTTCATCTGGAAGACAGAATTGTGGAGCCAAAAAAAAAGTGTCGCAAAGTAACCATCATATTATAGTACTTACATATGATTTTTGAAACTGTCTACTGTTCACAAAAGCATGCCTGTATAGCAAAAGTATAAAAACATGCACAAAAATGATGAATAATGACTTCAAATATAAAAGATTCTACTGAGAAGGCATGCCCCCTCCCCAAAAAAAGGGAAAGAAAAGAAGACTCATTTTATCTTTGCCTGTGGAAAGGAAACCCCTTGAAGCAAGTACGACTGAAATGTTAACCACTACAGTGAAACCTGTGAGAATCGAAACCACTGGAGCTGCTTTGTCTGGGGCTTGAAAATTTTCCACCTGTGACAGAGCACAGTCTTACAACTTTTCTATTGTCAATTCAATGGAAAATACTTGAGTTTTTCTTCTCTGGCAGGTTTCCTCCTTACATAGGTTCTGGCTTTCACAGGTTTGCTGTATAAATCTGTCTGTTAATCCATTTCTGCTTTGGAGTGTTTTTAAAATTGCAAGAGAAAAAGGAAACCCTTAAGAATTTTCTCACCCGTCTGTGGAAGAGTAGTTTTCTGACTTTAACTACTGCCTAGGAAAGGAAATAACATGATGTACAGAGAAAAGGGCAACAGTGGTAGCATAGTGATTAAGTGCTATGTCTGCTAACCATGAGGTCAGCAGTTTGAATCTGCCGGGCGCTCCTTGGAAACTCAATGCAGCAGTTCCACTCTGTCCTATAGGCTGACTATGAGTCAGAATTGACTTGATGGTAGTGGGCTTAGTTTCTAGGGCGGGGGGAGGATGACAGAGAAAAGACACAAGAGTATCAAAAAAATTTTCCAGTCCCACTCAAGGTCCCCAAGACTCTAGTGTAGGGCATCCAGAAAAATTCTTTTAATAATGACCATGTGTTATGGATTGAAATTTTCTACCAAAAGTTAGGGATTGGAATCCTAACTCATATCCTTGTAGATATAATCCTGTTTGGGAATAGGATTTTCTTTGTGTATTAATAGGCCATATCAGTATAGTGTGTCTCCTAAACCTAAATCATGTTCGAGTTATATGAAGAGCAAATTAGACCCAGAACTGAGCATAAACAGGGAAAGGCAGATGGCACATAGAGATTGCCAGGGAACCAAGCAAGAAACAGAAGCTGAAAGAGACAAGGACTTTCCCCCAGAGCTTACAGACAGAGAACTTTGCACTAGAGCTAGTGCCCTGAATTTGTATATTTAGATTCTTAAAGCTCCATGCATCTATCAGTTTGATATACTTTAGGTGCTTGTGTGTTGTTGTGATGCTGGAAGCTATTCCACTGGTATTCAAATACCACTAGGGTCACCCTCAGTAGCCGGGTTTCATTTGAGCTTCCAGACTAAGACAGACTAGTAAGAAAGACTTGGTGGTCTACTTCTGAAAAGAATTAGCCAGTGAAAACCTTTTGAATAACAGTGGAACATTGTCAAATATAGTGCTGAAAGATGAAAACCTGAGATTGGAAGTCACTCAAAATACAACCGGGGAAGAGCTGTCTCCTCAAAATAGAGTTGACCTTAATGATGTGGATGAAGTCAAGTGTTGGGTCCTTTATTTGCTGATAGAACATTACTCAAAATGAGAAGAAACAGCTCCAAACATTCATAAATAATCAGAACGTAGATTGTATGGAGTATGAATCTAGGAAAATTGAAAATGGTCAGAAATAAAATGGAATACATAAACATCAGTATTCTAAAAATTAGTAGCTGAAATGGACTGGTTACTGGACATTTTGAATCAGGCAATTATATGTTTTATTGCTATGCTGGAAATGACAAACTTGAAGAATGGCATTGCATTCCTTGTCAAAAAGAACATTTCAGTATCTATCCTGAAGTACAATGCTGTCAGTGGATAGGATAATACCCACACATCTACAAGGAAGATCAGTTAATACGACTATTATTCAAATTTACACATTGTCCACTAAGGCCAAAGATGAAGAACCTGAAGATTTTTGCCAACTTCTGCAGTCTGAAATCCATTAGATATGCAATCAGTATGTATTGATGATTACTGGTGACTGGGATGGGTAAGTTGGAAACAAAGAAGGACTAGTAGTCAGAAAATGTGGCCTTGGTGATAGACGTGGTGTTGGAGATTCCATGATAGAATTTTGACTTCTTCGGTGCAAACACTTTTTTGAACAACACAAATAGTGGCTGTACATGTGGATCTCACCACATGGAATACACAGGATTCAAGTTGACTACATCTGTGGAAAGAGACAATAGAAAATCTCAATGTCATCAGGTAGGACAAAGCCAGGGCTGACTGCAAAATTGTTCAGATGCAGGTTAAAGTTGAAACTGAAGAAAATCAGAATAAACTCACAAGAGCCAAAGTATGACCTAGAGTATATCTTACCTGGAAACCTGATGGTGTAGTGGTTAAGCACTATGTTTGCTAACCAAAAGGTTGGCAGTTCGTATCTGCCAGGTGCTCTTTGGAAACCTACGGAGCAGTTCCACTCTGTCCTACAGGGTCACTACAAGTCAGAATCAACTCAACAGCAGTGGGTTTGGTTTGATTTGATTTGATATCCCGTTTGAATTTAGAAACCATCTCAAGAATAGATTTGACATATTGAACACTAATGACCAAAGACTAGAATGAGTTGTAGAATGACATCAAAGACAACATATGTAAGAAAAAAAAAAAAAAGAAAAGTAAGAATCACTGGTCTCACCCCTGCAGGAGCAAGGAAGAATGAAGAAAACTAAAGGGAGAAGTTGAAAACGTTTCCCTTAAGAGCAGGTACTAGACAAGGATGCCTGTTGTCACCACTTCTATTGAACACTGTTCTGGAGGTCCTAGTCAGAGAAATTGAGCATGATAAAGAAATAAAGGACATCCAAATTGGTAAAGAAGAAGTTAGAGTGTCATTATTTGTGGATGACATGATCTTATACACAGAAAATTCACCAAAAAACTGCTGAATCTAGTAGAAGACTTCAGCAAAGTGTTAGGATACAAGATAAACTTACATAAACCAGTGGGATTTGTTTACACCAGCAAAGAGACAACCAAAGAGGAAATCACCGATTATTACCATTTACTGTAGCCCCCAAAATGATAAAATACCTAGAAATAAACCTAACCAGAGATGTTGAAGACTTATACAAAGAAAACTACACGACCTTCTGCAAAAAATGAAAAGTAACTTACACAAGTGGAGAGACCTACTTGCTCTTGAATAGAAAGACTTAACATTGTGAAAATGTCTATACTTCCCAAAGCAATCTATATATACAGTGCAAAATTCCAATGATGTTTTTTAATGAGATGGAAAAGCAAATCACCAACTTCATACAGAAAGGGAGGGAGCCATGGATAAGTAAATTATTATGAAAGAAGTGGAACAAAGTAGAACGCCTCTGTCTTCCTGACCTTAAAACCTACTACAATACCACAGTACTCAAAACATCCTGGTACTGGCACAAAAACAGGCACATAGAACAATGGAACAGAGTTGAGAACCCAAATATAACTTCATCCACCTATGAACAGCTGATATTTGATAAAGGCCCAAAAACCATGAACTGGGGAAAAGACAGTCTTTTCAACAAATGGTGTTGCTGGAGCTGAGATGACTGGGTGAGGAGGACCAGACCTTGGTCAAAAGATCACGGGAAGTTCTGAACAAAGAGGAAGTATGCTGTCACTTGCGGGGGGAGCCGGGGATTCGGAGAGGGCAGCTAGAGTAGAATAGCGCTGAAAGTTTTGTGTGTTATATGGCAACATGATATAGATTGTAAAATTGTCCCTAATTCACAATAAATTTTCTTTTTTTAAAAAAGAAAAGTACAAGTGAAGAATTAGTCCAAGGAACTAAAGGACCACATCTACAATGGCCTCCAGCAGACTGAGTCCAGTACAACTAGATGGTTGCCTAGTTACCACCAAAATAGAGGGTCCCAGATAAAGCTGCAGAAAAATGCAGAACAAAATTATTGCTCAATTAGGAAGAGCAGACTTGCTGGCCTGACAGAGACTGGAGAAACCCTGAGACATAGATTAGTAACAACACAAACTAACAAGCATTGAATGCCTACTTTACTTCATGCAAAAGAAAAAAACCAAAAAACAGTTGTCCGTGAGCTGACTCTGATTCCTGATGAGCCCATGTGTTTTAGTCAGCTACATCTGCTCTAACAGAAATATCACAGAGTGGATGGCTTTAACAAAAGAAGGATTATTCTTACACAGTCCGGTAGGCTACAAGTCCAAATTAAGGGTGTCCGCTCCAGGGGACGTCTTTCCTCCCTTGTCGGCTCTGGAGGAAAGTTTGGTCTTGCATCAGTCTTTGTCCAAGGAGCATCGTGGTGCAGGAACCTCAGATCTGAAGGACGCGCTCTTCTCCTGATGCTACTTTCTTGGTGATGTGAAGTTCCTAGTTCTCTGACTGCTTCCTTTTCCTTTTATCTCTTGCAGGATGAAAGGATTAAGGGTGGTGCAAGCCACACTCTAGGGAAACTCCCTTTACAGGTATGTAGCAGGGAGGTGATCTGAAGAGATTTACAGTCCCACCCTAATCCTTTAACACGCAGCACAGCAAAATCACAAAGTGGAGAAGAATCGTAGAATACAGGGAATCATGGCCAGGCCACAGGGCTACACCTAGTTTGGGGGGACGCAATTTGATCCATGACACCCTGTGTGTCACGGGGTTTTCAAAGGCTGATTTTTCAGAAGTAGATCACCACCAGGCCTTTATTCCGACGTGTCTCTGGGGAGACTCCAACCCCCAATCTTCTGGTTAACAGCTGAATATGTTAACTGCTTGCACTAGCCAGGGACTCCCCGTGGTCAACCAGCTAATGAGTTTAGGGAAGTGAGCAAATATATGGGAGAAATAGAAAACGGAGGCTGACGTCTTGGAGTTAGCTCTTTATCCTCCTCTTTTTTAATCCTCGTTGCACAGAGAGAGATCAGGACAAAGCAAACACAATTTGTTTTGCTTTAACAAATGAGATGGAACCAACTCAGTGGCACCTAACAATGATCTCCACCTTTCAAGTCCCCGGAGAGTACTCTGGTGTCTAACAGAAAGTAGATCGTAGATCTAAAGTAGCTGTCTTACTTTTCTAGTGCTGCTGTAGTAGAAATACCACAAGGGAGTGGCTTTGAAGAACAGAAGTGTATTTGCTCCAAGAACTGGAAGTCCAGATTCAGAGGCACTGACTCTAGGGAAGGCTCACTGTCTGCCCTCTCTCTGTAGCCCTAGCATTCCTCATTTCCTTGGTGATCGTCAATTGGCCTCTGTCTTCCCCTAGTTGTTTGTTTGTCTCTGCTTACACTGCTCTTTAGGACTCAGAATGACCAGATTTAGGACACATCCTACACTGATACAATCTCTTTAATATAGCAAAGTAAACTATTCACAGATTGGATTACATGCCCATGTACAGCACATTGCTGTTGAGCTGACTTCTACTCATAACAGCCCTATAGAACAGAGCAGAACTGCCTCATAGGGTTTCCAAGGCTGTAACTCTATTTCTAAACACAATTGTATCCAGTTACGTTCTGAGGATTCTGATTCATTGCAATCCTATGTGACAGAATTGAACTGCCTCATAGGGTTTCCTAGGCTATAATCTCTATAGAAGCAGACTGTTGTATCTCTCTCCTCCAGAGTGTCTGGTAGGTTCAAACCACCAACCCTTCAGTTAGCAGCTAAATACCTAACCATTGTACCACCAGGGTTCCCGAAATGCACTGGTTATAGGGGTTAGAATTCCAACACAATTTTTGGGAGGACAAAATTCAGTCTCGGCCACCTGGGTACTACTGACATGTGAAGCTGAATAATTCTTGGTTGGGAGAAGGGAGCTGATCTGTGCATTGTAGGATGTTTAGCAGTACCCCTATGTCTATCCACTAGGGTCAGGCACACCCTCTTTGCTGTGATACCAAAAATGTATCCAGACCTTGCTGAATGTTTATGGGTGGCAAAATCACCTCTAGTTGAGAACCAACAGTCTACGGAAAATAAGGGATGAGACGAAAGTCATTACTTCTCTTTCCTTTTCTGTCAGGATTATTGCCATCCACCCCGCCTCTGTGGACACAGAGGGTATAAACCTGACCCCAGAGTCTTGAGCTTGGATTTCTAGCCTCCAAAACTGTGAGACAATAAAGTTCTGTTTTTTAAATTATTTTGTAACTATCAGTACACACAGAATGCCAGCCTCCTTTTGTACCCCTGGATCTCAGGTAAGACGTTATTCCATTTCTAATGCATTTAAGCCTCAAGGTGGGTCCCTTTGGAAATGTGTGAAGCTCAGCAGACCAAAGTTGGAGCCCCACTGCTGGGGAGGTTGAGCAGAGTTCCTGGATGTGTTATCTTGGTAAACCTTTGACTTTTTTCCCATTATGTCTAACATAAGGCTTGCAAGCATAATTATGGTTTTCCTGTGTGGTAGTAAGCAAGCCCTGAAGGTTTTGCTTAGGTTTTTTGTGTCATTGTTGGAAAACCAGGGGTTCCTCATGTAACCTCATGGGAAGATGCCTACAATAAGTTAATTATCTAGCTCTCATTGGTACATTGCTACACAGAGATCAGTGCTACCAGAGTGCCACTCGCCTAATCAGTGGCTTGGCTCATCAGATCTAATTTCTCAAAATCCACATTAGCAATAAAAAATTTAAGCATACTGAGTTAGCAAGTATGCATTTCAATACTGAAAACACACGCCATCCAGGAAAACAAACAAATAGGAAAAAAGTTAAGGAAGAAAAATGTAATAACAAAAGAGTTAAAACCACCCACTTTGTTGTGTTTTGTTATGGCAGTCATAGGAATAAAGGACACTGAGCCCAGCTAAAATTCAAACAGTTGTAATTATTTTTGAAACAAGAGTTCCTTCACAACCTTACTGAAAATGGAAATCATCTGCCTTCTCCTAGCACACCTCTAGTGACAAGTGATCATTTTCTGTTCAAATGGTGACGGCTATTGAATGTTCTCTTTCATCTCAGTTATCTTACTTGTCCCTGAAGAGGACACTGAACAGCCTTCGCACATAGCTAGAAAACTCAGTTTTCTAGTATTGAATAAATTGGTCACTGTCGTGGTCAGTGAACATAGAGTCAGCTCCAACCTACGACAACCTCACGCATAACAGAACAAAAGGTTACCTAGTCCTGCGCCATCTTCATGATGGTGGTATTCTCAAATCCGTTACTTCAGCCCCTAGGCATTCGGGAGCCTTCCAAGCGGATGAACTCATCATTCCCTGCTACAGCAGACAATATTCTGTCACGATCCACAAGATTTTCATTGGCTAATTTTCAGAAGTAGTTCACCAGGCCTTTCTTCCTAATTTCCTAATCTGACTGCTCCACTGAAACCTGTCCACCATGGGCAACCCCATACTTGTGGCAGAGCTGCACCAGTTGTAGCAACATGTAAGCCAATGCAGTGCAACAAGCTGATAGACAGGTGGTGGAGAACCTGTCCCAGTTGCAAGAAAGATGAGCCCAGGTGCACAGATTCCCTGCCTCACCTCTGGGCTTCATGACCTCAGCATGGGATGGAAAGAAAAATCCTTTACCGGATACCCCATGGTCTCCATATTCACATCAGCATCTTAGAGTTGCCCTCCCACAGTTTATGGGCTAATCAAACACCCTTGTCTGCTGAACATATCTTCCCTTTGTCAGAGACTAGCACCCCCTCTTCCTCTAGGAACTCGTCCCCATACCCCTTTCATATTGTCTGGGATGGAGCTTAATTTTTTAGTTTAATTAAACTTTTTCTGTGAAACTATACACAGCAAACAACATACCATTTTAACAAATTCTACAGTTGAGTGATACTGTCTGCAGTTTTCACATTGTATAACTGTTCTCGCTATCGTTTCTCAAATCGTTCTGCCGTCATTAATGTAAATCACTGCCCCTTAAGCATCTCATCTAACCTTTCAAAATGCTGTTGTCATTTAGACCTGATACTCGTAAATCTTAGAGAGAACACAACACTTAACCACAGACAGGCTTTACTAATTAGGCTAAACTGTTGCTTGGTTCAAAGCAGACCTTCATGAAAAGTTTTGGTTTGAGGTTTAAAGTTAAAGATTATCTTAGGGCAATAGTGTTGTGTGTTCAGGCAGCCTGAGTGGAGTTGGATATTTTGGCTTCTGTTCTTAACATGACACTGTAAACAAAAGTCAAAACCAAATCCACTGCTATTGAGTTGATTCCAATTCATAGAGACCCTATAGGATGTAGAACTGACCCATAGAGTTTCCAAGGACTGCCTATCTTTTTGATCAGCAGTTGTAGAACTTAACCAATACGCTACGAGGGTTGCATCCCGTGTTAAAAAGCAAGGATGCCACTTTGAGAACTAAGATGCGCCTGACCCACACCATGGTATTTTCAATTACCTCATGTGCATGTGAAAGGCAAAAAATGAAAAAGGAAGACCAGAGAAAAATTGATACTTTCTGATTAAAGGAAAAAAAAAAACTCTAAAAGAAAAAAATAGATCAAATAAAGTTTACCTGTCACCCAGATCTCAAGGCTATCACTGGGGTGAGAGACCAAGAAAGGACTCTTTGTCTGGTAGTAGACACAACTGTAGTTCCCAGTGTCATTGACTGTCACATTCTTAAGGGAGAACTCCACTATGTCCCCAAATGGCCTCTGGTGCTGTATGGGCGTGGGGGTTCCTTCCTTCAGTAGAGCAAACACTACATATTCCACAATATTTCCTGGCTTCTGGCACCGCAGAGTCACCTTTTTTCCTGCAGTCCAGTTATATGCTGGGTAGGCTTGGAATGAAGGTTTAGGTAAATCTCCTGTAAAAGAAGGAAGACCAGAGGTATTGGGAGAAACCTCAGGTTGCCTGTCACCCTGGTTCTGATGGAGTAGGGGTAAATTAGAGACCTATGATCTCACCTCCACTGATTCAGGACAGAGTAGTCCCTCCCAAAAAGCCCTGGAAAAAAATTAAGATTCAAATTTCATTCCTGTCTGCCTTTCCCTCACCTATACCTTACTATATTGGAGATGCAAGTCCTTGTCTCCCTCCCTTCTCTGATTTCTCACTTGTGCCCTGTCCCAAGGAAAGCCATATGTCATTCCAGATCACCTCCTCCTCACCTGTAACCAGAAGTAGGAGCACATCACTGGGCTGTGAAGTTTTGTAGGTGGGCAGAAGCCTGTAGTATTCACAGGTATACTCTCCGGTGCAACTTTTATGGAGATCACTAAGGTGGATTTCAGTCTGGCTCTTGGCAAAATTAGGTGACTGTAGGGAATGCAGAATACGTCCTCCTTTTTTGAGAACAAACTTTGCGCCCCTGGTTGGAGTCCAGCATTTCAGAGTCACGTTGCTCTTGTAGGGGACCACCGAGCTGGGCCAGGCACTGAAGCTTGGCTTGGGCAGTGGTGCTGGAAGGGAAACAGAGCTCAGGGCTGGATTTGACCACTCTCCTTTCTCCCAGAAGCCCATGTGAAAAAGGAGAAGGAAAGGTGGAGAAATTAGGATGAAGGATCAAGGGGTGGTGGTCTAACAGTCAAAACACTTACCATCTCCTATGTAGTCTTGTCGGCTAAGGCACAGACCTGTAAAACAATCCTCTATGAGTGATACACCACGTATCTGTGCAGCCCATGTCATCCCCCTGCCCTGATCTCTAAGACACCATCCTGGAGTCTCTTCTGAGAATGTTGTTTTTGTTGTTGCTATGTGCTGCCAATGGCAACAGGTTTGGCTTTAGTTGGGTGTGCTGTAGAATTTTCAGCAGCATCCTTGATCTCTAGGTATCAGTAGCAACTCCTCCCAGCCAGCTGTGACAACCAAATATACGTCAACACCAATAAAAACCCATAGCCATTTGAGTAAGTTCTGATTCATGCAACCACACATGCATCAGAGTAGAACTGAGCTCTGTAAGGTTTTCAATGGCTGATTTGCCAGAAGTAAATTTGCAGGACTTTTTTCTATGGCAACTCTGGATGAATTCAGACCTCCAAGCTTTCAGTTAGAAAAGAACACATTAACTGTTTGCATTACCAGGGACTCTACACCAAAAGAAAACCCAGTGCCCTCAAGTCGATTCTGAACCTACTGCCCTCAAGTCCATTCTGACTCTAGTAACCCTGTAGACAGAACAGAATTGCCCCATAGAGTTTCCAAGGAGCACCTCGTGGATTTGAACTGCCGACCTTCTGGTTAGCAACTGTAGCTCTTAACCACTGCCAAGGTTTCCACCAGGGACTCTAGACCTTGTCCAGTGTCCATGGGGGCAGAGGGTTAATTACCATTGTTCTGCAGGCATGTAAGCAGCCAGGAAGGAAGAAGATGAACCAGAAGGGGTTCCCGAGGGAGCCATTAGTAAGCAGTGGTAGACATTCCCTGTTTTTCAGACCTGAGCCACCAGAGGTCACCAGCCCATCCTCTGACCCCCGGAATTGGAATTTAGTTGTTGTTAGGTACTGTCCAGTCAGTTCCAATTCATAGCAACCCTATGCACAACAGAATGGAACGCTGCCCTACCTTGCATCATGTCTACAATTGTTTTTATGTTTAAACCTGTTATTGCAGCCACTTCATCAATCCATCTCATTGAGGGTCTTCCTCTTCTTCTCTGATCCTCCATTCTGCTGTGCATGATGATGTCTTTCTCCAGAGACTGATCCCTCCTGACAACATGTCCAAAGTATGTAACACACAGTCTCACCATCTTTGCTTCCAAGGAGCACTCTGACTATAGTTCTTCCAGAACAGATCTGTTCTTTTGGCAATCCATGGTACATTCCATATTCTTGTCCAACACCACAATTCAAAGGCGTCAGTTCTTCTCTGTCTTACTTATTCATTGTCCAGCTTTTGCAAGGATATGATACCTTTGAAAATACCATGGCTTGGCTTAGGCACACCTTAGTCTTCCAAGTGACATCTTTACTTTTCAATACTTTAAAGAGATCCTTTGCAGCAGATTTTCCCAGTGCAATGTGTCTTTTGATTTCTTGACTGCTACTTTCATGGGTGTTAATTGTGGAACTAAGTAAAGTGAAATCCTTGACAACCTCAATCCTTTCTTCCTTTCTCCATTTGTCGTGATGTTGCTTACTGGTCCAGTTGTGAGGTCTTTTATCTTGATGTTGAGGTGCAATCCATACTGAAGGCTGTGGTCCTTAATCTTCATCAGTGTTTCAAATCCTGTTCATTTCCAGTAGGTAAGGTAATGTCATCTGCATAACACAGGTTGTTAACGAGTCTTCCTTCAGTCCCGAAGCCTCGTTCTTTTACATGTAGTCCAGCTTCTCTGATTATTTGCTTGACATACAGATTAAAAAGCTGTGGTGAAGGGGTACAGCCCTGTTCTGTTTGCACGACTGCCTCTTGATCCATGTGTAGATTCCTTAAGATCACAACTGAAAGTTCCAGAATTCCCATTATTTGCAATGTTATGATCCATGTAGTCGAATGTCTTTGCATAGTTAATGACATACAGGTAAGTATGTTCCTGGTGTTCTCTGCTTTCAGCCAATATCCATCTGGCATCAGCAGTGATACTCTGGTTCCACATCTTCTTCTGAATCTGGCTTGAATTTCTGGCAGTTCCTTATCAATATACTGTTACAGTTGCTTTTGAATGATCTTCAGCAAAATTTTACTTGTGTTTGATGTTAATGATGTTGTTCAGTAATTTCCACATTCAGTTGAATCAGCTTGCTTTGGAATGGACATAAATATGGATCTCTTTCTGTCAGTTGGCCAGGTAGCTGTCCTCCAAATTTCTTGACATAGACGAGTGAGCATTTCCAACACTGCATCCATTTGTTGAAATATGTCAGGGGGTATTTCATCAGTTCCTGAAGCCTGATTTTTCACCAGTGCTTTCAGGATAGCCTAAACGTCTTCCTTCAGTCCCATCAGTTACTGATCATATGCTACCTCCTCAAATGGCTGAACATTAACCAGTTCTTGCTGGTATAATGATTTTTAGTATTCCTTCCACCTTTTTTTGATCCTCCCTGAGTCGTTTAGTATTTTCCCTGCAGAATCCTCCGCTATTGCAACTCAAGGCTTAATTTTTTTCTTCAGTTTTTTCAGCCGAGAAATGAAGAGCATGGCCTTCCCTTTTCGTTTTCTATTTCCAGTTCTTTTCATATATCCTTACAACACTTTATTTGGTCTTCTCGAGTTGCCCTTTGACTTGGTAGCCCCTACAACTATGTGAGCCATTTCCTAAAAGTGAATTTCTGTATACACAATACATCTTATTTTGAATCCACCAAATATTTCTTGGAAACCCTATGGAGCAGTTCTACTCTGCCCTATAGGGCTACTATGAATCAGAATCAATTCAATGGCAACAGGTGTGATTACATGCATTCCATTTGTTTTGCTCCTCTGGAGAACCCAGACTAAGACAACAGTCATATTCATTTACGTATTGTATATCACTGCTTTTGTGCTACAATGGTAGGCTTGACTGTTTTTGATGCTAGGTGCTGTCAAGTCAGGGGCTGTCAACTCACAGCCACTCTACATAAAACATAAAGAAACACTGCCCATTCCTGCCTGTCCTCACAATCACTGTTATATTTAAGCCCACTGTTGTAGCCACTATACCAATACATCTTATTGGGAATCTTCTCATTTTTCAATGACCTTCCACTTTACCAAGTATGATGTCCTTCTCCAGGGACTAATCCCTCCTGATAACATAAACAAAGCTCGCAAATCCTATTCTGAGTGTCTGGCTGTTTACTCAGAAATTTTCTCAGCTAAATCACTACATAAATCATTTACCTTCCCGAGGTTTTCCCAGATGTGGCTATTATCACTCACTCTTAAATGACTTCCACCCCAAAGTGTACAAATGATGAATTTTTTAATTTTATACACATATTTACAATCAAGATGATGGTGCAGAGTTGAGCAACATTTTGTTCTGTCATAAAAAAGATCATCATGAGTTAGGATCAACTTAATGGCAACAAACAACAGTAAAAATGATTTTCTAGTATGATTCAGTGGAAAATTATGGTCTTTGGGGGTAGCTGTTACTGTTGCTTTTAGGTGCCATTGAGTCAATTCTGAATCATGGTGTACAGAAGAATGAAACACTGCCCTTTTCTGTACCATCCTTACAATCTTTGTTTATTCTTGAGCCCACTATTGTAGCCACTATGCTCCTCTCTTTCACTGACCCTCTTTATCAAGCATGCCATCCTTCTCCAGGGACTGATGCCTTCTAACAACATGTCCAAAGGATGTGAGATGCAGTCTTGCCATTCTTGCTTCTAAAGAGCATTCCACCTTTCCATAGTATATTCAGTACTGGCCACCCACATTATAATCCAAAGGCATCAATTCTTTCACCTTCCTTATTCATTGTCCAGATTTCACATACATATGAGGTAACTGAGAACATCATGGCTTGGATCAGGCATACCTTAACCTTCAAGGTGACAACTCTGCTTTTCAGCTCTTTAAAGAAGTCTTCTGCAGCAGATACTGCCAATGCAATGCACCTTTCATTTCTTGAGTGGTGCTTTCATGGGTATTGATTGTGGATCCAAATAAAATGAAATCCTTTACAACTTCTGTCTTTTCTCCATTTAGCATGAAGTTACTTATTGGTTCAGTGTGAGGATTTTTGTTTTCTCTGTGTTGCAGTATAAAATCCATACTGAAGGCTGTTGTCTTTGATCTTAATCAGTAAGTGCTTCAAGTTCTCTTCATTTTCAGCAAGCAAGGTTGTATCAGCTGCATAATGCAGGTTGTTAGTGAGTCTTCCCCCATTCCCGATGCCCCTTTCTTCTTCATGTAGTTTAGTTCCTCAGATTGTTTGCAAGTGTACAGTTCGAATAGGTATGGTAAAATGATACAACACTGACACATACCTTTCCTGACTTGAAACCACATAATATCCTATTATTCTGTTCAAACAACTGTATGGATTCTTGATGATCTATCTACAGATTCTTGATCTATGTACAGATTCTATGTCTAGATCTCTGCAGGGATTCTTCATGAGTACAATTAAGTGTTCTGGAATTCCCATTCTTCACAATGTTATCCATAAAGTGCTATGATCCACACAGTTGAATCATATTTCTTTATGTTGAAGTGTAATCCATACTGCATAATCAACAGAGCGCAGGTAAACACATTCCTGGTATTTTCTGCTTTCAGCCAGAGTCCATCTGGCAATAGCAATAATGCCCCTGGTTCCAGGTCCTCTTCTGAATCCAGCTTGAAGTTTTGGCAGTTCCCTGTTGATACTCTGCTTTTCAATGATCTTCAGTAAAATTTTGATACATAATATTAGTAATACTGTTTGGAAACTTTCATGCTGTTAGATCACTTTTCTTTGGAATAGGCATAAATAAGGATCTCTTCCAGTCAGCTGGCCAGGTAACTGTCTTTCAAATTTCTTGGCACAGATGAGTGAGCACTCCACCTCTGCATCCATTTGTTAAAGCATCATAATTGGTATGCTGTCGAATCTGGAGACTTGCTTTTCACTAATGCTTTCAGTGTAGCTTGGACCTCGCATGCATTGAATTTATGTCCCCCAAAAACTATGCATAGAAATTTGGCAGGGTTGTGATTACTAGTATTTTGTGATTGTTCTTCATTTTGTGATTTCCTTATGCTGGGTGTTAAAGCGATTAGGGTGGGACTGTAAAACCCTTCATAAGGTAACCGCCCCGTTCCATTGTAAAAGGAGTTTCCCTGGAGTGTGGTTAGTACCATCTTTTGTCCTTTCATCCTACAAGAGATAATAGGAATGGGAAGCAAGTAGAGTTGGGAACATCACATAATCAGGAAAGCAGCACCAGAAGAAGAGCACATCCTTCAGATCTGAGGTTCCTGTGCCAAGATGCTCCCTGAACAAAGATCAATGCAACACAATGAATTTCCTCCAGAGCTGACAATGAGGAAAGCCTTGTAACCTATTTGACTGTATAAGAATAAATTTTACTGTGTTAAAACCATCCACATTGTGGTATGTCTGTTAGAGCAGCACCACTGACTAAAACAGACCTCGTCTTTCAAAACCATTGATTCCTGATCATATACTACCCCTTGAAATGGATGAACTGATTCTTTTTGGAATAGTGACTGTGTACTCCTTCAATTTTTTAAAATGCTTTCTGCACAGTTTAATGTTTTCCTCGTAAAATCCTCCAATATTGCAACTTGAGGCTTGAATTTTTATTTCAGTTCTTTCAGCTGGAGAAACACCAAACGTGTTCTTCCCTTTTAGTTTTTCATCTCCAGGTCTTTGCATGTATCACTATAGTACTTTGTCTTCTCGAGCTGCCCTTTGAAATCTTCCATTCAGCTCTTTTACTTCATTTTTCTTCCATTTGTTTTAGTTATTGGACATTCAGGAGCAAGTTTCTGAGGCTCTTCAGATTTCCATGTTGGTCTTTTCTTTCTTGTGTTTGTAATGACTTTGCACTTTCTTCATGCATGAAGTTGTTGACAACATTGTATAATCCACCTGGTCTTCAGTCATTACAGTTAAACTGATCAAATCTATTCTTGAGATGGTCTCTAAATTCAGGTGGGATATACTGAAGTTTGTACTTTGGCCCTGACATACTTGTTCTAATTTTCTTCAGCTGCAACTTGAACTTGCGTATGAGCAATTCACAGTCTGTTCCTCAGTCACACCCTGGCCTCATTTTAACTGACTATACTCAGCTCTTCTATTGTCTTTTTCTACAGATGTGGTCAGTTTGATCCCTGCATATTCCATCTGGCAAAGTCAACATCTATAGACGCTTTTTATGTTGTTGAAAAAAAAAGTATTTGCAATGAAGAAATCTTGTAAAATTCTAACATGCTATCTCTAGTATAGTTTCTACTACCAAGGCCATGTTTTCTACCAATTCTTCTTTGCTTCCAACTTTTGCATTCCAGTCACCAGTAATTATCACTGCATCCTAACTGTGCGTTTGATCAATTTCAGACTTCAATTCTTCATCTTTGGCTTTAGTGGGTGGGATGTAAATTTGAGTGATAATCATATTAACTAGTCTTCTTTGTAGGCATATGGATATTATCCTATCACTGACAGCACTGTACTTTAGGACAGATCTTGTAGCATTCTTTTAATGATGAATGCAACACTATTCCTCTTTAAGCTGTCCTTCTTTGCATAGTGGGTCATGTGATCATCCAATTCAAAAGGGCTGATACCAGTCCATTTCAGCCCACTAATGCTTAGGATATCGATGCTCAAGGGTCCCATTTTACTTTTGACAACTTTCGATTTTCCTAAATTCATACTTCATACATTCTACATTCTGATTATTAAGGAACAAGAATGTTTGCAGCTATTTGTTTTTACTTTGAGTTGTGCCACATCAGCAAATGAAGGTCCCAAAACTTGACTCTACCCATGTCATTAAGATTGACTTTACTTTGAGAAAGCAGCTGTTTCCCAGTTGTCTTTTGAGTGTCTTCCAGTCTGAAGGGTTTATCTTCTGGCACTATATCAGACAATATTCTGCTACTATTCATAGGATTTCCACTGGCTAATTCTTTTTCGGAAGTAGACTACCAGATTCTTCTTCCTCGCTAGACAGACTAGAATTTGAACTTGGATTCTCCGGTTACCGTCTGGGTGATTTTAGCAACTGATTTCTCCTTCCAATCTCAAATTCCTTATAGGCTATATACGGAGATGAGAGCCATTCTGCAGAACTTTTCTAAAGAATGTAAAATGAGTTTAGGTCATACAACAACACAGGATTAAATAACACTGAATCTGTTTTGTACAAGAAAGTTATTCTCTTCTCAATTCTCTCTCAATCCTGATCACATAGAAGAGAACCACCACTAGGTGTTTGTCTTTACTCCATCTCTAAACACTCATTCCTATCGTTTAGAAATTGGAGAGAAGTGTGGCTCAGAGTGTGTAAGTAGACAAAATCAAAAAAAATCAAAGCCAGCTGCCACTGAGTCAGTGCTGACTCGTGGTGACCCCATATGTATGACACCAAAACTATGCGCCATAGAATTCTTAAGGCTGTGGCATTTTGGAAGCCAATCTCCAGATTTTTCTTCCAAAATGTCTCTGGGTTGGTTCTAACTGCCAACTTTCTGTTAACAGTCAAACAGTTAAATAATTGTGCCATCCAGGGATTCCTACAGACAGTGTGCAACACCTAATAAGAATATGGTAATATTGTTTTAATTAAGTGCTAGGCTAACTCAGAGGTCTCAAGTCCCAAGCCACCAGCCCCTCTGTGGGAGAAAGATGTGACAGTCAACTTCCTGAAAGATTACAGCCTTGGAAACCTTGTGGAGCAGTTCTGTCCTATATGGCCACTATGAGTCAGAACTGGCTCAAGAGCAATGCTTTTCTTTCTTTTTTATGACTACTAAGAGTTGAACTTGGCTAAATGGTAATCAACAACAATGTGCTCTAATAATTCTCTACTTTTCACAAGTGGTATCAGTTTTCCTTTTACTGAGGTGTTTTACAGTTCTATTTTTCCTATTTCTTAATTCGTAGTAAATAATGTATGTAACAACACATTTGTCATTTCAACGTATTTTACACATACATTTCAGTAACATTAGGTTCTGTAGTGTCTCTGTCAGTCAAATAGATTCAACCACAACAGGTTTGGTTTCAGTTTTGGCTTATCCATTACCTACCTGACAGCCTTCTCCAACTCTAGCTTTCTAATAGTCCAACCTACCACCACTCATAATGACCCTGCTGTCCCCAAGACTTACCAAAGGAGAGCAGAAGCAGAAATTGGAAGACCATGATGGGTGCTTCAATCTCCTCCAACAAAATTGCTTCAGTATTACTGTTTCTGTTGCTCAAAAGGTTCTCGTGACTCCAGGATATGCAACCAAGTCCTTCCTCCAGGGTTTTAATACTGTACGCTTATGTACCCACAGTTCCTCAGAATCAAAATCAGGAAATAATAGCTAGTTATTACAACACTCTCCTAAGCCACCTCCCACAGGCACAACTCACAGAATCCTGTCTAACACAGACTTCAGATGCAATTGCAAGGCATATGGATGAACCAGAACAAAATATGTAAGAAATTGTTTTGTCAACTTTCAATTCCATTATCCTCTTCTACCTTAATGAAAAGTTACAGCTGGACTCATGAAATTCCAGAATAACAGCTGCACTTCTCTCTCACAAACAAAGCTTTGATCAACAGGATGTCAGCAGAAGTGATATGTACTGCTTTGGGGATGTGCCCTAAGGGACATTTGAGGGCTGAAGCTGGGTTAGAGCTGATAACAAAAAGAAAAGAAGTTTCGGGGCACCAAGCAGCATAGTGGCTAAGTGTTGCAGCTGCTAAACAAAAGGTCAGCAGTTCAAATCCATGAGGCACTCCTTGGAAACTCTACAGGGCAGTTCTGTTCTGTTTATAAGGTTGCTATATTTGAAACTGACTCGACAGCAATGGGTTTGGGTTTTGATTTTAGGGAGGAAGCAAATATCTAGGAGAAGGAGATACCAGGCACTGAAAATAAATTTTAAAAAAAGGAAAGCCAGAGGCTGTTGAGTCAATGCTGACTCACAGAGACCTTCTGTGTTACAGACTGGAATTGTGCTCCATAGGGTTTCCCAAACCACATGTGGCCTTTCAGACTCCGATTGCCAGGTCTGTCTTCCAAGGCACCTCTGAGTGAGTTTGAACCATCAACCTTTTATTTTGTCATCCAGCCTCAAATCACCTGTGTCCCCCAAACACTCTTCCACAGGGAAAGTACAAGGGATGAGCTGCCATCTTTAGTTTCCACTTCTGTTACATCCCATCAAAATAAATCCTAAATGGTAAAAGTTTCCCTTATAGAGAAAACTTGTGTTACTCATTTATCCTTCCTTGACAGAAGAGGTGCTTCTAGAGGCTAAAGACAAAAAAGAGCCTGGACTGTGTGACCTGAGCCAAGGTCCCTTACCTCTTCACACCTCAGTTCTTCCCCTTTGCAAAACTGGGTTCAATCCAATTATCTAAGATTCTTTCCAGTTCAAAAAAAGAAAAAGTCATAATAACTTCATTTCTCTCCATGGCTTGGTAGTATCTCACTGAGGCATTAGAATTGTGGAGTTGACAAAGAATACAAAGTCCAACAACTAAATCTGTGAAATTAATTGTTCTAAGTGCTGCATGTCTCATTGCTGAATATCACTACATTCACCTTCAAAGTACTCCTCTTGGGAAGATACGCACCGATGCCAGTGCCTAGTCTACCCTTCAGAGCAATTCTGGAACTCCTTCTGGAATGATCATTGAGCACAGTGGCACAGTGGAAAGTTCATGAACTTTACTGTATAGTTGTCTGTGAGAGTTTTTAGCTAGTAAACAAATAACTATGTTGGAATACCCTCCCTACTCACCTGATCTGGCCCCCAGTGACTTTTTTCTTTACCTGAAGATAAAGGAAGTGTTGAAAGGAGGACAATATGATGGCATTGGGACATCAACGGTAATATGATGATAGCTCTGATGGCCATTCCAGAAAGAGTTCCGAAATTACTTTGAAGGTTTGGCTAGGTGCTGGAGTCAGTGCACAGCTTCCCAAGGGGAATACTTTGAAAGTGACCATAGTGATAGCCAGCAATAAGATATGTAGCACTTTTTCTAGAATGAATTCACAAACTTGTCACACCTCATATTGAATATTCTGTGGAGTACCAAAAGTATGAAAAAATCAGTTTTAAAAGAAATACAGACAGAAGTCATACTCCTCAGCATTTCTGTAATTACAGAAACTCTTCAGTGTTTTTTTCAGTGACAGAATTTTCCAGACTTGCACAGAAGCAGAGTGTATACTTGCACGTCTTCTGTGCAAGTTAGGAAAACTCTCATGCAGCTGTCACTCAGCTTTCATTTATTAATCTTTTACCAATGTTGTTTACTTTCTTCACTTTGTGGGAGAGAGGTGGGTGGAGTATTTGAAAGTAAATATCTACTACCCCTTTGCACCTAGAGGCCTTTTCCTTATTGTTCATGGCATTCTGCTGATGATCCCCAACAACACTGAGAGGAAGATGGGACCATTTAAATGAGTAAAAGTGTATTTGACTTAAAAAAAAAAAGAAAGAAAGAAATGTAATCAGAATGCCCCTTAGAAGTGAGGATGGTGAGACTGCAACACGCTGACTTCAGGCATATCGTCAGGAAAGACTGATCCCTAGAAAAGGATGTCACGTTTGGTAAAGTAGAGGATCAGCAAGGATGAGGGAACTCCTTCCTGAGATGGACTGACACAATAGCTAGAACAGTGGACTCAAGTATACTGGTCATCATTAAGATGGTACAGGACCATTCTGAGTCAAAGCCAACTGGACAACAGCTAACAACCAAGAAACATTCCCTTGTTTGATTAGACCACATTTTGTTTATCCATTCATTTGCTGGTGGATATTTAGGTTGTTTCTACCTTTTGCCTGCTGTAAATAGAGCTGCAATGACAACTGGTGTACAAGTTTTAATTCTTTTAGGGGTATACCTGATAGGTGCTACATCATGGCTGAACCCTGAAAACACTAAACCAAGAGAAGGAAGTCAGTCACAGAAGGACAAATATTATATGACCCCACTTAAATGAAATAGCTAGAGTAGACAAATGTCCACCAAGAAAAACTTTTAATGCTGACCAGAGGTGGTAGACCAGCAGAAAGGGGAAGTCACTGCTCAGGAGGCATTGAGCTTTTGTTGTTGGTGATGTAATAACTTGGAAACAGATAGCAATGATGGTTGCAAACATGATGGACGTAATCTTTGTCACTGAATTATACTTGTAAAAATTGTTGGGCTGGCAACTGCTTATACACACACGTATTTGTCACAATAAAACAATTAACAAGTTATATGAAACACTGAGAGAGGAGAGAGATAAGGAAGTGGGAAGAGGAAGACTGTAAGAAAGTAAGAAATCAAATCAGCCTGAAATATGAGGGACAGATACAAAAAGGAAAAAAACAAGAAAGGAATGATAAAGGCAGAGAAGAAAACAGATATGAAAAGGAGTGGTTGGGAGCAGAAAGATGAAGAATATAGGTGAGACAGAAAGGGAGAGAGAAAGAGGAGAGAAGATAAGACACAGGAAGAAGTAGAGAGAAGGAAAAGCAAAATGACAGAGGAAGAATTTGGGTTGCCATCAACACTGAAGAATTTGAACAAGAATTTGCTTGTTGCTCAAGACTTTGAACCTCAGTGTTGTGTTATCTATATTTTTAAAACAATTTGAAAAGAAGAATTTGAACTGAGGACTATCTATATTTTTAAAACATTTTTTTTAAAAGAAAATGAGAATTTGAACCAAGAATGTAAAGTTCATGTCTATTACTTCCCACAACTTTCAGCTGTGCCTGGTATACATTAGGTCTTTCCTAGGCATTGAACGGTTTTGTCAGAAGTAGGTGTTAAAAATCCCAAACCCTGAAGGGGTTATTAACCCCTTTTGAGGATGATTTGTTTTTGTTATGTTAATGAGACAGAATCTGTGGCAGGTGTGTCTTAAGACAATGTCTTTTCTGTTTACCTGTGTTTATTTTATTTTATTTTATTTTACTTTAGATGAAGGTTTAGAGAACAAACTGCCTTCTCATTAAACAGTACAGATATTGCAGTACAGAACAGGTTGCCACCCTGATGACATGTCAACACTTTCCCCCTCTTGACCTTGGGTTGTCTATTACAAGCTTTCCAGTCCTGTCTTGCCTTCTAATCCTTCCCCCTGGCCTAGTATGCTCACTCTCATTTTGTTTTACGGGCCTGTCTAATATTTGGATGAAGGGAGAACCTCAGAAGTGACTTTATTACTGAGCTAAAAGGCTGTCCAGGGGCCATACTCTCCAGGTTTGTCTGGTCTCTATTAGGCCAATAAGTCTGGTCTTTTTTTGTGAGTTAGAATTTTTTCTACATTTTTCTCCAGCTCTGTCCTGGACCCTCTATCATGATCCCTGTCAGAGTATTTAATGGCAGTAACTGGGTGCCATTTAGCTGTACTGGACTTAGGCTAGTAGAGGCCATAGTAGTTGTGGTCCATTAGTCTTTGGGGTCAATTTCTCCCTTGTATATTTAGTTTTCTGCATTCTTTCAAAGGGGCAAGTCTTAAGTCAATCTCTTTTGAGATGTAAGAGAGATTCAACAAGCAAGCAGAGATGGGTGGAGATAGGTACCACATCACATGAAGGTTGCCAAGCAACTGAGGAACAAGGGCAGTCCCTTAGAGCTGACAGACAGAGAAATCCTTCCCTGAGAGCCAGTGTCCTGAAGTGAAACTTCTAGTCTTCTGTTAAAGCCACCCATTTGTGTTCTTTTTGTTACAGCAGCCTTAGTAATGATAGGGTTAATAGTTGTAGAAAAATTTTTGGCTTGCTTCTTTCTTAACTTAAGCCCCTTTTTCCCCCTAGGAATGCTAACACGTAAAGAAAGTTGTAACCTCCCTTCTGACTGATATTCATAAAGATTTTGAGATTGTTTTCCCAGGCTGTTATTGAACACTGACGGGATAGAGTGACACCAGTTTGCAGCCCAGTAGGCAGACAAGCAAGAGTTCCTGAGCAAAAATAACCAGACTCCAGGCATCAAGGACAACTGGCTTGAAACAAAGAAACTGTTTCCCCACCACCCTCTCCTCCTCTGAACAATCAGGTGCCTACTCCCTGACTTTTCTTCCCTAAACCCTTCTGTGAAACTTTCCAGCCTGGACTGAGATGTTAAGATGGCTTGTAGGGACTGACCCACCATCTTCTCAGGTTGCTGGCACTCTGAATAAAGGGCTCTTAAAAATTCACTCCCTGTCTCTGTGTTTGGCTTAGTAGTGAGAGGCAGCAAGAGTCTGCAGCCACATTTTTTGCCATTACAGTAACTAAGAAAGTCCTCAAAAAAAGAGAACTACTGTTGTGTAATCAGACGTTTGTGTGTGAACAGAAAGGAGCCCTGGTGGTACAGTGGTTAAGCATTTGGCTGCTAACTGAAAGATTAGTGTTTAGAATTCTACCAGCCACTCCTTGGAAAAGCTGTGGGGCAGTTCTACTCTGTCAAATAGAGTCACTGGCAGTTTGACTTGATGGCAATAGGTATGCTTGATTTACTTGAGTAGAGATGTTTGTTTCCACCTTGGACAGTGTAAGGAAAATTGCCCTATAACATTAACACAAAGGACACTCTGGGAAGAAAAAGATAATAGAACAAAAAGCATTGCACTGAATTGTGGTTTCAAGAAGATCAACACAAAATCTTTTCCTTTTTTGGGGGGGGGAGACAAAAGAAAAGAATATGATGGCTCCTTTAATACATAATTTCAATTACAGGTCAGGTCTTAATAAATTTGAATATAAAGCACTTTCTATTTTCAATCACCTCATATGCATGTGAAAGCTGGATGATAAGACTGAAGAACAGACTCATGCTAATCACGATGCTGTTGAAGAATAATGGGATGGGGCGGAGTCAAGAAGGCGGACTAAGCCCACGTCTCCTTATATCCCCCTGGAAACCAAGACCTGAATTGATAATCAAACGGAGACTTCTGGTCACCTAATCAGCCCCAGGACACGGCACAGAGCTGTTACTTTGGACTTCATACCACTCATTCGCTGACTCCCGCTCCTGGCTAGCCCCAGCTCTCACGGACTGAAGGTAAATGCACCATTTTGACTTTTTTTTCCTGTCTTGGCTGGCAGGCGGAGTAGGGTCTTGCCTAGCAGCTAGACTCAGACACGCTGCTGGGGGGACAGGCAGGCGAAATTCCCATATTTTGAGAGCCAGGCTTGGGACTCTGTTAATCTAGTCACTTTGAGCCTGTCGTTTTATATCTGCCTCCACGGCATTTGTACGGAGTTTCGCAGCCAGTGTGCGGGACGCCATGTTGGATACAGAGATTCTAGCAGGACCTCAGTCTTAGCCCGGCAGCCAGAGTCTGCAAATAGGACAGCGCTTCTGCGACAGAAAAGCAGTAATTTACCCAGTGCCACCTGCTTTGGGGGTCCTGCAACAGAATCAGAGGAATCACTACCTCTTGGCATCTTTAGCCCCTCTATCTGCTGCCTGTGTGGAGGACGCCAGCTTGGATACGGTGGCTGCAGATGGACCTAATTCGTAGCTTGGGAACCAGAACCTGCCCACAGGAGAGCGCTTTTCTATCAGAAAAGCAGTACTCTACGCAGTGTCGTCAGCCTGTCAGCAGAGGCCAACAGGGCAGTAGCATTGTTGTATTCTGTACTAGTTTGTATCATCTGGGGTTGGATATAGTGGCACTTACTTTGCCAGTTGAGAAGTGGGACCTCTACACCTGAAAACCTAACTGACTTGTGAAGTGGTCAGATATCTTTTGTTTTACATTTTAAGACAGCCTAGAGAAACATCTGCAGTCCATCCTCACAGTACCTCTTCCAGCTCTACATACTCACATGAGTCCCAAAAAGCAACAGACACTTCTGGCACACAAGAAATCAGCCATGGCTTCAGAAGGCTCCCAAGCAAAGCAACCAAGGAGTTTTCCAGATGAAGAAACTTTTATGAAAGTGTCAGAAAGTGAATACAAAATGATTATATACAGAGCCCTTCTAGACCTTATACAAAATGCAAGAGAACAAAATGAAAAATAAAGCAAGATGTTCGATCTGATGGAACACCAGTACTCTGAAATCCAACAGATGAAGAATCAAAATCAAAGACATAGAAACTTCAATGCAAAGCCAAGAAAACAGAATGGAACAAATAGAAAAAAGAATTTCTGACTTGGAAGACAGAGCTACTGAGGCCAGCATCTATGAGCAGAAATCAGAAAAAAGAAACAAGAAAAATGAAGAAACATTAAGAAGCATGTAGGACTCTATTAAGAGGAACAGCCTTCGATTAATTGGAGTCTCTGAACAGGGTAAGACATCTGAGAACACAGAGAGTATTGTTGCTGAGCTGCTGACAGAAAACTTCCCAGAAATCATGAAAGAAGAGAATATAGACATCTCAGATTCATATCGTACACCACCCAATATAGATCTCAAAAGAAAGACTCCAAGACATATTATAATCAAGCTCAACAAAATGAAACATAAGCAGCAACTCCTAAAGGCAGCAAGACTCAAAGCAAAGCTAACATTCAGAGGGAAACCCTGTAGGCTCTTGTCAGATTTCTCAGCAGAAACCATGCTGGCACGGAGACAGTGGCATGACACATTCAAAGTCTTGAAGGAGAAGAACTTTCAACCAAGAATTATATATCCCACAAAACTGTCTTTCAAATACGAAAATGAAATTAAGACATTCCCAGATAAACAGAAACTTAGAGACTTTGTAAAAACCAAACCAAAACTACAAGAAATATTGAAAGAAGTTCTTGGCTTTGGCTTAGAAGAACAAAACCACTAACTTTATATTTTAGAACGACATACTATTCAAAACCCTACTCAGTTAGGGAAGGCTCCAAAGCCAATCACAGCTTTGATAAGGAAAGAAGCAATCCAATGATCATCATGAAAACTATGGTGTCATCATATTAAAAAAAGGGATGTACTACAGTTGTTATAGTCCTTCCAGATGGAGAGGAAGATGACAAGACTGGTAATAATTAAAACTGGGTTTATATATAGTTTATTAAGGGGGATTATAGGGGCAGCTGTAAAGCACAACAAAGATGTATCATACCATTTCAAGAAATGTAGCACAGGAGTCTCAACAACCACAAAACCAGCTCTGAAAAAGGTGAAAAATCAACTCACAAAAAAGAACATCCTAGAACAGACTAATAAGAACAACAGAGAAAACATCAACATAAAAATAAACCTATCACAATGGCAGCACTATCAATAATTACATTGAATGTGAATGGACTGAATGCTCCAGTAAAGAGACATCGAGTGACATCTTGGAGTAAAAGACACGACCCATCCATATGTTGTCTACAAGAAACTCACTTGAGACCTAAAGATAGGAACAAACTGGAAATTAAAGGTTGGAAGAATATATATCAAGCTAATAATGAACAAAGAAGAGCAGGGGTGGCAATTCTAATCTCAGACAAAATCAATTTTAATGTCAAATCCACCATCGTGGACAAAGATGGACACTATTTATTGCTGAAAGTTTCAGTACGCAAGCAAGAGTTAACTATATTAAATATTTATGCACCTAATATCAGAGCACCTAAATACGTCCAAGAAACACTGACTACACTCAAAAGAGAGTTAGATGACTCCACCATAATAGTGGGAGACTTCAACACTCCACTCTCAATACTAGACAGATCATCTAGAAAAAAGCTCAGTAAAGATACAGAAGACCTCATTGCCACAATTAACCAACTAAACCTCATTGATATATACAGAACTTTCCACCCATCAGCAGATAACTACACCTTCTTCTCCAGTGCACATGGAACATTCTCCAGAATTGACCATGTGATAGGCCACAATGCAATGCTCAACAAAATCCATACCACTGAATTACTGCAAAGCATCTTTTCAGATCGTAAAGCCATCAAAGTTGAAATCAATAGCAGAAAAAACATAGATAGAAAGTGGAACTCTTGGAAACTGAACAACATCTTGCTCAAAAAGACATGGGTTATAGAGGAAATCAAGGATTAATTAAAGAAATTCATGGATTCAAATGAGAACAAAAACACTTCCTACCAGAACCTATGGGATACAGCCAAAGCAGTGCTCAGAGGTCTGTTTATCTCCATAAATGTACACATCTGGAAGGAGGAAAGAAACCAAATCAAGGAACTAACCCTACAGCTTGAACAAGTAGAAAGAGAACAACAGAGGAACCCCTCAGGCAACACAAGAAACGAGATCATAAAGATTAGAGCAGAGCTAAATGAATTAGAGAATAGAAAAACAATTGAAAAAATTGAAAAGACCAAAAGCTGGTTTTTTGAAAAGATCAACAAAATTGACAAACCACAGGCTAAACTTACTAAAGAAAAGCAGGAAAGGAAACAAATAACCCAAATTAGAAATGAGAGGGGAGTTGTCACCACAGATGCAACCGAAATCAAAAATATCACAACAGAATACTATGAAAGACTGTACTGCAACAAATTTGAAAACCTAGGGGAAATGGACCAATTCCTTGACTCACACCACCTACCCAAATTATCACAAGGTGAAGCAGAACAACTTAATGAATCCATCACAAAGGAAGAGATTGAAAAAGTCATCAAAAAGCTACCAACCAAAAAAAAGTCCGAGTCCAGATGGCTTCACTGCAGAATTCTACCAAGCATTTACAGAAGAGTTATCTCCAATACTACTGAGACTATTTCACAGTATAGAAAGGGATGGAGTACTCCCAAACTCATTCTATGAAGCCAGCATAACCCTGACACCTAAGCCAGGAAAGACCCAACAAAGACAGAGAACTACAGACCGATATCACTCATGAATCTAGATGCAAAAATCTTCAACAAAATTCTTGCCAATAGAATACAACAACATATCAAGAAAATAATCCATCATGACCAAGTGGGATTCATACCAGGGATGCAAGGCTGGTTCAACATCAGAAAAACAATTCATGTGATTAACCACATAAATAACACAAAAGACAAGGATCACTTGATTTTGTCCATTGATGCAGAAAAGGCATTTGATAAAGTCCAACACCCATTCATGCTAAAAACTCTTAGCAAAATGGGCATAGATGGCAAATTCCTCAACACAATAAGGGCCCTTTATGCAAAGCAAATTGCCCACGTCATCCTGAACGGAGAGAGACTGAAAGACTTTCCCTTGAGATCAGGAACTAGACAAGGATGCCCACTCTCACCTCTTCTATTCAACTTTGTGCTAGTTTTAGCCAGAGCAATTAGACAAGACCAAGAAATAAAGGGCATCTGCATCGGCAAAGAGGAAGTTAAAATCTCCCTGTTTGCAGATGATATGATTGTATATGCAGAGGATCCCAAGGAATCTATAAGTAAACTACTCAAGCTTATAGAAGAGTTCAGCAAAGCCTCAGGATACAAGATAAACATAAGTCAATCAGTAGGATTCCTTTATACCAACAAGGAAACTGTTAAGGAAGAAATTATCAAATCAATACCATTTACTATAGCCTCTAAGAAGATAAAGTACCTAGGAATTAATCTAACCAGAGACATAACAGACCTTTACAAAGAGAACTACAAGCCCTTACTACAAGAAACTAAGACAGACTTAGATAAATGGAAAAACCTACCCTGCTCATGGGTAGGAAGACTTAACATTGTGAAAATGTCTATTTTATCCAAAGCAATCTATTTATATAATGCAATCCCAATACAAGTCCCAGCAACATTTTTTTTTTTATAACTGAGTGAAAATGTATAACTGAGTGAAAATGTACATTCACATGAAAATTTACATGCCCCCCTATATGCAGCTTCCACTGCTCTCCCTGTCCGGTGACTGCACACTATTCCTCTCTGCTCCATACATGTCTCATCCTCCCAACAGTCTCCTTTCTCCTCCTCTCCGTCCACTCCCCTTCCTCCAGCCAGAGGTCAGCAAGATGATATCCTATAGATGTATAGAACCATAAAGTGCTTCCAACATATGGTTGCTCTGCATTGCCAAGTCCATTCCATTCCTGTCCAAAGAGTGGACCTTTGTTATAATTTATGGGAACGGGCAGCATCAGGGCCGGGGGCCATGCTCTCAGAGGAACCCCAAAACCGTCCAGCAACATTTTTTAATGAGATGGAGAAACAAATCACCAATTTTGTTTGGAAAGGGAAGAAGCCCCAGATAAGTAAGGTACTACTAAAGAAGAAGAACACACTGGGAGGCCTCTCATTACCCGACTTTAGAACATATCACACTGCCACAGTGGTCAAACAGCCTGGTACTGGTATAAGAACAGACAGATCAATCAGTGGAACAGAACTGAGACCCCAGAGATGACACCATCTGCCTATGAACAATTGATATTCAAAGAAGGCCCTAAGACATTAAACTGGGGTAAAAACAGTATCTTCAACAAATGGTGCTGGCAAAATTGAATATCCATCTGCAAGAAACTGAAAGAAGATCCATATCTTACACCTTATACAAAAACCAACTCCAACTGGATAAAAAAAACCTAAATATCAAATCTAAAACGATAAAGCTCATCCAAGAAAAGGTAGGAACAACAATGGAAGTTTTAATAGACAATGTGGACAGACTCCAAAATCTGTCAAACAAACCACAATCATCAGAAGAGAAAATAGATAAATGGGAACTATTAAGAATCAAACACTTTTGCTCATCCAAAGACTTTATTAATAGAATTAAAAGAACACCTACAGAATGGGAAAAAATATTTGGCAACACTACGTCAGACTGATGCCTGATCTCCATAATCTATAAGATACTACAAAATATCAACAAGAAGAAGACAAATTATCCAATTAAGCAATGGGCAAAGGAGAGTCACTAAAAAAGAGATCCAGGCAGCCAAAAAACACATGCGGACATGTTCGCAATCTTTAGTTATTAAAGAAATTCAAATCAAGACAACAATGAGATACCATCTCACCCCAACAAGGTTGGCCGTGATCCAAAAACCACAAAACAACAAATGCTGGAGAGGCTGTGGAGAAAGTGGAACCCTCCTACACTGTTGGTGGGGTTGCAAAATAGTCCAGCCTCTTTGGAAAGCAATCTGGCGCTTCCTTAAAAAAATGGATATTGATATACCATTTGACCCAGTAATTCCACTACTTGGAATATATCCTACAGAATCAAGGCCTTTCACACCAACGGACACATGCACCAGAATGTTTATCACAGCACAGTCCACGAGAGCAAAAAGATGGAATTAACCCAGATGCCCAACAACAGAAGAAAGGATAGGTAAACTATGGTATATATACTCAATGGAGCACTACGCAATGATAAAGAACAACGATGACTCCAGGAAACATCTCATGACCTGGTTTCAACTGGAAGACATTATGTTGAGTGAAAGTAGTCAGCGACAAAAGGACAAATATTGTATGAGACCTCTACGATAAGATCTCAAAAACAGACTTGTGTATAGAAGAAAAGACTCTTTGACAGCTGCAAGGGAGGGGGGAGGGCTTAGATTAGATAGTTGCTAGGTATCTGGTTGGGTGAAATTGGTGACAGCACACATTAAAAACAAGAACAATATTAAGTGGACTTAAACATAACATGAGTACTCCTTCCATCTTAACCCAATATTGCAAGGACAGAGTAGCTGGGGCGGGGGGCGGGAGACCATGCTCTTAGGCGAAAGTGAGGCCAATTGGCACAACTAACGTTTGCTAAGAGGGCTCTCTGCACCACACGTTGGTGAGTGGTGTCTGGGGTCTTAAAAGCTGCCAAGCTGCCATCCAAGGGCACAGCAAATGGTCCCAACTCAGCAGGAACGGATACTCACCGAGGACCAAAATGACATGGGGGAAAGACAACCCAGAAGACAAAGAGACCCACAGCAGTGGGTGCCTACATCGACTTGGGACCAGAAGAACCGGATGGTGCCCGGCCACCACCAGTGATAGCCACAATGGAGCTCACTAAGTTGAGTCTCACTGGCAACACAAGAATAAAATGGGGTGCACCCTGAGATCCCCACTAAAAGACCTCAATTGGTGGTCCAGTGGTTTCGGGGTTCCCCTGGGAGCATGGCTCCTCGCCCTGATGCTGCCCTTGACCATAAATCATAATGAAAGTCCACTCTTCGGACAGGAATGTATTGGACTTGGCGATGCAGAGTGACCATATATTGGATGTACTTTAGGGTTCTATACATCTATAGGGTGTCATCCTGCTGACCTCTGGCTGGAGGAAGGAGAGTGGATGAAGAGGAGGGAAAAAAGAGACTGTTGGGAGAATGAGACATGTATAGAGCAGAGAGGAATAGTGTGCTGTCACCGGGCAGGGAGAGCAGTGGAAGCTGCATATAGGTGGGTATGTAAATTTATATGGGAATGTACACTTTCACTGTTATATTAAATAAAAAATTTAAAAAAAAAAGAATAATGGGATGTACTGTGGACTGCCAACCAACAACCAACCCATTACAATTGAGTAGATTCCAACTGAGAGCAACCCTATAGGGCAGAATAGAATGACCCTATAGGATTTCCAAGGATCTGGATTGGAATAGCCAACCTCTTGATCACTTTGCCACCGGTGCTCCATGGACAACCAGAGAATGACCAGAATGAACAAATTTGGCCTGAAAGAGGTACAACAAGATGTTCACAGGGATGGCAAGACTCCATCTCATGTACTTCAGACATGTTATTAGGAGTGACCAGTTCACGGAGAAGGGCACCACGCTTGGTAAAGAACAGGTCAGTAAAAAAGAAGTCCCTCAAGCAGATGGCTTGACACAGTGGCTGCAAGAATGGGCTCCAACACAGCAAGAATTGTGAGGGTGGCTCAGGACCAGGGCGTGTTTTGTTCTATTTTACACAGGGTCATTATGAGTCAGAGCCAACTCAGTGGCACTCAGCAATGGCAATTAGAGGTTTTAATAAATTAATACAAAGCACTTTGAAGAAGCAAAGTAAGCACATTGTAGAATTGTTTTTATTAGCCTACGCAATTTTTCAAGCAACTAAATGCTTACAAAAGCCTTCTTTTTACAACATACTTCTCTAAAACACAATATAAATTGACCTGAATGCCACAGGAGAGTAAACGAACTAGCTTGTTAGCTAGCTGAATTATCCCGTTCATCTCCTTGAATGTTCCAGGTTTTCTGTGGTAATGAAGATAAAGAAACGATTAGTTCCTCTGAGATTTTAAATCTAACCAGCAAGTGCTTTGCCCAAATAAATTTTTATTCTTAAAAGGAAAACTCATATATCTGATTTTATTTCTTTTTTCTTCCTAAAGAATATTAGAAATCCCTGGATGGTGCAAATGTTTAAGTGCTCATCTGCTGATTGAAAGGTTGGTGGTTGAAATGCACTCAGGAGAAAGGGCTGGAGATCTGCTTCCAAAAGGTCACAACCATGAAAACTCTATGGAGTGCTGTCCTCCTCCGATGCACATGGGGTTACTGTAAATTGGAATCAACTGGATGGCAAATTGGTTTGTTTGTTCTTTAAAGAAGTGTTCATAGTTCATATTTCTGCAACCCTAAAAGTATCTTGTCACCAAAAGCTGAGGCACGTTTGGAGTAAGTAGATGGGAAGACCTGGAGAGAGAAAGACATGAATTAGACCACTGATGCTCAAAACTGGCTACACCATAGAATTTTCCGAGTTGTTAAGAAATGTGCTGATGCTTAGGTCTCACCCCTAAAGATTATGATTATTATAATGGGTATAGGGTAAGGCCTGGGTGTCAGGTCTTTTAAACACTCCTGGACAATTATTCCCGGGTGTTGCAAATGGTTTGTACCTGACTACTAACCTAAAAGTTAGCAGATCTAATTCACCCAGTAGCACTGCAGAAGAAGGGCCTGGCAATCTGCTTCCATAAAGATTGCAGTCAAGAAAACCCCGTGGAGTATAGTTCTACTCTGCAACATACAAGGTCACCTTGAGTCAGAACGGTGTTGACAGCAATGGATGTGTTTGGACAATTCTCATGTGCAGCTGTTTGAGTAGCAGTTGATTGAAACACACCAAGTCCTTCTCATCTCAGGACTGATATGCCTCAGCCAGGATTTTGGCACTCCACCCCCACCCACCTGTTAGCATTTACTCACCCCTCAAAAGTGGTACCTGGCTACCACTATCAACCATTCTGATCAGGGCCACAATAGACGGACCCAAATAGAATGAAGAAAAAAAAAAAACTCAGAAAAGAACTCATTTTTAAAATTACTTTTACTGTGCTTTACATTCAAGTTAATTTCTCATACAAAAATTTATACACACATTGTTCTTTCTGTTAGAGATTTTTGGATGTAGTGGGTTTTGTTTAATCGAAATTATGTAGTACAAGAATAACCAGAGAGAGACAGAGAAAGAGAAAGGAAGGGTTTATTTGCGTCCCGGGCAGCTTTACAGAGTTCTCGGATGGGAGTCTGTACAGCCACGCGCTAGCCTGTGGGCTGGGGATTTACAAAGGGGTGGCAGCGGACCTTGTTGAGGACAGCGCTGAGGACAGTGCCCATGGCAATGAGGACAGCACCTGTGGCAAGTAGCCAGAGGGGCTGTGGATGATTAGAGTCGCTTAATTAACATAGGGGGGTGTTGTTTCAGTGGAGTGAGGTGAGAAGAGGTTTAGTTGATCCTATGGGGAAGAAGCACAGCTAGTCTTCATTTGAATGGAATTTCCAGTATAGCTGGCAGATGAGACATTTTGACTCTGGCGTTCTGGGAATGGTTGCGGGAGGGGAGCTTGGGTTTCAGCCCTACACTTTCTATAACGTGACACCATGCTCCTCTCTACCCAGGACTTCCTGTGTCCATTCAATCAGCACCTGTCTCTTTTTGCCTTCTCACCTAACCTCTGGACAGGAGCTGCCCATTTAGTCTCTTGTATCTACATGAGTTAAGAAGCACACCCTTCAAGAATATCATTTTATGTCTTATAGTCCAATCTAATTTTTGTCTGAAGAGTTAGTTTGAGGACTGATTTCAGTTCTGGGCTAACAGACAGTCCAGGAGCATGTTTTCTGGGGTATCTCCAGTCTCAGTCAGATCATTAAATTTGTTCTTTTTACTAGAATTTGAGTTCTGCACCTCATTTTTCTCCTGTTCTGTCAGGGACTCCCTATTGTTTCCTGTCAGGGCATTCATTGGTGATATTTGGGCACCATCTAGTTCTTTTGGTCTTAGGCTGATGGAGTCCTGGTTTTTGTGGCCTTTGCTGTCTCTTGGGCCAATGTTTTCCTTGTGACTTTGGTGTTCTTCATTCTCCTTTTCTCTAGGTGGGTTAGGACCAATTGATACATCTTAGATGGCCACTCATTAGCTTTGAAGCCACTCTCTAAAATAGCATACCGAACACTTTTTTAACAAACTTTGTTATGTCCATTGACCTAGACCTCCTACCCTGCTACTCTGTCCCTCAGGTGTTTGGTTGCCTTCAGGAAACTTCTTGGCTTTTGATTTAGTACTGTTACGCTAACTTCACCTGTATTGTGTGTTGTCCTCCTCTTCACCTAATTCTTGTCTACCACCTAGTTAGTGAATACCCTTTTCCCTCCCTCCCCACTCTCATAACCATCAAAGAATGTTTTCTTCTGTGTTTAAACCTTTTCTTGAAGAACTCGGACTCTTGAAAAGTCCAGACTACCGGGACCAGTTGAGACTGAAGGAGTCCCTGAAACTATCTCTTTAAAACTGAAACCAAAATTGTCTCCTGAGGTCATTTTCAACAAAATAACAAATTGATCACAAAATATATTACCCATAGTATGATACACCATTAAAAACCATCTACATGAGCCCAAAAGGTCCCCAGCAGCTACTCTAAAGCAGAGATGAGAAGATAAGGGATCAGAGAAACTAGAACAGTGGACACAGAACACCCAAAACATAATTAAAGAGAATGCGAATACATTGCGGGAAATGTCCCAGAATGATTTGTATGAACCCAAAACCAAACCCACTGCTGAACTTTTGGTTAGCAGTCATAGCACTTAACCACTCTGCCACCAGGGTTTCCGATGACTTGTATACAGAGTTTCTTTGTGCAGGGGCCCTGAGTGCAAGGGACCTGCTCTGCTCTTAGCATTGCTGTCTTGGTGGCATGAGGTCTCCCAGCTCCCCACTGTCTTCCTTTTCCTTTTATCTCTTGTAAGATAAAAAGAGGTACAGGCCACACACCAAGAAAACTCCTTTGACATTGAATCAGGGATGTGACTTCACTAAAGATGTTACAATCTTACCCTAATACTCTTTAACATAAAGTCACCATCACATAATGGAGAATAATTAATTACACAATACTGGGAATCATGGCCCAGGGAAATTGATACACACATTTTGGTGGTGGGAACATAATTTAATCCATAGCAGACTCTTACAAGACTACTTTGTGCAAATTATACTTCCAAACACAAATTTATATGACCAGAAAGTTGAACACATTCACCATTGTTGTAAATATCCATGGACCTCTGTACTACACAGGGAAGCAAATACACAGTCTTTTAAATATCCTTAGTTTATTACCGTATCAAAGTAGATTTTTGGACTAATTTCATGACACAGAATCAATCTGTCTCTCAGCAGAGACTAGCGAGCAGCTTCAGTGCTCTATCCAATTGTTGAAACGTCTCAGTTGGTATTTCATTGGTTCCCAGAGCCTTGGTTTACACCAATGCCTGCAGCACAGCTTGGACTTTTTGCTTCAGTACCATCGGTTCTTGATCACAAGCTGCCTCCTGAAATGGGTGAATGCCAACTAATTCCTTTTGGTATAGTGGCTCTATGTGTGCCTTCCATCTCCTTTTGATGTTTCCTGTAGCTTTTAATATTTCCCTTGTAGAATCCTTCAGTTTGGCAACTTGAGGCTTAAATTGTTTTCTTCAGTTCCTCGAGCTTGAGAAATACCAAGCCTGTTCTTCCCTTTTGGTTTTCTAACTCCAGGTCTTTGTACATTTCATTATAATACTTGGTTTTCTCTAGCTGCCTTTTGACATCTTCTGTTAAACTCTTATCTTATAATTTCTTCCATTCACTTTAGCTGTTCTGTGTTCAAGAGCAAGCTTGATCTCTGCTAACATTCATTTTGGTTTTTGTTCTTTCTTTTCTGTCTTTTTAATGCCCTTTTGCTTTCTTCATACAAGTATGACTTTCACAGACAACAAAAATAATAATAAGACAAAGATGCCAGCCCCTTGGGGTCCCTGTCTCACACTCAAGAGCAGAGGATATTGAAACAAAAAAATCCACATGATTGCCTTATGAATTGTGGGATACCCAACTGATAGACAGCAACTGAGCAGTTTTGTGACCCATGCATTTCAGAGCAGAACTGTGTTTCACAGAGTTTTCAGTGGTTGATTTTGGGGAAGTAGATTGCCAATACTTTCTTCCAAGGCACCTATGGGTGGACTCCAACCTCCAACCTTTTGGTTAGCATCTGAGCACTTTCACTGTTTGCACCACCTAGGGACTCCAAAAGATTTTATCATCTGCAGCTATATCCTGAGAACATCTGGGCAGAGAGGCCCATATCAAAAATCAGACTCATTGCCACCAATTCCAACTCCTAGCAACCCTATAAGCACAGAAGAGAACTGCCCCATAGGATTTTCCTAGGCTGAGATCTTTATGAAAGCAGACAGCCACATCTTTCTTCCTTGAAGCAGCTGGTAGGTTCAAACCTCTGACCTTTCAGCTAGCAGACAAGTGTTTAATTGCTGCAGCCACTAGGGCTCCTTCAGAAAGCCCACAGCTCATGAAAACACTAGAGGTGATGAGAACAATATTGCATGGTTGTCCTCCATGTCCTCCATGTCCTCCATGACTGATGCAATTTTCATGTGTTGTAAATTCTAATCTCTGTCTGTGGTTAATAAGGCAAGATTAAACCCAAGCCACAGCCACTGCCATCGATTTGATTTCAACTCATAGCAACCCTATAGGACAAGACTAGAACTGCTTCATAAAATTTCCAAGAAGCTTCTGCAGGATTCAAACTGCTGACTTTCTGGTTAGCAGCTGTAGCTCTTATCCACTGCACCACCAGGGTTTCCAAGGCAAAATTAGGTAATGTTAAAGAGGATTAGAGTGGGATATAACACTCTCACTCAGGTCACACCCCTAATCCAATGTAAAGGGAGTTTCCATGGGGTGTGGCCTGAACTACCTTTTATTTCACAAGAGCTGAAAGGAGGGAAAAGCTAGCAGAGAGACATGGGAATCTCATACTAGCAAGGAACAAGAGCCAGGAGAATATCACATTCTTTGAACTTGGGTCCCTGTGCTGAGAAGCTCCTAAACCAAGAAGAAGATTGATGACAAGGACTTCTACCAGAGCCAACAGAGAGAAAGCCATACCCTGGATTTGAACTTCTGTTTGTTAAAACCATCCACTTGTGGTATTTCTGTTATAGCAACACTAGATGTCTAAGACAGCCTCATAGTGGATCTGTACAAGCCACCCCAGAGGAAGCATCCTACCAAGACTCACCCACATCCTTCGTCTATGGCCTCTCACCCCTGCAACCTGTTTCCACGGTCATGGCACCTTCTTTCTCTCTGCTTTTGCTGTCCCGTCTCCTGCTCTGACTCTGATTCTCTTGCCTCCCTCTTATAAGGACTCAGTGATTCCATGGGTGATGTAATTCATTTGCAGTTGGCTGCTAACTCTGTGTTAGAACTCACTCAGCAATACTATGGAAAAAAGGCCCTGTGGTCTGCTACCATAAAGATTACAGCCAAGAATACCCTATGGGACAGTTCTACTCTGTCACATGGGTTCTGTTCTGTCACATGAGTTGGAAACAATGGCAAAGGGCTTTGTGATTACATAGACCCACCCAATTAATCCTGGATAGTCTTTCCATCTCAAGAGAGGGCCATTATCCAGCCTACTATAGAAAGTAGAAGTGCAGAGTCTACTTATATAATCTTCAGCAAGGACAGCTGAAGGAAATGTACATAGCCAAGTGGTGTTTATTTCCTAAGACCTCCTGTGTGCCGATGCATCAATTGGACACATCTGAATTATGGAGTTGGCAAGGGATATTGCATATAGTGTGGACTGCCAGATGAATGAACAACTCTGTCTTGGATGAAGTACAGCCAGAATGCTCCTTAGAAGTGAGGATGGGAGACTTCATCTTGCTTACCTTGGACATGTTATCAGAAGGGAGCAATCCCTGGAGAAGAACATCATGCTTGTTAAAGCAGGAGATAGCAAAACAGGAGAAGCCCCTGAGTCACATGGACTGACCCAATGGCTGCAACACTGGCTGCAACAATGTGGTCAAGCACAGCAAGGATTGTGAGAATGGCACAAGATCAGGCAGTGTGTCATTCTGTTGTACACGGGGTCACCGTGAGCTCAGGAGCACCTAAAAGCAACCTGTGATTCACACCCTGAGGATGCATAAATAAAACAACCCAGTTAATATTGGAAGGTGTTTGCAGAGTAATCTGGGAGACCAAAACTCAAAGCCACTGTGGTCAAGTCGATTCCACTTCATAGCAAATCTACAGGACAGAGGTGGACTATCCCATAGGTTTTCCAAGGTGTAATCTCTCTGGAAGCAGATTGCCACATCTTTCTCCTGCAGAATAAATGGTGGATTTGAACCACCAAATTTTTGGTTAGTAGCCAAGTGCTTAACAACTGTGGCACCAGGCCCTTTAGTGTGGGAGACAAGAATCATAACACAGTAAAATTGTTCTGTTGGAACATGATAAGGCACTGTGACAGCATATATGGGTCAAGCAAGAGTGCAGAGAAGCAGCATCGAATATGAGACTTGAAGGATGAGCAGAGTTCACCAGGAAAGAGGAGACAGAATGGAGACACTACGCTAGATACACCACAGTCCCTTCAGGACTCCTTGGAAATGCTCAGCATTTACAGGTGACAAACACAAGGAACCACCACCAACCCAAGAACCATAAACTGCTTTGCAGATGTTAAATGTGATAAAATCCCTCTTCTCTTCCCCCATTTAAAAGTGAAAATGAGAAAGAAGACTCAAGTCAATGAAGCCCAGAAGTCTTGACTCAACAAACTGAAAGACACAGTTGTTTAAAAGACAGCTAGGGGGGCGAGGGGGAAAGCATCCAAACCATAAATTCCCTAAAGGACATCAGAGGGTCATTGAAAACGAGGAAGACCCTCAATGGGATGGATGAGCATAGCGGTGGCAACAATTGGCTCAAACATACCTATTACTGTGAGGATTGCACAGAGCTGGGTAATATTTCATTCTGTTATGCCCAAGATTACTATGAATCAGAGCTTGCTGACAGCACCTAACAGCAACCACACAGACTCCCTGAAGTCCCACCTGTGTCTTGGAGAACTTCTGGTTGAAGATTACAAATAACAGGTGTAGATCACCTGGCAAAATGGAAACTCTTCATGGTATAAAGTGAAATTATTATGACTATTGTAACTCCCTAGACATTTGGTGTCTATAAAGCCTTATGTCAGCCACTGGATACACTATGATGAAGAAATCTCAGGCTTACTGGATAGATAAATGCATGGGTAGACCGATGGAATATGAATAGCTAAATAAATGAATGAGTGGATTAAAAATTGATTAAAGCATTAATGAAAGGAGGGATGGATAAATGGCTGGAATGATGAATGAATGATGAATAAAGGCAAATGAAATTATAGATAGGTGTATAAATGAGAGGTAGTAAAAGGGTGGATAATGAATACAAAGAAATAAGGATGAGAATCAATGAATGGGTGGGTAGATAACAGAGAATGAATGAATGAGTAAATGACATTTACCCATTTAGTGAGCAAATGAGTGGTGTCGTGGAGAAGGGCCTGATGACGAGCTCCCGTAAAGATTACAGCAAACAAATCCTACTGAGCAGTTCTGCTCTGTAACACGTGGGGTCACCCTGGGTCAGACTCAGCTCAGTGGCCACAGGTTTGAGTGTCTGGGGTATGTATACCAGAACAGAATCACAATGTAAACTTCACTGCATATTCTACATCCCAATCCAAAAAGGAAAAATACAGCTGCTGACCTAAGACTGCTCAATATCTTACTGTATGTTGAGGGCTGGCTACCTCCTTTAACTCTCTCTGGAACCCAGCATGGTAGGTATTTCTAGCTTCCTCTTTTAAACAAGAAGAAAACAAATACAGAGGGTCTGTATATTTTTGGAGGTTACCTAGCTACCGAGTGGCAGAGCTGGGACTGCCCCAAAATGAAACTGACCAAAGAGCAAAAGTCATCCTCTTCTCCACAAAGTGGAAAGAGGGAAGGAGGAGGCTGGGAAACTGAAAAATAATAGAGCAGGGTATATACTCCACTCAGATGAGGACATAAATCAAGAAAAGAACACATAAAGTGTTGCATGGCAACAGTTGCACAAGCATAACATCTACACACGTGAAGATGGCGGAGACATTGGAGTTAGCCGGATTAAAACTAGAAGAAATTACGTTAATAAACTCAGGAGAAAATGTGTAGATCTGGGAAGCCCTGGGAGGAAGGGAAGCCAAATAATGGGCCTTAACATTAGGCTGCTCTATGAAATGGTGTGACTACAACTGAGGGAGCAGCCAAGAACACAGCGGGAGCTCGGTCAAGTACAAGTCTCGGTCAAAGCTGCACCGTGCACAGTCCACTCATTGTTGTCTACCGATGAACCCTGCTTGACTTCATGACGGCTCAAGGAGAACCCCATTAAACCAGCTGCCATCAAGTCATGGAGACTCTGTAGGGCCAAGTAGTATTGCCCCATATGGTCGTTTTCTAAGGAGTGCCTGGTGGATTCAAAGTGCTGATCTTCTGGTTAGCAGCCATAGCATTTAATCACTATACCATCAGGGTTTCCATCAAGGAGATCAGCCCCATGCAAATAAATAAAGCTGTAATTAAGGGCGGAGCTCTACCTGGTCAGATCTTGGTCTATGGTGGGCGACTGTCTGGGGAGGAATTTGCTCTGAGACCAAGAGCAATATCATCAAAACTAAACAACAACAAACGAATTCCTTAACAGGTGAGGTAGAGCATGCACAATAGAAAAAAAGATAGAAAGCTTCGTGCCAGGTCCTGCAACTTAGCTAATATTTATTGATCACTTACTACCAGCTCTGGGTATGATTCACCTAATCTGTACAACCATCTGAGGAAGTAGATATTGTCAGCACCCCCATTTTATAGCAAAGGTAACTGAGGCTTGTGGGAAGATTGCTTTTCTAATGCACTATAATGCACGGTGGCAGCGCTGGGATTCAAACTCCAGTCTTCTTAACCACCACATCACCTCCGCAGCGCTGGCGGCTCATGGTTCAAGTACTGTGAGGCTAAGGAAAAAGTCGGTGGTTCTACCCATCAGCCAGTCTGTAAGGGGAAGACTTGGCAGTCCGTGCTCTTAAAGACTGCAGCCTTGAAAATCTTACCGACCATTCTACTCTGTCTTACACGGTCACTACAAGTCAGAACTCATGCAACCGCAACAGGTTTGTTTTTTTTTTGGTTTATCACCACCACCCGCCAACTGCGGGACTGCGCAGAAATGACCCAGAAGGAATCTACAGCGCTGGGGACACAGGTGGAGGCTGTTTATTATACACTGAGGTCAGCTGGAGGGATGAGGTTCACAGGCTGTGAGGCGCCCAGATGCCGGTTCAACCCCAGGGATCCCCGCTTCTCCTCTGTCCTCCAGTAGGTCTTCTCATGCTGCCAGGGTGTTTATACAGTCCCGCTGGGGCTCAGGACAGAAGGCCACCAGGAGCGTAGCTCCAGCTGCGACAGTCAAAAGCCACCAAAGCGCCCAGGCAGATGAGGACCAGGCCGGCCAGCCCCAATCGGACGAGGTTCCCCCTGGTGTAGTCCGAGGGTAAAGCGCCTAGGGGCCAAGCAGAGGGAGAGAGACCATCAGCGTGCGGTCCCCGCAGTCCCAGTCCCACCGTCTAGGTCTTCAGCCCCCGTGGTGGACCTAGGGGCCTCACTCTCCAGTGTCAAAGCAGGGGCAGGGCAGAGGATAAAACCGGGGATCGTACACTGCCGGGTCTGAAAAGGAAAGGGGCAGAGCCAGAACTCTCGGGTTCGAGACAAGAGGTGGGACAGCAGCACTCCAGGGGTCTGCGGGACGAGGGACAAGGGGCCAGGGCTGCCGGGTCCGAGGGCGGAGGGGCTGGGCGCGGGTCCGCGGGGCCTCACCCTCCCAGCTAACGACCAGTGGCTCGCTGCGCTGCGACAGCACGTAGGGCGCGGAGGGCGTGTGGTAGTAGCAGCTGTAGGTTCCGGGGGCGCTGGCGGCGGGCAGCGGGAAGTCGGCCCAGGGTCGCGCCGAGTCGCGGTACTGCAGCGGCGCCGCCTCGCCGACGCGGTACAGCGCGAAGCTCATGCCGCCCACGCGGCCGGCGCAGCGGAGGGTCACGTTCGCGCCGCGCGCCACCACCGGCCCGGGCAGCGCCACCAGCGACGGCGGCGGCAGCACTGCTGCGGGGAGGACGCGAGGGGAGCGTGAGCGCAGGTGGGCGCCGGTTCTTTCTTCCCCCTACCCCTCCTCATCCTCCATGCTCCCCTCATCCTCCTGTTCCACGTCCCCTCCTTTTCTGTCGGCTCCTTTCTCCAAGTCTCTGCCTCTCACCTTCGCTGAGTCTCCCTTGGTTTTTCCATCTCCATTTCTGTCTCCCCCCTTTGTGCATCTGTGTTCCCATCTCTCTCAGTCTCTTTGCCACCAGGTGTGCCTCTGTTGTATCCCTGTCTCTTTCCTTGCAAGACCTCATCTGTGCCTCACTGAATTCTTTCTCCGTGCTTCTCTGTTGAGTCTCTCTGGGGTTCAGATGCCTGTCTCTCGTTCTGACTCTTTCTCACTGCGTTTCTCCCAAAGTTTCTCAGACTACATACTGTTAACATCTGGCGTTGAATAATTCTCTGTCAAAGCGGAAGGTCGGCCCATGCACCACCGAATGCTTAGCAGCATCCCTCGTCTCTACCCACTAGATGCCGGTAGCACACCCTCCCCCAAGTTGGGACAACCAAAACTGTCTGCAGGCATTGCCAAATGGTACCTAATCCTCTGCCGTTGAGTCTATTCCGACTCCTAGCAACAGTTTAGAACAGCGTGGAACTTCCCCACAGAGTTTCCAAGGCTGTCATCTTCACGGAAGAAACCCTGGTGGCATAGTGGTTAACTGCTGCCTCTGCTAACCGAAAACTTGCCAGTTCGAATCCTCCAGGCGCTCCTTGGAAACTCTATGGGGTAGTTCTGCTCTGTCCTATTGCGCCTCTGTGAGTTCGAATTTACTCGACAGCAGTGGATAATCTTTGTGGAAACAGATTGCCAGGTCTTTCAGCCACAGGAGTGGCTGGTGTGTTCAGTGGAGCTGAGAGCTTGTCCCCTATGCTGTCAGAACTCTTCGAATGTTACTTAAGAGGGGGAAAACTTACCACCGGCTCATCCCCCCATTATGGGGGTACAGTATAGAACCACTGTTTCATAGGATATTTCTCTATGTCTGAACGTCACTGTTTCTCTGAAAATGACCCTCTGTCTCTCCTGCTGTCAAGTTACTTCCAGCTCATAGCGACCCCGACTCCGTGTGTGATGCAGTGGAACTGAGCTCCATAGGGTTTTCTTGGCTGCCTTTTTTTTTTTTTTCCAGATGAAAGCATATTTGTTATTCCTTCCATACCTATGAACAGTTTGGTGATGCTGATCTGAGCTGGGGGTATTGAAGGCTTAGGAAGTGTTTAAAATTTAAATCATTTTTGGCTACCACTTTTACAGAAGCAGTTTGCAGACCTTCCTTCTGCGGTGCCACTGGGTGGGTTTGAAATACCCACTTTCCACCAGCAGCTCAGTACAAACCGATTGTGCCACTCAAAGATGCTTCCTTCTCTCCTCTGTTAGCTCTTTCACTCTGCACCATTGCATAAGCTTGCCCTGCTCCCTTTCTCTCCCTTCTGTATCTCTTTGCTTCTTTTCCCCCTGTGTCTCTGTGGATCTATTTATATGCTTCTCTCTGCCTCTCTCCGTGTATTTCTCTGTCCCTTCTTCCCATATGTCTTTGGTTTTTGTAAATCAATCAGTGTCTATCTGTAGCTCTGCATATATCTCCCTTTCTCTCCCTCCCTGTATTTGCTGTTCCCTTTCTCCATGCATCTATTTCTGTAAATCATTCTTGGTCTCTCTAAATAGATGGATGTATTTCCTCTGCCTGTCTTTCCTTGTATCTCCCTGTCCATCTTCTCTCCCCCATCACACCACCCCTGTGCCCTTTCACCTCTCTGCCACCCATTACCGGGACCTCACCTGTCACCAGCAGTTCCAGGGCATCACTGGGTAGGGACCAGACCCCCGGCGCCCAGCTTGGCCTCCTGTAGCAACAGTGGTAAATGCCCCCCTGGGCTTGGGTCACCTCCTCCAGGAAGAACTCCGCCAACTCCGCAGCCACATCCCGAAACATCACCGGAGTGATCTCTCCAGCCTTGAAGAGTGCGAACCTCCAGGAGGGTTGGGGAGCTTGGCACCTCAAGGTCACGTTGACCCCCGGAGTCACAACTGCACCTGGCTGAGCCTCCAGCCATGGCTTGGGATATGAGGCTGGGGGGACTGAATAGACGGGGTGCCTGGGTCCTTGGGCTTCCTGGGAACTCGGGGAGATGAAGGGGGAGGTGGGGAAGGAGAAGTCATCTGGAGCTATCACTAATCCTTTCCAAGCCTCAGTTCCTTATTTCTAAAATGGAGATGGAACTGAACTACAATTTCAGCTTCTCAAAACTTGCTGCAAATGAAAGGAGCAGGATACAAAATACAAGCACAAACTCCTGTGCTTTATTGCCTAGTGGTCAAACTACAGGTCGGGCCCCAGAAATCCATAATTTTGTATATCATTCCTGAATATTCACAACATATATAACGTATTTCAGTAGCACAATTTGCTACCTATTTGGAAGGAAGAATGCCAGATCCTTACCTCAAACCATTTCCCAAACAAATTATAAATGAGTTAAAGACCTAAATATATATATAAACCCACAGAAGTATTAGAAGAAAATATGGAGAATATATTTTGTCTTAGAGTAGGTAAGATCTTTTTAAAATACAAAATGAAAAATTCATGAGGGAAAAGATTAATAAATTTAATCACATTGGCAGAAATTCTTTACTCTTAAACCACATAAATTAAGAATATAGGTAGCTGGACAAAAAGAATAAATAGGAAATTCAGAGAAGAGGAAGCATAATTGAACAAAACACATATGAGGAGAAAAAATTACTCAAACTTAGTGGTAACCATAAAATAAAAAGGGAAATAAAACAGCAATAAAATATTTTACCAATCAAGTTGTCAAAAATTAAAGCAATGGTTAATGCTCTGTTTGGGTGATGATGAAGTGAAATGAGCACTCGAGTGCACTTGATAGGAGTCCTTCGAAAAGCCAATTTGTCAGTTTCTATCAAGATACACAAACAATGACACAACAATTCCATCGCTCCAGCCTGGACAAATGCACACACATGTGCACAAGGAAATCATACCAAAGCACTCATTGCACACTGGTCATAAAGGTGAAAATTTGGAAACAACTTAAGTATACACCATGAGTGGAATGGTCGTATCAACCAGAACCCAGCCATTCACTGGCAGTTGTTTTTAAAAAAAGGTTGGGATAGCTGTGTTGTTGCTGGGTGCCATCAGGTCAACTTTTGATTCATAGCAACCCCATGTGACAGAATAGAACTGCCTCATAGGTTTCCTAGGCTGTAACCTTATGGAAGCAGATTACCAGGTCTTCTCCTCCATGGAGTTGCTGGGTGGGTTTGAACTGTCAGCCTTTCAGTTAGCAGTCAGTCGCTTAAAGATTGTGTCTCCAGGACCTCCTGAGCTAGCTATAGTGACATGGAAACATCTTCAAGGGATATTACAAAGTGAAAAGTGTAAGCTGTAAATTAGAATGTGTGTGGAACATCATTTTCCCTTTAACAAAAAATGCATAAAGGGAGAATATAAGGACACATGTGTGTGAATGCATGGAAATTTTTCATAACGATTCAGAAGATTGTTTAGGAAAAAATGGGAAAGGGAGAAGAGGGAAGCTGTTACTTCTCTCTTTATGCCCTTTGGTAATAACTAAATTTTAAAACCATGACTACATGTTAAGCTTATCCTTTAAAAATTAATTTAAAACAGATTGATAACTAAAGTTTTAATCATTCTCCAGGTGATTCTTATTTAAGATCAGGATATAATGGGAAAAGATTTGAGAGAAAGGAGAAGTGTCTCCCATCCAAACTTCAGAAAACCTGGGAAGAAACCCAGAACTATCTCAGGGAGAGACACCCCACTTTGGTGGAAAAGGGGTTGTAAATGGGGGAAGCTGGGAGAATAGCTGGAATTGTATTAGCACCTATATCTTGAGCCCTACATTATTACATCATTGCAGCAGCTGATTTACAGAGAAAAAAGGAGTCTTGGCAAGTGGTGGTTTACTGAAGGCAATGTAATGAATATGACAGTGTAATCGGTGGAATAAAAAAAAAATCGTTGCCAGTGGGTTGGTTCTGCCTCCTAATGACCGTGTGAGGACAGAGTAGAACTGCCCGATAGGGTTTCTAAGGCTGCAATCTTGACAGCTGCAGACTGGCTCGTCTTTCTCCTGTGCTGTGGTTGGTAGCTTTGAACCACCAGCCTTTCGGTTAGTAGCTGAGTGCTTTAATCCCTGTGCAACCAGGGCCCCAATAGATAAAATAGTGTCTCCAAAAAAACTGGCCATCTAAAACTTGAATAGGCTCTCTGTAGAGCTAATCAAGTTAAGACGAGATCATACTGAATTAGGGCAAGTGCTAAATCCGATTATGACTACTGTTTTTATAAGCAAAGAGAAATGTAGAGACGGAAACAGATACACGTGGGAAAGGTGGCCATGTGAAGATAGGGGCAGAGACTGGAGTGATGGATCTGTAGAACCAAGGACTATGGTCAACCACCAGAAACTAGGAGAGAAGTGTAGAAGAGCTCTTCCTCTAGAGCTTTAGAGTGAGTTAGGAATCTTGATCTTGGATTCCAGTTTCCAGAATCATTGTTTTAAGTCACCCAGTTGTGACATTTTGTTATAGTAGCCTTGGGAAATTGATACAGATGGTCAAACTGTCCCCTCTTCCCTTAGGACCCAGGAGTCCAGCCTCTAGCCTAGTTCTAGCCTAGTTCTCTCTTAGGGGCTTGGGAACCTAAAACTCTACCTCTGTCTCCCGATCAGCGATCTGGGAGTTCAGGCCCTCAGCCTACTACTCTTCCAGGACCCAGCAGTCTAGACCCCCAGCCCCCACCTCCGTCAGAGCCAGGAGTCCAGATCCCTAGCCCTGCATTCAGATGCAGAGAATCCTCTCAGCCTCCTTTTCTTCTAGGGACTCAGGTTCCAACTTAGGACTATTTAGCACCAAAGTTCATCATCTTGACCATAATGTCATAACAATCACTATAGGGATCAAAGAAAAGAGAAAGGGAGGGATACAGAAAGAGAAGGAGAGAAGGAAGAAAGCCAGGAAAGTAGAAAGTCTGGTATAGGGTTGGGCACAGAATAAACCTGAGTAGTTGGTAATGAGGTGTCAAGGAGGATGGCTGGGGGATGTTACTCACCAGGTGAAGTGTTGTCTGTGTGACACTCAGGCCCTGTGGAAGGTGGAACTTGTCATTAGGTGCTGTTGAGTCACTTCTGACTCACAGTTGTCTTGGCTATAATCTTTATGGAAGCAGACCACCAGATCTTTCTGCTTTCAGACAGCAGTTGGCTGTTTAACCCTTGAGCCGTTAGGTCTCCTTGGAGAGTGTTGGCACTATCAAACCTCTAGACTGCTGTCAGCCACATCTGTACCGGAGCCCAGGAATTGAGTCCTCAGCCCTTCTTTCCTTTGGGAAAAAGGAATCCTGCCTCTACTTCTTCTCTGGGTAGCCAGGAATCCCATCCCCACTGACTTAAGAGGCCAGGAATCTTGGCTCAGCCTTCTCTTGCCTCTGTATCCAAGAGCTCAGGCCCTGGGGCCCTACCTTTTCCGGCACAACTGAGCTCGCAGTTCTCATCCCTGAGGTTCAGGAGCAGAGAGGCCCCCAAACTATTTCTATCTTAAGGGCTTGGGAATCTAAGACTCCACCTCTCTCATCCCCCGGTGATCTGAGAGTCCAGGCCAATCTGTCTTCTACTGCCCTAGGACCCAGGAGTTTAAACTCCTCCCTCCCCAGCCTCCTCTTCCCTCAGACCCAGGAATTCAGATCTCTAGTCCCATCACAAGATCCAGAGAATCCTACTCCCAATTCCCTCCTCTTTCAAAGATCCAGGAATTTCAGACTCCCGGCTCCTCCTGTTTTAGAATATAGAAGTCAGGGAACCAAGTCTGTCCCTTCTTTGTAGCATAGAATTCCAACCCCCCAGCTAGTGCTGTCTGGTAACCCTACATCTGCCTGTTGGGAGACTCATTAGTTCAGTCCCTTGGCCCCTCCTCCAGGGTCTCTGGGTCCTGAGAGCCTGTCTCCCTGATCCCCAGCCCAGCCTGGGACCCAGGGAGAAGGGTTGCTCACAGAGGGCCAGCAGCAGGAAGAGCAGCCCCAGGACCATGGTGGGCAGAGCTGGATGCAAGCTGGAGTTGTGCCCTCTCCCCTTTCAGGAATAAGGTGACACCATAAAGCCAGAGGCAAAGCCCTGTATAGGGAAGGATGGAAGGAGCTGAAAGCCCCACCCACAGCGGCTGTGTCACCACCCCATGGTGCTGTGGAAAAAGTTGTGGGAGGAGGCATTCCTAACCAGCTGTGTGCATTAATTTAATTTTTTTTTTTTTTTTTATGCAGTACTCATTCCTTTGCAGACTCTGTGCTGCTTAATGCCAGTGGTACAGAGAGGAATCAGACCCCCTCAAGCAGCTCCCAGTCTAGAGGAAAGACACACTGGGGGAAAAAATCATTAAAAAAAAAAAGGGGGTGTAACCCGGGTGGTTCCAGGCTACACTTGCTAAATGTTTTGATCAAGGACCCAACAGGTGGATCTTGGTCAAAAGGAGGAAAAGCGTGGAAGAAAATTTCAGATTTATGTAGAAACCCAATTTATTGGATCCAATGAGACTGGAAGAATCCCCAGATCTAATTCTGGGAAATAACCTTTAAACCTAGGACTGAAGCTATCCTGTGAAGTCATTGCTGAACTAAACAACAGTTTAGCCCAATTTATAAAGAATATTTGTCTTGAGTATGTTGTCGTTATGTGCCATTGAGTTGCTTTCGACACATAGTGACTTTAAGTACAACAGAATGAAACACTGCCTGGTCCTGCACAATATTCTTAATTGTTGCTATGTTTGAGCCTGTTGTTTCAGCTAGTGTGGCAATCCATCTTGTTGAGGGTCTTTCTGTTTTTTCACTGACCTCTACTTTACCAAGAACGACATAATTCAATAGTGTCTTCATTCTCTAGTGTTGTTGTAACAGAAATGCCACAAATAATTTAAACAAACAGTTTTTTTTTTTTCTTGCAGTCTGGGAGGTTACAAGTCAGAATTCACAGTGCCAGCCCCAGGGGAAGGGTTTCTTTCTCTGTCATTTCCAGGGCAATATCCTTGTCATCAATGTTTCCCTTGTCTAGGAGTGTCTCAGCACAGGAACTTCAGGTCCAAAGGATGTGCTCTGCTCCCAGCTTTTCTTCCTTAGTGGTATGAGGTACCTGTGCTGAGAATCTCCTAGGTCTTTTGCAGTACACTTGCCCAGTGCAATAATACATCATTTGACTTTTTGACTGTTGCTTCCATGGATGCTGATTGTGTATCCAACTAAAATGAAATCCTTGACAACTTCAATCTTTCCTCTGTTTATCATGATGTTGCTTATTGGTCCAGTTCACGCAGACTTTTGTATTTTTTATGATGAGATGTCATATGCACCAAAAGCTATATGTAGTCCTTGATCTTCATCCGTAAGTGCTTCAAGTCCTCTTTCAGGAAGCAAGGTTGTGTCATCTGTATATCACAGATTGTTAAGGTATCTTCTACCAGTCCCAATGCTGTGTTCTTCTGCATATAATCCAGCTTCTTGTATTATCTGTTCAACACACATATCGAATAAGCATCCTTTGAGCACAGTGCTCTTTTAAATAATCACCTCTGTGAGCTTCATCTGAAAACAGTTTATCTAAAGCAAAGGTGAGAACTTTAATGGGCAGGGAGTCTAAATTAATGGTGATAAAACAATGCGGGTAGAGATAAAACAATGTGAAGTATGTGACCAAAGTTATTTAATTGTTCATGCAGAAATTGTGAATAGTTGTTTGGTTGTGTATGTTGTCACCAAAAATTTATATGTATGGATGGTATTTTATTCAGCTAGTTCTGCTCTAACAGAAATACCACAGAATGGATGGCTTTAACAAAGGAAAGTTTATTCTTACACCGTCTGGTAGGCTACAAGTCCAAATTCAGGATGTCCACTCCAGGGGAAGGCTTTCCCCCTCAAGGGCTCTGGAGGGAAGTCTGGTATTACATCAGTCTTTGTCCAGGGAGCATCTTGGTGCAGGAACCTCAGGTCTGAAGGACACGCTCTTCTCGCGGTGCTGCTTTCTTGATGGTGTGAGGTTCCCAACTCTCTGCTTGCTTCCCCTTCCTTTCATCTCTTGTAGGACAAAAGGATTAAGGGTAGTGCAAGCCATACTGCAGGGAAACTCCCTTTACACTGGAGCAGGGAGGTGATCTTATGAAGGGATTTAATCCTTTAACATACAGCATAGAAAAATCACAGAAAGGAGGACAATGATACAATATTGGGAATCATGGCCCAGCCACATGGCCACACACACTTCTAGGGGGACACAATTCAATCCATGACATACGGTGTGATATAAGCTTTAATGAGGGCAGGAGGAAGGGTTGCACAAGACAGCGTTAAAGCCCACAGATGGCCCCTAACCTGTCTGGGGTGAGGGCTAGCACTTCTCAGACAAGACTGTTTAGAGCTGGCATCTAAATAACAAGTAGGCCCTTCATTCGACTGCTTCCAGCCTCCGTTTTTCCATCTGTAAAATGATCTTCCATAAGGCAGCTGTTAAAGGAGGATTCTATGATTTTGTCTTAGATGGGCTGCAACAGGAGGACTAGAAGTTACCCCTCAAAGAGACTCCAAGGCTAAGAAGAGCCTAAAGGCACTATCTAGCAATCAACAGCACACCTTGCAGCTGTGCAAAGACGAGGCTGCACTTAAGCCTGGAGCGTTCTCTCTCCTCCCGCCGCTACCCAAAAATACATGCTGTCGAGCAGTCCATTCCAACTCACACAGATCCTATAGGACAGACAGAACTGCCCCCGCAGAGTTTACAAAGAGCGCTTGGTGAATTCCAAATACTGACTTCCAGCGGGCAGAAGCAGCGCTGGAAGACTGCATCTCAGGGAAGATACATCCCAGGCCAGGGCGCAAGCGCGAACTCAGGCGGGGCCCGGACCACAACTCCCAGAGTACTCTGCGTCCTAGCCTGCCAGCGAGACCAACATGGCGGCGAGTAAGTTGGGGGGTACCGGCGCGCCGGGCTCGGGTTTATTCCAAGACCCCCTCCCCGGACCGAGCCCGGGAGAAGGCGTGTGGGATCACCCTTGGAGACGGTGCGGTTGGGTCCATGGGGGACGCCGATGTCACGAAGGGGAGATTACGAAGGAGCCCCTCGGGTGGGGGTGGCACAAGGGGGTTAGAGGTCATCGAAGGCCGCCTCTTTAGGGGTGACCCTCTTCGCCCACCCCTGCAGGACTCACTGCCTTCCTCAAGAATGCCTGGGGAAAGGAGCCGGTGCTGGTCGTGTCCTTCGCCATCGCGGGCCTCGGTGCGTGAGTGCCCCAGGCGCGAACTTGTATCACCCACCCCACCCCCCCCGGAACCGGCGTTCTACCTTTACTCTTAAGACCCCATAGCCCACCTCCAGTGTCCCATCTTTACCCCCCAAATCATATACCCTGCCCCGCTGACATCTGCTCGTCACCCACTAGCGTTCTGTCTGTATCCCCAAGGCTCCATCAGTCCTTAACATTCTATGCCCTCACCAGTGTACCCGCACCCGACGACCTTCCATCGACGACCCTCGTCCCAAACTTGACAACCCCTCCATTCTCAGGAACTCGTTTCCTCAAGAATATTGTTTAAGTCCTTCACCCTCCCATCCCCCAAGTTCACCGTAGGTACTCAAGAGGTTCCTTATCTACGTGAAGGAGGTTCTTACCCTTGCTGTACATTAAAAACACTTAAACCAAGCCCTTTGCCCTGGAGTCAATTCTGACTTTTAGCAACCCTATAGGACAGAGTAGAATTGCCCCGGAGCCCTCTGCCTTTCACCTCTACATCCTGTATTGAGTTGGCTGCATGGAAGTGGAGCAAGGGGACCTGTATTTTGTGAAAATGCCCCAGCCATGCTAATATGCCGCCCTGACCGAGGGCCTGTGCTCCAGAACAAGGTTCTTTAGGCTTCTACCTGCGTTGGAATCACTAGAAGGGTGAGGGAGGGGGCCTTCTTAAAATGCAGGTTTTGATTCAGTAGGCCTGAGGTGGAGCATAGGATTCTGCATTTCTGAGTTTGCAGGCATTGGCCATAAGCAAAAAAAACCAAACTCACTGCTGTGGATTCCAGTTCATACCAACCCCACCTGACAAGAGGGTTTCCAAGGGCTGTAATCTTTAAGGAAGTAAACTGTTAATATCTTGCTCCTGCAGAACGTTGGTGGATTCCAATCACTGACCTGTCATTTCTCAGGGGAGCATTGAACCACTTGGCCTCTAGGGTTCCCTTGCACTGGCGATACAGTGCTACAAAGACAACACTGGATGAAGTTCTAGAGCTGGGTTGTCCAATCAGTAGGGCACCCAGGAGCCACACTTGGCCACTGAGTGTTTGAAATGGGATGGTATGAACTGAAATGGGCTGTGTGTGGGACACACACTGACTTTTGACGCCTTATTGTGACCAGGAGCTGTGGTGGCTCAATAGTTAAAATACTCAGCTGCTAACTGAAAGGTTGGTAGCTGAACTCAGCTGCTTCTTGCAGAGGAGGGCCTAATGATCTGCTTCCATACAGATGACAGCCTGGGAAACCCTATAGGGGCAGTTCTATACTGTTTCATAGGGTTGCTGAGTCAGAACTGACTTGATGACACCCCACATGATGAAAAGAATGTAAAGATAAAAAGATAAAAAGAATGTATGATAAAAAGAATGTAAAATACTAATTTTTTATATTGGTTACATATTAAGATGATGTTTTGGATATATCAAGTTAAATATATTTTTTAAACTAACTTCATCTGTATCTTTATTTTTAATACGACTTACTAAAACACAGAAACCCTGGTGGCATAGTGGGTTAAGTGCTACGTCTGCTAACCAAAAAGGTCAGCAGTTCAAATCCACAAGGTGGTCCTTGGAAACTCTATAGGGCAATTCTCTGACCTCTGGGGTTGCTATGAGTTGGACCCGACTTGATGGCAGTAGATTTTTTTAAGGTTTAAAAAAAAAAACACTGCTGAGTCGATGTTGACTCATAGCGACTCCATAGGACAGAGTAGAACTGCCCCATAGTTTCCAAGGAGCACCTAGTGTATTCAAACTGCTGACCTCTTCGTTAGTAGCCATAGCATTTAACCACTACACCACTAGGGTTTCCTAATGTGACGTACTAGGAAATACAAAATTACTTATGTGACGTAGCGTAATTTTTCTGTCCAGCAGCACTGGCTTAGAACATTCTTGTTATACACCCCAACCCTCAAAGACTCCAGCTTCCACTCTAGTCTGTACCTCCTCGGTGACTGTTCCTTGTACACTGTTCCCCCTCTCCCCATTAGCAACAGTTTGTCATTCCTCCAGAATGTTCTCAAGACACCTCCCTTCAGGGATGCTCCACGAACACCCCTACACCTAGAAGTACTCCATGACCACATATTTTCTCTTTGCTCTGCCCTCTAAGGCTGTTGTATTTGTGCTTAGCTTCCACCCCATCTCCTAAATGGGGACACCCAAGGTGCCCTGCAGGGACCTGCTGGACCTCCTTACCCCCTAATCCCCCTTCCTTTGCTAAAATTCAGTGTCTGCCCCCATGTCCCTACCCCTCTGTCCCAGTGCCACCTCCCCCTGGACCTTACCCAGTGTCTCTCCACAGCCATAATTCTGCCCCCATTGAGCCCCTATACCAAGTATGCCAGCTGGATCAACCAGGCCACCCCCTACAACTACCCAGGTGAGTGGGAGCTAGCTAGGGCTCTCTAGGACAGGCCTGGCTTCCCTGTGCTGGGGGAGGGCTAAGAAGGGTGGGTCTTTCCTCAGCACCCACACAGGGCAGTTCTGGTTGGTCCCACGTGGCCTCTGTGAGTGGGAATTGACAGTAATGGGTTTGGGTTTTTTTTTTTCCCTAAATTGAGATGTAATTCATAGACCATAATGTTAATCTTGTCTGTTTATGTGCTTTGAGTTTTTGTCTTTCTGAGTTGCTACTCTTCTCTGAAGGAGCCCTGATGGCACAAGGTTAAGTACCTGGCTGCCAGCTGAAAGGTCAGCAGTTCAAACCTGCCTGTGGGCTCTCCAGAAGAAAAAGTCTGGTGATCTGCTCCCATAAAGTCAAGAAAACACTGCCGGGCAGTTCTGTTCTGTCGTAGGTTGTCAATGAGTTGGAATTGACTTTACCACCATCCAACAATATATCCCTCTCTGGGTTCCCATCCCTGCCACTCTCTGGAATTTTATCTTTCTGGGTGTCCATTTTTCCAGGTCTCTGTCTCCTCTCTGGTTTCCCATTTATCTCTAGGTGTCTGTATCCCAGCTGCTGTCTGCGTCTCTGCATCCCTGCTTCACTGTCTCCTCTACCTTCCTTTCTCTTGCCCTCAGGGTTCCATTTCTTTCTCTGAAGGTAGGATAATAGGCCAACACTGGAGCTGTGCTGGTCTCAATAGCCCACCTTCCTGTCCCACAGTGCCCCTCCGAGATGATGGGAACATGCCCGATGTGCCCAGCCACCCCCAGGACCCCCAAGGCCCCAGCTTGGAATGGCTGAAGAAATTGTGAGCCTCTCCACAATGGCTCCCCTGCAACCCCAAATAAAACCTGAAAACTAGCCCCAGACTCAGAGTGTGTATGTGATCGAAGGCAGGGCAGCAGACAGTCGCCGCACAAGTGTGGGGGTCAGTTTATTGGTGCTGGTTCACTCGAAGGGGGGGCTGGCCAGGGTGGGGTAGGGTAGTAGTTTGTCTGGCCCCCGAGACACCCAACTTGAATCCAGGGCCTCATCCGCTTCGAAGCTAAAGTCTTCCTCCACTTTGATCTGGAGAGGTGAAGAACAGGATGTGAGTGGGCCTGGAGTCCAGTGAGCACCCACCAGCCTCCTGGTCTTACAGACAACTTTGCCTCCAGAACCTCAGGGGCAACCCCAATATCCCTGGGTCCAAATTTGCGTCAGCTAACCCCAGCTCCCAGCTCTCCATGCCCGGTTTTCTCTGTTCCTTCCTCCTCCACTGCTAACCTGTTCCGGGTTGTCTTCTTTCTCTCCAGCTTTGCCTCCTTTTCTATAGATCACCTGACTTTTGCTAACTCTTCCTCTGCCCAGCTCCAGACCGTCTCCAGCCCTTTCTGCTTCCCAGGATGTCCTGCTCTCCCAAGCCCTGGGCCTGTACTCCTCTTGCCCCTCCCCCCACCTGCACTGGAACCAGCTCTGGGGTCAGTGCACTTCCTGCTCCCCGACGTCCACCCCGGGGAACCCGCTGCCTCTTGAGCCCACTAGGTCCCTCCCCAGCAGCTGAGCTGCTGGACTCGGGGTGTACCGGCGTCCTTCTGAGTGGGGACAGTCCCTCTTTCTCTGGAGGTTCATTCTCAGCATTGCCTGGGGTGGGGACATCAGTGCCCTGGCTGCCTTCGTCCTGGTGGGGAGAAGGGACAGTGGGTGGAAATGGAGTTTTGGCTGCTCACAGTTCCCTGGCCTGCTCAAAAGAGGCCCCGCGCCCTCACCTCCAGCACAATGGTGAACTGGCTGGCCCGGTAGTCATCCCCGTAGGAATCCAGTACCCGCATGAGGAACCTGTGGGGGAGAGAAGGGCCAGGAGAGTCACGTTAATAGACTGAACTGTATCCCCTGAAAGTACATGTTGTCTCTAACTCCTGACCTCTATACCTATGGAGCGAGGTTTGTTAGTTCAAGACTGTATCAATGCAAGGTGTGTTTCAAGCGATATAAAAAGAGCAGATTAGATACAGAAGCAAGCAGAGATGGGGGAAAACATGCCAAGCCACACAAAGATCACCCAGAAGTCAAGGACCTTCCCCCAGAGCTGACAGAAAGAAAGCCTTCCCCTAGAGCCAGCACCCTGGAGTCAGACTTCTAGTGTCCTAGACTCTGAGAAAATAAATTTGTTTTCTAAAGCCACCCACCTCCACTTGTCTGTCAGTTTGTCATACTGTGGGGGCTTGCATGCTGCTTTAATGCTCAAAGCTATGCCACCAGTCTTCAGATACCAGCAGGGTCACTACCATGGATGGAATTGTGTCCCCCCAAAAATGGGTGTAGTGATGTGGCTGGGCCATGAGTCCCAGTATCTTGTGATTGTGCTCCATTTTGTGATTTTGCTGTGCTGTATGTTAAAGGATTAGGGTGCGGCTGTAAATCCCTTCATAGGATCACCTCCCTGCCCCACTGTAAAGGGAGTTTCCCTGGAGTACGGCTTGCAGCACCCTTAATCCTTTCATCTCAGAAGAGATAAAGGGAAAGGGAAGCAAGCAGAGACTTGGGAACCTCACAGGATCAAGCAAGCGGCACCGGGAGAAGAGCGCGTCCTTCAGACCGGAGGTTCCCGCGCCAGGATGCTTGCTGGACAAAGAATGATGTAATACCAGGCTTTCCTCCAGAACCGACAAGGGGAAAACCTTCCCCTGGAGTGGACATCCTGAATTTGGACTTGTAGCTTACTGGACTGTGTAAGAATAAACTTTCCTTTGTTAAAACCATCCACTCTGTGGTATTTCTGTTAGAGCAGCACTAGCTGACTAAAATGGTCACCCACAGTGGACAGGTTTCAGCTGAGCTTCTAGACTAAGACAGACTGGGAAGAAGGACCTGGCAGTTTACTTCTGAAAAGAATTAGCCAGTGGAAACCTTGTGAATAGCAGCCAAACACTATCAGTTACAGTGCTAGAAAATGAGCCGACTGGTGCCTTCTTTTCTTTGTCCCCTCCCTGCTTCTAAAAGTCTTTTCTTTCAGTGCTAATTACAGCGACCTGGTGGCAGAGTGGTTAAGTGCTTTGTTGCTAACCAAAAGGTCCGCACTTCGAACCCACCAGCTGATCCACAAGAGAAGAGGTGGCAATTTACAGCCTAGATTACAGTCTAGGAAACCCTATGAGGCAGTTCTGCTATCCCATAGGGTTGCTATAAATCAGAATTGACAGCAAAGGGTTTTGATTTGTTTTGGTAGAACCAAGGTTAAGTTCGAGCTTGCTAACTGAAAGGTTGGTGGTTTGAATCCACCCAGTAGCTCCAGAGGACAAAGTTATGGCAATCTGCTCCCATGGAGATTACAGCCGAGACATTCTAAGGGCAGTCATGGGGGGTTGCTATGAATTGCAGTTTGACCGGAGAGCATGTAATCAGTACTAACTGATCAACTGAGCTGGAGAGAGAGCTCTAAACACTGAATGAAGGTAGCAGTTACATCTGGGAAAAAAACAAAGGTCACTGTGCTCAGGGGACTCAAGATCTTCAGCAATTAAAAAATCAGCCAAACACACTAGATAAGAGTGAAGGAAGGCAGGTGGATTATACCTAGAGAAGGGACTGGAACTTCAGAACACTAAGAGGAAGAAGCCTCACTGGTCAGGTGTTATGAATTGTGTCCCCCCAAAATATGTGTCATCTTGACTAGGCCATGAATCTGAGGACCATGTTGTGATCTCGTGTCAGGGGCAGTGCTGTTAATAATGCATGGTTCAATATAGAGGATTAGGTTGTATCTTGAGACAATCTCTTTTGAGATATAAAACAATCCAGCAGAGAAGGGAGGGACCTCATGCTAGCAAGAAAGCAGCACTGAAGAGTGCATCTTATCCTTTGGACCCAGGGTCCCTGTGCTGAGAAGCACTTAGATCGGGGGAGGTTGACAACAAGGACCTTGCTCCAGAATTGACAGAGAGAAAGCCTTTCCCTGGAGCTGGCACCCTGAACTTGGATTCTAGTCTTCTAGGACTGTGAGAGAATCACTTTCTGTTTGTTAAAGTTAACTACTTAAACAATATTTTTGTTATTGTGCACTTGATAACTAAAGTAGCAGGTAAGGCTTCATCTCACTGAAGGATGGAACAACATTTCTGGCAGAACGAATAGATGTGCAAATGCCCTGGGGTGGGCACATGCCTGATGTATTCTAGCTAGAGCAAGGTGGCCAGTTGTGGTGCAATGGAACACTTTTGTGTGGCCTTTCTCACCATGGTTTTGCAACTGACTTGGATGGGATTGCAAATAAGGTTAATTGTGGCCCACCAAGAGGATTGGTCAGTTTTACCATCCTGCAGGCTTAAAATGAGCCATCCCGAGGCAGGAAAGAGGACTCCAACACCATCAAGGAAGGGCAGCCAAGAGCAAATCCCTGTGCTAAGAAACTCCTGGAACCAGGAGACTGACAGAGCTGTAACACTGAAGACAGTGGCAGAGAAACAGCCACAGGAGAGACCAGCAGGAGACGGTGCAGTGAGCTTCCCGGTCCACGGAGCAAGAATGCTGAGTGCGTTTGGGCCATGGTCACTGGGCAGAGTGGGGTGCCTCTGCGCATTTAGTGGCAGAGCTAAAAGACTTGAGAACACTTGCCTGAGGCTAGAGAGGGCTGGAGAGGCAGGACCATGACCAGGGCTGGGAAGCTGTCCTAAGGGAAGAAATGGATCCAGAGCCTTCCTGAGCCTGAATTGTAACCCCTTACTTCCCTAATAAACTCCATCATGGTGAGTAATGTCTGGAGTTCTGTGTGGCCACTGCAATGAGTCGTCGAACCCAGCAGAGAAGTAGAGTGCCCTGTGAGGGATGTTCGGTGTCAGGATTGGTAAAGACAGCAGAGAAAGGAGATTATGTCTGACCTCCATCTAATGGGAGTCAGCCTTAGGCTGTTGATCTTGATTCTCCTTCCCCCTGGTGAAGTTAGAGGTTAAACTCTGCCCCCCACACCATTTTTACACCAGTGTAATGGACCATGTGATGTAGGGTCTTGTCAACAGTTGAAAAGATGCTGGGTCCAGTGGGAGCCACTGCAAGGCCTTGGGCAGATGAGGAGTGAGTTGGCATGTATTACCTTTATAATTAGGAGTGTCTGACAGTAATCCAGGAAGGAGGTAACGACCTGTTACAGGTTGATTTGTGTCTCCCAAAAAGAGACATTGAAGTTCTGGCCCTTGTCCCTGTGTGGCCTTGCTTGAAAAGCATGTTTTTCTTTTGTTAGCAGTTAAACAAGTTCATACAGGAGTTGTGTGGGTTCTAATCCTAATCCTTTTTTTTTTTTAACATTGTGTTTAATGTGAAAATTTACATAGAAAATAAGGCTTCCACCTAACAATTTCTACACATGTTATTCAGAGATACTGGTTACATGTTCCACAGTGTGTCATCATTTTCATCCCTTCTGTTCTGGCTGTACTGTTTCCAATATTCCAGTTCCTCATACTCCAGCTTCCCTGACCCCTTACCGTCTCATCTTTGCCTCAGAGTACTTTTTGACCATTTGGCCTCATATGGATGGCTTTGTAAAGGAGCTCCTCGCTCACAGGTGATATTCTTTATTTTGTGAGCCAACCTGTTATTTTTGCTAAAAAGTGACATCAACAGGATAATTTTGGTGTAAGGTCTTAATTCTCTCTGAGTTGCGTCTTACGTAAGAGGAGAACAGATGTGGAAACAGACAGACACCATCTGCAAACAGAAGCATATGTATCTACAAGCAGCAAAGGAACACCCAAGGGTTACCAGCAGCCACCAGAAATGAGGGGAGGGGCACGTAGAGGATTCTCCCTCGGAGCCCCTCAGAAGGAACCAACACTGCTCATACACTGATTTGCACTTGTAGCCTCCAGAACCATGAAAGAATAAATTTATGTTATTTAAAGCGTCCCTCTTTGTGGTGATTTTGTTACTATAGCACCAGGAGACTCACATACTCTTCCTGTTGCCGTGTGCCGTCCGGCTGATTCCAACTCACAGTGACCCCATGTGACAGAGCAGGTCCACCCCATAGGGCTTCCTAGGCTAACATCTTCATGGAAGCAGACTGTCAGGTTCTCCCATGCAGCTGCCAGCTTGGCTCAGACCAACAACCTTCCTGTTAGCAGCTGAGCACTTAACTGTTCTGCCGCCACAGCTCCTTAACAACCCCCAGAAACAGGCTCAGAGAGGGGCTGTCGCTCACTCAGAGACACACAGCAAAAAAGTGCTTGCAACCAGGTCTGAGACACTAATGCCTGTGCTCCTCCCCTCTGGTATGCTTTCTGTTCAGAGAGCTTACCCACTCCACCCAGCCTTCCCCCAGTCAACCCCAGCCACCAGCACTCAGCTCCATCCTCTCCTCTGTGAGGCCTATGAGGCCAGGCAGATGGGGAAGATGATAGAGAGATGGCGAGTAATGGTGCATCAGTTTAGGGAACCCAAACAGACACGGAAGGGCTTACCTCCGTTCCTGCTGCAGTCTCCGTGTTATTCTCTGTACCTGATGGAGTCTATTCAAGACCCGCTCATTCACCTGTGAGGTGGAAAACAACACAAGTCAATGCCATTCCACTCACTGTCCCATTCATTTAATCACCTATCCACAAGCCCAGCCTTTCTGGCCTAGCTGAATCAATCTTTACCTGTTCATTTGTTTCCTCAACATATCTTATATGTCAGGCACCATGCAAGGCTCTTGGAACACTGTCTTCCGTAGGAGCTTCCCTGACAATCCAGATTGTGTCTTTGACGTCTCACATGCACCTCTCATGATCTCCATCAGACAAAGGCTCAAAGCCCAAGCTCTTCAAATCTCCCACAGCATGACACCCAGCAACCCTTCACTTCCTGTTCCTTCTGCCTCTTGAATCTCCCTTGGATTTTGGGTCCACTTTTCCCCTCCATCCCCATGGCCCCTGCGTCAGATTCCAATTCTCTCTCTCTTTTAATATCATCGTGGTAAAATAGTAACAAAACATTTGCCTTTTTAACCATCTGTCACTGTACGACTCAATGACATCAGCTACCTTCACCATGTTGTGCAACCATCACCACTCCCACATTCTCGTCTGAATCACTCCAGTCTAACTGCTCAGGTGAAAATGAGGATAGAGTGGTAAGCAAGGTCCAAGAACCCAAGGTCAAGAAGTTTAGATGTTTCTTCTTAATATTTTAGTGTGTTAATATGTAAAGGTTCCCACCCAGCAGTTTAGGTTCCCACTCAACAATTTCTACGCAGATTGTCAGTCACATTGGTTACATTCCTCACAATGTTTGAACATTCTCAATATTTCCATTCTGATTATCATGTTTCCATTCACCTCTTTCCCCATCCCCTTACCTTCTTGTCTTTATTTTAAAGTATGTAAATGTTTATATGCCCCAGTATGGATTATACCTCAACTTAAAGAAACAAAAATCCCTACAACTAGACCAATAAGCAACATCCTCATAAACGGAGAAAAGACTGAAGTTAAGATTTTCATTTTACTTGGATCCACAATCAACGCCCATGGAAGCAACAGTCAAAAAGTCTAACAATGTACTGCACTGAGCAAATCTGCTGCAAAAGACTGCTTTAAAATGTTAAAAAGCAAAGATGTCACTTTGAGGATTAAGGTGCAACTGACTTAACACACAGTAAGTTCAACTGCCTCACATCCATGCCAAAGCTGGACAAGGAAAAAAGACCAAAGAAAAACTGATGTGTGTGAATTACATTGTAAATAGTGAATATACTACGGACTGCCCAAAGAATGAACAAGTCTGTCTTGGAAGAAGTACAGTCAGAATATGAGGCTAGCAAAACCTTGTCTCATATACTTGCTGTCAGGTGGGGCCAGTCCCTTGAGATGCACATCATACTTGGTAAAGCAGGTCAGTAAAAAAGAGGACCTTCAATGAGATGGACTGACACAGTGTCTGCAACAATGGGCTCAGATATAGCAACAGTTATGAGTGATGACTAGACAGTGTTTTTGTTCTGTTGTACATGGGTCGACACAAGTTGGAACTGACTCAATGGCACTTAACAAAAACAACTGTTGACTTTTTGGTCTCATATAGATGATTTTTTAAAGGAGCATGGTACTTGCAAGTGATAGTCTTTATTTTGTGAGCCAATCTGTTATTTACCTAAAAGGTGACCTCATAGGCTAGTTTTTGGTTCCAAGTTTAAAGACTATCTAAGGGCAGTGGTCTCAAGGAGTAGCCAGTCTCAACCAGTCCAGTAAGTCTGGTTAGATTTTCTTTTTTTTAGAGTGAAACAGAATTATCAATAGCTTTCAAGCAGTAGATGAGTAGGATAATGTGTGGGTGTTTGAAACAAACACTCTCTGAAGCTGGTTTCCTAGAAGGGGAGAAGCCAGAAGCAACTTAGGTTGAGGCTCTGAGCTGGAGTACAAGTTGAGGGGAAAGAGAGGAAAGGACAGATCTAAGAACCAAAAAGGAAGTGACATTTGAGCCAAATCTTGGAATAAAAAGAAGTTTTTTAGACTGAATGCTAAATTTGAGAAGCTACCCTGAACTAACTCTCCATCAGGAATCTCCAGTAGAATATGCCTGTGCCTGCATGTTCTGAAGGGTAGCACTGTAATTAAAGAATGGGTGCAGGTTCAATCTGTCTAGCTTCAAATTCCAGCTCCAGCTGGACAAATGCTTTAGATCCTTTGAGCCTGTGGCAGTGGAGAGCAAGAGGGGCACTGTGAGACCTCAGAGACACAGGAGACAATCATCCGAGAGCCCTGCGTGGTGTTGAATAAGTGAATAATGAATGAATGGGTAAATGAAATCTGGAAGGAAGACTGGGCATCTGGACAGGTGGAGAGTGAGAGGAGGCAGTAATTCAGGCCAGGGATCCCCAAACTGGAGTGTGGGCACTCACCTACCTGCTCAATTTCCCGGCAGCGCCGACCTAGCGCCTGGTACTTTCTGCGATTTAGTTCCCGCTGGCGCCGCCGCCGGCCCCGGGCTGCCTCTTCCTCTTCATCCCTCTCCCGGAGCCCCGAGCCGCCCAGACCGCCGGACACAAACTCCACTTCAGTTTCTAGCTCACTCTCCAGGATGTGGCCTCCAAATAGCGGTGGCAGAGCCAACTCCGAGCCTGGTGGCGCTGAGAACTCCTCGAAGCCCACGGTTGCCATGGTCCTGTAGGGCCAAGGGTGGTCAGGGACCCAGGATTCAAGGCACCCAGCTCTCCTCCCTCAGACCCCGGAGTTCAGGCCTCCAGCCCTCCCTTCCCAGATCCCAAAGTATTTCGGGTCCGCAATCCCTTCTCCCAGGATCCAAGAGTCCAGACCCAACTTCCCCATAACACAGGTGAAGTCAAACCACTAATGCCTCCTTCAGGCCAGGAATCTGGACCCCCCAGGCCCCCTGCCCTCAAGCCTGTGGTCCCAACTCCTAATCCCTTTCTCCTTCAGACTCAGAAGTCTAGGCCCCCAACATTCTCCCGCAGGGGGATGCCCCAGGGCAGATCCCAGCCCCTAAAAAAACCCTGGGGGTGGGGGGGGGGGGTCAAGTAGTTGCATGAACTACAACTCCCGTCAGCCCTTAGAAGGGCAGAGGGCAGCATACATGCAACCGCAGTGTCTTTTGGGATTCGTAGTTTTCTGATTAGCTCAGCCACTTACCCTTCTCTTTGCTCCAGCTCCATAGCGGTCCCGCTCCGCGCGCCCCAGCTTGGAAATTTACAACCCCGTCAAACTTCTAGATCAAATAGTTCGAAAAACTACCTTCCTATTAGGTTTCGCGGTTAAGGAAACAGGGCCCGACACGCCGATGCCTCCTGGGAGTTGTAGTTCCCTACTTCCGGTTTCTTCCCTAGACAACCGCTACCTGCACCCCGAGTCCTTGCCTAAAGGCCTTGCTTTCCTGCCTAACGCCACCACCAGTCGTCTGAGTTGCCACCGGTTTTCATTCTTGTCTCCACAGCCTGTCGTCCGGCTACGGCGATCTTCTGCTTACCAGACCCGGTCCACGGCGAGCTGTGAGCCCGCTAACCCCTTTCAGCTTTCCAGCTCTAAGCTTTCTGAGCTCAGCAGCAAATGCTAATAAAGTTGTTGTTTAAAACGCGGTGGGGAAACGTCACGGGTAGGCAGCCAATGAGAGCTCAGCTTTGCCTCGTCACCGGGGGTACGCTACATCATCAGTGGGCGCCGACCGACCTGTGAAGCTTATTTCTCGGGAACCGTTTTGCGAGGAGAAAAAAGGTAGATGTGACGAAGAAAATGGGGAGCGAGAAACCAGACTCCTGAGTCTTGGGGAGGCAGTGTGGAAGGAGAAGGGCAGGTCTTTATAGATACGTTGATTTTCTCGCCCAAAGGGCAAGTGGTGCTGCGATGTGTGGCCTTGGGTTTATAGCTGGAGCAAAAATCGTTCCCTGCCGTCTTAGGCCTTTAATTAATGCCTCGGGAAGCAGACGGAGTCAAGAAATTACTTAAGTAACGCAAATGTATGCCGTGCCTTAGGATAGACACACAGCGTGTAGTGAGGGCATGATTCAGGGAGGTGATTTCGTAGTCATGAAATGAGTCCTGAAAGCCATGAAGGTGTTGGGTCAATAGAGAAATATGTGCAGTGGAGTCAATTCTGAATTATATAGTTCTACTCAGAGTAAAACTGCGCTATAGAGTTTTCTAGGTTGTAATCTTTACAGGGGCAGATCGCCAGGTCTTTCCTCCCGACGGAGGGGCTTGTAGGTTCAAACTGCCAGCTTTCTTTTCGTTGCATCACGAGGGCTCCTTTTTACCTGCTAGGTTGGTAAAGAAGGAACAGAGCCTGCTAGAGGAGAATCCTCTAGAGAATTCTCCCAGTAATGAGAAGGTATTTGATTTAGGTAAGGTTTTACGGACTTCTGCTCTTCCTTCCCACAGGCCTCAGGATGTCTCTGGCAGATGAGCTCTTGGCCGACCTGGAGGAGGCGGCTGAAGAGGAGGAAGGAGGAAGCTATGGGGAGGAAGAAGAGGAGCCAGCTATTGAGGATGTGCAAGAGGAAACACAGCTGGACCTTTCTGGGGATTCTGTCAAAAGCATCGCCAAGCTATGGGATAGCAAGATGGTGAGACCCCCACTGCATGCTGATTGGCTCTTAATAGCAGGGGGGGGGTAAGGGTGGAGGTGGGGATAGCTCTTTCTCAGTGAAAATTCTTGGCATCTGATCTTACTGTCCCTCCCAAACAGTTTGCTGAGATCATGATGAAGATCGAGGAGTATATCAGCAAACAAGCCAAAGCTTCAGAAGGTAGTCTCTCTCACCTCTCCATCCTCCTGCCAGGCCCCTTGGCTCTTGCTGGTTATGGCATGAAAAACGTATGGAACGGTTCTGCCCTGACATACATGGGGTCACACACACGAGTTGGCATCAACTTGATGGCAGCTGGCTGGGTTTTAGTTTCAGGTCTGGGTGTAGAAGGAGAATGACAGAGGGGTGATAGCTAAAGGGTGCAGGGTTTCTTTTCACAGTGATGAAGATGTTTTAAAATTGGCTGTGGCAGTGGTTGCATATATCTGTGAATATACTGAAGACCATTCACTTGCACATTTTAAATGAGTATATGGTATATAAATTATGTCTCATTAAAGCCTGTTAAAAGGAAAAAAAATTTAGTCTGGCATGAAGGTCATACTGGAGGAGGAGAGATCACTGGAAGGCAGGAACACCAGGTCTAGGGCACATTTGAAGACACATACCATCCCCTGGTTTACCATTCTCCTCCACTCTCCCTTCAGCTCACCCGTGTCCCTGTTGTGGAGGTGGGGCAATGTTTAGACTCACCCTCATACCCAGGCTTCCTCTCTTCTTCACAGTGATGGGCCCAGTAGAGGCAGCCCCTGAATACCGGGTCATCGTGGATGCCAACAACCTGACTGTGGAGATCGAGAATGAGCTGAGTGAGTGCCAGGAGAGGCCAATGGGGAAAGCAGTGTCTCCCAAACCTCCCCCAGTCCCCAAATGAGACAATGCAGTGTCCCTAAAACCTTCCCTCATCCCCAGTGAAGGAGACAGTCAGGAACCTGGGCCATCTTCATCTGCCAGCCTTTCCTTGGGTGCTGCTCACAAGTTGCTTGTATTAGCAGGTTCTCTGCAAGCCCCTTGTATTAGCTAAAATATGGGTTCCACTGTCGTAACAGAGCAGCTTAGACAAGAGGGAAGAAGCTTTTCTGATCACGTAGAGCAGTCTCAGCCGGCACAGCTTCTTGACCTCCTCTGGAACCCAGGCTGTTTTTCTGTCCTGTTGGTCACCCACCTATTTCATGGTCCAAAGTGACTCTTCCACCTTCTGTCAGCACCTCCATGTCCCCACAGTGAGGTATGGGAGAGAAGAGGAGGGCACAGTCTTAAGTGTGTGACACGGACTTTGGAGAGGTTCTGTTTGTTTTTGGACCTTATGTAAAAGAGACCGTGGTAGGGGCGGGTGGCAAGCACTAGAGCCTCAGTTAGCCGCATAGGCAGGTGTGGCTCACTCATATCCTATAACAGTCTCACAAAGAGAATGTCCTTCAGGTTACCTCAGCTTCCCAAAGCTCCCTGCCATCAGACACTTCCCTAGAGGCCCTAGCCAAATTGCACAGGTCACTTCAGCCCATGTCTTAGGGACCGAAACTAACCCATATGGCCACCTCTAGCATTAAGGGCTTGAGGTGGTGGTGACTCAGTGATGGAATTATGTCTCATATGGGAGACCTGGGTTCAGTTCCTGCCCAAGTACACCTCATGTGCAATCCCCGCCTGTCTGTCAGTGGAAGCATGTGTGTTGCCATGGTGCTGGACAGGTTTCAGTGGCACTTCTGGACTAAGACAGACTAGGAAGAAAGGCCAACCAATCTACTTCCAAAGCTCAGCCAATAAAGACCCTGTAGGTCACAGTGGTCCAGTCTGCAACCAGTCATGGGGATGGCGCAGGACTGGGCAGCATTCGGTTCCATGGGCATGGGTCGCCACGAACCAGGAGCCAGCTTAGCAGCAGCTGATAACAGCAGCATGCAGGGCAGTTAATCAGTGTAGCCTGCATCGTGGGTGTCCGTGTGTCCAGTTAGAACTCAGGGGTTCAGTGCCTAAAAGAAAAAGTGGGAATGGATGTTAGGGTACCAGCAGAGCTTATCCCACCTCACCAGACTCCTCCCCTCCTTGTACACTGTAGACATCATCCATAAGTTCATCCGGGATAAGTACTCAAAGCGATTCCCCGAGCTGGAGTCCCTGGTGCCCAATGCACTGGATTATATCCGCACAGTCAAGGTGAGTGAGAGGAAGTGACAGGAAGGGAGTGGAGTGGGGAAGGGGGCTGCAGAAGAACTGAGGCTCTGAGGCTTCTCGACCACCACCAGCCTATACGGAGAGAGGGCCCTACTCTTGGATCCTCCCCTTACCATTTGTCTGGGAGTCAGTTGTGACTGATGGTGCCTCCTTGTGTGTCAGAATACAACTGTGCTCCATAGGGTATTGTTGGCTGTAGTCTTTACTGAAGCAGTTTGCTAGGCTTTTCTTTTAGGGTACCGTGAGGTGGGTTTGAACCACCAGCCTTTAGGTTAGTTGTTGTCGTAAGGTGGTGTCAAATTGATTCTGACTCATAGCAACTCTATGTGACAGAGTAGACTGGCCTCATTGGGTTTCCCAGGCTGTAATCTTTAGAGAAGCAGATTGCCATGTCTTTTCTCCTGCACAGCAGCTAGGGGGTTAAGACCACTTTTTGGTTCGCAACTGAGTGCTGAATCATTGCACCACAAGGTCTCCTTTAGGTTAGTAATTGAGTGCAGACCACTTATGCCACCCAAAGACCTTATTTACAGATTTTTACTTGTCTTTTAGGGTGAAACAATTAAATCCTTACAGGACCTTTATTTAGGGTTTGGGATCTTAGTTTCCCAGTTCTTCAGTAATAAAGTGCTATAACATGGTCACTTTAAAGAATAAAAATATATTCTCTCCAGTTTTGGAGACCAGAAGTCCAGCAGAGCTGTCTCGTGCCTCTCTTGCTTCTGGTGGCTGCCGACAGTCCTTGGCTTGCAGATGCATCATCCTGCTCCTGTGTGTGTCTGTTTCCTTGTCTTTCCTCCTCTTGCATTGGACACCAGTCATACAGGATTGGGGCCCACCCTGCTCACGTGTGATGTGTTTAACTGACAACATCTGCGAGAGAAAACCGTAATTCCCAAAACATGGCCACACTTAGCAGGTGCAGGAGCTAGGACTTCAGCCTATTGTTCTGGAGGATACAGTTCAGCCCATAACAGGATCCTGCAGGAAAGCCTGTGAAGGACTTAATTAGAGAGGGTCAGGTGCGGTCGATGACAGTGTCCACAGCCCATCCTCTGCCCGTCTCCTTTCCTCTCACCCCTAGGAGCTGGGTAACAGCCTGGACAAATGCAAGAACAATGAGAACCTGCAGCAGATCCTGACCAACGCCACCATCATGGTTGTTAGTGTGACCGCCTCCACCACCCAGGGGTATGTGCACAGCAGGAAGAACGACTCAGGGCCTCCCTCACCTGCCAGGCAAAGACAATGTCAGGATCCTAGTGTATCGATCGCAGGAGGACAGTTCACTGTGTGTGTTTTTAGTGATTGTCTTCTAGGAGGCAAGCCCTGCTGGGCTCCAAGGGTCCCACAGGGAATGAGGGAGTGGTCCCACCCAAAAAGAGCCCATAGTGTTAAGGGGTGAGGCAGAGGGTGATCTGTAATTAAAAGTGTTTATTCCTTGTGTGAATTCACTGGGTGGTACAAATGGTTAACATGCTCAGCTGCTAACTAAAAGATTGGCAGTTCAAGGCCACCCAGAAGCACAATGGAGGAAAGACCTGGTGATCTGCTTCTGAAATTTCATAGACATTGAAAACCCTGTGGCACATAGTTCAACTCTGACCCATGGTGTCACCATGAGTTAGAATCAGCTTGATGGTAACTGATTTGTCTTTTCGTCTTGGGTCGAAATTGAAAGTTTCCAGGCAGGCATTTTGTCTGCCTTGCTCACTGCTGTGTCCTTTATACTCAGCAGAGCATGGCACATTGTGGTCATCCTGCCAACACTTCTTGAGGACAGGGGAATGGGTGTGTGATTGGGCAAGGCCATGGGATAATGAACCAAGTGACTACTGTGTGCCAGGCTTGTGTCTGCCTTAAAACATCTGTTCTGTCTTCAGCCACAGTGCTGTGTCTTCGGCATGTGCGTGGCTTGCTCCCTCACCTTCCGAGCCCCCAATTGCAAACTGCAGTCCATCCCTGTCCCTGCGTGCCCAGTGGTGCCACAGAAGAAATGCCTGACAATCTGTTTCCTTAAAGATTACAGCCGAGAAAACCCTGTGGAACTCAGTTGTGTTCTGTAACACGCAGGGTCACCACCAGTCGGAAGCAACTCAGTGAACCGGGTGTCAGGCCCATAGAGGAGGGAGATCCGGCCTGAGCTGGCCAGGTCATCTGTCCTGAGGACGCAGCCAGGTTGCAACTTAATGTATACATGTAGTACACACATGCAAATAGATACATGTGTTCACATGTGCATATACACAAACAGTTGTACATGTACACATGAAGGTGCATACACTTGTACGGCTGCATGTGTACATGTGCATGAGTGAACATGTGCAGATGCACATGTATATACACATGTATGTTTGCACACATGTAGGTGTATATTATGTATACTGTGCATATGTGCACACATCTGTTTGCATGCTGCACAAACATGCACACATGCTGCAAGGAAGGTGATCTGACAGCAATCAGATGGGATACCCAAGAGGGTGCCCAGGGTTCTTCCCACCTATACCACCTGCCCCCTACAGGCAGCAGCTGTCAGAGGAGGAGCTAGAGCGGCTGGAGGAGGCCTGTGACATGGCCCTAGAGCTGAACGCCTCCAAGCACCGCATCTATGAGTACGTGGAGTCCCGCATGTCCTTCATCGCGCCCAACCTCTCCATCATCATCGGGGCTTCCACTGCCGCCAAGATCATGGGTGAGGCCCTGCAGCCGGGCACAGGAGTCGAACAGCATCCCCTGCAGTGGGGGTTTGCCCTCCGCTGTGTGGTCTAGGGCAGACTGACTGGCTGGACAGCCTTGGGCAAGTCATGTCCCTTTTCCAGAAAGCAGAGTGTTTGGCCAGTGCCCCAGCACTGTGTCTCTTGCTCCTCTCCTTGTGCTCACTGAGTCTGAACAGTCTGTTGTGGGCCTTTGAGGTGGCCTCAGGATTGTAAAGTTAGGGTTTGAACCTCTGTTTTCTCTGCAAGATGGGGGTGCTGATCCTGACACTGGGTTAGGATTAAGTGATGGGTCTCCCTACCCCCAGGACTCTCAGGCATGTGGCTTCCCTGTCTGAGCTGCATCTGAACATCCCCTTCTGAAATGGGATATATGACCCTCTGCCTCTCAAGGCCGACTCCAAGCAGGGGTCCAAGCACAAACTTGTGTCAAAGTGTCCAGCACACAGCAGGCCCCAAGGATGCCCTGTGGTTCTCCTGACCCTCCTCTCTCTCTGTCCTTCCTGCTGCAGGCGTGGCCGGAGGCCTGACCAACCTCTCCAAGATGCCCGCCTGCAACATCATGCTACTCGGAGCCCAGCGCAAGACACTCTCCGGCTTTTCGTCGACTTCCGTGCTGCCCCACACGGGCTACATCTACCACAGCGACATTGTGCAGTCCCTGCCTCCGGTGAGCCCCCCGCCCTGTGCTATGAGCCCTCGTCCTACCCCCTGTCTGTCCTGTCTAGTGTCCGAAACAGCCTTGTCACCATGCCTTAGTCTCTTAGGTATGTGGCTCTATAGTAACAGAAATAGTGCAAGTGGGTAGCTTTAACAAACAGAATTTTACTTTTTCACATTTTAGGAGGCTAGAAGTCCTAATTTGGGACAGTGGCTTAGGGAAAGCCTCCCTCTGTGAGGGAAGATCGTTATTTCTTTCAACTTCTCCAGCCCTGGAGTTCTGAGGTCCTTGGTGATCTCCACCTGGCATCCGTCTCCCCAGTGCATACACTGACATGGAAAACTTGATGGCATAGTGGTTAAGTGTGATGGCTGCTAACCAAAAGGTCAACACCTCATATCCACCAGGTGCTCCTTGGAAACTCCATGGAGCAGTTCTACTCTGTTCTATAGGGTTGCTGTGAGTTGGAATTAACTTGATGGCACTGGGTTTGGTTTTGGTTTTTATACACTGACAGGCCCAATAAATATAACAAAACCATATTCCAAATGGGATTATGCATCCGCAGGGATGTTCTTAGGTGCCTTTGAGTTGATTTTCTACTCATAACAATAGAGTAGAATTGCCCCGTACGGTTTCCTAGGCTGTAAATCTTTACAGAAGCAAATTGCCACTTCTTTCTCCCTTGGAGCCACTGACAGGTTCGAACTGCTAACTTTTTAGTTCACAGGAGAGCATTAACCACTGCACCATCGTGTCTTTCTACAGGTAGAGGAGTTGGGAAGAAGCCTTGGTGGCATAGTGGTTAAGTGCTCAGTTGCTAATTGAAAAGTCAGCACATGTTACTGCCCTGGTATCATAATGTGACAGCATAAATGTAGTAGGGCCATGCAGGGATGCTCCCCTGAGCCTGCATGTTCAAAGCTTTATTGGGGCTCCCCCACCTAGGCATGGTTGGCTGATTGACTTCCCACATGGTTAGCTGCATGACCCTAAGCCTCCACCCTCTGTCACAGGGTTAATGTCTCGTTAGTGGTAACCCCAGGCAAACAGACCACGTTCCAGGAGTGGAAGGTGAAGACCAGGCCTCTTTACAGAGCTGGTACTATATGCTGCTACTACCACCCCAGGACCCCCTCCATCACCCCGTCTGTCACCCCCGCCATCCCATGCATCACTGCACTCCTCAGTACTCCTCTTGTTAACCTCCTCTTCACCTCCATTGTTATCCCAGCTACCCACCTGGTCACCCTCCACCTTGTCATCACCTCCCTCGCCCCCCTGAGGATGGTGTGCATGTACACTGAATGACTCTGGGGGAGCTTGGCATACAGCAGACCCTGCCATGCGTCCTATTGCTCGTCATCAAGCATCTCCTTCCCTGAGCTTCAGTGTCTCATACATATCCCAGAGTTGGATCTGGGACAGGCCATAGATGTCATAGGTCTGCAAAGGATCCTCAGGGCAGCTAAGAGCTGGGGCTGTGGAGTGTGACAGGCTGTCATTGAAATCTAGCTCTGTCATTGAACAATGCTGTCACCTAGGCAAGTGTCACCCCCGCCCCCCTCTCTTCCTGTGCTTTCTGTGAAGTAGGGATATGAGCATACATACCCCCACGGGGCTAGCGGGAGGACTGAGGTTAAGGCGTGGCTCTAAAGGCACCTTCTAGGTTCCAGGGATAGAGTCTGCTCTGATGACCAGGAGCAGCTGCTGCTGTGGTGATTGTGTCTGCCTGTCTGTCTAGCTGACACACGCCCTACCTCCCTTTGCTGTTGCCCCAGGATCTCCGGCGGAAGGCAGCCCGGTTGGTGGCCGCCAAGTGCACACTAGCAGCACGTGTGGACAGTTTCCATGAGAGCACAGAGGGGAAGGTACGAGTCAAAGATGGAGGGGAGGGGGCCTGTCCATGTGGGTCTGTGGTCTGTTTAGGGGCAGCCATGAGCAGGGAACCAACCAGGAGTAAACACCCAGAACAGGGACAAAAGCCAGTGTGTCTGACGGGAAGTCAGTTGCCATGTGGTTGACCCCAGCTCATGATGACCTTGTGTGTGTCAGATTAGAACTGTGCTCCATGGAGCTTTCAGTGGCTGATTTTTCAGAAGCAGATCTCCAGGTCTTGTGAGGTGCCTCTAGGTGGACTAAAACCCCCAGCCTTTTGGTTAGCAGTTTACACCACCCACAGGCTCCATATACCTCCTGTTGCAGTTCGTTGCTATCAAACCTATCCCAACTCATGGCAACCCCATATGTACAGTATAGAAGTATTCCATAGGGTTTTCAAGGTTGTGACTTTTCAGACACAGGTTGCCAGGCCTTTTGGGGTGATTCTGGGTGAATGGAAGCCTTCAGTCTTCCGTTGGCAGCCAAACATGAGCTATCTGCACTACCTACAGACCCCTGCCTGAAGGGCTGTTAAATATCCAGTGGTTGTACAGAATGTTGTTGTATAGGCCAGACCTTGGGGGAGAGGCCTGGGCTCACAATGGGAGTCTGAGAGTCAACGGATCGTAGGTGGGACCTACACCCTTGAGAGGAGTTGAGACAGAGAGGAGGAGGGCCCAGAGACTTAGGAGGAAGTGGGCAGATGGATATGTGGATGAAGAAAGGCCCATGCAAGAGGTACAGGAGGCTCCCTGTCGCCTCTTCCCCAGGTGGGCTACGAACTGAAGGATGAGATCGAGCGCAAGTTTGACAAGTGGCAGGAACCTCCACCCGTGAAGCAGGTGAAGCCACTCCCTGCACCCCTGGATGGGCAGCGGAAGAAACGTGGTGGCCGCAGGTGAAGGGCCAGGGGCCAGCAGAGATGGAGGAGAGGGGAGGAGGTCAGGAAGCGATGGGGGTCGCATCCTTACCACTAACTCCCTGGCGCCTACCTGCTCACCTCCAGGTATCGCAAGATGAAGGAGCGGCTGGGGCTGACGGAGATCCGCAAGCAGGCCAATCGCATGAGCTTTGGAGAGGTTGGACCCCTTTCCCTTGCCCATACTCATGCCAGGAACCTCGACTGTTCTCTCTCGTACCTTCTCTTGACACTGCCACTCCTGCACCCGCTTCTGTGTCCCTTCCTCTCTGTCCTACAACCCTGGCCTCTCAGCCTCCAGTCATTCCCTTCCTACTCATCAAGCCTCAAGGCTAATTTTTCAGAAGTAGATCACTAGACGTTTCTTCTTAGGTACCTCTGGATGGACTTTTAGTTAGCAAGAGCCCATTAACCACTTATACCACCCAGCAACTCCAAATATATAAGTGGCACTGTGTAACTATTCACAGTTTAGAAAAACATTTGGTGAGGATATACAGGGTCTGACAATTAAGTTTGCGAACTCATCCAAGAAAAAGTGGTACATAGCTCATTGCATCTGCTCCACCCGGCATAGCAGTTTTGGAACTCTTTTAGTGGAATGGCCTTCAGAGCTATTGTTAGTTACCCTTGATGTCCTGAATGTCATCCAAATGTCTTCCTTTCAATACTTCCTTTATCTTCAGGTAAAGAAAATTGGGGGCCAGATCAGGTGAGTAGGAGGGTGTTCCAATACAGTTATTTGCTTACTGGCTAAAAACACCCTCACAGACAACTATACAGTTAAGTTCGCCAACTTAGCACTATGCCATCATGCACAATGGCCATTCCAGAAAGAATTCCAAAATTGCTTTGAAGGGTGGACTAGATCCTGGCATTGGTACATAGCTTCCGAAGAAAAGTACTCCGAAGGTGACCATGGTGATATTCAGCTATGAGGTCTGTAGCTCTTAGAACAATGAAGTTTGCAGACTTACTTGTCAGACCTTGTGTGTCTGTGTGTCTGTGTGTCTGTGTGTGTCTGTGTGTGTCTGTCTGTGTGTGTCTGTCTGTGTGTCTGTCTGTGTGTCTGTCTGTGTGTGTCTGTCTGTGTGTCTGTCTGTGTGTCTGTCTGTGTGTCTGTCTGTGTGTCTGTGTGTGTCTGTGTGTCTGTGTCTGTGTGTCTGTGTCTGTGTGTCTGTGTGTGTGTGTGTGTCTCTGTGGAGTAGAACTGCCCCATAGGGGTTTCAAGGCTATGACCTTTCAGAAGCAGATGCCTTTCTTCCGGGGCATCCCTGGGTGGCCTTGAGCCTCTGCCCTTTTGGTGAGCAGCCAAGTGTGTTTACCACTTGCACCACCCAAGGACTCTCGTCTCGTTGGAAGGGGCGGTTATATCTAGAGGTCATGTTGGCAGTTGTAAAGTCAACTCACAGCACACCCCACTCCCCAGCTCTAAGCCTTCCTGTAGCTTCTGTCAACCCAAGCACCTCAGCTGGGCATCTGGCCCACTGACCTTCCTTGTTTCCCCTCTGTACCCCTTCGTGTGTCCTGCTCTAGGGCTGGGCTGGGTCCTTGCTGTACCCATCTCTATATTACTGTATCAGAACCAAGAAGGGAGACGTGTGTGGGTGTGTGGAGCCCTGGTGACACAGTGGCTAAAGCATTTGCCTGCTAACCAGAAGGTTGGTGGTTCAAACCCACCTGCTGCTCTGTGGGAGAAAGACATAGCAGTCTGCTCCCATAAAGATTTATAGCCTTGGAAACCCTATGAGGCAGTGTCGTTCTGTGCTACAGCATTGCTATGAATCAGTCTACTTGATGGCAACAGGTGTGTGTGGGTGCATGCACACAAATTTTGGGGACTCACAAGTCCAGAATCCACAGATCAGGCTTCAGGCGAAACTTCCAGCAGTTTTGAGTCCCAGGTAAAAGTTGACGGTGGAGTCTTGAATCTGAAATCCATAGGGCAGGCAGCAGGCAGGACACCGTGGCAGGATTTCTTCATGTGGTCTTAAGGCAGAATTCGTTTTTTACCAGGGAACTTCAGTGTGCTCTTGAGGCCTTCAGCTGATTGGTCCATCCCATTGTCACTAGACATCTCTAAATACAAACCAGCAGAACTAAACCCACTCCTGTTGAATCACTGCCGACTCATAGCCACTGTAGAGGACAGAGTAGAATTGCCCCATAGAGTTCCCAAGGAGCGCCTGGTGGACTTGAACTGTTGACCTTTTGGTTAGCAGGCATAGCACTTAATCCCTATGCCACCAGGGTTTCTGGATGTCTCTAAATGGACACATAATTAGCCTTCACAGTTCCCACCCCCATGCTTCACCGTGCTGGCATTTTCTTTTTCTTCCCAAGCATCTTACTGATCCTGCAGACTTCATCACTGAAACCTGTCCTAGTTCCCAACAGTCCCCTTCCACATAAATTCTCAGCCCTTAGTTCAGAGAGCAGCAACAGTATTTGACTTCTTGCTGAGTCCCCAGCACACCCTAGCACACAGGCCCCCTAGGGGCCCTAAGTAAGTGTTACCTTGTGTTACCTAAGTAAGGGTTACCTGTGTAAGTAACCACGGGGGCTGTGGACCAGCTGACAGGATGAGTTGTTATAGTTGGGCTTCCAACTGGTGGGGTGGTTGAGTGTCCAGTGGAGGAAGGGACCCAGTAGCCCATCTCCAGGATATCTCTCTCCTCCACCTAGATTGAGGAGGATGCCTACCAGGAGGACCTAGGCTTCAGTCTGGGCCACCTGGGCAAGTCGGGCAGCGGACGTGTACGGCAGACACAGGTGAATGAGGCCACCAAAGCCAGGATCTCCAAGACGCTGCAGGTATGGGCTGAGCCTGGGTAGAGACTGGGGGTGAGATGGATACCTGGGATGGGCAGGCCCAAACCCCACCCCACTGCTCGCTCTCCCCACAGCGGACCTTGCAAAAGCAAAGTGTGGTATATGGCGGAAAGTCCACCATCCGAGACCGCTCTTCAGGGACCGCCTCCAGTGTGGCCTTCACCCCACTCCAGGTACTCTCCTCATGGGTCAGGCCTTGCTCTCCACAGGTGGCAGGAGACCAGTTGCATCTGGACCCCCTGAACACTCCTAGAGAGTCACTGCCTCTCCCTGTGCTTCTGCTTCTGTGCCTGGAAAACATGAGTCCCTGGGTGGTACAAATGGTTCGACACTTGGCTACTAACCAAAAGGTTCATGGTCAGAACCCACCCAGAGGCACCTTTGAAGAAACGCCTGACCATCTGCTTCCTAAAGGTCACAGCCGTGAAATCCTGATAGAGCAGTTCTACTCTGCACACGTGGAGTTGCCCTGAGTTAGAATCTACTTGATGGTAACCAGCAACTCAATTTAAAATCTCAACCCTAATTTCCTCATTCTACATTCCTATTTTTCTTTTCCTCCATAGCATTTATCTCCTAACATACAGGTGGCTCGGATGATTAAGGAGTTGGCTACTTACTAATTAGTTGGTAATTTGAATTCACTCTGAGGCATGCTAGAAGAAAGACCTGGCAATCTACTTTCAAAAAGTCATAAGGCATAGTTCTACTCAGCACACGTTGGGTCGCCATGAGTCAGCATAGACTCGATGGCAACTAGCAGCCACAACTAGTAGATGTCATCAGAGTTACACCCTCCCAGGGTTGTTGTGACACAGCATTGCAGAAGCACATCACAGGCATGACATGCTTACTGGCCCAGGGTAAGCATCCAAAGCAAGCAGTGGCAGGAGGTGGTGAACGGTCGTGGGTACTCATCTACAAAATAGGGCTCTTCTTTCTGATGTTACTGAGTAAACGAGCCCATTCACCTAGGCAGCAGGTATTTGTTGAGCATCTACACTGTTCAGGGTGCCGAGGATGTGGCCCAGAACAAAACATAACAAGCCTGAATCCTCATGGGGTTCACACAGGTGAATGTGTTGCCTGTTAAACAAGTTGCCATCAAGTTGATTTAGTTCGTGGCAGCCCATGTGTACCAGAGTAGAACTGTGCACATAGGGTTCTCAGTGGCTGATTTTTGTAGGTACATCACCAGGCCTTCCAGGGTGATCTGGAACCACCAACCATGTATGGTAAAACCTGGGAGATCCAGAACTCAGTGGGACTGCCGTACTGTCCTGGGCCTCACAGGTTTTCTCCCCTTGACAGGGTGCAGTCTTACCACTTTTCTGTTGCTCTCTATTAGTGGAAACTTTGAGTGTTTCTCTGACAGGCTTCTGCTGTACACAAACTCAGGCTTTCGCAGGTTTTACTGGGCATGTTTGTTCAGGTGGAGTGCCAAAGAGAAATACAGAAGGAAGGGAGCTATGGAGGTAGGCCAGGGAGGCTTCAGTGTTAGTGTGCCCACAGCAAGCCCCGCGAGAAGCTAAGAGTTCCTGCATTTAAAATACTTAGAGCAGTGCTGGCCACGTCATCGACAGCCAGTCACTGTTCTTGTGGGTGGTGCCAGTGCTACTTGCTCTGGGACTCAGTTTCCTCGTCCGGAAACTGGACAGGATCAGCTGTTCTCTGACTTGGGTGTTTTTAGAATCACATAGGGAACTTGTTAAACATTCACATGCCCGAGCGCCCATCTGACTCAGTCTTCCAGGGTGGGACACAGAGACAGGTAACTCGTTCTCCTGACCCCCGAAGCCTGAGATTTAAACAGGGTCACTGGGCTCTGAAGGTTCTTGGTTCTACACTGTAGGGGCAAAGGGCACTGTCAGACACAAGCTGATTCCTCACTGCCCCATCTCCTCCTTTCCTTGCTCAGGGCCTGGAGATTGTGAACCCGCAGGCGGCTGAGAAAAAGGTGGCTGAGGCCAACCAGAAGTACTTCTCCAGCATGGCCGAGTTCCTCAAAGTCAAGAGCGAGAAAAGTGGCATCATGTCCACCTGAGGAGCTGCCCCTCCTCTCCCAGTAGCCACTTACCCAAAGGACACAGAGGCCAGGCTATCTTGGGGCTAGGATCAGGGTTGGGAGGTTCCGGCAGGCAGAACCTGCCCTCCCATCATCCCCTGCCCCAGCTGCTACACAGTGATTCTCCAGAGAGGCGTCTGCAGAGGTGTGGCCCAGTCTCCCCAAGAACTGAGGTTGCCACATCACTTGGGAGCACAAGGGGTCTCCATCCTGCCTTGTATTTTATTTTGTTAAACTGAGAAAGGAGGTACTTTTGGAAAAACTACAATTAAAAACATTATCAGGATTGTTCGTGGAGAATAATCACTTGTCAAACATGCAGGAGTCTGAGTAACAGGGCTTGGGGGAAAGAGTTTGGCCATTCTATCAAAGTGGCACCTAGACCACACCTAACTGGGACGTCTGCCTCATGGGAGCCCAGAAAGAGGACAGCCCTCTCTGTTTTGAAGCCCTAGGTGTAAGTCAGTTCATTTTGATACCTGCACGATGTGGCCACTGTGAGATGTTCAATAGCAGTGGCCTTGGGCTGGTTTGGCACCCTGGACAGGTGGCCTCACTTTTCCAAACCTCCATTTGCTCAGCAGAAGCAGATGGTGATGATCACACTTGCACCATAAGGGCCCAGAAACCCTTAACCTAGCACCATTGAGTTGACTCTGACTCCTAGCAACCTTGTAGGATGGAGTAGAACTGCCCCATGGGTAAAGGTTGATTACCCAATCAGCAAGGAAGCACAAGCTTACTTCTGTCTGTAGTCACTTAATTGGTCACTAAGATTACGAAGTAAGCACAAGTAAGCGTTTGCTTACCTTGCTGACTGGGTAATCTGTTCCATTTGAGGATTATAGATTTGAAAAGACTGATTCTGTAGGGAGGTGCTGTGGGGTTGGATGAGAGAGGTACCAGCCATACCTGAAAGCAGAATCTTTATGTGATGGCAAAACATGAAATCATTCATTGCAGTTGGTGTGCTAAGTGAGATAAGCACTGTGCTTACTGTGCCTATTGGGTAATCTACCCCCGCCCACTAGGGGCTTCCAAGGCTGTAATTTTTATATCAATAGACATCTTTCTCTCATGGAGCAGCTGGCGGGTTCAAACTGCCAAACTTTTGGTTAGCAGCTGAGTGTTCTAACCATTCTGCCACCAGGGCTCCTTGGGACCAATAGCAGCTCTTGTGATTTTTAACACATACTTGGTGAGTTTCCCTTATCTACCAAGCCCCAACCCCAGGTGAAGCAAGCAGGACTTTGTTGCAGCAAAGTCCTCGCTGCAGGGTGAGAGCTGAGGAACAGTGGGGTGCAGCCTGCAGGCCTCAGAGGAAGGCATTCCAGGCAAGAGAACCACGCAACAAGGCCCAGTGCATGGCTGCGGATGGTGGTTTTCCTGCAACCGCTGAGGAGGAAAGGCTCCAGGAACACTATCCTAAATGTGGCTGGGATCGCACTCAGGGAAGTCCTGAGGAAGCTCTAGCTCCAGACTTGCAAAGTCAGTGTATCTGTGAGCTACCTAGTGCTGGGCAGGAAGCCAATAGCACAAGGTCTTGGGCTGTCTTTCTCTCCCCTTCTAGCACACACCTGGTCTCAGGGTCCCTGGCTTGAGCAGTTTTATCTTTGAGGACCTCCCCTGTCACCACTTAGGGCTCCACGTGGCTGGGGAGTGTCAGTTCCTCCTTAGTCTACAACTCTGTCCTAGTCTCAGAGCCTCTCTCCTACCTCCTCTCAAAGAGTCTCCACATCTGGAGAGGACTCCATTTTTTGTTTCATTTTTCTTGTTGAAAGTATACACGACAGAACACACTAATTCAGCAGTTTCTACATACAATTCAGTGACACTGATCACATTCTTTGCATTGTGCAGGTATTCTCATTGCAGCGCAGTGAATTACTTAACAGTCCTTTTAGCGATGTCTGATCTCATTAACACCACAGTGATTGGGGTAGGACTATGCAAATAAGGCTGACCAAAGGGATTGGACTGTTTGTTAACAATGCAAATAAGGTACATGGAATCCTTGTAGTGGTCCTCAAACCCACTGCTGTCAAGTCAATGTCAACTCATGGTAACCCCACAGGGTAGAGTAGAATTGCTTCATAGAGTTTCAAAGGAGCACCTGGTGGATTTGAACTGCTGATCTTTTCAGTTAGCAGACATAGCACTTAACCATTTGCCACCAGAGTTTCCTCCTTGCAGGAGTGAGACCATGCAAATAAATAAGGTGTACATAACATTAATGAAGGGATTGTTTTGCCGTCTCACTAGATTTCACATGAGCCATTCCAGGGGTAGGAAGAGCCAAGCAGACTTAACAAAAAAGAACAGCTGCGAGTATGGCACATCCTTTAGACCCAGGGTTCCAGTGCTGAGAACCTCCTAAATCCAGGAGATATCTGTGACCTGAAAAGGCACAAGGCGGCAAGGCACACCAGCAAGTATTGCCGAAAAGCAGTGGCAGCAGAACCAGGAGATAGGCACCTGACAGCATGATGGGCTTCCCAGCCCACCAAGCGAAGTAGTGGGCATGCCGGCCCACAAAGAGCTGAGCACCTTTGGATTGGAGGCTTGTTGGCAGAGTGGGGTAGCTTTCGGCATATGTTGGCAGAGCTAAAGAGCTTTATTTGTTATTCTTGCCCAAGCAGGGTAGAGACCAGGCCAAGGGGCCCAGGGAGAGGCCTGTCTGCAAACCTGGCTGTCCTGATTGAAGAACTATATCCAGAGTCATTCCTGATCCTAAATTCTAACCTGTTACTTCCCTAATAAACCCTGTAGTTTTATGTTCTTTGTAACCATTGTAACAAACTATCAAACCTAGCAGAGTAGAGTGCCATAGAGGGATGGCTGATGACAAAATTGGTGAAAAGGTTGCAGGGTGTTTCACCATGTTGTAGGTATCAGCCCCCGGCTGATGTTGATCTTGACTCTCCCTCCCTCACTTTGTGAAGTTAGCGGAGGAGGTCTGACACAGTCGCCACATCATTTTCACTTACTCACCTTTTCTAAGTTGTTCCTTCATTAATGCACACTTACTGCTCCCTAAACTTCCTAAACAATTTTTGAGTCTCTGTTATCAATTTGATCAGATATAAATAAATCTTTTAAAAGAGTACAATGTTCAAAACACATTGTTTAACTTCAGGGGATATTTTTTATTTTAAGCCTTCAAGGTTAGTATGGCAATAGTTTCAGGGGTTCATCCAGCCTCCATGGGTCCAGAAAGTCTGGAATCCATAAGAATTTGAAATTCTATCCTGCATTTTCTCCTTTTGATGAAGATTCTTCCATAGAATCTTTGATCAAAATGTTCAGTAATGGTAGCCAGGCACCACCCAGTTCTCTGGTCTCATGCCTGGGAAGTTCTGCTTAATGGCTGAACATCAGGTTGATGGTGCCATCATATCTCCTGTTTTTATTCCTAAGCCTTTAAGTCAGCCCTATTTGAGGTGACAATCTTTGTTGAACTAACAAGTTGGTGAGGGAAGGGCAATTTGTCCGCAACTTCGTTTAGAATCCCCCACCTCTGGCCAGACTATCTCTGACATCTGTAAATGATGGAGAGTGAGGTGAATCTTGGGAAAGACTCCAAGTTCCCTGGCCCTACAGTCCTAAGTACTCTCCAGAGCCAAAACCAAACCTTGCTGTCAAGTCAGTTCCAACTCACTGTGACACTATGTGTGTCAGAATAAAACTCTTCCCTATAGAGTTTTCAATGGCTGATTTTTCAGAAGTAGATTGCCAGGCCTTTCTTCCAAGGTGACTCTGAGTAGACTCAAACCTGACTTTTCAGTTAGCAGCTGAGTACATTAACCATTTGCACCGCCCAGGGACTTTCTCTCTTAAACAGTGATTCTTAAATTCCTGTATGCTTCAGAGTCATCTGGAAGGCTAGTTAACCCATGGAGGGCAAGGCTCCAGAGTTGCTGATTCAGCAGGGTGAGGATAGAGCTAAGGAACCCCAATGGCACAAAAGTTAAACACCGGGCTGCTTCCTGAAAGTTGATGACTCCAACCTAGGAGGAAACACCTGGCAGTCTGCTCCCATAAAGATAACAACCGAAGAAACACCATGAGGCAGTTCTACTCTGTCACATGGGATCACTATGAGCTGAAAATCTATTGGATGGTACCTCATAACAAGAAAGATGGAGATCAAAACTACATTTGTAACAAATTCCTAGGTGATGTTCACGCCATTGATCCTAGGACCCCACTTTGAGAACTACTGCTGTGGAAGATTCTATCACTGGTTCTCCAGTTAGCTGCATGCTAGCCTGGAAGTCATCTCAAGAGTTTAAAAAATTATTCATGTCTAGCTCCCACTTGAGTATCCAGAGGTTTTTAAGTCCTCGGCTGGTTCTAATGTGCAGCTAAGTAGAGAACCACTCTAGGGCCTTGCTATTTGGTGCAACCCGTGGACCATCAGCATCACCTGGGAACTTGTTAGACTTGTAGACTCTTGAGCCCACTGAATCAGAATCTCCTCAACAAATCCCTAGGACTCCTATGCTTCCTATGCATGTTCAAGTCTGACAAGGCCTGCTCCACCACACCATATTTTGAACAGCACAGCTCTAGCTAGGGCAGTGACAGGTGCAAAGGTGGCTGCTAACTGAAAAGTTAGCGGTTGGAGTCCACCTGCTGCTCTGTGGGAGAAAAGACCTGTTGCTCATCTAGGACTACAGCCTAGAAAACTCTGGGGACTGTCCCACTCTGTCACATGGGCTCACTATGAGTTGTAATTGACCTGACAGCACCCAACAACAGAGCAGTAACTCTCAAGCTCTAGCAAACACACAAATCCCCTAGGACATTTGTAAAAACACAGGTTCCTATAGGTCTATGTGTGTTTAGGAGTCTTTGGGTGGCACAATGGTTAATGCATTCAGCTGCTAACCAAAAGGTTAGCGGTTCAAGCTCATCCAGAGGCACTTTGGAAGAAACGCTGATCTGCTTCTGGAAAATCAGCCATCAAAAAACCTGTGGAGCACTGCTGTATTTTGACAAATGGGATTGCCATGAGTCAGAAGTGACTTTTATGGCCTCTGGGTTAGTGGTGTGTGTCTAAGAATCTGCATTTTACAGCATCCATCCCTCTTTGCCACAGCTGACTGATGTAGGTCATGCAGACCTCACCTGAGAAACTCACTCTAGATTATCCCAAGTCATATATAGCCAAGCCAAGTGCCGTCGAGTCGGATATGGCTCAATAAATATTAGCTACTGCATTCGATTTCTCTTTCCTCCACCTAGAGAGGCAGTGGGCAGATCTGGCTTTGTATCTTGAATATGCCACTCTGCACTGTGTGACCCTGAAAGCACCAGAACTCCATCCACTGCAAGTTATTCCTTGCATGCATTCATTCATCCAGCAAATGGTTAGTGAGCCCTTCCTAGCTGCCCACGATGTAAGTCTAGAAGAGGAAACTCGAATAACTATGTAAATAATGGTTGTTGTTAGAACTGCCCTCCTAGTGTTTCCTAGGCTGTAATCTTCACAGGGAGCCCTGGCAGCACAGTGGTTAAGAGAGCAGCTGCTAACCAGAAGGCTGGCAGTTTGAATCTACCAGCTACTCTTGAAAACCCTGTAGGGCAGTTCTACTCTTTCCTATAGGGTCTCTATGAGTCAGAACCCACTCAGTGGCAACAAGTTTGGTTTCTTTTCAATCTTTATAGGAGCAAACCACCAGGTCTTTCTTCTGCAGAGCTGCTGGGTGGATTTGAAAGTTTTTAAACCATTGCACCACCAGGGCTCCAGTTATTGTTAGGTACCGTCAAGTGAGTTCCCACTAACAACGACATCAGGTACAACAGAAGGAAATGCTGCTTGGTCCTGTGTCATCCTCACAGTCATTGCTATGTTTGAAACCACTGTTGCAACCGCTGGGTCAATCCATTTCATTGACGGTCTTCTTCTTTTTCACCGACCCCGCTACCTTACCAGGTATGATGTCCTCCAGGGACTGGTCCCACCTGATAATACTTCCAAGGTAAGTAAGAAGTCTCTCCACTCTTGCTTCTAAAGAGCACTCTGGCTATATTTCCTCCAAGACAGATTTGTACCTTCTGGCAGTCCATGGTATATTCAACATTCTTAGCTAACACCACAATTCAAATGCATAAGGTAGATGTGCAAAAATAAATCCTAATGAATAGGATATATGTGAGCACTCAGCAGCGGAGATCAGGAAAGTTCCCCATCCTCCCCCGAGAAAAAAACAACGGAAATGAGCTCTGACGGCATTGAGGAAGCAACCCTGGACTGAAAGAAAAAAAGGAAACTAATCTGCACCTTTTGAAGCGCCTTAAACCATTTTCCACCCCAATCCCCATAACGCTGGGGAAACGGCGTACCATGGACATCTACTGTCCGACCCAAAACCAATCAAACCACGGCCGTCGAATCGATTCCGAGGCATAGAATTTTCAAGGAGCACCTCGTGGATTTGCACTGCCGATCTTTTGGTTAGCAGACCTAGCACCCAACCACTACACCACCAGGCTTTCCAGAGCTAGGATTGAAACTCTACACCTCGCGCTTCACAAGCATCCTTGCTGTGTGTGTTGCCAGTAACCTGGGGACGCTGGGTCCTGCTTACTTCTTTCCTTCACTTAGCAAGCGCTATCTCAGAGGTGTGACTAACAGGCATCTGGGGAGACAGCATGCAGCTAGGAGACAGGAGCCGATCTCCCTAGCCAAGATATAAAAGATACCGAAGGATGCAAGCCTGTCCTAAAACTACCCCAAATCGGGTAACTACACTTTATTTCACACGCTTTGCGAGCAGGTACCGCCCACTCTCCACTATCGGCTAAACTGGGATGAATGATAACAGTCTGGGCCAATTAAAGGCAAAGGGTGGTCTTTCCTATCAACCCCTCCCCCTTAGCCCTGCTGTTGTTTTGATTGGCAGATGACTTCAACCCGGCCCCCGCTTTGACCGCACCTGTCTGTCTACTATTAGGTACTCGGTCTTTAACGCCCACTCTCCATGCCTTCCTCTGCTTTCCCCGCCCACCCCCAGAACCAGCCAATGGTTTGAGGGCTTAATACGCTCTGGTAGCCAATTAAAAACAATTCTAAACTGGACGAAAGACTTCCCGCCCCTGATCAGCCTAGCCCCTCCCTCAAACCAATTGGCTTGGAAGAGGGGGGCGGATGCACCCAATCAGCACGACACGGACCTTTGGATTGACGGGCTGGCCCTCGCGCTGGCGTGTTGTGCCCTGAGGCGGGAGTAGGGGGCGGGGCGAGGGGAAAAGAAACCCTGAGCCAATCGGAGAACCCCGCGCGTGAGGCCAATCGAACGCCGCGCCTTGGGACAATTGCCCAATCGACCAGAGAGGGCCAGCCGTATCCCTACCTAGAACCAATAGAGTGCGTCACAGGGGCAAGAGCGACGTGTAGCAGGATCAATGATAGGCCTATATTCTGTGCTCGGGGGCGGGTCGGCGCCAGAGACGAGAAGAGAGGAGGGGAGGCCTCCTCCGCCGCCGCCATCTTGGACCGGGCCCGGTCAGCTTCCGCGGAGCCATCGGCAGACGCCGCAGCCTCCCTTGAGCCCCGACCCCGTCGTCAGACAACCCCGGGCCCACTTACCCCACCCCACTTCCGCTTCGCGCCGCTATCGCGATAGCGCCCGGGCCCGGGGCGCGAGAAAAAGGCGGCGGGCGCTCGCCTCCCCCGCCTGTCGCGATACGCTCCTCAGCGGCGGCGCCAGCTCCTGTGGTGAGAGCGTCAGGCTCGACTGGGCCAGACCCCTTCTTCCTTTCCTGTCCCCTGGCGCCATTGCCCGCCGTCCTTGCGGCCTCTTGCCCTGGCGACAGAGAGCGCCGCCTGTCGCGACACGGCTCCCCCGCCCCCGCCGATGCCGCAGGAGGTGTCTGTCGCGGCGTTAACGCTGACCACCCCCTCAGTGCGCGGGCTCCTATCCTATTCTCTTCCTCCCCCTTCACGCCCCTTGGAGTCGCTCCGGGCCCTTCTCGCGACCCGGGCTCAGTCCCCGCCCCGCGTGGCATCTGTGTCGGGCCCCTAGGTCTGGGTGCGGGAGGTGCGCTCTCCCGTGTGCGAGGCCCGCCCCTCTCCTTGTTGGTATTGGGTCCCTCTGGAAGATGTCTGCACCCCTGGCCTCAGGTGCCCGCCCCCCGCGGGCTCAGGGTCTGCTCCCCTCGGCATCAGTGCCTTCTGTTGGGTGTCACTGCCCGACTGGGGTTCGAGTGCCACTCTTCCAACCCGAGGACCCGTCTGTTGGGGGGCTCCTCTTTCCACGCCTCTCCTACCATTGATGCCATCTCTGGAGTGTAACACCTCCCCGCCCCGCGTTAGGTCTAAGTTGGTGCCGGCTTCCCCTTAGTATCTGATGGGGCAGCCTCTTTGGCGATCGGGGTGATAACCTCGCCTGGATTGAAGAGCCCATGTCCCTGTAGAAAAAGGCTCTTCCGCGCTCAAAGTTCTACTTGTTAGCCTGTAGCTCTTTCGGTGCATACTGAGGAAGTGCGCTAGTGCTGAGGTTGTTACATCCCTGAGCCACGGGCTTTGGGGAGGAGCTCAGGTGCTTGCCCCCTTGGGGTTGAGTTCTCCTCCTGTTGGCCTCAGTGTCTTTTGTTGGGTCAGTGGCCTCTGGGCTGGGGCACCTACCTTCATCACGGTGCGTGCATACCAGCCTTACAGCCCAAGTACTCCTCTGTTGGGGGTGCTCGCTTTTCTACACCCCTCCTACTTTCGATGCTATCTCTTTGGAATATGACGTCCCCCCATGCAAGGGTCCATTTCCCCTTGGTATCTGATGAGGGTCCTTTTCAGAGGTGTGGGCGGTGGTGATACAGCTCCCTGGAGTTGAACTTAACCTCTCCCCATGCTCAGAAATGCTTGCATCTTAGCCTGTAGTTCTCTGTTGCTGTGAAAAGTCAGCGAGAACTGAGGCTTTACCGTTTCAGAGCTAAGACTTCCTTTTGGGAGGGACATGACTTTTTCTTGGGGTTCAGGACTCACCTGTGTTTCCTGAGGCCCCTTTGATTTTGGTGTCCTCTGCTCCTGACTTTATGAAAAGTTAGCTTATCTGAGTCCCATTGATCTGCCTCTCTCATCTGCTTCTCTCAGGGTGGGCTTTTCTTGTGGTGTCACCTCCACTGCAGTGTTGATACATTTGGGCTCTTGATCTCCCCTCAGGTACCTGGTCCTGTCTTGGCCAAACATCGCAAGTGCCTGCTTTATGTTGTTCATGATCTCGTGTTCATAGTCAGTGCAAGCAGCACATTTTCTAAGGAACGTCTGTCACCTGTCTCATTCACGGGCTGTCACTTCCCCCAGGAGGACTGCTTCTGCCCTTGTCATGCTGGTTTTTTTAGCACCTCATGTCACATGAGCGGTCCTACACCTGAGGCTTTTACTTTCCTCCACATCAGTCCCTTCTGTGAGGTGTTACCTCTCCAGGGTCCCAAGTGCTACACCCCTGTGGTGTTGGTGCCAGTCCCTCACTCTGGGTGTGTAAACTTCTGGGTACTGAGAAACTCTTAGCTCACACCCTCACCCTGCTGGTCTGTGTAGAAGCATGAGGCTTCTTAAACTTGAGTTGCTGTATTGTAGGAGGTGGGTTTTGTGCCTGGGTTGTGCTTTTTCTTCAGAGTAAGAAACCTTGTTTGCTGTTGCTTGGTATTGGTAGATTCAAGGTGTACATACCTCTGTGTGGAAACCCTGGTGAGGTAGTGGTTAAGTGCTATGGCTGCTAATCAAAGGGTCAGCAATTCAAATCTAGGCGCTCCTTGGAAACTATGGGACAGTTCTGATGACAGGCTGATGCTTTTCCTCCAACCTCACGTGCCATCTTTGTGGGATTCAGGCTGTGCCCTCTCTTGAGAGATAAAGGCTCCGTGCTGTGCAGGTGTTCCGTGCATGAGACTCAGGAACAGACCCCATTGTCCTCCTGTTCTCTGGGACCAAGGACTGGTCAGCTGCAGCCAGTCCATCACCCTTGGCATAAGATCTGTCAGTGAGGAGACCAGACCTCCACCCCGGGACTCAGTGCCCCACGTTCCATTATCGGTTTCCTTCCATGTGGCGGCATCACCCGCCTTTAGGGCTAAGGCTTGCCGTCTGACCTCACTGCCCGGTCAGAGCTGTGCTGTGCCTGCTCCATTAGTAGCTCCATGTATGTAAGTCATCTCACCCCATGAACCAGGCCTTTGTGTGGACACATGACAGTGCCCAGGATTAAGGTCTGTGTGTTTCTTCTCAGGACTAAAACTTCTGCTTCCTCCTTGCTCCCCTTTACTCCTTGTCAGGCTTCTTTGTGTGACCACATTGTCTCCCCCCTGGGGTGAGGTTTTAGAGGCCCTTCTGTCTTAATTCTGGCTCACTGTTGTAAGGGTTGTTGATGACTCTGGGTCTGATCTGCTGCTATCCCATCCTAGCCCGTCACTGAAGGCCCTTCACTTATGGAATGTGTCTCTCTGTTAGACAAAGACGTCCTTTCTGTTAAAGCTCCTAGGCCAAATGTCCAATCGTGCCATGTCTAAGTCTCCTTGCTGTGAGAGCACTAGCTCTCCTGTGCCTGAGGTGCTCCTCCCCTCAGAATGGGCGCAGTTACAGTGACCTCCTCGAGGATCACAGAGAAGGCTCTTCTGTGGTGGAATGTCTCTGTCAAGACTCAGGCTCCATCTTCTTTCTCCATGGTCCTTTGCTGTGGGGGTCTAAGGTATAAGCACCCTCTTGAAAGGGAGGTTTTCTGTAGGGGGATGTTCCTTGTACTATACCTGAGGCTCCTGTCCACTGAAGGACCCAGCCTCTTTGGGAGTATGATGCCCAGGCCTACAGTTCTCGCCCCTTCTCTGTGGAGGAGCTACGTTAACCTTATATCAGTGACACCTTTTCGCATGTTCTCTGGGCCTGAGCTGTTGCCTGCTTTGATATCAGACTTGTCTATGTCAAACATCACCTCCCTGGGCTGAGGTCCTTGTTCCCCTGGTGCCTCACTTCTGATGCCTTGAAGACTTCTTGCCTCAGTAGGGTAGTCCCCTCTCTGTCAGGGGATTAGTTCCCCCTTTCCCCCATCCCACAGGCTAGGTTTCCTGACCCACTTCCTTCACTGTGGAGACTGAGGTGTAGAGCTGTTTGCTTTGGGACATAAACTCTAAGGCATCTCCTTGCTGTGAACTAGAGCCCCAGCTCTGACCCCATGCTGGGCTCGTGGGGTGAGGGGAAGGAGAATAAGCTCTCCTTTAGTGTCCCTGTTCCTCCATGCAGGAAGCAGCCTTTCTCTGTAGGAAGTATGGGAGCACCCCTCATTGCTGATGTCCAGACCTCACATCAGTTGGTGTACCCTCTGTGGAACTGCCTTCTGGTCACTGGTACTTGGCCGCATTGCCTTTCTGGAGCTGATGTTTTCCTCATCTCAGGATTGGGCTCAATACAGGACCTGTCCAGCTGATACTGCATAGTGATACTGCCATTTTTCTTTGTTGTCAAACCCTTTACTGAGGTTTAAGTTCTCTTGAGTGTAAGATCAGAAGTCCTGGTAGTGTGATAGTTAAGCACTAGGCTGCCAACCACAAGTGACGGTTTGAACTGACTAGCTACTCTGTGAGAGAACGATGTGACAGTCTGCTCCCATAAAAATCATTGCCTTACAGACCCTGTGGGACAATTCTTTTCTGTCCTTTAGGGTGGCTATGAGTCAGAATTGACTGAGCTGCAGTGGGTTTGGTTTTTTATTTGGTGTAAGTCTAAGATACTGCCGGCACTTGGAGTGGACCCTAGCTAGGAGGTGGGGTACAACCTCCCTGGAGTTAAGGCACCTTTCCCATCTTTTGTAGGCCTTTTATTCTGGAGCTTAGTCTGTCTTGCTGTCTTAGACAGTGGCTAGTAATCATGTGTAGTGAATTAAATTTCAATTTATTAAATAAAAATTCAGTTTGTCATTTATACTAGCTACATTTCAACTATTCAGTAGCCAGATGTGGCCAGTGTGGCTACCAGAGTGAACAGCATAAATCGTAATGCTTCCATCGTTAGCACAAATGTTTTCATCGTTAGCACAAATGTTTCCATCATTGGAGAAAGTTCTGTTGGACAGGACTGTTCAGAGATGGTACCTCCTCCCAGGATGGGGACCTCTTTTCGTCTGACTTCCTTCTGGATGTATTCAGTCTCTGCCATGGTGGTAGCTATGCCTTAGCTACAGCAGTTCAGGGCTACCCTGTGCCCATAAAGTAGGGGCTCCTTGGATCCACTGGAGCCCCTCCGTGGCGGGAACCTCTGCTGGCAGCTGTGGAGTCCTCCCTCCTGTGGCTCGTTGTAGCTCACCATGGAGTGGGTGTCGGGGCCTGAAGTGTGGCTGCCAGCTCGAGCAACTTCTGGTGGCTACCAGGCCCCTGCGTTGCATGTAGCTTCCTTTCGGGTACAGAGTCCTTCACTCAGTATTGGGCATTTGCCACGCTGGTTCCTGTTTCCCTGAATCTAAGTTAACAGTACATTTGATAGGGAATTCCTTTGTGAATGTGTATCAGTTCCATCCCAGCCTGTCAGTGCCTTTCTGCCCTCTCATCTTTGTCGGAGGTAGATTTTCTCGTGGCCCTCCCTGGGGCTGGCTGGCATGACCTCCAGCTTGTTTTGGTGTTGGCCTCTTTGGGTTAGGAACATGACCTTCTCTTGGTTTAAGGATCCTGTTCTGTCACAGCCTTTGTGGAGGTCCAAGATCCTGTCTGTCTGTGTGAGTGGTCTCAGTTCCTTAGATTTGTACACATCTCCTGTCTTATCTGCCAGCCCCTTCCACAGGTTCTCTGTACACACTCTCATGCTCTTCTGAAAGAGGTGTCCATGCTCTTGTCTCATGGCTAGTCTGAGGGGGTCACTCTCCAAGTTCTGAGATCCTGGTAACTCCTGTGCCTGATGCTTTTGTGCAGAAAGTGTGAGCTCCAGGTCTCATGCCATCATCTCCGGCAGTCAGCTGTGTACTGTGTGAATGTTTCCTGCTCTGAAATAGCCTTTTGAGTGTGACTTCTGGGGAGAAAGTAGTCCATGTTTTAGGAATTTTCCATTTCCTGGGTCAGAGGCACACAGAATGTGTCTCAGTAAGCCTCTTGAATTCCTCTGTAGGCCAGAGCAGGGGCTAGGTCATCAAAGACTTGGTCTCCAGTTAGGTGGGAGATGCATTCCCCAAACCCCTGCCTTGGCATCCTACCCACAGAGTTATTCCCTGGCCATTCCCAGCCACGTCCATGTCTCTTGAATTGGCATGGCCAGGAAGTATCTGTAATTGTTCCCAATCTTCCCCAGCAGTGTCCATCTCCAAGAGAGTATGAAGAGAGTGCGTCTGTAGGGCAGGGAAGATGGCGGACAAGCGCAAACTCCAAGGTACTGGACTACACATTGCCTTTGTACCCACATGGACTCTCTTTTCTAAACTCATTAGATACCTGCTGCCTTGGCAGAACTCTGAAAGTCTTCTTTTCCACTTACCAGGTGAGATTGATCGCTGCCTCAAGAAGGTGTCTGAGGGCGTGGAGCAGTTTGAGGATATTTGGCAGAAGGTACCGGGGCTGGGGCTTTAAGAATCTGGGTCTCCAGGGAGGAGAGCGAGGGAAGAAGTTTAGCATGTCTGGGTTTTGGCCAAGGAGAGGAACCGTGTATCTAGGTGCTAAGGACCAAAGAACACTCTAGGGTAGATCAGAAGGGCTGGGTCCCAGGGTCCCAGGCTCATCGAGGAGGGTGGCAAGCTCCCCCTCTGTGAAGGCACCACAACTGCTATCCCCATGCTGACTCCTGCTTTCCCTCCACTCCTCAGCTCCACAACGCAGCCAACGCGAACCAAAAAGAAAAGTATGAGGCTGACCTAAAGAAGGAGATTAAGAAGCTACAAGTGAGGGGGCTAGGGAGGCCGGACATCTGTGTCCCGAGGGTGGAGGGTACAGTGGGAATGGACAACTGGGTCCCTGGAGAAGTGGGAGCCGGGGCCTCAATTTCCAGGTCTCGAGGCCATGTGACTTTCCTGCTGTTCCTGTCTGCAGCGGCTGAGGGACCAGATCAAGACATGGGTAGCATCCAACGAGATCAAAGACAAGAGGCAGCTCATAGACAACCGCAAGCTCATTGAGACGGTAGGTACCCAGGGTGTGAGTGCCTTGGGGGAGGGTGGCCCAATTCCTGGGTCCCCCAGAGGTCCTGGAGGAGGAGGAAGGCCTCCTTACATGAGAGAAGGGAGAAACTCAGAGTCTAAAAGGAGGGGCTGCAGACTCCACCTTTAAGCTTTCGCCATCCCGCAGTCAGTGCCTATCCCACCAATTGCACTCCCCACAGCAAATGGAACGGTTCAAAGTGGTGGAACGAGAGACCAAAACCAAAGCTTACAGCAAGGAGGGCCTGGGTCTGGCCCAGAAGGTGGATCCTGCCCAGAAAGAGAAGGAAGAGGTTGGCCAGTGGCTCACGGTGAGCTGGGGTTGAAGAGCGGAGTTGAACATTGGGGGCCCTGCCCTCCCCACACACAGGGAAGCTCAGCGCTGACTCTATCTCCCTTGCCCCCTAGAACACCATCGACACCCTAAACATGCAGGTGGACCAGTTTGAGAGTGAGGTGGAATCCCTGTCAGTGCAGACGCGGAAGAAGAAGGGTGACAAGGATGTGAGTGGGGGGAGCCCTAGTGTCTGATATGGAGGGTAATGGACTGGCAAGCTGCAGGAGTGGGTGCCGGATCCCTTAGGCACATAAGGCACGCCAGGGAGGGGAGTTGGGGTAGTGGATGAGGAACTGGCAGGACTTTGCAGCTGCCTGGGAATGGGCAGGTAGATGTGAGACAACCTTAGGGGGTCAGCCAGGGTGTCTGTGAGTGGTGGGGCCATCAAGAAGAGGAGTAGTTTAGGAGTTAGGCACTGAGATTAGCGTGGGTCACAGATCATGTGTGAGACTCAAGAATGAAGAAGTACCACAGGGTTGGGGAGATCTGGCATTGAAGACTATGATTCTAAGGCCCAGATGCTAAAGCTAGATTGTAGCGTTTGAGTCCAAAGGGATCCAGGCTGTATCTACTTGTTGCACTGGGAACAGAGCTGTTCCTCAGGGAAGCTGGATGGGTAGGGGAGCTGTGCCATCAGATTTGGGTGTCTGAGAGTTAGGGGTTTGGGACCGTGAGCTCTCTCCTTAGAGAAGGGACTTGGAATTGGGACTAAAATGTCAAATTCTAAAGGAAATTATGGGATGGAATCTTGGGGGCATCAGTTCCCTAGGGAGCTTAGGGACTTGGCTTTGGAATCTGGGGTTCCCTATGGATGGGCTGGTGGGTTTTTCTGATGAAGATTATTGTGATGATGTATAGTAAGCTCTCCACAAATGAGGATAGTTATTATTAATGTGAGTGTCATAGGATGTAGGGTGTATTTATACCAAAAGGTGGTGAGAGCTGGTGAAGGGGAACCCACCAGGTGACTAGAGATGACAGGGGCTGTGTTGTGAGCTGGCACTGGGATCTCTTAGGTCTTTCAGAGGGTCCCAGGGGTCCGAGTATACTTTGGGCTTCCTGAGGCTACAAGGGACCTGAGGTGGCAGCTGAGGCATGAGATGAGAGTTCCAGTAGGGGTCAGAGGGTAGGCTGCCTCCATGTTGTCCTGAGCCGGGAGGGGCTGGTACAGAGCCTCTGAGTCTCACAGGGGTCTGGGACTGAGGACAGGTTCTGTGGGGGCAGGAGGGCCGAGGCAGGTGCTGGGCCGCCCCTGAGCCTGGCCCTGGGCTCGCCAGCAGAAGCAGGACCGGATCGAGGGCTTGAAGCGGCACATTGAGAAGCACCGTTATCACGTACGCATGCTGGAGACCATCCTGCGCATGCTGGACAATGATTCCATCCTCGTCGACGCCATCCGCAAGATTAAGGACGACGTTGAGTATTATGTCGACTCCTCTCAGTACCCTGACTTCGAGGAGAACGAGTTCCTCTATGACGACCTGGACCTCGAGGACATTCGTGAGGCCCTGGGGATGCCCTGTGGGAACGGGGTAGGCCAGGGAAGGGTGTCAGAGCTGGCTAAGCCGGCCCATCTGCTGCCCACAGCACAGGCGCTGGTCGCCACCTCCCCACCCAGCCACAGCCACATGGAGGATGAAGTCTTCAACCAGTCGAGCAGCACGCCCACCTCAACCACCTCCAGCTCGCCCATCCCTCCCAGCCCAGCCAATTGCACCACGGTGAGGCCAAGTGTCTGCCTTCAGAGATTGCAGGCCCATGTGGTTTCCTGGGGGTGTGCTGAAAGTCAAGGAGTTAGAAGCATAGTCTCTTAGTGGCCTGGGGGCGGGTGGTCGTTGAAGATGCAAGTGTCCAGGATTCTGTCCAGGCCTTGAAGGGCTGAGGTAACGCCTTTATCTCTGGGAGTTGCGTTCGTGGCATATGCTATGGAGGGGTCCCTAGTTGGTGCCTGAGTGAGGCTGGTATTGGGTTCCTTGGAGCAGGAACTTAGGGACATGAACCCAGGGCCTGGTTCCTATAAGGAGAGCAGAGTTCTCCATCCTTAGAAGTAGGTGATGGATAGGTGGCTGGCTCTCAGAAGACCAGGACACTTGAAGCAGGACTTAGTGGACTCTCAGAGGAAATCCAATCTTAGTGTGCAGGAGGGTACAACCCCAGGGCTGGGGATCAGCACCTGGTCTAACTCCCTGGCAACTGAGAGACTGACATTTATGTGTAGAGCCCAAAGCTCACACAGACTTCTGTTTCCTGCTCAGGAAAACTCCGAGGACGACAAGAAGAGGGGCCGATCGACAGACAGTGAGATCAGCCAGGTGGGTCAGAGCCTAGGTATGATAGATGTCTTCCTCTTTACTCACAGGCTCCTTGAGACAGATCAGAGCCGAGTACCAGGCAGTGCCCTAGGTCATGGGGGTGCAGAGGTAGGCTAGGGGTCAATGTCTGCCTTAGAGGGAGAGCCATGCAGACAACTGTACGATGGGTGACACCAGGCACCACCTTGACTGGGATGGCAGCCAGGAAATGGTGCTCAGAATTGTCCGGCTTGCTCAGCTACAGAGGAGAAAGTAGGGAACAGTGGACATTCGAGTGAGGCACGGCAGGTCAGAAAACAGGAGTCCTCAGCAAGAACATGGAGTATTGAGACTAGCGGCAGGGTCTTTGGGGTCCTGGGCCCTCACTCTGATGGGCCTCAGATTGTCAGACTGAGGAGTATGGGCCTTGTGGAGTAGCTCCAAAAGGGTCAGGTGAGGCTGACTGAGAAATACATCAGGAACACCCAACAGGTTATTTTGGGGAACTTCTCAGGCCTTTGCTGCGTTGATGGGCATTGCCAGTTTCCATGAGGGACAGACAGCGTATGGCATCTCTCAGCACTGCCCCTGTGAACTCTGCTGACACCCCCAGGATAGGAGTGCACTGTGGACAATGCTGCCATAGGAGGAAGGCAGGTGCAACAGGAGTGCAGGGGCCCTGAACCCTCTCCATGGGCTGATGTGCAGGCAGTTCTGATAGGGAAGCTCTGCGTGAGCCTTGTGAAGACTGGAAGTGGGGACTTGTCCTTGGTCAGGAGCAATGAGAGGAGAAGTGTGGTAGGCAGAGGGCCTCGGAGAAGGGCAGACTGAGGACCAAGTTCTGTTCATTTCTACCCTTAGATATGTGGGTTATCTCAGCTAATTTTACTGAAGACATTCAAGTCTTTGCTGTTGGACACTTGGCTTGATTTCAGTAGATGTTTAGGTATTTCCACCTCATCCTCTGTTGTTGGACAGAAAGGTCTCTCCCACTGACGACACATCTTTTGTGGCACACGAGGGAAATGTCCAGGGAGGAACTGGGGATTTGGGTATGACCAGGGGTAGATGGGCATGTCATCGATGTCATGGCAGTGGAGCCGGGAGTACAGGGATAGCAGTGGGGCAGCAAGGAGAATAGTGTGATGAAGGTGGGACCTGAGCCACGCGGGGGCCAAGTGTGTATGAGATCTGCCACTTAGAGTGGGGTGTCCTGATCCTCTGCTCTCTCCTGCCTAGTCTCCAGCCAAAAATGGCTCCAAGCCTGTCCACAGCAACCAGCACCCTCAGTCCCCAGCTGTGCCGCCCAACTACTCCTCCGGCCCCTCGCCTGCCACATCTGTCCTGAGCACCACCCCTGGCAACAATGGGGCCCCCGCCCCAGCAGCGCCCTCAAGTGCCCTGGGATCCAAGGCCAGTCCAGCTCCCAGCCACAACTCAGGCACTCCTGCTCCCTACGCCCAGGCCGTGGCCCCACCAGCCCCCAGTGGGTCCAGTGCAACCCAGCCCCGGCCCCCTAGCGTCCAGCCTGGCGGGGGAGGCGGTGGTGGTGGTGGAGGAGGAGGAGGAGGAGGCAGCGGCAGCAGCAGCAATAACAGCAGTGGAGCTGGAGGTGCTGGCAAGCAGAACGGCGCCACCAGTGAGTGGGGAGATGGGGGCAAGGGGCAGGATGGGAGACTGGCACAATAGCCCACAGCCCCGTCTCTTCCCCGTCTACTGCAGGTTACAGCTCTGTGGTGGCAGACAGCCCGGCAGAGGTGGCTCTGAGTAGCAGTGGGGTCAGCAGCAACACCAACAACCAGACTCTGGGTCCCCCGCCTGGCCCCCATAACCCCCCTCCCAACACCTCGTGAGTACTTGGGCACTCCTGCCTCCTTCCACTGCCATCATAGCTCATGGATACTGCCTGCCCCTGGCTGGTCTGCCGCTGTGGCTGGGCCCAAGCACCACTTCTTCCCACCTGCATGTATCCCTAGCTTGGCCCTCTGGGATGTTTTGAAGTTATCTCCTCTTGATTGGCATTTCCCTCCTCGCTGCACACACCCAGTGTGTGTCCCTCCGAGAATGTGCTCTGACTGTCCCTTTTACACAGGAGCTCCTGTTTCCCTCCCTTGTCACCCACCACCCATGCCTGACCCCACTGTGGCTCCCATCAGTCTTGCAAATTCAGCAGCCCAAAGGCTGCCTTCCACTTGCCCACCATCCTGCTAAGCCTGTCCTCACAAGAGAGGTCTGTTCTTGAGGAACAAAAGAAGGTCCTCCCCTGGTCACCCTTCTTCCCAGCTCTTGTTGGACTACACTAGGGGAAGTACCTGACTTCCATCCACTCTGTCCAGAGTGCTTGTGTTTGTGGTTGGAACATCTACTTCCCACACCCTGTTTCCTATTCCACAGACCCTTCCAGGGCTTCCCATTTCCTGCTAAACAGCCCACAGATCAGTTCTCCCTGTTACCTGCTGTTCGCCTGTGTGGTGTCTTATGGGAGTGTCTTCAGCAGCCTTGTTCCTACCCCGCAGCAGTGATAAGCGGCGACTCCCTTGGGATGTTGCAGCAAGCTGTCTCTATCCTCAGCCCTCTCTGTTGCCCACATCAGCACCCTCAGCTTGTCTTCCTAGATCTGCCTGCTCTTGATTGTCCCTCTGTCTGCTTGTGCCTCCCTAAACTTGGCCTGCACTGAGTACTCACCTCTCTGTCCTCTCCACAGGAAGGAACCCAGTGTGGCAGCTCCTGCAGGTGCTGGGGGTGTGGCCCCAGGCTCAGGGAACAGCACTGGGGGACCCAGCCTCCTGGTGCCACTACCTGTGAATCCCCCCAGCTCCCCAACGCCCAGCTTCAGTGAAGCCAAGGCAGCGGGGGCCCTACTTAATGGGCCCCCGCAGTTCAGCACGGCCCCAGAGATCAAGGTGAGCTTTTCCTGTGCTTCCCCCAGTTGTGTGAGCCTGCTCTCCTCACACTCTCAGAGATGTCTACCTGGGTGTCCAGGCCCTGCTGTCCAGGCACCACTGTTTCCTGTCCTGTTTTCTCTGATCCTCTTCAGGGTCTCTGTTTCTCTGTCCCTCCACTTGCTCTTACTCTTAGTCTTGCTGTGCTTAGCCATACTCAGATCTCTGGAACTCTCACTTTCTTAGGGTTGGTCACTGCTTTTCTTCACCTTTCTTATGGGTATTTTTACTTGCTTCCTTTTGGTTTCTGTCTTCATCTCTCTACTACTCTCAACCCCCACTCTCTGTCCCCGTTTCTCCTCACAAGATGTTGGACCATCATCTGGCCTGCTGCCCTCCTTTTCCTTGTTAAGTAACCACTTCACTCGGGCAGAGACTTGTGGAAATTTGCCCTGGGCCAAGACAACCTAATGCACCGTTCATGAAGCTTGACAGTGGGTCAGTGAAATAGACCGTGACCACACAATGTGCTTTGTCTGCTGAGGACCCTACTAGCATCTACCCCTGCATCCTCGCTCCAGAATTAGGGAATGGGCCTGAGATTTAAGTGGCCAGGTGGATGGCTGGGCAGGAGTTCAGCAGAGAGAGGGAAACAGGTGTCTACCCTGCAGGAGGGAGCATGGGTTGGCTGTGAAGTGATGGCCTGCATTGCAGTCTTGAGCTTTTGGCTCACCACAGCCTGTGTGTCAGGGGCCAGAGGGAGCACCACACTGCAGCCAAGTGTCCTAGTCCCAGCACACTGGGTACACACTGACTGTTTTGCACCTGAGTGTCATCTGGAAATTGAGCATCTCCATTTCACCTGTGACTGGGCTTCTACCCCACACAGCTGTCAGTTTGTCATACTGTAGTAGCTTGTGTGTTGCTGGCATACTGGAAGCTATACCACTGGTATTTCAAATACTAGCAGGGTCACCATGGTTGACAGATTGACCTGAACTTTCACACTAAGATGGACTAGGAAGACTTGGTATCCTGCTTTTGAAAAAATTAGCCAGTGAAAACCTTATAAATGGTATTGGAACACTGATACAGTGCTGGAAGTTGAATCCCTCAGTTTGGAAGGCAGTTGAGGTATGACTGGGGAAGAGCTGAGTTAGAACCTTAGTGACATGGAGTCAAGCTGTCAGGAATTTTCACTTGCTGATGTTGTATGACTCAGAATGAGAGAAACAGCTGAGAACATTAATAATTGGAATGTACGAAGTATGAAAATTTGAAGTAAAAAATGAAATGGAATGCATAAACATCAGTATCCTCAGCATTAGTGAAGTGAAATGGACTGGTATTGCCCTTCTTGATCTGGACAATCATGGTATGCTGTGCTGAGAAGGACACATTGAAGAGTGTCATTGCAGTCACAGTGATAAAGAACATTTCAAGATTGAAGTGCAGTGCTGACAGTGATAGAATAATACCCATATGACTACAAGGAAGACCGGTTGATACAACTATTATTCAAATTTAAACACCAACCAGTAATGTTAAGGATGACCAAATTAATTATTTTTACCAACTTCTGTAGTCTGAAATTGATCAGACATGCAAATCAGATGCATTAATAGTTACTGGTGATTGGAATGTGAAAGTTAGAAACAAAGATTGGTAGTTGAAAAATTGGGTCTTCATGATGGAAATGATGCTGGAGATCACATAATAGAGTTTTGCAAAACCAATGACTTGTTTATTGCCAATACCTTTTTCACCAACATAAATGGTGACTATACTTATCGATCACATCGGATAGAATACGCAGGAATCAAATTGACTACATCTGTGGAAAAAGACGATTGAAAAGCTCAATGACATCAATCAGAACAAGGCCAGGAGCCAGCTGTCGGACAGACTGTTGTAAGTTCAAGTTGAAGCTAAAGAAAATTAGAACAAGTTGATGAAAGCCAGAGTATGACTTTGAGTATATTCCACTGGAATTTAGAGACTACCTTAAGAACAGATTTGACTCAATAAACAGTAATGACTAAAGATCAGAAGAGTTTGGGGTGACATCATGGGTGAAGAAAACATGAAGTCATTGAAAAGACAGGAAAAAAAGAAGACCAAATGGACATTATGAGAGACTTTGAAACTTGCTCTTCAATATAGTATAGCTAAAGTAAAAGGAAGGAAAGATGAAGTAAAATACTAAACAGAATTATTTGAAAGAGCAGCCCAAGAAGACACATGAAAGTATTATAGTGGCATGTGCAGAAACATGGAGTTAGAAAAGCAGTAGAGAAGACCATGCTTGGCATTTCTTAAGCTGAAAGAACTGAATAAAAATTCAAGTTTGAAGTTGCAGTGTTGAATTATGTAGGGAAAATACTAGAATGATAAAGGGTTACAGAGTCATTGTACCAAAAAGAACTGACTGATACTCAGCCTTTTCAGGAGGTAGCATGTGATCAAGAGCCACGGGTACTAAATAATGTATGAAGTCTAAGCTGCAGTGAAGTCACTGGCAAAAAATAAAGCTTCAGGAATATTGGTGGAATATTCTTTAAGAAATTTCAGTAAACAGATACAGCGCCACAAATGCTCACTCATCTTTGTCATGAAATTTGGAAGACAGCTTCCTGGCAAACCAACTGGAAGAGATCTGTATTTGTGTCCATTCCAGAGGTGATCTGAAAGAATGTGGAAATTAGCACACAAAATTATTAATATTACACTTAAGTAAAATTTTCTAAAGGTCATTCAAAAGTGGTTGCAGCAGTACTTCAACAGAAAACTGCCAGAGATTCAAGCCAGAATGAGAAGAGAATATGAAACAAGGGATATAACTGCTGATGTCTGACGGATGTTGGCTGAGAGCAGGGAATACCAGAAATATGTTTACCTGTATTTCATTGGCCATGCAGAGGCATTTAACTCTGTGGATCATAACAAATTATGGATGACGTTGTGATAAATGGGAATTCCAGAACACTTAACTGTGTTCATGTGGTACCTGTGTCTAGACCAAGAGACAGTTGTTTGAACAGAACAAGGGAATACTGTGTAGTTTAAAATTAACAAAGGTGTGCATTAGAGTTGTATTCTTTCATCATATTTGTTCAATTAGTATGTTGAGCAAATCAGAGAATTTGGACTATATAAAGAATGTAACGTTGGAATTAGAGAAAGACACATTAACAATCTGTGATGTGCAGCTGACGCAGTCTTGCTTGCTGAAAGAGATCTTGAAACAAATGATAAAGATCAAAGACTGTCCATGTACCTTAATGTAAAGAAAACAAAAATCCTCACGGCTGGACCAATGAGCAATACCATGATAGCAGAGAAAAGGCTTCAGTTCTCAAGGATTTCGGTTTACTTGGATCCACAATGAATGCCAATAGAAGCAGTAATCAAGACATCAAAAGATGCATTGGGCAAATCTGCACAAGATGTCTTTAATGCAAACATCTCTAAAGCAGAGATGTCACTTTAAGGATTAAGGTGTGCTTGACCTAAGCCATGGGGTTTTCAGTTGCCTCAGAAGCATAGAAAAGCTGGACAGTGAATAAAGAGCATCCCTCAGTCACAGTGGACAGGAACTGCCCGTGAGCTTGCGTTGGGTTGGGGGAGGCTGCCGTGACCAGAAGGCACAGAGGGCTGTTCTGACTGCTTAACTCAAGTTTAGGGGCTTGAGGGTCAACTTTGTCATGAGATTCAGTACAGAGACAGAAACCTGTCATTCTGGTCCCCCTATAGCTGTGTCAAAGTTAGAGAGCAGTTAGAATCCCAGTCTGTAGTGCTTGCAAGAGTTGTATGTGCTGGGGCCTTGTTATCTGATAGACATGGTGTACACTGCAGGCACTGCTCTTTGCTGCTTTTCCCTCAGGGAAAGGCCCTGAGAGAACTCGGCTGGGGAGCGTTATGATCCTGTTTTCAAAGTTACTGCACAGTCTCACTGAGAATCCACATTTCTCGCACGTTCCTCTATTGAGGGACACTTGGTTGTTTCTAGTTTTCTCCTCGTCACAGTGCTGCACTGAATATTCTTTTACGTGTGGAGCCTGATAATGGTGACCCAGGATGTGAGCATTTTACTTGATTCATGTGACAGCCTTTTCTGATGGGCCATCCAGGTACCCCCCTGCAAGCACCGGCAGGGTGCCAGGCTCTGTGCTTACTGCCCTAGCCCAGTTTTCTATTCACGGCCTCAGTCTAAACACCCCTCCTCCCTACAGGCCCCTGAGCCTCTCAGCTCCTTGAAGTCCATGGCAGAGCGGGCAGCCATCAGCTCTGGCATTGAGGACCCTGTGCCAACATTGCACCTGACAGATAGAGGTGAGGGTCTGGGGATGTGGAGGGTAGGCCAGAGAGGTGGGTCAGCCATAGGCTGGCCTTAACACCAAGGTGCCTGGCCCTGCTTCCCGACAGACATCATCCTGAGCAGCACATCGGCCCCACCAGCCTCAGCCCAGCCATCCCTGCAGCTGTCAGAGGTGAACATCCCACTGTCCCTGGGCGTGTGTCCCTTGGGGCCTGTGCCCCTCACCAAGGAGCAGCTCTACCAGCAGGCCATGGAAGAGGCCGCCTGGCACCACATGCCCCACCCTTCTGACTCCGAGCGCATCCGGTGAGGGGCCAGACGGGCTTGGGGCCAGGACTCAAGGCAGAGGTGGGAGGCATCGCTGGGGATCAGGTGCCAGGTGTTGAGAGACCTTAGGTGAAGGTTGCTAGTTCTGTCTACAGAAATGCCAGGTGCTAAGCGTCTGGCAGTACATTGGGGTCCAGGGGATTGGCCTCTGTCATAGGTCCTTAAGAGGAGGTGGGATGACTAGGTGCCCCAAAAGCCTCCCCTCTTGATTTATGAGAGGTGAGAGTATGGGACTGTAGGTCTGGGGTATCCTGTCGGAATCCCGCACCTGGGGAATTGACAGTGAGTGGATTTCAGCCCCCAGACATCAGGAGTTACAGGGCTAGCACTGACACCCTTTGTTGTTACACAGGCAGTACCTCCCCCGGAACCCATGTCCGACGCCCCCCTACCACCACCAGATGCCGCCCCCGCACTCAGACACTGTGGAATTTTACCAGCGCCTGTCGACTGAGACGCTCTTCTTCATCTTCTACTATCTGGAGGTACAGCAGGGCCCTGGGGCAGCCTCGCGCCCCCCGGCTTCGCCGCCACCGCCGCCGTACCCCCTCGGGCTGGAGGGGTGAGGTGGGTGCCCCACTGCGGCCACCGGGACCGCACCCCCTTCCTGCCCCCCAGTCCTGGGCCCCCTCCCCAGCCACATTTGTCCCTGTGCCCATGTCCAGTTCAGATTGGCTTCACAGCCAGGCTGGGTTGTGTAGCACAAGACCAGAGTGTGCCACTTAAGACATGTCAGTCTTTCTCTTGCTTGGGAGGTCTTGGTAGTTCAGGGTCTGCTCACTGGCACGTTCTCCGTTAGGGAACCAGCCAACCTCCTCATGACCCCAGTGAGTGATGACTAACCTCCTCATGCTGACTTGAGGACTTTGATTTGCCTCCTCTCTCAGCTGTCATCACATTAGTTTCTCTTCCTTCTCAAAGCTTCTCTGAAAGCCATCTCCACTCCTGTCTCAATTTCCTTCTCCTGGTCAGTATCGGTATGTTCTGTGCCCCTAGCCCCAGCTCAATTTGGGTGGTCCAGCCCAACCCTGGTCCAAGGTGGAGACCTGGGTCCAGCTCTTGATGCCCACCCCGCCCCTCTGGTTGGTTACTTGGTTTGAGGGCCCCCTGACGCTCCTTCCACTCTTCCTCCCCAGGGCACTAAGGCACAGTACTTGGCAGCCAAGGCCCTAAAGAAGCAGTCCTGGCGATTCCACACTAAGTACATGATGTGGTTCCAGCGGCATGAGGAGCCCAAGACCATCACTGACGAGTTTGAACAGGTGACAGGCCCTCTCTGTCCCCGTCCCCGTGGTGTTGTTGGGCCAGGTCTATACTTCATACCTGACTTCAGGCCCCATCTCCCAGTTTTACCACCCTCAGCCACTGAGATCCTCCAGCTCACTTAGCTCCTCTTCCCTCAGGCCACTCACTCTGCCTGGAATGTTCTGACATCCAACTTCTAGCTGTCCTTTAGGTCTTAGTCTAATACCCTTCCTCAGAACAAGCCTTCCCAGAGCCAGCAGCCTAACGCCTCCACCACATCCCCTCTGGTATGGCTCAGGGCCTGGGGTTCTCTGACCTTGTATCCTTTACCCCATATGGCCCGTGTCCGCTGATACTCTGTAGGGAAGCTGTTTTCTTAAACATGACGAACTCATGTTTTAATGATTGATTGGAACCTCCCACTTCTCTCAAAAACATGCAGGAGCCAGACAGCTAGGTTTGAGTCCAACTTTAGCTGGTGGCCTTGAACAAGTCACTTGGACCTCTGTCCCGATTTCTTCCTCTGTAAAAATGGGAGTAAGAGGACCTGCCTTACGCAGCTGTGATGAGGATTAAGTGAATAATGGGTGAAGTACTAAGTGGTGCCTGCTACAAAGTTAAGTGTTACCAATGTATTCTGTTAATCTTCAAATTACTTTTAGTTGCTCTGTTCCACCAAATATTTACTGGATGCCAAGCCCCCTGAGAAGAACTTGTAGAATGAGGAGTGCTTCTGGTCCTAGAGAACTCACTACCACCTCTTTGAGGCATTGTAGACATTGATCCATTTGCAGCCCCTCCAGTGTTTACTACAGGCTGCCCCATCCAGGCTTGTCCAAGACAGCTCCCCAGTCAGTGTACTTCAGGGCACCCCATCTCACCCATGAAGATATCCCTGAAGTGTACCTGGCGTTTAGACTCTGGGCCTCTTCCAGTCTCTAGGACAGGAATGAGGACCCACTGCCCCAGAGGTTCTGACATGACAGAACACGTCACCCAGTTGTTATGCAGTGGGTGTTGAAAGCTGCAGCCTTGTGAAGGAAAAGCAGTAGTGCTGTTCAGCACACCTGGCCTGGAGCTCCGTTTCCCTCTCTGAAGTGGGCACAGTGGCAAGGGTGGAACAAGCCAGGCATGTGCCTGGCAGACCCCAGCCCTGAGAGCTGCCCTGCTGCCTCAGCCCCTCACTGATGCGTTCTCCCCTGGCCAGGGCACCTATATCTACTTTGACTACGAGAAGTGGGGCCAGCGGAAGAAGGAAGGCTTCACTTTCGAGTACCGCTACCTGGAGGACCGGGACCTCCAGTGACACTGGCCCCTCCTTCTGCCCAGCCCCTTCCCCCGCATGCTGATCGCCCTGCCCTGAAAGATTTGGGAGAAAACTCCCTGCCACAGGGCAGCCCCCTCCCCCAGGAAGCAGGGAGGGGGCCAGGAGGTCTTCTCTTCCTCTCAGCCCCACCCTGGGGGCCCGGGGGCGAGGGCTGCCCCCTCCTCCCCTCCCCAGTGAGGGACATTTTTTGGTAAACCTATTTTCATTTTGGAAAATATTTATGAATAAATAGTTTTATATGACGGTTGGCAGCAGTAGCCTCTCCTGTGCCTCTCGGGGGGACCTCAACTCTGCATGAGTCAGTGAGAGGGCTGGGTATCCTGCTGGCGGGGGCGTCGGGCCAGCTGTGGGTGGAACTGGGAGTTGTACTGCCGCCGCCTCTCATCTGTCTCCTCTGGTGGGTCCTCTGGGGGTGCTCCACCTCGAACCCGAGCCAGCAAGGCCTCTGCCCGGGCCCTCTCAGCTGCTTCCCGCTGGAGACGTTCTGCTCGAAGTTGGTCCAAGGATGGGGGCCTGGGAGAAGAGGAGTCAAGTCAACAGGCTAGGTGGCCCCAGAAGGACCCACCCCTCCCACTTCTCTTCAGGTAAGGGGGCAGCCACCTCAAACTTTTTGTTTTTTCTGATGTGTTGCTGGTCTCAGCTCCTGAAGCCTGCTGGGTGGCAGCAGACCAATTCCAGAATGAGCAGGCCAGCCTCCCTCCTGGGCATGTGTCTTGTGCCCTCCCTCCTCTGACTTCTGCCCTCCCTAGCCTTCAAAATCAGGTTTTCCTCCAGCTCAAGAAACTCACTGCTGACTTTACTACGTGACACTGAGTGACTCCCTGGCACTCAGTTCCCCGGCACCTCTGGTGCCTGGCATTTGGGACAACAGCCTGGCTTGCTATAACTGCAGTTCTCAGATGCTGGTGTCAGGACCCCATTATGTTTTTAAACTGATGACCCCATAGGGCTCTTGTTTGCATGACTCATGCCTATTAACACAGCATTAGAGATAAAAACAGACCTTGAGAACACAAACGAATGTCCCATTAACCACCATAGCAGTGACACATCTCTCATGTCATGTAGCCTCAGGAAGCCTCTGCTGTGTATGTGGGGAGTGCAGAAAAGGCCAACTGTGTCATGAAAATAAGTGCTGACTTCACAGACCCCTATGCTATGCCCGAAGGGATCCTGGGACCATTCTGGGAACCACTCTCAGCAGCCAACCTAAGCCTAGTGCCCTCCTGCCTGGCCAGCTCTGGACCAGGCCCTCCTGCTTACCCTTTGGGCCGCTGTTTCTCAGACCCCTTCTTTCTGCTGGTTCTGCCCTCGTCACCACTTTGTCGCCTCTTCTTTCTCAAATGCATCTGCATCTCCCGCAGAGGGTCCAGACGGCTCTTGATCTTCTCATCAGGAGCTGGGCCAGGTTGGGGGGCCCCTTGGCCTGGAGGGAGCTGGTACCATGGGGGCTGTGTCTGGGATTCTGCCGCACTCTGGCCCAGGTAAGTCAGGATGCCCAGGGCTTTCTCCTGCCTCTCCTGGAGGGGCCAGGGAAACAGAGAAGTGGGTGCAGCTACTCAGAATGAGGGTGTCACCTGAGTCTACCCTCAAAGGGCTCTGCCCTGAGAGACCAGGGTCTTGGGAGCAGTCTGTCACTCAGCAAATGCATTGAGGGCCACTTACACCAGGGCTAGAGTGTAACAGGGACCCTGGTGATGGCAGTAACTGAGGGAAGGGGATGGAGGGGGGAAGGGACACTTCAGGGTTGGAGGTAGAGGAGTGTCAGGAAGATTCAAAGTGATGGGTATCCTTGAGAGCAGAGGAGTGCCCTGTCTGATTTACATTTTGAAAATGACTTAGTTGGAGTGGGTAAGGGTGAACCAGAGACTAGGCAGGCTGCTACAGCTTCAAGAGGGAGCAGGGAGCTGAGAAATGGACTCCAGTTACAGCAGTATCGGGAAGGCAGAGCCCACAGGACAAGCTGATGGACACACTAAGCAGTGTTGGGAAGTTTGGGGGCTCTGGGCTTCATGGCTGGGACTGCTGTTAGCTGGATCGGACTGTTCTGTATGCTGCAACTCATCTCAAAAGGATCTCCAGTCCCAGCACCTATCTGTCACAGTGAAGCCAGGAGTGCCCACACAGGAAGTGGTGCTACCTCTTGAAAAGCTGTGCCTGACAGGCATACCAGTCAGGAGGAAGTCCTGAGAGTGAGAGGGAAGCCAGACGCTTCCCAAGAATATCCCCAAATCTCCCAGGAATTTGTGGCAAAGGCAACAAGACAGTAAGAAAGTGGACCAATATGTTAACCACCATTACTCCTGGGCACATCATACATCCTTATATATATTTTTTCCTAATAATTGTGCTTTAGATGAAAGTTTACAGAGCAAATTAGTTTCATTAAACAATTAACATAGTTTTGCAACAGTGGTTGTCAACCCTGCAGTGTATCAACACTCACCCTTCTCAACCGTGGGTTCCCTATTTCCATTTGTCTAGCTTCCCTGCCCTCTCCTGCCTTCCTGTCCTTCCCCTGAGTGTGCACACACATGGCTGAGCTATGTGTATTACTGTTCGTTTATGGGCCTGTCTATTCTGACTGAAAGAAGAACCACAGGAGGACTTCAGTACTGAATTGAAAGAGTGTCCAGGGGCCATACTTGGGGTTTCTCTGGTCTCTCAGACCAGTAAGTCTGGTCTTTTTTTGTGAGTTTGAATTTTGTTCTACCTTTTTCTCTGGCTCTGTCCTGGACCCTCTATTGTAATCTCTTGTCAGACAGACCAGTTGGTGGTGGTAGCCAGCTACCATCTGGTTGGTCTAGAATCAGTCTGGTGGAGGCTGTGGTAGTTGTAGTCCATTATCCCTTATGTCTTTGGTTTTCCTCCTCCCTTGCCCCTGTAGGGTCTTGACCTCAATTGGAGACCTGAGCAGTTTGTGCCTAGCAGCCACACAGTTAGGCTGTTAGTTGCCTTCAAGTCAGTTCCAATACATGGTGATCCCATATGTGCAGAGCAGAATTGCTTCAAAGGGTTTTCAACGCTGTGACCTGGAAGCAGAAAGGCAGGCCTCTCAGGTGCCTCTGGATGGGTTCAGACCACCAAACTTTTGCCTAGTAGTGGAGCACTGGTACCATTCATAGACTGTAGCTGGGGTGAGTGACTAGCCAAAGCCTAGGGGGGGCCTAGATAGCAATAGCCAGCACTTCTTGGGTGCTGTTTCAGTACTGTTCTAAATTATATATGTTCATTCAATCCCCACTGATCAACACACTCCTGTTAGTCATACCCAAGTACTCCCCCAAGCCGTATCAGCAAGGCTAGCTTACCTTCTCCTGTCGCTTTTCCTCTTCGTATTCTTTATTGCTTCTGATCACTCCTTTCCCTTCTTCCAGCAGCTCCCGAAACAGGTCTACAGGGCCAAGACTTTTTGAGGCTCCTGCCTCCACTGCTTCAAGCTCTGGTCCTGAGTTCTGGTGCCTGGCTTTCTTGCGTAGGAATTCTGTGCGAGCCTGGGGAAAAGGGAAGGTATAGGCATTCAGAACCTAGAGGTGACTCAGGGAGCTGAGGATCAGGCGTGGACCACAGAGCACTGCAGTCCACAGTGCCCGCCACTGGGAGCCCAAAGAGGCCCTGCTCCAGCCTCGAGTGAGGCAGTGTAGGAGTTCTGTAAGCTGCCTTTCGAACAGTAATCCATTGGTCATTAAGTCTGGCTGGAAGGGGGCTCCCAAAGGGATTCCCAATCAAGTGAAACAAAAACAGCTACAGAAGCAGCCAAATCCTGTATTAGGGACCAAAAAACACCCAACCAAGCCCAATGTCCTCGAGTCAATTCTGACTCAAGGGACCCTGTAAGATAGACTACTGCCACATCTTTCTCTTGAGGAGCACCTTGTGGGTTTAGACTACTGACCTTTTGGTTATAGTAGATAAAGCTTTTTAGCCACTGCACCACCACGTTCCTTTGTATCAAAACCAAACTAAACCCAGCCACTGTGTCAGCTGCAACTCACACCAACCTTACAGGACCAAGTACAACCGCCCCATAGGGTTTCCAAGGAGCAGCTGGTACACTCAAACTGCTGTCCTTTTGGTTAGCAGTCTAGCCGTTATCCATTATGCCACGAGGGTACCTGTATTTGGACAGGTGATCTGAATTTCAGGTAGGGCCCCAAGTCACTCACCTAGTCAGACTTGCAATTTCTACCGATAAATGTGAACAGCAAGAGTCCAGAGTACCACTTCTAGCCAGCGGTGAGGACCAGATAAGCTACGAGACACTGATGTATAGCAAATAGAAGTAGTTGTCGGTTGCTGTCCCAGTTGCCATCGATTCCCACTCATAGCGACCCCATGCGTGACAGAGTAGAACTGGCCTGTATGCCTTAATCTTTGTAGAGAGAAGGGAGCCCTGGTGGCACAGCGTCTGTCCACTCAGTGGCTAACCAAAAGGTGAGTGGTTTGGACCTACTAGCAACTCTGTAGGAGAAAGACTGGCAGTCTGCTCCTGTAAAGATTATAGCCTTGGAAACTATACAGGAGTTCTACTCTATCCTGTAAGGTCGCTAGGATTCCATTCAGTGACAGTGGGTTTTTTTTTTTTGCTTTTGGTATCTTTACCAAAGCACATCGCCAGGTCTTTCTCCCGTAGAGCCACTGGTGGGTTCGAACTGGCAACTTTTCAGTTAGCAGCCGATCACTAAACAACTAGCCACAAGGGCTCTTTGGGTGCCCAATTCTGATTCACAGCGAACCTACAGGTTTCCAAGCAAAGTAAAATGTGATCGCGGTTTTTCAACCACGCAAAGGTTCACTATATCCACTCAGTGCATATCTACTCTGTGCCAGGCATTGCTCTGGGCACTTGGAACTGCATCCGTGGAAGGAGCTGAGACGAGGGTAGGGTAGGGTCAAGCGCGGTTTCGTGCAGGTGGACACAGGTGAAAAAAGCAGCTCTACTGACACTTCCCTAGGAACGACATCAACCACAGCCAGGACTACAAACGCGACGCACTGCGACTGCGCGTCACTCCACTTCCGTGCTCGGCCTCCGGCTGCTAGGACGCAGGCTTACCTCTTGCTGAGCGAGCAGTGCTCTTCGCTCCCTCTCCTTCTCCTCCTCCCGGGCCTGCGCCTCGTCGCGCCGCACACGGGCCACATTATCTTTGTTGCGGACGTGCCAGCTCTTCTTCGGCAAGATATTCATGACACCGTAACCGTTTTCGGATTGCCAGACCCGCCTCCTAGCACTTCCTATTGGCGAGAGTATGATTCCACCCTGTTGTCCCAGCCGCGGTCGCAGAGTGGTGTCGGGCTAATTGGCACGCCCCCTCCAGGCTTGTAATGAGAGATGATTGGCTGAGTCAGCCGTCTCCTCGACTCCCGTGTGGCGCCTAGGGACCGCCTCTGAGTTGAGTCAATCACGTGTGGTCCCGCCCCCAAAACTGCTGAAACGGCCGCCAACTGGCTGTCACGCCTGTCAAATCGTCTCGCGGACAAGCGAGCCCACCATCACAAATTTCAATACCTTTAATTGGAGTATTCCAGGGAGAAGCCTTGCCCCCCCCACCCCCGCTTCAGGAGTCAGGTTTCAAAGAGCACTCAAGCAGCTTCCAAGGCAAAAACAGAACTCTTTAATGTCAAGTAGATTCCCACTCATAGCGTTTCTACAGGACAGAGTAGAACTATCCCATAAGATTTCCAAGGCTCTAATCCTTACCAGGAAATCCTGATGGCGTGGTGGTTAACAGCTATGGCTGCTAACCAGTAGGCTGGAAGTTCAACTCTATCAGGTCTTCCTTGGTAACCTTATGGGATAGTTCTATTCTTCTATTCTGTCACTTAGGGTTAGTATGGGTCAGAATCTACTTAACAGCAATGTTTTCTTTTTCTTGTTTTGTTTTGTTTTAATCTTCACAAAAAAAGACTGCCAGTTTTCTCCAGAGGAGCCACTGGTAGGTCTGAACTGGATATCTTTCATTAGCAGGCAAGCACTTAACCATTGCACCATCAGCAGCTTCTGATTCTATTTATTGATAAAAGGTCCACTAGAAAATCAGACCTTGCCAGGCTGGAAGGGTGTGGAGTCTCCAGTACTCCCATTTTACAGATGTGAATAATTGAGGGTTACAAAAGGGTATGACACAAAGTGTAGGGGCAGGTCTGGAACCTGAAACTGGTTACTTCATTCTGGTCAGGCTGGAGAAATCACAGAGCTCCGTTGGCTGAGCGCAGTGCCACAGCACGCTGTGCCAGGAAGACTTTATTCCGGGCCTCCTTGAGTAAAAAGAGAGACGGAGATGAGACACGCCTTGTCTCTCCAATTTCCCTTTCTATATTCCCCAGGAGCTTTCCCAAGTACCCAGCCTGCCTCACCGTCTCTATCTGGCGCTTGAGCTTAGAGATGAGACGCCCATAGGAGTTGGCCAGGGACACGGTATATGCCATCAGAATGCTGCAGGAGACATGGAACAGAAGCCACATTCAAAACGCTCTTAGAATGTCTTCAACATCAAGGATCTAAGGCCCCAGCTCCTCTTCCCGTGACCCAAGAGTCCAGGCCCCAAGCCCTCTCCTCCCTCGGAACCAAGAATCGTGGCCCCTAGCCTCATCCTCCACCAGATTCAGGAGTTTGAGCCTCCTCGGTTTTCAGATACAGGCGGCAGGACCCTCAAATCACACACATTCAAACCCGCAATCCAGGAATCTGAGCTCCCTCACCTGAAGAGTAGTAGAAGTGGTACAGCAAAAGCCTGAGTTCCCAAGAAGAAGAGAAAATTCTGAGCAGTCTGAGGGAGGCTGTAAATAGACTCAGGGATTCGGGCCCAGATGGACGGCTGATCCTGGAATGGACCACACAGCTTGGAAGGTGGGATCCTAAAGTTAGAGACAGGCAGACTCAAGTAAGGCCGAGAGTCAGAACCTTGGATGAGAGTGGAGGGAGGGATCAAGAGGCAGCTCCGCTAACACTTACAGGAAGATGCTATAAAGCACGGGAACCGCAGAGATGGCCAGACCCAGGAGGAGTATCAGGGGAAAAATAAAATTTGCCGTGGAGGCCCGGAAGGTACGCGAGGCCGGAGAACAGGTGGAGAAGAGGGTGAACTGGTGAGGGAAGGTGGGAAAAGAGGAGATTTGAGACACTGAGTCTGAGCGCCAGCTCCTTTACCCTCAGACACGGTTCTCCCTCAGACCCAGGGCTCCACGCCCTCAGCCACTCCTCCCTCAGACCCTGCAGTACTGGCCCTGTTCCCTCCTCCTCCAGAAGCTAGAAGCATTGTCCCTCAGTCCCTTCATCTCCCTGACCCCAACACCTCCCGCCTTAGGCCCCCTAAGTCTTCCCGGTCCCGCACCTTTTTCAGAAAGAAAAGTAGCAGGAACTTGACCATGTTGAGCAGGGGTAGTAAAGGGCAGAAAAAACTCCCCACCCAGACCACTGTCTGCGCGTAGATCAGTCCCAGCACCTCATCCGGCACCTGAAACTCCTGGGTCGCGGCCAGACGACCCAGCGCCCCGGGACAGAGGCCACAGAGGAGCCTGAGAAGCAGGGCCAGGCAGAGTCAGGGGAGGGTCGGCTGGGGATTTCCCCGCCTCCCCGTCCCGCCCACCAATCGGAAGAGAGCATATCCGAGGGGGGGAGCAGTTTTCAAGGTCCGTGGAGGGAAGTAGGTGTGCTTGGAGGGCGGAGCCTGGGGATAAGGCGGGCCTGATGGCCTCAGGGGCGGCATCTGAGGACCCAGACCCAGGCGACAAAGCAGTAAGACGGAGGGCGGGGCTTAGTATTTAGGGGCGGGGCCACCACGAAAGGGCGGGGCTCTCACTTTCGAGGAAACTGGATGAGCAGCATGACTGCCAAGCCGGTCAGCAGATCAAAAAGTAGGAGTTTGTACATCTCCTGCCCTAGCCGGGTTTCCCAGCACTGAGGAAGTAAGAGAATGGGTCAGAAAGATCTCAAGACCCCTTACGCATGCCGGTTGCCAAATCGCAGCCGTATGAGATCCTATCAATACGTTCTTCCGGTTTTCTCAAGCCTTCCATACCCCGGTCCAGTCATCTAGCCCTTCCCTGGACCCACCAAGCTACTTCTTCCCTCCTTCACGGACCCAGCATCTCCAACTCTCGGCCGTTTCTGCCTCAGGACCTAAAAGAGTGCTGACTCCAGGCCACTTCTCCATCGCACCCAGGAGTCTGAGCTCCCATCCCCCCTCCTTCACACCAGAGGTCCAGGCACCCCTCTTCCCTCATCTCAGGAGTCTATGTCCCATGTTCTTCTCACCGGAAGTTCTTCGTAATTGTAGCCACAGGTTTTGCACTTCTCAGCCTCAGCATTACCCCCGCAAGTGATTTGATTCCAGAGAGAGAACAGCAGGACCAGCAGGGAGGCTAGGCGGAGAAACACAGTCCTGGCAGGGGAAGGGAGGAAGGAAGTTAGCATTGACCAGTGCCCACCACCTACCTGCCAGATAATCCTGCCTGGAACATTCTTACGATTCTCCCCATTTCACAGAGGAAGAACCTGAGGCTTAGTGACATAATCAGCATCAATCTAGATCTCCCTGGATCCATGTTCTCAGGATCTCCATGGCGTCTCTCCCAGAACCAACAACTCTCCAACCAGCTCCTTCTGCCCCCTATTCCTAGCCTGGGAGGCTGGGACCTGAGCAGGATAAGAATGATCTGGTGGCTCCGAGTGTAGCCCTCCAGGTGGGCAATGAACTTGAACACGGGTGGCAGCAAGAAGTTGACCATGGAGATGAAGATGGACGGAAGGTAATTCACCAAGAGCTGTAGTAGTGGCCTCTCCTGGACAAACGAATCCGCCTGGGAAAGAAGGTGGACCAATGGAAGAGGATCTGGGGTTCTGGAGGTGCCCCATCGAAACCCATGCTCAGAATACTTCTCCAGATTCGTCTTCATTCGGGTACCCAAAATTTGGTTCCAACCTTCCCCTTCTTTATCGCCCCTCCTCTCTTAAGTTTCCAGGAACCCTAGACTTTAGTCCCTTCCTCCCATAGACATGCAGGTCCAGAGTTTCCAACCTCTTGTCCCTTAAGACTTTTCGCACCTGCAGTGTCACGGTGTACTCCGTAGCCCGGTAGACTCCATAAAAGGCTGCCCCCAGGAGTGCGAACACCAGCAGGTTAAGCAACCCCCGCACCAACCACACCCTGGCTCGTTGGCCCAGGGTCCGCAGTTCTGCCTGGCGCCGCACCACTGCCTCTTCCAGTTCCACCTGAGATCACAAAAGGCATCCTTCGGTTCCATTACCACAGGCATGGCCTCTGATTCTGAGTCCCACCTCAACTTGAACTGATTCGGCCCAAAGAGGTTCTTGTTGCAAGCACTCAGGACTTCCAAGGCTACAACTTATTTCTGCCGACCCCACCCCGTCCCGCCCACATGCAAGCCCCGCCCCCACCAGCCCCCCAGCTCTTTAAGCAGACCAGTAATTCCAGTTCTACTTTACGTGACCCCGCCCTTTGTGACCACACCCACCTGACCAAAATCTGTTAGGCCACGCCCCTTCCTCAGACAGCTTTCTCCAGTGCCCTTCCACCTCAAGCATCAAAGATCTGGAAAAAAGTCCCTCCCAGCATCTCCCTCAAAGCCCCTACTCTCTGACCTAAGCTCTGTTCCAGTTCAGTCATGCCCCCTTTGTTCCTATCTAGACTGGTCCACAAGTCGTAGACAACGCCCCCTTAGGCACACCTGCAAATCATAGAGGATGATGCGCTGGCGCAATCCCATGTGGACTTCACCGCGGAGGCCGAAGTCCCAGGCAGAGAACACGCGATGGCTGTAGTTGGTCACAGCTCCTGACTCGGCCAACAAAGTCTGTTTCATGCCAGACCCTGAGCTGAAAGAGGGGAGACCCAGGAGGCCAAGAACGGAAGGACATTCATAGAACCACTCTCTCCTGGGCAACCCAGGAAAATGAGCCCAGAGCCCTGGTGGTGTGACAGCTAAGTGCTTGGCGGCTACCCGGAAGGTCAGTAGTTGGACCTCATCCAGAAGCTCCCCGGGAGAAAGACCTGGCAATCTGCTTCTATAAAGATTACCAAAACCAAACCAGACCCACTGCTGTCAAGTTGATTTCAATTCATAATGACCCTATAGAACAGAGGAGAGCTGCCCCATAGAGTTTCCAAGGAGCACCTGGCAGATGTGAACTGCGGATTTAGTCAGCAGACATAGTACTTAACCACTACACCACCAGGGTTTCGAAATCCACTGCTGTCTAATCAGTTCTGACTCATAACCCACTGCCGTCAAGTCGGGTCCAGCTCATAGTGACCCTAGAGGTCAGAGTAGAACTGCCCCATAGAATTTTCAAGGAGTACCGGGCCGACCTTTCGGTTAGCAGATGTAGCACTTAACCTACTACACCACCAGACACCCTACTGAGCAGTTCTACTCAAACAGATTCCAAGGCACCTAACAAGACCCTTGAGATTTGTCGAGCTGCCACCCCTAGGAGAACGGGTCAAGAGGGCGGGGACACAGAGTCTTCCGAGACAAAGACTAAGACTGACAGAGACACACCCAGAGGAGAACAGACATCCAAAAAGACAGAGGCAAAAACCTAGAAGATACAGAGCTCCAGAGAAAAGGTGAACTGGGACTCAAAGAGTGGCAGATGTGGAGACTGGAGGGAGGATAATGACTGAGGAAAGGGGATTGAGCGTGGTGAGAAGAGACCTAGAGAGAGTGGGATGGAACCTGGGGGAAAGGGACAAAGACCATAGAAGGGGACAGAGACTCAGACAGAGGGTGACAGACCCTTGCAGAGAGAGACAGAGATGCAGAGAGAGAGGGACAGAGACCGAGAGACAAAGGAGGTAGAGATCTAAAGAATGAGGGATTACAAAGACAGGGATTGGGTTGGGGTGGAAGAAAACAGGGAAATGGACAGAACCAGAACTGGGCGAAGAGACTCCATCTCCTAGCCCATCTTTCACCTGGACAACTTCAGTGATCTGCCATGTGGTTTCCCTGCTTCCATCACCCTTACTTTCTTAGGATGTATTCTCTGTTCTCAAGTCAGTGGAACCTTCTTAAAATGCAAATCAGATAGTATTTTGTTTAAAACCTGCTCCATAGTATCTCCTTGCTCTTAAAGTCTAGGCTCGTTACTACATAACCTGCCAGAGCTTGCCTGAGGTGGCCTCCTACATACCTATCTGAACTCAATTCTTGTCTCTCTTCTTTGTACTGGCTTTCCATTTCTGAGGACACTTCAGTATTATTTCTACCACAGTGCCTTTGCACCTGCAGTTTCCTCTGTCCAGAAACCTAGTGGCTTGCTTATTTGTCTGGCTGGCTCCTTTGTATCTTTCAGATCTTGGTCTACATCCAGGTCACCTCCTTAAAGGGCCTTTACTGTCTACTCCTTAGAATCAGGGTCCCTGCCCATCATTCTCTCTCACAAGGTTAGGCAAGTTATACCCCACAGACCAAATCCAGTCCAACACCTGTTTTAGTAAACATGGTTTCACACCACTTGTTTTGTAAATACTGTGTTTTGTAAACTGTCACACTACTTGGTTTACACATTTTCTATGGCTGCTTTTATGCTACAGTGGCAGAGTTCAGTAGCTGGCCCACAAAGCTGAGAATACTTACCACCTGGCCCTTCACAGAAACTGTGTAACTGATCTGTTTGTTTGTTGAACATCTCTCCCCGCTAAGCTGTAAGCCACAGGAAGGTATCCCTAGCCTCTAACCCATTGCTGTTGAATTATCATTCATGATGACTCCATGTGTTACAGAGTAGAACTGTGTTCTGTAGGGTTTTCTTGGCTGTAATCTTTACAAAAGCAGATCACCAGGACTTTCTTCTGTGGCATCATTGGTTGGGTTCAAACTACCAACCTTTAGGTTAGTAGTCAGGCACAAACCATTTGTGTCACCCAGGGTTGCATATGGGGTGTCACTGACCGGTGCACGATGAACAGGAGGCAGAGGAGACCAGTGACAAAGACTGAGCACAGGTAGGTGACAGCCAGGCGTGGGCGGGGTGGATAGAATCCATAGAAGAGAGGAGACCATTCTAGATAGCCCTGGGAGGGAAAGGCGAACAGGGTCGCTGTGGGAGCTGAGGCTGGGTGGTGGTGGAGGCCAGGCTCTACGGGTCAAAGTTTGAGATCCAGCTCTTCAAGGACACCCAGGCTCAGAGATGGGTGGGGAATGTCCCAGGGATCCCTGTACACACCTCTCCGGAGAGCAAGTTGAAGAGCTGAGTGGGGAAAGCGATCAGGCCCTGTTGGCTCGGGTTGTAGGAGCCGCAGAGCGAGGAGGTGCCAGGCTTGGGGGGCCCTGGGGGCGTCCCTTCCAACCAGGTGGGCAGCAGCGTCATGCAGACTGTTACCACCGCAGCCAGAACATTGAGAAACAGCAGAAAGCGTAGCAGGGAAAAGTAGGACTCGGTGCCGGCTCCGAACTGGCCTGAAGGGGGCAGCAGAGATAAGCCTTGGGTTCCTTCTCAAGTTACACCTCCTCCCTTCCACCCTCCTTGTTATCAGGCCACGCCCCCTCCGTCTGCCCCGCCTCCCCGCTGGCTCTAAGGCTCCGCCCTTCTCCCCGGCTTCTCCCTGCCCGCTCCAAGGTCTCGCCCCTCCGCGCAAGACGCCAGTGCCTAGCCCACAGCACCCCCGATCCTCTTCAGCGTCCACGCCCAGGGCTGCAGGGTACGCCAGCCTTCCTGCATCTTCTCCTTTGACTTCCTAATCTTCCGGGCCCAGTGCACCGTCTTGGACCCTGAGCCACGGGCCACCTGGTCCAGAGTCTGGCTTTTCCTAGAAGGGAAATGGAGTCAGAGACAGGCAATGGAGGGCTTGCCAATAGCCTATCGAGTCAACTGAGACTCATGGAGAACACTTAAGTCCATGGAATTTTCAATGGCTAATTTTTCAGAAACACATCTACAGGCATTTCTTCAGAAGCTCTTCTGGGTGGATTTGAACCTCCCAAGTTTTCAGTTAGCAGATGAGAGGGTAAATATTTGCATTACCCCGGGAATCCTATGAAGGACTTAGCAGCTCCAAACTGGAAACAGCCCAAATGCAGAACCAATCCAACAATAAGCACGGAGTAAGTGAACTCTAATATTTCACCGCATGGACTATTAAAGCAGCAAAAAGGAATAAACCTAATGTTAACCATAAGAAGCCTTAGTGACACAAGGTTTAAACACTCAGCTGCTAATAAAGGGTTTACTTCAAACTGAATCAATGGCCCATAGGCCTAAAATCTGGCAATCTGCTTCTGTAAAGATTAAAACCAAAAACCAAACTTGTTGCCATGAGTTGATTTCAAGTCACAGTGACCCTAAGGACTCAGGAGAACTGTCCCATAGGATTTCTAAAGCTGTATATCTCTGGAAGCAAATGGCCACAGTATATCTCTACAGAAGCAAAGGGCCACAGCATTGTGCCTCAGTGCAGCTAATGGGCTGTAGCCCCCGACCTTTTTGTTAACAGCTCAGTGCTTTAACCCACTACACCACTGGGGCCCCTTTCCGTAGTGATTATTGCCTAGAAAACCCTACGTAGCAGTTCTCCATAACACACAGGGTCACTATGACTGGAAATGGACTCTGCAGCACACAAGAACAACCATAAGAAGCCATGCACTAGAGAATAAATAATGAATCCATTTACATCAAGTTCCCAAGAAACCACAATGAAAGTCTCTATTCCTTTGAGATGTGTGTTGTTGTTGTTAGGTGCCATCAAGTCTTTCTGACTTATGGTGACCCCATGTGACAGAATACAGCTGCCCCATAAAGTTGTCTAGGCTGTAATCCTTTACAAGAGCACATAGCCAGGCCTTCCTCCCACTTGTAGCCTCTGGGTGGATTCAAACTGTTGACCTTGCAGGTCACAGCTGAGTGCTGAACTTCTGGGTCACCAGGGCTCCTTTAGGAACACTTACCAGGTGGTAAAACTATAAAGAAAAGCAGGGAAGTGGTGATTCCAGAAGTGCAGGAGGGGTTGCCTTGTGAGAGAAGAGGTTTTATCAGGGCGGGCATCTGGGGTGATGCAATGGTTCCTCTCTTTTCTTAGGTTGGGTTACCTGGGAGCTCACTTTATAAATATTCTTTAAAGCTGTACCTCCCTGTCTCATGGACTTTTCTGTAGGCAAATGTGTTAAAAAAAAAAAAAAAAGAGAAGGAAGAAGGAAGCAGGAAAGTCAGGAAAGAGGTGGGGAGAAAGGAAAGAAGGAAGAAAGGAAGTGAGAAATGATGGGAGGAGGAAGGAAGAAGTGAAGCTTCGCTTAATGCCGTGCTGTCACAATTTTAAAACACATCATAATCCCTTAACAAGAGGCCCAGCATTTTCATTTTTCACTAGACCCTGCAAATTATGTTGGGAAGAGAGGAAAGAGTGAAGTAAAAGAGAAGATGACAGGCCATAAAAAGGAGGAGAGACAAAGATAAAAACATACAGCAGAGCGGAAAGAATAACAAACAGATTTCTAACACTGAGAGAAACAGGGAGAGACAGAGACTGAGAGGCAGACAGGTTTGGGTGGAGAGGTGAGACGAAGAGACAAGACCCTGGGAAAAAGAGAAGAGCTAGAGACCCAGAGAAGTACTGACATAAGTAGGGAAGTTAAGACAGAGAGTAGAGAGTTGAGACAGAGGGCACAGTCCCAAAACCCAAAACCCAACCTAACCCATAGCTGTCTAGTCAGGTCCAACCCACAGACCCTAGAGGTCAGAGCAGAACTGCCCCAGAGAGTTTCCAAGGAGTGCCTGGCAGATTTGAACTGCCGACCTTTTGGTTAGCAGATGCAGCACTTAACCCACTACACCACCATGGCACAGTAAGCAGTTGGGAATTGGGTGAAAAGGCCCTACTTCAGGGCCCCTGGCGTCTGAGCAGAAAGTGGGTTTCACCTGTGTACCCGTCTGGCCTGCATGGGCCAGGGCAGCTCCCGGGAGGAGAGAGGTTCCAGCAGCTCGTTTTGGGCGGCTTCCACGAAGGCCTGGGTGTTCCCTCCTTGCTCTTCATCCTGCTCCTCCAGTGCCCCCAAAGGCAGTACTCCAGGGCCTCGGTACCGGAGGGTGGCTGCGCTGGGGAGCTCATTCAGCACAGAGGACAGAGACAGGCCTGGGGAAGGAGTGCATCAGGCTGAACACCCACTCTTTCCCCAAACTTGGGAGTTCAGCCCCCTCCTCTGTCAGACCTACAAGTCTCAAAACTCTGCCTCCCTCCTCAAGGGGGAAATGTGGATTCTCCAGCTCCCCAGAGTCCAGGGCTGAGAAATTCAGCCCTCAGCTTCCTTTTCTCTTATTTCAGTCTCTAGATCCCAGCCTCTCCTATTCCTCAGATATCCAGTGTCCCAGCCCTTAGCCCTCTGCTTCTCCAGGACCAGTCTGGGTCTCCAGATGCCTCCTCACTCAAGACCTAGGAGTCCAGGCCTCCACTCTCCTCTTCCCCCAGGACTTCTAACCAGCCTGAGGGTTTCTCCTCCAGGCTTGGATCTGAACCCCACTAGCTCCCCTACCTGGTCTGGCCTCCCGCGGGGCCGGCCACTCTCCAGTGGGGGCCCCAGTGGCAGATCCCCAGGCCGGACTGTCTTCCATGGCCCCAGGGCTTGGCTGTTTCCGTCTCCAGTAGCCACCAGGGCAGGGACTGCCCCAGGTAAGGGAGGGAACTGAGCCAGACGTATACCTGGCCACTAGGTGGCCCAGAGACAAAGGTGTACAGGTCTGATAAACTCAGGGCCATAGTTCAGGGAAAGGCCTCCTGGGAACTGAAGTTCCTGGTGGCATCCTGAGCCGGCAACTTGGTTTGTTAACTGTCCAGTAGATTCCGACTTTTAGCAACCTGTGAGTTGAATTACATCCTCAAAAATGTTATAAATCCTACTCTCCATGCTTTTAAGATCCCTGAGTTGGAACTGACTGGTTGGCAATGGGTTTGGCTTGTATGCTTGTCCTTATAATCTCATTTGGGGATGGCCGTCTTTGTTGTTAACAAGGCAGGATACTACTTGTAGCTCTATCAAAGCACCACTAGTGGTGTAGTGGTTAAGTGCTGCAGCTTTTAAGCAAAACGTTGGCAATTCAAATCCACCAGATACTTCTTGAAAATTCTATGGGGCAGCTCTACTCTGTCCTTTATGGTCACTATGAATTGGAATTGACTCAACAGCCAAGAGTATTTTTTGTAAAGGTAACTAAGACAGAGACCCAGTAGGACAGGACAGAACTGCCCTGTAGGATTTCCAAAACTGGAACCTTGACTGCAGCACCGTCACCTCTTTCTCCCGAGGAACAGCTGGTGGGTTCAAACTGCCAATCTTTTGGTTAGCAACCAAGCTTTTAATCACTGTGCCACCAGGCCTTCTCAGCTTCAATTTAGGCTGCTGGAATTCAGCAGCGTCAGGCTCACTGACTTAACCCCCCCACTCTCACACACAAAGACCACACACACACAGAGCCATCTTGTGCAACACTTTATTGGGAGCAATTTAAATACTCTGAACCTGTCTTAGGCCAAGGGACCAAGATGACAGGGGCGCTGGGGCCTTGTGGGGGGCTCAGACAGAAGCTTCAAGGAGAATGGCAGTTGTAAAGCCTGGTCGTCTGCACCTCAGTTTCCCCTCAGTGGAATGAGAAGGTTCTGTCCTCTTCCAGTTCTCAAACAGTGATTGGATAATAAAAGTAGAGCAGAAGAGATGAGAAAGAGGGCCCCTCACTCCCAGAGCCCGGCCATGAAGCTCATAGCTCTATACCATGGCTCCACAGAAAGGTCATTTGTGCAAGAACCCACCTCCCACAGCAGCCTCTGATGCTTCAGGGGTACACCGCTCTTTCTGAATACCTCAGGGTGCTGTAGCCCGCATAGAGGATGCTCTTCTCCAGGAAATACCTCGATTTTATAGGAGAGGGGAATGACCTATTGAAGGGCTCAGGGTGCAGGGCTGGGAAGCAGGAGGTGGCTGCAACCCTAGCTTTGCTTCAATGATGAGCAAGGTATGTAGCCAGGTGAAAGGGAACCCTCTTCTCCAGGGAAGGCGACAGTAGCCTGGTTCACAGAATTTCCAGGTGAAAGCATGGTGGCTGGGCAGGCTAACTGGCAGAAGCATGTTGAAGCAACTCACTCCTCCCGCAGCTTTTCTGGGGTGAGGCCAGAGGCCTGGGGTGCCGCCTTTCGACGGCCAGGAATGCCGCCGCCCAGCACCAGCCCTAGCCCCAGGGCTGCCAGGGCCAGCAGATGGATGCAAAAATAGATGGAGGCCCAGTAGCGGAGTGTGTCCCCCAGTGAGAGAAGCACAAAGCCCATGCACATGTAGTCATAGGCCCGCATCTTCAGGAACCAGTGGACCCAGTCCCAGGCCTTCTGGCCCGCAGGGCTGAGCCGCCCCCGCAGAGCCGACTCCAGCTGGCCCTCAGCCGCCAGGCACAGCGGGATGGTCAGGAAGCTCAGATAGTAGCCGGGGTGCAGACCGTGCCAGTAGGCGCTCATCAGCATTGTCCAGGCGCTCCTGGGGTGGGTGGGACGAGGAACAGACCTGGCAGTGAGGACCTAAAGGTGCAGGCCCCTGGCCCCTCCTCCCTGAGGCCCAGGAGTCTGTGCCCCAGGCCCCTCCTCCCTGAGACCCTGAAGTTCTCTTCCTTAGCTCCTGAAGACTGTAAGAGGCTGTAGGTATGTATCTCCTTCAGGAACCCAGGAACCCCCAGAAACCTCATCCAGAAGGTTTATGAAGCAGTTTAGCAGGTTCCCACACAACCTCTATACCAGTTGTTTGGTGACATTGGTTACATTCTTCACAATACATCAACATTCTCATTATTTCCGTTCCGGTTGTTCCATTCCCATTAATCTAGTTTCCGTGCCCCCTTACATTCTCATCCTTTGTTTTAAAGCACAGTAAAAACCTGAGAAAGCTGGAACTGGTATAAGGAAAAACTCAAATATTTTCCACTGAAGAATGTAGCAGCAAAGTGGTAACTGCAGTCTGTCAAAGGCAGAAAACTTGTGAGACCTGGAAAAACAGGGTAGCCCCATCTAGCTCTGGCTCTCACAGGTTTCACTATAACTGTTGACTGTTTGGTCGCACACAGATGCTTCTCTAAAGCAGCACAGCACTCACAGGTAATGTTCTGTGTTTTGTGATCTGCCTTCACCTCCCTGAAGTTCTTGGCACCATCTGACACAAAGATGACCCTCTCCTCCTTGCACATTTGGTTCTGCTGGTCTCCAGGAAAGAACACTTTGACTTGCCTATCTCACTGGCTACTTCTCAGTCTCTTCTGCTGGCTTCTCTTCCTCCTCCCTTAGTCTATACCAGGGTTTCTCAATCTCAGCACTGCTGACATTTTGGGCTGGATCATTCTTTGTTGTTGTCTTAGTCATCTAATGCTGCTGTAACAGAAATGCCACAAGTTGGTGGTTTTGACAAAAATTGACTTTCTTACAGTTTAGAAGTCTGAATTCAGGGTGCTGGCTCTAGAAGAGGGCTGTCTGTCTACTCTGGGGGCAGGTCTTCTGGTTTCCCAAGGAGTGGTTGGTGGATTTGAACTACTGCCCTTTTGGTTAAGAGTACAGCTCTTAAATACTACACCACCAATGCTATACAACCACAAGTTTAAGACCTCGGATTCACAACACATATTTTGGGAGAACACAGTTCAATCTATAACAGGAGCTATCCTGTTCATTATAGGATGTTGAGTAGGATCCTTGGTCTCTATCCATTACAAGCCAGCAGCACCCCTTACGTTGTCCCTGTGGAGGATTATTGGTCTAAACACTGGTGTGTCCTGGGTGCTGACCTGGCCCTTAGTCCTAGAGGTTTAAACATCACCTGTACTTTGACAATGCTCAAGTGCCCACTTCTAATGCCAGCCCTTCCCTTGAATGCCAGAATTACATACCTGATGTCTTACCCACTATCCCCAGGCAGAAACCTGACAGTCACCTCAAAGTGCAGTAAACTGAACTCGTGATTCTTCAGCCTGTTGTTAGTCGCTGCTAAGTCAATTCTGATACATGGTGACCCCATGTGTTACAGGTGAGAACTGTCCTTTAGGGTTTCCAAGGCTATAATATTTATAAAAGCAGACTGCCACATTTTTTAAATGAGGAGCAGCATTTGGTTGTCAGCTAAGCACTTATGCACTGAGCCACCAGGGCTCCTTAAACATTACAACCTCGAACACCCTATAGGACAGTTCTACTGTGTCACACATGGAGGTGTTACAAGCTGAAAGCGACCTGATGGCACCTAAAACAACAATCTTTACAGAAACATTATCAATAGGCTCTTCTTCTGTGGTTATGCTAGCGGGGCTGGAACCACCAACCTTCAGGTGAGCAGGTGAACACAAACCATTTGCATCACCCAGGGACCTTATTTTTCACACTAACCATCTCTAAAAGCCTCGCTTTAGTATTTCCCATCTCAGGAAACGTCACTGGACGTCATGTTCTGTTGCTCTCTCTCATGTCTACTTTCAGTCCATGACTCTCCGTCTCAAATTCATCCACTTCTGGGCCACGGGGCCCTCTCTTAGGCCATCTCCCACCTGAACAACACACAGCTTCTCAATGGGTCTTCTCTTGCTCCCTTCCCCATTGCCATTCCTTTCTCCACACATGGCCAGAGTAGATCTTTAAGAAATCACTCTAACCACCCACCCAGGCAGTCTAGTTCCACAGCTGCCATCCTGTGTGGCACCCCTGGCGTGGCCTCAACTGGTAGCTCGGGCCAGAATGAGAGACACTCAGCAAGTCACTAACTCTGTCTGAGCCTCAGTTTCTGCCTCTTTAAGATGGGGATGGTAAAAGTTCATATTTCCAGTGTTTACTTCCTATCATCTATAGAGGTAACACTGTATGGCACACAAAGTCTCCACTCAAAAAACAGCTGATGAAAGAAAAACAATGAAACCTGGGTAGTGTAAGCAATTTGCACTCTTTTACTACCCTAAATGTTGGCTATTCAAGCCCACCCAGCAGCACTGTAGAAAAAAGGCCTGCTTATCTGCTCCCATAGAAATTATAGCCAAGAAAACTCTGGAACGGTTCTACTGTGTCATATATAGCATCGTCCTGAGTTGGAAACGACTGGAGGGGAATGGTTTGGCTTTTTTTTGCACAGTATATAGGGAAACCTCACATTAAGTGTTTTCATGCTTTATATTGCTTAACCCTCAGATCAATCTCTGAAACGGGTAACAGCATCATCCTCAGTAAACAACTGAGGAAACCATGAGGTCAAATAACTCTTCCAAGGTTTCTAAAGAACCAGCAGGGGCAAGGTTCTGTAGGCTGGCTCCCTAGTCCACAGGCTGAAACCTCTTCAGAATGCTGCTTCTGTTGAATGAGGCTGACTTTATATACACAGCAACTGAGACCCAAAGAGGGGGTAAATGACTTACCTCAGTATATCGTGTAGGGGGCGGGGCGGCGAGGCAGGTCATAAATGGTGAAAAAACTACTATTCCGTGAATCGCAGGGGTACAGACCTAGCCAGGGAAACCACAGGTTGCCTCACGGCCTGCTGGGAGATGTAGTTCTCTGGTGGGCTCACCTCAGGACGTAGGAGCCACCAGGAGCGCTCTTGTAGATATACTGTGCCAGCCACCACTGCACTGTCATATTCCAGTATCGCATGCCTTCCCGCACCCGTGTGCAGAAGTCTGTGTTGTAGCAGTCGATGTTACGGATGGTCTCATAGTCGTACTCCAGGGCTGCAGCTTTCTCCAGACTGGGGGAGGGTGGAGGATGAGGGTGGGGGGACAGACATGCAGCTCAGCCAGGCCACCTCCCTCTGTCCCAGCCCAGGATGGACACTAAGGAGTGGATTCTGGCCAGGCAACAGAACAATGTCACTGGGCTAGCTAGGAAGATAAGGGATGGAAGGCTAGAAGACGCCGTGGGGAGGAAGGCAGGGGACTCAATTCACCGACAGTGGGGTTCTCTTTCTCTTGGTAATGGAGCCTGTGGCAGCCACAAGAGCCTTTAAGTGCTACGGTTGGAAAGCCATGAAGAGCCTCAAAGTGCTGTGGTTGCTATGCTGTGCATCCTCAGCAGCCTAACTCTTCAGCGGGCTGAGCTACTAGGGCAAAGCCATTCCTTAGAAACCAAGTGTTGTCTGTTCTGAGAAGCTTCCTATTAAGGTCCTATCCAAATTGTTGGCACTGTGGTTGCTAGGGAAGCATTACCCCTAACAAAGGGGTTCACAGTGGCTGGTGGTGAGTATGGGAGGGGTATTCTAGACCCATGTGACCCCTGATAGCCTCTGTTGCTAGGGAAAGGACATCCCTTAGCAACAAGTCCTCTGTATTCAGAAAAGCTCCAGGAAAAGGACTTTTCCGGGCTGTACATCCCTATGTTCCTATAGTTGTTTGAGGAATGGCCACTCCAGCTGGGTCACGTGTGCCACCATCTCTAGCTCTGGGGAACATCCCTGGCCTGTCTGAACCCTCAGGGGCTGTTCATGACATGATGGGAGCTATTCATTTAGAAGTTAGGCCTGGCAGGATGAGAAAAGCCTTTCTGGTCCCTACCCAACATTTTCTGGGGGACCACATTCCTAGCAACTGGAATGTTGGTAGCAATGTTCTGGTCACTAGGGTGGTAGCAGTAAGTTTGTGTGGGGAGCCACACAAATGGCAGTTAATAACTGCTAGCGAATGGTCCCAGAAGCCCTTGTGAGACAGTGGTTACGTGCTCAGCTGCTAACCCAAAGTGCAGTGGTTTGAACTCAGCAGCCACTACACAAGAAAAAGATGTAGCCATCTGCTTACAGCCTTGGAAATCCTATGGGGCAGTTTTACTCTGTCCTTTGGGATCACTGGGAGTCAGAATCAACTCAATGACAATGGGTTTGATTTCTCAAAAAAGGGTAGTCTGATTGTGTGGTGGTTACACTCTTACCTGATAGGGCTGCTAACTGATAGGTCAGTGGTACAAACCCACCTAGTGATTCTGCTGAAGATAAGACTTGATCTGTTGCCATCAAGATTAGGAAACCCTATGGGGCAGTTCTGTTCGGCCACATTGGATTGCTGTGAGTCAGAATGGACTTGACAAGCCATCCAATGTCAGCACCCTATCAGGTGCTAGGGTGGTAGTTATCACTAGTAGTGTAGATCAATCTACAGCTAACAAGCAGCGCAGCTTCCTCAGCAAATGGAAGGTAATCAGCAGTTACTAGGAACGGTGGGCCTCCATTACAGGACAGTATTGGCAGGGATGTTAGTTTCTTAGGAACAGGGGGCAAATGGGTGCTGCTCTATGTTCAGGGGCTACCACTTCCTTTCCCACAGGACTTGGCTGAGCAGGGTGCTGTTTCCACGGTAACAAAAACCAACTCTCCTAGCGAGAAGTGTTGGCCCATGGTTACTAGGGAGCTTGCTTCCAGGCACAAAGGAATTTGGTTGTTTGGGAACCATATGCCTAGCAAGCAGAGGGCACTCCAACATAGCTGAACAATGGCATCCTGAACAACCAGGGTTGGTCTGATTATGGGGTGATGCTTCCATGGCAACAGACTCGCAACCTGTGGTTGCTGACACACCACCTTCCGCTTCCTAGCAACCATGAGCAATTTCCCACCAGAATTCCTGTGTGGCACCAACGACTAGCTAAAAGGTTGGTGGTTTGAATCCACTCACAGACACCTCGCAAGAAAGGCCTGGCAGTATGTTTTCCAAAGGTCACTGTCTTGAAAACTCTAACGAGCCATTCTACTCTGACACACACGGGGGTGCCATCAGTTGGAATCAGCTGGACCGGCAACTAACAAAAAACAAGGGGTGACAGCACTACAATGAGGCGTTTTCAGAATTATCAGGAGTTCCATTTCTCTACCCAGGTGGCACTCCGGTACTATCACGTAGTGAACCTGCCCTCCCCTTTCTCCCCTGGCTGCTAGAGGCAGGGCCAGCCCTTGGCCATGGGGCCAGGTGGGTCTTGGGAAGCCTCCCTCCCGCGGCCTGACCTGCTAGGGGGTGGGCATTGGAGGGTGGGGCCGCCCCCGGCCCGGGCTTTGGCGGCCACAGGGTAGGCCCCGAAGCCGGCGGCAATGCAGCCGCACTCGGCTGCAATCCAGGCCACGTAGAAGCGCATGCGGAAGGCGAAGAAGACGGGGATCATGTAGAAGAGGCGGGCAGGCAGCGGGCGGGCGTAGAAGGCGTCCTCGCGCACGGCCTCCAGCGGGAAGAGGTGGGAGGAGAGCAGGAAGAGCAGGCCAAAGAGCGGGGCCGGCCAGGCTCGGCGCAGCAGGGGCCGCAGGCTGGGCACGGCCCCCGGGAAGGGCTGCTCCAGCCAGTCCAGGTAGGTGCGGTAGCGGAAGAAAGGGCCTGTGGCGGGAGGAGGGCAGGGAGTGAGAGACCGGCCTGACAACGGGGTACAGGTGGGCAGAGCTCAAGACTCAGGCAAGGGGCCAGAGACGTGGGAGCTGGGGTGGACGGCAGACAAGAGACGGAGAAATGAAGAAGGGCTGAGAGTGAGGGGCAGAAACTGGGGAACGGGCAGGTGTGAGATCCTGAGGGGAGGGGCTGGAGGTTCTAAGGGCAGACAGAGACTAAGGGAGGACAAAGGCCCCAGGGGATGGCAGACTGAGGGATGACAACGACCTGGCGATTGATACTACTGGTGAGGGAGGCTCAGAGTGACGCACTCAGCTACTGATCCAAAGGTTTATGGTTCAGACTGCTCCTCAGAAGAAAGACCTGGTAATCTATTTCTGTAAAAGATTACAGCCTAGAAAACTCTACAGGGCAGTTCTACTCTGTCACATGGGGTTGCTATGAGCTAGAATTGACTTGACAGCACCCAACAACAAGCTACAAGTAGAAAAGGAGAGAACTGTTTAGTTCCTTCCCAGTGAAGCTCTGTGGCCAATGGAGAGTCAGGCAGAGAACCTGGCAGGTGACACCCAGGCACAGATGTTCACCCTTGGGGAAGCAGGTTCTAGAACAGAGGTAACCTGGGGCAGGTGAGAACACAGAAGAGACACCAAGCTTAACAGGAGGATGGAGACAGAGGAGCACAGAGAGGAGGTTAGGCTGCCCTGAAGGGCCAGGCTCACTCACCTGTCATAATTCCCACGTAGCAGTAGCTGTAGCTGAGCGTCTCCATCAGTGATGGCACATCTGGGAGAAGTCCCAAGGTGGGGCCCTTGCTGAAGCCTGTGGCTATCTCCTTCCTCTGGGCCAGGTGGAGGTCCTGCACTTCACTGGCCAGACTCACCAGCTGGGAGGAACGGGTGTAGTAAGGGGCCAGGTCATTCCCTGGGCCCTTCCTCGCACTTTCACATACCCTTCAACTGCTGCTCCCAGCAGCCTCTGGTGCTGACAGACAAGTAGACAAGGACTGCTGGGAGGCAGTGCATGATGGGGTGGGGAACGTCACAGTGAAGGCCGGGCATTTGATCTATATTCCGAGGCAGCTCCTAGCATTGACAGTCACAGGTAAAAAAGAAAGCCAACCAAACAACTGTCATGGAGTTGATTCTGACTCAATGAAACCATGTGTGTCAGAATAGAACTGTGCTCCAAGGGTTTGCTGTTTTCATACTCTTACATCTGTATTGTTGTAACGAACACACCCAGAAAAATATATACTAACTTAAGACTTTCTACATGCACAATTCAGTGGCACTGATAATACTCCTTGGATTGTGCAATCATTCTCCCCCTCCTTCTCTGAGTTATTCCTCCCCCACTGATGTAAGCTCACTGCCCCTTAAGATTCCCAACTAATTTTTTTGAGTTGCTGTTGTCAATTTGATCCCATGTAGATAGATCTTAAAAGAGCAAAATACTCAAGTTAGACGTTCTCTACCGATTAAGATAAACTGCTGTTTGGTTTTAAGAAAACTTCAGGGGATAATTTTGGTTTCAAGTTTGAAACTATCTCAGGGCAGTAATTTGGGGCCACAGGGGCTTTCAGTGGCTGGCTTTTTTGGAAGTACAATGGTAGGCCTTTCTTCCAAGGTGCCTCTGGGTAGACTGGAATGGCCAACCTTTCCGCTGACAGCCAAGTGTTAAGTGGTTGCACCATCCAGAGCCGTGTACAGTGGCTTCTTATGTCCTAGGCCCTCTTCTCTACTTTTTGTGTTCCATCTGTAGGTTTCAGTCCTATGGCCTTAAAACTGTCCACTCAGTACTAACTCCCATTTGGATCTCCCCCACCCCCCGGCTACACACCTACTCACCCAGTTGTCAGATGTCACTTATCTATGGATGCCTACCCACCCAACCCACTGCTGTCCAGTTGGTTCTGACTCATTACAACCCTGCAGGACAGAATAGAACTGCCCCACCCTCCCCCACAGGATTGTCTAGGCTGTAATCTGTATGGAAGCCAACTATCACATGTTTCTCCTGCAGGACAGCTGGGGGGTTTGAACAGCCAACCTTCGGTTAGCAGATGATTGTTTAACCACTGCACCACCAGGGCTCCTTGACTGTCTACCCCCACTGCCACTGAGGTGGGTCTGACTCACAGCGACCCTGTAGGACAACAGAGCGGAACTACCCATACAGTTTCCAACAAGTGCCTAGCGGATTTGAACTGCTGACCTTTTGGTTAGCAGATGTAGCACTGAACCCACTAAGCCACCAGGGCTTCCTGAATGTCTACCGGGCATCTTAAATTGAATGTGTATACAATGAAACACTTCATTACCCTCTCCAAAGTGAATCCTCCTCTAGTGTCTTCCCTTAGGAAATATTACCACCATCCAGTGACTTGCTCAAGCCAGAAACCTTCCCCGTTCCCCAACTCCACTCCTTCTATCTCTGAAATCTGTCCCCTTTCTCCCACCTCTACTACCCAAAACAGTTGTTGACTCTGACTCATAGTGACCCCATGTGTGTCGGAGTAGAACTGTGCCCCGAGTTTTTAATGGCCAATTTTTTGGAAGTAGAATGCTAAGATTGCTAGGCCTTTCTTCCAAGTGCCACTGGGTGGGTTGAACAGCCAGCCTTTTGGTTAGCAGCCAAGTGTGTTAGCCATTTTCATGACTCAAGAGACTCCTGCTGAGCTGAGTATCTGCTGCCTGCCCCTCCAGATCTACTCTATCCCTTTCCACCCAGCCCCCAAGGCCAACTCTACATCAACAGGTCTCCTGTGTCCTCCAGATTCCTGTTGGGTTTGGCCAAAGAAGAGCTGCAGGTGGAGACTGAGGAAAAAGTAGGAGAGTGAGGGCAAACTTTCGTTCCCCCGTGGGATCACCCGTGATGCTTGCTAGGTGGATGGCTCTACCCACTGCTGTCTAGTCACCGACTCATAATGACCTACAGGACAGAAGAGAGGCTGTAATCCTTAAGGTGGAAACCGTGGTGGTGTGGTTAAGAGCTATAGCTGCTATGCAAAAAGCCAGCTGTTCAAAATCCACCAGGTGCTCCTTGGAAACTGCATGGGGCAGTTCTATTCTGTCCTATAGGGTCATCATGAGTCAGAGCCAACTTGACAACAATGGGTTTGGTTTTTTCCCAAATCTTTCAAGAAAAAGCCATAGTGGCACTATTGTTAAGCACTCAGCTACTAACTGAAAGGTCAGTGGTCCAAAGCCATCCAGCGGTTCCACAAGAGAAAAGCCTTGTGCCCATAAAGATTACAGCCTGGGAAATCCTATGGAGCAATTTTACTCTGTCCTGTAGAGTCACTTTGAGTCAGAATCAGCTTGATGGAAACAGGTAATCTTTATGGAAGCAGAATGCCACATCTTTCTCCCGAGCAGCTAGTGGCTTCCAACTTGTGAATTTTTGGTTAGCAGCCAAGCGTTTAACCATCAGGGTTCCTTTGGGTGGTTCTACAGAGCCCTTTTCCTTCCAGGATCCACTACCTGCCTCCTTTCTTATCTCACTGGGTCCCGGGCTGGTTAACAGCTCTGCCACAGGGTCTTGTGCTACCCCTTCTGGTTCCCCTACATCCTGCCGAAACCCAAACCAAATCTCTTGCTGTTGAGTTGATTCTGACTCATGTGGACCATATCTGCTACAGAGCAGAACAGTGCTCCATGGGTTTTTTTTGGCTAACTTTCCAGAAGCAGATTGCCAGGCCCTTCTTCCAAGGCCTCTGGGTAGACTTAAACAGCCAACATCCCAGTTAGTAGCAGCCACCACCGAGCAACTTGTAATATCCTGCAAACCTTCGTAAATAAAAACTCAAATTATCCTAAATGTGGCACTTTCTGTTGAGAATCTAGAGTGATATAATGACAGCCTATACCAAGCTGGAAATCTTAGCTCCATAGTGGTTAAGTGCTACAGCTGCTTACCAAAAGGTTGGCAGTTCAAATCTGCCAGATGCTACTTGGAAACTCGATGGGGCAGTTCTACTCTGTCTATAAGGTTGTTATGAGTCAGAATCGACCCAACAGCAGTGGGTTTTTATACCAAGCTGCCTCAAATGTCACCTGTACTCATCCTAACTTTCCTGTTATGTTCCAGTGCACCTCTCAGCATCCAGAGTAAGTTTTGGGGGGGAAAAACCATGTAAATCTGGCCTCATTGTCTCTTCTTGGCAAACAAAAAACCTCTTCCAGTTATGCTGGTCCAGACCCCTCACTGGAGCCTCTGCTTCCCTTTCTCTTCAGTCTCTGCAGAAAGTAGCTGTAGCTGGTACCAAAGCTGTAGAATTCAGCCAGCTCTGTCATACATAGACTGGTCCCTAAATCTTGAAATGCTCTTCCTCAGCTGTATCCTTAATCAACTCTTGCAACTTTAACTCACAGCTAACCAGTTCTTCAAGGCCTCAGGTGACGCAAATGCCTCAGAGCTCGACTACTAACTAGAAGGTTAGCAGTTCCAACTGACCCAGAGGTCCCTTTGTACCCTTCTCCAAGTGCCTTCTGCTCTTCCTCTTTGTGAAACAGCTTGCTTGTTATAATGGTGCGAAAGGTTGAGTGCTTGACTACTAGCTGAGGGGCTTGCGGTTTGAACTCACCCAGAAGAGCCTCAGAACCAAAGCCCGGCAATCTACTTCTGAAGGGTCATAGCCTTGTAAATCCTATGGGGCAATTCTATTCTGACACAAGGGGTCGCCGTGAGTGGAAACTGGCTTGACGACAACCAACAACCACAATAAAGACTCACAGGCAGCATTGGTAAAACACCCAACCCAGTCACTGGCACATGGCAAGCACCAAATGCCACCTACTAGTATAGTACTTGTGCTATTTCTTCACCCTACAAACAGTGGATGGTGAAGACCTGTTCCAAGGGCCTCTAAAAGGTAAACCCTATTTCCAGGGGCACCTGAGAGTAAAAAGTTCCACCTGCCAGGGCTCCCACCATGGGAGCAGGAAAGAAGTGAACCCTTTCCCAGTTGGAGGAGATGAAGTCTGGGCAGGATGTCAGGTCCACACTGAGTGCCTGATCCCACATCTGACCTTGAGTGTGAGCAGCAGTTGGACGGCATTGGTGAAGGGCGTGGGTGTGGGCAGGCCGAGCAGGCTGAGGGCGCGGAAGAACAGGAGATAGGAGAAGGTCCAGGCGAGCGCCAGGGCGTGGCAGGAGCTGTTACAAAGACAGGAGGGACCTGCAGCCTCTGCCTCCCTTGGCCCCCTCCCCAGGTTCTAGCTAGAAATCCTCCTCTAACCCACTGCCCCCAGGTTCTAGCTAGAAATCCAACTCCTCCCCCTACCCGGTTCTAGCTAGAAATCCACCCCGTCTTCCTCCCCTAAAGACAGGGAAAATGGAGAAGGAAAAGAACAGGGACAGAGATGGGAGGAGGGCAGAGAAAAAGACGGGAGATGAAGACAGAATGAGCATGATGAAGAGATGATGGAGGAAAATGGGCAGCCATGAAGAAAAGAAGAAATTAAGGGAAGGTTCAGGATGAAAAGTCTGCAGTTACTGATGTTTCTTTATCTCCACAATCCACGGCCCAAGATAAGAGACGGAGAGAAACACTGAGAGACACAAAGGGAACCAGACAGACAGAGACACAGAGAGATAGAATATGATTATAAACAGTGTATCCACTCTCAAAGACAAGGATGTAGATACAAAACTGGGACAAACACAAAGAACACAGAAAAAGGCAGGAAAGGGAAAGAAAGCAGATGAGACAACCAACACCAAATAATAAGAGATATTCAGAGACCAGGCAGGTTCTGAGAAAGACCCATGAGGAAAAAGGTTGCATTCTCCTTTCCTCCCATCACCAAACTCTCACCAGGGCTGGGCCTGAATGAGGGCCCAGGTCCCAAGGACCGTGATCAGAGAGTGCAAGGTGTGGGGGCCACAGGTGAACAAGGTGAGCCCCAGGCCTACAGCTGCTGCCCCCCATCGCTTCAGCCCAGGTCCTGTGGAGAAAGAGACAGCATAAGCCTGGAACCTTCCGAAAGCCCCCCCATCTGCCCAGGCTACCCCCCTTTTTTCCACAGGGGAGGGAACCTGACTCACCAGCTTTCTTAAAGAGGAAGCCGATGGGGATGGAGATAAGAAGAACCACTAGGTACGTCCACTCTTCCGGTGACATGGTCTAGGAGATGGGCAAGGGCTTGCAGTAAGAACCCAGGAGTCTAACCTCTCTTCAAATGCCCAGGCATCCAGCTCCTAATCCTCTGTTTTTGAGAATTCTACAGTCTGGGCCTCTGCCTTCTTTAAGAGAGCTCTGGACCTCCAGTCCCTTCTCCTTCCAAGACTGAGAATTCCAGCCACTTCCTTTTCAAACCTCTTTTTTCTTTTGAGAATCCAAGCGTCCAGATCCCCTAGCTCTCTCCTCCTCCAAGGATCCAGACACCCAGGTCCCAGCCCCATCCTTTAGAGGCCTGAAATCATAGCTCCCTACTCCTTTCCCATTGAGGACCCAGGTTTCTAGATTCCTCCCCCTTTGGAAACTCAGAAACAGTGCCGACTCTGTGGCCCCTTCCCATTTGAAGGCACGGATATCCAGACCTCTTTGCCTGTGTTCTTCTTGAAGAATTCAGGAATCTAGACCTCCTGTTTTGATCCCCCAGTCCATACCTCTTTGAGAACCCAGGTATGGGGACCCAGCGCCCTGGACCCACAGGGGCTGGAACCTCTTGCCTACTCTTCCTCCACCCTGGAACCACTCCACCCAGCCTTCTCAGTGTTCCCCAGCACCCGTTCCCCTTTCCCCTACGACGATCCAGGTTTCTAGACTCACCCTCCTTTGAGAAAACAGGAACAATCCACCTCTCAAACCCTTCCCCTTTGAGAAGTTAGAATTCTGGACCTCCCAGTACTCTCCTGTTTCTAGGATCCAGGATTCTGGACCACCTTTTTTGAACCTCAAGTCCCTCCGTTTTTGAGAATCTAGACATCGGGACCCCCAGTCCAGGACCCAGAGGATTCTGAGTCTCCTGCTTATCCTCCTTTTGGCGCTCCTGACCCCCCTCTCCTACCTCGACCCGGAGAGGGCGTCCCCACAGCACCAACAGGTCCCTCGCACTCCCGCAGCTCGGATCCCGCCCCACGCAAAGCCACAGGCGGTTACGCCACCCCGGTGCCTTGGCTGCCCTCCAGGGGCCGCCTCCGCATCCCATCAACCCGCGGATCTGCAATGACCTCTCCCTACTCTCTGGATCCCACGAGTCCCAGGGGCACCCCGACCCACCTGGGCCCCGCGGCTCTGCGCCTCCGGGACGGGAGGCGGCTAACCAGTCCAAGCCTATGGGGCCTCCCAGGACCGGCCACGCCTCCTCCGTGCAACACGCCCCCGCACCGCCTACTCAGCTTTCTGGTGGACAGACGCGCGGACACCTTCCGGGCTACACGCTGGATAGCAAACGATGTCCCGTAGAGCACGCGTCCACCTCTGGACCCGCGGTCCTAAATGTATGGAGCCGGGGCACACGCCACGGGCACGTAGGGGGCGGGGCCTGGGGCGGGAAGAGGCGGGACCAGAGGCTTCAGTTCGAAGGGAAGCGGGCTTGAATCTGGGAAAGAGGCGAGGCCTAAGACATCGGATTCCTTCGGGCAGAACCGGGGCTTGGAGGTGGGGCCACAGGCTTCGGCTTACTTCGGCAATAGTCGGGGAATGTAGCGCTCCGGGTGCAAAGATGGACTCAACCACAGCGAGGAAGGTTATGAGGGTGCCAGTACTGGGTAGTGTCTCGTTCTTTTTAGCCACAGGGTCACTGTGAGCCGTAGCCAACTCTATGCCACGTAACAACTGTGCCTGTTGGATGTAGGCGGGGCCACAAGCTTCGCCTACTTGGGGATGGGGGGTTAGGTGGGAATGTAAATACTCTGGTGAGCCCACAAGTTTCAGCTTATTTTGCAGATAGTTGGGCTCACAGGACCCCGATTTAAAGCTAGGCGGAGTCACTAGCTTCACCTGGCCTCCAGTCTCTTTTAAAACGAAGGCTGAGTCACCAAAGCAAAAAAGAACCCTTTGCCAATGGCCACCCTATAAGGTGGAATAGGGTGGCCAAAGGGTCCCGAAGACTATTCGGAAGCTGACTTCCAGAGAGCAGCTGGCAGGTTCAACCCACCAACTTTTCAGTTAGCAGCCCAGCGCTTAATCACTCTGCCGCCAGGGCTCCTTGGTAGGACCACGTTCTGTTAGGGGCCATGGAGTCGATTCTAACCCATAGCAACCCTGTGTACAACAGAATGCCTGGTCCTGTGCCATCTTCACAATAATAGGTATGCTTGAGCCCGTTACTGCAGCCACTCTGTAAATTCATCTCATCCCGGGTCTTTCTCTTCTTCGACGACCCTCTACCAAGCATGGTGTCCTTTCTAGTCCCTCCTGATAACATATGGACTCAAGCAATATGAAAGTGGCTTTGGTTGTATTCCCAAAGCGGCTAGGGACTGGGGCCAGGGTAATGAGCCTTCCATTCCTAAACTGCGGAACGAAAGCCTCGGAGATGGTACTGACTGAGACGCTGTGAAGGGGGCAGGGCCAAGGTGTTCTACTTCAGGGAAGAGGTAAAGCTTCTACCTTAAGGAGGTGGACCCCAGACTTGCGTTTTGCTGAGGTGGCGAGATGACGAAATTGACGCAGGGGGTCGGCATGGTGGGAGTGGGTGGAGAATGCAGCGCGTGGCGCGCTACGTAGGGGGTGGTTCTGCCTGTACTGCGAGTAGGTGTTTACTGGGAGACAAGAGGGAGCGTTCTGAACGGAAACAAGGACGCAAACTGAGTGTTGACAAGTAAGGTGAGTGTATTCGAGCATAGAAGGCATGGCAGGTGTTGGGGCACACGTCTTTGCACTGTAGGGTTTGGCTGAAACTGCCGATCTGGGGGAGCTACAATGGGGACGGGGCTTCAGGGTGTCAGTGAGACTGATGGGAGCCTTGAATGCCTAAACGCCCACCCTTGGCGTTCTGGAAAAGGCGGGACTGGTAGATTCGGGGGAGCCCAGAGCTCCCTAACCCCGACTGCTAGTGCTGAGGAGGCGGGGCTGCGCGTCGGTCGCGCTGAGAACGCTGGGATTTGGATGCTAGCGTTTGGAGGGGCGGGGATTCATGCTGCAAGGAATGTTTCGGGGGGGCGGCGCCAAGCTCTGAGCTTCCTCAAGAGGGTGAGGCCTGCAGTTGCTGGGCTGCTAACCTATCGCTAACTGAATCTTTGGAGGTTGGAGTTGACCCAGAGGCATCTTGGCAGAAAGACCTGGCAGGCTACTTCTCAAATACCAGTTATTGAAAACAGTTTACTCTAAAACATATCTGGGTTGACCTGAGTCAAACCCCACTTTATGACCACTCATTATCCTGGTGCGAAGAAGGAGAACCTTTGGCCTTCCTGAAGGAGTTGGCTTTCCGAGTGGGCTGGACGTTGGCCTCGGGAAGCCCTTCACCTAAGGGGAACACCCGAAGGGAGTCCTCTGCTTTAGGAAAGGGCGATGACAAAATGGGCATTTCGAGAAGGGGTTTGGCTCTAGCTGGCAGAGATTGCCCTTTGATGCGTGAAGGCGCCATGGCAAGGACGTTGTAACCGCAGATCTCAGAGGGGCACTTGGAGTTTCTGAAATCCAGGGTGTGTCTCGGTCGCCGCAATTTGCACTCTGCCCGGATCCTCCGAATTCTTTCAGGGGTCAGGTGCTCGGTCTCCAGCAACCGGAAGCTTGGCGGGATTGCCCGAAGACACTGGGGGGCGGGGCCTAAGGCTCGACAGGTGGCTGACTGCTGCTCCCGCTGAAGGCCTGGGGTGGTGCTTCGCTGAGACCTAGGAGATAGTTGGGGCGCTGGGCAGCTGTAGTGGGGTGTGTCCGTGTCGGTGATCACTTCTCTTGTCTCCCGTAAGATGCTGGTGGTGGAGGTGGCGAACGGCCGCTCCCTGGTGTGGGGAGCCGAAGCGGTGAAGGCGCTGCGTGAGCGTCTGGGCGTGGGGGGCCGCACGGTGGGCGCCCTGCCCCGAGTCCCCCGCCAGAATTCCCGCTTAGGCCTCCCACTGCTGCTGATGCCGGAGGAGGCGCGGCTTCTAGCTGAGATCGGAGCTGTGACCCTTGTTAGCGTCCCGCGCCCTGATCCCCGGAACCACAGCCTGGTAAGAGTATCAGACATGGGAACTCTTTGAGTCCGGTGGAGACAGAGAGTGGGAACCCCAGACTCAGGTCCCTGCTATTGAAGGGGACTGCAAGGCCTGAAGTCCAGATTAGTTTAGGATAGGTAGCTGGAAGCCCTGGAATCAGCGTCCCTGCTGTAGGAGGAGCTAGAAGCTCACACTCTGGGTCCCTGAGGTGGGAGGGAGTTAGGAGTCCATGATTCTAGATTACTGTTGGGGTAAAGGACTGGGAACCTTGTGGTGGGAAGGGATTAGGGGTCTTGGACCTCATTTCCTGATGTAAGGGGCTGGGAGTCGAAGATTGTAGATTACTGTTGGGGCAGGAGGATGGGAACTTGGGATTCTAGATTAGTGGTGAGGTAGGGGGCTAAAATCTCTGGACTCAGAATCTCTGGTAAGATGGGGCTGGGAGCCCCAGATCATACATTATTGTTGGAGTAGGCGGCTGGGAGTCAGAATTCCTAACTAAGGGCTTTGTGGCGTAGTAGTAAAGATCTAAGTAGGCTACCCAAGCCGTCAGCAGTTTGCATCTACCATTGTTCCCTAGAAACCCTGTAGGGCAGTTCTACTCTGTCCCGTGGGGTTGTTCTGTGTTAGAGTTGACTCCACCGCAACAGGTCTGGTTCTTTGGTTTTTAAGGGCTTGAGGGGACGGAATACCTGAGATCTGGGCTTCCAGCTAAGTTCACTCCTCAGGCTCTGGCATCATTCAAGCGCCAGCAAGAACAAGGTTTCCAGGAGCAGAGTGCCTTAGCTGCTGAGGCCCGTGAAACCCGTCGTCAGGAGCTCCTGGAGAAGATCACTGAGGGCCAGGCTGCAAAGAAGCGGAAGCTAGAACATGATTCAGGGGCTGGCGGGAACCAGGAGGCTGCTGGGAGCCAAGCTGTTGGAGAGAATGAGGCCAGTGCTAGCCAGGCTTCCAAACAGAACGAGGAAGCAGGTGAGGGTTGTGCTGGAGTCCAGGCACTGGGGGAAGGAAAGCCTAGAGGTCTTTTGAGAATTTTGGTTGGAAATCTAGGGCTTGTGTCACTCTAGGGGTGGGAAGACCTTGCCCTTTGGGTTCACTACACTCTCTCTTCTCTGTATCTCCTCTAGGTTCTTCCTCTTCCCAGCCAGGGCCTTCAGATGGGGTGGCCCCTTTGCCTAGGTCTGCTCTGCTTGTCCAGCTAGCCACTGCCAGGCCTCGACCAGTCAAGGCTAGGCCCCTGGATTGGCGTGTGCAGTCCAAAGACTGGCCCCATGCTGGCCGTCCCGCTCACGAGCTGCGCTATAGCATCTACAAAGACTTGTGGGAGCGAGGCTTCTTCCTCAGTGCTGCTGGCAAGTTCGGGGGTGACTTCCTGGTATATCCTGGTGAGTTTGGGGTGTGATCCCCTGGTTGATGACCTTTTTCTCACAACTTAACCATGCAAGAGGATTCCGTGTTTTTTTGGGTTTGTTTTGCCTCATTTCTTTTTAGTCTTTGAAACCCATGGAAGGACAGGAAACACTAGCCCAAGCTGATTTGGAGGGCAGTTAAGTAATTTTGAAAGGAACCCTGGTGGTGCACTGGTGAAAGTTCTTGGCTGCTAACAGAAAGGCCAGCGGTTTGAACCTAACAGCCACTCCATGGGAAAAAGATGTGAGCCGTGTGCTTTTGTAAAGATTTAGATAGCCTTGGGAACCCTGTGGGGCCATTCTTCTTTGTTCTGTAGGATTACTATGAGTTGAAATAGACTTGATGGCAATGGATTTTAGTAATTTTTATTAAATTTTTTTTTAATCCAAAAGTTTCATTTAGGAATAAGTAGAGTCCCAAGTTGGCGCAAATAATTAATGCACTTGTGTGCTTACTGAAATGTTGGAGGTTCAAGTCCATCCAGAGGCACCTTGGAAGAAAGGCCTGTTGATATGCTTCTGAAAAGGTCAAAGTCTTGAAAATCCTAGGGAGCCCAATCCTAGTCGGACCCCTGTGGGATTGTCATGAGTTGGAATCATCTCGGTGGCGACTGATAGTGGCAGAATGTACAAAAAGTACGGGAATGACCATTGCAGGATTCTTTGCAACATTTCAAAATTGAAAGACAACCGAAATGATTATCAGTAGGTTAGTGGTTAAGCTAGCAATTAGCTGTTGCCATCAAGTTGATTCCGACTGATACTGACCCTATAGCACAGAGTAGAACTGCTCCATAGAGCTTCCAAGGGGCACCTGGTGAATTCAAGCTGCCGACCTTTTGGTTAGCAGCCCTAGCACTTAACCACTATGCTACCAGGGTTTTCAGGTCCACATACATCTATGGAAAAAATGACAAAAGGGGATAAGAAGAACAAATTACAGAAAATATGTACTATAAGAGGTAAGTCCTGGTTTTATATGTATGTGCCAATATATATGTATCATTTAAATAACTAAAAATTATGGCCATGATGAAACAATATGAAAGGATATTAGAATAAATTGAGTACTACATAGATTGAGAGAATCCCTTTAAGCAGGTAGAAAAGGGCATAAAAAGATGTATTGATAGTTCAACTGCCATGGTTACCTCTAGGGAGGGGATTTGCGTAAGGTATAGGTGGACATGACCCCTGGTGACGTGGTGGTTGAAAGCTACAGCTACAGACCAAAAGGCTTTTGGTTTGAATCCACCAGCTGCTCCTTGGAAACCCTGTGGGGCGGTTCTGCTCTGTGCTATAGGGTCACTATGAATCAGAATTGACTTGACAACGATGGATTTTTTATTTTTAATAGGTAGACAAAGGGGACTTTGTTGAATCAATTATTTTTTAATTACAGGTAGGGCAAACTGCATTTATGGCTGTCTGGTTTTTTTGGGGGGGGTACGTCATATTGTTACTAAGTATACTACATGAAATGTATCATGTGATCTGCCGATATTGTTACCACAAAACTGAGCAGAGTTTGTGCAACCTGTCACCAACAGCCAATCTTTGAGACAGTGTGAGATGAGAAGCAAAATGTTTATTGCATACTGGTAGACAAGGAAACAAAAGGGATCATTCCTCCAAAACCTGAAATGGAGACTAGCTGGAGGTTTTGTAGGAGAAGGGGATAAGGATTTATGAATCTTAGGAATTTGTAGGAAGTTAAACTTTACAGTTTAACAGTGGTTACAGTGGTCATATCTCAGATGTATTGACATCTTAATTGGTGTTTTGGGCTTGGAGGTAGTCTGGAAATCATATATTCAGATTCCTTTGTTTTACTATTATGGTCTTCAGAGTATTATTGCTTGTTTTTCCACAGTCCTAAAAAGAGCATAGGTTAGTCCTCAACCTTGAAAGAAACTAAGGCAAACAGTGGACTCATGCTTAGAGACAGAATCAGGAAACAGAATGATGCAGGTTATGCTTTAGATGTGACCACTGATTTTACTCTGTTTGGGTATTGTGATTCTCAGATGTTTCCTTGCTAATGTTTATATGTAATGTTTCCAACCCTAAAGGCAAATAATGTTTGGATTTGTAAAGATATTGATAATGAAAGGCAGTAGTAATGAAAACTGAAAAAAAAAATCAGAAGAGATCTTTGACTTATGTGAGGACTGATTTATGATGTAGTAGTTGGAACAGAACCATGTCTTATGGTGGGGGGACCATTTGTATAGTAAGGATGCTTTCATCTATTGTGTAACTGAAATATAAAAGTCATCTGCAGAAAACTGCCCTTCTTTGCTCTAAGAATGTGGACAGAGAGAGCAACTTGGTAAGTCGCTGTATCTCAGGCATTCATTGGGGACTGTCTACTAAATTGAATGCAGTTGAACAGAGAGCCCCAAGCAGTTCTCAGACTAAATTTTTTTTTTTAATTGTGATTGAGTGGAAGTGTACAATCCAGTTTAAATTTGCATGCCCGACTATCTTTAGCTCCTTCTGTTTTCCTTGCCTGGTGACTGCACACTCCTCCTTTCCATTCTATACATGCATTATCCTCTTAACAATCTCATGTCCCCTCCTCTCCACCCTCTCCACTCCCCTCTAGTAAGAGGCCAGTGGGACATCTTATAGGTGCATAGAACCATAAAGTTCACACATGATATGGTTACTCTGTGTCCCTGAGTCCTATCCATTCCTGTCCGAAGAGTTGACCTCAGTAATGATTTATGATCAGGGACAGAATCAGGTCTAGGGGCCATGCTGTCAGGGGAAGCCCCAGGCGTCTGGACCATCAATTATGGTTTTTTAGTGGAGTTCTTAGGTTGCAACTCTTTTTTTCTCATGTTGCCACTGGAGTTCAACATTGTGAGCCCCATCATGACTGTCATTGGTGGTGGCTGGGCACCATCTGGTTCTTCTGGTCACATGTTGATACAGTCACCCATTCACGTGGGTCTTTCTGTCTTCTGGGTTCTTTTTCCCTCATGTCAGACTAAAATTTAAATAACTGATTTAGGGGTGAGAATAGTTTACCCGCTGCAAGGCCCATAATCCCATTCTCTACAGATAAACCATGGTTTAATTATTTAGCTACTGTCTTTTGGAAACTTTTCTATGTAAAACAGATTATTTTAGTTTTAGAAGTGGACATTCTGTTTATTAAATATACAAATGTAAAAATCTAGTTGTCTAAGCTCTAAGTACTATTTACATACCTTAATTTTTTTGCAATCTAGCAGCATTTAAGGGGGCCATTGTTAGTTTGTGTTGGGTTCTATTTGCATAAGGAGTCCAGTGCTTTTAAATATTTATTTGATGTTCTCTTTTATTTAGTGTTAAGAATCAGTAAATATGTAAATGGATAACAAGTCAATGTGAAATATCAAATATTTAACACAGAACATTTTAATGTGGTAGTCATTGTTTTATAGTTGTTATGCTATGGAAAAGAGAGTCATAGAAATTTAAATTATTTGTAGTTCTTGATTTTGTAAAATGGTTGGCTTGAGAGGATGTATTTTCTCAAGAATCTAGACTTTTCTCTGATTCATGTTGATGTCAGACATTCTAAGAACATTTTTAATCCCTGTGGGTCCTTGGTACAAATGCACTCTTCTCCTTTTTGCGCTAAGTGCTTTTAAACGTTAGAAGCTACATTTTAAATTGTTGTGTTTTGTTTTCTTCTGTAAGTTCTGTGGTTTTCTGATTCTGTAACTTGCCTAATGACTTATTTCTAATGAATTATAAATGGAGTATATTTTAAATTCTCTTTGATGTTCTAACCTACGTTTATTAAAACTTAAGATTAAAGTCAGTTTAAGTCAGTCGGATACTAAGTATTTAAACAGAACCACAAGGCTAACCCCTTGGTTCTAAAACCAAAAACCCACTGCCATCCAGTTGAGTTCTACTCATAATGACCCTATAGAGGAGAGTAGAATTGCCCCGTAGGATTTCCAAGGAGCACCTGGTGGATTCGAACTGCTGACCTTTTGGTTAGCAGCCACAGTACTTAACCACTATACCACCAGGGTTTCCTGTAATCACAAAGTTTCTTATAAAAGGGGGGCCAAAAACCGAAAAACCAAACCATTTGCCTGTGGGTTTAACTACCATATCACCAGAGTTTCCTGTTGGTTCTTGTGGGCCAATGTTTCTGAAATAATAAATGTTTAACATACCAATGTAAACAGATTTCTTGTCTGGAAAATATTAGTATTTTGTATTCATATTCATATTTTGTATTATATACTAATTCATACATTAATACTAATATTAGCATTCAAGGTATGAATTTCTTCAGTGTTTCTGAGCCTAATTTTAAATCTTTCTGAGATTAAAACATGTTAAGCCTATAAGGAGACAGTTTTGAAAGAAATGAACATCTTAAGCATGTGATGCTCCCTTCTCAGCTAGATGAGGTAATACGTAACAAGAGAGGTACCTGGCTTCTGGCTGGATTCCTGATGGAAACCCAGCTACCAGACTGGGCCTTGTTTTATAGTTTCTGTGACAGTTTCCTCAGGTGAGATGTCTTAGTTCCTTGCTTTCCTAGATTTATGTTACCTGTTACCTTCTGTATAATGTCCCACTCAAGTTCCTTGTCAGTCAGATTCATTTAATCCAGGAACAAAAACTACAGTCCCATGTCAACTCTGGCCCACCAACTGGTTGTCTAAGTAAAGTTTCCTTGGAACACAGCCCTGTCAACTTGTTTGCATATAGTCTCTGACTACTCTTGTGCTACAATTGCAGAAATGAGTATTTGCAGCATGGCTCACAGAGCCGAAAATATTTACTATGTGGTCCTTTTCAGAAAAATTTTGTTGGCCTATTATCCCATCTGTTTATGCTCCATCCTTTTGTATATACTTTGTATCTTTTCAGTCTGTTAGAGTCATTTCTCCTTAGATGTGTACATGTCATAGTGTTTTGAATTCCTCATGCTGCTGACAGACCTGCTGGTCCTGATTCTTAGGCCATGAGGATACATTCAATAATGTTTATTATGTTTGTAAAATAAGATATTACTACCCATGCGTTAGCTAAACCCCCCTTATTTATCTCCTGTCATTGCCTGTTTTCTAAGTTGGTGTATTCTTTTATTTTTAGCAGTTATATAACATTTGCTCTTAAGGATATACCTTGAATTTAACCAGTCCATAGTTGGGTGGTTTCCATTTGTGAGCAACTATAAATGAAAACAGAGTCGATGTTTTTATAAATTTATTTTTGTGCCATTATACTTATAAGAGGAAACCCTGGTGGCATAGTGGTTAAGAGCCGAGTTGCTTAACCAAAAGGTTGGCAGTTCAGATACACCAGTTGCTTCTTGTAAACCCTATAGTGAAGTTCTTCTCTGTACTATAGTGTTACTAAGAGTCAGAATCAATTTGACAGCAGTGAGTTACACTTATAAGAAAGGAGTCCTGGTAGTACAGCGGTTAAGTACTTGGCTGCTAACTGGAAGGTCAGTGGTTTGAACCCACCAGCCACTCTGCAAGAGAAGGATGTGGCAGTTTGCTTCTGTAAAGATACAGCCTAGGAAACCCTGTAAGGAACTTTTACTGTGTCCTGTGGGGTTGCTCTGAGTCACAACTGACTTCATATAACATTTTTTTTTTTTTTTTTTGTATACTCATAAGAAGAGTTCCTGGGCAGTGCCAAAGATTAAATGCTTGACTATTAGCTGGAAGGTTGGTGGTCAGACCCACCCAGCAGAAGCTGTCTGCTTCCATGAGGTCATAGCTTTAAGAAAGCTATGGGGCAGTTCTACTCTGCACACATGGGGCCTCCATGAGTCAGAAATGACAGCAGCACATAACAAACTGATAAGACAAAAATGTGCAGTAGTATAATTACTAGTTTCCAGGAAATCTGTTTTAAAAGTTTGGTAGTGATTGCCCAAACACTTTCTAGTCTGCTGTCAATGGCTGTTTCAGGGTCTTCCCAATTTGCATGGGAAACTACTGCAGCAAAAATCCTTTCTGGGCCCTGAGGGACTGAATTACTGGCTGAGAGCTGGAGAGCATGGTCTTGTGAGACAGCTAGCTCAATCTGGCATAACATAGTTTATTTAAAAACAGTTTCATGTCGTACTTTGATGAGTAGTGTATGGGGCCTTAAAAGCTTGTGAGCAGCCATCTAAGAGACTCCACTGATCCCATCCTGCCTGGAGCAAGGGAGAATGAAGAAGACCAAAGATACAAGGAAAGATTAGTTCAGAGGTCTGATGGCCCACAACTACCACAGTCTCTACCAGACTGAGTCCAACACAGATAAGGATGTCCAGCTACTACTAACCAGCTGCTCTGACAGCCAAGCCAAGCCAAGTGCCATTGAGTCGGATCTGACTCATGACGACCCTAGGGGCCAGGGTAGAGCTCTGACAGGAATCACAATAATGATTCCCTTACAGAGCTGAAGAAAACTACAGAACAAAATTCTAACTCAGGAGGAAAGACCAGACTCACTGGTCTGACAGAGATTGGAGAAACTTCAGGAGTAGGACCCATGGACAGCCTTTGCACTCAGTACTGAAGTCACTACTGAGGTTCACCCTTCAGCTAAAGATCAGACAGGCCTGTAAAACAAAATGCAACTAAAGGGCGCACCAGCCAGGGGCAAGGACAAGAAGGCAGAAAAACTGGTAATGGGGAACCCAAAGTTAAGAATGGGAGAGGATTAACACATCATGGGTTGGCAACCAGTGATACAAAATGTATGTGTGCTAATTAATGAGAAACTAAACCTTCTGTAATCCTTCATCTCATGCATAATAAAGGAAAAAAAAATCCTTTCTAGGCCTTTTGGTTGTTAGCATGTCTCTCTCCCTCACCCAGGTGACCCACTGCGTTTCCATGCTCACTACATTGCTCAGTGCTGGGCTGCCGAGGACCCAATCCCACTCCAGGACCTGGTTTCTGCTGGTCGCCTTGGAACCAGTGTCAGGAAGACCCTGCTCCTCTGTTCACCACAGCCTGATGGCAAGGTGGTGTACACCTCCCTACAGTGGGCCAGCCTGCAGTGACCTTCAGAGGCCTAGGATGAAGATATGGCTGTGTCTGCAGCAAGAGCCTTTCTAGAAGCTACCCAGCTCATCTCTGCGTGGCGGGCTAGAACACCCTCCTACCTCGCTCTATGATTAGTGTTCAACTTCAGGTTTTTAAACACTACATCTGTCTTACATCCCTTCCTATTTCAAAGAACTTGTTAGCTGTATTATTTTTGTAGTTATCTATTTCCAACTGTTTATCTCTTAACCTGTGAGCTTCTTGAGTACAAGAACTGGGTTTGATTTGTCTCTGTTTTCCACTAGCTCCCAGGAAGTCGCAATAAACTTGTTGAGTAAATGTGAAGTCTGCTTTCAATCCATCTGACAACCCTGGGAAGTGTGGTGTTTTCATCTGTGTATACAGATGAGAAGAGGGCAGTGGTGGTTAAGTGGTAGAATTCTTGCCTTCAGTGCAGGAGACCCAAGTTTGATTCCTGGCCAGTGTACCTCAAGCACAGACACCACACATCTGTCAGTGGAGGCATGCATGTTGCTATGATGCTGAGCGGGTTTCAGCAGACCTGTTAGACTGAGACAGACCAGGAAGAAAGGCCTGGCATTCTCCTGAAAAATCAGTCAGTGAAAACCTTATGGATCACCACTGTCTGATCCCACTGTACGTGGGATTACCACATATCAGGGGCAGCTAGCAACAACAACATGAAAAAGGCTTGGAGGAGAGGAGATTCCTTGTATAAGGTCACACAGCTAGGTAGTAGCAGAGCTGGAATTTAATACCTGGTCTTTCATCTCCCAAGTCTGAGTTCTTCCCACCATACTAAACTTCCTCTCATAAAGATTTTTACAAAATATTTCAGATGCATACAAAATATAAGTAAATAATACAGCGCAAGAAAAGTAGGAAGTGAGTGCTGTCATTTCAGAACAGGAGTTTGGATTGGGAAGGAAGCATCAGGAAAGACACCTGGGATTTTGGGATGCTGACAGTGTTCTTTGTCATGGCTTGAGTAGTATTTATTCAGGTGTTTGATCACATACATTTATATTTTAGACCTTTTTTGTATAGGGTTATTCCATGAGTAAGGCACTCTGGTGGTGTAATGGTTAAGTGCTTAGGTGCTGACTGAAAGGTTGGTAAGTTGAACTTAATAGCATCCCCTTGGGAGGTGAGACCTGGGTATCAGTGCTCATGAATATTACAGCCTAGAAAACCCTGTGAGGGTGTTCTGTTCTGTCACATTGGGTTGCTGTGAGTCAAAAAGTGATGGTGGTACCTAATGAGGAGAACATTCTGTAAGTTTTACAAAAGGTAGAGTCTTCATATGTGTAATATATGTACGCCATGAAGCCAAGTGCCGTCGAGTCGGATCCATGAAAACAAAAATTAACCTGGGTGCTGAGGAAATTGCCAGAATATTACCGTACTCACTGCTAACGTTTACATGTACACCTGAACAATACAGTTTTGTCAACAGATTTCATTAATGTAATATAATCACCTGACAGAAAATTCTGTGGCTGAACATCTGTACCTCTGGTTCCCCAATTTGTTTTATCAGAGGCAGCCCCTGCTTCAACTCAAGATTTGCATTACATTTAGAAAGAAATCTGATAGCTTCACTTTTTTATCTTTCCCAGACAGGATTGTGGGAAGAAATCTCAGATGAAAGATCAGTGACTAGCAAATACATATAATTCATGCCAGTGTGGAGAGATGGAGTTAGAACGTGATTCTTACCCTCATCAGACACACTATTTTTTCTTAAATTGTGGCAAAACATATAACGGCACTTTCATTTTAACCACTTTCGAGTGTGTGATTCACTGACACTATTACCACCTTGTGCAGACATTACCACTAACATTGCTACTAACCATTTCCAAACGTTTTACATCACTAAACAGAAAGTCAGTATCCCTTAAGCTGTAAGTCTCCCTTCCCTTCTCCATCCAAACCAAAGCCAACACACTGCCCTGGGGTAGATTCTGGCTCTAGCAACCCCATAGGGTTTCCAGTGCTGTGAAATCCCTGCGGAGGCAGGCTGCCCTGTCTTTCTCCTGTGGAGCCACTGTTAGTTTCAAACCATCAGCCTTTCAATTAACAGTTGATTGGCCACTGTGCCATAAGAGTTCCCTTCTTCCTCCGGTCCTGGTAACCACTAGCCTACTCTGGTCTGTATGCATTTCCCTGTTGTAGAGAATTCATACAGGGATTATCCAGTCATTATGTTTGTATCTGAGTAATTTCACTCAGCATAATATGTTCAAGGTTCAGCTCTGCCATAGCACCTGTCGGAGCTTCATTTCTCCTTATGGCTGAGTGATACTCTGTTGTATGTATGTGCACATTTTATGTATCCATTCATCTGTTGATGGACACCTGATCATTCCACTGTATAATAAATATCTTTAAATGGTCCCTAAGCACTTGGCTGCTAACTTAAAGGTCAATTTGAACTCACCAGCTGTTCCACGAGAAAGATGTGGCAGTCTTTGCAGATTTATAACCTTGGAAAATTGTATAGAGCAGTTATACTCTGTCTTATAAGGTCACTATGGGTCAGTGTTGACTTGACATCGATGGTTTTTTGGCTTTTACTTTCCGGTAAAGTTCCTACACCCAAGGCTGTAAATCCTTACAGAAGCAGAGTGCCACATATTTCTCCCACCCAGTGGCTGGTGGGTTCAAACCACTGACCTTTTGGTTAGTAGCCAAGCACTTAACCACTGCACAATCAGGCCATCTTGAAAGCTCCCTGTGTGGTGTAAATGGTTTGCATTCAACTATTAACTAAAAGGCTGACAGTTTGAACCCACCCAGTTGGCTGTGGAAGACAGGCCTGGCCATTTGCTTCTGTAAAGATTACAGCCAAGAGAACCTTACTGAGCAGTTGTCTCTGTAACACATGGGGTCACCATGAGTCTGAATCAACTCCATGGCCGTTTTTTTTTCCCTAGGTGGGGGTCAACTGTGTGCAGAGGTGAAATTGGGGCCAGGGAGAAGACTGCTGCTGTGGCCCTGAAGGGCCGTGAAGGGAAAGGATGAGGCCTGAGGCGATAGAGAAGGGGAGGAATGAGGCAGAAAAGACAGGATTTGAGTACTTATGGACTATGGATACAGTCTGAGAGGTGGGGAGCCGAAAATGAGGACAATGACAAAGCTTTACTCCTAGGTTATGGGACAGATGATGAGAGTAGTCTTCGCCTAGAAGACTCCAGAGAGGAACAACATTTTGGGACAGATCAGGAGCTTGGTTTGCTATGTGGAGTCGAAAATGAAGTAGGCACTCAGGTACAGCAGTTTAGGAAACTTGTGTGGAGGCGATTTATGGACAAAGATCATAAAGATGATGCACTTGCATAGTTTTTATACATTTAATATTGACTGTCAACAATGGGCCATTATGTAGAAAATCAATTCCTTGTGCCAATCAATAATTACTTGTTGCATAAATGAATGAATGAAGTCTGTGTTGAGGGAGAACAAGGAAAGACACAAATGATTCCAAGTTTGATGCAACTTCTGCCAAGTTTTTTTTTTTACTTGTCTTCAGAAAGCAAGGATGATGGTTGAATACTATTATCAGTGTATTTTAATGTCACTGAATTGCAAGTGAAGATTGTTGAAATGGCAAAGCAAATGTTATCTGTGTAAACATACCAAAGTAAGTTTTTCAGAAGCAGGGAAAGCAAAAATAGATAATAATGAGATGGAAAGGTGAGGTGTGTGCCCTTGGGCAGATCACAGAAAGGAAATTTCAAGCAATTCTTGTTTTCTACACCCACTCCTGAGACAGATGTGTAGCCAGAGTTCAAAAAGGCCACTCTTGGTTAGGTTTCAGACTGATATTCTGGGCACAACTGACTGCATTATTCATGAAACCTCTACATTCTCAGGGCCGTTTTACAGAATGGGAAAGTATGGAGGTAATTACTCTAAGATTTATACCGCGACTAAGAGGCAGGGCTGACACCTGACTTTTTCAAACTCTAGTCTAGTTTGCTTGATTAATCAAAAAACACTTCACAACCACCTAGTGGCGTGATGCTTAAGCGCTATGGCTGCTAATCAAAAAATGTCGGCCATTCAAATTCCCCAGGCGCTCCTTGCAAACTCTGTGGGGGCAGATCTGCTCTACCCGATAGGGTCGCCAGGAGGCGGCATCGACCCGACAAGCAGTGCGTTTTGGTTTAGGTTTCACAAGAGTTGAAGAAAGTGTTCCTTGATGTTTTCTCCAGGTCTCCGATTCTCTGCTTTCCCACCCCCAGCTAGGAAGTGCGTTTCTTTCCTCGCCCAGCCTAGCAAGGTACTCTACCCCAATCTCTCGGCTGGGCTGCATTTCCGCCTCCTAACGCCTCTTCTGATTGGCGTAGGCGTGCGTCCTACGTGATGACGTCACGCTACTGCGACGTTCGTATAAGAGCGCAGGTAAGGCTCGTGTGGTTCTTTTCCTGTCATCGCGGTTTGTGCTCTGGTGAGGTTTCACTTTGTCCTCTCTCGACTGGGTTTGGGTTGTAAACTTAGAGCTAGCGATCTTTAACCAGTGCACAAAGGAAGATGGAGACGAGAAGATGGTGGTTAGCTAGGATTACAGCACGGTTGTGGAGGCAGTGGGCTCTTAACAAACTCTTGAGGGCTGTTCCCGCGAGGTTTACTCCGGGATCCACGAGGCTCTAGAGTCAAACGTGTGCGCATGTGTGGGACAGTGGAGAAGGAGTAGCGAGTTCTCACCGCTAGGTTTCTCGCGCAGACTTAGACCGACCAGCGTAGGCAGCATGCCCGTGGCGCGGAGCTGGGTTTGTCGGAAAACGTATGTGACCCCACGGAGACCCTTCGAGAAGTCTCGTCTCGACCAAGAGCTGAAGTTGATTGGTGAGTGTTAGGGGCAGGGTTTCTCCTCTCGAATTGGAAGACGGCTAGCACGTGTGTGTGTCCGCTCATGTGTATTCGTTAGAGAGATTTTTTTAAAAAATTTCGTAGCCATCAGTTGGCAGTTTTTGTGCTAGTATGTGGGATTGAGTGTTCTCCTATCATCTCTCCTACGTGTAGGCGAGTATGGTCTCCGGAACAAACGTGAAGTCTGGAGGGTCAAGTTTACTCTGGCCAAGATTCGCAAAGCTGCCCGGGAATTGCTGACGCTGGATGAGAAGGATCCGCGGCGTTTGTTTGAAGGTACCTGTTCATTGAAAGCAACGAGTTGGACGGCTTTCTGTGATTGGGCCTTTCAGGTACCCTGTTGGAAACGCTGGTGGCTTAGTGGTTAAATACTACAGCTGGTTGGCGATTCATGTCTACCAGGCCCTCTTTGGAAACCTCATGGAGGCTGTGTCCTTTGGGGATGCTGAGTCCAAATGGACTTCACGGCAAGGTTTTTTTTTTTTTTTTTTTTTTCACTGTAGTGATGAAAGTGAGACTGAGCAAGTGGAGCCAGGCAGTTAACTTGGGCATTTACTGGGAATTGTGTAACAGGAAAGGTGGCATAGGATTCAAATCCAGTCCCCATCTTTTAAGGGCTTGAGCAGAAGACTCACAGGATGTGGTTCAACTTTTAAAGAATGCTGATGGGGGAGTAGTTTTATAACAGCTAATGGTTTTGTAAGGATTGAAGGAAATTGTTCTTGCTTTTACTATGCATTGTTTTTATAATAGTAGGTGCTGATGTTCTTACAGTATTGATGAGGGCAAATGGGTCAGGGAGGCCTCAATGTGTGGGATTAGAGGAGGGGCTTCCTGGCTCCAGAGTCACGTGAACTCCTTTGGTAGAGATGGATGGAATGAGCCTAGTTCTGGAAAGTTAGCATTTGCTCACATGTGATGGGCTGCTGCTTTGAAAATGAAGATGTGATTATTAATTTAAAATGTTGAAAATGTAAAAAGAGCTCCTTAATCTGGTGTGTCTGTACCTTGTTGTGTCCTGGGTATGGGGAAGGCCACACATTTTTCACCAGATATGAAATCTAGCCATAGGTGGTTCCGTAACTTGGTTTTAGTTGCCTTTTAAATTTGCCACGTCACAGATTTCATCTTGAATTAGTAACTGTTTTTAGCCTAACGAGGTAATCTTGATTTAGGGTGAAAAGCAGGAAGCACTGGAGATTGGAAGCTCTAACTTTTGTGGGCACCTGGCTTTTCTTTTTTTTTATTATGACTGAGTGAAAATGTACATTCCCATGTAAATTTACATGCCCACCTGTGTGCATCTTCCATTGCTCTCCCTGCTCGGTGATAGCACACTATTCCTCTCTGCTCCATACATGTCTCATCCTCCCAACAGCCTATCCTTTCCCCTCTCCACCTACTTGCCTTACTCCAGCCAGAGGTCAGCAGAATGATAGCCTATAGATGCATAGAACTATAAAGTGCATCCAATATATGGTCAGTCTGTATCGCCAAGTCCGGTCCATTCGTGTCCGAAGAGTGGACCTTCATTATGATTTATGGGCTGGCTTTTCTCATAATTTTCAAATAGGGTTTGTAGTGTGATTTTCTTGATCTCTAAGGTCTGTAGAAAGAAACTGCTTTTACACCTGTTGTAGCCATGCACAGTACAAATTGAGAAAAGGCAAGGCCAAATGCATGTTTAAATATCACAAGTTTTCTGTCATGCATACATTGTTGTTGGGTAGATTCTAATTTATAGCACCCCTGCAGGATGGTAGAACTGCCTGTTGAGTTTTCATGGAGTGCTTAGTGGATTTGAACTGCCAACCTTTTCGTTAGCAGCCGTAGCGTTTAGCCACTACACCTCCGGGCTCTCCATCGTAAGTTTACCATGCTTAAATATTGGTAGAGGTTTCCACTGTTACAAATCATAGATCTTGTTGGGCAATCTGAAAGCTATGGAAGCCCCGTCTTGTAGGCACTGATAGTGGGTAGAAGTTGATTTCCAGAATCCTGTGGGACTGCAGCTAGTCACAGCTAGCTTAGGCTTGTGGTAGAGGGGATGATTTCTGAAGGTAAAACTAATCACAGGGGAGCTTATTTAGATACAGTCATGTGACAAAGTAACATAAGCAGTTGTGGCAGAAGGTGGGGTGAGCATGAAGAATTTGAGGGTTACTTGTAATCCACGGCAGCAGGGGAAGGCAGCTCCTCAGATGCTGAAGCTTTCTTGTTACGGAAGCCATTATTTTGTTACCATCACCTTGACTTTTGCTCATTGGTACAGGCAAGCCATGATACTGAACCAGGTTTTCCTGAAAGTGGTGTGACATTGAGCAAGGTTTCCTGAGTCTTCATCAGTAACAATGTTTCAGTCAGGTAGGGCTGCTGTAACAGAAATACCACAGAGTGGATGGCTTTAATAAAGAGAAGTTTATTCTTACATAGTCCAGTAGGTTGCAAGTCCATATTCTGGGTGTCTGCTCCAGGGGAAGACTTTCTCCTTGTCAGCTCTGGAGGAAAGTCCAGTATTGCATCACTCTTTGTCCTGGGAGCATCTTGGCACAGGAACCTCGGGTCTGAAGGACGTGCTCTTCTCCCAGTGCTGCTTTCTTGATGGTACAAGGTTCCCAATTCTCAGCCTGCTTCTCTGTCCCTTTGTCTCTCATAGGATGAAAGGATTAAGGGTGGGGCAAACGATACTCTAGGGAAACTGCCTTTACAGTGGAGCAGGGAGGTAATCCTATGAAGGGATTTACAGCCCCACCCTAACCTTTAACATACAGTTTAAGAAAAGCACAAAATGGAAGACAGTCACAAGATACTGGGAATTATGGCCCAACCACATGGCTACACATATTTTTTGGGGGAACACAATTTAATCCATGACAAACAACAAATGAGGTACACACTGTATGGATCAGTACTCAGTCCTCACAGCAGTTTAGGTGCAGGAATTATAGCCAGTTTTTCAGATTAGGGACTGAGTCATTTAAACATGGCTAGTTTTAGATTTTGCTATTCTCAGTCCTAAAAGAGGAGGTACTGATAATACTCATATTACAGGTGAAAAACAAGTGATGTACCCTTATATCTGGTTAGCTAGCAAGGCTTTCTTGACTGCAATCTAAGCTACTAGTCAGTGCTTTGCTACAGTATCAGTGGTTTAACAGCAGCCAGCACAAGCCTGAGGTCAGTCAGAGCTCTCAGTTGGTGCTTCCTCACTCCTTTCCTAGGCAATGCTCTGCTGCGGCGACTGGTCCGCATCGGAGTGCTGGATGAGGGCAAGATGAAGCTGGATTACATCCTGGGCCTGAAGATTGAGGATTTCTTGGAAAGGCGCCTGCAGACGCAGGTTTTCAAGCTCGGCCTGGCCAAGTCCATCCACCATGCCCGGGTGCTGATCCGGCAGCGCCACATCAGGTATGGCCTCTGGAGGGTCCCCCGGTTTCCCCTGCTGCCACCCATTCCCTCTGCTGGCTGCCCTCACTGAAGTTGTCCATGTCTTCTATGCAGCCCTCGGAGGTGGCAGGTGTGAGCTCACTTTGAGGGCCCAGATTTGCCCTCTGCTAACAGCTCCTGGAGCTAGGGGCAATCTCCTGTCCCCATAGCCCAGCGCAAGGGTCACTGCGGCTCAAGCCGTACACCTTGTGAAGGCTTCTGCCAAGTATGTGGGCAGCCAGACAGGTAACAGCTCTTAATGTCCCCAAGCAAGGAACAGGCCTCTGAACTGATTCTGGTGGGTTCACCAGTCAGCTGGGCCTGCTTGTGAAGTCCGTTCCAGACCCTAATTGTCATTAACTTGTGAAATCAGTGCCAGAGTTGTGCTGCTTGAATACCAGGGTGGTGGCTGGGGCATTCAGGGCAAACCAGGCTTCAAGTGGGTACTCATTTCCTCATTCTGCATCAGTTTTCACCCTTGGGGGAATGGTAACATGTGAATGGCAGCTTGTCTCTTCAAGCAGGTATGTGGATGAGGCATGCCCTAAAGCCCTTGTGAACACACAAGGACTTCCATGGGGTCTAGAACTCTGTTACTACTTCAGTGTCAGTATCCACTGGGAAGAGGAGGAAGAAGAGTGTCTTGGCTTGCAGTGGGGCCCTGTTTCTCCACCCAGTCACCTGCCTTCAGGTGCCATCTATCTCCCCACCAGGGTGCGCAAGCAGGTGGTGAACATCCCGTCCTTCATTGTCCGCCTGGACTCCCAGAAGCACATTGACTTCTCCCTGCGCTCCCCATACGGAGGAGGCCGCCCGGGCCGCGTGAAGAGAAAGAACGCAAAGAAGGGCCAGGGCGGAGCTGGAGCTGGTGATGATGAGGAGGAGGATTAAGCCCATCTGTTTCCTCCTGAGTTGGGGATATTGTCTGATTTTCCGGCCAGATAATAAATATTGGATTGAGACTTTGGCATTGGTGTTTATTATTGTTAGCTCCTCCTCCCAGACTTATGTGCCCTCTTGGGATGCTGCCTGACCCCTGTGTGTGTGTGTGAGTCCCAAGTAGTAGAACAAAGTCCAGGCTGTGTCCAACACAAGTTGTCAACTTGCTAGCTAAAGTTTTTAAGTAGTGTTTTCTGTCTGATTTACTTTCAGATATACTTTTTAAACCAATGCTTTCTGTGGAGATGACAAATTATCAGTATTAGGAAATCTGGTGATAGGCCTATTGACTTTGGGGGTAATGTATTTATGCTGGGTAACAACATTAAATGGCTCTAGTGACAGTTACAAGGTAACATGAAACCAGAGAACTGGCCACAGCTGCTCAGACTTGAGCCTTTCTGGCTGAGCACAATTTCAAAAAGATGGAAGCCGCTTTAGTTATGCAATAAAACCTAGTTAGGAGCAAAGTTCTGAAGTGACTCAACAGTATCTTGTAGCTGATAATAGGACATAATTAGAGTTGCAGTGTGATATGCTTCCAGAAAAAACTGCTTCAGTTGGCAACTGGTGGGAGTGCAGGAGGAGGGAAGTTAGGGTGGTTTAAAATAGCATTTCAGCATTAAAACCACGAGTGCTGTGCTTGCAATAAGGTTTCACAAAACAAGGCATCCAGATGTTTCCTTAACTTTATTTCTCCTTGGCTGTTTTAATTGTTTTAGGCTGGGTTTTCTAGGTAAAACGTGTAGGTACAAGGAAAGGTTGAATGTCCTAAGTACTGGCACAAGCCTCACATGGCCACTGAAGCTGATGGACCCGAAGTCAGCAGGTCAGAGAGCAGAGTTGCAGATCACGGGTTGTGTAGGTCGGTGGATCCCAAGCTGGCAGCGAGATGGAGCGGCAACAGCTGGTGAACCCAGGATCAGCAGGTTACGGAGCAGGACTCCAAGTGCCAACTGTAAGGATTGATGAATCCAACCACAGCTAGTTCAAGTCCAGGAACCAGATGATGGAAGAAAGAAGAAAGCAGGAGCTCCTGGCTACGTAAGCAGACCAGCAGTAGTAGTGGAAGGTCAAGAGATGAGAGCTGAGGGGTGGGAAGCCACCACAAACCCTGCCCTGCCACTTAACACAGCAGCCAAATATGAAGTAGCCAAGTTGACATAATCCTGACCACCACAGTCCATTCCTCGTCAACTTGGCATCTGCACACATCTCACCTTACCATCCAGTCTTGGAAGGAATACAGTTACAAAGTCATACTTGTGTCTAACATGATATAATTAACATGTACAACTGAAAATGCATTAGCTCATTTACATCTTATGTTTCATAAGTAAACAAAATATCCAGTACACACAAAGCAGGAATACTCACAACAATTACAGTTCTCGTTTCTGCAACTGGTCACGGGGCCATAACATTTAGAACTACCTTCCACAACCCATTCTGTATTCCCTTTGCCCTCAGTAAGCACTTCAGCTGGTCGTGGTTCCTTGCCTGGTGAGGTGAGCCAAACCTTCATTCCTGAAGGGTCTGGGCTATTATCACTCATTTTGGAGTTGGGTTGCTGTAGTTTTCCATTGACCTCAATCACAGGACATGGTAGTACTAGGAAGTATCCTAAGGGATCTGCATTCCAAACATACTCTTCTTTACCTCTGTTATGTAATGTCAATCCAATTTCATCTTCATAGTCGGGATCAGTCACACCAGCCAGTATTGTAACTCCCTTCTTTGTTGATCTAGAGGCACAAGGAGCCCAAAATGGCCTGGTGGCAATTTTAGCTTCCGGTTCAGTGGAATTGTTGATGTGTGTCCAGATGGCAGCATTCCTCCCTTCGGAACTAAGACATTTAACCCTGCAGAGCTTAAGGTCATGGGGACAGGAAGCAAAAATCTTGCAAGTGGGTCACTAGGGGTAACAGTGAGTGGTGCCACTCCCATTTCCACCCCTTGATTCCTGGACCCATGAATCCTGGCTATAGGAGAAACAACACTGTATATTGGACGCTGGTTTATAGCATACACATTGAGTGTGTGTGAGTGTAGAGGAAGGAGCCTGATTACTTTTATGGTTCGGATATTTCCAAGTGCCTCTTGCATCGCAGTCCTTTTCCCCTTAGGCTTAGTGAGGGGGCTGCAGCAGCTGAGAGCAGACCAAGCATCTTTGCAAGATGCTCCCATCAGCAATGTTGCAGAGCAGCTTGGTGAGTCAGTGATTTGCTTATGGATGGGGGAAGAAGGATCACTTCCAGGCAGAGAGGAGCAAGTGGAGGTCAGGGCATCCTCTGCACATCCTGCCTTCTTACCCTGGTCCGTAGGACAAGACAGTGGGAGATGATAAACTAGAGGTGGTTGTTTTTAGTAGTAGCACTTGAAAAAAAAAGATAGACTGACCAAAAGTAGAAAATACAGGAAAAATGTGCAGCAGCACTTCACAAAGCATTATCTAATAACTTGAAAACAACATACAAGAATCACCTGGGGGTCTTGTTAAAGTAGATTCTGATTCAGTATCTGAGGATGGAAAGGCAAGTGCTCAACAGGAAGTCGAACCAGAGTAAATCACTCCAAAACCCTGTTTGAAAACTTGTTGCTGTCAGATGAGATACCAAGTGTAGTCCCTGGTTTCTGTCTCACAAACATGGGTTTGGTGAAATGGAAAATGGAATTTAAGTTATTTAGTAACACAGTCAAACACACGGCAGATGACATTTAAGGAACTCGGCACTCTTCTCCCCCCACTGCTTCTGGGGGTTTTTGAAAACACTCGTGGTCAGGAGGAAGCCGGCTTCCTCTTTCTCTCTGCTTTGTTGAGAAACAGCATCTTGCGATGGAGAAAGGGACTTGGAAAAGAGACCATTGAAATTAAGCAACTCCTTCAGCCTTCTGTGGTCTGTTCACTGGTTGTGGATTCTCTGAAGTCTGGTAAAAGCCAGTCTTCAAAGCAGAGAAAGACTTTGGGTTCTTTGACACTGACAGGTTGCTGTTGCTAAATAAAGTAAAAAAGCCTGCAGAAGGTTTCATTTCCAAGTCTGTTTTCAGGTGGTAAGTGGTAGGGCTAAGTAGTAGGTCCACCAGATTTGCCACTAGGGTAATTAGGGCCTAGTTGATCACAGAATCCCACAGGGTCATTGCATGCATGGATGGGTTTGGGAGGGGTCGTAAGATCAGCTAGCAGAAAGATCAGCAGTTTCAACTCACCAGCCACTGCATGGAAGAGAGACCAGGGTGTCTGCTACTGAAGCCCTGTGGAGCACTTTGCTGTCCTATAGGTTTGCTATGAGTGGGGATTGACTTGAAGGCACACAACGATAGCTTTTGTCTGATCCTTCCCATCAGAATGGGCATTCAACAATTTGAAGGTCAGTAGAGAAGACAGTGGCAGAGCAGTGTGCTTCAGTTTGGGTGCAGTCTGAGGAAACAACTTCCACAAGGTCTCAGAAACTCCTGGAGGTCCATTTCAGGCCTCTAGGTAGACTGGGGTTCTTTGAATGAGTGTTCAAGGGGGCAGCTCTGATGCCTTCTGGGGTCCTTGAAGGGCCACTCCTCAGAGACTAGGGGTCTGGGGCTTTCCTTGGTTAGTGAATAGCCAGAGCTGCATACACGCTGGGCTCTTCCGTGGGCCCCCCTGTCTGGGAGAAAGGGGGTGTGCTTGTCTCCCTTCTGAGGGTTGAGTGGTTTAGCTGTGCATATGTCACTTCCTGGGGATCCTTGGGTACAGCAACCTGGAGTGGAGGTAGAGCGAGATGCAGGCACCAAGTTGTGGTGGAGGTTTACCCATTACCCACGGCCGCTGGCTGTTGATTGTGGCTCATACTGACCCTACCTGATGGAGGAGAACTGCCCTATTTGGTTTCTAGGGCTGTAAATCTTTAGGAAAGCTGATTGCTACATCTTTCTAGGAGCTGCTAGTGGGTTTGGACTGCCTACCTTTCAAGGAACAGCTGACTCCTTAACCACTGCCCCACCAGGGCTCCTGATGGGGTCCCAGATAACTTGGAGGATTGGAGAGAAATGACTCACCTGACTGTTCCTCTGACTGTCCTCTTCAACTTGTCTGTCTTTCACTTCCTGCAACTTTTCAGGCAGGGAGGAAAGAGAGGCAGCCACTCTCTGCCTAGATCTTGTGTTCACCTCCTCATACTGATGATTTTCATCTTCAGGGCTCTGCTGTAGAGAGAGTGAAGGGAGACTGGTCTCCTTGAATCCTCTCTTGCCCTCAGTCCATGTACTTTTGGGGTGGCAGGGGTAGGAGGGATGGGAAGTTGAAATGCCTGTCATGTGGCCACAGAAAGCAGGTGGTGGAGGTGAGGTGGAGGGGAGTTGGATATGTGAGTTTGGTGCTCAGGGAAGGTCAGGATGAAGCAGGAGTTGGTGTAGAGCTATCCAGGAAGAGAGGAACAGTGGAACCCTATTGAACAGCTAGCTACAAGCGAGTCAGACTCAGACCTACAGTGAGGTGAGTGGGATGGCAGGTGAGCCTGCTATGCTGTGTGGGAACCCCTCATCACTCGTGTTCTAGCTGAGACACAGTAGGAGGTTTCCCACAGCCATGGACCTAGGGGAAAGAGAATACACAGAAAGCAGAAGCTGAGCTAGACCATAGGACTCTGCAGTGGGAATTGAAAAACATGCCCCCGCTGACCTCTTTATAAGCCCAAGGCTTGGCTTTCCATCCCCACTAGATGAAAAGGAGCCCTCATGACTCAAAGATTGAGCACTTGGCTGCCAATGGAAAGGTCAGCACCCCAGACACTACATGAGAGAGACACCTGGTGGTCTGTTACTGAAACCCTGTGTAGCACTTCTCTGTCTTATAGGGTTGCTGCCAGTGGGGATTGACTTGAAGGCACACATACAACGACAGCCTTTGTCTGACCCTTCCAGTCAGATTGGGCAATCGACAATTCAAAGGTCAGGAGAGAAGATAGTGGCAGAGCAGTGTGCTTCAAGAGGGGAAGGCCAACTGTCTGAGGCTGCTGAGAATTGGGTGTTGGGAGGGTGGACAAGCATCCACTGGATTGAGTTTATGGACAAGAAGGTTGTGGGGGTGTGGTCATGGCCAGAGGGGACTCACCAGACTGTCCAGCTCCGTTTGTTTCTCAGGTTGTTTGTCTACCACGGCAGAATCTGGTGGGGACAGTAGAAGGGGAACCTGTTTCTGGTCAAGATTCCCTAAGATTTCACACCACCTCTCCCCCTCCTGGATGGGGAGGCTGAGGTCCAGAGAGTGTCAGTGATGTGACCAAGGTCACACAGTATCAGATTTCTACTGTCTTACCCACAGAGCCAGGACTGTTCCCAATCACCCTCCCTACTCCTATAGCCCCCAACATTCTGTTGACCCCCATCTCTGACCCCTGGGATAACCCATCCTCTTCCCCCTCACACAATTTGTCCTCTTGGTCCTCAGTGGCTTGGCTGGAGCTGGGGAAGGAGAGAGGAATGTTGGGTGGTGGAGGGAGAGCTGTAGGCAGTGTGGGAAGCCCGGAGTCTTTGGTGAGGTCTTACCTCTTGGGCAGGCTTCTGTCCTTGGACTCTGACACTGTGGTCCCTGCAGGAAGTTGGAAATCAGTCTCCAACCCAGCCTACAGTCTACCCCTAGGGCTGCCTCCAGACCCACAGAGGGTCCAGTAGCTGGAAAGCTGGCAGCCCTGCTCCCTTCTCCATACCGAATTCAAGAGAAAACAGTTCTAAACACTAACTGAAAAAAAAAACTTGTATGTGTGTCTCAGATATGAAGCTTGAAAAGCCAAAAGGGTGCTGGCTTCCTTCTTAATTCCTTTAAGATGCCCACTTCTTTTTAATTTTATTTTTGGTGAAAATAAATGCAGCAGAACCTTTCCACAGTTTCTAAACATAGTGTTCAGTGACATTGGTAACAGGCTTCCCATGAGGTCAGCATTCTCTCTGTTTCTGACTTTTTGGTTTAATCTGGATAATTTTTTATTTTTAATGCTCAAACGACAATCATTACTCTGTGGTCTAAACTGTTACTTCAGGCAATAGTTTCACTTCAAGGTTTAGACAACTGAGGTCCAAAGCTTCTGGGATTCCTCCAGCCAAATTCTTTCAGGATTTGAAATCTGTTCCATACTTTTCTCCCTTTTTAAATTAGAATTCCTCTTTTATGTTCCTGATTATATGCTCACTTTTAACATCTTTTTGTAATTTCGCAGATTGTGTGAAATGCTGGAAAAATATCATCCTGTTCCTTGCTCGTGTCACTTACGATGTTTTCCCTGGCGTTGGTATCTGATGAAGAAGAAGAGGAGGAGGAAGAGGAAGAGGAGAAGAATAAAGGCCACCAAAACTCCGATCAGCACTTTTAGGTAGTCTGGGAGACCTTGGGTATGAGTGATGTCATAAATAAGTTAGTGATTTTTTTTCCTGAGCACTGTCAGCATGCCAGCACATGCTGGGAACTTTGCATTCTTTACCTCTGACTCTCAAAACAACCATCCAACATGCGATTGCCATCCCCACTCCACCCATTTTATAAAAGAGGAAACTGAGGCTCAGAGAAATGAATTACGTGTCTGAGGTCACCCAGCTAGAAAGTGGCAGGGCTGGGGTTGAGGATCTCTGAATCCGCTTGTGGTTTTTTTCCCTTGCTGTTCCTCTACCTTCCCCACAGCTCAAGTGGAACACCAGAGGAGAGTGCTGCCTGCCAACCTCAGTCTGTAGCTATCTCTAGCCCAGCTTGACTCCTTCCCCAACTCTGCTGGGCCCCGACATCCCCACACAAAGTCTGTCTGGACATGGGGCCTGTATATCTGGGAGGAGGCTGGAGGGTAAGAAGTCTACCCTGTACTGACCACAGTGACAGGCTAGGCCTCAGGCCCGGGACTCTTGCTGTCGTGATTCCTGTGTCTCACAGCAGCCCTGAGAAATGGTGGGAGACCTGCTCTATGAGCAATGAAATTGAGATTCAGACAAGGAATGTGACTTGCCAGAGGCCCCACAGCTGGGTTGTGGCAGAGTCAGGATTTGAAATGGAGGGGAGGAGGAGAGCAGAGAGAGAGGCAGTGGGGGTGGGGATGGGGGTATGCAACTTCAAAGCTCTATTCTTGCCATTCTACCACAGCTGCCTGCCTGAATGTGGATCTGCCCTCAAATTGTAGAAGGGCACAGATGACCTTGTCATTGCCTTGCCCTTCCACCATGTGGTGTCATAGTTAGGCTGCTTCCCCTTGTCTAGGGGCCACATGAATACCTGAGAGAAAAACAAACTCAGTGCTGTCAAGTAGAGATTCCGACCCTATAGGACACAGCAACCCTATAAGATCTGCCCCACAGGGTTTCCTGGTGGATTCAAGCTGCTGACCTTTTGGTTATTAGCAGTTACACTTAACCGCTACACCACTAGGGTTTCCAACTTGAGGGAAGGAAGGGCCCTTTCTAAGGTTACCATCTCAAGAAACGGCTGAGCCAATACAGAAGTCAACTTCACTCAAACAAGAGACTCTCACTTACCCCCTTTTGGTTCTGATTCTCCATCTGTGTGCTGTTGATTCTTGGAGCTTCCTGGGGAGCAGGACAGGGTAAGTGTCTTCAGCTCCCTGCTCTTCCATCAGGATGGATCCCTAACGCCCTTTCTTGTGAGCACCCAGGTCTTCTAAGTCCCCAGCCCCAGAATCCCTGGGATCCTGGGATCATCACCTTCATTTCTGCCTGTTTCCCAAACTCCTGGTAACAAGCTGAGCTCAACAAAGGAAGGAAAATTCCTTCAGCTGAGAGGGCAAATCTGTGGTCCCCCTGGGGAACAAGGCCTCTATTACTCACCAGTTGTTGGTTTGATCTCTGGATGAGAAGCTAAAAGATTGAAGATTCAGAGGATGAGAGTTGGAATGCCTCTAGCCTTTCTTCTTGGTCAGCTTTGATTCTCTCAGCCTCCAGCCTCCCTCAACCCACCAGGAACATATCTGGGCCTCGAAAGAGGAGTGAGGTGGAGGCAGGGATGGGAGTTGTCCTGTCTTTTCCATCCCTCTGAAGGTGGAAGCCCTCTGGTTGACTCTCCTTCAGAAGTTCCCCTCTTTCCCTCCTCAGCCTAGAGATCCCCTGGGGACAGGGTCCTGAACTGACCATCAGTACACAGAGAGGACAAAGCAGCAGTTCCTTACCAGAGACCACCAGTTCCAAAGAGTCACTGGGTTGTGACAACAGATAGGGAGACATGCTTTTTGCGCTGTAGCATCTGTAGGTGCCCTCATGGGTAGAGTTCACATGGCTTATAGTGAAGTTGGCCTGATGAGACTCAGTGCTTTTCTGCCAATGAAAGTGCTTGGGAGGCGCAACAAAGACTCCCTTGAACAGATGAAATGTATCAGCAGAGTGATCTGAACGACACTGCAAGGTCACATTGTTTCCTGAGGTCACTGAGGGGCCCGGATGAGCAGAGAGTGAGGGTTTGTCATATATTCCTGTGAGGGAAAGAGTCCATAGTATAAAGGGAGCCATTCAGCCCCCTCCTCCCTTGAGCTGACCACTATCTCCTCTCCAGGGACCCTCTTTTTAGGACCCCGCTTTCCATACCTCTCAGTTTCTCTGTGAAGGCGTCTCTCATCCCTATGTCTCTCACTCTCTGTTTACAATTCCTCTTCCCTAGATGGAAGCCACCATCTCATCTCTGCTCCAGGACACTGTCTATTTACCCCATCTCCACCAGGTGATACTGTGGACCCACATCTCAGCAGACTATCTGGACTTGCGGGTGGGCTGGGGGTACATATCTGCCACAAGGATGTACAGGGATCATAGAGACAACTTGCCGAGAATAGAGTTTGTAGGCACCACAGCACCTGTACCCACCCCTGCAAGTGTGGTTCACACAGCCCAGGGTGAAGCTGGGAGGGTGCTGTTAAGGCCTTGGGGAGTGGGGGTGGGACAAGAGTTGTTTGGCCCTGGTCAGTGAGAACCTGTCGTAGCTGGCCTCTGAGGCACACCGTAGGGTCAGGCTGGCTCCAGACAGCACTGGTGAGATCGGCTGGACTGAGGGAAGGCTTTTTGTCCCCTCCTGGAAAGGAGGAGATAGTGCATTCCAAGGAGATGAACATCCTCACTGTCCATGGGGCTTCAGTGAGTGTGCACTGGTTTCCTCGTACTTGCCTCTGTGGTTCTGCCCCCAAGAAGCCACTGTCATCAGTCACTACCCCCACCACCATGGCTCCCCTGGCTACATGGCCTAGATTTGTCATTTTGGAGCCCTTGAAAAAGGATGGAGTCAGGCAGGGACTCCCTCACCTGTGACCTTGAGATCTAGAGGGTCACTAGGGTGTGGCCACACATACAGGGAGAGGCTGGAAGAACCATAGCATCTGTTGATGCCCCCATGGGAGGTGCTCACAGGGTCCACAGGAAATGTGGCCTGGTGCTTCCCAGTAGAGAACTGAGATTTCCTGTCTTGGGGAAGGTGAACTTCTCCCTCCCTGAGCAGATGGAAAGCATCTATTGTGCCATTTGAACTACATGAGAGGGCCATGTTCCCTCTTGAAGTCACCAGAGGGCTTGGATGGGCTGAGAGGGAGGGTTTGCTGTAGGCCTCTGGGTGAAGAGGAGGGAGCTGGGTTAAAGGGGGCATACAGTTACCCAACAGAACCCCACAGTTATAGTCTGTGAGCTTCCCCTTCCCTTGAGGCCACTTTGCATTCCCTTCTGCCTGTGAGGAGGAGCTCACAGTGAAGGGGATAACTTGAGTCCACCCTCTTACCTGTTGTCACAAGGATCAGGGAGTCACTCCATCCTGACCAGCCACTCCGGCTCTCATATCCACAGTGGTACCTCCCAGCATATTGTACGTCCATGGATTTGATGACAAAACTGATCTTGTCCCTAAAGTTGCTTGGGTTCTGTTTATACTGGTTTTGGGGGTCTGATGCTTTATGCAGATAGTAGGTAATAGCTTGCCAAGACCCTAGACACCAGATCATAACAGAGCTCCCCCTGGTGATGATGGGGCCTGGATCAGCCCAGATGGAAGGTTTGGGGAGGGTTCCTGGGAAGCAATGAGACCTGGAGTTCAAGGGGTTCCTCTCCCTTTAACTTCCCCAGCTTTTACTTCTGCACTCCTCCCACACTGATCATCACCAGTTCAGACCCTCTGTGTCACCCCCCTAACCCCCACCACAGAGCTGCTCAGAGGCATTCTCTGTGCTGACCAGAGGTGGGAGCTGGTAAGTCTGAGGAGGACTCACTTGTCTGGACCTGGTTCCGCTGACCCTGGCACAGCCCTGGAGAGAGTTCACCATGAGTTATTTGTCCTCATACTCTCACACAGAAGCATCGGGAGTGGTCTGGGCCCTTAAGCACTGGGGTAAGACTTCAGCTGAGAACATTTTACTCCCCAAAGGTTCAGATTCCCCTTGAGCCTCTAGAGTCTCGGAGGTCTCCCAAGGGCCCAGGACCTCTGTGTGAGGAGGGAGTCCTTATCCCTTCATTTTCCCCTGAGCTTACCGAGACACAGAAGGACAGTGAGGGGCAGAGCCGTGGCACCGTCTTGCATGGTTTCTAGTGCTGCAGTGAAGTTCTAGTGACCACAGAACCTGACAGGAGAGACTGGCACAGGGTGTGACAAGTCCTAGGCCCTGTGTTACGTGTCATGTGATTGCCTCTTCTGTGGCCACACAGGAAGGAGACAACCCCTCTCTGTGGCCTGGCTCTTGAGGCACAGGACACAGCGGACTCTTTGGAAACCTTTCAGAACACATCTAATTTCCAATTCTGAGTCTGCTTTTTACAGAAGTTGGATGAACTGGAGTAAGTCACTTCCCTTTTTGGATCCCCCACAAATACAAATTTTCTTCCTTCCTTCCATCAGCCTGGCAATCAGCAAGTGTCTATTGAGCATTTATTTACCATGTCCAGTGATGGAGGCAGCCACTAGCGATTTGTTGATGAAGCACACAGATTCCTCTCTGGGTTCATGGAGTTCAGATGAACATAAGAGAGATGCTGAAATATTTTGACAATCAATCATTTAGCTACACTTTTGCCAGATTGTAGAAAAGGAGCAAAGCAAGGGACAAAGAGACTAACAGGTAGACATCAGTGTTTAGTCAGCTAGTGCTGCTGTAACAGAGATATCACAAGTGGATGGCTTTAACAAGAGAAATTTGTTCTTACACAGCCCAGTAGGCTACAAGTCCAAATTCAAGATACCTGCATCAGAGGAAGGCTTTCCCCCTTGTTGGCTCTGGAGGAAAATCCTTGTGTTTCATCCCTCTTTGTTCAGGGAGCATCTTGCCCCAAGAACCTCAGGTCTAAATTATGCCCCCTTCTCTGGGTGCCGCTGTCATGGTGGTGTGAGGGTGCCTGTTTTCTGCTTGCTCCTTTTTCCTTTTACCTCTTGTAAGATAAAAGGATAAAGGGTGATGCAAGCCACACTCTAGGGAAACTCCCCTTACATAGGAGCAGGGAGGTAATCTTAGGAAGTGACTTACAGTCCCATCCTAATCCTCTTTAACATACAGCATAGAGAAATCACAAAATGGAGGACAATCATAAAATACTGGAAATCATGACCCAGCCAAATGGTTACACACATTTTTGGGGGACACAGTTCAATCCACAACTATCAGGCAACCTGGATCATTTGAGAGAGGAAAGGAGAGAGATGATGCCACTATGAATTAGCACCAAGAGACGGGATGGGAGGGCATCCTCTGCAAGAAAGAGCTTGGGCTGTTGGAAGAGCTGATAGCAATCGGGAGAGACTGAGACCTAGTCATACAAAGTTTTATGCACTATGCAGATATTTTGAATTTTACTTTTAAGGCAACTGGAAGTTTTAAGTAAGGGACGATAAGGAAAACCGCAGTTTCAGAAAGTCCTCTACTATGTTGAGAATGGAATCAGGAGGGTTCCGTTGCTACTACTGCTAAATCTCCAACATTAATTTAAGCCCTAGGTGAAGTGCCAATCAGTGTTCTACATGATTGATTCTACATGATTTCTTATGCATCCCTTAGATATATTTTATCACAGGAATGATTTACAGTTGAGTGCAATGAGATACAAACACTTCTTGGTCTTTATCTTAGTCTGGGAGATTGGAAAGAAGTTTGCTGTGTTCAAAGTGACTGAAGGAGTAGCCCATGACAAGGTACAAGATTGTTAAGTATTGAATGTGTGTGCATTTGTGTATGTGTGCATGTTTAATTGTGATGATCTTGGTAGGGGAAGGGACCTGGTGACACAGTGGCTAAGTGTTTGGCTGATAAGAAAATATTGGCAGTTTAAATCCACTAGCTGCTCCTTGGAAACCTTATGGGACAGTTTAACTCTGTCTTATAGGGTTGTTATGAGTCTCAATGACTGATGGAAATGGGGTTTTTGTTTGGGAGAGTGAGCAGCTGCAGTGAGAAGAATGTATTGGAGTAGGGTGCCTGAGACAGGGTGAGCAGGAAGGAGGCTTTGTGATGGTACAGGCAAGATGTCTTTGTCTTCAGCTGAGCACAGACTGTGGTGAAGGATATGGGGACATGGCTAAGAAGGTTCAGGTGCTGAAGTATGTAGATTTGATGACCGAATATGAAGTGAAAGAGAGTAAAGAATTGTGGTATATCCCACTGTTTTCCTTGATTGACTTGAGAAGACAGTGAGACCGTCACTGAGTTGATGATTCCAGGTGGAGAAGGCCCGGGGAGATGTTTATGAGATTGTTCATTGCATCCTAAAAGAAAGTACACCTTTTCTTCCTGGTCTGGGGTTTTAAGTTTTCTTTCTTCCTAAACACGTCCCCTCACTGACTACCCTGTTTCTATCAGTAACATCCTCTTTCTCTTCATCACCCTCTTTCAAAACCTCCTAAGTATTATTTCTGCCTCATCAGTGTCTCTTTTCTGGAAGAACTGTCTATCTTATACTGTGGGTTCTTTCATCAAGAACTGCATAACAGCACAGGTTGGAGGCAAGTTCAGAGATACTAACTGAAGATGGGGCTGTCATATTTACTATCGAACACTGTCGTAATTTACGGAAAGATAGAAGTTTCCAACATGGAAATGTAAACTGTAAAACAGAAAGTAGTGGTTTCTGTTTCCCAAGTTGGTGAAAAATACTGCCAGCAGATTAGACATTTAAATAAAAGTCTTACTATTAAAGTTAAAAAAGAAAAAAAATGGGAATTTTAGAACTGAAAATAAAAATGCAATTAATGAAATAAATTATCACTGGACACTTAGTGTCAGAATAAAGATGACAAAGGAATAAAGAGACAATGACTTCAAGACAAATCAAACAAATTATACAATGTGAACAACAGAAAGTAAAAGGATGTAAAAGAAACAGAGTTTGGAGACCTGTGGGACAGTTTAGATCACTGGAATCCCAGGAAAGGAAGGAAGAGATTCTTGTAGAAAAAAATATTTGAAGAAAAAAAGATGCAAACATTTTAGAGATTTCTTGCAAGGCATGAATTTACTCCTTCAAGATACTCAGCAAACGCAGTATAGAATATGCTTACAAGAAACCATGTCCAAATATGTAATCATCATAATCAATGTAGTGCTGGTGGGAGTGTAAAATGGTGTAGCCTCTGTGGAGCAGAGGCTGTCAGTGGAGGCTTGTTTGTTACTGTGATGCAGGAAGCTATGTCACTAGTATTTAGGTACCAGCAGAGTTGGCACTTGGCTTGACTTGGCCGGCTAGGGTCAACCATGGTAGATAAGTTTCAGCTGAGCTTCTAGACTAAAACAGACTAGGAAGAAGGAAGGCCATCTACTTCTGAAAGGAATTAGCCAGGAAAAACCTTACGAATGGCAGCTGAACATTGTCAGATATGGTGCTGGAAATTGAGCCCCCCAAATTGGAAGGCACTCGGAAGACGAAGGGGGAAGAGCTGCCTCTTCAAAGTAGAGTTGCTCTTAACGACGTGGATGGAGTAAGGCCTCTGCTGTCTTCATTTGCTGATGTGGCATGACTCAAAATGAGAAGAAATAGCTGCAAACATCCAGCAAGAGGTCATTAAAAAACAGGAAAGAAAGAAAAGACCAAATTGGATGTCAGAGGAGACTCTGAAACTTGCTCTTGAACATCGAGCAGCTAAAGCAAAAAGAAGAAATTGTGAAGTAAAAGACCTAAACAGAAGATTTCAGAGAGCAGCTCAAGAAGACAAAAGAAAGTATTTTAATGACATGTGCAAAGAGCTGGAAATGGAAAACCAGAAGGGAAGAACATATTTTGCATTTCTCAAGCTGAAAGAGCTGAAGAAAAAAGTCAAGCCTCAAGTTTCAATAGTGAAGGATTCTACAGGGAAACTATTAAACAACTCAGAAAGCATCAAAAGAAGATGGAAGAAATACACAGTGTCATTATACCAGAAAGAACTAGTCGATGTTCAGCCGTTTGATGAGGTAGCATACGATCAGGAACCAATGGTACTGAAGGAAGTAGTCGAAGCTGCATTCAAGGTACTGCCGAAAAACAAGGCTCCTGGAATCAATGAGATATTTCAACAAACAGATGCAGCACTGGAAGTACTCACGCATCCATGCCAAGAAATTTGGAGGACAGCTACCTGGCCAACTGACTGAAAGAGATCCGTATTTATGCCCATTCCAAAGAAAGGTGATACAGCTGAATGTGGAAATCACTGAACAATATCGTTCATATCACATGCAAGTAATATTTTGCTCAAGATCACTCAAAAGTGACTACAACAGTATATTGACAAGGAACTTCCAGAAATTCAAGCTGGGTTCAGAAGAGGACGTGGAACCAGGGTTATCATCGCTGATGTCAGATGGATCTTTGCTGAAAGCAAAGAATACCAGCAAGATGTTTACTTGTGTTTCATCTACTATGCAAAAGCTTTCGACTGTGTGGATCATACTAAACTATGGCTAACATTGCAGAGAACGGGAATTCCAGAACACCTAATTGTGCTCTTAAGGAATCAGTATACAGATCAAGAGGCAGTTATGTGAACAGAACAAGGGGACACTGTGTGGTTTAAAGTCAGGAAAAGTGTGCATCAGGTTTGTGTCCTTTCACCATACCTTTTTAATCTGTATGCTGAGCAAATAATTTGAGAAGCTGGATTATAAGAAGAAGAATGAGGCATCAGGATTGGAAGACAACTCATTAACAAGTTGTGTTATGCAGATGACACCACCTTACTTGCTGGAAATGAAGATTCGAGGCATTTACTGATGAAGATCAAGGACCACAGCCTTCAGTATGGATTGCACCTCAACATCAGGAAAACAAAAATACTTACGACTGGACCAGTAAGCGACCTTGTCACAAAAGGAGAAATGATTGAGGTTGTCAAAGATGTCATGTTACTCGGGTCCACAATCAATGTCTTTGGAAGCAGCAGTCAAGAAGTGAAAAGATGCATTGCACTGGGAAAATCTGCTGCAAAGGACCTCTTCAAAATATTCAAAAGTAAGGATGTTACCTTGAAGACTAAAATGTGCCTGACCCAAGCCATGGTATTTTCAATCGCATCATATGCATGTGAAAGCTGGGCTATGAACAAAGAAGGCAGAAGAAGAATTGATGCCTTTGAATTGTATGTAGTGTTGGAGAAGAATGTTGAATGTACGATGGACTGCCAAAAGAACTAACAGATCTGTTCTGGAAGAAGTACAACCAGAGTGCTCCTTGGAAGCAAAGATAGCAAGACTGTGTCTTACATACTTTGTACATGTCGTCAGGGGAGATCAGTCCCTGGAGTAGGACATCATGCTTGGCAGATTGGAGAGTCAGCAAAAAAGAGGCAGATCATCAAAGAGGTGGATTGACACAGTGGCTGCAACAACGGACTTAAGCATAAAAACAGTTGTGGACATGGTGCAAAATTGGGCAGTGTTTCGTTCTGTTGTTCATAGGGTCGTTATGAGTTGGAACCAACTCGATGGCACCTAAAAACAACAACTGTGGAGCAGTTTGGTGGTTCCTCAAAAAGTTAAACACAGAATTACCACATGACCCAGCATTTTCATTTCTAAGTATATACTCAAAAGATTTAAAAATGAGTGGTTCAAACAGCAGTGTGTACAAGAATGTTTATAGCAGCATATTTCATAGTAGCATAATCACCCAAATGTCCATCAGCTAATTGCATACAAAAGAAGAAAACGAAGTGAACTGTCATTGAGTTGATTCCAACTCATAGCAACCCTATATGACAGAGTAGAACTGCCCTACCCTATAGAGTTTCAAAGGATCACCTGGCAGATTTTGACCTGTCCACATTTTGATTAGCAGCTGTAGCACCTTACTAGCAGGTAGTGAATGGATAAACAAAATGTGGTTTATTCATACCATGGAATACTTATTCAACCACAAAAGGGAAAGAACTAATACTGATGCTGCAACCCAAATGAACCTTGGCTGTATTATTCTAAGAAAACGAAGCAGACACAGAAGGCAGCATGTTGTACAATTCCACTTATATGAAATATCTGTAGTGGACAATGCTTTAAAGATAGAAAGCAGATTAGTGATAGTGAGAGGCTAGGGGGAGGGGAGAATAGGCAGCGACTGCTTAATGGTTTGGGGCATCCTTTGGAGTAACCAGCATATACTGAATATAAATACAAGTGATGACTGTACAACACTGAGATTGTACTAAGTGCCACTGAACTGTATACTTTAAAATGGTGGATTTTACCTCACTTTACAAAAAACGAGCTTTTTTGACATGTGTTACAATACGAGTCCCCTAAGATATCTATCAGTTTGTCGCACTGTGGGGACTTGAATGTTGCTCTGATGCTAGAAGTTACGCCACTGGTATTTAGATACCAGCAGGGTCACCTTTGGTAGACAGGTTTCAGCTGAGCTTCCAGACTAAGATAAACTAGGAAGAAAGACCTGGCAGTTTACTTCTGTGCCGGGGGCCAGCCCCGACACTTTACAGGGTCCCGCACGGAGGGAGGGAGAGGCGCGGCGGGAAATGAATCAAGGAGACAGAAAAGACTTTACTGGTTTAAGGCAGCCCGACCCAGAGAGCAAGAGAGAAGGCTGTCTGTCTTTATTGTTTTTATAGTAAGAGTGACGTGATTTTTACCCTGCCCACTGACCACACAATCTATTGGCTAGTTTAAAACCAAAAACCTCGTGGTCTTGAGGTGATGTAATTTTTTACCCTGCCACATGAGCTATTAGTTAACTGAAACCTGGTGATCCTTTTAACTGTCAAGGCTTTTTAGATAATGGCCTAAGGATGCCTCGAGCTCCATCAGCCCTACTTATACCTCAAGGTTAAAAGGTTCACGAGGAAGGGTCTAAAGTTTATGATCTCTATTTGTTCCTACTTTGCTCTTTATCTCCTCCTGCGGGGATAGTAAACATCTACCGTTCCCCACCCTGTGTCCTTCTCAAGCTGTTCTAAAGAGGATAATTCCTTTCACATGGGTGGGGATGTGCAGTTGGGGGAAGTCAGCAGGGGTTGGGCCGGCCTCGTTGCTCTCAAGCTGGCTGTGTTAGAAATCATTCCTCTGAGCTCTTTCTCCAGAGATTCCTGTACAGGTTTTCCCAATATTATCTCATAGACCAAGGGGGTAGTAAAGGGCCCCTCTCAGAAGGCATCTCCCCTGATCCTTGTGCCAGGAGAGGAGGGGGTATCTTTTTGAAGAAAATTTGATTAGGAAGCCAAATAATATCAAGGACAGTAGGCTAAAAAACATGTCACAGGTGAGATGCTTCAGCCCGTCATTTGCAGGAGCTCGTGACTTTGTCTACAAGGCTGATGGCGGACCTCCGCACTTCTGGAAAGAATCAGCCAGTGAAAACCTGAGGAACAGCAGAGGAACAGTGCTGGAAGATGAGCACCCCCAGGTTGGAAGACATTCTGAAGATGACTGGGGAAGAGCTGTCTCCTCAAAGCAGAGTCGAAGTTTCCCAAGACCTGTGGGAGACACAAAACAATGTTTCCTTGCTGATGTCACATGGATCTTAGCAGAAAGTGGAGAATACCAGAAAGATGTTAACCTATGTTTTATTGACTATGCAAAGACATTTGACTGTGTGGATCATAACAAATTATGGATAACACCGAGAAAGGTGGGAATTCCAGAGCACACAATTGTGCTCATAAGGAATCTGTATGTGGATCAAGAGGCAGGCGTGTGAAACGAACAAGGGGACACTGTTTGATTTAAAGCCAGGAAAGGTGTGTGTCAGAGTTATATCCTTTCGCTGTACCATTTCAATCTGTATGCCTAGCAAATAATCTGAGAAGTTGGACTATGTGAAGATGAACAAACCATCGGGATTGGAGGAAGACTCATCAACAACTTGCATTATGCGGATGACACAACCTTGCTTGCAGAAAGTAAAGAGGATTTGAAACACTTACTGACAAAGATCAAAGATCCCAGCTTTCAGTTTGGATTGCATCTCAACATCAAGAAAACAAAAATCCTTACAACTGGATCAGTAAGCAACATTGTGATAAACAGAAAAGATTGAGCTTCTTAAGGATTTAATTTTACTTGCACCCATAATCAATCCCCATGGAATCAGCAGTCAAGAAATCAAAGGACTCAGTTCATTAGGAAAATCTGTTGCAAAAGACCTCTTTAAAATGCTGAAAAGCAAAGATGTCACCTTGAAGACTAACGTGTGCCTGACTCAAGCCGTGGTATTTTCAGTCGCATCATGTATTTGCGAGAGCTGGAGAATGAATGAGGAAGAGGAAAGAAAAACTGATGCCTTTGAATTTTGGTGCTGTAGAAGAATATTGAACATACCATGGACTGCCAAAATGGCAAATAGATCGGTCCTGGAAAGAGTATAACCAGAGTGCTTCTTAGAAGCAAGGATGGTGAGACTATGCCTTAGGTAGTTTGGACACGTAGTCAGAAGGGATCAATCCCTGGAGAACCATATCATGCTTGGTAAAGTAGTGGGTCAGCAAAAAGGAGGATGACCCTCAATAAGATGGATTGATACAATGGCTGCAACAATGGGGTGAAGCATAAGTGATTGTAAACACGGTGGATGAATGGACAGCGTTTTGTTCTCTTGTGCATAGGTCAGTAGGAGTCAGAACTGACTTGATGGCACCTAAGAACAACAAATTCAGCAGAGCCCAGCCATCCCTAGAAAACCTCTCAGCTGTTGCTTAGAGGTCGGGGGTGCCATGTACATGATGGTCTCTCTGCGATCTTGAAGGAGGTTCCACTGTTGCTGGAGGATTGGAAGTCCCATGCATTTTACCTGTTGTTGCAATATCTAGGCCTTTTTCTTAGACACCTGGTACCCACACTTTGTCAGCCAAGCCAGCCAAGTGATTTAAAACGGAAATAGTATTTTGATCAGCATCCTCCCTAGTTTCACTTGCCACTAGGATATCATCCACATGTTGTAGAGCAAAGCTCCTTTTCAGTCTCAGTGTTCTTAGGTCCTTGTTCAGCACTTCTTCAAAATCATGGGAGAATTTTTAAATCCCTTAGTGAAAAGCTGCCATGTAAAGTGTCTCTTAGTTCCAGTTTTAATGTCAGTCCATTCAAATGCAAATAAAGGCTGTGACTCAGGGTATAGAGGAATGTAAAACAAAGCAACTTTTAGGTACAGCACTGAAAACCAGGCACATTAGCTAGGTATGGTAACCTGGGAGGGTATGTGGGTTTGGCACTACTGGGTAGATGTCTTCTACTATTGGGTTAATTTTTCACAAGTCCTGAGCAAAGCAATATTCTTTGGTCCTTGGTTTCAACACTGGTAGGATAAGGATGTTATATGAGCACTGACAAAACTTTAAAAGCCTAGTCTCTATATACTGGTGACCCAAGCCTGCAATTCCCTGCAGAGCTGCCTTTTGGAGGCATACTGTTTCTGGTTTGCAATGAGTGCCCTGGATTTCAGTGCAGTTTTAACTGTAGCAGCTGATATAACTTGTCGAGGTATTTCTGATGCCCAGGCCTCTGAATCTACTTTCTGTTGAAAGTGAAGACGGATATCACTAGATGTCACTATTTCCTCTTGCAAGAGTGCCATTCGCAGTGCACACATGGTCTTAGGTTGAATCTGTCCCAGTATTTGAGAAGGTCCAAAACTGACCTAGGCCTTGAGTTTTGACAGGAGGTGCCTCTTCAAGAGGGAAACTGAGCACTCAGCATATAGAGGAATTTATGGTAGAGCAACTCCTGCCTGATTTTACAATTCAGTGGTTGGAGAAAGAGATGGGGGAATAGTTTCCCAGAGATTCCTTCCGCTGGTGCAGTACAGGAACTAAGGGAAGACTTAGCAGTGTTGAAGATCTAGAAGTTTGCTCACATGCCAAAGATGAAGTCAATAGGATGCCCTTCCCCCTTTAAGATTACCTAAAGCACTTGGTAGGAGATAGTTAGTGAGGGTTTTAGCCCTGGGGCCCATTACTCCAGATAGTGTGTGGGTGAGGTCACCACCCAAAAACCTTGTAGAGAGGTGGACTTTGGCTAGCTCTTTTGCAGCCTTGGGGTATTCTCATTTCAAGTGTCCACGCTTTTTACTGTAAGCATATTGATCTGATTCCATGGGTCTCTCTCTCTCGTCAGCATGCTGCTTTTCTGAGTCTGAGGGGTACAGGAGAGCAACCAGCAAGGCTGCTTTTTGTTTCAATTTCTGTTTATTCATTTGTTCTGCTTCTTGGTCTGTGCTGTTATAAACCTTGAAGGCAATTTCAAGCAGCTATCCTGCAGGCATTCTGAGCCTACTCTGCAGCTTTTATTGGCTTTTTCTAAATATCAGGGGCACCCTGAGAGATGCAAGTCATATTTAATAGCCTGGAATTATTAGGGTCTCTGGGGTTTATGTCAGTTTACTGATGGAATGCTTGTGTCAGGTGCATTTCAAGGAAGGTGGAGGGGTCTTCTTCTTCTCCCTGAATTGCTTCTCTAAGTTTTTAGGTTTGAAAGCCCCATCTCTTAATCCAACAATTCAGCAATCTCAATATAGCTTGAGCCTGTTTTTTCCTCCCTCACTGTTATGATCCCAAGTTGGGTCCTAACTGGGGAATTGCTTCTATTCCCAGCGGCTAAGCTTCATTAGCAGGATCTAGGTCTTGTAAACTATCAGCTTCTTTCCAGGCTTGTTCTAACATCATGGGAAATTCTTCCACAGTTAATAAGGTGGTGAGGAGGGTCTATATATCTTCCCAAGTATGGTGATGGGTAGAGAAAATAGAAAGTGCTCAGCCATGTGATTTGGATCACAACAGTAGTAGGGAGTTTAGCTCTTCCAGTTGCACAAATCATAAGTTGAAAACAGAGAATACACTAACATTGGTATCTGTGGTTGTCTTGTTGCATTTAATCTGGCTGGAGCCTCTCTTAGAGGGTATTTCTGTGCCTGGAATTCTAATCTACTCTCACTAAAAACAGCACCCTGGCAGGTATGTGAAGGGGAGACAAGGCCTGAAGCCGAGTCTGCACCATCCATCCCTCCTGCTCTTTTTTCCTCCTCAACCCCCAGTGAAGTAGTTGCACTGGAGGTAGGCTCAGCCACTTCAGGAGGGGGCCTCACTCTCCTTCTTCAGCCCAAGCCCCTAGCTGAAGCATCATAGCCTCAGTGCTGAGGAGGGGGAGACAAAAGAGTTGAGACTCATTCTTCTAGAAGGGGGTCATCAGTTGTGGAGTTAGGAAATACCTTGGGATTTTGCTTCCCCTGGAAGAGAACTTGGCTAGAAAGGTTCAAGGATTGATAAAAGAACACAAAGGCTTGGATGTAAGGAACTTTATTCCACTGATTTTCTCTTTTTCAGAATAGAGCAAGCAGAGGAATCGTTAAAAGTCAAAGACTAAAGAATCCCTCAAGCACAACAAGAAAACAGATAAAAAAGATTAGAGCAACACTAAATGAATCAGAGAATAGAAGAATAATTTAAAAAATTAACACAACTAAAAGCTGTTTTTTTGAAAAGATGAACAAAATTGAAAAACTTGCTAAACTTATAAAAGAAAAACAGGAGAGGAAACAAACAACCCGAATTAAGAAATGAGATGGGAGATGTCACAACAGATCCAACTGAAATCAAAAGTATCATAACTGTACCCTAACAGATTTGGAAACTTACAGGAAATGCACAGATTTCTAGATTCATGTCACCTACCAAAATTAATACAAGGAGAAGTAGAGCAGTTTAATAAACTCATCATAAAGGAATAGATTCAAAAAGTCATCAAAAAACTACCAACCAAAATGAGTCCTGGCCCAGATGGTTTTGTCTGAGAATTCTACCAAACTTCTAAGGAAGAGTTAACTCCAATACTACTGAGACTACTCACTACTGAGAATACTCCCAAATTCATTCTATGATGCTAACATAACCCTAATACCAAAACCAGGGAAAGATACCTCAAAAAAGGAAAATTTCGGACCAATATCACTCATGACCCTAGGTGCAAAAATCTTCAACAAAATCCTTGCCAATAGAATTCAACAACATATCAAAAAAAATAATTTATCATGATCAAGCTGGATTCATACTAGGGTTGCAAATCTTGTTCAGCATCAGAAAAACAATTAATGTGATCAATCACATAAATAACATGAAAGATCAGAATCACTTGATTTTGTCAGTTGATGCAGAAAAGGCATTTGACAAAATTCAAAGCCTATTCATGTTAAAAACTCTCTGCAGAATAGGAACAGATGGCAAATTCCTCAAGGCAATAAGGTGCATCTGTGCAAAGCCAATCTCCTACATCATTCTGAACGGAGAGAGACTGAAAGAATTCCCCTTAAAAACGGGAACTAGACAAGGATGCCTACTCTCACCACTTCTATTCAACATTGTGCTAGAAGTTTTGGCCAGAACAATTACATGAGACAAGGATATAAAAGGCATCTGTATTGACAAAGAAAAAGTAAAAATCTCCCTATTTGCAAATGATATGATACTTCAGAATCCTGAAATATCTATAAGTAAGCTACTGGAACTAATGGAAGAGTTCTCCAATGTATCAGGATATAAAACAAACACAAGTAAATTAGTAGGATTCTTTTATACCAACAAACAGACCATCAAAGAAAAAATCACCAGATCAATATCATTTACTACATCCCCCAAGAAGATAAAATACCTAGGAATATATCTAACTAGAGAAGTAAGAGACCTATATAAAGAGAACTATAAGACCTTACTGCAAGAAACTGAGAGACTTACGTAAATGGAGATACCTACCCTGCTTGTGGATAGGAAGACTCAACATTGTGAAAATGTCTATTTTACCCAAAGCAATTTACATATACAGTACAATCCCAATAGAAATTCCAGTGTCATTTTTAATGAGATGGAGAAACAAATCACCAACTTCGTGTGGAAAGGAAAGAAATCCTGGATCAGCAAAGCACTACTGAAGAAAGGGAACACAGTGGGAGGCCTCACACTACCCAACCTTAGAACCTATTACACTGCCACAGTAGTCAAAACAGCCTGGCACTGGTGCAAAAAGAGACATATAGACCAAAATAACAGTTCAGACCACAGAGATACCACCACCCTCTTATGAACAGTTGATATTCGACAAAGGTCCTAAGATTGTAAACTGGGATGAAAACAGTCAATTTAGCAAATGGTGCCAGAAAAATTGGATATCTATCTGCAAAAAATCAAAACAAGACCCATGTGTCACATCTTACACAAAAACTAATTCAAATTGGATAAAACACCTAAATATCAAATCTAAAACTATAAAGATCATATAAGAAAAAATAGGGTGAACAATGAAAGCTTTAATACACAACTTGGACAGACTTTAAAATCTTTTTTTTTTTTATTATGATTAAATGAAAATGTACATTCCCATACAAATTTGTATGCTCACCTACATGCAGCTTCCACTGCTCTCCCTGCATGCTGACACCACACTCTTCCTCTCTGCTCCACACATGTCTTATCTTCCCAGCAGTCTCCTATCTTCTCCTCTCCACCCATTCCCCTTCCTCCAGTATGAGGTCAACAGGACGACCTACTATAGATGCCTAGAACCATAAAGTGCCCACACAATATGGTCACTGTACATCACCAAGTCCAATCCATTGCTATCTGAAAAGTTGACCTTCATTGTGATTTATGGACAGGGGCAGCATCAGGGCCAGGGGCCCTGCTCCTAGGAGAACCCTGAGGCCCCTGGACCATCAATCGCAGTCTTTTAGTGGAGATCTCAGGGTGCACCCCTATTTATACTTGTGTTGCCAGTGAGATTCAACTTTGTGAGCTCCATCATGGCTATCACTGATAGTAGGCGGACACCATCTGGTTCTTCCAGTCACAAGTTGATGTAGGCATCCACTCACGTGGGCCTCTCTGTCTTCTGAATTTCTTTCCCCCATGTTATTATGGACCTTGGTGATCATCTGTTCCTGCTGAGTTGGGACCATTTGCTGTACCCTCGGATGGCAGCTTGGCAGCTCTTAAGACCCAGACGCCACTCACCAATGTGGGGTGCGGAAAGACCTCATTAGCAAAATGCTAGTTGTGGCAATTGGCCTCGATTTCCCATGAGAGCACAGTCCCCAGCCCCCTGCCCCAGCTACTCTGTCCTTGCAATATTGGGTTAAGATGGGAGGAGTACACAAGTTGTGTTGAAGTCCCGTTAATATTGATCTTCTTACTAATGTGTGCTGTTTCCAGTTTCACCCAACCAAATTTCTGACAACTATCTAATCTCAACCCTCCCTCCACCCCCTCCTGCCCTCTCCACACTTGCAGCCATCAAAGAGTCTTTTCTGTTTTGCATAAGTCTGCTTTTAAGTTCTTATCGTAGGGATCTCGTACAAAATTTGTCCTTCTGTTGTTGACTACTTTCACTCAACATAATGTCCTCCAGCTGAAACCAGATTAAGACATGTTTCCTGCTATCATCGTTGTTCTTTATCATTGCATAGTGTTCCATTGAGTGTATATACCATAGTTTACCTATCCATTCTTCTGTTGTTGGGCATCTGGGTTGATTCTATCTTTTTGCTATTGTGGACTGTGCTGCAATGAGCATTTGTCAGCGTGTGTCAGTTGGTGTGAATGGTCTTGATTCTGTAGGATATATTTCAAGCAGTGGAATTACTTCCTTAAGAAAATGGATGTCGATATACCATTTGACCCAGTAATTCCACTATTGGGCATATATCCTACAGAATCAAGGCCTTTCACACCAACAGACACATGCACGAGAATGTTTATCGCAGCACAGTCCACGATAGCAAAAAGATGGAATCAACCCAGATGCCCAACAACAGAAGAATGGATAGGTAAACTATGGTACATATACTCAATGGAGCACTGTGCAATGATAAAGAATAATGATGATTCCAGGAAACATCTTCTAACCTGGTTTCAACTGGAAAACATTATGTTGAGTGAAAGTAGTCAGCGACAAAATGACAAATATTATATGAGACCTCTAAGATAAGATCTCAAAAACAGACTTGTGTATAGAAGAAAAGACTCTTTGACAGCTGCAAGGGAATGGGGGAGGGCTTAGTTTAGATAGTTGCTAGAAATCTGGTTGGGAGAAAGCGGTGATAGCACACATTAGAAACAAGAACAACATTAAGTGGTGCATGTGTCCGTTGGTGTGAAAGGCCTTGATTCTGTAGGATATATGCCCAATAGTGGAATTACTGGGTCAAATGGTATATCGACATCCATTTTCTTAAGGAAGTGCCAGATTACTTTCCAAAGAGGCTGGACCATTTTCCAACCCCACCAACAGTGTAGGAGGGTTCCACTTTCTCCACAGCCTCTCCAGCATTTGTTGTTTTGTGTTTTCTGGATCCTGGCCAATCTTGTTGGAGTGAGATGGTATCTCATTGTTGACTTTAATAACTAAAGATCGTGAACATGTCCGCATGTGTTTTTTGGCTGCCTGGATCTCCTCTTTAGTGAAGTGTCTGTCCATCTCCCTTGCCCATCACTTAATTGGATGGTTTATCTTCTTCTTATTGATATTTTGTAGTATCTTATAGATTATGGAGATCAGGCGTCGGTCTGACATAGAGTTGCCCAATATTTTTTCCCATTCTGTGGGTGTTCTTTTAATTCTATTAATAAAGTCTTTGGATGAGCAAAAGTGTTTGATTCTTAATAGTTCCCATTTATCTATTTTCTCTTCTGTTGATTGTGATTTCTTTGGCAGATTTTGGAGTCTGTCCTCATTGTGTATTAAAACTTGCATTGTTGTTCCTACTTTTTCTTGGATGAGCTTTATCGTTTTAGGTTTGATATTTAGGTCTTTTATCCAGTTGGAGTTGGTTTTTGTATAAGGTGTAAGATATGGATCTTGATTCAGTTTTTTGCAGACAGATAACCAATTTTGCCAGCACCATTTGTTGAATATACTGTTTTTACCAAAATTGTTGTTCTTAATAGAGTCCCACATGCTTCTTAATGCTTCTTCATTTTTCTTGTTTCTTTTTTCTGATTTCTCTTCATAGATGCTGGAGTCAGTAACTCTGTCTTCCAAATCAGAAAGCCTCTATTCCTTTTGTTCCATTCTGTTTTCTTGGCTTTGAATTGAAGTTTCTATGTCTTTGATTTTGTTCTTTATCTGTTGGATTTCAGAGTAGTGATGTTGCATCAGATTGAACAGCTTGCTTAATTTTTCTTTTTGCTCTGCTGCTGGCTGCTGCATTTTGTATAAGGTTTAGGAGGGCTCTATAAATAATCTTTTTGTATTCACCTTCTGATAGTTTCAGAAACGCTTCTCCATCTGGGAAGTTCTGAGGTGGTTTCTTTTGGGGGCCTTCTGATGCCAGGGGTGATTGCTGGGTTACTGTCTTCTCCAACTTTTGTTGCTTTTTGGGCTTCATGTGGGTCAATAGAGGCTGGGAGAGATGCTGTGAAGATGGACCACAGTTGTTTCTCTAGGCTGTCTTAAAATGAGTAGTAAAAAGTATTTGACAACTTCCAAAGTCAGTCAGGTTTTCAGGTGTACATGTCCCTCTTCCCAGCCAGCCAGAGCACCTCTATATTGAACCCCAGATGTTATAAAGTAGCTCAAAATATAGAAAGGCTACTGGCCTGCTGGCCTCTGCTGTCGGGCCCCAGCTGTAGGCGATACTGTGTAGAATTCTGCTGTTCTGCTGGAAAAGCCTCTCTTCTTAGTAGGCACTGCCTCCCAGCCCAGGAATTAGGTCCAGCTGAGGCTTCCATACTGGTGAATCTGCCTCCCAGCAAAACAAGATGGTGTCCCGCACAAGCTCACAAGCTTACCAGCTGGCCGGAACCAGGCTCCCAGTGGAAAGAGGGGCCAAGAGTGCCTAAATGCCCAGAGTCCACAGCATCCACCACTGGGCAGCAGCCCCAGGTAACACTGTGCAAAAAAAACCTCCCTGCTGCAAAAGCACTCTCCCCCTGGCAGGCACCACCTCCCAGCCTAGGAACCAAGTCTGGCTGGGGCCTCTGCCTGGGCTTCTCTGTTTCCCAGTGGATCAAGATGGCATCCTGCACAAGTGCATCTATACAGCTACCACATGGTGGAGGCAGAAAGATGGGCCAGAGGAGCCGAGGTGTATAGAGTCCAAAGCCAGGGTCTCAGACCAGGCAATTGTGCTTGCTGGTCTCACCAGCAGTGTGTCCTAGACCAGCAGCCAGTCAAGTCCCAGCTCTTCCTGCCAGCCAAGACAGAGGAAAAAAAATCAAAGTGGTGAGTTACCTTCGGTCTGTGCAAGCCTCTGCTCACCAAGAGTGGGGTCAGTGAAAGAGAGGAGGTTTTACATTCAGTGGTATGAAGTCCAAGTAAACAGCCCTATGCCACATCCCAGGGCTCACTAGGTGTCCAGAAGGCTCCATTTAATTATCATTTTAGGTCTTGGTTTCCAGAGGGATTTAGGGAGATGTGCATTTAGTCCGCCATCTTGACTCTGCCCTCTCTTTTTAAATTTTTAATTAAATTGGGAAATATGTTACGATATCATCTGAGATTGGAAACTGAATGATATAGAGAACAGTTTTCTGGGGATAAGTTAGATCACCCCTTCTGGAGAACAGCACGGCTGTCTGTAGATTTAACTCCTAGATCCGTCTTTACCTAGATATTCCCTGTTAGCAATTCTACCCACAGAATAGGTATGAGAATATAAAGATTTAACAGTTAGAATGCTCACTGGTACAGATATATAAATCTATTAATAATAGTACAATGGTGGTGAATAATAGTGTGAAATATGTGTATTAACAATTCCACAATATACTAAATTACACAAAAACGTTGAACAAGCAATGATAGCCATACAAGTAAATAGAAAAATGAAAACTGAAGAAAATTTCCGTAGGCAACTAGAAGAGATACATGAGGTGGATATATTATTTTTATTTTCTACTATTTCCTATTAGTGTTTTCCAGATTTCATACAAGGAATATCACAGGTCAAATGAGAAAAGAAATCATGTTGGTAAAACAAATAGTCTTTGGATATGTTTTTTGATGTTTGTAAGACTCCTTTGTTTGAAAAGGTTGGGACTTTCTTTATTCATCAGATAGGAGGCTGTCTATGGGTCGAATCCTTAGACGGTCTCTTTGGCTGCAGAGATTCATCAGACTCCATCCCCCATGTTACCTCAGGAAGCTCGTAGTCGAGACATGATAGGCCAACAGAGAACAGGCAATCATAACTCAGCATGTTGGGCACATGGGAATGGTAGAACAGACATCGGGGTCAAAAACATCCATCTAGCTTAAGATCATGGGATAAAGATGCTTGTGTGAAAGTGGACCTCACTGAGTCAGAATCAAGTCCACTGGCACACAACAACAACAACAATTAGGTGATAAAGTTGTGTGGGAAAGCAGCAGTGGAAGTCAGGGTGAATACCAGGTGCTTAAGGGTTATTTCTGGTATTTCAGGGCAGAAGTGAAAGTTGGAAGAGGAAGGTGGCACCTCAGATATTAAAGCCATGGGCCAGAAAGGAGGAACCCCCAAGATCTGCCTCATCTGCAGGTGGTTTTTTCACCATCACCTTGATGTTGCTCATTGGTACAGGCAAGCCATGTTGTTGAATCAGTCTTCCTGAGAAACTGTGTGACGCCCAGCAAGGTTTTCTGAGTTTCATCCCTTTAAAAGTCTTTATCTCTTTAATAGCAGTCAACACTTGAGAGTGCTTCATTCAGTAACAGGTGATGGTAGGTAAGTAGCTTGTAGATATGAACTCTATCCTCACTGCAGCTTGAGAAATACAGGATTATAATCCATTTTTTCAGATTCAGGGACTAAGGTATTTTGTAATTCCTACTTTGTGCCCTCAAAGACTGTATGTAGTGAAGAGCCTGTTGTGGGTAAAGAACAACACCGGAGCCTGGGGTTGTTGGAAGAAGTGAGACAGTGGCCGATATCTCTTAGATAATCTTTGCTGTGCAATGTTAGGTTGTTCACATATATTATGTTTTGTGAAAAACTTCACAAATAGAGTGACTATTATGAATGATGTATACCCATTTAAACATGGCAACCTTTAGACTTTTCTATTCTTGGCCCTAAAAGGGTAGGTACTGATATTACCATCATATAACAGGTAAGAAAAGTGAGCTACTGTCATGGGTTGAACTGTGTCTCCCCAAAAGTGTGTGTAGCCATTTGGCTGGGTCATCATTCCCAATATTTTGTAATTTTCCTATGCTATACATCCTGATCTCTGCCTGTGGCTAACAGACAGGATGATTATGTTAAAAGAGAATCGGGGTAGGACTGCAGCAGCCTTGCTAAGGAAGTTTCCCTAGAGTGTGGCTTGCACCACCTTTTATCCTTTGATCCTACAGGAGATAAAAAGAGAGGCAAGCAAGCAGATAATGGAAAGCTCACGCCATCAAGAAAGCAGCACCAGGAGTAGAATGTGTCCTTCAGATCTGAGGTTCCTGTGCCAAGATGCTCCCTCAACAAAAACTGATGCAACACACTTTCCTCCAGAGCTGACAGAAGGAAAGCCTTTCCCTGGAGCGGATGTCCTGAATTCAGACTTTAGCCTACCAGCTGTGAAAGAATAGATTTTCTTTTGTTAAAGCTATCCACTCAGTATTTTTGTTAGAGCAGCAGTAGATGACTAAAACAGATACCCTCATATCTGGTTAACTAGCAGGGCTTCCCTGACTCCTCTGTGAGCTTCTAATCACCACACATTGTGATACCAAAACAAAAGACCCATTGCTTCAGGGACTCTACATTGTGTTTCCAATCACAGCTGCCTTTGGTGGTGGCCAGTCACCATCTGATTCTTCTCGTCTCATGTTCGTACAGTCTCCAACTCATATGGGTCCTTCTGTCTGCTGGGTTCATTTTTCCTTGTGTCTTTGTTGCTGTCTGTCATCATCTGTTCCAGATGAGTTGGGACCATTTGGTGTACCCTAGATGGCAGCTTGCTAGCTTCTAAGGCCCCAGACATCACTCACCAATATGGGGTGCAGAAGACGCTCTTAGCAATAAACTAGTTATGGCAATTGGCCTCGATGTCTCCTGAAAACATGGTCCCCAAACCCCCATTCCTGCTACTCTATCCTTTGAAATATTGGGTTGAGTTCAGGAAACCTTTCAGTTTATGGTGTAGTCTAGTTGTGGAAACCAGCACTGAGGTCAACTCTTCAGACAAGAATCGACTGGACTCGGGGACACAGTGTGACATACGGTGTGTGTACTTTACTTTTCTATACATTTATAGGAGGCTGTCCTACTGGTCTCTTTCTAGATGGGAGAAAAGAGGGTAGAGAGAAGGGAACAGGTGCTCATTAAGAGAATATTGGAAATCTAGAGTGAAAAGGAGAAATGTGCCATCACCAGGTGAGGAAAGTAGATGGAGCTGGAGACAGGTGGGCATGCAGGATTGATTTGGATTGTATACTCTCACTTAATCACAATAAAGTAAAAGAAAACAAGTAAAAAAAAAAACCATTGCTGTCAAGTTGATTCCAACTCATAGCAAGCCTAAAGGACAGAATACAACTGCCTACACACACACACACACACACACACACACACACAGCTTCTTGAATTATTTGCTCAGCATATGGATTGAATAAGTATGGTGAAAAAATACAACCCTGATGCACACCTTTCTTGACTTAAACCATGCAGTATCCCCTTGGCAATGTTATCTATAATTTGTAATCCATACAGTGGAATGCTGTCACATAGTCAGTAAAACACAAGTAAACACCTTTCTGGTATTCTCTGCTGGGATCCATCTGATGTCCACAATGACATCCTTGGTTCCAGGTCCTCTTTTGAATCCAGCTTGAATTTCTGGCAATTCTCTAGGTATTGCAGTGGCTGCTTTTGAGTTACAAGGTAGTTACAACCTAACTGACAAGGTTATTAACTTTTTCTAGAAGCAAGAAGTTACAGTCCTTGACTTGAAGCCTAGTGTATTAGGTAGGAGTGCAAAAGAGGAATGTTAGAGCAGTGTCAGAGAGACCCCGGTGAGTGGGAGTAGATGGGCATCAGTCATCACGGCTGGGTTCTAAACACTGGTACCAAGCTGACTTCTGACTTGTAATCTTAGTTAAACTACAGATATATAGAAAAGGCCAGTGATCACACACTTAAGATTAATAAACAAACAAACAAAAAAAAAAAAAACCAAGCCAAATCCACTGCTGTCAAATTAATTCTGATTAAACAGCGCTTCAAAATGAACCACTTGAGGGCCATACTTGCAGTGAGGTTTCACAACAAAAGCTACTCAGACTTTTTCTTCCCACATTTTCACTTGCATCATGAGTGTGGCTGAGAGTACAGATGGAACATGATTACTTCTGTCATTCAGACACTTGAGTCCCCTCGGTCTTAGGGGGCCAACCAAGCATCTTTGTAAGATGCTTTCTGTCATCAGATGGGGAGACTGACCAACAATGTTCCAGGAACAGTTCCATGAGTCAGCCGTTTGCGTGTGGGTGGGGAGGAGGGATCATTTCCAGGCAGAGAGAGGAGCAAGGGGAGGTCAGGGCATCCCCTGCACACCCAACCATCTTACCGTGGTCCGTGGGATGAGATCAATCAGGGTAAATTTAGGTAAGAGCTGAGCCCTCCAGTCTTGGTGGCTAGTGAAGAGTAACTGGGAATAGTTGTGGTTTTTAGGTAGTAACACTTGACAAAATCATCAGACTGATTGTAAGCAAGGCTTTGAAAGGATTCATTCATCCATAACTAATTAAAAGTAGACAACATCCAGGCATCATAAAATGAAAACCTCTTTCACTTAAAGTAGTTTCACAAAGCATATATATATTTTTTCTGTATTTTCTTTCTTTTTTCAATTGTGAGTAAGTGAAAGTATATAGTCCAAATCAATTTCACATGCCTGCCTGCCTGCTGCTCCTTCTGCTCTCTTTGCCTGGTGACAGCACACGCCTCCTTTTCAATCTATACTTCTAGTATCCTCTAACAATTTCCTGTCCCCTTCTCTCTACCTGCTCCTCTCCTATCTAGAAAAAGACCAGCAGAACAGCCTCCTGTAAATGTATAGAACCATAAAGTACATACACCATATGGTCACACTGTGACCCCGAGTCCAGTCCATTCTTGTCTGAAGAGTTGACCTTAGTAGTGTTTTCAGGGGCAACAGCAGGTCTAGGGGTCAGGCTCCTGGGGGATCCTCCAGGCTGTCAGACTGTTAACTCTGGTCTTTCAGCGAAGTTCTTGAGCTTCCCCCTTCTTTTTCTTGTGTTGCCTCAGGGACTGTGCATTACGTGCCCCGTCATGGCTGTCCTTGGGGGTAGCTGGGCACCATCTGGTTCTTCTGGTCACATCAAAGCATATAGTTTTTGAGAAACACATATATAAGAATTACCCGAGGATCTTGTTTATAGACTCTGATTCAATATATCTGGTGTGGAAAGGCAAATTCTCAGCGGGTTGAACATGAATAAACTGGTTTGAAGCCCTATTTGAAAGCTTGTTGGTTTTAGGCAAGGTCTTGGGTTGCTGCATTGCAGACATGGGTAGAGTGAAGTAGAAAATAGAGAGTATGTCCTCTAGTGACACAGTCTTAGACAAATGGCAGGTGACATTTAAGGAAACTGGTACTGTTCTCCCTGATTGTGGGGATTTCTGACAACACTCGTGGTCAGGAGGAACCCAGCTTCCCCTTTCCTCTGCCTTGTGGAGAACTGTGTTTGGTGGTGGAGGAAGGGCCTCAAGCACCTTATTCAGCTTTATGTAGTCGTTTACTGTTGGAGGATTCTCTGAGGTCAGCTAAAAGCCCAGCTTCAGGGCAGTGACACACTCTGTCTGGGTCCTTCAACACTGTTGGGTTGCTGTTTCTGAACATATAAATCTAAAGCATACAGAATTTTCCTTTTCCAAGTCCATTTTCAGGTAGTAAGTGGTAGGGCTAGGTAGTAGCCATCCCCGCCCCCCCAACTCCATTTGACACTTGGGTAATTAGGGTCTGGTTGATAACAGAATCACACAGGGTCATTGCAGTTGGCTGGATGGGTTTGGCAGGAACTATAAGATCAGCTGTGTAATTTGAGTGGAGTCTAGGAAAGCAACTTCATGTCAGGTCTCCAGATTGACTGGGGTTCTTTCAATGAGTGCTCACAGGGGCCCAGCTCTGTAGCCTTCTGGGGTCCTTGCAGGCTTCCTCCTTAGAAACTAGGGTCTGGGTCTTTTTCTTTGTTACTGAATAACCAGATGTCATTATTTGAAGTGTATCCCCCCCAAATAGGTGTAGTATTTTGATTGGGACAGGATTCCTTGTATTCTGTGATTGCCCTCTATTTTGTGATTTTCTGGTGCTGTAAATCCTAATCTCTGCCTGTGGCTAATAGATAGAATGATTATATTAAAACATGGTTAGAGCATGACAGCAGCACCCATGCTAAGGGAGTTTCTCTGGAGTGCAGCTTTCACCACCCTTTATCCTTTCATCCTACAGGAGATAAAAAGAGAGAGAAGCAAGCAGAGAATTAGGAACCTCGTGCCATCAAGAAAGCAGCCCCAGTAGAAGAACGTGTCCTTCAGACCTGAGGTTCTTGCACCAAGATGCTCCCTGAGCAAAGACTGATGCAACACAAGGACTCTCCTCCAGAACTGACAAAGGGGAAAGCCTTCCCTTGAAGCAGACATCCTGAATTTGGACTTGTAGCTTACTGGACTGTGTAAGAACAAACATTTCTCTTTTTAAAGCTATCCACTTTGTGGTGCTTCTGTTAGAGCCACGCTAGATGACTAAAATACCAGGGCTGCATACACGCAGGTCTCCCCTGATTGGGAGAAAGGTGGTGTTGTCTCCCTTCTGAGGGTGCAGTGGTTCAGGTTCGCATACGTCACTTCCTGGGAGTCTTCACCTGCAGCAGCCTGGAGCAGGGAGAGAATAAGATGCAGGTACAGAGTTGTGGTGACAGTTCACCCCTTACTCATTGCAGTTGGCTGTTTGGAGTTAATTGTGATAGAGAAGAACTGCCTCATGGGGTTTCCAAGGCTGTACATCTTTAGGGAAGCAGACTGCTACACCTTTTCTCAAGGACCCACTGGTGGGTGACAACTCCCTACCTTTCAGTTGGGAGCTGACTGCTTAACTGCTTCCCCACCAAGCATCTTATGGCGTATGGGGTAGCCTGGGGAAATGGAGAGAAAGGACCTACCTGACTGTCCCTCTGCCTGTCTTCTTCCGCTTGTCTGTCCTTCATGTCCTGCAACTCCCCAGACAGGAAAGAAGGAGAGGTAGCCTCACCCTGTCTAGACCTGGAGCAGTGAGCCGCCTGGACATACACTGTCGTCTGAGGGTTTTCATCTTCAGGGCTCTGCTGCAGAGAGAGAGAGTGAGGGGAGACTGGTCTTCCTGATTTCACTCTTGCCCCGCCTCAATCCATGTATCTTTGGAGCAGCAGGGGCAAGAGGGACGTGAAGTTGAAATGCTTGTCACATGAACACAGAAAGTAGGCATGTGGGGAGTTGGATACATGAGTCTGGTTCTCAGGGGAGGTCAGGACTGAAGTTGAGTTGATGTGCAGCCAGCCAGCTAGCAAGGAACAATGAAACCTCACAGTGCAACTACCAGTGAGTCATACTCAGACCCACTGCGAGGGGAATGGGATGGCAGGTGAGCCTGCACTGCTGTGTAGGAGCCCATCACCACCCATGTTCGGGTGAGACACGCTACTGGGTTTGGAAGAGAATACACAGAAAGTAGAGGCTGAGCTAGACCACAGGGCTCTGTAGCGGGCATTGAAAAATACTCCTTTTTCTCCCTCCCCCAACCTCTCCATAAGCCCAAGGCTTGGCTTTCTATCCCCACTGGATGAAAAGGAGCCCTCATGGCTTGAGGGTTAAGCATTCTGCTGCTAACCGAAAGGTCAGCGGTTTGAATTCACCAGCTACTTCATGGGAGAAGGACCTGGTTGTCTGCTACTGTGGAGCACTTCTTTGGCCTATAGGGTTTCTGTGAGTGGGGATTAACTTGAAGGCACACAACAACAGCCTTTGTCTGACCCTTCCAGTCAGATTGGGCACTTGACAATTCAAAGGTTAGGAGAGAAGACAGTGGCAGAGCAGTGTGCTTCAAGAGGGGAAGGCTGACTGACGCTGCTGAGAGTTGGGTGTTGGGAGGGTGGACAAGTATCCACTGGAGTGAGTTTATGGGACAGAAGGTTGTGGGGGTGTGGTCACGGCTAGAGGGGGCTCACCTGACTCTCCAGCTCCTTTTCTTCCTCAGGCTGTTTGTCTATCGTGGCAGAATCTGGTGGGGACAGAAGGAGAATCTATTTCTCGACAAGATTCCCTAAGACCTCACGTTGTCTCTTCCCCTCCTAGATGGGGAGGCTGAGGCCCAGAAAGTGTCAGTGACATGACCAGGGCCACACAGTATCAGATAGATGCTGTCTTAACTCCAGGGCAGGATTATTTCCAATCACCCTCCCTACACATATTGTCTGCTGACATTCTGGTGGTGCCCATCTCTGATCCCCAGGGTGACCCATCCTCTTCTATTCAGACAAGTTGTCCTCCTGGTGTTTGGTGGCTGGGCTGGAGTAGGGGAAGGGGAGAGGAGTGTTGGGTGGTGGAGGGGGAGTTGTGGGTAGGGTGCGAACCCTAGGGTCTTTGCAGAAATCTTATCTCTTGGGCAGGCCTCTGTCTTTGGGCTCTGACACTGCAGTCCCTACAGGCAGTCAGTCTCCAACCCAGCCCAGAGCGCACCCCTAGGGCTGCTTCCAGACATCCAAAAGCTGGAAAGACAGCAACCCTGCCTCCTTCCCATACAGAATTCAAGAGAAAACAGTCTTAAACACTAAAAACAAATCTTTTACTTGTGTCTCAGACACGAAGCTTATAACCTAAAATGATGCTGCAAGTATTTACATGTATGCCCACTTTTTTTCTTTTTCCTTTCCTTTCCTTTCTAAACATAATGATCAGTCACACTGGTTACAAGTTTCCCCTGATGTCAGCATTCTCTCTGTTTCTGTTCTGGTTTTCTCACTTCCATTTACTTCATCTCCCTGCCTCCTCAACCTTCTCAGCCATGCTTTGACTGGTAGGTTTTAAATAATAGAAAAGTAGCTTTGACTGGTTGGTTTTATATAATACATATAAAGTAACCCAATAGTCAAATGACAATCTTTACTCTGTGGCTTAAACTTCTGGTTTAAAAGTAACTTCGGAGGAGATTTGCACTTCGTGGTTTGAAGAGGAACTCCAGGCTACAGCATCAGGGTCTGCTCCAGTCTTAATAGTCTGGGTTCTTGAAGAATTTGAAAACCATTCCATGATTTTCTCCCTTTTTATCAGAGTTTTTCTAATATGTTCCTGATTATATGCTCACTTTTAGTCTCCTCCTAGATTTTCACAGTGTGAAATGCTGGAGGAATCTTTCTAAGCTGACCTCCTGTCATCTCTTTGGGCTCCTGGCTTGTTTCCCTCAGCTCACCCTTGGTCTGTCCACCAGGAACCCACCACCTCATACGGCCACACCATTCCATTCCCTACTCATGTCACTTACGGTGTTTCCTCTGGCGTAGGTGTCGGATGAAGAGGAAGAGGAGGAGGGGGAGGAGGAGAAGAAGCAAAAAGGCCACAAAAACTCCGATCAGAACCTTTAGGTACTCTTGGAGACCTTGGGCATGAGTGATAATCATGAATAAGTCAGTTATACTCTTTTATTGGTCACTGTCAGCATGCCAGCACACACTGAGACCTTTGCATCCTTTACCTCTGACTCTCAAAACAACCATACAACATGGAATTGCCGCCCCCATTGAGCCCATTTTATAAACGAGGAAACTGAGGCTCAGAGAAGTGAATTACATGGCAGGGCTGGGATTGGGGGGTCTCTGAACTCTCTTGTGCTTTTTTCCCTTGCTGTCCCTGTACCTTGTCTCAGGTCAAGTGGAACAGCAGAGGAGAGAGCTGCCCACCAAACCTCAGTCCCCAGGTATCCCCAGCCCAGCTTGGTTCCTTCCCCCACTCTGCTGGGCCCTGATATCCTCGTGTAGGACCCATGGTGTCATGAGTCTTGAGCGTCTGGGAGGAGGCTGGAGAGCGGGGAAGTCCACCTTGTGTTGAGCACAGTGTCGGGCCAGGCCCCAAGCCCAGTTCTCATTGTTTTGGTTCTCCTGTGTCTCACAGCAGACCTGAGAGATGGTGGGAGGCTTGTTTTGCAGACAGTAAAACAGACGCAGAGAGGGAACAAGACTTGCTCAAGGTCCCATAGTTGGAAGGTGGCAGAGCTGAGATTTGATGCTGTGGTGGGGTAAGCGTGTTTGATGCCCAAATCTTGTTCTTTCCCTAACACCTCAGCAGCTTCTGGGGAGGGGAAGCTCTCCTCAGTTTGTGAAAGGGTACAGATGCCCACATCATTGCCCTGCCTCTCCCTCAGATGGAGCCACAGCCTGGTTGCTTCCTGTTTTTAAGTGATGACACGGATCCCGGAGAGAAGGAAATACCTTTCTTGGGTCACCATTTCAAGAAGTGGCTGAGCCAACACTGAATTCAGCCCCTCCCATCCCCCAACCTCACCTCCTAAAGGAGAGACCCTCACTTACCTGTTGGTGGGTCTGATGCTCTGTGTGTGTGATGCTGATCCTCAGATTCTCCTGGGGAGAAAGGCAGAGTGAGGGTCTTCAGCCTGCTGCTCCTCCTCTAGACTGGACCCCTATTTCTCTGTTGTGATTACCCCCTCCTCATAGGACCATAATCCTGAAAGCCCTGGGAGCCTGGAGTTGCCACCCTTATCTCTTCCTGAGCCTCAGCTGCCCTGGACACAAGCCATGGTAGAGAGGTGAAGGAAAATACTGTGAGCTGAGAGGGCAAATCTGTGGTCCCCTCTGGGGAATGGTCTCTGTTACTTGGATTGTTCTATGGATGAACAGCTAAAGGACTGGAGATTCAGAGAGAAGGAGAGTTGAGGTGCCTCCAGCCTTTCCTCTAGGTCAGCTTCGAGCCTCTCCAGCCTCCCTCCACCCGCCAGAACCTTATCTGGGCCTTGAGGATGAGGACTGAGGCTGAGACAGGGATAGGAGTTGCCCTCTTTTTCCATCCCTCTGGTGATGGTCCCCTCAGGGTAATCCTCGTTCAGAGGCCCCCTCTCCTGCCCCAGCTTGGAGCTCCCCTGGGGACAGGGCCCTGAAATGACCATCAGGACACAGAGGAGACAGGGTCAAGATTTCCTCACCTGAGACTACGAGCTCCAAGGGGTCACTGGGGTGTGACAACAGGTAGGCAGAGGTGCTGTGTGAGCTGTAGCACCTGTAGGTGCCCCCATGGGCTGATGTCACAGGGCTTATGGTGAAATTGGCCTGAAAGGGCCCAGTGTTTTTCTGCCAATGAAGGCTCTGGGGAGGGACAATGAAGCCCCCCTTAAGCAGATGGAATGTATCAAAGAAGTCATCTGAGCGACACTGTAGGGTCACGATGTCTCCTAGGGTCACGGAGGGGCCTGGATGAGCCGACAGTGAGGGTTTCTGATACATTCCTGAGGGAGAAGGAGACCATAGGGTAGAGGGAGCCCTCTAGTCCCCACCTCCTTTAAGCTGACCGCATTGTCCTCTCCTGGAACTCTCCCTCTGTGACCTCTTGTTGGGTACCCTTCAGTTTCTCTGTGAAAGTCTGTCATCCCTATGTCTCTCATTTCCATTTTCACTCCTGTTACCTGGCTGAAAGTCACCATGTCAGCTCTGCTACAGAACCCTGTCTCCTCTGACGTCATCTCTACCAGGGGAGACCCTGGGCCCACATCTAAGCAGAGCATCTGGTTGTGTGGCTGGGCAGGGGTCCACACCTGCCACCGGACTGTACAGGGATCATTGGAAGCTAACCACCAAGAGGTGTTTGCACACACTATAGCGCCTGTTCTACCCTCCATAAGTGTGTTTCCCACCATCTAGGGTGAAGTCGGGACTGTGCTGCCTGTCAGGGTGCTGTGGGGTAGAGGTGGGCAGAAGAGAGGTGCTCAGCCTTGGTCAGAGTAGATCTGTCAGAGCCAGCCTCCGAGTCACAGTGTGGGGTCTGGCTGGTACAGGCAGTAGTAGGGAGCTGGGTGGGGCTGAGAGGGAGGCCTTTCTGTGTATTCTGAGAGACGAGGGTGCACATCCCCACTGTCCACGAGGCTGCGCTGAGTGCACATAGGGCTCCTCACGCTGTCCTTTATGGTTCTGCCCCTTGAAGGTCACTGTCACCAACTCCCCCACCACCACGGATCTCCTAGGAACATGGCCTATGTTTGTCATTTTGGAGCCCTTAGAAGGAGATGCAGTCAGGTAGAGGCTCTGTTACCTGTGACCTTGAGATCCAGAGGGTCACTAGGGTGTGACCAGACGTTGGGGGAGGACTGGGAAGAACCATAGCATCTGTAGGTGCCCCCGTGGGAGGTGCTCACAGGGCCCACAGGAAAGGTGGCCTGGTGTCTCCCAGCAGAGAAGTGAGATTGCCTGCTTTGGGGAAGGTGGGGTCCTCCCTCCTGGAGCAGATGGAAAGTATCCATTTTATTGTTGGAGCTACACAAGAGTGACACATTACTTCCTGACGCCACCAGAGGGCTTGGATGGGCTGAGAGGGAGGGTTTGCTGTAGGCTCCTGAAAAAAGAGGGAGCTGAGTTAAAGGGGGACACAGTCAGCCCACTTACTCCACGGGTGTAGTCTGTGAGCGTCCCCTTCCTTTGCGGCCACATTCCCTTCTGACACTGCAGAGTCAGGCTGTGTCCACAGAGCACCAGTGAGTCTGGCTACGCTGAGAGGAAGGGATTCCTGTGTGCTCCTGGGGTTGATGAGACTTTGGAATTAAATGGGACATAGCTGTCCACTCTGTCCATGGGAGCTGGAAAGAGTCCACACTGGTTTTCTCCTCAGGTCCCTTTCTGTGGTTCTGGACCATGGAGGACAGTGTCACTGACCACCCACCAAAACCAGGGCTCCCCTGGGCCCACAGCTTAGATTAGTTATTGTGGGGCTCTGGGAAAGGGAAGTAGCTAGCAAGACTCCCTCACCTGTAACTTGGAGATCCACAGGGTCACTGGGGTGTGACCAGATGTGGGGGGAGGACTGGGAAGAGCCGTAGCATCTGTAGGTGCCCCCGTGGGAGGTGCTCACAGGACCCACAGGAAAGGCAGCCTGGTGCCTCCCGGCAGAGAAGTGAGATTTCCTGTCTTGGGGAGGGTGGGGTCCTCCCTCCTGGAGCAGATGGAAAATGTCCATTGTGTCCTCCGAGGTACACAGGAGGGACATGTTCCCTCCTGAAGCCACCAGAGGGCTTGGATGGGCTGAGAGGGAGGGTTTGCTGTAGGCTCCTGAGAGAGAAGCACGGAGCTGAGTTAAAGAGGGGTGCAGATACCCCACGTCACTCCATGGGTGCCGTCTGTGAGGTTCCCCTTCCCAGAAGGCCTCGATATGCTCCCTCCTGCCTGTGAAGAGGCTCTCACAGTGAAGCGGGGTAATGAGTCCTCCCTCTTACCTGCTATCACAAGGAGCAGCGGGTCACTTAGCTCTGACCAGCCACTCCCGCTGTAATAGGCACACTGGAACTTCCCTGTACTACGTATGTCCGTGGATTTGATGGAGAAACGGACTGTTTCCATGGTGTTCCACTGTTCCCACTTATGCTGGTATTGAGGGGCTTCGTCTTCAAAGAGAGTGTAGGAATAAGCCTGTGGAGACCCCTGACAGAAGATAGTCACTGAGTTCCCCTCGGTGATGATGGGGCCTGGAGTAGCCCGGATGGAGGGTTTCTGAAGAGTCCCTGGAAAGGAATGAGACCAGGAGTTCCAAGTAGTTCTGCTCCCGCCAACTCGCCCAGTTTCTGGGTTCAAGATCTCACACTGGTCCCACCAGCTCAGACCCTCTGTGGTTCCCCAGCCAGCTGCCCAGAAGCATTCACTGTGCTCACAAGAGGTTGGAGCCAGGAGGGAAGGGGCAGACTCACCTGTCTGTACCTGGTTCAGCCGGCCTTGACATAGCCCTGGGAGAGAGTTCACCATGAGAAGCTTGTCCTTCTACCCCTCCACAGAAGCATTGTGGATGTTCTGGGCCCCTGAGTACTGCTGTCAGACTTGGTCTGGTTATACACTTCTCCCAAGAGGTTCAGCTTGCCCTTGAACCTCCTGAGTCCCTGGGGTCTCCCAAAGGACAAGGACATTTGTGTGAGGAAGAGGGTTCCTATGTCTCCTCTTTTTCTCCAGGCTTACCAACACACAGAAGGGCTGTGACAGTCAGGGTTGTGGCACTCCTTTGCATGGTTCCCAGTGCTGTAGACAAATTACAATGACAACAGAGCCCAGCAGGACAGGTAAGCACAGTGTGTGACAAATCTTTAGCCCTATGTTAAGTGTCACACAGTTTTCTCACCAGTGGCCTCACAAGAAGGGGAAGAGCAGCTCTCTGATCTGTCTCTGCTCTTTCCAAATGTTGAGACTGAGGGCACAGCAGGATCTCTGGAAACCTCTGAGAGCAAATGTGAGTTCTCATTGTGAGTCTGCCTTTTGCAGAGGTTGGATGAACTAGAGCAAGTCACTTCCCTTTTTTGAGAAGGCAGAAATGTCAATTTTTCTTCCTTTCATCAGCCAGCCAATCAACAAGGGTTTATGGAGCATTTAACAGGCCAGTCACAGAGGCAGGCTCTGGAGATTCACTGAGGAGGCACACGGATTCCTTTCCCAATTTATAGAGCTCTGATGAACACAAGAGAGACAGCAAAATATTTCGACAGTGGATCATTTAGTTGCACTCCTGCCAAGTTGTAGAAAAGGAGCAAAGCGAGGGGCCAAGAGACTAAGAGGTAGACGTCAAGTAACGTGGGTCATGAGAGAGGAAGACGTGGAGGGGGAGAGATGAAGGTGATGCCGCTGTGAATTAGCACCGAGAGAGGGGAGGGGAGAGCATCCTTCCTGAGAAACAGCTTGGGCTGCTTCAAGAACCTAGAACAATTGGGGAACACTGGGTCCCGGTCCCAGGGTTTTGTGCACTATGTAGGTATTTCGGATTTTATCTCTAAGGCAATGAGAAGTTTTAAGGAAAGGACAAGATGGATGGAATTCTGTTTTAGGAAGAGACCCACTGTGCAGAATGGAATGTAGGAGAGTTCTATCAATAACAAACAATAATAAAACTTCAACATTCGCTTAAATCTGGGGTGAAGTACTAGTCAATATTCTACATCACTTATGTGATTTGTTATGTAACCTTTACATACAGCTTATCACACAAAATTTACAATTGAGTATAATAACATAGGAACAGATCTTGGTTGTTATCTTAGTGTAGGAGGTTGGGAGGAAGTTTGCTGCATTCAAGACGGCTGAAGGAGCAGCCCATGAAAAGGCACAAGCTGCAAAATAGTTCAGCATTCCTGTGTGTGCTTGTGTATGTGTGTGTATTTACTTTACAGCTGATTAGTCTGTTTCAGAAGGGGCCCTCATTGGGCAGTGGTTTGGTGTTGGCTGTTAAACAAAAGGTCAAAAGTTCGAATTCATCAGCCACTCCTTGGAAACCCATTGGGGCAATTCTACCCTGTCCTACAGGGCACCGTGAGATGCAATTGACAGATGGAAACAGGACTTTTGATTGGGAGGGAGGAGAGCTCTATCTGCTGGAACCAGAGAGTGTTATTTCAGACCAGATTATGAACAACTTTAAATGTCAGGAGGAAATGCTTGGATCTTATTTTGAGAAAGACGGGAACTTGTGGAAGAATTCAACCAGGAAGGGGAAGAGCTTTACAGGATTGTTAGACAAACTGTGTGCAGAGTCAGGAATAGGAGGAGGTTAAGGAACGTGTGGCTGATCTCTTCCCTGAAGAACTCCTCCTTTGCCATGAGGCCAGAAGAACTGCAGGATGCCTGCGTAACATTATCGAACATTTTGATTATAGGTTCCATAAAAGCATTCTGGCCAAAAGGGAGAAAATAGAAATCAGAATTTCAAATTCGCATGCATTCTAGACTTTCTGGGGTCCTGGAAGTTGTAGATACCCCTGAAACTTTTGCCTTGAGATAATCCTTTAATCTATAACCAAAAATATCCCTTGAAGTCATCTTGAAACTGAACAGCAGTTAACTAGTGTAAAAAGTTCAGCATTGAACATTATGTTCTTTTAAGAACTCTCCTTATGGAATTAAACTGAGAACTGCAATGGAAAACAATAGATAGCAACATTAGGAGGAAGTGAGTTTCTGTTACTGTGAGAGGAACAACTCAGGAAAGCGGAATGAGAATAGTTGTGCAACTTGAAGAATGTAATCAATGCCACTAAACTGTATGTGTTCAACCAAAACCAAACCCACTGCCGCTGAGTCACTTCCCACTCATAGTGACCCTATAGATCAGAGTAGAACTGCTCCACAGAGTTTCCAAGGAGCACCTGGACCATTTGAACTGTTGACTTTTTTGGTTAACATGCATGGTACTTAGCCACTGTGCCAACAGGGTTTCCTACTGTACATGCAGACACTGTTGAATTGGTATATGCTTTGCTGGGTACTTGGCTCGGGTACATTTACAACAATAACAACAATAATAAATAAAATTTAGAAGAAAAAATGCAGGAGCTCTTTGCAGGTATGGTGAGAAGGAGGATGTGCTGGAGGAGGGAGTGGGGAAACTGAGAAAGGAGGAGCAGGAAGGAGGCTTTGTGATGGTCCAGACAAGATGTCTTCGTCTTCAGCTGAGCATAGAATGTGAAGACTCAGAGACATGGCTAAGAAAGTTCAGGGCAGAACTATTAGGTTTGATGGTTGAATGTGAAGTGGAATTGACTTAAGAATTGTGGGCTATCTCACTGTCTTCCTTGACTGACGGTAGAAGGAAATGAGACCATCCCTGAGTGGATGATCCCAGGCAGAGAAGAAGGCATGGGGAGAGGTTTATAAGATTGTTCATTGGCCTGGGATTACTGCCTCCTCTATTTGTATAAACAACTTCTTTTTCTTCATCACCGTCTTGTAAAACCTCTGAATTATTTCCATCTCATCAGTTTCTCTCTTTCCTATGAAGAACTGTCCATCTTACACTGTGTTATCTTTTTCCTCCTCAGGAGCTGCATAAGAGCACTTACTTGGAGACAAATTCGAAGACATTAATTAAAAACGTGACTGTCATATTCATCATTAATCTTGAGCAGGTGACTACCCTTTCTTGAGTCTTATTCTCCTTCTAGTAAGAGGATAATGACTTCTCCACTGGCCTATCGCTAAGAGAACCTTTTGCACCTCTTATTTGTGAGGGGTGTCTGAGGACTTAAAAGCTAGCAAGCAGCCATTTGAGGTCCACCAAGTGGTACATGAAATAACTAGCAATAGGCTAGTTATGCCAGTTGGCTTAGCTGTTCCCTGAGAGCATGGTCTCCAGACCTCTACTCTTTCTACTCTATTCTTGCAATATTGGGTTAAGATTAGAAGAGTTTTCAGTTTATGCTGAAGTCCAGTTAAGTTGATTTTCTTTCTACTGTGTGCTGTCACTGCTTTCACGAAATCAAATTTCTATCAACTGTCTAGTCTATGAGCAGCCCTCTCACTCCTTCCTCTCCCTTACAGCCATCAAAGAGTCTTTTCTTCTGTGCACGAGTCTATTTTTAAGTCCTTATAGTAGGGGTTTCATACAACATTTGTCCTGGTACAGCTGACTGATTTCACTCAGCATAATGTCTTCTAGTTGAAACCAGGATATGAGATGCTTCCTAAAATCATCACTGTTCTTTATCATTGCATAGTGTTCCATTCAGTATATATACCATAGTTTGCTTATCCATTCGTCTGTTGTTGGGCATCTAGGTTGATTCCATCTTTTAGCTATTGTGGACTGTGCTGCAATAAACATGTGTGCATGTATCTTTTCACCTGACCACCCTTGATTCTGTAGGATGTATTCCAAGCAGTGGAATTATTCATTGAAATGGTATATCTATTTCCAGGTTTTTAAAGAAGTGCCACATTGGTTTCCAAAGAGTTTGTACTGTTTTGCAGCAGTGAAGAAGAGTTCCAACCTCTCCACAGCGTCTTCAGCATTTGTTGTTTTGTGTTTTTTGGATTATTGCCAACCTCGTTGGGATGAGGTTGTATCTCATTGCAGTTTTCGTTTGGATTTCTCTAATGGCTAATGATCATGAGCATTTTCTCATGTCTTTTGGCCGTCTGGATATTCTCTTTCATGAAGTGTCTGTCCACCTCCTTTGCCCGTCATGTAACTGGATTATTTACCTTTGCCTTGTTGATATTTTGCAGTACTTTGTGGACTATGGAGATCAGACGTTGGTCTCACATGCAGTCGCCAAATATTTTTTTGCCATTCTGTAGATGGTCTTCTAATTCTTTTGATAAAGTCTTTGGATGAATAAAAGTGTTTGATTCTTAGTAGTTCCCATTTATCTGTTTTCTCTTCTGTTGTTTGCCTTTGTTAGATTTTGAAGTCTGTCTAAGATGTGTATTAAAACTTCCATTGTTGATCCTTTTTTTTTCTTGCATGATCTTTATCGTTTAAGGTTTGATATTTAGGTCTTTTATCCAGTTTGAGTTAGTTTTTGTGTAAGGTGTGCGACATGGGTCTTGTTTCAGTTTTTTGCAGATGGCTATCCAATTTTGCCAGCATCATTTGTTAAAGAGCCTGTTTTCACCCCACTTTATAATCTCAGGGCCTTTGTTGAGTATCAGTTATTCATAAGAGGATGATGGTGTCTCTGGGGTCTCAACTCTGTTGCATTGGTCTATACCTCTCTTTTTGTACCAGTATCAGGCTGTTTTGATTACTGTGGCAGTGTAATAGATTCTAAGGTCAGGTAATGTGAGGTCTCTCACTGTGTTCTTTATCTTTAGTAGTGCTTTATTTATCTAGGGCTTCTTCCCTTTCCAAACAAAGTTGCTGATTTGTTTCTCCACCTCCTTAAAAAAAGTCACTGGAATTTGTATTGAGGTTGCATTATATACGTAGATTGCTTTGGGTAAAATAGACATTTTCACAACGTTAATTCTTCCTATCCATGAGCAGGGTAGGTATCTCCATTTATGTAAGTCTCTCTTGGTTTCTTGTAGCAAGGTCTTGTGCTTTTCTTTGTGTAGGTCTCTTACCTCTCAAGTTAGATTTACTCCTAGGTATTTTATCTTCTTGGGGGCTATAGTAAACGGTATTAGTCTGGTGATTTCTTCTTTGACAATATGTTTGTTGGTATAAAGGAATCCTACTAATTTAGTTATGTTTATGCTATACCCTGATACTTTGCTGAATTCGTCTATTAGTTTGAGTAGTTTACTTATGGATTCTTTAGAATTATCTGCATATACAATCATATCATCTGCAAATAGGGAGATTTTTAGTGTTTCTTTGCCCATAGGGATGCCCTTTATTTCCTGTCTTGTCTGATTGCTCTGGCCAGAACTTGTACAATGTTGAATAGAAGTGGTGAGAGTAAGCATCCTTGTCTATTTACCATCCTCAAGGGGAATTCTTTCAGTCTCTCTCTGTTCAGGATGATGTAGGTGGTTGGCTTTGTGTAGATGCCCTTATCAAGTTGAGGAATTTCCTTTCTATTCCTATTTTGCTGAGAGTTTTTAACATGAATGGGTGTTGGACTTTCTCGAATGCCTTTTCTGCATCAATTGACAAAATCAGGTGATTCTTATCATTTTTGTTATTTATGTGGTTGATCACATTGTTTTACTGATGTCAAAATAGTCTTGCATCCCTGGTATGAATCCAACTTGATCACAATGAATTATTGTTTTGATATTTTGTTGAATTCTATTAGCAAGGATTTTTAAAAATTTTACATCTAGGTTGATGAGTGGTATTGGTCTATAATTTTCCTTTTTTGTGGTATCTTTTCCTGGCTTTGGTATTAGGGTTATGCTAGTTTCATAGGATGAATCTTGCAGTATTCCATCCCTTTCTGTGCTGTGAATAGTCTCAGTAGTACTGGAGTTAACGCTTCCTTAAAAGTTCAGTAGAATTCTCAGACAAAGCCATCTGGGCCAGGACTTTTTTTTTGGTTGCTGGTTTTTTGATGACTTTTTCAATCTGTTCCTTTGTGATGAGTTTATTAAGTTGTTCTGCTACTCCTTGTGATAATTTTTGTAAGTGATATGAATCTAGAAATTTGTGTCTTTCCTCTAAGTTTTCAAATCTGTTAGAGTACAATCTTTCATACTGTTCTGTTATGATACTTTTGATTTCTGCTGGGTCTGTTGTGACATCTCCCATCTTGTTTCTTATTCAGGTTATTTGTTTCCTTTCCTGTTTTTCTTTAGTAAGTTTAGCCAACGATTTGTCAATTTTGTTGATTTTTTTGAGAAAGCAGCTTTTGGTTTTGTTAATTTTTTCAGTTTTTCTCTTCTCCAATTCATTTAGTTCTGCTGTAATCTTTATTATCTCTTTTCTTCTGGTGACCGGTGGGTTCTTCTGTAGCTCTCTTTCTACTTGCTCAAGCTGTAGGGTTAAGTCTTTGGTTTAAGTCCTTTCTTCCTTCCAGATGTGTTCATTTATAGACATAAATTGACCTCTGAGCACTGCTTTTGGCTGTATCCCATAGGTTCTGGTAAGGTGTGTTTTCATTCTCATTTGATTCTGTACATTTCTTTATTTTGTCCTTGATTTCTTCTATAACTCATGGCTTTTTGAACAAGGTGTTGTTCAGTTTCCTTATGTTCAAATTTCTATCTATGTTTTTTCTGCTATTGACGTTGACTTTTATGACTTCATGGTCTGAGATGATGCTTTGCAATAATTCACTGTTTTGGATTTTGTTGAGATTTGCTTTATGTCCTAACACATGGTCTGTTCTGGAAAATGTTCCACGTGTATTGGAGAAGAAGGCATACCTATCTGTTGATGGATTAAAAGTTGTGTATATGTTGATGAGGTCTTGTTGGTTAATTGTTGCAATAAGATTTTCTGTGTCTTTACTGAGCTTGTTTTCTGGATGACCCGTCTGTTACTCAAAGCGGAGTGCTGAAGACTCCAACTTTTATTATAGAGTGATCAATCTCATTTGTCAATGTAGTCGGTATTTATTCGATGTATTTAGATGGTCTGGTATTGGGTGCATAAATATTTAATATTGTTAAGTCCTGCTGTGTATTGAATGTTTCAGCAATAAATCATGACTACCCTTGTCCACAATGGTCGATTTTACACTAAAGCCTGTTTTATCTGAGAATAGTATTGCCACTCCTGCTCTTCTTTGTATGCTGTTGGCTTAGTATGTATTTTTCCATTTTTTGATTTTCAGTTTTTTCGTATCTTTGAGTCTAATGTGTGTTTCTTGTAAGCAACACATAGACAGGGTGTGTCTTTTGATCCATGATATCACTCATTGTCTCCTTATTGGAGTGTTCAGTCTGTTTACATATTGATAGGCATGTGTTTAGTGCTGTCATTTTGATGTATTTATTTTTGTGTTGGTGTTTTCTATGTTGCTACTAATATTCTGTTCTGGGTCATTCTTTTTTATGGATTGACTTTTCATCATTTTCAGTGTTGGTTTTGTGTTTGTTGAGACTCCCGTATCACATTTCTTGTTTTGGTATGTTGTGTTGCTTTTGTGCTTTGTGGCTACCCCATGCTTGTCCTTAATATTCTAAGTTTAAACCCAACTTTAACTTCTGCATATCTTTTTACAAAGTCTCTAAGCTGTTTATGTGTGAATGTCTTAATTTCATCTTCATATTTGAGAGACTGTTTTGCAGAACATATAATTCTTGGTTGGAAGTTTTACTCCTTCAAGGCTTTGAATGTGTCATCCCACTGCCTCCTTGCCAACATTATTTCTGCCAAGAAGTGAGATGAAAGCCTGCAGGGTTTCTCTCTCCATGTGAGCCTTGCTGCTTTTGAGAGCATCTGTTTTTGTTTCGTTTTATTAAGCTTGATTATTATATGGCTTGGTGTCTTTCTTTTGGGGTCTAGTTTTTGTAGCGCTCAATATATGTCTTGGATATCTGTGTTCTCTCTTCTTTCATAATTGCAGGTAAGTTCTCTGTAAGCAACTCAATAGCAATATTCCGTGTTTTCACCTATCCCTCCCTGCTCAGGAACTATAATTAATCATAGGTTGTTCCTCTTAACAGAGTCCCACATGTTTCTTAATACTTCTTCATTTTTCTTATTTTTTTCTCTGATTTCTCCTCATAACTGCTGGTGTCAGTTGCTCTCTCCTGAAGGTCCTTCTGTCTGACTTCTGTCTCTTCAGTTCTGCTCTTTTAGCTTTGGATTTAATTGTCTAATTCTGTAATTTTGCTGTTGATCTGCTGGATTTCAGATCATTGATGTTCCATCACTTCAAATAGTTTACTTAAGTTTTCCTTTTGCTCTGATGCATTTTTTTTTAAATCTCTAGGAGGATTATATATATAACTCTTTTGTGCTCAACCCCTGATAGTTCAGAAAGCCTTCTTGATCTGGGAAGTTCTTTGATTCTTTATTTTGGAGTTTTCTGGAGCCATGGTGGGCTGTTTCTTTAAATGGCTGGCAATGGTTTGTTGCTTTTCGGCCATCTAGAGGCTGTTTAGTTTCTCTAGTATTACCTCAACAGGAGCTGAAGCATAGTTTTGAGAAGGGAGCTGGTCACCAACCACTTCTGTGTAGTCTAATGACTGGCCACAGTGGACTCTCTGGGGTGGCAGGCTCTATCCCCTGGCTGGAAAGGATGGCACTCTACTTATGGAGTCACTCGGGGGCTGTCAAGTGACCCTGTGATGGGGTCCAGCCAAGGCTGCAAGAGGTGCTGTCCCACCTCTCATCAGTTATTTCCCCAGGCAGTCTTATTTTAAAAAGCTACAAGTTGTCCAACAGCTGCCAAAATCAGTCAGGCCACCAGGTGGAGCAGGCCCTGCCTTCTTGCTGACAACAGTAGCAGCTCTTCAGCCATCCTGAGATGCTATGATGTAGCTAAAAGTGGGGGGAAGTTATGACCTTGCTGCCAACCTCAGCTGGGCTCTACCCGTAAGGCACCACTGTGCTAAACACAGCCTTTCTGCTGGGAAAACACTTCCTGGACAGGCACTGCTTCTCAGCTTGGGAATTATCCCCTGCTGAGGCCTCGGGTTTGATGACTCCACCTCCCAGCTGACCAAGATAGTGTACTGACCCAGCTGCCCTTCTTGCCATGAAACAGCAGAATCTATGGCGGAGCTCTGAAAAGAGAGGGTGGAAGGGTAGTGATGCCCTTAGTCATAGCTGGGCTCCCCAAATGTGGCTATCCCAGGCACTGTGTTTCTGTTGTTGTATATGCTGTTTACTTAAGCACTGTAGTTCAGTGTATTTGCTGGCTCATGATCATCCCTCACTTCCTGGAAAACATAAAGGAACAGACAAAAAAGTTCTAGTACTTGCAGTCTACCCAAGCCGTGAGTCAGCAGGAATGGGGCTCAGCATTAGCTGGTCTATGTCAGAGAGATGAAGATTCCTGTGTAGTGATGGAAAGTCCAGTCTGACATCATAAGCCATATCCTAGGGCTCCCTGGGTGTCCAGAGGGCTCTGTTCAATTATCAGTCCAGGCCTTAGTTCTCAGAGGGAATTGAGGAGACGTGTGTCTAGTCCCCTGTCTTAGTCACCTGGTAGTGCTCTAACAAAAAATACCATGAGTGGAAGGTTTCATGAGGAGAAGCTTTTACTGTCACAGTCCAGTAAGCCATAAATCCATTCGTAAGCCACAAAACCATTCAATATAAAAAATCATCACAGTCCAGTAGACTGAGTCCAAATCCAGTGAGAGCATCTCGGCACAGGAACCTCGGGTCCAAAGGACGTGCACTGCTGTCGGTGCTTCTCTCTCGGTGGTCTGAGGTTCCCAACGTCCTCAGCTCACTTCTCTCCCTTATATTCCACAAGCTTATAGCTTGGGTCCTGCCTCACTAACACAACTGCAAACCATTCTCCATCATCAAGATCACAGAGGCAGGATTCACAACACATGGGAGGAAGGGCACTGTATTGGAACTCCTAACCAAGACAAATCAACACATACATTTTTGGGGGGACATAATTCAATCCATGACATCCCCCATCTCGGCTCCACCCTGGAAAAATGTTTTTAAATTATTTGCTGACACAAAACAAATGAGAGAGATGAAAGTTCCACAAAAGCAAAAATGATTCCCTTGAAGTAAGTAGAGGCCTGTGCTGGATAGTCTTGTGTGGTAGCAAGGAATTGGTCACAGAACTTGTTTAGGAAACTCTGGTGGCATAGTTATTAAGTGCTATGTCTGCTAAATGAAAGGTCAGCAGTTTGAATCCACCAGGTGCTCTTTGTAAATTCTGTGGAGCAGTTCTACTATGTCCTATAGGGTTACTGTAAGTTGGACTCTACTTGATGGCAGTGAGTCTGGTCTTGGTGTTTTGTATGGAGATAAGAAGTGAATACCCAGACATGACACTGGACTCTTGGTTTGAAGCTAGAATCCATGAACTTCTTGCCTATATCTGAACAAATTTTGCAATGCCTTTGCTCACTTTCTGAGGGTCATGGTCAGAATTCAGCTCTCTTCCTTAGTGTATGTGTCAAAAATACTCACTTCAGTACGTGCAGATATCAGTGTCCATTCCACATATGGTGTGGGTACAGTTTTGAATAAACTGAGAGAGCCCTGCCCAAGGCTGCCAGTCAATGCACTGAAGGTGGTCACATTTTTCTTTAGACAGAACAAAACTTCCGTAACTCACATGAGAGTAACTGATGGTTAGACTCTCTTCAGAGGCCATGATAGAACCCTGTTAGGCCAGGAGACAGTGTCTCCTTGACATCCCTTAGAGAGAAAGACAAGTAATGGATTGGAAGGGGTAGGTTCTTCCCAAACACCAGCCGTCTGCCTGCTGGGATTTTCAGTGTCACCGTGTTTTGGACTCTGTGTCTTTGGGTGTAGCATCCATGATCTTTCTTCTTCCATCTTCCCTCCTGGAGTTCCCTTGGGGACCTGTCTCAGGCACAAAGTTGTCCTTTGGCAAGGTCATTAATTCCCCCATCTGAGTCTAGTGTGTTACAACACACAGGAGCCAGTGTTGTAACAGCTGTAGCATCTGAATGGCCACCTGTGGTTGGAGGACATGAGTCACACAAAGAGCAAGTTCTGGTACTGTCAGCTGGGGTTTTCTGTAAGTTCAGAGTCAGAGCACTGGTGTTCTTCCTTACGTGGACTGAATCTGTCATATCCATGCCTTTAGCCACACTGGGTAGTCACTTCCTTCCTAGTATCCCCACAAGACTTGGCAGGGATGAGAGCATAGGGTTACAGTCAAGTTCTAGGAGTGGGGGCAGTTGTGTTAGGTGGGAGTTCACACATCTCCTCTACTCACCCAGGACTGAACTGTGAGAGGAGAGAGATCTTCTTAGAGCAGGCATCCTTTGTGTGTCTGGGCTCCCAGTGTCTTCTCACCCAATACCATTAGGTCCTGTGTGTCACTGGATATTTACCAGCCACTGTGGTTGCGATCAAAATCAAAATAACCATCCATTGCTATCCAGACAGTTCTGGATAGCAACCTCATAGGATGGAAGAGAACTGTCTCATAGGATTTCCAAGCAGTGGCTCGATGATTTGAAATGCCCATCTTTTGGTGAGCCGTTGAACTCTTAATCACTGTACCATCAGGGGCTTGGTGGCTGTGACAGTAACAGTGATGTTGTCCCACAGACTCCTTTTCCAAAAATAAGATGGAGAACATGACCTTATTTCTGGGCCTTAGGGGTTTGTCATTATCCCAGGGTGATAGGCTTCCTTTTCAATCTATCCAGGTGGTACTTCTCAGCGACCAAGAAACCCAACTTCAGAGGACAACTGTCTCCCCGTAAGTTATCACTGAGCCTGTCTCAACCCAGATGGTAGGTACGGGCAGGTGCCAAACAAGGTATCAGCAGCTGAAGTCCTAGCATCTCTCCCCTCCCTTCCACCACCTCTCATCCTCAGAACCCTCTCAGGATTTTCAAACCCTGTTAAGATTCTCCATCAATCTACTGACCATCCTTAGCTGTCTGTTGGTGATCGCTTGTGTCCAGCGAGGAGATGAGACCTGGGAAAATGTGGGAAGGATTCACCTGCTTGCACTTGAATCCTCTGGCCTGGACTCAGCCCTGGAAGACAGGTACAGGTGAGAAATTTGTTCCCCGAATGTTGAGGAGATCTCTCCTCCCCTTGAACCTCCTCAACTTGTAGAGCCTTCTGGTAGTTCAGATTCTGTCTGTGAAGTGGGGCCCTTTCAGATTAGCGTTTCTCCTCTTCACGTCTTACCCAAGTGGAGCTGGACCATGATGTTAGGGGTCATGATGTCTCCTCCCGTTGATCTCAGTTGTGCAGATTATTGAGACCAGAGTGTTCAGCAGGACACACTGGTGCTCAGCATGTGGTCACCGAAAGCCTGGGACATACCTGCCATGGGTGGTTATATCAGCAGCTCTATGGAAACAGGAATACTCTCTGTCCAGGGTCCTGGCTTTTTTTTTCTGCAGAGCTGGAGCTGAGATGGCATCAGATTCTTTGTGGACATTTTAGACAAAAATAAAGTGTCTTGTGATCTTGGCCATTGTTTGTCTGACATTTCTGCCTCTGAAAACCTTCAGCATGACAGCTAATAGCACCCTGGCTAATAGCCCTGGCTAATAGCCAGCCCAATGTCAGTCTTTCCCGGGCTGAATGAGATCAAGGAGACATCATCTCCCTTCTCAGAATTTATTTCCACGGGGATACCCTTTAGTCCTTCAGTGTGCATGTCAACATGTCATTACTGAGCTCTTTCTATTGCTAGTCATCATCCCAGTCCCTGAAGATGATTATCAGAAGACACAGATTTGTACTCTATTCTGCAGAGCTCATATCTCAGAAGCCAACATTCAACAACTAACTATACAGTTAAAGTCTGGTTATACTGTGATTATCAGTACAAAGAAAAGTACAGGGATATATTGTTGGTTTATGTTATCTGCAAGTCTGAAACAACTCAAATACTGGTCAACTGGTCAATTAATAAACCATTTTTCATGTGTTTGTACCGTGGGATAACACTTTAAAAAAAGGAAAAGATAGTGTTATTGATACCATAACCAACATGAATGGACCTTAAAATCATTTCTATGTGTGTAAAATGCACATACAAAACTGTACTACAATTTCAATTTAATGACATCCTTTAAAAAGATATGTTGATACAAATAAGATCAGTGTTTCCTTGTGACTAGTTGTCACAGACTGAATTATGTCTACCTCCCGCAAATGCTTGTAGCAATCTGATTGGGTCATGATTCTCAATACTCTGTGGTTTTCCTCTATTTTGTGATTGTAATTTTCATATGTATTATAAACCCCAATCTCTGCTTGTGGTTAATGGAGCAAAAGTGGACTATGTAAAAATAATTAGGGTAGGACTGTAACATCCTTACTAAAGTCACAACCTGATTCAATGTAAATGGAGTTTCCCTGGGGTGTCACTTGTACTACCTTTTATCTCTCAAGAGATAAAAAGATAAGGGAAACAATCAGAAAACAGGGGACCTCATACTACCAAGGAAATAGTGCCTGGAGCAGAGTGCATCTTTAGGGTCCAGGGTGCCTGCAGCTAAAAAACTCCTTGATCAGGGAAGACTGAGGATGGGGACCTTCCTGGAGAGCCGAGAAAGCCCTTCCCTGGAGCTGGAACCCTGAATTTGGACTTCTACTCTACTGGGCTGGAAGAGAATGAACTTCTTTTTTATGGCCACACACTTGTAGTATTTCTCTTAGCATAGTACTGGATGGCTAAGACACTTAGCAAGAGAAGAGGTTCACTAAAAGGAACGCAAGGGCACATGTGAAGATGAAAATACTGTAATCTTGACTCTGGTGTTGGTTACGTCATGTACACACATGATAAACTCACTGAAGTGACACATTTATATTTTCTGTACATCTTTGCTGTTGTTAGGTGCCATTCATTTGGTTACAACTCATAGGGACACTATGTGTAACAGAATGACACGCAGCCCTGTCCTGTGCCATCCTCGTGATTGCTGTTATACCTGAGCCCGTTGTTGCAGCCACTGTGTCGGTTCACGTCGCTGAGGCTCTTTCTGTTCTCACTGACTCTCCGCTTTACCAGCCGTGATGTTCTTGTCCACGACCTGATCCCTTCTGGTAACATGTCCAAAATAGGTGAGAAGGCAGTCTTATTTCCCTAAGTATATTAAATGTATTTTTTATTGTTCTGAATCTGGTTAATACATTATCCAAAGAAATTATAGTCATTTTCAATCCGTAGGCCTTTTCTCTGTTGCCCTCTAAGTTTCCTATGTAATCACAACCTGGACAGTGAGTTGAGAGAGCAGAGCGGAGTGGAGTGGGGCTGAGAGCTGTTACACTGTGTACGAGCTGGGCGGTTAGTAAGTGACACACATGCCAACAAGAGCTCCACTAGCCTGCCTGGAAACGTGGGAGCAGCCACGAAGCTGCCAATTAGGAGCTCGGCTACTCAGCAGAGAGAGTTAAGCTAACAGAAGCCAGTACAGAGAGAACAAGCCGGTCAAATGGTGGAAGGAGGATGGGCAAGAGGGCGACAGTGCAGAGGCTGATGGTGAAGAGCAGCTGAGAGACGCTGCTTAGAGAACCGAAGCTGAGAGAGATGTTAGCTAAGAGTTGAGTCAGTCAGTTAAGCCAGCAGAGCTGAGAAAAGCCACTGTAGATGATGCAGCAGCTCAGATGATGCAGATTCCAACCAAAGACAGGCCAGCAGTGGAGACGCTGATGACAGAGAACCCCGTGGCAGAGAGGGCAGGTGGTGGAGAGGCTTGATGCAGCTGAGACAGCTCAAGCTGGTAAAGCTACTGGCTAAGGGCTAATTGGCTGAAAGAGCTGTGGCTCCAAAACTGAACTGAGAGAATAAGGACTGAGAAGTCAATGGTGTAGAGTGTGAAGGTGGAGAGGCCTGATAGGAGAGAGACTGATGTGTGAGTGCTGCTGTGGAATCTCTCCCGATTACCAAGTTCCCTGATGGTGAGAGTGAACATCTGTTCCCAGGAGGGCAGGCCAGGCCTTGGGACATTGATGCTGGAATCCCTCTTAGACCTCACCCAATATCATTTCTTCGTTTATGTCCTTATATGTTTATAAATTTCATTTGTATTGAAGTTGTTGCAGATATGTTGTTTCTGTGAGCTCAGTGAGAGCTGCAAGAAATTGTTGAAGGCACTGAGAATTAGAGAATGCCATGGGTGAAAGAGCTGGTTTCAGAAATAGTAGAGTAAGATAAACTTAGTGTCTGCCTTATAGGAAAAAGCTTGATGCTGATTTCTTTTTCCTCAATTTGACTTTATTTTTTGTTGTTGAGAATATACACCAATTCAACAATCTCTTCATATACAGTTCAGTTACAAGAGTTCCAATCTTCAAGTTGTGCATTCATTCTCATCCTCCTTTATGTAATTATTCCTCTCCCATTAATGTAAGTTCATTGCCCTCTAAGTTTGTTATTTAATTTTTCAAATTGCTATTGTCAATTTGATCCCATATAGCTAAATCTTAAAATAGCACAGTACTGAAGGCAGAAATATTTTACTAGTTAAGTTACATTATTGTTCAGTTTTGAGAGGATTTCAGAGGATGTTTTGGGTTTAAAGCTTAACGGTTATTTCAAGACAATAGTTTCTGGGGTATATCTAGCCTCCGTGAGTGCAGCAAGTATGGACTACATGAGCATCTACAACTCTTTTTTTCTTTTTTCTTTTTTTTTTTTACTTTTAAAAAAGTGTGTTTTAGATGAAGTTTTACAGTGCAAATTAGTTTTTTATTAACCAATTAGTACACGTATTGTTTTGTTGACAGTGTGTCAACAGCCTCTGTTTTCAACCTTGGGACTTGTATTTTCATTCATCCAGCTTTCATATTCTCTCCTGCCTTCTCATGCTTACCTGTACTGATGTGCACATTTAGTTTCACATACATAGTTGAACTACATGTATTACTGTTTGTTTTATGGGCTGGGTAACCTTTGGATGAAGGGTGAATCTCATGAGTGACCACAGTACTGAATTAAAAGAGTATCTAAAGGCCACATTCTTGGGATTTTTCCAGTCTTTGTCGGACCAGTAAGTCTGATCTTTTGTTGGGAGTTAGAACGTTGTTCTCTATTTTTCTCCAGCTCTGTTAGAGAGTCTCTATTTTGATCTGTGCTAGAGCAGCTGATCATGATATCTGAGCACCATGTAGTTGTGCTTGGCTCATTGTGGTGAAGGCTGTGGTACTTGTGGTCCATTAGTTTTTGGAGTAATCTTTTCCTTGTGTCTTTGGTTTTCTTCTATCTCCTATACTCCAGATAGTTTGGAGAGAATCTATAGTTCTGTTATGCAATTCCTTCCTTTGATCAGGATTCTTCTATAGGATGATTGATCAAAATGTTCAGTAATGTTTTCTGAGCCGTTTTCTGCCATTGAGTTGGTTCCAACTCATAGTGACTCTATAGGACGGAGTAAAACTTCTCCATAGAGTTTTCAGGGAGTGCCTGGCAGATTCGAGCTACCAACCTTTTGGTTAGCAGACATAGCACTTGGCCACCACACCACAAGGGTTTCCTCAGAAAGTATAGTGTAAGAAATTAGATCACAGGAGGTGGGGCAAAGATGGCAGAGTAGCCAGATGATTCCTATGGTGCTTCTTACATGAAAGAGCTCCGAAAAAAATGTGTTGATTATATATGATAATCCAGGAGACCTGAGCATCAATGGCAAGGAACTGGACTGAGTGGTAGGGGGAGCGAGAGACAGTTCAGAAGCAGTGACACATTGTCAGACCTGACCCAGTAGGAACTGGCACCCTGCAGGCCAGATCAGCTGGTGTATGTGGGGTGAGGCAAGCACTGGCCTTTGGGATAAGTTTTCCACAATGGGAGAGACCAAGTGGTAGAGTGTCCTCAAGTCTCCAGACCAGTGAAAAGTGGTGCCCAATGAGTAAAAGATAAATACGTGTGTCTAAATTACGCAAAATACACCATGTTTGGGAAGAGCTCTTTTGTCTTAACCTGCCTCTTCCCCACTCTGCACTGGCAGGCAAGCTTCCGTGACTGCATGATCCCCTGGGCCAGAAGTAGAACCTACCATGTGCCCTGATCCATTCTCCTGGCCTTGGGGAGGAAGCAAATTAACAAATAAGGGGAAAAAGTAGCCCCAAAAATCTCCTAAACTGACAGACTTTTGCATAGGCACAGGTACAAGGTGTCCATAAACTTTGAATGCCTTTTGTCCTGGGCATATACCTCTGTAGGCCCATTTCAACAGCATAGACCATCAGTACATGCCTTAATCATCTAGTGCTGCTATGACTGAAATACCTCAAGTGGATGGTTTTAACAAAGAGAACTTTATTTCCTCACAGTTATGTAGGCTAAAAGTCCAGGCAGTTAGATCTAGAGGAAGGTCCTTGTCATCAACCTTCCCTTGGACAGGGAGATTCTCAAATGTAGGTACCTACACTACTGCCACCCATCTTCTGTCATTAACATTGTAGAGGGGGAATTTACCACACATGGGAATATCATACAATACCAGGAATCATGACACAGTGAGTTGCTACACACATTTTTTAGGAACACAATGCAATACATGACACTACAGCACAGTAGGGTTTATACCTGAAACCTGATGTCAGCTGTATCTACTGTGGTGGAGTGGCGTGATTGTGACACTTGACACCACTCTTCCCATTAAAGAGGGTCCCTATCTACTTACATCAGGATCCAGAGGACTTGTGGCTCTACTCACACCACTTAGCCACCTTTCTCAGGGGTCCAAGAATAAGTGTTGCTTCTCAGTCCTTATAGCCAACCGCACAGGGTGGCCATAGCCTGGCTTGAAAACTCATGTGCCTATGCACTCTAGAGAACAGGGATGCTCCTTCCTCCCAGATACTCAGGGGCAGCCATCAGCCTCCTGCCTTGCTCAGCCCTTGATCCCCTGCTATAGACAGACGCTTGTGCCTATTCCAATCACCTCTGCCCATCTGCACTGTAGGTGACATCCTGCACCATGTATTTAGTGGCTAGCTACCTAAATACCTCAGCTGAATTCATACAAGCAAAATAAATGGACTCCTGGGCTAATCATGTGGTGACAGGATGTTAGAGCTTCAAAGGTGCTAATAATCAAACTAATTCACATGAACATCCTTTTGGTTATATCAAAACAAAACAAGAAGCTAGAACACAGTAAGCAATTATAAATAAATTACATATCATAAACTATTAGTGGCTCAGAGACAACAGTCATGATTAAATCATATAAAGAGGCAGACCATGAGGGTTTCAGTAAGTGCAAAAAACAAATAACTAAGAAATCTTCTGGAGGAAGAGATATTCTTGTAATTACTGGAGGTAGAATACAAAATGTTAATACACTGAACTCATAAGGGTTCAGAGAAAATGCAGAACACACCAAGAAACACACACAAAGCAAGAGAGGAATTTAAGATCATAGAAGACCTTAACGACAAATTTAACAGACTGTAAGATCTATAGAAAAACAGCAAACAGAAATCCACAAGACTAGGAATAAAATTTCAGAATGGGACAACTCAGTAGAAAGCCATAGAAGGAGAATTGAGGCAATAGAAGTCATAATTAGTGAGACTGAAGATAAAGCACTTGACACCAAGTTATTTGTGGAAAAATGAGATAAAAGAATAAAAAAAATACACTCTAAGAATTATGAGACTCTATCAAGAGGCATAATGTATGAGTGACTGGAGGACCAGAACACAGAGAGGTGGGGGTGGGAAAGAGAAAAGAAAATACAGAGAACTGCTAAAGATTGTTGGCAGAAAACTTCTGTGATAGCATTAAAGATGAGAACATATCTATCTGAGATGCTCCTCAAAGTCCATTCAAGGCAGACCTCAAAAGCAAGTTGTAAGACATATTATAATGAGAAATTTTGGGTGATTTCATTTGTTCACGTACTCCTTTAAGATTTAGCTCTCTAATGACTAGAAGGTTGAAAAGGGAAGAGGACAAAGGAGAGAAGACCATAAAGAAGAACCCATGAGGGTAAAGAAAACCAAGAAATAAGCAGGTCACAGAACTTACGACATGGTGTGTGTGTTTGGTGGGTGGCATCAAATGTGGGAGGATGCTGAGAGCTGAGAGCTGAGAAAAGAGAGAAGTGACCCCTGGATACTTGCTCCCTGTTTTCCTCAGGCTGTTTGTCTTTCATGACAGCATCTGGAGAGGCCATAATAAAAGGGTTTTAGCTCTCAGAAAAAGATAAAATTCCTAGTTGGGACTGTTGAGGTCCTTAGAGGGACAATGATATGTCCAAGTATACACATCATTGGATTTCATTCTGTGTCACCCCTAAGCCCTGTAGCCATTCCTCTTCTATCCCCTTCTTGGCATTGTCTGTGAAATCTCTGTACCCTGGTTTCGTATCCCAGAATGGTATCTCCTCCTCATCTCACAAAACTCTCTTTCCAGGAAGTCAGCAGGTGGGCTGGAGCTGGGGAAAGCAGTGATGGGTCTGAGGTTGCTGTGAGTGAGGGAGCTGCTGGCAGGGCTGGGGTCTGAAGGTTTGGAGAAGGAAGTACCTTTTCCGCAGGCCTCAGTCCTTGGGTTCTGGATCTGCAGCTCTGCAGGAAGATGGTAATCAGGCTCTCTAACGACAAGGTGAAGATTTATAGTCTAAGCCCTGAGAGCGTTAGAACCTCCCACCATCCATATGCTTTTCATGATAAGTGTAAACAAAGCATGCATGCACTTTTCAAATATTTCCCCAAACTGAAAACACTGGACAGGGCAATGCAATGACTTGCTGTTGTACGGTCTTTCGAGCGACGATCTAGTAACCTTCTCAGAATGATTGGGTGAAACCCTATGAAAAAGGAGCTTTTGGCCCACCAAAGAGATGGACAGTGTGCCAATTCAAATAAGGTGCACACTACAACACAGCCTTTGACCTTGCAAGTTAGATCTGAGGACTTGAGAATTTGAAGACGAGGAGAGGAGACAGTGGCAAGGAGATCAAAGGACAGCAGGATGTCACAGCAACTCCGAACTCAGTGTGCTTCAAGAGGGGAGACATCAACTGCTTGCTGCTTCTGAGAGCTGGGTGCTGTGAGGGTGCACAAACGTTTATCAGATAGAGTTTATTGACAAGATTGTAGGAATGTGATGACAACCAGATGGACCTCACAGGTCTTGACTGTCCAGCTCCATTTCTTCCTTAGGCTGTTTGTCTTTCATGGCAGCATCTGGAGTAGACAGAACAAGGGGAATTTGTTTCTTGGCAAGATTTCCTGACATCTTACAGCACCTCTCCTCTTTTTAGATGGGGAGGCTGAGGCCCAGAAAAGGTCAGTGATATGGTCCAGGTCATACGATACCAGATTTATGTTCTCTTAGACCTGGGCCAGCACTAATTCCAGTCACCCCCACTACCCATCTACATTCTGTGGACTTCCCATCCCTGATGCCCAGGGTGGCCCGTCCTCTCCTCCTTGCACAAATTCTCCTTCTGGTCCTCAGTGACTGAGCTGGAGCTGGGGAGGAGAGTGGTGTGTTGGGTGGTGGAGAGGGAGCTGTGGGAAGGGTGGGAACCCGGGTTTTTTTTGAGCTCTTACCTCTCTTGCAGGCGTCTGTACTTGGGCTCTGACACTGCTGTCCCTGAAAGCAGTGGGAAATCATTCTCCATCCCAACCTAGAGCCCTCCCCTAGGGCTGCTTTCCAAGGCACCGAGGATCTAACAGTTGAAAAGATGGCGCCCTGACTCCTTTCTTCATAGAGAATTGAAGAGAAAACAATTCCATATGTTAAAAAACAAAACTTGTATTTTTTGTGCGTGTGTGTCTCAAATATGAAGTCGAAAAAGTTAAAAGAATACTTGAAAATATTTACATACATGCTCACTCTTTTTTCTTTTAATTTTGTTTTTTAGTGAAAATATACTCAGCAAAGTCCGTTCCCATTCCACAGTTCCCAAACACAATGAGCAGTGACAGTGGTCACACATCTCACGTTGTGTCCCTGTGCTCCTTAGTTCTGAGCTAGTCGTTCCACCTCCATTTCCTTAGTCTGCCTGCCTCCCAGCCTTCTTTTCTATGCTTTAAAATCATGCTTGTTCTTTTGGTTTAATGCAGATTTTTTGTTTTTAAAGTAATGCAACGATCAAATGACAAGCTTTATGCTTTGGGCTAAACTGTTACTTAAAGGTGAATTCTAGGAGTCAATTTCAGTATGGAGTTTGAAAAGCAACTCAGGGTCATAGTCCTGGGGACTCTTCCAGCCTCGATAAGTCTAGTAAGTCTGGATTCTTTAAGAATTTGAAGTTGTGCTGTACATTCTTCTTCCTTTTTTATCAGAATTTCTCTATCACATTCATAATTTAAGCTTCACTTTTAATCTCTTTCTAGAGTTCCAGAGTGTGACATGCTGAAAGAATGTTTCTAAGCTGACTTTCTTTCATCTCTTTGAGCTCCTTGGCTGTTGCCCTCAGTGCACCTTTGGTAGTCCCACGGGGAACCCACTACCTCATATGGCCACATCATCCCATTCCCTGTTCATGTCACTTACTGTGTTCCTTGACGTTGGTGTCTGATGAAGAGCAAGACGAGCAGGAAGAGGAGCAGAAGAATTACATGGGCCAACAAATCTCCCATCAGAACTTTGAGGTACTCTTGGAGACCTTGGGCATGAGCTATGTCAGAAATAAGTCAGCAATGTCCTTTTATTCAGCAGCTTCTACCTAGCTGCACATTTTGGGAACTTTAGATTATCAACTCTGTCCGTCACAACCATGCAACTTGGGATTGTCATCCCAAAACTACCCATTTTACATAATAGGCAACTGAGGTTCAGAGGATTCATTCATACCTCAAATCACCTAGCCAAGAAGTAGTAGGGTAGTGATTGGGGGTCTCTGATAGGCCTGTGTGTGTGTGTGTGCTGGTAATCTCTTTCCTTCCACCCAAGTGACACCAGGACAGATACTCGTTTGCCAAACACCAACCTTTACTCATCCCCTAGCTATCAGCTTTACTGAATCCCCCTCTCTACAGGGCCTTGAAATTGGCACAGGGCACCTGCCTGGAAGCGAGCCCTTTGTGTCTGGAAGGAGCCTGGAGATGAGGAGGAGGAGTTTATGCTGTACTGAGCACAGTGTTTGGCCAGGTCTCAGGCCCAGGACTTTCACTGTTGGGATTCCCCTGTGTCTCACAGCAGCCCTGAGAGAAGGCAGGAGTCCTGTTCTACAGGCAATGAAAGAGACACAGAGAGAGAAGGTGACTTGCCCAAGGCCCCACATCTGGGAGGTGACAGAGCTGGAATTTAAACTTGTGTGTTCTTTCCCTGCCACCACAGCTGCTTCTCGGATTGAAGATTTGTATAATTCAGTTTGTAGAAGAATGCAGAAGCCTTTGTCATTTCCCTGCTTCTCCCCTGCATGGTGTCACAGTTGGGTTGCTTCCCCTTTTCAAGATGCAACAGGGATCCCAGAGAGAAGAAGCAAGGACCTTTTCCTGGGTCACCATCTCGAGAAGTGGATGAGCCAACAAAGAACTCAACTCATCCCACCCCCATCCCCACCTCCGGAATGAAAGAGCCTCACCTCTCGGCAGGTCTGATTCTCTGTATGTGCCGTGTTGATCCTCAGATTCTCCTGGGGAGCAGAACAGGGTGAGGGTCTTCAGCTCCTTCTGCAGGCAGGATTTCCCAACTCTGTCTATTGTAACCACCCACTCCTCATCAGGCCCCAGCTTCAGAACTCTTGGGAGCCTGGAGTTACCACCCTGGTCTCTGCTCATATCTCAGCTCCCCTGGACACAAGCTGAGCTGGAGATGAGGAAAATTCTGACAGCTGGGAGGTCCAATCTGTGGTTCCTCTAGGGACTGTGGCTTCTGTTACTCACCAGCTCTCGATCTGGTCTCTGGGTGAGCAGCTACAAGAATTAGATGTGCAGAAAATTTGAGAGTTGAGGTACCTCTGACTTTTCCTTTTGGTCAGCTTTAGTACTCTACTCTACAACCTCCCTCCACCCACCAGGAACTTCTCTGGGCTTTAGGGATGACGACTGAGACTGAGGCAGGGGTGGGAGTTTCCATGTCTTTTTCTATTCCTCTGGGGGTGGATCCCCTCAGGATAACTCTCCTTCAGAGGCCTTTGCCTCCTGCCCCAGTTTGAGCTCCCCTGGGGACAGGGTCCTGAAATGATCATCAGAACCCAGAGTGGACAGGGCAGGGGTTTCTCACCTGAGACTACCAGTTCCAAGGGGTCACTGGGTTGTGACAAGAGATAGGGAGAGGTACTGCGTGAACTGTAGCACCTGTAGGTGCCCCCATGGGCTGAAGTGACAGGTCTCATGGTGAAATTGACTTGAGAGGGCCCAGTGTTGTTCTGCCAATGAAGACGCTGGGGAGGGGCAATGAAGCCCTCCTTGAATAGATGGAAGGTATCAAAGGAATCATCTGAGCAACACTGCAGGGTCACACTGTCTCCTAGAGTCGCTGAGAGGTCTGGATGAGCAGACAGTGAGGGTTTCTGATACATTCCTGAGGGAGAAGGAGACCATAGGGTAGAGGGAGCCCTCTAGTCCCCACCTCCTTTAAGCTGACCACATTGTCCTCTCCTGGAACTCTCCCTCTGTGACCTCTTGTTGGGTACCCCTCAGTTTTTCTGTGAAAGTCTCTAATCCTTATGTCTCTCATTTCCATTTTCACTCCTGTTACCTGGCTGAAAGTCACCATGTCAGCTCTGCTACAGAACCCTGTCTCCTCTGACGTCATCTCTACCAGGGGAGACCCTGGGCCCACATCTAAGCAGAGCATCTGGTTGTGTGGCTGGGCAGGGGTCCACACCTGCCACCGGACTGTACAGGGGTCATTGGAAGCTAACCACCAAGAGGTGTTTGCACACACTATAGCGCCTGTCCTACCCTCCATAAGTGTGTTTCCCACCATCTAGGGTGAAGTCGGGACTGTGCTGCCTGTCAGGGTGCTGTGGGGTAGAGGTGGGCAGAAGAGAGGTGCTCAGCCTTGGTCAGAGTAGATCTGTCAGAGCCAGCCTCCGAGTCACAGTGTGGGGTCTGGCTGGTACAGGCAGTAGTAGGGAGCCGGGTGGGGCTGAGAGGGAGGCCTTTCTGTGTATTCTGAGAGACGAGGGTGCACATCCCCACTGTCCACGAGGCTGCGCTGAGTGCACATAGGGCTCCTCACGCTGTCCTTTATGGTTCTGCCCCTTGAAGATCACTGTCACCAACTCCCCCACCACCACGAATCTCCTAGGAACATGGCCTATGTTTGTCATTTTGGAGCCCTTAGAAGGAGATGCAGTCAGGTAGAGGCTCTGTTACCTGTGACCTTGAGATCCAGAGGGTCACTAGGGTGTGACCAGACGTTGGGGGAGGACTGCGAAGAACCATAGCATCTGTAGGTGCCCCCATGGGAGGTGCTCACAGGGCCCACAGGAAAGGTGGCCTGGTGTCTCCCAGCAGAGAAGTGAGATTGCCTGCTTTGGGGAAGGTGGGGTCCTCCCTCCTGGAGCAGATGGAAAGTATCCATTTTATTGTTGGAGCTACACGAGAGTGACACATTACTTCCTGATGCCACCAGAGGGCTTGGATGGGCTGAGAGGGAAGGTTTGCTGTAGGCTCCTGAAAAAAGAGGGAGCTGAGTTAAAGGGGGACACAGTCAGCCCGCTTACTCCACGGGTGTAGTCTGTGAGCGTCCCCTTCCTTTGCGGCCACATTCCCTTCTGACACTGCAGAGTCAGGCTGTGTCCACAGAGCACCAGTGAGTCTGGCTACGCTGAGAGGAAGGGATTCCTGTGTGCTCCTGGGGTTGATGAGACTGTAGAATTAAATGGGACATAGCTGTCCACTCTGTCCATGGGAGCTGGAGAGAGTCCACACTGGTTTTCTCCTCAGGTCCCTTTCTGTGGTTCTGGACCATGGAGGACAGTGTCACTGACCACCCACCAAAACCAGGGCTCCCCTGGGCCCACAGCTTAGATTAGTTATTGTGGGGCTCTGGGAAAGGGAAGTAGCTAGCAAGACTCCCTCACCTGTAACTTGGAGATCCACAGGGTCACTGGGGTGTGACCAGATGTTGGGAGAGGACTGGGAAGAACCGTAGCATCTGTAGGTGCCCCCGTGGGAGGTGCTCACAGGACCCACAGGAAAGGCAGCCTGGTGCCTCCCGGCAGAGAAGTGAGATTTCCTGTCTTGGGGAGGGTGGGGTCCTCCCTCCTGGAGCAGATGGAAAATGTCCATTGTGTCCTCCGAGGTACACAGGAGGGACATGTTCCCTCCTGAAGCCACCAGAGGGCTTGGATGGGCTGAGAGGGAGGGTTTGCTGTAGGCTCCTGAGAGAGAAGCATGGAGCTGAGTTAAAGAGGGGTGCAGATACCCCACGTCACTCCATGGGTGCCGTCTGAGGTTCCCCTTCCCAGAAGGCCTCGATATGCTCCCTCCTGCCTGTGAAGAGGCTCTCACAGTGAAGCGGGGTAATGAGTCCTCCCTCTTACCTGCTATCACAAGGAGCAGTGGGTCACTTAGCTCTGACCAGCCACTCCCGCTGTAATAGGCACACTGGAACTTCCCTGTACTACGTATGTCCGTGGATTTGATGGAGAAACGGACTGTTTCCATGGTGTTCCACTGTTCCCACTTGTGCTGGTATTGAGGGGCTCCGTCTTCAACCAGAGTGTAGGAATCAGCCTGTGGAGACCCCTGACAGAAGATAGTCACTGAGTTCCCCTCAGTGATGATGGGGCCTGGAGTAGCCCGGATGGAGGGTTTCTGAAGAGTCCCTGGAAAGGAATGAGACCTGGAGTTCCAAGTGGCTCCTCTCCCCTCAACGTCCCCAGCTTCTGCGATGAAGTTCTTCTCACACTGGTCTCTCCACCAGCTCAGACCCTCTGTGGTTCCCCAACAGAGGCATTCTCTGTGGTGACCAGAGGTTGGGGTTGAGAGGTATGGGGAAGACTCACCTGTCTGTGTCTGGTTTGGCTGGCCTCCACACAGCCCTGGGAGAGAGGTCACCATGAGAAGATTGCCCTTCTGCCCCCACACAGAAGCATTGTGGATGTTCTGGGCCCCTGAGTACTGGTCTCAGACTTGGTCTGGGTACATTGTCCTCCCAAAAGGCTCAGCTTCCCCTTGAACCTCCTGAGTCCCTGGGGTCTCCCAAGGGACAAGGCCCTGTGTGTGAGGAGGAGGGTCCCCATGTCTCCAGGCTTACCAACACACAGAAGGGCTGTGACAGTCAGGGCTGTGGCACTCCTTTGCATGGTTCCCATTGCTGTAGACAAATTACAATGACAACAGAGCCCAGCAGGACAGGTATGCACAGTGTGTGACAAATCTTTAGCCCTATATTAAGTGTCACACGGTTTTATCATCAGCGGCCTCACAAGAAGGGGAAAAGCAGCTCTCTGGTCTGTCTCTGCTCTTTCCAAATGTTGAGACTCAGGGCACAGCAGGCTCTCTGGAAACCTCTTAGAGCAAATGTGAGTTCTCATCCTGAGTCTGCCTTTTGAAGAGGTTGGATGAACTAGAACAAGTCACTTCCCTTTGTTGAGAAGGCAGAAATGCCAATCTTCTTTCTTCCTTTCATCAGCCAGCCAATCAACAAGGGTTTATGGAGCATTTAACAGGCCAGTCACAGAGGCAGGCTCTGGAGATTCACTGAGGAGGCACACGGATTCCTTTCCCAATTTATAGAGCTCTGATGAACACAAGAGAGACAGCAAAATATTTTGACAGTGGATCATTTAGTTGCGCTCCTGCCAAGTTGTAGAAAGGAGCAAAGCGAGGGGCCAAGGGACTAAGAGGTAGACATCAAGTAACGTGGGTCATGAGAGAGGAAGACGTGGAGGGGGAGAGATGAAGGTGATGCCGCTGTGAATTAGCACCGAGAGAGGGGAGGGGGGAGCATCCTTCCTCAGAAACAGCTTGGGCTGCTTCAAGAACCTAGAACAATTGGGGGACACTGGGTCCTGGTCCCAGGTTTTGTGCACTATGCAGGTATTTTGGATTTTATCTCTAAAGCAATGAGAAGTTTTAAGGAAAGGACAAAATGGATGGAATTCTGTTTTAGGAAGAGACCCACTATGCAGAGTAGAATGTAGGAGAGTTCTATCAATAACAAGCAATAATAAAACTCCAACATTCCCTTAAATCTGGGGTGAAGTACTAGTCGGCATTGTACATCACTTATGTGAATTTCTTATGCAACCTTTACATACAGTTTATCACAGAAAGAATGTACAGTTGAGTGTAATGACTTAGGAACACATCTTGGTCTTTATCTTAGCTTGGGAGGTTGGGAGGAAGTTTGCTTTGTTCTGGATGGCTGAAGGAGCAGCCCATGAAAAGGCACAAAGTGTAAAATAGTTCAGTGTTCCTGTGTGTGCTTGTGTATGTGTGTGTATTTACTTCACTGCTGATTACTTTGTTTGAGAAGGGGCCCTCACTGGGCAGTGGTTCAGTGTTGGCTGTTAAACAAAAGATCAAAAGTTCGAATCCATCAGCCACTCCCTGGAAACCCACTGGGGCAGTCCTACCCTGTCCTACAGGGGCACCGTGAGATGCAATTGACAGATGGAAACAGGCCTTTAATTGGGAGGGAGGAGCTCTATCTGCTGGGACCAGAGAGTGTTATTTCGGACCTGATTATGAACAACTTCAAATGTCAGGAGGCGGTGCTTGGATCTTATTTCAAGAAAGACGGGAACTTGTGGAAGAATTCAACCAGGAAGGGGAAGAGCTTTATAGGATTGTTAGACAAACTGTGTGCAGAGTCAGGAACAGGGGGAGATTAAGGACTGTGAGGCTGATCTCTTCCGTGAAGAACTCCTCCTTTGCCACGAGGCCAGAAGAACTGGAGGATGCCTGCTTATCATTACTGAATGTTTTGATCAAAGATTCCATGAAAGCTTCCTTGCCAAAAGAGGGGAAATAGAAATCAGAATTTCAAATTCGCATGCATTCTAGACTTTTTGGGGTCCTGGAGGTTGTATGTACCCGTGAGACTTTTGCCTTGAGATAACCTTTGAACCTGTAACCAAAGATATCCCTTGAATTCATCTTGAAATGAACAACAGTCAACTAGGATAAAAGACCAGCACTGAACATTAAGCTCTTTTAAGAACTCTCTGTGCGGGATTAAATTGAGAACTGCAATGGAAAACATTGGACAGGAACGTTAGGAGGAAGTGAGTTTCTATTACTGTGAGAGGAACAACTCAGGAAAGGGGAATGAGAATAGTTGTGCAACTTGAAGAATGTAATCAATGTCACTAAACTGTACATGTACAACCAAAACCAACCTGCTGCTGCTGAGTTGCTTCCCACTCACACTGACCCTGTAGATCAGAGTAGAACCACTCCACAGAGTTTCCATGGAGTGCCTGGTGGACTTGAATTGCTCACCTTTTTGGTTAACAGATATAGCACTTAGCCACTATGCCAACAGGGTTTTCATTTATACACGCAGATACTGTTGAATTGGTATATGCTTTCCTGGGTACATTCTCAACAGCAACAACAAAATAAATAAAATTTAGAAGAAAAAATGCAGGAGCTCTCTGCAAGCGCAGTGAGAAGAATGTACTGGAGTAGGGAGTGGGGAAACTGAGAAAGGAGGAGCAGGAAGGAGGCTTGGTGATGGTTCAGACAAGATGTCTTCGTCTTCAGCTGAGCATAGAATGTGAAGACTCAGGGACATCGCTTAGAAAGTTTAGGGGCAGAACTATTTAGATCTGGTGGTTGAGTGTGAAGTGGAATTGACTTAAGAATTGTGGACTATCTCACTGCCTTCCTTAATTGGCTGTAGAAGGCAGTGAGATCATTCCCGAGTGGATGACCCTAGGCAGAGAAGAAGGCATGGGGAGATGTTTATAAGATTGTTCATTGCCCTGGGATTACTGCCTTCCCTATATATATATACAATAACTTCTTGCTCTTCATCACACTCCTTCAAAACCTCTGAATTATTTCTTCCTCATCAGTTTTTCTCTCTTTCTTATGAAGAACTGTCCATTTTACACTGTTCTTTCCCCCACCCCCCACCCCAGAACTCCATAAGAGCACTAGTTGGAGACAAATTCAGAGGCATTAACTGAAAATGTGACTGTCATATTCATTATTAATCTTGAGCACGTGACTGTTCTTTCTTAAGTCTTATTCTCCTTCTAGTAAGAGGATAATGACTTCTCCACTGGCCTATTGCTAAGAGAATCTTCTGTACCCCTCACTGATGAGTGGCTTCTTAGGTCTTAAAAGCTTGCAAGCTGCCATCTGAGGTATACCACATGGCACACCAAACAACTAGCAATAGGCTAGTTGTGTCAATTGGCCTCGATGTCCCCTGAGAGCATGGTCCCCAGACCCCCACCCATGCTACTCTATTGTTGCAATATTGGGTTAAGATTAGAAGAGTTTTCAGTTTATGTTGAAGTCCATTTAAGTTGACCTTCTTTCTACAGTGTGCTGTCGCTGGTTTCACCCAACCAAACTTCTATCAGCTATCTCTCCCTACCTCTCTCTCCCTTCCCTCCCTTGCAGTTGTAGAAGAATCTTTTCTTCTGTACACAAATCTATTTTTAAGTCCTTATAGTAGGGCTCTGGTACAATACTTGTACTTTTGCCATTGACTGATTTCACTCAGCACGTCTTCCAATTGAAACCAGGTTATGAGATGCTTCCTAAAATCATCATTGTTCTTTATCATTGCACAGTGTTCCATTCAACATATGTACCATAGTTTGTTTATACACTCATCTGTTGTTTGGTATCTAGGTTGACTCCATCTTTTAGCTATTGTGGACTGTGCTGCAATAAACATGTGTGCATGTATGTGTTTGTGTGACTGCCCTTGATTCTGTAGGATATATTTCAAGCAGTGGGATTAGTGGGTCAAATGGTATATCTATATCCAGCTTTTTAGGTAAGAGCCAGATTGATTTCCAGAGGTTGTATCATTTTGCAGTCCCACCGGCAGTGTAGGAGAGTTCCAATCTCCCCATAGCCTCTCCTGGATTTCTTGTTTGGTGTTTTTTGGATCATGACTAACCTTGTTGGGGTCAGATGGTACCTCATTGTAGTTTTGATTTGGATTTCTCTGATAGCTAATTATCATGAACATTTCTTCATGTGTCTTTTGGCTGCCTGGATTTTCTCTTTCATGAAGTGTCTGTCTACCTCCTTTGCCTATCGCTTTGTTGGGTTATTTACCTTCTTCTTGTGATATTTTGCAGTACCTTGTAGATTATGGAGATCAGACTTCAGTCCAACATATTTTTTCCCATTCTGTAGGTGATCTTTTAATTCTTGTAATCAAGTCTTTGAATGAGCAAAAGTGTTAGATTCTTAGTAGTTCTCATTTATCTGTTTTCTGTTGCTCATGGTTTGTTAATCACATTTTGAAGTCTGTTTAAGTTGTGTATTCAAAGTTCCACTGTTGACCCTTTTTTTGTCTTGTGTGATCATTATCATTTTTGATTTGGTATTTAGGTCTTTTATCCAGTTTGAGTTACTTTTTTGTGTAAGGTGTGAGATATGGGTCTTGTTTGCATATAGATATCCAGTTTTGCCAGCACCATTTGTTAAACAGACTGTTTTCACCCCAGTTTATGGTTGTAGGGGTTTTGTTGAATATCAACTGTTCATAAGAGGATGGAGGCATCTCTGGGTTCTCAACTGTTCTACTGGTCTGTACGTCTCTTTTTGTACCAGTACCAGGCTGTTTTGACTACTGTGGCAGTGTAATAGTTTCTAAGGTTGGGTAGTGTGAGGGTTTCCACTGTGTTCCTCTTCTTCAGTAGTGTTTTGCTTATTTGGGGTTTCTTTCCTTTCCAGACAAAGTTGGTGATTTGCTTCTCTAACTCACTAAAAAAATGTCACTGGAATTTGTATTGGGATTGCATCACATATGTAGATTGCTTTGAGTAAAATAGACATTTTCACAATGTTAAATCTTCCTATCCATGAGCAAGGTAGATTTCTCTGTTTAGGTGAGTTTCTCTTGGTTTCTTGTAGTAAGGTTTTGTAGTTCTCTTTGTATAGGTCTCTTATCTCTCTAGTTAGATTTATTCCTAGGTATTTTATTGGGGGCTATAGTAAATGGTATTGATTTAGTGATTTCTTCTTTGATGATCTCTTTGTCGGTGTAAAGGAGTCCTAGTGATTTACTTATGTTTATCTTGTATCCTGATACTGCTGAATTCTTCTGTTAGTTTGAGTGTTTTGTTTATGGATCTGACTCGACAGCACTTGGCTTGGCTTTAGAATTCTCTGCATACGCAATCATATCATCTGCAAATGGGGAGATTTTTACTTCTTCTTTGCCGATGCAGATGCCTTTTATTTCCTTATCTTGTCTAATTGCTCTGGCCAGAACTTCTAGTACAATGTTGAATAGAAGTGGTGAGAGTGCACATCCTTGTCTAGTTCCCTTTTTCAAGGGTCTCTCTCCATTCAGGATGATGTAGGAGGTTGGCTTTGCATAGATGCCCCTTATTGTGTTGAGGAACTCTCTTTCTATTCCTATTTTGCTGAGACTTTTTAGCATGCATGGGTGTTGGACTTTGTCCTATGCCTTTTCTGTATCAATTTACAAAATTAGGTGATTTTTATCTTTTGAATCTAGGTTCATGAATGATATTGGTCCGTAGTTCTCCTTTTTGTTGGAGCTTTCCCTGTGTTTGATATCACGGTTATGCTGCCTTCATCGAATGAATTTGGGAGTATTCCATTCCTTTCTGAGCTGTGAAATAGTCTCAGTAGTATTGGAGTTAACTTTTCTCTAAAAGTTTGGTAGAATTCTCCAGTGAAGTCGTCTGGACTGGGACTTTATTTGGTTGGTAAATTTTGGTTTTTCAATGTCTTCTTTTGTGATGGATTTATTAAGTTGTTCTGTTTCTTCTTGTGATAATTTTGGTGGGGATATGAATCTAGAAGTTTGTACATTTCCTGTAGGTTTTCAAATCTGTTAGAGTATAGTCTTTCATAGTACTCTGATAGTTTTGATTTCACGTGGGTTTGTTGTAACATCTCCATCTCATCTCTTATTCAGGTTATTTGTTTCCTCTCTTGTTTTTGTTTTGTAAATGTAGCCAGTGGTTTATCAATTTTTGTTGATCTTTACAAGAAAGCAGCTTTTGGTTTTGTTAATTTTTGCAATGGTTCTTCTCTAATTCGTTTAGTTCTGCTCTGATCTTTATGATCTCTTTTCTTCTGGTGACTGATGGGTTCCTCTGTAGCTCTCTTTTACTTGTTCAAGCTATAGGTTTAATTCTTTGGTTTAGGTCCTTTCTTCCATCCAGATGTGTGCATTTAAGACATAAATTGACCTCTGAGCACTGCTTTTGCTGTATTCCGTGGGTTCTGGCATGATGTGTTTTCATTCTCATTGGATTCTGTAAATTTCTTTATCTTGTCCTTGATTTCTTCTATAAGTCATAGCTTTTCGAGCAAAGTGTTGTTCAGTTTCCATGAACTCAAATTTCTATGTTTTTCCTGCCATTGATTTTGACTTTTATGGTTTTTATGGTGTAAGAAGATGCAATAATTCAATGGTTTGGATTTTATTGAGATTTGCTGTGTGTCCTAATATGTGGTCTATTTTGGAAAATATTCCATGTGCATTGGAGAAGAAGGTGTACCTATTTGTTAACGGATCAAAAGTTCTGTATATGTCAATGAGGTCTGGTTGTTTAATTGCCACAGTAAGATAGCCTGTGTCTTTCTTGAGCTTTTTTCTGGATGATCTATTACCGAAAGTGGAATGTTGAAGTTTCCAACTATTATTATAGAGTGATTTATCTCATTTTTCAGTGTAGTCAGTATTTGTTCAATGTATTTAGATGGTCTTTATTGGGTGCATAAATATCTAACATTGTTGAGTACTGCTTGTGTATTGAACCTTTCAGCAATAGTGATCACCCTTGTCCATGATGGTGGGTTTTACATTAAAGTCTATTTTGTCTGAGAATAGTATTGCTACTCTTGCTCTTCTTTGTATGCCATTGGCTTGGTACATGTTTTTCCACTCTTTGATTTTCAGGTTTGTTCATATCTTTGAGTCTAAGGTGTGTTTCTTGTAAGCAACATCTAGACGGGTCATATCTTTTGATCCAGGATATCTTTCGTTGTCTCTTTTTTGGAAGGTTTGGTCTGCTTACACTCAGTGTAACAGCAAAATTACAGAATTAGACAGTTCAATCCAAAATTCTTTCCTCTTTATGGGTTGACTTTTCATCTTTTCAGTGTTGCTTTTGTGTTTGTTGAGACTCCTGTATTACATTTTTTTTGTTTTGGCGTGTTGGGTTGTTTTTGTGATTTGTGGCTACCCCTATGATCCTCCTTAATATTCTAAGTTTAAACCCAATTTTAACTTCTGCATATCTTTTTAACTTCCTCTCCATCTGAAAGGAATATAACTACTATAGTATATCCCTCTTTTTAGTATGATAGTGTCATAGTATCTGTTATATGATCTCTGACTCACTTCTTTTAATATTATAGCTTTGATTGAGTTTTGTGACTTTCCTAACTGAGTAGGTTTCTGGATGCTGTGTCCTGCATTGCTTCCTTAGATATACACTTAATAGTTTTGTTTTTCTAATCAAAGAGCTTCTTTCAGTATTTCTTGTAGTTTGGGTTTGGTTTTTACAAAATCTCTACACTTCTGTTTATGTGAGAATGTCTTAATTTCATCTTCGTATTTTAGAGACTATTTTGCAGGATATATAATTCTTGGTTGGAAGTTTTTCTCCTTCAAGGCTTTAAATGTGTCCTCCTGCTGCCTCCTTGCTGATATTTTTCTGCTGAGAAGTCCGATGAAAGTCTATAGGGTTTTTCTCTCCATGTTAGCTTTGCTTTCAGCCTTGTTGCCTTTGAGAACATCTGTTTAGTTTCATTTTATTAAGCTTTATTGTAACATGTCTTGGTGTCTTTCTTTTGGAGCTTAGTTTTTGCGGGGCTTGATACGTATCTTGGATATCTGTGTTCTCTTCTGTCATAATTTCAGGTAAGTTTTCTGTAAGTGACTCAATAACAATACTCTCTGTGTTTTCACCTATCCCTCCTTGTTCAGGAACTCTAATTAATCATAGATTATTCCTCTTAATAGAGTCCCACATGTTTCTTAATGCTTCTTCATTTTTCTTATTTCTTTTCTCTGATTTCTCCTCATAACTGCTGGTGTCAGTTGTTCTATCCTCAAGGCCACTAAGTCTGACTTATACCTCCACAGTTCTGCTCTTTTGGCTCTGGATTAAATTGTCTAATTCTGTAATTTTGTTATTGATCTGCTGGATTTCTAATCATTGATGTTCCATCAGTTTGAATAGTTTACTTAATTTTTCATTTTTTTGTGCTGCATTTTGTTTAATCTCTAGGTGGACTGTATGCATAATTCTTTTTTACTTAACCTCTGATGGTTTCAGAAGGCCTCTTCATCTGGGAAGATTTTGATTCTTTATTTTGGGAGTTTTCCAAAGCCATGATGGACTGCGTCTTTAAATGGTTAGCTACGGGTTATTGTCTTCACACCATCCAGGAGCTGTTTGGTTTCTCCTCAGTAGGAGCTGAGATGTACTTCTAAGAGAGGAATTGGTTGCCAGTCACCTCTGTGTACTCTAGTGACTGGCCCCAGGTGGATTCTCTGGGGTGGCAGGCTCTGCCTCCTGGCTGGCAAGGACAGTGCCCTATTTATGGAGTCACTGGGGGGCTGTCAGCTGATGCTGTGGTATGGATCAGTGAAGGGTAGAGGAGGTGCTGCTGGGCCACTAAGCAGTCAGTCCTCCAGGTTGTCTTATTTTAAAAAGATAGCTTACTAGAGTGAGTGGAGAGGAGGGGAAAGAAGGCTGTTGGGAGGACGAGACATGTATGGAGCATAGAGAATAATGTGCTGTCACCGGACAGGGAGAGCAGTGGAAGCTGCATATAGGTGGGCATGTAAATTTATACTGGAATGTACATTTTCACTCAGTTATATTAAATAAAAAAAGATATCTTACTGTAAGAGAGGAGTGGTCCAACAACTGCCAAAATCAGTCAGGCCCTCAGGTGTGGCAGGCCCTGTTTTCCAGCTGACAATGAAAGCACCTGATAGACCATCCCCAGGTACTATGAGATGACTCAAAGTAGGAAGGGTTACGGCCTCTTAGCAATCCTCTTCCAGGCCCCACCCATACTCTAGGTACCACCATTCTAAACACAACTTTTCTGCTGAAGGAACACTTTCCAGATAGGGGCTGCCGCTCCACTTGAGAATTAGCCCCAGCTAAGACCTCCAGGTGGGTAACTCCACCTCCCAGCTGACCAAGTTGGAGTCCCACCTGTGCTGCCCTTCCTACTGTGAAACAGCACAAGCTATGGTGCAGCTCAGACAAGAGATGGTGGAGAGGCAGTGATGTCCTGAGTCAGAAGCCGGGCTCTCAATATGTGGCTATCCCAAGTACAGTCTCTCTGCTGCACCATAGGCTGTTACTTCAACACTGCAGTTCAGTATATTAGATGGCTCATGCCAAGTCACCACCTACTGAATAACAAAGAAGGTGTCCGTACCTGTAGCCCTCCCAAATGGTGATTCAGCAGAAGCAGGACTCAGCATGCCACTACTTCATCTTTGAGAGAGGTAGTGACTCTGTTACTGGTGCCTAGTCTAATCTGACAACTCTATGCCAGATCGTACGGATCCCTGGATATCCATGCTGGTTCATTCAATTACCGTTCCAGGCCTTTGTTCTTAGAGGGGGACATGTGTCTAGTATGCCATGTGGTTCCATTAGAACACTGACTGCGTTATTCTAGGTAAAGGAAACAGACGTAAGATGTTGTATATTGTATGGTTCCACTTATATGAACTATCCATAGCAGACAATTCTACAGACAGAGTAAGCAGACTAGTGGTTGCCAGAGGCTCAGGGGAGGGAAAAATAGATAGTGACTGCTTAGTGGTTTGGGGTACCCATCGGAATTACCAAAATATTTTGGATGTAGATGCAGGTGATGATTGCTCAACACTGGGAATGCACTAAGTGCTACTGAACTGTGTACTTTAAAAAGGTGAGTTTTGCCTCAATGGAAAAAATAAACACTATAACCAGCTTTTTTGACACATCCTGCATTATGAATCCTCTGATGTGTCTATCAGTTTGTCATATCCTTTGTGGGAAATGTCGTGTTGCTCTGATGCTAGAAGTTATGCCACTGGTATTTAGATAGAAGCAGGGCCACCTTTGAGGAACAGGTTTCAGCTGATCTTCCAGAGAAGACAGACTAGGATGAAGGAAATACCAGTCTATTTCTGAAAAGAATTAGCCAGTGAAAACCTAATGAAGAATAGCAGAACACTGAGATTAGTGCTGGAAGATGAGCTGCCCAAGTTGGAAGGCACCCAAAAGATGATTGGGGAAGAGCTGTCTCCTTCAAGTAGAGTTGACCTTAGTTGACCTTAATGACATGGATAGGGTGAAGCTTTCAGAACCTTCCTTTAGTGATATGACAGGACTGTTATTATTGTCCCCAGTAACAACCACCTAATCCCACGTTGTTCCAGAATAGGGTTATAAACTTCACCCCCTGTTTCTGGAGTCATCAGGTCTATTGTGAACATTTCTGTCTCACTTTGTGTATGTTTGGAGACAAATAAGGTTATGAGTAGATGGACTTGTTAGGAAAAATAAAAACCACTTGTCTCACAAAATGAGTTCCGCGAGACTTTGAATTGCCCAAGGCAAGTGGAATGTGTATCCTGATGGGGCACACAAGGACAGAAGTCCAGTAGGGGTGGCAGAAATCCTAGCATTAGGATAAATTAAGTAATGTGTAGTCTAAGATTCATTACAAGTAGAGGCAAGTTGAAAATCTCAAAAAGCCTGATGATTATTTAACCCTGGGTGATATGAGTTTATTTCCCATTCTGTCTTCACAGTATTGTTGTAAAGTCCTGATGATAGAAGACAACGTACAGTGAAAGGGTGTTGTACAAGGTATGCCCTATAGGGGCCTTTGGGACATCATGCATCAAAGTACAGTGAAAAATAGTTCTTCTGTAATCAAAAACAGGGACTGTCATAGGGCTTAATGAGGCTCCTGATTGATACAAGCGGTGACATACCCAATCAAAAAGAAAACCCAAACCTAACCCCAGGCCGTCAAGTTGATTCTGACTCATAGCGGCTCTATAGGTCAGAGTAGAATGGTCACGTGGAGTTTCCAAGAAGGGACTGGTGAATTTGAACTGCCAACCTTTTGGTTAGCAGATGTAGCACTTAACCCACTATGCCACCAGCGTGTCCATATACTCAACAGTTACTAAAATTTCCTCTTATTGTTATGGCCTGAGACATGATAACTAGGCCATTCAACAACCAGTCCCGTCCATTTGGAAGATGGGCTGGCTGTTAGTGTCTTATAGCAACTACTTGCACACTTCCCCAACTCTACTAACTTCAATGTCTTCTGGGGTTCCCTTTTTAAACTAGATACAATAATAAATCCCTGTATCAATGGGGCCACATTGTAGACCATTGCAGAGAAATCCCAATACTCTCACTTTCTTATGTCAGCCATTGGGAAAATCCTGGGATATTCTCTTTTAGCCTCCCAGAAAATGGATTGTTCTTTTTCTAGAAATTTCTGGATCCATTGATAGGAACTACCGGGGTCAGAGAGGACACTATATCAGGGTACTTCTCACTTGTAAAGACAAGATTCCTCTGGATTGAAGAATTGTAGGAAATCAGCTTGATTCCTTGGAGGCAACATGATACCACACCTCAAATACAAAAAAGAGAGTTAAAATCATCATTTTGAAGTTTTTGTAAACTTACGCTTTAGGCCTTGAAAGGAAGTGGAAGTACATGAGGACTCCTCAGCTTCTTCACTTCATATTTCTTCCAATGGGGCCACCTTCATTTTTGTGTGATGTACCCAGGGTGTCACTCCTGCCAGCTTTGAGGATGAATAAATGGTCAGAAGGACTTTGAATGGTCCTTCCATTTGGGGCCAGCTAGTGTTCTGGATGTTGGTTTCTCCAAGCTTTTAACAGGATCTGATCTCCCGGCTGGAACCTGTGGAGGGTTAGCTCAGAGAGGAAGGACAGACAAGAGGAAGCATATTAATTAATGATGTCAATGACAGATCCCAAAGTGTGGACCCAGTATCTTTTCTCCACCACTGACATTACAGAGGGGGGGATGTTGAGGTTTTTTTTGGAACGGTCTTCCATATGTTAATTCATCAAGGCTTAACTTAAGGCTGCTTCCAGGGGCAGACTGGATTCTAAGCAGGGCAGTGGGTAAGACTTGTATCACGGTGGAACTTGTTTCATGGAAGAATTTTGTTAGGGTCTCTTTAAGTTGTCTGTTCTGTTGACTGTGGCCTCCAGATGGATGTCGTTTCCAGTGTATGTCTAAGGCTGATTTCTTGAACTATTTGTGCCACAAAGTCTCCCTTGTTGTCACTTTGGATTGAAAGTGGCAGACTAAATCAAGGAATGATTTCTTTAAGGAACACTTTGGTCACCTCTTGGGCTTGCTCAGTTGGACAAGGGAAAGCCTTTATCCATCCTGAGTCAGTATCTACAAAGGCTAAGAAAGACCTGTAGTTTCCGTGTGTCTGGAGCATCTCTGTGAAATCTGCTTGGGAATGCCCCCATCTCCTTCTGTTCCCTTGTTCTATTGGGTGTGGCCTGGTCTTTGGATTATTCTTTTCACGTACATGACATCTCTTGGTGACTTCTTGTAAAGCCCTGAGAAGATTTGCTCCTGCAACCATCTGTTGAATCCACTAGAGACTGGTGTCTCTCCCATAATGGGTTCCATCACGTAAGGCTGATGCTACACCACATACGGGCTTCCCCTCGGGGGGAAAGGACATTGGTACCTTCCCCTCGGGGCTTCCTAGCCAGTCAGAATAGGGTACTGGATCAAAACTCTGTTCTTTGACTCTTTCAAAATCCCAGGTAGTGCAGGTTGGTATTCTAGGTGATTCTAGGTGAAGGATAAAGTCAGTTCTTTGCTGACCTTATCCCCTTGCACGGCAGTGCTTTTTGCCTCCATTTCCCCTTTGTGATTTCCCAGGGTTTCAGGCAGTTGCCTCTTTTTGATGCCCAGGACAGCACAGCACTGCCACCTAGAGGAGGTCACTGACTGCGTCCGAAAGTTCAAGGATGGTAACGTATTTCCTTACTGGCAAGAGCCGAAAGTGCCTTCTCTTTCCACAAAGTCCCATGCGAGTGGAGGACGAGATGAGCACACCTGCTGTCAGTATACACGTTTATAAGTTTCTCAGCCCCCAGCCGCTACGTTCCCCCGAGAATTACGTGCTCAGCCTTCTGTGCAGAAGTCCCAAGAGGGAAGGGAGTGTCCTCCAGAATCTCAGTGTGGGTTACCACCGCATAGTTTGCCCTCCGAGGACCCTCACGTAACAAGCTGCTGCCATCTGTATACATTTCGACCTCTCAGTTACTCAGGCGTACGTCTGAGAGGTCTGGTTGGCTAGAATGAACTTCTTCAGTTATCTCTAGGCAGTCATGTACAGGGATGCCTTCTGAAACAGGGAACACAGTGGCAGGAATTAGGGAGGTTATAGCCTTTAAAATCACATTTGGGTTGTCTAGCAAGATCGTCTGGTACTGACCCACCCAGCCTGCCATGCGCCAGAAACCCCCCTCTTGTTCCAACAGGGACAATACCTTGAGTGGTTTGTTCACTGTTACATTTTGTCTAAGAGTGAAGTCCTTTACTTCTTACAGCAGGTCACAGGCTGTGGCCATTGCTTGGAGGCAGCGGGCTATCCTCTGTTTGGAAAAAGAAGCTACAGTCATCCGGCAAGCAAGTCTCAGAGTAGGAGTTAATACTCCAGTGCCAATTCTTTGCCTTCCATGTACAAATAATTTGAACGGCTTCTGGAGGTTGGCTCTGGATGTCATTAATATGTGATTAATCTTTTCAGAAGCCTGTTGACACGCTTTTGTCCATAGCAATGGCTCTTTTTCTACCCCTTTAAGAGCCTCATGTAGAGATTTTCCCATGAGTCCAAACGCCAGTATCCAAATTCATCTGAACCCAGCCACTCCAGAAGACCTTTCAGCTGTTGCTTAGAAGGTGAGGATGTTGTTTGCACTGTAGCCTCCATTCGATTTTGAAGGCAGTCCTACTATCTCAGAGATTTGAAATGCCAGAGATTTTACCTGTTTTGATATCTGGAACTTTTTCTTAGATAGTAGCCACACTTTGCCAAGTGATTTAAAACTGAAATAGTGTTCCAATCAGAGTCCACCTTAGTGTCACTTGCCATGAGGATATCATCCACGTATTGTAGGGCAAGCCCCTTTTCAGTCTCAGTGTTACGAGGTCCTTGGCCAGCGCTTCTCCAAAAATGGTGAGGGAGTTTTCAACTCCTTGAACCCAAACCTGCCCTGTAAGGTGTCCCCTAGTTCCTGCTTTAATGCCAATCCATTCAAAAGCAGAATAAAGGCTGTGACTCAGGGTATAGAGGAATGCAAAAGAAAGTGTCTTCTAGGTCCAGCAGTGAAAACCAGGCACATTGACTAGTACGGTAACCAGTATGGTATTTGGGTTTGGCGTTACTGGCTGGATGTCTTCTAACATTAGAATGAGTATTTGCAAATCCTGAACATATCAATATTCTTTGGTCACTGGTTTCAACACTGGCAGGATGAGAGTGTTACATGGGGACTGACAAAACTTTAAAAGTCCTATCTGTGTACACCAGTGCACTAAGGGTGCAATTCCCTTCAGAACGTCCTTTTGGAGGGGATGCTGCCTCTGGTTTACAGTGTGTGCCCTTGGTTTCAAGGCCATTTTTACTGGAGCAGCTGATTTGACTCTTTCAGGTGTTTCTGATATACACACCTCTGGATCTACTTTCAGTAGAATGTGAGGAAGGAAACCACTAGCTGACACTCATGCAAGATTGCTGCTTGAACTGCACATGTCTCAGGTGAAATCTGGACTAGTATGCAAGAGGCTCTGAAAGTGACCTGGGCCCCAGCTTTGACAGGCGATCCATTCCTAAGTGGGTAACAGGGCACTTGGCATGTAAATGAATTCATGTTATAGCATCTCTTTCCTGACTTCACAATTCACTGGTTGGAAGCAGTGACGGAGGGCAGCATCCCAGGGATTCCCACACTGGTATAGCATGTGGACTAAGAGGAGACTTGCCCATGTTCAAGATAAAGAAAGTTGCTCTTGTGTCTATGGTGAAGGCAACAGGACACCCTTCCACCTTTAAAGTTACCCGTGGCTTTCAGTGGCAGAGAGTCAGCGAAGGTCTTAACCCTGGGCCCCGTCACTCTGGATCATCTACAAGCGGGGGCCCCTCCCGATAAGCTTGTCAAGTGGCAGACTGTGGTTGGTCCTTTGCAGCCTCAGGACTTTCTCATTTCCAGTGTCCACTCTTTTTACAGTAAACATACTGATATGATCCCATGCTTGGCCTTATTCTGCATCCTGGAACTTTCTCTTGGCCTCCTGCCTCTTTTCTGAGTCTGAGGGGGCATGGGGCAGCATTCAGCAGGGCCACTTTTTGTTTCGTATTTTGTTCTGCTTTTTGGCCTCTGCCGCTATGAACCTTGGAGGCAATTTCAAGCAGCTGTCTTACAGGACTTACCAGGCCACCCTCCAAATTTTGTAGCTTTTTTCTGAATATCAGGGGCACTCTGAGAGATGTGAGTTATATTTAATAGCCTAGAATTATTAGGATCTTCTGGGTTTATGTCAGTGTACTGACAGAACGCCTCCGTCACCCTTTGAAGGAAGGCAGGTAGAGGAATCTTCTTTTTCTCCCCAAAAGTCTTCTCTAACATTTTACAGGCTTCTAGGTTTGGAAGCCTCATTTCTTAATCCAACGATTAAACAATCTTGATGTGGCTGGAGCCTGTTTTTTTTCTTTCCCAACTTGGGTCCTAAACGTCTATTTCTGGGGCGGGGCTCCATCGATGGGATTGAGGTCATGTAACCTATCAGCCTTTTTCCAGGCTTTCTTCTGTAGTTAACAAAGTGGTGAGAAGGGTCTGTACGTCTGCCCGGGTAGGGTGATGGGTACATAAAATGGAAAGGAAGAGATCAACCATGCGATTCAGATCACTCCAGCTGGGGGTGAGGGTGGGGCAAGAATTGTGGCTCTTCCAGTTGTACAAATCAGAATACATTAACATTCATCCGTATGGCTGCCCTGCCTGGAATTCTGGGGTGCCCTCACCAAAAACAGTACCCTGGTGGGTATGGGAAGGGAAGACCATACCTAAGCTCAGCCTGCACCGCCTGCTCCTCCTGTCTTTTTCCTCCTCAACCTCTGGTGACCTAGTTGTGCTAGAGTCAGGCTCAGCCACTTCAGGAAGGGGCCTTGCCCTCCTTCTTCAGTTGGAGTGTCTAGCTGAAGCAGTGTCTCCTTGGTACTAAGGAGAGGGAGTCTAGGGAGCCACCTTCAGAAAGGGGGGCACGATTTGAGGAGTCAAGAAGTACCTTGGCCTTCTGCTTCCCCATTTTTCTCCATTTTCCTTCACTATTCCTTGAGAAAGGACACCCTTTCACTCACCCTTGTTTTCCAGCATCTGCCAAAGTCACGGTGACCGTAATCTTGCTTCATTTTGAGTGTTATTAGTCTGCTTTTTGGAAAAAGAAATGACTTTTTTTTTTTATTGTGATTATGTGAAAGTTTACAATCCAAGTCAGTTTTCCCTATAAAACCCCAAGTACCCACCTCTCTGCAACTCTATCCGCTCTCCTCACTCTGTGATGGCTCCTTCTTCTTTTTTACTCTCTACCTTCAGTATCCACTCAGCCAACACTTCCACTTTTGGTAAAAAGATATGCATAATCTTCCCATCCTTTTTCTCTTCCTGACCCTCTGCCATAATAGAATACTTGAGCAAACCCATCAATTTTACTGTATCCCAGAATTAAAAGAGGAGAGAGAGCAGATAAGTTAGGGCATATATATCATGATAATGCTGTCATTGGTTGCCTTTGAGTTGATTCTGATTCACTGGGAAATCAAGCGTGCAACATGGAAGTGCATATTGTGATAGCTATTGCTGTTGAGTCGATTCCAACTCACAGCGACCCTGGAGGACAGAGTGGAACTACCCCATAGAGTTTCCAGGGAGCACTGGTGGATTTGAACTGCTGACCTTTTGGTTAGCAGCTATAGCTCTTAACCACTACACCACCAGTGTGTCTGCATATTGTGATCTCTCTTATGCTCTGCTGAAGATTTTGGACATTATCTCACATGACAGTATTGAAACAAATTATTTCACCAACCAAGTAGACTTTGTCAGTATTTTAAAAACAGGATCGTAAAGTCATGTTTGGGGATTTCCTAGGTCTAATAGTGCAGAGTATATGAATTCTGAATATATTTTTGAATTGAATATATTTTTAAAGTGCTGTCTGCACATTTAGCCTCCTGGGGTGTGTGTGGGGGGTGTGTGTGTAGGTGTGATCACCTTCTTAGCAAGAAGTAATGGTAGGCATGGTTCAGGGAGATGAAGGTGCTTTGGTCTTTTGTTTTTACCTCTCTTATCAAAGTTGAGTCCTCTGGGACCTACCAAGACATAGAAGAGACCCTGGAGAGTCCGAGGACATCTTAAACAGCCTGGCTTGGAATGTGTGTATGTCATTTATGTTCATACTCTGTGTCTACAATGTGCCACTTAGCCCCTCATATCTCAAGTGGCCAAGGAAGCGTCATTCTCCCTTTTGCCTAGCAGAGCAGAGAAACTAGTTTCGAGGCAGCATTAGAGGTTGTTACTTTAACACCTAGATCTAAGTAACATCTAACTAATAATAAACTTGAAAAAGATTTCACTCCACCGATGGTCAAAGTGCTTTGTGTTGTGATGAGTTTGTTGTGTTACCTATTAAATTGGGAGAGTTCCTGGTGGTTCAGATTGTTAAGATCTTGACTGCTAACCGAAAGCTTAGTGGTTTGAATCTATCCACAGGTACTTCAGAGAACAGACCTAGTGATTACCTTCCGTCAGATTACAGCCATTGGAAACTCTGTGGAGCACATTTCTTCTGCCACTAAAAATGGATTGACATGAGTCAGAATCAACCCAATGGCAATGGCTTTTTTAAAAAAAAAATTAAATTTAATTGGAAAATATGTTAAGACATTACCTGACACTGGAAACTGAATGATATAGAGAACAGTCTTCTGAGGGAATAAATCAGACCATCCTTCCTGGAGAACAGCATGGCTGTCTGCACTCAGGGATTTAACTTTTAGATCCAACTTTACCTAGATGTTCCCTGTTAGCAATTTTACCCATGGAAAGCCACGTGAGTATATAGATTTAGCCATCAGAATGCTCAGCGCTGTGTGTGTATTAATCTGCTAATAATGATGGTGAATAACAGTTTGAAATATAGATATTAACAAGTTCACAGTATACTGAATTACACAGAAATGTTGAATAAGAAATGATAACCATACAAGTAAATAGACAAATAGACAAACAGGCAATTAGAAGAGATATGTGAGGTGGATATATTATTATTTTCTACTCTTTCCTATTAGCATTTTCCAGATTTTGTACAAAGAATATCATTGCTCAAATGAGAAAAGAAATCATGCTAGTAAAACAAGTAGTCTTGGGATATGTTCTTTGATGTTTGTAAGACTCTCCTTTGTCTGAAGAGGTTGGGATTTTCTTTATTCATCAAACAGGAGACTTTTTACGGGTGGAATCCTTAGATGGTCTCTGGCTGCAGAGATTCATCAGACTCCATCCCCATCCTACCTCAGGAAGCTCACAGTCCAGGCGTGACAGACCAGTGGAGAACAGGCTAACAAAACTCAACATGTTTGTCACATGGGAATGGTAGAACAGATACTGGGGTCAAAAATATGTGTCTAACTTAACATCATGACATAAAGATGCTTGTGTGGAGGTGGATGTCACTGAGTCAGAATCAAGACAACTGGCACACAACAACAGTTAGGTGATAAAATTTGGTGGGACAGCAGCAGTGGAAGTCAGGGTGAATACCAGGTGCTTCAGGGTTATTTCTGGTATTTCAGGGCAGAAGTGGAAGTTGGAAGAGGAAGGTGGCACCTCAGATGTTAAAGCCATGAGCCAGAAAGGAGGAATCCTCAAGATCTGCCTCATCTGCAGGTGGTTTTTTCACCATCGCCTTGCCCTTGCTCATTGGTACAGCCAAGCCATGTTGCTGAATCAGGCTTTCTCGAGAAGCTGTGTGACATCTAGCAAGGTTTTCTGAGTTTCATCTGTTTAAGAGGCTTTGCTTCTTTAACAGCAGCCAGCACTTGAGAGTACTTCATTTAATAACAGGTGCTGGTGGGTAAGTAGCTTGTAGGTATGAACTCCATCCTCACTGCAGTTTAAGAAATACAAGAACTGTAATCCTTTTTTCAGATTCAGAGACTAAAGCATTTTATGATTCCTACCTTGTGCCATCAACCACTAAATGAAGTCAAGGGCCTGTTGCGAGTGATGAACAACAACTGAGTTGTCGGAAGAAGTTAGGTAGTAGCTGATGTCTCTTGGATAATCTCTCTAGTGTATTGTTAGGTTCTTTACATATATTATCGTTTAAGGAAAATTTCACAAATAGAATGATCTCATGAATGATATGTACCCTTTAAACACGGCAACCTTTAGACTTTTCAATTCTCATCCCTAAAAGAATAGGTACTTTCACTACCACCATATAACAGGCAAGAAAACTGAGATACCCTCACATCTGGCTAACTAGCAGGGCTTCCCTGACTTCTCTATGAGCTTCTGTTGCAATGCAGGTACTCAAGACCAGAAATGCAGATTTGCGGTTCAGGCATATTGAGTAATGAAGGAGGCTCTCCAGGTGGGGTCATAGCAGATTTATTGATGCATGGCAAGGCAGCACAGCCTTCAGGCAACAGCAGCAGGCAGGCAGCAGCACCAACACCAGCACCCAGCAGCAGTGCCTATCGCGCAGTGACCTTATATGCTAGTTTTACACAGGGGTGACTGGCTGCCAGGTTTGAGCCCTCAAGGTCAAGCTGGGCACACACAGGGTATGTCACACTGAGGAATCACTTTTATGCAGAAGGTCTGATCAAAGACCATCATCCACGCTGTGCCCACAGCTTCTAATCATAATGGTTTGTGATACCAAAACAGAACCAAAAGCAAAACCAAAAACCCATTGCTGTTAAGTTGATTCCAACTCACAGTGAGCCTAAGGACAGAGTACAAGTGCTCCCTGGGATTTCCAGGCCCAGCTGGTAGATTCAAACTGCCAACCTCTTGGTTAGCAGCTATGGCACTTAATCAATATGCCTCCAGGGCTTCCTTGTCAGTGGTTTAAAAAACAAAAGAACACTGCTGTTGAGTCGATTCTGACTCACAGGGACCCTATAGGACAGAGTAGAACTGCCCTGTAGAGTTTCCAATGAGTCCCTGGTGGATTTGAACTGCCTACCTTTTGGTTAGCAGCCACAGCACTTAACTACAATGCCACCAGGGATTCCTTGTCAGTGGTAGTAGTGCTTAGTAGCAGCCAATGCAGTCTGAGGTTGATCAGAATCCTTTGTCAGTGGTTTCCCTCTCCTTTTCTCAAGCCATCTCCCTCTGTGGTGACTCATTTGCACTGGAGTGCTGGATGAGGGCAGGACAAAGCTGGATTACATCTAGAGCCAAAGTTCCTGGGTTTCTTGGAAAGGCACCTGCAGACCTAGGTGTTCAAGCTCAGCTTGGCCAAGTCCATTGACCCACCTGGATGCTGATCCAGCAGCGCCACAGCAAGCCCTGCCTCTGAAAGCTTCCCTGGCTTCCCTCCTTCCCACTCCATTCCTTTTGCTGACAACCTCATTAAGCTGGCTGTCCCTATCTCCTCTGCAGCCCTTGGATGTGGCAGGCGTGAGCCCACCTTGAGGACCTACATTTGCACCCTGCCAACAGCTTGTGGTGCTGGGGCCAACCTTGTGTCCCTATACACCAGCATAAGGGTAAAGCTTGGGATCTGCAGCTCAAGCCATACACCTTGTAAAGGCTTCTGCTAGTCAAGAGAAGTCACTGAGCTTGAATTGACTCAGGCAGCTTTCCTTGTCTACTGGGTCCTCTGGTGAAGTCTCAGTGTCATTGACTTGGTGAAATCACTGTCAGAGGTGTGATGTTCAAACACCTGGGCAGAAGCTGGTGCAGTAAAAAGGACAGTTGCAGGATGAATTGCTTTATCTGGTTAGTCATTTTCTTTTTCTGTCAAATCTTATCAATGGGCAATAATGCTCGCATGTCTGTCCAAGTTGAATTCATGGCTCAGCCATCCTCTAGCCCAGTGTGAACCGTGGACAGGTGCCTTACTTTCGTATGTTTATGAAGTGAGTTCAGAGAACCTGCCTCATGTTGTTGCACCTGAATGGGTGAAACCAAAAAACAAACAAAAAAATACCCCAAGTCACTGATGCCAAATTGATTTCGGTTAAACAGCACTTCAAAATGAACCACTCGAGGGCCACACTTGCAGTAAGCCTTCACAGCAAAAGTCACCCAGATTTTTTCTTCTCACATTTCCATTTGCGTTTTGAGTGTGGCTGAGAGTATAGAAGGATCATGGTTACTTCTGTCGTTCAGAAGACCTGAGTCCTCTGGGTCTTGGTGAGGGGCCTGCGGCAGTGAGCCGATACAGTATCTTTGTAAGATGCTTCCTGTCATCAAACGGGGAGACTGACCAACAATGTTCCAGGAACAGCTCCATGAGTCAGCCGTTTGCTTCTGAGTGGGGCGGAGGGATCATTTCCAGGCAGAGAAAGGAGCAATGAGAGGTCAGGGCATCCACTGCGCACCCAGCCATCTTACCCTGGTCCCTGGGATGAGATCAGTCAGGGTAAATTTAGGTAAGAGCTGAGCCCTCCAGTCTTCGTGGCTAGTGAAGATTAATTGGGAATGGTTGCAGTTTTTAGGTAGTTAACACTTGACAAATTATCAGACTGACTGAAAGCAGGGCTTTGAGTGGATTCATTCATTCATGTCTGATTAAAAGTAGAGAATATCCGACTCGACGGCACTTGGCTTGGCATCAGGCATTATAAAATGAAAAACTCTTTCACTTAAAGTAGTGTTTCACAAAGCATATATTTTTTGAGAAAAATGTAAGAATTACCTCAGGATCTTGTTAAAGGTAGATTCTGATTCAGTATATCTGGGGTGGAAAGGCAAGTTCTCAGCAGAAGGTCAAACTGGAATGAACTGGTTGGAAGCCCTATTTGAAAGCTTGTTGGTTTCAGGTGTGACATCAGGCAAAGTTCTGGGCTGCTGTATGACAGTATGGCAAATGTGGTTCAGTGAAGCGGAAAATTGGAGAGTATGTTGTCTAGTGACACAGTCTAAGACAGATGCCAGGTGGCATTTAAGGAAACTGGTACTCTCCCCGCTGACTGTGGGAGTTTCTGAAAGCACTCGTAGTCAGGAAGAAGCCAGGTTCCGCTTTCCTCTGCCTTGTGGAGAACTGTCCTGCAGTGGGGAGCACCTCAAGCACCTCCTCCAGCTTTCCGTAGTTTGTTCGCTGCTGAGGAGTTCTCTGAGTCAGGTAAAAGCCCAGTTTCAAGGTAGTGGCAAGCTCTGGGTCCTTTGAGAGTATTAGCTTGCTGTTTCTAAACATATAAATACTAAGCTTGTAGAAAAGTCCATTTCCAAGTACATTTTCAGGTAGTAAGTGGTAGGGCTAGGTAGTAGTAGCACTTGACTAATTAGGACCTGGTTGATCACAGAATCCTACGGGGTCATTGCACTTGGCTCAATGGGTTTGACAGGAACTGTAAGCTCAGCTGTATAATTTGGGTGGAGTCTGTGGAAACAACTTCCATATGGTCTCAGAAACTCCTGGGGGGCCATGTCAAGTCTCCAGATTGACTGGAGTTCTTTGAATGAGTGCTCACAGGAAACCAGCTCTGTAGCCTTTCTGGGGTCCTTGCAGGCTCTCTCCTTGGAGACTAGGGTCTGAGCCTTCTGCTTGGTTCCTGAATAACCACGGCTGCATACACGCTGGACGCCCCTGACTGGGCGATAGATGGTGTTGTCTCCCACCCGAGGGTCCAGTTGTTCAGGTTTGCATACATCGCTTCCTGGGGATCTTCAGGTGCAGCAACCTGGAGTCAGAGAAGAGTAAGATGCAGGTACAAATTTGTGGTGACATTTTACCCGTCTTTCACTGCTGTTGGCTGTTTTGAGTGGACTGTGATAGAGAAAAACTGCCCCACATGGTTTCCAAGGTTGTACATCTGTAGGGAATTAGATTGCTACATCTTTCTTTCCAGGAGCTGCTAGTGGGTTCGATCTACTTTCCTTTCAGTTACTAGCTAACTGCTTAACCATTGCCCCATCAAGCATCCTGATAGAGTATAGGGTAGCCTGGGAAAATTGAGAGAAAGGACCCACCTGACGGTCCCTCTGACTGCTGTCTTCCATCTTTCTGTCCTTCATGCCCTGAAACTCCCCAGACAAGGAGGAAGGAGAGATGGCTACATCCTGTCTAGACCTTGAGCAGTGATCCACCTGGGCATACACTATTGTCTGAGGGTTCTCATCTTCAGGGCTTTGCTGCAGAGAGACAGAGTAAAGGGAGACTGGTCTCCTTGATTTCACTCATGCCGTCCATCAGTCCATGTATTTTTGGGGTGGCAGGGGCAGGACGGATGTGAAGCTGAAATGCCTGTCACGTGATCACAGAAAGCAGGCAACTGAGGAGTTGGATACGTGAGTCTGGTGCTCAGGGGAGGTCAGAACTGAAGTGAGAGTTGGTGTGCAGCCATCCAGGTAGAGAGGAACAGTGAAACTCTTCTGTACAATTACAAGCAAGTCATATTCAGACCTACACTGAGGTGAGTGGGATGGCAGGTGAGCCTGCTACGGTGTATGGGAGCCCATTGTCACCTGTGTTCTAGCTGAGACAGGTTACTGGGTTTCCCACAGCCATGGAGCTAGGGGAAGAGACTACGCGGAAAGCAGAGGCTGAGCTAGACCATAGTACTCTGTAGTGGAAATGGAAAAATACTACTTGCCCCTCAACCTCTCCATAAGCCCAACTCTTGGCTTTCCATCTCTACTAGATGAAAACGAGTGCTTGTGGCTCAAGGATTGAGCATTTGGCTGCTAACAGAAAGATCAGCAGTTCAAACACACCAGCCACAGCCACTACATGGGAGAAAGACGTGGTTGTTTGCTACTGAAACCCCATGGAGCACTTCTCTGTCCTATAGGGTTGCTATGAGTGGGGATTGACTTGAAGTCACACAATGGCAGCCTTTGTCTGACCCTTCCAGTCAGATTGGGCACCTGACAATTCAAAGATGAGGAGAGGAGATAGTGGCAGAACAGTGCACTTCAAGAGGCGAACTCCGACAGTCTGATGCTGCTGAGAACTAAGTGCTGAGAGGGTGGACAAGTCCAGTGGAGTGAGCTTACGGACAGGGTTGTGGGGGTGTGGTCATGATCAGAGGGGACTCACCTGGTTGGCAAGCTCCATTTCTGCCTCAGGCTGTTCATTTGTCGTGGCAGAATCTGGTGGGGACAGAAGAACAGGAATCTGCCTCTTGGCAAGATTCCCTAAGATCTTACATCACCTCTTTCCCTCCTAAATGCAGAGGCCAAGGACCACAGAGTGTCAGTGATGTGACTAGGGCCACATAGTATGAGACTGATGCTGTCTTAACTCCAGCGGCAGGACCATTTCCAATTACCCTCCCTACCCATATTTGCCCACCAGCATTTTGTTGGCCACCATCCCTGACCCCCAGGGTGACTCATTTTCTCCCCTTCAGACAATTTGTCCTCCTGCTGTTTGGTGGCTGGGCCGGAGCTGGGGAAAGAGAGAGGACTGTTGGGTGGTGGAGGGGGAGCTGTGGGTAGGGTGGGAAGCCTGGAATCTTTGGGGAGGTCTTATCTTGTAGGCAGACCTCTGTCCTTGGACTCTGATACTGTGGTTCCTGCAGGAAGCTGGCAGTCAGTCTCCAACCCAGCCTAGGGCCCACCCAGAGGGCTGCTTCAAGAGCCACAGAGGATCTGACAGCTGGAAAGACAGCAACCCTGCTCCCTTGTCCACACAGAATTCAAGAGAAAACAGTTCTAAACACCAGAAACAAAACTGTGCTTGCATCTCAAACATGAAGCTTAAAATATAAACAGATGCTGCAAATATTTACATGTACACCCACTTTTTCCCTTTTCGATGAAAATATGCACAGCAAAACCTGTTCCCGTTTCACAGTTTCTAAACATAATGTTCAGTGACCTTGATTACAGGCTTCCCATGATGTCAGCGTTATCACTGTTTCTGTTCTAGCTGTTTTACTTCCGTTTGCTTAATCTCCCCACCTCCTCAACCTTCTCATTCATGCTTTAAGTAACTGTTGACTTGTTATGGTGTAAACTGTTAGTTCAAAGGTGTCTTCAGAGGAGTGTTTCACTTCAGGATTTGAAGAGTAACTCAGGGCTACAGTCTCAGGGACTGCTCCACCCTTAATAGTCTGAATTCTTGAGGAATTTGATAACCATTCCATGTTTTTCTCCTTTGCATCAGAATTCTTCTGTTACTGATTATGCACTTACTTCTAACCTCTTCTTTCTAGATTTCCACAATGTGAAACGCTGCAGGAATCTTTCTAAGCTGACCTTCTCTCATTTCCTCTGCCTCCTTGGCTTTTGCCCCCAGTGCACCCTCGGTCTGCCCGCTAGGAACCCGCCACCTCAGGGGACAATATCATCCCATTCCTTACTCACGTTGCTGACGTTGTTTCTCCTTACTTTGGCGTTGGCGTTGGCGTCGAATGAAGACGTACAGAAGGAGGAAGAGGAGAAGAATAAAGGCCACTAAGACTCCGATCAGAACGTGTATGCTCTCCTTGTGACCTTGGGCATGAGTGAGATCACAAATAACTCATTGATGCTGTTTTTCTAAGCACCTTCTGCGTGCCAGCTCACACTGGGACCTCTGTGTTCATTACCCATAGCTCTCAAAACAACTGTGCAACATGCAATTGATGCCCCCACCTTGTTCATTTTATAAATGAGGAAACCGAGGCTCAGGGAGGTGCATTATGTGCCTGAGGTCACCAGGCCAGAAGGTGGCAGCGATGGGATTGTGGGTCTTTGAGTTCCCTTGTGCTGTTTCTACTTGCTGTTCATCCATTCTCCCCTCATTCAAGGCAGAAGAGAGAACTACCTACCAAACCTCAGTCTGAGGACATCTCCTGCCCAGCGTGGTGCCTTCCCCTACTCCTCCAGGTCCCAACATCCCCATGATGGGCCTGTCTGGATGGACACACGGCCTTTGTATCTGGGAGGAGGTGGAGGATGGACGTCTACCCTGTACTGAGCATAGTGTCAGGCCAGGCCTCAGTCCCAGGACTTTCACTGTTGTGATTCTCCTGTGGGTTACAGCAGCCCTGAGAGATGGCGGGAGACCTGTTCTACAGGAAGTGACACAGACTGAGAGAGGGAACCTGACTTGCTGAAGGTACCCCAGTTGGGAGACAGCAGAGCCAACTGGGGAGACAGCAGAGCCAAGATTGGAACCTGAGATGGATGGGGTGGGGTGGGGTCGGTGTGTTTGACTTCCAAGTCCTGCTTTTTCTGTGCCGCCACAGAGGCTTCTGGGAAAGGGAAGTTCCACTCAATTCAGGGAAGAGTACAGATGCCCTTGTCCTTGCCCTGCCCTTCCCCTACATGGGGTCATAGCTTGGTTGCTTCCCTTTTTCAAGTGGTGACATGGGTCCCAGAGAGACTAAAAATGGCCTTTTCTAAGGTCACCATCTCAAAAAGTGGGTGAGCCTATGCAGAACTCAATTCCTCCCATGCTCAACCCCGCCTCCCTAGGGAGAGGCCCTCATTTACCACTCCACAGGTCTGATTTCCCGGACGTGTCGTGCTGGTTGTCAGGTCCTCCTGGGGAATAGCAAGGTGTGAGGATCATCAGCCTGCTGCTGCTCCTCCAGGCTGGACCTCCCAAGTTCCTCTGCTGTGGCCGTCCCACTTTTTCAACAGGCCCTAGCCCCAGAACCTCTGGGAGCCTGGAGTCACCACCTTCATCTAAGCCCATATCCCAGCTTCCCTGGATGCAAACTGTGCTGGAGAGATACGGAAATTTCTGTCAGCTGAGAGAATGAATCTGTGTTCCCCCTGGGGAATGCATTCTCTGTTACTCACCAGCTGTTGGTCTGGTCTCCAGACAAAAAGCTAAAGGATTGGAAAGTCAGGAAGGATGAGAGTTGGGGTGCCTTTTATCTTTCCTCTTGGTCAGCTTTGATCCTCTTCAGCCTCCCTCCACCCACCAGGAACATATTTGGGTCTCAGCAATGAGGACTGAGGCTGAGGCAGGGATAGGCATTGTCCTGTTTTATCTCCATCCCATTGGGGGTGGATCCTCTCTGGATAATCCTCCATCAGAGGCTCTTCTCTCCCACTCCAGGTTGGAGCTCCCCCGGGGACAGGGCCCTGAACTGACCATCAGTACATGGAGGAGACAGGGTTAGGGTGTCCTCACCTGTGACTACCAGCTCCAGGGGGCCACTGGGGTGTGACCACAGGTAGGGGGAGGTGCTGTGTGAGCTGTAGCATCTGTAGGTCCCCTCATGGGCAGAGGTCACAGGGCTCATGGTGAAGTTGGCCTGAAGGGGGCCAGTGTTTTTCTTCCAATGAGAGTCCTGGGGAGGGGTGATGAAGCCCCCCTTGAACAGATGGAATGTATCAAAGAAGTCATCTGAGAGGCATTGCAGAGTCACACTCTCTCCAAAGGTCACTGAAGGGCTTGGATGGGCCCAGAGTGTGGGTTTCTCATATGCTCCTGTGTGAGAAGGAGGCCTGAGTGTACAGAAAGCCATTCCATCCCCACCTCCCTTCAGCTGACCACCATCTCCTCTCCAGAGACTCTCCTTTTGTGACCTTTTCAGCTTTTCTGTTAAGGTCTCCCTCATCTCCGTTTCTCTCAATCTCCAATTCTCGTGCCCCTTCCCTGAATTAAAGCTACTACCTCAGCTCTGCTCCAATACCCTGTCTACTTTGATCCCATCTCCAGTATGGGAAGCCCAGGGCCATATCTCAGGAGACCATCTGGACATGGGGTGGGGCAGGGGTCTATACCTGCCACCAGACTGTATAAGGATCACTGGAAGTCAACCACCCAGAGGAGTTTATAGGTGCCGTAGCACCTCTACTGGCCCCTGTGAGCCTGGTTCACATGATCCAAGGTGAAATTTGGACTGTGCGGCCTATCAGGGTGCTGTGGGATAGGCACAGAGGAGTGAGAGTTACTCGGCCTTGGTCAGAGTGGATCTGTCATAGCCGGTCTCTGAGCCACACTGCAGGGCCGGCTGGCTTCAGACAGTGCCAGTGAGCTTGGTAGAGCTGAGAGGGAAGGCTCTCTGTCCCCTCTTGGAGTTGAGCAGACAGTGGTATTAAAGGAGATGAACATCCTCAGTGTCCACAGGGCTGCAATCAGTGCACATTGATCTACTCACATTCCCTTCTATGATTCTGCCCCCAGAAGGCCACAGTCACGAATCCTGCCACCACCACCATGACCCCACGGGGACATGGCCTAGATTTGTCATTTGGAGCCCCCAGAAAGAGATGGGGTGAGGCAAGAGCTCCCTCACCTGTGACCTTGAGATCCAGAGGGTCACTGGGGTGTGACCACACATGGGGGGAGGTGCTGGAAGAGCCATAGCATCTGTAGGTGCCCCCATGGGAGGTGTTGACAGGGTCTACAGGAAATGTGGCCTGATGGCTTCCAGCAAAGAAATGAGATTTCTTGTGTTGGTGGGCTCCAGAAGGAAGGGCTTCTCCCTCCTGGAGAAGATGGAAAGTGTCCATTGTGTCAGTGGAGCCACACACGAGGGACACATTGCTTCCTAAAGTGGCCAGAGGGCTTGGATGGGCTGAAAGTAAGGGTTTGCTGTAGGCACCTGAGAGAGAAGGAGGGAGCTGAGTTAAAGGGGGGGACACAGTTACCCCGCATTACTCCAGAAGTGTAGTCTGTGAGCTTTCGATCCCTTGAGGCCTCATTTCATACTGACAGTGCAGTCAGGCTTTTTCCAGAGAGCACCACTGAGTCTGGCTAGGCTGATGGGAGATTCCTGTATACCCCCTGGGGTTGAGGAGACTGATGAGTTGAAAGAGACACACTGCTCTACACTGCCCACAGGAGTTGCAGTGAGTCCATATTGGTTTTCTACCCAGTTTGCTTTCTGTGGTTCTGGAACCAGTAAGACAGAGTAACTGACCACCCGTCACTACCAGTCCTCCCCTGGCCACACAGCTTAGATGAACTATTTGGGGGTATGGGCAAGAGAAGAGGGTTGTGGGGCTCCCTCACCTGTAACTTTGAGGTCCAGAGGGTCACTGGGATGTGACCACACATGGGAGGAGAGGCTGGTAGAACCGTAGCATCTGTAGGTGCCCCCGTGGGAGGTGCTCACAGGGCCCACAGGAAATGTGGCCTGGTGCCTCCCAGCAGAGAACTGAGATTTCCTGTGTTGGGGCGGGTGGGCTCCTCCCTCCCTGAGCAGATGGAAAGCATCCATTGTGTCATCTGAGCCACACAAGAGGGACATGTTCCCTCCTGAAGCCACCAGGGGGCTTGGATGGGCAGAGATGGAGGGTTTGCTGTAGGCTCCTGAGAGAGAAGCCTGGAGGTTAGTTAAAGGGCAGACACAGGTACCCCACATAACCCCACAGGTGTAGTCTGTGAGGTTCCCTTTCCCCGAAGCCACCATCACATTCCCTTCTGCCTGTGAGGAGGGGCTCACAGTGAAGAGGGTAAGTTGGTTCCTCCCTCTTACCTGTCATCACAAGGAGCAGGGGGTCACTTAGCTCTGACCAGCCACTCTCACTGTAATAGGCACACTGGAATCTCCCTGTATTGTTTATGTCCATGGTTTTGATGGTAATGTTGGCCACATCTTTGGATTTCGAAAAGTTCCACATAGCCTTAATTTGAGGGTGTCCCTCTTGAAACAGACGGTAGGTAGAAGCTTGCAGAAAGCTCTCACAGAAGATGGTCACAGAGCTCCCCTTGGTGATGATGGGACCTGTACTAGACCAGATGACGGGTTTTCGACGAGACACTGGGAAGGAACAAGACCTGGACTTGCAAGGGCTTCCTCTCCCCTCAACTCGCCCAACCTTTACCTTGAAGATCTTCTCACCCTGCTCACCACTAGCTCAGACCCTTCGTGCTTCCCAACAAGCTGCCAAGAGGCATCACTGTATTTACCAGAGGTTGGAGCCGGGAGGCATGGGAAAGACTCACCTGTCTGTACCCGGTTCAGCTGGCCTCCACACAGTCCTGGGAGAGAGTTCACTATCAGTAGGTTGTCCTTCTACCCACACACAAAAGCATCAGGTATGGCTTGGGTCCCTTATTACAGTGTCACATTTGGGCTGAGAACCTTCTTCTCCCCAGAGGTTCAGCTTCCCCTTGATTCTCCTGAGTCCTTGGGGTTTCCCAAGGGACAAGGAGCTGTGTTTGAGGTGCAGAGTGGTCCCCATCACTTTCCCTCTTCTGTAGGCTTACCGAGACACAGAAGGGCAGTCACAGTCACAGTTGTGGCACTCCCTTCCATGGTTTCCAGCGCTGCAGACAAATTACAATGGGAACCAAGGCTGGCAGGACCTACATGCACAGTGCGTGGCAAGTCCTTGGCCCTGAGTTATGTGTTATGCAGTTTCCTCATCAGTGGCCTCACAGAAAGGGAAAGAGCATCTCTCTGTGTCCTGTCTCTTCTTTTCCCAAATACTGGGACTGAGGACATAGCATTTCTGGTAACCTTCGAAAGCAAATCGGAGTTCCCATCCTGATTCTGCCTTTTACAGAGGTTGGATGAACTGAAGCAAGTCACTTCCCTTTTTTGAGAAGCCAGAAATGCAAATCTTTTTGCTTCTTACCATCAGCCTGCCTTTCAGCAAGTGTCTACTGAGCACTCAACATGTCCAGTCACAGAGGCAGGCACTAGAGATTCACTGATGAAACGCACACACAGATTCCTTTCTGGATTTATAGAGCTCAGATGAACGCAAGAGAAAAATGAAAACATTTTGACAGTCGATAATTTAGCTACAGTATTGCTGAACCAAAGAAAAGGAGCAAAATAAGGGACAATGGCATTAACAGTTGGACAACAAGAAACCAGGGTCATGGAGTCAGGAAGACGGGGGAAATGGAGAGACGATGCCATTAGGGATCAGCACCAAGGAAGGTGAGGGGGGAGCATCCTGCATGAGAAACGTGAGCAGTGTGAGGACACCAGGCCCTAATCATACTGAATTTTTCCACTATGCAGGGTTTTGGATTTTATCCTTAAGGCAATGGGAAGTTTTAACCATAGGACAATATGACAAATTTCTGTTTTAGGAAGACCCCCAGTATGCAGAGAATGGAATGCAGTGTTCTATTAATAATAACCAATATTAAAACTCCAGTATTAGTTTATACTCTGGGTGAGGTATCAGTCAGTATTCTGCATGATTTATGTGAATGTCTATGTAGTCCTTATATGCAGTTTGTCATACAAAGATTTTACAGTGTAATGATTGTAGTGAGATAAGAACATTTAGTGGCCTTTATTTTACTCTGGGATGTTGGAAAGAAGTTTGCTGTGTTCAAAGTAGCTGAAAGAGCAGCTCACAAAAATAAATTGTTAAACAGGGTGTGTTTATATGAGTGTGTGCTTAATTCTGAAGAGTTTGGGTGGGATGGAGACCTAAGCTGTGAAGTGGTTGAGTGTTTGGCTGCTAACCAAACACTTCGGCAGCTCAAATCTACCAGCCACTCCTTGGAAACTCTTTGGGGTGCAGTTCTACCCTGTCCTATACGTCCCTCTGAGTCGCAGTTGATCGATAGAAGCAGGGTTTTTGGTCAGGAAGGGGCAGCTGTGTTTGCTAGGCATGTAAACTTTTATTTCTGGCCTGGGTATGAATAGCTTAAGCTGCAGGAAGAGGAACTTGAATCTCACTTTAAGGAAGATGGAAAGTGGTGGAACAATTGAACCTGGAAGGGGAAGATCCATGTAGGGTTGTTAGAGGAGTTCTCTGCAGTCAGAAATAGGAGCAGAGTAAGGAACGTGTAGCTAATTGTCTCCATGAACAGATTCCTCCTTTGCTATGAGACCAGAAGAACTGGATGGTGTCTGGTAGCATGTGAATCCTGAGCAGAAGGGGAGAAATATAGAACAGAATTTCAAAATCTTATGGACTCTAGATTTTCTGGTACCCTGGAGGATGTGTGAACCTCTGAAACTCTTACCTTGAAGTAATCCTTGAAACTTAAACCAAAAATATCCCCTGGACAATAGTTAAATAGTTAAACTTAACTAGTACAAAAAAAGTCAGCCTTGAGCATTATGCTCTTTGAAGAATTATCTATATGGGGTTAAATCGACAACTGCAACTGAAAACATGAGACATTAGCCTTAGGAGGAAGTGCATTTTTGTTACTGAGGGAAGAATAACTGAGAACAGGATCATGAGAAAGGTTGTGCAAGTGGCAGAATGTAATCAGTGTCACTGAACTGTACACGTGGAAGCTGTTGAATGGGTATATGTCTTTCTGGGTACATTCTCAACAATAACAACAAAACAAATGAAATTTAGGAGGAAAATACCACGAGCTCTCTGCAGGGATAGTGAGAAGACAGCACTGGAGTAGGGAATGGAGAAGCTGAGAGAGAGAGCAGGAAGAAGGCTTTGTTTGTTCTAGCAAGATGTTTTTGTTTTCAGCTGAGCATGGAAAGTGGTAAAGGACTCAGGGACATGGCTAGGAAGGTTCACAGTGAGAGGTATTTAGACTTGGTGGTTGAATGTGAAGTGGAAGAAAGTAAAGAATTGTGGGCTACTCCACTCTCTTCGTTGACTGGCTGTAGAAGGCAGTGAGACCATCCCTGAGTGGATGGCCCCAGGTGAAGAAAGAGGTATGAGGAAATATTTATAAGATTGTCTATTGTCTGCTTCTTAGGAGAACACAAGTGTATAACGAAAATGCAGAGTGTGTTGGCACAGGCAGGAAAAGCAGAAGGAGCTGCAGACAGACAGGCATGCAAAATTAATTTGGATTATATACTTTCCCTGAATCACAATAAGGGAAAAAAAAAAAAAAAAGAAAAAGATCGTCTATTGTCTTCTTTCCTTCCTGTCCTGGGTTTACAGATTTTCTTTCTCCCAAACACTTCCCCACACTGCCTTTCCTGTTTCTATAAATAACCATCTCTTTTTCTTTATCACTGTCCTTCAAAACTTTTGAATTATTTCTGCCTCATCAGTTTCGCTTTCTTTCCTGGGAAGACCTGTCCATCTTATACTGTGGGTTCTTTCTTTAGGAACTGCGTGAGAGACAAATTCAGAGACAGTAATTGAAGATGTGTTTGCCACCTTTATTGTCATTCTTGAGCAGGTGACTACCCTTTCCCATGTCTTATTTTCCTCCTTCTGGTGCGGTAATGATGACTTCTCCTCTCGGGGTTGTCGTGAGGAACCAACAGGACTTGAGAAACGGAAGGAGTGCGCTCTGGGGTGATCTCATGGACCAGATGAAAATATGTGGATGCTGAGATAATCATGGTATCACACTTTACAGGAAGGCGCTTACTGAAGTCTCACCAGGCTGTGCATGTCTATTCCAAACACAAGGAGTAGTAGAAAAATATTTTTAAAATTAAGTGCCCACACAAAACAAATGAAACACCAAGGGCCAAAAAGGCAGAAATGAATCCTCTGATAGGGAATAAGCCATGCCAGTGGTTTAGTATGTCTGTGTGGAGACAGGACGTGAAGACCCAGGACTAGTACTAGGCTCTTGGTTTGACAGTGGAATCGATGAACCTATTTCTTGTATTTGAACAGGGCTCCCAGTTTCTCTGCTCTCTGTCCTAGGATCACAGCCAGAATTCAGCTCCCCTTGCTAGTGTATGAGTGAAAAATAGTTGCTTCGGTATGTGCAGATGTTAATGTCTATTCCGCACAAGCCAGGAGGATGGTTTTGAATAATTTAGAATTCAGCCTGGGGCAACTCATCAAGAGACTGAGGGAGGCCATGTTTCTCTGTTTTGGATAGATTAAGCCTGTTGTAACTCACATCAGAATAACATTGAGGCTCAGGCTGTCTCCAGAGGCCATGATAGGGCCCTGCTGGATCAGGAGGTTGTGTTTTTGTGGTGTCTTTGGGAGAGAAAGACAAGCAATGGGCTTGAGAAGGCAGTTTCCTCCCAAACTCCTCTGTTCTCTCTGCTGGGATTGCCACTGTCACTGTGTTTCTGACTGTCTTTCTGGCTTCAGCATCCATAATCTTGTTTCCTCTGAGGACCTGTCTCAGGAACTACATTTCCCATAGGCAAGGCCATAAATTCCTCACCTGAGACCAGGATTTCCAGTGTGTCACTAGGGTGCAACAACATATAGATGGTAGTGCTGTAAGAGCTGTAGTATCTGAATGTCCGCCTGTGGCTGGAGGTCAGGGTTCCCACAGGGTTCTCAGAGGGCTCAAGTTCTGTTACTGCCAGCAGGGGTTTTTCTTTGAGTCCAGAGTCGGAGCACCTGTGTTCTTCCTTAGATTGATTGAAATTGTCGTAGCCATGCAGTCAGACACACTGAATGATCACCTTTCCTCCTGGTGTCATCAGGGCGTCAGGGCTAAGAGAATGGATTTATAATTAAATCCTAGGAGGGTAACAACTGTGTTAAGTGGGAGTCAAACCTCCACTTTTATCACCCTAGCTGGACCGGGAGAAATCCCTTGAAAGTAGGCCCCATTTGTGTGTCTGTGCCACCAGTGTCCTCTTAGCTGATACTACCAGGTCCAGTGTGTCAGTGAGTATTTACCAGTACTGTGGCTGTGATAAAAACAAAAATACCTAATCCACTGTTATCAAGTCAGTTCTGACTCTTAGTAACCCTATGTACAGAGTAGAACTGCCCTAAAGAGTTTCCAGTGAGTGGCTTGAAGATTTGAAATGCAGATCTTTTGGTTAACAGTTGAGCACTTAACCACTGTGCCATCAGGGGCTTGGTGGTTGTGACAGTAACAGCGATACAGGCCCAAAGACTCCTTTTCCAAATATAGGGTGTAGGACATGGCCTTGTTCCTGAGTGTTAGTGGTTTCTCATTGTCCTGAGATGACAGGCTTCCTTCTCTACCCAGATGATCCTTCTTAACCTCAAGAGTGCACATCACCAGATAATAAACATATGAACATAACTTTTCACTGAGCCTGACTCAACCCCAATGGTTGGTATAGGGAGCTCTTGAAGATTGAACCATTAGCTGAAGTCTCGTCATGTGTGCCCTTTATTGCCCCACTTCTCATCCTCAGGGCCCTTCCAGATTTTCAGATCTTTTCAAGATGCTCCATCACTCTACTCTCCATCATTAGCTGGCTGGGGGTTGTATCTTGTGTCCAGTGAGGAGATGAGACCTGGGAAAATGTGGGAATGATTCCCCTGCTGCTCTCAAATCCTCTGGCCCAGACTTGGCTCTGAAAGATTCAAGTGAGAAATTTGTCCCCTGAATCCTGAGCATGTCCTCTCCCCCTCTTGTGCCTCCTGAGCTTCTAGAGTCTTCTGACAGTTCAGATTCTTCTTCGTTTTATTAGTTTTATTTATTTTTTTAATTGTGATTAAGTGAAAATTTACAATTCTCATCAATTTTGCAAGCCCACCTATCTGCAGCTCCATTTGCTCTCCTCACTCAGTGACAGCACATATCTCCTTCTCACTCTGTACTTCTAGTATGCTCTTAATGAGCACCTGTCCTGTCCTCTCTTCCCTCTTCTCTCCAATTCAGAAAGAAAGCAGTAGGACGGCCTCCTATAAATGTATAAGACCATAAAATACACACAACATATGGTCACACTGTGTCCCCAAGGCCAGTGCATTCTTATCTTGAAGAGTTGACCACAGCACTGGTTTCCAGTCAGGACCAGCAGCAGGTCTAGGGGCTATGTTCCCAGGAGAACCTCCAAGCTGTTGGACCATCAGTTCTGGTCTTTTAGTAGAGTTCTTTGACTGCACATCTCTTTTTCTTGTGCTGCTTCAGGGACTCTACATAGTGTCCCCAATCATGGCTGCCTCTCGTGGTGACCAGACACGGTTTTTCTGGCCTCATGTTGATACAGAGTCACATTCATATGGGCCCTTCTGCCTCCTAGGCTTGCTTTTACTTGTGTCTTTGATCTTCTTTTTCTTAATTTGTTTCAGATAGGCTGGGACCGTTTAGTGCACCTCACAGCAGCTTGCTAGCCTATCAGATTCCAGACACCACTCATCAGCATGTGGTGCAGAACACTTTCTTAGCAGATGACTAGTTACGCCAATTGACCTTGATGTCCCCTGAAAGCATGGGTGCCAGACCCCTATCCCTGTTACTCTATCCTTTGAAATATTAAGTTCAGTTTAGAAAACCTTTCAGTTTATAGTGAAGTTCAGTTATGCTCATCTGCTCTCTACTGCGTGCTGTCACTCCTTTCACCTAATCAAATTCCTATGTATTGTGTAATCTATGACAAACACTCTCCTTCCCTCCCCACCCTTGGAACAAAGAGTCTCTTCTTCTGTACATAAGTCCATTTTTAAGTCCTTATAGCAGAGGTCTCGTATAATACTTGTCCTTTTGCAGCTGGCAGATTTCACTCAGCATAATGTCTTCTAGTTGAAACTAGGTTATGAGGTGCTTCCTAAAATCATCATTGCTTTTTATCATTGCAGTGTTCCACTGTGCATATGTATCATGGTTTGTTTATCCATTCACCTGTTGATAGGGACCTCAGTTGATTGCTTTGTTTGCTATTGTGGACAGTGCTACAATAAACACTCATGTGCACGTATCTGTTTGTGTGACCACTTTTATTTCTATAGGATATATTCTGAGCAGTGAGATTCCTAGATCATATGGTATTTCTATTTGTAGTTTTTTAAGGACATGCCAAATTGCTTTCCAAAGAGGTTGTACCATTTTGTATTCCTACGAGCAATGTATGAGAATTTCAATCTCTCCAAAAGCCTCTCCCACATTCATTGTTTTGTGTTTTTTGGAGTATGGCCAACCTTGTTGGAGTGAGATGGTTCTCATTGTAGTTTTGATTGGTATTTCTCTAATAGCTAATGATGGTGAGCATTTCCTCACGTGTTTTTTACCTGCCTGGATGTCTTCTTTGGTGAAGTATCTGTCCATCTGTTTTGTGCATTGCTTAAATGGATTGTTTAACTTTGTTTGGTTATTTTGCAGTACCTTGTAGGTTATGGAAATCAGATGTAGATCCAACATGTAGTTGCCAAATACTTTATCCCATTCTGTAGGTAATCTTTTGACTCTCTTGATGAAGTCTTTTGACGTGCATAAGTGTTTGAATTTTAGTGGTTTCCACTTACCTACTTCCTCCTCTGTTGTGTGTGCATTGTTAGTCAGATTTTGAAGTCTGTCTAAGCCATGTATTAGAATTTCCACATTGACCCTATTTTTTCTTGCATGATGTTTATCAATTTAGGTCTGATGTTTAGGTCTTTGATCTGTTTTGAGTTAATTTTTGTGTAAAATGTGATATATGGGTCTTGTTTCAGTTTTTGCAGATTGATATACAATTTTGTCAACATCGTTTGCTAAAGAGACTCTTTTTTACCCCAGTTTACGACCTTTGGGTCTTCATCAAATATCAGTTATTCATAAGAGGGTGGTCATATTTCTGTCCCACTGGTCTATATGTCTCTTTTTGTATCAGTACCAGGCTGTTTTGACTACCGTGGCAATGTAGTAAGTTCTAAGGTCGGATAGTATAAGGTCTCCCACGATGTTCCTCTTCTTTAGTAGAGCTTTACTTATTTGGGGTTTCTTCCCTTTCCAAAGTTAGTGATTTATTTTTTCATCTCATTAAAAAATGACACTGGTATTTGTATTGGGATTGCATTGTATATGTAGTTAGCTTTGGGTAAAATAGACATTTTCACAATGTTAAGCTTTCCTATCCATCAGTAAGGTAATTTTCTCCACTTCTGTAAGTCTGTTTTGGTTTCTTGCAGTAGGATCTTGTAATTTTTTTCTGTATAGGTCTCTATTTTTCCAGTTAGATTTATTCCTAGGTATTTTATCTTCTTGAGGATGATAGTAAATTGTATTGATCAATGATTTTCTCTTTGATGATCTTTTTGCTGTTGTAAAGGAATCCTGCTGATTTACTTACATTTATCTTATATCCAGGCAGTTTGCTGAACTCTTGTGTTAGTCCCAGTAGTTTACTTATGGATTCTTTAGGGTTCTGTGTACATGTGACCATATCATCCGCAAATAAGGATATTTTTATTTCTTCTTTACCAGTGCAGATGTTCTTTATTTGTTTGTCTTGTCTGATTGCTCTGGCTAGAACCTGTAGAACAGTGTTGAATAGAAGTGGTGACAGTGAGCACCCTTGTCTAGTTCCTGTTCTCAGGGGGAATTCTTTCAGTTTCTCTCCATTCAGGATGATGTAGGTGGTTGGCTTTGCATAGATGCCTCTTATTGCATTGAGAAATTTCCTTTCTATCCCTGCTTTGCTGAGAGTGTTTTAACACGAATGGGTGTTGGGCTTTGTCAAATGCATTTTCTGCATCAACTGACAAAATCGGGTGATTCTTGTCCTTTGTGTTATTCACGCGGTTGACCACATTTCTATATATATATATATATATATGTGTATATATATATATATATATTTTTTTTTTCTAATGTTGAACCAGACCTGCATTACTGGTATGAATCCAACTGGGTTGTGATGAATTATTTATTTATTTTTGGTATGTTGTTATATTCTATTGGCTAGGATTTTGTTGAAGATTTTTGCAACTAAGTTCATGAGTGATACTGGTCTGTATTTTTTATTTTTGTGTGTGTGGGATCTTTCCCTGGCTTTGATATCAGGGTTATTCTGGCTTCCCAGAATGAAATTGGGTGTATTCTGTCTTTTTCTGTGCTGTGAAACAGTCTCAGCAGTCTTGAAATTACCTTCTCTCTGAAAGGTTGGTAGAATTCTCTGGGGAAACCTTCGAGCCAGGACCGTTTTTGGTTGATAGTTTTTTTATTACTTTTTCAATCTTTCATTTTGCGATGGGTTTAATAAGTTGTTCTACTCCTTGTGATAATTTTGATAGGTAATGTGAATCTAGAAATTTGCCATTTCCTCTAGGTTTTCGAATCTGTTAGAGTACAGTTTTTCATAGCTTCTGTTATGATAGTTTTGGTTTCACTTGGTTTTCTGTGTGACATCTCCCACCTCACTTCTTATTTTGATTGCTTGTTTCCTCTCCTGTTTCTCTTTTGTAAGTTTAGCTAATGGTTTATAAATTTTGTTGATCTTTTTTTAAAAAAACCAGCTTTTGGTTTTGTTAATTATTTTATTCTATTTATTATGATTGAGTGAAAGTGTACAATCCAGTTTAAATTTGCATGCCTACCTATGTGCATCTCCTACTGCTCTCCTTGTCCAGTGACAGAACACCCCTCCTTTCTGTTCTATATGCATCATATCCTCTTAATCTCCTGTCCACTCTTCTCCACCCTCTCCACTCCCCTGTAGTAATAGGTCAGTAGGACAACATCCTATAGATGCATAGAAACATAAAGTGCACCCATGGTGTGGTCACTCTTTGTCACCAAGTCCAATCTATTCCTGTCTGAGGCATTGACCATGGTAATGATTTACAGACAGGGGCAGCATCAGGTCTAGGGGCCATGCTCCCAAGGGAACCCTGAGGGCTTCAACTATCAATTGTAGTCTTTCAGTGGAGTTCTCAGGGTACACTCCTATTTATTCTCATGTTGCCATTGAGACTCAACTTTGTGAGCCCTATCATGGCTGTCACTGGCGGTGGCTGGGCATTATCTAAATTTAGTCACCCGTTCACCTGAGTCTTTCTGTCTTCTGGGTTCTCTTTCCACCATGTTGTTGTTGTCCTTGGTGATCATCTGTCTGCTGAGTTGGGACCATTTGGTGTACCTCAGATGGCAGCTTGCTAGCTTTTAAGACCCCAGATGCCACTCACCAGCATGGGGTTGAGAAGATTCTCTTACCGATACACTAGTTATGCCAGTTGGCCTCGATGTCCCCTGAGAGCATGGTCCCCTGCCCCCTGCCCCTTCTACTCTGTCCTTGCAATATTGGGTTAAGATTGTTATGTGGAAGTCCAGTTATACTTATCTTCTTTCTAATGTGTGCTGTCACTGATTTCACCCAACCAAATTTTTGTCAGCTATCTAATCTATAACCAGCCCTCTCCCTTCCTCCCTCCCCTCCCCTGCAGCCATCAAAGAGTCTTTTCTTCTATACCTGAGTCTGATTTTATGCCCGTATCGTAGGGGTCTCGTACAAAATTTGACCCCGAAACGCTGACTAATTTCACTAAACATAATGTTTTCCACTTGAAACCAAGTTACAAAATGCTTCCTAAAATCATCATTTCTTTATCATTGCATATTGTTCCATTGAGTATATACACCATCGTTTATCTATCCATTCATCTGTTGTTGGGCATCTGGGTTGATTCCTCTTCTTGCTGTTGTGGACTGTGCTGCAATAAACATTTGTGTACATGTCTCTGTTCATGTTACTGCCCTTGCTTCTGTAAGATATATTTCAAGCAGTGGGATTGCTGGGTCAAATGGTATATCTATTTCCAGCTTTTTACAGAAGTGCCAGATTGCTTTCCAAAGAGGTTGTACCGTTATGTGTTCCCACCAGCAGTGTAGGAGAGTTCCAATTTCTCCACAGCCTCTCCAGCATTTGTTGTTTGGTGTTTTTTGGATCACGGCCAACCTTGTTGAGATGAGATGATATGTCATCATAGTTCTGATTTGAATTTCTCTAGTAGCCAATGATTGTGAGCAATTCCATGTGTGTCTTTTGACTGCCTGGCTGTCCACTTTAGAGGAGTGTCTGTCCATCTCCTTTTCCCAACACTTATTTGGATTATTTATCTTTTTCGTGTTGATATTTTGTAGTACCTTATAGATTATGGAGATCAGACGTTGGTCTGACATATAGTTGCCAAATATTTTTTTCCATTCTGTAGGTGGTCTTTTAATTCTTTTGATGTCCCAAGCACAGTCTTTCTGCTGTGGGATACGCTGTTTACTTAAGCACTGCAATTCAGCATAGCAGCTGGCCAGTGCCAAGCTCTCAGGCTTGGCCGTCCCAGTTCCAGCCTCCCAGTTAATAAAGAAGGTGTCTGTGTATGTAATCCTCTCAGCCGATGTACCAGCCGAAGCAGAACCCAGTGCACCACTATCTTGCCTCTGGAACAGAGGTAGTTTCCACCTTCCTGTTCTTCAGTCCAATCTCACAACCCTGCACCTGATCTTGGGGCTCCTCAATGTCCACACTGCTTTTTTTTACTTATTTTTCTAAGTCTCAGTTCTCAGAGGGAATTGAGGAGACATGTGTCTAGTCTGCCATCTTGGTCCTGCCTCTCTAGTAGCTGATAGTTCAGATTCTGTTTCTGGGGTGAGGCCCTTTCAGACCAGCATCTCCTCTCTCCTTTTCACATCTCACCTAAATAGGGTAGGACCATAACGTTAGGGGTCATGGCATCTCCTCCCACTGACCCCAGCAGTGCAGACGACTGAGACCACAGCACTCAGCTGGACAGATCGATGCACAGGATGTGGCCACTGGGAGGCTGCAACCTATCTGCCATGAGCCAAGCCAAGTGCCGTCGAGTCGGAGCCGACTCATGGCGACCATAGGTGGTCATATCAGCAGCCCCACGCGAAGGGGAACAGCTTCTCCACTGTGGGCTGAACTTTGGTTCACCAGTGCTGGAGCTGAGATGGTGCCAAGCTTTTTGAAGGCACTTCAGACAAGAATGTGGCCTCTCATAATCTTGTCCACTGACAGTGTCTGCCTGACACTGCTCCATCTGAAAAGTTTTAGCATAGCAGCTAATAGAACTTGGTGCCAATCCAGTGTCAGTGTTTCCCAGGCTAAATGAGATCAAGGGGGTGTTAATTCCCTTCTCAGAAGCTCTTTCCCTGGGTGCATCCTCCAATCCTTCAGTGCACATGTCAATATGTCATTACTAGGCTCTTACTGTTGCTAGTCATGACACCAGTCCTTGAAGATGATTTTTGGAAGACACAGATTCATGCTCTGCTCTACAAAGCTCAGATCTGCAGAGATCAACCTTCAACAATTAAGTATACAGTTCAAGTCTAGTTATACTGTGATTGTGAGTCCAAAGTAAAGTACAGATATCATAATATCTGCAAATCTCAAACAATTCAACTATCCATCAACTGGTCAGTTAATGAACAGTGTTTTCATACATCCATGCTGTGGAATAGTACTTTAAAAATAAGGAAAAGAAAGTGTTATTGATAACATAAAAAAACAAGAATGGATCTTAAAAACTATGTGTGAAATATCCACATATAACACTGTACTATCAGATTTCAATTTAATGACAGATTAAAGTTTTCTTATACCAAAATGCATGTAACAATTGGGCTGGATTATGATCTCAATTTTCTGTCGTTGTCCTCTATTATGTAGTTGTAATTTTCACATATGTTGTAAATCCCAATCTTTGGCTATGGTTGATGACCCAAGATCTTATTGTGTTAAAGATGATTAGGGTAGGAATTTAATATCCTTATGAAAGTCACCTACCTAATCTGATGTAAAGGCAGTTTCCATGGGTTGTAGCCAGTACCACCTTTTATATTTCAAGAGATAAAATGGCAGGAGTCAAGATGGTGGACTAAGCATATATCTCCTTAAATCCCTCTGGAAACCAAGACCTGAACTGATAATTACATGGAGCTTCTGGTCACCTAGTCAGCCCACATAGGGCAGTTAATTTGCAATTCATACCACTGAATGGAAAGCCTCTTCTCTTTAGGTGACTCCTGCTCCTGGCCAGTCCTGGCTTTCACAGACCGAAGGTACCTCACCATTTTGACTTTTTTTTTCTGTCTTGGCCAGCTGGTGGAGCTGGGTCTTGACTAGCAGCTAGTCCCAGGTGCACTGCTGGTGGGATAGGCAGGTGAAATTGCCATATTTTGAGACTCTGGCTTAGGACTATGTGCATCTCACCACTTTTTGCTTCTTTCTGCCTCTGCCATGGCGTAGTTTGTATGGGGGCACTGGGTGGCGAGTTTGTGAGGGATGCCACCTTGGATACAGAGGCCTCAGCAGTGCCTGCCCACAGGAGAGCACTTTTCTGGCAGAAAAGCAGTAGTCTATGCAGTATCACCTATGGCTGGGACCCGGCAACAGAGACTGTGGACTCTGTGCATCTTAAGACCTTTGGTCTCTCTTTCCACCTCTGCCATAGCGTAGTTTGTACGGAGGTGCTGGGCAGTGAGCTTGTGCGGGATGCCATCTTGGATATGGAGGCCTCAGTGAGCACTAATTCCTAGGCTCGGAGGCAGTGCTTGCCTGCAGGAGAGTGCTTTGTGGGCAGAAAAGCAGTATTTTACAGTGTCGCCTATGGCTGGGGCCTGACAGCAGAGGCCAATAGGGCAGTAACCTTGCTGCATTTTGAACTAGTTCATAATATCTGGGGTTGGATATAGAGGTGCTTACTTTGCAAGTTGGGAAAAGGGCCCTGTACATCTGAAAACCTGACTGCCCTGGGAAGTGGTCAGATACCTTTTACCTTTCATTTTTAAGATGGCTTAGAGAAACAACTGTGGTCCATCCTCACAGCATTTCTCCCAGCCTTTATTGACTCACATGAAGCCCCAAAAGCAACAGACACTGGAGAAAGCCATAACCAGGAAATCACTCATGACTTCAGAAGGTCCCCAAATGAAACAACAAAAAGCTCTCCAGATGAAGAAACTTTTCTGAAATTATCAGAAGGTGCATACAAAAGGATTATATATAGAGCCCTCCTGGACCTTATACAAAATGCAGCAGAGCAAAATGAAAAATTAAGCAAGCTGTTTGATCTGATGGAACACCTGTACTCTGAAATCCAATAGATCAAGAACAAAATCAAAGACATAGAAACTATAATTCAAAGCCAAGGAAACAGAATGGAACAATGGAAAAGAGACTTTCTGACTTAGAAGACAGAGCTGCTGACTGCAACATCTATGAGGAAAAATCAGAGAAAGAAACAAGAAAAATGAAGAAACATAAGAAGCATGTGGGACTCTATTAAGAGGAACAACCTATGATTAATTGGAGTCCCTGAACAGGGAGAGACACCTGAGAACACTGAGAATATTGTTGCTGAGCTGCTGACAGAGAACTTCCCAGAAATCATGAAGGAAGAAAATATAGATATCCAAGATGCATATCAAACTCCACTCAATATAGAGCTCAAAAGAAAGGCTCCAAGACATATTATAATCAAGTTTAACAAAATGAAACATAAGCAGAAACTCTTCAAGGTGGGAAGACTCAAAGCAAAGCTAACATTCAGGGGGAAACCCTGTAGGCTTTCATCAGATTTCTCAGCAGAAACAATGCTGGTGTGGAAACAGCAGCATGACACATTCAAAGCCTTGAAGGAGAAGAACTTCCAACCAAGAATTAGATATCCTGCAAAACTATCTTTCAAACGTGAAAAGGAAATTAAGACATCCACAGATAAACAGTGTCATGGTTGGAATTGTGTCCCCCCAAAAATGTGTGCAGCCACGTGGCTGGGATATGGTTCCCAGTATCTTGGGACTGTCCTCCATTGTGTGGTTTTGCTAACCTGTATGTTAAAGGATTAGGGTGGGGCTGTAAATTCCTGCTATAGGGGGAGTTTCCCTAGAGTATGGCTTGCCCCACCCTTAATGCTTTTAGCTTGCAAGGAATAAAAGGAAAAAGAAACAGAGGACAATTTGAGAACCTCACTACCACCAAGCAAGCAGCACCAGGAGCAGAGCGCGTCCTTCAGACCAGAGGTTCTTGCGTCAGGACACTCCCTGGACAAAGACTGATGCAATACCGGACTTTCCTCCAGAGCCAACAAGGGGAAAGTCTTCCCCTGGAGCGGACACCCTGAATATGGACTTGCAACCTACCGGACTGTGTAAGAATAAATCTTTCTTTGTTAAAGTCATCCACTCTGTGATATTTTTGTTAGAGCAGCCTAGCTGACTAAAACAAACAGAAACTCAGAGACTTTATAAAAACCAAACCAAAGCTACAAGAAATACTGAAAGAACGTCTCAGCTTTGGCTTAGAAGAACAAAACCACTAACTTTATATTTTAGAAGGACACATCATCCAGAATCCTACTAAGTTAGTGAAGGCTCCAAACTCAATCAAAACTATAATAGTGAAAGAAGTAATCCAGTGATCATATCATGAAAACTATGATGTCATCATATTCAAAAGAAGGATGTACTACAGTCCTTATCGTCCTTCCAGATGGATAAGGAGTTGACAAGACTAATAGTAGTTAAAATTGGGTTTATACATGGTTTACTAAGCAGGATCATAGGGGCAGCTGTAAAGCACAATGAAGATGCATCATACCATATCAAGAAAAGTAATACAGGAGTCTCAACAACCACAAAACCAACCTGAGAAAGGTGAAAAATCAACTCACAAAGAAGACTGTCTCAGAACAGGTTAATAAGAACAACAGCGAAAACATCAACACAAAAATAAACATATCACAATGACAGCACTGAACACGTATCTATCAATAATGACATTGAATGTGAATGGGCTGAATGCTCCAGTAGAGAGAGATCAAGTGACATCTTGGATCAAAAGACATGACCCATTCATGTGTTGCCTACTAGAAATGCACCTTAGACTTAAAGATAGGAACAAACTGAAAATGAAAAGATAGAAGAATATATATCAAGCTAACAATGAACAAAGAAGAACAGGTGTGGCAATTCTAATCTCAGATAAAATCGATTTTAATGTACAATCCACCATCATGGACAAGGATGGACACTATTTATTGCTGGAAGGTTCAATACACAAGCAGGACTTAACAGTATTAAATATTTATGCACTTAATATCCGAGCCTCTAAATACGTCGAAGAAACATTGACTACACTCAAAAAGGAGATAGATCACTCCACAACAATAGGAGGAGACTTCAACACTCCACTCTCAATATTGGACAGATCGTCTAGAAAAAAGCTCAATAAAGACACAGAAGACCTTATTGCCACAATTAACCAACTAAATCTCATTGACATATACAGAACTTTCTATCCATCAGCAGACAACTACAACTTCTTCTCCAGTGCACATGGAGGAGATACAAAGGTAAGTGAAACAAACAGAAAGTGGAGGACCTCATACTACCAAGAAAACAATTCTCAGAGTAGGGAGCTCCTTTGGACGTATGGTGCCTGACAAGCTGCTCATTCAGGGAAGATTGAGGACAGGGACCTTCCTCAAGAGTTGACACAGACAATAAGCCTTCCTGTTGAGCTAGCGCTCTGTATTTGGACTCCTAGTCTACTGACCTGTGAGAAAATAAACTTCTCTTTTTCAAGGTCATCCACTCATAGTATTTCTGTTAGGGCAGATGTCTTAGATGACTAAGACACTGGTCCAAACTGGATATCTACTGTAACAGATCGAGGACACACTTTTATATGAAATCACTGTAATCCTGACTATGGTGTTAGTTACCTGGTGTACACATTTGCTGAACTCAATGAAGTGATACTCGTTTATTTTATGTAAATTGTTGTTGTTCTTAGATGCCACCCATTTGCTTCCAACTCATAGGGACACTGTGTACAACAAAATGACACATTGCCCTGTACTATGTTGTCCTCACAATCACTGTTATGTTTGGGCCCATATTATGTAGGCACCATGTGAGTCCATGTCATTGAGGATCTTTCTCTTTTCACTGACTCTTCACTTTGCCAAATGTGATGTCCTTCTCCTGGGACTGGTCCCTCCTGACAGCATGTCCGAAATATGTGAGAGGAAGTATCATCATCTGTGCTTCCGAGGAGCATTCTGGCTGTACTTCTTCCAAGAGAGACTTGATATACTTTAAACAGCAGTATCCTTCATTAAAAACATTAGAGATTACAGGGAAAATCAATTATTAGAGACAATTTAATATTTAACTACATTTAACAAAAGAATGAGTGACTGAAAATCCATTTCACTTTCATATCAATAACATCAAAACTATCAATAAGAAAAGGATAACATCATAAAATTCAAAAAGTAGTCTGGTGGCATAGTGGGTTAAGTGCTGCATATGCTAACCAAAGGATCAGAAGTTCAAATCCCCCAGGAGCTCCTTGGAAACTCTGTGGGGCAGTTCTACTCTGACCTATATGGTCGCTATGAGTCGGACTTGACTAGATGGCAATGGGTTTGGGTTTTTGGGGGTTTTAGTCTTTTTCCCCTAAGCATATTCAATATTTTTATCATTGTTCTAGATCTCATTAATACGTTACCAAAAGAAATGATAGTCATTTTGAATCTGTAGACTTTTTCCCGAGTCTGTGTAGAAATTTTTGACTGCATGTCACCACTTGTCCTTGGGAATATGAGGCTTTTTTAAAGCCTAAACTGGAAGTGGATTTCTGCAGTAGGGTTTTTCTCTAACTTCTAGAAGATGCTGGGAAATACCAACAACAGACCCATTTCAAATTCAGTGATCTGCCTTGGGCTATTTTTTAACATAATGTATTTTATTTTTTGTTGCTGTTGAGAACATACTCAGGAGAACAGACAGCAATTAAACAGTTTCTACATGTACTATTCAGTGACATTGATAATTCTTTGAGTTGTGTGATCGTTATCACTTCCTTTTCTGAGTTGTTTCCCACCCTATAAACGTGCATACTGCTATCTACATCTATTTAACCATGACCCGGACAGTGAATTGAGATAGCTGAGTAGACTGGAGCTGAGAGCTGTTACACCAAGAGCCAGGCAGTTAGTAACTGACAGATGTGACAAGCAGAGCCGACCTGATCTGCAGAGAAGTGGTGGAAGAAGTCCCAAAGCTTCCAACTAAGAGCCCAGCCAGTTAGATGGGAGAGTTCAGCTGAGAAGAGCCGTTACAGAGAGAGCAGGAGGTGAGATGGTGGAGAGTTGGTGGGCAAAAGGGTGACTGTGGAGAGACTGATAGTACAGAGCAGCTAAGAGAGATCCTGCTGAGAGAACTGGAGCTGACAGAGATGCTGCCTAACAGCTGAGCCAGTTACTTCAGAGAGCTGACCTGAGATGAGCCACCGCTGAGGAAGCAGTAGCTCAGATGATGGAGACGCGAACCAAGGGCAGACCAACAGCAGAGACACTGATGGCAGAGAACCCAGTGGCAGAGTGAACAGATGGTGGAGAGGCTTGATGCAGGTGAGAGAGGTAAAGCCGGTAAAGCTACTGGCTAAGACTTGGGCTAATTGGGTGAAACCACTGCAGCTCCAAGACTGCTCTGAGAGGATGAGGAATGAGAGGTCAATGTTATAGAGTGTGAAGTTGGAGAGCCCTGATGGCAGAGAGACTGATGAGAGAGAGCTGTTGTAGATCTTTCCTGATTGGGAAGTTCCCTGATGGAGAGAGTGAACATCGGTTCTCAGGTAGGCAAGGCAGGCCATAAGAAATTGAGTTTCTGTGCTGGAACCCCTTGTAGACCTCATCCTATTTCATTTCTTCTTATAATGTCCTTATAGGTTTATAAATTTCAGCTTTATGAAAGTTTTTATAGCAGATATGTGGCTTCTGTGAGCTCAGTGAGTTACTGAATCCAGTGAGAATTACAGAATGCCAGATGAGAAGGAGCTAGTGTCAGAAATAATAGAGAACACGGAAGGTGAAGAAATACTTAAGCTCTGCCATATAGGAACAAGCTTGATGCTGATTATTCTTCTAAATTTGACTTTTTTGTTGTTGCTCAGAATATACACAGCCAAATATACAACAACTGAACAATTTCTTCATGTACAACTTAGTCATGATGGCTACAACCTTCAAGTTGTGCAATCATTCTTACCCTCCTTTTTGGAATTTTTCCTCCCACCTTAACATAAATACAGTGCCCCCTAAATTTGTTATCTGATCTTTTGAATTGCCGTTGTTGATTTGATCCCATGTAGATAAATCTAAAAATAGCACAAAGCTTAAGGTAGACACATATTATTAGTTAAGCTACATTATTGTTTAGTTTGAGAAAATTTCAGAGGGTATTTTGGGCTCAGGTTTTAAAGATTATTTCAAGGCAATAGTGTTGGCGATTCAACCAGCCTCCATGAGTACAGAAAGTGTGGATTACATGAGCGTTTGCAACTCTTCTTTTTCCTTAAAAAGAAAAAAAGTTTTATAGATCAAATTAGTTTCTTATTAAATAATTAATTAACATATTGTTTATTAAATAATTGTTAATAATAATTGTTAAATATTGTTTATTAAATAATTAATTAACATATTGTTTTGCGATGTGGTGCTTTGTTGATAGTGTGTCAGCACTCTCCCATTCTCAACCGTGGAGTCTCTATTTCCATCCATTCAACATTCCTGTGCTCTCCTGCCTTCTCATTCTTGTCTGGGCTGATGTGCATATTTAGATTCATACACATGGTTGAAGTATGTGTATTATTGTCTGTTTCATGGGCCTTTGTAACCATTGGCTTAAGGGTGAATCTCAGGTGTGCCTTCAGTACTGAATTAAAAGAGTTTCCAAGGGCCATACTCCTGGGATTTTTCTAGTCTGTATGAAACCAGTAAGTCTGGTCCTTTGTTGAAACTTAGAATTTTGTTCTGTGTTTTTCTCCAACTCTGTCTGACACTGTCTATTTTGATCTGTGTTAAAGCAGTTGGTGAAGGTAGCTGGGCACCTTGTAGCTGAATTGAGTTTGGTGAAGGCTGAGGTACTTATGGTCCATTAGTTTCTGGACCAATCTTTTGTCCTATATGTCTTTGGTTTTCTTCAGTCTCTTTTACTCCAGACAGATTGGAGAGAATTTGTAATTCTCCTTTGATTAGCATTCTTCTATAGAATGATTGATCAAAATTATCAGAGTTGATGGTGATTGTTGTAGACAAAGTTATTCTTCATTACATTAGTTATGAAGATATCTCTGTTCAGAAAGTATATTTAAAATGCCTGCTGCTGTCAAGTCGGTTCCGACTCATAGGAACCAAATAGAACAAAGCAGAACTGCCCTACAGAGTTTACAAGGAGCACCTGGTGGATTTGAACTGCCAACCTCTTGGTTAGCAGGTTTAGCTCTAAAGCACTACACCACAAGGGTTTCCTCAGAAAGAATGAACCAAACCAAACCCACTGCTGTCATGTCAATTCTGACTCATAGAAACCCTGTAGAAGAGAGTAGAACCGCTCTTCAGGGTTTCCAAGTGGTACCTGGCAGATTCAAATTGCTCACCCTTTTTGGTTCACAGACATAGCAGTTTTTCACTACACCATCAGTATTCCTCAGAAAGTATAGTGTAAGAAATTAGACTACAGGAGGTGAGGCCCAGATGCTTCCTATGGTTCCTCTTTCCTCAAAGACAACCCCAAAAGAAATGAATCGATTATATATGATAATCCATGAGACCTGAACATCTAAAGCAAAGCTGAGGCATTGGACTGAGTAGCAGGGGGAAGGAGAGACAGTTCAGAAGCAATGAGGTGTTGCCAGACCTGGGCAGGAAGGAACTCCTACCCTGCAGGCCAGACAAGCTGGTGTGCATGTGGTGAGACAAATAATGGCATTTGGGATGAGTTTTACACACTGAGAGAGACCATGCAACAGAGAGTCTACTGAAGTCCTCAGAACTGGGAAGAAGTGGTGTCTAATGAGTAAAGGATAAATACATGTATCTAGCTTACCGAACAGATCAAAAAACACCCCATTTGGGAAGAACCTCTCTCCCATTTACCTTCCTCCTCTCTACTCTGAGCTGGGTACCAGGCTTCAGTAACTGCTGTGTTCCCTAGGCCAGGCATAGAAGCTGTCATGTGCCCTTATCCACTTTCACAGACTTGGAGAGGGAGCAAATTAACAAACAGTGGGAAAAGTACTCTGGGAAATCTCCTGATTGGCATCTCAGAGGAGGCATCTGTCTTTTGCCCAGGCACAGATAGATATAAGGGGTCCATAAACTTTGAATACCCTTCACCTCTGCATAGACGTCTTGGGCCCATTTCAACAGCATAGGCCATCATTAGGACATGTATTAGTCATCTAGTGCTGCTGTAACAGAAATAGAACAAGTGAATGGCTTTAACAGAGAGAAATTGGTTTTATCAATCTTAAGTAAGCTGAAAGTCCAAAATCAGGGCTTTAGCTCCAGGGGAAGGCATTCTCTGCTGGTTCCAGAGGAAAGTCTTTGTTGTTGTTCTGCTCCTGGACTGGGAGCTTCTGGGGTGCAGGGATCATGGGTTCAAAGGATGCACTCTGTTACCAGCACTGCTTTTTTGGTGGTATGAGATCCCCAAATCTCTCTGCTAGCTTCTTTCTTTTATACCTCAAGAGATTTCATTAAGGTACAATACAGTCTTACACACTGAATCCTGCCCCACCAACACAACTACCACCCATCTTCTGTCAGTAATATCACAGAATTAGGACTTACTGCACATGGAAACAGCATACAACACCAGGAATCATGGCCCAGCCACATTGCTATCTACAGTTTTGGGGAGACACAATTCAATCCATGACAGCAAAGTACAGTAGGGTTTATATCTGAAGTCTAATGCCAGCTGTATCTACTGTAGTGGAATGGTAGGCTTGTGACATTTCACACTGTTCTGTAAAGTAAGCAGGGTTCTCCCTTACTTGCATCAGGAGCCTGAGGACCTGTAGTTCCACCCACACCACCTAGCCAGTGTCAACAAAAGTCCGAGAATAAGCGATACCTCCAGGCCTTACAGCCAACATCACCGGGTGCCTGCAGACTGATGACAAAATCCAACCATCTATGCATTCTAGAGACATGGACCCTCTTTCCTCCCAGTCACTCGGGGGCAGCTGTCAGTCCCTTGCCTTTCTCAGCATGTGAACCCCTACTATAAACAGTCATCTGTGCCTACTTCAATCACCCCTGCCCGTGTAGGACTGTAGGTGACATCCTGCACCACACACTTGGTGACCAACTATCTAGATACCTGAGCTGAATCCATACAATAAAATTAAATAGACTCCTGGGCTCACATACCTCGTATCAGATCTAACCATATGGTGACAGGATGTTAAAGCTTCAGGGTGCTAATAATCAAATTAGTTCACATGAATAGCCTATCTGGGCATATCAAAACGAAACAAAACAACTCAAGAAGCTAAGACGCAGTAAGCAAGTATAAAATAAATAGACATTACAAATCACTGGTGGCTCAGACACAACAGTCAATATTAAATTACATAAAGAGGATTACCATGAGGATTTCAGTAAGTAGTGAAAACAAAGAACAGAGAAATCTTTCAGAGGGAGAGAAATTTGTGTCCTTTCTGGAGGTAGAATATGAAAGGTTAATATACAGACCTCTTCAAGAGATCAGGAAGGGTATCAGGCAAAATTCAGAACACAAAGGAACACACAGACAAAGCAATAGAGGAATTTAAGAAGATTATAGAAGAGCAGAATGAGAAATTTAACAGACTACAAGAATCCATAGAAAAATAGCTAACAGATGTCCACAAGATTAACAATAAAATTTCAGAATGAGACAATTGAACAGAAAGTCATAGAAGCAGAGTTGAGGCAATGGAAATCAAATTAGTTAGACTGAAGAAAAACACTTGGCACTAACTAATCTGCAGAAAAATCAGGTAAAAAGACTTTAAAAAATGAAGACCAGCCAAGCCAAGTGCTGTCGAGTCAAATCCACCTAAGAATTATGTGAAACTGTATCAAGAAGAATAACCTACAAGTGAGTGGAAGACCACAATATGAGAGGATAAAAGAAAACACAGAGAGAACTGTTGAAGATTTTTTGGCAGAAAACTTCCATGATAGTGTTAAAGATGAGAAAATGTCTATCCAGACGCTCATCAAACCCCACAGAAAAGAAATCCCTTCCAAATGTTGCCAACACATATCATAATCAGAAATTATAGGTTGATTTTATTTATTCAGGCACTCTTTTAAGAGTTACCTCTCCAATGACTAGAAATTTGAAAAAGAAAGAGGGTGTAGGAAAGAAGATCATAAAGAGGAATTCAGAAGGTTAAAGAAAACCAAGCAATAAGCACCTGACAGAACTCATGATGACATGTGTTTCCAGTGGAAGGCGTCAACTGTGGGAGGATACTGAGAGTTGAGAGGACAGAGAAACATCCGCTGGGTGCTCCCTATCTTTCTCAGTTTGTTTGTCTTTCATAACAGCATCTGGAGAGGCCATAATAAGAGAGATAAAATTCCTAGTTGAGACTATTGAGGTCGAGAGGAGGGCAGTGATGTGACCAAGTATACAAACTATTGGATTTCATTGTCTCTCACTCCTAAGCCATATAACCATTCCCATTCTATCTTCTTCCTGGCCCTGTCTGTGACATCCCTGTGCCTCATTCTCATATCCCAGGGATGGTAACTCCTCTTTGTCTCACAAAAGTCTCTTCCCAGGAAGTCAGCAAGTGGGCAGGCACTGGGGAAAGTAGAGAGGGGTCTGAGTTTGTTGAGGGAGCTGCTGGCAGGGCTGGGGTCTGAAGGTTTGGTGGAGGAAGTATCTCTTCTTCAGTCGTCAGTCCTTAGTTTCTGGATCTGCAGCTCTACAGGAAGATGATAGTCAGGCTGTCTCAGGGCAGGGTGAAGATTTGCAGTTTAAGCCCTGAGAATGTAAGAAACTCCCACCATTGATGTGCATTTGTTGACAAAGGAAAACAAAGCTTGAAAAACACTTACATGTACTTTGAAAATATTTCCCAAAACTAAAAAACTAGATAAATACTGTCAGTATGTGCAGTGCAGTGACTAGCTGTTGTATGGTTGTTCTAGTCATGGTCTGGTAACTCTCACAAAATGATTTGGTGTGACTCTACAAAAAATGAGCCTGTGGCTCACCAAGGAGACCAGATAGTCTACTACTTTAAATAAGGTCCATACTACAAGACAGCATTTGACTCTGTGAGTCACACCTGAGGACTTGACAATTTGAAGATCAGGAGAGGAGACAGTGGCAAGAAGACAAAAGGACAGTGGGATGTCACAGCAGCCTCAAGAAAAGCATGCTTGAAGAGGAGAGATATCAACTGCTTGCTGTTGTTGGGAGTTGGGACAAGTATTTACCACATTTAGCTTATGGACGAGAAGACTGTGGAGCATGACCACAATCAGTGGAGACTCACACTCTCCAGTGTGACTTGACTCTCAAGTTCCACTTCTTTCTCAGGCCCTTTGTCTTTCATGGCGCCATGTGGTATGGACAAACCAAAGGGAACCTGTTTCTTGGCAGGATTTTGTGACATCTCACACCACCTCTCCCTCTCCATGATGGAGAATTTGATGCCCAGAAAGGGTCAGTGATGTGGTCCAGGTCACACAATACCAGATTTATGTTCTCTTACTCCTGGCCCAGGACCAATTCTGGTAACTGTCCCTACCCCCATTGCCCACCTACATCTTGGGGGCTTCCCATCTCTGACCCCCAGGATGACCCCTCCTCTCCTACTTACACATGTTCTCCTCAGTGGCTGGGCTGGAGCTGGGGAAGGACAGTGGAGTGTTGGGTGATGGAGAGGGAGCTGCGGACAGGATGGGAACACAGGTTTTTTGGTGAGCTCTTACCTCTTTCTGAGGCATCCATCTTTGGGCTCTGACATTGCTGTCCCTGAAGGCAGTGGGAAATCAACTAACAATCTAGCCTAGAGTTGTGTGCTAGGGCTGCTTTCAGAGCCACAGAGGATTTAACAGTTGGAAAGATGGGAATCCCACTTCTTTCTCCACACAGTTTTGTAGAAAAAGCAATTCTAAATGCTGAAAGATAAAACTTGCATTTGTGCCTCAAATACAAAGTTTGAAAAGTCAAAAGAACACTTGAAAATATTTACATGTATGCTCACTTTTTATTCCTTTTAGGTTTTTGTGGGTATTTTTGGTAAGAATTTACCCCGAAAAATCCATTCCAATTCCACAGTTCCCAAAAGTAATGAGTAATGACACTGGTCACACACCTCACGTTGTGTCCACGTGCTCCTTAGTTCTGGGCTAGTCTTTCTACCTCCATTTCCCTGACTGGGTTGCTTCCCAGTCTCTTTTCTGTGCTTTAAATAGTCCTTGTCCTTTCAGCTTCGTGCTGAGTTTTTTGTTTTTTAAATTAATTCAATGCTCAAATGACAATCCTTACTTTTTTGGCTAAACTGTTACTTAAAGGTGACTTCAGAAGACAGTTTCAATACGAAGTTTGAAGAGTGACTCAGGGTTCATAGTCTTGGGTACTCTTCATACTTCTAGAGGTCCAGTAAGTCTGGATTATTTAAGAATTTGAAGTTGTATTCCACATTATTCTTCATATTTTTTTGGTAACTTGTGTATTACATTTCTTAGTGAATATTGCCAGATAGGCTTTAAGGGGCACCTTGAGAAGACAAAATAAAGTATTACAGTGATTTGTACAAAGAACTGGGAATGAAAATCCAGAAGGGGAGAAGATGTTATGCATTTCTCAAGCTAAAAGAAAGGAAGGAAAAATCCAAGCCTTGAGTTGCAACAGGGAAAGATTCTACAGGGAAAGTATTAAACTACTCGTGCAGCACCAAAATGAGATGGAAGGAGTACATAGTGTCATTATACCGGAAAGAACTGGTCAATGTTCAGCCATTTGAAGAAATAGCATATGATCAGGAACTGATGGTACTGAAGGGAGGGGCTAAAGGTACGTTGAAGGCATTGGCAAGAAACAAGGCTCCAGGAACTGATGAAATAACTGTTGAGATATTTCAACAAACAGATGCAGCACTGAAAGTGCTCACTTGTCTATTCCAAGAAATCTGGAGAACATCTACCTGGCCAACTGACTGGAAAAGATCCATATCTATGCCCATTCCAAAGACAGATGGTCCAACCAAATGCAGAACTTACCAAACAGTATCATTAATACTGTAATACTTGTAATACAAGTTTGCTCAAAATCATTCCAAAGTGACTGCAATAGTATATTGATAAGAAACTTCCAGAAATTCAAGCTGGATTCAGAAGAATATGTGGAACCAGGGGTATCACTGCTGATGTCAGATGCATCTTGGCTGAAAGCAGAGACTACCAGAAAGATGTTTACCTATGTTTCATTGACTATGGACATGCATTCAACTGTGTGGATCATAGCAAATTATTGCTAACATTGAGTAAAATGGGAATTCCAGAACACAGTGTTGTGCTTGTAAGGAGTCTGTATATGGATCAAGAAGCAATCGTGTGACTGGAACAAGGGAACACTGCATGGTTTAAAGTCAGGAAAAGTGTGCACCAGGGTTATTGCTTTCTCCATACCTTTTCAATCTGTATGCCAAGGAAATAATCCAAGAAGCTGGATTATATGAAAAAGAATGAGGCATCAGGACTGGAGGCTTGCGGAGGTCCGCCATCAGCCCTGTAGACAAAGTCACGAGCCCCTGCAAATGACGGGCTGAAGCATCTCACCTGTGACATGTTTTTTAGCCTACTGCCCTTGATATTATTTGGCTTCCTAATCAAATTTTCTTCAAAAAGATACCCCCTCCTCTCCTGGCACAAGGATCAGGGGAGATGCCTTCTGAGAGGGACCCTTTACTACCCCCTTGGTCTATGAAATAATATCGGGAAAACCTGTACAGGAATTTTCTGAGGAAAAAGAGCTCAGAGGAATGCTCTCGAACACAGCCAGCTTTGAGAGCAGCAAGGCCGGCCCAACCCCTGCTGACTTCCCCCAACTGCACATCCCCACCCATGTGAAAGGAATTATCCTCTTTAGAACAGCTTGAGAAGGACATAGGGTGGGGGACGGTAGATGTTTACTATCCCCGCAGGAGGAGATAAAATAAAGAGCAAAGTAGGAACAAATAGAGATCATAAACTTTAGACCCTTCCTCGTGGACCTTTTAACCTTGAGGTATAAGTAGGGCTGATTGAGCTCGAGGCATCCTTAGGCCATTATCTAAAAAGCTTTGACAGTTAAAAGGATCACCAGGTTTCAGTTAACTGATAGCTCATGTGGCAGGGTAAAAAATTACATCACCTCAAGACCACGAGGTTTTTGGTTTCAAATTTGCCAACCATGAGGTTTTGGTTTTAAACTGGCCAATAGATTGTGTGGTCAGTGGGCAGGGTAAAATTCACATCACTCTTACTATAAAACAATAAAGACAGACAGCCTTCTCTCTTGCTCTCTGGGTCGGGCTGCCTTAAACCAGAAAAGTCTTTCCTGTCTTTCTTTATTCATTTCCCGCCGCGCCTCTCCCTCCCTCCGTGCGGGACCCTACAAAGTGTCGGGGCTGGCCCCCGGCAGAGGCTGACTCTGTAACAACCTGCGTTATGTAAAGGACAATCACCTTACTTGCTGGAAGTGAAGAAGATTTGAAACACCTACTGAAGAAGATCAAGAACCACAGCCTGCAGTATGGATTGCACCTCAGCATCAAGAAAACAAAAATCCTCACAACTCGACCAGTAAGCAACATCATCAAAAAGGGAGAAAGGATTGATGTTGTCAAGAATTTCATTTTACTTGGGTCCTGTGGAAATAACAGTCACGAAATCAAAAGACATATTCTTTGCATTGGGAAAATCTGCTACCAATGACCTCTTTCAAGTATTGAAAAGTAAAGAGGTCACCTTGAAGACTAAGGTGCACCTTACCTAAGCCATAATATTTTCAACCTTATCATATGCATGTTGTCATGGTTGGAATTGTGTCCCCCCCAAAATGTGTGCAGCCACGTGGCTGGGATATGGTTCCCAGTATCTTGGGACTGTCCTCCATTGTGTGGTTTTGCTAACCTGTATGTTAAAGGATTAGGGTGGGGCTGTGAATTCCTGCTATGGGGGGAGTTTCCCTGGAGTATGGCTTGCCCCACCCTTAATGCTTTTAGCTTGCAAGGAATAAAAGGAAAAAGAACCAAGGACAATTTGAGAACCTCGCTACCATCAAGCAAGCAGCACCGGGAGCAGAGTGCGTCCTTCAGACCAGAGGTTCTTGTGTGAGGACGCTTCCTGGACAAAGACTGATGCAATACCGGACTTTCCTCCAGAGCTGACAAGGGGAAAGTCTTTCCCTGGAGCGGACACCCTGAATATGGACTTGTAACTTACCGGACTGTGTAAGAATAAATCTTTCTTTGTTAAAGCCATCCACTCTGTGGTATTTCTGTTAGAGCAGCCCTAGCTGACTAAAACACATGTGAAACTTGGACAATGAAGACAGAAGACAGGAAGACAGAAGACTTGATGCCTTTGAACTGCGGTGTTGGAGAATGTTGAATGCACCACGGACCACCAAAATAACAAACAGGTCTGTTCTGAAAGTAGTACAACCAGATGTTCCTTGGAAGCAAAGATGACAAGACTGCATCTTACATACTTTGGACATGTTGTCAGGAAGGATCAGTCCTTGATGAAGAACATCATGCTTGGTAGAATGGAGGGTCAGTGAAAAAGAGGAAGATCATCGATGAGATGGAATGACACAGTGACTGCAACAAGGGGCTTAAGCATAAAACTGATTGTGGCCATGGTGCAAGACCTAGTAGTGTTTTGTTCTGTTGTGCATAGGGTCACTACGAGTTGGAACCTACTCAATGGCACCTAACAACAACAGCACTTCTAATAGTAACCTCACTTTTAATCTCTTCTTTCTATGTTTCCAGACTGAAATATTGAAGGGATCTTTCTAAGTTGACCTCTCATCTTTTTTGGTTTCTTGGCTATTGCCCTCATCACAACCTTGGTTTGCTTATAGGGGACCCACCAACTCATGTGGCCACTTTATTCCATTTTCTATTCATGTCACTTACCATGTTTTCTCTGGTGTTGGTATCTGGTGAAGAAGAAGAGGAGAAGGAAGAGGAGCAGAAGAATTCCATGGGCCACCAAGTCTCCAACCAGAATTTTCAGGTACTCTGGGAGACCTTGGGCATGAGTAATGTCCTAAGTAAGTTAGCAGTGGCCTTTTATTGAGCACCTTCCATATGGCAGCATATGCTGGGGTATTTGGATTCATCATCTCTGTCCCTTACAACAAGTAAGCAACTTGGAATTGCCACCCCACCTTGCCCTTCTTACAGAATAGGAAACTAAGGCTCAGGGAGATCAATCATGTGCCCCATGTCACTCATCCAGAAAATGGCAGGACTGAGATTGGGGGTCTCTGTCCCACTTGTCTTTTTTATTTGTGCTGCGTGTCTTTCTTCCTTTCCCGTAAGAGAACACCAGAAGAGAGACTTGTCCACCAAATACAAATCTCTACTGATTCCCTAGCCCAGCCTGGCTCTGACTACCCCTCAACAGAGCCCTGACATGTCTACGTGGGGCCTGTCTGGACAGGAGACCTCTGAGTCTTTGAAAAGGCTGAAGGCAGAGGGTGGGAAATCTACAGTATCCTAAGGATTGTGTTGGTCCACGCCCCAGGCCGGGACCTTCACTGTTATGATTCTCCTGTGTCTCATTGCAGCCCTGGAGAGATGGTGGGGGATGTGCTCTATGGGCAGTGAAACCAAGACTCAGAGAGGGCACATGACTTTCCCAAGGTCCCACGATTGGGAGATGTCAGAGCAGAGATTTGAATCTGGGGTGTGGTGAGTGTGTTTGACTTCCAAGTCCTATTCTTTTCCTACCACCACAGCAGCTTCTGAGAAGGGGAGATCCTCTCATCTTTTGGAAGAACAGACGTACCCTTGTCATTGCCCTGCCCCATTTCAGGTCACAGCCTGGTTGTTTCCTCTTTTCAAGGGGGGACATTGATGCCAGAGATAAGAAGGAAGGGCCTTTTCAAAGGTCACCATTTCAAGAAGTGAATGAACCAGCAGAGAATACAACTCCTCCCATTCCCCAAACCCACTACCCAAATGAGAGACCCTCACTTACCACTTAGTGGGTTTGATTCTCTGTACGTGTGGTGCTGGTCCTCAGGTACTCCTGGGAAGCAGGAAAGGATGAGGGTCTTCAGCACACTTTTCTTCCCCAGGACAGACACCCCAATCTCCTCTGCTGTGACTGCCTCAGTCCTCACTCTCTAGTCTCAGAATCTCTTGGAGTCTGGAGTCCCCACCCTCATTTTTCCCTGTCTCCCAAGCCCCTTACACACAAGCTGTGATGGAGAGATGAAGGAAAATTCTATCAGCTGACAGGGGGAATCTGAAGTTGTCCTGTGTAACCCAGCCTCTGTTGCTCACCACCTCTTCATTTTGTGTCTGGGTGATGGGCTAAAGGATTGGAGATTTAGGGAGTATGAGAGTTGGGGTGCCTCCAGACATTCCTCTTGGTCAGCTTTGATTCTCTCTAGACTCCAGCCTCCTCCACCCAGCAACATGAGGACCTCATCCCAGGGCCTCAAGGATGGGGAATGACACTGAGGCAGGGATAGAAGTTGTCCTGTCTATTTCCATTGCACTGGGGGTGGATGTCCTCTGGATAGCCATCTTTCAGAGGCTCTTCTCTCCCACTCCAGCTTGGAGCTCCCTGGTGGACCGGACCTTGAACTGACCATCAATACATGGAAGAGACGGGGTTAGGGTTTCCTCACCTGTGACTACCAGCTCCAGGGGGCCACTGGGGTGTGACCACAGGTAGGGAGAGGTGCTGTGTGAGCTGTAGCACCTGTAGGTCCCCTCATGGGCAGAGGTCACAGGGCTCATGGTGAAGTTGGCCTGAAGGGGGCCAGTGTTTTTCTTCCAATGAGAGTCCTGGGGAGGGGCGATGAAGCCCCCCTTGAACAGATGGAATGTATCAAAGAAGTCATCTGAAAGGCATTGCAGAGTCACACTCTCTCCAGAAGTCACTGAATGTCCCGGATGGGCCCAGAGTGTGGGTTTCTCATATGCTCCTGTGTGAGAAGGAGGCCCGAGTGTACAGAAAGCCATTCTGTCCCCACCTCCCTTCAGCTGACCACCGTCTCCTCTCCAGAGACTCTCCTTTTGTGACCCTTTCAGCTTTTCTGTTAAGGTCTCCCTCATCTCTATTTCTCTCAGTCTCCCATTCTCACGCCCCTTCCCTGAATTAAAGCTACTGTCTCAGCCCTGCTTTAGCACCCTGTCTCCTTTTACCCCATCTCCACCAATGGAAGCCCAGGGCCATATCTTAGGAAACCATCTGGACATGGGGCTGGGTAGGGGTCCACACCTGCCACCAGACTGTATAAGGATCACTGGGAGTCAACCACCCAGAGGAATGGCATCTCTACTGGCCCCTGTGAGCCTGGTTCACATGATCCAAGGTGAAATTTGGACTGTGCGGCCTATCAGGGTGCTGTGGGGTGGGCACAGAGGAGTGAGAGTTACTTGGCCTTGATCACAGTAGATCTGTCATAGCTGGTCTCTGAGCTCCACTGCGTGGCCAGGCTGGCTTCAGATAGTACCAGTGAGCTTGGTGGAACTGAGAGGGAAGGCTCTCTGTCCCCTCTTGGAGTTGAGGAGACAGTGATATCAAAGGACATGAACATCCTCAGAGTCCATGGGGCTGCAATAAGCGCACATTGGTCTGCTCACACTCCCTTCAATGATCCTGCTCCCAGGAGGCTACAGTCACAAATCACGACACCATCACCACCAGTGACTCCATGGGGACATGGCTTAGAGTTGTCATTTTGGAGCCCCCAGAAAGAGATGGGGTCAGACAAGGGCTCCCTCACCTGTGACCTTGAGATCCAGAGGGTCACTGGGGTGTGACCACACATGGGGGGAGGTGCTGGAAGAGCCATAGCATCTGTAAGTGCCCCCATGGGAGGTGTTGACAGGGTCCACAGGAAAGGTGACCTGATGGCTCCCAGCAAAGAAATGAGATTTCTTGTGTCGGTGGGCTCCAGAAGGAAGGGCTTCTCCCTCCTGGAGAAGATGGAAAGTGTCCATTGTGTCAGTGGAGCCACACACGAGGGACACATTGCTTCCTAAAGTGGCCAGAGGGCTTGGAAGGGCCGAAAGTAAGGGTTTGCTGTAGGCACCTGAGAGAGAAGGAGGGAGCTGAGTTAAAGGGGGGGACACAGTTACCCCACGTTAGCCCAGAGGTGTACTCTGTGAGCTTCTGATCCCTTGAGGCCACATTCATACTGACAGTGCAGTCAGGCTTTTTCCAGAGAGCACCACTGAGTCTGGCTAGGTTGATGGGGGATTCCTGTATGCCCCCTGGGGTTGAGGAGACTGATGAGTTGAAAGAGACACACTGCTCTACACTGCACTCAGGAGTTGCAGTGAGTCCATATTGGTTTTCTACCCAGTTTGCTTTCTGTGGTTCTGGAACCAGTAAGACAGAGTAACTGACCACCCGTCACTACCAGTCCTCCCCTGGCCACACAGCTTAGATGAACTATTTGGGGGTATGGGCAAGAGAAGAGGGTTGGGGGACTCCCTCACCTGTAACTTTGAGGTCCAGAGGGTCACTGGGATGTGACCACACATGGGAGGAGAGGCTGGTAGAACCGTAGCATCTGTAGGTGCCCCCGTGGGAGGTGCTCACAGGGCCCACAGGAAATGTGGCCTGGTGCCTCCCAGCAGAGAACTGAGATTTCCTGTGTTGGGGCGGGTGGGCTCCTCCCTCCCTGAGCAGATGGAAAGCATCCATTGTGTCATCTGAGCCACACAAGAGGGACATGTTCCCTCCTGAAGCCACCAGGGGGCTTGGATGGGCAGAGATGGAGGGTTTGCTGTAGGCGCCTGAGAGAGAAGCCTGGAGGTTAGTTAAAGGGCAGACACAGGTACCCCACATAACCCCACAGGTGTAGTCTGTGAGGTTCCCTTTCCCCGAGGCCACCATCACATTCCCTTCTGCCTGTGAGGAGGAGCTCACAGTGAAGAGGGTAAGTTGATTCCTCCCTCTTACCTGTCATCACAAGGAGCAGGGGGTCACTTAGCTCTGACCAGCCACTCTCACTATAATAGGCACACTGGAATCTCCCTGTATTGTTTATGTCCATGGTTTTGATGGCAATTTTGGCCACATCTTTGGATTTCGAAAAGTTCCATATAGCCTTAATTTGAGGGTGTCCCTCTTGAAACAGACGGTAGGTAGAAGCTTGCAGAAAGCTCTCACAGAAGATGGTCACAGAGCTCCCCTTGGTGATGATGGGACCTGTACTAGACCAGATGACGGGTTTTCGACGAGACACTGGGAAGGAACAAGACCTGGACTTGCAAGGGCTTCCTCGCCCCTCAACTTGCCCAGCCTTTACCTTGAAGATCTTCTCACCCTGCTCACCACTAGCTCAGACCCTTCCTGCTTCCCAACAAGCTGCCAAGAGGCATCACTGTATTTACCAGAGGTTGGAGCCGGGAGGCATGGGAAAGACTCACCTGTCTGTACCCGGTTCAGCTGGCCTCCACACAGTCCTGGGAGAGAGTTCACTATCAGTAGGTTGTCCTTCTACCCACACACAAAAGCATCAGATATGGCTTGGATCCCTTATTACAGTGTCACATTTGGGCTGAGAACCTTCTTCTCCCCAGAGGCTGAGCTTCCCCTGGAATCTCCTGAGTCCTTGGGGTTTCCCAAGGGACAAGGAGCTGTGTTTGAGGTGCGGAGTGGTCCCCATCACTTTCCCTTTTCTCTAGGCTTACCAAGACACAGAAGGGCAGTGACAGTAACAGTTGTGGCACTCCTTTCCATGGTTTCCAGTGCTGCAGACGAATTACAATGGGAACCAAGACTGGCAGGACTGACACGCACAGTGTGTGGCAAGTCCTTGGCCCTGAGCTATGTGTCATGCAGTTTCCTCATCAGTGGCCTCACAGAAAGAGAAAGAGCATCTCTTTGTGTCCTGTCTCTTCTCTACGCAAATATTGGGGCTGAGGACATAGTATCTCTGGGAACCTTTGAAAGCAAATCTGAGTTCCCATCCTGAGTCTGCCTTTTACAGAGGTTGGATGAACTGAAGCAAGTCACTTCCCTTTTTGAGAAGCCAGAAATGCAAATCTTCCTGCTTCTTACCAGTCAGGCTTTCAACAAGTGTCTACTGAGCATTCAGCATGTCCAGTCACAGAGGCAGGCACTAGAGATTCACTGATGAAACACACACACAGATTCCTTTCTGGATTTATAGAGCTCAGATGAACGCAAGAGAAAAATGAAAACATTTTGACAGCTGATAGTTTAGCTACAGTACTGCTGAACCAAAGAAAAGGAGCAAAATAAGGGACAATGGCTCTAACAGTTGGACAACAAGAAACCCGGGTTATGGGAGTCAGGAAGATGTAGGAAATGGAGAGATGATGCCATTAGGGATTAGCGCCAAGAGAGGTGAGGGGAGAGCAGCCTCCATGAGAAGGAGCTTGGGCTGTTGGAAGAAATGTGAGCAGCTTGAGGACACCAGGCCTTAATCATACTGAATTTTTCCACTATGCAGGGTTTTGGATTTTATCCTTAAGGCAATGGGAAGTTTTAACTATAGGACAATACAACAAATTTCTGTTTTAGGAAGACCCCCAGTATGTAGAGAATGAAATGTAGTGTTCTATTAATAACCAATATTAAAACTCCAGTATTAGTGTATACCCTGGGTGAAGTATCAGTCAGTATTCTGCATGATTTACGTGAATGTCTATGTAGTCCTCATACACAGTTTGTCATACAAAGATTTTACAGTGTAATGATTGTAGTGAGATAAGAACGTTTAGTGGCTTTTATCTTAGTCTGAGATGTTGGAAAAAAGTTTGCTATGCTCAAAGTAGCTAAAAGAGCAGCTCACAAAAATAAACTATTAAACAGTTCAGTGTGTGTGTATATGTGTGTATGTTTAATTGTGAGGAGTTTGGGCAGGATGGGGACCCAAGCTGTGAAGTGGTTGACTGTTTGGTTGCTAACTAACACTTCAGCAGTTCAAATCTACCAGCCACTGCTTGGAAACTCTTTGGGATACAGTTCTACCCTGTCCTATACAGTAGTCCTTCCAAGTTGCAGTTGATTGATAGAAGCAGGGTTTTTGGTCAGGAAGGGGCAGCTGTGTTTGCTGGGCTTGTAGACTTCTATTTCTGACCTGAGTATGAATAGCTTTAAGTGGCAGGAGGAGGAACTTGAATCTCACTTTGAGAAAGATGGAAACTGGCGGAACAATTGAACCAGGAAGGGGGAAGAACCACGTAGGGTTGTTAGAGGAGCTCTCTGCAGAGTCGGAAATAGGAGGAGAGTAAGGAACATGTAGCTAATTGTCTCCATGAACAGGTTCCTCCTTTGCCATAAGACCAGAAGAACTGGATGATGCCTGGCAATATGATAGGATATTTCAATCAAAGATTTCATGAAAGAATCCTGACCCAAAGGGGAAAAATATACAACAGAATTTCAAAATCTTATGGGCTCTAGATTTTCTGGTATCCTGGAAGAAGTATGAGCCCCCTAAACTCTTGCTTTGAAATAAACTTTGAAACTTAAACCAAAAATATCCCCTAAATTCTTCTCAAAATTGAACAATAGTTAAATTTAACTAGTACAAAAAAGTCAGCCTTGAGCATCACGCTCTTTGAAGAACTATCTATATGGTGTTAAATTGACAACTGCAACTGAAAACATGAGACAGCAGCCTTAGGAGGAAGTGCATTTTTGTTACTGAGGGAAGAATAACTGAGAACAGGATCATGAGGACAGTTGAGCAGAATGTAATCAATGTCACTGAACTGTACATGTAGAAGCTGTTGAATGGGTATATGTCTTTCTGGGTACATTCTCAACAACAACAACAAAGCGAATGAAACTCAGAAGGAAAAAAACCCACAAGCTCTCTGCAGGTGCAGAGAGAAAGAAATCACTGGGAGAAATCACTGGGAGTGGGGAAGCTGAGAGAAGGAGCAGGAAGGAGGCTTTGTGATGGTTCTGGCAAGATGTTTTTGTCTTCAGCTGAGCATGGAATGTGGTAAAGGACTCAGGGACATGGCTAAGAAGGGGCAGAGGTATTTAGATTTGACAGTTGAATGTGAAGTGGAAGAGAGTCAAGAATTGTGAGCTACCCCACTCTCTTCAATGGTTGGCTGTAGAAGGCAGTGAGAACATCCATGAGTGGATGACCCCAGGCGAAGATAGAAGCATGAGGAGATGTTTATAAGATTGTCCATTGTCTGCTTGTTAAGAGGATATTACAAGTATAGAATGAAAAAGAGGAGTGTGCTGTCTCAGGGCAAGGAGAGCAGAAGGAGCTGTAGACAGGCAGACATGCAAAATTAATTTGGATTGTATACCTTCACTGAATCACACACACACACACACACACACACACACACACACACACACACACACACACACACACACACACACACACACACACACACACACACAAGATTGTCTATTGTCTTGTTTCCTTCCTGTCCTGGGTTTACAGATTTTCTTTCTCCCAAACACTTCCCCTCATTACCTTCCCTATTTGTATAAATAACCATCTCTTTTTCTTCATCACTATCCTTCAAAACTTTTGGATTATTTCCTGCTCATCAGTTTTGCTTTCTTTCCTGGGAAGACCTGTCCATCTTATACTGTGGGTTCTTTCTTTAGGAACTGCATGAGAGCACTGGTGGGAGACAAATTCAGAGACAGTAATTGAAGATGTGTCTGCCACCTTTACTGTCATTCTTGAGCAGGTGACTACCCTTTCCCATGTCTTATTTTCCTCCTTCTAGTATGGTGATAATGACTTCTCCTCTCGGGATTGTTGTGAGGAACAACAGGACTTGAGAAACAGAAGGAGTACACTCTGGAGTGGTCTCATGGACCAGATGAAGGCGTGTGGATGCTGAAATGATCGTAGTATCACACCTTACAGGAAGGAGCTTACTGAAGTCACACCAGACTGCCCACATCTATTCCAAACACAAGCAATGGTAGAAAAACATTTTTAAATTATGTGCCCACACAAAACAAATGAGACAACTGAAAGAGCCAGAAAGACAGAAATGAATTCTTTGATAGGGAATAGGTCACAGAACTGGTTTAGTATGTTTGTGTGGAGACAGGCAGTGAAGACCCGGAGGTGATATTGGGATCTTAGTTTGAAAGTGAAATTCACGAACCTATTGCTTGTATATAATAGGGTTTGCAGTCTGTCTGCTCACTGTCTTAGGATCATGGCCAGAATTCAGTTCCCCTCATCAGTGTGTGGATGAAAAATAGTCACTTCAGTGTGTGCAGATATTAGTGTCTATTCTACACAGAGTATGAGGACAGTTTTGAATAAACCGAGAGTCCAGCCTGGGCAGAAGACCAAGGGACTGAAGGAGGCCATTTTTCTCCATTTTGGACAGACCAAGCCTGTCATAATTCACAACAGAATACCACTGAGGCTCAGGCTGTCGCCAGAGGCCATGCTCGGGCCCTGCTGGATCAGGAGGCTGTGTTTCTGTGATGTCTTTGGGAGAGAAAGACAAGTAATGAACTTGGGGAGGCAAGTTCCTCCCAAACTCCTCTGCTCTCTCTGGTAGGATTGCCAGTGTCACTGTGTTTCTGACAGTCTTTCTGGCTGTAGCATTCATGATCTTGTTTCCTCCTGGGGTTCTTCAGACAAAATGTCTCAAGGACTACAATTGACAAGGCCATAAATTCTCTACTTGAGACCAGGATTTCCAGTGTGTCACTAGGGTATAACAACATATAGAGGGTAGTGCTATAAGGACTGTGGTATCTGAATGTCCCCTGTGGCTGGAGGCCATGGTTCCCATGGGGAGCAAGCTCTGGTACTGCCAGCTGGGGTTTTACTGTGAGTCCAGAGTCAGAGCATCTGTGTTCTTCCTTAGATTGGCAGAATTTGTGATAGCCATGCAGTCAGATGCACTCGAGGATCACCTTCCTTCCTGGTGTCATCACAGGCACTGGCAGGGCTGAGGGGATGGGTTTCTAGTTAAGTCACATACTGAAGTGACTATACCCATCTCCCCATTAGCAAAGGGAGCTGAATTCTGGCCATGATCCTAAGACAGTGAGCAGAGAAATTGCAGACCCTATACATATACAAGCAATAGGTTCGTGCTGCCTACAGTTGCAGGGGCAACTGCGTTAAGTGTGAATTCACACCTCCCCTCTTATCACCCTGGCTGGACTATGAGAGGGAAGGCACCCCGTGAAAGCAGGCCCCCTTTGTGTGTCTGTGCCACTGATGTCCTCTAAGCTGATACCACCAGGTCTAGTATGTCACTGAGTGTTTACCAGCCACTGTGGCTGTAATAAAAATCAAAATACCCAATTCATTGACATCAAGTCGATTCTGACTCTTAGAGACCCTGTGGACAGAATAGAACTGCCCCATAGTTTTTCCAGTGAGTGGATCGAGGATTTGAGATTGACATCTTTTGGTTAACAGTTGAGCACTTAACCACTGTGCCACCAGAGGCTTGATGGTTGTGATGGTAACGGTGATATAGGCCCCAAAACTCCTTTTCCAAGAATAAGATGGAGAATATGGCCTTGTTCCTGCATGTTACTGGTTTATCATTGTTCTAGAGTGAAGGACTTCCTTCTCTATCTAGATGCCTCCAGGGTACACAGCACTGTGTAACAAGCATCTCCCCACAACTTATAACTGAGCCTGAGTCAACTCTGATGGTCAGTAGAGGAAGTCTCAAGAAATGAATCATTAACTGAAGTCCCATCATGTCTGTCTGTTTTTGTCCCACTTCTCATCCTCAGGACCCTTTCAGGATTTTTCGGACCCTCCCAAGACTCTCCATCAATCTACTCTCCATCCTTAGCTGCTCTGGGATCGCACCTTGTGTCCAGTGAGATGAGATCCAGAAAAATGTGGGAGCGATTCTCCTGTCTGCCCTCAAATTGTCTGGCTCAGACTCAGCTCTGAAAGAGAAATTCAGGTGAGAAATTTGTCCCTTGAATCCTGAGCATGTCCTCTCTTCTTCTTGTACCTCCTGAGCTTCTTGAATCTTCTGGCAGTTCAGATTCTTCTTTGTTTTATTAGAGTTTTCTTCTTTCTTTCTTTTTTTTTTAAATTGTGATTAAGTGAAAGTATACAATCCATATAAATTTTACAGGCCCCCTATCTGCAATTCTATCCGCTCTCCTTATCCAGTGACAACACATTCTCAGGGTATGGTGTAGTCCAGTTTTGCCAATTTTCTCTCTACTGTATACTGTCACTCTTTTCACCTAACCAGATTCCTATTGACTATCTAATCTATGACCAACCATCTCCCTCCATTCCCACTTTTGGAGCCATCAAAGAGTCTTTTCTTCTGTACATAAGTCCATTTTTAAGTCCTTATAACAGAGGTCTCATATAATACTTATCCTTTTGCAGCTGGCAGATTTCACTCAACATAATGTCTTCTAGTTAAAACTAGGTTATGAGATGCTTCCTAAAATCATCGTTGTTCTTTATCATTGCATAGTGTTCCATTGTGTATATGTACCATGGTTTGTTTATCCATTCATCTGTTGATAGGGACCTAGGTTGATTGCATATTTTCCTTTTGGACAGTGCTACAATAGACATTCATGTGCACGTCTCTGTTTGTGTGACCACCTTTATCTCTGTAGGATATATTCCGAGCAGTGAGATTTCTAGATCATATGGTATTTCTATTTGTAACTTTTTAAGGACGAGCCAAATTGCTTTCCAAAGAGTTTGTATCATTTTGCATTCCCACCAGCAGTGTAGGACAATTCCAGTCTGTCCACAGCCTCTCCAGCATTTGTTGTTTTGTGTGTTTTGGATTATGTCCAACTTTGTTGGAGTGAGATGGTTCTCATTGTAATTTTGATTTGGATTTCTCTGATAGCTAATGATTGTGAGCATTTCTTCCTGTGTCTTTTGGCTGTCTGGGTGTCTTCTTTGGTGAAGCATCTGTCCATCTCCTTTGCCCATTGCTTAAATGGGTTATTTACTTTTCTTCCTTGTTGCTGTTTTGCAGTACCTTGTAGATTATGGAAATTAGACGTCGGTCTCACATGTAGTTGCCAAATATTTGTTCCATTCTGCAGGTCTTTTAACTCTTTTGATAAAGTCTTTGGATGAACATAAGTGTTTGTTTCTTAGTAGTTCCCATTTATCTATTTCTCCTCTGTTTTTCATGCATTGTTAGTTAGATTTTGTAGTCTCTGTAAGCTACTAGAAGTTCCATGTTGACCCTACTTTTTCCTGCATGATGTTTATTATTTTAGGTTTGATATTTAGGTCTTTTACCTAATTAGAATTGTTTTTTGTGTATGGTGTGAGATATGGGCCTTGTTTCAGTTTTTTGCATACGGATATCCAATTTTATCAACATTATTTGTTACAGAGATTTTTTTACCCCATTTTACAGTTTTTGGACCTTTGTTGAATATCAACTGTTCATAAGAGGATGGTGATATTTCTGTTCCATTGGTCTACATGCTTCTTTTTTTTACTATTACCAGGTTGTTTTGACTGCTGTGGCAATGCAGTAGGTTCTAAGGTTGGGTAGTGTGAGGCCTCCCACTATGTATTTCTTTTTCAATAGTGTTTTGTTTATTTGAGGTTTCTTCCCTTTACAAACAAAGTTGGTGATTTGTTTCTCCATCTCTTTAAAAAATGACACGGGCATTTGTATTGGGATTGCATTGTATATGTGGATTGCTTTGGGTAAAATAGACATTGTCACAGTGTTAAGACTGGATCCTATTCATGAGCAAGGTAGGTTTCTCCACTTATTTAAGTCTCTTTTAGTTTCCTGCAGTAAGGTCTTGTAATTTTTTATTTATAGGTCTCTTCTCTAGTTAGATTTATTCCTAGGTATTTTATCTTGTTGGGGACTATAGTAAATGATGTTGATTTAATGATTTCCTCATGATGGTCTCTCTTGGTGTAAAGGAATCCTACTGATTTACTTATGTTTATCTTATATCCAATACTTTGCTGAACTCTTCTATTAGTTCCAGTAGTTTATTCACGGATTCTTTAGAGTTCTTTGTGTCTGCAATCATATCATCTGCAAATAGTGAGATTTTTACTTCTTCTTTATCTGTGCGGATGTCCTTTATTTCTTTGTATCATCTGATTTCTCTGGGTAGAACCTCTAGCACAATGTTGAATAGAAGCAATGACAGTGGACATCCTTGTCTAGTTCCTGTTCTCAGGGGAATTCTTTCAGTCTCTCTCTACTGAGGATAATGTATGTGGCTGGCTTTGCATAGATGGCCCCTATTGCATTGGGGGATTTCCCTCCTAGTCCTAGTTTGCTGAGAGCTTTTAATATGTATGGGTGTTGGGCTTTGTCAAATGACTTTTCTGTGTCAGTTGACAAAATCAGATGGTTCTTATCCTTTGTATTATTTATGTGGTTGATCACATAAATTGTTTTTGTGATTGTAACTAGTCTTTTATCACTGTTATGAATCCACCTGGTCATGATGAAATTATTTTTTTGATATGTTGTTGACTTCTATTGCCTAGGATTTAGTTGAAGATTTTTGCATCTAGGTTCACGAGCCACATTGGTGTGTAATTTTCTTTTTTTGTGGGATCTTTCCCTGTCTTTGATATCAGGGTTATTCTGGTTTAATGGAACGAAATTGGGATTATTCTGTCCTTTTCTATGCTGTGAAATAACCTCAGTAGTATTGGAATTACCTCTGCTCTAAAAGTTTGGTAGAATTCTCTGGTGAAGCTATTTGAGCCAGGACTTTTTTGGTTGGTAGTTTTTTGATTTTTTTTTGAATCTCTTCTTTTATGATGGGTTTATTAAGTTGCTCTACTTCTCCTTGTGACAATTTTGGTAGGAGATGTGAATCTAGAAATTTGTCCATTTCCTCTAGGTTTTCAGCTCTGTTAGAGTACAGTTTTTTTTTGTAGTATTCTGTTGCACTACTTTTGATTTCAGTTGGGTTTGTTGTGACATCTTCCATATAATTTCTTATTTGGGTTATTTGTTTCTTCTCCTGTTTTCTTTTATAAGTTTAATAAGTGGTTTATCAATTTTGTTGATCTCTTCAAAAAAACCAGCTTTTGGTTTTGGTAACTCTTTCAGTTGTTTTGTCTGTAATTCATTTAGTTCTGCTCTAATTTTTATTATCTGTTTTCTTCTGGTGCCCATGGGATTTGTTTGTTGTTCTCTTTCTACTTATACAAGTTGTAGGGTTAATTCTTTGGTCTTGGCCCTTTCTTTATTCCAGATGTGTGCATTTATAGAGATAAATTGACCTCTGAGCACTGCTTTTGCTGTATCCCATAGGTTCTGGCAGGATGTATTTTCATTCTTATTCAACTCTATGAATTTCTTTATTACATCTTTGATTTCTTCTATAATCCACAAATTTTTGAGCAAGGTGTCATTGCATTTCCATGAGTTCAGGCTTCCACCCATGATCTTTCTGCTATTGATTTCAACTTTTAAGCCTTTATGGTCTGAGAAGAAGACTTGCTTTATGACCTAATACGTGGTCTATTTTGGAGAATGTTCCATGTGCATTGGGACAGAAGACGTACTCTTTTGTTGTTGGGTATAAAGTTCTGTATATGTTGAAGTCTAGTTGTTTGATTTTCATAATAAGACCTTCTGTATCTTTATTGAGATTTTTCTGGATGATTTATCTATTACTGAAAGTGGAGAGTTGAAGTCTCCTAGTATCATTATAGAGTGATCTATGTCATTTTTCAATGTTGTCAGCGTTTATTTGATATATTTAGATGCTCTTGTACTGGGTGCATGAAGTTTTAATATTGCTTATCTATTGTTTTAATAATGCTTACCTATTGAAACTTTCAGCAGTAAATAGTGACCGTCCTTGTCTAATGTCATGGATTGAATTGTTCCACGCCCCCAAATATGTGTAGCCATGTGGCTGGGCCATGATTCCCAATATTTTGTGATTGTCCTCCATTTTGTGATTTTCCTGTGCTGTATGTTAAAGGATTAGGATGAGATTGTAAATTCCTTCATAGGATTACCTCCTTGCTCCACCGTAAGGGGAGTTTCCTTGGAGTACGGCTTGCCCAATCCTTAATCCTTTCATCCTACAAGAGATAAAAGAAAAGAGAAGCAAGAAGAGAATTGAGAACCTCACACCATCAAGAAAGCAGCACTGGCAGAAGAGTGCGCCCTTCAGACCTGAGGTTCCTGCACCAAGAGGCTCCCTGGACAAGGAGTGTTGCAATACCAGCCTTTCTTCCAGAGCCGAAAAGGGGATAAGCCTTCCCCTGGAGCCAACACCCTGAATTTGGACTTGTAGCCTACTGGACTGTGTAAGAATAAACCTTCCTTTGTTAAAGCCATCCACTCTGTGGTATTTCTGTTAGAGCAGCACTAGCTGATTAGAACAGTGTGATTATGTCACAGTTTTCATGGCCATATCAGTAGCTCCATGGGAAGGGGAACAGTTTCTCCACTGTGGGCTGAACTTTGGTTCACCAGAGCTGAAGTTGAGATGGTGTCAGGCTTTTTGAAGACATTTCAGACAAAAATGTGGTCCCTCCTAATCCTGCCCACTGTGTGCCTGACACTGCTCCATCTGAAAAAATGCAGCATAGCAGCTAATATAACTTGGTGCCAATCCAGTGTTGGTCTTTTCCAGGCTGAAAGAGACCAAGGGTATGTTATTTCCATTCTCAGAAGCTCTTTCCATGTGGGCACCTTGCAATCCTTCAGTGCACATGTCAGCATGTCATTACTCTTATTATTGTTAGTCATCATGCCAGTCCCTAAAGATGATTACTGGAAGACACAGATTCATACTCTGCTCTACAGAGCTCATATCTACAGAGATCAACCTTCAACACCTAAGTATATAGTTCAAAGTACAGAGAAATATTGTTAATTCATAATATCTGCAAATCTGAAACAATTCAAATATCCATCAACTGGTCAATTAATGAACAGTTTTTTCATACATCCATACTGTGGAATAGTACTTTAAAAATAAGGAAAAGAAAGTGTTATTGATAACATAAACAACATGGATAGATCTTAAAATCCTTTCTATGTGTTAAATACCCACATGCAAAACTGTGCTACAAGATTTGAATTTAATGACAATCTGGAAAGTCAAAAAAATATACTGATGCAAATAAGATTAGGGTTTTCTTACATAAAAAGTGTGTAAAAGCTTAGCTGGGTTATGATTCCCAGTTTTTTGTAGTTGTCCTCTATTATGTCATTGTAATTTTCATAAATGTTGTAAATCTCAATCTTTGCCTGTGGTTAATGGGACAAGATTGGATTATGTTAAAGATGATTAGGGTAAGACTCCAACATCCTTTGTAAAATCACATCCCTCTCAGGAGGGATTGCAAAGGGAGTTTCCCTGGGGTTTGACCTGTGCCACCTTTTATCTCTCAAGAGATAAAAAGTTCAGGGAAGCAAACAGACAGCAGGGGACCACATACCACCAAGGAAACAGTTCCTGGAGCAAGTGCATCCCTTGGACCCAGGGTGCCTGCACTTGAGAAGCTCCTTGACTAGGGAAGATTGAGGACAGGGACATTTCTCCAGAGCTGACACATAGAGAAAGCCTTCTGCTGGAGCTAGAGCCCTGAATTTGAACTTGTACTCTATCAGATCGTGAGAGAATAAACTTCTCTTTTTTAAGGCCATTCACTTGTGGTATTTCTGAGAAGTACTAGATGACTCAGACACTGGGAAACAGGAGAGTATGAGGGTCTCAAGGGCACATTTTAAGATGAAAATGTTGCAATCCTGATTATGGTGTTGGTTACCTGGTGTACACGTTTGCTAAACTCACTGAAGTGACATATTTCTATTTTACACAAATTGTTGTTATTGTTCTTAGGTGTCATCCATTTGGTTCCAAGTCAGGGGGACACTATGTACAATAGAATGACATGTCATGCTGTACTGTGCTGTCCTGATGATTGTTGTGCTCATTGTTGTTGTCACTGTGTCAATCTGTGTCACTGAGAATCTTCCTCTTTTCACTGACTCTTCACTTTATCAAACATGATATCCTACTCCAGAGACTGGTCCCTCTTGACAGCATGTTCAAAATATGTGAGAGGAAGTCTCATCGTCTTTGCTTCCAAGGAGCCTTCTGGCTGCACTTCTTCCAAGAGAGATTTGATGTAATATAAACAACAATAGACACTATCATTAAATGCATTAGAGATTGTAGCTGCAATCAGTTATGAGAGAACTGAATACCTTAACCACATTTAACAAAAGAATAATGAGTGCTTCAAAATCCATTTCACTTTCATATCAACAGCATACAAATCATCAATAGCAAGAGAACAACATCTTAAAATTAAAACTTAAAATTAAAAAAGATAGTCTTTTTTCCCCCAAGCATATTCAGTGTATTTATTATTGTCCTGGATCTGACTAATACATTATCAGAAGAGATTATAGTCACTTTGAATCTGTAGGTCTTCTCTTACTCTGTTTAGAAATTTTTGACTCTAAGACATCACTTGTCCTTGGACGTGTGAGACTTCTTTAAAGACTAAGCTGAAAGCAGGTCTCTCCAGTGGGGATTTTCTCTGACTTGGAGCAGATGCCTGAAAATATCTACAAGACAGATTCATTTCAAATTCGGTGATCTTCCTTAGGTTATTTTTAAACATATTTTACTCTATTTTTTGTTGTTTTTGAGAATATGCACAGGAGAACATACAGCAATTCAACAGTTTCTACGTGTATGGTTCGATGAGATTGATAATTCTTTGAGTTGTGTAATCATTCTCATTTTCTTTTTCTGAGTTCCTCTCCCTTTAAACAACTGGTTGCCACTTAAAATTCCTATCTAATCATGATGTGTGCAGTGAGTTGAGAGAGCTGAGGAGAGCAGAGCAGAGTTGAGCTGAGAGCTGTTACACTGTCTAAGACCTGGGCAGTTAGTAACTTACAAATGTGCCAAGGAGAGCTGAACCGATCTGCAGATAAATGGTGGAAACAGTCGTGAAGCTGCCAACTAACAGCTTGGCCAGTTAGATGAGAGACTTTAGCTGAGAAGAGCCACTACAGAGAGAACAGGAGGTCAGATGTTCGAGAAGGTGATGGGCAAAAGGGTGACAGTAGAGAGACTGATAGTGGAGAGCAGCTAAGAGAGATGCTGTTGAGAGAAGCGGAGCTGAGAGAGATGTTAGCTGGGATCTGAGCCAGTTAGTTGAGACAGACGAGCTGAGCTGAGCTGAGCCACTGTAGAGGAAGCGGTGGCTCAGATGATGGAGATGCCAACCAAGGACAAGCCAATAGCAAAGACTTGATGACAGAGAATCCAATGGCAGAGTGGTCAGGTGGTGGAGAGGCTTGATGGAACTGAGACAGCTGAAACCACCAAAGCTACCGTCTAAGAGATGGACTAATTAGCTGAAAGAGATGCAGTTCTAAGGCTGAACTGAGAGGATGATGACTGAGAGTCTAATAGGGTAAAGCTAGGAGTTAGAGAGCCCTGATAGCAGAGAGACTGATAAGCGAGTGCTGTTGTGGAATCTCTCCTGATTCAAAAGTTTCCTAATGCTGAGAGTGAACATCTGTTCCTGGAGGGTGCGGCAGGCCTTGAGAAGCTGAATCTCCATGCCGGAACCCCATTTGGACATCACTCTATTTCATTTCTTCTTTTATGTCCTTGTATGTTTATAAATTTCATTTTTATTGAAGTTGTTACCACAAATGTGTTTTTTCTGTGAGCTCAGTGATAGTTACAAGGAGTTAACAAATCCAGTGAGAATTAGAGAATGCTATGGGGGAAGGAGCTGGTGTCAGAAGTATTAGAGAAGTGCAAGGGTGAAGATATACTTAGTCTCTGCCATATAGGAACAAGCATGATGCTGATTCTTTTTCTACGTTTGACTCTCTTTTTTGTTTTTGAGAATATACGCAGCAGAATAAAAGAATTCAACAATGTCTTCATGTACATCTTAGTTTCAATGGTTACAACCTTCAAGTCATGCAATCATTCTTACCCTCCCTTTTGGAATTATTCCACCCCATTAACATAAGTTCAGTGCCCCCTAAATTTGTTATCTAATCTTTTGAATTGCTGTTGTCAATTTATCCCATGTAGGTCAGTCTTAAAACTGTGCAAAGCTGAAGCAGACATATTTAATCAGTTAAGCCACATTATTGTTTAGTATTGGGAAGATTTCAGAGGACATTTTAGGTTCAACGATTAAAGATTATCTCAAGCCAATAGTGTTGGGGATTCAACCAGCCTGCATGAGTCCAGAAAGTATGGATTATGCAAGCATTTAATAGTCTTTTTTTTTTTTTTTACTTTTTGAAAAAACAGTGTTTTAGATAAACTTTTATAGAGTAAACTAGTTTATTAAATAATTAATGCATATATTGCTTTGCTGACAGTGTGTCAACACTATCCCATTCTCAACCTTGAAATCTCTATTTCCATCCATCCAGCTTTTCTGTGCTCTCCTGCCTTCTCATTGTTGCCTGGGTTGATGTGCACATTTAGACTCATTGAACACATGGTTTAACTATGTGTATTATTGTCTGTTTCACGGGCCTTTGTAACTTTTGGCTGAAGGGCAAATCTCAGGGGTGCCCTCAGTAGTGAATTAAAAGAGTATCCTAGGGCCACACTCTCGGGATTTTTCCTGTCTATGTCAGACCTGTAATTCTGGTCCTTTGTTGTGAGATAGAATTTTGTTCTGTATTTCTCTCCAGCTGTATTCAAGACTCTCTATTCTGATCTTTATTAGAACAGTTGGTGATAGTAGCTGGGCGGCATATAGCTGAACTGAGTTTGGTGAAGGCTGAGGTACTTGTGGTCTATTAGTTTTTGGACTAATCTTTCCATTGCATTTATGGTTTTCTTCATTCTCCATTGCTCTAGACCTGTTGGAGAGAATTTGTGATTCTCTTATAAAGTTTCCCCCCTTTAATCAGGATTCTTCTAAAGAATGATTGATCAAAATGTTCAGTAATGTTATCAGAGTTGATGACGATTTTTATCGACAAAGATATCCTTCATGAAGTTGGTTATGAAGCTATTTCTGTTCAGAAAGTATATTAAAGATGCCCACTGCTGCCGAATTGATTCTGAATCATAGGAAACCAGTAGGACAGAGTAGAATTGTCCTATAGAGTTTCCAAGGAGAGCCTGGTGGATGTGAACTGTGGACTTTTTGGTTAGCAGATGTAGCTGTAAAACACTATACCATCAGGGTCTCCTTAGAAAATATAAGCCAAACCAAACCTACTGCTGGCAAGTCAATTCTGTCTCATAACAACCCTATAGAGTAGTGTAGAACTTCTCCATAGAGTTTCCAAGGAGCAGCTGGCAGATTTGAATTGCTCACTTTTTTGGTTTACAGACATAGCAGCATTTTCCAGAAAAGATAGTGTAAGAAACTAGACCACAGGTGGTGAGGCCAAGACGGTGGCATAGTCAGATGCTTCCTTGGTTTCTCTTACATCAAAACCCCCCTAAAAGAAATGTGTCAATCATATGTGATAATCCAGGAGACCTGAACACCAAAGGCAAAGTTGAGGAATTGGACTGAGTGGCAGGGGGAAGGAGACAGTTCAGAAGCAGCATGGCATTGCCAGACCTGATGCAGTAGACATCAGCACTGCGTGGGCCAGATCAGCTGGTGTGCATGGGGTCAGGCAAAGATTGACCTTTGCAATGACTTTTATAGTTTGGGTTAGATGAAGCAACAGAGAGTATACTCAAGTCTCCTGAACCAGTGAAAAGTTGTGCCCAGTCGGTGAAAGATAAATACAAGTGTTTAACCTACTGAGTGTGTCAAAAAACATCTTGTTTGCAAAGAACCTTTCTTCTGTTTACCTGCCTCTTTCCCCATCTACACTGGGTCCCACGCAGGCTTTAGTGACTCATGTGCCCCTTGAGCCAGAAGTTGAACCTGTCATATGTCCTAATCCATTTTCTTGGCTTTGGAGAGGGAACAAATGAACAAATAAGAGGAAAAAGTACTCTGCGAGATCCCCTTCCTGGCAGCTCAGAGGAGGCATCTGTCTTTTGTGTAAGTACAAGCGTAGAGGATGATAAACTTTAAATGTCCTTCATCTCTGCAAAGACCACGTGGGCCTATTTCAACAGCATAGGCCACCATTAGCACAGATCTTAGTCCTCGAGTGCTGCTATAACAGAAATACTGCAAGTGGATGGCTTTAACAGAGAAATTTGTCTCCTCAAAGTTAAGTAAGCCAAAAGTCTCAATTCAGGGTGTTAAGTCCAGGGGCAGGCTTTCTCTGCTGGCTCTGGCGGAAGGTCCTTGTAGTTGATCTTCCCCTGGACAGGGAGCTTCTGTGGCATAGGGACCATGGACCCAAAGGATGCACTCTGCTCCCAGAGCTGTTTCTTGGTAGTATCAGATCCCCAAATCTCTCTGGTACCTTATTCTACATTTCAAGAGATTGTCTTAAGGCACAATACAATCCTAAACACTGAGTCCTGCCTACAAAAAAACTGCTGCCCATCATCTGTCATTAACAACAGTGAGGCAGGATTTATTGCACATAGAAACATCACACAGTACCAGGAATATGGCCCAGCCAAATTGCTACACACAATTTCTGTGAGACACATTTCAATCCATGACAGCACAGCATGATAGGGTTTACAAAAGAAACCTGATGTCAGCTGTATCTACTGTGGTGGAGGGGCAGGGTTGTGACATTCGGCACCACTCTGCCCCTTGTTATAGTCAGCTAGTGCTGCTGTAACAGAAATACCACAAAGTGAATGGCTTTAACAAAGAAAAGTTTATTTCTTACACAATCCAGTACTTTACACATTCGCAATCAAGGTGTCTGTTCTAGGGGAAGGGTTTTTTCTCTGGCAGCTCCGGACAAAAGTCCTTGTGTTGGATCAGTCTTTGTTCAGGGAACATTTTAGAGCAGGAATCTCAGGTCTGAAGGACACTTTCTACTCCTGGTGCTGATTTCTTGATGGTCTGAGGTTCCCCTCTTACTCTGCTCACTTCTCTCCTTTATATCCCACAACCTAGTAACCTGAGTTCTGCCTCACCAACACAACTGCTGTATGTTTTCCCTTATTAACATCACAGAGGCAGGATTTACAACACATGGCAGTAATTACACCATATTGGGACTCATAACCAGTCAAATCAATCCATACATTTTGGGGGGGACACAATGCAAACCATGATACTACATAACAACTTATTTGTGGAAAAATCAGGTAAAAGAATTTTAAAAAATGAAAACACCCTAAGAATTATGTGAGACTCTATCAAGTGGAATAACCTGCAAGTGATCAGAGTACCAGAACATGAGAGGATAAAAGAAAACACAGAGAGAACTGTTGAAAGTTTGTTGGCAGAAAACTTCCAAAACAGTGTTAAAGATGAGAAAGTATCTATCCAAGGTGCTCATCAGACCCCACACAAGGTAGCTCCCAAAAGAAAGTCACCAAGATGTATTATAATCAGTAATTATAGGGAGATTTCATTTATTCATGTACTCCTTTAAGATTTAGCTCTCCAATGACTATAAGGTTGAAAAATAAAGAGGACACAGGAGAGAAAACCATTAAGGAGAATCTGGGAAGTTGAAGATAACCAGGCAATAAGCAAATCACAGAACTCAAGATGAGGTGTGTTTCCAGAGGGAGATGTAAACTATGAGAAGATGCTGAGAGTTGAGAAGACAGAGGAACATCTACTGGATGCTCCTTATTTTTCTGAGGCTATTTTTCTTTCATGACAGGATCTGGAGAAGCCATAATAAGAGGATTTTTATCTCTTGGAAAGAGATAAAATTCCTAACTGGGGCTATTGAGGTTGAAAGCAGGACAGTGATGTGGTCAAGTACACACAGTATTGGATTTCATTCTCTTACACCCCTATAACTATTCACACTCTATCCCCTTCCTAGCCTTGTCTGTGACATCTCTGTGCCCCAATTTCATATGCCAGGATGGTAACTCCTCTTCTTCTCACAAGTCACTTTCCAAGAAGTCAGCGGATGAACTGGGGAAAGCAGAGAGGGGTCTGAAGTTGCTGTGAGTGAGGGAGCTTCTGGCAGGGCTTGGGTCTGAAGGTTTGGAGGAGCAAGTTCATTTTCCACAGTCCTCAGTCCTTGGGTTATAGATATGCAGCTCTGAAGAAGATAGTAGTCAGGCTCTCTCACGACAGGGTAAATATTTACAGGCTAAGCCCTGAAAGTGTTAGAACGTCCTACCATCCATGCACATTTGATGATAAGGGAAGACAAAACTTGAAAAACATTTTCATGTGCTTTTCAAATATTTCCCCAAACCAAACACACTGGATGAATATCTTCAGTAAGTGCCAGACACAGAATTGCTACTGTATGGTCCTTGCAGCCACGGTCTGGTAACTCTCACAGAATGGCTGGGTGTGACTACAAAAAAGGAGCTTGTGACCCACTAAGGAGACTGACAGTCCACTAATTCAAATAACGTGCACACCACAACACAGCCTTTCACCCCGTGAGTCAGACCTGAGGACTTGACAGTGTGAAGAGAAGGAGAGGAGACAGTGGAAAGAACATAAAAGGACAATGGGATGTTACAGCAGCCATGGTATCAGAGAACTTCAAGAGGGGAGATGTCAATTGCTTGCTGCTGCTGAGAGTTGGGTGCTGTGAGAATGCACAAGTGTTTATCAGATTGAGTTTACAGACGAGAAAGTTGTAGGAGCCTGACCACAACCAGAGGAGATTCACACAGCTTGACTCTCCATTTCCATTTCTTCCTCAGGCTGTTTGTCTTTCACGGAAGCATGTGGTGTGGGCAGAAGAAGGGTATCCTGTTTCTTGGCAACATTCCCTGACATGTCACACCACCTCTCCCTTTCCAAAGTGGAGTGTCTGAAGCCCAGAGAGGGTCAGTCATGTGGTCCAGGTCACACAATATCAGATTTAAGTTCTATTACCCCTGGCCCTGGACCAGTTCCAATCACTGTCGCTACCTCCATTGCCCACCCACATTTTGAGGGCTTCCCATCTCTGACCCCCAGGGTGACCCCACCTCTCCTACTTACACATGTTCCCCTTGGTGCCTGGGCTGGAGCTGGGGAAGGAGAGTGCAGGGTTGCGTCATGGAGATGGAGTTGTAGGCAGAGTGGGAACCTAGGGTTCTTGCTGAGCTCTTACCTGTTTTGCAGGTGTCTGTCCTTGGGCTCTGACGCTGCTGTCCCTGAAGGCAGTGGGAAATCAGCTTCCAATCCAGCCTAGAGCCCTCCCTGCTAGGGCTGCTTTCAGACCCACTGAGGATCTGGTGGTTGGAAAGATGGGAACCCCACTCCTTTCTCCATACAGAATTGAAGAGAAAGCAATCCTAAATGCTAAAAGGCAAAACTTGTATTTGTGTCTCGAACATAAGTCTGAAAAGTCAAAATAATGCTTGAAAATATATGTACATTTGCTCATTTTTTTCCCTTTTAATTCAATTTTTGGTAAAATATAGCCAATAAAATCCATTCCTGTTCCACAGCACACCCTTGGTGTGCCAATGGTAGACTCACCAACTTACGTCATCACTTCATTCCATTCCCTATTCATATCACTTGCTGTGTTTTCTCTGGTGTTGGTGTCTGATGAAGAGGAAGAGGAGAAGAAAGAGGAGCAGAAGAATTACATGGGCCACCAAGTCTCCTACCAAAATTTTCAGGTATTCTTGGAGACCTTAGGCATGAGTGTTGTTGTAAATAAGTCAGCGATGTTCTTTTATTGAGGACCTTCTGTATGTCAGCATGTGTTAGGAACTTCGGATTCATCACCTTTGTCCCTCACAACAAGCAAGTAACTTGGAATTGCTACCCTGCCCTGACGATTTTACAGAATAGGAATCTGAGGCTTGGGAAGATCAATAATGTGCCCTACATCACCCAGCCAGGAAGTGGCAGGACTAGGATTGGGAGTCTTTGATCTGCTTGTCCTTGTTATCTGTACTGCTTGTTTTCCTTCCTTCTCCTTTGGGCACATCAGAGAAGAGACCTGCCCACCAAATACAAATTCCTACTGATCTCCCAGCCTAACCTGGCTCTTTCACCGCAGAACCCTGACATCCCTGCATAGGACCTGTCCGGTCATGAGACTTGTGTATCTTGGAGAAGGCTGAAGTAGTGGGTGGGAAATACAACCTGTACTTACCACAATGTTTGGCCAGGCCTCAGGGCAAGGCTTTCACTGTTGTGATTCTCCTGTGTCTCACTGCAGCCCTGGGGAGATGATTGGGGATGTGCTCTACAGGCAGTGAAACTGAGCCTCAGAGAGGGAGCATCACTTACCCAATGTCCCATAGTTGTAAGATGGCAGAGCTGAGACTTGAACCTGAAGTGGGGAGGGTGTGTGAGACTTCCAACTTCTGTTCTTCCCCTGCCACAGCAGTGGTTTCTGAGAAGGGAGATCCCCCTCCACTTGTGGAAGAACACGGATACCCTTGTCATTGCCCTGCCTCTTCCCCACATGTGGTCACAGCCTGCTTGCTTCCCCATTTTAAGGGGTAACATGGTTCCCAGATAGAGAAAGGAAGTCCTTTTCTCTTGTCAGCATCCTGAGAAGTGGATGAGCCAACACAGAACTCAACTGCTTCCAACCCCAACCTCTCCTCCCAAATGAGAGGACCCTCACCTCTCAGTGGGTCTGTTTTGCCATATGTGTGGTGCTGATCCTCAGCTTCTTCTGGGTAGCAGAACAGGGTGAGAGTCTTCAATACACTGCACCTCCTCTGGAACAGACACTCCAACTTCCTCTGTTGTGACTGCCCCAGTCCTCACTGGGCCCTAGTCTCAGAATCTCTGCAAGTCGAGATTCACCACCCTCATCTTTCCCCATCTCCCAAGCCCCTTAGGCACAGGCTGTGTTAGAGAGATGAAGGAAAACTGTCTGACAAGAGGAATCTGTGGTTGTCCTGGGCAACCAGGCCTCTGTCACTCACCACCTCTTGATTTTGTCTCTGGGTGTTGGGCTAAAGGATTTGAGATTTAGAGAGAGTGAGAGTTGGGGTGCTTCCAGACGTTCCTCTTGGTCACATGTGATCCTCTCCATCCTCCTTTCACCTACCAGGATGAAGCCCTCAGCCCAAGGTCTCAAGGATGAAGATTGAGGCTGAAGCAGGAATAGGAGTTGCCCTGTCTTTCTGCATCCCTCTGGGGGTAGACTCCCTCTGAGTAGCCCTCCTTCAGGGGTTCCTCTCTCTCGTTACAGCTTGAAGCTGTCCTGGGAACAGGGGCCTCAACTGACCATCAGAAGACAGAGGAGCTAGGGTCAGGTTTTCCTTACCTGAGACCACCAGCTCCACTGGATCACTGGAATGTGACAACAGGTAGAGAGAGGTGCTGTGTGAGCTGTAGCACCTGTAGGTCCCCCCATGGGCTGAGGTCACAGGGCTTATGATGAAGTTGGCCTGAAGGGGCCCAGTGTTTTTCTTCCAATGGGAGTGCTGAGGAGAGGCAGTGAAGCCCATCTTGACCAGATGAGATGTTTCAAAGAAGTCGTCTGAGAAACACTAGGGCAACACACTCTCTCCTGAGGTCACTGAGGGGCCTAGATGGGCCCAGAGGGAGGGTTTCTCATATGCTCCTGTGTGAGAAGGAGGCCACGCTGTAGAGAGAGCCATCCAGTTCCCACCTTGCCTGGGCTGACCGCCTTCTCCTCTGTAGGGACTCTCTGTGACCCTTCTTTCTATGCCTCTCGGTTTCCCTGTGATGGTCTGTCTCATCTCTGTGTTTCATTCTCCCTTTCTCACTCACCATCCCTGGATGAAAGCTACAATCTCAGCTCTGCCTTGGGACCCCATCTTCCTAGACCGCATCTGCACTAGCGGAGGCTCTGGGCACATGTTTCAGCAGAGCATCTGGATGTGGAGCTGGGCAGGGATCCACGTCTGCTACCAGACTGTCCAAGGATCACGAGGGGTCAACCACCCAGAGTGGTTTGTGTGCACCATAGCACCTTTACTGGCCCCAGTGAGTGCGATTCACACAACCCCAGGTGAAGTTGGGACTGTGCCGCCTGTCAGGGCACGGTGGGGTTGGGGTGGCCGGCAGAGAGCTGCTTAGCTTTGTCGGTGAGAACCTGTCATATCAGCCTCCAAGTCACACTGTAGGGTCAGGCCAGCTCTAGACAGCAGCCGTGAGCATGGTGGGACTGAGAGGGAATGTTTTCTTTCCCCTTTTGGAGACAATGAGACCATGACAATGAAGGAGACACACATCCCCACTGTCCACGACCTGCAGTGAGTGCACTCAGGTGTCCTCACTCTTCTCTGTGTGATTTTGTCCCCAGGAGGCCACTTCACCAGTCACCCTACCACCAACAGGGATCCTCTGGAAATATGGCCTAAGTTTGTCATTTAGAGCCCCCTGAAAGAGATGGTGTCTAGAAGGAGCTTCTTTACCTTGAGATCCAGGGGGTCACTGGGATGCGACCACACGTGGGGGGAGGTGCTGGAAGAACCATAGCATCTGTATGTGCCCCCATGAGAGGTGTTGACAGCATCCACAGGAAAGGTGGCCTGGTGGCTCCCAGCAGAGAACTAGGATTTCTTGTGCTGGGGAAGGTGGGCTCCTCCCTCCTGGAGCAGATGGAAAGTGCCCGTTGTGTCACTGGAGCCACACATGAGGGACACATTGCTTCCTGAAGTGACCAGAGGGCTTGGATGGGCTGACAGGGATGGTCTACTGTAGGCTCTTGAGAGAGAACAAGGGAGCTCAGTTAAAGCAGGGACACAGTTAGCCCACATTACCCCACAGGTATGATGTGTAAGCTTCCCCTTCCCCTGAGGGCACATTCCCTTCTGACATTGCAGGGTCAGGCTGTGTCCAGAGAGCACCAGTGAGTCTGGCTAGGCTGAGAGCAGAGGATTTCTGTATACCCCTGGGGTTGACAAGACTGCGGAATTGAAAGAGACACACCTCTCTACACTGTCCAGAGGAACTGCAGTGAGTCCATATTGGTTTTCCATCCAGGACCCCTTCTGACCATCCATTACTACCCCTAGTCACACAGCTTACATCAGTCATTTTGGGGTTCTCAGTAAGAGATGAGGGTAATAGGACTCCCTCACCTGTAACTTTGAGATCCAGAGGGTCACTGGGGTGCAACCACACAAGAGGTGAGGAGCTAGAGGAACGATAGCATCTGTAGATGCCCCCATGGGAGGTGCTCATAGGATTCATAGGAAATGAGGCCTGGTGACTCCCAGCAGAGAACTGAGATTTCTTGTGTTGGGGAAGGTGGGCTCCTCCTTCCATGAGCAGATGGAAAGCGTCCATTGTGTCATTTGAGCTACACAGGGGGGACATGTTCCCTCCTGAAACCACCAGATGGGCTGAAAGGGAGGGTTTGCTGTAGGCTCCTGAGAGAGAAGCATGAAGGTGAGTTAAAGGGGGAACACAGATACACTACACTACTCCAAGGGTGTAGTCTGTGAAGTTCCCCTTCCCCTGAGACCACGGTGCATTCCCTTCTGCCTGTGAAGAGGAGCTCACGGTGAAGGAGGGTAACTTGATTCCTCCCCTTTACCTGTCGTCACAAGGAGCAGGGGCTCCCTTAGCTCTGACCAGCCACTGCTGCTGTGGTAGACACACTGGAATCCCCCTGTATAGTTTATGTTAATGAATTTGATGGAGAAACTGACCACGTTGCTGGAGTTCCATGGGTCCCATTTATTCTCAAACTGAGGGATTCCATCTTTATATAGAAGGTAGGCATAAGCCCTCAGAGATCCCTGACACAAGATGGTCACAGGGTTCCCCGTGGCGACAGTGGGGCCTCGAATGACCCTTATGGAGGGTTTTTGAAGAGTCCCTGGAAAGAAATGAGACTTGGAGTTGCAAGTGGTTCCTCCCCCACCAGCTCCTCCAGGCTTTACTTTGAAGGTCTTCTCACACTGGTCACCACCAGCTCAGATCCCGTGTGGTTCTCCAACAAGCTGCACAGAGGCGTTCACTGTGCTGACCAGAGACTGGAACCTGGAGGTATGGGAAAGACTCCCATGTCTGTACCTGATTCAGCTGGCCTCCACACAGCCCTGGGAGACAGTTTACTGGGAGAAATTCATCCTTCTACACCTACACAGAAGCACCATAGGTGGTCTGGGTCCCTGAGTACTGGTATCAGCGTTGGGCTGAGAATGTTCTTGTCCCAAAAGGCTCAGCTTCCCCTTGAACCTCCTGAGTCTCTGGTGTCAAGGGCCTGTGTGTGAGGATGGGGTTCTGATCTGTCCCCTTTTTCTCTAGGCTTACCAGGTCACAGAAGGGCGGTGCCAGTGAGGCTTGTGGCACTCCCTTGCATTGCTTCCAACACAGCAGACAAATTGTAATGGGAACCGAGGCTGGCAGGACAGACATGCACAGTGTGCGACAAGTTCTCAGCCCTGTGTTATGTGTCATGTGGTTTCCTTATTAGCAGCCTCACTGGAAGGGGAAGAGCACCTCTCTATGTCCTGTCTCTGCTGAGGACATAGCAGGCTCTTTGGAAACATTTGAAAGGAAATCTGAGGTCTTATCCAGAGGTTGCCTTTTGCAGAGGTTGGACGAACAGAAGCAAGTCAATTTTCTTTTTTGAGAAGCCAGAAATGCAATTCTTCTTTCTTAATTCCATCAACCAAGCTATCACCAAGTGTCTCTTGAGCACGTGCCATTTCCAGTCACGGAGGCAGGTGCTAGAGATTCACTGATAAAGTACACAGCTTCCTTCCTGAATTTATAGAGCTCTGATGTGCACAAGAGAAAAATTGAAATGTTTTTACACTGGATAATTTAGCTACAGTTTTGCTGAACTATAAAAAAGGAGAAAAATACAGGACAAGGACACTAGCAGGTTGACAATAAGAAACTGGGATCATGGGAGTGAGGAAGATGTAGGAGAGGGAGATGATGCTGTTGGGAATTAGCACCAACAGAGGCGAGAGGAGAGCTTGGGCTGTTAGAAGAACTGAGAGCAGCTGGGGGACATGAGGCCCTAATCACACAGGATTTTCATGCTATGCAGGGTTTTGGATTTTATCTTTAAGGCAACAGGAAGTTTTAATCTTACACAATATGGACAGAGTTCTGTTTTAGGAAGACCCTGCTATGCAGAGAACATAATATAGGCGTGTTCTATTAATAAGAAAGAGTAATAAAACTCCAACATTAGTTTAAAGCCTGGCTGAAGTACTAGTCAGTATTGTGCATGATTTATTTGAATTTCTTATGTAACCCTTACATGTGGTTTATCACACAAAGAATTTACAGTTGAGTGTAATGAGATAAGAACACTTCTTGCTCTTTGTCTTAGTTTAGGAGGTTGGAAAGAAGTTTACTATGTTCAAGGTGGCTGAAGGAGCATTTCATGAAAAGAAATTGTTAAATGGTTTAGTGTGTGGCTGTGTTGTGTGTGTTCACATGTCTATATATGTTTAATTGTAATGAGTTTGGTTGTAAGGGGGCCCAAATTGTGCAGAGGTTAAATATTTGGCTGCTAACCAAATGGTCAACAGTTTGAATCCACTAACCACTACTTGGAAACCTTTTGGAGTGCACTTCTACCCTGTCCTATAGGGTCATTATGAGTTACAATAGACTGATGGAAACAGGGTTTTGGGTTGGGAAGGGGGAGCTCTGTTTGCTGGGCCTGAAGAATTTAATGGGTCTTCATTATGAACAGCTTGAAATGTCAAGAGGAGGAACTTAGATCTTACTTTGAGGAAGATGGAAACTTGTGGACCAGTTGAACCAGGAAGGGGAAGAACCATGTAGGGTTTTTAACGGAGTTCTCTGCAGAGTCAGAAATGGGAGGAGGGTAAGAAATGTGTGGCTGATTGTCTCCACGAACAACTTCTTCCTTTGCTGTGAGACCAGAAGAAATGGTTGGTGCCTTTCAACTCTTACTGAATATTTCAAAGATCCCATAAAAGAATCCTGACCAAAATGGGAAAAATACGGAACAAAATTTCAAATTCTTATCGACTCTAGAGTTCCTGGAACCACAGAGGATGTATGAATCCTTGATATTCTTGCCTTCAGATAATCTTTGAACCTAAACCCAAAAGTATTCCCTGAAGTCATCTTAAAAGTGAACTGCAGTTAAATTTAACTATTACAGAAAAAGTCAGCCTTGAGTATAATGCTCTTTTAAGAACCATCTGTATGTGATTAAACTAACAACTGCAGCTGACAACATTAGACAGTAACCTTAGGAGGAAGTGAGTTTTTGTTATGGAAGGAAGAACTCAGACCAGGAGCATGAGAATAGTGGGCAAGTCTCAGCATGTAATCAGTGTCACTCAGCTGTACATGTAGAAAGTGTTGAATTGGTATATATGTTACTGGGTGCATTCTCAACAATAACAACAAAATAAATAAAATTCAGGAAAGAAAATATGATGAACTCTCTGCAGGTGTAGTGAGAATGTACTGGAGCAGGGAGTGGGGAAGCTGAGATAAGGGAGCAGGAAGGAGGCTTTGTGATGGCTCATGAAAGATGTGTTTGTCTTGAGCTGAGCATGGAATGTGGTGAAGGACTCGGGGATGTGGCTAAGAAGACTTAGGGACAGAACTATTTAGATTTGATGGTTGAGTGTGAAGTGGAAGTGACTTAAGAATTGAGAGCTATCCCACCTGTCTTCCCTGACTGACTGTAGAAGGCAGTGAGACCATCCCCAGGTGAGTGATCCCCGGTGGAGAAGAAGGCATGATGAGATGTTTATAAGATTTTTTATTGGCTCCTTTCCTTCCTGGTATGGGACTGCAAATTTTCTCTCTTCCAAACACTTCCCCTTACTGCCTTTCATGTTCATATATACAAAAAAGGTCTTTTTCCTTCATCACCCTCCTTCAAAACCTCTGCCTCATCAGTTTCTCTCTCTTTGCTGGGAATAACTGTGCATCTTGTACTGTGCGTTCTTTCTTTAGGAATTGCTTGAGAGCACTGGTTGGAGACAAATGCAGAGATACTAACTGAAGACATGTTTGTCACATTTACTGTCATTCTTGAGCAGGTCACTACTCTTCCTGAGTCTTATTTTCCTCTTCTACTAACGTGATAACAACTTCTTTGCTCAGGATTGTTGTAAGGAACCAGTGGGACTTGAGACATGGAAGGAGAGTAAGCCGGAGTGGTCTAATGGACCAGATGAAGACACATAGATGCTGAGATGATCGTACTATCATACTTCACAGAAAGGGGCTTACTAAAGTCACACCAGACTGCCTACATCTATTTCAAATACAAGGAATGGTAGAAAATATTTTTAAGTTATGCACCCACAAAAAACAAATGAGATACCTGAAAGACCCAGAAAATCAGAAATGAATCCTTTTTAAAGAATAGGTTACAGGACTGGTTTAGTACGTCCATGTGGAGACAAAAGGTGAAGACCCAGAGGTAATACTGGACTTTTGGTTTGAAGCTGGAATCTACAGATCTCTTGCTTGTATATGAATAGGGTTTGTGATTTTTCTGCTCACTGTCCTAGGATTATGGCCAGAACTCAGTGCCCTTCACTACTGTATAGGTGAAAAATAGTCGTTTCAGTATGTGCAGCTATCAGTGTCTATTCCACATATAGTGTGGGAACAGTTTTGAATACACAGAGAGTACAGCCTGGGGCAGCTGGCCAAGGGACTGAGGGAGGCCATGTTTCTCCTTTTTGGACACAGCAAGTGTGTTATAACCCACATCAGACTAACACTGAGGATCATGTTCTCTCCAGAGGCCATGAGGGGACACTTCCGGGTCAGGAGGCAATGTTTCCATGATGTCTCTTGGAGAGAAAGACAAATAATGGACTTGGAGAAGCCAGGTCTTTCTGAACACCTCCCCCCTCCCTGCTGGGATTGTCAATGTCACTGTGTTTCTGGCTGTGTGTATCTGGTTGCAACATCCGTGATCTTGTTTCTTCTGCTTTCCTCCCTGTGGTTCTCTTGTGGACCTGTCTCAGGAACTGCATTGCCCATCAGTGAGGCCATTATATCCCTCCTGAGACCAGAACTTCAAGCATGTCACTAGGGTGTAACAACACATAGAAGGTGATGTTGTAATAGCCATAGTATCTGAGTGTCCACTTGAGGCTGGAGGTCATGGTTCCCACATGGAGCAAGCTCTGGTACCACCAGCTGGGGTTCTCCTGTGAGTCTAGAGCCAGAGTACTTGTGTGCTCCCTTAGACTGATTGAACTTGTCATATCCGTACAGTCAGCCACACTTGAGGGTCACCTTCCTTCCTGGTGTCAGCACAGGCCTTAGCAGGGCTGAAAGGATGAGTTTATGGTCAAGTCCTAGGAGGGGGCAACTGCGTTAAGTGGAAGTTCACACCTCCCTTTTTATCACCCTGGCTGGACTGTGAGAGGTGAGATTCCCCCTGAAAGCAGGTCTCCTTTGTGTGTCTGTGTCACTGATGCCCTCTCAACTGATACTATCAGATCCAGTGTGTCACTGGGTATTTATCAGCCACTGTTGCTGTGATAAAAACTGAAATACCCAATCAATTGCCACCAAGTCAATTCTGACTCTCAGCTACCCTAAGGATGGAATAGGACTGCCTCATAGGATTTTCAAGGAGTGACGTGAACAGTTGAATCGGGTTAGCAGTTGAGCACTTAACCACTGTGCCACCAGGGGATTGGTGACTGATAGCAACAGTGATGTCGGCCTGCAGATTCATTTTCCAAGAATAGGATGGAGAATATGTCTTGTTCCTGGGTCTTAGTGGTTTCTCATTGTCTCAGGATGACAAACTTCTTTCTCTGTTAAGATGATTCTTCTTAGCCTGTAGGAACACATCACCAGATAATAACCATCTCCCCATAACTTATCACTGAGCCTAACTCAACCCTGATGGTCCCGAGGAAGGAACCAGCACCTGACGTCTCATCATGTCTTCCCTACGTCCCTCCACTTCTCATCCTCAGGACTCTCTCAGGATTTTCAAACTCTTCCAAGATTCCCCATTAATCTACTCTCCATCTGTAGCTGCGTGGTGGTACTACCTTGTGTACAGTGAAGAAATGAGACCTGGGAATGTGCGGGAAAGATTCACCTGCCTGCACTTGAATTCTCTGACCCAGACTTAGCCCAGAAAGGGAGATCTAGGTGAGAAATTTGTCCCCCAAGTCCTGAGTAGATCTTCTCCTCCCCTTGAACACGCCTAACTTCTAGAGCCTCCTGGTAGTTTGCATTCTTTCGGTGAAGTGGGGCCTTTTCAGATTAGTGTTGCCTCTCTCATCTTCACACTTCACCTGGGTGGAGCAGGACCATGACGTTGGGGGTCATGATATCTCCTTCCACTCACTCCAGCTGTGCAGATGACTGAGACCACAGCACTTAGCAGGACAGACTGATGCACAGGGTGTGGCCACTGGGAAGCTGGGACCTACCTGTTATAGGTGGTCATATCAGCAACCCCATGCAAAGGGGAAGAGCCTCTTCAAAAGGTCCTGGCCTTTGATTCACTAGAGCTGGAGCTGAGATGGTGCTAGGCTCTTTGAAGACATTCCATACAAAAATGAGGTCTCCCCTAATCCTGGCCACTGTCTGCCTGACACTTCTCTATATGCTAAGTTCCAGCATAGCAGCTAGTAGAACCTGGTGCCAATCCAGTGTCAGTCTTCCTCGGGCTCAGTGAGATCAAGGGGATGTCAAGATGATTACAACTCATAACAGCCCAATAGTACAGATTAGAACTGCCCGATAGAGTTTCAAAGGAGTGCCTGGTAGATTTGAACTTCTGGCCTTTCGGTTAGCAGACGTATCTCTAAAACACTATACCACCAAGGTTTCCTCAGAAAGAATAAACCAAACCCAACCCACTACCATAAGTTGATTCCGACTCATAGCAACCATATACAACAGAGTAGAACTGATCCAGAGAGTTTCCAAGGAGCACCTGGTGAACTGGAACTGCTCACCTTTTGTACATACAGCAGTTAACCACTACACCACCAGCATTTCCCAGAAAGTGTAGTATAAGAAATTAAACCACAGGAGGTGAGGCTAAGATGGCAGGGTAATCAGATGCTTCTTGTGTACACCAAAGAGCCCCCAAAAGAAATGAGTTGATTATAGATGAAAATCCAGGAGATCTGAACATCAAAGGCAAAGCTGAGGTATTGGACTGAGTGGAAGAGGGAAGAATAGACAGTTCAGAAGCAGAGAGGTATTGCCAGACGTTACCTGGTGGGAATCAGCACCCTCCAGGCCAGACCATCTGGTGGACAGTGAGGCAAGCAGTAGCCTTTGGAATGAGTGAGACACAAAGTGGCAAAGAATGTTCTCAAGTCTCTAGAACCAGTAAAAAGTGGTGCCCAATCAGTAAAAGAGAAATGCATGCCTCTAACCCACCACCTGTATCAAAAAATACCTTGTTTAGGAAAAACTTCGCTCCCATTTACCTGCCTCCTCCCACTCTGCACCAGGTCCTAGGCAGGCTTCAGTGACTGCTGCGTCCCCTGGGCCAGAAGCGGGACCTATCTTATGCCCTGAACATTTTTCTTGGGCTTGGAGAAGGAACAAATTAACAAACAAGGGGAAAACATACTCTGTGAGATCCCCTCAGCTGGCATCTCAGAGCAGGCACAGGTCCTTTGCACTGGTACAGGCATAAGGTATCTATATTCTTTGAATGAATTTTACCTCTTCATATACCTTGTGGGCCCATTTCAACAGCGTAGGCCATCATTAGGACACCTGTTAGTCGTCTAGTGCTGCTGTAACAAAAAGATCACAGGTGGATGGCTTTAACAAAGAAATTTGTTTCTTCAAAGTCAAATAAACCGAAAGCCCAAATTCAGGATGTTAGGTCCAGGGAAAGGCTTTCTGTGTTGGCTCTGGAGGACAGTCCTTGTCTTTGATCTTCCCCTGGACTGGAGCTTCTGAGGTGCAAGGACCTTGGGACCAAAGGATACACTCAGCTCCCAGTACTGCTTTCTTGGTGGTATGAGATCCCCGAATATTTCTGCTAGCTTCTTTCTTTTATAGCTCAAGAGATTGCCTTAGGGCACAATGCAGTCTTACACACTGAGTCCTACCCACCAACACAACTGCCATCCATGCTCTGTCACTAACATTACACAGACAGGATTTGCTACACACAGAAACACACAATAGCGGGAATCGTGGCCCAGCCAAATTGCTACATACATCTTTAATGAGACAATTCAATCCATGAAAGCACAGTACAATAGAGTTTATACCGAGAGCCTGATGTCAGCTGTATCTACTATGGTGGAGTGGAAGGCTTGTGACATTTGACACTGCTTTGCCCATCAAGCAGGGTTTCACTTACTCATATCAGGGGCCTGACCCACCCGCACCACCTAGCCACCAACAACAAGGGTCTGAGAATAAGTGGTTCCTCCCAGTCCTTACAGCCAACAGCACAGAGTACCCACAGTTAGGCTGCAAAACCAATCCACCTATGCACTCTAGGGAACAGAGACACTCTTTCCTCCTAGGCACACAGGACAGCTGTCAGGACCCTGGCTTCCTCAGCATGTGACCTCCTACTATGTCTACTCTAATTACCCCTGCCCATCTAAGACTGTAGGTGACACCCTGCATCACACATTTGGTGACCAGCTACCTGGACACCTGAGTTGAGTCCACATAAGAAAAGCAAATGGACTCCTGGGTTCACATACCTAGTTCAGATTTATTCATATGATGAGAGGATGTGAAAGCTTCAAAGGTGCTAATAATCAAACTAGTTCACATGAGTAGCATATTTGGACATATTAAAACAAAGCAAACCAAGAAGCTAGGACACAGTAAGCACGCATGAAATAAATATTAGAAATCATTGGTGGCTTGGAGACAGCAGTCGATATTAAATCACATAAAGAGGAAGGCCATGAGGGATTCAGTAAGTGCTGAAAACAGAGAACTAAGAAATCTTCTGGAGAAGAGAAATTCTTGTAACGACCAGAGGTAGAATATGAAAGGTTAATACACAGAACTCTTCAAGACATCAGGAAGGAGATCAGGCAAAATTCAGAAGATACCAAGGAATGTACAGACAAAGCAAAAGAGGAAATTAAGAAGATTATGGTAAAAACTAACGACAAATTTAATAGGCTACAGGAATCCACAGAAAAACAGCAAACAGATATTCACAAGATCAACAATAAAACTTCAGAATGGGACAACTCAGTGTAGAAGTCACAAAAACAGAACTGAGGCAATGGAAGTCAGAATTAGTGAGACTGAAGGGAAGCATGTGACAACAACTTATTTGTGTAAAAATCAGGAAAAAGAATTTTAAAAAATGAAGACACCCTAAGAATTACGTGAGACTCGATCAAGAGGAATAACTCATGAGTGATTAGAGGATCAGAACATGGAAGAATAAAAGAAAACATAGAGAACTATTGAAGGTACATTGGCAGAAAACTTACATGATAGCATTAAAGATAAGAAGGTATCTATCCAAGACGCTCATCACACCGCACACAAGATAGATTGCAAAAGAAAATCACCAAGACATATCATAATCAGACATTATAGGGTGATTTCATGTACTCTTTATTCATGTACTCTTAAGCTTTAGCTCTCCAAAGACCAGAAATTTGAAAAAGAAAGAAGATGTAGGAGAGAAGACCATAAAGAGGAATTCAGGAAATTAAAGAAAACGAAGCAATAAACAAGTGACAAAACTCAAGATGAGGTGTGTTTCCAGTGGGAGGCGTCAACTGTGGTAGGATGCTGAGAGTTGAGATGACAGAGAAGCATGCACTGGATACTCTCTATGTTTCTCAGGCTGTTTGTCTTTCAGGACAGCATCTGGAGAGGCTATAATAAGAGGATTTTATTTCTCAGAAAGAGATAAAATTCCTAGTTGGGACTATTGAGATCTAGAGTGGGACAGTGATGTGACCAAGTACACACAGTACTGGATTTCATTCTCTGTCACTCCTAAGCCCTATAACCATGCCCACTCTATCCCCTTCTCAGCCTAGTCTGTGAAATCTCTGCACCCATATTTCACATCCCAGGATAGTAATTCCTCTTCATCTCACAAAAGTCTCTTTCCAGGAAGTCAGCAGATGGGCAGGAGCTGGGGAAAGCAGAGAGGGTGCTGAGGTGGCTGTGAGTGGGGGAGATGCTGACCGGGCTGAGGTCTGAAGGTTTGGGGGAGGAAGTAACCTCTCTGCAGCCCTCCGTGTTTGGGTTCTGGCTCTGCAGTACTACAGGAAGATGGTTGTCAGGCTCTCTCATGACAGGGTGAAGATTTCCAGTCAAAGCCCTGAAAGCATTATAACCTCCCACCATTGACGTGCATTTGATGATAAAGGAAAACAAAGCTTGAAAAACACTTGCATGTACTTTTGAAATATTTCCCCAAACTGAAAAAACTAGATAAACACATTCAGTATGTGCAGTGCAATGACTTGCTGTTGTATGGTCCTTCTGGCCATGATACGGTAACTTTCACAGAACGATTGGGTTAGACTGTACAAAAAAGGAGCTCTGGCCCACCAAAGAGATTGCACAGTCTGCTAATTCCAGTCAGGTACACACCACAACACAGCCTTTGACCCCGCAAGTCAGACCTGAGGACTTGACAATTTGAAGATCGGGAGAGGAGACAGTGGAAAGAAGACAAAAGGATGGTGGGATGTCACAGCAGCCGCGAGATCAGCATGCTGCGGAGGGGAGAAGATGGTGGCTTGCTGCTGCTGAGAGCTGGGTGCTGTGAGGGTGCACACGTGTTTACCATATCGAGCTTATGAACAAGAAGATTGGCTCTCCAGTTCCATTTCCTCGTCAGGCTGTTTTTCTGTCATGGCAGCATGTAATGTGGACAGAAGGAGAACGTGTTTCTTGGCTAGATTCCCTGATGTTTAACACCACCTCTCCCTCTCCAAGATAGAGAAGATCAGTGGTGTGGCCCAGGGTATACAATAGCAGATTGTGTTCTCTTACCCCTGGCTCAGAAACAATTCCAATCACCCTCCCTACCCCCATTGCACACCTACATTTTGGGGGCTTCCCATCTCTGACTCTCAGGATGACCCCTTCTCTCCTACTTACACATGTTCTCCTCCTGGTCCTCGATGGCTGGGCTGGAGAAGGAGAGTGGAATGTTGGGGGATGGAGAGGGAGCTGTGTCAGGTTGGGAAGCTGGGAGTTTGGGTGAGGTCTTACCTCTTCCTCAGGCGTCTGTTCCTCGGCTCTGACACTGCTGTCCCTGAAGGCAGTGGGAAATAAGTCTCCATCCCAGCCTAGAGCCCTCCCCTAGGGCTGCTTTCAGATTCACAGAGGATCTAATAGTTAGATAGGTGGGAATCCCACTCCTCTCTCCATGCAGAATTGAAGAGAAAGTAATTCTAAATGCTGAAAGACAAAGCTTCCATTTGTGTCTCAAATATGAAGTTTGAAGTACAAAGAATACTTGAAAACACATGTATGCTCAGTTGTGTTTTTTGTTTGTTTGTTTGTTTTAATTCTATGTTTTGATGAAAATATACTCAGCAAAATCTATTCCCATTCCACAGTTTCCAAAGATAATGAGCAGTGACACTGGTCACACACCTCACGTCGTGCCCACGTTCTCCTTAGTTCTGGGCTAGTCTTTCTACCTCCATTTCCTCAGTCGGCCTGCCTCCCAATCTTCTCTTCTATGCTTTAAAATAGTTCTTGAACTTTTGGGTTAGTGTCACACTTCTGCTTTTAAAGTAATTGAATGCTCAGGAGACAATCTTCACCCTTGGGACTAAAGTGTTGCTCAAAGGTGACTTTGGGGGGCAGTTTCAATATGGAGTTTGAAGAATGACTCAGGGGTCCTAGTCCTGGGGAATCCTCACACCTCAGTAGGCCCAGGATATCTGGATTCTTTAAGAATTTGGAATTGCTTTCCACATTTTTCTTTTTTTTTCAGAATTTCTGCATTATATTCCTAATGATGAGCTCACTTTTAGTCTCTTCTTTCCAGATTTTCAGAGTGTGAAAGGCTGAAGGAGTCTTTCTAAGCTGACCTTCTCTCATCTCTTTTGGCTGCTTGGCTGTTGTCCTCAGCACACTGTTGGTGTACCCACAGAGCACCCACCAACTCATGTGGCCACTTCATTCCATTCCCTGTTCATGTTACTTACTGTGTTTTCTCTGGTGTTGGTGTCTGATGAAGAGAAAGAGGAGAAGGAAGAGGAGCAGAAGAACTACATGGGCCGCCAAGTCTCCAACCAGAATTTTCAGATACTCTTGGAGACCTTGGGTATGAGTGATGTCGTAAGTAAGTCAGTGATGGCTTTTTATTGAGTACCTTCTGAATAGCACCAAATGCTGGGACCTTTACATCATCACCTCTGTCCCTCACAACAAGCAAGAAACTTGGAATTGCCATGCACTCTGCCCATTTTACAGACTAGGAAACTGAGGATTGGTGAGATCTATTGTGTGTCCCAAGTCATGCAGTCAGGAAGTGATAGGACTGGGACTGGGGTCTCTGGTTTGCCTGTCCTTTTTATTTGTGCTGCTTGTCTTCCTTCTTTCCCTTTAGAGGAACACCAGCAGAAGAGAGACCCGTACACCAAATACAAATCCCTACTGATCCACTAGCCTGGCCTGGCTCTGTTCCCCACTATGCAGAGCCCTGATACCCCTAGATGGAGCTGTCTGGACAGGAGACCTCTGTATCTTTGAGCAGACTGAAGGTAGTGGGTGGGACCTCTACCCTGTCCCTAGCATCGTGTTGGGCCAGGCCCCAGGCCAGGACGTTCCCTGCTGTGATTCTCCTACGTCTCACATAGGAGCAGCCTGGGGAGGTGGTAGGGGACCTGCTCTACAGGCAGTGAAACTGAGACTCAGAGAGAGACCATGACTTGCCCACGGTCCCATAGTTTGGAGACGGCAGAGCTGAGACTTGAACCTGAGGTAGGCGTGTGTGTGAGACTTCCAAGCCCTGTTCTTTCCCTGCCACAGCAGTGGTTTCTGAGAAGCGGGAGCCCCCCTCCATTTGGGGAAGAACACGGATACCCTGGTCATTGCCCCGCCTCTTCCCCACGTGTAGTCACAGCCTGGTTGCTTCCCTTTTCAGGGTGGCAACCTGGGTCCCAGAGAGAAGTGGCTGAGCCAACACAGAACTCAAGTGCTTCCATCCCCCAACCTCTCCTCCCAAATGACAGACCCTCACCTCTTGGTGGGTCTGATTCTCCATATGTGTGGTGCTGATCCTCAGATTGTCCTGGGGAGCAGAACAGGGTGGGGGTCTTCAGCACACCATTCCTCCTCCAGGAAAGACACCCCAACATCCCGTGTTATGACTGCCCCAGTCCTTACTAGGCCCCAGTTTCAGAATCTCTCGGAGTCTCAGGTCATCACCCTCATTTCTCCCATCTCCCAAGCCCCTTAGACACAGGCTGTGCTGGAAAGATGAAGGGAAACTGTCAGCTGAGAGGGTGAATCTGTGGTTGCCCTGGATAACCAGGCCTCTGTCATTTACCACCTCTTGATTTTGTCTCTGGCTGTTGGACTGAAGGATCAGAGATTCAGGGAGAATAAGAGGTGGGGTGCCTCCAGACTTTCTTCTTGGTCATCCGTGATCCTCTCCAGCCTCCTTTCACCTACCGGGATGAAGCACTCATCCCAAAGCCTCAAGATGAGGATTGAGGCTGAGGCCGAGGCAGGGATTGGAGTTGCCCTGTCTTTCTCCATCCCTCTGGGGGTAGCTCCCCTCTCAGTAACCCCCCTTCAGGCCCCTCTCTCTCATTCCAGCTTGGAGCTCCCCTGGGGACTGGGGCCCTGAACGGACCATCGGAAGACAGAGGAGCTAGGGTCAGGTTTTCCTTACCTGAGACCACCAGCTCCACTGGGTCACTGGGGTGTGACCACAGGTAGGGGGAGGTGCTGTGTGAGCAGTAGCACCTGTAGGTCCCGCCATGGGCTGAGGTCACTGGGCTTATGGTGAAGTTGGCCTGAAGGGGCCCAGTGTTTTTCTTCCAATGGGGGTGCTGGGAAGGAGCAATGAAGCTCTCCTTGAACAGATGGAATGTATCAAAGAAGTCATCTGAGAGACACTGGAGGGTCACACTCTCTCCTGATGTCACTGAGGGGCCCGGAAGGGCCCGGAGGGAGGGTTTCTCATACGTTCCTGTGTGAGAAGGAGGACATGCTATACAGGGAGCCATCTAGCTCCTACCTTGCCTGGGCTGACCACCTTCTCCTCTGCAGGGACTCTCTGTAACCATTCTTTCTATGTCTCTCAGTTTCCCTGTGATGGTCGGCCTCATCTCTGTGTCTCATTCTCCCATTCTCAGTCACTTTCCCTGGATGAAAGCCACCGTCTCAGCTCTGCCGTGGGACTCCATCTTCCTTGACCCCATCTCCACTAGGGGAGACCCTGGGCCCACGTCTCCACAGACCATCTGGATGTGAAGCTGGGCAGGAATCCACACCTACCACCAGACTGTCAAGGGATCACTGGGGTCAACCACCCAGAGGGGTTCGTATGCACCGCAGCACCTGTACTGGCCTCAGTGAGTGTGATTCCCATAACCCCGTGTGAAGCTGGGACTGTGCGCCTGTCAGGGCACGGTAGGGTTGGGGTGGGTGGTAGAGAGCTACTTGGCCTTGGTCAGTAAGAACCTGCCATACCAGCCTCTAAGCCACACTGTGGAGTCAGGCTATTTCTAGATAGCAGCGGTGAGCCTGGAGGGGCTCAGAGGGAATGTTTTCTTTCTGCTGTTAGAGACTACGAGACCGTGACAATGAAGGAGGTGCAAATCCCCACTGTTCATGGCCTGCAGTGAGTATGCACTGGTCTCCTTACACTTCTCTCTGTGATTATGGCCCCAGGAGGCCACTTCACCAATCCTCCCTCCTTCTACAACCAGCGATCCTCTGGAAACGTGGCATACGTTTGTCATTTAGAGCCCCCTGAAAGAGACAGTGTCAGGCAAGGGCTTCCTCACCTGTGATCTTGAGATCTAGAGGGTCACTGGGGTGTGACCACACATGGGGGGAGGTGCTGGAAGAACCATAGCATCTGTAGGTGCCCCCATGGGAGGTGTTGACAGGGTCCACAGGAAAGGTGACCTGGTGACTCCCAGCAAAGAAATGAGATTTCTTGTGTTGGGGAGGGTGGGCTCCTCCCTCCTGGAGAAGATGGTAAGTGTCCATTGTGTCAGTGGAGGCACACATGAGGGACACATTGCTTCCTAAAGTGGCCAGAGGGCTTGGATGGACTGAGAGGGAGGGTTTGCTGTAGGATCCTGAGAGAGAAGGAGGGAGCTCAGTTAAAGGGGGGAACATAGTCAGCCCACATTACTCCACAGGTGTAATCTGTCAGCTTTCCCTCTCCTGAGGGCACATTCCTTCTGACACTGCAGGTCAGGCTTTCTCCAGAGAACACCAGTGAGTCTGCCTAGGCTGAGAGGAGGCATTCCTGTATATCCCTGGGGTGGAGTAGACTGTGGAATTGAAAGAGACACACTTTCACACACAGTCCACAGGAGCTGTAGTGAGTCCATATTGGTTTTCTATCTAGGTCCCTTTCTGTGGTTCTGGAACCAGTAAGACAGGATGGCTGACCACCCATCACTGCCAGAGGTCTACTGGCCACATAGCTTAGATCAGTCATTTTGGGGTTCTGGGTAAGAGATGAGGGTAGTGGGAATCCCTCACCTGTAACTTGGAGATCCAGAGGGTCACTGGGGTGTGACCACACACAGAGGGAGGAGTTGGGAGAACCATAGCATCTGTAGGTGCCCCCATGGAAGGTGCTCACAGGACCCACAGGAAAGGTGGCCTGGTGCCTCCCTGCAGAGAACTGAGATTTCCTGTGTCGGGGAGGGTGGGCTCCTCCCTCCCTGAGCAGATGGAAAGCATCCATTGTGTCATCTGAGCTACACAAGAGGGATATGTTCCCTCCTGAAGCCACCAGGGGGCTTGGATGGGCAGAGAGGGAGGGTTTGCTGTAGGCCCCTGAGAGAGAAGCACAGAGGTGAGTTAAAGGGGGACACAGATACCCACATTACTGCGTGATTGTAGTCTGTGAGGTTCCCCTTCCCATGACGCCACGTTGCATTGCTTTCTGCCTGTGAGAAGGAGCTCACAGCGAATGGGGGTAAATTGATTTTTCCCTCATACCTGTCATCACAAGGAGTAAGGGGTCACTTAGCTCTGACCAGCGGCTCTCACTGATGTAGGCACACTGGAACTTCCGTGTACTGTGTATGTTCATGGAATTGATGGAGAAACTGACCATTTCCATCGAGTTCTGCGGTATCCACTTATACTGGTATTGAGTGACTCCATCTTTATAAAGAAGGTAGCCATCAGCCCGAAGGGACCCCTGACACGAGATGCTCACAGAGCTCCCCATGGTGATGACGGGGCCTGGACTAGCCCAGATGGAAGGTTTTTGAAGAGTCGCTGGAAAGGAATGAGACCTGGAGTTGCAGGGACTTCCTGTGCCCACAACTCCCCCAGGGTTTACTCTGACAGTCTCCTCACACTGGTCCCCACCAGCTCAGACCCTCTGTGGTTCCCCAGCAAGCTGCCCAGAGGCATCCACAGCTCTGTCCAGAGGGTGGAGCCGGGAGGGAAGGGGCAGACTCACCTGTCTGTACCTGGTTCAGCTGGCCTCGACACAGCCCTGGGAGAGAGTTCACCATGAGAAGCTCGTCCTTCTACCCCCTTGTAGAAGCTCTGTGGATGTCCTGGGCCCCTGAGTACTGGTGTCAGACTTGGGCTCAGAACCTTTTTCTCCCCAAAGGCTCAGCTTCCTCTTCATCCTCCTGAGTCTTTGGGTTCTCCAAAGGGAAAAAGGACCTGTGTGTGAGGAGGGGAGTCCTCATCCCTCCCCTTTTTTACTATGCTTACCAAGACACAGAAGGGCTGTGACCATCAGGCTTGCGGCACTCCCTTCCATGGTTTCCAGCACTGCAGACAAGTTATAACAACAACAGACACTGGCAGGACAGACACGCACAGTGTGCGACAAGTCCTCAGCCCTGTGTTGTGCATCATCCGGTTTCCTCGTCAGTGGTGTCACAGGAAGGGGAAGAGCACCTCTCTGTGTCCTGTCTCTGCTCTCCCCAAACGATGGGGCTGAGGATACAGCAGGCTCTGTGGAAACCTCTGAAGGCAAATCTGAGTTCCCATCCTGAGTCTGCCTTTTACAGAGGTTGAGTAAACTGAAGCAAGTCACTTTCCTTTTTTGAGAAGCCAGAAATGCAAATCTTCTTCCTTCTTTCCATCAGTCAGGCCGCCACCAAGTGTCTGTTGAGCATTTACCATGTGCAGTCGTGGAGGCAGGCATTACCGCTTCGTTGATGAGGCACAGATTCCTTCCTGGAGTTACAGAGCTCCAATGAACACAGGAGAAAAACTGAAAATATTTTCACAATGAATAATTTAGCTACAGTATTGTTGAACTATAAAAAAGGAATATAGGACTAGTCACACACTGTGCGTGTCTGTCCTGCCAGCCTCTGTTGTCATTATAATTTACCTGCAGTGCTGGAAACCATGGAAGGGAGTGCCACAAGCCTGACCGTCACAGCCCTTCTGTGTCTTGGTCAGCATAGTAGAAAAGGAGAGGGATGAGGTCTCCCCTCCTCATGCACAGGTCCTTGTCCCTTGGAAGAACCCAAAGACTCAGGAGGATGAAGAAGCTGAGCCTTTGAGAAGAAAAAGGTTCTGAGCCCAAGTCTGACACCAGTACATAGGGGCCCAGGACATCCACAGAACTTCTATGAGGGGGTAGAAGGACGAGCTTCTCACGGTGAACTCTCTCCCAGGGCTGTGTCGAGGCCAGCTGAACCAGGTACATACAGGTGAGTCTTCTTCATATCTCCTGGCTCCAAAAGCAAATAAGGGACAAAGGCATTAGCAGCTGGATGAGAAACCCTGGTCATTGGGGTTAGGATGATGTGGGAAAAGCAGACATGATGCTGTTAGGGATTAGCACCAAGAGAGGTGAGGGGAGAGCATTTTCTGCAAGGATGAGCTTAGGCTGTTGGAAGAACCGAGGGTATCTGGGGACACTGGGCCCTAATCGTACAAGATTTTTACACTATGCAGGGTTTTTGATTTTATCTTTAAGGCAGCAGGAAGTTTTAATCATAGGACAATATGGACAGATTGCTGTTTTAAGAAGACCCCTGCTATGCAGAGAATGCAATGTAGGAGTATTCTATTAATGATAAACAATGATAAAATCCCAACATTTGTTTAAACCTTGGGTGAAGTACGAGTCAGTATTCTGCGTGATTTATGTGAATTTCTTATGTGACCCTTATACACAGTTTATCACACAGAAATATTTACAGTTGAATGTAGTGAGATAGGAACACTTTTTGGTCTTTGCCTTAGTCTAGGAGGTTGGGAAGAAGTTTGCTATGTTCATCATGGCTGAAGGAGCCACTCATGTGTGTGGGTGTGGGTGTGTGTTTAATTGTGGTGACTTTGGCTGGGATGGGGGCCCAAGCCATACAGAGGTTAAGTGTTTGGCTGCTAATCAAATGTTTCTGCAGTTCAAATGCACCAGCCACTCCCTAAAAACCTTATGGGATGCAGTTCTACCATGTCCTACAGAGTCCCTCTGGGTCACAGTTGACTAACAGAAACAGCAGTTTTGGCTGGGAAGGGGCAGCTATATTTTCTAGTCCTTCAGAGTTTTATTTCCGGCTTCAATATTTACAGTTGTAAATGTCAGAAGGAGGAACTTGAATCTTCCTTTGAGGAAGATGGAAAGTTGTGGACAAATTGAACCAGGAAGGGAAAGAACCATATAGGATTCTTAGAAGAGCTTACTGCAGAGTCAGAGATAGGAGGACGATAAGGGACGTGTAGCTAATTGCCTCCCTGGACAATTTCCCCCTTTGCTATGATACCAGAAGAACTGGATGGTTCCTTGCAACATTACTGAACATTTCAAAGATTCCAGGAGAGAATCCTGATCCAAAAGGGGAGAAATACAGAAGAGAACTTCAAATTCTTGTGCCCTGGAGGATTTAGGAGCCCCTGAAACTTTTGCCTTGAGATAATCTCTGAAACTTAGACCAAACTATCCCCTGAAGTCCTCTTAATAGTGAACAATAGTTAAATTTAACTAGTATAAAAAAGTCAGCCTTGAGCATGATGCTCTCTTAAGAACTCTCTGTATGGCATTAAGTTGACAACTGTAACTGAAAACATTAGACAGAAACCTTAGGTAGAATTAAGTTTTTGTTCCTGAGGGAAGAGCAACTCAGAACATGAGCATGAGAATGGTTGTGCAACTTGCAGAACGTAATCAGTGCCACTCAACTGTAGATGTAGAAACAGTTTAACTGGTATATGTTTTACTGGGTATAAATGAATACAATTTAGAAGAAAAAGACAAGCTCTCTGCAGGTGCAATGAGAAGACTGTACTGGAGTAGGGAGTGGGGAGGCTGAGACAGGGCACAAGAAGGAGGTTTTGTGATGGTTCACGTATGATGTCTTCATCTTCAGCTGAGCGTGGAGTGTTCCTGGCTACCATCTACCTGACACTTCTTCATCTGAAAATGTTCAGCATAGCAGCTAATAGAACCTAGTGCCAATCCAGTATCAGTCTTTCTCAGGGTGTCACCAATGCCAGAAGTTCTTTCCATGGGGACACCCTTGACTCCTTCAGTGTACATGTCAAATGTCATTACTGAGATCTTCTTATTGCTAGTCATCGTACTAATCCCTGAAGATGATTATTGGAAAAAACAAATTCATACTCTGCTCAGAGTCTACAGAGACTCTAATTTGCAGAGACCAAGCTTCAACAACTAACTGCACAGGTTAAATCTAGTTATACTGTGGTTATGAGTACAAAGAAAAGTACAGAGAAATATTGTTTATTCATAATATCTGCACATCTGAAACAACTCAAATATCCACCAGCTGGTCAATTAATAAACAAGTTTTCATCTATTGATACTGTGGGATAGTACTTTTAAAAAAGGAAAAGACAGTGTTATTGATGCCATAAACAACATGAATGGATCTTAAAATCATTTCTCTGTGTGAAAAATCCACATACAAAACTGCACTAAAAGATTTCAATTTAATGATATTCTACAACCTCAAAAAAACATACTGATACAAATACTATCAGGGTTCTCTTGTAGCTGGTTGTCATAGGTTGAATTACGTCCCCACAGAAATGTGTGTAGTGATTTGACTAGGTCAGAACTCCCAGCATTGTGTGCTTGTTCTCTATTTTGTCATTGCAATTTTCATAGGTATTATAAATACCAATCTCCACCCATAGTTAATGGGAGAAGACTGGATTATGTTAAAGATGGTTAGGGTAGGACTGTCACACCCTTGCTAAAGGCACATCCCTGATCCGACGTAAAAAGGAGTTTCCCTGGGGTGTGGCCTATACAACCTTTTATGTCTCAAGAGAAAAAGATAAAGGAAGCAGATAGAAACCAGGGGACCTCATACCACCATCAGAAGAGTGTCTCGAGCAGAACACAGCCTGTTGACCCAGAATCCCTGCACCTGAAACATGCCTCCATCAAGGAAGATTGAGGATAGGGGCTTTCCTCCAGAATTGACACAGAGAGAAACCTTCCCCTGGAGCTGCCTCCCTGAATTTGGACTTCTAGTCTACTGGACTGTGAAAGAATAAACTTCGCTTTTTTAAGGCAATCCACTCTTGATATTTCTGCAGGGCAGTACTAGATGACTAAGACAGTGGACAAGAGAAGGGATTTACTGTAAGATACTTAAGGGTACATTCTAAGATAGAAATGTTATAATCATCACTACAGTATTAGTTACTTCATGTACACATTTGTTAAACTTACTAAAGCGACACATTTCTATTTTATGTGTTGTAGTTGCTATTAGGTGCCATCTATTCAGCCCCAAATCATAGGGACACTATGTACAACAGAGTGACACAATGTCCTGTACTGTGCAATCTTGATGATTGTTGTTATGCTTGTGCCCATTGTTCTAGCCAATGTGTCAGTCCATGTCATCGAAGTTCTTCCTCTTTTTATTGACTCTTGACTTTACCAAACATGATATCTTTCTCCAGGGACTGGTCTCTCTTAACAACATGTCCAAAATATGTGAAAAGGAAGTCTCATCATCCTTGCCTTCAAGGAGTATTCTGGCCGTACTTCTTCCAAGAGAGATTTGATGTAAGTTAAACAACCATGACTGTCATTAAAAGCATTAGGGATTACAGGCAAAATCAATATTGCAGAGAATTGGATATCTTAACTACATTTAACAAAAGAATAATGAGTATTGAAAATCCATTTTATGTTCATATCCATAACATACCAAATATCAACAACAAAAATAACATCATAAAGTTAAAAAGGTAGTCTTTTATTTCCCTAACCATATGAAACACATTTACTATTTTTTGGATTTGATTAATACATTACCAGAAAAAACTATAGTCATTTTGAACCTGTAAGCCTTTTCCCAGTCTGTTTAGAAATTTTTGACTGTAAGTCATCAGTTGTCCTTGGGAATGTGAGGCTTCTTTAATGCTTAAGCTGAACGTGGGTTTCTCCAGTGGGGATTTCCTCTAACTTCTAGAGGGTATCTGGACACACCTACAATAAAGGCTCATATTCAATTCAATGATATGTGTTGAATTATTTTTTAAACATAATTTATTTTAATTTTTGTTGTTGAGAACATACATCACAGAATATTTACCGATTCAATAGTTCGTATACACACAATTCAGTGACACTGATAATTCTTCCAGTTGTGTAATAACTATCACCTTCCTTTTCTGAGTTTTTTCCCCCCTCTATAAACAAGTTCACTGCCCCCTAAATTTCCTATCTAATCCCTACCTCAACAGTAAATTGAGATAGCTGAGCAGAGCAGAGTAGAGCTGTGAGCTGTTACACTAAGAGCTGGGCAGTTAGTAACTGATGTGCCAAGCAGAGCTGAAATGATCTGCAGAAAAATAGTGGAAGCAGTCCCGAAGCTGCCAACTAAGAGCTTGACCACTTAGCTTAGAGAGATGAGTGGAGTGGGACCACTACAGAGAGTGTAGGAGGTCAGAGTTTGGAGAGGGTGATGAGCAAGAGATTGACGGTGGAGAGACTGGTAGTGGAGAGCAGCTGAGAGAATTGGAGCTGAGAGATGTTAGCTAAGAGCTGAGCCAGTTAGTTAATACAGCTGAGCTGAGACACTGCTGAGGACGCAGCAGCTCAGATGATGGAGATGCCAACCAAGGACAGGTCAACAGCAGAGATACCGATGACAGAGAACCCAGTGACAGAGAGAGCAGGTGGTGGAGAGACTTGATGCAGGTGAGAGAGCTGAAGCTGGTAAAACTACTGGCTAAGAGATGGGCTCATTAGGTGTGAGAGCTGCACCTCCAAGACTGAGCTAAGAGGCTGGTGACTGAGAGGTCAGTGGTGTGGAGTGTGAAGTGTGAAGTTGAACAGCCCTGATGGCAGAGAGACTGATGAGAGAGTACTGTTATAGAATCTTTCCTGATTAAAAAGTTCTCTGATGGAGACAGTAAACATCTGTTCTCAGGAGGGCAAGCCTGGCCTTAAGAAGTTGAATCTCCATGCTGGAACCCCTCCCAGACTTCATCCTATTTCATTTCTTCTTTTATATACTTACATGTTTATAAATTTCAGTTTTATTGAAGTTGGCATTGCAGATGTGTTGTTTCTGTGAGCTCAGTGACACTTGCAAGGAATTATTGAACCCATTGAGAACTGGAGAATGTTGTGGGAGAAGCAGCTGGTGTCAGCAGTAATAGAGCACTGGGACGGTGAACATACACCTGCCGTATAGGAGCAAGCTTGATGTTGATTCTTTTTCTAAATTTGATTTCATTTCTTGTTGTTGAGAACATACAGAGCAGTAGATACACCAATTCAACAATTTCTTCATGTACAATCTAGTCACAATGCTTATTCTCTTCAAGTTGTACAGTCTCACCTCACCTTTCAGATTTGTTCCTCCCCCATTAACATAAGCTCTCTGCACCCTAAATTTGTTACCCAATCTTTCAAATTGCTGTTGTCAATTTGAACCCATGTAGATAAATCTGAAACAGCAGACATAGTTTACTTAAAAACAAAACAAAACACACCCACTGTTGTCAAGTTGGTTCCAACTCATAGAAACCCTATAGGTGAGAATAGAACTGCGCCATAGAGGTCCCAAGGGCATCTGGCAGATTTGAACTGCCAACCTTTTGGTTAGCAAATGTAGTACTTAACCACTACGTCACAAGGGTTTCCATAGTTTGATAGTTAAGCTAAATTTTTGTTTAGTTTTGAGGAGATTCCGCCGATATTTTGGGTTCAAGGCTAAAGATTATTTCAAGGCTCTAGTCTTGGGAGTTCACCCAGCCTGCATGAGTCCAGAAAGTACTTCTGTTTTTACTTTAAAGAAAATTTTGTGTTTCAGACAAAGTTTTAGTTTCACATTAAACAAACAATATGCAAACTGTTTCGTTACATATTGCTTTGTCGACAGTGCGTCAGCAGTCTACTGTTCTCAGACTTGGGATCTGCATTTTCATGAATTCACACTTCCTGGTCTCTCCTACCTTCTCACGCTTGCCTGGGCTGATGTGCACATTTAGACTCATATATGTAGTTGAACTGCATGTACTATTGTTTGTTTTATAGGCCTTTGTAACCTTTAGCTGAAGGGTGAATCTCAGGAGAGACCTCGGTACTGAATTTAAAGGGTGTCCAAGGGCCTGGCTCTTGGGATTTTTCTAGTCTCTGTCAGACCAGTAAATCTGGTCATCTGTTATGAGTTAGAATTTTGTTCTGTATTTTTCCCCAGTTCTGTCTGGGACTCTCTATTTTGACTCGTGTTAGACGAGTTGGTGGCAGTAGCCAGGCACCATCTGGTTGTGCCAGACTCAATTTGGTGCAGGCTGTAGTATTTGTGTCTTTGGTTTACTTCACTCTTTGTTGCTCCAGCCAAGTTGGGGAGAATTTGAAATTCTGGTATGCAATTTTCCTTCTTTGACCAGGATTGTTTTATAAAAAAGATTGATAGAAATGTTCATTTATGTTATCTGAGCTGATGGTGATTGTTACTCATGAAACTATCCCTTATGAAGGCACTTATGAAGATAGCTCTGTTCGGAAAGTATAATGTAATAAATTAGACCACAGAAAGCAGGGCCAAGATGGTGGAACAGTCAGATGCTTTCTGTGGTCCCTCTTACATCAAAGACACAAAACAATAAATGAATCGACTAAATAGGATAACCCAGGAGCCCTGAATATCAAAGGCAAACTTGAGGAATTGGACTGAGTGGCAGGGGAAGAGATGTTTCAGGAGCAATGAGGTGTTGTCAGACCTGACCCACTGGGAACCAGCACCCTGCAGGCCAGATCAGGCGTGAGAGACCAAGCGGTGGAGAGTCTACTCAAGTTTCCAGCACCAGTAAAAAGTGATGTGCAGTCAGTAAAAGATATATGCATGCATCTAATCTACCACATGGATGACAAAACATGTGTTTAAGAAGAACCTCTCTCCCATTTACCTCCCTCCTCCCTGCTCTGTACTGGATCCCAGGCAGGCTTCAGTGACTTCTGCATTCCCAGCACCAGAAGTAGAACTCGTTTTGTGCTCATCCATTTTCCTGCCTTGGAGAAGGAACAAATTAACAAATAGAAGGGAAAAAGTACTCTGTGAGATTCTCTAACTGACAGCTCAGAGCAGGCACAGATCCTCTGCTGAGGCACAGATATAAGGGGATCATAAACTGTGAATGCCTTTCACTTCTGCATAGACTCTGTGAGCCCTTTCAACAGCACAGGCCATCATGAGTACATGTCTTAGTCATTTAGTGCTGCTATAACAGAAATATGACGAGTAGATGGCTTTAACAAAGAAAGGTTTATTTCCTCACAGCTAAGTAGTTTACTCCAGGGGAAGACTTTCTGTCCTGGCTCTGGAGGAAGGTCCTTATCATCAGTCTTCCCCTGGACTGGTAAATTTTGAAGCACAGGGGCCTTGTGTGGAAAGAATGCCCTCTGATCCTGGCACTGCTTCCTTGATGGCGTGAGATCCCCAGATCTCTCTGCTAGCTTCTTTCTTTTATATCTCAAAAGATCACCCTAAGGCACAGTACAGTCTTACACACTGAGTCCTGCCCACCAACAAACACAACTGCCAGCCATTCTGTCATTAACATCACAGGGGAAGGATTTACATCACGTAGGAACACCACATAATATTGGGAATTGTGGCCCAGCCACATTGCTACATACATTTTAGGGGGACATAATTCAACCCACGACAACACAGCACAATAGGGCTTATACCTCAAGCATGATGTCAGCTGCATCTACTGTTGTGGAGTAGCAGCCACTCTGCTCATTAAACAGGGTTTCATCTACTCACATCTACCTACCTTTGATGGGCATCCAAGAATAAATGATGTCTCCCAGTCCCTACAGCCAACAGCACTGGATGCTTACAGTCTGTCTGCAAAATCTACCCACCTATACAATCTGGGAAACAGGGACATTCTTTCCTCCCAGACACTCAGGACAGCTGTCAGACCCCTGCCTTTCTTAGCATGTGACCCCCTACTATAGACAGACACCTGTGCATACTCCAATTACCCCTGCCCATGTAGGACTGTAGGTGACATCCTGCACCACACACTTGGTGACCAACTACCTGGACACCTGAGCTGAGTCCGTACAAGAAAAGTCAGTGGACTCCTGAGCTCACACACTGGTATGAGATGTAACAATATGGTGACAAGTGTTAGAGCTTCAAAGGTGCTAATAATCAAACTAGTTCATATGAGCAGCCTATTTGGGTGTATCAAAACAGAACAAAACAAGAATCTAGGACACAGTAAGTAAATATGAAATAAATAAATGTCACAAATTATTGGTGGCATGGAGACAAAGTCAGTATTGAATCACATAAAGAAGACCATGAGGGCTTCCGTAAGTGCCAAAAATAAGAAATAAGAAATCCTCCTGAGGAAGAGAAATTCTTGTAATTACTAAAAGTAGCATATGAAAGGTGAATACACTTGTGTTAGTCACCTGGTACTTTTCTAACAGAGCATACCATGAGTGGAAGGCTTTATGAAGAGAAATTTTATTTCTCACAGTCTGGTAAGTCACAAATCCATTTACAAATTATAAGTCCATTCAACAAGAGAATTTATCACAGTCCAGTTGGCCAAGTCCAAATCCAATGAGAGCATCTCAGCACAAGAACCTCAGATCCAAAGGTTGTGGTCTGCTCTTGGTCTTGGTGGTATGAGGTTCCCAACTCTCTATGCTCACTTCTCTCCCTTGTATTCCACAATTGGTAACTTGAGTCCTGCTTCACCAGCACAACTGCTACCCATTCTCTGTCATCAATATCACAGAGGCAGGATTCACAACACATGGGAGGAATTGCACTATACCAGGACATAGCCAAGTCAAATCAACACACACATTTTGGGGGGACACAATGCAATCCATGACACTACACCCTTTGGCCCCCCAAATAATGTCATCAGAACATGTAAAATATATTCATTTATAGCATACAAAATGTCTTTAATCCTGATCCAGAGCCTATAAATTTCTTTTCAACTGTGAAATCCAGAACAGATGTTATTTTCCCAAAATACAACAGCATAACTGTCAGTTACAAATTACACATTTTCATTATAAATGGAGAAATTGCAGGGAAAGAAAACATTAACAGGCAACAAGCAAGTCAGCAGAACACATTACATTAGCCCTCAAAACTCTGAAAATAATCTTCAGTTTTCTGAGACACTTTACCCAATAGCCTTGCCCTCCAGACTCTACGTGTTGGCCACACTCTTTGGATGCTGAGTGGAGATCTCTGGCCTGTGCTATAACATTGCCTTCAAGGCCCACTTTGACAGCAGTTCTGTTCCCTCAGCTTTAGGTGCACCCTAAGCCCAACTGGGTAGCAATTCCACCCTTACAAACACAGGAAGCCATGGATCCACACTTTCAACTCCCTGAAATCATGGCCATACCTTTGGAGACTGAGACAGCTCAGCTTTTCCTCAACTTTGTCTCTTTAGATTTCATGCCTCATGGCCTGGAACTCAAGCTCACATCGGGAATCACGGCCCTGCTGGGGTGTGTGTTCCAAAGCTCTGAAGCTCCACTGATTCAAGTACCCGGAGTCACCCTACTCTGTTAGGAAACCTCCTGCTCAAAGGCAATGCGCTTTCTCGCTCTATGGGTCAGTGTAGCTCCACCGATTCAAGTGCTGGGAGGCACCCTGCTCCTCCACAAAGCCTCTGTGCACAGACACTTAGCTCTCTTGCTCCATGGATCAGCTCGAGCACTGCCTGTGGTTCTGCTGCTGCCCGTCTGCTGCTGCTGGTCCTCTGCTGTTTCTCACCATCTGCGCCTTCTTTGATGTTAACAGTTCTCCACTCCTTCTGAATCTTCTATCCATTCAGTTTTAAAAACTGCTTACACATTCTAAGTATTTGTTAGGGCAGCACCCCACTGTCACAGTACTAAATTCTGTTTTAGTCAGTTAAGGATAGATCATCCAGAAAAAAGCTCAGTAAAGATACAGAAGATCTTATTACAACAATCAACCAACTTGACTTTATCGACATATACAGATCTTTTCATCCACCAACAGATAAATACACCTTCTTCTCCAAAGCACATGGAACATTCTCCAGAATAGACCATATGTTAGGTCATAAAACAATCCTCCAAAAAATCCAAACCACTGATTTATTGCAAAGTACCTTCTCGGACCACAGAGCTATAAAAGTTGAAATCAATAACAGAAAATTCATAGGTAACAATCAGACTTGTGGAAACTGAACAACACTTTACTGATAAAGCCTTGGGTTACAAAAGAAATTAAAGACACATTAAATAAATTTATGGATTCAAATGAGAATGAAAACACATCCTACCAGAATTTATGGGATACAGCAAAAGCAGTGCTCAAAGATCAATTTATCTCTATAAATGCACACTTCCGAAAAGAAAGAACACAAATTAAAGAATTAACCTCACAACTAGAACAAGTAGAAAGAGAGCTACAAAGAAACCACTCAGAAACCAGAAGAAAACAGATTATAAAGATTAGAGCAGAACTAGAATTAGAGAATAGAAAAACAATTGAAAAAATTAACAAAACCAAAAGCTGGTTCTTCGAAAAGATCAACAAAATTGATAAACCATTGGCTAAAAGTTACAAAAGAAAAACAACAAAAAATACAAATAACTCGATTAAGAAGTGAGTTGGGAGATATTACAACAGACCTAAGTGAAATAAAATATATCATAACAGAATACTATGAAAAGCTATACTCCGACAGGTTTGAAAACCTGGGAGAAATGGACAAATTTCTAGATTCATATGACTCACCAAGACTATCACAAGGAGAAATCGATCAACTTAATAAATCTATCACAAAGGAAGAGATTGAGAAAGTCATAAAAAATCTACCAACCAAAAAAAGTCCTGGCCCAGATGGCTTCACCCAAGAATTCTACCAAACTTTTAGAGAAGAATTAGCTCCAATACTAAAGAGGCTATTTCACACCGCAGAAAGAGATGAAATACTTCCAAATTCATTGTGTGAAGCCAGCATAACCCTGATACCAAAACCAGGGAAAGATTTCACAAAAAAAGAAAATTACAGACCAATATCACTCATGAATCTAGATGCAAAAATCTTCAACAAAATTCTAGCCAATAGTATTCAGCAGCATATATAAAAAATAATTCATCATGACCAAGATGGTTTCATTCTAGAGATGTAAGTCTGGTTCAACATCTGAAAAACAATTAATGTAATCAACCATATTAACAAACGATAAAAATCACCTGATTTTGTCAGTTGATGCAGAAAAGGCATTTGACAAAGTTCAACATCCATTCATGCTTAAAACCCTCAGAAAAATAGGAATAAAGGGGAAATTCCTCAATATAATCAGTAGCATCTATGCAAAGCCAACTGCTTTGATCATCCTGAATGGTGAAAGACTGAAAGAATTCCCTTTGAGAACGGGAACTAGACAAGGATGCCTGCTCTCACCACTTTTATCCAACATTGTGCTAGAAGTACTAGCCAGAGCAATTAGACAACTCAAAGAAATAAAAGGCATCTGTATTGGCAGTGAAGAAGTAAAGATTTCCCTCTTTGCAGATGATATGACTGTTTATACAGAGAATCCAAAGAAATCCATAAGTAAACTATTAGAGCTAATAGAAGAATTCAGCAAAGTATCGGGATACAAGATAAACATAACTAAATCAACAAGATTCCTTTATACCAACAGTGAAATTATTAAAGAAGAAATCACCAAATCAATTCCATTTACTGTAGCCCCCAAGAAGATAAAATACCTAGGAATAAATCTAACTAGAGAAATAAGAGATATTTACAGAGAAAACTACAAGACCTTACTACAAGAAACTAGGGGAGACTTATATAAGTGGAGTAATCTGCCCTGCTCATGGATAAGAAGACTTAATATTGTGAAAATGTCTATTTTGCCCAAAGCAATCTACTTATATAGTGCAATACCAAATTCCAGCGACATTTTTTAATGAGATGGAGAAACAAATTATCAGCTTTATTTGGAAAGAGAAGAAGCCCCAAATACGTAAAGCATTACTGAAAAAGAAGAACATACTGGGAGGCTTCTCACTACCTGACTTTAAAACCTATTACACTGTCACAGTAGTCAGAACAGCCTGGTATTGGTACAAAAGGAGACATATAGACCAGTGGAACAAAGTAGAGACCCCAGAGATGCCACCACCCTCCTATGAACATCTGATATTTGACAAAGGTCCTAAGATTTTGAACCGGGGTAAAAACAGTCTCTTTAACAAATGGTGCTGGCATAATTGGGTATCCATCTGCAACAAAATTGAAACAAGACCCATATGTCACACCTTATACAAAAATCAACTCAAATTGGATAAAAGACCTGAATAGAAAAACTAAAACGATAAAGCTCATCCAAGATAAGATAGGATCAACAATGGACGTTTTAATACGCAATATAGAGAGACTTCAAAATCTGACAAACAAAACGCATTCATCAGAAGAGAAAATAGATAAATGGAAATTAATAAGAATCAAACATTTCTGCTCATCCAAAGACTTCATCAAAAGAATTAAGACCACCTACAGAATGGGAAAAAATATTTGGCAACTCTATGTCAGACTGATGCCTGATCTCCATAATCTATAAGGTTCTACAAAATATCAATAAGAAAAAGACAAATCATCCAATTAAGCGATGGGCAAAGGAGATGGACAGATACTTCTCTAAAGAGGAGATCCAGGCAGCCAAAAAACACATGCGGACATACTCACGATCATTAATTATTAAAGAAATTCAAATCAAAACGACGATGAGATACCATCTCACCCCAACAAGATTGGCCATGATCAAATGCAAAACAATAAATGTTGGAGAGGTTGTGAAGAGATTGGAACTCTCCTACATTGTTGGTGGGATTGCAGAATGGTGTAACCTCTTTGGAAAACAATTTGGTATAATTACTTTAAAATAATGGATATAGATATACCATTTGACCCAGTAATTCCTCTGCTCAGAATATATCCTACAGAATCAAGGCCATTCACACCAACTGATACATGCGCACGAATGTTCATTGCAGCACAGTCCACGATAGCAAAAAGTTGGAATCAACCCAGATGCCCAACAACAGAAGAATGGATGGGTAAGCTTTGGTATATGTACTCAGTGGAGTACTATACATTGATAAAGAACAATGATGATAGCAGGAAACATCTCTCAATTTGGTCTCAACTGGAGGACACTATGTTGAGTGAAACTAGTGAGTGACAGAAGGACAATTATTATATGAGAACCCTACGATGAAAACTTAAAAGCATACTCATACATAACAGAAAAGACTCTTTGGTGGCTACAAGGGTGGGAAAGATGGGAAGGCGGGAGGGTGAGGGGCGAGGGTTTAGATTAAATAGTTGTTAGAAATTTGGTTCAGTGAAATTGATGACAATACACGTTAGTAAGAAGACCAGTATTAATGGGACTTAGACACAACTTGTGTACTCCTCCTATCATAACCCAATATTGTAAGCACAGAGTAGGTACACTTTTATTTTTTATTTAATAAAAAAAATGTCAAACAACAACAAAAAAAGACATAACACAAAGTGGATGGCTTTAACAAAGGAAAGTTTATTCTTACACAGTCAGGTAGGCTACAAGTCCAAATTCAGGATGTCCACTTCAGAGGGAGGCTTTCCCACTTGTCAGCTCTGGAGGAAAGTCCAGTGTGGCATCAGCCTTTGTCCAGGAAGCATCTTGGCTCAGGAACCTCAGGGATGAAGGATGTGCTCTTCTCCTGGTACTGCTTTCTTGATGGTGTGAGCTTCCCAATTATTTGCTTGCTTCCCTTTCCTTTTATCTCTTGTAGGATGGAAGAATTAAGGATGGTACAAGCCATACTCCAGGGAAACTCCCTTTACAGTGGAGCAGGGAGATGATCTTACAAAGGGATTTAGAGTCCCATCCTAATACTTTAACATACAGCATAGGAAAATCACAAAATGGAGGACAATCATAGAATATCGGGAATCCTGGCCCAGACACATGGCTACACAAAATATTGGGAGGGGGGACACGATTCAACCCATCACAATACTGAACTTTTCAAGAAATCGGGAACGATATCAGGCAAAATGCAGAGTACACCAAGGAAAACAGACAAAGAAAGAGGGTAATTTAAGATTATGAAAAAGCATAATGACAAATTTAACCAGCTGCAAGAACCCATAGAAAAACAGCAAAGAGAAATTCACAAGATTAACAAAATTTCAGGGTTAGAAAACTCAATAGAAAGTCATAGAAGCAGAATTGAGGCAATGAGAATCAGAATTAGCGAGGCTGAAGATAAAGACCTTGACACCAACTTATTTGTGGAAAAATCAGGTAAAAGAATCTTAAAAAATGAAGACCCTAAGAATTATGTGAGACTGTATCAAGAGGAACAACCTATGAGTGAACGACTGGAGGACCAGGACATAGGTGGGATAAAAGAAAGAGATTTGTTGGCAGAAAAGTGTGATAGAGTTAAAGATGAGAATATGTCTATCCAAGATGCTCATCAAACCCCACACAAGGTATACCCTGAAATAAAATCACCAAGACATATTATAGTCAGCAATTATAGGGTGATTTCATTTATTCATGAACCTCCTTAAGATTAGCTCTCCAATGACTGGAAGTTTGAAAAAGAAAAAGGAAGTAGGAAAGAAGACCATGAAGAAAAACCCATGTAGGTAAAGAAAACCGAAAAATAAACAGATCACAGAACTCAAGAAGCAATGTGTTTCCAGTGGTAGGGGTCAACTACTGTGGGAGTATGCTGAGAGTTGAGAGGCAAGAGAACATAGGCACAATCACTGGATGCTCCCTACTTTTCTCAGGCTGTTTGTCTTTCATGAAAGCACCTGGGGAGACCATAAAAGGGTTTTATCTCTTGGAAAGAAATAAAATTCCTAGTTGGGACTGCTAAGGTCCAGAGAGAGACAGTCACATGCCCAAGTACACACAGAATTGGATTTCACTCTCTGTCACCCCTAAGACCTACAGCCATTCCCACTCTATCTCCGCCCTGGTCTTGTCTGTGAAATCTCTGTGCCCCCATTTTATATTCCAGGATGGTAACTCCTTTTCATCTCATAAAAATCTCTTTCCAGGAAGTCGGCAGGTGGGCTGGAGCTGGGGAAAGCAGAGGGGTCTGAGGTTGCTGTGAGTGAGGGAGTTACTGGCAGAGCTGGGGTCTGAAGGTTTGGAGGAGGATGTACCTTTTATGCAGTCCTCAGTTTTGGGGTTCTGGATCTGCAGCTCTGCAAGAAGGTGGTAGTCATGCTCTCTCAGAACAGGGTTAAGATTTACAGTCTAAGTCCTAAGAGTGTTAGAACCTCCCATCAGCCATGTGTTTTTCACAATAAAGGAAAACAAGACTTGCATGTACTTTTCAAATATTTTCCCAAACTAACAACAACAGGATGAACACCTTCGTTATGTACAGTGCAATGACTTGCTCTTATGTGGTTGTTCTAGTCATGGTCTGGTAACTCTCACAGAATGATTGGGTAAGACTCCATGAAAAAAGAGTATGTAGCTCACCAAGGGGGTTGCATAGTCTGCTAATCAAATAAGGTGCACACCACAACATAGCTTTTGACCCTGTGAGCCAGACCTGAGGACTCAACAATTTGAAGATCAGAAGAGATAGTGGCAAGGAGGCCAAAGGGCAGCAGGACTTGACAGCTGCCATCAGATGAGCATACTTCAAGAGAGAAGATGACAATTGCTTGCTGCTGTTGAGAATTGGCTGCATAAGTGTTCATCAGATTGAGTTTATGGCCAAGAAGCTTGTGGCATTGTGATCACAACCAAAGGGGACTCATGTGGCTTGACTGTCCAGCTCCATTTCTTCCTCAGGCTGTTTGTCTTTCATGGCAGTATGTGGTAGGGACAGAGCAAGGGCAACATGTTTCTTGGCGATATTCCCTGACATCTCATGTCACTTTCCCCCTCTTACATGGGTGGTGCTGAGGCCCAAAGGAGGTCAGTGATGTGGCTGACATCACACAATAGCAGATTTATGTTCTCTTACTCCTGGTCCAAGACCAATTCCAATCATCCTCCCCACTCCCATTGCCCACCTACATTTTGGGGGTTTCCCATTTCTGACCCCCAGGGTGATCCCTTGTCTCTGAATTACAGAAGTTCTCCTCTTGTTCCTCAGTGACTGGGCTGGAGATGAGGAAGGAAAGTAGGATGTTGGGTGGTGGAGAGGGAGAGGGAGCTGTGGACAGGGTGGGAACCCGGGGTTTTTGCTGAGCTCTTATCTGTTTTGCAGGCATTTGCCCTTGGGCTCTGACACTGCTGTCCCTGAAGCAGTGGGACATCAGCCTCCATCCCAGCCTAAGCCATCCCCTAGGTCTACTCTCAGATCCACAGAAGATCTAACAATAGGAAAGATGGCAACTCCACTCCTTTCTCCATGTAGAATTAAGGAGAAAGCAGTTCTAAACACTACAAGACAATACTTGTATTTATGTCTCAAATATGAAGTTCAGAAAGTCAAAAGAATGCTTGAGAACATGACATGTATGCTCATTTTTAAAAATTCTATTTTTTGCTGAAAATATACACAACAAAATCTGTGGGGGTGTACTTACCCTCACCTGGTCTGTGTTTAGATAGGGACTTGTCTTGAGAATGGCAAATGCCTGGCAAAAGCACTTGAGACAAGTTTTGTCTCAGTGTACTGGAAACCAGTAAGTGCTGAAAACAGCATTCACTGAGACTAGTTCAAGGACTTTCTCTTCACCCCTACCTGGGAATGCCGCTTCTTCTTTTGAAGTGAGGAGCACTAATTTCCCAGCAGAAAACTTGTTTATTTTGTTCAATAAAAGCTGACGGGTTAAACAACCTGGGATCAGTCTCCACTCTCAGGAGACTGTCCCTTGTCTGCCTACAGCAAATGAAAAGTTTGTTGTCAGTGATTTTTTTCAACCTTGGCATCTCACATACATCACATGCGTAAGTGGTGTCCCATTTCGCTACAGTCTGTGGTATCCCATTTCATACGTGTAAGTGTTGTCCCGTCTCACATCTGTAAATGGTGTCCCGTGTTAATCACACCAACGGCTGATGTCCCGTGTGAATCGTGCCAACAAAAATCTATTCCCATTCCACAGTTTACAAACGTAATGATCAGCGACATTGGTTACATACTTGACATTGTGTCCACACTTGCCTTATTTCCGATCTAGTTATTCTATTTCCTTAATCTGTCTGCCTCCCAACCTTATCTTCTAGGCTTTAAAATAGTTGTTGACTTGTTGGTTTGGTGTAGAACTTTTGTTTTTTAAACTAATGCAATGTTCAAATGACAGTCTCTACTCTTCTGGCTAAATCGTTAGCAAAAGATGACTTCAGGTGACAATTTCAGTATGGAGTTTAAAGAGTCACTCAAGGTCATAGTGCTGGGGACTTCTCAAGCATCAATAGGTCCATAAAGTCTGGATTCTTTTAAGAATTTAAAGTTGTGTTCTACCCTATTATTCCTTTTTATCAGAACTTCTCTATTATATTCCTAGTGTTGCTCACTTTTAATCTCTTCATTCTAGATTTTCAGATGGTGAAATGCTGAAGGGATCTTTCTAAGCTGACCTTCTCTCATCTCTTTGGGTTCCTTAGCTGTTGCCCTCAGTGCACCAGTTGCCCAGCAGGAACTCACTACCTCATGTGACTAGGTTGTCCAATTCCCTGCTCATGTCACTTACTGTGTTTTTCTTGGCGTTGGTGTCTAATGAACAGGAAGATGAGGAAGAAGATGAGGAGAATTATGTGAGCCACCAAGTCTATGATCAGGACTTTCAGGTAGTCTTGGAGACCTTGGGCACAAGTGATATCATAAGTTAGCAATGTCCTTTTATTGATCACCTTCTGTGTGGTGGCATTCTCTTGGACCTTTGGATTTTTCACCTCTGTCCCTCACAACAACAGTGCAATTTGGGGTTGCCACCCTATTCTTCCCATTTCACAGAATAGGAAACTGAGGCTCAGAGGGATCAATCATGTGCCCCAAGTTACCCAGCCAGGAAGCCACAGGGCTAGACTTAGGGGGTCTCAGATCCACCTGTCCTTTCATTTTTTCTTTCTTTGATATATTCTTCTTGGTGCTATCACTTGATTCCAGACTTTTATCTTCTCCATGCTAGATAGCTTTAAGAATAATTTCATTTGATCCCTTGATTTGTCTTCATCCTATTCCAAACTATGTATCATTGTTAGTTTGAATTTTCATAAACAGTTATAATTGAAAACTGTTTTAAAAAAATGTTTCTTAGTCTTCTGCCTACACATTCAAATCCTGTTCAACCTGTGCATTATTTGTCAGGGAAAGTTTTATTTTGTTCCAGACAATTTTCTTTCCTTTTTCTTTTTTATGATTAAGTGAAAACATACAATCCAAGTCAATTTTGCATGCCCACTTATCTGCAGCTCCGTTTGCTCTCCTCACCCTGTGACAGCACACTTCACCTTTTTACACTTCTAGTATCATTTTAATGAACACTTGTCCCCTCCTCTCTACCCTTTATTCACCGATCTAGAAAGAAACCAGTAGGATAGCCTCCTATAAATGTATATAACCATAAAGTACACACACCACGTGCTCACACTGTATCCCTGAGTCCAGTCCATTTTTGTCAGAAGTGTTGAACTCAGCATTTGTTTCAGGTTTAGGCCAGCAGCAAGTTGAGGTGCCATGTTCTCAGGGCATGGCACCTAATGGTCTTTATTATAGTTCTCTATAAAGAGTTCTGTAATAAAGAGTCTTTTCTTCTATACATAAGTCTATTTTTAAGTCCTTATAGCAGAGGTCTCAGACAATACTTGTCTTTGCAGCTGACTGATTTTGTTCAGCATAATGTCTTTTAGTTGAAACCAGATTATGAGATGCTTCCTAAAGTTATCATTCTTCTTTATGATTGCACAGTGTTCCACTGTGTATATGTACCATAGTTTATCCACTCTTCTGTTGATGGGCATCTAGGATGATTCCATCTTTTTGCTAATGTGGACAATGCTGCAGTAAACATTTGTGTGCATGTATCTGTTCATATGACAGCCTTTATTTCTGTAGGATATATTCTGAGCAGCGGTACTGCTGGATCATATGGTGTTTCTACTTTTAGCTTTTTAAGATATAACCAAATTGCTTTCCAAAGAGGTAGTACCATTTTGCATTCCCAACAGCAGTGTAGGAGGGTTCCGATGTCTCCATAGCCTCTCCAGCATTTGTTGTTGTGTATTTTTTTGGATTATTGCCAACCATGTTGTGGTGAGATGGTATCTCTTGTAGTTTTGATTTGGATTTCTCTAATAGCTAATGATCATGAGCATTTCTTCATGTGTCTTTTGGTCACCTGGATGTCTTCTTTGGTGAAGTGTCTGTTCATCTCCTTTGTCCATTGCTTAATAGGGTTATTTATCTTTTCCTTGACACTTTGTGGTATCTTGTAGATTATGGAGATCAGAAGTTGGTCCAACATGTAGTTGCTGAATCTTTTTTCCCATTCTGTAGGTAGTCTTTAACTCTCTTGATAAAGTTTTTGGATGAGCATAAGTGATTTTTTAGCAGTTCTCATTTATCTATTTTTGTCTTCTGTTGTTTGTGCATTGTTGGTTAGATTTCGTAGTCTGTCTAAGCTGTGTATTAGAACTTCAATTGCTGTCTCTATTTTTTCTTGCATGATCTTTATTGTTTTAGGATTGATATTCATATTTTGACCCACTTTGGGTTATTTTTTGTGTAAAGTGTGAGATGTGGGTCTTGTTTAAGTTTTTTGCAGATGGATATCCAGTTTTGCCAATACCATTTGTCAGAGAGACCGTTTTTATCCAGGTTTACAACCTTTGGGCTTTTGTTGAATATCAGCTCTTCATAGGAGGATGGTATTATTTCTGAGTTCTCTATTCTGTTCTATTGGTCTATATGTCTATTTTTGTACAAGTACCAGGCTGTCTTGACTACTGTGGCAGTGTAGTAGGTTCTAAGGTTGGGTAGCACGGGGCCTCCCACTGTGTTCCTCTTCTTCAGAAGTGCTTTACTTTCCTTTCTGAGCAAAGCTGGTGATTTGTTCCTCTATCTCGTTAAAAAATGACACTGGAATTTGTATTGGGATTGCATTGCGTATGTAGATTGCTTTGGGTGAAGTAGACATTTTCACAATGTTAAGTTTTCCTATCCATGAGCAAGGTAGATTTATCTACTTACATGAGTCTCTTTCAGTTTCTTGTAGCAGGGTCTTGTAATTTTCTCTGTATGGATGTCTTCTCTGGTTAGGTTTATTCACAGGTATTTTATCTTCTTGGGTGCTACATTAAATGGTATTGATTTGGTGATTTCCTCTTTGATGATCTCTTTGTTGGTGTAAAGGAATTCTACTGATTTGTTTATTTTTATCTTGTATTCTGATACTTTGCTGAACTCTTCTATTAGTTCCAGTAGTTTATTTATGGATTCTTTAGGATTTTCTGTGTATATGATCATATCATCTGCAAATAGGGATATTTTTACTTCTTCTTTACCAGTGCAGATGCCCTTTATTTCTTTGTCTTGTCTGATTGCTCTGGTCAGACCCTCTAGTACAGTGTTGAATAGAAGTGGTGAGAGTAGGCAACCTTGACTACTTCTCATTCTCAGAGGAAATTCTTTAAGTCTGTTTCCATTCAGGATGATGTAGGTGGTTGTCTTTGCATAGATGTCCCTTATTGCACTGATGAATTTCCCTTCGATTCATATTTTGTTAAGAGTTTTTACCATGAATGAGCATTGGACTTTGTCAAACACTTTTTCTGCATCAACTGATGTAGAAATTGATTCTTATTCTTTGTTGTTTATGTGGTTGATCACATTAATTGCTTTTCGGATGTTGAACCAGCCCTGCATCCCTGGTATGAATGCAACTTGGCCATGATGAATTAATTTTTTTTTAATGTTGTTGACTTCTATTGGCTAGGATTTTGTCAAATATTTTTGCATCTAGGTTCACGAGTGATATTGGTCTGTAATTTTCTTTCTTTCTTTTTTGTGTGTGGGATCTTTCCCTAGCTTTGATATTCAGGATTATGCTGGCTTTGTAAAATGAATTTGGGAATATTCAGTCCTTTTCTATGCTGTGAAATAGCCTCAGTAGTGTTGGAATTAACTCCTCTCCAAAAGTTTGGTAAAATTCTCTGGTGAAGCTCTCTGAGCCAGGATTTTTTAGTTGGTAGTCTTTTGATTACTTTTTCAATCCCTTCTTTCTTGATGGGTTTATTAAGTTGCTGTGCTTCTCTTTGTGATAATTTTGGTAGATGATGTGAATCTAGAAATTTGCCCACTTCCTCTAGGTTTTCAAATATGTTACAAGACAGTTTTTCATAGTATTCTGTTATGATACTTTTGATTTTGGTTCCGTCTGTTGTGACATCTCCTGTCTCATTTCTTATTCAGGTTATTTGTTTCCTCCCGTAAGTTTAGCCAAAGGTTTATCAATTTTGTTGATCTTTATAAAAACAGCTTTTGGCTTTGTTAATTCTTGCAATTGCTCTTCTGTTCTCTAATTCATTTAGTTCTGCTCTGATCTTTATGGTCTGTTTTCTTCTGGTGCCTGAGGGGTTCTTCTGCTGCTCTCTTTCTGCTTGTTCAAGTTAAAGGGTTAATTCCTTGGTTTGGGCCCTTTCTTCAATCCAGACATGTGCATTTATAGAGATAAACTGACCTCTGAGCACCGTTTTTGCTGTGTCCTGTAGGTCCTGATAGGATGTGTTTTCATTCTCATTTGATTCCACGAATTTCTTTATTGGATCTTTGATTTCTTCAACAACCCATGAATTTTTGAACATGGTGTTGTTCATCTTCCATGAGTTCAAACTTCTACCCATGTTTTTTCTGCTGTTGATTTCAGCTTTTGCCTTTATGTTCTGAGAAGATGCTTTGCAATAATTCAGTGGTTTGGATTTTGTTGAGACTTACTTTATGGCTTAATATATGTTCTATTCTGGAGAATGTTCATGGGCATTGGAATAGAAGTAAGAAGTTCTGTATACGTCAATGAGGTCTAGTTGGTTGATTGTCGCAATAAGATCTTCTGTATCTTTATTGATCTTTTTCCTGGATGATCTGTCTGCTACTGAAAGTGGAGTGTTGAAGTCTTCTACTATTATTATGGAGTGATCTATCTCCTTTTTCAATGTTGTCAGCGTTTGTTCGATGTATTTAGATGCTGCACTTGGCTTGGCTGGGTATTAGGTGCATAAATACTTAGTATTGTTATATCCTGTTTATGTATTGAACCTTTCAGCAATAGTGACCACCCTTGTCCATAATGGTGAGATTTTACACTAACATCTATTTTATCTGAGATTAGTATTGCCACACCTACTCTTCTTTGTATGTTGTTAGCTTGGTACGTATTCTTCTGTCCTTTGATTTTCAGTTTGTTCATATCTTTGAGTCTAAGGTGTGTTCCTTGTAAGCAACATATAGATTGAGTGTTGTTGTTTTTTTTTTATCCAAGTTGTTACTCCCTCTCTCTTCATTTGAGCATTCAACTGATTTACATTCAGTGTAATTATTGATAGATACTTATTTAATGTTGTCATTTTGGTGCCTTTATTTTTGTGTTGTTGACGTTTTCTTTTTTCCATTTAATATTCTATTCTGGGTCCTTTTTCTTTATGGGTTTTCTGTTCATGCTTGTCAATGTTAGTTTCCTGTTTGTTGAGACTCCTCTATGTGTTTCTTGTTTTAATATGTAGTATTGTGAGTTTGCTTTGTGGCTATCCTTTTGTTCCCCTTAATGTTCTAAGTTGAACCCAATCTTTAACTTCTGTATATCTCCTTGACTTTCTCTCCATCTAAAAGTTCTATAAATCCTGTAATATATCCCTCTTTCTAGTGTAATGATGTCATAGTTTACATGTTAAGATCTCTGTTTCCCTAATTTTAGTATTGTAGCTTTGATTGAGCTTTCTGAGTTTTCTAAGTGAGTAGGACTCTGGATGATGTTGTATCCTCGAGTATACATTCAATGTTATTGATTTTCTAACTGAAGAGTTTCTTTCAGTATTTCTTATAATTTTGGTTTGATTTTTGCAAAGTCTCTAAGCTTCTGTTTATCTGAGGATGTCTTAATTTCACCATCGTGTTTAATAAACAATTTTGCAGGATGCATAATTCTTAGTTGGAAATGTTTGTCCTCCAAGGTTTTGTATGTATCATCCCATTGCCTTCTTGCCAACATGGCTTTTGCTGAGAAGTCAGAGGACGACCTACAAGGCATCCCTTTGTACAATGGCTTTGATTTAAGCCTAGCTTCCATTAGGACTCTCTCTTTATGGTTCATTTCATTAAGCTTGGTTACAGTGTGTCTCAGTGTCTTTCTTTTGGGTCTATCTTTTGTGGAGTTCAATAAGCACCTTAAATATCTGTGTTCTCTTCTTTCATGATGTCAGAGGATTTTTCTGTCATCTGCTCTTCAGCAATTCTGTCTGTATTGTCTGCTATGCCCCCGTGTTCAGGAACTTCAATTATTCACAGATTATTCCTCTTGATAGAATTCCATATTTTTCTTTATTCTTTTGTCTGATTTCTCCTCATAAATGGCTGGTGTCATTTGCTTTATATTCAGTCTCACTAATTCTGCGTTCCATTTTCTCAGTCCTGCTCTTTCAGCTTTGCATTAAATTGTCTAACTTTGTAATTTCATTGTTGGTCTGCTGAATTTCAGATTATTGATGTTCTAGCTGTTCATATACCTTGCTTAATTTTTTGTTTTGTTCCATTGCACTTTGTTTAATCTCTAGAAGGGCTCTATACATAATTCTTTTGTATTCTACCTCCAATAACTTCAAGAAGACTCCGTCTTCTGGGAAGTTCTTGATTCTTTATTTTGGGAGTTTTCCAGAGCCAAGGTGGTCTGCTTCTTTAAATGGTTAGATATTTATTGTTGTGTTTGCACTGTGAGAAACCTGTGTTGGCTTCTCTGGTGTTGCACCAACTGGAGCTGTGGCATAACTCTATGAAGGGAGTGAGTAGGGGCACTTCTAGACTTATCTGCCAGTTGTCACTGTGTTCTCTAAGTGCAGCTGAATCTGGTGAAAGAGACACTGTCCAGCCCTGTGATGCTGCTTAGCTTGGTGGATGGCCCCAGCTGGGCCTTCAGGGGTGACAGTCTCCACCTCCTGTGTGACAAAGATGGCAACTTACTTGTGGACTCTCTCAAGGGCCCATCAGCAGATGCTGTGGCATGGCTCAGTGAAGAGAGGTGAAAATGATGCTGCCACATTTGGCCACCAGCCGCTGCTGAATTCTCTAGATGTGATTTTTCTTGAGAACTGCTTTTCTGCTGAAAGAAGTGCTGTCCAGCAGTAGCCAGTACCAGCTGGACCCTCAGGAGTGGTGGGCCCTACCTCCTAGATGACAAAGATGGAAACCTACTTGTGTAGTCTCCCAGGGTCTGTGTCTGTATACACCATGACAGGCTCAAAAAAGGGAGGGGTAAGGGCATCACCATAGTCGGCTGCCAGCTGCCACTATGTTCTCTAGGTATGATTGTCTTAAAAACAGCCTTTCTTCTGGAAGAAGTACTGTCCAGATAGGTACTGTTTCTCAGCATGGCAGCCAGCTCCAGCTGGGCACTCAGACATGGCTAACTCCACCTCTCAGCTGACCAAGATGACATCTTCCCTGAGCCACCTCTTCTGCCCTAAGCCAGCAGTATCTATGGCCTAGCTAAGAGAAGAGAGCGGAGGAGGGTGCTGGTGCCTTCAGCCACCAACTGCTGTAAGGCTTTCTAGATGTGACTGCCCCAGCACAGCCTTTCTGCTGCAAAAGATACTGTTTACACAGACACTGCAGCTCAGCATGGCAGCTGGCCTCTCCCAGGCTCACAGGCTCAGAAGTCTGAGTCCCAGTCTCCTGGTTAACAAAGATGGCGTCCATACCCAAGAGCCTCTCAGCCACTGTGCCAGTAGAAGCAGGACTCTCTGTGCTGCTGTCTCACCTCAGACAAAGATAGTTTCCCTCTTCCTGTCACCAAGTCCAGTCTCACAAACCTACAGCTGATCTTGGGGCTCCCAGAATGTCCACATTGCTCCCTGAAATTGTTTTTCTAGGCCTTAGTTCTCAGAGGGAATCAGGAAGACATCTGACTAGTCAGCCACCTTGGCCCTGTCTCTCCCAGACCCACATGTCTTTCTTTTTTTCATGCTGCTAGACTTCCTTCCTTCCCTTTCAGGGGAACACTAGAAGAGAGCTATCTACCAAACACCAGTCCACACAGGTTCCCTAGCCCAGCCTGTCTGTAGTTCTCATTCTGACACATGGGGCCTATCTGGACAGGAGGCCTGTGTTTTGGGAGGAAACCGAAGGTAGTGGGTGGGAGTCTTCCCTGTACTGAACTTTGTGACTGGCCAGGCCCGAGGCCCAGGACTCTACTGCTGTGATTTCCTTGTGTCTCACAGCAGCCCTGAGAGATGGTGGGACGTCTGCTCTCCAAGCAGTGAAACTGAGATTCAAAGACGGAACATGACTTGCCCAAGTTCCCACAGTTGGGAGGTGGCAGAGCTGAGATTTCAACCTGAGGTATGGTGGGTGTGTTTGAATTCCAAGCCTTGTTCTCTCTCTACCACCAAAGTAGCTCCTGGGAAGGTATCACTTCCCTCAATATGTGAAACAGCACAAATGCCTTGCCAATGTCTTGCCCCTTCCACGCATGTGTTCACAGCCTGGTTGCTTCCCCTTTCCAAGGGGCAACATGGATCCCAAAAAGAAGATAGCACCTTTTCTAAGGCCACCATCTCAAGTAGATGAGTCAACAGAGAAATCATCTCCTCCCACCCCCTCAAACCCATCTCGCAGTGAGAGACCCTCACTTACCTCTTGGTGGGTCTGATCCTCCATGTGTGTGGTGCTGATCCTCAGATTTTCCTGTGGAGTAGGACAAAGTGAGGGGCTTCAGCTCACTGGGATTCCTCCTCCAGGCTGAACCTCTCACCTCCCTGTATTGTGAACTTCCCCACTGCTCATCAGGCTCCAGTCCCAGAGCACTGAGAGTCTAGAGTCACCACCCTCCTCTTTTCCTATCTCCCAGGTCCCTTGGATGCAAGCTGTGCTGGAAAGATGAAAGAAAATCCCGTCAGCTGAGAGGACAAATTCGTGATCCCCCCGGGGAATGTAGTCTGTGTTACCAGCAGTTTGGTCTCTTGAATGAGAGGCTAAAGAAATGGAGACTCAGGGAGGGTGAGAGTTGGGGTGCCTCCAGCCTTTCCTGTTCATCTTTGAGCCTCTCCAGCCTCCCTCCACCCACCAGGAATATGCCTGGGGTTCAGGGATAGGAGTTGCCCTATTTTTTTCCATCCCTCTGGGAGTGGATCCTCTCTGGTTAACTCTTCTTTGGAGGTCCCTCTCTCTCATCCCAGCTTAGAGCTCCCCTGGGGACAGGGCCTTGACTGACCATCAGAGTACAGAGGAGACAGAGTCAGGATTTCCTTACCTGAGACCACCAGCTCAAGGGGGTCACTGGGTTGTGACAGCAGATATGATGAGGTTCTGTGTAAGCTGTAGCACCTGTAGGTACCCCCATACGCAGAGGTAACAGGGCTCATAGTAAAGTTGACCTTAAAGGGTCCAGTGTTTTTCAGCCAATGGAGGTGCTGGGGAAGGGCAACAAAGTCCCCCTTGAACAGACTAAATATGTCGAAGAAGTCATCTGAGCGACACTGCAGGGTCACACTGTCTCCTGGAGTCACTGAGGTGTCTGGATGAGCTAACAGTGAGAGTTTCTGATATACTCCTGTGAGAGAAGGAAGCCATGGTGTAGAGGGAACCATCCAGTCACTACCTCTCTTGAGCTGACCACGTTCTCCTCTCCAGGGACTCTCCCTCTGTAACCCCTCTATGGGCACCTCTCAGTTTATCTGTGAAGGTCTCCTTTATCCCTATGTCTCTCATTCTCCCATTCTCACCTTCCCTGGATGAAAGCCACCATCTCAGCTATGGTCCAGGACCCTGTCTTTTTTGACTCCATCTCTACTGGGAAAGATCCTGGGCCCACAACTCAGCAGACCATTTGGACTTAGGGCTGGGCAGCTGCTACCAGGATATAAAGGGATAGCTGGGAGTCAAGTAACAGAGAAATGTATATCTGTACCATAGCTGAGAACTGAGATTTCCTGTGTTGAGGAGGCTGAGCTCCTCCCTCCTGGAGAAGATGGAAGACATCCATCTTGTTCTTCGAGCTACAGAAGGGGGATACATTCCCTCCTGAAGCCACCAGAGGGCTTGGATGGGCCGAAAGGGAGGGTTTGCTGTAGGTTCCTGAGAGACAAGAAGGAAGCTGAGTTTAAGGTGCAATACAGTCACCCCACATTACCCATCAGTGTAGTCTACGAAGTGTGAATTTCACTGTCCCCTGAGGCCACATCGCATTCCCCTCTGCCTGTGAGGAGGCACTCACAGTGAAGGGGGATGACTTGACTCCTGCCTCTTGCCTGTCATCACAAGGAGCAGGGAGTCACTTCGCTCTGATCAGGCACTTGAAGTGCTATATGCACGCTGGAACTGTCCATCAGGGTGTATGTCCATGGATCTGATGGAGAAACTGATGTCCCTGGAGTTCCACGGGGCCCTCTTATCCCAATATTGAGTGTCTCCCTGTTTATACAGATGGTAGATATTAACATATGGAGACCCTAGACTCCAGATGGTCACAGAGCTCCATCTGGTGATAATGAGGCCTGGATTAGCCCAAATGAAGGGTTTGAGGAGGGTTTCTGGAGAGCAGTGAGATCTGAAATTCCAAGGGGTTCCTCTCTACTCAACTCCCCCAGCTTTCCCTTTGATACTCCTCCCACACTGGTCACTACTACATAAGATCCCTTGTGCTTTCCACCCCAAATCATCAGAGACATTCATTGTACTGACCAGAGGTTGGACCTGGGCTGTCTGGGGGGGACTCATCTGTCTGTTCCGAGTTCCAGTGGTTCCAGCACAACCCTGGGAGAAAGTGCACTGTGAGAAGCTCACCCTGACACCCACACACAGAAGCTTCATGTGTGGTCTGGGCCCTTGCACACTGGGGTCACACTTGTGCTGAAAATATTCTTCCCCTCAAAAGCTCAGCCTCTCAAGTCGCTAGGGTCTCCCAAGGGACCAGGACCTGTATGTGAGGAGGGGTTCTCATCCATTCCACTTTTTCTAAGCTTATCAAGGTGTAGAAGAGCAGTGAGGGTCAGGGTTGTGGCTCTCCCTTGCATGGTTTCCAGGGTTGTGGATGAGTTAAAGTGACAACAGATCCCGGCAAGAGAGACAGATACGGAGTATGGCAAACTCTAGGTCCTCTGTTACTTGTTCATGTGGTTTCCTCACCTTCAGCCTCACAGGAAGGAAACAGCTAGGGACTGAGAACATAGCTGACTTCCTGGAAACTTTTCAGACAGAATCTGCGTTCCCATCCTGAGTCTTCCTTTTACAGAGATTGGAGGAAATGGAGCAAGGCACTTTGTTTTTTTGAGTCCCATAAATGCAAATCTTCTTTCTTCTTTCTATTATCCAGTCAGTCAACAAGTGTTTATTGAGTATTTACCTTGTCTGGTCATGAAGGCAGGCATCAGAGATTCATTGATGAAGCACACAGATTCCTTCTTGGATTCATGGAGCTCAGATGAGTGCATGACAGACATAGAAATATTTTGACAATGGATAATTTAGCTACAAACTCCAGAAAAGGAGCAAAATAAAGGGACAATGAGACTAACAGGTGAACACCAAAAAACCTGAGTCACAGGAGTGAGGAAGACGTGGAGGAGGAAGAGGTGATGATTCCATTGGTACCTAACATCAGCAGAGGTGAGGGGAGAGCATCCTCCAGCAGAAAAGGCTTGGGCTGTTGTAAGAGCTGAGGGTTTGTGGGGAACATGGGGACCTGGTCACATAGAATTTTGTGCACTGTGCAAGTATTTTGAGTTTTATCTTTAAGGTAAGTTTTAAGCAAAGGAAAAAATGGACAGATTTCTGTTTTAAAAAGACTTCCACTATGCAAAGAATGGAATGTAGGAGTGTCCTATTAATGACAAATAATAATGTAAGGTTGACATTAGTTTAGGTACCAGTCAGTATTATACATAATTTATGTGGATTTCTTATGTAGCCTTTATACACAATGTATCACACAAATAATTTACAGTTCAGTGTAAAAAAGGGGAAAAAGGGAAATGGATGAGGACCCCTCCTCACATAAGAACATTTCTTGGTCTTTACGACAGATTGGAAAGGAGTTTACTATGTTTAAAGTGGCTGAAGGAGCAGCCCATAAAAAGGTACAAAATTGTTAAACAGTTTGATGTGTGTGTGTTCAGTTTGCACGTTTTTTCAAATTGTGATGACTCTGGTTGGGTGCAGCGGCTAAGCATTTGTCTGGCAACCAAAAGCTCAGCAGTTCAAATCCACTAGCCACTCCTTGAGAACACTTTTGGAGCAGTTCTATACCGCCTTATAGAGTCACTATGAGTCACAATCAACTGATGGAGACACAGTTTCTGTAAGGGAAAAGGGATCTGTCTTTGCTGGGGCTAGAGAGTTTTTATCTCGGCTTGATTATGAACAGCTTTAAATGCCAGTAGGAGATACTTGGATTTTATTTTGTGGAAGATGGAAGGTTGCCAAACCATTGAACCAGGAAGGAGAAGAGCCATGTCTATTAGAGGAGCTCTCTGCAGAGTCAGAAATAAGAGGAGGATATGGAATGTGAGACTAGTTGCCTCCACGAACAGCTTGCTACTTTGCCGTGAGACCAGAAGAATGTATGGTGCCTCGCTATCATTATTCAACATTTTGATTAAAGATTCTATAAAAGCATCTTGACCAAAAGGGGGGAAATACAGGACAAATTTTCAGATTCTTGTGGACTCTACACTTCCTGGAGCTCTGGAGGGTGTGTGAACCCCTGAAACTACTGCCTTGAGATAATCTTTGAACCAAACCAAGAATATCCCATGAAGTCATCTTAAGACTGAACAATGATTTAATTTTATCTGCAAAAATAAGTGTGCCTTGAGCATTATGCTCCTTAAGAACTATCTATATGGGATTAAACCAACAACCGCAACTCAAAAGATTAGACAAGAACCTGAGGAAGAAGTGAATTTTTGTTACTGAAAGATGAACGACTCAGAAAAGGAGAGAGAGAATAGTTGTGCAACTTGAAAAATGTAATCAATGTGACTACACTGAACACGTATAAACTGTTGAAGTGCTATATGTTTTTCTGGGCATGTCATTAACAATGACAACAAAATAAATAAAACTTAAAAGAAAAAAATACAAACTTTCTGCAGCTGCAGTGAGAATGTGCTGGGGGAACAGAAAGGGAGCAGGAAGAAGGTTTTGTGATGGTTTAGGCAAGATGTTTCAATCTTCAGCTGAGCATAGAACGTGGTGAAGGACTTGGGGACATGGCTAAGAAGGTTTGGGCAGAACTATTTAGATTTGATGATTGAATGCAAGGTAGAAGAGAGTAAAGAATCGAGGGCTATCCTATTCTTTTCCTTGATTGACTGTAGAAGAGAGTGAGACCTCCCCTGAGTGAATGACCCCAGATGGAGAAGACGGCATGAGAAGATATTTAAAAGATTGTTCATTGGCTCCTTTTCTTTCTAGTCTAACATTGCAGATTTTCTTTCTCCTAAACACTTCCCCATACTTCCTTCCCTATGTCTGTAAATAACAACCTTATTTTCTTCATCACCCTCCTTCAAAGCCTCTGAATTATTTCTACTTCATCGGTTTCTATTCCTTTCCTGGGAAGAACTAGCCACCTTATACTGTGGGTTCTTTCTTCAGGAACTGTATAAGAGTAGTGACTGGTGGCAAATTCAGAGACATTAACTGAAGATGTGGCTGTCATATTTACCATCAAGCTTGAGCAAGTGACTTCCTTCTCCTAAGCCTTGTTTTCCTGCTTATAGTAAGGTGATAGCGATTTCTCCTCTCAGGGTTGTTGTAAGAAAACAGTGGGGGTTGAGAGACGGAAAAAGCGCACGCTGGAGTGGGCTCAAGGACCGGGTGAAGACGTGTAGGCAGTGAGATGATCATGGTATCAGACTTCACGTGAAGAGGCTTATTCAACTCACACCAGACTGCCCACCTCTACTGGAAACATAAATAATGGAGGGAAAGTGTTTTAAAATTATATGTCCACAGGGGGGGGAAAAAGAGGGCTATCAAAGTGCCAGAAAAGGAGAGTGAATCCTTTGAAGTAAGCAAGCGCCAGTGTTGTGTAGTCTTGTGGTGTGGTAGCAAGAAATGGGACACAGGACTGGTTTACTATGTCTCTGTGAATGCAGGAGGTGAAGAGCTGGAGATGATGCTGGACTCTTGGTTTGAAGTTGGAATCTGTGAGCCTACTGCCTGTTTATGAATAATGTTTGCAATTTCTCTGCTCACTGTCATAGGGTCATAGCTAGAATTCAGTTCCCTTCCCTAGAGTTGTGGTGAAAAATCATTGTTTCAGTATGCGCAGATGTCAGCGACTATTGCATATATGGTGTGGGACACCCTGAGTAAAACACTGAATCTGGGACATGTACAAACCATGAGTGAGAAGCAACTTCAGAACAGTCACATGTTAACGGCATCACAGCCCACGGGAATATGGATTATGACGCATGTGAATGATTACCACAATGATGAAGTGTATCATCCCAAACTGTGTCGTGAAAAATACACTGATCAGCTCAGTGATGGTGGGATTCCTCAATCAAGGCAACAGAGATAACAGATAAATTTGGGAAAAATCTTAAAAACAAGCATGCTTTAAATCAGTTAAAGGAGGAAGTGACATTTATGGTAGAAGGAGACATGTTTAGAGAAAAAGTAGATGTTAGGAAATTTTTCTAGATTAAAATTCAGTCATTTAATAAATAGACTCAAAAATTTAATTCCATAATAGATCGGAGGTAACTAATGAAGAGTTTAGATAACTGGAAAACAAAAATCAGGAAATATCTCAGAATGTAGCAAAGACACATATAAAAACAATCTGGAAAACAAAATTTGAGACAAGAAGAATAGAGTAACAGGATTCCCAAATATATCTTTTATGAGTTTTAAGAGGAGAGGAACGAGGCAATGATGATAGTCCAGTAATCACAGATATTGCAGAAGGTTTTCTTGGAATAAAAAAAGCAAATAACATAGCACAGCCTTTGAAAACTAAGCTGATACTGAGACCACATTACTCGAAGGTAAGTTGGAACTTGCATTCAAGACATAACCAGGTTGATAACTTCCTAAAACAAACAAAAGCACCAATCCATCAACAAATAAAACTCCAGTTTCTCTGGAAGATTTGAATATCCAGTGTCTTACCGTGTTCAAATTATACAGAATACTGTAAAAAAATTACTTGATATACAAAGAAAAAAGAAGAAACTCAACAACGATCAAAGGAAAAGACAATCAACTTTGAGATGACTGAGACTTTAAAGCAGATTTTGTAGTCAACTTCATGAGGGAAAGGCAAACATTCATGAAACGTACAGCAAGATGGAAGTTCTCAGGATGGAAATATAAACTATAAACAAGAAACAAAGATTTCTGTTTCCCAAGTTGGCTGAAAATACTAAGTCAGGAGATCAGGCTTTTAAATAAAGATCTTTTGAAAAGAGAAAGAAAGAAATGGGAATTTTATAACTTAAAATAAAAATGCAATAACTCAAATAAAAAAATTACTGGATATTTAACTGCAGAAGGAAGGTGACCAAGGAAAGAGTCAATGACTTGAAGACAGACCAAACAACTTGCACAACGTGAACAACAGAAACAGAAAAGATTTCGACAACTAAATAAAGTCTTGGGGATCTCTGGGACAATATATATCACTGGAGTCCCAGTAAAGAGGAGAGAAGATCAAAGTAGAAAAAAATAACATTTGAAGAAAAAAAAGAGTTGAGCGTTTTACAGATTTGTTGCGAAGCATGAATTTGCTCATTCAAGATCCTCAGCAAATGCAATGAAAACAAAAAATCCCTATCCAAACACGTCATAATTATAATCAAAGTAGTGTTGGTGGGAATGTGAAATGGTGTAGCTTCTGTGGAACATTTTGGTTGTTCCTCAGAAAGTTAAACATACAATTACCACATGAGTCAGCATTTCCATTCCTTGTTATAGAATCAAAAGAATTAAAAACAGGTGATTAAAACAGCAATGTGTACAAGAATGTTTATAGTAGTACTGTTTATAATAACCTAACAAAAGGTCCATCAGCTAATGAAAGGGCAAAATGTGGTTTTCCACACCATAGAATATTATTCAGCCATAAAAAGGAGTGAATTGCTACTGACACTACAATCTAGAGGAACTTTGAATCTATTACACTAAGTGAAAGAAGTCAGACACAAATGTTCCATATTGTATAATTCCATTTGTAAGAAATATCCATAATAGACAGTTCTAGGGAGACGGAAAATAGATTGGTGTTTGCCAGAGGCTAAGGGCAGGGAGAAAATAGGCAGTGACTGCTTGAAGGTTTAAACTTTGAAATGACCAAACAGTTTGGACGCAGACACAGGTGATACTGCACAACACGGGGAATGCACCAAAAGTCACTGAACTGTACACTTTAAAAGATGAGTTTTACCTCAATTTTAAAAAACAAAAACTTGAAATACTGACATATGCCACAATATGAACTAACCTTGCAAACCTTATGCTAAGTGAAAGAATCCAGACACAAAACTACGTAGTATGTGACTCTGTTTATCTAAAATATCTAAAATCTCCAGAGACAGAAAGCCGGTTAACGGTTACTCAGGCTTGGAGGAATGCAGGAGTGGGGAGATGACTGATTAATGGTTATGGAGTTTCTTTGGGGAGAGAAAAAAATATTTCGAAACTACCTATTAATGATGGTTGCATAATATTGTGAATGTACTACATGTCACTGACTAGTACAACTCAAAATTGTTAAAATGGTATTTTTGTGTTACATACATTTTACTACAAAAAATATTGAAAGCAGCCAGAGGAAAATTCCGTATTATATATATATAGGGGAAGCGATTCGAATCATCAGTGATTATGGTCAGAAGACAGGGAAGCAATAACTTTAAAGTCTTAACAGACAAGAAGGATCAGCCCAGAACTCTACATCTAACAAATATATTTGGTAGGAATGATAGAAAATGAAGTCATTTATAGAAGAAGGAGTATGTTGCTAAGTGACCTGCTCTGAAAGAAATGCTAACAGAAGTTGCTCAGAAGAGAAATAATTTCAGAGGAAAACAGTAAAATTCAAGGATGCATAAACAGTGGTGAAAATGGTAAATAACTAGCTAAATGTAACTGAATATTTTTCTCTCTTTAAGTTCTTTAAAATTTGTGTGGCTGTTGAAAGCGAAAATTTTAGCCTTGTCTCGTGGAGTTTTTAATGTGCGTAGATTTAATGCACCCAACAGCTATAACATAAGGGGGTGAGGGTAAAAAGACCTATATGGTTATACGGTTTCCATATTTCACTTGAAGAGGTAGATTATTAACTCTAACTATACTTTGTAAAATTAAAATAAAAAAAAACAGTTACCATAGAGTCAATTCCGACTCATGGCACCATCAAGTATTACAGAGTGGAATTACTCCATCAGGTTTCCTTAACTGTAATCTTTTTTTTTTTGTACTTTATATGAAGGATTACAGAAGCTAGTTTTCGTTACACAGCACATACTTTGAGGTGTCTCCAGCCTTTCCTCTTGGTCAGCTTTGATGCTCTCCAGCCTCACCAAGAAAGTATCTGGGCCTCAGGGATAAAGACTGAGGATGAGGCAGGGGTGGGAGTCGTGCTGTCTTTTTCCATCCCTCTCAGCAGTGGATCCCCTCTGGATGACTCTGCTTCAGAAGCCCCCTCCCTGCCACCTCAACCCAGGGTTCAGGACAGAGCCCTGAGCTTCAGGGCACAGAGAGATAGGGTCAGAGTTTCCTCACTTCAGACCACAAGCTCCAAGGGATCACTGGGTTGTGATAACAAGTAGGGGAGCTGCTGTGTTAGCAATAGAACCTATGTATACTGCCACTGCCATTGAGTTAATTCTGATTTATAGTGACACTATAGGACAGAGTAGAACTGCCCCATAGAGTTTCCAAGAAGTGCCTGGTGGATTTGTTCCACTGACCTTTTGGTTAACAGCTGTAGCATTTAACCACTACACTGCTAGGGTTTCCCATAGAACCTGTAGGTCTCCCCGTGTGCTGAGGTCACAGGGATTATGGTGAAGTTGACCTGAAAAGGTCCAGCATTGTTCTGTCAATGAAGGTGCTGGGGATGGGTAATGAAGCCTTCTTTGAAGAGATGTGATGTATCACCCCAGCTCTCTGAGCGATGTTGCAGGGCTACGTTCTCTTCTGAGGTCATCGAGGGGTCTGGATGGGTTGAGAGTGAGGGTTTCTCAAATATGCCTGTGCAAGAAGGAAGGCCATAGAGTACAGGGGATCATCTAGTCCCCACCTTTCTTGAGCTGACCACCATCTCCTCTCCAGGGACTCTCCCTCTGTGACCCTCTTTGGCACCTCTTAGTTTCTCTGTGATGGTCTCTCTCATTCCTGTGTCTCTCGTTCACACATTCTTACTCCCCCTCCATGGATGAGAGCCATAATCTCAGCTCTGCTCCAGGACCTTATTTTTCTTGACCCTATTTCCATGAGAGGAGACCTTGAGCCTACACCTGGGAAGATCATCTTGATGTGGAGCTGGGAAAGGAGCCTATACCTGCTAAGAGGTTGTATAGAGGTCACTTGGGGGCTGACAACCCAGAGAAGAGTTTGTATTCACCACAGTGCCTGTGCCGGACCATGTGCTGTGGTTCAAATGGCCCAGGGTGAAGTTGGAACTGTGCTGCCTGTGAAGGCACTGTGGATGGGGGTAACGAGAGCGGTTCATTTTTAGTCAGAGCAAATCAGTCAAAGCTGAATTCTGAGTGACACTGTGGGGTCAGGCTGGCTCCAGGTGGCATCACTAAGCCTGAAAGGCAGAGAGGGATGGCTTTCTGTACCACCCTGGTGATGAGGAGTGAGCAGTATTAAAGTACAGTCTACATTGGTCTCCTTTACACTCCCCCCCCGTGATTTTGTCCCCAGGAGGCCACTGTCACCAAACACCCTGTTATCACCAGGGCACTCCTGGACACATGGCTGAGATCTGTCATTTTGGGGCCCCAGGAAAGAAACAGAACTGAGTGAGGCTCCCTCACCTATAATCTTGAAATCCACCTGGTCATGGGGGTGTCATTGGACATGGGAGGAAAAGCTGAAAGATCCACAGCATCTGTAGGTAACCCCATGGGAGATGTTCGCAAAGTCCACAGTAACATGAGCCTGGTGCCTCCTTGTAGAGGACTGAGATTTCCTATGTCGGATAGGACCAGCTACTCCCTCTTTCAGCAGACGGCAATTGTCCTCTGTGTCCTTTTAGCTGAACAAGAAGGACATATTCCCTCCTGAAGCCACTAGAGGGCTTAGATGGGCTAAGAGGGAAGATTTGCTATATACCCCTTAGACAGAAAGAGGGAACTGAGTTAAAGCAGGTACACAGTTACTTTACATTGCCCCACAGGTATAGTCTGTGAGTTGTAAGTTTCCCCCTCTTTGAAGACCCTGTGTTGTTCTCTTTTGCCTGTGGAAGGCACTCACAGCAGATAGTGGTTGTTCTGGCTTCTCCCTCTTACCTGTCACCACCAGTTGCAGGTAGTCACTCCTCTCTGAGCAGTCACTGCAACATGTATGGGTATACTGAAATTGTCCTGCAGAGTGTAGATTCATAGATTGGATGGAGAATCTGGCCTTAGCTCTGAAGTTCCACAGGACCCACATACTCAAGGGTGGAGAGACTTGCTCTTTATACAGATCATAGCTTTCAGCTTGTAGTGATCCCTGACACCAGATGGTCATAGGTCTCCCCATGGTGATTAGAGTGCCTGGGTAGCCTAGATGAAGGGCTTGGGAAAGGTCCCTGGAAAGAACCGAGATTTGGATCTCCAAGAGTTTCCTCTCACTTCAGTTTCCCCATCTCTCACTCAAGAACCCTTCCAGACTCTCACCACCAGCCCAGACCTGCTGTGCTCCTCATGGAGTTAGCCATGAGAGTCCCTTGTGCTGAATCAGGAGGTTGGAGCTAGGAGGTCTGGGAAGGACTCATCTTGCCTGTACACAGTTTAGCTGACTCCAACATATCTCTGGGAGAGAGTTCCCTGTGACAATATTTTCCTTCCGTCCCTACTCCCTACAGAATTTCAGTGGGTAGTCTGAGCCCCTGAGTACTGGGGTCATACTAGGGATAAGTGTGCTTTCTTTTCCCTTCCAATGCTCAGCATCCCCTTGAGATTCCTTGGGACTCCTGAGATAAGAGGACCGGGCATGGAGAAGAGGACCTCACCTCTTTTCTTTTCCCCAAAGCTCACCAGGATAGAGAAGGGCAAAGAAGATTGGGGTCATAGCACTGCCCCTAAAGGTCTTTTGGGGGCAGACAAATTATGATGATCATAGAACCTGGTAAGATAGACTGATATACAGGGTGTGCCAAGTCTTAGGTTCTGTGTTTTGTGTCACATGGTTTCCTCATTAGCAGCCTCAGAGGAAAGGAACAGACTCTCCCCCTGGCCTGGTTCTGCTTCCTCAGAAGATAAAGATTAAGGAGACGGTAGGCTCTGGAGACCTTTCAGACCAAAGACGCATACGAGGGATATACTTATAATAAATGACAATAAAACTGCAACATGAATCTGCACGAGGTGGTATGTTGATCACTATTCTAAGTGGATTGTTAAGATTTATCATGTAACTCTTACACAAACCCTATAACACAAAGAACAACATCAACAGTTAGTAAGCAATGGACCTCTGGTGAGAATCAAATCAACTACATCTGTGAAAAGAGACGATGAAGAAACTTGATATCATCAGTCAGAACAAAGACAGGCACCAACTACGGAACAGATCATCAATTGCTCATACGTAAGTTCAAGATGAAGCTGGAGAACATTAAAACAAGTCCATGAGAGCCATGGTTGAATAGATTTAACACATTGCCCAAAGATCAGACAAATTACGGGATGACATGAAAGACATCATACCCAAAAAAAGCAAAGGGCCACTAAAAGGACAAAAAGAAAAATAAAGAAAAGAAAATGGAAAACATCAAAGTAAGCATCAGAAGAGACTCTGAACCTCTTAAAAGTTGAGCAGTGAAAGCAAACAGAAGAAATGAAGTAAAACAGCTGAATGGAAGATTTCAAAGGGCTGTTATAGGAGACCAAGTATTTTAATGAAATGTGCGAAGACATGGAGTTAGAAAGCCAAAAGAGAAGACTATATTCAGCATTTCTTGAACTGAAAGAACTGAGAAAAAAAATTCAACCCTTAAGTTACAATATTAAAGATTCTTTGGGCAAAATCTACCACTGATCTTTCAGTTTATTTCAGGAAACATCAACAGTTTTAAATGTCAGATGGTGATAAAACCAAACCAAACCTGTTGCCATTGAGTCATTTCCTAGCCAGTGACACTGCAGGACAGCATAGAACTGTCCCACAGGGTTTCCAAGGAAAGCCTGGTGAATTTGAACTGCCAATCTTTTGGTTAGCTGTTAAGCTGTTAAGCAGTAAACCACCAGAGCGCCAAGGTGGTGATACTTGGTTATTATTTTAGGTAGGAGAACTGTGGAAAGATTGTGAGCATGGGAGGTTCATTGTCAGGTAATTTGGGGTCCAGTGAGAAGAATGACCTGCAATTAGGAGTGAAAGTGTGGATAGGTGACCAGGAAGGAAGTTAGTGTGATGTTACAGACAAGATAAGTTTTCAAATGAGCTTGAACCACGGTGATGGATCAGGGAACATGGATGAGAAAGACTCAGGGAGAAGGACTGTTTGCATTTGCTAATTACTTGTGAAACAGAAGAGAGTGAAGAAATGAGGGTTGTTCTACTCTGTCTTGGTTGACTGGATGACCCAGTGGGGCCATCATAGAGCAGATGACACTAGGGGGAGCAGAAGAAATGGAGGAATGTTTATAACACAGTTAGATGACTCTGAATTGAAGCACAACCTACCTTCTGGCCTGGCCATGTACGTACGTTTGCTTTCTCCCAAATACTTCCCATGACTGACTTCCCTGTTTCTATAAGTAGCAGCCTTTTCTCTTCTTTATTCTCCATCAGAACCTCTGAGTCACTTTTGTATTCTCACTACCTCTTCTACCCTTGACCATAACTTTTTAATACTGTGAATTTTAATTTCATGATTGGGAAAATAGCACTAATTGGGAGGCACTCCTAAGTTTCAATTGAAGACATGGCTGTTACATTTACTGATTAAGGGTCTAGAGCAGAAAATATCCATTTCTGTATTTTCCTCATTGTACAAAAATTATAACTCCATCTCTTAAAGATATTGTGGGAAATCAAAAGTGCCTGAGAAATTGAATGGGCTCGATATTGTGTAGTTACAGTGACCAGGTTGCGATATGTGTAATAAGAACAATTATGGTAGGGATAGCTAATTGGAAGCCCCTAAAACTGCCTTCTTAACCAACATGGTAAATCAAATTGATTTGATTTGATTTATCAAACTGATAAAACTAAAGGGTAAAAGGTAGAGTGTCACAAAGACTTAAGGGACATGAGATTGCTGTCCCTCACCTAAAATTATACTTGGGTGAATTATTGTTAAGAATGAAGGTGAAAAGCTGAGACATGGAAACAATGGAATTTAAGGCATCTCTTATCTAATGGGAGTCCTACTTCATGTAACAATCCACTGGGTCATGGAGCAACTTCTTTAGCTACAATGAATGTGTAGTGAGCCATGTCATTTGATGCAATACTTTGTGTTCAGGTAAAATTCATATAAAATTAACTCTAAACCATTTTAAAGTATACAATTCAATGATATTTAGTACATTCAGAGTGTTATGCAATCATTATTTGTTCAAGTCATGGCTGTCTACCCTTAATTTATCAGTTAAAAGAGATTCAACAATCTTGTAAGGTCATCACTCTCATGGAATAATCACACTTAGATAGGACATATTTAAATCAGGTGATGATTTATGATCTGAATTGCCTTCCTCAAATATTGGTTGTAATGTCAGAGGCTTGGGTCATGAGGCAGAACCAAGGCTGTAAATATATCCGTATTCATTCTCAATTAAGGGAGGGCATTGCACTGGTCAGGTCTACTTGGTTTCTTGTGGGACCCTAGCTGTAACCAGTCTTTTCCATTGTTCTAATGTGCTGTACAAATTATAACCACTTCTCCTTCTGCAATGACCATAGTATAGTTAGAGATCAGTAGCTTATTAAACATAGCTCCCTCTCCTTCAGTCCCACTGATTGTATCCTGGTTGCCAGAAACCAGGCACTTGTTTGGGTTAGAGACAGAACTTTCAGAAGTGTTATGGGACGGCTATCATAGTACATGAGGTAGTAGCCAGAGATAAAGAAGAATTGTCCTTTTAGGGCAATATAAGACCTACAGACAGCCTCAAATATGTCTTTCAGTTAATCTTGTGGCAGCTGTGTAGTGCTGTGATGCTGTTGTTCCAATTATAGATATAAGGCTTCAGTTTTTTTGGGTTTCCCTTGGAAATTATGGCGTGTATTGCCTTGATCATTAAAAAAATATATATGACATACTTTGGGGAAACAAGTACTATCCAAGTGATTTTCTTTCTAAATTGATAAAACCAAACTTGCTACTATAGAATCTATTCCAACTCACAGCAACCATACAGGACAGAGTAGAGCTGCCCCACAGTGTTTCTGAGGAGCTCCTAGTGGATTCAAACTGCTGACCTTTTTGGTTAGCAGCCACAGCACTTAACTATTATGCCACAAAGTTTTCTTCTAGGTAAAATCAGAGAGAAAATTAGAGTGATTATGTAAGTCCACAAGTCACTCATGTTAGAAACTAGTCTTTTGAGTTGACATACTGTACTTGTTAGCACTGAATAAAGATGTGAACAAGTCCACTTCTTCACTGAAGAATACAGCAGAACTTCTTGACTGAGATCTGAAGAGAAAGAAGTCCAGAGGGTTTTTTTTTCCTAACGTAATGATGAGGGCTCATCTTGACGGACTGACATAGCCTCTGAAAGAGGTGTTAGAAGCCCTTCAATCACAAGTAACTGAGGTAAAAAAAAAAAAAAGCCTTAAATATATATCAAAGGAATACAGAGTAACACCAGTGTAAAAGAGTTAATAAATCTCATGAAAATGTTCAGTTTAGGAAACACTTGTGCAAGGAACTGCTAAATGGAAGCACAGGGTAGAAACTGAAGGAATAGGGGAAAAATGCTTGAAAATTTCAACATAATTAAAGAAATTCAGTTTAAATGAGCAATGTCCAAGTAAATCAGGCATCTTTATATGGTGACAATGCACAGTTTAAAAGTGAGATTCAAAAGCTTCAGCTGAAGCTCCGGATACTACCTCCTGAAGGAGAACATGAAATGCAACTTTGAAGAAAACTAATGGAAGATTGGAATTACTGCTTAGAAATAGAGAAGATAGTTCCTAAAGTGTATGGAAATACCATGTTACACATCAACATCTTGGCTTCTACTGGCACATAGGCAAAATCCTAGAGAAACAATCAGAAAGCTTCATTTCCTTCCATCAGAAGCAAATTAGCTCCCATGAGAAAAGTCCTCAAGCACCTCGATGTGATTACAAAATCAATCAATGTAATCCATCACATAAATAAAACCAAAGAATCAAATAATAATTTCAATCAATGTAGAAAAAACAGTAAGTCCAGCATCTATTTATGATAAAATTCTTAATAGAATAGGAATAAAAGGAGGAATTCCTCAAAATAATACATGACGTCTACACAAAACCAACAGCCATCATCATTCTCAATGCAGAGAGGTGAAAACATTCTCCTGGAGAATAGGAACAAGACAAAGATGCCCTTTGTTACCTATTTAGCATTGTGCTGAAAGTCCTAGGTAGAGCAATAAGGCAAGAAACAAATACAGGAATCTAAATTGTTAAGGAAGAAATAAAACTATCTTTATTCAGGGGTAATATAATACTATACAAACAGAACAAAAAACTGCACAAGAAAACTTCTGGAACTAATGGGAAGATTCTATAGATTAGCAGAATACAAGATAAAAATAGAAAAATCCGTTGGATTTCTACACACTCATAAAGATAACTATGAAGAAATCAGGAAAGTAATATCGTCTATAATGGCCTCTTTAAAAAATACTTATGAATAAATCTAACAGGGATATAAAAGACTTAAGAAAACTACAAAACACTATTGAAAGAAACTAAGAGACTTACATAAATGGAAAGGCATACCATACTCAAGGATAGGTAGAATTGACATTGTAAAAGTGCCAATTCTACCCACCACCCTCCAAATCAAAACACTTATTGCCTTCTAGGTGATTCTGCTTTGCAACAACTCTTTAATGACCTGGTGGCAGAGTGGTTAAGCTTTAAGATCAGCAGTTCAAATACACCAGGCTCTCCTTGGAGAGTCTGTGGGGTAGTTCTACTCTGTCCTATAGGGTCACTATTCTATACAAAGCAATACAAATACTATACAATTAAATTTAAATACCAACAGCATTCCTTAATGAGGTAGAAGAATTAATCATTAACTGTATATGGAAAAGAAAGAGGCCTGAATAAGTGAGCATTACTGAAGAAGAGCAACAACATATATCGAGGAAGAAGAATATACCGTACAACTTTAGAAGTCAGAACAGTCTGATACTGATACAACAACAGACATATTCATTGCTGGAACAGAATCAAGAATCCAAGTGTAAATCCCACCCTCCTATGGGTCACCTGATCATCAGCAAAGACCCACAATCCATTAAATGGGAAAAAGACACCCTTTTAACAAATTTTGCTGGCAAAACTAGATGTCCATCTGTAAAACAACAAAGCATACACATAAACTAACTCAAAATGGATAAAAGATCTAAATATAAAAGCCAAAACTATAAAGATCATGGAAGAAAAAAAGGGATCAACAGTAAAAGCCTTCATACACAGCATAAATAGGATACAAACCATAGCTAACAACATGTAAACACCATTGATAAGCAAGATAACTGAGATCCTCTAAAAATTACATGTTTATACTCATCAACAGACTTCATCCCAAGAGTAAAATTGAACCTACAGCCAAAAATTGGGGTTATGACATATTTGACAACAGTTGAATGCCTAAAATCTATATGACAATCCAATACTCCTACAACAAAAGGCAAAAAATCTAAATAAAAACGGCAAAATACATGAACAGACAGTTGACCAAAGAAGACATTTAGGTGGCTAACAGACACATGAGGAAATGCTTGTGGTCACTAGCCATTAGAGAAATGCAAATCAAAACCACAATGAGATACCATCTAACCCTGACATTACCAGCACAAATTAAAAAACAAAAACAAAAAAACCACAGAAAGCAACAAATGTTGTAGAGGCTGCAGGGAGATTGGAACTCTTGTGTGCTTCTGGTGGGAGTGCAAAATGGTACAACTACTTTGGAAAATGATATGACACTTACTTAAAAAGCTAAAAGTAGAAATACCTTATAATCTAGCAATCCTACCCCAAGACTATATCCTAAGGATATCAGAGCCTTCACACTAATAGACATATGCATGTCTATGCTCATCACAGCATTATTCACAATAGCAAAAAGATTGAAACAACTTGAGGATGCATCAACAGATGAATGGATAAGCAAACAACGGTGCATACACACAATAGAATCCTGTGCAATGATAAAGTACAATGATGAATCTAGAAAACATCTCACAATATGAATGAACATGAAAGGCATTATGCTGAGTGAAATTAGTCAGTCAGAAAAGGACAAACTCTGTATGAAACCACTATTATGAAAATTCATGATGAAATTTATACACAGGAAGAAACAATCTTTGGTGGTTATGAGAGAGAAGAGAGGTAGGGAGAGACAAACACTAGCTAGACAATAGAGAAGTGGTAGCTTTGGTGAAGGGTAAGACATTACACAATACTGGGGAAGCCAACACAATTTGATGAAGCCAAAGGCTTAGGAGCTTCATAGACACACCCAAAATTCCATAGAAATCAGGTTACTGAGCTGAGTGCTGGGGATCATGGTCTTTCAGGGCATCTGGTTCAACTGGCACAACATAGTTTATAAGGAAAATGTTACATATCGTACTTTGGTGAGTTGCATCTTGGGTCTTAAAAGGTTGTGAGTGGATCTAAAATATGTCTATTGATCCCATGCTCCAAAGGAGAATGAAGAAAACCAGAGACACAAAGGAAAAATTAGTCCCAAGGACTAATGGACCACAAGTACCACAGTATCCTCCAGACTCAGTCCAGCACAGCTAGATGAGGCCTGGCTACCACCACTGACTGTTCTGATGGGGATCACAAGAGAGGGTCCTAGACAGAGCTGGAGGAAAACGTAGAACCAAATTCAAACTCAAAAGAAAAAGAGAGAGACAGCGAGCCCAGACTTACTGGTCTGACAGAGCTGGAGAAATCCCTCGACTATGACCCCTGAACACACTTTTAACTCAGTACTGAAGTAGTTCCTGAGATTCACCCTTCAACCACAGATTAGATAGGTCACAAGACAAACAGTAATAGACATAGCTAAACCATATATATGAGACTAAATGGGCACACCAGCACACGGGCAAGGACAAGAAGGCAGAAGGGAACAGGAAAACTGTACAGATGGAAATGAGGAACCCAAAGTTGAGAAGGGGTGTATGTGTTGACATGTTGTTGGGTTGGAAACCAGCGTCACAATCTGTGTATTAATTATTCAATGATTAATTTGCTCTATAAAATACAATAAAAAAAGGCAAAAAAAAAAAGACAAAGGCATTGCTACTAATAACACAAAAAAAGTTGTGTATGAATTTTTGAGTGAGAAACTAATTTGCTCTGTAAACTCACTAAAACAATAAAAAAGAAAGAAATTTAGTTGGTAGTTCTGTCAATAATGAAAAAGCTCAAAGATATTTTTTAAAAAAATAGTTATATGAAAATTGTCAAAATTAAGAGTTTGAAATTTAGGAGTTTTCAAGTGGTCCTTTTGTGCTGACCATTCTGAACTAGCCCAAGGGTAGCAAGCCCCAGAGGGTCAGGATTCCCCACATCATCAGATGCCCAGGGGAGGCAGAGGGACAAGCTGTGAGTGTGTGGGGAACAAGGGTGGTATGCAGGTCTGAGTCAAGCTTATGGCAGCTAAGATCTGAACATTCCCAGTCACAGCAGCACATCTGATCTGCATTCCCTCCTTAGATTAACTCTGATAGTTGTCTTTTGTGTTTAATTTTGTAAACTTAACTGGTGATGCATTTGGTCATACTGAAGTTTCATATAAGGACAATTCCTAAGATATTATCAACAGAATATAGATCTTTTAATAGAATTCTTAAGAATGCATTTTTCCATTTCATTGGGCCCTCTAGAATTAGATCACAAAAGTATTGAATTTTAGTTGAATGAATCAGTCCACTATTACTTAAACTATATTTAAAATTTCACTTGATCAGGTAGAAATGTTTGAAACATTAAAGATCATTTTTATATGCTGTAAAGTGTGATATGAAATCTGTACAAGTAATTTCATATTTACTCCTAGCAAGTGTTAATTGGAGTAAACACACACACAAAACAGAAAGAAGGAAACCAAATCAATAAAAACCATACCCCTAGTTGATTTCATTAGTATTTTAATAAGTTTATCTATAAATACACAGATTAACCTTGGAAAGTTGATACATGGAAAGTCTTTGTTTCTTACTTTGCTCTTTTTGATATTTGTTACTTGTAATAATCTTTGTTGTTTAAATGTTTCTAAATTTTATGCAGTCAAAATCAAGAATATTTATATAGAAAAAGTGAAAGTTTTATCCAACACTTGAGTTGAAGTTGGACGATCACTTCAAAATTTTATTTTTAAAACAGCAGCATTGACTTCCAATCAACATAAAGAGATAGATGGACAGTCCTGAACATTTGATCAAAACATGTAGGATGATGAAGAGTGTCAGATTAGAGGACAGAAGCTATCCCAGGAAGAGAAAAGAATGGAATATGCCAAACTCCAAGGAAGGTGTTTTAGTCAGCTAGTACTGCTCTAACAGAAATATCATGAGTGAATGGATTTAAGAAAAGAAAAAATTATTTTTACCCAGTCCAGTAGGCCACAAGTCCAAACTGAGGGTGTCTGCTCCAGGCAAAGACTTTCCCTCTTTGTTGGCTCTGGAGGAAAGTCTTTGTGTTGCATCAGACTTCGTTCAGGGAACATCTTGGTGCATGAACCTCAGGACTGAAGAACATGCTTTTCCCCAGTGAAGCTTTCTTGATGATACGAGGTTCTCAAATCTCTCTGCTGGCTTCTTTATATCTCAAGAGACTGCCTCAAGGCACATAACAATCTTACACATGGAGTCCTGCTCTACAAACACAACTGCTGTGCATCTACCCTCATTAACATCATAGAAGCAGGATTTACAAAATGGAAAACATAACACAATACCAGGAATTATGGCCTAGCTGAATTGCTACACAGATTTTGGGGGGAACGAAATTGAATCCGTGACATTCCACCCTTTGTTCTCTAAAAAATCACATCCTAGCAACATGTAAAACATGTACACTCATCGTTGCAAAAGCCTTAAGTCCAAGTCCAAAATCTCAAGATTCATCTTCGGTTGTGAAATCCACAACACAAGCTGCCTTCTTCCAAAATACAATGGCAGAACAGGAAGGTACAAGTTACATATTTCCATCACAAATGGGAGAAAGAAGACAAAACAGGCAACAAGCAAGTTAGCAAAAACACAGTACAGTAGCTCTCAAAGTTTTGAAAATAATATTCCATTCTCTGAGACATTTCACACAATTGTCCTGGCCTCAGGCTCTTGGTATTGGCCACACTCTCTGGATTCTGAGTGGAAGCCCCTCAGCTCTGTACTATAGCTCTGCCTTCCAAGCCCACTAGGACAGCAACTCTGTTCCCTTGGCTTTAGGTGCACCCTAAGCCCAATTGAGTGACAATTCCACCCTTAGAAACACTGTAAGCCATGGCTCCACCCATTCAAATCCCTGACATCACGGACATATCTTTTGAGACTGAGGCAGCTCAGCTTCTCACACTCTTTGTTTCTTCAGCTTCTGTTTCCCATGGCCTCGTGGTCTAGGCCTCAGGCCTGCATCTGCCCTGCTGGGGCAAGTGTTCCAGTGCTATGTAACTCCACTGATTCAAGTGCCCAGAGGCACCACACTCTTCCTGGAAGCCTCCTGCACACCAGCAGTCAGCTCTCTTGCTCCAGGGGTCAGCAAGCCTAGCTCCACACTGCCGGGAAGCCTCTGTGTAAAGATACTTGGCTCGCTCACTCTGTGAGTCAGTTCCAATGCTGTCTTTTTTTTTTTTTGTAGTTTAAGTGAAAGTGTACAATCCAAATTAATTTTTCATGTCTGTCTATCTGCAGCTCCTTCTGCTGTCCTTGCCCAGTGACAGCACACTTCTCCTTTTCATTCTATACTTTTAGTATCCTCTTAACAAGCTTCTGTCCCCCTCCTCCACCCTCTTCTCTCCCATCTAGAAAGAGACCAGCAGGGCAGCATCTTATAAATGCACAGAACCATCATGTACACACACCATATGGACACATTGCGTCCCTCAGTCCAGTCCATTTTTCCCAGGGCTGTCTTGCACTGGTCTAGTTCTGCTGCTTTCTGTCTACTACTGCTGCCATCAGTCCTCTGCTGCTTATTTCTGTGCCTTCATTCGTGTTAACTGTTCTCCTTGGTTCTACTCAGTCTTCTATCCATTCACAGTTTCAAAACTGATTCCGCATCTTAGGTTCTTGTTAGAGCAGCACTCCAGTCTCTCAGTACCAAATTGTCTTAGACTGGGTTCTCCAGGGAAGCAAACCAGTAATACATATAATATGTAAACCCAGTGCTACTGAGTCGGTTCTGACTCATAGAGACCCTATAGGACAGAATAGAACTGCCCCATAGAGTTTCTAAACAGCACCTGGAGGATTCAAACTGCCAACCTTTTAGTTAGCAGCCATAGCACTATGCCAGTAAAAAAAAAAAAAAAAAAAAGATTTACATAAAGGAAACAACTCATGCAACTGTAGAAGCTGAAATGTTCCAAGTCCTAGATTGGAGTACAGTCCTCATGCAGCTGCGGAAGCTGGTGAACCCAATGTTGGCAGATCAGAGATTAGAGTGCCTGTTCACAGGCTGTAAAGGTTGGTGAATCCCAAAATGGTGGGTGAGACTGCAAGATTTCTGCTGATTCATGGAGCTGCAGGGACTGGTGAACCCAGGATTGGTAGGTCAGGGAACAGCACTCTTATTCCCAGACTACTGGGGCCAATGAATCCTGAGAGCTGTTAGTTTAAGTGCCAAGAACCAGACTTTAAAAAGACAAGACAGCAGGAGCTGCTGGTAAGATGAGCAGACAGGAAGTAGATGGTGGAAGGCAGAGAGATGAGGGCCAAGGAGGAAACCACAGCTGGCCCCTCCTCTGCCTCTTTGTACAGTTGCCAAAATCCTGAGAATCATAGTCCAGCCAAGCTAACACACAGTCTTAGTCATTACATTAAGGAAGGTTACAGGTGATCACTAGCTGTGAAAACTAGGGCCATGAGTGTCACATAGCCAACACTCAGCATGTAGCCGGACTCCAGGAAGTTGGAGGTTGCAGGGAGACCCCAGTGTGAAAGTCATCAGCTCAGACATGCAAACAGTCACCCATGAATGCCAACATCACAAAATGGAAGGAATGTAGACCACAGATAAGTCAACTCCAAGCTGGGGGACCCTCTGAAACTGAGTGCAGGGAGGAAGTAGGAGAGGAAGACAGACGCTGGAGGGAAACAATATCCCTGATTTAAAACTCAAGGGAGAAGAGAGATTCAAGAAAAGTATGGGATGAAGTGTTGCAATTATCAGAACATACACAGGAGCAAACCCATGGAGACGAGACACTCACAGATGAAGGAAAGGGTGGAGCACATCATCGTTGCTCCCAGATGGCTTCTGAGAACTTTCTGTGAGGGCCTGTCTCTCCTTGTCATTCCCTCACTGTCCCAGGGACAGCCTTTTCTCTGAGGGAGCACCCTAGCACACTGGCTACGGAGGGCTCTGCTGTGAGCCTCAGAGTCCTTGCAGATACTCTGCTGCCCTTGGAGTCTAATCTTTCTCCTGGGTGCCATCTTGTTTCCATCCTGGACCTGGAGTCTAATCCCTATGATTGATTCCACCTTCTCTCCATTCTGGGTGGCCACCGTGGGATCTGCACTGGCTGTGCCAAGCTTCTGCCAGAATTGCCACCAGCAACAACAAGACTGCACCTGCCAGGCCCAGGCGGACAGAATTCCCCAGCATGTAATTCTGCAAAGTGGGGGCTGAAAGAAAGACAATGGGGTCACCAACAAGTAAACAGGATCCATCCCAACCCAGACTACTGAAACAGGAGCTCCTTCCCCACTTTCTTGGTTGGACCTTGTCTCTGCCCAGCACTTCCACCTGGGCAGAGTTCCAGATGACTTACCTGTCTGTAAGCCTGCTTCTGTGGGTGAGGGGGTGATGTCACCGGGGCCTCCTAGGAATCAGAAAAAAACTGGAGTAATGCTGGGACAACCTTTTGTTTCCTTTCTCAGGCTGACCTAGGCTTCCTGAGCCCTCCCTGTGACCTTGATCCTCTCTTTAGCACAGGTGCCCTTGCATCTGACTCCCCTGGATCCTTTCTCCCACTTCCTTCTCTTAGTGCACCTGGTACCCACGAGTTCACTCACCTACTCTTAGTCCTCATAACCAGTCAACACAAGAGGCAGGGGAAAGATAGAAAATTCAGATCTTTCCTTGATCAAACTTAGTTCGTTTATCCAAGGCAAGTCACCCCATCTTCTGTAACTTAGGATGCAAGGAGGTATCTGTGTGTCATGAGTGTCTGCCTTACTAACTGCAAGAAGCCAGAATTCCTGCTCCGTGCTCAGAGCAGAGCCCCTGACCCCTGATTTGGCAATGTTGCACTGTGTGCTTCCAGCCATGAACTAACTGGCTCTGACAGAAGGATGAGGCTGCCTTTGTTCTACCCCAACTCATTACAGCCCCTCTGACTCCTGGCTCAGTTGTCATATTTCCCTAGTCCCTCCATTGAAATACTAGCATCTGAGTACCTAGAAGAGGCTGCAGTTGTTCCTAATAATTCTGTCCAACCATCTCTATACGTCTCCTACCACCTTTCAATACCCAGGCTTTCCTGAAGATATTATTATTGAGTGTTCAGTAAGAAGGACCACGGAAGCTTATAGTGATGTTGTGGGGTGCTTTGATGGGACCTCCATTGCAGTGGGTCGCATGAAGTTTGGCTGACTGAATCCTAGTATTGATAGGCCCACAGGGAAATTACCTTTGAGTGACACATGTCGTTTCAATTATCAAGTGCAATGAGGGTGAGTCAACCCTCCCAAAGGAGGGTGCAACCTGCTCTCTGGGTTCTGAGGGGCAGCACAAAGTCATACTCCCTCCTGACATCACCTTGGGAACAGACTTGGTGGGCTAAAGATTCCAAAAACGCTGATAGAGAAGGAAGTTCTGGTGTAATGAGAACTACTCCCATCCCTTCCTTGGACATAAATTTGGAATTCAACCTCATCTTTATTAGAGACTTCATTGCTTCCTCTTGCCTCTTGGTATCTGTCTACCTGGTTTTCCATTTACACACGCACACACACACATGCACACACTCCATATTTCTTATTCTAGCCCCCACCTCTTGATCTCCTCTGGTAACAGCTATTTAGAAGCCCACAAGAGCTGTGGGGTTGGGCTGAGGCTCCAGGATCTGTCAGCCTGAAGAGCACAAGAAGTCTAGGCTAGCAGCCAGAGGCCCCTCAGAAGAAAGGCCCGGTGATTTACTTCTAAAAATCAGCCATTTGAAACTCTATGGAGATGAGGACTCAGGAACCATGGATGAGGGGTAGAGATCAGTGCTCCTGAATATCAGAACCACAAAGAGTGAAAGTCTGGATTCATCCCCTACACTCCAACCTCCACAGTTCCTTCCCTATTTTGGGTCTTCATTTTAATCTTCACCTTGCATTTAATTATCCATTTATTCTCATTAGTTTATATCTATATATAGTTAGAAGAGCTTTGAAAGAAAACACACATACATATAGTCATTCTAAATGATGACATCAAGTCAGTGAGTCTTTCTATTATGGACCTGGGGATGGCCGTGGAAATCAGGACATGGAGAAGGTTACAAGCTGAGCCGGTTCTTCTATCCCCACCACACTGGGTCCCTAGAAATCAGGACCATGTGGAGGGGTAAGAGATTGAGTTTGCTCTTTTCACCACACCTCATCTGGGCCTCTTTTCTTCAGGCATCTCCTTCCACACTGACCACCCAACATACCTCAGTGAACCTAGTTCCCCCAAGACTCGAACCCTCTTAATCTCCATCTATCTCCTCAGTTTGTTTGCGGGGTGGGGAACCCCTTCTGCAAATATTATAAAGTGGACAAGGATAAGCTGAGGAGTTCAACTCAGATCTGGGAAAACTACAACTTCTCTGGACTAAAAGGATTCTGTAATTCAACAGTCATGAAGCTTGTCCATGCAGGTGAGGGTCTAGAAGTTAGGAACAGATTGACAGAAAGGTGGGGTTTGCAACAGCCCCAAGACTTCTCATTTTCATTGCCTTTCATAGACACGTTCCTTCCAGGGCACCTTTCTCCCTGGGTGACCTTATGTTGTTGTCAGGCATAAGTGTTAATAGTATTTACTGTTAAGAGCATCCTCCTTCACACTCAGTGTGTCCAAGTTTGGAAGAGTAGGTTTAAGTCACCCTAGTAACTTCAGAGTGTGGCTAATTAAATCCTAACATCTAGGATCTACCAAAAGGTTGGCAGTTCCTGTCCACTAGCCACTCCTTGGAAGCCCTGTGGAACAGTTCCACACCATCCTACAGGGTCACTATGAGTCAGATTCTACTCAATGGGACAACAGGTTTGGTTTCTTTCTTTTTTTATTATTTTGGTTTAGGATCTGGCTGCCTGGGCTGAATTCAGTTAACAGAACTATAGCTGTAGGAAAGAAACTTTAACTTAGTTTCTTCATTTTAAAATTTCAAAAAAATAGATGGGAGAGTAGGGAGAGGGATAGAGAGGAGTAATAGCTGGTGAGCACAGAGTAATAGCTCTCTCATGACCTTTTTATAAGAATTATGTGCTTAAAACTCTCAGAAAGATAGGAATAGAGGGGAAATTCCTCAATGCAATCAGTAGCATCTACACAAAGCCAACTGCCTTCATCATCCTGAATGGTGAAAGACTGAAAGAATTCCCTTTAAGAACAGGAACTGGACAAGGATGCCCACTCTCACCACTTCTAGTTAATATTTTGCTAGAAGTTCTAGCCACAACCACTAGACAAGACAAAGAAGTAAAGGGCATCCATATCAGCAATGAAGAAGTACAAATCTCCCTCTTTGCATATGATATGATTGTTTATACAGAGAATCCAAAGGAAGTAACAGAGGAGTTCGGCAAAATATCAGGATACAAGACACACACGAGTAAATCAGTAGGATTCCTTTATACCAACATTGAGATTATTACAGAAGAAATCACCAAATCAATTCCATTTGCTATAGCCCCCAAGAAGATAAGATACCTAGGAATAAATCTAACTAGAGAAATAAGAGATCTTTACAAAGAGAACTACAAGATCTTACTACAAGAAACTAAAAGAGACTTATGTAAATGGAGTAATCTACCCTGCTCATGGATAGGAAGACTCAACATTGTGAAAATATCTATTTTGCCCAAAGCAGTCTACTTATAATAATTCAATCTCAATACAAACTCCAGCGACATTTTTTAATGAGATGGAGAAACAAATCATCACCTTTGTTTGGAAAGGGAAGAAACCTTGGATAAGAAAAGTGCTACTGAAGAACACACTGGGAGACCTCTCACTACCTGACTTTAGAACCCATTACATTGCCACAGTTGTCATAACAGCCTGGTACTGGTACAAAAAGAGACATATAGACCAATGGAACAGGGTAGAGACCCCAGAGATGCCACCATCCTCCTATGAATAGTTGATATTTGACAAGGCCCCAAGATTTTAAACTGGGGTAAGAACAGTCTCTTTAACAAGTGGTGCTGGCAAAATTGGATATCCATCTGCAAAAAATTGAAACAAGACCCATATCTCACACCTTATGCAAAAACCAACTCAAACTGGATAAAAGACCTAAATATGAAATCTAAAACAATAAAGCTCATCCAAGATAAAATACAATCAACAACGAAAGTTTTAATACACAATGTAGACAGATTTCAAAATCTGACAAACAAAGCACATTCAACAGAAGAGAAAATAAATAAATGGGAATTACTAAGAATCAAATACTTTTGCTCATCCAAAGACTTCATCAAAAGAATTTAAAGACCACTCACAGAATGGGAAAAAATATTTGGTAACTGTATGTCAGACCGATGTCTGATCTCCATAATCTATAAGGTATTACAAAATATCAACAAGAAAAGGATAAATAATCCAATTAAGCAATGGGCAAAGGAGATGGACAGACATTTCTCCGAAGAAAATATCCAGGCGGTCGAAAGACATGAAGAATTGCTCGTGATCACTAGCTATTAAAGAAATTCAAGTCAAAACTACAATGAGATATCATCTCACCCAAACAAGGTTGACCATGATCCAAAAAGCACAAAACAACAAATGCTGGAGAGGCTGTGGAGAAATTGGAACTCTCCTACATGGCTGGTGGGATTGCAGAACGGTACAACCTCTTTGGAAAGCAGTCTGATGCTTCCTTAAAAAGCTGGAGATAGATATACCATTTGATCCTGTAGTTCCACTGCTCAGAATCTACCCTTTAGAAACAAAGGTTGTCACATGAACAGACACATGTACAAGAATGTTTGTTGCAGCACAGTCTACAACAGCAAAAAGCTGAAATCAACTCTGATGCCCATCAACAGACAAATGGATAAGCAAACTATGGTACATATACCCAATGGAACACTATGCTAACAATGACAATTTTAGAAAACATCTCATAACATGGCCTCATTTGGAAGAGATCACGCTGAGTGAAATCAATCAGTGTCAAAAGGACAAGTTTTGTATGAGACCCCAGTTATAAGGACTTAACAAGAGAATTATCCATAGAAGAAAATGACTGTGTTGGCTACATGGGTGGGTGGGGGCTGAGGGTTTATCATAGATGAGATAATTGATAGATGTTAGAAATTTTATTCTTCTATTGTAATTAATAAAAAAAGTTAAAAAAAACTGCGTGCTTTAAATGGTGGCTGGCAGAGTTTTCAATCACTGTTAATGTTATCAGTGTTTGAAATATTTAGGGTTATCTCTTGCCCAGGAGATGTCACTTCCTTACTCTTGTTCTACTAGTCCCTGGTTCTAAGCCTATGGCAGGGGCTGAGGCCCAGAGCCCAATTCACAGTACAGGGACACTTAGCAACTCACATCCACAGTGAGATCTCTGCTACTCAGCATCCGTGGAGTGGGACTATGTAGGTGTGAATCTGAAAGCTACAGAGGTACCTGTGAATGGGCTGGGTGGGGTAAGGATTGATATTTTACATGAGGTTGATACTGAGCTGTCCCCCTCTGCCTGAGTATTCATTGTGAGACTACATCCAACCATCACTCAGTCACAGGCAACAACCAGAGACTACTAAACATAGTGTGGCCAGAGGAAGAGACCTGAGAGAGATACTCCCTATGTCACTCTGCTGAGGGTTGGTCATCCCATCTGCATCTCCAGCAGAAGCTGTCTGGACCTTTTCCCACCCCAGTCCCATGTTTAGGATAGGGATCCTCTGACCCAGATCCTAACATTACAGGGGAATCTCGAAGATCTGAGCCCAGTCAGGTGGGAACAAGGGCAAAAGGCACAGGTAGGGAAGGTGGGAGATGAGAAGGCACTTTGCTCCAACATCCTTGACTCCACAGAATCAGCAAAGAGAACCTTCTGGAGACCACAGGCACTGAGTTGGAGCCTCCTCACTGGACCTTGACTCCAGGACCCCATCGGGGTCTGAGCACATACAAGTCAGTGTCGGTGCCTTTCTTACCTCATAGGTTCCCCCAAGGGACTATACATTCCGAGTCTGCAGGCCATCCCTGGACAGTGCAAATCTGTTCAACAGGAGGGATGGACCACACCACGGAGCAACATATTGTCTGGGGTCTCAATGATTCTGGCTCAGTTTAAGAGAGCATTAACATGCCAGCCTGAGCAAAAAGATGCACATTCCTTTGAAGAAAGTCCATTCTGCAATCAATCTCTGGACAGAGGAATCAGAAGGACCTGGAAATCTGTTTGCCCACCCACCTGTAAGTGCCCAGCCATGTCTCCCATTTGTTGCTAGAGCAGAATGTTCAGGTTTTCCATTGTGTCCACACAAGACCCTTGTCTTTAGGAACCTCAGTAGTGTCTGAAGAGAGAGAGGACAGGTGTGCTGGGGAAACAACTAGCCAAGAGAGGAGAGGCCAAAAGAGGCCATTACCATCTCTGCTGAGAGATGATGGGACAGGTCCCAGGACTTTGGAACAAACAAGAGGAAAGAACATGAGATGAGAGTCAGCCCCAGATGGCAGCTCACCTGTTACCACCAGCTCCAGGACCTCACTGCGCTCAGAGGTAGCATTCCCTATAAAATAGATGCAGTTATAATGTCCTGCGGTGTCTTTCTTCACTGAGTTGATGGAGAATCTGGCCGCTGTCTTATTCCCTGAAGAGTCCGTCATATCTGGAAACGAATATGGCTTTCCATCTTTCTCCAGGAAGATTACTGTAGTTCCAAGAGGGCCTTGGCACACGAAGGTCACCGACTTCCCCCAGGGAATCACAGAGCTTGGTTCGGCTGAGAGAGAGGGTCTGGGCAGGTACCCTAGGAAGGAATCGGAGATAATACCTGAGGGTTCACTGGTGAGGAAATCACCATTCCCTGAAATTCCCACATTTTTTGCTGTACAGTGCAATTACTTTTGTAGATTGATACAGTTGTGCATCCGTCACCACAATCCATGCTTAGAACATTTCTACAACCCCAAAGACACCTCACAGCATTCCACGTCCATTTTAATTCTCATCACAGCAGAACTCTTTCTCCACTTGACAGTAAATTGACCATGACTTGATCACACCTTGGGCCTTGCACACATAGGAAATGTGTGTGTCACTAAACCACACCAGATATCAGGTGAATCTCTGCAGAGTCTAACTCTGTGGCTGCCCATGTGCACTTTCCAGAAACAGAGAGGAGTAGGGGGAGGAAAAGTCTGGAAAGGGTCAGAACTTTCATGGGGACTTCTTGCAAGAGAAACTCTGGTGGCATAGTAGTTAAGTGCTAAGGCTGCAAACCATGAGACTAGTAGTTCAAATCTGCAACATGCTCCTTACAAACTTTGTGGAGCAGTTCTACCCTGTCTGTAAGGTCACTATGAGTCAGAATTGACTCAACAGCTGTGGATTTGGTTTGGTTTTATAGTCATGGAAGGAGGAATCTAGAGTTGACAGGAATGAGTCTGGGGCAACAGTCAGTCCCTTGTGGGATTGTATGAAGCACAGAGAAGAGAATTCTACAAAACTCTTGTAAAAACCCAAGAAAAGGTGTGGGTAGCACACTCAGCACTGGTGTGCTTTCCAGTGGACACCAGGCAAAAGAGGGTTCCCTGCCTCTAATGCAAGTCCTCTGTTGAGATGGGTTTCCAATGTAGTTTATACATCCATCTGAGCCTCATTCCCACTTTTTTATTAAGTCTCTTGAAAAATCCTGGCCTGTCCCAACTTGGCTGAGGAAGGTAGAAGAGAAAGGGATTTAGAACATTTAAAAAGAAAGAGTGTGCCAAAGACAGCAAAAAATGAGTATGATGGGGACAGGGCAGGATGAGCCCTGGCTCCACAGCTGGGGCTGGTGGAGTTTCCATTCACTTATTCACTCGCTCACTCACTTACTAATCCATTTATTCACTCTCTTGCTAACTCATTCACTCATCCACTCATTCTTTCAATCCCATATTAGTTCCTTCCCTCTCTATACATTTATACATTCTTTCCAACTACCAATAATTTGAGAGTTACAAGAAGTTCAGACATTATGTCTGCCTCTTCTGACAAACATCGGGTTGTCATCTTGAGTGGGCATTGGCTAGATGGCAACTGGTTTTTTTTTTGTATTTTTTTGTTAAGAAAACAGGCAGAGAATAGTAGAAAGAGGTGGGCTATGGTTCTATATGTATGGTCATTTCCAGTTTGAGGGATAGTTAAGTGTCTCCACCCAGTTCCTCCCAGAATCAGCATCACTCTCAACCAACAACTGTACTTGGAGTGGAGTGGGGGATGGAGAGTTAAACATACGACTCACCCTGTTGTGCTTGAATTGTTGGTCTCACACAGAACACTGGAAGAAAAAGTCAAGTGAGATAAATACCATCACAGATTGAATTGTGTCTCCCCAAAAATATGTGTAGCATTTTGTCTGGGCCATGATTGCCAGTATTGCATGATTACCCTCCATTTTGTGATTTTCCTGTGCCGTAAATCCTAATCTTTGCCTGTGGTTCATAGGTACGAATATGTTAAATAGGATTAGGGTAGGAATGTAACACCCTTACTAAGGAAGTTTCCCTGGTGTGTGGCTTGTACCACTTTTTATCCTTTCATCCTACAAGATAAAACGAAAGCGAAGCAAGCAGAAACTTGGGAACCTCAGACTATCAAGAAAGCAACACCAGAAGTAGAGTGCATCCTTCAAACCTGAGATCCTTGCACCAAGGTGCTCCCTAACTAAAGACTGATGCAACACAAGGACCTTCTTCCAAAGCCAACAAAGAGTGAAAGCCTTCCGTGGGAGGGGATACCCTGAATTCAGACTTGTAACCTCCTGGACTATGTAAGAGTAAACATTCCTTTGTTAGAACCATCCACTTGTGGTATTTTTGTTAAAGCTACACTAGATGACTAAGAGAAACACACACTGTCCTGTTCCCTTAGAGGGCTGCTACCACCAGATGCTTTGATGACAGAAGAAAGGTTTTGTTGTCATTGTTGTTGTTAGCTATAGTTAAGTCAATTTAGACTCATAGCCACCCCATGTAGACGTAGTAGAACTGTTGCATAGGATTTTCAAGACTGTAACCTTTCTGAAACAGACTAACCAACCTGTCTTCCAAGGTGTGTCTGGGCAGTTTTTAACCATCAAACTTTCATACCACCTAGGGACTTAAAGAGGGGATTTAACCACCCTTTTCTACAATCATCTGACTATTCTGTATAGTCATTCTTCCTCTGAAACAGTTTCAAGACAAATCCCCAAGCCTCTTTTCCAAATACATTAGTCCTTCCAACCTTGAATCTGAACTTGTCCACACCTCCTTGTACCCAGTCCTGAGACATGACTTTGTGGTGAGACATGAGGTGAGAGTTGAGTGTGAAAACCCTGGAGAGTATGGCTTTTCTCCCCCAGGTTCCAGAATCTCTCTGATGGAGTCAGGACTGAACAAAGAACTGTATTCCTAAGCTGGACTGCACCAACCCTTGCCCCCTAAATCTCCATTGTCATTCTCAAACTTACCAAGGCTCAGGAAGGTGGTGAGCATAGGAGACATCTCACAATCCCCAAAGCCTGTCCTGTCCTGGAGCTGGTGGAGATCAAACAGAGTCCTGTAACGGATGCAGTAAACAAGATGTATTGCCTAGGTCCTTTCTTGAGGTTTCTACATCACACAAAAGGGGAAGAGACATTTTCCCCTATCCTTTTCACTCTACCTCTGAAAGAGATGGGTTCAGGGGCTGTGGGGAGACTTGACTGCTGAAAAAATGTTTCACATCCAAATGCTGAGAATGAGCTTGAAGTTATGTTTACATCAAACTTCCTACACATTAAACTCGCTCTAAATCTATGGGGCCAGACAGAACACAGATTACAAAACAAACCAAACTGAATTTGAGTCCCATCTCTACAAACTAATGACCATCTCTTCTTGTGCAAGAAGTTGTGCCACTTTAAGTCTTCATTTCATCATGTTAAAAATGGGAACTAGCCCAGATTGTGGGTTTCTGAGGAGTTCCTGGACGGAAATCAGGCTGACTTAAGGGTATTCTTCATTTACCTGCATTCTCCCTGTTCTTGGCCAAAAGCCCTTCCCAGACAGGTCTCCCTTATCACAAAACAAAGACCCAGGAAACCTAGAAAGGACCCACTTTTCTGAACTCAAGTTCTCTGGCCCAGACTCACCCCTGGAAGGAGATCCTGGTGACATATTTGTCCCCTGAAGCCTGGACAGAACTTCTTTTCTCTTTGAGCCTGTTGAGGATTTGAACCACACAAGTTCTGGCTATGGAGCACAGCCCCATCCCAGGATTAGAGTTTCCTTTTCCCCTCTTTAACCTTACCAAGCATGAGCAGGACAATGAGGGGTGTCTTTCCCTGCTGTATTTGTGCAAAAGTATGAGACCATGGCTCTCAGCAGGACAGACAGATTCAAAGGTTTGGCCATTAGGAGGATGGGTCCTATCCATCACAAGGTTGTCAAATCATGACCCTACAAGTAGGGAAACAACCCTGCCCTGTGAGCCTGGTCATCGATTCCCAAGACTGGGGCTGAGAGGAAACTGGGCTCTCTGGAGACCTTTCAGGCAGAAATGAGGTCTGGCTCTGTTTACTGTCTGCCTTCCCTGTGTTTTTCTTAGTTGTCTAGTGGTGCTATAACAGAAATGCCACAAAGGGGTGGCTTGAACAAAGAGAAATTTATTCTCTTACACTCTAGTAGGATACAAGGTCAAATTCAGGGCATCGCCTCCAGGGGAAGGGTTTCTCTCTACGTGAAGGTCCTTGTTATCAATCTTCCCATGTTCTTTTTTTTTTATTATGACTGAGTGAAAATATACATTCCCATATAAATTTACATGCCCACCTATATGCCGCTTCCACTGCTCTCCCTGCCTGGTGATAGCACATTATTCCTCTCTGCCCCATACACGTCTCATCTTCCCAACAGTGTCCTTTCCCCTCCTCTCCGCCCACTCCCCTTATTCAAGCCAGAGGTCCGCAGGATGATATCCTATAGATGCATAGAATCATAACGTGCATCCAATATATGGTCACTCTTCATCGCCAAGTCCAATCCACTGATGTCTGAAGAGTGGACCTTCATTATGATTTACGGGCAAGGGCAGCATCAGGGCCAAGGGCCATGCTCCCAGGGGAACCCTGAAGCCACTGGACCATCAATTGTGGTCTTTTAGTGGAGATCTCAGGTGCATCCCTTTCTATTCTTGTGTTGCCAGTGAGACTCAACTTTGTGAGCTCCAATGCGGCTGTCACAGGTGGTGACCAGGCATCATCCGGTTCTTCTGGTCCCAAGTCAATGTAGGCACCCACTCATGTGGGTCTCTCTGTCTTCTGGGTTGTCTTTCGCGCATGTCGTTTTGGTCCTCAGAGAGCATCCATTCCTGCTGAGTTGGGACCATTGGCTGTGCCCTTGAATGGCAGCTAGGCAGCTTTTAAGACCCCAGACGCCACTCACCAATGTGGGGTGCAGAGAGCCCTCTTAGCAATAAACTAGTTGTGCCAATTGGCCTCGATTTCACCTAAGAGAATGGTCCCCTGTCCCCTGCCCCCTGCCCCGGCTACTCTGACCTTGCAATATTGGGTTAAGATGGAAGGAGTATTCAAGTTATGTTGAAGTCCATTTAATATTGTTCTTGTTTCTAATGTGTGCTGTCACCGATTTCACCCAATCAAATTTCTACTAACTATCTAATCTAAACCCTCCCCCCTCACCCTCCCTCCATCCCCTTCCTTGCAGCCATCAAAGAATCTTTCCTTCTATGCATAAGTCTGTTTTTGAGTTTTTATCATAGGGGTCTCATACAATATTTGTCCTTTTGTCTCTGACTACTTTCACTCAACATAATGTCTTCCAGTTGAAACCAGGTTATGAGATGTTTCCTGGAATCATCATTGTTCTTTATCATTGCATAGTGCTCCATTGAGTATATATACCATAGTTTATTTATCCATTCCTCTGTTGTTGGGCATCTGAGTTGATTCCAATCTTCCCATGTTCTGTGAGCCTCTTGTGTAGGAACTTTAAGTCCAAAGGACACACTCTGCTCCCAGATCTGCTACCCTGGTGGTATGAAGTCTCCATTTTTCTCTGCCTGTTTCTCTCTTCTGGATCTCAAAAGAAATTGGATTTAGACATGATCTAATCTTGTAGCTCTCATCATTGTAACTGCTGCTAATGCACCTCATCAACGTTGTAGTGACAGGATTTAGAACAAATAGGGAAATCACATCAGATGACAAAATGGTAGACAATTATACAATACTGGAAATCATGACCTATCCAAGTTAACAGAAATATGGGGGGGGGGGACATAATTCAATCCATGACAGCACTTATTTCACAAAGTCTCAGACATAGAAGTCAATAGACCCCAGGGCCAATCCTGAGTTGGTTCTCTCCATGTTGAGTATTTCTGAAGAGATGTAACCTCTCTTCTCAGACCTTTTCCACACAGACATCTTTCATTTCTTCACCATGTCTGTCAACATGTCATTACTGGGCCATTACCATTGCCTGTCATCATCCCAGTCCCTGAGACATGGCAGGGCTCAAACACTGTGCATTTTCTGACCAGACTGAGACATGCAAGATTGGGATCTGAGAAGATCAGAGTGTCAGGTTCCACAGTTAAGAGGAAGGATTGAAATGTCCATACTTCTGAATGTTTAGAAATGTTACATATAACATTTGGATTTTATTTTACATGTAACATATCTGAAACATGAAGAATGTCAAGGTCATAAGCATAAGAAGACGTTAAAGTACCCAAAATGGAGAGAGAACAAAATCAAAGACTAGAGACAAAAGCTGAATGACCACAGCTGCCTACAATCGCCAAAGGATCATTAAGGTGAATGTTTCCACCTCTGTGTTGAGACAAAGAGGTAGTCCATGGTTCTCACAGGGCAGGGAGGGGTTCAGAGTCTTGGTTGATGTGCAGAACTGTAGTGGCCGCTTCTCCGTATTTGAGAAGTCACTGGAATGTCTGTTCCATGATCCAGAACATGCACAGCCCTGACCTCAGACAATTAAGACAAAGAGAAAAGTAAGATACATGGGAATATATAATAAGAAGGGCCTATGTGTACCTTTTGTGAGTGTCAGAAGGAGAGTGAAAATAATGTTTAGCAACAAGACACACATGACAAAACATCTTATAGAGATAAAGAAAGACCAACTGTGGGCTAAGATGTATAAATTCCAAAAAGCAAACCTTGACCTTCATTCTTCATAATCAAGTGAAGAAAATCAAGACATAACTTTTAAAATAACACTAAGATTACTTTCAAGACAAAAGGTGGTTCACCCTCAATAGAATAACAATCTCTTTGGGACTGGACTCTCTAAGAGCAAAAATTGGTCCCAGAAGATGTTGGAAAAACATCTTCAAGAAATGAATTTTGAGTATGTCTGCAATTCTGAGCATCACATGCCTATCAGTTTGTCATACTGTAGTGACTTCTGTATTATTGTGATACTAGAAGCTTTGTCACCAGTATTTCAAATACCAGCAGTGTCACCTTTGGTGGACAGATTTCATGTAAGCTTCCAGACTAACACAGATAAGGAAGAAGGATGTGGCAATCTACTCTGAAAAAGTCTGGACAGTGAAAGCCTTGTGAATAGCAGCAGAACATTGTCTGGTTTAGTGTCAGAAGATGAGCACCTCAGGTTGGAGGACATTCGAAATATAATCTGGAAGAGTGGTCTCCTCAAAGTAGACTTGACCTTAATGACATGGATGGAGTCAAGCATTCAAGACCTTCATTTGCTGATGTGACATGACTGAAAATGAGAAGAAACAGCTGCAAACATCAATTGATAATCAGAATGTGAAATGTACAAAATTTGAATCTAAGAAAATTGGAAATCATCAAAAATGAAATAGAATACATGAACATCAACATCCTGGGCATTACTGAGCTGAAATGGACTGATATTGGCCATTTTGCATCAGATAATCATACAGTCTCCTATCATAGGAATAGCATCTTGAAGAGGAATAATGTCACATCATGTTAAAAAGAATATTTCAAGATCTATCCTGAAGTATAATGCTGCCATTGAGAGAAAAATATTCACATGTCTTCAAAGAAGATCTGGTTAATATAACTATTACTCAAATTTTCTCACCAACCACTAAGGCCAAAGATGAAGAAACTGAAGATTTTTACCAGCTGCTCCAGTCTGAAATTGATTAAACATGAAATCAAGAGGAATTCATAATTACTGGCAATTAAAATGCAAAAGTTGGAAACAAGGAAGAGAGATCAGTAGTTGGAAAATACGGCCTTGGTAATGGAAAAAATGATGGAGATGGCATGATAGAATTTTATAAGACCAACAACTTCTTCATTGAAAATATATTTTCAACAACATAAACAATGAATATACACTTGAACCTTGATGGGCCCAGTACACAGGATTCAAATTGACTACATCCGTAGAAAGAGGCAGTGGAAAAGTTCAGGAGCATCAGTCAGAAGAAACTAAGCTGATAACTGTGGAACAGACTACAGTTGCTCCTACACAAGTTCAAGCTGAAGTGGAAGACAACTAGAACAAGTCCACGAGAACTAAAGCATGACCTCGAATATATCCCACCTGAACTTAGAGACCATCTCAAGAACAGATTGTAACACACTGAACACTAATAATGCACTACCAGGTGAATTGTGGAATGACATCAAGGACATTGTCTATGAAAAAGAAGACTATTGAAAAGACAGAAAACAAAGGAAAGACCAAAGTGGATATCAGAAGAGACTCCTGAAATTTGCTCGTGAATGTAGAACAGCTAAAGCACACAGAAGAAACAATGAAGTTAAAGATCTGAACAGAAGATTTGAAAGGATGTCTCAAGAAGACAAGGTAAAGTATTATAGCGAAATGCGCAAAGACCTGGAGGTAGAAAACAAAAAAGGAAGAACACGCTCAACACTTCTCTAGCTGAAAGAACTGAAGAAAAAATTCAAGCCTAGACTTCCAGACACCCTTACAGCTCAATAATGAAGTCACTCCTGCAGTTCACCCTTTAGCCAAGGACTAGACAAGCCCATAAGACAAAATGAAACTTGTCAAGTACACCAGCCAAAGACTAAATGAGACTTAACGAGTATACCAGCCAAAGGGTAAGGATGAGAAGGCAGGAAAAACAATAAAGCTGGTGATGGGGATCCCAAGGTCAAGAAGAGGAGAATGTTGACATGTGGAGTTGGCAACCAATGTCACAAAACAATATGTGCACTAATTGTTTGGGTACAATTAAAACAGATTGAAGAATTCACGCTATCTGAATTCAACATTTCATGACAAGTTACTATAATCAAATCTGTGTGATATTTTCACAAGGATAGACACACAGACTGTTGTTGTTAGGTACTGTTGAGCTGCCTCTGACTCATAGCTACCCTATGTACGACAGAATGGAACACTGCCTGGTCCTGTGCCACCTTCAGAATTGTTATGCTTGAGCCCATTGTTGTGGCTACTGTGTCAATTCTTTTTGTTGAGGGTCTTCCTCCTCTTTGTTAACTCTCTACTTTACCAAGCATGATGTCCCTCTCCCAGGACTGGTCTCCCCTGACAACGCGTCCAAAGTATGTGAGACTTACTGTCTTCATGCTTGCTTCTATGAAGCATTCTGCTTATACTTCTTCCAAGACAGACTTGTTTGCTCTTTTGACTGTCCATGGTATGTTCTTTTTTTTTTTTTTTTACAACAGAGATTCCTAAAATAGAGGCACATACACATACTCCTTTTATTTTCTCCAATGTGTCAAACAATTCAAAACTGACTGGACAATGCTTTCAACAAATTATATCAGTGTGATTGAATATTCTTTGAGAAAAAAGACACATTGACACCTCACATTCTATACAAAAGTAAGACAAGTTTGAACTGAAACTATTAGTCAAGGTCACCTTACAGTAAATAACAGATTGCCTTATAAAATAAATAACATCACTGCTGAAAAACCATATATATGAGACCAACTGTTAATATTTACTCTAAAGCAAAGACAAAAAGATAAAGTTAACAGATGAAATTACAGAAGAAAATGTATGTACCCTTAGAACAGGCAAAAGTTTCTTAGACATTACACCAAAACACAATCCCTGAAAGATGAATAATTTTGACTTCTTAAAATTGTAAAATGTTGCCTTTCTAGAAAGCGTTTTCTCATAGCAAAATGAAAAGGCAAACAACGGTGGGAAAAAAACTTGAAAAACGCATATCTGATAAAAAGAGTTTATCCATAATACATAAAGAACTCTTATTAAAAATAGCACAATGTACAGTTGTTTTTTAATTTTATTGTGTTTTCAATGAAAGTTTACACATCAGGTTCTCATTTTTTTTCTTTTTTATTTAACATGACTGAACGAAAATGTACATTCCCGTATAAATTTACATGCCCCCCTATATACAGCTTCCACTGCTCTCCCTGTCCGTTGACACTATTCCTCTCTGCTCCATACATGTCTCATCCTCCCAACAGCCTCCTTTCCCCTCCTCTCCACCCACTCTCCTTCCTCCAGCCAGAGGTCAGCAGGATGATATCCTATAGATGTATAGAACCATAAAGTGCAACCAATATATGGTCACTCTGCATTGTCAAGTCCAATCCATTCCTGTCCAAAGAGTGGACCTTTGTTATAATTTATGGGTAAGGGCAGCATCAGGGCCGGGGACCATGCTCTCAGGGGAACCCCGAAACCGCTGGACCATCAATTGCGGTCTTTTAGTGGAGATCTCAGGATGCACCCCTTTTTATTCTTGTGTTGCCAGTGAGACTCAACCTAGTGAGCTCCGCTGCAGCTATCACTGGTTGTGGCCGGGCACCATCCGGTTCTTCCGGTCCCAAGTTGATGAAGGCACCCACTCTTGCGGGTCTCTCTGTCTTCTAGGTTGTCTTTACCACATGTCGTTTTGGTCCTCGGTGAGCATCCGTTCCTGCTGAGTTGGGACCATTTGCTGTGTCCTCGGATGGCAGCTGGGCAGCTTTTAAGACCCCAGACGCCACTCAGTCAGGTTCTCATTTAACAATTTCTATACAAACTGTTTAGTGACAACAGATTATATTCTTTCAACATGTCAACATTCTCATTATCTCCATTCTGGTTGCTCTGTTTCCACTAATCTAGTGTCCTGGCCCCCATTACCTTCTTATCTTTGCTTTAGATTAAATATTAACAGTTGATCTCGTATGTAAGGTTTTCTCAGTAGTGATATTATTTATTTTATAATCTAATCTGTTACTCACTGTAAGGTGACCATGGTGAATAGTTTCAGTTCAAACTTTAAAGGGCATCTGAGCACAGTAGTTTCAGGGGATCCTTTAGTCTTAAGGAGTCTAATAAGTCTGTACTTTTCATAAGTTCGAGTTTTGCTCTGCATTTTTCTTGCTTCTCAGGGTATGTCCGCCACGTCTCTGACGGGAACAGTCTACAGTGGTAGCCAGGTACCATTTAGTTCTGGTCTCAAGGTAGACAAAGCTGTGGTTCATGTAAGTTATTAACCCTATAGACTAGTTTCATCCCTGAGCCTTTTGTTTCCTTCTTTTTTTTTTTTTTTTGCACCAGACAAACAGAGACCAATAGTTGTATCTTAAATGGTCACTTACAAGCTTTTTGGGCCTCAGATGCTACTCACCAAACTAGAATGTAGAACCTAAACTTTATGAACTACATTATGCTAATCGACCCAGTTGTCCAGTGAAACTGTAGTCTTAAGGCCTCAAACCCAGTAAACCAATTTCACAAGGTGTGCTTTATTATGTATATGAACATGCATGAGATCTGACAATTAAGTCTGTGAACTCAAGAGTTCTAAGTGTTACATACTTTGTTGCTGAATATCACTACAGTCACCTTCAAAGTACTCCTTTTCAGAAGCTAAATACTGATGCCAGCGTCTATTCCACCCTTCAAAACAATTTTGAAACTCTTTCTGGAATGGTCATTGCACTTGGTGGCACAGTGACAAGTTAGCAAACTTAACTGTATAGTTCTCTGTGAGGGAGTTTTTAGACAGTAGGCAAGTAACTGTATTGGAACACTCTCCTTATTCACCTGATCTGCCCCCCAGTGACTTTTTCTTTACTGGAAGATAAAGGAAATATTGAAAACAAGATATTTTAATGACATTCAGGGCATCAAGGGTAACACAATATTTGTCCTTGTGTTGCTGACTACTTTCACTCAGCATAATGTCCTCCAATTAAAACCAAGTTATGAGATGTTTCCTAAAATCATCATTGTTCTTTATCGTTGCATACTGTTCCACTGAGTATACATACCATAGTTTACCTTTCCAGTCCTCTGTTGTTGGGCATTTGGGTTGATTTCATCTTTTTGCTATTATAGACTGTGCTGCAATAAAACGTTCATGTGCATGTATCAGTTGGTGTGAATAACCTTGATTCTGTAGGATATATTCCGAGCAGTGGAATTACTGGGTCAAATGGTATATCTACATCCAGCTTTTTAAGGAAGCACCAGATTGCTTTCTGAAGAGGTTGCATCATTTCGCGATCCCACCAACAGTGTAGGAGTGTTCCAGTTTCTCCACAGCCTCTCCAGCATTTGTTGTTTTGTGTTTTTTGGATCATGGGCAACCTTGTTGGGGTGAGATGGTATCTCATTGTAGTTTTGATTTGAATTTGTTTAATAGTTAATGATTGTGAGCATGTCCACTTGTGCAAGACAGCCTTCTGCACCCTACATTGGTGAGTGGCATCTGGGGTCTTAAAAGCTGACAGACTGCCATCTGAGGGTACAGCAAATGGTCCCAACTCAGCAGGAATGGATGATCACCAAATACCAAAACGACATGGGAGAAAGAGAACCCAGAAGACAGAGAGACCCACATGAGTGGGTGACTACCTCAACTTGCGATTGGAAGAACTGGATGGTGCCCGGCCACCACCAGTGATAGCTGTGATAGAGCTCACAAAGTTGAGTCTCACTGGCAACACAAGAATAAAAAGGGGTGCACCCTGAGATCTCCACTAAAAGACTACAACTGATGATGCAGGGGCCTCGGAGTTCCTCTGGGAACATGGCCCCTGGCCCTGATGCTGCCCCTGTCTGTAAATCATAATGGAGGTCAACTCTCAGACAGGAATGGATTGGACTTGGCTACACAGAGTGACCATATCATGTGTGCACTTCACGGTTCTATGCATCTATAGGATGTCATCCTGCTGACCACTTACTGGAAGCAGGGGAGTGGGTGGAGAGGAGGAGATAGGAGATTGTTGGGAGGATAAGACATGTATGGAGCAGAGAGGAAGAGTGTGCTGTCACCGGGCAGGAAGAGCAGTGGGAGCTGCATATTGGTGAGCATGCAAATTTATATGGGAATGTACATTTTCATTCAATCATAATAATTTTTTTTAAAGGGTAACACAATGACAGCTCTGATGGCCATTTCATAAAAAGTTCCAAAATTGTTTTGAAGGATGGAGTATGACCTGGCATTGGTGCATGGCTTACCAAGGGGAGTAATTTGAAGGCAACCATAGTGATATTCAGCAATGAAGTATCTAGCACTTTTCCTAGGATGAGTGCGTAACCTTAATTGGCAGTCCTCATATATAGCATACACATACATATACAACAATATACCTATAGATATACCTATACATGCACACACATATACATACCTGTATGCATGCCTGCATCCCAAAACCCTTTGCTGTCAATTCCAACACAGAGAGAGCCAACGGGACAGAGTCAAATTATCCCACAAAATACTAAAGGCTGTGATCTTTATGGAAACAGACTGCCACATCATTCTGCACCAATCTTTCAATTAGCAGCCTAGGTGGACCATCAGCCTTTCAGTTAGCAGCCAAGTGCTTAACAACTGTTCAACCAGATCTCTTTCATATATGCATACATACCTACATGTGTAACCACATACATATTTTTTGGTCATTGTTGCAAAATTGTACACGTTACAGCAAAGAGATCCCTTATTTTTGTGTACTCTCAGTGACTTCATTTACCTTGATCAAGTTGTGCACACTTCTTTCACATTCAATGTTAACTTGCCCATCACCAAAAATCACAAATGTCTACTATTTAAAGAGTGACTTCCCTTTCTCCCTTCTCCCATCTCTGGTAACCACCGATGAACCTTGATTTAAGCATCTATACTCACTCTTGTCTTTTTATGAAAGGGAAAGCATTCACTGTTCGTCTTCTTCTGATTGACTTATCTGACTCAGCACAATGTCTTCCAGATTCATCTATGTTATAGTTATAAGATGTTTTAAGTGCTCTTCATTATTCTTTATGACTGACTAGTATTCCATTGTATCTACGTATGTATGATGCATGATTATTTATTCATTTATTGATGAATAAATGGGCACTTAGGTTGCTTCCATATTTTTGCTATTGTGAATACGTAATTCAGCAGTTTTGTGGTGGGAGGGAAAATATGGAAAGACTGGCCAGAGTTTTAGGAGGGAAAGCAGGGCATTCTCATGGATCAAGAGCTCCTCTCTCTCTGCAGAAAATCTCTGATTCTTGTTGCTGCTCACTTTTTCTACCCTATATCTCACTTTTATCAGTGTTCGTACTAACAGATCTTTTTGTATATGTACACATTTCTCTCTAGGCTATATATTTAGCGATCACGCCTTCGAGTTTCTGTCTTTCAACTAGATGTTTCCAATCTACTTCCCAAATTAGTTGAAGACGTTTATATACATACCAGTAATTCTTTGGAATTCTATTCTGTCAGTATTCTCTCCCACTACTGACACTGTCATTTTTTTCCTTTGGCTTCTTGTGTGAATGTGCTAAGACTTTGTTGTTTTAAAAGTGTACTGTAAAATTGAGATAAAAATCATTATACTATTAAAATAAGAAGAAACATAGCTGCATAGAGCCTGAGAAGTGTGCTGCAGCTGATTGTACTCCTCTGTGAAAGGTGATTCTATTCATCACTCCCAACTCTGCCTTCAGTGATATTATATTGACACCTTAAAGTGTGTAAAGAATGCAATATTTACACCAAAGGAATTGGAAAATGCCACAAGTTAGGCTTTGTAATAGTATTTTTCAGCAAACCAGTTTACCAGCACACTATTGGGTATCGTGTCAAACATCAGTGCATTAATTTCAAGTGAGGATATTTCTTGAGAAACAATAGCAGACATCTGTGATTAGTAGATTACATACAGATTAGCAGATTACAATACCAAAACCCTAACCAAACCCACTGCCGTGGAGCTGGTTCCAACTCACAGTAACCCTGTAGTTCAGAGTGGAACTGCTCCATAGAGATTCCAAGAAGTGCCTGACAGATTTGAACTGCTGACATTTTGGTTAGCAGATGTAGCACTTGATCACTCTGCCAGGATTTCAACAGAGATTCCTAAAATAGAGCCACATATGTGTACTCCATTTATTTTTCTAATGTGTCAAATAATTTGAAAGCGACTGGATGGTGCTGTCAACAAATTATATTAATGTAATTGAATAGTCTTTGAGAAAAAGATATGCTGACCCTTGCTTCACATGATATTCAAAAATAATGCAAATTGATCACATACCAAAATGTAAGCACGAAACTACTAAGCTCACAGATGAAATCACAGAAGAAAATCTATCACCAAAAACACAGTGAAAAGGGGTGAATAACGAATGGCTTGTGGGATCAAAATAATGTATTAAAGCATGACTTTGGATTATTTATTTTCTGAGTGGAATCTGATTGTAACTCATATATTCAATTCCTGGACCAGGTTCTGTGGTCTGAGCTGAAGAGAGAGATACTGCAGAGCACACACTGTTGTTGTTAGTTGCCAACTACCGATTCCAGCTCATGGTGACCTTACAGATAGCAGAACAAAGCACTGCCCAGTCCTGCACCATCTCCATGATCTTTGACATGTTTGAGCCCATTGTTGTGATTGTTTTGTCATTCCATCCCATTGAGAGTTTCTTTATTTTTGCTGGCCCATTACTTTATGAAATATAATGCCCTTTTCCAGTGATACGTATTTTATATATTACATGTATGGAATACGGTAATTGCAAAAAAAAAAAGACAAATGTATTATATGAATTGGGGCTAGAAGAGGTATACAGATGTCAACCCAAACTTGCCACGTGGGAAGTAGCCTCAACAACAGAAATATCACATTTAATGGAAGAAAAGTCCTCTACAAGGAATACCCCAGCTATTTTTCCTGCACTTGAATACTGTTTTCTCAATATTGCCCAGATTTTATTCCAGAATGTCCTGTCCACATCAGATTTTTTCCAGGCCCTACCAGTCTGAATTCTGCATTTGGTCTCAATTGTGTTTACATCCAGGCTATATCCTGGGGCTTTCTCTGACTCTTTTCTTACTGCTATAGTAGCACCCTAAGGATGAGCAGGATCAAAGCATCCATTCTCATGCGGATAAGATTCTTGACTATATAATCTTGGGGTCTTAAAGATAGAATTTTGGACAAAGAGGTCACAGAGGATTTCAGGTGCCACTGAGTCAGTTCTGTCTCATAGCATCTCCACCCATGTAAAACAAAAACAAACTTCCTAGTCTTATGCCATCCTCAAAGTCAGTATGTTTGAGCCCATTGTTGCAGCCACTGTGTCAATCCATCTCTTTGAGGGTCTTCCTCTTTCTTAGCTGACTTTCTACCAAGCATGACATATTCTCGAGGGTCTGGTCCATCCTGACAATAGGCCCAAAGTACATGAGACAGAGTCTCACCATTCTTGCTTCTAAGTAGTATTCTGAATGTGTATCTTCCAAGACAGGTTTGTTTATTCTTCTGGGGATTCCCTAGTATATTCAGTATTCTTCACCAGCACTGTTTTAGTCAGCTAGAGCTGCTCTAACAGAAATACCACAGAGTGGACGGCTTTAACAAAGGAAAGTTTATTCTTACACAGTCCGATATACTATGAGTCCAAATTAAGTATGTCCACTCCAGGGGAAGGCTTTCTCACTTGTTGGCTCTAGAGGAAAGTCTGGTATTGCACCAGTCTTTGTCCAGGGACAAAGAAAGAACCTCAGGTCTGAAGGATGCCCTCTACTCCTGGTGCTGGTTTCTTGATGGTGTGAGGTTCCCAATTCTCTGCTTGCTTCTCTTTCCTTTCATCTCTTGTAGGATGAAAGGATTAAGGGTGGGACAAGCCATACTCCAGGGAGACTCCCTTAACAGTGATGCAGGGAGGTGATCCTATGAAGGAATTTACAGTCCCACCCTGATCCTTTAACACACAGCACAGGAAAATCACAAAATGGAAGAGAATCGCAAAATATTGGGAATCATGCCCAGACTACATATTTTTGGGAGGACACAATTCCACCTATGACAAACACCATAATTCAAACACATCAATTCTTCTATGATCTTCCTTTTCCACTACCCAGCTTTCTTATGCATGCAAGGCGATTGAAAATACCATGGCTTGGGGCAGGTACATCTTAGTTCTCAAAGCAACACCTTTGCTTTTTAACACTTTAAAGTGGTCTTTCCAGCTAGATTTGTTCAGTGTTTGATTTCTTGACTGCTGCTTCCATTCCTCTTAACAGGCCACGTATCTATGTGTCCCCAGCCCTACAACCGAAAACTTATCCATACCATGCATGGAGTTTGACTTGCCTTGTGGTGCGCTGATATTATCAGTTGCTTCTAGAGATTAAAAACAGAGCGTGAGGGTAAGGAGTTCAGAGTCCCAAGCCCAGCCTCTTTGCCAGGTTCTACATTCTCTCATTTCTCATGATTTGAGTTTTTTTTGTGTAACATGATATTAATGTGGTTTTGATGAGCCCATCCTCTCCTCTAGTAAGGCTCTCAATAGCTTTCTCTTGATTCTTTCAGGGTTTCTCTCTTCTTTGATTTGAGACTCTGTATCTGAGTCACAGTAACACAGACTCTGACCATACCCTAAAAGCTCAGAAGGCAAGAAAAACCATCTCCCAACTTAAAAATAATCAGACTCCTAACATACTCTCTGTTCCTTCTGAAACACATAAGCTTAAACCCTTGGAGATGAGAGTTTCCACTTATTCTATAGATTAGGACTCAGGAAACACAGATGAGGGACTGGGTCATCAGGTGTTCCTGAGCACGAAAACCACAAAGGAGCAAAATTCTGGATCTCATCTCCTTCACCCCACCCACCTGCCTCTACCTGGTTCCACTGGACCTGACACAGTACTAGCAGAGACTTCCCAGTGAGAAGTCCTCTCACCCACACACAGAAACCCCATGGATGGTCTGGGAACCTGAGTGCTGGGGTCAGACTGGATACAAATACTTTCTTTCCTCCTCCAGATGCTAGCCTCCCCTGAAGCTTCCTGAGCCCCTGGTATCCTGAGGGAACAGAACTGGACATGGAGCCGGGGAATCTCACCCTTCCTTTTCCCCAAAGCTGACTAACATAGAGAAAGGCAGCCAGGGTTAGAGTCACAGCACTGCCCTCCCATGGTTCTAAGTTGAACAGACAAATTATAATCGTCACAGAACCCGGCAAGTCAAGGGCATGACAAGTCCTAGGATCCTTGTTTCTTGTCAGACACTTTTCTCATCAGGAACCTCACAGAAAGGCAGAGAGTCCCTCCCTGGGGTGTGGTTCTTCTCCCTCAGAAGATAAAGACTGGGGAGACAGCAGGCTCTGCAGACCTTTCAGGCCTAAAGAAAGGCACAGAAGGCATACTTCTTATAAACAATAAAAATTGCAGCATTGATCTACCCCTAGGTGGCATGTTGATCAGTATTCTAAGTGTGTAAATTTCTAACATCACTCTTACACAAACCCTATGACACCAAAAGAAATACATAAATGGCAGCTATAAGTGTAAACCTCGACATACAGAATACACAGGAATAAAATTGACTACGTTTGTGGAACAAGATAATGGAGGAGCTCAATATTATCAATCAGAGCAAGGCCATCAGCTGACTGTGAAACAGACCACTGATGCTCATATGTAAGTTCAAGGTGAAGCACAAGACTAGTTCTTATGAGACAGAGGTCAGAAATGCCTCCTCACACCATTATCTTTACCAGTTCTGGCACTAATGGTCCCTTCCACAGCACATTGGGTCACTGTGAATCAGAATCAACTTGACGGCACCTAACAACAGCATGGCACAAATACGTCTGGAATTGAATGAACCTGAGTGAAAGGATTCTTTACCTTTATCATAGTCTAAAAGATTGCAAGAGAGTTTTCTAAGTTCAAACTGACTGCAAGAACTGCATATAAAAAGGCACAAATGTACTTAGCAACTCAGATTGTGTGTGTAAATAGCGTATCAGTGGGTGGGTGGAGGATGTGGTTATCTATGACGAGCTCAGTTAGGGAGAAGGGGCCATGTGTTCTGGAGCTGAAAAGTTTATCTCAGGCTTCATCATCAACAGTTTTCAGTGTCAGGTGGTGATATTTTAGATAATATTTTGAGGCAGATGGAGAACTGTGGAAATATTTTGAGCTCGGGCGATTCAGCATCAGATAAAGTTGAGGCCAGTCAGAAGAACGACCTGCATGGGAGTCATGAACGAACACTTCACCAAACAAGGCATTCTGACAACTAATAGACAAGAGGAAATGCTCTTGATCACTATCTATTGAAGAAATGGAAATCAAAACTCTTAATAGGATACCACCTCACCCTGACATTACTGGCAAAAATTTGAAAAACAGAAAATAATAAATGTTGAAGAGGGAGCAAGAGATTGGAATGCTTATATACTCTCACAGTAGAGGGTTCCACACAGAGCTGGAGAAAAATGTAGAACAAATTCAAACTCAAAAAAAAAGAGGCTTACTGGTCTGACAGAGACTGCAGAAAGCTCAAGAGTATGGCGCCTGGACATCTTTTTAACTCTGTACTGTACTCATGAGGTTCATTCTTAAGCAAAAGATTAGACAAGCCCATAAAACAAACAGTAATACATGCAGCTCTACCATGTATATGAGACTAAATGGGCACACCAGCCCAGGGGCAAGGATGAGAAGGAAGGTAGAGACAGGAAAGCTGAGCAAATGAAAGTAGCGAACCCAAGGTTGAAGAGATAGTGTTGACATGTCACAGGGTTGACGTCCAATGTCACAAAGCATCTCATAACCTGTTCTCCACTAGAAGACATTATGTTGGGTGAAATGAGTTAGTGGCAAAAGGATAAGCATTGTATGATACCTCTACTATAAGGACTGAAAAATAGACTTATGTACAGAAGAAAAGACTCTGATGCTACAAGAGTGAGGAGGGAAGGAGAAAGTTGGTTCTAAATTAGACAGTAGATAGGACTTTGGTTCAGTGAAAGCAGTGACAGCACACAGTAGAAAGCAGAGTAACATAACTGGACTACATCAAACTGAAAGATTTTCTAAACTCAGGATCTGAAAAGACAGAGTAGCAGGGATGGGGTATGTGGATCATACTTTCAGGGGACATCAAGGACAATTGGCATAACTAGTCTCTTTGCTAAGAGAATCTTCTGCACCCCATATTGGTGAGTGGTGCCTAGAGTCTTACAAGCTAGCAAGTTGCCATCTGAGGTACACCAAATGATCCCAACTCTTCCGGAACAGATGATAAACAAGAACAACAAAGACGCAAGATAAAAAACAGCCCAGGAGACAGCAGGACCCATATGAATGGGAGTTTGCATCAACATGAGACTGGAAGAACAAGATGGTGTCCAGCCACCACTGAAGGCAGCTGTGATGGGGACGCAAGAGTCCCTGAGGCAATATGAGAAAAACGTGTGCAGCTCAAGAACTCCACTAAAAGACTAAAATTGGTGGTCTAACAGCCTGGAGGATCCCCTGGAAACATCTCCCCTAGACCTGCTGCTGGCCCTGACCAGAAACTAGTACTGCAGTCAACTTTTCAGACGGAAACAGACTGGACTCAGGGACACAGTGTGACCATATAGTATACGTACTTTATGGTTCTATACATTTGTGGGAGACTGTCCTACTGCTTTCCTTCTAGATGGGAGACAAGAAGGTGGAGAGGAGGGGACAGGTGTTCATTAAGAGGATGCTGGAAATATAGAGCGAAGAGAAGAAATGTACTGTCGCTGGATGAGGAGAGCAGATGGAGCTGCAAATAGGCAGGCATGCAATATTTATTTGGATTTTGTACTTTCACTTAATCATTAAAAAAAATTCTAGTAGCTGTTTTAAAAAAATAATTAAAAATAAAAAAGAATGAAAGAAACTAAATCAACAGAAGTCACATCACTAGCTGTATTTTACTAGTATTGTAATGAGTTTATACGTAAATTCCTATATTTATCTTGGAACATTGATATGTGGCAAGTATTTGCATCTCACTTTTTCTCATTAATATTTGGTTTGTTATTTATAATATTCCTTGCTGCTTGAATGTTTCTAAATTTTATACAGTCGAAATAAGTATCTTTGTATGGAAAACGTGGAGCTTTGATCCAATACTTGGGTTGAAGTTGCAACATTATTTTAATAATTTATTTAAAACAAAACAGCAGCATCTATTTCTAATACGAAGCAAGGAGATACAGGACCTGGATTTTTTATTCGAGACACTTAAGATGATGAACAGTGTTAGATTAGAGAAGGACAAAGACCATCCCAGGAAGAGAAGTACCAAGGCCAAGGAAGGTATGAGATTAGGTGCCATGATTATCAAATATGGAAGCAAACCCATGTAGACACATCACTGCTGTTCCCAGGTGGCTTCTCAGAACATCCAGTCAGGGCCCTTCTCCCCTCTTCTTCCCCATGGGTTGCCTCTTCTCTGGGTGAACCCCAGCACTCTGTCCATGGAATGCTCTGTGTCCTTTGGGTTCCAGCAATGAGCCTCAGAGTCTTAGGGTATACCCTGCTGCTCTCGGAGTCTAACCTTTCTACTGGGTGCCACCTTGTTTCCATCCTGGACCTGGAGTCTAATCCCGCTGATGCCATCTTGTCTCCATCCTGGGGGACCACCATGGGATCTGTACTGGCTGTGCCAAGCTTCTGCCAGAATTGCCACCAGCAACAACAAGACCACACCTGCCAGGCCCAGGCAGACAAAATTCTCCATCATATAACTCTGCAAGGTGTGGGCTGAAAGACATTGGGGTCACTGACAAGTAGGCAAGAGCCATCCCAACCCAGACTCCCGAATTAGGAGCTCCTTCTTCAACTTATTGGCTGGACTTTGTCTCCACCCAGCGCTTCCTCCTAGGCAGAGTTCCAGACGACTTACCTGTTTGTAAGCCTGCCTCTGTGGGTGAGGAGGTGATGTCACTGGGGCCTCCTGGGAATCAGAAGGAGCTGATTCAGTGCTGGGGCAGCCTTTTGTTTCCCTTCTCAGGCTGACCTCAGCTTCCTGAGCCCTCCCTGTGACCTTGATCTTCTCTTTAGCACAAATGCTCTTGCACCTAGCTCCCCTGGATCCCTTCTCCCACATCCTTCTCTTAGTGCACCTGGGACCCAAGGGTTCACTCCCCTCCTAATTCTCACAACCCATCAGCACAGGAGGCAGGGGAAAGATAGAAGATTCAGATCTTTCTTTAATATAACTGAGCTCCCATATCCGAAGCTAAGTCACCTGTGTCTCAGGAAGCAAGAAGATAGTGGTGTGCCATGAGTGTCTGCTCTGCCAACTTCAAAAAGCCACCACTCTTGCTCCCTGTTCAGGGCAAGAGGCAGAGACCTTGATCTCTGACTTGGCCATGGTCCATCATGTGTTCCCAGCCCTGAAATAGCTGACATCGCTCTGATAGAAGGGTAGGGCTGCCTCAGTTCTACCCCCACCTCATCACAGCCCCTCTGACTCCTGACTGAGTTTTTATATTCCCCAGTCCCTCCATTGAAATAAAAACCATTGATGCTGAACCTGGTTGCCTAGTGGTTATGGCTGCTAAACAAAAGGTCAGCTGTTCGGATCTACCAGGCTCTCCTTGGAAGCCCTATGGGACAGTTTCATTCTGTCCTATGTACTGTCAATCAGAACTGACTTGATGGCAATGGATGTTTTTGGTTCCACTGAAATACCAGTCTCTCAACTTGCTGAAAAGAAATAGGGAAGAAGCTGATGCCGGGACACAGCTTTTTCTAGTAATTCTGTCCAAATATATTTATATGTCCCCTACTACCACCTGAAACTTAGGATCTCCTGGGGGTATTGTACTGTCTGTTCTGCAATAAGGTCCATAGGAGTCTTTGGGGATGCCACCAGGTCCCTTGCTGGTCCAAGAAGCAGCTACACAGGAAGTTTGGCTGACTGAATCCTGGCATTCACAGGCCCATGGGAAAGTCACACTTTAGTAACTCAATATGTTCTCCATCACATAATACTATAAGGGTGAACTACCCCTGCCAAAGGGGAAACTTGTTGCTCAGGGTTCTGAGAGACCTCATGAAGTCATATTCCTTCCTGACATCACTACAGGGACAGGCTTGGTGGGGAGAGGATCCCAAAAACCCTGATAGAGAAGGAGGCTCTGGTGGAAATGAGAATCACTCCCACCCCTCTCTTGGATGTAAATTTCCAACTCATTCTCCTGCTTACGAGAGACTTCATTTCACCCTCTTTGCCTCTTGGTATTTGTACCTGGTTTTCTCTTTTTCTTCACACCCATGCACAAACACACACACCTATAGAAACATGCACACATCCACACACACACCTGTCAGATCTCTTCTGCTAGCCCCTCAGCTCTTGGTCTCCTCTGATAACAGAGCTATCTGGAAGCCCTCAAGAGCCTGGGGGCTGGGCTGTGTCTTCAGTCTCTGTCAGCTTGCAGTTCAGAAACAAGTTTGGGTTGGCAGCCAGAGTGACCTCAGAAGAAAGGCCTGGTAATCTATCACCCATTCAAAAGTCTATGGAGGTGAAGACCCAGGAGCCGTGGGTAAGGGCTGGAGGCATCAGTGCTCCTCAATATCAGAAACACAAAGAGTGAACTACTGGTTTCATCCCCTTCACTCCCACCTTCACAGTTCCTTCCCCATTTGTGGCCTGCATTTTAATCCTCACCTTGCATTTCATTATCTATTCATTCTATCATCTTTTTTTTTTTTTTTTTTTTAATATTTAGGACTACTTAATATGAGAAAAACCACACATACACACGACCACTCTAAATGAAGACGTTAAGTCAGGGCGTCTTTCTACTACAGGGCCTGGGGAATAGCTCTTAGCAGCTCATGGAAATCAGGGCACAGAGAGGGTTAGGAGTTGGACTAGTTTTTCTGTCTCCACCACAGTAGAACTCCTAGAAATCAGAACCACAGGGAGGGAAGAAAGATTGAGTTTGCTCTTCCCATCACACCTCACCTCGGCCCCTTCTCCTTCAGCCATTTCCTCAACACTGACCACCCTATAGACCTCAGTGAACCAAGTTTCCTGAAGACCTAAACCCCCTTTAATCCCATCTACCTCTCCAGGTCCGTGGTAGAAAACTACTTCTGCAAAGGAAAAGTAAGTTGAGCAGTTCAGCCCAGAACTGGGGAAATATGACTTCTCTAGACTAAGAGGTCTGTGTTACTCAACAGTCATGCAGTGTGTCCATGTGGGTGAGGAGGTAAAGGCTAGGGACAGACAGAAAGGAAGTGTTTGCCTTTCACAGACACATTTCATCTCTTACGGCACCTTCATCCCAGGACGACTTTACATTATTGTCAGGCATAATTACTAAAAGTATGTATTATTAAGAACATCCCCCGTTATGCTCAACGTGCCCTAATTGAGAAGAGGAGTTTTTAGTCTCTCCATTAGCTGCAGAGTGGAGCAAGTAGTAAGACCCTGGCCATTAGACGGCAGTGCAGAAGTGCATTAATCCTGACATCTGGATCTGCAAATGGTTGCTAGTTCATATCCATCATTTGTTCCTTGGAAACCCCAACCAGCGGTTGACTCAGTCTCTCTATGAGTTGGAATCTACTGAATGAGACAATATGTTGGAGCTTTTTTTTAGTTTGAGATCTGGCTGCCAGGCTGAATTTAGCCTCTTCAGGTTAACAAACCTGTGATTGTGGGTGAAAAACCTTAATTTAGTTTCATCATATTAACGTTTTTTAAAAAATGGAGGAAGATAGGGTAGATAGACAGGACCAGAGCAGTACTTTCTTCAGAACATTGCTGCGAGAATTAGTGCTTCAAACAGCGACTGGCACAGAGTTAGTTTTCAATTACTGTTAACTTTGTTATCACAGAATTTGTGTGATTTAGGAACATTTTTTGCCCAGAAGATGTCACTTCCTTATTCTTATTCTACTGGCCCACCTTCTAAGCCTACAACAGGGGCTGGGCTCCAGACCCAACTCATAGCACAGGGACAGCTAGTAACACAACTCCAGACTGAGGGCCCTGCTACTCAACAGCTGGGGAGTGGGGCCCCGTAGGTGGGAATCTAAAATCTCTGGAGGTTTCTGTGAATGGGCTGTGACAAGGATCAATATCGTATAAGGGGTTGATAATTGTCTGCCCCTGCCTGCCTGGCCCATCTCTCTTTCTGAATATGTATTTTGAGACTACATCTGTCCATCACTCAGTCACAGGCAAGAACCAAAGACTACTGAGCATATGGGGTGAGGGGAAGAAACCTGAGAAAGATACTCTCTGTGTCAGTCTGCTGAGGGCTGGTCATCCCTTCTGCACCTCCATCATGAGCTATCTGGACCTTTCCCCACCCCAGTCCCCTGTCTAGGGTAGGGATCCTCTGACCCAGGTCCTGTCATTACCTGGAAGACTCAAAGATCTGAGCCCAGGAAGTAGGGACCTAGGGCAAAAGACACAAGTAAGGAAGGTGGAAGAAGAGAAGGCATTTTGAGTGGAACCTCCCAGAATCAGTATGGAGAACCTATTGGAGACCCTGGGACCACATGCATTGAGACGGAGCCTTCTCACTGGACCTTGACTCCGGGACCGCATCTGGGTCTGAGCACGCACAAGTCAGTGCCATTCTCAGCTAGTAGGTTCCCCCAGGAAACTGTCTTTTCTAGTCTACAAGCCATCCCTGGACAGTGTAAATCTGTCCAGTGGGAAGGATGGACTACCCCACAGCACAACATATTGCCTGGAGTCTCAGTGATGCTGGCTCGGTTTAAGAGCGTATCTAACATGCCAGCCTGAGCAAAAAGATGTACATACCTCTGAAAGGAGTCCATCCTGCAACAATTCTCTGGGCAGAGGAACCAGAGGGATCTGGGAACTCACTCACCCACCCACCCAGCAGTGCTCAACACTGTCCGCCTGCCAATACTGGAACAGACAGCCGAGGTATTCCACTGTGTCCACATGAGACTCGGGTCTCCATGAACCTCAGTGGTATCTGAAGTCAGAAGTGATAGATGTGCTGAGGAAGCCAGACAGGTGTGAGAAGGGAGATTAGAAGAGGGCGGGGGTCTGTGGAGAGATGGGGCTGGAAACAAAAAAACAAAAACGTGAAGACAAACATGAGGAGACAGTCTGAGGGGGTGGGGCTCTGGGTGGCTCCTCACCTGTCACCACCAGCTCCAGGACCGCACTGCGCTGAGAATGGCCATTCCCTACAAAATAGAGGCAGTTATACCGCCCTGCAGTGCCTTTGTTCACTGAGCTGATGGAGAATCTGGCTTCTGGCTCAGTCCCAAGAGACTTTCTCACATCTGGATACGCCTGATCTCCATCCTTCTCCAGTCGGAATCTCTCAGCCCAAAGAGGACCCCGGCACACGAAGGTCACAGATGTCCCCCAGGGGATCTCCAAGCCTGGCTCAGCTGAGATGGAGGGTGTCGACAAGTACCCTGAGAAGGAGTCAGTGGAAACACCTCAGAGTTCATTCCTGAGGAAATCACCACTCCCCAAAATTGCCCCGTTTTTTTGCTGTACAATGCATTTACTTTATTTATTTGCTTACAGAGATGTGCAACCATCTCCACAATGCAAGCTTAGAACAATTCTATCATCCCCTAAAAACCCTCACACCCATTCCACATCCATTTTACTTCTCACCACTGAAGAACTAATTTCTCCACTTGACAATAAGGAGACTGATGATGGGTCACACCTTGGCCCTTGCTCAGTGTCATATGGGATGTAAACCACACCAGATCCAACACTTGTCTCTGCAGAGCCCAGCTCTGTCCTCACCCGTGACCACTTTCCAGGGGACAGAGAGGCAGGTGTGGGAGGCAAAGGATGGGGATGGTCAGGATGTTCATGGGCATTCTAAGAAGGGATGGAGAAGTCTGGGGTTGGTGGGAATGAGTCTGGGGTTGGTGCCAGTCTCTGCTAGGGCTGTATGAGTTGCAGTGGTGGGGTCTGCAAAGGTGTTGTCAGAACCCAAGGAAAGTTGCGGGTTGTATATCCAGCTCAGGCAAGGTTCCCAGTGAATACCCAGTAAAAGAGGGCTCACATCTGGATTTTCCTATGTATGTTCTACATCCATCTGAGTCTTTTCTACATTGTCTTGTTATTAAGCCTCTTAAAAAAACCTTGATTGTCTCAACTCAGCCGATAGAGGGTGGAGGAGAGAGTGGTTTGAAGCCTTGAACAAGAAATTTCCATCAAAATTCACGAAATCAGATGGGTAAGAGTCATCATGAGCCTTGGTCCCACAACCAGGCTTGGCAAAGTTTCTATTCACATGTCACTCAGTTTGTCAGTCAGTCACTCACTCATTTATTCACTCACTCATTTATCCATTCATTAGCTCATTCATTCTCTCACTCATTCACTTCTTCAACTAAATGTTAGTTCTTTGTCTCTAGCTATGGGTTTGCATATTTTTTGCAAGCACCACTAATTCCACAGTTATGAGATCGTCAGACATGATCCTAGCTCCCTTGGAAGACAGACACTGACCAGTAAGTGCCCAAATCTACTCTACAAATTGTGACAAGTGTCCTCAAGGATGAGTTCGGGATGGGGGGCCAGATGAAAGGAGCACTGATGCCTCTCTGAGGCTCTCTGAACAGAAACACAAAGGGTGAAGTATCCCAACTGAGCAGACGGGGGTAGACAAGAAGTCAATGTGTGAGAAAGTCCTGCTTTGGAGAGAGAAGAAAACCAAGGTGTCTCAAGGTAAGTGACCCAGACACATGGACGGCATATGTATCTGAGAAAACTGAGGTCAAATAAAAGAAAGTCTGATTCTGTTTGAAGATAAACCATTGAAACTGAGTTTTTTCTTCTTATTACGATTGAGTGAAAATGTACATTCCCATATAAATTTGCATTCCCACCTATGTCAGCTCCCACTGCTCTCCCTGCCCGGTGACAGCACACTCTTCCTCTCTGTTCTATATATGTCTTATCCTCCTAACAATCTCCTGCTCCCTCCTCTCCATCCTCCCCCCAGCCTCCAGTAAGAGGTCAGCAGGACGACACCCTACAGATGCATAGAACAATCAAGTGCACACACGATATGGTCACTCTGTGTCACTAAGTCCAATCCACTCCTGTCTAAAGAGTTGACCTCCATTATGATTTATGGACAGGGGCGGCATCAGGGCCAGGGTCCATGCTCCCAGGGAAACCCCGAGGCCCCTGGACCATCAATTGTGGTCCTTTTGAGACTGAAAAATTTTTAACTGAAAAATAAATAAAATTCAAAAGTATGTATAAAGTAAGTAAAAAATAAAAAATAAATGAAATTTAAAACAAATAGTGAAAAATAAAAATAAGCAAAATCGTTTTTAATAAAATAATTTTATATAAATTAAAAGGATCATAATTGTGTTTTTAAAATGCTGATAGTCATTGTTTTGGTGTGGAGGAAGGAGTGATATAGAAGCAATCATGGGTAGATAGTGCAGGCAGAACCCATGGTGGGGGTAGGGAGATAGGGGTGGCTGAGACGCCGTTGGGGAAAGAGCATGAAAGAGAACTTGAGAAAAATACAGGAGGTAAAACCATCATGCTTTGGTAATATGTAATGTGGGTGGAGGGTGAAGATGGGATCTACAATGCATTCTCAGATTCTGTCCTTTGGGACTGTAATGTTCCAAGTCAAGATGATGTAGGAAGAGGTTTGGGCTTGTATGGAGAGAGTTCATGGCCAGCTTTGGGTATGTTGAATATGAGCTGTTCTTGATGCATTAAATGGTGCTATGAAGAAGATGTAGTCTCTGGCTAGTGTAAATGGTTTAGCACTTGGACACTAACTGAAAAGTTAGTGGTTTGAGTCCACCCAGAGGCACCTCAGAAGAAAGCCCTGGTCATCTACTTTCAAAAACTCAGCCACTGAAAACCCTGTTATTGTTGTTGTTGTTGTTAGGTGCCGTTAGGTTGGTTCCTATTTATAGCAACCCTTTGCACAATGAAACAAAACACTGCCCAGTCTTGCGCCATGTACAAAATCATCTTTAAGCTAAAGCCCATCATGGCAGCCACTGTATCGATTCATCTCATGGACAGTCTTCCTCTTTTTCACTGATCCTCTATTCTACCAAGCATGATGTCCTTCTCTAGGGACCGATCCTTCCTGACAATATGTTCAAAGTATATAAGACGCAGTCTTGCAATCTTTGCTTCCAAGGAGTGCTCCGGTTCTACTTCTACCAGAGCAGATCTGTTTGTTCTTTTGACAGTCCGTGCAAATCCAAATTGAAACTGAATAAAATTAGAACAAGTCAATGAGAAGCCAAAGTATGACTTTGAGTATATCCAATCTGAGTTTAGAAACTGTCTCAACAACAGATTTGTGTGTTGACTACTAGTGACCGAAGAGCAGATGAATCATGGAATGACATCAAAGACGTCATCTGTGAAGAGAGTTAAGAGGTCATTAAAAAGACAGGAAAGAAAGAAAAGACCAAACTGGATGTCAGAAGAGACTCTGAAACTTGCTGTCAAACATCAAGCTGCTCAAACAAAATGAAGGAATGACAAAGTAAAAAAACTAAAAAGGAAAGTTCAGAGGACAGCTAGAAAAGACAAAATAAAGTATTATAATGGCATGTGCAAAGATCTGGAAATGGAAAATTATAAGGGAAGAACATGCTCCACATTTCTCAAGCTGAAAGAACTGAAGAAAAAATTCAAGCCTCAAGTTGCAATAGAGAAGGATTCTACAGGAAAGCTATTAAACGACACAAGGAGCATCAAAAGGAGATGGAAGGAATACACAGTCATTATATCAGAAAGAAGTGATCAATGTTCAGCCATTTCAAGAGGTTTGAAGAGGCAGCACGTGATCAGGAACTGATGATAGTGAAGGAAGAAGTTGAAACGACGTTGAAGGCACTGGCAAAAAATAAGGCTACAGGAATTAACGGAATATCAATGGAGATATTTCAACAAACAGATGCAGTGCTGGAAGTGCTCACTCGTCTATGCCAAGAAATTGGGAGAACAGCTACCTGGCCAATTGACCTCAAGAGATCCAGATTTATGCTCATTCCAAGGAAAGGTGACCCAACCGAAAGTGGAAATTACTGAACAATATCATTAATATCACACACAAGTAAAATTTTGCTCAAGATCATTCAAAAGCAACTGCAACAGTATATTGACAAGGAACTGCCAGAAATTCAAGCTGGATTCAGAAGAGGACATGGAACCCAGGATACCATTGTTGATGTCAGATGGACCTTGATTGAAAGCAGAGAATATCAGAAAGACGTTTACCTGTGTTTTATCGACTATGCAAATGCATTTGACTGACCCACATTCCTTTGGAAAGAGACCAGTGTGGCTGGTGTAATAAAAAAAAGACATTGAAAATTAGAGTATACAAAATGACAAGATAAAAAAAAGCTTACAGGTTATTTACAGCATCATTGAGCCATTAGTTATGTCAAACTCTCAACTGGCTGTTTTGGAAAGGAGAAAACATGCTGTGAAGTAATATGGTCACAATATATTTAAGGGTCTCCCACCAGTCCCCTTCACCCAATAGGTGCCCTTGGAGTGGAGAGCAGGCTAGGAAGTTTAAAGACATAACTCACCATTTTGTGCTTGTGTTGCTGGTCCCAGACAGAGCACTGGAAGAGAAGCCCTGGTGAGAAAAACACCCATATCCCTATATCCTAACAGGGCTGCTACCAAGGGGTGACTTTGATGTGAGAAGAGAGGATTTGTCCTGGTCATTGTTAGTTGTTGTCCATTTGATTGAGACTCATGGTGACTCGATGTGTGCAGAATGTAACTATTCTGCAAGGTTTTTAAGGCTGTGACCTTTGCAAAGCAGGTCAAGAGACTTATCTTCCAAGTCGATTCTGGTGGTTTCGAGCCTCCAACCTTTCAGTCAGCAGTGAAACACAAATCATTTCCATCACCCAGGGACCTAAGAGGGAATTTAGCCTCCCATAATTTCTGAACCATCCTTTTCCAACACTAACCTGACTATATATATAATCCTTTTTACTCTGAAATCGTTTCATGACAAATCCCCAGGCCCACTACTCCAAATATATTAGTCCATCCCTTTTTAAGTCTGAACTCATCCCCACTCCTTGGCGCTGGATTCTGAGACCAAGACTTCCCTGGTAAGACTCAGACCTGTATGACAGCTGAGTGCACAGACCCTGGAGGGGATGATTTTCCTTCACCAGGTCCCAGCATCTCCCAGGTAGAGTCAGGGCTCAGCAGAGAACTGGACTCCCAACGTGGACTCTGGACTCTATCACCCCCCTGTTCTCTAAGTTTCATATGTCATTCCCAGACTCACTGAGACCCAGGAAGGTGGTAGGCGTAGGAAACATCACACAGTCCCCAAAACCTGTCTTGTTCTGGAGCCGATGGAGGCCAGAGGGAACCCTGCAGGCAGCACAGGGAATGGGATATATTGGCTGAGCCCTGCTCAAGATTTCTACAGCAACCGCCTCCCCCAGAGGGGAAGAATTTTTTTTTACCTCCCACTGTTTTCCCCCACTTCCTCCAAAGCTGAGGGAGTAAGGGCTGTGGAGCAACCTGACTACTGGAAAATGCCTTATACACAAATGATTGAATGTGGCTGAGCTTATCTCTAGAGTAACTCCCCTGCATGTTAGCTGAAATCTGTGGAGCCAAGCTGAACCCAGATTATTAAACTCACCTAGACATAAGTCCCAGTCTCAGAAGCTAATGACTGTCTCTTCTTGGGCAAGACATCACTCCACTTTAAGTCTTTATTGCCTCATTTTAAAAATGGGAACCAATCCTCTTCCTGGTATTGCTGCTAGTTGCTATCGAGTTGATCCTGACTCACGGTAACCCTTGTATGCAGAGTAGGACTGTTCTCCATATAGTTTTCAAGTCTGTGAGCTTTTGGAAGTAGATAGTTTGCCCAACCTGTTTCCCAAGATGCCTTTGGGTGAGTTTAAACCTCCAACCACTTACCTAATAGTGGAACACTTAAAGTTTGTGCCACCTAGGGACGTATTTAAGCACATCAGAAACGTCTGAATGGTGGAAACAATAGAAATGTCCATCAACAGATGAATGAATAAATCAAATGTGGCACGTACACACAATACAGAATTACCCAGACAAAAAGAGAAAGGAAAATGAAGTCCTGATGCACAGCACGACATAGAGGAACTTTAAAGACAACTGACAAATGTCAGTTGCGAAAGGACAAATACTCTATGATCTCACTTGTGTGAAATAGGCAAATGCATAAAAACCAGAAATTACAAGCATTTACCAGAAGGGAGAAGGAAGGGAAAATAGAGAGTTTTTGCTTAGAGGGCATTGAATTTATGTTAATGATGATGGAGTAACACAGAAAAGGATAGTGACAATAGGGGCACAATATGAAGAACGTAATAAAGTGTCACTGAGTTTTACATGTAGAGATTTTTGAACTGGCCCATGTTTTGATGTGTATATTTTCAGCAAAAGAAAAACATCAGTGGAAGGTGAGCTCCCCAGAGTCAAACTGACCTCTGAACCTAGCTCTCAGCTTGAGGACAATGAATCCAATGTTATTTTTGTAGCCTTCTAGGTTGTAGGGGACAAAGGATAAAACCCAGAGGTAGTCCCAGTTAATGAGTCAAGAGGGATGCTTTATTTATTAATTAATGGGGGTTTTAAAGTGTGAAGGTGTAAGAGGTTGGGTTCTGATTGGACAGGCTGGAATTGCGGGGGAAAACACTAGGAAATGGCAGGAAAGCCTTTGATACCAGTAGACTGAGCAGGATTCTTCATGTCACTACTAAGTAATGTGGTCTTCATCTTATCATCTATAAGCCAAAAAGAGAAAAAAAAAACAAACCCTAAAGGACAAAGTGGAACCACCCCATAGAGTTTTCAGGGAGCACCTGGTAGATTCAAACGGTCAGTCCTTTGGTTAGCAGCCACAGCTCCTAGCCACTATACCACCAGAGTTTTCTTGTCCTCATCTATAAAAGGAAAGAATCAATCCCAGTGAGGTGAGGTATATAACATACATGGCATTACAGATGCCCAAATAATACTGATTCCTGTTCCCTGCATGCAAACTCTGGATTTAGCAACCATCTCTGGATTTTTCCCTTTCTGTTTTCTACATTGATGTGAACTTCATTACTTTGTGTTCTTATTAAAACTGTTAGAAACATCATTGTCTCTCAACTGCGGTAGAGCACTAAGAGAGATTTTGAGGCATTGATATAGAAAGATTGTGTCAAAGTTAGGGAGACTGAATACCTGATACCCAAATGAAACTGGTAGATATTACATTTATCCATTCTCTCTTTTATTCATTATCGATTCATATATTTTTTCAATATGTTTCTAAATGTCTTCCATACTGGACTATGAGTCAAACATGTACGATCCCTGTACTCGGGAAGCTTAAGGTCTAGAAAGGGGGGTAAATAATTGCACCAAAATGCTGTTACAAGCTGTGACAAGTGATCTTTTAGGTAAGTCCAGGAAACTACCAGTGCTGAGGACAGGCAGAGCTGATCTCACTAGGGAAATCCAGAGGGAAATCTACCTGGGGAAGAGGCTCCTGAGCTGAGATCTGAGAGACAAAAATGACTTTTTCTCAGATACAAAGGGGAAGGTGGGGTGTTCAAAGTGGAGAAATTAATATGTAAGATGGTTGTGAGCTCAGCAGGAATGTGGTGTGTCTGAGAAACTGAAAGGAAATCAGAGTGGCTGGAGATAAGAGCTCAGGACAGAGAAGGGTAGTATGTCTAGAGGGACAAAAGGGTCAGACAAGATTCTTGATAATAAATAGTGTAGCGTAGGCTAAGGTAGGGTGCGGTGTGGTGCATGGTGTAGTATATGATATGATATGAAAGTAAACTTTTGAAAGATTTCAGGTTAAAAATTACAATCATCTGTGTGTTATAGATCTGACTACAGAGTAGGGACAGAATCGACAAAGACAAGAAGAGTGTGAGCACTCAGTGCAGAGCCTCAGTAGCTTCAGCTGAAGTGAGAAATGGTATGATGGCTATAGCAAAAGCAGCCAACCTGTATAAGAAGTAAACTTAAGAATGGTGGTTATGAACCAAGATTATGGGTAAAGAGGAACTCTGCATCCCTAAATTGCATCCTGAAGATGCCACACAATCTCTGGCCAAACATTCCAGAGACCGTATTTCCATGTGGAAGAGAAATAAATGGCCAATGTGGTCTCAGTGCATACAGACAATATGAAGCCCACAAGATTTTGATAGTTAAGATTGTGTGACAACTTGTCTGGGCCATGATTCTCAGTGTTTTGACAGTTGTATAATGTTGTGATCACTTCCTTGTTAATATTTGACATGTGATCAACACTGTGATGAGACTTTCTGTGGGCAGCCAATCAGGTGAAAGGGAGTGTCCTTGGGCAAGTGACTGCATTACATAGGAGGCTTGACAATTAAGTCCAAAAACTTAGTTGTTCCAAGTGCTACATACCTCATTGCTGAATATCACTGCAGTCACTTTCCGAGTACTCTTCTTGAGAAGCTATGCACCAATTTCAGTGCTTGGTCCACCCTTCAAAGCAATTTTGGAACACTTTCTAGAATGGCTATTGCACACGGTGGCAAGGTGGCAAGTTTGCAAACTTAATTGTATAGTTGTCTGTAAGGGAGTTTTTAGCCAATAAACAAACAACTGTACGGGAACACCCTACCTACTTGCCAGATCTGGCCCCCAGTGAATTTTTTCTTAAGATAAAGGACATATTAAAAGGAAGACATTCTGATGACATTCAGGACATCAAGGGTATTATGACAACAGCTCTGATGGCCATTCCAGAAAAAGAATTCCAAAACTGCTTTGAGGGTGGACTAGGAGCTGGCATCAGTGCATAGCTTCCCAAGGGGAGTACTTCAAAGGTGATATTTAGCAATGAGGTATGTAGCACGTTTTCTAGGATGAGTTCACCAACTTAAGTGCCAGACCTCATACAGAGGCAGAAATTTCCACAAGACTCAGGGACTTTTTGCCCTCATGGGATCCTGCATCTGGCTCCTGTTCATCTAACCTACAATTCTTGGAGCTTGAGCTAGCAGCTTAGCTACAGTCTTGCTTTCCAGTCTTGGAATTCATCAGTCTTCACAGTCTGTGAGCAAGAGCCCTGTTCTGTTTCTAACCTGCTGATCTTGTGGCTACATCAATCAGGAGAAACCTCTATTGTGACCCATGGATGAGGGACATTCTTGTTAGTAAAACCTCATGAACTGTTTCCTTCTTATAAATCTATGCATCTATATTTATATCTATCTTATTGATGGCAGTAGTTTGATTTGGTTGGTATCTATGCTTTACTGGTTTTGTTTCCCTACAGAATCCACCCTAAGATACTTTCTTTTGTAGAACATATGCAGTGTGCCAGTATCTGTTCATGATGGACTGCATGCCTTTAATTTCCTCCACTTTACAGAAAAGGTTGCAGACTTTAGTGAGGAGACGGGGTCTTGCTCAAAGTAACTCAGTTGCTATGTAGCAAAGTCTGTCTAGATTCTAAATCAGTCTCTTTGCAAAACTCAGCCCTTTCCTCTTTCTACAACTGCTTTCCAAGGAAACAGGAAAGTGGAAGAAAACAGTAAAGATTGGAAGAGTCAAGTTCATTAGTCAGGGTTTTGGAGTACAAGATGTAAGAAAATGGGTCTGGTAATTCAGTGCAATGGATTGCTTGTGTATGGTCTTTCTCACCATGGTCTTGTAATTCTCACCCAATCACTTGGGTAGGACTGTGGAAATAAGGTAATTGTGGCCCATCAAGGGGATTGATCAGTTTTGCCATTCTGCTAGGCTTAAAAGAGAGCCAGTTCCAGGAGACAGAGGATCCCACCATCAGCAAGGAAATAAAGCCAAGAGTAGAGTATGTCTTTTAGACTAGGGTACCTGCACTGAACAGATCCTAGAACCAGGATACTGAGAGAGAGAAAGCTGCAACGCTAAAGATGGCAAGAAGTGGTGTCAGAGAAACAGCAGCAGGAGAGACCAGCAAGGACTAATGGAGTGGGCTGCCTGGCCCACAGAGCAAGAAAGTTGAGTACCTTCAGGCAGGAGGCTTGCTGGCAGAGTGATGTGCCTCCAGGCACTATGGCAGGGCTACAAGGGCTTCGCAGCACTTGTCTGAGCAGGGCAGAGATGGAGGGCCAGGAAGAGGCCTGCCCACAAGCTTGGCTAGGAAGAGCCTATCCTGATGGAAGAACTGTATCCTGTTATCCCCATTTCCCCCAAAATCCTATAATCATGAGTACTGTAAGTCCGACACGGTCATTGAAACAACTTACCTCACCCAGCAGAGAAGTAGAGAGTGCTGCAGGAGGGATAGTGCTAGAATTGGTAAAGATGGTGATGAAAAGAGGCATGCCTAATCTTTGTCCTGTGAGAATCTGCCTTGGATTGTTGATCTTGATTCTCCCTTCCCTTTGTGAAATTAGAGGAGGTGAGATGCCACCCCCATACCAGTGTTACAGGTAGGAGTAGAATGAACCGGTATGAGACTATGGTGGCAGACACTAGGAAGTGGTAGCAGAGACCTCAATGCCAATAGGCCTGAGCTAGAATCTTCACTTTGCTGCCAAGTTATGTGGTCTTGACATAAACTTTGGGCAGAAGACATTTTATAGTATCATTGTCATCTATAAGAATAGATAATCAATCCCATCTATAAGTCTTTTTAGCAATCAGTGAGTTAAGGTTTATAACACATCCAGCGTTACAGATGGCCAGATGATACTGATTCCTATTGTCTGAATGCTAGCTCTAGGTTAAGCATGCATCCCTGGATTTTTTCTTCTCTATTTTTTGCACTGATGTCAACTTTATTTTCTTTTTGTTCTTATTAAAGCTTCTGGAACTATCATCCTCTCTCAACCGTGTTAGGGCATCAGAGTAGTTTCAGAGCTTTGGTACAAAAAGGTTGTATCAAAATTAGACAAACTGGACTGCAGGAGAAAGAGGCGGGCACTGACACCTTAATGAAGCTGGTCTATATTACACCTATCCATTCTCTCTTTTCTCATTTGGTTACACATCTGCTCAGTTATCATTTCTAAACATTTCTAACTACTTTCCATCCTGCAAGATGAGTGTAACAGGCATGATCTCCGTGCTCAAAGAGCTGAAGGTCTAGGAAACAGAAATGAAAATTGCACAGGTCTAGGAAAGAGAACCAAAAATTGCATAGAAACACTCTTACAAGCTGTGCTAAATGCTATCAAGTCCAGGAAAATATGAGTGTTCAGGACAGGGAGAGAAGACTCTCCCATGAGAGTCCTCCCAATGTGTCCTCCCAAAATATCTGTCAACTTGGCTGGGCCGTGATTTCCAGTATTGTGTGACTGTCTACCATTTTTTCATCTGATGTGATTTTCCTACGTGTTATAAATCCTACGTCTATAACGTTAATGAGGTCAGGTTAGTGGACGTTATGTTAATGAGACAGAACCGAATTTATAAGATTAACTTGTATTTTAAATCAATCTCTTTAGAGATATAGAAGACAGAAGTGAGCACAGAGACACAGGGAACTTCCACACCAATAAGAAAGCAGAACCAGCAGGGGGCCACATCCTTTGGGCCTAAGGTCCCTAGCTGAGAAGCTCCTAGAACAAGGGAAGACTGATGACAAGGACCTGACCCCAGAGCTAAGGGAAGAAGAGAGCCTTCTCCTGGAGCTGGCACTGCGAATTTGAACTTCTAGCCTCTTAAAGAGTGGGAGAATAAACTTCTGTTTGTTAAAGCTACTCATTTATGGTATTTTTGTTACAACAGCACTAGATAACACACACGGGGTGATTATGAGAAATGTGAGCAAAGGTGGGGGCAGTTTAGGGGTAAAATCAACAGATTCTGTGATAGATTAAGTATGAGGGAAGAAGAAAGGGGATCAAGAATGAATATTGTGCCTCTAGCCCTGGAACATATGTCACTCTCTGAGAAATGAAGGGAGGGTGGTAAAGGAAGACCAGGTACATGTGGGTGGGAATCAAGGATCTGATTTTGGGTGGATAGAATTAGATGGGACTAAGAATCTACTGGAGCCCCAGTGGTGTAGTAGTTAAAATCTACAGCTGCTAACCAAAAAGTTGGCAGTTAAATCTACCAGCTACTCCTTAAAACCTCTATGGGGCAGTTCTACTGAGACCTACAGGGTCACTGTGAGTCCAAATTGACTCAACGGCAAGGGACTTTTTTCTCTAAACAGTGAATCAATTATTAACATTGTGTAGGTATTTGGAGCTAGTCAGAGAAGACTGAAGAAGGACATTCATCTGATATAATCTGGATCCTCCAAGAACAGATGTTGCTTCCATCCAGAACAACTGTTGGGGTGCAGGGGAATTAGAAACTTGTAGAAATGACTCACTCTCCTGTGCCTGGATCACCAATTCCAGGAAGAACACTGGAAGAGAGAAGCCCTAGTGAGAAAAATATCCACAGTGTGATTTTCTTATAGTTGGGGGGAATCAAGCATTAGTTTGATAAGGGAAAAGATGTAGCCACCCATATCCTCAAACTCATGTCTAATAACTTTGTGCTGTCTTCTCTGTCCTTATGCCATAGGTAGAAGAGTAGAGCCCTGCAGGTCAGCCTGTACACAGAAGGCATTCACAAGAGTCATGTCATGGAGCTCATCATCAACAGACGTACAGGAAAAAAATCTGTCCCCAGGTCCGTCTCAGCTTTCCCAAACTGGGCTGTGGTTTCCACAGGTGGTTATAGCAAAATGTTTTGTAACCAGGCCAATCTTTTGTCTAGACCAAACCTTCATATTATTAACTCAGAAAGCGATACATAGATAACAGATAGATTGAAAGATAGATAGGATAAAATATAGGCTAGGAGGAAATTTAACATCTTGGATTCTGGTTCTAACAAGCTGAGTGTTCTCAGGCGATGCATTTCTGCTCACAAACTTCTAGATTGCCCACATTGAAAAAGGGGACCATAAAATTCTTCCAGCATTTATCCAACATTTTCCATTTACTGGATTATACTTTTTTTAATGAAAGTATTATAAAATCCTGATGAGATAAGGTCTATTTGTTAAAGCCTAAAGAAGTTAAATAGTACTACATGAAAGAGATCCAAGATATAGTCATAGGTAAGTCTAGGTGTGTGCCTGTGTAGATTGGGTTGGCAGAATAAAGGAGATGTCTTTATTTTGTCTGTAATTGATTTGATCTTACTTGTCAGCTGTCCCCAGTTAATAACAGGGGACTCTCTCTTTCACACTCACACACATCCTGATTTCCTAGAATTTAAAATCAACACTCTCCAATAACTTTACACACTCTCTTTAAGACTAATTTTGTCTCGTCTCCTCCTCCCGCCGATGCCCTGTCACAAGATTGTGTTGACTGTAAAGGTAGCTGGTAAGCGAATGTGGTTATTGGTTTGCAGAGGGGATGAATGGCCTTGCAGCTTCTGTTGGCCCTTTGTCCTGAGCTGGCTGTGTCTCACTGGGCTTGTTCTCACCAGCTTTGCTGGAGGCCGCTTTTTTTTAATTATAAAATTTTATTTTTTCATTGCATTTTAAGTGAAAGTTTACAATTATAGTCAGTTTCTCAAACAAAAAATTTCCCTTTGCTATGTGACCCTAGCTATTCTCCTTGCACCTTGACAGCACACTCCTCCCCTCCAACCTGTATTTCCCATTCCATTTAACCAGCTCCTTTACCCCAGTCATCTCCTCGCATCTCAAAACAGTCTCCCGTATCCGCCCAAGCCAAGAAGCACACTCTTCACCGTTATCATTATATGTCTTATAGTCCAGTCCTTTCTTTTTCTGAAGAGTTGGCTTCCAGAACGTTTTCATTTCTGGGTTAACAGAAAGCCTGAGGGGCGTGTCTTCTGGGGACCCTCTAGTCCATCAGACCATCAAGTCTGGTCTTTTTACTGGAGCCTGAGCCTGCATCCCACATTTCTGCTGCTCCCCCAGACCCCTTTTGAGTTCCCTATAAGGGCGTTTTTGGATGGTGGCTGAGCACCATCTACAGAAGTAGTATGTTGGTTTAGTCTCTGGCGTATGTGGCCCTTTTGGTTGGGGGTAACTCTTGATGTCTGTACCTAATGACCATGTGGCGCAGCCTCTCTCAGCTCCCTTAGGATTCAGAGACTCTCCTTGCAGAACCAAAGGGTTCTGTGGATGCTGTTGAGAGTTGTTTCCTGCCCCCCTTGTGGTCACATAGAATCTCTCCTCTCTGCTATGATGGTTACCATGAGAGAGATTTGTTGGCTTTTACCCTGGACGCACTCCTGGGGATGGAGCAGGGTGTCAGGAGGATCTCTGCCTAGCCATGCTGCACTACCGTGTGTGATTACATAGGGCTGATCCTCCAGGTAGTGCTCTGAGACTGAGGAGCACAAGAAAACATACTATCCAGAGAGGAAAGTTTACAGATGGTTTCCCTTAAATTTTGTCTCCTGCTTTTGGCACATTAAAGAGCCCTGTTAGTGCAGTGGTTAAGTGCTCAGCTACTAGATGAAGGGTCAGCAGTCAGAACCCGCTAGACACTCAGTAGGAGAAAGATGTGGCAATCTGCTGCTGTAAAGATCACTGCCTTGGAAACCTAGTTGGGGCAGTTCTACTCTGTCACATGGCATTGCCATGGGTTAGAATTGACTCAATGACAGTGGTTTGATTTTTGGGTTTGGAGCATATTGGCAGGTCAATCAGCTCTTCTTCTCCTGGTCCCTGGTATCTGCTTTTCTGTTTTTTCCTTTGGGTCCCCTTTTTGTTCCCACCAGTCTCACAAGACAGAACAGTTGTTGTGTGATTCTTTTTCATTTCCCTCCCACCACTCCAGCCTTGCTGTTTGGTTCACTAGCAGAAATGGAGTCACCTTTTCACTGGGCAGACACCATGACCTATCCAGCTGATGCTCTTGAGGAAGGCCAAATAAGTCACAAAACTTCCTCTATGAACAGCAAAGAGTCCAGTTACCTGCTCTCTTCTCTGGGTGCTATTCAAGTAAATAAGATTTAAGGGGCAATGTGCAAGTCTAATAGCTGAAAACTAACTCTGTGTGTGTGTGAGAGAGAGAGAAAGACAGAGAGTGTACTGCGGTTGAAACAGAGAAATCGAGTACAAAATTTAACAGACAAAACAAAGATAAAGACTACAGGATTGGGCAGCAGATCTCTGGGGGAAATTAAACTTCAGTACAAATAGAAAATGAAAACTCAGTACAAACTAAACTTACATAGAAAAGCTGTACTCTCATCCTCTGCACCAGGCGAAAAACACTCCAGCCCAATGGGAGTAAACATTTTCTGTGTTCAAACAGAGTCTGGCACCCTTATATGGCCTAAAGACCATACATGGAGTAGTTGATGGACACATCCTGTTGCATTTCCTCACTTTCTGCAAGTAAACATAGGACATGCTGCATCTAGTTTGAATGAGGATAGAATGTGTTAATATTTGTCTAGAACCAAATAGCAACTTCCCTATAGGAAGTACTATCTACGTTTTTGTTGAAGCCTTGATAGAGCGCAATAAGGTATTTGGCTGCTAACTAAAAGGTCGGCAATTCAAATCCAATAGTTGCGCCTCAGAAACCTATGGCAGTTTTTGTTTGTAGGAGCCCTGGTGGCACAGTGGCTCAGCACTTGGCTGCTAACTGAAAGTTTAACAGTTTGAACCCACTAGCTTCTATGCAGGAAAAAGATAGGGCAGTATGCTCTGTAAAGATTACAGCCTTGGAAACCCAGTGGGGAAGTTCTGTTCTGTGAGTCAGAATCAGCAATGACTGGTTTAGTTGTTTTTTTCCTTGGTTTATGTTTTTAACTTTTAAAATAACTCTTTTCCTAATATATAACACTTTTTTTTTAAGTGCTGGACCTGTAACACATGTTCAGATTTTTGTTTCTTTGGTTGGTTTGGGTTTGGGTTTTTTAACATACACACCAAAAGTTAAGCCACCTAAGAGGATCTCAAAAAAAAAAAAAAAAAACCCAACCCACTGACATCGAGTCAATTCTGACTCAGCAACTCTATAGACAGAGTAGAATTGGCTCATCAGGTTTCCAAGGAGTGCCTGGCAGACTTGAACTGCCAGCCTTTTGGTTAACAGCTATTGCACTGAACCCACTGTGCCACCAGGGTTTCCAAAAGGGTCTCATCCCCTAGTAGTTGGCAGAGTCATTTTCAGTTTTACTTTGAGTATCTAAAAGACAGAGGGAAGACGACGTGATGACAGAAACTGAGATCATTGAAGCTTATTGGAAAGCACAGCATCTGTTTTTAAAACTGGAGGGTGTTAGCTATGTGAGAAGGACAAAACGAAGAGCAAGACCAGTGTCCTAGAGCCAGGTGGACAACTGTGTACTTGGAGGCTAGTATGGAACTCAGTGTGGATGGGCCTGGGGAACAGAGATATGGGAGACCTGTCTCTTGCTGAGTGGAGCTAAAGACTTTACAATGGTCCACAGGGACCTTTCCTTGGGAGATTTTGGTCTTTTCTCCTTGTCTAACCCGGTGACCGTTACAGTTGTGTGTCACCTTGGCTAGGCAATGATTCAGTCTGCTGCCTTACCCACAGATTTGAGGCTTGCCAGCCCCCAACGTTGTGTAGCCATAACCTTGAAGTAACTCTCTCTTTATGTATGTATATACACTTCACTGGTTTTGCCCTTCTACAGAACCCAAATTAAGACAATTCCACTGTAGCCTGTGGCAGCCTTTCTGCTCCACACATGTTGCTCACACTCCAGCCAAGCTGTGACTTCTCATGTGTCCAGCAATCTTTCTCTCCTGCTTGTCCTTGGGCCTCAGAGCCAGCTCAGGACCCACATCTTCCCTCATCACCCTGTCCTGTTTTACCCTCCTTGTCTTGAACCATTTCCCTAGACTGTGAGAGACTAGGACCAAGGTCTTTGTCATAGATTGAATTGTATCCCCCAATTCTTCGTTTTGTCCAACTTGGCTAGGCTGTGATTCCCAGTGTTATATGATTGTCACTTGATGTGATTTTATGTGTTATCAATCCTGTCTCTAAGATGTTAATGACATGGAATTAGTGACAGTTATGTTAATGAAGCAGGACTCAGTCCACAAGATTAGATTGCGTCTGAAGTCAATCTCTTTTGAGATATAAATGACAGAAGTAATCAGAGAGACATCAGGACCTCATACCACCAAGAAAGCAGCACTGGGAGCAGAGTGTATCCTTTGGACCTGTGGTTCCTGTGAGAAGAAGCTCCTAGACCAAGGGACGATTGATGATAAGTACCTTGCCCCAGAGCTGACAGAGAAAGAAAGCCTTCCCCTGGAGCTGCTGCCCTGAATTTGGACTCCTGGCTTCCTAGACTGTGTGAGAGTAAGTTTCTCTTTGTTAAAACCATCCACCTCTGATATTTCTGTTTTAGCAGCACTAGACAACTGAGATAGCCATGTCACTTTCATCCCTGTACTCTCCATGCTGACCATAAGCCTGACCAGAGGGATACCTTGGGAATGTTGACCAACCTCCTGACTGAGAGGTCGCATGTACACAGGTGTGTGTAAAAGGGGGTTGAGGCAGAGTACACTCGATGATGAGCCAGCCGAGCATGTGAAAAATTTAGTGGGTGTGGGAAATGTGGAGGCCACTGGGAACCCAGGGGAGGGACAGCCTGACTATCTAACGAAAGACAGGGTAGGATGAGGCATGAGCAACTTTACTGGTCAAATCAAGGAGGCTTGAGAGCCAGGCCAACTTCCTGGGCTGATGTGGTCAGCAAAGGGTGTCTTGGGAGTCTGGAGCAGAAACCTTGAGCTTGTTGTTGTTAGTTGCTGTCAAGTTAATCTTGATTCATGGTGACGCCATGTGTGTGCAAAGTAGAATTGCTCTATCGAGTTTTTGAAGCTGTGAGTTTTTGGAAATACATCACCAGACTTGTCTTCCAAGGCACTTCTGGGTGAGTTCAAACTTCCACGTGTGCATGCATGTGAGTGTATGTGTATGGACATATACATACGTGTAACTGAGTGACTGTGTGCATGTGTGTATGTGTTTCTCTCTTTCTCTGTTTCTCCCTGTATGTAAGAGTTGGTGGACTGTCATTAGGTGGTGCCAAGTCCTGTCTTCACACAGCAACCTACCCCCTCAGATCCCTCCCTCATTCATTCCTAACATACACACTCAGTCTGAAAACAATGATGCTTCCTTTTTCAGACTTATTTCTCTCACTAAGTTTTGAATGAATGTGCAGACAGAAACTAGGACCCAGTAAACTGTCCACTCCAGCTGCAAGGACAGGACTGCTGTAGGTTAGGCCTCTGGAAATGTTTATTGGTGTGCAAATTAAAGCATGATCTAAGGAACTGGGCCTCAGTTATCAGCTGCATGAGTATAATACAGTCTCATGACCAGCAGCTGAGCTCTGGGAAGATCTACACAGTCAGTGAGTAAGTAAAATGCAGTCTCTGGTGGTGGTCAGGAATTCACAAGACAGGGACATCTAGAAGCAGCTGGGTGACTGCAACATAGTTTATAAGATCAGCTTGGTGACTGTGGCTGGGTCTGTGGAATCAGCCGGGCGAATAGAGTGAGATCTCTGGAAACAACTTGGTGACTGTAGCTATGTCTCTGGTTGCTGTAGATCGGTCTCTGGAAATAGCTGGGAAGTTGTAATAGGGTCTCTGGAAGAAGCTGAATGTTTGTAGCAGAGTCTGTAGCAACACTTGAGTGGATCTCTAGAAACAGCTGGGCAGCTGTGGCTGGATCTCTAGAAACACTGGTGTGACTAGCTGGGTATCTGAAAACAGCTGCAACACAATGTCTCTGTGTGGCTAGTCAGTTACGGAAGAGATCGCCTGATTACCAGACCGCTCATATGTTACCTTCAGACCCCAGCTCTTGTCTCCTGACTGGCTACACTCCAGGGTAGAGATGAGTACACTGGAGAAGTCCTCCAAGTATTTGCCCCAAGCCCTTCTCAGAGTGATGTCTTGTGTTCAGAGGTGCAGCAGCCAGATGGGCCCTAGGGTTAGCGCTTGGCAATGGAGGCATATGTGTTGAATTCAGCCGTAGGCTCTGTGGACCGTGGTGACACTGCTCGGGCTGCCCCTTGAGTGAGACTTCTGTGGTTCAGCTGAGCATATGTCACTTCCTGGGGGCTTCCTGCAGCAAGGGTCTGAGGGAGAGAAGCCAGGGTAAGTCAGGGGGTCAAGAGTGTGGAGAGCGGGCTTTAGGGAGGAATTGTTTGTATCTAGCTTCTAAGGTAGCCCTCAATCATCACACCATTGTGTAGTCCCCTCCCACATTTTATGAGGGTTGCCCAGTGTACCCAAGAAGGCAGTGGCAGAATTCTTGACTACCACACAGGAAACCCATTATAAAACAAAACATTACCATCTAATCAATTCCAGTTCACAGAAACCCTGTAGGACAGAGTAGAACTGCTTTCTAGGGTTCCCAGGGCTTTTTAATCTTTACAGAAATGATCTGCCACATCTTTTTCCTGTGGGACAGCTGGTGGGTTTGAACTAACAACATTTTGAGTAGCAGCCAACCACTTAACCACTGTACTATCAGGTTTCCTGGCAGGATATGTGAGTTCAGTTGCTGGGGAATATACCTCAGGTGCAGCCACCATGCATCCGTCAATAGAGGCTTGCATGTTCGTATGATGCTGAACAGGTTTCAGTGGAGCTTCCAGTCTAACAGACTAAGAAGAAGGGCTTGGTGATCTACTTTAAAAAATCAGCTAATGAAAATGCTACAGATCACAATGGTCTAAACCTGTTGTATGCGGCATTGCTGTGAATTGAGGCTGACTTGATGACAGCTAAAAACAACTACTGGCAGAGGTAACAACTTGTCACTTTCAAGGCAGTCATATAAAACATTATGACTTCTATCCTACCCTGTCTTGGATTCCTGGCCCTAGGGAAAGTTGGCTGCCATGGAGGGCAAATGTAGTGAGGAACTAAAGACTCCTGCCAAGAGCTGTAGGAGTAGCCAACTTGGAAATTCATCTTCCAGCCCCAGTCAAGCCTTCAGATGAATGCAGCCCTAGTCAGCAACTGGACAATAACCTCATGAAAGACTATGAACCTAGAACCACAGAGCTAAGCCACCCCCAATTTGTGGATCCAAGAAACTGTCATAATTTTGTTAAGCTGCTAAATTTGGGGAACTTTGTTATGTAGCAATAGATTAAAATATAAAGACTTACTGAGGTGTCCATCTCTCTGTCATTCTCAGGAAGTCCATCCACTGTGGCCATATCTGGAGGGGAGAGGACAAGTGGTCATTATTCTGGGGTGGACTTTAGAAGATAAGGAAGCCTGAAATTGCATAGGTTTAGATTTCATCCCTGACCTTAAACAGAACATTCTAGAATGTTCCTAGATATTTCCCTCTCCCCCTGTTGCTTTCTAATTTTTGCTGAATCCCCACTTCCCCTCTTATAGGCCTGTCCCTCCTTACCCCCTTACCTGGTGTGTTCTTTGGGACATCAACACCTGGGCTGAACCTGAGGGGAAAGAAAAAATGAGTATTAAGGGCAATGGGGAAGTACAGGGATGGAATGGGGACAAAACGGTCATTCACAGTAGCCTCACCTTTCCTGTGGATTTTGCCCCTCAGCCTTACTTCCAAGGATGCCTGAGGAAAATTAGTGGTATCAATTCAGGAAACAGGCCCTCTCTACAAAACTCCCCCAAAATCTGCTCAGGTCACCCATCCCTGTCCTTAGACACCTACGATGTTTTCTTTGATGCTGACGGTGGAGGAAGAAGAGGACCAGAAGGAAGAGACAAAGGAGAAAGATCAGGGAGATTCCAATGAGAATGTAAAGTTGTTCTGTTGACAATCTTGGGGAATCAGTTGCATCTAGGAAAGATGAAATCAGGGTGTCAGCAGCTCACAGTCATTAAGCACCTACTGCATACCACATACAGCTCTCAGTTATTGAATGCTTATGTATGACTCATGCAGTTCATATTTACCAAACACCTACTGCTCACAGCTATTGAGCACCTGCTGTACACCACAGTAGTTCAGTTATTGATCTCCTGCTGCACACCATACACAATGGAGTGCTTCTCATGTTCGTGCAAACATAACATACACAATCTCTTATCTACATCATAACCCTGCAACACAAGAATTATCATCATCATTTTACAAACCAGGGTACTGAGTCCTGAAGTCCTTTGTCCGCAGAGACACAACTAGTCATTGTGAAAGCTAGAGTTTGAATGATTCCAAAGCCCATTGTCTTTCCTGCCCCAAGAGCCAATCACCAACCCCATGCTTCAGAAGCTTCCAGTCTGAGCAAAGAGGCCTGCCTCCCAGGGCCAGGACTGAACACCTTCCTCTCTGTGCCTATCAGTCACTCTTATCATTAGTGCCATCCAAAGGGGTGGAAAGCCTGGCGGCTTAGCAGTTAAGTGCTACCATCTGCTAACTAAAAGGTCAGCAGTTCTAATCTGCTAGGCACTCCTTGGAAATTCTATGAAGCAGTTCTGCTCTGTCCTATAAGGTCATTATGAGCCAAAATCGACTTGAAGGCAGTGGAGTTTTTTTTTTTTTTTAATCCTAAGTGATGGTGTGTCCTGGAAACAAGGAATCAGAAGGAGACGGGGTAAAAAGTCCTAGTCAGAGAAACGAGGCTGTGAGTACCACCCCCCTTACCTCCCTCACCAGGGTTTCCCAAAGACCCTCTAGACCACAGAACTTTTTATGATGATGGAAATGTTCTAGACATATGCTGTCCATTATGGTAGCCACATGTGGCTGTTTAAATTTAAATTTAGAAAAGGCGTTCAGTGAAGTCAATACCTATTCATATTAAAAGCTCTCAGCAAAATAGGAATAGAATGGAAATTTCTTCATATGATAACCAGAATTTATGCAAAGCCAACATCATCCTAAATGGAGAGAGTCTGAAAACATTTCCCTTGAGTACAGGTACCAGACAAAGATGCTTATTGTTACCACTCTTATTCAACACTGTCCTGGAGTTCTAGCCAGAGCAGTCAGGCAAAATAAAGAAACAAAGAGTATCCAAATTGATAAGAAAGAAGTAAAAGTATCTCTACTAGCAGACTATATAATCTTATACACAGAAGACCCTAAAGAATCCACAAAAAAAAAAAACAAAAAAAACCTACTGGAAGTAACAGAACAGTTCAGCAGAGTATCAGGGTATAGGATAAACATACATAAATTCGTTAGATTCGTTTACACTAACAGAAACCATAAAAGAGGAAATCATCAAATCATTACTATTTACTATAGTCCCCAAGAAGATGAAATACTTAGAAATAAATCTAACCCAGACATAAAAGGCCCATACAAAGAAAATTACGAGACTCTACTGCAAGAAACCAAAAGAGACCTACACTGGTTGAGAAATCTATCTTGTTCATGGATAGGGAGACTGAACATTGTGAAAATGCCCAAAGCAATCTGTAGATACAATGCAATCCAAATACAAATTTCAATGTCAGTTTTTAATAAGACAGGGAAACAAATCAACTTCATATTGAAAGGGAAGAAGCCTAGGATAAGTAAAGCATTACTGAAGAAGAACAAAGTAGGAGGCCTCACACTACCCGACTTTAGAAACTATTACACTGTCACGGTAGTCAAAACAGCCTGGTACTGGTACAAAACCAAATACATGATCAATGGAACAGAACTGAAAATCCAGATATAATACCATCCACCTATGAGCAGCTAATATTTGACAAAGTTCCAAAATCCACAAACAGGTGAAAAGACGATCTCTTTAACAAGTGATGTTAGCACAACTGGGTACACATCTGCAAAAAATGAAACAAGACTCATATTTCAATGCTATATTAATATAAAATTGTATTAATTTTGACTTAATATAATTTAGATTGTGTACATACAATTTTGTTATAGATTTATGATTTAAAATTATATATATTTACATACATACATACGTGTTTCTATGCTTTGTTCATAATTACTTCTTATTAAATTGATGAGAGCAAGGACCTTTCCTCTCTATTCTCCAGTGTGCCTCAGACCTGTAGCATGTCAGTGGCTATCACATGAAGTGAGAATATCTGCCTTACATTACTAAAAGCAACATCTGTTTTGGGTTTCCATATGGCACACTGATTTAAGAGCTGTGTGTATATGAGCTCATGTGTCCTCTAAACAACTCTGCAAGAAGGTCCTTTCATTACTTATTTTACAAATACAAAAATGGAAACAGAAATTGTTTTAGTAAGGACCCTGAGAGCACACAGCTAGAAAGGGGCAGAATGGAAATCTGAACCCAGACAGCCTGGATCAAAGCTTGCTTTCTTAACCTTCATGCTTCCAGGTATGAAAAATGAGATGAGAGAGGGAAGGAGTCAGAACAGGAAGAAGAGGTGGGAGAGACATTTGCCCCCAAATTGATGGCTGTTAAGAGTTGGAGCCTGGATTTAAACTCAGGTTCTCACCCAAGCATATCACAATCTCCTGACCAGCAGGCTCAGGGCTCTCCCATAGGAGGTCTTTCTGCAGATAAGCACCTGTTCCTCTCCCATCTTTCCCCCATGTGACTTTTGCCCCTGGTTCTACCTGCCTAGAGTCAGAAACTTGAATCTCACAGTGAATACAGTCAGGGTTAGATGATTACCACTTTGGACGCAGGACACTGGAGAAGGATCCTTAAATGGATCACGAATGGGTCTTCTCCTAGAAAGTCCTGGTCACCTTCCAAAGGAGGAGGTAAAGTTGGACAGCCTGAGACCCATGACATGGTGATAGCTTATCCCAGTCATACAATCTGGGCAGAATCAGTCAGGCTACAAGTAGACAGAGAGATAGGATTTGCATTTGAGGCCCCAGGACTTTTCATCTTTTCACAGACCGCCTTCACAGAGTATCTTCCTCCTAGGGTGACTTTATGTTGAATTAAAAAAAAAAAAAAATTACTCTCAAAGTGTCTGAGTTTGGAAAATGAGTTTTAAGTCATTCCATTAGTTGCAGAAGTAGTCTTGGTGGTACAGTAGTTATGGGCCCATCTGCTAACCAAAAGGTTGGCAATTCAGCAATTAGTAAGCTACCAGTCTGCCACCAACACAGGTATCACCTCCCCCCCACTTCTACCACTGGCTCCCACCACACCACTTTTTCTCTTTTCCTTTTCTTCCTCCCTCTCACCTAGCCTTGTATGCTCTACTGCCCTGGGTAGAAAGCTACCAGCCCACTAGCTACTGATACACTATCTTTTCCCCTTTATTTTCTTTCTTTCTCTCACATAGCTGCATATGCCACATCAGCCTTTCCACCTAGCCCCAAGGTCCATGATGCCTTCCCTGCCAGTTACGTTTTTTCTTTCCCTCTCTTTTCTTTTCTCTATTCCTCCCACTTGGCCCTGTACATCACTCTCCCTTCCTATTGTCCCTCACTATGTTGCTGCAGCTCCTTGGCTCAGGCCCACCACCACACCGAGTCTGTATTGCCCTTCTCCTTCCAACACCCGACCAGCTGCTGAATGGAGGGAAGAGGGTCCTTACCACTTTCCATCTGACACCCCTACCTATCTGGTGAGGGCCTTTGAATGTTCTCACACCACTGTACCAGCCTCAGGAGGCAGACAATGCCTATGCAGTCCACCCTCAACCACCTCACCAAACCAGTGTACAATAAAGCAAGTTCACCCTGCTTGATGCTGCCCTACCTACCTAGACAAGGTGATGAGAGATATCATGCCTACAGATGAGCAAGCAGCAAAGCAGACCTGGTCTGCCCACTATGACATATCAAAGCAAAACAAAAAGCAGGACAAGACAAATGAACACACAATCAATAAACACAGAAAACCGCACCTTGGTATCTCAGAGACAGCAGACAATATCAAAACATAATAAAAATTAGCGCAAGACGGCTCCAGCAAGTGGCCAAAATAAAGATCAGAAAAGGCCCTGAACCTACCTGATATGGAACTCAAAATATTAATATTTAGTGCTCTCCAAGAGATTAGGAAAAACGTCAAGGAAAACACAGACAAAACCAAGGAAAAAACACAAAAACCATGGAAAACACAGATAAAACTAAAGAAAAGAGACAAAATCAAGAAAAATACAGACACAGCAATAGAGAAATTCAGGAAAATAATACAAGAACAAAACATCAAAATAAATGAACAATTAGAAATCAAACAAACAAAAAAGCTAGAAATCCAAAAGATAACAAAATTTCAAAAGTGGACAACTCAAAAGAAACTTTTAGGAGAAATTTTAATGGAAGCCCAGCTCAATGAGAATGAAAACAAATCCACAGACTCCAGTTTTAAGAAACATCATAGATGAAAACAAAACCCCCAAAATTATGTAGGACATAATCAAGAGCAAAAATTTCTGGGTGATCAGAGTTCCAGAACAGCAGGAGAAAATGGAAAACACTGAGAAGATTATTGAGGATTTCTTGGCAGAAAAATTTCCGACTATCATAAAAGATGAAAAGCTGACCATTCAAGAATCTCAACAAACCCCATACAGCATAGACCTCAAAAGAAGTCACAGGACACATAATAATCACGCTTGCCAAAACCAAAGACACAGATAGAGTCCTGCGAGCAGCTGGAGAAAAACGGAAAGTTACTTACAAAGGGTAAAAAATAATAGCATATTCTGATTACTTGGCAGAAACTATGGAGGCAAGAAGATAATAGGATGGCATACACAAAACCTTGAAAGAAAAATGCTGCCAGCCAAGAATAACATGTCTTGCAAAATTCTTTCTCAAACATGTTAGTGAAATTAGAACATTTCCAGATAAACAGAAATCAGAAGAATTCATAAAAACAAAGCCAAACTTATAAAAAGTATTAAAAGGAGTCTTTCAATTAGAGAAACAACATCAGACAACAATTGGAGTCTAGCATATAGGGCAGCATCAGACAGATGCCAACCTAGGTAAAGAACTCTCAAAATTAAAAGACTTAAAACAGGGAAACAGAGACATCAATCTGTAAATGATGACAACCTTGAAACAATAAAAGGGAAAATAAACAGAGTAGGTACAGAACTTATAAATGGAGAGGAAATAAAGGCAAACTTAGGAAGTTAAGGACAACTTTCAAGGTAACCACCAAGAAAACTAAAGAATCTACCTACTAATTAGAACAAAAGGGGAGAAAAACAAGACTCAGTAAGCATAAAATCTATAAAAATGAAAGAAAGGAAAAGAAAATCCACAAACAAAAGGAACTAAGCACAGAAGAGTAAGAGAAACAAGAAAACATCAGTACCACACGCACACGCACACAAACAACAATATAACATCAATAAATTTGTATCCATAAATAATCACACTGAATGTAAATGGCTTAAATGTGCTGTACAGAGACAGAGAGTGGTAGAATAGATTTTAAAAAAAACAAGACCAATCAATACAAATATGTTAACTTTAGACACAAAACATAAATATATTAAGAACCTGAGGATGGAAAATCTATATCAAGCAAATAGTCACCAAAAAGGGCAGAAGTAGAAATACCAATTTCAGATAAAATAGACTTTAAGGTATAATTAACCATAAAAGACAAGGGAGAACATTATATAATGATTATAAGGACCATCCATCAGGAAAACATAATCTTAATAAACATTTACACACCCAACAACAGGGCTCCAAAATACAAAAACCAAAGTTTAACAGCACTGAAAAGAGAAATAGTTCCACAAGACACTTCGACAGAAAAAACATCCTGGCCTAGACAGGCTGACTAGAGAATTCTACCAGACTTTCAGAGAACAGCTCACGCCAGTACTACACAAAATATTTCAGGGCATAGAAAAGGAAGGAAGACTCCTGAACTTATTCTAGGAACCCCACATAATCCTGATACTAAAGACAGGTAAAGATACCACCAAAAAAAAAAAAAAAAAAAAAATTACAAACCAATATCTCTCGTGAGAATAGATGCAAACATTCTCAACAAATTTTAAGCCAACAGAACTCAGCATCATATCAAAAAATAATGCACCACAGCCAAGTGACTTTCATACTAGGTATGCAAGGATGGTTTTACATTAGAAAATCAATCAGTATAATCTACCATGTGAAAAACAATAAAAGGAAAGTGTCGCACAATCATTTCAGTTGATGTATAAAAGGCATTTGATGAAGTTTGACATCAATTCCTGACAAAAATTCTAATAAAATGGGAATAAAAGGGAAATTGCTAGCAACATAAAGGTCATGTACATGAACTCAACAGCCAATATCATTCTCACTGCAGAAAGACTGAAAGCATTCCTCCTGAAACTGGAACAAGATAAGATAGCACCTTATCACCACTCCTATTTAACATTCTAGGTGGAAGTCCTAGCTAGAGGAATAAGGCAAGAAAAAGAAATAAAAGGCATCCAAATTAGAAAGGAAGAAGCGAAACTACCCTTATTTGCAGATGTTATGATCCTAGTCATAGAAAACCCAAAAGATTCCACAAGAAAACTACTGGGACTAAAAGAAAGATACACCAGAGTAATAGGATGTAAGATCAACATACCAAAAAACAGTTGGCTTTCTATACACCAACGAAGAGAACTTCTAATACCATTTATGATATCCCCTAAAAAAACTAAAACACTTGGGAAAAGTTGATGGTTCAAACTCTCCAGCTGCTCCACGGGAGAAAAATGTGGTGATCTACTTCCTTAAAGATTACAGCACTGGAAACCCTGTGAGGCATTTCTGCTGTGAATTGGAAACCAGTGGATGACAATGGTTATCAGCTGCAGAGTGGGGAATAGTAGATCTTACACAGTAGGAGGCAGTGTAGAGAGGCATTAAATTCTGATGTCTAGGATCTGGCTTCCAGGGCTAAATTCAGATTCTTCCCTTTAATTGCCCTGTGACTCAGTACAAGAACATTTATTATAGTTTCTACATATAAAAATTTAAAAACAGAGTAATGTTGTTACCTGCCACTGTGTCCATTCCAACTTATAGTGAAACTGTGTACAACAGAAGAAAACACTTCACAGATCTGCAACATCCTCTCAATCATTATGCTGGATTCCATTACCACAGCTGCTGTATTAGTCCATCTCCTTGATGGTCTTCTTCTTTTTCACTGATCATCTGCTTTACCAAGTGTGATGTACTTCTCTAAGAACTGATCCTTACTCATAACATATCTCTCTCGTAAAGTTGGAAACTCTGATGGCATGGCGGTTAAGCGCTATAGCTGCTAATCAAAAGATCGGCAGTTCAAATCTGCCTGGCACTCCTTGGAAACTCTATAGAGCAGTTCTACTCTGTCTATAGCATCACTATGAGTCAAATCGACCTGATGACAGTGGGTTTGGTTTTTTTGGCTTATAATGTTGCTGTGGCAAAAACTTACTTTCAATACTGCCTGGCATAGAGTTAGTTTTCAATGTCAGTGATGGGTTTTGTGATATTCAGGAACAACCCTTACCCAGTGGATGTCAGTTTTTATTCTGGCTTTACTGGCCTCTAGTTCTAAGCCAAGGGCTGAGGGCTGAGCCCCAGAGTCCAATTATCAACACAGGGAACCCAAAAAACTTACCACTAGGCTGAGGCATCTGTGGCTCCACAGGTGAGCAGGCGGGCATTGTGGGTGAGGGGATGAAAGACTCAGGGACTCCTGTGAATGGGGACAGGAGAAAGGCTGAGGGAGAAAGGCTGAGGGACAGGAGAAAAGACTGTGACTGCTAATGGTCAGTCCCACTCAGCCTGGCTTTTCCTTCTGCTGAATACTCAGTCTGAGACTATATTGCTCAATCACAGACAACAGTCTGAGATTTATGAGATATGGGTCCGGGAAAAGACACCTAAGAGAAATATTCCCTTGTGTCACTCTGCAGTGGGCTGTTCTCTTCCTTTGTACCTCTATCATGGGTTACCCTGTCTTTTTCACATCTCCAGTCCCATTTTCAGAGTGATGGTTCTCTGAACCTTTTCCTATCGCTCACTAGCTGTAAGACTCAAAGATCTGAGCCCAAGCAGGTGGGATCAGGGACAAAAGATACAGGTAGGGATAGTAGAAGAGCAGGTACTTTGCTCCAATATTTCTTGACCTCTGAAAATCAGTATGGAGCATCTACTGGAGACCCTGAGACGACATGCACTGAACTGAAGCCTTCTCGCTGGACCTTGAATCCAGGACCTCACCAGGGTCTGAGAACACACAAGACATTGTATTTGTCACCCTAGAGATTTCCTCAAAGGGCTCAGCACCGCTAGTTTACAGACCATCTCTGGATGGTGTGCATTTTTCCAATGGGAGGGATAGGTGACATCACAGGCAACATATTGCTAGGGTTGCAGAAATTCTGGCTTAATTTCAGAGAGCATTTCACACTGCCATCCTGATCAAAATGATGTACATTCTTTTGAAGGGAGTTGATCCTGCAATGATTCTCTGAACAGGGGAACCAGATGGATCTGGGGACCCACTTAGCAGAGCTCAACACTCTCCATCTCCTTATTCTGAAGTTGGGTATCAGGTATTCCATTGTGTCCACACGAGAGCCAGGTCTCCATGAACCACAGTGACATCTGAAGTCAGAAGGGACATATGTGCTGAGGGAACCAGACAGGTGTGGAAGAAGACGTAAGGGATGAGGGGGTTGTGGAGAGGACGGTGGAGTTTGGGACAAAACTCAGGACCTAAGCACAAACTTGAAGAGAGAGTTTGAGAAGACTGGGGGTTCTAGATGGCTCCTTACCTGTCACCACCAGCTTCAGGTTCTTGCTGCGCTCAGAATAGACATTCCCCGTATAATAGAGGCAGTTATACTGCCCGGCAGCGTTTTCAGTCACTGAGCTGATGGAGAATCTGGCCTCTGGCTTAGTCCCAAGAAGCCTTCTCACATCTGGGCATGCCTGTTTTCCATCCTTCTCCAGTCGGAATAGAGCAGCCATAGGAGGACCCTGGCACACAAAGGTCACAGACTTTCCCCAGGGGATGTTGAGGTCTGGCTCAGCTGAGATGGAGGGTCTGGGCAGGTACCCTAGGAAGTAGTCAACACAAACACCTCAGAGTCCGTTCCTGAGGAAATCGCCACTCCACAAAATTCTTCCATGTTTTGCTGTACATTTTGCTGTCCTATGCAACTGCTTTCTTAAATTCACAGAGTTGTGCAGCCACCTCTACAACACAAGCTTAGAACATTTCCATCATCCCCTAAAAACCTGCATATCCATTCCACATCCACTTTAATTCTCAGAACTATTTTCTGCATTTGACAGTAAGGACAGTGAGGCTGGGTCACATCTTGGCCCTTGGTGAGTGTAACACAGGAAGTATGTGTGTTACTAAACCCCACCAGATGCCACATGTCTCTGCAGAGCCTGGCTCTGTTCCTGCCCATGATCACTTTCCAGGGGACAGAGAGGCGGGAGTGGGAGGCCAACGAGGGGATGATCAGGATTTTCAAGGGGATTCCAGGAAGGTAGGAGGAGTCTAGGGTTGGCAGGAATGAGTTTGGGGCTGATGCCAGTCCCTACCAGAATGATATGAGGTGCAGGAGTGTGGTTCTTCAAAGCTCTTGTGGGAACCCAGAGAGAGTTGTGGGTCATGCACCCAGAACAGGCATGGATCCCAGTGGACACCTAGCAAAAGATGACTTCCTGTCTCTAATGCTAGTCCTCTGCTCAACAATCACATCTGGGGGTTTCTATGTATTTGCTACATCCATCTGAGCCTTATTTCCATTTCCTTATTATGAAAGCCCTTTGAGAAATACCTTGGTCTCAACTTGGCTAAAGTGGGTAGAGTAAAGAGGAATTTGAAGCTCTGAATCAAGAAATTTGCTTCAAAGTTAGAAAAATCAGGTATGAGTCAGAACTGTCCTTGGTCCCACAAAGGGAGCTGCTAGAGTTTTCATTTATTCACTCACCCCCTCATTCATTCCTTCAACTACATACTAGTTCCTTCTCTCTCTGTCTAGGGCTTTCTATATTCTTTGCGTGAACAACTCATTGATGAATTATGAGAAGGTCAGGCATGATCCCAGCCCTCTTGGAGCTGAAAGTCTAGGAAGCAGGACAGAAATCGACCAGTAAGTGTCCAGATTTATACTATGAAGTGTGACAAGTGTCCTCAGGGGTAAGTCCAGGAATTGAGAAGGCCAGATGAAGGGAGCATCCACTCCTTTCTGAGCTGAGAACTAAGGGCCAAGTCACCTCAGCTGAGTAGATAGGGGGTGGATGAAAAGTCAGTACATGACAAAGTCTTGTGTGGAGTGGAACATGGCCCATTTGTAAAACTGGCGGAAAACCAAAAAGTCGGGAGATAAGTGAGCCAGAGGCGTAGGGGCCACATGTGCCTGAGAAACCAGCAGTCACATAAAGATAAATTCTAGGAGGGCTTCAAGGAAAAATAAAATTTCGCCTTAAACTAAAACAAGAGAAAAGTAACTGAAAAAGTCAATATAAAATAAGTGAAAATTAAAATTTAAATAATGAAAAACACAAAATAAGTGGAGAATTTACATAAAATACTTGGGCATAAATTTAAATGGTCATACTATACTTTTAAAATGTAAATAGCCATCACTTTGCTATGGAGAACGGAGAAGCAAGCATGGGCAGATAGTGTAGGCAGATCCATGGATGGAGGGATTAGTTGCCGTGTGGTTCAGAAATGGAGGTGGTGTTCACCAGTAATAGCCATGATGGAGCTCACAAAGTTGAGTTTCACTGGCAACGCAAGAATAAATAGGAGTGCACCCTGAGATCTCCAATAAAAGACCACAATCAATGGGGCTTCGGGGTTCTCCTGGGAGCATGGCCCCAAACCCTGATGCTGCCCCTGTCTATAAATCATAATGAAGGTCAACTTTTCGGGCAGCAACAGATTGGACTTGGCAACTTAGAGTGACCATATCTTGTGGGAATTTTATGATTCTATGCATTATCCTGCTGACCTCTTGCTGGAGGAAGGGGAGTGGATGGAGAGGATAGAATAGGAGACTGTTGTGAGGAGAGGACATGTATGGAGCAGAGAGGAGGGGTGTGCTGTCACTAGGCAGGGAGAGCAGTGGGAGCTGCACATAGGTGAACATGGGAATTTATATGGGAATGCACATTTTCATTCGGTTATAATGAAAAAAAGAAATAGAGGTGGTGTGGATGGAGCTGGAGACAGCATATGTAACAAGGCTTGAGAAAAATGTAGGTGAGAAAATCAATCAACATGCTTTAGTGATATGTAACACATAGGAGGAGGGTGAAGATGGGATCTAGGATGCGTTCTCAGATTCTGTCTTTTGGACTGTAATGTTCCCTGTCAAGGTGGTACAGAAGGAGATGTTGGCTTGTGTGGAGAGATTTCATGGCCAGCTTTGGCACGCTGAATCTGAGCTGGTTTTGGTGCGTTCAGTGAAACTACTAAAAGAAGATGGAATCTCTGGATGGTGCAAATGATTAAGCACTTGGCCTCTAACTAAGAAGATAGTGGTTAGCATTCACCCAGAGGCACCTCAGAAGAAAGGACTGGTCATCTACTTCTGAAAACTCAGCCACTGAAAACTTACAGAGCAGTTTTTCTTATTCTGACACACATAGAGGCACCGTCATAGGTTGGTGTCAACTAGAGAACAAGAATTTAAGTTTGTTTGTTTTCTTTTCTTATTAAAAAGACAGGTGGAGAACAGTACAGAGAACTGTGCTAGGGTCATGCATGTAGATTATTTGCAATTTAGATTATATTCAAGAGCCTCCCCCAAGTCACCCTCACCCAACAGTTGCCCTTGGAGTAGAGAGGGGGCTGAGAAGTTTAATGATAGGACTCACCATTCTGTGCTTGAGTTGCTGGTCCCAGGCAGAGCACTGGAAGAGAAGCCCCAGTGAGAAAAACACCCACTGCTTTAAATCCTAACAGGGCTGCTACCAAGGGGAAGCTTTGGTGGAAGAAGTGGGGATTTGTCTTCACGGTTGTTGTTACCTGCTACCCACTGGATACAGAGTCATGGTGACCCATGTGTGCAGGAGTAGAACTGCTGTGCAGAATTTTCAAGGCTGTGACATTTTCAAAGCAGACCAACAGATTTGTCTTCCAAGTTGCTTCTGGGTGGTTTTGAACTACCAACCTTTCAGCTAGTAGTAGGGTACAAACTGTTTGCATCACCCAGGGACCTCAGAGGGAATTTAACCTCCCACAATTTCTAAACAATCCTTTTTTCAACATTGTTGCTGTTAGGTGATGTTGAGTCAGTCCCAACTCACAGTGACCCTATAGGACAGAGTAAAGCTGGCCCCTAGGTTTTCCAAGGACACCCTGATGGATTCAAACTGCTGACCTTTTTGTTAGCAGCCAAGCTCTTAACCATTACACCACCAAGTTTCCTTTTTCAACATTAGTCTAACTATATAATCCTTACTCTAAAATCACTTCAGGACAAATCCCCAAGCTACCTATTCCAAATACACCACTTTAGCTCTTCCTAAATCTGAACTCATCCCCACTCCTAGTATTGGGTTCTGAGACCGAGTCTTCTGTAGTCAGACATGGATTTGCAGGAGAGCTGAGAGCACAGACCTCCGGATGGGACAGCTTTCCTCCCTCAGGTCCCAGAATCTCCTGCATGAAGTCAGGGCTGAGCAGAGAACTGGGCTCCCAACCAAGACTCCATCCCCCCACCCTCCGTTCTCTAATTCTCCCGCCTCCTTCCCGGACTCACTGAGGCCCAGGAGGGTGGTGGGCATAGCAAACATCGCACAGCCCTGAAACCTGCCTTGTGCTGGAGCCGATGGAGGACAGACAGAGCCCTGCAAATGACACAGGAAACAGGATGTATCAGCTGGGCCCTGCTCAAGATTTCTACAGCAACCGCCTCCCTCAAAGGGGAAGAGTTTTCTTCCCCTCAGCACTTTGTACTCTTCCTCTCCTTCTCCCACCCCAAAATGAGGAGGTCAGGGTCTGTGGAGCAACTCAGCTGTTGAAGAATGTTTCATATCCAAATGCTTGAATGAGGCTGAAGTCATCTCTAAATTAAACCACATTCAACTCATTCTGAAACTATGGCACGAAGGTGAACCCAGGTTGTTAAACAAAGTGACCTGAAAGTTAGTCCCAATCCCTCAAACTAATGACCATCTCTTCTTGGGCAAGACTTTATGTCACTTAAAGTCTCCATTTTCTCATGTTAAAAATGGGAACCATAAAGTCTTCCTTCAAGTATTTAGTAATATTGTTGTTAGTTACTGTCAAGTCGATTCTGACTCATGGTGACCTACTTGTACAGAGTAGAGTTGTCCTTCATAGGTCTGTGGCCTTTTGGAAGTAGATTGCTCACAAAGCCTGTCTTCTGAGGCATCTTTAAGTGGGTTTAAACTGCCAACATTTTAGCTAGCAGTGAAATGCTTAACTCTTCATGCTACCCAGAGATCCAATCATACATATGGCACAATAGAAATGTCTGCATGGTGGAAGCAGTAGAAATGGCCATCAATAGATAAATGGATAAGCAAAGTGTGGTATATACATACAATAGAGTATCACCCAGACAGAAGAGAAATGAAGAGCTGACAGGTGTCACAACGTGGAGGAACTCTGAAGACATTTGCTGAGTGATATAAGTCAGCTGCAAAAAGGACAAATGCTGTATGATTTCACTTATGTAAATTAGGCAAATATATAGAAACCAAAGATTTTTAGTGTTTACTAGAAGTCAGGAGAAGGAGAAAATTGTGGAGGTTTTGCTTAGGGGCACTGAATTTGTGTTAATGGTGGTAGAGGAACTCAGAAAAACCTAGTGATAACAGTTGCACAACATGAACAATGTAATAAAATGTCACTAAATTTTACATGTAGAAACTTTTGAATTGGTGTGTGTATTTTCACCATTTCTACACACACGCAAATTAATGAAAGGTGAGATCACCCGAGTCAAACCAAACTCTGAATCTAGGTCTTATCTTAAAGCGATGAACCCAATTTTATCTTCATGGCCTTGCAGGTTGTAGGAGATTAAGTTTAAAACCCACTGGTTGCCTCAGTTGAAGAGTCTAGATATCCAATCTCTTAATTAAGATGGCTTCCAAAAGCTTTCACTTTGCTGAGGAGGAGTGAAATACACTCTCCACCTTTTGAGGACTGCAAGGAACAGATCTGATTTAGAAACTTGGTGTTAAGAAAGCCAAACCAGTTGCCTTTGAATCAATTCTAATTCCTGGCAACCCCATGTGAATCAGAGGAGAACTGCTCCATGGGGTTTTCAAGGCTATGACTTTTCAGCAGCAGATTGTCAGACCTTTCTTACAAGACATAGCTTTGGCCTGGACTTGAACCTCCAACTTTTAAGTTAGTTGTCAAGATCTTAACCAATAGCACTGCTCAGGGACTCCTTAGCATGAAGCAGGAGGTTTAAAAAGTTCTTTTGGAAACTATGGTATATATACTCAATGGAGCACTATGCAATGATAAAGAACAATGATGATTCCAGGAAACATCTCATAACCTGGTTTCAACTGGAAGACATTATGTTGAGAGACAGTAGTCACAGACGAAAGGACAAATATTGTATGAGACCCCTATGATAAGAACTCAAAAACAGACTTATGCGTAGAAGAAAAGACTTTCTGATGGCTGCAAGGGAGGGAGAGTGAGGGGGGAGGGTTTAGATTAGATAGTTGGTAGAAGTTTGGTTGAGTGAAATTGGTGACAGCACACATGAGAAACAAGAACAATATTAAGTGGACTTCAACATAATTTGACTACTCTTCTCATCTTAACCCAATACCACAAGGACAGAGTAGCTGAGGCGGGGGGCAGGGGACCATGCTCTTAGGTGAAATTGAGGCCAATTGGCACTAGCATTTTGCTAAGAGGGCGTTCTGCACTCTACATTGGTGAGTGGCATCTGGAGTCTTAAAAGCTGCCTAGCTGCCATCTGAGGGCACAGCAAATGGCCCCAACTCAGCAGGCATGGCTGCTCACCAAGGACCAAAATGACAACCCAGAAGACAGGGAGACCCACATGAGTAGGTGCCTACATCGACTTGGGACCGAAAGAATTGGATGGTGCCTGGCCATCACCAGTGATAGCTGCGATGGAGCTCACAGAGAGTAGTCTCACTGGCAACACAAGAATAAAAAGGGGTGCACCCTGAGATCTCCAGTACAAGACTGCAGTTGATGGTCCAGTGGCTTCGGGGTTCCTCTGGGAGCATGGCCCCTGGCTCTGATGCTGCCCTTACCCGTGGATCATAATGAAGGTCCACTCTTTGGACAGCAAGGAATTGGAGCGAGAGGAAAGCGAGAGGTGGAGACGAGAGGAAAGGAGACTGTTGGGAGGATGAGACATGTATTGAGCAGAGAGGAATAGTGTGCTGTCACTGGGCAGGGAGAGCAGTGGGAGCTGCACATAGGTGGGCATGTAAATTTATATGGGAATGTATATTTTCACTCAGTCATAATAAAAAGAATTTTAAAAAGAAGTTCTTTCTGAAAAGAAATGACTTATGCCAGCCAGTCCCACGTATTTTTGCCTGTCTGGTCTCTTTCATTGTGTACGTCCTTCTCTGGGTCTCTCTCTTCTCTCTCTCTCATTCACTCTCTACCTCTGGACGTCTCTTTCTCTCCTTTCTCTGCTTTTCCATGTCTAGTGGCTCTGTGTTCCCACTCATCATCAAGTTAGTCTTTAGTGCTTTCATGGCTAGATCCACCCCTCAAGCTGTGCCTAATGTCAAGGAAGTGACTATAACACCACCTTTCCCAAGCTCCCTTGTGCACTGGTTACGTAGGGGGAAGGATGAAGCCAGATTATTTCCCAACTTTCTAACACACTCAAGACCCAGACAATTCTTTCTGCCACACCGCTCCATTTCCTGTCTGGCGTGGTTCTAGATTTTATGGCGCAACCTCCAGCATTGGGTACAAGTAGCATTACCTGCTCTCTATGGACTTCTACCTCCCCATACTTGCTAATTTCAGCATTTAATCCTTTTCCTCTGCTCTACTCAGTTCTTCTTTCACTTGGTGCAGTGAGTTGTCTCACCTTTGTGGGGTCTTTCTAGCCATGGTCTTGTAACTTCCACTCAAGAGACTGGGCAGGACTATGTGATAGGGTAACTGTAGCCCGCCAAAGGAATTAGTAAGTTTCTGCCACCCTGGCTTGAAATGAGCCACCCCAGAAGTGAGATAGAGGATTCTACCACATTGAGGAAGAACAACCAGGACCAAGCATATCCTTTGGACCCTGAACCACTGTACTGAGAAGTTCCTAAAATCAAGAGATAGAGAAAAGTAACACTGAAGACAGCAAGACCCGATGGAGACCATCAGCAGCAGACACACAGAAGCAGGAGATGATATGGTGGACTTCCAAGCCCACAGAGAGACGAAGCTGAGTGCCTTTGGGCAGAGGTAGAGGGCCAGGGAGAGGGGTACCTACAAGTGCGGCTATCCTGATGGAAGAACTATATCCTGAGTGTTCTTGAGCTTCAGCTGTAAATGTTATTTCTCTAATAAACTTCATAATATTGAGTGTTGTCTGTGAGTTCTGGATGGTCATTGCAATGAGTGGTTGAACCAAGTGGAGAAATACAGGGTGACATGGAAGGGACAGCTGGTGTCAAAATTGGTACGGATGGTGAGGAGAGGAGGCATGGCTCATCTCTGCCTCATACTAGTCTTGATTTTCCTACCACTTGTGAAGTTACAGGAGGTCAGACTCCAGCCTCTTCTTTTTTTTGCTTTTGGACAATGGTTTCCATTCATTAAATTATCTTCACCTCTTTATTAAAGATCTTTAATAGTAAATATTTTTAATAGGATAAACATATTTGGCCATTTCAACATCATCAAATGTACGGTTCCATGACATTATGCTCATCATGTTGTTCAGCCATCACCCTTACACATTCCCAAATTATACCATCACCCTAAACAGAAGCCCAGTATCCTCCAAGCCTGTATTTTCTTCCTCTCTCCATTCCTCTAATTAGCTTTATTGAAGAATAATTTACAAACATCCAGCTACATTCATTTAATGTATATAATTCAGTGATTTTTGAAAGTTGTCTGAAACTATCACATTCTATCACCACCAAAGATTCATCATGCTTTTTTGCCTTTTGACAACTACTTCTTATTTTCTTTTGTAAAATACTTCTTTGTTTTTTAAACTTTCAAAAAAAAAAAAAAACCTCTTATCTGGGAATAATTTCAGATTTCTGAAAAAGTTACACAGTTAATACATACCCTTTATCTAGTCTTCCCTAATGTTAACATGTTGCATAACCATGGTACACCTGTCAAAACCAAAAAGTTAATATTGGCTTATTAATAAACTAATGAACTCTGGGTTTATTCAATTAATGAAACTATAGACTTCATGTGAATTTTACTAGTTTTTCCACTAATCTTTTTCTGTTCCAGGATCCGATTCAGGGAAGCATATTGCATTTAGTTTCACCTTTTGTAAGTATGTAGCAGAGATTTCTATTTTCCTGGTTAGACTCTGAGGGATACTGTCACCAAGGCTAAATACTGTCTGTCCAGTGAGGACCTGAGGTTGGGCTGTCTGCTGACCACATGGAAGAGCAATAGTGAAAGTATTAACATCTATAAATTCCCCCACAAACCAAGGCCATGTGGCTCATTAGAACAATTATAGGTTCTTCCTCAGGGATAGTAATGTGAAGCTGCCATGAAGTTGTCATTCCTTGCTCTTCTCCAAGAACACTCTGCTTTTACGTTCGGTCCTCTAAATAGAATTCACACGTATTGAGGACTTCTCAATGATATACGGAGAAAGGACTGCACCACAGGGTAAGTATGGTACGTCTTCCTCAAACAAAAATATTACTTTGATCAATAAAGGTAGTGAGGGTCTAAAAGCCACAATCAACCAACGTGACTTTGTAGACATACATAGAACACTCCCCTCAACAACTACTATGTCCATACTCTTTTCCAATGTATATGCAATATTCTCCAGAAAAGACCACATCTTAGGCCACAAAGCAGCCCTCAGAAAAATCTGAAACACTGAGATAGTACAAAGTATGTCTTCTGATCCCAACACCAGCAAAGTAGAAACTAGCAACGGGAAGAACAAGGGGAAAAAAATCACCTAAACTGAATAAAGTAGGAGGACTCACACTATCTGACCTCAAGACCTGCTATAAAGCTACAGTGGTCGAAACAGCCTAGTATTGGCACAACAACAGATACGTTAACCAACAGAACAGAATTGAGAACCCAGATGTAAATGAATCTTTGACAAGGGCTCAAAGCCCATCAAATGGGGAAAAGGCACTCTTTAATAAATGGTGTTGGTAAGACTGAATGCCCAGCAGCAAAAAAAAGTGGATCATGACTCACATCTCACACCATACACAAAAACGAATACGAAATGGATCTAAGATCTAAATATAAAATCAAAAACTATAAAGATTATAAAAGAAAAAATAAGATCACTGCTAGAGTCCCTAATACACAGTATTAAACAGGATACAAACCATAACTAACAACACATAAACTCTAGACGATAAGCTAGGTAACTGGGATCTTCTGAAAATTAAACACAGATGCTCATCAAAAGAATAAAAAGAAAACCTACAGACTGAGAAGAAAAAAAATCGACTATGACAAATCTGACAGAGAACTAATCTCTAAAATATACAGGAAAATACAACACGTCTATAACAAACAGACAAATAATTCAATTAAAAAATGGGCAAAGGACACAAACAGACACTTCACCAAGGAAGACGTTCAAACAGCTAACAGACCAGTAAGGAAATGCTCGTGATCACTAGTTAAGAAAGAAATGCAAATCAAAACCACAATGAGATACCATCTTACCCCACAACCACTAGTGCAAATTTAAAAAAAAAAAAATGTTTTAAGGCAGAAAATGGAAGACTTTGTAGAGGCTACAGGGAGATTGGAACTCTTATACGCTACTATTGGGAATACAAAAAGGTATAACCATTCTGGAAAACAATATGATGCTTCTTTAAAAAGCTAGAAATGTCATATGACACAGCAGTCCCACTCCTAGGAATACACCCTAGAGAAATAAGAGCCATCACACAAGTAGACATACGCACACCCATGTTGGTTGCCGCATTGTTCACAGTAGCAAGAAGATGGAAACCACCTAGATGCCTATCAGCAGATGAATGGAAAAACAAACTGTGGTACGTTGTGTTAGTCATCTAGTGCTGCCAAAATGGAAATACCACAAATGGATGGCTTTAATGAAGAGAAATTTAGTTTCTCATAGAAGAGTAGGCTATCAGTCCAACTTCAGGGTGTTAGCTCCAGCGTAAGTCTTTCTGTGTTGGCTCTGAAGGACGGTCCTTGTCAATCTTCCCCTGGACTGGTAAGCTTCTGAGGCACCCTGCTCCCAGCACTGCTTCTTTCCTGATGGTAAGAGGTCTGCAACTCTGCTTGCTTCTCCCTTTCCTTTATATCTCAGAAACTTACCCGAAGATGTAACACACTCTTGAGTCCTGTCTCACTAATGCAACCATCACCCATCCTCTCACATTAATATCATTAAGACAGGATTTACAATGTATGTGATATCACAGGAAACCCTGGTGGCATAGTGGGTTAAGTGCTACATCTGCTAACCAAAAATCCACCAGGTACTCCTCGGAAACTGTATGGAGCAGTTCTACTCTGACCTCTAGGGTCGCTATGAGTTACACCTGACTCAACAGCAGTGAGTTGGGACATCCCACAATACTGGGAATCATTAAAAAACATGAATAAAAAATAAAACCCTACTGCCACGGAGTCAACTCCAACTCATAGGAGCACCTGGTAGATTCAAACTGTCAACCTTTTGGTTAGCAGCCATAGCATTTAATCATCTGGTCACCAGGATTTCCTTTTGTTGAATAGTCCTGTGGAATCTTTGAACAACGAATGGGCTTTGGGAATTCTTTCAGTCCCGGCTTATCAGAGTGTCGAGGGGCCACAGTTTCAGGGGTTCCTCCAGTCTCTGTCAGGCCGTTAAGTCTGATCTTTTCACATGAATCTGAATTCTGTTCTACATTTTTTTTCCTGCTCTTCCTAGAGCCCTCTGATGTGTTTCCTGTCAGGGCAGTCCTTGGTGGTAGGCAGGCACCACCTAGTTCTTCTGGTCTCAGAGTGGTGGAGTCTCTGCGTCACGCCATCCTGTAGTCCTTTGGGGTATCATTTTCCTTTTGTCTTTGTGCTTCTTCGTTCTCCTTTGCTCCTAGTGGGATGGGACCCACTGATTTATCTTAGATGGCTGCCTGCGAGCTTTTAAGACTGGAAACACCACTCATCGAGGTAGGATGTAGGACATTTTCTTAACATGTTGCACCAGTTGACCTAGCTGTCCCCTGAAACTGTGGTCCCCAAGCTCCAATCCCAGCTACTCTGTCCCTCAGTGTTTGGATATATCTGAAAACTTCTTTGCTTTTTTCTGATCCAGGTGTTCTGATTTACCTTGTTATTATGTGTTGGCCTCATCACCAAAGTTGATCTTTGTCAACTACCTAGTTAGTGATTTCATCTCTTACTCCTTCCGCACCCTCATAGCTATCAAAAAACATTTTTTCTACATTTAAACATTTCCTAGAGTTCTTATAATAATGTAGCTGTACAATATTTGTCCTTTCATGAATGATTGACTTCACTTAGCATAATCTCCTGCTGTTTCATCATATTGTGAGATGTTTCTTGGATTCATCACAGTTCTTTATGGTTCATAGTATTCAATTGTACATACATACCATAATTTATTTATTCATTTGTCTGTTAATGGGCATTTAGGTTGTTTCCATCTTTTTGCTGTTGTGAATAGTGCTTCAGTGAACTTGGGTGTGCATCTGTCCATTCATGTGAAAGCTCTTATTTATCTCAGGAACATTCCGAGGAAAAGTATTGCTAGATCTTACACTATTCTATTTCTAGCTTTTTAAGGATGTGTTATATCATTTTCCAAAGTGGTTGTACCATTTTACATTACCACTGGCAGTGCATAAGAGTTCCAATTTTAAAATATACTACAGTTATGTTTTCATTTACTTCTCAGGTAAATGCTACTCTTAAAGTAAAAAAGTCACACTTTTGTAAACATTAAAGCCTAACATGTACAATTGGTAGCAACTAATAGCCTCCTTCTTAGTCCCTCTGTATACACAGTCAATGAACAAATTATTTTCATTCTATTCTCCAAAGCCAGTCAATACATTTGATTATAGATTTAGCTACAATCCATTGCTGTTGAGTCCATTCTGACTCATAGAAACCCTATAGGAGAGAATAGAACATGCCCATGGGATTTCAAAGGAGCTCCTGGTGGATTCAAACTGCCAACCTTTTGGCTACAGCCATAGCACTTAGTTGTTATACCACTGGGGTTTCCAACTTAACTACAATGATATCTAGAAGGTTTTTTTTCTTTTTCTTATATTACTTAAACACAGGCACAGTGACTTTAATACTTTTAGAGAACTACAAAATATGAAAGAAAACTTTACTGTTAGAAATTTCTAACACGTTGAAAAGTTGTTTCCTTTTTAACTCACCTAAGAATAATAACACACAGAAGTATCAGTTCCTGATACTTGGCTTCAACCTTGTCAAACATCTTTTCTGCATCAATTCATAAGAGTCTGTGTTTCTTTTTTTTTATTTATATGATAAATTTTGTTGGTTTAGTTTCTAGTGTGGAACCACCTGTGCATACCTGATATGAATCTCACTTAGTCATGATGATTTTTTTTTTTTTTTAATGCTATTGGATTTTAGTGGCTAGAATTTTGTTAAGAATTTTTGTGCCTATGTTCCTGAGGGATTTTGGTCCGTAATTTTTGTGTGTGTGTGTGTGTGTGATGTCTTTACCTAGCTTTTCCATCAGGGTTATGCTGGCTTCGTAGAATGAGTTCAAGAGTCTTCAACGCTTTTCTATGCTCTGGAATACCTTTAGTAGTACTAGTGTTAACTCTTCTCTGAATGTCTGGTAGAATTCTCCAGTAAGGTCATCTGGGCCAGGACTTTTTTGTTGTTATTGAGAGTTTTTCTTTTTAACTTCTTCAGTCTCTTTTTTGTTATGTATTTGTCTAGTTTTTCTACCTTGATTTGTGTTAGTTTAAGTAGGTTGTGTTTTTCTAGAAATTTGCTAATTTATTCTAGGTTTTCAGTATTCTATTATGATCCTTTTTATTTCGTTTGAGTCTGTTGTAGTAGTACCCATCTCGTTTCTTACTTATTTGCTTCCTTATTTATTTATTTAGTCAGTTTAGCCAGTGGTTTGTGGATTTTATTTATCTTTTCAAAGCAGGAAATTTTTGTCTTGCTGATTCTTTCAACTGTTTTTCTATTCCCTATTTCATTTATTGTTGCTCTGATCTTTATTATTTCTTTTCTTTTTGTGGCTGTGGGCTTCTTCTGCTACTCTCTAATTGCTCAAGTTGTAGAATTCCTGTTTTGATTTTGGCCCTTTCTTCTTTGAGGGGGGGTGTATTTATTGCTATAAATTGACCTCTAAACACAGCTTTTGCTGTGTCCCAAGGGCTGCAGTATGATGTGTTTTAATTTTCATTTGATTCTATGAATTTCTTTATCCCATCCTTGATTTCTTCTGTAACTCAATAGTTTTCTGCGATGGGTTTATTAAGTTGTTCTGCTTCACGTTGTGATAATTTGGGTAGGTGTTGTGAACCAAGGAATTTGTCTATTTCCTCTAGGTTTTCAGTTTTGTTAGAGTACAGTCTTTCATAGTATTCTGTTATGATATTTTTGATTTCTATTGGATCTGTTGTGACAACTCCCCTCTCATTTCTAATTTAGGCTATTTGTTTCCTTTCCTGTTTTTCTTTAGTCAGTTTAGCCAGTAGTTTGTCAATTTTGTTGATCTTTTCAAAAAACCAGCTTTTGGTCTTTTCAATTTTTTCAATTGTTTTTCTATTCTCTAATTCATTTAGCTCTGCTCTAACCTTTATGATCCAGTTTCTTCTGGTGTCTGAGGGGTTCCTCTGTTGTTCTCTCTCTACTTGTTCAAGCTGTAGTGTTAGTTCCTTGATTTGGTTTCTTTCTTCCTTCCAGATGAGTGCATTTATGAAGATAAACAGAACTCTGAGCACTGCTTTGGCTATATCCCATAAGTTCTGGTAGGAAGTGTTTTCGTTCTCATTGGAATCCATCAATTTCTTTATTTCATCCTCGATTTCTTCAACAACCCATCATTTTTTGAGCAAGATGTTGTTCGATTTCCAAGAGTTCCACTTTCTATCTATTTTTTTCTGCTATTGATTTCAACTTTTATGGCTTTATGATCTGAGAAGATGCTTTGCAGTAATTCAGTGGTATGGATTTTATTGAGAATTGTGTTATGTCCTAACACATGGTCAATTCTGGAGAATTGCACTGGAATACGCACTGGAGAAAGTGTAATTGTCTGCTGATGGGTAGAAAGCTCTGTATATATTGATGAGGTTTAGTTGGTTAATTGTGACAATAAGGTCTTCTGTATCTTTACTGAGCTTTTTTCTAGATGATCTGCCCAATATTGAGAGTGGAGTGTTGAAGTCTCCCACTATTATTGTGGAGTAATCTAACTCCTATTTGAGTGTAGTCAGTGTTGCTTCAACATATTTAGGAGCTCTGATATTAGGTGCATAAATATTTAATATAGTTACATCTTGCTTGTGTACTGAACCTTTCAGCAGTAAATAGTGTCCATCTTTGTCCATGATGGTGTATTTTACATTAAAATGATTTTGTCTAAGATTAGAATTGCCACACCTGCTCTTCTTTGTTCATTGTTAGCTTGATATATATTCTCCCATCCTTTAATTTTCAGTTTGTTCCTATCTTTAGGTCTCAAGTGAGTTTCTTGTAGACAACATATGGATAGGTCATGTCTTTTGATCCAGGATGTCACTTGATGTCTCTTTACTGGAGCATTCAGTCCATTCACATTCAATGTAATTATTGATAGGTATGCGTTCACTGCTGCCATTGTGATATGTTTATTTTTGTGTTGATGTTTTCTCTGTTGTTCTTATTAGTCTGCTCTGGGACGTTCTTTTTGGTGAGTTGATTTTTCACCTTTTTCAAAGCTGTTTTTGTAGTTGTTGAGACTCCTGTGTTACATTTCTTGAAATGGTTTGTTACATCTTTGTTGTGCCTTATGGCTACCCCTATTATCCCCCTTAATAAACTGTTTATAAACCCAGTTTTAATTACTACCAGTCTTGTCATCTTCCTCTCTATCTGGAAGATCTATAATGACTGTAGTACATCCTTCTTTTTAATATGATGGCACCTTAGTTTTCATAATAATCACTGGATTGCTTCTTTCAGTATTAAAGCTGTGGTTGAATTTGGAGCCTTCCCTAACTGAGTAGAGTTCTGAATAATGTGTCACTCTAAAATATAAAGTTAGTGGTTTTGTTCTTCTAAGCCAAAGCCAAGAACTTCTTTCAGTGTTTCTTGTAGTTTTGGCTTGGTTTTTACAAAGTCTCTGAGTTTCTGCTTATCTGGGAATGTCTTAATTTCATTTTCATGTTTGAAAGATAGTTTTGCAGGATATATAATTCTTGGTTGAAAGTTCTTCTCCTTCAAGGCTTTGAATGTGTCATGCCACTGTCTCTGTGCCTGCATGATTTTTGCTGAGAAATCTGATGAAAGCCTATAGGGTTTCCTTCTTAATGTTAGCTTTGCTTTGAGTCTTGCTGCCTTTAAGAGTTGCTGCTTATGTTTCATTTTGTTAAGTTTGATTATAATATATCTTGGAGTCTTTCTTTTGAGATCTATATCAGGTGGCATACAGCATGCATCTGAGATGTCTATATTCTCTTCCTTCATGATTTCTGGGAAGTTTTCTGTCAGCAACTCAGCAATGATACTCTCTGTGTTCTCAGGTGTCTCATCCTGTTCAGGGACTCCAGTTAACCAAAGGTTGTTTCTCTTAATAGAGTTCCACATGCTTCTCAATGCTTCTTCATTTTTCTTGTTTCTTTTTTCCTGATTTCTGCTCATAGATGCTGGCATAAGTAGCTCTGTCTTCCAAGTCAGAAATTCTTTTTTCCATTTGTTCCATTCTGTTTTCTTGGCTTTGAATGGAAGCTTCTATGTCTTTGATTTTGTCCTTGATCTGTTGGATTTCCATCAGATTGAACAGCTTGCTTATTTTTTCCTTTTGTTCTGCTGCATTTTGTATAAGGTCTAGAAGGGCTCTGTATATAATCATTTTGTATTCACCTTCTGATGATTTCAGAAAAGTTTCTTCATCTGGAAAACTCCTTGGTTGTTTTGTTTGGGAGCCTTCTGAAGCCATGGGTGATTTCTTGTATGTCACAAGTGTCTGTTGCTTTTTGGGTCCCATGTGAGTAAGTAGAGGTTGGGAGAGATACTGTGAGGATGGACTGCAGATGTTTCTCTAGGCTGTCTTAAAATGTAAAAACAAAAGGTATCTGACCACTTCCCAAGTCAGTCAGGTTTTCAGATGTAGAGTTCCCTCTTCCCAGCTGGAAAAGTAAGCACCTCTATATCCAACCCCAGTTGATACAAACTAGTTCAAAATACAGCAATGCTACTGACCTGTTCACTTCTGCTGAGAGGGCCCAGCCTTAGGTGACACTATGTAAACTACTGCTTCTCTGGTAGAAAAGTGCTCTCCTGTGGGCAGGCTCTGGCTCCCAAGCTAAGAAATAGGTCCAGGTGTGGCCACCGTATCTAAGATGGCACCCTCCACACAGTTGGCAGATAGAGGAGCTAAAGGTGCCGAGAGGTAGTGATTCCTCTGCCTCTGTTGCTGGACCCCACTGTAGGCAACACTGTGTAAACTACTGCTTTTCTGTCAGAGAAGCGCTGTCCTGTTTGCAGGCACTGGCTCCCAGACTAAGAATCTCCATATCCAACACAGCATCCCACACACTGGCAGTGCAGTTCCATACAAACTACACTGTGGCAGTGATAAAAAGACAGCCCCAAAGTGGCTAGATTAACAGAGACCTAAGCCTGGCTCTCAAAATATGGGAATTTCGCCTGCGTGTCCCACCAGCAGTGCATCTGAGTCCAGCCAAGAGGCAAGACCCGGCTCTGCCCGCCAGCCAAGACAGAGAAAAAAAATTCAAAATGGTGCATTTACCTTCAGTCCGTGAGAGCCAGGGCTAGCCAGGAGTGGAAGTCAGCGAAAGAGAGGAAGTTTTTCACTCAGTGGTATGAAGTCCAAATTAACAGCCCTGTGCTGTATCCTGGGGCTCACTGGGTGACCAGAAGTCTCCATTTGATTATCAATTCAGGTCTTGGTTTCCAGAGGGATATAAGGAGATATGTGCTTAGTCTGCCATCTTGACTCTGCCTCCTGTCACTCAATAATTTTTAAGCAAGATGTTACTCACTTTCTATGTATTTGATTTTTTTCCTTGCTGTTTCTTTTACCAGTTTCTACTTTTATGGCCTTATTATTGGAAAAGATACTTTATAATATTTTGGATTCTGTAAGGCTTGCCCTGTGGTCTAAAATTGTAGTCTATTCTGGAGAACATTCCAAGAGTGTTTTAAAAGATGTATACTTGGCTGCTGTTGAATGGAAAGTTCTGTATTTGTGTCTAGAGGTTAAGTTGACTGTGGCATTTAGATCTTCTGTATCTTTGTTGAGTTTCTTTCCAGATGTTCTGTGCTTCACCAAAAGTGGTACACTGAAGTGTCCTACTATCATTGTGTAGCTATCTAGTTCTCTTTTCACGACTCTTAGAGTTTGTTTTATGTATTTCAGAGCCCTGTCATTAGGTGCATACATATTTATTATGATTGCATCCTTCTGGTGTACTGACTCTTTAATCATTATATAGTGTCCTTCCTTACCCACTATGGTGGATTGTTCTTTAAACTCTGTTTTGTTGGAGATTAATATCCCATTTCTGTCAGTTTTTTGTTGTTGGTTGTAGACTTGTTTTTTTCATCATTTGGGTTTTGTTTGTTTGTGCCTTCGTGTCTGTTACAGACAGCATGTAAGTAGATCTTTCTTTTTTAAATCCATCTGGCTCTCTCTCTTTATGAGTGCATTTAGGCCATTTACAGTCATTGTAAACATTGATAGATCTGAGTTTACTACTGTCATTTTGATGTATTCTGTGTGTATGTTGTTAATAGTTCTTTGTTACACTTAATTTTATGTGCCGAATTCTTTTTCTTTATATGTTTTCTTTTTATCTTTTCCATTATTGCTAATTTTGTGTTTGCTGAGTCTATGTTTTTCTTTTTTGTTATTTTAATAAGTAAGTTTGTTAACTTCCTTTGTGGTTACCTTGTAATTTACCATTATTTTTCTAAGTTTAAACCAATCTTCTGTTCCTTGACGTTATGATGTTGCCTTAACTCCCTCTCCAAATGGAAGTTCTATGATTACACTGTTTATTCCCTCTTTTTTGTTTTTATGTTTCATATTGACATCTCTGGTTTCCTATTTTCAGTCTTTTAGTTTTAACTTGTTTTAGTGGCTTCTCATCTGGGCTGATAACTGGTTGATCTGTCTTGTCTTCTAGTCTTGGATTGTTGTCTGACATTTTTGATTCTCTAACCAGAGAACTCCCTTTATTTTTATTTTTACAAATTCTTTTAACTTGTCTTTCTGAAAATGATCTAATTTTGACATGATGCTTGAGAGATAGTTTAGGTGGCTATCTTATTCTTGGCTGGCAGTTTTTTCCTTCAAGTTTTTATGTATGTCATCCCATTGCCTTCTTGCCTGCATGGCTTCTGTTAAGTAGTCAGAGTGTAGTCTTATTCGTTTTCCTTTGTAGGTGACTGTTTATCCCTAGCTGCTTTCAAGATTCTATCTTTGTCTTTGATTTTGGCAAGTTTGATTGTATGTCTTGGTGACTGTCTTCTGAGGCCTACCCTGTATGCAGCTCATTGAACTTTTTGGACAGGTGTCTTCTAGTCTCTTATTTTATTAAGGAAGTTTTCGACAGCAAATCAACAGTTGTCTCTCTGTTTTCTGTTATTCCTCTGTTCTCGCACTCCTATCACTCATAAGTTTTTCTTTTGATAGTGTCCCACATCATTCTTAGAATTTTTTTTCATTTTTTTCATTTTTAAATTCTTTTCTCTGCTTTTCTCCTCAAATAAACTGATGTTAAGGGATTTATCTTTAATTTCACTAATTCTGAATTCTATTGTCTCAGCTCTGCTCCTATGACCTCCTGTTGAAGTCTGCAATTTTATTTTTAGTCTTTTGTGTATCTAGTTGCTGTCTCTGCATGATTTCTGTCATGATTTCTGTTAATTTTGTCATTTCGTTCTTCTATTATTTTCCTGAATCATCTATTGTTTTGTCTGTGTTTTCCTCAACTTGATCTGAGTTTTGCCTGATCTCCTTCCTAATTTATTAAAGAATTCTTTATATTAGTCTTTTGGATTCTTCTTCAGATAATACCATTAGCTGTCCTCCTCCAGAAGACTTCCCTTTCTTTATTTGGTCACTTGCTGGAGCCATCTAGACCTGCTTCTTTATGTGATTTGATATTGACTATTGTCTCCAAAACATCAATAAGTTATTGTATTTATTTATTGTATGTTTTCTTTACTGTATTCTAACTTTTATTTTGTTTTGATATGCCCAAGTGGGTTAGGTGGGTGAGCTACTTTGGTTTCTGGCATCTTCAAAGCTCTCACTACCTATGTCCAGGAGGCTAGAGCAGCAGCTAGGTGTGTGATCCCAGGAGTCTGTCCACTTTTCTTGTGGAGACTCACCTACAGTCCTAGAGTGGCAGGGCTGTATAGGGATGTTCAGAGCAGGCACAGGTGTCTGCCTGCAGTAAAGGGCTATGCATGGAGCAGGCAGGGGGCTGACAGCTGCCCCCAGATGCCTAGGTGGAGGGCTTGTCCCTGTTACCTAGAATGCATAATGAGTGGGGCATGGTAGCAGGTTCTTAGGCACCCAGTGCTGTTGGCTGAAGGGACTGTGAGGCACCACTTATTCTTTAGACCAGTGTTGTGAGTAAACAGATGAAGTGAGTGGTAATGTTAGCCCTCAGGCTCCTGGTGTGGGTGGGTGAGACTGCTGTGTATGGCACATGGCAAGTATCACAAACCTGCAAGTTCTCTCTTGACTGTTGCAGCAGAAAATGGGTTTTGGGTGTATGCCCTGCTGTTTTATGCTAATGAGGGCATATGGTACTGAATCTCCCTATTCAGGTCTGGGCAGGGTTAAAGGGTGCTGCAAATTTGTGGACCCTTTATGCCAATGGCTGAGTGAAGTGTCTGCAAGACTGATGTGGGAGCACAGATCCCCGAGCTTCCAGCTTAGAAGGCATGGCAGTTGTTGAACACTGTTGGACTGGTGTCAGAGTGGAGCGGGGTGGGGGAAGGATGAAAGAAGGAAGCACTTCTCTGGTGTGAGACTCTGGGAGGGGGAGAAGTTATTTTGCCATCCACAGTAGGTTAGAGGAGTTCACTTAACTTTTGTAGATCCGATGTTGCTCCTAGTTAGTTTCAAAGGTATAAGCAGATTCTCTGCTGCTTGGCTGCATTTCATTGATGAGGTTGATTTTTGATTTTTGAGCTTGCCTCAGCCCATGTGCACTGAGCAGACTCAGCTACCAGGGTACTGGCATTCTCACAATTGGTGCTTTTCCACTGCTTTTGAGCTGAACTCTCTTCCCCCCTGCTGCTCAGTTCAATTCTTTAGCTTTATCATTGAAGATTAGGGTTCTGAAATTGTCATATACATATGATAGATTCACTTGTTTTAGGGTTTTTTTTTAAAGGATGACAGGAAGAATCTGAGTATTCTGCCATCTTGGCCTTGCCTCTGTCCTAACGTGTAGCAGCATTGATTAAATGGTCTTGTTTTGATTCCTTATATGGATGTGGATGTACTCTATGTTTTCGTATGTGTATATCTGGCTTCTTCTGCTCAGTCAAATACTGGTAAAATTTCTCCATAATAATATGCATCATTGTAAATCACAAATTCTCATTGTTCCACAGCATTCTATTATGTTAATAACCTCAATTTCATCATTCCTTCTACTATTAATAGTCATTTGATTGTCTTTTACTTGAAGATGTTATGAGTATTGACAGCAGTGGTGGTTCAGTGGTAGAAGTCTCTCCATCCGTGCTGGAGATTGCTGATTCAATCCCCAGCCAATGCACTTCATTCACACAGCAACCTGTGTGTTGCTATGATGCTGGACAGGTTACAGCATAGATTCCAGACTAAGACAGGCTAGGAAGAAAGTCTTGGTGATCTGTTTCTAAAAATCAGTCCCTGAAGACACTATGGATAACAGCCTGATGATTAGCACATCCTGAGGATGGTCTAGGGCCAGGGGCAGCATTTTGTTTTGTTGTGAATGGGGTTGCCACCAGTCAGTATGAACTCACTGGTCATTAACAACTTATGACTATTACTGCTTTGAATACTTTTATACGTGATTTCTGATGAGCATACAAGGACTGACGATTATGTTAGTGAACTCATCCTAGAATAAGTGCTATGTACCTCACTGCCGAATATCACTGTGGTCACCTTGGAAGTACTACTCTCCCTGGGGAGCTATGCACTGATGTCAGCACCTAGCCTACCCTTCAAAGCAATTTTGGAACACTTTTTCTGAAATTCCATCACAGCTGTCATACCCTTGATACCCTGAATGTCATCAAAATGTCTTCCTTTCAAATTTTCCTTTATCTTCTGGTAAAGAAAAAAGTCACTGGGGGCCAGATCAGGTGATTAGGAAGAGTATTCCAACACAGTTATTTGTTCACTGGCTAGAAACTCCCTCACAGACAACTATACAATTAAGTTCACCAATTTGCCACTGTGACATTGTACACAGTGGCCAGTCCAGAAAGAGTTCCAAAGTTGGTATGAAGGGTGAATTAGGCGCTGGTATCAGTGCATATCTTTCCAAGGAGAGTACTTCAATGGTAGCCATAACGATATTCAGAAATTAGGTATGTAACACTTAGAACAATTAAGTTCACAGATTTAATTGCTGGACCTCGTACATATGCATTCCTGTTGGTAGAGACCTAAAAGTGTAATTGTTATGTCACAGCTCATACATTTCTTCAACTTTAATAGGTACCATCATACATTTTTCAAAGTGGTTGTATCAACTTACACTTGTACACTTTTAAGTGTTCTGATTACTCCACGTCCATAACAGCACATGAAGCTTTTCAACTGTTTACATGGTTCTGTGTAGTGGCATCTTATTGTGGTTTCAGTTTCATCTTCTCTGATAACTAATGCAGCTGAGAACATTTTCTTAATGGTTTGGGCTATTTGAATGTTCTTTGTGTGTGTCTATTCTAGTCCTCTTCTCATGTTTAAAAAACATGGTTGCGATTTTTTTTTAATTGGATAATGGAAAGTTTTCTTTGTCAGATATATGCATTGCAATATTTACTCCCATTCTGGTTGAATTTTTCACTGTCAGTGATATCTCTTTAAAGAATAGTTTCTTAATCATATTAAAATTATTATTTATTTACATATATTTTTTATATTTAGTGAGTTTTCATGTTCTAATTAAGAAACTCTTGTCTGCTTCAAAGTATGAAAAGCCTTGTATTCATCTCAAAGCTAGGTCTTTGGTCCTCTGGAATAATATGTATGTGTATTCTCTCTCTCTCTCTCTGTCTGTCTGTCTGTCTGTGTGTGTGTGTGTGTGTGTGTGTGTGTGTGTGTGTGTGTGTGTGTTTGTGTGTGTGATTTATTGGAAAGAATATCCTTTCCCCAGTACAATACTGGGTCTCATTTTACAGGAGACTATGTGTGAATAGGTCTGTTACTCAACTTTTTTCTGTTTTAGTATTTATTTTCTATCTTTTGTAAATAATATACAGAACCAGTCACTTTGTCTTCATGTGAGTCTTGATATCTAATAGCAGAAGTTTTCCAGCTGTGCTCTTTTTTCAAGATGGTGTTAAATAGTTTTGGCTATCTGCATGTCTGGAAAAAAGTCTTTCTGGGTTTTGACTGGAATTTCATGAAATCCACATTTTGAGGATTAACAACATCTTTATAATATTGAGTCTTCCAACTCATGCACCTTCCATATTCCATTTACAAGCATTTACATTTTTGTTTTTGTCTCTAAAGTTCTGTCAACAATATTTCGCCATTTTTGTAGATAGATTCCAAGACTTTTAGTGTTTTATGCTAGTATAAATGCTATGTTGTTTTTGTTGTTACTGTTTGTTGTTGAGTCAATTTCCAGTTCATAGTGACCCCATGTGACAGAGTAGAACTGCTCTAAAGGGTTTTCTTGGCTGTAATCTTTATGGGGACAAATTGCCAGGTCTTTTCTTCCTTGAAATGGCTGGCGGGTTTGAACCACCAATCTTTGGTTAGTAGCTAAGTGCTTAACTGATATACCACAAGGGCTCCTGATAAATGGCGTAGGTTTATTTATTTTCTATGTTTTTGTTGGCATATAGGAATATGATTATTTGTTGGCTTTCTATCCAGCTGTCTTGTAAAATCCACTTATCAATTTTCATATCTTGTCTGTAGATTCTCTCAGGATTTCTTTGTATAACAATAATGTATTCTGTGAACAATGACAGTTTTATGATTTTGCTTTCAATGAATTTTATTCCTTTACCTTGCTTGCTTGCACTTTCTAGGTTTTCTAATACAATGTTGAATATGAAAAATAATATTAAGCATCTTCCTTTGTTTCTGAACTCAAGATGGTTGAAGTTATTGTGCGTATGTCTTCTTAAAATACATAATTAAGTTGTTTTAACTCTATAGAACAAATGTTCTTTGCTTCTTACAATGCAGTATTATATTTCTAAAATACATCAATATTGTGTTTAGCTAGTTCCTTTTTGACTGCCGTACAACATTCAAGTACATAAATATACATGCTTGTGTATCCATTCTCCTAATGGTAATTGGTAGCATTATTTGTGTTTGTCTCTTGTTTATGTGAACAAGTTTCTCACGTGTATACATACACCCCAAAATAACCAAGCCCATTGCCACTGAGTAAATTTGGAATCATAGTGACCTCACATGTTACATAGCAGAGCTGCCCCATAGGGTTTTCTCGGCTATAGTATTTATGGAAGTCGATCACCAGACCTTTCTTCCACAGAGCCACTGGTGGGTCTAACCACCAACCTTTAGTTTAGCTGCTGATCCCAAACAGCTTCAGCCACCCAGGCTCCCTGAGTACAAACATAGACAGCAGTATAACTGCAGAGTCATGGAGAATGTTAATGCTCAACTTGACCAGAGTGATTTGTAGCAATATACACTCCTGCCAAGTTGGCTAAGAGACTCTGATAAACTGCTTCCACTATAACGTTTTGTATTGTCAATTCATCTTTGCTGCCAACACCAAATACACTTTTGTTCTAGAATACCAGAGTTACAGAAATTATTATATTTGCATAGAGTCTTATCCTACCAGGGAACATTGTACCAATGCTAAACTTTAAATATGAGTAACTAGAAGAAACTTTCTTTTAATATATGAGCCAAGCCAAGTGCCGTCGAGTCGATCTTTTTTATACACATACACATGTACACACAAAAAAACATTCATTCATTCCAAGAAGACCTTACAGTTTTGTAATTCATTCAAATATATTTTTATTTTATTGAATTATAAATGATGTACAGCATACTCAGAGCCTTGATAACGGGTGTCTGTTGGGAAAGGCACCTTCAAAAAAGGACAACTTGATTGAATCATAGAGCTTTAACTGATGAAGAAGGATGGAACTTATATTTCCATATTGCTTGAATGTGGAAAAAAGGACAGTCAGTGCACATGAAGAAAGAAGGACTCAACTGGCTGTTGATGGTTTTGAAGACTGAAAAGAGTGTGAACCAAGGAACGTGGGTGGCCTCTAGAAGCTGGAAAAAGCAAAGAAATGGATTCTCCTTGAAAACAAACAAAAATCCCAGTTACTGTCAACCTATGGCACCCACTCCAACTCAGGGCAGCCCATATGGGTCAAAATAGAACCATGCTCCAAAGGGTCTTCAGTGGCTGATTTTTTCAGAAATAAATCCCCAGGTCTTTTTTCCAAAGCAACTCTAGGTAGATCTGAACTGCCAAACTTTCCATTAACAGCTGAATATTTAACTGTTTGCATCACCTGGGTACTCTAGATTCTCCCCCTTGAGCCCCCTCAAAAAGAGGACAGACTACTGGCACCTTGATTTTAGCCCCTCAAAACCTTCTAGAGACTTTTGATCCCCAGAACTGTATGATAATAAATGTGTGTTATTTTAAACAACAAATCTTGTAGGAATTTGTTACAATTGCAATAAGAAATAAATGCAGCAACCAAGAAGTGACATACATCATTTCTACTCATATTTTATTAGCAAAAACTTGGCTCATGATCAGACTTGAATGCAAGAAAGGCAGAAAAACACAACTACTTGGCTCCACCCAGGTTGGTTAAGAGAATACACCACGGAAGGGAAAGCATAAACTTTTACTAAATAGTCCAGCATCTTGGGCTCATGAAACATGCACTCTATGAAAGAAATATTCATAGGAATAAATAACCGAGGCAACGTTCTTGTCTATCCTCCAACACTGACTTGGAGCACTGTTGGCTCTTCTCTCTTGAACAGAAAACACTTTCCAACTTGAACTTCAAAGACCACTAAAACTATATACTGTCTCCTAAAGCCAATCTGAGCCTTAGTTGATCTGAGGAAGGTTCTCACCTACTGTGGAAAGTGAAGGATGAAACCATGGTGAGAATATGGCCACACTCACCTGTCACTGACCCTCAGTTTTAAACTCTAAGGACTAAAGGACTACAGGAGTCCACTCACTTTCCCTTTCCTCTGACGTGAGGAGCAGAACAGAGGCTGGGTATGCTTACCTCCCTCTGGGTATGTTTCCCTTCCAAAACTGCCATAGTGACAATGACAAAGACCTGTATTGTCTGCTCTGATAGATGTGATAGATAACTTAGACATCTTCCTGGACTTTAATGACATCTTTCTATTCCACAGAAACCCTGGTTTGGCTGCTCACCAAAAGATCAGCAGTTTGAATTCACCAGGCTGTCTTTGGAAATGCTATGGAGAAGTTCTATTCTGTCCTCTTGGGTCACTATGAGTTGAAATTGCCTTGACAGCAACCAGATTTTTGGCTTTTTATTCCAGAGTTTAGAGTTTTCTCCTCTCTTCAGACAGTATTCGTCAGATTCAGAAACTCCCCAGACCCAGATGATCATAACCTTTTTCTGGCAGAACATGAAATCTACAACATACAGGATGGTGGCTTTGTGGAAGTTCTATAGGAAGGAATCAGGAGCTAGAGTCTTATGGGGTCTGAACACTTAGGCATTAAGACTCCAAAATCACTTCCACAGCAACGCTGCCAACTCAGCCCTTCCTGTCTCCTAACCTCAGCTCTCCTGATGGAAGTACCTTCTGTTGATCCAAGAACTTAACAAAGGGTTCACCCACTTTTATTGGTAAACTATGGTACATATACTCAATGGAGCACCACACAATGATAAAGAATAACGATGATTCCAGGAAACATCTCATAACCTGGTTTCAACTGGAAGACATTATGTTGAGTGAAAGTAGTCAGCGACAAAGGGACAAATACTGTATGAGACCTCTACGATAAGATCTCAAAAACAGACTTGTGTATAGAAGAAAAGACTCTTTGACAGCTGCAAGGGAGGGGAGGAAGGGAGAGTGAGGGAGGGAGGGTTTAGTTTAGATAGGTACTAGAAATCTAGTTGGGAGAAAGCAGTGATAGCACACATTAGAAACAAGAACAACATTAAGTGGACTTCAGCATAACATTAATACTCCTTCCATCTTAACTCAATACTGCAAGGATAGAGTAGCTGGGGCAGGGGCCGGGGGACCATGTTCTTAGGCGAATTCCAGGCCAATTGGCACAACTAGCATTTTGCTATGAGAGCTCTCTGCACCCCACATTGGTGAGTGGCGTCTGGGGTCTTAAAAGCTGCCAAGCTGCCATCCAAGGACACAGCAAATGGTCCCAACTCAGCAGGAACGGATGCTCACCGAGGACCAAAATGACACGCAGTAAAGACAACCGAGAAGACAGAGAGACCCACAAGAGTGGGTGCCTACATCGACTTGGGACCGGAAGAACCGGATGGTGCCCGGCCACCACCAGTGATAGCCATGATGGAGCTCACAGAGAGGAATCTCACTGGCAACACAAGAATAAAAAGGGGTGCATCATGAGATTTCCGCTAAAAGACCTCAATTGATGGTCCAGCAGTTTTGGGGTTCCTCTGAGAGCATGGCCCCTGGCCCTGATGCTGCCCTTTCCCATAAATTATAACAAAGGTCCACTCTTTGGACAGAAATGGATTGGACTTGGCAATGCAGAGTGACCATATATTGGAAGCACTGTATGGTTCTATACATCTATAGGATATCATCTTGCTGACCTCTGGCTGGAGGAAGGGGAGTGGATGGAGAGGAGGGGAAAGGAGGCTGTTGGGAGGATGAGACACGTATGGAGCAGAGAGGAATAGTGTGCAGTCACCGGACAGGGAGAGCAGTGGAAGCTGCATATAGGTGGGCATGTAAATTTATACGGGAATGTACATTTTCACTCAGTTATGTTAAATAAAAATTAAAAAAAAGGGTTTACCCACTTTTACCTAGTTCTAGGGCTCAGACTCAGCCCTAGAAGAGAAATCCTTGTTGGAAATAATTCTTACTTCACTCAGAATCCACATTTGATCAAGGCCTTAGGCTCTAGGATCAAGCCTGGCCCTGTGAAGCCTGATGCTTGGATAGATACTCTTTTCATTGTCTTTTTTTTTTTTTAAGTATGTTTAGTTGTCATTGTTATTGCTGAGAATATACACAGCAAAACATATAGTTCAACAGTTTCTACAAGTACAACTCAGTGACATTAATTATGTTCTTCAAGTTGAGCAACGATTCCCACCTTCTTTTTCTGAACTGTTCCACCCTTATTAACATAAACTCACTGTCCCCTAAACTTTCTATCCAGTTTTTTGATTTGCTGTTGTCAGTGTGATCCCATATAAATAGTTCTCAATAGAGTGAAATGCTCAAAGCAGACATTTTCTACTAGTTAAGATAAATCATTGTCTTCTTGTAATTGTCTCAGCTCTACCCAGAATCACTTAATGTCCCAGAGTATTATTGATCCAACCAGAGCTTAGGTCAGGGTAGAGACCTGGCTTCCTGGCCTTCCAGTCCAGAGGCCCCTTCCCACCCTGTCAGGACTCACCAAGGGAAAGCTGTGCTGTACACATGGTGAGACTTATGCTCCCTCCCCTTCTACTCCTCCCCCAGGCGTGCAAACAGACAGATGTACAGGAAGGAATGGTCAGAGGTTTGCTGACCAAGTATTCACAGAAAGGTCACTCATGAGGCCTAGTTCCTCCTTTCCTTGACTGGTATTAACATAGAGAAGTGTCCTCTACTTATGAGTTAAATTGTACCTTCCTAAAAGACATGCTCAAGTTCTAGTCCCTGGTACCTGTGAATCTGATCATATTTGGTAATAATGTCTTTTCAGATGTAATAAGAGTACATGAGTCCATACTGCAGTAGTTGTAATTGTTAGTTGCTGTTGAGTCAATTCCAACTCATACAACCCCATATGTTGCAGGGAGGGTCTATGTTCCTTAGGGTTTGCAATGGCTGTGACCTTCTGGAAGCAGATTGGCAACCATGTCTTCCAAGGTACCTCTGGGTGGGTTCAAACCACCAGCGTTTTAAATTCATAGTCAAGTGCTTTAACCATTTGTATCACCCAAAGATTCCGTAATAGAAGAGAATGAGTCCAAGTGTGACTGGTATCCTTACAAAGACAGGAGAAGAGGCACAGAGACATGCAGGTGAAGACAGTTGTGCAAAGACAGAGGCAGAGACTTGAGCAAAGCTTCCATAGGCCAAAGAACACTTGGGACCAACAGAAGCTGGAGGGGACAAGGCAGTTTCCTCCCCTAGAGGCTTCAGAGAGAGCAGAGCCCTGTCAGCACCCTGATTTTGGACTTCTAACCTCGAGACCTTTGAGATAATCAATTTCTGTTGTCTTAGGCCACCCAATTTATGGCACTTGCTAGAAAAGTAATAGGAGTCCTCGGATGGCACAGACAGTGAAGTGCTTGACTGCTATGAAAAGTTGGCAGTGAAAACCCACCCAAAGGTGCCTTGAGAGACAGGCCTGGTGATCTGCTTCCAAAGGTCACAGCCTTGAAAACCCATGGGATACAGTTTTACTCCACAGACATGGGGTCACCATGAGTCAGAAATGATTCAACTGTAACTGACAAGAAGAAACCACTGCTGCTTCCTTAGATATCTTCCTCTATACTGTATTCTACGCGAAAGTCTTCTCTGATCCAGACACCAGATGCGTGTTGATTTTCAGCATGGAAAGGGATTTGAAGTAGTGACTTGATACCCAGACACAAACGAGAATGCAACACTGGCTGTGCCTCATGTAGAATGTGGAGCCTTAAACAAGTCACTTCCCAGTGAACCTGAATCAATGCTACTTGGTAAACTTCTTTAGTTCTTCTTTTTCTTTTTCTTTTTTTTTTGGCCCATTACCACATTTTGTTGGGTGCAACTCAAGACTTGGTTCTATGTGTGATATTTGCAATATAGCAGTTATTAACCTCCTGCTGTTGTAACAAAAAATACCACAAGTGAGTGGCTTTCAAGAACATGAGTTTATTGCCTCACAGAGTTGGAGGCTGAATCTGAATGACAGTACCAGCAGGGCTATGCTCTTTCTATTCTAGGAGATCATTATTCCTTGTCTCTTTCAACCTCTGGCAGCCTCAGGAGTTTTTTAACACTCCTTAGCTTGTATTACACATGAATCTTTGTGTGGTGTCTTCTGTGTGTGCCTGCATCGCTTTGTTTATACTCCCTTTTATAGAAGGGGCTCAAAAGGAAAGAGGTTTAGGACCCACAGTACTCCGGTATGACCTCATTCACAGAACCAAAGAAAGATTCTATTTTCCAAGAGGGTCACATTCACTGGGACATGGGTTCAGACTTTAGCAGATCTGTTTACAGGACAGAATTCAATACACAACCTTACTCAGTGAAGCTCATTGTCTAATAAGAAAGGCACATATCAAACTACTCAAGAAATTATGTAAGTACAGTGGTGATATGGAACCTGGAGTGACATCAGATTTTAAACAAATCAGCCTCAAAATAGTAGTCATTTATCACAACGGAATGTTCATTTCTTACTGATGCAATGGGTCAACATGGTTATTCCAGGTTGGAAGCTGGAGTCCTTCCATTGGATGTTATTCACTCAGGATTCTTACAACTTTTGGCTGTAACATTCCCTAGTACCTCTGAGTATTCTCTTGCAGAGACAATAAAAAGAGCATCTAAGATTTACTGAAGACTCGTATGCCAAACTGGGTCCTCCGTATGAATAATGCTTTGCCACTGAGTCCACTCTGACTCACAGTGACTGTGTAGGGCAGAGCAGAACTTCCTCACAGCATTTCCTAAGCTGTCATCTTTACAGAAGCCGACTGCTACATCAATCTTCCTTGGAGCAGCTGATGGGTTCATACCACCAACTTTTTGGTTAGCAGCTAAGTGCTTAACTACTGTGCCACAGGGGCTCCTCTCCATTTGGATTGTTTGTTTAATTCTTAAAACAATCCTGTGAAGGAGTTGCTGTTGTTCGACCCATTCTAGAGGTGAGAACTCTGAGGTTCAGAGGGTTAACTAATTTGATCAAGGTTGTTCATCAAGTCTCACGTGGAGATACATTGGAAACTCTGGTAGTGTAGTAAAGTGCTACATCTGCTCACCGAAAGGTTGAGAGTTCAAACTCTGTGGAGCAGTTCTGCTTTGTCCTGTAGGGTTGGAATCAACTGTGAGTTGGAATCAACTTGGTGGCAGTGGGTTTGGTTTGGGGGTTTGGTTTAGGTGTACTCTGTGTTCTTAACTATTATTTCTATGTTGTTATCTTTATTAAATAAGTTAAAAAATAGGAGCAGCTATGGCAAACCAGCTAGGAATTTTTGTCCTCTAGGAGATTTTAGTTGCTTGGACTAGAGCAACAGTAAGGACTTAAATGAATGCATGGATTTATGCGTGAAAGGTAGGCTCAAAAAAAAAACTGCTCGTGAAGTTTGGCTTCTAGAAATGCTTGATTAGGTTGTTTCAGACTAAACTACTCACGGCAGAAAACTACAAAAGCATAACCAAACATTTTCCTAAAAAAAAGTTTACTCATAGGCTTTAGAGAGCTTGCAAGGCAGAGAGAATTTATGGGTCTAAGATACAAAATAGGAAGGAAGCCAAGAGAGGAGAATCCATCATCTGAGGACAGTTTTGTGTTGACAGTTTGCTGATTCTGAAAGCGAAAGCAGCATACGAGAAGAGGAAAAGCTAAATGGAACTTTTAGCTATCTCCCTAGCCTAGAGAACAACAATTTGAAATTGCGATCACCAAAGCGGAGGAGTCCACCACAGAAATAATGGACCCCATAAGCTCCTCAGGACTTTGGCTGGGATCCTCAAAGGGTCACCTAGTAGGATAAAGCTAAACTGTGTACATAAGACTTCACCAGGACAGAAACTCAATTTTTAATTAAGGTGAACTGTTCCTACCTTATATGTCTGTCAGAAGCAAAAAAATAAATCCTCTGTGGAACAAGATAACAGTTTCTAAAGCTGTAAATCATCCTTCCCCCAAAAATCATACATCATTTTTGGCACATAATCAAAAACAATAAGGCATATATGAAATCAAGATTAGACCAAACAACCTAGAGAGAGAAAAATGTAATGTGAACAGATTCACTGGGGAACTAAATATTAAAGTTTAAATAGATACAATTACTGTGTGCAAGCAAATAAAAGACAAGATGGAGACAGTTACTGTGTGCAAACAAATAAGAGACAAGATGGAGATTTTCAACAAAAACAAGAAAATATAAAATTTACAAAAATTCCAGAATTAAAATTATAGTTACTGAAATTAGGAGTGCAATAGATGAGGTTAACAACAAACTGGACTTAGCTGAAAAAACAAAAAATGAACTGAAACATAGATTAGAAGACAATGTTTAGACAGAGGGACAGACAGATGCAAAGCTGAAAGTCCAGAAAGAGCATAGGAGACATTACAGGACAAGGTGAGAAACATCTAATGTGTGTAATTATAGTTTCAGAAGGAGAGAGATGTAGAAGCAATATTTGAAGAGTTAATGGCCAGTATTTTCTAAAACTAAAGAAAGACGTCAAGCTACAGATTAAATGTCCACTGGGCAGTGAAAACTTAAGCAGAAGTCACACTGGCATCTCTGCTGTTCCTCTGACACACCAGCCATGCATCTGTCTCAGGATCTTTGCACTAGCTGTTCCCTCTGCCACAAAAGTTTTTCCACCAGAAACACACATGGCTTATACCATTCCCTTGCTCAGTCTTGACTCCAGTGTCCCCTTCTCATTTAGACTGTCCTGGACCATCTTATCTAATACTATGACACTCCTCCAGATTTTATATACCTTTCACTGCTTGCTTTTTCTCTTTGGCATCTATAATTATCTTTATGTATTTTTAATTGATATTCTTTTTACAAATAATATTTTATTGTGTTTTTAGTGAAAGTTTACACAGCAGTTTAGGTGTCCCTTCGACAATTTCTGCACAAATTGTTCATTAACATTGGTTATATTCTTCATAACGCGTGAACACTAAATACTTCCTTTCTGGTTGTTTTGTTTCTATTAATCTAGTCTTTCTGCTTCCTTACATTCTCATTTTAGTTTCAAAGTAATTATTGACCCTTTGGTCTCATATAGATTTGTTGTTGTTGTTGTTGTCATTTTTAAAGAACCACAGTACTCACAGGTGACACTCTTAATTTTGTGTGCCAATCTGTTATTTAGCTAAAAGGTGACTTTAGGGGCTAGTCTGGGTTCAAGGTTTTAAAGTATCTGAGGACAACAGTCTCAGCTGCTACTCTAGTCCCAACTGGTCCAGTAAGTCTGATTTTGTTGCTGTTGTCATTTGTTTTTGTTTCTTAAGGAATTTGCAGTTCTGTTCTACATTTTTCTCCCGTTGTATCAGAGTCCGTCTATTGCAGCTCTTATCAGAATGGTTGGTAGTAACAGCCCGGAACCATCTAGTTCTGGTCTCAGGATAGACGAAGCCGTGGTCTGTGTAGCCTACTATCCTGTAGAATAGTGTCTTCTTTGGGTCTTTGGTCTCCTTCTTTCTCTATTGCTCCAGACAAGAAGAAACCAGTGGTTGCGGCCAAGAAGACTATTCTCTCTACTTAATATTCTTTACTGTCTGTCTCCTCCCAGTAGAATATAATCCTTATCAGGGCATGGAAACTCTGGTGGCATAGTGGTTAAGTGCTATGGCTGCTAACCAAAAGGCTGGCAGTTCAAATCCACCTTGGAAACTCGGTGGAGCAGCCCTACTCTGTTCTATAGGGTCACTATAAGTCAGAATTGACTCAGTGGCAGTGGGTGTGAAGGCATAGTTGTTTTCCTACAGGATTTCTACTGTGTCCTTGTACCTAGGACAGTGTGTAGCACTTAGTAGGTAGTCAGTAAATGTTTCTGAGTGAATGATGAATAAATAGAGTCATAGGTATGTTACTGTTAGGTGCTGTTGAGTTGGTTCTGACTCATAGCGACCCTATACACAACAGAATGAAACATAGCCAGGTCCTGCGCCATGCTCACAGTTGTTGGCATGCTTGAGCCCACTGTTGCAGCCACTGTGTCAGTCCATCTTGTCAAGAGTCTTCTTTTTTGCTGATCCCCGGTATATACTGTACACATGCTGTAAATAAAGAGGAATATTGGTCAGGGGACTTCCTGGGTGATGCAGATGACTGACAGGCTCAGCTGCTAACTGAAAGACTGGGAGTTTAAGCTTACCCAGAGACACTTCAAAACAAAAGTCTGGTGGTCTACTTCTCAGAAAACAACCGCTGAAAACTCTGTGTAGTGTGGTTGTACTCTGACACACACAGGGGCACCGAGCATCTGAATCTGTTCTATGGCCACTGACTATATTGCAGTGCAATTGAATGCAATTCCAGAAGCCAGGTTTCTAGATTGAATCCTGGCTTTGCCAGTTAAAAGGTCTGTAACTTTGGGAGAGTTAATCAACTTTGTATATCTTCTTTGACTGTAAAACCAAAAAAAAAAAGACATTTAATTCATTAAAAAAAAAAGATGCTGTCAATGCCAACTCCAGGTGACCCTATAGGACAGAGGAGAACTGCCCTACAGGGTTTCCAAGACTGCAATACTTATAGAAGAGCCCTGGTAGCACAGTGGTTAAGAGCCTGATTGCTAACCACAAGGTCAGCGGTTCGAACCTACCAGTCACTCTGTGTGAGAAAGACGAGACAGTCTGTATCTGTCATGGATTGAATTGCGTCCCCCCAAAAATGTATGTTTTGATTTGAATTGGTTTGGCATTCCAACATGGTGCCCTTCCTCCCATGTGTTGTGAATCCTGCCTCTGTGATACTGATAATGAAGAATGGTTTGCAGTTGTGTTAGTGAGGCTGGACCCAAGCTACAAACTTGTGGAATATAAGGGAGAGACATGAGCAGAGAAAGTTGGGAATCTCATACCACCGAGAGAGAAGCACTGAGAGCAGAGCACGTCCTTTGGACCCTAGGTTCCTGTGCCGAAATGCTCTCACTGGATGTGGACTTAGCCTACCGGACTGTGATAAATTCTCCTACTGTATGGACTTACAATTTGTAAATGGATTTGTGGCTTACCAGACTGAGACAATAAAAGCTTCTCTACATGAAACCTTCCACTCGTGGTATTTTCTGTTAGAGCAGTACCCGATGACTAAGACAGTATCCATAAAGATTTACAGCCTTGGAAACTCTATGGGGCAGTTATAATCTGTTCTGTAAGGTTTTCATGAGTCAGAATTGACTCATCAGCATGTAGCAACCTCAGTGAACGTTTAATACAACATAAGGATTCTCTGGCTATAAAAATTATATTCAAAATCAAATAACAACAAAGTGGAAAACCATATTGGATGGACACAGGAAGAAGTACAGAGTGGAAAGGAGGAATGTGGTGTCATGCAGTGGTGGTAGGGTAGAGCAGTTAGAGTTGCCTAGTGATGATGTGTGAAATTTTATTTGGCAAATTGATTTGGGTTGTAAACTTTTACTTTAAGCACAATAAAATATTTTTTAATTGAAAACCATACATTTTCACATGAATAAGAACATTTTCACACAACCTATAATTCACAGAGTAAAATAAAACAACAAAAAAACCCCAGAAGTTATAAAATATTTAGAAAAGAATAATGAGTTGTGCACATCAAAACTTGTTCGACACAGTAAAAGTTACACTTAGAGGTAAACTTAAGCCTTCAGTGCTTTTTTTAAAGAAACATGAGATTAGGGAAACTGACATTAAGAGTGAAACTTATCGCTGTGCAGTGAATTACTCAACACAGCCCTTCCAGCCATAAACAACTACACAATGAAAGGATGGGACTACGCAAATAAAATGCTGTGGCCCACTGATGAGACTGGACAGCTTGCTAATAATGCAAATAATATTCATGGTCTCTTTGTGGGGATAGGACCACCCAAATAAAATACATGGAACCTTATAAGGGAATTGGCCAGTTTTGCCATCCTACTAGGCTTAAACAAGCCATCCTAGAAGCAGGAAGAAGAGATCTTGCTACTACCAAGGAAGAAGAGCTAGGAGTGGATTGCATCCTTTAGACTCAGAATTCCTGAACTGAGAACTTCCTAGACCCAAGAAACAGAGAGAGAAAGCTGTAACACCAGAGACAGTGAAAGACAAGAAGCAGCAGCAGAGACGGCAGAACTAGGAGGCCTGCAAGAGACAGTACAGTGGGCTTCCTGTGCCAAGAAACAAGAAGAAAGCTGAGTGCCTTTGGGCAGGAGGCTTGCTGGAGGGAGTGGGGTACCTACAGGTTCTTGTTGTTGGAGCTAGGCTTGCCGATCCATGAGGCTAGAGAACTGAGTGCCTTCAGGCTGAGGCTTCCTGGCAGAGTGGGGTGCCTCGGGGCCCTTATCAGTGGAGCTTGGGAGCTTTGTAACACTTTCCAAGCAGGACAGAGGCCAAGCTGGGCAAAGAAGGCCAACACACCAAATCAGTTGAAGGCAGAGAGGCCAAGGGCCAAGGAGAGGCCTGCTGTGGGCATGGCCAGGAGGCTGTCCTGGCCAAGAACTGTACCTGAGTTGTTCCTAATCCTGAATTGCAATCTGTTACTCACATAATACACTTCATAATCATGAGTAGTGTCTGTGAGTTCTGTGTGGCCACTGCAACAAATTCTTGAACCCAGCAGAGAAGTAAAAAGTGCCATAGACGAGACACCTGGTGTCAGAACTGATGAAAAGCTGGAGGGTGAAAGCATGTCAGACTTGGGCTGATGCTGATGGTGGTCATCTCCCCTCATTGTGAAGCTAGAAGGGGTCAGACGCCTCCATCATGGCATTTTTACACTCAGGGAACTAGAAAGAAAAAAGAACAGGAAGGATAGAAAAAAAGCAGCAAACACAAGTGAGCAAGAAGAAAATGCTTTACTATGTGCCTGATATGTTCACCAATGCACATTATCATGACATTTCTAGGAAACAGAAAGGAAAAGGAAAGTACCTTTAAAATTTTCTAGATGAGAGAAAAAGGATTAGATCCTAAGCATGAGTTGTGATCGTAACATCAAACTTTTCATCAGCCACTCTGAGAGCTGAAAGACAAAGAAGAACTTTTTTAAATCTCTGTTGTAAAATGGATTATAATAAATGGGAAAGAGACTGAGGTTATCAAGGATTTCACGTTACTTGGATCCACAATCAGCACCCAAGGATACAGCAGTTAAGAAACACACTGCACTGGGTAAAGCTGCTGTAAGAGAGCTCTTTACGTGTTAAAAAGCAAAGATGTCACTTTGAGGACTAATGTGCACCCGCAAACCATGGTATTTTCAACCTTCTCACATGCATGTGAAAGCTAGACAGTGAACAAGGAAGACTGGAGAAGAATTAATGCCTTTGAATTATGGTGTTGGGGATAAAGACAATACAACCACAGACTTTCAGACTGAACAGGTCTGTCTTGGAAGAAGTTCAGGCAGAGTGCACCTCAGAAGTGAGGATGGCTAGGTTTCATTTCACAGGCTCTGGACACGTTATCAGGAGGGACCAGCCCCTGAGGAAGGACTGCGTGCTTGGTAAAGTAGAGTCAATAAGACGGACTGACACTGTGGCTGCAACAATAAGCTCAAACACAGCGACAATTATGAGGATGGTGTGGGACTGGGCAGTGTCTCCTTCTGTTGTATACAGGTTCACTAGGAGTCAAAACTGACTCAGTGGCACCTAACAACAACAACAGTAATATGGAGAGAGCCCGGCAAGCATTACTAAGTAAAAAACAAAGTCACATCTTTTCCAATTACTGCACCACTAGGAACTGTGAGCAGCAGAATCCCTCAAGACACAGTCTATGAGATAGTACAGCAAGTCACAAGAACCAGCACACACCTGAAAGTTTTTGAAGTGGAGAAACTGCAGATCAACTTAAAGATCTCTGACCCTCAGAAGGACAAATGCTTCTCAGACACCATAAGGCTTAAATTCATCCCATCCCACATTGTCTGTGTGTGAGAGCCCTTGGGGACCAGTGACACTATAATACCAAGGCTATAGTTAGCCCTCACATGGAATGTCAAGATGCTGAAGAAACTCAACAAAAATAAGAAGCTGCTCAAAATTCGGCCAAGAAGCATGACGGCCTCTGAGTTCTTTTTGGCCTGTGGGTACTTGCTCAAGCAGATCCTGTGAATCTCGGGTTTAGGCCTGAATAAGTCTGGCCACTTCCGTTCTCGACTTCCCCGCAGTGAGAACATAGTGGCCAGAGTCGATGAGGTGAAGTCCACGGCCAAGCTCCTGATGAAGAAGGTGCTATGTCTGGTTGTAGCTGTTGGCCATGTGATGAGGACACAGGATAAGCTGCCATAGAGCATCCAGCCAGCTGTCAACTTCCTGGTGTCACAGCTAAAGAGGAATTGGCAGAATGTCCAGGCTTTAAACAATGAAGAGCACCGTGGCCAAGCCCCAGCCTCTGTTCTAAGACAAAGTCCAATAAACTCTAGTGCTACTATCAAAAACAAACCAAAATAAAGGGTCATAAAAGTGTCTATACTATATATCATATAATATGATAAAAATGCTTACTTATAGTTGCCTAAAGAAATATTGAAAGCCTCCAGTGGCTATGGAGTTCATTCAAACAGTGTCAAGCACCAGCTATGTATGAGCTCATTGTCACCAAAACCCTTATGAAGCAGGTACCATTACCATATTCATTTTACAGATGAGGAAACTGCTAGAGTGGAATTAAACAACTTGTGTGAAGACACTCAACTACCAAATGATGAATCTACACTGCAAAATCCATACTTCGACTGCAATACCTTGTAGAAATTTGCAAGTTCTTCATAATAAGCACTTGCGTTTGTCTTGTTTTCATCACCACAGTACAGATGAACCTCCCAGACAGAGGCTCAAGCAGGTCAAAGACCGTAGTCACACAGCCCTACACTCTCCTTGGTGTTGTTAGGTGCTGCGGACTCATGGGACCTCATGGACGACAGAAGATGGCACAGTCCCGCACTATCCCAGTTGCACATGGGGCCACTGTAGTCCATAGTGGATTGCCAGGTCTTTCTTCCTCGTTCACCTTAGTGTAGTCCGTAGTGGATTGCCAGGTCTTTCTTCCTCGTTCACCTTAGTCTGGAAACTCCGCTGAAGCCCCTTCAGCACCACAGCTGACACAGGGGCAGTGGCTGCACGTGAGGTACACTGGCCAAGAAGCTAACCCAGGTCTCTAAATTGAAAGTGGAAAATTCTAACACTGAACCCCTCCTGTCCCCAGCTCCTTCTGTTAACCAGATCCTAATTTTCTGATCAGGGAACAGGAAGGTTTGGGGCTGAAAGGATTTTACATGTGTCTTGGGCTCCCTCTTGTGGCCACCGCGGTGAATTCGCCTTCTAAATTGCAAACCAAACTCACTGCCTTAGAGTGGGTTTCTTTCTTTCTTTCCTTTCCTTCTCTTCTTTCTCTCTCTCTCTCCTTCCCTCCCTCCCTCCCTTTGTTCCTTTCTTTCTTTCCTCTCTCCCTTCCTCCCCTCCCTCCCTTCTTTCCTTTTTCCCTCCCTCTCTTCCTCCCTCGCTTCCTTCCTTCTTCTTTCCTTTGGAAAAACTTCTAAATAACTTAATAGGGTTTTTTTTGTTTGCTTAAGGTATTTTTTTAATTGTTATGATTAAGTGAAAGTATACAATCCATGTCAGTTTTGCACGCCCTCCTCTCTGCAACTCTATCTGCTCTCCTCATGCTGTGACAGCACACGCCTCCTTTTCACTCTTCCAGTATCCTCCTCTCTAGAAAGAAACCAGTAGGACAGCCTCCTATAAATGTGTCAAACCTTAAAGTACACACATTACACGCTCACGGTGTCTCCAAGTCCAGTCATTCTTTGCATGAAGTGTTGACTTCAGTAATGATTTCAGATCTGGGCCAGCGGCAAGTGTAGGGTCCATGTTCCAGGGGACCCTTCAGGTTGTGGGGCCATCAGTTCCGGTCTTTTAGTAGAGTTCTTGATCTTCACCTTTCTTTTTCTTGTGCTACATCAGGAATCTACCATGTGTCCCCCATCAAGGCTGTCTTTGGTGGTGGCCAGGCACCATCTGGTTCTTTTGGGCTCAGGATGATTTTCCCTTGTGTCTTTAATGTTCTTGGTCACCACCTGTTCCAGGTAGATCGGGACTAATTGATATAACTCAGATGGCAGCTTGTTGGCTTTTAAGACCCCAAACACCACTCCACTCACCAATATGGGGTGCAGAAGACTCTCTTAGCAAAAGATTAGTTACGCCAATTGACCTCGATGTCTCCTGGTCCCCAGACCACTGTCCCTGCTACTCTATCCTTTGAGGTGTTACACTGAATTTAGAAAACCTTTTAGTTTATAGTGTAGCCTGCTTATGCTAACCTGCCTTCAAAAGAGTAGTATCACAGCCTTCACCTAACCAAATTCCTAAGGACTGTCTAATCTATGACTAACAATCTCCCTCCTTCCCCACCCTTGTAGCCATCAAAGAGTCTTTTCTTCTGTGCATAAGTCCTTCTTTAAGTCCTTATAATAGTGGTCTCATACAACACATTACTGACTGATTTCACTCAGCATATCTTTCTAGTTGATACCGGATTGTGAGATGCTTCCTAAAATCATCGTTGTTCTTTATCATTGCGTACTGTTCCACTGTGTATATGTACCATAGTTTGTTTATTCATTCATCTGTTGATGGGCACCTAGGTTGATTTCATCTTTTTGCTACTGTGGACTGTACTTCAATAAACATTCGTGTGCATATATCTGTTTGAGTGACAGCCTTTATTTCTGTAGGATATATTCCAAGCAGTGGGATTGCTTGATCATGTGGCATTTCTACTTCTAGCTTTTTAAGAAAGTACCAAATTGTTCTCCAAAGAGGTTGTACCATTTTGCATTCCCCACCAGCAATGCAGGAAACTTCCAATCTCTCCGCAGTCCCTCTAGCATTCATTGTTTTGGGTGTTTCCCCCCCGCCCCAATCTCACTGGGGTGAGATGGTCTCACATTGTAGTTTTGATTTAGATTTCTCTAATAGCTAATGATCATGAGCATTTGCTCGTGTGTCTTTTGGCTGCCTGGATGTCTTCTTTGGTGAAGTGTCTGTCCGTCTCCTTTGCCCATTGTTTAATTGGGTTATTTGTCTTTTTCTTGCTGATATTTTGCAGTACCTTGCAGATTATGGAAATCAGGCTTTGATCCAATTAGTTACTGAATTTTTTTTTCTGTTCTGTAGGTAGTCTTTTAACTCTCTTGATAAAGTCTTTGGATGAGTGTGTTTTGAGGTATTTTTTTATTATGGTGAATAGATGTGTAACAGAACATGTGACTTTTCAACACTCTTCACATGTACAATTCAGTGACATTAATTTTGTTCCTCGTGTTGTTCAAGCGTCACCCTTATCCACCCACTAATTCTACCTTAATCTCTAACAGAAGCTCCATGCTCCCTAAGCACTGAGTCCCCTTTCGTCCTCCTTCTGCCCACGTCTACTCACTACTAAAAACTTGAATTTCTATACATACGCCTATTCTAGATATTTCGCATATGTGGAATCATACACTATGTACTTTTCTAACTGATCTATTCCACTCAGTACAGTGTTTTCAAGGCCCACCATGCTGTAAGTTGTATCAGGACTGCATTTCTCTTTATGGCTGAGTAATAGTCTAGTTTTTTCTTTCAAGGTAAGATTTTACATGGAATAAGATGCACAAATTGTATATATGCCACTAGCTGCATTTTGGCACTGTAATTGTATGAAAATTGTGTACTCCCGTCAAGATGGACGGTAAAGCAGCACTATGATAAGCAGAGAATGTTGATGTTGTCAAGGATTTAATTTTTCTTGGAACCACAATTAAGGTCCATGAAAACGTCAAGAAATCAAACAGCACATTGTATTGGGAAAAATTTCTGCAAAAACCTCTTTAAAGGGTTAAAAAGGACTTTAAGGACTGAGGTGTGCCTGACCCTAGCCAGGATGTTTTTTACAGCCACCTCACATGCATGTGGAAACTCGACAGTGAATAAAGAAGACCAAAGAAGAATCAGTGCCTTTGAATCAGGATGCTGAGGAAGAAAATTGAATAATACCATGAACCGTCTAAAGAATGAACAAATCTGCCTTCAAAGAAGTGCAGCCAGAATGCACCTTGGAAGCAAGCATGATGAGATTTGGTCTCCCGTACTTTGCACATGACATTGGAAGGGACCAGTCCCTAGAGAAGGACACTGTGCTTGCAAGGTAGAAGGTCAGCAGTAAACAGGTAGACCTTCAATGAGATGGAGCAACACAGCGGCTGCAGCAATCAGCTAAAGTATAATAATGATTGTAAGAATGGCACAAAACCAGGCAGTGTTTCATTCTGTTGTACACGGGGTCACTGAGTCAGAAGCATTCCCACAGCACCTAAGAGCAACATCGAGATACAGGAAGGAACTCTGGTGGCATGGTGGTTAAGCACTCAGATGCTAACCAGAAGGTCAGCAGTTTGAACCTACCAGCAGCTCCACAGAAGAAACATGTGGCAGCATGCTTCCAAGAAGATTTAAAAACCAACCAAACCCAGTGCCTTCGAGCCTATTCCAACTCATAGCGACCCTATAGGAAAGAGTAGAACTGCCCCAAAGGGTTTTCAAGGAGCAGCTGGTGGATTTGAACTACTGACCTTTTGATTAGCAGTCAAACATTTAACCACTGCACCACCAGGGCTCCTTCTTTAAAGATTACAGCTTTGGAAACCTCAGAAGGCAGTTGTACTCTGTCCTATAGGATCACTATGGGTCAAAATCAGCTCAACAAAATAGGTTTTGTCTTGATATCAACATAAGGGAAGTAACCACTGTCCCAGAAAGTATCCCATGCATCTTCCACATCAAACTTGACCTTCACTGCCCGAGAATCAACAACCATTCTTTTTTTCCACCACAGATTAATTTTGCCTGTTCTGGAACTTCATAGAAATGGAATCGTACAATATGAACTCTTGTTTCTAGCCTTTTCCACTCAGCATAATGTTTCTCAGATTTACCCATACCGTTGTGTGTATCAGTAGTGCGTTCTTGCTTGTTGCTGAATCGGATTCCATCATATGGAGGTGCTACCGTGTGTTTATCCATTCTCCTGTTAATGGACACTCAGGCTGTGTCCAGTTTGGGACTATCCTAAGAAAGCTGCTGTGAACACTTGTGTGCAAGTCTTTGTGTGACATGTGTTTTCATCATTTCTTCAGTAAACGCCTAGAAGTGGAATTGTTGGTTCCTTCACCCCATCATTTCTGCTTTCACTGCTTTGACAGATCTAGGCTTCTAAGCAAGGTTTCTTGTGAAGCATGGGTTCTGTAACACTCCCTGATGCCCCCCCCCAACACCCACACTAAAGGGAAAAACCAAACCTGTTGCCATCAAGTATTTTCCTGCTCATAGTGACCCTACAGGATAGATTAGAACTGACCCATGGGATTTCCTAGGCTGTAGGCTTTGTGGAAGTACATGGCCACATCTTTCTCCCTTGGAGTGGCTGGTAGGTTCCAACCAATACCTTTTTGATTATCAGCTGAGTACTTAAGCTCTGTACCACCACAGCTTCTTACACAAAAGACAGCAACCGTGAAATGAGAGCCAAAGAAATAAAAAAGAGAGAGAATGACAGAAAATAAAAATTTGAACTGAAAACTCTTTTGGCTGCCATCCCAGATGAGGCACACTTGAGTGTTGCTCAGAAGAGATTCTAGGAGTCCTGTAGCAGGTGGAAACCCTAATGGTGTAGTAGGTAAGTGCTTTGGCTGCTAACCAAAGGGTCAGCAGTTCAAATCCACCAGGTGTTCTCTGGAAACTCGATGGGGCACTTCCATTCTGCTTATAGTGTCACTATGAGTCAGAATCGACTCAATGGCAGTGGTTCCTTTGGGTTTTATAGCCCTGGTTACACAGTGATTAAGAGCTCGGCTGCTAACCATAAAATCAGCAGTTCAAGTCCACCAGCAACTCCTTGGAAACCCTATGGGATAGTTCTACTCTATTTTACAGGGTCACTGCAAGTTATAATCGACTCAGTGGAAACGGGTTTGGGTTTTTTACAGGATTATTCTTCCCTTTTCTTTGTTGGTGACTATTTACAGGTTGAATCGTATCTTTCAAAAAGATGTACTGATATCCTAGTACTTGCGGCCTGATAGTGACCTTGTTAGGAAACCACTTTTTCCTCACCTAGCAACTGTCTTGTTTTCAGATATTTTGTATTTATAACAACAGCTAAAACAAACAAACAAACAAAAAACTACTATTTTGTGCATAACAGGACACAGAACCCACCTACATTTTCTGTTCCTCAGAGTTATTGGAAAGCTACTACCCCACTGAAACCCTGGTGGCCTGGTCCTTAAGTGCTACCTCTGCTAACCAAAAAGCGGGCAGTTCAAAACCACCAGGTGCTCCTTGGAAACCCTAAGGGCAGTTCTGTTCTGTCCTTTGGGGTTGCTATGTGTTGGAATCACCTCCACAGCAGTGCCTTTGGATTTGGGGAGTACTGCTCCGCTGCTAGTACAGATCTCTGTAACCTTTTGAAATGGAAGAAACAGGCACTCCATTGTGGCACAACGCCGACTTCATCTGATAACCTGGTTTTTCACACTTATCCATGTCCCTAAGCGAGGAGGGGGTGCAGGTCCCTCGAAGAACACTTTGGCAGGGGGGTGGAGACATGTTTAATTCATAGCAGGCCCCAATGATGAAGTCAATGGGTGATAAATGGGGGACAGCTGTTCTAAATTAAGATTTTGAATCCATCCCCAAACTTGGATTTCTCCCCGCCCCCCCCCCCCCCCCCCCCGCTACTCACGCGCATGCCCGGGAATGCCCAGGAAAGCACGCGATTATTTTTAGCAACTATGCAGATTTAGGAGCACAGAATCTGAAAATAATGATTATTCAGGGAGCAAGCAGCTGCTTTGTTGTCACACGTGGCCATCCTTTCTCTTTCTCTTTCTCTTCTTTTTATAAGGACACCACTCAGATTTAATTAGGACCCACGGAGGGAGTTCCGTTGGGGGGGGGATCGGTCACAAACTATTACCTGCTCTACTACTAGCTAAAAGGTTGGTAGTTTGAACTCACTCAGAGGCACCTAGGGGGAAAAGCCTGGCAATCTGTTTCCCAAAAAATCCCAGCCTTGAAAACCCTGTGGAACACAGTTTCACTCTGCACACATAAGGCCACCATGACTCAGAATGGACTCAACAGCAACTGACAACAGCTACTCCCATATGATGTCATGTTGACTTAATCAGAAATGACCAGGAAAGCACTGCGAATATTTAGTGAATAGACATGATTCATGGATATGGAATTGGGAATAGAAAGGAACCAGGAAGCAGGCAGCAAATCAGCACAGTCCAGTTGGGTAACTGGTGGAGACATTTGAAAGGAGATGTGTCTTAGCTGTCTAGTGCTGCTATAACACAAACACCGGAAGTGGGTGGCTTCAAAGAACAGAAACGTATTTTCTCCCAGTTCTGGAGTCCAGAAGTTCAACTCAGGAGTTCTGCCATATTGATTTCTTCCTTGTTGGTAGCCTTGGGTGTTTTGGGATTTCTTTTTTCTCCTTGTCTTGTTGGTAGACAGTTCTAACACGGTGTCTTCTTCCCCCATACGTGTGTTCTGCGCTGTGCATATTCTGCTCCTTACGTAACTCGGAACTGATTAAGTTTGGGACCCACCTTTCGCTGGTATGGCCTCACTAACATAACAAAAGAAAACCCCTCGTCTCGAACAGGATCACAACCACATGTACAAGGGCCAAAAATTCAGCACATATTGGGGAGAGAGGCACTGTTCAATCCGTCAAAGGGTCATTTACAAAAATGTGGGCAAGGTACAGAAAAATCAGAAGAGGTGGCATCCTGGGCTGGTAATGGTGGCTGTCGTTGGCACCCCTGAGCCTGAAAGGACCAGTGTTTATTGGCTGGATGAAGACTGGAATGATGAGAGGTGTCTTCAAAAGGCAGGGCCAAGGTCTCTGAGTAGAGCCAACAGTTTGTGCTCTGATGGTAACCAAAAGGTTGGTGGTTCTTACTCACCCAGAAGCACTGTGGAAGAAAGGCCTGGTGATCTGCATTGGTAAAGATTACAGCCGGGAGCTGCTACACTAAGAGATACACATACACAAATGTTTATCGAAGCACAGTCCACAATAGCAAAAAGATGGAATCAACCTAGATGCCCATCAACAGATGAATAGATGAGTAAACTACGGTATACATACTCAGTGGAGCACTATGCAATGATAAAAAACAGTGATGGTTTTAGGAAACATCTCATAATCTGCTTTCAATTGGAAGACATTATACTGAGTGAAATCAGTCAGGGGCAAAAGGACAAATATTGTATGGCATCCCTGCTATAAGGACTTAAAAGTAAACTTATGCACAAAAGAAAAGACTCTTTGACAGCTACAAGGATGGTGAGGGGGTGCGCGGGTTGATCATAGATTAGATAGTTGACAGAAATTTGGTTAGGTGAAAGCAGGGACAGCACACAGCAGAAAGTAGATCAGCTTAACTGGACTTCACCATAAACTGAAAGCTCTTCTAACTTCACCCCAATATTGCAATGATAGAGCAGCAGGGGCGAAGTCTGAGAACCATTATCTCTGGGGACATCAAGGTCAATTGACATAATTAGCCTATTGCTAAGACAGTCTTCTGCACCCCATATTGGTGAGTGGCATCTGGGGTCTTAAAATCTACCAAGCTGCCGTCGTCTTAACTCAGCTGAAACAGACGATCACTGAGAACACTAAAGACACGAGGGAAAAAGAGCCCAGGAGACAGAAGGACCCATGTAACGAGAAACTGTATCAGCATGTGACCAGAAGAACCAGACGATGCCCGTCCACTACCAAAGACAACTGTGATGGGGCACACAATGTTGAGTCCATGTGGCAGGGGTGCAGCTCAAGAACCTACTAAAAAACCACAACTGATGATCCAAAGGCCCTAGGGGTCCCCTGGGAGCATAGGCCCTAGACCTGCTGCTGCCCCTGTCTAGAAAATACTACTGAAGTCAACTCTTCAGACAAAAATGGACTAGACTCAGGGACACAATGTGACCTTGTGGTGGGTGTAATTTATGGTTCTATGCATTTATAGGAGGCCATCCTACTGGTCTCTTTGTAGATGAGAGACAATAGGGTGGAGAGGAGGGGGTAGAAGCTTGTTAAGAGGGTACAACAAGTATAAAATGAAAAGGAGGAGTGTGCTGTCATGGCGCAAGGAGAGCTGAAGAGCTGTAGATAGGCAGGCATGTAAAATTGACTTGGATTGTATACTTTCACTTAATCGCAATAAAAAAAATTAAAAGATTACAGCCTGGAAACCCCTATGGAACTGTTCTCCCCTAAAACACATGGGGTCTCCTAAGTCACAAGTCAACATAAAGAAATAACCAACCCAAGGAAACCCACAGGGAGCAAGCTGTGTAGATACATTCTTGACTTCACTCTCCTCCTCACTCCACTCTCCTGAGGGTGGTCTTGTTGGCTGAGCACCACTGAAATGCAGAAGGCAAGGAAGCCCCTTACCCTCTAAAAAAAATAATATTTTATTGTCCTTTAAGCGGAAGTTTACAATTCAATTTGCCATGTAAAACCCCTCACACACCCTTCTATGCAACTCTAGCTGCTCTTTCCACCCTGTGACAATGCACTCCTTTCCAGCCTGTACTTCCTGTATTCATTCAACAAACTTCTGTCCCCTCCTCTCCACCCTGCCATTTCACCAATGGACAGTAGCTGCTCTGACAGGCTCATGTATATATTTAAGCCAAGAGGCACACACTTTACCAGCACCACTCTGTATCATATAGTCCACTCCAATCTTTGTCTGGAGAGTTGGATTCAGCACTGGTTTCAGCACCGGGCTAGCAGCAAATCCAGACACCATGTCCTTAGGGAACCCTCCAGGATGTTTGGCTATCATGTCTGGTCTTTTAATAGAGTTCTAGATTTGCACCCTCGTTTTTCTCCCACTGTGTCAGGAACTCTACATTGTGTTCTCTATCAGGGCAGATGTTAATGGTGGCTGGGCACCATCCAGTTCTTCTGGTCTCAGGATGATGTAGTCTCCTTATCATATGGCCCCCTGTGTCCCCTGGACTCATATTTTCCCTATGTCTCCTCTGCTTAAGGTGGATTGATGTGAAATTCAGAAAGCCCTTTGATAGGGTCCCTACAGGGTAGCCTTTCTAGGTGTCATGGATTGAATTGTGTCCCCCCAAAAATAGGTACAGCCAAGTGGCTGGGCCATGATTCCCAGTATCTTGTGACTGTCCTCCATTTTGTGGTTTTCCTTTGCTGTATATTAAGGGATTAGGGTGGGACTGTAAATCCCTTTATAAGATCACCTCCCTGCTCCACTGTCAAGGGAGTTTCCCCCGAGTGTGGCTTTTCCCACCCTTAATCCTTTCATCCTGCAAGAGATAAAAGGAAAGAGAAGCAAGCAGAGAATTGGGAACCTCATACCACCAAGGAAGCAGCACCTGGAGAAGAGTGCGTCCTTCAGACCTGAGGTTCCTGAGCCAAGATGCTCCCTGGATGAAGACTGATGCAATGCCGGGCTTTCCTCCAGAGCTGACAAGGGGAAAACCTTCCCCTGGAGTGCCTTAATTTGGACTTGTAGCCTACCAGACTGTGTAAGAATAAACCTTCTTTTGTTAAAGCCATCCACTCTGTGGGATTTCTGTTAGAGCAGCACTAGCTGACTAAAACATGAGGATATCTCCTTACCTACTTATCTGTAAATACCTGAAAAGAAAAAACCCAAGTTCTCCAAACAAGGTCACATTCTCAGGTACAGGGTTAAGACTTTGTCTTAGTTATCAAGGCTGCTGTAACAGAAATACCACAGTTGGGCAGCTTTAGCAAACATAAATGTATTTTCTCATAGTTTAGGAGGGTAGAAGTCCAAATTCAGGGCACCAGCTGTAGGGGAAGGCTCTCTCTGTGTCAGCTCTGAGTGAAGGTCCTTTCCAGCTTCTGTTTCTTGGTTCCTTGGAGATCTCACGTGACATGACATCTGTCTTCCTGCTCTCTGCTTGCTTATTCACTAGCTTGATCTACTCTGTTACATCTCAGAAGAAATCGGCTTAAGATGCACTCTACACTAATACTTTCTCCTCACTTACTATCTATCTTGTTACTTGGCACTTTGCATTTACAACAATAGTAAAAAATCTACTATCCAGCTATTTTCTACTCTAATGACTTATGTCTGGCAGTAATGGAAAGCTGGGTATAAGGCAAGAGTAAAGCTGGATGAGACAGTTAAGGTTACATGTCATCTTGGCTGGACCCTGATTATCAGTGGTTTAATGGTCATGTAATGATGTAATCTGGCCGTCATGTAATGATGTAGTCATCCTTAATTTTTTGATCTGATGTAGTCATCCAGTATTTTCACATAGTGCCAGTTTTGCATAACAACTCAATTGGGGTACACTACCACAATAACATAAAAAGAAAAACCTATCCCCAAATAGGATTACAACCACAGGTATAGGGGTTAACCAAAGAAACCAAACCCACTGCCATCAAGTCAATTCTGATTCATAGTGACCCTGTAAGACAGAGCAAAACTGCCTCATAGAGTTTCTAAGGATCATCTGGTAAATTTGAATTGATGCCCTTTTGGTTAGCAGCTGTACCACTTAACCACTATGCCAGTAGGGTTTCTGATTAGTATCTAAAGAATATATTTGGCAATGGGGGACAAATCCAATCCATAATAGATTTTGACATATCATTTGGGGGGAATACAATTAATCCATAACACAAGGTTACCCAGACTCCTCTTCTCTGCATTGCACTTCTCATTGACATGGGTGACGTATCTTCTTGGAGTCATCCTATAACCCCTCTAGCTCCTGCTCTCCCAGGATACACCCCCAAGGACCTGCTTCCCCTCAGGCAGCCTTCTAAGGTGTGATAGTTCCAAGACAGCTCCCTGGGTGTCAAGCTCAGGCTGCCGCTTCTGTGTGCTCTCTCGCCAGCAAGGGCGGCTCCAGTCAACTGTTTAGATTTCTCCCGGTAAACCTATGTCTTTCTTGCTCCATGCTGCATTGCAATCCTGTGTAGAATCAAGACCTGCTGGCCAGTAATCAACTAGCCGGCGAGTGAAATGCTTACCTACCTTTCTTTTCTGGGTGAAAATAACATTCACCAGCACAGCTCCCACATTTATGCTTCAGTAGTCCGCTTTAGTAACAACTACAGCCAAGAAAACCATATGGAGCAGTTTTCCTCTGTACACACAGGGTCTCCTAAGTCACAAATCAAGAAAGAGTTAACCCGAGGAAACCCACAGGGAGCATTTTTCATGTTGTGCCACCACTACCACTGTCGTTTTCTAAATCATTCCACCACCACTGATATAAACTCCCTCCTCCAAAAAAAAAAAAAAGAAATATTCATTGCTGTTGAGTTGATTCTGACTCATAGTGACCCTAGAAGACAGAGCAGAACTGCCCCACATGGTTTCCAAGGTTGCAGTCTTTACAGAAGCTGATTGCTACATCTTTCTCCCATGGAGAGGCTGCTAGGTTTGAACTGCTGACCTTTCACTTAGCAGTTAGCAGCTGGGCATGTAAGCCACTGTGCCACCAGAGCTGCTTAATCATCCAATTAGTTGTCATTTCTTGAGGGCCTGCTGTAAATAGGCACAGGGCTAAACAGTCAGCAAATAGTCTCTCCTAGAATCCTCCCAACCATCCTGCTAAACCAGTGAGCCTCCAGAGTTTAAGTCATGAGAAGCACATGTTGAGGCCTTCACCAGAACCTGCACTCACCTTCTCTCAGGAGAAGCTAGTTGGGAGGGCTCCCTGGAGGAGGAGGCATTGCTGCCCCTCTCTCTGGCTGCTCCATCTCAGCCTTTTTGTGGGTCCCTCTCCCTCCTCCTGCCCCTTTCATGCCAGTGTTGCTCAGCGTCTGACTAGACCAGAGCTTGCAAACCAGCCAGATCCAACCCACGGACAGGTTTTATTTGGCCCACACAGTATTTTCTGTTGTTTGAATTAGTTTTAACATTTAAAAGATGAGGGATTTTGCTTTTTAAAACATTCAGATTTCTGTCTCCTTTTGGAAAATAGGAACATCTGGCCATGCTGGGTACCTCGTGGCATATGGCAAGCCTTGGGTAGAGCTAAATAGCAACCACCATGCGTTCTCAGCCATCTACTCTTGTCTTATGCTCCACCAGAAGGTTCTCATCCACCCCAAGTCCTGAATTAACATCCGTGGAGCTTGAGATGGTGCAGTGGTTAAGAGCTCAGCTGCTACCAAAAGATCGGCAGTTCAAACCCACCAGTCACTCCTTGGAAACACTATGGGACAGTTCTACTCTGACCTATAGAGTAGGTATGAGTTAGAGTCGATTTGACAGCAGCAGGTTTGGGTTTGGGGGGTTTTGGGAGCTTGAGATGATATTGGAATGACATTCAGTCAAGAGCCCTAGAAATTTGAAGGTCTACTCTGGAATAAGGAGTCTTGGTGGCACAGTGGCTAAGTCCCAGCTGCTAATCTTATAGTTGGCAGTTAAAATCCACCCAGTGGCTCTGCAGGAGAAAAGACCTGGTGACCTCCTCCCATAGAGATGACAGCCTAGGAAACCCTACGAGGCAGTTCTATTCTGTCACATGTGACCACTGCAAGTTGGACTCAGCACCAAACAACAACACCCTGGAGTAAGCATTTGTTTTCCCCAGGAGAAACAGAGCCAGGAAACAACGGCAGAACAAGGCAACACATTTCCATAAAACAACAGAGCAAATCTCCAGTGTACTCCAATCAATGCCCCAGTGACCAGTTGCCGTCGAGTCACCTCCACCTCCTGGGGGCCTCATGTGTGTCAGAGTAAAACCATGCTCCTTAGAATTTTCAGTGGCTGAGTTTTCAAAAGTAGATCATCAGGCTTTTGTCTTCTGAAGTGCCTCTGGATGAACTTGACCGTCCAATATTTCAGTCAGCAGCCAAGCACACAAACAGTTTACGCCACCTAGGGGTACCAGACTAATACAGGTTAAAGCAATTTTCCAAAGAAGCTAGAAGGCAGACCTTTTGGAACCCAAACCCTAGAAGACAAGATAGAGAGGCAAAGTGAGACAAAGATAAGGATGGAGATTCAATTAATTCAAACTTTTTTCTGAGGTGTGTGAAAAGGAGTGGAAATGGTGCATATGTGTGCACACAACGTGTGTACATGCACATGTGTGTACATGTGTGCACATGTGTGCCTTGTGTGTACCTGTGCAGTTTGTGTTCATACTTTCATGTATCTGTCTGCATGTGTGCGTCACACATGTACGTGTACATGTATCTGTGTGCATGTGTGTTCACACGTGTACACGTACATGCGTGCAGCCATATGTGCCTCTGTACATGTACATGTGTGCACACACCCACACAAGCACTCATACAGTCATTCACACAAGCTGAGGGAACAGGAACAATGCCTTGAGCTTCTCCCGGAAGCCACTGTAATCTATTTCTACTTAGTAATAGTTATTCCATTTCTTTTTTTTAATACATGTATTTTTATTATGGTTGAGTGAGACTATACAATCCCACATAAATTCGCATACCCCCAGTGAGTGGCTCCCACTGCTCTCCCTGCCCAGTGACAGCACACTCCTCTTCTCCGTTCAGTCCATGTCGTATCCCCCTAACAATCTCCTGTCACCCCCTTTCCCCCCTCTCCCCCACGCCTACTCCCTCCTTTTCTTACACCACCTTAGACTGATCTCTGGAATTCTACTTTAGCATCTTTCAGACTGTAGGTCAAGGCCTGTTAGTTGGTTGTTACAGATTGAATTGCATCCCTCAAAAAGATACATTGAGATCTTAACTCCTGTATCTGTGAATGTGACCTTGTTTGGAAATAGAAATTTTTCCTTTGTTACCAATTAAACTACAGGAGGTTGCACTAGAGCGGTGCGGGCCTTGGTCCTTTCAGAGTGGTGTCTTATAACAGGGAGAACATCCACAGAAAGCCAGACACACCCACAGAAGGAAGACGCCACAGAAAGAAACATTTACAAACAGCAAAGTACCACCAAGGATTCTTGGCAGCCGTGAGAAGCTAGGAGAGAAGCATGGAACAAATCATCTTCAGAAAGAACTGACACAGCTGATACCTTGATTTGGGCTTCTAGCCTCTGGAGTCATGAGACAATAAATTCTGGTTCTTTAAAGCCACCATTTAGTGGTTTTGCAATGCCAACCTTGGGAAACTAAGAGTAGTCTTAGGAAATTGTGGCCAGCTTTTCATTTATGAAAAAAATAAACATGTTGTTATGATTAGGTGCTGTTGAGTCAGTTCCAACTCATAATGACACTATGCACAACAGAAATAAACACTGCCCAGTCCTTCTGCGTCCTGCCAATCATTGTTATGCTTGTGCCCATTTAGCTTTCACGTACATATGAGGCAAATGAAAAATGTGTGAGAACAGGGAACATAGTGGAAGTCAGTTTCACTTAATGAAATTTTACTTCAGTTGTGTGTGTGTGTGTGTACCAGATAATGATGCAAAATGTATTTCTTATTGGGGGTCATGGTCCTACAAGTTGGAAACCTGCCATTGTCAGATGTTTTCTGGGGAGGGCTGAAGCAGGCCCAGATGGTGGGGAGATTAAACCCAGGACTAGGAGAGTTTCACCTGAGCCTGTGGGCAGTGGGGAGCCACTGTGTGCTCTTGAGTTGCAGAGTCATGATAAGCACCTCAGACTGCCCCCATGTGCGCATACATGTTCCTAACTGTGCACATTGCTGTATTAGGAGTTCTTCCCCTTTGCAAGTCCTGATGGTTCTCTGACTGTGGACATGAAGTAGGAGGTTGTCCACCGAGGGGCTTAAATTTAGGATGGGCCTACCTCACTGGACAAATTTGCTGCCCAAGACCTCTTTAAAAGAGCAAAGGTACCCCTTTGATGACTAAAGTACACCTCATCCAAGCCAGAGTCTTATCAATCACCTCTTATGCGTGAGGAAGCTCCACAATGATAAAGGAAGACAAGAAAAATTGATGTGTTCAAACTGACCAGAAGAATGGATGTGTTTAAGCACTGAATTACGCCATGGACTGCCAAAATAGAAAACAAATCAGTCCTAGGAGACGTACCTCCAGAATGTTCCTGAGAAACAAGGATGATGTGACTTGACTCAGTTAGTCTGGACACATCATCAGGAAAGGTCAAACACTAGAAAAAGGCATCATGGTTCATAGAGAGTCCGTACACCAGAGGGAAACCTTCAGTGAGATGGACTGACACACTAGCCACAACGATAGTTGCAAACATACCAAGGATCATGAAGATGGCACAGACTGGACAATGTTTTGTTCTGTTATACATAAGGTAACGTGAGTCAAGAGCTGACTCAACAGCAACTAACAGCAACAATGGAGACTTTATAGCTAGAGAATCAACTTGAACACTTTCTAGTTGTGTGATCTTGGCCAAGTAACTGTATCTTTTTCAGGGCCACAGGTTCCTTATCTGTAACCTGGGGATAATCGTAGCGCCTACTCATGGATTGGGAAACCATGGTGGAGTAGTGGTTAAGAGCTACATCTGCTAACTAAAAGGTCAGCAGTTCAAATCCACCAGGTGCTTCTTGGAAACTCTATGGGGCAGTTCTACTCTGACCTATAGGGTTGTTATGAGTCAGAATTGACTCGATGGCACTGAGTTTTTCTTTTTTACTCAGGTGTGGTTGTGAGGATGAAATGAAGTAATCCATATAAAGCTCTTAGAAGAACGGTGGACTCATAGTAAACGTTCATTGTCAGCCACTGTCATCGCCACCACCATCACCATCTTCACTGTCATCATCATCACCATAATCACCGTCATTATAATCATCACCACCACCACCAGCCTCCTCCTCACCGTCGCTGTCGTTGTGATCATCAGTGTCATCATTCTCACCATCACAGCCTTCTTCCCTATCTCCATCACCACCACCATTCTCAACATCACTGCCATCTTCATCACCCTCACCATCCTCGCCATCGCCGCCACCGCTATCACCACCGTCTTCACTATTATCACCACCGTCATCTTGGTCACCAACGTCACAGTTATCACCATTGTCACTATCGTTAACATAAGTAGTAGTATATCGTCGTCATCACACCATTGTCACCATCACTACCATCACCATCACCATAACCACCAAGAGTATAACATTACCACCACCTTCAAGCCCAAAAAACTAAACCCACTGCTGTCAAGTCAATCCCACCTCATAGTGACCCTATAAGACAGAGCGGAACTGCCCCATAGAGTTTCCAAGGAGTGCCTGGTGGATTTGGACTGCCAACCTCTGGGTTAGCCAACATAGCACTTGACCACTGCACCACCAGGGTCTCCGCCTCCATCAGTATCATCACCATAATCACTACCATTGTAACCATCACCACCACCATCGGTTTTATCACCATCATCATCATCCTCACCATCGTCATCATCATCATCTTCACCATCAGTATCATCTGCTGTTACTACCACCGTCATCAATGTCATCATTATCATCATCAGCATTATCACCATCATCAATGTCATCATTATCATCATCACCATTATCACCATCATCAATGTCATCATTATCATCATCACCATTATCACGATCATCAATGTCATCATTATCATCATCACCATTATCACCATCATTAATGTCATCATTATCATCATATCAACATCACCATAGTCACTACCATTACAATCATAACCACCGACATCACCATCATCATCATCACCCTCACCATCACCACCACCACCACTAGCACTCCTATCTTTAGTTTTCTCTCCTGTGAATGGGAGGGGCAACTACTCCCCAGCCCATTCTTGCCAATGTGGGGCAAAATATGGGGCTGGGGTGGGTGGATCCTTAATCTCCTTGTCTTCCTCCCATTCATCTCAGTCTCCTCCGGGAGGCCAAGTATGACTATTCCAAGTGGCAAAGTCAAGGTGAAATCCCTGGTTCAAGATTCCTGGGAATCTTAGTTTTAGTTCCAGCACTGATTGGTTCATTATTGCTAGGTTCCCTCCCAGGGTCTCTCCTTCCCCATTTATCAATATGGTATCAGTGGTTCCTGTGAGACTCATCACAGGTGATAGCTAGAAAAATGATTGATGAACTGTAAGGTGAATGGCAATGGCGGGGGTAGTCTCTGTATAAGTTGAAGTAACCCTTAATCAGTTTGGAGAGGTTCTTAAAAGCATGGCAGGCATCCTGATAAAGACAGGGAGAATCCCTACATGGATATGTCAGGTCTTCATACAAGTGGGAGGGTCTTTATATACATAGGAAGGGTCCTTATGGAGAAGTGAGGGGTCTTTACACAAGGATTTTTTCTTTTCTTTTCTCTTTACTTTGATAGACTATTTATAGAGAAGTTTTAAATTCAAAGAAAAATTGCACAGAAAGTACAGGGAGTTCCCACGAATCTCCTCTCTCCACTGCTTGCTGTTACTATTATTAACATCTTGCATTCCTGTGGTATATTTGATATATATTATTAACTAAAGTCTGTGAATTACATTAGGGTTCACTCTTCGTGTTGTACAGTCCTATGGGCTTTGAAAAATGCATAATGTCATGTGTCCACCATTTGAGCATTACACAGAATAGTTTCACTGCCTAAATTTGCTCCTCCCCCTCCTTATACGGGTATGAGGGGTTTTCTCACATTCTGGATCCCCAGTGGTGCAGTGGTTAAGAGTTCAACTCCTAACCAAAAGGTCGGCAGTTCGAATCCACTAGTCACTCCTTGCAAATCATACGAGGCAGTTCTATTTTGTCATATAGGGTCACTGTAAGTCCAAATCAACTCAACAGCAACGGGTTTGGAGTCAGCTGTATGTATAGAACTACTTGTGCATAGAAATTGTGTCCTTATACAGGTTTTTAAAAGGAAGTGGAGCTTTTACCAAAATGAAGATGTGGATTATAGGTGAGAGTACCGGCAAACAAGAGGGATTTTTTTTCAGGGGGGGTGTTGAAAATATGCCCAGCATACATTCTCCAGCACAACTACATGCACACATCTACAAGTCCTTGACATTGTTCTATTTTTCGAGTTGTGCCATCGTTCTCTCTAACCTTTTCCAAAATATCCTACCACCATCTACGTAAACTCAATGTCCTCTAAGTAAAAGCTCTCCGTTTCCTTCCTCTCCCACCCCTGATAACCACTAATAATTTTTAGTTTCCCTGGAAACCTGATGGTGTAGTGGTTAACTGCTACCCCCCCCCCCAAAAACCAAAAAACCCGGTGCCGTCAAGTCAATTCCGACTTATAGTGACCCTACAGGACGAAGTAGAACTGCTCCATAGAGTTTCTAAGGCGCACTTGGCGGATTCGAACTGTTGATCTTTCCATTGGCAGACGTAGCACTTAACCACTATACCACCAGGGTTAAGTGCTACAGCCGCTGACAAAAAGTCAGAAGTTCAAATCTGCTAGGTGCTCCTTGGAAACTCTACAGGCCAGTTCTACTCTGACCTACAGGGTCGCCATGCATCAGAATCGACTTGACATCAGTGCGTTTAGTTTTGATTTGTGTTTCTGCTTAAAGAGCCCTGGGGCACAACGGTTAAGCCTTGGCTGCTAACCACTCAGCCGCTCTGTGGGAGAAAGACCTGCAGATCTGTTCCCATAAAGACTTAGGAAAAAAAAAACAACAACAACCTTGCCTTCAAGTTGATTGCAACTCATAGTGACCCTACAGAACAGAGTAGGACTGCCTCACAGAGTTTCCAAACGCGTAATCTCTACATAAGCTGTCACACAACTGGTGGGTTCGAACCTCCAACCTTTCACTTAGCAGCCCAGCAGTCAAGGAAACCCTATGAGGCAGCTCTGCTCTGTCCGATAAGGTCACCGTCAGTCAGAATCCACTCTATGGCAACGGTTTTTACATGACATGAGAGGTCTTCATAAAGATAAAGGAGCATTATTTTTAGGGTGATAGCATAGTACGAGAGACATTCTGTAGATAAAAAGCCAAACCCGTTGCCATCTAGTCGATTCCGGCTCATAGCGACCCTATAGGACAGAGTAGAACTGCCCCACAGAGTTTCCAAGGAGCACCTGGTGGGTTTGATCTGCCTACCTCCTGGTTAGTAGTCATAGCACTTAACCACTACGCCCCCAGGGTTTCTTTCTATAGACGAGGAAGGCAGACATTTTCCAGCCGCTCCACAGGCGTGCGGTCTGGATGCAGACGGCAGCCGCGCCGCACCTGCGCATGCGGCAGGTAGGAGAGGTGACCCGGAGCAGGCGCCCGCAGGGGAGGCTGGACGGCTGGCGTCCCTCTCCAGGCGCTCGCAGTCCCCCCTGCCGCCGCCAGGGGCAGCACTGCCTCCGTCCGGCCCGCGCCTCCCCCCAGATCTCCGCCCCCTACCCCCCCCCTCCCCCGGCTTCGGCTCCCCTGAGCCCCGCCAGACCCTGCTCCGCCCGCGCCCCGCTCGACTCCGGAGGCGCCCGCAGTCCCGGCGTCGGCCCCGCTGCCCCCTCCCCGGGGGCCATGGGGGAGCCCCCGGGTTACCGGCCCTCGGCTTGGGTTCATCTCCTCCACCAGCTGCCCCGCGCCGACTTCCAGCTCCGCCCGGTGCCCAGCGGCTTCGCGCCTGAGGAGCAGGAATACCAGCAGGTGGGCCAGGGAGCGGGGGTCCTGAGGGTCAGAGCTGGGGGGCCACAACTTCCGGGTCCCACGGGAGGAGAAGACTAGGTGACAGATTCTTGTGTTTCCCGGGGTGGGTGCCGGGGCTGGACTTTGGGGTACCTAAGGGAGGAGGAGCCTGGGAATAACTGGAGGCTCTTCTGGGACTCACGCCCCTAGCTCCTTAAATAAGGGGGTTCAGGAGGCCTGGACCCCTGAGTCTCTGACTAGGGAAGGATCTGGGAGCCTCGGATTCCTGGGTGACTGAGAGAGAGAAAGATGAGCTACCAGGGATGCTAGCCTCGAGGGACTTTGGAGGGTCCACCCTTCTAGATCCTAAAAGATGACCCCTCCCCCCACAGGATCAGGGCAGGTAAATTTGTCCCAGTTAAGGTGAGACCCAGGAGAGACAGAAGACCCGGGAATGGTGGAGAGGACAAGGGTTAGGGGGTGCCTCGGTTCTGGGGTGGGATTCCCTGATATGAGAAGTGGGAGGGATGGGGCGGTAGGAAAATGGGATGAAGTGGTTGGAAGAGACAGCATCCAGCTTATCCCAGCACCAAAGGGGCACTGGATCCCGGGCGCCGGAGTGGAGGGAGGTGCAAAGAGGAGGTTGGGTTTGGGGATTTGAGGTGTCAGAAATGCGTCCTGGAGGGAGGGGCTGGTGTGGAAACGTTACAGAGCTGGGGTCCCTAGGGAAGAGGGCCCAGCCTGGGTCAGTTCCAATGGGGGCGAAAGAACTGTCTGTCCCCTGACCCGATTTAATTCAAGTCTTTGACTTTGAGATTAATGAGAACAGCTTAGTTGAGCTGGGAATTGCGGTGGGGGAATTAGAAGCCCTGTAACGAATTTTGGGCTCTGGCTATAGAGTATGAACTCCTTGGATCTTTCCTACGGAGCCCCCTCGCCCCATGGGAAAGGGAGCTCGGGATACAAGGGCTTAGAAGGAGGAAAGAGTCCTGGATAAACAGAAAGGGGAGTGTGTGCTGTGTTCTCAGCTATTTGGGTCATGGCTGGCACAGCTGTGAGCAGCTCCTCCCCGCCTCCTTCATGGCGCCCCCTCCATGGCGCCCCCTCTCCCCACCCATCCCACCTCCTCCACCAAACGGGGGCTGGAGACTGTCATGCCCTCACCCACAGTCGCATGCCCATCATACCCAGGTTCTGTCGTGGTTACACAACCACAACCAGTGACACTTCAGGCTCGTAGCGATGGCTGTGAGATTCACACCCGCTCACAGACATCAAGACCTGCCTACACGGACAACCACACAACCAGCTACAAAGCTCGAGGCACACTCAGGGTCCCATGATGGAGTCATGGACAGGGCACTCACTGAAGCCATTCAATGAGGTTCTTAACCACCCCCACCACAGTCAGGGTCACAGCAGGGGACATGCACGGTCACGAATGAAGGCATGTACATTCCTTCACATTACTCTAGCATGCACATTCATACAAGGTGCACTCACTCCCAGATGCTCGCACACTCACTCATATGCTTGCACACTTGCTGTCACACTTGCACTCACACATGCTCAATCACATGCACATTCACATTTAAACATAGCCACATGCTCACACACATGCTCACATGTTCACTCACACACTCGTACACACACTGACCTGCCAACATGAACCTGCATGGACACACACTCATACTTCCAGAAGCCACTCGTGAGCTCAAATAAGTGTTTCCAGAAACACAGAAAAATCCACAGATTTGCTCTCTCACACTGGCAGGCACAGGTGAGCCCACGAAGACACACATTCACACTTGCAGTCACACACACTCATGTACACACTCTTAAACACTCACATGCACTCATTCACCCACCCATTCACACACACACCCGCACGCTCACATGTGCTCATTCACACATACTCTCACATTCCTATCTCACACATTCATACACTCACACACTCACCCATGTACTCACTTATTCATTCACACACCCCACTGTAAAGGGAAAACGTCATTGGCCAGCCCAGAAGTCAGCCTCTGGTCCTGATGTTGCCCCCACCTGGTTGGGGGGCTGAAGGCAAGTCCCTGTCCAGCCCTGGACCTCCAGTACAGCATCTGTAAAACACACAGCTCACACAGCAGCCACTGGAGACTCCCTCCCATGCAAAAAACCGTGTCACTCTGCAAGGGTACCCCACCCCAAACACATCTCTGTCCTTCTGTCCTCTTCTCTCTGTCTCTCTCCTGTCTCTGGTCTCTACTTTTCTGTATCTTTCTCTGTTTAAGCATCTATGTTTCCCTCTCTCTGTTCTCTCCATTTCTGGTTCTGTCTGTCTCTGTCTTAGCACTGAACATCTCTTTCCTTTGCTGTGCCTTTTTTTCTTCCTCCATCTCTCTTCTCTCCTCCTTCTCCTTCTCTCTCCTCTCCCTCTCTTTCATCTCCTTCTCTCTCCTGTCTTCTTCCTTCCATCTCTGTTCTCTTCTCTCCTCTTTTCTTTCCTCTTCCTCCTTCCTCATCTCCTCCTCCTCTGTTCTTTCCTCCTTCTCCTGCTGCAGCACCTCCCTCACTCTTCTCTCTTTACTCACGTATACACTCACACACACACTCACGGATGCACTTACACACCCTACTGCACAAAGCCCTCCTCTTCCTCTCCCCTTCTTGCTTCTGTCTTCACCCCTGCAGTCTCTGAGTCCTACACTCACACACTGTCACAGAAGCAGAAGGAACCGCACACCCCACTGTGAGTCCCTGGGTGTCAGGCTTACAGCTGTAGTGGGTGTGGAAGCTCAGTAGGAAGGGAGAGAGGAAGCGGTGATGGGGAGGACAAAGAGGGGGGAAGGAGAGTAAGCCTGCCTGGAGCAGACACCCTTGCCTACCGCCTAACCCATGCACTTCCAAAGAGCCTCTCCCAGCCCTCAGAGATGCTCCACTCCACCTGCCTGTTTGCACTGACAAGGAAACTGAGGATCAGAGGGAGAGGTTGTGTAAACATTGAAGGGAGGGCAGAACTAGAACCCAAGACTTAAGCCTTCCAGTTGGAACCTCCCTCCAGTAACCCAGTTCCTCCTCCAAGAGCCCCAATCCAGTAGCCTGGGCAGGGCTGGAGACCCTGTCTTTTCCCCACCAACCTGAACTTCAGAAGAGTCCCTGATCTGGCCAAGGACTCCTCCTACCTCAACTCATAGATCTCAGTACGGAACTCCCAGCCATGCGGGGAGGGAGCTGTGAGTCTGGAACATACAAGTATCCATGGAGGCCTGGTTTCACCCCCTTCCCCAGGCCCTGCTCCTGGTGGTGGCCTTGGCAGGCTTGGGCCTGGGCCTGAGCCTCATCTTCATCGCTGTCTACCTCATCCGCTTCTGCTGCTGCCGGCCCCCAGAGCCACCTGGGACCAAGAGTCCCCAGCCCGGGGCAGGCTGTGTTACCTGGAGCTGTGTGGCTGCCCTTCTCGTCGGCTGGTAATGGGGCCCCAGGTTGGGTGGGGAATGGGGACAAGGCTCTCCAAGCTCTCCATCAGCTTTCCTGGTGGTGTCCTGAGGCGTGGGAACAGATAGGAAAGAGAATATTCCCTTGGAAACAGAAACCCACTTCAGCCATGCAGCAGGGAGCATTTGATGTGTGGAAGAACTGAGGTTCAGAAAGGTAAAGGGACTATCCTGATGAGAGCCAGCCAGCCAGCCTGGAGGAGGGAAGGAAGGAGTAGGGGTTAAGACTGAAGACTGGGTGGTCAGACCACCTGGGTTTGATGGGCTGTATCACTGAATGGCTCTATAACCTGCAGGGGGGTGATGAAATTTCTTGGGGCCTCGGTTTGCACATCTATAAAATGAGCATTTAGTAAAACCCACCCAATAGTTACTCTAAGATTAAATGAGATAATTCATAATGCTTGGCTCACAGTTGTGCTCAGCAACTGTTAACTAATGATGTCATTCATTCATTCATTCAACAAGTCTTTCATGAGCACCTACTGTTTGCTGGAAGGCACTGAACAAGCCAGACAAGGTCCCTGCCTTCATGAAGCTAAGGTTTCCTAGCCCCAGAGGCACAGTAGTTAAACACTAGACTGCCAACCAAAAGGCTGGGGCTTTGAACCTACTAGTTGCTTCACAGAAGAAAGATGTGGCAGTCTGCTTTCCTAAAGATTACAGATTTGGAAACCCTATGGGGCAGTTCTACTATGTTTTGTAGAGTTGCTATGAGTCAGTATCAACTTGGTGGCAATGGAGTTTCATGGAGCTAACATTCTGGCCCACGTGACAGACAATAACTGAATATTTGCAATCCAAGAGTATCTACTGTGTGCCCAAACCTGAGCTAGTCTTATTCCTTCATACAATCACCTGATGGATTCAGAGTTGTCACCCTTGTTTTTGAAAGAAGATGACTCACAGAAAGAACTTTACAAGACCTCCCAGTAAAGCAGAAGATAGGAGATTGGGACCCAAATTAGCCTGACTCCCAAACCCATCTGAACTTGATGAGAGAGAAAGAGGGGACTTGAGGACACAGCACTTAGCAAGTGCCAGTGTTGAGCACGAGTCACCCCCCAGCAGCACTCCCCCAGATCACAGCTGTCCTAGTCCACAGATTAGGGTCTCAAACCCCACAGCCAGCAAGTGGAGGAACCGGAGGTGGTTGCTTCTACAGCCCAGGGAATAACCTGGAAGTCGTTCCCTCCAAGCTGGGCTATGCCACCCTCCCACATTGCGGGGAGAAACAGTGTGTGAGTTTGAGGGTGTGGTGGGGGCTGGGTGTCCTATATCCAAGACGCTTCTTCAGGAACTCATGAGTGGGGGTGGACGAGGGTGGTGGACAAAGGCACGGTGGGGGAGATATACAGCCCCAGCCCCCGCGCCTGGGAACAAGAGGAGCTTTGTGGGACTCTGAACAATGAGGCAAGGGTGCTGGGGCTTGGCGTCCGATCCAGGGCCGGCAGAGGGGGCCCCTCATGGGTAGCCCCAGGCTGGGAACTGTGAGGGCGACCATCTCCCTCCGCCCAGCCCGGCTCTCACCCCCTCCACCCTGGGACGCAGAAGAGGGGAGGGGCAAGGGGCCCCTTATTCAGACCCCCACAATGAAGCCCTGTGTGTTGGCAAGGGTGGGACGGGGGCGCCGGCTTCTTGCCCATTCTCCCTCCCACATTCCCTTGCTTCCCTCCCAGCTGGCCAGACGCTTGGGTCCAGGGGTGACAGGAAGGCTGGGGGGATACAGGGTCCTTGTCCTGCAAGAGATGGAGAATGGGAATCTGCACCCCTAAGAACCTCCATGCAGGGGTGGGGACCCCTGGTACCTGAGGGCACAGGTACAGAGGATTCTGGATTCTTAGAGAAGGATGGAGGGAATGGGTGTGGGGCTTGCATCGTGGGGAGGAGGTCCTCTTATCCTGAGGCTGGGTGTGATTTGGGTTCCCTCGGGTGAGGTGCGGGTTAAATTTGGAGGCTCCCTCCCCGCTGCCACTCCACCCACCATTAGCATCACAATGACGTCCCTCCAGCCTGGGGAGTGAGGCCTTCCCGTTACCTAGACAACCGGTGGGATTGGGGCTGGAGACGTTCCTTTCCCACGATGGACCGGACCAATGGGGTGGGGAGCTGTGGAGGGGACCAGTGCATGAGAAGAGGGGCAGTGGCCCCCAGGGTCCCAGGACTGGTTGAGATTTCCCCTCCCTCCTCCTCCTCACAGCGCAGGCATTGGCATCGGTTTCTATGGCAACAGCGAGACCAGTGACGGGGTGTCTCAGCTCAGCTCAGCACTGCTGCATGCCAACCACACGCTCAGCGCCGTTGACCACCTGGTGAGGCTCCAAGGGCTGGCCAGACCCCAGACCCCAGAACCACACCCAAACTGCTTCACCACACTAAGACCCAAGACCTTATGCCCACCCAGACACACAGGGACCCCTTCCAGAGAACAGGGATTGAGACCACAGCAAAGACCTCAGATTTGAAACCAGGAGCTAAGACCCAGAACTTCAGATTCAGACTTGCCTTTGGAACTTTCTGTCTAACCTCTGACCCTAACAACAAATCAAGGACCTCTAATGTCAGACCCACAGAGCCTTAATCTAGCAATGGAACTGAAGACTCAAACGCATACTCAAACTCATACACACTTCCAGCCCTGGGTGTCAACATGAGACTTATACCCCAAAGCAGACAAAGACCAAACTCTGAAGGTCCCAGATCCTGACCAAAGATTAGATCTAGGGCCACAAATCTAATCTTTACCCCAAATGCAAGCTCAGGGACCTCCATGTTGAGACTCAGGACCCAGACAAACATTAAACCTCAGCTTTAATCCCCAAACCCAGGATTCCAGACCCCAATGGTGAGACTTGGCCCATCCTCAAACTCTAAATTTCATATCCAGTTTCACACCCTGGACCATAGGCCCCAGATTTGAGATTCCAGAGTTGGGAATGCAGATACAGCCTTTAGATGTAAGGCCCCAGACTTAATCTATATTTGGGGGCTCGAGTCACTGACAACCCACAACTCCTGATAAAAGCCATGAAACTTCATGAACTTGATCTCAGATTCCCCCCTTCCAAAACCCCATCCTTAATTCTCAATACTCCATACCTCAGATTTCAGACATCAACTATTGGTCATCCTTCCATCACCCCAAACCTCGTCCCCTCAACTGCAGGGTCCCCATAGAATGGCCTTCCTGACTTCACACCTACCCTCCCTCCAGGTGTTTGAGACCGTGGAGAGCTTGGGTGAGGCAGTGAGAAATGAGCTGACCGCCCTGGAGGAAGTGCTCACTCAGCGCACAGAGCTGGTGGCTGCGGCCAGAGGAGCCCGGCGACAAGCAGAGGCTGTGGCACAGCAGCTCCAGGGGCTGGCCTTCTGGCACGGTGTGCCCCTGAGCCTGCTGCAAGTGGCTGAAGACTTATCCTTTGTGGAGGAGTACAGGTGAGTGAAGGAACCCTGGTGGTGCAGTGGTTAAGCTCTCACTGGCAAACTGAAAGTTCAGCAGTTTGAACCTACCAGTGGCTCCTCCCGTGAAGACCACAGCCTGGGAAATGTTAGGGGGCAGTTCTACTCTGTCACCTGGGTTCTCTGTAAGTCCAAATCTACTTGACTGGAATAGGTTTATTGTCACAGGTGTGGTTTAGGTTTTCAACGTGGTGCACTCTTTTTCACAAGTGCAGTTGTACTTCAGAGAGTTGTGAGGTCCATGAGGATAAGAATCATCACCTTCCTTTGCTGATTCCTTTCTTGGTTGCATTAAGAGGACCTACTCAGGTTGTAAGGAGCCCTGGTTACACAATGGTTAAGCCCTTGGCTGCTAACCAAAAGGTTGGCAGTTCAAACCTACCCCGTGGCTTCACAGGAGGAAAGACCTGGTGACCTCCTCTTGTCAAGATTACAGCCTAGGAAACAAACCCTGTGGGGCAGTTGTACTCGGTCACATGGGGTCACTTTGAGTCAGAATCGGCTCCATGGCACACAACAGCAACAACAGGTAGGTGAGTACTCTGCCCACCCTGTACAGCAGTTACTCTCAACTGGATAGCAAATGCTTAAGTTTTGGTTAAGAATTAATAGAGTAAAACTGTGAAAGCTGGAAACTTTGTAAGGCAGAGAAGGAAAACTTGTTTTTCATTAAAGAGAAAGTGGTAGAAAAGTAGTGACTGTATCCTGTCAAAGACAGAAGACTTGCAAGACTCAGAAAAACAGGACAGTCCTGCTGAGTTCCGGCTCTGGCAGGTTTCACTGTTTGTTGACGACCAAGCCAAAAACCAAACCCAGTGCTGTCAAGTTGATTCCGATTCATAGTGGCCCTGGAGACAGGGTAGAACTGCACCACAGAGTTTCCAAGAAGTATCTGGTGGATTTGAACTACCAACCTTTTAGTTAGTAGCTGTAGCATTAAGCCACTATGCCACCCGTGTTTCTGTTTGTAGCTAGTTTGTTATTAAATAATACTCAGTTTTTCCCTGTTAGTATTTAAGCTGATATTTAAGTGAGCCCATGTGCTTGAGATTTCTAACAGCTTGACATGTATATTAGCCTCACACCAATCACTGAAACCAGGTACTATCATTCTCACTGTTACTGGTGAGGAAACTGAGGCACGGGAAGTAAAATCACTGACTCAAAGTTACATAGCAAGTAGCTGGAGGGGCTAGATTGACCCAAGCAGTCTCTAACTGCCTGTACATAGCTCTTGAGTTGTGTGTTAGGATCCTCTTTGTGTCCTTAGGAATAAATAGTGGAGCTCCATTTTGCAGAGTAGGGGTGAGGGGCTAAGATTTTGAGAGGCCAGATCGCTAGCTCACACTCATAAAGGTGGTGTGTCATCTAGTCAGGATAGCTGTCACGGCTCCCACCTCAAACCCGAGGTCTAAACTGTTACAGCAACCTGCCTCCCAACACATCTGTTTCACCAATGAGTGATGAGGGGGTCAAGAAGAGCTGAAGTGTGAACTTGGGGTGCTGATCACTCCTTGATAGCAGGACAAAGCTGGAACATGAACTTGGGTTCTAATTCTGTGCAGAGCTGGTGTGTGAACTTGGGAACTTAGCCTGCCCCATCTGAGGCTTGGTGGAACATGAACTTGGGTTTTGAGGCCAAGTGGATCCAGGGCATGAACTGGGTGTCGCTGTCCACCCCTCTGGTGCTGGACAGAGATGGGGTGTGAACTTGGCCCCTGAAGCTGGGAGAGGCTAGGGCACAAACACCAAGCAGAGCTGGAGCTTGGGCTTTGGTTCTAACCTGGGAAGAGGTTGGGCACAAACTCGGTTCTGAGCTGGGTGGGAGTTGGGGCATGAATGCAGCTCCTAAGCTGGAAGGATCTGGACATGAACTTGGAGGCCTATTCGTTCACTCTGAGTTGTAGTCTGTGAGCCTATTTAACTGACTCTGCCCAGTTCAGTTATGGCCAAGGAAGCAATACTGGAACAGATCCAGATTTTAAAACTTTAGGTCAACCTGAGTGATAACCAGAATGGAAAAATTAAGGATTGAATGCCTTCTGGAATCTTAGTCTCTCTCTTAGAAAACAGAATATATGTATATCTCTTACCAGTAGAATGTTGAGCAGAGCCAGAAACAGTGGTTGGTGCCCCACTCAAAGATGGCAGCCAACCACGTGTGTCACCCTGCACAGTCCTGCCAACAATCCAGTCTCCCCAATCAGGCTCTTGAAAGCATTCCCTAGGCATCTTTCCAGTCACCCATTCTAGGGTTTCAACCTGCAATTTTTCCCATTCCAATTCACCCAGATTTTAAAAATTTGAGTGTGTTCTGGTTTCACTTCATGGGCACAACTGAACTGGTTCAAAGCCCTACAGGTTCTGGGGGCCTGGAAGTCCAGGGCTTGCTGCTTCAGCCCTATACTTGTCCCCTCCCCAGGTGGCTGGCTTATGTCCTCTTCTTGCTCCTGGAACTCCTGGTCTGTCTCTTCACCCTCCTGGGCCTGGCAAAGCAGAGCAAGTGGCTGGTGATCGTGTAAGTCTGGGCAGCCTTCACCTCCCGGCCAGTCTGCCTGTCAACACGTTTCATAGTGTGATTCCCGTCTCAGATGCACCCCTGCTAATCTTCTGCTCAGCAGTGTGCCCAGTATCTTCCTTAGCAAATAGGGCCTCATGCAGTCTCACAGCTCTCTTATGAGAGGAACCTTGATGCCTTCTGGTCCATGTTGGACTCATTCATTTGTTCCACAAATAGTAGTCCCTGGGTAGCTCAAATAGTTAGGCAGCTTGGCTGCTAACTTCCCCCTTGGAAGAAAGGGCTGGCCATCTATTCTGGAAAAAGTGAGGCACTGAAAGCCCTGTGAAGCAGAGTGCTGCTCTGACACACATGGGGTCACTGTGAGTCAGAGCTGACTCCACAGCTGCAGGTGGTAGCGGTGGTGGTTCCACAAATATCAGTGGAGTTCCCAGTGTGGACCACGCACTGTGCATGCTAGAGGCTGGGCATAGTAAGAGAAATCAGACATGGCCAGGCTGTGAGGAGCTGGGAGCAAAGCTAGAAGCAGAAAAGTGAAGACTATTACAATAAAAAGAAAAATAACATTAATGAAATAAAAGGGATGTTTGTAACAAGGAAGAGGAAGACGATACTGGCACCTGTCAGTGCTGTACAATGTTAATTCTTTCAGTTGTCGTAAGCACCCACAAAGGAGGCTGCTGAATCAGCTCCGACCCACATACGACAGAAGGAAACATTGCCCAGTCCGCATCATCCCTCTGATCATTGGTCGGCTTGAGTCCACTGTTGCAGACTCTGTGTATTTTGAATGCCTCCCAACCCTGGTGGCATAGTGGTTAAGAGCTACATCTGCTAATCTAAAGATCGGCAGTTCAAATCCACCAGGCGCTCCTTGGAAACTCTAGGGAACAATGCTACTCTGTCCTATAGGGTCGCTATGAGTTGGAATTGACTTGACAGCGGTGGATTTAGTTTCTCTTTTCTACAACCTAGAGGCTCATCTTCTGGTGCTAGATTGGACAATATTCTGTTGTGATCCATAGGGTTTTCACTGGCCAGTTTTGGGAAGCAGATAACCAAGATTTTCTTCCTAGTCAGTCTTGGTCTGGAAGCCCCACAGAAGGTTGTCCACCGTGAGTAACCCTGCTGGTATTTTAGATACAGGAGGCAGAACTTCCAGCATCACAGCTCCACCTGCAACACACTGACAAACTGGGTAATTTATGAGAACATAAATGTATTCTCTCATAGTTTGGGAGGCTAGAAGTCTAAATTCAGGATGTCAGCAAAGCCATGCTCTCTCTCAGGCTCTAGGGGAAAATCCATTTGTTTCTCCTGGTTTCTGGTCACCCCAAATGTTCCTTGGCCATCTTCATGATCGTTGGTGCATCTGAACCCACTGAAGTCATCAGAGACTGGTAAAGCAGAACCACAGTAGGATTTAAACCCAGGCCTCTGGTCTGGTAACCCCTGAGTCCCCCTTACTCCTCCCTCAGCACCCTAAAGGCCAAAACCAAACCAGTTGCTGTTTGAGTTCATGCTGATTCATGGTGACTCTGTTTGTGTCAGAGTAGAACTCTCCATAGGGCATTCACTGGCTGATTTTTTGGATGTCAATTGGCAGGTCTTTCTTCTGAGGTGCCTCTGAGTGGACTCAAACATCCAACCTTTCAGTTAGCAGCCCAGCACGTTTAACGATTTGTACTACCCAGGGATTCCTAGAGAAAAACCAGGAGCTGAACATCAGCCCCGAAGCTGTCCACTCGAAGGAGAGTGGACTGAGCTGGGCTGACCAAGCTTTGGATGCCATCTTGATTCTAGAAGCTGGGAGAGTGCTTGAGGAGGCCTCTACTCCTGCACAATTTAAAGATGAGGGAATTGAGGCCCAGAGAAGGGCAGTTGCCCTCCCAGAGCCCCAGAATGAGGCAGGGGCATAGCTAGGCTATGATCCAGGCTGCCTGCCTGCCAGCCTGGGGCCCGTCTGGCAGTTTCCTGCTCACCTCCACCCTGCTGGCCTCTCTGGACAGGGTCCAGATGCTCAGTTTGACGTCAGTAACCACCCTTCCCCCTAATTTCTCTGGCCTTAATTCTGATCCACCAGGCTGCAGAGGTGTGGAGGGGCAGTGATGGGATTTAAGGTGGGAGGAGGGAAGAGGTAGAGAGATTATGAACCTGGAGCCCACCCCATCCTCCTGTCCCCACTGTAGGATGACAGTGATGAGTCTTGTGGTTCTTGTCCTGAGCTGGGGCTCCATGGGCCTAGAGGCAGCTGCCGCAGTGGTGAGTGCTGGGGGCCCAGGCTCCTGGTCTCTGGGACTCAGGGCTGGAAGGCCCAGACTCCTGGGGCTGAAGAAGGAAGGCCAGGACTCCTGGGGCTGAGGGAAGATGAGACTGGGGTCCTAGACTCTTGGGTCTGACTGAAGAGGGGACTGGGGGCTGGGACTCCTGGGTCTAAGGGAGCAGGGGGTCTGTGGATCAGGACTTCCGAGTCTGGGGTGGGGGCTGAGTGCTCAGTCTCCTGAGTCCCTAAGAATTAGATAGAGCAGGGAACTGGGGACAGAGTTATCTGGGCCTCTGATTGTGGGAGTCTGGAGTTGACTCAGTTTCAGGTATGAAGCACTCCTTTCCCTCTACCTCCCTCAGGGACTCAGTGACTTCTGCTCCAATCCAGACACCTTCATCCTGAACCTGACCCAAGAGGAGACAGGGCTCGACTCAGGTGATCTGCTGATCCATCTGATTTCCTCAGGTGTCCCTTGTGCCCAGCCTTGTCTAGAGTGAGGTTGGGTTGCCACCCCATAAACCATGCCCTGCCAGCCCCCAGATGCCCCTTCCTTCTGACAGGAATCAGGAGAAGCATTGGAGCTGGGCCTTCAGGGGTTGGTGAATTTGACTACTTGGAGGAAAAGCAGGGAGCACGTTTTAGTATGGGGTGGGGGAAGACAGCAGAAGGGGACCTCTGCTTTCTGGGAAGAATGTAGAAACCAGGCATGCCTGGGATGAGGCTAGGGCAGGAGGGATTTGGAGTTGGGGGTGCTGATGGGTCTTCAAATGCAAGACCATCGGGGTAGCAGAAGGGTTCTTGGGGGGTGAGTAGTGGCTGGAGCACCCTGGTGGAGAGACAAGACCCTGCCCCACTGTGGTATTCCCGCAAAGGGTTCTGGGGGGTCCTGGCTCCTCATGACTCCTCCCCTCTCCCCCCTTCTGCTTCAGAAATCCTGAACTATTATTTCCTCTGCAACCAGGCCGTCTCCAACCCCTTTCAACAGGTTAGGGCTAGGGGTGAGGGGAATGGGTTTTGACCAGACCAGACACCAAAAAGGGAGGAGGGACGGGCTGGGGGCTTGGAACTTCTGGGTCCTAGGGGATGAAGAAGGTGTCAGGGGTACAGAGTCCTGAGAAAGGAAAGGGTGCTGGGGTGTAGACTACCAGATTCTCTCTCTTTCTGTCTTTCCCCCAGAGGCTGACTCTGTCACAGCGAGCTCTGGCCAACATTCACTCCCAGCTGCAGGGCCTGGAGAGAGAAGCAGTCCCCCAGTACCCCTCTGCACAGGTTGGGGAGCGGGCTATGGATGGGGCCAGTGGGTGGGCGGGGCTCGTAGAATGGGGCGGGCTGGCTGGGTGTGGGGAGGGTCTCTGGTTGTGGGCGGGGCCTTATGGATGTACTAGGCAGGGTGGTTGGGTGTGCCGGATGTGGGAGGAGCCTGCAGAATGGGGAACGGGGCTGGACGGACAAGTGTGAGCGCGGCATTCTGGATGTGGGCAGAATCAGGGGGCTGACAGGTGTGGGTTGAGACTACCGAGTGTAGCCTGTCAGCCAGGTTTTGTAAGGGCTTGGCACGTGTAGGCGGGGCCGACGGATTGGTACTTATCTAGCAGATGTGGTGGGGTCTTCTGGGTGTGGGTGGAGCCAGCGGAATGGAGCGAGCCTTCCAGCCGCAGCAGGGTCTTAGGGTGTGGGCGTCGCCGGCGGTACGGGGTGGGTTGGCCAGGTGTGGGCGGGGCCTTCTGGGTGTGGAAGTGCTGATCGGGGGTCAGGTTTGGCTCTCCACGCATTGCCCTCAAGAGCACCAAAATAGGGGTGCGGGCGGGACTCTTGAAATGCAGGGGGTCCCTATGGAATGCGGCGGCGGTTCTTGGCGGGTATTGGCGGGGCTGAGAGAAGAGGCGGGACCGGCAGATGTAGGCGGAGCCCTGCATTGTCTCGGGGTCGACAAGACCGAGTGGAGACCTGGCAATAGCTGAGCTATAACTGGAATAACAATCTTCCTTCCTATCGCAGAAACCTCTGTTATCCTTGGAGGAGACGCTCAATGTGACAGAGGGAAATTTCCACCAGTTGGTGGCGCTGCTGCACTGCCGTGGCCTGCACAAGGTGCACTATGCCTCTCTAATTCCCCCACCCACAAAGCCTTTGCCTGGACCATTGAAGGGGCCCAACAGACTTGGGCTTCATTTTCTTCTGGCATTACAAAAGTCAGAGGGAACTGATCGCTGCATTGCAAGGCTGTCATGAGGCTGATAGAAGATTTATGCATGTGCTGATACAGTCAAAACAGAATTCCTTATTTCCCTGACGTGTCTCTCCCTCAGCCTTTAAAACTATAAAACAAACTAGTTGCCTTCCAGTCTGTTTCAACTCATGTAGCCCTTGTATGTGTGTGAGTAGAACTGTGCTCCGTGGGGTTTTCAGTGGCTGATTTTTCAGAAGTAGATCACTGGCCTTTCTTTTGAGGTGCTTCTGGGTGGACTCGAACCGTCAACCTTGCAGCTACCAGCTGAGAACATTAATCACTTGCACCCCTAAGGTCTCAGTCTTGAGCAAACTCATTGTTGTTGATTCTACTTCATATCAACCCTATAGGACAGAGTGGAACTGACCCACAGGATTTCCAAGGAGCGCCTGGTGGATTTAAACTGCCTACCTTTGGTTAGCAGCCAAACTCTTAACCACTATGCCACCAGGGATAACAGTAGTAATTAAAAAAAAAAAAATCTCATTGCCTTTGAGTCGATTTCGACTCATAATGACCCTATGGGACAGAGCAAAACTGCTCCATAGAACTTCCAAGGAGCACCTGGCAAATTCGAACTGCCAACCGTTTGATTATCGCTTAACCACTACACTGTCAGGGTTTAACGGTAATAACAGTTAATATGCATTGACTGCCTGGGGCAATGGTGGCTCACTGTTAGAATTTTCACCTTCCATGCAGGAGACCTGGTTTGATTCTTGGGCAATGCACCTCATGCTCAGCACCTGAGTATCTGTCAGTGGAGCCTTATACATACTATAACATCGAACTGGTTTCAGTGGAGCTTCCAAACTCAGATGGACTAGGAAGAAAGGCCTGGAGATCTCCTTCCAAAAATCAGCCTAATAAAATCTTGTGGGTTGATGCAGCACCTTTTGGGACTATGGTTCACCTGACCCAAACCGTGATATTTTCAGTCACCTCATATGTGTGTGACAGCTGGGCAATGAATAAGGAAGACTGAAGATGAACTGATGCCTTTGAATTATGGTGTTAGCAAGGAATATTGAATATAGCATGGACTGCTAGAAGAACAAACAAATCTGTTTTCCAAGTTCAGCCACGATGCTCCTTAAAATCAAACATGGTGAGGCTTCATCTCACATAATTTGGACATATTATCAGGAGAGACCAGCCCCTGGAGGACATCATGATAGGTACAGTAGAAGGTCTTGGAAGAAGTACGGCCATTAACACTCCCTAGAAGCAAACATGGCAAGACTTCGTCTCACATACTTTGGACATGTTACCAGGAGGAGTCCTTGTTGGACATCATGCTTGGTAAAGTAGAGGGTCAACAAAAAAGAGGAAGACCCTCAGCAGGATGGACTGGCATAGTGGCCACAACAACGGGCTCAAACTTAGCAACAATTGCGAGGATGGCACAGGACCAGGCAGTGTTTCATTCTTTTTTACATTGGGTCACTATGGATTGGAACCAACTCAATTGGCAGCTAAGAAGAACTACTCTACCAAGCACTGGTACCAATGGGTACCAAGCCGGAGGTACCCATTGTCATGAAGTCTGTAGGACAGAGTATAACTACTCCATAGTGTTTCCATGGCTGTAATCTTTAAGGAGGAGACTTGATGGTGCAGTGGCTAACAGCGTGGCTGCTAAGCAAAAGATTGGTAGGTTGAATCCACCAGGCTGTCCTTGGCAATCCTATTGGACCATTCTACTCTGTCCCATAGGATCACTGTGAATCAGAATCCACTTGATGGCTTTTTTTTTTTTTTTCTTTTTTTGGTAACCTTTAGGTTTGAATTCACTGGGCACTCCTTGGAAACCCTATGGGGGAGTTCTACTCTGTTGTATAGGTTTGCTATAAGTTGGAATTAACTTGATAGCAATGAGTTTGGTTTTGGTTTTTTCACCTTTAGAAAAGCAGACTATCACATTTCTCTCCCACTGATTGGCTGGTAGGTTCAAACTGCTGACCTATCAGTTAGCCATCTGTGCATACTTTTGTATATATTAAACAGGCAAGAAAACCGTGTAGAGCCGTTCTAATCTGACACATAACATCACCATGAGGCAAAATTGACTTGGTGGCAACTAGCAACAGCACTCACTGGGCAGAGGACACTTAGGCTCAGAGAGGTTGAGTGACTTGTCTAGTGTCACACAGCAGGCATCTGACTCATGTGCAGGGTGTGTTGGAAATCAGGGGTATTGCCTGCTGATGCTGTTCCCCACCGGCCCCCAGGACTATGGTGCAGCCCTTCGAGGCTTGTGTGAGGATGCCCTGGAGGGCCTGCTCTTCCTGCTGCTCTTCTCCTTGCTGTCTGCAGGGGCCTTGGCCACCGCTCTCTGTAGCCTGCCCCGAGCCTGGGCACTCTTCCCGCCCAGGTCAGGAGCGAGGGAGAGGGCAGTGTCCTGAGGGTGGGAAAGAGAGAGGGGGCAGGCTCTGTGGGATTCTGTTGGGAGGGGTTCAGCCACCTGATGACTCTCATCCTATTTCTCTGCCACTGCCCCCCTTGCACCCCAGTGACGACTATGACGATGGAGATGATGACGACCCTTTCAACCCTCAGGTATTAGACGGCTGAGTCTGAGGGAGGAGGGGCTAGGGTCCCAGACTCTTAGCTTTAGGCAGGAGGGGGCCAAGGGCTGTACTCAGGGGTCTGAGGGACTAGCCAGTTGGGGCTCAGACTCCCGAGTCTGAGGGAGGAGTTGGTTGCGGGCTGGACTCCTGGGTCTGAGGGAGGAGAGGCTGGGGGCCTGGACCCCTGGGTTTGAGGGAGGAGGGGCTTGGGGCCTGGGCCCCTGTTCTGAGGGGGGAAGGGAGGAGCCAGGGCCCCCACCACACCGCCAGGTCTCCCTGCATCCCCCTCAGCCCACACCTTCCGCGCGCAGGAATCCAAGCGCTTTGTGCAGTGGCAGTCGTCTATCTGAGCCTCTGCTCCCCACCAGAATGGAGCAAGCCCCCCCTCTCTGGTGAGCATCCCGAGTGACATCCCACCTTCTGAAGCCTGGTCTCTGCCCTTCTCTCCCACACTCTGAGAGGTCCAGACAACGGGAGAAAGGGTCCCAGAGAAGCCTCCTTAGGCGCCTCCGTCCACAAACCACCTTCAGTTTTATTTTCTTAACCTCTCTTAACAGCAAAGGCCACAGGTCCCCATTTCATGGGTGGTAAACTGGGAGTCCAAGGGCAAGGAGGCATGCTGTGTGCAAACCACACCCTAGCCTGGGTTCATCCTCTGCATTCTTTCCACAGTTCCTTCCCTGGAGGCCGGAGAAGACCCCACTAACCCTGCCTGACTGGGCTTTGACTACTAACACCCCTGGCCACGGACACCCCAACAGGATACCTCCTTGCCCAGCCCCCACCCACTCCATGTCTCCTTAGCCCTGGGAGTAAGCTAAAGGGCGTAATCCAGGCACCCGGGATGGCCAGGGAGGGGGTGGACAGACAGCCCTGCAATCCCTGTCCCTGGCAAGCAGCCCCCCTCCTCTAAGGGACCGAGCTGGGGGAGGGGCAATGAACCTTCCTCCCACTTCCCAGTGGACTCAGGCCCCCTGTGTGAACTCATGGCATTAACTTGAAATGGATTGATTGGAAATAAAAGGAAAGACTTTATTTTACCAGCATCTGTGTCCTTCTTTTCATCTTGGCTGGGGCTAGTGGGGGTTGGGGGGTGCCATCCTCTGTGGCCTCTCTCAACTGACCTCTCGGCCTCCAGGTGTTTTTGCTCCTGTCCAGCCCCTGCAGTAGTTCCAAAGGGCTTGTTCTTTTTTTAGAAGTAAAAATATTAACTGCTTGTGCCTGATTCTAAAAATAATATACATGGCCTGACACAAGAAAAGATGGTGTCTTTGGAACAGGATGGTGTAAAAAATAGATCTAACTATGTATATATACGTATATAGAGAGAGACAAATATATCAGCAGATGGATTTCAAGTCAGTGTGAAAAGGACCATTTGCCACTTGGTTTAGCAGCAGTGCTGGCATCGCTGGCCTTTAACCTAGAAGAAAACGTTCTATAATAAATCAAACCAAAAACCAAATGAGTTGCCATCCAGTCGATTCTGACTCATGGTGACCTCATATGTTAAAGAGCAGAATTTCTCCTTTCTTGGCTGGGATCTTTAGGAAGCAGATTGCCAGGCCTTTCTTCCACGGTGCTGCAGAGTGGGTTGGAATTTCCAGCTTTTTGCTTAGCTGTTGTTCTTAGTTATCATCGGGTCAGTTCCAGCTCATAGCAACCCCATGGAAACAGAACCAAATGTTGCCTGGTCCTGAGCCAGCCTCACAATTTTCCTAGAGTGGAGCCCATTGTTGTAGCTACTGTGCTACTCCATCTCTTTGAGAGTTGTAAAAATGACCTGGAAGGAGTATCAGACCTCCTCTAACTTGATGAGGTCGAGAATTACCATCAGCGTCGACCCAAAGCTGACTTCTATGAGGTGATGGTCAGGCCTACTTCCTCCTTTCGCTAATCTTGTTACCAGTTCTGACACCAGCTAGCCCTGCCATGGCACTATCTACTCCTCTGCTAGTTTCAATAATTCCTTGCAGTGACCACATACAACTCACAGACCACATTACCATGAAGGGTTTTATTAGGAGGAAAATAACAGGTTACAGTTCAGGGTCAGAACAACTCAGAACAGCGTCTTCTCAGCTACGCCCACAGGCAGGCCACTGTCTGGCCCCTGGCCTCTAGCCTAGCATCTTTTTCCCTTGGGCAGGAGTTACACAGCTATTTAGCTCTACCAGTAAGTGCCCAGGGCCACCCCACTCCACCAGGAAGCCTGAAAGCGCTCAGCTCTACTGCTCCTGAGGGTTGAAAGGACTGGCACACACACTGTAACCACCTGGTTCATGGGATCAGGAAGCCCACCACACTGTATCTTACCAGTCTCCTGCTCTTTTTCCCACCATTTCTCTGGCACCACTTCCCACCATCTCCAGCATCACAGCTCTCCCTCTCTCTGTTTCCTGAGTCTAGAAGTTCTCAGTGCTGGGATCCTGGGTACAAAGATGTGCTCCACTCTTAGCTCTTCTTTCTTGGTCATAGTGAAGTCCTTCCTGTCCACCTCTGGGATGGCTCATTTTATGTTTAGTGAATGGCAAGGGTTCCATACACCTTATTTGCACAATCCCATCTCAAAGGGGTGCCATGCACCTCATCTATACTACTAGCAAGCTGTTCAGTTCCCTTGGTGAACCATAAGTACCTTATTTGCATAAGCCTACCCAATCTTTGGAAACCCTGGTGACATAGTAGTTAACAGCTATGGCTGCTTACCAAAAAGTTGGCACTTCAAGTTCACCAGGTGCTCCTTGGAAACCCTATGGGGTAGTCCTACTCTGTCTGCTGGGGTTTCTATGAGTCAGAACCAACTCGATGGCAATGGGTTGTTTTTTGATTTTGGAGCCAATCTTTTGTTGGAAGTTACAAGACCATCGTGAGAAGGGTCATATAAATGCACCTGATTGCACCACAGGGGGCTAACTCTTCTTTACTCACCCCTTACTTTACCAAGCATGATGTCCTTCTCCAGGGACTGATCCTTCCTGATAACATGCCCAAAGTATGTGAGATAAAGTCACACCAGACTAGCTTCTAAGCAGCATTCTGCCTGTATGTCTTCCAAGACAGATCTGTTCATTCTTCTGGCAGTACATAGTGCATTCAATATTCTTTACCAACAGCATAATTCAAAGGCATAAATTTTTTTTCAGTCATCATTATTCATTGTCCAGCTTTCACATGCACATGAGGCAACTGAAAATATCATGGCTTGGGGCAAGTGCACCATAGTCCTCAAGGTGACATCTTTGCTTAGTGTTTGGGATTTTAGGGCAAACTCTTTGTGCCACTCAAGGACCTTCTATGTATAAGAGGAATCAAAATTTTAAATGCAACAAAGGACCAGAAATATTTCAAGAGAAATTAGGAGGATATTTATATATTTTATATCTTGAGGCTGGACAAGGGATATCCTTAAATCTGAAAGGAAAACTTACTGACAAATTGTGGAGATAAAGTCAAAAGGCAAACTGATAGACAAAAATATTTTTAACACGTAAGAAATCTGTTATTAATACATAAATACGCAGTGGCCTGGTGGTACAATGGTTAAGAGCTTGGCTGCTAACTGAAAGGTTGGTGGTTGCAGTCCCCCAGACACTCCACATCAGAAATGACCCAGTGATCTATCCTGGTAAAGATCACAGCCCAGAAAATCCTATGGGACAATTCTACTCTGTCACACGGGTCACTATGAGTCAGAATTAATTTGAAAGTGTAGGACAACATACAATACAGGGGCAGTCAGCACAGCTAGACCAAAGCAAAAGCTAAGAAGTTTTGTGGACATGGTCAAATATTTTGAGAGACAGAGTAGCTAGTCTAGGGACCATTGTTTCAGGGGACATCTAGATCAGATGGCATAACAAGTTTATTTAGAAAATGTTATTCATTCCACTTTGGTGAATGGTGTTCAGGGTCTTAAAAGCTTGTCAACAGTCATCTAAGACAACAGCAATTGGTTCCATCCCACTTGGAACAAAGAAGAATGAAGAAAACCAAAGACACAAGACAACTACTAACCCAAAGGACTAAAGGACCACATGACCCACAGAGTCTACCAGTCTGAAATCAGAAGATCTAGATGTTGCCCAGCTATCACTGGCGACCACCTCCTGGACAAAGTAGGACAAAAATTGCAGAACAGACACAAATTCATGTACAAAATAACAGGCTTCATAGTCCGACACAGATGGGAGGAATCGTGAACTGTGGCCCCCGGATGCTCTGTTAATGCAGAACTGAAATCACTCCCTGAAGCCCACTCTTCAGACAAACATTTGACAGGACTATAAACCAAAAAATAATACACACGAAGAATGTGCTCCTTAGTTCAATCAGACATATAAGACCAAATGGGCAGTTCCTGTCCAAAAACATGAGGAGACAGCAGGAAGAGAAAGAACTGGTTAAAGGGATACAGGGAACCCAGAATGGAAGGAAAGGTGTGCTGTCACATTGTGGGGGTTCCATCTAACGTCACAAAATAAGTGTATAAGCTTTGAAGGAGAAATTAATTTGAGTTATGAACTTTCACCTAAAGCACAATTAAACAACAATAAAACCAGCTAAGGTTAAACATGTGTATATATTATAGCCAAGAAAACCCTTTAGAGCAGTTCTACTCCATAACACATGGGGTCACCATGAGTCAGAACTGACTAGACAGCAGTGGGATTGGGCCTGGGCTTGCAGCTCTACAGCCCCAACTCAGAGTCTTGTTCCACCCCTTCTTTGCATTTATTTGCTCTAATGAAAACCCTGCTTGGCCTCTCCAAGCCAAAGATAGACACGGCATAAGTTTCTGCGTATAATTCTCAGGCTGTGTACTGTTACCCATCTTCTGATATCCCATAAGTGAGGGAATGGCAGAGGAGAGTCTGTCAGGGTTTCCTTCCTTCCTTACAAGAGAGTCCCACAGAGCACATGTATGATTTGATGGCAGCACGCCTGTTGATTTTCAGGCTCACAGACGTTAGATGTGAGCTCGGAGAGACTTAATGCTTGATGCTTCAGCAGTCTGGCCCAGTGGGGCCCACCAAAATGAGGCGACGAAGAAGCCAGGTCCTGTCTGAAGAGCCATCCTCTGATTCTGCAGCATGTCACCACTCTAGTGCCGCCATCACACACTCTGCACCCCCTCCTTTCACAGCCTGGGGTCGCCCCTGCCTTAGCTTCTCCAGCACTGACAAGTCGTCCTCCTACCTGGCTGTACAGCCTGGAAAAATGACCTGCGGATGAAACACACACACACATACATACACATACACACAGTGAAGCTTTTCACAGGCCTCATGTTTTGCTCCCTGGTCCCAGGAGTCATTGGGCCAGGCTGGTTTACCTTCATCCCTGAAGTTACTCAAGGAGCTTGGGATACGTGGAAAGTCTAAAAGGACGCTAGAGAAGTCGCTTAAATAGGTGCAGATCAATATTTTCATGCTTGAGGAAACCAGGAAGCTGCACAAAGGGAAACATGGGGGTGCCTAACCGACTAAAGGCACCAGCCATGCCACAGAGAATTTTCAGACATTCCCAGGCCGTGGGGATGAGGACTGGGAGGCTGACCAGGAAATCAATAAATGGAGCCGACGGGAGCACAAAGACCTCAGTCTCTCCAGACCTGCTGGGCTGCCTGACAGTGACTGAGCACCCTCTTCACTCTCTCAGAGACTAGGCTGTGAGTCCTGGTGGCAGGGACACAGAGTTACTGAGTTTTATGTCCGCAGAAGCTAGGTAGTAAAGGATATATAGTGGACTTCCAATAAATGTCAAAGAAATGGGGAGAAAACTTAAGTGATTCCATGAAAACTCTGAAACTGTCATTTAAAACAAGCCAAAAAAAAAAGAAAAAAGATTTCCCGTTCAAATTGGATAGCATTTTCACAGATCCCACATTTTTATGAACATTAAATGGAAAATAAATTTGATATTTTTCTATATATTAAAAAATAGACTTGATGGCACACAACAACAAATATAATCTACAAAACCCCCTAAAAACTGGTAAGATAGACAACCCAGCTGAAAAATAAGCAACTGACAGGAACATTCAGTGAAGCAAAAATCTCAGTGTCAATAAACAGAGAAAAGAGGTTCACACTCTTTGATATCTAGGGCAATCTGAAACAACCAGAAACCATTTTTCTAATCATCCAGTTGTCAAAAATTAAAAAGAGTGCTAACACTCTGTGCTGGTAAGGATGTGGGGAAATAGGCATTCAAATGTATTTGCTGCTAAGGCTATAAACCTGGTGGCCTAGTCATTAAGTGCCGTTGCTGCGGATCAAAAGGCCAGCCGTTTGATTCCACTGGGTGCTCTTTGGAAACACTATGGGGCAGTTCTACTCTGTCCTGTAGGGTCACTGAGGTCAGAATTGACTTGAAGGCACCCCCCCCCTTTTTCTGGCTCAAGGCTGTAAATTACTAGAACTCTTTTTTTTCTTAAAAAATGCTCTGACAATGTCCAGGAAAAATAAAACTATAACCCCTTTGATCTGGCAACTCTAGTTTTCAGGAACCTACATGTCAAAATAAAAACATATATATCTAAGGGCTGTTCAGTATACCACTAACTTCCATTGGCTACATCCTGGAAAAAAACTTTAAAGTCTATCAAAAGAAGACCAGTAAAGTAAATCAGTGCATAGCAGAGTTCTCTGGAAGACAAGAGTTCTTAGCTGAGCTTGCAATTTTAGGGAAAACCTGGTAGAGAAGACATTTGAACTGAGTTTGACAATAAGTAGCAGCAGATGGAACAAAAGTAAGAAGAGGCTACATTTGTGGTTGAAGTCCTGGGTTTTCCGTCAGACATCCCTGAGCTCCCACTGCCTCTGCTACTTACTATCTCAGTTGACATGAGCATGTCACCTGACCTCAACAGATCTGTCTTATCCAATGGGTATCATACAAGTTTCCAATCCCTCACCTACAATTCCAAAATCCAAAGAGCTCTGCAAAGCCAGAAGTGTTTTTCTATCTTTCTGGGCAGCACAATCTGACCAGACTTAACACCAGATTATTCATTAGTTGGGTCATCTCTGACTCATCTTGTGTACCTTGTCATCTTAATGACAATTAGCATGTTTAAGTGCATGGTTGTGGCTACTCTGTCAACCCATCTCACCAATGACCTCCCTTGCCTTGGCTGGCCCTCCACTTTGCCAATCATGACATCCTTGTCCTATGATCAGACCCTTCTAATGACCTATCCAAAGTAAGCAAGAGAAGCCTCAGACAATAGTCTATCATCCATAGGGTTTGTTCCATTGGCTAATTTTCCTAAGTAGATCACCAGGCCTTTCTTCCTAGTCTTAGCCTGGAACCTCTACTGAAACCTGTATACAGTGGGTGACCCTGCTGGTATTTCAAACACAGTGGCATAGCTTCCAGCATCATGGCAACATGCAAGCTGCCACAATGTAAGTGTCAAAAGACGGTAGGAGATTATCTACAGACTTTATTTACTCCACTCAATATGAATGTTCACATAATTCTCTGCAGAAATATTAACATATTTATTTAAAAGTGGTGTGCTTGACCTCAGTAAGGCTGCTGAATACCATGTGAAACGTGCACACGTTATCCTTCTAGACTCTAAAAACTTCTGGTCCCAAAACCCATTAGGTCCCAATTTTCCAGGTCAGGAGTCTTTGGCCCTTGCAGTCAGATGTCAGGTTTCCAGCCTGGTAGCTACCATGTAGGAGGTACCCTATGTTTGTTAATCATTGGTATCTTGTACACAACAAGGAAGGAGCCTGGGTGGTACAGGTTGGTTAGTGCTCAGTTGCTAACCCAAAAGTTGGCAGTTTAAACCCACCTAGATGCTTAGCAGAAAAGAAGCCCTGGCAAAGTGCTTCCAGAAAGATGACAGCCCAGAAAACTCTATATTGTTTACTCTGTAACATACAGTGTCACCGTGAGTCCAAATAGACTAAATGACAACTAAGAACAGTACTATACGGAATGTTAAAGGCAGGTTTCTACATGTGGACCAGAAGGTTGGGAAACACGTAAGTTGGCTACAGTTCAGACTGAGGTGCTGTGGGAGCCACAGAAATCATCTCCTTTTCTGCTTAGGACCTTGTGAACCTTGGACCCATGCTCGGCCAATAGTCTGGCTTCTTTGCTCTCCAATACTGCCCTCTAGTGGCGTTGAATTCATTTCCGGAAGCTAAGGCATTCACTGCCAGTGGATCACAGGAACTCCCCTGAGATTCAGGACACCAGATCTTTCCCACAGTTGAGCCTGGGAAATACCTGATTTGTCATCACGAAGCTTTAAAACCAAGAGAGAGGGACATTTTGCCTGATCTTTAAAAGAGGAAAATCTACTTTTCCTTTTTAAGTGATACCTATGAAGACTTCTGCTTCCAGCCAAAGGTGAGCAACAGGAACTAAATTTCTCTCCTGTCTGAAACAACTAAACAAACTGGACAAAATATATGAAACTATGTTTTTTTTAAAGGACCCCTGGGGGTCAACAGTTAAGCACATAAATGTTAACCAAAAGGATGGTGATTCAAACCAACTGAACAGCTCAGTAGGAGAGAGGCCTGGTGATCAACTTCCAGAAGATTACAGCCTAGAAAACCCTACAGGGCAGTTCTGCTCTGTCACAAGGCATTGCTATGAGTTGGTGTTGACTTAGTGACAATTAACTACTATGACAACAACAGCAACATGGTTATTAGGCAGTGAAGCACAGTCATCCCTGAAAAGTGTCAAACAAAGGCAGTCAGCCTTATGATTGTCCAGATGACTGCCTGCAGGGAGTTTCCATGCCACAGGAGGTGGGACTGAGGCAGAGGCTCGTAGAGGCCTTGAGTTGTGGAAAAGAAGCTGAGAGTCTGGGGAGGCCAAATCAGCTCGTGTTCAGAGGACAGAGCACCAGTGAGAACACAGCTGCAGAGAGACAGAATTCTGGGGACATATCACATGGTTCTCCTCAAACAGTCAATATAAAGAAACAAGGTCAGGGAAAGGACTACCCAAAAATGATCGGCGGGAATCCTGACACCCACACCAAAACCCAACCAAACCCATTGCTGTCAAGGTGATTCCAACTCATGGCAACCCTTTAGGACAGAGTAGAACTGCCCCACAGAGTTTCCAAGGAGTGCCTAGTAGATTCAAACTGTCAACTTTTTGGTTAGCAGCCTTAGCTCTTAACCATTACACCACTATGGTTTCTGGTATCCACACAGGGCTAGAAAAAGGCTGTTCTGACCAGACTGGAAAATCTCATAATTTAAGGGGTACTGGGTAGGGTATTCCAGAGGGCCTTATATCAGTCATGGATAATAATTAAAAAGAAAAAACAAAATCACTGCTATCAAGTAGATTCCAACTCACAGTGCCCCCACAAGTCAGGCAATAAGTAGCTCTAGCCTACTCACTGCTCAAGCGTGTCTAACAAACCTTAAAAGTAAGGTCTAAAAAGATCAAACTACTTCCAAGTAACTGTACCCTAGGACAATACTCAAGAATATGGGGATAGAACAATTAGCACCCAACAAGTAAAATCTGCAATCTCTAGCATACCGTAAACAATTACTACACACACAAAAAAGTTGGAAAATAACACATAATGCGGCTAACTCGACGGCACTTGGCTGCAATGAGGCCAAACAGTCAGTCAATCAAAACTGCCCTGGAACTGACCCCCAAAGCCAGGAAAGAGGCACGGCACAGACTCTCTCTCAGAAGGAATTGACAAGGCTAACACCCTGATTCTGGACTCCTAGCCTCCAGAACTAAGGCAATACATTTCTGTTCTTACAAGAAAGCCAGTTCGCAATACTTTGTTACAGCAGCCCTAGGAAATTTATACAACCCCCTACTCTCCCTGCAGTGACCCGTCTCTGAACTGGACTGGATAATTTTATCAGTCAGAGTCCTGGGTGGAAAGAGATGGCATCCCCAAAAGACTACTTGCAAGGAACTTAAAGAAAGGACTGTTTACAGAGATAAGAGCAGGGTTAAGTGAACCAACCCAAGGAAAGGGAAATGTGAAGCACCCGCCCCTGCAGGAAGACATTTCCACACTTAGGCCCACAGAGCAGGGGAAGGGAACCATGCTGCCAGAACCCCAGGACCCAGAGAATGCTGGAGGCTTGCAAGTGGGCTGCCAGATAGGCACTGGGGTCACAGGGCGGGTGATGCAACTCCTTCCAAAACTGCAGCCTGGCAAGAAGCAAGGCAGGGGAATGTACATCATGATCTCTCTTTTCCCATGCCTTGACTGGCCAAGCCTGAATGGAAGCCAAAGGGCAAGAGAGCCTGGGTGATTGTGTTGTTAGCTAATAGGTCAGCCTTGGGGACATACAGCAGCACAGAGAATGGCAAAAAGCAGATCTGGGGGAGGAAATGAAAAAATAAATATAAGAACAACAAAGCATCCCAGGACAACAGACGAAATGACACACACTAGAGTGAAAGGAGGCCTTGTGGGCAGTGGTTTGGCTGCTGTTTTAGTCACCTAGTGCTGCTCTAACAGAAATACCACAAAGTGGATGACTTTAACAAAGATAAGTTTATTCTTACACAGTCCACTAGGCTATAAGTCCAAATTCAGGATGTCTGATCCAGGGGAAGGCTCTCCCCCTTGTCGGCTCCAGAGAAAAGTCCCTGTGTTGCATCAGTCTTTGTTCAGGGAGCATTTTGGCACAGGAACCTCAGATCTGAAGGATCGCTCTTCTCCCAGAGCTGCTTTCTTGATGGTGTGAGGTTCCCAACTCTCTGCTTGCTTCCCTTTCCTTTTATCCCTTGTAGGATGAAAGGATAAAAGGTGATGCAAGCCACGCTTCACAGGAACTCCCTTTACAGTGGAGCAAGGAAGTGATCTTATGCAGGGATTTACAGTCCTACTGTAATCCCCGAACATACAGCATAGGAAAATCACAAAATGGAGGACAATCACAAAGTATTGGGAATCACGGCCCAGCTACATGGCCACACACATTTTGGGGACACAGAGTTCAATCCACAACAGCTGCTAACAGACAGGCTGGCAGTTTGAACCCACTAATGGGTCTTCAGGAGAAAAGACCTGGTGACCTGCTTTTGTAAAGATTAAACCCAGTGCTGTTAATCTCCACTCATAATGACTCTATAGGACAGAGTAGAACTGCCTTATAGGGTTTTAAGCAGTGGCTGATGGATTCAAACTGACAACCTACTGCTTAGTAGCTGAGATCTTTACCACTGTGCTACTAGGAAACTACAGGGTCGGTCCTTCTGTGTCCTGTAGGGTTGCTATGAGTTGGAATCAGGTAGATGGCAATGGGTTTGTTTGGTAAGGCAGAGTGGGGAGGATAACAGAATTAATTCTCCATCAGGGGGTTCTCCTGGTCTCCTCCTTCCTGGTTGAATGGTGCAATCTCACGTCTGTCCTTGGGAAAGATATCTTTATGTTCTAAAAAAAAAGACAGAGAGTGGTAGGATGGGATGGGTGGTGGTTACTGGTCCCGTTCCCTGTCATCTGCCATTTTGCTGGTTCCTCCTTTCACAATACAGAAACATGAGGCCCTGGAGATTGGGCTCACAAGCAACCACAGTAGACACTCAATATATATTAAATGAATTCACGAATGAATCTATACTCTGCAATACTATTTGGCCATCAAAACATACTTTGCTGCTAACCAAACGGTTGACAGTTTGAGTCCACTCACACATGCCTATGAAGAAAGTCCTAACAATCTACTTCTAGAAAAACCAACCATTGAAAGTTGTATGGAGCAATCTCACTCTGACACACATGGGGTCATCACAAATCAGAAACAACTCCATGCAGCTGTTGATTACTTTTTATTATAATTTCTGAGCCAGAATTCCTAAACTCCTAGGCCTAGTGTCCTTATCTGTAAAAACGAGCATAACAGTACTTACCCCAGAGTTTTGTGAACACAAATAAATATAATCACTACCTATAATCACAGTATTGATAATGGCTATCTATCATTTTTATTATTTAACATTATGACTGACTTGCTTTTTTCCCCTTTAGCAGCCCATGGACATCTTCTCGGGTCCACAAATACAGACTTAATTCATTCTTTTTGATGGCCCACTTTCGGTTAGCAGCCAGCTCTCAACCACTTCATCACCAGGACTCCACAATCAATACTTAAAAACAAACAAACAAATAAAACTTCGTTGTTGTCAAGTTGATTCTGACTTATAGCGATCCTCTGGACAGAGTAGGACTGCCCCATAGTGTTTCCTAAGAGTGCCTGGAGGATGTGAACTGGCAAACTTCGGGTTAGAAGCTGTTAACACTTAACCACTACAATACCAGGGTTTCCTACAATCAATAACAGGATGTTTAAAAGCAGAGGGTTCCGGTGGGGGATTTTGGACAGACTGTGAAGGACTTCAGGCATGCTGACTTCTCATCACCCACAGATCACTGCAAGTTCTTCAGCTTAAGTTCTTCAGCTTTCTTTCTGTATCCGGCATCTGCAAACCTCTCTCCTTATTGCAGAACCCCACACCCTTCTATTCTGCGGTGACATTCTACTACCTCCTCCCACTCCAAAGCCACGCTGACTGCTCACCTTTTTATGTTTCAATACGTGGGCCCTCGGCCAGGTGCGCCCCCTCAGTGTTCTTTACTAGGCTGGAAACCCTGGTAGTATACGTGCTACAGGTGCTAACCAAAAGGCCGGCAGTTGGAATCCACCAGATGCTCCTTGGAAACTCTATGGGGGCAGTTCTACTTTGTCCTATAGGGTCGTTATGAGTCGGAATCGACTCTATGGCAATGGGTTTGGTTTTGCTCGGCTCTCTCATCCGTGTGGAGGCCGTTCCTAATCCCCTTTTCTTGAGTTATTAGTCACTCCCTCCCCTGGTATTTCCACTTCTGTACTGCGCATAGTCATACATTTTTCATAGACACTAGTTTACAACTAGGAACAATAAATGCTAGTACGGCTCAGCTCAAACTAGCCGGCGCGGAATCACAGAAGGCCGGTTAACTGCCAAGGGAAGCAGCCCCAGTTCCCTTCGGGGTACGATCACCACCCTTTTGTTTGCCTTAACACAATCAAAACGGAATTTGCGTCAGCGGATATGGGGAGGCGGGCTTAATTCACATTCGCGGTGCCTATTGGCTAAGAGGGGTGAGGAGGCGGGGCAAGGCCGACACATGACGTCAAGACGCTGTGGTCAGGACGTCGAAGCCAAAGGAAGACGAGAGCTAGCCGGGTCGCCGAGCAGTGTAGCAGCTTTGTTGACGTCGCCTCGGGCCACTGCCGGCGAATCCCGAGAGCGAACGGCTGAGGTTGGTACGGGGGACAGCAAGCGGGCAGGCAGCAGGCTACGGCATTTCCTTTCGGTTTGACGCCGCGCGAGCCCCGAGGCCTTCTCGGCCGTCGTACCAACGGACGCCGCGCACAAGCGTCTCCGGGGTGTGGCGGTGCTGGTAAACTACTACGCATGTGCGCTGGAGGTTGGGGGTGGGGGAGCCTAGCTCTAGCGCGCCGGCTCTTCGGCTGCGCGATCTACCCCATCCTCACCCCCTCTTTGGCATTTATTGAGTCTGGAATACTGGCTTTTGACCGGTGTTTCCATCGGCAGGACACTGTTGCTCCGGGCGACGGGTGGCCTGCACCCTGGCTTCCTCCCAGGGGTCGTGGTGCACAGGCGCGGCGTGGCCGGGAGAGTGACTCCGAGACCTGTCACGGGACTCTGGGCTGTCTCTTCTTCCCCCCGGTGTTCTTTGGCGCCTTTCCCGGACCTGCGGGACAGCCAGGTGCTCCTTGGCTCCCCGGGAGCTTCACTCCAGCTGTTCTCATTAGGAGTTGTTTCTCCTAGTGTTTTTCTGCTGCGGTTCCCCCACCCGCCAGCGATTGCCACTTGGCTCCTGTCTCCATCCAGGATGTGTTTCCTCTTTAGACGTTTCTTTCTCCAGGACTTTCCCAAGCTCTTGTTGTTTTCCCCTTTTTGTAGGGTTTTCGGGTTCTCAGAGGGATTCTTTTTTTTGAGCAGACTCCGAGGTACATTAGCTCCCTCAGCTCTTTTCCGTAAAACACCCCTTCAGTTTTAGTTCTGTCGAGCCCACCGCGGTAATTTTCTAAAGCTGTTTTTGGGCACATTGTTAGTTACCAGAGTAGCTGACTGCGGGTCTTGCTTAGGTGTGCCCAGCCGAACTGTGCCATAGAGTTCGTGAGGATGTGACCGTTCAGAAATAGAGGTGCTTCTGGTTGGTTTTGAACAGCCAACTTTTGGGCTAATAGCTAAGCATTTAACCCTAAGCAAAACCCATTGCCGTTGATTTCAACTCAGCATCTCTTAGAGTAGGACGGTCCCATGGGATTTCCAAGGCTGTAAATCTTGATGGAAACAGCAGCTGAGTATTTAACTGCTGCACCACAGGGCTCATTTTTTTTGTGCCAGCCAAGAACTCCTGTTTGGGCTGCCCCCTTTTTTAAAAAAAAAACAAACCAACCATCTTCTGTAGTAGAATTGATTCAGACTTACAGCGACCCTTAGGCATCCCCAAAGCTTTATTCCCAGAACACCTCTAGCAAGGGCGTTGTTTCTTTCTCATACCCACTTCTCTCTTTAGCAACCTTGCCTATGGGGTTTTTTGTTGTTTTTTTTTTTTTTTTTTTTGCACTTAGGGAGTCTTTTAAAAAAGTCAGTCTCTAAGAACTCATGTCTTCACGTGCGTATCCCCTATCAGGTACCCTCACTTCTCTCTGCTTTTGGAGATAACTCTGGAAATTCTCGCCTGTCATTTTTCCCCGTGCTCCAGTGTTCTCACAGTTCCAGCACCTGCTGTCCTCTCTCGGGGCCCCCTCAAAGGTGTTCTGTGTACAGAGTTCTCCCCAGAAATCTTTCCAAGCCTTCCAGCCTAAGCTTGAACTCAGGCTTGGTTCATCAGGGAGTCGTATTTCTTCTGCTTTTTACCAGAGCATGCTTTTTTCTCTGGGATTTCTTTTAGATTCCATGTCTCCTAACCCTGGTGGTGCAGTGGTTGAGCAGTAATCAGAAGGTTGCTGGTTTGACCCCACCAGCTGTTCTGCAGGAGAAAGATATAGTCGGCTTTTGTAAAGATTGTTGTTGCTAGACACTGCGAGTCAGTTAATAACTCATAGTGATTCTGTGCACAACAGAACAAAACCCTCACCAGTACCATGTGGTCCTCCAGTTGTTACTATGCTTGAACCCAGTTTTTGCAGTCCATCTTGTTGAGGGTGTGTTTCTCTTTCGCCGACCCTCTACTGTACCAAGCATGATTTCCTCCCATACTACGCCCTATAACACTCCTTCGTCAGCCACAGCTCGTGAGATGAAGTGTCGCTATTCTTGCTTCTTACCCATTGATTGAGACTCACAGCAATCCTGCAAGGCAGAGTAGGACTCTCCCATAGGGTTTCCAAGGAGTGGCTGTCAGATTCAGCTCTTAATCAAGGCAGCACTTCCTTGTAACCTTATGGGACACTTCTGTGTACTGTAGGGTCACTGTGAGTTGGATTCAACTCAGCAGCAATGAGTTTGGGATGTTTTGGTATTTTGTCCACTGTGGGGACCCCGAGGGATTCTCCGTCATGTTTCAACACTTATTCACATCCAGAATTTTTTTGCAATTGGTTTTTTCTTTATTTTCAAGTCTTTTGATAAACTCCATTTCTGCTGGCTTTTTCTGAGTTGGTCTGATTCTCTTCCCCATTCCAACACGTATTCCTTATCTATGTTTGCATCTTAACTCACTCTTTCTGTTACAGACAGTGAAAAAGCAGTCTGGCTCCCGAGGTCCACCCCTCGTACCCCAAGGTCCAGATGGCGGCCAACGTGGGTGATCAACGTAGCACAGATTGGTTAGTGGGGGCTGGCAGGATGGGAAAGAGGCAGTAGAACCCAATGAAGTCCGTTGGTAGGGGAGGCTTATACAGTGGGGAAAAGTGACTCTTGCATCTGGCCAGAAGACAAAGGGAAGCACCTTCTTGGAGTGTGGATAGTGCTAACTGTTGGCCTGTCCAGGCTTCCCTTTTTCACACCAGTGTTTATCTCTAGTAATAAGTAAAATGGGAGTGATTTACTTGGGAGTACCAACAGTAAGTGGTACCCTTCAGTGCTCTGTGCTCAGCCTCAGCCACTTACCCTTTGTGTGCATTCTTTGCTTTACCCAGAATAGTGTGATATTCTGGAGTTGGGAGTGGGGTCAGACAGAATTTGTTGATTTAGAAAACACTTAGAAAGACCTGTTGGGTGCCAGAGGTGCCTTAGAAGAAAGGTCTGATGATCCACTTCTGAAAAAGCAACCATTGAAAACCCTGTGGAGCACACTTCTCTGACACACATGGGGTTGCTGTGAGTCAGTCAACTCAGCAGGAGGTGTTTTTTTTCCCTCAAATCAGGTTTCAGTTCCCATGTTGAGTTCTATGGCTATTAGTTATTTTTTGGTTTTAACAACTGCTGTGTACCAGGCACCTGGGTGGGTACCTTAACACAGATGATCTCATTTTCCTGTCAGAGAGTACTCTACGGGGCAGAAACTGGTGTTTTTTATATTATAGATCAGAAGATTTGGGCTCAGTGAGGGGAGGTTTGGGTTGCTTTTAAGGTAGACAGATCTGGACTCATGCTCTGCCCTCTGCCTCCTGCCTTCTTACCTGCCTGTGTGCAGTGGGGAGAGCAGGCTGACTCAGCATCCCTTTTCTCTGCAGGTCTTCCCAGTATAGCATGGTGGCTGGGGCTGGCAGAGAGAATGGCATGGAGGCCCCCATGCATGAGAACCCTGAGTGGGAGAAGGCCCGCCAGGCCCTGGCCAGCATCAGCAAAGCGGGTGCTGCTGGCAGCTCAGCCAAGACCAACAGCAATGGGCCTGTGGCCAGTGCACAGGTGAGAAGGCCCTGGGCCAGGTTACACTGAGCAGAAACAGGGACACAACCAGATGTTCTTGATAATCACAGGATGGGGTCCTCTGAGGGGAACATAGAAGGATATTCCAGAATCCTGGATGTCCTAGGAATCTGATGGAGAAACAAGGTGTGTCCATGAAGACTCCATGTCACAGTGTGGTCCTTATCCCTGGGCATCCAGCCCGATGGGACAGACAGACTGTGGCCCTTATGGCAGCCTGAGTCTGGCAAGGGAGACATTGGCTCTGTGGGGCATCATGCATTAGGACTCTGGGGAACGTTTTACTCTGGCGGTTCAACTACCACTCAATAGGCCTACCTTTTCGGGGACCATGGGGGTTCATGGGACCCTGCTGCCAATCCTGACCACATGTGGGTCTCCCTTTTCCACAGTATGTATCACAGGCAGAAGCCTCTGCTTTGCAACAGCAACAGTACTACCAGTGGTATCAGCAGTACAATTACGCCTATCCGTACAGCTATTACTACCCCATGGTGAGTGCCAAGTCTAGAGGTTGGCTAGCAAGGTAGGTGATAGAGGTCACATTGGTTTTAATGAGTTGAGTAGTTGATGAATTGGAGACAGCCACACTAACTGTTTTATAATTCCATTGCTCGCTAAACCTCCACCAGCTTATCCTCCAGATATGTTCCAGGATCCTTCTGATGTTTCCCAGAATCCTACATCATCTGGCTCGTGACTACCTTTCCTTCTCTCTTTGTGCTCACTCTGCTGTCACCAGAGAACTCTTTGAGCTCAGCACGCACCAGGCTAATCTACACCTCCTTTTGCTACTGCTGCTGTCCATCCGTGCACCCCCCCAGCTTGCTGCCTCCCATTTCCCTGCCTTGGAGAGGCCTCTGCTCCACACTGCCTCCTCAGGGTGAACTGCGCAGACAAACTGACTTGAAGGAGTTCTCCCACCCCCCACCTGTCCCTCTGTCCCTAAACTGTGTCTCATTTCACTTTACAGTATTTAAAATCACTGTGCACATTACATGTTTGTATCTACAGCAGTGTATGTGCTTTAATTTAAACTTCTTTAGGACATGGGATTTTCCTTTACATTTTTTGGTCTGTCTTCATGTTTGGAAGAGTCAGCCCTCAGTAAAGATTTGTTGAATAATTTTTCAGAGTACTATAGTGAAATAGGGGACTGGTCAGTTTGGTCTTTTATTGTTTTCTTTTGTTTTATAAAATATATGAGGATTAATCTCATGTTTATATGACAGAGAAAAGAAGGAGAGGTGAGGACCAGGGATTATATGTAGTTCCTAAGCAGTCAGGGAAGGTCTAGACATGGGGCAGGAACTGGGCCTGTGGACTAACCCACCTCTGTCCCCTTGTTAGAGCATGTACCAGGGCTACAGCTCCCCTTCCCAGTATGGGATGGCCAGCTCGTATGGCTCAGCCACGCCACAGCAGCCGTCGGCACCCCAGCACCAGGGGACTATGAACCAGGTAACGCTGTAGCCCAGCGTTTTTTTGTTCTCTGGCTGGGCAGTGTCGTTTTTTTGAGTGGGCCTACAAGTGGAAGTTTGCTTGTACTGTTGGAGTTTTTTCCTCTCTTGCCAAACAACCTCATATCCAACAAGGAGGCTAGCAAAGCATAGTTTTTGAAACCTGTGTGAATTTAGGGTTTGGGCAAGGCCCAGGGACTCAGGTGGTGTGGAGATCCTGGGAGTGATTTGTCCTGTGGCAGCCTTTTTTCTCTACTTCCCCTGCACCCCTCGCAAGTGTACGCACACGTGCTTGTGTGTACACATGCACACTCTCTTCATGCAGTCTGGCTCTGTGTATAAAGTGCAGCTGTGAATAGACCTGAGTTGGAATCCCAACTCGCCTGCTTCCTGGTGGTGTCATTACATGCAGATCACGTGGCACTTCTGAGTCTAGCAGCTGTAAATCCAAAGCAGTCTAATAACTTTGTCGCAGGGTGGCCGCTTACTGTATTTGTTAATTGTGTGGTACCCTGCCTGCATGTCCTTCATGCTCACACTGTCACTGCCAGAGGGAGGGCACTGTCCTGTCAGTGGGAACTTACTAGGAAGGTCGGACTGAGACTGCAGTGTCTCAGTGTTGGCAGCTGTCAGTCAGCAGCTAGGTCTGTGGTAAAGTTGCTCAGCTTATCGGAGCCTGAGTCTTTTCCACTGGGGAGAAGGAGCTGTTGCCAAAAGGGTGTGTCTCAGCTGCATGAGAGTGCTTTGACCCAAAGATCAGCATGCAGAAGTCTAGAGAGAAGAATGAAGGGTGTGCGGTGTGACTAGAGGGCTGGGAGGGGCTGGGAGGCAGTGTGCTGGCTCCCACTCTAAGCACTCGCTTCCTCTCACAGCCCCCAGTCCCAGGCATGGATGAGAGTATGTCCTACCAGGCACCCCCTCAGCAGCTGCCAGCCCAGCCCCCTCAGCCCTCAAACCCCCAGCATGCAACCCATCCTCTGAGCAGTGGACCTCAGCCAGGGACAGTGCCAGCTACACAACATGGCCAGGCGGGGGCACCCTCAGGCCAGAACTATGGGCAGCACAGCTATTCGGAGTCAGCCAAGCCCAAGAAGGGCCAGCAGCTGTGGAGTCGCATGAAGCGTAAGTTGGGGCCGGCTGGGGCAGGGCCCTCAGAACTTCAGAACTTACAGGCTCACTCAGAGTTGAGCCCCAAGGGTGCTCTGGGAAACTTCATCCTGTGATCAGGGGAGACTACTCTGGGACTAAGCACGCTTGGAGCCTGGCATCTCCCATCCCAGAGCTTCTGTTTGTCTCTGTCTGTGAGGTATTCCTTATGGTACTCTGAGAGGGTAAGGTAACCTGAGTTGTGTCAAGAAGGACCTCACCCCTGTTTGCGCTCCTCTCACAGCGGCTCCTGGGACTGGTGGTCTCAAGTTCAACATTCAGAAACGGCCCTTTGCTGTCACCAACCAGAACTTCAGCTCCAGCTCAGAGGGGCAGCACAGCAGCTTTGGTCCCCAGCCCAGCACTGAGAAAACTCAGAACCATAGGTGATGTCTCTCTGTACCCTGCCCTTGTCCCAGCCCTGTGTGTCTGTGCTTGGTGTCTGCATTCCATCCCCGGCTCAGCACTGTGCAGCATCATACCTGAGCTGCAGTGTGCACTGCTGAGATGGTAGAGTGGCCTCTCTGGATTTTACAAGTACTACAGGAGGCAGAGAGAGGCTCTTGTTCTACCTGGCACATAGTGTCGTTTCATTGGCTGAGAGCAGTGGCACCCCTGGCTTGGTGTGGGTGCTCCCCACTGAGTCCCTCGTCTGCCTCCTCAACAGTGGGCCGTCGTCCCGGGGGAACCTGTCTGGGAAGCCTGATGACTGGCCCCAGGACATGAAGGAGTATGTGGAACGCTGCTTCACTGCCTGTGAGTCAGAGGAGGACAAGGACCGCACAGAGAAGCTGCTAAAGGAGGTGCTGCAGGCCCGGCTCCAGGATGGTTCAGCTTATACCATTGACTGGAGCCGTGAGCCGCTGCCAGGGTACGTCAGGGCTGGGGGTGGTCCCTGGGGGTGGCTGGTAGGGCTGGGTAGGTACTGTCTGGGCACTGAAGTTGGAGACTTGGACTTTAAGGGACCTGAGGTCAGAAGAGGGATGGGGGCAGAAAATCAAGTCCCAGGGGAGGTCAGGAAGGGAATAGTGGCCAGGGGGTACCCAGAGGTAGAGCCCTAGAACTGGTGCTGCTGTGATGCAGGGTGCGTCACTCAGTGGTTGAGAGCACCTGCTGGAAATAGCCTTCATTTTTGTACCGTATGAGTTGAGCTGCTGGGGAGAGTGCTTTCCTTTCCTGAACCTATCTCAGGGTTAGCGTGGGCGCCTACTGAGGTGGGAGTCGGGTAGGTGATGCTCTCCCTTGATGTTTCTTCAGGCTGAACCAGGAGCCTGTGGTAGAGAGCCCCAAGAAGAAGCGATGGGAGGCCCCAAGTGGCCTTCACCCTCCCCGGGGTGCAGGCTCTGCAACCAGGGGCGGAGGTGCCCAGTCCCAGCGTGGGACGCCAGGAGCAGGGGGTGCTGGCCGAGCGCGGGGCAGCAGCTTTGCCAAGTTTGGCAATCGTAATGTCTTCATGAAGGACAACAGCTCTTCCTCCAGCACAGACTCCCGGTCCCGCTCCTCCTCCCGTTCCCCCACCCGCCACTTCCGCCGGAGGTATGAGGTCTGGTTGGAAGAAGGGCCTGGGGCGGAGAGAGGGCACCCAGTTCAGGCCTAACCCACCCCTTCTCCCACACAGTGACTCCCATTCGGACTCTGATAGTTCCTACTCAGGGAATGAGTGTCACCCTGTGGGCCGCAGGAACCCACCCCCCAAGGGCCGAGGAGGCCGGGGGGCCCACATGGATCGGGGCCGAGGCAGGGCACAGCGTGGGAAAAGGTGAGACTTGGGGTGTGGACTTCTGGCTGGGGGCAGGCTGGATTCTAGGATAGGACTGGAATCCTGAGACCTCAGGAAGAGAAGGGTACCGACAGCCTGGGGTCCTTGGGAAGAAGGTGCTTCTGGCTCTAAGGAGGAGGGGCCTGAGAGATGGATAGCTGACTTTCCGAGGGGCTGGCTGGAGGGCAGAAGGAAGTCTGGGCTGCTCACTGCTCACTTGTCGTCTCCCAGGCATGACCTTGCTCCCACCAAGCGCAGCCGCAAGAAGATGGCAGCCCTAGAGTGTGAGGACCCCGAGCGTGAGTTGAAGAAGCAGAAACGAGCAGCCCGCTTCCAGCACGGCCATGCACGTCGCCTGCGCCTGGAGCCACTGGTGCTGCAGATGGGCAGTCTGGATGGTGGTGGGGCCGACCCTGACTGGCAGGAGCTACAAATCGTGGGCACCTGCCCCGACATCACCAAGCACTACCTGCGTCTCACCTGTGCCCCTGACCCCTCAACTGTACGCCCTGTCTCTGTAAGTGCTCTAGGTGGGCATTGGGGCCTGGCTGGGCACCCATTGCAGTCGATACGGTAGCATGGCAGGGACAGCACAAGAAGGGAGACCCATCCTGTGGACTCACGGGTGGGGACCAGGAATGGTAGCCTTATTTGGGGAGTGAGTTGGCCTCAGTGAGTCTCATTACCTCATTCATGACACAAAACAAAGCCTCTTTCCTAGGCAGGTATGAAATCGCAACCTGCCACCACTGATGGAAACATAAGGCTTGTGTTCTGTTCTGGAGTGTTCACACAAACATGTGTATTCATGCCTCAGCGGCTAGTTTTCCCATCAGTTTGTTAATGTTATTAGTGAGTCACTAATGGGATCTGGTATTGCCGTCCTCATTTTAACAATCACAGTTCAGTGGGTTGACAGGTGTTCCAGTGTTATGGCACCTTCTGTCTCCAGTCACACGCTGAACCGCAGTCTGACTCTTGCCAGGTGTTGAAGAAGTCGCTGGCCATGGTCAAATCACACTGGAAAGAGAAGCAGGACTACGCCTTTGCCTGTGAGCAGATGAAGTCAATCCGACAGGATCTGACGGTGAGGCAGTGCTGGGAGGGCGCTCTGGCCTGGGCTGCAGTGCACAGCTCCTCCAGTTTGCTCCATCCCTGCTCTAGCCCGACATCTCTCTCCCCATCCCAGGTCCAGGGCATACGCACTGAGTTCACGGTGGAGGTGTATGAGACACATGCCCGCATCGCCCTGGAGAAGGTGAATGGGCTAATGGGAACCTTTTTGGATCCCTCCGGATGACCCTATAACTCTGTCCTGCGTGGCTTCATTCTGCTCTGTCTCTCTCTGGTGCTGTCCTCCAGGGGGACCATGAAGAATTCAACCAGTGCCAGACACAGCTCAAGTCACTTTATGCTGAGAACCTGCCGGGCAATGTGGGCGAGTTCACTGCCTACCGGATCCTCTACTACATCTTCACAAAGAACTCAGGAGGTGAGAGGTGGCTGCCCAGCTGGTAGGCATCCCTCTTGCCGAGTCTGCAGCCTCTCTCACCTCCTCTTTTCTGGGCCTCCAGACATCACCACAGAGCTGGCATACTTGACGCGGGAGCTGAAGGCAGACCCTTGTGTGGCCCATGCTTTGGCGTTGAGAGCAGCCTGGGCTCTGGGCAACTACCACCGTTTCTTCCGGCTCTACTGTCATGCTCCCTGTATGTCTGGCTATCTCGTGGACAAGTTTGCAGACCGGGAGCGCAGAGCGGCCCTCAAGGCAATGATCAAAACGTATGTGACACCGAGCACACGCGCTGCTCCTCCTTGCTCTTCTGACCCTGCTGCCCTCTCTTCTCTGTTTCCAGGCCTCTGGACTTGTCTTATCCTTTTGCTCTCCACCTTCACTTTCATTTCTGCTCTTGGCACGTGACCTCTTTCTTCTCTGCACCCTTGTGCTCGCCTTCTCCAGACTACTCTCTGTTCTGTTTCTCCTCCAGTCAGCCCACCTGCCTTTCTTTCCATTCGTTCTTTTTACTGGTCTTGAATTGTCTTCTTCACCCTCATCTGTGCTCATTTTTCCTCCGTGCACACTTCAACCTTGACTCCAGTTCATTTTCTCCTTTCTGTGGGCTCTTGGCACTGAGTTGCCACCCATCTTTCATTGCCTGTCGCTGTCCTCCATGCCATTGAGACAACGTTGCAAAGATAGTGCCTGCTCTTGGCAGCTCTGGTATAATGAGGCAAGCTCCCATTGCACGTCAGTCCCATTCCACATGTGGTTACAGTAAAGTGGGAGTGGGGTGGGTTAGACAGGGTATGGGGAGAGGGCTTGGAGGCCATCTGCAAGGCCAGGCCCGTCCTGCAGGTGGGATGTGGCCCACTGTGTGCCACACTCAGATACTGGGCAATGTCTAGAACAGTTTTGGTTGTTCAATTGGGAGGGTGCTCTTGGCAGCTAGAGTCCTAGAGTCACAGTGGTTAAAGTGCTCAGCTACTAAATGAAAGTTCAGTGGTTAAAAACCACAGCGGTTCTGTGGGAGAAAAATGCGGCAGTCTGCTTCCCTAAAGATTTACAGCCTTGGAAACTATGGGGCAGTTCTGCTTTGTCCTTTAGGGTCACTGAGTTAATGTTGACTGAGTCACAGTGGCTTTTGGTGTAATGACATTTGTTGGCGCTATCTAGGGACATAAAGGAAACCCTGGTCATGGAATAATGAAGAACTATGGCTGCTAGCCAAAAGATTGGCAGCTCAGATTCATTGGGCACTCTTTGGAACCCCATGGGGCATTTCTACTCTGTCCTACAGTGTCGCTGTGAGTCGGACTTTGACAGCACTAGGTTTTGGTACTGGGCAGAGAGGCCAGAGATGCTTCTCAGCTCCCTTTGCAGTGCATAGGACAGTTTGACCACAGCATTTTCTGGCCTCAAATGTCACTCATGCTGAGGTTGAGAGAGCTTGAGGTTGGTGGATCCAGGGGACCTTAAATGAGAGGCAAGTCACTTTGCCCTTTTCCCATGAAGATACTAGGGTGCCATAGGATGGTGTTGAATTAGAGAGGGGCAGTCACACCTGAAGGCTAGGAAGCTCATTCTAGGTGCTAGGGTAGGTCAAGGGAGAGGCTGTGCCAGGCAAAAGAGGTTGAGGGTGGGAGAAGAGGGTATGGATCACAGACAAGCACAGTGGGCATGGCATGATGACTCCTGGTCCTGAGGAAGGACGAGAAGGAAAGGGCTACCAGGCTTCTCAGCCATCTGGCCTTGGAGATAGATGCTTTAGGGGTTGCCCAGGGCTGTCCCAGTGTTCCCACGTCTTTTTGGAGTTCACCTTCTGGTAGCCATTTTCAGAGCATTCGGGTAATAGCTGTTTCTCATGCATTTATGTGATAGGCCTTTGTGGGCAGCCTGGTTGAGTGTGTCCCTAAATAATGGCAAGACTTGGCCTGCTGTTGCCTTGGGCAGATATGCCCTCCCAGATCCCGTAGGCTGCTCATTTGGGCACACCAGGCCTGCCTTTTTGCAGTGTGCTCTGTAGTTGCCATTCCTAGGACATCTAAGACTGGGATGGGCTGCCACTGTCTCTCTAGGGTACCCTGACCTACCTTTAAAATGGTCAGGGTGACTGACTTACCTGTAAGAGGACTCAGTGACTTCCTGAGAGGGAAACTCAGGGCTGCTCTCTGCTAGTGCAAGGCAAGTTCTCACAGAGGAATGTTTCTGGAAGGGCTGCTAACAGGGAAATGCTACTGTTATGATTAAGGAAGTGTACTGGTGAGCCCTGTGCCTGGGGCTTTCCTGAAAGCAGTGCTAGTGTGAGGCCTCCCAGGGTAGGGTTGTCAGCTATGTGTTCCTGAGCCTGGCTGTGGCTCCCTGCTTCTGGCCCTGCCCCTCAGCCAGAGTAGTTCTCTTTTGAGAGGCTGCTCAGGTCATCAGAGGAGCCACCTGGGTCCTCCCTTCCTGTCCCCTCCTTCCTGATCCCCCTGCACAGGTAAGTGGGGGTAAGGGGGGGCACAACTGGGGATTGGGGTCACCAACCCCACCCCGGGCCCCCCCGAGCCCCTGAGGTGGGAGGCTGGCAGGGGTGGGGGAATTTGCAAGTTAACGTGCTGAGGAGGCCCTTGGGGTGCCCAAACAGGGGGCATCCACTCCCTGCCGTGGGGCCCTCCCCTACCCGATGCCCGCCTCATCGCTCTCTCCTCTTGTCTCCGTAGCTTCCGCCCTGTGCTGCCTGTCTCCTACCTGCAGGCCGAGCTGGCCTTCGAGGGCGAGGCCGCCTGCCGGGCCTTCCTAGAGTCTCTGGGCCTGGCCTACACGGGCCCGGACAACGCCAGCATCGACTGCCGCCTCAGCCTGGCGCAGCTGTCAGCCTTCTGAGCACACAGCGAGGATAGGGGTGGGGGGCAGGGGCTGTGGCCCCTCAACATCACCTCTGCGGATTTTGTTATTGAGCCATGGACTTGGGTTGTAAATTAATTGGTGGGGAGTAGGCTCCAGGAAGAGCCACCATTCCCACCCCACCATCTTCCCACCGGGGAGTCTGTACAGAGATTTTTTTCTACATTTTTATTTTTGTCTCGGAGGGATGGGATTGTGGGGAGGGTGGGGTGGGGCAGCAGGGTGGCTGGGGGTGTGGTCTGTGGGGTCATCCGTGTCCACCTTTCACCTCCACTAATGCTGTCTCAGTGTTTTTTCTCTCTCTCTTTCGAGCTTGTACTCCGGTACTCAACCTGGCCTTTCCCACGCTGGGGGGCCAGCGGAAGGAAGACAGGCCGTCCAGCTGTGCCCGCCTACAGGCGGTGGGGTGCTCCGCAAACCCACTTGCTGCCGCATCTGCCTCATCACAGACTCTTGTTGTCCAGCCCTTCAGGGCCTCAGTGTTTGAGGGTGAGGGGAGCCGTGTAGAGACTGTGCCCTTGGCCCCCTCCCCAGAAACGCCGCTGCCACTGCCATCACCACCACCAGCAGACCCCGCCGCCACTCCACTGCACTGAGGAACTCCGGAGGCCACCGCGGGACCTTGCCAGCCGGGCTTGCCTCGTCTCAAGTTGTATTAAGTTGTCTTCGTGTTCCCCCCTCCTCCCTCTGCCCTCAATGTTTCTTCTGGGTTTTTTTTTTGTTTTTTTGTTGTTGTTTTATTTATTTCCGTCCCTCCTCTTCCTCCTTCCCCTTCCTTCCCTTGGTTCAGCACAGGTAAAGCGGTTACCCCGTACCCTCCCCTCCCCGCCTCCATGGATCACCAGCTCACGTCATTTTCCCTTCTCTTTTTTTGTGTGTGTTTATTTAAGTTATTTTTCTTCTTCCTCCTTTTCTTTCGGCCCCTCCCTCCCTCTTCTGCCATGTAACTGGATGATGTGCAAGGAGTTTGCAAACAGCTGGACTGTCAGGCTGCTTTTTTTCCAAATGTTCTTCCTTTTCTACTTTCCCCTTCCCACCTCTTCCCACCCCTTTCCTTCCTCCATTCTTTTCTTTGGAACACTGAGCACATTTGGAAGCTTGAGAGAAACCAAAATTAAAAAGGAGAGAGAGAGCTGTGTTGCGTCTGCTAGGGTCATATCCATCCCAGGGTGGTTTGGATGTCGGTCCCAGTTGTCTTTGTTACTGAAATACAATTTGTGTCAACCTCATAGTGGGTCTGAGAAAGTCATCTTAGGGGGACCTCTGCTAGGGCCTGGTAGGTATCTCCTGCCCTTCCCATGCGGCACAGCCAGAGTCTCCTCACTGGTTGACTCACCAGCTCCTGCTTAAGGCTGAACCCTGGCTCTGGGAGGTGGATTCTGCAGCCATGTGGCACCTTAGCTAGGGTGAGGTGGGGTTGAAGCCCCTTTGGGGGATGTAGCACTTGAATGCCTTCAGCCTCCAACCTCTGGCTCAATATTTGGGCCATACTCTCCAGTGAGGGGGAAGGTGGGGCACAAAGCACATGGTGGCCAAGGAGCACTAGGTCCCTGAACTTCACCTCGGGGGGTGCCTGGAGTCCTGGTTGGGAGAGGGCCTGGCTCAGAGCTCGGGCTGCTGCAGCTTCCTCCCCAGGGCCTGCCAGGCGCAGCAGGGCAAGTGTCAGGTGTAGGGCCTGTGAGGGCACCATAAAAACTGCACAGGATGGGGCCATTTCTGCTACGTGCGTCTGGGCCCGGGCCACCTCTGCTAGCAGCCCAGGTTCTGTCACCATAAGGGCCACGAAATGTGTGGGGCGGGGTTGGCGCGGGTCTAGAGCCCCCTCCTTGGTTTTCTTTTCATCCACACACACATGTCTACAACCCCACTCCACTTCACTCTCTGGTGGAATGCTCTCTGTTCACTTGGAGGACATTGGTTCCCTGGGAAGGTGCTCGAGCTGCCGAGGCTTGCGCCTCACCACTCGTCAGTCTGGTGGTTCTGGCTGTTTCCGTCAGCATCCGTTCTGTTCCTTTCTTTCCTGCAAGAAGGTGCCCTGTGGCTTTCTCTGAGTCTGACTCCAGGGAATCCTGGCTGCCAGTTCCACGTAGCGCTGTTTTCTTGGCCTTCGTGGCAAATTTCCCCTCCAGGCCCAACCCTGCCAGCACCGAGCTTCTGGCATCTGGGCCTCTGATGCTATGAGCCCCAAGTGTCCCGAGCTCTGCCCAGATGAGCTCTTCACACTCTCCATGCCCCGCCGCCTCCGTCTCAGCATCACGGGCATCGGGTTCATACCCGATTAGCGCATCCCCTTCGAGTTCATCCGTGCAGATAGCGTCATCTCCGAGTTGGTTCCCACCGAGCACCTCCAGGATCGTAGGCCCGCGGCCAGCGGCCTGGCCGGAGCCGAAGACGTGGTCAGTGCGGGAGGCGCGGTCCCAGACGATGCGGCCGCGGAAGCGGAAGTAGCGCACGCGGTGCTGAGGGATGGCCAGGATGCCGGGCCCCAGCGCCGCCAGTGGTGCGTCCCAGCAGAAGGCAGCAAAGGGCTCCTCGCGCACGCCCAGGAAGCGGTCAACGTAACCCACTGAAAAGTCAGCTGGGTCTAGGCAAGGGTCCCAGCGAATGCGCTGGATGACGGCCGCTGCCGTGCGCAGGGGTGGCTTCTTGGTCCCGGCCTCAGCCGCAGCTGCACCGCTGGGCCGCGCGGGCGCCGGTGCCCCCGGGTGTGCCTGACGGCAGCGCTCGCCGAAGCGGCAGCGGCCCTCCAGGAAGAAACGGCAGGCCGGCACTGCTGCAGGGTCCCCTGAGGAAGCCTCCGAATCCCTGGCCGCCGCCATAGTGTACAGAGCAGTGAGCCTGCTGGGCCTGACGGCGGTCGAGTAAGCTGCGTTCCGGCACGGGCTTCTGAAAGCCACACCCCTGGGGAAACGCCTCCCAACGCGCTTGCGCGGACTCTGCCCCACGCTCCTGGGACCACAGTCAGGGCCCAAGAGATTTACACGTGGTGCCCCAGCAGGACTCCTCCGGCTGCGCTGTCGCTATCGCCCTTTGCCAGTTAACCAGGTTCTGCCCCCTGGACACCCTCATGGCCCCCTTAAGTCTTGCGAACCTGGCCACGCCCCCTAAGAACTTTTCCCAGTGACTAGGAAACCAAGTTCCTGTTCTTGGAGACCTATAACTCCCTACAACTCCTGCAGGTCCTAGGGAGCCCGGCCCCACCCCCAGCTGCCTCGCTTATTTACATGGATGGCTCCGCTCTTGGGGACCTGGGAGAGCCAGGCTGTCTCCTCGCTCTTCGGAGATGCTCAGGCGACCGACCCCGTGATCTCAAGAGAGAAACTCAGACTTGAGATGCCCGCTGCCGGCATATGGCGACACACCATTACAGGCAAGAGTCCGTTCCCTTGGGACTTTGACCCTTGAAGCTGTCCAAAAGGGTTGCAGTCTTTTCCTGTTGCAGCCTCTCCCGGAGTAAAGGTCAACTCTACCCGGAGTCTACCTAAGATGCATGGGTCTGTAGGAGGCCCGCCAAGTACCCAGCAGTTCTGACCCCTTCTCTCCCCGCCTCACCCTACGAGGCCCCCGTCTGGCGGGCAGCCCACGCAGTGCCCTCGAGTCGATTCTGACTCAAAGCGACTCTACACGTCAGAGTAGAACTGTCCCGTAGAGTTTCCAAGGAGTGCCTGGCGGATTTGAACTGCCGCCCTTTTGGTTAGAAGCCAACACTTAACCACTATGCCACCAGGGTTTCTCTGGCGACAGCAGAGCTTTGTAAATATCTTATGATTGTTTCGGGTTGTTGGAGCTGCCATGTCATGATCCTGCTCCGGGCCTGCTGCTCATGTCCCCAGCCTCAGGGCTTCCGAATTGGACCTGGTTGGTCCAGGCCACAGGATGACCAGAATTCCTAGTGACACACCTGGCTCAGTCCCTGTACCTGCCAAGGCTTTTAAAAGCACCCTTTCCACATCTCCCATCATCCCCCCTCCATTTCCCACCTCCCATCCTCTGGGAATTCATCACCCCTTCTCCAGGCCCCATTCCCTCTCCTCGAGGGCTCCATCTCTCTTCCCCCGGTGCCCTACCATCCTCATCAATGCATAGAGCAGAAAGAGCAGGGTACCAAGATTAAGGCCATTTATATATAAAGATGTAGAGTACACCGAAGGGAGAACTCTGGGTGCCAGGCTACAGGCCAATGACGTCATCCAGCTCGAGGTCCGCGCTGGGGGAGCAGCGGGCCTGGGGGTGCTGGGTCCCAGAACCAGGGTCCAGATTCGGCTTGGTGGCTGCTGCCCCAGGACGCCCCGCATCCATGACACCCAGCACTGCGTCCAGCATGGAAGGGCCCAGATCCAGGTGGAAGGACAGCAGCGGGTCGGCAGGTGTGCGGAACGCAGGCGCAGGGGGCTGTGGGACTACAGGTGGCGGACTGCAACGTGGGGCCCCTACGGCCGGTGCCCGGGGTTCTGGGGGAGGCCCGCCACCATGGCGGCTCAGGAATGAGGTGTCCCCGAAGGCATCACCACCGCGCCCCACATGCAGTGTGTGCCTGAAGTCACCGAGGGGCGCCGAGATGGACAGGGTGCCGCGCTCAGGCCGCTTCTTTGGCTGCCCAGGGCCCAGTTGCTTCAGAACCGGCATCTGGAGGGAGAACAGGAGCAGGTCAGCGCTGCCTGCATCCTGCAACTCCCGATTTAGTGTCCCCAGCCCGTGCTATCTCAAAGAATGATAAAAACGAATGAACAAAGAAATAAAAACAAACCCAGTGCCGACGAGACAATTCTAATTCATAGCGACCCTATAGGACAGAGTACAACTGCACCACCTGGCCGATTCAAACTGCTGACTTTTTGGTTAGCAGAGGCAGCACTTAGCCATTATGCCACCAGGGTTTCCCAAAGGATGATAATGGTACAATTAATCCCATTTTACAGATGGGCAAACTGTGGCTCCAAGAGGCTCAAGGTCAGCGCTGTTGATTCATCTAGAACTGCCTGACTTCAGAATGATCATGGTCAAGAACTAATCTTTGAGCCTTCCGATTAGTGTCACTATGAGTCAGAATTCACTGTAACACATTTTTTTTTTTTTTTTTTTCAGAAAAAAGGCCCTGATGGTGAAGAGGTTAAAGAGATCAGCCTCTAAGCTACAAGTCAGTTGTTTGGATCCAGAAAAAGATCTGTGGCAGTTGGTTCTGTAAAGATTACAACCTTGGAAACCCTGTGGGGCAGTTCTCTGTTCTATAGGGTCATTATGTATTGGAACCAACTCAGAGAGCAACATGTTTGATTTTTTTCTTTCTTTGAAGGCAGGGCTGACCTGTCCATTGTGGGCCCCTGATACTTTGAGAGGCCTATGAAAATATGTTATTTCTTTTAAAATCAGAAGGGAAAAAATATAAGGTAGCCTGGACTATATTTGTGTTTATACTAATGTACTGGCACCAAAGAATAAGTAGCAATGCCTGCTGCCCTCTCCCCAGATCCTGAAACTTAGCCACTTTTTGTGGAACCCCTGGGAGGGACTACTTTGACCAGGATGACTTTGTTTTCACAGTCTGTGTTACGATAAGAAAACCCTTTTGACAGCTCCACCTTTTGACACTGTATGGCCTTAGATAAATTACTTAATCTCTCTGTTTTCCTATCTGTGAAATGGGTAAAACAACACTACTTGCCTTACAGGGCCTCCTGGGTGCTGCAAACAGTTTACCCTCACTACTAACCTAAGGGCCCTGGTGACACAGTGGGTTAAGCCCTTGCTGCCAGCTTAAAGATCAGTGAACTCACCAGCTACTCTACAGGAGATGTACAGTCTTAGAAACCCTATGGGGGCAGTTCTACTCTGCCCTATAGGGTTCCTATATAAAGTTGCTATGAGTCAGGATGTGACTCAATGGCAGTGGGTTTGCTAACCAAAATATTGGTGGTTCAAATCCAACCAGAAGCATTTTGACAGAAAGGCCTTACGATTGTCGTGTGCCATCAAATTGTTTCCAACTCACAGTGACCACATGTGACAGAGTGGAACTGCCGCATAGAGTTTTCTTGGCTGTAATCTTTATAGGAACAGATCAAACTCAGGGTGTCCATTCTAGGGGAAGACTTTCCCTGTTTGTCAACTCTGGAAGAGTTTACCCTTAAGATAAGCCAAACCAAGCCAAGTGCCGTCAAGTCAGATCCGACTCATGGCGACCCTTAAGATAAAGGAAATAGTAAAAGGAAGATATTTTGATGACATTCAGGACATCGAGGGTAACACAACGACAGCTCTGCTGGGCATTGCAGAAAGAGTTCCAAAATTGCTTTGAAGCATGGACTAGGAGCTAGCATCTATGCATGGCTTCTCAAGAGGAGTACTTTGAAGGTGAACATAGTGATATTCAGCAGTGAGGTATGTATCACTTTTTTTAGGGTGGGTACACAAACTTAATTGGCAGTTCTCTGTATTTTTGTTGTAACTCAATATGCAGTCCCCACTCACACATTAATAAACAAACAAAAACAAGACCCAAATCTGTTGCCATCATGCCAATTCCTATTGATGGTGACTGAATTGATTGAAGTGTGTGTGTGTGTGTGTGCGTGTGCTCAAATTTATGTGTTGTAAATCCTAGCCTCTTTAGGGCTGTGGTTAGAATCCCACCTGGGAATGGATTGTCTTCGTTATATTGATGAGACACAATTAGTGTAGGTTATGTTTAGCGTCAACCGCTTACAAAATATAAAAGGAGCACATGGAGGAAGCAGAGATGGAGGAGCATAGATGCCAAGCCACAAGGAGATCTCCAAAGAACCAGGGAACAGGAGATGACAAGGACTTTCCTCCAAAGCCTGCAGAAAGAGAAAGCCTTTTCCTGTGAGCTATTGAACTGAGTTCAAACCTCTGGCCTCCTAACAGTGAGAAAATAAATTGCTGTTTGTTAAAGCCATCCACTTGTATTTCTCTTGCAGCAGCGGTGCTAGATAACTGATAGCGACCCTGTGTGTTACAGAGTATGTCATAGATTGAACTGTGTCTCCCCAAAGGTATGTGCAGTAATTTGTCTGGGCCATGATGCCCTGTATTCTGTGATTGCCCTCCGTTTTGTGACTTTCCTATGCTGGAAATCCTAATCTCTGCCTGTGGCTAATAGATAGGATTATGTTAAAGAGAATTAGGGTGGGAGTGTAAAACCCTTCATAAGGTCACATCTGTGTTCCAATGCAAAGAGAGTTTCTCCAGAGAGTGGTTTGCACTACCTTTTATCCTTTCATCCTACAAGAGATGAAAGGATAGCAAGCAGCAAGTTGGGAACCTCATACCATGAAGAAACAGCATTGGGAGTAGAATGTGCCCTTCAGACCTCTGGTTCCTGTGCCAAGATGCTTCCAGATCAAAGACTGATACAACACAAGGACCCTCCTCCAGAGTTGACAAACAGGGAAGGTCTTCCGCTAGAATGGACACCCTGAGTTTGGACTTGTAGCCTACCAGACTGTGTAAGAACAAACTTTTCTGTTTTTAAAGCCATCCACTCGTGCTATTTCTGTTAAAGCAGCACTAGGTAACTAAAACAGAGTAGAACTACTCCATGACTATAATCTTCAGGGAAGCCATGAAGTCATTTTTTTGTGGAGCCACTGAATAGGTTTGAACTGCCAACCTTTATGCCACCCAGGGAGCCTTCACACACACACACACACACACACACACACACACACACACACACACACACACACACACACAGTGGAAAAAAAAATTATGAAACAAAGACATACATATACTTGCATCATGCCAGGCACTTTGATACTTTCAATTCTAATTTTTTTTTAAATGCTGACTTCAACTCACATATGACTCTCCATCTTCCACTTTAAACAACAATCATCTCTCACAGCTAGCCATGCCCACTATTTCCTTTGCTGTGAGTTACTGATTGAAAGTGCAGAATTCCCAGAGCCACCTGTCCAGTGTTGACTCTGCTTCTGTGAATTGCTATAGGGCTTTGGGAAATGTACTTATAACCTTTCTTGCTTCATTTCCTACTTCATAGTGTTTTTTTGCAAGAATTGGTGAGATTACCCATGAAAGTCTTAGCACAATAAGCAGCACACGGTAAATGTTCAATACATGCCCAGAGGAGTCCCAGCTTAGTTCATTCTCTCCATGTTCCAGAGTAGGAAACAGATACTCAGAGAAGGTATGTGACTTGCCCAAGTCACACAGCCAAAGCCAGGAGTCAAGACCAGGTCTTTATGACTCTGGAGGTGCCCAAATGCCTTCCACTGCCTGCTGCCTCTTGAACTGACCACCCCATGACTGGTAAACCAGGTGCCATTGAATATCCTCTGACTCATTGTGACCCTATGCTGTCAAAGTAGAAATGTTCTTCATAGGGTTTTCTTTCATTTCCTTCTTTAAAAAAAGAAAAAGAAAATGTTTTCGGTGAACCTTTATACTGGAATTTAAGTTTCCATTCAACAGTTTCTACAGAAGTTATTCAGTGACATTGGTTACAGCCTTCACAATACATGAACATTCTCATCATTTCCATTCTGGTTGTTTTGTTTCCATTAATCTAGTTTCCCTGCCCCCTTATGTTCTCATCTTTGCTTTAAAGGACTTGTTGACTGATCTCATTTTTTTAAAAAAACCTAAACTGAAAAACAAAACCAATGCTGTTGATTCATAGTGACCCTATAGGGCAGAGCAGAACTGCCCCATAGTTTCCAAGGAGTGCCTGGTGGATTTGAATCTTTTGGTTAGCAGCCATAGTACTTAACCACTATGCCACTAGGATTTCTATTTGGTCTCATAGAGGTGACTTTTTAAAAAGGAGCATAGTATTCACCCCAAAACCAAACCTATTGCCATTGAGTTGATTCCAACTCACAGTAACCCTACAGGGGAGAGCAGACTGCCCCCATAGAGTTTCCAAGGAGCACCCTGTGGATTCAAACTGCAAACCTTTAGGTTAGCAGCTATAGCTCTTAACCACACCACCAGGATTTCCACAGGTGATAGTAATTATTTTTTGAGTGAATTTGTTAGCTACAAGGGACTGATAGAGGTACTCAAACATTATTGTACATGAGAATCACCTTCTTAAAATATAGATTCCAATTCAGCATATCTAGGTGGAAAGACAAATTTTCAGCAGGGGGTGGAACTGGAATGAAAATGTTCGAAGCCCTGCTACAAAGCGAGCTCATGGGTTACTTTAGGTTTAAGGTTTGAAAAGTACCTCACGGCAGTTGTCTCTGAGAGTTCCCTTTTCTCAGCCAGTCCAGTAGGTCTGTTTTACCTATTATTATTATTTTTTAGATATTTGAGGTTCTGTTCCACATTTTTCTCCTATAGGGTTCTCAGTGGCTGATTTTTCAGAAGTTGACCAACAGGCCTTGCTTCTGAGGCACCTAGAACCTCCAGCCTTTCAGTCAGCAGCTGAGGTCTTGACTATTTGCATCACCAGGAACTCTGCAAGACAGCCCTCAGCTAATGTCTCTTCTCCCTGCACAGCCCTTCCTTTGGCCCTGGAGAGGCGCTTGACTCGGCCCTTCCACTGCCCTGTCAGGCAAGTGACTCTGTGACTGTCCAGCAACAGATTCCACACATCACACACGTCTGGTTTTGAGTGTCATCATTTCCTTTTGGTGTGACCCTGAACTGACTTGCTCAACTCATGCTTTAGTCTTCTTCTCTGAAAATGGGGGATCAGAATTCCTGTTTGCTAGAAGATGTTGTAAAATGTCCCAGTGGCACAACAACTAAGCTCTCAGCTGCCGAGTGGCTGGTGGTTGGTATCCCCTCCTTACTCCCTGCCCCAGCAGCTCCATGAGAGAACCAAAAACCAAACTAAACTCATTGCCACTGAGTTGATTTCAACTAATAACGACCCTATAGGACATAATAGAACTGCCTTATAGATTTCCAAGGAACGCCTGATGGACTTGAACTGCTAACTTTTTGGTTAGTAGCTATAGCTCTTAAACACTATGCCACCAGGGGTTCCCCATGGGAGAAAGGCCTGGCAGTTTGCTCCCATAAAGATTATAGTATAGAAAATCCTATGCATCAGTTCTACTTTATCACATGGGGTCGCTATGATTGGAATCAGTTCCATGGCACCTAGCAATAACAATAACAGGAGATGCCATTAGTATAGGAGTCTCTGGGTGTTAAAAGATAGAAAAGAGTTGGCTGCGAACCTGAAGGCTGGAGATTCAAAGTCACCTAGAGGTGCCTCAGAGAAAGACTTGGCATTCTACTTCTGTAAGATCACAACCAATGAAAACCCTATGCATCACAGTACTGCCCTAACACACATGGGGTGGCTATGAGTTGGGACTGACTTGACGGCAGTTGGCTTACGAGTGGTTGTGAAGTGTATAATGATGCACACATTCTATTTCCCAGACACTGGCCTAGATGCTAGGCATAGGTGAACTAACTCAGTCTTCCTAATAATCCACTGAGAGGGAGTCTATTATTATAATGTCTGTGTTAGAGGTGGTATCCTGCTGGCACAGCGATGAAGAGCTTGGATGCTGATCAAGAGGTTGGCAGTGCAAATCCACCAGCCACTCCTTGGAAACCCTATGGAGCTCTGTGTGCTATGAGTCAGAATCACCTCAATAGCAAAGGGTTTGATTTTGGTTTGACATCATAAGATGTGGAGATTGAGACATAGAGGTTAAGCCATGGGTCCTCAGTCACAGAGCAGCAAATGGGGGAGGTGAGATTTTTGAAACCAGGCAGATGAACTGTAGAGTCTAATGCTAACAGCATCCCTATGATAGGATCCACTCCATCTCTTAGTTTGTTGTACTATGGTGGGTTGGTGTTTGTTGTGATACTGGCAGCTGTGCCACTAGTATTTCAAAATGCTGGCAGGGTCACCCGTAATGGCTAGGTTTCAGTGGAGCTTCCAGACTAAGACAGACTAGGAAGAAAGACCTGGTGATCTACTTCCAAACATTAGCCAATGAAAACCCTACACAGCAGAGTGCTGTCTGATGTAGTGCTGGAAGATGACACCCTAGATTGGAGGGCACTACACAGCTGCCACAACAACAAACATAGCAGCAATCATGAAAATGGTACAGGACCCCACAGTGTTTTGTTCTGTTATACATAAGGTCACTTGGAATCAGAGTCCACTTGATGGCAGCTGGCAACAATGACCACAGTGAGAGATGTGCAGATGTTTAGATCTGAATATAAAGGCCAGGGATTTCCTTACACTATTGACTATCTTTGATTTTTTCCATTCCAGATGAGAAATATGACTTAGAAATGGATTTTGAAGGCCTCTTCTCCATTTCCATAGCCCAAAGGTTTGGGGCAAGTCACCCCCTCCTCAAGTCCTTGGTTTCCTCTCAGGTGGAAAACCTCTAGCCACCCTGTGGAGTCTCTGGGTGGTGCTGACCATTAGCTAAAAGGCTGGTACCTAGGAAGAAAGGCCTGGAGACTGGCTTCTGAAAGGTCCTAGCCTTACAAACAGTATGGAGCAGTTCTACTCTGCATATATGGGGTCGCTGCGAGTCAGAATCGAATGGCCAGCAACTAACAGCAGTCTCCTCTGGCAGCATTTGTGGTTTTGATGCAGTGAGGTCATGCCTGGAAAAAGTCCGTCACAGGGTCAACACTGAGCACAGAGGGGCTGTTGTTTGGCACAAATGCGAAACGACAGAAAGTGCTGGAGCTGGACCCCGGGATGCCCTGACTCCGTGGACTCCTCTCCACTCTGCTCAGCGGCCATCTGCCTCCACCCACCCATCTCCGGTCTTTCCTGCCCCGCAGCACTGTGGATCCAGCTGCAAGGGTGGGGGGCACAGCTGGCTCTGGCTTGCCCCTGTCCTTCCTCAGTCCCAGCCCCACTAGCATGGAAATAACAACCCGCTCCAGATCCCGCCTGACTGGTTCTCAGGCCAGTGGGAGACCAGGGAAGCAGGATAGGGGCAGTGACAGGGCCTGGTGACCCCGGGTTGGGACACTCCAGGCCTTCTCCGGACTGCAGTGCGCGCTTCCTGAGGCCACGTGGCTGCACCGGGGACCTCAGCAACAGCTAAGTCTTGGACTGTTTATCTCTCTTTTCTCCAGACTGGACTGTGTCCCTAACCCACCACTGACCCTCACCTTGTAGACCTTGCTGAGTTGGGCAAACGGGCTCGCAGGCTTCAGCTCAAGCTGGGACCCCTCCTCTCCCTTGCTCCAAGTCGGCCTCCGGCCCCTGGTCCAGAGCTGGAGCCTTCTTCCTTCTTCCTCCGGGCGGGATCTACCTGGCAAAGAAAGTGCCAAGGGGAACCAGGAAGGGATAAAGGACCCAGGCGTCCGTGTCCAAAGCGCCAGGATACTCAGACCCCAAGGATCCAGCTTCTCTCTCCTCTCCTCTCTCAGCTTCCAGGAACCTTGGCGTCTAGCCCCCTCCTCCCTCAGATCCGGGAGTCCAGCCTCTATAAACTTCTTCAGACCCAGGAATCCCAGCCCCCACCCCCCATATCCTTCAGGTTTAGGAGTGCAGATCCCCAAGTCGTCCTCCCTAAAGCCCAGGAATCTGGACCCTCAGCTCCCTCCTTTCTCAGGTCAGGAGTGCTGGTCCCCAGCCTCTTAGTCCCTTAGACCCCGGAGTCCTGTAAAATGCCCCCTTCTCTCCCGGGACCCAGAGGTCCAGGTCCCCAGATCCTCATCCCTCAGGCCCAGGAGTCCGAGCTTCACCCTTGGCAGTCGAGGTATGGGTCCGTTCTCTACCTGCACGAGGAGATGAAGTGTCAGCCCCTCTCGGGGGCCATGGTAGGAGCCCAAGCTGCTGCGCAATCACCGGGCAGTCTGGCTCAGCCCGGGGCCGGGAGGGTTAAGGCTCAGGCCCCTCCCAGCGGTCCTGATTCCCCAAAAGTTTGCCTCTAAGGTTGAAAGGACAAGAGAGCACTGGTGGACAAGCAGGAGCCCCTCGGCACTGAGTGTGAGGGCAGGCGGAGGCTGGAGCTGGGTGTGGAGGGTGGACACGCCGCAGGAGTGGGGGACAGACAGGACGCACCCACACCCCCAGTCCAGCTCCTCCCACTGCCCAGCCTGGAATTTCCTGAAACTGGGGAAGTCTGGCTGTTTGGAAGAGTAATTTCTTCCAGATTGTAGCTGTTGGTGGTGGTGGGTGGGAGGAGACTGAGAGAAAAAAATGAAAAAGACAGGGAGGCAAAATCCTGGGAGGGGTTGAAAGGGATTCTGAGAAGTCCAGCCCTGCCCTGTTTGGGGGGTGGGTGATAGGAGGGTCCCTGTGGAGCCAATTCAAGCCATGGCCTGAAGTGGGGGAGAGGTAGGCAGAGGTCTGGGGAGGAGGCTGGCACAGTGGTGCCACCTTGAGCTGGGGCCGCCAACCTGAAGACCTGAGAGTCAATTTAAGCGACAACCAGGAAGTGCTGCTCAGACTGCATCTTGGAGTGAGTGGTATTTTACCGGAATCGCCAAGGCCAGGTGGTGCAGTGGGCAGTGAGGCATGGGACTGCATGTAGTTTGCTTGGAGAGATCAGATGAGAGCACCTTGGCCCTGCCATTGCTGGAGGAGCCGCATGGAGTGCCACTGCAACCTCTGCAAGCCCCCAGCTGACAGCCATCAAGGACATGGGGACCTCAGTCCTATAACCAATAGGAACCAAATTCAGCCAACAACTAAATGAGGCTGGAAGTGGATTCTTGTCCAGAGCCTCCAGTAAGGAACACAGTCTTGTGGATACTCTGATTTCAGCCTTCTAAGACCCTAAGAAGAAGACCTCTCTGAGCTCACTCGGCTTTCTGACCTACAGAAACAGAGGCAATAAATGTGTATGTTTTAAATGGATAGATTGATAACCCATCACCATTGAGTTCATTGTGACTCATAGTGACAGAGTAGAGCTGTCCCATAGGGTTTCAGAGGCTATCATTTTTACAGAAGCAGACTGCCGCATCCTTCTCCTGCAGAGTGGCTGGTGGATTCAAACTGCTGACACTTCAGTTGGGAGCCCACTGCTTAACCACGGGACCAGCAGGCCTCGTAGACAGCAACAGAAAGATAGATTGGATGGATGGGTGGATGGGTGGATGGGTGGATGGACAGATAGCTGCCATCAAGTTGACTACAACTGATGGTGACCTTAGGTAAATAGGATGAAATATTGCCATCTCCTGTGTCATCCTCATAATCACTGGCATATTGGTAGGAGCTACAGAGTCCATTCCAACTCACGGTGACCTTGTGTGGGTGAAGTGGAACTGTTCCATAGGGTTTTCCAGGTTGTGATCTTTAGGAAGCAGATCACCAGGCCTATCTTCTGAGGTGCCTCTGGATGGGTTGGAACCACCCAGCTTTTGGCTAGTAGTCAAGTGCTTCACTACTTGCTGTACCCAGGAACTCCTTCAAAAACATAAGTGAAAGAACCTAGTCACAAAAAAGATCATGTATTACATGATTTCATTAAAGTGAAATTTCCAGAATAGACAAATCCAGAGACAGAAAGCAGATTTGTGGTTGTCAGGGGCTGGGGGTAGAATGGGGAAATGGGGAATGACTGCTTCATGGGTGTGGGGTTTCCTTTGAGGGTGATGAGAATGTTCTATAACTAGATAGAGAGGTGTTGGCTACACAATGTTGTGAATGTCCTAAAGGCCACTGTTCACTGTAAAATAATTTTATGTTATATGCATTTCACCTCAATACAATATATTTAATAAACATCTATAATTTTAAGAAGTAGCAGCAGCCCTGGTGGTGTAATGGTTAAACACTCAGCTGTTAACCAGAAGACTGCGAGTTCAGCTGCTCCACAAGAGAAAATTGTGGCTATCAGCTTCCGAGCAGATTACAGACTTGGAAACCCCATAGAGCAGTTCTCTTCTGTCCTATAGGGTTGCTATATGCCTGAACTGACTTGATGGTAACAAGTACTAAGTTTTTGGTGATCCCAAAAACCTCTTAAATTTTGCTCTGGGTGCCATTTCAGCTCTGCCAATGTCCACATGGATCCCAAAGCTGAAAATCCACTGCCATCAAATCAATTCAGACTCATAATGACCCTGTAGGTCAGACTAACTGCCCCATAGAGTTTCCAAGGAGCGTCTGGCAGATTTGAACTGCCAACCTTTTGGTTAGCAGCCTTAGCACTTAACTGCTATGCCACTGGGGTTTTCACATGGATCCAGAGGGAGCTCTCTAGCCCCTAGGTCTGACCTAAACCTATCCCACCTCTGCTCAGCACCCTGCCTTAACTCCCAAAGTCCAAGCTCCCTATGACCTTCAAGTTTCCAGAAAATAGGACATTGTTGTGAATTGAAGTATGTTCCCCTAAAGTGTGTGTTGAAATACTAGCCCATATAGATGTGGATAGAAATCTTGGTGGCACAGTGGTTAAGAGTTTGGCTGCTAACCAAAGGTTGGCAGTTTGAGTCTACCAGGCACTTCTTGGAACCTCTGTAAGGCAGTTCTACACTGTCCTATAGAGTCACTATGAGTTGGAATCGACTCAAAAGCAACAGGTTACCTGTAGATGTGATCCTATGTGGAAACAGGATTTTCTTGTTTATGTTAGTGAGGTCGTACGAGGATAGGCAGGTCCAAAACCTAATCACTTCTGAGTGATATAAAGAACAGCATAGAGATACACACTCACACTCACGCACACACAGAGAAAACCATTGCCACAGAGCCAATTCTAACTCATAGTTACATTATAAGACAGAGTAAAACTACCCCCTAGAGTTTCCAAGCAGCGCCTGGTGGATTCGAACTGCTGACTTTATGTTAGCAGCTGTAGCACTTAACTGCTACGCTACCAGGATTTCCAGAGATAAAGACAGGCAAGCAGAAGTGGGGAAAGACAGATACCACATGGGGACCAGGGCTGGGGCTACAGAAGCTGAAGGAGACAAGGGTTGCCTCCAGAGCCAGCACAGAGAGATGAAGAGCCTTCCTGTAGAGCCAGGGCTCTGAATTTGGACTTACAGCCTCCTGCACCATGTGACAAAATAAATTTCTGTTCTTTACTATTACCCACTTGTGGTATTTCTGTTACAGCAACACCAGGTAACTAAGACAGGGATGGGCATCTTAGAGGACCATCCTGCTTACCACAACGACCTTCAAAGGTCTAGTTTTGGGTGCAGGGTTGTGTCACCACCAACATGGACAACCTGGGAGGGAGAACAAGAGTGACAGAGAAGCTGGAAGTGGAGATACCGAAGGGGAGGTTCATCTTACGGGCACGCTGCACTTCCACAGGACTCCTGGCTCAGACAGGCCCCTGCTTGTTTACCATACTGCTGCTGCCCTCTTGAATTCTTATCATTTTGAGCAGTGAGCACCCCAATTTCATCATGCATAATCTTCACAAATTTTGGAGCTGGCCCTTGTTTGAAGTGCAGGTTTGAAGAGCAGACAAAGAGCCAAAGCTTCAGAGAAAGGCAGCATGTAAGAAGGAAAGGAAGTTGGATAAGGTCCTCGCTGCAGCCAGAGAGACAGAAGGAGAGAGGTGTGTTCCAGAAGCCAGGGGAAGAGAAGAGGCACAGTCTCCTTTGCCATCTCAAAAGCAGGTCACCTATAATAAAGAGGTCCACTGGATTTAGCAACAACATAGGCAGTAGATTTAGTAAGCACCCAGGGGCCACTGGTGACCTGAGTGAAGGCTGGCCCAAGAGAGCTGGGAGTGTGGAAGCCAGGTTGCTGTGGGGGACGAGAGACTGAGGAAGGGCAAAGATGTCACCAGATAATTCAGGGACTCCAATGGGAAAGGCAGAGGAGAGAGATACGGTGTCTGACAGGACAGCTGAGGTCAATAAAAGTGTTTTTTGTTTGGTTGGTTTATTTTCATAAACTACTACTTTATTTTTTATTTTAGAAACTAATTTTTAGTTACACACCTAATACATGAACACATTCTCCTGGTAAAGCTAGGACATAAGTAATCAAATTTTGATCATTTCAACCAATCTAGTCTCCACTTACTCCTGTCTTCAGTTGCTGAGCTGGGCTAGGCTCTTGACACACAGAGGGATTTAAGTTTCTCAGTCTCAGCACAGCTGCTATTTGAAGCTGGATAATTCCCCCACCCACCCCAATTTTTTTTTTCCTAAATAATATTATGTTTTTCAGTGAAATTTTATATAGCAGTTTAGGTTCCCATTCAACAACTTCTTCACAAATTGTTCAGTGACACTGGTTATAGTCTTCACAATGCCTGAATATTCTCACTATTTCCATTCTAACTGTTCTGCTTCCATTAATCTAGTTACTCTGGCCCCTTGTATTATCAACTTTGTTTGAAAGCAGTTGCTGACCATATAGATGATTTTTTTTTAAAGGAGAAGGTACTGGCAGATGATTTCCTTTATTTTGTGAGCAATCAGTCAGCTAAGAGGTGATTTCAGGGGCTGGCTTCAGTTCAAGGTTTGAAGAGTATCTCAAGACAATAGTCTTGAGGAGTCCTGCTAGCTCAATTGATCCAGTAAATCTGTTTTGTTTTTTATTTTGTTTTTAAGAATTTGAGATTCTGGTCCACATTTTTCTACCGTCCTGTGAGGGTTCATCTATTGTGGCATGAATCAGAATAGTCACCATCTAGTTCTGGTCTCAAGTTAGATGAGGCTGTGGTTCGTGTAGACTATTGTCCCCTCAGCTCTTTTCTTCCTTGAGTCTTTGGTGCCCTTTCTCTGTTACTCCTGATGAGTAACAGAACTCTACCACTGTACCACCACTGCCTTGCTTCTGTGCTATGAAGAAGTTAAGCACTAATACTAATACTGCTAATAATAGCAGTTAACATTTTCTGAGTAACTCAAATCGTGAGGAGCTCTTCTAAGCACTGTCCATATGTGATCTCATTTAATCCTTACAGCAGTCCTATGAGAGTTGATATCATTATCCCCATTTTACAGATGGGGAAACTGAGGCACAGAGTGATTAGGCAATTAGCTAAGGCAGCCAGTGAGTTGTGTAAATGGGATTTGAAATCAGAGCATGAGGGATGGAAGACACGAGACATATGTGGAGAGGTACCTCAGGAAGCAAAAAAGAAGGGCGTCTGTCCTGTAGGAAGTTCTGAGATGATTTAAATGTCCTGTTATCTGTTTTGTCCAATATAGTAGCCACTGTCTACAAGTAGCTATCATGGACTTGAAATATGGCTAGTGCCACTAAGGAACTGAAGCTTTAATTTTATTTAATTTTTATTGATTTATGCTTAGATAGTTACATGTGGCCAGTGGCTACCATATGTGATGGAGCAGGTATAGAGTGCTTGAGGAAGCTTTAGCCCAGGGCAAGGGGAGGCTGCCTCTTGGACTGAGCACTGGGAAAAGATGGGGTGCCCGTAGCCTGGCCATGTTTATGGGTGAGACAGAAGCTTGTGGAGGCTTTCATCCACAGGCCTAGAATCTCTTGGTGAGTAGGAGCCTGGATGGGAAACTCTGGTGGGGTAGATGTTAAGTGCTATGGCTGGTAACCAAGAAGTCAGCAGTTTGAATCCACCAGGTACTCCTTGAAAGCTCTATGAGACAGTTCTACTCTGTCCTATAGGGTTGCTATGAGTTGGTGGCAGTGGTGGTAAAAGAGGCTAGAGTCCCTGCTGAGACACAGGGTGGAAGAGAGGTGATGGTTTGGATCAGCTGGAGCTGGGAGGATGGGGAAGCTGTCTAGGATCTTAGACCTGGAAGACATGTGTAGAGCACTTGCTGTATGCCAGGTCCCATTCCAAGCACTATTCACACATTATCTCATGTTACTCTTCACAACAACCTAGGAGACAGGTACTGTTATTATCATTATTTCTGCTGAACATATGAGCAAACTGAATCCTGGAACATTATGGATTGTGTTGCTTCCCCCTCTCCCCAAAGAGTCACTATGAGTGAGAATACTTAATGGCAATGGGTTTGGTTTTTTAAAGATGTACTTGAGCATAATCTTGTTTGGATCTAGGCTCTTTAAAGATATTATCAGTTAACATGGATCATACTGGAGTAGCATAGGTCTTAATCACATACAACTGGTGTCCTTATGAGAAGAAAATAGATAGAGACAAACAGAGGTAACATGGTCATGTGAAAAGGGAGGTAGAAAGCAGAGTGATGCAACTACAAGCAAGGAATGCCAGGGATTGGCACTGTCACCTGAAGTGAGGAGATTCTCCCTCAGAGCCTTCAGAAGGAATCTACACGTTGGACACCTTAATTTCAGACTTCTGGTCTCCAGAACTGTAAGAGAATAAAGTTCTGTTGCTTTATGCTCCTCCAGTTGTGGCATTTGCCACAGCAGCTCTAGCAAACTAATACAGACAGAAATGGGGTGGGGGGGTATAGAGTCAAGATGGTGGACTAAATGCACATCTCCCTAAATCCCTCTGGAAACCAAGACCTGAAATGATAATTAAATGGAGGCTTCTGGACACCTAGCAAGCCCTGGGGTACGACACAGGGCTGTTAATTTCAACTTCACACCACTGAACACAAAACCTCCTCTCTTTCACTGACCCCACTCTCGGCGAGCAGAGGCTTGCACAGACCGAAGGTAACTCATCATTTTGATTTTTTTTCCCTGTGTCTTGGCCAGTGGGAAGAGCTAGGACTTGACTAGCTGCTGGTCTCCAACGCACTGCTGGTGGGACCAGTAAGCCTAACTACTATGTTCTGAGAGCCTGGTTTTGGACTCTGTACACCTTGGCTCCTCTCGCCTATTTTTTTGCATCTGCCATGTGGTAGCTGTACAGATGTGCTTGTGTGGGATGCCATGTTGATCAACTGGGAAATGGAGAAGTCCAGGCGGAGGCCCTGGCCAGACTTGGTCCCTAGGCTGGGAGGTGGCACCTGCCAGGGGGAGAGTACTTTTCCAGCAGGGAGGTGGTGTTTTGCACAGTGTTGCCTGAGGCTGGGGCCCAGCAGCGGAGGCTGTTGACCCTAAGCATCTCAGCACTCTTGGCCTCTCTTTCTGCTAGGAGTCTGGTCCTGGCCAGGTGGTGAGCTGGTGCAGGATGCCATCTTGTTTTGCTGGGAGGCAGAGTCATCCATACAGAAGCCTCAGCTGGACCTAATTCCTGGGCTGGGAGGCAGTGCCTACCCAGAACAGACTGCTTTTCCAACAGAAAAGCAGAATTCTACACAGTATCACCTACAGCTGGGGCTCAACAGCAGAGGCCAGCAGGCCAGTAGCCTTTCTATATTTTGAGCTAGTTTATAACATCTGGGGATCAATATAGAGCTGCTTACTTTGCCAGCTGGGAAGAGGGACATATACACCTGAAAACCTGACTGACTTTGGAAGTTGCCAAATACTTTTTACTTCTCATTTTAAGACGGCCTAGAGAAACAATTGTGGTACATTGTCACAGTGTCTCTCCCAGCCTCTACTGACCCACATGAAGCCCAAAAAGCAACAAACATTGGAGAAGATGGTAACCCAGAAGTCACCCACCACATCCCTAAAGAAACCACCTCAGAACTTCCCAGACAAAGAAGCTTTTCTGAAACAATCAGAAGGTGAATACAAAAGGATTATATAGAGAGCCCTCCTAGACCTTATACAAAATGCAGCAGAACAAAATGAAAAATTAAACAAGCTGTTCAATCTGATGGAACATCAGTACTCTGAAATCCAACAGATTAAAGAACAAAATCAAAGACATAGAAACTTCAATTCAAAGCCAAGAAAACAGAATGGAACCAATGGAAAAGAGAATTTCTGATTTGGAAGACAGAGCTACTGACTCCAGCATCTATGAGGAGAAACCAGAAAAAAAGAAACAAGAAAAATGAGGACGCATTAAGAAGCATGTGGGACTCTATTAAGAAGAACAATCTACGATTAATTGGAGTTCCTGAACAGGGTGAGATACCTGAGAACACAGAGAGTATTGCTGCTGAGCTGCTGACGGAAAACTTCCCAGAAATTATGAAAGAAGAGCATGTAGATACCCAAGATATGTATCAAACACCACTCAATATTTATCTCAAAAGAAAGACTCCAAGACATGTTATAGTCAAGCTTAACAAAGTGAAACATAAGCACAAACTCTCAAAGGCAGCAAGACTCAAAGCAAAGCTAACATTCAGAGGGAAGCCCTGTAGACTTTTGTCGGATTTCTCAGCAGAAACGATGCTGGCACAGACACAGTGGCATGACACATTCAAAGCCTTGAAGGAGAAAAATGTCCAACCAAAAATTATACATCCTGCAAAACTATGTTTCAAATATGGAAATGAAATGAAGACATTTGCAGATAAACAGAAACTCACAGATTTTGTAAAAACCAAACCAAAGCTATAAGAAATATTGAAAGAATCTCTTGGCTTGGAAGAACAAAACTGCTAACTTTAAGCTTTATCTAAGAATTTAAGCTTTATCTAAGCTTTAAGCTTTAAGCTTTATCTAAGCATTATCTAGAATCTTACTCAGGGAAGGCTCCAAACAGAATCAAAGCTATAATAGTGAAAGAAATGACCTAGTGACCATATCATGTAAACTATGATATCATCATATTAAAAAGAAGGATGTGGCTGGCTGAGTCAAGATGGCAGACTAAACGCACATATTGCTAAATCCCTCTGGAAACCAAGACCTGAAATCATAGTTAAATGGAGACTTCTGGACACCTAGTGAGCCCTGGGATGTGGCATAGGGCTGTTAATTTGGACTTCATACCACTGAATGCAAAACCTCCTCTTTTTCACTGACCCCACTCTTGGTGAGCACAGGCTTACACAGACTGAAGGTAACTCACTATTTTGATTTTTTTTCCTCTGTCCTGGCTGGTGGGCAGAACTGGGACTTGACTAGCTGCTGGTCTTGGACACACTGCTGGTGACACCAGCAAGCATAATTGCCAGGTTCTGAGAGCCTGGCTTTGGACTCTATACACCTCGCCTCCTCTGGCCTATCAGGAAATGGAGAAGCCCAGGCAAAAGCCCTTGCTGGACTTGATTCCTAGGCTGGGAGGTGTCACCTGCCAGGGGGAGAGCACTTTTCTAGAAGGGAGGTGGTGTTTTGCACAGTGTCATCTCGGTCCAGGGCCCAGCGGTGGAGACTGTGGACTCTGGGCATTTTGGCACTCTTGGCCTCTCTGCCAGGAGCCTGGTTCCAGCCAGCTGGCGAGCTTATGCAGGATGCCATCTTGTTTTGCTGGAAGGTGGGGTCATCCATATGGAAGCCTCAGCTGGACCTAATTCCTGGGCTGGGAGGCAGTGCCTACCCAGAACAGACTGCTTTTCCAACAGAAAAGCAGAATTCTACACAGTGTTGCCTACAGCTGGAGCTTGACAGCAGAGGCCAGCAGGCCAGTAGCCTTTCTATATTTTGAGCTAGTTTATAACATCTGGGGATCAATATAGAGCTGCTTACTTTGCCAGCTGGGAAGAGGGATGTATACACCTGAAAACCTGACTGATTCTGGAAGTTGCCAAATACTTTTTACTTCTCATTCTAAGATGGCCTGGAGAAACAACTGTGGCCCATCTTCACAGCGTCTTTCCCAGCCTCTACTGACCCGCATGAAACCCAAAAGGCAGCAAACATTGGAAAGGACGGTAACCCGGAAGTCACCCCTGGCATCAGAAGGTCCCCGAAAGAAACCACCTCAGAACTTCCCAGACAAAGAAGCTTTTCTGAAACTATCAGAAGGTGAATACAAAAGGATTATATATAGACCCCTACTAAAAAGAGGGATGTACTACAGTCATTACAGTACTTCCAGATGGAGAGGAAGTTGACAAGATGGGTAGCAATCAAAATTGGGTTTATGTATAGTTTATTAAGCAGGATCATAGGGGCAGCTGTAAAGCACAATAAAGAAGCAACATATCATATCAAGAAATATAATATAGGAGTCTCAACAACCACAAAACCAACCCTGAGAAAGGTGAAAAATCAACTCATAAGGAAGAATGTGGCAGAACAGATTAATAAGAACAACAGAGAAAACATCAACACAAAAATAAACATGTCACAATGGCAGCACTGAACACATACCTATCAATAATTACATTGACTGTGAATGGACTGAATGCTCCAGTAAAGAGACATTGAGTGACATCCTGGATCAAAAGACATGACCCATCTAAGATATGACCCATCAAAGGCATAGAAACTTCAGTTCAAAGCCAAGAAAACAGTTTCTTGCCTACAAGACACTCACCCTAGATCTAAAGATACGAACAAACTGAAAATCAAAGGATGGAAGAATATATATCAAGCTAACAATGAACAAAGAAGAGCAGGTGTGGCAATTCTAATCTCAGATAAAATCAATTTTAGTGTAAAATCCACCATTGTGAATAAGGATGGACACTATTTATTGCTGAAAGGTTCAATACACAAGCAAGACCTAATAATATTAAATATTTATGCATCTAATATTAGAGCACCTAAATACATCGAAGAAACACTGACTACACTCAAAAAGGAGATAGATCACTCCACAATAATAGTGGGAGACTTCAACACTCCACTCTCAATACTGGACAGATCATCTAGAAAAAACCTCAGTAAAGATACAGAAGACCTCACTGCCACAATTAACCAACTAAACCTCATTGATATATACAGAACTTTCCACCCATCAGCAGACAACTACACCTTCTTCTCCAGTGCACATGGAACATTCTCCAGAATAGACCATGTGTTAGGACATAAAGCAATTCTCAACAAAATCCATACCACTGAATTAATGCAAAGCATCTTCTCAGATCATAAAGCCATAAAAGTCAAAATCAATAGCAGAAAAAACATGGAAAGCGGAACTCTTGGAAACTGAACAACATCTTGCTCAAAAAAATATGGGTTATAAAAGAAATCAAGGATGAAATAAAGAAATTAATGGATTCCAATGAGAACGAAAACACTTCCTACCAGAACCTATGGGATACAGCCAAAGCAGTGCTCAGAGGTCAGCTTATCTCCATAAATGCACACGTCTGTAAGGAAGAAAGAAACCAAATCAAAGAACTGACCCTACAGCTTGAGCAAGTAGAAAGAGAACAACAGAGGAACCCCTTACACACCAGAAGAAAACAGATCATAAAGATTAGAGCAGAACTAAATGAATTAGAGAACAGAAGGATAACTGAAAAAATTGAAAAGATCAAAAGCTGGTTTTTTGAAAAGATCAACAAAATTGACAAACCATTGGCTAAACTTACTAAATAAAAACAGGAAAGGAAACAAAGAACCCAAATAAGAAATGAGAGGGGAGTTGTCACAATAGATTCAATAGAAATAGGGAGAAAGAGGGAGAGAGACACTGAAAGACATACAAAGACATATACATGGTATGGAAACCCGGAGAGAAAACAAAAAACAGCAGCATAGAGGCAGGGATGGGGGCCCTGAAGCAGGCTCAGTACCCAAAACAAAACTAGAGAGGAGGAGAGGCTCAGAGAAGGGCAGAGACAGAGACCGGACCCGTAATGATGAGATGCACAGAATTCAGGCAGACACAGAGGTAGGGAAAGACACAGAGAAGTCTAGGGCCAGATAGAGGGATGGAACCCTCAGCATGCAAAGAGACAAATGAAAGACAGACCCAGGGAAAAAGAGACCTGACAACACAGAGACAAGAGAGAGGAAGGCAGGGAGGGACAGAGAGAGAGAGTCTGTCAGAGAGAGCGGGAGGGAAGGTGAGGGCAGAGAGGGAGAGAGAGGAAGAGATAGGGACTAAGATGCAGTCAGGCAGAGAAAAGATAGACCTAGAGAGACAGACAGAGTGAAACAGAGACAGAGACAGAGAGATACAAAGAGAAACAGAAGACCTGCAGAAAGGGCAGTTCCAACAGACAGGAAGTCAAGGGAGAAGCGATCCTGCCCCAGGGATGGGCTGTGTCCTCAGTCTGTGCCACTGTGAAGGCTGGCTGAGCTCTGTCTCTGGGCTGCTGCTCAGCTTGCTGTTCCTTCCAGCTGGTGCGTCTTCCAGCTGCAGCACGAAGCATCGTCAACTCCCGTTCCCCTAATCCCACTGGGAGAGATTCTCAAGACTCCCTTACAGGTTCTGTAAACAATGGATCCAGTGTTTGGAAAAGCTGAGAAAGGAAAGATTGAGAAAGAATCATTGCAAAGACCAGGCCAAAGTTCTGTCTTCCCTCTAAGCCTCTATTTTTTGTCTGTGGATAGAAGAGACTCCTAAAATCCTTCCTGATTTGACTTTAAAGGTGGGCATGGTGGGACCATGACGAGATTCCATACTTGGATCTCAAATAGACTTGGTTCTGAGTCTCAGCTCTACCAATTCTTGGCTGTGTGACCCCAGATGGTCACTTTTCATATTTTACCTTCAGTTAGCTCATCTGTAAAATAGAGGAGGGGCTTATAGTAACACCAGTTCCCTAAGATTTTTTGTGAAACTTAAGAGAGATAAGACATCTAAGACACTTAACTAGCACTGTTACTGCAACAGGTACAGGAGACAGGTAGATAAACCCAAAAACCCAAACCTACTTCTTCTGAGTCAGTTCCGACTCATAGCAACCCTATAGGACGGTGTAGAACTGCTCCACAGAGTTTCCAAAGAGCACCTGAAGGATTCAAACTGCTGACCTTTTGGTTAGAAGATATAGCACTTAACCACTACACCACCAGGCTTTGCAAGTAGGTAGGCAGGTAGATAAATTGTTGTAGGTGCCACTGAGTTGGTTCTGACCCATAGCAACCCTCTGTACAACACAGCAGATCACCCCTGTGTTTTGTGAAATCCTCACAATTATTGTTAGGCTACAGCTCATTAATGCAGCTGTGTGTCAATCTACCTGTTTAGGGTCTTTGTCTTTTTTGCTGACCCTGTACTTTACCAAGCATAAAGTCTATCTCCAGGGACTGATTCCTCTCGATAACATGTCCAAAGGGTGTGAAATGAAGTCTTGCCATCCTTGCTCCTAAGGAACATTCTGGCTGTACTTCCTCCAGGACAGATTGTTCATTCTTTTGGCAGTCTATGGTATAGTAAGTATTCTTTGCCAACACCATTAATTCAAAGGCATAGGATCTTCGGTCTTCCTTATTCATTGCCCAGCTTTTGCATGCCTATGAAGTAAATGAAAACACCATGGCTTGGGTCAAGCCCAGAAACCGTGGTGGCATAGTGGTTAAGTACTATGGCTGCTAACCAAAAGTTGGTGACTCAGATCCACCAGGTGTTTTTTGGAAACTCTATGGGGCTGTTCTACTCTATCCCATGGAGTCACTATGCAGGTGGATCGACCTGACAGTGGTGGGTTTTAGTTTGGGTCAAGCCTACCCTGGTCTTCATGATGACGTCTTTTTTTTAAAAAAAAACCAACTCTTTAAAGAGACCCCTTGGCAGATTTACCCTGTGCAATGCATTCTTTGATTTCTTGACTGGATCTCAGTAAAATAAAATCTTTGACAATTTCAATACTTTCTCTCTTTATCGTGATGTTGCTTATTGATCTGTTCTTGAGGACTTTTGTTTCTTGATGTCAAAGTGCAAACCATACTGAAGGCTCTGGTCTTTCATCTTCATCGGTAAGTACTTCAGGTCCTCTTCACTTTCAGCGAGCAAAGCTATGTCATCTGCATATCTGCTTCTGTTCAGATGCAGACCACATGACCCAGGGGACTTCTTTTGGCCTGATTGGCTATTCATAGCAGATCCCATCATGGGAGGGATCAGATGAGAATCACGGCCCAGCCAAGTTGATGTATAGTGTTAGCCATTGCGGTGACTCTCATCCCAGAGTTCCTTATCTCAAAGTGGCCAAATTCTCTTGAACCTACTCTGTCTCTTGTGGTTTACATTACACTGAAGGCAATGTTGCCAACCCTATCTCTGAATTCAAAACCTGGGAGACTCTGTCACATGACTCCCTCCCTTATCCTCCACAAATATTAACCAGATGGGCTGGGACTCACCAAACTATTTCTCGAGTGAGTCACTTCCTCCTGTCCCTGTGTCTTCTGTCCTACTTTCTTAAATACACACACACACACACACACACACACACACACACACACACACACACACACACACACACACACACATTTTCATCAAGCCAATTTCAATTTCTAGTGACCTTACAGGACACAGTAGAACTTCCCCATACGTTTCCAAGGAGCACCTGGTGGATGTGAACTGTCAACCTTTTGGTTAGCAGCTGTAGCTGTTAACCACTGCACCACCAGGTTTCTGGTATGCTCACAGCAGATTTAAAACCTTCAGTAATTTCCCACTTAGTTATTTAGCATTGTTTGTGATTGTTACAGTGTTTGAAAACAATATAACAGCACAAGCTGCCATCACAACATCAGTTGAGGTTCTGAATAACCAGTTCCCAAGAATGGAACCAGAGAATGTAGGAATGATAAGAAACCAAGGTTAGCAGTGCCTGAGTGTGCTGCCAGTGTGAGATGTGTCTGTTGTTTCTGTCTTGTTTACAGGACCAACACCATATTCCTCGCCTACAGTGAAACAAAACAAGTAAACCAGTTGCCCTTAGAGTCAATGCCTGCTCATGGTGACCCCATGTATTACAGAATAGAACTGAACTTCACAGACAAGATTTTCAAGACTGTCACTTTGGAAGCAGGTCCCCAGGCCTGTCTTCTGACATGCCCCTGATGGGTTCAAAGGGCCAAACTTTCTGATAGTACCCCAAATCCACACCCACTGCCATTAAGTCGATTTCGACTCATAGCAATGCTATAGGGCACAGTAGAACTGCCCCACAGAATTTCCAAGGACCACCTGGTGGATTTAAACTGCTGACCTTTTGGTTAGCAGCTGTAGCTCTTAACCACTAGGCCACGAGGGTTTCTTTTCTGGCAGGCAGTGCTTAAGGGATTGTGCCATCCACCGACTCACAGTGAGTAAAACAGAATATTACTTGGCCATCCAGTAGGGACCCTGAACTTCTTATTGATTTCTTTTTTGCTGTCTAAAAATTGGGCAAATATGCTGCAAAAGACCTTTTTAAAAGGGGAAAGATGGCACTGTGAGGACTAAGGTGTGCCTGACCCAAGCCATGGTGTTTTCTGTCACCTCATACGCATGTGAAAGCAGAGCAATGAACAAGCAAGACTGAAGAAGAATTGATGTCTTTGAATTACGGTTTTGGTGAAGAATATTCAATATACCATGGACTGCCGGAAGAATAAACAAATCTCTCTTGGAAGACATACAACCAGAATGCTCCTCAGAAGCAAGGATGGTGAGACTTTGTTTCACAGACTTTGGATAGGTGATCAGCAAGGACCAGATCCTGAGGAAGGACAGCACACTGGGTAAAGTAGAGGGTCAGTGAAAAAGAGGAAGAGCCTCCATGAGATGGACAACCATGGATTCAAACATAGCAACGTACCATGAGGATGGCACAAGACCAGGCAGTATTCTGTTCTATTGTACAGAGGGTCATTGTGAGTCAGAACTGACTCGATAGTACCTAACAACAGCACAACCTAACAACAAAAACAAATGATTAAACAAAGTAAACCTGTATGCCTGTCCCAGACTCAGTAACAAACTGTTGTTTTGCATAACAAACTAAAACAATGAAACAAAAACTCAGATAGCTCTTAGTATATGGTAATTGCTGTTTTGATTCTGTGCAAATATTAACACACTTCCATCCCCATACAAACCCCCACGGTGTGTCCTAGTCTCACCAGCAATATGTACTTCAAGAAACTGGGACTGAAATATTAAATGCAGCATACAGGCCACGTGGGGGCGCCAGACTTCTGTCTGAACCCAGGAAAGGTGGTTTCCCACTGGCTGGGGTGTTCCTGTCCTGACGCAGAGGCTGAGAGCTCCCCCTTCCTCCTCTGTTTTTATTTATACTGAGTTTTCGTTTTCTGTTTATACTCAAGTTTGATTTCCTCCAGGGATTTGCTTACTAACCCCTGAGTCTGTACCTTTGCTTTCTTTTCCTACATCCTTGAGTCAGTTTCTCTGTGTTTCAAACGGGAGGCGTTCTCTCTCTCAGACACCTACACGTACACACACACACACACACACACACACACACAGGGAGTGTGTACACGGGCTCTTTATCAAAACACTAGGGTTGAAACCCCAGCATTTGTAGAGAAAGTTTTGTGGATTATTTTGTTTTCCTCAAGAGCGCTGGCTGGCCAGGTTATAGTGTCTGCCCCACTGAAGACTCTACTTCCGCCAGCAGTGAGCAAGACAGGAATAGATTAGGGGAAATGAAAAAAGTAAAACAAAAAACAAGAGTAACAAAAAAATTTTGTTACTTGCTGTCTTGGGAAATTGGTGGAAATAGGAAGGAGGACAGGAAAACGGACACCATGAACTAGTTCTTTCCTTTTTGACCCTCTAACCTGCCCAAAGTAGGGGCCAAGATTCAAGGGAAATGGGATCTAGAAACATTCCTCTCTGAGAGTACGTCCTTTCATGCCCCTTGGCTCTAAGCATGTCTTCAGGCTCCTAGGTCGCTAAGCTTCACCTAGAGGGCTAAGGTTAATTACACGTGGTGGAGAAGTGTCCAGGTAGACACAAGTTTGCCTTAAGAAATTCTGAGCCCCCTCACCCTCCCAACCAAGGAGCTCTGGGTACACAGCGGTGGAGTACCTGGCTGCTGACCAAAATGTCATTTGTTTGAACCCACCAGCCACTCCATGGAAGAACAATGTGGCAGTCTGTTTCCTTAAAGATTTACTGCCATTTGCATGGTCACAGAAGCTCCACAGACATATCCAAATGCCCTGAGGGATCAAATTACTGGGCTGAGGACTGTGGGGATCATGGTCTCTGGCACATTTAGCTACATTCTACTTTGATGAGTAGTGCCTGGGATGTGAAAAGTCTGAATGGACATCTTAGATATTCCACTGGTCTCACTCTTTCAAGAACGAGGGAGAATGAAGAAAACTAAAGACACAAGAGAAAGATCAGTTCAAAGGTCTAATGGACCACAGCGATCACAACCTCCATCAGAATGGATCTAGCACAACTCGATGGTGCTCAGTTACCACCACTGACTGCTCGGACAGGGATCACAATAGAGGGTCCTGGACAGAGCTGGAGAAAAAAGCAGAACGAAACTCCAACTCACTAAAAAAGACCAGACTTAGTGGCCTGACAGAAGCTAGAGAAACCCTGACACTACGGCCTCCAAGATACTCTCTTAGCTCAGTAGTGAAGTCACTCCTGATCACCCTTCAGCTGAAGATTGCATAGGCTCATAAAACAAAACAAAACTAAGGGGGGTGCTAACCCAATGGCAAGGACTAGAAGACAGAGGGAGACAGGAAAGCTAGTAACAGGGAACCCAAGTTGGAAAAGATAGTGTTGACATGTTGTAGGGTTATTCACCAATGTCATAAAATAATAAGCACACTGTTTAATGAGATGCTATTTTGTTCTGTAAACCTTCATTTAAAGTATAAAACAAAAACAAAAGACAAAAAGTAAACAAGGCAAATATGTAAACAGAAAACTGCAGCCTTGAAAACTCTATGGAACAGTTCTGTTTTACCCTAGAGGCAGCTTTCAGTCAGAATTGACTCAACAGCAATGGGTTTGGTTTTCTGTTTTCTCCCCACCAAGTCCTCTTTTGATTTGTTTCCACCTTCTGTCAAGCTATACTTTGTGCAACATCAGGGTGTGGTTTTCTAGCATCTCCACTCCCTGGACATTGTGGTTGCAGGTGAGGGGCCCCAGACGGGTTCATCCAGGTGTTTTGCCTCTGTGCAGACTCTGTAGAGGAGCCCCACATGTGATGGTCTGGGGCAGGTGGTGCCTCCAGAAAGGGAGGTACAGAAAGAGATAGGGATAGGAAGGGGAGAATGAGGAACTTGGAGAAAAACCAGAGACAATCAGACAAGACAAAGAAATGAAGGGCATCTGCATTGGTAAAGAAGTAGAAATATCCCTACTTGTTGACAATACAATCATATACACAGAGAACCCTAAAGAATTCATGAATAAACTACTGGAACTAATAGAAGAGTTCATCAAAGCATCTGGATATAAGATAAATGTAAGAAAATCAGCAGGATTCCTTTACACCAACGAAGAGATCATCAGAGAGGGAATCACCAAATCAATACCATTTACTATAGTTTCCAAGAAGGTAAAATACCTAGGAATAAATCTAACCGGATAAGTAAGAGACCTATATAGAGAAAACTACAAGACCTTACTACAAGAAACCAAAAGAGACTTACGTAAGTGGAGAAACCTACCTTGGTCGCGGATAGGGAGACTCAACATTGTGAAAATGTCTATTCTACCAAAGCAATCTGCATGTGAAATGCAATCCCAATACAAATTCCAGTGTCATTTTTTAATGAGATGAAGAAACAAATCACAACTTTGGAAACCATAGAGTACATATACCAAATGCTCACACTGTGTGCCCAAGTCCAGCCCATTCTTGTCTGAAGAGTTGACCCCAGTACTGCTCTCAGGTTTCAGCCAACAGCAAGTCCAGGGGCCATGTTCCTAGGAGACCTCCAGGCTGTCAGATCATCAGTTCTGGTCTTTTAGCAGAGTTTTGAATGGCACACCTCTTTGAGGACCTCTCAGCACAATGTTGAATAGAGGTGGTGACAGTAGGCATCCTTGTCTAGTTACTATTCACAGGAGGAATTCTTTCAATCTCTCTCCCTTCAAGATGATGTTGGTTGTTGGCTTTACATAGATGCCTTTATTGCGTTGAGGAATACCCTTCTATTCCTGTTTTGCTGAGAGTTTTTAACATGAATAGGTGTTAGACTTTGTCAGATGCCTTTTCTGCATCAATTGACAAAATTAGGTGATTCTTATCCTTTATGTTATTTATGTGGCTGATCATATTGTTTTTCTGATGTTGAACCAGTCCTGCATCCCTGGTATGAATCCAACTTGGTCATGATGGATCATTTTTTTGACATGTTGTTGAATTCTGTTGGCTAAGATTTTGTTAAAGATTTTTGCATCTAGGTTCATGAGTGATATTGATCTGTAGTGGGATCTTTCCCTGCCTTTGGTATCGTAGTTATGATGACTTCATAGAGTGAATTGGGAATATTCTGTCCTTTCCTATGTTGTGAAATAGCTTCAGTAGTATTAGAATTATCTCCTCTCTAGAAGTTTGGTAGAATTCTCCAGTGAAGCCATCTGAGCCAGGACTTTTTTTGGTTGGTAGTTTTTTGGTTACTTTTTCAATTGCCTCTTTTGTGACAGGTTTTTAAGTTGTCCTACTTCTCCTTGTAATAATTTTTGTAGGTGATGTGAATCTAGAAATTTGTCCACTTCCTCTAGGCTTTCAAATCCGTTAGATTAAAATTTTTCATAGTATTCTGTTATGATACTTTTAATTTCAGTTGGGTCTGTTGTGACATCTCCAGTCTCATTTCTTATTAAGGTTATTTGTTTCCTCTCCTGTTTTCCTTTTGTGAGTTTAGCCAGTGGTTTATCAATTTTGTTGATCTTTTCAAAAAACTAGCTTTTGGTTCTGTTAATTTTTTTCAATTGTTTTTCTATTCTTTATTTAGTTCTTCTGTAATTTCTATTAACTGTTTTCTTCTGGAGTCTGAGGGGTTCTCTTTCTGCTTGTTCAAGTTGTAGGGTTAATTCTTCAGTTTGGGCCTTTTCTTCATTTGGATGTGTGCATTATAGATATAAATCAACCTCTGAGCACTGCTTTTGCTGTATCCCGTAGGTTCTGGTAGGATGTGTTTTCATTCCCATTTGATTCCATGAATTTCTTTATTGCATCTTTGATTTCTTCTATAACCCATGAATTTTTGAGCAAGGTGTTGTTCAGTTTCCATGAGTTCAAATTTCTGCCTATGTATTTTCCTGCTATTGATTTCAACTTTTATGGCTTTTTGGTCTGAGAAGAGGCTTTGCAACAATTCAACGATCTGGATTTGGTTGAGATGTGTTTTATGGCCTGATATGTGGTCTGTTCTGGAGAATGTTCCATGTGCGTTGGAAAAGAAGGTATACTTATCTGTTGTTCAGTAAAAGGTTCTGTATATGTCAATGAGGCTGAGTTGGCTGATTGTCACAACAAGATCTTCTTTATTTTTACTGAGCTTTTTTGGGGATGATCTGTCTCTTACTGAAAGAGGGTGTTGAAGTCTCTTATTTTTGTGGAATGATCTATCTCATTTTTCAATGCTGTCAGTGTTTGTTCGATGTATTTAGCTGCTGTGATATTGGATGTATAAATGTTTAATGTTATATCCTCCTCATGTATTGAATCTTTAAGCAATAACCAGTGACCATTCTTGTCCACAATGGTGGATTTAACATTAAAATCTATTTTATATGAGATTAGTATTGCCACTCCTACTCTTCTTTACATGTTGTTAACTTGTTATATATTTTTCCATCCTTTGATTTTCAATTTGTTACGTATCTTTGAGTCTAGTGTGTGTTTCTTGTGAGTAGCATATGGACGGATCATGTTTTTTCCATCCAACTGATTACTCTTTGTCTCTTTATTGGAGCATTCAATCTGTTTATATTCAGTAACATTATTAGTAGACATGTATTTAGTACTGTCATTTTGGTGCCATTATGTTTGTGCTGTTGACATTTTCTTTGTTCCACTTAATGTTCTGTTCTGGGTCATTTTTCTTTATAGGTTTCTTTTCGTCCTTTTCAATGCTGGTTTTGTGCCTGTTGAGAGTCCTGTATTATGTTTCTAGCTTTGATATGTAGTATTGTTAGTTTGCATTGTGGCTACCACTTTGTTCCCCCTTAATGTTCTAAGTTTAAATGAATCTTTAACTTCTGTATATCTCCTTATCTTCCTCTCCATCTGAAAGTGCTACAAAGAATGTAATATATCCCTCTTTCTAATGTGATAATGTCATAGTTTATGTGTTAAGATCTCTGTTTCCCTAATTTTAATATTTTTACCTTGATTGAGCTTTGCAGCTTCCCTAACTAAGACTCTAGATGCTGTGTCCTGCATTGCACACTTGAGTATACACCCGATGTTATTGATTTTATAATTGAAGAGGTTCTTTCAGTATTTCTTGTAATTTTGGTTTGGTTTCAGCAAGTCTCTAAGCTTCTGTTTATCTGAGCACATCTTAATTTCATTGTCATAGTTGAGAGACAATTTTGCAGGATATAGAATTCCTGGTTGGAAATTTTTCTCCGTCAAGGCATTGTATGTGTCATCCCACTGCCTTCTTTCCAATATGGCTTCTGCTGAGAGGCCAGAGAACAGCCTATAAGGCTTCCCTTGTATGTTAGTTTTGATTTAAGCCTGGCTACCTTCAAGAGCCTCTCTTTATATTTTCGTTTATTAAGCTTGATGATAATATCTCTTGGTGTCTTGCTTTTGGGGTCTACCTTTTGTGGAGTTTTGTAAGCATCTTGAATAGCTTTGTTCTCTTCTTTCATGATGACAGGAAAGTTTTTTGTCAGAAACTCTTCAACAATTCTCTGTATTTTCTGCTATCACTCTCTGTTCAGGAACTCCAGTTACTCATAGATTACTTCTCTTGATAGAGTCCCACATGCTTCTTAATACTTCTTCATTTTTCTTGACTCTTTTATCTGATTTTTTTTCATAAATGCTGGTGTCAGTTGCTTTATCTTCAATCTCACTAATTCTGCATTTCGTTTCCTCAGTCCTGCTCTTTTGCTTGCACTGAATTATCTAATTGTGTAATTTTATTATTGATCTGCTGAGTTTTAGATCACTGATGTTCTAGTAGTTCACATAGCTTACTTAATTTTTCATTTTGTTCTGCTACACATTGTTTAATCTCTAGAAGGGCTCTATATCCAATTCTTTTGTATTCTACCTCTGATAATTTCAGGAAGACTTCTTCACCTGCAAAGTTTTTTTATTCCCAGTTCCATTGGGAGTTTTCTGGAGCTGTAGTGGTCTGCTTCTTTAAATGGTTAGATATTGATTGTTGTCTTCACACCATCACAAAGCTGTTCAGCTTCTCCTGTGTCCTTTCTGCCAAAAGCAGTGCTGTCCAGTGGCAGCCAGGCCCTCAGGGGTAGCAGGTTCCATCTTCTGGCTAACAAAGATGGTGGCCTACTTGTGGACTCTCTGGGGCTATGTCAGCAAACACTGTGATGTGGCTCAGAGAAAGGAGAGGGAAAGGAAGCTACCATACATGGCCACCACTCACCACTGTTTTCTTTAGGTGTGATTATGTTAAAAACAGCTTTTCTGCTGAGAGAGGTGCTGTTCAGAGGCAGCTGGGCCCTCAGAGGTGGTAGGTCCCACCTCTTGGCTGACAAAGATGGTGACCTACTTATGGAATGTCTCCGGGGCCATGTCAGTAGATGCTATGGTGTGGCTCAGAGAAGAGAGGGGAAAAGGGCACTGCCAAACTCAGCTGCCAGCCACCACTGTGTTTTCTAGTTGCAACTGTCTTAAAAATAGCTTTTCTGTTGGGAGAGGTACTGTCCAGCAGCTGCTGTTTGCAGTCAGGCCCTCAGGGGTGGCAGGCCATACCTAACAGTTGACTAAGATGGTGTCCTACCTTTACTTCCCCTGTTGCTGATGCCCTGTGCATCTGTATGTTCTGCGTGTCCTCCTGAAAGCTGTGTTCTCACTCATCTGCATAGGTAAATACAGTAGGGGGAGATGTCATGACCAATATCCTAGCTTCCTGCTCTGCTTTGATGAGATTCAAGAGGGAGAGGGAAGGACTGGTCCAGGAGGGATATCTGGCTCAGAGCCAGACCAAATCTGGTCCAGGGCATCAGGGGACAGAAAGGGAAGACAGGATCTGCTCAGGCATAGGGGACAAATCTCTCACTGGAATCTCTTCCAGGTTGAGTCTGGACCCAAGGATCCAAACACAGACTGGTGAGTCTCCACAGGTTTCCAGATCGTGGTTCTGGGACAATGGTGATAAGTCTAGGAAGCACCTTGAGTCTAAGGGCAGAGGGAACTGAGGTTAGTAAAGAATTCCATTACAATCCACTCTAACTCCCTTCCAGGGACCCTCTCTAAACCCACTGTCTGGGCTGAGCCAGGCTCTGTGATCACCCAAAGGAACCCAGTGACCACTTGGTGTCAGAGGTCTCTGGAAGCTGGGGAATACCACCTGCATTGAGAGGGAAGCCCATTGTCCCGGAATACTCACACAGAACCCCTGGAGTCCAGGGAGAAGGTGAAGTTCTCCATTCTAACATCTAACAATAACTATAGAGGGTTATATCACTGTAACTATTGCAGCTATATTAGTTGATTAGCACATAGTGACCCCCCCTAGAACTGGTAATGATGGGTGAGAAGACACCCAAGATTTCATCCTCAAGTTCTGCTTCTCTGGGAGGGAGAAGGCTGTTACTGACTTCTTCACTGTCACAGCCTGGCCCCCAGTGACATAGGGGTTGGTATGTTTAACATATCTACCTCCTTCTCTCCTAGAAGCCTACAACAAACTGACCCTCTTGGTCCTACAAAGTCCCGTGGTGACCTCAGGAGGGAACATGGCCCTCCAGTGTGGCTCACGGAGAATCTGTGACAGGTTTGTTCTGTCTAAGAAGGAGAACACAAGTGCTTCTGGCCTCTGGCTTACAGCCACACTCTAATGGGAACATTCAGTGCCTGTTCCCTGTGGGCCTCATTTGTGATCAAACTTGGGAAGCATCTTTTAGGAAAACTTTTACATAAACTAGTAAAATGGAGCACAAAAGACTCACATACTTCCTACTCTTATCTTTTTCTACTAGCATTTAGTGAGTAGGAAGATTACTTGGACCAATGAAGACTCTCCTGATTATCATTACTGATACCCTACCAATGATTATTAAGAAAGAAAATTCACAATGTGGAATCAGAAGGTTAAGCTTTCAATGGCTTTGTTCATTTGTAATGTTGATATATACTGGTGATTGTGTGACATTCCTCAGACTCAGGAAGACATGGCTTTGGCAGCACACTTGCCTGTTTTCCCTTTTTTGTCTATTCTGTAGTATTCCTTGCACTCAGGCAGACATACTTGTCCATTTTCCCATCTTTACCTAAACCTACCAAACCAAACCCACTGCTGTTGAGTACTTCTGACTCATAGCGACCCTATAGGACAGAGCAGAACTGCTCCACACAGTTTCCAAGGAGCACCTGATGGATTCAAACTGCTGACCTTTCAGTTAACAGGGGTAGCAGTTAACCACTATGCAACCAGGGTGTCTGCCCACTGTTGCCTATCCTGTAATACTCCTTGGATTTGGGCAGACATGTCTGCTGTGCAATTCTTGTCTGTTTCCCACTTCTGCCACCTTCAACAAATGCTGAATAAAACCTTTCTTTTTGCTTCACTATAACTTTGTGGTGTTTTCACTTGGGATAGTCCTCAGGATCCATTCTTCCTCTCATCAGCTAGATCATTCATGGGCAAGGGCATGACCTTCTCACCTGAGACCAGGAGTTCCAGGCCTTCCTTGTAGGCACATGGATATTATCTTATCACTGGCAGCATTATACTTCAGGACAGATCTTGAGATGTTCTTTTTGATGATGAATGCAGCACCATTCCTCTTCAAATTTTCATTCCCGGCACAGTAGACCATAAGATTATCTGACTGAAAATGACCACCCCAGTCCATTTCAGCTGACTAATGCCTGGGATATCAATGTTTGTGTTCCATGTCATTTTTGATGATTTCCAGTTTTGCTAGATTCATACTTCATACATTCCATGTTCCAATTATTAATGGATATTTGTTGTTGTTTCTTCTCATTTTGAGTCATGGCACATCAGCAAATGAAAGTCCCAGAGGTTTTGCTCCATCTGTGTCATTAAGGTAAACTTTACTTTGAGGAGGCAGCTCTTCACCAGTCCCCTTCTGACCTAAAGGGCTCATTTTCTGGCACTATACCAAGCAATGGAAGCTGTAGTGGTGTAGTGATTAAGTGCTAGGTCCACTAATCATAAAGTTGGCAGTTGTAATCACTAAGGTGTCCTATACCGTACCTAGATTTATAGCCCCAGGATATATGCACAAGAAATAAGAGAGGAATCTTGTTCCCATAATCCCAAATCTGTAAACAGCAAACACCTAGCAACTGAAAATACAGTTGCTGCTTTCCTGGGTGTTAACTGCAGATTCAAGTAAAGTAAAATCCTACTGCAAGGTTTTCTCCATTTATCATATTGTTACCTATTAGTCCTGTTGTGAGGAGTTTTGTTGTCTTTATGTTGAGGCATAATCCATACTGCAGGTTGTAGTCTTCAAACTTCATTAGTGTTTCAAGTCCTCTTCACTTTCAGCAAGCAAGGTTATATCATCTGCATAACACAGGTTACTAATGAGATTTCTTTCAATCCTGATGCCCTGTACTTCTTCATATAGTCCAGGTTCTCTAATTATTTGCTCAGTGTGCAGATTGAATAGAATGATGGAAGGATACAACTCTGACTCACACCTTTCTTAACTTTAAACCATGAAATATCTCCTGTTTCTGTTCAGGTAACTGCCTCTTGATCTATGTACAAATTCTTCATGAGCACAATTAAGTGTTCTGGCATTTCTGTTCTTTGCAATATTATCCATAATTGGTTATGATCCACACAGTCAAATGCCTTTGCATAGTCAATAAAACACAGGTAAACATCTTTCAGCATTCTCTGCTTTCAGCCAGATCCCTCTGACATCAGCAGTGGTATGCCCAGATCTACATCCTCTTCTGAATCCAGCGTGAATTTCTGGCAGTTGCCTGTTGGTGTGCTATTACAGCTTTGCTTGAATGATCTTCAGTAAAATTTTACTGGTGTTTGTATTAATGATATAGTTCAATAAATTTTCACATTAGGTGGGACCATCTTTCTTTGGGATAGATATAAATATGAATCTCTTCCTGTTGATTGACCAGCTAGCTGTCTTCCAGATTTCTTGTCATTTCTTGTATTTCCAGTGCTGCACTTATATGTTGAAACTTCTCAAGTAGTATTCCATCAATTCCTGGAAACTTGTTTGTCGCCTACGTTTTCCATGCAGCTTGAACTTCTTCAGCACCATCAGCTCCTGATAATGTTCTACTTTCTGGTGAATTCTTTTTGGTGTAGCGACTCTGTGTACTGCTTTTATCTTCTTTTGGTGCTTCCTGCATTGTTAACATTTCCCCCCACAAAATCCTTCAATATTGCAATTTGAGGCTCAAATTTTTTCTTCAGTTTCTTGAGCTTGGGAAATACTGAGCCCGTTCTTCTCTTTCGTTTTTCTATCTCTTTGCACCTGTCATTATAATATTTTACTTTTTATTCTTGAGGTCTTTTACCTCTTCAACTCTTTTACCTCATCATTTCTTCAAGTTTGCTTTAGCTATTTAAAGTTCAAGAAGAAGTTTCAGGGTGTCTTCTGACATACAATTTTGTTTTTGTTCTTTCTTTCCTATGTTTTCAATGACCTCTTTTTCATGTATGATACCCTTGATGTCATTCTGCAGTTCATCTGTTCTTCAGTCATTAGTGTTCAATCCATCAAATCTGTTCTTAAGATGGTCTAAATTCAGGTGAGATATACTTAAGGTCATACTTCGGCTGTCATGGACCTGGTCTAATTTTCTTCAACTTCAACACGAACTTGTATATGACCAACTGATGGTCTATTCCACAGATGGCTCCTGTCCTTGTTCTGACTAATTATGTTGAGCTTTTCCATCATCTCTTTCTGCAAATGTAGTCAGTTGTTTCCTGCACATTCCACTTAGCAAGCTTGCCATTTATGTTGTTGATAAAAGGGCATTTGCAAGGCTAATTATATGGAAATTAAATGGATAAAATGAATGACTCCATAGAACGCATTTTTATAAAATATGAAGAGCTCATTGCTCTCTCACACCCAAAATAATAATTTTAAAAACTGGAATGTGCAGAATGACTCAACTAAATGGAGAGTTGATCTACAATAAAGAATACCACATATGGTAGCATTTGTGGTCCCCACAAGTAACAGCAAATTTCCCAACTAATTGACTTGAACTAAATCCAAAAAGAAGATAAACCTCCACACCGGAGAAGCAATAGATGTTAGAACTAAGAATCTTCTTTTCCAATGGTACATGATACATAACTGAAATTGAAATATAGGTCACATGAATTCCAGAATACTTTCTGTCCCATGCCCCTAAATTAAGATAGAGATTAACCATTCATTTCAACTCCATAGGACTTTGAGGATATCACAAAGATTTGATTCTATGGTGAAACATCTTTAGGAATCAATTGATTTAAGTATCCATGTGATATATTTATTTCTTCTAAAATATAAGACTGCACCCATTTCAAGTCCTTCACCCATGATAACCTATAATGTTTTTCCTCTTCTTTTGCATGACATCTCTTTATATAAACGATGTTGGTTAGTTTCAGATCTGTGATCTAAAATTCAGCCTCCAGTAACCTTCAGTTCCAAATCCATAAAATAGGTTATATCTGTCTTTGTCATTTATTGTTCTATTCCTTTAAACCTTTCATTCATGAGCTCAATCTTAGTTCCAATTTTAACTGTATTTGGGGATCATTTTATTAATGATGTTTTTCCCTACTACACTGGACCAGATCTGAAGGCAGGAATTATAACTGCTTTTTGCAATTTTATCTCTTCATTGCTTGTAACCACCAGTGGGACACAATTGAAATGCTTAAATTCTTTTTGAATAAAAATGGATAAGATTTACCCAGTGATACATAGGTACATATATGAGAAATTTTCTTAAAAGATTCCTAGACTGGTTAATGTGGAGATTGTTTAGCAGTGAGAGAAGTGATCATATCTTTGAAAACAACTCTCATGACTTTTTTGTGTCATTAGGCTATTCTGAAAGTAGGACCTAAGACAAGATGATAAATGCAGGCAGTTCATTTGGAACACAAGAAAGAGGGAGCAATGAGGAGAAAGTGAAGGAAGGAAATTCCTGGAATAAGGATGTATTACTGAGATCTCTGCTGGAGATTGTGTTGACAAGGCTCCCCTAATATCTCCAGTAGTGTGCAGAGCATGAATTCAGAAACTTCCTTCTAATGGGTAAGGTACTTGGACCAATATTCATGCCTGTTCCTCACTGACTGAGGTTTTCTTAAGGTATCATTTATTTCAGACAAGACCTTTACACAGAAATGTGGAAATACAGATGAGATCCTTGAGTGAGATTATATCTGGACGATTCTGAGACCTGCTGAAGCGCTGATCAGATCTAATACGAAGTTAGTACCAAACCAAAAAGACGTGAAATGGTGTGCTAAATGCATGCACTACTAAACCAGAATTCAATGGGATTAATACAGCTTCTGGCAATTTTATTCCTAGTCTTTCTCCAAAGTTCTGCTTCATTGCCTTCAGGGCCATAACACTAAATTTAGTCCACATATTCTATAAGTTCTGCTTTCTCTTTATCCTCTCATCAAATGTTTCACTTCTGGATTTAGAGCATCCTCTCATCCTTTTAAGGAGAACAGAACTGAAAACTGAGTAGTCATGGCCTAGAATAGACTCCAATTTCAGATGATTCCAGCTCATGCCGCATTAGAACTGATACATATCAGGAGTTGGACAATTGGAGCACCTAACACAAGCAGCTATCTAAAGATGCAGACCATATGCAAGCTGTTTGAAGGAAAGTCTTTGAGTGAAGTAGAAAATGGTCACTGTTAGTAGCCTAGACCTTTCTGTGTGTAGCCAAGAATAGCAGAGAGCTCCAATGAGGTTAACCAAGAGGAGAGAAGTCCAGTTTTGATGTAGAATGTTCTGAAAGCCAGTGGAAAGTTCAAACCAAAGGGCTTCCTTATCTGGGGTGTCAACTGATTTCATTAGCTGTTAAAGAAGCTTCTAGAGAACCCAGCTCAAATGAAGGGCTTATTCTTATATATTTCTTTTTTTTTTTCCACTTCAAGATTTTAATTTTTGCAGTACTGTGTGCACTCCAAATGGGCATATCTTTACACTTCTTGCATTTTCAATTATTCAAATCACTGTCTATGTACTGTGAAACAAGGCCAGTTGCCAAGAAAAATTAGGGAATGTTATAAGGCATAAAATCAGTTATATACAGTTTTTTGTTTTTACCGAGCTTTTTGCAGTGCAAGACCCTGACCTCTTAGCGATTGTAACTAGCTTATTAAAGCAAAAACCACCAAAAGGAACAGATCATCACCACATGTCACGTATCAAGAAATCTGAGTCATGCAACATGTATCACATGAGTGATATTCCTGCAGCGCTCTAGGAGGTCAGTAGCTGATGCCCTGCAGGGAAGGTCTTGTGGAGCCACAGGAGGTTGAAATTCTTATTCTCCTCTGAAAAATGTAGACAAATACTCTATGTCAGCTGGTCCAGGCACCAAAATTTACCAAGAAGACCATTGATCATCAGGTGCCAGATTCTTCCAAGGGTTGAACAACACACAGGGACACAGAAAGCACTGGACAAAGGGAATGCCACTGTGTAGATGGTTGACTACATGTCCTTAGACCATGCAGGATTTTGGCATGTTTCTGTCACAGCAGAGAGTATTGATCTGTTTCCAGTGGAGACCTGGTTTTGTTGTGACGGGTGAAAAAGGGCACACAGAGCCCCTTGATTTTTGACAAGTTCTACTCATGAGCATTTTTGAGGGAGATAATTCAGCCACATTCTTTAGGTTCCAGGCAAACTCTTTTTTCTTTTTTTTATTGTAATTAAGTGAAAGCATACAATCTGAATCAGTTTTGCATGCCCATCTATCTGCAGCTCCATCTGCTCCCCTAACCTAGTGACAATACATTCCTCCTTTTTACTTCGTGTTTCTAGCATCCTCTTAAAGTGTACCTGTCCCCTCTTTTCCACCCTCTCCCCTTCCATCTAGAAAGAAACCAGTAGGACAGCTTCCTATAGCTGTGCAGACTCATAAAGTACACACACCATATGGTCACACTGTGTCCCCAAATCCAGTCCATTCTTGTCTGAAGAGTTGACCTCAGTCCCAGTTTCTGGTCATTGCCAGCAGCAGGTCTAGGGACCATGTTCCCAGGAGAAACTCCAGGCTGTCAGACCGTCATTAGAGGTCTTTCAGTAGAGTTTCTGAGCTGCATGCCTCTTTTTCTTGTGTTACCTCAGGGACTCTTGTGTCCCCCATCATCACTGCATTTGGTGGTGGCCAGGCACCGTCTGGTTCTTCTGGTTTCATGTTGCTACAGTCTCCCATTCACACGGGTTCTTCTGTCTCATGGGTTCTTTTTCCTTGCATCTTTGTTGTTCTTCATCATCTGTTCCAGATGAGTTGGGACCATTTGGTGCACCTCAGATGGTAGCTTGCTAACTTTTAGGACCCCAGATACCACTCACCAACATGGAGTTCAGAAGACTCTCTCAGTGAAAGACTAGTTATGCCAATTGGCTTTGATGTCCCTTGAAAACATGGGCCCCAGACTCCCATCCCTGCTACTTTATCCTTTGAAATATTTGGTTGAGTTTAGAAATCCTTTCAGTTTGTGGCATAATCCAGTTATGTTGATTTGCTGTCTACTGTGTGCTGTCGCTCCTTCAAACTAACCAAATCCCTAACTACTATCTAATCATGACCAACTCTCTTCTTCCCTCCCCACCCTTGTAGCTGCAAAAGAGACTTTCCTCTGTACATAAGTCTAGTTTTAAGTCCTTATAACAGAGGTCTCATATAATACTTGTCTTTTTGCCACTGATGGATTTAACTTCGCATAATGTCTTCTAGTTGAAACCAGGTTATGAGATACTTCTGAAAATCATCATTGCTCTTTATCATTGCATAGTGTTATGTTGTGTATATGTACCATAATTTGTTTATCCATTCATCTGTTGATGGGCATCTAGATTGATTCTATCTTTTTGCTGTTGTTGACAGTGCTGCAACAAACATTCGTGTACATGTATCTGTTTGTGTGACAGTGCAGACAAACTCTTAAATACCTTTTTCCAACACCTTTAATGAACTCTCCTGTCTTAGTTTCCTAGTGCTGCTGTAACAGAAATACCACAAGCGGGTGACTTGAATGAACAGAAATACATTTTCTTATAGTTCAGGAAGTTGTAAGTCCATGTTTAAGGGCACCAGCACTAGAGAAATGTTTTCTTTCTGTCAGCTCTGGGGAAAGATCCTTGATTTTGGTAGATCCATTGTTACTTGGTTCCTTGGATATCATCACGTGGCATCTATATTCCCTCAGTTTGTATTTTTTGTCTTTGTGACTATTCTGCTCCTTTTAACCCAGAAATGATTAGGTTAAGGGTGCATCCTATAGTGATGTGATCTCAATCGCTTAACAGAAACAACCATATTCTCAAACTGGATTACACCTAACACCTAACACCACACACGTGTAGGTGTTAGGATTCCATCTCACTTTTGGGGGGCAGCACAACTCAATTTATACCACCTGGTAAAGGAAGTCAGGCATAATCTAAAAATCACGGCGAAGATAAAAGTCTGGCTGCAAGAGAATGGGCATAGACTGTGGAGATGGATTATGACCTCGATCTTGGAGAAATTGAGGAAAGTTGTCTCTGTGGATTACACACACTAACCCAAAACCAACCAAACCCACTGCCATAGACTGAGGTCCAACTCATGGACAACCTATAGGTCAGCGTAGAACTGTCCTATAGAGTTTCCAAGGAGCACCTGGCAGATTTGAATTGCAGACCTTTTGGTTAGCAGACATAGCACTTAGTAGAGACACACACTAAGGCACCCACAGTTAACCACACATTTGTGTAATCCTCTTTGCTGGGATTTCAGGAAGAAGTCTTTACTTGCATCTGGTAAATAGACTATGGTGAAAAACAATGAACTGTCACTCCAATGATTTTTTTTTTATATTATAGAAGACTTTCCTTAGCAAACTTGAGCAAGAGATTGTGCTGCAGGCCTTGAAGAAGTAAATAACCACGTTTTCAGCCACCTATGGAAAGGGCTACATGTCAGGGAACTGTCAGTGGTCTCTAAAGGCTGAAGACAGTCTCTACAAACATCCCATAATAAAACAGATGCTTTGATCTTACAATGAAAATGACATAAATTTTTCCAACAACCTGAGTGAGCTAAACAGATTCTTCCTTCATTTATCCTCTTGATGAGAATACAGCCCTAATCAACACCTTGATTGACTGCAGGATAATGAAACCAGAGGACCAAGATGAGCTATGTATGGGGACTTCTGAATTACAAAGCTGAGATACTTTATGGGTGTTGTTTTAAGGTGCTAGTGCCAGGTATCTGATAATTCCTTTAACGTAACACTAGGAAATGAGTGCTCTTAGACCCTTCCTTGGTGGAAATGAAAGCATCTTTCTTTGTCATGGTGTCCTTTTTTTACCCCAAGGAGTTTTGAGAAGCTTGAAAGTCTCTCCTTAAATGAAGCTGACCTAACCCTAGGAGATATCAAGACCATCTAGCATAGCTCAAAGCTCCAGTGCAATACATTTGCTGTCTCCAAAAGAGAGGATTTCATTTGCATAAGTTTGGGAGCTAAAAACTGTCAGCAGGGGTGGTACTAAGCCAGATTCTTACTGGCCCATAATACCACCCACAGAGATTTATTTATTGATCACCATACACGTAGTCTTCTCCCAACAACACTGTTGTCTCTGTGGTGAAGGACTCTCTTATACCAGTGAGAGTATTTGATGATTACTGCTCAGAGTCTGTGTGTAGGGTGTCTCCAGGCTGTGATGAATGAGGGAAGGACAGGAGGACTGGGACAAGGGGGAAGTGTTATCTTACAGGAGAAATAAAAATGGGACCTCTGGCCCTCAACACCCCTCCCTATGCCCTTTACCCAAAAATCTTATTGACAAATGGGTAGAAAGGCCAGGAGAAGTTTATAAACAGACATAGGTGAGGAATTGGTGAGTTGCAATGAGTGAGACCAGTAACAGCCCTGTGTCTCATCCAACTTCTCTTACTGTTCGGGACTCTTGAAGTGTAGCTCTTGCCCAGAGAATTCAAGTTTCCATCAAAGAAGTAGTAAAGGCCACACTTGTCAGGGATTTATTGCAAAGGAACCCTAAAAAAATCTCTGTTCTCACATATGGGGCTCAGTGATTCAGTGACTCCATCAATAGAAAGGATTTAACGGCTGCAGTGAATTCCTTCCTAAGTATTTTTATGTCCTATGGGGTTCTCATGACTTGAAAGAAAACTTTGTATAAATAACTTTTAGATGACAAAAGAATTAACCTTAATATTAAAACTTTAACACTTCAGCATATTAAAAAGCAAAGTTGTCACTCCAGGGTACACCTGACCCTAGCCATGGTGTTTCCACTTGTCTCATATGCATATGAAACTTGGACAGTGAATAAGGAAGACCAAAGGAGAATTGATGCCTTCAGATTGTGGTGTTGGCAAAGAATGTAGAATATACTGTGGACTGCCAGAAAGACAAACAAATCTGTCTTGGTGGAAGTACAGCCAGAATGCTCCCTAAAAGCAAGGATGGAGAGACTTCATCTCCTTTACTTTGGACATGTTATTGGAGGGGACCAGTTCCTGGAGAAGTGCATCATGTTTGGCAAAGTGGAAGGTCAGAGAAAAAGAAGGAGACTGTCAATGAGATGGATTGACACAGCGTCAACAACAATGGGCTCAAACATATCGGTGATTGTGAAGATGGTACAGGACTAGACAGTGGTTCGTTCTGTTGTCCAGAGGGTTGACAGAAGCCGGAACCGACCAAAATGCACCTAAGAACCATAATTACACATCTGTACCTTGAAAGCATGCCAAGCCAAGTGCCGTCGAGTAGGATCCAACTCATGGTGACCCTAGGGTTTGTGATTCGTGGAATCTGAGATCTCCTGGAGACATACAGAACAGTCTCCCAAAGATATCCATGCCTTAATCTCCCAAATTTCCAACTTTATGAATATATTATGCTACATGGCAAGGGGGGACCTAGGTTTACAGAATGAATTACATTCTTTATTCACTTGATTTTGAGAAAGGCAGGTTCTCCCGAATTATCCACAAAGGCTCAATGTAATCAAAAGGATCCTTATAAATGAAAGGGAGGCAGGAAAATGAGGATGAGAGTCTTAGAGAGATTTGAAGACACTTTATTGCTGGTTTTGAAGCTAGAGTCTCCAGAAGGAACCCAGTCCTGCTGGCACCTTGATTTTAGCCCAGTGAGAACCTCTCAGACTTTTTACCTCTAGAATGATAAAATAAATTTGAGTTTTTTAAGCCCCTGGGCTTGCAGTAACCAAAGAGGAACTGAACTATTTCAGCTGTGTTGGTGAAGAATACTGAACACACTGTGGACTACCAGAGGAACAAGTAATCCTGAAGGAAGTACATTCAGAATATTCCTTAGAAATGAGGATGGGAAGACTTCATCTCCTGTACTTTGAATACATAATGGGAGGGACCCTTACTGGAAAAGAATAGCATCCTTGGTAAAGCAGAGGGCCATCGAACAAGAGAGAGCCCCTCGGAGGGGCATTACGACAGCGGCTACAACAATGGACTCAAGTGTAGCAAAGATTGTGAGGACGGCTCAGGATGAGGCAAGGTTTTGTGCTGTTGTACACAGGGCCGTAGTTAGCAGGAGCTGACTCAATGGCACCTAAAAACAACAACAAGTTTGCTGTAATTTGTTAAGGCAGCAACAGGAAAGTACTACACTGGGTATCTGTTTTTGCAAATCTGAATTTTCTAAGATCCCAGTTTAATCTATTTTGTTCAGTGAGGTATCTCCTGGACCTGACACGTTCTAATACTCAACCAGTAACCGTTGATGATTTGGGTCCGAGGAGGAAGTTCAAGCCAAACAAACAGGAGCCAAGCGTGGGCAAATCTCATTTCTGTCAGCAACGTCTCCAGAGAGCCTGGTGCACTGCCAATCCCAGTGTCGGGCACAGGCACAGCCTTAGGGAAATGAGAGCCAAAGTCTTAGAGAGGGCTAGTTCCCCTTCTGGTGAGGCTGATGATGTGATAACCCCATGACAGATTGGATACAACCTCCAGCTGATCACATCCTGTGCATGAGTTTACCCTGCCATGCTCTATGGTCTCATTCATCTGCACACCCTGGACCAGAAAGGGGAGACAGTATGAGTGCCATCCTCATGATGCTGCTCTGCCTTGGTGAGACTTGGTGAGGTGGAGGGGAAACACTATTCCAGGAAGCGGTCCTGCCCCACAACCAGGCCCTCGTTTGGTCCAAAACCTTATGAGGCTCAAGGGGAAGAGAGGATCTTGTCAGGCCTTGGGGGGGTAAATCTCTCACCAGATCTCTTTTTCAGGACTGAGCCTGTCCCAGGGGACTCAAGTGCAGGCAGGTAAGTCCTTGCAAGTTTCCCATACCTTTGTTTTGGGGTATTGGCAACCAGTTTGAAAGGACCTTCAGGATGAGAGCTAAGTGAAGATTCCCATTAAAATTCAGCCTTTCATATCTTTCTAGGGATCCCTCCAAAACCTGCCATCTGGGCAGAACCAGGCCACATCATCACCTGGGGGCAGCCTGTGACCATCTGGTGTCAGGGTACCCTGGATGCTATGTTCTACTATCTGGAAAAAGGAACAAAGTCAACATTAGGATTCTGGGACAGGCAGACCCCACTAGAACCCAGAAACCATGCTAAGTTCTTGGTTTCATCCATGACACATCTCCAGGCAGGACATTTTTGCTGTTCCTATCTCAGCCATGTTGGCCAGTCAGCATGCAGTGACCCTCTGGATCTGATAGTAACAGGTAAGAGGTCACTCTTGGGCCTAGCCTCAAGCTGTGCCCCTCAGGAAAGGGGTCTGTCCTTAGGGGGCGGCTTCCCTTCCACAGCAAGCCCTGGGTGATATAGGGAGAAGTGTGAGACCTGATTAAACATCACTTCTTCTTTCTATACTAGGGCTCTACAATATACCTACCCCTACCCTCTCCATCCAGCCAAGCATTGTGGTGACCACAGGAAGGAATGTGACTCTCCAGTGTAGCTCACAGGAGCTTTGTGATAGGTTCATTCTTTCCAAGGAAGGAGAACACAATCACTCTTGGACCCTAGACTCACAGTATGACTCTAGTGGATATTTCCAGGCTGTGTTCACTGTGGGCCCAGTGACCCACAGCCACAGGTGGAGATTCAAATGCTATGGCTCTTCAAGGACCACTCCCCAAGTGTGGTCGAAACCTAGCAACACCCTTGAGCTTCTGGTCTCAGGTGAGGAAGTCATGGCCTTCCCCATGAATGACATAGGACCTGTGACAAGGAGGATGATGAGGAGAGGGGAGCACATGGGTCCAGAGACCCGAGACACGGAGTTAGAAACACAGTGACACTGGAAACCCCTGTAGGATGAAGGGAGGTGTTTGGGAAAAGCTGTCTCATTTAAGTTCACTCTTCTCCCGGGACTGTATAGGAAGCCCTAACTCCTGACCCAGCAGGGCTGCATTGTGAGCTCTGGAGTGAGCCTAACCCTCTCAGTGTCATTCTGATGTCCCGTACGACAAATTTGCTCTATTTAAAGAAGGGTGAAGTGACCTCCTTCAGAGCCTTGGTGAGCAGCCCTAGGCTGGGCTCTTTCAAGGGGACTTCTCCCTGAGACACGTGACCCACACCTATGGGGGCCAGGACACATGCCACAGTGACTACAACATCACCCGAGAGTAGTCAGTTCCCAGTCAGCCTCTATCTATTCTGGTTGCAGGTGAGGAACCCCTAACAGTTCTATCCAGATACTCTTAATTTTGCATAGGCTCTGCATAGGAGTTCTAGGGGGTGATTTTTGGGGACCTAGCCTGTGGGGTCACAAGAGACGTAGAAACACAAAAAGAGGCGAGAATTAGAAGCAAGAGTGAGGGACCCAGAGAAAACAGAGATAAACAGAGACTGAGTGGTCCTCACCATAAGTACCTGGTAGTTTCTCAGCTCATAACTGAGGTGAAAGTGAGGTAGCTTCTCATACTTTCTTCTTCTCCCTAGGAAGTCTCCCTTACACACCCACTCTCTCGGTTTGGCCAGGCCTCACTGTTGCTTCAGGAGAGAATATGACCCTGCAGTGCACATCATCAAGCCAAGTGGATACTTTCCTTCTGTTGAAGGAGGGGAAAAGTAGTCCCCTCATGCGTCTGAGATCCCAGCAGCAAGGTCAACTGACACAGGCTACCTTCACTGTGAACTCTGTGACCCCAGGCCACTCAGAGACCTACAGGTGCTACGGTTCACTCAGCACTTCCCCCTACTTGCTGTCACACCCCAGTGACCCCCTGAAAATCACACTAGGTAAGGAATTCCTGTCCATATTCCTTCCCTGTCTTGTCCTGGTAGTTGGTCGGATCTTTGTCCCCAGGGCAGTCTTGTACTGGGATGTGAATGAGGGGTTTCTGAGGGTAAGATACCAAGAGGGATGGACGTTTCAGAGTGAAGGAGGTCAAAAGGGCCCTCTTAACCATGCTCCAGTCACCCTACATAGTCATTGCCATGGGTCCAAAAGACAACAAATGGGAAGAGGAAGAGTTTGGAGGGATACATGAGAAAATATAGAAGGAGAAGACTTTGAGGTGAAACTGGGGCATCCAGGGGCAACACTAGCTTTTCACTCTCTTTTTGTTCTAATCCTAAGATCATCTGGGGGGCCCAGACTCCTGCCCACAGAGCCTACCTCAACAGCCAGTAAGTCACAGGAATCTTGGTCCAGAGAGTTAACCATTTTCCACAGGTCTTTTTGAGTAGGTCAGCTGATGTACCTTCTAGTTTGAATTCTCGGGCCTGCCTTACTTGGCTTGGCTTGTGTCTTAGAAGAGCTGGGGAGTAGGGCAGATATGAGGGAGGTGATCATGGGACTTCCAGAGGCTCTGAGGCTGGATGAAATAATGAATGGGGTGGTTAAGGTGGAAGCAAATATTTTGGGAGGAGATCAAACCTAGAGGAACATCTGCCTGAGTAATGCGTGAGAGTCAACTCTAACCCCTTGTCCCACTGTCTTAACTGCCAGGAGACCTCAGAGGTCTTCTTCTCCAGTCCATGTTACTAGGCCCATGGAGAAGGGCCCTTGGTTTAGGGGGAATTGGGAAGAATCCCACAGAGGATGGTGATTTTGGACATTCTCTTTTTCTATCTAGGACTCCATTGTTCCATTTGTAATAGAAATGACCAACAGAGAAACTGTCCCAGGTCTGCAGAAGTTAAGAGCAGGCAATGCTGGGTTATCTGGCCAGTAGAAAACAGATAAATAATATGGGAGATACCCTGGATTCTTTTATGACTGAGAATTTTACATGCAGTGTCTTAGTTAATTCTGACAACCTTTTGTGGGAGGTGGTGTTATGAACCCATGCTGTTGTTATTTGCTGTCTGAGTTGATTCTGACTCAAGGCAGCCTTATGTGTGCAGAGTATAAAGGCTTCATAGAACTTTCAAGGTTGTGACTTCAGAAGTAGATCACCAGACCTCTCTCTGAAGGTGCCTCTGTGTAGATATAAATTGCCAACATTTTCACTAGCAGTGGAGCACTTAATGGTTTGTGCCACCCAAGGAGCACTCTGAACTATTTTATGCCACTCCACTGGCAAGTAGACATGGTGTTATTGAAGCAGCTCTGATGAGAAAAAAAATATCAAAAAGGAAATAAAAGTGGGGGTAAGCAGAACGTTGAGGTCAGACAGACTTGAGTTTAAATCTCAGCTCTGCCGTTCTATACTGGATGACCTAGAGTGTGTAACACCTCTCTGAGCCTCAGCTTCCTCATCTACAAAATGACGGGGACAGAAAGCAGTAGTCCCATGTTCCATTAATATTGTGAGAGTCAGAGAAGATAAACACAAAGATTCAGTTTATGCCCGACACACAGTTGGTTTTCCATAAAATGGACAAGGTGGGCTCATTTGTGACTTTAAATTCATGATGTTGTTTGTATCCTAAAGGTCTCAAAAGCTACCTGAACATCCTGATATGGGTCTCAGTAGCCTTTGTCCTACTTGTCTTCCTCCTTCTTGTCCTCTTCATCAGCTGCCAATGCCAGAAAAAATGCAAGGAATCAGGTGAGTAGAGGATGGAGATACTTGGGCTACTTGACAGGTGAGATCTTACTTCAAAGATAGACATAGCAGATTCAAAGAGCTGTAAATTTGATCAAGTTTGAAGAAGTGCCCAAATAAGAATTTCTTTTTTTTTTTTTTTTAGAAAGTCTTTTTTCTATCTTAATTTCTCTTCCATGATCTTTCTGGTATAGGGTCCTGAGATTTCCAGGAAATAAGATGGTGAAGAAGGGATGATAGGTGGAGGCAATAGTGGTGTATCCAACATTTAGGAAGCGCATTGGTGATGGGAGGGTGTTTGTGAAGCTGTCATTATCCCACCAATAAAGAAACAGGGCACTAAGGAGTGAGAACGTGGAAGTGTCTAGTTGGGAAGTTCTTAGAGTGATTGGCATATCAGTTGCTTTGAGAAAATATGTAAGTATATTGAGGGCTACTGTAATACAACACAACAAGCTGTGTGATTTATAAGAATAGAAGCTGATTGTCTTATCATTTTTGAGTCTAGAAGTTGAAATCAACATATTGATCAAATCATGGACCTCTAAAGGCTTTAGGGGAAGAGCATTTCCTGTTTCTTCGAACTTCTGGTGGGGCATTCCTTGAATTGTGGATGCGTCTTAATGTGCTTGTTCTTTCTGTGTCTGTCTGTTTTTGTATATCTTCCCTTTTAAAGGACAACAGTGAGATGGGATTAGGACGCACCCTACTCCAATATGACCTCAAATTCCTACTTTCATACAAGGTCATAATCACAGGGTACAAGGCATTAGGACTTCAACATATCTTTTGAGGGGACACAATTCACTCCACTGGTCTTGGAAGAAGCACAACCAGAATGATTGTTAGAAGCAAGGATAATGAGACTATGTCTCACATACTTTGGTCATATTATCAGGAGGTCTCTAGAGAAGGAAGTCATACTTGTTAAAGTAGAGTATCAGTGAAAAAGAGGAAAACTCTCAATGAAATGGAATGACACAGTGGCTGCAAAAATGGACTGGAGCATAGCAACACTTGTGAGAATGAGACGGGACAAGGAAGTGTTTCATTGTGTTGTGCATAGCATTGCTATGATTCAGAACTGACTGGATAACACCTACTAACAACAGCAATTCAATCCATTACACCAAGTTACTGATTGTTTGTGAAAAGACTTATAAATACAGGAAGGCAAAAGGCTAGACAAATACCAGTACATTTTGCTGATGTTTGAACTATCACATACCGTCGTTGAAACATATAGAGAGAGAGAAAGAGAGAAAGAGAGAGTTATTGCTGTGTTGATATTTGTGTGTGTGAACATGTGCACATACAAATGGACAATACATTGTCTAGTTCTGGTCATTCAGAAGACCTATAATTAATCACAGCCCAAGTAGCAATGGTCAGACACCCAGGTCTTGGTTTCTAATTACCATCTTACCCTAAAAGGACATAAGATTTCTTGGAGAAATTTCTCATTCCAGACTGGAACAGCGAACGTACAAAATGAACCTGTAACATCTTATTGTGCCAAAAAGGAAGAAAATGCTCAAAGAATGATCAGAACAAATCATTGTTACACAGAAGCAGATTGAAACAGCTCATCCTGGACAAATCCAGAATAATTTGAACATCAAAGAAAATAATGAGAATTTTTTTATAAGCATTAATTTGAACAGAAATTCATTCATTCATACTGATATCAATTAATGAGTAAATAAATAAATAAATGAGAGTAAAGGAAAAACTTTAGCATAGAATGCCAACTAATAATTGTAGTAGTAATGAAAAAAATATTCATCGTTTAGTAACCACTATGGTCAATGATTCAGGTGAGAGTCATCAGCAGATACTGATACTGAAAGATAGAGGTTTGATGAGGGTCAGGTATTTGACTAGCATTAGAATATATCCCCATAAAATACTAATCAAATATTAAGGGAAAATTGTAATATTACAATAAGACACGTGGCAGATACCAACTTATACGAGTAATCAAAGTTAAATCACTAGTGTAGGACAAGCAGACACAAGTAGACAAGGTATCCTGATGTCAGGGCAAAGAGCACAGCCTCACTTCTGGAGTACTTCTGAAAGGCTGAATGATTGGAGTCTGGTCATAAGGAGGCACTGTACAGTCACCGTACAGACTATAAAGCCTACATTCTTTGGTGAAAATGAAGGACACGAGAGACAAGGAAAGACAAAGGAACTCTTCCAGATTGAAGTAGCCTGATAAGGCATGACAATTATATTCAACCCAGCTGTCTGGATAGCATCTTGGACAAAGAAAAAGAGAGAGAGAAGCTGTTACGACAGTTGCCAAAATGTACATAGGAATTGTGGATTTGATGGTAGTGTTTCTGTGTTGATTTTACTGATGGGTAGGCTTGAATGGTAGTTATGTAGGCAAGTACACTTTTTCTTACTGGTGTATTTAGGGATGATACTTCATCATATCAGGAAAAACTCTATACACACACACACATACATACACACAATGCATGTCTGTCTGTGTGTGTGTGTATTACCTCTCTGTCAGTCAATATATCTATTTATCATCTGTCTGTGGAAAATAATTGTTTGGGAACCCAGATCAAGGTGATATGGGGGATTCTTCCTACAGTTCTAATATATTTTTCTGTAAAATCTAAAATGATTAAAAATAATCTAGAAAGAAGAAATTTAATATGAACAGGTGTAAATCACAGAAGCAAGTTATGTGAGCTACAGCTGAATCTTCTTTATCTTAAATTTCACATAGGCAGAAAACGTATATAAGCTATTCAGGATATAACCTTTGTGAATTTTAACACAGTCATTAAGGAGTAGTTTGGGGGTGGTTTAGAGAACAATTTTTCACTTTTTCCAGGTGCTGCAGATGTTAAGAACAGAGTCCTACAGAAAGGGTATGTCTTTTCCCAAAGACCCCCAAGACCTTGCATTTCTACCTGCAGCTCCTTCTCCACTGCTTACCGCTCCTGTTTTCCTCTCCCTTAGCTCCAGCCCCACTGCTGATTTCCAGGAAGAGTATCAGTGTAAGAAAGAGAGGAACGGTTTTCCTGGTGGGACCTAGGACAAGAGGGATTGGTTGCAAAGGGTTCTGGGGTTGGAGGACGAAGGTCAATAAAAAAACTGACTCTGTGCAATCCTAGATATATCACTGCCTCTCTCTGTATCCCAGTCTCTCCAGCTAAAAATGGGAGGGTTATGCAGGTTTGCAGGGTCTCAGGAGTCTTGCCAATATGTAGAGCCTCTTTGTTCTGTGTGCTCCAGATGCTGTCGTGAGACGTTTTCCGTCTGAGGTGGAAAAACAGCTGGATAATCCGGTGAGCACCCCTGCTCCTGTCCTAGGGACTTGCTACAATGTTGTTAATAATTTAAATCCACAGGTAGATTTTTTGCCCAGACATCACTCAGTTCCCAGCAACATTTGACCTCACCCTTACTCTTGAAATACGCTGCTTGCTGGGTTACTGTGGTGCCACTCTGAGCTGGTTTTCCTGATAATGTGTAGACACCTTCTTGATTGTCTTATCAGGAACCTTGTAATTATTGTCATGCCTCTGGTCTCAAACTAGATGAAATTCCAGACCTGGCTGTAAAGTTTGTGTACTAACACAAAATTAGAAGAAGGCTTGCCTTTTTCTTATTTGGATAAAGACATGAAACCAACTAACCCGTTCCTGCACTAGAATCCTCTGTTTTCCCTTTTCTCTGTTCACTTTCTCTCTGCCATCCCATAAGTTTAAATGCTGTGGAACTCCACAATAATGTGTCCCTGATGTAACAATTTCTGATTGGCTGTTAATCTTAGCATGAGCCCATTTCAGTCACTTCATTGAACTTAACATGAGACAGTTTTCTACTTTGTGAGGATAAATGTCTTTAATCCCCCTTACAGTGATGTAAGAGGACTTTTTTTTTTGGACCAACTCTGTGTTCATGGCTCTACAAGTATTTCCAGCTCTGACCCCTTTCCTGAGCATCAGTTTCATTCCCAACTCCCTGTGAACCATCTCTATTTCTTTCTAAGAGACACTTCAGCTTCACACGCCCAACTACAAATCCTCACAAAGCGCTGTTTCTTCCTTAGTGTTCACTCCCTCAAACAAAACCTAGAAGTTTTTCTCCAGTCTTCCCTTTCCCTTATCACCATATCAGTGGTACTTAGTCAGGAGCACTTTTGCTCCTTCCACCCCTCAGGGGACATTTAAATATCTGGTTGTCACAGCTGGGAAGAGTATAGTGGCCAGGAATGCTGCTAAACACCTTACAGTGCACAGGCCAAAAATCATTATGTAATCAAAAATGTCAATAGCACATAGGTTGAGAAATTGAACAATTCCTCTACACTTCTTTTGTTTTGTATGCTGTCCATCAATCACTGTTATATCTTCATCATAAAATTTAAAACCATCCAAAAATATTTTTGCTTCCTTGTATGATTCTCAATTTAGTGATCATGAGTTCTTTGAACACAGAGAACTTATCTCCTTATCTGTTTTCTTAACTGGATCTTCTAGCAAATACTACCGATTGTCACCAAGTTGATTCTGACTCATAACAACACTATAGCACAGAGCACAACTGTTCCACAGGGTTTCTGAGGCTGTAAATCTGTATAGAAGCAGATTGCAACATCTTTCTTCTTCAGAGCAGCTTGTGGGTTCAAACTACCAATATTTTGGTTAGCACCATGGTGTTTAACCATTGAACCACAGAGTTCCTATTGGCAAATGATAACCCCTTAAAAATGTAACTATGAATGACAAAGAGAGAGAGGTAAAAAACTGATTAAACAAATAAAACGAGTGCCCTTCAAGACCCTTAATCTCTCCCTCAATAATTCATTCTGTCAATCGTTGGTTTGGGTCAGGTATACCTTAGTCTTTGCTTTTCAATGCTTTAAAGAGGTCTTTTGTAGTAGGCTTTCCCAGTGTATCTTTTGACTTCATGACTGCTGCTTCCATGGGTGTTCGCTGGGGATCCAAGTAAAATGAAATCTTCAACAACTTCAATCTTTTCTCCGCTTATCATGACATTGCTTATTGGTCTTGTTATAAAGATTTCAATTTCCTAATATTGAGGTTTAATCCATATTGAAAGCTGTAGTCTTTGATCTTCATCAGTATTTCAAGTCCTCTTCACTTCCAGCGTGTGAGATTGTGCCATCTGCATAACCCAAGTTATTAATGAGTCTTCTTCAATCCTGATGCGTGTTCTTCTTCAGATAGTCCAGCTTCTCAAATTATTTGCTCGGCATACAGGTTGGATAGGTATGGTGAAAGTGTACAACCTTAATGCACACCTTTCCTGAATTTAAACCATGCAGTAGCCCCTTGTTCCTTTTGAATGAATGCCTCTTGATCCATGTACATAGTCAATGACACAGGTAAACATCTTTCTGGTATTTGATATCCTAACCATTTGTGACCTGAAATGGACTGGTATTGGTCATTTTGAATCAGATAGTTACATGGTTTACTATGCCAGGAATGAAAACTGACAAAGAATGATGTTGCATTCATTGTCAAAAAGAACATTTCAAGATCTGTGCTGAAGTATAATGCTGTCAGTGATAGGATAATATCCATCAGCTTAGAAGGAATGCCAGCTAATATGACTATTATTCAAATTCACACACTAACCACTAAGTTAAAGAAACTGAAGATTTTTACCAGCTTCTGCAGTCTGAAATTGATTGAATGTGTAATCAGGATGCATTAATAATTACTGGTGATTGAAATGCAAAGCTGGAAACAAAGAAGGATCAGTAGTTGGAAAACATGGCCTTTGTGATAGAAATGTCGCTGGAGATTGCGTGATAGAATTTTGCAAGACTGACAGCTTCATCATATAAATAACTATAGACATGGATTTCACCAGATGGAATACACAGGAATCAAATCAACTGCATCTATGAAAAGAGACCATGGAAAAGCTTGATATTATTAGACAAAATAAGGCCAGGTGTTGATGGTGGCACAGACCATCAATTGCTTGTATGCAAGTTCAAACTGAAACAGAAGAAAATTAGAAAAAGTCCACAAGAGCCACAAGAGTACAACTTTGAATATATCCCACCTGAGTTTAGAGACCACCTCAAGAGTAGATTTGATGTGTTGAACACTAATGACCGAAGATCAGAAGGGTTGTAAAATGACGTCAAAGACATCATATGTGAAGAAAGCAAGAGGTCACAGAAAAGACAGGAAAGAAAGAAAAAATCAAATTGGATGTCAGAAGAGACTCTGAAACTTGCTGTTGAATATGGAGTAGCCAAGGCAAAGGAAGAAATGATGAAGTCAAAGAGCTGAACAGGTTTCTAAGGGTGGCTCAAAAAGACAAAGTAAAAAATTATAGTGATGCATGCAAAGAGCTGGAGATAGCAAACCAAAAGGGAAGACCATGTCCTTCATTTCTCAAGGTGAAGGAACTGAAGAAAAAATTCAAGCCTCAAATTGCTGCAGTCAACGTTTCTGCAGAGAAAATATTAAACAACACAAAAAGCACCAAAGGAAGATGGAAGAAGTCATTATACCAAAAAGAACTGGTTGACATTCAACCATTTCAAGAGGTAGTATATGATCAGGAATTGATAGTACTGATAGAAGAAGCTGAAACTGTACTGAAAGCATAGATGAAAAGCAAGACTCCAGGACTGATGGAATATCAACTGAGATATTTCAACTAAAGGATGAAGGACTGGGGGCACTCACTCATCTAGGCCAAGAAATTTGGAGGACAACTACTTGGCCAACCAACTGGAAGAGATCCATATTTATGCCTATTCTCAAGAAAGATAATCCAACTGAATGTAAAAATTGCAGAACAATGTCATTAATATCACACAGAAGTAAAATTTGGCTAAAGATCATTCAAAAGTGACTGTAGCAATATACTGACAGGGAACTGCCAGAGGACATGGAACCAGGAATATCATTGCTGATGTCAAGTGGATCTTAGCTGGAGAATACCACAAAGACGTTTCCTTGTGTTTCATTGACTATGCAAATGCATTCAGCTGTGTGGGTTGTAACAAATTATGGAGTACAAACAGAGGGAACATCTATTGAAAAGGTCCTGAGGCAGAAACATACTTAAGAAGCAACACGGAAAGTGTCATCAAAGAAACTGAGCAAAAGTATTAGGAATTGTGGTCAAAAAGGAAGAAGTAGCCAGAATGTTCAGCGCCACATATAGCCCCTTAAGTGCCATATGTGGAAGAAAGACGAGGCAGTCTGGAAATTCTATGATGCAGTTCTAGTCCATCCTACAGGGTCTCTGTAAGTTGGAATCAACTCGACAGCAACAGGTTTGGTTTGGTTTTTAGGGACCACTGGGAGAACTTTTAGAAGCCACTGAAAGATTTTGACCAAGAGAGTAACATGATCTGATTTATGTTTTAAAATGGATTGTCTTGCTTCTTGGTACAAAATAAACTGAAGAAGGACTAGAAGACAAGTTTCAATCTCTCACTGCCTCTCTCCTTGAAAATGAATGTCCACAGGTTGCAATGTATGCCCGGGTAAACCGCTCAAGACATAAGTGGGGAGCAGTCTCCGTTCCTTCTCCCTTGTCAGGGGAATTTCTGAATTTGAAGGACAGCCAAGCAAAGGAAAATGGACAGATGGACAATCAGGTACATCCTTTCCTCTTTAGGCATTCCAAACTTTTCCTGACCCCAACCTCATACCTGTTGTCTCATTTTCTATACACTCCAGGCTGCTGCACCTGAAGACACTCAGGCTGTGACCTACGCCCAACTGAGCAGTTTGACTCGTAGATGGGAGACAATCACACCTCTTTCCTCTCAGTCAAGTGAGGCCCCAACTCAGCCCAGCCCGTATGCTGTTGTGGCCCTCCATTAGCCCAAAAACAACCCAGACACCACAGTCCAGAAGGCTGTGAAGCTGCCCCAGTGGGCACTCAGCTAGTGAATCCTAGCTTGTGAACCTTTCATAAACTAACAGAAAATTTTGGAACTTTCAAGTCCTGAAATCTGAAAAAAGAGACAAATAATGCGACTGTATTTTTGGAAATAAAGCTATACCCTTCTAAATAACCAATGCTTGGCAAGAAAAGCTACTAATAAAGATCAGTTTGTTTTTACTTGAGTAATAGCCCAAGTCTTATGCCTCAAAATCTAAGAAATCGGGAGATTAAGTGCTAAAATGAATATATTAGAAAAAAAGAAGAAAGCCTGAAAATCAAGGACCTAGAGCTGAAATCAATGGAAGGGCATAACCACAGCAAGCTATTGTCTTAAGACTTAAGTAAAAGGGTAGTAAATTAATGCCATGAAAGTGGGAAACAGGGCAGAACAGTGGTAAGAGCACTTATTGATAAGGAAAACATAAAAGGGAGAAAACTCTAAAATCTAGAGTATTTACCCTTTAATACTCCTAAGAAAATCTGAAGTTCTAGCAACACTGACCAAGAACAGGAGAGAAAGCATGAATTGCTGATATTAGAAATGAAATGGGGGGCATCACTGCGTTCCTACAGACTCCAATAGATATTAAGTGGATATTATGAACAATTTTCTTCAGTTTAGATGAAACGGACAGATATTTCCAAAATACACTACACCAAAATGATCTAGAGAAGAAATAGAAAATGTGAATCATCTTTTATCAAGTAAGTATATCTGAAAATTAAGATCATTCCACAAAATAAACTTGCTGTTTTTAGGGGTTATTGAGTCTGTTTTGACTCACAGCAACACCATGCACAGAGAACAAAGTGCTCTTGATCCTGAGCCAGCCTGTACTTGAGCCCATTGTTGTGGCTACCATGTCAGTGTATCTTGTAGAGGGTCTTCCTCTTTTTCACTGACCTTCTACTTTTTCAAGCATGATGTCCTTCTTTAGGTGCTGATCCCCTCTGATAACATGTCTGAAATATATGAGAAAAAGTCTTGTCATCCTTCTAAGGAACATTGTCACTGTATTTCTTGCCAGGCAGATTTGTTGATTCTTTTTCATAGTCTGTGAAATATTCAATATTTTTCGCCAACACCATAATTCAAAGGCGTCAATTCCTTTTGGCCCTCCTTATTTATTGTCCAGCTTTTGCTTGTATATGAGGTGACTGAAAACACCATGGCTTGGGCCAGGTGCACCTTACTCTTCAAGGTGACTCCAATACTTTTTAACACTTTAAAGAAGTCTTTCACAGCAGATAAACTTTAGGCCCAGCAATTCTTCCTTGTTAAGTTCTTCTTAACACTTAAAGAAGAAAAACAGAAAGCACTATTGTTGCATGCCATGAGTGGATTCAGATCCATAGCAATTGTATGGGACAGAATAGAACTGCCCTATGGGGTTTTCAAGGCTGTAATCTTTACAGAGGAAACCCTAGTGGTATAGTAGTTAAGAGCTACAGCCACTAACCAGTTTGAATCCACCACATGCTCCTTGAAAAGCTTACAGGGCAGTTCTGTTCTGTCGCATATAGTTGCTGTGAGTCAGAATAGACTTGATGGCCATGGGTTTGGGTTTGATGTTTTATCTTTATGGAAGCAAATCATCAAGTCTTTTTCTCCCATGTAGTAGATGGTAGATTTGAATGGCTGGACCAGTGAGCAGCCAAACGCTGATGCTGCTGCACAACCAGAGCTCTTATTCTTAAGTAAAATATTTTAGAATTATCACTTTCCAATACATTTTAATAGGCCACTGTGAAAATCTGACAAGAATATTTCAAGAGATAAAGAAATCATAGTTTGGCATCTTACAAACATCAATAAAATTTAACTAAAAATATTAACAAAAAAATTCTGTCATGACAAACTTGTGTATACTCTGGGAATTCGAGATGTTTTACATAAAAAGTCAATCAAAATAATGAACCACATTAACATAATTAATACAAAAACATGATACTGCCAATTGATGTAGACAATAAATTTGAAAAAATTAAACACCAATCTATGACTAAATGTATATATCTAAATAAATAAATAAAAGAAGATCAAATTTATTACTTTTTAATTTTATGGTACTTGCTTTTAGTGTTAAGTTCAAGAACTCTCTCCCTGATTCAGATCTTGAATATCTTCTACTATTTTTTTCTGAAAGTTTTATGCTTTTATCATTGTACACAAATGTTGTTCATAGCAGCTTTATATATTTGCAAAAACCAGAAACACCTCAGATGTTCTTTGAAGGGTGTGTGGTTTAATAACTGTGATTTGTACATGCATGAATACTATTAATTAATAAAACATATGTAACAACTTGGATCAGTATTCAGGGAATTATGCTGAATGAAGAAGCCAGTTCCCAAGAGGGACATACTGCATGATTTTATTTATGTGAAAGTTTTCAAGTGACGAAATTCTAGAGAATGGAGAACAGATTATTATATTTTTAAGATTATATTCTTAAGTAAAATATTTTAGAATTATCACTTTCCAATACATTTTAATAGACCACTGTGAAAATTTGACAAGAATATTTCAAGGGATAAAGAAATCATAGTTTGGCATCTTGCAAACATCAATAAAATTTAACTAAAAATATTAACAAATGGAGAACAGATTATTATATTCTTAAGATTATATCCTTAAGTAAAATATTTTAGAATTATTATTAATAATTCAGAATATTGTTGATTTATTAAATATTAAATATTATTAATAATTTAGAATTATTATCAGTAATAATAATTCTAAAATAATTTTGCTAGGGCTTAGGAATGTGGATGAGGTAGGAAGGAGGTGGATGTGGGTATAAAAGAACAACACAAATGATCCTGGGCTGATGGAACTATTCTGTCTCTGATCCGTAAAAACGCATTGCTGTCAAGGTGATTATGACTCCTAGCATCCCTGTAGGACAGGGTAGAACTGCTCCATATGGTTTCCAAGGAGTGGCTGGTAGATTTTAAACCTTTTGGTTAGCAGCTAAACGCTTAACCACTACACCACCATTCGCTCAGTGGTAATGAACTCACAAGCCTGCACATGATAAAATATTATAAAACTAAATGCCCAGATACACACACTCTGCAAGTTGGGTTTAATCTAAGAAACTATTAACTGGACCCAATACCACCCTTCTGCAGCAGGAGGAATATAATGACACTTGTATATTCTGGCAACAAAGTCATCTCACTACGTCCAAATAGTCTTGAAAGAAGTACAGCCAGAATGCTCCTTAGAAGGAAGGATTGTGAGACTTTGTCTCACAGACTTAGAACACGTTATCAGGAGGGTTCCGTCCCCAGAGAAAAACATCATGCTTGGTAAAGTAGAAGGTCTGTGGAAAAGAGAAAACCTAAATAGTCTTCTAAAAGTATTTCCACAAGTACCCTTACTGAAATAAAGAGCCACAGAAAGACTAGAGGATTTATTACACTGTATACAGGGGTCTTTCTCAGTGAAACTTGACCTGTCTTGAACTCAGTGGGCTCTGAGTCTGCAATCTACAAAACTGGTGTTGTACTGTTGTTGTCAGGTGCCATTGAATTGGCAACCCCACACACATCGGAAAGAAACACTACCTGGTCCTGCATCATCTTCACAATCAGTGTTATGCTTGAGCCCACCGCAGCAACCACGGTGTCAATTCACTTCATTGAGGGTCTGCCTCTTTTTCAGTGACTTTCTGCTTTACCAAGTACAATATCCTTCTCTAGGGACTGATCTCTCCTGGTAACGTGTCCTAAGTATGTGAGAGGAAGTCTCACCATCCTTGCTTCTAAGGAACATTTGGGCTGTACTTCTTTCGATACAGATTTAGTTCTTCTTTTAGTAGTCCATGGTATTCTTTGCCAACACCATAACTCAAAGATGTCAGTTCTGACTCACTGTCCAACTTTCATGTGCATATGATATAGTTGTAAACACCATGGCCTGGGTCAGGCACATCGTAGTCTCCAAGGTGACGTCTTTGCTCTTCAGTGCTTTAAAGAGGTCTTTTGCAGCATATTTGCCCAACGTAATGGGTTGTTTGATTTTTTTGACTGCTGCTTCCATGGGCACTGATTGTGGATCCAAGTAAAACAAAATCCTTGCTTGGCAACTTCAGTCTTTTCCCATTTATCTTGATGTTGCTTTTTGGTTCGGTTGTATAGATTTTCATTTCTTTATGTTGAGGTATGATCTACACTGAATACTGTAGTGTTTAGCATTCATCAGTAAGTGCTACAAGTCTCCTTTAATTTCAGAAAGCAAAGTTGTGTCATCTGCATAATGCAGCTTGTTGTTAAGTCTTCCTTCAATCTTCATTCCCTGCTCTTCTTCATAAAGTTCAGCTACTCAAGGGATCATTTTTTGTATTAGTGTGACTTTTGCTCAAATCTTCTACTCTTGAAAGAAAATTACAATTCCCTTGTTAGCTCTTATCAATCTAACATTTAGGAACACTATGGGTGATTAAAAAACAAAAAGCCAACACCACTGAGTCAATTCCAATTCATAGAGACCCTACAGGACAGAAATCCAAGGAGCACCAGTGGGTTTCAGCTGCTGACTTTTCAGTTAGCAGTTGTAGCACTTAACCACTATGCCACCGGGTTGTCTGTGGACCATTATCATTATATATCCTTGCAGATCAGGGTCCAGTGTTTGCAATTCTGCTTGCCATTTCAGTAATAGGGCTGCCTCTAAGGACTCACTGCTGCTATTTAACTTCCATGTGTAGGAAAGCTGTGTTGCATAGTACAAAGAAGGTGAGATTTGTATTCCAATGCACCTTATTTCTTATTATAAACATTATTCAGACATTTATGGCAGTCAGTCCATAATGTGTCCTGCTGTAAATAACTTGTATCTGTCCACTGCAAATGACAAAACTTAGCTCACTAGAGGCAGTAATTTCCAAGACTTTATTCTTCTGAAAATACCTTATTTCCCTCCTCACTTATTTTTGGAAGTGCTTGTGCCAAGCAAATGTTTAGATTTCTCAGGTACTGAGCATCCACATAGTCAGAACAAAAGAAGCACAAGATGGTAAAGGTGACTTGGTTCCCTTATATCTTCCTCATATCTCAGAGGGTGCACTCTGACCCACAGATTAACACACGAAGTGGGATACCTGTGAGATCACAGAAGCCCTGTGACAACCATTATCTCTGCTTAGATAATAACAAATTACTGACTCTTTCCCCTTAATTTTCACTTCATAGCTGGGATGACTGTAAAATTCTTGATTGGCAATGATTCAGTTGAACATAGAAACAGGTCATTGCTTATGAAATACACGCTGCTGAGCGGGTTGTCACTCTTTTAGGTACTTTGTCTTCGTTTTATAGTCATTTTTAGGAGTGCTCCTTTGTTCTTGATATTCTGTACTACCACTATCACTATGATACACCAAGGATTCCACTTTTAAATGTATGCTACTTGGCTCCTTATTAACAGAAAACCAAAGATGTTATTGTCGAGTCAATCCCAACTCATAGTGACCCTATAGGACAGAGCAGAACTGCCCCACAGGGTTTCCAAGGAGTGCCTAATGGATTTGAACTTCTGATCTTTTGGTTAGCAGCTGTAGCTCTTAGCCACTACCCTACCAGGGTTTCCTGGCCCTTGCTAGGTGTCTTCAATCTGATAACATGACCCATTTCATTTCTGGAATGCCTCAGCTTTAACTAGGTTGACCGGTGCCAGTTCATTACTGTAGCTTTCTTTTCCCTTTTATATGTTAAAGTTTTATATTTTGTTTTCCATGTCTCTTAGTTTATTTTTTATATTTTTTATTTTCATGACTCTCTTTGCTGAGTTCTGGGAGATTTCATCATCGTCATTCTCCCTATTATCTCAAAAGTTACCCACGTGTATTTGGAAGTGGATCTTTTGCTGCTTTTAATTCAATCATTATCTTCGCTTTTTCATATTTCTACTTAGTTTTCAAAATATCCTAGTTTCACAATCCTCCTTCTTTAATTCTTTATAAGATTTGGAACACACTAATTTGAAGTCATTTTCCCATGCTGTTATTATCTCTAAGTTCTTGGGTACCATTTCCTACAATTACAGTGTCTGTAGAATACATAGGATACATTTTGTGCCACTGTTTATCTCTCTGTATAGGTTTGTCATTCTTTCACTGAAACATTCTTCCCCAGACATTTTTTGTCATAATTGTTCTTGGTTATAAACCCCTAATAGGCAGCCAAATTGCAATTGGTGTTGTCTCACAATATATGAGCCACAAAAAGGCAATGATGCCCTGATACATGTCACAACACAAGTGAATCTTGAAAACATTATGCCAGATGAAAGAACCAGAACACTAAAGACCATGTGGTGTATATTTCCATTTATATGAAATATCCAGACTGAAATTATATTAGTGATTTCCCGAGATGGGGTAGGAAGAAATGGAAAGTGATTAATAATAGGTATAGAGTTTCCCTTTAGGTAAGGGATATGTTATAGAATTAGCTAGGGGTGATGGTTATACAACATTGTGAATACACTAAAAAAAAAAAAAAAAAAAAAGACCAAATAGTGTACTTTAAAATGATGAATTATATATCAATTTAAAATATGAAAATAGAAACAAAACCAAAATCCAAGCCACACATCTCATGTAGGACAAGTACTGATATCTGTGTGTACTCAAGTGGATTCCTGCATACAGGGAAGAGAGCTAGATTATGGCCATGATCCAAGTCAGTGAGTAAAGACTCTCTAGTCCTCTTCCTCAACAGGCTGCTGGTTCACAGCTTCCACCTTCATACCAAGACTGCTGAAGCACCACTGGGCCATCACTACCTGGCTCTACGCAGACAGGACGTTGTGGCCTCTGGTACCACACTACCAAGACCCAGTCAGTATTCATCTCTGTTCACCTCTATGAGTTCCGTTGCCTCCCCCAGTGCTTTTATTCTGCTTGTTTGCTCTGACTGTGGCCATGTATTTTTCCAGAACTTCACCCAGCATTTTTATGTTTTTAGGGTAAACCTGGTTGATAGCACGTGACTTTAATCAGCCTCTTCTTGCAAACTGTGACCCCATAATCATCTAAGTGCCTCCCACATGTCTTTTTCTGTCCTCTGAAACCATTGCACACTGAGCCCTTTTTATGTTTCAGACACCCCTGGTTTCTCACAACAACCCAGAGAAGATAGGCCATTATTATCCTACTAACCAGAAGGAAAATGAGACTCAGAAAGAAGTCACCTGCTGAAGATCCACAATCACTTATGTTATAGCCACATCTTTGATTAAAATCTCTAAATTGCCTCCAATGAGTGTTCTTACGCAGATCCTTAAGAAAGAATCCACAGTATGGGCACAGCCCTCCGGCTTTGCCCAGAATTTTGTCCAGTGGGGCACTATGGTCATTATATTTTATTTGCCCTACTCAGGGCCATGTGAGGCAATGCTGTTTCCCCAACCTTTACTACCCTTCTCTGTCTTGGTGAGCTTTGGGAAAAAGAGAAGGGATGAGGTCTTGTTTAACACACTCAGGAACTGGTCCTTGGAGACTTCAAGGATTCAGATGGTTCGAAGGGAGGCTGAACCTGTGGGTGGGAAGAGAGTTTTGACTGAAGAACAGAAGTGACTCAGAAGGTTTGAAACAGGATGAAGAGAAATATGGTGCTACTTCTAGAAACAGGGAAGTCAGCAAAAGGAAGCGTTCAGAAGAAAGAAAACCCACTACACCAGGCTAGAAAAAAGAGTTCTGTGTTCCTCTGAAAGTCAGTCAACAACCCTATGTACATCTCTCTATACCCCTTCTCTGCCTTGGGTCATGCTCTTTGGTGGCCTCATTGGATCCTCCAGTCAACCAAGGCAGACAGTGGAATTCCTCACCCTCTACTACTTCACATCTAATCATCAAATCCAACACTTCATCATCCTGATGCTTCTGTATGTCGTCTGTCCGTCAGGAGACTCAACGTGTCTACGACATCACATTAGCCTCTTTCTTAGTTTCCCTGTTTCAGAAAGGCTAGTTCTCTTTCCAATGCTATTTATTCTTCTCATTATTCTGTTTTAGTCACCTGGTACTGCTCCAACAGAAAATACCATGAGTCAAAGTTTTCATGAAGAGAAACTTTTATTGTCACAGTCCAGTAAGCCACAAATCCATTCATAAGTTACAAATCCACTCAACAAGAGAAGTTATCACAGTTTGGTGGCTGAGTCCAAATTCAAGGACAGCATCTCGGCACAGGAACCTCAGGTCCAAAGAAAGTGCTCTACTCTCGGTCATGCGTTCTTGATGGTGTGAGGTTCCCAACTTCCTCTGCTCATTTCTCTCCCTGTTATCCCACAAGCTTTTAGCTTGAGTCCTGCCTCACCAACACAACTGTTGTCTGTTCTCCCTCATCAATATCATGGAGGCAGGATTCACAACACATGGAAGGAATCACACCATATTGGGACTTCTAGCTGAGTCAAATCAACACATACACTTTTGGGGGGACACAATTCAATCCATGACATCCCACCCGATGACATCACATTAGCCTCTTCCCTAGTTCTGCTTCAGAAAGGCTAGTTCTCTTTCTGTTGCTATTTATTCTTTCCGTTATCCCCACCCTTATGTGGCATGACTCTCTCTTGCTCAACATCACCTACAGGTTCCAAATTCCTCTGATGATCCAACTTCCTCCTTCTGACATTCAAGATTGTTGATGATCAGGCCTGAGTAAACTGTCCACCCCAATACTGTCCCCACTTCCCCACCCAGACTCATCACAGATAACCACCCCTGCCCTGGGACACACATACACAGACACACACACTTAGTCACACTAACACAGCAAGAGAGAGAAACAGTTAGGTAACACTTTAGTGTGCTTTTATGGGCTGCATCTTCAGCCAGTATGAACATAGTAAGCTCCTTTCCAAGCTCCAGATGGAGACTAAAACCAAGAAGCCTTCCTGCCACATTTCACTCAGCTGTAAATGTGTTTGTTCCATAATGTGTATGCAAGAATTACCTGAGAAATCTACATAATCTACCTAGAATACTAATCAACATATCATATAGGGGTCAGATTAAAGTAGGAATTTTATGATTAGTTATTACAAATAGAGTATTTCTAAAAACCACTCTACATATGTTGTTGTTGTTACTAGTTTATGTCACATTGATTTGGATTCACAGTGGTACATTGTGTGCAGAGTAGAACTTCTCCGTAGGTTTTCCAGTGTTGTGACCTTACAGAAGTAGATCTCCAGGTCTGTCTTCAAGGCATCCCTGGGTGGTTCCACCTGCTACCCTTTGGCCAATAGTTGACCATTCAACCATTTGAGCCACGTAGGGACTCCCATTCTCTACACAGTGGTGGTTATTCTAAAACAGAAATTTCTTCATGTTTTCTGTTACTTAAAATCTGCCTACTTTCATAAATATAATATCCAGACTATTTGGATGATGTTCAAGACCCTGTGTGACCAGGTCCCAGTCTTCCCTGGATTGCTCTCTGTTCTTACAACGGTTCAAACTCTTTCTGGTTTAGAGTGTCCTCCCCTCACTACTCTTTGTGCTGACCCCTGAAAATGCTGTGGTCTCTCCCTCATTCAGGGGGTCTCCCTCATTCCTACGGCCCACTTGCATAATGTCACTTGTTATTGTCCATTGTCTATATACATTTTAGTGTCTTCTGTTAATCTGAGTTTTGTGAGTCCAGGACAGAATCCATCTGCTGCACCCTTCACGTTTTTTTGATTGCCAGTCTGACAGAGGATTGAAAATTTGCATTCACAGAGATTCAAAAAAGGCAAGAGAGTTTTTCCAGGTCTTCCAACCTCTATAAAAGGGAGATTGAGAACTGGAACTGAAACTGGGCTGACACCTAAACCTTCCCTTCCCCAGTTTTGTGTTCCAGTATGATACACAGGTAATCTGGGTCTGGCATGAGGTGGAGACAGGCTGGGCTGTTGAGACCCAGATATGGTTCGAAAGTGTTCAGGAGCTTTCTATCACCTCAACTCCAACAAGTAGGAGTACAGAGTCAGGCCTCTAGGAGGGAGTCTTTCTGTTCCTGTGAGGCCACTGATGATGATAGCCTGTGACTCAGAACACAGAGCTTGGGACTTGTCACACCTAGTGCATCTCTTTTACTGGGCTCTATGGCCATTAGTATCTTAGTCTGGAAGCTCAGCTGATACCTTCTACCAGTGCTATCAGTGATGGGATAATATCCATACACCTACAAGGAAGGTCAGTTAATATGACTATTGTTCAAATTTACACACCAATCACTAAGGCCAAAGATGAAGAAATCGATGATTTTTACCAGCTTCTGCGATCTGAAACCGACTGAACATGCAATCAGGATGCATTGATAATTACTGGTAACTGGAATGCAAAAGTTGGAAACAAATAAGAAGGATTGGTAATTGAGAAATATGGCCTTGGTGATAGAAATTATGCTGGAGATCACATGATAGAATTTTGCAAGACTAATGACTTCTTCATTGCAAATACCGTTTTTAACCAACACAAATAGTGACTGTACACATGGACCTCACCAGATCAAATACACAGACACCAAATCAACTATATCTGTGGAAAAAGACTTTGGAAAAACTCAATATCAGCAGTCAGAAAAAGACCAGGTACTGACCACGGCACATATCATCAGTTAATCATATGTCTCATTAATCTGAAAAAGAAAACCCATTCCATTATAACCAAAGATACAGAGGTTAGAATTTGCAACACAAATTTTGGGAGAACACAATTTAATCTATATTAATGGGTTTGGGAAACAGTCAGACTCATGATCTCATGATTCCAGGTTAGGAAGGTACACAACTGCCGTGTTTTCTGGGGTCCAGAATAAGTCTACTTGGTTCCATTATTTCAGAGAATCCCACTACCTCCTATGGTTTCTAGGGGCAGTAAGCCCCACAGGTACAGGAAACAATAGAAAATAAAGGTGCATGCTCACACACATGCACACACACATTCATACACATGCACAATGAGTCAGGATCAGAGACATAAAAAGGAGATGTAGAGAGGACAAGAAGTCACGTGGATTTCACTCCTCAAATGGGGACAGATAATCTTTTGTTCATGTCCTAAGGGTACTGTGATCGAAGCTTGTGCTCTAAAACTAAGGTCTCTTTTTCTTCAAGATCTGCAAAGGAAATCTCTCTCTGCAGCCAGGCACTGTGGTGAGAAAGAATGCGGCGTTGTGCTTCTGTTCAAAGAGTCTATTTGACAGGTACCAGAGGCAACCCTCGTGGCATGGCGGTTAAGTTCTACAGCTGCTAACCAAGAGGTCAGCAGTTCAAATCCACGAGGCACTCCTTGGAAACTCTATGGGGCAGTTTTACTCTGTCCTATAGGGTCACCATGAGTCAGAGTTGTCTCAACAGAACTGGCTTACTGGTTATTTGTCTGGAGAGAAGAAGGCCCACAAATCCTGGCCCCTTGGAGTGCCACAATGGTACATTCCAGGGTGACTTCTTCTGGGTCCTGTGACCTCAGTGCATGGTGGGACCTATAGATACTGTGAATTTTTTAATTGTTCTCCCTGTACATAGTCAGAACAAAGTGACCAACTGCACCATTGGGTCACAGGTAGTCTTTTTTCGGTCCACTGAAGAGTGCTAGATACTGGAAAAGTCATATCAGTCAACTCAGGGCTTAATGCATACCAGGCACCTTTGTCAAATTGGAGGTCAGGGCTTCTGCCCCCTGCACTGAAGGAGAAGCAGAGCTTCTGGCTTCTTGCAATGGGTAGGGCAAGATACTCACCAGCACCGATATCTCTTCACATCCTACTGACAACAGGCCTTATTGCCTTCTCCCGTTTACTCCTGGTGGATTTGAGAGCCAGGAGGTGGTGTGACTTGACCTGGATTATGGAGCTTAATTTAATCAAGACAGGTGTGAATTTCCCGGCTTCTCTCCATCACTGACGTCTTCTTGCTCACAGGTTGTGAGTTGTGAGGTGGGAGGGGTAAACCCAAGGATCTCGAGGAGTTCAGGGTGAGGGGAGAACGGAGCCAGAGGAAGCAGGAGCCAGAGCATCAGGACAAAGGGAAGGTCATATGCAGTGCTCATGAAGTTGAGGTCAGCCTTAACAGGGACAGAAAAAATTATTCCAGCCTTCACCAGCCCTTTCTGATTCCTAGAGGCCTCTCGTGACATCAGTCTCTCTTCCACAGAAACAGGCTCCTGGAACTCTGATCAGGAGAAGTGCAAGGTGGGGACAGGGTCTGGACAAGAACGCGGGGAATGAGCTCCTATTTCAAGGGGCCCTGCTTCGGGGTGGCTTTGTCCACCTTTAAGTGATTTCACTTCCATGCTTTCACCCTCCACCTCCCAGAATTGCATGGTTGAGAATTGCATGGGCATGGACCTGACCGGTGTGATCTTACTGACCCTGGTGGTGGTTCTGGCAGAAAGCAGGCACAGCCAGTGCAGATCACAATAAGGATCCGAGGGGTGGAGTGAAGCTGGCTCCCACCTAAGGGATGATCCTCCTGCCCAGAGTAAAGATGGCACCCTCCAGAGACATTTGACTTCAGAACCTCTAGAAGGACATCCCCAAAGACTCTGAGGCTCATAGCTGGAGCCCCAGAGATCAGAGCCCCCATGGTCTACATACTGTGATGAGTGGCCAGTGAAATGGATTGTCCAAGGGTAGTGCTGGAGCCCAGGGCCCCATTCGCAGAAGTAACTGGGGACCAGTAATAACATGTTCCATCCTGTTTTTTATTTGTCAGTCTCCTGTCTCCATATGTTCCCTCAAATTCGGATATTAATAAACAACTAATAAACACAGTCTTTTACCCCATTCCTTCCTGAATCTCTCTTCTCTCCTGGTTTCTAAACAACAGAACCCATTTCTCTCTAGAGTTTATCTTCATCCTCCTCCTTTCATGGTTTTTAGACACTTATTGTGGGTTTTTTAAATCAAATTATTTCTAATTAAAAGGTTTTCTGTGACAAAATATAGTAAAACTGAATTTACTTTTAACAGTTGCACAGCTTTTTAATATTATTATTTAGTATTATAATATATACTGAAAATACAAAAATACTGTTACTCAGTGATAGTGACTATTCAGGTTTACTTTCTATATTTAATAGATTTCCACAGTCACAATCAAGAGTTGTAGTATCCACTTCTACTTCAAAAGTTTGTATTTTAATCTTTCAGTCATAGATAACACATCTGTGAATGCTTTTTTTCAGAGGGGCTGGAATTTTCAGACCTTATATATAAATATTACTTGACTCGAGGGCACTTGGCTTGGCTCTGTGACTCTCACATATGACTTGACATATAATTATTGTCAGACATAGACTTCCCTCTCAATACACTACATCTGGTTTTAAACAGAATCGTACTTAATTATCAAAGCCGAAGACACCACATGAACACAAGGGGGTCACCACTTGAAGATTGTCTCAGCCTACTGCTACGCGTCTGACACATCAACCAATTCCAGCAGAATGCCTAAGGAACTCATGAATTAACCTTCCAAGCACTGGAGCAGCGCTTCTACACCTGACAACTGAAAGAAAAACGACAGTAGAACATCTTCATTTAAAAATTATGTGATAGAAACTCTTGTGAATTTTTCTCCCTGTTTCGGTAACAAGATCATTAATATTTTACAGTTGTGGCACACTGCAAAGTTTCAAGAACAAAAGAAGCAAGGGCTTTCAGTAATACACTTGAAATAACAAAAAAAAGTATACAGGCACGAGGTTCCTTAATTTCAAGCTACTTGCTCCTCTTTCATTAGGACGACTTCTAATCAGCCATCTTCCAAACAGCAGTACCATAAATATGGCTTTTACCTACCGCGTGAACAAACAAAACCATTGCTGGTGAGTCGGTTTCAACTCACAGTGACCCTAGAGGATAAAGGAGAACTGCCCCATACGGTTTCCAAGGAGCACCAGGTGGGTTCAAACTGCTGACCTTTCAGTTACCAGCTGTAACTCCTAACCACCAGACCACTAGGGTTTTCATCTACTACCTAGGTCTTAGGACAAACATGCTTATACTTTGAATAGTCACACGGATACTATGAAGGTAGCAATCATGCATCACTACTTGGCGAAATTTCTTGCATTCCTTCGTGATTTCTTTAATTTTTATTCTGGATAAATTACATTCTAAAGAGTCTGAATCTTTCAAGTACATTCTGATAAAAGTACATCCAGACCAGCCCGGGAAAAGCTGGAGCGTCCCATCAGCAGGTCAGTAATGTGATTAGCGGCCATCATTCCCTCCCCTTAAGGCGCGATGCAAACAAAATTGGTGCAAGTCTGTGAGAGAGTCAAAATTGTCTAGTCCTCTTATTTCGTAGAACTATGGAGGTTCTACGAAAGCAAACTTTCTTTCAAAAGGAAACTAGCAGTGGCTTCTGCGGAGATGACCTCTAGCAGCCCACCACCTCGGCCACGTCGCAGCCGGCGGCCAGCGGGCGGGCAGCACAGAAAGACGGCCACGTCCAAGTGCCGAGCGCCTGCGCACACGGAGGGCGTCAGACAGGCACCTGGCCGCGGAGCGCCAAGCCGTCCGCGCGCAGGCCGGGGGCTCGCGCAGGCGCGGAAAGGGCCGCAGGTGGCTGCAGGAGCGAGGGCGCAGCCCGGCTCCCGTCCCGGCTCTCGCTGCAGCCTGTACCGCAGCAGCAGAACGCCCGCCTCCTCGAAGGCCTCGTGGGTTATTAACTGTGTTTTTATGAAGACTTCCCATTGTGTGTTGTTACAGCACAGAATTCAATTTTTTTTTAATATTGACTTTGTATCATGCGAACTTCCTGTACTCACTAATTAAAACAGCTTCAGATTCGTTTTACTTTCTGTGTAGGTCATATGTAATCTGAGAATAAATTTATTTATTCTCTAGCAATGTTTATGCATTTTGTTTCTTTGTCTAATTATATTGCATTATCTAGCACCTCCAGTTCAATCACTGGACTGTTAAGTCATTGTCCCTTAGTAAATATTTGACTCAGTATAGAATTCTATATTTTTTATAAAAAAAAGCATTCCCATGCAGTGAATTCCAATTTATAGCGACGCTACAGAACAGCCCAGAACTTCCCCACAACGTTTTCAAACAGCACTCGATAGATTCAAACTGCTAATCTTTTGGTTGGCAGCCTTAGCTCTTAACCACTACACAATCAGAGTTTCCGTAGAATCCTATACTCACAATTAATTCTTTGACAGTATTTTTCCAATAATGCATGGGACCTATATTTGCTTTGGGGAGTCTCATCTCAACAAATTCGTGGTTCTTTTGATGGTAAATGACATTTTAACCACAATGTAATTTTAGGATTATTTTTAAAATTTGAACTTCCTTACTTGATCACGAAGCATGAACACTCAAGTTTGGTCTAGAAATTTACGTACCCTTGCTCATGATTTGTCTGCCTTCATCCTGTGTCGGCGAAATCAGTTCTGTCTTGGTCCGTTGCCAGACATTATTCTTACTCTTTCAGTTCTGATCTCACAGGAGATAACGCTAGCCCTTTTCATCCCATAGTCAGTGTATCTTCATCTCCTATTTAAGCTCATTGCTAGGTGGGATCCTGGTCAGTGAGCAGAAGTTTTAATGCCTGTCAACGAACATGAGAAAGGAGAGTGCCAGACTCTTCTACCTCACCTGGGAGCCCTGACCTCTCTCAGCCCTGAGAGCTCAGATATTCTTCCTCTGTGTCCATACAGAGAGGGAACCTCTGCCCTAATGAACCCTTACAAGTTTCAGGCACGGATAACTTAACCACCTTTGGCCTCAGTTCTTTGTTATGGTTTCCTCTACATTGTGGGAATTTTCATTTTTATTTTTATGCATGTCGATGATATTTTTCCCATTTCAGAACTGTTACATAGAGGTTTTCTTGATGTTCAAAAAACAGAGTTCTCATGTGGCACATGCATCTTCCACTTTGACTCTGGAGGCCAACACCATGATCCTTGCTGGTCCCAATTCATGTCATAAACTGGTCTGGGAATTAACAAGAATTGAACTCTCCAGGCATCATGGACTCCCACCACCTCTCTGAGGAGGGGGATTCTTTACTGCACACACCAAGAGGAAAAAGAGTCTCAGAGGAGGGACACTGTTGCTTAAGAGCCTACAGAAAGGGGATGACAGATTGAAAATTAAATAAAAAGCAAAATGTACTTCCAAATCAGAGCTCAAATGCAATTCATTGTTCCATGATACTCAACGATAGAACCACAGCATGAGAAGAAAATTCCACGCAAGGACACAAGAAGCACAGTGAGGTGGCAAAGGCTCACAGATTTGTTCCCAGGAATCTGGGTAAAGCTGCTGTGAATAAGAAAGAAGGGAGGTCTGTGAGGGGGTCTTTTTAATAGGATGGGAGGAAGAATCGTGGTTTCTTTCTGTATTTCTCTTTGTATTCGCAACCACAGTGTAAACAGACTTTAACCATATAGTGAAGTGTTGGTCTCTGTCTCTGCAAATCTAAACTTTTCGGAGCAGAACATGAATGTGTCTTCTGATCGCATCTCCAGAGACTGGCATGATGACAGGCAAAGATAACGGACCAATAATGACGTGCTGACAAACAAGCTGAGGGAGTGGAGGAGATGCCTATGGAAGTCTCTGATAAGGGAAGTGACGTCTCCTCGGTCACACTCAGCCTGGGAGGGCTGATTCAGGTTTGGCACCAGGGTTTATTGACTTTTTGAGGTGGGTGATGATCAGACAGCACCAAGGTCAGGAGAAACTTCATTTCTGGTAGAAATATTTCCGAACAGCCTAGCACCCCCTCAATCCGAGCCCTGGGGAAGAGACAGCCAGGCTACCGGGAGGGGCTGTTCCCCTTTCTGTGGGGTGGCTGACATAACAACCCCATGACGAGTAGGACACACTTGCTCCAAGGCTCCACACCCTAAAATGTGTTTGCCTGTCTGTCTTGCCGACAGCCGTGGTCTCTCTCATCTGTACAGATAAATACAGTGGAGGGAGATACCATGACCACCATCCTTACTTCCCTGCTCTGCCTTGGTAAGAGTTGAAGAGGAAGAGGGGAATTCTGGTCTGGGAAGGAATCCTGGCTCAGAGCCAGATCTGATCCGACCCAGAGCATTGGGAAGTAGAAGGGCATGAGAGGATCTGCGCAGGCGTCTGGAACAAATCTCTCACTGGGATCTCTCTTCCAGGGCTGAGTCTGAGCCAGAGGACCCCAATACTGTCATGTGAGTCTTTCCCAGGTTTCCTGGGACCTTGTTCTGGGTGAATGACAACAAGCTTCAAAGGGACCTTGTGGGTGAGAGGAGAGGGAACTGAGGTACGTGAAGAATCTCATTAAAATCCACCCTCTGATATCTTTCCAGGGACTCTTCCAAAACCCATCATCTGGGCTGAACCAGGCCCACTGATCACCTGGGGGAAGCCAATGACCATCTGGTGTCAGGGGAAGCTAAAGGCTGTGGAGTTCCATCTGGTGAAAGAAGGAAGTTCAACGCCCTGGGTCACACAGAATCTCCCGAAGCTTGGAAAAAACACCAGCTTCTTCATCCCAGTCGTGACAAACATTTATGCAGGAAAATATCACTGTTTCTATAGCAATCACACTGTTCACTCTGCACTCAGTAACCTCTTAGAGGTGATGGTGACAGGTGAGAAGACACTCGAAGTCCCAGCCTCAGACTCTGCTCCTTGGGGAGGCAGGGGCTGCTGTCGTAGCCTAACCCTGTGTGATGAAGAAGGAGGTATGAGACCCTGTTTAACACCTCTACCTCCGTCTCTCCTAGGCATCTACAGAAAACCCATCCTGTCAGCTCTACCAAGCCCTGAGGTGACCTCAAGTGGGAATGTGATCCTGCAGTGTGGTGCATGGCAGGGGTTTGAAGGGTTCGTTTTCTACAACGAAGGAGAACGCAGACACTCCTGGACCCTGGGCTTGCAGTCACACGCCAAAGGGTATTCCCAGGCCTTGTTCCCTGTGGAGCCTGTGAACACCAGCCATCACTGGACATTCAGATGTTATGGCTATTTCAAGACCAACCCCCATCTGTGGTCTCAACCCAGTGATACCTTGGAGCTCCTGGTCCCAGGTGAGGAAGTCTAATCCTGCCAAAAAAACACTTTGAGGTCTCAGGCATATTGTGGCAAGCCTTACTGCTGGGGAGCTCCAGGAGGGAGGGTGCAGTGAGGGGACCGTTGAGATCTGGAGCCAGAAACTCAGAGGGTGGCCAGCAGTAAGTCCTTGAGCCCCAAAACAGGGAAGGGAGGTATTTGAGAGGAACCAGTCCCTTGACACTCACTGCTTGTCTTTCGCTCCCTAGACCGTATTGGAAGCTCTCCCTCCTGACCCGGCAGGGCCACATAGTGGCCACAGGAGAGAGCCTAACCCTCCTTACAGCTCTGATGTCAGATACAGCAGATTTGTTCTCTCCAAGGAGAGGTCACATGAGCTTCTCTGACGCCTTGGCCGGCAAGCCGTAGGCTGAGTTCTTTCAGGCTGACTTCCTACCTGGGCCTGTGTGAGCCATGGTCATGAGGGCCAGTACAGGTGCTAGACGGTTACAACCTCTTCCAAAAGTAATTGGCCCCCAAAGACCCCCTGGACATCCTGGTCCCAAGTGTCGTGCCTCTGAATAGACCCTGCCCAGGCAGCCCTAGATGTCCTGGTCAGAAGGTAGGATGGGGATGAGTGTGGAGTTACCATCCAGGTAGAAAAAGAAAGAGACAGGGAAGGGAGGTGGAAAGGGAGGAAGTCCGAGATCACGGTGACAAACTATGATTGACGGGTCCTCAGGGTCAGAACTTTTGAATTCCCAGCACAGAGCTAAGGCAGAGGCAGAGGCAGTTCCTCACCCTTTCTTCTTCTCTCTAGGTCAGCTTCCTTTCAAACCCTCCCCCTCAGCACAGCCAAGCCCCACAGGAAAGAGTATGACCCTGAAGTGTAAGTCATAAAGCCCAGTGGGCACTTTGCTTCTATCCAAGGAAGGGGAAGCTGATTCCCTGCTGGGTCTCAGATCCCAGCTGAAAGGTGGGCTGAACCAGGCCACCTTCACAATAAGCCCTGTGAACCCAGGGCATAGGGGGAATGACAGATGCTATGGTTCACACAGTACCTATCCCTACCTATTGTTACAACCCAGTGATCCTCTGGAGTTTGTAGTCTCAGGTAAGCAACCTAGCTTCTGTCCTCTTTGTCTTCTGATGGTCAGTGAAAGGTGTTGCTATCAGGGAAGGCCTGGGAAAAGTTGGAAATAAGGGGAACACAGAGTGAAGTTTCACAAGAGGAGAATCCAGCCTTTGAGAGGGTCAACATAAACCAGGACCTCCCATACATTAGCATACTTCCCCTGAAATCTCAAACAGGGCTAAAGGAAGAGAGCAGGTTGACATAAGATGTGGGTGAACCTACTAGGAGTCTGGCTTAGAGAAGGTGGAGGCACCCATACTCACTGTCGCCTCCTCCCTGGTGTCTCCGTCTGTAAACCAGAGACTCGGGGTGTCCCAGCCCCTCACCACCAAGTCCTGACTCAATGGGTGGTGAGTAACAGTCATTTCTGGGTCACGATAGCTCCTAAACTCACACCAATACTTTTCACAATACTCAGGGGAGGGGTCTGAATCCCAGGGGAGCAGGTAAAGGCCAGGTGGCCTAGAAGGACTGTGAGATTGGAGCAGTGGTTATCTCTGTGATGGTCAGAAGAGAGTGAGAGTCAGTGCTCTGAACCTGAAGTAAGCCACCAAGACTGATGGTGTAGAGAAGAGCAGTGGTCTGTCTCTTGCCCACCCAGTGAAGATATACCGGGAACCATCACTACTTCTCCAGTGATCCAGGTAATCCAAGATTACACAAGAGATGCTTATTCTAGGCATCTGGGTTATGGGTGTGATCCTCTGGGAGGCAGGAACTGAGACTGTTTTCTCTCCGCCTCATCTGGAAAGTGGAAATTCTAGAAAAATTTTTTCCACTTCTGGCCATGGACTTCCATGTCTGAATTATAAAGAAAAGCCTGTCGTTGGTCATCGAAGTCACTCTAATTTATAACATTCTGGACATCAGACCCAGAAACAAGGTATAAATTCAAGAAAATAGACACCGCAAGGATGCCATCTCACCAAAGTGGAGTCAGGGTCATTATGAAACAGAAAAAATGCTGACAAGAGTAGGGAAATAAAGAAGAGAACCAAGAGGGAATGCTGGGATGAGATTCTTTATCTTCTTATCCTGTCAGCTCTCCTCATTTTCAGAGCCTCCTGTTAATGTCATCCTACCAGTGACAATGCCAGACTCCCAAACCAAGCCAAACCCACTGCTATCTAGTCAATTCTGACTCATAGTGACCCTATAAGTCAGAGTATAACTGCCCCATAGAATTTCCAAGGAGTGTCTGGCAGGTTTGAACTGGCAACCTTTTGGTTAGAAGCTGAAGCATTTAACTACTATGCCACCAGGGTTCCCCAAGGTGGAAAGTAACCTAATACATTCAACTAGGGGGTGGGAAGTACACAGGGCCTCTTTAAGGGGATGAAAATCAAAACCTGCATTCCAGGATGCTGTGTTGGATGTGCCCTGTCATGTCCCTCAGTGAACTCTTTGTTTCACTGTCCCCAGGTCAACCACTTCCAGATTTCATGGTAGTGATTCTCGTGCACATGGGCTTGTCTTGCTTGATCGTGGTGGCCCTATGGGTGTTAGTATTTTGGACGTGGCACAGCCAGAAAGGACACTAACAGGTAACTGAGGATGGAGCTGCATACACCCTGCTGGACTGGTTGAACCTCAGAAAAACCACAGGTATTAAAGTTTTGATGCTGAAGAAGGTTTTGAAGAGGTGGACCTTTAGATGTGTGAACTGTGCGCTGAGAAACTAAAGACAAGAGAACAATATTGTCAGTGCAGGAGGCAATGGCTGGAAGTTGGGAATGGTCTTCGGAGGAAGCTCCTCTCCCATTAGGCTGCTTCGCTTCTCTATCACTTGGCTGTCTTTTTGAATCTTCTCACACACCTGTCACATGATGCTACAGTCAACACGAAGATTTTGTGCACAGCCTCCAATTTATTTCATGCTCTGTTCCAACAGTGGGCATCACAAATGTCTTCTCCATAGTTTCAACAGTCCGTGATATGAGTTTCCAAGACTCTGTGTCTTCAGCTACAAATATTGGAACTCAGGTAATGCGGCTGAATAACAATCAATGGACTAAAATTTACATCCAACCTGAACCGTGCAAGTCCAGAGCGGTACCCGAACACCCGGAGGATTCTGCATGTTCTCTGTCATCACCAGGTGCTGCATGGTACAGCTCCTCCCACAGCATCAACACCTGGAATTAACACTGTTTTGTGCAGTGTAATGCAAGTGACAGCCAATGTGTGAGCCTCTAAATTTTCCTGTGTAAGCAGTGGTGATGTTTCGTCCTTAAAGTCTGTGCTGCTAATCAAATAAAACTGTTAATTCTAAAACAATAGACACTGACATGTTCTTGTTGCTGTTTTGTTTGTTTACATTTTAATGGGAATTGTTGGAGAAACGATGGAGCAAATAGAAATTTAAGCATTGCAGATATAAGTTATAATTTGCATCAGTCAACTTAGGGAGTGATTCGAAAATTTCTATTTAAGGTGAAGTGAACTATAGCTACAACTGAGGTGTCCCATGCCACACCTGGAGACAGGGCTTCAGGATATATGCACAAAGAATGTGAGAAGAACTTTGTTCTCATCAGCCAAAACTGGTAAATGACAAAAATCTACCAACCCAAAATAGAGTTAATATTTTGTGCTACACTTACGTGTTGAAATATTATACATTGGTGAAAATGCATAAACTATACTAGAATGGCAAACTTATCTGTCCTCTCGAAGTCTAGAGACATTCAATTTTTAAAAACCAGCGTGTCTGGGATATGGAAATTACCCAGTGTAAACAGACACGTGTCTATTTAAAAAATTAATAAAAAATATAGAGTTCATTATTCTCCCACTCCCAAAATAATAATTTGAAAACTTGTCTTTCTCTAAAACCAAGAAAAAACTCCAGAGAAAAGCCCTCCATATATTGTCATTTAGGAATCAGACTGCAACTTCTAGTTGAACATCTGGTCCACCTAACCTATACCTTGGCATGTAACTAAAGAAAGCTAATTTTAGAAAATTTGCTCTAAGTCCAACGACCTTTGACTGGAGGGGGTGAAAAACTGGAAACGAAGTTCTTAGGAGTTAGTGAGAACTTAATATTAAATTTTTTCTCATGCCTATAACTGGGATCAAGATGATCAGTCTGGATTTTAGAGTTGAGTCCATTGTCCTCAGGATCTACTACAGCTAAGCAACAGGTACGGGTCAGGCAAGGGCTTTATTCTATGCGAAGACGTATCTCTTCTCATTTCACTCACTCAGTAGAGCTGAGAAAGGAAGTAAGGAAGTGATGGACAGAGTAGAATACCCAGAGTCTAGCACATGTGCAGAATGGCACAACCAAGTGGAGAGTTGATCTTAAGTACACATGCTGGCATTTGAGGTCTGCTCATGTAGCTATAAACTCCCCAGATGATCAACTTTAACTAAATCTAATAGAAATATAAGCTCCCATCTCAGAGAAGTGACTAAGGGTTGAGACTCTTCTTTCTCGATGTTACATGATACATAACTGAAAATGAAATGTGGGCCAGGTAAATCCCAGTATACATTCTGTCCCATGCCTCCAAATTAGAATAGAAATTAACCATTCATTCCAGCTACACGGTGCTTTGAGGACATTGCAACAGCTTGGCTCCAGTGTGGAACACTTCCAGGAATCAACTGGACTTAAGCATCCATGTGATATATTTATTTCTTTTATTGTGTTAGGGTCCACTTGTTGCAAGACCTTTGCCCATGATAGTTTGTAGTGCTTTTCCTCTCCTTCCCCACAACATCTTTTTGTTTAGGTAATACCGATTCATTTCTGATATCTCATCTAAAATTCTCCACAAACTGCCTTCAATCCCAAATCCATAAAATAGCTTATGTCTGTCTTTGTCTTATGTTATCCTTCTGCTTTAAATCTTCATTCACGAAATTAATTTAGTTCCTGTTTGAGATGTATTTATGTGATCATTTTATTAACTTAGTTTTTTCCTACCTCACTGCACCTTCTTTGAAGGGGTGAAATATAACTGCTTTTTTCATTTTTTTTAACCTCTTTATTGCCTGTGACCACCCCTGGAACATAATGACGATCCTTAAATTCTTTTTTTATAATGAATGGTAAGATTTAAGGAAACCCTGGTGGCATAGTGATTTAAGTGCTCCATCTGCTAACCAAAATGATGACAGTTCAAACCAGCCAGGTGCTCCTTGGAAACTCTATGGGGCAGTTCTACACTGACCTCTAGGGTCACTATGAACTGGACCCAACTCGACAGCAGTGGGCGGGTATGTAAGATTTACTCAATGATGCTTACATGAATATATGAGCAAAGTCCAAAGAAGATTTTTAGATTGATTTAGATGGGGAATGTTGAGCAATTACAGAAGTGATCATATCCTTGAATGCAATTCTCATGACCTTTTTCAATTCCCAGGTTATTCTGAAAGCAGGACCTAACACAAGATCAGAAACACAGGTGGTTTAGCTGGAAAGCAAGAATGAGGAATGGTATAGAAAGAAAGTGAAGGAAGAAAATTCCTGTAATAAGGATGTATTACTGAGATCTCTGCTGTAGATCATGTTGACAAGACTCACTACTAACTCTAATAGTGCACAGAATACTGTTCAGAACATTCCTTCCAAAGGACAAGACACTTAAGCAAATACGAGATGTGACAACTAAGTTTGTGAACACATCCTAGAAAGAGTGCTACATACCTCATTGCTGAATATCACTACAGCCACCTTTGAAGAACTCCCCTTGGGAAGCTATGCACTGATGCCAGCACATAGTCCACCCTTCGAAGCAATCTTGGAACTCTTTTTCTGAAATGCCTATCAGAGCTACTGTCATATTACCCTTAATGTCCTAAATGTCATCAGAATGTCTTCTTTTCAATATTTCCTTTATCTCTGGATAAAGAAAAAAGTCACTGGGGGCTGGATCAGCTGAGCAGGCAGGGTGTTCCAATACAGTTATTTGTTTACTGGCCAGAAACTCCCTCACAGATAACTATACAATTAAGTTTGCCTACTTGCCACTATGCCACTGTGCACAATGGCCATTACAGAAAGAGTTCCAAAATTTCTTTCAAAGGTGGACTAGGTACTAGAATTGGTGCATAACTTCCCAAGGGTAGTACTTGGACAGTGACCATAGCGGTCTTCAACAATGAAGTAGGTAGCACTTAGAACAATTAAGTTCACGGACTTAACTACCAGAACTCATAGTCATTGGTTCCTATCCCCTGTTGGTTGAAGTTTTCCCAGGATTGTTAGATTCTTCACAGTTTCAGGCATCGTTTATTTCAGATAAGACCCTCACACAGAAATGTGGAGAGACACAGGGCATCCTTGAGGTGCGTGATTCCGAGACCTGCAAAACTGCTGACCAGATCTAATGTGAAATTAGCATTGACCCAAAGGGATGTCAAACAGGGTGGCAAATACATATGCTAAAAAACTTAAATTCAATGAATTTCATAGAGTTTCTGGTAATTTTTTTCTTAGCCCATCTGCAAAACTTGGCTTCTCTGTTCAGACTGTCTTAGTCATCTAGTGCTGCTCTAACAGAAACATCACAAGTGGATGGCTTTAACATAACTGCCACTAATCCCACCTCATTAAATGTCATCGAGCTAGGATTTACAACATACAGGAAAACCACATCAGATGACAACATGGTGAACAATCACATAATACTGGGAATCATGGCCTAGTCAAGTTGACACGTATTTGAGGGGGACATCATGACAACAATCGTAAGACTAAATTATTCTACATATTCTTTAAGTTCTGCTTCCTCTTCACCCTCCCATCCAATGTTTCAGTTCTCTGAAGCAGAACAGAACTGAAAACTGAGTGGTCAAGGCCAAGAATAAACCACAATTCCAGATGATTTCAGCCCACTGGAATTGATGCTTATCAAGAGTTAAGCAATTGCAGCACTTAGCACAAGCAGCTGTCAAAGAAACAGATTGTGTCTTAGCCATTTGAAGATCACTGACGGAGTGAAACAGGAAATGAGCACTGTTTGCTCCCCTCGACCTTTCTGTGCATGGTCTGGGATAGCAGAGAGCTTGGATAAGAGCACCTTGGAGCAGAGGGGGCCAGTATTGATACAGAATGTTGTGGAAGGCCAAGGAATGAAAGGATCAATCCAAAGGCTTCCTTAACTAGCATGTATTCTGGCTCCAACTTATTTTCTTACTGTTTTCTGCTCAAAGGTTTTTGCTTTTGTAGTATTATATGCACTCCACGGTGGACATCTCACTATACCTTTCACATTTCAGTAGCTTTGATTGTTCTAATTGTGCTATGAAAACAAGACACATCTTATATTGATATGATCTCATTAACGTCACAGAGAAAACACTATTCTGAAATAGTATTACATCCACAGGAATAGATGTAAGGATTCCCACACACATTTTTGGCAAACACAATTCAGTCTATAAGACCTGGTCGGGAAGTCTGACACAATCTAGAAATCATGGTAAAGATAAAGATCTCACTGCAAGAGAATGGATAGATTGTGGGGATGGTGTGGTGGTCAGGATTATGTCAACTTGGCTACTACCTATTTGGCTGCTGTATTAAGTGGCAGGGCGGGGTTTGTGGTGGCTCCCTGCCCCTTGGCTGTCATCTCGTGACCCTGGACTACGGCTGCTGATCGCTCACGTGGCCAGGAGCTCCTGCTCTCTTGTTCCAGCGTCTGGTTCCGGGACTTGAGCTAGCAGCTGTTGGGCTCATCAGTCCTTACAGTCGGCACTTGAGAGTCCTGCTCCCTGACCTGCCAATCCTGCGCTCGCCAGCCTCTGCCCAGTCCTGCTCCCTGACCTGCCGATCCTAGGTTCGCCAGCCTCTGTCACTTCGTCTCGCCACCAGCTTGGGATCCACCGACCTCCAGCCTCTGTCGCATCGTCTCACCGCCAGCTTGGGATCCACTGACCTACACAACCGGTGATCTGCAACTCTGGTCTCTGACTTGCTGACCTTGGGTTCCTCAGCTTCCGTGGACACGTGTGGCTTGTGCCAGAGCTTGAGACATTCAGCTTCTGTGATTACGTGAGCTGTTTCCTATATTTGTATCTATCTATCTGTCTATATATATATATAATAAATCTTTCCTTGTACCTACACGTGTTACTGGTTTTGCTTTCCTAGAAAACCCAGCCTAAGACAGATGGATTATGTTCTAGCCCTTGGGAGAATGAAGAAAACTGGCCCCATGGAAGACATACACTAAGGTGACCCTCAGTTACCCAAACCTTTCTGCTTGAATTCATAAAGAAGCCATCACTTGCATCAGGCTTATAGAATATGATAGGAGTGATGAGTTGTTACTCCTTTGATTATTTTACATTATGTGAGACTCTGTCTCAGCAGACTAAAGCAAGAGATTCTCCTGCTGGGCTTGAAGAAGCAAATAATCATGTTTTTAACTGGTTATGGAAAAGTCTATGTATCAGGGAACTGTGAGTGGCCTCTAGGACCTAAGGACAGTCTCCACTACCAGCCAGTAACAGGACAGAGACCCCAGCCCTACAGTAGCTAGAAACTCAATTCTTCCAACAACCCGAACAAGTTTGAAAGCAGATTCTCCCCTATTTGAGCCTCCTGATGAGTTTTGCATGGACTCCCGATTCGTACAAACTGAGACATGTTGTGAATGTTGTTTTAAGGTGCTAAGTCTGCAATAATTTCTAATGCAGCAATAGAAAACAAATGTCAACAGAGATTTCAGATCCTTCCTCAGTGGAAATGAGGGCAACTTTCTTTATCACTGTATCCTTCTTCTTTGCTACGGAAGTTTGGAAAGTTTGAAAATCTCTCCTTAAAGGAAGCCATCTTTTTGGTAACATTAGAAGAAATCCTGACCATCCAGCATTGCTCAAAAGATGAGGCTACAGAACTGAAACCACTCCAGAAGCCAACTCCTCCAAGACTGACCTGGCCTGTAAGACATAAAATTTTACTGGTGAAAAGTGTGCTGCTTGGATTAAGTAGGTACAGGAGACTAACTGGGCAGCTGCTGTCCAGAGGCAAGATGAGAAGAAAGAAGGGGACAGAAGCTGATTGAATGGACATGCAGAATCCAGAGCAGAAAAGAGGATTGTGCTGTCACAGTGTGGGGAGTGCAGCTAGAGTGACATAACAAAATGTGTGTAAGTTTTTGATGAAAAACTGACTCGAATTATAAACTTTCACTTAAAACACAATAAAAATAAAACTTAAAAAAAAAAGAAGAGGGCTGAAGACCTAAGGATCAGTAGTACTGTATGAACTTCCTATTGGCCGTGAACTCACCCACAGGCACTTACAGATGTTATGAATTTCACAACAGATCATCATACATGTAATCATCTCCCAGTGACTGTGTGGTCTCTGAAGTGAAGGACTCCCATGTGCCGAAGACAGTGTTGAATGACTACTGCTCAGAGTCTACACTTAGAGTGTCTCCAGATTGTGATGAATTAGGAAAGGAATGAGAGCAGGCTGAAAAGCCTAGGTGGTGTAGTGGTTAAATGCTGCATCTGCTAACCAAAAATTTGGCAGTTCAAATGCTCCAGATGCTCCTGGAAACACTATGGAGCAGTTCTATTCTGTCCTATAGGGTCACTATGAGTCAGAATCAACTTGATGGTAGTGGGTTTGTTTTGTTTTGTTTCTGAGGGAAGGCTGGGACAAACAGGGGACCATTATCTTAGAGGGAAAACAAAAATGGGACCTCTTGCCTGCCATGCCTCTCCCTGTGCCCTTTTCCCGAGGATCCAAAAGAGACATGGGTAGAAAAGAAAGGCCAACCTCTCTCCCATTTACAGGGGCCCCTCTGGATCTTGGCCGGGGAATTCAAGTTTCCGTCATAGAAGTAATAAAGGTCGCTATAGTTACAGAAGAAACCCTGGTGGCATGGTGGGTTAAGTGCTACATCTGCTAGCCGAAAGGTTGGAAGCTCAAATCCACTAGGAGCTCCTTGGAAACTCTATGGGGCAGTTCTACTCTGACCCATAGGGTCGCTATGAGTCAGACCCAACTCAGTGGGAGTGGGTTTTGTTTATAGTTAGAGTGTTTATGGCAAGGAAACCCTGAAAATATCTATCTTCACATATGAGACTCAGTGACCTAGTGATTCCATCAACAGAAGGGCTGTAACAACACCACTGCAATTATTAAAAAAATGTTTTTCCATATTAACTCAATACTGCAAGGATAGAGTAGCTGGGGCAGGGGGCGGGGGACCATGCTCTTAGGCGAATTCCAGGCCAATTGGCACAACTAGCGTTTTGCTAAGAGAGCTCTCTGCACCCCACATTGGTGAGTGGCTTCTGGGGTCTTAAAAGCTGCCAAGCTGCCATCCAAGGACACAGCAAATGGTCCCAACTCAGCAGGAACAGATGCTCATCGAGGACCAAAATGACATGCGGTAAAGACAACTGAGAAGACAGAGATACCCACAAGAGTGGGTGCCTACATCGACTTGGGACTGGAAGAACCGGATGGTGCCCGGCCACCACCAGTGATAGCCACGATGGAGCTCACAGAGAGGAGTCTCACTGGCAACACAAGAATAAAAAGGGGTGCATCCTGAGATCTCCACTAAAAGACCTCAATTGATGGTCCAGCGGTTTTGGGGTTCCTCTGAGAACATGGCCCCTGGCCCTGATGCTGCCCTTTCCCATAAATTATAACAAAGGTCCACTCTTTGGACAGGAATGGATTGGACTTGGCAATGCAGAGTGACCACATATTGGAAGCACTTTATGGTTCTATACGTCTATAGGATATCACCTTGCTGACCTCTGGCTGGAGGAAGGGGAGTGGACAGAGAGGAGGGGAAAGGAGGCTGCTGGGAGGATGAGACATGCATGGAGCAGAGAGGAATAGTGTGCAGTCACCGGACAGGGAGAGCAGTGAAAGCTGCATATAGGTGGACATGTAAATTTATACGTGAATGTACATTTTCACTCAGTTATGTTAAATAAAAAGAAAAAAAATGTTTTTATGTCACATGGAATTTTTTATAATTTACATACACATGTATGTAAATAAGATAAAGATAACAAAAGAACTGATCTTAATTGTAAAATTCTTAAAAGTATCCTATGACCTCAAAGTGGAGTTTTCAGCCTCAGTATTTTTGACATCTGGGTTCAGAAAAACTCCTCATGGTAGGAGGACTGTCCTGTACACTGAAGGGAGTTTCACAACGCCCAGACCTGTAGCCAGTAGATGTTAGCAGCACCACATTCCCAGTTGTGACAACTCAAAAAAAAAAAAAAAAAACCCCTCTCCAGACACTGCCATGTGTCCCCTAGGGTCAAAATCACTCCCTGTCAAGAGCCACTTTCTTAAAGATAAAATCCCAAAATCTCATTGTCCTCTACTGAAAGTCCTTACTATAGGGGTCGCTGAATAAGGATTGACCCCGTGGCAACAGGTTTGGTTTTTTGGGTTAGGTAGTCAGTGCACTTGCTGTTGCCTTGTAATATATCATGCACAAAAAGACAATGGTGTATTGATATATATTACAACACAGACGAACTTTGAAGATACCATGCCGGGTAAGAGAACCGGGACACCAAAGATCACTTGGTATATGTTCCCATTTATACGAAAACTCCAGACTGCCATTATATTAGTGGTTTCCAGGTCACAGGGGTAGAAAGGAATTGACAGTGATTAATAATAGCTATGGCCTTTCATTTTGGGGAAAGAGATACATTACAGAATTAGCCAGGGGTGATAACTGTACAACTTTATGAATATACTGTTAAAAAACACTGAATAGTGCATATTAAAGCACTACATTTTGTGTTAGGTACATTACATATCAATTTAAAAATTGAAAATAGAAACAAAACCAAAAACTGTGCCACAAAGCCTATGTTGGACAGGTGCTGATACCGTTGTGTATTCAAGTGATTCCTACACACTGGGGAAGGGAGATGGATTCTGGAGGCAGTGAGTGGAGATATTCCAGCTCTCTTCCTCAAAAAGCCACTGGTTTATAGCTTCCAGCTTCAGATAGGGACTGCTAAGTCACTGCTGGGCCATCACAACCTGGCTCCACATAGACATGGAAGTTGTGGCCCCTGGTACCACACCACCAAGACCTAGTCAGCCTTAACCTCTATCTCTATGACTCATAGAGACTCATAGTGACCCTATAAGGCAGAGTAGTACTGCCCATAGTTTCCAAGGAGCTCCTGGAGGATTTAAACCGCCGGCCTTTGGGTTAGCTGATGTAGCACTTAGCCACTACACCACCTGAGTCAGAATCAACTCACTGGCATTGGGTTTAGGGTTTGGGGTTTTGTTTGTTTTATCTCTATGGGTTCCATTTACTTTTCTAGTATTTTCATTTCTCTTTGTTTGCTTTGACTGTGGCCCATATATGTTGCCAGCATTTCATCCAACATTTCCATGTGTTTAAAGAAAAACTGGAAATCCTGGTGGTGCAGTGGTTAAGTGCTACAACTGCTAACCAAAGGTTCTGCAGTTTGAATATACCAGGTGCTCCTTGGAAGTTCTATGGAGCAGTTCTGCTCTGTCTATAGGGCCATGGGTTTGGTTTTAGTTTTTTGGAAAGCAAAACTGGGTCATGGGGTGTGACGTCAATCAGCCCCTTGATGTGAACTCCGACCCAATAATCATCTCAGTGCTTTCCACTTGTCTTCTTCTGTCCCACGAAACCACTGTAGGTTGAGCCCCTCACGTTTGTCAAGCACCCCCGGTTCCTCACCACAATCCTGAGAAAACAGGTCATTATCATCCTACTACCAGAAGGAAAATGAGACTCAAAGAGGAAGTCACATGCTTAAGATTGACAATTACTTGTTACAGCCACACTTTGAATTAATATATCTGAATTACCTCCATCCCAATCCTGATAGCGTAATGCTTGAGCACTACATCTGCTAATCAAACAGTCGACAGTTCAGATTCACCGGACACTCCTGGGAAACTCTATGGGGCAGTTCTACTCTGTCCTCTAGTGTCGCAATGAGCTGGTATAGACTCAACGGCAGTGGGTTTGGTTTTGGTTTGGTTGGTGCTCTCACCCAGCTTCTGAAGAAAAAATTCACATGAGCATAGCTCTTCCACCTTACCCGAGCTTTCGTCCTGAGGGCCTCTATAGTCTTTATATTTTATCTGACCTCCTAAGGACCACAGGAAGCAGTGCTATTTTCTCACCTTTTACTGCTCTTCTCTGTCTTGGCGAGCTTTGAGAAAAGAGGAGGGACGAGGTTCATGTCAACACATGTTGGACACTACAATGATTGAGGAGGCTCAAAGGGAGGCTGAACCTCTGGGTGAAAGACGGTTTAGACTGAAAGAACAGAAGTGACTCAGAAGCTTTGCAACAGGGTAAAGGGAAATGTGGTGCTACTTATAGAAACAGGAAGTCTGTGAAAAGAAGTGTTTAAAAGAAAGAAAATTCACAGCCCCACGCCAGGAGGAAATCCTTTTTTCTGAGAATCAGTGAACCATTTTATAAACATCCCCCATTTCCCTTTCCCCACGTGAGATCATCCTCTCTTCGATGTCCCCATTGGCTGCTAATGTCAACTAAGGCAGAGAGTGAGAGAGCCCTCAGTCCCTCACCTCTGCTGCTTCATATCCAATGATCCAGTCCAAATAGTTCCGTGCCCTGATCCATCGCCATACCTTCCAGCCATCAGGAGACTCAACATATCCATGACATCACCTAAAGCCTCCTTCCTAGTACACCTAATTCGGGAAGGCTTGCTGTCTTTCTATTGCTGTTTATTCTTCTCATTATTCCCAGCCTCATGTGACATGACCCTCCCTTGCTCAATATCCACCTACAGGTTCCATATTTCTCAGAAAAAGATCCAAGTTCCTCCTTCGGGCATTCGAGGCTATTGATGACCAGGACTGAGTTAAACTGTCCAGCCCCAACAAACACTGTCCCCAATTCCCCATTCAAACTCATCACAGATAACTACCCCTTCCCCAGGACACACAAGCATGCAGGCACATGCACACATACACACTCTAACATAGGGAGGGAGATCACTCTAACACAGTGAGGGAGATAAATCAAGTTAATTAAGAACTTAGAATCTTTTAATGGGCTACTTCATAAGCCAGTTTGAACAAACAGGGTCCTGTCCAAGGTCCAGATGCAGATCAAAACCAATAATTCTTTCTGCCACATTTCATTCTGTAAATGTATTTGTGCCACAAATTTTGTGGGAAAATTGCATGAGAAAATCACAGAAACTACTAGACTGCTGATCAACACATCATCTATGATTCAGATTAATGTAGGAGTCTTATTACTGTTTATTATAAGTAGTCTTTCTACAAACTTCTATACATGTTGCTGTTGTTAATTTCCATTTAGCGGATTTTGACTCCCAACAATAACATGTTTGCAGACTAGAACTGCTGCATAGGATTTTCAAGGTTGTGATGTTTCAGAAGCAGATCTCCAGGGCTGTCTTCCAAGGCATCTCTTGCTGGTTTGAATTGCCAACTTTTCAGCTAGTAGTTGAGCGCTTAACCACTTGCACTACCCAGAGACTCCAATTCTCCACATAGCAGTGTTTTTTTCTAAAAAAGAAAACTGTTCATGCTTTCCCTTACTTAAAATTTACCTGCTTTCATAAATGTAAAATCCAGATTACTTGGATGATGTTCAAGACCCTGTGTGACCAGCTCCCAGGCTTCCCCGGATTGCTGTCCATTCTTACAACCATTCAAGCTCTTTCTGGGGAAGGATGCCCTTCCTTTGCTGCTCTTTATGCTGGTCCCTACAAATCTGTGGTCTCTTCCTCCTTCAGATGGTCCCCTCACTCCCATGGCCCAATTGCATAATGCCACCTGTCATGGAGTCTCTTTGTCCACTGTTTATCTACTTTTCTACAACTTGCCAAAACTGTAGCTGAACTGTGTGTTGTTTCTGTACACTTTAGTGTCTTCTGTTGACCTGAGCTCCGTGAGTGCAGAAAGAACTGTGCCTGCTTAGCCCTTCACCTTTGTTGATTGCCTGGTTGATGGAAAAAAGGAAGAAAATTTGCATTTATGTGAACTCAGAAAAGGCAAGTGAGTTTCTCCAGCTTTTCCAAAGTTTCTAAGAGGCAGATTCAGAACTGGAACTGAAAGTGGGCTGGCCTCTAAGCCTTACCCTCTCCATCTTCATGTTCTAGCACAAGGATAGTCTATGAATTTGATTTGGGCATGAAGCAGAGACAGGGATGGGCTGGCAGACTTTTGGTGGTCAGGTGAGACCCAGATCTGGTCTAAAGGTTTCAAAAGCTTTCTATTTCTTCAACCCCATCCACTGGAGAAGGCACAGCCACTGGAGAAGGCACAGGGGAGGGGCTGTCCCTGCTTCTGTGAGGCCACTAATGATGAGAGCCTCACCCTTGTAACACAGACATAGGACATATCATATATCCTGTACATCTATTTTACTGGACCCTATGGGCAGTTTTACTCTGTCCTATAGGGTCACTATAAGTCAGAATTGACTTGACAGCGATGGATTGGTATGGCCCTTATAATTTGTCTGCACTGCTGGATACCATGGAGACAGTGCTGTGACTCCAGCCCTCACTGCCTTCTGTGTCTTAGTGAGATTTAGGGAAAGGGGAAGGGGTAAGCCCTTCCAACTGAGTCATGGTCCCTTAGGAGATTCCAGGGACTCAAGAGGCTCAAGAGAAGGCCGAACCTCTGGGGAGAGGAGAGAATACACACGGCCTTACTCATTTCTCCCAAGTCTTTGCCTGGCTCTAAGACTAAAACAGGAAAGCCACAGTATAACCAGAGGCTCAACGTCTGTGATGTAGGGAAGACGGGAAGAAATGAAGCCAGCCTTGAGGTGTGAGTGTTGGCTTTTCTTGTAAGAAGAAGATGATGTTACCAGACTGAGGTTATCAGTCTTTGAGGAGGGCTTCTCAGCCTAGGCTTTTCCATAATGAGGAAGCTTCTGTCCTCACATGAGGATTGTCCAGTTAGCCACTCTGCATGTGGGAGGTCTGGGCTGAAACACTGCCATGCTCCCTGAGCTCTTTCTCCTAGTCATCCTTAATGGATGCTGCAGTGGAAACGTATGTGGGAAGTGGAAAGGGCAATGTAAATACTGAAGTTTATAACCCGGGCCCCTCTCATGAGATACTTCCTTCATGTGTACCTAGGCTCACATTTCCACAAAGGCATCTCTTGTGTAGCCACCTCTCCTTTACTCCACAACCAACCTGAAGACCTAAGTTCAGCATCCCCAGGTTATAGGGTGGCCATTATCATGTTCAGGATTTTGTCTGGATCAAAAGATTTGTGCCCAGAATAGTGAGTTTTCCCTCCAAGTTTCTCCCAGGAAGCTCTGACTTGGATTGAAGGCACTGTGGGAGAAGATTCAGGGTCACTGGACTAATTGCAATCCTCAGCTTACACTGTATCAGCCTTATATTCTTCAATTTATTTCTTTATCCTTCACCTTTGTGTTAATCTGCAGGGAGGGATGACAGGAAATCTTTGCCCTTCCCTAGACAAAATCTGAAATCCTGATCTTCTCCCATTAACACTGCTGATTTAGGTAAGGATCTCAGACTTGTACAATGCTGATGGTAAATACAGGTGTGGTCAATACCAAAGATGTAGACACAGAGAACTGGGGGAATTTATGCAGGTGCTATGTCTCACCTGTGGATGTGGAACCATCAGCCTTGTATATCCTGTGTGCACTTTTCCATTTGCTGTTACCTGGTTGCTTCCAGGTCCCTTGCCTCTGGAAACATTGGTTACAGGAAAGGCACTCTTATTCAGGAGACAGACATGGGGTAAAATCCAGCCTTCAACATTTGCTGCTTCTGTGACCATGTGTAGGCAAGTTTTATGTTTATTCCCAAGCTCTTCCTTTCTAAAACAAGAACAGTCAATAGGTTGTTGCTTCCATTAAGATGCAACTCAAGTAAAGCTCAGAAAACAGCACTGCGTTCAGATTCCATATCACTGACTAAAAATGCCAAGTGCTAGACAAGTTTATCGAGTTTTTTCCGTGTGTCAGGATGCATTCTCTGATTATTACAAATCTTATTTCATTTTATGTTCACATCTCCTCTAAGGTACGTTAATTCCCTTACATCCTAAATACGCTAAGCACTTTCGTGGTCCATTATTATTTGAAATATTAGGTCTCTGGCTTTAAATAACCAGAAAAGTTTTTGCCCTCTACTAAGGGAAAAGAAACATTAACAAAACAGGTAACTAATGTATTTACTGTATTCCAAGCTCAAGCCCGTTGTCCTCAAGTTCATTCTGACCCATGGCAACCTCATGTCTTAGAGACTACAACTGCTCCATGGGGTTTTCATGGCTATAATCTTCACAGGGGTCCCTAAGTGGTACAGATAGTTAAGCTCTCCACTACCAACCAAAATAATGACGGTTTGAACCCACCCAGAGGTATCTCAGAAGACAGACCTGGCAATGTGCTTCTAAAAGATCACAGGCTTGAAACCCCTATGAGAGCACTTCTGCTCTATACACATGGAGTTGCCTTGAGTCAAAATTGACTCAAAAGTTACTAAAAAAAAATACAATAATGTTTATAGAAGCAGGTCACTAAGACTTTCTTTAGTGACTCTGTTAGGTGGGTTCAAACTGAGAGCCTTTTATTAAGTAGCCAAGTGCAAGCTACTGGCACCATCCAGGGAGGTGACTGCTTAAAAACAAAACCAAACAAACAACTGTTGCCATTAAGTCAATTCCAACTCATAGTGACCCTATGGGATGAAGTAGAACCACGCCATACAATTTCTAAGGAGCACCTGGTGAATTCAAACTGCCAACCTTTTGGTTAGCAGCCATAGCTCTTAACCGTCATGCCACCAGGGTTACTAATTGCACCATTCAGGGAAGTTAATGCTGAAGAAAGCCAGAGAGGTAATGGGTTAGGCTGTAGACCAGGTAAGAGACTAAGGTTTTACACTGAATGAGATAGAAGCCAGTGAAGGGCTGTGAACAGAGAACTGCATGATCTGACATATAAATAGGATGCTTCGGTGCACAGAAATAGGGCAAGGAGACTGGTTGGGGGCACATATGGAAGAAAGAGATGAAATAAGATCCTACCACAACTATCTAGTGCAAGAGAATGGATGTTTGTCTCAGGGCCGGGGAAATGGAGATGATAAGACAACAAACCAACGGGATTCACTTCCAGTTTGGATACAGGAGGAGTAGAGGAAGGAATCTGGCACGAATTACACCAAGGGATGACATTTACTATGGAGTTGATGAGCGATAATAAGGTTTCCCTCCCCGCAGAATATCAGGAACTCTCTTTTGGACATGTCTGCATGAAAGGCTAATCACTATAAAAAAACATCATATTTGAAAAGTAGAGGGTCAGTAAAAAATGACAGAAAGTCTTAATGAGATGAATGGATGCAATAGCTGCAAAAATGGACTGAAACATACAATCGTGAAGACAGTTTAGAAACGGGCAGCATTTTGTTCTGTTGTACAAAAGATCATCATGAATCGAAGTCAGTTCTTTCAAGGTTGAAACTGACTAGCCAGCAACTGACAGCAGCAACAACAATTTTGAACACTTGTTAATTGAGCGTTCGGTAGGTTCAAACTGCCAGATTTTTGGTTAGCAGAGATAGCACTTCACTACACCACTGGGGTTTCTTCTTCCTTGAAAGACCACTTTAAATTTATCTTTTTTTTTAAAGAAATATTTCTCAAAGTGTTTTTGGGAATTCAAAAGATTTCTAGATGATATAGGGCCTTCTAGAACTTCATGAAGGCCATGGTGGTGACTCACTTCAATCAACACTTTATACATCACATTTATGCTTATTGTAGTTAACATATATGTTTGGAATGAAGATTTAAAAACTGAGTATGTGTCACAGATTAAACTGTGTCTCCCCCAAAATTGTGTAGCCATGTGGTGGGTCATGATTCCCAATATTCTATGACTGTTCTCCATTTTGTGATTTTCCTCTACTGTAGGTTAGAGGATTAGGGTGGAACTGTAAATTCCTTCACAAGATCATCTCTCTGAACAAAGACTGATGCAACATAAGGACTTTCCTCCAGAGCCAAAAAGGGGAAAGCCTTCTTCCGGAGCAGACGTCCTGAATTCGGACTTGTAGCCTACTGGACTGTGTAAGAGTAAACTTTCTTTGCTAAAGCCATCCACTTTGTGGTATTTCTGTTAGAGCAGCACTAGATGTCTGAAACACCATGGAATCCAGGACTCAAATTCCCAATATTACAATCTACAACACCCTCATTTTTTACAGAGAACAGCACTAAACTAGATTACTTAGCAAAAAGATTCAAAATTAAATTTAACAATTTTTTTAAATCTTCAGAAATTTGTAAGATATTTGACCCTCAGGTTTCAAGAGTTAGAAACCCTGGTGGAGCAGTGGTTAAGCGCTACCACTGTTAACCAAAAGGTTGGCAGTTTGAATGCATCAGTCGCTGCTTGGAAACTCAATGGGTCAGTTCTGCTCTGTCCTGAACTGTCACTTGGAGTTCTAACCTATGCAACAGCAGTGGGTTTTACAAGAATCATAAGTGTTGCTACTGTCAATACTCCAGCTGGCATTTGTATTCCTTATTTGTAGACTTCCACCTCTGTCATGGACTGATTTGTGTTCCCCCCAAAAATACATGTAGAATACAAGATTCCTGGTATCCAGCGATGTTCCTCCATGTCAGAAATCCTGCCTCTAGAGTGTTAAAGAGGGTGGACTGGCGGCAGTTACGTTGGTGGGGCAGGACTCAACGTGCAAGATTATTTTGTGCCTTGAGTCAGTCTCTTGAGCTATAAAGACAAAGGAAGCAAGTAGAGAGATCTGTGAACTTCACACCATCAAGAAAGCGGTGCCCACAGTAGAGCATGACCTTCAGACCTGAGGTTCCTGCTCCAACATGCTCCCTGACCAAAAACTGATGCAACACAAGGACCTTCTTCTAGAGTTGACAAAAAAAGTGAAAGCCTTTCCTTGGAAACATCCTGAATTTGGACTTGTAGCCTACTGGGCTGTGTAAGAGTAAACTTCTGTTTTTTAAAACCATCTGCCTGTGGTGTTTCTGTTAAAGTCACAGTAGCTGACTAACACAGCCTCTTTACTACTTATTAAGCTATAGTTTGTTCTTGTCAGAACAGAGTATAGTTACTTGCCTTAAACTAAACTTTATTCTAAATAAAAATAACACTGGATAAAATAGTTTAGATAACACCTTTCTTTTCTGCTTCACCTAATTGTGTAAACACTGTTATACTATCTTCTTCACAAGAACCCACAAACACCTTCAAGTGTATTTCAGTGAAGTCTACAGTCAAGAGTTCTTTCCACTTTAAAAAAAAAAAAAAAGACTCCACTGTCTCTTTGGAGAAAACATTCTATTACTGACATCTTGATTTCTCTGCATTCCACTTTTAATCCAACAAACATGTAAAACAATTGAATGAATCACAGTACTCCATTTTATTTCTGACTTATAGACTTTTGTATTAAAGAAATTATCTCATAGGTTCAATAGCTGCTAAAAGATACAGACAATTAAATCATGGCATTGACCTAATAGCCCTTCTTAAAGCAGAATTATTTAATTCAGTATTAACAACTAACTTATCGTCTGCCTTGGCCAATCAAATCTTATCTGGGGTGTGGTAAAAATGACAGATTCTGACAGCAGCTGGTGAAGACAATGGTACTTTCAATCAGAGAAGAATTACCCAGTAAGTAAGGCAAGCACAGGCTTACTTGTGCTTACCAATTTGTAGTGAGCAATTTTCTCAAGAAATACGAGTGTGTTTATTCACTACAGATAAGTAAATTAGCAAGTAAACTGGTGTTTGTCTTGCTTACTTATTGAGTAACCCATCCCTGTCAGAGAACGTAAATTTGAAAAGAAGTTTTGTTTCAGTAGGAAGGTGCCAGGCAAATGACAGAGAGACAGATGGCAGCCATACCCAGAAGTAGAAGCTTTGACGTGGTGAAAAAATGTTAAATTGTTCACCACACATACACTAGTAAGCAAGGCTTACTTACCTTCCCTATTGAGCAATCAGCCCCTACTGTCAATACAGAAACAGTGTTGTCAGGGATTGAATTGTGTCCCCCAAAATGTGTGTAACCATTTGGCTAGGCCATGACTCCCAGTGTGTGTGATATTCCTATATGCTGAAACCCTGCTTCTGTAATGTTAACAAGGAAGGAGACTGGGCAGCAGTTACATTGGTGGGGCAGGACTCAATGTGCAACATTATATTGTGCCTTTAGGAAATTTCTTGAGACGTAAAGGAAAGAAGCTAGTGGAGACGTCTGGGGACTTCAGACCACCAAGAAGCAGTGCCAGAAGAGTGTGTCCTTTGAAAGGATCTGTTGTCTCTACAACTCAGAAGTTCCCAGTCCAAGGCATTATTCACCACAATGACATTCTTCCAGAGTCAACAGAGAAAGACTTCTCCTGGAGCTGATGCCCTGAATTTGGACTTGTAGCCTACTGGACTGTGACAGACTGAAATGCCTCTTTTTAAAGCCATCCACTTGTGGTTTCCTTATAGCAACATTAAACAACTTACATGAATGAGCTATTATCTAATCGACTTGAACTTGGATGTGACCTATACTTGAACAATTCTTTATTTGTTAGTTGTCCTCAAGTGAGCCCTGACTCGTGGTGACCTTACATAAAACAGAATGAAACACTGTCAAGTCTTTTGGCATCTTCATGATCATACTCACGTTTGAGTTCATCATAGTGGACACTGTGTCAATCCTTCTCACTAAAGGTTCTCCTCATTATCATTGACCTTCCACTTAACCCAACATGATGTCCTTCCCTACTGATTGCTCTTTCCTGGTGATGTGTCCAAGGTAAGCAAAATGAAGTCTCCCATCTTCACCTCTGAAGAGAATTCTGGCTGTACTTCCTCCAAGACTGATTTGTTCGCTTTCTGGAAATTCATGAAATAGTCAACATTCCTTTGCTGACACAAACCAAATACACTGATTCTTCTTCTGTTTTCATTTTTGTTGCCTAGCTTTCACATTCATATGCAGCAACTGAGAAGACTGTGGCTTGGATCAAGTGTACCTTGGTCATCTAAGTGACAGCTTTATTTTAAAACATTACAGAGGTCTTTTGCAGCAGATTTCTCCAACACAATATGTCCAGTCATTCTACTTCTGGGTATATACCAAGGGGGATATTCATACTTTCAATATAATCAGGCATTAGGTAAGTGCTGTTACACAAACATGAAACTAGTCTGAAAATTATTCCACACCCTCATGATATCTAGGGTGAGAAGAAGCTGCTCATCTTTTTGTGTGACAGGCAAAGTGTGAGAGGCCTTGCCTTCAACATCCTATTCATTTGTCACTTTGGCTCATCTCCTATATTCCATACAACAGAAGAAGAACATGGACCCCAAATTCATCAGCCTCCTGTGTCTTGGTTGAGTCTTGGAAGACAAGGGAAGAAAGGATTTTGGTAGAAAACCCTGGTCTGAAGACGTGGCCTATCCATAGCACAAATATGGAGGTGGGACCCCAGAGAAGGTGAGTTAATCTACCACTGTAGCCCAGTCTCATTTGTCAAAACTTGAATCCTAGACAGGGCACAGTTACTGAAAAGTCGAAATTCTCAGGGGGCAAATTAACTCTGATGTGATTTTCTCTCCAGGATTTAGTTTGATCCAGAAGAACTCAGCAAAAGTGGGTGAGTTTTCCCCATTCCTGGGTGACTGTGTTGACTGAACCAAATAAAGTTCTCCCAGGAAGAATGGCAGGTACAGGAATGTGGGCTGCTGCTGAGGACTCAAGGAGGGCTTTGTGGTGAATCTCTTGGGAGACCAAGAGGAGAGGTCTCTGGGAATTGTGGGCTGTTACTGTGTTCTAGAGATTCCCCTTTGTTCCACAGACTCAGTTCTTTTGGAAAGAGGCGTGTTGGTCAAAGCCTGAGGTTTCTGGATGCAGGTTAGAATATTCTCTATAATGAGGAAAGAACCCAGGGCTGGACCTTGTGATGACCAAGAATTAACTGCTGTCAGAGCTAAATGATATTCCTGCTGTCACCATCTGAGAAGAGTCCCCTCATCAAACAATGACTTCTACACCTTCTGGCACATTAGGCATAGCAGAATTTTTTTGAAAAGATTTCATGCTTTCTCATGCAATGTTGTCTTAGGTTGGTCAAATGCGGCAGATGTTGTGGTATTATACACTTCCCCAAAAAGGCAGTGGCGGGTGGTTAACACATGGCTGCCCACTGAAGGAGCAGCCATTGGAACCACTAGCTCCCCTCTGGGGAAAGATTTGGAAGTCTGCTTCTATAAAGATTACAACCTTAGAAACCCTGTGGAACCCTATCCTGTGGTCACTATGAGTCAGGAACGACTCAGTGGCTAGGGGTATTTATAACACACAAACAAAGGATATATATTATGTATACATGCTATTATTGTTGTAGGAAGTTGCTTTTAGGAGAACTTTTGTTCAACATTTTCTCAACACTGTAAAACTGCCCTTGTGAGAAGACCTGTCATGGTCTGTGATGAGGAGGACGGTGTCCCTGGCCTACCACCAAGTATTCCTGGACATCAGGGACTCCACTTTAAAGTAGTAGCTTTGCATGAATGTGAAGGAGAAGCCTCCTGAAGACAGTGAGGGGGAGAGCAGCTCCACCTTTTCCTATCTAAAGCTAGTACCTCCTTCTCCCCCATGAGGTCATGACAAATCCAAACTCTCAACCTGGCCAAGCCCTGTGATTCCTCTAGGAGGAAACATGACACTTTGGTGTCATTCTCACACTGACTTTGTCAAATTCAACATATTAATAAAAGAAGGGACCCCTATTCCTGAGCTCCAGTATACAGTTTTCAAGGAAAATGTCACCATGAACCCTGTGACTACAGCACATGCAGGGACCTACAAGTTTTCTGGATATTACAGAAACGTCCCTGCGTGGACAGCATACAGTGACCCCCTGACGATCGTGGTCACAGCTGAGGTCCACCACAGCGCACATCCACCCTGCGTCCCAGACTAACTTATTCAGAGCCCACATGCTAGGAGAGCTTAGAGAACAATTGTAGGATGCCTAGTTGGGACCTAACCATAGAAAGAGAAGATACTAAGAATTTAAATAGGAGGTATTTAATAAAGGCAATTGAGTGCCCAATTGCAAGAAAAAACTAATAAAAAGAAGAAAATCAACATGAAAGTGAGCAAGAGTAGATTGCTGCTGTTACAATCAGAATAAACACAGAAAAAGAGGAAAAAGAGTGTTACTTGATCTCAGCACCAGCAGTCCCATCACTGAGGTTGTAATCCCATCTTCAATAATTGGAGCCTTGGGAAAAGCACATGTCCTTCAGGAGATACCCCACTGAGCAAAAATTGGGGCATAGCTTGGGAAATACCCTCTTCTCTCTCCATTCCTCACTCTAGATCTCCTGCCTGTCGTCCCCATTTGTTGTCTATGATGTGCAGAGCTCTCAAAGGACACTAGGAAATGCGCCTTGAAAGGCAATCTCTGCCCCACATCACTATGTAGAGGAAGTATTGGAAATATGGACAGTGACTCTCACAGACAAAGTTTCAAGAACCAGTACAGACAGGAACGGAGATCTCCAGTTAGAGGAGAGAGAGATACAGAGACAGGTAAGGAAGGGATCTCAGGTGATAGAGGAACATGAGCCACAGATGCGGAGAACAATGCAATGGACAATGTACAGGAAGGGACTTAGACAGGCTTTAGATGTGAAAGAGGAAGAGCTTCTAATCCCCAGGTGTCAGAGGACGCAGTCAGGGACAGTGACTCATTTAAACTTACACCCTCTTTGCTCCTAGGTGCATTCAAAAATCTCTCCATCCAGGCACACACAAGTCCTCTTATAAGTTAGGGCAATGTGTGATCCTGCACTGTCACCCAGAAGTAAACCAGCCAAACCCACTGCCATCAAGCTGATTCCAAATCATAGTGACTCTGTTGACAGCGTAGAACTGTCCCCATAGAGTTTCTAAGGAGAGCCTGGCAGATCGGAGCTGCCCACTTTTCAGTTAGCAGCTGCAGTATTTAATCACTATGCCACCATGTTTTCCTTCGTTCAAAAGTAGTGTTAACAAAATTTATGTTACACAAGGAGGGAGACTGACAACATTCCCAGGAGCGTAATGACGCGCTGCCTACTGGGAACTCCAGTGCTGACTTCTTCATGAAACCTATGACACCTACCCTTGCTGGGACCTACAGATGCTATGGTGCTCACAGTCCCTCCCCATCAGAGTGGTAGGCACCCAGTAGCCCGTTGGTACTCATAGTCACAGGCGAGTGTGGTGTGTTCAGTCACTGGTTATGGGGTGAGTGGTGCCTCGAGGAGTGGTGTGGTCCTCTGGCACAGTGTCAGTACAGAAGGAGAGAGACACACAAAGGCAAATACAGAGAAAACACTAAAAAAAAAAAAAGTTAAAGGGAAACCCCTCAGACCCCATTAAAAAGACAAAAACATTGCTATTGTCTCAACCCTGACACATCAACCCTACAGAAACCAGTAAAACTGACCCCATAAGCTGTAATCGTTAAGTAAGCCAACTGCCAAATCTTTCTCCCATGGATGGACAACTGGGTTGAAATCCCTGACTTCTCACTTAACAGCTAACTGCTTAACCACCGCCTGTGAAGGCTTCTTGGAGAAGGAGTTATATGAAATAAGAAAACATGCTGTGAGCCAAAGAGAAAACAGCACAGACAATGATAGGGTGACAGATAGAGAATGAGAAATAGGGAGAGAGAAAGGTGCACGGGCAGAGAGATGAGGTCGGTCTCCCCAGTGCAGGAACCCCCTGACATTTAAGAGGGGTGGTATCCCACTTTAACACTACAGCCCCCTTCCTCTGCCATAAGAATGCTATGACATACCCTATATTCCCTGCCATCCAAGACTCTGGAAGATCTCACTAGAGGTTGTGACCCTGAGATTCAGCTCAGCCACATACAAGTTTAACAAGTTCTTTTTGCACAAGGAGGCAGAAGTGCTCACTTCCAGCCTTCTACCACTGAAAGGTCAATTTCAGGTCTTGAAGTTGCAAGGCCATGCTAGTGTTTCCCTGTAGTATCAACCTCCAGGGCTATGGTAGATAATACAGAAAGTCTAGTACTTTTCACTCTATGGGTGTCTTAGCTACCTAGCACTGTTATAATAGAAGTACCTCAAGTGAGTGGCTTTATTGAACAGAAATTCCTTTTCTCACCCAATAAGTCATTGCTGTCGAGTTGATTGGAGAAGCAGAATGCCACATATTTCTACTGCAGAGCAGGGAGAGGGTTCAAACTCCCAATCTTTCCATTAGAGTCAAGGACTTATCCACTGCACCATTAGGATTCTTAGAGGTCTGAATTCAGGGTGATAACTCTAGGTAAAGGCTCGTCTCTGCATGTCTGCTCTAGGAAAAGGTCCATGTCTCTTTTCAGCTTCTATTTCTAGGTTCTTTGGCAACCAGGTGGTATGTACCTTCTCCATTTGTGCTTGCTTGCTTAGTCTGCTGTTTCTATCTCACACTCTGCACTAATACTGTCTCATTAACATTAAAAAGTGCCCATCCTCAAATGGGATTATAACTAAAGATACAGAGATTAGGATTTACAACACCAACATGGAGGGAACACAAATGAATTCGTATTAATGGGTTTGGGAAAGAGTGGAATCCTTGACCTCTTGGTTCCAGGTGAGGGTGCTTGGGGTATCACCATGCTTCCTGAGGTTCCTAATAGTGCTCCTTAGTCCCACTGTGTAAGAGACCACCACCATATTTTATGGTTTCTAGGGGCAGTAAACCACAGAGACACAGTTGGGAAAAAGTAACCAAGCACAAAAGGTACCGCACATGCACGCGCATGCGCGCGCGAACACACACACACACACACACACACACACACACACACACACACACATACACACACACAATGTGTCAGAATCAGAGAAATACAAATGACATATAGAGAAGACAAGAAGATACTTTTATTTCACTCCCAAAACTCTTCATGCCCTAAGGGTAATGTGATTAAGGTTTGTGCTCTAAAAGTAAGGTCTTTTCTTCTTCCAGATCTATACAGCCAGGCTCTGTGGTGACATCCGGAGAGAATGTGACCTTGTGTTGCCACTCAGAGACGTCATTTGACAGGTACCATCTATTCAGAGAGGGAGAGGACCATGAATCTTGGCTCCCTGCAATGCAAAGTCACACTGGTGCATTTCACAGTGACTTCCTTCTGCCCTCTGTGACCTCAGCCCGTGGTGGGACTTATAGATGCTACGGGCCCTTCCATCACTCTCCTTATGAGTGGTCATACCCAAGTGACCCTCTGCATCTTCGGATCACAGGGAAGGAGCCCTATAGTTGCTCCCATATCTTGTGACTCGTGTTAAATCATAAAGTTCCATCTGACAGGCATCCTACTGGTGACAGAGGTGATCTTAGGGACTATGCAGAATAGGAAATAGCAAGAAATACAGTTAAAGACAGGCTGAGTATGCAAGGGGTGTCAGGGTGTGCTATGATAACGCATTTCTAAAGTCCTCTTCCAGTGTGGGGATCCAAATTAGGGATCTAGGTATCCACATGGATGAAGAAAGGAGTTAGTTGAGACCTCACTACCCATAAAACACCACAACTCATTGCCTTCAAGTCAATTCTGACTCATAGCACCCTGTAGGAGAGAGTAGACCTGCCCTATAGGTTTCCAAGGCTGTGATCCCTACCCATCTTACTGGCACATCTTTCTCTCAGGTAGCAGATAGTGCATTCAAGCTTCTGCTCTTTGAGTTGGCAGCTTAGTGTATTAATCGCTGATCCACCAGGGCTCCGTGTTGCAGACCCAGGAGGAGGAAATGCTGGGCCCAACCCATCCCTACTATCCATTTCCCAGAATCCTCTCCTGACCTTTTACCCATAGAGAGTGCTTTCCCAAGCAGGAAGCATAGATATTGTTTTTCCCAGGCAAAGACAGTGTCTCTGGATTATAAAACTCATCAATCTCCAGGCATCTACTAATCTTGTTCTGGACATTGACAATTATATTATTTTCCTACTACTGCTGTAACAAATTATCACAGCTCTAGTCACTTGATAGAAACATATATACTCCAGTAATATCTTACAGCTCTGTATATCAGAAGTGTGACACGGGTATCACAGGGCTAAGCTCAAAGGTCAGCAGGACCACATCCCTTTTGGGAGGCTCTAGGGGAGACTCTGTTTCCTTCCATTTTCCAGACACCTGCATTCCTTGGCTCATGATCCCTTCCTCCGTCTTCAAAGACAACAATGTTTCACCTCTCTGACCTTTCTTCCATATCCACAACTCCCTCTGAGTATAGTCAGTAAGGTTCTCATTTTTTAAGTATGATTAGAATGTACCCCTCTTCAACCTATACAGATAATTCGGGAAAATTTTTCCATCTCAAGGCCATTTACTTTAAGCATCTGTGAAGAGTCTCTTTATCTACACAAGGTAATGTATTTACAAGCTCTGGGGACTCGGACATAAATGTACTTAAAAACCCTAAAACCAAATCCATTGCCCTTAAGTCGATTTTGACTCATAGTGATCCTATAGGATAGAGCAGAACTGCCCCACAAGGTGTCCAAGGAGCAGCTGATGGATTCAAATTGCCATCCTTTTAGTTAGTAGCCATAGCTCTTAGCTATTGTACCACTGGAGTTCCATATGTGGAGTCAATACTCTGCCTATCACAGCATCTCAGGTAGGAAATCATCTCCCTGAATATTCTGGTCTAGGAAGCCCTGGGATGGATGACAAAATCAGAGTGGCAGGAGATGAACCAAACTTCCAGGAAAAAAAAGTCATACCTTAGTGAGTTGGACACTCACTCATCACTTCTCTGGATTATTTCCTAGGACCCCCACAGAACCACGTAACAAAACTGGTGAGCAAAGCAGAATTCCTGTCCTCTTCGTGAATCTCTGGGGGACACAAGTCTCATGATCAATTGTTTTTGCCACTTCACACCTCTGTGACCTTGGGCTGGTCATATTTCCTCTCTGACCTCCCCAGATTCTACATCAGCTTTTGAAACTATGGCCAGCATGAGAATCAGTGAAGTCTTTTAACTTCTGATGGTCTGGGACCAAAGTCTCTTCCAAATGGGAGGTCAAATTGAACTTGACTTCCTGTCCAGTTATAGTGATCGCTTTGTTTCCATCAGGGTCTGTAAGCATGAGAGTATATGGAGACACCAGGGAGTTAAGGGAGCACTGTGGATGTTTCCTGCCTACCTGTCAGTGTTCTATGTGTTGAATAGGGAAGAGGTAAGAAGAAAAGGCCCAGGTGTTCATGAAAATCATGTTCTAGGAGTGTACAGAAAGAAAAAAGGGGGAATTAATGAACCAATGAGTTAGTAAATTACATAATGTAAATGCTCTCCAGAATTACAGTAAGATCAAGTGAAGGAGACATGAAACACTGCCAACTCATACAGAAAGCTTAAGTGGATCACTTAGAGTGAGCTGGTGGAAAAGATTCAGTGGAGGATATAATATTGTGATCTTCATGATTAAGAGAGCCAGTCTTACAAGTCTTGTGGAAGAATATTTACCACAGATGGAACAGACAGTGTGGTGAACCCAATGAGACAATGAGCTAGTATTGTCACATACGCTGTGCCTGATGTGGTCTATGAGAGGAGTTGAGAAAGGTAGACCAGACCCGAATTACACATGTTTAGAAGCAATGATAAAGAGCTTGGTTTTTATTCTGACAGATGTGAAGTCGTCTGAGTTCACTGAAATTTTCAGCGAGGAATGTCTCATGATCTGCCTGATTCTTTCAAGTGAACAATTTGGCAGATGTGAACAGATTTTATTTTAGGGCCTAGAGAGCATGACTGGGAGCCATGGGCCTGGTGGGAGACCATGGCAGGTAGTTTTGAAAAAATTCATGGGACTTAGACATGAAGATGGTGGTGAAGAAGCCTTTGAGTTGGATTAAGTACGTATTTCAGGTAGATTTGTTAGAAGAGAGATTAGAGTTTAGTTTGAATGTTCCCCAGATAGGACTTTGGGCATACTGACTTCCACCTGAGCCTCTGTTTCTCTGTTTGGAAACTCACACGTGGTCTGGCAGAAGAAGGAAGGATTAGGCAGGGACCCCAGTGAGGGAACATGGTACAGTCCTTGAAGTGAAAAAAACTTTGGAGTCAGACTCTTGGAATCAAATAAAGCCTCTACTTATTCGGTAGCTAAACTCATCGAACCTTAATTTTATTCACTAGGAACTGGGACTAAAGCCCTCTTCCTCGCAGACTTAGTCTAAAAACAAGATGAATTCACATACATGAAAACCTCACCCGAGAGGTAGTCCCATCAAAGTGTTCAGGAGATGATAGACCCCCTTGCTCCCTCCCTTTCCATCAGCAAATGTCATTACCCAGCAGTCTTAGTCCTCTAGTGCTGCTACAACACAGATACCACAAGTGGATGGTTTTAGCAAAGATAAATTTATTGTGTCACAGAAAAGCAGGCTTAAAGTCCAGATTCAGTATATCAGCTCCAAGGGAAGGCTTTTTCTTTTTGCTCTGGAGGAAGATCTTTGTCATCAATACTCCCCTACGCTGGGAATTTCTGAAAGGACCCTGTGCCCTTTCCAAAGGATGTGCTCTGCTCTTGGAACTGGCTGTTGATGGTAGGAGGTCCCCAAATCTGCGCTTGCTTCCCTCTCCCTTATATTCCAAGAGATTGTCTCAAGGCACAATACAATCTTACGCATTGAGTCCTGCCGCACCAACGTAACTGTAGCTCATCCTCCCTCATTAACATCATAGAGGCAAGGTTCACAACATAAGGGAACATCACACAATACCAGGAATCACGGCCTAGCCAAATTGTTACACACATTCTTTGAGGGGGACACAGTTTAACCCATGACACCACCTCACTTCAGCAGTTCCTGGGAGGGGGGTGTCAAGATTCTTTAGAGTGAATTGAAAGTCTCAGTCACCTGGACTAGAGACATCTCCAGGCTCTGTTCAGCCCCATCTCAATTCCCAGAATGTGTAATTGTTGTGTTGTGTTGTGTTGTGTTGTGTTGCGAAGAAGTACAATGAGTAAGGGTGTTCAAGTACAGTTGCTGCACATGGTTTACATTTAATTCAAAATCATAGTGCCTTGTCTCACAGGACACCTCTCTTTGAATGGGTAACTGATTTCACTTTTACTGGATTTCTTTGTACATGTTTGAAAATGGATAAACAATTCATCTAGTGTAGGGTTATGAGAGTTTAAGAAATATACCTATAAACAGGCACCAAGTATGTGATAGGTAAACAGAAGTTGTTATCAGTTGCTTGTTGACAGATTCACACCTTCCTCATGGGCATTGGAAACAGCTGGACATTCTCACTGGACTCTCAATGGTCTCCATATACATTGTCATTGTCTTCACTGCCCTTATTGTCACTGGTACTCTACTAAAAATAGTAAGTCTGACAACCTAGAAGACAGAGAGACCCACAAGAGTGGGTGCCTGCATCAACCTGAGACCGGAAGAACCAGATGGTGCCCGGCCACCACCAGTGATAGCTGCGATGGAGCTCACCAAGTTGAATCTCACTGGCAACACAAGAATAAAAAGGGGTGCATCCTGAGATCTCCACTAAAAGACCTCAATTGATGGTCCAGCAGTTTCGGGGTTCCCCTAAGAGCATGGCCCCCGGCCCTGATGCTGCCCTTACCCATATATTATAATGAAGGTCCACTCTTTTGACAGGAATGGATTGGACTTGGCAATGCAGAGTGACCATATATTGGAAGCACTTTATGGTTCTATACATCTGTAGGATATCATCCTGCTGACCTCTGGCTGGAGGAAGGAGAGTGGGGGGAGAGAAGGGGAAAGGAGGCTGTTGGGGGGATGAGACATGTATGGAGTAGAGAGGAATAGTGTGCAGTCACCGGACAGGGAGAGCAGTGGAAGCTGCATATAGGTGGGCATGTAAATTTGTACAGGAATGTACATTTTCACTCAGTCATGTTAAATAAAAAATAAAACAAAAATAGTAAGGCTGAACATAAGAACAAAGAAGGGAGGTAAGATGTGGTACAAAGGTGTGTGTTCGCTTCCTGTGGGCTGAGCTGTAGTGCTTTGAGGAGGACTTCCAAAGAGAGTGCTAGAGTCCTTGCCCCTTTTCTACCTGATTAACAACTCTTTCCTCTCCACTCTCTCTTTCCAAATTTTAAAAAACTCATCAACCCTTAGAAGTTAATGATATATAAGGGTAGAAGCAGAACTGACACAATGATCTTGGAAGGGAATCTTAGTGCAGCCAATGTGGGTCTGAAGTTGATGGGCTGGCTATCCTAACCTAGTAGGGTAGACAGAATGAGTAACCTGGGGCAAACCAGTGCCTCCTTCTGGCGCTGGAGTCTGCATCTTTGAAGTGACAGCATGGAAGGTCTCGCCTATGGTCTTGAATTCATTTCTGGCCACAGAGGCTTCTTTTATGGACAGAGAACCAGAAGAAAACCAAATGTAGGATGATGAGGTGATTTCTCTCCAGCGCAAACACTCCACACAACTTTAGCCTCTCCAAGTAACTGAAGACTTCATCTTCAAATCATTAAGTATCGTTCCTTATTGTATATCGTCCTCCTTTCAGGGTTAGAGAGCAGCAAAATGACACATCTTCTCTTCAAGGCAGTGGCTTGTGGGTAGTGAGCTCAAGCCACCGATCTCTGGGTTGGCAGCTCAGTGCATTAATCACTGGTTGACCAGGGCTGCATGAGGCTGATCCAAGAGGAAGAGATGCTGGGCTCAGCCCATCCTCATTATCTATTTCCCAGAATAGACTGACAGAGTGGCTACAACAAGGGGCTCAAGCTCGTCAACAACTGGGAGGATGGCACAGGACAGGCAGCGTTGCGTTCTGCTGTGCATATGGTTACTGTGAGTGGGAAGTGACTCCACAGCAACTAACAACGTTTTAAAAGCATAATAGTGACTGATGCTTTAGGAATTGGAGATCATTATAGAAACACAGAGAACACCTCTTTTTGTGTTTCTTCACAGATACTACACACATGTGGATTGCTTTTTATCCTACCTTTTCAAACAAACAGTAGCTTGTGTGTAAGCGTTTCTTTTCTTCATGTTAGACTTTCACTGAACCATTGCACACCTGTTTTAATTCTCATAAATGAAGTTTTGTATTACCTCGTACCACTTTTTCACTTCCTCGTTGTCAATGCACTTTCATCCCATTAGAATTCTTTCCTGATATTAAAACTTCTTCTCCATGCTTCTTCTTTATGTCATTTTTATTTTTCTTGATACTCATATGACAAGTTTCCTTTCATTGCTCATCTCTCAGCTACTACATTCCAGCTGCAAAAAGACCATTTATAAGAACCTGCAATAAGTAATGCCTACTACCATCCTGATATTCCCTGATGTTCTTTTATACAATTAACACTGCCTATTATGTCCCCTTGTGGCATAGTGGGTTAAGTGCTAGGTCTGTTAACCAAAAGGTCAGCAGTTTAAATCCACCAGGCTTTCCATGGAAACTCTATGGGGCAGTTCTACTCTGACCTCTAGGGTTGATATGAGCTGGACCCAACTCGATGGTAGTGGGTTTGGCTTTTTTCTGTTTGTTTGTTTGTTTGTTTGTTATATACCCATGGAAACCCTTAGAGTGTAGTAGTTAACTGCTACAGCTGCTAACCAAATGGTGGTGGTTCAAATCTGCCAGGTGTTCCTTGGAAACTCTATGGGGAGGTTCTAGAGTCGCTATAGTGGATTTGTTTGGTTGTTTTGTTTGTTTTTTGTTGATTTATCTATCTAAATATTGTTTTGAATCATTGATATGCTTTTGCCTATTTCTTATCAAACTCCCCAACTAGAGGATAAGTGAATTGTCAGTGAGAAGTTTTGTTCATTGTAATATTGCACACAGCTAGAAAGTGTAACCAGTGTGTTGTTGATACTTCATTATTAATTGTTAAAAGAAGGAACTGATAGACTGAAGAATACAAAGTGAGGAACTAATTAGCAAGACTGACCTAGAGAAAAGAGGGAAATGGCTCCAAGAGAGGAAAAATTGGCAACCCAGCCCTCCCTTCTCTGGGGTCCTAACTCTCAGGACAAGCAGAAGCCCTCTTTAGAGTCTGCGTTGACAAATGATGAGATACTGGAGATGTTCACCTCAAGGGACAGGGTGTGGTGTAGATAGCTTTAGAGACTAACTTGAAAGCAGAGAAGAGTTTAATTAAATGTATCTAAATTTGGGGGTTCCTGTCCATCTCACCCAAACTGTGAGTAAAAAAGCAAAATCATAGCATGTCTGAAACTCTGATATGGGTTCTGACTTCAGGGAAATCCGAAAACCTGAAAAAATACGAAAAGGATACAACAGAGCTCTCATCCTCATCTAGGGATTAGGATTAGAAAGTGCCCTCATAAAAATACTTTCATGAGAAGAGATGAAGTTAATGTGCAGTATTCAGGACAGAAAGTGGAGTGACAAGTTTGTAGTTACTCATGAACTCCACTTGCCTGATTTGTGACCCCATCAACACATCATCCAGTGTTCCAGATAGAATTATATGCCCGAAAAATACATGCTGTAAATCCTAACCCCCTACGCATGTGGTTATAATCCCATTTGAGAGTGGGCTTTCTTTGTTACATCAAGAGGCCGTATTAGTGGAGGGTCAGTTTTAAGCTAATCACTTCTGAAATATAAAAGGAGCTTATTAGGGCAGAGAAGTGAGCAAAGATGGGGAAAGATAAGACACCACAATATATAGGGAGCTCTAAGGAACCAGGAAATAGAAGCTGAAGATACTTGGACCCCTTCCCCTCAAAGCTGAAAGAGAAAGAAAACCTTCTCTAAGAGATGTTGCCTTGATCCTGGACGTTTTTGCGTTTGTGTGCAGTAGGTGCTATTGTATCAGTTCCTGAATCACAGCGACCCTATGTGCCACAGAAAAAACACCACCAAGTCCTGTAGCATCCTCACAATTGTTGTAATGTTTAAATCCTGTATAATAGCCCCGGTGTCAACCCGTCTCTCTGAAGGTCTTCCTCTTTTTCACTGACTCTCTACATTCCTAAGCATGATATCCTCCTCCAGGACTTGTCCCTCCTGATAACATGTCCAAAGTGTGAGAGAAAAAGCCTGACTACCCTCGCTTCAAGGAAGTTCTAGCCTGTGAGAAATAAATTTCACATTTGTTAAAGCCACTCGTTTGCAGTATATCTGTTGTAACAGCACTGCATAACTAAGACATTTACCAAGCAAAAGGGCAACATGATGAGAAACTGTGAGCTTTCCTCTTAGGGGGAGGGGGCACATGATTAATTTGCTTTTCAGGAAAGCATATGCATAAACACCTATCCAGGGCTACCAAGGGGAACACGACCTGCCTTGATTTTAGTAACCTCTTTATCCTATCCACAGGCCACATCACTCCCTCATCTGGGTGGCCATTGCTGGTTTGATCCTGCTGGTCCTTGGGGGCTTGGTGTTTCAGACCTGGCATAATCAGATAAGACCCCCTGATGCAGCCAAAATGGGAACACAGGATGGACCTGAACTAGCTACTCTCAGATTGCAGGACCTTGGAGAATCCACAAACAAAAAGCTGAGAGGACTCTATATGGATCCTGAAAAGAAACCAGAGACATGCTCCCTGTAACTTGGAGCTGCAGAATTCAAGAGCAGGAAGCTCCTGGAAAGATTACAGCCTAAACAATTCGATGAGGCAGTTCTACTACATCACATAGGGTCACCATGAGTCAAAATCCACTCAGTGACACACAACAACAGCAGAAAGAAGCATTATTGAAGATGTAGGTTGTATAAGAGATGGTTAACATAACAAGCCTGAAGTTGCTAACCTGAGAAGACCCTGGATGTGGAGTGGTCCCTTAACTGGCACCTTGGCACTTAGATTTTGGAAAGCTGCCTACTTTACTTAGGGATATGCTTGTTTTTGTGTGTCTGAAGCACTGAATTCAGCTGTACCAGCCTATCTAGGTACAGTGTGTTTATGGTGAACACCCACTTCCCTTTGACTTTCCTTATGGCTTGTTAGTTTGCCTATATAACCCAAAATTCATTGCCCTGAGTTGATTCCAATTCATAGCAACCCTATGAGACAGAGTAGATGGGCCCTCTAGGATTTCCAAAGCTGTAATCTTTAGGGAAACAGACTGCCACATCTTTGTCCATCAGAGACAATGGTGGAATTGAACCACTGACCTTTCTGTTGGCAGCCTAGTGGTTAATCACTGGGTTACTATGAAACTAAGAGAGTGAGTACACTTGAGGAAAAGACCCAAAAAATGGCACAGATGTAAAAATATATAAACATAGTCAGGATGTAGAATAAATTTGAAGGACAGATTGAGAACATCCAACCTATACAGACTTGTATTTTCTTAACAATATGACAAAAGTAAAAAATAAATGCTACTAACCTATTTTAAAAGGATTAATATGTAAAAATTCTTGATGACCATTCTGATTTTTGTGATTGCTGTTTTATTTTGCCAATCTGATTATTTGTCTGCAATATGTTCTTGTTTGTTTTATTATGATTGGGCAAAAACGTACATTCCAATATAAATTTGAGTCTATAATATGTTTTTCCAGAAGAACCTACGTATGCCTATAGGGAAGGACATTTAAAATATATACCTAAGAAAATCTCTTTGTAACCGAGTCAATTTTGACCCATACTGACCCCACTGAACGGAGTAGAACTGCCACATAGAGTCAAACTCTTATGTAAGCAACCTCCAATAGATAGAGTTGACTTAATTATGATGGTTGCTATTAGTTGCCGTCTAGTCAGTTCTGACCCGTGGAGACCCACCTGTGCAGAGTAGAACTGCTGCACAGGCTTGCAGGGCTGTGAGTTTCAGAAGCAGATCTCCAGGCCTATCTTCTGAAGCATCTCTGGGAGGTTCAAACTAACAGCCTCTTGGCCAGCAGTGGAATGCTTAACCATTTGTATCACCCAGGGACTTCTTACTTAATGAAATTTAAAGCATGTAGTTTGTTCTTGCTTGCAAAAACCAAAACCAAACCGATGCCATTGAGTCAAGTCTGACTCATAGCAACCCTAGAGGTCAGAATAGAATTGCCCCATAGAGTTTTCAAGGAGCACCTGATGGCTTTGAACTGCCAACCATTTGATTAGCAGATGTAACACTTAATCCACCAAGCCACCAGGGTTTCCTCTTGCTTGCAGGACACCTTTAAATGTATCTAATTAATTTGTTTGTTTTTAAGAAACACTCTTTGAAATGTTTCTGGGAATTCAAAATATTTCAAAATGATGTCAGGCCTTCTAGAACCAGTCCATGAAGGCAACTGTTGTGTGATTATCTTCAACTGTTATTTTAAATTTTGTGTCACATTTATGCTTATTGTGGTTAACATACATGTTGGGAATTGTTTTAGTCATCCAGTGCTGCTGTGACAGAAATACCATGAGTGAAAGGCTTTAACAAAGGAAAGCTTATTCTCACACAGTCCATTAGGTTACAAGTTCAAATTCAGGAGTTCTTCTCCAGGGGAAGGCTCCTGGTCAATTCTGGTGGGAAGTCCTTGTGTTGCATCAGTCTTTGGTCAGGGAGCATCTTGGCATGGGAACCTCAGGCCTGAAGGGCACACTGTACTCCTGGTGCTTCTTTCCTGATGGTATGAGGTTCCCCAGTCTCTGCTTGCTTCCCTTTCCTTTCATCTGTTGTAGGATAAAAGGTGGTGCAAGCCACACTCCAGGGAAACTCTCTTCACATTGAAGCTGGAAGGTGGCCTTGGGAAGGGTCACCTGTCTAACATAATCCACTCTGTCAACCACAGGCAGAGATTAGGACTTACAGTTTAAGAAAATCACAAAACAGAGGGCAATCACAGAATACAGGGAATCACGGCTCAGCCAAATCACTGCACATATTTTGGGGGGAACACAGTTCATGACAAGAATAAAGATTTAAAAACTGGGCATGGAATCCAGGAATCAAATTCTCAATCTTACCTTCTACAACACCTTCATTTTTATAGAGAACATTACTCCAATTCCGCAACAAAAGTAGTAAAAGCTAAATTTAATAATTTTGTTAAATCTTTGAAAATTTGTAAGACCTTTGACTCCGAGGTTTCAGAACTCGGATACTCTGCTGCTGCAGTGGTTAAATGCTACAGCTGCTAACCAAAAATAGGCAGTTGGAATCCTCCAGTCGCTTCTTAGAAACTCTATGGAGCAGTTCTATTCTGCCCTATAGGGTCACTGTGAGCAGAGGAGTCTATTCAACAGCAGGAGTTTTCCAAGAATCACAAGTGTTACTGCCGTCAGTACTCCAGCCAGCAGTCATATTCTTTCTCTGTAGACTTGGGCCTTTGGTTACTTAGCATGCCACCAGCCAAGCCAGCCAAGCGCCATCGAGTGGGATCTGACTCATGGTGACCCTAGGGGCCAGGGTAGAACTGACCTACGGCTTGTTCTTATCAGAGTATAGCTACTTGCTTTATACTGAACTTTACATTAAATAAAATTATCATTGGATTAGAAACAGTTTAGATAATGCTTTTTTTCCTGCTTCAACAAGTTGTATCAACATTGTTACACTATCTTGTTTACAAGAAATCCATAGACACCTTCAAACTATTCAAAGAAAGTCCGTAACCACATGTTCTTTTTATTAAAAAAAAAAAAATCCATAATTTCAAACAAGTGTTTGCTTAACATTTTCGTTTGGAAAAAACATTCCGTCATTGATATCTTGATTTCTCTGCATTTCACTTTTAATTCAATAAGTGTGTAACACAATTTTATTAATCATGATGTTTCATGTTATTTCTTGAGTTATTGTCTTCCATATTAAAGAAATTATCTTGTAAGTCCTATAGTTGCTTAAAGATATGGGTAATTAAATCATAGTATCCAACCTACATGAGGCCTTATATCTCTTCTTAAAGCATAACAATTATTTAATTCAGTATTAACAACTAACCTATCCGCTGCCCTAGCCAATGACATCTTATCTCAGCTGTGGGAAAAGTAACAGTGTGATAGCAGGTAGTGAAGAAAATGGTACTGTCAATCAAGGACAAATTACCCAATAAGCAAGGTAAGCACATGCTTACTTATGCCTACTTACTAATTTGTAGCAAACAACTTTCTGGTGAAACACATGTGAAATTGTTCACCACAGATGAATAAGTAAGCAAGTAAACTCATGTCTCCCTTGCTTACCTACTGAGTAATCCACCCCATCAGAGAACATAAATTTGAAAAGACGCTTTAATGTTGTTAAGAAGCTGCCATGAGAAAAAGAGACAGATGCCAGCAATTTCAAAGTAGAGTATTTGATGTTGTGAAAAATACGAAATTGTTTACCACACATGAACTGGTAAGCAATGTGTTCTACTCCTGCTATCATTATAGAAAGAGTGTGTCATCATCTAGTTGATGTGAATTTTATGTGACCTGTACTCCAGCAGGAAACCCTGTAGTGTAGTTGTTAAGAGCTGGGATGCTAACCAAAGTTCAGCAGTTCAAATCCCACAGGCACTACTTGGAAACCCTACGGGGCAGTTCTACTCTACCCTATAAGATTGTTATGAGTCTGCACTGACTCAATGGCCTTGGGGGTTGTTTTTGGTTTATACTCTAGCAATTCTTGTTAGTTGTCTTAAAGTCAATTCTGATTCATGCCGACTTTATGTGTAACAGAATGAAACACTGTTCAGTCCTTCAGCATCTTCGTGATCATTGGTTGATGTGTTTGGTTTCATTGTAGTAGCCACTGTGTCAGTCCTTCTCACTGAAGGTTTTCCTCATTTTCATTATCCCTCCACTTTACCAATGTGATGTCCTTTTCTAGCAGTTGGTCTTTCCTGGTGAAGTGTCCAAAGTTAAGCAAGAAGAAGTCTACCATCCTCACCTACAAAGAGTATTCTGACTGTACTTCCTCCAAAACTGATTTCTTTGTTCCTCTGGAAACCCACACAATATTCAATATTCTTTGCCAACACAATATAAACGCATCAACTCTTCACCTGTCTTCATTTTTTGTTGTCAAGCTTTCAGCTGCATATGAGACAAGTAAGAAAGACCATGGCTTAGGTCAGATGTACCTTTGTCATCTAAGTGACAACTTTTCAAAACATTACAGAGGTCTTTTGCAGCAGATTTGTCCAATGCAATATGTCCTGCAATTCTACCTCTAGGTATATACCAAGAGGGATATTCATACTTCTGATATAATCAGGCAGTAGGTGGGGGTGTTATATAACCATGAAACTAGTCTGAAAATCATTCCACATCCTTTGTCATCTTCAGCATGAGAAGAAGTTAGTCATCTTTCTGTGTGGTGGGCAAACTGTGGCAGAGAGGTCATGCCTTTAACATCCTGTTCATTTGTCATTTGACTCAGTTCCTGTATCCTGTGAAACAGAAGAGCCATAGACCCCGAATTCACCAGCTTCCTGTGTCTTGGTAAGTCTTAGAACAGAAGAGAAGAAAGGATTTTGTTGGAAAACCCTGGTCTGAAGACTTGGCCTATCCAAAGCAAAGAGATGGATATGGGACCCTAGAGGAGGTAAGTTCATCTTCCGCTGTAGCCCAGTAACACGTGTCAAGGCTTACATCCCAGACAGGGCACAGTCACTGGGCGTAAGATTCACACGGGGTAAATCATTTCTGATATAATTTTCACTCCAGGATTCTGTCTGATTCAGGGGATCTCAACAAGAGGGTGAGTTCTCCCATTCCAAGGTGACTGTGTTGACAAAACTCAAAGGTTCTCCCAGGCAGAGGGAGGGTACAGGAATGAGGGCTAATGCTGATGACTCAAGAAGGGTTTCATGGTGAATCCCTTTGGAGAGTAAGAGAAGGGGTCTCTGGAAACTATAGACTATTACTGTGCTCTGGAGGCTCTCCTTTATTCTAGAGACTCAACTCTTCTGGAAAGATGCATGGTGTTGAAAGCCTGCAGTTTCTAGAGACAGATTAGAATATTCTCTGTAATGAGGGAAGACCAGAATTTAATTCAGATTCCCTAGCCTGACAGTGACAGCTGAGCTAAAGGATATTCTGGTTGTTACCATCTGAGAAGGGTCTGCTCAGCAAGTAACGACTTCTGGGCTTTGTGACACATGTAGGTGTAGCAGACTTTTTTTTTTTTTAATGGTTTCATGTTTTATCTTACAGTGTTGTCTCATGTTGGTCAACCAGACAGATGTAGCCCAGGGGTTAATCACATGGCTGGATACTGAAATGTCAACTGTTCAAACCCACTACCTACTCCATGGGAGAAGACTTGGGAGTCTGCTTCTGTTAATATTACAACCTTTCAAAGCCTAAGAACTCTATCCCAGGGTCACTATGAGTCAGAATCGACTCAGTTCCTATGAGTATTTATAATAAACGTACAAGGGATACGTATTACATATGCATGCTGCTATTGTTATAGCAAATTGTTTTTTTGGAGAACCTTTGTGTAAAATTTTCTCCACTCAGTGTAATTATCCTTCAGGAAAGACCTATCACAGTCCATGATGGAGAGAACTGTTTCCTTGGTCCACCACCAAGTATTCCAGAGCATCTACTCTGAGAGAGAAGCTTTGCAAGAATGTGAAGGAGAAGGCCCTTGAGGACAGTGAGGGGAAGGAGAATTCCACATTTTCCTCTCTAAGGCTGGTACTTTCTCCTCCAGTACCGTCATCCCTGAGCTCCAGAACAGAGGTATCAAGAAGAACATCACCATTGACCCTATGATGATAGCACACGGGGGGAACCTACAAATGCTGCAAGTATTACAGAAATATCATTGTGTGGACACAATGTGCTGGAGATCATGGTTACAGGTAAGTGAAGCCCATGTCTACATAGTGTCCCAAACAGCTTTATTCAGAGCCCACATCCCAGGGGATCCCAGAAAGTAATTTTAGGATTCCTAGTCCAACTCGATGGCACTTGGCTTGGCTAGTTGGGACCTAAGCACAGAAAGAGAAGACACCAAGAAAAGAATTTACACAGAAGGTATTTAATAAATGCAATTAAGTGTCCAAGTAAGGGAGGAAGCTAATAGAGAAGAAAGCCAGTATAAGGATGAGCAGGAGTAGGTTGCTGCTTCTGTTAAAAGCAGAGGGAAAACAGCCTGGAGCAGTGTCACTTGATTTCAACACCAGGGGTTCCACTACTGAGGTTGTAACCCCACCTCCAAGAGTTGGAGCATTGGAGAAGACACGTGTCCTTAGGGAGATGTCCCAGTGGACAAAGTTTGGGGCATAGCTTGGGAAACAGCATTTTCCCTCTCAACTCCTCCCTCTAGATCTCTTGCTGGTCTTTGCCATTGTTCTGTGTCATTTGTAGAGCTCTCAAGGGGCACTAGGAAAGGCACCTTGAAGGGAAACCTTTGCCCCATGTCACTATGTAGAGAAACTATTGGAAATATGGCTCTCACGGGCAAAAGTTCAAGAACCGGTACATGCAAGGATGGGGACCTCCTTGGAGAGAGAGAAATACAGACACAGGTGAAGCAAGGGATCTCAAGTAATGGAAGAATATGAGCCAGTGGCATGGAGAACAATGCAATGTACCTAAATAGGCTTTAGGTGTGAAAGAGGAAGAGCTTCTAACCTGTGGGTGTCAGAGGAAGCGGTTATGGAGAGTGACTCATTTCAACTTACACCCTTTTTGCTCCTATGTGTATTCAAAAAACCTCTGTCTGGACACATCCGAGTCCTCTCATGAATTCAGGGGAATGTGTGATGCTACGCTGTTGTTCTTAAGTAACATTTAGTAAATTTGTCTTATACAAGAAGGGGAACTCCCAGCACTCCCAGCAGCTTATTCAGGTGCTGTCTACTGAGAACTCCAGTGCTAACTTCTTCATGCGTCCGGTGATGCCTGCTCTTGCAAAAGCCTACAGACGCTATGGTGCTCAGAGTCACTCTCCCTATGAGTGGTCAGTACCCAGTGACTCCTTGATGCTCATCGTCACAGGTGAGTGTGGGCTATACAGTCCCTGGTCATTGTGTGATGGGTGCCTCAACAGGTGATGTGGTCTTTTCGCATTATCAGTACAGGAGCAGAGGCACACATGGAGTCAAACACAGAAACATCAACAAAATTGAGGGAAACCGCTCATACCTCTCAAGAAAAGCACCATTGCTGTTAAGTTAATTCTCATACCAATCCTATACAGCCAAAAAAAATCCAAACTCACTGCCATCAAGTCAATTCAGGTTCATAGCGACCCTTTAGGACAGAGTAGAACTGCCCCATAGAGTTTCCAAGGAGAATCTGGCAGATTTGAAAGGCTGACATTTTGGTTAGCAGAAGTAGTACTTAACCACTACTCCACCAGCGTTTACTACCAATCCTATAGGACACAGTAAAACTGCCCCATAAGATTTTCAAAGCTGTAATCTTCAAGGACGCAGACTGCCACATCTTTCTCCTGTGAACTGGCTGGTGGGTTAGAATCACTGACCTCTCACTGAGCAACCAACAGCTTAACCACGGCCCCCATTAAGCCTTCTCCAGAATGGAAAAAGAGATGCACAAAATATAAAACTTGCTATCAGCAAAAAAGAATACAACACTGACAATAACAGAGAGGCAGATGGAGATGTGGGAAAGAGAGAACTAGAAAGATGCATGGGAAGAGGGATGAGATTGTTCTCCCCACTCAGGCACCACTCACATTTCAGAGAGGCGATCTCCTGCTTTAACACTCCAGCCCCCTCCTCTGTCATAAGAACACCATGACACATCCTACATTCTCCACCAGCCCCTACCCGGAAGGTCTCACTAGAGACCCTGCGATTCAGCTCAGCACCATGGTTCAGCAGGTTCTTTCTGCACAAGGAGGCAGAAGTGCTCACTTCCAGTCTTATTGTTAAGTCCAAAAGCTGCAGAACTGTGCTAACCTGTGATACCAGCCTCTAGGGCTATCACGGATCCTGTGAAAATTCTAGCACTTTTCACTGTCTTAGTTATGTAGTGCTGTTGTAACAGAAGTACTATAGTGGGTGGGTTTAACCAAAAAACATTTAGTCTCTCAGCCAGTAACTTGTTTTTGATGCCAGAAGCTGACTGCCGCCTGTTTGTGCCACAGAGCAGCTTGTGGCTTCGAAAGCCCAAATCTTCCTTTACAGTCCAGCACGTGAACATTGCACCTCGAGGGTTCTTACAGGTCTGAATTTAGGGTGATGACTCTAAGGAAAGCTCTTTTTCTTCCTGTGTCCTTCTCTAGGACTGGTCCCCTTGGTAACATGTCCAAAGTACATGAGACAAAGTCTGTCCACCCTCACTTTCAAGGAGTTCTTACTTGTGAAAAATAAATTTCACATTTGTTAAAGCCACCCACCTGTGGTGTATCTGTTATAGCAGCTCTAAGTAACTAAGACATCCATCAGTCCACAACCCAACAAGATGGACTTCCATCTTAGGGAGACAGAACATATGATCAGTTTTCTTTTCAGGAAAGCAGATGTATAAAGACTTAACTAGAACTACCAAGGTGAATACAACCAGCCCTGCTTTTAGAAACCTCTCTGTCTTGTCCGCAGTCCATTCCACATCTGGAATCTCACCCAGATGACCATGGCTGCCTTGATCCTGCTAGTCCTTGGGGGTCTAATATTTCAGACTTGTTACAACCAGATAAGACCCCTTGGTGCAGCCAAAATAGGAACATAGATGGATCTGAACAAACTACTCTCAGATCACAGGACCTTGGAGAATCCACAAACAAAATGCTGACAGGAGTCCATATGGATCCTGAAGAGGAACTGGAGGTGTGTTCTGTGCAAATCCTGATCTGCAGAATTCAAGAGGAGTAAGCTCCCAGGAAGATTATAGCCTAGAGGAAGGTGAGAGATATTTCTGCTCTGTCGCATCAGGTCACTGTGAGTCAGAATCTACTCAAGGACACACAGTAACAACAAGTATAATTGTAGATTCATGGTGTACAGAGATAGTTAACATACCAAACCTAAAGTTGCTAACCCCGGAAGAGTCTGCATGCAGGATTGTCTTCTAGACTGGCACCGCACTTAAGTTTTGAAAGGCTGCCTCCGTTACTGGGTAATACTTTTGTTCTGCGGGTCTGAAGCATTGAATTCTGCTGTACCAGCCAGTCTAGGCTCTTTGTACAAATAACATGTTTTATGGTGAGTGCCTACTTTCTTTGAGGCTTCCCTGCGGCTGCTTAGTGTACAACCCAAAATTCATTGCTTTTGAGTTGATTCTAACTCAGAGTGACTCTATAGGACAGAGCAGACCTGCTCCATAGGGTTTCCAAGACAATAATCTTTAGAGAAACAGACTCCCACATCCTTCTCCTTCAGAGTCAATGGTGGACATTAACCACCAACCTTTCAGTTAATAGCCTAGTGATTAATTCACTGGGTTACTGGGAAACTAAGAGAGAGTATACTTGAGGAAAATTCTCAAAATATGACAGACATGTACAAATATGTGAATATAATTAGTCAGGACGTGAAATAAATTAGACTGAGAACTTCTACCCCATGCAAAATTCTGTTTTGTTAACAATATGACAAAAGTAAAAAATAAATATTGATAACCTATCTTAAAAGGGCTAATGGGTGAAAATTATTGTTGAGTTGTTTTATTTTTATTTTTGTGGTTGTTTTTAGCTTGTTTATTTGTGTGGTTGTTTTTTTGTTTGTTTGTTTGGCTATCTCAATATTTGTCTCCAGTATGTTTTGCCAGAAAAATCCGCATGTTTCTATAAGGAATGACATTTAAAATAGATGTTACAAATAAATAAATAACTCTAGCTCTTTGCAATCGAGTCAGTTTTGACTCATAGCAACCCTACAGGACAGAGTAGAACCGTCCCATAAGGTTTCCAAGAAGCAGCTGGTGGATTTGAACTGTCATCCTTTTGGTTAGTAGCCAAGTTCTAATGTAAGGGACCTCAAATAAATAGAACTGACTTAATTATACTTGCTGCTCTTAGTTGCTATCTAGTGAATTCTGACCCATGAAGACCCACCTGTGCAGAGAAGAACTGATCCATAGGCCTGTGGGGCTGTGAGCTTTCAGAAGCAGATTTCCAAGTCTGTCTTCTGAGGCTTCTCAGGGTGTGTTCAAACCAACAACCTTCAGCCAAAAGCTTAATGCCTAACCGTTTATGTCACCCATGGACTCCTTGCTTGAAAGACCTCTTTAAATGTATCTAAATTTTTGTTTGTTTTTAAGAAACAATCTTTAGAATGTTTTTGGAAATACAAAAGACTTCTAGACAATGCAGGGCCTTCTAGAACCAGTTAATGAAGGCAACAGCTGTGATTCACTTCAACTGATATTTTAAACTATTCATCACATTTATGCTTATTATAGTTAGCATACTGTATGGAACGAAGATTCTAAAAGTGGGCATGGAATCCAGGACTCAAATTCCTAGTTTTACATTCTACACAATATCCTCATTTTTACAGAAAACAGCACTCAAATATATTCCTTAACGCAAAGGTTAGAAGTTAAATTTAACAATTTTGTTAAATCTTTGGAAATTCATAAGACTCTTGATCCTCAGGTTTCAAGAGTTGGAAAACCTGAGGCTGTAGTGGTTAAGTGCTGCATCTACTAACCAAAAGGTAAGTGGTTCGAATCCATTAGCTTGGGGCGATTCCATTCTGTCCCGTAGGGTTTGAATCAGAATCCGTTCGAGAAGAGGGAGTTTCCAAGAATCACAACTGCTGCTACCGTCAGTACTCCAAATGGCATCTTTATTCCTTCTTTGTGGACTTGGGTCTCTTTTATATTTATTACACTGTGACCTGCTCTTACTCGACTCTTTTGATAAAGTCTTTGGATGAACAAAAGTGATTCTTAGTCATTCCAATTTATCTATTTTCTCTTCTGTTAATCATGCTTTGCCTGTCAAATTTTGAAGTCTACCTAAACTGCGTATTAGAACATTCATCGCTGATCCTATTTTTTCTTGCATGATTTTTATTGTTTTAGGTTTCGTATTTAGGCCCTTAACCCATTTAGAGTTAGTTTTTGTGTAAAGTGTGAGATGGAGGTCTTGTTTCAGTTTTTTGCAGATAGATATCCAATTTTGCCAGCCCCATTTGCTAAAGAGACTGTTTTTACCCCAGCTTACAATCCTGGGGCCTTTGTCAAATATCAACTGTTCATAAGAGGATGGTGGCACCTCTGGGGTCTCCAGTCTATTCCATTGGTCTATATGTCTTTCTGTACCAGCACCAGGCTGTTTTGACTACTGTGGCAGTGTAAGAGTTTCTGAGGTCAGATAGTGGGAGGCCTCCCACTGTGTTCCTCTTTTTCAGTAGTGCTTTACTAAGCTGGAGTTTCTTCCCTTTCCAAATGAAGTTGATGATATGTTTCCCCATCTCTATAAAATATGATGCTGGAATTTGTACTGGGATTGCATTGTATAAGCAGATCACTTAAGATAAAACAGACATCTTCACAATATTAAGTCTTCTTATCCACAAGCAGGATAGGTTTCTCAAATTTTGTAAGTCTTTTTGGGTTTCTTGCAGTAAGGCCTTGTAGTTTTGTCTGTATAGGTCTCTTATTTCTCTGGTTAGATTTATTCCCAGATAGTTTATCTTCTCGAGGACTAGAGTAAATGGTACTGATTTGGTGATTTCTTCTTTGATGAACTCTTTGTTGATATAAAGGAATCCTAAGGATTTACTTATGTTTATCTTGTATCCCAATACTTTGCTAAACTCTATTAGTTCCAACAGTTTATTTACAGATTCTTTTGGATTCTCTGTGTATACAATCATATCATCTGTGAATAGGGAGATTTTTACTTCTTCATTGCTGATACAGATGCCCTTTATTTCTTTGTCTTGTCTAATTGCTCTGGCTAGAACTTCTAGCACAATGTTGAATAGAAGTGGTGAGAGTGGGCATCCTTGTCCAGCTTCCATTCTCTTAGGGAATTCTTTCAGTCTTTCACCATTCAGGATGATGAAGGCAGTTGGCTTTGCATAGATGCTACTGATTGCAAGGTGACTTTTCAGTACTTGAAAGAAGTCTTTTGCAGCGTATTTTCCCAATGTGATGTGTCTTTTACTTCTTGATTGAAGCTCCATAGGCACTGATTGCGGAACCAAGTAAAATACAATCCTTGACAACCTCAATTCTTTTTCCATTTATGATGATGTTGTTTACCAGTCCAGTTGTGAGGCTTTTTGTTTTCTTGTTGTTGAGGTGCAATCCATACTGAAGGCTGTGGTCTTTGAGTTTCATCGGTAAATGTTTCAAATCTTCTTCACTTCCAGCAAGTTGATGTTGTTTGTGTACAACAGGTTGTTAATGAGTCATCCTCCAATCCTGCTGTCTTGTTCTTCTTCATGTAATCCTGCTTCTTGGATTATTTGCTCAGCATACAGATTGAAAAGTTATGGTGAAAAAATACAACCTGATGCACAGCTTTCCTGACTTTAAACCATGCAGTGTCCCCTTGTTCCGTTCTCACAACTGCCTCTTGATCCATGTGCAGATTCCTTAAGAACACAATTAAGTGTTCTGGAATTTCCATCTTCTGCAATGTTAGCCACAATTTTTTATGATCAACACAGTTGAATGCCTTTGCATAGTCAATGAAACATAGGTAAACAAATTTGTGGCATTCTCTGCTTTCAGTCAAGATTCATCTGACATCAGCAATAATATCCCCGGTTCCACGTCCTGTTCTGAACCTGGCTGAAATTTCTGGAAGTTCCTTGTCAATATACTGTTGTAGTCACTTTTGAATTATCTTGAGAAAAATTTTATTTGAGTGTGATGTTCATGATATAACATGGTAATTTCCACACTTGCTCGGATCACCTTTCTTTGGAATGAGCGTAAATACAGATCTCTTCCAGTCAGTTGGCCAGATAACTGTCTTCCAAATTTCTTGACATACTCAAGAGAGCACTTCCAGTGCTGCATCTGTTTGTTGAAATATCTCCATCGATATTCTGTCAATCCCTGGAGCCAATCCCTGGAGCCTTCAAAGCCTTCAATGTAGCTTTGACTTCTTCCTTCAATACCGTCAGGTCCTGATCGCATGCTACCTCTTCAAATGGCAGAACATCGACCAGTTCTTGCCGGGAGCCGGTCCCAACACTTTGTAGGGTCCCGCACGGAGGGAGGGAAGACGTCGGCGGGAAATGAACAAAGAAGACAGGAAAGAATTTTCTGGTTTAAGGCAGCCCGACCCAGCAGAAGGTTTCTGTGTGTCTAGAGCTGTCGTCTTTATTTTTTTATAGATGAGGTGATGTAATATACACCTGATTTTCTTTATTACACAAACTATTGGTTAACAAGAAACTAATTTAATATCATTGGCTAATAAAAACTGACTCCTCGTGGTCTAACTAACTCCTTCTACTTCTTAATCAATTGTCAAGGCCTTCTTGAGTAATTGTCTAAGCCAGGTGTCCAGCGGTGATAAAATGTCAGGAACACAATTAATGGCTTTATTCATATCTTAAAATGGGAGGTACCAAAGGGTAGACTCCTCAAAGTTTCACCATTTGGCTGTCTCAGTTTGTTTTTCCAAGTTTTCGTTTATATCTTTCTGTGTAGATAGTAAGTGTCTGCCATCCCCCAATTAAGCCAGCTGCACTAAGAAAGATGTTTCTTTAGTGTTTATCAGTTTTCTATACCAGCTATAATAAACCTAAAAGTTTATCTATTCTTCCAGCTGCAAGGAGAAAGGATGCTTTGTAGTTTTGATGGCTATGTGGAGAATTGTCCTTGAGAGCTTCCTAAGGGTTAGCTTGCAAACTTGTGTATGTGAAAAGGGAGGGGGAATGTAATCAGTGGGGAGCCAGTGAAGCTGGGCAGGCCTCAGTGCTGTCAGGCATGCTGCATTGAAATCCATTTCTCTGATCTCTATTTCTCAGAAGTTCTTGGTCAGATTGTCCCAATATAGTCTCATAAACCGAGGGGTAGAAGTCCCTCTGAGGCACCTCCTTGGTCCTCATGTCGGGTGAGGGGGGCCCGCTCCCGGCAAGTTCTTTCTGGTATGATGACTCTATGTATTCTTTCCATCTTCTTTTGATGCTTCCTGTAGAATCCTTCAGTATTGCAACTCGAGGCTTGAATTTTTCCTTCAATTCTTTCAGCAGTTTTTAAATACGTCTATGTCTGAATTCCCAGAACTTGTAAATATGTTACCTTTTGTGACTAATCATCTCTGAAAAGTATCTTTAGCCACAAAAAGTAACATATTTACAAGTTCTGGAAATTCAGACATATACATATTTAAAAACTGTAAAACCAAATCCATTGCTCTCGAGTTGATTTTGACTCGTAGTGATCCTATAAGACAGAGCAAAATTGCTCCATAGCAAGACCGTTGATTCAAACTGCCAACCTTTTAGTTACCAACCGTAACCCTTAACTATTGAACCACCAGGTTTCCATATTTGGAGTCATTACTCTGTCTGTCCCAGGGTCTCAGGAAGGGAATCATCTCCCTGAATATTCTGGTAGAGGAAGCCTAGAACCTCCAACAGCCCTGGGGTGGATGACAGAATGAAGGTAGATGAGGGACCAACCTTCCAGGAAAAAAAGACCACACTTCAGTAAGTTAGACACTCACCACTTTGCTATATTATTTCCTAGGACCCCCTGCAGGTGCTTACCTGTCACCCACAGAACCAAGCAACAAAACAGGTGAACAAAGGAGACTTCTTATCCTCTTCATGAATCTCTGGGAAAATACAAGTCTTATGATCCATTATTTTTGCCACTTCTCACCTCTGTGACCTTGGGATGGTCACCTCCCCATCTCTGATCTCCCCAGATTCTCCATCAGCTTTTGAAAGTGTGGTCAGCATGAGGAGCAATGAAGCTTTTTAGGCTCTGATGCTCTGGGACTGAAGTCTCTTCCAAATGGGAGGTCAGAGTGAACCTGACTCCCTGTCCAGGAATAAAGATTACTCTGTCTCTATCAGGGCCTGTAAGCATGACAGTATGTGGGGACACCAAGGATTTAAGGGAGCACTGTGGATGTTTCTGGTCCACCTGTCAATCTTCTATGTGTTGAATGTGGAAGAGGAAGAAAAAAATCCTGATTTTATGAGAATTATATTCTGAGAGTGTATGGAGAAAGAAAAAAGGAGAACTCATGAATGGATCAGGGAATAAATTACGTAATGCAAAGGATCTATGGAATTAAAGTAAGGTCAAGTAAAAGAGAAATGAAATATTGTGAATTGCTATAGAAAGCTTAATGGATAATTTAGAGTGGCTGGCAGAGAAGATTCCACTGAAGAGGTAACATTGTGACCTTCATGATCAAGACAAGTCTTGACAAGTCTGGTGAAAGACTATTTACCACAGATGGTATGGTGAACCCAATAAGGGCATGAACTGGTATTCTCAAACATGTTGTGCCTGACACGTGGTATATGAGAGGAGTTGAGAAAGGTAGATGAGAGCCAAATTATATAAAGGTTTGGAAGCAATGATAAAGAGTTTTGATTTTATTCTGACAAACACAAAGTTGTGTGAATCCATTAAAATTTTTAACCAAGAAAGCCTCATGATCTGTATGATATTTTAGTGAGAACACTTTGGCAGATATAAACAGAATTATTTTAGGGTATAGGGAACATGACTGGAAGCCATGAGCCTGGTGAGAAATCACGGCAGCTAACTTTGAGAAAATTAGTGAAACTTAGACATGAAGATGGTGGTGGAGAAGTATTTGAGTTAGCTTAAGAACATATTCAAGATGAGTTCACTGGAAGGGAGATCAGAACCTAGCACAGATGTTTCCCAGGTAGGAACTTAGAATATATTTATTTCCCTCTGAGCCTCTGTTTCACTGCTTGGAAACTCACACATGATCTGGCAGAAGAAGAGAAAGACTAGGCAGGGAGCCTAGTGAGACAGCATGATACAGTCCCTGAAATGGAAAAAAAAAAAAAAAAAAAAACTCTTTATTCAGACTCTTGGGATCAAATACTGGCTCTGCTAATTCAGTCACTAAACTCAGCAAACACTAACTTCATCTGCTAGAACACTCCCTCCCAGACTTGGGTTTCAAAAAAGATGAACTCATAAATAGGAAAGTCCCATTATCCCAAAGATAGCCATGGCAGAGTGTTTAGTTAATGCCAGACCCCCTTGCTAACTCCACTTCTGTCAGCAAACAACATCACATTCCATCTTCAATCATTCGTGGGAGGTGATGTAAAGGTTCTTCAGAGTGAGTTAGGAGTCTCAGTCACCTGAGCTAGAGACATTTCTAGGCTCTGTTCACCTCCTTTTTAATTCCCAGAGTGTGCCACTGTGGTGGGGTCAAGAGGTACAATGAGAAAGGGTGTTGAGGTATAGTTAGTGCAGCTGGTTTCCATTTAAGTAAAAAACTTAATGCCTCATCTCATGGAGCACCACAAAAAAAGGAACATTAGAGCCTGATAGGCCTAGCTTCAGAATTCCACTTACTGGATGTTTGATTAGGTAACTGATTTCACTTTTATTGGATTTGTTTGCACATGTTAGAAAATGGATAAATAATTGGTTGTTGTAAGAGTTTAAGAAATATATGAACACCAGTGATAGCCACGATGGAGCTCACAGAGAGGAGTCTCACTGGCAACATAAGAATAAAAAGGGGTGCATCATGAGATCTCCACTAAAAGAGCTCAGTTGATGGTCCAGCCCTGATGCTGCCCCTTCCCATAAATTATAACAAAGGTCCATTCTTTGGACAGGAATGGATTGGACTTGGCAATGCAGAGTGACCATATATTGGGAGCACTTAATGGTTCTATACATCTATAGGATATCATCTTGCTGACCTCTGGCTGGAGGAAGGGGAGTGGATGGATAGGAGGGGAAAGGAGGCTGTTGGGAGGATGAGACATGTATGGAGCAGAGAGGAATAGTGTGCAGTCACCGAACAGGGAGAGCAGTGGAAGTTGCATATAGGTGGGCATCTAAATTTGTACGTGAATGTACGTTTTCACTCAGTCATGTTAAATAAAAATTAAAAAAAAAAAGAAATATATGAAATGAGTCCAGTTGAAATGGACACAAAGTGTGTGATAAATAAACAGAAGTTGCTATCAGCTGCTTGTTGACAGACGCACAACTTCCTCATAGATACTCCACATGGCTAAGCATTCTCACTGGACTCTCAGTGGCCTGCACATGCATTGCCGTTTTCTTTATTGCTCTTATTCGTTGCTTGTGCTCTACGAAAAATAGTAAGTCTGAAAATAAGAACAAAGAAGGGAGGTATGTTTGTGGTACAATGTTATGTGTTCGTTTCCTGTAGGCTGAGTTGTGGTTCTTTGAGGAGGTCTTCCAAAAAGAGCTCTGGAATCCTTGCCCGTTCTCTATCTGATTAACACCTCTTTCTTCTCCACTGTCTCCTTCCTAATTTTAGAAAAGTCACCAAACTCTAGGAGGTAATGATAGAAGTAGGATGGGGGCAATGAGATTGGAAGGGGAACCTGGTGCAGTCAATGCGAGTCTGAGGTTGTTGATGGGGTGGATCTTTTAAGTTAGTACAGTAGACTGACTCAGTAGCCAGGGGCATAGGAGTGCTCTTTCTGGCCTCAGTGTCTTTGTTTATGCAGTGGCGATATGGAAGAACTCTCCCGTGAGTCTTGAATTCATTTCTAGACACAGATGCTCTTATTATGGATAAAGACCCAAAGGAAGACCCAAATGATGATTGATCAAGTGAGTTCTCACCAGCCCAAACCCTTCACACAACTTTAGCCCCTCGAAGTAATCAAAGATCCTGTCTTTGGTCATTAAGTTCCATTCCTCATGTTTCATCTTCATCATTTTAGGGCCTTCCAACAGAAGATCCAGAGGAGGTAATTTATGCCCAGTTCAACCACTGGACTCTCACACAGAAGAGTCACACCAACTTCCCTGAGTCTCAAGAGTTCATCACCTAAGCACACTGTCTACATGGAACTCACCAAATGCCACACCCAGTCTCAGGCCAGACCTTGTCCCTGGGTAACTGAGCACACAGAGTGTTACCTAGAAAGAACCTAGATCTCTTCCCAGGGAGGGTTATTTCATGGACACTCTTCCTGCTCAAACACAGCCTGACAGCTCCAACATGACAGCAGTTGAATCTAGAGACTTGTAGATGATCTTTAAACTCCTAGGATTCCTCAGTAAATATCCAGCTGTTCTAGAACAGCTCTGATATAACTATCCAGCCATTTTGGAACTTCTACTACGTTTACCCTAGGATTCTAAGACTTGAACCACAATTATTCTACTTTTTTGAAGTTCTTTTGAAATGATTCCAAAATCCTAACACATTTACTCAGCTTATGAATGCTTGAATTATTCAAAATAATTTTAAGGAATCAAAGTATGTTCTACATCTGTGATGTTCAATATGGTAGACATTAGTCATTTGTGGCTAACTTGAAGTTTATTACAAATAAATTTTCAGTTTCTCATGTGTGCTAGTCACATTTCAAGCTTTCAATAGTCACATGCTAGTGACTACTGTATTGCTGTTTTGCACAGCGCAAAATATAGATTTTCACTATCATAGAGGGTTCTACTGAACATTGTTGGTCTAGATTGACTTCCAAACATGATGATACACAGTCCATGGTGTTATGGAGCCATGTTTGATGAAGAGATTTCCGGGTATTGGCACTGTGTGATATTTATGCACGTGAGATGGCAGCCATGTGGGTTCAGTGGGAGAATACTCACCTTCTACACAATAGACCCAGGTTCAGGTCCAGCCAATGCACCTCAAGCACAGCCACCACACTTCTGTCAGCGGAGGTCTGTATGTTGCTATGATGCTGAGCAGTTTTCTGTGGAGCTTCCAGACTAAACTGGATAAGGAAGAAAAGTCTGGCAATCTACTTTCAAAAAAATTAGCTCATGAAAACCCTGTAGACCCCAGTGATGGTCCCCAACTGATCATGGGAATGACACAGGGACAGGTAGCATTTCATTCCATTGTGCATGAGATCACCAAGAATCTAGGGTTGACTCAATGACAGCTAACAATGACACGTGCAAAAGGGTCATATTCAACTGACACAACCAGCAATTAGAATCTCCAGTAGCAGGCCTTACCACCTCTTCTGAGAATGTCATGTTGCAAGGGGTCAATAAACAGAATAATTGATATAAATGTATCTACACAATGGACTGCTCAGCTATTAAAAAAAGAAAACAACTATGAATACATGCAAGAAGTAGACAAATTAAAAAACATATCAGAGTGAAATAAGCCACATGTATACAAGGACACAATGCATGATTCTAATTAAATTTGAAACAGTGGAAACTAATCTATGATGAAGAAATATTAGTATGATATTTGCCTTAGGTGATGGGGGCAGGGAGTAAACTTTTGAGGTGGTGGTAGTGTTCCACATCTTGATAGAAGTTTGAGTTTCTCATATGTATGTACTTATGGAAATTCAACAAAAATTGCAATTAAGACATGTGCATTTCACAGTATGTAAGTTTTATCTCATAATAAAAATTTAAACATATAACAAACTTTGTTGTTAATACACGGTCCAGCGTTAAATCCATGAAAGTAATTATTTTAAGTGCTACATACTTTATTGCTGAATATCACTATGGTCACCTTTAAAGTGCTTCCCTTGGAAAGCTATGCACCAACACCAGTGCCTAGTCCACCTTCAAAGCAATTTTGCAACTCTTTCCGGAATGGCCACTGCACACGAGGGAAAGGTGGTAAGGTCACAAGCTTAATTGCATAGCTGTCTGTGAGGGAATTTTTAGCCAGTAAACAAATAACTGTGTTGGGCCACCCCCCTACTCTACTGATCTAGCCCCCATTGACTTTTTCCTTACCTGAAGACAAAGGAAATATTGAAAGTAAGACATTTTGATGACACTCAGGACATCGAGAGTAATATGACAATGGCTCTGGTAGCCATTCCAGGGAAAAAGTTCCAAAATTGCTTTGAAGGATGGAGTAGATGTTGGCATCAGTGCATAGCTTCCCAAGGGGAGTACTTTGGAGACACCATAGTGATATCCAGCAACGAGGTATGTAGCACTTTTTCTAGAAGGAGATTGTGAACTTAACTGCCATTCCTCATATGCATGCTGAAATATTTAGAGGACAATGTCCCGATGCCGGTGACTTACTTTGAATATGTTTAAAATAACATAGCTCATTGCATGGAGGATAAACCCCAAACCCACTACTGTCTAATCGATTCTGTCTCATACAGACCCTAAAGGACAGAGTGGAACTGCCCCACAGAGTTTCCAAGGAGCACCTGGCAGATTTGAAGTAGCCCTTAACCACTATGCAACCAGGGTTTCCACGGAGGATAAAGGGATCTATATACAATAAAACACTTATAGTAAAACAGCAGTCAATTCTTCAGACATCATCTTTCTCCCGGAATCACATTTTCTACAGTGTCACCATCATCCTCCCCCAGGATGTCTAAAGCAGAAGATGGAAGTTATCTTGAATTCTCACCTTATTCATCATCTCACAACCAATACCCCATGTCAGATCATTATTTCCCTGAAGCAGTATTAAATCCACTTCCGGGTTCCATTGTTGTAGTCCTTACTCCACCTTCCAATCTCTCAGCATTTGCTGCCTGTGCCAACGTCGCAGCCTCCCCAGAGTCCCATTTCCTATTCACAGGAATGCATCTGCATTATCACTAGAGAGTTTGTTTTCACATCCATCAATCCCTCTCTTCCTTCTCTGCTGAAAATCTTTCCATGGGTCTTCAATATTTTTTTTCTCTCAAGACAAAATCTAAGCTTCCCATACAGACTTTCAAGGCTCTTCAAAATCAGTCAACCTAACTCCCCCAGCCTCATTTTTGACTGCGTCTTCTGTTGCTGTGATATCAGTTGGGTATTACAGGAGCAGTGGTTAAGAGCTTAGCTACTGACCAAAAGGTCAGCAGTCTTGAATACACCAGCTGCTCCTTGGGAATGCTATTAAGGTAGCTCTATGTTCAGTCTCTAACCTTCTGTCTTGATGATCCTGTCTTTGGCAAGCTCCACAGGAATCTGCCTCTACTTCCTGTTGTGGACACCTGTCACTCCTGGCTACCACACTCACCCACCACGCCCACCCTCTGGTCTAGTTCAAGCCTGAACAGTTATGGTTCATTGACTTGTTGAGCTAGGCTGGCTGAGACTGATGCTGATATTTAAATAAAATGAATTTCATTCCTTAAAAAAAATTGGCAGTTAGGATCCACCAACAGGCTATGGGAAAAAAGACCTGGTGATCTGCTCCCATAAAGATAGCAGCCTTGGAAACTCCATGGGGCACGTCTTCCATGTCACTATGAGTCAGAATCTACTTGACAACACTCAACAACAACAACATTTCTGCAAAGGGAGCAATGATGGTTCACTGGTAGAAGTCTTACCTTCTGTTCAGGAAACTAGGGTTCAATTCCCAATCAGTGACCCTCAAGCACAGCCTCCACCCATCTATCAGTGGAATTTTGTGTGTTACTATGGCACTGAATAGGTTTAAGCATAACTTGTAGACAAAGAGGACTAGGAAGAAAGACCTGGCAACCTACTTCTGAAAATCAGACAATAAAAACTCTATGGTTGACAATGACTTGACCCCATTGCAAATAGCGTCACCATAAATCAGAGGACAGCTAGATGGCAGCTAACAACAATTGCTGCATAACATACATCCACAAAACGTCACTTACCCACACCAGTAAGCATTCATTGCTCATGCATTGAGGATCAACTGATGGCAGGAAATTCTGCTGAAATATCTGGGCTCATTCAAATGTCTGAAGATCACTGAGCTACCAGCTAATTTGGGCTGTCTTGGAGAAGGGTCAGCCAGAAGGGATCCACCCCTTAGAGAGAAGCAGTACCGTGGCTCCAGATGGGCAAAAGGAGGGACTGGAAAAGAACAGACGCTCACACAGGAAAGGAGTTTGAATTCAGGCGGTGTCCCAGAGGCAATCCAACTCCTTTCCCTTTTCCTGCCACATTCCAAGGAGACTGCGGAAATTCCAGTCCCCCAGATGTGGGTCTCCACTCAGCGACACTTAACCACTACATCACTAATGTTCCCATTATTTTAGGTAAACAGGGAATTAAAAGTGGTGACAACTGGGTGGAGAGGAGAGGATAGGAGATTGTTGGGAGGATAAGACATGTATGAAACAGAGAGGAAGAGTGTGCTGTCACCAGGCAGGGAGAGCATATAAGTGAGCATGTTAATATATATGGGAATGTACATTTTCATTCAATCATAATTTTTAAAAAAAAAGAGTGGTGACATACAGATAAATGACCTCTGAAAAATATTCACATTCTCATCCTTGGGACCTGTGAATATAGCAACAGAGAAATGAAGTTAAAAATGGAATTATAGATGCTAATTCATTAACTTTGAAATGGGGAGGTTATCCTGGATTATTTGAATGGAGCCAGTGAATCACAGGGTCCTTATAAATTACATAGGGAAGTAGAAAAGTCAGCATCAGCATAACCCACGATGACAAAAAATTAGTCTCATTCTAAGTCAAGCCGGCATGAAGCTTGTCTAACACGCATTTTTTCCATAAGGTACATTACACTCTTCTCGCACTTAAGAACACAAGAAAGCACATCAGCCTTATGTCTGGGGACATTTTAAATACAGAAATCACCAAAAAAAGTACAAAGAGTGAAAAACTATGGTACTAAAAAGGCCACTAAAGGGTCACTTGTGAACAGTGCAAGAGCTAAAACAAGAAGATAGAGCCTCACCTTGTTACATTAGCTCAAACGTGAACACTGTGACTTGATTTTTTTTCCCCCATTCTGCTCATGTCTGTAAAGAACCACAAAAGCACCACAAGAAGTGATCCGGGAGTGATACACAAATTGTAGTGAGTTGGTGAATTCACAAATACAAAATCCACAAATAGTGAGAATCAGCTACATACAAGGGGCAAAGACAGAGAAACATACACAAATACAAGCAGACAGAGAAAGATAGGGACTAGAGGGCCATCTTCATTTATTTCAGGTCCTGTGGAGTGGGATGAGGAAAGGTGATTTTTTTTTTTTAACTCTCAACCTCTTTGCTTTTAGGTGTGTACAGAGAGCCCTCCCTCTTGGCCCAACCAAAGCCCCTGGGGAAACTGAGAGAGAATGTGACTCTGTGGTGCTGCTCAGAGATCGCGTTGGACACCAAATACTACACAAAGAGGAAGAAACTCAGGACCCCTTGCACCTTGTTGGGAAACTCCACAGGAGGAGATTCCAGGCTGACTTTTCGTTAGGTGCTATGACATCTGCTTACACAGGGACCTATAGGTGCTATGGTTCTCTAAGTCACTCCCTCTATGAGTGGTCCACCTTCAATGACCTCCTGAAGTTCATGATCACAGGGGACAGTTCCCAGACCTGCCTCCCCATCCTGTCCTCTAAAGCACACAGATAAAAAAGCCGGACAATGAATAAGGAACACTTAATAAGAACTGATGCATTTGAATCTGTGTTGAGACATACTGTTGAATATAGCACAACATTGGGAGTCCCAGGAGGTGGTGTCAGAGATGAAAACAGAATTTTTACAGAGAAAGAAACGCCTGGTGAGAGGTAAAGATATCAACAGAGACAAGGAAGAAGGAGAAACAAGTACACTTAGTTATCACATAAATGGAGAGACTGGGAGACTCAGGAATGGAAATAAAGAGAGAAACAGACAGGCCCACATAGGAGTGTACCCTGCTACTCACACCCTGTCTAGAAATCTGGAGTGGTTTAGAAAGTTGGCTTCCTGTTTTAATTCTACACTTTCTTCCCTACTAAAAGAAGTAAAGACAGATTATGTGTCTGAGGCGAGTTTCAAGACCAAATTTGTTTACCTTCGGCTTATTCCCCTTGGATCCAGTGACATCAGACCAGGGACACCCACAGATGATACTATGTTTAGGCTGACAAATCTTCCTTCTCTGTGGTTGAGCCATAATGACCCAGATATTATGGTCCTGAGAGAAGCAATCTAACACTACCAACTTCTGTGGTCTGTGTGTGTTTAGTGGTTCCACACATGGGCTCTTCAGGCCCGTATTCCGGGATAACTCCAGATGATACACAATTATTGAGGACAGAAGCCCTCATAGAAACCCAATCAGAGACAGTAATTGAGAAAGAGACATAGAAACACACACAGAATAAATGCAAGAGGGGAGGAAGAGGGAGAGTGAGGACTAGAGTCTGAGGAAGAACAAGACACACAGAGAGAGAAGGTGGGAGACAGAGACAGGGAGAGAAAGATTGTAAGAGAGAGAGTTTGGGACTGATAGAAAACAGGGAGAGGAAATTCTCCATTCAGATATATATGAGAGGGTGAGAACTGAGAGCCTCTCTGGCTAAACTGCTTTTTCTTCAAGGTCTGTACAAGAAACCGTGTTTCTTATTCCAGGTGGGCCCTGTGGTGACCCGGTGCCACTCAGAGAAGCCATTTGTCTTGTACCATCTATCCAGGGAGGAGAGGCTCACGAATCCTGGCTCCCTGGAATGCGGGGCTCCAGGCTGGCTTCCCCTTAGGTGCTGTGATGTCTGCCTGTGCAGGGACCGACAGGTGCTATCGTTCTGTAAGTCACTCCCCTAGTTCTGGTCGGCCCCCGGTAACCTCCTGACGCTCTTAATCACAGGTGAGAGTTTCCAGACCTGTCTCCCTGTCCTGTTGCCCTTGGAATGCAGACTGGTTATTCTAAGCAACGGAAGTCCCAAGTGGTGGTGAGAGAGACGAGAACCAGGTTTTCATGGAGAAAGGAAAACCTGGTGAGAGACAAAGATACCAACAGAGACAAAGAGGAGAAACAGATACCATTTGTTATAACATAAACAGAGAGACAAGGAGAAGCAGAAATGGAGGTAAAGAGAGAAATGGAGAGATACGAACAGATAAGCCCATATAAAGAGTACATATTTTGTGTTTTGTGGTTCCCCAAATGGGCTCAGATGTAACCTCAGACTTTATAGAATTGTTGAGGACCAAAGGCCACATAGAAACCCAATTAAAGAGATAACAGTCATTGAAAAGGAGAGACATAGAAACGCACACTCACAAAACAGAATAAATGGGGATGGAGGGGAGAAAGAGAGCAAGAGTAAGACCCAAAGGGAGAATCAGACAGAGACAGGAACAGAGAGAGATTGGTTGAGAACAGGGAGAAAAGATTCTCAATTCAGATGTGCAGAACACTGTGAGAACTGGAGGCTAAACTGCTTTCTCTTGCAGGACTATACAAGAAACCTTCCTTCTTAGCCCATTTGGGCCCTGTGAATGTCAGGATGCCAAGAGAGAGCAGAAACATGTGCTGCAGCTCAGAGAGCTCATTTGACATGTCCTGTCAATCAAGAGAGGAGGAGGCCCATGAATCCTGGCTTCCCGGAGGGCAGAGCTCCAGCGGTGCTTTCCGGGCTGATTTCTCTCTGACAATGTGACTCCAGTCCATCATGGGATCCATAGATGCTACAGGTCTTTGAATTACTCTCCATAAAAGCAATCAGAACCAAGTGATGCACTGTACTTCATGGTCTCAGGTAAGAAGAACCATGTTGGGCACATGCTTTCCGACTCAGATTAAATTACCAGAGATTGTCTGTGGACAGTCTCAGATTGGGATGAAGGAAATGCTGGAATGCTGGAGCAAAGGATATATCTGAGAAAGAATATCAAGAATCTGGATGGTCAGTTAACAGATCTGCTCTACAAAAGGATGGGAGACAGAGTGGATTCACCAAACTCATCTCTCATCTTTTGTATAGATGCCCACATGGAACATAAATATAAAGAGACAGCACCAGGAACTGGGCACAAGTTGGGGAGATCTGAAGTAGAATCAGCCCCCACCCCCCATCTTATTCATTTCCCAGAAAGACCAATTGATCTTTCACCCACCAAAAGGGATTTCTCAGTTTAGGAGCACACACAGCTCTCAGTCTGGCACTTAGGCGAGAAGAGGAGAGACAGTGTCTCTTGATTATGGGTATCCTCCATCTCTAACCAACTCTTCTTACTTTTCACCACTTTGAAGTCTCTGATGGGAAAGAATTCTGGCCAGACACAACTTTGGCAAGAAGAGAAGGACCATGGACTCCACTTTGGAGCTCTCAAGGAGCTGGCCCATGAGGAAAGATCTCTGAACTTTCCCCTGCCCCCAATTCTCCAAGATTACACTGTGGAGGATATCATCTGTATGAGTGTGGTGGGGCCCCCCGTCCATGGCTTTGTTGGCAATGCTGGCTGAGGCCTGGTAGAACTGTGATGGCCCACATTTGGCAGATTGAAGGGACTTTCTCAACCCACTGGACTGAGTGGAGGGATCTGACAATATGAACCCTAAACAATCCCTGGATGGCTGTCATTGCCAAGCATGCAGCTGAAATATAGATGAGGCCAGATCTTTGGAGGTTCCTGGGAGTCTCTTAAATAAGGCAAGCCTTTTAAAAAAAGATTCAGGAAATGCTTCCTAGAGATCAAGAACTCTTCTCACAAGACACTAGGGAAAGGGGACTGTAATATATGGTTCCATTTCTGAATGCCTGGCACTGTGTGACATCTACACTCCTTTGAGGAAGGTTTCGCACAGACTGGAAAACACGTTCTTGGTCTTTGTTGTAGCACTGGTGGAACCTGTAGGGGCTTTTCATTTTGCCTTTTTTGTTTGTTTGTTTTTTGGTTTTTGTTTGTTTGTTTGTTTTGGAGGGGTCCCCAAGTTTTTAACTAGTTTTCTTTCTTTATTTTTTTTCTTTTTTTCTCTAGTTCTTGGTTTCCTATCTCTCCACTCCAGTGGCAAGCTCCCCTAGTGCTCATTTTGTTTGTTTGTTTTTGCGTTTGCCTCCTGTTTCTCTCTCCTCTCTCCTATACCCATTTTAGCTCCATATATCGCAACTTCCCCACTCCTTTCTACCGACATGCGCTGTGTTCTGAGCAGCACAGGCACAGTCTACTGGAACCTGCCCAGCACAGATTCATGGCTAACCACAAACAACTCATCCCATCCCTCTGCTTCAGCTGGATCTGATCTGTGCACTGTAGCTGAGTGACTGGTCCTGCCCATTGGACAAGAAGGTATAAAGTACTGTGTCCACAAACAAACAAAATAACAAATAACACAGCCTGCCTCTTCTGACATAACTAGCCAAGCCAAGCCAAGTGCTGTCAAACGAAACAAAAAAATCAGGACAAAACAAAAAATCTACAATCAATAAATGAGAAAAATAACTACTGAATGCTGTGAAGACAGCAGATCGTATCAAAACTTATTTAAAAAAAAAAACTGGAGAGGATGGTTCCAATGGGCATCTAAAATAAAACACTACATGATTTTTTGGCAGAAGAAAAGGCACTAGAGCTACTTTACTGAGAACTCAAAGTTCTAATATTTATAGCTATTCAAGAGTTAAAGTTTAAAAAGCTGATAAAAATAAGGAAAAATAGACAAATTCATGTAATAAGTCAGGAAAATATTACAGGTAAAAAAATGTCACAATACATCCACAATTAGAAATCATACAAAGACAGCAATTACAAATTCAAAGATAAACAACAAGACTTCAGAAATGGACAGTGTCATGGAAGAGCTGAGGAGCAGGTTAGAAATGCTGGAAGATAGGATCAGTGAAAATGAAGACAAACACTTGGCTACAGCTCTGAGGAAAAATCAGAATAAAGAACAAAGAAAGATGAAGAAACCTTGAGAATTCATGGGGTACAATCAAAAACTGAAATTGGTAAGTGATTAGAGTTCCTGAACAGGGGGAGAAAACAGAAACTGCCACCCCTGAGAGCCCAGCTGGGGCCAGCAACTAGAAAATGCAGAGGCAGCTGGCAATCAAACCTAGCAGCGCCCTTATTCCACTCTTAGAACTACGCAACAGCTCCCACCGGTGTAACACTAGAGAAACTGAACAGACTCTTGATGGCACAAAGACACCAATCAATATCTAACCATTTAAAGAAGCAGTACACCATGACTTGAGAAAACTCTCAAAATAAAGAATAAAAAAAACCTCCCACACGAAGAAGTCTTTCTGAAATTATCAGCGGTAGAATACAAAAGAATTATGTACAGAGACCTCCTAGAAATTAAACAAAATGCAGCAGAACAAAATGAAAAATTAAGTAATCTAAATAAACTGCTGGAACATCAATGATCTGAAATCCGGAAGATCAATAATAAAATTACCAATTTAGACATTTAATCCGAAGCCAAAAGAGCAGGACTGAGGAACTGGAAGGCAGAATTAGCAAGAGTCAAGATAAAGCAACTGACATCAGCATTTATGAGGAGAAATCAGAAAAAACAAGTAAGAAATGAAGAAACATGTGGGACTCTATCAAGAAGAATACTCTACAAATAACTAGAGTTCCTAAACGGGGATCGATAGCTGAAAATACAGAGAGAATTGATGAAGAGTTACTGACAGAAAACATCTCTGAAATTATGAAAGAAGAGAATACAGATGCTTATCAAATGCCACAAAAACTAGACCCCAAGACAAACACACCAAGACATATTATAATCAAGTTTAATAGAATGAAACATAAACAGGGGCTCGTAAAGGCAGTGAGACTTAAAACTAGCATACAAAAAGAAGCCCTGTAGGCTTTCATCGCACTTCTCAGCAGAAACTGTGTCGGCAAGAAGTCAGTGGAATGACACATACAAAGCCTCGAAGGAGAAAAACTTCCAATCAAGAATTATATGCCCTACAAAACTGTGTCTCAAATACAAAAGGGAAATTAAGTCATTCACAGATAAACAGAAGCTTAGAGACTTCATGAAAACCAAACCAAAACTACAAAAAATACCAAAAGAATCTCTTTGTTTAGAAAAACAAAAACAGCATCCAGAGTCCTATTCAGCTAGGGAAATCACAAAGTGCGATCAAAATGAACACAAAAACTATGGCATCATCACACTATAAAGAAGGATATATTACAGTAGTTATAACCCTTTCAGATGGAGAGGAAATTAAGATGTACAGAAGTTAAATATTGGTTTAAACTCAGAACATTAAGGGGAATCAAAGAGTATCCACAAAGCAAACTAACAGTGTGACATATCAAAACGAGAAACAATACAGGCATCTCAATGAACACAAAACCAACACTGAAAAAGATGAAAACTAAACCCCTAAGAAAAATGACCCACAACAGAATATTAAGAGGAACAAAGAAAACGTCAACAACACAAAAATAAAGACATCAAAATGGCAGCACTAAACACACACTATTGATAATTACAGTGAGTGTAAACAGACTGAATGCTCCAGTAAAGAGACAGAGAGGGACAGCTTGGATCAAAAGACATGAGCAATATGTTACTTACAGATGCTCATTTTAGACTCAAAGATGTGAACAAACTCAAAATCAAAGGATAGAGAAATATGTACCAAGCTAACAATACAAAAAAAGAGCAGGAGAGGCAATTCTAACCTCATACAAAATAGATTTTAATGTAAAATCCACCATCGTGGACAAAGATGGTCACCGTTTTTGCTGAAAAGTTCAGGACAATATGCAGGGATATAACAATAATAAATACCTACGCACACAATACCAGGACATCTAAATACATCAAACAAACACTGAAAACATTGAAAAATGAGATAGATCGCTCCACAATAGTAGTAGGAGACTTCAATACTCCACTTTCAGTATGGACAGATCATCCAGAAAAAAAGCACAGTAAAAATAAAGAAGACCTTATTGCAACAATCAACCAACTAGACCTCACTGATGTACACAAAACTTTTTACCCAACAACAGATAAGTACACCTTCTTTCCCAATACTCATGCAACATTCTCCAGAACAGACCACATGTTAGGTCATAAAGCAAGTCTCAACAAAATCCAAACCACTGAATTATTGCAAAGCATCTTCTCAGACCAAAAAGCATAAAAGTTTAAATCAATAGCAGAAAAAACATAGGTAGAAATATGAAGTCATGGAAAATGAACAACACCTTGCTGAAAAACCCTTGGGTTATAGAAGGAATCAAAGTTGCAGCGAAGAAATTCATGGAATCAAATGAGAATCAAAACACACCCTACCAGAACCTATGGGATGTAGCAAAAGAAGTACTCAGAGGTCAGTTCATCTCTATAAATGCACACATCCAGAATGAAGAAAGAGCCCAAACCAAAGAATTAACTCTGCAACTTGAACAAGCAGAAAGAGAACAACAAAGAGGTCAACAAAGGAACTCCTCGGGCACCAGAAGAAAACAGATAATAAATGCAAGAGCAGAACTAAATGAATTAGAGAACAGAAGAACGGTTGAAAACTGAACAAAACCAAAACTGGTTCTTTGAAAAGATCAACAAAATTGATAAACCATTGACTAAACTTGCCAAAGAAAAATAAGAGAGGATACATAGAACCCAAATAAGAGATGGGAAATGTCACAACAGACCCAATCAAAATCAAAAGTATCAAAGTGGAAAGCTATGAAATATTGTACTCTAACAGATTTCAAAACCTAGAGGAAATGGAAAAATTTCTAGATTCACACCACCTACTAAAATCACAAGCAGAAGTAGAACAACTTATAAACCCATCACAAAAGAAGAGATTGAAAAAGTAACTTAATAAAAAGCAACCAACCAAGAAAAGTCCTGACCCAGGTGGCTTTGCTGGAGAATTTTATCAAGCTTTTCAAGAGGAGTTAACTCCAATACTACTGAGGCTATTTCACAGCCAAGAAAAAGACAGAATAATCCCAAATTTATTCTATGAAACAGCATAACCCTAATAACAAAGCCAGGGAAAAATCCCACATAAACTTAGATGCAAAAATCTTCAAAAAAATCCTAGCCAACAGAACTGAACAACATATAAAAAACATAATTCCTCATGACAAAGTTGGATTCACACTGGGAATGCAAGGCTGGTTCAACATCAGAAAACAACTGATGTGATCAACCATATAAACCACATAAAGGATAAGAATCACCTGATTTTGTCAATTGATGCAGAAGAGGCGTTTGAAAAAGTCCATCATTCATTCATGTTAAAAATTCTCAGCAAAATAGGAATAGAGAGAAAATTTCTCAATGCAATACAGGGCATCTGTGCAAAGCCAATCACCTACATCATCCTGAATGGAGACAGACTGAAAGAATTTTCCTGAGAACAGGGCTAGACAAGGATGCCCACTGTCACTGCTTCTATTCAACATTGTGCTAAAGGTTCTAGCCAGAGAAATTAGTCAAGACAAAAACATAAAAGGCATCTCCATTGGCAAAGAAGGAGCAAAAATCTCCCTATTTGCAGATTATATGATTGAATTCTCAGAGAATCCTAAAAATTCCGTAAATAAACTATGGGAACCAATAAAAGAGTTCAGCAAAGTATCAGAATATAAGATAAATGTAAGTAAATCAGTAGGATTTCTTTACACAAACAAAGAGAAGATCAAAGAGGAAATCACCAAATCAATAACATTTACTATAGCCCCCAAGAAGACAAAATACTTAGAAATGAAACTAAGCAGAGAAATAAGAGACCTATACAGAGAAAATTAAAATACCTTATTGCAAGAAACCTAAAGAGACTTATGTAAGTGGAGAAGACTACCCTGCTCATGGATAGGAAGACTTCACACTGTGAAAATGTCTATTTTACCCAAAGCGATCTATATACACGGTACAATCCCAATACAAATTCCTGTGCCATTTTTTAATGAGATGGAGAAACAAATCACCAACTTTGTTCGGAAACAGAATAAACCCTAGGTAAGTAAAACACTACTGAAGAAGAGGAACACAGTGGGAGACTTCACACTACCAGACCCTAGAACCTACTACACTGCCACAGTAGTCAGAACAACCTGGTACTAGCACCAAAAGAGACATATAGACCAATGGAACAGAATTAAGACCCCAGAAATATCATCATCCTGCTAAGAACAGCTGATACTCAACAAAGCCCCTAAGGTCATAAACTAGAGTAAAAACAGTCTCTTCAAAAAACAATATTCACAAAATTGGATATCCATCAGCAAAAAATTAAAACAAGACTCATATCTCACACCTTACACAAAAACTAACTCAAAATGGATCAAAGACCTAAATATCAAACCTAAAACAACAATGATTATGCAAGAAAAAATAGGTTCAACAATGAAAGTTCTACTTCACGGCTTAGACAGACTTCAAAATCTGACAGACAAAGCATGAACAGAAGAGAAAACAAACATATGGGAACTACTAAGAATCAAAGGGTTTTGCTCATCCAAAGTCTATCAAGAGAGTTAAAAACTACCTACAGAGTGGGAAAAGATATTTGGCAACTACATTTTGGACCAACGTCTGATTTCAATAATCTGTAAGTTACTACAAAATATCAAAACAGAAAGGTTAATAACCCAATTAAGCAATGGGCAAAGGAGATAGACAGACACTTCACCAAACAAGACATCCAGACAGCCAAAAGATACATGAGGAAATGCTCACCATCATTAGCTATTAGAGAAGTCCAAATCAAAACTACAATGAGATACCATTACACACCAACAAGGTTAGCAATAACCCAAAAAACACAGTACAACAAATGCTGGAGAGGCCATGGAGAGTTTGGAACTCTCCCACACTGCTGGTATGATTGCAAAATGGTACAACCTCTTTGGAAAGCAAGTGGATACTTCCTCAAAAAAGCTAGAAATAGAAATACTATTTGACCCAGTAATCTCACTCCTTAGAATGGATCCTACAGAAGTAAAGGTGGTCACCCGAACAGGTACACACACATAAATATTTACTGCAGTACAGTCCACAATAGCAAAAAGATGGACTTACCCCTACGTGTCCATCAACAGATGAATGGATAAACCAGCTATGACCCATATACTCAATGGAACATTATGCAATGACAAAGAACAATGATGACTTTAGGAAGCATCTCATAACCTGGTTTCAACTGGAAGACATTATGCTGAGTGAAATCAGTCAGCAGCTAAAGAACAAGTACTGTATGAGACCCATGCTATAAGGACTTAAAAACAGACTCATGCACAGAAGAAAAGACTCTTTGGTGGCTACAAGGATGGGAATAGAGGGACAGAGTTGGTGATAAGTTAGACAGTCAATAGAAATTTGGTCAGGTGAAAGCAGTGACAGCACACAGCAGAGAGTAGATCAACTTAACTGGGCTTCATCATAAACTGAAAGGCTTTCTGAACTCAACCCAATATTTCAAAGGATAGAGTAGCATGGATGGAGGTCTGAGGACCATGTTTTCAGAGGACTTCAAGCCCAATTGGTGTAACTAGTCTATTGCTAAGAGAGTCTTCTGCACCCCGTATTGATGAGCTGCATCTGGGGTCTTAAAAGTTAGCAAGCTGCCATCTGAAGTACACCAAAGGGTTCCAATTCATCTGGAATAGACGATGACCAAGAACAACAAAGATGCAAGAAAAAAAGAATCCAGGAGACAGAAGGATCCATGTGAATGGTAAGCTGTATCAACACGAGACCAGAAGAATCAGATGGTGCCCGGCCACCACCAAAGACAGCCATGATGGGGGACACAATGTTGCGTCACTGAGACAACATGAAAAAAGAGATGTGCAGCCCAAGAACTCTGCTAAAAGACCAGAATTGGTGGTCCAGCAACCTGGAAAATCCCTGGGAACATGGCCCCTAGACCTGCTGCTGCCCTTGACTGGAAACCAATACCGTGGTCAACTCTTCAGACAAGAAAGGACTGGACTCAGGGTCGTAGTATGACCATATGGTGTGCGAACTTTATGGTTCTAAGCATTTATAGGAAGCTGGCCTGTTGGTTTCTTTCTAGGTGGGAGAGAAGAGGGTGGAGAGGAGGGGACAGATAATTTTAAAAAGGATACTAGAAATATAGAGTGAAAAGGAGGAGTGTGCTGTCAGTGGGTGGGGAGAGCAGAAGGAACTGCAGATACGAGGGCATGAAAAAACTGATTTGGCCTGTGTACTTTCACTTAATCACAATAAAAAGAGAAAAAGAGCAAGAGTGGCAAGACTAATTTCAGATAAAATAGACTTTAAAACAAAATCCACCATAAAAGACAAAGAAGGGCACTATGTAACAATTAAAGACATTCCACCATGAAATCTTAATTATAATAAACATCTATACACACAATGATAGGACTCCAAAATACGTCAAACAGACTCTGACAACAATGAAAAGAGAAATTGACAGTTCTATGATTATGGTAGGACACTTCAACACACAGTCTCGATATAGGATAGAACATCCAGAAAGAAACTCAACAAAGATACAAAAGAGCTAACGGGCACATCAGCCAACTTGACCTCATAGACATGTATGGAACACTCCATCCAACGACTGCAAAGTAGAGCCTTTTCAAACACACATGGAACATTCTCCAGAGTAGACCACTCTTAGGCCACAGAATGCCCTCAACAAAATTCAAAACACTGAAATAATACAAGGTATCTTTTCTGAACACAATGCCATCAAAGTAGAAATTAACAACAAGAAAAGCAAGGAAAAAAGATCAGTTACCTGGAAACTCAATAACAACCTTCTTGAAAACCACTGGATAATAGAAGAAATCAAAGATGGAACCAAAAAATTCCTAGAATCAAATGAGAATGAAAACACATCACACTGAAACCTTTGGAACGCAGCAGAAACAGTCCACAGAGGTTCATTTATAGCAATATATGCACACATAAAAAAAGAAGGAAGAGACAGAAATCAAAATATTAGCTACATCACTGGAATAAATAGAAAACAGCAAAAGAAGCCCACAGCCACCAGAAGAAAGAAAATAATTAAGATTAGCCCAGAAAAATAGGAGAGACATTTTTTAATTTTGACTCAAGAAGATTTCAGATAAAATTTCAATAGTTGAAATTTTCATATATTGGTCTTTGCTAATACTGTGGATTTCCAATAGCCTAAATACTTCTTTGGTGCTTTTTCAGAAAATAAAAGATGTAGCTATTAGAGATCAAGAGAATATTTAATAGAAAATCATTTAAATTATTATGTTATTTAGCTTAATAAATTTTCATATCTTATATAGACTATAGAAATACCAGTGGCATAATGGTTAAGTGCTACATCTACTAACCAAAAGGCTGGCAGTTTGAATCTCCCAGGCTCTCCTTGAAAACCCTATGGGACAATTCTACTGTGTCCTACAGTGTTGCTATAAGTCAGAATCAACTCAACAGCAGTGGGTTTTGGGTTATATAGACTATAAAGAAGTCATCAAAGACAGCAGAATACATTAAATACATTTCATAAAGAATAACTTTGATAAAACCAAAATCAAGATTGACCAGAGATGGATTTCAAGAGCCCTGTGTTAGCCAACAACATTTTTTCTTTATTATTCAAACACATAATAATAAAGGAAAAGCTTATGCAATCATTCAGTCATGGACACTAATCAGTGAAAATGAGAACGCCTGCATCATGAAGCTTTCCCACGTGGAAGAAGTATACAATAAAGTACATACACACGTACGCATAGGTGGTGAGGGAATGATAGGTTTACATGGAAAATAAATAACTCAGGCGAGGTGTGTGAAGATTCGTGGTCTCTACTCCTTTGGTTGAAATTTTTAGGAAGGTATTTTGTTTTATTTTGTATTACAAGAGAGAATGATATAAATGAGGAAATAAATTAAAAAGGGAGAACAAAGTTCAAAGGCCTTGGGGTGACAACATGATTTAATTTGTGAACTGAAAGGATTCATTTCGAAATCAGTCAAATAGCTAAGGAGAAAATATTTAAGAGAAGATGTAAAGGAGTTATCAAGGGGCAGGACAATTAGGGTCTTATATGCATGGTGACAATTTTTTTCTATCTGGTGTCTTAAATGGAAACCCTGGTGGTATAGCAGGTTTAGTCTTGTATCTGCTAACCAAAAGGTGGGCAGTTCAAATCTGCCATGTGCTCCTTGGAAACTCTATGGGGCAGTTCCACTCTGACCTATATGGCTGCTATGAGTCGGACCCAAATCAACAGCAGTGGGTGTTGGAGTCTTAAATAAAGCTTGTGAACAGCCATCTAAGAATCTCCACTGGTCAGAGCCTACCTGCAGCAAGGGAGAATGAAGAAAATCAGAGACACAAGAGAAAGATATGGACCACAACTACCACAGCTTCTACAAGACTGAGCCCAGACAACTAGATGCTGCCCAGTTACCAACACTGACTGCCCTGCCAGGGATCATAGTAAAGGGTTGTGGACAGAACTAGAGAAGAATGTAGAACAAAATTTAAACTCATAAAAAAAGACCAGACTTAGTGGTCTGACAGAGGTGGGAGAAACTCCAAGAGTGTGGCCCCTACACACTCCTTGAACTCTGTACTAAAGTCACTCTTGAGATTCACTCTTCAGTCAGAGATTTAGGCCATACAACAAACAATAATACACACAGCTCAATGACGTATACGAGACTAAATGGGGACACCAGTCCAGAGATGACAAGAAGGCAGGAGGTGACAGGGAAGCTGAACGAATGATACTGAGGAACCCAAAATTCAGAAGGCCAGAATGTTGACATGTCATGGGGTTGGCAACAAATGTCACAAAACAATATTTGTATTGTTTAATGAAAAACTAATTTGTCCTGTAAAACTTCATCTGAACAATTTAAAAAGAAAGAAAATAATTTTATTCTAAATGAGATAAAAAGTCATCAGAAGTTACAAGGCTGAAGATTGATGAGAACTGACATATTTTCGTAGGATCCCTCTGACTATGGTCTGAAGAATAAATCACTGGGAGACAGATCTAAATGATAAGAGACCAGACAGGCAGAAATCTCAGTAGCCTGCGAGTGGGCTGATGATGGCTTGGCCTAAGATGGTAGAGGTGGAGTTTGTAATAAGTGGTGGACTAAGGAGATGATTTGAAGGTAAGACAGAAAAGATGTATGATAAGAAAAAGACTCACGGATGATGCCCACGTTGTGACTGCACACAGGATTATCTGAGGGCCCAGTCACTGAGATGAAAAACTTTGGGGAGCAGGAAGTTTGTTTGAGATGCCAGTTGTACACTTGAACAGAGATGTTAAATAGGCACCTGGACAAACAACAGTGAAGTTCAGAAATTGGAGGCACACATGCAAATCAGTGAAGACATTGGTACAGAGGAATGAGAAATTTCCACAAGAGTGATACTAATTCTTCTGCTCATAAACTGTGGAGTCCCTAACTATGGCAAGGAGAGAAGGGAAGGATTTCTTGGAGGTTTGAGGCAAAACGTTGTTACTCCCAGGAAACAAGAGTGGAGTTATAAGTGACTTTCACTTCTGTTACAAGGGCCAATAGCAAAACAAGCAGCCACCCACTCCTAATTTGTAGAGTAAAGCAATCTTCTTATTCAGGAAATTTTAAAGGCTTTATATTTCACTCCTAATATTTCTCCCAATTCCTATCTTGATTTTCAAAAGACTAATAACTAGCATTAAATCTCAACGTGTTACAAGCAGGAAAACACAGTATCTGGTCCTGCCTGCCTTCCAGGCGTACCCAGCTACCAGACATTCCCAACTGCCATCTCCTGTTCCTGCCTGTCTCGCTGCTCTCAAAGTCCATATCCTGTGAGGACAATGATTTCTTTCTGCATTAGTGACTATCACTGTTAAATTTGCTTCTAGAACAAGAACCTGTTGTATCACCATTACCTAAGACAAAACTGGTGCCTCACTCAGGGGCTTTTGTCTCATGAGGTTGATGTAAGGCACAACTTGGAAAAGATCTCACAGACTCAAATCCCAGAGCAGATTTCTAGCCACAAGTCACATCACCCCACATATATTGTTCTACTCCCAAGGTCCTGGGATTCCCTGCAAGGCAATTCTCCCACTATCAGGGACAATCTGGCTCTTTCTTCTTCCCTCACCAATTTAATTTCTAGTGAGCAAGTTCCCTGTTGATTCTATCTCAATCTCACCTGAATTTCAGGCCCACAAAACAGAAATGACGTTTTTCCATACTTCTTGTAAAGAGTAAAGGAATTTGATATCTCCCCACATTCATTTAAATTGGTGCATGACACCAGTATACCAGACTAAATCAGCCTTGCCGGACACAGTCATCCACCACATGTCGAGAAAGGAGAAGATACGAAGGAGACTGCAGGGACGCATGCCTGCTTTAGTTCACACATCCAAAGCCTGGCCATGAAAGACTGCCGGGGGAGACCCAAGGAAACGAGAGGCAGGCAGTGGTTGTCACAACATGAGAATTTATAAAGACTTGCACGGAACAGGCTATTTGTTTCTCGAAATCTACCTCCACAATGATGTAACTGAAAAAAGAAGTGTTCACCGGACCCAGAGAAGAGTAGATGCAGTGAAGCGTGTTGACATCCTTGTGTCATGCGAAGACCACTCTACCACCATCCAGTGAGCTGCCGCCATCCATGTTTCCTACATGGAAAAGAGTTCATGTCACTTAAAGTCAAGAAATAAGTCAGAACTTATGCTACTACAAAACCAAAATAGTCCAAACCTGTCGCTGTTTGTCACTCTTAGCTACAGTAAAGTAACCCCATAATTTACTCAAGGTTGTAATTTTACGGAAGCAGAGTGCCACATCTTTTTCCCATGAAACAGCAGGTGGGATCCAACCAAAAGTTTTGTAGACATTAAATATGTGCAAGTATTGAAGAAAAATGTAATATAATATGGAAAAAACATAAGAAAATGGCAAATAGAGATCTTGAAAGGCATACCAAAAATGGAAAAAATTAAATAATTCAATAACTCAGATTAACAGTCAATTAGATACTGTAGGATCAATATTTATTAAACTTGAAAGCAGTGATTAAATCTTTCCAAAATGAAACACAAATAAACAAAAAAATAAATTGTGGACTGAGCATGTGGGATGTTCTCATATGACTTTACACATGTGCAACTGCGGTTAAAGAGGAGGAGAGGGAGAGGACAAAAAAATCTAAAGAAACAACATTCAAAAATATCAACCTTTGATGGAAAATATGTAGCAACCTATGTGAGCAAGAGATAATTTTGAGTTTAAGGCCCTGTTCATAAAATTAATTCCAGATAAAAGTACGAGATCCAGAATATACGTGTATGAACATACGTGTACATATAGTTCTTTGTAACAAATTAGAAATTCATGTTGCAGTGGTTAAGCATTTGTCTGCTAAGTGAAAGGTTGGCAGTTTTAACCTACCTAGTGGATGCTTGTGAGAAAAGACTAGGCAATCTTCTTCTGTGAATACTACACGTGTTACCTTACGTTGCAGTTCGACTGTCCCATGGGGTTGCTGTGAGTCAAACTCTGTGACTCAACGGTGCAAAACAACACCAACAACAAATAATTTCATACTCCTCCTACAGGAAAATTAAAGATTTTTTAAATTGGTATTTGGATAATACTAGGAATACTAACAGGAAGGGAATTTTGACATTTACACTGTGGTTGTTGCCATAGTATTAAAGAAACCTATTAAATGCATGCTATTACACATACAGAGGATTTCAAAGCTCAGATAAATCAACAGAACACATCAAAGGCCTTTGAGTGTAGAATTTGATCATTCTGTATATGACAGCTTGGGTTGGACATGTATTTCATGTTTGACCTTAAAGGTCAGAATATGAGGTGACTCAGTACCTCTAAAAATTTTCCAGGAAGTTCATTCCTTCCTTGGTCAGGCCATCACCCCCTGTCTCTTGTAAGGTTAGAAGAGACGGCATTGGGTGCTTTTCCGGATGTGGTCAATTTGCAAACTGTATGAGCTGGGACTGTCTAATGACATCCTGTACCTTTGCCACTTTTGCTGGGTTGGGGGCCCCTTGTGCAGCACAAGAAGCGCCATGTTCCCTGCATTCATCAGCCTGCTGTGCCTTGGTAAGTCCTAGAAGAGAATAACATTATGGTGGGAAACACTGAACAGAAGGCTTGGTGTCCCAACAGAAAAGAGTTTTGTTTGCACGGAGGTGGGGCACACGGTGAGAGTCAAGTTTAAACTCAGCCAAATACATCCCTCCTTTGGACCAGATGGGGCTGTGGTGGGAGGCCAGGTTCTGTTTGGAAATGGATCAACCATCATGAGTCTTTCCTTTTAGGATTCCTTAAGGACCAGAGGATCTGGGCACAAATGGGTGAGTCCTTCCCAAAAAAATCGGGTTTGCCTTCCAACTTCAATTAAGAGGGTTTTACAGTAACAGGAGGTCAGACGCTTAGCAAATTTAACAAGCCTTATGGGTAGATCACTTGTAAACAAAAATGTCAGTGTCCAACAAACTCTAGGGTCATTTCTGTTCAGGAAGCCTTCCAGCACCCTTCTGCTTGACTGAGCCAATCTTTAGGGACAAACAATGGAGACTCTGCCTATTTTAAGAAGATATATTATTTTGTTGCTGTTCTTGAGAATATCCATAGAAAACATACACCAATTCAGCCACTTGTACAAGGACAGCTCAGTGACGTTGATCACATTCTTGGAGTTGTGCAACCATTCTCACTGTCCTTCTCTGAGTGGTTCTCCATTAACATAAACTCACTGCCTCCTGGTGTTCACTGTAACCTTTTGATTTGTTGTTGTTGCTTTGGTCCCCTACTGATAGTTCTTGAAAGAGTATAATGCTCAAGACATACAGTCTTTACTAGTTAAGCTAAACTGCTGTTTGGTTTTAAGAAGACTTCAGAGGGCATTTCTGGTTTCATTTTAAAGATTATCTCAGGATAATAGTTTCAGAGGTTCATTTAGCACTTCAGCTTTAAGCTTGGCAGCCACTGTAAACAACAAAATAAAAAGGACATAAAAAGGACACTTGTGTACAGTAGGAGAGCTGAAACAAAAAGATAGTGACCTGTGACAACTAGTCTCTGTTAGCCTGGAGCAATAAAAGGAGAAGGGGAGTCAGGAATTGGAGGAGGACATGGAATGTGTTGCTAATTGCCTCTGTGAAGCTCAGAGACTAAGACTGTGGACGGAAGAGAAGAACCAGTGTTAGGAAAAGTGGACTCATCACGTTCTCTGCTGTTCCATGACAGCTGGAACTGCAGTATGTCACTACTGCGCTCGTATCACAAGAGGTGGGAGAGCCACATGTAGTGGACCTCCGAAATTAGAGATGATTCTGACATAGCCGGATTTCATCTGTGACCTGATGTTACGTCATCCGCAGAGATTTTGCTTTTCTGTCTCGTGTGTAGTTAAGAGTCAAGGCTGCTAACCAAAAAGTCAACAGTTCAAATCACATGTTTCTTCTTGGAAACCCTATGGAGCAGTTCTAGTTTGTCCTGTGGAGTTGCTGTGAGTCAGAATCACTTGACAGCAATGGTTTTGGTTTGATTTGGGTTATTCCATGGGTGCACTGGATTGTTTTATAGTACTAACTTTGTCTTATAAACACCTAGTGAGAGTTCATTATTTAGTACTGGCTCAAAATTCCCACTCACTGTCTTTGTTGCAGGAGTAAATACCATACTCATTTGGTGCTGCAAAGTCTTCCTGGTAGTTCTGGGCATCCCAGGGTTGAGAAAGAGTCTTTAGACACACAGAAAAGAGAAGCTTCTGAGCACTTTGAGGGGAGAACAAACTCCATGTTTTCCTCAGGCTGTGCCTTCTTCTTTCCCAGGTCGTCACAACTTCTCCCTGACAGCCAAGCCAAGTCAAGTTGTTCCTAAAGGACAGCATGTGACTCTTCAGTGTCACTCTCATCTTAAGTTTGACACATTTAAGTTGTACAAGGAAACAGGTCCCCCTTTCTCTAAGTTTCAGAAAGGACTACACAGGAACAATTTCATCCTAGGACCTGTGACCCCAGAACATGCTGGAATCTACAGATGTTCTGGTCTTTATCATTTCTCACCTGTGTGGTTAAGACACAGCAACCCTCTGGAGATTGTGGTCACAGGTAAGATCACCTATTCATAGAGACTTTTCATAATGTTCATTAAAGTCCTGATCCCATTAATCGCAGACTTTTCCAGTGGGAGTGACAATTGGGATCTAATCAGAACAACAGAAACCACTCTAAGTATTTCAGGTACACAGGGACTTAATATAGACAATTAAGTATGGTGGCATACAGAAGAATGACCTCCCAAAGGTATCCGTGTCCTAATCTCTGGAACCTACAAATATGTGGAAATAGAGAAATGAGACTGTAGATGAAATTAAGACTGCTAATCAGTTGGCCTTGAGAAAGGGAGATTATTCTTATGGGGCCAGTGTAATCACAGGATCCTTATAAGTGAAAGAGGGAAGCAGGAAAGTGAGTGTTAACACAGTGAGAAAGATCAAACTCAGCCAACAGCACCCTAACTTAGGCCTAAACGAAGCTTGTGTAACGCATACATTTTTCCGTAAGGCACATCACAGCCTTCTGGTGCTTAGAACACTAGACTTGGCAGTCATTGTAAGCAGTAAAATCATCACAAAAAGGACACTGGTGTACAGTAAGAGAGCTACAACTAGAAGATAGTGGCTCATGACAACTGGTGTCTACCTGCTTGGAGCAATAAAAGATGGAAGTCAGAAATCGGAGGAGGATATGGACTGTATCACTAACTGCCTCTATGAGCAGCTGCCATCTTTTTCGGGAAATCAGAGAACTGGATGGTACCCACCTACCAATTCTGAATATTTTGATCAAAGATTTTATAGAAGCATCTTTGATCAAACAGGGGGGAAATGCAGAACAGAATTTCACACTCTTGTGAAGCCCAGACTTGATCAAGCCATGAAGGCTGGATGAACCCCTGAAACTTTTACCCTGAGACAATCTTTAAAACTTAAACTAAAGTATCCTTTGATGTCTTCTTAAAACCAGACAATAGTTTAGCTTAACTAGTCAAGAATGCATGCCTTGAAAATTATACTCCTTTACCAGCTATTAGTATAGGACTGAAGTGACGACAGTAACTCAAAAGCTTAGAAAGAACTTTAGAGAGGACAATGATTTGATGTTAATAGGGAACAGCCACTCAGATAGGGCAGTGAGAATGACTGCGCAACTCCAAGAATGTAGTCAATGTCACTGAATCATTTTTGTAGAAGTGGTTGAATTAATGTTTGTTTTCTATGTGTATTCTCAAGAACATCAACAAAATAATTTTTTTAAAAGTAGACAGAGCCTCCCTTGTTTGACAGCAGCTTAGGTATAGGTGACATGTGACTCAAATTTTTGGCCACACTGTTCATGTCTGCAAAGAACCACTGAAGCACCACAAGTATTGATTTGGGAGTCATACATAAAGTGTAATGAGTAGGTGAATTCACAGATTCAAAATCCACAAATAATAGGATTAACTGTGCATACAGAATAGGAGACAGAGAAGTCATACATATAGTGTAATGAGTAGGTAAATTCACAAATTCGAAATCCACAAATAATGGGATCAACTGTGCATACAGAATAGGAGACAGAGAAGTCATACATATAGTGTAATGAATAGGTAAATTCACAAATTCGAAATCCACAAATAATGGGATCAACTGTGCATACAGAATAGGAAACAGGAAACATAACAGAGACACAGACAGGAAGGAGAAATACGGGCTCTGGAGAGTGATCCTCATTATTTCACGTCTCATGGAGCAGAAGGAGGGGAAGTATTCTCTTTAAGCTCATAATCCCCTTGCTTTTAGATGTACATGGAAAACCTTCACTCTTGGCCCAGCCAGATCCCCTGGTGAGATGGGGAGAGAAAGCAATCCTGCGGTGCTGCTCAGAGATCATGTTTGACACCTACATACTATACAAAGATGGAGAAACCAACTACTCCTTGCGTCTTGTTGGGCAACTCGGTGATGGCAACTCCCAGGCTGACTTCTCCTTGGGTTCTGTGCCACTTTCCCAGGTTGGAACCTACAGATGCTATGGTTCTTTCAGTCACTCCCCCTATGAGTGGTCATTCCCCAGTGACCCCCTGAAGCTCATAATCACAGGTGAGCGTTCCCAGACCTGTTCCCCTCTCCTGTCCTCTATGGCACACAGATTGGATGTTCTAAGGGCTGGAAGCTCCAGGTGGTGGTCAGAAAGATGAGAACAGGATTTTCATTGAGAAAGACCTGGTGAAAGGTAAAGATTATCAACAGAAACAAAGAAAGAAGAGAAACAATTTTGGATCATTTGTTATGGCATAAAGGACACATATAGGAGCAGTAGCAAGGGGAATTAGAAACGGAGATAGAAAGAGATGCGGGAAGACATAAACAGATGAGCTTACATATGGAAAGAGTACTCTTCCCTCTCTGTCCAGAGACTTGCAGTAACTTAGTGTTTTGGTTTTCCATTTTAACCCTACACTCTATTCTCTACCAGAAAAACACAAAGACAAATTATATATCTGAGTTGAGATGCAAGGTCTGTTGGCCTACCCTAAGTTGACATCAGACCATGGGAGACCTAGAAATACTGCTTTCTGGTAAATCTTCCTTTCGTGTGGCTGAGCCATAATGATTCAGTTTATTGGTCCCAAGGGACAGAGTCTAACACCAGCACCTGTAGTCTGTGTGTGTTCTTTGGGTCCCAGACTGGCTCCCCAGGTCCATACTGTAGGATTACTGAGGATGAAAGTCCACGGAGATACCCAATGAGAGAGAAAGCAAAATCATTGAAAAGCAGGAGCATGGAAACACACGTAAACAGAGTAAATTTGCAGTGTTGAGGAGGAGGGAAAAAGAGATCCATTCATTCCAGGAGCACTGAGAGACAGAGATACAGAAATCCACAGAGAGAGATTCGCACAAGAAGAAAATCAAAGCATGGTAGAGAGAAAAGGGTTAGAGATGTGGAGAAAAAGATGGGACAAGGCAACTAAGAACCATTAGTAGCAAAGACCTGAGTAGGTAACACAAAAACACTCACGCGCACAAATGGAGGTTTGGTGAGCAGAAGGCAGAGACCTCAAAAGAGAGCTAGAGAGACAGAAAACTAGAAAAAGATGTGGAAACAGAGAGACACAAGCAGAAAGTGACAGACTAAGAATGAGAGAAAAAGAAAGACACACCCAAAGAGCTGAAGCAAGAAGAGAAGGAGACAGTGCAAAACTCCAGAGGAAAAAAGAAATTTAGGAGGGGCTGTGGGGCAGAGACCTAGACAGGGGGAGGCAGGAGGAACTGGAGAGAGAAGGAGAGACATGGGAGGCAGAAGGAGAGAGACAGATGAAAGAGAGAAATCACGAGAAAGAGAGTCTTTCTAACTAAAGTGCCTCTTTTTCTTGTAGGTCTACACAAGAAACCAGGTCTTTTAGCCCAAATGGGCTCCGTGGTGATGTCAGGAGAGAACGTGACCTTGCGCTGTCACTCGGAGAGATCATTTGACATATTCCATCTATCCAAACGGGATGCCCGTGAGTCCTGGCTGCGTGAAGTGCACAGCCACAAAGGTGCATTCCAGGCTGACTTCCCTCTGGGTCCTGTGACACCATCCCATGGTGGAATCTATACATGCTACGGGTCTTTCAAGCAGTCTCCCTCTTTGTGGTCAGACCCAAGTGATCCATTGCACCTTTTGGTCAGAGGTGAGGAAGTCTCATATTTGCCCCATGTCTTGTGACTCAGGCTAACTTTTAAGGATATATCTGTGGTTAGCCCCAGATGGTGATGACAGAAGCCAAGAGTGCTGCAGAGAAACAAGCATAGGTAAATACAGAAAGGAAAATATGCTGGGAGTGAGAGGCTGTCAAGGCATAGAATGTTAGATGGGGAAGCTGGAAAGCCCTCATCCACATCTTCTTTGAGGTCTACTTTGGGGTTGTGTGTATCGAGGTGGATGATAAAATGGGTCAGTGAAGATCCAACGGGAGGAGAAGCTAGAATCAGTTTGGGGAGATCAGAATTAGCATCAGCCCCCTCACCCACTATCCCCAGAAGTCCCTCCTGGCCTCTCAACCATGGAGAATGATTTCCCAGAAGGCAAGTATAAATACCACTCATCCAATGGGAGAGACACCCCACCACCACCACTACGTCTTGAGTGCAAGCATCTTTCATCAGCAGCATCTCATCTCCATTTTCTGTACCTGACGTCTCAGGGAGGGAGCTGTCTGTCTGGTGATTTGAAAGAGAAAGTAGTAGGAGGGGATCCCAGTTCTCCTGGGAGGCCTGAGATATACAACAAAGTGAGTGCTGATCATGAACCAACCTGAAAGGAAAAATACTCAGGCTTCCTTGGGGTAAAAGAGAGACTGCCTCATCTCCTAACCTTTCTCCCTTCCTATTTTCTAGAAGACTCTACAAGTAGTCTCCCATCACCCAAAGAACCAAGTAATCAAGATGGTAAGTAAAGCAGACCTTTTGTCTGTGTTTGCAGAAGCCTGGCAAGACAGAAACCTTGGGTTCAAGTGTTGCCTCGGCTGCTTCACAGCTCTATGATCTTGGATTAGTCACCTTCCCTCTCTGGTCCATTCACCAGAAGTCCCTTCTAACCTCTTAACCAGGGAGAATGATTTCCCAGAAGGCAGGTACGGATACCACTCATCCAATGGGAGAGACACCCCACCACCACAACAACCTCTTGAGTACAGGCATCTTTTCATCACTAGCATCTCTTCTCCACTTTCTATACCTTAAGTCTCAAGAAGAGAGTTGTGTGTCTAGGGATTTGGGGGAGAAAGTGCTGGGAGGAGATCCAGCTACTCCCGGGAACCTTGAGTTAGGTGACCAAGTAAGTGTTAGCTGTGAACCAATCTGAAAGGAACAATGACCAGGCTTCCTTGGGGTGAGAGAGAGACTACCTCATCTCCTTACATTTTTCACATCCTGTTTTCTAGAAAACTCTACAAGTAGTACCCCATTATCCACAGAACCAAGCAATCAAGCTGGTAAGTAAAGCAGACCTTTTGTCCGTGCTTGTGTAAGTTTGGGGAGAGAGAAACCTTGGGTTCAAGCTTTGGTTCTGCTACTTCATAGCTCTGTGACATTGGACTAGTCACCTTTCCGCTCTGGGTCTCAGATTCTACAATAGCAAAAGGACTGTGGCCAGTATGGGGCTCAGTGAGACTTTTAATCTGTGATTTTTTGAGACCAAGTAGGGTAGAAGCATACCTGGGGTCTTTCCTAGGAACAGTGCAGTGCCTTATTCTGTCCCATTTCTGACTGAAGAAACTAGTTATGGGAGATTGGGAAAAGAAAAGGAAGGAAATTCTGAGTGAAAGTTCTCATAGAAGTTCCATTTGCCAGGAAACAAGTTCTTGTCCTTCAGGATTTGTCCTTGGTGTACCCAATAGAATGAGAGCCTTGTAATGAGATAAAACTGAGTTCATCCAAGTATGTGACTCTCCCACTTACTCACTTAAGCCCTGTTCCATATGTTGACTATGCAACAAGATATTCATTTACTCCTGCAACTATAACAACTTATCACAAACTTGCTCCTGTTGCTATGTTGTTAGATGTCATGGAGTCAATTCCAACTCACAGCGACCTTACGTCCAACAAAGGAAACCCTGCCAAGTCCAGCACTGTCCTCACAGTCATTGCTATGTTTGAGCTCGTTGTTGCAGCCATCGTGGCAGTTCAATTTGTGAGGGATCTCTGTCTTTGTCGATGCCCTTCTTCTACTTTACAGAACATGATGTTCTTCTCCAAGGACTGCTCCCTCCTGGTAGCATGTTCTAAGCGAATAGACGAAGTCTCACCATTCTCACGTCTAAGAAGCATTCTGGCTATACTCCTTCCAAAACAGATTTGTTTGTTTTTCTGGCAGTCCATAATTCAAGGGCATCAATTCATCTTTGGTCTCTTTTAATCTGCTATCCTGTTTTCACATGCATGGGAGACAACTGAGGCAACTGAAAATATCTTGGCTTGGGGCAGGCACGTCTTAGTCCTCAAAGTGACATATTTACTTTTTAACACTTTAAAGAAGGCTTTTGGAGCAGAGTTGGCCAGTGCAACATGCCGTTTGATTTCTTTTTTTTTTTAATATATTTTATTTTATTTTTTATTTAACATGACTGAGTGAAAATGTACATTCTCATATAAATTTACATGCCCACCTATATGCAGCTTCCACTGCTCTCCCTGCCCGGTGACCACACACTGTACCTCTCTACTCCATACATGTCTCATCCTCCCAACAGCCTCCTTTCCCCTCCTCTCCACCCACTCTCCTTCTCCTTCCTCCAGCCAGAGGTCAGCAGGATGACATCCTATAGATGTATAGAACCATAAAGTGCAACCAATGTATGGTCACTCTGCATTGCCAAGTCCAATCCATTCCTGTCCAAAGAGTGGACGTTCTTTAGAATTTATGGGTAGGGGCAGCATCAGGGCCAGGGCCATGCTCAGGGGAACCCCAAAACCACTGGACCATCAATTGAGGTCTTTTAGTGGAGATCTCAGGATGCACTCCTTTTTATTCTTGTGTTGCCAGTGAGGCTCAACCTAGTGAGCTCCATCGTGGCTATCGCTGGTGGTAGCTGGGCACCATCCTGTTCTTCCGGTCCCAAGTCGATGAAGGCACCCACTCTTGTGGGTCTCTCTGTCATTTGATTTCTTGACTGCTGCTTCCCTGATATTAACTGTGAATGCAAGTAAGATGAAATCCTTGACAATTTCTATCTTTTCTGCACATATTATGATGTTGCTTATTGTTCTGGTTATGAGGTTTTTTGTTTTCTCTATGTGAGATGTAGTCCATACCAAAGGCTGCAGTAGGTGACTTTCATCAAGTTCTCTTTGCTTTCAGTAAGCAAGATTGCGCCATCTGCATATCACAGGCTGTTAATGAGTCATCCTCCAACCCTAGTGCCAAAGAATTTTTCTTCCTATAGTCCAGCTTCTCAGATTACTTTCTCAGCATCAAAAAATATAAAAAAAAACGAACCCTAGTGCTGTCAAACTAGTTCTGACTCATGGCCACAAAACTGCACAATTACGGTGAAAAGATACAACCCTGACACACACTGTTCTGATGTTAAATCACCCACAAATTCTCAAACTTAGTGGCTTAAAGCAACACCGTGGTGTTATTGTTATTATTATTATTACTATCCTATAGTTTTAGAAATCTGTCATGGAGTGAATTCTATCTCCAAAAACAGTATGTGCATTAATTTGGCTGGGCCACAATTCCCAGGTTTATGTAATTGTCTTCTATTTTGTGATTATAATTCTCCTATATGTTGTAAATCCTGGTCTTTGCCTGCAGTTAATGAGACAAGATTGGCTTATGTTAAAGGCAATTAAAGTGGGAGTGTAACACTATTAAGGTCGTGTCCCTGATGCAGTGTAAAAGCAGTTTCCTTGGGATGTGGCATGTGTGACCTTTTATCTTGCAAGAGATGAAAGGAAGGGAAAGCAAGCAGAGAATGGTACCTCATGCTACCAGGAAAGCAGTGTTGAAGGTGCGGCCCGTCCTCTGGACCTCAGGCTCCTGTGCTGAGATGCTCCCAGTCTAAGGGAATACCGATGCATCTCAGGGACCTTCCTCCAGAGCTGACAGAGAAAGAAAGCCTTTCCCTGGAGCCAGTGCCCTGAATTTGGGCTTCCAGCCTACTGAACTGTGAGAGAATAAACTTCTCTTTGCTAAAGCCATCCATTTGTATTGCCATTATAGCAGCACTAAATAACCAAGACAGAGCCCAATGTCCAAACAGACCTTACTGGGCTAAAATCAAAGTGCCGGCCGGTCTCCGTTCTTTCTGGAGCCTGTAGGGGAAGATCCATTTTCTTATCTTTTCTAGCTTCTAGGAGAAGCCCACATCTAGGTACCCCAACCTAGGGGTAACTCATGGCCCCTTTCCATGCATCTTCAAAACCAGTAATGACTGATCAAGTCTTTCTTACAACGGTCTGACTCTGTTTCCATGATTTCACATCTCTTTCTCCTCTTTCCTCTGCCTCCCTCTTTCTCTTTTGAGGATTTTTGTGATTACATTGGGGCCACAATAATCCAGGATATTCTCCCTATTATAGTGTCAGCTGAATAACAAGTTTAATTTCACTTGCAATCTGAATCCTCTCTTGCTGTATAATACAAGATATTCAGACATTCCAGGATTAGGACATAGATATCTTTGGGGAGCATATTCTTCTGCCCACTATAAATAGCAAACAGGATGAACAGCTAAAGATGTTCAGCCACAGATGGGAAGTGAATTGCCTTTTTCACACAATACACCATTAGCGCACCAAAATAATATATGACTCATCAGACCAGAGAAAGTTAGCACGGTACATTCTGCAGCTCGAGGTTTACACTTCTTGCGTCAGCTTCCTAGGGCCACTGTAACAAAGAACCACAAAGTGGACAGCTTACAAGAACAGAAATTTTGTTGTTTCACATTTTTAGAAGATAGAAGTTCAAATTCAAGGTATTGGCCAGGCCATGTTCTCTTCAAAGGCTGTAAGCAAAGATTCTTTCTTTCTCTCCCAGCTCCTGGCAGTCCCTGGCATTTCTTGGCTTTCAGCTGTAGTGTAACTGCCTGTATCTGTCTCTGGAACCCCTGGTGATGTACTAGTTAAGCGCTACATCAGCTAACCAAAAGGTCGGCAGTTCAAATCCATGAGGTACTCCTTGGAAACTCTATGGAACAGTTCTACTCTGTCCTATAGGGTTACTATGAGCTGGAATCAACTGAACAGCAGTGGTTTGGATTTGGTTTTATGTCTGTTTCTGTCTTTTCTACTTTGTTACAAAGATACCTTTCATATTGGATTGGAATCCACCCCACTCCAGTATTACTTCATGTTAACTTAACCTGCAAAGTCATCAAAGCCCTTATTTCCAAAGTCATGTTGAATCCAAGGGGTAGTCTCCAACATATTTTAGAAGCTTCACAATGCAATCCATAACACTTTTCAACCCCATTTTCTGGCTACACAACATACGAGGTCTGACAATTAAGTCCACAGACTTAATTGTCGTAAGTGCAACTTAGCTCATTGCTAAATATCACTACAGTCATCTTTGAAATGCTCCTGTTGGGAAGCTATGCACAGACTTCAGCACCCTTCAAAGCAATTTTGGAACTCTTTCTGGAATGGCCATTGTGCACAGTGGCAAGGTGACAAGTTCATGAAGTTAATTGTATAGCTGTCTATGTGGGAGTTTTTAGCTAGTAAACAAATAACTGTGTTGGAACATTCTCCTTCCTCATCTTATCGGGTCCCCAGACCTTTCTTCTTTACCTAAAGATAAAAATTGAAAAGAATGCATTTTGATGACATTCAGAACATCAAGAGAAATACGACACAGTTCTGATGGTCATTCTGGAAAAAGAGTCCCAAAATTGCTTTGAAGGGAGGACTAGACGCGGACACCAGTGCATAGCTTCCCAAGGGGAGTATTTAGAAGGTGACCATAGTGACCTTCAGAAATGAGGTATATAGTACTTTTTCTAGGATGAGTTCCTGAACTTAATTGGCATTCTCATAAGACAACTACCTTTATTTCTCTGGGACTTAACTTCATTTTTTTCACCTTGAAGAAAAATTTAATTTTCTCGATTCAAGAGTGTCATAGGAGTAAAAATACTATGTCTCATTATCAAGTACACAGTAAGGAATCAATAAATGGCAGTTGCTATGATTTGCTTATTAATGGACTCACCTCTTCCTCCAGATAATCTCAGAAGTCTGCACATTCTGATTGGTCTCTCAGTGGTCATCATCCTCTTTGCCATCCTCATCTTCTTCCTCATTCATCGATGGTGCTCTGCTAAAAAAAGTAAGTCTTAGGAAGAAGAGACTAGTGTCATCCTAGCAGAGCAGGGAGCTGAGATGGCATGCAGAGGTCTGGGTTCTCGTTTGCAGGGTGACATCTGGCTCAATACAGGGACCACAGAAATAGAACTTTCTGAAGAGAGCACCAGTGCCACTGCCCCTTCCCACCAGCTCACATATCATGGCCTAATTCTTCACCACATCCTTCTTCCATCCAGTGCAGCCACAGATATCTAGGAGAAGAAGGCATGTAAGAAAGAAAGGAGGAGAATCAATAGGACGGAAGGGGAGAGTTATTAATGGGATGACCTTTGTAATTTAGAGAGCTAGAATTTCTCACTTAGCTTTTGAAAGCAGAATAGCTTGAGGTACCCACTGCATTTCTCTGCATGTTGATATCTGTATCTATGAAATCAGCATCAAGAAGTTCCCTCTCAGATGTTTTAACAACTTCTGTTCCCAGTAGATGCTGCAACACTGAGCAGAGAGCCTGAGGCCGACAGAGTGAGGAATAGAGAGGTAGGTCCTCCTTAGCTCACCCTCTTCAATGCAGGCTTATCATCTCCTCATTCCCATCAATGTATGCATACCTACTTACCATTTGCTTCTTTCCAGGACCCTAAAAGAGAAGATTTACAAGAAGTGATTTACTCTGAGTTGAACCATAGCATTCTCAAACAGAAAAAAATTACTCCCACTTCTCAGAAGTCAGAGGACTCCTCCGCTGAACCCAGCGTGTACATAAAACTCTATCCTAAGTCCACACAAAGGCATGACTTCTAGTCTCGAAGCACACACAGGAAGATTTGGAGAGGTTCTCCCATGGACACCATCCTTCTTTCTCAAACCCAGCCTATTGTCTCTGAGATAACAACAGCTGGAGTCTGGAGACCTATAGGATCATCTCCAAAATCTCAGAGCTCCTTAGAAAACCCACATCTATTCTAGGATGCTATTATGATGAGCCAGCCATTTCAGTATTGCTAGCAGAATCACCTAAGCCTTCTAGAAACTCAGTCATAATTGCCCCAGTTTCTCTGACATTCTGCTGATGTGATTCTAGAAGGTATATTTATTCAGTGGATTAATTCCTCAGATAAGTTTTTACAGAGACATACTGTGTTCTATAACCTTTGAAGCAAATGTTAGTGAAGAACATCTGTATTCTTGCAGATCTCAATTTAGCAGGAGATACCAACAGATAAAGCTATTGAGCATAATCTAACTTAGTTTTTATTCCCGAATGGCTAGGAGTGTTATTTAAATCATGAATGATACTGAATTTTTTTTTTTATTTAACATGACTGAGTGAAAATGTACATTCCCGTATAAATTTACCTGCCCACCTATATGCAGCTTCCACTGCTCTCCCTGTCCAGTGATAGCACACTATTCCTCTCTGCTCCATACATGTCTCATCCTCCCAACAGCCTCCTTTCTGCTCCTCTCCACCCACTCTCCTTCCTCCAGCCAGAGGTCAGCAGGATGATATCCTATAGATGTATAGAACCATAAAGTGCATTCAATATATGGTCACTCTGCATTGCCAAATCCAATCCACTCCTGTCCAAAGAGTGGACCTTTGTTATAATTTATGGGTAAGGGCAGCATCAGGGCCAGGGCCATGCTCTCAGGGGAACCCCGAAACCACTGGACCATCAATTGAGGTCTTTTAGTGGAGATCTCAGGATATACCCCTTTTTATTCTTGTGTTGCCAGTGAGGCTCCTCTCTGTGAGCTCCATCATGGCTATCGCTGGTGGTGGCTGGGCACCATCTGGTTTTTCTGGTCCCAATTCAATGTAGGCACCCACTCTTGTGGGTCTTTCTGTCTTCAAGGTTGTCTTTACCGCATGTCATTTTGGTCCTCGGTGAGCATCCTTTCCTGCTGAGTTGGGACCATTTGCTGTGTCCTCGGATGGCAGCTTGGCAGCTTTTAAGACCCCAGACGCCACTCACCAATGTGGGGTGCAGAGAGCTCTCTTCGCAAAATGCTAGTTGTGCCAATTGGCCTCGATTTCGCCTAAGAGCATGGTCCCCTGCCCCCCACCCCAGCTACTCTATCCTTGCAATATTGGGTTAAGATGGAAGGAGTACTCAAGTTATGCTGAAGTCCACTTAGTGTTGTTCTTGTTTCTAATGTGTGCTATCACCGCTTTCTCCCAACCAGATTTCTAGCAACTATCTAAACTAAACCCTCCCCGTGCCCTCCCTCCTTCCCCTCCCTTGCAGCTGTCAAAGAGTCTTTTCTTCTATACACAAGTCTGTTTTGGAGATTTTATCATAGAGGTCTCATACAGTATTTGTCCCTTTGTCGCTTACTACTTTCATTCAACATAATGCCTTCCAGTTGAAACCAGATTAGGAGATTTTCCTGGAATCATCGTTATTCTTTATCATTGCAAGGTGCTCCATTGAGTATATGTACCATAGTTTACCAATCCATTCTTCCGTTGTTGGGCATCTGGGTTGATTCCATCTTTTTGCTATCATGGACTGTGCTGCGGTAAACATTCTGGTGCATGTGTCCGTTGGTGTGAAAGGCCTTGATTCTGTAGGATATATTCCAAGTAGTGGAATTACTGGGTCAAATGGTATATCAATATCGTTTTTTTAAAGGAAGCACCAGACTGCTTTCCAAAGAGGCTGGGCCATTTTGCAACCCCACCAACAGTGTAGGAGGATTCCACTTTCTCCACAGCCTCTCCAGCATTTGTTGTTTTGTGTTTTCTGGATCATGGCCAATCTCGTTGGGGTGAGACGGTATCTCATTGTCATCTTGATTTGAATTTCTTTAATAACTAAAGATCGTGAACATGTCCGCATGTGTTTTTTGGCTGTCTGGATCTCCTCTTTAGTGAAATGTCTGTCCATCTCCTTTGCCCATTGCTTAATTGGATGGTTTCTCTTCTTATTATTGATATTTTGTAGTATCTTATAGATTATGGAGATCAGGCGTCGGTCTGACAGAGTTGTCCAACATTTTTTCCCATTCTGTGGGTGTTCTTTTAATTCTATTAATAAAGTCTTTGGATGAGCAAAAGTGTTTGATTCTTAATAGTTTCCATTTATCTATTTTCTCTTCTATTGATTGAGGTTTCTTCGACAGATTTTGGAGTCTGTCCTCATTGTGTATTAAAACTTCCATTGTTGTTCCTACCTTTTCTTGGATAAGCTTTATCGTTTTAGGTTTGATATTTAGGTCTTTTATGCAGTTGGAGTTGGTTTTTGTATAAGGTGTAAGATATGGATCTTGATTCAGTTTATTGCAGATGGATAACCAATTTTGCCAGCACCATTTGTTGAAGATATTGTTTTTACCCCAGTTTAATGTCTTAGGGCCTTTGTCGAATATCAACTGTTCATAGGCAGATGGTGTCATCTCTGGGGTCTCAACTCTGTTCCATTGATCCATCTGTCTGTTCTCGTACCAGTATCAGGCTGTTTTGACCACTGTGGCAGTGTAGTATGTTCTAAGGTGGGGTAATGAGAGGCCTCCCAGTGTGTTCTTCTTCTTTAGTAGTACGTTACTTATCCGGGGCTTCTTCCTTTCCAAACAAAATTGGTGATTTGTTTCTCCATCTCATTAAAAAATGATGCTGGAACTTGTATTGGGATTGCATTATATAAATAAATTGCTTTGGGTAAAATAGACATTTTCACAATGTTAAGTCTTCCTATCCATGAGCAGCGTAGGTTTTTCCATTTATCTAGAATGATACTGAATTTTATCAAACTATTCTGTTGAAACTGTCATGTGATTTTACTCACTAGTCCTGTAATAGCCAAGTGCCGTCCTCTAATACATGGAATAAAAAATTGTTGTTTGAACATTAAACCAGCCTTACATTCCTGGAATAAAGCCTATTTGTTTATGCTGTGTTACCATTTTTATATATTGCTAGATACTATTTGTTTAAGTCTTTCAAAGATTTTTGTGTCTAGGTTCCTGAGAGAATCAGCATGTGATTTTTCCAAATATCCTTTGTTAGAAATTCTTCTCCCCTCTCCTTCTCCTCTTCTTTCTTCCTCTTTTCCTCTTCCTCCTCCATCTCTCCCTCCCTTAGTCTCTTCTCTCTTTTTCTCTATAGTATAATTCGTTAAAGTCTCCGTTATCATTAAATATGCTTGCACAATATTGAGAGGCTTCCTGATAACCCATTATTTTTTAACTTACTCAATACTGCAAGATCATGATTCCTCTCTTGTGATAGATATTTAAACTTGAGATTGATGAATTACAGAGTTTCAACACTCACTGAAAATATGTAAAAGAGTACTCCTTCATCACGTTCTTGAAAGCTGCCCATTCCCTTAGGCCTCAAAGTGTAAAAAAAAATTATAAATCACTTTTTTAAAAATAAATAATCACTTTTTCTAGAACCCGGTCTAGTAGTTTAAACCCAAATCTGAAGTGAAAGCCTACAGTGCACCCTCTTGGTGTCTCTTCCTAGATGTTGATGTTGCTATGAAGTCAATTCTGACTCATATCAACCCTATAGGCCAGAGTAGAATTGCCTCATAAGGTTTTCAAGGAAAAGCTGGTAGATTTGAACTGCTGACCTTTTTGGTTAGCAGCCACTCCACCACCAGGGGTTCTACATGTTGACAGTACATGATTATAGTTTCGATTAGAAACTGGAAAAGATATTTAAACTGTCATATAAATGACAAAAAGAATACCCTGAATAAAAGTGGAACATAAAGAACAGAGGAAAACTATGACACAGATATTTTGGAATAAAAATTTTATTTTTTCTGTGTCATTTTCAGGAATGTATCTTAATTTCAAAAAAGGTTAGATTCATTTCTAGGTGGACAAATATTTCTCTTCATAATCTCTCAGTCCTATGTCTTAGCTCCCAGGAACAGGTACAAGGAAATCACGTAATTGCTTATAGTTGTCACTGAGTCTGCTCTAATTAATAGTGACCCTACATGTGACAGAACAAAACACTGCCTGGTCCTACACTATCCTCACAGTCCTTGCTATGTTTGAACTCACTGTTGCTGGCACTATGTCAGTCTATCTTGTTGAGGGTCTTCCTCTTTTGCACTGACCCTTTCTACCTTACCAACCATGATTTCCTTCTCCAGGAACTTCTCCCTCCTGCTGACATATCACAAGTATGTGAGAGGAGGTCTTGCAATCCCTGCCGCCAAGGAACATCTGGCTGTATTTCGTACAGGACAGATGTGTTCATTCTTCTAGCAGGCTGTGATATAGTCAATATTCTTCACCAACACCATTATCCAAAGGCATAAATTCTTCTTCAGTCTTCCTTATTCACTGTCCAGCTTTTGCATGCACACAAGGCAATTGAAAATATCATGGTTTGGGTCAAGGGCACCTTAGGTCTCAAAGTGACATCTTTGCTTTCAACACTTTGAAGAGGTCTTTTACAGTAGATTTGTCCAATATGCTACATTGTTTGAGTTCCTGACTGTTAGTTCCAGGGATGTGAACTGTGGATCCAAGTAAAATGAAATCATTGATAACTTCAGTATTTTCTCCGTTTATCATGATGTTGCTTTTTGGTGTGATTATGAGGCTTTTTGTTTTCTTTAAATTGAAGTGTTATCCGTATTGAAGGCTGTAGTCTTTGATCTTCATCAGTAAGTGCTTCAAGTCCTCTTCTTTTTCACCAAGTAGGTTGTATCATCTGCATATCACAGGTTGTTAAAGGATCTTCTTTTAATCCTGATGCCGCCTTCCTCTTCCTACAGTCCAGGTTCTTGGAGTATTTCTCCATCATAAGTATGGTAAAAGGATACAGCTCTGATATACACCTTTCCTAATTTTAAACCACACACTATCCCTTGTTCTGTTGGAACAGCTGTCTCTTGGTCTATGTTTTGGGTTCCCAGTGCTCCTATAACAGAAATACAAGTGGATGGCTTTAACAAACAAAAGTTTATTCTCGCACAGTTTAGGAGGCTAGAAGTCTGAACTCAGGGCACCAGCTCCAGATGAAGGCTTTCTCTTTCTGTTGGCTCTGAGAGAAGGCCCTTGTCATCAATATTGCCTGGTCTAGGAGCTTCTCAGTGCAGGGATCCCTCTTCCCAAGACATATTCTGCTCCTGGCACTTCTGTCTTGGTGGTATGATGTCCTTCTCTCTACTTACTTCACTCTTTTATATCTCAAAGAGATTAACTCAAGATTACAGCATAATTTTTTAGGTTGTTTCTTGCCTCATTAACAAAAATGCCTCTAATCCTGTCTTACTAACATTATAGAAAATAGGATTTATAACGCAGAATAGTTACAACAGATCACAAAATGGAAGACAATTACACAGTACTGGGAATCAAGACCTGACCAGGTGGACACACATCTTGGGGAGACACCATTCAATCTGCAACAGTCTGTGTACAAATTTCAAATGAGTACAGTTAAGTGTTCTACTAGTCCCTTTCTTCCCAAAGTTATCTATAATTTGTTATGATCCATATAGTCAAATATTTTTATATAGTCAAAAAAAAAAAACCACAGGTGAACACCTGTCTGGTATTCTCTGCCTTCAGCCAAGATCCATCTAACTTCATCACTGATACCCTTCATTCCATTACCTCTTCTGTACCCATCTTGAGTTCCTGGCAGTTCCTTAATGTACTGCTGCCACCACTTTTGAATGATCTTTAGCAAAATTTTACTAGTTTGCAATGTTAATGAAACTGGTCAATAATTCCTGCATTCTGCTGGATCACTTTTCTTTGGAATGGGTACAAATATGAATCTCTCCCAGTTGGTTGGCCAGGTAGCTGTCTTTCAAATTTCTTGGCACAGATAATTGAGCACCTCCAGAGCTGCATCAGTTTGCTGAAACATCTCAGTGAGTATTCTGTCAACTCCTGTAGCCTTGTTTTTCACCAGTGCCTTCAGAGCAGCCTGAACTTCTTCCCTAAACACCATCAGTTCTTTGTCATATGCTACCAGCTGAAATGGCTGACCATCAACCAATCCTTTTTGATGCAGTGACTCTGTGTATTCCTTACTTCTGCTTTTGATGCTTCCTTCATCATTCAACAGTGTGCACGAAGAATCCCTGAGAACAGAAACTCAAGGCTTGAATTTTTTTCTTCAGTTCCTTCAGCTTCAGAATGCTGAACATGTTCTTTTCTTTTGACTTTTTAACTCCAGGTCTTTGCACATTTCACTACAATACTTTCCTCTGTCTTCTAGTCCTTTGAAATCTTAGGCTCAGCTCTTTTTCGAGGGCAACTGTCAGAGTCTCTTTTAACATCTGTTTTGGTCTTTCTTTTCTGTCGTTTTAGTGATGTCTTGCTTTCTTCATGTATGATACTCTTGATATCATCCCACAGCTCCTCTGGTGTTCAATAATTAGTGTTCAGTGCATCAAGTCTATTTTGAGATGGTCTCTAAATTCAGGTGGGACAAACTCAAGGTCATATTTTGGCTTTCGTGGACCTTAATTGTTTTAATTTTCTTCAGCTTTAGCTTGAACTCACATAGGAGCCATTCATGGCTAGTTCAATAGTCAGCCTGTGGTTTCATTCTGACTGATAATATTGAGTTTTTCCATTATCTCTTTCCACAGACATACCCAATTTAATGCCTATATTTTCCATTCCATGTAGTCCATGTATATAGTTAATATTTATGTTGTTGTAAAAGGATATTCACAATAAAGAAGCTGTTGATCTTGCAAAATTCTATCATACAGTCTTGGGCATTATTTCTGTCACCAAGGCCTTATTTTCCAACTAGAGATCTTTCTTTGTTTCCAGTTTATGCATTCCCTTTATCAGTAATTATCAACGCATTTTTTGATGCATTTTGTAAATCAATTTCAGGCTGCAAAAGCTCATGAAAATTTTCAGTATCCTCATCTTTGGCATTAATGGTTGATTCATGAATTCAAACAATGGTCATATTAACTGGTTTTCCTTGTAGGTATATAGATGTTATCCTGTCACTGACAGTGTTGTACTTAAGAATAGATCTTGATGTGCTCTTTTTGGTGATTGATGTGACCCCAATTCCTCTTCAATTTGTCATCCCCAGCATAGAATATCACATCATTGTCTGACTTCAAATGACCAATACTTGTCCATTTCAGCTCATCAGTGCCTAGGATATTGATTTTTATGGGTTTCATTCATTTTTGATGACTTCTAATTTTCCTAGATTCATATTTTGTATATTCCATGTTCCAGTTATTAATAGAATAATAGGAGCTATTATTAATAGCTGTTCATCAAAATGAGCAGCTGTTTTTGCTCATTTTGAGTTATACCAAATGGGTACTTGGTATAGTATATGACAGTGCTGTCAACTGATGTTGGGTCCAAGTTAGAGGACTCCTGAGGCCATTTTCTGTCTACTGCAGCACCCCATATGGACAAATACCACATTATGGATGTAAGGGCTTGGTCCATTCATGGGTTTTGAGAGAGACTTTGATTTAAGGACCAGGTACGTTTGGCTCAAACATTTTCCAGCAAGTCAGTTCAAATCATCAGAAAACCAGAGCTATGCGTGGGAAAAAAGACTTGTTCAGTTTCCTCTGTGCTGACAGGAGTGTAAGGGGAGCTGAAGAGTGGTGCCAAGGCTTGAAATGCCACATCCGGTGCTTGGGTCATTTCTACTGGGCCTTTGGTTTCTGTTTACAGAGAAGAGCAAAATCTAAGAAAAGAAAATAAGCACAATGTGCCTTAGTGAGATCTGGAAGAGAAATGAAATGAAGGCAAAGATATAACAGCGTTACCTGGATCTGCAAGTTGGAACTCCCCCAAGACAAGAGCCTGGTCACTTTCCATAATCTCAACACAAATATGGCTTTTTGAGGATGTGATTTTAGCTTGGATATAGAATTGAGGCAAGGATTTGGGAGGATGATTAAATTTCTATATAAACTCCTTTGTTGTTGTTAGTCACTACTAAGTCAATTCCATCTCATGGTGACCCTGTGTGTGCAGAGGAGAACTGCTCCATAGGGTTTTCAAGGTTGTAACTTTTCAGAAGCATATTACCAAGCCTGTCTTCCAAGGCTCCTCTGAGTGGGTTTAATTGCCAACATTTCTGCTAGTAGTTGAACACTTACCCATTTGTGTCACTCAGAGATTCCAAATTCCCTTACCGTATAGTGTATACCTCAATATATGTAGCATAAGGAGCCCTGGTAGTGCAATCGTTAACTGCTTGGCTGTAAATGAAAGGTCAACAGTTTGAATCTACCAGGAGCTCCACAGGAGAAAAGACTTGATGATTTGCTTCCATAAAAATTAAACCCAAAACCAAACCCGTTGTCACTGAGTCAGCTATGACCCTTAGTGGCCCAATAGGACAGAATAGAACTGCCCAGCAGAGTTTCCAAGGTAGATTCTAACTGCCAACCTTTTGGTTAGCAGCTGCAATTAACCATTGCACAACCAGGGCTCCAGGAACAAAGAGTACAGCCTAGAAGATCCCATGGAACAGTTCTACTCTGTCCTTCAAGGTCATTATACAACTTAATAGCACACAATAACATCAACATATCTAGCATAAGAAAGTGAATCCTTGCCCCAAATCACAATGCCTTTCCTCCTGGTAGAGAAGTAAAAGGGTTATTCAAGTCAACTGAGACAGAAAAACAGAATGTCTGGACTTAGTTGTGGGAATGGCCTAGTTGTTGGAATCCCACAAAGTAACGACTTAAAGGGAAGCCTTAGGGGTGTGTGCAAGGAAATATGTTCTATAGAAACTTCCTACTGGGCTTATCTATGTTGGGTAACTCTAAGTGAATTCTAAAAGCTCAAGGAAGGGTCTCAGTGGATACTATTGGATGTACAGAACTCAGTGATGTTTCAGAACAATGCCTGTTCTTCAACAACAACAACACATGTTGATTGTGCTGCTGTTGATTCCAGTCTAGGGGATACTGAGTTCCTAGCAGAACAAATGGTTAAGCCGTTGACTACTAACCAAAAGGTGGGTGGTTGAACCTAACCTGCAGGTGCCTCAGGAGATAGCCCTGATGATCTGCTTCTGAAAGGTCATAGCCTTGAAAGCCCTGTGGAGCAGTTGTTCTTGCACAAATAGTCACCATAAGTCAGGAATGATTGAATGCCTTCAACAATGACAACAATCTAGGGTATAAGTTGTCACCATCTCAACAGAACTACCTGGTCAATGTATTTTGGTCCCCTGGAAAGTGTGACATACCCTGAGATAGGCTCATTTTTCACAATTACAAAGCATTATTTTATTAGAAGATTATGCATGCACAAGCACACACACATACACACACCCACGCACACACCCCACATATTTAGGTTGTGTTATCATTTATTCTTTACTATAAAATATTTTATATACTAGAGTCTACAAACAAAAATATTCAACATTTCTCAAAACTGTAAAATTCAGCTACGTTTTCAGGGAAATGTGCCATGATTATTCTAAGGTGGAGTGCACTCTTCAACACGGGATCCTCATTGGCTACTCACCTTCTGTATCTCTGAAGTTAGTGAGAGACAAGGCAGCTCCCCTTCCTCCTTCTTGAAGAAAAGTCTTCTGTTGTAAACTAAGTTATACCTCCCAAAAATATGTGTAGTAAATTCTAACTTCTGTGCCTGTGGTTATAAATTCATTTGCAAATGTGTTGTCTTTGCTATGATAATGAGAAAGGATTAGTGTACCTTTTATCTCTGAGATATAAAAGAGATTAAACAACCAAGTGAGCAAGCCAAGATGGGGGATGAGAGACGTCAAGACACAAGGAGATCTCCAAGAAGTGGGAAACAGAAACTAAAGAAACAAGGACTTTCCTCCAGAGCCAACGGAGAGAGAAAGACTTTCTCTAGAGCTGGCAATCTGAATTCAGACTTCCAGCCTCTTAAACTGAGAGCAAATCTGTGTTTGTTAAAACCATCCACTTGTGATACTCATGTTACAATAGCACTAGACAGCTAAGACAGTCTCTTTCATTACACTACAGAAACTTAACTGCAGAAGACCAGCTTGATTTAGAAAGACCACCAACACGGGAATATTCATTGCTTCTCAAACATGAGGAATCACTTAAGCACTTAAGCACTGTACTACTGGTCAAAACGCTGGTGATCTGAACCTACTCAGAGCCACCTCGAGGAAAACAGGCTTGGTGACATATCTACAAAATTCACAACCTTTGAAATCAACTCCACGGAAACTAACACCAAAACAAACAGTAGTAGCGATTTTCAAAATGTGCCTAAGTGAAATATATATAATTTAGATGAAATAAAGGTCTATATGACTGTCCTGGAAATTTTTATTATACTTCCATGTTATGGATGATTAGTGTTTCCAAAAAATACATATTGAAACCCCAACCCCTGTACCCAAAACATGACTCCATTTAGAAAGAAGTTTTCTTTTGTTGTGTTAATTATCTAATGCCAGGTTAGGGTGGATCCTAAATCTAATTACTTCTGAATAGACACAGGAAACATACACTGGGGAAAGAGGAACGCCAGAGGAGGATCACCTATGAGTCAAGCAATGTCTAAGGTTGCCAATGAAGAAGAAATCAACATGGCTGCCAATTGGTTTGGATTTTTAGCCCCCAGAACTGCAAAGTAAATTTTTGTTCTTTCAAGGCATCTATTTGTGGTATTTGTGTTATAACAGTAGTGGATAGCTAATGCATTCAGGAAAAATTAATAGAAACTAATCAGGTAAAATACTCACATTTTAAAAAATAATCTTAGGACTATTATAATATTGAGAAAGAAAGTCATCGACATTAGGCGGAAAAAGGTACAATAGCATCATCAGTAATACATTCAAGCTGATATTGAAATACTGTCTATAAAATGTATAGGAGAGGTTACTATTTTGCATATTGGTAGTAGAATATTTTATTAAGCCATGAAGTCTTTGTCTTGCTGATTTAGGAAGACATTCTAATAATTATATGAGGTTAAGGGAGGAGAAAGTAGAACACTTAGAAATACTTCTCAAAATAACACAATTTACATAAGGAAATTGCAAGGGAAAATTACTTGTTAAAGACCTCTTAGTCATCTTTTCTTTGTTATGATTAAGTAAAAGTTTAAAATCCAAGTCAATTTGCCATAGAAAACCCTGAATACACACCTGTATGCAAGTCTATCTGCTCTTCTCACTCTGTGACAGCATACTCCTCCTTTCCACCCTTTACTTCTGCTATCCATCCAATCAACACTTGTCCCCTCCTCTCCACTGTCTCCCCTCCCCTCGAAAGAGGAACCAGTTGGGCAGCCTCATATATGTTAAGCTAGGAAGCACACATACCATCTGCATCATTCTATGTCCTGTAGTCCAGCTCAGTGTTTATCTGAAGAGTTGGCTTCAGTACTGGTTTCATCTTTGGGTTAGTAGCAAGTCCAGGAGCCATGTTCTCAGGGGACCCTCAAGGATGTCAGACCATCTTCTAATAGTGTTCTGGATCTGAATTCTCCTTTTTCTAGCACTTCATCATGGACCCTACATTGTGTTCCCTGTCAGGGTAGTCTTTGGCAGTGGCTGGGCACCATCTAGTTCTTCTGGTCTCATACTGATGTAGTCTCCCAACCATCTGGACTTCTGTCTCCTGAGCTCATATTTTCCTCTTGTCTTTAATGTTTTTGGTTCTCATCTGCTCCAGGTAGTTTGGGACCAATTGATGTTCCTTAGATGGCAGCTTGCTGACTTTTAAGACCTCAGGAGCCACTCACCAATATGGGATTCAGAACAATTTCTTAGAAAAAAAACTAGTTACGCCAACTGACCTCAATGCTCCCTGAAACCATGGTCCCCAGACCCTTGTCTCCACTATTTTGCCCTCTAAAATGTTGAGTTGTACTTAAAAAACCTTTTAGCTTGTGGTGTAGTCTAGTTGTGCTGACCTTCCTTCTACTGCGTGCTGTCACTCCTTTTACCTAACTGAATTCCTATCAATTATCTAGTCTATGAATTCATTTTTTCTTTCATTGACTTCAGAAATGTCAGAGCTGACAGAATGATTTCTGATGGTGTCAAGATGGAGTTAAAGTCAATTCAGTTGGCCCTGAATGGTACAAAGGCTTAAGTGCTTGACTACTATCCAAAAGGTTAGCTGTTCAAATCCACAGAGAAGTGCCTCAGAAGAAAAGTCTAGAAAACTACTTTCAAAAGATCATGGCCACTGAAAACATTACGAAGCATGTACTCTGTACGAACATGTACTCTGATATACATGGGGTTGCTATGAATCAGAATCAACTCCATGGCACTTTTTTTTTAAGTTAGCCTACACAAGTACCTGACTCTTACTGAGACTACAACCATTTCTCTTCACTAACACATCCCTATCCAATATGTTAACTCAAAGGCCACAGCAAAGAACATCAAACTATCATTTTGTTATATAAATAATCATAAGTAAGTAATAAATATTACATAAATAATTCTGATAAAATAGACTCCAGAGGATGGGGTCAGCAATCTCCAGCCTGCAAGAAAAATCTGGCCCGCTACCCAGTTTTGCAAAATAAGGTTTTATTGGGACACAGCCATGCTCATTCACTTACTTATTTTTGTCTGACTGCCGTTACACTAAAACGACAGAGGTGAGTAGTTAGGATAGTGTCTGTACGGCCCACAAACACTAAAATATTCAGTATCTGGTCCTTAACATAAAGTTTGCTGACCCTTTGGCTAGGAGTTGAAGTTACACCTAGAAGGTCTAAGAAAAATGTATCCAGGCCAAAAATTAAGATTTCACGTTGTTTATCTGTCCTCAGGAGAGAACACAATCTAATAAAATTAAAATCAAAATATGTTCAAAAGAGAGAAAAAACAATATGTTGTTCTTAACTTGGCTCTGCCCCGTGAAGCCTTATGTATAACGGAACAAAATGATGCTTGGTCTTACACCATTCTCACAATCATTGCTGTACCAGAGGCTGTTGTTATCAACACTGTGTTATTTTATCTCATTGAGAGTCTCCCTCTTTCTATGCGTGACAGAAAGAACACGAACTCTTCAAAACACCTTATATGTGGGGAAAAGTCTCGGCCACTTTACCATTCCTGTTCCACAAAAGGAGGAACAAAAAATAACCTCAAAGGTTATAATCAGCTAACACAAATGTATCCCCCTTGCTTGTTAGTAGCCGTGACCCGGGCAGGTTCCTGAAATCCAATCCACTGGTAAACATTTCCCTCCCCTAGAAAACCACATAACTTTTAAGCAATGAAGATAATACTTTTAATCAGGTCATTCTACATCTATAATCCAGGAATTTTCCACTACTACTCTAACCCCAAAAAAGTCGAAGCCACTGACATCAAGTCAATTCCCAGGAGAACCAGGATTTCCACCACTTTGATACTCACTTTAAATAACCAAGAACATAATCTGTTTTTCTCTTTATTCACCTGTATTAGTTTCTTAGAGCTGGCTTAACAAAGGCCCAAATGAGTGCCTTACAATGACAGAAAGTTTTTTCTCTTACAGTTCCGGAGGCTAGAAGTCTGAGCATATGGTATTAGTAGCATTATCTCTGTTCAAGGCTGTAGTTGAAGACCCTGTTTTGCATCACCCAACACTTCTGGTTCAGGCATTCCTCGGCTGCTATCTGCAACATAACTCAGTCTCTGTCTCTGTCTTCACTTGGGCGTCTTCTCTCTGTGTGTCTCTGTGTCTCTTCTCTTTTAAAAGGACCCCATTTACATTGGATTAGGGCCCATCTTACTCTGGTATGAATTCATGCCAACTGATACATCTTCAAAGAGCGTATTTCCAAAGAATTCACATTCATTCCTGAGTACCTGAGGTTAAGACTTTAGCATATCTTTTGAGAAACATAATCTGATTTATAACAATACCCAATCTCCATTCAACTGAGAACAAAGGAAAAAGTAGGCACAAATCCTAGAAATGAAAGTTAGAATGTGGTCAATTTTGAGCAATCTACGTGTCTGAATTTCCAGAAGACTGAAAGAAAATATGTATGTGGAAATTCAAGAAGTGTAATGAAAGAAAATGTCACTTAAATCTTCACAAAATGCAGGAGCTGACTTGCCTTCCAAAGGACAAGAGAGGCTCGGGAATTCAAGATACTTAGTGGGCTGGAAGGCAGGCACGATTGATGGGTGAGTTAGAAGTCTGATCTAAAATATTCACCATACTGGAAGAACTGGGGTTCGTCCAGTGCTGCTGTGACAGAACTACCACAAAGTAGTATGGCTTTAACAAAGGAAAGTTTATTCCTACACAGTCCAAATTCAGGGTGTCCATTCCAAGGAAAAGTTTTTCCTGCTTCAGCTTTAGAGGAAAGTCCTTGTGTTGTATCAGTCCTTGGTCAGGGAGCATCTTGGTCCAGGAACCTCAGATCTGAAGGATGCACATTACTCCCAGTGCTGCTTTATTGATGGTGTGGGGTTCCCCATTTTCTGCTTGCTCCCATTTTATCTCTTGTAAGATAAAAGGATAAAGCGTGGTACAAGCCATAATCCAAGGAAATTCCCTTTACACTGGAGCAAGGCAGTGACCTTAGGAAGGGATTTACAGTCCCACCCTAATCCTTGTTAACATACAGCGTACAAAAGCCACAAAATGGAGGACAATCATAAAATATCGGGAATCATGACCCAGGCAAATGGCTACACACATTTTGGGGAGGACAGGTCAATACAGTGATAGCCGGGAGTCTAGAACCAAAAGAAAACTCGGAAATTCTTTCTGCAAAACTATTTAATAGCTCCTGAGAACATTCCTCTACATTCTGGCGATGAGACTGCCTGCAGGATAACAGCATGCTGCCTGCTTGACCAAATCCAATAGAATGCGATCATCCCTGAAGCCAAGAGACAATACTGAAGTTGCGAACAGGCAAGTTCACATGACTTTCCACTACTGATATCATGAAGAAGATCTGTGTGCGGCATCCACCTTATGTTCTTTGAATGTGGGCTGTCATCCAAATGTGAAAATTTGATCCTCATTAGACACTGGTTCAAGGAAAACAATCAATTCTGGTTTGAAACATGAACAGAAACACAGATCTCTTCTCGGACCTCACTCAGGAACAATCCGGAAATTAAGCTCTTTAGGAAGGAATCGTTCCTCTTTTTCTCTGGGGCAACTGATGTAGAAATCAGATGAGACGCCCTGATCTCACACTTCCTGTGGATCTTACTGTGTTGTTAAGGACTGTCCTACCACAAACATGTAGCAACAAAGACCACATCTGCATCATGGTCCCCAAAGACACCTATCTCCTCTGCTTGGGTGAGTCCTGTAACAAAGGTGGATTGAAATGGCAGTGGATTAGCAGGGAAAATGGGGAAATTCAGACTTGTCAGTTTCTCTCTTAACAGTGTTTTTTGTGGTTACCAAAGAGATTCGAATTTCCCTGGTGGAGAAATGACTGGTGTGCTTGTCCATACTTCTGCCTCTTCCCAAGTCCAAGCTAACTTTTAGGGTTCATTTGTCTATGTTCAGTCTATGTAAACTGTATGGAGAGTCATAGTGGTTCTAGTGTTCCTGCAAAGGAGAGTCTTAGGGGCTGGCATGTTACTGGAAAATGAAGCCAAAGAATGACCTTCAAAAGTTGTATTTATTGTCAGAGAAAAAATATTTTTTTACTCTGCATATCATTATTGGAAGTAGTTTGTGATAAGATTAGACAAAGAAGAGGTTGTTGCACAAGGAGATAATTTTTTAACCTATATCGTTAAGAGCTATGACTACTAACCAAAGGGTCAGCAGTTCAAGTCTACTAGCCACTCCTTGGAAATTCTACTCTGTCCTATAGGGTTCTACAGAGTCACTCTGAGTCAAACTCAACACCAACAGGTTTGATTTGTTTTGTTTCTTTTTTACATGTCATTATTGCTATGGAGTCCCTGGTGGTAAAATGAACTATGAAGTGCTCTACCTCTAGCCAAAAGGTTGATGGTTTGAACCTAGTGAGAGGCGCCTTGGGAGATAAGCATTCTGCTGCCAAAAGGCCACAGCTTTAAAAAACCTATACAGTAGTTCTACTCTACACTCTTAGTGTAGCCACGGGTGTGAGTCAAATGAAGGACAGCTAACAACAACACATCGTTATTGGGGGTGGTTTATTGACATACTAGAAACAAAATAATTAATTTTTCATAATTTCCTTCTCTTTCAGTGCTCTGTCTGGGAAGGAGAATTCCGGCACAGGAATGTAAGTGTTTCCTAAATCTCCCCAAGACTCTTTATGCCCTCAGCTCTGGGTTAGCAGGGCTGGAGTGATGCTGTAACCTCAAACGAATTCCATTTTTATTCCTCATTCCAGTTGTTTCCACTATGTTCACCTTGCAAACTTTCTATCTTACTTTGGTATCCCCGTAAGCCCTGGTGGCATAATGGTTAAGTGCTACCCCTGCTAACCAAAGGTCGGCGGTTCGAATCCACTGGGCACTCCTTGGAAACACCCCTTGGAAACCGTATCAGGGTGTTCTACTTTGTCTCTGGGGTCACTATGAGTCAGAACTGACTCGACAGCAATGGGTTAGTTTGGGTATCCCCAGGTCCCTTAGACTCACTGCGCTCAGACCTGAAGTTGCAGCCTTTGTCTCCGTTAGGCTGTTTGTCAGAGATCTCTGTTTGACCCAGGGTCAGAACTGCAGAAGTGAGTCAGCAGTCACCTCTGATTGCCCAAGATCCTGCCCAGCATTGAATCAGTGGGGGTCACTAGGGGAATGCCAGACATGCAGAGTGCACCACGTGACACTGTCGGAAGACGTGACACAAAAATGACTGTATATAAGATTTTTGTGCGATGTTTCAGCAGTTTTTTATTTTTAAAAAATGTACCCCTGTACTTATTTATAGCAATGAAAACATTTTTTATAAGCTCAACTCACATGTATCAAAATATCTACAAGGCTAAAAGTTTACTCTAATTTACCTTTTGAGTTTCTAAGGTGCTCCGGCCAGAATATTATTATCGTGTGGTAACAGTGACACTTCCAATCACCTGGCTTCATATGCACTATTGTTTTTGCTGCTGACAGCGTTTTTATAGTGATCCGTTTTTTCAGATTTTCTGGTGTTTTAGCTACAATATTGAAGTAAGTAGTATTTGTGAACCTATATTAATAACTTTTTGAGAATGAAGTAATGAAAAGACAGAAAAATCAAAAATATGCTCAGTTACTAATAATGTTGTAACTAATTTTGTTGTAATTCCATGTAGAAAAATTTTACAGCTCATTTTTTTATTATTCAATATAATCTAAGAAACATTTAAACAGTTGACACTGTATCTATCATATATTATTCTGTGATTAGTATTGATAATAAACATGAGTAAGGTTCTGTATCTGGTACAGGAGGATGTCTGGGGGTCAGTGACACCACACTGGGTGACACCAACGCTAGTGAAGCCACTGTGTCTAAATGGACTTGCTTTCACATTCTAATTCTTCCAAGTCTGTTTATTCCACTTTATTTAAAGGGGCAGTGCCTAATTCCAAAGTGCCCTGGCTCAGAAGTGGCTCGATGGCACTGGGTTTGGCTTTTGGTTTTGGATTATTGCATATTCTTGAAACCCTGGTGGCATATCAGTGAAGTGCTGTGGCTGTTAACCATAGCAATTTGAATCCACCAGGTGATCCTTGGAAACTCTGTGGGGCAGTTCTGCTCCGTCCTGTAGGGTTGCTCTGAGTCAGAATCAACTCAATGGCAGCCGGATGTGGTTTTTGGTTTATTACATATTCTTTCACCCCAGCTTCTATTTGGCCTCCTATTAAATATGGACTGTATGTTCATCCATTCATCCAGCTCTTTCTACATAGTGTAGAATGGATTATTTGTGTTTTTAAAATACACACATGTTCTCTTTCTTAAAACTTTTCAGTAGTCAATCTTCAGATAAACTGGCTGTACTCCATGGAGTTTTCAATGGCTAGTTTTTCTGAAGTAGATTGCCAGACCTTTCTTCTGAGACTCCGAGTGGGCTCTAACCACCAACTTTTCAGTCAGCAGCCAAGCACCTAACGGTTTATACCGCCCAGGGGCTCACTCTCTGTAGATAGATAAGGAGGGAGGAAGGTAGGCAGGGAGGGAGGGAGGGAGGGAAGGAGGGAAACAAGAAGGAAGGGAGGGAGAGAGTTAGGTAGACACACAGACAGATAGACAGATGGATACAAATGTAGATAGTCTATTGGTTTTGTTTCTTTGGAGAGGGTTCTGAAAAACTAGTGTTTGAAAACCCTAGGGAGCACAGCTCTGCTCTGACACTCATGGGATCAGCGTGAGATGGAATCAACTTGATAACAACTGTTTGGGTTTGGGTCTGTATTTTTCATTAACTATTATCTGAAATGTCCCTCATCATTGCCTTGAAGGCATCAGTTTAGGTCAGGATTCCTTGTTCTCAGGATGATTGGTGTTTTCCACAAGGTAATTCTTTGTTGAAGGAGCCCTGGTGGTGCAGTGGTTAAATGCTCAGCTGCTAACTGAAAAGTCAGCTGTTTGAACCTACAGCCATTCTGCAGGAGAAAGATACGGTAATGTGCTTCCACAGGCAGAAATTACAGCTTAGGGGAAGCTATGGGGCGGTTCATTTCTGCCCTATAAGGTCGCTGTGAGTTGGAATGAATTCAACGACAGTGAATGTGTTAATGATTGTTGTGGGGAATTGTCTTAACATTGTGGGATACTGAGCCATAACCCCAGGCTCTACCTACTAGATGCCAATAGTACATCTCACTCTAGTCGTGGCAACTAAAAGTGACTCCAAACATTGCCAAATTGTCCCCCTGAGAGCTAAGCTTTTCCTTTGTTGGGACACACCAGTTTAGATCATTCCTGCATGGGCAGTCCCTAACTTCTATTGGCTTCCATTCTGATGATCCCATCTTAAGTTAGGTCTGGCATAAACTGAATACCTCTTTTTATTTGAATTGCCTTTTCTTACCAGTACCTTTATAAATTGAACATACATGCAAGTGAACATCTGAGAATGATAACGCTGGCAAATGTACGGGCAAATCATGCTCTGTAACACTGTATGTAATACATGTTACTAACAATAAGATGTGTAGAAAAACAAACTGAAAGTCTTAAGTGGAGTTCATCAGTAACTCAGCTGGTAAATACGGGACTACCTGTAGGGCTAACGGTAAGCAATGTGCCTGGAGCAACAGGAGCCTCTCCATATACATTTTATGATAACAAATGCACAGACGTATCGGTGAGTGAGCAATCCTGAGCACACAGAATATCATCCTGCTTCAGAGGGCACAGTGAAAACCTTCCACAGCCGCTTATTATCAAATTTGACTTGGTTGACAGTGGTCCTAGTGGGAGGGGTAAGTCCCCTGTAATCCCTCTCCACAGAGACAGAGCTGCAGTTGGACACTTTGATAACAGGTCTATACTGTAAACCAAATGGCAAAGCACAGAGCTGTTGTGAAGGAAACCAACTCCTTTTGAGTGTCCTGATCCCTACTGGTTAATTTCTGTGTTGGGCTTAAAGCTGCAGGCCAGTCAGTCACCTACAAGGGGATTCTGACTCACGTTGACCCCATGTGTATCAGTGGAGACTGTGGTCCAGAGGGTTTTCAGTGGCTGATTTTTTTGAAGCAGATCACCAGGTCTTTCTTATGAGGCACTTCTGGGTGCACTTGAACCACCAACCCTTCAGCTGGTAGCCAAGTGCCTTAATCATTTGCATTACCCACAATTCCTAAACTGAAAAGTCTTTACAATGTAAAAAAACTTGCTCAGCCTATTTAGCATGAATGAATTGGGACTAGGAAAATAAGCAGCATCTTTTTGCTCCCAAACTTTTCCAAATTCTGTTCTATCCCAAGGCTCACGTATGAAGGCATCCAGTTTCTTCTGGTCTGTCTCTCAGGACTAATTATCATGTTTATAAACAGCTCTTGGGAGCTGTCCCTCCCACTGCCTACTCCAGCCATTCCAGAAGAGAGAGCTTGCCCCACCTGCTGGGCAAAGGGCTTAGAATCTGGAGTAAAATTGTCCTAGTTTCTAAATCAGGCTTGAGCAGTCTACAATTTTGTGGTCTTGATCAACTGACATGGTTTCTCTAAGTGACCCTCCCATTCCACCCCTTAAAAGGAAATAAAAATAACCATGGAGTCAATTCAAACTCATGGAGACCCCACACATGTCAGAGTAGAACTGTGCTCCATAGGGTTTTCTTTTTCAATCATGTTTAGATGTGTTTTCAGTGAAGGTTTACACAGTAATTTAGGTTCCCATGCAACAATTTCTACAAAATTATTCAGTGATATCATTCGCATTCTTCACAATGCATGAATATTCTCATTATTTTTGTTCTGGTTGTTTCATTTCCATAGGATTTTCAACAACTGACTTTTTTCAAAGTAAATCAACAGGACTTGCTTTCAAGTGCCTCTGGGTGGACTTGAACTTCCAATCTTTTGGTTGTAGTCTATAGTATTAACCATCTAAGACACAAAGTGTTGTCACTTTGGGTGTCTCCTCCCATCTATTCCCTATTCACCAATTCCACCTCTGCGAGAGTTAACACACACTCACACATACACATGCACACACTCACATACACACATACGCTCATGCAGAATTGGATATTGATAAAGACAACCACAAAAACAAAACACAAAGCAAGCAAACTTCATGGTTGCTAAGTGGTTACCAAGGATGTGGAGAAAGAGGAAATGAAGAGTTACTGCTTCAGAGGTATGGGGTTTCCTTTGGGAGTGAGGAAGAAGTTCCAGAACTAGATAGAGGTAATCATTGTACCACACAGTATATGTATTAAATGCCACTGTACAATGGCTAATTTTATGTTATACGAATTTCCAGCCATCTGTTATATTATCACACTGTAGTAGCTTGTATGCTGCTTCAGTGCTGGAGGTTCTGCCACAAATCTTACAAAAGCTGGCAGGGTCACCATGGTGGACAGTTTTCAGCAGAGCTTCTAAACTAAGACCAGGCAGAAGTCCCAGCGATCTGTTTCCAAAAGCTAGCCAATGAAAACCCTATGGATCACAACACAATGTTGTCTGATATAGTGCTGGAAGATGAATATTGGAAGGCACTCAAAATACACAGTGGCCACAACAGTGACCTCAAACATGCCAACAGTCAAGAAGATGGCACAGGACCAGACAACATTTTGCTCAACTCAATGGCAACTAACAGCCACCAAAAAAGCAAAAGGCTGTTGCCATTTTGTCAATTCCAACTCTTAAGAACCCTACAGGACAGAGTAAAACTGCCCCATAGAGTTTCTAAGGAGTGGCTAGTAGATTCAAACCATTGACCTTCTGGTTGGCGGGCAAGCTGTTAGCCACTGTGGCACCAAGGCTCCAAATCAAATGTGGTATATCTATACAAAGGTATATTACTCAGCTACAAACAGCCTCAGTTTTACTCAGTTTTAAGCATTTTCCTTTGTTTATTTGAGCCCTGGTGGTGCTACGGTTAAGTGCTGCTAACTGAAAGGTCAGAGGTTCAAACCCACCAAGTGGGTTCCTGGGAGAAAGACCTGGCTATCTGCTCATGGAAAGATTTAAAGCTTTGGAAACCCTATGGAGCCCTTTTACTCTGCCCTATAAAGTTGCTATGAGTTGGAATCGACTGAATAGCACACAGCAACGCACACGCAGACCTATATAATTTCTCCCTGTCAGCTCAGCTGAATCTGGATTCCATTTCTCTTCCAGGGAACTGTTCTGTTCCTGCCATATCTGCTATCCCAGGTTCTGTGGTTCCCTGGAATGAGACTGTAAAGGTTCTGTGCAAAGGAGCTCCTGAGTCATACCTGTACCAGCTGGAGATCCTGAGAAATTCTGAGTACCAGGTGGTAGATCAAATACTTGGATTTCAGAAGGAGGCAGCTGAATTCACCATTCACCCCATGGATGCAAACTCTGCCGGGAATTACCGCTGCCAATACAGGAGCCACAAAGGCTGGTCAGGGCACAGTGAAGCCCTGGCTTTGGTGGTGACAGGTGAGGAGACCTCTAGCATCTCCAGCCCACAATATTTTAAAATGAAATGTTAGTAGACTTTATTCTTTAGAACAGCTCTCAGTTTACTGAAAAATTAGACAGTCTGGAGAGTTTTCATATACCTGGCACCCAGTATTTCCTTTTGTGGACTTCATACATTGTTGTTCTTCTTGGCTGCTGTCGAGTCAGTTCCAACTCATAGCAATCGTGTGTGCAACAGACAGAACTAAACATTGTCTGGTCCGGCATCATCCTCACAATTGTTGCTGTGTTTGTGCCCATTGTTGCTGCCACCACGTCACCCCATGTCACTGAGGGTCTTCTGCTTTTCCGCATACCCTCTACCAAGCATGATGTCCTTCTCTAGGGACCGGCCCCTCCTACATGAACTTCATCAGTCACAATTATGTTGGTGGTGGTGGTGGTTGCCATCAAGTCAACTCTTGTTCATGGTGTCCCCATGTGTGCAGAGTAGAATTGCTCCACAGGGTTTTTTAAAGCTGTAACGTTTCAGAAGCAGACGACCGAGTCTTTCTTCCAGGGTCCCTCTGGGTGTGTTCAAATTGCCAACCTTTCAGTTACTAGTCGAGAGCATAACTATTCATACCACCTAGGGACTTCTGTCCCAATTCATAAATCAAACATTAATATCTTATTATTCACTAAAAGTCTGTATTTATTCAGGCTTCCTCAGTTTTTACCAGAAACTCTGGTGGCATAATGGGTTAAGTGCTACATCTGCTAACCAAAAGATCAGCAGTTCAAATCTGCCAGGTGCTCCTTGGAAACTCTATGGGGCAGTTCTACTCTGACCTCTAGGATCACTATGAGTCGGATCTGACTCAATGACAGTGGGTTTTTTTTTTTCTTTTCATTTTTACCAGTGTTCTTAATCTGTTCCCGGTCCCATGCAGAATATACCACATGACATACACTGATCAAGTTTATTTAGGCTCCTCTGTACTATAGGGTCACTGTGAGTCTGAATCAACTCAGCAGCTATGAATTTAGTTTGAGTTTTGACCATGACAGTTTCTTAGACTTCCTTTGTTCTTGATAACCTTGGAAGACATCTTTGAGAAGGACTGATCTGAGATTTTGTAGGATACTTGCTTTAGTTTCCTGGTGCTTCTCTAGCAGAAATACCACAATTGGGTGGCCTTGAATAGCACCAACAACAAAGAACAGAAATTTATTTTCTCACACCTCTGGAAGCTAAAAGTCCAAGTTAAGGTGTCAGGCATATCACTTCCTTCTGTGAGGCTCTCCTAGTTTGTAGTGTTGGCCAAAGACCCTTGGCATTCCTTTCCCTGTGGGATGACCTTTGGTTGTGTCTTCTCTATGTGTGTCTTTCTGCATCAATGCTACCCTTCATATAACTTAAGTGATTAGGTTTAGTATCCACCCAAAACTGGCACATCCTCAGCTGATTACCTTGCATTAGATTACTTAATGGGAAGATGCTGGTATTACATTAGATTACATTATGGAAGTAATTACATCCACAGGTATAGGGGTTAGGGTTCCAACACATATTTTGGTAGGACACAGTTCAGTCCATAACAATGCCTCACTATTTGAAGTTGTCTGATGTTTTTCTTATGATTGGACAGGACGTATGGGTTGTTATGATGAAGCCCACAAAGGCAAATTGATGCATTCATCATATTATAGCAAGGGTACGTTCTACTATCGTAACATTACTGCTGACGTTGACCTTGATCACCTGGCTGACATAGTGTTTATCAGGTTTCGTCACTGTAAAGTTACTCTTCCCTTACCCTTTCCATACTGTCAACTCTTCAGAAGGAAGTCACTATATAGAGCTCACATCTAAGAAGTGGGAGTCATGTTTCACCTTCTTAAAACTAACGCTCATTTTTTTACTGTGCTAATTACATACGTAACAAAACATTTGCCATTTCAACATTCTTCACATGTATAGTTCAGTGACATTAATTAAGTTCATCATGTTGTACAGCCATCACCATTATCCGTTTTCAGATTTTCCCATCACCCTTAGCTGATGCTCAGTGTCTCCTATTGTTGTGGATTCAACTGTGTTCCACAAAAATGTTTTTCAACTTGACTATGCCATGATTCACAGTACTGTGTGGTTGTCCACTATGATGTGATCCGATGTCATTATCCTATGTGTTGTAAATCCTAACGTCTATGATGCTAATGAGGTGGGATTAGGGGCAGTTATGTAAATTCTGTTCTAGATATTTCAGTCTGCAAGAGTAGGTTGTATCTTGAGTCAATCTCTTATGAAATATAGATGACAGAATCAAGCAGAGAAGAGAAAAACCTCATGTCACCAAGAAAACAGTGCCAGAAGCAGGATGCATTTTTTGGAACCAGAATCCCTTTGCAGAGAAGCTAGTAGACCAGGGAAGAATTGATGACAAGGAACTTTCCCTAGAACTGACACAGAGAGAAAGTTCCTAGAGCAGGCAACCTGAATTCAAGCTTCTAGATTCCTGGTCTATGAGAGAAGAAATTTCTGTTTGTTAAAGCTGTTAACTTATGGTATCTCTGTTATAGCAGCAGGAAGACACCTAATCAACCATTAATGGTAATCATTAAAGAAATCTGTATACACTTTTCTATTCTGGATATTTCATATAAGTGAAATCATATACTTTTTTGTCCTTTTGTGGCTGCCTTATTTCATGCAGCATTATGTTTTCAAAATTTGTCCACATTATAGCATGTATCAAGATTTAATTTCTCTTTATGGTTGAGTAACATGCACACCAGTGTTCACTATAGCACTTTTCACAAAGTCAAAGACCGAAACAACCCAAATGTTCACTGAAAGGTGAATAAACAAAATGTAGTCTATTTATATAATGGAATATTACTTGGACATAAACAACTCTCAGTTTTAAGCTTTTTTCTCAGTACAACTCAATGGCAATAGGGAAATTTGGGGTGCACCCTTGTTTCCTACTCATAGTGACTCTATATGCTTTCAGAGTAGAACTATGCTCTATAGCAGTTTCAGTGGCTGTGATCTTACAAAAACAGACTGACAGGACTTTCTTTTGTGGCGCCACTGGGTGGATTCAAATAACCAACTCTTTGGTTAACACCCACGCACAAACCATTTGTGCCATTTGGGGGACCGCTAGGTTTCTAGGTCATACTTCCTAGCATTCTTTGTATACAATGTCTCCTCCTTTGGCCCCTGGCATAGCTCCTTACACTTCATAGGCCACCTCCTCTTTTTCCCAACATATGACTGTCTTGGCTTTAGAGACAAGAAATATTGTCTCTTAAAAACTGTATGTTATTCAAGCCCCATGAATTGCTTGTCTACGCAGATCTGTCTGCAAGAGTTTCAGTCAAATATACAATAAAGCACACAGGGAGCACAGTGCCAAATTCTTCTTAGATATAACCAAACACCTTGCAAGGTTGGATTTCTGGATTTAAAGGAGTAGGACCATGGTCTCATGTGACATCTCAGTCAACTGATATAATACAGTTCATAAAGTTATATTCTACATCCTGTTTGAAGTCTTAAAGCCTTGCAAGTAGCCACCTAAGTTACAACTGCTGTTTTCTACTCACTCGGAGAAAAATAAAAAGAATGAATCCAAAGACTCAAAGAAGAAACTAGTCTACAGGACAGATAAGTCTACATGAACTATAGCCTCAACTACTCTAAGACCAAAAGAACTAGATGGTGCCCAGCTACCACTATCAACCATTCTAATCAGGACAAAATAGGTGGACCCTAATAGAATGGGAGAAAAATGTGGAAATTAACTTCAAATTCTTAAAAAAGATGGGGAAAACAGACTTACTAGACTAGTTGAGACTAGAAGACTCTTTTAGGCTATTGCCCTGAGATGCTCTTCAAATCTTGAATGAAAACTAAGCCCCAGATCACCTTGTAGGTGAGTAACAAATCAACTCAAAAACTAATGAATATCACCTATAAGCACTGTGCTCCCTTTTATAAAAAATCACCAATATAAGACCAAAGAGTCACAATTCCTTTAAAACAAAGATGAGGAAGTCAGGAAGCAAAGAAACTAGGTGAGCAGAAACAGAGCAACCGGACAGGAGGTAATGAGAATGTTGATGCCTCAAGAAAAATGTAACCAATTTCACTCAACAATGTTGTAGAAACTGTTGAATGTGAACCTAAACTACTGGGAAAACCTTCACCAAAAACACAATATTATTTTTTAAGGAAAGAAAAGAAAAGGATGTTCCCCACGAACTTCATCACTGGAGAATTCCCATTCATGGTGCAGAGAAGTTCAACATCTCTCAGCAGGGACCCAACAGAAGGGCAGGGATGGAAGGAAAGAAAACAGTCACCAGCAGCTCACTCTCTTCTCTTTTAGGCTCTTATGACAAGCCTTTCCTCTCTGCTGATCAGGACCACCTGGTGACCCTGGGAGAGAACATTTCATTCTGGTGTAGTTCAGCTATCATCCCATTTGACAGATTTTCACTGACAAAAGATGGAGAAGTTGACCCGCCACAACTTCAGAATGGGGGGCACTACGGCAATTTCACACTGGGTCCCGTGACAAGCCACTTCTCAGGGAACTACCGATGCTATGGCTGGTACAATGCCAGCCCCCACATGTGGTCATCTCCCAGTAATACCCTGGAGTTTGTTGTCACAGGTAGGTACATCCCACCTCAATTCTATGCCTTCCCTGCATATACAACTAATTATGCTGGTATTTTTATGTTATCATGAATTGTATCCTTTAGTTTTATATTCTATTTTATTGGTTTATTAAAGGAGCCCTGATCATGAAATAGTTAAACACTTGGCTGCTAACTGAAAGGTTAGCTGTTTAAATCCACCCAGTGGCTCCAAGGGAGAAAGACCTAACATAAAGATTGTTATGTTGTTGTTGTGTGTCACTGAGTCAATTCTAATTCATAACAACTCTATAGGACAGAGTAGAACTGTCCCATAGGGTTTCCTAGGTTGTAATCTTTTCAGAAGCAGATCTCTGGGTCTTTCTCCTGCAAAGTCTCTGAGTTGGAATTGACTCAATGGTAACAAGTTTATGGAAATGCCATCAAATATATTTCCATTAACAAGGTGTTTGCTTTATATTACTTAGGCAAGTTTTATCAAATTAAAGAAATCCCTTTCTATTCTTAAGGTCCACTAACATATGTACACATTTATATACAGATGCAGAGCCCTAGTGATGCAGTGGTTAAGAGCTCAACTGCTAAGCAAAAGGCCAGCAGTTCATTTCTTCCAGTCTCCATCAGGCCAGTAAACCTAGCCTTTTTTTTTTTTTTTTTCTATGAGTTTGGATTTGCAATCAACACTCATAGAAGCAGCAGTCAAGAGATTGAACAATGTATTGCATCAGGCAAATCTGCTGCAAAAGACCTCTTTAAAGTGTTGAAAAGGAAAGATATCAGTCTGAGAACCAAAGTATGTTCTTTTCGCAGTCCATGGTATATTCAACATTCTTCTCCAACACTGTAATTCGAATGCATCAATTCTTCTTGTCTCCTTTATTCAGCTTTCACATGCATATTAAAACTTCATGGCTTGAATCAAACCTACCTTAGCCCTTGATTGCAAGCCTGAGTAAAATAAAATCCTTGACAACTTCAATATTTACTCCATTTATCATGATATTGACTATTGATCAAGTTGTGAGGATTTTTGTTTTCTTTATGTCAAGATGTTACCCACACAGAATGCTGTAATCTTTGGTCTGCGTCAGTAAGAGCTTCAAGTCCTCTTTACTTTCAACAAGCAATGTTGTGTCATCTGCATATCGCAGGTTGTTAGTGAGTCTTCCTCCAACCCTGCTGCTACATTCTTCTTAATAAAGATGACTGTCTTGCAAACCCAGTGGGGGAGTTCTACTCTTTCTTGTAGGGTCTCTGTGAGTCAGAATTAATTTGATGGCAACAGGTCGGTAAGCAGGGACTCAGCTGTAGGTGATGAAGTTGGATTCATCCCAGATTCCCTAGCTTATTAATGAATAGTTAAAAAAAAGATATGTGTAAGATGCTTGTCATTTGGAAATTATGTGTCATTTCTCAGTCAGTTCTGTTGAATTGTAGCCTCATGATTTTCCAGTGAACAAGAGTCAGGTGTCCACCGGAGAGCAGGCCATGAAGGTATACAAATGGTAAAAGGAGACCAAGATGTTCCTTCTATACTACAGCATTGGGAAGGTGTCAAGAACTAAAGTTATTTTTGTTGAAGTGTTTTTTTAATCAATAAACAGGAATTTGCAGGTCTTATGAAGAAAGACTAAGGAGCTGAGAAGATGAAATGGAAGTCCATTTCTTAACATTTTCTATTTTCCTCATTCCCAAGATCTCCGGGTGACAGCATAGTGGAGAATACAGAACCAGGTGGGGACTTGGGGACCTTTAGGAAAACAAAACATCTTAGAGTCCCATGGACAGGATCAAGATGGCCTTTCTGTTAAAGGGGCAGCTAACACACTGTTATCTTTCCACCTCACAAATTTCAGTCTATTGACTGACCCACGGATAGAGCAATTCCACAGCTTTTGCTTTATACAGGTGTCTTGTCTCAGGAGAGGATCTTCCCGAGCTTCTTTGATTTAGGGTTTTTTTTTTTGTTTGTTTGTTTGTTTTTTTTGTAGTGAGAGGCATTCTATATTTTAGCAGGAGAAAATTACTAAGATTTTTGTAAGCATTATGATTTCACTGCCTTATATTACATCCACTACCCATCTGTCAGACTGTTGTGCTATGGTGGCTTGCGTGTTACTGTGATGCTAGAAGCCACACCATCAATATGTTGAACGCCAGCAGGGCCATCCATGGTGGAAAGGTTTCAGCGGCGTTTCAGACCACTTTATTCACCACCCCTTGAAATAGGGTCATGAGGTTGATTCACCCCTACCTACATGGGTAGTTGGAGTCATCAGGCTCTAACTGTGGTAGTCTAACTTATTTCCAGACTGAGACAGACTAGGAAGAAAAATCTGCAATCTACTTCCGAAAATTATCCAATAAGAGCTTTACAGATCACCTTTGTCCCATACAGTGTTAGAAGATGAGGTTCCTAGGTTGGAATGCTTTCCAAATACACAAAGGCTGCAGCAATGGATTCAAACACACCAGTGATCATGACGATGGTGCAGAATAAGTCAGCATTTTGTTCCACTGCACATGAGGTCACCATGAATGAGAGCTGACTCAATCACAACTAACAGTCTATCATCCTCAGAGGGAAACATAGGCCTGTGTAGTCCATATAACAGATAAGAGGGAAAAAAGCCTCCAAGAGCAGCAATGTCTTGCAAGAGATCACTCAATAGAGAAAATAAATCTGACCGAAGTTTATCTCATTTTTCCCCTACCTACTTGACAGGTACCAACAGTGGTATACACTTTATCATGTATGGGAGAAGAACACAAATTATTGTAAGGGGTGAAGAAGGTGTATAGACGAGAACTGAGGGTTCTGTATATATGGAGATGTTCTGGGCGTATGATCAGATGTTCAGTAAAATGGCCAACTCAGGAAAGAATGAAAAACACAACTTCTCCATCATCACCTTCTTCCCTGGGAACCACAGCTCACGGGCTTAGGCTTACAAAGAAGGGTGGTGCTCATGAGCACGTGACATCATTAAAAATGAGCTAGAGTTGGGTCTTATTTTAGGAAACAAATAAGGAAAGTAAACTTCTATTTCGGGGCTCTTGGGAAGGAATGGGATGGGACACAGCCAACAACTAGTCATCTCTTTGCTTTATGTATGTAGACATTGTGAACCAGGATTATAGGACGAAGAACTTGATCCGAATCAGCGTGGCAGGACTGGTCCTTGTGGCTCTCCTGGCAATACTGGCTGAAGACTGGCGCAGCCATAGGGTGCTACACAAGGAAGATAAGTGAGACTTGGCTGAAATGAGATGAAGTACCAGACAGAATGGAATCTTGAACCAGACCCTAATGGCCATCAGGCAAACAGCCGGAAATGAAAGTAAAGATGAATCAGAACTTGTGGACTCCTGCAAAGCTAGTTAGGAGACTCAAGGGAGAAGGAAACATTGAGGAGATTGGATCCATTTTCAAACTAATCAAATGGCATTTTCTTAGCCACTATTTTGATCCCATCTTTCCGGACACTGGTTGTAATTTTCCATATTTTTTCTGATTTTGCATAGTCTTTTCATTTTCCCTTTTAGTTTTCCTTCTCATATTTTCTTCTGAAGTCAGTGCCTCCACCACATAAAAGTAATTGGTAAGCATGACTAAAATATTCAATAAATCACCCCTTTACTTTTAAGCTCTCTGCTTTGTTCATCTATAAATGATGAAAGTGAATGCCTTTCTTTTTCTCTATTTCTTAGTCTCTATTCATGTGGGATTTATTTAAACACTGCTATGTGTTTCATCTACTAATTTATTTTTGTATTTAGTGTTCAGAATAATTGAAAATTTATATAATTTTACCATTCTGGGGCTTAAGGTTTTAACTGTACCCCTGGCTGTAGGTAGGTTCTGACATGAATCTAGCGAATGCCTCACTGAAGTCTTTATCTTTAGATTAGAGTTTATCATTCAGTTAAGATCCAATTTCATGATGCTGGTTCATCCGTCAATGAAGAGTTTATAAATATAAGCAGTTCTAGAAAGTAAACCTTCCATATTGGACTAAGAAAGCATTTTTGCATCATTTGGTTTTATAAAAAGGGTGTGGCAGAGGTATCTCACTGCCTCTCACTTCACAAGGGGAAGGGAGAATCAAGACTGACAGTCCACAAACAAGGTTGGCCATCATCCAAAAAACGTGAAACAACAAATACTAGAGAGGCCGTGGAGAAATTGGAACTCTCCTGCACTGTTGGTGGGATTGGAAATGGTGCAACCTCTTTGGAAAGCAATCTGGCACTTCCTTAAAAAGATGGTAATAGCTATACCATCTGACTCAATAATTCCACTGTTTGGAATACATCCTGCAGAATCCAGGCCATTCACACCAATTGATACATGCACAAGAATGTTTATCGCAGCACAGTCCACAATAGCAAATAGATGGAACCAACCCAGATGCCCAACAACAGAGGAATGCATAGGTAAACTATGGTATATGTGCTCAATGGAACACCATTCAATGATAAAGAACAATGATGGTTTTAGGAAACATCTTATAACCTGGTTTCAATTGGAGGACATTATGTTGAATGAAAGTAGTCAGCAACAAAAGGGCAAATATTGTATGAGATCCCTACGATAAGAACTTAAAAACAGAATCATGCATGGAAGAACAGACTCTTTGCTGCAAGGGAGGGGAGGGAGAGAAGAAGAGAGTGAGGTATGGATTAGATAGTTGATAGAAATTTGTTTGGGTGAAATCAGTGACAGCACACATTAGAATGAAGATCAATCTTAAGTGGACTTCAACGTAACACAATTACTCCTCTCATCTTAACCCAATATTGCAAGGACGGAGTAGCAGGGCCAGGGGGCCAGGGACCATGCTCTCAGGGGAAATCGAGACCAACTAGCACAACTAGCATTTCTCTAACAGAGTCTACTGCACTCCAAATTGGTGAGTGGAACTGCTCATTGGTGGGTTTACAAATTTATATGGGATTGTATATTCTCATCAATCATAATAAAAAATATATTAAAAAATAAAGATTGACAGTTGAACTTCAACATAACCTGAAAACTCTTCCAATCTTAACCCACTATTGCAAGGGCAGAGTAGCAGGGGCAGGGGTCTGGGGACCATGCCCTCAGGGGACATCGAGGCCAATGGGCATAACTAGCCTATTGCTAAGAGAGTCTTCTCCACCTCATACTGGTGAGTGGCATCTGGGGTCTTAAAAGCTAGCAAGCTGCCATCTGAGGTACACCAAATGGTTCCAACTCAGCAGGAATAGATGATCACCAAAGACATAAATGACATGAAGGAAAGAGAACCCAGAAGACAGACAGACCCATGTGAATGTATGACTACATCAACATGTGACCAGGAGAACCAGATGGTGCCGGCCACCACCAGTGACAGCTGTGGTCTGATGGGACTCACAGTGTTGAATTCCAGTAGTAACATCAGAATAAAAAGGGGTGCACCCTGAGAGCTCCACTAACAGACCGCAATTGATGGTCTGAAGGCCTGAGGGTTCCCCTGAGAGGATGACCCCTAGACCTGTTGCTGCCCCTGTTCATAAACCATTCAGGTAGGAACGGATTGAACTCAGTGACACAGAGTGACCACATCACGTGTGCACTTTGTAGTTCTACACATCTATAGGATGTTGTCCTACTAGCCTCTTTCTAGAGGGGAGTGGAACGGGTGGAAAGAAGATATGACACCTATAGAATAAAAAGGAGGAGTGTGCTATCACCGGGCAAGGAGAGCAGGAGGAGCTGCACATAGGAGGGCATGTAAATTTAAACTCAATTGTACGCTTTCACTCAATACAGTAATAAAAAAAAAACCTTGACAGTCCGAGGCTGATTGTAATGACCAAACAGAACTCACAGACAATACTCATGATTATGGTATTTAGTAGGGAAGTAGCAGCTTACAATTCAGGCTCAGAAGTGCTCAGAATACAGTTCTTCCACCAGGACAGCCTCTTCCCAGCTTTGCTCACAGAATACAGTTCTTCCACCAGGACAGCCTCTTCCCAGCTTTGCTCACAGGTGCTCCTCTCCCCAGCCCTTGGCCTCTGCCCAAAGGCACTTAGGTGTATCAATCTGTGGGCTGGGAAGCCTGCTGCATGGTCTCCTGACTGTGTCTCCCGCAGTATCTCCTTCCTTGCTTATGATGGAATCCTCTTTTTCTCCCATCTCTGTGATGGCTTACCTTAAACTTAGCTGAATGACAAACACAGACCAATCCCTTTGGTGGGCCACATGTGCCCCATCTGCACAATGCCACCCAGTCACCTGGGATGGAGTTACAAGACCATGGCAAGAAAGGCTACACTAAAGTGATCCATCACACTGAGTGTATAATGACAACTGCTGTAACAAATAAGGTATAGATAGCTTTGGCATCAAAGGAAAATTGTTATTACTTTTATTGTTGGTTGCCATTAAGTTGATTCTAACTCATGGTGACCTCCTGTGTGCAGAATAGAGCTGCTCCACAGGATTTTCAGGGCTATGACCTTTCAGAAGCACATCACTAGGCCTGTCTTCCAAAATGCCTCCGAGTGAGTTCAAATCACCAATCTTTTGGCTGGTAGTCAATCATTTAACAATATGAATCATCCAAGGACTCCCAAAGTAAGATTAGATTCTCAGATTAAGTTCCTGAGATTATATTCTTTCCCTTAGTGTCACCTTCCATCATTCTCCATTTTGATCCTGAAGAATCCCTATTACTGCCCAATTATCCCCACTAGAAGGGCTCAGCAACATAAGTCCAGGGCAGCAGTAAGAGTAGGGAAGCTTTTAGCAGTGCTGATTCCAAGCCCAGTGACATGGGACCCAATGAGGGTGAGCTGGATTTCATCCTAGGAAGCCCAGATGGTTAAGAACATGACAACTAGCCAACAGGTTGGTGGTTTGATCCCATTCACAGGCATCCTGGAAAACAGGGTCTAGTGATCTGAGAGCCCACAGCCTTGAAAACCCTACAGACAACAGTTCTACTCTGAACACATGGGGTCCCCATGAGTTGGCATCAGCAGTACGTGACAACAAAAAACATGATTTTGCCCACACAGTAACGTTGGTGAGCTGAACAGGCAAGGCAAGGATGACATGAGATGTGAAGGCTGATGAACTTCACTGGCCTTAATCAAAGTTAAAATAGGAAACTACAGCTACATTCTACCATAACCGGATACACGACCAGTTGTGACAGTGTATTCAAATAAACTCTTTTTTACAAAATTCAAAGCCTCCTTAATACTTTACTCAAATTGACCATTTAGAAAATAAAAATAAAAAAGCCATTGCTGTCAAGTCAGTTCCGATTCAGAGAGACCCTGGAGAACAGAGTAGAACAGCCTCGTAGGGTTTCAAGGCTGTAATCTTTACATAAGATCAGCAGTTCTTTCTCCTACGGAGTGACTGGTGAGTTCAAACTACTGACTTTTCAGTTAGCAGTTCAGCACTTTAACGCATCATGCCGCCAGCACTGCTAAATTGTCCATACCAAGTAAATAAATAAATAAATGCCAAACTCACCATCAAGTCAATTCTGAATCATAGCAACCCTACAGAACATAGTGGAGAAAACTGCTCCGTAGAGTTTCCAAGGAGCTCCTTGTGGATTCTAACCACCAACCCTTTAGTTAGCAGCTGGAGCACTTAACCACTATGCCACCAGGGTTTCCAAATCAGAGATACATGGCCCTAAATACCATGTAATTCATTTTTTAGTTCTTTACGCATGGTAACTCCATTATGAAGACACGAGAGTGTCGTTGCCAGTAACACTGGAGGTGATGCTGCCTAGTCTCTTTGTTGACAGAGATAGCAGCTCTTTCTCACTGTGCTCTTGGCTTAATTCACTTCCTGTGATTTTGGTTTTTTAAAAAAAAGTTTTCTCAGTTCTTCTTACTAACTTTTTTTTGCTCATTCTGGCTCAGATCTACAGTTTGTCTTGAATTTATCAACAAAATTAAATATCCTTATGTTTGCCTATCTCTGAGTTGATTTCCAACTCATAGCAACCCATGTGACAGTAGAACTGTTCCCTAGGTTTCCTAGGCTGTAATCTGTGAAGAAGCAGATCACCAGGTGTAGCTGGTACATTCAAACTGCTGACCTTTCAGTTAGCAGTCAAGCACTTAATCATTGTGCCACCGAGGCTCCTTACCTAACTCATAATTAACAGAGATCAGTTTCAGTCTGGTGAAACACCTGAGTACTCTAAAAGAATCAAACGGAGAACACTAGAGTCACACTAGGGGTCCTTGGGTGGCATTAGCTAAAAGATTAGTAGTTCAAACCCACCCAGAGGCACCTGGGAAGGCAGACCTGTCAATCTGTTTCTGAAACACCACAGCATTGAGAACTCTCTGGAGCAGTTCTACTCTGTATATATGGGGTCACCATGAGTCAGAACTGACTCAGTGGCAACCAGTACCAACATACCCACATTTATACACACAAAGAAAAATACACATTGGAATTCTACTATGATGAACCCTCAATAAAAGCTGTAAATCTCTTTAAGAAACAAGCCACTTCAAAAATATAACAGTAGGATTTGCACCCTTAAGAACTTAATATCTATTAGGTGAAGGTGTAACAGCATGCAGTAGAGGGCAGATCAGCACAACTGGACTACACCATAAACTGAAAGGTTTTCTAAATTCAACCCAACACTTCAAAGGGTAGAGTAGCAGGGACAAGAGTCTGGGGACCATATTTTCAGGGGACATTGAGATCAACTGGCATAACTAGTCTTTTGCTAAGAGAGTCTTCTGTACCCCATGTTGGTAAGTGGCATCTGAGGTCTTAACAGCTAGCAAGCTGCCATCAGAGGAACACCAAATGGTCCCAACCCATCTGGAACAGATGATGACTGAGAATATCAAAGACAGGAAGAAAAATGAACACAGGAGACAGAAAGACCCGTATGAGTGGGAGACTGCATCAGCAGGAGACCAGAAGAATTAGATCGTGCCTGGCCACCACCAAAGGCAGCCACGATGAGGGACACAATGTAGAGTTCCTGATGTAGCACAAGAAAAAGAGGTGTGCAGTTCAAGAACTCTATTAAAAGACCAGAACTGATGGTCTGACAGCCTGGAGTGTCCCCTGGGAACATGGTCCCTAGACTTGCCACTGCCCCAAACCTGAAACCAGTACTGAGGTCAACCCTTCAGACACAGTGCAAGACACTGTCATGGAGACACAGTGCAAGTATGTGGTGTATGTACTTTATGATTTTATACATTTATATGAGATGTCCTACTGGTTTCTTTCTAGATGGGAGAGCAGAGGGTAGAGAGGAGAGGACAGATGTTCTTTAAGAGGATACTAGAAGTAGAGTGAAAAGGAGAAGCGTGCTGACACAGAGCGAGGAGAGTAGATGGAGTTGCAGATACGTGGGCATGCAAAATTGATTTGGAATATGTACTTCCACTTAATCATAGTTAAAAATAAAAGAACTTAATGTCTAGAACTATGAGATGTGTATATCAATTAGTAATAGTAAGAAGAGGGGGAAATCATAAAAAAACAGAGTATACACTCATTCTCCAAAATTCAGACCTATATTTACCTACCACCAAGTCATGAAAACATTGGCATATCCTTTGTGGTACTAGGGAGTTGACTCAACTTTCTGGGTGCTGCCTATCACAAAAATTTCTCAAATAAGGTGATTTAAAAGAAGAGAACTATGTTTTCTCATAGCTTTGAAGGTTGTGATTCTGAAATCCGAGTATCAGTAGAGCTATGCTCTGTCCAATGCAAGAGATCATTCCTTGTGTCTTTCATCTTCTAGTAGCCTTGGGCATTTATTGACATTTCTTGGCTTGTAGACAAATAATTACCGAGTGTCTTCCCCCTCTGGCTATGTGTCTCTCTTTGTCTGTTTCCCCCTTCTATAAGACATCACTCAAAGACTAGGCTAAGAAAATTCAAAAATTTTGGAAAAAGATGAGACAGGAACAGGGAAACTAGATTAATGAAAATGAAACAACTAGAATGGCAATGAGAATGTTCACGTATTGAGAAGAAGGTAACTGATGTCACTGAACAACATATGCAGAAATTCTTGAACAAGAGGCTAAACTGCTATGTAAACTTTCACCCAAAACACAATAATTTTTTTTTTTAAGTTAAAGACCTACCCCCCTTCTGTATGACCTCATTAACATAAGAAAAGAAAAAGTATATTTCCAAACAAGTCCATGCTCATAAGTACAGGGGCTAAGACTGTAACATATCTTTCTGGGGGCTACAACTCAATCCATGAAAAAGACTTAGGGGAAGAGTACACAGCCCAGAGCAGTTTGGCAGTGAAGAAAGAGACTGTTGCCTCTCTAATCTTGGGCCTTTATCACTATCATTGCTGTTATTATTGATGACCTTCCAGGAAAGTACAGGTGACCTACCTATTCAGATCAGTTCATGCTCTTGCTGTACCCGCAGGAAACTCCACAATTGCTCACTGTTTTGAATCAGTATATTTGTTTGCTCAGCAAAGATAAACAAGCTTCTATTTTGCCCATGTGGGGAAAAATATACTGAAACACTAGTGTTCCAGACTAATTGTGGGACACTTGAATGCAAAACATAGTTGTTGTTACTGTTAGTTGCCTTTAGGTCAGCTCTGACTCACAGTGACGTTATATACAACAGAACAAAGTGTGGTCCTATCATGTGCCATCTTTACCATCATTGGTATGTTTGGGTCCATTATTGTGTGTATTGTGTTAATCTATCTCACTGAGGATTTTTCTCATTTTTACTGACCCTCAACTTTGTTGTTTGGTGCTCTCAAGTTGACTCCAACTCACAGTGACCTTATATATAACAAAAGGAAGTGTTGCCTGGTCCTTTGACATCCTTACAGTTGTTGCTACGCTTGAGTTCATTGTTTCAGCCACTGAGCCATTCCGCCCCACTGAGCACCTCCCTCTTTTCCACTGACCCACTGCTTTACCAAACATGATGTCCTTCTCCGGCGTTTGGTCTCTCCTGGCGATGTGTCCAAAGTAAGCAAGATGAAGTCTCACCACTCTCACTTCTAATGAGCTTTCTGGCTGTACTTCCTCAAGGATAGATTTGTTCATTCTTCGTCCATGATATATTCAATAGTCCTTACCGAACATGATGTCCTTTTCTGGCAATTGGTCTTTCTTAGTGACATGTCCAAAGTATATCAGTTGAAGTTTAGAGACGGTGTGTTCTTTTCCGTGTCTCCTGCCTGTGGTCATCACAGATAACTCAATAAAGCTCCCATCCAGCAACCAAAAAAAAAAAACTCATTGCCAAGTTTACTCTGATTCTGACTCATAGCAACCCTATAAAACAGTGGAACTAACTGTTTCATAGGGTTTCAAAGAGCAGCTGATGGATTCAAACTGCAAACTTTTGGGATAGCAACAAAACTCTCAATCACCGTGCCCATCCAGTGTCTCGCACTATAAATTCAATGCTTTGGTTAGTTCCTCACCCTTCATATAGCAAACACGTGTAACGTGAAGCTCCAGAATATGGGTGAAACCACCCTATACTTATTCTCTTAACATTCTAAATAAAGAATATGCTATGTTTTTATGCCACATATAATTGTCTCCTTGTATAAAGGAAATATTGAATGTATTAAGTAAGTACCCGAGACACGCTTGTCACTGAACCAAAATCTCTACAAAATTTTCCATTGTTTGAAGGGATGAAGCTGTCCTGTATGAGGTCTGACAATTCAGTCCATGAACTCAATTGTCCTAAGTGCTACATACCTCATTGCTGAATATCACTACAGTCACCTTTGAAGTCCTCCCCTTGGGAAGCTATGCACAGACACCAGCACCTAGTGTACCCTTCAAAGCAATTTTGGAACCCTTTCTGGAATGGCTATTGCAAGCGGTGGCAGAGTGCCAAGTTCACAGTTGTCTGTGAGGGAGTTTTTAGCCAGTAAGCAAATAATCGTATTAGAACTCCCTCCCTACTCACCTGATCTGGCCCCCAGTGACTTCTTCCTTTACCTGAAGATAAAGGAAATGTTGAAAGGAAGACATCTTAATGACATTCAGGACATCAAGGATAACACAAGGACAGCTCTGATGATCATTCCAGAAAAAGATTTCCAAAGTTGTTTTGAGAGGCGGACTAGGCGCTGCTGTCCGTGCATAGCTTCCTAAGGGGAGTACTTTGAAGGGGACTGTAGTGATACTCTGCAGTGAGGTATGTAGCACTTTTTCTAGGATGGGTTCACTAACTTAATTGGCAGTCCTCGTATTTTTACTCAGAGATCTGGTGGTACATTGCTTAGGAGCTTGGCTGTTAACCAAAATGTCGGCAGTTTGAATCCATCAGTCACTCTCTGGAGATCCTGTGGGGCTGTTCTACTCTGTCCCGTAGTGTCACCATGAGTCGGAATTGACTCAAAGGCAAAGAGTTTTATACTTCTTATTGGTGTGGTGGTTATATGAGTATACACATTTGTCAAAACTCATAGAACTGAATACCAAAATGAGTGACTTTTAATATATTTAAATTTTTTAAGTGAAAAAATGGCAGCGTGACTTCAGAGGTCCTGGTCTAACTTCACAAGCAGGAAATATAATTACCATCCACCCGCAACTGCTTCCCATGAGGTGGAGGTCAGACTACCTTCACTCTCCAACTTCTTTACCAACGCTGACATCAGCCATCCCTCCCACAACACTATTCACTTCTCTGCTGGGTTGAATAATCCTTTGCAGTGGCCACACAGAACTCACAGACCAAATTCACAGTGATAGAGTTTATTAGAAAAGAAACAGGTTACAGTTCAAGATCAGGAACAACTCAGGATACAGTTGTTTTGTCAGAACAGCTCCTCAGCCCTTCCTGCAGGCAGCCCTCTCCTCAGATCCCCTGGCGCCTGGGCCATGGCCCTGCTCAGTCAAGTGTTACAAAGCTCTTTAGCTCCACCAGTAAGTGCCCAGAGGCACCCACTTTGCCAGGAAGCCTCTTCTCAAGTGTGCTGTGATGCAATGGATTGCTTTCGCATGGCCTTTCTTGCCACGATCTTGTAACACACACCAAATTCTTGAGTGGTGTGCAAATAAGGTGCTCATGGTCTGCTAAAGGATTGGACAGCTTGTTAATAATGCAAATAAAGTGCATGGTACCTTTGTGGGATAGGACCATGAAGATAAAGTGTATGGAATCCTAATGATGTGATTGCTGAGTTTTGCCATCCTGCTGGCTTAACAGGAGCCAGTCCATAGGCAGAATGGAAGGACCTCATTACCACCAAGAAAAAGAGATGAGAGCAGAGTGGATCCTATGGCCCCAGGGTCACTTCAGTGAGAATCTCCTAGACCTAAGACACAGAGAGACAGGGAGACGTACCATGGAAAACAGAAAAACAGTGGGAGGGTAGTAGAAAGAAGGATAGCAGCACGAGACAGCAGGAACCAGGAGACTGGCGTGAGAAGGCTCTAGTGGGACTTGCCAACCCACAAAACTGCGAGCCGTAGCACTTGCTTGAGACAGCCCTGGGCAGGGCTCCGCAGGAAAGGCTAAAAGGTGTCCTGATCATACACTGTACCCTGAGTTGTTCCTGACCCCGAGTTGTACCCCATTACTTTCCTATTGAAATACTTAACTCTAAGTACAGTTTGTTAGTTCTGCAAGATGTTGCAGCATATTGTATAGAACCCAAAGATAAGAGGGGAAGTGCTGAGGGAGGGTAAGTTGTTGGTGTTAGAGATGGTGGGGTGGTATAGTAATCTGGAAAAGTTGGATCTTAGGGATAGTTTTAACCTCTGCCTCTTATCCGACTCGACGGCACTTGGCTTGGCTTGGCTCTTAGGAACCAGCTTTGTGCTGACTCTTACAGAAAAAATGATTCATTCAGGTGCTCAGCTCTCTCACTCTGTGTATTGGCAAGCCTAGCTCAGTCAATAAGCGCCTGGAGGCACCTATCTCCACCAGCAAGCTTCCTGCCTGAAAGCTCTCATCTGTCTCTCTATGAATCAACACATACACTGTAAACACCTCTCTCCATATTCTGAGAAGCTCACTGCACCGTCTAATGCCAGTCTCCTAGTTCTGCTACTATTGTTTCCTTGTTGCTACTTCTTGCTATCTTGCACTGTCTCCAATGTTACAACTCTCTATGTCTCCTGGGTCTAGGTAGCTCTCAGGACAAGGACCTTGAGTTCAAATGCTGCCCTACACTCCTAGCTCTTCTTTCTTGGTGGTAGTGAGGTCCCCACTTACCACCTCTGGGATGGCTCATTTTAAGGCTAGAGGCGTGGCAAAACTGACCAATACTGTCCTTAGGATTCCTCACACCTTATTCCTATGGTCCCACTCCACAAAGATGCCATGCACCTTATTTACATTAGAACCAATGCTGCCCAATCACCTGGTGAGCTACAGGCCCCTTATTTGCATAATCCTACCCAGTCATTTTTTAAGAGTCACAGGGCCATGTATGACTAGAACAGCCATATCAAATAATTTACTGCACCACAAAACCCTTACTTTTTATGATTCTCAGAGGGGGTAGTTGTGTGTGAAAGTATACATAGTCACACATCATTACATTTGCTACATAGACAACTCTATGACACTGATTACATTCTTCAAGTTATGCGAACATTCTTATCATCCGTCTCCAAATTGTTCTACCATCATTTACTTAAATTCACTGCCACCTAAGCTTTTCATCTAACCTTTCCAGTTATTGCTACCAATTTGATCTCATACAATAATTAGTTAGAAGAACATAATGCTCCAAGCAGACATATTTTACTTATTAAGTAAACTACTTTTTGGTTCAAAGAAGATTTCTATGAATATTTCGGGTTTAAGGTTTAAAGATTATCTCAGGGTAATAGTTTTAGAACTTCCTCCAGCCTCAATAGCTCCAGGGTTCCACTGAGTGATTCTCCAGTTTTTGTTCTGTTCACTTCCCCATACATTCTCTGGGCATAATGTTCACATTTCAGAATGTAGAAGTTGACCCAGAAATAAGTTTCAGGCCAAGCAAATAATCATCAGTTAGACCACAGGTGTGGTCACAAGTGTCGTAGATGCCATACTCTTTTATCCCTCAGGCCCTGTGGTCAGAGGTGGAGGGAGGGCTGTGAACCTTCTGATAAAAAAACTCAGTGTGAAAGTCCCGTGGTTGTTAGTGCTGGACCTCACCCACCACATTCTGTGTGTCTCTCTGGTCCACTAGACTTGGTTCTCAACCAGCTGCTCCCCATTCGCCTGGCAGAATCTGTGCTATGTCGTCTACACTCACTGCCCTGCTCTGCCTTGGTGAGCTCTTGTGTGGAGGGGAGATGGAATCTAGAGGTCTGGGTGAGAATGAGGCAATGTATTTCGTTATCGCTTTCTTTCAGGGCTGTGTCTGAGCCAGATGATCAGCTCCCAGAAGCGTGAGTCCTTCTTTCAAAGCCTCCAAAATACTCTCCCGGGTTCAGACCAAGTCTCCAGCTAAGAACACAATGGAGGAGAGAGGGCAGGGTCTCTAAACTGCTGAGAGGGTTTGAGGCCAGCAGTGGGGTGGAAAATAGGGTGGTGGTTGTTGAAGGAATCATCTGAAACCCCAGTGTCTGATTCCCTTTCAGATATTCTCATGAAACCCATCATTTGGTCCAAGCCCAACTGCGTGATTCCCAAGGGAAGGCCAGTGACCATATGGTGCCAGGGATTTCATGAGGCTGTTGAGTACCACTTGTTTTTTAAGGAACAACTTTCTGACGTGAAGAGACTAAAATCATATGGATTGATGAACAAAGTCAGATTCCCCATCCCAGCCATGACATTACATGCTGCAGGGCGTTACAGATGCACCTATAGGAGTGGCAAGATCTGGTCACAGCCAAGTGATCCCCTGGATCTGGTGGTGACAGGTAAGAGAAAACAATGACTTCATCGTCCCCTTCTCTAGCTTTGGAGACATCTTCTCATCCTGGATTCTGGCAGGATCATTTATTAGTTCTTTTTAAGCTCTTCCAAGCCCTGCTCAGCCCCTAGGGTCGCCATGAGTTGAATCCGACTTGATGGCACTTGGCTTTTTTGGCAAGCCCTACTCAGACAGTTTGTCTTGGAGTCCACAACTTCCTAAGACTGTGTGTGCGTGTGTGTGTACTGAGGAGACCCTCAGAGTATTTCCTTCATACGAATTTGTCATAGATCAGGGTTCCTGGGAAACGCTTTGAGACATATTTGTGTACAGAAGTATTAGTAGGAAATGTCCTCAAAAACAACACCTGTGATACATGAGGGAAGCAAGACTAGACAGAAGGAGAAGTTGAACTAGGATGCAGTTTCAACAGAGAGCTCATTGAACAAACAGGAGCTCTAGAACTGGGATGGGCTTTAAGACCTTTTTCCAATGAAACTAGAGGCTCTGGGTCTTTGCGTGTTCAGCATGTACCGGTCACTGAATCAAGACCACCCCTAGGAAGGGTAGGTCATCTTTAGCCCAGGAAAGTAATTCTCAGTCTTCAGTGAGCATCAGAATCACCTGGAGAGTTTGTCTAAATATAGACTGCTGTCCCTTCCCTCTGAGTTTCTGATTCAGTAGATATTGTGGATTGAATTGTGTCCACCTAAAACATGTGTTGGAATCCTAAACTCCTACACCTATGTATGTAATCCATTGGGAATAGGATTTTCTTTGACAGGTTCTTATTGCCATGTGCTGTCAAGTTCATTCCAACTCATGGTAACCTGCTAGGACAGTAGAACTACACCTCAGTTTAGGCTATAATCTCTATGAGAGCAGATTATCAGGTCTTTCTCCTGCAGAGTGGCTGGTGGGCTTTCACAACTGTACCACTGCTGCTCCTTTCTTGTCATGTTAAAGAGGCTACATCAGTATAGCCTTCCTCCCCACCCCCCTCGAAAAACTCATTGCCATCTAGTCAATTCTGACTCACAGCAACCAGGTAGGACAGAGTAGAACTGCCCCATGGGGTTTCCAAGGCTGTAATCTTCATCGATGAAGACGGCAATTTCTTTCTCCCACAGAGTGTCTAGGTGGATGCAAGCCAACTATTGTTTGATTAGTAGCTGAGTGCTTAACCACTGTGCAACCAGGGCTCCTTTCTCAGTGCAGAGTGTGTCTTAAACCGAATGACTCTTGAGGTATAAAAAGAGCAGATTAGACACAGAAAGAAGCAAGCACAAGTGATGGAGGCAAGATGCCCTGTAGAAATCACCAAAGAATGGAGAACGCTGGGGCTAGAGAAGCTGAGACAAAAACATTTCCCCCAGAGCAAACAGAAAGAGTCTTCTGCCAGAGATGGTGCCCTCAATTCAGACTTCTAGCATTCAGAACTGTGAGAAAATAAATTTCAGTTATTTAAAACTACCTACTGGTAGTATTTCTGTTACAGCAACTCTAGGAGGCTGACAGTCAGTCTATGATGGCACCCAGAAATTTGCATTTCTAACAAGCCTTCGGAAACTCTGATGATGTAATGGTTAAAAGTGATGGCTACTAACCAGTCAGCAGTTGGAATCCACCAGGCACTCCTTAGATATTCTATTCTATATGGTTGCTATCAGTTGGAATCAACTCAACAGCAATGGGTTTGTTTGCATGTTTGTTTGTTTGTTTACAAGCTTCTGGATAATGATGATGATGCTGGTCCAGGGCCCAAACTCTGAGAATCACTGATGTAGGGCAAATTCCAGAGACAGATTTAGCAGTAAGCTCTCAAGAGTTAGCATTCCTGGAAGCTGGGGAAGTAAGTGCTTTAGTCTTGATGGATAGATCAGGGAAGTCACGTTCATTGCAAGAAAGAAATCTTGGAAATGGAAGGGACAGAGACTCTGGGAGTTACATTCTGATCTTAAGGACAAGGTGGATAGAAGACTTAGTTTCTTAGTGCTCCTGTAACAGAAGTGGCACAAATGGATGATATTAATAAACAGAAATTTATTTTCTTATAACTTATCAGACTAGAAGTTCAGAGCACCAGCTCCAAAAGAAGTCTCTATCTCTGCCTGTCTGTTTCTCCCTCTGTCTCTCTGCCTCTCTCTCATCAGTACTTGGGGAAGCTCATCGTCTTTTTTCAGTTTCTGGCCTTCAGTTCCTTGGCAGTCTTCACATGGTGTGGCATCTATCTTCCCTCACCTGTGTTTGCTTGCTTGTGTGCGTAATCTGCTCCATTTATGTCTCAAAAGTGATTGACTTAATAAACTATCCCATCTGTCCAGAGGTGGAGGAGAGGGGGACAAGTGCTGGTCGAATGGACACAGGAAATACAGGATGGAAAGAAGGAGTGTGCTGTTACAGTGTGGGGAAAGCAACTATGGTCAAATAACAATGTGTATGTAAGTGTAGGAAACTAATTTGAAGTATAAACTTTCACTTAAAGTATAGACACACACACACCAAAAAAAAAAAAAGAAAAAACCATCCCTGAAGTCTTCTTTGAACCAAAAAAAAAAAAAAAATTAGTTTATCTTAGTAAGAAAAGTTTATCTACCTTTAATGTTATGCTCTTGTAAAGAATTATCTAAGATCAAATTGACAACAGCAACTCAAAAAGTTAGATGAGAAGGTCAGGGACAGGTGAATCTAACATGGTAGAACAATTAGATGGATGGTGACAATCTGAAAAATGTAATCAGTGTCACTGAGTTGTACGTATAGGAATTGTAATGATACATGACTGTGTGTTTAAAGAAACTGCTGTTGAGTTGATTCCAACTTACAGTAATTGGTTTAAAACACGTCCTACACTGATATGGCCTCATTAACATAACAAGGAAAACTGTTCCCAAATTAGACTGCATCCACAAGGAAGAGGGTTAGGATTCTAGCACATATTGGGGGCAGGGGAAAGACACAAATGAAAAATACGTAACAGGAATGTAGGAGGCAAGATAAAGATGTTCTTTACCTACTAGTCACTTTCTCTCACAGGAATGTATGACATACCTACCCTCTCAGTGCAGCCCGGGCCTGAAATGGTCTCAGGAAACAATGTGACCTTCCACTGTCATCTGGAGAGTGCAACGAACACATTCTTTCTGCTCAAGGAGGGAAGATCCTGCCGCCCACAGAAAAGATATGGGAAAAATCAGGCAGACTTCCCCATGGGCCCTATGACGCCAGCTCACAGAGGGAACTACAGATGCTTTGGCTCTTATAATGACTTTGTCTGGTCTTTGCCCAGTGAACCTGTGAAGCTCCTTGTCACAGGTGAGAAAAATACCTAGTTTTCCCCATGTTGTCCCTGGAGTCCTAAGCAAACCCCAATCAATGATGGCAAAGGAGGGCAAAGGAACAGGTGAAAAGATGCTGACAGGTACCTCCCACCAATGCCTCCGTAACATCCACTTTCTATGGTCTAGCTGATCATTCATGAGGAAGTATGCTACAGGGACAGGGAAGGGAGGGGCACAGGTGATAGATAGCTAAACTAGGTGCCATGGGCTAGATCCAACTCATGGTGACTGCATGTGTGTCAGAACTGAGCTCCATATGGTTTTAAGACACCCAAATCTGTTACTCTTTTTCTTGTCACCACAGGATCTATTGGAGACACTACCTCTGCACCTACAGAGTCCACCTTTTATGATGGTGAGTAATCGATTTTTCTAATTTCAGGAGAGCAGTTACATCTCCCAAACCTCTACAAACATGGTATTCATTCAGTATACCCACTGAGTTCCCAATGTGTTCCAGGTACTACAGCTTTATCAGTCAACCAAACAGACAAATATTCTGGCATCTGTGATACTTACATTCTAGCAGGAAGAGCTAGATCATGAATCAAAATCAGTATTACTAAATGAATTATAGAGTGCCTAAGGAGGAGATGATAACACGGAAAAAGACAAAGCAGAGCAGGGTAAAAGTGGTTGGGAATGCCACTCTGAGGGAGAGAGGAGGTGGCAATATTAAGTCAAAACCGGCTTCATAGAGGAGATAGCTGGACAAATATTTCAAGGAGTTAAGGGATTCTGTCCTACACCTATTTGAGAAAGAAGGCTTTGGAAATAGCCTGAATGGCCACTGCAAATGTCCCAAGACAGATAAGTAGTCACTGTGGTAAAAGAACAGAAAGGAAGAGGATAGGATTGGAAATGACGTCAGAGAGGTGATCTGACATCATTTCCAGATGATGATTAATGTCACCATAGGGGTGGTGATGGGGCTGGGGTAGTAGAGCATGATGGATGGTGGGAGAGGTTCATATTATAGTTGATTTAGGACCTTGAAAAAAATGGTAAGACTTTCGCATTACACTGTGTGTGAGGAGGAAGAAACAATACCAATTTAATGAGCAGACTGAGACTTGGACAGTAGAGAGAACTTGCATGAAGACACACAATGGATTAGTTCTAGAACTCAGTTCTTCCCTGGGCCTGTTTGTATTTTGATTCTTCCACTCTACTTGCCAGCTGAAGCCACTAGGACCAAATGTGTGGGATGGGGACCTTAAAACACTGTAGAATGTCAAGGAATATAACCAAGGAAGGGAAAGGCTAGGATGGAGAAGTCTAATATCATCTTTGTTTCCTTGCTTCTTCATTTTTCTGATTATCAGAAGAAGATTATTGGGACTTCTACTCAACCATGGAGACTGAACTTCAAATGGGTAGGTAAGCACAGACTTTTGACTCAAAAGAGAGGAGCTGGGCAAAAAGCGTGTTTTGGAAAGGAGAGGAGGAAAGAGATGTATGAGGCTATATATGTATGTATGTTCCAGTCAGTGACCACTCTGTTCTTCTGATCTCAGAGCTTACTTTCTGGGATTACTCTGCCCAGAATCTCTTTCGGATTGGCATGACTGCCCTCATCCTCGTGGCCATAGCAGGGCTGCTGGTTACGGGCTGCCAGAGCAGGAAGAGAACTCGAGAGAGAGCCATCAGGGCTTCAAGTTGGGAACACAGGAGAAGGTTCCAGAACACAAAGAGCCCTCAGCAAATGACCAATGCAGTGGCCACAGGTAGAGCTGAAAACTGATCCTTAAACTTTGGTTGTATTAAATTTGTGTTGGACTCCTGTAGTCATTGTAGGAAACAGAAACAACTGTATAGAGGAAGGGAGGGAGGGAGAGAGAGAGGGAAAGAACGAGGGAGGGAGGGAGAAAACGGTAAGGACTATCCCACTGTTTCTTATAAAATTTTTTGGAAATACTTGTGCAACATTTTCATTTATTTCTCAATTGTCAGGTAATAGTTTGCCTCATCCAGAAGCAAAGTAGCTTTGGAAAGATAGTTTTTACCTCAGGTGGCTAGGTGGCAAGCTTAATATTGAAACCTAGTGGCATAGGTATTAAGTGCTGCATATGCTAACCAAAAGGTTGGCAGTTCAAATCTGCAAGGTGCTCCTTTGAATCTCTGTGGAGCAATTCTACTCTGTTCTATAAGGTCACTATGACTCTGAATGGACTCAATGGCAGTGGGTTTTTTATATCACTAGTGAAGATTCCCTGGATAATGTGCACAGTTAACACACTCAGCTGCTCACCAAAGGGCAGGAGATTGGAGTCCACCCAGAGATATCTCAGAAGAAATGTCTGGCTATCTGTTTCCAAAATATCAGCATTGAAAACCCTATGGAGTACAGTTTTACTGTCTACCACAGTAAAACTGTACCATAAGATGGCATCTGGTACTGGTTTTATGTGCATAGATACCGATTTGTGTTTATATAATTTATGTTTATAAAGGAGCCCTGGTAGCATAGCTCAGGCTGTTAACCAAAAGGTCAGCAGTTCAAATCCACCAGAAGCTCCTTGGAAACCCTATGGGGCAGTTTTACACTGACCTATAGGATCACTGAGTCGGAATCAACCGGACATCAAAGGTTTTGTATTATATTTATGTAGCATGTATACACATATGTATTGTTACAGGAGAGGTTCAGACCAAAAGGTGAAGGCCCTCAGTGAAATAGATTGAAGCAGTAGCTGCAACGGTGGGCTCAGCAATGCGGTGCAGACCGGGGACTGTTTCATTCTATTGTACACAGGGCTACTGTGTGTTGGAACTGACTCAATGGCGCCTACCAACAACAATAGCATATACGTACATATTTAAAGAAATTTATTTTAAGGAATTCGTTCCCGTGATTGTGAAGCTAACAAGTCTGAAAAAATAGGGCAGGTAACAGGGTAGAAATTCAGGTAAAAGTTGATGTTGCCATCTTGAGTCCAAAATCCAGAGGGCAGGCAGCAGGCTGGAAACTTGAGCAGGAAACCGAGGCAGGGTTTCTCTGTTACAGTCTCGAGGCTGAATCTTTCTCCAGGAAATCTGATTTTGCTTTTAAGGCCTTTAAACAATTGAATAGGGCCCACCTAGATTATCAAGAGTTATCCCTTTACTCAAAGTCGATTGTAGATGGTAATCACATCTACAAGATACCTTCACAGCAACATCCAGACTAGTGTTTGGCCAGACAACTGGGCACCATAGCCCAGCAGGGTTGACACAAAGTCAACCATCACAACTTCTGTTTGCGAATGGAGGAAATATCTCCTTAGCAGAAGACACAGTGTCATCATAAGCATTATCAATGATTGACAATCCCACCACCATGACCAATGGGACCTAAATTCTCCAACTCTGAGTTAAAAACAGGAACAAATGCCTCAGAAAATGGGCATAATCATGTGGAAGGACATCCATCCTTCTACCCTTGCCAGAGCCCTAGTGGCACTAAACACTTGGCTGCTAACCGAAGGGTTGGCTGTTCAAACCCACTCAGTGGCTCCACTGGATAAAGACCTAAAGATCTGTTCCCATAAAGATCACAGCCTAGAAAACCCCATGGGGAAGTTCTACTCTGTCACTTGGGGTCACTACGAATCAGAATGGACTCAGTGACACACAACTCTTCTGACTGTTTCACGGAGCCAGAGACCAATTTTCCTGAAATATTACCCACAATGGCAATCTCCAGCTTGTCCTCCTCAACACCTCTAAACTAGTTTCTAAATTCATACTTCTTCTGACCCTTCTGCTGCCTAAAACCGCGATGAGCTTCCTGGCACTTGCAGTGGACATATCTAAGCCCTTATCTTTGTTCATCTATAAGTTGTATTTGACACCTGACCACATCCTCCTAGAAATAGCCGCTTTACCGGGCTTCCTCTGACACCTCTTGTCTCTTTTTTCTGATACTTCCTGCACTATCAGATTTTTTTTTTTAATAAGGTGCAATTCACATAGCCTACAATTAACCATTTCAAGGTGAACAACTTAGCAAATTCAGAACATACGCAATGGATTTAGTACAAACTACCCATTCTAGCTCATTTCCAAACATTTCCATCACCTCAAAAGACAGCACCATACCCTTAAACAGTTACTCTCTGTTTTCCTCTCTCTCCGCAACCCCTGGAAACCACAAATCTATATTCCATTTCTATGGATTTACCTATTCTGGATATTCCATATAAATGAAATCATAAAATAAGTGACTATTTTTGTTGTCTAATGCTGCTGTAATAGAAATACCACAAGCAGGTAGCTTTAATTAACAGAATTTATTTACTCACTTCTAGGAGGCCAAAATTCCAAATTCAGGGTGCCAGACTTCAGGGGAAGTCTCTCTCTGTCAACTTTGGGAGGAAGCCCTTGTCTCTTTAAGAGTCTCTTCCTCAGTTTCTTGGTGATCACCACATGGCATCAATCTTTCTCCATTTGTGTGTGCTTGCTTCTGTGCCTAAACGATATCTTTTATATCTCGAAAGCGATTGGTTTAAAACACACCCTACAGTGATACAACCTCATTAACATAACAAAGAAAATGTATTCCCAGATGGAATTTCATTCACAGGCATAGGAGTTAGGGTTCTTGCACAATTTGGGAGACATAACTCAGCCCGTAACAGTGACGTTTTATGCCTGTCTTCTCTCATTCAGTGTGTTTTCCAGATTTCCCCTATGTTGTAGCACGTATCAAGACTTGATTCCTTTTTATAAATAAAAGAATTATTGCAATGTATGGATACACTACCTTTTGTTTATTCTTTCATCTGTTGTCAATTTCATCCAGAGAGGAACCCAATCTATTGTCCCCACGTCTTAGGATCTGCAATAGAGCCTGGGGAAAGGATGGCTAGAGGAACCTCGTGCAGATCCACAGATGGTGCAGCTCTCTTGGGCACATGACTAAGTTGGGCTTGATTTAGCTATTCTGGGCATTTCACAGAAATGAAGTCCTACACTATGTTGTTGTTTTTATTGTTGTTGAAAGTATACACAGCAAAATATACAACAGTTGAACAACTTCTACCTGTACAATTCAGATACATTGATTACATCCTTCAAGTTGTGTAGCCATTCTCACTCTCCTTTTCTGAGTTGTCTCTCCTCCATTAACATAACCTCACCACTCCCTAAGCTTATCTCACCTTGCAAGTTGTTGAGAGGGATCGATTTGATCCCATACAGTTACTTCTTCAAAAGAACAGTATGGTCAAGGCAAATCTTCTTCACTAAATAAGCTGACTGCAGTGCAGTGCATTCTTTAATACAGCCCTCTGAGCCACGCATGGTCATGTAACTCCCACAGTGATTGGTGGGACTGTGGCGAGAGATCGTTCAAAAGACAAGAAAGAAAAAAGACCAAATTGGATGTCTCAAGCAACTCTGAAACTTGCTCCTGAACATACAGTAGCTAAAGCAAAAGGAAAAACGATGAAGCAAAAGAATTGAATAGATTTCAAAGAGCAGCTTGAGAAGACAAAGTATTATAATGATACAATATGTAGTGCAAAAGGCTAGAGATAGAAAACCAAAAAGGAAGAACATGTGTGGCATTTCTGAAGATAAAAGAACTGGAGAAAAAATTCAAGCCTCAAGTTGCAGTAGTGAAAATAGTAAACAAGGTGGGAAGCCTTAAAAAAGATGAAAGGAATTCACAGAGTCGTTATAGCAAAAAGAACTAGTTGAAGTTCAACCATTTCAGGAGTGGCATATGGTCAGGAAGCGATGGTACTTTAGGAAAAAGTCAAAGCTGCACTGAAGGCATTAATCAAAAACAAGACTCCAGAAATTGATGGAATATCAGATGAGGTGTCTCAATAAATGACGTAACACTGGAAGTGATCACTTGTCTATGCCAAGAAATTTGGAAGACAGCTATCTGGCCAACTGACTGGAAGAGATCGATACTTATGCCTATTCCCAAGAAAGGTAATACAACTGAATGTGGAAATTATCAAACAGTGTCAATAATATCATACTCAAGTAAAATTTTGCTTAAGATCATTCAAAAGCAGCCATGGCAGAAATTCAGGCCAAATTCAGAAGAGAAACCAGGCATATCATTACCAATGTCAGACGGATTTTGGCTGAAAGCAGAGAATACCAGAAAGATGTTTACTTGTGGCTTATTGGCTGTGTAAAGGCATTTGGCTGTGTGGATCATAATAAATTATGGATACCATTGCAGAGAACAAGAAGTCCAGAACACTTACTTGTGGTCATGAGGAATCTGTAGATGGATCAAGAGGCAATCATTCAAACAGAACAAGAGGTAACTGCACGGTTTAAAGTCAAGAAAGGTGTGCATCAGGGTTGTATCCTCTCACCACACCAAGTCAATCTATATGCCAAGCAAATAATTTGAGAAGCTGGACTATATGAAGAATGGGGCATGAAGATTGGAGGAAGACTGATTAACAATGTACAATATGCAGATGATGTGATCTTACTTGCTGACAGTGAAGAGGACTTGAAACAATTGGTAATGAGGATTAAAGACCACAGCCCTCAGTACAGATTACACTGCAACATAAAGAAAACAGAAATCCTCAGAACTGGACCAATAAGCAACATCATGATAACAAGAGAAAAGATCGATGTTGTCGGGGATTTCATTTTATGTGGGTCCACGCCAACACCCTTAAAAGCAGCACTCAGGAAATCAAAAGAGGCATTGCACTGGGAAAATCTGCTGCAAAAGACCTCCTTAAAGTGCTGAAAAGGAAAGACTACGTTGTGCCTAACTCAAGCCATGGCATTTTCCCAATCACATCTCACATATGTGAGAGCTAAACAATGAATAAGGAAAACAGAAAAATTGACATCTTTGAATTGTGGTGCTGGAGAATACTGAATATTCCATGGACTGCCAAAAAAAAGTGAACAAGCCTGACTTGGAAGAAGACCAACCAGAATGCTCCTTAGAAGCAAGGGTGGCAAGACTATGTCTTACATACTTTGAACATGTCATAAGGCGAGATCAGTTCCTGGAAAAGGATATCATGTATGGTGACACAGAGGGTCAGTGAAAAAAGAGGAAGACCCTCAACAAGATGGATTGACATGTTGACTACCACAATGGGCTGAAGCATAACAATGACTGTGAGCATGACATAGGACCAGACAGTGTTCCAGCTCTTTCTCTTGATCTCCTGGTTCCAGGAGCTTCTCTGTGCTCCACTCCTGGCTCTTCTTTCTCGGTGGTGGTGAGATCCACTTTTCCTGCCATCATCATGGTTCATTTTAAGCCTAGCAGGATGGTAAAGCTGACCCATCTATTTGGTGGGCCACAATCACCTTATCTGCATAGTCCCACCCAATCACTCGGATGGGACAGACTTCTGTACCACTCCATCATCTGTAGCATCAACTTCTTCCTCTCCCCCAGCATTCTCATCCTTCTCATCTTTGGACTCGATAATTCACTATAATGTCTCACAGAACTCATGAACCTTACTTACAGTTTAAGTGATTTACTAGGAAGTAACAGGCTACAACTCAGGACTGTGCTCAACTTCAAAGTAGCAGGAATAGCTCAGGAGCTGTTTCTTACCCATTTACCATCAGGCCCTGCTGGGGAACTTCTTGTGCAAGCATCACAACTAGCTCCACGCATCAGCAAGCCCTACTGCAGCCATCTGGTTCTCCTGCCTCTGCCTGTCTGTCTGCTGTGTTACAGCAGCGTCTCTGTCTCCACTTAAGCCTGCCAAGATAGCAAAACTGACCAGTCCCTTTGTTAGGGTTCCAATTATTGTGCCATTTTCCACCCCATGAAGGTGCAGTGCACCTTATTTACATTAGCAAGCTATCCAATCCCTTTGGCGAGTCACAAACACCTTATGTGCATAGTTCCCAATCAGTCATTCAATAAGAGTTCCAAAGGCTATGGCTAGAAGAGCCATAAGTAGTAATTCACTGCACAGAACAACCTAAACACATTGTCTTCCTACCACCAAAACCATTTTTCTAACTTAGAAAAACTCCAACCCTACTCACAGTTGCTTTGCCCTCTTCTCTATACCTATACTTATGCTCCAATCATTGATAGGAAAAGTCCTGGTGGTACAAAGGGTGGCTGCTTGAACCTACCCAGCAGCTCTGTGTGACAAAGACCTGGTGATCTGCTTTCATGAAGATTACAGCCTAGAAAACTGTGGAATTCTTCTCTTGAGTCAGAACTGGATCAACAACCCTGGCAACTCTGACATGCCTGTGATACAGCTTATCTTCTATTTGTTTGAGTAAAAATATACTTTTATATTTCTCCTGAAAGTCTTGTTGACTAGCAAACAGCCATCTAAGTTTCATCAGTTGGCCCCAACCCACCTGGAGCAGAGGAGAATGAAAGAGACAAGAGGAAAATAGGAGCCCATGACTCAGAAAGGGCCACATAATCCAGAGACTACATCAGTATGAGGCAAGAACCAGGTAGTGCCTGGCCACAACCAATTACTTCCCTTCAGGAGACAAACAGGTGTGTAGAACTTGATTATTAAAAACACCAGACTTAATAGTCTGACAAGCCAGAGGGTCCGCAGAAGACATGACACCCAGGCTGTTAGCCCAGAACAGAAACTATTCTGGAAGCCAGCTCTTGAAGGATTAGACTAGACTATCAGACACAAAGTGATTCTGGAGAAGTCTGTGCTTCTTGGCTTAAGGAGATACATGAGGCTAACTGGGCAGCCCCCGTTCAGAGGCAAGATGGGAGGGCAGAAGGGGACAGGAGCTGGCTGAATGGACATAGGAAATACAAGGTACAAAGGATGAGTGTGCTGTCGCTGGGTGGAGAGCAGCTTGATTTACACAGCAGTGTGTAAGACTGTGTATGACAAATTGACTTGAACTGTAAGCTTTCACTTATAGTATAATAAAAAAAATTTTTTAAGTCAAACACTTCTCTTTCATCTACTCTTTTGAAGTTCTGATCAGGTGAAAGGTCCCGTATATAAAAAATTTTAAGATATGCTTATTTTTATAAATTTTAGGAGTGTTTTATATTACACATTTGTATTAATGCCAATTGCTTTTACATATGGTATCAATGTAACTCAGTTTGTGTAGTTATTGTAAATACTTATGACTTTCATCTCACAAATACCAATACAATGTTCTCTGTTTTCTTGCCAAAGTCTTTTGTAAGGTTAGTTTTTATTCACGTTAGACATTTATGTTGTAGAAGAGTTATATTTTTCCAAGCATTATAAACTACCCAGTGGATCGAAGGCCTCCATTATACATTAGGTTTTCACGTAATCAGCTTCTGTGTTCTTCTTTGTATCCATAACAGTGGATGTTTCCACTTCCCAAACATTCTTAAATTATTCCCATTCATACTGCCCACTTTATCTTCCACTTAACACTATGAAAACTTACTTACGATCTAATTATGTCCTCTAAAAAGATGTTGACATCCTAACCCCTGCTACCTATGATCATGAACTTGTTTGGAAATAGGGTCCTTGAAGACGTCGGCTAACATGAGATCACACTGGATAGAACAGACCCCAATCCAATCTTAGTGCTTAGTAGAGAGACACACAGAGAGGAAAGGTGGCCATATGAAGATAGAAATCTATCTAAAATCTAAGGAACTCTTGGAGGTACCAGAAGCTAGATGACCAGCTAACACAGACTTGGGCTCCTAGCCTCCAAAATTGTGAGACAATACATTTCTGCTCTCATAGTCCACCCAGTTCATGGAATTTGGTTACAGCAGCCACAGGAAACTAATCCAGCATTCATTCTCACAATTCACAGCACCCAACTCACCGTCTCTTCCTATCACTTTTGAACATGGTATCTCTCTGGTCTCAGAGTCATCTGACCCAGCCATTGACTCAAAATTTGAATATAAGGGTTATTCTGAGCAGTTAATTCTATATGTATACAGGGAAGCTATTTTTATTGCAGAAAAGGCAAATTGGATCCAAGCTAGGTACAATAAGACTTACAAAGCGGAGGCAGAGGCCCTAACCAGAAGGGCCACAGTTCAAATCCACCAGGCACTCCTTGGAAAGTCTACTCTGTCTATACGGTTGCTGTGAGTCAAGAATCAACTCAAAGGCAGGATGTTCTGTTTCTCCCTTTATTGAGATCTGATGCCAGGTTACTTGTAGCCAGGCTGCGCAACTTGGCCCTCCACCTACCTGCAGCCAGGAAGCTTCTGAGGCTCAAATTAGACCTTTTTTAAGGATAAGACAAATTTACATTGCTATGGAGCAGCATCTTACAGGATTCTGCAGGTTAGGTAAGACTTCTCTGTGGTTTCATGGATAAGAAAAACGAACTATTCAACACAGCCTTTCATTTTCTCACTGTAACCTATATACACACGAGTCATTCCCTACTTGGTGGGGGTGGGGGGCAGAATCACTAAGGAATAATCTCTCCTGACTCCACTGTCCTTCGAATTAGTCTTGCACACTTCTATTCCTTGTCACAAACTTACTTGAATAGCCCTCAACAATCATCAGCTTACGCACTACTATTCATCATGCAAAGGTTTTATCCCCAAAGACTCTGCAAAGAAATCCTTGTGACTAGCAGTTAAGTGCTATCTACGACTGCCCACCAAAGGTCAGCAGTTTGAATCTGCCTGGCACTTCTGGGAAAACTGTGGGACAGTTCTACTCCATTCCACAGGGCTGGAATCCAGCCTATGGCAATGGGCTGTTTTGTCTACAAATGGTTTTGACATTGACACCTCCTATTCATAGGAGTCAATCAATTCACCTTTTATCCTGCTTGATTATTCACCTGTGCTTGCTACTGCTGGTCTTGAACTTCCTTATGTTGCACTGATGACCATCTAAGACTAATGCTGTTCTTAGTGCTGGTATCCTACTCACTGATTTCACAATTTTCAAGACTAACCTCAAACTATAAGCACTACATGGAAAAATCTTACCTCCTGAAACAGGTCCTAATTCCAGATTTCTAAAAGCAAGCCAAGATTCAACCCATTTCTGAACTTCTAACCCCACATTCCCCCCAAAATTAATGATCTAAGGTAGTTTCTTTCAGTAGAGAACTGTCTAAGCCAGGGTTTCTCAACTGGTGGCACTCTTGACATTCGGGGGCTAGAGAATCCTGTTGCGAGGGGCTATCCCGAGGGTTGTAGGTTATCTAGCAGCATTCCTGCCATCTTCCTGCTAGAAGCCAAAGGACAAGTTGTGGAAAAACACGCCGTAATAAGCAAATTCATAGACACAAAGCAGATCAGAAATTGCAGAGGCAGAAGTAGTATGTAGGACTGATTAATAGTTACAAGGCTCCCTCTCAGGTTGATGAAATGCTTTCAGAAATAGAGGTAGTGGGTCGCACAGTGTGCCATCTCCAGACACTGCCAATTGTCCCCTAGTTAAGAACCACTGCCTTACCCTATAGTAGCAGGTGACAAGACTATATTTTCAACTCTGGCACTACTGAAACTTGGAGTTGGCTAATTCTGTGGTGGCAGCTGTCCTGAGCATCATAGGAGTGGATTTCAGCCAACACATCAGTTGCCTACAACCAAAAAGGTTTCTAGATATTGCCCAGATGTTCCCTGGATGGTAAAAATCCAGCCCCACTGAGAAACACGGACCTACAGTGTCCTAAAAGCTATGCTGGTTTATCCAAAAATACCATACAATTTTTTTTAAGTGAGCTACAAGAGATCACAGGCTTTATAATCTAATAAGCTCTGATTTCAATTCCCAGTCTGGAACTGAACTTTTTATGCCTGGAATTCTTAATTCAAATCCTGCATTTTTCTTATTTAAAATCATAAAATACAGTAAAGTCTGCAAAAACTGGAACCTGTATAAGACAGAAACCTGTCCTTTAAAACATGACAGAAAAGTGATGAGACTGCACCTGCCAAAGGTGGACTCACAGGTTTCCCTGCAATGACATCTTCAAAAAAAAAACTGCCCAAAGTTTCAAATGAAAATATTTAAAGTATCTAACACAGGACATGGTCTTAGACGTTTTCAGCTATGACTTGATTTGGCTACAAAGCTTATGGATAAGATCTAAGTTACAGCAAACATAGGTTTTATCTGTTTCAAACTTGCATCTTATCCATGAACTCTGTACAAAGACCTAATGCTCTGCTCCCAGACAGATTACAGCCAAGAAAACCCTATGGGGGCACTGTCACACCTGCGGTCATCAGGTGTGAGTCAACACCATAGCACCTGTTCCTCGGCTAAGGACACTGAGAAGCATGTTAGCTCTTAGGCAGAGGGCTTATCAATAAAAGTACCTTCAAACAAAGTGCTTTAATTTTCATTTTATTATCCTTGGTGACCTATGTGAAATAACATTTTAATAAGTGGGGACAATTTGCTATAAATCAGCAAAAACCATTTTAGTGTGATTCACATTTGATTATCTCTTATATCAAGACAATTTGCTATAAATCAGAGCAAAAACCATTTCAGAGTGTGATTATCTCTCGCCAAGACATCAGACGGCCAGTTCTACCCCGCAGCTGAGAGTGCAATGACTCAGAGCACCCAGGAGACAAAAACAGAGTCCCAGGGCTCATCTATCCTGGGGTTACTGCAGTCAATTGTCAGTTGTGGGTTGGTTTCTTTCACCTCCAACAGCTTCTCAGTCACCACATTTGGCTCCTCTATCGTCACCCTGAAGACGAGAGAAAATGAGTCTTTTGTTCCAAGTCAAGAACCCACGTACCTGCTTTAAGGCATTCATAGAAGGAATTTTAAGTTAAAACAAGGACCCACCAAATAGCGATCTATGAGTCCCTGAAGAAGAGCCTGGATGATGCAGCAAAGCACTCAAGCTATTTAACGGAAGGAGGAAAGCAGTTCAAACCCAGAGGCACCAAAGACAGGCCCGGCAATCTACTTCCAAAAAGTCAGCCTTGAAAACCCTGTGGAGCATTCTACTCTGCACACATGGAGTCACCATAAACTGACACGTCATTTAAAATATACCATCAGATAATGTCAAGACAGAAAAATGTAATCATGCATTTCACAGCTGTTTGTCATTATCACCTGCCATCTGGTACAAGTTCTAATCCTGGTTTTCTTCAGACACCTCCCTTTCCTACCAGCCATCTTTATATACCCTGACCTGGACTTGAACCACTACCCGCTAGAGGTATATATGACCAGTATAATAGCTCCCTCTAAACCAGCCAGGAGCCCCGGTAGTCCAGGTGGTCCAGCAGTTAAAGTGCTCACCTACCAACAGCCACTCTGCAGTGAAAGGTGTAGCTATCAGCTTCCCTAGAGATTTACAGTCCTGGAAACAGCAGTTCTGCTGTCCTACAGGGTAACTTAAGAGTCAGAATCTCCTGAATAATAGGTTGTGCTAACAGCAAACCTCTTCAGGAAATCTGACCTTCAGTGGAACTAAAATGGTTAAGGGTCTCTGGGTAGTGCAAACTTACCATCCTAAGCTACTAACCAAAAGGTTATAGGTACAAATCCACCCAGAGGTGCCTCAGAAGAAAGGTCTGGTCATCTCAGAAAAATTAGTCACTGAAAAATCTATGGAGCAGTTCCACTGTGACACATGGGGGCAGGGGTCACTGACACCATGGCAACTGGTTTTATTTCCTATTGACAGATCCCTTACACAGATTCCTATAAAGTATGCTTCCTTCATTCAGCCCCACAGATTAACTCTTGGAATGAGAAATGAAACTAAGAACATACTTGAGTTTTTGTAATAGGACATTCTTTTGTTTTAAAACGTCAAACAGCAGCGTAGTTCCGCTCTGTCCCAACATGTTCAGGCTCAGATCCAGACTTTCCAGGCTGTTACTGTTGACAAGAGCCGATGCGAGATCTTTACAACAGACAGCCGTAAGGCCACAGGCCCAGAGCCTGATGGGAAAAAGAGACAAATACCCATTCACAGAGCATTAGGTTATGAAAAAACAGGCATCAAATCCTATGTCAATCTCTTGAATGCTGTGCCGGACTTGTTTCCAAGGGTAGGCAAACTATACATATATAGAGCTTATCGGCTAAATAGGACACAAATTTTCCGTAGATGGGAGTACCGGAACCCACTGCACTCGTTTCTTCACATATTCACACAATGCCAGAGTAATTGTGACAGACCACAAGATCCACAAAGCCTCAAATATTAACTACCTTGCCCTTTATGCAAGAAAAATTCCAACCCACACCATGTAACTCAAGTTCCTTGGCGCAATCAGCACTCAACAGAAAAGTTAGTGGTTTGAAACTAACCATCGGTTCTCCATAACAAAAGATCTGACAAACTCTTTCATACAGTATCACTGACTTCAAAGTGATAATTGATAACAATCTAGTCACAACTGCAGGAGAAACTGCTATGAGCTTACACAAAACATCACACCTGAAAACCAATTACACCTATCCTAAATCCCCAAAGAAAAGAGTCAGAAGGTTAACTTCTTTTGAAAGACATATGAAGGTTAACACCTTTTCTTGGTTCAAGATCACCACCCGCATTATCAACAAGCTCATATATTTATTTCTTCTAGTTGAATCCAGAGCATGCATGTGCCCACATACATACACAAATACACAGAAGGCAGCAGTGAAACTTACGCCAGGGTCTGTAGTTTGCAGTCAGGGAAACACAAGCCTCTACACAGAAGCTGCATCCCATCATCCCCAAGGTCATTCATTGCCAAGGACAGGTGTGTCAGTTTCTGGTTGATGATCAAAACAGAACACAGATCCTGACAACTGGCTTCTGTAAGATGACAGTTTTGCAACCTGCAAACACATTGCACAAATGGTAACAGTGGGAACATTTCTGTGAAGTCCAACCTGGGCTGCCTCCAAATACTGGAGTCTCGGCTATTGCCCTTCTAGCCCCTTTCTCCTCTGCTAGAGATCGGTCATGAACCAAGAGGAAGAAGGGAAGGACAAGATGCATGGGTTATGCAGCTGCTACTGAAAATGATGACCAGATTATTTCCATAAGTAAGAAGGTCGACACGTGCTGCCCAGCACACCATTAGTCCATTACTCCCACGGCCCCAGACCTAAAAGAGGTGCTGCATGGGACAAGCAGGAAAAGACTTACGATAACATTTGCAAAGAGCATGCTGGGTGCTTCAGAGCTGTACAGAGTAACTTCACATCCTCTTCCAGGAGTGCCGTGTCTTTAAGGTTCAGGCACAGCAGGGACTGGTTCACTGTGAGGCCCCGGAAGAAACAACTCCATTCTTCAGTGGAAGCCAAACAAGACCCCAATCTGCGGGAGAAATGAGAACATTTCTTCAGAGTCCGAACATTATAACTGTCTTCAGGTTTTACATCGACTTCACATCATCCAAAGAGTTATGTCAGAGAAGGGCTGACTGATTCCAAGGGCCAAGAAGCAACCAACCAGCCCACTGCTGAATGATAGCTGAAACAAGATCCCAACCTGCAGGAGAACAAGGGCAATTTTCTAGGCAAACACAGGCAATGAATCATCACATTATATTTTCATATGCATCCAACCCTGGCCTGAGATCTGTTCACAAATATTCCCAAAGCCACCTATGTCTCAGAGGGCCAAGCAATCTGTTTCCAAAAACAAATCAAATCATACCATGGAAAACCCTACAGAACACTGTTCTACTCTGACACACATGGGGTCACCAGGAGCCAGAACTGATGGAACAGCAATTCAGTTCTGCACCCCACCCTGCACCCTCTCTAGCTGTATTTCCATTTGTCAGATGGTTAGGGTTAGGGCTCACCTGACATATTTGGTCAGGACAATTCAATTCTGTAACAAGAAGTAACAATACTGCCTTCGTTATCTAATGCAGCTGTAACAAAAGTACCACCAATGGATGGCTTGACTTCTCATGGCTTTTCTGTCAGCTCTAGAGGAAGGCCCTTGTCTCTTCTGAGCTCCTGCTCCTGGGTGATCACGTGGCTTGGCATCTCCTTTCCCATTTCTACTTGTCACTGGCTTGTTTAACCCACAGGAATGGGGGCTGGGATTTTAGAACACATTTTGTGGAAGACCATAATGTTTAACAGATGGTGACACCACCACGAGACAGATGTACCTCAGATACTGAAGGCTGCACCTCTTGTGTCTCAGAAGCTCATACAAGGCCAGCATCAGCTTCTCTCCATGGATGCTTCCTTCTAGGACCAAGTGTGTCAGAGTCTTCTTACTAACAAGACCTATGCAGAAGTCCCGATAAGCATCAACAGGGGAGACGTCACTAATCCTATGGAAAGAAGAGATTCCCTCATAAGCTCTTAAACATTGTATAGGTTTCTGCTGACTCTGACACCATACTTATCAGAACACAACTATGCTCCCGAGTTTTCAATCTGTTTAGTGGATTGCCAGAGTTGGTGCCTCTCTGGGTAGACTTCCAACTTCTAGATCAGCAGCTAAGCAAGCTAACCATTGCACCACTCAGGGACTGTGTAAAGCCAAAGCCACTGCCATCAAGCAGATTCTGACTCTATGGGAAGACCGAGTAGAACTGCCCCATAGTTTCCAAAGAGAGCCTGGCAGATTTGAATTGCTGACCTTCTGGTTAGGAGACATAGCACTTCACCACTATGCCCACCCGTGCTTTTCCTTACATTGTATAGAGGATTATATAAACAAAAAGATACAGTACAGTTCAAACTGAGGAACCACTGGAACCTCTAGATCCTTCTTTAATTATCTCAACTTTTTGCCAGTAGGAACTAATCACCAGTCATTTCACACAAGTGCTTTCACTCCAGTTTTATGATGATGTAACCTGCATGTCCCACTAGATAAGACTTTCATTTCATTGCATCTACCTGGAGGAATCCAGCCACCCACTGAAGTACTGCTCTGGTATTAAAAATGGACTGTATCTGCAATGATGATGATTTTAGGAAGCATGTCATAACCTGGTTTCAACTAGAAGATATTGTGCTGAGTGGAATCAGCTGCAAGAGGACAAGTATTATATGAGACCCCCGCTATAAGGGTTTAAAATGACACAAGTCATTTTTAAGCTACAAGTGTGGGGAGGTGGGGAGGGATATTCACACAGGAAATTGTCCAGGTCAACGCAAGTGACAATATGCAGTAGAGGGTAGATCAGAATAACTGGGCTAGACCTTAAAACTGAAAGGTTTTCTAAACCCAGTATTTTTAAGGATACAATAGCAGGGATGGGGGTCTGGGGCCCATGCTGTCAGGGGACAGAGGTCAACTGGCATAACTAGCCTTTAGCTATGAGTCTTCCTCAACCCATAGTGAATTTGGGGTCTCAAAAGCTAGCAAGCTGCCATCTGAGGAACACCAGATGGTCACAAACACATACAGAACAGACAATGACTGAGAAGAAAAGACAAGGAAAAATGAGCCCAGGAGACAGAAGTACCCATTATATACAATGTGAGGTTGCATCAGCATGAGACCAGAAGAACCACATGGTGCCCAGCCTCCACCCAAAGCAGCTGTGATGGGGGACACAATGTATAGAGTCCCTGACACAACGGTAAGAAAAAGGTGTGCAATTCAAGAACTGACGGACAGCCTGGAGGGTGCCCCGGGAACAGGGCCCCTAGACTTGCTGCTGAAAAGTGACGTGAAACCAGTACTGAGGTCAACCCTTCAGACCAGAATGGACTGGGCTCAGAGACAATGTGAGCATGTGGCATTATACAATTGTAAGAGGCTGTCCTACTGGTTTCTTTCTAGGTGGGAGGAGGGTGGATAGGAGGGGACAGATGTTCATTACGGGAATACTAGAAGAGTGAAAGGGAGACGTTCTGTCATGGGGTGAGCAGATGGAGCTGCAAATAGCTGGGCAGGCAAAATTGATTTGGATTGTCTACTTAAATCATTAAAAAAAAAAAAAAAAAGGACTGTATTAAAAATGGTGAGTTCCCAGGTGGTGAACAGTTAAGCACTTGGAGGTTGAAGTCCACCCAGTGGCACTTGCAAGTTCACTGCCTTGAATATTATACATCAATGTTCATTACAGCATTTTTCATAGTAGCCTAAGATTAAAACATCTGATGTCCTTCAATAGATGAATCAGCAAAATGTATATATACTACTCTACTCAGCTGTAGAGACATGAAGTCCTGACGTCCATGCCACAACATGGACAAACCTTGAACAAAAACAGCCTGAGAAATTAGTCATGAAGGACAAATACTGCATGAGCTCATGTAGTGGACTACAGCAGTGGGAAGGTGAGGAAAAGGGGGAGCTTCTGCTTGGCAGTCACTGAGTTTAATGGTGGTAGAATGGTTTGGAAAAGGATAGTTAAGAATGGTTGCCCACCTTCAAATATGCAATCTGTCACTGAATTATACATGCAGAAGCTGTTGAAAGGGCAGTATTGTCATGTATACTTTTTACCACAGTAAAATTAAACCCTATATAGCACAGTTCTACAGACACACATGGACCTTAGTCAACTTGAAAGCCATTGGATATTTAGAAACTCAAGATGGTTGTCCATGTGGACTGAAAATCCTATGGCTACGTTAATGAGGTATAAGGTGTAGCATCCTTCAAGGTAAAAAGGTGAAAGGCTATAAAACAACGAACATGGAGAAACAGATGGGTGGAAAGGGACTTCAAGTCATATGGAGATTTCTAAGAAAACAAGCTGAAAGACAAGGACCTCCCCCCCCAAAAGCCCTTGCCCTAGCCTCTTGTTCATTCAAGCCCTCCACTTGCAGTATAACAGACATGTCGCCTAAGGATTCGCACAAGATTCTTCTACTTACATCACCTTCTGGAGATTACAGTTGACAGAGGCCATGCACTCACGAAGAATCCTCACTGAGGTGTCACTCAGGAAGCTGTAACTCACATCCAGAATGCTCAGATCCTCATTTGAGCTGACCACAGGGCACAGGTCCTCCCAGAGAGAAAGGATGAGGTCATCATGCTCTGACCTGTGCGGAAGAGATAGTACAGAGGAAATTTAATGGGAATTGCTGGCATAAGCTGCCATCACATTGGCTCTAGTCATGGCAACCCCATGGCACTAGGCTGCTATCACATTGTTCCTAATCATGGAGACCCCACAGCACTATGGAACAAGATGCTGCCCAGTCCTGGGCCATGCCCCAAGTTGCTTGTCTAAGAATGCCATGGGTCCAGTTCCAAAACTCTTGATCCCAAATCCATCTTCTTAATCACATCATTATGCCCCCCCCACTTAAATCACATCATGGCCCCCACTTTGTATGTAAAAAGTAGGCAGGAACACCAGCAAAAGGGAAAATTCCGACTAAGCACAGGAAACAGAAGCGACTTTGGCTTCTTTGTAACGGAAAATGGAAGACTGAAGACAGGAGAAGTAGGAGACTACTTTTTACCTCTCATCCCAAGAAACTCCTCCCAAGAAAGTATCATTCTCGAGAAACAGCCCTTTTTCAACCTTCAGTGACATTTTCTGCAGGTTTCGACAATCCTTGAGGCAGAAAAGAGCTTGCGCGACATCTGTTTCATTTTTCAATTTCAGGGACACCTCCGTGAAATGGGCCATTGCCTCCTTCACAAACGCCTCCTCCTGAGATTCATAGAAATAGCCAATCTCCCTCATGCCCAGCACTGACGATTTGTTCTCACTGCACTGCACCTTCCATCTCAGGAATTCCTGTTTGAGCTCTGTCGTCACTGGGCAGCCAAACATCTTCTCCAGTTCCCTGGCTCTCTTTTCATTTGACAGGCCAAATAAGAAGTATCCCACCTCGATCAGGCTGGGGTTCTTCAGCATTTCTTCATTGGAGAACAGCTTTTGTGCATCCCCAATGTCCCCCTTGGGGCTCTCCTGGTCCTCCTCCTTAGTCCTCAGAACATAGAACATGGCAGCAAAGAATTGCTGGACAATGAAGTGGATGAAGGAGTAGTAGCCTGCACAGTCCCTGCTCTTCTGAAGAATATTCTTGTCCAGAAAAGGACCAATCTCACACTCCGTCACCCCAAGTCTCTTGAGGTCTTCTCTGCCAAACACAGATACCTGTGCCCATACACCCTCAGCTGCCAGGTGACACAGAGCCTTCACTGGGGCCTGGAGGTCCTGACTGGGGCAGCTGTCAAGTGCCCACATTAACTGGCTGCAGAGGAAATTCAGCAACAGTGACGTGGTAGTTTCGCAAGTGGGTGTGGGATCCTCCCCTTTCTCCATCTGCAGCTTCAGACAAGTAGCGACAATCCAGCACACCATGGGCGCTGAGGCCATGCTGAACAAGGTGGCATTGCTCTCCATCAATTCAAAAGCTTGCAGGGCGTGGTCCTCATCTTGGAAGTGCTGCAAGAAATACTCCTTCCTGTCCTCCTGTGAGAAGCCCTGGATTTCTATGAAGAGAGGCTGTCGTAGCAATGGCCAGAGCTCTCTCAGTGCCCAGGTTCGTGTAGTGATCAGGAGAGTTGCTCTGGGGAATACGTTCCTCACCAGCAAACTACCCACGAGGACGGCCACTGGCTTCTGGTTCTTCCAGTCACCACAGAGATCACTGATCAGGGCGCCAGGGGGGAATCTTAGCTCATCAAAACCATCGATGATTATCAGGACTCTCTGGTGGGACGGGTCTAGGACCTCCACAATAGCATCCTGCAATTCGGGACAGTCCTTGGAAATCAGCTCAGCACAAGTGCACGGCTCCATCTGGTTAAGTTCCTTGCAGCTGAGATAGAAAGCATATCTGAATACACTTTTGAGGTTGCCTTCTGTCCAGTCCAGCATCAACTTTTTGGCCAGTGTGGTTTTCCCAGCACCAGCGGGTCCATGCAACACCACTGTCTGAGGCTGTAGCTTAGATGTTTGGGGATTAAAGAATGGTATGAGCTTTTGATTCCTCTGGATTAATTTGTAATTCAACTTGCGGCTGTCTCCGGGCCAGTATTTATTCTTCCAAATGGAAGAATATTTCTCCACTGTGCTTTCATACTTCTTGTTTTTGCCTATAGTGTTATAAAATAAAAGTTGGGGTACAAATGATTATACTTATTTTACAAATCTGCCATGTAAATTTGGTGGTAATCAGCTGCTAAACAAAAAGCCAAGTCACTGATGTGAAAAAAACCTGACGATCCTCTCCCACAAAGATTATGGCCTAGAAAAATCCTCCTGGGCAGCTGGCTATCACAGTTGGGTCACTATATAAGTCAGACTAACAGCACATAGCAACAAAACATTAGAAGGAATACAAGAAACAGTTTATATCTCATGCCCTGAAAAACCAGTTGCATCCTGCATTGTGTCCCCGAAGGTATGTGGAAGATTCAAAGACAGAGACAGGAAAGCAATTATGGAAAGATGTATCCACAATCTGCTAACAGCTATTTTAAAGCATAGTGGAAGCTGGGGGTTGGGGGACAGGGAAAATAAACACAAATGACACTAGAGAATGTTGATGGCAATGGAGGGTGTAATCAACAATGGATCATTATGTCTAGAATGGTAATGGAGGGTTTGCTGTGTATCTTTTCAACAAAATAAAGTAAAAAAAAGAACTCCTCCCCTAAAAAAGCCTAAAAGCCAAGGATTGCTGGCCATCCACAGAAGCTGGCTAAGAGGCACGGAGCTGAGTTTTTCACAGGGTGCTCAGAAGGGACTAACACGGCTGATCCGCCTCCAGAACCAGGAGACTGCACATTTTTAAAACCCGTCCCTGCTATTCTGTTGCGTTGAATTTAGAAAACCTTTTAGCTGGTGGTGTGGTCCAGTTATGCTGACCTCGCTTCTATTCCACCTACATGAATTCCTATCTATAAACCATCCAGTTTGTGCTCTTTTAATTACAGGCTTACCACTCAAAGGACAGTATTTACCAACCTGATTCCAAGTCGGCTTCTGTCTCTCCCAGGTTCAGCTCTATTCCTTCCAGCCGTGCATATTCTGTAGAGTACAAAGTAGATGTAAGCTTGGTCCGTAGTGGATGTCCATGAGATACACATTATGAACTAACTGACAACCAGTTATGAGTTGGTTCAGACACATGCCGACTCCATGTGCCAAGTAGGAACACTGCTCCAGAGAAATTTTATGGATGTGACCTTTTGGAAGATCACCAGGTCTTTCTTTTGATGCACCTGAGTAAACTGGAACCTCCAGCTAACAGTACAGTGTGTAACCATAAGCACCAACCAAGAACTTTCACACTATCACAGAGCCAGATTTTCACTTTCACCTGCACATTAGAATCACCAAGCACTAATCAGAATCTCTGTGGGAAGTTCCAAAATATTTTGAAATGTGTCTACATGTTATGCAGCCCAGCATAAAATGTACTGTCTTAGAATAGGGATTAGGAAACTGGACCCCAAGCCAAATGTGGCTCAGCACCTATTTTTGTAAACAGTTTTATTAGAACCAGCCACACCCATTCCTTCTCTAGGTAACTTTCATAATCAGAATTCAGTTACTGGTTGGTGAAGGCAGCCCAGATAAACATTCAAGGTGGAGAAATTTTCTTTAATGTGACAAAATTTCATTGAGTTTATTCTGTATGGGAAACCAGACCAAACATTTTTGTCAAGTCAATTCCAATGCTCAGCATCCCTATAGGACTGCCCCATAGGGTTTCCTAGGCTATAATCTTTATAGGGAAACCTAGTGGGATAGGCCTTAAGAACTACAGCTGCTAACCAAAAGGCTGGCAATTTGAATCCAGGCACTCCTTGGCAGCTCTACAGCAGTTCATAGCCCAGTCAGAATCAAAAACAGCAAGGAGTTTTGTTAATCTCATGGAAGCAGACTGCCATATTCTTCTCACAGAAGAACTGGTGGGTTCAAACCCCTGACATTTTGGTTAGCAGCCAAACAGTAACTACTGCACCACCAAAAAACCAAGCCAAATGCATTGCTGTTGAATGGATGGCAAATCAGTGATCCATAGGACAGTAGAATTGCCCCATAGTTTCCAAGGAGTGGCTGGTGGATTCAAACTGTCACACTTCTGGTTAGCAGCCAAACTCTAAACTACTGTACTGCCAGGGCTTCTGCAAAACATCACCACATGGAGGAATCTGCTGAGTCACAAAAGGACAAAGATCAGATGAGCCTACTATTATAAAAACTCAAAAGGTTTGATGACCGAGGGAGGCTTCAGTGCAGGGAAAAGAAACGATCTATATAAGTCTGCATAAATTGATCAGAGCAAAGGAAAACAAGGGGAACATACGATAAATCGGGAACTACGATAAACACCGCATGTATAACCCTACAGTGACAGTGAAAACTAACAACTTACAAGCAAATACAGATGCTCAAGAAGGGAAGGACACATAGGAGCATACCATATGGATTTTTTCTTTTCTCTTTTTATAATGATTTATTTATTATGATATAAATTTGCAAGCCCACCTATACGCAGCTTCCACTGCTCTCCCTGCCTGGTGACAGCACACTATTCCGCTCTGCTCCATACATGTCTCATCCTCAACAGTCCCCTTTCCCCTCTCCACCCACACCCCTTCCTTCAGCCACCATATAGATTAAACCTAAAAACCCACTGCCATCACTTCTGACTCCTAGTGACCCTATAAAACACAGTAGAACTGCCTCATAGTTTCCAAGGAGTGCCTGCTAGATTCTAATTGGTTAGCAACCGTAGATAGCACTGTATCACCAGGGCTGCCACATACACATAGCTTAGGCTGTGAAGACTGTCACATGGATATTTAAGTACAGCATGCATATTCAGAAATATAACAGCAGAGAGGGCACACTCACAGAAGCTTCCTAGAAACATCCAAAAACACCTGTAAGGACTGAGTAGGTCAACTGGCCTAACAGAAAAACATTCTACATCCAGGATCTTCTTTATAAGTCACCACCTAAGATACAGCTACCAGTCCTATCCCATATAAAGGGGAGAATTAAGAAAACCAAAGACACCAGGTAAATACTAGTCCAAAGGACTAACAGACCACATGGACCACAGCCTCCACCAGCCCTAGGCCAGAACCAGCAAGTGTCTAGCTATCAACTACAATGACAAGGTTCCCAAGAGGATCCTGTGCAGCAGGAGGAAAATATAAACCAAATTTAAATTCAAAAAAACACTCAACTTACTAGTCTGAGACTCTGGGCCCTGACACCCTTTTAATGCAGCACTGAAATTACTCCCAAAGACCATCTTTCAGCCAAAGATTAGACAAGCCAATAAAACGAGTAATAGCATGTGTGAGGAACGTGCTTCTTGTTAGATTGATCAATAGGAGACCAAAGGGACAAGATCAGCCTGAAAACATAGCTGAATAGGCAGTGGAAAAAAGAAAACCACTGCCAGAGTTGATTCCAACTCATCACGACCCCACAGGACAGAACAGAACTCCCCAAGAGTTTCTATGGAGCACCTGACAGATTCAATCTGCCAACTTTCGGGTTGGCAGACAGTCCTTAACCCAGAGGAGGCCTAATAGCATACTGGTTCAGCACTATGGCTGCTAACCAAACGGTTGGTGGTTCAAGTCCATCAGGTGCTCCTTGGAAACTCGGTCCTATAGAAGCCACAAGTCAGGAAGTGAGAGGAAAGCCAGACGAATGAACCTGAGTAAAGGGAGAGAGAGTGCTAACTCGTCAGCAACTGCAGCCCATGTCACGAAACAGTTTGGGTACAAATTCTTGCATAAGAATCCAATTTGCTCTGGAAACCTTCACCTAAAGCACAATTGGTGGAGCAGGAGGGAGAACCCTATGGAGCAATTCTACTCTGCAAATGTGGGCTTAAGTCACCTCAGCAACAAGAATCCAGAGACCTCAATATCCCATATAAATGTCTAGCATGGGTAGTCAGAGAACACAGAAACACTGAGGAGCTGCAATGTTATTCCTCCCACTTTTTTTATTATGGACTGAGTGAAAATATACATTCCCATATAAATTTACATGCTCACCTATATGCAGGTTCCACTGCTCTCCCTGTCCGGCAACAGCACACTATTCCTCTCTGCTCTGTACACGTCTCATCCTCCCAACAGTCTCCTTTCCCCTCCTCTCCACCCACTCCCCTTCCTCAGAGATCAGCCGGATGATATCCTAGATGCCTAGAACCATAAAGTGCACCCAGTATAGTCACCCTATGTCGCCAAGTCCAATCCCTTGCTGTTCGAAGAGCGGACCTTCATCATGATCCATGGGCAATCCTCCCATTTTTAAAACCCGGGGGACCATTGTTCCTTCTTACAAATGCCATTCTGTACCAGGTTCTACTTACCCAGGGTGATGGAATGGTTAGTTTAGGCTGCTAACTAAAAGGACTTCAGTTCTAACCCAACAGCTCCTCCAGAGAAATATGTGACATTCTGCTCCGGTAAGGATGACAGTCTTGGACATCCTAGGAGGCAGTTCTAGTCTATCCTGTGGAGTGGAGTAGCTATGAGTCAGAATCAGCTAGACAACGCACAGCAAAAACACTTACCTAGGATTTGGGCCTGTACAGTCCCAGAGAAGTCTGCAAAGTTCATCTTTTCCAGGATGCTCACAGTCACAATCCCTGTGTCGTGCTGTTGGCCTCTTCGACCTCAGCCCACGAAGGAGACTGCCAAACCTCACCTCGCAGGGCGAGGACCTGTAAACAAGATTTAAATACCCGCAGTTCAGGCTGGTTCCGCTGCTCCAGAAAAGGCTGCAGGCTAAGCTCCACCATAATGATGTCATATTGCCTCAAGGACATGACCTTGAAGTTTTGAGACCAAAGAAGATTAGTTAATCAGATTAAACAGGACCCTTGGAGGGGCAGTAAGTTTCTGTTAATGGTAGAGGAACAACTCAATGAAGGAGGAAGAGAATGTAGGGACCCCTGGAAGCCCGCCATCCACGTCACTGAACCGTACCTGTAGAAACTGTCAAACAGCTGGTTTTTTGGCTGTGCGTATTCTCTACAACACCACAATACATAAACAACAAGATAGTTAATCAGGATCTTCTATATTTGCAAGCACCTAGTCTGCTCCTTCAAGAATAAACCACCCCGTGGAGTAATGGAGGAAGGACAGTCAGGAATAGGAGGATATCTAATGGGTAGTCAGTATCCCAAGACTCCTCTGGGTGAGTTTGAACCACCAACCTTTTGGTTAGTAGTCCAGCGCTTAAATGTTTGCACTATCTAGGGATGTCCAGAGACAGTTGTTGTAGCTGTGTGACATGGAGGAGATTCTAACTCACAGTGACTTCATGTGCCAGAACAGAACTGCCACTCACGTGGGCATTTCTAGGCTGTAATCTTCACAGAAGCAAACTGCTAGATCTTTCTCCTGGGGGAACTGCTGGGTAGTTTAAACTTCAATTTTTCAGGTAGGAAACAAAAACTTAACAGTCGTGACACCAAAGCTCCTTAAAGAGAGAAGCAGCCATTCAAAATTACAGCAGGAATGTAGATTGACTGATAATTAGTATTTTTGCTCAATGAAAATGTTCTGAAATTGGATTGTGGTGATGGTTGCACAGTTCTATGAATCCACGCAAAAATCATTGACTTGTACACTAAAAGTAAAGTAAAAGTACTCGTTTATGGTATGTAAATTAGACTTAACTAAAGCTCCTAAAAATGAAATTAGAAGAACACTGAACCACTGGCAGCTGTAAGGACAAACACAAATAGAAAAAAAAAACATTTTAATTCTCTCCCAGTTGGAAATAAGGGAAGAGGCTTTCCACTTCCAATTTCTTTCAGAAATCACTTTAGGGAAGATGTCATTGTAAGTTCTTTTTTTTCTTTTTTTTTTTTCTTTTTTTTTTTCTTTTTTTTTTTTGTCTCTTTGAAAAGTATGTAAACCAAGAAGCTTCCCTCCAGGACCGGGAAACCAGATCTTTTGAAAACTAAAGAAAACCAACAAACCCCCACCTCTTAGTATCTTGGAAGGAGACTCCCTTCACCTCAGGAATCCAGCCCAAAAAGAATGAACATTAGCAATTTCATTGTGATGGCTTCAATGCACTGGGTTGAGTCCACTCAGGACACAAAGGATCAGATTTATCTATGCCATCTTAGCCAAGTGCCTGTAATTGTTAAAGAGGTTTGTTATCCACAAAACCAAATATTTACCATAAAAAGCTTAGCCAAACTACAAGTCTACCTGAAGCTGCTCTAGAGCAGCATAAATTTGTTTAACCTCGGGCTGGAGAAGGATAGTTACCAAACCACTACCTTCTAATTTAAATATCAAACAGCCTTACAGCTGCAGGTGAGTGAAGAGACTAATCATTAGCTGCCAGGACAAACCCGACCTTGGTATCAGTGGAATTCAGTAAATGAGGAGGGCAGGGTTCAATCATGTTAAATGTAGCCCAAGGATGACCTTCGAGTATTCTCCCTCCTATTGTCTTTATAAACTCCATTGTATCTAGTTTCTTGGAGCCATTTCCTTTTCCTGCAATCAAATGGCCTTCCATACACACATAGAATCCCTGGGGGCTCAGTGACCTAAGTGCTAAATCTTTCAACCAATAGTTCGGGAGTTCCAATCCACCGGGTGCTCCTTGGAAATTCTATGGGACAGTTCTGCTTTGACCAGCAGGGCAGCTATGTGTCGGAATCGACTCAAGGGCAATGGCTTTTATATGCATATAGAATAGCGTCAGAATAAATCTTATGTTCACATTTCGGTGAATTTCGATTATTTTCATTGTAATGCATCACATTCTATTTTAATGCTTATGCAGTAAGGTTTTTGTTTTTTATTTTTCTCTCTCTCTTCCATTTTTGTGGTTTCCGCAGTTGGGAGCAAATTTTGTTTTTAATGGCTTTACCCCAACACAACTGTCCCCATAAGCCCATTTACCAAGTTACAAAGGGATAGTTCAGCACTAAAAACCAAAAACAACCAAACCTCCTGCCGTCAAGTTCCAATTCACAGTAACTCTAGAGCCGACCTTTCCATCGTCTTCAAGGAATACCTGGTGGATTTGAACAGCAGACCTTATGGTTAGCAGCTTAACACTTAACCCCATACAACCAACGTTTCCAGTTCAATACTAGGACCTCAAAAATCCTTCTGGAAGTCTCATCCGAACAATTAAAGTTTCCAAAGTCCTGTAATAGAAACTCCACCAACATTTGCCGTTCACTTAAAAGAGAAACGAAAAACAGGTATTTACCTCCCTTAAAGGCAAGATTAACTTTCTGTCTGTGGGTTCTACAGGCACAGGAAATGCCCAATAAGAGGGCGCCTCTGCTGACCCAAGCGCTGCAATTGGCTCTCTAGAGCCCAGGTGGGGCGGGCCTTCCTGTCAGAGTGCAATTGCTCCCAGTGTGATTAGCACTTGGTTGCTCTGAACGTTTCTGTGGGGCTACTATAGAAATCATCTGGACCCTTTTCTCAGTCTTTCTCATTTAATGGGTTGGGTTGGGTTAGGACTTACAGAATCTGGAACTTGCAAAATCTCCCCAGGTGATTCTAAAGTGCAATCCCTGTCCTAGCCAGTGGTCGGGATTCCTAAACCTTGGCACCATTAACATTTGGGATAAAGATTCTTTGGCGGGGGGAGGGGTGGAGAGGTGTCCGAGGCAATAAAGGATGCTTAGCAGCATTCCTGGCCTCTATCCAGTAGATGTCACTAGCAAAGTCACACAGCTGTGACTACCAAAAATGTCTCCAGACACTGTCAAATGTGTCTTCCTGAGGCAAAATCACCCCATATGAGTATCCCAGATCTAGATGAAACGAGCAATCTCCTTCCATACTTCTTGCTGGTTTTGTAGTTGAGTCTTCAGAGAGCTTTCGAAGGCTGAGAACTTTCAGAAGCAGATCCCCAGGCCTGTTTTGCCAGGTGCCTCCGGGTAGGTTCCAACATCAACCTTAGGGCTAGTGGTCCACCTCTCTTGAAATACTCTCTTCTTCTATGTTAAATTCGCATAGCCTAACAGACGTGTCATTTATTTTACAATTCATGATATTAGTTTATGTTGCGATTTAAATGAGAGTGTAATTTGATCTACTGCTGATTTAGGAATCTTGTTGGAGTCATCCGTTCCTGTCCTGTGGCATAGGTGGTGAACTCATTTGAGGCTGGGCTCACAAGGACTCACAAGGGTACGTTAACTGAGCCCTGAGGTATAAAGACAATCCAAAAAAAAACAGTGCCGTCGAGTCTATTCCAAATCATAAAGACCCTATAGGAGTGAGTAGAACTGCTCCCTAGAACACCTTTTGAGTTAGCAGAGGTAGCACTTAACCATTATGCGACCAGGGTTTCCATAAACACAGTAGCTACCCCAATCTTGGAAAAAATCTGTTTAGGGAACCCATCGCAGAACCCAGAGTACTGAAGACTTACCTACCACCCCTGCTGTTCTATTAACGCTTTAGTGAATAGAAAATTTGTTGGATCCATGAAGATCCTCCTGACTGTCATTACTCAAGCCTGTACCAATGGTTGTTAAGAAAGACAATACAAAATGTAGGATTACAGTTTCCAGCCAGTCTGTAAAAATGTGAAGCTTTCAATGGCTTTATCCACATGTAACAGTAATACATACTGATGATTTTGTAGCATTTCTTGAACTCAGGTAGGTAGAGTTCTAGCAGTATGTTTGTTCATTTCCAACTTGGCTTTTCTGAATGTATGCCAAAGAAAACGTTCTTTTTGCTTTGCTAAATTTTGTGATTCTTTTTCCCCCTACAACATTACTTTACCTATTTGGAAGACTTTTCCACTCCCCGGAACTTCACTTGAAGACTTTCTGGACACTAAAACTGGAAAGTAGTCTACATCTATACAAGACAACTAAAAAACAAACCCAATGCCATCAAGTCACTTTCAACTCATAGCAACCCTATAGGACAGGGTAGAACTGCCCCATAGTTTCCACGGACTGCCTGGTAGACTCGAACCACTAACTTTTGGATAGTAAATGTAGCACTTAACCACTACACCACCAGAGTTCCCATGTCTATATAAGTGGGAAAACAAATTTTACAACCTGGGTTTTCACAGGGTTGATTTTGGCTTGGTTTTAATTACTTGATTAATTATTTTTTGGTTTGGGGTTTTCTCTTTAAAAACCAAAAGCAAACCATTACTGTCAGATCGATTCTAACTCAGAGCGACCCCATAGGACAGGATAGAACTGATCCATAGTTTCCAAAAAGCAGTTTAGTGGACTTGAACTGCTGACCTTTTGGTTAGTAGCCATAGCACTAGGGTTTCAAACTTGTTTAATTCTATGTGCCCAAGGAAAGTAAGAAAAGTTCTAAAGTTAGTAGGGAAAAGGGTAGTCACATAAAGCATTGAGAGGTAAGGATTATGTAATGATTATAATAATATTAATAATTATATAGTATATGATATAAACTATATGTTTTAGTATAGTCATGTAAGTTAGTATGTAATTTGTACAATTTCATGAGAGCACATAAATTTAGTGCAGATTATGTGTTGTGTACTTTTTCTCACAAAGGAAAATTTTATTATTGAATAAAAATTAAACCAAAATGTGATACTTCTGATGCAAGCTGCTAGAGACTGCAAGGCCAGGAGTCTGACCACATGTAATACAGCAAAGTAGATGCAACCCATTATGTTGTGAAATCAAATTTATATTGTTAAAAAATAGTGACAACTCACCAAAATTTGAATATAAGGCTTGACTTGGGAGTTAAAACTGGAGCCATTATTCCCTGTTCTTGAGTACAAAGAATGTGACCCAGCTGAAGCTGGACTCCCAAGGACACAACAAAGGCCCTCCAGTATAGAAACTACAGCGGACAACCTTTTAGGAACTCTTTCAGGTAAACAAATACTTAGAGCACAAAAGACTCACTTATTTTCCACTCTTATCTTTTTCTACTAACATTTAGTATCAGAGGAGATCAGTCCTTGAAGAAGGACATCATGCCAGGTCAACTGAAGGTTCAGAAAATACCCTGAAGGAGCTAGACTGGGACAGTGGCTGTAAGAGTGACCTCAAGCTAACAGTAGGGAGGGTGGTGCCCGACTGGGCCACCTTTTGTCCTGCTGGGCAAATAGTTGCTATGAGACACCTAATGTTACCTCAAACCCAAGCTGAGTTTGTGCTGCCTGCGACAAACAGCCAATCTTAGATATAACGGTGAGATGAGAAACAAGAGGTTTTATTCTATACCGACTGGTACTCAAGGAGCCAGGGGATAGATAGCAAAGTCTATCTCCCTGAAATGGAGACTAGCTGGAGGTTTTGTAGAAAAAGAGGATAAGGTTTTATGAGATCTAGGAATTTGTAGGATATTGATTCTTTAGTTGGTCACAGTGATCACATCCCATATGTGCTGATCTCTTAATTGGTATTTTGGGCCCGGAGATGATCTGGCCATCACATAAATTCCAGTCACAAGGCAGATTCCTTTGTTTTCTGTTAGGGTCCTTAGAGTCTTATCACTTGCTTTTCCACAGTCCTAAAGAGAGCATTGTCTCGACCTTGAGAGAAACTAGGGGAAACCATGGACTCACATTTGGGAATTCATGCTTGAAGAGAGAATCAAGAAACGAAATAGTGCAGGTGATGTTCAAGCAGTGCCCGCTTGTTTTACTCTGCCTGTTCTACTAACAAAATTTGTTAGGCCAGTAAAGACCCTCATGCCTACCGTTACTGAAATTTTTACCAGTGATAATTAAGAAAGACAATTCAAAATATAGTGACTGTAGTTTAGCAGTTTTTAGCCAATCTGTGAAAAGGTGAAACTTTTCATGATTTTCCCGTTTGTGATGTAGGTGTCCACTGATGATTCTGCAGCACTCCTCAGCCTGGGTCCCACATTGTTCAGGCAACATGCTTGTCCAGTCCCCACTTTTGCCTCATGTAACATATGCCAAATAATCTTTTTGCTTTGCTATAATTTTGTGGTGATTTTATCCTAGAACAGGTTTACTTTCAGCAGTTATTCTATAATCATATAACCAAAAGATGAAACCCACTGCCATCAAGTCATTTCCAACTCAAAGAAACGCTATAAACAGAGTAGAATTGCCCCATAGAATTTCCAAGTAGCACCTGGTGGATTTGACTGCCAGCCTTTTGGTGAAGGGAGGCAGCACTCAACCACCACGCCACCACCGTTTCCATAATCGTGTAGGGAGATCATTTTGATTCCAGGCAAAACAAATGGCTCCAAGAAGCTAGGTACAATGGGGCTTACAAAGAGAGGAGGAAGAAATACAGAAGATCAACCATTAGCTACTGTGAACTTGATTGATTGAACCCTACCCACCCTCTTTACTGAGATCCACTGATATCAAGTAACTTCAGGCCTGGGTGCCAATAATTTGGCCCTCCACCCACCTGTTTGTTGTTAGGTGCTATCAAGTGGGTTCCAGTCCTATAGGACAGAGTAGAACTGCCCTGTAGAGTTTCTAAGAGGTGCCTAGTGGCTTTGAACTGCTGAACTTTTGCTTAGCACCTACAGCACTTAACCATGGCACTACCAGGTGGCCAGTAGGAATTTTAAGATTTAAATCAAGAGTCAGTGGTTTGACAACTATCCTATCTTTATAAGACAAGCTTTCAGTCCCCTTTTTAAAAAGGAGAAAACATATTGGGGAGTACTAGGGTCATAACTCCACAATAATGGGTTTGTTTTGTTTTGTTTTGTTTTTTGGCAGTTTAGTTCAGGTTTTTTAGGGTTAATATTTGGTTTACATGTAAGAAAACCCTAAAATCAAAGTAAGATGTCTGTTATCAATTTTCATATTCAACTGTTTTAAAAAGTTATTTTTAATTTCAGGAGAGCTTTTCTTATCCAGGAAAGTAGCAATTCTGACCTAAAATTAATCTAGGTAAGGGGTGGGGAGGTCTCTAGCACACCAAATGGTTATTCCAGGGAGCAGACTGTTGAAATGAGGCATAAGTGACAGCCTTTGAGGAAGGGCACAGTAAAAATTCAAGGTATTAAAGAAAGCCCCAGGAAACAACTTAATAGCAGAAAATACCATAGAGTAATCTCACCTTTGTCTTGCAAAACATCTGTCACAAGACAAGCCTGGGGACAGCCTTGCAAGTGACCCCTAGACCTTGACCACATTTTACAACTAACAGGAATTCCAGGTGGCTTTCACCAAACCAGAACAAAATCATTACCCTGTGATTAAAGGAGAAAGACTCAGCTTCCTTTATTTGAATTTCTGGACGTCTCCTGACCGCAAGTGGATAAAGACACAAATCTTCTGTCAAATTGGTTGCCTTTTTAATGTTAATTTAGTACTCTTTAAATACTTCATCACCATTGAAAATTGTGTTCTCTAAGCAAAAGTTTTATTTAAGTTTCTGAATTCTCCATTCTGTGGAACTGGGTCCCTCTTTAAAAAAAACCTGTTGTCTTCCAGTCAGTAGAACTGCCTCAGAGTTTTCCAATGACCCTTGCTGAATTCCAACTGCTGACCTTTTGGTTCGCAGCCACAGATAGCACTTATGCCAAAAGCCACTGCCGTCAGTTGATTGCGACTCATAGCAACCATATAGCACTTAACCACTAGGAAACTTTTCTCCAATTTGCAAATTGTTTATTCAATCCTAAAGCAATCAAATACTGTGTTACTCTTACAAATTAAAAATCATTGCTGTCAATTCCAACTCCTACATTGCTCTACTTTTAAAAATTTTCATCTTTCCATAATAAAATTGCTAAATTTCTGTTACTACAAAACTAAGTGAAGTTTGGGCTGCCTGCTGCCAACAGCCAGTCTTTGAGGCAGGGCTAAGGTAAAAAGCAAAATGTTTATTGTAGTATGGTAGGCAAAGAGACAGAGGGGATCACTCCTCCAAAATTTGCCTGCCGGAAATGGAGATTAGCTGGAGGTTTTCTAGAAAAAGGGAATAAGGTTTTATGAGTCAGAAGAGTTTATAGAAAGTTAATCTTCTTTAAGTGGTCACAATGGTCACATTTCCAATGTGTTGACATCTTAGTTGGTGTTTTGGGCCCAGGGATGGTCTGGCTATCATATAATCTCCTGTCAGATTCCTTTGTTTTTCTGTTATGGTCCTTCGAGTATAATCCCTGTTTTTCACATAGCCCTAAAGCAAGCATACATAGATTAGTCCTTAACCTTGAGAGAAACTAAGGGAAACAGTGGACTCATGATTGGCGACAGAATCAGGAAAGAAAATGGTGCAGGTTATGCTCAAGATGTGGCCACTTATTTTACTCTGCCGCCTCCAGTTCTAGTATCTTCATGGCAGAATACCTGAGGTTATTGTCAGGCGGGCTGGGCTGTACCTGGACATCAACCAGGATGCAGTTCCTGGAAATCATCAGGGCACGGGGAGCCCCTCTCTTTCTGGAAGGTCCCCACTTCAGTTCCTGGAAATCATCAGACCGTGACCAACCCCTCCCTTCCCGGAGAAGTCCCCAGTTTTTTTCCTCACGTGCTAATCAGGCAGCTGGCTGTACCTGAATCCTATTGTCTCCCACCTTTTTCCCCATGTCCCCACTAAGGTCCACGCTAGGTGGGACCTGTCCTCCTCTATGTAAACCCCCTTCCCCAGCCTGAAAGCGCGACTTCTCCGACTCCTACCCTGGAGCTGGCAGAGTTCGCCCGGGAGCGCACCGGTAAACTCTGTCCCACTGCGGACTCGCACTCTTTTTCTCTCTGACTGCCCCGGATACGTTTAGCCCACCTCGCCTTACAGGTGGTGCCGATACGTCTACCCTACCTCATCTTTCAGTTATGTTGATCTCCTTCAAGAAAACTGGGAGGCAGGGCATATGATTTATTCAATGTGTATGTTGAGCAGATAATCTGCGAAACTAGATGACATGAGGGAACACAGCATCAGGACTGCAGATGACACAATCCTTCTTGCTGAAAATGAAGAGGAATTGAAACACTTACTGATAAGATCAAAGGCTACATACAGCCTGCAGTATGGCTTGCACCTCAACATAAAGAAAACAAAAATCCTTACAACTGGATCAATAAGCAACATCATGGTAAACAGAGAAAAGACTGACGTTGTCAAGGATTTCATTTTACACAAATTCATGATCAAAATCCATAGAGGCAGCAATCAGGAAATCACACAAGCTATTTCACTGGGCACATCTGCCTCAAATGACCTCTTTAAAAATGTTAAAAAGCAAAGATATGACTTTGAAGACTAAAGTCATCTGGCATGGTATTTCCAATCTTCACATATGCATGCATAAACTGGGCAATGAATAAAAAGATCCAGGAAATACTGACACCTTTGAACTTTGGAGTTGGCAAGGAACATGGAATACACTATGGACTGAAGAATGAACATAGCCGCCTTAGAAGAAATATAGCCAGAATGCTCCTCCGAAAGAGGGTGGTGAGACTTCATCTCACATAATTTTGATGTGTTATCAGGAGGGACCAGTCCTGGAGAAGGAAGAACATCATGCTCAGTAAAGTAGAGGATCAGCAAAACACACCAGAAAGCCCCTCAGTGAGTTGGCTTGGTACAGTGGCTGCAGCAACAGGCTCAAGCATAACAGCAATTGTGAGGCTGACACAGGACCAGGCAGTGTTTTGCTCTGTTGTACATGGGGCAGCTATGAGCTAGAACCAAGTGGACAGCACTGAACAGCACCATAGTACCGTTACCCATTGCCGTGGAATTAATTCCAACTCAAAGCAACACTCTAGGACAGAGTAGAATGGCCCCATAGGATTTATAAGCCTGTAAATCTTTAGAAGAAACCCTGTTGGTGGTGTGGTTAAGAGCTACAGCTGCCAACCTAAAAGTCAGCAGTTTAACTTCACCAAGTGCTCCTGGGAAATTCTATGGGGCAGTTCTGCTCTGTCCTATAGGGTCACTAAGTTAAAACTGACTTGATGGCAACGGGCTTGGTTTGCTGGTTTCTTTGGTTTTAAACCTTGTGGAAGCAGACTATTGCCTCTTTCTCCCTCAGAGAAGTGGGGGGTTCAAAACATGACTTTCTGGTTAGTAGCCAAGAGCTTAGCCAGGTCTTCAAGGAAAGAGCAGGCAGGGCTAAAATCAAGCAAACCTCCTTTCTTTCTTGATCCTCAGGATATACTGTATCATCTGTGAAGAGATAAGGGAAGAAATATAAGTAATGTCTTTTCTCTACTTGAGGCAGTGAGCTGGAGGGGTACAAGCCTACTCCTATAGACAGGAAAAGAGGGCTCCAGTAATAAGATGCTTTCAGAATGAGCCTGTCAGTTCTCAGTGACTTGGTTAGTTTCCTCGAAGTATCAGAAACTAGGTGGCTGTGAGACCAGAAGTGTCCTGTCTCCCAGTTCTGAAGGTCAGGAGTTCTTTAGGATGTGGGTCATGATGACCCCTTCTGAGGGCTCTGATAGAAAATCTGTTCCACACCTCTCTCCCAGTTTTGAGGGATGGCCAGTGATCCTTAGCTTATAGATGCAGTATTTCAGTTCTGTCCCCCATTCGAATTTATATATATTCTATAGTCTACAGATTTTATATAATGTATAAATTACATGGCCATCCTTTGTAGGCGCCTATGACACTTCTCTTTCATAAGGATATCATTCACATTAGATGAGGACCCATCCCACTTGAGTCTGATCTCCTGTTAATGTCACTGACAACATCTTCAAAGACCTTCTTTCAAAACAAGGTGACATCCACAGGGAGTTAGGACTTCAACATAACTTTGGGAAGACACAATTCAACCAGAACATGACCCTCCAACATTCTTTTTATTTTTTTTCTAATATGTCACTGTTATTTGGTTGCCGAGGCCCATCATCCACAAAGGCCTTTGTGAACAAAGTTACGGGTCTACGTGACAGCGGGTGGAGGCATTTTACCCGTGACATATTTCTGGCCACACTGTCCTTAATAATATTTTGCCCTAACTGCACATCCCCCTTCCTCCTGCACCTCTTGACCTTGAAGCACAGAGCTAGTTGAGCTCAAGGTCGGGCCATTACCTAGAAGGCCCTGATGATTAATATGTAAAAAGACCACTTGTCCTGGGCCATTATCTGGAAGGCCCTAATGATTAATCTGTAAAAAGAACACTTGTCTTGGGCCATTATCCAGAAGGCCCTAATAATCAGCATGAAAAAAAAAAGACCATGAGGTATAGGTTTCAAGTTAGCCAATAGCTTGTGCGGTCAGGGGGCAGGGTGAAAATCACATCACCTCAACTATAAAAAATAAAGGAAGACAGACCTTAGCGGGCTGCCATTCTTCTCCAAAACTCTTTCCTGTCTCAGTCTCATTTTTCCCGCTGACGCCGTTCATCTCTCCATGGGCCCGAAAAAGCTGTCGGGGCTGGCTCCTGGCATTTGGCCAAGGTTGACACAGCACTTTAGGTTCCCACTCAATAATCTCTATACAAACTGTTCAGCCACATCGTAATATTCTTTAAAATGCATGCACCCTGTCATTATTTCTGTCCTAGGTATTCCATTTCCCTTCATCCTGATGTCCTGTTCTCTTATAGCCTCATCTTTGATTTAAAGTAACTGTGGACTGCTCAGTCTCATACATATGATTTTTTTTTAATTAAATAAAAAATGAAAGTGTACATATTCTGTGCTTACCCAAGTTGTGTCGAAGTCCCATTAATATTGATCTTCTTACTAATGTGTTTGGATATCTATCCAAAGCCAAAAGAGTAGGATTGAACAGATGGAAGTTAGAATCAGTGACCTAGAAGACAAAGTAACTAACGCCAACATTTATGAGGTAAAATCAGAGAAAAGAAATAAGAAAAATGAGGAAGCATTAAGAAACATATGGGACTCCATGAAGAGGAATAATTTATGTTTAATTGGAGTTCCTGAACAAGGGAGGATTAATGACAACATAGAGAGTATTGCTATAGAGATGCTGACAGAAAACTTTCCTGAGATTATGAACAAAGAGAACATAGATATCCAAGATGTTTATCAAACTCCGCAAAAGTTAGGTCCAAAAAAAGAACGCCAAGGCATATTACAATTAAGCTTAATAAGCCAAAACACAAAGAGATGCTTCTAAAGACAGCAAGGCTCAAATCAAAACTAACATTCCAAGGGAAACCTTGTAGACTTTCATCTGACTTTTCAGCCGAAAAAACACTGGCTAGAAAACAATGCGCAGACACATTCAAAGCCCTGAATGAGAAAAACTTCCATCCTAGAATTATTTATCTTGCAAAATTGTCTATCAAATACGATGGTGAAATTAAAACTTTTGAAAATAAAGAGCTATTTGAAGACTTCATAAAAACTAAACCAAAATTACATGAAATATTGAAAGATGCTCTTCCCTAAATATATGTTTTAGGTGATAATCTAAGGCACTTCATCCAAATTTCTAATCAGTTAAGGAAGGCACAAAACTTCACCAAACCAACACATGATTTTTTAAAGCAGCACAGTGTTCACCTCTGTTGTTCTTTCCCCAGGCCCTGCCACTTGGAATTCTACTGCAGAGGATCACATCTGCCCGCGCATGACTGACACAGTCTTCTTGGCCCTGGTAATCCCATGACAGATGCCTAGTCCAGCCGTAAGAGGTCCCCAAAAGGAATGAGGAAAGCCCCACCTTATCTAACAAGAGTCACCAATGACTCTTTGGTGGTATCCAAGGACTCTGTTGACCACGCCTGAGGCAGCCAGCAGAGCCAAGGCCATGGCTGTGTTTTATCCACTAAAATAATGGAGTCTAGGAGGCACTGGGAAGTACCAACGGTTAGCACACTTGGTTGCTAACTGAAAGGTCAGGAGTTTGAATCCACTCAGAAGTGCCTTGGAAGAAAAGCCCAGCAATCCATTTCCAAAAAGTCAGCCATTAAAAACTCTCTGGATTAAAATGTCTGTATATATATATATATATATATATATATATGAGATAAAATGGTCAAAAATTACCCTACAGCAAAGATAAGAAAGTAAGACAGTAGGGAAATTGAAGTACTGGAAATGGTACAACCTGACAGAATGAATGAGAATAACAATGCACTGTCTAAAGTCTAACCAGTAGCACTGAATAATTGGTGTAGCTGTTGGTAAGTGGGAATCTCATTTGCTATGTGCACTTGTGCCTTAAACACAATAAAGTATTATTTAAAACGAAAAACCCCTCTGGAGTGCAGCTCTACTTCAGCACCCATGGACCATACAAGTCAGAGTCGAAGTGATGGTAACCAAACCAAAACCAAACCTGCTGCTGTGGAGTCGGTTCTGGCTCATAGAAACCCTATAGACAGAGTAAAACTGCCCTACAGAGTTTCCAGGGAGCACCTGGTGGATTTGAACCAGTGACCTTTTGGTTAGCAGACATAGCACTTAATCACTATACAGACAGGACTTCCATGATGACAACAAGTTTGGTTTCTATTCATTTCCTATCATTGCTGCCACAAACTACTACTCATTTAGCAGCTTAAGACAACACAAATTTATTATTTTGGCCTGTGTAAGTTAGAACTCTAAGGTGGCACAGGACTAGTTTCTTTTGAAGGCTGTGGGGAGAATCTTACAAGTTCTGGTGGGTCAGTGGTTAAGCATTCAGCCTTGGAAACCCTATGGGACAACTGTATTCCATCCTGTACTATGTCTATGGAAACCCTGGTGCCACAGTGGGTAAGTGCTACATGTGCTAATCCAAAGGTGAGCAGTTTGATCCCCCAGGCACTCCTTGGAAACTCATGGAGCAGTCTACTCTGTTTGTAGGGTCACTGTGAGTTGGAACGGACTGGACTGCAGTGAGTTTGGGTTATAGTGTGTCTGTGATTCAAAAACAATTAGATAGCACTCAACAACAAAGACAAAGTGGCTTGTGTTGTAGGTGAAAAACATCACCAAGTCTGTTAAAGCAACAAGAAAGGTTTTATTTGGCATGTATTCAAAGAGGCAAAAGAGGCCTGTCTGTCAGAAACAGAGGAACAGTTGTAGGATGTATATTAATGTATGTTAATGTATATTAACATTAACAAATGAACAACACTGAAATCCTCTCTGCTGGTGGATTTGAATTGCTGGCTCATAGTGACCCTATAGGACACAGTAGAACTGCCCCATAGGGTGGATTTCACAGACTGGCTAAATTACTGCCAAATCACCAGGATTCTACATTTGAATTGCCTTTCTTAATCATTGGAACAGATTTCAGTAACAGTAGTCATGAGGTTCTTTACTCATGCAACAAATCTTTCTATTCACTAAAGCATAAGTTAAAAAGATGAGTGGAAAGTAAGTGGATCTTTTGAGCTCTGTTTACAACTTGTTGATGTGGAAGAGTCCTCAAAAGATGTTTTTCAGGACTGTCCTAGCAGTTATCTTTATTGTTGAGAGCCCTGTTGATGTGTCCTGGTGAGACCTTGAGAGTCCAGCTCCAGGTGGGTCACATTTTAGGACAGACAATAATGGCTCCAACATTCTCTCCTAAAGTACTTAAGACAACACACATTATTTTCCTGTACTTCTGTAAGTTAGAAGTTTAATGTGTATTCCCAGGCTGTGTTTCTTTTTTGAGCTTCAGGGATGAATCAAGAAGTCCTGGTGTCATAGTGGTTAAAGGTTTGGCTGCTAATCGAAAGGCCAGCAGTTCACATCCACCAGCCATTCTATGGGAGACATTTGAAGCATCTGCTGCAAAGATTTGCATCCTTTTGGAGACATTTGAGGTATCCGCTGCAAAGATTTACACTCTTTTGGAAACCCTATAAGGCAGTTCTACTCTGTCCTATAGGGTTGCCATGAGTAGGAATTGACAACAGTGGGTTTTCTTTGGGGGAGAATCTGGTTCTTGTTGTTGTTTGCTTTGTCTAGCTTCTAGAGGCTACCACACTCCTTGGCTTGTGGCCACTTCCTCCACCTTCAAAACCACCAGCATAGCATCATCTCTCTTTTCTAACCTCTGATTCCTTCTTTGTATCTGCTAGCTCTAGTACTGACCATCCTGCCTCCCTTTTAGGAATTCCTAGGTGATGCATACAGTTAGGTAAAGATTGGTGTTTCAAGCTCATCCAGAGGTGTTTCTAAAGAAAGCCCTGTTGATCTACTTGTGAAAAATCAGCCATAGAAAACCCTGTGGACCACCGTCCTACTCTGATACACATGGGGTCGTCATGAGTTGGGTTCAACCCACAGCTAACTGGTTTGGTTTTTCAGTTTTGGCCTCCAATTTATAAAAACCCTTCGTGATTGATTACAGGAAACCCTGGTGACCTAGTAGTTAAGTGCTACAGCTGCTAACAAAAAGATCGGCAGTTTGAATCCACCAGGCATGCCCTGGAAACCCTATGGGGCAGTTCTACTCTGTCCTATGGGGTCACTATGAGTCAGACTCAACTCCACAGCAGTGGGTTTGGTTTTCATTGGTTTTGTGATAACATTGGACCCACCCAGCTAATCTCATCTCAAGATCCTTGTCTCAATCCTTCCTGTCTGCAATGTCCCTTTTACCCTGAAAGGGAACATAATCTACATGGCACCACCAAGTCTCCAAGGAAAGAACAGTCTGGAATAACTTGGATTTATACACTATCTCAAAGCTTAGTTCTAAGGATTAAACATTTTAATAATTTAGAACAATCCTGACTCACAGCCACTCTACAGAACAGTGTAGAACTGCCCCGTAGGATTGCCAAGATGGTAAATCCTTACAGAAATAGACCGCCCCATCTTTCTCCCTTGGAGTGGCTGGTGGGTTTGAACTCCCAAACTTCTGATTTGCAAACAAGTACTTAACTACATACTGCCTGAGCCCCTAGATGCTGAGCACACCTTGCTAATGAATATGGTGAAAAATACAAATTGCTAACAATGGTTTCCTCTTGCAGCAAGGGAAATGGGTCTAGAGATAAAAATGCCATATTCTTTCTGAATAACATCTTTTTTTGCTTGTTTTTGACTATTTTTGTTGTTGTTACTCTTTTCATTGTTCCTTCTTTTTTTAAATTATGGCAAATACATCTGTAACATTATTGGAAACCAGACTTACTGGATGCACTGAGACTGGGGAGCCCCTGAATCTGTTTTCTGGAAACCAGTTTTAACATCCTGAATCAAAACTAACCCACAACGTCATCTTTAAACCTAGCAACAGTTCAACCTGTTTAATAAAGATTGTTTCCTGGAGCACTATACTCTTTTAATAAATGATCTCTATGACAGTAAATGGATACCCATTGCTGCTGAGTTGATTCTGACTGACAGAGACCCCACAGGACAGAGTAGAACTGCCCCGTAGGATTTCCAAGGGCTGCCTGGTGAATTGGACTGCCGACCTTTGGCTTAGCAGCTGTAGCACTTAACTTCTACGTCACCCTTCCAGTAAATGGAAGGGTGGTCATTTAAAGAACCTGGGTGGTACAAATGGACACCCTGGTTGCATAGTGGTTACAGTCTATGGCTGTTAACCAAAAGGCTGGTAGTTCAAATCTGGCAGGTGCTCCTCGGAACCTCTATGGGGCAGTTCTACTCTGTCCTGTAGCATCACTATGAGCCGAGATTGACTTGATGGAGGTGGGTTTGGGGGTGGGTTGACTTTGCACTCAAGTACTAACAAAAAAGGTTAGTGGCTGAAATACACCCAGAGGCACTGTGGAAGAAAGGTCTGTGATCTTCCTCCTTAAAGATTACAGGAGAATAAAACTCGATGGAGCTCAATTCTACTCTGACACTCAGGGAACCACCATGAGTTGGAATCATTCAGCCTTTCGGTCAGCAACGGAGCACTTCACTGTCGCACCATGAGGGCATCTTCGGTTTTGCAATTATATGAACCATATTCATTTGATTTGGGCTTTATGGGAATGTGCAGCCTAAAAAGAAAAAAAAGTTCCGACACATTTTATTCTTCCCTCCCTGTTCCCTTGTTCTTTCATTCCCTCCTTCTTTCTGGAATAAGCAATTAGGCCTAACAGTTAAGAGCTGGCTACCAAGAAGCTTACAGCTGTTTATAATCCAACCCCATATGGGTTTCCTAAATACTCCTTGTCTGTATGATCTGAAAAACAGGCATGATCGTAAAAATGCCTCCTTCTTAGGTATGCTTGGAGAACTGAATAAGTAAATACAGGAAACATGTTTAGAACATATCAGACACATAACAAGCACTAGGTTATTGTTGTTATTGTCATTATTACTGTTAATGCCCACAACATCCCACCTCATCTTCTAATGCTCATTCAGCTGATTCTAACTCACGGTGACCCCATGAGAGTCAGAATAGAACTGTGCTCTACAGGTTTTCCAAAAAGCTGATTTTTCTTAAGTAGATCACCAGGACTGTCTTCTGAGTTTCTTCTGGCTCAACGGGAACAGCTTCTGGTCAGGTCAGCAATCGATGTGATGTGTGAACTGTTTACACCACCTGGGATTCCAAATGTCTGAAATAAGATGAGAGGTCTCTTCTCTCCCGAGAGCCATCATTGTGGGTTAAAGCAAGCATCTCAGAAACAACTCCATGCCAGCAGACAAACTTGGGGATCCCTTAACCCTCCTCCTCTGTAATGCTAGTGGTTTGTTTCCTGTTTTCCAGGCTAGACCTGACCCATATGACACTCACATGATGGCCACTAGCCATAAGTGGTGACTGGGCCTCATATAAACAGAGATGTTATTATGTGTAAAAGACACACTGGATTTTGAAGCCTTAGTATGAAAAACTGGATGTAAACTATCTCATTACTTACTTTTGTGTTGACTACATGTGGAAGTAACATTTACCTATATTCAATTACATTAAATATATTATAAAAAAGGGAACCCTGGTGGCATAGTTGTTAAGTGCTACATCTGCTAACCAAAAGGTTGACAATTCAAATCTGCCAGGTGCTCCTTGGAAACTCCATGGAGCAGTTCTACCCTGACCTATAGGGTCACTATGAGTTGGAATCTATTGGACAGCAGTGGCTTTTTTTTTTTAATTATAAAAACCAAATTCAACTGGTTATTTTTACTGCTTTTATATAAACCATGATGTTTTCTAATATGTATATTATATGTATGTATATAAAATATACATACATATCAGAACATGATTTCATCATTCTTAATACGTACAATTCAGTGACACGAATTGTGTTGTACAACTTATAAATGGCTTATATATTTTAACTGGACAGTAATGGTCTATATAGGCCCTTCAAGTTTGACTTGGTTGTAGGCAGACAGAAGATCCAAACGAAAAACCAGTATCCTCTGGTCAGTTCAGATTCATAGTGACACTATAAACCAAAAAAAAAAAAAAAAACCTGCGTTGTGGATTGACTCACAGCAACCCTACAAGATAGTGTCCACGGCCATAGTGGTTAAGAGATCAGCTGCTAACCAAAGGTTGGCAGTTTGAATCCACTAGCCACTCTTTGGAAATCCTGTAACTTAATCTTCGGTATCCAACTGCCACATCTGTTTCCCAGCTGGTGGATCTGAACCTCTCTCCTCTTTGTTTAGCAGCCAAGTGGTCTAACCATTGCACTTTAACCACCAGGCTCCCGGATCTCACCAGGAAATCGGAATCTCTGGGAAGTGGGCACAGGCATGGATACTTTGAAATGATGCCCCAGGTGAGTTGGATGTGCAACCAGGGCTGAAACACTCTGGTCTAGGATCACGTGGAGCGCGGGAGGCGGGATCGGTTTCCACCAGTGTGTAATCGCGTTGGGTTTCAAGGACCAATCATAGAGCGTGAGGGAGGTGAAGTCTTTTTAAGGGGGGAGATTTCCCTGGGCCTGGGGTGCTGGTAGCTGGGGAATTCATCCAGGTGCCTGAGGAGGTAACGCTGCTGCTTTCTTGCTTGTTTCTCTATTTCTTAGCTCAACTGTTAGCTAAGTTTCTGTAGAAAATTTTTCCTCCCTTTAAATATTTGAATGTCACACTTTGAAGGGTTATTGAGATTTCAAGGCAAACTTGTCTTTGTACAAAACTTTCTGCAAAGATCTGAAACAAGCTTGGCGGGAGCCTTTCGGCCTCTGGCTCCTTTGCATAACTAACTGCCAAGAGCTTTTTATTGCAGTAAAATCTGAAAGCCAGAACCTGTCTAAGACAGAAACGCCAATGTTTTCCACCAAGAGCGTTAGAAAAAGTTACCGCGCTCCGTTAAAGGCAGCAAACTCCAAAGACAATACTCGAGCATTGCCCGTCGAGTTTCCAAACTCACCGGCTTCACTCTTTGTAAACAGAAGGTTACCGTTAGCACTGAAATGCACATGCCTGTGTTTTCGTATCTAAATAGTCTCCCTTCCTTTACTCCATTTAATTTCACTTGAATTATTTTTTGGAACCCTGGTGTCTCAGTGGTTGAGCGCTATGTCTGCTAACCAAAAAGGCCACGAGGTGCTCCTTGAAAACTATGGGAATCGACTAGAAGGCACCGTTGTTTTTTTGTTAGTTTGTTTGCTTGCTTGCTAAAAATTCCTTTTTTCTTGCTTGTTTTGGGGGAACGTCTTTTGGATGGTTTGCAGGGTCGCTTGGGTGAATTCAGAGCTACCAATTTCCTGTGTCCAAACTAGACTTCTAGAGTCATTCTGTTTCACTAGACAGTGTTCTGGTTTAATATAAGCTGCTTTTGGAGCCTAGTAGTTAAGCGCTAGGCTATTAACGGGAAGTTAGGAGCTTCGAAACTACCAGTCACGCCTGGAAAGAAAGATGTAGCAGACTAAGCTCCCATAAAAATTACAGCCTGGGAAATCCTAAGGGGCAGTTCTACAGGGTCGCTATGAGTAGGAATTGACTTGATAGGCACGTTCTTTTTATGTTTGCTCAAGATACGTTTTAGAATCTCTGGGAAAACCCTAATGCTAGCTAGTTCTCTGGCTGCTGTTGAATTGATTCTAATTCACAGCGACCCCATGTGACAGCAAAACTACCTTATAGATTTCCTTGGCTGGAATCCTTACAGGGAAACGCTGGTGCTGTAGTGGTTAGGTGCTTACGTCTGCTAACCAGAAGGTCAGCAGGTCAAATCCACCAGGTGCTCTTTGGAAACTGGGACAGTTCTACCCCGACCTGTAGGGTCGTTGCGAGTTGGGATCAACTTGACGGCAGTGGGATTGGATTGGGAGCCTTTACAGATAACCAGGCTAATTTTTACCTGGAGCTTCCAGTAGATTCCAACGTCTGGCCTTTAGTTAAGAGCCAAGCCCGTAACCTTTGCACCACTAGGATTCCTTGGATTTTGCAGTTATAAGACACGTTTTCCTGTCTATAAGCAAACCTGTGTTAAAAAGCAGGTGTGGACCTTCTGCGCTGTATCATTATGTAATGAAGAGACATTTTGTGTTTCTCTTAGCACCACATTGGTTTTTTTTTTTTCCACTCAGTTGTGAGCATTGTAATGATCACTAGCCTTAAAAATCCATTGGATTTTGGCGCATGTTACTTAAGCTTCCCTCTAGCTGAACAGACTTCCATTTTATTTGCCAATCCATTGACTTTTCGCCTCCAAATTGTCCTTATTTTGTCTATATGGGTTACAGGGATTGTTAGGATAGTATTTCTTTAAATCACTTAGCAGAGGTTAACATCTCAGATTCTGGAATATGGCTGTTGATTACAGTCTTAGCTTTAACACCTGACAGCTGGAGAGACTGGGCAGTTCTTTGTTGCTCTAAAGATAAGTATGGTGCTGTCATCTGTATCTGCTGGCCTCCTATAACCCTTACAAAAAGGACAGGAGGAATAGCTGTGATCATGTCTTCTAAAAAGGGGGAAAAACAGGAAAACTGAAAGAAGTTTATTCAGAAATTCTGTAACGTGCGCATTTTAACTACTCCTTTGCTTCAACTTTTTTGAAAAACTCCTGTACTGTCTCCAATTGTAAATTATAGGTTTCCACCTGAAACTTAGCTTACTTATGTTGCGAAGTAGATATCAAAATGTTTTTGGATAAACTGCTCAAAACTGATGGACTAATCTTACTTTGTTTGTTGTAAAAGTCTTATAATCCCTCCCAGGTTTGTCTTACATGTGATCAACTTATTGTTACACAGAAACAAAAAAAAACTCTGCCATTGAATCAGTTCTGACTCATAGCAACGTTGTAGGACAGAGTAGAACTGCCCCATAGTTTCCAAGGAGTGCCTGGAGAATTCAAACCACCAATCCTTTGGTTAACAGACGATGTATAACCACTATACCACATGTTCTGTTTTACTTATTAAGGAATAATTCGATATCATGATAGACTTGGAATCATAAGGGGAGAGGGGGGAGAAAGTTCTGCATGTAACATTCCCATTACAGCAAGGAAATGCATCTTATTGTGGAAGAAGTATGTTATTGGATGCCAAGAAACGTTCTCCTTGCCTCTGTTTACAACTCATTAATATCACTAACTCGACTGTTTACCTTGGAAATGTCCCAGATCTAAGATTGGTTTACCAAATGACATTAACGATTGGTCTTTTTTGCCTGGAATTCTATCTTGGGGGGATGCTAATCTAGGAAGAATGTACCCCTTTATAAAGGGGCACCACAATATCTGAGTGGCAAAAGTACTCAGCTATGAACTGAAAGGTCTAGGTGGATGTTAATCTCCAGCCATTTGGTTAGCAGCTGAGCATATTAACCACTTGCACCCGCCCATGGACTCTAGAACAGGTTCAAGACTCCTAGGATGTGAGCAACTTAGGTGAAGCAAAGGAGTGGGAGACATTTACATGAATTTTACCTCCACTGGAGAGATTGTTCTGGAAGGATCGGGTTTGTCAACAGAAGAGCCCTGTTCTTAGCACATGCGCTACCTGTATGTTGGCATGAGTGCTGATTTGCTGTTTTTCTGTTTCTTTATTATATTTTTGTCAAATATGCACAGCAAAGCCTGTAACAACTCAGTTTTGTTTCCAAGTCAGTGACCTTGATTACATCCCTGAATTTGTGCAGCCCTTCTAACGCTGCTGTTCCAGTTGTTCCTCCTCCATTAGGGTCAACTCGCTGCCCCTAAGATTTCCATCTAATCGTTTCAAAGCTGCTGTTGTCAGTCTGATCCCATATAGAGAGTTCTTTAAAAGCGTCATGCTCAAGGCAGACTTTCTTGACTGATAAGTTAAACTAATGCTTGGTTTTAAGATTTCAGGAGCCTTAATTCTCCCTCAGTGGACAAGATGGTATCTCCAGGAAAGCTGTATTTCAACCTGCAGGCTCTTCTGGAAGAGTTTGACAAGGACGAGTTGGACCAGTTCAAGTTCTGGCTGAGGTCCTTGTTCCAGGACCCGATATGGCTGATGCTCCCAAAGTGGGAATTCCCACTGACAGAGGTAGAACAGGCCAACGGAGGGCAACTGGCCGAAATTCTCCTCAGCAGCGGCTTGCAAAACAGCTATGTAGAGTTGGTGACGACCCAGGCCCTTGAAAAGATGAACCGGGTGGATTTGTGTGAGAGAATTGCAGAGGAAGTCCGGGGTGAGCAGAAACCAGTCCTCACTTCGTGGAGGGTGGAAGGAATAACTCCCTAGGGTTCTGGTCTGAATACAAATGCTGCTGCTGCTGCTGCTGCTGTTCCTTGCCCTCAAGTTGACTGTTCTTATGGTGACTTGCCCACCTGTGGTGAACTGCCTCTGGGTGGGTTCCAAGGCCGAGGGGAGTGGGGGCAGAACTTCTCAGCGGAGGTGATCCTCACTAAGCCAGGGCACCGGGTCTTTCTGTGGTGCTGCTAGGTGGGTTTGAAATGCCAATCTTTAGGTTACTAGTTGAGCATATCAAGGGATCTTAAAAATGCTAGACCTTAGGAAAGCCTGATCCTGGTTCAGATACTCTGCTTATTTCTACTTCTTGCATATAATTACGTATCTCCTTTGTTTTCACTCTGTCCCTTTTCCTGTTGGAGGTTATTTAAGTGACATGTCTTCCAAGGTGTTAAGTTATTGTGTACTTTCATTGTCAGTTTCTGCTTTCAAGGGCTCCATCTCCATGTAGTATGCTTAGAAAAATTTGTGCACACACACTTAAACCTCTATCTCCCTTTAAAACTGCCCCCCAAAATCACTGCCATCACGTGGATTCTGACTCATAGTGACCCTATATTTAGATCAGAGTTTTTAAATAGTAACAAAGGGTGCCAGAAAACACTGGTGGTTAAGAGCTACAGCTGCTAACCGAACATTGGCAGCTCATATCCACCAGGCACTCCATGGACACCCTACAGGACAGTATCCGTTAGGGTTGCTATGAGTCAAATTGACTTGAATAGGGGTGGGTTTGGCTTATTGGTAAGGAGTGTCATGAGCTGGAATTGACTCATTGGCAACAGGTTTTCTTTTAGAAGAGTGCCTGGGTAGTGCAAACAGTGAAATACTCCCAGCTACTGGCTGCCAGGTTGGAGTTGGCAGTTCAAACCCACTTAGAGGTGCAATGGCACAGTTCTAGTCTACACACATGGGGTCGTCATAAGTCATAATTAACAGCAATTAACAGACGACAATGCTCTTGAGAGTGGTGTAGGGCTTGTCCTCTGCACTGTAGAATGTTGAGCAGCAAGCGTCCCTACTGTCTACCTATAAGGTACCAGTAGCAGCGTCCTCTTCCCACCAAATTTTCACCAAAATATATATCTGGATAGATAGACAGATATTGAGGCATGGTTAGATGTTCCCCAGGGGTCAAAACCACCACCCCCAGTCAGAATCATGGCTGTGCTCTAGAATCCCTGGGAGCTGCAGCTATCCTTATGTCCGGAATTTGTCTGCAAAGATACTGATTTCACTAACTGGTCTAGCATTCCTGCCCTAAGCATAGAAATTTTTAAAAACTTCTTAGTTCCCACTGGGTCAGTTCCAATTCATGGGAATCCTACATATTGCAGGGTAGAACTCCATAGCATTTTCTTGGTCATGATTTTTTTTTTTAAACTGGAGCAGTTTGTCAGGTGTTTCTTCCGCAGCACCACTGGGTGCCTTCCAACTGCTAACCTTGAGGTTAGCAGCTGATCACAAATCAAATTGCACCCTCCAGGTAATGCTAATAGCACCCAAGGTCATGAAACACTCCATTCTGTGTTGCCTGTACTACAGCCATTAGTTCCATGTGCCTCCTGAGTCCCTGAAATGTAGCTAGCTCAACTTGAGGTCTGCTGTGAGGCTAAAATATGTACTAGTTTCTAATCTGATTGTATTTTTTGCTGTCATTAATTATATTGATTATATGCTGAAAGATAAACTACCCTTAGCCCTAAGTCAATTCTGACTCAGGGAGACCCTATAGGACAGTAGAACTGCCCTATAGTTTGCAAGGAGCACCCAGTGGATTTGAACTGCTGACCTTTTGGTTAGCAGCTATATCGCTTAACCACTGTGCCACCAGGGTTTTCAAAAGAGAAATAAAGTTAAACAAAATATATTCTGAAAATCAGTTTCACCTTTTTTGCCCCTTACAACAGTGAGTCAATCCCAATTCATAGTGAGCCTCTGGGGAGAAAGAAATACCACATAGCAATCCTGTAGGATGTAGAACTGCTCCATAGGGGTTCCAAGGATTACCTGGTAGATATGAATGGCTGACCTTTGAGTTAGCAGGGTTTCCATTGATAGGTGTGACGGTTAGGATTTACAACATGGTTTAGGAGAACATCCGTAACAACTGGTATGACCTCATTCACAAAGGCAGATCCATCTTCTAAACACATTACATCCACAAATAAAGGGAATCAGGGCTTGAACACACTGGAGGGAGGACACAATTCAAATCAATGACACTAACCTTTTTTCCTTAAAAATTTCTCAGTTGTGAAACCTAGGGTAGGAAAGGGGAGTGTGCCCTTACGTTACAGGGATTACAACTAGGACTGCCAAGCCAGCCACGTGATCAGTTCATAGCTTAGCATTTCCTGTCTGTCATGGACAGGTAAGGGCTTTTAGCTTCCACCCAGCCTCTGGAGATGACAAATTTGGAAACAGCAAAATGAAACCCAGACAGTTCTAGACTTAGCAAGATTTGTATCTGAAAGATAATGAATTTTTTCTACCACCCACTTTTCCAGCAACAGCAGCTATGAGACGCCTTGAATGGAATCTTCCATCACTCGGTAAGCTACCTCATGTACTATCTGTGTGAGATTTTAAAACTCAAGTGCTAATTTGTGTTAATTAGACAAGTAAGCATTAGGAATACAGAAAAATACAAGAGGCCCTGTTGTCCAGCAGATATAAGACATGAAAAGCTAAAATAGTCAGCATTCCCAGTGTTTGTTGTACTAGAAATATGTAAATACAGATATGGAACAGAGATACCAATGTGGAAGAGTGAGCGTTGCCTTTAAATCAGGGTGAGCTGAATTAAGTTGAGTGGTGTAAATGGTTAAAGAGTTTGGCTGCTAACCAAAAGATTGGATGGTTCCAGTCCACCCAGAGTATCTCAGAAGAAAACGCCTGGTGATCTGCCTCTGCAAACGGAGTCACTGAAACCCCATGGAGCACAATTCTGCTTGGACACACATGGGGTTGTCATGACATTGCCTCTTTGGCAGCTGTTTCTTTGGCTGGTTTGGATGTCGTACTTGTTAGTTGCCATCAAGTTGATTCTGACTCGTGGTGACCCCCGTGTGTGCACAGAAGAAATGTTCCAAAGGGTTTTCAAGACTGACCTTTTAGAAGCAGATTTACCAGGTCTTCTTCCAAGACACTTCTGGGTAGGCTGAAACTGCAAACCTTTTGGCTAGTAGTCAAGCACTTAAACATGCATGACTGATTGGGCGTTTAGGTTGGCCTAAAGCAGGAATGAGCAAACTACAGCCCGTAAGTCAAACTCAGCCCACTACTTGGTTTTTTTAACAAGTCCTAAGAATAGTCATCATGTCTTTAACAATGGTTGGGAAAAAATACAAGGAATATTTCATGACCTGTAAAAAATCATGAATTCACATTTCAGTGTCTGTCAAAGTTTTAGCATACTGGTGGCGTAGTGGTTAAATGCTGTCTGCTTATCAAAAGGTCAGCAGTTCAAATCTGCCAGATGTTCCTTGGGAACTCGATGGAGCAGTTCTTCTCTGTCCTATGGGGTTGCTATGAGTTGGAATGCACTCGACAGCAATGGGTTGGGTTTGGTTTCTTACCAAAGTTTCATTAGAACAGAAGCCACACTAAATTGCTTACATGTTACTTGTGGCTGCCTTTGCAGTGTAACGTAACTATGACAGTGACCACATGGCGTGCAAGGCAGAAACCGTTTTCTCTATGGCCCTTTGCAGAAAAGTTAGCTGTGTTAACCCTTGGCCTGTAGAACTTGGCAGGTTAGTGATTCACAGCACTGTCTTCATTTAAAAAGAAAAACAGGTGCAAACTGTTGCCAGGAAATTGAGTTCTGACTCAGGAATCCTAGAGGGCTGAGTAGACCTGCCTTAAAGGGTTTGCAAGGAACAGCTGGTGGGTTGAAACCCTTAAGCTTAAAAGCTTTTAAAAAACCACACTGCCACTAGGGCTTCTTTTCCTCATTGGTATCACAAGATACTTTAAGGTATGACTTGTGCTCAAGGCAGTAGGGTGTTGAATGATTTGAAGAGCCTCTCTACACCCATGCATAAGTAAACTCCACATTTGTATGCTGCTACCAGTGCACAAAATAGTAATGATTCCATAGTGGTGATTACATATCATGTAAACTAGCAGTCTTAGGTTTGACCTCCCTTGCCACAAAGTTTGTGTTCAGTGAAATATTCTGAGTAAACAAGCACGAAGATAGTTCTCGGTTTAAAATTGTTCAAAATCAGCTTCCGTGATACTGGTTTGGTTATATCATATATGATCAAAGTTCCCTTCTGTGCCTCTCTGTCCCTTACCTTCAGGTTCCTGCAAGATAACCACACTTTGCTGCCTCCCCATCTCCTGTCCCCTAAGAAAGGAACCCATCTGCCACCCCCACCCCCTTTCTGTCCTTTCAGCCTCATCTTCACAATGGAAAACCCAGGAGTCCTCACTCAGTGGGAAAGGTCCTGGTTGACTATACATGCAGTCTTACTGTTGACATCCTACAGCCTTCCCAAAAGATATCTCAAGTATTTTTACCTGAACTCCAGACACTTAACGTACAATTGCCCCTGAGAGTCTTCTCAAAAGTCTTATGGACTCACCAATTTGTTATCTAAAGTTGAACCTGAGATGATAGTCTCCAGTGGTGACCCCACCATGTTCCTGCATTCTTTCCAAGTAAACTGTAACTTGATGTACCTTGTTAGAAACCAGGAAATCAATCAGTCAATCCCTGAGGCCTTTGTTAATACCCTTCAGAAGAAGGGTAAGGAATGTGTGTGTGTGAACCTTTCTCACTAGAAAAAATGTAGGTATGAGATCATGGCCTGCTGGCACTTCGTTTTTCCATCCAAGACATCATTAACATCATAGAATCTAGGTTTGGTGATTAAGCTAGGACCTTCTTGAAGTCACACTGCCTCTCAGACAAGAATCTCAGTAATACCATGGTAACAAGCTCTTAACACCCTCCTTTGTTTTTTGTTGTTTTTTTTTAGAGACTGAAGAATCAGAAAGTTCTAACCTGGAAAAAGAACGGCCTTCAGGAAGAAAGCCAGGTTGGTCTTAAGACATCAAACACTGAGTAAGCAAAGTGAAGCGAGTCCTCCCTTGTTGCCATCTCCCACTCCTTTTGGGAATTTTCTCTCTGAAATCTCATTTTTTTATAATACCAGTTGTCTCTTATAAACTGATTCCATCCCACAAGAATAGAGGGAAAACCAGACATTGGAACAAATCAAAGCCCAAAACCAAGAAAAGAAAACCCATTGTCATCCAATCAATTCTGACTCCTAACAGCCCTGTGAGGCAGAATGAAACTGCCCCATAGAGTTTCCAAGGAGTGGCTGGTGGAATTGAACTACCAACCTTTAGATTATCAGATGAATGATTAACCACTGTGCCACCAGGGTTCCCATCAGAATGTAGTTCTTAGAAAGTTATGAAGATGTTGTTTGTATAGCATTCTTCTTAAACTTGGAAGTTCATGTTATCAGATGAGTTTAATTGGAATTACTGGAGGTGGGTAACTTGCCTAAGCTGACTTGACAGTCAATCGATAGAATTGTTGGTGTTAATTGTTGTAAGCTGCTATGGAGTAGGCTCTGACTCATGCCAACCTTATGAATAATAAAATATTGCCCAGTCCTGTGCCATGTTCATAATTGTTATGTTTGAGCCCACTGTTTCAGCTATTGTATTAAATAGTCTTCTTGAGGGTTTTCCTGTTTCACTGACCTACCAAACATGTCCTTTTCTAATTTTGGCCTTTCCTAATGACATGTCCAAAGGAAGCAAGTCAAGTCTCTGAATCCTTGCTTCTAGGGGAGCATTGAAGTTACGGTTGTGAGATTAGTCTCTCAAATCTACCTAGTAGTATTTTCAGTTTTGTTGACATGCAGTTATATATACTATAAAGTATACAAATTTAATGATTTGTAATCAGATCACTTTAAATTAGAGTTCTGCAGCAATCAGCACTATCCAGTTTTACAGCAGTTCTGTTACTCTGGAAAAATCCTTTGTGTCTATTTGTACTAACTCCCTTGATCGCCACCTTGAGGCAGACACCTGTTTTTTGTCTCCCTGGATTTGCCTTTTCTGGACACTAGTGAACTTCTTGGTCTGGATTCTTACTGTTATTTAGAAGAATGTATTTTTAGTTTCCTCCATGTCATTACACGTATCATTGATTCATTCCTTTTTATTGACTGATTAACAGTCCATCATATGGATAATGCCACATTTTTGTTATTACTCAGAGTTAATGGAGTTTATTTCCATGCTTTGACTATTATGAATAGTGCTGCTGTGAAAATTGATGTACAAATCGTCATGTAGACACTTTTTCATTTCTCTTGGGTGATGCTTGAAGTTGTCTAATTTTAGACCAGTAGCATGCCGTGAGTACTACTACTCAAATATCTGATTAATGAATTGAAGCTGTCTGTAATTTACTCTCCTGGCACTTATTGTAGTTCAGTGGAAAACATAAGTTATTACAATAGTGTCTTGTTTATTTTGAGAATATAGAAAGCAAGATATGTATCAATTCCTCCACTTCTGCGTGTATGGTTTGATGACCTGATCACTGCATTCTAGTTACACAATCATTCTCACCCTCGTTGAGTTATTCTCCCTCATTAACATTAACGCTCAGTCTCCTAAAAGCTCCTATGTGATCTCTGAAGTTTTGCAACTTTTCTCTCATATGGTTCTTAAAAGAACATAATGCTCAAGGCATTGTGGACTGTAAACCTTTACTTAAAACACAGTAAAGGTTTACAGTCCAAATCAGTTAGTCATATAAAACCCGAAACATACCCCACTATGAAACTCGTAGCTGCTCTCCCAACCTCTACCCCATGATGGCACACACCCCCTTTCTAGCCTGTACTTTCACATACATTCAGTCAGCTCCTGCCCCCGACTCTCATCTCTGCTGTAGGGAGAAGTGCTCAGATCTCTCATGCATGTATTTAAGTCAACAAGCACACTTAGCCAGCATCACTCTGTCTTATAATCCAGTCCAATGTTTCTCAAGGCAGACCTTTTTAAATAATTTTTTTAGTGAGAATATACATTCCCATATAAATTTGCACAACCGCCAATGAGTGGCTCCCACTGCTCTTCCCGCATGGTGACAGCACACTCCTCCGTTCTGTACATGTTGTATCCTCCTAACAATCTCCTATCCCCTCCTCTACCCACTCCCCCGCGTCTAGTAATTGGTCAGCTGGATGACATCCTATAGATGCATAGAACCATAAAGGGCACACATGATACGGTTGCTCTGTCACCAAGTCCGATCTATTTCTGTCCAAAGAGTTGACCTCCATTATGATGTATGGACAGGGGCAGCATCAGAGCCAGGGGGCATGCTCCCAGGGGAGCCCTGAGGCCCATGAACCATCAGTTGTAGTCTTTTGGTGGAGATCTCAGGGTGCACCCCGTTTTTTTTCCCAGTGTTGCCAGCAAGACTCAACTTTGTGAGCCCCCATAATGGCTATCACTGGTGGTGGCCAGGCGCCATCAAGTCAGACATTTTTTAATATGTAAGCTAAACTGTTCTTTGGTCTCAAGGAGATGTCGATATTTTTGGTGGTAAGTTTTACAGACCATCTTGGGAACAGTTTCAGGGCTGCTTCTCCCAGGGTTCCAGAAAGCCTGGGGTCTGTGAGCATTTGAAATTCTGTTCTGCATTTTTACCGGGACCAGGGTGCCAGCCCCAACACTTCAGGGTCCCGCATGGAGGGAGGGAAGGCATCGGTGGGAAATGAATAGAGACAGGAAAGAGTTTGTTGGTTTAAAGGCTGCCCGACCAACCGAAGATTGTGTCGAGAGCTGTCTGTCTTCATTTTTTATAGGTGAGGTGACGTAGTGTTCACCCTATTGTCTTCTTCATATAGACTATTGGTTAACAAGAAACATAACCTAACATTATTGGCTAACAAGAAACTGACCCCTCGTGGTCTTCTTTATACTTTTAATTGTCAAGGCCTTTTTGGATAATGGTCTGAGGCAGGTGTTCCTGGTGATAAATGTCAGTGAACACAATTAATGGTTTTATTCGTACCTCAAAGTGGAAGGTACAGAAGGGTAAACTTCTCAAGGCTTCACCATTTGGCTGTCTCCGTTTGTTTCTCTAGGTTTTTATTTGTATCTTCCTGTGTGGATAGTGTCTGCTATCCCCTAATCAAGCCCAGCTGCTTTAAGAAAGATGTCTCTTTAGTGTTATCAGTTCGCTGTACCAGCTATAATGAACCTAAAAGTTTATTTGTTCTTTCTGTTGTAGGGAGTGAGATGCTTGTGTAGTTTTAATGGCTATGTGGAGAATTGTCCTTGAAAGCCTTTCAAGGGTTACTTTGTAAACCTGTGTATGTGGAGAAAAGGGAGGGGGAGACGCAATTACAAGGAAGTCAGTGAGGCTGGGCAGGCGTCAGTGCTATTAGGCATGCTGTATTGAAATCCATACCTCTGATCTCTTTTCCCCAGGAGTTCCTGGTTAGATTGCCCCAATATAATCTCATAAACTGAGGGGTTTGTGAAGCCCCTCTTGGAAGGCATCTTTCTTAATCCTCATATTAGAAGGGGAGGGGGTATCTTCTTAGGAGCATTTAATTAGAAAGCAAAGTATCAGGGGTAATAGGCTAAACATGTCATGGGTGAGATGCTTCGGCCTGCCATTTACAGAAGTTTGTGACTTTGTCTACAAGGGCCTTTCCGGATGGCAGGCCGTCACACATTTTCTCCTTTTAATCAGGATCCTTGTACTAAATCTTTAAGTCATCGGGCCTGGGCACATCCGTTCGTGTGATTTGCTGGCATGGGAGGTAGTTGCTCATGGAAACTTAATTAGCTGGTCAGTCCACACCCCCCTCCTCTTCCTGTCTCTCCTGCCTCAGTAACTCCAGGTGGAGAGACCACCTGCCATGCGTTGGATGGCTACTTGAAGTTTTGAAGACCTGGGAACTATGCAGTCCATATTTTTAAAACAGCGATTTATTCTTTCATGATTCTGGAGGCTAGAAGCTCAGGATCAAGGTTTCATCAGGGCCAGTCTCCTTGGAAGTTTCTGAGGAAGAATCGCTCCTTGCCCCTTGCAGCTTATCAGGGCCAGTAGTATTCCTTGACTGCAGCAGCTTAACTCCAATTTCTATGTCTTCATAGACACAGAAAGGTGGTACCTTGTCTCTTTTGGTGTTCAAATTCCACTCTCCTTTCTCTTATAAAAGTGCTACTTAATCAGATTTAGGGCCTACTTTACCCTGGTGGTATAGTGGTTACATAGTAGGGCTGGTAATCAAAGGATCAGCAGTTCAACTCATATCAGGCATGCCTTGGAAACTGTGGGGCAGTTCTGCTTTGTCCTACAGGGTCACTAGGAGTTGGAATCAACTCAGTGTCAGGGGTTGTTGTTGTTGTTACATCCAGGATGTCTTCATCTCAATGATCGTTATATAACGACAGCTTCAAAAGACTTATTTCCAAATAAGGTCACATCCTGAAGTTGCAGGTGGACATGACATAACCCAACCCACGGCGGTATCTACCATACTTTATTGGATACCCTCTTCTTGGCATGGGGATTCACAGATGACTAACATGAACATTGTTCTTAAGAATTCCTGGTCTAATGTAAAACACATGAGTTCAGCACCATGTTAACAATTGCTGTGACATAGTATCATATTAGTTTTGATAGCATATTTCCTTGTTATGGCTCTTGTAGAGTACACACATGTCACCGGGTTTAGGGAGTCATCTGTCCTATTCATTGCATCTAATGACACAACTGTACCTCACAGCACATAATGTGGATGATGAATTCAGATTAGACTCCGAACTCTCTGGAACCTACTTTAATATGTGTCTGATAAAAGTACTACTGCTGTGCCAAGCCCACTGTTACTTTTATAGGGTTTTTTTCTTTTCTTTTTGCACAGAGCATACACAAGTAGACGGAGAGGATGATGATGGCATATGTGTAAAAGGCAATGGTTGGACCATGAGATGGCCAGGTTGGTATCATCTCTCTTCGGATTGAGTTTGGTGTCAAGGTTGTTCTTTGTAAACCTCACTTTTTTTCCTATACTACATAACTTGGGATTTTTTTCTACCAACAAATAACCATTATACCCTGTCTATCCCCTATCTTTTTATCACCAAAGGTAAAAAAGATAAGTTTAGGATGTTACTGAAGAAAACGTATTGGCATATCTGGCAGATCTGGCGCAACAGCTTTAACCCCAGAACCACTGAAAGCTTCCCTGAAGCCAACCCAAGATACAAGATGCAGATCCCATTTTGTGATCCTAGAGCACTCGCAGGGATGCTGCCATACACGGTGGTGCTGCAAGGGCCCTCTGGTGTTGGGAAAACCACACTGGCCAAAGCGGTGTTGCTAGACTGGATACAGGACAGCCTTGCAATGAAATTCGAATATGCTTTCTATCTCAGCTGTGAGGAGCTCAACCGGATGGGGCCGTGTACTTTTGCTGACCTGATTACCAAGGACTTTCCTGAGTTGAGGGATGCCATGCCAGATGACCTAGACCGATCACACAACACCTTGATCATTGTTGATGGTTTCAATGAGCTGAGGTGCCACCCTGGGGTACTGATCAGTGGTATATGTGCTAACTGGAAGGTGAAGAAGCCAGTTCCCATCCTCTTGAGTAGTTTGCTGAGCAGGAACTTACTCCCCAGAGCAACTCTCCTGATTACTATGCAGACCTGGGCATGGAACCGGCTTCGGTACTTGGTGGAACGGCCGTTTTTTGTAGACATGGAGGGCTTGTCAGAGGTGGAGAGGAAGGAGTATTTCTTGCAACACTTCCAAGATGAGGACCAAGCCCTGCAAGCTTTCAACTTGATGAGGAGCAATGAAGCCTTGTTCAGGATGGGCTCCGCACCTGTGGTGTGCTGGGTTGTCTCCACTTGTCTGAAGCTGCAGATGGAGAAAGGGGAGGACCCCACACCCACTTGCCAGACCACCACATCGCTGTTCTTGCGTTTCATCTGCAGCCAATTCACTCCAGCGCCTGGCAGCTGCCCCAGTGAGGGCCTCCAGGCCCCAGTGAAATCTCTGTGTCTCCTGGCAGCTGAGGGTGTATGGACACAGATAACTGTGTTTGATGAAGAAGACCTCAAGAGACTTGAAATAAATGACTGTGAGCTCAGTCCTTTCCTGGACAAGAATATCCTTCAGAAGAGCAAGGATCGTGCAGGCTACTATTCCTTCATCCACCTCAGTGTCCAGCAGTTCTTTGCCGCCATGTTCTATGTTCTGAGGACTAAGGAGGAGGAAGTTCAGGGCATCCCCAAGGGGGACATTGGGGATATACAACAGCTGTTCTCCAAGGAAGAAACATTAAAGAACCCCAGCCTGATCGAGGTGGGATACTTCTTATTTGGCCTGGCAAATGAAAAGAGAGTCAGGGAGCTGGAGACAACATTTGGCTGCCCAGTGACAGGGTCAGTGGAGGTCAAACAGGAAATAGTGAGATGGAAAGTCAACACCAGTGGGAGAAAAAGACCTTTGTTACCAATGGCCATGAAGGAGGTTGTTGATTGTCTCTGTGAATCACAGGAGGAGGACTTTGTGAAGGATGCAGTGGTCCATTTCAAGGAAGTGTCCCTAAAGTTGAAAAATGAAAAAGACCTTGTACAAGTTTCTTTCTGCCTCAAGCATTGTCAAAATTTGCAGAAACTTTCACTCAAGATAGATAAAGGGATATTCTTGGAGAATAATGCCATGGAAGTGGACACTCAGGATGATAGGTATGAGTTCTCCTTTTCAGTCTTGGCCTATTTTTATCTGCTTTCCATGTTCCCTTAGGGAGAGGTCAAAGTCACCTATTCCTTGTTAGTTGCTTTCAAGTCAGTTCCAACTCATGGCGACCCCCGCCCCCCCATGTGTGCTGAGTGGAACTGTTCTGATAGGGTCTTCAAGGCTGTGAGTTTTTAGAAATATAAGTATTGTCTTCTAAGGTACCTCCGAGTGGTTTCAAATGCCAACCTTTTGACTAGTAGCTGGTAGTCACACACTTAAATCTCTGCACCACTCAGGGACTCCCTGCTCTTCCCTTGCCTTCAAAGGAAACTAAACCCGTTGCTGTTGCTGTCACTTGCTGTCATGGTGATTCCAATTCTTAGAGACTCAGTAGGACCCAGTAGAACTGCACTGAGTTTCCAAGGAGTGTCTGGTAAACTCAAGGTGCCAACATCTTGGCTAGCAGCCACAGCACTTAACCACTACACCACCAGGGTTTCCCCCTCTCCTTTGGGGTCATAATTTGATTAGGAAATGGGGGCTTTGGAATCAGACCTTGTTTTGAGACTTGCCCCCCCCCCCACCTTTTTTTGCAGGGGGTAAACCGTGGTGGTCAACAGTTGAAAGCCACCAGGTGCTCCTTGGAAACTATGGGGCGGTTCTAGTCTGACCTCTAGGGTCGCTATAAGTCAGACCTGACTCAACAGCAGTGGGTTTTTTTTCCTCCCCTTTTTACTTATTTTTATTGTTAGCACCACATTTGCTGACTCAATTTTTTTCAAATACACAATTCAGTGAGGTCAGGGACATCAGTCATGTGCAGCCATCACCAACAGCCTTTGCCAGATTTTCCATCTTCATAAAAACTCAGTGCTTTCTAAGCCAGAATTCTTCCCTACTTCTTCCTCTGACCCATCTGGTGACACGGCTTCAGACTCGTCTATTCCAGTTCAAACCCCTGCTGAGAATTGGTATTTCCACCCCTACCTATACTGGATCACAATCTGCATTTTTTACAAGATGCCTAGGTGATTCTTAGGATAAATTTGGAAAATTACTGCTCTGCTAGTGCTTCTCAGAATTGGCCCCTAACTATAACAGTGTTAACATTGCGTGGAGCTTGTTAGAAATCTTAATTGGTTGGAAGCCCTGGACTAGTAACTACTTTGAACACTGATCTCTGTATATTTACTTTCTCGTATAGTTCATGGGAACCGTGATTACCTAGTAGTTAAGTGCTATGTCTGTTAACCAAAAGGTTGACAGTTCAAATCCACCAGCTGCTCCTTGGAGACTGGATGGAGCAGTTCTACTGTGTCCTGTAAGGTTGCTGCAAGTCAGAACAGTGGTGGGTTTGGTTTGTATAGTTGTTTCCTGAGACCATATAGTATTTCTCCTTTTGTGATGGACTTAAAGTCCAATGTTTTCAAACTTGAGGCATGTTATGCATGTATCAGGACTTCGTTTCTCTTTATGACAACGTAAATATTCCATAATCCATATCATATTTTGTTTATTCATTCATCTGTTGCTGGGTGTCTGGATTCTTCTGGCTATTGTAAGGATTGCTGCAGTGAACCTTGGCATACATGGCTGTTTTTGTTGCTGCTTAACTTGAATTTAAAGTAAGACTGATAAATACAAAGAAACTGTGAGTCACCCACACAGATCTTACCACCAGGAAACAAAGGTTCTTTGAGAAATTTGTATATATGAGTATGTAACTATTTGAAGGTTGTACTTCAAGCTTTTATGCACATTGTTTTACATCAGCAGTTAACAGCTATAAACTGATTTGACCAATTAGAAAATGGTCATTTGTTATACGTAGCAATATACAGCTAGGTCTTCAAATATATCCCATCCTGGTAGGTAAGAGCCTTGATGGTACAATGGTTATCAGTTGAGGCTATCACAAGGTTATAGCAGTTTGAATCCACCAGTCACTCCTTGGGGCGGTTCTATTCTATCCTACTGAGCTGTGCTATGAGCTGGGATCGACTTGATGGCAGCAGGTTCTAGGCTGTTACTGTTTTTGTTCTCTGTTTACATATACTCTTAATCTTCTTCCAATGCGGTGTGCTTATAATTTTAATTCTAATCACTTTGGTTAGAATAAATGAAAAGCTTAAATTTCTTTCTCCAGTGATATCTTATGCAATAATTGTTGATGGTATTAAATATTGAACCATCCAACTTGTAGAGTTTGCATCTGTTCACTGAGGATACACAGTCCCTGGGTGGTATAAATAGTTAACACTTGGGCTGCTAACCAGAAGACTTGAGGCTCAGGTCCACCCACAGGTGCCTTGGAAGAAAGACCTGGTGATCTACTTCTGAAAAATCAACGGAAAAACATGGGGCTGCCATGAGTCAGACACGTTGACAGCAGCTGTTTTGTTTTGGTTGATTATGAGGGGTATGTGCCCAGAGCAATCCTAAATACTTTTATCATGGTGGCCAGATAATTGTGGTGGTGGTGGTGTTTTGTTTTTTTGTCTTCAAAAACAGTTGGTAAATCTTTTGTCTCAATATCATTTCTTCCCTTCTTATCCTTCCTATAGGTCTCAGAAAGATCAGCATATTCTACCTTTCTGGATGGACCTTTGCTCCCTGTTTGGCTCTAATAAGAATCCAATATTTCTAGAAATCAATAGAAGCTTCCTAAGTGACTCCTCTGTGAGAATTCTCTGTGATCAAATAGCCTCTACCACCCATAGTCTCCAGAACGTGGTGTAAGTAAAAGCTAATCCTTTGTTGGGTTGAAAATGCATACAGCATGACCAAGTTTCCTGGGTTTTAATATCAGGAGCATTTGAATCCTTGTCCAGACTCCCAAATAGGTGCTCAGGATACAACTAACTACAGGGCTTCCTGTCTTTAAATTTGTCTACTGGGAGAACTGTATGCCAGCCAAGCGCTGTCGAGTCGGTTCTGTAATGAAATGTAAACTATAGTTTGAATAGCCACACAGCTCCATAAAGGACATCCAGATCCTGGGGGCAGTTTTAATCCCATTAAGACAACCATAGGGCTGTCTATAGACCAGAATTTCTCAATCTCAGTTAAAATTTTGGACTGGATATTGCCTGTGAGGGGTTGAACTTCCTGTGCACTGTGGGAGGTTTCTGAACTGGCACTTGCTCACTAGACACCAGTAGTACACACTGCCCTCCGTGATTATGACAACCCCGAATGTCTCCATTATCATTATCAAATGTCCTCAAGGGGTAACCCAGTCACTCCTGGTTGACAACCTCTGATGCAGAGTGATGGAGATTAACATGCTGGGACAAACTTTGAGAAGTGAGCATTAATGAGCTACTGTCACTCGGCTAAAGGGCGTTGCTGATTCAGTGGTAGAAATCTCACTGCCACATGAGGGACCTGGGTTCAATTCCCAGACAATGCCCTTCGTGCACAGCCATCACCCTTCTGTCAGTGGAGGCTGGTGTGCTGTTGTGATGCTAAACGGGTCTTGATGGGACAACAAAACTAAAATTGACTAGGAAAAAGACTGGCGATCGTCCAAACCCTGTAGATCTGGAACAACTTGATCCATGTCGAGTCTAGGAGTGGCATGAGATGAGGTAGCATCTCGTCCTGTTGTACATATGGGGTCACAGAGTTGTGGGCCGACTCAGACACATCTTGACGGCAGCAACCACTTTTTTTTTTTTGCATAAAACAGCTTTAGGTTAAGGGACTGTTTGATTGATTTTCCCTTTTATAAACATTGAGATGAGTAAAGAAATTGAAGCTTCTAATAGTTTGTTGGAACCTAGCGATGCAGTCGTTAAGAGCTCAGCTGCTAACCAAAAGGTCAGCAGTTGGAACCCACCAGCCACTCAACCCTATGGGGCAGGTCTGTTGTCCTATAGGGTCACTTTGACGCGTATGGCTTCATGGCCCCTAACAGCAGTTTCTAAAGCTTGAAAATATAACTCTTTGTTTCTGTATATGCACAATAGATTCAGAAACTCAAGATTTCAACTTTGTTTTCTCTAGCCTCGACAGCATCGTGCCTACCAGTGCTTATCAGGACCTCTGCCTCACCTTCAGTGGTCATGAGTCCCTGACACATCTGACCCTTCAAAGCATTGGCCAGAATGATGTGTTTCCCTCGTTGTGTGAGGTCTTGAGACACCCCAAATGCAACCTGCAGTACCTCAGGTACATCCCAGTATCACTAAGTACTCTACATACAGAGCTGCCACGAGCTTGCACAGTACTTTTCTGGACTGGGAAAAAGGTCTATTCTGATTAGGCAGCCTTGGTAGCACAGTGGTCAAGAGTTCAGCTGCTCACCAAAAGGTCAGCAGCAGTTCGAATGTAGCAGCTGCTTCTTGGAAGCCTGGGGAGGTTCTACTGTCCAGTATGGTCAGTATGAGTCAGATTCAATTAGAAGACGATGAGTTTGGTTTTTGGTTATTCTAATTGGAGTGCCCCTGGCGTGGTATAAGCAATTAAGCACTTAAATATTAAATGAAAGGCAGGTAGTTTGAGCTTAGTCTCTGCAGAAAGGATTGATGATCTGCTTATATAAGGATTCTAGCTAAGAAAACCATATGAAGCCGTTCTATTCTGACAGATGAGTCTCCATGAGTCAAAATGGACTTATAGCACCTGGTTTGGTTTTTTGGTTTTTAAATTTGATTACACATAGTACTGCTCAGTATACATGGTCCAGAATAGAACACAAGCTGGAGTTTAGCTTCTACTTAACCTTGAACACTGAACAACCTGGACAACCATACCCAAAAACCCTGAGTCCAGAGAAACTTCTAGAATCTAGGGTGTCATCCTCCTTCAGAGTCTTTGTACTCAGTTTATACTTTCTATGGCATGATTCAGCTATTGTGGCCTCCCTTCAGAAGCATCAAGTTTTTCCTTCCCTGGTGGTCTTCTGATTTGAAAGCTCTCTACTGGGGAAGTTCTCCACCCACGTGGTTGCTCTGGGAATGATTACCATTAGCAGTCATGGGAGTCCAATGACTTATCACTTAACCCCATCAGTAGTAGCAGGAACACAGTTTAAGAGAACTAGTCTCAAATCATGGCTTCATTTCTGCTGATGTGACTTCAGGTTAACTATTTAACTAAGTCTTTTCCCATTAGGAGTCCTTGGTTGATGCAAATTGTTAAGAGCTCGGTTGCTAAACAAAGTTGGTGGTTGGAATCCACCATGAGATACCTTGAAAGAAAGACTTAGTGATTAGATCAGTTGTTGAAAACCCTAAAAAGAGGGCAGTTCTACTCTTCTCTGACACATGGCAGTTATCAGGAGTCAGAATCAACTGGATGGCAACAGTTTGTCTTTAACTGAGACCCAAAATGGGAAGGAGAAGATTCCATTTAACTTTTTTCACTTTATTTCCAACTGAAAGATGGAGGAAATGAGATGTAACGACATTCCATAACTTGATCGTGATTTCATATGTAGTACGTGGCAGAACTAGTATTATAAAAAAGAATAAAAATAAACTCTGGGAGCCATGCTAATAATCCATGACATTCCAGTGAAGTTCCATTGGCATATGGTGTCTCCATGTGTAGAATACAGGTACCCTTGTTGCTTCATCAAGTTGGTTGACTTGGGCTCAAGTGAAAACTGACAGTCCAAATCAGTGTGCCACATAAAACCCCACACCCACACCACTATGCAGCACAAGCTGTTCCACCTATCCTGAGACAGCACACTCCTTTTCATTCCAAACTTGCCATATACATTCAACAGGAATTGGTTTTAACTGGTCTTTAGGTAATTGTAGGGTAACTTAAAACATACATCGTTGGGTTCTACACCTAACTGTGATGACTAAAGACAGAAGTGTCTCAAGTTTCCTAAAGCTTAAAAATATTACAGCCCTTTGTTTCTGTCCAGACATAATAGGTTCAGAAACTCAAGATCTTATCTTCATTTTCCCTAGCTTCAGAAACAGGTTTGAGTCAGTATGTCTGAAGCAAAGGCTAAGGATTCGCCTTGCTGCTGTCTCCCAGATGCTAATGTAGCAGAACTAGGAACCATGCTTTGACAACTACTGCTGCTAATTTAGGCCAGATAATGGAAGGAAACAATTACAGTTTTGGACTCCCAAGGGTGCCTCATCCTGTTTGTTCTGCAGGTTGGGATCTTGTTCAGCCACCACTCAGCAATGGGATGGTCTTTTCTCAGTCCTCACAATCAACCAGTCCCTAACATGCCTGAACCTCTCAGCCAGTGAGCTCTTGGATGAAGGCTTGAAGTTGCTGTGCAGAGCGTTGAAGCACCCACAGTGTTCTCTGCAGAGGTTATCGTAAGTCTCTCTTCTGGTCCAGGAGCACTGTCATTTTAAGTCCAGCGCCATGAAATTCTAGAAGGATTGTCTTATGCATCTGTTGTTGCTGTAACAGAAGTACTGCAAGTGATGCACTTAGCAAAGAGAAATTTATTCTCTCATAGTCTAGTATGCTTTAAGTCCAAATGGGCATCAGCTCCAGGGGAAAGCTTGGCTTGCTCTGTTTCTGTTGGCTCTGGGTGAAAGTCCTTGTCATAAACCTCCCACTGTCTAGGAGCTTCTCAGCACAGGGATGCTGGTTCCAAAGGAAATGCTATCATTCTGGCACTACTTTCTTGGTAGTATGAGGTTTTCCATGTCTCTGCTGGCTTTTTTATCTCAAGAGGCTGGCTCACAACACAGTCCAATCTTGTAGATACAGTCCTGCCGCTTTAACATAACTGCCAGTAATTCCCTCTCTTCGGCATCATAGAGACAGGATTTATGATACATAGGAAAATCATATCAAATGAGAAAATGGACCAATGACACAATACTGACAATTATGACATAGCCAAGTTGACAGATCTTTTTGGAGGACACAGTGCAATCCATAATAAGGGATAAAACCTGGAATTGAGAACATGCTGGGTGACACACGGGCCCCCTTACAGAAACACCTGGTCCTCATTTTGCTACCAAGTGCATGGTCCATGTATGTCTGTCCTCCTTCTCCTCCGTGGCTGTGATCAGTAGCACGGGAGAGGTTATAAGAGGGGCTGTAGTGAAGGACTCTGGCACTTGGAGACAGGCAAGAGGTTAAACTTTATCCTGCAATGTTCACATTATCTGACCATTTGTGTGATGCTTCTGCAGGTTGGAAAACTGTCATCTTACAGAAGCCAGTTGCAAGGATCTGTCTTCTGCTTTGATCATCAACCAGAAGCTGACACACCTGTCCTTAGCCAAAAATAAGCTTGGGGATGGTGGATTGCAGCTTCTGTGTGAAGGCTTGAGTTACCCTGACTGTAAGCTACAGACCCTGGTGTAAGTACACTGGCCGTGTGCATGCTGTGGGCTTGTTCATGCCTTATATTCTCATATCCCTGCCTAGATTCCCCGATACCTCCCCACACACTGAAATGGATCTTACTGGACTAAAGGTGTTGCAATGGCTTATGTTCTTCTGAAGACTCTAGGAGAGTGTCAGTTTCCTAGTTCCTTCTACATCTTCAGAGCTGGCAGTGTAGCATCTTGAAATCAATGTCTCCCTGTCTCCCACAACACCCATCTGCATCGTTAATCACTTTTTCTCCTGACTGATACTCCTGCCTCCCTCTTAGGAGTCATGTAATTACATTAGGCCTATCCAAATAATCCAAGATAAACTTAACCACATCAAGATCTTTAACCTTATGTCTTTCTAAGTACTTTCTCAATGAGAGGTACCATACTCAAACCCAGAAATTAGGACAAGGGCATCTTTGGGGATCATTAGTCTGTCTCTCAGGTCCCTAGGTGGCACAGTTGACACTTCATACTGCTCACCAAAAGGTTAACAGTTCAAAGCCACGCAGCAGCACTATGGAATCAACTTGAAAGCAATTCAGCAGATTTGGTGGTGTTATTCTTTATATGTGTGTGTGTTAGTGTATGTTATGTCTATCAGAAACCCTGGTGGTATAGTGGTTGAGTGCTACAGCTGCTAACCAAAAAAGTTGGCAGTTCAAATCCACCAGGTGCTCCTTGGAAACTATGGGGCAATTCTGCAACCTATAGTGTCACCATGAGTCAGAATCAACTTGATGGCATTGGGTTTGGTTTTTTCCTTCTCTTCTGCCTATCACACACCCTATGGCTTCATTTACAAATCTCTGCTTCCAAGCTTGTCTGACTAAAGATTCTTGAGATACAAGATCATGGTGTTAGAGCATTAAGTCAACAAATTTTTCTGTGATTGACTTCTAGGCTGTGGGAATGTGACATTACCGACAATGGCTGCAGTCTTCTCTCAAAGCTTCTCCAACAAAAATCAAGCCTGACACACTTGGATCTGGAGCTGAATTACATAGGAGTTACTGGACTGCATTTTCTGTGTGAGGTCTTGAAGGACCCAACATGTAACCTGAAACATCTGTGGTAAATTATACTCCTTAAACTTTAACATGTATCTGAAATATCAGTATACCAATCCCTCCAGCTCTACTACTTGGAGGGATAGTGAAGCTTCAGTGGCAGAATTCCTGCCCTCCGTGCAGAAGAACTGGCACCTCATGTGCAGCTACCACGTGTCTGTTAGTGACAGCATGTGTTGCCATGGAGCTGAGCAGGTTTCAGTAGAGCTTCTAGGCTAAGATGAACTAGGAAGCAGGACCTGGAGATCTACTTCCAAAAATCAGCCACTGCAAACCCGGTGGGGCTTACTTCTGTTGACACACAGTGGGGTTGCTGTTAAGTCAGAATTGACTTACTGGCAAAGGGTCTACTTTTGGTTGGACGGGTCTTCTGTGATCAACCTCTTACCTAGATCTCTTATTTTACGACCCTCCCTGGTTCATTCTCTCTGGTTAACACCATCATGTATACCCTCAGGGCCTTTGCACAGTTCATTTCTGTGCCTACCTAGAGAACCCTTAGCTGAAACCTCCATGGTTCTTTCACTTCATTCCTTCAGGTCTTCTTGACCATCATACCTAGCACCCTCAACAAGTCCCTCTTTCTTTTGCCTTTTGTATATTCTTTACTTGTATGTGGATATTGCATATATTTCCAGTTGCTAGCATGTGCTTTGAGGGCAGAAACTTTCCTTGCTGTCTGCTACAGTACCAGTAAATGTGTCTGGGGCACAGGACAGTATCAGTAAACATTGGTTGAATTAACCTTTGTGTTTCCCCATTGGAGTGTTACGATGTAGTCATACCTTTCAGTTGCATGGACTTCCATCTGTCCTCAGATGCAACCAGAACCTGACTACCCTAGACCTGGATCAGAATCCTTTGGGGTATAGTAGGATAGTGTGCAACATTCTAGTCTTGTAATAGGAACACAAACAACAGACTTATTGTAGGTATCTGCCTTTAATGTTAGCTTTCACCTGTTGATTTTTGGTCTTAAGGTAATTCTCCTGTGTCTTCCCTCTGTTCTTCTAGTGGGTAAGAGGAGTCAAAGAAGGATGTCAGCAATCAATCTAGAACAGTATTCTTGGACTTAGGACATATTTAGTGAGAGGGAGCTCTGGTGGTCTGGTCCCATGAAAACCTGCAGGTTCCCTATGGTGCTTTAGGAAGAAGTTTGCATCTGGAGTGTAATGGTTATAGAGGTCTGGAAAGTCAGCATTGGCTTGGCAGCCTACTCTGGGAAGTCTGTGCTGTCTCCTGGAAATAGTCCATATCTGAAGGTGTCACCAACCAGCTTTCATTTGCTTGCTCACTGGAGCAAGCTGTCGCTGAATTCTGTTGTTTACTTGTTACTGTAAAGAAGTGTAGAAACTTCTTAAAATTCTAAAGAGCAATGTAGACCACCAGTGGTGCTGACTGTTCATCGTTGTGGCTGATGAATGCGCTTATTTGTTTAACATGAATCTCAGATCTAAAGGGACTGCTAGTCCAAAGCAGGGCACGTGGTTCCCCACCCGCCCCGGTCTGTGTGGGTTTTCTCCCAGTCCACATAATACTGGTGAATTTCAGTCAAGGTTTACTGTGCTCAAAGACCACAATGAAGTTATTACCTTAGACCAGCTAGTGAAACATTTTTTTCTGCATCTCTTGAGTCTCAAGATGAGTGACTTCTTGTGGGGGTTGCTTTTTCTGGGTCAGAAATCCTGGAAATCTGGGTAGATCCTTGTCTTCCCCTTCTAGAATTTAGTCTTTGTAGTTGTTTCTTAACCCACTACCCTGTGTTCTAATAAGTCCTTTTAGGTTCATAAGAATCCATTTTCTGTTACTTGCAACTAAAACATCATACCTCATTCTTACAGCAGCACATACTGTAATGGTCCATACTTCATGCTCCAAGTATGATTCAACACTTAAGTTGAACACAGATCTGGATGAGGAACTGCCAGTTTTTGCTTCTGGACCACAAGACACGACTGGGTTACAAAGCAAATCATGAAAAAGCACAGACGGTCATATTTAAAATGTCTATGCTTTCTGGAGCTGATTCTGATTCCTGGCTTCCTCCAGGTGTCACAGTACGTGTGTGCTCCATAGGATTTTCAATGGCTGGTATTTTAGAATTGGAGCTCTTTTCTCTGAGGTACCTCTGGGTGGACTCAAACCTTTACCTTTCAGTTAGTGGTGGTAGCCAGTATCTGGTGGAAAGCTGGCCTTAACTTGGCTTAAACCCAAACCAAACCCATTGCTATGGAGTCTATTCTGACTCATAGTGACCCTACAGGACAGAGTAGAACTGCCAACTTTTTGGTTTGGAGCTGTAGCACTTAACAGAACCATTATTCCTTACTTGACTTGGTTCATGTATATATATCAGCTGGTACTGCTAGTTACCAGTTAGAAGATGTCAAAGTTACAGACTAAGTAGGCATTTGAGCTATTGATCAAATCAGTGTGGAACTGTACTCTGTAATACATAGCATAATTAAAAAAAAAAATGGTCCCTGCTCTGTGAAACCCTGACGCATGAGCCTTGCTGGCACTTGGGAGTTGGGAATGAAGTTCCTTGGAGCAACAAAATTATAAATCTTACTTTTTTCTTTGTCCCTCAGGTTAAAGGTAGATAAATCTGATACTGAAATGCAAAAGCTGGTGCAAGAAATCAAAGGAAGCAATCCACAAGTGGCTATTGAGAAAGGCACCATAGATCTCAAACTAAACAGATCATCTTCTTATGACTTCCTTCCCTGAATCTGTGAATCCCTGCAGTCGATTCTCCCCCACAAAGGTGATGGTGAATTTCCAGTGAGTTCTCAGTGGCTGGTGGCTAGATGCCATTGTAGCTCCAGTCCTGCCTCTGGCTCACAGGGAACGTGCACAAGCCCCTTAGCCCCGTTATGTGTGAAATGTCTGTGTCACAAGCATATTCAATAAAGGTGAAAGCAATCACAAATGAAGCTATACTTACTGATGCGTTCTGACAAAACCAGGCGGGGGAACATTTTTAAGAGTTCTTCAGGAAAAATGACAGGTGTTTGTGATGCATCTTCCTATCGTGCAGTTCTGGTTTTTCTTGGCCAGCATAAGAGCTACCTGGTAAGCTTTTGTTAGAATATTTCTTTTCCCAGCCCTACTTCTCAGTGCTTCAGTGAAGCACACATAATGGGTCATGTCATTGTCCTACTTGTTAATGGCTCCTCATTTACTTTAAGGAAATATAACTGATGGCATATATAGTTGTTCCCTATCTGATCTTCAGCATTCTCTTGTGACATACACAATCCTGAAACTGAACTCCGAAGTCAGAATTTTTATTTAGCCCCAATTTGCATCCAAGGAAAGGACCAAAATATTTAATATATACACATGTATGCATCTGTTTGTTCTTTTGTACACTTGTTAGGTGTCATCGAGTTGACTCTGAATCATAATGACCCTGTGTACAATAAAACAAAACACTGCCCAGTCCTGTGCTGTTCCCCCAATGGTTGTTAATGCTTGAGCGACTTGTAGCTACTCTGTCAATCCATCCACTTGAGTCTTCCTCTTTCGCAGACCCTCTAGTTTACCAAGCATGATGTCCTCCAGCGATGGCTTCTTCTGGTAACATGTCCAAAGTGAGACGAAGTCTCCCCTCCACCCTTGTAAGGAGCATTGGTGTTCTTCAGGCAGTCCTTGATATACTCTGGATTCAGCAATACCATAATTCAAACAGACCAGTTCATGGGTCTTACTCTTTGTATACATACTTGCATATAAACCACTAATTTTTGCAGCAATCCAATGAGGGTAGATAAAATCATTTTTTCAGTACTCTGCTTTAAGTTTACAATCCGAGGCAATTTGTCAAAAATAAAAAAACCATGCACTGTGCTATGGAACTCTACTTCTCTCCCCACACTGACAGCACACTCCTTTCTACCCTGTATCTTCTGTGTCCATTCAAACAGCTCCTGCCCCTCACCCTCTCACTTTGGCTCTTTAAGTGTGAGAATACTGACAGTTATAAATTTTATCTAGTCTGGTGTGCTGAGCAGTAGTCCCCAAGGATACTCAGATCTGGAATGTCAATGTCACCTTATACTAGAAAATTACTTTTGCAGATGTGATTAAGGATCTTGGGATGGAAAGAATATCCTGGATTGTCTGGGTGAACTATAAATGTAATAAAACTCAAGAACTTGACAGGAAAACTGGACTACAGACAAAAGGTCATGTGATAGGAGCACAAGGCAGGATGGATTCCACTGGTTTTGAAGATGCAGGGTTATAACCTGAAGCTCTTGATAGTGGGAAAGACCAGGAAATTGATTCTGACCTATCTTTTTGTCTTCTCGCCCCCTCCCTTCTGTTCTTCAATATGACTGGTGGCCAGGAGACAAAAGCCCTAAGAGCATCATTTTTCAGACACAAGATTTGGTCCATATATAAGTTCCCAAAGGTAAAACAGGCTGAAAACGTGGAGATCGGCAATAAGGTAGAACAAGAACTTCCATGGGCTTCTGTGAGGATGAGCCAACCCAACCACTTGATGAAGCTAACGAGCAGATATCCCAAATGGGGAACCTGTTCAGCATACTCAGAAACAACATTCTGGCTAAAATGGAGAAACAGCTGGGAGTATAGAGCAGTCAAGGGGGCACATGGTGACTAAGGGCAAGGTTAAGGCTAGAGAGGTGTTCTCGTGCACAGTGGTTAAGCAGTTGGCTGCTAACCCAAGTCAGCAGGTCAAACCCATCAAGTGCTCCACAGAAGAAGGTTGTACCTATCTGCTCTTGTAAAGGATACAGCCTTGGAAATCAAGGCAGTTCTCTGTCCTACAAGGTAAGTGTGAGAAGCATCCATTGACATGTTTGTCATTATAGGGAAAAGCAATAGGATGTCTGATAGCCTGAAAGAACCAGGCACATCGAGAGAGACAAAAGATGTATCAGAGGTTAAGGTGATGGGTTTAGGGTAACCAGGGAAGAGCTCAACGGGAAAAAAGGGTGAAGTATAGATGAGACAAGGGAGGAATGGGGAGGGGTTTGCAGAGAGAGGACAGAGTCAACTGTAAAGAGTTAAGGAATGCTAGAGATCCATCTGTAACCTGTAACAGAGGTGGACTTACGAGAACATGTGAGATCTACAGTGTGCAAAGTATCAGGGAAGAGTCCTCATGCAAACAACTAAATACCCAGTTACTTGATGGAGCAGACAGCTTGGGAACCACCAAGAAGCAGCAACACTATCCTCTTCTCAGCTGTAACCTCCCTACCGTTTTCTTCACACATGATCTCTTAACGTTATGACCATGCCTGGCCTTCAAACGGTGGCACCCATGGCTATGATGATCTCATTGACCCCTGTCCTGACTGATACGAGATTTGGGGGTCTTTGGGAGTGCTGGGAGTGGCCTTTGGACAGCCCTGACTCTGTGTGCCAAGAGCTTCTTCCGGCTGCGCCAATCTTCTGCTAGGATCCCCACCAGGAGTACAAGTATCACAGCACCAAGGCATATCCGGACCATATTGCCCTTGGTATAGCATTGGTAGGCAAGGCCTGGATAAATGAAAGACAACCAAGTGAGTCAAGTTCATCTCCAGGTTCCACTCCAAGTGAGATTCTGGGTTTCCCAGAGTTATCCCCAACCAAGATTCTATTCTCCACTTGTTTGGATGCCAATCTCTTTACTAGAATGTGTCTCTCCTTCCCACTAAGGGTTGGAGCTAGGCAAGTTCAATTCATTGAACATTACTTCTCCCATACAGTCCTCTACTGGTGGCTAATAACTACATGATAATCTGGCTAATTGTGGAAGAGAAGACTGTTTATAAGGGACAGGGGTGAGATGGAACTTCTCTTAATTCTGGCTCTTTAAAATACCTCAGCTTTTCCATCATATCTTAGTGCCAAACTCCAGGCTCCGTTAATGTTAATATTCTTCAACCCCCTTAATACCTTACAGACCAGAACCCCAAATCACAGTTGCAGCCCCTCATATGGGAAGAAATTAGCTTTAAGTAAAGAGAAGGGAAAGGGGAGTAGATCTGGAGAGGACCACTTACCAGCTGGAGAGTCTGACTCCGTTGAAAAGACAGTGATATTTTTAGAGACCTCTGGAAATCGAAATAGTATGAAAGAATGCGGCCATGTCTCCTGGCCCTACCTCTGCTTCAAACATAGGAGGCAGAATTCCAAGACATTTAAGAAGAGCATGAACTATAAATCTAAGGTGTTGCAATTTGAACCCCAAATCCATCACTTATTAGAGCTTTTGGTAAATGGCTCAACATTTATGAACCAGTTTTCCCATCTGTCCAATGAAAATGTTTGTCATAGATATCCCCAATTTCAGAGTTCACCTCCATTCCATTCCTTATCTTCAAGCCAAGGACTTGCCAGGTTTAGCCAAGTGGATTAATAGCCTACAGGCTTAGAAGACAGAAGAGCAAGCCACCCTCACACTCCTTTCTGATGGTCTAAAAATGTCAGGTTACTCACCGGTTGTGGAGCCTTCTTTCATAGGTGAGGTGGTCGGTTTTCTGGAAGTTCCTGGGAATTCTAATGAGGAAGATTATTAGTAGTAGAGTAGTTTCCAGTTCCTTTCACATCCCTTATGAGATATCTGGACTCTGGACCCCTCCCCTTCTCAGACACACACTGTGCAGACAGTGAGGAGAGACAGATTTGAAAGTCCTAGGTCTTTTCCCCATGATGTGATAAGAAGTGGATCCATTCAATAGCTGATACACATTTGTGTTGTTCATACTTTCTGGCTACTATGAATAATGCTGCTATGAACATTCAAATACATATTTTTGTGTGAACATAAATTTTCATTTGAGGGTATATACCTAGGAGTGGAACTGCCTTGTCATACAACTGTTTAACTTTTTTTTTGTCATTTTTTTTTATTTAACATAACTGAGTGAAAATGTATATTCACATGTAAATTTACATGCCCCCCTATATGCAGCTTCCACTGCTCTCCCTGTCTGGTGACAGCACACTATTCCTCTCTGCTCCATACCTGTCTCATCCTCCCAACAGTCTCCTTTCCCCTCCTCTCCATCCACTCCCCTTCCTCCAGCCAGAGGTCAGCAAGATGATATCCTATAGATGTATAGAACCATAAAGTGCTTCCAATATATAGTCACTCTGCCTTGCCAAGTCCAATCCATTCCTGTCCAAAGAGTGGACCTTTGTTATAATTTATGGGAGAGGGCAGCATCAGGGAAGGGGGCCATGCTCTCAGAGTGACCCTAAAACCGCTGGACCATCAATTGAGGTCTTTTAGTGGAGATCTCATGATGCACCTCTTTTTATTCTTGTGTTGCCAGTGAGGCTCCTCTCTGTGCGCTCCATCGTGGCTATCACTGGTGGTGGCCGGGCACCATCCGGGTCTTCCGGTCCCAAGTCGATGTAGGCACCCACTCTTGTGGGTCTCTCCGTCCTCTCAGTTGTCTTTACCGCATGCCGTTTTGGCCCTCAGTGAGCATCTGTTCCTGCTGAGTTGGGACCATTTGCTGTGTCCTCGGATGGCAGCTTGGCAGCTTTTAAGACCCCAGACGCCACTCACCAATGTGGGGTGCAGAGAGCTCTCTTAGCAAGATGCTAGTTGTGCCAATTGGCCTGGAATTCGCCTAAGAGCATGGTCCCCTGCCCCCCGCCCCAGCTACTCTATCCTTGCAGTATTGAGTTAAGATGGAAGGAGTACTCAAGTTATGCTGAAGTCCACTTAATGTTGTTCTTGTTCCTAATGTGTGCTGTCACCGCTTTCTCCCAACTAGATTGCTAGTAACTATCTAAGCTAAACCCTCCCCCCCCTCGCCCTCCCTCCTTCCCCTCCCTTGCAGCTGTCAGAGTCTTTTCTTCTATACACAAGTCTGTTTTTGAGATCTTATCGTAGAGGTCTCATACAGTCTTTGTCCTTTTGTCGCTGACTACTTTCACTCAACATAATGTCTTCCAGTTGAAACCAGGTTAGGAGATGTTTCCTGGAATCATCATTATTCTTTATCATTGCGTAGTGCTCCATTGAGTATATGTACCACAGTTTACCTATCCATTCTTCTATTGTTGGGCATCTGGGTTGATACCATCTTTTTGCTATTGTGGACTGTGCTGCCATAAACATTCTGGTGCATGTGTCCATTGGTGTGAAAGGCCTTGAATCTGTAGGATATATTCCAAGTAGTGGAATTACTGGGTCAAATGGTATATCAATATCCATTTTTTTAAGGAAGCGCCAGATTGCCTTCGAAAGAGGCTGGACCATTTTGCAACCCCACCAACAGTGTAGGAGGGTTCCACTTTCTCCACAGCCTCTCCAGCGTTTGTTGTTTTGTGTTTTCTGGATCCTGGCCAATCTTGTTGGGGTGAGATGGTATCTCATTGTTGTCTTAATTTGAATTTCTTTAATAGCTAAAGATGGTGAACATGTCCGCATGTGTTTTTTGGCTGCCTGGATCTCCTCTTTAGTGAAGTATCTGTCCATCTCCTTTGCCCATCGCTTAATTGGATGGTTTATCTTCTTCTTCTTGATATTTTGTAGTATCCTATAGATTATGGAGATCAGGCGTCAGTCTGACATAGAGTTGCCAAATATTTTTTCCCATTCTGTGGGTGTTCTTTTAATTCTATTAATAAAGTCTTTGGATGAGCAAAAGCAACTGTTTGACTTTTTGAGGACCTGCCAAACTATTTTCCAAATTAGCTGTATGAAAGTTCCAACCTCACATCCTTGCCAACACTTGTTATTGTCCTTTTTATTATTGTAGTATTCTAGTAGGAATGGTGAATTTTATGGTATGTGAATTATATCTTCATCATGGAGGCTAGATAGACTCCTGAAGTAGAGAAAACCGTCAGCCTTGAGTATTGTGCTTTTTTAAATGCTGTCTATATGGGATCAGATTGACAACAGCAACTCAAAAGACTAGACAAGGAAGCTCAGGGGGCTGCAAGTTAATGACAGAGGAAGAACTCAGAAAAGGAGGGTAAGAAGGATGGCACAACTCAAAGAAGGTGACCAGCGGCACTTTGTACATGTAGAAATGGTTGAATTGGTGTTTTCTGTTGTGTATATTCCCAACGATAACAGAATGAAATTTAAAAATACATATCTGGAAACAAAAAAGTGGATCATCAGATCACCAAGAACAACAATGACAGTGAGAGAAAGAGAGCCCAGAAGACAGAAAGACCCATGGGAATGGATGACTATGTGACCAGAAGAACGAGATGGTGCCCGCCCGGCCACCACCAATGACAGCTGTGATGGGGCTCACGATGTTGAGTGCCAGTGGCAACATGAAAGAAAAGAAGGGGTGCACCCAAAGAACTCCGATAAAAGACCGCAATTGATGCTCTGAAGGCCTAAGAGCTCTCCCGGGAGCATGGCCCCTTGACCTGATGCTGCCCCTGATCATAAATCATTACTGCATCACCCTGTGTCCTCAAACTATAGAGGTGGAGCACAAATTAGTAGTTTCCAGAGATTAGAAATGGTGGGGAGGGAAGAAGATGAGTCTCACTGTAAAAGAGTAGCACAAGGCAGACCTCTGTGGTGACGGGATAGTTACGTATCTTGATTGCATTGTTGGTAGCTACACAAATCTACACAAGAAATGAACTGATAAACACTGACACATTGTGAAAAATATCTAATGTCAGCAAAAAACTTGCATAGAAATTGCCAAAATTACCTAATTTGTGGTGTAAACTTTCATCAAAAGCACAAAAAATATTTTTTTAACTGTGGGAAACTGGGTGAACAGTACATGGGATCTCCCTGCCTTTGGAGTGTCTTGTGTATCTGCGTTGTCATTACTAGTTGTGGGTGAGCTGACTCTCACTCCCAGTGACTCCATGTGTGCAGAGCACAACTGTGCTCAACAGGGCTTTCAAAGACTTTTTTCAGAAGCAGATTGCCAGGCCTGTCTTCCGAGATGCCTCTGAGTGTGTTCAAATCACAAGCTTTTGGCTAGTAGTCAAGCACTTAACTGTTGATGTCATCCAGTCAGCCTGCCTGCAAATCTATAATTATTTCAAAATACAGTTTTTAAAATCTGGCCAGAAGCACACACACACGTAGTGTGATACTGTTTGTGTCCCTGCCTCATTTGGCATGACACCCCCATAATGGCCTCAGCCCTATGTGTCCGCAAATTCTTGGTCATTCATAGCCCTTTTTAACATTCGTCTTGTTCCCTAGGATCTAGAAGTGCCACTGAGACACAGAAAATGTTAGATGCCGCAGACTACCAGATTATTTCTTAAAGCACAGATTATCACCCAGATACCGGAATCAGCTGAGATGCTTCTGAAAGTAGAGGACCACTGCGTCCCACACAAAACTTAGTGTGGTGGTTCTCACAGAAGGATCCTCAGATCAGCAGCGTCAATATTATCTGAGACCTTGTTAGAAATGAGAATTACTGAACCAGAAGAACCAGGTGGTGCCCAAACTACCACTACTGGCCATGATAGAACAGGAGAAAAATGTGGAAAAGAACTCAAATTCTTACAACATCCAGACCTACTGAGCCAGTTGAGACTAGAGGACTCCCTGAGACTATCAACCTGAGATTCTCTTTAAACCTTGAATTGAAACTATCCCCTGAGGCCATTTTATCGAAATAACAGACTGACACACAAAATAAAGGATATTACCCAGGAATATGATGATCCATTAAAAAGTTGCCTACATGAGACCAAAAGGTCAACAATTATTCTAAGCAAAACGAGAAGATGAGAGAGCAGGGAAACTACACCAAAAGAAACCAAACCCACTGTCATTGAATTGATTCCAACTCATAGCAACCCTGGAGGACAGAGCAGAACTGCCTTATAGAGTTTCCAAGGAGCAGCTGGTGCATTTGAACTGCCAGCTTTTCAATTAGCAGCCATAGCATGTAACCACTACACTGACAGGGTTACTCAAAACACAAGAACCAGAATACAATTAAAGCGAATGTTGGTACATTGTGAAAAACATAACCAATGTCACTGAAAAATCTGTGTAGAAATTGTCAGATGGAAACCTAATTTGTGCCACTAAAAACACAATACAAAATTTTTTTAATTCAAAAATTTTGGACCCCACCCCAGATATCCTGAATCAGAAACTCTGGCAGTGGGGCCCAGGTGGTCTGTACTTTAATAAGCCCTTTGCATGGTTTTTATAAGGACCCATAGTGGCACAATGGTTAAGTGCTTGGCTGCCAACCAAAGTCAGTAGTTTTAAATCTACCAGTGGCTTCCTAGGTGGAAAAGACTGGAGAGCTGCTTCCATAAAGATGACAGCCTAAGAAACTGTATGGAGTATTTTACTTTGTCCTATACACGATCACTGTAAGTCAGAGTCGAATCGACAGCACCTAACATGATTCTTACGCACATTAAAATTTAAGAACCACTAAATAACAGGAAAAGGATCCCTGGTGACATAATGGTTACAGCAATTGAGTACTAACCAAAAGATCAACAATTCAAAACTATCAGCTACTCCACAGGAGAAAGATGTAGCAGTCTGTTTCCAAGGAGATTTACAGCCTTGGAAACCCAGTGGGGATGCTACGAGTCAGAACCGACTTGACAGCAATGGGGTGGGGAACTATAGAATCAAGCACAGAAATGGACTAGAGGAATCTAAGGTTTGACCAACTGCTTATTCTTCTACACTTTAGATATTATAAACCAATCATCAATGACAGTAGAAAGGCAAGGTATAGGTCAGCACACCGCTATCTATTGTTCTAAGGATCCCCTGTTGCAGAGTGGTTAAGCTCTTAGCTGTGAGCTGAAAAGTTAGCAGTTCAAACCCACCAGTCACTCATGAAAGAAACAGGTGGCAGTCTGCTTCTGTAACGATTATAGCCTTGGAAATCCTACGGAGCAATTCTGCTCTGTCCTATAGGGTCACTGTCAGTCAAAATGGACTCAGTAGCAGCAAGTTTATTTATTCTACTCTCTTTACAGGTAGGAATATAGAATTTATTAAAATAAAGCAAATTCATGAAAGAGCCAAGTGAACTAAACTGAGAGATGTAGACAGAAAGAAGGATGGATTAATGTGCTTCATATTCCAGACACCACAGAGAAGCTACAAAAACTCACCTGATACAGAGGAAGGTGGCTCTGTGGGTAACCAGCTGGGAGTCACAGAGTTTCCTGAGAAATCATAAAAGGAGAGAAATCTGTGTTTTTTTGTGTGTGAATACTGAGCAAATAATAAAACATGTCTGCAACCCAGTTGCCTTACCTAGAGAACAAATATAAAGAACTATACATCACTGTTTTGTGGTGGATATTTAAACATCATTTGAAAAGTACACATTCCACCTCCTGGCACATTCTGGGGCTAATTCACAATGATGAGACCAGTAGCTGTCTTTCCTCTTTTTCTAGTCTCAGTCCTACTCCTCCTCCTGGATATCCATAACCGAATCCTAACTTTGTCCCTGGGAGCAAAACCAGCTCTTTGTCTCTTGATGAATCAATTAGGGGACAGGACCCACAGAATTAAATGATGGAAACAGGCAGGTATCTCATAGAAGGGAATTCCTAAGAAAAAAGCACAGCTCTTTCATCTTCCATCACACTAATCTCTTCCTCACCATAGTGTGTTTGCACATACAATTTCACCCATGTGTACCCCACCGCACCTATTCTACTTACCCAGTTAGTGCTTAAAGTCCATAGCCAAGGAGTCAATCTGGACTCATTAGAGGCCCTGTAGGACAGAGTAGAACTGACCCATGGGGTTTCTAAGACTCTAATCTTTACCGAAGCAACAGCCACATCTATCTCCTATGGAATAGCTGGTGAGTGCACTGCCAAGCCCTTTAGGTTCACTGCCAAGCGCTTAACCTCTGCATTACCAAGGCTCAGCACTAACTGTCCCCTATGATTCAAATCAAACACTGATTCCCCTGTCAGACCTTCTCAGACCACCTTCCCTGCTAGATTCTAACAGCACAGTGTACTTTTAATTCACAGTGCTTATCAGAGGCACAATTATACATATGTTGGGTGCATCTTTGATTAAAAGCTATTTGCTCCAATTACTTTATGTATGTGTGTAGTTATCTGTGTGTAAGGAAGAAACATTGTACTACAAGGAAGATTTACTCAGTTGTACAGTCATCTCCCAGCAAAGCACTGGCCAAATTGTCCTCTGAAAAACCCAAACCTGTTGCTGTAGAGTTGATTCCAACTCATAGCGACCCTACAGAACAGATGAAAACTGCCATACAGGATTTCCAACGAGCACTTGGTATGTGCAAACTGCTGACCTCTTGGTTAACAGCTGTAATTCTTACCCACCACACCACCCATTAAATTTGCAGGGATGAAAGAAGCAATAAATTAACAGGAACTTAAAAAAGGTATGTCTACAGAGACAGAAATAAGATTGGAACTTTCCTGTGTCTAGAGAGATGGAAATGGGCACAAGGAATCTTTTTGGGGTGATTGAAGTGTTCTGAAAATGCATCATGATAATTATACAACTCTATGAAGTCACTGCGAATCACTGAATTGTATACTTAAAGCAGGTGAATTTTGGGTATGTAAACTGTACCTCAATAAAGCTGTTGAAAAATGAAGGGCGTTGGTAGCTCACTGGTTAAGGTCTCAGCCGCTAATCACAAGACTGGCATTTTGAACTCACCAGCTTCTCCAAGGGAGAAAGACTTGGCAGTTAGCTTCTGTCATGGTTTGAATTGTGTCCCCCAAAAAACATGTGTAGCCACGTGTCTGGGATATGATTCCCAGTATCTTGGGACTCTCCTCCATTGTGTGGTTTCACTAAACTGTATGTTAAAGGATTAGGGTGGGGATGTAGATTCCCTCATAGAATTACTTCCCTGCCCTGCTGTAGGGGGAGTTTCCCCGGAGTATGGCTTGCCCCACCCTTGATGCTTTCAGCTTGCAAGAGATAAAAGGGAAAGAGAAACAAAGGACAATTGAGAACCTCGCTACCATCTAGCAAGCAGCACCGGGAGAAGAGCGCGTCCTTCAGACCAGAGGTTCTTGCGCCAAGACGCTCCCTGGACAAAGACTGATGCAATACCAGACTTTCCTCCAGAGCCAACAAGGGGAAAGCCTTCCCCTGGAGCGGTCACCCTGAAGATGGACTTGCAACCTACCGGACTGTGTAAGAATAAACCTTCCTTTGTTGAAGCCATCCACTCTGTGATATTTCTGTTAGAGCAGCCCTAGCTGACTAAAACAGCTTCTGAAAAGATTTAAAAAAAGAAACCAAGCCCTTTGCCATTGATTTGACTCCAGTTCATAAGAACCCTATATAACAGAGTAGAACTGCCCCCATAGAGTTCCCAAGGAGCACCTGGTAGATTTGAACTGCTAACCTTTTGGTTAGCAGATGTAGCTCTTAACAACCATGCTAACTCAAGTTTCCTCTGAAAGGATTACAGCCTAAGAAACCCTATGGGGCAGTTCTCCTCTGTCCTATAGGGTCATTATGAGTAAGAATCAACTTGACAGCAATGGGTTAGGTCGGGTTTTTAAAATCCATATCAGACTTCTGAATTTCAGAACTGTAGGATGTTGGATTTTTGTTGTTTTAGCCCCTAAACCAAGACTAAACTCATTGCCATCGAGTGGATTCCAACTCTTAGTGACCCTACTGAAAAGAGTAGAACTGCTCCATATGGTTTCTAAGGAGCAGCTAGTGGATTCGAACTGCTGACCTTTTGGTTAGCAGCACAGCTCTTAACCACTGCACCATGAGGGCTCCTAAGTTTGTGGTCTTTTGTTCTAGTAGCAATGTTGTTGTTGCTAGCTGCTGTCAAGTAGACTTTGACTCCTGAGGAGCCCGCATGTGCAGTGTAGAACTATGTTCCACAGGACTTTACAAGGTTGTGAATCTTCCAGAAGCAAATCATCAGGCCTATCCTACAGGCCACCCTTGGGTGGGCTGGAACTGCCTACCTTTTGGCTAGTAGTCAAGTGTTTGACCTTTTGCACCATTGAGGGAGTTCCCCACGGGAACTAACACATTTTCCAAAGCTTCCCCATCCCCACCACATTCCCTCCTCTTAAAACTGTCATCAGGGCTTGTGAAGGTTGAAGAGAAGAGGTCTCGGCAGTAGCCCCCTTACCTGTGACCATGAGCTTCAGGGGATCACTGGGCTGTGACCACAAGTATGGGGATGAACTGGAAAAGCTGTAGCATTGATAGGTCCCATGGTGCGCAGCAGTGACAGTGAGGATGGGGAATTCAGCCTGGTACCACTTCTCAGGTGTCTTGGAGGGCCCAGGGTCTCCTTCCTTGTACAGAGCAAAGCGGTCGAAGTTACGTTCACTCTGACACTGTAGGGTCACATCCTTTCCTGGGGACACTGCTGTGCTGGGCCAGGCTAAGAGCGAGGGCTTGGAGTAAACCCCTAGAAGAGAATTCCAGTGTTAAAGGGAAATGTCTAGTGTCTTGGCTGTAGAGGTAGAAAGTTCCCACCACCTTCTTAAGAGGTAGGGAATCTTCTGGCTATATCCTACTATGGAGTGAACTGTGTCCCCCAAAAAGATATGCTGAAGCCCTGAACTGTATGCCTGTGAATGCAGCCTTATTTGAAAGTGTTGTCATTAGTCCCTGTCAAGCCGATTCCAACTCATGGTGACCCCATGTGTGCAGAGAAGAACTCTTCTGTAGGTGTCATGGATTGAATTGTGTCCCCCTCAAAAATGTAGTTGATTTGACTTGGTTAGGAGTTCCAATATGGTGCCCTTCCTCCCAGGTGTTGTGAATCCTGCCTCTGTGGTGCTGATGATGGAGAATAGTTTGCAGTTGTGTTAGTGATGCAGGACTCAAGCCTGTAGATATAAGGGAGAGAAGTGAGCTGAGGAAAGTGGGAACCTCAGAGAGAGAAGCACCGAGAGCAGAGCACGTCCTTTGGACCCCAGGTTCCTGTGCCGAGATGCTCTCACTGGATGTGGACTCAGCCTACTGGACTGGGATGATTTCTTACTCTGAATGGACTTGTATCTTGTTAATGGACTGTGGCTTACCGGACTGTGACAATAAAAGCTTCTCCTCATGAAACCTTCCACTCGTGGTATTTTCTGTTAGAGCAGTACCAGGTGACCGGGACAGCAGAATTTTCAAAGCTCTGACCTTTCAGGAGCATATTGCCAGGCTTGTCTTGCAAGAAACCTCTGGGTTTGAACTGCCAACATTTTGGCTTCTAATGACCCTGCTGGACAGAGAAGAACTACCCCACAGAGTTTCAAATAAAGGCCCAGTAGATTCAAATTGCCAACCATTTGGTTAGCAGCCAGGGCTCTCAATCACTACACCACCAGCGTCCTGTGGGACCTCTGTAGGGATGACAAAAATGTTTTGAAACTAGAAGGACGTAGTGATTGCACAAACCTGCGAATGTTACACTGAATTGTTCAGCTTAAAACAGTGAATTCTGTAGTATGTGAATTTTGCTTCAATAAATACATTGTATTAAAATATCGGCTTTCTGGATTACTAAGGTGTTTTTCAGTAGAATGCTTCTTAGAAGTGAGGATGGCAAGATTTTGGCTGCCTTGCTTTGGACATGTCATCGGGAAATGTCAATCCCTAGAAACAGTATGATGTCAGAGACAGTGGTTGTTGATGGTTGCCATCCAGTTAGCTGTGACTCGTGGCGACCTTATGTACCACACAACAGAACTCTGCCTTGCCCTGCGCCACCGTCACCACCACTGCTGTGCCTGAGCCCATTTCTGTAGGCAGGGTGTCAATCTATCTCATTAAGGGTCTCCTTTTTTTCCTTCTGACCTTCTACTCTCCCAAATACGATGGTCAGCACAAAGGGAGGAAACCCTGAATGAGCTGCACTGACACCAAAGCCGCAGCAGTGGACTCAGACACACCGACCGTCATAAAGACAGCACAGCACAGGGCAGTGGTTCCTTCTGTTAAACATAAGGGTGCCGTGAGTCCGAGCTACTTGGACGGCAGCTAACAACAATACGGTTTTTTTTGGCAGCTCCTTAAGTTTTGTAACCAAAGCAAGTGTCTCTTTTGCCTTTTTCTAACATCAGCCCAGGAAACCCTGTGGTGTAGTGGTTAAGCGCTAGGGTTATGAACCGAAAGGTCAGCAGTTTGAATCTACCAGGCACTCCTTGGAAACTCTGTGGGGCAGCTCTACTCTGTCCTATAGAGTCGGATTCAGTGGCAGTGGGTTTTTATTTTTCTTCTTCTTTTTTCTTTCTTTGGTAACTCCAGGGCTGTGGGGCTTTACCTCGCCTAAATCCCCATTCTCACCCTCTTGGAAGCCAGAGCTTAGCCCTGTGCAGCACCGAAGCCCTGTGCGCAGCCTCACCCACCCCCCAGTTACCAGTAGCAATCAGATCCAGCAGGTCACTGGGTGGAGACCACTGGGTCCCTTTCTGATAGGAGCAGCGGTACTGTCCCGCGTAACTCGGCTTCATGACAGGGATGTAACGGACTGCCCGATCCTCATACTCCCTGGGTTTCAGTCTTTCCAGGCGGTACAAGTCCACGTCTGGAGGCCCCTTGCATTGGATGACCACTGACTTCCCCAGAGGTACCAGGGCACTTGGGGACGCCTGGAGGGAGGGCTTAGGGAGGTGGGCTGGAAGGGAAGCAGAGCTAGAGGTCAGGGACCCACTGGACTCTGGCTTCCACACGGACTCCCCTCCCAGGGTCCCTGAAACCCCCTCCCTCAGTCTGGGTGAACCTCAGGGAGGGCTCTGGGGACTTAGAGAGACAGACTCACAGTTCTGTGCTTGTATCACTTGGCCCAGGCACAGTCCTAAGAAAATAATAAAGAATGTTGAAATTGTAAATACTTTGTGAGCACGCTCTCTCTCTATGTATTGACCACAGTCTTAAAAAAAATTAATTAAAAGATAAAAGACTAACAGCTAGGGCCTCATCCACACTGCCATTCAGTCAGGCACGGTGATGCGATGTTTCTATACATTATTTTCTTTTGTCGTGACTATTTTTTCAAAGCCCTACATCCACACGATTTGAATGTAAGAAGCCAGAAAAAAATGCCCCAGGTTATACGATTTCATCTATAAGGCACAACCAGAACTGGCAAATCTAAACAGATCTAGCACAGATTAGTGATTGCCTAGGTAATGGTAGGAAACTCTGGGCATAGTGGTTAAGAGTTACAGTGGCTAACCAAAAGCTTGGCACTTTGAATCCATCAGATGCTCATTAGAAACTCTATGGGGACAGTTCGACTCTCTCCTGTAGAGTTGCTCTGACTCTGAATTTACTTGACACCGGCAGGTATGGTTTGGTTTTAATTTTAGGAAATCGTAACGTCCTTAAAAAACAGGAGTTGAGGTAACTCTGTCCCTGAAATTCAGGAAGGTCATTGAGAGGGCTCTGTCCAAGAAGGTCGTCTTATCCAGTGATCACACCTACCATCAGCTGAAAACAGCTTGGTAGGCCCCACTCAGTATAACCATAAATAACTTTAAGCCTGTCTTCCCCATCCTCATAATTGAAAGCTATTCGCTTATCAAAATCTTGACCATAAACCTTCACCCTTCCCTTCGAACTTCTTCTGTATTCAGACCATAAGTCCCCTAATCAGAATTTCTTGCTATTCCTCTTCCTTATCAAACTGTAAATCTCCCTCACCCCATACTACCTCATTGAAACTTTAAAACTATAAAATACCTGCCCTACTAGGGAGGGGCTGGGCTGAGCCACTCAGCTCAGACCCCACTCTTTCTCTTCCAGTAAACTTCACTGGACCACTGGGGGGAAAAAATGCCATGGAGTTGATTCCAGCTCATAGCAAGCCTATAGTGATCCTATAGGATAGAGTAGAACTACCTCATAGAGTCTGAGGAGTGCCTGGTGGATTTGAACTTTTGACATTTTGGTTAGCAATCATAGCACTTAACCACTATGCCACTGGGGTTTCCCAGGAAAGTCCTTAGGTGGTACAAATAGTTTGTGCTACACTACTAACATAAATGCTGGCAGTGGGAACCCACTCAGCCAAGCCATAATAGTTGAATTCTGATAGAATGGGAGAAAAACATAGAACAGAACCTCAAGTTCCTAGAAAATAAAAATAAGAAAGAGACCTACTCGACTGATGAAGACTGGAGGACTCCTCATGGCTATTCTCCTGCTACACAATTCAGACCTTGATCTGAAACTGTCCTCAGAGGTCACTTTGTAGCTAAACAACAAATTGGCTCAAAAAGAAAATAGTAAATTTATCACTTGAAATGAAGGTGTTCCTTTAAAAAAAAAAATCACCTATATAAGACCAAATGACTGCAAGTTACTGTAAAACAAAGATAAGAATATAAGGAGGCAGGAAAACTAGATTAACGGAAACGGAATGACCAAAATGGCAATGCTGAGAATGCTCACACGTTGTGAAGAATGTAACCAATGTCACTGAATAACTTGTGTAGAAATCACTGAATGGGAACCTAAGTGCGTGTGAAACTTCAGTGAAAACACAACAATATTCCTAAAAGAAAGAAGGAGAACAGAGCCCAGAAAACCCTACTGAGCAGTTCGACTGTGAGGTCTACTCACGGGGTCACCAGAAGTCAGAATTGATTAGAAACCAACTGACAACAACCGGGGACGCAAGGGAAGGAGAAAGGAAAGTGACTGTGTGATGACTACGAAGTTTCCTGCGGTGGAGACAAAAATGGTCTACAACTAAACAAAAAAAAAAACAAACCCAGTGCCGCCAAGTTGATTTTGACTCACAATGCGCCTATGGGACAGAGTAGAACTGCCCCATAGAATTTCCAAGGAGCACCTGGTGGATTTGAACTGCTCATCTTTTGGTTAGCAGCCATAGCACTTAACCACTGTGCCACCAGGAATTCCATTCTAGAACTAGGTCGTGGTAACGATTGGATGACACTGTGAACGTCCTAAATGTCATTCACGTCAATTTTACAGCATGTGTAACAGGGATTCCTTGACCTATCCTGCCTATGTCCCTTCTATGTTCCTTCACTGACACATACTCTTGACTATTTTAGATATGCCTTCTTGCCTTTTTATATGTCCATACCAAAAAGCAAAGCAAATGTATTGACATGGAGTCAAGTCAGACTCTTAGTGACCCTATAGGAGAGTAGAACTATCACATAGGGTTTCCAAGGAGCAGCTCGTGGATTTGAACTGCCAACCTTTTGCTTAGCAGCTGAACTTAACTGCCACACCACCAGGATTCCTATACCTCCATAGTTCTAAAAAATCTATATGTAGGTTCATTTATCTGTTAATTTATTAACTTTAGACAGTGTTAATAGACTTCCTCAAGTGGTACTGAAGATTCAATCTTTATACTGCCATTCTCTCTCTTCATCCTTTCAGTTTTCCAGCTTGTAAAACAGACAATAGCGTATTGTATATTATTATAATTTTTTAATATATTTTTAAAAATCATGGGTACCAGGGTGAAAATATACAGAAGTAACCAGCCATATAACATTTCAATTAACTTCTACATGCACCATTTAGTGGCTTTATTTTCTTCAAATTGTGCCACCATTCTCTGGGTCCTTTTCCAGATCATTGCACCACATTAATATAAACTCAATGCCTCCTAAACAAAAACTCCCCCTTCCCCCTCCCTCCCTTTCTTGGTGACCACTACTAATGTTATTTAGCAACTGATTTCTGTTTCTCGGGTGATATTCTCAAGGTTTATCTATGTTATGGTATCCATCCATATTATTGCATTTTCTTGTCTATGTGATAAATACAGAAACTGGTGGTATAGTGGTTAAGTGCTACAGCTGCTGACCACAAAGTTAGCAGCTCAAATCCACTAGGCACTCCTTAGTAGCCCTATAGGGTGGTTCTATAGGGTCACTATGAAGTCGGAAACAGCTCAATAGTAATGAGCATATCTGCCGGGAGCCGGTCCCAACACTTTGTAGGGTCCCTCACTGAGGGAGGGAGAGGCGCGGCGGGAAATGAATCAAGGAGACAGAAAAGACTTTTCTGGTTTAAGGCAGCCCGACCCAGAGAGCAAGAGAGAGAAGGCTGTCTGTCTTTATTGTTTTTATAGTAAGAGTGACGTGAATTTTACCCTGCCCACTGACCACACAATCTATTGGCTAGTTCAAAACCAAAACCTCGTGGTTGGCAAATTTGAAACCAAAATCCTCGTGGTCTTGAGGTGATGTAATTTTTTACCCTGCCACATGAGCTGTTAGTTAACTGAAACCTGGTGATCCTTTTAACTGTCAAAGCTTTTTAGATAATGGCCTATGGATGCCTCGAGCTCAATCAGCCCTACTTATACCTCAAGGTTAAAAGGTTCACGAGGAAGGGTCTAAAGTTTATGATCTCTATTTGTTCCTACTTTGCTCTTTATCTCCTCCTGCGGGGATAGTAAACATCTACCGTCCCCCACCCTATGTTCTTCTCAAGCTGTTCTAAAGAGGATAATTCCTTTCACATGGGTGGGGATGTGCAGTTGGGGAAAGTCAGCAGGGGTTGGGCCGGCCTCGTTGCTCTCAAAGCTGGCTGTGTTAGAGATCATTCCTCTGAGCTCTTTTTCCTCAGAAAATTCCTGTACAGTTTTCCCGATATTATTTCATAGACCAAGGGGGTAGTAAAAAGGGGCCCCTCTCAGAAGGCATCTCCCCTGATCCTTGTGCCAGGAGAGGAGGGGGTATCTTTTTGAAGAAAATTTGATTAGGAAGCCAAATAATATCAAGGGCAGTAGGCTAAAAAACATGTCACAGGTGGGATGCTTCAGCCCGTCATTTGCAGGAGCTCGTGACTTTGTCTACAAGGCTGATGGCGGACCTCCGCACATATCAACAGATCTTTTCTTCCAAGGAGCTGCTAGTGGGTTCAAACCAATGACCCTGCTGTTAGCAGCTGAGTATTTAACCATTGTTCCACCACTGGGCCTCCAAATTCATCAAATTAAATATGGAGTCAGGCTAGTGGAAAGCCAGTACTTCTCAGTTCTCCATATGATCCCAAAAAGCATACCAGTAAAGACTGAAATCTACCCTCAACTGATCGTAAGGAACTGAGAAAATGCCCCAGTGATGACAGGAGGTCAATTCCTAGCCCTAATCTTGGATGCAGAAACCCTGGTGGCCTATTGGTTAAGTGCTACATCTGTTAACCCAAAGGTTGGCAGTTCAAATCCACCAGGCACTCCTTGCAACCTCTGTGGGGCAGTTCTACTCTGACCTCTAGGGTCTCTATGAGTCGGACCTGACTTGACAGCAGTCGGTTGGTTGGGTAACCTTGGGTGCATTGTGGTTAAGAGCTATGGCTGCTAACCGAAAAAGTCAGGGTCTGAATCCACTAGATGCTCCCGAGCAGCTCTGTGGGGCAGTTCCGCAAAGTCCTACAGGGTTGCTATGAGTCACGTCCACTTGATGGCAATGGATTTTTTAGCCCTACTGCACAATTTTTACAAGTCATAACTCCCTCTTTGAGAAGGGGGCTTTGTCCACCATGAAGTCTCTTGCATTATATCATAAGCCAAGTTATCTCAGGATGCATTACTCAAGTGTTTCCTACTGTTTTATACTTTTTTTTTTGTTAAATCAATAATCTGTGACTACGTTGTGACTATGCAAATATCATCCACATGCAAGCATTATAATAACTGTGCTTCTGTGTTTTTCCTGTGTGTCTTCCCTGGAGCCAATAAGAGCCCTGGTGGCACTGTGGTTAAGAGTTGGACTGCTCACCAACAGGTCAGCAGTTTGAATCCACCAGTCATCTGTTGGGAAGCCTATGGAGCTTACTGTCTACTCTGTCCTCTTCGGTCACTGAGTCAGAGTCATCTCAATGGCAATGAGTTTTTTTAATCAATAAATGCCTTGTTTAGTTTCATCTGCATAGTTTTCCTTGAACTTATCAGTCAGTCTTTCCACAGTTTTCAGTCTCTTTTCCATACAACAGTGTACTCAAACTGTGTAATCTATAGACTCTACTTTTTCTCTTGAAGGTGTCTCCCACTTTTCCTTCTGTCTAGACTAATTGATCTCTAACTAGGTTGAACAATTGCCCTTTGCCTCCCAAGCTAAGACGTCTTTTGTGCCTTTATCCTGAGTTGATAGCATTCTCTATTTTAATCTTACTAGAATTGCCAGACTTAGCAAATAAAAAATGCAGGGGTTCCATTTAAATTTTCATTTCAGATAAACAACAACAATTATTTTTTTAGTATTTTTAAATATGTCCCATGCAACAGTTGGAGTAGACTTATGCAACAAATTAGTTGTTTATCTGAAATCAAAATTTTACTGGATATCCTGTGTTTTACATGGTAATTGTTAATTCTTGCACATGCACACACACACGAAGATTATTGTTGTTCTATTATAAGCTTAACAGTTCTCATGCAACCCTCTAACATGACTGGAAATAACTCAAGTGTAATTTTGAGCACTTTCTGCATATGAACTCTTTAAACCCTCACTATAATCTATTGGATAGGTACCATTATTAGAATCATTTTATACACCAAGCTGTCAAGACACCAAAGGTCTCAGTATTTTATCCAACATCGTGCAACTGGAAGGAGCTACCTTCAGATATGGGCAGCATATTTTACTGGTAAAAAACATGAATTTGGTACCAAACTTTCTTAATGTGTATTGAAACCCTAGCTGTGTGGCCTTAAACAAGTTACTTACTTTACCCCTATGGACCTCAGCTTCCTCATCCATGAAATACAGTTCTATTATAAGCTTATATACCTTACAGGTCTGTTATGGGGATTAAATGCACTAGCATCTGTTAAAAGAAAAAAAAAAGAAGAACCCCGGACAATCAGATCTACAGACTAGCCCTGATCACATATACATATACATACACATACACATGTACACATACATATACATACACATAGAACATATACATACAAACATACACAATATACACACACATATACATATACAGTGGAATCAGTAGGAACCCTGGTGGCGCTGTGGTTAAGACTCTGACTGCTAACCAAGCGATCAGCAGTTTAAATTTGCCACAAGCCATTTGTTGGAAACTCTATGGAGTTTACTGTCTACTGTCTATAAACCCTAGTGATGTAGTGGTTAAGAGTTATGGCTGATAGCCAAAAGGCTGGTAGTTCAGCTCCAACAGGCACTCCTTAAAAACTCTATGGGGCAGTCTACTCTGCCCCTATAAGGTCATTATGAGTCAGAATTGACACTACAGAAATATGCAACCATAGTGTAGTGGAAGAATGTTGCAACCCAAACTAGCCAAGCCAAGTGCCGTCGAGTCGGATCCAAACTAGACCTATGTTAATTTTCTAACTCAACCATGAGTAAACTAGAATAATTCAGATGAAACACGTAAACTTCCTAGTTTTTCTATCCAAGCAATGAAAGACCTCATAGTTCCCCTACTGTGCTAGAATTTTAGGAGTTTTTGTCTGGTGGCCCTCTCTGCCTGTCCTCTCTGCCTCTCCCAGATCCACACCGAGGACTCACCACAGCAGAAGAGAGTGGGCAGGAATGGAGACATGGTTCTTCTGCCCTGTCCTGAGTTCTGAGGCCCTGGGAAGAAGGCAGTGGGGAGCTGGGAGCAGAGACAGGATATGATGAGGACGGGAGATAGGCTCCTGTCTTCCCCACCATCAGGCTTAGCTTTTCCTAGTTCAGACTAATCAGGCTGGACCGTTTCCTTGATAGAATGACTCACAACTAAGTCCAAAGAGTCTCATTTCACTCCTTTCACCAGCCTAGAGTCATGCTATCACCTGCCGACTGAGACTGTTATTTCCAGAAACTTCCTGACTGCACCTTCTGTCTTATTTTGCATTCTTCTATAGCAGCAAAACCAATGGGAATGTCTGTGTGTGTGTGTGTGTGTGTGTGTGTGTGTGTGTGTGTGTATACAAAGAGAGATTTATTTCAAGATTGGGTCATGCAGTTCTGGAGCTGGCAGGTCCAAAATACGTATTTCAGGCAACAAGCAGGACTTCTGCAGGCTTACATCCCACAATCCATAAAATAGCCAACATAAAGTGTGCAAGGTCTGAAAAGAGGGAACTTGTTCTGCCATAAATAGCCCTTTATATACTGGAGACAGACCACGCTGCCAAGTAAACTCTCTTTTCAACTGATTGGCTGGCCATAACAAATAATCTTATGGAAGGTGACTACATTATGTTACATTACATTACATTATGGAACAGCAACCAGCCCACTATCTGGCCAAACCACTGAGAATTATAACTTAAAGTCAAGTTGACACTTAAAATGAGCTATCACATCCTCTCTAAGCCACTGGCTCATTCAGCAAACATATTTGAATGTCAGCTTCCTTTCAGTTATTGTGGGATGCCTTTAATATCAACCATTTTATTAACTCCAAATTCTTTTAGCTACATAAACAAAAAATAACAAAAATTAGCCAAATCATTTTATTCTTACAACACAGAATGTAGTGAAGGTATTGGTGTGGTGGCCCAATGAGAGCAGAGCTGGGTTCTCTGTCATCCTCTTGGCTTTCTCAACTTGACAGGACAGATGCCCCAGACCCAGGAATTGTATCGTGTTTGAGTTAAGGAGGTTAGGAAGGGGAGGTGGCGGACAGGGAGCAGAGGCTTATGGTAACCACTGTCTGTCCCCTTTATTGCAAAGTCTTTCCCAGAATCCACTCAGCAGATGATGACTTAGAATGCAACAAAACCAACCTTGAACCTATACCTAGGTATTAAAAACTGCATAATTGTTGACTAGCTGGAAAGCAACTTAAAGTTTTGTCCCTCTGAGCTAATTTACACTTTGATGGCAAAAAAAAAAAAAAAAAGTGGGAAGGATACTGGAGAGGTAATTAACAGTGCTTGTCGCAGCAGTTCTACTCTGTCCTATAGGGTCACTGTGAGTTGGAAATCAACTGATGGCAGTGGGTTTGGGTCACAATAGGGGTGTTAAGGGAAAAGCCCAGGAGTAAGACTAGCCAAGCCAAGCCAAGTGCCGTCGAGTTGGATCCGACTACCTGCCATAAAAAGCCAATTCACTGAGACAGGAGCTTTGGGGTCAGATCAAAGATTTTATTTCCAAGCCAGCACTGCAAAGGGCCAGGGAGATATTCTCATCCTCAAAAGCTTGCTCAAATTGGTCACGCAAAGTATGAGTATTTAAAGGGAAGGAACACATGCAGAGCTAGGGGACAATGTGAGCAGTTAGGGACATGAAGGGGACCACTGAGTGGACGTCGACTGGGTAGAGAGGGTCAACTGGGTGGAGGTTGACTGGGTGGAGGTCGACTGGGTGGAGGTCGGCTTCACCACCTCTCAGGCCATCAGCAGCCATCAAGGAAAACCAAGTGGTGCTAGCCGTATCTAGCCAGTGACCTAGAAGAATCTTGCTCAGGCACAAGGTACTCCTCCCTCCTCCCTGGCCTCCTGTTTGATTCTTTTATCATCAGTTTTATCAAGACAAAAGAAGTCCTTCATTACCTATAGTTCACTGAATCTATACTGGGGCCTACACAGGACCCCACCCTAGCCCCGGAGCCTAGGGCTTGTGGAATGTGCAGGTCAGGTCTTTCCCTGTGTGTTAGGGAGGATCTGAAGCAGTGTCTCTCAGGTCCTCTTAGTTTTGAGCACCCCTCACATGGAGGTTTTTTCAGCCTCCAGTGGTTAAGAGCAATGGCTGCTAATCAAAAGGTTGGCAGTTCAAATCCACCAGGCACTGCTTGGAAACCCTATGGGGCAGAGTGGCAGTTCTACTCTGCCCTATAGGGTCATTGTGAGCTTAACAGCAGTGCATTAGGATTTGGCCACAACAGTAAGAAAGATACAAGGCCCCTGCCCTCATAGGTCATACATTCTAAACAAACTTCAATTTAATAAATGAGTAATTAAAATACACAGAAATTTTGGTAGGCCCTTTGAGAGGAAAGCACACAGGACTGAGGTATAATGTTCCTTGTCTACACAGCCGGGAGCTAGTGGACAGCAGAGGCAGGATCTGAACCCAGGTTAACGCATCTACTGCAGTGCCTGAAGTCTGAGGCTGCGCTTACAGAAACACCACAAGCAGCCGTCTTTAACAAAGGAAAGTTTCTTCTTACACAGTCCGGTAGGCTGTAAGTCCTTACTCAAGAGTGTCTGCTCCGGGGAAGGCTTTCCCCTTGCCGGCTCAGGAGGAAAGTCCGGTATTGCATCAGTCTTTGTCCAGGGACTATCTTGGCGCAGGAACCTCAGGTGTGAAGGACACGCTCTTCTTCCGGCGCTGCTTTCTTGATGATGTGATGTTTCCAGTTCTCCGCCTGCTTTTCTTTCCTTTCATCTCCTATAGGAGGCAAGGATTAAATTGATGGCACTTGGCTGGTTTAAGCCACACTCTAGGGAAACTGCCTTTACAGTGGAGCAGGGAGGTGATCTTCTGAGCGATTTACAGTCCCACTCTAATCCTTCAACAGACAGCACAGTAAAAGCACCAAATGGAAGACCATTGTAGAATACAGGGAATCACGCCCACACGGCTACACCTGCTTTTAGGGGGACGTGATTCAATCCATGACACCCTCTTACTCTTGTTATGACCAACCAATCAGCTGAGTATGGCCAAACTCCAGGACATAAACGGATATTTCTGGCACAGTGAGGTCTCTCTTTTTAAACCTTGTATGATTTATAAAGGATCCTGGGATATAAACCAGGGAAGTTCCAATTTGCCATTCCACCAAATGTCAGTCATCTCTCCCTGCCTGCTGTTATCTAAGTTACTATCCCACCTCATCTGTTTCCATTGGTACTGGAGGCTGAAAAACCCCAGGTGGAGGGGTGCTTAAGATCGAGACATTGTTTCAAGTCACCCCTAACACAAGGGAAAGACAGGACCTCCACATTCCACCAGCCCCAGGCAGCAGAGCTCGAAGCTCCCAGGCGCCCTGAGAGAAGAAGAAAAAGCTTTTAACAAGATAACACTTACATTCCAGTAGGCCTGGGTGCAGGGCTTGTAAGCCTGTAAATGAGTGATTGTAAACAGCTGAAAATGAAATGCATGACATCAGACCCTGGAAAATGATGGGTCTGGCCTGCTGAATGTGACCTCCGCACCCACACCCAGGGCTACTTACTTTCCTCCTTGAAGGGTGAATTCACCTGAGGAAGTACCCTTTGTTACACTGTTTAGATGAGAAGGTACAAGTTTACTTTGTGAGGAACTTCCCAAACCCTATTGGAGTCAGTGCCTGCTTTCTGCCTGAAGCCCAAATGAGGGCTGGGGAGTCAAGATACCAGCTTTCCCCGCCAAGATCCTGAGATAAGCTCAGTTTCTAGGGAGAAGGTTCAAATCCAGATGCCTCTCTCTAGTGCCAGCCCAAGATGCTCCCTCCTCCCCTCCATAGAAATCCCTGATAAGCCCAGTTTCTAAGGAGGGTAGCTTCCCCAGCCCCACACCCCCGTGTAACTTAATACTGTTTATCTAGTGCCTCTTTAAGTATGCTGGACCAATAGAAATGCAATATTAAAATCTGTATACCTGTCACTGCCAATTAAGAGAATATATGGAAATTCCTTTGCTTTCTTGGTAAAACATATAAATCGTTGTGTCTGATAATGGAACGGGATACTTGGCTATTTTTCAAACTTGAGTCCATCCGTTGTACGGCTAGCTAACAAACAGCCTCTTCCTCTAGAAGCAACATGGTGTTCGAGGTGTTTTGTGCTCCCTTCTGCTCCGTGGGCCGAACTTATTTTTGTCCTGTTACAGTGGGACCCTCATAGGCTCCATTATAGGTTCAGTGCACTATAGGCCATAAATGACTCCTTTTGTCTTGATAAAACCAGTGATAAAAGAAATCAAGCAGGAGGCTGGGGAGGATGGAGAAATAACTTGTGTTTGAGCGTTCTTCTTCCAGGTTACTGGCCAGATGATGTCCTAACACCACTTTGTTTTCCTTGATGGCCAGTTGTTGAATGAGACATCAGTGACTCCATTTTTTGAGGAAGGGCGCAGTAAAAATTCAAGGTATTAAGGTAGAAAGCCCCAGGAAACAATTTAATAGCAGAAAATACCATAGAGTAATCTCACCTTTGTCTTACAAAACATCTGTCAGTCACCAGACAAACCCTGGAGACAGCCTTAAAAATGACCTCTAGACCTTGACCACAGTCTACTAAAACATTTACTAAAGACCACATTTTACAACTAACAGGAATTCCAGGTGGTCTCAACCAATCAATGCAAAGGTCAGCTTCCCTTCCCCGCTTTGCGGTTTCAGGGTTTAAATGCTACACGCTAGGAAAACTGGGCGTCACCTCCTTACTCTGCGAAGTTTGGCGTGCATCCCTGGTACACCGGTCTTTGGCGTGCATCCCTGGTACACAGGTCTTTTTCCTATTGGGCATATTTTTAATAAAATTTCACCTTTAAAGAAATTCTGGGTCGCGTCTTGAAATCCGAACCCCAACACAGTGATGGCCTGAGAGATTCCGAAGCAGACCTCCACCCAGATGACTCCCCAACCCAGTTGACCCCCAACCCAGTCAGCCTTCACCCAGTTGACCCCCCACCTAGTCAGCATCTACCCAGTCAGCTTCCACTCAGTTGAACCTCACATGCCCCCAACTGCCCACATTGTTCCTACCTGTGCGCTGGTCTTTCCCTTTAAGTACTCACACCTCCTTGTTCCTTTGCAATGCCAGTTTGCAGATAAAACCTTTGATCTTACCCCAAAGCTCCTGTCTCAGTGAATTGGCTTTCTGTGGCAGGTAGCTGAATTCCAGGGCTTTTCTGGAAACACCATCAACCAACACACATGCCCAAGTTCCCCTTGTTTCTTCTATCCCTTTCTTGCCAAACCACTTCTCCCTTTCCTAACATTAGCTTTCTTCTTCAATTTCTTTCATCTAAACTTACCGCCAGAGTTGTTTTCCATATGCACTCTAGCTCCGTTTTGCTCATATGCATTTCTTTTTCATTATGTTCTGTATATTTTAATTGTATAATTAATATAGAGACTGAAAATTTTTCCTTCACCCCCCTCCTTGCTGTTCCTGCACCCGCCTAACCCCCCTTCATTTCACAGCTGCTCTTGCTAGACAAGGACACTCTCCTTTGATAAGCCCGGCACCTGCTCAGCAGGACACTTCCCGTCCCTGCCGCACGTGCACCGAACCCGCACCATCCGGCCCTCTTCCCATCCCTTTGATAAATCTCACATCTGTCTAGTAAAGATGATCCCCATTTCAAAGCCTCCCACCCACCTGGCAGGATGCCCCCTCCTCAGAACCCCGCCCACTCACCCCATTTGTCTCAACTACGACTGCACTATAACTAGTGGCTCCAAACTTGACTCGGGGCCATTTGGTTGGAACCTGCAGAGGTCCCATTTGGCCCGTCGACGAATTAAACTGCCCCTTGCCTCCTCCTGGGTGTCGTTTGCTTCTTCATTTTTCTATAACATAATTGAGAATAGAAAATCATAAAAACTGGAGGAAAATCATCAGTTTCTTCTCACATACCCTCTGCATCATCTCCCTCCGAGAGCAACCCCTATTGCTGTCAAATTGGTTTGAATTCTTTTGTGTGTGTGTGTGTGTGCACGCGCGCGTGCATGCATGCATGAGTGCGTGTGTGTGTCTGTGGAAAGAAAGTGAGAGTGACAATTTTTCATCTTGTTTTACAATATGGTGACTTCACTAAGAGCTCTTCCTCTTTCATTTTGACCCTTTCAAAGACTTCAGTTGCGAGAGACCCTGAAGGTTGGACTGCTCTAACCATTAACAACTTCCTGTATGCCCAATATGACTTTCATTTCTGCTTGACCTCTTGTATCTGGTGCCAGATGGCAATTGTGGTTTTTTTAAATTATTTTATTTGTTGTTGTGGAGAACATACACAGTAGAACATCTACCATCTCAATAACTTCTTTTTTTATTTTATTTTTTAATTAATTTATTTATTTAGTATGACTGAGTGAAAATGTATCTCATATAAATTTACATGTCCACCTATATGTAGCTTCCACTGCTCTCCCTGTCCGGTGACAGCACACTATTCCTCTCTGCTCCATACATGTCTCATCCTCCCAACAGCCTCCTTTCCCCTCCTCTCCACCCACTCTCCTTCCTCCAGCCAGAGGTCAGCAGGATGATATCCTATAGATGTATAGAACCATCAAGTGCATCCAATATATGGTCACTCTGCATCACCAAGTCCAATCCTTTTGTGTCTGAAGAGTGGACCTTTGTTATGATTTATGGACAAGGTCAGCATTAGGCCCAGGGGCCATGCTCCCAGGGGAACCCTGAAACCGCTGGACCATCAATTGAGGTCTTTTAGTGGAGATCTCAGGATGCACCCCTTTTTATTCTTGTGTTGCCAGTGAGACTCAACTTAGCTCCATCGCGGCTATCATTGGTGGCGGCTGGGCACCATCCGGTTCTTCTGGTCCCAAGTCTATGTAGGCACCCACTCATGTGGGTCTCTATCTTCTGGGTTGTCTTTACCCCATGTCATTTGGGTCCTTGGTGAGCATCCGTTCATGCTGAGTTGGAACCATTTGCTGTGCCCTCGGATGGCAGCTTGGTAGCTTTTAAGACTCCAGATGCCACTCACCAATGTGGGGTGCAGAGAGCCCTCTTAGCAAAATGCTGGTTGTGCCAACTGGCCTCAATTTTGCCTAAGAGCGTGGTTCCCTGCCCCCAGCCCCAGCTACTCTATCCTTGCAATATTAGGTTAAGATGGAAGGAGTACTCAAGTTATGCTGAAGTCCACTTAATATTGTTCTTGTTTCTAATGTGTGCTATCACTGATTTCACCCAACCAGATACCTAGCAACTATCTAATCTAAACCCTTCCCCCTCTCCCTCCCTCCCTCCGCTCCCTTGCAGCTGTCAAAGAGTCTTTTCTTCAACAACTTCTACATATACAATTTAGCAACACTGGTCACACTCTTCAAATGAGGCAACCATTCTCACCCACCTTTTCTGAGTTGCTTCTCCTCCTTTAACAAATTCACTGCCCCCATAAGGTTTCCATCTAATATTCTGAGTTGCTACTGTCAGTCTGATCCCATATAGTTTTCTAATTTAAAAAATGATATTTTATTTGGGCATAATTTACACATAATATACATATATGAAGAGTTCATTTCATTAACTTTTGTAAATCACACCCACCCATGGAATCAAAACTCTAAGCAAATGATAGAGAGTTCTTCAAAGAACACAATGCTCAAGGCAGACGTTCTTTACTAGCTAACCTAAACTATGGTTTGATTTTAAGAAAACTTCAGAGAATACTGTTGCTTTAAGATTTAAAGATTATCTCAAGGCAATAGTTTCATGGGTTCACCCAGCCTCCCTGGCTCCAGACAATCTGGTTTCCACAAGCGGATGGTACTTCTTCTTTTATTTATTTATTTATTTAATATGACTCAGTAAAAATGTACGTTCCTGTATAAATTTACATGCCTACCTATATGCAGCTTCTACTGCTCTCCCTGTCTGGTGACAGCACACTATTCCTCTCTGCTCCATACATGTCTCAACCTCTTAACAGTCTCCTTTCCCCTCTTCTCCACCCACTACCCTTCCTCCAGCCAGAGGTTAGCAGAATGATATCCTATAGACGTATAGAACCATCAAGTGCATCCAATATATGGTCACTCTGCATCGCCAAGTCCAATCCATTTGTGTCTGAAGAGTGGACCTTTGTTATGATTTATGGACAAGGTCAGCATCAGGGCCAGAGGCCATGCTCCCAGGGGAACCCCAAAACCGCTGGACCATTAATAGAGGTCTTTTAGTGGAGATCTCAGGATGCACCCCTTTTTATTCTTGTGTTGCCAGTGAGACTCAACTTAGTGAGCTCCATTACAGCTATCACTGGTGGTGGCCAGGCACCATCCGGTTCTTCTGGTCCCAAGTTGATGTAGGCACCCACTCATGTACAGGGTCTCTCTATCTTCTGGGTTGTCTTTACCCCATGTCATTTGGGTCCTTGGTGAGCATCCGTTCTTGCTGAGTTGGGACCATTTGCTATGTCCTCGGATGGCAGCCTGGTGGCTTTTAAGATCCCAGATGCCACTCACCAATGTGGGGTGCAGAGAGCCCTCTTAGCAAAACGCTAGTTGTGCCAATTGGCCTCGATTTCACCTAAGAGCATGGTCCCCTGCCCCCTGCCCCAGCTACTCTATCCTTGCAATATTGGGTTAAGATGGAAGGTGTATTCAAGTTATGCTGAAGTCCACTTAATGTTGTTCTTGTTTCTAATGTGTGCTATCACCGATTTCACCCAATCAGATTTCTAGCAATTATCTAATCTAAACCTTCCCCCCCTTACCCTCCATCGCTCCCCTCCCTTGCGGCTGTCAAAGAGTCTTCTCTACAGAAGTCTCTTTTTGAGATTTTATTGTAGAGGTCTCATACAATATTTGTCCTTTTGTCGCTGACTACTTTCACTCAACATAATGTCTTCCAGTTGAAACCAGATTAGGAGATGTTTACTGGAGTCATTGTTATTCTTTATCATTGCGTAGTGCTCCATTGAGTATAGGTACCATAGTTTACCTATCCATTCTTTTGTTGTTGGGCATCTGGGCTGATTCCATCTTTTTGCTATCGTGGACTGTGCTGCGATAAACATTCTGGTGCATGTGTCCGTTGGTATGAAAGGCCTTGATTCTGTAGAATATATTCCAAGTAGTGGAATTACTGGGTCAAATGGTATATCAATATCCATTTTTTTAAGGAAACGCCAGATTGCTTTCCAAAGAGGCTGGACCATTTTGCAACCCCACCAACAGTGTAGGAGGGTTCCACTTTCTCCACAGCCTCTCGATGGTACTTCTTAAATATGCCTGGACAGTTGTTCCAACTCGGTGAACTCAAAGCATCCCTACACCCATTCCTGTAGGTCACTACTGCATTGCTTTGTAATGACCAGATCAGGTAGCTTTCTTCTCCCAACAGGCACTATGGCTCCTGATACTACAAACTCTGTCTTAAAGGTCCAAAGGAACGAGTTGGCTTCTGTAAACATTTGCTGAACAGGCAAGTGAAAGAATCTGGCTTTATCTGAAAAAAAAATTTCATGGGTTCCAAAATCTCTTGACAATTGACATGACTTCTTTGTACTACTTTTTTCCTGGAAGCTCTAAGTTCATGATTGGTGTTGCGAGAACATGAGTAGTATGCCATGTGGAGCTGCTTCTTCCTTAAAGAGTATCTGAAGCCTGGCATCCACACAGCCCATCCCAGCTCTGAACTCAGGGCAAGGGGAGTGCGGCATACACACAGAACTGTTTAGAGGCATCTTTCAGGGTGCAGGATGATGAGGGATCCACACTCCCCATAAGCGTTTCCTGTTGCAACACATCATAGGTGACTTCTGGGTACTCTTCTGCTGTGGGGACCCTTCAGCAGAGAGAAACAAAGTGAAAGAATCCTAGGGGAGGAAACTGAGGAAGGAGACGAGATAGATGAAAAAAGACTTACCTATACATACATCTGTTTATCCTCCTCAGGTTGGATGTCCTTAGCGGCAGCATCTGAAAGGAAAGTGAGAGGCTGGGCCTGCCTTGAAGGCCTTCAAAAGCATCCAGTGCTCCAGTTGTCCTTCAGAGATGGTGTGACTAAAATCCAGGAAAAGGACAATGACATCATACAGCAAGGTGGCAGCCCCCACCTTCTTTGCCCTCTCCCGGCGTGCTTCCTAGCTCCCCAGACACCCCATTTTCCTACCCCAGTTTCCCTTTCTCCCTCTTACATTGCTGTTCTTCCTGGACATCCAGGGATGGACTGGAGCTGTGGGAAAGGAAATAGGAACATTAAGGTAGTCCAAGAAATAAGACAGAAGCAGGGTTTATTATTGGAGGAGTCTAAATTTTCCTACCTCTCATACTTCATTTGGTTCTTGGTCTCACTGTCAAGAACTCCTATGGAAAATCAGTGATCAGAATCCTGGAAGGAACCCACCAGGCCCACCTCCTACTTATCCCAAGTTAGCCCTTCCACCTTCAGAACTTACTGTATCTGGCCTGATACCGACAGCAAAGGAAAAAGAGTAGGAGGAAGAGAAGAACAAAGGCAATGGCAGTCAAGACCTCAATCACAATGTGAGTGTATCCTTGTTCAAGACCATATGGATCTAGGAATTAGACAATAGTGAATATCTGTAACCATCCCTCACTTGTTGTTATGTTTGAGCCCATTGTTGCAGCCATTGTGTCAATCCATGTCATTGAGGGTCCTTATGTTTTTCACTGACCTTCTCCTTTACCAAGCAGATGCCCTTCTGCAGGATTTGGTCCCTCCTGATAACATGTCCAAAGTACATGAGACATAGTCTGGCCATCCTTGCTTCTAAGAAGCACTCTGGCAGTATTCTTTCAAGACAGATTTGTGTTTTCCTTTAGCAATCCACGGTATATTCAATATTCTTCAGCAATACCATAATTCACACGCATCAATTTTTCTTCAGTCTTCCTTATTTATAGTCCAGCTTTCACATGCATGTTAAACAACCGAGAACACCATGGCCTGGGTCAGGTGCACCTTAGTCTTAAAGGTGACAACTTTGCTTTTTATACTTTAAAGAGATATTTTGTAGCAGATTTGCCTAATGCAATATAGTCTCTGATTTTTTGACTGCTGCTTCCATGGGCATTGATCATGGATCCAAATAAAATGAAATCCTTGACAACCTCAAGTTTTTCTCCGTTTATTATGATGTTGCTTGTTAGTTCAGTTGTGAGAATTTCTGTTATTTTTATGTTGAGTTGTAAAGCATACTGAATGCTATGATCTTTGGTCTTCTTCAGTAGGTACTTCAATTCCTCTTTACTTTCAGCCAGCAACATTTGGTATATGCATATCACACCTTGTTAATGAGTCTTTATCCAATTCTCATGCCCCTTTTTTCCTCATATAGTCCAGCTCTTCAGATTATTTATTCAACAGACAAACTGAGTAAGTATGGTGAAGACATACAGCTCTTTGACTTTAAACCATGCAGTATCCCCTTGTTCTTTTCAAACAACTGCCTCTTGATCTATGTACAGATTCCTTAGAAACATAATTAAGTGTTCTGTAATTCCCATTCTTCACAGTGGTATCCATAATTTGTTATGATCCACATTGTCCAAAGCCTTTGCGTTGTCAATAAAACACAGGTAAGCATCTTTCCGGTATTCTCTTGCCTTCAGCCAGGGTCCATCTGACGTCAGCAATGGTGTCTCTGGTTCTACTTCCTCTTCTGACTCTGGTTTGAATTTCTGGCAGTTCTCTGTTAACGTACTTCTACAGCCATGTTTGAGTGATCTTCAGCAGAGTTTTACTTGCATGTGATATTAATGATACTATTTGATAATTCCTACATTTGTTGAGATCACAGTTCTTTTGAATAGGCTTAAACAGGGATCTCTTCTTGTTGATTCGCCAGGTAGCTGTCTTCCGTATTTCCTTGCACTACAAATACGCTGTTCCTCTGCTGTATCTGTCTGTTGCAATACCTCAGTTGATATTCTGTCAATTCCTGCAGCCTTGTTTTTCACCAGTGCCCTCAGTGTAGCTTGGACCTCTTCATTCAGGACCATTGGTTCCTGATCATATGCTGCCTCCTGAAATCAGTGAACGTCTACCAATTCTTTTTCATATAATGACTGTGTATCTCTTCCATTTTTTTTTTTTTTATAACTGTGATTGAGTGAAAGTAGTATACAATCCAAGTTAAATTTGCACGCCTGCCTATCTGCAGTTTCCTCTGGTCTCCTTGCCCAGTGACAGCACACTCTTCCTTTCCGTTCTATACATGTCATATCCTGCTAAGAATCTCCTATCCCCTCCCCTCCACCTTCTCCTCTGCCTTCTGGTAAGAGGCCAGTAGGACAGCATCTTGTAGATATGTAGAACCATAAAGTGGACACACCATGTGTTCACCCTATGTCCCCAAGTCCAATCCATTCCTGTCTGAAGAGTTGACCTCAGTAATGAACAATGATCTGGAGCAGCAGCAGGCCTAGGGGACATGTTCCCAGGGCAAGTCCTGGGGCACTGGACCATCAATTGCAGTCTTTTGGTGGAGTACTTGAAGTAGACACCTCTTTTTATTTGTGGTGCCACTGGAACCCGACATTGCATGCCCCATCATGGCTGACATTAGTGGTGGCTGGGTACCATCCGTTTCTTTCAATCACATGTTAGTACAGTCATCTGTACACATGGGTCCTTCTGTTCTCTGGGCTCTTTTTCTCTTTTGTCTTTGTTGACGTCTTCCATCTTCTTATGATGTTTCCAACAGTTTTTAATATTTTCCCCATAGAATGCTGCAATATTACAAGACTTGAATTTTTTCTTCAACTCTAGATTATTAGTTTTTACACTTCCTTCTTTTTCTAATATCTTCACTTTAACATTTAATTTCACCAAGCTGCCTGGGAACAACAGGAAGGAAAGTCACTACTTTGGGCACAAATCCTTTGACCCAAAGTCCTGAAAATGCAGAAAACATAGCAAGAGACGGCCACCTTACAACCTAGGGATCACCAATCACCTGAGCTTAGGGCTTTGACCTGGGTATGGTGAAAGGAAAGGTGGCAGTGTGGGTGAGTCCTCTGTAGTCCGATGGCCCCAGGACCCCAAGGAAGAAGTGTTCCAAGAGAAGGGCCCTGGTTATGAACCTCCGTATTCACATTGTCCTCCCCTTCCAGGGGGATCTCCAGACCTCCTCCATGCAGCACGGGTAACTGGACACTCTTCATAGGATTGGCCTCACCTAGTGGATAGAACAGCCTGGGACCCAGCACACCCTGTCACCACGTGATGATATCAGCTGCTAACCAAGGGAGACTGATCCTTCGCTATGACCTTGCTCTGCTTCCCTCCCACCCTCTGCCATCACAGGAGTTGGGCAATGAATTCCAGCTCAGCTGCCAGTGAACACATTTGTATTAGGGTAGAACTGTTTTCCGTAGTGTTTTCAATGGCTTATTTTTCAGGAGTAGATCACCAGCTCTTACTTCCAAGGGACCTCTGTGTAGACTTGATCTTCCCATCTTTCAGTTAACAACTGAGTGTATGAACCATTTGCACCACTCAGGGACAAATAGGAGATACAGTTTCTAACTTGAATCAATGTATGTTTGTTCATTTTTAATTAGAGTGAAAATACGCACAGCAAAAGATAGACCATTTCAGCTACTTCTAAATGTACAGTTCTGAGACATTTGATGACATTTTTCAGGTTGTGCAACCATTCTCACTATTGTTTTCCAAATTATTCTACCACTGTCACCTTAAACTCATTGCCCCCTAAGCTTCTCATTTACCTTTTACGCCTCTGTTGTCAATTTGACCTCACATAATTCCTTAAAAGAGCACAATTCTCAAGACAGACATACTTTACCAATGAAGCTAAACTATTACTTGGCTCAAAGGTGACTTCAAGGTTAAATATGCAGGATCCAATCAGATGCTGTTTGAGTGTCTATAAGAACTCTGTTGACTGGACAGGGAAAACAAGGAAAGCGTTCAAAATTGCTGGGTGTCAGGAAGTTGATGCCTGCTCCTAGTGATCCCATGTGACAGAGTAGCACTGTGCATACAATAGGCTGTAATCTTTACAAAAGCAGACAGCCACTGAATAGGTTCTAACCAACCTTTTAGTTACCAGCTGTAGAAAAACTGTAAATTAGCATATTTCTATGCAAATAACTTGCACCCTCTACATTTGTTTGCCAATGGCTCCCTCCCCTGTAAGAGATTTTGGTATAGTAAGATGTAAGAAAAAAAAAACTGTAGAGAGGCACTTACAAAAATAGCTCATGGGGGAAGAGCAGCTGGCAAACAAACATTACTTGCAGCAGGTAAAATACGGTAGGTGAATCCAAGCCTGGCAACGTCACCAAAAAGGGGACCTGAAAATTTAATTCAAACTTGAGAATTAGGTAAACAGAAGTATAGACCTGGGAATTTAGACAGTATATTAGTTTCTTAGAGCTACAATATCAAAATAACACAAGCTGGGTGCTTTATAAGAACATAAATTTATTGACTCACAGTTCTGGAGGTTGGGAGTCCAAATCAGGGTATTTGCTGTGTTAATTCCTTTTGAGACTTTTAAGGAAGCAAAAATCTGTTTCATGCCTCTCAGAGCTTCTGATCATCTATCTGTAACTGAACGCTGCTATCCAGCCACCTACCCACCCACCCACCCACCCACCCATCCATCCATCCATCCATCCATCCTTAAACACATACTGCTCAGAGTCTTGCCCTATCTTATCAGCCAGTCAAAATAAGATGGACACCAACTGCAAGGGGGACAGAAAGTGGCAAGTTTGTCATCTGAGCAGACAAGAAGGAATGGGGGGGTCTACCAACCATAATGGCGCATGCTCACTGTGCCTGGGAGTCAGGGAGCTTTTTGTATCCAGTGGAATCCAGGAGCTGGGTTTGGTACCGGAGCCCTCCGCCCTTAGCACTCCCATGTCCATATTTGGAGGTCCAAATGTAGCATCATTTTCCATCAGATATGAATGTGATGGGAGCCCTCACTTCTTGGGTGGTCTCACTGTGGAACCCTGGGCTGGGACGTATCTTGCTTTCCAGAGATAGCTGGGTCCTGGGTCAAGTAAAGGACGTGTTCTCCTCAATCTGCGCAGGCTCCAAAGTCTAGCTAGACTGGACTGATAGAGTAGACAGAGCAACTGTACACTGTGATTTCCTCAAAGATGATTGTTCAAAAGGAGCTTGTGGTTAGCAAGACAAAGAAGGAGAGGAAAGAGTGCTGATTGGGGGTTTCATATCTGTCTATCTCCTCTTCTTTAATAAAGACACCAGTCCTATAGGATTAGGACCCACCCTACTCCAGTGTGACCTCATGTTAACCTAACTGATAACATCCTCAGAGACCCTATTGTCAAGCAAGTTCACATTCACAGCATAGTGATAGGACTTTAACATAGCTTTTTAATGAATATAGTTCAATTCATAACAGACAGCATGGTATGGATGACTAAAGAGAAGTTTTAAAATATCACAATAAAGATATGTCTTATCAGACTCCCAGATCTCTAAACTAATTTACTGCTTCAACAGTAACCTCTATCAGGTGAGATTAAAAACTTAATTTATCTTAAAAAAAAAAGTGGCATAGAGTTGATTCCAACTCATAGCAACCCTATAGGACACAGCAGAGCTACCCAAAAGAGTTTCCAAGGAGCAACCAGCAGATTTGAACTGCTGACTTTTTGGTTAGCAGACATAGCACCTAACCCACTGTGCCACCCGGGTTTCCTAATTTACCTTAGCATGATGAAACTTTTTTTTGCCTTCAGTGGATGTCTTTGGTTCTCAGAAAACAGAATAATACTGTATTTGTGTTGTTAGTGTTAGGGTCCGCGATTTTCAAGATGCGACACTGTTACTTTAAAGGTTAAATTTTATTAAAAAATATGCCCAACAGGAAAAATACTGGTGCACCAGGGACGCACCCCAAGCTACACAGAGCAGGGGGCGACGACGAGTTTCCTCAGCGCCCAGTATTTAAGTCGTGAGATTGCAAAGCAGGGAGGGTGAACTGACCTTTATATTGATTGGTTAACTCCTATTAGTTGTAAAATGTGGTCAAGGTCTAGGGGTCACTTGCAGGCTGTCACTTGCAAGGTTGCCCCCAGGCTTGTCTTGTGACAGTGTTTTGTGACAAAGGTGAGATTATTCTATGGTATTTTCTGCTATTAAGTTGTTTCCTGGGGCTTTCTTTAATACCTCCAATTTTTACCACGCCCTTCCTCATTTCAACAGTTAGATGCTGACATGTTTGTTCTGACGGTGATCCCAGGCACAACAGAATGAAACACCACGCGGCCTGGCTCCATGCCCACGATCGTTTCTATGCTTAAGTGCATCATTGCAACCACTGTGTCAATCCATCTTGTTATATAGGTTCATAAATAGTTTGTTTTTTAACATTAAGAAATCTCTGTGTGTGTAATATTCGATTTCCTAATTTTTAAGAAAATTTAGAGTATCGAAGACGAATATCTACTTTGGATTACAATAAAGAATACGTACTGAAGTTCATTTGTGAACTTACATTTTAGCATTTTAGATCTTTGGCAACTGCAATTTTTCTTCGTAAAAGTTTCCTTAAATATTTTTAAAACTTCGTTTATGGAGAGACACGATTTCCTGCTGTCTTAGTTACTTAAGTGCTGCTGTAACAGAAATATCACAACTGGGGATCTTTCAAGAACAGACAATTGTTTGGTTGTACTTTGAGAGGCTAGAAGTCTGAATTCAAGATGTGAGTGTAGCGGAAGCTTCTTCCTTGACATTCGGGCTTTGAGTGATTGTCAGAATTCCTTGGTATTCATTATTTTGGGCATCTATTTTACCTTGTGGAAACCCTGGTGACAGTGGTTAAGTGCTACAGCTGCTAACCAAAAAGCTGGCAGTTGGAACTCACTAGATCTCCTTGGAAACAATATGGGGCAGTTATACTCTGTCCTGTAGGGTCACTGTGAATCAGAATCGACTGGAGAACAGTGGGTTGGTTTATTTTACCTTGTCATTTTTGTGTCTATTCTGGTCTTTTTATAATTCAGGTTTAAGACCCCCCTACAGTGGTTGAACCTCACTAACATAACAAAAGAAAAACCTTGTATGCAAACTGGATCCTACTCATGGGTACCAAAAAAACCCCTTTGCTGTTTAGTTGATGCTGACTCAAAGTCACCCTATAGCACAGAGTAGAACTGCCCCATAGGATTTTCAAGCCGCAGCTGGTAGATTCAAACTCTGGACCTTTCGGTTGACCGCCAAGCTCTTAACCACTGTGCCACCAGGGCTCCATCCACAGGTACAAGGGTCGGGAATTCAATACATGTTTTTAGGGGACATAATTAAATCCATAACACCTCGATTCCATTAATATCACATCCAAACTTATATTTGCTTCTCTTCTGACTTGATGGCCTGCCCGCCCTGAACCCATCTTCAACCCAAATAGAGATTGTCTATCAAGTCTTCAAGTTATGGAGAAGACTCCCAGTGAGGGCCCAAGTCTTATAACTTGGACTTGGACTCAGTCCCAACCTCACTAAAACAGACAGGTTCACTTCAGGCAAACCACTTCCCTCTCTGCACTTCCACTTACTCATCAGTAAAGACAGATACCATAGCAGTGTGTTGAAAAGTTCATTGTACTACGTACTAACCCATGAAACAATTTCTTCATGCATAAAGATAAATTTGCTGAATGAAATGTTCTTTTAGGTTCCTGTAGCTCTAATGATCTATACTTCTGAGAATCAGAAGCCATAAAAAGCAGGAAGGGCAAGCAAGATAGCAGAACTCAAGAAATGCCTGATGGTCTAAGTGTTCAAAAAAAACCAACCATACTAGTATCAGAAACCCATTGGCATAGGGGTTAAGTGCTGTGGCTGCTTACCAGTAGGTCAGCAGTTCAAATCCAAAACTCTATGGGGCAGTTCTACTCTGTCTATAGGGTCACCATGAGTTGCAATTGGCTTGATGGCAGTAGGCTTTTTTTGGTTTAGCATCACTAGGAGAGCTAACCTCGCCAGTGGTCTGCAAATCACTGTTGGTCTGTTGCCGGGGGCCAGCCCCGACACTTTACAGGGTCACGCACGGAGGGAGGGAGAGGCGCGGCGGGAAATGAATCAAGGAGACAGAAAAGACTTTTCTGGTTTAAGGCAGCCCGACCCAGAGAGCAAGAGAGAAGGCTGTCTGTCTTTATTGTTTTTATAGTAAGAGTGACGTGAATTTTACCCTGCCCACTGACCACACAATCTATTGGCTAGTTTAAAACCAAAAACCTCGTGGTCTTGAGGTGATGTAATTTTTTACCCTGCCACATGAGCTATTAGTTAACTGAAACCTGGTGATCCTTTTAACTGTCAAAGCTTTTTAGATAATGGCCTAAGGATGCCTCGAGCTCAATCAGCCCTACTTATACCTCAAGGTTAAAAGGTTCACGAGGAAGGGTCTAAAGTTTATGATCTCTATTTGTTCCTACTTTGCTCTTTATCTCCTCCTGCGGGGATAGTAAACATCTACCGTCCCCCACCCTATGTCCTTCTCAAGCTGTTCTAAAGAGGATAATTCCTTTCACATGGGTGGGGATGTGCAGTTGGGGGAAGTCAGCAGGGGTTAGGCCGGCCTCGTTGCTCTCAAGCTGGCTGTGTTAGAAATCATTCCTCTGAGCTCTTTCTCCAGAGATTCCTGTACAGGTTTTCCCAATATTATTTCATAAACCAAGGGGGTAGTAAAGGGCCCCTCTCAGAAGGCATCTCCCCTGATCCTTGTGCCAGGAGAGGAGGGGGTATCTTTTTGAAGAAAATTTGATTAGGAAGCCAATTAATATCAAGGTCAGTAGGCTAAAAAACATGTCACAGGTGAGATGCTTCAGCCCGTCATTTGCAGGAGCTCGTGACTTTGTCTACAAGGCTGATGGCGGACCTCCGCAGTCTGTGATGAAGTGTTGCCATCAAGTCAATTTCGACTCATGGTGACCCTATAGATAGAGTAGACTTGCCCCATAGAGTTTCCAAGGAGCACCTGGTAGATCTGAACTGCCAGTCTTCTGGTTAGCAGACGTGGCACTTAACCACTACACCACCAGGGTTTCCAAAAGTTAGACAAAGAAATTATAATTTGGTAATTTTTTTACCATAAACATAAAACTTATTCATCTTAAAGAGCTGTCCTTAAGTCTGAAATGCCTCCTTCTTACACTATTTACTTTTTTGTAGGGGAGTATGACGTTCTTTTCTTTTATGAAACATCTTAGTGATAGTAAATGGTAATCGTGTTCAATACTCTCACATAAAAACATAAAAGCTTAACAAGCAAAAAAAATTATTGTGAGGAATAGCACAACCTTCAGCAGATGTTGTACTGAAGTATTAAACACTAGAAATAATACAAGGATGTTCACTCTCACTACTTCTCTTCAGTGCTGCCCTGTGTCTTGGTGCTTTCTCTGTGAAACTGTCGTCAGACTCAACAGGTCCTCATTATACCCCCTTAAGAATAAAGGAGGCAAGCCTAGTAAGTATAAACCGGAAAAAAAAAAAACCCAACAAATCCACTGCCACTGAGTCAATTCAAACTCATAGCAACCCTACAGGTCAGAGTAAAACTGCCCTATGTGGTTTCCAAGGAGTGTTTGGTGGATTTGAACTGCTGACCTTTTGATTAGCAGCTGTAGAGTTAACAGTTAAGCCAACAAGGTTTCCATGGTAAGTAATCAAATCAAAGCCACTGCCTTTGAAGCAATTTTGACTCATAACAACCCTATAGGACAGAGAAGAACTGCTCCCACAGAGTTTCCAAAGCACGCCTGGCAGATTCTAATTGCCTACCGTTTGGTTAGCAGACATAGCACTTAATCACCACGCCACCTCCATAATTAGTATACCAAAACCAAACTCAGTGCCATTGAGTTGATGCCAGCTCATAGTGACCCTGTAGGACAGAGTAGAACTACCCTACAGAGTTTCCAAGGAATGCTTGGAGGATGTGAACTGCTGACCTTTTGGTTCACAGCCATAGCACTTAACCACTATGCCACCAGGGTTTCCCATAGGAAGGACAGAGAAAGGAGATAACCAAGAGTCAGCTCTGAAAAAAGCATCTCAAAAACTGGGTGCAGTAACTAGGGTTTTTATGCACTCAGCAGGGGAAGTTATACATATCCTATTAAGGCAGGTCTTAGGGTCATACATAATTAAATTTGGGCTGGGCCGGTGCTGGGTTTATGTAATTTTTTTTATCTGACTAGTCTCAGTGGTTCCAAGAGGGAGGATTGGTCAATGCTGCCAGCCCAGGAAGGTCATACAGTGTCAAATGTTCCTCTTCTGTGCCCGCTTGGACCCTGAGAAATAACTGGTAGCAGAAGTTGTTGCAAACCCATAGGTAACAGGCGGTCACAAGTTGGTTGAGCCTCTGAAGAAGAACTTGCAGCAGAGTTTATTGTAACACCAGCCTCAGGCTGCTCTGAACAGCCAGTTGCAGGTTAGCAGTGGTTACCTAGTTTGCCACAGCTCAGTAATTAGTAACTATCTGGGTGAACAAGAGGTCTCAAAATGACTTTAGTAACACGAGGCTACCGTGCAGTCAATGACTGTGTTGTTTCATCTAGCAGAGAGAATGCACTAAATGCCTGTTACTTGGAACTGTTATTGCTAATGAAGGCAAGACAGGGGAAACCTATCTCCAGGTATCAGTTTACATAGAACCATGGACTCAAGCCTTGGCAAATTCAAGCAAAGAGGGTGCCCCTAAAGCCTGCAGGCAGGGCAGGCACAAATAGATTGCATTATCCCAAGGCAGCCATGGTAGGTGGAATTCATCTCAAGGGTCAGAGAAGCAACAGCGGAGGCGGGGCCGAGGGGTGGGTTGGGGAAGGGTTGTATCCTGGTGGCTGTGCACGCCCTTGTCATCTACCAGTCAAACCCTCACAGGAGCTGCTTAATGTCCTTTGCTGCACTCTAGCGTCCACAAATGGAAATGCAGAGTCAATGCCCACCTCCCACAAGAACTCAACACAGGCTCTGTTTATTGAGGTAAAATACACCTGCAGATGCTTAAGCAGTGCAAATAGTTTGCACTTGGCTGTTAACCAGAAAGTCGACAGTTCAAACCCACTCAGCAACACCGCAGGAGAAAGACCTGGCAATCTGTTTCTATAAAGATGACAGCTGTTGTGAGATGAGTTTATGTGGTCTTTTGCCTTGGTTCTTTGAAAAAAACAGCTTAAGAGATTCTTCTCCTAAGTCCTAGGAGGTAGTTATACCTTCTCCCTAGTTTTCTACCCCAGAGAGTTTGTTACATTTCCTGGGTAACCAATAAACAACTTGGTTTGATACTTTTTTCTGGTCCTGGGCTACAGCCAGCTAGTGTATTTGGGGGAGTGCACTTGGCAGGGACTGGTCAATAGTCTATGCAAATATGGTGGCTATAGACTATGCAAATGAAGTGTCTGTGGCTTACTGAGAGGAGATTGGTCAGTTCTTGGCCCTGGTGGGAGGGTCATGACCTGATACTGACAAGAAGTTGCAAATACAAGCAGCCAATCTCATAGAAGTTTGAGACCAGAAGCAGAAAAGAGAAACAAGGGAGAAAAGAGAAGTAGCAGAGAGAAAGGAGGCAAGGAACTTCTTAAAAGAGCTGTGTCATAGGTGAAGGGCTGTATCACTGAAGATAACAGCAGGTCTGGAAGGGGCCCAGCCGCAGAGCTGGTGGTGACAGGCCAGAGAGAGGTGCTGCGACAGAGTCGGTGGTGACAGGCGGCGAGGCCAAGGGGAGCCTGTCCTCAGGGGTGCAGGAGAAGGATGGCCTGAGAGGGCCGAGAGGAGCGCTGCGCAACCAAGAGGAGGTGAGCGAGCTGCGCTGCACTGAAGAAGGGAGACATCGCCTACATCCATCTGGATCCTGGTCCTGCGTTGCAGCGTGTTGATTCTGACCCTGAGCTGTTCTTTCTCGCTTCTTTAATAAACCACTTAACTGTAAGTATGGTCTGTGAATTCTGTTTGGCCACTGCAATAGCTTACCAAACCCAGGAGAAAAGCAGAGAGTGCCACGGGAAGGACAGGTAGTGTCAGAATTGGAATAAAAAGAAAAAAAAAGGTGGGAGGGTGAAGGTGTATCTGACATCCACATCCCAGAGATCAGTTTGGGGCTGAGCCTGGTCATTCTGTCTCATGTTAGGTGCTGCTGAGTTGGTTCTGACTTGTAAACACCCTGTGTACTACAGAATGAAATATTGCATGACTGTTGCCACGTCACATGGGTGGCAACTAGTGTCACAAAACAATACATGTATTAATTATTTAACGAGAGGCCAGTTTGCACTGTCAACCTTCATCTAAAACACAGTTAAGGAAAAAAAGCCGACTCCTTTGTAAGGCAAGGAGAAAACAATAAAATGTATGCCTTGGAATTGCTACAAAACCTATAGTGGGTAGTGTACAGGTTGAAATGTTTCCCACTCAAAAGAGACATGTTGAAATTCTAACCCTTATAACCTCAGAGTATGACCTTCTTTGGAAATAAGGTCATTTCAGGTATAACTAGTTAACACAAAGTAATAGGGTGTGTCCTAATAATTCAACATGACTGGTGCCCTTATAAGAAGAGGGAACAGACACACGCAGAGACACAGAGAAAAGAGGCCACATAAAGCTGGAGGCAGAGATTGGAGTTATGCTGCCACCAGCTGAGGAACACCAAGGATCTCCAGTGATCCCCAGAAGCAAGGTGAGAGGCGTGGGAACCGATATGGCCAACATCCTGATTCTGGACATCTAGTCGCCAGAACGGTGAGAAAATCTAATCCTGTTGTTTGAAGTCACCCAGTTAGTGGTACCTTGTTACAGCAACCCTGGGAAGCTATTATAGGTGGTTAGCAGTTGACTCTATTTCAGCTTAAACTACAAGACATAAAAAAGAACTCTCATCAATGTATTATAAACTTGTTCTGCTGGATTCATTTCAGTTTAGACCCAAGGCCTTATTTGTTCCCAAATCTCTTGCCTATCTGAGCTACGGAACTGTGAGATTATAAGTGTGTGTTGTGCTTTAAAACTAAGTAATGATAATTTTTAAAGCAACAATAGGAAAAAAATGTAATCAGCAAATTAGTCTTCTCTAATAACTTGGGGGGAAATAATGAGTTGGGGGAAGTAGAGTTTACTCCTGAAGGGTAAAAACAAACTCAATGAGCAAATAAAATATGTGATTCTTTACTGTACCCTGGTTTGAACAAGTTATATCCAAATGGGTTGCACCCAATTACTAACCTGGAAGTTTGCAGTTCAAACCCACTAAGTGGGGCTGCAGAAGAAAGGCCAGGCAATAAGCTTCCATAAAGTTTAGAGTCAAGAAATCTCTGCGGAGCAGCTCTACTCTGTAACACACAGGGCCTCCACGGGTCAAAATTGACTCGAGGGCAACAGGTTTGCTATATGTTTGGGAGAATAATTAAGGAAACTTGAGTATAGATTGGGTGGTATATGGTATTAAGGAATTACCAGTTTTACTATGTTTCATGGTTATGAAAGAAAAAAGTCCTTGTGTTTAAAAGATGCATCTTTAAGTATTTGGAGGAGAATTTGGAAGAAAAATCTCAGGGCAACTGTCAGTATTTCCAAAACACTTCCAAAGAAACGGAGGAAGCAAATTGGCAAATTGTTAACTGTTAAATTTATCTGATAGGCAAATGAATGTCTTGTTGTCTCAATTTTTCTTCATGTTTGAGAATTTTCATAATAAAATTTCAAAGATGAGTGATATATTTTATGCACTATATTCCTTTCTGCTATTTTTACAATAACCATACTGTAGGGAAACTTATCTCACGCCATGGAGGTAAGACAGAGTGGTCATATGTCCCCAAGCTTCCACAAAACCTTGACAAATTCCTTATCATTAAAATGTAGTCATTGAAAAGCAGTCAGAGAATTGGGCTGACTTGAAAATAACAAAGGGAGGATTTTCATCTACATCTGCTTTCGGGACAAAAGCCACTTGCCCTGTAACAGGTGCTTTCTGGAGAAATTTTTTAAAACAGTGGCAGTCAAAACGGACCCTCTGGGCTGAGCAAGCCCTTAAATTTCAGCGTCTCTATTGTCCTGTCAGTCACACGACTACAGTAGGAGAACACAGAGAAGGGATAAACAGGTTATATGGGTCCTGAGCACTCTAGACCCTTGTGAAGTCCAAACTGGCCACGCTTGGTGCGTTTACTCGGTTATCCAGATGTGCAGACAGGTCGGGCCATCATCAATATAAGGAAATGGACTTCCATGGTTTTTTCACATTTGACAGTGCTCAATGTTAAGAGCAGGAAGCTGGAGACACACCATGCTACACTCAAGGAAGTAAGTGCCTAGTCTGGAAACTAAGTGACAATCCTATAGGCTGGGAAAGTGAATCTTTAGCTGGACTGTCTCGCAGGGAAGTCTAATTTCTTCTTTAGAATGTTTCTTATTAGTTTCAGCCTTGGGGTTGCCTTCTGCAAGGTACTCCTGATTTGGGGTCAGGAATGTCAAATGCTGAGAGACCCAGGTAGCTGACAAGTTACAAAAAGTTTAGAAATTTGTCCAAGTACTAACTCAGCCCCTTCAGGAGCATATTCAGGTTCCAGGCAATGTCCCTGCATCTCTACCCCCCAACTAAGAACCCCAAGACAATGTTCACATAGTCCATGGCTCTAGATTTGTTTTCACGTCCAGTTACCTGAGTTCTGAGGGTGGTTGGCTAGTTTTCTGAGCTCAGCATGGCAAGATCAGGAAGGAGGTCTCTTGGCTGCCTTCTGTGCGTCCTTCCTGCTGAGCCAAGCTTCAATCAGCAGTGCCCCCAGGATCAACAGAAACACTCCAGCCAAGCCAAGTGGTATGATACTTTCTGCCACGTAATTCCAGGAGACAGGCCCTGAGGAAAGAGAGAAATCTAAGAGTTACTAACAAGGGAACCAGCCCTCTTTCATCATGGAGTCGTGAAACGTAAAATCTTCATACCTTTCCAGCCTTGTTTGTATGCCAGTCCAGCCCTTTCCCCTACACTGAAGGCCACTGGTCATCAAGAAGCAACATATATAGTTGTCCATAATGATCACAGCATATGGCCAATGAGTAGAGAGAAAGCCAGAAGCTGAAAAAATATCCTGATTCAGCCTGGACTCACTAAGGCATGATCCCAGGCAAGAAGCCTTGTCCACTCAGAGAAAGGGTTGTGTTTTCCTATTGTCCTAAGGTTAGGGGTTGAGAATTATAACAATGTATCACTGAGTTTGTCAAAATAACAGATACGTTATATACAACATCAGTATCACAAAAAAGGGAAAATCAGATAGAGCTGTATAGAAGTAGCATGTCTATATTTTACTGGAATTAAGCTAGTATAACTAAAGTTAGTTATTATAAGTTGTGTATAGTAAGCTCTAGAGCAACTACTAAAAAATAATAATTCAAAAATATAGTGGGAAATAAATTAAAATGCTGCATTAGAAAATATTCACTTAATATAAAAAGTAAAGCAGGAATGAAAAACAAAAAAGACACAAAATGCATAAAAAATTAAAACAGCAAATGTAACTAACTCCATCAATAATAATATTAAATCTGAAGAGATTTTAAAAATCTTTTTTAAAAAGGCACACAGGTGACACACTTCCGATTCACTGAAAGTGAAAGGATGAAAAAGACACATCTGTGAACAGCGACCACAAGAGGCCGGGAGTGGCTCTACAGGCAGGTATTGGGTTATTAAGCCCAGCTTGTGGACTTGCCCATTCGCGTTATGCAAATTTGCCCTCCCTTTAAAATGAGCAAACCAACCTCCATTCACAACAATCCTTTGTCACAATCACCTTCATTTGCCACACATGCAGCTTTTAAACTGTCAAAAAAAAAAAAACGAAAAAAAACCTCAAGCCTTTTTTTGAACAAACTAATGCTAAGTCCACCAGGAGCTCCTTGAATACTCTGGGGGTCAGTTCTACCCTGGCCCCCAGGGTCGTCATGAGTCAGATCTGACTCGACGGCACTTGGCTGGCTTGGCAAGGCTAAACAATAACTGTGTGCACCTGTTCCAATTTCCCTACAAATTCTTGAAAACAGGAGGAGGTCTCATCCAGAACCCAGGGACTACCTGTTCTAGGATCAGACAAAACAGACTTTAAAATAAGAAATGTTACTAGAGGTAAAGAGGGACATTTCTTAACGATAAAAAGATCAATTAATCAGGAAGATGTAATAATTATAAACATATATGCACCTAATAACAGAGCACCAAAATACATGGAACAAAAAAATGACCAAAGTGAAAGGAGAAAGAGACAATTCAATGATAACAGTTGGTGAAACTGTGGCCCTTAGTCCCCACCCCCCCTCTGACTCCAGGGGCTGCATTACACCCTCACTCCATGAGGCTCTTGTGAGCTCATGGTGCTGAGCAACTAGTCAGGAGTTCAGGGAGATCACGGGTCAGGGCAGGATTTTCTTACCTCTGCCCTCCAACACCAGTGGTTCACTGGGGCTCCACCGCAGGTAGGAGAATGTGGTTCAAGAATCATAGCATCTATAGGTACCATCGTTGACCAGGGACACCGAGCTCAAGGGAAAACTGGCCTGAAACATCCCAGCTTTGTACTCTGACCCCATACGCTGAGGGGAGCAGCATCACCTTCTTTGGATAGGAGGAAATCATGAAACCAATTCACTGAGAAACACTTCAGTGACTTGGCTTCACCATGGAGTTCCCATGAAAGGAGATTTGGGGTTCCTGATACACTCCTGAAGATAAGAAGGCATGCAAACAAAGGAGCAGTCTTTCATTACATTTTCTTAAATCTGAACAAAGAACCAACTTTTTTTTTTTTAAACAATGCTGTTGAGACAGAATTCACATACCCTAAAAATGACAATTTATGAATATATAGTTCAATGATTTTTAGTATGTTCACAGTTCTGCGTCCATCATTACAATCCATTATAGAACATTTTCACCACACCCCAAAAGTACTTTTACCCATTAGCCACGCTCATAACCTCCCCCTAAATCCTAGACAATGACAAAACTACTCTCTGTCTCTCTAGAGTTGCCTATAGGTATTTTATATAAATGGAATTATGCAATATGTGCCTTCGGAGTCTGGTTTATGTCACTTAACACTATATTTTCAAGATTCATCCGTGTTGCAGCATGTATAGGACTTCGCTCATTTTTATTAGCTACTTATTTTCACCTTTCATCATCCCAGAATCCTGATCCAAGCAAGTTCTTGAATTATCAACACCAAAGTTTCTCAAAGTATGGATAGTGGACCAATGCTGGTCTACAAGGATACAGGGAACTTCACTGGAATGTAAATCTGTGCATGGCTTTCTTCATCAGCAAAGTCTATCAACCCTCTGGTGGTGAGTAGAAAGAAGACCTTGCCTCTCAACCACGTGTATGTGTGGCATTTTTGTTACAAAATGAGAAAGGGCTTCAGTGTAAATTGGAATCCTGGTGAGAAGCCATTATCCCAAGCCAGCAACAGCTGTAATTGGGGTGCATGAGCTATGGGGTGCATGACACAGCAGAGGACAGAAATCTAATGTTTGGACTGTAGGCTTTCTCAACAATCACCACAAAAATAAAACGCTAAAAAATGAAGGAGGGGGGAAGACTACTGGAAAAAAATCATCTGAAGCAAACCATGTGCTTGTCCATGTAATTGGTTTTCATTCTGGCACAACATCCTTGTTTCCTCAAAGTTCCATGACAGCTCACAGACCACCTTCCCAGCTACTTTAAGAAGCACTGATTCATGCTCAGCTCTTCCACTTTGTCACCTCCAATTTCTTCCTTAGCTCCCATCCTTCCAGATTCCATACCAGTCAAGCCCTGTCACAAGTTACATCTTGCAATTCCCAAGTCACTGGGGTTGTCCAGGCTTGTCTCATACCTCTGTGCTTTCTTCCCTGCCTTTCCTTCTGCCTGGATCCCCACGTCTTACATACCTAACCAACTCCTGCTATAGTTCAAGGCTCAGCTCTTCTCAAAATCCCTTGTATGTGTCATATATCTATTCCTTCCTTATACACATCCTTAAAGGATCCTCAACATTAATTCCATCACTACTGTTTTTCTGGACTTGCCTCTACTTTCACCATTGTACCAAGATCTATTGGAGGGCTTCTCTGTGAGCCAAAGGTCCCCAAACAGTGTCCCTGCATGCTCAGAAAATAGAAACCAACAAAATGTTTAGATTCATGACCTCCCCATCGTTTCTCTCTTGTAGTCCCATTCACCTGCTGGAGAAGGGACCTGGGAGAGAGTGAGAGTAAGTTTCCACCCACCTGAGAGGTATATATGGAGGAGGTCTCTGCTCACCTCCGTCATAATCACCTAGGACAATCTAGGGATGACTATTGGCCATCAAGTCATGATGGCAATGGCGATGTGGAACTGCCTTAGGGCCTCCTCACCTGTGACTGGAAGCTCCAGAGTGTCATTAGGTAGTGACCACTCATGGGGAGAAGCATTATGATGACCATAGCATTGGTAGATGCCACCATGAACCCTCGTCATGGGGGAGATCAGGAATTTGCCAAAGCTTTGATTGGTATTATCTATAGAAGGTGTTCCTACATTTTTTCAAAAGAACAAATGTGTGATGTTCAATCTATGAGTAATAGAGAAGGATCACGTTGCCTCTTAAAGGCACCATGGGGCCAGGATGGGCAGAGAGTGAGTGTTTCTCCTTGAGAATACCTGGAAGGAAAGAGAACATGGTTAAACCAAAGCCATATTTCCCCTCAATATTTCCCCAGGCCAGGCTGCAAACAAGAAAGAAGCAAAAGAGGAAAACATTTCTGTCCCCTGCCCTTTTTCCTGAGAACTGTTCTCAACCTCATGCCTATTAACATTTGAACTGGATCGTCCTGTGTTGCAGGGTGCTGTCCCGTGTATTACAGGATTCTGCACAACATCTTTGGCTTTTTTCTACCCACCAGATGTCTAACGTCCCCTAGGAAAAGTATCACCACCTAGTTAAGAACCAATGGGCTACTATAACACTGACCAATTGAAGTACGATGCCAGCCACATATATAATTTAAAATTTTCTACTAGTCACACTAAAAAAATTCTGACTTAGGAATTTCAAAGTCGTGATCTTTCAGAAGCAGATTGCCCAGGCTTTATCAGAAATAGACAAAATTAATTCATTCATTTTAAATTTTATTTTAATAATACACCAGCCAGTCACCATCAAGTCAATTTTGAATCACAGTAGCCCCATGTGTGTCAGAGTAGAAGTGGACTCCATTGGATTTACAGTGGCTGACTTGAGGGGAAGTAGACCACCCGGCCTTTTTTCAGAGGTGCTTCTAGGTGGACTTGAACTTTTAACTTAGCAGCTGATCACATTAATCATTTGCATCATCTAGGGACACCTGACTTAGCCTAGGATATCCAAAATACTATGAATTTGTCATGTAATGAAGATTTTAAGAATTAGTGAGAGATTTTTCAGTGTTTTGCATACTAAATCTTTGCAATCTAGTATGTATTTTACCAATGCAGCACATCTCAGTTGGGATAATCCATGTCCCGTGTGCTCCATAGACACCTGTGGCTAGTGGCTACTCGACTGGACGGAGCAGGTCTAGAATCCAAGTGCAGCACTGGCATAATACAGAAGCTCGTTAGAAAAGTAGCATCTGAGGAATTTCCTAAGATCCCCAGATGATTTGTGTAGATGGTAAAGTCTGAGAAGCAATGATCTAGAACAAAGCATCTCAACCTCAGCATTGCTGACATTTGGGCCACATCATTCTGTTTCTGAGGATGTCCTGTGCATTGCAGGACAGTTAGCAGATCTGTGATCTCTACCCATTAGATACTAGTAGCACTCCCCAACTGGAGACAACAAAAATGTCTCCAGACATTGCTAAATGTCCCCAGGAAGGGGGAAATATCTCACTTGGTTGGAACCACTGCTCTAGTAAGAACCACAGGTGGGTTAGAAAATAATCATTTCTCTTCACCTGAAGCCAGAGCTGTGTGGTCAGATACCCAGACACCCTCTGAGAAGCCATATGGGCCCTAGCACAGGATAAGGAAAGATGGCAGACAGAGGACAGAAGGTCCATGAGAAGTCATGGCTGTTACTTTGTATCTGAGAAACAGAATCCAAGCCTGGATGGAGATGGGGGAATCCTGGTGACAAACTTCACCTATTACCACCAACACCAGTGGGTCACTGAGCTCTGGCCAATTGAACTTCTCATGTTGACAAGTATAAGACTCTGCATAGCTGCCTGTGACCAATGGGAAGGAGAAGTTGGCTTCTTTCTGGGATCCCTGTGTGTTTTCTTGATGCCATACTTGAGAGCTTCCTGCTTGTCTCAAACGGTAGTGAGTTACCCCAGGAGGTCCTCTGCAGAGAATAGTGACAGAAGTCCCCTGGAGAACCACAGAACCTGGCATTGCCCCGATGAAGGGCTTGGGATGTATTCCTGAAACAGACCAAGACCACAATCAGAGACATAGAAACTTCAATTCAAAGACAAGAAAACAGAATGGAACAAATGGAAAAGAGAATTTCCAATTTGGGAGACAGAACCACTGACTCCAGCATCCATGAGGAGAAATCAGAAAGAAGAAACAAGAAAAATGAAGAAGCATTAAGAAGCATGTGTGACTCTATTAAGAAAAAAATCTACCATTAACTGGAGCTCCTGAACAGGACGAGACACCTGAGAACACGGAGAGTATTGTTGCTGAGCTGCTGACAGAAAACTTCCCATTAATTATGAAAGAAGAGACTATAGATATCCAAGATACATATCGAACACCACTCAATATAGATCTCAATAGAAAGACTCCAAGACATATTATAATCAGGCTCAACAAAATGAAACATTAGCAGAAACTCTTAAAGGCAGCGAGACTCAAGGCAAAGCTAACATTCAGAGGGAAACCCTGTAGGGTTTGATCAGATTTCTCAGCAGAAACCATGCTGGCACAGAGACAGTGGCATGACACATTCAAAGCCTTGAAGGAGAAGAATTTCCAACCAGGAATTAGATATCCTGCAAAACTATCTTTCAAATATGAAAATGAAATGAAGACATTCCCAGATAAACAGAAACTCAGAGACTTTGTAAAAACCAAACCAAAGCTACAAGAAATACTGAAAGAATCTCTTGGATTAGAAGAACAAAACCACTAACTTCATATTTTAGAAGGACACATAATCCAGAATCCTACTCAGTTAGGGAAGGCTCCAAAAACAATCAAAGCTACAATAGTGAAAGAAACGATCTAGTGATCATATCATGTAAACTATGATATTATCATATTAAAAAGAGGGATGTGCTACAGTCGTTATAGTCCTTTCAGATGGAGAGGAAGTTGACAAGACTGTAGCAATCAAAATTGGATTTATATATAGTTTATTAAGCGGGATCATAGGGCAGCTGTAAATCACAATAAAGAAGCAACATACCATATTAAGAAATGTAATACAGGAGTCTCAGCAACCACAAAATCAACCCTGAAAAAGGTGAAAAATCAACGCACAAAGAAGAAGGTCACAGAACAGATTAATAAGAACAACAGAGAAAACATCAACACAAAAATAAACAAATCACAATGGCAGCACTAAACACATACCTATCAATAATTACACTGAATGTGATTAGACTGAATGCTCCAGTAAAGAGACATCAAGTGACATCTTGGATCAAAAGACATGACCCATCTATATATTGCCTACAAGAAACTCACCTTAGACTTAAAGATGGGAACAAACTGAAAATCAAAGGATGGAAAAATATATATCAAGCTAACAACAAAGAAGAGCAGGTGTGGCAATTCTAATCTCAGATAAAATTGATTGTTATGTAAAATCCACCATCGTGGACAAGGATGGACACTACTTATTGCTGAAAGGTTCAATACACAAGCAGGACTTAACAATATTAAATACTTATGCACCTAACATTAGAGCACCTAAATACGTCAAAGAAACACTGATCACACTCAAAAAGTAGACAGATCACTCCACAATAATAGTAAAAGACTTCAACACTCCACTCTCAATATTGGACAGATCGTCTGGAAAAAAAGCTCAGTAAAGACACACAAGACCTTATTGCCACAATTAACCAACTAGACCTCATTGACATATACAGAACTTTCTATCCATCAGTGGACAAATGCACCAATTCTTCTCTGATCTTCCTTATTCATTGTCCAGCTTTTGTATGAATATGTGGCAACTGAAAATATCATGGCTGGGTCAGGTGCACCTTAGTTCTCAAAGTGACGTCTTTGCTTTTCAACACTTTAAAGAGGTCTTTTGTAATAGATTTGTCAAATGCAATACATCATTTGATTCTTTTTTTGACTGCTGCTTCCATGGGTGTTGATAGTGGATCTAAGTAAAGTAATATCCTTGACAGCTTCAGTATTTTCTACATTTAATGTGGTATTGCTTACTTGCCCAGTTGTGAGGATTTTTGTTTTCTTCATATTCCAGTGTAATCAATACTTCAGGCTGTGGTCTTTGATTTTCATCAGTAAATGCTTCAAGTCCTCTTTCCTCTCAACAAGCAAGGTTTCGTTATCTGCATATGATAGATTGTTAATGAATCTTCTTCCAGTCCTGATGCTGTCTTCTTTATGTAGACCAGTTTCTCAGATTATTTGCTTAGCACACAGATGAAATAAATACAGTAAAAGGATATAGCCCTTACACACACCTTTCTTGATTCTGAACCATACAGTATCCCTTTGTTCTGTTTGAATGAATACCTCTTGATCTATGTACAGATTCTACATGAGCACAATTAAGTGTTCTACAATTCTCATTTTTTGCAGTGTTATCCATAATTTGTGATACCACACAGTCCAATGCCTCATCCATAAAATACAGGTAAATATCTTTCTTGTATTACCTGCCTTTAGCCAAGATCCAGCTGGGATCAGCTATGATAGCCCTCATTCCATTCCTCTTCTTAATCTGGCTTGAATTTCTTTCTTTCTTTCTTTTATTATGATTAAGTGAAATTATAGAATTCAAATAAATTTTGCCTTCCTGCCTATCTACATCTCCATCTGCTCTCCTCACTCAGTGACAGCATAATCTTCCTTTTCACTCTATATTTCTAGTATCCTCTTAATGAGCACCTGTCCCCTCCTCTTCACCCTCTTCTCTCCCATCTAGACAGAAACCAGTAGGACACCCTCCTATAAACATGTGAACCATAAAGTACACACACCATATGGTCACATTGTGTCCCCAAGTCCAGTCCATTCTTGTCTGAAGAGTTGATCTCCGTCGGTACTGGTTCCCAGTCAGGGCCAACAGCAGGTTTAGGAGCCATGTTCCCAGGGGGCCCTCCAGGCTGTCGGGCCATCAGTTCTGGTCTTTTAACAGAGTTCTTGCTCTGCACACTTCTTCTTCTCATGCTGCCTCAGGAACTCTACATTGTGTCCACTGTCACAGTTGCCTTTGGTGGTAACCGGGCACCATCTGGTTCTTCTGGTCTCATGCTGATACAATCTCCCATTCATATGGGTCCTTCTGTCTCCTGGGCTCTTTTTTCCTCAGGTCTTTGTTGTTCTCAGTCATCATCTGTTCTAGATAAGTTGGGACCATTAAGTGTACCTCAGATGGCAGCTTGCTAGCTTTTAAGACCCCAGACTCCAGTGACTACTGTGGGGTGCAGACGACTCTCTTATGAGACTAGTTATGCCAATTAGCTTCAAAGTCCCCTGAAAACATGGTCCCAAGACAGCTGTCCCTGCTATTCTGTCCTTTGAAATATTGAGTTAAGTTTAGAAAACCATTCAGTTTATTATGTAGTCCAGTTATGTTGATCTGCTCTCTACTGTGTGCTGTCACTGCTTTCACCTAACCAAATTCCTATCTATTATCTAATCAATGACCAACCCTCTCCCTCCCTCCCCGCCCTTGTAGTCATCAAAGAGTCTTTTCTTCTGTACATAAGTCGATTTTTCAGTACTTATAGCAGAGGTCCTGTACAATACTTGTCTTTTTGCCACTGATTGATTTCACTGTCGCTTGAATTTTTTGTAGTTCCTGTGGACGCACTATTGCAACCATTTTTTAATTATCTTCAGCAAAATTTCATTTTTGTTATATTAATGATACTGTTTGATAATTTCTGCATTCTGTTACATCACTTTTCTTTGAAAATGGACATAAATATGGATCTCTTCCGGTTGGTTAGCCAGGTAGCAGTCTTCCAAATCCCTTGGCATAGATGAGTCAGCACTTCTAGCACAGTATCCTTTTGTTGAAACAACAGCCTCAATTGATATTCTGTCAATTCCTAGAGCTTTGTTTTTGTTTTTATTTTATTGAAGATGCCTTTAGTGTAGCCTGGGCTTTTTCCTTCACTGGTTCTTGATTAAATGCTATTTTCTGAAATGGTTGGACATTGATCAGTACTTTTTGGTACAGTGACTCTGTATTCCTTCCATGTCCTTTTGATGCTCCTGACCCTTTGGTAAGCAGACACATCACTTAAACACGAAGCTACCACGGTTTCCCGTGTCACTTAATATTTTGCAGGTAGAGTCCTTCAATATTGCACATTTGGGTTTTCTTCAGTTCTTTCAACTTGAGAAATGCTGAGTGTGTTCTTCCTTTTTGGTTTTCTAACTCCAGGTCTTTGCACATGTCATAATACTACTTGAATTTGTCTTCTTGAGCCACCCTTTGAAATGTTCTGTTCAACTCTTTTATGTCACTATTTTTTCCACCCGCTTTAGCTACTCTGTGTTCAAGAGCATGTTTCAGAGTCTCTTCTGATATCCATTTTGATCTTTTCTTTATTTGGTGTCTTTTTAGTGATCTTTTGCTTTCTTCATGTATGATCTCTTTGATGTCATTCTGCAACCCTTCTGATCTCTGTCACTAGTGTTCAATGCATCAAATTTATTCTTTTTTATTTTCTTTTTCTGTCTCTCTTCTTTTTTTATGTCGAATATCAACTGTTCATAGGAGGATGGTATATCTCTGGGGTCTCAACTCTGTTCCATTGATCAATGTGTCTCTTTGTGTACCAGTACCAGGCTGTTTTGACAACTGTGACAGTGTAATAGGTTCTAAAATCAGGTAGTGAGAGGCCTCCTAGTGTGTTCTTCTTCAGCAGTGCTTTACTTACCCAGGGTTTCTTCCCTTTCCAAACAAAGTTGGTGATTTTTTTCTCCATCTCATTAAAAAATGTCACAGGAATTTGTATTGAGATTGCATTGTATAAGTAGATTGCTTTGGGTAAAATAGACATTTTTACAATGTTAAATCTTCCTATCCATAAGCAGTGTATGTTTTTCCATTTTTATCAGTGTCTCTTAGTTTCTTATAGTAGGTCTTGTAGTTCTCTTTGTAAAGGTCTCTTATTTCTCTGGTTAGATTTATTCACAGATATTTTATCTTCTTGGGGGCTATAGTAAATGGTATTGATTTGGTGATTTCTTCTTTAATAATCTTGTCATTGGTGTAAAGGAATCCTACTGATTTACTTATGTTTATCTTATATCCTGACACTTTGCTGAACTCTTCTATCAGTTTGAGTAGTTTACTTATGGATTCTTTAGGATTCTCTGCATATACAATCATACCATCTGCAAATAGGGAGATTTTTACTTCCTCTTTACTGATACAGATGCCCTTTATTTCTTGGTCTTGTCTAATTGGTCTGGCTAGAACTTCTAGTACAATGTTGAATAGAAGTGAGAGTGGGCATCCTTGTCTAGTTCCCATTCTCAGGGGGAATTGTTTCAGTCTGTCTCCATTCAGGATGATGTAGGCAGTTGGCTTTGTATAAATGGCTCTTATTGCACTGAGGAATTTGCCATCTGTTCCTATTTTGCTCACAGTTTTTAGCATGAATGGGTGTTAAACTTTATCAAATGCCTTTTGTGCATCTATAGACAAAATAAGGTGATTCTTGTCTTTTGTGGTGTTTATGTGGTTGATTACATTGTTTTTCTGATGTTGAACCAGTGTTGCATCCCTGTTATGAACCCAACTTGATTGTGATGAATTATTTTTTTGATATGTTGTTGTATTCTATTGACAAGTATTTTGGTGACAATTTTTGCATCTAGGTTCATGAGTGATACTGGTCTGTAGTTTTCATTTTTTGGTGGGTCTTTGCCTGGCTTTGGTATCTGGGTTATGCTGGCCTCATAGAATAAATTTGGGAGTATTCCATCCCTTTCTATGCTGTGAAATAGTCTCAGTAATATTGGAAATAACTCTACTCTAAAAGCTTGGGTGAAGCCATCTGGGCCAGAGCTTTTTTGGTTGGTAATTTTTGGGATGACTTTTTCAATTTCTTCCTTTGTGGTGGGTTTATTAAGTTGTTCTGCTTCATCTTGTGATAATTTTGGTAGGTGATATGAATCTAGGAATTTGTCCATTTCCTCTAGGTTTTCAAATTTGTTAGAGTACAGTCTTTCGTAGTATTTTGTTACAATATTTTTGATTTCTGCTGGATCTGTTATGACATCTCCCATCTCATTTCTTATTTGGATTATTTATTTCCTTTTCTGTTTTTCTTTGGTAAGTTTAGCCAGTGGTTTCTCAATTTTGTTGATCTTTTCAAAAAACCAGCTTTTGGTCCTTTCAATTCTTTCAATTGTTCTTCTGTTCTCTAATTCGTTTAGTTCTGCTGTAATCTTTATGATCTGTTTTCTTCTGGGGCTTGAGGGGTTCCTCTGTTGCTGTCTCTCTACTTGTACCAGCTGTAGGGTTAGTTCTTTGGTTTGGGTTTTTTCTTCCTTCTGGATGTGTGTATTTATAGAAATAAACTGACCCCTGAGCACTGCTTTGGCTGTATCTCATAGATTCTGCTAAGAAGTGTTTCCATTCTCATTTGAATCCATAAATTTCTTCATTTCATCCTTGATTTCTTCTATAACCCATGGCTTTTTGAGCAAGATGTTGTTCAGTTTCCATAAGTTCCATTTCCTATGTTTTTCTCTGCTATTGATTTAGACATTTATGGCTTTATGGTCTGAGAAGATCCTTTGCAATAATTCAGTGGTATGGATTTTGTTGAGATTTGCTTTATGTCCTAACACATAGTGTATTCTGGAAAATGTTCCATGTGCACTGGAAAAGAAGTGTAGTTGCCTGCTGATGGATAGACAATTCTGTACATGTCAACAAGGTCTAGTTGATTAACTGTGGCAATGAAATCTTCTGTGCCTTTATTGAGATTTTTTTCTAGAAGATCTGTCCAATATTGAGAGTGGAGTGTTAAAGTCCCTCACTCGTATTATGGAGTGATCTATCTCAATTTTTAGTGTAGTCAGTGTTTCTTTGATGTATTTAGATGCTGTAGTATTGGGTGCATAAATATTTAATATTGTTAAGTCCTGCATATGTACTGAACCTTTCAGCAGTAAATAGTGTCCATCCTTGTCCACAATAGTGAATTTTACATTAAAATTAATTTGATCTGAGATTAGTATTATCACACCTGCTCTTCTTTGTGTATTGTTAGCTTGGTATATATTCTTCCATCCCTTAATTTTCAGTTTGTTCATATCTTTATTTCTAAGGTGAGTTTCTTGTAAGCAGCATACAGACGGGTCGCATCTTTTGATCCAAGATGTCACTCATTGTCTACTGGACTGTTCAGTCCAATTTTCAACGTAATTATTGATAGATACGTGTTTAATTGTGCCTTGTGATCCCCTTTAATAATCTATGTTTAAACCCAATCTTAACTACTACAAATCTTATTAATTTTCTCTCAATCTGGAAGGACTATAACCTCTGTAGTATATCCCTCTTTTTAATATGACGATATCATAGTTTTCACGATACGATCATTGGATCACTTCTTTTAATAGTATAGCTTTGATTGAATTTGGAATCTTCCCTAACTCAGTAGGTTTCTGGATGATGTGTCCTGTATTTCCTCCTAAAATACAGAATAATAGGTTTTGTTCTTCTAAGCCAAGAGCTTCTTTCAGTATTTCTTGTAGCTTTGGTTTGGTTTTTACAAAGTCTCTGAGTTTCTGTTTAGCTACAAATGTCTTAATTTCATTTTCATATTTGAAAGACAATTTTGCAGGCTGTATAATTCTTGGTTGGATGCTTTTCTCCTTCAAGGCTTTGAATGTGTCATCCCATTGCCTCTGTGCCAGCATCGTTTCTGCTGAAAAGTCAGACAAAAGCCTACAAGGTTTCCCTCTGAATGTTAGCTTTGCTTTGAGTCTTGCTGCCTTTAAGAGTTTCTGCTTATGTTTCATTTTGTTAAGCTTGATTATAATATGTCTTGGAGTCTTTCTCTTGGGATTTATATTGAGTGCCATTCAGTATGCGTCTTGGATATCTATATTCTCTTCTTACATAATTTCAGGGAAGTTTTCTGTCAGCAGCTCAGCACAACAATGCTCGCTGTGTTTTCAGGTGTTCCTCCCTGTTCAGGAACTTCAATTAATCATAGATTGTTTCTCTTAATAGAGTCCCACATACTTCTTTTTTTTTTCTTTTTTATTTAACAAAACTGAGTGAAAATGTACATTCCCATATAACTTTACATGCCCACCTATATGCAGCTTCCACTGCTCTCCCTGTACGGTGACAGCACACTATTCCTCTCTGCTCCATACATGTCTCATCCTCCCAACAGCCTCCTTTCCACTCCTCTTCACCCACTCTCCTTCCTCCAGCCAGAGGTCAGCACGATGATATCCTATAGATGTATAGAACTATAAAGTGCATCCAATATATGGTCACTCTGCATTGCCAAGTGCAATCCATTCCTGTCCAAAAAATGGACCTTTGTTATAATTTATTGGTAGGGGCAGCATCAGGGCCAGGGGCCATGCTCTCAGGGGAACCCCAAAACCGCTGGACCACCAATTGAGGTCTTTTAGTGGAGATCTCAGGATGCACCCCTTTTTATTTTTGTGTTGCCAGTGAGACTCAGCCTAGTGAGCTCGATCATGGCTATCACTGGTGGTGGCCGGGCACCATCCGGTTCTTCCAGTCCCAAGTCGATGAAGGTACCCACTCTTGCGGGTCTCTCTGTCTTCTAGGTTGTCTTTACCACCTGTCATTTTGGTCCTCGGTGAGCATCTGTTCCTGCTGAGTTGGGACCATTTGCTATGTCCTCGGATGGCAGTTTGGCAGCTTTTAAGACCCTAGACGCCGCTCATCAATGTGGGGTGCAGAGAGCTCTCTTCGCAAAATGCTAGTTGTGCCAGTTGGCCTCGATTTCGCCTAAGAGCATGGTCTCCTGCCCCCTGGCCCAGCTACTCTATCCTTGCAATATTGGGTTAAGATGGAAGGAGTACTCAAGTTATGCTGAAGTCCACTTAATGTTGTTCTTGTTTCTAATGTGTGCTATCGCCGATTTCACCCAATCAGATTTCTAGCAACTATCTAAACTAAACCCTCCCCCCTCACCCTCCCTCCCTCCCCTTCCTTGCAGCTGTCAAAGAGTCTTTTCTTCTATACACAAGTCTGTTTTGGAGATCTTATCGTAGAGGTCTCATACAGTATTTGTCCCTTTGTCGCTGACTACTTTCACTCAACATAATGTCTTCCAGTTGAAACCAGATTAGGAGATTGTCAGGGGCCATGAGGAAGCCTCAGGCCCCTAACAAACAGGAAGTCTGGATAGTCCCTGAGAACGCGGGTGCACATTCTCAAACCACCGCCCGCGTCACTGCCTAACGTCAACTGTACAGGCATACTGTCTGCCCAATCATAGAACGCCAACTGTCTCATACCAGCTATCTTCCTGTCCGAAGCCCTTCCCCTCCCCAACTTCTATATATATTACTCTGCTACAATAAAACCTCGAGGCTTGATCAGAATTTTGTCTTGCCTCCATTTCTTCGCATCCCTTGCTCCACTTTCATTTTCACAGGCTCCCCCTCGTCCCTCCGTTGATTCGCCCCGCGGGTCAGGGGGAGATGTTTCCTGGAATCATCGTTATTCTTTATCATTGCGTAGTGCTCCATTGAGTATATGTACCATAGTTTACCTATCCATTCTTCTGTTGTTGGGCATCTGGGTTGATTCCATCTTTTTGCTCTCGTGGACTGTGCTGTGATAAACATTCTGGTGCATGTGTCCGTTGGTGTGAAAGGCCTTGATTCTGCAGGATATATTCCAAGTAGTGGAATTACTGGGTCAAATGGTATATTGATGTCCATTTTTTCAAGGAAGTGCCAGATTGCTTTCCAAAGAGGCTGACCATTTTGCAACCCCACCAACAGTGTAGGAGGGTTCCACTTTCTCCACAGCCTCTCCAGCATTTGTTGTTTTCTATTTTCTTAATAGAGTCCCACATACTTCTTAATGCTTCTTCACTTTTCTTGTTTCTTTTCTCTGATTTCTCCTCACAGATGCTGGAGTCAGTAGCTCTGTCTTCCAAGTCGGAAAGTCTATTTTCCATTTGTTCCATTCTGTTTTCTTGTCTTTGAACTGAATTTTCTTTTTGATTTTGTTACTGATCTGTTTGATTTCAGAGTACTGGTGTTCCATCAGATTGAACAGCTTGCTTAATTTTTCATTTTGCTCTGCTGCATTTTGTATAATGTGTAGGAGGGCTCTATATATAATCGTTCTGTACTCGCCCTCCAGTAGTTTCAGAAAGGCTTCTTTGTCTGGGAACTTCTTTTGGTTCTTTCTTTTGGGGGCCTTCTAGAGTCAAATCTATTCTTGAGATGGTCTCTAAATTCAAGTGGAATATACTCAAGGTTGTATTTTAGTTCTCAGTCACTTGTTCTTATAACTCAGCAGTGATCCACTTTAGGACATATCCTACACTTACGTGACCTCATAAGCATAACAAAGAAAACTCTGTTTCCAAACAGGATCACATTCACAGGTATGCGTATAGATTAGGATTCCAACACATTTTGGAAAGAGACACAATTCAATCCATAACAGCGTGTTGCTAGTAAGAGCATAAAATTGAGGCACTTAGTTTGTGGAAAAGCTGTAACTTACGACTAGGGCCCTGACTTCCTTCTGTAACTTGACACAAAATTAAGACTCCATGTGTCTTTTGATCATTGTCAGGAGTCTATTCCTACTTTTCTGTCTTTGAAAAACACGTTTATAGATATGATAATCTGTTCCAAGGAAGCTGTTAACACAACTTTTGGTTTATTACAAGATAATCAGCCAATCAGAACTAAGCTTATGGTTTCTTATATTAACCAGTCAGAAACAAAATAGAAATTCATTGTGGTTTCTTTTCTTAAGCTACTTGTAAAATAACTTGCATGACTTTTACCATAACTGTGAGACTTAGAACCAATCAAACTGTGGTTATTACAACAGTCATTCATTTCCCCATAACTGTCTTCTTCATGATTTAGTTCCTTTTCTCACGGGATAATTTCTGGACACATTTTCTCATTCCTTAGAGTACTGATCTCAGTCTGTGAGTTCGGTGCTTCCCTAGTTTAGAAACTGTGGGGTATATACATTAACAAAACTGCTAAAATCATTTACTTTACAGGTTGCTTACCTGGTAGTTAAGCCACTTTGACGCTAGCATCTAGTGGGTAGTGGCCAGGGATGATGCTCAATATCCTACAATACACAGGAAAGCCCCCACAGGATGATTCACTTCAAATGTCCTTAGGGCTGAAATTGAGAAACCTGGGATGTTTGAAAGCCATCACATAACAAAAGCATCATGGCAGGAGGCTGGTCCCCATTGTTGAAAGATGGGGTTTATTTTAGGAATTTTACCAGGTCCTCTCTAAAGAGCCTGGTTGCATGGTGTACAGTGGTTAAGCACTCAGCTGCTAACCACAAGGTCGGTGACTCAAACCCACCAGCTGATCTGCAGGAGAAAGATGCAGCAGTCTGCTTCTGTAAAGGTTAACCTTGGAAACCCTCTGGGGCTGTTCTACTTTGTCCTATAGAGTCCTTTCGTGTAGAATCAACTTGACAGCAATGTGTTTGGTTTTCATAAGCTTCCTATTACTGTTACAACAAATGACCACTAGTTTAGTGGCTTAAAAAAGCATACAAATTTAGTTTCTTGTAGTTCTGTAGGTTAGAAATCTAATGTATCATAGAACTCTGCTCCTTCTGAAAGCTCTAAGGGAGAATCTTAGCCCTCATCACTTGGCTGCTACCTGAAAGGCTGGTGGTTCACACCCACTAGCTACTCTACAGGAAAAAGATGTGGCAATTGGCATCTGTAAAGGTTACAGCCTAGGAAGCTTGATGGGATAATTCTACTGTCTTGTAGGGTCACTATGAGTTGGAATGGACTCAGTGGCAATTGGCTTGGGACCAACTCCTCTGGCAATTGCTATCACCCAAGGTCAGGGCAGCTTTAGAGGAAGGAGGGACAAGGGGAGCTTAAGGGAAGGACTTACCTGTTGTGGGCTGCTTGGAACGTACTGCCGCACCTACTGTCTTACTGATGTAGATTTAGGCTTTTCTCAAGCATGGTAGAACCTCCAGGAAGGCCTAATCTGTGTCTCTCCTTCTTCTTCTTCTTATATCCCACTTTACTGAGACTTCTGCACAAATATTTAGGTTTTTCTCAAGTATGATAGATCCTCTTAAAAAGCCTGACCTTTACCTGTTTCTCCTACCTCGCATCTTGATGATACTTCCGCATATGGATCAGCCAATCGTGAGATGCCCCCATACCGTTGTAACCATTTTTGGCAAAATAGACTGCCCTGCCAACCTCCTCCTGGTTGTAACCCTATAAACAACGTTTCCTATTGAGGAACAGCAGCCATTGCTCTCCATCAGAGACCTTGGTCCCACCTGGCCTCATCTTTATTTTGTGTGATGTGAGCTTTTTCTCATCCCTTTTCCTGTTTCCCTTGGATATGGGTTGCCAGAAGTGACACTTACCACTTTGTGCCAGGTCCTCTGGCCGAAAAACAGTCCTAGAAAAGGGAAATGGAAAGTCATCAAGTCCTACCTCCTTGCCCTGGTCTCCCATTGTGTGACTCAGCACCAGAGCCCAGAGGGTCAGGGCTCAAAGTCAGATAAGGGATGATTGATCACACCAGAGCCCTGCACCACAAAGGTGTCTCACCCATCCTCTCCCATTTTCTCATCTCTTTCAACACTCATGAAGGCAGAGCAGGACAACCAGGATGGAAAGCATGGTGCTGCCCATCTGGCCCAGCACAAATAGGACAGAATCCAGCAGGACAGACAGAAGTAGAAGTGGCAGAGGGACACAGGGCTGCTTATCACCCCTGACCATATGACTTCCTCAGAGGAAGGGAAGCAGCCCATCCTCCCTCCCCTACTCCAAGACTAGCTTGTAACCACCTCTATGACTGCTCCAATTAGAGCTGACATTTGCGTAGTTCCCACCACTTCCATATTGTGATTGCAGAGCCAGCCAAAGACAAGTGAAGCTTGGGAGCTATGCAAAATCCAGTCAAGTAGGATTTGTGTGTCTGTGAAGAGTGATCTGGTAAAAAGAATGAATGAGAGAACTTGGAGCAGCCCTCAAACTATTGCCCTGAGATCATCTTCACATCTTAAACCAAAAATAGTCCCTGATGTCTTCTTAAAACCAAACAATAGTTTAGCTTAACTAGTAAATCATGTCTGCCTAGAGCCCTGTGCTCTTTCAAGATGTATCCATATGGGATCAAACTGACAAGAGCAACTTGAAAAACTAGATAGTAACCTTAAAGGACTGGCAGCGTATATTCACGAAGGAGGAACAACTCAAAGGAGGAGGGCGAGCACGGTGGCACAACTCACAGAATGTAATAATCAGTGCAACTGAATTGCACATGTGGAAACTTTTGAATTGGTGTATGTTTTGCTAAGTGTTGTAGATTGAATTGTACTCCTCCAAAAATGTGTGTAGAAAGGTGTGTGCCAGTTTGGCTGGGCCATGATTCCTGGTGTTGTGTTATGTTCCTTTACGCTGTAAACCCTGCTGTACGATGTTAAAAAGGGAGGATGGGCAACAGCTGTGTTGGTGGGACAGGACTCAAGGTGTGGGGTTATACTGTGCCTTGAGGCAATCTTTTGGGATATAAAGGAAAGGGAGGCAACCAGAGATTGGGGGGCCTCTTACCACCAAGAAGCAATGCCAGGAGCAGAGTGTATCCTTCCGAAAAGACCAGAGTCCCTGTGCCTCAAAGCTCCAAATCCAGAGGAAAATTAATGACAAGGACCTTCCTCCAGAGGCAGCAGAAAAAGCTTTCTTCTGGAGTTAACACCCTAAATTTGGACTTCTAACCTAGACGACTATGACAAAAGAAAATTTTCCTTTTTAAAGCCATCCATTTGTGGTATTTCTGTTAAAGCAACACTACATGACTGAGACACTGTATACAAGGTCCAACAATTACGTCCACAAACTTAATTGTTTTAACTGCTACATACCTCATTGCTGAATATCACTATGATCACCTTCGAAGCACTCTTGGGAAACTATGCACCAATGCCAGCACCTAGTCTACCCTTCAAAGCAATCTGGAAACTCTTTCTAGATAACAGCCATTGCACACAGTGGCACGGTGGCAAGTTCATGAACTTAATTGTATAGTTGTCTGTGAGGGAGTGTTTTTAGCCAGTAAACAAATAACCACATTGGAACACCCTCCCTACTCACCTGATTTGGTCCCCAATGACTTTTTTACCCAAAGATAAAGAAAAGATTGAAAGGAAGACATTTTGATGACATTCAGGATATCAAGAGTAATACACTGACATCTCTAATGGCTTTTCCAGAAAAAGAGCTCCCAAATTGCTTTGAAGGGTAGACTAGGTGCTGGCACTGGTGTGTGGCTTCCCAAAGGGAGTACTTCAAAGGTGACTGTAGTATAGTAACATTCAGCAATGAGGTATGTAGCACTTTTTCTAGGATGAGTTCGCAAACTTCATTGTCAGACCTTGTATTCTCAAAACAGCAAAAGAAGTAAAATTCAAAATAAATAAAAAAGAGTTAATCCCTGTCAGTGGTGGGACTACAGAAGCAGGATGGAGCTTTCGGGTGTAGAATGTGTCTGGCTGCTTCTCAGATGTCCTTGAAAGGACATCTGTACCACAGGTGCCAACACACAAGCAAGGCATTATCATGGGTGACTGTCCTGGTCACTATGAATCTCAGCGATGGTATGGCAGCTCCAGGTTCGAAACTGTGCCTTCTCAAAAGATAAGCTTTTAAAGAAGGAAATGTAGCTTTCAATTAGCAATTCCACTTCTAGAATCTTGTCCCTCAGATATATTTCACATGTGTGAATTGCGTTTGTACAACACTACTCATTGTTTGTAATGAAAAACATGGAAATAATCCGAATGTTTACCAGTGGCAGACTGGTTAAATAAATTATGCAAAAAAGCTAAAATAAATAAATAAAGAGAGAGATAGGATTTGGGGTAGAATGTCCCTAAAACAGTAAATTCTCAGCCAAAGGTGGGTTTGCCCCTCCTGGGAATATTTGGAATGTCTGGAGACATTTTGGTTGTTGGTGCAACAGTTAAGTGTTTGGCTGCTAAATGAAAAGCTGGTGGTTCAAACCCACCTAGTGGCTCGGAAGAAGACATTACATCTTAGTTACCTAATCACCTTCGAGTAGATTCCAACTCACAGAAACTCTATGGATCAGAGTAGACCTGCCCCATAGTTTCCAAGGAGCACTTTAAGGACTCTCACTGCTGACCTTCTGGTTAGCAGATGTATCACTTAACCTCTATGCCACCAGGACGAGTTCTTAGTTGCCTACTGCTGCTATAACAGAACTACCACAAGTGGTGGATTTAACAAGCAGAAATTCATTCTTTCACAGTCTAGGAGACCAGAAGTCCGAATTTGGGGTGCCAGCCTGAGGAGAAGGCATTTGCTTTCTATTGGCTCCGGAGGAATGTTCTTGTCAATCAGAATAGCCTCTTCTCAGCTGTGTCTACAAGCAGGCCCTTCTCTGGCCCCTTGGTCCCTTGGCCCCTCAGCCTGGCCTCTGCCCTGCTCAGACGGTGTTAAAAAGCTCTTAGCTCCACCAGTAAGTACTCAGAGGCACTCCGTGCCACCCGGACAGCTTGACCCAAAGGCATTCAGCTATCTGACTCCACAGGTCGGCTCCCTAGCTGTCCTGCACTGGTCCCCTGGTTCTGTTGCCACTGTCTCTCTGCTGCTGCTCCTTACCGTCCACGATGTCTCTGCTGTTACAGCTCTCTCTGTGTGTCTCCTAGAAACTCTGGTGGTGTAGAGGCTAAGTGCTACATCTGCTAACCAAAAGGTTGGCAGTTCAAATCTGTCAGGTGCTCCCCGGAAACTCTATGGAGCAATTCTTCCTGTCCTGTAGTGTCACTATGAGTTGGAATCAACTCAACGGCACTGGGTTTGGTTTTCTGCTTGGTGTGTCTCCTAGTTCCAGGAGGTTCTTAGCAAAGGGACCCTCCTCCAAAGGCCACGCTCTGTCCTGACTCTTCTTCGTGGTGATATTGAGATCCCCAGCTCTGTGTGTTAGTCATCTGGTGCTGCTGTAACAGAAATACCTGAAGTGGATGGCTTTGACAAGCAGAAGTCAGAATTCAGGGCAATGGCTTCAGGGGAAGGTTTTTTTCTATAAAACCTTCAGCTAGTTTCCATTTCGGGAAGCAGATTTTGGAGGAGTGACCGCCTCTGTCTCCTTGCATACCGGTACGTAATAAACATCTTGCTTCTTATCTCACCCCTGGCTCAAAGACTAGCTGTTTGAGGCAGGCAGCTCTGACATGCAAAATTGCAGTAACATATACTATCTTTTGCTGGCATTTAACACATTCGTGTTGTTGTATAATCATCACTACTAACAAGTTCCAAGAAGGTGTCATCATGCTGAAAAGAAACTTCATACTCATTACACAATCACTTCCGATTCTTCTCTCTCCTCTCCCAGCAATCACCAGTCAGCTTTCTGTCTCTATAGACTTAACTTTAAAATTTTTGATTCAAGGTGTTTTCCATATCCCCAAATGCCTGTGTGATGATCGTAAGGTCAGTTTGAAGGGTTATGTCACATTTTCCTGTGCTACACTCTTGGGTTTTTTTTTTGGAGGGGGATCATGGGTTTCTTGTCTAGTTTGGTTTCTTTGTTTTTTCTTACAGGGAGCATTTTCACCAAGTGAATGTTTGCATTCTCATTTCCTGTGTTACTGTTGTAGCTCTGTTTCATAGATACAGGCTGCTTGCACCTCTAAGGTTCTGTAAGAGAGGGACAGTGCTTTCAGGTGATTTGCACATTTCTTGCTCATATTTCTTCCTACATATTTTATTGGTCTTGGTTCCTGTTGAAAAGAGCTGTAATGTGGTAATGGTTAATTAAGGGCTAAGCTGCTGGCAGCTGGAACCCAGCAGCCCCTCTGCAGGAGAAAAGCGAGGCAGTCTTATTCCATAAAGACTCCAAAACCAAAACCAAACCCACTGCTGCTGAGTAGCAATCCTACAGAATAGGATAGAATTGCCCCCATAGGGTTTCCAGGGCTGTAAATCTCTATGGAAACTGACTGCCACATATTTTTCACAAAGTAGGTGAGTTAAGTAACAACAGAGTGCTTATCCACTCTGTTGGGATCCTCTCTATAAAGAGTTAAAAAAAAACAAAAACACATTGTCTACTCAGTTCCACTCACAGTGATCCCATAGGACAGAGAACTGTCCCACAGAGTATCCAAGGAGAAGTGATGGATTTGAGCAGCCGACCTTTTGTTAGCAGCTGAGCTGTTACCATCAAACACCAGCACCTGGTAATGCCCGGCGGTCCCCCACCCAAGTACTAATCAGGCCCAATCCTGCTTAACTTCAAGGTCAGTGGAGAGCCTGCGCTAAGGGGTTGTAAAGATTTTTAGTTCAGGAGCGCCCTCTTCTGTCAACATGGTGAAGTATTTTTGTTTCTGTTTCCAACTGGCCGACTCAGAGAGATGGGAAGGAGAGATGGGAAGGAGAACTGGAACGAGAGCTTCTCACTCAAGAAACCAGGTTAACGCTAACTGGCAAGCTGATCAATTTTTTTCTTTTTTGACAGCATTTTGATATTTTTATAAGTGGTGAAGCTGTGCCGGTTCGTAACCAAAAAAGGAGAACAAACCCGTTGCTGTTGACTCCATTCTGATTTACGGTGACTCCATGTGTGTGCTTCAGACTAGAACTGCTCCATAGGGTTTTTTTTTTTTTTTTTTTTTTTTTGGCTGTAATCGTTCTCTCTCCCTGCTAATTCTGATGAAAATATACACAGCAGAACATTTGCCCGTTCATCAATTTCTACACGCACTATTCAGTAACATTGGTTACATCTTCACCTCAGCTTTTATCTTACAGAGGTAGATCACCAGCCCTTTCTTCCGTGGCTCTGCTAGGTGAACTCCTGTCGCCAACCTTCCAGTAAGTAGCTGAAAGGAAACCAGGGGGTACCTCTGCACCAGCACATAGCTGACTATTAGCCTAGCTAATACCATTTGAAAGAGCCCTGGTGGCGCAATGGGGAAGCACTCGGCTGCTAACCAAGAAGTCGATGGTTTAAAGCCTCCAGATACTTCGAGTGAGAAAAGGCCTGGTGATCTGCTCGCATAAAGATTACAGCACAGGAAACCCTGAAGGGCAGTTCTACCTTATTCTGTAGGGTCACTGAGAGCTGGAATCGAATCAACAGCGCACAGCAGTAACAACCATTGCCGTTTGAGGATTTCCAGTCACTGGCAGCCCCAGGACCCAGCAGCAGCATGGGGTGTTTGGCATTGACTTCAGTCTTTGCTGATGAGTCCACCACCTAAATCATCTTTCCCGGTTTGGTCGTTCCTCAACCTGCTTATCGCTTTGCCACAATCTCTTCTCTGGGTGTCTGTGGCTTTTAGAAGTTATCATTTTTCATCTCTCTTTAGGTCATGGCTCAGTCATGAGCCACCTCAAAGGCCCAGAGAAGTAGGTGGGGATGACAGTGATTTGTGAATCAGTATCTGATCCTTAGTGCTTCTCAGTCCTAGAAAGGAAGCAGATATTGGTGGTGAAGTTTTGTGGACAGAATTAACCCTGGGCTACACTGCACACATCTACAAAGAAGGCCCTCCAGGCAATAATCAACTTGGTGTGTCCAGGTAAAGCTTTTCTTCAAACTCTAAAGTCATCTCAGCTACTAGATGGGCTGAGATTGGCTCCTTTGGGATTATTTTGAAAGTAAATCACTGGGCCATCTTAGGCTGGAAGCTCTTCTGAAACCTCTTTAGCATCATACCAAAAAAACCAAATCCACTGCCACTGAGTCAGGTCTGACTGATAGAGACTGCAGAGGTCAGAGCAGAACTTCCCCATACAGTTTCCAAGGAACGCCTGGCAGATTTGAACTGCTCACCTTTCAGTTAGCAGATGTAGCACTTAACCTACTATGCCACCAGGGTTTCCCTTTAGCATCATAGCAACATGAAACCCTACAATGACAAAGGAGACGTGGCTGACCATGAAGTACACCAGTTGGGAATTGAACCCAAAAGTCCCACATGGCAAGTGAGAATTCTACCACTGAACTACCACTGCCCTCCTTAACCAACCAACCATTTGCCAAAGTGTCAACCCAAAGTCACAGCACTCCGTGTGTGTCACAGTGGAATGGAGTTCTGTGCAGTTTTCAGTGGCTGATTTTTCAGAAGTAGATTTCCAGGCCTCTTTTCCAAGGCACTTCTGGCAGGCTCAAACTACACGTTTTGGTTAACAGCCTAGCTATTAACCATTTGTGCCACCCAAAAAACCCAAACCATTTGCCATTGAGTCTTTCCTGAATTCACAGCAAACCAATCTGTTAGATTATTACTACCCCATAGGAATGCGTGGTTAATTGCTTCCATGAATAACTGTCTCCTTTGCCATGAAACCAGAAAAACTGGATGGTATCCAGCTACTGTTACTGAATATATTAATCAAAGATTTTATAGAAGAATTCTGATCAAAAGGGAGGAAAATGTAGCACAGAATTTCAAATTTTCATAGAATCTAGATTTTCAAGAGCCCTAGAGGCTGGATGAACTCCTAACATTGTTGCCCTGAGACATTCTTTAGACCTTAAAGCTAAAAATATTGCTGGAAGTCTTAAAACCAAACATAGTTTAGCTTAAAGAATGTAAAGAATGTCTGCCTTCAGCACTTGTGTTTTTTTAACTACTGTCTATGTGGGATCAAACTGACAACAGCAACATGAAAGATTAGATTGGAAACTCACCAGGGAACACATGTGTGTTAATGGTGGAGAAACAAACTCGAAAAAGGAGGGTGAGAATAGCTATACAACTCAAAGAATACAGCCAATGTCACTGAATAGTACATGTAGAAAGCACTAAATTGGTGTGTGTTCTGCTGTGTATATTCTCAACAACAGCAAAAATAAATTATATTGGGGAGAACAAAAAAATAAGAACTGCTCCACTGGGTTTTCTTGGCCAGTTTTCTGCCGTCCACTTCTTCATTCCCTCCCACTGAGCTGCTATCTAAGAATCATTTCCCATGCACAGCTTGGATAGCTCATTGCTGACCACAGGTTCCTACTTCAGGTTTTCCAGTAAGAAATAAAATGCTGGCTTTCTATCAAAAACCACTTCCCTTGTCTGCTTCTCAAACACAAACCCTGTGAAGGCAAAATAAATCATCTCTGGCGATCCAGCTAATCTCATTCCAGGCAACTTTCTACAACTTCCCAGATTGTTCTGATGAATCAGGCACTGTGGTAGGCTCCTTCACACCTGATCTTCTTCTTTATCTTGACGGATACGACTAACCAGCTCCCATAACACCAAGAAGAGGTGATGTTAAAGACACTGTATAGCAGGTGGGACGGGAAGGGCAATCAGGGAGGGTCTGGAGCCTGATCCCGGGACAAGCACTGCTTCTTTGGTGTTGTTATGAGGCTGAACAAGGAGTCCTGGTGGCTCAGTGGTTGAATACTCAGTTGCTAGCCAAAGCTTTGGCAGTTTGAACCTACTGTGCAGGAAAAAGATGTGGCAGTCTGCTTTGGTAAAGATTACAGCCTCGGAAACCCTACGGGGTCGTTTTATTCTGTCCTGTCAGGTCACTAGGAGTCGGAATTGACTCTACATGTAGCACACAGCAACTAGGATGCTGAGCAGGCTTCAGCAGAGCTTCCAGACAAAGACACTTGAAGGAAAGCCTGGCAATCTGCTCCCAAAAACCAGCCACTGAAAACCCTGTGGACCATACCAGTCCAATCTGCAAGTGGTCACAGGCATGGTGCAGGACTGGACAGCACTTCATTCCGTTGTGCACGGGGCCACCGAGAGTCTGGGGACAACTCAAAGGCAATAACCACCACTCTTGGGCAAGCCCCTAGGTTTTGAGATGATTTCCTGCACAGCAAGAGATAACGAACACAGTGAACTCACATAGAAGCCACTTTGCATAATGTAACTCAAATCATTAAATAAATGAGTCTGTACTGATATAAATGATTGGAGAAACAACTGAACAATCTCCTGTGCAGAAGAAACCCTGTCCTCATTGCGTGTTGTCAAATCAAGCTGACTTATAGCCACCCCACGGAAGAGAGAGCTGCCCCACAGGATTTCCACGGGAGAGAGGGCTGGGAGGGGAAGGGCAATCAGGCATGGGGTGGGAGCCACACCACTGAAGAGAGCAGCCCCACGGGGTTCTGTGCAGGACCAGATCACCACGGCTTTTTATTCTCCTACAGGGCTGCTAAGTGGATTCAAACTGCCAATCTTTCAGTTAGCAGCCAAGCACTTAAAACACTGCACTAAATTTTTTTTTTTTAATGTCATCTAGTCAATTCTGGCTCCATATAATAAGAGTAGAACTGCTCCATAATGTTCTTGGCTGTAATTCCTACAGAAGCAGATTGCCAAACCTTTCTTCTGCAGTGCTGCTGGATAGGTTCAAACCACCAACAGTGAGGTTAACTGAGATATACCAACTCCAAAAGCCACTGCCATCAAGTTGATTCCGACTTCTGGTATAACCCTATAGGACAGAGTAGCACTGCCCCACAGTTTCCAAAGAGTGCTTGGCAGATTCAAACTGCTGACCTTTCAGTTAGCAGCAGTAGCACTTAACCACTATGCCACCCGAGTTTCCAGTTGAGGTATGGCTTATCTTTATTTCTAAGTCTCTTGGCACCACCTTAAATTCTGTGCCAGTATGACCGCCTGGCTCACCTCACCCTAATCTCAACCCGTTTTGTAACACTGAAGTCTTATAAGACACACAGTCTTTAAAGACTGTTGCCCTTGGCAATGGAAGTAAACTTTCATCTCTAAAAAGTCTGAACTTCTGCTTAGTTTGTTGCCCTGGTCTCATTTGAATCGGCATCTTAGTGCCCCACGAGGAATAAATACCTGAGCTCTTTGGTTCCCATCAGCACTTCCCTGCACACATGGGGAAAAAAATAATAAAACCTTTGATTGCTAGACTGTTTATTCAAAAGAGAGTTTGAAGGTGGAATTTTTGCTGCAGGGAGCACTGAGTTTATGTTAACGGTGATGGAATAATTCAGAAAACGAGAGTGATAGTGACTGCACATGAAGAATACAATCAAGGTCACTGGGTTGTACATACAGAAAACATAAAAACTGTTGAACTGGCAGTTGTGTTGTTAGATATATTTTTTACCACAATTTAAAACAAATTTAAAAAAAGACTGACATCAAGCAGTGTGAAGCAAGTCAATCACAAAAGGTCAAATACTGTGTGATTCCACTTACATAAAATACTTATATCAGCAAGTATATATAGACCTAAGGTTACTGGTAAGGGGTCCCGGCTGCTAAGTGAAAGGTTGGTGGTTCCCACCCACCCAGAGGCTCTGTGGGAGAAAGACCTGGCAATCCGGCTTCAGGGTGGTTCTACTCCTGTCACATGGGTCCCTATAAGTCAGAAGTGACTATAAGACACCTTACAGCAAAAACAAAGGTTACTGGTAGTTGGCAGGGGGCGGGAGTCACGTGGACAGGCGAACTCATTGCTTAGGAGACAATGAGCATCTGTTAAAGGTGATGGAAACACAAGAAAAGAATGGTAATGAGGGTTTCACAGCATGACCACAGTCAAGGCCACCCAACTGTGCACACAAAGGTGGTTGAAACAACAAATGTTTTATTATGTGTATTTTACCACAGTTTAAAACAGAGCGAGTTTGAGGGTCTCAACTCACTCACATTACTAGCAAGGTTGCAGTCCCAAGCCATCCTGGGTCCTCAGTAGCAGCGCTGGGGTTTTTCACTCCAGTGGCTCTGTTGTTGAGTGTGAGTTAGCTGAAAGAGGTCAGAGTCTGGGTCAACCTGCCCTCTGTGGTATCCCAGCACCCCACCTGGGCCTGACATGCAGAAGCCCCTCCGTAAATATTCACCAGCAAGAAAGGTACAGCTGCTGTTCACGGTGATCATCACACTGCCAAACGAGGTAGCATGGTTATTGTGTCCATTTCACAGTCGAAGAAACTAAGGCTCACAGACAGGGCATGTACAAGCTCGCACAGAGCTATCGGGTCCCGCGTCCGTGATCTAAACAGTTATCATCACGGACATGATACTAACCAGCCCCCGTGACACCAAGGACGTGTGATGTTGGGGAAATTTTACAGCTGGTGAGAGGGGAAGAAGAACGGCACATACTGGTATGCCTCCAGCACAGGTCCCATTGCCTCTGGAGACCACCAACAACCACTGGGAGCCAGCTCCTCACTTGGAAGTTCCCAGGTGGATTCCCAAAGGAGACACCTGATGGTCCAGTTCACCTGCTAACAAGTTGCTCAGACTGTCCCAGGGTCAGGTGCCACCTGCAGCCCAGACGCTGTGGCCAGTGGGAAAGTCGTACAGCACCTCACTGCCATCTAGAGGGCAATGTGGGTGTTGCAGCCAGCGTGCCTGGGCGTTGGGGCTCAGTGTTCCTGTTCCCGAAGGTTATTTGGGCAGGGACTGCCCCTGGACGGAGCACCCATGGGACGTGTCCAAGCCCACCAGGCGGGCACTTGCAGCCCAGAGCCTCCGGGCTACCTCCTCATCCTCAGCCTCAGGGGCCGGGGCCTTCTCTTTAAGTCCACTGAAGTACTTTCCGGAAATGCCCTCTAATTCCTCCGCCACCGCCAGGTACGTGCTGGGCTGGGCCGCCAGCTGAGGGCTCTTGACGAGCAGCCAGAAGACAGGCCCTGCAATCAGTCCAGAGAGCGTTCACTGCACACATGTGCACAGAAGAGACTACGGGGGGCTCTCCTCCACCCTCAGGGGTCGGATGAGTCTGGAAATAACCCCAGAGTACCACAGAAAGCTAGGAGCAATCCCGCCTCTACGCCTTTCCCCGGTGGCTCCCTCCACGTCTCCAAAAGCAGCTGCTCCCGTTGGTTGCCCTCTAGTTAACTCCACCCCATGCACTGCAGTGTAGAACTGTGCTCCAAAGAATGTTCAAGGCTGTGATCTTTCAAAGCAGATGCTCAGGCCTTTCTTTCAAGACACCTCTGGGTGGGTGAGAACCACCAATATATTTCAGCTCGTAGTCGGGACTACCACAAAAGCTGCCTCCTCCAAGGAGCCTTCCCTGCTTTTCCCAGGCAAATAGAAGCCAAGTTCTTGCTCCTCTCAGCCACCCCAGGTTCTTTATCCCAGCTCGCTTTCTCATTAAAGTAATTTTTATTTACTGGTGCATCCTATGCCAGCCTCCACTTAAGATCTTTGATACCTAGCACACACACTCGGAAGAAAGGTCTGGTGATCTACTTCTGAAAGCTCACAGTTACTGGAAATCCTATGCAGCACACTTTTACTGACACATATGGGGTCACAACGAGTCAGAGTCAATTCCACAGCAACTGGCTTTGGTTGATTTAACTATTTGAACTATCTATTCAGCCTACGTTCACGGCCAGGCATGGTACTGGGCCCTTTTAAGACAGGTTTCATCAAATCTTCTCAAAGACTGTGAAGATGGCCTTCACTTTACAGAAGAGAAAACTGAGGCTCAGCAACATGAAGCCACTTTAAGCAGGTTGTCCAGCTGGCTCTTGGTGAAGCTGGAGTTAACTCCTAGGACAGCCTGACTCTGACACCTAGGCTCTTAACCACTGTGCTACATGGCTTCCCTCTCTAAGACACAGTATTCTCATCAGTCAAATAGCTCTGGTCTCTGTCCTGGGGCTGTTCTGAGGCCAATTTATCCCAGCCCTCTATAAAATGTTGTGGTGTTGAGTGGGCATCAAGTCAATCCTGATGGTCATGGATTGAATTCTGTCCTCCCAAAAATATACATAGCAATTTGGCAGGCTCATGATTCCCAGTAGTGTGATTGCCCTCCATTTCGTGATTTTCCTATCTTGTAAATCCTAACTGTTGCCTGCGGTTAGTAGGGCTAGAATGGATTACATTAAAGAGGACTAGGGTGGGACTGTAACACCGTTAGAAACACTGGTGGCATAGTGGTTAACTGCTGTGTCTGCTGACCAAAAGGCTGGCAATTAGAATCCCCCAGGTGCTTCATGGGAAGTCTCTGGAGCAGTTCTGCTCTGTCCTATAGGGTTGCTGTAAGTCAGAATCGACTTCACAGCAGTGCGTTTGGTTTGGTAACCCCATTACAAAGGGAGTTTCCCTGGACTGTGGCTTGCACCACCTTTTATCCTATAAGAGATGAAAGGAAAAAAGGAAAGTGTTGGGGACCTCATGCCAGCAAGACAGCAGTGCTGGGAGCAGAGTGCGTCCTTCAGACCGAAGGTTCCTGCCCCGAGATGCTTCCGGGCCAAAGAAAGACTGGTGTAGCACAAAGCCTTCCTCCAAAGCTGACAGAGAGGTGGTTCCCCTGGAGCCAGCACCCTGAATTTGGCTTTCCGGCCTACTGGGCTGTGTGAGAACCAACTTTTCTTTGTAAAAGCCATACATTCATGTTATCTCTGTTACAGCAGCACTAAATAACTAAGACACCAACTCACAGCAACCCCAAGTCACAGAGTAGAACTGCCCCATAGGGCTTTCTAGGCTGTAATCTGTATGGTAACAGATCAGCCAGGTCTTGCTCAGGGGGAGCAGCTGGGTGGGTTCCAACAGCCAACCTTTCGGTAGTAGTGGAGCGCTTAGCCACTGTGCCGCCAGGGCTGCTCTGCTGTCTCACAGCCATCTCTTTTTCCTTCATCAGCCCTGAAGTCCCTGTAACTCACATGTCCAAATAAACATAGAAAGATGACCCCTCTGTGGCACCGTGAGAGACATGGAAGAGGGGGCAGAAGGCAAGCACCGGGGGAGGACAAAGAGTCTCAGGGTCCTGGGCCCCAGGCCGGGAGGGCAGGAGCAGGGGGCTCAGCTGAGAGACCCCGGGCAGGGAGGAAACTCACCGAGTGTGAAGCTGGAGAAGGTGGAGGTGTGCATGCCTGTGTGTCTGCCCAGCTCAGTCCTGGCCACGCCAGGGTGCAGCGCATTGGCAGTCACGCCTGTCCCTGGGCAGAGAAGCAAAGATGGGGAGGTCAGGTGGACAACAGGTCTACTCACCTGGAGGACTGTTGCTACCCACCTGAACCCCCAGGCCTTTTCTGAATGATGCTGTTTTCCACACTCAAATCCAGATCTCACCTCTCACTCCAAAACCTTATTGTTCCGTAGCAAGTCGATTCTGACTCACGGCAACCCCACGTGAGAGGGGCACTGCCGTGGGGTTTTCTAGGCTCTGATCTCTATGGGAGCAGAGATTACCAAGTCTTTCTTCCTGCAGAGACTCTGAGTGGGTTTGAACCTCCGACCTTACCAGGGCTCCTTAAGGGTTGCTATCCTTGTTGAGTGCCACTGAGTCCATTTTCAACCCATGCCATGGTGACAGAGCTGTACTGCTTCACGGGGTTTTTGGGGCCATAATTTTTTTTTTTTTTTGTAGTTTATGAAGGTTTACCGAGCAAACTAGCTTCTCAGTAAAACAGAACTTGTTCTGTGAATTGGCTGCCAACCCTACAACATGTCAACGCTCTCATCTTCTCAACCTTGGGTTCCCTGTCACCAGCGCTCCTGTCCCCTCCTGCCTTCTCATCTTTGCCTGTTGGCTGGTGTGCCCAGTTAGTCTCCTTTTGTTTTATGGGCCAGTGTCATCTTTGGCTGAAGGGTGAACCTCAGGAGTGACTTCATTACTGAGCTACAAGGGTGTCTGAGGACCATACTCTTGGGGTTTCTCTAGTCTCTGTAGGCTGCAGTCTTTACAAGAGCAGAATACCAAGTCTTCTCTCCCACAAAGCTTTGGGTGTGTTTCAAACGCCAACCTTTCAGTTAGTAGCTGAGTGCTTAACCATTGCACCACTGGGGCTCCTTGAAGCAACTCCAGTGCATGGCTGCCCAGTACTGACTGGATATAAACCCAGACCACAGGGCTCCACCTCCAAGAGATGCTAAACCAGGGGGCTGGGCTGGTCTGAGATGTGGCGGTTATAACAAGCTCCCAGGTGATGCTGACATCACTAGTCCATGGAGCGTGTTATGGATGAAATTGTGTTCCCTCTAAGATATGGCCTGGAATCCCAACTTGTATACTTGTGGGAGTGATCTCATTTGGGACTGAGGTTTTCTTTGTTATGTTAATGAGGGCACATAGTGTAGGGCGAGTCTTAAACCTAACCACTTTTGAGATATAAAAAGAGCAGATCAGAAACGGAAGCAAGCAAGCATGAATGTGGGAAAGACAGACGCCACGTGGAGATCGCTAGAGAACCCAGAAACCCCAGCATTACAGAAGCTGAGAAAGGGATTTTCTGAGCACAGATGGAAGGGATGCCTCCTTCTACAGCCAGTGCCCTGGATTCAGACTTCCAGCCTTCAGAACTGTGAGAAAATAAATTTCTGTTTGTTAAAGCCACCAACCTGTGGTATTTCTGTTACAGAAACACTAGGACACTAAGACAGTGTTGGAGACACAAGGGCCTGGAGCAGATTTCTAAACCTCAGCACTACAGACGTCTTAGGCCGGATCATTCTTTGTTGTTGGGGGCTGGACTGTGCCTTGTGATATGTTTAGCAACACCCCCACCCCCAACTAGGACAACCCAAAATGTCTGCAGCTATTTCCCAATACATCCTGGGGAGGGGGAGCCACAATCACCTCCGTTGAGATCCACTGGTCTAGAGCACCAGAGGCTTAGATGCCTGGCAGGTTCAGCAGAGAATGCTGGGATTGATTAGTGATGTCTGCTTTGGGAGGACATGTGGTGGTATGTGTGCCAGATAGGTAGTTACTTTGTCCTGAGTCAGTTCTTGACTTTCCCAGTCAAGGTCACACAGAACTATTCCAGGCTCAGAACTAAAGGAAGAGAGGGAGTCAGTGAGGCTCTGCACCAACACACCTTGCAGCCGCCGGCTCAGCTCCTTGGTGAAGAGGACAACAGCCAGCTTACTCTGGCAGTAGGCTGCTTTGGTGTCATACTTCTTCTTCTCCCAATTCAAATCATCAAAGTCTATGTGCCCAGCAATGTGGGCCAGGGAGGAGAGGTTGATGATCCGTGAAGGGGCTGAGGCTTTCAGTTTGTCCAACAGCAAGTTTGTCAAAAGAAAGTGACCTGGATGAAGAAACAAATTTAAAAAAAAAAACTTTTTGTGGATACTTTCCATGTGTCCAGGATTATGCTGACAATATTACCCTATTTCACCGTTGTTATGGATTGCATTATGTCCCTCAAAAAGATGGGTTGTAAATCGTGACCCCCTATACTATCTCTTTATGCCAAGAATGACAAAGTGGAGTAGCATCACATTCACTGTCAAAAAAACATACTTCAAGATCTATCCTGAACCCAAAAGCAAAGACAAGAAAGCAAGAGAAGGGGCAGGAAAACCAGACAAATTGAAACACGGAAACAGGAGTGGAAAGGGGGAAAGTGTTGACACCCTACAGGGATCGCTAACAGTGTTGCAAAACAATTTGTATATACATTTTTAAATAAGACATTAATTCGCTCTGTACACTTTCACTTACAGCACAATAAAACATTAAAAACAAAATCTATCCTGAAGTACAAGACAGCCAGTGACGGGAGAATATCTACATGCCTACAAGGAAGTACAGAGTTGGGTAAAGTCCAAATTTACCCACCAACCATGAATGCCAAAGATGAAGATACTGATGGTTTTTACCAACTTCCGCAGTCTGACATTGATCAAACATGCAATCAAGATGCATTAATGATTACTGTTGATTAGAATGAGAAGTTGGAAACAAAGAAGGATGAGTGGTTGGAAAATAAGGCCTTGTGACAGAAACAATACAGAGGACAGCATGCTAGAATTTTGCAAGACCAGTGATCTATTTATTGAAAATACCTTTTTTCAACAACATAAAAGACAGCTATACACGTGACCCTCCCCAGATGTAATACGCAGGAATCAAAGAGACTACATCTGTAGAAAGAGATGATGGAGAAGCTCAACACGATCAGTCAGAACAGGGGAGAGGCCAACCACAGGACAGACCATCAAGTGTATACGCAAGCTGAAACTTAAAAAATCCACAAGGGCCCAAGTACAAAGCTGGGTATACCCACCTGAATTTAGACACCATCACAAGAATAGACATGATGCACTGAACACTGATGACTGAAGCCCTGACTATCTGTGGGTGATATCATCCATGAAGAAAGCAAAAGGATAGGAAAAAAAAAGAAAAGACCAAAATGGGTATCAGAAAGATTCTGAAACTTTCTCTTGAACACAGAGAAGCTAAAGCAGAAGGAAGACATGATGAAGTAAAGGAACTGAACAGAAGATTTCAAAGGGTGGCTCAAGAAGACAAACTAATGAAATGTACAAAGGTCTGAAGTTAGAAAACCAAAAGGGAAGAATACATTGAGCATTTCTCAAGCTGAAAGAAGGAAAAATTCAAGCCTCAAGTTGCAACAGTGAAGGATTCTATGTGCAAACTGGTGAACAACACAGGAAGCATCAAAAGAAGATGGGAGGGACACACAGTCACTGTACCAAAAAGGACTGGTCATCATTCAGGCACGTTAGGCAGTAGCAGAAGATCAAGAACCAATGGTACTGAAGGAAGAAGTCCAAGCTGCACTGAAGGCATTGGCAAAAAAAAAAGGTCTCTACTACTGACGGAATACCAACTGAGATGTTTCAACAAACCAGTGCAGTGCTGGGGGTGCTTATTCATCTATTCCAAAGAATTTGGAAGACAGCTACCTGGCCAGCCAACTAGAAGAGACCTATATCTGTGCCCATTCTGAACACAAGTAAGCCAACAGCCTGCAGAAATTATTAAATAATATCGTTAACATCAAAAAGCCAAAGCCACCACTGTTGAGTCGATTCTGACTCATAGAGTCCCTACAAGTCAGAGTAGAACTGTCGCACAGAGTTTCCAAGAAGTGCCTGGTGGATTTGAAATGACAACCTTTTGGTCAGCAGACAAAGCACATAACCATTACACCACCAGGGTTTCCCCATTGATTTCACACACAAGTAAAACCTTGCTGAAGATCATTCAAAAGTGGTGGCAGCAGTACACTGAAAGACAACTTCCAGAAATTCAAGCCAGATTCAGAAAAGGATGTGGAAGGAGACATACTACCGAAGATATCAAATGGATCTTGGCTGAAAAGCAGAGAGTATCAGAAAGATGTTTATCTGCAGTCTATTGCCTGTGCAAAGGCATACAACTGTGGGGAATCATAACAAGTCACAGGTAACATTGTGAGGAATGAGAATTCCAGAACACTTAATTGTGCTTATGAGGAATCTCTACATGGGTCAAGAGGCAGTTGTTCAAATGGAACATGGGGATATTGCATGGTTAAAACTCAGCAAAGGGTTGTATGCTGAGCACATAATCCGAGAACCTGGCTATACGAAGAACACAGTGTCAGGACTGAAGGGAGACTCATTAACAGCCTGTGTTATGCAGATGATACATCCTTGCTTGCTGAAAGTGAAGAGGACTTGAAGCACTTACTGATGATCAGTAAGGATTACACCTCAACCTAAAGAAGACAAAAATCCTCACAACTGGACCAATATGCGACATCATGATATGTGGCAAAAACACTAAAGCTGTCAAGAATTTCATTTTACTTGGATCCACAATTAACTGCTGTCAAGTCAATTCTGACTCATAGCAACCCTAAGGAAACAGCAGTCGACAAATCAAATGATGTATTGCTTTGGGAAAATCTCCTGCAAAAGACCTCTTCAAAGTGTTAAAAAGCAAAGATGTCATCTTGAGAATCAAGGTGTACCCGATCCAAGCCATGGTATTTTCATTTGCCTTATATGCATGCAAAAGATGCACAACAAATAAGGACGACAGAGGAAGAACAGACCACTTTGAATTGTGGTCTTGGCAAAGAACATCAAACATACCATTCACTGCCAGAAAAACAAACAAATCTGTCTTGAAGGAAATACAGCCAGGATGCTCCATGGGAGGGGAGGACGGTGAGACTCTGTCTCATATACTTTGGACATGTTATCAGGAACGATGAGTCCTTGGAGATGACATCATGCTTGGTTAAAGTAGACAGCGAAAAAGAGGAAGACCCTCAATGAGATGGATTGACACAGTGGCTGCAACAATGGGCTCAAACACCAGGGAGACTGTGAGGATGGGGCAGGACCAGGCAGGGGTCCCTTCTGTTGTACCTGAGTTGGGAAGGACTAGAGGGCACCTCACAACAAATACCTCTAGTTGTAACTGCATTTGGGAATGTTTTTTTTTTTTTTTTTTGTCACATTAATGACCCACTATTAGTGTAGGATGTGTCTTAACTGAGTTTGAATTATAAAAGAGCTGAGTCAGCATGGAGCCAGGTAAGCAGAGATGAAGGAAAATAGGTTCCAAATCACATGAAGATCTCAAAGAACAGAAGCGCAAGAGACAAGGACCTTCCCCCAGAGCCTAGAGACAGAAGGACTTCTGCTAAAGCCAGGGCCCTGAATGTGGACACTTAGCCTCATAAACAATGAGATAATAAATTCCTATTTGTAAAAGCTATCTGTTTGTGGTATTTCTCTTATGGTAGCACTAGATAACTAAGACAATCTTCCCAATAACGGGTTCTTAACTGGGGAGAATTTTGCCCACCAGAAGACATTTTGCCATGTCCAGAGACAGCTTTTGATTCTCATCTCTGGAAAGGGGTTGAGGGGTGACACGGGTATCCTGGAGCCCTGGTAGCACAGTAGTTAAGAGCTCAGCTGCTAACCAAAAGGTCAGTAATTCAAACCCACCAGTCGCTTGTCAGAAACACTATGGGGCAGTTCTACCCTGTCCTATAAGGTCGCCGCAAGTCAAAATCAACTTGATGACAAGTTTGGGTTTGGGGGTTTACTGGTATCTTGTTGTTAGCTGCCATCATGTTGATCCTAACGGGTAGTGACTAAGGATCCTGGTCAACATCCTACAATGCACAGGGCAGCCCCTACAACAAAAACAATCCAACCTTTACTCTAGGAATCAATGCTGTTTGCTACAGCTTTCCAGCATGATAAGTTGACAGATACAAGTAAGAGTGAATATTCTAAAACTTGTATAGCAATTTGATAGAGTTATGCTTGGGATGGTGTCAGAGAAAAAGAAGATCATTACACTGTAGTATGGCCTTTCTTGCCCTAGTCTTGTAACTCCCACTCAAGTGACTGGATGTACAAACAAGATAATTGTGGCCCACCAGGCATATTGGTCAGTTTTGCCATCCCATTAAGCTTAAAGTGAGCCACCTCAGAGGCAGGAAGGAGAGGATCTCACCACCACTAGGCAAAAACAGCCAGGAGTGGAGCATGCCCTTTAGATCTGGGATCTCTGCACTGACACCCTTGTAGACTCAGGAGACAGAGACAGAGCTGTAACACTGAAGACGGGGAGACTACCAGAAATGGCGGCAGAGGAACAGCAGCAGGAGAGGCAGCAGAACCAGAAGATCAGCAGGAGAGAGTGTTGTGGGATTCCCAGCCCACATGACAAGAAAGCTGAGCACCTTCCAGCCGAGGCTTATTAGTGGAGTGGGGTGTCTCCAGGCACTTATCAGCAGATCTAAAAGAACTTGCCTGAGCTGGGTAGACGCCAAGGAGCCAGAGAAGTGTGCCCGCAGGCACAGCTGCAAAAAGGCTATCCTGATGGAAGAACTGTCCTAACAGTCTTGAACCTGAATTGTAACCTGTTAATTCCCTAATACACTCCATAAGCATGGGTATTGTCTGTGAGTTCTGTGTGGCCATGGCAATGAGTTATCGAATCCTGAAAGTAGAGTGCTGTCAGAAGTATGGTTGGTGTCAGAACTGGTAAAAGTGGCAGAATGAAGAGGCATGGCTGACCTGTGCCCCATAGTAATCAGTCCTGAGCTGTTGATCATGATTCTCTTTCCTCTTTGTAAAGTTAGAGGAGGTCATACACCTCCACCATGCCTCTTACAATCCTCAAAGAGATGGACTGATGGTGGCTGCAACAATAATCTCAAACACAGCAATGATTGTGAGGATGGCACAGAACCAGGAAGTACTTTGTTCTTTTGTACACTTGGTTGCTACGAATCTGAACTGACTCGATGGCATTTAAAAACAACAACAGATGCTTGCTTAAGGAGCCCTGGAGGCACAACAGTTAAGAGCTTAGCTGCCTAACTGCAAGGTTAGTGATTCAAACCCACCCAGGGGTTCTGCGGGAGAAAGGCCTAGTGATCTGCTCCTGTAAAAATTAAACCAAAACCTAAACTCATTGCCATCAGGTCAATTCTAATTCATAGCAACCCTATAAGACAGAACAAAACTAAACCTGCAAAGCTTCTAAGGCTATGATCTTTGTGGAAGCTGACTGCCACACCTTCCTCCTGCAAAGTGGTTAGGGTTTCAACCTAGAAAACCCTACTGGGCAGTTCTACTCTGTCACAGGACATCACTAGGAGTTGGAATTAACTCAACTGCACCCAACAACAACATGCTTTTTACAGCTGATAGTAGTATTTTATCTTGTTTTTATTTCACTTGTCTAATAACTTGTTATATTTTACAAAATTATGGATTCACACCCATTTGGATATTTTTTAAAGAGACAAAAATCGATACTTCCCTCCAGATAGCTTCAGAAACCTTATCTTGGTCCCTTTAACTATCACCTGCATTGTGAGTTTCGACTCAACGGCACTTGGCTTGGCTGCATTATGAGTTTTCTATCTAGAACAATCATTCATCTATTGATTTTGTTGATGACATCTTTCTTTCAAATCTTTTCATTTTCATACAGCAGAATTCTACATCCCTTGGCACTACTGACATTTGGGGTTGGATAACTCTCTGTGGCGGGGGCTGTCCTGTGCCTTGTAGGACATTGAGTAGCCATGGCCTCCACCCACTAGATGGCAGTAGCACAACCTCCAAGTTGTCAGGCACCATGGAGTTGATTTCGACTTACAGTAGCTCCACCTGATGGCGTCTAACTGGCCCCAAAGTGTTCCGTAGGCTGTAGTCATAATTTCTGAGGACAGATCACCATGTCTTTTTCTCACAGAGCAGCTGGGTGGGTTTGAACCACCAGCCTTTTTGGTTGGCAGCTAAGCACTTAGCTGTTGCACCACACGTGCTCCCAGACATTGCCAAATGCCCACCTGGAGGCAAATGTTTCCAAGTTGAGAACCACTGTCCTTTTAATCAAACAACATTTCCAGACATATGCCTTCAGGGTACATATCTGCTCAATGAGTGAGAGAGGCTGGACATTCAAGCAAGATAAAGCCTCACCTCTTGTCTCCTCTGCCCTTCCGGCAGGAGGCTCTGCTGTCCAACCCACTGGCCCTGCCTCCCCCCACCACCCTACGCTTTCCTCTAAGTTTGCATCCACCTGAGCTGCAAACACCCTGACCTCAATTTCTTCTTCAGTGAAATGGGGCAAAAATGGAGAAAGGATGGATCACATACACAACTTGCCCCAAACAGGGCCTGGCATGTACATGGTAGGGTTATAAGGAATCGCCAGGCACACCAATTGACCACATTTGATGTATTGAGATGCTGTAGGTTCTCCGGGAATCTCCCCCCCGGTTCCACTTCTGTGCTTGGTCCCTAAGCCGGTCACCTGTATGCAGTCCAGCCCCCAATGGAGGGGTTCATGTCTCTCTCTCTCTCTCTCTCTCTGTCACACACACACATACACACAAACACATGCACAAACCCACCTACCTTTTCACACGTTTCAGAGACAAGTCCTCACATCTTGCTTTTTTGAAAACTCTGGGAGCAGTGAACATAAAGGTAGCAACACATTTTGCTGTTTCCACAGTCTTCCTGTGTGTTCATTATGTTGGTCAACCATCACTTTAGCTGTCCCCTACCTTGCTCTAAAGGACCAAGCTCACAGCATGACATCCAAGGCCCTGGGTGGTCAGGTTCCACTGACCCCACCAGCTTCAGCTCCTTCCACACAGCCCCTGCTCACTCAGCTCCTATCACACTGGTCTCCTTGCTGGTCCCTGAGGACACCAGCTCAGCTCCTGCTCCAGGGCCTTGTCAAAGCAAAGCTGAGGCAGGGAGGCTGTCATGGATTGAGTTGTGTCCCCCCCAAAATATGTGTAGCCATGTGGCTGGGCCACAAGTCCCTGGATTCTATGATTGTCTTCTGTTTGGGGATCTTCCTATGCTGTATGTTAAAGTACTAGGGTGGGACTGTGAATCTCTTCATAAGATCACCTCCCTGCTCCACTGTAAAGGGAGTTTCCCTGGAGTGTGGCTTGCCCTACCCTTAATCTTTTCATTCTGCAAGAGATAAGAGGACAGAGAAGCAGGCAGAGATTTGGGAACCTTGTACCATCAAGAAAGCAGCACTGGGAGAAGAGCCCGTCCCTCAGACCTGAAGTTCCTGCACCAAGACTGTCCCTGGACAAAGACTGATGCAATACTGGACTTTCCTCCAGAGCCGACAAGGGGGAAAGCCTTCCCCTGGAACGGACACGACGGACACCCTGAATATGGACTTGTAGCCTACAGGACTGTATAAACCTTCCTTTGTTAAAGCCATCCACTCTGTGGTATTTCTGTTAGAACAGCACTAGCTGACTAAAACAGAGGCCAACTCATCTTTCTACCTCTGTCAACTGCCACATCCTCAGGGAGGGCCTCCTGGACCGCGCAGCCCCAGCCACCGACAGATGCTGGAGACGGACGACCGACTGAGATGCGACAGGGAGAGGCCAAAGGACTCCGTGAGAGAAAGATCGACAGAGACTGAAGGACACAATGACAGAGTGAAGAGCTGACAGACTGAAGGAGAAACTGAAGGACAGACTGACAGAAACTGAAGGACTGACACTGAAGGACAAACAGAAGCTGAAAGACCCCAACAGAATGAAGAACAGAACAACACAGGGGAGGAATGACAAAGGGAGGTGACATCAAAGGATTTTTCTGACGGACTGAAACTGAAGGGTGGACAGAGAAGGGAACAAAGGACCAACAGTAACAAAACAGCTGATGGAGGCCAGCGGATCAGGAAAGGGCTGACACCTGGCCAAGGGACTCACTGAGGGGCAGACGCTGCTGCCCTGGCCAACAGGAAAGGGTGCCTTACCAGAGCCTGGGACCCACCCACAAGGAACCCACTCAAACCCCCGGCTGAAACCACCCGCAGCACAGCCCTCAGCCATGGCCTCACCCAGGTAATTCACACCAAACTGCATCTCGAAGCCGTCCTCGGTGGTCCAGTGGGGACACCGCATCACAGCAGCATTGTTGACCAGAATGTCCACTCGCTCCTCCTCTGGAAGACAGGGATCAGGAAAAACGCATCAGCTCCTCTCCTGAGGGACGCACCAGTACCCTGCCGAGGGACACCGGCACCGTCTTAGTTACCTAGTGCTGCTACAACAGAAATACCACGAGTAGGAGGTTTAACAAACAGAAATTATCATCTCACAGGCGACCAGAAGTCTGAATTCAGGAGAATTCGGGACAACAGCACTACTGTTCCTAGGGTGACAGTCTCTCTTCCTCAGCTCTATTTGCTTGCTTCTTTGTCTAATCTGCTCTTTGATATCCCAAAAGACATTGATCCAAGACACATCCTATACTAATACTTCCTCATTAACCTAGCAAAGAAAACCCATTCCCAAATGCATATAACTACAGATGTAAAAAACTAAAACCAAACCCATCCCCATGATTCCAAGTGATACTGTCCCTATCAGGAGAGATAATTGTTCCAAAAGGTTTCCAAGGAGAAGCTGGGCTTCAAACTGCAGACCTGCTGGTTAGCAGCTGCCCTCTTAACTGCTGCACCACCAGGGCTCCAGGTGTAGGGGTTAGCATTTACAAGGCATACTTTTGGGGGACAAAATTCAATCCTCAGCACTCCTGTCTAGGCCTCAGAAAGCAAATCTAGGAAAAGAAAGACACTGAATCTGCTGCAGGAACTTTCAGTACCTCAAACTGGGAGCTATATGTGGGAGCCAGCGCCTTGCAGGTAGACAATTCTAGGTTTGAGTCCAAGTCCCGCCATTTCACTTGTACAATCAAGTGTCTCTTTCAGAGTCTCTGTTTCCTCATCTGTAAAATGGGGTGAATAACAGTGACCTCCTTCACAAGTATCAGGATTAGTGGAGACAGTGAATTTAACATCTTACAGTTTACAGATGGGAACCTCTAGAGTTAATTGTCATTATCCGCCATTGTTATGCTCTACAAGGGAGTTCTGGTGATGCAATGGTTAAGCACTCGGCTGCTAACCGAAATGTCAGCAGTTTGAACCCCTACCCTAAGCTGCTCTGCAGGAGAAAGATGTGGCAGTCTGCTTCCAGAAAGATTACAGCCTTGGAAACCCTATGGGGAAGTGCTACTTTGTCCTATAGAGTCTCTTTGAGTTAGAATCAACTCAGTGGCAATCCGCTTATGTTCTAAAAAGTCACCATGAACACTGAATTGGCAGATATTGAACCACTGCTCCTAGGGGAAACACACAGTTAGATTTCTGCAAGCCTCTAGTTAAAATACTTTCTTTTCTGTGTTTCTGTTCAGACCCCTTCCCAGTTAGCAGTAGCTGTCGAGTCAGCTGAGTCATGGCGACCCCATGTTGTGTCAGAGTAGAACTCCTCTCTGTGGCTGACTTTTTGGAAGTTGACAGCTAGGTCTTCCTTCTGAGACACCTCTAAGTGAGCTCAAATCCACAACCTTTCAGTTAGCAGCCAAGCGCACGAATCCTGTGCACTACACAAGTAACCCTTACTAAATGACCAAACAAAACCAAACCCACTGCCATCAGACCCTATAGGTCAGAGTAGAACTACCCCATAGAGTTCCTAAGGAGCACCTGGCAGATTAGAAGTGCTGACCTTTTGATTAGCCGGCGTAGCACTTAACCACTGGGCCACCTACATGTTGTTAATTCGCTGACATGGAACTCATGGCCAACAGCACTGTAACTCATGACTGAAGACAGCTTACCTAACACATGGATTTTCTCTGAAAGGCACATACCAGACTCCCTTCTTACACTCAAGAATGCCAGACAGCAATTGAGCACTGCACTTGCGGGTCATTTCAAACAACAAAATCACCAACAAAAAGCACAAAAACTAGAAAAAATGTAGCACTAAACAAATCAGGAAAAGGCTGCTTGTTTACAAGATGAGAGCTGAAATAAGAAAGCAAGTTGCTGCCCTGCTTAACCTCAGCTGGGAATGTGTATGTTGGGTGACTCAAGCTTGTCATCATTCTGCATGTCCACAAGTGACTGTGAAAGCTCCACAAGTGTTGATTTGGGGATTACAAATAAGTTCTAATACAGAGAAGAATTCACAAACATGGGGTCCACAAACAGTGAGGATTTCACTATTTATTTGTGGAGGAAGAATTGCAGGAGAGACACAGCAGTTAAGCATGGAAGTTCCTAGAGTCCCTGGGTGGCACAGATGGTTAAGACCTTGACTACTAGCTGAAAAGTTGTAAGCCTGAACACACCTAGATGCACCTCAGAAGAAAGGTCTGGCAATCTGCTTCCAAAACATCACAGCCATGAAAACCCTATAGAGTACATTTCTACTCTGACACATGTGGGGTCGCCACAAGCCAGATTCAACTAACAAAGAACAACACTGGATTGGGCAAACCTGCTGCCAAAGACCTCTTTAAAGTCACAAAAAGCAAAGATGTCACTTTGATAACTAAGACGTGATATTTCCATCTGTTATGCTGGAAAGGGTAGGGGAAAACGGGTTGTCTCACAGATAGACAGACAGACATCTATGAGGATGTGAGAATTCATCTCCATACAAGGATATACACAACAGCACTGCCTGTAGCAGCAAAAGTGGAAACGTGTAAGTGCCCACTGAAAGAGGACCAGTGAAGTCAGTCTGCCACCTCCACACACTGGCATAAGCAATGTCACCAAAGACAAGAATAAGGAAGCACTTTAGGTGCTGATGGACACCCTGGTAGCGTAATGGTTCAGTGCTACAGGCGCTAACCAAAAGGTTGGCAGTTTGAATCCACCAAGCGTTCCTTGGATACCCTAGGGGCAGTTCTACTCTGCCCTATAGGGCTGCTGTGAGTCAGAATCAACTCAACGGCAGTGCATTAGCGGGTTTTAGGTGCTGACATGGAATGATCTCCGAGAGACAGGGTGGTAGCAGAAAAGCAAGGGAAGAAAGAGGAGGGAGAATGTATATACATGTTTGCTTTAAAAATGCACAAAATGTCTGCAAAAAGATACACAAAAAGCCAGAACACAGGCTTGGTGTTGGTTCCCACTCACAGCAACCCTATGTACAACCGAACAAGGTACTGCCCAGTCTTGAGCCATCCTCACAATGGCTGTGCTTCAGCCCACTGCTGCAACCACTGTGTCAGTCCATCTCGTTGAGGGTGCTTCTCTTTTTCTCTGACCCTCTACTTTAACCAGGCATGATGCCCTTCTCCCAGGACTGGTCCCTCCTGGTAACACGTTTAACATTTGTGAGACGAAGCCTTGCATCCTTGCTTCTAAGAAGCATTCTGGCTTTATTTCTTCCAAGACAGATTTGTTGACTCTCTTGGCAACCCATGGTATATTCAATATTCTCCACCAACACCATAATTCAAAGGCATCAGTTCTTCTTCAGCCTTCCTTGTACATTATCCAATTTTCACATGCATACAAGGCAACTGAAAACACCATGTCTTGGGTCAGGCACACTTTAGTGCTCAAGGTGACATCATTGCTTTTTGAACACTTTAAAGAGGTCTGTTGCAGAATATTTGCCCAGTGCAATCCATCATCTGATTTCTTAACTGCTGCTTCCATGGGTGTTTGTTGGGGATCCAAGTACAATAAAGTCCTTGTCAACTTCAATCTTCTCTAAATTTATCATGATGTTGCTTACTGGGGCAGGTATAGCAGGAAGACTGCTGCATACTTTTTCACACCTTCAGAATGTTTAATTACATACATAGATTACTACTTGAAAAGAAGTAAATAGTTTTTAGCATACCTGCCTGAAAGCATGCAGAGTGAGTCATCAATTTGGCAGAACTACTGAAAATACCAACATAACCCTTACATTTGTTCAAAGAATCTCTCCAGCAAAGAAAGCAGGAATTCCCTGTACTCCATACTCTGTCCCCCACAATAGTATTACCTATGTCTACCTATCTTACAAATGAACCAAAGATGGCCTCTGTGTACTGGTCCCAGGGTGTTTATTTCTTCATAAGAGACTGAGGTCCATTACCCCAAAAAGCCCACAAGTGCCAAACTCAATATGTACATATTCAAATGTTTTCAAAAAAACAGCCCAGATAAGCAGATTTTCAGCCATTCACAGCCTGCCTCTTCTGCACCTCAAAAGAAAAGCCTGGCAAAGCAGCCACGGATAATGCTACAGAGCTCGGTTCTACTGCGACACAGATGGGGTGCCAAGAGTCAGCATCAACTCGCCAGCATCTGGCGTGGTATGGTGGGGCTATCCGCGGACAACAGGATAAACAAAATGTCATACATTATTCAGTGACGAGGAGAAACAAAGTTCTGAGGCGTGCTCTGACAGGGATGAATCCTGAAAACATACTGGACGATTGCATTTATAGGAAATATCCGGAACAGGTAAACCCAGAAAGAGAAAGTAGATCAGTGGTTGTTGGGGGCTGGGAATAGGGAGGGAGATGGGGAGCAACTGCTAATGCATGCGACATGTCTTTCTGGGGTGATGCAAGTGTTCTGGAACTCAAGACAGGTGGTAGGTGCACAACTGTATTACGTGACATTAACTAGTGTACTTTAAAATGATTAATTTAATGTTATGAAATTTCACCTCAATTAAAGAGGTGAAAATTTTTTTTTCTGTTTTATGTATTATGTATTTTCTATAAGATTTATGTATTCCTTTAAATTTTTTTGTTTTAAATTAATTTTTAAAAAAAAGGTAACTAGATTTGGGCCACAGCTCTAGATTGCAGACTCCTGCTCTAGAACTTGCCTCCTATAATTCACTCCACAGGCCTGGCCACGAGAACCCACTGCCTGAGACCCCTGTGCTGCACAGCCATTATTCTCCATCCTACCTGCAGAGATCTTCCTTGCAAACTCTCGCACCGACTTGAGGGAAGCCAAGTCTAGGTGCCGGGCATTGACACGGTGATTGAGGGTCTCCCCACGTATTTCCTTTGCTGCCGCCTCGCATTTCTCCATGTCTCGACAGGCCAGGATGATGTTGCCTCCTGGAAGCCCAGGACAGGGAAAAATTAAAAGACAAAGGAAAGAAAAAAAAATGCACTCCTAAGTAACTATCCCAGAGATATAGTAACATACATCCTGGCAAAAATTTGTACACCAGTGTTCAAAGCAGAATTATTGACAATAGCCAAAAGGTGGAAACAACCCAAATGTTCATCAAGAGATGAACAGATAAACAAAGCATGGTGTATATAGACAATGGGATATTATTTGTCCATAAAAAGGAATGAAGCACTGATATATGCTACCCTGTGGAACAACCTCTAAAACATTATGCTAAAATCCCACTTCTTGGAATATGTTGTTGTTGTTAGATGCTGTCAAGCTGGTTCCGACTCACAGCGACCCTGGTCTTTTGCCACGTCCACAATTGTCTCTATGCTTAAGCCCATTGTTGCGGCCACTGTGTCAATCCATCTTGTCGAGGGTCTTCCCCTTTTTCACTGACCCTCCACTCTACCAAGCATGATGTCCTTCTCCAGGGACTGATGTTTCCTGACAACATGTCCAAAGTATGTAAGATGCAGTCTCGCCATCTTTGCTTCCAAGGAGCACTCCGGTTGTACTTCTTCCAGAACAGAGCCATTTATTCTTTTGGTGGTCCATGGTACATGGACACATCCCATAGCTTTCTCTGAGACACTGAACTCTCTCTACCCATTCTTGGAATATATCCTAGAGTAATAAGGGTTGTCACACAAACAGATACATGCACACCGATGTTTAATGTTTACTGCAGCACAGTCCACAGTAGCAAAAAGATGGAATCAAACTAGGTGCCCATCAGCAGAAGAGTGGTAAACAACCTGTGGTATGGTCACACAATGGAATACTGTGCAATGATAAAGAACAATGATGATTTGGGGAGACATCCAGTACCATCTGGAACACATTATTCTGAGTCAAATTAGTTGCACAGGACATTGTATGAGACCTTTATTACAAGGACTCAAGAAGAGGTTTAAGCACTGAAGAAAATAACCTCTGATGACTACAAAGGATGGGTGGGAAGGAGAAGGATATTTATAGACTAGACAGTAGATAGGAATTGGGTTAAGTGAAAAAAGTGACAGAAGGCAGTACAAGGGAGATTAAACACTATCAGACGAAGAGCTATGAGGTTTCCTAAATACAACCCAACATTTTGAAGGTCAGAGTAGCAAAGGTAAGGGTCTGGGTACCACGGTTTCAGGAGACATCCAGGTCAATTGGAATAACTGCTTTTTTTCAAAAAATGTTCTGTGTATCACTTTGGTGAATGGTGTCTGGGGTCTTAAAAGTTAGCATGCCACCACCTAAGGAGCATCAGTTGGTCCCAATCCACCTGGAACGGAGGAGAACGAAGGACATCAAAGACATGAGGAAATTACAAGCTCAGGAGACAGAAGGGGCCAAATGATCATGAGACTACATAAACACGAGACCAGAAGAACTACATGGTACCCAACCACCACCAATGACTGCTCTGATAGGGAAGACGGGTCTCTGATGTAGTGGGAGAAAAAGGGGGCGGGGATCAGATCTAGAATTCTATTAGTAGACTAGACTTGATAGTTCGATATCCTGGAGGGTCACCTGAGAATATGGTCCCTGGACTCACTCCTAGCCCAGAACTGAAACCAGTACCAAAGCGGACTCTCCAGACAACGACTAGACTGGACTATGAAACAAAGAGTGATGCCGGTGAAGTGTGTGCTTCTCGGCTTCAATATGCATGAGACTGTCAAGGCAGGTCCTATCTAGAGGTGAGGTGGGAAGGCAGAGAGAGGGGACAGGAGTTGGTTAAATGGAGAAGTACAGGGTAGAAAAGAGGACTGTGCTGGCACAGGGTTGGGAGAGCAGCCAGAGTTGCATAGAGGCACGTGTGTGGAGTTTTACATGGCAAACTGATTTGAATTGTAAACTTTTACTTAAAACATAATAAAATACTAAGAAAAAAAAATTGTGCTGAGTTAAAGAAGCCAGTCCAAAAGGTCACATACTACATGACTCCATTCAGATGAAATGTCCAAAACAGGGAAATCTACAGAACCAGGAAGCAGATTATGACTGCCTAGGGCTGGGTGGCACGAATGGAAGGGTGTGGGCTTCTTTTCAGGATTATGAAAGCATTCTAAAATGTGACTGTAGTTGCACAATTCTATGCCTATGCTAAAGGCCACTGAAGTGCACACTTAAATCAGTAATTTGTGTGCTGTGTGAATAATACCTTGATAAAAGTGTCAAGGAAACCCTGGTGGTGTAGTGGTTAAGTGCTATGGCTGCTAACAAAACAGTCAGCAATTCAAATCCACCAGGTGCTCCTTGTAAAATCTGTGGGGCAGTTCCTACTCTATGAGTTGGAATTGACTGGATGGCAGTGTTTTGTTTTTTTCTAAGCTGTTAAAAATTTTAAAAAATAAATAATAAAGATTAGAAAACTGAGAACAGGAAGCAGGGATTGCGCAGACAGGATTCAATAAATACTTCTTGAAAAAAATTAATAAATGAATGGCCACAGTGATTGGTCCAGGATGTAGGCACACAACCCAAAAGGAACCAATCAAAACCCTTCCCTGGAATTTCAAGTGGGGAGGACAGAAATTCTTCCTTTTCACTGCAATTGCTAAACTGGGGTGACTTAAGTCTAGAACAGCCTAAAGTCAGATCTTAACCCCTGGCCTCTGACTCTCGCATCCAACTTTAAACAGCTTTAACCGCAGTTGGAAAAAGTGAGCCCAATAATACAATAGAAAAGCCAAACTAAAAAAAAATTCTGAGCATCCTCTGGCTTTCTCTGAGACCCTGAACTCTCCCTACCCATTCCAAGTACACAAGCCTTTTGGCTTAAGGTAGCATTAATTTGGTTTCTACCACTTGCAATCAAAAGAATCCAATGCCTGTAACTTCTCCCAGGAAACCAAACCCTCCTGACCTGACACCCAAGCCTTGGGGTAGCAAAAGCAGGAAGTCAGTTGGGACTTTACCTCTTTTGGCCAGTTCCAAGGCAGTTTGTTTCCCAAGACCTGTGTTGGCACCTGTCACGATGACAGTCTTCCCAGGTATGGTGGCCTTGCTGGGACAGACCCCACCACCAACATAGTCCCTAAAGGTGAGAAATGGCACAGTCAATTCTGTGTCTCTTCTGTTTTTAAGGACACCACTCAGATTAGATTAGGACTAGGAAGAAAGGTCTGGCAATCTACCCCCTAAAAATACACCAGTTGAAAATCCTATGGACTGAGATTAGACAAACCTCCGAAACTATCGCCCTGAAACATTCTTTAAGCCATAAACTAAAAATATCTCCTGGGTCTTCTTAAAACCAAACTAGTTTACCTTAACTAGTAAAAAGTGCCTACTTTGAACACTGTGCTGTTTTAAGATCTATCTAAAGAATCAAATTAACAACAGCAACTGGAAAAACTAAATAAGGAATCTTTGGGGCAGTGACTTCGTGTTAATGGAGGAGGAACAACACAGAAAAAGAATGCACAACTTGAAGAATGTCATCAGTGTCATTGAAATATACACACAGAAATTGTTGAACTGGTGTATGTTCTGCTGTATATGTTAAATCCACTCTGGGCAGATTTAACAACAATTCAGTTAGCAGCCAAGGACATTAACCATTTGTGCCAGCCAGTGCACTCTTTAAACTAAGTGAAAGATGAAGAATAAACAGGATAAAATGCTAAGTGCTTGGAAAAACTGTGGGTTCTGTGGTCAGTCATACTTGGGTTCCAACCCCAGCTCCCCATTCACTAGCTATGTGAACAGGTGGCAGGCATTTCCCCAAGGTACACAGTAAACAGTAACTGTTTTGTGCCAGGCTGCTGATTCTGGCTCATACTGACCCTACAGGACAGGGAAGAACTACCCCATAGGGTTTCCTAGACTGTAACTTCTACAGGGAGCAGACGGTCAGGTTGTTTCTCCTAATGAGTTTGAGCTGCCAGTCTTTCAGTTGGCAGTCAAGCATTAACCATTGCACCACCAGGGCTCCTTCAAATAGTAGTTACTATTCCAGATATTCAGGAGGAATCAGTTCCTGGAGAAGGACCTGATTCTTCCTAGGAAGACCCTCAACAAGATGAACTGACATAGTGACTGCAACAACGGGCTCAAGCAGAAGAACTGTGAGGACAGTGAAGAACCGAGCAGTATTTTGTTTTATTGTACACAGGGTCGCTATGAGTCTAGACTGACTCAACGGCAACTAACAACATTCTGAATATTTGGAAGTCTTGATGGCCAAGTGGTTAAAGCGCTCAGCTGCTAACCAAAAGGTTCATGGTTCAAACCCACCTGCCTCTCCACAGGACAAAGATGGGCAGTCTGCTTCTAAAAAGACTGCAACCTTGGTAAGCCTGTGGGGCAGGTTTACTCTGTCTTACAGGGTCACTATCAACCAGAGTTGACTCAACAGCAGCGGGTTTCGTTTGGGGGGTTATTCTGTATATTCCATATAATCTGCAACTCCTCAGGAAAAAAAGGGAGGGAAGAAGGAAGAGAAGGAGTGAGGAAAAGAGAAGTTGAAAAGGAGAAAAAACAAGAGGAGGGAGGGATGAATGAAAACAACAGTGTACACATATGGGGGGACCAACAACTAAGTTCGCGAATTCATCCTAGAAAAAGTGTTTTGAAGGGTGGACTAGGCGCTGGCGTCGGTGAACAGCTTCCCACGGTGAATTACTTTGAAGATGACCGTAGTGATATTTAGCAGTGAAGTATGTAGCACTTTTTCTAGGATGAGTTTGCAAACTTCGCTGTCAAATCTTGTATGCTACACAATAGGGTCCCTGTGTATACGGAGATGAACAACTTCATTTGCTACTAAATGTCTGAGAACACCTAGGCCACCACGTGATACAGAAAACGTGCTCTACAAATATTTGTTAAATTAATTAAAAGTCCAGAAGGAACTAAAGCAAAATGTTTACAATGATCCAAATGCTTTCCTTCCTCGGGGTGACCTTGGCCGGTGCCTAGCCCTCTCTGAGTCTAGGTTTGCCCCCTAATGTTCTGGGCGAGCTCTGTTGGTCTGGTGAACTGGAGGATCCCAGGGTGCACGAGGAGTTGGTGATCTTTACGTGGACCTTCCCTCCCTTCCCGCTGCCGATGTGACCACCTGGAATGCGGCGGGGAGAACGGCGCGTACTCACTTGAGCAGCACGGCGCCACCCACCGCCGTGCCCAGCACGGACAACGGCAGGAGGTAGCGGTTCATGCTGGCCTGGGGTACAGGTGCAGCCCCGGAGCTGCCTGCAGACCCGCTCGGAGGTCGCTCCGGGAACTGAGGCGCCTTCTCCGCAGTGCACGTGGATGACCCCGGCAGACGTTGCTGGGATCTGTGGTTTCCGGGACAGAGCGACAAGGGGGCGGGGCAAGAAGCCTGCGGGCGAGACCTATGGGGAGGGGCTCTGAGCGCAGTTACTGCTGGGATTGGTAGTTTCAGACGCTCAGGGGGCGGGGCCTCGGTGCGAGGGTGAAAGGGGTGTTGTGGGAGGAGCTGACAAGGGCTCCTGAAGCCCCGCCCACCCATAGAGCTTCCGTGCAGCTTTCCAGAGGCCACTATCAGGATGGAAGTCATAGAAGTGGATGTTGGCACCCCCCAGCGCAGCTCTTGCATTCCTACCTGTCTGGCTTTCATCTGAGAACGCCCTCAGAGCCACGCTGTCTGTACTCTGCCGGTCTCCCTCTCTTAGACTGCACATCACACACACTCCTGCACTTACCGTCCGCATGGGGAGGTCAGAACCCCTAGGGGAGTCACTCCTGGGAGCCATTCAAGAGCAAAGCCGGGCCGTGAGCTCCTGGGTCCCTTGCATGACCTCACACTGGCTCCGCATGCTACCGCAGAACAATCATTTCTGATACCCATCCCATCGCTGTCAGTCCCCAACTCTCCAACAACGGGTAACTCTGGACGTCCAAAGAACAATTTGATCTGGTTCCTGCTAGCTGTGAGTAAGTTTTCTTCCCAGTCATACAAACTGTCTTCATCTCATCTGAGTTGTGCTATAATGGACTCAAACTGATGACTGAGGTCCGTCTGTCCCAAGCGACGATCTTTTCAATTGCCTCGTATGCATGCAAAAATCAGATAATGAAAAAGGAAGACAGAACCAGTGCATTTGAACTGTGGTGTTGGTAAAGAATACTGAATACACCAGACTACCAGAATGCACAAATCAGTCTTAGGAGACATACAACCAGAAATACTCCTTAGAAGCAAAAATGACTAGACTTCGACTCACTCACTTTGGAGACATCATCAGGAAAGACCAATCGCTAAAAAAAGACATACTGTTTGATAGAGGGCCCATGAAAACAAGGGAAGCCCTTCATGAGATGGACTGATAAGATAGCCACAACGATGGACTGAAACATGCCAACAATTGTGAGGATGGTACAGGACCCTACAATGTTTCCTTCTGTTACACCTGAGATTGCCTGAGTCAGAGCTCACTCCACAGCAACTAACAGCAACCTACAGGAGGTAACACAGGCGGAAGGACTATTTTAAGAATCATGTAGACCTTAAGCACTCACTTTGGGAAGCCCCACCTTCACCAAAAAAAACAAATCAAACCTCATGCCGTGGAGTCGGGTCCAAATCAAAGTGACCCAAGAGGTCAGAGTAGAACTACCCCATAGAGTTTCCAAGGAGCACCTGGCAGATTTGAACTGCCGACCTCTTGGTTAGCAGACGTAGCATTCAATCCAATATGTTACCAGGGTTTCCAACCCACCTTCACCATCCCCCAAATATTAAAATTACCCATATTAAACCTGTAGGTTTTGTTGTGTTTTCTTCTTTGCTATAAGAATAAATACTTGAAGCCTGGGTCATTTCAAGGGCAGTGAAGCTATTGATGGCTACATGAAATGATGCGTTTCTCAAAACCCATAGAACCATGCAACACAAAGCTGATGTAAATTATTACAATGGATTGAATTAAAACCAGTTGCCATCAAATCCACTGCAACTCATGAAACTTCATATGTTTATCAGAGTAGAAGTGCTCTCCATAGGATTTTTATGGCTATGACTTTTCAGAAGGGGATCACCACGCCTTTCTTCTGAGGAGCCTCTGGGTTTGTTCCAACCCCTCAATCTTTAGGTTAGTAACCTGGCACGATTTACCAATTGTACCGTCTGGGGATTTGTAGGGCTTGAGTTATGCCCACTGTAAAGGTATGTTGAAATGTCTTTGAATTAGTTCTCTTTTTTTGGAAATAAGATCCTTGAAGATGTATTGATTACATTAACAATATCACACTGGAGTAGGGTGGGCCCAGTCCAATATGAATGGTGTCTTTATAAAGACAAGAGACACAGACACACAGACACATGATAGCCATGTGACAACCAGCCCAGATGTTGAAGTTATGCTGCAGCTACAAGCCAAGGAATGCCTGGGGATACAGCAGTTGGGTGAAGGATCTTTGCCTAGAATCTTCCAAGGCAGAATGGCCCTGTCAACACACTGAAATGGAACTTGTGGCCCCCAGAGCTGTAAATTCTTCTTGTCATTTTGAGCCACTCACTTTGTGGAACTTTGTTAAGGTTCTACCAAACTAATACAACTACCCGCTTTAGTTAATAATAATGTATCAATATAGATTCATTGTTGTAAACAAATGTAAGATGTTAGTCATTGGAGAAACTATGGGCAGAGAGAGAACGGATATGTGGAAACTCTGTACTTTCTCTGCAATTTTCCTGCAAACAAACTGGTTTCAAAAAATTAAGTGTGTATATAGACATACATACACACGCACACACACTCACACACACACATTACCAGTAAGTTGACTTTGACTCATATCAACCCCATGTGACAGAGTAGAACTGCCTCATAGGGTTTTCTAGACTACAATCTTTTTATTATTATTATTACTTTAGATGAAGGTTTACAGAACAAACTAGTTTCTCATTAAACAATCAACACACATACTGTTTTGCAACATCAGTTACCAAACCCACAACATGTCGACACTCTCCCCTTCTTGATCTGGGTTCCCCATCAGCAGTTTTCCTTGTCTCCTCTTGCCTTCTTGTCTGTCCCTGGGCTGATGTGACCATTTAGTCTCCTTTTATTTTTATAAGCCTGTCTTGTCTTTGGCTGAAGGGTGAACCTCAGGAGTGACTTCATTACTGAGATAAGGGGAGCTTGGGGACCATACTCTTGTGGTTACTCTAGTCTCTGTCAGACCAGTATGTCTGGTCCTTTTTTCTTTTTCTTTTTCTTTTTTTTTTTTTTTGTTCGTTAGAATTGTGTTCTCCTTTTTTCTCCAGCTCTGTCCAGGACACTGTGTGATCCCTGTCAGTGCAGTTGCTAGCGGTAGTCTGCCACCATCTAGTTGTGCTGGACTCAGTGTGGTGGAAGCCCTGGTAATTGCGGTCCATTAGTCATTTGGACTAATTTTTCCCTCATGTGTTAAGTTTTCTTCATTCTCCCTTGCTCCAGACAGGATGAGACCAGTGGAGTATCTTAGATGGCTGCTCACAAGCTAAAAAATAAAATGGATTTATATAAAATGTATCGAGACCCAGAAATCTCACTCCTAGAAGCTTAACCAAGAGAAATGAATATATCCACACAGAAACTTATGTATATGACATCCTTTGTCATGAGATCAGAAGAATTGAATGTTGGCAAACTTCCATTATAAGTGCTTTGATCAAAGATTCTGTAGAATAATTATGATAAAAGGGGGAAATACAGAGCAGAATTTCAACTTCTCATGGAATCCAGGCTATCTGGAGCCATGGAGCCTGAATGAACACCAGAAACTATTGCCCTGAGACTCTCTTTAAGCCTTAAACCAAAAATATCTCCTGAAGCCTTCTTAAAACCAAACAATAGTTAACTAATATAGATTGTATGCCTCCAGCATTGTGCTCTTTTAAGAACTATCTATAATGGATCATGCTTTGTAAACTAAAGGTTTAGTTAAAAAGAGGAAGACCCTCAGCAAGATAGACTGACACAGTGGCTACAACAAGAAGCGTACCAGCATTGTGGGCATGGCACAGGACTGCACCACGTTTCATTCTACTATGTATAGAGTGACTATGAATCGAAATTGACTCAACAGCACCTAATAACAACAAGATATGAGATTGAAGCAATAATAGCAACTGAAAAGATAGATAGTAACCTTAGGGGGCTGTTAATTTATGCTAGTCAGGGAGGAATAACTCAGAAAAGGAGATGAGAATGACTACACAATTCAAAGACTGTAACCAATGTCACTGCATTGTTCCTGTAGAAACTGTTGACTTAATGTGTGTCCCACTGTGTATATTCTCAACAACAAGAATAAATTCTTGGTAAAAAAAAAAAAAAAAATGTATGTACACGAATGATTATGGCAGCTTTACTCACAACAACCAACAGCTGGAAACAACCCAGATGTCCACCAACAGCTGAATGGATAAGGACATAATGATAAACTCAGAACACAAAGTATTACTCAACAATAAAAATTCTCAAAAATCAGTATGCATGTATAAGATGTCGTGCTGCTGACCTCTTACTGGAGGCGGGGGAGAGGGTGGAGAGGAGGGAATAAGAGATTGTGAGGAGGATATGACATGTACAGAACAGAGAGGAGGAGTGTGCTGTCAGTTGGCAGGGAGAGCAGTGGGAGCTGCTCATAGGTGGGCATGCAAATTTATATGGGACTGTACATTTTCACTCAATCATAATAAAAAAAGAATTAAAAAAATCAATGAAAATCCTATGGATCACAGAATACTGTCCAATACTTTAATTCACATCCAAAATGTGTCGTCTAGAGGAACCAGTCCACGGAGAAGGACACCATGTTTGGTAAAGTGCAGGACCAATAAAAGCAAAGGGAACCCCCCAGAAGATGGAATGACACAGCGGTTGCTACAACGGGTTCAAACATCATGAGGAAGGTGCAGGACTGAGGAATAGTTTGTTCTGTTATACATAAAATCATCATTAAGTTGAAACCAACTTGCAGGCAACTAACAACAAATGAGTACCTTTTATGTGTCTAGTACTGAACTGAGCACTGACTTATTTAATCCACACAATATTATCCCTACCTTGAGATGCTTGCTTTTGGGGATATAGCAATGACAACTGGGTTTGTTCCAGGAAAATCCATACTCTACCTCTTCCTAAATGTATACCTTGGACAATGATTTTCCCTCTCTCAGGTTCTGACTCCTCTTACACAAAAATGACAATGAATTAGTATCCTTCATATGTAAACAGCACATACAAATCCCCAACAGGGAGGAAAAAACATAAGGAAAAGACATTATGGGCAATTTGCAGAGAAATAAAGTCAACAAACACATGAAATTACTAGTCCTTACAACGAAGTGCTCATTAACGTAATGATGAGATAATATTTTTCACTTATCTGATTGGCAATAATGAAAGGATGATAATATCCAGTGTTAACAAGTGTGTGGAAAAACAGGTACTCATACATGCTGACAGGAGTTTCAACTAGGATAGCTCTCCTAAAGAGCCACCCAGCAATATCTGTCAAAGCCATTTGGGCAAGTCTTTGACTCAACAATCCCAATGTAGGACTTTAGGCTTAGAAAATAATTGTATCTATGGAAAGAAATACAATTTGGAAAATATTCCTCACAGCATTGTCCACAATAAGGGGACAACTAGAATCTCTGCAATACATGGAGTTGTTGTCAGAATCAACTTGACAGCAACTAAGAACAACAATGAAGAAGCAAACGGAACCAACTTTAACGTCCATCAGCAAGTGATGAGGAAGTCCTCGGGTGGTGAAAATGACTAACACACTCTGCCCAGACACACCTCAGAAGAAAACTCTGGTGATACACTCCTGAAAAAAAAAATCAACCATTCAAATTGATATGGACTGTATGCTTATACTTAAGCCACAATAAAATTTAATTTTTGGAGCATAGTTCTATTCTGACACACATAGCATCACTATGACTCAGAATTAACTCTGTGGCAACTGGGGATTTTGTTTGTTAAAACTTTTCTTTTATTTTTAACTCTACAAACAAACACAAAATGTTCCATGTGGAGAATATTTTGTTTAATGCTCATTTTCTCATTGTTTTTGAGGAATGGTTTATTGCTTGTACAGCTTGAACTATCCCATGAGAAGTAGAGGAGGCAGTGGTTAAACATATGGGGTTGAATTTTGATGCTGGTACTCTCAGTCTTCACATAGTCTGGCTTCTTGGATTATTTACTCAAGAAGCTGGACTATATGAAGAAGAATGAGGCATCAGGATTGGAGGAAGACTAATTAACAACCTTCATTATGCAGATAACACAACCTTGCTTGCTGAAAGGGAAGAGGATTTGAAACACTGATGAAGATCAAAGACCACAGCCTTCTGTAGGGATTGCAATTCAACATCAAGAAAACAAAAATCCCACAACTGGACCAGTAAACAACATAATCATAAACCGAGGAAAGACTGAGGTTGCCAAGGATTTCATTTTACTTGAGTCCACAATCAACACCCATGGAAGCAGCAGTCAAGAAATCAAAAGATGCATTGCATTGGGAAAATCTGCTTCAAAAGACCTCTTTATTGAAAAGTAAAGATGTCACCTTGAAAACTAAGGTGCACCTGACCTGACCCAAGCCATAGTATTTTCAATAGCATCATATGCATGCAAAAGCTGAGTAATGCATAAGGAAGACAGAAGAAGGACTGATACCTTTGAATTGTGATGCTGGAGAAGAATAATGAATGCACCATAGACTGCCAAAAGAACAAACAGATCTATTCTGGAAAGAGTACGACCAGAGTGCTCCTTGGAAGCAAAGAAGGCACCACTGCATCTTATGTACTTTGGACATGTTGTCAGGAAGGGTCAATCCCTGGAGAAGGATATCATGCTTGGTAGAGTGGAGGGTCAGTGAGAAAGAGGAAGACCCTCAACAAGGTGGATTGACACAGTGGTTGCAACAATGGGCTTAAGCATAAAAACAATTGTGGGCATGGTGCAAGACTGGGCAGTGTTTTGTTCCATTGTAAGGTCGCTATGAGTTGGAACCTAATGACAACAACTCACAACTTTTTTTCGTCTCTATACTTTGATCTTCTTTTCTGTAACAACAATAACTCTCAACTTTGGATACAGAATTTTCCCCTCTACACTTTGGTCTTCTTTTCTGTAAACTAGATTCCTGATAACATCTACCTCTAAGGCAACAAACCCTTTGCCATAAGAACAAAAGGCCAAATCTGTTGCTATCAAGCTGATTCCTACTCATGGTGAGCCCACATGTTACAGACTAGAACTCTTCATCAAGTTTTCTGGGCTATGTCTTTACGGAAGCAGATCACCAGGCCTTTCTTTTGGATTCAAACGGCCAACCTTTTGGTTAGGAGCCAAGCATAAACCATTTGCACTACCTATGGATCCCTGTGAGTCAGAACTGACTCAAGAGCAATGAGTTTTAGAAACCCTGGTGGCATAGTGGTTAAGTGCTATGGCTGCTAATGAAAAAGGTTGGCAGTTATAATCCAACAGGTGCTTCTTGGAAATTCTAAGAAGCATTTCTACTCTGGCCTATACGGTCACTCTGAGCCAGAATCATCTGACTAGCAACTGGTTTGTTTGTTTGTTTGTTTAAGGATCTAAAGGAAACCCTGGTGGTATAGTGGTTAAGAGCTACAGCTGCTAATCAAAAGATTAGCAGTTTAAGTCCACAAGATGCTCCCTGAAAACACTGTAGAGCAGTTCTACTTTGCCCTATAGGGTCGTCACTATTAGTCAGAATCCACTCAGTGGCAATGAGTTTGGTTTTGCTTTTTGTTTTTGGTGGGGAGGTAAAGGAGCCATAGATATATGTACGTAGCTGTGTTCCAATAAAATTTTGTTTATTAAAAAAATAAACAAACATGATGTACTATAGTTTGGTAACCCATGTTACAGAGTTTGGAAGAGTGACATGAAGGAATTTGTGACAAGAACCTAGCCACAGTAAGTGCCGGAACATTGCTGGCTGTGACCATTGTTAATTTAAAGAGAACAACCCATGCAAATCCCCTCCTCCTGAAGACCTCCCACTTGATTCCCAGACACACCCAGGATTGTTAGACTGTCTCTTTGGATTCCCAGAAGGCGGTACACCCAATTACAGGTGTTAATGTTAATAAGTTCCTGCAAAGATTCAGGTGCTGTCCCAGGTGCTGAGGAAAAAAAAAAATTCTCCCACAATGTCCCCTGTCTCCTATTAGAGCTGTTCCAGCAACCAAGTCTGTTTTCCTTAATCAAAATCAATCTTTCTCACTCTCTAACTGAGAGCTCTTTGAAGGCAGGACCTTTGTCTTGTATCTTCTTTCTAGTTCCTTGTTGCATCCCCCACTTAAAAAAAAATAAAAGTTGCCCTCAAGTCAATTCCAACTCATAGTGACCCCATGTGTGTCAGAGCAGAGCTGCACTCCACGGGACTCCCAAGGCTGTGACTTCTCGAAGCAGATCACCAGGCCTTTCTTCCAAGGTACCTTCAAGTGGGTTTCAACCATCAATCTTTCAGTTAGTAGGCAAGTGCTTAACCATTCCATCACCCACGGACTCCATATCCTTCAAACCTAGCATAAGTTCTGGCACACAGTTGGCACTCAATAAATATGTGGGGTGAATAATGATAGTTGTAATATTTAATGCCAGGTGTCAAAGGAACACTGACAGCATAACAGTTAAGTGCTCAACTGCTAACTGAAACAGCAGTGGTTCCAACCCACGAACTGCTCCCCAGGAGAAAGACATGGTAGTCTACTTCCTTAATGACTTGTTGTAGTTGTTAGGTACCATAGAGTCAATTCTGACTCATAGCAACCCTATGTGCAACAGAATAAAGCATTAAAGATTATAGCAATAAAGATTACAGTTTTGAAAACCCTATGGGGTAGTTCTACTCTGTCCTATAGGGTTGTTCTATGTAAGAATCATTAACTCAGTAGCAATGGCTGATTACTTCACAGGATTGTTGAGAAAAGTAAATTAAAGAACAGATGGAAAGCACTTAGAACACTGCTTGTAACATAGTCTGCTCAGCAAACGCTGGCTTCTAGGGACAGTTGCATTTTCCGAAGACGGTGACACACATATATCCACCCTACACCCTCTTCTTACAAAGCAACACTGAGACTCCTATGTTGAAAACTGCTGTTTATGTTTTTTCCCCTTGTGTATCAGACAAGTTCTCCAGAGGAACTGGAACCAATAGGATAAAGACTGATAGATAGATAGGTGAATAGATAAATATATAGATATATATAAAAAAAAAAGTTGCTGTAGAGTTGATTGGAACTCATGGCCACCTCATGTGTGTCTGAGTAGAACTGTGTTCCAGGGGGTTTTCAGTGGCTGACTTGAACCTCCAACTCTTGGTTAGAAACTGAGCATGTTAACCATTTTCACCACCTTGTTTTGGAATCATTAGTTTCATGGCCATAGTAACTGTCACAGTTCTTCTAGAATGGTGTGTGTGTGTGTGCGTGTTATTGTTGTTGTTGTTGCTGCTGCTGTTAAACTGGCACATCTAATGCATGGTTCCTGTAAAAGGGAAAGAAGGATAGAGGCTAAACAGGAGGGAAGGGTGCAGAAAAGAAAGAAGTTAGTGACCTTGTCTCCTAGTAGGACAGATAACTGTCAAATCACTAACTTCCCATCTAGGATTAGGTAGGCAATTCTAGTACCTCAAAAGAGACAGAAGATCCCTCTGCCAGAAGTCTGGCAAGCTTTTCTCTAAAGCAGAGGGGATCACCACTCATCTGTCAATTAGTCACACTGTGGTGGCTTGCATGACGCTGGGAGCTATGTCACAGGTATTTCACCAGGTCACCCATCATGGACAGGTTTTAGTGGAGCTTCTAGACTAAAACGGACTGGGAAGAAGGACCTGGTGATCTATTTCTGAAAAAAAGGGCCAGTGAAAACTTTATGGCTAGCAGCAGAACAGACGTACTGCCGGTGGATGAGCACCTCAGGTTGGAATGCACTCAAAAACAACTGACGAAGAGTTGTCTCCTCAAAGTAGAATAGACCCTAATGATATGAATGAGTCAAGCTTTTGGGACCTTCATCTGCTGGTGTGTCATGACTCAGAATGAGAAGAAACAGTTGTAAACATCCACTCATAATGAGAACATGTGATGTATGACGTCTGAATCAAGAAAAACTGGAAGTCATCAAAAAATGAAGTAGAGCCCTTGAAAATTGATATCCCAGTCATTAGTCGGATCCGACTCGACGGCACTTGGCTTGGCTTAGTCATTAGTGGGCTGAAGTGAACTGATACTGGCCTTTTTGAAACAGACAGTCATAAGATCAGCTACGCTGGCAATGACAAATGGAAGAGGAATGGTGTCGCATTCATTGTAAAAAAAAATTTTTTTCAAGACCTATCCTGAAATATTACACCATCACTGATAGGTTAATATCCATATTCCTACAAGGACGACCAGGTAATATGACTATTAGTCAAATTTACATAAACCATTAACACTAAAATGAAAAATACTGAAGATTTTTACCAACTTCTGCAGCCTGAAATTGATCAAATGTGCAATCAGAATGCATTGATAATTATTGGTGCTGTGGATGCAAATGCTGGACACAAAGAAAAATGAACAGTAGCTGGAAGATATGACCTTTATGACAGAAAAGATGCCAGAAATCACGTGAGAAAATTTTGCAAGGCCAGTGACTTCTTCATTGAAAATATATTTTATTAAAAACATAAACAGTGATCATAAACGTGGACCTCATCAGATAGAAGGTACAAGAATCAAATCAACTACATGTGTGGAAAGAAACAATGGAAAAGCTCAATATCATCAGTCAGAACAAGGCCAGAACAAATGGACAATTGTTCATACGCCGGTTCCAAATAAAGCTGAAGGAAGTTAGAACAGTCCACAAGAGACAAAGTATGACCTAGAGTACATCCCACTTGAATTTAGAGACTGTCTCAAAAGTAGATTCACAATAAATAAATAAGAGGAAACTTGACTAATGACTGAAGACCAAATGAGTTGTGGAATGACATCAAAGCCATCACCTGTGAAGAAAGCAAAAGGTCATTAAAAAGACAGATGTCAGAACAGACTCTGAAACTTGCTCTTAAACATCAAGTAGCTAAAGCAAAAGGAAGACATGATGAAGTAAAAGAACTGAGAAAACAATTTCAAAATGTGGCTTGACAGAGCAACTAGACAAGACAAAGAAATAAAGGGCATTGGCATCACCAAAGAAGAAGTAAAAATATCCCATTTGCAGATGATACGATTGTATATGCAGAGAATCCTAAAGAATCCATAAGTAAACTACTGGAATGAAATTCAGCAAAGTATCAGGATATAAGATAAACACAAGTAAATCGGTAAGATTCCTTTATACCAATAAAGAGACCATCAAAGAAGAAATCACCAAATCAACATCATTTACTATCTCCCCCACGGAGATAAAACACCTAGGAATAAATCTAACTAGAGAAATAAGAGACCTGTACAAAGAGAACTGCAAGAAATCAAAAGAGACTTACATAAATGGAGAAACCTTCCCTGCTCATGGATAGGAAGACTTAACATGGTGAAAATGTCTATTTTACCTGAAGTGATCTACATATACAATGCAATCTCAATACAAATTCCAGTCTTTTTTTTTTAATGAAATGGAGAAACAAATCACCAATTTTGTTCAGAAAGGAAAGAAATCACCGATAAGTAAAGCCCTTCTGAAGAAGAGGAACACAATGAGAGGCCTCACACTACCTGACTTTAGAACCTATTACACTACCACACTAGTCAAAACAGCCTGGTACCGGTACAAAAAGAGACATGTAGACCAATGGACCAGAGCTGAGACCCCAGAGATGCCACCATCCTCTTATGAACAGCTGATATTTGATAAAGGCTATAAAATTGTAAACCGAGGTAAAAACAGTCTCTTTAACAAATGGTGTTGGCAAAATTGGATATTCATCTGCAAAAAACTGAAACAAGATCTGTATCTCACACCTTACACAAAAACTAACTCAAAATGGATCAAACAGCTAAACATCAAATCTAAAATGATAAAGATCATGCAAGAAAAAATAGGGTCAATAATGGAAGTTCTAATACACAGCTTAGACAGACTTCAAAATCTGACAATGTGTGAACAAAAAAAGAGAAAATAGATAAACGGGAACTACTAAGAATCAAACACTTTTGCTCACCCAAAGACTTTATCAAAAGAGTTAAAAGATCATGGTTCTATGCATCTATAGGATATCATCTTGCTGACCTCTGGCTGGAGGAAGGAGAGGTGGAGAGGAGGGGAAAGGAGACTGTTGGGAGGATGAGACACATATGGAGCAGAGAGGAATAGTGTGCTGTCACCAGGCAGGGAGAGCAGTGGAAGCTGCATATAGGTGGGCATGTAAATTTATACAAGAATGTACATTTTCACTCAGTCATAATAAAAATAAAATAAAATAAAAATAATAATAAAAAATAGTTAAAAGATCACCTATAGAATGGGAAAAAAATATTTGGCAACTACATGTCAGACCGACGTCTGATCTCCATAATCTCCAAGGCACTGTAAAATATCAACAAAAAAAGGTAAACTACCCAATTAAGCAATGGGCAAATGAGACAGACAGACATCCATCCATGCCAAGAGATTTGGAAGACAGCTACCTGGTCAGAGAACCAGAAGAGATCCATATACATGTCCATTTCAAAAAAAAAATTATTCAACAGAATTCAGAAATTATCTGACAATATCATAAATATCACATTCAAGTAAAATTATGAAGAAGACAGTTCAAAAACAGCAATACACTAACAAAGAAATTCCAGAAATTTGAACCACATATAGAAGAGGATGTGGAATGAGGGGTGTCATTCCTGATGTTGGAAGGATTTTGTCTGAAATCAAAGAATACCAGAAAAACATTGTGATGGTTAATGTTATGTGTCAATGAGCTATTATTCTCAGTGTTTGGCAAACACTGAGTGTGCTTCCCTAAAAATGTAATGTAGTCGCCTAGCTCCACGATATGATCAGCCAATCAGCTGTAAGGGGAGTTTGCTCAGGGGTGTGGCCTATATCCAAAATATATAGATGTTCTGGTAAAGCTCATTGCCTTTTCCTCTGGACCATGCATCCAACTCATTATCCTCTGATCTCTGATTTTTAGGACATGAACCCAGCAGTTTGCTGCCTGACAGCCAGATCCGGGCTTTGTCAGCCTCCACAGCCGTGTGATCCAGGAGAAGCCTCCAGCCTGACACCTCACTCACACCAGCCTCCACCGCTGCATGAATCATTTCCTTAAGATAAACCTCTCTGTGTATGTATGTGTGTGTTTGTGTGTATTTCACTCCCCCAACTGGCTTTCCTCCCCTAAAGAATACAGCCTAAGATGGGTGTTTACATGTATTTTACTGACTATGCAAATGCAATATTCATCTTGCAGATCATAACAAACTGTGGATAACATTGGCAAAGGATCAGAATTCTAGAACACTTAATTATGCTCACGCAAAACCTACACACAGACTAAGAGGCAGTTGTTTGAATAGAACAAGTGGATATTGTGTGATTTAAAATCTGGAAAAGTGGGCATCAAGGGTATATCCTTTCACCATACTCCTTCAGTCTGTGTGCTGAGCAAATAATCTCAAACTCTGGAATATATAAAGGAGAACATGGCATCAGGATTGGAGGAAGACTCACTCACAATCTACAATATGCAGATGATACAACTTTGCTTGCTAAAAGTGAAGAGGACTTGACTTGGAGTACTTAATGATAAAGATCAAAGACTATAGCCTTCAGTATGGATTACACTTCATATAAAGAAAACAAAAATCTTCACAACTGGACCAATAAGCAACATCTTGATAAATGAAGAAAATGTTGGTGTTGTCAGGGATTTTGCTTTACTTGGATCCAAAATCAATGCCCATGGAAGCAACACTCAAGAAATCAAACAACATATTGTATTGAGTGAATCTATGTCAAAAGATACACTGTTAAAAAGCAACGAAGTTTCCTTGGTGACTAAAGCACAGCTGACCCAACACATGGTACTTTAAATCACCTCATACACATGTGAAAGTCAAACAATAGATAAAGAGGACAGAAGATGAATTGATGCCCTTGTGTCGGGAAAAAATATTTAATATCCCGTGGACTTCTAGAAGAAACAACAAATGTGTCTTGGAAGAAGCACAGCCAGAATGCTCCTTAGAAGGGAGGATGGTCAGACTTCATCGCACGCACTACGGACACATTATCAGGAGGGTCCAGTCCCTGGAAAAGGACATCATGTGGTTGAAGGCCTGAGAGCTCCCCTGGGAGTGTGGCCCCTAGACCTGATGCTGCCCCTGATCGTAGATCATTACTGAGGTCAACTCTTCAGATAGAAATGGAATGGACTCGGGGACACAGAGTGACCATATCGTGTGTACACTTCATGATTCTATGCATCTAGAGGATGTCGTCCTACTGGACTCTTACTAGAGGGGAGTGGTGAGACTGGAGAGGAGGGGACAAGAGACTGTTAAGAGGATACGACTGTACGGAATGGAAAAGAGGAATGTGCTGTTACTGGGCAAGGAGAACAGAGGGAGCTGCAAATAGGCGGGCACACAAATTTGAATTGTATTGTAAACTTTCACTCAATCACAATAAAAAAAAGGATATCACGCTTCATAAAGCATAGGGTCAGCAAAAAAGAGGAAGACCCTCAGAGAGGTGGACTGACACAGTGGTTGCAAAAATAGGCTCAAATATAGCAAGAATTATGAGGATGGCACAGGATCAGGCAGTGGGTATTTCATTCTGTTGTACATAGGATATTTACGAGTTAGAACTTGCCGAAGCCCGTCATCCACAAAGATCTCTGTGAGCAAAGCCACAAGCCTCTGTGATGGCAGGTGGACGCATCTCACCCCTGACATATTTCTGGCTGTATATTTTCATCCTAATTAAACTCTCCTCAAAAATACCCCCTCATCTCCCAGCACAAGGACAAACGCTGAGTCCGGGAATGCCCAGCCTGGGGATGCCCAGCCCAGGAATGCCAAGGCCAGCCCAGCCGCACTGACTTCCCCCAACTGTACATCCCCCCCACCATGTGCAAAGAATTACACTTCTTAGAACAGTTTAAGAAAGGCATAGGGTGGGGGACCGTAGGTGTTTACTGTCCCCACAGGAAGAGATAAAATAAAGAGCAAACTACGAACAAGTGGAGATTATAACCTCTTTACCCCTCCTCCTGTACCTTTTAACCTTGAAGTATAAGTAGGGCTGATTGAGTTCGGGGCATAACTTTGTTTTCACTGTCAATTATCACCACAACACACTTGTCCCGGGGCCATTACCTGGAAGGCCCTAATGATTAATATGTAAAAAGACCACTTGTCTTGGGCCATTATTCAGAAGGCCCTAATAATTAACATGAAAAAAAGGAGACCACGAGGTATAGGCTTCAAGTTAGCTAGTAGCTCATGTGGTCAGGGAGCAGGGTGAAAATCATGTCACCTCAAGTTAGCCAATAGCTTGTGTGGTCAGGGGGCAGGGTGAAAATCATGTCACTTTGACTATAAAAATAAAGACAGACCTTTTCAGGCTGCCTTTTTCTCCAAAACTCTTTCCTGTCTCTCTCAATTCATTGCCTCGCCGACGCCATTTCCCTCCCTCCGTGGGGCCCCAAAAAAGTTGTCGGGGCTGGCTCCTGGCAATAACCAACTTGACAGCACCTAACAAAACCAACACACTGTGGATCACAGTCATATGGAAAGGGAGTTCCAGACCGTGAGAACGCAGCCGAGACAAAAGCCTGGAGACAGGGATGTGTAGGAGATGTCGTGGGAGGAAGGAGTAGCTTGTTTGGCTGGAGTGTAAGGTGCATGCGGAGGGAGGAGGAAAAGTGTCTTAATAAAGAACTCAAACATAGCTCAAATGCCAGGCTGAGAAGTTTGGCCTTGACCAAAGGGTGGTAGGGAGCCATTGAAGAGTTCTGAGTAGTGGAGGGACATGAGAAGACTTCTGTTTTATGAATATTTTTTTTGTCTGATATGCATAGGATGGACTGGCACAGGGCCGAAGGGATGTAGGAAGAGCACATCCAGCATCAGAGACAGCCATGTGGGCAAGCTGAGTAGTTCTCAGATATCCATTCTTCCCTCATTGCTGATAGTATCAGAGCCATAATGGTTTATAGTTGAGCACATACCAAAGAACCAAACCCACTGAGCTGATTCTGACTCACAGTAATTCCATAGGACAGAACAGAACTGCCCCATAGCATTTCCAAGGCTGTAATCTTTATGGAAACATACTGTCATATCTCTCTCCTGCAGAGCAGCTGCTGGGTTTGAAACACCAACCTTTCAGTTAGCAGTCAAGCCCTTAATCACTATGCCTAAAGTCTCACTTCTCAGCCTCCTTTGCATCCAGATGTGGTCCCATATCTAATTTCTAACCAGTAGGATGTTAACAGAAAAAATGTGTGCCACTTAAATAGAAAAGCTACCTCCCCCTTTCCTTCTTTCTCCCATTTAAAGGCACATGATGGCTGGGACAGAGGTAGCCACTTTCCACCATGAGACGGAAGACGTGCTTTAGTGGAGCGATAAGAGGTAAGGAGGCTGGGTCCCTGAGGATTATGGAACAACCAAATGAGCCTTAGAATCACTTCCCAATCCATAGTTACAAGAAAGAGAGATAAACTTTTACCTGGTATAAGCTACTAATGGCTTGGGTGTCTTTCTTACAGCAGCCAAACCCTGATACCGTCAGATACAGGTAAGAAGGATGGAGTTTGTCCAGCAACAAGAGAAGAAGAAAGGACACTAGGCAGAGGGCACAGTACGTGCAAAGGCTCAGAGGTGATGAGTCCAAGGCAGGAAGGGACAGAAGATTAGTCTTGAGGCAAAAAGAGAGATAGATCATGAGGAAGAAGATGAGAGCCAGGGAAGGGTGTTCAGCAGGGTAGGTGTTGAGTATGGGGTCTAAAGTGGAGGGAAGAGAAGGTGTACTCTAGATAATGCGTCAGAAGGAGGAAGATAGAACACAGGACCCAAGTGTATTAATCCGATGCTCTACTCAGCATTCACCCATTCTTTCTTTTTTATTTTATCATTTGACCGTTGATACATCAAGGATGCTGCTGTTCTTATATGCTGCCAAGTTGTGTCCCAACTCATAGTGACCCCATGTGACAGAGTAGAACTGCCTGATAGGGCTGCATAATCTTTACGGGAACAGATCATCGTGTCTTTCTCCTCAACAGTTGGTGGGCGAGTTTGAACCACCAACCTGTCTGTAAGCAGCAGAGCTAACCAGGATAGGGTGTTTTAAAAAATGTTTTTTTAATCCACTCATTACTCTACTTTTGGACCACAGATATCAATGTTTTTGTCTATTTCCTTTCACAGTAATCATCCTTGTCATGGAATTATTTTTAAATTTCGTATTGCTTTGTTATAATGTGGAAAGGAATGTTTATTCATTGGGAAAATATAGATGGATAGGTAGACAGAGAGAGAGAGCACCCATTGAGCTGACTTCGATTCATGAAGACCTACATAAAACGAAAAAATGTTGCTGAGTCCTGCACCATCTGCACAGGGACGTTTGAGTCCATCGTTGTGGCTGCCGTGTCACTTCACCTCATTCACGATCTCTCTCTTTCTCGACGACCCTTCACCAAATATCACAGCCTCCTCCAGCAATTGAACCCTCCTAATAACATGTACAAACCAGGTTTTGGACAATTTTCTGTTGTGATCCAAATGGTTTTCATTGACTGTTCTTTTTTTTAAGTAAATGGATAGAACTTTCTTCATAATCTCTCTTAGCTTGAAAGCTCCACTAAAACCCATTCACAATAGATGTTCTTGTCGGTATCTGAAGTAACAATAGCATAGCTTCAAGTATCACATAAAAACACAAGTCACTACAGTACAACAAACTGACAGATGAGTGGTGGAAAACACAGACACACTCAGAAAAAAATATTTAATTGGCTTCCCTAGATAATTCCTTCACTTGCCTTAGGTCCTCCCTCAGATACCAATTTCTCAGTGAAGAGCATGCTTCTTTGGTTGGACAGACACACGAGAGTAACTGGGTAGCTCCTGTTCGGTGGTGAGAGGAGATGGCAGAGGGAGACAGGAGCTGGTTAACTGGACATGAGAAACACGGGTAGAGGGGAGGAGGGCGCTGTCACAGTGTGGAAGAGCGGCTAGGGTCACAAGGCAAAGGATAAGTTTTTGTATGAGAAATTGACTGTAAACATAAACTTTCACTTAAAATGCAATGAAAAAACAAAAATTTACAATTAAAAAAATCACTTTCTCTGTGAGATCTGCTCTAATTTGTGTGTCTGTGTGAAGAAATATCTTCAGGCAGTTCCCAGCTTATGAACTTTTTACTTACATACAACCTGTACTTATGAACCAGCCCCCCTAAATCTTACTATATTAAAAATTTGGGCTACAGTGGTTTGCAATAACAAACAGGTTCTACACTGTAACATGCATCAAAACATTATCATTATTACTATATTGTGTTAAGGATATTTTAGTCTATCTAGAAGTGTTTCTTCAATGCCTTTATGCACAGCAAAGTACATTATATACTATATATTAAGACAAACACTTGACTAACTGACATTAGATAGAAACCATACCTAACCATTCCAATTTACAAATTCAACTTAAAGACAGACTTAGGGACAGACTCCTTGTATAACAAAGAATTTGTCATTTCCACCACTTTAAGGGTCTATTTTAGTGACACTGATTCTGTTCCCCATGTTGTACAACCTTCACTGTTACCCATTTGCAAATGTTTTCATCATCCTTAACAAAGACTCAGTACCCATTAAGCAATTAGAGCAAAAATTTGTCGAGTCAACTTCACACGTGTCAGAGTAGAACTGTACTCTATATGGTGTTCCCCCAAACACAGTGCCATTGAGCCCGGTCCAACTCATGGTGACTCTATAGGTCAGAGTACAACTGCCCCATAGACTTTCCAAGGGGCACCTGGCAGATTTGAACTTCTGGCCTTTTGGTTAACAGACATAGAACTTAAGCCACTATACCACTAGGGCTTCCTTAGGGGGTTCAGAGTCTGATATTTCAGAAGTAGATTATCAGGCCTTTCTTCCAAGGCATGTCTGGGTGAACTCAGGCATCCAACCTTTTGACCAGCACCCTAGTGCGTTAACTCTTTGCACTACCTAGGGATTCGTGTGAAGCAATAACACCCCATTTTCCCTCCTTTGGTCTCTATGAGGCCTGACAATGAAGTTAATGAACTTGCCACTGTGAGCTTATCTTGGCAGCACTGTACAAACCACTCAGTAAGGTTTCATGGCTTTGGTGTATCAGTATCTAACAGCTGTGTTGGTTGTTGACATGTAGCAATATCTTGTTGAGGGGAACTCATTATTGTTGTTGCACTTTTTTGTGTGCCATCACAAGAATGTCAGAGCTTGGATTAGAGCAATGAACAAACATTAAATTTCCTGTTAAATTTAGCAAGAGTGGAAGTGAAAACCAAGTTTATGAGGATAATGCCATGAAGAAAATGGCAGTGTACAAATGGATTAAACATTTTTCTGAGGGAAGAGAAAGTGTAATTAATGAAGAGAAGTCAGGGCAGCCAGTAAAAAGCAGAACTGATGAAAACATTGCAATAATTTGTCAAACTGGGGGTCAAAATTGGTGGCTGGCAGTAAGAAGCACAGGAGACCAAGTAAACATCAATAGAGAAACAGTTAGGAAATTTTAAATTGAAAATCTTGGCAAGAGAAAGCTGTATGCGAAAATGGTCCCGAAGGAGCTCACTGATGAATAAAGCAAAGGAGAGCTGAAGCTTGCCAAGACCTTTTGGAGAAGCAAGACTATGTTTGGGGCTATGTCATGGGTGGTGATGAAACATGGGTGTATCAATGTGACCCTGAAACAAAGCATCAAAGTGCACCATGGAAGTCAGCCAGTTCTCCGTGACTGAAAAGGTTCCATCAGTCCAAATCAAGAGTCAAAATGATGCTGCTGCTAACCTTCTTTGATATCAGAGGGATTGTTCATTATGAATTTGTACCAATAATTAATCAAGTTTGTTATCTGGAAGTGCTAAAAAGGCTACATGAAAAAGTTAGAAGGAAACGACCTGAACCTTTCACCAACTCATGGCTCCTGTAACACGACAACGCACCAGCCCACGCAGCACTATCTGTCAGGGAGGTTTCAGACAGTATACAAATAACTGTATTGGAACACCCTCCTTACTCACTTGATCTGGCCCCCCTTACTCACTTGACTTTTTTCTTTACCTGAAGATAAAGAAAATATTGAAAGGAAGACATTTGGATGACATTCAGGACATCAAGGGTAATACAACAATAGCTTTCAGGGCCATTCCAGAAAAAGAGTTCCAAAATTGCTGTGAAGGGTCGACTGGGTGCTGGCATCAGTGCATATCCTCCCAAGGGGAGTACTTCTAAGGTGACCCCAGTGATACCCGACAATGAGGTATGTGGTACTTTTTCTAGGATGAGGTCACAAACTTAACTGGCAGACCTCATACACATTTGCCTATTCTAGATATTTCATATGGTGGGATCGTACAATACTTGTCTCTTTATATCTGACTTCTTTTGCTTAGCCTAATGTTTTCAAGATTCATCCATGTGGTAGCATTCATGAGGATTTCATTTCCCTTTATGGCAGAGTAACATGCCACTGTATGGATGTACCTCATTTTGTTTAATTATCCATTTATCTGCTGATGGACCTTTGGGTTGTTTCCACCTTTGGGGCATGGTAAAAAAGAAGTGCTGCACTGAACACTGATGTGGATTGTGCTCATTCTAGAGAAGAAGAAACTGAGGTTCAAGGGCTCAGAAAATAAGGTCACTTGTGAAAGCTACAAAGCATCTATATCTATGACCCAGGATCTAAACTCAAATCTGTCTGGACTCCTTTCTCCTATACTGCCCCTTAGCCCAGCACCCTCAGGCCCCAGAACCAGGCTTCTCCAGTTTCCAGAAAGGGCTGCCCACTTTACTCCTCTTTCACTCTGTCCGTGAGAACAAACAGCTCCTGGCCACCAGCCTCTCTCCTGCTCCCTCCTTCTCCATCTCTAACCAGGCCAGTTCTTAGACTCACCCTCCCGGGTGCTACAAGTTTCTCTCTCTGCCCCTTCTCCAGGATTGAGCAGTCCCAGGGGAACTCCTTGAGGAAAAGACTATCTTAACCTTTTAGGCCAGTAAGGAGTTTCCTGCAGGCTTTCACCCTGCCTATGCCAAAACCAAACCAAACACGCTGCCAGTCAAGTCGATTCCGACTCATAGCGACCCTATAAGACAGAGTAGAACCACCCCATAGAGCTTCTAAGGAGCACCTGGTAGATTTGCAGACCTTTTGATTAGCAGTGGAAGCACGTTAACCACCAGCGGTTTCCACTGCCTGACCATCCTCCATAAAAGTGTGCTTAGAACAGCCCAGATCTGTTTGACTCCCCAGCTGGACTGGGAGCTTCTGGAGACCCAGGCTTGCATCCAACCCATCGGAGCTGGAGTCACGGCACTGCCAGTTGCTGTCATTCGGGCCATCACCACTTCGGTCTCCAATCCTCCCACCAGCCACACCCCCAGCAGACCTCATTCTCCTGCATCCCTAAGGTATTCCCTCTGCCGCAAGCCCTATCTGCAATTCTTGAAATTCAGGTCAAAGCTTAGAGGCTACCACCTCAGAGAGCCCCTCCCTGACCACCGCACCAGAAGCAGCCATGCCTGTCTGCTCTGCTGTCACTCCATCGTGAAAATCATATTCACATGTTGGTGTGTGAGCTAATCTTCAGGCTCCCTACCATACCCACAGAAATGACAGCATAGATGGGGCAAGAGCTCTGCCTGGGTCTTCCATCCATCTCTCCAGCACTTAGAATGTGCTTGGCTCAGTAGGTGCTTAATAAATATTTGCTGTTCTTTAACTAAAGGGAAACCCTGGTGGCCTAGTGGGCTAAGTGCTACATCTGTTAATCAAAGGTCAGCAGTTCAAATCTGCCAGGTGCTCCTTGGAAACTTCATGGGGCAGTTCTACTCTGCCCTATATGGCCGCTATGAGTCCCTACTCACCAGCAGTGGGTTTTTTGCATATATACATAATTGAAGAGCCCTAGTGGTGCAGCGGTGAAGTGCAGCAGGGGAGAAAGACTTGACAATCTGCTTCTGAAAAGATTGCAACATTAGAAACCCTATTGGGCAGTCCTACTGTGTCCCATAGGGTTACTAGGAGTCAGAATCAATGGGCAGTGGGCTTGGCTTTTTATTTACTATGTAGCTACAGGACATTTCATATGTTTCTCCTAATACTTGCAGTGTCATTCTTCATCTTGACATCTGTGGAAGACTCCTATTCATTCTTCAAAATTCTCTTGAGTTATCTCTTAACCAGGAAAGCCTTTTGCTACTTCATGACTTGAAGACATTGCATACACCACTTCCAATGCTTAGAACGCCACTCCTTAGAATGGCAAACTTCCATTCATCCTTCAAAACCCTGTCAGATTGTCCCTTAACCAGGGATAGCTTCTTTGACTGCCTCACACATCTTGATTAATGGACTTTTCTGGAGCCTCTAGCTGAAACGGTACAAATAGTAAATTGCTCAGCTACTTACTAACTGAAAGGTTGGTGGTTCAAACTCACCCAGACGTGCCTTGGGAGAAAGGGTCGGTAGTGTCCTTCTGAAAGATCACAGCCATTGAAAATTCTACAGAGCACAATTCTGCTCTGACACATGTGGGGTCACCATGAGTTGGAATCAACTCAGAAGGAACTGGTTTGGCTTTTGGGGTTCTGGGAACATGTCATGGGCTCCGCAACCTCCATGACTGCATGCATGTGTTACCGTGAACTGTGATTGCGCACACCACTAATGATTATTTCTCCAATCAGACGTTCTTCTTGAGAGTACAGGGTGTGATATACATCTAATTTCAGGAATTACTTACTGAATAAACAAATTAATGAATATATAAGTAAGTTAATATATGTCGCTGAGGCTCAGCCCTACATTATTTATCCCACCAGCTCAACAACCAAGATCCTTAGTTGCCATGAGCAGTTAGTGCTCAGCTGCTAACCTCAAAGTTGGCAGTTGAAGCCACCCAAACCCCAGATCCAAACCCACTGCCATGGAGTTGATTCTGACACATAGCAACCCTATAGACAGAGCAGAACTGCCCCATGGAGTTTCCTAGGAGTGCGTGGTGGACTTGAACTGCTGCCCTTCTGGTTAGCAGCCATAGCACTTAACCACTATGCCACCAGGGTTTCCTGAACCCATCCAGGTGGCGCTAAAATTGTTCCCATTGAAATTGTTGTTGCTAGGTGTTATGGCGATTTTCCGCTCATAGAAACCCTATGTGACAGAGTTCAGTGACCCCATAGAGTTTTCTAGGCTGTAACTTTTATGGGCAAGAAACCCTGGTGGCTTTGTTGTTAAGCACTCTGCTGCTAACCAGAAAGTTGGAGGTTCAAACTCACCAGCCACTCCACAAGAAAGATGTGGAAGATGACTTCCATAAAGATTAAAAAAAAAAAAAAAGCCATCAGTGTCTATCGACTGCAACTCACAGTAACCCTACAGGACAGAACAGAACTGCCCCATAGAGTTCCCAAGGATTGGCTGGTGGATTGGAACTGCTGGTCTTTTGGTTAGCAGTTAAACTCTTAACTGCTGTACAATCCAGTAAAGATCATAGCTTTAGAAACCCTAAGCGGAAGTTCTACTCTGTCCTATGAATCAGAACGGACTGGAGGACAACGGGTTTTGTTTTGGTTTTGGCTTAGTGTTTACAGAAGTATATCACCAGGTCCTGGTGGCATAGTGGTTTAAATGCTACGCCCTAACCAAATCCATGGGGTGCTCCTTGGAAACTCTACAAGGCAGTTGTACACTGTCCTATAGCGTCGCTAAGGAGTCAGAATTGACTCTATGGTAACAGTTTTGGTTTTTGGTTATCACCAGGCCTTTCTCCCGCAGAGCCCCTTGATGGGTTCCAAGTGGTAGCCTTCCAGTTAGCAGCTGAGCACCTAATGTTTGCACCACCAGGGTGCCTTACATAAAGATTATTAAAAAAAAAAAAAAAAAAAAAAAAAGCTTACAAACGGGTTGCCATCGAATTGACACCAATATATTGTGACCCTACTGGACAGAGGAGAACTGCCCCATAGAGTTTCCAATCTTTAAATGAGCTGAGTGACACATCTGTCTCCCTAGGAACAGCTGATGTGTTCCACCCTCCAACCTTTCGGTTAGCAGTCCAGAGTCTGGCCACTGCACCACCACGGCTCCTTCTCTGTAAAGATTACAGCCAAGAAAACACTCCTGTGTAACATGTGAGCCGCCATTAGTCTGAATCAACTCCATGAAAGTGAGTTTGTTTTGGTTTTTCGATGTAGTGTCGTAGTCCCCTTGCCAATAGATGTGACCTGTCTCCTTGTTCTATGAATTCATCAACAAATTCTACAGCGGGGATGGGGGGGGTCAGGGAGGGGGAAGTTAAAGGACGGGGACATGAAGGAGACATATGCAGGAGTCTTAGCTTACCAGGCCCCAGCAGAGAGTTCTGCTTGCTTCCTGGGACCTCCCAGCCCAGAGAAAAAAGAGTTTTCCAAGGACAAAGGTATGCTACTTTGGGAACGGAGGGAAACCCAGACCCAAAAGGTTGTAAGGAGCGCTCACAGAAAAGCGCTCTACCGATGTACGGGCGGGTACAGACCCAAAAGGACGCTCTTAGGTGACAGCTCCCCTGGTGAGATTCCATGCCCGGCCTTCACTGCCTCCGCCCTGGGCTGACTGAGTCAGGCTGCTCCGGGGTGGGGGCCTCCTCTGGTACCTGGAAACCACTTGCTTTGGTTCGTTGAGAGGGAGGGGCCTTCTTTGCGGGCTAGGAAGGAGGAAGGAGGCCCTGCGCCCAGAACCAGGGCGGAGGAGCAAGTTTCGGTCTCACCGGCGGGCCTAAGCGCCCCAACAGTGGCGGGGCGGGGCTTACGGATCTCTCTCCGCCCTCAGGCCCCTGGTAGCCCTCATACCGGGAGGCCTGACCCTCCAGCCCGGAGTCCTGACCCCAGATCCCCTATGAATCCTTCTACAAGGACATTTCTCCACCTGCACTGTGACGCCAGGATAGTGACCTCCCCACATGAACCTTTGTTTTTTCGTCTGTAAACAGACCACAGTCCTGGTCACATCTGTCTCACAGAGGACAATCTATCTGCTCCTTTACTTGGACCCCAACCCAGACAGGCAAAGCTCAGAAAATATCTGTGGCATGAATGCGGCAGGGACACAAAGTGACAAAAACCAGAGCGCGCGCGAGCGTACACACACGTTGCTCTGCCAATTCCATGGCCTCCTTCCTCCTCAGCCACATCCAGCTGACAAACTGGTCTTTCAGGTTTTAGCTGGGGCAATGACATCACTAGGATTGGTGTTACCTAGAGCGGGTAACTTTCGGTGTCACCCGTCCATCGCATGGGGCACATCGGAAGGTTCAAAAAACAAATGAGCATAGAGTTGTAGCCTTGTGGTACACAGCCATGTGTAAGCTGGACTTACAAAAAATCTTTTTGTTGTTATAACTATCTACTTGAATATGTTTATAAAAAGTAAATTTCTGCTGAAACACTGCTCCAAAATTTTATAGACTGGTGTTTTGGTGTCACACCCTCTGACAGTGTCACCTAGTTCTATCTGGAATCCCTGATGTTCTCCTGAGGAGGCCACTGAGCTCAGTCATCCTCTTCCTCCAGGCTGCCTGCCCTGACTTCCTGGGTTTCTGCAACGTCTGTTATGTCCCCCATTATAGCATATATGGAAAAACAGACCATCCTCACCGTGGTTGGTCTAGCGTTTCCGTGCTGGGTACTGTGCTAAGAGCTCTCCGTGATTTCATTTAATCCTCTCCTTGTTGTTATTCCCATTTTACAGTTGGGGTCCTGGAGCACAAAGAGGTAAAGCAATTTGCCCAAAGTCATACAGCTACAAAGGAAAAACTAAACACAGCATCTAAGGCCCCTCAGTGGCACAAATGATTTGCGTGCAACTACTAACCTAAAGGTTGGTGGTTTGAACCCAGTGAGCAGTGCCTCAGAAGAAAGTCCTGGCAATCTGCTTCTGTGAAGATTTTTGTTGTTAAGTGCCATTGAGTTGATTTTCGACTAATAGGGACCCTATGTGACAGAGCAGAACTGCTCCATAAGGGCCAGTAATCTACAGGAGCAGATTGCCAGGTCTTTTCTCCCACTGAACTGCTGGTGGGCTCTAACATCTAACTTTGGTTAGCAGCCCAGGGCTTAGTCGTTGTGCCACTGGGTCTCCTGCTATAAAGATCACAGCCCAAAAAACCCTACAGAGCTCAGTTCTACTTGGACACACATGGAGCTGCCATCAGTTGGAACTGACTCTGTGACAATAGGTTTGGTTTTTTATTTGGGGTGAGTGACATAGATTGAATTGGAGTGATATAGATTAAATTGAACTGCCTGTGTGATTAGAGGCAAGTCACTCAACCTGAATGTGCCTCCGTTCCATCATCTGCAAAATGGGGGTAATAGAACCCATTTGGCAGGATATTGTGAGGATTCTGCATATAATGCACTCAGAAGAAGACGTAAGCACATAGTAACTGTTAATTGACATGTGGTAAAGCCAGGATTTGAACCCACATCTGTCTGTGTTCTCTGCCATCATACCACACCAATTCATTGTCTCACTTTCTCTCTATCCCTTTATGTTAGACAATCCAGGGCAAAGATGTGCTTGGTTTCTGGCCTCACATAGACTCACGTAGACTGAAGGGTCAGTGTACAAGTATGTTGAATGAAGCAATAATGTACATAATACTCCAAATGCAGAGGTTGTACATTCGTTCAACAAACATCTCTCCAGTACCTATCAGTTCAATGTGATAGAAGGAGAGAGCAGGGAAACTGAACATAACAAAAGTGTCTGCCCTCCTGAAACTTACCTTCTAACAGAAAAGACGTGACATGGATAAAATAAGCTAGTAATACATGGAGTCTATGTGAGTTAGAATAGGCTCGAAAGCAACTAACTGCAACAATACTTGGGTGGTGCAAACAGTTAATGTGCATGGCTGCTAATTGAAAGATTACAAGGTCAAGTGCACCCAGAGATGATTCAGAAGAAAGGCCTGGCAATCTAATTCTGAAAAAGCAACCATTGGAAACTCTGTGGAATGCAATTCTGCTGGGATATACACAGGATTGCCATGAGTCAGAACTCACAGTACGGCAATTAATTTTGGGTTCACAATGTGTTATAATGAGGTAAGTACTCTGGAAAAAAAAGAAGCAAGGAGAACGAAAGAGATTACAAGACGGGGGAGGGTAAAGGGTGCTATAATTTAAACAGAGTGATCAACGGTCTTGGGGAACATCTAGCTCAATTGGCATAAAATAGGTCATAAAGAAAATGTTCTGTATCCTAATTTGGTGAGTAGCATCTGTGATCTTAAAAGCTTGTGAGTGGCCACTTAAGACACTCCACTGGACCACCCCGTCTGGAGCTAGGGAGAATGAAGAAAACTGAAGACACAAGGGAAAGCATAGTCCCAAGGACCGACACCCCACAGCGCCACAGCCTGCACCGTAACTGAGTCTGGCACGGCTAGTGGGTGCCTGGCTACCATCACCAGCTGTTCTGGCAGAGATCACAACAGAGGGTTCTAGACAGAGCTGGGAAAAAGTGTAGAACAAAATGCTAATTCACACACACACACCAAAAAAAAAAAAAAAAAACAACCAAACAGACTTACTAGTCTGACAGACTGGAGAAACTCTGAGAGTGTGGCCCCTGGACACCTTTACCATTCAGTAGTAGAGTCATTCCTGAAGGATTAAACAGGCCTATAGAACAAATTGAGACTAAATGGGCACACTAGCCCCAGAGCAGAGACAAGAAGGCAGTTGGGGACAGGAAAGCTGGTAAGGGGGAACCCAAAGTCAAGAATGCTATAGACTGCCAAAAGAACAAACAGATCTGTCCTGGAAGATGTACAACTATAGTGCTCCCCGGAAGCAAAGATGGCAAGACTGCATCTCACACGCTTTGGACATGTTGTCAGGAAGAATCAGTCCCTGGAGAAGGACATCATGCTGGGTAGACTGGAGGTTCAGTGCAAAAGAGGAAGACCCTCGACGAGATGGACTGACACAGTGGCTGCCCCAAGGGGCTTAAGAACAACAGTAATTGTGGAAATGGCGCAAGACAGAACAGTGTTTCATTCCGTTGTGCACAGGGCCGCTGTGAGTTGGAATCGACGTGACGGCATCTAAAAACAAAAACAAAGTCAAGAAGGGAAGAGTGTTGACAGGTCATGGGGTTGGCAACCAATGTCACAAAACAGCCATGAGTCACAAAACAATATATATATTAATTATTTAATGAGAAACCAGCTTAGTTTGCAAACCTTCATCTAATGTACAATTTAAAAAAAGAGAGAGAGAGAAGTGACAAGAAGCCATTAAAAACAACGGTTATGCAACCAGTCCAGTGGCAGACTAAGGATCTTAATCCTGATTGGTCTGTCTGGCTTCAGAACCACTGTTTAACTAATCTGTAGAGACAGAGGAAACCCTGGTGTCAACGTGGTTAATAGCTACGTCTGCTAACCAAAAGGTTGGAAGTTCAAATCCACAAGGCTGTCCTTGGAAACTCTATGGGGCAATTCTACTCTGACTTATAGGGTCACTGTGAGTCAGAATCGACTTGATGGCAGTGGGTTTGGTTTTTGGTTATAGCCAGCCAAAGCCAAGTGCCGTCGAGTCGGATCCGACTCATGGTTATAGAGACAGAAGAAAACCCTGGTGGTATAGTGGTTAAGAGGTAAGGCTGCTAAGAAAAAGGCTGGCAGTTCCAATCCACCAGACACTGCTTGGAAACTCTACAGGACAATTCTACTCTGTCTTGTAGGGCTGCTGTGAGTCTAAATCAACTCAACAACAAAGGGCATAGAGACGGAAAGCATTTCAGTGGCTGCTGGCACATGAGGGGTAGGACAGAATAATCACCAAAGGGCACCAGGAAACTTTGAAGGGTGATAATACATTAATTATCTTAATTGTAGTTATAATTTCACTGTTGTATACTTGTATGTGGAGATCATGGTGGTGCAGTGGATTAAGTGCTACATCTGCTAACTGAAAGGTTGGCAGTTCAAATCCACCAGGCTCTCCTTGGAAACCCTATGGGGCAGTTCTATTCTGACCTCTAGGATCACTCTGAATAGGACCGAGCTCAATAGCAGTGGGGTGGATTTATACTTGTATGTACGTCAAAACTTAGCAAAATATAAGTTAGTTTATTGTATGTCAATTTTCCTAAATAAATTTGTTTTATGAAAACAATCACTGCTATGTTTGAGCCTGTTGTTGCAGCCACTGTGTAGTTCCATCTTGTGAGGGTCTTCCGGCTTTCTGCTCACTCTCTACTTTCTCATGCGTGATGTCCTTCTTCAGTGGGACTGGTCCTTCCTGACAACGTGTCCAAAGTATGTGAGATGCAGTATTGCTGGCCTTGCTTCCAAGGAGCACTCTGGCTATAGTTCCTCAAAGACAGAGTTATTTGTTCTTCAGGCAGTCCATGGTGCATTCAGTATTCTTTACCAACATCATAATTCAAAGACATCAATTATTCTTCAGTTTTCCTCATCCATTGTCCAGCATTCACATACATATGAGGGGCAGTTCAAAAGACCATAGTTTGGGTCAGGTGCACCTTAGTCCACAAAGTGCCATCTTTGTTTGTTTGTTTTCACACTTTCAAGAAGTCTTTTGCAATAAATTTGTCCAGTGCAATACATCATTTGAGTTCTTGACTGCTGCTTCTGTGTATTGATTGTAGATCTAAGTAAAATGAATTATTTCTTGATAACTTCAATCTTTTCTCCATTTATCATAATGTTACTTACCAGTCTAGTTGTGAGATTTTTTGTTTTCTTTATGTTGAGATGTAATCCATACTGAAGACCGTGGTCTTTGATCTTCATCAGTAAGTGCTTCAAGTCCTCTTCACTTTCAAGTAAGCGTAACGCAGGTTGTTAATGAGTCTTCCTCCAATCCTGACCCTATGTACTTCCTAATACAGCTCAGCTTCTTGGATTATCTATTGAGCACATAGATTGAAAAAATATGGTCAAAAGATACAACCCTGATCCATACCTTTCCTGATTTTAAACACGTAGCATCCCTCCTGTTCAAACAAGTACCTCTTGGTTTATATGCAGGCTCCGCATGAGCACAATCAAGTGTTCTGGAATTCCTATTCTCTGCAATGTTATCCATCATCTGTTATGATCCAAGTAGTAGAATATCTTTGCATAGTCAATAAAACACAAGTAGACATCTTTCTGGCGTTCTCTGCTTTCAACTGTCAGCAATGATATCCCTCATTTCATGTCCTCTTCTGAATCCTGCTTCATTCAGCGTTAAAAAAGAGAGAGAGTTGCCTTGGAGTCTGTTCCATTCATGGCCACCCCATATGTTTCAGAGTAGAACTGTCCTCCTTTGGGTTTTCAGTGGCTGTGATCTTTCAGAAGTAGATTGCCAGGCCTTTTTTCTGAGTGCCTCTGGGTATCCGTGAACCTTTTGGCTCACACCCAAGTGTGTTAACTGTTTGAACCACCCAGGAACTCCAGCCATCAAGATACAAAACAAAACAAAATCTGTTGCCATCAAATCAATTCTGACTCAAGGCAGCTGCTCCATGGGGTTTTCTTGGCTGTAATCTTTACAGAAGAAGGTTGCCAGGCCTTTCTTCTGTGGTGCCACTGGATGGGTTTGACTCTTCAACCTCTGGGTAAATAGCAAAATATTTGTTTCCATGCCAGAGGAATTTCCAAAGGGTTTGAGAGCATCAGGGAAGACAGTAATTGTGTACAGGAGGTGTCTGCTGAGGCAGAGTAGGGGCAGGCACTGGTCCTGGAAGTAGAATGACAGGCCTAGGTTCAAGTCTCAGTCCTTCCACATACTCCTTTTGTAAACACGAACAAGTTGCTTAACCTCTTTAAGTTTCAGCTTCCTCCTCTGTCCACTGAAAATCAAACACCTGACCTCCCCAAGTTGGTAGGAGAATTTTAAGGAGGTGTTTGAGACAGCTTTCCACTTTGACCATGGAACAAGTGTGACATCAAATTATTGTTATTATTCGATTGCTGTTATGATGGGGACAATTAAATTATCTGGATCCTCTAAGGCAGCCCCAGCCCCCTCCTGGTCTCTCTGGTGGCTCCACCCCTGGCCACTGCAACCGGGCTGTGCCAGGTGAGCGCTCAGGTATGCGGAGGCGGGACAGCCCTGGGAGGGAGCAGAAAGGAGGGGCTGGCAACTTGAACAGGAGAGCAGCGCAGAGCAGAGCCTCTGGCCTGAAACAGCCTGACCAGGCAGGTGAGGAGTGCGCAGCCAAAGAACTGGAAGCTAGAGAGAAAGAAAGGGCGAAGGGGCAAGGGCTGGGACTGTGGGTTCTGAGGGAAGAGGGGCTGGGGGCCTGGACTCCAATGCCTGGGTTAAGAAGGGGCTAGGGGTCCAGACTTCTGAGTCTATGGGAGGAGGGGACTGGGGGCCTCAGACTCCAGGGTCTGAGGGAGGAGGGGACTGGATCTGAGGAAAGAAAGTCTAGGGACCCAAGTTCCTGGGTCTGATGGAGGGGGCTGGGGGCCAGGACTCCTGGGTCTGTGTAATTAGGGCCTGAGGTATGAGAAGGATAGGTGTCTGTAGGCCGTGTCAGTTCTCACCTCTTTCTCGGTTCCCAGGTTACCCCCAAGTGGGCAGAAACTCTCCGTTGTCAGCACCATGAGCACTACCACCATAGGGTAAGCACCCCACCTGCCCTCCTGGCCACAGAGCCACTTCATCCCATCCCCACACCCACACCTGCGGGGCTGCATCTCCACAGGACACTAAGGAGGGATCTGAGCTCCCCCTCTCCCTGCCCAGCTGCGGTTCAGAGCTCCTGCTTCAGAGGAGAAAGACCCGGATCATGTCTGGGCTCTAAACCTCAGCAGAGCTGTGATCTTGGCTGTGGAATGTGGTCTCCTTGTGCTTCAGTCTCTTCTCTGAAACAGGGATGATTGTGAGTGCCTAGTGGGTGTGGGTGTCACAAACTTCACACAGAATCGAACTGCCAGCAGGCACTCAATTCCCAGCAACTGTGGTTGCTGCTGCTGGTGTTGTCTTGTTCATAAATATTGACCCTCTCCTAGACAATCAGAAACGCTGGCGGCGTGGTGAGTGGCTAAGTGCTAAGTCAGCTAACATAAGGCCAGCAGTTGGAATCTGCCAGGCTGTCCGTGGAAACCCTATGGGGCAGTTCTACTCTATTCTATAGAGTCACTGTGAGTCGGAATAGACTTGACGGCAGTGGTTTTCTTTTGGCCCAGACAATCAGGGCTGTTCATAATGAAGGCTTAAATCTCCAAAAGGAAGTAGACGCAGAGAGACGTGTGGAAATAGTCACATCAGAGGTAGCGAGCTCTCCATCTCAGACGTAATCAAATAGTGGGATGACCTGACCAGTAGAAGTTTGGCAGCCGACAGGGCTTCTCAGTTCACCTCACCTCCATGCCCACCTGAGCCCTGAGCCTCTGTTATTTCCACTGGAAATGGGGACCCCAGGATTCTTCTTGGAGAAAGCGACCTTGAAGGGGAGGTTGAAGGAAGAAGGCCACAGACAGCAATTTGGCTGGGACAGTGTGGCCCGTGAGGGTAGGAGGAGAGAAGGCAATTCTTTATCTATGACAAATAATACTATCGTAACAATTCCCTTTTGTTGAGCAAGTACTGTGTATTAAGCCCTTTGCATTATGACAATAACAGTTACTGAGGAGGCAAAACACCTGGTTTGTGTCAGTAAATGCTCCCAATGGCTACAGAGTGAATCTATTTTGTAGAGAGGGAAACTGAGGCAGGAGAGATGAAGACCCCTGTCTAGGGTCTCATAGCAAGGCAGTGAGATTCGAGAGACAGAGGATTGGAACCTAGGTCTGTCTCATAGTAGACACCCATACCACTGCCTTCCCTGTCTTCTTAAAGTCCAGCTTTCGCCCTGCCCTCCCTCCCCTGCTGAAAACCCTCTATGGCTCCCCACTGCCCTCACAGTAAAGTCCTTGCTGCTTTGCTGGGCATTTGAAACTCTGCATGATCTGTCCCTAATTCTCACAGTCTCTCTCACCTCTGTTCTTTCATCAGCCCAGAAGCTGCCCCCAAACCAAGCGCCAAGTCCATCTACGGTGAGTTTCAGGGAGAGGAAACCTCAGGCCTGCAGAAACTAGGTCCGAAGGACTGAAGTCCTAGACTCCTCGGTCAGAGTGAAAGAAGGGGAGCAAGGACCTAGATTCCTGGTCTGAGTGTGGAAGGGCTGGGCGCCTGGACTCCTAGGTCTGAGAGAGAAAGGGGTTAGGAAACTAGATTCCTGTGTCTGAGAGAGAAAGGGATTAGGAACCCAGTTCCTAGGTCTGGTGGGATGAGGGACTGGGGGCACAGACTTCCAGATCTGAGGGAGAAGGTGTTAGAGGTCTGGGCTTCTGGGTCTGAAGGAGAGGGGAGGATGGGACTCCTGAGTCTAAAGAAGAAGGGGATTTGGGGTCAGGACTCTTAGGCCTGATGGAGGTGGGGCTGGTGGGTCAGGAATCCTGGTCTGAGGGAGGAGGGGCTGGAGATCTGGGCTTCTGGGTCTGAGGGAAGAGGGGCTGGGGGCCTCAACTCTTTGGTTTGTCTTCCACTCCCCTACAGAGCAAAGGAAGCGTTACTCCACTGTGGTTATGGCTGACGTGTCCCAGTATCTGGTCAATGTGAGTCTGGTGTCTGTGTTGCCACAGGGTGTCTTCTCGGGGTAAAGCTAGGGCTGGGAAGATGTGGCTAGGGAAAAAATCTGGACCACCAAACAGAAGAAACGTCGGAAACTCAGTTCGCCCATCTACAAAATGGGCTTCCACTGCCTTGCCTCAGAAGTTGATATTAAGTCAAAGATCTCAATTCCACTCCAATCGGCCAACTTTTCTTTGAATGAACTTCTATGCAGGGAAGTCAGGCCACAGGGACAATTCTAACACATTCTGGGTGAGTAGGAAGGTAGACATTCATGGGGTGCCAAGTAGCACCTCAAGAGATAGCAGGGGGTATGGTGGCAGGTCAGAAGAAGCACTCAGAGAGCCATGCCGTGTTGACTTCTATTCACAGTGACTCCAGTAAGAGCAGAACTGCTCCATGGGTTTTCTAGGCTGTAAATCTTTACAGAAGGATATCACCAGATCTGTCTTTCTCAGAGCTGCTTGGTTGGCTGGAACCACAAACTTCTTGGTTAGCAGTCATGTGCTTAACCCTTGAACCATCAGGGCCCCTTACCTAGAGGGGACTAGATATAAATAAGGAGTCACTGGATGTTGCAAGAGGATAACGCACTCAGCTTCCAAACAGAAAGTTTGGAAGTTCAAGTCCACTCAGAGGCACCTCAGAAGAAAGGCATGGCAATCTATTTCAAAAAGAATCAGCTATTGAATGCTCTATGGAACACAGTTCTAGTGTGACACAGTGAGGTTGCCATGAGTCAGAATCGACTATAGGGCAATGGGTTAGATAAAAATCAGACTCCCTCCCCAGCTCCCAAGGAGCCTCTAGTCTCATTGAGTGGTAGACAGACCATAATGTAAGAGAAACAGAAGATCCTGTGGGCAGGGTGACTTGTGAGGCAGGCAATCAGGGAAGACTTTCTGGAATAGGTGTCCCCCTTCTGGAAGACTGGTACCAGGAAAGTGTAAGGTGCCCACCTGGCATCCCAGGTCTCACTGCTTTCTCTGTGGCCTGTGCCAGCACCTGGTGACTTTCTGTCTGGGTGAGGAGGATGGCGTGCACACCGTGGAGGATGCCTCACGGAAGCTGGCCGTCATGGACAGCCAGGGCCGCGTATGGGCACAAGAGATGCTGCTGCGAGTGTCCCCCGACCATGTCACACTGCTCAATCCCAACTCCAAGGTGCTTAGGGGCCTGGGTAGTGAGGGTGGCTGGACTGAGGTAGGTGGAGTAGGGAGAACCTGGCCTTAAGGATTTTAAGGACTGGAGTGTGAGTCTTCGCCTGGCTCATCCCTCCTCTGTGAACGTTGGCAAGTGACCCCCTCCTCCTTTCTGGGTCTTACCAGCCTCACCTGTAAAATAGGGATAATTATTTTTGAAAATTGGGACGGTTTCCCCTAACCTTGTGAGGCTGTCCTGCCCAGTACCTGTACCTATTACGTACTGTTTTAGTATTTTCTATTTAGTATTGCCGTTGGCTCCGGGGCTCAGCTCAGTTTACTTCACTGTCCCACCCCACAGGAAGAGCTGGAGTCATACCCCCTGGGCGCCATCGTGCGCTGCGACGCAGTGATGCCACCTGGCCGGAGCCGCTCTCTACTGCTGCTCGTGTGCCAGGAGCCCGAGCGCTCGCAGCCAGACGTGCACTTCTTCCAGGGCCTGCGCCTTGGGGTGAGCTCCAGATTCTGTGGGCCAAAGGTGGATGGCTGGGACCACCACAAAGCAGGCTCTGGGTGGGGCCAGAACTGGACAGTCTGGAGAACCTCGGTAGGATGAGGAATGGCCTGGGGAGAATGACAAGTTCAAGGGAGATGACCTGTCCAGGGCTAAGAAGGGGGAGGGGTGGCCTGGGAACGATTCCGCAAGGTAATGAGGTTTGCAGATCAGTTGGATGCGGGATCCAGACAGGATGTTAGGCTGAAATGTGGATGAAGGGATCGAACTGTCTGAGGATATGGACAGAATACAGAAGGGAGGATCTTAGGAGAGCAGCCAGAAAGAGGAAGTGAGTGAGTGTAGTCTAGGGGCTACAAATCACCTGCACAGGGCCTCCATGGGTGGAGGCATGGTCTAGAACCGGGGCAGATTGAGGGCGAGTCCAAAGACTGGGTGTAGGTCCACAGATGTGAGCTATGCCTGCCCCTGGTCTGGGCTGAGCCAAGGACTCTGTCAGGGGCGTTGACCCATGGCAGACAGTGGGCGGGGCACTGGGAGAGGCGGAGCCTGACATTATGTTCGGCAGGCGGAGCTGATCCGAGAGGACATCCAGGGGGCGATGCACAACTACCGCTCTGGCCGTGGGGAGCGCAGGGCTGCGGCGCTCAGGTGAGAGGCTGGAGTGGAAGCAGAAAGCCAGGATGAGAGGGAGGAAGCGGTGGTGGATGGGGGAGCAGAGGCCGGCTTCTGCTTTCTGGACCACAGTCTTGCATCTGAGAAATGGGCTGGTACGACCAGCCGGCTGCAGAACAACCAGATGTGAATGGAATCAAGCAAACCCTGGTTCAAGCCTTGCCTTTACCTCCTGGATAAGTTTATCCCCTTCTCCTGTAGTTTTTACTGTTCCGATCCTCAGTTTCTCTTCCTTCTAGCCACGATCTGGTGGCGTAGCGGTTAAGTGCTACACCTGCTAACCAGAAGGTTAACGGTTCAAATCCACCAGGCGCTCCTTGGAAACTCTATGGGGCAGATCTGCTCTGTCCCATGGGATCACTATGAGCCGGAATTGACGCGACGGCACTGGGTTTTTGGGTTTTGGTCCTTGGTTTCTCTTCCCTCTACCGTGGGTTTCCCCTTAGAGAGGTGGCCACCTCCCTCATATCTCGGATTCTCTCTACCTGTGAACTTTTGGGCCATAGTGTCCCTCATTCTGAGTCTTGAATTTCACCTTCCTTGGACCCCTCAAGAGCCTTGGTGGCACAGGAGTTAAGCATTTGACTAACCAAAAGATTAGCAGTTTGAATCCACCAGTTGCTCCGTGGAAAGCCTATGGGGCAAGTTTAACTTTTCCTATAGGGTCGCTGTGATTTGGAATCCAGTCGATGGCAAAGGTGTCTGTGTGTTCGCTTGTACCTTTCGGGTGATTCAAGCCTCAGTTTCCCTTTCTCCCTTCGCAGGGCCACGCAGGAGGAACTGCAGCGTCGCCCGTCGCCTGCCACTGAAACTCCACCCCTGGAACGCCGCCCATCGGTCCGCGCAGTGATCAGCACAGTCGACTCCAGAGCCGGGCACAGAGGACCCCAAGTGGAGTCCATTGCCGAGGTGGCAGAGGTGCGGGCACCTGACGTAGCGGCAACCTCTAGCAGCGGGGAGACCTCGAGCAGCGCCGACCCCGCGTCTCCAGACTTAGGGCCCAGGGGGCCTGACATGGCCGGTCTGCAGGCAGAGCGGGATGTGGTGAGTACACGCGATCTTGGGCCCTAAAGACTGCAGCAAAACGCAAGCCCTCTAGAGGCGGGGCTAAGGTGTGGGGCGGGGCCAGGCCTCTGGAGGCGGGGCTGGGGCATCTGGACAGGACTGGAAGTCTCGGGGCGGGGCTAGGATATGGGGAGGAGCCAGAAGTCTAGGGGCGGGGTTAGTGGGGGCAATTCAGACGTCTAGAGGCGGGGCTAAGGTGTAGAGGCAAGGCCACAGACAACGTAGAGTTCAGGCTACAGTGGGTGCAGATGTAGGGTGTCAGTTTGACATCAATTCAGACGTTCTGGGGGCTGAGGTGGGAGAATAATTGGGACCGTAGGGGCTGGGGTCTATCTGGGTGGTTGGGTTCTAGGGGTGTAGTCAGATTTTTGGAGATGTAATGGGGGTGATTCAAATCTTGGAAGGGCGCAGGTGTGTGGTCTGTTTTAGGGGCCAGTCTAAGCACTCTTGGCCGAGGGCTTCTACAGGAGTGTGAGTCTGAGGCTCAGGAACGCCATGAATGTTCCTTCTCTGTCTCCCAGGATATCCTGAACCATGTTTTCGATGATGTCGAGAGCTTCGCATCGCGGTTGCAGAAGGCGGCAGAGGCAACTCGAGTCCTGGAGCACCGAGAGCGTGGGCGCAGGACCCGGCGCCGGGAGGCTGGGGGTAAGGGGTACCCCCTGGTGGGATCCTGAACACCTCCTCTCCTGCCACTCCCAATACCCTCCCTCTTTCTGGAGTCACTACTCCTACCTGCCAGATTGGACTCCCCATCGCTATTTCACTTTGACTGTCTTGTGTTCCTCATCTTGTGTGTCCTCCATCCACCCACAGAAGGCTTGCTGACACTTCGGGCCAAACCACCCTCAGAAGCTGAGTACACCGATGTGCTTCAGAAAATCAAGTACGCCTTCAGTCTGCTAGTAAGTACACGTCCAGCTAGGACCACTGGGGATAGAGGGATGCCAAAGAAGAGGCCCAAGTGCACAGGGAGACATCAGCCTTCCACGCACCACCTTTCTCTGCTCTGCAGGCCCGGCTGCGTGATAACATTGCAGACCCCTCCTCCCCAGAGCTACTGCATTTCCTCTTCGGACCCCTGCAGATGGTGAAACTCACCTCCATTGCCCTCAGTTTCGCCCTCAGTTTCGCCCTTCATTAGGAGAGACGGGGGTTAGAATTGAAGATCTGACTGTGTGCCCACTCCTGCTCTTGTTGCAGATTGTGGATACATCAGGTGGCCCTGAGTTTGCAAGCAGAGTGCGGCGACCGCACTTGACGTCGGAAGCCGTGGCGTTGCTGCAGGACACGGTCACCCCACGTGAAAGGGTGCTCTGGACCTCACTAGGAGACGCCTGGACCCGGCCAGGGTGAGGGGTGGAGCTGAGAGGCAGAGGGCTTGGTGACTGGAATGGCGAAGAAGCTGAAAGGCAGGGGGCACCCTGATTGGACAGACGGAAAAGTTAGAGGTGGGGCGTAGCTAGAAGGATGGGGCCAAATAAATTGAGGAGAGGCAGGATCCCGGACAAATGCCAGGAGTTGATTGGAGGAGAGGTAAGAAATTATGGCCAAAAAAAGAGGTGTAAGACTGAGTTTGACTATCGGGGCTTAGGGGATAGGCGGAGCTACGGATCAAGGGCGGAGCCTAGAAAAACTAGGCCTATAGATTTGGGGAAGGGGCGGGACCTGAGCACAAGACGGCCGATGGGAACGGGCCTAGGCGAAAGGGGCGGGATTTTTGTAGCTAGAAACCTAGCTTGGAACCCGGGGAGTTTTGGAGGCTGGGGCGGGGTTTAGTGGAAAGGGGCAGTGTTTGAACAGTTGGAGAAAAACTCAGTGTGGTTGGTGGCAAGAGTAAGTCTGTGGCCTGGCCTGGCCTGGCTCCTGTTCCTAGGGTGGAGCTACTCCCGGAGGATGGACCTTCATACATCCCCGACTTCTATGGCGGCTGGGAGCCCCCGGCTGCAGATCCGCAGGGCCGCGCCTGGGAGGACCCAGTAGAGAAACAGCTACAGCACGAGCGAAGGCGCCGGCAGGTGAGGCTGAGGGGCCCGAGAGGAGCAGAAGACACCCTAGGCGACGCAGTGGGGCCCGGCAAAGGACTTTTGGGGCACGGGCCAGCCTCCCCTGACCTGCTGCTCTCTTCCCTCCTCTAGCAAAGCGCTGCCCAGGCCGCTGTGAATGGGTGAGTGTTCGCCCAAGCCCGGCGACGCAATTGGGGTCCCAGAGGGGTGCCTCCAGCGGGCTCCCCTCCCTGACCCTGCTCCTTTTTTTCTGTTTCTTTCTGTCTGTATTCTGCTGTCCCGGCTCTTCCCAGGTGGGTGAGGTGGTGAGGAAGCAGGGCCGGGGATGGGGGGGAGGAGGAGCAGGGAGGGAGAGGGCGGGGCCCAGACTTCTAGGTCCAAGGGAGGAGGGAGGGTGCTGAAAGTCCAGATTCCGGGTGTGAGAGAGGAAAGGGCCGGGAGGGGGGCTCTGAGTGGGTGAAGTCTGAGAGGTTGTACTCCTGGGTCCCTCGCTGGGCTGGAAGACGGCACTTTGGTGTTCTTCGGGCTGGGAAGTGCCATGCCTGGGTCTCTCAGAGTTCAGAGCTCTAGGTATTAGAGGCAAGAAGCTGAAGAATTGGATACGTGGGTTTTGAAGACCTCACTCACATTTGGTGTTTGGGAATCTTGAAGACAGAGAGAAGTGGGCTTCCACAGGGTGGGATCAACTTTCTAGTGTTAGGGCGTGATAGCATCTTGGGGTCCCTGAGAAAGGTGAAGGCTAGGAGGGTAGACTTTCAGTTCCCCCTAAGGCTCTAAACAATTGTGAGAGCTATGGTGGGTGTCACACTGAGAGCCTTTAAGATTAAAAGGTAAAGACAATGAAAGCTTAAGACCTGCACTTCTAGGTCTCTAGGGGAAGAAGGGGGCTGGAGGCCAGGAGTCTAGGGTCCTTGGTCAAGTAAGGGGCATATTGGAGAAGGCAACGCGGGCTAAGAAGAAAAACAAAGCCACAAAGCTGGAGGAAAAGAAGGGGGGGTCTGGATGAGGGCCTGGGCAGACAGTCTCAGCAGCGCTTCAGCTACCAGCCCCACACAGGGGGTGCCGCGGCCCTGAAGACCCCCTCCTCCCCTGTACAGGTAGGCCTGATCCATGCTGAGTTCCTTTTACTAGGGGTCCAAGAAATTCTGCCTCCCACCACCAGCTGCCTGGTCTTACAGAAGCTCCCTCTGCCTCTCTGTGTGCATTTGATACCCCTGGTATCAAATCTGGCATTTGATACCCCTAACTTTTAACTTACCTTCTCTGAGCCTCTAGTTCATTGCAGGGAAAGTGGAAATAATTATAATCCCTACCTAGAAGGATGAAAATTCTATGGATTGTAAGGCTCATAGCTTAGAGAACAGGGCCACGGCAGAGCTCAAGTGCAAATCCAGCTGTATGCACAGGATAGCTGAGTGGTTTAGGGCATGGACTCGGGGGTCAGGATGCCTGGGTTCCAGTCCAGCCATATCTCTTTCTTGCTGTGTGACCTTAGGCAAATCATTTTAACTCACTCTGCCCCAGCTTCATCTTCTGTAAAAGCAGATAATAATTGTACCCTCAAAGAGTACAATTGTACTGTCACAGTATTGTCATGAAGACTAAATCAGCTAATCTATGTAACAGACTTTAAATATTGCCTGGCATATTTAAAGTCTGTTACGTAGATTAGCTGATTTAGTCTTCATGACAATACTATGTATTAACTATTGTTCTTATTCTGATCACTAGTTATCATTATGCATGAGTCTAGTGCATAATAGAACCAAACCAAACTCACTGCTATCAATTAGGTACAGACTCATAGCCAACCCTATAAGATGGAAAACTGCCCCATAGAGTTTCCAAGAAGTGCCTGGTGGATTTGAACTGCTGAACTTTTGGTTAGCAGACATAGCATTTAACCACTATGGCACCATAATAGATATGCCATAAGTAACAGCTGTATGATCTGGGGCAAGTGATTCTGCCTCTCTGAGCCTTGGTTTTCTCATCCGTAAAATGGGGATGATGATAGTATGTATAACATGTGCTTATAACACTGTGCCAGGCACATTATTGTTGTTAGCTGGTATAGAGTTGGCCCCAATTCATGGTGACCCCATGTACAACAGAAGGAAACAGTGCCCATTCCTGCACCATCTTCACAATTCTTGGCATGCTCGAGTCCATTGTTGTGGCCACTGTGTATTTTGACTGCCCTCTAACCTAGGGAACTCATCCTCAATTGATGTGTTACGCAATAATCTATTGTGATTCATAGGGCTTTCATTGGCTAATTTTCCAAAGTAGATCTCCAAGCCTATTTTCCTGGTCTTCCTTAGCCTGGAAGCTTCCTTGAAACCTGTCCACCCAGGGTTACCCTGCTCGTATTTAAAGTACCAGTGGCATAGCTTCCAACATCATGGTAACATAGAAACCACCACAGTGTGACAAAGTCATAGGTGGTGGGCTGGACAAGTGGAGAGCAAAATAAATTCAAGCCACTCTTCCAGTTTCAAATCTTTATTAACATTAGGAGTCCTTGGGTGCTGCAAATGGGTAATGCACTTGGCTGATAACCAAAAAGTTGCAGAAATGCCTCGTAAGAGAGGCCTGGAAATGTACTTTCAAAAAAATCAACCATTGAAAACCTATGGAGCACAGTTTTACTTGGACACACACGGGGTTGCCATGCGTTGGAATGAACTTGGTGGCAAGTGGTTTATTAACATGGGTCCCTGCTAGGATCCCTGCTTGGCTGTAACCACAGTTCACATTAGCATCCTACATACAGTCCCGAGTAGTGAGGCAGGCTGCTTCCTTATCCCCAGCACTCTTCTCAGTCACCAGGATCCAGAGGTGGAGGTCGAGACCCAGCCAGAGCCCGCGCCAGCAGGGAAGTGGGTCCTATGTAATTATGACTTCCAGGCCCGCAACAGCAGTGAGCTTTCCGTCAAGCAGCAGGATGTGCTGGAGGTTAGAGGGATGGTGGGCTGAGGAGCTGGAGCGGCCCCAGCCCCAGCTAGAAACTCAGACTCTGAACTCTACCCTCCCAGGTCTTGGATGACAGTCGAAAGTGGTGGAAGGTTCGGGACCAGAAGGGGCAGGAGGGGTACGTGCCCTATAATATCCTGACACCCCATCCAGGACCCTCGTGGGGCCGAAGCCCTGCAAGCAGCCTGGTGAGCCAGAGCCAACACCTAGGTCTTGCAGGAATAGGGAGGGGCTGGGGGCCAAGTCCTAGGTTTGGGGGGCCTAATCTCAAGGGTACTGGCAAGGAGGTGCCTAGGAGCTGAGAGATTTCTCTTCGGAAGCAAGAGACGCTGAGACTCGTCCTCCCCCTAACCCAGGTGCTCTCCACTCTGTCCTCTCTCTAGAATAGCACGACCACAGCGCCCGCACCTGCAGTCCCGGCCCTGGCACCAGTTCGACCCCACTGGGACAGCTGTGATAGCCTCAACAACTTGGACCCCAGCGAGAAGGGTGAGTGGTGGAGGCGCCCCAGAGAAAATGAGGTTCAGAAAGAGCGCGTATACTCCAGACTACCACAAGGGCATTGGAGGACCCTGGCCTCTCACCCCAAGCCCCATTCCTTCTGGTTTCCCGCCTGTAGAGAAGTTCTCGCAGATGCTCAGCGTCAACGAGGAGCTGCAGGCGCGCCTGGCCCAGGGCCGCGCTGGGCCTATCCGCACGGCCCTGGGGCCCCGCACCCGGGAGCCGCAGCTCAGCCCACGTTCGGACGCCTCAGAGGTTCGCGCCTGGCTGCAGGCTAAGGGCTTTAGCCTCGGGTGAGTAGCGGCAGCACCAGCTCTCTACTATGGTGGGCGGGCTTTAAGAGCCCACCATTCTGATTGGGCTGGGGGTGTGAATGGCAGGTCAGCGATCACCCATCCTGTTGCAGCATGCCGCAAGTGGCTTGCTTTAATAGGTTTTGATTGGATCTCCAGGAAAACTCCCGCCTTGCTGGAGGCCGGGCGCTCTGCTCTGTGATTGGTGGGCAGGAAAGGGTCCGGCTTGCGCTCAGACTTCAGCAGCGCCCCACCCCCGTGAGGTAGAATGCTGCTTAGACTGATGGCTAGGCAGGCGTGATGTGATTGGGAGAGCTGGTTAGACTGGAATTGCTATTGGCTGGCAATCCTAATCGTGACATTCCACACACCCCCACCTTCAGCACGGTGAACGCGCTGGGCGTGCTGTCGGGCGCTCAGCTTTTCTCGCTGCAGAAGGAGGAGTTCCGGGCTGTGAGCCCCGAAGAAGGGGCACGTGTATACAGTCAGGTCACGGTGCAGCGCGCGCTGCTGGAGGTGAGCTGGGGCGTGCATGCGTCCCGGGGCACAAGCGGGTAGGGAGCTGGGAACTCAGACACCAGGATCCTGATGATGCTCACCCTCGCGCTCCAGGACTCGGAAAAGGTATCAGAACTGGAGGCAGTGATGGTAAAACAAAAGAAGAAGGTGGAAGGGGAGACGGAAACAGACGTCATCTGACCCAACCCAGCCCCCTCTCCAAAAGTTTGAGGCAGTGGATTTCCCTACCTCCTGTGGGAGGATGGATTCTTCCGACTCCCCGAACAACTGGAAATGGCCTCCCCCCATCCCAGTGGACAAAGGGACTAGTCCTCGCCTGAGCTTGCGGACTGGCCGGAAGCGGGGCGGGGTGAGGTGTGGAGAGAGTTTGCGGAGAGCGCTAACAGTGCATTGTCCGGTAGAGGGCTCACTTGGAAGCTCTGTAAAATGGAATATGGGGTCCAGTCTATAAACAACCTCTTACCAAGCTGTGTCAGATGCTTTCTCTTCTCTACCAGGCAGTCAAGGGGCACAGGAGTTTGCCTCCCATCCCAGTCACAGCCTCAGTCTGGGAGACGGCCTAACCACCTTTGGTTTTTCTCGGCTTCCTTCTCACCATCCCCAGGGCTTCAACCCAGACTGCCTCCTGACTACCCAGATTCCAGTGTCCCCCATGGGAGTTTCTCAACACCCAATTTCCCAGGCCCTCCTCTGCTCAAAATCTTTCCCTGACTTAACTCCCTGTTTCTTGGCATTCAAGGCCCTGAGTAGATGGCTCCTACCACCTCTCCAACCTAATCTTTTCCTTCTCCCTTCCCCCTGAAAAGCAGGCAGGGAGGGGGCAGCAAAACATAGAAGACATTCCTTGCTATTGCAAGGCGGTGCTCCTTATATACAGGCCCAATGACTACAGAAAGGTGGGAGTCCTGGCACATTTTCTGATCCCTGCACTGGTTCCTGCCTTCTGGTCCCTGTGTCCTCTGGTCCTCCCAATATTCCCAGCCCCTCTGACTCATCTCTGTGGGCCGTTAACAGCCGTTCTTCATCTCTTGAGGTCCTATGCAGGTCTACTGGCCCTGCCAAAATACCTACTTCTAGGGAGCCTGGCTTCATGGCCTGACTCCCAAGTGTGCACTTGACCTGCAACTCATGCCAGTGGTCCAACCCCTCCCACAGGCTTCCTGGCTACTCTTCATCCTGTGAGCCACAGCCTAAAAGGAAGCCTCCCACTCTGAGTAACTACCTTCTTTCCCCTCTCACAAGCCCTGTAACTTTTCCACACCATCCTGGTAGCTGGTGAGGGCTGGTTTTCTCTGGCTCCCACCCCTGTTCAGAGTGGACATTCCTCGAGCTGCAGAAAAAATGTCCTTCCTTACTCGTGGTTGTGCCAGCGCTAACTTGGGGTCTTAGTTCAGACTTCCCACTCTTCCTGAAGTACCCTCCCTGCACCAGTGAGCACCTACTTGTCCAGGACCCCACCCACATGGCCCAGTGGCTGGCTGACACCCACAACCCCCAAGCACAGAACCAGGAAGCCCCACCTCTAGCCAGGGAAGCAGTCACTGAGTGGCAACTTCACGTCTTTATTTGTGGTGCCTGTGCTTTGTCTCTTGAAAATACCTTCTCCCCCTGCCCCAACAGTGGGCTGGGAGGGGGCAGCAAAAAATAGAAGACATCCCTCCCTATTGCACATGGATGTGGCCCTCAGAAAAACAAAAACTAGGTCCCTATATACAGGCCCACCTAGCTGCAGCCAGGTGGGGCTGTTGGCACATTCTTGGGTCCTTATTCAGGATGGGAAGGGCATGGCTAAGGGGCCATCACTAAGTGAGGTGGGCGACCCCCAGGGCAGCTACTCTGGTCCCTGACTTCTAGCCCTTGGTTTCCCTGGTCCTCAGTTCCTTCCTGGTCCTGCCTCTGGCCCCATCCCCTCTCAGTGACATCTCTCTACCTGGTTTAGCTTCCCTCTTCCCTCTGGGCCTCAGATTGCTCCCCCGGCTCTTGAGGACTCCCCACCCAGTCCAAAGGTCCCCAGAGGAGTTATGGCTTCTCAGAGACATCCATCAGAGCCCTGTCACTCGTGTTCACACAGGGGAAGGGGTGCATGTGGCAGAAGCAGCTGTATAAATACGGGTGGGAGGAGGGGCCTGCTCCAGAGTCATTTGGAGAGTTTGCTGATGACACGGATCAGGGCTGCATTCTCGTCCTTGAGCCGCTGGTTGTCAGCCCGCAAGTCTGACAGGGCCTGCAGGATGGCACAGAGTCATCAGCTACTAGTTGTCAACCCAAAGGTCTGACAAAGCCTGAGGGATGACATGGGGACCCATGTCCCACCCTCTGCCCAGCTTCCTCACTAGGATTTACCTTCAGCTCCTCCTCCAGTTCTGCAGCCTTCCGCTCCAGGGCCCTGCGCTCCTGGGACAGATCAGGAAGAAGAGAGTGAGAGCGAGGCACTGAAGAAAGGGCTTCAAGGATAGACTAGGGCCAGGGAGAATCTGAGATCCAGCAAGGTGGAGAAGAGTGGGAAATGTCCGAGGGTCAGAAGGTCAGTGTGGCCCTCTTGATCCTGACCCAGGTTTGAGGTCTGAGAATATATATGGCCCCCTTCCACTGGCCCTACTCACAAATCTCTCCAGCTCTAGAAGCGCAGGCCTCTCAGCGAAACGCTCTTGTCTCTGAAGAAGACATAGAGAGTGTACAGGTCAGAGACACCACCAAACCTTAATGGTCAGAAAAGGTCAGCCTTGCTGGGGAAAGCAGGCCAGCCTCCTGGCCCAGCTCCTTGCTCATACACACAAGCCCCACCCACCTTCAGGCCCCATCCCTCATTCAAGACCACAAGTCCACCACTGTCACACCCATCACTCCAGATAACAACTCCCACCCTTTCACTTAGGCCCCACCCCACTTGGAACTACAGGCTTTGGCCCTCAGTCCTACCCATCATGGCTCAGGCTCCACCTCCCCAGGGGCCCAGGCCGAGCTTGGGAGTTCTAGCCCAGCTTCTGGCACCTGCAGGTCTCAGGCTTTACCTGTGTGGCGCGCTCCAGCTCCACCTTGAGCTGTGACAGACACAGCGTGGTCTCAGTGAGGGCCTCGCGCAGTCGCTCATTTTCCACGCGGAGCTCTGCGTACAGCTGAGGACACAAGGAAGTGGCAGGTGGATCAAGAGGAAAAGAAGCCCGAAGTCAGCTCGGGACGGCCTGACCACAGCTGGGGTGAGGCAGGGAAGTGGGGGATGTGGGGACAGGGAAATGGAAGGATGCTAAGACCTGGTCAGGGAAACAGTGAGGCAAGAACCTAGTGGGTTACAAGCAGTCACTGCATAAAAAACTCACTGCCATTGAGTCGTACCCAACTCATAGCAACCCTAGGTGTCAGAGTAGAACTGCCCCATAGTTTCCAAGGAGCACCTGTTGGATTTGAAATGCCGACCTTTCGGTTAGCAGATGTAGCACTTAACCTACTACGCCACCAGGGTTTCCACATAGGAGGCAGTAATCCCATCAAGTCAATTCTGACACACAGCGCCCTAAAAGACAGAGCAAAACTGCCCCACAGGGTTTCCAAGGCTGTAATTTCAACAGAAGTTGACTGCTACATCTGTCTTCTGCGGAGTAGCTAATGGGCTCAAACTGATGACTTTTTGGTTAGCAGCCAAACATTTAACCAGTGTTCCACTAAGGCTGACGGAGCAGTAGGACCAGGTAGAAGAAGCCCTAGTGGCACCATGGTTAAACGTTCAGCTGCTAACCAAAAGGTTCAAGCTCAACCAGTGGCTCCACAGGATGAAGACCTCTACTTTCCTCCTACAACAATCACAGCCAAGAAAACTTTATCAGGCGGTTCGCCTTTGTCATGTGGGGTGACTGCTGAGTCAGAATCAACTTAAAGGCACCCTACTGAACAGACCCACTGAAAACAGACCCACTGGGGAGTGTTACCAGCACCAGTCAGGGTGGGATCTCTCACCTTCCGAAAACCTCCATCCCCTCTGTCCTGCTCCTCCAACTCTGGCTTGGGGTCTGAGTGGAGCTCCCGCTGGGGACGCTGCCTGCGGGATGTGGGGCCACTGTCAGAGATGCTGGGGTAGAGGCAGAGTAAGATGTCAAAGGGCAGTGCCCACTGCCTAACAGACAACCCCAACCATCCTCCCTGCTCAAGCTTGGTACCTGGATTCTGAGCTTCGCTCCACCAGCTCTGTCTCCTCTCCCTGTATGCCAATGAAGACGGGGTCAGTGAGATGCATGAAGAGGTTTGGCCCCTCCAGACCCTGGCCCCAGTGACCACCCTCAGCACAAGCTGACCTCAGGGGCCCTCTACCCTCACCTCCGCAGGCCCTCTGCGCTCCTTGCCAACTTTGCGGTGCTCTCTGGTAGCCTGTAGTCCCTGCCCCTGCCCATCAGGCGCCTCTGCTGGGGAAGGGGCAAGAATCAGTCCAGACTCCTCTCCTGGGGCCTGCCAAACTACAGTATCAGGGTCCCTGGGCCCAGGCCCCCAAGACACTGCTGCTGAAAGAACTCAAGGGGCTCTAAGGAAGACTTCACAGATCAGACCTCACCTCTCTGTGTAGATCCTTCAGCGTTCTCAACACCAGGGACTCGAGGCCTCCGGGGATGGTCCTGTTGGTGGGGGGGTCATCAGTGGTCAGGATTAGGGAGCCATGTGCCACTCCATTGCCTCATTTACCTGACCCCTCTCACCAGGCTCTGTGGGGATGGCTTCTCTGGCTCTGGGGCCTTCCCTGCAACCTTCTCTGCCTCCTTCAGGTCCGTCAGAGTCACACCCTGGTAGGGAGAGGAATCCCATCAGACCCTCAGTCGCTTCCCCAAGGACCAACATGGCCAGTTACTCAATGTTTCTCCCTCAGAACTATGTGATCCCCTAGACTCCTCTCCCAGACCCAGGAGTCCCAGCCTCCAGCCCCTCCTCACTCAGACTAGAACTCCAGGCCTGAGACTCCACCTCCCTCAGAACCAGGAGTCCTGACCCCCACCCTCCTCCCTCAGACTCATGAGTTGGGCCCCCAGCTCCCCACACCCTCAGACCCAGGAGTCAGGGCCCCCACTCCACCCCCCACCTGTGTGGACCTCCGAGACTGGCGCATGAGGCGAGAGCGAGCTTTCCGCTGGGATTCAGATTCCTCATCGCGGACTGGCATCTGGTAGGACCTGCATGAAGGGCCTGGCCTCAGAGAGGGTTCCTTTGGGCTCTGTCCCTAATCATGGCTAATAATCATCTGCCAGAGGACATCAACTCCCAACAGGCCCAGAGGCATGCTATCCTTCAGGAGCCCCACCCTAAGCCCTGGGGGCTCCTGGGTAATGCAGTTTTTTGCCCATCTGGGAACCCTTCAGGCCCCAGGCCTCTTGCCTCCGGCGGTCCCGGGAGTCAGCTGAGGGCACTGTACAGGATGCGGGGGCATTTGGCTTCATTGTGGGTTCAGAGTCTGGAATCCTGGGGAAAGGAGGAGGGAGTGGAGTTATTCAGGGAGCAAGAGTCCTGGCTGTCTCAAAACTGGATGTGTTCATTCATTCAACAAATACTGATCTAGCCCCTATTGTGTGATACTGCAGTGAAAAAAAACACATCATCTCTGTTCTCACAGAGTCAAATTTGAGCAGGAAGAAATGCAAAAGAAATCAATCAAGCATAGGTCAGGAGAAAAAGAAAACAAAGGATAGGAGATAGGAAGACGAGGTGCTTGTCCAAATGCTCTTTTAGTTTGAGCAGGGTAGCCATGGTGGTCCTCACAGAGAAGGTGACATTTCAGCTCAGAGGAAGGCAGAAGTGAACCACGTGGCTTTGTGTAAGGAGAGCTGGAGCAAAGCCCCTGGGGGAGGAGTGCTCCTGGCCTGTCAGAGCAAGACTGAGGAGATGAGTGTGGGAGATGGAACAGAGAGCTTCTACTGAAAGGTACTGAAAGGAAATCTGAGGCTAAGCATTGTGGGGAGCAAGAAGCAGATCCCAGAGAGGAAGTGAACTTGCTTAGGGTTGCCCTGATAAGACTGGAACCCAGACATGCCTTCGACTCCCCAAAGGGTCCCAGGAGCACGATACTCACAGTGTAGGGGGCTCCAGCACCTTCTGGGAGGGGGTAGGGGTGATTCTGGCAAGACGCAGCTCCTTGGCCTTTGGAGAGAGGAGAGAGATGAGGGGAAGGGAAGGGTGGCCCTCACGGATAGGCAGGGGCCTTGTCGCCCTGCCCGCCTCACCCCATGTACCTGAGTAGAGGTCCCTTCCAGCTGAGAGGAGGAGGCGGAGCGCTGCAGCCCAACCCCAGGGGCTCCCTCAGCCCCCAACCTTTCTCGGGGGCCAAGGGCACCTGAGCTCTCTGTCTTCTGAAGGCCGAAGCGCCTAAGGAAGGGAAGCTCTTCAGGCGGCTGGAAGAGGATGAAGGTCTCAGTGACAGCAAAGGAATTCCTTTCTTGCACCCTCCTGTCCTCCACAGACCACATCAACTATCATTCCCATCAGCACCTGGGGCCACCAGAATGGGGCAGTTGGCTGTCCTGGAGGATTCTGGGAACCAAGGCCCTCACCCTTATGGGTACCCCTCCCTCTCCCAACGCTGACATGCCCTCTCAAGATTCCTAGACTCACCATGGGGCTCTTAGGGATGCAGGGTGGTGAAGAGACTCCATTTAGAGTTCTGCTTTCTGCAGGGGGAAGCTCTGTGGTGTAGGAAGATGGGGAGCTGTCCTAAGAACAGTGAACAGAGAAGCCAACCACCACCCCCGACCCAGTTTTGGTCCCCAACCCACCTGCCTCAGACCCAAGAGTCCCAGCCCCTCTTCCCTTAGACCCTGGAGTCAGGCCCCCAGCCCCTCCTCCCTCAGTCCAGGAGTTCAGGTCTCAGTCCCTCACCCGTGGGGCCTTCTCCTCCCTCATCCTCATCCCGGAAGGGGGGCCCTCCCGCCCCCCCTGGCCGGCGCTCCTTGGACAGGTCCTGAAGGGAGATCTTCTCTCGGCTGCTCAGACGACACACCGAGCTCCTGGTGGGGGAGGGGAGGGGTGGCCTGAGCCCAGGGGTGCCTCCTGCTGTCCCCTGTGCTCTGGGTGCCCCGCTCCTACCTGCGGTGTTTGCTGCCAGAGGGGCCCTGTGGTTCGGGGACCCTGCTCTGGGAGGCTTCCTTCTGGTTCCGTAACTGCAAAGAGAGAAGTAGCTGCTGGGGACAAGCAGATGACCTGTGCCCACACAGCTAACCCTGGCAGAGCCAGCTTCATGCCCAGAGCCTGTCTGCTGAGCTTCCTCACTGCGTTTTCCAGCAACAGGGCCTGGTCCAGTGCTTAAGTATGCCTTGTCAGATGCAGAATCTCCCCCTCAGCACTGTCCACCGTCACCAGTACTCCCTCACAGCCCTCCAGAAAGTCTTTGGAAGCAGCCTGTGACAGGCCGTCCCTGGGAAAGTGATGGTGAGTCAAGGGCCAGAAGACCGACCCTCTCTCTCTGGTCTCCAACCCCTAAAATGCTGATGGGGTAGGGGTCCTAGGGCCAGCCCTTGGACTGAGACTCACATTTTCCTGCTTCCGCGCTAGTTCCTCAAGCAGACTCAGCACCTCCTCATCAGCAAGGTCACATGGTCGCTGCCCCTGGCAAGGGGAGGGAAGGGGCAGGTAATCAATGGGCTATGGGAGCCCTCACCTCCACCAGCCCTCCTGCCACCACAGGCTTGGCCCTTACCGCATGGGTCAGGGAGTCCATGCCCCCACCGTGCTCGGCCAGCAGGCGGCAGGCATCCTCCACACCCCAGTGGGCTGCAGCGTGCAGGGGTGTCCAGCCATCTCCATCCCGGAGCTCTGTGTCGTAGCCAGCCTGAAGGAGCAGCCTGAGGGCCAGGGAGGCTCAGGGTCAAGAACTGCAGAGGACGGAGGCAGGGCGTCTGGGCCAGGGTCAGGTGGTGAGCAGGGCTGAGCTTAGTGCTCAGTGGGACCAGCTGCTACACCATCAAAACACTTCCACATCTTTTGATAAGCCCCTGTCCCAAGGTCCCCAAATGACCCCTCTCCCCACGTTGGACCCAGAGCTAAAACCGGAAGCCTAGCCTAGGACGGGTCAACTCTTACTTGGTAAGGTCTGAAGAGGTGAGAATGAAATTACTAAAATACAAAGTGGTGAGAAAGCCAAACATGGACAAAATGAGACCCAGAAACCAAGGTGTAGATGACAGAATGGAGTATGTATCACAATAATTTAATATGTACACGCACCACAAAACCCAAGCTCAAAGTAAATAAAGCAGAAACTGACAGAACTACAAGGAGAAATTTACAATCATAATGGGAAATTTTAACATGTTTTTCATAATAACTGGGGGATTTAATTCAATTTAATGAAGCTCATTTAAATAGTACAGTTATAAAGCTGACCTAATAACCTACATAGAACACTGTACTTGACAATGTATTCTTTTCCAGCTTTCACACAGACTGGGATATAAAGAAAACCTCAACAAATTTCAAAAGACTGGAATCACATGTTTTCTGATCACAGTGCAATTAAGGCAGAAAATTAGTAATAAAATAACTAGAAAATTCTGTATGTTTGGAAATTAAGGGCATATTTCTCAATAACCCATGGATCACAAGGGAAAAAAAATACAATTTAGAGAATGTTTTAAACTGAATTATAACGGAAAGATTACCTGTCAAAACTTGTGGATGCAGCTAAGACTATATTTAGAGGGAAATATATAGCCTTGGATGCATGTATCAGAAAACAAAGGATCCACAGGAAGGCATAAGACAATAACAAAGAAAGACATGCCCAGAGCAAGGAGAGTGACCAAGGAAAGATCAAAGCCAGCCCAGCTCACCTCATCACTTCAATATAGCCCTTAGCAGCGGCCACATGCAGGGCAGAGGCGCCAGTGCGGGGGTGCCGGGCCTCTGGCATGGCACCACCATTCAGCCAGCACCTTGTGTCATGAAGCAGGAGTTCCTCCTCGGCCCTCTTGGCTGCCTCCACATCCACACCTGGGAGGATGAAAAGGGTTAATAGTACAGGTATAGGAAACCTACAGCTACACTCTGTGTCTTGACCATCCCTTTTCCTCTGTTCTTCTCAGGGGCTGGGAGGGACTCAACTAGACCAATGGTTTCTAAACTGTTCTGTCAAGTTGTGGGTTCCACTAATGGTGTCTGAGTCACTGCCAGGTGCTGAGAGAATGGAGATCACAGGCCTTTTTATGTTCAACTGGAGCATCTCCATTGCTGCCACCACCATTATCATCATTATTTATAAATAAAAGCTAATGTTTATTGAGACAGCATTCAATTACACCCAACTCGGCACTACTGTGATAGATTGACTGTGTCCCCTCCCAAGATAAGTTGCAATTCCTAACCCCTGTATCAGTAGTTATAATTCCATATGGGAATTTTCATTGTTGTTAACAAGGTAGTATTAATATAGGGTATGCTTAAAGGAACTCTTTTGATATAAAAGAGGAGACTGAGCAAGCAAGTAAACAAGCAGAGATGGGGAAGACAGACCCCCAGCCACATGAAGATCACTGAGGAACAGAAGCTCAAAAGAGCCAACACAGAGAGAAAGCCTTCCCCTAGAGCCAGCGCCCAAATTCACTCTCCTAAACTATGAGAAAATAAACGTCTGTCTGCTAGTCAACCACTTGTGCTATTTGTTATGGCAGTACTTGATAGCAAAGAGAACTACCAATACAATCCTTGACCCAGCGCCTTGATACACTTTATCACCATCATCACTTTTCATATATAGTAGTAGGACAAAGGAGGATATGTGGTGGCACAGGTGTTAAGAACCAAACTGGTTAGCAAACCAGCAGGTCAGCAGTTCAAATCCACTAGCCACTCCTTGGAAACTGTATGGGGAAGCTCTACTCTGTCATCTATGTTTCAGTTGGAATTGACAAAACAGCAACAGGTGTTTCTGACACCCTCATGGCACAGTGGCTAAGAACTACGCTGCTAACTGAAAAGCTCGGCAGTGTGAATCCATCAGGCACTCCTCAGAAACCCTACGAGGCAGTTCTACTCTATTCTCCATGGTCTCCACGAGGAACTGACTTGATGGTAACAGATTTGGTTTCGGGGTTTCAGCAGGATAAATCAAGCAAAAAGACACTAAATACTGTCTTATTTTAGCAACATTTTTTTCCTACCCAAGTGCTAATTAATACCTATTTCACAGTTGTATTACTGTGTATCACAGATTCTTACTAACATTTTTAAATTTTATCATGCTTTAGATTAAAAGGTTTACAGCACAGTTTCTTATTCAAAAATTTATACACAAATTGCTTTGTGACATTAGCTGCAATTCCTGTAATGGGATAGCACTCTCCCCCTTTCCACTCCAGGCTCCTGTGTCCACTGTCCAGTTTTCCTGTGCCTTCCTACCTTATGGTCTTGTGTTTGAGCAGGATCTGTCCACTTGGTCTCCTACTGAACAAAGCAGCACCTTCTTCCAGCGTGTTACTGTTTTATAGGGTTGTCTAATCTGTGTCTGAAAAGTGGGCTTTAGCCAGCAGGGTGCCAGGGAAGGGGGGCACAGTCTCAGGGCTACCTCCAGTCTGAAATCACTAAGTCTGGTCTTTTTTCATAAATCTGAATTTTGTTCTACATTTTTTCTCCTGCTGTCATGGACTCTCTATCGTGACCCCTATCATAGCAGTTACTGGTAACACAGCACCATCCAGTCCCTCCAGGCTCAGGCTGGAGGAGACTGTGGTTCGCACAGTCCTCTAGTATTCTGGGCTAGTGTTCTCCATGTGTCTGGTTTTCTTCATTCTCGTTTGCTCTCAATGGGATGGGACCAATAGATGTTACCTTAGATGGCTGTTCAAAAGCTTTTAAGACCTCAACTACTACTCACCAAAGTACAACATAGAACGTTTTCTTTGCGAACTACTGGGCCAACTGACCGAGTTATCTTCTGAGACCATGGTCTGCAGCCCTCAGCAGCCAGCACTCAGTCCCTCAAGTTGTCTGGCTGTGTCTAGGAAACATCAATGACTCTGCCGTGGTCAAGTTGTCCTGACTTCTACATACTGTCTTTGTCTTCACCAAAGTTGACACTCTTCTACTATCTAGTGATTTCTTCCACCTCATCCATTCTCTTCCTCTAACTGTCCAAAGATTCCTTTTTTTCTGTGTGTAAACCTTTCCATGAGTTTTTAGAATAGTAGTGTCATGCCACATTTACCCTTCTGGGACTGACTTATTTCACTCAGCATAATGTCTTCCAGATTCATCCATGCTGTGAGATGTTTCACAGATTCATCATTATTCTTTATTGTTCAACAGTATTCCATTGTGTGTATGTACTATAATTTACTTATCCATTTATCTATTGGTTGGCACTGCGGTTATTTTCATATTTTTCCTGTTAAGCATAATGCTGAATGGAACATGGGTTGTGCATATGTCTATTTATGTGACGTCTCTTCTCTGGGATACATTCCTAGTGGTAGGATTGCTGGATCATATAATATTTCTAGCTTGTAAGGAGGTACCATATCCTCTTCTGTATTGGGTGGACCATTTTATACTCCCACCAGCAATGCAGAATGTTCTAGTCTCTCCACTACCTCTCCAACATTTATTATCTTGTGTTTTTTGGATTAGTACCTTCTTTGTTGGAGTGAGCTGGTATCTCAATATAATTTTGTATTTACATTGTAATCGCTAGTGTGGAGCACTGAGGGTACCGTGGTTAAGAACTTGGCTGCTAACCAAAAGGTCTGCAGCCAAATCCACCAGCCACTCCTTGGAAACTCTATGGGGTACTACTAGTCTGTCCTACAGATCTGCTGTAAGTTGGAATGAACTCAACAGCAACTGCTTTGGTTTTGGTGTGTTTACTGGCTAGTAATTACAATCATTTCTGTTCGCCACTAGGATGTCTCCTTTGACACATTAATGTGCTCTTGCTGTATTACTTATGTGCTTATGTGTAACATACATGTTGTTGTATGTATTGATTCTGACTCATAGCTACCATAAATGTCAGACCAGAACTGCTCCAAAGAGTTTTCAAGGCTGTAATCGTTAGGAAAGTAAATCACCACAGAGCCACTGGTAGATTCGAACCACCAACTTTTCAGTTAGGAGCCAAGCACTTAACCTATGACCCCAGGGCTCCTCATAAAACATATGCATATATACATATATAAACATATACATGTGTAAATATGGGTACATAATATACATACTAGTTGATTGAGTCAATACACATACTAGACTATTAACTACACATACTTGACTATTAACCAGGTCTGTGGTTCAAATGCACCAGCTGTTCTGTGGCAGAAAGACCTGACAATCTGTTCCTGTGAACCCAACAGCCTAGGACACCCTATGGGGGAGTTCTATTCTGTACTACAGGGTCTCTATAATTGACAGCAATGGGTTTGCTTTTGTGGGTTTGGTATGTGTATGCCACATTTTGTTCATCCATTGATCTGTTAACGCAGACTTGGGTTGTTTATCCCCTATGAATTACAAGGGACACTGGTGTACGAGTCCTAGGCATCTTTCCAGTAGCATCTCTGAGTCAGTTGACTCAGGCTGATCCCATGTGTCTCAAGAGTAGAACTGCACTCCATAGAGTTTTCAACGACTTTTTCAGAAGTAGACTGCCAGGTTTTTCTTCCAAAGCACCTCTAAAGAGATCAGAGTTTCCAACTTTTTGGTTGGCAGCAAGAATATTAACTGTGTGCACCACCCTGAGACTCCACAAGCTATGTATATAACTAATATTGTAAATTTATGTTATGAACACATAAACGGGATCAAAAAATGCAGTCATATAAAATGTGAAGAGTTCTTGTGAATTACAAAGGGGGTTCCTGGTTCACGTGCACTACCAACTCCCTCCAGACTAAAGCTAGTTTGGCGCCACCTGGTGGTGGACAGACACTCCAGCTTCCCCTTCAATGGGTGGCCTCTCGGTTTCCCCAACTACCTGGGATTTCCCAGAATGACAGGCATTTGTGTTTCAGAGGCTGAGGGAACAGTAGTCTTTAAGAGCAGTTTTCCACCCCCCAGCAATGGCTGTGGAGGCCCCTGCCCATTGTAGTGGTCTGTTCTTTCTACAACTATCCCCACTATCTAGTTCCAAAACATTTTTATCACCCCAAACAGAAACTTGGTATCCATTAAGCAGTTACTCCTCATCTCCTGTAGCCCTGGAGGAGCAAGGATTAAGCGCTAAACTGCTAACCAAAAGGTTAGTGGTTTGAACCCACCCAGCTCCTCTGCAGGAGAAAGAGCTGGTGATCTGCTCCCATAAAGGATACAGCCTAGAAGACCACAGGGCAGTTCTACTGTCACACACAGGATCACTATGAACTGCAACCAACTCAATGGCAATTAACAACCCCCTTTTCCCCCATCCCCTGGTTAATCTCTAATCTGCTTGGGTCTCTACACATTTGCCAATTCTAGATATTTCACACATACAGGAACCATACAATCTTTTAGCCTTCTGAGCTTGGCTTACTTCCCTCAATATAATGTTCACAACATTTATCTAAGTCATAGCATGTAGCAGAACTTCACTCCTTTTCATGGCTAAATAATATTCCATTGCATGTATGTTGAGAATTCCTAGTGGTACAGTGGTTAAGCCCTTGACTATTAACCAGGTCTGTGGTTCAAATGCACCAGCTGTTCTGTGGCAGAAAGACCTGACAATCTGTTCCTGTGAACCCAACAGCCTAGGACACCCTATGGGGGAGTTCTATTCTGTACTACAGGTTCTCTATAATTGACAGCAATGGGTTTGCTTTTGTGGGTTTGGTATGTGTATGCCACATTTTGTTCATCCATTGATCTGTTAACGCAGACTTGGGTTGTTTATCCTCTATGAATTACAAGGGACACTGGTGTATGAGTCCTAGGCATCTTTCCAGTAGCATCTCTAAACCCCTGTCCCCAGCTAGTCCACTAGCCAATATGCTGCCCTGCCCCCTAACCACTATGCCCTTCCTCAGCCTTCCCCACATCTGCTGGGACCACAGGTCTGTTAAAAGCTATGGGTGATTTCTATAGAAAAGCACAGAATTTGACATGACATCAAATGAGAGGGCTTATGGGTCTTTGGAGGCCATTCTTGAGCCTGTCAGGATTCAGGGACTCCAGGTCAATACCCACTCAAGTCACCACAAAGTGTCACCCCACAGATTACTTAGGTGCTGGGATGGCACAAATGGTTTATGCTGAGTGCTAATCTAACCGCTGGAGTTCCAAACTCACCCAGCAGTGCTGTGAAGAAAGACCTAACAATCTGCTCCCATAAAGATTACAACCAAGGAAACACTACGGAGCAGTTCTATATCGTAACATAGGGTCATCACGAGCCAAGAAAAACCCATAGAGCAATTCTACTACCAGGTAGGGGCACCAGGAGCCGGGAGCGGGGGGGAGCTTATGGAATAGTTCTACTATGTCGCATGGGGACACCGCAAGTCAAGCAAACCACATGGACCAGTTTTACTGTCATACATGCAGGTGCCATGAGCCAACAAAACCCTGTGGAGCAGTTTTACTGTCACATGGGGTCATCACTAAGTCAGAATCAACAAGGGAGAAAGATACCCCTCTGGTAGAGTAGTAGGTTGGTAGATACCCCCCGACCAGAGTGATGATGGCTGACATCACTGCTGATAAGACAAGCGGACAATGACTGTCCTTCGCAGGCTGCAGTGAAAAGTTCTGCCAAAGAGGTTTAATGGCATCTATCTGCAGAAGCAGCACATTCAAACAGATGGCCACTCCACTCCATGTAACCACAGCCCTGGATTCCTCCAAAATGCCAATATCACATACACACACACACAAAAAAAAAAGAAAGTAGAGGAGCTGCCTGAATGGAAAGAGACAGAAGGGACAGTACAACCAAGAACACGGCGTGATGGGGCAGCATCAGGAAATAGAGGGGGAAAGCATTCCTGGGCCACGTGGAGAAACCAAATCTGCCAGGCAGTGGGGTAGCAGCTCAGCATCGAGGGTTCAAGTCCCTGAGGCTGTAACAGTGGAGTAACAACATTAAAGACCCTCCATGGTTATGTACAACTGCCTTGTTCTTAGAAAATACTTGTTACAGTAGCAGAGGCAAGGGTGACAAGGTCTGCAACACTGCTACCCAAATACTCCAGTAGCAGCACCTCTATCAGTGATGCTGCTATCTCAAAACCCTTCACGGAAGAAAGAGAGGAGGGAGAGAAGGAAAAGGAGGAGGGGAAGGTAAGAGGAGAGAGGACAGAGAAGAGGAAAAAAGAAGTGTATACATATTTATGTATCTATTGAGACACAGTGCATAATATGCCAAAAAGATAAAAACTGCAAAAAAAAAAAAAAAACCTGATCAATGTCTGTTATATGATCCCACTTCAACGAGCTGTCCCAAACAGACAAATTTATGGAAACAGAAGGTAGATTGGTTGCCTAGGGTTTGGTGGAGCTGGGGCACACGGAGTGACTGGTAACAGGTCTGGGATCTCCCCTGGGGGTGACAAAAATGTTCTGGAACCAGACAGAGGTGATGGTTGCACAACACTGTCAGCATAACTAAAAACAAACATGTCATTGTCAAACTGATTACTACCCATCATGACCCCATGTACGTCACAGTAGAAATGTGCTCTACAGGATTTCCTCAGGTAATAATCTTCATGGGAAGGAACTCTGGTGGCACAGTGATTCAAGGGCTTGGGTGCCAATGGAAAGGTCTACAGTTCAAACCTGCCGGCCACTCCACAGGAGAAACATGGGACAGTCTGCTCCCATAAAAATTACAGCCCCAGAACCCTATGAGGCAGTTCCATTCTGTACTACAGGGTCATGAGTCAGAATCGACTCAGTGGCAACAGACTGTTTTGGAACCTTTATAGAAACAGTTCATCACCGAGCCTTTCTTCAAGGGCAGGTTTTAAATGCCAGCTCTTAGGTTAGTAGCAGCTGAATGTAATGTGTCTGTGCCACCCAGTGTGCTTGTGAATATACTAAATACCACCGACTGATTCAATTCAAATAAACTGCATGGTACATAAATTCTATCTCAATAAAGCTGTTCCAGAAAACAAAAAACTAGCGATTATAAGTGAAGGTTACATGGTTCTTCACTGTACTACTGTTGCAACTTTATGGTAAGTCTGAAGTTTTCCAAAATGAAAAGTTAGGGGAGGGAGAACTATCTGAACCAACTGTGTGCAGATAGAGGCCACTGGAACCTGAGACACCCCCACCCCCTTAACGCCTCTGAGTGTCCCACTTGTTTCTCTATGCTCCCACACAGCCCAAGCTTGAATCCTCCGCCACCCCAGCTGACCCAGCTGGTGATGCTGCCATCCATGGCAACACTAGCCGCCCTGCTAAACAAGCCAGACGTCTAGGCATCATGCTAGACACCTCTGGGTCTCTCTATGTTCATCAGAGTCTCCTGTTACCTCTTCAGTGGTTCCCTAAACTAATACTAGGCACTCTGTACACAACAGCTACCCAGGAGGACACTGAGCTTGAGGAAAAGTGTCCAAAGTCAAATCGCCAAGCATAAACCCACCAAGATGGACTTCAGAAGCCACACGTGTAACCAGGGCTCCTTCCAGCTGTCCCACTTTCCCTAAGACCCAAGTAAGCCATTCAAAGCACCTCACCAAATCTGCTTCCCATCCTTTCCTGTGAAGCCAGCTAGACAATCTTCTCTAGGAGCTCAGGACTACAGCAGTAAGATCCCTGGGTACGACAGTGGGAGATGGGCTGCCAGTCTCACACTGACTGGTCCAAAACTTTTATGTTTAGAGCGAGAAAATGGTCACAAGCTCCTTTTGAGAACCTGCTGGAAGCAACACACCCCTCCTCCGAATAAAATGAACCTGACCAGTACCCTGATTTAGACTTTCAGCTGTCCAGAACTGTGAGCTAACTATATCCGTTGCTCTAAGCTGCCCAGTGTGTGGTACTTTGTTATGGCAGTCCTGGGAAACTCATACATGTGCCCATTTCACAGATAAGGAAATTCAGGCGCAGAGGGCGCACACATACATAGAAGTATTGCTCTTTAAATCCCAGTAGTGACTCCAAAGCTCCTGACTCAAGACCCCAAGGCAGAGCCCTGAACCACAGATAGGGGAACCACTGCCCTGCAGATAACACCTAGAGGCCCACCTCGGTGGGCGATCTCCGCCTTCAGCAGCCCCTCCATGGCATCTGATTCAGCCAGGTCCAGAGGCAGGTCCCCATCGCTGTTGACAGCGGCGATGTTGGCCCCGTGGCTCAGGAGATACCTGGGGGTGGGCAGGGAGGTCAGGGCTGACATGGCGGGGCCCCAGCCACCATAGGGACTGGGCCTGCCTGCCACCAGCAGCCTCACCTGGCAATGTCCAGGTATCCGCAGGAGGCAGCCACATGCAGGGGCGTCCAGCCCTCGTTGTCCGCCTGGTTCACAGTGGCACCCTGCTCTACCAGGAAGCGCACCACTTCCAGATTCTCATCTATGCAAGCCTGGGGAGTAGAGGCCAGAGAGAGCAATCAGCACTTAGCTCCATCATCTCTCCTCAGAAATGGCACAGCCACCAAGGCAGGGCTCCCAAACTCAGAAAGAAGAATCACATTCAAGTGACACAAGAGCAAAAAGGTCAAGAGAAAGACCCCAACGGCCCTGGCTGTTTGTCCCCGACACCCTGGCTTCCCTGTGGTTAGGTCCACTGATATTCAGAACCTTCTAGAGATCACATGTGCACAGGCCTCCCAGCTGCCTACACACTGGAGCTGCCCCGGGAGAGAGGGGGCTTCCCTTCCAGATGTTAAGAATCCTGACAAGGGTTAGCTCAATATACCCCACAGTCACCACCTACCAGGCAAGTATGTTGTGTTTAGCCAAACAGAAGGGGCTCCAGAGTACTCCTCCCCCAAACCCAGGAGTGGGGGCCCCCTGCCCCAGGAGTTGTGAACCCCAAGCCCCTTTCCCTCAGACCCAGTTCAGGGCCTAGTACCCACCCAGTGTTTCGCAGAGGCCCTGGCTATGCTAACTTGGGCAGGTGCTTTAGTCCCTGCATTTCCACATCTCACACATTTGGAACATTAGGAAGATAGTCCACGGGGGGATTCTGGAACCATGTCCTGCATATGGTAGGCCCTTGATGACTGTCTGCTTGAGTTCCAGTCCCCAGGCACACCACGAGGTAGCCATCTCCCCTCTTAGTAGGCTTCCCTAGTAGCCTCACCTAATCCCACATTCCAGGGACAGTGACTGCTTACCAAGCCTGCACAGCCCTGGACCTCAGGCATGCAGCCCAGTCTCCCCCTCAGGGTGCAAGGTAGGGGCACAGTCTGCTACTGAGAAAGACTATCTGTGAGGGTGTGTTGCACTGGGCCAGGTCAGGGAGAGGACAGCAGGAGGGGTTCTGAGGCCCCGTTAATAAAGAATATGGTTGGGATCTGGTGCGGTTCCTGGGGTTGAAGGAGGCAAGGGTTGGGGCCAGGACTCCTGGGTTCCCAGGATACATGAACCCCCAATTCCCTCACCTCTCCAAAGCCTCCCATCTGGTGAAAAGGGGAGGAAGCTACGAGGGCCAAAACCATGAAGTCATGGAAATTCAGGCTACGAAAGGGGAGCTACACGTGCCCTGGGAACGGGATGAACTCTGGGCTCCGTTTATTTCCACCGAGTTGTCATGGCAACGGGGGAGGGGGGCAAGGAAGGAGATGGGCTTTTCCCTTTCAAGGACCTGGCCCAGCACAGGAATCCATGTGAAAGATGCCTGAGGCTTGGGCACCAGGGATCAAAAACCCAGGGCCCTGCCTCCTCCCTCAGGACTTGGGAGTCCAGGAGTCCAGCCCCCTGGCCCCTTCCTCCTTCAGACCCAGAAGTCCAGGCCCCTGGCCCGCTCTTCCCTCAGACCCAGGAGTCCAGGTCCCAACCCCCTTCTTCCTGAGACCCAGGAGCCTAGGCCCTTGGCCCCCCTCTCCCTCAGACCCAGGAGACTGGATCCCAGCTCCCTCCTCCCTCAGACCCAGGAGTCCAGGCCCCTGCCACCTCCCCCCCCCCCCCCATGCAAGAGTCCAGGTCCCAGTCCCCTCCACCCTCAGACCCTGGAGCCCATGGCCCCAGCCCCCTTCTCCCTCAGACCCAGGAGTCTGGGTCTCCAGTCCCCTCCTCTCTCAGACCCAGGAGTCCATGCCCTCAGTCCCCTTCTCCCTCAGACCCAGGATTTCAGGTCCCAGACCGTTCCTCCCTCAGATCCAGGAGTCTAGTGCCCAGCCCCCACCTTCACAAGCCCCAGGTCCCTAGCCCTAGCCACACAGCCATTTGGGACAAAGAAAGAATGTATCAGCCTGGCCATGTGGTCCATGAACCCATCTGACATAGGAGCTGAGGCCCGAGAGCACATAGGAAACAAAGCCAGGGCATGAGGCTGGTGCTTGGGGACCTGCCCCATGTGGAGACAGCCAAGATGCAGGAGTCCCCAAAGGGAGGTAATAAACCATCCCAATGTGCCTGGGACCTGAATTTGCAGTGCTAACACCAGGGGCATCTTCAGTAGCCCAGGGTGAGCTGGTCACCCCACAAGCAGGGCACATATAAACCCCAGCTCCTCCTCAGGCAGCATATCTGCCCTGCAAGCCTCAGCCTCTAACATTCCAGTCCCACTGCAGAGCTCCAGAGGTGCGTGTGCAGGCATCATGGTGGGAGGTCAACATCACCATCACTGGAAAGGGATAGGCCATAGCAGCCTTGTGCAGGGAACCCAAGTCAAGGTCACAGTCTAGGGTGTCTCTAAGGGACAATGAGGAAGGAGGTTCTGTCTAAGGATGAGAGCCAGGAACCTCTTCAGGGAAGTCCTAAGAGAGCAGGAATACATGCTAATGGAGGAAGCGGACACCGCAATCTGAAGCCTCTCTCCAAGGACTCTGCAACGTAGGGAGGTTCTTGGGGGAAAATGATGTCCGAAACAGCAATGAGGTCTGTGCAGGGAATGGGTGTGTGGCAAGAAAAAGGGGGAGGAGCATTTAGATATGGAGCCCCTGTGTGAGTCAAATGGTTACGCACTGGACAAAAGGCTGGTGGTTCAAGCCCACCCAGAGGCACCTCAGAAGAAAGGCCTGGCTATCTGCTTTTAAAAGGTCATAGCCTTGGAAACTCTACAGAGCAGTTCTATTCCACACACATCAAGCCGCTGTGAGTCAGAATCAACTTGACAGACCGCATTTAGACAAGGTGGCAGCAACCCCCCAGGTGAACATCTACAACACATCGGGCTTTGAGCAGGGAGTCCTCCACATGTACGATCCCTTTCCTTCATCAAGGCTCTGCCAGGGAGGGACTGAGAGACTGGTCCCATCCCACAGAGAAGTAAACTGATGGGCAAAGAGAAACAATGCTGATTCAAGGTCACAAAACCAAGGAGTTGAGATCAGAACTCAAGAGAAACTCACTCCATTTCCCCAACTGTTCCTCTTCCTCAAAACCTAAAGACTAAGCCTCTTCAAGCATCCCTCCCTCCCCTGCAACTAACTCCACCAAGATTTCCTTCCCAGGGTTCTCGCTGGCTCCACAAGTAACCCCTACTCCACTTCCCAACGGGTTGTGTCAAGGAGGTGAGGGATTGGAACTCCAGGAAATGGGGGAAATGGGGGTTTGTGATCAGAGGAGGAAGTTTCCTGGCAGCAGATGGGGGCTGGGCTGGCAAGGAGAGCCTAGGAATGAGATCTCAGAAATAGGGAACAGGAGCTTCCCTGGCCATCCTGTCCCTAGTGACCTTATTAGCTTGGTAGAGGGGAGAAGAGAACTCAGAGCCAGCGGTAACCCTGGGGGCAGGAGGTGCCCTTAGTCCTGGGACACTGGTGCCTTGGAGGCAACAATCAGGGTGACTTGGAGAGGGCATGGGAGACAAGGTTGTGGAAGGAGAAGTCAAACAAGGTTCTAGAATCCTTGGAAGGAGTCCCTGAGTGGAGTAAACACTATACAGGCCCAGATGCCAAATGAAAGATTGGAGGTTTCAAGTCTGAGTCTACCCAGAGGTGTCTCAGAAGAAAGGCCTGGAAACTCTACTTCCAAAAAAAGAGATACTGAAAAGCCTATGAGCACAGCTCTACTCTGACACACATGGGGCTGCCATGAGTAGGTGCTGACAGTGTCAACTAGATGGCAGCTGGGATGACGGGGGGGCGGGGCAGGTGGGAGAGGGTGCTAGGAGAGACTGCAGTCTAAGGTAGGGAGAAGGCTACCCAGATAAACAGCATGAGATGTGACCCACATCCACAGGAGCGCATGTCCAGGCAGTGAGTGCAAGAGGACTGGAGGACAGAGAGGTGGGCCAAAGCCAAGAAGAGGTGGTGCTTTGAGGATGCCCAGGAAAACAGGTGAGGATGTAAGCCCCATCAGGGAAAGTGAAAACAGCAGAAGTTCCTAAATAGACTAGAAGTGGGAAGCAAGAAGGAACCACCTGAATCTAGGGCTATGGTGGGGCAGGGAGCACAAGGTGACCCAGATAAGGGAGAGATGCTTCAGGGAATAAAGCAGTACCAGGGCGAGGAAGGTGCACTGGTGGCGTAAGTTAAGAGTCTGGCTGCTAACCAACAAGTCGACAGTTCGAATCCACTAGCCACTCCTTGGAAATACTACGGAGTGGTTCTGTTCTTTCCTATGGAGTCACCATGAGTCAGAATCCACTACATGGTGAAAGATTTAGTTTGGGTTTTAGACCAGGAATAAGTGGTTCAGAAAAGCGCTCCCTTAGGTGGCAACAGATGGAACCATTCCAAAGAGAGAACGCTTAGGAGGTAAGGTGGAACAAGGAGGGAGCTGAAGGACTGGAGCTCAGTCAAAAAGAGGTAGCCCAGGCATAGGGAAGGGAGGTGGGGGTGAGGGAAACATAGACTCAGGAAAGAAGGAATGTTGCTCAGTAGGTGCCATGAAGCCGATTTCGACTCACAGCGACCCCACGTGCTGGCGTATAACTTCCTCACACGGTTTCTTCTGCAATCTTCACAGGAGCAGATTAAAGGTCTTTCTTCCCTGGAGCAGCTGGATGAGTTCGAACCTTTCTGTCAGTAGTCGAGGGCTTAACCATTTTACCACCAGGGCTACTACACGCCCAGAAAAGAGAAATAGCCCAATGGAGGCACATGTATCACTGGAAGAGGTCGTATAGGCAGAGATGGAATATGTTAAGTAGCAGAGACTCAGCACACGGCTGGCAGCATTAGAGGGCAACGACTACGGCCCCGGAGAGGTGGTACAAGTCAAGGACAGTGAAGGGGGCCGAGGGTGGGGGAAGTAGGCAGTGAAAAGTGTCAAAGGCCAGACTGAAGCGGTCAGAGACGGATTATGTTCGGGAGAGAGTAGGCAAGGTGACAAACCCAAGGCAAGAGGAAACAACTCGGGACTGAAAAAAGTGGCTCGAGGTAAGATGAGAGCTCGAGGATGGCCGAGGCGCGAGGAGAGCAGCTGAAGCGGTCAAGCCCAGGTCTGGTGTAAAGATGGTCTAGACTGGCAATACCAACTCGGGGTTGGACAGGGAAGTGGCTTAGGCTGGCACGCCTGGGGCCGGATCACACACCCGGTCCGGGGTACAGGGCGCTGACCTGGTGCAGGGCGCTGATGCCGTCGGCGTTGGTGGAGTCGAGCACCGCGCGGGCGGGCGGCGGGGCGGCGGGGTCGGGGTCGGGCTCGGCGCCGGGGTCCGCGCGCAGCATCAGGCGCGCCTCGTCCAGGTCGCCGCCTGCGCAGGCCGCCAGGAACTCGGCGGCCCGCTCAAAGCGCACGGTGCGGGCGCGCGGTTCCCCGGGGCCCGGCTCGGCGCCCGCCCGCGCCCCCCATTGCCGCAGCTGCTCCCGCCGCCGCTCGCGGGCCGCCGCAGCCCCTGGGCCCGCCCCCGGCCCCTCCTCGCCCGACATCGCGCCGCCGCCCGCCAGCCCGGCCGGCAAGCGAGCGCCGAGCGCGGGGCTCCGAACGGCCACCGCTGCCGCCCGCCCGCCCGGGGGCCGTCGGGAACTGCTACTCGCCCCGCGTTGCCCAAGAGCTGTCCGGGCCCCCGCCCGACGCGACGTCACGACGGCGGCGCACCCAGGATCTCTGGGAAATGGAGTCCGTGACAGGCTGCCGCTGGAAATTGCCTGAGGGTGAACGGCGGTGGAGAAAAAGTGGCTGGCCCCGGGGATCGCTGGGAAATGGAGTCTGTGGCCGGAACTTACTGACTAAAACTCCCTAGACCAGTTCTGCCCGGAGGCACACTGGGAAGTCGGCAGCGTCAGGCGCCCAATAGAAAAGGTACTGTGATGCTGGGAAGTAAATTCTATCTACCCCAGGGCATGTTGGGAAATGTGGTGCACAATATAAAGAAACGGGGGGGGGCCTGAGGGGAAGCCTAGGAAGCCCCGGGGCTTGCTGGGAGATGGGTTCGGCAGGCCAGGAAGTCCTGAAAGCTGTAGAACTAATATTCCCACACTTCCTGTCACGGTCCCACAAACTATGTAATTTATTTATTTTAGCTTTTTAATATGCTCTCCTCATATAAAAATTATCCGCCATAGCAGAGATTTTTGTCTTCTATATTCACTATTTTATTTCCAGTGCCAAAAGCTGAGTCCAGTCGATTCTGATTCACAGTGAGGGTAAGGGCAGAGTAGAACTGCCTAATAGGTCTGCCAAGAAGTGGTTAGTGAATTAGAACTTCTGACCTTTTGGTTTGCAGCTGTAGATCTTTACCATGCCACCAGGGCTCCAAGCCTAATAGTAGGTGATAGAAAATGTTTTATGAATGAATTAATGAGTGGTTTCCCCAAATCGTGGGAAAGTTCAGGGAAAGGTGGGAAATTGAGTCCGCAAGCCAGAACCATTTAAAAACTCAAACCCTTTGCCTTGGAGTCAATTCCAACTCACAGCAACCCGGTATGACACAGCAGAACTGTCCCACAGAGTTTCCAACACTGTAATTTTATGAAAGCAGATTGCCACATCTTTTTCCTGTGCAGGAGCAGGTGGGTTCCAACAGTTGACCTTCTTGTTAGCGGTCCAGAACTTACACCAGTCGGCACCAGGACTCAAGAAGCCATAAAATCAATTAATTCCCAAGTCTCCTAGGGGAACCGGCAAGGGAATGCTGAGACATGCAGTTTGCGATTCAGAAGTCACGAGAATCAGCTAACAGTCATGGGAATCAGTTGACAAGACACGCTGGGAATTGTAGTCTACAGGGCCACGTCCCTTACGGTATCAGGTGGTCTTAAGCAAGGCCCGGCGGCACCCCAGGAATTTGAGCTCAAAGACAGCTAGAATCCAAAAGGCAAAGGTCACTATTGCAGCAGCCAAGACCACTCTGAGCTATGAATGAGACCTCTAGAATGTCTAGCGTTAACTCCTGGATCACAGTGGGGAACGGATCCCACGGAGCAGGGCTCACAAAGATACCTCCTCAAGGCCTTTCACTGGCCCGCCCTCCACCTGCTTCTACCTGGGGCGTGGAGCGTTCTGGGAAATGCAGTCCAGGCACGCCACCCCACTTCCGCCACACACACCCATTAGCTTTTCTGGCGTTTGTAGTCCAGGGCAGGAGTTTCAGTTTGGATGGCGAGCGCTGTCATAGTAAACTAACAAGAAAACTCAAGAAGTAATCCTAACCTGAAGTACCTTCACCTAAGTTTGTATTGGGAAGATGCAAGCAGAGATAGGAACAGAGACCCATATAAACAGCACACTAAGAGGCTGAAGTCTGGACAGAGGCAACAGATTCTTTTTTTCCAAAGTATATTGGAGCAGCTCAGCCACTGTGAAGTCCTGGGACCTGTGCAAAGAAATAAACTACAAATCCAATGATGCAAGCAGTGGGCTGACAGTAGACACAAAGGGGATAATATTCCTGGTGGCTCTTGGGATGTGTAGTCCTTGAACACTCATCTCACATAGTCACCAACCCCCCTTCCCCAGGGATGCTTACATAACGCCCCGCCAAAAGTCGTCAGCTTGTTCTTTTGTCTAGTTGTGATTATGTGTGTTTCTGTTTCTGCTGTGATTGTGACACAGTATAATCGTATACATTTGTAATTGTGTCTGTGGCTGGGTGTAGTTTATGCGTGCTTATGTTTATGTTTGTATTTGTGTAAACAAGTCAGTGTATATTTTTGTGACTGTGATTGTTTATTTACGAGAGCTACAATTTGGGATACCTACCCAACCTACAAAAGGAGCCCTGGTGGTGCAGTGGTTAAGAGTTTGGCTGTTAACAGAAAGGTCATCAGTTCAAACTCATCCTCCCCTTGTGAGAGAAAGATGAAACTGTCTGCTTCCATAAAGACTTACAGCCTTGGAAACCATACAGGGCAGTTCTACTCTGTCCTATAGGGTCAGTATGAGTCAGAAGTGACTCTATGACAAGTTTGTTTTTTGGTTTGGACCAAACCTACTCAATGAATCCTAGAAACTGCTCCCACCACGAACTGTTACCATTATCAATTTTTCTATTGACTGCTATCTTTAGACTTTAACCTCTATAAAAAAAGTCTATTTCACCACCAACATCAAACCTGTTGCCATTGAATCGATTCCAACTCATGGCAGTCCCATGTGTTACAGAGCAGAACTGTGCTCCATAGGCTTTTCTTGGCTATAACCTGTCCAGAAACAGATCATCAGGGCTTTCTTCTGTGCTAGGCTGGATAGGTTCAAACCAACAACCTTTAGGCTAGCAGCCTATCATAAACCACTTAGACCATTCAAGGTCTACTACAATTGTTAAGAATTCCAGCTTTGGATTGGACAATCTTGGATTTAAATCTTGTTTCTGCCACTTCCCAGCCCTGTGAGTTGTGTCCAGTCTCTAATATCTCCTTCCTAGAGTTGTTGTGATGATGGGCATAAAGTACCTGCACCTTCATATTGCACTTGGTAAGATTCTCTTGTGCTCTTTCGTTTTCCATACTGAAAGTCATCGATTTCTCAGGCCTGTTGTTTTCTCGGGGCCTATGGTGGAATTTTTATGTTTAACCTCAGAACTTTGGGTCCTCCTAATTGCTAGTGAAAAAGAACCTCAGAGAGATAAGAAGAAGAAACTGTTTCCACTTCTCTCACAACTACAGAAAAACAGACACTAGTCTGTATTATAAAGAGGCTTCAAATAAAGGAGTGAACTGAGAGCATTCAGAAAAGCATCAAGTGGAAACAGCACTAAAAATGTGAGGTGCCAGTTCTGATTCCTGTTGTGTTAGAGCCACCCCTGGAAGAGTCATTTGCACAAACAAACCTTTTAAGCTTAACAAGTAATTTATATTGCCAGAGACACTTTGCATCTGGGCTGTTTGTAACTATCAAAACACTAAAATACTCACTGAGTCTGAAACTCATACCAACAGGTAAGGAAGTTTTAAACTTTAAGAAAAGAAAAACCAAAAAGTTGTCATCTAGTCAGTTCCAACTCATGGCAACCCCACGTGTGTCAAAGTAAAACTGTGCTCCATAGGATTTTCAATTTTACCCCACCATGAGGAACCAGGGTTTGTCAGACTTGTCAACATACTCTTTCCTTTCCTGCCCAAAGACTGCCATGTGGGTTCCTCTTTCCCCTTTACCATATGGGAGTTTTTGTTGAAGTTTTCTATTCCTTCTCTAATACTGTGGATCTGTTAGCAACAGATTTTGTCTTGCTAGTTGTCATTAAGCTGATGCTGACTCCTGACGACCCCATCTCTGCAGAGGAGAACTGTGCCCCAGAGGGTTTTCAACAACTGTGATCTCTTGGAAAGAGATTGCCAGGCCCATCTTCTGAGGTGCCTCTGGGTGGTTTGGGACCACCAATCTTTCAGCTAGTAGTTGAGTTCTTAACCATCTGGGGGCCACCCAGTGACTCCTAGATACCTTGTCTTTGTGTTTATGGGATGCCAGACCACCTGGAGACACACTGAAGCCTGAGTGACAGGACTGGTTTGACCCTAAGAGCCTGGGGTTATTGTCCCTCAGCGGGGGTGAATGTGCTCATAAATGGAATCTGTCTCTGGGGTTTAGTAGCCAAAGGAGTGGACTACGGTAGACGATGTTAATGGCTTATTCATAACCATTGTCTCACTAATAGAACCCTGGTTTTACTTGCAGTAGCAATGTATCCAGGTAAAGAACCAGCCTACTGTGCAATTATGGGCAGCTAACATGATCAGTTTGATAGCAACTAACAATAACAACACGATGTGCCACCACCCATCTGTCAGTTTGTCATATAGTGGTGGCTTGTGTGTTGCTACAATATGCCACTAGTAATTCAAAGTTAGCAGAGTCACCTATGGTGGACAGGTTTCAAGGGAGCTTCTAGACTAAGAGACTAGGAAGAAAGGCCTGGCAATCAACTTTCAAAAATCAGCCAGTAACACCCTATGGCTCACATCAGAATATTGTCTAATGCGGTGCTGGAAGATGAGCACCCTCTGCCAGAAGGCACTCACAATACACAGGGGCTGCAACAAAGAACTCAAGCACACCAATGATGGCGAGGATGGCACAGGACTGGACGATGTTTTCTTCTGTTGTACGTGGGGTTGCCATGACTCAGAGCTGACTTGAAGGCAATGATAACAACCAAGAGACTGGGTTCACATTAATAATAATAACATCAAAGAATGCCACAAGTGCCTGAAGGAGTAGCATTTATTTTGATCTACAGATGGGACAATCACTGTGATGGCTCCCAGGTGCGACAAGGTGGACCAGTGTTCTGGTGTGCTCACTTCCAGCGGCCTCCCAGGCGGCCCTTCCCTGCCCCCTTCCGGCTGTAGGGAAACAAGGAGTTTCAGGAAGGAATGGCTTCCCCAGTCTCTCAGATAGCTCCAGGAACCTCAATTCAAAAGATCCATTCCACCCTCCCCTGCCAAATATCCACTGTCCTAACCCAGCGCACACAGTGAGCAAATGCATTCAATCCATTCTTGTGCTCAGTGTCACAGATGGGGGTGAGGTGGTCCATGGTCAAGGACCTCATTGGCAGGTGGGAGTTGACATTTGTGAGTGCAGAGTATTCAGTCAGGTGCTAGTAAGTGCTTACAAGCACACAGGATGGGGAAGGAAAGAGTGGGTGGTCTAAGATGGGTAGCATGCAACAGGGGCTAGGGACCAAAAAAACCGAACTTGTTGCCGTCAAATCAATTCTGACTCATAATAACTCTGTAGGACAGAGTAGAACTGCCCTATATTGCTTCTAGGAGCTCCTGGTGGATTCAAACTGCCAGTCTGTTTGGTTAGCAGTCATAGCTCTTAACCACTATGCCACCGGGGTTTCCAGGGCCCGGGATACTGGGGTGAAAGAGACAGACAGTAAGAAAGGAGGGAGAGAAGGAGAAAAGAGAGACAGAGAGAAAGAGACACTAAATCACAGAAAGGAAGAAACAGATGCAAACATTCAGAAAGAGATCACTCCCATGACAAGGAGAGCCAGACAGAACCAGAGACAAAGAGAGAACAGAAGGGAGGAAAAGACACAGACTGGCAAACAGAAACTGACCCAGGGAGATACAGGAGAAGAGATAAGTACAAACAATCAGAGACAAAGAGAGACGAGAGACATATACAGGGAGATCTGAAAAGCCAGAGACAAAAGGGAGAAAGAGAGAGGGGGAAGCATTTACAAAGAGGGAGAGACAGAGGACAGATGTCCAGAGAAAGTCAAAGAAAGACAACAGGAGAGGAAGACAGAGAGAGTAGAGGAAGGAGGAGGAGAACAGAGGGGATGGGGAAGGAGGCAGGGAAAGAAGGAGAGGAGTAGTCCTAGAGTCGGAAGGAGGGTCTTGGGGCACGAGCAGAGGCACGTGGGATGGGCTTGGAGCCCAGCCCTCACTTACAACTTCTGGGCATGGCTGATGCGGTTGTAGAGGACGTTGATCTGCAGAGGTAAGAGGCAGATGCTGCAGGGACCCACGGGGACAGTCCCCGCTACTCTCACCAGTCCAACCTGCTGCCCAGTCTGGCCTCCTGCAGAAATGGTCTCACCTCGTATTTCTGCTGTTTCAGCTTCTCCATCAGGTCAAACTTCTCAGACTCCAACTGGTGGATCCAGTCTGACAGCTCCTGGGCCTTCTCCCTAGCAAGGCAAAAGGTCTGTGACGCAGGGAAGCCAGGCCATAATCTGGACCCAGGGATAGTGAGAGATATGGGCCCAGAGAGGTTGAGGGGACTGCCCAAAGCCACACAGCAAATCTGAGTTCAGCATTACGGGCACCCTTTTGTATTTGTGAGGTCAAATATATAAAGTGACTTGAGACAAAGCATTTTTAAATCTATGCCCACTTTCTCCATACCCAAAGTGGAAGATTGACATTTCCCCAAGGCAGGGTGGTATCACGATTAAGAAGCCAGACTCTGGAGTCAGACATCCTTGTGTTCAAATCCCAGCTCTGCTGTCCTCTGGTTTGTAGACTATGACCCATGATTTCCCCTAGGATTCTCTTTTGTTCTCTTAAAAACTGAGAAATAAAATTATGAAGGAGATGACTGGTTGCCTACCCAATATGTCTTCTCCCATTCTTTCTTAGAAACATGACCTTGTGCAACAGGCCTGGTTGTAAACTATATCGCGTGTTCTCAGCTGTAGGTAAGGGTGACCAGCAGAATGAAAGTAGGTCACTGAATGGGACTTCTAGGAAAGCCTGTGTGGCTCTTCCCTTGCAATTCCTTTCTGCTGCTTGGATCTTGAACATGATGACTGGAGCTTCAGCAGCCACACTGGCCCCTGAGAGGACCTTGTAGATGTTACTACTGGGCTAAAAGTGGCGTACGAGAAAAACTGAAATTTAGGTCTTGATGATTTTTCAGTGCTGCCGTGGATTACCTACCTTCAGATTTCTTCTATGTAAGAAACTAAACCCCTGTGTTTTAGGTTGCTGTGGTCAGGCCTCAGTTTACTGCCATCCGAACTTAATCAACTGATAAAATGTGGGAATGAGATAATGCAGGTAAAGCACCTGGCACATAGTTACCACTCAGTGAAGCTAGTTATCACTGTTCATTTTATTATTAGTAGCAGTGTTCCTTATTCTCTTTTCGCTAGCTAATGGGACTTTCAAATACTCTCTCCTTTATGATGTATTTTTTTATTAAGAAACTTAGAGTCCTCATATGACTCCAGTTTTTCTGTCTAATAAATATAATTTAGGTAACTTGGCATCCTCAAAAAATCTTGAGACACAAATTATGAGTGTGTGTGTGGTGGGGGTTGGGGGTAAGCAGTTGTCACTGAGTCTATTCTACATGGCACTCCCATGTGTCAGAGTAGAACTGTGCTCCACAGGGTTTTGATGGCTGATTTTTCCAGAAGGAGACCACCAGGCCTTTCTTCCAAGGCAGACATGTGTGTTCACTGTTCACAGCACCCAGGGACTCTGTTACTGGTATTGTTGTTATTGCTATTGGGTTTTGCCAAGTCAATCCCAACTCATAGTAACTCATGTATTACAGAGTAGAACTTCCTCATAGGGTTTTCTTAGCTGTAATTTTTTTATGGAGAGCAGATGGCCAGACATTTCTACCACGGAACCCTCAGGTGGATTCTAACCACCAACCTTTCAGTTAGCAACTGAGTGCTTACCCATTGCACCACCATGCTCTTTGTCACTGGTTCTATAACTCAGTTTCTGTGGCTGTGGCCTGTAGGGTCTGGCAGGTGATTAAAGGGAAGCCAAACAATGTGACTTATCTAAACTTAGGAGACATTGTTCACCTAATGATGACCCATGGAGACTCAGGACAGGTCCCATCTTTTAGGAGGTGGCAAAGAATTTTCCATCTCAGCCCCTGACCAAGCAGGACTCTGTCTTCCCCTTCACATCCTAGTTTGGCCCCAGCTCATGACCAAGACAGCCTGTATCTCATGGTAAGTTACAAGAGGGAAAGCAGCTGAGGGTCATTCCTTCAGAGGCCTCGCCTTCATCCTGACATTCTTTGGCCTGAGACATGCCTCACAATCTCAATACCTTCAAACACTCCAGGGGAGACATGGGGACACAGTGGTCTGAAGTCACTCCACCGCTTATTAGCTGTGTGACCTTAGGCATCTTATGTTACTTCCTTGGGCCTGTGGAGTACTCTGTGTGTTTTACTCAGACACACACGGGGATGCCATGAGTCTGAGTCCACACCACAATGACTAGTTAATATTAGTTAGGCTCATCACTGAAGAAGCAACAAAGGCCCAGAGAGGGGAAGGGGAAGCCATTTATCCAGAGTCACACACCACCCGGGGCTCAGTCTTTGGGCTTCTGCCTAGCCAGGTGTTCTGTAGTGTCTTGGATGCCTCAGATGCTGGTCCTTTATCTTCCTATATTACATGACAGCCCCTCAGGCCCTGAGTCCCCATTCTACCTACCGGAGCTGGTCCTCGCCCATGTGGTCAATGTTCAGAGGCTTTTTACGCTCAGACAGGATCCGCAGTTTCATCTCTCGCCCCGTCTGGCGTTTACCCCGCTTTTGTTCAGCCTAGGATCAGGAGGGGATAACTTGAACCCAGAGCATGGAGCCTCTAGATCACTCCCAACATCAGGATCATGGAGTCTTCATTCCCAGCCCCTCCTTCTTCAGACCCAGGAGTCCACCCCTGACTCCTCATCCCTCATACCTGGGAGCTCAGACCCCCAGACTATTCTTCCCTCCATCAGAAGCCGGAAGTCTGAGCTCTCAACTCCCTAACTCCCTGGGAACCCAGACTTCCAACCCCAGTTGGCTGAACTCACCTTCACCAGGTAACCTCCAAAATGGGCCCCCATGTTGGACAGAACCTTCTTCTTTTTAGCATCATCCTCAGCCCGCTTCTTGGCTTCTTCCTCTTCCTTCCTCATCTTCTCCTCCTGTGGAAAGAAATGGGTTAGCCCTGAGACCTCCTGGGACCAAGGACAGAGGGTCTGGGATGGTAATGGGGAAGTGGCACTCAACACAATGCTGATAGCCAGTGCCCAAAGGCAAAGCAAATACCAGAACCTACTAGAACAGACAAAAACTCAAGAGTTACTGGTCTGGCTCTTCTACCAGACTGTTTGACCTCCTGCAAATCCCTTATCCTCTTTGTACCTTAATATCCCTTTCAGCAAAAACTAAGATGTGGGAGTAAGGTAGGAGATTAACCTTTTCTTTCCAGTCCCTCTAGCCTGAAATGGCCAATGGTGAACTTTGCTGTGTGACATAATTTGAGACACTCAGCCTCTCTGGGTCAGGTCTCCCACGTGTGAGCTGAAAGTGACTGCTCAGAGACGGTAATAGGTGATGGAGGGAGGCTTGAGACAAATACTAAAAAGACTGATGGCCTTGAGCCTAGAATGTCTAGCAAAGACGTCGTGATATTCCAGAAACTTTGCATTATGAGTATCAGAAATAACAGCTTGTCTAGGCCAAATTCCCCATCCAAACGGTGGTGAGTCAGTACGATTATTCCTTGTATATCCAGCATTCTCCACCTGTATTACTTTCCTATTGCTATTGTAATGTGTAAGTGTAGTGTCCTACAACACAAATTTATTATCCTGTGGTTCTAGAAGGAAACTGGTGGAGTAGAAGTTAAGTACTTCTTAAGGTCGGCAGCTCTAATCTACCAGGCACTCCTTGGAAATACTATAGAGCAGTTCTACTCTGTCCTATAGAGTCTCCATAAGTTGGAATTAACTCTACAGTAGTGGGTATTTTAGTTCTAGAGTTGAGAAATCAGAAATAGGTCCTTTGGGGAAAAGCAAACTGTCAGCAGGGTGGTGGTCTTTTTGGAGACTGTAGAAGAGAATCCATTTCCTTACCATTTTCAGTGTCTAGGGGACACCTGCATTCTTAGACCTGTGATGCCTTCCTCCACCTTTAATGCCAGCAATGTAGCATCTTCGAATCTGACTCTGACCCTCCTGCCTCCCTCTTATAAGGACCACTGTGACTGCACTGCTCCCACCTGGGCAATCTCCCCATCTCAAAATCCTTCACTTAATCCACTTCATAGTCTCTTTTGTAAGGTACCATACTGGCAGATTCTGGGGATTAGGACATGGATACCTTAGGGGGGACCATTAAGGTACCTACCACACCACCCTAGTCCTAGTCTTTAGAAGTGGCTTGAGTGGGGACCCAGCTTCTTGATGCCTGTTAGATCATGTTTCCAAGACAGAAATCAGTCAAAGCATTCTAAAAACATTTTCCCAACTAGCCAGTGATTGGCTCATATAAAAAATAATATCACCTCTGAGTAATGAGCTCCCTTTACAAATCATCTATAGGAGGCAAATGGTATAAAAGTACCCTAAAGCAAAGACCAGAGGGTAAGGGGGCAGGGAAACTAGAGTACTGGAAATAGTACAACTAGAACGGAATGAATGATGACACATTGTGAAAAATGTAACCAGCATCAATGAATAATGTGCGTAGGCGTTGTTAAATGGGAGCCTAATTTGCTCTGTAAACTCTCACCTTAAACACAATGTGTATATATGTATATATATAAAGACGCAGTTAGGCCAGAGCTGTTGGCTGTCACCTTGTTACACTCAAGAGGTAAGTCTGAGAAAGGAGGTGTCCAGCAGGATGACAAACCATACCGGGATATAGGATTTTCAATGACAAAGACAGGAAATTCCAGGGCAAACCCGGCCAAGTTAGTCATCCTAGCATCTTGAGAAAGCTGGCCACTGCATCGGGAAGAGAAAAGCTTGATCTTTGTGATCTTTTCTGAGCCCCTAGATCTAGCCATGCTTGACTCAAGCCAAGCCCTAGACTTTTAGCTACATGAACCTATACACACATACATACATGCATATATGGAGACCTTGGTGGCTTAGTGGTTAAGTGCTACATCTGCTAACCAAAAAGGTCGGCAGTTCAAATTCATCAAACACTCCGTGGAAACTCCATGGGGCAGTTCTACTCTGTCTATAGGGTCACTGTGAATTGGAATTGACACTGGACAGCAGTGAGTTTATATATATATATATATATACACACAACCAAAACCCACTGCATATATATATATGTATGTATATATATGTGTGTGTGTGTGTGCTTAACATGTTTGGATTGGGATTTCAATCTTTTCCAATGGGAAGATTCTTAACCAATACAGAAGAAGGACTTTTCTCTGGATCACAGAGAACTTCACAAGCAGGAAACAAAGCATCCAGCTAAAGCAGGAGCATTCTGGTCTCTATGAAGTTACAGGGAGGCACTCACTGCCAGCTTGGCCTGACGCTCCCGCTCCTTCTCCGTTCGGAAGCGCTGTTGCTCTGCTCTCTCAGCCCGGCGCCGCTCCTGAGGAAGGTAAAAGAGTCAGGGGGTGCAGAGACTGCAACTTACGCTCCCCAGAGTGGAGAAAGTGGATTAGAGTCTGGGTACCGACTTCAGAACATTCCTGAAGTTCTGTCGGATGCAATGCTGCACACCCTTCTTCATCACCTCCTAGACCTGAGACATGGACACCGGGTAAGAGGAGAGTCTGGAGGATCCCCAACTCCTCCGACTCACAATGCGCTCCTTCAGCGCAACAAGCTCCTCTTCCTCTTTCTTCCGCTGCTCAAAATGCACGTCAATGAGCGTCTGCAGCTCCAGCAGATCTTTCTCCATGCGCTTCCGGTGGATGTCCTGCAGGACAGAGGTGGGAACCCTGTTGTTCCCAGGGCATTGCCGTAGGGACCCCCAGAGAAAGCAAAAGCTTCCCGGTGCCCCTCAGAAATGTCAGCTCCCCAGTATCCGCTAGGGGTGTGCGTTACAGCAGCGATCGATGGGTTTCCAGGTTTACTGTGACATTTACTGCCAGCAGGTGGCGGTAAAGCGTCTTGTTCTGACACTAGTGAAACGCCCTGAAACTTTCCACGGAAAGAAAGAAGTGCACTAATTCGCACCAAGGCACCAGTGCAGGTTAGCGGCAGCACCTGGGGATGACACAGCTGTTACTTACATCGAAGTCGACGCGTTCCCCTTCTGGGATCTTTGGGGGGATCAACGGCGGCACCACAGGACGACTGCGTGGATAGGAGAGACAGATCGTGAGTTGTCTGACTTCCCTGACCAGCCTACAGGGCCGCACTATCCAGCGTGGTAGCCACTAGCCACACTTGACTCCTGAGCACCCAAAATGTGGCTAATTCGAATTGAGATGGGCTGTGAGTGAAATATACACGCCAAATTCCAAAGACTTACTACCAAAAAAAAAGTAAAATAATGATTTTTAGTTGATTACATGTTGAAATGATAAAATTTTTGGATACAACAGGTTGAATGAAATGTACCATTAAAATTAATTTTATCTGTTTTGTATACCCTTTTTAATGCGGCTACTAAAATTTTAAGTTAGATATATGGCTCGATGTGAAAACCCCAGTGGTGTAGTGGTTAAGTGGTACAGCTGCTAACCGTAAGGTCAGCAGTTCAAATCCACCAGGAGCTCTTTGGAAACTATGAGGCAGTTCTACTCTGTTCTGTAGAGTTGCTGTGAGTCAGAATCAACTCAACAGAAGTGGTTTTGGGTTTTGGTTTATATGGCCTGATGAGCTTTCATGGCCTTCTCTATCCTGCCTAGCTTAGGAGTCTCATCACTAGAATGACCAGTATCTGCTTTAGTTCCCTGAAACACTAGACTACATTCAGCCAGATGACTCTGTATATACCCTTCTCTGCCTAAAGTGTCCTTTCTAAATGCCTCAGGCATCACCTCCCACAGGAAGCCTTCCTTGATTGCCTAGAGCAAATATACATGTCTTCTCTGCTGCTCGGGTACACTGGGCTGCTTGTTTTACCCATCACTGTATTTGTGTCAGTTCCACCAATAGGGAAGACAGGCTCTGTCTTGCCAAACACAGAGGGAAGCTCTTGAGAAATGTTGGCTGAAAGAAGGACTTGCTGGCTCTTCTTTCCTTCTTTTCCATTCCCCCACTCTCCCCTGCCTTCTCTCACTGCATCTGATGGATCTGATGGCGGGGCAGTGGGCATTGGTGAAATACTTAGGAGAACACAGTCTGGCAACTCCCTTCATCAAATCTCACCTGGGCTTGGGGCGTTCCTCTTCTGGTGTGGGTGGCATGTGGGGGATACAAAGAGATAATTAGCAGGGGTTCATGGTGGGGTAGGGCCTAATATGCCCCGGAGAGGAAATTCCCCAAGCCTCGGCCCCCAGGAGTGCAGTGCCCTACTCCTGTCCCTCTCAGGAAGGGAGATTGGGGAAAAGGGGAAGGAGAGGAGGGAAGGGAAGCCAAGGTGGTCATCAAGGAGTAAGAGGGTCACACGCATCAGATATACATTCAGAACTGGTGTGGGCGCCTCCCCCCTCCCTTCTGGGAAGCCACGAGTCCAAAACCCCAGACTTTTCACCCTCTTTGCCCAGAGCACTTGCCCACCTCCATGAAACCTAGCAATGCAGAACTCCAAGCCCTCTCTTCCTTCAAGGACCCAGAGGTTCTGATCCCAACCCTTCCCCCCACAGGAAACAGGATTTCCTCTCTTAGTTCTTGACCCTTTTGCAACCCTAGAATGTATATTCTAGGCCCTAATCTTTGAATGCAACCATAGGATGTCTATTCTAGGCCCCAATCTTTGAATGTAACTCTAGTGTGTGTGTTCTAGGCCCCAACCTTTGAATGTATATGGGGGACCAATATAACAGACAGGATGGGGGTGAAAATAAGGAGAAATGGGATGGTGCCTCTCCGCAAACATCCAACCCTTCTGTAAGTATTCCTCCAGACTGGGGAAGAAGGCTTGGGTGTCGGTCCCTTTAAGAAGGAAGGGAAAGGGTTAAAGCCAATACCAGGCAATTTCCCTTCGTGGCCACAAGAGGGCGCAGGCGCTCTCAGTGGCTTAAAGGACCGGGTCTAGGGCAGGTGCAGGTGCGGGTGGGGCGAGTGGAGGTATGCATCGTGGAGGTCACGGCCCGAAGATATCGGGGGTCTCCCTGGGCCCCCGAAATCGGTCTCGGGAAGCGAAGAGGTCGCGGTTACCTCGCTCGGCCACCGGCTCCGTGGCCTCCGGCTCCTCGGGGGCTGGGGAGGGGACAGGAGGTGAAGCGAGGATTTGGGGTGTGAGGGAGAGGGGCAAGGTATCAGGAGCGGCCACGCCAGGATGCAGGAAGGGGAGAGAAGGGAGAGAGGGGAGAGGCTGTTAAAGGGACTGGAGCCGAGGCCCTAGGGAGTGCCTCCTTCCCAGCCCAGCCTCCACCCCGGGCCTCCAGGGTCCCCACCCCAACCAAACCCTTGGATTCCCGGACCCCGGCGTCCAGCTCCAGACCTGCGGGATCCACGACCTCACCTTCCTCTTCCTCCTCGGCAGCCTCTTCTTCTGCAAGGAGGATGAGGAGAGAGAAGAGGAGGCCGTTAGGGCTTCAGGGATCCCAAGGTACCAAGGTGTCCAGGTTTCCAAAACTGGAAACCAGACCCGCTGCCTTCCAATGGATTGTGACTCATAGTGACCCTGTAGGACAGAGTAGAACTGTCCCACCGAGTTTCCAAGGAGCGCCTGGTGGATTCGAACTGCAGGCCTTTGGGTTAGCAGACTTAGCACTTAAACACTGTGCCACCAGGGTTTCTGTGTCCAGGTTGAGACCCCAAATCTCAATATCTCCAGATTTCTGACCTACACCCCCACCCCCAGTTAATGTCCTTCGTTTCTGACACCGGCAAATCCTCGTATCTCCAGGTTCTGAGACCTCCATTGCTGATATTCTCAGATTTGGGGACTCCCAGATCTTGAGACCCCAGATTCTAAGACTCCAAATTCCATTATCCTCAGATTCTGAGATTCCCAAATCCTGGACTCCTCAATTCCTGATACTTCAGAATTCTGACACCTTATGTTCCTATATCACAAATCTAACACAGCAAGTGCTAAACCTCTGTATTTTGCCATTCCAAAATGCTGTAACTCTCACTTTTGGAGGGGGAAAGGCTTTTAGATGGGGCAGGGTGGGGGAGCAAAAGGTTGGGATGAGCAGAGTGCATGGTCAGAGGCCAGGGTTCCAGCTGAGCCAAGCCTTTTCTCCAAGCTGCAGACCAGCGAGGCTAGCTTGGGGCCAGGAAGGGTCGGTCACTGTTCGCCCCCAACTTGCTTTCTCCCTCCCGCTAGCTAAGATTCAACTTTATGTCCCTACCCCTCGGAGGCCACCCCTTTCAGGACTCACCTTCTGGCTGCTCCCTGAGGACCGGGTGGAGGAGAGAGAAGGGAGAGTTACACATGGAGGGTGGAGGATGAGAGAGACCCTCCACCACTCCAAATCCCTCCCTGCCCCCAGCATCACTCACTCTTCATATTCCTGCTCTTCGTCAGACATCCTGGTTTGACCTAAGGGTCAGAGAGAACCAGTGGAGTGAGGGAGCAAGGGAAGAGGCCTGAGAGAGAATGAGCTGGGGGTCTGGACTCCTGGGCCTGAGGCAGGAGGAGTTGGGGGTCCGGACTCCTGTGTCTGAGAGAGGAGGGGTTGGGGGCCTGGACTCTCGGGTCTGAAGGAGGAGAGTTTGGGAGTCTGGACTCTTGGGCCTGAGGAAGGAGGGGACTGAGGGCCTAGATTCCTAAGTCTTGGATGAAGACCCAGTATGGGGAGGTGTGGTCTGGGCACAGCCCCAGGGCCACAGCCCCTACCCCCAACCCAGCTGTCCTCCTTTGTCTTATGACAGGTCAGTGGGAACCCGATCTCAGCAGGGATTAGGAGGAAGTATTTGGTAAGGGACAGTGGCCTGAAGACAATAGCAGCACCACCCCCAGGGGCTATTTTGAGGGGTGACATGACAGGTGAAACAGAGGACATTTCCTAATAAGGGGCCTGAGGGGGCTTCTGGAGGATCAGTCACACATACCCTGGCTGGCCAGCTGGCTAGGAGCCCCCCACTGGTGTCCCCTTTTCACCTTTAGCCACATCCATGGTGTGGTCTCATCAAGAGCAGTCCTGCTCATAGACCTCATCCTGACCCTGAAATGCTCACAGCTCCCTAGCTTCTGGGATCCTCTGAGTCCCAAGGTGCCCATGTTTAAGAGACTCTAAGTCCCAAATCCCAGTATCTCCAGATTCTGACACACACACATCCCAGTTAATGTTCCCTATTTGACACCAGCAAATCCTTGTATATCTAGATTCTGGGGGGTCAGGCCACAGAGACCCCAATTTCTGATATTCACAGACATAGGATGCTCAGATCTTGAGATCCCCAGATTCCAAAATGTCAAAGTTCTGTTCCCCTAGATTCTAAAATCCTAAACCCTAACTCACCAATTCCTGATACTTCTAAGCCCTGATACCCCCAATTCAGACATCCCAATCCTAATCCTCCAAAATCTAACACCTCAAATCCTAAATCTCTGTTTTGGTACCCCAAAATACTTCGACTCTCCTTTATGAGAACTTAAATCTTGAAACCTCAGTACTGACACCTCTAACGCTTCTGACACCCCAATTCTTGATGCTCCAGATTAAGGGCCTAAACATCCTAATATCCCCAGGACCATCTTAATTTGAATGCTTCAAATTATGAGGCCCCAAATTCCAATACCCAAGTCCTGAGGCACAAATCATAATACTCCCAAAACATGAGACTACAAATGCTGATTTCTGTGATCATAATATTTCAGATTCTGAGCTCTCGATTCCTAAAACCCCCAATGTGGGTACTCAATCCCCTCCACATTTGATACCATCAGAGTTTAAGATCTCAAATCCTGATTTCCAGACTGTTGGACCTCCAAGCCCGGATACCCCTAATTTCTGAGATCTTCTTAGACTCTGAGACATTGGGGTCTTACAATGTTATATTCTGGGATACTCAAATTCTGACACTCCAGGGTCTATTAGCCTCAAATCCTAGTATTCTTCCCTCAATCCTGAGTCCCTCTAAAGCCTGACCCTCTGAAATTCTCACACCCCCATCTTTCTGCCCCTTCTACTGCCATACTTGCCCCTCCTTACCCCTCATTTCCCCCACCCCTCCCTACCCCCTCCCCAGGGACACTGTGGAGACTGCAGGGCCCCATTACCTAGGGCTGGATCTTCAGATGCTGTACAGGGTTGGGCCAGCAGCTGTGTAGAAGCTGAAGCATCCTCTAGGTTTATAGCCACCAACTCAGCCCCACCCCAGGGGGACAGGGAGGGGGGAGAATTCCTTTCCCCAAATACAAGTCGTGCCTCAGAGTTGGCCATGCCCCCCTGGCTCCAGGCTCTGAGTCCTAATGTCCCCTGGCTGCTCCATGGCCCTGGCCTCACCCTCATGACTATATCCCTGAAACCCCAGGCTGAGTGGGGTGACCCTCTGGGCTTCCGCTATGCCCTGTGCGACCTCCATTATAGGGCACATCACCAGGGCTTTGAGGTCCCAGGCTGCAGCATACAGTAACCCCATTGTTATTGAGTCAGTTCTGACTCATGGCGACCCCATGTGTTACAGAGTAGAACTGCACTCCAGAAGGTTGGTTATGGAATGAATTATGCCCCCCTAAAAGCTGCATTGTAATTCCTCATCTCCTTTTTTGTGGAAGAGCCCTGGTGGCACAGTGGTTAAGAGCTCGGCTGCCAACCAAAAGTTAGGCAATTCAAAAACACAGGCCACTCATTGGAAACCTATGAGGCGGTTCTATTCTGTCCTATAGTGTCACTATGAGTCAGAACTGACTCAACAGCAACCTTTTTTTTTGTATATAGCTGTGGATGTAATCCTAGTTGGGAATAGGGATTTCTCTCTATGCTAATGAGGATCTATGGGGGGGGTGTATTTTAGACCAATCACCTTCAAGATACTATAAACCAAGCCCATTACGCAGGGAGAAGGAGGCAGAGAAGGAAGGAGACAGACGACACACCACTTGAAGATCACCAATGAATAAGGACCTTCCTATGGAGCCAACAGAGACCTTCCCTACAGCCAGCACTCTGGGTCTGGACCTCTAGCGTCCTACACTGTGACAAAATAAATTGTTTGCTAAAGACACCACTTGGAGTATTTCTGCTCTAGCAGCACTAGACGAGCAGGGTTTTCTTTGCTGTAATCGGTACGGAATCCAGGCCTTTCTCCGGTGGTGCTGCTGCATGAGCTTGAGCGACCAACCTTTAGGTTAGTGACTGAGCACAGACTGTTTGCCACACTCAGGGACTTTCAGCACACAGTAGGTCTTGAAAACGCTTACTGACCAAGGGGATATGAAGGACACTTGCTGTTTCCGCCTGGGTGGTGCCTTTTTCTGTGACTCTCTGGCCCTCTAGCTCTAAAACTATTTCAGTTTTGTTGTCTCTGTGACTGGCTGTGTGTATTTCCTTGTGTGTGTGTGTGTGTGTTTCTCCTTCTCAGTCTCCCTTTCTCTCTGCCTTTGTCCATCTCTCTGTCTTACCATCCCCATCCCTGCCCTTTTGTCGCCACCAGGATTCCACTCTGGTGACAACAGGCACTAAAGCTGGGAAGCAGGTGTATGTGCTTGGGGGAGGGGTAAGAGGGAAAAGAGATGGGGCGTCAGTTAAGCCAAGTGCAGCCTCATGCCCCCACTGCTATATGGCACACATCTCTTTTGGTATCCCCCTATTCTCCTCCCCCTCCAAACCATGACCTTGAATTCTTCATCCCTCTGAGCCTCTCATTACCTCTCTCTCCCCTGTCTCTGGTTTTGCTTTGCTCTGGGACTCTTTGCAAATCTATTTGGGGTTCTCTCTATATCTTTCCATGTCTCTGTCTCTTCCTGGGCCCCTCAGTGTGTTTCTCATTCTGCAGGTCTCTGTCTGTATTTTTGCCTCTGAACTTCTGTTGTCTCTGTGAATCAGTTTCTCGCAGTGCCTGACTCTCCTGGTGTATGTCTGTCAGTAACCCCACCCTGTCTCTCTTTGGCTGTATACCTGAGCTCATGCCTCTGTTTTTCTAGGTCTTTCTGGATGTCTGTGTCCCTGCAGTTCTCCTTTAGGTTTTGGTTACTGTCTTACAGAGTGTCTAGCGCATCTGTATATACGTGTGTCTCTGTGTTTTCTCCTCTCTTTGCCTTTCTTCCTCTGTATCTCTGTCTTTTTTCTCTCTCTGTCTTTGGAACTCTGGTGCACTCTCTGTGTCTCTGACTCAGTCTCCCTGTCATAGATGTCTCAGTGTCTGTTTCACTGGTCTCAGCATCACTGTTCACCTGCTCTCATGGAACAGAGAAGGAGAGAACACCCAGGGTTGGAGACCAAGATCTGCTCCAACGTGCTGTGTGGCTTTGATGGAACCTTGCCCTCAGTTTCCCTCTCTCTCTGATGCCCAAGCCCACAGGTGGTAGACATGCTGTCACTCCCAGTTTAGAGAGAAGCTTCTTTATTTCTCAGGGCCATCCTCAGGGCCAGTGCAAAGGACAGGTGGGCTTAGCCCTCAAACTTTTTCTTGCGGCCCTCCATTCCACTCAGAGCATCGATGTTCTTGCGCCAGTCTCCCACTTCTCGGTTTTCCTGGGAGGGGTGAGGTCAGAGGTTTAGGTTTCTCCCTGGTCTCCAGACTCTCGAGTATCTCCCATCTGCCTGCCATCCTGATGGACTGCTCTGCTATGGATACCTGTCCAAGCATCTGGTCCTAGAATACTTCTTGTCCCCATAGACAATTCCTGCAAGTTCCCACATGCGCTTCCTGTCTGCCACATGCACTTCCTGTCTCCCACATGCATTTCTTGCTGTGCACATGCACTTCCTGTCTTCCACATATCCTCCTAATCTTTCATGCTTCCTTCCTTTCCCTGGACTGTTGTCTTCCTTTTTCACTTCCTATCTCCCTCATGTACTTCCTGATTTTCTTATGTATTATCTGCCTTCATGCTTACCTGTTCTTTCCCTATTATAATTTTTGTCTTTGCCTCCTTGTCTCCCTCATTCATTTCTTGATCCACTCACATACTTTCTTTCTCTCTCGTGTACTTCCTGTAACCCTCATGCACTTCCTGACTCCTTGCGACTTCCTTATCCCAACACCTCCTTTCCTGGCTCTAGCCTGTACTCACCTTCTCAGTGTCCTCCTTCTTCACCTGCTTGAGGTGGGCCCGCAGATCAAAGGTCTCCTTAGCTCGGGTCCCCAGCAGCGCCTGCATCATGGCGTCTGCAGAGATGCGCACTCTCCGCAGGGTGGGGCGCTTAAACTTGCCTCGAAGGTCGTAGATTTTCTGGGTCAGATCTGCAATCTGGAGGCCAGAGAGATGGCAGAGACCCTTCTGTGTGTTTCCACTTCCCCCAGCTCTTCCACCCTCCCCTCCCCTCCTATCGTGTTTTCTAGGACCCAGGTCTCTTCCAGGTTCTCCCTACTCAGCCTCCCATCATTTTCAGGACAAAGTCTAAACGCCTCATCCTGGAACTTGCAGCCTTTCTTGTTCTTCCCCACCTCATCTCTCAAAACCAGAAGACATATCCCAGTCCAGTACAAGCATCTCTCAGTTCCTTGGCCTGTTTCCCAGATTTTATGAGACAAACATATGTTCGCTTCCACATATTCTGGTTTTTGCATTTGCTGATCTCTCTGCACAGAACAGCCTTTCCTGACTGTATTACACTAAATTCTCTGTCCCCTCTCATCAGGCTCACAGAGTTGTCCTGGGTCCCCTAGGAACTGTAATCAAAAGAAACTGTAAGGGATCAGGCTAGAACTACAGGCCCCAATACCTCACTGGACCCTGTTGTTATGTGCCATCGAGTTGATTTTTGACTCACAGTGATCCCATGTGACAGAGCAGAACTGCCCCCTTAGAGTTTTCTTTATGGGAACAATTGGCAGGTCTTTCTCACTTGGAAACCTTTGGTGGGTCAGAACTATCAAGTTTTCAGTTAGCAGTTGAGAGCATAACCTATTCACCACCAGGGCTCCCTCACTGAACCCTAGAGGTGCCCAAATTGCCCACTGTAGCCCACCTCTGTGATGTTCTTGTTAACTTTTGCCTCTACATCGTATCTCTCTTCATCCACCTTGTCCACACGGGCATGGAGCTGTCGGCACAAGTCCTGGTGGAGAGATATGGACCATGTGATGGGGAGAAGGCTGGAGACCCAGGCTCCTGGGTCTGAGGGAGGGGAATCACTGAGGTTCCAGAGTCTGGGTCTGAAGCAGTAGGGTGCTGGGAGCCCAGACTCTTGGATCTGAGGGAGGAGGGGGATGGGAGCCTAGACTCCTGGGTCTGAGAGAGGAAGGGCTGAAGTTCTGGATTCATGGGTCTGACTAAGGAAGACTCTGAGGGTCCTGGACTCTTGGATCCTAAAGGAGAAGGAGGCTGGGAACTTGAACATCTGGAGGCCAGGAAGAGACGGGGAGCCTGGCCTCCAGGGACCTGCTAATACAGGAGCTAGGAATCAGGACTCAACAGAATCTGGAGAAATTAGGGCAGGCCCTGCTTTTGAATTCCTGAGAGATAAGAACTAGAAGACTAGACTCCTGGGTCCTGAGCAGAAGGAAGAATAGTAGCTATACTTCTCCTTCCCTGAGGATGCAAGACCAGAGACTAGGAACCTTGGCTCCGAGGCCTGTCAGAAGTCCCTGCCTTGGGAAACCTGTACCTGAAGCTCTGCGAAACCCAAGCCAGCCAGCTCTAGAGGCTGGCACCGGGTGCTCAACGCACGCCCCTTCTCTCCGCGCCGCTCCTCTGCTTCCCGCTCCAGCTCCTGCTTGGCAATCTGCAGCATCAGGGTCTGCAGGGGTGGAAAAGGACCCCTCCCAGGGTTGTCACTTCTGCTATGCCCCACCCTTCAATCCCAGGCCAGGTCCATTCTCTGTCTTTCAGAGGTCGCTCACACAAGGTTACCAAAAAAATAGAAAAGCCAAACCTATTATCATCAAGTTGATTCTAATCCATAGGGACCCTATAGGCCAGAGTAGAACTGCGGCACAGAATTTCCAAGGAGCGCCTGGTGGATTCAAACTGCCAACCTTTCGGTTAGCAGACGTAGCTCTTCACTACACCACCAGGGTGCCCCACTCAAGGTTGCTTTCCTTTATTTCAAAGCCATCCCCTCCCTTAGCCACAGCTCTGCGACAAAACCATGACCACCCATTCCTGCTCCAAAGCCCCACTCCTCAAGGCTGATGTCTATCATCTCAGGTCCCGTCCTCTATTGGCCAAGCACCTACAGCCCAGTCTCTTAAGCGTGGTGTCCCTCATCTCTAAGCACGCTCCCCCTTAGCCATGCCCCTGACATGAAATCATGCCCACCCATTCTGGCTCCAAAGCCCTGGTCCCTGGTACACCTGAAGCCCCGCTTCAAGTAGCTCTTAAACTTTTGAAGACTATTATGTTTCTTCTTCCCGCCCATCCTCACCTTCAGCTGTAGTTTTCTAGAGGCGGAGATCTTAGACTTTTTCTGACGGGTGAGAGGCAGCAAAAAAAGTCAAGGAGGCCAATCAGAAGGAGGAAGGTGCTTCAAGCCCACCACCCCAAGGCATGTTCACGTCCACCCTCAGTTTCACCTTTATTCTACCGAAGGTTACGCCTCTCAGCCCAATTCACAAATCTGAGGCTCTGATGCCAGCGAAAGCCCCACCCCCCAATTCCCTGACGAATCGCAGTTCATATGAGCAATGGAGCTACACCCATAAGGTAAATTGCACCAATTCGCGTCAGCTTTCTGTGAAGCTCCGCCCCATGGTGCACTTTGGGCTCTGCCCAAGTCCCGCCCATCAAAGCCCTGGCTCCACCCCTTGTTCTCCCTCCCAGTTGCAGCGTCCAGTCTTTATCACCAATCCTCAGATCTCCCATGAAGCCCCGCCCCTAAATCTCTCGGGCCCCGCCTCTCACCTTCGCGTGTGGCTCGGTGGCGTAGGCGCGGTAGTTGGCTGAGGACCGGCGCCGGATTGGGGGAGGCGCTGGGCGCGGATCCTCACCCTGGGTTTGAGGGAACAGAGTTTTGTCACCGCTGAGACTGCACTCAGCCGCTCTCCACGCCCACCACTGGGACTCCACTTGGACCTCCACAGGTCCTCTATTGGAACTGCAGCCTCCTGCCCCAGCCTTCTCCCTCAAGTGCCCACTCAACTAAGGGGAGGGCTCCCAGCCCACACCTTCCCTCCTTACCGCATTGCTGCTCCTAGGAGAGAAACAAGAAAAAGGGGATTAATGGTGAGCCTGTGTCTTGTCCAGTCCATAACCTCGGGCACCCCATTAAAAAAAGAAAAAAAGCCACTGCTGTCTAGTTGATTCTTACTCATAGAGACCCTATAAGACAGACTAGAACTGCTCCAGTTTCCAAAAAAGTGCCTGGTGGATTCGAACTGCTGACCTTTAGGTTAGCAGATACTGTATTTAACGACTACTCCATCATAACCTCCTTATTACTCTAATCTAGAAGTCCAGGCTACTAGACTTCCCTTCCTTGGTTCCCAGAAGTCTGATTTCCCCAACTCTCTCACCTTATACCCAAGAGTCCTGTTCCCTACTTCCCTTTTCAGGACAGTACCCAAGCTTGCCACTCTTACCCTCTCGGGAACCCAAGAGATCACCCCCACCTCCCACTCTCTTAGGACCTCAGGAATTCCGATTACCAGCCTGCACCCCTCACTCACTGATCGGCCATGCTGAGGCTCGATTCAGGACCTGTAGAAGGCAGAAAACCAGCAAGGGGGTCTCAGCTGGTGAGTTAGGGGGGTCCGGGGTGACCTTGGAGGTCCCCGGATGTTGAGCTTCTTCCTGGTCGTTCAACCCTCACAGAGGACACTGAGATAAAGGGAGAGGACAGAGACTAAATATACTGCCGTTGCCTCCGCCCCCTCTCCAAGATGCAAGATAATGGGGCGCGTGAGGGGTGGGGTTGGCCGTACTTCAGCTGGCTCTCCCCTGCCACCTTGGACATGCATCATCCCCTAGAACAAGGAGCATAGACTCCAGGCATCTACTTCCTTGAACCCAAGAGTCCTGATCCTGAATCTCTTCACTAAAATGTAATCTCCAGCAGAAACTGAACTTTGTGTTTTTCATCATCTTATAGTCAGCTTGTCGACTGCTGTGAGAATTCAGCTGTGGGGACCCAGGCTCCAATACCACAGTACCTCAGAATCTACCCTCAGTTATTTGGACACCCAGAAATACAGTCTCCAGCCTCCCCCTACGCCTCATCCGCCAAGAGAGACACAGAACAGGAAAGACACGTGGGCCACAGAGGACTTCACTCTCTTTATTGGGACCACATCGATAATAGCCAGGCCTGGGCAAAAAGACACTTCTTCTCCCTAGTTAGGAACGGAGACTTCAGGTCTGATACCCGTTTGCTTTAGAGTCTTATGAGTGGACTTTAGGATTCTAAGAGATCATTCTAGATTCTAGGAACAGTCTATAGAAGGCCACGAATAGAATTTGAAATTCTAGCAACACTTCCAGGGCTGAGTATTAATCCTGAGAGTAAAACTGAGAATTCTAGTGGGGGTCAAGAATTGTATCAACTATGTTCTAATTTCAAGACCTGACTTTAGGAGTTAGAGCTGGAGGATCTGGCCTCTGGTAGGGTCAGACTCTCTGACTTTGGAGTTTGATCCATGGAAGGTATAGTCAAAGCCTCCTGCGGCGGAGGCTGAACCTCCAAGAGTACACCCTGAGACTCCAAGGGCTGCTCGAGGGACTCAGAGGATGGGGCCAGGCCTCCAATGGAGTGGATGAGAGCCTCGCAGGGTGGGACCATGGCTTCAGGAGGCGGGGCTGTAGCTCCAGGAGGCGGGGTCATGGCTTCAGGTCTTGAGACCTCGACTTCATCTTCAAAAGTCAGAGCAGTCCTGGCTTCACAAGGTGGGGCCATAGATTCAGGGGTGGTGATCACGGTTTCAGGAGGTGGAATCTCGGTTTCACCGGGCGAAGATACTGCTTCTAGAGGTAGGGGAACGACCTCCGAAGGCTGTACCAGGACTTCTGAGGATGGAGATCCCACAGCTCGGTCAATGCTGCCCGGGGAAGAGTCCCCTGACTTGCAGAAGCGCGCAAACGTCTCCGAGGACCTAGCCCCTGATTGTGGGACGAACCCAGCGGCCTGGGCCAGCTCCCCGACACGGTCAGAGAACGCCTGCAGCTGCTCTTGCCGCAGGTCTACCAGGTACCTGGAGCCAGAAAGAGGCGAGTTAGGGACCTGCTTTCTGATTTGGGCCCAAACATTCCCTGCCCTGCGTTTCTCTGGCTCACCGAGCTAATTCCACAGTTAGGTGCCCGCCGGGGGCCACGCAGGCTCCGAGCTTAGGGCTGAGAAGGTGGACCATCCTGCGGAGAGAAAGGGGACGGAAGTAGAAGGTCAGACTCCCAGGTCCTGAGGAGGAGGCAGCTGGGGACACAGAATCTGGGTCTGAGGGAGGAGGGCTCAGGGGGCCTGGGCTCCTGGGTCTCAGGGAGGAAGGGGCTGGGACCCAGACTCCTGCTTCTGAGGGAGGAAGGGGCTGGGGGCCCAGCCCTGAATCCTGAGGAAGACATCTCTGTGAGAGGGAAGCCTGGGTGCCTTCCACACCCTCTTACCCACAGGCTATGTAGAGAAGCTGGAACCGTCCCTTGTAGCAGCTCTTGTGGTGGAGGGTCTGGGCAGAATTGAGGGACAGGAAGTGGACAGTGAAGGACGCCAGGGCAGGGGCTTCTGTGGAAGAGCAGAGAGGGGTCACTCTGCTGAGAGGGGTCATGGTTATGGGGGTCTGAAACTCTGAGAGACATAGATACTTGCTGAGTCTAGGCAGACACAAAGAGGTTGAAATAATACTGGTTTGAAATGTCTGTCATGAAGCCCTTTCTCATCCTTTCTTTTAATAGGATTCCTGGAAAATTCTGGAGATTTCAGCTCGACAGGCAAAGATGCACTTTAAAGACCAGATGACAGACTCAAGGGAAGCACAGAGACTGGATGGCCCAGGTCATGTGGTGCATGTTCCCCACCCACTGGAGAGCCTGGCCAGGAGGTAGAGAGAATCATGGCCAGAATTCATGAGAGGGTGTGCGTGTGTGCGTGTGCGTGTGTGTGTCTATATTGTGAAATTAGGTCTCCAAAGGGGAGCTGGGCCCTGGCATCCTGTGAGAATGTTCTCAACCAACTTAGGCTTGCATGGTTAAGTCAGAATTCTGTTAGTCAAATTCAGAATTCTAGAACAGGTGTGAGCATTTAGGAAAGGAAGAGAAACATCGAGAAGAGAGAGATTAGAACCAGGATTTCCAATCTGTCCTTCGGTTTGAACCCCTGCTGAGAATTTGCATCTCCACCCCAGACATACTGAACCAGGATATATAATTTAATAAGATCCCCCAGGTGATTCTTTTATAGAACAAAATTTGAGAACCACTACTCTACTAGGGTAGCCCTGGTGGCACAGCGGTTAAGAGCTCAGGCTGCAACCCATAAGGTGGACACTTCGAATCCACCTGCCGCTGCTTGGAAAGCCCCTGGGCAGTGCCACTCTGTCCTATACGGTCCGTATGAGTCAGAATAGACTACATGGTAATGAGTATAGTCTGAGACCAGGGTGCCGGTTCCAGTGTCTGATGTGTCCCCTGTCCGTTCCTCATTTCTTCGGGACGTGCTGAGTCTTTGCTTACCGGGCTGCGAATTTCCATCCTCCCGCGGCTGCGGCTGCTTCGGGTCCAGCTGTGTGGCTCTTGGGCACCCCCAGGCGGTCACCTCTTGGAGCAGCTCTGTCACGTTGTGTTGGGTGATTTCGCCGGCGCTCTGGGAAGGAAAGGAGATGGGACCAAAGGTTGTGACTGGGAGCGCAGGGGAGGGGCTTGAGTCAACAGGGCTGGGCTTTGCAACCAGCACTAGAATCCACAATTAAGAACCCTGGGCAAGCTTGGATTCCGGGTACTCGATTTAAAAATCCAAAGTGCCTTAGAGCTCAAGGTCATGGGAGCAGTGGCGGGGCCTAGAACACAGAGGCGGAGCCCTGACTTTGGGGGTGTGGCTAGGCAGGGAGCGTTGGATACCCGGGCAGCGGGGCGGGGTTTGGCAGCCAAAAGTAGACCCTAGGTGTTTGGGCGGTGCTTGCATAATGTGAATGTAGGGCCTCACCAATGCGAGGGGCGGGTCTTGGAATGCCCAGGCAGCGCCCAGAGGTTTGGAAGCCGGTGGGGAGGAGGGAGGGGCCTCGAGACTCCGCAGGTCTAGCCCCGCCCAGCACCCACCTTGACTGGCCTCCCGTTGCAGGTCTTCAGGAGGCTCTGGTCTTCTGCTTCAATGCCGAAGGCCACGAAAGGACCCGTGGCGATGTCCCCCCAGTACCCACGTGCTGCCACACGCTCCCCACGCTGGGAAAGCAGGGAAAGAAGGGGCAAGTGAGGCCAGTGTTGGAAAAGGATGAGGGGACAGGGCAGAGGGTGCACACGCACGTGGCTCAGGAGGCGCCCAGACGCTAGGGTCCTGTTGGGCACGTGGTAGGAGGTAGAATCTCTGAGTTCAAAAGCGACGCCTGTGTCCCTCCAGCGCCGGAACTCGCGGGTGTGGATGACCTGACACTGTTGGAGAAGGAGGGTGAGAAGTCTCACGGAACCTGGCTTCTGGACCCACAGCCCATCCTCCTTCAGAACCAGAAGTCTCAGCCCCCAGTTCCTCCCCCTCAGCTCTGGGAGTCCCAGCCCCCTCCGATCTGGGGGTCCAGTCCTATACCCCCTCTTCCCTCAGACCTAGGAGTCCAATCCCTCAGCCCCCTCCTTCTTCGAACCCAGGAGTTCCGGTCCCCAGCCCCTTCTTGATGGGCCTCTCACCCCTCGGTCGTACAGCTTCATGTGCAGGTCCCAATCACTGACACCATGCCGGGAGTCATAGCGCGAGCCCAGGTAGTGGCGCACCCGCGAGTCCCAGAGGCGGCTCATGGGGAAGGTGTCAGGACCCTTCTCCCCGCCTGCCCAGAAGTGAAACACAGCCTCCAGGGCATCCCGCTCCCGGAACTTTGTGGAGACACAGAGGAGAAAATGGAGATAGAGGGAAAGCATTTTCTCCTGCTTCACCTTCCCATCCATTCGGGTGGGGGGTTGGGGATGGGAGGTGATGGAAGTTCTGTCCCATTTATCAGATGAAAAAACTGAAGCTCCAAGGGCAGAAGCCAGCCTCTGGAGGAGTCAGAGTGCTGGGACTTGAATTCACAGCCTTTGCCCACTCTGTCAACGCATGTCCCTCTGGGCTGTCCACACTCTGTCAACGCATGTCCCTCTGGGCTGTCCATCACGGTTCTTCCCCAGCCCAGAATCATACTGACCTTGAGGGTGCTCAGGTTAAGCCAGGGCAGCTGCTCTGCCAGCTGGTCCGGCTCAGGAACCAGGTGTGCCAGGTGCTTGGCCTGGGAGCGCACGAAAGAGGCCACCGGAGGGCGCAGCAGCGAGTTCCCCCACACCTCTAGGAAAGTTTCGCACTTTTCTGAGGTGGGGAGAGCAGAGAAGATGAATGGAGGGAGTTGTGGAAGTGAGCCCCAAAATATACTTATGTGGATGAAGCGTTCTGCCTCTTGAGTGAATATTCATTGATACACATGACATTTTCATTTAATAGTGATAGGATATATATAACAAACTCCCCGCCCAACCCGGTAACAACCTGTAGAATACTCTAACCTAGGTCTCCTTTCCTATTTCTCCTCAAACCCAGGTAACCACAATCCTGTATTTGTTTATATACATATGTTTTATATACATATAAATGTATGCTTATATGTACAAAACCAACCCACTGCCGTCAAGTCAATTCCAACTCATAGTGACCCTATAGGGCAGAGTTGAATTTCCCCATAGAGTTTCCAAGGAGTGCCTGGTGGATTCGAACTACTGGCCCTTTGATTAGCAGAGGTAGCACCGTAATCACTATGCCACCAGGGTTATATATATGCAGCCCTTGTGGTGCAGCAGTTAAGCATTCAACTACCAACCAAAAGGTCAGTGGTTAGAATCAACCAGCTGCTCTGCAGAAGAGAGATGTGGTAGTTGGCTTCCCTGTGGCACTCTGATCACAGTCTTGCAAATCCTATAGGGCAGTTTTTAGTCTCTCCTATAGAGTCATTATCAAGTCAATGGTAATGGGTTTGGCATAGATACAGTTGTTTACAAATCTTATAGGTATATAATAGAATTATACATCTTCAGTTGTATTGTTATTGTTAGGTGTCATCGAGTCAGTTCTGACTCATAGTAATCCTATGTACAACAGAACAAAATACTGCTTGGTCTGGTGCCCTCTTCACAACTGTTATGCTAGAGCCTATTGTTTGTATATGATTAGATATATACATGTATATCATTCCTTGTATATCTGTATCTGTCTACTATAGTTTCCTAGTTGTTCAAAACCCTTGTAAGAGAAACATATACTTTCAGTTGTGTATTATATATGTGTGTCATATCTATAAGGAGTCCTAGTGGCACAATTGTTGAGCACTCATCTGTTAACCAGAAGGTTGGTGATTTGAACCCATCAGCTATGGTACCAGGAAGACAAGACCTGGCAATCTGCTTTCACAAAGATTACAGCCTAGAAATCCCTATGGGTCAGTCCTAGGGTGGGTAAGAGTCAGAATAGACTCTATGGCACACAACAAGAGTTACAGGAAATTCCAGGAGAAAACCCACGTGAAACTCTCTCAACAGTACGTGATACAAGGTAAGTGTTCAAAGCCTCTGCCCAAAAGATGTCTGGAGACTTCCTGAATGTGGTTCCCCTAGAAGTGGGAAGGCATAAAAGGCAGAAGATTGGGCAGGGTTTGGCTGACTCCCTTAGGAGTTCTGTCCACAGACTCCCTTAGGAGTATGGATCTCAGGGTATTTACCTGGAGGAGGTGACACTGGAGCCGAGACTAAACTTGGGAGTAGAAGTTGGGTGGGAGGAACAGAAAGTGGAAATAAGTGGCTTTTTATTTCTCTGTTACAGCTTAAATTCAGTGCCTAGACCCAGGTCTCTGGATCAGACAAGCTGGGTTCAAATCCTGACTCTGCGGACTCAGTGGCCTTGAGCTAGTATCTACCCCTTTCTCAGCCTGTTTCTGCATTTTACAGATGGAAAAAGCACTGGCTCAAGAACACCTAACAAGTGAACAAGCGGTGAAATACGGTGCAATGACCAAATGTTTAAATCGTAATTGCTTCATGGAAACGACAGAATCTTGCAGGGAATGGGAAGGGACAAGGTCCCTGTGACTCGCCTTGTAGGCCCATCTTCTCGGGTTCCTCCAAGGCTAGGCTGAAGATCAGCATGTGTCGAGCCACAGCTTCCAGATTATTCTCCATGACATAGAACTGGAAAGATAGTGTAGACTGATTCTGAGACCCGCAGCTCTGGTCTCTAGCAGACCTGAACATGTGGGGCCTCAGTCCTTCCTTCCACATGACACAAACCCCTGTCCTTCAAACACGGTAGAATGAGCCCCAAGCCTCCTCCGCCCCACCTGGAGGAGGACAGATCTTTAGGTCCTTCTTTCAGCTATCCAGTTGCCATCAAGTGGATTCTGAGTCATGGCAACCCAATGTGTGTCACTGTAGAACTGTGCTCCATAGGGTTTTCGATGGCTGATTTTTCAGAAGTAGATGACCAGGCCCTTCTTCTGATGTGTCTTTGGGTGGACTCAAGCCTCCAACTTTACAGTTAGCAGAAAGTGCATTAACCATTTGCACCACTCAGGGACTCCCTTCCTCTCTATAGAACCCAGGAATCCCAAACTTCAGCCCCTTTTGCTTAAGGATTCAGATGTCAGGATCACCACCTACCACCTCTCTCAGACAGGCTCCAGATCTCTGATACTGGACCCAGGAACCCCAGCCACCAATGCCTTCTTCACCTAGGATGCAGGACTTTGTGTCCCCAGCTTCCACTTCCCTCAGATACAAGAGTCCAAGTTCCACCTCCTTCCTCCCTAGACTCAGGATTTTAGATCTCCTCCTCCCTCAAGGATTCAGGAATCTGACTTCCCATCCTAGTGTTCCTGTCTCCACGAATCCCTGCTCACGTTGAACTTCCTGCGGGGCCAGCGCGCAGCCCGGGCCAGGGTCCGCAACAAGTGCCGTCCATCCACAGAGCCCAGTAGCAGCACATCGAGCTCAGGAATCTCGTGTTCTGTTTTTGCCTGCAAGTCTGGCTCCACCGGAGGACCTGGCAATGCGACAGTTGGCTGGGGCTGGTGCCACTCGAGTTCCTCCCTCTGCTGTAGTCCCTAGAACAACAGACTACAAACCCCAGCAAGACTGGCACTGTTTGCTTGTGTTCTACGAAGGGCTGTGCCTCTAAGCTTTCCAGGAATGATAGTTCACACAGATGCTTTGGGACTACCAACTATGAGAAAGCCCTCAGCCGTTGGAGCCTTAGAACGCTAGCACGCCTCCTCCCACTGAAGGTGAGACTGTAAGTCCCAAAAGGTCTTGCGCTGTCTGTCACGGCTGTGAAGGCAAACACTGTACCAGAGCTTTCTGGGATTTGTAGTTATGCGGGAGACAGCTAAAAGATGGGGTGGATGACTCACTTTCAGCTTGTAGGTCCAGCGCCGGGGACAGACCCCACCAAGACACGAAACCGAAGCCCGTGCCGGAGCCCGCCGGTGTGGTCATCGCCCTGTGGGACAGACATTGTGGAAATCCCCAAACACTGTCGCCTCATGGCCAAATCCTACTCCTGTATCGCCACCCCCGACTTCTTGCCAGGTTGTCTCCATGTAACAACCTCCTCACCTTTATTCTTCCAAATATCTCGGATCGCCCCTCCGTCCCCGTTCTGAGTTGAGCTACTGTACTATGCCAGCTCCGCACAGCTACCCATAGTTCAGCCCTTTTCGAGGAATCAGCCAATCGGAGTATGTGGACTGCTAGAGCGGGGATCAGGTGACCAATGAAAGTTAAAGGGATACGCCCACTAAGAACTTCTGGTCAATGGGAGCGCTGAAGGGCGGTAAGTGGCGTGACGGGACAGGAGGGCGTGTGGACGCGGTTGTCTTGACGACAGCGTTGTCGTGGAAGGGGGTTGCTGTGAGGGGCTGGTGCCAGTCTGGGTTGGTTCAGCTATCTGCAACCAGGAGGCTTGAGTTGATCCAAATTTGGACAAAGGGAAGCGTGAATTAATCTAGATTTAAGAGTAGACTTTGAACATGTGTAACTCTCTCTGTGGAAACCCTAGTGGTGTAGTGATTCAGAACTATGGGCACTAACAAACAGGTCTTCAGTTGAAATCCACCAGGTGCTCCCAGGAAACTGTATTAGACAGTTCTACTCCCATCCTATAGGGTCACTATGATTTGGACTCAACTGGATGGCAGTGGATTTGGTTTTTTTTCAACCCTCTCTGTCCCTCTTCCTCTGACACCTTGGGCTCTGCCACACAGGGCCTCTCACCAGATGGTGTACTAGAGACAGCTAGCACTAGCTCCTGGTTGTTAAATTTTCAGGAATTTTGTGAGCACATTGTTACACACGGCCATTAGCAAAAACTAAATTATCTAAAGTTGCAGTTAAGTTCATTATGTTAAAATAAAGATAAGTACTCAAAACTCAACACTTTCTGTGTTACTATCACCGATGTTGTTGAGATTCTTTACATTTATTGTAACTGCATAGAGGAAACCCACCACCCTGTCAGCTTGTTACACTGTGGTGTCTTGCCTGCCGCTATGACACTGGAAGCTATGTCACTGGTACTTCAAATTCCAGCAGAGCCACCACTTCTGGACAAGTTTCAGGGGGAGTTTCCAGACTAAGACAGACTGGTGATCTGCTTCCAAAAATCAAGCAATGAAAAGTCAACCAATAGAGGAGAATCTCATGTTTGGTGACACAGAGGGCCAGCAAGGACGAAAAGGCCCTTCATGAGACGGACTGGCACAATATGTAGCCAAAATGTGGATTCAGATATGCTGGTATTCTTAAGCATGATGCCAGACTGGGCAGCTTTCTGTTCCATTGTACTTAAGGTCTCATAATTCAGAATTGATTTAACAGTATCTGTCTATGAAGGAAAAATGATTTCAACACAGTACTTAGATAATGAAATTATCAAACTGCACCCAGGGGTGGGCTGCCTATTTTTATAAATAAGGTTGTTTGGAACCAGGGCTGGATTAGAAACCAATGCTGGGATGAGGTAAATGAGGCAGGGTTGTGCAACTGCAGGTCAAATCCTAGCTTTCTTTAAAATTTTTGTGTTTTTCTCATCCTGGATTGGCTGCACTAATTTTAATTGTTTGAAATATTGTGTTGAGGTCCACTCTTTGGACAGGAATGGATTGGACTTGGCAATGCAGAGTGACCATATATTGGATGCACTTTATGGTTCTATACGTCTATAGGATATCATCCTGCTGACCTCTGGCTGGAGGAAGGAGAGTGGGTGGAGAGGAGGGGAAAGGAGGCTCTTGGGAGGATGAGACATGTATGGAGCAGAGAGGAGTAGTGTGCTGTCACCGGACAGGGAGAGCAGTGGGAGCTGCATATAGGTGGGCATGTAAGTTTATACGGGAATGTACATTTTCACTCAGTCATGTTAAATAAAAAATAAAAATATATTGTGTTGAATATTATTTATCTTGAAATTATTGAGTATTTGGACACCCCCATACATTTTGAATCTGTAATTCCAGCCCTGGGAAATACTACATAATGATATGTCACTAGGCACCTCTTCTCTCATTTCCACATTCAGTGATCTCACCTTGGTTATTTTGAAATCAGTGATGGTGGGAGTATTTGCACCAGGGAAATGGACAAACTGCACTGCAAGCTTTGGAGAACCTGTTGTTAACGGAACATCACAGAAGGCACACATTCTTTACTGCTTCCAGTTCTGTGTTCACAGTTCCTTCTTTCTGACATTCTCCTTTATTCTGCCCCCAGAAAAATCTTGCTGCTTTCCTAATTCTGACCCTCAGTGAGACAGACTACACAGTAGCTGCAAGCACGGACTCAATCATAATGATTGTGGGCATGGCGCAGGACTGGGACGTGTTTTGTTCTGTTGCACGTAAGCTCACTATGAGTTGGAACCCACTTGATGGCACTTAGAAACAACTAGCCTCTAGAACCGAGACAACACACTTCGTTTCTTATAAGCCATCCAGTTTGTGGTGCTTACTTAAGGCAGTTGAGGTTTCTGGGATGGGTAGCCCTTTCCCTTGCCACTCCTGGAGATAAGGTTCCCTCCTGTCCCCAAAGCTGCCGCCCACCCCTACCAAGGAGCATGGGGCCAGGCCAGCACAGCTGCCGAGCTTTTATTTGGACCCAGACACAGACTGAGGAATTTGCAAAGGGTTGGGGTAACTGTCAAAGCAGAGGGTGGGGACCCTCAGGCAGGAGGAGACCAGACTGACCCCCTCTCCTAGGGGTTCCTGAAGCTTCTGGGTATGTGAACGGTGGTGGAGTTAGCAAGTTATCATGACTAGCATAATGGCACAGGGAGAGTGAGAAGACAGGAATGGATCAGAAGGTGCAGTTGGGAGGGGTTAGTAGGAGATTTCTAGATTAGACTGGCTTGCCTTGGGCCAGGGTCAGGAGTCTGGGGACAGTGGCTAGAGTCCAAGTTTGGCCAGGGGCTTGGGAATGTCAATCAGGGAGCAGGCGGGGGCCTCACCCGGTCAGGGGGCCTCAGGGAGTGCCACTGAGCAATGGGCCTCCGAGGATTGGCCAGCATGTCTGCCCAGTGCCGCAGGCCAGCCCCGCCAGCTGCAGCCCCCACTGCCACTCTTCCGATGGCTTCATTCTTTCCCAGCTTGTCATAGTCCAGCACAGTCAGCTCCACCTGTACCTTCTGGAGTGCGAAGGGGAGGAAGAGAAGATAAGTGGGTGAGGGAAAGAGGGACAAGAGAGGGTCTTAGGTACGGTTGCTAAGGATACCCTCTTCCTAGCAACCCAAGTTCCTTGAGGGGCCTTACCAGGCACTTAGGCTAATATTTGGCCTGGAACTCTGGACAAAAGCAGGGGTGGGAGGCAGGAGGGATGGACAGTCCTATAGTTAAAGGGATGCCTTGGATTCTTCGTCCCAGCCATATGGTTAAGGAGAATTGAGCTCCATTAGGCACCCTGCTATGAGCTGGGCTACTAAAGACTGGCAGTTCAAACCCAGCCAGCTCCTCCAAGGGAGAAAGACCTGGAGGTTGGCTTCTTTAAATTTACAGCCAAGAAAACTATGTGGGGCAGTTCTACTCTGCCACATGGGCTCATTATGAGTTGGAACGTGCTGGATTCTAACTAACAACAATGAACTCCATTGCTAGGGAGTTTTAGGAACCTCCTTGGAGATCATCCTTTGAAAGGGTAAACCTTCAGGGCCTTGAAATAGATGGAGAGGCCAGGTCTTATCCAGCTTCTAAAGGTTTGCTCAGAGGTCTCTTTGGGGCTCCTAGGGGGTGGGATACCCTGGTCTTGATTAGACCAGTTTTAAAGAAAATGCCTGCCATGAGTGGATGAGGCTTCTTGGTCTTCATAATAGGAGAGTGAGGTTGAGAATCCAACTTCACATGTCCAGGGATTTCGAAGGGCCTGAGGCTCTTGGGGAAGGAAGGACTATAGGGCTGGGGCTACAAGCAGGCCTAAGCTCACCTGGACCTGGTCACAGGGCACCTCAAAGCTGAAAGCCTCATTATAATAGGGGTTCAGGGTGTTCTTCTTGATGGTGGTTTTCTTCTTCCGCACCTTTTTGCCTCCCTGGAGCAGGTGGACCTTGACATAGGGATCTGAGGAGAGGAACAAATTGTCTCACAGCTCAGCCTCACCATCTTAATCCAGGACGATCCAAATGGAGGTAATGAGTGAGACAATTCTTTGGACCAAGATAGAGACATTCCATCCATCCGCTATGTCTCCCTCCTTGCCAACATCTAATGTAAATTCTTCCACGGCAGTGTGGGCTCCACAAGCGTATCCCCCAATATACCTTCAAGGCGTGGGCACCTCCAGGACCTCAGGTGGAGAAATTCCTCACCTCTGTTTCTTGCTTTCCACATACCTGACAATCCCCCTACATCCATCTTCTTTAGGTTTTTAGCCTCCAGGACAATGACTGTGAGCTTCCCCGCCGTGGGAACATAGCGGAGGGAGAAGCAGATGTCTCCTAGTTTCTCTTGCTAAAAAAGAAGGAAAAAAGACCTGTGGTGCCATAAATTGCTCTGTGTGGCCTTCCTAGCCATTGGTCTTGTTACCTGGGTGAGACTATGCAAATAGAGTAACAGGGACCCAACAAGGGATTGGTTAGTTTTATCCTAGAAAGACAGCCAATTCCAGAGCAGAGAGAGGATCCCAGTACCACCAAGGAAGAAGAGTTAAGGTATATTTTAGACCTGGGATCCCTGTGTCGAGAAGCTGTAACAGGTAGATAGTGGGAAGTGCTAGCTGTGCAACCACCGCAGGAGAAACTGACACAGCAGTCTTTCTGACCCACGGAGCAAGAAAGCTGAACGCCTTTGGGCAGAGACTTACTGGTGGAGTGGGGTGTCTGTGCGCACTTAACCACTAAGCTAAAAGAGCTCTGTACCATTTGCTCTATCCTGTAGCCAGAGAGGCATGCCTGTGAGCATGGCTGGGAAGAGGCTGTTGTGATGGAAGAACTATATCCTGAACCAGAATTGTAACCTGTTACTGCCCTAATAAATACCATAATCATGAGCAGTGTTTGTGAGTTCTGTGTGGCCACTGCAATGAATTACTGAACCCAGAAGGGAAGCTGAGTGTTGTGGGAGGGAGGGCTGGTGTAATAACTAGTAAAGCTAGTGGAAGAGGAGGCATGTCTGACCCTCACCTCATAGGAGTCACCCTTAGGGTCACCCTTGGGTTGTTGATCTTTATTTTACCCCTTGTGACATTACAGGAAGTCAGACACCGCCTTCATACCGTTTTTGTTTTTTGTTTTTTTTTTTTTTTTAAAAAGACCCTATCACCGGAGTTCCTGAGCCACACACATCTATCCTCCTTTTCTAACTTTCTTCCCTTCTCCTTGCCTTGGAATGGAATGGTCCAGGGTTAAGTATCTAGTGGTACAACCTAAGGAGGGGGTGTGGCACAATCTATTGCAAGGGTCCTGGGAGCTTCTGATTGGTCCGGGGCTAGGGTGTTGGGGCCTAGCCTGGGGGAGTGGCTGGGCGTGTTTACCTCCTCCCTCGGAGCAGCCTGTAGGTCACGCCAGGCCAGTACTGGCCGCCCCAAGTCCACAGAACTCATGGGGACCCGCACTTCCCCGATGGCATCGTTGCGAGAGAAGCGGTCAAAGTCATACACAGCCATGACCAGCACTCTGCCCCCCAGCTCCACATACGGAACCTGGGAGAGGACAATAGGAAATCAGAGAGAGTAGGGGGCATAGCACCTCAAAGTGGAGGCTTTGGAGGAGGTAACAAGGGTGGTCAGCGGAATCCAAGCGAGAAAGTTCAAGGGTCCACGGGAACAAATCAGGGGTCCTAGAACTCAAGCCATCCTAGAGTCCCATGGAACAGTCTAGGGGTCCTTGAACCCAAATAGGACAGTCTAAGGTCCCACAGAATAGTTCAAGGGTCAATGGAACCCAAATGGGACACCCCAAGGGTCCGTGGGAACAGACCAGGGATCCTGAAACCCAAATGGGATAGTCTAGGGTCCCAGTAAACAGCCTAGGGGTCAATGGAACCCAAATAGTGCAGTCCAGAGTCCCAGCCAACAACATTTCAGGGATCAGTGAAAGCCAGATGGGACAGCTCAGGGTCTCAGGGAATACTCCAGGGACTATTGGCTCCGAATGGGACAGCCCAGGGGTCCACAAGAACAAAAAAAGTTGGAACCCAAATGTGACAGTCCAGGGTCCCTGGGAACTGTCTAGGGGCCTAGGGGCCAATGGAACCCAAATGGGACCGTCCAGGTGCTAATGGAATGCAAATGGACAACCCAGGGTCCAAGGGAATGGCCCAGTTGTCGGTAGCATCTTAAAGGAACAACCTAGGGTCCACGCAATAGCCCTTGGAGCTGGTAACTACCCCTTGGGCTGTGTCTGCTTCTGGAAAAGCTGAAGGGTTGCTTCCGAAGTATTCCAGCCACCGGTTGCAGGCTGCCTAGCATGGGGCCCTGAGGGCAGGAGCTCACCTTGAAGGCAAAGTTCTCCCCAAAGTGTGGGTTCAGTGTCTGCCGATGCACTTTGGTCTCGTATCGCCTCCGTTTGTCTGGCAGCAGGTAGACTCGCACATAGGGGTCTGAGGAGCCACCCAAGTCCAAGGCAGCCAAACTCTCAGCCTGCAGGATGCCTACCAGCAGCTGTAGGAGCCCAGGCACAGTGAAGAGGGACCATTATTCTCAACCACCTTTCATCCTCCAGGAAGGGCTAGGATCCCCAGGCACTCTTCTTCAGGACACTCCTCCTCTATCACACCCACCTGGCCACTCTGGAAATCATAATCCAGTGAGTACTGCAGCCGTCCTAGTTCATGCTTCTCTGCCACTTGCTGTCCTGATCCGGGTGGTGCTGGATCCAGCTCCTCCACTTCTGGCTGAACCTTAGGAACCCAGGAGAAAAGGCAGGTGAGGTCTTCCCCTGTGCCCAGAAGCCAAATGAGACTCAACAGACCCTTCAGGCCATATCTGGTCATTTGCAAGCTATGTAGAATCAGTGTTTGATTAGTCATGTGTGCCATGGGTAGAAAATGAAAAGATGATACACAGCCTGTGTGTTTTTTGATGTTTGGTGATGTCTGCCACAAGCAGGGAAATGGTGACTGGTGATACATGTGCAGCGTGTTTGTTATTCTTAGGCTATAACAATAGCACTGATAAATGTACTACTGACCACAAGAACGATGGAAGGGATTTTATTTCACATGCAATGGATGTACTGGTGTAGTGGTTGTCTAAAATACCATGTTGATTAGTGATTTGGGCACAGCAAAACATGGAGAGAAACAGCATATTCAATAAGCACTTGCCATTCTAAGCTAGAGTAACAAAATCAGAAGCCTTTCTCTTAATTAGGCCAGAAATTCTCAAAATTTATTGTGAATCAGAATTCTTCTGAGGACGAGGCCAACTGGCATAACTACCCTATTGCTAAGAATCTTCTGCACTCCATATTGGTGAGTGGCACTAGGGGTCTTAAAAGCTAGCAAGCTGCCATCTGAGGTACACCAAAAGGTCCCAACTCAGCTGGAACAGATGATCGCCAAGGACAACAAAGGCATGAAGGAAAAAGAGTCCAGAAGACAGAAGGACCCATGTGAACACGAGACTGTATCAACATGTGACAAGAAGAACCAGATGGTGCCCGGCCACCACCAAAGACAGCCATGATAGGGCACACAATGTCAAGTCCCAGTGGCAACATGAGAAAAAGAGGGGTGTACCTCAAGAACTACACTGAAAGACTGCAAATGATGATCAGCAGGCCCCGGGGCTCCCCTGGGAGCATGGTCCCTAGACCTGCTGCTGCCCCTGATTAGAAAACATTACTGAAGTCAACTTTTCAGACTGGAATGGATTGGACTTGGGGACACAATGTGACCATATGGTGTGTGTACTTTATGGTTCTATAAATCTATAGGATGCTGTCCTACTGGCCTCTTACTAGACAGGAGAAGAGAAGGTGGAACGGAGGGGACAGGAGATTGCTAAGAGGATATGACATGTATAGAACGGAAAGGAGGAGTTTGCTGTCACCCGGCAAGGAGAGCAGAAGGAACTGCAGATAGATGGACATGCAAATTTAATTTGGATTGTATACTTTCACTCAATCACAACAAAAAAGAAAAAAAAAAAAAGAATTCTCCTGAGCAGCATGGTAAAATGCAGATTCCTGAGGCCACCTCCTTAGAGATTCTTATTCAGGTCTGTCTTGGGCCCAGGCCTTACTTCCTAACAAGTACTATACTCCAAGCAATTCTGATGTAAATTGTCTTTGAATACCACTGGCTTAGGGGGCAAAAACTAAACAAAAAACCTGTTGCTGAGTCAATTCCAAGTTTTAGTGACCCTACAGGACACAGTGCCATAGTAGTTAGCATGCTACAGCTGCTAACCAGAAGATCAGCAGTTCAAATCCACCAGGCACTTCTAGGAAACTAAATGGCAGTGTTCTACTGTCTACAGGATCACTATGAGTCAGAATTGACTCAATGTCAGTGAGTTTGGTTGGTTTTTATAGGACAGAGTAGAACTACCCCATATGGTTTCCATGGATTCAAACTGCCAAGCATTTGGTTAACAGCCACAGCTGTAGACCACTATATTTCTGGCTTAAGGGATAGGAATACCAAAACAAAAAGACAAACCTGAGTTGATTCCAACTCATAAGTAATCCCATAGGACAGAACAGAACTGCCCCATAGAGTTTCCAAGAAGCACCTGGTAGATCTGCACTGCCAACCTTTTGGTTAGTAGCAGTAGCACTTAAACACCATGCCACCAGGGTTTCCAGGGACAGGGATAGAGGCTGGATACCAGAACCCTAAAGAGTGTCCTTTATGGGTAATAATAGCAATTGTTGAGAAGGGAAGAGGCAAGAAATACTAGTTATGTTCACAGACTTGAGGCTCAAAGAAGGACAATGAATTTTTCAAGGTCACATAATTGGGAAATGGTTTCTCTAGGTTGAAAAACTAGGATCCTCTGGGTCCCAGTGCTTGGATCCTTGAACCGTAGCCTTTTATTTTTCACTCCAATGGCTGCGTCAGCTTCTTCCATGGTCTCCTGGCCACAGATCTGTCCTCCGTATGGGTTCCAAAGGATTTATCGTAAGTCATTTGACCCTGTCTCTTAACTGCTCAAAACTCTTCTATAGCTCCCAATCACCTTGTTTTATGGATGCTGCTGATTTTTCCAGATGCTTCATTCTAGAATGCAATGTATTATAACATACTATATATATAATACAAACCAAAACCATTTGTCACTGAGTTTTCCTCAATTTATGGTAATCCTATGTGTGTCAGAGTAAAATTGTGCTCCATACAGTTTTGAAGGGCTGATTTTTCAGAAGTAGATTACCAGGCATTTCTTCCAAGTCACACCTGTGTGGATTTGAACTGCTAAGCTTTCAGAAAGTAGCTGAGTGTCTTAACAATTTGTACTCAGGGACCCCATATATTATATGTTGTTGTTGTTAGGTGCTGTCAAATCTATGTTTGACTCATAGCGACCCCACGTGACAGAGTAGAACTGTCTCATAGAGTTTTCTAGGCTGTAATCTTTATGATACCAGACCACTAGGTTTTTGTCCTATGTAGCCACTGGGTCACCATGAGTCGGATCTGACTTGATGGCACTTGGCTTGGCAGCCGCTGGGTGAAATCAAACTGCCAACTTTTGGTTAGCAGCCTAGCCCAGGGCTTAACCATTGCTCTCTCTCTCTCTCTGTATATACACACACACACACACACACACACACGTACGTGTGTATATATACATATATATATACATATATACACACACACACACAGACAAACATTCTCTCTGTATGTGTACTTGTCTGTCAGTGAAGGCTTGCCTGTTGCTGTGATGCTGGAAGCTATACTACAGGTATTTAGGTGCCAGCAGGGTCTGAAACAGGAGGGAAGCTTTTAGACACCTTGATTTTAAATAGGGAAGTTAAAAATAAATAGCAAATGTTTAATTCTTTTTGTAAAATTGACTTGTCTTTTCTCCTGTCTTAAAAAATTCCTGGTCCTGGCAGGAAGTCTCATGTTAACTGACAGGGGCTATGAAAATAATGTCTTTTACACTTCTCACAGCTTTTTTAAAAAAAACATCAAAACAGATAAAGGAGCCAGTGGAAGACCCAGGTGCCAGTTGCACCTCCAACTGAAGGCAGTCTGGATTCCTACATTTCTAAGGATTCCTGAGCCCCACAAACTGGATACCTAAATCTTCACCCCTAATCAGTCACATTGTTTCCCTGGATTTACATTTTACATGCACCCCCTGCTCCCTTTAAATACTTCGACCTTGCCTGAGAAAATCTGAGCAGGACTTTGATGGATAAATATTTCCCTGCCGACTCAGCAGCAGTGGGTTGTATCAGACAGGACACAGTAAATAAACTTGCTCTTTAATCACCCACCCAAGAAGAAACCTGTCTCAGACACTGGCTACTTGGAGCAAGTAATGAGAACCTGGAGTTCTGTCACCCATGGTAGAAAGGTTTCAGCTGAGCTTCCACACTAAGACAGACTAGGAAGAAGGACCCAGCAGTCTACTTTTGAAAAGAAATAGCCAGGGAAAACCTTGTGGATAGCAGTGGAACACTGTCAGATACAGTGCTGGAAAATGAGCCCCCCAGGTTGGAAGGCACTCAGAAGACGAGTGGGGAAGAACTGTCTCCTCAGAGTAGAGCCAACCTTTCATACAGTGGATGGAGTAAAGCCTTCGGGATCTTCATCTGCTGATGTGGCACAACATAAAAAGAGAAGAAACAGCTGCAAACATCCACTAATAATCAGAACATGGAATGTACTAAGTATAAATCCAGAAAAATTGGAAATCATCAAAACTGAAATGGAAAGCATAAACATCGATATCCTAGGCATTAGTGAGCTGAAATGGACCAGTTTTGGCCATTTTGAACCCAACAATCATATGGTCTACTATGCTGGGAAGAAATACTTGAGGAACAGTGTTGCGTTCATCCTCAAAAAGAACATTTCAAGATCTGTCCTGAAGTACAATGCTGTCAGTGATAGGATAATATGCATACGCCTACAAGGACGCTCAGTTAATTATGACTATTATTCAAATTTATACACCGACCGCTAAGGCCAAAGATTAAGAGACTGAAGATTTTTACCAGCTTCTTCACTCTGAAATTGATGGAACACACAGTCAAGATGCATTGACAGTTACTGGTGACTGGGATGCAAAAGTTGGAAACAAAGAAGGATCGGTAGTTGGAAAATACAGCCTTGGTGACAGAAATAATGTGGGAGATTGCATGCTAAAATTTGGCAAGACTTCTTCATTGTAAGTACCTTTTTTAACCAACACAGTGACTGTACACATGGACCTCACCAGATGGAATACACAGGAACCAAACTGACTACCTCTGTGGAAAAAGACAGTGGAAAAGCTCCATGTCACCAGTCAGAACAAGACCAGGTGTTGACTGTGGCACAGATCATCAGTGGCTCATATCCACATTCAAACTGAAACTGAGGAAAATTAGAACATGTCCACAAGAGCCAAAGTATGACCTTGAGTATATCCCTCCAGAGTTTAAAGACCGTCTCAAGAACAGATTTGAAATATTGACCAATAATGACCAAAAACCAAATGAAGTGTGGAATAACCTCAATGACATCATCCATGAAGAGAGCAAGGGTCATTAAAGAGACAGGAAAGAAAGAAAAGACCAAATTGGATGTCAGAAGAGACTCTGTCACCTGTTCTTGGACATTGAACAGCTAAAGCAAAGGAAAGGCAAAGTAAAAGACCTAAATAGAAGGCTTCAAAGGGCAGCTTGAAAAGGTAAAGCATTATAACGACACGTGCAAAGAGCTGGAAATGGAAAACCAGAAGACATTCTGCACTTTTCAAGCTGCAAAAACTGAAGAAAAAAATATAAGCCTCAAGTTGCAATAGTGAAGGATTCTACAGGAAAACTATTAAATGACGCAGGGAGCATCAAAAGGAAATGGAAGGAATACGCAGAGTCATACCAGAAAGAGCTGGTCGATGTTCAGCGATTTGAAGACATAGCATATGATCAGGAACTGATGGTATGAAGGAAGAAGTCAAAGTCGCACTGAAGGCACTGTCAAAAAACAAAGCTCCAGGAATTGATGGACTATCAACTGAGATATTTCAACATACAAATGAAAGCACTGGAACTGCTCACTCATCTATGCCAAGAAATTTGGAGGACAACTGACTGGAAGAGTTCTATATTTATGCTCATTGCAAAGAAAGGTGATCCAACTGAATGTGGAAATTACCAAACAATATTAAAATCTCACACAAGTAAAATTTTGCTAAAGGTCATTCAAAGTGACTATTACAGTATATTGACAAGGAACTGCCAGAAATTCAAGCTGGATTCAAAAGAGGATGTGGAACTGGGGATGTCACTGCTGATGTCAGATGGATCTTGGCTGAAAGCAGAGAATACCAGAAAGATGTTTACCTGTGTTTCTTGGACTACACAAAGGCATTCAACTGTGTGGATCATAGCAAATCATGTAAAATGGGAATTCCAGAACACTTAATTGTGCTCTTAAGGAATCTGTATATAGAACAGGCAGTCGTGTGAACAGAACAACAGGACACCCCATTGGTTTAAAGCTAGGAAAGGTGTGCATCAGCGCTGTATCCTTTCACCATACCTTTTCAATCTGTATGCTGAGCAAATAATTTGAGAAGCTGTATTAGACTAAGAATGAGGCATCAGAATTAGAGGATGACTCATTAACAACCTGTGTTACACAGATGACACTACCTTACTTGCTAGAAGTGAAGAAGATTTGAAACACTTAACTGACTAAGAGCAAGGACCACAGCCTTCAGTAAGGGTTGTGCCTCAACATCAAGAAAACAAAAATCCTCACAACTGGACCAGTAAGCGACATCTCGATAAATGGAGACAGGATTGAGGTTGTCAAGGATTTCAGTTTACTTGGGTCCACAATCAATGTCCATGGAAGCAGCAGTCAAGAAATCAAAAGATGCACTGCATTGGGAAAATCTACTGCAAAATCTCTTTAAAGTATTGAAAAGTAAAGATGTCACCTTGAAGATTAAAGTGTGCCTGACCCAATTGACGGTATTTTCAACCACAGCATATGTATGTGAAAGCTGGACAGTGAACAAAGAAGACACAGGAGAATTGATGCCTTTGAATTGTGGTGTTGGAGGAGAATGCTGAATGTACCATGGACCACCAAAAGAACAAACAGATCTGTTCTGGAAGAAGTACAACCGGATTGCTCCTTGGAGGCAATGATGGCAAGACTGCCTCTTACACACTTCGGACATTTTTTCAGGAAGGGTCAGTCCCTGGAGAAGGACATCACCCTTGGTAGAGTGGAGGCTCAGAGAAAAAGAGGAAGACCTTCGACGTGATGGATTGACTTAGTGGCCACAGTAATGGGTTTAAGCATTAAAACGATTGTGGACATGGCACAAGACTAGGCAGTGTTTCGTTCTGCTGTGCACAGGGTTGCTATCAGTTGGAACCGACTCGGCAGCCCCTAACAACGTACATACATATATGTATATACAAATATGTATACGTGTGTGTGTATTCTCCAAATATGCATAAGAATCTGGATTCCAGTTCTCACCACATGTCTTTCTTCTGCCTAGAGGGCCCCTTTCCTGCTCTTGGTTAGCTCTGTTTGTTGTTTGGGTTTCAAAGAAGAAGCTGTCTCCTCCAGGAAGTTTTCTGTGACCCTTTACACTATCAGTTGACTTCCCTATGCTCCTGTAGTGCCCTGTACTGCCTTTAATATGGCACATAGCTCCCTGCACGCTGAATGTCTGTAATCAGTTTCTGACTCCCGCACCAGATTAGCAGCTTCTTGAAGACAAGTGACAACGTCTGATCCATCCCTAGGTCCTCAGAATCCAGTCTGGGATGGATTCACACAACAGCCACAATAATGGACTCAAACATACCAACTATTATGAAGATGGCAAAGGACCAGGAAATGTTTTCTTCTTATATGTAAGGTCTACTGCAAGCTGACTTGATGGCAACTAAAAATCATAAAAAGGAAGGGGGCAGGACCTTGAAACTAGCAACGCCAATGAGAGGAGCAAGGCTGCGGGAAGGGGCGGGGTCGTAGGCCGGGGTCAGGCCACACCTTGTCTATATAACTCCGGCCCAGCTCCTTCACTTCCTGCAGGTGGACCTGGGCTTGAGCCTGGGTTTTTTTGCCGCTCCGTCGCCGACAGCGCCTCCGGTAGAGACAGAAGCAGCAGCTGAAGATGAGGAGACTTGAGACCAGCACAATTGTGACCAGGGCCCAGGGGGGCACTGCAGAGAGGGTGAAGAAAATGCACATTGAGGATTCCTTGTGGAATCTGGGATCTTGGCCTCGTTTCCCCCCAGACATTTCCATTCCACTTAATCCCCGTGTTTACCTTCCAACCAGTCTCACCTACAAAGTGATTTGATGCCCTAATCGAGGCTGACAACAGCCGAATTTTTTTCCTACTAGCTCTATCTCCCCTTTCACTCCTATTCTAATTTTTGCTCAACCTCTGTAGCTATTAGAAGGTCTGCCCCTCCCAGGGCCTCAATTTCCTGTACTGTACAGAGAAGGAAGAGGTAGACCTTCCAACTGTCCTATCGAAGATTCCATTCCATTCCATATCCCCCGAGCGGATTCTGGTTTTTCTTGCAAACCCGCTCCTTTTCCCCTTTTCTTTCAGATTTCAGCCCAGGACTCCCATTTGAAATCCCACCCGGATTTTCCAGCTCTCCAGCCCGAATACACACGTTGGAATCCCGCCCCTGAGAATACTGGTCAGGTTTTTGGTTGGCTCAGACCCCACGTCTCGCTCACCGGGGCTGTGGTTTATGCGGCTGGAGTCAGGAGGCGCGTCGGGAGCTGGAGGCCCCGAGGTTGGGGGCTCCGGGAACATGGCGGCAGCGTCCTACGGTCCTTTCTGCAGAGGCACCCAGGCGCCTTAGCCCCGCACTCCCAGCCAAAGGAATCCATTGTCTCCGTCCAACAACAGAGAACTACAACTTCCATCAGTCACCCGGTCAGTGCACAGACCGGTTGTCCGGCGCGAGGCATGCTGGGAGTTGCAGTTCTAAGGTCCAGTTGTGGTTCCCCGGGGCGGAAGGCGAGCTCTGGGAATTGGGATTCCAGGACCTAGTTCCATTCTAGGTTCTACCTCCCTTCTAGGCACCCTCAGTGATCCCCCTGACTTTTGCCCTTCCCTCTCCCGGGACTTGAACCGGAAGTAAGCGAAGGCGGGCGTGGGAACCAGCGCATTGTGTCGCCCAGAGCAACGGCTGGCTTCTCTCCGGCAGGGCGGGGGCACCTCTGGTTGCCCAGGCAGTGGCCTGTTGCCACGACAACAGGCGGGGCTTACGCACTGAAATGGAGTCTGGGCGGGGCAGGCTCCCTCTGGGCCCACCTGGGTGTGAGACCCCAGACTCAGATCCTCGGGAGAGTGCGGGGGAGGGGAGGCGGTCTGTAGTCCATGCGTCTGTCTGTCCATGCGCCCTTATCTGGCTCCTCCCTCCACATCTGGCCCTGGTACTGAGGCTCAGGCTCCCCTCCGTTTCCCTACTCCTGCTGTGAGAGGGGAGCTACCCTCGTTCCCCTGCTGGACCCCTACACAGGTCTGGGCTTGTTCGTCTCTCCTGCACACCCAGTCTTTGTCTCCACACCTTTCTCGTGACCGTTTCGGCCTCTGCTTTTCTCTACACTTCCAAAAATATCTCTTCTTATGTCTGTCGGTCTTTCCTCTCGCCGCCCCCTCTCATCAGCATCTTTCTCACTCTGCCTGCGGTCGAGTCTCTACCTTCCAGGGCCTCTTCCCTCTACCCCCTTTGTCTGCCTTCACACCTGTCTTCTCTCTAAATCCCAATCACCCATTCAAAGCTCCAACCTCTTTTGGTCCCTCCCAGTGAATCCAATCCCTGAGGGCTCTCTACAGACGGGAGTGAGGATGGGGCTCAGCAAGATGGTCCCAGCTGCTCCTACCTGCTCGGCGGCTGCACAGACCGTTCTGGGAAACAGTGAAGCGCTGGCCCCGCCCGGACCCCACCCACACGGGTGGCGCTGTCCTGGGTCCTGATCGCGGCTGAACGGAGCTGGCGCGTGTGTGGGGGTTTGTCTGTGTGTCCGTGTTCCTCCGGAGTAGGCGGACAGCCCCGCCTCTCGCTCCTCCCCCAACCGCGAAATGCCATGACGCTCTGTGGTATTCATTTTGGTCCCCCAAGTGCTTTCATACATGTGGCATCCACCCAAAGCCCCTTACAGCCCAAAGAACTAGCCCCCAGGCTACCTGACCCCAGGAACCAGGGGACCCGGGTATCCAGATACCTGGATGCGTTAGATATGGGAGACTCATCACGAAACTTTCCTATATTTTGGCCCCCTGCGGCATCTCCCTACAAGCTACCCTAATTCCTGTCTCTGGAGGTAAACCCCCACACCCTAAGGTCCAAAACACTCAGCCGATCCAAATCTACACCTGCAGGTGCAATATTTTTATGGAATAGTTAACCACTCGCTGCTGAGAGGCTGGTGGTTGGAACCTGCCCAGCCACTGCGTGGGAGATTCTCTTCGGTAGAGATTACAGCCTAGAAAATCCCATGGGACAGTTCTAGTCCATCACATGGGGTCAGTATGAGTTGAAAATCGACTGGCTGGCCCTAACAACAGTAACAGATTCCTGCTTAGGAGTCCCTGTATGGTGCACAAAGTTAATATCCTGGGCTGCTAAACAAAAGGTTGGAGGTTCAATTTCACTTAGCAGCACCTCGGAAGAAAGGCCTGGCAATCTATTTCCAAAAACGTTAGACAGTGAAAACTTAAAGGAGTGCAGTCGTACTCTGACACACATGGAGTCGCTATGAGTTGAATGGCAACTGACAGATTCTTCTTTAAAGCTTTGCTCAGGACCTAGGCAGCAGGAACCCCACTGCCCCCCATCCCAACACTATTTTGAGATCCACCAAAGCAACTGGCATCCACGAAAACAATGATTTAATAAATTATAGGCTAGAAGGAAAACTGCACAGACAGTGGAGTATAGAGAGGCCTCAAGTGGAGGGAATTCCTTCAATCCAGGTTACGGAAAACTGGTTTCTAAGGAAAGGTTAAGGCAGGATCCTGCCTGCCCTTGCCCCTTGGGCAGCCAGAATTCAGGGCCCTAGTTCCCTCCTCAAGGAGCCCTGGTGGTGTGGTGGTTAAGCACTCAGCTACATCCAAAAGACTAGCCATTCAAAACCACTAGCCACACCATAGGACAAAGATCTGGTGGTCTGCTTCCATAAAGATTACAGCTGTGGAAACCCTATGGGACATAGCTATTCTGTCCTAAGATGGCAGTGTATTTGGGAATTCCTTCTTCCCTAGAATCCAGGAGTCCAGGTTTCAGCCCTCATCCTTAAGACCCAGGCCCCAGCCTCCTCATCCCTCAAGGAACCAGGATTTCCGAGCTCTCGTCCCTCTCTTCCTTCAAGGAACCAAGAATTCAGTGAAGGATCAGAGGGACCAGAGTTTGGATATCAGGAGTTCAAACCCTCAAGATGCCCTCTCCCCTCCAGGGAAATAGAAGTGAGGGTTTCCAGCCCTTCCTCCTGCAGGACCCAGGAGTCTGGGACTCCAGCTCTCTCTTTTACCAGGAATCCAGGAATCTGGACTCAAATGAAGACTGAACACTTGAGTGCAACTGGGCTGAGGTTTCAAGTCCTCAGGCAACTGAGGTCTCCCGTTTGTGGTTCTGAATTGTAGCCACATTCTCATAAAGCAGATCCGCCACATTCTCGTATGTGTTTTCCATGTCCTCTGGGTCTGGGGTTGACTGTTGCATGAATCGAAGGATGCACTGGTGCAGGAACACATACTGGGCCTGGGTAGGGGGCATGGAGACTAAGGGGTGGCCACTGCTAGCTTTCTCCCAGGACCCCAAAAAGCCATCTCCTCCCTACCCCTGTTGGAAGTACCATTACCTCTGTTTGAATCATCAAGGGACGGCTTCCTCTCATCTTTCTTACAAAGTTGAAGGGCCCCACAAGACCTTCACACTCCAACTGCCGGATCAAGACATCCAGGGCAATGAGGGTGCCAGTGCGGCCCACGCCAGCACTAGGTGGGGACAGAGAATTGGTCAGACCACAGGAGGGATGTTATGCATTGAACTACATCTCCCAAAAAGATATATTTAGCTTCTCATAAGGTTAGCATGAATAGAGGTCAGCTAACAATAACCCCTGATGTGATGTCCCTGGGTGGTACAGATGGATAACACGGTAAGGTGCAAATCAAAAGGCTGGTGGTTTGAGTCCACCCTGAGTCAGAAGACAGGTCTGGTGGTCTAGTTCTGAAAAACCAACTGTTGAAAACCCTCTGGTATACCCAGGGTCACCATGAATGGGAGTCGACTTAAGAGCAACTGGTTAAACTTCTGGTACCTCTGAACATGACTTTGCTTGGAAATAGAGTCTTTGAAAATTTTATCAGTGAACACAACTTATTTCATTGAGCAGAACGTTTTCAAGGTTCATGTCACATCAGGATTTTATTTGTCTTTATGGCTGGATAATATTCCATTGTGTATATACATGTACTACATTTTGTTTATCCATTCATCTGTGGATGGGCATTTAGGTTGTTTCCACCTTTTGGCTATTGTGAATAGTGATGAAGTGAACATTAGTTTATCAGTGTCTGTTTGTTTGCCTGCTTTCAGTTCTTTGGGGTATATGCCTAGCGGAGGAATTTATGGGTTGTCTGGTAAGTCTGATGTTTAACTTTTTGATCACTATTCTCTTCTTAATTTCCTTTACTGTCACCATGGAAACCCTCGTGGCATAGTGGTTAAGTGCTACATCTGCTAACCAAAAGGTTGATAGTTTGAATCTGCCAGGTGCTCCCTGGAAACTCTATGGAGCAGTTCTACTCTGTCCTATAGGGTACCTATGAGTCGGAATCAACTTGACGGCACTGGGTTTGGTTTGGTTTGATTCTGTCCCCTCCTATTTCTCCTATTTCTCTTTGCCTTTGACCTCCTCTACAATTTCCAAGGATTAAGGTAACAGCATTATCTGTGTCCCAAAGTGCGGGGTTGATCATGTCAAAGGGGGAGGGGCCCTCAGCAGGTCCTTACCTGCAGTGCACAATGGGCGGGCCTCCTCCCATATTCTGGTCCAGCCACTTTCGAAGCACCTTCCAGAAGGCCAGCAAGGGGTCTGGGGAGTGGGGGACGCCATGATCAGGCCAGGCTATGTAGTGGAACTGACGCACAGAGAGAGCCTTCTGTTCTTCCATCTGGAAAAAGGGTGGGTTGGAGGAAGTGGAGTTCATGGGCTCAGGAGCCTTAAGGTGGGTTGGGTGGCCAGTTTCTATGGTTTGTGGAGAAATGCTTGCTAGCATTGGGGTCCCTTGGTGGTGTAAGAAGAACATTAGACCTCATGAAGAGTCCTCGGTTGGGGGGATACTGGGAATTATCTTGGGGAGAAGCACTGGGGCTTACATGGAAGAGCTTCAGGTCCCGTATGGTCCAGTTCTCTGTCACCTCCTCATTCACTAGAGTCACCTGAAGGTGTCCATGGGTACAGGGTTGAGAATCCAGAGGCCAATAATGTTCACATTTCACCTGGGGAGCATAGGAAGGGGGTGTGTGTTTAGACACTAGGAGGCCCAGGAAACCTACCCTCATGCATCTACCACACTGAGAAGGAGCTACTGTTATCATGCCCATTTTAAAGATGAGAAAATGGAAATTGAACAAAGTAAATCACAAGCTCCAGATCACTGTGGCTCTTGTATAAAAGAGTTCCCTTTGCCCTGGCAACAAGGCAGTTGGCATGGGCACCCAGGTATAGATTCATCACAGCCAAAAGGAACTTTCCTTCCTTTTATAGATTGAATTGTGGCCCTCCAAAATATGTGTTGGATTCTTAATCCTAGACCTGTGGATGTAACCCAGCAGGGCCACAGTTCTATGCTGGCACGATGTGATCACCATGACTCAGAGCTGACTCAGCTGCAACTGTTTTTTTTATTGTCGATGTTGTTATATCTGTGGATATAACCACATTTGGAAATAGAGTTTCCATTCTTAAGTTAATGAGGCCATATCAGTGTAGGGGGTATCCTAAACTGAATCACTTCCAAGTGCTATCAGGAGCAGCACAGACACAAGATGAAGAAGAACAAAGGGGGGAAGACAGATGCCAATGTTTTTCTCTATGAAGATTGCCAAAGGACCAAGCAATGCTGGAAAAGACAAAGATCTTCCCCCAGAGCCAACAGAAAAGAGAGACGAAGAGTCTTCCCTTAGAGTAAGTCCTGTGAATTGGAACCTCTAGCCTCCTAAACTATGAGAAAATAAATTTCTGTTCTTTAAAGACACCCACTTCTGTTACAGGAGCACTAGGAAATTCAGACTCTTCTTTCCAAAGTCACTGGAATCTTCTTCATACCTATACATGGCTAGCTGATGGTCTAGCGATGGGTAAGGGGTTCCGTGTTGAAGACAGAATAAAAGCCAGAGTTTGGATCAGAGTTCAGGAGGTCAGCACCAGGACCAAATTGTTATAGATTGAGTTGTGTCCCCCTCAAAATGTGTGTTGTAAATCCTAACCCTTGTGGGACAGTGATTAACAGCTAAGGCTGCTAACCAAAAGGTTGGCAGTTTGAATCCACCAGTCACTCCCCAGAAACTCTATGGGGTAGTTCTGCTTCGTCCTGTCAGATCAGTATGAGTTGGAATTGACTCTGTGCTGATGTTGTTTTTGGTGTTGTTGTTGCTTTTAAAAATACCTGTGTTTATAATCCAGTTTGGGAATGGATTTTCTTGGTTACGTTAACTAGGTAGTATTAGTGTAGGGGATGTCTTGAGTCAACTTCTTTTGAGATATAAAAGAGATTAAACAAGTAAGAAAACAGAGACAGAGAAAACAGACACTATGCCACGTGAAATCACGCAGCCAATGAAGAGAGGCTGAGGAGATAGGACCTTTCCTCAGAGCCAACAGAGAGCAAGTTTTCCCCTAAGGCCAGCATGCTTCATCATCTGTCAGTTTGTCAAACTGTGGCAGATTGCATGTTGCTGTGATGCTGGAAGCTATGCCACCAGCATCGCCAATGCCAGGAGGGTCACTGTCACAGGTTGAATTGTGTCCTCCCAAAAATGTGTGTAGCAGTTTGGCTGGACCATGATTCCCAGTATTGTGTGATGTTCCTATATGTTGCAAATCCTGTGTCTATGATGTTAATGAGGGAAGACAGGTAGTAGTTGCGTTGGTGGGGCAGGACTCAATGTGTAAGATTGTATTGTGCCTTGAGGCAATATCTTGAGAAATAAATGAGAGAAACTAGCAGAGAGAGTTGGGGGACCTCATGTTATCAAGAAAGCTGTGCCTGGTTGCTGAGCACATCCTTTGGAAAGTACCCCAGTCCCTGCACATCAGAGGCTTCCAGTCCAGGGGAAGACAGACAACAAGGACATACCTCCAGAGCCAGCAGAGAAAGGCTGCCACTGAAGCTGACACCCTGAATTTGGGCTTTTAGCTCACTGGACTGAAACCCATCATGGGCAGGTTTCAGAGGAATTTCTAGACTAAGACAGAGTAAGAAGAAGGAGTTGGTGGTCTACTGAAAACATTGGCCAGTGAAAAGCTTATGAATTACGGCAGATTGAACCAAATGGTGTTTTGTTCCATTATACACAGTGTTGCTACGGGTGTGAACTGACTTGACAGCACCTAACAACAGAGCCAGCATCCTAAGCTTGGCCTTCCAGCCTCCTAAACTTATTGTGAGAAAAATAAGTTCTGTTTATTAAAGCCACCCACTTGTGGTGTTTTTGTTATAGCAGCACTAGAGAACTAGGAAATGAACCCATTCTCACCCGACCAGACTCCACACAATTGGTAAGCATGACGAGGGTATGGCTCTGCTGCTCCCACACCAGACGCCAGAAGTCACCCACAGTCTGGGACAGGGGGCCCTGAGCTGCGATGAACTCCTGGGAGCTCCAGAGACCCTGGAGGAAGAAAGCAGGCAGGTCAGGGGAGCTTTGAATGGACCCCCGAGGCACTTATTTTTGAAGGCTTGCTTAGCATCTGCAATTGTTAATTTTTATGTGACAATTTTTATAGGACTTGATTTTCAATGGTTTGGCAGAACTGGTCTAGTTGTTGTTATAATTTGTAAGGTAAGGTAATTATCTTCCATGATATAATCTGAGGTGGTCAACCAATCAGTAGAAAGGGAAGTTTCTTTAGAGGTGTGGACTATCTCCAATATATAAATGGATGTCAGAGCTTGCTTCTCTTCCCGCCTCCCTCTCCTCTCTCCAATCCCCTCTCCCTCCTCTTCCCATGCCTCACCCCCTCTCCCCTCTTCTCCCCTTCCCCTTCCCCTCCCCTTCCTTCCTACGCCTCCCTCCCTCTTCCCTCCCTTCTCCTCTCACCTCCCCCACCCTTTCTCTCTTCCCATCTCCTCCCCCTCCTGCTCCCCCTCTCTCTGTCTTTCTCCTTCTCCCCTCTGCACTCTTCCCATTGTCTGACCTATGGGCCTTATGACCATGCCTACAGACATCACCAGCCTGTCACCTGACCTACAGATTCGGGATTTGCCCACTTTCACAACTGTGTGACCCGTTTCCTTGAAGTGAATCTCTCTCTTTATGTCTTTATATATCTGTCTACCTGTATCCCTGGTTTTGTATCTCTAGAGAACCCAGACTAAGACAGTGTCCTTCTGGTCCCAGCCACATTCTTACAGGCATGAAGCTGGCGTTGACATAGTCAGAGCCTGGTTCCCCACGGATGGGGTTCAGGGGCACTCTGGACCAGTCATCTAGGGGAAGAAGGCAGTATTAGTGATGCAGAGATGGAATGGAGAGACCCAGAGTCAGAGAGACAAAGGCTGAGACCCACAGACAAAAGTCTAGCAGAGGTGAAGGCAGACAGAGAACATGAAAGACGAGAGGGACAGAGGGACCTCAGGTGGGGTGAGTGGGCCAGGGGGGCTTTCCAAGGAACCCACCAGAAGGACATCTTTGTTTCTCCCAGAGGTTAAGAGGAAAGCATAGGGATATGATGGAAATGGAGATCAGGGACAGGGATGTTGACAAAGTGAGGACTGGAGACAAATCAGTGAAAACTTAAGACACACACACACAAAACCAAACCAAAACCCACTGCAGTTGCGTTGATTATGATCTATGGTGACCTCACGTGTTGCAAAGAACCAAGCTCCATAAGTAGATTACCTGGACTTACTTTCTCGGCACTGCCAATCTTTCAGTTAGCAGTCAAGTGCAAATTGTCTGTACCAACAAGAGACCCTAAGACTCACAGGGCAGCACGTTTCTGTAGCGATTCTTGCCATTATTCTCTGGAGCGGAGGCCACCATGTGTGGCTGGTCATGTCCTTCCAGGGCCAGTTGCTGGGAGTGGAGGCAGAAGAAGGGTACAGTGAGATTGCAGTTTTTCTACCTTCCATCAAGAACATCCCTAGAGCTCCCCTTGCCTTCCTCATCCCTCTGACTGTCTCTTGCACTATGGGTTTTGGCAGCATCCACAAAGATAGAGCTTATATTTGCCACAACCCCTGAGAGATATTTGAGGGGATGTGGGGGGAAATGGGGAGCCTGGGGAGGCAGGCAGAAAAGCCAGAGTCAGGGAAAAATCAGCTGATCAAGAGGTGAGGGAGTTTCTTTAGGACTGGACTAAACTCTCATCACTGTTAAAAGATTTCAATGAGGAGTGTGTAGATCTAGAACTCTATTAAAAGAGCAGACTTGATGGTCAGACAACCTCAAGGGCCCCCTGAGAACATGACCCCTAGACTTGCTGCTAGTCCGGAGCTGAAACCAGTACTGAAGCCAACACTTCAGATAAAGAATGGAATGGACTTGGGGACACAGAGTGTTGCAGGTGGTGTGTATATTTTATGTTTTAATATATCTATGAGGCTGTGCTACTGGTTTCTTTTTAGAGGGGAGAGGAGAGAGTGGAGAGAGGAGACAAGTGTTGGTTGAGTGCATACTGGAAGTCAAGAGTGAAAAAGAGGCGTGTGCCATCACAGGGTGGGGACAGTAAATTGTTACAGGGAGGCAGGTGCTCGGGGTTTTATATGGCAAATTGACTTGCATAGTAAACTTCTGCTTAATCACAATAAAAAAAAATTTAAAAAAAAAAAGAGATTTCAGTGAGTTGGGAAGATAGACAATCATGCCTGAAAATTTCTGTCTAATCTCACAAAATAGGTGTAGCTGGGTCTATTCAGTCTTGACAAGGGTAGGAAGGCCTGGCTCTTCTGGCCCAGCTCAGGCCCCTCTCCCCTTTTCTCACCTGGTATTCCTCTGCAAAACCGCAGTTGCTGTCCTTCTCATTTTTCCTGACATGCTCAGCAAAATCTTTGGCCAGGATGTCTCCTGGGAAACTGTGGGGAAAGAGAGTGATATATAGAAAGAAAATTTCAACCACCTGCACTCCTGGGACAAAAGAAATGGTGTGGGTATTTGTCCTCTAGTTTCAGGCCGCTTCCTTCCTCCTGGGCTCTGGGTCTGGTATTCTCCCACCGGGAAAGCCACGAGTATGAGTTCCTCCCTCTTCTGTAGGTGAAGATGCTATCAGGTAAGTTAACGTGAGGTCATGTTGGCGGGAGGACTTCTAGCCTCCAGAGGTGTGAGAGGATAGATTTCTGTTGTTTTTGAATCTGCAGAGAGTGGTACTTGGTTACAGCCCTAAGAATCTAATAAAAAACAAAATCAAATGGCGGCTGAGCCAGCCTGGACTGACGGATGACCTCAAGTGGGTCAGAGCAGAACTGTGCTCCGTGGAGTTTACAATGACTGTGATCTTTTCAGAAGCAGATTGCCAGACCTTTCTTCTGAAGCACTGCTGAGTGGACTAGAACCACCAATCTGTCAACTAAAAACTAATTACTAACACTTTGCACCATCCATGGACTCTAGGAATCCAACCAACTCTCCAAAACCTTCTGCTCACCTTAAGGCCAGATCCCTGGGGGCCTGTTTCTCCTGGCTCTTCTTATTCCTAAAAAAAAAAAAAAAAAAGACATTGGGGCAAAAGACTCAAGGAAAAGGGTTTGGAACTGGGAGTCCTCATCCATCTCCCACCATCCCACCCCCAGGTGGCCAGCCCTGTTTTGAGACTTACCTCCTTTTCTTCAGGAAGAAAACCAAAAGGCCCACAAGGAGGAGAAACAAAAGAACTCCAACAATGGAACCAGCAATGACCCCTGGAAGCAGGAAGCATTCGGAGCAGTTACAGCCCAGGTCCTAGCTCCCGATCGCCATCCCCATCCTCACCCCAAACCATGATCATAGCGTGAGATGTTTCACTTGGTGTGTCAGCTTGGCCAGGCTTTGGTGTCTGATTGTTTGGTTAAACACTAGTCTAGATGTTGCTGTGAGGGTATTTTATAGACAGTGTTGATATCTAAAACCAGTGGGCTTCAAGAAAGGACCTGATCCTGCATAATGTGGCTGGGCCTGATCCAATCAGCTGAAGGCCTTCAGAGTAAACACTGAGGCTTCTGAGAAAAGTCAGATTCTGCCTCAAGACTGTAAAGTAGAAATCTGGTTGGAGGTTCCAGTCTGCTATCTGCCGTACAGATTTTGGACTTGCCAGCCCCCACAGTCATGTGAGCCAATTGCTTAAAATAAAGATAATTTCTTCTTTCCACTTTCCCCCTCTGTCTCATATATGTAAAACCTGTGTAAAGCAGAAACCTGTCAAAGAAGGAAAACATGAATATTTTTCACTAAAAGGAGAGATAGAAAAGAGGTAAAATTTTACCCTGTCAAAGGCAGAAAACTTGACAGGCCCAGAAAGAATAGGCAGTCTCTTCAAGTGCTCTGTATATATATATATATATATATATATATATGTAGTGTGTGTATGTGTATAGATATATGTGTGTGCACATATACACATGCACACACTTGTATACATGTGTATATAATTTGTATATATGTGTTTGTACATGTACATGTTCATGGTGGTGATGGTTGTTTTCAAGTTGTGTGTGTGTATACATATGTGTATGTGTATATACACACACACACACATATATATACATACATACATATACACACATATATATGGAAACCCTGGTGGTGTAGTGGTCAAGTGCTATGTCTGCTAACCAAAAAGTCAGCAGTTCAAATCCACCATGTGCTCCTTGGAGACTCTATGGAACAGTTCTACTCTGTCCTAGAGGGTCACTATGAGTCAGAGTCAACTCAGTGGCAGTGTTGTGGTATATATATACACACACACATACATAGATAGAGAGAGAGATTCTCTGGGTGATGCAAATGTTTCAGCACTTTGATACTAACCAAGAGGTTGGAAGTTTGAATCCTCCCTGAGGCACCTTGGAAAAAAGTCCTGGCAATCTACTTCTGAAAAATCACCATGGAAAATGATGGAGCACAGCCTTACTGTGGCACACATGGGGTCACCATAAGTAAGGATCAATTCCAAGGCGACTGGTAGCATTAGTGGCTGATTGCTCTCTATCTCTTATTGTCTCCTCTTGGTTCTGTTTCTCTTTTGGAGAACAATGACTAATCCAAAGGGCCTGCAGAGAAGATGCTAGGGCAGGCAAAGGAAAGGAGAAATCTGTATAATGTCTGGTCAGGCCCAGTCCACCTTCCTTTCAAATCAAAAGCCCACCTCCTACCCACTTTTCCTCTTGACTTCTCAGTTCTCCGGGAGTCTGGTCAAAGACATCATTCTTTCAGGTGAGGTAATCACTAAAGCACGATCTTTTCCTTCCTTTACAGATCAGTGGCCCTTACTTGGAAATGATTTCCCCGACTCCCAGGGGACATGTGACAGTGTCCTGCATACTGGCATCTAGTGAGTAGAGGCCGGGTGTACTGATCAACATCCTAACAAAGCAAGCACAAGACAGACCCCACTGCAGAGTGATGCAGCCCAAACTGTCAGCTGTCCATTTGTTGCAGCACTAGTCTCAATGGGCAAAAAATAGAAGCAACTCAATAGTCTATACTTGGATGAATAAATAAAGTGTGGTATGTACAGCCAATGGAATACTATTCAGTCACAAACAGGAATGAAGTCCTGATACATGCTACAATCTGCATGAAGACTTGAAAACATGCTGAGTGAAGGAAGCCATAAAGAAAAGAGCAAATGTTGTATTATTCCGCTTACACAAAATAACGAGTGTAGGCAAATTCACAGAGACAGAAAGTAGATGAGAGATTACCAAGAGCTATGGAGAGAAAAGAGTGGAAAATTATTACTTAAAGAGCTTAGAATTTCTGTTTGGGGTGATGAGAAAATATTAAGGTTGCACACATCATGCAAGTCACTGAGTTGCACATTTAAAAAAGGTTAAAATAACAAATTTTGTTTTATACATATATATGAGTATATATGTATATATTTGCAATATAAATTTACTACCTCCAGAGACATCGGGTAAATGAGAGGTACCTGGGCATATCTATACATTTTTATGTTTCTGGCAACATGTGAGATATTAAACTGTGCTTTAATCGTAGGATTATAAAAAAGGTTGGAAACCTTCAGTGTCCCACATCAGGATACCTGTGAGACCTCACACTGGAGAGACTTGGTAACTATATGCATTGCAAGAAAGCCTTCAAATACATTTTACCCATGTTGTGCACCAAGAAATTCCTACCAGGGAAGAAAGTTATTCAGATGTACAAATACAGAATTTACTGCCACCATAGCCCACCATAGCATGGATCTCCATTTTTTTTTTCTGATGTAAAAACATGAAAGTGATAAATGTCACTTACAGTATCTTTTTGGTTCTAAGATATGAATTTTGATAAGTAGTATTTACATTTTGGTTCATTTATATAAAATATTTTTCAATGGACAAAAATTTACTACCTCTCAAGTTTCCTGTCTAATCTTTTGAGTTACTCATGTTAATTTGATCCCACATGGATAATTCCAGGCATGATGCTCAAGGCAGGCATTCTTTCTAGTTAATCCAAACTATCGTTTGGTTTTAAGAAGACTTCAGGGGTTATTTTTGGTTTGAGGTTTGAAGATGATCTCAGAGCAATAGTTTTAGGGGTTCATCCAACCTCCATCGCTCCAGAAAGTTTGAATTTCATGGGAATGTGAAATTCTGTTTTCCATTTTCTCCCTTTTGGTCAAGATTCTTCTATAGAAACTTTATTCAAAACACTCAGTAATGGTAGGCAGCCACTATCCAGTTCCTGTGGTCTTATGGAAAAGGAAGCAGTTGTTCATGGAGGCAATATGTTATATACGTATTTTATTACAATAAAAATGTTCAAGTGTCCTAGGTAGCAGATTCAGTCTTCTAAGAGGCCTTGACTCCTTGGACACAAGTGACTGTTGCAAGGATGGAGACACAGTGAGGTCTGTGACCATGGCCTGGCACATGTTCAGAATCTTACTGGATGTGAAATTCAGATTTCTGCAAGAACCCTACTGCTGAATGTAAAATGGTGTAGCCACTTTGAAATACAATTTAGTTCCTCAGTTAAACAGAGTTACCATATGACTTGGAATCTCAGAGTATATAACTCATAAAGTTGGAAAATCTGGACATAAATGTTTCTAACAGCATTATCCTTAATATCCAAAAAGTGGACACAATCCAAATATCCATCAACTAGTAAATGGATGCACGAAATGTGACAAGGTGGTCAGTCCATGACTTAAGACGTATTCAAGTCATGACAAACTGCTCTTAGGACCACTTTTTTTTTTTACATCCTATCATTAACGGTATTATAGCAACATACAATCATACAATGCTGTGTGTGGTACACAATTTGTTGATATTATTATTCTCAGATTCTCACTCACAGATGTTTCTAACTCCTCAAAGACAAGATCAAATTTATAAAGATACTGATAGTAAACTCTTAAAGGATCTATGGAATATTTTTTTCTGCAAAAATTATTTGCTGTCCTTCAGCTGGGACTTGTGTAATGGTGAAAGAAACAGTCACTGACACAAAACAGATAGGTATCAGGCTTAAATGTGAGTTGGTACATCCAGAAAGTGTGACTGGATAAAAATTTTGTCTCTTTTGAGTTTCATATAGCTCAATAAGCCATGTAAGCACATTCATAGTTTCCTATGTGATCCGACAGCACTTGGCATGTGATGGTTATGGTCCCGGTGGTGGTAGTGGTGGTGGTGGTGATGGTGGTAGTGCTGTGTTGTGTGTGTGTGTGTTTGTGAGAGAGACAGAGAGAGAGAGAGAGAAGGAGACATTTGGAAAATCAGAGGTGCCCGGTATAGCCTAACGAAAAGCTCCCTGCAGTAAACATATCTTGCCATCTAGGTGCAGTGAGACAGGTGGGTGCCCACCAATCATGCTGCCTGAGAAACCCATGTAATATTTCTCAAAATCCGCATTACCAACAAAAAATGTAACACACTCCGAGACTCAGTATACTTCCATTAATAAAAATGCAGGGTACCGAAAACAAAAAAAAATTCAAAGCAGAAAATAATAAGGTCTTGAAAAGGATAAAAGGCAATAATAATGAAAACTAAAGAACAAAAAGAGGAATTCAGCTTACCTCAGAAGTGACTTATGACAAAGTCATGAGAACAGAACCCTGTCATAAGTCGAGGACTACCTGTATATCCGTTACAACACAATGTTACTCAGCCATAAGAAAGAATGAAATGCTGGTACGTGCGACAACATAGATGATCCTTTAAAATATCATGCTAAATGAAAGAAGCCAGAAGTGAAAAGTTACACATTGTGCAACTCCATTTACACAGAATGCCCAGAACAGGTAAATCCACAGAGGGAGAAGGTAGATTAGTGGCTGCCAGCACCGGGAGCACGGCTCTGCTCTGACATACATGGTGTTGCCGTGAGTCGAAATCCATTCTACAGCAACCGGGTTTAGGATTGGGAGGGAGTAGAGGAATTAGGAGATGACAGTTCAAGAAGACAGGATTTCATTGGGGGAGGATGATGATAATATTATAAAATAGGCGTGATGGTTCCACAACTCAGTGACCGCACTGAAAGTCATTAAGTTGTACACTTCAAACGGATAAATTGTGTGTTGTGTGAATTATAATTAAATAAAGCTGTTTGAAAAAAAGAAACAAAAGATAAACAGTAAGAACCTCCCAGGTAGGGTGAGACTTCATTATGATAAGTCTGGTAGAGCCCAGTGAGGCCTCCCTCCCGAAGGCAGGCCCTGTGGGCCTTGCTCACCTGCACTCTCAGTGTAGCAGATGGTGGAGGCAAGTGGCGCCCTCATTCCATCCCACACAGTTGTGACAGTGGCTAGGTAAGACTGAGCTGGCTGGAAACCCGAAAAGGACACTCCGATCCCACAGGAGGAAGTGTCCTGGAAGTCCTGCCTGCCCACCTTCACCATGAAGACTTCATGGCCTCCTTCAGGGCAGGACCAGGTCAGGATGACCCCATAACCACCTGAGGTACTGACACAGGATATGCTGGTGACTGAGTCAGGAGCTGAGTGAAGGAAGTAAAAAGAGCCAGTGAGGAGCCGTGTAAGGTGACTACCGACCTAGGTGTCATACCAGTTCTCTGAAAACTACCCTATCCAAACCAAACCAAAATCCACTATGTTGCTTTGTTTTCTAGTCTCCCTTCCAGGTCAATGCCACTTAAACTACAGTTCCCATGAATTCTTGGGTTCTGTGCCATTACCCCGTGTTCTGATGGAATTTGTAGTCCACTCACTTCCCATTACCTTTAGGGGTTGACTTAAGCAAGCTCAGTCCACCAGGCACAAGTGAAGTCCATCTCACCTGTGGATGCATAGACGCTCTTTGTGAAACTGGATACATTGTAGATCTCCGCCCATACACTGAAGAAGTACCGAGTACCAGGAGAGAGGGCCTTCACTGTGTAATAAGTCTCGTTGGTCTTGGCTGTCTGGTTGATCTCACCTCTTTGGAGATATTTCTCCCTCTGGGGCTGTTCTCCACTGGTCCAGTGGACCCAGTATGTGTAGAGAGGAGAGTTAGAGTCTGTGGGGGGCTTCCACATCAAGGTGACTGAGTTGTTGGTCTGAGTTGTGTTCAAATCAATGACCTCATTGGGAACTGAGAAGCAAGGATTAGACGTTTAAGGGAAACATATTTTCAAAGATCCCCATAACACGGCCTGCTCACTTTTCTCCTCAAACAAAACCTGAGATTCCTTAGTTAACCAATGGCTGTTGTTTGTAAGGAGGGTTGTACCACAGAACAGAAGCCTAGAGACCTAAGAATTGTCAGGATCAGGAAAGCCTCAGTCATTACATCTCCCAGCTCCAGCCCTGGATTTCCTATGAACAGCCAAGGCTGGAAACTTTGTCACTTTCAGAAACATCAAGTGTTAGAACGGAGCTGCTGCTTTTCTTCTTCATAACCCAGATGGCTAAGAGGTAAAAACGTCTAGCTTCTATCCCTCTGGATGAACGTGGTCAATAAGATGATTTGGGTTGCCCACAAGATTATGCTGAGACATTGAGGTCCTCTTCATTCACCTAACACAGCATGACAAATCATTGCCTATTAGCCAACTGGTGATTTTGCTAAGTCCTGAGAGGTGATGCTGGGTAGTCAGGGAACGTCTTGACTGCAAAGGTCCCATTTCCAAAAGAAAGAAGAGATGGGCCCATTTTGGAAAGTCCTGATTGCTGAGAACAAACACTCCCTAATAACTTGACAACAAACCTGAGGTGCAATGAGGTCAGGTAATGTTCCCAAGTCCCTGAGAACATCTCAGGAGGCTCCCAAAGTGTCCTATCCTTTTTTCTTTCTCTCTTCTCAATAGCGCTGTGTCCACAACTGGACTGTGTCTCACTGGTAGCTTCAGTAAGGTTCCTAGTATTACTATGACTCTTGTTCATCTGGACGCACACAGTGAAGAAGTTCAAGGTCCCGGCATTCAGTTCCTTAATTGTGATCCTGGTATCTGAGGGGTTTTGGTTCTGACTTCCTTTTGCCCACCCCAGAAATGCTTTGCAAAAGACTTAAGGATATTTCACTTGTAGACATATCAATTGTTTCATTTCCACTGTTGATACCATTTCTCTCAACCCAGATGTTACAGATGTACAAAGTCCCAGGTTCCAGTTCTGTCACTGTGATCCTGATGTCTGAGGTGTTTAAGGTCCTTTGTACACTGCTATTCCTCAAGCACTGGACCCAGTAGATACAGGGTGGTTGTTCTGGGCCGAGGGGAGCTGTCCAGCTTAAGGCGATGGAGCTGTTGGTCTGGTCCTGTGTCCCAAGGCTTGTCACTGTGTTGGGGACTGGCAGAAGGAGCACAAAGTCTGGATTCAGTGTTCCCTCCCAATTTCTGAACAGCTACAGCAAAGAGGAGATGCCCTTTACACTACACAATCCTGACATCTAAAGAGAAACACTTCTAGCAATGGGATCTAAAATCACTGAGGTTCAGTCATCCTTGGATTCTCAGACTTTGTCTACTTTCCAGGGACAATCCCAAGACTCCAAAGGCTTCCTTTGGCCCACCCAGAAGTGCTTCATAAAAGACTTAAGGATGTCTCACCTGTAGATGCATCAGTTGTCTCATTTGTACTGTTGATACCATTCCGCTCAACCCAGATGGTGAAGGTGTACAAAACCCCAGGTTCCAGTTCCTCCACTGTGATCTTGGTATCTGAGGTGTTTTGAGTCCCTTGTACTCTGTCCTCTGTTGACCATTGGACCCAGTAGGTGTAAGGTGGTTGGTCTGGGCCCAGAGGAGCTGTCCATCTTAAGGTGATGGAGCTATTGGTCTGGTCCTGTGTCACCAGGTTTGTCACTGCGTTGGGGACTGGCAGGAGGAGCAGAAAGTCAGAATTTCTATGTTCCCAATGTCTGAACAGCTACAGCAAAGGGAGATGCCCTTTACCCTATAAAATCTTGGTATCTAAAGAGAAACACTGCTAGCAATGGGACCTAAAACCACTGAGGTTGAGTCGTCCTTGGATTCTTGGACAAAGTCTACTTTCTAGAGACAATCCCAAGGCTCCAAAGACCTCCTTTGGCCCACCCAGAAGTGCTTCATAAAAGACTTAAGGATGTCTCACCTGTAGATGCATCAGTTGTCTCATTTGTACTGTTGATACCATTCCGCTCAACCCAGATGGTGAAGGTGTACAAAACCCCAGGTTCCAGTTCCTCCACTGTGATCTTGGTATCTGAGGTGTTTTGAGTCCCTTGTACTCTGTCCTCTGTTGACCATTGGACCCAGTAGGTGTAAGGTGGTTGGTCTGGGCCCAGAGGAGCTGTCCATCTTAAGGTGATGGAGCTATTGGTCTGGTCCTGTGTCACCAGGTTTGTCACTGCGTTGGGGACTGGCAGGAGGAGCAGAAAGTCAGAATTTCTATGTTCCCAATGTCTGAACAGCTACAGCAAAGGGAGATGCCCTTTACCCTATAAAATCTTGGTATCTAAAGAGAAACACTGCTAGCAATGGGACCTAAAACCACTGAGGTTGAGTCGTCCTTGGATTCTTGGACAAAGTCTACTTTCTAGAGACAATCCCAAGGCTCCAAAGACCTCCTTTGGCCCACCCAGAAGTGCTTCATAAAAGACTTAAGGATGTCTCACCTGTAGATGCATCAGTTGTCTCATTTGTACTGTTGATACCATTCCGCTCAACCCAGATGGTGAAGGTGTACAAAACCCCAGGTTCCAGTTCCTCCACTGTGATCTTGGTATCTGAGGTGTTTTGAGTCCCTTGTACTCTGTCCTCTGTTGACCATTGGACCCAGTAGGTGTAAGGTGGTTGGTCTGGGCCCAGAGGAGCTGTCCATCTTAAGGTGATGGAGCTATTGGTCTGGTCCTGTGTCACCAGGTTTGTCACTGCGTTGGGGACTGGCAGGAGGAGCAGAAAGTCAGAATTTCTATGTTCCCAATGTCTGAACAGCTACAGCAAAGGGAGATGCCCTTTACCCTATAAAATCTTGGTATCTAAAGAGAAACACTGCTAGCAATGGGACCTAAAACCACTGAGGTTGAGTCGTCCTTGGATTCTTGGACAAAGTCTACTTTCTAGAGACAATCCCAAGGCTACAAAGACCTCCTTTGGCCCACCCCAGAAGTGCTTCGTAAAAGACTTAAGGATGTCTCACCTGTAGATGCATCAATTGTCTCGTTTGTACTGTTGATACCGTTCCTCTCAACCCAGACGGTGAAGGTATACAAAACCCCAGGTTCCAGTTCCTTCACTGTGATCTTGGTATCTGAGGTGTTTTGGGTCCCTTGTACACTGTCGCCTCTTGACCACTGGACCCAGTAGGTGTAGGGTGGTTGGTCTGGGCCCAGAGGAGCTGTCCAACTTAAGGTGATGGAGCTATTGGTCTGGTCCTGTGTCACCAGGTTTGTCACTGCGTTGGGGACTGGCAGGAGGAGCAGAATTCTATGTTCCCAATATCTATGTTCCCAATTCTATGTTCCCAATTCTATGTTCCCAATATCTGAACAGCTACAGCAAAGGGAGATGCCCTTTACCCTATAGAATCTTGGTATCTAAAGAGAAACACTGCTAGCAATGAGACCTAAAACCACTGAGGTTGAGTCGTCCTTGGATTCTTGGACAAAGTCTACTTTCTAGGGACAACCCCAGGGCTCCAAAGACCTCCTTTGGCCCACCCCAGAAGTGCTTCGTAAAGGACTTAAGGATGTCTCACCTGTAGATGCATCAATTGTCTCGTTTGCACTGTTGATACCATTCTGCTCAACCCAGACGGTGAAGGTGTACAAAACCCCAGGTTCCAGCTCCTCCACTGTGATCTTGGTATCTGAGGTGTTTTGGGTCCCTTGTACACTGTCCTCACTTGACCATTGGACCCAATAGGTGTAAGGTGGTTGGTCTGGGCCCAGCGGAGCTGTCCAACTTAAGGTGATGGAGCTATTGGTCTGGTCCTGTGTCACCAGGTTTGTCACTGCGTTGGGGACTGGCGGGAGGAGCAGAAAGTCAGAATTTCTATGTTCCCAATGTCTGAACAGCTACAGCAAAGGGAGATGCCCTTTACCCTATAGAATCTTGGTATCTAAAGAGAAACACTGCTAGCAGTGAGACCTAAAACTCGTCCTTGGATTCTTGGACAAAGTCTACTTTCTAGGGACAACCCCAGGGCTCCAAAGACCTCCTTTGGCCCACCCCAGAAGTGCTTCGTAAAAGACTTAAGGATGTCTCACCTGTAGATGTATCAATTGTCTCGTTTGTACTGTTGATACCGTTCCTCTCAACCCAGACGGTGAAGGTATACAAAACCCCAGGTTCCAGTTCCTTCACTGTGATCTTGGTATCTGAGGTGTTTTGGGTCCCTTGTACACTGTCGCCTCTTGACCACTGGACCCAGTAGGTGTAGGGTGGTTGGTCTGGGCCCAGAGGAGCTGTCCAACTTAAGGTGATGGAGCTATTGGTCTGGTCCTGTGTCACCAGGTTTGTCACTGCGTTGGGGACTGGCAGGAGGAGCAGAATTCTATGTTCCCAATATCTATGTTCCCAATTCTATGTTCCCAATTCTATGTTCCCAATATCTGAACAGCTACAGCAAAGGGAGATGCCCTTTACCCTATAGAATCTTGGTATCTAAAGAGAAACACTGCTAGCAATGAGACCTAAAACCACTGAGGTTGAGTCGTCCTTGGATTCTTGGACAAAGTCTACTTTCTAGGGACAACCCCAGGGCTCCAAAGACCTCCTTTGGCCCACCCCAGAAGTGCTTCGTAAAGGACTTAAGGATGTCTCACCTGTAGATGCATCAATTGTCTCGTTTGCACTGTTGATACCATTCTGCTCAACCCAGACGGTGAAGGTGTACAAAACCCCAGGTTCCAGCTCCTCCACTGTGATCTTGGTATCTGAGGTGTTTTGGGTCCCTTGTACACTGTCCTCACTTGACCATTGGACCCAATAGGTGTAAGGTGGTTGGTCTGGGCCCAGCGGAGCTGTCCAACTTAAGGTGATGGAGCTATTGGTCTGGTCCTGTGTCACCAGGTTTGTCACTGCGTTGGGGACTGGCGGGAGGAGCAGAAAGTCAGAATTTCTATGTTCCCAATGTCTGAACAGCTACAGCAAAGGGAGATGCCCTTTACCCTATAGAATCTTGGTATCTAAAGAGAAACACTGCTAGCAGTGAGACCTAAAACTCGTCCTTGGATTCTTGGACAAAGTCTACTTTCTAGGGACAACCCCAGGGCTCCAAAGACCTCCTTTGGCCCACCCCAGAAGTGCTTCGTAAAAGACTTAAGGATGTCTCACCTGTAGATGCATTAATTGTCTCGTTTGCACTGTTAATACCATTCTGCTCAACCCAGACGGTGAAGGTGTACAAAACCCCAGGTTCCAGCTCCTCCACTGTGATCTTGGTATCTGAGGTGTTTTGGGTCCCTTGTACACTGTCCTCACTTGACCATTGGACCCAATAGGTGTAAGATGGTTGGTCTGGGCCCAGAGGAGCTGTCCAGCTTAAGGTGATGGAGCTGTTGGTCAGATCCTGCACCCTGAGACTTGACACTGTGTTGGGGGCTGGCAGAAGGAGTGGAAAGTCATGGTTTATATGTTCACTAGTCCTCAAACATCTAGTACAAAAAGGAGACACCCTATGCCCTATACAATCCTAATATCTAAAGAGAAACACTCCTAGCAATGGAACCTAAAACTGAGTTTCACTGGTGCCGAGATGTCTGGGTACTGTCTATTTTACAGGAACAGTTCCAGGGCTTCAATTATCTTTTTCACTCACCTTACAAGTGCTTTGTGAAACACTTAAGGGTGTCTCACTTGTAGCTGCATCAGTTGCCTCATTTGTACTCAACTGTCTCATTTGTACTGTTAACACTGTACTTCTTGACCCAGACAGTGAACGTGTAGAAAGTCCCACCTTCTAGTTCCTCCACCATGATGTTGGTATCTGAGGGTGTTTGGGGTTTACTGTTCACTGCCCTTCCTTAGCCACCGAACCCAGTGGGCAAAGGGTGACTGGTCTGGGCACAGGAGAACTCTCCAGCTAAAGATGTGGATCTAAAGATGTGCAGGTGGGACCCTGCACCCTGAAATTTATCATTGTGTTGGGGACTTCCAGAAGGAGGACAAAGGCAGAGTTTCTATGTTCTCCAGTCTCCAAGCATCTAATACAAAAAGAAGACACCTTGTCCCCTATACAGCTCTACCATCTAAAAAGAAACACTCCTAGTAATGGAACATAAAACTCTGAAGTTCGAGAATTCTGGAATGGCTGGGCTTTGTCTACTTCCCAGGGACTATCTCAATGCTCCAATGACTTTTGCCCACCCCAGAATTGTTTTGTAAAAGACTTAAGGATGTCTTGCCTGTAGATGCATCAATTGTCTCATTTGTACTGTTGGTATTATCTGTCTCAACTGAGACAGTGAAGATGTACAAAGTCCCAGGGTCTAAGTCCTTTACTGTGATGTTGGTATCTGAGGTTCTTTGGGCCCCTTGTATACTGTCCTCTCTTGACCACTGGACCTGGTAGGTGTATGGTGTTTGCTCTGGTCCTGAGGGAACTGTCCAGCTTAAGGTGATAGAGCTGTTGGTCAGATCCTGCACCCTGAGACTTGACACTCTGTTGAGAGCTGGCAGAAGGAGTAGAAAGTCAGGGTTTCTATGTTTGCCAGCCCCCAAACATCTAGTATAAAAAGGAGACACCCTTTGCCCCATACAATCCTGATATCTAAAGAGAAACATTCCTAGCAATGGGACCTAAAACTCTAAGTTTCGCCGGTGCTGGGATGTGAGGACATTGTCTATTTTACAAAAACAGTTTCAGGGCTTCAACAATCTTTTTCACTCACCTTTCAAGTGCTTTGTGAAAGACTTAAGGATTTCCTACTTGTGGCTGCATCAATTGTCTCATTTGTGTTGTTGACATTGTATCTCTTGACCCACACAATCAAGGTGTACAAAGTCCCACCTTCTACTTCCTCCACCATGATATTGGTATCTGAGGTGTTTTGGGTCTATTGTTCACCACCCTGCCTTAACTACTGAATGCAGTAGTAGGTGTCAGGTGATCGGTCTGGGCCCAGGGCAGTTCTGTAGCTCAATATGTGGAGCTTCGGGTCAAATGCTGCACCCTGAGATTTATTATTGTGTTGGGGACTTTCAGATGGAGGAAAAAGATACAGAGTTTCTATGTTCTCTAGTCCCCAAGTGTCTAATACAAAGATGAGACATCTTGTCTCCTATACAGTCCTCACATCTAAAAAGAAAAACTCCTGGCAATGGAACATAAAACTCTGAAGTTCAGGATTTCTGGAATGGCTGGGCTATGTCTACTTCCCAGGGACAATCCCAAGGCTCCAGTGACCTTTTGCCCACCCCAGAAGTGCTTTGTAAAAGACTTAAGGATGTCTCACCTGTAGATGCATTGATTGTCTTATTTGTACTGTTGATACTGCTCCTTCGACTGAGACAAGGAAAGTGTACAAAGTCCCCAGTTCCAGTTTCTTCACCATGATATTGATGTCTGAGGAGTTTGAGGTCTCTTGTACACTTTCCTCCCTCAACCACTGGACCCAGTAGATATAGGCTGGTTGGTCTGGGCCCAAGGGAGCCGACCAACTCAAGGTAATGGAGTTAGTGTTTCAGTCCTACACCCTAAGACTTGTCACTGGGTTAGGTTCTGAAGAAGGAGCAGAAATTCAAGGTCCCGTGTCCACCATTCCACAAGTGACCAGAACAAAGTGACTTGCCCTTTCCTTGTACAGCCTGGTTATTATGAAATTCTTCCTACAAGAGGAAGAAAGACAGATATTTGGGCTTCTGGGTCCCTGTAGCTCACTCTCAGTGGCTGGAAGCTTCTGAAATGCTCTCTGCTTCTGCCTACACAGATAATTCAAGCAAGGACTGGGGTTCAAATTCACCCACCCCCTCCAATACACTGCACTCAGTAGGGGCAGCTCTGGGTTGGAGCCCCGGAGGACAGTACAGCTCAGGATGATGTAGCTGTTGGTCAGAAGCTCCAAACTCAGGCTCCTACAGGGTTGCAGTCTGAGAAATTGAGAAGAATTGTGTACTGTGGGCCAGGGAAAGACCAGATACTGTCCCTTCAACCACTCCCAGGTCTTACTCCAATTTCAGAAATGATAGCTTCCATCAGCCACTGCAACAGACCTCCGTGGTGATCCCACAGGAGGCTCACATGAATTAAGGCTCAGTCTCTGCGTGTAAGCAGTGCACAGAGGCAAGCATCACTCACCATCAGCCCTGGTCCCTGTCCAGATCCACATGCCCTGGGGAGAGCCCAGAGAAGGAGAAATGAAATCCTGAACTTGACCTTCACTCACCAGGTGCGATTGCTAGAGTACCAGGGGCTGATCAGGAATTCTCCTAGACCCCGCCTTCATAAGTCATCCCTACCTGAGGAGGAGGCATGACTCAGGTATGCCGTCTCCTCCCCCAGGGTTGGGTTCTGACAAAGGTCACCCTAACATCAGCCAGTCTTTTCTGAAGTGGGAGCAGGACAGGGGTGGGGCCCCAGGGACCCAAGGGCTGGGGTAAACTTAACTGATAAGGCCTAGAGATTAGTTTATTGGTTCCACTTCCCGAAATAGCCTTGGAAGACTGGGGGCAGGGAAGTAATCAACAAACTGAGAAGACAAGAGACTGGGATTCAGAGACAGAGAGTAAACTCCTGGACCTGAGGGATGAGGACCTGGTGGTCTGCTTGAGGTAAAAGGGGCTACAGATCAAGACTGCTGAGTTTGAGGGAGGAGGGTGCTTCAGGTTTGGACTCTTGGGTCTTAGGGAGAAGGAGCTGGGAGTAAGGGTTCCTCAGTCCTAGTAAGGAGGGACTGAGGACCTGGATCCCCGTGACTGAAGGATTAGGCTCCTGCACTGTGGAGGAAAAGGGGTGTGAGGTCCAGAATGCTGAGTCTTGTGCACACCGGTGTCTTGCCTAAGGCCGGGCTTTATTCTAATACCAGATGAGTGATGTGGATCTAAGAGCCCAGGTGTAAATCTCTTCCACAATTTTTCTCCACCCTAAACCCTTCTTCCTATTCCAAGGAATCATTAGCTCCTCCTCCCTCCCCAGGAATCACAGACCCTCAGCCTCTCCTCCCTCAGACCAGGAGTCCAGACCCCCCCCCCCGGCCCTTCCTCCCTCAGACCCGAGAGCCTGGGTCTCTGGCCCTCACATCCCTCAGACCCGTGATCTCAGCTCCAAGAGGAGCACTCACCAGCAGCACCAAATATTCCCAGGCCCTGGGGCCCCCACTGGCCCCAGGCATGTCTCAGACACTGTAGAGGGACCAGGAGCCTCTGCCCAGCTGGCACCTTCCAGCTCCTGGACTTTCAACTGAGGAATTTCCCCTTTCCCAGCCCATTGGTGGGGCCAGAGGCCAGGGCTGTAAAGGGAGGAGGAGGAAGTGGAAGCTTCAGAAAAGCCTCCATCCAGCCCTGCTTTTCATTGTCCTGTCTCAACTTTATTGCTCATCTTGACATGGGAGATGCCCCTGCTCCGGGTTGCTCGTGTGGTCTCCTCTCCAGCCTTACTTAGAACACTCAGCCCCCAGCCCACCTCAGTTTTATCTTCTGAGGAGTCCTGTCCTACATAGTTGAAGCAAAATCCCCAGAGACTAGGCTTTGCTTCCCGATAGCTAGGTGGGTCCACAGGGCAGACCACAGAAGGTCAGAGCAAGATGGGAGCTGGGAGAACACCCATGTCACCAATGGACAACAACACTTCAAGACTGGTGACATGGATTGAGTGATGTCCTGTAAAAATATGTGTTATAAATCCTGACTTTTACACCTGTGTTCAAGGAAGCCAGATGGTACAGTAGTTAAGTGCTTGACTGCTACCCGTGAAAGCTTTCAGGAGGCTGGCAACCAATGGGATCTGTCTAGGTCTCAATTGCCCCACCTGTAAAATCGGGGTGATGCAGGAACCTACTTCCAAAGGTTCTATGAAAACGACAGGAAGACAGAAACAGCATTGACTGAGGCTGGAGGTGGGAAAGTAGACACTGGGAAGGCTTGCGGAAAGACAGGATGCAAAATTGATTGCGGAAGGAGCTCTGTGTGCAGGAAGGAGACCTAGTGGTGCTGTGGTGAAGCGCTTGGCTTCTAACCAAAAGGTTGGTGGTTTGAACCCACCAGCTGCTCTGCAGACAGATTTGGCAGTCAGCTTCCATAAAGATCACAGGCTTGGAGACCCTGTGAGGCAATTTTACTCTGTCCTATAGGGTAGCTGTGAGCCAGAATCGATGCAACAGCAATGGGTTTAGGTTTGGGATATACCTCTACAGAGGTGCTATAAATCAGAATTCGACTGGATGTCAATGGCTTTGGTGTTTTGACGATGATAATCCCACCTGGTCATGGATTCTCTTTGTTATGTTACTGAGACTGTATCAAAATAGGGTGTGTATTAAATCAGTGTCCTTTGAGATATCAAAGAGCTAATTAAGCAAGTAAATACAAATGCGAGGAGAAGATACATGCCTCCTGATCACCCAGAAACCTAGGAATAGAAACCGAAAAGAGAGAAGGTCCTTCCATGAGAACTGGCCCTTAAACTTGGATTTCCAGCCTCCTGATCTGTGAGAAAATTAATTTTTGTTTGTTAAAGCCACCCACTTGTGGAATTGCTGTTATTACAGCACTGGATAATTAAGACAGCTGGGTTGGGGTCTGGATACACTCTCCCATCGTTCTTCTAAGTCTCTCGCTCCTTTCATGCCTCCCACAAACTTTGCAGCTCTGGGGAAATGAACCCAATACTCCTGCACCTCATAGCCTTTACATATGCTTCCCCCTCCACCAGGTGTGCCTTTCTGCTCCCTGCAGCAATCCTGCGTAGAAGTCCCAGGGCTGCTTGTAACCAAGGACCACAAACTCCCTAGCTGCTGTCCAGTTATTTCTGACTTACGATGACCGCACGCATTTCAGTGTAGAACTGTGCTTCACAGGGTTCTCAAGGCTGTGACCTTTTGGAAAGAGATCACCAGGCCTGTCTTCTGAGGTGCCTCAGAGTGGATTTGAGCTGCCAACCTTTTGGTTAGCCATTGAGCACTTAGTGAATTGTGCCACCCAAGGACTCTACAGATTGCTGCTAGGTGCCACTGAGTCCTACTAGGTGGTTTAAAACAACCAAAATTTACTCTCAGGGATTGCTGAATGGGTGTATGTTTGGCTGTGTGTATTTTCAACAGCAACCACAGATAAATATTTTTAAAATAAATTTTAAAAAGGAAAATAGAGTGACTTAAGTAAATAGACAAACAACATTTAACAATAAGAGTTTTCTCTTATAATTGCGGAGTTCAGAAATCTGAAATCTAGGTGTTGGTATGGTCATGTTCCCTCTGAAGCCTTCAGATCCTTCTTTGCCCCTTCTAGCTTCTGGGGACTTCAGTTTTCCTTGGTTTGTAGATACATCCCTCCAATCTCTGCCTTCATCTTCATACAGACTTCCTTCTTCTTGTTTATCTCTAGGTGTCTGTCCTCTTCTTAGAAGGACACTGATCATGGAGGAATCCGTGCATAGCAACTGGTATTTTTCTGGCACCCCTGATGGTACAAGAAACCCTGGTGGCATAGTGGTTAGGAGCTATGGCTACTAATCAAAAGGTTGACAGTTCAAATCCACCAAGCGATCCTTGGAAACTCAATGGGGCAGTTCTACTCTGTCCTATAGAGTTGCTATGAGTTGGAACCAACTTGATGGCCATGCTCTTTTTTAGGTGGTACAATGGCTGATGCACTCAGCTACAATCAATTCAGTGGCAACTGATGTAGTTACCTATTGATGAGTACAAAAGTACCCCAAAGTGTAGTCACCTCAGACAATAATAAACATTTATCATCCCTCAGGTTGTGTGTGTGAAAAATTGAGTAGTAGCTTAGCTTCTGGCCTGGGGGTTCCGCTGAGGTTGTAGGGAAGATGTTGGCTGAGGTAGCAGTGATCCAGAAGCTTGGCTCAGGTGGAAGGGTTGTTTCCATGATGGTTCCCTCACATAACTAATAGCAGGGGACCTCTGTTTCCGATCATACTGGACCTCTCCACAGGGCATCTCAGATGCTCTCACATCATGGTGGCTGATTTCCCATAAAGTGAGTGATCCAACAGGGTGAATGTTCATTTCCTTGAGTTGTTGTTGTTGGGTGCTGTCAATTCCAACGCATGGAAACTCCTCGTGGCAGTGTAGAACTGCCCTGTAGGGTTTCCTTGGCTGTAATCTTTCCAGGTCTTTCTGCTACAGAGCCATGGGTGGGTTTGGACTGCCAGCCTTCTAGTTAGCAGTCAAGCATGGAATCACTGTGTCACAAAGGCTCATTTTTCTAGAGCTACTGGAACAGAAATACCACACATGCTGGAATTGAAAGAAGAGAAATTTATTCCCCTCACAGGTTAGGAGATTAGAAGTCCAGCTTCAGCATACCAGCTCAAGGGAAGACTCTGTGTGCCAACTTGGAGGAAGATCCTTGTGTCAGCTTCTGCAAGGCTACAGTGTTCCCTGGTCATCTCCACAGGGCATCTTTTGTTTCCCCCATTAGTGCTCTTGTCTCTGTCTGTGCGGCTCCTTATAATACAGAAGTGATTAGGTTTAGAACACACCCTCCACTGAGAAGGCCTCGTTAACATCGCAAAGAAAATCCTATTCCCAAACAGGATTACAGCACGGGCATTAAAGGTAGGAATCCAACAATAATTTGAGGGGACAAGGAGCAAGACGGAAACGGCAATGTCTTTCACGACCTTATGTCAGAAGTCACAAGTCATCATTTATAGGGGATCCTCTTTGTCATGTAGGTCAGACCCCCAAAAATGTGAACACCTGAGATAGGTATCATTTGGCCGTCTTGAAGGTCAGCTACCACAACATACTTTGCACAGGGTAACCATTCAATAAGTGTCTGCCATTTTTATGACTTTTCTGTTGTATCACTGTACCCTCACTTGTCAAGTATATTTTACAAAAAGAAGCAATGAAGAGGGAACTAACACTGCAAATCCCTGGGATCAGATCAGCTCTTTGATGTCATTCCCATTTCAGAGGAGGGAGCTGAGGCCCAGAAGGGACATGATCTGCCTCCCAGACCAGGACATTGCCTACTTCCCACTTGTTCCTCTTGTAGCTCCAGTGACACGGGTGGATTCACTTATCTGCATTTTTTCCCCCAAGGCATTTCTGCATACACCATGCCTGGGATAATAGAAGATTTTAGTTTTTCCTTATGTCCTTCTCTGAGTTAAACATTTTGTTAAATAAACATGTATCATGTTATATTTTGAAGGAGTCCTGGTAGTGCAATGGTTAAGCACTTGGCTGCTAATGGAAGGTTGGCAATGGGAACCCGCCAGCATCTCCAAGGGAGAAAGACTGGCACTCTGCTCCTGTAAAGATAATAGCCTTGAAACCCTAAGGGTACTTCTACTCGGTTACACGGGGTTGCTGTGAGTAAAAAATTGACCTGATGGCACCCAACAACATTTTGTACTTAGAGAATCTATGTTATTGAAAGAGTCACCCCACTTATTATGAATTGAACTGTGTCCTCTAACAAATAGGCTAAAGTCCTAACTCCTGGAGCTGTGAATGTGCCCTTGTTTGGAAATAGGGTCTTTGTAGATCTTATCAGTCAAGTTGGCATGCATTTCTACTGGACTAGGTTGGGTTCTAATCTTATATGAGTGATGTCTTTGTGAAAGAGAAGAGACACAGAGAGGGAGACAGATGAAGGATGCTGTGTGGTGCTGCAGTTACGTATCATAAAAAGCCAGAAGCCACCAGGAGCTTGGAGAGAGACATGGAACAATTCTCCCTGAGAGCCTCAGAAGAATTCAACACCGCCAACTCCCTGATCTCAGACTCCAGGGCAAGAGGACAATTCATCACTGTTTTTATAAGCTAGTCAGCCCGTGATGTATTGTTTCTCAGCCTGAAAGACTAACATAGATGCTCATGACAGTTTTGGAGATTGCTTTAGGAGAAAGTGAGATAAGGATGAGGAGGAGATGCAGCTAAGTGCATATATGATTTCAGAGATCCTAGCCACTGAGGCAAGAGTCTGTCTTTTGTAACACCAGTCTCCGTGAACCTCCTGGAGGTGTAGAGTTTCATAAGCTCCCCTATAAAACAATTTCCTGGACTCTGATCTGGAATTTCTTCTCTTTGACCTCATGCTTGAACTAGTGCAGACTCCCAACCAGGTTTTCCAGCCTGCTCATCCTCCCTCCTGGCCAGCTCAATACTCACACCTCCATCCACTCTAACCCACATTTTCCCTCCTCTTCACCAAATCTGTGGGGAGCTAGTATTGAAGGATCCAAGAAAAAAAAAATAATACCCTTCCTCATTGTACAGGAATTCAGGTGTCCTAGTCTCTTCTCTCTTTAACTGAAACAATCAATGGGGTAAAATTCTCATAAGCCTGGGGCAAGGGAGCCTCCTGATATGAGACTCGTCAACCCAAGACATACTTGGAGTTGTGATTTTCATCTATATTATAGAGGATATACATGAACAAACATAAAAAGGAAGGCTCTACCAAAGATTCTGGAGACAGGGATGGTCATTTTCAGAGACTGCCACCCCCCTCGTCAATACTGAACTGGCTTCTACATCCACATCTATCTTCACCCACTCTCTACCTACACAGTCCCCTGTCCAATGCATAGTGGTTCCTGGGTGTAACAGATTGAATGCTGTTCCCCAAAAATATGTATTGTAAATCCTACTATACCTGTAGTTATAATCCCATTTGGAAATAAGATTTTCTTGGTATGTTAATGAAGTGGTATTGGTGTAGGGTGTGTCTTCAATCAATCCCTTCTACAACGTAAAAGATAAGATCAAACAAGCAGAAGGAAAGCACAGACGGAAGAAGACAGATGCTGTGTCCCATGAAATCCCCAAGGGACCAAGAAACAGAAAGTGAAAAGAGACAAGGACCTTCCCCCAGAACAAGAAGAGGGAGAGCCTTCCCTTAGAGCCAAAGTCCTGAATTCAGATTTCGAGCCTCCTAAACTTTGGCATAGTGGCTAAGTGTTGCAGCTGCTAGCTAACAGATCAGCAGTTCAAATCAAGCAGGCACTCCTTGAAAAGTCTACAGGGTAGTTCTACTCCATCCTAGAGGATCGCTATGAGTCAAAATCAACTTGATGGTAATGGGTTTGTTTGTTTGTGTTTTTTCAAACTGTGAGAAAGTATGTTTCTGTTACAGCCACCCACCCGTGATACTTCTGTTACAGCAGCATGAGATGACTAAGACACTGGGTATGTATTTGCGAGTTTGAAGGCAGGGGTTATTGTGGAGAGTAAGGATGTGATCAATGCCAGACCAAAGCACTCTGCACTCCAGGGAGACATTCATGGTGAGACTCCTTGGTGGTTTAATTAATTATATTGCAGTGATTATACCATGTAGGATGGAGGCTGAGGTAGACACCAGGGGTGTTAACATCTCTTAGAGGAGATTTCTGTAGGTGGGATCAGACACAGAGCCTCTGATTCTTAAGTCAAAACTATGAGAAGATCTCACACACATGCACACTTACTGCTCAGGTCCCAGGCATCTGGGCACTGGACGGTTTCCTGTGGGGACTCTAATGTTCATTCATTATGTGCCAGGGACTCTCCATTCATAGATTCTAGCTGGTGACACTTCCCGAGGTTGTGCCTGGTTCAGGTTTTCATATGCATTACCAGATGCATTGTGGTACAGACCATCAGGCGTGTCCAGAGAATCACAGATGACCTCAGCCCTCTCCTCTGTCTGATCTTGGGACTTGGGGAAGACCCCGCAGCAAGTACAGGACGCTGTGACGCAGGAACACATGTTGGATCTGTGCAACAAGCAGAGAGGAGGAGAGGGTGAAGGTCCACTGATGGGGAGGATCAAAGTTGAAACGACTCACTTGGAATCGGGGAGCTCACTTGCAAGAGGTTGTGAATCTGTCAAGTCTTGTATTTCTCCCCACTTAGTCCCCTAGGGAGATCCCTTATGCTGTATTATATCCCCTCTAATGGTCTGTATCTCTTTATCTGAAAGTAGGGTCTGTAGAGGCATTTACCGGCCCTTTTGATGGAAGAAGAGGACCCTTTAAGCCTTCTTTATGACTGGAAAGTGCTGAATAATTAAGGATAGCCTTGTCTACTCCCTCTCTCAGATGCGCTAAAATCATATGAAACAGCTGCCTCTTTGAAATTTCATAGGGAAACTACATTCCTAATCCTACTTTTCAAGGAGGCTTCTTGGGATCTTTGGAAGGTAGATATGGACAACGAGCACTATGGATCAAACAGATGTTCAGAGGACACAGGTAATCTGTAATGGATTTTCAGGCCAGTTAGATGTTAAAGTACCAGGAGCACAGGAGCACAGGCTCTAGGTGGGCCTCCAGGAAAGGAATACCGAAACTTGTCACTTCTACCAGCCATAGGAATGGCTCTCACACTCAGTTATGAGGGGGATATTTATGGTGATGGGAAAAATGAATGGGCTAGGAGAGTCCTAAAGAATATGGTGGCCTCATAGCCGTCGTAACTTCAGAAAACAGTTATTCTTGTGAGGTTGGATTCCCAATCCTACAGCCTTATCCCCTAATACTTGTATTCTTAGGAAGTACATAAAGTCTCCTAAGAGGCAGAACAGTGGGATAACCAAGACTATGAGGATTAGAGTCAAACTGTTGTTAAGGATGAACATGATTTCCACCATGACCAGGCTGTAGGCAAGCTGCAGCATACTCCTGAGTCTCAGACTGTGTGTAAGAAGGGGGATATCAGTAGAACCTACTTCACATGAAAGAGGTGTGAACAAGATAATCAAGTACATAGAATGAGCTTATTGTACTTGTCAGCACATATTTGATGCTCAATAATTGTTTATTATTAACCTTGGTCTTTACGTTGTAGTTCTGGTTGAGTCTGCAAGAAGAACTGATGCCTTTATTGTATTTCCTATCCTGGTATCCACCCCCCTACAGCATCTTCTAAAGAGTCCATAGCTTCCTGGATCAGCTGCACCATAATACCAGCCCTATGGTTGCCAAAAGCCCCCCATTTTCCCTTCCTGAGGGGTTCCTGTCACCTCTGTCTGCACCATTAGAGGACAGTTCCTACACATCTTCCTCGTGTAGCTGAATGTCTCTGCTCAGCCCTCAGCCTTCACCTGTTGGGCAGATACATCCAGGACAATCAGCACACCTGTGTGACCTGTGCCTTTGCTAAAAGAGGAGTCAATTAAACCACAAAGTTACGAGAAGATCAAGGATGTCCTTCTTTAAGGATGTGAGTCAGACTTGAAGAGCAATTCACCCAGGGAAATTCTAGGGTGGGTGGTGCTAAGAATAGAAAGGTATGCTTTCCTGATCCAAAAACTAGAACTGAGAATATGTGGGTTGGACAAGTTTATGTGATGGAGGCAAGAACCTTACAGAGAACATTAGGGTGGGATTCTCCACCTATCATTTTAACATTTATACACAGATGGAATCTAGCTGGAACAGAGGTGAAGACCTTCCTGATCTGCATATTTCAAGTTTAAAATTCAGGAGTGCTTGATGGTGAGGGGGCCGAGAGTTGACCGCAGACCAAAGCTAAGTTCTCCCCTGCATCTCTTCTTTCTGCTTAACTCCTATCTCCCAGGGTTCTCACCTTCCCAGAGTGTCTCTAGGTTGTCTGTCTCAGTGAAGGAATGTTGTCATGGTGGGAGTTTTCTCACCTGTAGTGCACCGTAGGCAGCACCCCCCCCAACTTGTTTGGGTCCAGCTACTGCCTGAGAAGTTTCCAGAGGCCAGTACGGAGTCCAGAGAGCACGGGAGGTCCTACTGTGCCTAGACGATGATATAGAGCTGACAGAACAGACTCTTGTGCTGTTTCATCTGGAAGGACAGGAAGAAAGCATAGGGGAGGGGAAAATATAAATCTATGAGATTTGACAGTTATATTTCTGGCCAAAGGAAAAGTTCTGGCCCCTCTGAGGTGAGGGTGGTTTGGGGATGTCTGCAGCAGATCAGGTGGGATAGTGGGTGACTTAGGAAAGGTTCTGGGAGAATAAGACCAGCACTGGGTACAGCTGGGTTGGCTCCTGAGCCTATTCATTGGTACTGAGAGGCACTCGGAAGAATTTCAGGAAGGGGTTAGGCTGGAGTTGTAGGGTTTCCTACATTTTGAACTTGCATGTTCCTCCATGTCCATTCCTCAGTCACCTTCTTGCTCCTCAGGGTCAACAACAGGGAGCAATGTATGCAGAGCTGGCCAGGCAGGGCCCAGTAGTGCTCATATTTCACCCGAGTGGGAGCCCATGACATTAGCTGTTGGGAAGGTCTAAGGGGTCCTTCCACTGGCATCTGGAAATTGGGACACGGTGATTCTCTCCCTATGCAGGTTCAAAACCAGTCCAAAACACAGCAGGAAGGAGGAATTCCATAGCCAGTGGTGGTGTGTGGACAGAATTGAGATGAGGTTGGAATCTGGGTCTTGGTACTAGGTTAGAATTGAAGGCCAGTACAGGAGTCACTGTCCAGTTAATGGTAACACTCAAGGTAGGGCTTAGGACTGTCTTATTTTGTCTTATTCTCACCTGGCCAGACTCCATGTAGTTGGTCAGCATGACCAAGGTATCCCTCGGCTGCTCCTAAACCAGGCACCAGAAGTCATTCACTGAATGGGGCAGGGGGCCCTGGGCAGCAGTGTACCCCTGAAAGTCATGGACACCCTGCAGAAAAGAGTAGAAGGCTCCAGGGAGGTCCCCTCACAGGCTGTTCCTTTCCCTAAACTTCTTACCCTAAGACTTACCCCTTCACTGAGCTTCTCTTGGCTCTGCCCACAACTCTATCCACTTCTCCAACTCCCAGCTGTGTTCTCACAGGCATGAAGCTGGCACTGATGTAGTCAGGGCCTGGCTTCCCAAGGAGGGGCTGCAGGGCCACCAGGGTCCTGTCATCTAAGGAGAGAGCCTGGCATTAAGGACACAGAGGCTGCGGTAGAGAAACAGAGAGAGAGAGAGAGATGCAGTCACAGAGGGATAGAGACAAGAACAGAAAGGATAAAGGATGAAAAGACATATGGCCAAATTCATGAGAGCTGTGGGGGACAGTGACACCGGAGAAGAAAGTTTTGAAGTGCTGAGACTGACACAGATACAAGAGAGAGATTGAGAGAGTAGCTGAGAGATGGAAACAAATTTAGACAGATGGTGAGACACTGAGAGGGACACAGGGGAAGACTGAAACAGGCACAGAAAGGTTGAGTGAGAGAGTCTGAGAAAGAGACATTGAGAGACACAGAGAGGGATTCAGAAAGACAGAGATAGGCTGAAAGAGAGTAACTGAGAGAGAAGGCTAATGTGGAGACTCAGAAAGAAGTAAATAACACCTGAGGAAAAGAGAAAGATACAGAGGGAAGGACAAAGCCACAGAAATGGAGACAGGGAGAATTAGAAAACACAACAGACTTAAAAACCAGCAAACAGTCATCTAAGCAGCATCAACTGCTCTCAACCTACCTGAGCAAAAGAGAGCAAAGAACATTAAAGACATGAGGAAAATACGAGCCCAGGAAACAGACAGGCCCACATAAACCAGAGATTACATCAGCATGAGACCAGAAGAAGAGGATGACTGCTAATGACTGCCCTTACAGGGAACTCAACAAAGAGTCCCTAATGGAGTGACAGAAAAACGCGAGGTGTACAACTGACGGCTTTGGGGGAAGAATCCAAAGGCCCAGAGGGAGAGGTGGGCCATGGTGAAAGCAACTAGGCCTGGTAGGGGAGATGAGTAGAGGGAAAATTTTTGAAGGTGAAAGCCAGGACTCGGTTCACATTTCAGCTTCACCAGACTGTGGCTTCTTGTCTATCAAGCCCTACCTGCTCACATCCATGACCCAGAAGAGAAGCAAAGGGTTGTTCTGTGGGGCTAGGGACCAGTCTCTAAGATCTCGAATATGTTTCCAGTGGGGTAGAACCTTCTCCCGGTTGGCAGCAAGATCTCCAACCACGACTGTGACCAGTTCTTACTAGCTCCCCTGCTACCATTTCGGCTGGTAGTATTTGCCCTACTGGTCTGCCTAAAACTCACAAAAAGAAATCGTTGCAAATGGTGCTAAATTACTCACATGTGTACAGTGCTCCCACATGCTCTCATGGCTTTCCCATCTGTTCTCTCCACACGCACCATCATCATTGGGGTTCAAGCCATCCTTACCTGTTTACCCATGTATCTCCTCATCTGTGGGGGTCTCCTGGTTCCAACTCTGGCCTCCCTATTGGCTTCACTACATACCCTTACCCCATGGTACTCTACTCCAGCTTCTGTATCCCACCAACCAGGCCTTTTCTAAGTTTCTTATATGTTCCCTGCTCTCTCCTGCCACCTGGTCTTTTGCATATACAGTATCTCTGCCTGAAACACCCTTCCCTCACCTCTTGGCGTATTTAACTCTCACTGACCCTTGAAGTGTTGAGTCAAACATGCACCAGCTACAAAGATGAGGTCAGGTTTCCCAGTTTTCTTGTGCAGGGGAACTTCTCCACATTGGCACCTGCATCTGAATTTAACACAAATAAATTCTTAGAAACAATGTTATCTCCCTCACTGGGCTATGAATCCCATAATGGGTGAACTGAGCTCACTGGGCCACCAAAGTACCAAAAACCTGAAGCCATTGCCATCAAGACAACTCTGACTCATGACAACCCCTTGTGTTACAGAGCAGAACTGCTCTGTAGGGTTCTCACAGTTGCAGTCCTTATGAAAGCAGATTATCAAGTCTTTCTTCTATGGTACTGCTGGCTGGATTTGAAACTTCAACACAAGGATTCCCTATAGGTTAATAGTCAAACACAAATCCTTTGTGCCACCCACGGTCCTGTCTGGGCCACCAAGTATCTCTAATACCTAAAAATGTTGCCCAAAACATAGCAGGCTCTCATGAATATTAGATGAATGATCATCTTCATGTCATGGCAAAGGAAACTGAGGTCTAGGGAGTGGCTGTCTCTCATTAAGATTCCAGAGAGACACAATGTCCAGGATTGCAGACTCCAAGCCCCAGAGACCACTCATATTTTCAGCCTCTGCTCTACCTCCACATTAAGTTCCCTCATACAGCTCACTGTAGAAAAAGATATCAGGCCAGATGATGCAAGCATCCTTAAAAGCAGAGTGAAGCATAATTCCCTAGAAGAGTGAGATATGATGTCTGTCTGAGGGTTAAGATTTGGTTGAGGATGGATGGGCACTGGCCAGGGTGCTGAACTGGGATTGTGGGTTTTCAGGGATGCAGAGTAGGAAGCAGACAGTGCAGCTGAGGAAGAAGAGTCTGCCCACTTGCAGATGTGCAGGGTCTTGGAGATGCAAGAGGAAGGGCTACTGAGTCACTTGAGCTCAGTCCAGCTCCCCGGTGCCAGAACTTCCTTTGCCAGGTGGTTTCAAACTGCTCCTCTTTTGGTTAGGCCGTAGCATTTAATCACTACACTACCATGGTGTCCTCATCTTTACAGGAAGGTTCTTTGTGTCTCTATCAGCTTATAATGGCTGCTGGCAAATCCTTGGTGTTCTTGGGCTTGCAGATTCATCAGCCTTTATCTTCACCCTGTGTGACCTGTATTTGTTATCACCTCTGGAAGACACCTCTCAGAGGGATTAGGACCCAACCTACTCAGCATGTCCATATTAACATAGCAAACAAAAAAACTGTATTTCCAAATAGGATCACACTCATAGGTACAGGCATTAGGACATCAGCATATATTTGGTGGAGAGAGACACACAATTCAATTCATAAGAAGGTGTAAATCAAACCCCAGATACATAAACTCTGAGGCATGCCTTGTTACCAGGAAAGTCAGTGGTTGTTTATTGTTGCCAAGTTTCCTGCCACAGGGAGGCAGTCAGGTTACTTTTAAAAGGATTTGCAAAAAGGGAGTTCATAAAAGTTATGTCAGCAAGATTCTTTTTTTTTAACGATTGAATGAAAATGTACATTCACATATAAATCTGCACACTCAACTATATACAGCTTCCACTACTCTGCCTGCACAGTGACAGCACACTCTTCCTCTCTGCTCCATACAGGTCCTATCCTTCCAACGGTCTCCTATCTCCTCCTCTCTACCCATTCCCCTTCCTCCAGTACGAGATCAGCAGGATGTCATCCTACAGATGCATAGAACCATAAAGTGACCACAAAATATGGACTTGGCAACACAGAGTCAGCAACATTCTTAATCATATTACACAGGCTCAATGGGGTTTACATAGAACCCCAACCTCCAAGCAAAAGCAGGATTCAAATGCAAAGATGGTGGCAGGAGGGGGAGCCCGGCAAAGGAAACTGTTCTGCAATGCAACACTGTAGGGCAGGAAGCCAGGTAAGACACACAAGGCAGTGGGGTTCTGTCTCAGTCTCCATAAGTTTGAATGAGGAAACATCCCCAGAACTCAGATAATAAGAAAGAAGAATTCCGGAGGATGCTGTAGAAATATCAAGTTAAATTTTAAAAATTTAAGAGGATAAATATGAATAACTGATTTTGTCAAGTTTATGCTTTTCAGAATAATCTTGGATGAAAGTAAAAGGGTGACCACATATGCAAAAACTCAGAAACAAATTCAAGTTGTTATCAACACTATGGACAGAAGAATGAGAAGAATTAGTTGAATTAAAGGGATGAGGATAATGAAACAGGGTCCGAGTGTGGTGAGCCTGTTGTCAGGGGAAAAAATATTACAAAGTTTAGGAAAATGAAAAGAAAGTTTTATTCAGCATGTATGAGGACTTGCCAGTTATGTTCACAAACTCGTCCTAGAAAAAGTGCTTCATACCTCATTGCTGAAAATCACTACACTCACCTTTGAAGTACTCCCCTTGGGAAGCTATGCAGTGACACCAGCACCTAGTGCACCCTTCAAAGCAATTTTGGAACTCTTTCTGGAATGGCCCCAGAGCTGTCATCATATTACCTGATGTCCTGAATGTCATCAAAATGTTTTCCTTTCAATATTTCCTTTACGTTCAGGTAAACAAAAAAGTCACAGGGGGCCAGATCATGTGAGTAGGGAGGGTGTTCCAATACAGCTATTTGTTTACTGGCTAAAAAATACCTCACAGACAAATACACAGTTAAGTTTGCAAACTTACCACCTTACCACTGTGTGCAATGGCCATTCCAGAAAGAGTTCCAAAATTGCTTTGAGGGGTGAACTGGGCTCTGGCATCAGTGCATAGCTTCCCAAGGGGAGTACTTTGAAGGTCACCGTAGCGATATTGAACAATAAGGTATGTAGCACTTAGAACAACAGAGCTCGTCAGACCTTGTATTCAAAGGGGCAAAAGTGAGAAACAGACAAACATGCTTCCAGCCCTAATGTCTGCCCAAATCCATAGACATTACAGAATCATCTGTATATATTATCACACAGTGGGTAAACTTATTGAAAGCTTCACCTTTTCACTGATTGACTAGAAACTGTAATCCTACATTCTGAATGTCTTTCTTAGCTATCGTTGGTACGGGTTTTAGTAACAGTCAAGAAAGTCTTCATTGGTCTGCATTTTCTATTCACTTAGTGCTGACAGAAAAAGCTAAGAGCAGAAAGCCTTTCATGCTCTGTTTGATTGGCTGTATGTGCAAGTTTCCCTAAAAGATAATTTCCAAGATAGTCCCATCTGTTGTCTTTATCTCAGGGCCTAGTTAACGTGTCCTTGTGAGTCCTTGTGGGCCCAGCTGTAGCTGAGTCACGTTCTGTGTGCTCAAGGACAAGGTACAGTAACTCCAATAGTATTTTCAAAGTCAAGCCAAAGGAACCAAGAAGGTTGCTCCCGGTGAGCCCCTCCTGGTGTTTATGTACTTCTGTATTACCCTTCCCCTGACTGTATGTGGGAAGGACCTGAGACCTGCTTGCTTCTTTTTTTTTTTCCAGTTACATGCTGTTGTTTGTTATTTCTTAATAGAGACAACACTACATTTACCAATTCAATATTTTTCACTTGTACAATTCAGTGAGGATGGGCAGACGTCATCTCGTTTATTTTGGACATGTTATCAGGAAGGACCAGTTGCTGGAGACAGACATCGGGCTTGGTAAAGTAGAGGGTCAGAGAAAAAAGAGGAAACCCTGAACAAGATGAACTCATGCAGTGATTGCAAGAATGGGCTCAGACACAGCAGTGGTTGGGAGGATGGTGCAGAACCATGCAACATCTCATCTTCCATGGTTCCAATCTACTCGGCAACACTTAACAGCAATTTAATGACATTAATTACATCAGTCGTGTTGTGTAACCATCACCGGCATCCACTGCCATGGGTTCAGACCCCTAAACAGAGACTCAGTGACAGCTAAGCATGAATCCCCTTCTTTCCCCTTTCCTCCCACCCCTGGTAACCACTGTTAAATTTTGATCCCATGCTTTTACTGGAAACCCTGGTGGCATAGTGGTTAAGTGCTACAGCTGCTAATCAAAACATCAGTTCAAATCCACCAGGTGCTCCTTGGAAATTCTATGGAGTGATTCTACTCTGTCCTATAGCCTTGCTATGGAGTCAGAGTCAACTTTTTGGCAGTGAGTTTAGTTTTTTGTTTATGTTTTTATTGGAAACCCTGGTGGAGTAGTAGTTAAGCGCTACAGCTGATAATCAAAACATCAGCAGGAGAATCATTGGAAACTGCTAGCACCTGTACAGGAGAAAGACTTGGCAATCTGCTGTTCCTGTAAAGATAACAGCCCTGGAAACTTTATGGGCCAGTTGTTGTTGCACGGGGTCATTATGAGTCAGAATTGACTAGATGACACACAACAACAACAGGTGCCCTTTCACCCACTTTCTGGCATGGCATTCCTATCTTGTCACCCAGTCTCTCAGCAGCTGTACTATCTTGTAACCCAATCTCTCAATGACCCTGGTTACCCCTTGCCCCACCCAGGCATGTCCCATATGATTCCCTGTGATTAAAAAAAAACAAACACAAAACAACTTTTCCCTTTTCTCATGCTTAACCCCCTAGCAAAAACCAAACCCACTGCCACTAGGTAGATTCCAACCCACAGTGACTCTATAGGACAGGTAACAATTGCCCTGTAGGGCTTCCCAGACTGCTGTAGTCTTCAAGACAGCTGACTGCTACATCTTTCTCCTGTGGAGCAGTTGGTAGCTTTCAACTGCTGACCTTTTGGTTCACAGCCAAGTGTTTAACCATTGTATCACAGGGCTCCTTCGTTAATGCCCCGGAAGCCTTTAAACTGATCAAATGAACCCCTGTTCACCACATGTAAGCATCTCCTATAGTTTCCGGCTTGTTGTTGTCCAGCCTCCTGTGTGAGCCTGCTTCAAGGCTGTGCTACAGTTCTCTCTCTGTAGCACCTATGAGTACTAATCTTATTTGTTTTCTGATCTTCCTGCATGAGTCTCATCTTCTTAGGCCACATCTGAGAGACCACCTAAGACACTCCCAGACCCTCCTTTGTGTCAAACTTCAAACAGGGGATTGTGAAGACACAGGGAGAGCAGGAAGGTATTGTAGGACTTGCACATGGATTCCACAGAGGCACTCCAGAGACTGGCCGGGCTGGAAAGATGAAGGCAGGCTTTCCTTCTCCTCTCCCTTTATTTACTGTCTCTATTTATTTTTTAAATTAACATACAGTAAAAGTGATTTTTACTTTCCTTTGGGTATATATCTACAGGTTTTAACACATGTATATATTTGTGTAGGAAGCCCTGGTGGTGTTGTGGTTAAGTTCTATGTCTGCTAACCAAAAGGTCAACAATTTAAAGCCTTCAGATGCTCCTTGGAAACTCTGTGGGGCAGTTCTACTCTGACCTATAGAGGTACTATGAGTCAGAATCGAGTCGATGGCAGTGGGCTTGGCTTGGGCTATATATTTGTATGACAACTGCCACAGTCAGGACACTCTTTGTCCTTATTAGCTGCAGTTGAGTCAGCCACTGACTCACAATTGTCTTAACGCACAACACAACACAATGCTACCAGGTCCTGCATCATCACAATGATCAGTTGGAAGTGGGACCTTCTGAGCCATAGGGCTTCACTGAGCGATTTTTGGAAGTACTCTTCAGTCCTTCCTTTCTAGTCCATCTTAGTCCAGAAGCTCTGCTGAAAAGTGTTCAGCATCACAGCAACACGCAAACTTCCATCAACAGTTGGGTGGCAGTTGTACTTGCAGTACACTGGCCAGGAATCAAACCTGGGTCTCCTTCATGGAAGGCAAGAGTTCTACTACAGAACCACCGACGCCCCACAATCAGGATACATCACTCCCTTGTAAGGCAGTGTCTCTTGAACCAAGCATCTAAGAGGCCCAGGTAACAGACTAGCTTCTGTGTAGATGCTTTCTGGAGATGATAGGACCTGGATGGAGTTCCTAAACAATCTCAACAACACTGTAATAGAGCATAAAGCAGCTGAGATGCAATCTGTAGGAGCTCAGCTTTAGTACTAGGAACAGCACTTCCCAGGTAAAGGTCTTATTTGTATAACAAAGACACCTGTCTGTCTTCCCACTCACTGATTTCCCTAGAAGTACCCACCCTTAGTGTCCTATTACATGGAGTTGTCAGTCTCAGTACAAAGAAGATGAGGAAGGGGAATGGGCTAATCTGCAGTGCCCTACAAGGGGACCACATCCTTATTCTTTTCCAGCCACTGCCAAAGTATTTCCCAAAATTCCAGCAGGGACTTCACAGGCTGAGGGAAGCCATGCTCTGGCCAAGTTGTGTAGTGGAACTGAAGAGCAGACAGCGAGTTTGGTGATTCATCTGGGAATCAATCTAAGTATAAAGCACAGAATTGCTACAGAACTGAGCATAAAGGTATTCACGATTGGTGATGTTAAAGACAAGAAATGGTGGGAAATGGAAAGTGGGGAAGAGAATGAGTGGGAAGATAGTGTTTCAAATTCTGATTCATCTAAGTAAGGAGTCAGGAGACACCATCTAAAAGGATAAAAAACAAAGATGCTACAGATATTAGTTAACTTACAAAGTGAAGCCCATAGGAGCTAAAAATGCTAATAGTAGAAAGATTTGGAGAAAGAAGACAATGCTGAGAGAGTGTGAAGTGACTTATTATTTATCAAAGCTTTGATTAAATAATCCTAAATTCTAGAAATATGGAAAACCCACTGTTATTGAGTTGATTCTGACTCATAGTGACCCTATAGGGGGAACACTGATGACATAGTGGTTAAGTGCTACAGCTGCTAACCAAGAGGCCGGCAGTTTGAATCCACCAGGGGCTCCTTGGAAACTCTATGTAGCAGTTCTAATCTGTCCTATAGGGTCACTATGAATCAGAATGGACTCAACAGCAGTGGGTTTGGTTGGTGAGCTAGAGACATGGAGGTAACTGTTGTCGAGTTGGCTTTAACTCAACAGCACCCTTACTTATCACAGAACAAGCTGTTGCACAGGTCCTGCACCATCTTCATGATCATTGGTGTACTTGAGACCACTGCTGAGGCGGTATAAAGGTAACTGCTAGAATTCAAAAATTGTGTCTCTCGAGAGGAGGACAGGGTGTCAGAAGGGAAGGTCAGGAGCCTGACATTTTCCTTACCAACACTTCCACGCTCTTCGAAATTTTTCTTAGGTGAATGTATTTAGTCAATATAGTTAGGGATACTGGCGAGAAAGCAAATAAAGTGGTGGTCCACGGGGTTCATGTTGAGTGGGGAAATAGTGAGACCAGGTGGGTATTTAAGGATGGTTTTATAAAAAATGAGGGTGAAAGCGTGGTAGTCTTGGCCAGGTCAAAGGGCGATGGATGAGGAATGAAAGGGATAGAGGATATTGAAGTCAAAGAGAGAAGAACTAGCATGACTAGTCGACACTGTAAACACTCCACAAGCCCGAGAATGACCCTCCAACTTGGGTTATCCCTTGGCTCTTTTTCTGGAGAAGGACTTTGCTTTGAATTGGAAGACTTGGGGATGGCAATGTCACTGGGAACCATTGTTCCTCCGCACCATTTGGACATTTTTCTCTCCCACCCTTCCTTCCCCCTCTATCCATTCCCAGATTTCTCTCAACAAATGGATCAGAGTCTGACCTGGTGTATGCCAAGAATGACCCCCGCAATGACTCTTGGATGGTTAGAAGTTGCTAGAGTCCCACTGAGTTTCAAATCCCATCCACCAACCTCCCAGTTTCCTCTCATTCTGTAAAACCCCAGACAAGCATGTCCAGATGTGTAGCTGGCTGGCTGGCACAGGTAAGGGGATCATCTCTTCGGATACTGAGACAGGAGTTCACATCTTGGTTCATATAGATTCCCAAAGACCCTAATGCCTCTTTGAGACAGAGGACTCAACCCATTAGTTAGGTTGCTACTGGGAAACTCTTTTTGACAACCAATCTGGAGATAATCCAGAGAGCCCTGGGACCTGGATGGACACTCCACAGCCCTGGTCTTTGGTGAAGGTGGGCACTCACCTTTTTGAGGTATAGGTTGCTAGTGTGAGATGCTCCAAATTATCAAGGGTCTGACACTACAGAGGTCTGTGTTACGGATTGAACTGTGTCACCAAAATGTATGTGCTGTAAATTCTAACCCCTATATCTGTTGAGGAAACTCTGGTGGCATAGTGGTTAAATGCTACATCTGCTAACCAAAAGGTAGTCAGTTTGAATTCACTAGGCGCTCCTTGGAAATTCTATAGAGCAGGGTTGTTATGAGTAAGAATTAACTCAACAGCAGTGGGTTTGCTTTTTTTGGTTTGGTTATATCTGTTGATGTATGTATTGGAATAGGATTTTCCTTGGTATGTTCATGAGGCCGGATCAGAATAAGGTGTGTCAGAAGCCAATTACTTTTGAGCTATAAAAGAGATTAGCCATAGAAGAAAGTAGAACCAAAGGGAAGACTTATAGTACCTGAAAACATAAGCTGCTGACCAGTCTTCAAGCTTAGGAACTCCAAATATTGCTGGCTAAAGAAGCCAAGACAAGGATTTTCCTCAACAGTGAACAGAGAGCGAGCCTTCCCCTAGAGCCAGTGCCCTGAATTTGGACTGCTAGCCTCCTAAACTGAGAGAAAATAAATTTGTTTCTTAAAGTCACCCGCTTGTATTTCTGTAACAATAGCACTAAGAAACTTAAGCCTAGCTACTGACTGGTGCTCAGAGGGACCCACTGAGGCCTCCCTCCCAATCTTGGGTGTTGTGGGGCTTGCTCACCTGCCATCTTGGTATAGCAGGTCATGGAGGCTACACCTCCATGGAGAAAGAATTGGGCACTGTCATTCTATCCCAGACAGTCGTGAGGGTAGCTGGGTAGGACTGAGCCAGCTGAAGAACCAGCATGGACATACCCCTCCTACATGAGGACCTATTCTGCAGCCCTGCTGCCCAACCATTTCCAACTCAAAGGCCTCATTGCCTTCGGGAGGGGGGCAGTAACAGGTCTGGATGATCCCATGGCCCCCTGAAGTGCTGACAACAGGAGGTGACCGAGTCTGGGGCTAGGTGAAGGAAGTAAAAGGAGTCAGTGAACAAATATCCTCCCACCTACCTGTGTTGCCAAGTTCTCTGAGAACCAGCCCATACCTGCCATCCCAAAAGAAAACCCTTCCAATTCTTCTCATCTTCAACCCTTTATAACCATTACACAATGTGCTATCAAAAACTACAACTCGCATGAGCCTCAGGACACACTATGTGGCTACAATTCACATGGACGCTACCCCAAGGCCTGATGGGATTTGTAGTCCATCTGGCTTTCACTGACCGGAAAACAGTTAAGCATTCAAGCTGCTAACGAAGATGTGGATGGTTTGAATGTACCCAAAGGTACCTCAGAAGAAAGCTCTGATGATCTACTTCTGAAAAATTAGCCATTGAAAACTGTGGAGTTCAGTTCTATTCTGACCATGTATGAGAGCATCACTAGGTGAAGAACTGACTTTTAAGCAACCAGTCTGCTGTTGGAAACCCTGGTAGCAGAGTGCTTAAGTGCTACCACTGCTAACTCAAAGGTCAGCCATCCATATCCACAAGGTGCTTGTTGGAAACTCTATGGGGCAATTCCACTCTGTCCTATTGTCCTATAGGGTCACTATGAGTCTCAATTGACTCCATGGCAGTGGGTTTGATTTTTTTTTTGTATGTGTTGTAAATCCTAACCCCTATAATATTAATATGTCAGGATTTAGAGGCAGTTCTGTTAACAAAATGGGACACAATCTACAGCATTATGCTGTATCTGAGTCAATCTCTTTTGAGATATACAAGAAAAGGAAGCAGAGAGACAAGGGGACCTCATTACCACCAAAAACAAAGTGCCAGACATAAAGTAAGTCCTTTGGACCCAGGGTCCCCATGCAGAGAAGCTCCCAGACCACTAGAAGACTGATGACAAGGATTTTCTCCCAGAGTCAAAGAGAGAGAGAGAGAGAAAGCCTTCCCCTGGAGCTGGCACCCTGAATTCAAACTTCTAGCCTCTTAATCTGTGAGAAGAAACTTCTGTTAGTTAATGCCATCCACTCGCAGTATTTCTCTTACAACAGCACAAGACAACTAAGACAATAAGGTTTGAGGCTCGGGGTCTCAGGGGCTACCCAGCTCAGCGTGACAGAGCTGGCAGTCTGAGCCTCCATGGTTAGGTTTCTGACTGGACTGGGGCTGTGAAATGGGGAGAAGGGTCCAGTGTGAACAGGGGAGGAAATCCTATTGCACCCCCTACTCAGTCCTTCCTTGTGGAGGTCCCCCATCAGTTGTCAAGGCATCCACTCAGGTTTAGAGGGCCTAGGAAGAGTCTGGATGGCAAGTCAGACCCAGGGTACGGGAGGTGGGACTGGGGCAGGGCGGGGTCACTGAATGTCCCTCCCCACTCATACTAAAGAGCCATCCTGGCCTGAGAAAGGAGGAGGACCCTAGAGATTTGCCCCGCTTCCTAGCCAGTGTCCTATCACAGGTCACTCCGGGGTCATCTCCTCCCAGTAGTGCAAAGAAGGCGAGATGGATACACAGGCACCATGGGAAGTTCTGCTTTTGAAACACTTACAAATGACAAGAAATCAGAGCAGGGCTGTGGAGAGGGTGATTCGGAGAAGAGAGATGGCAGGATGGGCACAGACACAGGTACCCCCGGGCCTGGGTGAGGGCTGTGTGGGTTCACTTAAGGAACCAGCTCCCTGGGCCTCCAGACCCTCCTTCCTCAGATTTGGGAATCCTGGCTCCCAACTTCTTCCTTCCTCAGGCTTCAAAGTCTGTGTTCCCGGCTCCCTGCTTTTCCAAAACTCAGATTTCTAGCCCCAAGCCCCTTTTTCCTCCAACCCTTCCCCAGGCTCTGGAGCCTGGTCTGGTGGGGAGCACTCACCAGGAGCAATAAGCAGCCCCACTTGTGTCCCGAGGCCCAATCTTTCTTTCTACTGAAACTTAACTCTGGGAGTTTCCCCTTTCCCAGGCTTTTTGTGCGGCCTCTCATGAGGGCGGTATCATGCATGAGAAGCTGCCCTTTCAGATCCTCACTTCCCACTGTGAAGCACTGTGAACCTTCTCCAGGAAGTTCTTGCACTGGAATCTCCTCCTAATTTCAGCTGCACAGTCAGTTCTCTCTTCACTGTCTAGCTCATCATCGAGTGCTCACACCCCCTACTCTTCCTCTTACCTCTGCACTGTCACACCCACAGGAGTTCTCTATGTTCTTGTCTCCTCTTTGCTGTAAGAGTCCCTAAGTGCACATCATGGAATGTAGAGGTCTCCTTTGTGTTGTCCAAAAAACCAAACCTGTTCCTGTCAATTCTAACTCATAGCAATCCTGTAGGACAGAGCAGAACTGCCCCATAGTTTTCGAGAAATGCCTGGTGGATTTGAACTGCTGACCTTTGGTTAGTAAATATAGCACTTAATCACTACAACACCAGGGTTTCCCTCTCTGTTGTACGGGTCCCTAAGTACATACCATGGAATGTCAAGGTTTTCTCTCTGCTGTAACAGTCCCTAAATGCGTAGCATGGAATGTAGAAGTCTTTTCAAAGCTCTGAAAGTCCACAAGTGCACAGCATGAAATACAGAACTCTTCTGCTTTACAAGTCCCTAAATACCCATCACAGAGTGTAGAGGTCTCCTCTATGCTATAATAGTCCCTAAGTGCGCATCATGGAATGCAGAAGTCTCCTCTCTGTCATAAACATCCTTAAATACACATCAAGGAATGTGGAAGTCTCTTCTCTGTTATAAGAGTCCTTAAGTGCACATCATAGAATGCAGAAATCTCCTTTCTGCTGTAAAAGTCCAAGTGCACATCACAGACTGTAGAAGCCGAGTACCATGGGGCCTTGGAGGGCAATTGTGACCCTTAGTGTCTACGGATATAGAACCTGAGGCCCAGAAAGGAGTAACAGCTTGACCAGTGCAGAGAGCCAAGGCAGAGCACACACAACCTAAGTACCCTATTCCCACTCCCCGCTTGTGACCTACCCTCTCCATAATCCTCTCCTCCTCTGATGTGGTAAGAGACCAGTCTTCTGTGGGCCTCAGCTCTTGAAATTCTCCCCTGTAAAACTGGAATCATGAACTCCCCACATCAAAGGGTTGTGGTGAAAATTCTGGAACATGTTCTGTAAGCCCTGGACACCGGGCCTGGATCACAGTTAGCCCTTAATAAACATTTGCTGTCATTAATTGTGACCACTCTTTCCCCCACATCCTTCCCCAAATAATGAGACACTGCCATTTCAACTCGCACTTTACTTAGGAAGTGCAAAAATAGAGCCCAAAGGATGAAGGAGGAGCTGTTGCCTCGGTGATGGACTTGGAACCTGGGCTTGGAACTCAGCAGAGATTTCTGGAACTCTGTGGTAGAATGAGAATTCCACAAACAGCACCCCAACATCCGGAGCCCACTGTGCTCACAAGCAGAAGTTCAGAAGCATGCTCTGTGGGGCTTCTCTTGGGATGGGAGGTCATCCCAGAGACCTGAGCATCCCCTTGCCAGCAGGGAGGGGAAGAGACGGGCCAGATCAGTTTGTTTTGCTCCTGGGGCCACTGATGGCTGACAGAGTGATGAGGGCCTGGGCAGCATAGTAAGTGGTCATGACCACCAGGGGGGCATAGGGTAAGGGCTGGGCAAAGGTGTCCCAGGCCAGCACAGCATCCGAAATTGTGAAGAGCAGAGCTCCCAGTCCGGCACTGCCACCCTGGACCAGTCCACGCCACAGCACTGTGACCAGCAGGAGGGCATAGGCCGCCATCAGCAGAGCCATGTCTCGGGGCAAGTGTGGCAACAGGAAGCTGTAGTATGGGCCGCAGACCAGGACAATGGGCAGCAAGGTGGCTGGATGCAGTGGGGAGAAGCCAAAGGCAGCGAGGTAGAGGAGGTGAGCTGCAGCAAAGGCAGCCATGCCTGTGAGGAAGGGTTGGGAGTCCAGTGAGGTTGGTGATCCAAAAGCCCTCCTGATTCTGCTGACTTTTCCTCTTCCCCTGGGCCACCACTGCCACATGATGCTGAAGGGAGGGCCCTGCTCCTGTCCTACCCCTGCCACCAACATCTTGTGCTGGGATTACGATGTTGCCCAACTGCCACCCACTCAGCCCAGTTTCAACACAACAGTCAGAAAACTCAAAGTAGATAAACAAAACTGTTGCCATCATTTCTGTCATGGCAACCTCATGTGTGTCAGAGGAGAGCTGCTCCATAGGGTTTTCTGGGCTGTAATTTTTACAGATGCACACTGTCAGGACCTTTTCCATTGGTCGGTTTGAACCACTCACCAGTTAGTGGCTGACTACAAACCACTTACCACCTAGGAACCTCCAGCAGTTGGCGCAGTCTTAAAATGCATACCAAATCACATCTTTCCTCTGTTCAAACCCTTCATGGACTCCCAAGGCACCCCAAGAGAGCACCCAACCATCTTCACTGACTTGGCCTGCCAGGTCACACACTCTGTCTCAGTCACCTCTTCAGACAGACTCATCAAGACTACGCCTACCTCAGGGCCTTTGTAAATGCTAGTCTACCTGTGAGGCCCTGCCCCCAGATATGCCCACAGTTGGCTCCCTTCACTCCTTCAGGATCAAACATGACCTTCTCATGGAGCCCATTCCTGACCACTACGTTTAACATCGCATACCAACCCCATCCCTAATCAGTCTTTATTCTTCATGCCCCTTGTATGCCCTTGTTTCTGTAGAGACCTATGTGATAGAGAACTGCCTCACAGGGTTTCTTAGGCTGTCATCTTTATGGAAACCCTAGTGGCACAGTGATTGTAACTGCTGCTAACCAAAAGGTTGGCAGTTCAAATCCAGGTGCTCCTTGGAAGCTCTATGGCATAGTCCTACCCTGTCCTACAGGGTCACTATGAGTCAAAACTGACTTGACAGCAGTGTTTTTTTGTTGTTGTTGTTTTTAATCTTTACGGGAACAGATCACCAGGTCTTTTTCCAGAGGAGCTGCTGGATGGCTTTAAGCCACAGACCAAACTGTTATATGCCACCAGGGCTCCTTCTATGCCACTTACCACCTCCTAACATCACACTCCCTGGTACCCCCCACTGGAATGCAAGCTCTGTGACGGTAATGAGTTCTCTGGGTCCTGGTCACTGCTGCCTTTAAACCCCACTCACCACCTGGCTAATGCTAGGTGCTAGACCACCAAGTCTCCCCTGAATCCCAGTGCTGCTCGGCTCTGTATAGCATCTTAAATTAGGTCCCCAAGAAGTGTCATGATGAGGCCTACTCACCGTACAGGAAGGCGTCAGGCCAGACAAGGCAGATGTCCCCAACAGCTGAGCACAGCAGGGCTCCCGGCAGGAGTGCACTGGAGCCCCTGCCAGGTGACAAGCCCCACAAGCTCACAGCCAGGCTGAGCACAGGCAGGCATTTGAGCAGAGCACTAAGTGGGGACGGCAGGTCCTCGAAGTTCCAGAGGAGAAAATAGATGGTGCAGGTTAGGAGGAAGGGGCCAAGCCACCTGGCAACATGCAGCGTCTTGGAGGGCACAGGGGAGAGCCACTGAGCTCCAGGACCATGCGTCAGACCACCCTTGTCTCTCAGAAGTCTCAGCCACAGCCAGGACCTACCACCCCAGCAGTCTTGGGCCCTGGGCTGGATCCAGGGGTGCAGGCTCCCGCCCATTCTGTTGTCACCAGGCTTCCAGCCTGCCCAAAACTAGGACCCTGGCCCCTCGGGAGGGCCAAACACCAGTCAATTCTACTGCCAAGGGCCCTAGGACCTCTAGCCTGGTCCCTAAAACCCCATCCCACGCCCGTACCTCTTTCTCAAAGACTCTCACATAGTCTGCAAGCTCAGGGTCTTGGGATGGCTCCCTTCCCCTAGTGTCCATGCTGGTCATAATACCCCGTCACCTCTGCCTGGGTACTGGTGACTTTGGGGGTAAGGGGGAGGGCACATGGTTACAGATTAACCTGAAAGTGTGTCCTGTGGACCTCTGGGGCTGATAAAAGGGCCCAGGGAGATGATACCCCCAGCCCTGACATAGCCCTGCCTGGCACTGGCTGATAATGTGTCCAGGGGAGCCAGCAATCCCTCCTCCCTCAGTGATCCCCCCAACAGTGCACCACTGCCTGGCTTTCTCCTCCTTTCTGTTGGAGCTGGGGGCTCATGGAGTACAACCCCCTACTGTCTGATTTCCAGTCAGAAGCGAGTGGGGGCCAGGTTCCCAGTCTCAGTCTGCTCCACTGCGCCAGAGAGGTTGCAGTCACAGTGCCCAGCCCACAGGCAGTCAAGTTACACTGCCTGGGAAGAGGATAGGATCCTGCTCTTTGCTCCCAAGGCCCTGTCTCAGACATCCCCTATAAATAGCCAAGGCAGGCATGGATGAAGACCGGACACAGAAAGCTTGAGCTGCTGCAGTCACTCTCATCAGCCCCAAGGGGGCCTTTGTGAGGATGATGCTGGTCACTAGTGCTGGCCTGCACATGCGTATGACCACGACTGAGGTTTAACACTGACCCTACAGCAACCTCTGTCTTTTCTTAGTTCAGGCTTTCAAAGTCCTGTGTGCTACCAGCATCACCTCAATGCACAGCAAGGGTGGTGAGTGGGGCTAGGTCACCACCTCGCAGGCAGGCAGGTGGCCCCACATCACTGGAGGGGACACAAGCTCAGAGCACAGCCACCACTCTGTGCAGCTGTGGAGCTGGGACCCAAGCCCCAATGGATGGATGTCTCAGCCGCTGACAAGCCAAGGCAGCAGGGGGTACTGGAACCTAGAAAGAAACCAAGTATCCCTCAGCTATGTGGACCCCAAGCCTGTATCATGTGCCATGGACACGTAGCACTAGGAGTAATCCAAAACTGGGTACCAGGACTCAGTCTGAGCTTGAGGAGGGTGCTGGGATCACTTCCTCCTCAAGGAAACCCCTTCCTGCTATGGGCACAAGTAGTCCCCCTCACTTTCAGGGGACAACTGGGGACATGATTCCCCACAGGACTGTGGCCCTGGAGAGGCAGCCAGGATCTTGCAGCCTCAGGGGGAACTACTGTGGGCAGCTCACGCGGTGCCACCACACACCCGCCACTTAGCCTGCAACACCAGCAGTTGTCAATGGTTTCCTTTATTGTATTTGCAATATGAAATAAAGCTTGCACAGACACGCACCACTCACACAGCTCACTCGGGGACAGGACGCTGGGACAAGGTCACTTGGCAGCTGGGGCTGGAGCCCCAGACACTTGGGATGGAGGGGGCCCCCCAGCCAGACCCCCACCAAGGGCCAGGAGAGGCCAGAGAGGGAGGGAGTGGGGCATCAGCAGGGTGCCTAGGGCCCCAAGGGAATGTTACAAGACCCCTCCATGGATGAGACCCCAGCCCTGTCCCCAGCAAAGCCCTTGGGTTTCCAGGCCAGGTGACAGTGCAGGGGTGGGGCAGGAAGCTTGGCAAAGGCATAGCCTACACTGGCCCCCAATGTCCTCCACCCCACCAACTTCTCCCAGGGGGCCCTGAACTCAGACTGGGTGTGAGGGTGGGGGTGGTTGTCTGAAGGGGTGGAACTAGGTTCTTGTTTCAGACAAGGGACAGGGACACTGTCTGCACGTGTGGGGAGGCCATACCCTGCCGGCCTTGCTGAGGCTGGACAGGTAGGATGGGGGTAAGGTTGTGCTTTGGAGCCAGACATCCCCCAGGCATCCACCCCGCCCAGGTGCCCTGCCTCTCCTCCACAATATATATATAATATATAATATAGGTCTCTCTCTCCTTGCTCTCTAGCCGACTCTCCATAGTTTTATTCTAGGAGGCAAAGCTCCATCAATTTTCAGTGCAAATGGGGATGGGATGGGCAGTCTCTCCCAGGCACCAGGTCCCAGGAACCCAGAGAGAGAATATGGGTAAGAGGTTGATTGGGTGGGGGCAGGGGCAGGGGAGTGGGTGCCCGGGACCTGGCCCTGCCCCACCCCAGGCAGAGTCCATGGGAGCACAGGCGCTACGGCTGCCATCACCACCACCAGGACCAGGCAGTCACCTAGAACAGAGGGAGACACCAGGTGAGCTCATCCCCATGGTCCCTGGGGAGCCACACTCTTGGGGAACCTGGGACTACCTATCCACCATCCCTCTGCCCCCATGTTCCCTGGAAGCCTGAAAACGCCCACCAGCCAGCCCCCGTGGTCATACCTCAGTCACACTTACTGGGAGTCCGGGGCTACAGGCCCACCCGAGGTTGAGCCATTGGGCATCTGAGGCGGTTGGAGGGGCTGGGCACTGTTGGGAAAGGGTTATCAAGGGTCACCTTAAGCACACATGGAGCTGGCCCACCCTGCTGGCCACACCACTGCTCACCTCTGGCTTTGGGACAGCTCCAAGGGCGCTGGATTCTTCTCCCCCTCAGTGATCTCAGGGAGTTGCTGGGCCCCAGTGGCTGGGAAAGAGGTAGCGGGGTCTCTGGTTGCACTGAGAAAGACGAGAAGTCAGTGATGCTGCAAGCCCCATCCTATGCGGGCAGGGATGTCTGTTTTCAGCACAGTTGTGGGCATGGGGAGCCCTGGCACAGTACTAAACAAGCCCCAGACCCCAGACCCCTGAGCCCTTGGCCGGGTGGGAGCCTGTATGGAGGTTCAGTACAGGCTGGATGTCGCAGGGCGCACTAAACCCTGTGGATGCTGACAGAGATGACCTCTCCCTGCTTTCCAGTCTCCACCTGTGGGACCACCCCTCCTGACCAGTCTCCTCCTACCCTTCTGCAAGGCCCTGGTCTGATACCACCATCTGGCCTACCTCAACCGCCGCCCCCACCCAGGACAGAGGTACGGCCCTGTAAGGCATAGGGACACAAACTTTGTGTCTCGGGGAGGGGTGACAAGCAGCCCGAGACAGAAATAATGGGTCCAGGTGGCCTAAACAGCTCTAAGTAGACAAGCCAGAACCTGCATCAACCAGCATAGACCTGGCACCACTTCCACCCCAGAGCATCCCGTCTGTCACCTGTCTAAGGAGCTGGGGGTGCTGCGCATCCCACTGAGGGTGGCCTGGAGCTCCCCGACGCTGATCAAGGAGTGGCAAGGGGCTGCAGCAGAGAGGAAAAAGGAATGAGGTACCTATGATGGGGAGGTACCAGATAGGAGGTATGTGACAGGCGACAGCAAGGCAGGGGATGGTGTGGGAGTGCTCCTTACCCACAGGCTCTGCGACACCGCCACTAGCGGAGGCTTCCTGAGGTGCTGAAGGAGCTGCAGGGTCCTTAGACCTGAGAGGAGGCAGGCAGCCAGATGTGAAGCTGCAGCCTGGGCAGGACACCACCTCCCACCCTTGTCTAGACTCCTCACTGTATCCTCACCTAACCTGCAGGCCTTCTCTGGCTGAAAGGCCAGCCAGGCTTGCGGCAGACGGGCCCTGGGGACCATCACAAGGCCCCTGGGGGGCTGTGGACCTGGGCTCTTTGCCCCCGGAAACAGGGGGGCTTGCAGGGACTTCAGTAGGCACTGGGTCAAAGGTGGCTGTCCAGCTGGGGCCTGGAGGAAGAGGAAGGGTGAACATCAAGAGGGACTGGGTCCCACCAACCTCACCCTCCTCAAGCCACTCACCCTGGGCTGATGTTGTCACAGGCTGCGGGACAGGGCTTGGGTAAGAGGGGGCACTGGCCCCTCCCCTGACCATGTGGCTGTTAGCATCCTCCTCATCGTCCTCTTCCTCTTCCTCCTCATCGTCTTCCTCACTGTCTGTGCTGCCTCTGCTCCTGCCCCAGAAACCCTCTCATTAGCCACTGTCCTGGGCAGTGAGGGAGGGTAAGATGCCCCAACCACTGCCATCAGATCACCTGACACTCAAGAGTGGAGCAGGACCCCACATCTGCCCTTGGGAAGGAGGTGACACAGAGTGACAGGGACTGGGAGGCATGGAGCAGAACCTGGGGGAGGACGGCAGAGACCACTGTGTGTGAGGACACCCAAGAGGATCCAAGTGTCCACCAAGAGTCCAAAGGACAAAAGCAACACAGTCCAGCCATACAACACCACCACAAGAAAAATGACATGAAAAAAAAACAGATATAACAGACCCCATATAATTAAAAAAAAAAAAAAAAAAGACCACATAGTGAATGACCCCATTTGTATTGTGTGTCAGAAGAAAAAAGGGCAAATTCACAGGAATCCTGGTGGCACAACGGTTAAGTACCTGGCCACTAACCTAAAGGCTGGTGGTTCAAACCTTGCCAGGAGCTCCTTGGGAGAAAGACCCGGTGATCTGCTCATGGGATTAGAGCTCAGAAAACCCTGTGGGGCAGTTCTACTCTGCCACATGGGGTCGCTGTGAGTCACAAGCAACTTGGTGGCAACTACCAACAACACAGGGATGGAAAGTGACTGTAATTAGACACAAGCGATCTTTACGGGGTGATGGGACTGTTCTAAAATTGATGGCTGCACAACTCTGAAGACACTGAAGATCAGGAAGGGTACATCTCACATGGTGAACTGTATCTCAACACAGCTGCTACAACACTTTTCAATGGAAAGAGAAATTCAAGTCTACAAGAAAGTATGTAAGTAGGTCTTTCTTGCTCCCTAGACACCCCATTTCCCTTCCTAGAAATGGTCATAATCAACAGGTTTTTTTTATTTTGTGGATAATTATTACATAATTAAAGAAACAACAAGAAAGCACATGCATGACTGCCAGTCACTGAGAGGGTCAGGGAGAGGGTCGACTGCCAAGGGCACAGGATTTTGGGGCCTGGCAGCATGTTCACACAGCTTTGTCTGTGAAAACCTGCAGAACTGTGTGCTATACAGTGCACCTTTTACCATCTGCAAATTATTCCTCAAGATTACCTGCCACAAGACAAAGACAAAAACCACCAGCCCCACAGAGAGATCTGAACAGTTACTTCACAAAAGAGGATGTCCAACTGGTCAAAGAATGGACAGTAAGCGGCCCAACCTCTCTGTGGTGGAGGAAGTGTAAGTGGGAAACCCCATCGTGACACCACTGTACAGCCATGGGGATGCCTAAGATCAAACAAAGACACAGCAACCAGCTGTGGGCAGGGGCGCAGTGCACTGGGGGAGTCTGAGTTGACAAAACGCCCTCAGAAACCTCTTCGGCTGTATCTTAACCAGTGACCCTACCATACCACTCCTACATATATAAGCCCACACCAGCTGCCTCTGAGTGGATTCTGGCTCACAGTCCACCTCCATGTGGGTCAGAAGAGAACTGTGCTCTGCAGGGTTCGCAGTGGCTGATTCTTCAGAAGAACATCACCAGGCTTTCTTCTAGAGCCATCTATTGGCAGACTCAAATCTCCACCCTTATGTATGTATATGTTGTTTGCCACTGAGAAGATTTCAACTCATGGCAATCCTATGTGACAGATGACAGCTGCCCCATAGCATTTCTTGGTTGTGTCTTTGTGAGCAGACCACCCAGACTTTCTCCTTTGGAGCCACAAGGTGGATCTGAACTGCCTACCTCATGCCTAGCAGTCAAGTGCTTTGTCACTGTACCACCAGGGCTCCTTACACACCCTCATACCTTGGTTTATGCCCCAAAGAAACTCGCAAGCAAGTGCCCCAAAAGTTCACAAAAGAATGCTCAAGACAACCCCACTCACAATAGCTAACAACAGAAACCCTACTTGTCATGGACTGAGTTTTGTCCCCCAAGTGTATCTGCCAACTTGGTGAAGTCATGATTCCCACTACTGCCTGATGGCCTACCATTTTGTCATCTCATGCGATGTCCCTATGTGCTATAAACCCTGTAAGTATGATGTGTGTAAACGATGAGATCTATTAGATAGTCTCAAGCCAATTTTGTTTGAGATATACAAAAAGAGAAGTGAGTACGGAGACACGGGGACCTCACAGCACCAAAAAAGCAGCACTGAGAGCAGAGCAAATCTTTTGGACCCAGGATTCCTACATGGAGAAGCTCTTAGTACAGCTCTCAAGTACGGATGACAAAGATTTTCCTTCATAGCTGACAGAGACAAAAAGCCTTCCCCTGGAGCTGACATCCTGAATTTGGACTGTGAAACAATTTCTCTTTGGTTAAAGCAATCCACTTGTGTTATCTCTGTTACAGCAGCACTAGATGCCTACTACTACTCAAGGGCTGAGCAAGAGCAGAAGCAAGAGTTGGGCACAGCCACTTAATGCCACACTGACTGTGTGGCAACAGGAATGAACAAACCACACATCACCGCAACAGCAGGATGGACCTTCCTTAGTAGAGGGGTAAGTTACAGGAATCACACACAAGAGCAGACAGTATACATATCCCGCCAGAAGAATGGGAAAACGACAAAATTAGCCTTCAGGGGTGACCTTCAGGGGTGGAGCCAGGAGGTCACAGGGGTGCTGGTATACTCCATCACTGGCAGAGAGGTGGCCACTGAGCTATATGCTGAGATTGGCTCCACTTAAATAAGAAAGTCAATACAAAATACCCTGATCCTCAACTCAAAGGCAGGGGACAACAGCTCTAAGGCACTGACAGTCACCGCCACTGGGCTGCAGTCACACCTTTACAGCGTATCTATGCAATATAGATCTATCTGAACAGGGATGCCTGGGCCAGGTAGTGTTAGAGAGGACACAGCACCACATATTCAGCCTTCAGACTGCACGGAACTGTCATGACCCAGCAGCCTCCCATCCAGTCTGGGAAGAAAGGGTGGGTATGACCTCTCCTCTTCCTGGAAATCAAGGGGAAAGAAAAGCTGCCCGGAACTCTTACCACCTTCTTAAGAAAACCTGCCTGAGCATGGAGCTAGCTAATGCAGGGGGAACAGAGCATAGGGATGGCAGAGGACATAGAAGGAGAGGGGAAGCCTGACTGAAGGCACAGCTGGAACAAGCTACACCTGAAGTGCCCACCTATGACTTCCCAGCTACAAAGAAGCTATCACTTGGTTCTTTCTGCAGCTTAGTAGTCCCTAGGTGGTGCACACAATTAACACACTCAGCAGCTAAATGAAAACCTCATGGTTTGAGTCCACTTAGGGGTACTGGGAAGAAAGGCTTAACAATCTGCTTGTGAAAACCTAGCTCCTGAAAACCCAATGGAGCACTGTTCTGACACATGAGGTCACCATGAATTAGTCAACTCAATAGCAAAAACAGTGAAGTACGACTAATTACAACCGGGTTTGTAAAACTCAAAATGTCCCAAATGAGACATTGTTCTTGCATTTCTCTGCTCATTTCAGCTAGCAACAACTCTTACAGGTGGCCCCACCTACACAGCATCGGCTGACTGTGTGGCTCCAGTGATAACCTAGACCCCGGGGGGCTGATGTCAGTGCCTCCCCACAGAGGCAGGGCCTCAGGCCAACTTACCGGATGCTTTGGTGCTGGCCAAGACGGGCCCCCTGGGGCGGCTGGCCATCCCGCCAGGCACCATCCTCACCATCTGACTCCCCGGAGCCCTGGCCCTCCTCATCCTCTTCCTCCTCCTCATCATCAAACTGCTGGATGCGGTCTTTGTAGCAGATCTCCAGCAGGTTAGAGTTGGGCTGAGGGGAGGGCAAGCAAGGTGGGTTGCACTGCCCATGACACCACCCCGAAGCCACCACCAGGCGACAGGGTCGTACTCACATTCTCATCATCAGCGTTAAGAGAGAAGGTGATGTTTGCTGTCTTGTCAAAAGGTGCACTGTGGGAGAAGGCAGGTGAACATGGGCTGAGGTGCAGTGGGGAGGGATGCCTGGGAGGGCGCACACCAAAAGCCCTCCTCTCCTTCAGCACTCTCTCAGTACGATTCTGTTAGGCCCCTTACTGTGTTCACTACAGCTACAGCCAACCTAACTAAAAACCAACGTGGAAACATGACCTTCTCACTTGCCAAGACTAGGGTGCGCTTCATGGCTGTTGCTGCTTTTATTATCTGTTGCTGAGAACCTCCACAGCAGAACATACACCAATTCAACTGTTTGTACTCACATAGTTCAGTGATATTATGTTTGTTAAGTTGTACAACCACTCTCACTCTCCTGAGCTGTTCCTCCCCCATGAACATCAATGCACCGCCCCCTAGGATTCCTATCGAATCTTTCAAGTTGTGATTGTCAATTTGATCCCAGACAGACAGACCTCCAAGAATACAATGCTCAAAGTAGACATTCTTTACTAGCTAAGCTAAACCACTGTTTGGTTTTTAAGAAGACTTCAGGGAAGTTTCTGGTTTCAGATTTAGACAGTGTCCCACTGCAGTCATTTAGGAGGTTCTTTCAGCTTCAATGGCTCTTTAAGAATTCAAAATTCTGTTCTGCAGTTTTATCCCTTTTGATTCTCCCATAAATTCTTTGCTCAAATTGGTCCCAACTCAGCAGGAACAGATGCTCACTGAGGACCAAACGACATGGGGGAAAGACAATCCAGAAGACAGAGAGACCCACATGAGTGGGTTCCTACATCGACTTGGGACTGGAAGAACTGGATGGTGCCTGGCCACCACTATGATAGCCACGATGGAGCTCACAAAGTTGAGTCTCAATGGCAACACAAGAATGAAAAGGGGCGCACCCTGAAATCTCCACTAAAAGACCTCAACTGATGGTTCAGCAGCTTCGGGGTTCCCCTGGGAGCATGGCCCCTGGCCCTGATGCTGCCCTTGCCCACAAATCGTAACGAAGGTCCACTCTTCGGAGGAATGGATTGGACTTGGCGACGCAGAGTGATCATATATTGGATGCACTTTACGGTTCTATGCATCTATAGAATATCATCCTGCTGACCTTTGGCTGGAGGAAGGGGAGTGGATGGAGAGGAGGGGAAAGACTGTTGCGAGGATGAGTCATGTATGGAGCAGAGAGGAATAGTGTACTGTCACCGGGCAGGAAGAGCAGTGGAAGCTGCATATAGGTGGGCATGTAAATTTATATGGGAATGTACATTTTCACTCAGTCATAATCCAAAAATAAATAAAGAAAAAAATAATTAGATATAAGCAAAAAAAATTCTTTGCTCAAAATGTTCAGTAACGGTAGCTGGGCACCATCAGAGTTTTCAGGTTTGTACTTTAATGACAGACTATGCAGTCCTGGTGAAGGTGAGGGGACTGGTCAGAAGTTTCCTGGAAAAGGACTGGTCACAGGGACCCAAGACCCTGGTATACTGACTTGCACTGCAAAGCCAGGTACCAAGCCTGTGCCCTAGACTTTGGACGCTGACTGTCCTGATGATGGGCCAAGGAGTCACTTACGGAACTTTGAAAAAGCAGGAACATCTGGGCCCCACAGCACTGATACGAAGGGAAGATCTTAATTCAGGGCTGCCCTGAAGAACTGGGCTGGTGAGGCAAGGAGTACAGAAGCACTTACTTCACACTCTCCTCCTGCTCCCCAAACTCCTCATCATTGAAGCCAAAATGGTCGATGAAGGCCGAGGTCATACGCTGCATCTGAAAATCCATGAAGGCCTGTGGGGAAGGAAGAGTGCAGTCAGAAGCTTGTAGGGCAGGGTAAGGAGAGCCCAGGGACCTCAACCTGAGCCTACCTGTTGCAAGACAGCCTCCTCAGGAAAGTTAAGCTCCTTTAGCCGGTCGTCCTCATCGTCACTGGAGGAGTGCAGGGGGTGGGTGCTCACCTGGTGGATGGTGGGCACATCAGGGCCTGCCTGCGGCCCAGTATGAGGGGTAAGGGGCAAGGAAAGGCAAGACAACTACGGGTCAAGGGGCTGGAGGCAGGGGGCCTGAGCCTGGAAGAAGGGACAGAAACAGCAAGAAGGGACAAGGCCAGCCCACCCACACCACACACTCAAAGAGGGCCCAGAAGGCAGGCATCTATGCCAGCTTAGGGCCCAAGAAAGCACCATGTGTGCGGAGTGAGTGAGGGGAACACAGAGAACCCACGCAGCATACCAGATCCACCGTGTTCTTCTTGTTGGTCTCTGCTAGCGGCCCTGCCACAAATGCCTCCCACTGCTCCTGCTGCTCCTCGGGCAGCTCTGCTCGGAGACAGGATGAAGCCATGAGGGGGACGAGGCTGTGAGGGTGACGAGGCCGTGAGGGGCCCGCAGCCTCCCCACAGGAAGCTCAGCCCCAAAGGGTGATACAGTGGCCCGAACCAACCACTACATCCCATCAGGCCCCTGACCTTTCAGCAGCTGGCCCAGCTGCTCAGCATTGGGCCCCTTCTCTGCATTCTGCACCAAGGTGTTGGCCACTCGTGTCAGATGGCCCATATAGCCTTTCCGTGGGCCTCCCCTGGACCTGGGCAAAGAGGAGACCCAGCTGGGCAAGGAGTATATTCCCGCCTGACCCCTCTGCCCATTTCCGCCACATGCACACAAGCACATACACACGAACATACGGCAGGGAAGTGCCACACTCACTGCACGTGGTCATTCTCTTCCCAGGATGTCAGGATGCGCTCCACCAGGCGACACTGCTGCAGCAGCTATAGGACAGAGAGTTGGCACCTCAAGAGGAAAGCAGGAGCAGGGGAGAAAGCTCAAACCTGCTCCCGCAGGAGGAAGTCACTGTGCACAGGCAGCAGGGTTTGTCAACACCCTTTTCTCTGGAATGACCCACATGCTCACACATACAGTCACTCACGTATGTACTCACACACATGTTCACACCTACATGCACACACTCTCTTGTTTAAGTACACACGAGTGAGTTCTCGGCCTCTCGCAGCCTCTAGTGTCACTTTATCAGAGAGACTTGCTGACTTCACCCTTAACCACCTCTCCTTTGTGTTATCTTTAAATGCGTCACCCCTGCTTAGTACCTTCATGTGCATCACTGCCGGTTTTTCCCCAACTACAATGGCAGCGTAGAGCACATGTGCCCCCAGCACACAGCCTAGGCTGGCTAGTAAACAGCAAGTGAGGCAACCCTCCTAGAGAGGATGCATTGGGGATGACACTGAGAAGACTCTGTGGTGAAAATGAGGCCCTCCCGCACCCCTTGCCCACATCCCACAGCCCTGCTTACATATTTGACAGCAGGATTAGGGACAGGGTTCTCAGGGCTGCTGTCGAGAGGGGGCCCCGCACTCAGCATGGAGCTCACACACATTTCCACTTGGGCATGCAAGAAGTTGTTGAAGACATAGTGAAAGAACAGATCCTGGGTAGGGGACACAGAAGTAGCCACAGGTTGGCACCCAGAGAGGTGCGGCCCTCACTCATCCTCATGTGTCTCTCCATCCCAGCCCCCTGCCTGTCCCTGTACCAGGAGGGTGTTGGGCACATCCAGTGCCAGGAGCTCCTGTGTCAAGGCTGTGTCGTTGGCACTCAGCGCACTGGCCAGGAGCTTGACCACATGCAGCCGCATGTTCCCCAGTGGAGGGGCCAGGCAGCCCCATGTTGTCTGTAGTGGCTCCAGCTGCAGGGGTACAGAAGGCTCAGTTTCAGATCCCTGGATACCAGGATGCCCTCCCAGCTCCCAGGCCCACCTACGCAGCCCACCTTGGGTGGCTCCAGCAGCAGATGATGGAAGTGACTGAGTCGTGGCCGCAGGGCATGCAGGGCACCAATGCTGGATGTAGGGCTCTCTAGGGTGCCCTGAGCCAGCAGCTCTAGCTGTCCATCCACGCTGCAGAAGAAGTTGTTCATAGTCATGGACTCAGACCTACAGCAGAGGACAGGATCGAAAGGGCAGTGGCCGCCCCAAGTGGGCCTCACTCGGGGCTGAGCGGCTCACCCTGCAAGTCCACGGCCCTCTGGCCTGGGGCCATGAGACTGCAGTGCCTGCTGGAGGGGCTGTGGATCAGCAGGAGGAGGGGCCTGGCTGGGGGTGATGGGCTACAGTGCATAGCTTACAGGGCCTGGAAGCCCAGGAGTCTGGATTCTATAAGAAGTCTCCACTGCCAGTACAGGCAGCAGGGCAGTGACTAGGTCAGGAGCACTGCTCAGACCCTAACCCCACCATTTGCAACTGCAGATAGTGGGCTTGAATGCAGTTTCCTTGTTCATAGTTTATAAAACAGGGCAGGAAGACAAAGCCCCCAGACTGGGATGACCCTGTGAACAGTAACAGGGGCAGCCACATGGATGGGGTAACCACAGGCTAGGAACATAATACACAATGCGTGATGACAATTTCACAGGGCAGACGCTACATGTAGCCTTCACCCCTGCAAAAGGAGGGCCACCTGAAGTTCTGCAAAAGGGAGTGGGGATTTATATACCCACACTCAGGGCTGCCCTCACCTGGGCCTTTTGGGCTCCAGCAGTGTTAGGAGCACCTGGATCCCATTGACAATGACAGACTGGTTCTGCTCCCCCTCAAACATGTTGCTCAGGAGCTGCTCGATCGTCTCCTGCCTGTGGTGATGAGGTAGTGAGATGGAGGCTGGGCTGCCCAAAGGCCCCCAGACCACACCCTAGACCCAGCAGACGTACTTCTCAAGGGTGCCCAGCAGCGGGTCTGGCTCCGGGCTGTCCTGCACCTGGATCATCTGCTCTCGGCTCAGGCGGATGATGTCACACAGGGACTGGGATGCGTTGGAATGTTGCTGGGGGAGGGGCAAGGGTGAGAACCCTGGAGTGAGCTGACTCACTCACTGGTCTTGGCCTGGATGGCCTCAGGGACCCAGACATTCTTCCTTGGCTTCCCAGGAACAGGGACATCACTCACTCACAGTTAAACAACAAAGGAAAAGGGACACAAGAACCAGGTACAAGAGCTACAAGGAGGGGCCATGGAGGCGCTTAATGTACCAAGAGGGGCAGGCGAGCAGAGCGAGGGAAATCAAGTAAAGTGTCCCATAAAAAGAAGCATTCGACAAAAAACCTGTACACGCATGCTATTAGTAGCACTACACACAGCTGCCAAAAGTGCCTGTCAACAGATGAATGGAAAAACAAATTGTTGTCTAGTCACACAAAGGATACTTAATTATAAAGAAAAATGGAGTTCTGGTAGCTGCTATGACATGCGTGGACCCTGAAAACACTACCCTGAGTGAAATAAGCCAGCCACAGAAGACCAACTATTGTATGACTACATTTATGTGAGACATCCAGTACAGGCAAATCAACACACAAGAAATAGATGAGTGGCTGCCAGGGGCTGGTGGAGTGGAGGGAATGGGAGTGCTGTTAACAGGCACAGGATTTTTTCAGGGGTAACAAAAAGAGTTCTAACAATGACTGTGGTGTTGGCTTCACAACCCTGGGGACAGAGGGTGAGTTGTGTGGCACAGAAGTTCTCTCTCATTAAAGATGTCACAAAAACAAAAGAGAAAAGTGTGATGGAAATCCTAATTTAGTCCACAGTGCTGCCATGGCCCCACCACCCACCCAGTCCCAGACACCCCCAGGTCTCAGCTGTGCTTCAGAGACCCCTAAGAGAATATCTGCTCACAGCAGGTGTTCACTCTTGTCTGTGGCAGTGGCCTGAACAGGCACCCTTCCAGCCTACAAGCAGACGGGTAGGCAAGGAGGGCCAGACCAGCTGCGGACCTGGGTACAAGGGTGCCCTAGGAGCTGGGTTCCTATTCTGCAGGCCTATGGGCCACATGGAGTTAAGGCTGGGGTAGGGTCACACTGTTTCATGGGGCCACAGGGACACAGCAGGACCACACTCAACGCCAGGAGAACAAGAGGCCATCATGGAGGAACACTGAGGAAAGGGAGGTTTTGCAGGCCACACAGGGTTTTACCCGGCAGAGAAATGGGGAGAGGGCAGCCCAGGGCAAGGTGGGAAGGTAGATCACAGCCTGGCACTGGTGATGTCTGAGATGCAGAGCATGCCATGACAATGAGCAGGCTACAGGGGGCAGCAATAAGGGCCCTGGGTGGGTGGGGCACCAGAGACAGGAAAACCACTGAAGGGTTCCAAATCCGGTAAGAAGAGGTCAGAGCCTGGGGTCAGCTGGAGTTAAGTCGTCCTTTCGGATGCTACTCACTGAGTTGGAATCGGTTTGACGGCAACAGGTTTGGGAAGCTATTCAGACCTCTGTCCCCTCAAGGGGTTACTGTGTCAACTTTCTGGTTCACGAAAGAAACATCTGTGTAGAGCCCCTTTTCTCTTCCATGTAGTGGAAACCCATAGATACATGTGGTCCTAAAGAATTCCTAAGAGCCCTGGTGGCACAGTGGTCAAAAGCTTAGCTTCTAACCAAAAGGTCAGCAGTTGGAATATACCAGCCACACCCTGGAAACCCTATGGGGCAGTTATACTCTGTCCTACAGAGTTGTCATTGAGTTGGCAACAGTTTTAAATGCTTCCTTTGTCGTTAGTTGGGGGGAGCTCACACCGATGGTGTGAAGCATGAGTATAATAGTAAAAAGCTGGGAGACACAAGGCCCCAGGAGAGATGGGAAGCAGCAGACAGGAGCAGCCAAGCACTCACATTGTCGTCTTTAGAGGGGTGGATCAGCTCAATCAGCCGCTGGACAATCTTCTCTTCATTGAGCCACTGAAGTTTAGAAGACCGGGATTAGCTGTCTGTCATTCCCCGAGCCCTGTCCGGCATCTCAAATCCCACCACCTCTGTCATAGATGGAGAAGCCTGAGGCCAACAGCAAGGACCACGGAGGGGCTCATGGGGAAGGGTGGGACACTGGGGCCTATGGAGCACACACTGGGTAGAGCACACCAAGGTAAGGGTGTGCAGAGTACGCAGGGTACAGGGTGGGCACACATCAGGGCAGCTCACATTGACGACGTCCTGCCGCAACTGGGGCCGCTCCACACAGGTAAGCAGCCGCAGCAGCAAATCCATGATGGCTGAAGTGCCTATGTGCTGCAGCAGCAGGTCCACAAAGTCATCCTTCTTGCGCAGGAAGGACACGAGCTAGGGGCACAAGTAGACGGGTCACAGCGGCAGGGGTGGTCCAAGCCTCCCCAGGACTCCCACAACAGCAGGGTGATGGCTGGCACAGCAGGAGGTGGGCACTACCTGGTCCGTCTTGCGGTTGATGAGGATGCCCATGACCTTGCTGAAGAAGCTGGCCAGCAGCGGGTTGAGGCTGCCACTGCTCTGCAGAAAGCCGTACAGCCGGTTTAGGAGAGACTCATCAGCACCCAGGGCATCGTTTATCTGCGGCACGTCTGAGGTCAGGATCTCACATGCCACGCTTGGGTACCTGGTAAGGGTAGTGGCTCAGAGGTAGAGCTGGGCACATGTGCATGCCCCTCCTCAGGGCTACATTCCCTGTGATCTCAGGTCCAGCACTGGGTGCACTCAGAGGAGGCTAGGGGACCCATGTTCAGGTTGGGCAGGCAGAAGTGTCAGGATGTGCAGCAGGAACCAACGAGGACAGAACTGGGGGGATGAAAGGCCATCCTCCCACCCAGGGCCCCATACCAGCAGCTTAGCCAACAGAATCTGCCTTCCCATCACTGGGAAGCTCCTGGACCTGGCCCTGTTCTCCCTGTAAACTACTCTCACTTCCTCTGTACCTCCTACTTCCTCAGGGCCTCGAAAGTCCTCTAACACCATGCTGGTCCCTGCCTGCTCTGAGTCTGGTCAAGATAGCATTCAATCCCCTCTGCCAGTTCTAGGCCCCTTCATGGTCTGACCCCCATCTATTTTTTAACCCTGGCCACCCTACTACCTGAAGGAGTCCTTCATACCCCTTACAACCTAGTTCCAGCTAAGGTCTCCTTCTCTCCCACTCTCCCTGCCTCTAGTCTGTCCTAATCCCACACCCAAGTGACTTTATAGGCTCATCTCCTCCTCCCTTCTTCAAATACTCAAGCTATAAACCCCATATCCCAAGGCTCTGGGTGGCATACAAGAGTGAACACACATGAACTGCTCAGAATTGTGCTGGTACATGGTTGGTGCCCAGGAAGTAAACGTGGTGGCCAGTAGAGTCCTCACAATCCAAGGATTCACGGGGGTGCAATGAGGACATGGAGGGGCCCACGATGTCCCTGCAGGGACGTGACATGCTGAGAACCCACAGAGTATAGTAGGATCAAGGGCCAAGCTCATGATCGACCTTAGGGGGTCTCAGGCCCCAAGGACAGACGGTACCAAAGGGAGGGAAGCTCACTTGTAGCGCAGGCGCTCCTCGCCACTGGCTGGAGGCTCCTGAGTGACCCAGGCCACCATGGCCTGCAGGTGGGGTGGCTGCAGCAGGAAGTCGAGCAGCTTGCGATTGACAACCTTGCACTCCTGCAGTACGTCCTCCTCGTCCAAAAGCTCGGGCAGGCTCAGGTCCTCCCGCTCCAGCAGTGTGTCAATGTGTGAGCTTGTGTGCAGGTCAAACTTCCAGAACATGGCGCCCTGCAGGCACCAGGCTAGGTCAGCGGGTGGACACATCCAGAATACCGCCCTTTGACACCCACTGGAAGTACACATTGGGCAGTTCTTTTCAAACCAGTTTTAACCTGACTAGTTGCTGTCCCTGCCTAGGGGACCTAAAGGCCCTTGGACCCACTAGGCCTCCAGCCTACACTCTATCACCACACCCAGGAGGGCTTGCTGCTGCCTCAACCTTTTCCAGTCTCCAGTCCTCTCTCCCTGTCACAGAACCTCCTGCCTGGACTATTCGTGACAGCCATCAGTGGCCTTTCCTCAGCCTAGGGTCATGTCACTCACAAGCTGACTGACCCAACCTCCTAAAGTCCCCTAGACCAGGCTAACTGCCCTGGGTATAGCCCACATACAGGGAGTAGCCCAAGGCACCAATGGCAGAGTTGAGTGGGAGCCCTGTCCCTCCAGGTGCCTTGAGGAGGCCCACTCCATATCTGGGTGGGATAGACATGGCACCTCTGGCTCCCCTTCAGCACCAAAGAGCTTCCACCTGTATTTCTAAGCAAATTCTGATGCCTTGTGATGGTTAACACAGCTGTTGCCCGCCCAGTGAACACTGAAGCTCATGTTTGAAACAGGGCACGGGAGTAGCGGAGGGGACCGCAACATCTGGAGGGGACTGCAACATCTCCAGGCTGTAGTCGTTCCTTGGATGCTTGTTACAAATGCACACAAACACATACACATGTGTGCCACCCCTCCTTACCCTATCCAGGACAACAGCTATTGAAAAGGGCCCCAAGATACCCAGGAAAGGATAATGCCTCTGCTGGGGACACTTTGGAAGGGAGAGGAGGGCTAATGTACTCCCTACACTCAGTCTGACTGCCACCACTCTGCTCAGATCCATCAGGGCAGGTACCCACTATGGAAGAACAGGTCCTAGTGTCTCAACTTAGTGTGCAAAGCCCATTAGGTGCAGTTCCCACCCAGCTCTGGCACAGGTAACGGAAGTACAACACTAAACACTGAGCATCAGAGAGGTTCTGGCCTTGTAAGTCCAACCGGTACTGACATGGCTCCTCCACCTAGCCCACAAGGAAGTGAAGTCCAACCATGGGAAGGATGCTGTGAGACAACAGGGCAGGCAGGTCTCTCAAGTAGATGATGATGATTATAACATAAGAGGGTCTCCAAATCCCCTGCAGGGCATGGCCACTCACACATGTCAGGCTGCATCCCAGTACCATGTGTTCCTCCTACCCCAATGATGGAATCTGTCCAGTGTTTACTGCATGCCAGGCTTGGAGGTTCACACTCATTGCTCCTTGAGGGACAGCAGTTATGTTGCTGAGTTACAGCTAAGGACTGAGAGGCCCAGGGCCTCACCATGGTGCACTCAGGGCAGGGAAGGACAGGCAACTGCCTAAGCACTGCCCAGATGCTCAGATCCTGTTCCTGCTCCCAGATGCCCTTTCTCACAGACTCAGTCTGACGGCCCTCCCCAAACACCAGGCCAACGATGGTCCCCCCCGAAGAGGCACCACCATCCACTTTGCAGTCTTCCACAACCCTTGCCACAGAGGCTGAGCCTGAACCTCTGCTCTGCCCTGTCACAGGTATCCCTAGGACCAGATGGTAGATGGCCAGCTGAAACTCAGCTGGGCAGAGCCAGTCCCACAGAATCACTCTGTAGGGCAACAAAAGATTTAATATGGCCCTTCTAGCCAGTCTTCGTAACACCTATCAAATGACTAAGTGAAACAATGCAAATGAGCTGTTTGTAGCCTATCAAGGAGACTGGACAGCTTGCTAATAATGCAAATAAGATGTACAGCATCCTTGTGGGTGGGTAGAACACGCAAACGAGTTATACGGAACTCTAAGGTAGGGGTCAGTTTTGTTATCTCATCAGACTGAAAAAAGACACAGAGAGGGAGGGTGGGAGGGGAGACTAGGAGCTGCAATGTGGAAGAGAGAAAGGCAACAGAGGCAGCAGAAGTAGTACAGAGGAAAGCTATAATATCACAGCCAACAGCAGGAGCAGACAAAGTGGCAGCAGCCGCAGCCAAGCCAGGAGACAGCACAGTGGGTTCCCAGACCAGAAACTGAGAGAGCTGAGTATCTCTGGGCTTAGGCTTACACTTGGAGTGGCGTGCCTTGAGCCCTTACTCGCGGAGATACAGGAGATCTGTAACACTTGCAGAAGAGGCATGGCTGGGAAGAGGCTGTCCTGACAGAACTGTATTCTGAGTGTTTCTGAACCTCAATTGTAACCTGCTACTTCCCTAATAAACCCTATAATTGTAAGCATGGTGTGTGAGTTCTGTGTGGCCAACACACTGAGTTACCAAACCCAGCAGAGAAGTAGAGACCACAGTGAGAGAGCTGGTATGAGCACTGGTGAAAACTTTGGAAGGCTGGAGATCTGTCTGACCCCAGCCTTGGGGCTGTTGATGCTGATCACGAGTCTCTCTTCCCCTCCTGAAGCTATAGGAGATCAGACTAACACCACTTTTACACCCTTACTTCAGAGACAGGCTGTATGCCACTTAAGCCCTGAAAACCACAGATGAGAAGGCAAGCTTAGGAAGGGTCGTGCAAGAGGGCAACGGGTACCACAATGACATGAAGATGCAGTGGGAGGGTACCTAACAGCTTACACTTCCCTACTCCAGGCCTCACAAGAACCCATATTTGGTAGTATACTACACCTACCCTATAACCCACGACACCCTAATCCTACCTGGTCCACATTCCCCATAGATCCCCCTAAAACACAAAATCAAGGAACACTAAACTTCTGACCCCACAAGGGCTCCTCCTTGTGGCCTACACACAGAGGTGAACCTCTCTACCTTCAGGACCCTGGCGCTGCCCACCCACCTTTCCACCCTCTCCCTTGCTGAGCCTGTGCAGAGTGCTCTTCTACCCCCATGCTCCCTCTGGGGAGCACCTTGCCTCCTTTCTCACTTACATCTGACCTCCATGGTCCAGTCGCAGGAAGCTTCCCTGACACCCCTGCTTACCTGATGGGGGCCTGCAGTTCCCTGTGTTCCCAGACCCAAGCAAGCTTCCACATGCCCCTTCACAGAGCACTGTCCTGCTGCTGCTATTCTGGGGGTATGTTTCTGTCATGGCTGTATTCCCCAAAGCTCCCAATGAGTCATTTCACTGTCCCCAGCATCATGCCCAACACACAGAAGCTTCAGGTCTCTGAGGGGTCAGTACTCCCCACAAAGTGTGCCACGCAGGCAATGGTGACAGATGCTACAGTGAGTGACAGATGCTGTGGCTACAGCATGTCCCAGCAACTGTTGCCCGGAGAGTGCCTCAGCCATTATAGTTCCACTGCTTCCCAAGACCTCCAACCCTAAATGGGTGGGCTGGCCCCACCTTACAGATGAAAAAACTGAGATGCACCCAGGCAAACAGACTGTCCCTAGGTCTTGGGGCCAACAGGCAGTGGAGTTAAGGACTGCACTTGGTGCACGGCTGACACCCAGTGCCAGCCCAAGGCATGCGTGGAACTTGATGCACATCTCTGGGGTAAAGAAATGACAGGAGCCAAGTCCCTCCCAGCATCCTCTGCCCAGGGGCTTCTAGTTACCTGGTAAGCCCCTGTGGCACAGGAGGCTGGTTCCCGTGGACGGCAGCTTTTCCCACGATACTCTGCCTGGAGCTACAGGCTCCACCACCCTCACTGACACAGCCAGCTGAAAGCCACTGAGCCACCAATGCCACCACAGCCTGACCAGTCTTCAGTGGGCCCCACACCACACAAGGAGAGAGCAAACACACTCTTCAGCTCAGAGACAAAGGCTGTGACCCCTCCCTCACAAGCCAGCCTAGCAACATCCTCCTCCAGATGAAGGCCCCGGTGCCAGCAGGACACACTTGACAATAACATTTAGCCCCATCCCATCTGTCTACTCACCACTGCTCGGCCACTACCATCCCAACCAGGACACCAACATCCTTGGTGACTCAGATCACAAACCCAGGAGACCCTTCAAGTCTCTCAGCCCCTTACTCCTCCTCTGCCTGCACAACCAGAACCATCTCCCCTCAGCCTTTCTACACACAACAGCATGACACACCCTCCTGAAATGAAACTCCATGTCCTGCCTCTGCTCCAACCCTCCATGGCCTCCCATGCTCTTAGACAGCGCTCCAAACTCCTGCCAGGCCCACCTGGCCTGAGAGAGCAGGTTCCTCCAGCCTCCTCTCTGCCACTCACGCTACTCTGGTGACACTGGCCACCCTTTCTGCTCTTCCTGATTCTCCCTCAGGAATTCTGCTGTCTCACCCACCTGGGATGTCCCAGTCACAGGCCTCTTGTCCAACAGGGAAGGCCTGACCACTCTTGGCCACAGGAGGCTACAACCCCCCTCATGGTCCACTTGCTCCATGATGCGTTCTAGGATCCATGTCACAATCTGCTCAGTACTCACCACTGTGTGCAAGTCCCCTGTTCACTTTTGGGAGGCCTACCCCAAGCACAGGAATGAAAACCCTACATACATGCTCTGGAGAGAGTTCTGAAAGCACAACCAGAAGCCCCCTCACTGTGCAATGTGAGCTTTCAGAGGGCAACATCAGCACACAACCTGGGGTGTGAAAGATGTTCACAGATGTCAGCTGGGAAACAGCCTGTCCCCCCCATAGCCATGTTTCTTGCAAGGCCCTTGCCACCTGAAGATTAGAGAGATGTCTAGTCACTGGTGAAGTGAAATTACTCCACTGAAGGGATTCCCTTAGTCAGAAGGAGAGCGGGGAAAGGGCACTCAATGCAGGGAAACTCAAGCAAGGGGAGAAGGTTTGTTTCCCCTCTGTGAACTAAGCCAGCAGCTGAGAGGCCCAAGGTATTTGGCTCCATGGGTGCCAATGTGTTCCCACTAGGGTAATGATGAAACTAGGGCTGTTTCAAAAGAAGAAAACATAAGCTTCCCCACACTAACTCTGCACAGGACCTTACTGCACCTCCATCTCACTGGATGGAGAGGGAAATGGCAACCAGCATCCAGAATAATGTGGGTCACAGACAGCCTGGAGTGGGAATGGAAGGCAATGGATTTCCCAGTCTATACTTAGGGCCAGGATACCCTCATGTAGCAGTCACCAAATCAATCCTGACTTCCTGAGGAAACCACACCATAAGAGGTGAAGAACAGACTCTCAGTGTGGGGAGAACACAGTTCTCAATGCACTTGAAGGGGTATCCATATTAGAGATGACATGGTGTGGCAAGAGAGACATGGAAACTGAAACCCAGAAGAGCCAACAGAGCCCCAGTAAGGTGAAGAAGCCAATCACAAAGGCCACATATTTATGAGTCATCCAGGATAGATAAATTCAGACACAGAAAGCAAATCAGTAGTCGCTAAGGGCTGGGGGACAGGGAGATGATGAATGAGTATTAATGGGCACAGGGTTTCCTTTTTGGGTGATGAGAATGTTCTGGAACTAAACAGGGGGGGTGGTTGCACAACATGGTAAATGTACTACCTGCCAATCATACACTGTAAGTAGGTGAAATTACACAGTATGTGAATTCTCTCTCATAGAGCTGTTACCAGGAAATAAAGAAACCACCACCCTAGGTCCCCGGACAGGGCCTGGCTCAGTCTTCCTGCTCCATGACCAGGTCACCCTAGAATGGACCACATACCAGATGTCTAGGCAGAGCTGAAACACAGGCGGGCCTACCTAGGGACACACCCAAGAGCACCCCTTCTCGATTCTCACCATCAACATCCCTGAACTAAGTCTACGCCCACCATGGGGGTACAAAATAAGAGATAGGACCAAATGGACACCTGGAAGAGAGCCTTCATGCCTGTACCCGGCACTTTCTGGCACCTTATCTTGTCTCCACATCAAGACAGCAAGGTAATGCACTATTATTACTCCTTTTCATAGATGTGAAAGCAGAGGCTCAGAGGGTGGAGCTCCATGGAACCAAGATTCTGTGTGGTTCCAAATTCCTAGCCTTGGCCTCACAGCTGAGATTCCTGCACATTTGGGGGTGGGGGGAAGGTTTGTGGGTCTATTTCACGCTCATTTCTAAGGCACCTGGCTATTGAGTACAGGCTACTGCCCTCACCCCAAAGCCCTTGCCCTCACTCCACTTCCCCACCTGGCTGGCTTTTCAGAGAGCAAGGGTGGGAATAAGTGTGGGGAGCCACAAGACAAAGCAGGGTGTGCAGGCAGTGTGGAATGCCAGAAAGGAGCGAGCATGGGGCCTAGGGTCCAGGGACCTAGGCTACTCCAGCCAGCCCCTTAACCTCTCAGCCTCCTCAGCTGGCTCCTCTGAAAACCAAAGGTGGCTGGAAGGATTCAATGAGATCATGTGGTCAAACACTAGCTCTCCAAACAAAGTGAACACAAACACAACAGAAAAGAAAGAAGCACTTTCTCCCACCACAAACTCGCAGTCTATTCCAACCTCAAGTCCTGACTTTCAGTCCCTACTTTTCAACTTCACGGAGCTAGTGGTGACTTAGGATCAGAGGGGACAAGGGGATACTGACTCTATTCTCTCAACATGGTGAACCTGGGTCCAGCACTCACATCTCTGAGCTTCACTTTCCCTACCTGTAAAATAAGGACACCTGCCCTCAGGAAGAGGAGGACCAATGAGGTAAGGCTGGTGGTCTCGCCCCGTGGCAGCCCCTTCCTCAGCTGTCTCTGAGACCACAATCCTTCCCACTGGAGCACAGCAAAGGGATGGGGCAAGAGGAGAGCCACTAGCCCAAGGGTGATCACGCTAAAAACAAACAAGGAGAAGAAACGAACGCTCTCCTTCTTACTAAGCAACTGAAATACTTCTCCGCACCCCCACCCTTGCAACTTTTAGCAACTTCTAGAAAGCGGAAGTGACTACCAATAGTTTTTAGCAACCGTTTGAAAACCATGACTCTAGCTGCAAACGGAAGGAGAATTTATAAATGAGAAAGGAAGCCATGAAAACTACCTCTGTAACTCTCCCTCTGCCAGGTCCACAGCATCACCTCTCGTTCCTCCTGGTTTTTTTCCCTGAAGCCTTCAACACCAGCTGCCTTACTTCTCTAGAGCCTGCAGACCCTACCTCAGGCTCAGGTTGGGCCTAGCTGCAGCTCCCAGACAGCCGTCCTGCTAGTTGCTGCCACCGTCATCCAAACACAGCATGGGCTGCCAGAGAAACCGGCCTATCCTTTCCCACCGCCTCCTGCCACTCGTCTTCCTTGCTCTGGCCCCAAGGCACCCAGAAGTAGGGGTGAAGGGCCTAGGGGCTGCTGGGAGGACCTCCCAGGACAAGCCACCTGAAGGGCCCTGAGCCTCGACACATGGGATCAGAGGGCAGAGGAGGCAGGGCTCAGCCTCAGGAGAGGCCACTGCAGGCCACTGACCCGCCTCCAATGCAGAGATGACAGGCCCACCGGCTGCCGCTCTAATTAGAAACTGGCTAGGCAAGTCCAAGTGCAGGGAAGAGAACCTGCTTGTGGCAGATGGCAGCCCGGGCCCAGCCCCTTAAAGGGCCCAGCAGTAGCAGGGTGGCTCAGAGGACAGCAGGACAGTCTCTTGCCAACTTCCTCTTTGCCCAGCTAGCACCCAGGGGCTGAAGGGAGGTTGGGGCCACACAGTGCCAATGCCAGGACTGGAAGGGACTCCCCATGGGATGGAACAACCCCAGCAACTTCTGAACCAGGGTCCAGAGGGCTGCCACCAATTCAGAAAAGAGTTGGGAACAGCCCCTGCAGAGAAGCAGTCACTGAGGCCAGAGGAGCAGAGGGACCTAGCTAAGGTCATACAGGACAACAAGCTAGGACTAGGCCGTGGCTGGGCGCCTTGAGGCTCTAGAAAGCCTGAGTGGGGGTTTCCAATGAGGGGGCACCTCCTTTCTGCCTCCCCAACCACACCCTCCCAGGAGAGATGCCAGCTCTGGCTGATCCCAGGGGATGGAGAAATTGGGAGAGAGAAATGATTGTAGACAACTGGCCAAGAAGGGGAGATTCCAGTCCTCACATTTGAGGCACATCTCTTAGAGTGGTAACAGATTTCCAAGAACGACAATACCAAAAGGTATACTCCAAGACAGTCCTTGGAAAAGCACAGTGGGGTAGAGTGCTACAAGCCTCAGCAGCTTCTAACCAAAACCAAACCCACTACTTTCGGGCCAATTCTACAAAATTGACAGTTCTTCTCACAGCAATTCTACAGAACAGAGTAGAACTGCTCCACTGAGTTTCCATGGAGGGCCTGTCAAGTTAACAAGTGTAGCACTTACCCCCTATGCTTCCAGGGTTTCCCAGGAGCCTCTGGAGACGTTAAGTCCTGAGGGCCTGGGTCCAGCAACTCTCAGGTGCGCAAACTCAATCTACAACAGGTGACTGAGCACCAATGGGCCTCAGTCCTGCCATCTATGAAACACCTCACACTTCCCAGTAAAGGACTCACAAAGATGGGGTAGCAAGCAGGTCATGCCCCCAGTTGGCAAGCTGTGTGCCAGACAGATGGGAAGAGCGGCTCACCAGAGCCTCCAAGACTTTCTCACCTCTCTCTGGCTGTGACCCATATGGCTCTCATACCTTCAATCGAACACGTCCCTGCCTCTCTGCCCGGCACACACAGTTCCTTCTGCCTCTCCTCTAGCTCTCTGACCATCAACCTCCTCCAGGAAACCACAACCCCCTAGCAATACTGCTGGGAGCCTTCATCCCATGGTCACCCTCAGCCAGCACCTGGGTGCTCAGTGATGCGACTCACCCCTTTAGTCATCCACACACTCTTGAAGGGGCTGGCTCCCCAGGACCCAGAGCAAGACCAGGACCAGGGAGCAGCTTGCTTCACTTGTTAAACTAGTACAGAGTGAAGTCCAGAGGGGGAAAGTGAAAGTCCCTGGGTGGTACATCTAATTTTCACTCAGTTGGTGACAAAAAGTTAGGTGATCTGAACCCACCCAGTGGCACTGTGGAAGAAAGAGGCCCAAGGAGTTCCTTCTATAAATACTACAGCCAAGAAAACCCTGTGGGGCAATTTCTACTCTGCAACACTTGGGGTCTCCTAAGCCCCAAATCAACAACAAAAACAAAATCAAAATCAACATCAAAGGCAATTATTAAGGTCATGTGAGCAGAGAGCCTGTAAAAAAAAATTTGTGAGGGTGAAGGTAGATGGGGACAAGCATAGCTCCGATGGGAAGAAACAGCAGAGGGGCCAAGAGGCTACCAAGAAGATGAAGGTAAATCCAAACGATGAAGCAGAGTCACACAACTGCTCACAGGCAGCAAAAGAGTAGATAAGTCCAACTAGACCCTAATGATAAATACAGGGTTTTCCACCTTGGCACTGTGAATATTTTGGACTGGGTGATCTTTGTTCCCTACCATCTGTTTGTCAGTTTGTTGCACTGCAGTGGCTGGCATGTTGCTATGATGCTGAAAATTATGCCACTGGTATACCACCAGGGTCACCCATGGTGGACAGGTTTCAGTATAGCATTCAGACTTAAATTAGAAAGAAATGGCCTGGTGATCTACTTCTGAAAACTAGCCAACGAAAGCCTTACGGATCACAACAGAATACTGTCCAATATAGAACTGGAAGGTGAGCCCCCAGGTTGGAAGGTACTCATGACACACAGTGGCCCCAACTGTGGACTCAAACACATTAAGATTATGAAGACGGCACAGGGCTGGGCAACGTTTCATTCTTTTGCATGTGGGGGTGCCACGAGTTGTCAACTCAACAACAACTAACAACAACCCTTTATCACAGGGGATTGTCCTGTACATTGCAGGATGTTTAACAACATCCCTGACCTCAACCCAGGAGGCCAGTTACACCCTCTCCCCCCAGCTGTGTGACAACCAAAATGTCTCCAGGTATCCCCGAAAGTGCACCCCACAGCACATTCACCCCCAGCTGAGAAATGCTCAATAGATGATCCCAAGCCAGACACAAAGTCACAGGAGCAAATGATCCTGGAGAAGCTTCTGCACCTTGATTTATGTTACATGCTTCTGCATACATCAAGCTTGATCTGAACAACCCCCTCAGGTAGGCTTTGCCCCTACTCTACCAATCAGTAAGCACAGAATTTCTGATCGGCACAACCATGGTCAACTCACTAGCAAGTGACAGAGCCAGGGACTCGAACCTAGGTCTGTCCAATAAAAGATCTCACTCTAAACTGTAACCACACAAATCAAGTCACATTGTCCCATTTAATTCACACAAAATGACACAGCAGTTAAGAACAACTTTTTAAAACAAGAAATCGGAGAGAGAACCTTTTTTAAAAAGTAAAGCCAACTGCCATTCCACGTGATAAGCGTGTGTCCCAGGGTGCGGTGACTGTTTCTACATGTACATACTAGTGAACAGGATATGTACACAAACCACACTCTTTATTCTCTAGACAATTCTGAGTCATTACCGCTGTCACTTTGCAGTTGCCGGGGTAGAACCTCTCCCTCCAGTTGACTGCCACCCGGCTGCAGTTTTTCTGAACCAAGTCCAGTATCTAACAAGACACCTTCCAACATCTTGTCTTCCAGGCTGGTGTAAATGGGGTAAATGGTAATCCCTGTGTCCTCAGAACAGGGGTGCGTGCATATGTGGTACAGAAAACACCTTCACCATAACACCACCTCGGAGGTAACCAGCTTCAGATGTTTTGCCCTACTCCTTGCAATACATACGCTTTTTCAAAACCTCCAGTGCCCCTACCTTCACCAATCTGCACAAGTAGTTCCTTCCACCTGGAATACCCTTCTTCCCACTCTCCATCTATCAACTCCCACTCAGCCTTCCTAGACAGAATAGCCACCGGCCTGGCCACACCTGCCAGTCCCTGCCCCTCCCTGGGCTCCCACAGCAGCACCCTGAGTTACCTCTATCACCACATACAGTAATTGTGACTGCCCAGCTCTGCCCCAAGGACCCATCCCTCCTCCGGGGCAGGGTCCCCTCGCTGGGTCTAGCACCAGTACCTTACCCTGCCCTCAGGATCAGGTCTTCTCTCAAAAACGGGACTCACTCTAGAGAACAAGGCTCCTCAGATCCCTGCTCACAACCAGAAGCCTGAGACCACTAGAGCTGGAGGAACCACAGCCAGGGTAAAGGGCAACTGCCACTACTCTAGGTCCTGAGCCCAAGGGTCAGAAGGACGGGGACCAGCGAACCCAGGAAGGCAGGAAGTAGGGCAACGGCACGAGGCAAAGAGATAGATGGGGACAAGGGAGAAGAGTCTCGGTAGTAAAAGTTAGGGGTGCCTGAGAGGGCAGACTACCTAGCAGGTAGGCCCGAGGCATAGCAGACTCGGGGTAGGGTTGATTCCCAGTGAGAAAGTAGAGGTGCGGTGGCAGTGGGTGGGTGGGAGACGACACTGGGTAGTGGACCGAGGGGCAAGAGGATGGGGCAGGGGGAATGAGCCCCAGAAAGGAAAAACAGATTGAGGGAAGTGAAAAGACACTAAGAGACGGGAGGTGGGGGGATACGTGACAGAAGGAGAAGAGACTTGGGGGAGGTGAATCCGACAGAGAAAGGTGATGCAGTGACGATGAACCAGAGGGGAAAAAAACTAAGAGACTGGGAGGACCAAAAAAAGAAGAGGACAGCCTGGGAATGGGCTGGATGGAGGACAGAGTTGTTTCTGAGAAGAGGAATGAATCAGGGGAACAAAAACATGGTGGTGTGACAGTGAACCGGAGGAAAAAAGACAAACAGACTGGGGGGGGGTCGGGTGGGCAGGGAGAGGTGGGCTAGGGATAAAATGGAGAGACGGAAACTCTAGATGGGGGAGGCATTGAGGGGAAAGAGTCTGGGAAGAGGCCCAAGAAAGGAGAGACAGAGGTCCAATGAGAAAAGACAGGCAGTGGGCCTGACAGAGAAGAGACTGGGAAGCCCTGAGGATCTAGAGTACCTGGGACAGGGCAGCTGAGACTCTGGAAGCCTTTGGAGAAGGGTCCCGGGATCCAGCCAACTCACCTGCACACGAGGGCGGCGGCTCCTCGCACTCGGGGCTCATCGGGGCGCCCCCCCCGCCCCGCCGTCGGCGGCTCCGGCCCTTGCTCAGGGGCCCAGTAAGTGGGGGCGGGGGGCGACGCTGGGGTCTCGCTGGGCGCTCGCTGCGCAGGCGCTTCCGCCGGGGTTGGCGCGGCTGCGCACGCGCCCTAGGATCAATGGGGGGTCCCGCGCGCCGAGCTCCGCAGTTCCGGGGTGAGCGTGGGGTTCGCGCGGTAGGGGGGTCGTCACAAGACCCGCGCAAGCACCTCTGGTGTTAGACGCCGGGGGCCGCGGGGAACGTGCTGGGCTACCAGGCCTGAGCGAGGGAACGGGAGGTCGCCCCGATCTCCTCAGTCCCGCACCCCGAGGAAAAACAGAGGGAAGTCCAGGAAGATGTCTTCCTCTGCGGCCCGAACGCAGTGCAGAGCAGCCACCGACGGAAGCCAAGGCAGGCTTCTTCAAACCCCCTTTCCCCCTACACTAGGGGGGTCCGGAACGTCTGCAGTCGCTTGAGGCCTCCGACGCCCGGCTCCCTCCGCCACTATCCCACAATCCCCCGAGCGCCGAGAAGGCTGGAGGCCCCGCCCTCCCGGGACTTCCCCTTGCGCAGGTGCAATGCGGCCGCGCATAGCAGCGCGCATGCGCGCTACGTCCAGGCGGTGCCCCGCCCCGCCCACCTGGAGAGCCGCTGTTTCTGCAGCCGCGCTTGCGCGCGTTTCTGCCAACGGTCTTTCTCCGAGAAAACCAGAGTGCTCAATGCGCATGCGCTATTGCACCAAACCCGAACTAAAGCCAGCTTGTTTCTGGAGATTCTGACTCAGAGAGATCTTATAGACGGAGCAGAACTGCTGCGTAGGGTTGTCAAGGCTGTAACCTTTATAGAAGCCGAGTACCGCATCTTTCTCTCATAGAACAGTTGGTTTGAGCCTTCGTCCTTTCTGTTACCAGCCCAGCGCTTAACCACTAAGAGATCAGTACACACCCAGGAGCCAATTTCTCAAACGACTTCTTTCCAGAGTCCAATATAAATTCTACTCCGGGTTTTGTGTTCCCCTCACAGTTTGGAAATCGTTCGCGGTCCTGGACCTTTTCCAACCATATTCCGGCTCCGTTGGGAAATCCATCCCGGGCTTTTCGTCTTAGAAACAACTTGGTTTCTCCAACCAAAGCGAGGCGGTTTGACCCCACCCGTGTCTCTTAGTAGAGTCTTTGGCAAAGTCGGCTGGAGATAACGGGTTTGGCTTTTGTTTCTCTCTCGACGCCTCTTGTGGCTGACTTCAGTCATTCTCTGTTCCTAGTTGTTGGACAAATTCTTCTCTGTCGGTAATGGCAATGGTTCTTCTACACCTTATGTGTATTCTTTAGGTCCCATCTGACTCAGCTGTCTCCCCAACATTCTTGTTGGGGGCCTTGCCTTAGATAAGACTGAGCGACCGCATGAGAGACAGTAGACCGCATGAGAGACGGTAGAACTGCCCAGTAGGGTTTCGTAGGATATAATCTTTTATTTAAAAATTGTACTTACATAAAGAAAGGTTTACGGAACAAAACTAGCTTTTCATTAATTAGTACGTATTTTTGTGGCATTGGTTGCCAACCCCACCACATGTCAACACTCTCCCCTTTTTAACTTTGGGCTCTCTATCACCAGCTTTTCTGTCTCTTACTGTCATATCTTCCTTGCTGCTGGGCTAGTCTTGTTTTGCTTTACGGCTCTAAGCTTTTGGAAACCGGTGATAAGTAATGATTAAGAGCTACATCTGTTAACCAAAAGGTCAGCGGTTCCAATCCACCAGGCACTCCTTGGAAACTCTGTAGCACAGTTCTGCGCTGTTCTGTAGGGTCGCTATGAGTTGGAATCGAATCCACCGCAACCGGTACAGTGCTCTTTCGCTGAAGGTGAACCTAAGCGACTTTGGTATTGAGCTAACAGGGTGTCTGGGGGCCCATACTTTTCAGATTTCTCTTTGTCAGATATTAAGCCAGTGTTTTGTATGTGCTGGGGTTTTGTTCTACATTCTTCTCTGGCTCTCTCCGGAGTCCTCTTTTGTGATCCCTATCAGAGCAGTCGGTGGTGGTAGCTGGACTCAGTCTAGTGGAGGTCATAGTACTTGTAGTTCATTAGTCATTTGGACTAATCTTTTCTTATGTCTTTGGTTTCCTTCATTCTCCCTTGCTTCAGAGGGGTGAGACCAGTGGAGTATCTTAGATAGCCTCTGAAGAGCTTTTAAGATCCCAGTGTTACCAAAGTAGAATGTAGACCATTTCCTTTATGAACTGTGTTATGCCAGCTGAGCTAGATGTCCTCCAAGATCGTAGTTTGCAGCCCTCAGGCGAGTAATTCAGTCCCTCAGGAAGTTTGGAGGGAAGCTTCCATGGAGGGAGCTTCTATGACCCTGCCTTGGACAAGTTGTGCTGGCTTCCCCAACATTGTGTGATGCTTTACCTTTCACCAGAGTTACCATTTACCTATTTTCTGTTGAGTGTTCCTCCATCCCCACTCCTCCATTCTCTCATGACCGTCAAAGGTTGTTTCTTTTTCATGTAAACCTTTTTGTAATTTTTTATAGTAGTGGTCTCATAAAATATTGTCCTTTTATGACTGATTTATTTCACTCAGCATAATGCCCTCCAGTTCAGGCACGTTGTGAGACGCTCCACAGTTGATGCATGTTGTGAGGCACTCCACAGTTTCATCTTTGTTCTTTATCATTGGACAGTATTCCATCGTCTGTATGTACCATAGTTTGTTTATACATTTATCTGTTGATGGGCTTTTAGGTTGTTTCCATCTTTTTGTTATAGCGAGCAGTGCTACAGTGAACATGGGCGTTCATGTCTATTCCTATGATGGCTCTTCTGTACAATGTATTCCTAGGAGTGGGATTGCGGGATCATATGGTATTTCTATTTCTAGCTTTGTAAGAAAGTGCCGTACCATTTTCCAAAATGATTATACCATTTTGCATTCCCACCAGCAGTGCCTAAGAGTTCCAGTCTCCACAGAATCTTTCCAACATTTGTTATTTCTGTTTGGATTTGTGCCGCTAATGTTGGGGTAAGATGGTATCTTTGTGGTTTTGATTTGCATTTCTCTAATTGCTACAGAGTCCCTGTGAGTCGGAATCAACTCGAAGGCAATGGATTTAATGGCTGTTGACCGTAAGCATATCCTCATGTGTCTGTTAGCTGCTGGAACGTCTTCTTTGGTGGAGCATTTCTTCATATAATGGCTATTGACCATGAGCATTTCCTTATGTGTCTGTTAGCTGCTTAAATGTGTTATTTGGTGAAGCATCTCTTCATATCCTTTTCCCATATTTTTAACTGGATTATTTATTTGTTGCAGAGGTATTGGACCTTCCTGTAGATTTTAGAGATTAGATCTTTGTCATATTTGTCATAGCCCATTTTTCTCCCCAGTCTGTAGGTTCTCTTGATAATCTTTTGGTGAAGTCTTTTGATGAGCATAGTGTTTAATTTTTAGAAAATCCCAGATATCTAGTGTAGCTTCTGGAGTTTGTGTGTTGTTAGTTATGGATTATGTCCTATTAATGCCATGAATTAGACCCTCTAGCATTGATCCTACTTTTTCTTCTGTGATCTCTATAGTTCCTTGCTTTATATTTAGGTAAGTATAAATTTATGTAAATATATCCATTTTGAATTAATTTTCATGTGTAGTGTGAAGTATGAGTCTTGACACATTTTTTGGCAGATGGACATTGTGTTTTGCAGGCACCATTTGTTAAAAAGGTTGTCTTTTCCCCCCTTTGATGGACTTTGGGCCCTTGTCAAAGATCAGGTGACCATAGGTTGATGAATTTACTTCTGGGTTCTCAGTTCTGTTCCACTGGTCAGTGTATCTGTCAGTGTACGAGTACCAGGCTGTTTTGACTACCTTAGCTATCTAACAGCTTTTGAGATCAGGCAGTCTTCCTCCTGGATTCTTCGTCTGCAGTAGTTCTTTACTTACCTGGGGCCTCTTCCCTTTCCATATAAAGTTAATGATTAGCTTTTCCATCTCTTGAAAGAATGTTGTTGGTATTTTGTTGGGATTGCATTGTATTTATAGATTGCTCTGGTTAGAACTGACATTTTAATAATATTGAGTCTGTCTATCCATGAGCATGATGTATTTATCCATTTATGTAGTTCTTTTGGTTTCCTGCAATAGTGTTTTGTAATTTTCTGTATATAGGTCTTCAACACCCTTGGTGAGATTTATTCCTAAGTATTTTATTTTTTAGACATTAAATAGTATTGCTTTCCTGATTTTCTTTTCATAGTTCTCATTACTGTTGCAGACGAATCCAAACTGATTTTTGTATGTTTATGTTACATCCTGCCAACTGATTTTTGTATTTTTGTTACATCTTGATACCCTGCTGAATTTTTCTATTCCAGTAGTTTTCTTGTGGAGCCCCGTGGTTTTTCTAGGTACAGTATCATCTGAAAGTAGGAACAGTTTTACTTCTTTATTACCAACCTAGATGCCCTTTCTTTCTTTTTCTCCTCTAGACTTGAACCCTTAATGGGAGTTGGTTGCCAGGTCTTTCTCTCTCAGAACTGCTAGGTGGGTTCAAACTGCCAAATTTGGGTTAAAAGGCAAGTGCTTAACTATTGTACCACCAGGATTCTTTTCCCTAACTTTAATAGAAGTTGAGCCAGAACAAAGGCAGTGGGTTTTAACAGCGGTTATTAGTCCCACCTTGACCATCTTACAGGCCCACTGTAGGATTTGATGGGTAAATTCAAGTAATGACTTTTTTTTTTCATCTATTTACCTTTTCATTTTAAGGAAATGTTATTGACTTATATACTCAAGTTGTTTTGTGTTCTCTTTTTCAAGAATGCTAATCATGCATTTGTCTTTCATGTACATTGTTGTTGTTGGCTACCCTGGAGCTGGCCCCCAACCTGTTTTTGACCCCATGTCCAATAGAAATGAACTGTTGTGATCTGTAGGGTTTTCACTGGGTGATTTTCAAACATACGTTGCCAGGCCTTTCTTCCTGTTCTGTCTTAGTCTGGAAGCTCTTCTGAAACCCGTTCAGCATCATAGCAGCACACAGGCCTCCACTGACAGGTGCTGGCTGTGTTTGAGTTGCCTTGGGCAGAAATCAAACTTGGATCTCCTGCATAGAAGACAAGAATTCTGCCTTTGAATCACCACTGCCCCTAATATCTATGATATTCTCTTGAATTGCTTTAATCTTTTCCCCCTTGCATTGGCTATGATTGATTACTACATGTCCATAATTTGAGTTTTCAGCCACATCTCTTCTGGTCCTTGCGGTTTCTGGTGTGTTTGTTGTATGTGATGTTGTTTCGTCTTTGCATCCTGTAGCTATTGCTGCATGACAACACACAACCTCAGTGGTATGATCCTGTTCACAGAAGGGACCAATGGGCTACCCAGGAAAGACCAGAACACAGGGATGAAAGACAACTGTGGAGGCACATTTGAAATCTTGGTTTGCCTCACATCTGCCACCATCCACTTAGTCAAAGCAAATCACATGGCCAAGCCCAAAGGCAAGAGGCAGAAGGAGAAGTGTACTTCTCTCAAGCAGGTGAATAGGAGGAAACAAATATTCAACCTAATTTATAACATTTTGCTTTGTTTCCTTAGGTTTGCTGGCATTCCTTTCTCATTTTTCTTTGTCTTTGTGATCTTAATAAATCCATTTCCTTATTATATGGCCTAAAGTAATTGTGAGGCATTTCCTTCTGTTCTTGAGTCATCCCTTCTTCTATGTTGGGTTCATCTTATCTTCCCCTGCAACAGGACTGCATAGCTGCCACATTGCTGAACACACAGGCTCAGGAACTGAAGGGTGGGAGTTGGCCACATTCAGCCACCAAACGAAACCCAAGAAGCTGAGGAAGCCAATCTACAAGAACCTGGGAAACTCCAGGGTTTTTAAAGACAGAAATCTGGCCACAATAGCAAAAAGGTAGAATCAACCCAGATGCCCAACAATAGAAGAATGGATAGGTAAACTGTGGTACATATACTCAATGGAGCACTACGCAATGATAAAGAATAACGATGATTCCAGGAAACATCTCCTAACCTGGTTTCAACTGGAAGACATTATGTTGAGTGAGAGTAGTCAGTGACAAAAGGACAAATACTGTATGAGACCTCTACGATAAGATCTCAAAAATAGACTTGTGTATAGAAGAAAAGACTCTTTGACAGCTGCAAGGGAGAGGAGGGAGGGAGGGAGCGCGAGGGGGGGAGGGTTTAGTTTAGGTAGTTACTAGAAATCTAGTTGAGAGAAAGCGGTGACAGCACACATTAGGAACAAGAACAACATTAAGTGGACTTCAGCATAACTTGAGTACTCCTTCCATCTTAACCCAATATTGCAAGGATAGAGTAGCTGGGGCGGGGGGCAGGGGACCATGCTCTTAGGCGAAATCAAGGCCAATTGGCACAACTAGCGTTTTGCGAAGAGAGCTCTCTGCACCCCACATTGGTGAGTGGCGTCTGGGGTCTTAAAAGCTGCCAAGCTGCCATCCGAGGACACAGTAAATGGTCCCAACTCAGCAGGAATGGATGCTCACCGAGGGCCAAAATGACATGCAGTAAAGACAACCAAGAAGACAGAGAGACCCACAAGAGTGGGTGCCTACATCGACCTGGGACCGGAAGAACCGGATGGTGCCCGGCCACCACCAGTGATAGCCATGATGGAGCTCACAGAGAGGAACCTCACTGGCAACACAAGAATAAAAAGAGGTGCATCATGAGATCTCCACTAAAAGACCTCAATTGATGGTCCAGCGGTTTGGGGGTTCCTCTGAGAGCATGGCCCCCGGCCCTGATGCTGCCCGTTCTCATAAATTATAACAAAGGTCCACTCTTTGGACAGGAATGGAATGGACTTGGCAATGCAGAGTAACCATATGTTGGAAGCACTTTATGGTTCTATACATCTATAGGATATCATCTTGCTGACCTCTAGCTGGAGGAAGGGGAGTGGACGGAGAGGAGGGGAAAGGAGACTGTTGGGAGGATGAGACATGTATGGAGCAGAGAGGAATAGTGTGCAGTCACCGGACAGGGAGAGCAGTGGAAGCTGCATATAGGGGGGCATGTAAATTTACATGTGAATGTACATTTTCACTCAGTTATGTTAAATAAAAAAAAAAAAAGACAGAAATCTGGGCTGACATCCTGTTAGAATTCCCAGATAGATGACGCTGTTTTTATGTTAGAATGAACCTGTTGCAGTTGAGTCAATTCAAACCCCTAGTGACCCTATAGGACAGAGTAGAACTGCCCAATAGGGTTTCCAAGGCTGTAGTCTTTACAGCAATAAACTGCCATGTATTTCTCCCACTGAGCAGCTGGTGGGTTTGAACCGCTGATTCTTTGATTAGCAGCTGAGCACTTAACCACTGCACCACCAGGTCTCTTTGTATTCGAATGAAGAGGCTTGTGTGGTGTTTTGTGCGAACAACTCATTACTCACTGTTCATATTTCTGTGTAAAGGAACTTCCACTGGGGTCTCTGGCCTGTCTCTAGCCCATCTAGAAATGGAGGAATGGCATGCAAGTATTGACTAGACTCAGCCCTCCAGCTTTCCTTTGTCTTGGAGCCAGTCTGGGCTCTGGCCTGCTCTGTGCTACCCCAGAGGAGAAGGCTGAGTTTGCCTAGTGTCATGAATTGAGTTGTATCCCCCCAAAACGTGTCAGCATGGCTAGCAGTGATTCACAGGATTGTGTGACTGTCCTCTATTTTGGGATCTGGTGGGATTATCCTATGCGTTTTAAATCCTAACCTCTAAGATGTTAATGAGGCAGGAATTAGAGTCAATTATGTTAATGAAGCAGGACTCAATCTGTAGAATTAGGTTGTCTCTGTGTCAGTCTGTTTTGAGATATAAAAGAGAGAAGCAAGCAGAGAGGAGAGGGACCTCCTACTGTCAAGATGCGAGTACTTCCTTTGGACTTGGGGTCCCTGTGCTTAGAAGCACCTAGACCAGGGAAAAATTGATGACAAGGGCCTTCCCCCAGAGCTGATGGGGAAAAAGCCTTCCCCTGAAGTTAGCACTACAGTCTAGCCACCTAGACTGTAAAGGAATTAAGTTTCTCTTTGTTAGAGCCAAACACTTGTGGTATTTCTGTTATAGCAGCACTAGGTTAACTAAGACAACCAGTGTTTCCTGAGACCAGATGGACAAGTATTTAAAATGCTCAGGTGAAGCAGCAGCAAACCCACTTGGCTAGTGTATAAAGCCACTTTCTCTAGTTGAAATAAAGGTGCAATTTGCTCTTCAATTCTTAGATTCTGCAGCTACCTTTTCACTAACCGTGAATTAGAGGGGATGGAGGGGAACAGTTGCTGTGGAGTCACCGCCAATTCAACAGAGACTCCACGTGTGCTACAGCAGAACTGCACTCCATAGGGTTTTTATTGATTCATTACTTGGAAGTACTAGGCCTTACTTCCCAGGAGCCTCTGGATAGACTTGAACCTCCAGTTTTTTGTTAGCAGCTAAGGTATTAACTGCTTATACTGCCCAGAGACAAAGGATGAGTAGAAGTAACTGACCCATCTAAAATCCCACGGTTCTAAGTAAACTCCACATGAGAGGCATTAATCTGGGCCTCAGATGGCGCTGGGCAACCAGGATATGTGGGAGTAGCACAGCTCTGGAGTTAGATGTAGTTTGAATCCTGCCTCAACCACTGAACCTAGCCAAAGATTTACCTTAAAAACAGCATCAGGGCTCTAGGCTGTCAGCACTAGAAAACTACTTACACTAAACAGAATAGGAACTGACTTGAGGAGGTATGGCAGCCTCTTACCCCCACCCTAAGTTTTGAGAAGCCTGGAGAACCAGACTCGGTGTCTTGCACCCAGAACAACGTCCACATCCACCCACAAGCCTGCTCCAGGGATATGAGGCATGGACACTCCTGCCAGGACCTTTATCCTGTCCCATCCAAAACTGGATGCATCCACTCCCATCCTCACTAGAATGCATTCTGGGGAGTGCTTCCTCCTCAGTCAAAGGTGCAGACCTGCACGGAGCATTCTGATTGCTGGAGTTGAGGTCACATGATTGTGTGCTGCCAGAAGGGATGCTGGAAAGAAAACAAGGAGGCATGGACCTCTAATGGGAGTCCCTGGGTGGTGCAAAGAGTTAATGCACTCTGTTGACTGAAAGTTTGGTTGACGGTTCAAGTCCACCCAGCAGCACCCCAGAAGAAAGGATCTAGGGATGTATTTCCCAAAAATCAGCCATTGGAAACATCACGGAGCATGGTTCTGCTTTGACACGTGGGGTCACCATGAGTCAGAATCAACTCTTTGGCAACTAGTTTGTTTTCTTAATAAAGGGAAATCAGGAATTCAGAGATACTGGGTGTATCTTAAACCTAATCACTTTTGAGATATAAAAAAAGCAGATTATGCACAGAAGTGAACAGACACAAGGAAGACAGATACTATCTGAAGACGGTGACACATGCATCTAGAAGGCAACGAACTCTGAAGACTACCTGCTACTAGAAGTTGAAAATGGCTCCCTCGGTGGTACATAAGTACTCAACTACTAGCCAAAAGAGGAACGCTGGTGCCAAGTGGTTATGCTCGGGACTGCTAACTGAAAAGTCAGGGGTCTGAACCCACCAGCTGCTCTCTGGGGGAAAGATGTGGCAGTCTGCTCCTGTGAAGATTTACAGCCTAGGAAACCCTATGGGGCAGTTCTAATCTGTTCTGTAGGGTCACTGGGAGTCAGAATTGATGGGACAGCAGCAGCTTTGGGGTATTTTTTGGTGTGGGCAGCCACAAGGAGGGCAGATGGCCACTACATTTCCTCTCAGTAAGGCTGGGAGGATGAAATGAGACAGTGGTTCTGTGGCTCACAAAGAGAAATACTTACATTCTGCCCAAGTCCCCACCAGCCACTTTCCTCTCAGGGGCTCTCACAAGTCCCTCAAGATTGTCCCCTCACCCCCTGCCACCCGGCCTTCATGCATCCTCCAGAGAAGGCAGCAAAGGCAGCAGTGAAGGAGCAGGAGAAACTTTATTGGAGAGCAGTGTGGATGCAGGAGGTCACGGAGAAGAGAGACAGAGCGAGAGGTGAGGTCAGAGGGGCCATCGCCTTCTCAGTGCCCCCTCCAGGGGGCTGGGCAGAGATGGGCTGGCCCCCTGGACCCAGGTCCCAGCAAGGCCCTGTCCTCTTTCAGGAGAGAGCTCTGCGGGTGGGGAGGGGAGCAGGGGGCCCAGGATTCCCATGGTGGAGGGGGTGAGGAGCCACCCCTACTTCAACGGTCCATGCTGTCATCCGTGGGGGTGGAGAAACAGGTCTGTAGCAGCTTTTCGCAGAACTCCAGCTCCTCCTGGATGTGGGGGCAAGGGAAGGGGCCCTGAGCACAGAGGACTGACCCTGTGCCCACTGGCTGTACCTGCCCTCCACTGCCTGTACCTGGTACTCCTCATGCTGCTGCAGCAGCTGACAGCGGTGGCGCAACAGCTCCTCCAGGCCTAGCTGTGGCTCCCGGCACTCCCGCACACCCTGGGGGAAGTCTGTCACCAGGCTAGGGGGACAAGCAGAAGCCCTCAGCTTTCTTCTGCACGGGACCCACACACAGATCAAGTCAGATTCTCACTGCCCTCCCCTCATTGCCTATGCAAGTTACTTCCCAACGCTGGGCATCAGCTTCCCCTTCTGCAAACCAAATCAAAACCAGTTGCCATTGAGTAGACTCTGAGTCATAGTGGCCCCATATGTGTCAGAGTAGACCTGTGCTCCTTAGGATTTTCAGTGGCTGAGTTTTCAAAAGTAAGTACCAGGATTTTCTTCCACGGGACCGCTGGGTAGACTCAAACTGCCAACCTTTCAGTAAGCAGCTGAGCACTTAACTGCACCAGACAGGGACTCTGCCCCAAATCCCCCACCAAAGTCTAAACCAGTTGCCAGTGAGCCCACTCCAACTTATGGCAACCTTATGTGTGTCAGAGTAGAACTGTGTGTCACAAGGTTTTCAATGGCTATGACATTTCAGAAGCAGATGGCCAGGCCTTTCCTCTCAGGTGCCTCTGGGTGGACTTGACCCTCCAACCTTTGGGTCAGCAGCTGAGCTCATTAACTGTTTGCATGACCCAGGGACCCACCTGCAAAAGGAACCTCAGAATCCCCGCAGCCCAGTGATCATAGTGAGACACACACAAAGCAGATCACAGTGACAGCTGTAAAAACACCTCCCTCAAGTGCTGCATGCAGTTGTTTATTTCGAGACACTAGGGTACTCATGGAAACCTTGGTGGCATAGTGGTTAAGTGCTACATCTGCTAACCAAGAAGTCAGCAGTTCAAATCCTCCAGGAACTCCTTGGAAACTCTATGGGACAGTTCTACTCTGTCCTATAGAGTCACAAGGAAAAGCAATCAACTCGACAGCACTGGGTTTAAAGGTTCTCATAGGAGTCCTACTGGCGCCACAGTTAAGCACTTGGCTGCTAACCAAAGAGCTGACAACTTGAACCCATCAGCAGTTCTAGGAGAAAAATACAGCAATCTGCATCTTTGGAGATTTACAGCTTTGGAAACTCCATGAGGCAGTTCTACTTTGTCCTACAAGGTTGCTGTAAGTTGGAATCCACTTGACGGCAGTGGGGTAAGGCACTCGCAGTGTGTGGGTCGGGGGTAAGAGACAGACTCTCACCTGCTCCCCTTGCCCTTTGACTGCTGTTACCAGACTCTTGTTAATTTTTGATGAGTCAATTCCAACTTATGGTGACCCCAAGTGTGCAGAGGATAACTGTCCTCCATACAGTTTTCAAAGCTGAGATCTTCTAGAAGTAGATCACCAGGCCTTCTTCTGAGGCACTTCTGCATAGGTCTGAACGGCCAACCTTTCAGTTAGTAGTTGACCACTTAACTGTTTAAGCCACCCAAACACTCTTTGACAGATTAAGGAGGCTCAAAAGGGGAGGGCATCATGATTCTGGAGGTTTAAGCCCCTTACCATCCCTGGGGAAGGTCTAGACTTCTCCTGACCTGCTCCTGCCTCTGGGCACCCAGTCATAGCCCTGGAGAGGTGGGCCCCTCCACCCCATCCCCCAGGGCCCTGGCGCACCTGCAGAGGGCTCCGAGCACATGCTCGTGGAAGGGGCTGTGTTCTGTCCGGATGAGGGCCACCAGCTGCTGCACCATCCCCATGGAGCACAGGGTCCCTGGGGGCGGGGCTCAGAGGGTCAGGGCACCAACCCATACCACCTGCCTGCCACCCCAGCCTCCTCCTCCCCCTCTGGCTCTCTGCCACTCCACCTGGGCCCTAGCTGCCCCACCTTTGTGCTCAGGATGGCCCACCAGCAGGTTCTGCAGCAGAAACGCTGACTTGACCTTGAGCTTCTGCACCTGCTGCTGCATGGCCCGCATCAGCACTGAGAAGCCATCCAAGCGCAGGAACTGCAACAGCCCGGCCTCCTGCTCCCGGACCAGACCTACGACAGCAAAAACAGGAAGGAGGGACCTTGGAGTCACCACCACCATCACTATCATCTCCATCCTCGTTTTCTTTTTTACTAATTTGTTGTTGTTGAGAAGATATACAGCAGAACATACACCCATTAGGTAGCGTCTACATGTACAACTCAGTGACGTCAATAACATTCTTAGAGCTGTGCAAGTGTTCTCACTTTCCTTTTCCCAATTGTTCTTCCCCTATTAACATAAACTCATTGCCTCCTAAGTTCTTATCTAATCTTTTGAGTTCCTGTTAACTTGATCCTACATAAAACCAAAAAAATCCCACTGCCATACAATCAATTTCAAACCATTAAGCCCTGATACAGTAGGGGGTCTGTCCCATAGGGTTTCCAAGTCTGTAATCTATACAAAAGCTGACTACCATGTCTTTCTCCCACAGCCTGCTTTTGTTGAGCAACCAAGAGCTTAATTGCTGTGCCACCATGGCTCCCAACCTGCTGCTGATGAGTTGACTCTAACTGAAAACAATCCTACAGGACAGAGTAGAACTACTCCCTAGGCTCCAAGACTGTACTCTTGATGACAGCAGGCTGCCAGGTCTTTTCTGCGAGGGAGTAGCCTGTGGGTCTGAACTGCTCACCCTTTGGTTGACAGCCTGACACGTAACCACTGTGCCACCAGGGCTCCTTTGGTCCCATATCATCGTTTCTTAAGAGGGCATACTACTCAAGCAGACATCCTTTACTAATTAAGCTAAACTATTTTTTTGGGTTAAACAAGGCTTCAGGAGGGCTATTTTTAGTTCGAGGTTTACAGGTTTAAAGGTTATTTCAGGGTAATAGTCTCGGGACTCATCTAGCTTCCGCAGCTCCAGAAAGTCTGGGTTCAACAAGAATTTGAACTTCTCTGGCACATTTCCCCACTTTGATCAATACTATTCTAAAGAAATCATTCCCATAGTCTTTATCATCACCTTCTGTGTGCTGGGCTTTGCAAGTTCTTTCTTTTCCAATTCACGTGCCTGCAATTTCAACTCCTTTAAAGCATACAGTTAAGTGGTTTTTGGTACAATTTACAGAGTTGTACAACTGTCACCACAATGAATTGTAGAACACTTTTATCACCCTAAAAACAAATTCTCACTCCCCACTTCCTCTCAGCACTAACCAAAAACCAAACCAGCTGCTGCTGAGCTGACTGTGCCTCATGGCGACCCTGTGAATGTCAGCGCAGAACAATGCTCTACCGAGTTCTCAACGGAAGTAGTCACCAGGCCTTTCTTCTGAGGGGGTCTCTCAGTGAACTTGAGCTGCCAAGCTTTTGGTTAGCAGCTGAGCACTTAACCCTTTGCACTTTACTCTTGATGTTGTCAGATGCTATTGAGTTGGTTCTGACTTACAGTGACCCATGTGACAGAAGAATTGCCCCAGAAGGTTTTCTAAACTGTAGTCTTCATAGGAGCAGACTGCCAGATCTTTTCTCCCACATAGCCACTGTGTGGAATCAAACTGCTCACCTTTTGGTTAGCAGCTGAGTGCTTAGCCAATGTGCCAACAGGACTCCTTTCACTCCTACTAACTATACTGATGTGGCCACGTAGTTCTCACTAGCACAGGGTCTCCTGTCCTCACTGCTCTGTTCCCAGCCCCTCACAGAATCCCAGCAAGTTATTGGGGCCCCTCCCTCCCGGACCCCTAAGGAGCCCTGGTGGCATAGTAGTTAAATACTCAGCTGCTAACTGAAAGGATGGCAGTTTGAACTCACCACCATCGGCCTCTCCCGGGCAATCTGCTTCTGTAAAGATTACACCCTTAGAAACCATATAGGGAGATACTACTCTGTCACATGGGGTCATTATGACTCTTAACAAACTTGATGGCAACAGGTTTTGAACGTGATCCCCAGCGGGTCTGGGTCTTCACCCCAGTCAGGCCATACCCCTCACTCAAACCACCCCCGGGACTCACAGGAAATGGCGAAGAGGGCCTTGACTCGCACCGTGTCGCAGGCATCGCGGTCGAGCAGCCGTAGCAACTTGCGCAGTGCCCCAAGCCCCAAGACCTGCTCCTGGATGGCTGCCACGTTCTGGCTGCACGTGCCAATTAGCTGTGCTGCCCGCCACCGCAGCCCTGCAGCACCTGCCTCCAGGTACCGGCCTACCAGCAGGTGCATGCCCGAGAGCTGGCAGAAGTCTGTGCCGCAGAGAGAGAGAGGTCAGGGTGAGACAGGGAGGGCAGGGCCTGGGTGCCAGCACAGAAGCACCCAGCTGGGTGGTCCAGCAGGGCCAGTGCAGCTCAACCACAAGGGCACTTCAGCAGGAGGGAACTTCTTCACTGGTGGGCTGTGGTTCAAGTCCAACCACAGGAACCTATGAAGAAAAGCCTGGTGATCTGATTCCAAAAAATCAGCCACTGAAAACACTATGGAGCAGAGTTCAACTTCGACACACATGGGGTTGCCATGAGTTGTAACCGATTTGGTGACACTGGTCCAAAACTAAAGTGCTGCATTTCCCAGGCACTGCCTGGAATTGGGTTGATGGCAGTATATGTGGCTGTCTCAATCCATCCTCAAGGCCCCAGAGGGCTGATGGTCCCTATGCATAGAAGAGGTCACCTGGGCTTCAAGGGGCTTCATGGACTTACCCAAGATCACAGTGCTTCCACAGAGTGATGCCCATGTTCTTAATGTCCACACTGCCAAGACCAAATCTGCTGCCATCAAGTCAATTCTGACTCATAGCAAGCCTTATCCAACAGAGTACAACTGTCCCATAAGGTTTCCTAAACTGTGATCTTTAAGGAAGCTGACTGCCATATCTTTCTCCCATAGAATGGTTGGTGGGTTCAAATCGCTGACCGCTTGATTAGCAGCCAAGTGTTTAACCACTGTGCCACCAGAGCTCCTGTGCAACACTGCTCCCCAAATGGGAGTGGTGTCTCATCACCCACCTGCTCAAGACTTTCAAACAGCTCTATAGCACCTAGAATGAAACCCACAGCCCTACCTTCCATGCAAAGCCCACCAAGTTCCAGCTTCATTTCCTTCTGCCTTGCCCTCACTCCTTCCACTCTGCTGTGCCAACCTTGGTGCTGTTCCTGCTGTAGGGCCTTTGCACTGGCTGCTTCCTCTGCCTAAACTGCTTTATATATATGAAGACTGACAATTAAGTTTGTGAACTTATCCTAAAAAAAGTGCTACATACCTCCCTGCTGAGTATCACTACAGTCACCTTTGAAGTACCCTCCTTGGGAAGCTATGCACTGATGCCAGTGCCTAGTCCACCCTTCAAAGCAATTTTGGGATTCTTTTTCTGGAATGGACATCAGAGCTGTTGTTGTATTACCTCTGATGTTCTGAATGTCATCAAAATGTCTTCCTTTCAATATTTCCTTTATCTTTGGGTGGACAAAAAAGTCATTGGGGGCCAGATCAGGTGAGTAGGGAGGGTGTTCCAATACAGTTATTTGTTTACTGGCTAAAAACTCCCATCACAGATAACTATACAGTTAAGTTTGCAGACTTGCCACCTTGTCACCGTGTGCAATGGCCATTCAGAAAAAATTCCAAAATTGCTTTGAAGGGTGAAGTCAGTGCTGGCACAGTGCGTAGCTTCCCAAGAAGAGTACTTTGAAGGGGACCATAGTGATATTCAGCAATGAGGTATGTAACACTTAGAACAATTAAGTTAGTGGACTTAATTGTCAGGCCTCATATAATTTATTTTAGGTACTGAGAATATATACAGCAAAACTTACACCAGTTCAACACAGTGAATATACCAATTCAGTGACATTGAATATATTCTTGGAGTTGTGCAACCATTCTCACCTTGTCTTTCTGAGTTCTTGTTCTCTAACTTAACACAAACTCACTGCCCCTAAGCTTCCTATCTTATCTTTCAAGTTGTTCTCAATTTGATTCCATACAGACTGATCATAAAAGAGCATAATGCACAAGCAACGAAGACATTCTTTGGTAGTTAAACTATTATTTGGTTTCAGGAAGGCTTCAGGGGATATTTTTTGGTTTAAAGTTTAAAGCTAATACCAGGGCAAAAGTTTCAGGGATTCATTAAGCCTACACAGCCCTAGAGAATCTGGATTCCATAAGAATTTGAAATTCTGTTCTACATTTTCCCCCTTTTAATTATGATTACAGTAAAGAATCTTTGATCAAACATTCAGAATGGTAGCTGGGTACCAGCCAGTTCTTGTCTCATGGCAAAGAAGTCAGTTGTCCATGGAGGCAGTTAGCCTCATGTTCCAGGTAAGCTCATGGGTCACTCTCTCACTTCAGGTCTCAGATTGAATGCCGTCCCTCAAGGAGGCCATCTCTGATCACCTCACTCAGTGCGGCCCCTCTCTCATCTTGTTGCAAGTGGCTCTCAGACAAGGACAGAGACTAGAGGTGTATCAGAGAGAGTGGGAAGGGCCTGCCAACAGGCTGGCTACACAGCGAAGGGAATAATACGCAAGGTGGGACTGCAAAGTCAGACAGGCTGGACGGGGGTCAGGCCAGAGGTTAGGAGGCCAGCGAGGTGGGTGGGGGTGGACAAGGCACAGGGCTTGCAGCACGGCAAAGGCCAAGGGAGACGTGGGGAGCAGGAGGCTTAGGGATTTACCAGCAGCATTGTCCATGTTCTCACACAGGTCAGCCAACAGCTCCAAAGCTCCCTCGCGCTCTTGCTGGTCAGCTGCCAGATCGGCCTCACCGGCTGCAGGGGGCGTGGGCTGGGACAGCACACGGAGGCAGCTCTTCATTTGCTCCACCTCTTCCCGCTGGCCCCGGAAGGCAGCAGACATGGCTTCCTGTAGCCACTGCCGCCTCTGAGGGCAGAAGTGGCCAGGAGGGTGAGGAGAAGCAGAGGAGAGGCAAAGGACTAATATTAATGAAGAGGCAAAAGACTATTAAAGATGAATGGATGCATAAATGACAGTCATTAATCATAAGAGCTAACATCTGAGCACTGATGATTCCTTCAATCAACAAAATTCTACTGAGCACATGTTAGGCAACAGATTCTAGGTACCAAAGATAGTGCCCTGAGATACTAAAAAGGCACCTGCCCTTGAGGGCTCCCTTTCTGGGGGAGGAGTAGATGGTAAACAAAATAGGCAAAATGTGTCCCATGCCACACAGTGATTACTGCTGTTGTTGTATGCCACACAGTTGATTTCAACTTATAGCCACCCCATGTATTAAGTGGCACTGTGGGTAACTGCTTGACTATTGACTGGTCAGCAATTCAAACAAGCCAGCCACTACATGGGAAAAAGATGTAGCAATCTATTTCCATAAAGAGTACAGCCTTAGAAAATCTACAGGACAGTTCTACTCTGGGTTGCTGTGAGTCAGAATGAAGACTACAGCAACGGGTTTAGTGTTATAGAGAACTACCCAATAGGGTTCTCTTAGCTGTAATCTGTCTTGACAGTACAGCCAGAATACTCCTTAGATGTGAGAACAGTGAGACTTTTATCTTACATAATTTGGACATATTATCATCAGGGACCAGTCCTTGGAGAAGGACATCATGTTTGGTATAGTAAAAAATGTAAAGCAGGAAGACCTTCAACAAGATGAACTGATACAGTGGCTAGACCAATGAGTTAAGTCACAGCCATGATTGTGAGGATGGCACAGGACCAGGCAGCATACATAGGGTTGTTATGAGCTAGAAACAACTACACAGCACCTAACAACAACAATCTTGACAGAAGCAGATTGCCAGGCCTCTTCCATGGAGCCTCTGTGTGAGTTCAAACCACCAAACTCTCAGCACTCGAGGACATAAGTGTTTAACCACCGTGCAACCAGTCTTCCTGAACACAGTAACAGAATGGGGGAGAAACTGAGCAGGGGAGAGAGACTGGGAGTACTCGGTGGGGTGACCTGTAAAATTAAATGGAGTGCTCAGGAGAAACCTCCTTAGCTGAGAATGTGACGTATGAGTATAGAAGGAAGGGGGAAAGAAAGCCATGAAGATATCTGGGAGGATGACCCAGGTAGAGGGAAGAGCAAGGAGGCCATATGGCTGCAGCACAGTGAGCCAGGGGGAGAAAGACAGAAGGGAAAGGGGGAGAAAGGTAATGGGGTACAGATCCGAGAGAGTCTTGAGGACCACTGTGAGGCTGTGGACTTCACTAACAGTGAGACATGGTAGCTGCTGGACGTTCTGGGTAGAATAGTGCGGGGATCTGACTTATATCTTTGTTTTTAAATAATGTTTCGTGCTTTCAGTGAAGGTTTACATTACAGTTTAGGTTCCCATTCAGCAATTTCTACACAAATTGCTAAGTCACATTGGTTACCTTCTCCACAATGTATGAACATTCTCATTGTTTCCATTCTGGTAGTCTCCATCCCTCTTACATCTTCTCACCTTTGTCTTAAAGTCACCGTTGACTGTTCGGTCTCAGAGGTGATTACGCACAGGTAATGTTCTTTACTTTGTGAGCCACGTATTACTTAGCTATAAGGTGGCCTCAGGGACTAGTTTCAGTTCAAAGACGGAAGTATATCTCAGGGTTCAAGTCTGGGGGAATCCTGTAGCCTCAAACAGCCCAGTGAGAGGCAGCGAGAGCAAGAGCAAAAGAGAGTGTATGTGTGCATGTGGGTCTAAGAATCTGAGATTCTGTTCCACATATTTCTCCCATCCTATCAGGGTCCATCTATTGTGGCCCTGACCAAAATACTACCCCTGGTGCAGAACCACTGGCCTAGCGATACAAACTTTAGAACCATCAGGGTATAGCTGGTATTGAAAGCCTCAAAAGAGCACACTAACACAATGGACGTAAGTATAGACAACAGACCTGTGGTCTTAAAAGCATGTGAGCAACCATCTGAGATACAGTCTCTACTCATCCGGAACAAGAGAGAAAGAGGAAACCAAAGACTTAAAGAAGAACCTAGTCTGCAGGACAAACAGTATACACAAACCATGGCCTCATCTACCCTGAGACCAGAAGAACTAGATGTACCCAACTACCACTGCCGACTATTCTTAGGGCCAAAATAGAAGGACCCTAGTAGAATAGGAAAAACATGTGGAACAGAATCTCAAATTCCTTAAAGAAAGAAAGAAACACAGACTTATATTGGACTAGTTGAGACAAGAGAATTCCCAAGGGTATTGCCCTGAGATAGGCACCCAACCTGGAACTAAAACTAGGTCGTGAGGTCATTCTGCAGCTAAATAATAGACTGGCTCACAAAATAAAGGATATTACCCGTGAGTACTGTGCTGCTTTAAAATAGTCATCTATGTGAGACCAGATGGTCAACATGACTTTAAGACAAAAATGAGCAGGGGGTAGAAAAGCTAGATTAACAGAAACAGAATAACCAAAATGGAAATAATAAGAATTTTCACACATTGTAAAGAATGTAACCAATATTACTGAATAATTTGTGTAGAAATCATTGAATGGAAACCTAAACTGCTGTGTCAACTACTGAAAAACACTGTAAAACATTATTTTAAAAAAAATAGAAGGGACCCATGGACCAAGTCCTGAGCACACCATCATTAAGAGGCTGGGGAACAAGGATGAGCCAACAAAACCGACACAGGAGGATGAAAACTAGGACACTATGCTGCTCTAGAAGTCAAGTGAAGAAAGAGATTCAAGAGTAAGTGAAGGATGAAATGCTGCTGTCAGTGCAAGTAAGAGGAGTGCTAAATCTGCCTAGAGTCCCTGGGTGTCAACAACTGTTAAGCACTTGTCTACTGGCCAGAAGGCTGATAGTTTGATGCTACCCAGAAGCACCTTGAGACAGGCCTGTTGATCTATCTACCTCTGAAAGGTCACAACACTGAAAACCCTATAGAGCAGTTCTACTCTGCACACTTGGGGTCTCCATGAGTCGGTGTCAACTTGATGGCCACTAAAAAAATATGAACTATTTGGATCTTTTGCCAGGCCCTGGGTTAAGCATTCATATGAGAGCTCTGTAGTCAAACTCCTGAGTCCATTTGGGCAGACTGCTTAATCTTTCTGTGCCTGTTTCCCATCAGTAAATGTGAAATGATATCCTATACATACAGTGCCCCACTGGCACAGTGGTTAAGTGTTTGCTTGCTAACAAAAAGGTCAGTAGTTCAAACCCACCAGCCACTCTGAAGGAGAAAGATGTGACAGTCTGCTTCTGTAAAGATGACAGCCTTGGAAACCCTCTGTTCCTATAGTCATTATAAAGTGAAATGGACTTGACAGTATATGTAAATGGTGGACACCATAACAGCTCGTGAAACGTTAAAATAAATACTGGTATTAAGCTTCACAAGGAGCCCTGGTGGTGCAGTGGTTAAGCACCTGCTAACAAAAAGGTCGGGAGGATGAACCTGCCCAGCAGTTTTTCTGGAGAAAGATCTGCTGATCTGCTTCCATAACGACCACAGCCTAGAAAATCCTATAGGGCAGTTCTTTTGTCACACAGGGTTGAAATGAGTCAAAAATCGACTTGATGGCACTTAACAATGACAACAACAGTAAGTTTCACAACAACCCTATTATTATTATCCCCACTTCACACGTGAGAAGACTGAGGCACTGATGGATTCTGACTTGCTCAAGGTCACACAGCTAACAATCAAAAGAGCCTGAAGCTGAACCTAAGCACTCTGTCTCTGGAGCCTGAGCTCTTTTAGAGGAGTACACCTTGCTGCTTTCAGGATCCCTGCCTATGTTCCCCACACTGTCTGGAGCCCTAGTGAACTGGAACCTTAGAACTACCTTATGAAAAGAAGTACTCTTATTATTTCTATTACTATCATCAATTTGCAAATGAGGAGGAACTCAATAAAGAATGTCCAAAGTCACACAGCTGGATAATGCTAAATCCAAGTCTATCCGGCTCCAGAGAATCCTTGTTTTCTACTTTTTACCATCAGGTTATTCTCCAGACTCCTAGCATAATGCTAGCAATCCAGGGGTCCCTCAACCCCTGACACCAATAAGATGTGACCTTCAGCCTGCAAAAGCTCAGTTAACACAACTAATAGCCTACCATGCCTTCACACCGGGACTCCTGCCCCGCACCCAGAAGACCCCAGCTTCTAGCTCCCGCAAACCACATTTTCCAAGACACCCCTGTCTCCTGCCCCCTCACCACAGCTTCTTGGGTCCCCATCTTTACCTCCTCGCTCATAGGTTCCGGAGGGGGGTCTGGCTCCTGAGAGCCCGCCGTGATGGCCATCTGCAGCAGACCCTGGAGGTTGCGCGGGGGCGAAGGATTGCCCGAGGCCCCCCCTGAGGAGCCGCCGGCCCCTGTAGAGCAACCCTGGGAGGCCGGGGGCAGCGCCAGAGGGAGGCGGCTTCCCCCCGAGTCTCGGTCCGCCATGGGCCGTTTGTGGAGAGGAAGGGACAAAAGTGTTGGGGACAGGGTATCACCGCTGAGGCAGCTCTGGCGTCCAGACCGGTCGAATCCTGCGGGGTCTGCTGATAAGGTGAAGCTTTAGGGGAGTTCGGTGTCCCCCCATAATCCCAAACCACTTTACCCACAACCCCCTTACACATAACCCCCTTATTCTTCCTTCCTACCAAGACCTTAGCCCAAAGCCATAAGCCCCTCCTATCTCCCTGGCAACACGCCCCTCCCACTCTCCCTGGCAACAAGCCCCTTACCCCATCTCCACTGCTTATATTCCCGCCTCTTGGCAACCTCTCTGCCCCGCCTCCATAACACCAAGCCCCCTCTTTGGTCCCTTTAGCAACAAGTCTTCTCCTCCATCTCCAAATTGTTGAGCTGGAGCGGGGCGGATCTCACCTCCTCAGGCTTCAAGTCGCTGTCGCGGCTAAAATCAGAGTGGCCCCCACCTGTCTCGTCTGGGCGCCGCCATCTTGGCCGGAAATACGCATGGTCTCACAAGGAAGTGCCCGGCGCCACCACCCAACTTTGGAGCCGCAGGCGCTAAAACCTTTCCGCGTTAAATTTGCGTCCGGCCCAGACCCCTGCGGGCCTGGCCCTGCCTCCGGTTTTAGCCTCCGCTACCAGGTGTAGAACACGCTAAGCCCCGCCCATACAGACTTAAACCCTGCCCCTTAGCGAGCCCCGCCTCCTCATCCTAATTGTAAACTCTATCCAGCGGCGACATAAGCGCCGCCCCGTCCAGGTTAGGCTCCTTCTGAGCTGGACCGCGCCCACACCCATATCCCCTCCTATAATTCTAAAGTCGGCCCCATCATCTCCGCGTTGCCCCGCTGCCAAATCAGGCTCCACCCTTGTTCTAGGGCTTTTGGCTGCTCTTACTAGGCTCCGCCTCTTTTCCAGGCCCCTTCTCTTAAGCCCCGCCTCCCAAGTCCTAGTGTTTTCGCCCGTGGGCTATGCATCCCGCTTTCTGGGGGACCCTAGGTTCTCTCAGTCAGTGACACTCTACACCTAATATCTGACTATACAGCCTTAAGTCCATGCCAGTCTTCTTTGAGCTTCAGTTGCCCGATTTGTGAAATGGAGTTGCCTCACTGTCCTCCATGGACCTCTTGTCACCCAGCCTTCCCCTCACGATTCTTCTCTGGGTCCTGCCAGGTCCAGATGGGGAATACTTGACTCCTGGAAACAGCAAGCAAAATGCACAAGAACCTCAGTCAAGATTCAGAGAACAAAAAAACACACAAAACCAAACCCGTTGCCACTAAGTTCATTCCAATTCACGGGGACCCCATGTGTGTCAGAGTAGAATTGTGCTCTATAGGGTTTTAACTGGGTGAGGTTGTTTTTTTTTTTTAAATTGTGATTAAGTGAAAGTGTACATTCCAAATCAAGTTTGCATGTCTGCCTGTCTGCAGCTCCTTCTCTCTTTGCCTGGTGACAGCACACTCCTTTTTATTCTATACTTCTGGTATCCTCTTAACAAGCTCCTGTCCCCTCCTCTCCACCCTCTTCTCTCCCATCTAGAAAGAGACCAGTAGGACAACATCCTACAAATGCATAGAATTGTAAAGTACACACACCATATGGACACGCTGTGTCCGTAAGTCCAGTCCATTTTTATCTGAAGAGTTGACTTCAGTAATGTTTTCTGGACAGGGGCAACAGCAGGTCTAGGGGCCATGCTCCCAGGGTATCCCCAGGCCATCAGACCATCAGTTATGGTCTTTTAGCAGAGTTCTTGAGCTGCACACCTCTTTTTCTTGTGTTGCCACAGGAACTCAACCTTGCATGCCCAATTATGGCTGTCTTTAGTTGTGGCTGGGCACCATCTGGTTCTTCTGGTCACATGTTGATACCACCTCCCATTCACATGGGTCTCTGTCTCCTGAACTCTTCTATCTTTGTGTCTTTATTGTTCTTGGTGATCATCTGTTCCAGATGAGCCAGGACCATCTGGTGCACCAGTGATGGCAGTTTGCTAGCTTTGAAGACCCCAGACATCACTCACCACTATGGGGAGCAGAAGACTTGCTTAGCAATAAGCTATTTATGCCAGTTGACCTCAATGTCCCCCAAAAGTATGGTTCCCAGACCCCGCTCCTGCTATTCTATCCTTGCAATATTGGGTTGAGATTAGAAGAGCTTTCAGTTTATGGTGAAGTCCCGTTAAGTTGATCTATTTTCTGTTGTGTGCTGTTAGTGCTTTCATCTAACCAGATTTCTATCAACTATCTAATCTATGACCAACCCTTTCCCTCCCTCTCCACCCTTGTAGCTATCAAAGAGTCTTTTGTTCTGTACATAAGTCTATTTTTAAGTCCTTATAGCAGGGGTCTCATACAATATTTGTCCTTTTGCAGCTGACTGATCCTCCAGTTGAAACCAGGTTATGAGATGCTTCCTAAAATCATCGTTGTTCTTGATCATTGCATAGTGTTCCACTGAGTACACGTACCATAGTTTACTTATACGTTTATCTGTTGATGGACAACTAGGTTGATTCCATCTTTTTGCTATTGTGGACTGTACTACAAAAAACATTCATGTGCATGTATCTGTTTGTGTGACGTCCTTTCTTTCTGCAGGATATATTCCGAACAGTGGGATTACTGTCTCAAATGGTATGTCTATTTCCAGCTTTTTAAAGGAAGCACCAGATTGCCTTCCACAGAGGCTGTACCATTTTGCAATCCCACGGGAAGTATAGAAGAGTTCCAATTTCTCCACAGCCTCTCCAGCAATTGTTTCGTGGGTTTTTTTGGATATGGCCAACCTTGTCAGGATGAGATGGTATCTCACTGTAGTTTTGATTTGGATTTCTCTGATAGCTAATGATTGTATTTCCTCATGCGTCTTTTTGGCTGCCTGAGTGTCCTCTTGCTGAAGTGCCTATCGGTCTTCTTTGCTCATCGCTTAGTTGGGTTGTTCACCTTTAGGTTGCTGGTATTTTGCAGCACCTTATAGATTATGGACATCAGACATTGGTCCAACATGTAGTTGCCAAATATTTTTTCTCATTCTGTAGGTGATCTTTTAACTCTTTTGATAAAGTCTTTGGATGAGCAAAGTGTTTGAGTCTTAGTAGTTCCTGTTTATCTATTTTCCCTTCTGTTGGTCATGCTTTGTTTGTCAGATTTTGAAGTCTATTTAAGCTGTGTATTAGAACTTCCATTGTTAACCCTATTTTTTATTGCATGATCTTAGCATTTTTAGGTTTGATATTTAGATCTCTGATCTATTTTGAGTTAGTTTTTGTGTAAGCTGTGAGATATGGGTGTTTCAATTTTTTGCAGATGGATATCCAATTTTGCCAACATCAAAGGGTGACTTTTTGAGGGAAGGTCCCTGTACCTTTCTTGCAAGATGCCTCTGGGTAGATTCAAAGTGCCAGTCTTTCAGTTAATAGTCTGCTTAACTATTTGTACCACCCAGAGACTCCTACAAAAAAAAACAAGAGAATGAAGTTTTTGGGGAATCTGAGGCCTCTGTGCACCAGACTTTGCACTTAGGTCTGTGAGTGTGCTGGGGGTGCATTTGCTGGGTGCGAAAGCATTTGCTCAGAACTGGGTGTAAACAAATGCCAGTCAGGGTCCAGCCCAGAGGGAGCCTGACCCGAAGGAGGCAGAGCTTACTCAAAGGACGGGGTGAAGCTTGCAATTAAGATCAGGAGGAGGGGCTCAATAGGGGTGGGGTTTGTGTTGGGATGGGCGGGACTTAGAACAGGGACGTACCTTATCAAGCCAGAGTCGTCTACTTTAGGGGCAGGGCCTAGGTAAATGTTGACCTTAACATCAGTGGGTGTGACCTTCACAGATGTGTTGAGCCCTGGCTTGCCATGTGCCAAGCGAAGATTGTGTAGGGCAATATTTTGGGTAGAAATGGAGGCACCATGGAAAATCTTGCATCAGGTGCCTGGGTGGAGGCCCATGTATACTTCATCTGTATTAGCTTCCTATTGCTGCTATAATAAATTAACACGAGCTTATTGTGTGCCATTGAGATGATTCCAACGCATAGTGGCCCTGTATGACAACACAGAACTGCCCTATACAGTTTCCTAGAATGTGACGCAGTGGTTAAGCACTCGAATGCTAACTTGACTGCTAACTGAAAGGTTGACATCTGAATTCCACTGGCTGCCCCTGGGCAAAAGACGTGGCAGTCTGCTTCGGTAAAGATTTCAGCCTTGGAAACCTATAGGGCAATTCTACTATGTCCTACAGGGTCGCTATAAGCTGGAATTGACTCAGCAACATGTTTTTTTAGTAATCTGTATGAGGGCAAACTGCCACATCTTTCACGGAGCAGCTGGTGTGTTCTAACGGCTGACATTTTGGTTAGCAGCCAGGTGCTTAATCAGTCACTAGGGCTCCTTATTACAAGCTTACAGGTTTTAAACAACAGCCATTGCTGGGATAGATAAAATGGAATATTAGTCATAAAAGGAAATGAAGTCTTCATACTACTAAACATAAATGAACCTTGAAAACATTATGGTGAGTGAAACAAGTCAATCATGAAAGAACAGATACTGTATAATCTCATTTATACGAAATGTCTAGACTAGGCAAATTAACGGATACCCAAGTTTCTTTGCCTGGTTACCAGAGGGAGGAGAGGGGAAGCAGGAGTCTTAGTTTGGAAGCAGTGAATTTCTGTTTATGGTAATGGAAAATGTGACAGTTATTGGCAACAGTTGCGTGATACGATTAATGTAATTGGCATTCCTAAATTGTACAAGTGAAAAACATTGAATTGGCAACTGTTGTGCTACATATATAGATATATATGACAATAAAAGAACAAACAGATTTGTTCTGGAAGAAGTACAACCAGAGTACTCCTTGGAAGCAAAGGTGGCAAGACTGCATCTTACCTACTTTGGACATGTTGTCAGGAAACATCAGTCCCTGGAGAAGGACATCATGCACGGTAGAGTGGAGGGTCAGCAAAAAAGAGGAAGACCCTCGACAAGATGGATTGACATAGTGACCACAGCAATGGACGTAAGCACAAAAACGACTGTGGACTTGGTGCAAGACCAGACAGTGTTTCTTTTTGCTGTTCATCGGGTCGATATGAGTCGGAACCCACTCAACCACACCTAACAACAATATGACAACAAAACAAAACACACATTCATTATCTCACAGTTCTGGAGGTCAGAAGTCCAGAGTTTCATTGAACTAAAATTAAGTTTTCACCAGAATTTTGTCCCTTCTGAAGACGTTCCAGAGAGCCTTCCTTGCCTTTTCCAGCTTCTAGAGATTACCTGCATTTCTTGGCTCGTGGTCCCTTCCTCCGTCTTCAAAGCTCATCACCCTGACCTCTTCTTTTGTCTTCCCTTTTACTTTTTTTTTTTTTTTTAACTCTTCAGCCTCTTCTTTCCCTTAAAAGGACACTTGTGATCACATTGGGCTACCTGTATAATCTCCCACCTCAAAGTTCTTAGTCACATCTGCAAATCCCATTTTGCCATATAAAGTAGCAAACATATTCACAGATTCTGGGGACTGAGACTTGTACATCTTTTAGGGGGCCACGATTTGGCCTATCATGTACACCTGTCTGTGTATCTGTGTAAAATACTGGTACTAGTAAATACTGACTTTTTAAATCTCTCTCTCTCTCTCTGTGTACATGTGTTTTTCAGATACCAGCTGGTAAAGGTTTAGTTTTTTTTTTTTTTTTTTTAGTCACTTGCCATTACATTAATTCCATCTCATGACAAACTCACATGTGTCAGAATAGAACTGTGCTCCATAGGGTTTTTAGTGACTGTTTTTTCAGAAGCAGGTGTTGTATAGTGAGAACATACAGATTACATGGGACCCAAGGGCTGATCTAAGGGGAACACTGCCATCAAGCCAACTTCAGCTTATGGTGGTGCCCCATGTATTACAGAGCAGAACTGAGCTCCATGGGGTTTTCTTGGCTGTCATCTTTAGAGAAGTAGAACATCAGGCATTTCACTCATGGCACCACCAGGTAGGTATAAACCGTCAACTTTTCAGTTGCCAAGTAGCCAAGAGAAAACTGTTTGTGCCACCCAGGGACTTTGATGGACACAGGGAATACATATAAATCTGAATCATATCAGTGGAGCACAGAGGATTCTGGGAGTTTCTGTGAGGCACTGAGAATCTTGAAGGGAACTAAGACTGTATCCAAGGACACAGCCTGGTCTGTGGGTGGGTCTAAGGCCCTGATATCCAAGGTGACCAGGTGGGCAGCTTTGGGGGGGTTGGGCTGGGGAAACAAGGTGAAACTTGGGTAAGTAATTTCCTGATTCTTCCAGCTGTTTCAGCCTCTGTTTCTCTCGCTTCTTTTTGTACCCTCTTGGTTCTGTCCCTCCACTTGTCCGTATCTGCCTCATTTTGATCAGAGTTTGTCTAGTGATCCACTGATCAAAACATTCAGTAGCATAGCACTGCCACTTCTCTGTCCCTAGCTCTCCATAGCTCTTTCTCTCTTTTCTGTCTCTCTTCAACCATTTTCCTCATCTTTGTCTCTGACTTGTCACTTTCTTTTCCTTTCTCCCTCATTGTCTCTTCCCTTCCTACTTTCCTTCTCTCTGCTCTCCTTCCTTCTGTCCCCATCTCCCTGCCCACTCATTTGTCTCTTCTCTATTTGTCTCCATCTCACTCCCTATCTCTGTCTCTATTTCTGTCCTTCTCTTCATCTTATTCTCTCTATCTTTCCCCCATCTCTGTTTATTCGTCTCTCCCCTTCTGACTCTCCATGTCTTTCTGTCTCTATTTTCCCCCAACTCTTGGCTTTCCAACTCTGTCTTCCTTTGTCTCTCTTCATTTCTACTTCTGTTATTCTCCACGCTCTGTCCCTATCTCCTTCCCTTGTCTCCCCTCATCTGTCTCCCTCTATAATCACATCTCTCTCCTCTGTCTCATTCCCTCTCTGTCCTCCTATCTCTATTTTCCATCTCTCTGTCTCTCCATTACTTCCTGTTCATCTCTCCATCTCTCTCCCATCCCTCTCCTGATCTTTCACACTGTTTCCTTCTGTCTGTCTGTATCTGTGACACATCCCTGTCCCCTATCTCTTCTTTTCTACAACTCTCACCACCTATCTATCTCTACTTTTTCTCTGGCTTCTCCTTCCTTCTTTCTGTCTCTCCCCACCTCTGCCTCTGTCTCAGGGTTCCTTCACCCGTCTCTCTTGCCTCTGCCCTGTCTCTGGTAACCTGCATCTCTCTTCCCATCTCTGCCTCTGTTTCTGTCCTCCTCCTTCTTCTTTCTAGATATCTCCCCTATCTCTATCTGTCACTTCATCTCTCCCTGTCTGTCTCTCCATTATCTCTCTGTCTCTCTGTATCTCTGACTTGTCCACTTCTGCCCCTTATCTCTGCTTCTCTGCAATTCTCTCCCCATCTCTCTGTCTCTTTTTCTCTTGCTTCTCCTTGCTTTCTCTGCCCATCGCTGTCTTTGTATCAGGGCTTCTCTGGCTGTCTTGCCTCTACACTATGTCTCCATCTCTCCCCATCTCTGTCTCTCTGTCTCTCTGCATCTCTGTTTCTCTCTTCCCTTGTTTTCTCTAGGTTTCTCCTCATCTCTGTCTCTGGCTTTTCATCTCTCCCCCCATCTCTCCACATCCTTGCTTCTCCTTTCTTTGCTCTCTTTTGAATCTGCCCATCTCTGCCACCTCTTCAGGGTTTCACCACCTGGCTCTCTTCCCTCAAGTCTTTCTCTGGATGTCTGTCATCTCTGTCTCCATGTCCCCATGCCCCACGTCAGTCTCCACCTCTGTTTCTGTGTCTCCTTCTCTGCGCATCTGTCTCCTTCCCATCTCTCCCTCCATCCGTCCTGCCATCCTCCCGACTACATCCCACCATCCTCCGCTCTAGCATCCTTCTTTGCATCCTCTGCCCCTCCCTCGCTCTCGCCCCGAGGCCCGCCCCCTGCCTCTATCCCCCTCCTCCCGCAGAAAGGGTTAACATTGGGGAAGGGCCCGGAGTCCCCGGATGGTGATGTCAGCGTGCCGGAGAGAAAGGACGAGGTGGCGGGGGGAGGCGGAGAGGAGGAGGAGGCGGAGGACAGCGGGCGTGTGGGGGGGCGGGGGGGGACCTCGGCCCGCAGCATCAGCCGGCCCGCACTTCGGACCCCCCCGGCGAGGGGAGGCGTAAGCAGGGGGGACCCCGCCGAGAACAGGCTGGGGAGGGGGGGCCGCGTAGCCCCCCCGGGCCAGGCTGACTCCCGGGGCCTGAGCCCCCCGGGCCAGCCCCCCCTCCCCCAGCTCCGTGGCCCGCCGGCTGGGGGGGCCCAGCCCAGCCCCCTGGGGACCCCCGGAGAGGTGGGGAACAGCCGGGGGGGCCGGGACGGAGCTGTTGCCGGCCCCCACCGGAGGAACGGAGCGACAGGGCGCAGGGGGGGTGGCCGGGGGGCCGGTCGGGCCGGGACCAAGGGCACCATGTCGTCCGGGGCCAAGGAGGGGGGCGGAGGCTCCCCTGCCTACCACCTCCCCCATCCGCACCCACACCCACCCCAGCATGCCCAATATGTGGGCCCCTATCGGCTGGAGAAGACGCTGGGCAAAGGACAGACAGGTGAGCCAGCCGGGTGGGGATACGTGGGGCGGTGGTGGGGGATCCAGGCAGAGGGTCGGGCTCCTGAGTTTTAAAAGGCAGGGATGGCTGCCCAAACCCCTGGGGCCCTTGAAGAAGGGTTTTGGGACTCAGACTCTTGTAATACCAGGATGAAGGGAGCTGGGGGCCAGGACTCCTGGGTCTGAAGGAAGAGGGAATTGGGGGTCTAGACCCTGAGTCTAAGGTAGGAGGGCCTAGCACCTTGAACTCTTGGGTCTGAGGGAGGAGAGGCTGGGATTCTGAACTCCTGGGTCTGAGAAAGGAGGGCCTGGGTTCCTGGATTTCCGGGGGCTACGGTGAGGAGGAGGCTGGGGGACCTGACTCCTGTGTCTTTGGACAGACGAAGCTGGGGATCCAAATGTTTTGCCCCACTGGGCCAGGGGGTGGAGGGGCTCAGGAGTATGGGTCGGGAGAGAGGCTGGCCTGCAGGCGTGGGGACAGCTGGCCTGGGAGCCAGGTTCTTGGTGCAGTGCGGCCGCAGGCTAGGGCGGACGTGCAGATGGAGGCAGCCTCCAGCACCGTCTGTTGGTCCGGGGGCCTCTCACTGTCCTGGCAGAGAGTCTGGGAAACGGGTGTGAGGCATTCTGGCAAAGTGTGGGAACTACAAATGGAAGAGTAGGGGGATTGTAAGAAGCAAGACCCTTGGGAGGAGCCGTGGGAGCAGGCTCATTCTCAGCTGCTTCCCGACTCGGGCCGCTGGAGGCAGCCTCCATCCTGTCAGATGGGTGGGGTGCCAGGAGCATCATGACCACCTGTGTCCTGGCAGTTGGTCTAGGGATGGGTCCAGGGTCTTAGATGGAGCTGAGGGCCAGAGCCTGAGGCAGGAGTGGGAAGGGCTCAGCCACCAGATCCTGGTGGTAAGCAGGAGCAGGTGCTGGGGACAGAATTCTCCAGTCCTAGGAGGAAAGGACAGCCTCCTGGTGCAGAAGTTAAGACCTACAGCTACTAACCAAAAGGTCAGCATTTTAAATCCACCAGCCAGTCCTTGGAAACTCTACGGGGCAGTTCTGCCCTGTCCTTTAGGGTTGGTATGAGTCAAAATAAACTTGACAGCAGTGAGTTTGAGCTTTTCAGGGGAGGAAGGGCTGGAAACTGGAATGCTGGATCTGAGAGAAGAGCAACTGGAGACTATTTTTTCTTCTTGGGGTGAGGAGGGGGCTATGGGGCTGGGCTGCTGGGTATGAGGGTCTAGGGGCCCAGAGTCTTAGGTCTGAAGGAAGGGGACTGGGGGCCCAGAGTCCTGGGTCTGAGAGAGAAGGGGACACAGATACTGGACTCCTCGGTTCAGTGATTCTTGTGGCCAGGAGGGGGATGAGGGCCTGGTGTCCTGGCTCATCCCCTTGAGGTTTGTATGTTCATGGCTATTTAAACAAGATCAGAGAATGAGGCTGAGGGATCAGGGTTTGAGCATACATGGAGGACAGTTTGAAGAAGGGATAAAGTTGGGAGACAGGAAGTCTCCTAAAGAGAAGTTTGAAAGGTCAAGAATTCCAGGAACTGATGAGTTGAGAGGGAGAGAAGTTTGAAGCAGGTGGATTCTGAGAGATAACTTTGTGGAGGGGACACCAGGAGGAACGAATTTGCATGGAGCTGAAATCAAGCAGGACTTAAGAACTTAATTGGGGAGACCAACTTGAGGAACAGAGAATTAAGACGAGAATCAGGAGGTGGCCAGAGGAGGGGACAGGTGGTTGGGCCAAGGAGCAGTCAGAAAGAACAGAATTGGGAGTAGGAAGGGATTGTATTTTGTGGGAATGGTGGCCATTGAAGTCCCTCTTGGAGTTCAGGTAAGGGCAATTCACCCCTTGTTAAATAGTCTGAGAGGAAAGAGGAGGGAAAATGATGGGGAAAGGGGAATTGAAGCCCCAGGGAATGAAAGCTCCTCATTTTCAATCTCATCCCATTCTTCCAGGGCTGGTGAAGCTAGGGGTTCACTGTATCACGGGCCAGAAAGTTGCCATCAAGATCGTGAATCGGGAGAAGTTGTCAGAATCGGTGTTGATGAAGGTGTGTGTGGTGGGTGGAGAGTCCTTTGGGATGGATATGCAAAGACAGAGATCATGCTGACCTGCATTCCTGTGTTCTCCACCCTCCTTCCCCAGGTGGAGCGGGAGATCGCCATCCTAAAGCTTATTGAACACCCACATGTCCTCAAACTCCACGATGTCTACGAGAATAAGAAATATTTGTAGGTATTTATAGACACCCAGCCCTCCCCATTCCTCCCTCCCAGTTGCTAGGGTGGGACCTTTCTGGGAGAAGGGCCTAGAGGGACCTGGAGAAGCTTGAGATCTCCTGACTGAGTCACTGAAGGCCAAATCTGTTCCCTACTACACTATTGTACCCCTGATACACACCTATATTGCTCCTCGTTCCCGTGTAATTCTGGACGTGGTGCACCCCAGCAACAGAACAGTCAGATGTGAGCCATCCTGAGCAGGTTAATAGAGACTATCCTTCTCTTTTGTCTCCAGCTGCAGCCTCTTATCCAACTGGACTTCAAGGGACCCTCTGTCCCCATGAAATCGAAATACCCCCAGCCAGACCCTATTTGTTAAGGGCAGATGTGCCCTGGTTGTGATGGCAAATGTCCCCTTTTGCTAAGACTCCCGTGCCTCTGCAACATAAGTCTGGGTCCTCTAGCTAGCTGGACAACCCAACAATGGGCCTCCTGAAGAGTTCTGAGTATGTGTCTCAAAGTCAACCGCTGCCCAGGAAGGATGGGGGTGGGGTCCAGCTGTCCAGACTCCCAGAGAATAGACCTTTGTCTTAACTCTGGGGACCCAAGGGACAGCTGGGCTGGCCAGCGGGAGAGGGGACAACCCTCCTACCCCCAACCACCCAGTTCCCAGAATGAATTAACTCCATCTCCCAGAGGATGCTCTGTAGGTCCCATGGGCAGGAAGTAGCCCCAGGTGCTGATGGGAGTTGTAGTTCTAAGGCTTCCAAGGGTGTGGCAGCACCTTGTCCCCAAGAGGCGCAGATTTCACTCTCATCCTGCTGTCTATGGAACATTCCATGGAATTTTGTGCTTCATAGAGTTCTTTCTTCCATGGCTGGATGGAAATTGAGATCTCAGCCTTCCAGTAGCTCATAGAAACTGAGCTTTTGTGTCCCGGGGGCTGATGGGAAGTTGAGTTTTAACTTTATGGCACCTGATGGGACTTGTAGTCTTGTGTATCCAGGTGACTGATGGGAATTGGGAATCTTTATGTTACAAAGGCTGATGTGCGTTGGGAGTTTTTATTTTGTTTTGCTTTGTTTTGTTATGGTAAAAATTATACATAATAATACAGCAATTCTTACAGTTACAATTCAGTGATACTTACTAAATTTTTTATGTTGTACCCCTATTATTATCCTATCCTTTTGGGAGTTGGGAGTTTTCAATTTTCAATCTCCCAGAGTCTGAAGGGTGTTTTGTTTCTGTTTTTGTTTTGTTTTGTTTTTTATCTCCGAGGGGCGGATACCAGTTGTAGTTTTTACCTCAGAGAAGTTGCCTTAGCTTGGTGCACACTCTAGTAATTGCTGTACAAAAATTGATGACAATTTTAGCTTCTTCATCCAAGAGGCTTCTGGGAATTAGGGGATTGGTTTATGGGAGTAGTTATCAGTTAATTATTTGCAATCATATCTATTCTGACTCATGAGAATCCCAAGTGTGTCAGGGTAGAACTGTGTTCCGTAAGGTTTTTGATGGCTGAATTCTCAGAAGTAGATCACTAAGCCTTTGTTCTGAGGTGCTTCTCAGTGGACTCAAATATCTAGCCTTTCAGTTAGCAGCCAAGAGCTAACCAGGTACTCGTTAAAGGGGAGAGGTCTATGAGAATTGGGGTCTCTGTCAGATGCTGATGGAATTTCCTTATTTCCTGAGGGAAAATAGGAGTTAAAGTGTTGAACCCCCAAAGTTGATATGGGAATCTTCATTGTCCAGGGCTGGATAGGAATAGAATTTCAGCTTCCCAGAGGCTGATGGGACCTGAGGTCTTTACCTCCCAGGGGCTGATGTGAGTTGTAGTCTTTACCTCACAGAAGTTGACCATAGATTTGGCACACACTATAAATGTCAGTCTGTGGGTACACTCGGCTGCCAACCAGAAGGTTGAAGGTTTGTGTCTTCCCAGACATGCTTCAGAAGAAAAGGCCTGGTAACCTTCTGAAAGGCCACAGCCTTGAATACCCTATGGAATACAATTCTACTTTGATACCATGAGGTTGTCATGAGTTGAAATCAAGTCGATGGCAACTGATTTATTGGTTGGCAAATGTCATTGCTTGAGAATAGATTAGCCAAGTGCCAGCCAAGTGCCGTCGAGTCAGAGAATTCCATTATTTATAGCCCAGAAGCTGATGGAAATTAGAAGCTTGGCTTTCCAGAGGCTGACGGGAACAGGGGTCTTTATTTTCCCAAAACCTATGAGAAATGGGGTCTTTGACTCCCAGGTACTAATAGAATTGCCTTATCCCTTGAGGACAACTGGAAGTCAAAGTCATGACCCACTAAGGCTGACATAGGAGACTTTCTCTTCGGTTCTCAAAAGAATGGGAGACCCTTTCTCCCAGAGACTCACAGCAATGAGATACTCTGCCTCCGAGGGACTCATGGGAGTGGGAATTTTCAGCTTCTACAGGCCAGTGGGAGCTGAGGTTTTGGGCTGGGGTGGAGGCTGATGGAAAGTGGGAGACCAGGCCCTTTGGTGTCCTATATGGCACCTTCCAGCCCTCTGCCCCCTCTGTACCACCCACCCAGGTATCTTGTTCTGGAGCATGTCTCTGGAGGTGAGCTATTTGACTACCTGGTAAAAAAGGGGAGGCTGACCCCTAAGGAGGCCCGGAAGTTCTTTCGTCAGATTGTATCGGCGCTGGACTTCTGCCACAGCTATTCCATCTGGTGAGGGGGCAGGGTGGGGGGCTGAGGGCTATCCAGAGGGCAGGGCCTGGGGACACATGGCATGCTGAAGGGAGGAGGGTGCAGTGCAGCCCCAAACAAATCTTTTGCCCATTTTGGGTTTCTTTTAATTTAACTGAGAAGTAGCTCACATACTACAAAATTTAGGAGGCCTGCTGGTGCAACAGTTAAACCTTGGGGTGCTAACCAAAAGACTGGTACTTCAAACCACCCCCCCAGAGGCTTCTCTGGATAAAGACCTGGGGATCTGTTCCAGTAAATATTACAGCCTGTGGAACCCAGTGGAGCAGTTCTACTCTGTCATATAAGGTGTCCATGAGGTAAAATCAATTCGACGTCATGAAACAATACCAACATAAAATCTGCCCCTTTAAAGTGCACAATTCTGTGGTTTTTAGTATAGTCACGGACTTGTGCACGCATCACCACAGGCTAATTTTAGAACATTTTCATCATCCCAAAAAGAAACCCTGTGCCCAGTCACAGTTCACTCTACCTTTCTGTCTCCTCCCAGCCCCTGGCAACCGCTAATCTGTTTTCAGTCTCTATGGATTTGCCTACTCTGATTTTTCATATAAATGGAATCATATGATCTGTGGCCTTTTGGCCTGGCTTCTTCCACTTGGCATCATGTTGTAGCATGTTTCAGAATTTCATTCCTTTGTATGGCTGAATAATTTTTCTAATTGTATTTGAAGTGACAGTTCACAGTTCAAGTCAGTTTCTCGTACAAAAACTTCTATACACGTTGTTATGTGACCCTGGTTGCTCTCCCTGCAATGTGACAGCATTATCCTCCCTTCCACCTTGTATGTCCCATGTTAATTCAAGCAGCTCCTGCCTCCTTCTGCTTTCTCATCTCACCTCCCAAGAGGAGCTGCCCAAATGGTCTCATGTATCTACTGGAGCCAAGAAGCACACTCTTCACCAGTATTGTTTTATGTCTTATAACCAAAATCCAGCTTCTGTCAAGTCAATTCCGACTCATAGAGACCCTATAGGACAAAACAGAATTGTCCCTTAGGGTTTCCAAGGAGTGCCTGGTGGGTTTGAACTGCTGACTTTTTGGTTCGCAGCCTTAGCACTTACCCACTACACCACCAGGGTTTCCTTATGTCTTATAGTCCAGTCTATGTCTGAAGAGATGGCTTCAGGAATGGTTTTAGTCAGTCCACAGAGCATATCTTCTGGGGTCCCTCCAGTCACAGACCATCCAGTCTGGTCTTTGTACTAGAATTTGAGTTCTGCATCCCACATTTCTTCCGCTCTATCAGGGACTCTCTGTTGTGTTCCCTGTCTTGGAGGTCACTGGTGATTGCCAGGCACCACCTAGTTCTGGTCTCAGGCTGATGGCAGTCTGTGGTTTATGTGGCCTTTTCTGTCTCATGGCTCATGTTTTTCTTTATGTCTTTGGTGGTCCTCATTTTCCTTGGCTCCAGGTAGATTGAGACCAATAGATGCATCTTAGATGGCTGCTTGCTGCATTTTAGGACTCCAGATACCATTTGCCAAAGTGAGATGCAGAATGTTTTCTTAATATACTTTGTTGTGTCATGGCTGAATAATATTATATCGTATGGATAGACCATATTTTGTTTACTCATTCATTCATTGATGGGTTTTTGGCTATTGTGAAGAGTAGTGCTGTGGACATTCAAGTACAAGTTTTTTTGTGGGATGTGTTTTCAGTTATCTTGGGTAGATACCTTGGAATGGAATTTTGGGGTCATGTGGTAGTTTTGTATTTCACCTTTTAAGGGCCTGTCAGACTGTTTTCCATAGCAAATACACCATTTTACATTCCCACCAGCAGTACACAAGAGTTCTGATCTCTCCACATTTGCACCAACACCTGTCATTCATTATCTGTCTTTATTGTAGCCATCCTAAAAACCAAAATCAAACCCAACCCAATTGCTGTGCAGTCAGTTCTGACTCAGCAACCTCATGTGTGTCTCAGAGTGTAACTTTGCTCCATAGGGTTTTCAGTGGCTGTGATCTTTCAAAAGTAGATCACCAGGACTTTTTGTCTGGGGCACTTTGGGTAGACTTGAAGTGCCAACACATGTGAAATGATAGTTCATGTGGCTTTGACTTGCACATTCTTAATGACTAATGACTTTGAGCATCTTTTCATGACATTTTTGGCTATTTGCATATCTTCTTTGGAGAAACAGCTATTTGGTTGCTTTGCCAATTTTTTTTTTTTAATTTAATATAACTGAGTGAAAATGTACATTCCTGTATAAATTTACATGCCCACCTATATGCAGCTTCCACTGCTCTCCCTGTCCAGTGACAGCACATTATTGCTCTCTGCTCCATACATGTCTCATCCTCCCAACAGCCTTCTTTCCCCTCCTCTCCACCCACTCTCCTTCCTCCAGCCAGAAGTCAGCAGGATGATATCCTATAGACACATAGAACCATAAAGTGCATCCAATATATGGTCACTCTGCATTGCCAAGTCCAATCCACTCGTGTCCAAAGAGTGGACCTTCGTTATGATTTATGGTCAAGGGCAGCATCAGGGCCAGGGACCGTGCTCTCAGGGGAACCCCGAAACTGCTGGACCATCAATTGAGGTCTTTTAGTGGGGATCTCAGGATGCACCCCTTTTTATTCTTGTGTTGCCAGTGAGACGCAACCTAGTGAGCTCCGGCGCGGCTATCACTGGTGGTGGCTGGGCACCATCCAGTTCTTCCAGTCCCAAGTCGATGTAGGCACCCACTCATGTGGGTCTCTCTATCTTCTAGGTTGTCTTTATCCCACATCGTTTTGGTCCTCGGTAAGCATCCGTTCCTGCTGAGTTGGGACCATTTGCTGTGTCCTCGGATGGCAGCTTGGCAGCTTTTAAGACCCCAGACGCCACTCACCAATGTGGGGTGCAGAGATCTGTCTTAGCAAAATGCTAGTTGTGCCAATTGGCCTCGATTTCGCCTAAGAGCATGGTCCCCTGTCCCCTGCCCCAGCTACTCCATCCTTGCAACTTTGGGTTAAGATGGAAGTACTTAAGTTGTGCTGAAGTTCACTTAATGTTCTTGTTTCTAATGTGTGCTATCACTGATTTCTCCCAACTAGATTTCTAGCAGCTATCTAATCTAAACCCTCCCCCCCTCGCCCTCCCTCCCTCCTCTCCTTTACAGCTGTCAAAGAGTCTTCTATACACAAGTCTGTTTTTGAGATCTTATCGTAGAGGTCTCATACAATATTTGTCCTTTTGTCGCTGACTGCTTTCACTCAACATAATGTCTTCCAGTTGAAACCAGGTTACGAGATGTTTCTTGGAATCATCATTATTCTTTATCATTGTGTAGTGCTCCACTGAGTATATGTATCATAGTTTACCTATCCATTCTTCTGTTGTTGGGCCTCTGGGTTGATTCCATCTTTTTGCTGTGGTGACTGTGCTGCGATAAACATTCTCATGCATGTGTCCATTGGTGTGAAAGGCCTTGATTCTGTAGGATATATTCCAAGTAGTGGAATTACTAGGTCAAATGGTATATCAATATCCATTTTTTTAAGGAAGTGCCAGATTGCTTTCCAAAGAGGGTAGACCATTTTGCAACCCCACCAACAGTGTAGGAGGGTTCCACTTTCTCCACAGCCTCTCCAGCATTTGTTGTTTTGTGTTTTTTGGATCATGGCCAATCTTGTTGGGGTGAGATAGTATCTCATTGTCGTCTTGATTTGAATTTCTTTAATAACTAAAGATCGTGAACATGTCCGCATGTGTTTTTTGGCTGCCTGGATCTCCTCTTTAGTGAAATGTCTGTCCATCTCCTTTGCCCATCGCTTAATTGGATGATTTATCTTCTTTTTATTGATATTTTGTAGTATCTTATAGATTGTGGAGATCAGGTGTTGGTCTGACATAGAGTTGCCAAATATTTTTTCCCATTCTGTGGGTGTTCTTTTAATTCTATTAATAAAGTCTTTGGATGAGCAAAAGTGTTTGATTCTTAATAGTTCCCATTTATCTATTTTCTCTTCTGTTGATTGAGGTTTCTTCGACAGATTTTGGAGTCTGTCCTCATTGTGTATTAAAACTTCCATTGTTGTTCCTACCTTTTCTTGGATGAGCTTTATTGTTTTAGGTTTGATATTTAGGTCTTTTATCCAGTTGGAGTTGGTTTTTGTATAAGGTGTAAGATACGGATCTTGATTCAGTTTATTGCAGATGGATATCCAATTTTGCCAGCTTGAAGATACTGTTTTTACCCCAGTTTAATGTCTTAGGGCCTTTGTCAAATATCAACTGTTCATAGGCAGATGATGTCATCTCTGGAATCTCAATTCTGTTCCATTGATCGATCTGTCTGTTCTTGTACCAGTACTAGGCTGTTTTGACCACTGTGGCAGTGTAGTATGTTTTAAGGTTGGGTAATGAGAGGCCTCCTAGAGTGTTCTTCTTCTTTAGTAGTACCTTACTTATCTCGGGCTTCTTCCCTTTCCAAACAAAATTGGTGATTTGTTTCTCCATCTCATTAAAAACTGTCTCTGGAACTTGTATTGGGATTGCATTATATTAATAGATTGCTCTGGGTAAAATAGACATTTTCACAATGTTAAGTCTTCCTATCCATGAGCAGGGTAGGTTTTTCCATTTATCTAAGTCTCTCTTAGTTTCTTGTAGTAAGGTGCTTTGCCAATTTTTTGATTATTTGTCTTTTTATTATTGAGTTATAAGTGTTCCTTACAAGCACAGCAATTGGGTTGGGTTTGATTTTGGTTTTTAGGATGGCTACAATAAAGACAGATAATGAATGACAGAACAGTCAGTGGTGGTAGCTGGAAACCATCTAGTTGTACTGGATTCATTCCACTGGAGGCCATTGTAGATGTGGTCCATTAGTGCTTTGGACTAATTTGGACTAATCTTCTCTTGTTTCTTTAGTTTTCTTCTGTCTTCTTTGCTCCAGGGGCAGTATTTTAAATATTTAACAACAAAAGTTCCAGTTAGTATCCATTCCAAGCAGAATCCTAGAGCACTAGGCAACCTCCCTCCATACATTAACCCTTAAATCATGAGGCATTTAACCCGGTGGGGTATGGGAATTCTATGGGAAGGACTAAGGCAACTGGGACAGTGATGACCTACAATGGCAGGGTTTTTTTGTTGTTGTTGTTCATTTGTTTTTTATTCAGATGGATATTGTTCAGTCTTTTAAGAGCCAATTCACTTATCAGCCCTGCTTACCTCTAAACAACACGGTTTGTATGTAGTCAAATACTTGTAGATAAGAATGATAGGATGTCTGGGATTTGCTAGAGGAGACAGTAAGTAGGAGTATAGATGAGACAAGATTGGTTCTGAGTTGATAATGGGTGAAGCTGGGGAGGTAGAAGTATGTGAGGGCTCCTCACACTCTTCTTTCTACTATTGGTTATGTTTGAAATGGTCCACAATCAACAGTTTCCAAAGTGCGGGCAGCACTTTTCACTATGACCCAAAGGTGGAAACAGCCAAAATGTCCATCAACCAATAAATGGATAAACAAAATACTATACATACAACGGAATATTGTTCTTGTTAAGTTGATTTCAACTCATAGCAACCCTGTGTGACAGAGCAGAACTGCCCCATAAGGTTTTCTAGGCTGTGATCTTTATGGGAAGAGATCACCAGGTCTTTCTCCCACAGAGCCACTGGGTAGGTTTGAACGCCCAATCTTTCAGTTAGCAGCTCAGTGCTTAACCATTTGTGCCGCCAGGGAAGTTCTGTTGCATGCTACAGCATGGATGGACCTTGGAAAACATTATGTTGGGTAGGATGAGTCAGTTGCAGAAGGACAAATACTATGTAATCTCACATAAAATAAGCAAGTGTATAGAGACCAAATATTAATAGTGGTTAATGGGAGAGGGAAGGAGGGAAAGAGGGAATTTTTGCTTGGGAGTCACTGAGTTTATGTGTCTGGTGGTGGAATAATTAGCATAAAGATAGGGGTGGGAGTCGTGCAGCATGATAAATGTAAATAATGTCACCAAATTGTGCAGTAGACACTGGAATTGGTGAAACTTTGTATTGTAGTTGAGAATATACTCAGCAAAAGATATGCCAATTCAACAATTTCTACATGCACAGTTCAGTGACATCGATGACATTCTTCAAGGTGTGCAGCCATTCTTACCCTCCTCTGAGTTGTTCCTCCCCCATTAACACAAACTCCCATAACTGGCAAAAGTTTTGATGTGTGTGTCGACACTGCGATGAAACAGAACATGACAAAACAGAAAAGTTTTCCAAAATGTCCTTCTCTGAGAGACAGTGAGTGGGGTTCAAGTCTCAGCGTGGAAGATGGAGACCTGAGTCCCCTCCCCTGTCTTAGCCACAGAGACCTGAAGCCTGAGAACCTGCTTCTGGATGAGAAAAACAATATCCGCATCGCTGACTTCGGTATGGCCTCTCTGCAGGTGGGGGACAGCCTCTTGGAGACCAGCTGTGGGTGAGTGGGAGGCTGATCCCTTACTCCCTGGGAAGGGGTTTGGAAGCCTTCTATGAGATTACACTGACTTTCTCCCTCAGGTCCCCTCATTATGCGTGTCCAGAGGTGATTAAGGTGAGTGAGGGGCAGGTGGCGGGGAAAGAGAGAATGGGGGGCAATGGGAGATGTCAGCACTGTGACTGGTTCTTCTCCCTTTCAGGGGGAAAAGTATGATGGGCGGCGGGCAGACATGTGGAGCTGTGGAGTCATCCTTTTTGCCCTGCTTGTGGTAAGGCATCTTTCACCTTTGCTATCCTGTTTCTAGAATAATCCCACCTAGGAGAAGGACAACCCTCACCCCCACCTGTTGCCATGGAGTCATCTCTAACCAGTGGAGCCCCCGCATGTATCAGAGTTGAACTGTGCTCTGTGAGGATTTGAGTGACTGATTTTTTTTGTAAATTGCGATGAAGTGAAAGTATACAGTCCAAATCGGGTTTTCCATGCCAACCTATCTGCAGCTCCCTCTGCTCTCCTGATTCAGTGACAGCATGCTCTTCCTTTCCCTTCCATGCTTCTAGTGTCCCCTCAACAAGCATCTGTCCCTTCCTTGTCACTCTCTTCTCTCCCATCTAGAAAGAGACCACTAAGACGGCCTCCTATAAATGCATAGAACCACAAAGTACGCACACCATGTGGTCACTCTGTGTCCCTGAGTCCAGTCTATTCTTGTCTGAAGAATTGACCTCATTACTGGTTTCTGGTCAGGGACAGCAGCAGGTCTAGGAATCATGTTCCAAGGAAGCATCTAGGCTGTCAGACCATCAATTCAGGTCTTTTAGAAGAGTTCTTGGGCTGCACCCTTCTTTTTCTCATGTTGGCTCAGGGACTCTACATTGTGTCTCCCGTCATGGCTGTCTTGGGTGATAGTCAGGCACCATCTAGTTCTTCTTGTCTCGTGTTGATACAGTCTCCTGTTCATATGTGTCCTTCTGTCTCCTAGGATCTTTTTTCCTCATGTCTTTGATGTTCTTGGTAATCATCTGCTCCACATGGGCTAGGGCCCATGTGGTGTTCCTCAGATGGCAGCTTGCTAGTTCTTAAGACCTCAGACACCAAGCAGCTGATTTGTTGGAAGTAGATCAGTAAGCCTTTCTTCCAGGGTGCTCTGAGTGGATTTGAACTGCCTGACTTTTGAGTTAGCAGCCAAGCACTTAACCGTTTGTGCTGCACAGGGGTTCTGACCCAGATTCTCCCCTCAAAACAAACCAGTTGCCATTAAGTCACCTCCAACTCATGGCGAACCCCCCATATGTGTCAGAGTAGAACTGCTTCACAGTTTTTAAGGCTGTGACCTTTCAGAAGCAGGATCATCAGACTTCTCTTCCAAAGTGCTGCTGGGTAGATTCGAACCTCCAACCTTTTGGTTGGCAGCTGAGTGTGTTAACTGCTTATACCACATAGGGAGTCCATCCAGTTCGTTTCACTGCTCTGTTTTCTTATTGCACCCATTCCTACCCGTTTCATTTGATACAGCTGATTTTCATTACTGGAGATCTCATGGTCTGCCAAGTTGCCGTAAATACTGATTTAATGGAAACTGAATCATTGCTCCCTGGGGAAATACAGGGTTACGTTCCTGCAAGCCTCTCATCAAAAACTTTTTATCAACCAGTCAATACACAACTTTGTTTTACATATGCTTCTGTTTAAAGACAGCTTAAAACCAAACCAAATGCACTGCCGTTGAGTCGACGCTAACTCATAGCATCCCTATAGGACACAGTAGAACTGCCCCATTGAGTTTTTGAGGAACACCTGGCAGATTTGAACTGCCAGCCTTTTCCGTACTTTGTCAGTGCTTAACCACTGCACTACCAGGGTTTACAGACAACTTATTTAGTCTATATTGTTGCTTCTCTAACATTAAACTTACAGCCAACAGCAGTAGAACTCGTGCCTGAAAGTTTATCTAACACCTCTATTTCCTCCTTAAGACATATCCCAGCCTTCTTGAACTTCAGAACACTAGACGGCACTTCAGCCTATACTCTGGGGCTATTTTCAGCGGGAAATCACCAACAAAAAACACAAAAATACAAAAAATGTGGCACTAAGTAGACCACGCAAAGGACACTTGTTTGTAGAATGAGAGCTGGAATAAGAAGGCAGAGCACCGCCTTGTTCAGCTTTAGCGGGAATTGTGCACATTGTACGATTCAGATGTTTTGCTACCCTCTTCACATACACGGGTGACTGCATACTGGTTTCGCCGTTGCAAATACATTTTAGTAAGTAGGCAAACTGACAAATTTGGAATTCATGAACAAGGAGGATTGATTGTGTATCCATTTATGTATGTATTGTGTGTCTTCTCCTCTACTGTGGAAGTTCTAATAACTCAACAACTGTTGTAACCTAGGTCCCGGCATGGCACAGTGTGTTTGCATTCATCTGATAACCAAAAAGTTGGCAATTCAAACCCACTCAGAGGCACTGTAGGAGAAACAGGCCTGGCAATATGCTGCTGCAAAGATTAAAGCCAGGAAAACCCCATGGAGCAGTTCTACTCTGTAACACTTGCCCCCCCCATCAGAAATCAACAACAAAAGCAAGTGTTGCCTCTTAATTAAGCACCCCACCCCACCTGCCCTGTCCACATGGGGTGAGCTGCTGCAGTTCCCTAGGAAGCCAGTAGATGGCACTGCCAGGACCCTTGCTCCCACACACCTTCCCGGGCTGTTGGGCCATGGCCCTCAGATGAAGGGTGGCTTAAAACTTTGCTTTGGTGTTATTCCAGGAGGGAAACACGAGGTGGTGATAGGGGCTGGAGGGATGGAGCAGAGAAAGGTGAAGTTTCAGTAGGGCAGCCGTCCGGTTTTGTTTGCAGCTCCATCTCTAGAGGCTGGAACAGGACTTAGCATGTGGCAGGGGTGCATTCAGTTCCTGAATAACAGCTAAGGCCTATATTGTATAGTCCTTATTATTATTGGGTGGTGAAAATAGTTAAGTGCTCAGCTACTAACCAAAAGGTGCCTCAGAAGAAAGGCCTGGCAATCTACTTTTGAAAAGTTAGTGCCATTGAAAATCCCATGGAACACAGTTCTACTCGGATGCACATGGAGTCTCCTTATGTCTGAAGCAGCTCAATGGCAACTGGTTTGTTTGTTTCTTTTCTTTCTTCTTCTTTTTTTTTTCTATGTGCTAGGCACTGTATTAAGGAGCCCCGGTGGTGCTGTGGCTAAGTGTTTGGCCACTAACTGAAAGGTTGACGATTTGGACCCACCAGTCTCACTAGCAGGAGAAAGATGTGTCAGTCTGCTTCTGTAAAGATTTTTAACCTTGGAAACTCTCTGGGACAGTTCTACTCTGCCCTATAGAGTCACTATGAGTTGAAATCAACTCAATAGCAACGGGTTTTAGGCACTGTATTAAGTGATTTATCTTGATGTAGTCTTATGAGGCAGGTACTGTTTCTACCTCTTGCTATTTTCAGACAAATAGCATGACTTGCCCAAGATCGCACAGCTATAAGCAGTACAGCCTTTATTCTAAACAAGGCAGCTGGCATCTATGCTGTTAACCACTGTGTTTACTGCCCCTCCGTGAATGTCTAAAGCCCTGCATGATCTGCTGCTACTGTTTCTCAAGTACTTCATTCTAATCACAGGACCCTTGCACATGCTGTTCAGCTTTCTTGAAAGGATGCTATAGTCTCCTACCCCAGGTTTCCACAGGTCTCTCAACTTCCTTCAGCTTTCTTCTCAAATGGCAACTGTCCAGGCCAGCAGTTTGAACCCACCAGCTTCTCCATGGGAGAAAGATACGACTTTCTGCTTCCATAGATTATGGCCTTGGAAACCCAATGGGGCAGTTCTGCTCTGTTACATGAGGTCATTATGAGTCAGAATCAACAGGTCAGCAATGTGTTCCTTGTTTACCAGCTCTCTCAACAGTTTCTACATACTCAATTTAGTGACATCGATTACACTATTTGAGTTATGCAACCATTCTCATCCTTTTTCTGAGTTATTCCTCTGGTATTAACATAAACTCACTTGCCCACTACCTTTCTAGCTAATCTTTTGAGTTGCTGTTGTCAATTTGATCCTGTATAAAACCAAATAAACCTACTGCTTTTGACTGCAACTCATAGTGACCCTATAGACAGAGTGGAATGGCCCCATAGAGTTTCTAAGGAGCAGCTAGCAGATTTGAACTGCCAACCTTTTGGTTAGCAGCAGTAGCACTTAGCCACATAGCCACCAGGGTTTCTAAAAACATAATGATCAAAGTAGGACATATTTACTAATGAAACTATTGTTTGGTTTTAAGGTGGTATCAGTGGATATTTTTGGTTTAGAGTTTAGAGATTATCTCAGGACAGTAATTTCAAGGGCTCGTCCATCCTCCATAGCTCCAGAAAGTTTAGCATCCATGAGAATTTGAAATTATGTCCTACATTTTCCCCCTTTTGATCAGAGATTCTTCTAAAGACTCTCTGATCAGAATGTTCAGTAACAGTAGTGAGCACCATCCAGTTGTTCTGGTCTCATGGCAAAGGAGGAACTTGTTCATGGAGGCAATTAACCACACATTTATGTCTTCCTCCTAGTCCTAACTCTTCTTATTTCTCTACTACACCAGGTACAGACTAATTGTGCCTTAGATGGCACTCCATAGGGTTTTAAAGGCTATGATCTTTGGGAAGCAGTAGTTGAGGACTTAGCCATTTGTGCCACCTAGGGACTCCTGAGCACTGCCATTAGACTGCCACTTATAAGCTTGAGTAAATTATCTAATGGCCCAGTGCCTCAGTTTCTTTCTATGTAACATGTGCATAATAATTGTTTCCTTCCTTCTGGTGATGAAGATTATTGTTGGGTACCTTCAAGTTATGACTTCTAGTGAACCCATATGGCAGAGTAGAACTACCCAATGGAGTTTTCTAGGTCATAAATTACTGACACAGTGCCTCTAACAGTAAGCAGGCTCAAATATAGCAATGATTGTGGTGGTGCAGAGCCACTGGGTAGGTTCCAATGGCTAACCTCTTGGTTAGCAGCTAAGCGTTTAACCACCACACCAACAGGATTCCTTGGTGGTGAGGACAAATGATGGGAGCGTGTATGAAGTGCCTAGCCCCTCACCAGGCAAATCGTAAGCTTTGCGTAAAGGTTCGTGGATCTTTCTTGGCCAGGGGGCTCTGCCCTTTGATGACGACAACCTCCGCCAACTGCTGGAGAAGGTGAAACGGGGCGTCTTCCACATGCCCCACTTCATTCCTCCAGACTGCCAGAGCCTCCTGAGGGGCATGATCGAGGTGGAGCCAGAGAAGAGGCTCAGTGTGAGTTGGGGGAACCCGGAGACTGGGTGGGAGGGACAGTGGATGATGAGGACAGAACACTCAGGGAAGTTGTGGCTCGGCTTTCCAAGACCTGCCTGACAGTCCTTGTGGTGAGAATAAGGGAGAAGTTGCTGGCTGAGCCAAAATTCAGGGTTCAACAAAACCTAGCATCCCAAACTGGGGTGGAGGCTGCAGAAAAGTGAACCAGAGAGCCCTGGGCAAAGGGAAGAGGCATGAGTGGACTGACTCTTTGGAGGACCCTTGGGGAGGGAGTGGGAGGACATTGGGCGTTACCAGAATCTGTACCTAGCCCTGCTCTGGGTGGGCACTGACTCGGAGTACTGGGACCGTGTGTGGGTAGAGCAATGCGTCCAACCGCCACTAGGGGGAGACATGATACAGGATCCTGTGCATGGTTGGGTACAGGATCATGTATGTACAAACCCCTTCAACTCTGATTGTGCACCTACTGTATGCATATGACCTCACTCTTGCTTCTCAATCACGTATCCCTTCACAGCTGGAACAAATTCAGAAACATCCCTGGTACCTGTAAGTATGGCAGAAATGGACAGCTGGGTCTATGGGGAGGAAGGGGTGACTGCCCAACTATTAAAGGCCCCAAAGTAGAGGCAGGTGGGATACAGAGTTTCCGGTTCTGAGGATGGGCTTCTGGGTCCTGCGGAAGAGGGCACAGATGGAGAAGGGTCTGGGGCCCAGACTCCTGGGTTCCATGGGAGGCACAAGCTGGGTTCCAAGAGGCCTGAGTCTCCGGTGAAGAATGACATTCAAGTCCTTGCTACCCAGTCCCGGTTGATGTTTCGCCTTTCCCAGGGGCGGGAAACACGAGCCGGACCCCTGCCTGGAGCCAGCTCCGGGCCGCAGGGTAGCTATGCGGAGCCTCCCATCCAACGGAGAGCTGGACCCCGACGTCCTGGAGAGCATGGCGTCCCTGGGCTGCTTCAGGGACCGCGAGCGACTGCACCGCGAGCTACGAAGCGAGGAGTAAGACCTCACCCAACCCTACCCCACCCCACCTCTTCGCTCCGGACCCACGTGGGGCAAGCTTCCGTAGCACTCCAGCAACCCGCAGAGGTGGAGCTGATTTGCCCCGGCCTGGCGTCCGGACCTCTGGCTGGGGCTTGGCTAATAGTTCCCGCTTGGAGCTGTTCCGGGAGAAAGCCACTAGGGGGCGATAGGAGCAGCGGGGGAAAGGAGAACGACGGTGAGATAGCATCTCTAGATGCCAAGACAGAGAGACGTAAAGGCAGAATAAGAACTATAATAATGATATATAGTGCTCTTAAAACAGCTCTTAAGGAGCCCTGGGGTCGCAACAGTTAAGTGTTCAGCTGGTGACTGAAAGGTTGGTGTTTGGAAACCACCAGCCGCTCTGGAAGAAAGATACGGCAGTCTGTTTCAGGAAAGATTACAGCCTAGAAAATCCTGTGAGGCGTTTCTCCTCTGTCCTTTAGCATTGTTGTGAGTTACAATTGACTCAGCAGCACACGGCAGTGATAACAACAGGTCTTTATGGCAGGTCACTGTGACCCAGATACTCAAGCATAGTCTGTTGCCCCCACGGGATCTTATTATGGGTTAGCCAGAGTTCAGTTCCCAGCTCTACTCCTCACCAGCTGTGTGACTTTACTGGATACTCTCATGGAAAAGGCAGCCCTGGTGGTATACTGGTTAGTGCTACATCTGCTAACCTAAAGGTTGGCACTTCGAATCTGGCCGGAGCTCCTTGGAAACTCTATGGGAGTTCTACTCTGTCCTATAGGATCTCTATGAGTCAGAATCGACTCAGTGGCAGTGGGTTTGGTTTTGTCTTGGTTTTCACTGAAAAATGTGTATAATAATAGCTCCAACTTCATAGAGTTATTCAGAGAAATTAAAGTAATCCTCAGAAAGCATTTAGACAGAGGGAAATACATGTAAGACAAAAAATGAAATTCAAAAACAAGACCAGACTTGCTGGTCTGGCGTAGACCAGAGAAACCCCTAAGAGAACTTTATGACCTGGAACTGAAAGCCCCAGACCATCTTTCAGCCAAATCTAGACCAAAAACAAACAAACAAACAAACTCATTGCTGTCAAGTTGATTCCAACTCATAGCAACCCTGTTAAAAAAATAAAACAACAAACTGTTGAGTCAATTCTGACACATAACAATCCTATAGACAGAGTAGAACTGCCCTATAGAGTTTCCAAAGAGTGACTGGTGGATTTGAACTACTGACCTTTTAAGTGGCAGTTGTAGCAACCCTATAAGACAAAATGAAACTATTCCACAGGGTTTCTGAGGAGTGGCTGGTGGATTCAAGCTGCCAACCTTTTGGTTCAAAGCTTGAGCTATTAACCACTGCTCCACTAGGGTTCCAAAACCTAGATAAAGCCAGCTGCCATCAAGTCAGTTCTGACTCAGTGACCCTATAGGACAGGATAGAGTTTCCATAGAGTTTCCAAGGAGTGCCTGGTGGATTTGAACTGCTGACCTTTTGGTTAGCAGCCACAGCACTTGACCGAAAAACCAAAATGTATGCTAAGACAAAGAAAATCAGAAACTGATACCTATAAAAATGGAACAATATAGACAGACACTCTGTAGGGTAGAGCCCTAGAGAACCACAGCGTTAGGAAGCAGAGACTTCCTCTAAGCGTTAATCACTTACTTCAGTCCTCTTTCTTAGGGAGAACCAGGAAAAGATGATATATTATCTGCTTTTGGATCGGAAGGAACGGTATCCCAGCTGTGAAGATCAAGACCTGCCTCCCCGGAATGATGTTGGTGAGAAGGCAGAGCTAGGGGACTAGACGCTTGGGTCCTAAGAGGGGAAGTGGCTGGGGGCACAGACTCCAGATTCCTTTCCGGAGGAAGGCACTGCAAGCTCTGGACTTCTAGATTTTAGACTTCTAGGGTCTGGCTTGGCACCCTGGTTGCACAGTGGTTAAGCGCTCAGCTGTAAACCGAAAGATTAGCGCTTTGAACCTACCATCTACTCCTCTGGAGACAGATGTGGCAGCCTGTTCATATAAAGATTACAGCCTGGGAAACCCTCTGGGATAGTTCTACTGTGTCCAATACGGTTGCCATCAGTTGAAATCAAGTCAATAGCACACAAAAACAACAGGACCTGACTTGCTCTGTGACATTTCTCCAAATGTTTCTCCACTCTGGGCCTCGGTTTCACTACCCTGAGTTTCCCCTACCACGTTCTTCTCCGTGTATAACTTACGAGGCAGCTGTGTCAGCGCCACTACAGCTGAGCCAATCCATCTTTTGATCAAGTTGAAACTCTCCTCCCTTTAGACCCGCCCCGGAAGCGCGTGGACTCCCCCATGCTGAGCCGTCACGGGAAACGGCGGCCAGAGCGGAAGTCCATGGAGGTCCTGAGCATCACTGATGCAGGGGGCGGTGGGTCCCCAGTACCCACTCGACGGGCTTTGGAGATGGCCCAGCACAGCCAGAGGTGGGAGCCCCTGTCCTTTACAAGAGGATCCACTATCCCCAGCTTGTAGCAAGAGATCAAGTTTCCCATCCCAGCTGTACCTTAAATGTGCCAGGTGGTTGGAGCCAGTCACCTCCAGTCTCGGGGCCTCATTTCCTCGTCTGGAAGGGAAGTAGAAGGGTGAGAATGCCTACACCTTTTGAAACCTTGCCACCTGAATTTTTTTTTTTTAATCAGATCACGTAGCGTCAGTGGAGCATCTACGGGTCTGTCCTCCAGTCCTCTAAGCAGCCCAAGGGTAAGGCCAAGTTCCCAGTGGAATTAAGGAAGAGTAAGCACTCTGCTTCTAACCCAAAGGGTGACAGTTGGAGTCCACCCAAAGGTGCCTCGGAAGAAAGGCCTGGCGATCTACTTCCAGAGGGAAAATCAGCCATTGAAAACCCTATGCAGCAGACAGTTCAAATCTGACGAAAACGTGGGGACACCATGAGTCAACTGGGTTTTTTTTTTTTAAGTGAGTTGAAGACACTGAAGTAAAGATTGAGAAGCTGTAACTATAGTTCCCAAAAGGCCTTAATACTCCCTAAAGGGTTAAAGACCCAAGGCTTCGCAAATATTTTAGTCTGTTGCCTCCTTCCACCTCCTCCATAGGCTTGAGCGTGCCTGAAGGGTTCACTTATTAATTTAACAAACAGTTAATAGGACTACCACAAGTCATTGTGTTCAAAGCAGGCTAAGGTTATAGCATTGAGCATGACCGGAATAAGTCTCTGACCTCCTAACCTGGGGAAACCTTGATGTAGTGTTTAAGTGCTATGGCTGCTAACTCTAGGGCAATGGTGTTTTTTTTTCCTGTCCTAACCCTGGGGAGGAGGGGGTAATAGTTGGACTGCAAGGGCATGGAGGCAGCTTCCGTGAACATATCCTACTGTGGCCCCTCGAGACTTCTGGGAGTTGCAGTACCATCTCACATCTGGTCTCACACCTGGTTTCACATCCGCACTCTTCCGCAGAGTCCGGTCTTTTCCTTCTCGCCGGAACCGGGCGCTGGAGACGAGGCCCGGGGCGGGGGCTCCCCGACTTCCAAAACACAAACGCTGCCTTCTCGGGGCCCCAGGGGTGGGGGCGCCGGGGAGCAGCCACCGCCCCCCAGTGCCCGCTCCACACCCCTGCCTGGTCCCCCAGGCTCCCCGCGTTCCTCCGGAGGGACCCCCTTGCACTCGCCCCTGCACACGCCCCGGGCCAGCCCCACTGGGACCCCGGGAACAACACCGCCCCCCAGCCCTGGTGGTGGTGTTGGGGGAGCCGCCTGGAGGAGTCGTCTTAACTCTATCCGCAACAGCTTCTTGGGCTCCCCTCGCTTTCACCGGCGCAAGATGCAGGGTATGGGAAGTTCTAAGGGCACTCGCCAAGTGAGGCTGGGTTCTGGACACTGGGTTCTGAGAGAGAAAGGGGCTGGGATTCCTAGGTCCTGGGTTTGGGAACCAAGATTCTGGTGTCGGGTGGGAAGCTCTGACTCTAGAGGAGATGCCCCAGCTGTGCCCTGGGTTATCTTTGCATTGGTCCAGGGTTTCAGGTTCCCGCCCTTAGAGGGCGTGGCCTAGATGGAGGTGGGGCTTCTGGGAGCAACAACGTCATCACATAGCTTGCCTTTTGGTATTTAGCCACTGGGAGGCATATAGACACTGGGGCCTAGAACACCGTCGAGGAGGTTTGCATGCTGGACATGGGGATGATGGGCATGTGTTGACCATATTGTCTCTCCTCCCCGTCACCCAGTCCCCACCGCGGAGGAGATGTCCAGTTTGACGCCAGAGTCCTCTCCAGAGTGAGTCCCACATGGAAGGGAAGAGTGGAAACGAGGGGAGTCTGTCCTTTCAGCCCCCTTTTGGCCCTCCTCCAACTAACTCCTACCCCCACAGGCTGGCAAAACGCTCCTGGTTTGGGAATTTCATCTCCTTGGACAAAGAAGAACAAATATTTCTCGTGCTAAAGGACAAACCTCTCAGCAGCATCAAAGCGGACATTGTCCATGCCTTCCTGTCGGTGAGGGACCTGTAGCTCCATCGACCCAGGACTACAAATCCCAGCAGCGCCCTGGGGAGGGGTTTTGGCACCCTACTGCTGGCCTCACTTCCTCATGGAGCATCAGTGGATTTGTAGTTTTCCAGGCAGCTGGGTTTGGTCTGGTGGGAACGGGAAGGCAGAAAAGTTTATTATGTCCAGGGGCCTGGAAGTGACAAAGTAGGATCCCGAATTCCGATTCCCCAGTTACTGTGTCCCCTAGGACTGCTAGGTAGTCTTGACCCTACCATCGGATCCGAGGTTGGCAGAAGGAGCTACTACTTTTCCCAGGACCCTTTAGGGCTAACCACTGCCAGTCCTGTGGTCCTTTGCTCTTGGGTTGATGGGACTTCCTGTTTTTGAGACAAATAGGGCTATAGTTGGTGTTTATCAGGGAGACCCTGGATAGTAAGGAATCTTCATAGCACAACAGTTAAATGCTCAGATTCTAACTGAGAGAGCAGTTCAAACCTACCCAGCTGTTGGTAGAAAGACCTGGCAGTCTGCTTCTGTAAAGATTACAGTCCTGGAAACCCTGTGAGGCAAATCTGCTTTGTCACATGTGGTTGCTGTGAATTGAAGTTGACTTGATAACAGTTCTGGGTGGGGCAAGCCAAAAATACTGTGCTGCTAACCAAAATGTTGGAGGTTTGAGTCCACTCAGAGGTGACGTGAAAGAAAAAAAACTGGCAATCTACTCCCTAAATATCACAGCCATTGAGAATGCCATTACATTACTATTCTGACACACATGAAGTCACCATAGGTCTGAGTCAACTCTATGGCAACTGTTTTTTAGTGTCTGTGGAGAAAAGGAGAATTTTTGTTTCATATGGGTCTGGAGCTTGGGGTTGGATCCGGAGTCCTAGCATTCAGGTGGGATTCAGTTGCTCAGCCATTTCTTTGATGCCCTGTTTCCGATAGGGTATAGAAAATTACAGTTCCCAGAAGGCAATGGGGCCTCCTTCCACTGCCTTTTCTGCTGTTCTTCCCTCCCAGTGGCTGATGAGACTTGTCGCTTCTTGGGCAGAGGTGGGTGTGGCATAGGAGGTCAAGTCACTGGAATTACCCAGTCTTCTATCCCAACCTTCTCAGATCCCCAGCCTGAGTCACAGTGTGCTGTCACAGACCAGCTTCAGGGCTGAGTACAAGGCCAGTGGCGGTCCCTCAGTCTTCCAGAAGCCTGTCCGCTTCCAGGTGGACATCAGCTCCTCTGAGGGTCCAGAGCCCTCCCCCAGAAGGGACAGCAGTGGTGGCGGTTGTATCTATTCTGTCACCTTCACTCTCATTTCTGGTGAGTCTTCCTCAACTAGACTGCCCCCACCCAATACTGGAGGCTTTTTGGCTACCTAGTACTACCAATATAAATGATACAAGTGAATAGCTTTAACCGATACTCATTTATTTTCTTAACTAAGGGGACTGGAAGTGGGAATCCAGGGACGCTCATTTTCTGTTTGGAGAAAATTCCTTGTCTCTTTCCGGCTTCTCTTCTAGGATCTTTGGGATGTGTCTTCTCCTCCATCTGTGCTTCTTTCTTTTATATCTCAAAAATTGACTTTAGACACATCCTACACTAATACTGCTGAATTAACATAACCACAAGAATAGGGGTTAGGATTTACAACGCATGTTTTCTGGGGACGCGGTTCAATACATAATACCTTCCCAGGCACGGTGGAAGGAGTTTCTTTACCCTTCTGTCATCTTTGGAGCTGTTCTCCTCTGTCCTGTAGGGTCACTGTGAGTCAGAATCAACTCAATGGTAGTGAGTTTGATTTGGTTTCTCTCACCAACATTTAATGGGTATTTATGATGTGTCAAGAGATTTATGTGCATTACTTCATTTAAGTTTCACAAGGCAATTGCACATTTTACAGAGGGGAAACTGGGTGATAAGGAGGCAAACTGGCTAGACTAAAGTCACACTACAAACTGTGGCAAAGCCTCCTGAGTCTCGGGCTCAGAGTTCTTCTACTACTTAAAGATTAGGAGGAAAAAGACTTAACACAGGGCTGTAAAATCTCACTGTCATGTGGAGCAGGCATCACCAATTGATTGCAGCACTTTTTCCTGCTGAACTCAGAGCCTCAGACACTGTAACTTCAGGTAGCCACAGCCAATCAAGAGTTCGCACAAGCAGTGTAAAGCACAGAAACACCTTGCTTCTAATTCTACTTGGTTCCTAAGTGTGAGAGTTTGGATAATGAGGGATACCGCTGTTTGTTATCCTTGTCACTAAGCTAGGAGATAAATTCGCTCTAAGGATTTCTAAACCAGACTGCTATGCATCCTAGGGTATTAGATCCCCAGAATAGGCCTTTTGTGTGTGTGTGTTCTCCTTTTAAAGATAAAGATATCCAACTTTCTCAATTTTGAGGTTTTTTTCCTTACATCAATTTTTCTTGCATTTCTGGCTCTTACCATGTTTTAAAGATGCCCTGGTGGTACAGTGGTTAAGCACTTGGCTATTAACCAAAAGGTCAGCAGTCTAAGCCAACCAGCCACTCCACCAGTAGAAAGATGTGGCAATCTGCCTCCATGAAGATCACAGCCCTGGAAACCCTGTGGGCCAGTTCTGCTGTGTCCTGTAGGGTCTCTATGAAGCAGAATTGACTTGATGGCAGCAGGTTTGATCTGGTTTGTTTGACCATGGTCTCAACTAGAAACTGATAACCAATACCAAACCAAATCCATTGCCAGTGAGTCGATTTCCAACTCACAGCGACCCAACAGAGCAGAGTAGAACTGCCCCGTAAAGCTTCCAAACTGCTAACCTTTGGTTAGCAGACACAGCGCTTAACCATACACTACTGGGGTTTCCAATAAGCAGTCACATTTACTTGAATGGAAAATGACACATAGTTTTAAGTTGAACCTGTCAGAGTTTGGTGGTTTCATTAGTTTCCTGTGGGTGTCATGGGAACCCTGGTGACATAGAGGTTAAGTGCTATCATAACCAAGTTTGAGTGGTTAAAACAACACAAATATATTCTCTCACAGTTCTGAAGGCCAGAAGTCCAAATTCACTCTGTCAGCAGGGCCACTGTCTCTCAGAAGGTTGTAGGAGAAGATCCTTCCTTGCATACTACAAGCAGGTGGCTTTATGAGAAAAAATCTGTCATATCAGAGTTTAGAAGGCTAGAAGTCCAAATTCAGGGCCCTGGCTGTAGGAGAAGGCTTTTTTTTTTATGCTTACTTGCTTGCTTAATCTGCTCTTTTATATGTCAAAAGAGATTGACTTAAGACACAATCTATACTATCACATTAATATAACAGAGAAGTCCCATTCCCAGAATGGAATTATAACCGCAAGTGTGGGGTTAGGATTGACAGCACATATTTTTAGAGGACACAATTCTGTCCATAACACTTGGCTTGTGGTAGCGTCATTCCAGTCTCTGTGTGTCTTCCCAGGACTGGCTTCTGTCCATGTGTGTCTGTGTCTGTACTTACAAACACACCAGACATAGTGGAATAGGACTCACCCAACTCCATTATGACCTCGTATTAACTAATTGTGTCTGCAAAGACCCTCTTTCCAAAAAGAGGTCATATTCACAGGTACTAGGAGTTAGGATATCAACATATCTTTTGGGGACATGGGTTACAACTTATGATGGTGTTCCATAAGTAGCAACAGACAGTCCCATTTCTTTTTTTTTTTTTTTTATTTAACGTAACTGGGTGAAAATGTACATTCACATGAAAATTTACATGCCCCCCTATATGCAGCTTCCACTGCTCTCCCTGTCTGGTGACTGCACACTATTCCTCTCTGCTCCATACATCAGACAGTCCCATTTCTAAGCCCTGGGTTTATCCTTTCCCCACCAGAGAGGGAATGTGGGGACACACAGGAGGAAAGTGAGTGGCTTCTTAGAGAAGGGTTCTGCATGTGGAAGGTGCCTTCCTGTCCTCATCTTCCATCATTCTGTCCCCTCACCCTCTCACCCTGCAGGTCCCAGCCGTCGGTTCAAGCGTGTGGTGGAGACCATCCAGGCCCAGCTGCTAAGCACTCATGACCAACCCTCCGTGCAGGCCCTAGCAGGTGGGTAGCAGCACCTGGGGGCAGTATCTCTCTTGTCCCTTGGATGGAGGGAGAGTTCTGGAGGTACTGCTCTTCATAACCAAGTCCTTGGGGAGGTTTCCTTTGGGGTGCTAGTGGAAGCCAGGCCCACTTATGTGCTCTGTATGAGTCCCCTAGGTCTGCCATAACAACCTGCCACAAACTGGGTGGCTTACAGCAATAGAAATGTATTCGTTTCCAGTTCTGGCATCTGGAAGTCTAACCTCAAGGTGTTAGTTGGACAAATTCCTTGACTCATTCCACCTACCCAAATTATCACAACATGAAGCAGAACAACTTAATAAACCCATCACAAAGGAAGAGATTGAAAAGGTCATCAAAACACTGCCAACCCAAAAAAGTCCGGGCCCAGATGGCTTCACGGCAGAATTCTACCAAGCATTTAAACTCAAGGTGTTAGCAGGGCCATGTTCCCTCTGAAAGCCGTAGGAGATAATCTTTTCCACATTGCCCTGTTCACTTCTGGTGTTACCAGCAATCCTTGGCTTGCAGACACATCATGTCAATTTCTGCCTATGCCTTCACATATCTTCCTTCTGTGTACTTGTGTATCTTTTCCTTTTACAAAGTTACCACTCACATTAGAAATCTCTGGGTAGCACAAACAGTTAAGTGCTGAACTACTAATCAGAATGTTAGTGGTTCAAACCTACCCAGAGGCTCCTTGGGAAGAAGGCCTGGCAATCTGCTTCCAGAAGGTCACAGCCTTGAAAACCCTATGGAACAGTTCCACTCTGCACACGGAATTGACTCAGTGGCCACTAACAACAGCAAAAACAGCATACTGAATTAGAGCCCACCCTAAGGACCTCAACTTAATTACATTTGCAAAGACCTCATTCTCAAATAAGGCTCATATTCACATGTACAGGGCAGAGAAAGTTAGGACTTAAACATATCTTTTTAGCAGACATGACTCATCCAGTAGCAGGCCACTTTGTTAGTGTCTTGCTGAGGCCTCGCCTGTTGTGCTGTTTGTGAGTGGGTGTGTGAAATGTTGAAATCAGAGCTTACGTGGGCCTCGTTGCTAGGGATGGGGTCCCCCAGCAACCTCAAGACCAACCTTTGCCTTCTGTCAGAGGTCCCTGAGAGGACAGTGGTCTCTGTGTTGGGAGTAGTGTAACCCTGTGGCAGGTTTTAGACTTCTGTTCTGGAGAGGCTGGCCTGGGACTGAGGGCATTTTGAAGATGCGGGACTTTCAGTATTAAAATGAGGACAGTCTTAGACAAACTGGGATGAGACGGTTCCCTTATCTGCAGGATGCCACCTTCGCTGGCCCTGCTAAGCTTGGTTTTCAAAAACCCGAGTCTCATCCAGCCTTGTTGCTAGGTCCCAGTGGCCCCTAGCAACTGTACTGTAAGCTACGTTCATCAAGCGTGCATAGTCTGTGCCCAAGGAATGGACTTCCCTGGCCTAACCAGCCATGGCTGTTAGAGAGTGGGGTACCCTAGCAACCAGGAACAGCAGAGGGCAATCCTCAGCAGGGTCTGCTACTAAGATATGCCAGAGCTTGCAACCAGGGCTCCTAAGGGAAGATGTGTTCTGCTTAGAAGAACAGTCCTTGAAGGACCTTGAGCAGACCCCGTTCCTGAGACATGGTGGCCCTTCCCTACACTTAAACAAGGAGCACAGTGGGCATCTCCTACCCTCAGTCATCTCCCTTTGAGTTTTACACAGCAGTGTGGTAAAGCTCAGCATGAATCCAATCTCCAAAGCACAGAACTGGATCCAGTCTTCACCTTCCCAGTCCTTTGCCACTGTGGCAGTCTCTGTGAAGCCAGAGCTTCATGTTAGAATTATACCTTCCTTCACACTGCCAAACAGGCAGATGCTGCCCCTCCTGGCTCTCCCTGCCCCTGTGGATTCATTAATTCACAGGAACAACTCACCGAATCTCACGGACAGTACAGCATACCTTCGGCTGCCACTTTATTACAGACAAAAAAGGATACAGAGAAAACACATTGGAAAAAATCCATTTCCTTGCCTTTTCTAGCTTCTAGAGGCCACCCACATTCCTTGGCTCCTAGCCTCTTCCACCTTCTTCAAAGCCAGTAGCACTGCCTCTCTCTGACCATCATTCTGTAGTCACAGCTCCCTCTGACCCTGACCTCAGTTGGGAAAGGTCCCTTTAAGGACATCTATGATTAGGTTGTAAGGAGCCTTAGAGGTGTACTAGTTAAACACTCAGCTACTAACCAAAAGGTCACCCGTTCACAGCAACCAGCCAGTCAATCTGCAGGATGGGGCAATCTAGTTCTGTAAAGATCAGAGCCCAGGAAACCATATAGGACAGTTCATCTCTGACCTAGAGGGTCGCTATTGAGTCAGAGTTGATTCCTTGGCAACAGTCTAGTTTTTTATTAAATTGGGTCCACCAAGATAATCCGAGATACTCTCTGCATCTCAAGGTCTTCAACCCTTGTCGTATGTACAAGGTCCCACTTGCCATATAAAATAACATATTGACAGGTTCTAAGGGTTTGAGGACATCATTGATGGTGAGGGGTGTTGTTATTTATCCTACTACAGCCTCCCAGGTGACATGTAACAATGTATGGAGACACTTTTGGTTGTCCCAAGTGGGAAGGGGGACAGCTAGGGAATACCACTGGTATCCAGGAGGTTGTTGTTATATGTCATCGAGTCAACACTGACTCATAGCGACCCTATAGGACTCTAGAACTGCCCCGTAGTTTCCAAGGCTGAAATTCTTACTGACACAAACTGTCACAACTTTCTCATTCAAACTGCCAGACTTTCAGTTAGAAACTGAGTGCTGACCATTGCACAGTCTGGGCTTCTTCTACAAAGAATTATCTGGCCCCAAGTGTCAGTAGTGCCAAAGTGAAGAGAGCCTACTTTGGGGAAGTTTGACTTGGTTAGACTTCACTGGGTCTAGTTGCCAGGTGCAATGAGAAAGCCGTTATGCACTGTGAACTTTTCTAGACCCTGTTGCCAAGGAAACCTCACCTTAGCAACCAGGGATCCCAAAAGGGCACAGCCTCTGAGATCTAGGACCAGAAGGTACACTGGGCCTTCTTAGTCAAAGTCTTCCAGACTTGGCCCTGAAAAAGATTCCGGCATTATTGGTCCCTGTGCCAGTAGGCCTCTGGCAATGTCTCTTAATGAAGCTCTTGGGTAATGTTTAGGCCCTGTGGAAATTTCTAGATGGACACTGGCAACCAGTGTTGCAACCATAGTCCCCAAGAGGAAGTAATCTCAGTTTGAAAAAGTTGGGCTCTGTCTGACCAAGTCTGTCTGACCCTGGCAAGTCTGTCAGGCCCCCTTGGGAAGGCCCAAGACCCCAAAGAGGTAGCATGGAATGACCCCCAACAAGCAAACTAACAGAGGTAAAGTAGGAACTGTATCTGTGATCTGTAGGAATTGAGCCTTATATTTTCCCATAGCGAGCTGTCCCTTAGCCAACAGTATTTTTTGGAACCAGAGTCCCTTAGACTTTTTCCTGAAGTCAGGCACAGCCCAGATTCCACATGGACAAACTCAGCCTTGTTTCCAAAGCCACAAAGGTTATAGGGGTCTTAGGGTGTGGGCCTCTTTTCTAGAAGAAGAGCCAGGCCTTGTTGCTAGGGTGTGTCCCTATAGCACTGAGCTCCTGACATTTCAAGCCCTGTGATGGGAGATGAGGCCTCCCCAGGATTGTTGCTACAGCAGGTTCCTCAGGTTTGTATAGCCTTGGGGATACCAAGGCCAACTAATAAGGGAACCCCCTTTGCCTCCCCAATATCGGGAACCTCATTCTCAGGCTTGGCAGCCTTGGGGCCCAGCCAAAAGTTCATCCTCTCTCACAGATGAGAAGAACGGTGCCCAGACCCGGCCTGCGGGTACCCCACCCCGAAGCCTGCAGCCCCCACCTGGCCGCCCTGACCCAGATCTCAGTGGCTCTCCCCGTCGAGGCCCCCCCAAGGACAAGAAGCTCCTGGCCACCAATGGAACCCCTTTGCCCTGACCCCAAGGGGCCAGGGAGGGAGGGGAACCCTTCCACCCCCCCTTCCCTGCCCCCCAACTGTGAATCTGTAAATAGGGCCCAAGGAATAAGTGGGGGGAGGGGACATACAAAATCTGGCCTTGCCCTGCAGGGATGGGGCTCAAGGGGCCATGTCCAATGGGGGGGACTCTAGGGGGACCTGAGGGTGGGGGAGCTGTTTCTATTTTATTTATTGATTAATTTATTATTTTATTTATTGATCAGTCTCTCTGTGGGGTAGGGGAGGGGAGGGACGGGAGCTGGTTGGGGTGGCCTAGCAGATCCGGACAGGGCTATCTGTCCCTGTATCCCCAACTCCCCCAACCCCAGGACCCCTGGCTCCTCACCCCCATCCCTGTCCCTCCCCTTCCCAACACCACAGCCCCCCACAACGTTCTGTACGGATTTGCTCTCCGGAAGGAATTCTGGTTTCGCCTGATCCTGCCTGCGTCCTTGTCTCTGATTCCGCCGGCGGCAAAAAAAAATAAATAAATAACCTTGATCAGGGATTGCTCGCTGGCCTTGGGCTCTCGCTTCCTGGCTACAGGCTGGCCTGGATGCCTCTTGGCCCTGGTGGCAATGGCTGGGCTGTGCTAAGTTGCAGCCTGTATAACCGGTTGTCCACAGCCTCACACATCTTTTCAGCTCCGGGGCAGGGAATGGCGGAATGGGCAATAACAGCCTCCCTCTCCCCAGCCAGCTGGACAGCTCCCACAGTGGCTCATGGTAGGGGGGACCTGGGATTGGACTCCTCTTTCTTTCTTCCTGCGTTGCTGGTGAAGGCCTCAATCATAGCTGCTGGGACTGCTGGATCTGCACAGGGCCAGGGGAAGCCGGTGGTGGTGGAGGGCTGAGACCAGGGGCCGCCTGAAGACACAGAGTGCAGCCGTCCAGGCAGGAGAAATCAACAGATAAGAGGCCAAAGAGAACAAACAGCAGCATGGCCACCGCCCATTCGCAGACTGCAGAGGCAGAGCGCATCAGCACCCCAGAGTGGAAGACGACCACTTTACACCAGGGTCAAGGCCCCCTGCAGGCAGACAGCAGTGCCCCACCACCACCATACACCCACACCACGCCCAGAGGAACAGGGCCCAGCTTGAGTGGGATGTGACCTTGGGCAGGACTGAGGCCTCTGTGGGTACCCTCTCACCATATGCTATCTTGGCGCTGACCACAGGAATCTCTAGGTGGTGCAAACAGTTAACATACTTAGCTGCAGACTGAAAGGCTGGAGGTTCAGGCTCACCTGGACATATCTTGGAAGAAAGGCCTGGCTATCTACTTCCCCCAAGTCAGCCACTGAAGACCCTGGATACTTGGGTGGCACAAAGAGTTAAGCACTCCACAATTAGCCACCCAGAGGTGCTCAGAAGTCAGGTTGCACCCTTGAGAATGCTATGGAGAGGTTCTACACATGGGGTCTCCAAGAGTCACAATCACCTTAATGGCAAATTTGTTTTTTCACGAGCCCTGCCCCAATTGGAATAACAACCTAGCCACTATCCTTAACTGTCTTCACGGGAACATTCCTGCAGAGATGTCAGCCTTATCTCTGAGGTGGTTGATCCTTATCTGAAGATTGTATCCCCTTGCACAGATCTCCTAATATTATCCCGTTCCCTTTTCCCACACCTTTGTCTCCGGCCTTCTTGCGCAAGCAGGTGGATGCTCTGCCGCCTCCCTAATGCTCCAGACCAGACGGGCCGCACCAGTGCTTCTGCCACCAAATATGCAGGGTTTCCAAAAGATGGCCCTGAGCCTTGGACTGTGCCACAGTGGATGTTGCAAACAGCTCCAATTTGGCACTTCACTACCAACTGAAAGGTTTGTCGTTCCAACGCACCCAGAGGTGCCTGGGAAGACAGGCCTGGGAAAGTCTTCCACGAGGTCACGGCCTTGAAAACCCAATGGAGGAGGTCTACTCTGCACACACAGGGTTGCTGTGAGTCAGAATCAACTCAGTGGCAGCTGGTTTGGTTTTTGGAAAGTGGGAAGAACATTATGTTCCACATAGGATTAATGGGGTGGTTTAATGAGCTAGAAGCCCTGGTGGCCTAGTGGTTAAGTGCTATGGCTGCTAACCCGAAGGCACTCCTCAGAAACTACGCAGCAGTTCTACTGTGTCCTATGGGTCTATCAGTCAGAATGGACTGGACAACAATGAGTTGGGTTTAATGAGTTGGAACCCCTGGGTGGTACAACTGGTTTTAAACCCGTTTGGCTATTAACTGAAAGAGTGGAGGTTTGAGTCCACCGAGAAGTGCCACGGAAGAAACTCTTTGTGATCTACTTCTGAAAAATCAGCTACTGAGAACCCAGTGGAGCAGTTCTGCCCTACACCCATGGGGTTGCCTTGAGTCGGAATTGACTCAGCTACAATGAACAACAACTCAGGGCCCACAAGGCCCTCTTGCTTGTGCCCAAATGGGATTGAACCTCTTCCTCCTAAAATCGTCCTTTCTGGGGGGAGTCCCCACCTCTGAGACAGCTCCAGCAGCCACTCCTGCAGCAAAGTGCGCACTTGGAAGTCCCCCATGCCTCCTGCCTCCGCCTCCCTTCCTTTTACCTCCAGTCTTGTCTACCTCCGCTCACCTGGTTTAAGAGTTTTGCCAACACTGGTTAAGAGCTGGGCTGCTAAGCAAAAGGCTGGCAGTTGGAATCTACCAGCTTCTCTCTGGAAACCCTATGGGACAGTACTACTCTGTCCTATAGGGTCACCATGAGTCAGAAGCAACTCAGCAGCAGTGGGTTGGATTTTCACCTGGTTGGTTTCATCCACCGCCTCCCCAGCTCTTTATCACTCACTCCCTACTGGCCTGTTCCTGTCACTTCTTTGATTCCCTGGTACCCTCAGAATGCTGACCAGTCCCAGCTTAAAACTTTTTGCTGCACTGCCCACAAATACTCCAAGCTTTCTACTCTGTCCTATAGGGTCACTGTGAGTTGAAACGCCCTCAATGGCAATGGGTTTGTTTTTTCTTTTAAATCTTGACAGAAGCCGACTGCTGCATTTTTCTCTCAGAGAGCAGCTGGTGGGTTCAAATCACTGATCTTTCAGTTAGCAGTCAAGCAAGCACCCGCTGCACAACCAGGCCCCCCCCACCCAGGCCAGAGGCAACTGGATCTTCAAAGCAAAGCTCTTAGAAGCCGAGTTAGGAGGCTTTTCCTTCTGGAGAACATTCCTTAATCTTATTACCCACCTAGCAGTTTTTATGACCCCACCCCACCTACCTGCAAAGAGGAGAAGGGTGGAGCTTTCTCTAAGATAAAAGGCACCATCCCTACCTCTGTAGGATATATATGCTGAGTTGAGGAAGAAGACCCTCCTGCTTTTGCTGAGAAATTTCTGAATAAACGGAGCCAGTTGATCCAGCCAGCACCAGTCCTTAGCTGGCTTTCCTTCACCTTCTTCTGAAATCCAGTGCCCTCTCTGGCTCCTCTTCTATATTACCCACAAATGGGAGAGGTCCTCAATGCTAGTCCTCAGCCCTCTTCCCTCTCAGAGCACTCTACATCTCAGCAAAAATCTATTTATTGTGTATGTTCATTGCCTGTATTAGCTCTGCTGATAAAAGAAGCTAATTGTTTTTTTAGTGGTTTATGACAGCCCCATTTTACAGATGTTGAAACTGAGGCTCAGAAAGTGACCTAACTTGGCCTACAGGTGCTATTGGTTATCATCTGTGCTCTGGGGTGAGTCAGACTAAGGCTGGAATTGAGGCTCCATCCAGGTGTGTGCTGGTGAATGTTTAACAACCAACTTTCCTAGAAAATAAAAAAGCCCTAATGTGTAGCATATGCCAATGTCTATGGTGTAAATACTTCCATTGTGGCTAACATCAAGCTACTAACAAGACATCAAGAGGTCTCTAGGCAGTACAAACGGTTATATGCTCAACTGCTAACCTCAAGGTTGGTGGTTCGAACCCACCCATTGGCATGGCACCATGTAAGAAAACACCTGGTGGTCTGCTTCTGTAAATATCACAGCCAGGAAAACCCTATGAAGCATAATTCTACTCTGTAGCATGGTGTAGCCATAAGTCACAGTTGACTCAATGGCCACTGTCAACAATAATGTTGACACTGCTAATGAAAAGCTTGGAGGTTCAAGTCTATCCAGAGGAGGCTTGGAAGAAAGGCCAGGTAACCTACTTCCAAAAAAATCAGCCACTGAAAATTTCATGTATTCTGACACATACAAAGTCCTACGAATTAGAATGCACTTGCTGGCAACTGGTTAACATGATTTCCCCAAATATGGAAAAGATGTGCTCAGGTGGTTCTTGGAAACCACTATGAATTGGCCCCAGCCTAGAACTTCATGCTGGGTCTAAGTCAATAGACTTCCCGTCTGCATCTGTTTCCAGTCTTTTAATCAGCTGGCTTGATGCCTGCTGTCTCAGTAGTACAGTCGTCATCCCAATATTTATCAGTTGCTCACTCTGTGCCATGCAGTAACCTAAGCACCTTGCACATGTTACCTCAATTACTCCTTAAGACCCTGGGATCAGCTCTGTTAGGATCCACATTTGATCAGTGAGGAAACCAAGGCACCAAGAAGTTAAGAAACCAGCCGCAGGTTTCCCCAGTTTAGTATTCGGAGGAGATGGGATTCCAGCTGAGGCAGCCTGACCCCAGAACCGGCACTCATGGTGCTGCTATTGTTGTTAATTTACCATCACATTGGTTCCAACTCATGGTGAGTACACATGTTCCAGACTACAGCTGTTGTTGCCTAGGGTTTTCAAGCCTATAGGAAATGGCAGCAGGTTTGGCTTTTGTTTGGAACTTTCTAGAAGCAGATTACCAGGCCTGTCTTCCTAGGCACCTCTGGGTGAGTTTGGCTATTATTGCTGTGAAGTGCTGTCGAGTTGATTCTGACTCATAGCAATTTATATACAACGGAAGGAAACATTGCCTGGTCCTGTACCATCCTTACAATCGTTGTTGTGTTTAAACCCATTATTGCAATGTCAATCTATCTCATAGAGGGATTTCTTCTTTTTCACTGAGCCTTGATGGCAGTGGGGTTGGGACTATTTTACCAAGCATGATGACCCTCTCCATGGATTGGTCTCTTCTGATAATATACACAAACTATCTAAGCACTAAGTAGTTGAGCATTTAATCACCTGCACCACCCAGAGGCTTCTACAGTCATGACTACTGTGCTATCATACATGGATGGAGACTGAGGCCCACAGAAAGGAAGATGGCACGCAGCAAAGGCACGGGCGACTGACCTCGGTGGAGAACTGCCCTTCACCACTATTCCCACTCCCATAAGGATACTGGCTACCATGAGGATGGTGCAGACAGTGCAGAGGCCCAGGCGGAGAGGCCCAATCCAGGGGGACCCAGGCTGGGGCAGGTTCTTCATTCGCCAGCAAAGGATGAGCTGCAGCCAGAAATACAGAATACCCACAAAGAAGGCAAGGAAGGCTCCTGTGAGATGGGTGGGCTTCTGGTTCTTTTCCTGGTGGAAGAGACGAGAAAAGAGTTGAGAGGAAGACTATGGGAGGTGAGGAATACAACAGGAATGGGAAGAGGGGGACCATTTACCAACCCCATAGTCTATGATAGAAACCTGCCATGCCAAATGATCAACTTATGCTCATTGGCTATGTTAACTTCATGAAGGCTGGGAGTCAGGTCTGTTATTCATTTTTGTAGGAGCCCCTGGTAGTTCAGGGGGTTAAGTACTCAGCTGCTAACTGAAAGGTCATTGGTTCAAACCCACTAGCCACTCTGTAGGAGAAAGACCTGGCAATCTGCTTGCATAAAGATTACAGCAGTGGAAACTGTATGATGCAGTTCTACTCTCTCCTATAGCGTTGCTCTGAGTTTGGAATCAACTTGATAGCAACAGTTTTTGGTTTTGTTGTTCATTGCTGTGGCCTCAATTTCTATGAACAGTACCTGGCACAGAGCAGGTGCTCAGTAATTAGGAGTGGAATAAACTATGCATTCCCAACAGGGACAATCATTGCCCTCAAAAGAGTGAAAATTAAATCTTGGGGCAAGGAAGGGATAAGTAGTGGAAAAAACAGATTTTAGCTGTTAAGATGTTTGTGAACTGATATATCTTATATTAAATTCTTTTAATATTAAAATTTTATAGGGGAAGGAGATACTTTGAAAGTAGATGTCTTAATAGGCTTATTCCACCCCCAAACCAAACCCATTGCCACTAAGTCTATTCCAACTCATAGCAACCCTATAGGACAGTAGAACTGCCTGATAGGATTTCCAAGGAGTGGCTGGCAGATTTGTATGGCCAACTTTTTTGTTTAGCAACAGAACTCTTAACTGCTGCACCATCAGAGCTCTTAATAGCCTCCTTAAGGGGGTAATAATGAAAATGAAGGAGGCTTGGTTGCACAGTGGTTAAGCACTCGGCTGCTAATAGAAATGTTGGCAGTTCTTAGCCACCCATCGACTCCGTGGGTGAAAGACCCTGCAATCTACTTCCATAAAGATTACAGCCTAGGAAGCCCTCTGGGCCAGTTCTACTCTGTCCTGTAAGGTCACTATGAGTTGAAATTGACAGCACCCAACAACAATGTTAAAAATGAAAATAAAAAGGTTGAGGAACACTGGAATAAACTGAATAAACAAATGAGAATACACCGTCATGCAAATGAGATGGGGGACTTAATTAACAAGTTAGAAGCAGCAATCTCCCTATCGTTTATTTCTTCAAGAAGATAAGCTCAGAAGCAGAAACTGCATGATAAAAATAACATACCATAAATCAATAGTATTTCTCCTATCATCTGTCCATTCATTTATTCTACAACCATCTACCAATTTCACGGTTAAGAATGTGTAAGAATGTGAGTTCTGGAGTACCTGTGTTGCTGCCAGCTGCCATTGAGCTACTCTGAATCACGGTAAGACCACGAACAGAGCAAAACCCTGTCTGCCATTCCTGAGATCAGTTGGACATCAGACCATTATGCTCTGTAGGGTTTTCATTGGCTAATTTCCAGATGTAGATCTCCAGGCCTGACTTCCTAGTCCATCTTAGTCTGGAACTTCTGTTGAAACCTTTTCAGCATCATAGCAACAAACAAACCTGGTTGACAGTTGTGTGGTAGCTGCGCATGGGGCGCACTGGCTGGGAAATGAATCCGTGTCTGCCTGATGGAAGGCAAGAATTCTACCACTCAACCACCTCTGCCTTCATATACCCTCAAAAACCAAACCTGTTGCCGCGGAGTCAATTCCGACCCATAGTGATCCTATCTATAGGACAGAGTAGAATTGACCCCACAGAGTTTCCAAGGAGTACCCGATGGATTTGAACTGCTGACTTTTTGGTGAGCAGACACAACACTTAAATTCCATGGGAAATATTTATATGGGGGGGAAAAAAAGAAAGCCTGTAAGATATGGGTAAGAGAAGGACCTACCAGAGAGTTCTTGTGGAGATGGACCAGGTGAAAAAGCCTGGAGTTTCCTACAGGGTAAACAGCTCAATCAACGGAGCTGTTATGATTTCTGTGCCAAACATTAAGAATGAGCAAGCCTCCTTAATTTCATCATTAAAGGAGGAGACGTCAGAAAATTATCCCAACCTTCCAGAGCTAAAGCAAGTAATTTATACAAAGCGCGTTATTACATCGACAGCGCTCCAGAACAACTTCACGGCTCAATGGCGACAAATGAAGTACTACAAGTCCCAGGAGGCCATGCGCGGAAGAGTCCCTGAAACAGACAGAACTTTAGGGCCCCAGGAGCTTCTGGGAGTTGTAGTGACAGAAGCCAGCAGGCTGGACCCCTGGGCTGGCTCTGAGAACCGACTTGTCTCACCTGGAAATTGCCGACCACCGAAGTACCAAAGGCACAGAGGAGCCCAGTCCACAGGATCACCTGGTTAAATCTCCTTGTGACTCCCCAGTCCCGGAGCTGGTGGTAACGGAGAATGCAGATCCAGGCGGCTGGGAGGAGAGTAATGTGGGCCGGGAGACGGGGTCCCCGGACTCCAGAGGTGGAAAAGGAGGGGGCAAAACTCACGGATTCTGGGAAATGAGGGGGCTAGGGACCTGGATTTTTGAGAGTAGATGGGGCTGGGGCAGGACTTTTGAGTCTGGGAGAGGAGAGGATGTGGTCCTCGCGGAGGGGCTTGGGGCCAGCCCTGAGCATTAAGAGCTGAAGAATATTTACCCAATGCAGCTCCCATATTGAGCACCTGGCTGAAGATGCAGCTCTGAGGGGGGTAAGATCCACAACGACTAGGGAAAATAAAGGGCAATCCATCACTCCTCAGAGCCAAGATCCCTCTCTGTTCATCCCTCCCAACCAAGGGCTCTGTAACTACCTGATGTAGGGGAAGCCTTCGTTCAGGTTCACAGATTCGTTAGCCACTGCCAGTGCAAAACTAAGGCAGGAAACGCATCACAGTGAATAGGGGGCTCTCCGACCCTACTTTTCCTCTTGCTAGCCACCCTCTGGGGGCTCCAAAGTCCAGGCCTCCAGCCCCTCCACCCTCACACCTGGGAGGATAGGTCCCCAGCCCTTCCTCTGTCACACCCAGGAGTCTGGGTGCCCAGCCTCTCTTCCCTCAAACCCAGGAGTCCTGATCCCCAGCCCCCTCTTCTCCCAGACCCGGGAGTCCTGATTCCCAGCCCCTCCTCCCTGAGACCCAGGAGCCCTGATTCCTAGTTCCCTCCTCCCTCAGATGCAAGCTTGTGTCCTGCTACAGACACTCACACGATCCAGATGCCAGCGACAGCCCAGAATGCCAGGATGACAGGCAGAAAGGACAGGTAGCCCCACATCCCTGGCTCTGTAGGGAAAGGTGAGGATTTGGACTTCAGCCGCCAGGTGCTAGAATCGCTCACTGGCAGCCAAGTGGCTAGTTGGCCAGCCCTCAGGATCCAGGTGTGCTGGATTGTAGCTGCCTATTTGAGAGGCCCCATTGGCTCCCAGGCCGGAGTGGAATCCGGGGTCGGGGTCCAATCTGATTTGGAAGCTCTCAGCTCCAGGCACTTTCCCTATCTTTCCCAGTCTCACGATCCTGATTTCCCAGTTTCTTCTAATTCTGTTATCTACTGTTTTTTTATTTTTTTAGTGCTGCTATAACAGAAATACCACAAGTGGGTGACTTCAATAAGCAGAAATTTATTTTCTCACACTTTAAGGAAAAACCCATTGCCGTCAAGTTGATTTGGACATGTAGTGACCCTATAGGCTCTATAGAATAGTGTAAGACAATGTAGAACTGCCCCCCTCCAGGGTTTCCAAGGAGCATTTGGTGGATTTGAACTGCTGACTTGTTGGTGAGCAACCAAAAGCTTAACCACTATGCAACCAGGGTTCCTCTCACAATTTAGGATGCTAGGAGTCTGAATTTAGGGTGCCTGCTCTAGCTGTTATGTATCGTTGAGTTGTTCCAACTCATAGCGACCCTATAGGCCTTACAGAACAAAGTGGAACTGCTCCATACAGCAGCTGGTAGATTCAAACTGCAGACCTTTTGGTTAGGAACCAGAGTCTTAAACACTGTGCTACCAGGGATCCCTGGGCTCTAGGGGAAGGCTTTCTCTCTGTGTAGGCTATGGAGGAAAGTCCTCATCTCTTCTGAGCTTCAGTTCCTCAGTGATCTTCATGTGCCTTGGGAACTGTCTTCTTCTATCTCTGCTTGCTAGCTTGTTTAATCTCGTATTTCAAGAAATTTACTTGACAACACCCTCCGCTAATCTTGTTTCGTTAATATAAGAAAAGACAACCCATTCCCAAATGGAATTATACCCACATGCACAGAGGTTAGAATTTACAATACATAATTTGGGAGGATACAGTTCAATCTATAGTATCTTCCTCTTTGGTGTTTCAGCTTCCCCTGTGCCTCATAGTCTCTGGAGTTTACTTCAGGCCCACCACCCCCACCCCAGGTTCTCCTTTTCCAGAAACCTCTCCTGGTTCCCCCAACTCACCTGGATTCTCTGAGTCTCAGCCAGCTTTTTCCTGTCACCTTCCCAGCCTCTGGCCTTGTCCTAGGACCAGGGCTGGCTGAGAAGTTCTGGGAAAAAGAAGCCAGGATGTGGGGTGGGTGGGGCTTGGCCAGCCCAGGCTGTTGACGTCCCCAAGAGGCAAAGTCCACCTTGGATTCTGAGGCCATGGGTCTGACTGGCACATCCTCCAGGACCTTACACCCAAACCATTTCCTCGCTCCTCAGAACCTACCACTCAGCACCTTAATTTGGGGGAGAGGCTTTCTTCCTCTAGTTTTGTGGGTACAACATCCAAAGCGGCAGCCCTACCCATTCCCCAGAACCACAAAATTCTGACATCCAGCTCTCTCCACCTTTCCTCCCTGTGAGTCTAGACATCAGAGACCCCAGCCCTCTATTTCTTGGAGATCTAAAAGTGTGGGTTCCTAGCCCCCTCCTTTGTTTATCTCCCAAGTCCAGGCCCCCAGTGTTTTCCTTTCTTAAGATTCAGGAATCCAGGCCCACAGTTCCTTAGAGTACCTGCATTCATTCCTAGCTCTTGAGGACCGAACTCCTAGCTCTTACCTCCTCAGAACTGAAAAATCCAAGCCCTCAGCTCTGTCTTTCCTCTCTGGGGGCAGTTTCTAGCTTTAGGCTCCTGGGTATGGGGGTCCACCTTCTCCCTTCCACTTTCCATTCACTCTCTTCTTCTCTACCACTTGATCTGGAATTCCCCAACAGGCAGGGCTTGGATAGGAAGGAGGTCCTTGAATCTGAAAGTCTTCCCCAGATTGGCCATCTGTCTTCTCTGTCCTGCAGGGCAACTCTCAACTTTCCTGGCACCCAGATATTTGGGCTCCTACTTTCTTCTTCCCCAGGACTCTGGAGTTCTGACCACCAGTACCTTCCTCCCTCAGACCCAGGAGTCCTGGCCCCCAGGCAGTTCCTCTCTCAGATCACAAGGCTGTCTCTGGGTTCCCTTATTCCTCACCACGCCAACTCTTTTTTTTTTTTTTTTTTTTAAGGAAAAATTCCACATAACAAAACCAACCATTTTAAAGTATACAGTCTTGTCATGGATTGAATTGTGTCCTCCCAGAAATATGTGTAGCAGTTTGGCTAGGCCGTGATTCCCGGTATTGTATAAATGTTCCCATATGCTGTAAATCCTATGTCTATGACATTAAAGAGAGAGCAGATGGGTGGCAGTTGTGTTGCTAGGACAGGACTCAATGAGTAAGAGTATTTTGTGCCTTGAGGCAGTCTCTTGAAATATAAGGGAAAGGGAAGGAAGCTGAAAGTGGGAAGCGACCTGAGACCATCAGGAAAGAAACAGTGCCAGAGCAGAGCACATCATTGGAACCTGGGGTCCCAGCACCTCAGAAGCTCCAAGTCCAGGGAAAGACTGATAACAGGGACCTTCTTCCAGAGCCAACAGAGAACACTTTCCCCTTGAGCTGATGCCCTGAATTTGGACTTCTTGCCTACTTTTCTGCGAGAAAATAAATTTCTCTTTGTTAAAGCCATCTACTTGTGGTATTTCTGTTACGGCAGTACTAGGTGACTAAGACAAATCACGTGGTATTTATACTTTTACAAGGTTGTGCAACCACCATCTCTATCTAGGTCCTGAACTTTTTCGTTACTCTAAAGGAAGCCCTGTGCCCATTAAGCAATATCTCTCCATTTCCCCTCTTCTAGTCCTTGGCCATCACTCATCTGCTCTCATTTGGCTGTTCTGCATATTTTCATAGAAATAGAATCACACAGTATGTGGTATTTGTATCTGGCCATAATGTTTTTAAGTTTCATCCACACTGTAGTATGTACCAGTGCTTCATTCTTCTTAGTGGCTGAGTAATATTTCCTTGACCCTGCTTCTTTGGGGGACTTAGTACTCTGAGGCCAATTTTCTCTTATTTTTGTGGTCCAGGATTTCCAGGGAACTAGGACTCTCAGCTTCCTAGGGAGGAAAGATGAGAGAGCAAGAGAAGGACACATAGACACTACAAACATTTCATGAGGCCCTCTGTGTACCCAGAGGTCCACGAATCAGAAGGATTTCTCACCCCTGCCCTCTAGAGGTTCCCAGTCCCTTAGCCAGAACACAAGATGCTATCATGAAGGGTGTTCATGGGACACCCAGAAGTGGCAGTGCCTAACTAGCAATGGTAGCCATTGTGTAGGGGGAGAGGCTAGGAGGTCAGGGAAACTTCCCAGAGGAGCAGCCTCGTGAGTCACATTTAGAAGGAAAATGTTTGCATCCTTCTCCCCTTACAATGTCTCTCTTTTCTGTCCCCTTCTCTCTAGTCCAGTGACCACGGTCTGAGTTGACCACTGAGCATGTTCTTCTTGAGTCATTCCTTCCTTCCTTCATTTAGCAAATATGTCTTCATGGTTTCTAGGTGCCAGGGTCCAGGCTGGTCAGGGGACACCCAGACATGAGTCAGACCCAGCACCTGCCCTCAAAGAGCTCCCTATCTCTGGGAAACACAGGCAATCACAGTAGTAGATGATACATGCTCTAATGGGGGTCACACAAGCATGGCAAGGTCCAGAAGAAGGAAAGGCTGATGCTACCTACTGCTCACTCTACCACTAATGGGGTCCCTTCTTGCTCCAATCCCTGTCTTTGTCTTACTGTTTGCCCTCCCTTCCTCTTCCTCCTCCTCACCTGTCCCTTCCCCATTCTTCTGGATTATTTTATTCCTTCTTTCTCCTCCTTCTCCTTTCTTCTTCCTCTCCTCCCTTCTCTTTCTTCTCCTCTTTCTCCTTCTTTCACCACCTTCTCCATTTCTTCCTCCTCCTTTCTTTGCTGCCTCCTCGTCTCCTTCTTCCAATCAGACTGAGTTTAATGGGAATTCAGAGAAGAGGGAGATCAGGGTGGGAGACAGATCAGTAGCAGCTGTCAAGGCTATTACCATCTCTCATTTCCCTAGTAATTTGGCTGCCTGGGAAAGGAAATTCTTCAATGTTTGACACTGCCAGTGTGGACAGAAACAACAGATGCAGCCATTAGTGTCATGCACAATACTGGTTTTTCCTAACATATTCGCAGTGATGGTTGAGCAATTGGTGATTACACATTGGAGAGGTATAACGTGATTATAAAACATAAAGCACTTACAAAGAAATGATCCAAACGGCAAATTTCATCTAATCTGTATTTTACCGTGGTAAAATTGAAAAAAATAATTTTAAAAGTTAAGTAAAGTACATACCTGGCTGGAGAAGTTGAACAGTACAGAAATGAATGAAATAAAAGGAAACTAAAAGAAGAAGAATTGAAAGCAGGGATGCAAACAGATACTGGTATACCAATACAAGTGGCATTAGTCACAATAGCCAAAAGGTGGGAACAACACATGTGTCCATCAGTAGATGAATAGATAAGCTAGATCTGGTATAGCCATACAGTGGAATATTATTCAGCCATAATGAAAAATGAAATTCTGATTCACACTGTACTACGAATGAACTTTGACAAAATTAGGCTGAGTAAAATAGGTCAAGCACAAAAGGGCAAATATGATCTACTTATACAGATTATCTAAAATAGACAAATGTGTGTGGTTGTTAGGTGCTGTTGAGTCAGACATGTAGCAACCTCCTGTGACAGTTTCCAAACCCACTGCTGTGGAGTCGGCTTGAACTCATAGTGACCTTATGGGACAGAGTAGAACTGCCCCATAGAGTTTTCAAGGACCATCTGGTGGATTTGAACTGAACTAGTCAAGTGCTATGGATGCTAGCCAAAAGGTCAGCAGTTCAAATCCAGCAGGTGCTCCTTGGAAACTCTGTCCCATAGGATCACTATGAGTCCAAATAGACTCCACAGCAGTGGGTTTGGTTTGGTGACAGAGTAGAACTGCCCTGTAAGATTTTCTAGACTGATCTTTACAGGAGAGATCACTTTCTTTTACTGCACAGCCACTGTGAACCACAGAATCTTTTATAAATGCCTGTGCCATTTACATGCCTCTCTGTTATGGGTTGAATTGTGTCTCCAAAAAGATATGCTGAAGCACTAACCTCTGTACCTGTGGGTGTGACCTTATTTAAAAGGAGGTGTCAGTTGTTGTTAGGTGTCATTTAGTCAGTTTCGAGCAGTGGCAACCCCATGTGACAGAGGAGAATTGCCACACATGGTTTTCTAGGCTGTAATCTTTATGGACATCATGCTTGGTAAAGTAGGATGTCCATAAAGATTATAGTGTAGAAAACCCCATGGGCAGAAGATCTTTAGTGAGATGGATTGATACTGAGGCTGCAACGGGGCGCTGAAACTTAGCCATTGGTGTAAGGATGGTGCAGGACTGGGAAACGCTTTTGTTATACATGAAAGTCACTATGAGCTGGAACAAATCATTGGCACCTAACAACAGTAACAACAGCGATCTTCGTGGGAGCAGATTGCCACATCTTTTCTCCCTCGGAGCAGCTGGTGGGCTTGAACCAGCCAAGCATTTTCAGTTAACAGCCTAGTGCTTAACCAGTGTGCCACCAGGGCACCTTCCTTAACGACCCAGAGAGGCTAATTGAACTGCTGGTCTGGGAGATCTCAGAACCCAGCTGAAGTGTGGTGATAACACAAAAGGAGCACAGTGCAGCACTATTCTCGTGCCTGGATTTCTTTTTAATTAGATTTTTAAAAATTTGTTTATTTCATTGTTGATGTTCAAAATATGCGTAGCAGGACATAAATCACTTCAACAGTTTCCACATGTATAATTCATTGACACTGATTATGCTCTTTGAGGTGTTCATCTGTTCTCAAGCTCTTTTTCTGAGTCATTCCTCTCCCACTAACATAAACTCACTGCCCCCTAAATTTCCTGTTTAATTTTCTGAGGTGGCATTGTCAACTTAATCATGTAGATAGTTCTTAAAAGAGCATAGTACTCAAAGTGGATGTTCTTTGCTAGTTAAACTAAACTATGATTTTAAGAAAACTTCAGGGGATATTTTTAGCTTAAGATTTAAAGATTATCTCAGGACATGATTCAACTTCAATAGCTCCAGAAAGCCTGGAGTCCGTTCTGCATTTACCCCCATTTCATCAGGATTCTTTCATAGTACTTTTGATCAGAACATTTGGTAATAGTAGCTGGGCATCATCCAGTTCTTCTGGTCTCATGGCAAAGTAAGCAATTGTCCGTGGAAGCAATTAGCCACATAGTCCATTTCCTCCTGTTGCCAGACTCTACTTCTTCCTCTTTTGCTTCAGGTGAGTAGAGACCAACTGTTGTACCTTGAGTGGCTGTTTTCAAGTTTGTAAGACCCTGAGTGCCTGACTGATTCTTACAGTTCTTTGAAGGGGAAGTAAAGAGGCTAGTCCCTCAGATGACCATAGGCAAGCCTTTCCTTCCGTGTTTTGGGATTCAGTCCCCACTTCCTCATATTAGTACAACCATAGGCTTGGCCTTCTGGTATCCCAATGGCTGCTGTGGGATATCCTCAGGGCATTCTGGAGAAAACTGGGGACAGCTGTCCTCTGGGGGGCTCAGGCATAGTGGGCTACTTTCAATTTGGGAATTAGATTTCACCCACTGTCTGCTCACCACCGCCCATTAGTTTATCATACTGTAGTGTGGTTTGTGTGTTGCTATAATGCTGGAAAATATCCATCAGTATTTCAAAAACCAGTAAGGTCCCCCATTGTAGACAAGTTACATCAGAGCTTCCAGAGTTAGATTAGGAAGAAAGGCCTCGTGATCTACTTTTGAAAATCAACCAGTGAAAGCCCTATAGATCACATTAGAATGTGGTCTGATACAGTGCTGAAAGATGAGCCCCTCTGGCAGGAAGGCACTCAAAATACCATGACCATGGCAGTGGACTTGAGCTACAAACTGTTTTGAAAATGGCTCAGAACCCAAGATTTCATTCTGTTGGCTGTTGGATGGCCATGAGTCAGACCGGACTAAGCCAAAACCAAACCTGTTACCTGTTACCATCAAGTTGATTCCAACTCATAGCAACCCTATAGGACAGAGTAGAACTGGCCTCATAGGGTTTCCAAGGAACAGCTGATGGATTCAAAGTGCTGACCTTTTGGCTAGCAGCCGCTGCTGTAGCTCTTAATCACTGAGCCTCCAGGGCTCTCAGAGCAGACTAGACAGCCACTGACAATAACAACAGCTTTGTCCACTCAAGCACTGGCAGCTTGGCTTGGCTAACTCTTTTGGGTCCCTCTGGAGACTAGGGGTGCTGGCCTGCTTCAGCTGAAAGGAAGAGGCTATGGTCTTCCTCTAAGTGAGATGTCCTTTCAGTTTCATGGTTAGGAAACCACTTCTCTTTGTTGTTGGAGACCATTATTTTCCCAGAGAGGGGAACTTGCCGAGGTATCTAGGGATCTATAAACATTTAGAACTTTTGTTTTCTTATCTATAAAACAAAAGATCGTGGTAGTTCCTACCAGAACCTATGGGATACAGCCAAAGCAGTGCTCAGAGGTCTGTTTATCTCCATAAATGCACACATCTGGAAGGAAGAAAGAAACCAAATCAAGGAACTAACTGTACAGCTTGAACAAGTAGAAAGAGAACAACAGATGAACCCCTCGGGCACCAGAAGAAAGGAGATCATAAAGATTAGAGCAGAGCTAAGTGAATTAGAGAATAGAAAAACAATTGAAAAAATTGAAAAGACCAAAAGCTGGTTTTTTGAAACGATCAACAAAATTGATAAACCACTGGCTAAACTTACTAAAGAAAAGCAGGAAAGGAAACAAATAACCCAAATTAGAAATGAGAGGAGAGTTGTCACCACAGATGCAACAGAAATAAAAAATATCATAACAGAATACTATGAAAGACTGTACTCTAACAAATTTGAAAACCTAGGGGAAATGGACCAATTCCTTGACTCATACCACCTACCCAAATTATCACAACATGAGGCAGAACAACTTAATAAACCCATCACAAAGGAAGAGATTGAAAATGTCATCAAAACACTGCCAACCAAAAAAAGTCCGGGCCCAGATGGCTTCACGGCAGAATTCTACCAGGCATTTAGAGAAGAGTTATCTCCAATACTACTGAGACTATTTCACACTATAGAAAGGGATGGAGTACTCCCAAACTCATTCTGTGAAGCCAGCATAACCCTGATACCTAAGCCAGGGAAAGATCCAACAAAGACACAGAACTACAGACCGATATCACTCATGAACCTAGATGCAAAAATCTTCAACAAAATTCTTGCCAACAGAATACAACAACATATCAAGAAAATAATCCATCATGACCAAGTGGGATTCATACCAGGGATGCAAGGCTGGTTCAACATCAGGGAAACAATTAATGTGATTAACCACATAAATAACACAAAAGACAAGGATCACCTGATTTTGTCCGTTGATGCAGAAAAGGCATTTGATAAAGTCCAACACCCATTCATGCTAAAAACTCTTAGCAAAACGGGCACAGACGGCAATTCCTCAACACAATAAGGGCCATTTATACAAAGCCAGTTGCCCACATCATCCTGAATGGAGAGAGACTGAAAGACTTTCCCTTGAGATCAGAAACTAGACAAGGATGCCCACTGTCACCTCTCCTATTCAACATTGTGCTAGAAGTTCTAGCCAGAGCAATTAGACAAGACAAAGAAATAAAGGGCATCTGCATCGGCAAAGAGGAAGTTAAAATCTCCCTGTTCGCAGATGATATGATTGTATATGCAGAAAACCCCAAGGAATCTATAAGTAAGCTACTCAAACTGATAGAAGAGTTCAGCAAAGTCTCAGGATACAAGATAAACGTAAGTAAATCAGTAGGATTCCTTTATACCAACAACGAGACTGTTAAGGAGGAAATTATCAAATCTATACCATTTGTGATAGCCCCTAAGAAGATAAAGTACCTAGGAATTAATCTAACCAGAGAAACAACAGACCTTTACAAAGAGAACTACAAGCCCTTACTACAAGAAACTGAAAGAGACTTAGATAAATGGAAAAACCTACCCTGTTCATGGATAGGAAGACTTAACATTGTGAAAATGTCTATTTTACCCAAAGCAATTTATTTATATAATGCAATCCCAATACAAGTTCCAGAGACATTTTTTAATGAGATGGAGAAACAAATCACCAATTTTGTTTGGAAAGGGAAGAAGCCCCGGATAAGTAAGGTACTACTAAAGAAGAAGAACACACTGGGAGGCCTCTCATTACCCAACTTTAGAACATACTACACTGCCGCAGTGGTCAAAACAGCCTGGTACTGGTACAAGAACAGACAGATCGATCAGTGGAACAGAATTGAGACCCCAGAGATGACACCATCTGCCTATGAACAGTTGATATTCGACAAAGGCCCTAAGACATTAAACTGGGATAAAAACAGTATCTTCAACAAATGGTGCTGGCAAAATTAGTTATCCATCTGCAATAAACTGAAGCAAGATCCATATCTTACACCTTATACAAAAACCAACTCCAACTGGATAAAAGACCTAAATATCAAACCTAAACCGATAAAGCTCATCCAAGAAAAAGTAGGAACAACAATGGAAGTTTTAATACACAATGAGGACAGACTCCAAAATCTGTCAAAGAAACCTCAATCAACAGAAGAGAAAATAGATAAATGGGAACTATTAAGAATCAAACACTTTTGCTCATCCAAAGACTTTATTAATAGAATTAAAAGAACACCCACAGAATGGGAAAAAATATTTGGCAACTCTATGTCAGACCGATGCCTGATCTCCACAATCTATAAGATACTACAAAATGTCAATAAGAAGAAGATAAACCATCCAATTAAGCGATGGGCAAAGGAGATGGACAGACACTTCACTAAAGAGGAGATCCAGGCAGCCAAAAAACACATGCGGACATGTTCACGATCTTTAGTTATTAAAGAAATTCAAATCAAAACAACAATGAGATACTATCTCACCCCAACAAGATTGGCCATGATCCAGAAAACACAAAACAACAAATGCTGGAGAGGCTGTGGAGAAAGTGGAACCCTCCTACACTGTTGGTGGGGTTGCAAAATGGTCCAGCTTCTTTGGAAGGCAATCTGGCACTTCCTTACAAAAATGGATATTGATATACCATTTGACCCAATAATTCCACTACTTGGAATACATCCTACAGATTCAAGGCCTTTCATACCAACTGACACATGCACCAGAATGTTTACCGCAGCACAGTCCATGATAGCAAAAAGATGGAATCAACCCAGGTGCCCAACAATAGAAGAATGAATAGGTAAACTATGGTACATATACTCAGTGGAGCACTATGCAATGATAAAGAATAACGATGATTCCAGGAAACATCTCCTAACCTGGTTTCAACTGGAAGACGTTATGTTGAGTGAAAGTAGTCAGCGACAAAGGGACAAATACTGTATGAGTCTTCTACGATAAGACTTCAAAAACAGACTTGTGTATATAAGAAAAGACTCTTTGACAGCTGCAAGGGAGGGGAGGGAGGGAGGGTGGGGTGGAGGGTTTAGTTTAGATAGTTACTAGAAATCTAGTTGGGAGAAAGCGGTGATAGCACACATTAGAAACAAGAACAACATTAAGTGGACTTCAGCATAACTTGAATACTCCTTCCATCTTGACTCAATACTGCAAGGATAGGGTAGATGGGGCGGGGGGCGGGGGACCATGCTCTTAGGTGAATTCCAGGCCAATTGGCACAACTAGTGTTTTGCTAAGAGAGCTCTCTGCACCCCACATTGGTGAGTGGCATCTGGGGTCTTAAAAGCTGCCAAGCTGCCATCCGAGGACACAGCAAATGGTCCCAACTCAGCAGGAACGGATGCTCACCGAGGACCAAAATGACATGTGGTAAAGACAACCGAGAAGACAGAGAGACCCACAAGTGTGGGTGCCTACATCGACTTGGGACCAGAAGAACCAGATGGTGCCCGGCCACCACCAGTGATAGCCACAATGGAGCTCACAGAGAGGAGCCTCACTGGCAACACAAGAATAAAAAGGGGTGCATCATGAGATCTCCACTAAAAGACCTCAATTGATGGTACAGTGGTTTTGGGGTTCCTCTGAGAGCATGGCCCCCAGCCCTGATGCTGCCCTTTCCCATAAATTATAACAAAGGTCCACTCTTTGGACAGGAATGGATTGGACTTGGCAATGCAGAGTGACCATATATTGGAAGCACTTTGTGGTTCTATACATCTACAGGATATCATCTTGCTGACCTGTGGCTGGAGGAAGGGGAGTGGGTGGAGAGGAGGGGAAAGGAGGTTGTTGGGAGGATGAGACATGTATGGAGCAGAGAGGAATAGTGTGCTGTCACCGGGCAGGGAGAGCAGTGGAAGCTGCATATAGGTGGGCATGTAAATTTATATGTGAATGTACATTTTCACTCAGTTATGTTAAATAAAAAAAAAAAAAAAAGATCGTGGTAGTGCTTCCCTCCTGTGGTTGTGAGGGATCCATTGAGTTAATCCATGTGAGAACTTAAAATAGTACCTGGCACATAAAAAAAAAACAATTACCATGGAGTCCATTCCCGCTCACAGCAACCCTGCGTATGGCTAAAGGTTTTTTAAAACAATATTTTATTGTGTTTTTAGTGAGACTGCAAAGAAAATTAGATTACCATTTCTATCTACAGTTTGTTCAGTAACGTTAGTTATGTTTTTCACAATGTGTCAGTGTTCTCCTTCGTTATGGTCTGCTTGTTCTGTTTCCTATAGCCTAGTTTCCCTGTGCACTTATCTTCTCATCTTTGCTTTAGAGTAATTATTGATCTGTAAGTCTCATATAGAGTTCTCTTTTTAAATAAAACACCATGCTCGTGGGTAATATCCTTTATTTTGTGTGCCACTCAGCTATTTCTCTAGATGGTGGCTGGGAGTAGTTTGGGTTCCTGGTTTAAGGACCTGTGTCTTGCAGTGATAGTCTCAGGGAATTCTTCTCAACTGGTCTAGTAAAGTCTGGACTTTCTTTAAAGAATTTGAGTCCTGATCAGCCTCTTTCTCCCAGTTTATCAGGATCCACATATTGTAGCCCAGATCACAAGAATTGGTGGCGATAGCCAGGCACTATCTAGTTCTTCTGGTGTTTGGGTAGAGGAGGCCATGTGTTATCCTGTTGAGGACTTTCTCCTCTGACTCTTGTTTCTTTCTTTCTCTGTCACTCTTGATGAAAAGAGGCTAATAGTTGTATCTTACATAGCTGCCAAAAATCTTTTAAGGCCCCAAATACTTCTTGCCTCACTAGGATACAGAACTGACAGAATTGTCCCATGAGACTAAAATCCTAAGCCTTCAAAATCAGAAACCAATCTCTTAAGGTGTTTGGTTCTATCTGAAAGGTACCTGTAATTGTGTCCTCTACAAATATATATGCCTGTACACAAATATCTTTGCTTACATGTGTATATAGTTACTTTTGTCTGTACATGTGTATGTATACACCTGAACCTACCTGTCGTGGATTGAATTGTGTTCCCTCAAAGTATCTGGCAACTTGGCTCAATCATCATTTCCAGTATTGTGTGATAGTCCACCATTCTGCCACCAGATTTGGATTTTCCTGTGTGTTACAAGTCTGTCTTTCTGATGTTAATGAGGTGAGTTGAGCAGCAGTTATGTTATGGAGGCAGGACTCAATCTACAAGATTAGTTTGTGTTTAAGTCCATCTTTTTTGGTATATAAAAGACAGAAACAGGCACAGAGCCATGGGGACCTCATACCACCAAGAAACAAGAGCGAGTAGAAGAGAACATCCTTTGGATCCAGAGTCCCTATGCTAAGAGGCTCCTTGACCAGGGAAGATTGATGACAAGGACCTTACTCCAGAGCCAACAGAGAGAGAAAGCCTTGCGCTGGAGCTGACATGCTGCATTCAGACTTCTAGATTCCTAAACTGTGTGGGAACAAATTTCTGCTTGTTAAAGCCATGACCTGTGGGGTTCTTGTTATAGCAGCACTAGATAACTAAGACAATCCTGACTTTACTGTTTTATAACAAGCTTTTCCCCTTAATAATAAGTCATGTATGACTTCAAGAGTCACCAAGCCCACAATGCCCTCCCAAAGCATAGTCTGATGAAAGTGCCTACAAAGTAAACTTGTAAGACAATGCTCCTCAAAGCTTCTGGAACATTCCAATTACCTCTCTTAATGATTCCTATTTAGGAACACTTGGCTAGCTGGTCCCTGAGAATCTGCATTCCTACCAAGCCCTCACATGATTCTGATGCTACTGGTCCACAGACCACACTTTGAGTCCCAAGGACCTAAGAAAAGATAATTGTCAAATATCCTCTCAGACCCTGTGGAGGCTGAGCCTTGAAAATCTGTATTTTAACCAGATTCTTATGGTGACTCTTTTGCCTATTTTTTGTTTTTGTCTTGTTTTTATTGCGGTAAAATGCACATAACATAAAGGCCTGAAGATCTACTTCCAAAACTAGAAATAAAAAAATCAGTCACTGAAAACTCCATGAGGCACTGTCCTACTCTGACCCATGTAGGATTGCCGTGAGTGTCAGGCAACTGATTGGCAACTGACTGTTAACTGTTCCAAAAAAAACTCACTGCCATCAAGTTGATTCCAACTCATTGTGACCTTACAGGTCAGAGTAGAGCTGCTCCATAGAGTTGCCACGAAGCACCTGGCAGATTTGAATTGCCAGCTTTTTGGTTAGCAGACCTAGCACTTAACCACTACACCACTAGGATTTCCTGTTAACTGTTAGTATTGTTATTTTCAGCCTGTGGAAAAGTGGTTAAGCACTTGGCTGCTAACTGAAGGACAGTGGTTCGAACCCACCAGCCACTTGGAGGGAGAAAGATGTTGCAGTCAGCCTCTATAGATATAACAACCTTGGGAACCCTATGAGGAGGTCTACTCTGCCTTACAGGGTTGCTATGAGTGGGAATCAACTTGACAGCGACCAGTTTGGTTTTATTGTTATTTCACATTGTGAATGAGCTGCAGTTGGTCCAACCAATCTCCTATTATTGGGCACTGAAGTTTCTCCTATATTTCTGTTGTTCAAATGGTGCTGAGATAAATATCTTTCTGTATAAATAAATGTTTTAGCACTTGCCCAAGACATGCGATTGTTTCTTTAGATATGGAATTAGTGATTCAATTTTTGTTTTATTATGAAATATTCCTGGCCTGTAGAAAAAGAACAGATGATAACATAATGAGCTTCTACCTTCAGGTCTAAAAATAAATTTACAAATACCAATGGCCTGTGTTCCTTTCCTGATTACATTCCTTTCTCCCTACCCTGAGGGGTAAGCTCCTTTTCCTTGTTTGTCATTACATGGTGGCACAGTGGTTAAACACTTGGTTGCTAATCAGAAGGTTGGAGGCCTGAACCCACTAACTGCTCTGAGGGAGAGGGATAGGATAGTCTATTTTGGCAGGCAGAGATTACAGCCTTGGAACCCCTATGGACCAGGTCTACTCTGTCCTATAGGGTTGCTATATGTTGGCATTGATTTAGGTTGAACTGAACAAGTTTTGTTCTGCTTGTCGGGTTTGTGAAGTCCAAGCACCTTTGTATACTTTTGCAACATTTACCCACATGCAACACTCGTTTGATTTGTTTTAAGAACATTGTGTAATAGCCAAAATGTTCACAAACAGATGAGTGGATAAATAAAATGTGGCATATACATATCTGATGGAGAACTTCTCAGTCATAAAGAGAAATGAAGTCCTGCAGGTCTAACTGCTTCCACCACCTGCTGCTTCCTGTACCATGAGGAACTGGACGGTGCCCACTTAACATTACTGAATGTTTTGATCAAGGAGTCACTAGATGACTCCTAATCAAAGGGGGGGAATGTGGAACAGAATTTCAAATTCTGACAGAATCTAGACTTACTGAGACTAGAGGAATCCCTGAAACTATTGCTTCAAGAGTATTTTTGAACCATGAACTGAAATTACCCCCTGAAGTCATCTTTAAACATCAGTTTAGCTAAGTTAGCAAGAAAAAATATTTAACATTAGCATTGCAATTATCTGCATGAGCTCAAACTGTCAGCAATAGCTGTAATGAGAAGTTTCAGAGTCTAAGTCAATAGTGGTGAAACAGTATGAGTAGAGGTAATGAGAAGAATGACAAAAGGGAAAGGAATGTAACCAGTGCTGTTGAAGAACTGTACATACAGAAACTGATGAACTGGTGTACATTCTGCCACGGATATTTTCACGAAAATTAAAAATTAAAAAAGGAGAAAAACAAAGTCATGATGCATGTCACAACATGGATGAATCTTGAAAACTCACACTGAATGAAATTAATGTCAAAAGGACAAACATTATAGGATCTCACGTAATATATATAAACAATTACACATAAACCAAAAATTATTAGTCACTACCAGGGATAGAAGGGAGAGGGCAAAGAGGGAGTTTTTGTTTAGGGGGCAGTGAGTTCGTGTAACGGTGGTGGCAAGATCTGGAAAAGGATAGTGAGAATGATCGCGCGAGCTGAGGGCTGTAATCAGTGTCACTGAGTGACACAGGTGGAAATTGTTGAACTGATGTATGTTTTTGTAGTGTACATTTTCACCACCATTAAAAAGAAAAAAGCTGAGGAAACGTTCTGTAAGTGACGTTAGACTAAGTAGATTTCCGCAAGTAGCAATGCTGGGCCTCATTAGCATAACAGAGAAAGGCATGCTGACATGGAGCTATAACCACAGATACAGAAACCGAACTATTGCTGTCCTGCCTTTTCTGACTCATAGCAGCCATCTAGGACAGAACTGCCCAGTACGACTTTCTAAGGACCCTTTGATTAGCAGCTGCAGCTCTTAACTACTGCACCGCTAGGGTTTCCAGCCACGGTATGGGGGTTAGCATTTACAGCACATTTGCCGGGGGGGACATAATTCAGCTCATTAATACACAGGAAAACATTCACCAATACAGCTTGCACATATACAGTCCAACGACACTAATGACGTTTCTCCTGTTGTGCCACCATTATCTCTATCCACCACAATATTACAGCACCGTTAACATAAACTCAGTGCCCTCAAATAAAAATTCCTCTTTTTCCTCTCCTTGTTGTCCCTGGTAACCATTGATAATTATTACTTTCTCTGTGTTTGCCTAGTTCATTAAGTGAATCCATAAGCTTTTTAAAACCAAACTGCTGTCTAGTCAATTCTGAGGCATAGCAACCCTATAGGACGAAGAACTGCCCCACATGAGTTTCCAAGGAATGCCTGGTAAATTGGCACTGCCTACCTTTTGGTTAGCAGCCATAGCACATAACCACTGCACCACCAGGTTTTTCAGCTTCTTACACAATACCCAGATGGTGTAGTGGTTACCAACTGCAGTTGCTAACCAAAAGGTCAGCAGTTCAAATCCCCCGGGTACTCCCTGGAAACTCTATCGGGCAGTTCCACTCTGTCTGTAGGATCACTAGGAGTAGGAATCAACTGGACAGCAGTGGTTTGGTTTGGGTTTTATATGTGCTAGGAAACCCTGGTGGCGGTTAAGCGCTGCGGCTGCTAATCAAAAGATCGGCAATCAGAACAGAAGAACCCGATGGTGCCTGGCCCCCACCAGTGATAGCCGCGATGGAGCTCACTAAGTTGAGTCTCACTGGCAACACAAGAATAAAAAGGGGTGCACCCGGAGATCTCCACTAAAAGACCTCAACTGATGGCCCAGCGGTTTCGGGGTTTCCCTGAGAGCATGGCCCCTGGCCGTGATGTTGCCTTTGCCCATAAATCACAATGAAGTTCTGCTCTTCAGACACGAATGGACTGGACTTGGCGATGCAGAGACACCATACACTGGATGCACTTTATGGTTCTATGCATCTGTAGGATATCATCCTGCTGACCTCTGGCTGTAGGCAGGGGAGTAGGTGGAGAGGTGGGGAAAGGAGGCTGTTGGCAGGATGAGACATGTATGGAGCAGAGAGGAGTAGTGTGCTGTCACCGGACAGGGAGAGCAGTGGAAGCTGCACATAGGGGGCATGTAAATTTATACGGGAATGTACATTTTCACTCAGTCATATTAAAAAGAAAAAAAATTGGCAGTCAGAATCCATCAGGCTGTTCTTGGAAACTCCGTGGGGCATTTCTACTCCCTTTCATAGGGCCACTATGAGTCGGAACCCTGGTGGTGTAGTGGTGAAGAGCTGCAGCTAACCTAACAGGTCAGCAGTTCGAATCCACCAGGCGCTCCTTGGAAACTTTATGGGGCAGTTCTACTCTGACCTCTAGGACCACTGTGAGTCGGAACCAACTCAGCTACACCTAACAACAACACGAGTCCTAATCGTCTCCAAGGCAGTGGGTTTGGTTTCGATTGGCTGTATGTGTTGTTTCTGCCTCCCTGGAAAAGGCTGCCTTCTCTCCTCTGGGAGCCTGCTTCCCCATGTGTAAACAGAATTAGCAGTCCCTCTGTCTGTTTGTTTTCTTCTTTCTTTTGGATGAGGCACAAGTTAGTTACAGCGGGGCTAACCCTGGCCTGGGACTGCCTGTGTCCATCTCTGCCTTGCACACCCACATGTACCAGACTGAGGACTGTTTCAGAACAAGCAAGAATCATTCACCCCTGGAATCCCAGTGGTACATAGGAGACCTGGCTAAACTGATTCCCATTTCTGGAAAGAGTACGACAGTCCATGAAAGTTCAGAACAAGGTGTAGCCACCTTTACCTGGGGCAGGGGCTTAGGTTGGTAGGGGTGTCACAGAGCTCTAGAGAGTTTGTTATTGTTAGTTGTCCTCTGTTCCACTCTGACTCATGATGACCCCATGTACAACAAGCCTGGTCCTGTCTCACCTTTGCCATAGTTTCTAGGCTCTCATCCATTGTTTCTGCCAGTGTATTTTGATTACCTTCTACCTAGGTGGTGCATCTTCCAGCACTATGCTGATGTTGTTAGACACTATTAAGTTGGTTCCCACTCACAGCTGCCCCATGTAATACAGAACAAAACATTGGTCCTGTGTTATGCTCACAACTGTTGTTATACTTGAGCCCATTGTTGCAGCTACTGTGTCAATGCATCTTGTCAAGGGTCTTCCTCTTTTTTTGCTGAATATTATCAGACAGTATTTTGTCGCGATCCATAAAATTTTTGTTGGCTGATTTTTGGAAGCGGAGCTCAGGGCTTTCCTTCCTATCTTAGTGTGGAAGCTCTGCTGAAACCTATCCACCATGCGTTACAGTGCTGATATTTCAAATACCTTTAGCTGAGTCTCTAGCACTACAGCAACATCAAGCTACCACAGTATGACAAGCTGACATACGAGGTGGTGATAGGAGAGATTAAGGAGAGATTTGCTGGAGGGAGGGAGGAACTACGATTAGTTCTAGTGGGGGAAGGAACAGTAAAAACAAAGTGTAGAGGGTTAGAATTAAAGCAGTAGCACACCTGATTAAAAAATAATCAAACCCATTGCCGTTGAGTCAATTCCAACTTACAGCGACCCTATAGGACAGAGTAGAACTGCTCCATAGAGTTTCCAAAGAGAGCCTTGCGGATTTACACTGCTGACCTTTTGGTTAGCAGACCTAGCACTTAACCTCTATGCCAGCAGGGTTTCCACTAATACACTTGCGGAGGTGTTAAGAAGTGTCCCTCAGAGATGAGCTAGTATGGTCCTTGTTTAACAGAGACCGGGAGACGGCAAGTCTTTTCTCCAATGTCACAGAACGACATCTTCAGCTTCCTCCCCGTTGGTCATTGAAACATTTATTGATTCATCCAGTGAGTATTAATGAAGCTGTTACTATATGGCTTGTATTGTTCTAAGTGCAAGGATATACAGCAATGAGCAAAACAAAGACTTCTACTTTCCTGTGGAGCTTATAAGTCTAGGTGTAATTATTATGAATTGCTAATTATGTTTGCCTTTAGGACTGAAGCAGAGAGGTGATCCCAGTGGGTAAGGTGGTGCCCCAGAGGGCTGCCCCATGAGTCAGAGCTGTCTCCAAAGCCCCCACTTCTCAGTCTCCCTCTTTCCGACCCGTTCCTATCAAGAGAAGCCCTCCACAGAATTACTGTGGATATTTCGAAAATTAAGCAGGATATTTGCGGGAAAAGGGGTTTGTCTTGAAGGTGGAGTGGGAAGTACTTCGTGGATAGGTTAGGTTGTCAATAAAGTTCTGTCGCCTTGGCAACCGGAGGCCTCGCGGGGCGGGACGATGAAGGTGCGCGCGCATTCACTTCCTCGACGGCCACTCCTTAGCTTCCTCTGCTTTCTACCTCCTGTGGCCGTAGCTTTCACCGGAGAAAGGGAGCTCCCGACTCAATGGTGACGGGCGGAAGCCTTAGCCAATGGGAGGATGAGGCATTCCAAGGCTAACCAATCATATACGAGTGTTTTCGCCGGCGAGCCCTCCCTCTTCCCTCTAGGACCTGAATAACCTGACCCAACCCGAATTTAACCCAGAGCGACGGCTTTCGGCCAATGAGGGCGTCGACTTCAAGCCTCGGCGGCCAAGAAGGCGGGGCTATATCTCCATAGCTGCCGCAGAAGGACAGCTACTCGACCCAATAGCAGTAGTTGGCGACGCTTGACGGCAGCGCGGGTGTTGAGGGGTTTTATAGGAGCACTGACGGGGGGTGGAGGGGGTACACAGGGAGGGCCAGAGCGCACCAAGACCAATAGAGGCGGCCTGAACTCCATAGCAACTGATGAGTAGCGGCGGCCTTGACCAATAGAAACCTGCGGAGACTGTGGCGGGGTGGGCCCGGCGGGGCAGACGGGAGGCGCGGCGACTGTGTCTGACGAGAGCTGGAGGAGGCAGTGGGAGGTGGTGGTGGCGGCGGCGGCGCGGGCGCCGGAGGAGGAGGAGGAGGAGGAGGAGGAGGTGGAGGAGGAGGAGGAGAAGCGGGTGAGGGCGGCGCGGGGCCCGACCTCTGAGCCCCCTCACAGCCCCCGCCCCGCGCCGCTTTGGCTCCCAGTCGCCCCCAGCCCCGACCGACTGACTGTCCCTCACCCCGCCCGGCCCCTCCTCGAGTGCTGGCCCTTCTCCCTCCGGGCCCAGGCTTCTCTTGACGCCCCCAGCCCCTTTCCTGTGGCTTCTGACCCAGGCGTCTTCTAGCACCGTCAGGCCCTCCTCCAGGACCCGTCTGACTCTCCAGGCCTCTTCCTGAACCTCCTCCCAGGTCCTTCCCTCTGACTTTGGCTTTTTCCCCAGGCCCCTCCCTGCACCTCCTAGGACCCTCTCCGACTCTCCAGGTCTCTTCTGGGCCCCTGGAGACTTCCCTTGTCCTGCCTGTCACTCTCCAGGCCCTACCCTCAACCTCCAGGCCCGTCCTCTGGCCTCCAGCCCCTTCGTACATTGGCTCCCAGGTCTTTCTCTATGTTGTATCTTCCCAGAACTCTCCCTGGAGCCCTAGAACCTTCCTCTGGCCCTTCCCTCGCACTCTCCAGGCCCTTTCCTGGGCCCCTAAGATCCCTTCTGACTTTTCAGACCCCATCCTGGACCCTCAGGCCCTACCTGAACCTTCACTGCCGACCCATGACCCGCCCTGAACTCCCAGGCCTTCCCCAGGCCTCTCTCTGGACCCCTAGGCTTCCTTCTTCCTTCCCCTGACCTGAGGTCCTTTCCTTGGCTTTCTTGAACTCCTCTCTGCCTCCTGTAGCCTTGTCATGGACACCCAGACCTGCTCAGGACCCCATGCCCTCCCCAGGTTTCTGTGCTGTCCCTCCAGAGGTCTCCTACTACACTCCAGACCTTGTGTAGCCTTTCTGCCGTCCCCGGTCTCCTCTGTGCTGTTTGCATTTTATCTGCCCACATGGCCCTCTAGACTGCTCTGTGCTAGCTCCCTCCCCTGGTACCTTCCCAGTGCTCTCAGGACCCATCCCAGTCCTTTTCTACTTCCTCCCTCAGGCCCCCTCCAATCTGTTGCCTGTCCTCCTCTCCTCCTCCTCCTTGAAGCCCCTCACCCCTGTGGGTGCCCACGATTGGCTCTAAGACTTTTGGTCACTCCCCTCCTGAGCTCTGTCTTCCTTCTCTTTTGACTTGGGTTTGCCTCTCCACACTGCCTTTCTCTGTGCTCCCTTTTGTCCTCCAGACCCCCCCAGCACCCCCCCCATAAGGAGCAGGTGCTGGACTCCCTCCACTGCTCTCCCCTACCCCCTTCCGAGCTGCTGGGGCTTCACCCAGAATCTCCTGCCAACTCCCACGGGCCAGGGTGGTGGGAGGAGCCTGGGGGAACACTTGTTCCCCCCCCCCACCTCCAGCAGTCCTCCCAGACTTCAGGTTAATCAATGTTTGCACGCAAGGGTGGGAGGGGAGACGTTGTCGGTGTCGTGTCCTGTGTGTCTGCATAGGTGCGTGTGCAAGGAGTTAGGAGAAGATGAGAGTGGAGATCAGCATGTGTCAGGGGTCTGTGAGTGTGCACTTCGTGGGGTGCCTGGCTGTGTGTGTACACAGGTGGGCGTGTGTGTTTAATGTCTCTGTGTGTGTGTAAATGCATGTGTGAATGCAAGGCTCTACATAGTCGGGGGGGCAGGAAAATACATGAGTTTGGGTCAGCATGCGGTGGGTGTCTTTGTAAAGGGTATATTTGTTGGGATGCCTGGCTCTGTGTGTGTGCACATGGGTGTGTTTGTGTAATCTCCATTTGTGTTGCACATGTGTCATGTTCGTGTGTGTGTGTGTGTGCATGCAGGGGAGAGTCAGGAGAGTGTTGGGGATCTGTGTGTGCTTGTTGGGGTGTCTGGTTATCTGTTCACAGGGGGAGGTGTGTATGTAGTGTGCATGTGTCCACTTGTGTGTGCATGATGTGTCACATCCGTGTATGTATGTGTGTATGTGAAAGGGAGGTCCACATGTGTCGGGAATCTATGTGAATGTGTGCTTGTCAGGGTTCCTGGTCTTGCGTGTACACATGGGAGTGCATGTGTGGGCGTTTGTGCCCTGGAGATGGAAGCACTGGGTCATTTACCTTGAGGCACCCACGTTGTTTGGTTCACATCCAGAACTGTGCACTCTAGCTTTCCCTGACAGCCTTGTGAACTCAGTGTTGGTTTTCTCCCCATTATGTACATGAGGAGACTGAGGCCATGGCAGAGTGAGCATGCAGCTCGCTAGTGGCCCAGCAGGTGCAGAGCGAAGCCCACCCCAGTCCCAGGCTCTGCTCGTCATCCCTGCCCTGTCATCACCTGCCCTCCGCCCTCCACCAGCAGCATGGTCCGTGGGGCACAATGGGGCCAGACAGAGTGACTGCCCGGGAGCTGTGTGAGAACGATGACCTGGCCACCAGCCTTGTTCTTGACCCCTACCTCGGCTTCCGCACCCACAAGATGAATGTCAGGTGAGGCGTCCTGCAGTCGAGGGCAGACCCAGGGGTCAGGGACCCGGCCCCTCCACCTACTGCTCTCCTCAGCCCCCCCCCACTCAGCTCCCAGCTCCCCCTGGGGGTTGGGGGCAGGGCCGGGAAGGCCAGGAGGGACATAGGCCGAGGCCCTGGGACCCAGGCGTGCCCTCTCCCCCAGCCCCGTGCCCCCCCTGCGGCGACGGCACCACCTGCGCTCAGCGCTGGAGGCTTTCCTGAGGCAGCGGGACCTGGAGGCTGCGTATCGGGCCCTGACGCTGGGAGGCTGGATGGCCCACTACTTCCAGAGCCGGGGCCCGCGGCAGGAGGCTGCCCTCAAGACCCACGTGAGGGTGCCCTTCCCTTCTCCCTGGTCCCATCTCTGCCCTGGCCCCTCTGCCTACCCTAGGCACTCCCTGACTTTCTAGCGCTTGAACCATCTGAGGTGAGGCTCAGAGAATCCTAGGAGAGGAGAGTTGGGGGGCCCTCTGAGATGGAGTCCACCTTCCTTTGACAGATGAGGAAACTGAGGCCCCGAAAAGGGAAGTGAGTCCACACAGCAAAACTAGAACACAGAGCAGGAATAGCACCCCGGAGAGAGGGCCATGGAAGTCCCAGCCCCGCCTCCTCACCCCACCCACCCCCTCGCCTTCCTCAGATCTATCGCTACCTCCGCGCCTTCCTGCCTGAAAGTGGCTTCACCATCCTACCCTGCACCCGCTACTCCATGGAGACTAATGGAGCCAAGATCGTGTCGACACGTGCTTGGTAAGAGGGTCCGAGGCCTAACAGCTGCTGGAAGAGAAGGGAGTAGGGGTACTGAGGGGAGAATGAGCAGGAAGTGGGGTGCTGAAGGAAAGAGGAGATGGCATTGTTGAGGGAAGGACAAGGATGAGGTAGGAGTGCCAAGGGGAGGAGAATGAGGACAAGGTAGGGATGCTGAGGAGAGTACCAGGATGAAGTGGGCCCACTGAGGGGAGGAGGAGATGGGGGTGCTCCGGGGAAGACAGGTTGAGGTGAGGTGATAAAGAGATGAGAAGATGAGTGTAGACCCTGTGTTCACAGCCATGTGGGAGGAGGGTGTTTTTGGTTCACAGAGGGGCCTGGTGGAACCACAGAGACTGTAGGAAGGAAGGGGGCCAGGCCAAGACCTTGATGCCCATGATGCAATCCAGAGACAAGCCAAGGGTCCTGGGGTTGCCTCTTCCCTATTCCCGACCTGAGCCCCTCCTCTGTGGGAGCTAGGACAAGGAACAGGACGGACCGGTCCGGGCCCTTGCCCTGTGGAGTTGACAGCGGTAGTTACAGAAGTCAGAGGGTAACCAAACAGTTTTGCAGCGATTGACAACAGTGTTTGGGAAGTGCTACAAAGAAGCCAGCCCAGGGATCTGAAGAGTGTACACAAAGCAAGGTTTCAGCCTAGGTGGAAAGATGCCCCTTGGGGTGGTGGGGGCAGGTGCAGTCCAGGCTGGGAGTGGGAAGGACAGGGACTCCCTCACAAGGCATCCCCAGCAAGGTCTGAAACAGGAGGATCCTCCAGTTGGAGGAGGGGAATCTGTCCAGACAGGGGAGAAGGTTGGGTGTATGGGGCGTGTGGAGAGAGAGAAAGAGGCAGGGAAGGGTTTCGGATCTGGAAACTTTGTACACGTGGCTGGCCCCAGTCCCTGGAGTCTGCTGGAAGGAGGCCCCATTCTGTCCCTGACCTTCTTCTTGAGTGAGCGTGGACAGGAGGTATGGCTCATAGCCGGTGTCTCAGGAAGAAGAATGAGAAGCTGGAGCTGCTGGTGGGCTGCATTGCAGAGCTGCGTGAGGCCGACGAGGGGCTGCTGAGGGCTGGCGAGAACGACTTCAGCATCATGTACTCTACCCGCAAGCGCAGTGCCCAGCTGTGGCTTGGCCCCGCCGCCTTCATCAACCATGGTGAGCTTCATGGGCGGGTGTAGGGTGCTGGGTGCTGGGAGGGCCATCCCTCATGTGTCTCCTCATGAACCTCATTTCTTTTCCCTTTTCTCTCCCCAAATTCTGTCACCTGCTGGCTCCAGACTGCAAACCCAACTGTAAGGTAAGTCCTGGGGCCCCAAGTCAGGGGAGTGGGGAGAATGAGGTTCTAAAAACCCAAACCCTTTGCCATTGAGCCAGGTCTGACTCATAGCAACCCTGTAGGACACAGTAGAACTGCCTCGTAGGGTTTCCAAGGCTATAAATCTTTGTGGAAGCAAACCATCGCATCTTTCTCCACTAGGTGACTGGTGGGGTCTCACTGCCAGTTTTTCAGTTAGCAGCTAAGAGCTCTAACCACTGTGCAGTCAGGGCTCTGTGAAGAAATTGTAGGGTGCATGTATTTACAGCACTGTGGACTGCACAAAGCTGTTTTATACTCACCTGAGCTTCTCTGCTGGCCATCAGAGGAGCAGAGGGTATTGGCTTGGCTGGTCCCATGTAGGTGGTAGGGACAAAGAGGAGGGGATGGAGGCAGGATGTGCAGTGAACATGAGGCAGCAACCAGCTCAGCTTGAGGCCAGGTGGCTCTCAGGCATGTGCAAGGCCTGAGTAGATGGATGAATGGTGGACAGATGGTGGTCACCTTACTTCCCAGATGGGGAGTGCAGAGACAGTAGCAGACAAGAGGGGCAGGCAGCCAGGGCAAGAGAGTGGTCCTGAGGCAGGGCTGCATTCAGCATGGATGGGAAAGATGGAGAAGACGGAGTCAGATATGATCTACCTGGCCTGCTAGCGTCAGGGCTAGTTAAGAGTGGAGCCATCAGAGACAGAGGAGCCAAGCTGCTGGAGAAGGCAGGAGTGCCTGGTGTATCTGTCAGGGGTCAGGACACATCACCACCACTGGGCGCATGACCCAGGAGCATATGGAAGGAAGGACACAGAAGTTGGGCCTAACTCCTATGAGGACCTCAGTGGGCTGGGGGTGTGGGGGGAGGGGCAGCATCCCTGGGGTGGAGCACTGAGCAGCACAATCCCCCAGTTTGTGCCTGCAGATGGGAACGCAGCCTGTGTGAAGGTACTGCGAGACATTGAGCCTGGAGACGAGGTGACGTGCTTCTACGGTGATGGCTTCTTTGGGGAAAAGAATGAGCACTGCGAATGCTACACCTGCGAGAGGTGGGGTGGCCAGTGCACAGTGGGACCAGGGTCTGGGTCTTCAGGATGGGGAGGTGCCCATCCTTGTTCTCTGTCTTGTCTCCTGTGTCCTCCCCAGGAAAGGTGAGGGGGCCTTCCGGCTGAGGCCCAAGGAGCCCAGTCTGTCCGCCTCACAGGCCGTGGACAAGTATGAACTCCGTGAGACCAAGCGGCGGCTGCAGCAAGGCCAGGACAGCAGTGGCTGTCAGGGCCTGCGGGGTCTGCGTGCCTGTGCCCACAGGTCCCCACTGCGTCGTGACCTCTTCTGTGGTGAGCAGGGCTGGATACCCCCGGTCCTACTTGGTCAGCTATCTGGCAGTCAGTCCCCCGTGACATGGTCCCCTCTCATTCCTTCCTCTCGGTCTCTGTCTCCCTTCTCCCTAGACCTTTCTTTCTGCACCCTGCCACACATGTCACACCTGTCCTTCCTCCCTTACTACTTCCACTCTCCCCCATCATGTCCTCTCCCCAAGAGCATGGTGGCACCCATTAAGGGGGAGGATTAGTGGGTCCTGAGAGGGCCCTATCCCAGCAGTTGACCCACCTCTGCCGTCTCACTGTGTCCTGCACAGCTGTCTGCCAGCCCCTCCCGACCCGCCCTGATGCTGTTGCACCCATCTGGCTCCAGTGGCTGCTGCAGCCTCTGTCCCAGGGACGCTCCCGGAGACGTCGCCGCCCCAGGCCTCGCAGAGCCCCAGTGCCCCCTACTCTCCGCACTGCCCGTGTCTCCCTGCACCCATGGGGAGGCTGTGGTCCCTTCTGCCGCCTTCGGGCGGAGGCACGGGTGGCCCTGCACCGCCTTCCCCAGGCCCGCTGGGCACCACAGCAGGACTGGCACTGGGCACGGCGCTATGGGCTGCCTCATGTGGTACGCGTAGACCTCAGCCGCCTGTCCCCAACTCCCTCAGCTGCTGCCCCTACCAGGCCCTCAGGTCCTGGCCCCATCCCCAAGCAGGCCCTCGCCTTTGCACCCTTCTCCCCGCCCAAGCGCCTGCGGTTGGTGGTCAGCCATGGGTCCATTGATCTGGACATTAACAGTGATGAACCCTGATAAGTGAGGCAGCAGGCCACTGGGAGGGAGAGGTTGTGGGGTGGGGTGAGGAGCCCTCTGTGTGTTCTTCTCCCTGGCCCGCTAGTTCATGGGGACCCATTGACCTCAAGAAGGAGCCCTTGGTCCTCTGGGAGGGTGCTGACACTGAACCCCAGCACAGCTCTGACCCTGAAAAGGGGCTGGTTTGGACACCCCGGGGGATCTGATCCCTGAGCCTCTGTGACTGCTGACCCCTGAGCCACCCCTAGCCCAGCAGGGAGCCCTGGCCATTGCTGCCCCCACCCACCCGCTTCAGGACAAAAGGGGCATTCCCCGAACCCCCGCTCCTGCCTCAGCCACCCCTCTCCAGGGAGCAAAGCCATAGGGGGCGGGGCCGCCCCATTCGGTGCCCCCAGAAGCCAGGCCTCAGGAGGTGGTGGAGCCTTTTGCGGGTGACGCTCCCCAGCCACTACCTGCACTAGGGGAGTGGGTTTGTGCTCAACCCTGCAGCTGTCTGAGGTGGGGAAGGTGGGGGTGGGCGAGGCATGAACGCCTCACCACCCCCAGGGTCTCAGGGAGGCCGGGTGCGACCTCGTCTTTCTCATGGTGCTATCCCTGGTGCTACTGGGGTGTCAGGGTGCCCATCCCTCCCCTCCCCCATGCCAGTACTGGGTGTGCTAGGGGATTGGAAGCACTTGAACTTTTTATTTTATTTTATTAAAATCTTGTTATAAACAGCCCCCTTGGAAGTATATGGTGTTTCAAGGTGATGTGATCTGGGTGGGTGGGACCCTCAGCCTGCTGTGGCAGTACAGGCCTGGAGCTGCAAGCCACTGTAGGGCTCAGATAACAGTCTTGGAGAGGGCTGCCCAGTATGTGGCCTTAGGAAAATGAACAGACCATATCACTGTTCAAACTGTGTAGGGATGGGCTGCCCAAGGGCCCCCACCCAGCAGGGTGCAGGGGAGAGTACACTGGTCTTGGGGACATGGCTTTCCGCACAGGCTTAAGGAGACCATCCCCTCTGTTGAGCTATCTTGAGGGCCCAGCCTCTAGAAGAGACCAGGCAGTGAATCTCATTTCTCTGAATGGGACTCAATGTCTTGCTTAATTTTTTTTGCAAATATTATTTTGTTTTCAGTGACAGCTTACACAGCAGTTGAGGGTCTGATTCAACACTTTCTATACAAGTCATTAAGTGACATTGGTTACATTTTTCATGGGTGGACATTGTCATTTCTGTTCTGGTGGTTCTATTCACCTAGTTTCCCTGTCCTCCTGACCTTCTCATCTTTGTTTTAAAGTAATTGTGGACTCTAATCTCTATAGGTAATTTTGCCTTCGCTTAACTCTTGCAGGACCTCATTTTTCAGGTGGTAATAACGGTGAACAGTGTACTGTGTTCCAAGCACCATGCTGAGCATCCTATAGATGTTTTTCTTGGACTTCATGGGTAGGCTGCAGGGTTGACAGGCCTTGGAAAGGGCCACCCTGGAGGGAGACAAGGTCAGGCTGTGTGTCCAGGGGGTCCTTGTGGAGAGCCAGCAGGAAGAAGATGGCAGAAAGGCCAAGGGAACATGGGGAAAGGGGAACTTCAGAGCAGGGATCTCTTTTTACTTTAGAATTAATTTATGTAGTAAAACCTGTCACAACCTGGTACTCAAAAGGGCTGCCTTGTTTTTCTGGGTCTCAAGTTTTCTGCTTTTCACAGTGTGCAGTTTTACCACTTCTCTATTGCTACTGAAAAAAACAAAAACATTGCCATCAAATAGAGTCCAACTCCTATTACCATATAGGACAGAGCAGAACTGTCCATAGGGTTTCCAAGGTAGATTCAAACTGCCAGCCTTTTAGTTAGGCAAGCTTTTAACCATTATTAGTGGAAAATACTTGAATTTTCTATCACTGTTAGTGGAAAATAATTTTCCTCTTCTGAGAGGTTTCCACCTTACACAGGCTCCAGCTTTTTCAAGTTTTACTGTAAAATGGCTTGATGAAGCCTTTTTCATTCCTTTCACAGAGAAAGTTTTTCTTATGGAAAATCTACAAAGTTCTGTTGGTTTTCTCCAGATCCTGTGTAGGTTGAGGGGAAGGTACTGGTGCTGAGAGTGAATGCAGCTGGGGTGATGAGATGGAGGCAGATCAAGGGGATGGGGAGGAGGTTGAAGAGGCAGGGGTTGACAGTTTAGGGACATGGTTCCCTCTGACAAGGGAGGCTGCTGAAAAGACAAGAGTGGTGTTGGGGCCACAGCCACAGTTTACCATAGCTGTGAACACCAGCAGTGAGAGATGCTCAGACCTAGCCGAATTTGGGGCTGTGAGTTCGTGGAGATGCCTGTCTGCCAGGCCGGAGGCCTGTCCTGTGATAGGTTTGGGAAGGTAGTAGTGGCTGTAGCAGAGCCAACAGTTTCAAGAATGTTCTGGAACAAGACCTGGAATTAGTCATGTGATGATGGGGAGGATAGTGGGGCTTGGGTCAAAAGGGAAAGAAGGAAGACCAGTGTTTAATGAGGCCCAGTGGCAGGCCAGAGTTAGGGCTGTGCTCAGAATGCTACTTGGATAGTGCCACTGTTAGCCTCATTCCATGACTCAGAGAGATGCCTTGTCCACGTGGCACAGAAGGCTGGCCTTTCTCCTTAACCAGACTGCTCTTGCCTTGAGGCTCTGGGGATAAGGCCAAGGCCAGGACCCAAAGCCACCCTTTCTGCAGCTGCCAGCCTCTTTCTATCTGAGTCCACATCTTGTGCCCTTAGCCACACCCCTGTCCATCCAGTTGTGATTAGAAGGGGCACAGGAGGCCAAAGTCCCTGAATTGGAGTCACCGGGAGGTACCGTGTCTAGGGTGCAGTCCCAGGTGGGGTAGAAAGGGCAGGGAGTGAATGGGTCACTGCTGGGCAGAGGCAGGATTAAGCCAGTCCACTACTGCTCCCTAGCCCTGATCCTGGGAGGAGAAACTGAGATCCACAGGAGGCTCATCCAAAGTTACCCAGCGAGGTGTCATGGACCCAAAGGAAGCCTGGTGGTAGAGTGGTTAAGTGCTTGGCTGCTAACCAAAAGGTTGGTAATTCAAACCCACCAGGAGCTTTGTGGGAGAAAGCTGTGGCAATATGTTCCCATAAAAATTCCAAACCAAACCAAAACCATTGCTATCGAGTTAATTCCAAGTTACAGAAACCAATAGTACAGAGTAGAACTGCCCTATAGGCTTTCCAAGGCTGTAATCTTTATGGAAGCAGACTGTCACATCTTTCTCCTGTGGAGTGGTTAAGTGGGTTCAAACTGCTCTGACCTTTCCATTAGTGGCCAAGAATTTAACCACTGTACCACCAGGTATCCTCCATTAAGACAGGAAAAAAAAAAAGCCCATTGCCATTGAGTCAATTCCGACTCACAGTGTCCCTACAGGATAGAGTAGAACTGGCCCACACAGTTTCCAAGTAGCACCTTGTGGATGTGAACTGCTGACTTTTGATTAGCAGCCATTGCTCTTAACCACTATGCCACCAAGGTTGCTCCATAAAGATTACAGCCTCAAAAATCCTAGAGAGCAGTTCTGCTCTGTCACATGGGGTCACTATGACTGGAAATTGACTCCACTGCACACAAGAACACCACCACTTTTGGACCCCAGGATTGGGGGCCTCACAAGACTACCTCAAGTAGGGTCTGGAAGAACCCATTTGGGAGTTGCACAGCCAGTGGCAACAAGTAGCCCACAATGCACAGGCAGAACCCATGTAAAGTATCCTGTGGCTTCTGGAACAGAATGCCACAAACCGGATGGTTTATAAGAACAGAAATTCTCTGACTTCTAGAAGCTGAAAGTCTGAAGGCAAGGTGTTACCAGGGTCACACTCACTCTGGAGAGTCTAGTGGGGATCCTAGCATCTCTCATCTGGATCCTGGCTGCCTCAAGCATTGCTTGGCTTGTAGATGCATCTTCATCTAGTGTCTTTCCTCTGTGGCACTTCTGTTTTGTAAGGACACCACTCATATAGGGTTAGGGTCCACCCTACTCCAGCATGACTTCATGTTAACTTTCAAAGATTTTTTTTCTAAACAAGGTCATGTTCACAGGTACCAGGGCACACAGTGCAACCCTTAACACTGTCTAACCCAGCTGACCCCTTTCAGGTTGGAGAATCCAATACCCAGGCTTGGGTGCAAAGAAGACCCCACTTTTGGAGACGGGGATGGACCGAGGAATGGGGATTAGGGAAAGTCACGAGGGAAGCTGGGGAGGTGGCCGAAGCTTTCGGAGAGGCAACTAAGCCGTGGGGATTGGGATGTCGGAGAGGACTTGGGTGACAGGTGGCTGTGGCAATTGAAAGATAAGAAACACTCTGGAACCACCTGGAGCCATTTGGTGGGGAGCTTGGGAGCTAAAGGGGCTGCCAGGAAAAGAGGCCCCCTGTCTGTGGAGTCGCTATGAGTCAGACACGGCTCGCGATGGCAGTGGGTTTGGTTTGATTTTTGGGTCTGCTGGGACTGGGAAAGGGGCCTCCACCTATTCCTACCGTAGAAACACACTTCCCGTCCTCCACCCCAGGCCTGATGGAGCAGTAGCTTCCCCCTCCCCTAGACATTACGAGAAGACACGGGGTTCGCTCCAGGGTGCCCTGAGCCCCCATACACAAAATTTCCCATCTATCCTGTACAGATATTAAAGAGAAACATCAGCAACATCAGAAATTTACTTGTGACTTAGGTATGGGGGCCGTATCGCTGTCACTGGGAGACTCGAGAACTGGGGTCACAGGGGCTGACCCCTAAGAATCCGGGTTCAGGCCGTCAGATTTTGCCCGCGAAAGTGCCCTCTTTGATTTGTTGATTCCAGCGCTGTACCTGTGGAAAAAGAGGCGGGGAGCTGGCTTAACCTTGGCAGGAGCCCTCTACCTTCTCCCCCTTAGTCCCCCTCTCGCCCTCTCACCCAACTGATGGGGCACAGGGAGTGGTACACGCGGAAATAGTACTCGCAGGGCTGCGTGCTCTTCCCGCGCCGGTTCATTATCTTCAAGCAGCGGTGGTAGTCTGTGGGGCGGGGTGGGGCGGGGTGTCATGAGCGCTAGCTCCGCCTTCTCAGTCCTGGACCCGCCTCCACACTAGGATCCGCCTCTCCCCCGGCTCCTCCACTCCAAGCTCCTCCCCATCTAGCCACTGTACTCCATCCTTGGCCCCGCCCCTTCTGATCCCGCTAGTACCACCCTCACTCCAACGGTCTCTTTAGCTCCCGTCCAGCTGCGAGTCAGGGAATCTCTCTCCGGCGGTCTTCAGTAAAGGTCACCCCTCTCAGCCTTCCTGCCTTTGTCTCTCCCCTCTAATTCAGCCGCTGAGCTCTATCTCACCCAAGAAGTTCTGGTAGCAGTTACGGGTCTGGTTCTGGTTGGGGAAGCGAGGGTCGAAGGGCGGTGTGTGCCATTTCCCCTTGGGGGGCTTCTGGATATCAATACCCATCATCCACGAAGAAGATGGGTCCTGTGGGAGCAGGAGGGGAACTGTGTGGGAAGGGTGCTCTCCTGGTCCCGACACGCATCAAGTTCCCAACCACCCACTCATCCACGTCCGCCCGCCTACCTCTGATGCCACCCTCCCGTCCTCACCAAGCTGATGTCAACCGTCCCCAACAGGTCAAGTTGTGCTGGCTCTTGGGTCTTCCCCTGCTTCTGGTGCCAAACGTGAGAGCACAGAATTTCCGGTAGTCCCGAAGCGCGACCCCTGCCGGATTGGCTGGAGCGCCCAAGACCCTAGCCAATAGGAGCTGCTGCGCGGCAGGTAGAGTTCTGGAACGCGGGGCAGGGTCGATGGAGACCCCTCTCACCTCCCCCTCCCTGCCGCCATTCTGCGACACCCTCTTGGCGTCGGAAGTCCGATGGGCTGGTTAAGGGTCCTTCTGGGCATACATATGGGACTGACAGAGGACACAGGCCGAGTCTCAGACTCAGGCATTTAATCTCTGCAAAACTGGGCTACTCTGTGGGCTCTCCCCGCCCTACCCCGCCCCCTGACCCCAATGTATAAATGTATAGATAGCTCTGTTTTCTACAGGAAAGGGAGAAGCCCCCCTAACCGGCGTCTTCAACACCCTGCTTCTTACAGTAGGGATGCACTGCACCCTGGTGACCTGCAGGGGAAGAGGAGAAAGAGGGTGGAGTCTGACTCCTGGGACGCAGTGGTCAATCTAGGGCCAGTCTCCAGATTCTCAGGGGTACCTGACCATGGCTCCTCTGGACTTGATTGACTGAAGTTGAGTTCTTTGGATCCTGCTATTAAAATGACCCGGGACGCTTCACGCTGGAAGGAGAAAGAAAGCAAGGGAGGGCTTTGGAGGGGCAGTTATGACAATAAACAGCGCAAAATCATTGACTGTCAGTGGGGCCATGCGTGTTCCTATGATGCTGAACAGATTTCTGTGGAGCTTTTACAGTAAGAAAGCCCTGGTGATCTACTTCTAAGAATTAGCCTGTGAATACTATGACCACAGCCTCATCTACCCTGAGATCAGATGAACTAGATGGTGCCCAGGTACAACTACCTGACATTCTAATCACGGTCACAACAGGTGAACCCTGAACCCTGAAGAATGGGAGAAAAATGTAGAACAGAACCTCAAATGCCTTAAGAAAAACAAAAGCCCACTGGACTGGTTGAGACTTGAGGCCTCCCCAAGACTATTGCTCTGACATATTCTTCACACCTGGAACAAAAATAAGCCTCTGAGGTCACCTTTTAGCTAAATAACAGATTGGCACACAAAATAAACAGTACCACCTGTGAATACTGTGCTTCTTTAACAAATCACTCATGAAAACAAATGGTCGCCAATTACTTTAAAACAAAGATGAGAAGGTTAAGGAAGCAAGGAAACTAGATGAAAGAGAATGGAATAACCAGAACAGAAATAATGACAATGTTCATGCATGGTAAAGCATGCAACCAATGTCACTTAACAAATTGTGTAGAAATGGTTGAATGGAAACATGACTGCTGGGTAAACTTCGCCAGAAATGTATTATTTTTTGGAAAAACTCTATGGAGCACAATGGGCCAGTCTGCGACCAATCATGAGGCTGGAGCAGGAGCAGGCAGCATCATTCCCTTGCACATGGGGTCATCAACAGTCAGCACCGACTGTCTAGCAACTAACAACATGGCTCTGGAGACAGGTGAGCCTGGGCTGGAATTTGGGTCCCTACCACCTCCTACAAACCCCTGTGCAAATGGACTCGGAACCAACCTCAGGTTCCCTATTAGATTTATCCCCCTCTTGCATTGTCATATTAGGCCAGACTCTGGGTCATTCAGCCCAAATTCAAATGTGAGGCTATCTGTTGCTTCTTACAAAGCGCTTTCTTAGACTCATGTGAATAGGTGACTATATCAACATGTGACCAGAAGAACCAGATGGTGCCCAGCCACATCAGTGACAGCCGTGATGGGGCTCACAAAGTTAAGTCTCAGTGGTAAAATGTGAGTAAAATGGAGTGCACTCTGAGAACTCTACTAAAGGACAGCAATTGATGGGTCCAAAGGCCTCAGGGTTCCCCTGGGAGCATGGCCCCTGGATCTGATGCTGCCCCTGTTCATAAATCATTACTGAGGTCAACTCCTCAGGCAGAAATAGACTGGACTCAGTGACACAGAGTAACCATATTGTGTGTGCACTTTGTGTCTTTGTGTATCTATAGAATGTAATCCTACTGGCCTCTTACTGGAGTGGAGTGGAGAGGGTGGAGAAGAGGGGACATGAAATTGTTAAGAGGATACAACATGTATAGAACAGAGAGGAGGAGTGTGCTGTCACCAGGAAGGAGGGCAGTAGGAGCTGTGCATAGGTGGGCATGCAAATTTAAACCAGGTTGTACACTTTCACTGAATCACAGTAAATAAATAAAGTCCTTTCTTGTCTTCATTTCCCGTACTAGCTACCTCGCATTTCTCTCCTCTTAAGCAGAATTCTTCAAAAGACTTGTCTCTAAGTCCTCTGTCTCTGTTTTTTTCCTTTCAAATTATGGTAAAATACACATGAGAAAATTCACCGTGTAAAAAGGAACAATTCCATAGCATTAAGTGCATTCATGATATTTTGCAGCTATCACCACTGTTTCCAGAACATTATCATCACCCCATGGGGAAACCCTGTATCTATTAATATCCATTAATCATTACTCTCTATTCCCCTCATTTTTGAGCAACCACTAATTTATTCTCTGTCATTATGGATTTACTTACTCTAGATCTTTCCTTCATACAATACGAGGCCTTTTGTGTCTGACTTTTGTCACTTAGTATAATATTTTCAAGATTCATCTACTTTATAGTATCAGCTGCTCTCTTTTTATATTCTTAATCCTGTTCCCAAGGAGCCCTAGTGGCACAGTGGTTAAAGCACCCTGCTGCTAATGCAAAGTTCAGTGCACTGAACCCACCAGCTGCTCCACAGGGGAAAGATGCAGTTGCCATAAAGATTTACAGCCTGGGAAACTCTATGAGACAGTTCTACTCTGTCCTACAGGGTTGTTATGAGTCAGAATCAAGTCAGTGGCGATGAGAATCCTGCTCCTGGATTCTGGGTGGCAAAAGTGGGTTTGTAGTTGGTTGCTGATCTAGGGATTGGGGTTCAAGCCTATCTAGTGGCATTGTCGAAGAAAGTCCTGGTGATCTGCTTCTGTAAAAACTGTTGTTATTGTGTTTCTATTAAAGCCATTCATCTGTGGCATTTCTGTTATAGCAACACTGTATAACTAAGACATCTGTCTCTACTTCCTCGCTGGTGACCCCATCCTGTCTCATAGCTTTAAGTACCATCCGTACACAGACAACTCCCCTGAACTCCAAATTCACACATCCAATCACTGCCTAGTCCAGTGTCTTCTGATATCTCATCTCAAAATCATTATATCCAAAATGAAATTGGTGCTTTTCTCCCCCAAACCTACTCCACTTACTGTGTTCCTCATTGCTGCTGATGACCACTACTTCCTTCTAGAGTCTCAGACCCTGAGCCTTACAGTCACCCTTGATTTCACTCTTTCACATTAAATGTCCAATCCATGAACCAGCCTGTTGGCTCAAGCTTTAAAGTATCTCCAGAATCCTACCATCTCTCAATACCTCTGGCCCCTACACTCCTGTTCAAGCACCATCATCTCAAGCCTGGGTTATTGTGACAGATGCATTGTTACACCCATTCCCCCTCCACATTCTCCACACCCTAGCCAGAGAGAACCCTTTCAAACACAAATCAGTTCCCACCATTCTCCTTCTTAAAACACGTGACCTCACTCAAAGTCAAAGCCAAATTTCTTCAGATTGCTTGCAAGATCAGTCCTGTATGAACCAGCTCCCTGTTACTTCCTTGACCCCATTTCCTGCTTTCCCTGCCCTGCCTCTCTTGTTTACTTACTTGGCTCTGTATCTCATCCTGTATCCCATCATGCCCATTCCTTCCTTAGGGGCTTTACATTGGCTGTTCTTTCTGCTGGAAATGCTTGCCCCTTGCCCCATCATGTCCCCATGGTTTCTTCCCTCCTTTCAGGTATCACACAAATGACACCGACTCATTGAGGCCTGCCTGGACCGCGCAGTCCAGTACTATATACTACCTGCCCTACACACCTAATTTCCCTTAATCTACTGTTTTCTCATAGAATTTGTCACCTTTTGATGTTCAGTGTAATTGACTTGTTTTTGATTGTCTTGATGCCCTCTCTGGGACAGGGTTTCCCAGCCTCAGCACTGCTGACATTTTGGGCCGGTGCGTTCTCTGTTGTGGGATTGGCTGGTGGCTACCCTGTGCCTTGGACGATGTTTAGCAGCATTCCTGGCCTCCACCCACTAGATGTCAGTAGCGCGCCTTCTCCCATGGCTTGCTGCCGTTTTGCTAGTGCCTAGAACAACGCCTAGAGACTACGGTTGACACAATATATTGAAGGCTTGAAGACAGGAAACCCCTGCGGCATGCAGTGGTTAAGTGCTACGTCTGCTAACCAAAAAGCTGGCAGTTCAAATCCACCAGGCGCTCCTTGGAAACTCTATGGGGCAGTTCTACTCTGACCTATAGGGTCACTATGAGTTGGAATCAACTCATATACATTGAGTGTGTGGAAAGAGGGATTGATCATCTGTCTTGAAGACAATAGAGGTGGCAGTAAAGATTGGCTATTACTCAAAATACCTGGACAGATCAGGCAAGGTGCCCAACTCCTCCTTTATCACCTCCACTTGGGTGGGCATATCTCTCATACTCTCGGTTTCCAAATGCACGGGCAAGAAAATGTCTGAGGATGACCGTTTTGTTGCCAGAGGCTGTTGGTTGGGCATCTGAATAGGCTCTTGAGATAATCTCACAGGCTGTTGATGCATTCTGTTCGGGGCCTCCATCCTTGGCGGAGACAGTGGAATGGGTGACTGTGGCAGGTCCTCCCACCTGGAGGCAGGTAGAGGGATGGGAGGCCGGAGGCTAGTCTCCATGCTCAGGCTTCTGGATGCTGGCAAAGACCGAAAGCACGCCTTAGAACCATCCTCTGGGTTCCAGGATGGCTCCTCCACCTCCACCCAGTGCTTCATGTTCTCCTTCACCCGTGTGGCTGACTCTGGCTGTTCTCTGACCACCACCGGTGACCTCTTCAGCCAGAACAACTGGCTGTGGTTGGGGGACAGTGAGGGCATCCGGGACAAAGCATTCATGGAGAGCCAAGAGGGCGGAGTTGTCACCCCTGGCTGCAAGTGCTGCTCTTTGGAGTTGGCCATGATTACCAGCTTGGCTAAGGCAAGACCCTCCACAGATAAGGGCCTACTGTGCTGCAGCGCAGGTCCCTGGAGGCTCAGCTCTTTGGTCTTGATCCATCTCTTCTGCTGCTCCATCTCCTTGGACTTGAGGCCTGACAGGTCCACAGTGATCTCCTTCTTCTTCTTGCTGACTCTATCCTCCATCTTCCTTGTGCCCCTCAAACCTTCTAAGGTCAGCTCCTGGGTTTTGCTAAATAGGACTTCCGTAGACATCTTCTTGGTCGAGCCGTAGGGCAATTCCAGAGACTGAGTCTGGGTCCTCTGCTCCACCACATTTGTCTCCTGGGCACCCATTATGACCACCTGCTCAGGTCCTGCTTCAGGCTGTCTTCTCTCCAGCACGTCTTTTCTGTAACCTTCCGCTGGCAACATGATGGTGCCAGTAGGAATCTTTTCCAATGAGGTGGATGGGCTGAATGGTCTTTGATATTGGGTAGGTGAGATCAGAGCTTTCTGGGATGGGGTAGACAAGAAGAGAGACTTCCTGTTTGGGATAGAAGGGGATGTGGGCTTCTGTAGAATGACAGGGACAGAGGGAACCTTCTGGGATGCAATAGGTACAGGGGAGGCCTTTGGGGATGAAACAGGAACAGGTGGAACCCTCTGGGATTGGAGAGGAATAGGGGGGGTCTTCTGGGATGGGACAGGGACAACTGGGGCCTTCTGGGATGCGACAGTGACAGGCGGGACCTTTTGAGATGGGACAGTAACATGAGGGGCCTTCTGGGATGGGACAGGGACAACTGGGGCCTTCTGGGATGCAACAGTGACAGGCGGGACCTTCTGAGATGGGACAGTAACATGAGGGGTCTTCTGGGATGGGACAGGGACAACTGGGGCCTTCTGGGATGGGATAGCAACAGGCAGGACCTTCTGAGATGGAACAATAACACGAGGGGCCTTCTGAGATGGGACAGGGACAACTGGAGCCTTGCGGGATGGGCCAGTGACAGGTGGGGCCTTCTGAGATGGGACAGTAACATGAGGGGCCTTCTGGGATGAGACAGGGACAACTGGGGCCTTCTGGGATGCAACAGTGACAGGCAGGACCTTCTGAGATGGGGCAGTAACATGAGGGGCCTTCTGGGATGGGACGGGGACAACCGGGATCTTCTTGGATGGGATAGTGACAAGTGGGACCTTTTGAGATGGGGCAGGAACATGAGGGAACTTCTGAGATAGGGCAGGAATATGAGGGAACTTCTGGGGTAGGACAGAAACAACTGGGGCCTTCTGGGAAGGAACAGGGACAGGCAGAGCCTTCTGAGCTGGGACAGAGACAATTTCAGCCTTCTGGGATGGGACAGAAACAACTCGGGCCTTCTGGGATGGAACAGAAACAACTGGGGCCTTCTGGGATGGAACAGGGACAGACAGAGCCTTCTGAGCTGGGATGGATACAACTGGGGCCTTCTGGGAAATGGCAGGTACAGCTGCGGCCCTCTGAGAGGGGGTAGCTGCAGCTGAGGTCTTCTGGGGAGCAGCAGGTACAGCTGAGGCTTTCTGAGGAACAGTAGGTATAGCCGGGGCCTTCTGGAGTGGGGCAGGTTCAGCTGGGGCCTTCTGGGATGAAACAGGGACAACAGTGGCCTTCTTGGGAACAGCGGCGGCCTTTTGGGGCACAGCAGGAACAGTGGCGACCTTTTGGGACTGGTCAAGGATGAATGGAGTCTTCTCAGATGTGGCAGGGGTGGAAAGGGCCTTCTGAGACGCCCGTTGCCTGGCCTTGATGTGCCTGGGGGCGGAGGGGTAGGGTGTGCACTGGTAGAAGACAGTAGTGTGAGGAGTCCGGGAGAGGGAGGATGAGGATGAGGTGGCGGCATCCATGAGGTCTTCGATGTCCTGCTGCCACAGGTACTGCTCTAGCTGGTCATAGGAGACCGCTGAGAAATCAGGGCTATCCTCTGAGATACAATGGGAAGGGGTCTCCATCATACGTCCAGACATGGTGACCCTTCCTGACTCAGAAAAACGAACCTGTGAACAGACAGGAAAGGTGACAGTCAGAGGCAGAGGCCAGCTCCCTCTGCCCTGACATCCAAGAGTCTGACTCCCAGGCCCCTCCTCCTTCAGGCTCATGAGCCTGACCCCTAGTCTCTTCCTCCCTCAGACCTAGGAGTTGGGGTCCCCAGGCCCCTCCTTCCTCAGAGTCAGGGTCCAGGAGCGCACCCCCCTCAGACCCAGAGGTCTGAGCCCCTGGTCCCCAGTACGTCGCTGGCCTTGGAAGTCTCCTTCTGGTTGACAGTGCTGGAAATGATGCTAAAGATGGTCCGGATGGTGATGCTGGGCTTCTCTGCGGGGGAGGGAAGAGCAGCCTGAGCCCCCAGGGAAGGGCCAGGCCCCAAAGGGGTTCACATCTGGGGCAAAGGATGGACGGTTCTTACCGGAAAGTGGGATTTTTCTCTGAGAGCCAACGCAGGTGGGGCCTGAGGTAGACCTGTAGGAGCAGTATAGATGTTTTCTTTTTGTGTGTTTTACAATGAATACATTTATGTATTTATTTATTTAATACATTCATTTTTAAATTGCATTTACTTTGTTATCACTGGAAACTTTGGTGGCGCAGTGGTTAAGAGCGACAGCTGCTAACCAAAAGGTCAGCAGTTGGAATCCACCAGGCACTCCTTGGAAACTCTACGGGGCCATTCCACCCTGTCTTATAGTGTCTCTAGCAGTCTGAATCTACCCAAAGGTAATGGATTGCTGTTGGTGTTGTTGAAAATACACACAGTAAAACACACACCAATTCAACCATTTCTACATTGTAATTATAATTCTGTTTTTACACACACACAGTTCAAGTTGTGTAACCTACTCACCCTCGTCTGAGTTGTCCCTCCTCTGCCCCTGAAGCTTCCTATCTTGTCTTTGTTGGCAGTTTGATCCCACACAGACAGATTTTAAAAGAGCACAGGGCTCAAGGTTAACATGGTTTACTAGTTAAGCTAACTATTGTTTGGTTTTAAGAAGGCTTCAGGGGATATTTTTGATTTAAGATTTAAAGATTATCTCAGGGCAACGATTTCAGGGACTCATTCAGTCTCCATGGCTCCAGAGTATCTGCACTTAATGATCATTTGAAATTCTGTTCTCCATTCTCCCCCTTTTTGATCAGAATTATCCTATAGGATCTTGGATCAAAATGTTCAGTAATAGTAGCAGGGCACCATCCGGTTATTCTGGTCTCAAAGCAAAGGAAGCAGTTGCTGGTGAAGGCAGTTAGCCTCACGTTGCATTTTCTACTCCAGTGTGTGACTCTCCTTCCGCTGTTGCTCCAGGTGGATAGACCAACTGTGGTGCCTTGGATGGCTGTTGGCAAGCGTTTAAGCCCCAGGCACTAAGTGATGAACAAAGGGGTAGAAGAACTAAACACGCTACTAAAAATCAAAACCAACTAGAAGTATGGAATGAAAATGACGAGTGTACTGTCACCAGGCAAGGAGAGCAGGAGCTGCAGATAGGCGGGCATGCAAACTTGATTTGGATTGTATACTTCCACTCAATCACAATAAAAACCAAAAACACTGCTGTCAAGTTGATTCCAACACATGGCAACCCTACAGGACAGAGTGGAACTGTCCCATAGAGTTTCCAAGGAGCGCCTGGGGGATTTGAACTGCCAACCTTTTGGTTAGTAGACCTAATGCCACCAGGGTTTCCAAACATGTTATTAGGCCAACTAATTGGGATACCCCATAAAGCCATGACCCTATACTTCCAAAGCAAGAAGCCAAATCCTATCCCATGAAATATTTGGTTGTATACAAGCTGCCTTGGTAGCTACTGTTTTTTTTTGCCACTGTAAATGCATCTATCAATCATGCAACTTTTGCTAATTTAACCTTTTACAGGTGTACATCTTATTGACAATAATTAGCAATAATTGTGTCTTTTTGTATTTTTTAAGTAATAATTTTAAACAATTTTAAGTTATTCCTATGTCCCCTGCCTGTGGCTCCTGATAACCTCTAACAAGCTTGGTCTCTATGGACTTGCCTATTCTGAACATTTCATATAAGCGAGATCATACAATATTTGTCCTTTTCTGACTGCTTTCACTTAGCGTAATGATTTCTTTATTCTTTCATGTTGTGGTATGTACGAGAACTTCATTTTCTTTATGGCTAAATGATGATTCAGTTATATGTATGAGCCGCTGTTGTAGATTGAATCGTGTCTTCTAAAAAACATATGCAGTAATTTAGCTAGGCCATGATTCCTGGTATTGTATGATGTTCCTTCATGCTATAAACCCTGTCTCTTTATGATATTAATCAGGGAGAATGGGCAGCATTTGTGTTGGTGGGGCAGGACTTAATCTGTAAGACTGTATTGTGCCTTGAGGTAATCTCTTGAGATATAACCCCAAACCAAACCCACTACTGTTTAGTCAATTCCGACTCACAGTGATCCTATAGGACAGAGTAGAACTGCCTTATAAAGTTTCCAAGGAGCTCCTGGTAGATTTTAACTGTCAACATTCTGGTTAGCAGACAAAGCACTTAACTACTATGCAACCAGGGTTTTCTGGGATATAAAGGAAAGGAAAACAAGCAGAGAGTTGGGGACCTCAGACCATCAGAAAAGAAGCAGTGGTGGGAGAAGAGCACATCCTTTGGAAAGGACCCAGGGTCCCTGCACCTCAGAAGCTCCCAGTCCAGGAGAAGACTGATATTAAGGACCTTCCTCCAGGGGCAACAGAGAAGACTTCCCCAGGAGCTGATGCCCTGAATTTGGATTTGTAACCCAATGAATTGTGACAAAATGAAATTTAGCTTTTTAAAGCCATCCACTTGTGGTGTTTCTGTTATAGAAGCAGTAGCTGACTAAGACAGCCACATTTTGTTTATCCAGTTATCTACAGATGGGCAGTTGGGTTGTTTCCACCTTTTAGCTATTGGGAATGGTGCTGCTATGAACATTAGTGTACAATATCCATTTGAGTCCCTGCTTTCAAGTCTTTGGAGAATATGCCTAGGAGTGGAATTGGCTGAGTCATACGGTAATACCCTGGGTTGTGTACCCAGTTAACATGCTCATCTGCTAACCTAAAGGTTGGCATTTGAACCCACCCAGTGGCTCTGTGGGAGAAAGACCTTGCAATTTGCTCCCGTAAAGTATTACAGCCTAGGAAACCCAGGGGCAGTTTTACTCTGTCACATGGGGTCACTGTGAGTCAAGATCGACTTGATGTCAACCAGCAGTAACAATGACCAAAAAATACATAAAATTCACCCTTTTAACTATTTTTTAAAAATCGTATTGTGGTGAAAATATAACAAAACATATGCCATCTCAACAATTTCTACACACACAACTCAGTGGCAGTAAGTACATTTGCAATGTTGTGTAACCATCACCTCTACCTGGTTCCAGATCTTTTTCATCATCCCAAACAGAAACTCTATACCCATTAAACAATAACTCCCCGTTATCCACCCCAGCCCCTGGTAACCTCTACTTTCCATCTCTATGAATTTGCCTGTTCTAGGTATTTCATCTTGTTCTAACAATCTGCAATATGCAGGTGATACAACCTTGCTCGTTGGAAGTAAAGAGGACCTGAGACACTTACTGATGAAGACCAAAGACCACAGCCTTCAGGAAGGATTGCACCTCACCATCAAGGGAACAAAAATCCTCACAACTGGATCAATAAGCAAAATCATGATAAACAGAGAAAAGACTAAAGTGGTCAAGGATTTCATTTTACTTGGATCCACAATCCACGCCCACTGAAGTAGCAGTCAAGAAATCAAGTGACGCATTACGTTGGTTGCTGCAAAAGATCTCTTTGAAGTGTTCAAAAGCAAAGATGTTACTCTGAGGACTAAGGAGTGCCCAACCCTAGCCATGGTGTTTTGAATTCCCTCATATACAAGTAAAGGCTGATAATGAATAAAGAAGATCTTTGAAGACTCAGTGGTGTCTTTGAATTGTGGTGTTGGTGAAGAATATTGAGTATACCATGGACTGCCAGAAGAAAGAAAAAATCTGTTTTGGAAGAAGTACAACCAGATTGCTCCTTAGAAACAAGGATAACAAGACTTCATATCACATATTTTGGATATGTTATTAGGAGAGACCTGTCCCTGGAGAAGCACATCATGGTTGGTAAAGTAGAGGGTCAACAAAAAAGAGGAAGACTCTCAATGAAACAGATTGACACAGTGGCTGCAACAATCAGCTTAAGCATAACAGTTTTGAGGATGGCGTAGCACCACGCAGTGCTTACTTCTGCTGTACGCAAGGTCCATGTGAGTTGGAACCAACTCACTGTCACCTAACAACAACACGTATTTCACAAGGATCCCTGGTGGCACCATGGCTGAGCCCTTGGCTGCTAGCCAAAAAGTGGTGGTTTGAACCCACCCAACCTCTCTGTGGTAGAAAAACCTGGCAATCTGCTTCCAGAACAATTACAGCCCAGGAAACCCTATGGGGCAGTTCTACTCTGTCTCATAGGATCTATACCAGTCAGAACTGAGTCAACAGCACACAACAAGACTGGACTTTGGGGTCTGGGCCAGACTGTGGTCCCCTCATCCTTCCCTTATCAGCAGTTGCAGGGGGTGGGAGTAGCTAGCCTACCGCTCTACTGTAGGCTTCTTCCTACTGTCAGATGATTCCAGCTGTGACCAGACGAGAGGCACAGAGTCACCCACAGCCTGAGACTTGAATTTGCGCTTTAGAGCCTGGTGATGGGGCCAAGGAGGGACAGTGAGGCCCAGAGATGCAACCCCAAAGGTTGCACCACCCACCCATGGCCAGTGCCCATCAGTGTTCCCAGGGCCTGCTCACCTTGGCCTTCCGTTGTTTCTGGGAGAACAGCAGCTTGCAAGGGAAGACAGACTTGGTGACCACAACTGGAAGAGACAAGGAGACAGAGGGTCAGGGAGCCCCAAGGAGGAGGCAGAGTGGGGCCCATCTGGGAACAGGATCAACGTGAGGGCAGAGGCTGTGTGGGGACTAGGGTCTCAAGCTTCATCCAAGCCCAGGGGATTGAGAGCCAGAAGGTGCAAACCTGGGCTTGAGGTTCAGGCAGAGCCTGCTTACCTGAACGCTTGGACTGAGATGGGTCCTGTGGACAGGAAGGGGGCAGTCAGAAGAGAAACACCTCTTGCCGGTTCCTACAGCTCTCTTATCTACCAGCAAGGATTCTGGGCAGGTCGAGCACTTCCTCCCTCAGAACCCAGGAGCCCAGGCCCCCACCCCCTCCTCTCTCAGAACCCCAAGGCCTGGCCCCTAGCTTCCTCCTCCCTCAGGCCAGGAGTCCTATCCCCAGCCCCATCCCTGGGGACCCTGGACTTCAGGCTCTAGGTGCTCACTCCCTCTAGAATCTAGAAGCGTCAGGTGCCTAGTCTCTCCTCTCCTTCATCGCCATGGGTCTGTGGATGCAGAACCCCACCTGGAGGCGCCAAGTGGAGTTGAAAGGCTCGGACTGGGGCAGGTGCTCTGGAGGCAGAGTGTGCAGGGTCCCTGTGTCCCAGCTGGTGGCCGGTTCCCGGAGCAAGTTGATAAGGCGGATCCAGCAATCAAACAAGAAGCCCACCTCGTAGCTGGGGGCGTCCAGCTCCAGATAGTAGCAGCGACCTGTGACCAGGCGCAGCTTCAGGCGCCAGGCAGTCAGGTCATGGACATAGAGATGGACTAGGTCCAGCGGGATCATCCTAGGGGGCCAGGCAGGAGAGGATGATGGTGTGATGGATGAAACTCTGTCGCCCTAAAACATGTGCTATAAAACCCTAGCCCCTATAGCTGTGGTTTGGAAACTGTGGTATAGTGGTTAAGTGCAATGGCAGCTCTCCAAAAGTTTGGCAGTTCAGATCCTCCAGCTACTCCTTGGAAACCCTGTGGGGCAGTTCTACTCTGTCCCATAGGGTTACTAAGAGTTGGAATTGAGTCATGGCAGTGGATTTCTGTTTTTCTTTTTTTAAATACCTGTGGTTATAATCCCACTTGGGAATGGGTTTTCTTTGTTTTGTTAAGAAACCAAATCAATGTAAAGTGTGTTCAAGCTGATCACTTTTGAGATAGAAAAAGAGCAGATTAGGACACAGAAGCAAGCAGGGAAGGGTAGAGACAGATGTCAAAGCACAGGAAGATCACCAGGGAACAAAGGAACAAGGAAGGACCTTCTCCTAAGCCAGCAAAGAGAGAAAGCCACATCATTTAGAGCTGGTGAGCTGCTTTCCCAAAGTGAGATAATATATTTTTTTGCAGAAGCCAGGTCTTTGAATCATTACCAACCCGTTCGCAGGAGATGCTGATGCTGCTGGCTAGCGACCAGTCGTGAGAACCACTAGGAGAGTCAAAAGCCAAAGCCGCTGCTATCAGTAGGTTTCTACTCCTCGCAGCCCTAGGGGACAGAGTAAAACTGCCCCATAGAGTTTCCAAGGGGCGTGGGGTGGATTTGAACTGCCAGCCATTTAACAGTTAGCAGATATGACACTTAAGCACTATGCCACCAGGGTTTCCACTAGGACAGCAGTGGTTCTCGTATGTTACACAGAAGAATCACCTGGGGTGATTGTCAAAATGTGAATTCTCACTCAGTAACCTGCGGGTGGCTATGCAAACCAGGACAAACCATTTTGAAGCTCTGGTTGAAGCCAGCCACTTCTGGTATTTCTGTCACAGTAGCACTAGACAACTAAGACAGGTGAGTAGTGCAGGGACACAGTGCAGGCACAGAGCAGGGTGCAGGGTGCAAGCACCTGGTGAGGATGAGATTGGAAGAGTCCTTGCCCTCGGGGGGCCTAGCGATCAGCAGGATGTCTGGTAGCAGGAGGCCAGGCAGCGTGGCGGCCACACCCATGGTCAGGCGGTTGGAGCCGTGATGCAGGTAGATGGGCACTCCTCGATGTGTTACCTGGGGCAGCCAGGGAGAGGGGCTGGGACTACACCTTTCTCCAGCCCTCGTCCGGCACCCCCAGCTGCTGCCTGTCGCCTACCTAGACCCAGAACCCAAATAAAAGACCAAACCAGTTGCTGTCAAGTTGACTGTGACTCATGGACGACCCCACGTGTGTCAGAATAGAACTGTGCTCCATCAGGTTTTCAAGGGCTGATTTTTGAAAGGAGGTTGCCAAGCCTTTTTTCCAAGGTGCCTTTAACAAACAAAACAACAAACCACTGCCGCTGAGTTGATTTTGACTCATAGCAACCCTATAGGACAGGGTAGAACTGCCCCACAGAGTTTCCAAGGAGTGCCTGGTGGGTTGGAACTACTGACCTTTTGGCGAGCAGCCGTAGAACTTACCACTGTGGCACCAGGGTTTCTGAGGTGCCTCTGGGTGGTTCAAACCACCAGCTTTTGATTAGTAGCTGAGCACTTAACCATCTGCACCAGCTAGAGACTCAGATCCCGCCCCAAGTAAACAAACCAGTTGTCACGTCGGCTTCTACTCCTGGTGGGCGCATGTGTGTCAGAGTAGAGCTGTGTTCCATGGGGTTCTAGCCAATGGCTGAGTTTTTGGAAGGAAATCACCAGACCTTTCTGCCTCTGAATCTCTGAGTGGACTTGGATCTCTAGTCCTTCAGTTAGCAGCTAAGTGCTTGCCTGTATGCACCACCCAGAGACTCCAATCCAGATCCCCCAGAAAAACCAAAGCCAATTACTGTCGAGTCACCTTTGACTCATGATGCCCTCACGTGTGTAGAGCAGAGCTATGCTCCGCAGGATTTTCAAGGCCTCAGCCATTTAGAAACGGACCACCAGGACTTTCTTCCCAGGCACCTCAGGGTAGCTTTAAACCACCGACCTTAGCTGTATGAGTCACCCAAGGACTGCAACCTGACTCCCAGTCCCTCCGGAACACTGTGTCCCACCCCTGGTGCCTTGTTCCCACCCAGCCTCTCTCAGCCCCAGGGCAGAAGGAGCAGGGGACCTGCACAAAGTTACTCTCGAACATGGGCAGCGGGCGGAGGGGCAGGTACTCGCCCTTCTGGAGGGTCTTCTGGAGCTCGCCCAGGATGGGGACCCACTTTGCAGGGTTCTGGAAAGTCCTCAAGTGCCTGATGTTCAGGAGCCAGTTCATGGTGGCCGCAGGAGGGGTGGATGGGGCGCAGAGTCAGGGTCCCAGGTATGTGGCCTGCCTGGTCCCCTAGCCCATGGCCTTGGCCCTCTTGGGTTTCGCAGGTGTCTAGAGCTCAGTGGTAGCAGAGGGTGGGGCTTCCCCACGGCCGGGAGATGGACCATAGCCGTGGCCCCATGAGGGTGGGGAGCACTAGCAAAGGGGAGGAGCCTGCATTAGAGAGGCTTTGTGACATCATCAGACACACTGGGGTCTCAGCTTGGGAGTTCTCTAGGCTGACTTCTTATGTGAGGATATGACCTGGAGCGTTGGGCGCTGGGCTGAATGGAATCAGGACCCCAGAAACAGGCTGGGATCCCCTATCTACTCATCCACCGACATACTCCCACTTCAGACCCAAACGAGTGACAAACCAGGGTTGCCTGCCATTTAAGATATACTACTGATGGCACTTGGCTTGGCTTACTGGTCTCTACTTGTCAGGAGGTGAAAAAAAAAGGAAACAAAACTCTCAGACAAGAAACAAGAAACTAGTCTACAGGGCTAGTGGCCTACATGAGCCATGGTCTCATCTGCCTGCAGATCAGGAGAAATAGATGGTGTCCAACTACCAGTACTGAACATTCTGATCACAGCCACAGTAGATGGACCCTGAGAGATTAGGAGAAAGATGCAGAACAGAACTCAAATATCTAAAAAGTCCAGACTTACTAAACCAGTTGAGACTAAAGTACTTCCTGAGACACCACTCTGAAATACTTTGGAAACCTTGAACCAAAACTATGTCCTGAGATCACCTTTTAGCAAAATAATAAATTGCCACAAAATAAAGGCTATTATCCATGAGTATGGTGCTCCATCTCATAGCCACGTTAGAGACAGAGTAGAACTTCCCCATAGAGTTTCCAAGGAGTGCCCGGTGGATTTGAACTGCTGACATTGTGGTTAGCAGCTATAGCACTTCACTACGACTACACCTCCAAACCAAACCTACCCTCCAATCAATTCTGACTCACAGTGACCACCCGGCACGCAGAGTAAACTGTTCCATAGAGTTTCTGAGGAGCGCGCAGCAGATTTGAACTGCTGACCTTTTGGTTACCAGCTGTAGCACTTAACCACTATGCCCTACAAATTGGAATCTACCTGATGGCAGTGATTTTTGTTTGTTTGTTTGCTTGGATTGTGCTTCATTAAAAAAAAATTTATATGAAACCAAAAGACAAACAATATCTCTAAACAACTCATCTAAAAAGATGAGAAGATAAAAGGGCAGGGAAGCTACAGTACTGGAAACGGAACAAAACAACCAGAATGCAATTAAAGTGATGCTGATATCCTGTTACTGAACAGTCTCTGTAGGAATTGTCAAATGGGAACTTAACTTGCTATGTAAACTTTCACTGATAAAACAATTTAAAAAAGATCAGAGTCCGTGGGAGAGTCTGGGGTGCTGTACACTGTGATGATTCTCCAGTGGGTTTCTGACTCTATGAGAGGCAGCCTGAACTACAACCCCAGCTCTACCTGTGATGCTTTTCTTCACCCTAGGTGAGATCCATGCCATCTCTGAATCCCAGTGTTGTGGACTGACTTGTGACCCCCAAAAGATAACATCCTAGCCCCTGTACCTGTGGGTGTGATCCTGTCTAGAAATAACGATTTTCTTTCAGTATGTTAATGAGATCATACCAGAGTGAATCCTAAACCTAATCACTTCTGAGTTATAAAAAGCAATATACACAAGGGGGCAGACACATGCTGTGTGAGGCCCGTCTGCAAGTGAAGGGATGCTGAGGACACTAGCAGACACAAGGAGCCAGGAGAGAGATCCATAGGGTACTCAATGCGGCTCAGACTCTGATTTGGTCTTTTAGGCTCTAGAACTGTGAGAAAACAAGTTTCTAAATCTACCATGTTCTCCTCGGAAACTCTATGGGGCAGTTCTACTCTGTGCTATAGGGTCATTAGGAGTTGGAATTGACTGGACAGCAGTGGACTTCTTTGAAACCACACATTTGCAGTATTTCTGTTGTGGTGGTACCAGCTAAGATGGGGGGGAGTGGCCCAGTGGTGGAATTTTGGCCTTCCAGCAGCACAGCTAGGTTTGGTTCCCTGCCAATGCACGTAATGAACAGCCACTACCTGTTTGTCAGTGCAGGCTTGAGTGTTGCTGAGATGCTGAATGGATTTTAGCAGAGCTTCCAGGCTAAAGGGGACTAGGAAGAAAGGCCTGGTGATTGGCTGTGGAAAACCAGCCAATAAAAACCGAGTGGATCATAACGATCTGATCTGCAATTCATCATGGGGACAGCACAGGACCAGGCACCATTTCATTCCATTGTGCATGGACAACTTAACAGCATCTAACAACACCAGGAAACCAAGACACTCAGAGTCCTCATATCTAAAGTGTTTGTCTTGATGTGACTGGTTATGGAAAACTGAGGTATGAAGAAAGGTATACTAGCTTTGGAATGAGCCAGACCTTTAATAGAATCACAGTTCTGTCTTTCTCTAGCTGGGTGAACTTGAACAACAGACACTCACTCTCTGAGCCTCGGTTTTCCTCAGCTGTAAAATAGGGGTATTTGAGGATCCAAGGGAATAAGTTAGGAGACAGACTAGATAGACGCTCAGTTAACAGTCATTCTTGTCTCTTCTCAGGGTTTTAAGGGGCTGGTTTCCTGTCAAGGAGCCTGTGTGGCACAAGCAGTGTGTGAGCAGCTGCTAACTTAAAGGTCGGTGGCTCATGCCCACCCAGCAGCACTGCAAAAGAAAGGCCTGGTGGTCTGCTTGCAGAAAGATTACAGCCAAGAAAACCCTAGGGAGCAGTTTGGATCTAACACATGGAGTAGACATTAGTTGGAATACACTTGATAGCAACATACGTATACATACATATGTATGTGTGCATGTATGTCTTGTCATTCTGAAAATAGGCTTTTTTTTTAACGTGTCGTGCAAAATACATAAATACATGGGCATTGTAAAAATTCTGGGAAGCACAGATGGAAATAAGGAAAATCTTTCTCAATTCCCCCCCCTCCACCGTCAACCTTGAGAAAGATATTGTTAATACTTTGGTGCATTTTTATTTAGGATTTTTTAAAAAAATATTTGTATCTACGTATGGTATTACAAGGAGCCCTGGTGGTGCTGTGGTTAAAGCTCTCAGCTGCAAACCAGAAGGTTGGTGGTTTGAACCCACCAGCCACTCCATGGAAGACAGATGTGGCAGTCTGCACCCATCAAGGTCACAGCCTTGGCAACCCTGGGGGGAAGTTCTACCTGTCCCATAGGGTTGCTGGTGAGTCGGACTTGACTTGATGGCAATAGATTTGGTTTGTTTGCCTGTTTTTTGGTGGCACAACAGTTAGGTGCTCCGCTGCTAACCAAAAGGCTGGTGGTTTGAACTCAGCTGACAATTCCACAGCAGAAGACCTGACAGTATGCTCCTGTAAAGATTATAGCCTAGGGAACCCCGTGGGGCAGGTCTGCTCTGTAACACGCAGGATCACTATGAGTTGGAATTGACTCGACAGCACCCAGCAACAACAAATCATTTAATTATTTCTTGCTGCTGGACACTTAGGAGTCCTGTTGGTCCAATGGTTAAGCACTCAGCTGCTGACAGATCCACCAGCTGCTCCACGAAGAAAGATGTGGCGTTTGGCTCCGTACAGAGTGTGGGCTTGGACACCTCTGGAGCAGTTCTACTCTGTCCTGTTGAGTCATTATGAATTGGAATCTGCTTGACAGCAGTGGGTTTGCTGCACACTTAGATTTTTTCCTGTTTGCTATTGTGAACATTGCCATAATGAATAATCTTGAGCTTGCAACTTTGTCCAGCTGCAAGGATCCCCTGAGGAGTGCTGCTGGTCACAGAGAGATTTCTGAAAGCTCCTTTTATTCACCTAAGTATTTATTGAGCATCTGTCTACCCTGCCCCTGGAAACCCTGGCTGCTGCTGAAGAGGTTGGTAATTTGAATCCTCCAGGCACTCCTTGGCAACTCTATAGGGGCAGTTCTATTCTACTCTGTCCCATAGGGTCACTAGGAGTGGGAATTGACTCCATGACAACTGGTTTGGTTTGTACTTGATTACGGACCCGAAGGTTGGCAGTGCCATAGAATGGCCTGACAATGTTCTTCACTGAAGATTGTTGTTAATGTTTCCATCAAATTGATTGGCATCCGTGTTGGTGCAGTGGTTAAGTGCTACAGCCGCTCACCGAAAGGTCAGCATCTCAAATTCACCTGAGGCACTTCTGGAAACTCTGTGGGGGCAGTCCTACTCTGTCTTACAGGGTCACTATGAGTCTGAACCAGCTTGATCACAATGGGTTTGTAGCATTGATTCCCACTGATGGTGACTCCCACCCCACCAATATGTGCAGACTAGAACCAATCCACAGGGCTTTCCAGGTGATGACCTTACAGCAGACCTGTCTCCCACAGTGTCTCTTGAGTGAGTTTGAGCCTCCAACATTCTGTCTGGTAGTGGAACATTTAGCTATCTGTACCACACAAGGACTCCCCATAAAGATCACAGCTGTGAAAACTCTACTGAATAGTTCTACAGACTCACGTGACAGTGGAGGGGGTCACCAGGAGTCGGAATTGGCCTAATGGCAACGGGTCTGCATTTTCTGTTTTTCAACCCTACTCCCCTAGAGGTCACAGCCTCTCCAACCACCCAAAATTCTCCCCGCCCTGGCCTTGTCTGCTTACTGCCTGTCATGGCAGTCTCTGTCCGTCTCATCCCCTCACCCGCCTCAGGGACCCCAGACCTCAGAAAAGTTGTCCAAAATGGGTGTGTATGACAAATTTAATTTCTCCTTCTTGCAAAGATTTCTCACATTTTTGTACAAAAATCTAGGCTCCCTTTGCCCCTCCCTCCCCACCCCAACAAAGAAGTCATTATATAATAAATAATAAATGCTTCTACCCAGGTCCAGAGAGTCGGGAGCCAGGACACTGTGCCTGGACTTCTTAGAGACCCAAGAACCCGGGTGCCCGGTTTCCACCTCCTTACGGACTCAGGAGTCGCTTTACTTCCCAACCCCCTCAAATAAATAAGTATAAATAAGGCACAGATGCCTGCCCTCCAGGTCTCTTTAAGGGACCATATCTAACCAGGAGTAAGTAACAAGGAGATCCCCCGGTTGTCCTGACCCAGTCCCGAAATAAATAAATAAATAAGATCTGGCTTTGAAGGACGATCATGGCTTCGGGTCCTGGGGTCACAGCCGAGTCCTCAGTACCAGCAACCCCCGCACAGCCCAGTCGAGCGTGAGGTGCAGCCCCCCCAGGATGGCATGGGCTGCCCTGATGCCTCCCCAGGCCGAGGCAGGAGGGGCCAGCGGGGGAGCAGGGAGATCTGGGGATGCCTGGGGCAGGGCCAGGCGGGTCATCTGTTGAGAGAAGAAAAGAGGATTAACAAAAAAGTATGATAGCAGTGGGGGGCTAGGGGAAGGGATGTTTGTGTATCTACCGAGTGCGTATTTCCAGAGCTATCTGTAGGGTAATGTGTCTGGGCAAGGAGTGGCCTGAAGGATGCTGGGATTAGAAAATGGAGGCTGAGCCAAAATGTTGGGGTTGTAGGGTTCCAAGGTTGAGGCTCAAGTCCCAGAGCCAGGTTAAGGGGGATAAGGTGGGGTCTTTAGAAAGAAGGTTGGGGTCTGGTGTCCATGCTTACCAGATCACCTGTAGGAAACAATTTCACATTTTTTCACCACATTAAAGATTCTGCTCCTAGGTACGGCTGGCATCTGTCTCTCTCTCAACCCAAGAATGGATGACTTAATAAGCAAGGTAAGCAGGGGATTAATTATGCTTACTTACTGATTTCTTTAATGTGATAAACCATGTGAAATTGCTCACTACAGATTAATCAGTAAGCATAAGTAACCCTATCTTGCTTAGTGAGTCAGCCACCTCTGGGTGTTATGGTCTCAAGATTTGGGATCTTGGTATCTTGGAGCCAGTGTTTCCAAATATTGGGCTGAGGTTTGGACCTTTGAGATTTGGGGTCTTCAGGTTAGAGTCTTGGGTCTTGGGATCTTAAGGCATACGGTCTATAGTTTCAGGGCAGATTTTGAGGCTTGGTGTCTGGGGTCTCAGGTCTGGGATCTTAGGGTCTTCGGGTTAGAGTCTTGGGTCTTGGGATCTTAAGGCATACAGTCTATAGTTTCAGGGCAGATGTTGAGGCCTGGTGTCTGGGGTCTCAGGTCTGGGATCTTGGGGAGATGGGATAATGGACTATGGCATCTCAGCATCTTGGTATGAGAGTCTGGAGTTCCCAGGCAAAGTCTGAGGCATGGAATCTTATAGTCCTAGAATTAGGGGGTCACAGGATCCTGGAGCTACAGGGCTGGGGTTTCAGGGTCTAGGTTTTCAGGGCCACAGCCTGCAGTCTACAGTCCTGGGGTCACAGGTTTGAAGGACCTGGAGGTCACAGAGTAGGTGGAGGGTCTTGGAATATGAGTCCTTCAGTTGGGCGTGAATTTTCAGGGCCAGAGTTTAGGATCTGGGGCCCTGAGCTCACAAGATCGGGGTCTTAGGATATGGGATCTCAGATCTCAGAGTTAGGGGCTCACCAGGAGCTGCAGCCGGCGCAGAAGCCGGTCCAGCCGGGCCTGTAGGGTTCCCAGCTCAGGCTCCAGGGTTCGAAGGGAAGGTCCGCCTGCCCGGCGCAGCCACTGCACATGCCGCAGGTAGGACAGCAGGTTGGTCCGCAGCTGTGTCAGCACGCCTGGGAGCTGGGGACATGGGACAGACATCAGGGAACACCAGCACATGTCTGTCCTGACCCCTGAGACTCCTGACTTCCTTCACTACCTAATGCCCATGGTCACCCCAACCTTGTCCCTGACCTTACCTGCAGGGCTCCTAGTGCCCCTGCACTCATGGACAAGTTGGGCAGGGAGTCCAAACTGTGGTCTCCGTCGGCTGGGAACTTTTCTTTCTGATGAGAAAAGAGCTGTGAGGGGGGACCCCACCCAGCTGGGAGTTTCCCCCATCTCCACTGATCTCCATCCCTCTCTTCCTTTTCTATCCTGCCCCCTAACCCAGGTTAGGATCTGGTCTCCCAAGCTAGAGCTCACCTCCCTGGTCTCCCTGCCTCAGTTTTCCTCCCAGAGATCCTCTGTGTCTCTGGGTGTCTGCGACCCTTGGTCCCTGCTGACTCTCTGGGGGTCTCAGAGTCACCTCCCAGCTGTCTCTGTGGGTTCCCAAGTCTGGCCACTCCATGTCTCTGAGTCTCTGGTTTGCTCCTTGCATCTCTGTCTGTTTCCATTTCCCCATCCATCAAGGTCTGTCCTGTTTGTTCTCTCTGAATTGTCTTTTGTCTTCTCTCCTTCAATCCTGTCTCCAACCCCATTAGGGCCTTGCAAGCTCTTACCAGCTGTGCCGCTAGCTGCCGAGTGTCAGCCAGGAGGGCACGGGTCAGGAGAACTGTGCTGTCCAGCTCTGCTCGAGGGTCTGGGGAGGCTCGTGGGGGCCCAGGAGGTGGCCCAGGCGCAAAAACGCTGTCTAGCCACAGGCTCAGCACGACCAGGACCAGTCGACAAACACCTGGGAGTGGGGGGGGGACATACACACACAGACAGCTCAGATCACACTCCTGGTCTCAAGAAAGAAGAGGAAGAGGAGGTCTGGATTCTTGGATGTGAGGGGAAACCTGAAGCCCTGGCCTTGAGGGAGGAGAGGCCGAGACCCTAGACTCCGGTATCTGAGGGAGGAGGCTGCAGGCGTGCTCTCGAGGTGGATAGCCCGCGGCAGGTCCCAGGCCCGGCGGGCTTCCCTCTCCCTCTTTGCTCTGGCTGCCCCGCCTGTCGGAGCAGACGCGGCCCCGGGCGGGTAGACGAGCCGGGCGTCTCCCGTCCGCCCCCGGACGCCAGAATCTGGGCCCCGGGGCGGGGCGTGAGGGGGGAGGCACAGGCCAGAACCTGTCCCCTCCCCCGGCCACGGGAGCCCGAGCTGGACTTGGGGGCAGGGAAAGGAGCCAGAGACTAGGACACAGACATGGATTCCCCGCTCTTCCTCGGGTCACCCGCATAGACACCCCCCCAGGTCCGCGGGAGAGCCGCCCCGGTGGGCCGCGGGGCCGGCGCGCAGTGCCGAGGGTGAGCCGGCGCGCACCTGGGCGGAGAGGCCAAGCCCGGGCGGCGGCAGTTGAGAGCCGGAGCGCCGCGCCGGGCGCAGGGGTCCGGCCGGCCCTCTGGGGCGCCCCCCACGCGCCCCGCCCACCGGCCACGCGCCAGCCAATCAGCGCCCCCAGCCACTCGCTCCTTATCACACCCCCAGCCCGCCCCTGCTCCTCTCCCACCGCGGCCCAGCCTCCGGCCCCTCCCCACCGATGTCTGTCTGTCCTGCCGGCCGGCAGCCGGCTACCGTCTGGCTTTCTGATTTCTGTCTGCACCCCTCTTCGTCTTTCCCGGGGTGGGACGAGGACCCCGGGTTTACCTCACTGCCCTGGGCTCCCTGCCTCAGTTTCCCTTCCAGAGGCCCTCTGTCGGAGTCTCCGGTTTCTTCTCCTCGAGGTCTCCATTGACTCTGAGAGTATCGGAGTCACCTCTCGGCTCTGTCTGTGGGTCTCTATGTCTTTCCTCCGTCTGTCATCTCCTGGCCTCCGAGTCTGATTTGCTCTTTTCATCCTGTGTCTGCCTCCCCATCTTCTCGAGGTCTGAGGGTATGTCTTCTGTCTTCTCTCAGAATCCCCTTTGCTCTCCGTCTCTGACTCCCTGTCGATCGCTCTCTCTGGTCCTCTATTCCCGGGTCTCTACTATGTCCCACTTCGATGTCTGTCTGCCCCCTGCCCCCAGCCCCCTTCTGCCGTCGGTCCCTCCACCCTCCGAACTACATCCCCCCCCAACGCTTGAACCCACTTACAGTTCATGTCCCCACAGGGCCAGGGGTTCCCCAGGGCAGGGGGCAGGGCGCTTCAGGCTTTTTAACCCTTCCCTGGCCGCTGCGGGCCAGGGGTCAGCTGGGCCGATACCGGGGGCGGGAAGGCATGAGCGGTGCGGGTGTGAGCAGCGCCCGGTAGTGAGGGAGTGCAGCCGCCCCAGGGCTTATATAGGGGGCCGGGGGGGCGGGGGCCGGGGGGCAGGCGGCGGGAGGGCGGCCTGACACATCCTGACTCACCCTCCCTGCTTGCCTTTTCCATTCAGACAGGCGGCCGCGCGGGGCTCGCGGCTCGGAAGGAAAAGTTGGAAAAGTTGAAAAGGAAAGGGGGGTGGTCGGAGAGAGGCTGGTGAGGTCATGGGTGTCCCCTCCCTCCACCTCCTCAGCCTGGGCAGACACAGGCCGCTGGGGAGCTGGGACCGGCTGTGGGTGGGGGGTCGGGTGGGGGGTTCCCTGCAGGCCAGAGTGATGAGAGAGAGCAGCCACGGGCAGAGAGATGCAGGCCTGGGGAGAGGGAAGGATGAGCCAGTGACCCTGAGAGACAGAAAAGCTCTGGGACAGAGACAGAGACACAGGGAAAGATGGAGATATTAGGACAGAGACTCTGAGACAGAGAGACCCAGAGAGATGGAAACACTGGGACACAGAGATGCATAGACTGAGATAGAGAAGAAGAAATGGAGACCAAGAGCAATGGAGACTTTGAAATAGAGACACACAGAGATGGAGACCTTGGGACACAGAGATGGGGAGAGCCAGAGACACAGAGGGATGGAGACATTGGGATAAAAAGAGAAGGGGACATTCTGAGACATGGAGGTATGGAGACATTGGGACAGATAGGGACATTCAGAGACACATGGAGGGATGGAGGCATTGGGACACAGAGATGGAGAGAGCCAGAGACACATGGAGGGATGGAGAAACTGGGACAAAGAGATGGGGCCACTCAGAGACACACAGAGTGATGGAGACACTGGGACACGGATGGGAGAGTCAGAGACACACAGACAGATAAAGACTTTGGGAAATAGATGGAGATATTCAGAGACACGTGGAGGAGGAATGGAAACATCGAGACAGAGAGACAGGGACATTCAGAGACACACGGAGGGATGGAGACACGGGACACAGAGACGGGGAGAATCAGAGACATGCGGAGGGATAGAGACATTGGGACAAAGAGATGGGGATATTCAGGGACACAGGGAGGGATGGAGACATTGGGACAGAGAGATGGGGAGAGTCAGAGACCCAGACGGACGGAGACATTGGGACAAAAAGAGAAGGGGACCTTCAGAGACACAGGGAGGGATGGAGACATTGGGACACAGCAATTGGGAGAGTCAGAAACATGGAGGGATGGAGAAACTGGGACAAAGAGAGGGGGCCACACAGAGGGATGGAGACACTGGGACAGAGAGATAGGGACATTCAGAGACACATGGAGGGAAGGAGACATTGGGACACAGAGATGAGGACAGTCAGAGATAGAGAGACAGGCAGACAGAGACACACAGAGAGATGGACACAGTCGGAGAGATATAATGGAAAGGAAGATAGGGCCAGGGAGGCAGCAGTGGAGACAGAAAGGACAGATTCTGAGTCTGAGATTAGAAAGCAAGAAATAGCAACATAGGTGTACATATACTCAGACAGACACCAAGAGGAAAAGGGCCAGAGACACTGAGACACCAAGAGAGAGACACTCAGAGAGAGAGAGACAAAGAGAAAGGAGGCAAAGAAAGGCATGGAAGAAACAGACAACCAGAAGCAGGGTGACAAAAACGGAGGAGTCTGAAGAGACAGAGATAGGAGACAGAGATTTTGAGAGAGATGAAGACACTGAGATGGACTCAGGACAGCAGATAGAGAGAGGAAGAACCTTTCTCAAAGAGCCAGGCAGGGTGACACAGAGGTGACAGAGATGGGGATCAAGATAAAGAGCCACAGAGATAATAGAAGTAGGACCTAGGACTTGTGATTCCATCCTCTTGTGCCTCAGTTTCCTTCTCTGTATGATGAGAATGACAAGCGTGCCCACCCCAAAGACTCCACCCATGGTGAGGATGAAGTAAATTCATTCACGTCAAGCACACAGCCAGCACTCAACAATCATTAACTACTATTATTCCCGTGGTTAATTTTTATCCATAAATCCAAAGGGAAAGCGTGAAGGAGAAGAGAGGGGACAGAGAGAACACAGGGACATAGACAAAAGAGACAGATGGAGTAAGAGACAGGGCGAGAAGGAGAGGAAGGGGGGACGAACAGAAGACCGACAGACAGAGACAGAGACACAGAACTATTGAGAGAGGTGGAACACGGGAGGGAGCTGTGGCAAGGTGAACAGAGGCACAGCCACCTAGAGCCACAGAAGGGCTGGGCCGGGGAGCCAGAACTGAGCAGCGCAGGGAGGCCCCCGGGCAGAGAAAAATGGAGAAGCGGCAAAGTGCTGAGGTAGGAGGGAGGGAGAAACCCAGAGTCAGGGGGTACCCAGTGATGGTAACACCGGAGCACAGTCTGTGAACACCAGAAATAGGGGTGCAGAGGGCCCCAGGACTGGCAGTACAGCACCAAAGACAAGAACTCAAGTCCCTAGGATGTCTCCCTCCCAGGACGGAGGTGGCTGAGAGGACACAGGGCAGCGACAAGAACTTCAAAGTATCTCCCTACACATGCCCTCCCCCACCGAGACTGCTGAGCTGGTAAGGGGGCTTGGGGGATAAGTGCTGGCTGGAGTCATCCCCCTCCATCCCTCACACTGGGAGGGGGCAACGGCTCAGGTCCCCAGGGAGGTGAGGTCACAGCCCCCCCACGGTGGGATATGACTTCATCGTCTCAGGTGAGAGCTGGCTCTCAGTTTGTCATGGCCACCCCCTCCAGGGCCCCCCAGGGGCCCTCCCAGGCCTGATTCCCACAGGGACCCAGGCCTCCTGACCACTGGGTCTCCGCCTCTCAGGGGGCCTGTTTCCGGCTGAGTCAGCGTGGGGGGCCCCAGGCTGCGTCAGTGAGGGGAGAGCTGACGTAGCCCCCCCTCCGACAGTGGGGCTGGCCAAGGTGACTCAGGCCACCAGCCTGAGAGATGGACTGGCCTGAGGGAATGGGGACATGGGGCCTGGGCCAGGTCAGAGAAACAATAAAAAAAGACAGTTGCCTTTGAGTCATGGCGACCCCATGTGTGTCAAAGTAGAATTGCTCCATAGTGAGGAACAATAAAACCGAAAAAGGGAGCAACAGTGGGGGCTGGGAATGTGAGTTCTTCCACCTAAGAGACCCAAAGAGCAGCCCCTCCTCTCTCAAACCCTGGAATCTGTACCCCTAGACCCTTCTTTTGCCAGACCCAGGAATCCTGGCTCCAAATCCCTTCCTTCCCCAAACCCAGGTCCAGGCCCTCGGCCCCCTCCTCCCTCAGACCCAGGATTCCAGGCCCCCAGCCTTCTCCTCCTTTAGACCTGGGAGTCCAGGATCTCAGCCTCCTTTTCCCCCAGACCCAGGAGTTTAGGGCTCCTAGCCTCCTCCTCCTCCAGACCCAGAAGTCCTGACCCCCAGTTCCTTCCTCCCTCAGACCTTCTTTCCCAGTCCCCAGTCTCTCTTTCCTCAAATCCAGTAGTCTGGACCCTAAACTCAAGTTTCAAGGATAGAGAAAAGCTCCCTGACATTCTGCAACTTGGGGAGCACTCTGTGTGGGGAAGTCAAGGGCTCTAAGGACCGGCCAGTTTCCTTTGTCTTCTCTCTGCCTGCAGCCCAGCGCTGAGGGATGAGACTCCGGTTCCCTCAGCGTAAATCAGAAGCCTCAAGTAGACGGAGTGGGCGGAGAGCAAGAGTATTGAGGGGATGTTCTGAAATCTTGGGTTTTCCCTGGGATAGGGGCACTGGACACTTCTGTGGAAATGCAGCTCCAACAGAGATAGTGGGAGAGACAGAGATGAAGAGTGGCAGCTTTGGGAGTCGAAAGAATTGACAGAGGATGAGAGACACACAAAGGCAGAAGCAAAGTCCCAGAGCGAGAAGACAGACACAAGAAAAGATGCAGCTATAGAATGACCAAGTGACAGACGGGGGAGAGACTAGGCCAGAGAGTTTCAAGGGTGGTCACAGGCATGAGGGACGTGTCAGTGAGGCAGGGAGACCAAAGGGTCTTTGCTCCTGTGCTGGCCCTGTACCAGGTGGGGCTGACTGGGTGTGAGGTCAGCAGGTCCGAGGTGGTGTGTGTTCGTCTGTCTGTCCCTGGGGGGTCCTGTCTGGCCTCTGGGGGGTGACGGGGCAGGCTGGCCACAGAGGCAGCCCAAACCTGTCATTAGCGGCGAGAGCTGTGACGGTGGCCCCCCCAGTCCAAAGCCGCGGTCCAGGGCCAGGCAGCCCCGCCTCCCCACCCCCTCCTTGATCCCTGCGGAATCTGGGGAATTGGGAAGCGGGTCCAATGGTGTTGACACAGGAAAAAGTCTGGCAGCTGCTGGTCCTCAGCCCCACAAGCCTTCTGACCCCCCACCCCCGGCCCCCTGCCGAGCCCCTTCTGACCTGTGTCATCAATGACGGAGGCAGCCAGGGCCTACTCAGCACCCACCAGGATGTTTACGGGAGGTAGGGGTTGGGGATAGCCTCATGTGGCTTCCAGAGAAACTGAGGTCTGAGTGTCAGGACCCTCCCAACCTCCTCCCTCAGACCTAAAAGTCCTGAAACCCCAACCCTCCTCCCTTAGACCCAGGAGTACTGACACCCTGGTTTCATCAAAGTGGGAATCTTCACTCAGAGCTAGACTGCCTGAAGAGAGCTGAGAGACCCCCCAGCGCCCAGGGCTGAAAAGCTGAGTGGACGTTCACAGTGGGAGAGCTAAGGATCACGGCTGAGCCAGCTCCCAATCCAGCTTCCTCTGCGTGGAAGCCAAGCCGCTCCAGTCCTCACTTTCACCTCATTGCTTTTTTACAAGTAGGGAAACTGAAACTTAGGGAAAGGGATGCTCCCTGCCCAGCACAACCTCAAACTTCAGCTGCCACCCACAATTCACTGTTTCAAGCTCCTCCCGTAGCTCAACAGTCCCTTGGCCAAAGACCTGCTGTGGTTGGGGACCATCAACCCCTAGAAGCCGGTTCTCAGGCACTTGATTAAGGGCGCTCCCTAGTCAGTGGTCTGGTTTACAGTTGATCATCTTTCCCAGATGTCCTGGTTGCTGAGGTGGACCTCCCCTGATGGTGGGGCTCGGTGAGGACTTCTGGTGCCTTCCTCCTGTTGCTGAAGGTGAAGACTCCCTAGCAACAAGGTTGCGTCAAGTGTCTTTGGGGGCCTCAGATTACTGGAAAGAGATTTCTTGCATCACAAATGCTCCTGGATCACTGCCCCCTAGGGTAGGGGTGGGGGTTCACCCTGGTCTGGAGAGGATAACTCAGACTCAGCTTCTATTTCTGCAGCTCCTGCCCCTGTTTAGCAGGTTCCTAAGGGGGTCCTTCTGGAGCCAGAAACCCTTTTCCTCCAAGGCCTCTTCCACCTGGTTGCTAAGGATGTAAATCCCTAGCAACCAGGCATGACTAGGCCAGTGTGACCCCTCCCTTCCTTCCTTCCTCATGACTAAGGGGACCCCCTAGCAACAGAATTTGGAATCTTGGGGGCCATGGGTGGGGCAGGGCTGAACTGTTGCTGGGGTGTTGGCCAGCGCTCCACAGAGGCTCCAAGGGTCTGGCAAGGCAACATGGTGGGCTCAGGGATCTCAGCTCTGAGCCTCCTCCTGCTCATGCAGGGCTCAGTGGGTCAGCAGCTGGGCAGAAGTCAGGGTGCTGAGGAAGGGGTCACTGCCCCAGCCACATAGCCCCCAACATCACCTTTTTTCTCTCACAGATGGGAATGGAATCCAGGGATTCTTCTACCCATGGAGTGAGCAGTGGCTGAGATCCTGGATCTTCAGGGAGCTGGATGCCAGACCCAACTCCTGGGCCTGAGGGAGGAGAGGGCTGGGGTCCCAGGTTCTTGGGTCTGAGGCAGGAGTGGGGTTTGGGGGCCTGAATCCTGGGTCTGAAGAAGGTAGAGGGGTGGGGCCTGGATTCCCGGGTCCGATGGAAAAGGGAGCTGTAGTCCTGGACTTCTGGGACCGCCTGTATAGAATAAGCCCTTTCTCTGCCGGCCTGGTCCTGTGCCAAAGCCATCTGCTCATGTTCCTCAGGTTGTGAGGGAGATGTGTGGGACCGGGAGAGCTGTGGGGGTCAGGCGGCAATCGAGAACCCCAATCTCTGCCTGCGTCTTCGCTGCTGCTACCGGGATGGAGTCTGCTATCATCAGCGGCCTGATGGTGAGACCCAGGCGCCTGGGTCTTGGGGTGGGGCTGAGGTCAGTCCCTTGGATCTGAACATTTGCTGCCCCCCGTCCAGAGACGATGCGTAGGAAGCACATGTGGGCGCTGGGCTGGACGTGCGGCGGGCTGCTGGTGCTCATCACCACCATCTGTTTGTTCTGGTGAGTGGGGTCAGCGGACACGGGGTTTGCCTATGCCCCTGAAACAGCAGGGTGGACAAGAGATGCTGACCCTGTTCCCTCCATCTGCTGCTTCTAGGTGGGCCAAGCGCCGGAACATGTTGCACCTCCCCGAGTTTCTGAAGGCTCAGTGCAAGTTGTCGAGGAGCATCTCCTTGCTGTCCAAGGAGAAGATGTCCACACCAGGGAAGACCACTCCCTCTGTGGGCAGTGTGCCTGTGTCTCAGCCCCCAGAGAGTGTCCCGGAGACATCAGCAGCCACTGAGGGTGAAGGGGAATCAGAAGGCGGTGAAGAGGAAGATTAGGGGCATCCCCTAAGGGGACCCTGAAATACAAATATGTCTTATGGATACCTGGTCTCTTTTCTGGAAGCTGTCGGGAACAGGAGGCAGTGAGAAACTCCTTCTCTATGGCAGGTGTATGCATGTTGCAAGGAGCTGGAGAAGCAGAGCTGAGGGAGGCCTGGGATGATGCGGGGCTAGGTTGTGACCGTGATAGCATGTGGTCTAAGGGGTTGCCCTAGGCTTAATTGGGGGTCTGGGCTGTGACCATGGAGGGCATGGGCTGAAGAAGGGTATCTCAGCCTGAATGGGGGGACCTGGGATGTGATCATGGGGGTGGCGATCTGGGCTGAAAAAGCTCTGGAATGAGAGGATTCCAGGAATAAATAGGGGGGAAGATCTGAGCTTAGGGAGACCCAGGTTGCTGGAGGACCCAGGCTGACAGTGGAGGGTCTACAGAGGAGGCAGTGTCTAGAACAAGAGGACAGCTGAGCTGAAAGGTGCCTGGCCTGGGCTTGGGTGGGCGCTATCATGGCCATGGAAATGGGCCACCCAGCTCCCAGCATTTGCTCCAGGATGTGGGACACCCTCAGTGGATGACACTGGCTCCCGGACTTCCCATTGACTGGACCCAGATTTTCTTGGAACTACACCATAGTAGAAGACTCATGCTGCCCGACCCTCCATGCACCCTTCTTTCCTCTTCCCCCCTCCCTTCTCTTCTTCCTTCCTCTCTCCTCAGGTGTAAGACCACCATGGAAGTCTACAAGTGCCCTCCAAGTACTCCCCATTAGTATTTCCCCAGTAAACATCTTGCAAGTCTAAGACCGTTGTGGTGTCTGCTTATCGGAGGACCCAAATGAGCACAGGGGAGCATCAGGGTTAAGGAGGTGCCTGGGGGTGGATCCTTGTCCCTACTTCCCTACATGAAGTGTCAGTGTGCAGATGGGCTCCTGTGTCCCTAGAGCCCTCGGGTCTTTGATGGCATGTATAGCAGTCCCTGTACATCTGGAAGGAAGCAATCAGCTGCTTCACCCCTGTCCTAGACCTGGCGCTCTCCCAAACAGACAAACACACAGACAGACACAGAGTCATGAGGCAGAGCCATTTATCCGGGTGTGGAGCAGGGTGGGCATCCTGGTGGCCTGATGGTCTTGGGGGTTGCTGCTCATCTCAGACCAGTTCTGACAGATGGGGCCGTGTGGTTATCTGCAGGAGGTAGGGTGGGGTCAGTGACTGCTGGGGATGCCCTCCATCCTTGCAGGGCCCCTGGCCCACAGCCCAGTGGCTTTCAGGCAGAGGAGGGTGGCCCTGTCCTCCTGCTTTGCCCCTTCCAACACTCATTTCTATGGCTACTCAGTTTTTCCTTCATTTCCCTGTCTCCTCCTGACATGAGTGCATGCCTTGAACCCACTGGAACCCAGTGGGACAGGATGGGGAATAGGAGACAAGGAAAGACAGAGAGAGGGAGAAAGTTAGAGGGACCGAGGAAAGAAAGACAGGGAGACAAGGAGAGAGAGTGACAGGGAAAGACAGAGAGAAAGAGACAAGCATACAGGCAGAGAAAGAAGACAGAGATAGAGAGGGGAGAAATAACAAGAGATGGAGGTGCTTTTGCCCAGCTACTCAACTTATTTTGGTCCTAGAGTGGGAAGGGGAGCAACAGGAGCTGGGACTTGTAGTTCTCTGCAAAGTCAAGTTTCCTGTCTGTCCTGTGCTGGGAGCACCTCATTGCTCTCATTACGGAGGAGTTCTGTGTTTGAACAGCCCATTTTCCTTTCAAGGGGGCAATGGTTTATATTCAAGTTAGCTTGATCCAGTTCTTGGAGGGTGTTTCCAGCAGTGGAGGCCAACCAGCCATTAGACTTTCGAGGTGATGTAAAGGATTTCCATGGATAATTTTCTCTATAGGTGGTTATTTCTGTATTATGTGCCGAATGCTGTTAGATAAACTTTACCTCTGCATACAGCAGTCTATCTTTCCTTAAACAGGGTTCTTCGTCTAAACCACAGAATGAAGAACAACGATTTTCTCAGTTCTCAGTTCTCTACCAAGAATGGCCTATAATTACTGTCATACTGAAAACAGGGGAGAGAAGTAAATTAATCACATATAGAGGATAGGAAGACTGCCAATTAACTTCACGAACTCATCCTAGAAAAAGTGCTACAGATCTCATTGCTGAATATCACTATGGTCACTTTCAAAGCACTCCCCTTGGGAAGCTATGCACTGACACGAGTGCCTAGTTCACCTTCAAAGAAATTTTGGAACGCTTTTCCTAGAATGGCCATCAGAGCTGTTGTTGTATTACCCTGTGTGATGTCCTGCATGTCATCGAAAGGTCTTCCTTTCAATATTTCCTTTATCTTCAGGTAAAGAAAAAAGTCACTGGGGGCCAGATCAGGTTTGTTAGGAAGAGTGTTCCAATACAGTTATTTGTTTACTGGCTAAAAGCTCCCTCATAGACAACTATAAAATTAAGTTCCTGAACTTCCTACCATGCCACAGTGTGCAATGGCCATCTCAGAAACAGTTCCAAAACTGCTTTAAAGGGTGGACTAGGTGCTGGCATCAATGCATAGCTTCCTAAGGGGAGTAGTTTAAAGGTGACCATAGTGATATTCAACAGTTAGGTATGTGGCACTTAGAACAATTAAGTTTGTAGACTTAACTGTCAGATCTTTTATTTTAGGGTTAGAAACCAAACTAAACCCATGGCCACTGAGTCCATTCCAACTTATAGAGACCCTGTAAGACAGAGTAGAACTGTCCCATGGGTTTTCCAGGACTAAATCTCTATGGAAGCAGACTGCCACATTTTGTTCCTGTGGATTGCAATTGCTGACCTTTCAGATCTCAGCGGAGTGCTTTAACCACTGGGCCTTCTGGGATCCTTGTCTTGAAATATTAGGGTTTAATTCTTACAGAATCCTCATTTCAGAAACAGATTCAGTTACTAATTCACCCACTCTTCCACTCATCTATCCACCCATCAGTGAACCCATCAATCCACATACCCATCCACCTACCTACTGTCCAAAGTATTCATCCAACCACCCATTCGCCTATCTACCCATCCACTCACCCACCAGTTCAACCATAACCATCCATCAACGAATCCGTCTACCCAAACATCCATCTACCAACCCATATGTCATGGACTGAATTGTATAATCCAAAAATATCTGTCAATTTGGCTAAGCCATGATTCCCAGTATTGTGTGATGTTCACCTTTCTGTCATCAGATATGATTTTCTTATATGTTGTAAATCTTACCTCTATGATGTTAATTAGGCAGGATCAGAGCAGTTAAATTTAATAATACAAGACTCACTCTTCAAGATTAGATTGTCTTAAGTGAATCTCTTGAGATATAAAAGAGAAGTAAACAGAGAGACAGGGGACCTCAAACTACCAAGAAAGCAGTGCTGGGAGCATAGTGTGTCCTTTGGACTCAAGGTCCTTGTACCAGAGTAGCGATTAGACCAGGGGAAGGTTGATGACAGTGACCTTCCTTCAGAGCCAACAGAGAGAAAAAGCCTTCCACTGGAGCTGGCATCCTGAATTTGGACTTCTAGCCTACTAGATTGTAAGAGAACAAATTGCTCTTTGGTAAAACCATTCACTTGTGGGATTTCTGTTATAGCAGCACTAGATAACTAAGACACTATCCATTCATCCAATCACCTCTACCCATCAAACAACTCATCTACTCACCCATGCATCTACACATCTATCTAACCAACCATCCATCCACCCATCAACCAATTCACCCATTCATCCCTCTATTCACCCACCCATCCATCCAATCCATTTAATCACATCCACTCATCAACCGACCCATCCATCCACTCATCCATACACGTACTCAGTCACCACAAATTTGTCCATCCTCTCATCTACCCCACTCATCTATCCATTTATCCATCCATCCTCCCATCTACCCCACTTATCCATCCATCCGTGTATCTATCTATCTGTCCACTCACCCACCCATCCAATCATCTACCTCTGATTTCCTGAGTTCAGACACCTTTCTGGGCAACGCTAGGAACAAAGAGAGAGAGAAAGAGAGACAGATGTTACTCCCTGTCAGGTGGAGGGGACAGTACCAACACAGATGGACACATGACACAAGCAATATTAGGGATAATTCAGACAAAAAAAGATTTCATTTTACTTGGATCCACAGTCAAGACTCACGGAAGCAACAGTCAAGAAGTCAAACTGCTCCCTGCATTTGGCAAATCTGCTGCAAAAGGTCTCTTCAAAGTGTTAAAAAGTGAAGTTACCTCTAAGTCATGGTGTTTTCAATCACTTCATATGCGTGTGAAAGCTGGACAATGAGCAAGGAAAATGGATCAAAAATCGATGACTTTGAATTGTGGTGTTGGCGAAGAATATTGACTATACCATGGACCCCCAAAAGAATGAACAAATCTGCCTTGGAAGAAGTAAAACCAAAATGCTCCTTAGAAGCAAGGATGGTGAGACAGCATTTCATACACTTTGGACATGTCCTCAAGAAGGACCAGTCCAGAAAAATGTCACACTTAGTAAAGGAGATGGTCAGAGAAAAAGAGGAGGACCTTCAAGGAGATGGACTGACACAACGGCTGCAACAATGAGCTCAAGTATAACAACGATTGTGAGGGTGGTGTAGGACTGGGCAGTGTTTCATTCTGTTGTACTGTGAGTTGGAGCCGACTTGGTGGCATCAAACAACAACTGACAAGTTACAGAGGCTCAGAAAAGAGAACAGAAGCTAAGCTGGATCTTAAAGAACATGTGGGAAGTTTTCTGGCAGAAGCAGAGACAGAAAGGGCAAGCCTGGTGTAGGGAAGAGCATGGACAGAGGCTAACTGGTGTGAAAGAGACTGGTGGTCTGTGGGTTGAGAGGTGCTGTAACTGCAAAGAGGCTGTGGGAGAGCTACAGCAGGGCTTTGAGCAGAGCGAAGGTAAGTGGAGCCACTATGTGTAGGACAGTGAACAAAGGTGGAGGAAAGACAGAACAAGGAGAAAGGAGAAGGATGAGCACTGGGCTTTCCTTGGATGTCTCTCTCTGTTGCCATCACTCCTTTCCAGCTCTCTGGTTGGTCCACAGTCAGTAGGATCCCAGCTCCTTCACTTACAAGCAGCACAAGCTTAGGTAAGAGGTGGCATCTTTCTGGATCTTAGTTTCTTCAACTTTGGAAGGGGGGATGGAACAACAGCCATGGTCCCAGAGACCCAACACCCTGAGAGGGTTAAATGGCGCTTGGTGTGCCTGGCAGCTGGCACGCAGGGGAGGGACTTCCAAGAGATGTGGGAAGCTGACCAGGAATCTCCTCGCCTCATCTGGGGTGAGGGGACAGTGTCTCCTCTGTGTCTCCCAAGTCCGCACCTCCTCCTACTGCCTCTGAGTCTCCCTGTGTCTCCTTCTGGGTTTCTGCTTTTCTGCCCAGGAGTCTTTACCTCCTGCTATGCCATTCTCTCTTTGGGCCTCCATTTGGACTCTTCTCTCGCTTCCTGCCGTCTCTCTTCTCCATTTATTTCTCTTGCTGTCTCCCCATCTCTCCCTAACGTCTCTTCCCAAAATCTCCCGTCTCTGCTCGCCGTCTCTTTGTCACTCCCCACTGTCTCCATCTCTCCCCAAAATCTCTTCATTTCTCCCTCGACGTCTTCCCATCCCTGCCCGCCGTCTCTCCATCTCCCCCTGCCGTCTTTTCATCACTCTCCTCACGCTCACACCGTCCCCTCCCCCGCGCTCCTAACCTGGCTCACTCAAGGCCGGTGCCCGCCGCCCCTTGCCCGGCTTCGAGGGTGGCGAGTTGCAGGCGCACGCGGCGGGAGCCGGCGGGGGGCGGCAGGGGCGCGCGGGCGGCTCGGCGCGCTCCCCGGGTCCCCGGCGCAGCGCGCGTGGCGGAGGCGGAGGCCGGTGCCGACCAGCGGCGAGAGATCTTGCGCGCCAGGCGGGCGAGTGCCGAGGGCCGCAGGCCGTAGTCGCGCTCTAGCTCCTGGCGTGAGATCTCGATGTTTCCCGTGTACCACAGGATCCAGCCGAGCAGGCTGAGGAAGACAAGCAGCGCGCCAGAGTAAATGAGCAGGTCACCGAAGTCACGGCCGCGCACTTGTAGCTGCGCGAACACGCCAGTCAGCAGCGCCGCCATGCCCGCCACGTCCAGCGCCACGGCCAGCAGCAGCGCCATCCGGCAGCGGCCCAGGCCAGACGCGGGCGCGGGCGCGGCAGCTGGAGGGGACGAGGCTCCGGTCTGGGGCCCTGGCGCTGGACACGCCGCAGTCGCCGCCATGGCCCTGCGCCGCCCCCCGCTGGCTCCGCGAGAGCATTTCGGGTGCGGTTTGTCCCGGGGCGGGGTCAGGGTACTGCGCCAGGTACGCATAGCTCCCTCTTGGCCACCTGAGCGCTCATGGAACTGGCTCGGAGGCCCCCTGGAGACGATCTCTGTGCTGCAGCTGCCGGGCGCACAGACACGCGTGGCCTAGGGTTTCTGCACTCTGAAGCAAACATATAGTCAAAATTATGGGGGCCCTAAAGGAGGCAGTATAGGGCACTGTGGGAAACCAGGGCATTGTTACTGTTCATTATGGCCTCCTGAGTCCCAGGGCTGGTGGTGGGGATAGGAAAAACCAAACCAGTTGCTACGGGATCCGTTCTGACTCATGGGACCCCATGTGTGTCAGAATAGATGTATGCTCCATAGGGGTTCTTGGTTGTAATCTTTACTGGAAGCATGGCACCAGGCCTTTCTTCCACAGCACAGCTGGATAGTTTAGGACCATTTGGAGCACCCAGATCTGTTCAAAGACAATGACGACAAGTCCTTTGTTGTCAAGTTGATTCTGACTCATAGTGACCCTAAAGGTCAGAATAGAATTGTCCCATAGAGTTTCAAAGGAGCCCCTAGTAGATTCTAACTGCTAACCTTTTGGTTAGCAGCCATAGCACTTAACCACTGCTCTACCAGGATTTCTGGCTGGCTTGGCTACCAGGATTTCCTACACCAAACCAAACTAGTTACTGTACAGTTGATTCCAACTCTTTTGACCCTATGTGACAGAGTAGAACTGTCCCAAGAAGTGCTTGGTGGATTTGCACTGCTCACCTTTTGGTTAGCAGCTGTAGCTCTTAACCAGTATGCCACCAGAGTGTCCCAGGGATTCCTATTGTGGGGATATTAAAAAACAAAACAAAACCTTTTATCGTGGAGTTGATTCCAATTCATAGATACCCTATAGAGCAGAAGAGAATTGCCACATACTTCATAGCTTTTGGTTAGCAGTTGAGCCACGAGAGCTCCGTAGTGGGGATACAAGAAGGCAGAAGGAAAAAAAGAAAAAAACTCATACAAGACCTCTGTACCCCAAGGAACTATGAAATACAACAGAATCAACTCAGAGTGCTACCATGAAGGAAATTCGGGCTCTCTGCAGAAGCCAAGAATTTCTCTGCCTCTTTGCGTGTTTCCTGAGGTCACTGTTGCCTGCCTCATAATGAATGAAACAGAAATCACAGAGATGAGTGGGTCTCACTGGTCATTAGACTGAGACCTCCAGTGGAGGTGATGCAGGACACTTACATTTGCTCAAAAGTTTTCTCCTGAGGTCTCCCAACTGCCAAGGACTCGTTATGGGTGAAACCCAAGGGCAGAGATGGAAGTCTGAAAGTCCCAGACGTAATCACCATTCCAGGTGTGAAAATGAAGGTGCAATACGGTATTGTCATTCCTGCTGTTCAACAGGGTCCCATGAGACATCCCAATTGCCAGCTGAAGAGGACACAGAAGTACACCAGGCAGCACCCCTGCCCCTTAAGGATTACCCTGATAACGGAAAATAAACTTTCAGGACACCGAATGACCATAACATAGATAGGAACGCACCCTGGTGGGGCTCTGGTTAAGTATTTGGCTGCTAACCCAAAGGTCAGGGGTTCGAAACCATCAAGTGACTCTGCAGGAGAAAGAGCTGGTGATCAGCTCCCAGAAAGAAATCCTATAGGGCAACTCTACTGTGTCACATGGGGTGGTTACAAGTCATAATTGACCTGATGGCACACAACATAGGGCAGACTGAAGTTCGGAATGGGGACAGGAGGCAGCAAAACACAGACAAAACCAAACACACTGCCATCGAGTCGATTCTGACTCAAAGTAACCCTATAGAACAGAGTAGAATTGCTCCATAGAGTTTCCAAGGAGGATCTGGCGGATTGAAACTGGTAACCTTTTGGTTACCAGACCTAGCACTTAACCACTATGGCACCAGGGTTTCCAGGGAAGAGACAGGGCGCATAGATATTGAACCCCAAAAACCTTTCCTGTGTAAATCTCTCCTTCAAATCTATGCTCTCATAGGATGGTAGGCTGCAAGGTGGTTCCGCCTAGGTTCCCCTAGACTCAACAGTTTAAGGAACCTGAGAATGGAGAACTAGGGAGTTGCTGGGGTTGACCAAAGGTTCCCAGCGTGTCCGAGCCAACTCGAAGCGTGCCTGGGCGAATAAGGAAAGCTGATGCCACGGCAGAGAGCTTTTCCGGAGAGTTTCGAAAATGCCCGAACAGGCCTAGAGGCTTTCGCCGGGAACAGCCGACGACTTACAAAAAAACCCGGAAGGGCCCGTAAACACATAAGCGAGACTTAACAAACTTTAATTCATGGAACAAATATTTATTGGGCGCCCATCATATGCCAAGCACAGTGCTAAGCACATTGGAGGGCAATCACTGTGGAATGGGATTCAGAGAATTCGGAGCTTTCTAAATGGACCGGTCGGAAATGCACGGGAGAGGTTCTGGGACGGAAACTTTCTGTGACTGAGAACACGCCTACCGTTCCCTCTCCAAGGAGTCCCATAGCTTTCCGAGCCGTACGCGTCACGTTGGCGGCAACAGCCAAGTACTACCGAGTGCCCTCTGAGGCGGTCCCGGAGAGGAGGAGCTGAAGACAGACAGCTACAGTGGATTTGAGGAGACCGGAAGAGGAAAGGCGTGTACGACATTAAATGCATTGCCCCGCCCCTTTAGGCCTCTTTCCGTCTCCTGCCGCCACAGCGAAAAGAGGTGAGCGTGGTTTCCTCCGCGCGCCGGGCGTGGTGGCCGTTTCGCGACTGCGGTTTGAGGCCTGTGCTCCTGTCCCTACCCGGCTTCTTCTTGTCCCTCCGAGGCCCAAAGGTCCTCGGCTGCCCCCCAGCGTCGCCGCCAGAAGTCAGTGGATTCTTAGGTTCTCACTCCGCTCCCCTCCCTCCTCCCCTCTGTCCTGCGTTTAGTCTCAGTTGCCTGAGTTCATTGCAGTCTGACACAGTTGTAGATAGCTTTCTCCGTTTAGGGACTCCCACAGTCACTCAGGTTCCCGGTCATACAGCGTCGGCCTACTCTGAGATCGTTTCAAGTGTCTGGTTTTTTGGCAGCTGGCACCATGTCGGCGCATCTGCAGTGGATGGTCGTGCGGAACTGCTCCAGCTTCCTTATTAAGAGGAACAAACAGACGTATAGCACTGTAAGTGGGGGCTGGAGTCCTGGGTCGGAAGGAGGAGGGGCCTGAGGCCAAGGATGGGTTCTGGAGGCCTAGACTCCTGACGAAAGGGCCTGGGGCCCTGACTTGAGACCTGAGGAAGTACTTGCACGTATCCGTGGTTCCTTCTTCACCATCCCTATGTCCTTTTCCCAGGAACCCAATAACCTGAAAGCCCGCAACTCCTTCCGCTACAATGGGCTGATTCACCGCAAGACTGTGGGCGTGGAGCCTGCAGCTGACGGCAAAGGAGTTGTGGTGGTCCTGAAGCGGAGATCAGGTGAGCGTTGGCTTTGGGTTGGCCCGGACCTAAGGCCCCCTTCTGGCCCAGGGACTTAGGCAACAGGAGTAATTCTATCAGACTCGGAAGTACTAGGGTCAGGTTACTGGCTTGGGAGGTCAGTTTTTATCTGGGCCAGCAGATCACTTAGGCCTGGTCTTTATCTGTCAAGTGGAGAAGCTGTTAGAACCTGAATTTGACTGCGTGATTGTGAGAATTAAGTTCATGATGGAGATACATTTTTAGGTTAAATCCTCAACACTGAGAGGTAGAGGTGGATGTCTCCACATAACAAATGAGATTGGAGGCAAACAGGTGCCTTGTCCTAATTGCCGCACATAGCGTGTGACAGGCTGGTTTGGAACCAAGCAGTTTCTTTGAACCCCGGCATGTGGGTTCAGAGAAGGGTCTTTTTAGATTCTGTGATAGCAGCAGCCATGGCCTCCTAGTTGGTGGCTGGGGCAATAATTCGCATTTTTCTGGAATAGTCGCTAGACCCAGCTGCCGTGATGGGCTTTCTGTGTTGAAGCTCTGATGTGTCGGGTCCTAAAAACCTTGTTTTTCTTTCTGAGATTAATAAAGGAAAGGGTGACTTACTTTGGATTGTAAGGAACTGGACTGGTATGAGGAGAGTAGGACTTGGCTGCTAACCAAAAAGTTGGAGGATCTAACTAGCGATTCCACAAGAGAAAGACCTGGTGATGTGCTCCTGTAAAGATTAAAGCACAGTGTGCACAGGATTCTAACTGCAACCCCCACCGTGCTGTCTGGCTTCAGGTCTTGACTGACAGTCTGGTGGGTATGGCACAGGAAAGGGAGAGGGAGGTTTTACTGGTGGGACAGCAGGGGCATCAGGAATGGGTTTTCTGTGGTTCTTGTTAGCAGAGATGAGGGGTGGGGTTCCTCTTAAACCCTGTGCTCACTACCCTCTCCTGTTATCCCAGATCCTGGGGAGTGGGGCACAGGAACAGGAGGCCAGAGCTGCAGTTTTCCTTTTCTTTTTTTCATTTAAAGAATTGAAGCGTATTTAACATAGTTTGAAAGTCAGAGTAGCATTTCCGCTAGAGTTACACATGCTCCAAAGAAGAGCAGACTTAGAAAGACTTTCACCCCAGTTTGTCGTTAGTGCAGCTTTGCTGCTTTGGCTTTCTCTCTGCTGATGCTCCAGTGTGCTCACTACCTGCCTGGCACAGTGTGCCCACCTTGCCTGCTCTCCCTGTAGTGTGGAGTTTGGGGTCCGACAGCTTAGATTCCAAAGTTTGCAGCAATATTCCATGCATGTGACCTTGGACAAGAGGATTCTCATATCCATGTTGCCCATTTCATCCTTTCGAGGGAGAGGGAATAGTTACAGTGTTGGGGTTATTGTGAGGATGAGACATGCCCAGGGCTGCCCTGCCCCAAGGTGATTACCACTTGAGTGGGTGGAAGGAGAGTAGGTCCTAGTTCTCCCTGAAGCTGAGGGAGCAGAGTCAGGTGGCCTTAAACCCAGAAAGGTGCAGCACCCAAGGTCACGTAGTCTCAGTCCCTCTGACCAGTGGGCGACTTCTTCCAGGCCAGCGGAAGCCAGCCACCTCCTACGTGCGGACCACCATCAACAAGAATGCCCGGGCCACACTCAGCAGTATCCGCCACATGATCCGCAAGAACAAGTACCGCCCAGATCTGCGCATGGTGAGGGGAACCCAGCTAGTTGACCTGGGGTTGTTGCCCTGTGTTTCTCTGCATGGGAGCTGTGTTTGGGGATGGGAGTGATCAGTGGACTCCACTTGAAGGGCTGATTTGGGGGAGTCTGGCCAGCACTGTGGGAGAGGGCCTTCTCTTTACTCATCCCCTCCAGCCATCTACCCTCAAAAGGGTTGAGAGGCAAGGCTGAATGTGAACAGCTTTGGGGGTGAGGACACCCTAGCTGTAGCTGAGCCTGCCTTCTGTCCCCAGGCTGCCATCCGCAGAGCCAGTGCCATCCTGCGCAGTCAGAAGCCTGTGATGGTGAAAAGGAAGCGGACCCGCCCCACCAAGAGCTCTTGAGCAGCCTCCCCTCCTGAGCAATAAAGATAACTTCTCTGCACTGCCTGTGCCTCTTTTTTGTGACTTTCGGGAGCTCAGCAGCAACCCCATGTGTTGTGTGTTAAGACCCCTGGGTCTCAGCTTGCCCAGAAAGGTCAGGCTGGCTGGGTGGGAAGGCATCAGTGTGGCCCTGGGGCCCTGGTCACAGTGAGTCCTAGCTGCTCCTGCTATGAGTTGCAATCTAGCCTTGGGAGAATTTGGTGTGATACTTAACTAAAATTACCAGAGTTGGTTGGTCAATGTGGCGAATTAGGAAGTGTGGGTTCAATAAAGTCTTAGATACCCATGAGACCCCCACCACACTCTGCTAAACATCCCAACTTTCAAGGCCTTGAGAACTTTGAACCATTTAAAATGGCAAGTTTCTTGAAGAAGGGAGATCAGACCAGTTGTCAGCAATCTATGCCCTGTGGCCACATCCAGGCCCTCTCTGCTTGTTAGGTGGCATATGTGTGCCAGTGTATGGGCTGCAAAGAGGAAAATACTTGCTGTTTGACCCTTTGTAGAAGGCTTGAGTTGATCTGTGGTGTAGACCCTTTGTGTTTTGTGGGGTAGCCTCTCCCTAGGATGGGGGTATCAATAATAGGCTGGCCTTTGCCTGTACCTGGGGCTTCTCACAGCTCTGACTGGGTGTAAGGGTTTAGAGTGTTCCCAGAACTCCCAGGGGTGAGGTGTTGAGTATTCTGGGCTTTAGAAGAGGGATGAGCAGAGCCTTTGGGTTGTTGCTGTCTTCGGCTCTTGTATGCAGTGGGATCCCACAGGTAGTGGGGTGCCTGATCTGCTATCCCGAGAGTTGGCTACCCTGAGGAGAAAGCTGTAGGGAGAGAAAGCTTGTTCTGGATAACCTATCCTGCTGGACGTGGAGTGTGCCAACCACCGCTCAGCAATGTCCCATCTCTCACCTGCTCCCTGTCTGATGGCTTCGGGCCATTTTGCACAGCAGTGAGTGATCATGTCTCTAATCTCAAAGTCCTCCAGCCTTCTCTGCTCCTGGTCTCCCCTCCATGCTCTCCAGACCCTCATTTTTTACCTGTGTCCCACCTTGGGGGACCTCCCAACACTAGCATCCACTAGGTGGACCTTGACTCACCTCCACCCAACAGCAGTCCAAGAGGTACCCAAACCCACTACCATCGACTCAATTACCCTGGAGTAGGACAACCTCATACAGTTTTCAAGTTGTAATTTTAACAAGCAGATTGCTGTACTCAATGCTGTCAAGTTGGGTCAGACTCAGCAACACTAGAGGTCGGAGCAGACCTACCCCATGGTTTCCAAGGATCACCTGGCAGATTTGAACTGCTGAGATTTCAGTTAGACATAGCACTTAACACTATGCTGCCAGGGTTTCCTTCTGCAAGTGACTAGTGGGCTCAAATCAACCTACCTGGTAGCTTACCACTGAGCCACCAGAGCTTTTTAAGAGCTGTCAAACCAAAAGAAAAGGAAACCCTGGTGGCATGATTAAATGCTAAGGCTGCTAACTTAGGAGTTCAAATCTACCAGGTGCTCCTTGGAAACTATGTGGCAGTTGTACTGGTCTGTAGGGTTGCTGGCAGAATTGACTCAATGGCAGCAACCACAAAACATCCAAGCCTTAATGTTTGAGTCAGTTACAACTTACAGTGACTAAGAGGATGAGAGCAAGCCACATGCCCAAGCCTAACTTTGTGGCAGGTTGCTTTAACTACAGTTCAAGCCTCCCTGCCTCCTGGGTGCACACCCTGTACAATTCATTTCCCTTGAGACTTTTTAATACTATTATTCTGGTTACCATGAATCATAGTTAGCACTCCCCCCCCATCTTAGTAGTATATACTGTGTACAGTGTGGCTGTTACCATTCTCAGATACTCATTCACAAATGTTCAGTTATGGTTTTGCTGTTTAAAACACTACCGTAGAGCAGGTAATACAAGAAGCAACTCACTTCAGAACCCATCCTCAGAATGCGGATTGCTTGCATCATGGGACTATTAACTCCTGTGATTAAGCTATCTTCAGTGGAGGTTAACTATTCACAAGATTGTATTGGCAAGCTTGACCTAGTCAGGGAGTGTGTATAAGGGACAGCACTCTTCAGGCAGGCCCAAAAGCTTGAGAGGGAATATGGAAAGCATGAGGTGACCATGTGGCATGAACTCAAGGTACCATTTTAGGAGCTGAGGGGTCCTTAACCCACAAGTTCTACTAACACAAGAACTGCAATCTACCAGCAACCCCATACCTGTATCACAGACCCTGAAATAGCAGCCCAGTGGACACCTAGATTTCAGCTTGTGTTTAGGAGGAAACTCAGCATTGCCAAGGCTTCTGGACACCATGACGTAAGTATTGTGTGTGATCCGCTGTACAGAAACACAGGAGGAAAAAAGGCTCTGATGTGGTCAAGGGGGGGCAGACAGACACACCCTTGCTTAGTGCAGCACTGCGGGAGAGCAACACTTTGTATTTGCCACCTAGCACTCTGGGCTGGCAGGGTCTGCTTACACGCCAATCTCAGAGGGACAGGCACACAGGTAAGGGCTTCCCCTCTCCCACTCCACTTCAGACAGGAAATCTGATTCCAGAAGCAGCCAGAATGGGTGGCTTCAAACCTCAGAACAGCTGCTTTTCCAACTTTATTTAGAAAAACAAGTCAGGCCCCAGTGTCCCCACGCCCTCCCCCACCCCGGCCATAATTTAAATAACTTAGAGTAGAGGGACAGCAGGATTCTGGGTGCAGGTGAGTAGGGGGAGATGGGGAAGACCCACTACAGCCGCCTCAGTGCCCGCTTCTTGTCCGTCTTTTTCTTGGCCGCCAGCTTCTTATCGCGCTCGCCTGCGTGTTTCTTGGCCATGGGACCCTCTGCCCCGCCCAGAACCCCAGGGGCCAAGGGGTCAGCGGAGGAGGCAGAAGAGGCACCAGGCAAGGCCCTGCTGGCCTCAGCCCTTCCACCACTGGGCCCGCCAGCACCACCATGGATCTCCGTGAGCAGGCGGGCACGTGCTGCATACTCTTCGTAGTTCTCTAGGAGCAGACGGCCAGCCTCCTCGTTGAGTGCAGACTCCGGGTTGGGGTGGATCAGCAGGCACTTGATGGTCTGTGGGAAGGGGACATGACTGGATCAGGAAGTAGCCACTCACAGGGCTCTCTGCAAAGGGTGTTCCTTCCACTTCAACACTGCTTCCCAGATTCCAGCCCAGCTTGTTTCTTCCCTCTTCCTTGTCTTCTCTGGTCAGGTGCCCTCCCCATGGGCCTTCCTTTTAAGTATTCCACTAAAATACAGACTCACCCTAACATCACACATACTGTCTAATCTCCCAGCAGAGCCTGTGTCTTGTCCTCTGCTGTTTCTCTGACAAGAGAACAGTGACAGGCTCAGAGCAGGTGCTCAGCTGTCTGTGGAAGATAAAGCTTCGCTAAGCACACCTGGGCCCAGGCTCAGTGTCCCTGGGTTCTCAGAGCCCCTTGCTGGGTGAGGGGAAAACAACTGAGGCCCCTCCTCCATTGAGGAAGATGGCCCTGGTTTGGCCCCTCTGTGGTTTCTAACTTGCTCTGTGCAGCTCAAAGCCAATGCACAGCCCCTTGGGGCCACAGATCAGGCATGAAGGACAGGGGAGGTAGAAGGACTTGTCCGTGGGCTGCTCAATCAGAGTGGGACAATGCATCTCATCAACAACTGTCAGTGTCTTTGGCAGGAGCCCCAAGCCCTACAGGATGGACTATATTGAGAGAATGTAAGGGGGCCAGCAAGTAGCCTGAGCTGGCCCAGGGTGGGGCAAGTTCATGCCACAACAACCTGCCTAGCCCCACAGTACCACGCAAACTGAGTGTCACAGTTTATACTCTATTACTGGAAGATGTTACCAAAAACCGGGCCTGTAGCAGCCTCTCTAGTCTCAGATGTGGGTGGAGACAGATGGGAGTTCTCGCCCCTAACCTGTGGCCTAGGGCACCCTCTCTGCCCACTCAACTTCCAACTTTCCTTCCAAAAAGGATCCCAGCAATCCAGGTATACACATGGTCTTGAAAAGATGGTGTGGCCATCTCTTGCCCATACAGTGGTGGCAGTAACGGGGGCAATGGCACTACTGTGAGGAAGCGAGGACACATGCAAAGTACCTAGTTCAGGTGACCAGGAACCAAGAATACTGGCCACTATTCTGTTCATGCCATTTTTGTGAACTGGTGTTTCTCAACCAGAGCCATGGCTGCCCTCCATCCAGCTCCTTCTGACATTAACTATAGCCCCTAGTGACAGTCCCACCCTCCCCACTCCAGAGCTCACAGAGAATTCCTCATGTTACTTTATGAGCTCATTTCAGTGTCTGTCAGCAGTTTCCCTGGCACTCCACGGACAGGAAGGGGCAGCAGATAGAAAGGGCAAGTTTGGGATCTATTTACTCTGTTGTTGATCAGCTTCCCCATACCCTGCAGGAAACCCTAGCCCCCCATCCACCTACCAGCACCTCAGCTCAAGCATCTGTCTCAGTGGTTCATTAGAAATTTATTTTTATTTCTTTATTTTTTAAAGCTGGGAGGGCTGTGGAAAGGAGAAAGACAGATGACTTAGATACTTTAAATGAGCTAGGAAACTTTGGTGGGGATGCAGTGCAGGGCTTCTCACTCTGCACTGCTGACATTTCAGGCCAGATCACTCTCTGGGTGGAGGGCCCTGTGCACTATAGGATGTCGAGAACAACAACCTGCCCTCAACACACTTGATGCCAGTGGTATGCCCTCCCCGACAGCTATGACAACCAAAAACGTCTCCTGTGAAGCAAAACCATCTCTGGTTGAGAAGCACCAGTTCAAGAAAATGTTCTGGAACAAACAGTGGTAAAGGCTGCAAAAACTCTGTAAGGTGTTAAGAACCACTGAACTGTACACTTGAAAATAATTCATGTTGCAGTACATGAATTACATCCCCAAACCTAAACGATGTGAGCTCCTAATTACACTTGATTGTCACCTGTTCAGAAATCTGTCCCAAGATCTCAGAGAACCCTGTTGCACTGGAAAGCTGACCCCAGGCACTGCTGAACACGCACTGGAATACCTGTATCCTGGGCCCAATACTGCCAACCCTTCCAGAATTTTCCAGAAAAGCTTGCAACCTAGATTTTTGTGTGAAAATGCCCAAGTAACTCAGAGTTAATTTGTTAAAACCAAAGAAGAAGCCTGTGTTTCCAACACGGTTGGGGTGCCCAAGTGGTGGGCAGTGAATGGGCCTGGGGCTAGCCCACTCACCAGCAGCACGTGACGGATGCCCAGCTCCGCCGTCCAGTCCCTCTTGAGCACGTTGACACATATTTCACCATTGGCACCCACGTTAGGGTGGAAGATCTTGGTCAGGAAGTAGCCCTTGGGTGGGGAGGCAGGGAAGTCCTTCCCCAGCAGAAGCTTCATGCGGAAAAGGCCTCCAGCATAGGGGGTCCCCTCTGGTGTGGAAAGACAGGGCTGATCAAGAGGCCCAGGACCCCCAGACCCTTACAATCCCAAAGCCTGGGATTTCTTTCTGCTAGTGGTCAATCTCTACTGTCTGGCTGTGAGCCAAGTGGTTCTTCTGCCTCATCTACCAGACTAGGGGTGGGGATTCCTGAGTGCAGGTACAGGGCCAGATTACAGGGGACTGCCATACTCATATCACACCTGGCCCCTACCTGTAGCCCTTACCAGTTTCCACCCCAGACTCCCCTTTCTTCCCCCAAGCCCTTGGCTGCTCCCAGAAAACACAGACCAATGCACCCACTTGTCTTCCTGGGAAAATGCCCCCCAGGCAAATGATGAGAAAACTCAGTCAGCTTCACTGCCACCCCCTTGGTCAACTGTCCTCACATTCAATCACTGGCTCAGTCCAAAACATGTAGGAGCTGTTCTGACCCTGTGCTGTCCTCCATGCCCACTCCGCCAGCACCCTGACCTCTTGTTCCCGTGAATCTGACCCTTCTCCCCACACCTGTCCAAGCTACTTGCTCTATCATCTGAGTGCCAGCAGCAGTCGTAGGCTTCGTGCCTCTTTCCAGTGCAGTTTGTAGGGTTTCACCATAATGTTACTTTAAATGCTGTGAGGGCTTCCTCTCTAAACCCCTTACCTAGGCCCATGAGGCCCTAAACACATCCACCCCTAAAATGCTTCAATCTGTCCCTGAGTTCTGCTGGCCTCAGGCCTTGGCAGCAGCAGGTCCACCTGACTGCCCACCACACCATGGTCCCTCCCCACCATCACCCCTCCTGACTGGGCCCCTGTATCACAGGCTCTTGTAACGTCTGGAGTTAGTACTCTGTTGAAATCCATGTACACAGAGAAAAACAGTTTAGGCTGTGCACAATTAATCAGTTACTGGTGGCTGTCTGATTACTATCTGTTCCTCCACAAGCCATTCCCCCAGTGTCCCCTGACACTCTGGCAGTACAAACGAGTTTGACATCATATGGCCCACCCCCAGGCCTTTGTGCTGTTGTCATTGAAGCCCCACCGCCCATCACTTAGTACTCACCTGTCTAATGAGTCTTAGAAAAGCCACCTCTAACAGCCTTGCGTGAAGCCCAGGCCAGGCCCCCATTATACACTCTCCCTGCACCCAGGGATTTCTGCAACACTTTATGGTGTGCCATGTGTGGTGTTCTACCTGGACTGTGTAAGGGTCCTGTGTAGCACAACGTACGCCACTTACGATGTGAGCTTCTGTTTATTTTAAGGATGACAGAAGACTCTAGAAGGGGCCCCTCCCTCTTTTGCTCAGACACTCACCAGGGCCCTCGATGGTGACCTGCAGGTCTGTGAGGTCCTCCTCATTGGGAAAGACCTTGATGCCATCTGGTGGGTCCGCGGTCAGTGTGGTGACTTCCTTATATACCAGACGGATAATGTGGGGGGGCAGGTTCTCCACGTTGGAGTTCTGGACAAGGATGGAAAAAGGGGGTGAGCAGTCTAAGTCAGAATCTCTTGCAGGATGATGGCTGCCCTGGTCTTCACCCTGTGGTCCCCAAGCTTCCATCCAGAATGTTATATAAAGGATCGTTGCCCCACACGGACCTCCCACTGAAAATGGGGGTGGGCCTCATAAAAGCCTTCTGAATGGTTCCATCTTCCCCAAGCCCCTTGTAGCCCTGCACGGACCCCCAGTAGCTCCAGGTAGGCCTGAGGCCTACTCTGGCCCCCTTCGCCATATAACCTTGGTTGAGCCATCCCTGAGACACCAGCTTGGGCCTGGAAATGGTGGTGGAACGTCCAGTGGCTCCCGGTGACACCCCTGGGGAAGGCCTCGGAGCGCCAGCAGTCCTCCCAGAGGCACAGGCGGGCCTTCTGCTCCCTGGAACCTAAGGGCCGACCAGCTCCCTGCCCCGCCTCCAGAAAGCCCCTGAGACCGGTCACCGGCCCAGGACCCCTAAGGGGAGGCCTTCAAATCCCTCCGGAGACCGTGTTACCTCCTCCACGGGAGGACCCGACAGCCCATCGCAGGTCTGGCCGCCTTGGCTCACCATGATTACTGCCGGCCGGGGGCGGGTCCCCCCAACCCCCTTTCTGCGCTCCTCGGGCCGCCGGCCGGGGCGGGGGGCCCAACAGCTGCTGCTGCGGCCCTGGCGAGGACCCGGCGGCCCCACTCCACTCCCTGCTGCTTCCGACGCTCACCTCGCACCGAATTCACCTCACAAATCACCCCGGCTACCGGGTCGCAGTAATTACGCCGCGCGCGTAGCACGGGCCTTTTATATGGGGGCTCAGGCCACGCCCCCCCCTCGCGTTCCCGCAGCGCGGAGCCTTGACCCGTGACGTCAGAGCACACGGTTCTCGGCGTTCGACCCTCTCACTGAGCCATGTGCAAGCTTCTGGGCAAAGCTAAAGATGTTGAGGAGGGGGACGCGCAGCTGGTTAGCCAGTGGTGGTACACAAGGAAAAGGGAGAAGTCCCCGGAGAATGGAGGGCCAAAAAGAGAAAAAAATAAAAATAAAAATAAGAGGAGGAGGTCACGTGAAAGGTGATACGGCCACTGATTGGGCCGTTTGAATGAGACGCCACTGCGGCCCAGCGTGCGTGCGCGTGCTCTGCCAGTAACGGCTGTACTGGGAGGTGGGGATGGACGGAGGGAGGCGGGACTCGGGGGCTTTTAAACGGTTGATGGAGGGCATTTCCACCAATAGGGACCCGCGTCCGTGAGACGGCAAGCACGAGACTCGAACAAGCGAATCCCTGAGAGAGAGGGCAGTGTCGGGGGTGGGGGTGCGGACGAGTGAAGATGGACCAATGACGACCTGATTTAGCGCAGGCTAAGGGCTCTCGGCCAATGACATTTTTTGTATATGCAAATAAGATACGCGGTGTCCCGCCACCCCCAACACCCGCTTTTCACGGCTGATGTGGGTGGGCGCCGGAAATGGATGTGGTTTTTCTATGAGGCGCCATTTTGTGTTTCAGTATGGTTTGTGACCCTGCGCCCCGGGTACGGAGGTTCAAAGACAATTAGAATGACCTTGAACGTTTGGACTGCTGGCCCTCTAATGTGTAGCTGCTAGCCATTGCCAGACTTCATTCAAGACCCCAGACCTCAGTTTCCTTTTGTGGGAAATAGGCAGCAGGAATGAATTTAGAAGAGTCCCGAGGCCTCCTTGCCCTCATGTCGTGGTTCTGCCTGCAAGTAGACAGACCCTCTCCAGAACTGACCTGCTCTGTGGAGAAAATGGGCATACAGTTGGCTGGAAGGGGCACCCTCACCAGACCTTATTGTCAGTGAAATTGAGAAAGCAGTGTTCAGAAAACTCACGCCACGGTTCCCTTCACCCCTGATAGACCCTCTGGAGACACCAAGAGAAAAAAAAGCTTGCAAGTTGAAACCGACCTGCTTTGTTTATCTGTGTAGAGGGGACACGGCCTCCAAACAACCTAAGACCCTCCAAGGTGTGCCAGTATGTGGATCTGAATGCCAAGCAGAGGGAGGTGAAGAGACAAATAACAGCAAAGTACCTTACCGTGTATCTTAGCACCCACAGTTCTTAAGATAGTTGACTTTTTAAGCCCTGGACCAAAACCAAACTAAACCTGTTGCTGTTGAGTTGTTTTCGACTCCTAGTGTCCCTGTAGGGAAGAATAGAACTGCCCTATCCGGTTTCCAAGGCTATAATCTTAGCAGAAGATGGGTTGATCTTTATGGAAGCAGACTGCAGCGTCTTTCTCTTGCAGGTGGATGATAGGTTCCAACTGCTGACCTTGCAGTTAACAGCTGAGCACTTAGCAACTGCTCCAGCAGGGCTCACACCAAAACTACTAAATATGGGACAGATTTGGTTATGGCATGCCGGTGAGATCTTGGCTGCTGGTTTCCTGGAACAGGAGGAAGGCCAGAGGATGTAAAAGAAACCTACAGCATGCTAATCAATAATAGTTACAGTTTGCATAGGGCTCCCTAATGGTGCAACAGTTAAGTGCTCAGCAACCGACTTAAAAGATGGCAGTTTGAACCTACCGGTGGCTCTGCAGGAGAAAGACCTCACCATCTGCTCCTGTAAACAGATCCAAAGAGCAAAAAACAGACACATTACTGTTAAGTGGGTTCAGACTCGTGGTGGTCTTAGATGGCATAGTACAACTTTCCTATGGGGGATTCCATAGCTGTAATCTTTTCCTAAGCAGGTCATTGTAACTTTCTCCAGTGGAGCCACTGACCTTTCAGTTAGCAGCTGAGTGCTTAACTGTTGTGCCACCAGAGCTCCTTCTGTGAAGATTAACCCCCCAAACCCACTGCCATCCAGTCAATTCCAGCAATCCTACAGAACAGGGTAGAACTGCCCTGTAGGGTTTCCAATGAGGGGCTGGTGGAGTTGAACTGCTGACCTTTGGTTAGCAGCCAGTTTCTTAACTACTGTGCCACCAGGGCTCCATATGTAAAGATTATATCCTGGAAAATCCCAAGGGGCAATTCTACTCTGTCACACAGGTCATTGGGAATTGAAAATGGACTCTTTAGTACCCAACAACAACCGTGTGTCAGGCATTTTATATTCCTGGTCTTGAATTTTAGCTTGATGAGTGCAAATGTAGGAACCTTGGTGGTACAGTGGTTAAGTGCTACAGCCGCTAACCAAAATATTGGCAGTTCAGATCCACCAGCTGCTGCTTAGAAACCCTGTGGATCAGTTCTACTCTGTCCTATAGGGCCACGCTGAGTTCGAAGCAATTCAGTGGCAATAGGCTTTTTTTTTTCTCAGTTTGTGTGCTGAAAAATGTAGTCCATTTAATAGACAAGGAAACTAAAGAGAGGTGAAGTGACTTGGGCTTGTTCCCCCAGCTGGGGTGTGTTGGGTGGGGTTTAAATTGAGCTATATCTCTAAAATTTACCCAAGAGGCATAGTAATGGCAGTAATTGGTGGTGCTGTTGATTCAGTCCTCACCAATAATAACCGTATGTGACAGAGTAGACCAGGCCTATTTTCTTAGCTGTAATCTTTAAGGGAATAGATTATCAAGTCTTTCTGTCACTGGGTGTATTCAGACTACCAACTTTTCAGTTAGCAGCTGAGTGCTTAATGTTTGTACCATTAGGGCTTCACAATGGAAAAAATGCCTGTTATTGTATGCTTGCTATGTGCTAGTCAGTGCACTAATTTCTTTATATGCTTGGTCTTAATCCTTGCAGCAACCCTATCAAATGGATATTGCTATAACCTAATCTGGATACTTCCATTCAACCAATATTTTTTAGGACCTGTCATTATAGGACCACTATGAGTTGGATTCAACTTGCTGGAAATGGGTTTTATATGGCAAAGGAAGCCTCATGTGACATAATAGAACTGCCTTATAGGGTTTCCTAGGCTGTAATCTTTATGAGAGTAGATCACCAGGTCTTTGTCCTGTAGAGCTGCCAGATGAGTTTGAACCACTTACCTTTCAATTAACAGCCAAATGCTTAACCAGTGCACCATCAGGGATCCAAAGAGAGGTAAGCAGAGTGGTAACATCATGCGAGGCCTCTTAGGCCATGTGAGGTGTGTATTCTGTTCTTTAAACAGTGGGGAGCCACTGGAGGTTTTTGAGCAGAGTGTAAGTTGATTGACTTATGGGCAGAAACAAGATGAGGTGACTGGAGGCTCCAGGCAGGATCGGCAGCAGTGAGGTGAAGAGAAATGATGGGACTTGGGGACAGGAACTGTTGAATATGAGGTCTGACAATTAATTCCATGAACTTAGTTGTTGTAAGTGCTACATTTCTCTCTGCTGAATATCAACTACAGTCCCCTTTGAAGTACTTCCCTTGGGAAGATAGGTACTGATTACAGCTCCTAGTCCACCCTTCAAAACAATTTTGGAACTCTTTCTGGAATGGCCAATGCACATAATGGCATAGTGGTGAGTTCATGAACTTAATTGTATAGTTGTCTGTGAGGGAATTTTTAGCCAGTAAACAAATAACTGTATTAGAGCAACCTCCCTACTCACCTGATCTGGCCCCCAGTGACTTTTCTCTTTACCCGAAGACAAAGGAAATATTGAAAGGAAGACATTTTGATGACCTTCAGGACATCAAGGGTAATGTGATGACAGCACTGATGGCCATTCTAGGAAAAGTGTTCCAAAAGTGCATTATGCAGATGACACCACTTTACTTGCTGGAAATGAAGAAAATTTGAGACACCTACTAGTGAAGATCAAGGACCACAACTTTCAGTATGGGTTGTACCTCAACATCAGGAAAACAAAAATTCTCACAACTGGACCAGTAAGCAACATTGTCATAAATGGAGAAAGGATTGAGGTTGTCAAGGATTTTATTTTACTTGGGTCCACAGTCAACGCCCTTGGAAGTCGCAGTCAAGAAATCAAAAGACGCATTGCACTGGGAAAATCTGCTGCAAAGGACCTCTTCAAAGTATTCAAAAGTAAGGATGTCACCTTGAAGACTAAAATGTGCCTGACCCAAGCCGTGGTATTTTCAGTTGCATCGTATGCATACGAAAGCTGGACCATGAACAAAGAAGATAGAAGAATTGATGCCTTTGAATTGTGGTAATGGAGAAGAATATTGAAGGTACCATGGACTGGCAAAAGAACAAACAGATTTGTTCTGGAAGAAGTTCAACCAGAGTGCTTCTTGGAAGCAAAGATGGCAAGACTGTGTCTTACATACTTTAGAAATGCTGTAAGGAAAAATCAGTCCTTGAATAAGGACATCATGTTTGGTAGAGTGGAGGGTCAGCGAAAAAGAGGAAGACCCTCGATGAGATGGCTTGACACAGTGGCTGCAACAATGGGCTAAAGCATAACAATGATTGTGGACGTGGCGCGAGACTGGGCAGTGTTTCGTTCTGTTGTTCATAGGGTTGCTATGAGGTGGAACTGACTCGATGGCACCTAACAACAACAACAGGAAATTGCTTTGAAGGGTGGACTAGGTGATGGTGTTGGTGCATAGCTTCTCAAGGGGAGTACTTTGAAGATGACCACAGTGGTACAATGAGGTGTGTGGCACTTTTTCTAGGATGAGTTTGTGAACTTAACTGTCAGTCCTCTTAGATAAACAAAATGTGATGTATTCACATACCCCCCCCAAAATTAAAAAAAAAAACTGGAAAACAGTCTGTCACTGTTGAGTTGATTTTGATTTACAGTGACTCCGTAAAACAAAGCAGAACTGCTCCGTAAGGTTTTTCAAGCAGTGAATGGTGGATTCAAATTGCCACTCTTTTGGTTAACAGCCAAATGCTTAACCATGCCACTAGGGCCCTTATATTCATATAATGGAATATTATTTGGTAATAAAAAGGAAATAAGTACTGGGACATGCCACAACATGGGTGACTCTTGAAACCATCATACTGAGTCAGAGAAGTCACTTACAAAAGAATATACTGTATGATCTCATTTACATGAAACCTAAAGCATGCAAGTCTACAGAGACTGCAAGTAGATTAGTGGTTGCCTAGGGATTGGATCAGAAGAGAGGAGAATAGGGAATGACTATTAATGAATACAGGTTGTCTTTGGGGATGATAAAAATATTCTAAAATTGATTGTGATGTTTCTTGCATGACTCTGTGAATATATTAAAAACCACTGAATTATACACTTATAAATGGTGAATTGTATGGTATGTGAATTATGTCTCAATAAAATTGTTATTTAAAAAAAGCACAAATACTATGCTGGGGCAGAGAAAGAGAGAGATTGCTTGAGGAGAAGAGCCATTAATATTGTTGTTTTCTGAGGAAAGAATGTTCTGAGCAGGGAGGGGTAGGCAGGGAGTTGCTAGGCTCTGTGGTCCTGGAAGTCTACAGTAAATAGCTTGGTAAAACTTTAGGGAACCATCAGGAAACTTTAACTGTAGGAGTGGCTGGATTTCGGACTTACGTTAAGATTCTAGTTCAGGGCTGCTGGATAGAGATTGTATGAAGGGGCTCTCAGTGGAAGCAGAAAATCCAGGAGATTGTCTGCTGTGGCTTGGGCAGGGGTGGTGATCACGGGGACTGTGTTGAAGAGAAAGGGCTGGTTTGAGAGCTAATCAGAAGGTACCCTAGGGATGGGCAGCCTTAGGAATCCATTTGGAAGACTGGGATTGATCAAGGATAGAATGGGTAGGAGGATGGGGGAGGGTGCCATTCCTTTGCTAAGCACTGGCAACCCGGGAATTTACTTTTGTTCCATCAAGCCTACATTGTCCTTTTGGCTTGAATTCTTGTTTCAGAAGTTATTCTTCATTGTTTGTGTTTCTCTGTATTAATTCAATTTTGATCTCAGAAGTTCATCTTCATTTCTTGTGTTTATCTATATTAACTGAGTTAAGAAACTAATCTTCATGTCTTTTCTTTACTTGTAGGAAATTACAAAGAAATCCATGCTTACCAGGAAATTGGCAAGTACAAGACATAAAAGCTGGATCTGCAGCGGTAGCCTTGCACTCCCATGCTTGCCCTCCCTGCAGGTAACCACTGTTACTGCCCGCACGATTCCTGGGCATCGACATGTTGGTTTTAGTTGCCATCAAATGGAGTAGGGAGGGATCCCATATGACAGAGCAGAACTGCCTTATGGGGTTTTCATGGTTGCAGTCTTTACCTAAGAAGCTCTGGTGGGGCAGTGGCTGTGTAACCGCTAATGGAAAGGTCAGTGGTTCAAATCCACCAAAGGCTCTGTAGGAGACAAGACCTGGTGATCTGTGTCTGTGAAGGTTACTGTTTTACTCTCTTCTGTGGGGTTATCATGAGTTGGCAATGGGTTTTTTTCTCCCCATAATCTTACTGGATCTGCAGTAGCAGATTACCAGGCTTTTTTTCCATGGAGCTTCTGGCGGGTTCACTGCCAACAGTCAGAGAGCAGCTGGATGCTTAACCATCGTGCCACCAGGACTCCTTCCTGTAAAGATGACAGCCTACAAAGACCCATGGGCAGTTATACTCTGTCATGCAAACAGGAAATTGACTGTGCCATCTTACAGTAACAGGAGCGTGTATCCATGTCTTTCTCAGACAGAGTTTCTGGGTGAGTTTGAGCTGCTAACTTTTAGTGAGCAAACACTTAACCATTGCACCACCAGGGTTCCTTGGACATTTACAGAGAAACATTTTTCTAAAAATACATGTCTTCCAATGGCAGTCTATGCAGGCTAACAGCCTCCGACTTACAGCTGCTCAATATTCCTTGATAAGAATACGTCACAGTTTCTTTAGCATTCTTTGTTCCACAGGCATCTAGGAAGTTGTGCCAATTTGTGGCTAGATGCTGCAGTGAGCAGCCTTGTGTATTTATCTTTGGGTGCAGCTGTGAGCATTTCTGAAGGAGAAATTTTGAGAGAAATTTCTAGAGGTAGAATTGCAGAATCAACCTCCACACCCATTGCTATCAAGTCAATTCTGACCCATAGCGACCCTATAGGACAGAGCAGAACTGCTCCATAGAATTTCCAAAGCTGTAAACTTCCAAAGCTGTAAACAGAAGCACACTGCCCTATCTTTCTCCCTTGTTGTAGCAGCTGGTATGTTCAAACTGCCAGGTCTTTTGGTTCCAGAGAGAGCTTAACCACTGCCATCAGGGCTTCTTTGCAGGATCAAGGGCACATGCATTTTCAATTTGGCCACGTGGCCTTCAGCAGGGATTCCTACCACCAGGATAGAGAGTGACTGATTGCCCATTCCTTCACAGAGAGAGGATTTACTTACTCATCTGATAAACAAATCTGTGCCAAGTCCTGTTCTTGGTGTTTGGGATATATCAGTGAATAAGAAAGGAGGAAAAAGGAAGGAAGGAGGAAGGAAGGAAAGAAAGAAATCTCCACCCTCTTCATGCTTCCTTTCTAGTAAGGAGACAGATAATAGCAATGAGTACTAAAAGTAGCAGGAGCCTTGGTGGCACAACAGTTAGCACTCGGAAGCTAACCAAAAGGTTGGCAGTTTGAACCCCCTCAGAGGCTCCGTGAGAGAAAAAAACTGGCAGTCTGCCTCCATAAAGATTGCAGCCAAGAAAATCTTATTGGAACAATTCTGTTCTACGGGGTTACTGTGAGTTAAAAATCAACTCAGTGGCACCCAACAACAACAACATTAAAAGTAGGGTGGGCAACTGTCTCAGTTTGCCTGTAAACTAAGGAGTTGCCCAGGACAAATGACTTTTTTTGTGATAAAACCGTGCAAGTCTTGGGCTGATAAAAAACAAAACAAACCCATTGCCATTGAGTTGATTTCAACTCATAACGACTCTATGTGTTACAGAGTAGAATTACGCTTCACAGGGATTTCTTGGTCCTGGTGACACAGTGGTTAAGTGGCTGGCTGCTAACTGAAAGATCAGTGGTTTGAAGCCACCAGTCGCTCCATGGGAGAAAGATGTGGCAGTCTGCTGCCATAAAGACTGCTGTTGTTGTTAGGTGTCATTGCCACCAGTCCTCACCATCCTCACAGTCACTGCTGTGTTTGAGCACATTGCTGCAGCCACATATCAGTCCATCTCATTGAGGGTCTTCCTCTTTTTCACTGACCTTCTCTCTACTTTACCCAGTGTGAGGTCCTTCTCCAGGACAGGGCCCTCATTTGTAGTGTTAAAAGGTGTTAAGTGCCGGAAAAACAGAGCTCGACAAGAGAGTTCAGAAGTGCTGGGGTGGGGAACAAATTTAAAACAGTGTGGTATATGGTAGACCTCGATGAGAAAGTGACATTCGAGTAAATATTTAAAGGAAGCGAAAGAGTAAGTTATGTAGAGATCCAGAGGAAGACGCTTCCAGACAGAGGATGCAGCTGGTACTGACATGTTAGCAATTGTTGACATATTGCACTCACTGCTGGCTTCAAGACAGGTGGTTCAGACGCACCAGTAGCTCAGCAGAGGAAAGACCTAGCCATATGCTTCTGTGAAGATCACTGCCTTGAAAACCCTATGGAGCATAGTTCTATTCTGCACACATGGTGTTGCCGTGAGTTAGAAGCTGACTCAACGGCAGCCTGCAACAGAGAAGCTTTTGACTTACTCTTGTAACAAGTCTGAAAGTCTGACATTACTTAAAAATAAAATGCCAGCAAGATCTGGGATGAAAAAACTTGTGCAACACAGCAGTTGGCACTCAATTGAGTGGTTTGAAAGCCCGCCCCACCAAGTGAGGGTTAAGAATAGCCGCTGCTCTGAGGCTGTGTTTCTTGACACAGTGCAGTTGCAGATTGTGCAGGCGTTAAGTTACAAAGACAAAGTGCAAGGCAAGAGAGCCTTGGGTGGAATCTCAACTTCAGCTCGCCCATACAAAGCACAGCAGGTGTGGAACTGATTGCTCTCTTCTTGTTTGAGCGCAAAGGAAGTTGTTAGCTTGTTTATAGAGGCCACAAGGAATAGGAAATCCATACATTTCAGTTCCGGGATTAGAACTCAGAGTGGGATGTCAGTCCTGCTACATGGGGGAAGGATGAGACTCATCTCCCCTGTCTTAGTTATCTAGTGCTGCCATAACAGAAATGCCACTAGTAAGAGGCTTTAACAAGCAGAAATTTATTTTCTCACACTTCCAGGAGGCTAGAAATCCAAATTCAGAGAGCTGGCTCCAAGGGAAGGCTTTCTGTCTCTGTCAGATCTGGGGGAAGGTCTTTTTCTCTTTTCAGCTTGCGTTCCTTGGCTTCTTGGTGATCTTGTGACCTGGTGTCTGTCTTCTCCCACCTCTGCTTGTGCTTCTCTTGCTTACTTCCTGTGCTCTTTTATGAGTGGTTAAGTGCTGCATCTGCTAACCAAAAGGCTGGCAGTTCATATCCGCCAGGTGCTCCTTGTGAAGTCTATGGGGCAGTTCTCCTCTGTCCTGTAGGGTCGCTAGCAGCTGGAATCTACTTGATGGCACTGGGTTTGGTTTTTTTGGTTTTTATATTTCAAAAGATACTGATTTAAGACACTGTGATACCCTATTCCCAGATGGAATTACAACCACACGTGTAGTAGGATTTAGAGGCCCTGACTGGTGTGCAGTGGTGAAAGTACTCAGCTGCAAACTGAAAGACTGGCAATTCGAATCCACCCAGCCTCTCTGCCGAAGATGTGACAATTTGCTTCTATAAAGATTTACAGTCTTGGAAACCCTATGGAGCAGTTGTACTCTGCCCTTTATATATATAAATTGTTTAATGAGAAAATAGTTTGCTCTGTGAACCTTCATCTTAAGTAAAAAAAAAAAATTAATAAAGTAAATTATTTTAGGGCAATAGTTCTGGGGCTTCATCTAGCCTCCATGGTTTCAAAAAATCTGTATTCCATGAGGATTTTAAATTCTGTTCTACATTTTCCCTCTTTTGATCAGCATTCTTCTATGCAATCTTTGATAAAAATGTTTAGTTTAGTAATGGTAGCTGGACACCATCCACTTCTTCTGGTCTCATGACAAAGGAACCAGTTGTTCATAGTGGCACTTAGCCAGACATTCCATTTACTTCTCCTCCTCCCGAGCATGGAAACCCTGTTGGCATAGTGGTTAAGTGCTACAGCTGCTAACCACAAGGTAGGCAGTTTACATCCACCAGGTGTTCCTTGGAAACTCTATGGAGCAGTTCTACCCTGTCCTACAGGGTCGCTATGAGTTGGAATCTACTCAACAGCACTGGCTTTGTTTATTTGTAAGTCCTGAGTATCCTTTTTTCTCTGTTGCCCCAAGTGAACAGAGGCCAATTGTGACTTGGCTGGCAGCCCCCTTCTGTTTTAAACTTAAATTTTGTTTATTTTTAAAAACAGGATTCATGAGAATTAAAAATTCTAATAGAACCCAGTCTCTCTGTAGTCATTGAGGCCTGCTGACCTCCCACAACTATTACTACAAGGAAATCTGTAAACCTTGAGCTGAAACCATCCCATGAAGTCATCTTATTGAACCAAGTGACTGTTTAGCCTAACAAGAAACGAATGTTTACGTTAAGCACTGTCTTAGCTATCTAGTGCTGCTGTAACAAATATCACAAGCAAATGGCTTTAACAAACAGAAATTTATTCTCACAATTTAGGAAGCTAGAAGCCTGAATTCAAGGCAGCAGCTCCAAGGGAAGGCTTGCTTTCTGCTTTCTCTGGAAGAAGGTCCTTGACATTAATCTTACCTTGGTCCAAGAACGTCTCAGTCTAGGTACCTTGGGTCCAAAGGACACTCTTGTCATGGATATTGTATTGTATCCCGCCAACATGTATGTAGCAATTTGGCTAGGCCATGATTCCCTGCATTGTGTGATATCCCTGTATGTTATAAATCCTGTCTCTGTAATGTTAATAAGGGTGGATGAATGGTAGTTGTATTGGCAAGACAGGACTCAGTCTATAAGAGTATATTGTACCTTGTTCAGTTTCTTGGGATATAAGGAAAGGGAAGCAAGTGGAGAGTTGGGGACCTTATGCCATCAGGAAAGAAGCAGTGCCAACAGCAGAGTGCATTATTTGGACCCAGGGTCATGGCACCTCTGAAGTTCCCAGTTTCAGGGAAAGATTGATGACAAGGACCTTCCTCCAGAGCCAACAGAGAAAGCTTTCCAGTGGAGCTGATGCCCTGAATTTGGACTTTAGCCTACTTTTCTGTGAGAAAATTTCTGTTTGTTAAAGCCAAACACTTGTATTTCTGTTAAAGCAGCACTAAGACAGCCCTCTACCCCGGCTCTTCTTCTTCTTTTTTTTTATTATGACTGAGTGAACATGTACATTCCCATATAAATTTACATGCCCACCTATATGCAGCTTCAACTGCTCTCCCTCTCCGGTGACAGTACACTACTCCTCTCTGCTCCATACATGTGTCATCCTCCCAACAGTCTCCTTTCCTCTCCTCTCCACCCACTCTCCTTCCTCCAGCCAGAGGTCAGCAGGATGATATCCTATAGATGCACAGAACCATAAAGTGCATCCAATATATGGTCACTCTGCATCATCAAGTCCAATCCATTCATGTCTGAAGAGTGGACCTCTGTTATGACTTACAGGCAAGGGCAGCATCAGGGCCAGGGGCCATGCTCTCCGGGGAACCCCAAAGCTGCTGGGCCATCAATTGCAGTCTTTTAGTGGAGATCTCAGGGTGCACCCCTTTTTATTCTTGTGTTGCTAATGAGACTCAACTTAGTGAGCTCCATCGCGGCTATTCCTGGTGGTGGCCAGGCACCATCTGGTTCTTCCGGTAGCAAGTCTATGTAGGCACCCACTCATGTGAGTTTCTCTATCTTCTTGGTTGTCTTTACCCCATGTCATTTTTGTCCTCAGTGAGCATCCGTTCCTGCTGAGTTGGGACCATTTGCTGTGCCCTCGGATGGCAGCTTGGCAGCTTTTAAGACCCCAGACGCCACTCACCATTGTAGGGTGCAGAGAGCCCTCTTAGCCAAATGCTAATTATGCCAATTGGCCTTGATTTTGCCTAAGAGCATGGTCTCCTGCCCCCTGCCCCACCTACTCTGTCCTTGCAATATTGGGTTAAGAGGGAAGGAGTATTCAAGTTATGCTGAAGTCCGCTTAATATTGTTCTTGTTTCTAATGTGTGCTTTCACCAATTTCACCCAACCAAATTTCTAGCATCTAGTCTAAACCCTCCCCCCCCTCGCCCTTCCTCCCGCCCCACCCTTGCAGCCATCAAGGAGTTTTTTCTTCTATACATAAGTCTGGTTTTGAGATCTTATCGTAGGGATCTCATACAATATTTGTCCTTTTGTTGCTGACTACTTTTCACTCAATATAATGTCTTCCAGTTGAAACCAAGTTATGAGATGTTTCCTGGAATCATCATTATTCTTTATCATTGCATAGTGCTCCATTGAGTATATATACCATAGTTTACCTATCCATTCCTCTGTTGTTGGGAATCTGGGTTGATTCCATCTTTTTGCTATTGTGGACTGTGCTGCGACCTGGCTGTTCTTTCCTGGTGATATGAAGTCCCCCTGTGCTCTTCTTGAGGCTCTCTTTTATATCTCAGAAGAGATCAATGCAAGATACAACCTAATCCTATAGACCAACTCCTGCTTTACTACCATAATGCCACCCATTCTGTCATATTAACATCACTGAGGTTAGGAATTGCATCATGTAGGATAATCAGTTCACAGAATGGTAGACAACCACACAATATTGAAATCATGGCCTAGCTAAGTTGACACACATTTTGGGGAGACATGATTCAGTTCATAACAAGCACTATGCTCTTTTAAAGAATTATCTACATATGATCACATTGACAACAGCAACTCAAAAGGATAGATGAGAAGCTTAGGGGGACAATGAGTTTGTACTAACAACAGTGAAATAGTTTGGAAAGTTGTTGAGAAAGGTAGCACAACTCAAACAATGTAACCAATGTGACTGAGGAGTACATGTTGAGACTGTTATGTTAGCATGGTGTCTGTTTTGTTGTGTATATTTTCACTAAAGACACACATATGTAAAATAGGTGTATGGATTGAATTATGCCCCCCCAAAATACATGTTTAAATTCTCCCCTTTTTACCTGTATATATAATCTCATTTGAGAACAGCATTTTCTTTGTTATGTTCATGAGGCCATATCATTGTAAGGTGTGTCTTACACTTATGTCAGATAGCGGCCTTAGCCAGAGTATGAGATGAATTGTATCCCCAAAACAATGTGTTGTAAATCCTGCTGTGCCTGTAGTTATAATCCACTTGGAAATAGTTTTCTTTGTTATGTCAATAAGACAGTATTAGTGAGGGGTGTTTGAGACATAAAAACATTAGATACAGAGAAAAGCAAACATGAATTGGGGGAAGCAGGGTGAGCTCTCCCATAGAGCTGGTGTCTTACTGAATAGCTACCAAAAGTGTGAGAAAATAATTTGTTCATTAAAGTCACTGACTTGTGGTAGTGGTGGATACTAAGACAATAGATAATATATTCACTGACACAAAAATTCAGAAGTGCAAAAGAGCATACAATGAACAGGCTCCAGCCATCTTATTTCACTCTCCAGACATGACCTGTATCAGCTAGAATGGACCATACTATGCTGCAGTAACAAGTAACCCCAAAACTTCAGTTGTTAAACAAGGGATCATTTCCCACTCATACTATATGTCCACTGGAAGTTGGTTTCTTAGTTATCTAGTGCTGCTATAACAGAAATACCTCAAGTGGGTGGCTTTAATGAATAAAAATTAATTTTCTCATGATTTAGGAGGCTAGAAATCCAAATTCAGAGTGCTAACTCTAGAGAAAGGCTTGCTGTCTCTCTGTCCCCTCTGGAGGAACGGTCTTTGTCTCTTTCCAGATTCTGATTCTTGGTTCCTTGGAGGTCTCATATGGCATCTGTCTTACCCATCTCTGCTTGCTACCTAGTTTGCTTGCTTGCTTAATCTACTCTTTTGTGTCTCAAAAGAGACTAAAGTAAGAAACACCCCTCACTAATACATATTGACATAACAAAGAAAACTCTTTCCAAGTGGATTATAACTACAGGCACAGCAGGATTTACAACACATATTTTTGAGGATACAATTCATTTCATACTCTGGCTAAGGCTGCTATCTGACATCACCCTTGCTCTGGGGCCCAGATCGACAGAGTAGCCACTGTCTGAAATACCACCTTGGCAGAGGAGAAAGAAGGAGTATGCAGAAATCACAACAAAACCAAACAACCAAACTTGCTGTCATCAAGTCAGTTCTGATTTGTGGCACCCCATGTGTGACAGAGTGGAACTGCTCCATAGGGTTCTTCTTGACTGTAGTCATTATGGAAGCAGATTGCCAGACTTTTCTTCCACGGCACCTCAGGTTGGGTTCAAATCACTAACTTTTTGGTTAGCTGCTGAGAGCAAACCATTTGTGCCACCCAGGAGACTTTCCTGTCTCCAAAAAAGTCTTTAAATGCTCAGACATCAGTGGGCTTTCTTAAGAATAGAATTGAAACTTAAAAGCACCTTACAGTGTACCCCTGTCTCCCTGATGACTCAACCTAGAGATCTAAAGCCAAAGGCAGCAATGCAAGCAGCCAGCCTTCAGCCATCTGTAAACACGCAGAAGCATGGGCATCCCATAACCAACTTTAAACACACCCTTGACTCCCTGAGAACACCCCAGCAACCCATCAACAAGCAGGTGTAAGTCCATTCTTTCCTGACAGTAAAACTTGAAGCAGAAATCAGGAAAACAACTGTTTATTCAAAAAAACAAAACCAAAACCCAGTTAGAGCTCCTCCCTGCTGCTGTCCTCACCAGGGAATTGGGGAAGGGTCCAGTTTTGAGGGGTGTGGAAGGGGAGGGATAAGGAAGGAAGCAGAAGCTGTAGAGGGCCTTCTGGTCCAGAACTGTTTCTTTCCTTTTCTCTGCACAGTGCCTCACCACCTCTCGCCAGAACAGCCAAGAAGGGTGATATGTGTGCATGTGCATATGTGTGCACACATGTATTTGTTGGGAAATGTGTGTGCAGTGGGGGCGGGGGGGATACTTAGAGAAAGAAGTCCCAGCTCCAGAAGCATGAAGACAGAGCTGGCAGGACATAACCCCCTCCCTCACACATGGGAGACCTCTCTCCACTATGGCTTATTTGAGCAACAGGGCAAGGCCCTAGGGTCAGGCAGCCTGTGGTAGAGTAAATGGGAGTGAGACAGTCAGATTCTAGGCCTAGAGAGAGCAAGTAGAGGGGAGCATACAAAAGCTGAAAGGCTCAGTACCCCCCAAATTCTGGGTGGCTGGAGAAAGCTGAGTGTTAGTGAGCAGAGGGGAGGAGGCTGGGGATGGGAGAGGTGATCAAGCCAGCTGCTTTCTGGGGAAGTCAAAGTCCACCTGAGTGGCGCTGGGCCTGGGAGGCCCTGGAAGGGGTTAGGGGATCCCATCAGAGCAGCTATAAGCATGGAGTTGAAAAACTGACATCAGAGCCCAGGTAGTCTGGAGAGTAATTCCCCAGTTCACTCAGTATAATGGGAGCTAAGGGCCTGTTATCTGCTCCTGGCTCCTGGTAAGAGGAGATGAACTGAGGTGCCAGTATTTGGGGGGGAGACATAAGAGGGAAGAGGACGGCCCAGGGGAGGGAGAAAAGGCCCCCCACACCTCACCTTGGGGGCAGGAAGTGGGGGGCATGTAGCCCTTTAAAAGTGGGGGAATGGCCGCCCCCACAACATGGCTATGTACATAAAGGATGGGGGCCAATTGTGCATTGGGAGTTGGGGAATCCCCCAAGACCCTGGAGGCTCCCCAGTGTGTTAGGGAAAGTGATGAAGAAGGGAACACTTTTCCAAGACCCCCCTGTACATGGCTTGGGCAGTGACCGTTACTCTCAGGATGTGCTTGCCTCAGAACCAGGCCAGCAGACATCAGTGAAGGCCTGAGGAGGTCATCAGTTGATAGCCCACCCCACAAAGGTCCGTAATCTATGAGGGGAGTTTGGCCCCAGCCAGTGGGTCCAGATGGCAGGAACTGTGAAATAGGCAGTGACACAATCAGAGGGATGGATAGCCTTACCTCTGGTGGTGATAAGTGGTCACTGTGTTGACCCTGTCACCTATCAGATGGTTGAGAGAGGGGCAGTGATGTTATTGGGTGGGGCCTGCATGCCCTCCACAAAGAGGGCGATGGGAGATTGGTCAAGGCCAAGTCTATGGTGGGGTTGATCCAGGCATCAATCTAAATCAGGCGTGAGGCAGTGCCATTGTCAAGAAGGGCCAGAGTAGGGATGATCTCATCAGAGGAGGAGCTAGCTGTTCGACCCTTCACTTTGGGGAGCTGGGAAAAATGGTGTGTTGTGCTGGTTCCCTTTAAGGGAATAACTGTAGGTATCATGTGACCTCCTCAAAGACAGTGGAAACATAGCTGTAGTAGTGGTTGGCCACTAAAGATGATGGATCCTGGAGGATGATAATAGCATGTGGTTATGGTGGATCTTAGAAAGTGATGATGCCACAGACTCTCATAGAGCCCTAGATATGATGACTTTATGGCTGAAGTGGATCCAGGGAACTGCTTACACCATTGACTCTCATGGATCTTCAGATATGATGACACCATGGTTGAAGTAGATCCTGGGAGATGATCAGCTGAGTCATGAAACCTTAGAGATGATGATAGCGTGGTTGAAATGGATCCTGGGATATGATAACACCATGGTTTAAATGGAACCTGGGAGACGATGACACTATTGATTTTCATGGATCTTGGGAGATGATGAGACTGTGGGTGAAGTAGATCCTGGGAAATGATGACATCATTGACTCTCATGGATCCTCGGAGATGATGATACCATGGTGGAAGTGGATCCTGGGAGATGATAATACCAATGGCTGTTAATGGATCCTGAGATATTATGACACCATGGTTGAAGTGGATCTTGGGAGATGATGACATCATAGTTGAAATAAATCCTATGATGTAATGAAACCATTAACTGTCATGGAAGTTTACAGATGATGTCAACATGGTTGAAGTGGATCCTGTTGAGACAATGACCCATTGATTCTCATGGATCCTGAGGCATGAGAACATCATGGTTGAAGTAGATCCTGGGATGTGGTGACACCATGGTTGAAGTGTATCCTAGAAGATGGTATCATTAGCTGTCATGGATCCTGAAAGCTTATGAAACTACTGGCTAACAGTGATCTTCTGATGTGGTGGCACCATGGTTGAAGTGGATTCTGGAAGATGTTGACACCATTGGCTTTCATGGATCCTGTGATGTGATGATGCTGTGGCTGAAGCAGATCCTAGGAGGTGATGATCCATTCATTCTCATGAATCCTGGGAGATGATGACACCATGGTTGAAGTGGATCTTGAGAGGTAATGACACCATGGTTGAAGTGGACTTTGGCAGATGATTACATCATTGACTCTCATGGATCCTGGAAATGATGATCCATAATTGAAGTGGATACCAGAGATGATGATACATAGTTATATGGATCTTGCAAGATGATGACACCATGATTATGTGGATTATCAGAAATAGTAGCATCATGGTTGTACTGTATCTTGGTAGATGTTAGCATTTCCATAGAGGAATCTGGAAGTTAATGACATCATGGTGGCACTGTGGGTTATGACAGAACATGGTAGATGATGGTGGAATGATTGTGGTGGATCCTGGAAGATTATGTCACTATTAGTTATAGAGGGTCCTAGGAGATAACCTCACGGTTGGAAGATAACAACACTGTTGGCTGTGGAGAATCTTGGAAGATGATGACAGTGTTAGTCGTGGTAAATCCTGCAAGAGGATGGTAACATAGTTGTGGTGGATCCTGGGAAAATGATGTCATCAGTCATGGTTAATATTTGACTTCAGGTGCAGTATCATCATGAATAGTAGTCTTGTGGTACGTATGATGCCATCAATAAGATCAATAGCAAGTATCCCCTAAATGCCCCAAACAGCTGGCCAGGACTTTGTTGTAGAGGTGATGTTGTCTCTAGATATGGCAGCTACAAGTGATGGCAGCCTTTGGTCCACTCACAAGTCCCAGTGCTAAGACTAGAGGAGCCTGGTGGGCCAGGGTGGACTCCTTGGAAGCAAAGGCCGGTTTGGGAGTGCTGGCCTCTGGGAGTCATAGAAGGAAATGACATTACTGCACAAGGATGGGACCTAAGGCCCAATCTCTCTTTAGAGGGATAAATTGCCTTCACAGGGTCTTGGAGAAGATTCTGTAGGGCAAAGGCTTGAGGTCCGGGATGGAAGGACCAAGTTAAATCACGGTGGAACAAGGCAGGAACTCTGGTGACATCATCACTGTTGATGACCTTCTCAGAATGGGCATTGTCTCTGGTGAGGAAGTTCTGATGATGACACTGAGGCAGAGCCCCAGGGGAAGGGGTATCATCACTAACAACCTATAGACAGACCTGTCTCTGGCAGAGAACCCTCTGAATGGGCCAGCCTCCTCTGTGATGACATCCCTCAGATGACATCTCAGAGAAGGGCACTGTGTCCAGTGACATTCCAGGGTAATCACAGACTCTGGTTATGCTGAGACTCTTCATGACATTACAGCAGTAAGAGAAGTGTCTCATGGGTTCTCACAGAGTGCGTCGAGTCTGGTGGTGACACTGCAGAAGGGCGTCATCTGGAGATGTTCTCTAAGCAGGTTGCCATCTACAGTGATGACATCACAGTCCCTTGATGACATCATAGGACAAAGCACCTTCTTTGGTGATGACATCACAGGAAGGAGGCAGAGTCCTTGTGATATCATGTAAAGGAATCATCACCTCCAGTGAAGACACAGTAGGCAAAGTATTTTCTTCTGTGATATGTCACTGGAGGATGGCTTTGTCTGTAGTAATGACATCATAGGATAGAGGCATCTTCTCTTTCATGAAGACACAGGAAGAAGAAAATATTTTCCCTGTGACATTGATGATGCAAAAAGGAAGTCTTGTGGCTACAGATGATGTCATAGGGGTGACAGTTGTCTCTACAGTGACATCTCAGAAAGGAATCTCTGTATTTAGTGCTGATGTCACAGAGGATGGCATTGCCACTGTCATGATAGCACAGGAAGGAAATATCTGTGATGCCATCATACAACTCACACATTTTCCCTAGTGATGACCTCAAAGGTGGCAGCTTCCTCTGTGATGACATCATGGGAAGGAGGCCGAACCTCAGAAATGATGTAATAGGAGGCAGGATCTCTTCTGATGTGACATCCCCACAGGAGGCTTGGTCTTCTAATGACAATTCCATCAAAGCAATGTCCTTATAGACAGCTCCTTAGCCAAGGGCTGATGAGGGAGAGTTCCAGGCTCCTGAACCTGTAAGCCTGTTTTGGAGAGTCCTGGCTGGGCTGGGGCCCTGGGAGGCCACAACCCACAAAGTCCCCAGCCAGGCCTCAGACAGTCACCTCATTCTTGCTGGCAGTGCGCAGGTGCTGGGGCAGGTGGTGACCAGGGATGAACTGCAGCTGCTCCAGGGTGCCCTGGCGCTGAAAGGGTGGCCTGCGGGCCAGTGTGCCCCCACCCCCACCCGCATCCGCCATCCAGGCTGGCTGGGGTGAGCCATGCAGACCGTGGTGGTGGTGGGCATGCAGGCCTGGTGGCGGTGGCAGCCCATGCAGTGGTGTGGGGGGCCCCCCTGGGCCCAGCAGCAGATTAGAGTGGGAGGCAGCCAGGCTGGCCCGGGCGGTAGGCTCTGGCGGCAGTGCGGGGCTGCGCGGTGGCGACAGCAGATGTTCACGGCTCTGGCGCAGGGCTTCAGGCGAGGACAGAAGCAGGTGCTCCTGTGACACTAGGCGCGCACGTGGCAGCGTAAACTCGTAGCGTGAGCGGCCCCCATCGCCCAGCAGGTGTTCCTGGGACATGACTCGCCGTGGATTGGGCGCTGGCGCCAAGCTCAGCTCCTCAGGGCTGCCCCAGCCGTCCATGCGGTAGCCGCCCCCGGTGCCTGGCCGCCGCAGTGTGTGCAGGGGCAGCGTCCCACGGGGCATCTCGGTCAGGTGTTGCCGCTTCAGGTAAGCCTCGTCCAGGTCCTTCTCGGCTGCGGCGAGAGGGAAAAAGCCACAGAGGTGGGTCTCAGCCAGCGAACCCTTCTTCCTGTGTTACTCCATCAGCAGCCCTCTGGCTATACTCCTGCCTCTGGCAACTAAAACTTTTCTCCTCCTGCCTCTCATCTCCATGAAGATCCCAAGCATGACCCAGAACTCCCTGGTCTTTAGCCCCAGCGCACAAACTTTAGTCAGAACAAATGCAGGCTTTGAGAGAAACAGATTCCCAGCCCCAGCCTGGAAGTCAGACCTAGCAGACAGAGCGGCCTCCCAGAGCTGGGAGATGGAGAAATCAGCAGTAGTTCCGGATTGTCTATTTCCAGCCACACCTGAAGCTAGTCAGTCACTCGTGGACTTAATTTTATGGAGCCTGGGTATTTTTCTTTTTTCTTAAATTGTATTTCCATTCATTGCAAATACAAATCGTGATGTACAAGATAGGCCTGGGGGAAGCAAGACTTCGCATTTTTTAAACAAGCACCCCCTGGGTAATTTAATATGAAAGTAAACAAACAAACCCAGCTATTGCCACAGAGTGGATTCGCACTCCAATGCTGTAGGACAGACTACAACTGCCCCATAGGGTCTCCAAGGCTGTAAGCTGTATGGAAACAGACTGCCACATCTTTCTCCCACAGCAGCTGGTGGGTTCTCACAGCCAACCTTTCAGTTAGCAGCTGAGCACTTAAACAGTGTGCCACAAGGACTCCTTAATTCAAAATTACCCTCAGGTAATTCTAGAGCTGAGCCCTTGGTGGTGCAGTGGTTAAGAGCCTGGCTGCCAACCAAAAAGTCAGCAGTTCAAATCCACAAGTTGCTTTCTCCTTGGAAATTCTATGGGAAAAGTTCTCTGTCCTATAGGGTCACAGTGAGTAGGAATGGCCTCAACAGCAACGGGTTTTTTTTTGTTTTTTTTTGTTTTTTTTGGTAATTCTGGAAGAAACTTAACTTGAGGAATAACCTGGGGGGTTATCTAAACCATTAGCTGGCTGCTGGGGCACCGACCACTGCCCTAGCCCCGCCACACACTCCCTCCCCTTCTCATCCCTGAATTTACCCAGCCTCTTGAGGGACGAGTAGCGGTTGAGTTCCGACTTCATCGCGACCTCGTAGGACGGGGGCAGATGCGAGAGGTTGTGGAAGGATCGAGAGCAGGTGAGTGTGGAGTAGTGCAGGGAAGGGCTGGGCGGGGGCACGGCTCTCCAGTCTGAGCAGAGGAGATGGCCAGGCTCAGAGCTGCGCTCCTTCCTTAGACCCAGCAGTTCAGTCTCCAGGCCCCTACTCCCTCAGGCCCCGAAGTTGTGAGTCCTCAGGGGCCCCCTCCCGTTCAGACCCAGGTATCTAGGACCCCTGCCCCCACTCCCTGAGACCCGGGAGTCCAGACCATCTAGGCCCCTCCTCTCTCACAGCCGGTGGTTCCAGCTCCCAGCCCCTTCTCCCTCAGGCCCAGGAATTGCAGCCCACAGCCTCTTTTCCCTTGGACTTAAGAGTTTGGGATTCCCCAGCCCCTCCTCCCTCAGATGCCGAAGTCTGAACCCTATAGCCATCTCCTCTCACGGTCTCACAGCCGGCAGTCCCAGCTCCAAGCCCCTTCTCCCTCAGACCCACAAATTCAGGCTGCCCTTTTTCTCTAAGACCCGGGAGTCTTAGAGACTCTCCGTTGGATTCAGGCCTCAGGCCCCTAGCCCTCTCATGCGTAACAGCTAGCAAGCAGTCTGGAGCCACAGCCCTTGGGAAGTTAGAACTCTGGAAACAGCCCTGCAAAGCTTCAGCAATTCAGCTCCCTCAACACATTCCCCACCCCTCAGGGACAGGCTTAGTAGGGCAGGGGAAATGTCATAGGAAGAGGGGCAACTTCTTTTGGCACCCACTGTGTGCGCAGCCCAGCTGGGAGTGTACCCCACACATTCTCCCACCAGCTTGGGTGGCAGAGAGATGACCATTTCCAGTGTGTAAATGTGGAAACGGGGGTTCACTTGGTTACCTAGATTGTCAGCCCCATGAGCAAAGGGTTGACATGGCCATCAATCACCTGACACCCAAAGGTTGCTTAATGAAAGGGTATGAAGGGAACAGCCTGCCTTCCCCCAAGCCAGGGCCCGCCTCCCAGGGCCCCAGTCCATCCTACCCAGTGTGGTGGCTTGGTGCTTGGGGCTGTTGACGCTGAGGTGCAGGTAGTTGTGGTGCAGGTTATCTGTGAGGCCAAGAAGGGAGGCAGCATCACTGCCATCACCCACTCCCTGGTGGCTGCTGTCCTAGCTCAGTCCTTCAGGACCTCATCAGAACCCCAAAGAGCAACCCGCGCCATTGGGCACACAGGGGAAACTGAGCTAGAGGACTTGAAGGCGGAGAGTGTGGGCACAGGCTCACAGCCAGGGGAGGTAGGCTTGTCCACATCTTCACCATGCATGCAAAGCCCCTGAGAGAGGGTCTGGGAGTCTCCCCGCCCCCTTTGTCTCCCTATCATGCCCGGTCAGGCCCCAGCTCCAGTCCTTCCTACCTCCTGAATCTCTGCTCCAACCCACCGTCTGCATCCCCTGACCCTATTTTCTTGCTCCTGGGTTATCAGCACAGACAGGCAATCTCTGAAACTCACAACTACCTCTGCCTCTGGGAACCTTTCCTAGGGTTCACCGTCACCCGTGGGTCAAAGTCAGAGCTGGGAATGGCATCCAGGGCTTGCATGACCCAGCCTTGGCTGATATGTGCAGTCTCATCTCCCACCCCTCCCCTCCACCACACCTGTCATGAGCCCGGCATAAGCTGACCTGAGTCTTGAAGTGGGGCTTACACAGGTGCTGTCATGCTCTTCTCTTTGCCCTGAACCCTTTCCTCCTCTCCTTTGTCTGAAAAACTCCTACTCATCCCTCAACAGCCAGCTCAAGTGTAAATGACCGTGGTTCCTGTGACACCCACCCAGGTGGTCCACAGGAGGACAGGGAGGGGGACTGACTCACTGTGGAGCCCCGCCCCTCCCATCCCTCACCCCCACTCCGCAGCACTGCCTGGAACCGGATGGAGGATGTTGAATTTTCAGGGAAGACAGATGGGGCAGGTCAGGGACAGGGAGGGGGCCACTCACCGAGATTGGAGGGCTTTACAGAGTTGTAGATGTTCTTGGGTGTCCTTGGCCCCATGCTGTCGGGACCCCCGACCCCCGGGGTCAGGGAGCTGCTTCTGGCCCTGTCCGGACGGGTGCCAGGGCCCGTCTGGTGTCTTAGGATGTCCACCAGAGCCCTGGAGGTGGCAAAGGGGCAGTCAGGGAACAGGGATGTGGCGGCCCACGCCACTTCCCCCTCCCTGAGGGCAATCTGTCTCCTTAACTCTGCCTCTCACCTCGGTCACGCCCTGTCTAGCTGACCGTGCTCTCCAAGACCTTGTCCCATCTGTTTCTCAGCATGCCCCTTCCCACAAGCCAGGACTTATGTCACTAACCACGCCCCTTTCCCTTGGAAATGCCCCTGTCCCACTGGCCACTCACCTCTTACTGACCACTCCCTTTCACCATGATCACGTTTGTCTGGCATCAGCCTGTACCCCTCCTGCTCCGAGGTCCCTCTGGTCACGCTTCCCCTGAAGACTTCCATCCAAGTATCTTCCCATTGTTTCGGAGCCCACCCTTTCTGGAGTCCTCCTACGTTTTCCTTCCTGGGACTCATCCCTCCCTGAGCCTGGGACCTGCCTCTTTGGCAGCCTTTTCCATCGCAATAAAGAGTGCCACCTTCATCCAGGTACACAGACTTAAAACCTTAGAATCACCCTTGACAACTCTTCTACCCCCCTCAGCAGTCCTACCTCCTGTATATATATCCCGGATAGAACCCTTCTCACCACATGCTATGGCTCATCTCACCTGGGGCGCCCCAACAGCCTCTTGCATCTCCCTCCGTCTCCTGCCCTGGCCTAAGCGATCTTTTAGCAGTGAAATGGCGGGAGGCACATGCTCAGACCGTGTAGGGGAGCTGCCTCTCACTCTCGGGATAAACCCTCTCCCCTGTCTGTGTCTCCTCTCCTTCTCCTCCTTCTCTTCCTCCTAGCCCACAGCACTCCAGCTACACCAGCTCCTTTCCTGTCCTGCAAACACTCCACCTTCAGGCTTTGCGTGTGCTGTTCCCGGGGTCTGGAAAGCCTTTCCCATAGATATGTGCGTGGCCCCCTCCCTCCTTCAGATGTCTGCTCAGAGCGGCCTTTCCTGAGCACCGCATCTAAAACAGCACTCTCCCCCAACTCTCAACCCTCCAAGAACCTTCCCAGCGGTTATCAATATTTAAAATTAGGCCATCTAGCTTGTCCTGTTTCTTCTCCTTACCATTAGCCAAAAACAAACAAAACGACCCACTGCCCTGTAGTCCATTCTGACTCATAAGGACTCTATAAAACAGAGTAGAACTGTCCCATAGAGTTTCCAAGGAGCACCTGGAGGATTTAAACTGCCGACCTTTCGGCTAGCAGAGGTAGCACTTAACCACTTAACCACCAGGGAATTTAGTGATAAAAGTAGCCAACATTTATTGACCACTAACCATGTGCCCTGGTGGCACAATGAAGTCCACCAGGGGCTCCTTGGAAAACTATGGAGCAGTTCTACCCCATCCTGTAGGGTTACATGAGTCAAACTCAATTTGATGGCAGTGGGTTTGGTTTTCGATTTAACCATGTGCCAAGTCAGTTCTGGTCCAGAGCCCGGTGGTGTAGCAGTTAAGAGCTATGGGTGCTGACCAAAAGGTCGGCAGTTGGAATCCACCAGGTGACCTCTGGAAACTGTGAGGCAGTCCTACTCTGTCTATAGGATGGCTATGAGTAGGAATCGACTTGATGGTAGCTAGTTTCTTTCTTTTTAAAAAATTAACGTTCCAAATGAGTCTTAGTGGCACATTGTTCAAGTGCTTGGCTACTAACAGAAGGGTGGGCAGTTGGAACCCACCAGCTGCTCCGCGGTAGAAAGACTTGGCACTCTTGGAAACTCTATGAGGGCACGTCTGTGCTGTCCCAAAGGGTCACTATGAGTCAGAATTGACTCCACAACAATGATTTTTTTCAGGTTAACCGTGTGTTAGGGAGCCTTGGTGGCACAGCAATTAAGTGCTCCACTGCTAAGTTTAAGGTTAGGTGTGGTTCAAATCCAGCCGGTGGTTCTCATCCAGGAGGACCTAACAATCTACTTGCATAAAGATTAAAACCAAAACAAAACCATTGCCGTCGAGTCGATTCTGACTTACAGTGACCCTGTAGGACAGAGTAGAATCCCCCTGTAGAGCTTCCAAGGAGAGCCTGGCGGATTCGCACTGCCAGTATTTTGGTTGGCAAACGTGCCACTTAACCACTGCGCCGCCAGGGTTTCCTCCATAAAGATCACAGCCTAGAAAACCCTATGGCACAGTTCTACTCTGTCACATGGTGTCACTGTGAGTCAGAATCAACTGAATGGCACCCTACCACAGCCACATACCGGCACTCTACTGGAATCAATTTGGTTCCTTACAGTCCGAATGGGTAGGTATTGTTAGTATTTTACAGGCAGGAAAACAGGCACAGAGAAGTTAAAAGAACGTGCCCAGGGTCCTACATTTCGTAGGTAGTGGAGTTGAGATTGAAACTTAGGTTTGTACATCAAGGCAGGGTCCTTGTTTTGTTCACTGGCTGGATCTCCAGGTCCTGGTTCACAAAAGATGTGTCGAACCGAGCCCTGAGACGCCCAGTTTACCCCCTTACGTATTCGCTTGTCTCCCTGGTGGTCGCCTCTTTTTTACCTGGCCCCGCCCCATCACTGTTGCCCCACCCTTCCTTGCTGGCCCCACCTCCTCTTGCCCGGATCCCGCCCCCAGGCCCCTCTCCTCCCTTCCGCCCAGGGATGCTCACCTGGGCACGTTGATCTCGCGGTGAGCCCTAGGCGCACCCGACGCCTTGCTGAAAGCCACTTTGGCGCCAACACCCACAGCCAGGGCGAAGCTGATGACCCCGCACACCACGTAGGCCGTGCTGCCCCCGGGGCCCTCACCCCCACGCCCCCCTGCACCTCCTGCGCGGCCCCCTTCCAGCCAGCCAGCCTGGCCGGGCCCCAGGCCCCCTCCCGCGCCTCCCGCGCCTCCGGCGCCCCCGGCTAGTGGCGGTGGCGTGGTGGCCCAGCGCGGTGTGTCGTAGTTGGAACAGGAGGCCTGAGCCAGGCGCATGTGGCGGTGCTCACAGCAGAAGCGGTAGTGGCAGGTGCCGCAGCAGAAGCGGTAGGAGCCTGTGCTGCAGTTGAAGGTGGCGTCGTACTGGCCCATGACATCGTAGTAGCCGTGGCAGAGCTCTGCAGGAGGGGGCGCCCTTGCTGCTGCGCCAGTGCTGCTTGCGGGGCTGCCCCTGGTGCTGTTGGACCCTGGGCCGGCCGCTCCCCCGCCGCCGGTCAGCGCCCCGGTCAAGCGCCGCAGGTGCGCCAGCAAGGCGGGCAGCGGGCCAGGCGGCTCTGTGCTGGACGCATTCGACGGGCGCGCACCGGCTGGGCCGGTGGCTGAGGCCAGGAGCAGCAGGGTTCCGAGCAGCAGGAGGGCCGGCATGGGCGGGGTGGGGGCTTGCTCGGGGCCGCCAGGCTGTGAGGAGGACCAAGAGAAGAGGCTGAAGAAAGGGCCAGCAGAGAGGGCCAGACGCTGAGAGGGCCAGGCAGAGAAGCGGAGAGATGGAGAGAAATGCTGAGGAGACTGGAGGGTTCAGTGGCCCAAACTTGACAATCCCGTGGGGTGTGATGAGCCAGGCATGGAAAGATGCCCAGATGCGATGATAATGAGCAGGGAGGAAAAGGACCCAAATGAGTGATGAAAGAAGAGCAAGGATTGGGCAGGTGGATGGAGCCATCAGAGAGATGAAAATAGAGAGAGATGGACAGAGAGAAGAAAGAGGAGTGATGAAGAGAGAGGAAATGAGGAGGGTGAAGGGAAGGGAGGCAGAGGAGAAAACGGGGGAGATGCCCAGGTGACAGATGTGGGGGGCGGGGAATCCATCAGTGGGCGGGGCCGCAGATGGCAAGGAGGGTGATGCCGGTGCAGAGGAGGTTGGGATGGGACAAAGGGGAGGAAGGAAGTAGGAGACAGATGTGGGGTGGGCGAGACCAGAGGAACAGATGAGGAAGGAGAGATAAAGAGAGGGGGATGGAGAAGGGGAGGAGAGATTCTGAGTTTATAGACCTAGGCATGCTGCAATTTGGGGCCTGATTATTCTCTGTGGTGAAGGGCTGTACTGTGCACTGAAACGTATTTTACCCCTAGGCTCTACCTGTTGGATGTCAGCAGCAACCCCTGACCTATGTAACGACTAAAAATGTCTCCAGTGTCCCTTGGGAGACAGAACTGACTCCAGTGGGTTAGACCCATGTGGTCCTTCATCCCCCAAATGGTGGTTTCTCTCTATGCAGGTCTAATACTCAGGGATCTGAAGTCTGTCTGTCTGTCACTCTTATACATACCACTGCCCACACTATTAACAAGTGTCAGGTCTGAACAAGATCGCACCTGTTCATGTGAAAACTTCCAGCCACAGCTAAAGAGGCAGAACAGCATGGTGGCTTATCTCTATGTTCCACCATGTGCCAGCTCTTACCACCAGACAGCTCTTACCAGCTAGTCCTCCATGCCTCAGTTTCCCCACCTGTAAAATGGGCATAATTGTCATTACCACTGTATGACTGGGAAGATGAAAGGAGTTAACACGTACAAGGAGCTTAGAACAAAGCCATGCATGTTGCAAGTACTACACATAACAGTGTTTGCTGCTGTTACTGTTTTTGGAGAGGGAGATGGGACGAGAAGGGCAATGGAGAGGAGAAAACAAGGCTGGATGGGGTGTTTCTTATCAGTTATTTCCATAACAACAGTCAGACCTAGTCCCAGACCTGACAACCCCCACAGGACACAAAGTAATGATGGGGGTGGGGTGTGGTGGGGTGAGGTGGGCAGGATGTCTGACCTAGGATTAGAGGAGGGAGTAAGTCTGAACCCCACCCCAGGCACAGCCATCAAATGGGCTGGGACCCTGGACCAGTGCATCTCAGGTAAGTGCCTGCCACTCTCTGAGCGTCACTTTTCACCTCTGGATTGAAAACGAGAATTCTTAACGATCCCAACTCCAAGAGCCTGGAGCACAGCACTGTGTGGAATGGGTTTGTTCAGCAAATATTCCCTACACAAATTTTTATTGCTTCCTTCCATGAGCCAAGTATACATGCTAGATGGGTTTCAGTGGAGCTTCCAGACTGAAACAAACTAGGTAGAAAGGCCTGGCGATCTGCTTTTGAAAGCTAGCCAGTGAAAACCCTGTGGATCACAACAGATCTATTTGCAACCCATCATAGAGTTGGCACAGGACCAGAGAATGTTTCTTTTGGCTGTACCCTTGAATAGGAGGCTGATTTGACAGCAGCTCACAACAATCTCTACTTGGCACATTATATGTCTATTAGTTTATTGTCTGTTTTCCCCCACAAGACTGTAAATTCCATGAAGGCAGGTATGTTTGTCTTGTTCCCCATTGTATCAACATCACCCGGCATCAGTACCTGGCACACAGTAGGAGTTCAATCAGTAAAGTCATTGCATGGATGAATGTTGAACAAACTGTGAAAGGCCACTCTCTCTTTCATACAGACACACATTTCAGATGAAAACACCGAAGTCCCAAGAGGCCCCATCATTTATCCAAGCTCCTCTATGCCCAATCCCAAGCTTCCTTGGTGGGACCACCACATGTAGAGCGTGGCTGCCTTTATCCCACACTGAGAAGTGTGGGTCAGCACATATAGAGATGAAGCCAGAGTGACACATGCAGGTGGGGATGTGTTCCCACCTTCATTCACTGGGCTGCCATGTATGCTTGGGCAGGTTGTATACTGCACCAAAGGGTCTGGCTAAGAGGCTGAGGAGGGGCTGAAATCCAGCCTGGCTCTCCTTCCTGTGGTGTGTGCTAGTGGGGCTGCATTCGTTTGGGGGCAGAGGTTCCCTTTTCAGACTCACACAGAGGCACCATCTGTGAGTCTAAGTGCAGATGCGGGAAAGCTGCCTTAGGAGGTGCACCGTCTACACAAAGGCTGCTTTTGGGGTTAGCAGCTCGCCTGTCCACTTCCCATCCTGTGCAAAGGCCATCCCTTCTCGTTTTGTTAGCAGCGCTCATGGGCCCCTCCAAATGCACACCCAGGAGACCTGACTGTAGGTCAGTGACAACTCCACAGTGGGTGAAGATAGTGGCACACTTCCTAAAAAAACAGTAATGCATGCACATGTGCACACACACAGACACGTCTTACAATTAAGTTCGTGAGCTTAATTGTTCTAAGTGCTACATACCTTATTGCTAAATATCACTATGGTCACCTTTGAAGTACTCCTTTTGGGAAGCTATGCACCAATGCCAGCACCTAGTCCACCCTTCAAAGCAGTTTTGAAACTCTGGAATGGCCATTGTGCATGGTGGCACAGTGGAAAGTTCACAAACTTAATTGTATAGTTGTCTATGAGAGAGTTTTTAGCCAGTAAACAAATAGCTGGTTTGGAACACGCTCCCTACTCACCTGATATTGCCCCCAGTGACTTTTTTCTTTACCCAAAGATAAAGGAAATATTGAAAGGAAGACATTTTGATACATTCAGGACATCAAGGGTAATACAGCTTCAGCTCTGATGGCCATTCCAGAAAAAGAGTTCCAAAATTGCTTTGAGAGGTGGACTAGGTGCTGGTGTCAGTGCATAGCTTTCCAAGGGGAGTACTTTGATGGTGATGGTAGTGATACTTAGCAATGAGGTATGTAGCACTTTTCCTAGGATGACACAGGGCATGGGACACCTACATAGGATCCCAGATGTAACATGCAAGGACAAGCAATGTTATCCTGATAACATACCTGTAACCTCCCAATACATGAGTATCCACACAAACACAGAGGTATGGATTGAACTATATCTCCTAAAAAAATATGTTGAAGTCCTGATCCTGGTACCTGTGAATGTGATCTCGTTTGGAAATAGGGTCTTTGAAGACATTATCAATTAACATGAGGTCATACTGGAACAAAAGAAAAAGCACATTGCTGTCAAGTTGATTGAGACTCATAGCAACCCTGCAGGACAGAGGAGAACTGCCCTTCAGGGTTTCCCAGGCTGTACTCTTTATGGCAGCTGACTGATACATCTTCCTCCTGAGGGGTAGCTGGAGGGCTGTCACCACTGACTTTCTGGCTGAGTGCTCACCACTGTACCAACAGGGCTTCTCATACTGAAGTAGGTGGGCCCCTAATCCTTTACAACTGATGTCCTTATCAAAGAGGAAGAGACACAGAGACACAGAGGGAAGATAGCTATGTGAAGATGGAGGCAGAGGTCAGAGGGATGATATATCCATGGGCCAAGGAACACCAAGGCTCCGTGGCCATCACTAGCAACTAGGAGAGAGGCTTGAAACACATTCTCCCTCAGAGCCCTCAGAAGGGGTCAGGTGTGTTGATCAACAATGCTGATCCCTGCCCCAAGCCAATGTCTTTTTAGTCACCTCATATACATGCAAAAGCTGGACAGTGAAAAACGAAGAGAGGAAGAAGGAGTGCATCCAGACTGTGGTATTAGAACAGACTATTGAGCAAACCAATGAGTGCCAGAAGAACAACCAAATTAGTCGCAGAGGAAATACAACTGGAATGCTCCTTAGAAGCGAGAAGGGTGAGACTTTGATTCACTACTTTGAAGACATCATCAGGAAAGACCAAGTTCTAGAACAGGACAGTGTGGTTGGTGAAGAGGAGGGTCAGTGACAAGAAGGGAAGCCTCCATGAGACTGGCTGACACAATAGCTTCACACATGGGCTCACACATCTCAAAGATCAGCAGGGTGGCGCAGGAGCAGGCAACGTTCATTACATGGAGCCTAAGGTTGCCGTGAACTGGAGCTGACTTGGCCACAGCCAACAACAGAGCTCCTGAACTGAATGTATTTCTCATGTTTTAAGCCACCTACTTCGTAGGACTTGCTTTCAGTAGCCTTAGGAAACTAACACACACACATACACACACACACTCATAGACTCTCATAGTTCCACATGGACACACAACAGTGTGTCTCAAGAACACACCAGAAACTTACCCAGCTGAGTGACACACGGAAACAGAAACACATGAAGTGACTCGCAGGCCCACAACCTTATGGGTGTATACACACACATATGCAAACACCCCCCACCCAGCAGTGGGGTTTGGGAGCAGGCATGTGACACCCCCACCCCCAGACACACACCCAGACAGCCCCACCCTCACCCCCACAGATACACAGAAGCTCTCTCCTCCTCCACACTCTGGGGGAAGGGGCCTCAGAAATCCAGTCTCCCCACTCTCCGAATGCCTCGTGCCTACCAGCACAGGGCCCGAGGTCTGGCCTCCTGCTAGCCCGTGACCTGAGAGACACAGATGTGGGGACAGAGATCAGGGAGTTAGCTTGACTCCCTCCGTCTCTGTGTCCCTGGAGATGCCCCCAGGCCCACAGTTGACCCTGGCAGAGCACAAAACAGTGGACACACACTCACCCCTACCACACCGTATCCTGCCGGCTGGACTTGGAGGTTGGATTGGGGGTGGGGCAGGAGAATGATGGGCTGGGTAGGGCCAAGTGAGTTAATCCTTAGTACCTCCTGGGATTTCTGGTGGCGGAGACGTGGAGCAGAACCCAGAAGAGGGACAGGAAGAGAAGAAGAGCCTTCTTGAGTGGGGAGTGGAGGTGCAGTAAAACAGGAAGGGATAGGAAGCAGGAAGCAGAGATAGAAGAGAAAGGAGTCTGAAACGAGAGAAAGGGGGACAGAGACCCAGAGAGAGAGGGGACAGGGACCAGAGAGGAGACAAACACCCAAAGACCCAGAGAGAGGGGAACAGAGACCCAGAGAGAAGAGTACAGAGACCCTGAAAGAGAGTGAGTCAGAGCAAAAGAAAGACAAGGAGAACTCTGAGGACACAGACCCGTAGAAAAAGTATCTTAAGACCAGATAAAGAGGCTAGAGGCCTTGGGGATCCAGGAAGCTGAGGCTGGAGTGGAGTTTGCAGGTGGCCACAGAGGGGTCAGTGGCAGAGGGAGGAGAAAGGAAGGCAAGGGAAGGCAGAGAACAGGCTCATGGGGGTCCGAAGGCAGCAGCTGCGAGGTACCCCTGGGTAAAGGGTAGGTTGGGGTAAGTATGAGGAACACAGGTACAGGGGAAGGGATCTGGAGGCTGACAATTAAGGTGGCACAAAGAGGAGGGGGGAGGGGAAGGGTCCAGCATGCAGGTGGGTAAGGTCTCAGTTCTGGGCATCCCGGACAGTAGGATACTGGAAGGCAGTGAAGGGGCCACTGTCTCCCTCCTGTGGCAGGGGAAGTAGGGATGGAGGGAGGGAGACCTTCCCCTGACAGGCACTAGACAGCCTCTGAAGACTAGTCTGTTTCCCAGGCCCTGGCCTCAGAGCTGTCCTGTCTGTCGTGTCTCTCCGTCTCCGAGTATCTCTGTGTCTCTGGGTTCTGGGGTGTCTCTGGCCATCCCTCCTCTCTGGGTTCCCCCCCATGCTCCCTTCCTGGGCCACCAGCCCATCTCTGTTTCTTACAGGTTCTGCCCTTGGTTTACAGTTGCTTTTCCATCTGTCTCTAAGTGTCTCCCATCTCTGTATCTCTTTGAGTCACTGTCCCTGTCTTCCTGTCTCAGTTCCAGTTTTCTGGGTGCCTTCATCCTCTTCCTGCCCATGTCTCTGTCTCTTTGGGTCTCTACATCCTGTCTATGTGTCTCCCCCATCTGTGTCCACATCCTCATCTCTCTCTGCCTCTCTGTCTCTGTGTACCCAGGCCTGCTGTCTGCGAATCTCTGTCCCTCTGAGGGTCTGTGTCTGGGTCTCTGCATCTCCCCCCTATCCTGGATCCCCATCCCCTTCCCCGGTCCTTCCACTCTCAGACCTGGGTTGGTGGGGGGGAGCGCTGCAGAGGGAGCTGAGTGTTCCCAGCACAAAATAGACTTCTGTTGCCATGGTGACGCCAGCGCGGCCTCCGAGACGCGAAGCTTCAGGCTGGGGGGTAAGGAGGGGGGGACACCTGGATCCCGGAAGGCGGGGGCAGGGGGCGCCAACGCCCGGCCCCAGGGGCCCCTGGAGGAGGGGAGAGGCTGGAACTCCTAGGTCCCTAGGGAGGAGGGGTGCTGTGCTGGATGATGTGCCGCTGGGGTCCCAGGATACTGGGCCCCCTGGGAGGGGTCTGGGGATTCCAGGGTCAGCGGTGGGAGTACGGATTCTCCAGTGTGAGGCGGACTAAGAGCTCTGACAGCGGGGTCCCTGGAGACCTCAGTGGTTTACCTTCTTAGGTCCCCAAGGTCTGGAGTACAAGGACTGCAAAACTCTGGGGGGTGGCATGGGGGGGACTCTGGGGGTCTGTTGATTCCTGACTTCCAGATATTCAAGGGGGCTGCAGTATTTGGGGGGCTTCAGTGTAGGTCCCTGGACTTCTGCATCTCTGAGGACGTAGGGACCACTCTGCAGGAGCTTCTGTCCTTCCTTCCTATCCATCTAGCCATCTATCCAACCATCCATCTGTCCATCCATCCGCATGCCGGTCTCTTCCTCTTCCCTGCTTCCCATGTCCCCCGTGCCTCAATTTCCCCCTCTGCACCGGGGTGCGGCCGCGCTCACCTCGATTTCCGTATGCGGGACCCTTGGTAAGTCAGGGGTGGCGGCAGCGTAGGGGCCCTGCCGGGGGAGGTAGAGCTTGCGCGTGTCTGTAAGCCGCTAGGCGTGTGCGCGCTCACTGATGGTGGGGCAGCTGGCAGCGTGTCAGAGACCCCTGGCCGGCAGTGCTCTTCCAAGTGCAGATGCACGCCGGCTTCTGTGCAGATGTGGCTGTGGACAGCCCTCGCCTTTCACTCGCACTGGCTCAGCGCTGGGAACAGGCACCACCCCCTCCGCACCTGCTGGGGACCCCTCTCCCTCCCGCCTTACAGCCCCTAGTCGCCCCCGGGACACCCCCAAACCCAAGAATGGTTCAGTCCACAGCCACATGAATGTTTATTCTTTAAGTCCCGGTCCTACACAGTCGGTGACACTCCCTCCCGCTCCCTTCCCACCGGTGAAGTGGCCCAGGGCCGAGCACCACCTCCAACTCCGCTCAACCAATCCACTCCCAGCTTCCAATAGTCTTATTTGCATTTCTGAAGCATGAGCCCAATGGGAAGGCGTTACACCACCTCCCCTCCCGAGGGGGCGGTGCTCCCGGTGGACTGCACCACTCCTGGGATCCAGGGATGGGGGCAAGCGCTTTCACTGAAGTCTGGACGACAGGCAGAAGGCGGTATCCCTTCTAGGCAGGGCTGGGAGGTCATCTGAAAAGGGGGTTCTAGCCTTGGAAGAGACCTAGGAGCCCGCTGTCTGGGGCAGGCTCCTTGATAAGGTTTTGGATCTGCAAGGGAAAAAGGGGAGGGTGAGGAAGAGTCAAGGGTTCCCATCTCCGTGATGGCCAATCCCAGAGGAACTCTAAGACTTCATTTCTCTTGTCCTGTGGCAGCAAAGGAACAAACGCACAAAAAACTTTTCCTGCGACTTCCCTGTCACCCTGACTACCTGGTTTATCGCCTACTGGACTGCCATTTTTGTCTGCTTCGCTGACTTGGACCATTAATGGTAAACAGCTCTGTTCTAGGGCTCCTTGTGTATACCCCCTCCTTTTCTTAAGTAGCCTCATCTCTCCCGCTCCTCCTTCATGCCCTCCACTCCCAAATCTCCAGCCTAGACTTTGACCCCACGCTCTAAAGAATTAACTGCCCCCTGTGCCCATTCCCCGCGCCCCCCCCCCCCGTTGGCCACTTGACGTCTCAAACTCCCTGTCCTTCTTTCATCAGTAAACCACATGAACCACCAATCAATCAACTGGCCAGGCCAAAATCACACCTTCTCCTCACACACTCCCCACTTCCATCCATTCACAAGTCCTGTTATGTTTACCTCCCCAAAATCAACAAAAATAAAGAAAAAGAAAAAATAGAACAAGCTTGTATCCCTCTCTCTCCACCCTGGGGCAAGACCCCTATTACCCACTGCAGGCCTGGAGGCTAGAAGTCGCCTCCTTAGTGATGTCCCTCCTTGTCCTTCAAGCCACCCACCCTAACCTATTCACCACAGGGAGAGGTTTATAAACTGCAGGTCTGATCCAGGAATGTTCCACCTGCACAAAGCCCCCCTGCTAAAATCCCACATCTCTGCCAGGGCCTGTCATGGCCCTGGCTCCCAGCCTGCCTCCCTCTGTTTGACCACAGCTTCTGACCACAGCTCCTTGAGGAAGGCAAGTGCAGTCTCGCCAGAGGGCTTTGCACTGGCTGTTCTCTTTCTCGGAAACAGGGTTGTTCCTTCCTGGTGGGTTTCAGCTTCCAGACCACCCACTCCCTCAGAGGAGGTGACTCTAGGGTTCCCTCTCACACTCTCTGTACATCCCCTTCTCGGGACCAGGCCACCCTGTGCAACTGGCTTTTCACTGCCTCATGGACTCTGCTCTGTAATGGTCATCCCAGCAAGGTAGGAAAGGCCACATGCTTGTTTTTGGTTACTGCTGTATAACTCTGGTGCCTGCAACAGTATCCCCATTGCCACTGAGTCAATTCCAACTCATAGCGACCCTATAGGACAGAGTACAACTGCCCCATAGAGTTTCCAAGGAGTGCTCGGTGGATTCAAACTGCTGACCTTTTGGTTAGCAGCCGTAACACTTAATCACTACGTCACCAGGGTTTCCCCTGCAACAGTAGGTTCTCAGTAACTGTTATGCTGAACTAAAGGGGAGGGGAGGGGGAAGGCAGAACTCTAGAGCCATAAATTTCTAGTCATGCTGAGGGCGAAGGGTGTCAAGCTGGGGGCTACCTGGTCACACCTGGCCTTACCTCTGGGGGTAGGGGGTGGCTGGACCTGATAGGGAAACCAAATGGATGGAAAAGGGGACAGGTGGAAGGGGGTCCAGGGGTTCTCCCTACAGGACCTCCATCGGGCTGTTCTTCCCTACACCTGTGTGCTCCCTTTCTTCTTCCCCACCTCACTGCACTCCTAAGTCACCTCTCAGGAACCCTCTGTGCAGTGGACACCTTCTTCCCAGCTTTAGCCTTCTACTCCCTCTCTATGACCGTCACTTCTCTTCTTTCACTGATTTATCATGTTGACGGGCTGTCTCCCACACTAGGACATAATTCCCCCTAGAGGCGGCGGTGGGAGTCGCCAGCTGTATTCCCTCAACTGATAACAGGCCTGTGAGAGCCCTCGTAGCACAATGGTTAAGAGCTTGGCTGCTAACCAAAAGCATGGCTGTTCGAATCCCACCTTATGGGGCAGTTCTACTCTATCCTATAGGGTATCTATGAGTTGGAATAGATTCCACAGTTATAAGTTTTTTGGGATGCATGGGAGGGGTCCCCAGGTTGAAGGGGAGATGGGGAAGCCATTACCTTCTTGAACTGGGGGTGCGCCGCATCACCCACAAGCTGTAGAATGAGACCCTCACTAGTGGTGAGGAAGGCGCCACTCTGACGCATCCGGGACAGCGCCATCAACCGGTCCACCTGGCTGCAGGGGGAAGGAGTAGGGCATCAGGGATGAGAGGCAACAGCACTGGGATGGCCACATGGACATCTTGGCAAACACAGTATGGCTGGCCAATTTCCCCACGAGGCAGTGGTTGCTCCTAGGTGCCCCCACCGTCGACAGCAACCCACCCCCAGGAGAAGCCATCTCACGTGCGGGAGGAACAGGCATCTGCCACCACGTGGACCTGCAACCCCCGGTCCAAGAGGTCCAGGGCTGTATTCTGGGGACAGAAAGAGATCACTGCCAACCTTGGACATGAATAGGGACCCCAGGTGGAGCATGGGGGAATCCCAGATCACAATGGGGACCCAGGATGGGAACAAGGGAAGCTTGGATCACAGCAGGGGCACTCAGGTTATAATGGGAGCTGAGGTCAGGATAGGAGGTCCAGGTGAAGACATGGATCTCAGGTGAGGATGCCGAGGTAGGGGGCCCGTTAGGGTGAGGTTCCTGAGAGGATGAAGGGCTCAGGTCAGGGAGGGGTCCGAGATTAAGACACTTTATAATACTTAGCGAGGGAGGGTCTCAGGTTAGAATGAGGTCCCCAGGGGACCTGCTGGGGCCTCACCAGGACACAGGCCTGTGTCTCAATGCCGCAGAGCAGCACAGAGCGCAGCTCGGGCCGGGAGTCCAGCTCCCGCTGTAGCACGGATACCATGCTGAAGCAGGTCTTAGACAGAGGCCGCAACCCCTCGGCTCCCAGCTCCGGTACCGTGGGGCCCAGGCCTTTTGGGTACTGTTCTGTCAGCACAGCTGGCACCTCCAGTATCTGGGCCACCTGTGCCAGGAAAAGGTACAAAGGTTTGGCTTGAGGGAGAGGGCCTGAGGGCTGGGACTCCTGGGTCTGCGGGAAAAGATGCTACAGCAGTACCTTGAGCATGCGGGCAGCCACTGAAACAATCTCGGGAAAGTAGACGATGTTGTGGCGGAACTTCTCCTGCATGTCACACAGGAACAGGATGGATGACCCAGGGAAGACTCGGCCCAAGCTGGGCCTGACAACTGCCATGTCCTAGAGGTAGGCAGAGGAGCTGTTGGGACAAGGGCAGAGAGTCTTACTGGAGATGGCTACAGCGTTAGGGAACGGTTCTGTGGTTTCTACGGACTCCCTAAGAGCTGGGGTGTCAGAGTCCTGCAGGAAGCTGGTGTGCCTGCCCTTGCCCAGGACATGGGGTGCTGAGGGGGTAGATATAATCTGCCCTCCTCCCCTGTCCAAGAAAAACTGGACAGAAGAGTGACTTGCCCAAGGGTACAGAGCTTGTCACCTATGAGGTTAGGATAAAGCGCACATGTCTTGGGGCCCTAGGTTCCTTGCTGCTTACGCAGCTCAACTTGATATATTCTGGCCCCATTTGTCCCTGCACTGTTGTGTAAGTGGGGTCTCATGGGCTTTTGTGTGACTTGCAGGTGCTTTGAACTTCTTCAAATCTGACTTCCCTATATTTAGTCTGTAAAACTCAATCTACTCAGGGGTCAAATCTGTGGCTGAATTCCCAGTAAAAAAAAAAGAAATGAAGTACTGATACATGTTATGACATGGATGAATCTTGAATAGAAGATGCTAAATGAAACCAGCCAGACACAAAAGGCCACTCATACTGAGTGACTCCATTTGTATGAAATGTCAAGTAGGAAACGCCATTGAGAAAGAAAACAGATTAGTCATTTCCAAAGGCTGTGGGAGGCAGGGGGTTAGAGACGGGGAGCTGCTGCTTTATGACCACAGGTTTCCTTTTGGGGTGATGAGAAAGTTCTAGAACTAGATACAGACACAGCTGCTGGTTAAACAACTTTGTGAATGGACTAAATGCCACCGAGCTGTACCACTTCAAATGCTTACAATGGCAAGTTTTATATGATTATGTATTTTTCAATTAATGAAAGACAAGGAGGCTGCCAAAACTTCCTGGCCAGCAACCCTCTCACACACAGAAGGAGGAAGACGCAGATACAGAGGAAACTGTCCACAGTCAGGGAGCCGTCAGGGTGTGTCTGATACCTCTTCAGTGTCTACAGAAGTGGGACCCTGGGCTGCACAATGTCTTGACATGTCCTGGCTATGTGTCCCCAGGAGGCCTATGTTTCCATGTCTCCAAGTGCTGCACAACTGGGCATTCTGGCTGGCTTTCATCCGCAGCTCTCTCTGCCTTTGTGTGAGACTTGTCTATGCTCATTCACTGAGCTGCCAATTCACGTGGGAAACACGTGGCCCTAGGGACACTGTGGGGGGCTAGATTTTGGAGGTAGGGGAGGGCAGTGGCAGTAGGCAGGCACTGAAGGAAGAACCATTTTTTAAGCTGGAGTCCTTGAGCAGTACATATGGTTAACACACTCAGCTGTTAATTAAAAGATTGGAGTTTTGAACCCTCCCAGGGCAACTGGGAAGAAAGTCCTGGAGATCTACCTCTAAAAATTCAGCTCAGTTCTACTTTGACATACATGGGGTCTCCATGAGTTGAAATCAACTGAGTCAGCCTCTGACTCCTGGCAGTGCCGTGCATAGTGGAGTATATCACTGCCTGGTCCTTCACCATCCTCGAGATCAGTCTGGGGTCAGACTGCTGTGATCCATAGGGTTTTCACTGATTTTCAGAAGTAGATCTCCAGACATTTCTTTCTAGTCTGTCTTAGTCTGGAAGCTTCATTGAAACCTATTCGGCATCATAGCAACATGCAAGCCACCAATGAAAGATGGTGGTGGCTGTGTCTGGGTGCACTGGCTGAGAATGGAATTCACATCTCCAGCATGGGAGGTGAGAAAAGTACCACTCAATTCTGACTAATGGCAACCCATATGTTACAGCTCCAACTGTGTTTATAGGGTATTCAATGGCTGATTTTTTCAGACAGTGATTGCCAGGCCTTTCTTCCAAGGTACTTCTGCATAGACTCAAGCCTCCAACCTTTTGGTTAGCAGCTGATAGTGTTAACCGCTTGCACAATTCTGGGACTGGCGAGTACAAGGGTGTTTGTTATTATTATCCTTCAAGCTGAAAACCTATGTTTCAGGAAATGTTTTTATGGGTAATAATAACCCTGGTGGTATAGTGGCTGACACTCTACATCTGCTAACCAAAAGGTCGGCAGTTCAAATTTGCCAGGCGCTCCTTGGAAACTCTATGGAGCAGTTCTACTCTGATCTATAGGGTCACTATGAGTCAGACCCAAATCGATGGCAGTGGGTTTGGTTTTTTCCTATATAACTAAAAAATCTAAACGACAGTTAAAAATGGTGATTTTCTGTTACATAACTTTCATCTCGATAAAAAATACTGAATGGAAACACCTTCTAGAACAAAAAGCACAGTGAAACAACCCAAGTGTCCATCAGCAGACAAATGGATACAGAAAATGTGACATATTCATATCACTCAGCCTCAAGGATAAATGAGGAAACCTTGGTTGCACAGTGGTTAAGTGCTATGGCTGCTAACCAAAAGGTCAGTAGTTCAAATCTGTCAGGTGCTCCTTAGAAACTCCACTGGGCTGTTCTGTTCTGTCTATAGGGTCACTATGAGTTGAAATCGACTTGACAGCAATACCTGTGGTTTGGCGTTTAGGGATAAATGAAGCCCTGATACATGTTACAACATAGATGGTCCTTAAAAACAGTATTTTGCAGAGTTGAGTGAATCAGTCACAAAAGGACAAATATCATATGATCCCTCTTACATGTGACATCTAAGACAGGAAGGAACCCTGGTGGTGTAGTGGTTAAGCATTCAGCCACTAACTGAGAGTTTGGAGGATTAAACCTAGACAGCAGCTCTGCAGGAGAAAGGCCTGATGATCTGCTTCTGAAAGGTCACAGCCTTGAGAACCACTTGGAGCAGTTCTACTCTGACACCACATGGGATGCCATGGGCTGGAACTGACTCGGTGGCAACAAACCCAACAACAACATAGAAATGTCCACTGTTCATGGGAGACATACGTTGCTATGTCTCCCTAACTGTATACCCCTAACTGTAGGGGTCTCAGTGGCACAAATAGTTAAGTGTTCAGCTGCTAACTGAAAGACTGGTGGTTTGAATCCACCCAGAGCAACCTTGGAAGAAAAGCCTGTTGACCTACTTCCAAAAGGTTACATCCCTGGAAAACCCTACAGAGAATTTCTACTCTGTACACATGGGGTTGCCACGAGTTGAAAATGACTCAACCACCACCACCACCACCAACAACAACCCCCCATCAGTCAATCCATGTCTGTTCTCCACGGTGCACCCACCACATCCCAGTGACCCAGGATGCCCAGGGGGAGGAAATGCTGTTGTTGTTGTGTGTCATCAAATCAGTTCCAACTCACAGCAACCCCATACAACAGAGAAGAATTACCATAGACTGTTTCTGTCATGGATTGAATTGTGTCACCCCAAAATAGGTTTCAACTTGGTTAGGCTATGATTCCCGGTATTGTGCGGTTATCTTTCATTTTGCGATGGTAATTTTTCTATGTGTTGTAAATCCTAATCTCTGCCTGTGATTAACGAGGCAAGATTAGATTATGTTAAAGAGGATAATCGTGGGATTGTAACACTCTTACTAAGGTCGCATCCCTGATTCAGTGTAAAGGGAGTTTTCCTCGGGTGTGGCCTGCACTACCTGTTATCTTACAAGAGATGAGAGGAAAGGGAAGTGAGGAGAATAGAGGACCTTACACCACCAAAAAACAAGAGCCAGGAGAAGAGCGCATCCTTTGGATCTCAAGTCCCTGTGCTGAGAAGCTTCTTGACCAGGGGAAGACTGATGGCTGAGAAAGAAAGCCTTCCCCTGGAGTTGACAACCCTGAATTTGGACTTGTAGTCTACTAGACTGTGAGAGACTAAATTTCTCTTTGTTACAGTCATCCACTTGTGGTATTTCTGTTACAGCAGCACGGGATGACTCAGACTGTTTTCTAGCATGTAATCTTTATGGAAGCAGATCATCATGTCTTTCTGTGCAGCAGCCAGTAGCTTTGAACCAATAATCTTTCTGTTAGCAGCTAAGTGCTTAACCGCTGTACAACCAGGGCTCCTTTGGGCCATATCCTCTAACCAAATTAAACCTGTTGCCATCAAGTCAATTCCAACTCATAGCTACCCTATAGGACTGAGTAGAAATGCCCCACAGAGTTTTCAAGGAGCACCTGATGGATCTGAACTGCTGACTTTTTGATTAGACAGCAATATCTCTTAACCACTAAGACACCACGGTTTCCAAGTCAGATACAGGAACTCAAAAATTCACACAACAACTGCCCATTCAAGCTGGTAGGAATGTGAGTTGCAGCAATCTTTAGAGAAGTCCAAGTGACTACGTTCCTTGAAATCATAAAGATACAAACTCCATGACCCAGAAAATCAACTCTAAGCATTTATCCTGCCTGAAGACATGTGTGCAAAATGACATAAGATTATTATAAGGATTAGAAATAAATCTAAACTGACCAGAGTTAGGGCACTGATTACATAATTATCTGTACTATAGAATTCCATGGAGCCTGGAAAAGATTACAAGGAAATTCTTCAAGTAATAATATGAAAAAGTGTCTAAGCAATGTTAACTAAGCCCCTTGTCTATGGAATGGACCAGCCTCCAATTCACAGTGACCCTATGCGTCACAGAGCAGAAGAGCTCCATAGGATCTGCAAGGTCATGATCTTTATAGAAGCATACCGCCAGGCCTTGCTTCCAAGGTGCTTCTAGGTGGGCAAGAGTAAGCTGTTCCCAGAACACTGTGTATGACATGTTTCCATTTGTGCCAAAAAGGGAACTACACACACACACACACACACACACACACACACACACACACACACACAAATATAAACCCACACTCATTGCCATCAAGTCAATTTTGACAACCCTGTAAGACAGAGTAGAACTACCCCATAAGATTTCCAAGAAGCGTAGGGTAGATGTGAACTGGTGACTTTTTGGTTAGCAGCCACAGCACTTAACTACTATGCCACTAGGGTTTCCAAGTTTGTACTAGCTCCTATCTATTTCTGGTATCTTTAGCAGGCACATAAAGAACAGGTGCCATGGGTTGGGGGAACAGGGTCTCTGGGGAATGGAGTGTGAATGAGCCTTGGTTTTCACAGTCAATTTTTTATTCCTCTTGAATTTCGGACAATGTGCCACAGATTGTCAAGTATAAACACCAAATCCGTTGTCATCGAATTGGTTCTGACTCATGGAAACTCCATGTGTTACAGAGTAGAACTGTGCTCCATAGGGTTTTCTAGGCTGTAATGTTTACAGAAAGGAGCTGTGGCACACTGCTAACTGAAAGGTTGTGATTGGAACCCACCTGCTGCTTCAAGAGAGAAAGATGTGAGTCTGCTTTCGTAGTTTGCAGCCTTGGAAACCCTATGGGGGCAGTTCTACTCTGTTCTATAAAATTGCTATGAGCCAGAATTGACTCCACGGCAACAGGTTAATCCTTATGGAAGATCGCCAGGCCTTTCTGCTGAAGCACGACACGGTCTAACCTTTCCGTTAGTGGTTTGGCACAACCGGTTTGCGCCACCTAGCGACCGCCTACAAAAAAACAAAACAGAGGAAACCCAGTGCCGTTTTGGAGTTGGTTGGGACTGATAGCGACCTTGTAGGAAACAACGGAATTGCCCCAAAGGGTTTCCAAAGACGGCTGGTCGATTCGGTTAACCTTCTGGTTAGCAACCGAACTCCTAATAACTGTGCCACCAGGGACACAGGGCACAGTAACTGAGGACACATCAACTGAACTTTGAGGTACGAAGACAATAGCTCAGATAATCTTTAAGGATATTTCTGGAGAAGTTGCTCTTCAAGAAGAACAGAGGAGACTTTCCCTATTAACATTTAATAAATGGAAAATCTGGACTAATGAAGGCCCTTCTGATTGTCATTACTGAAACCTGAATCAGTGATTAAGAAAGAAGTTCCTAACAGCTAAGCAGCCCCAGGTTTTACTCACTGATATTTTCTGTGCACTAGACCCATTGTGCCCTAAGAATACACACTGTTGTCTTAGTGTGACCCTATTTACTGCACTGTTGGCAGTTTCTATGCTTGTATGCTTTTCTGTGTCCTGCCTGCTGGACTTAACCATATACTCTGTTCCAAGTAACAGCAAAGTTATTTCTCTCCTCTCCTGGACACCAAGGGACAAACTTGCCACAACTGTGAGAACTTGTCAGTCTAAAACTTGAGATGTTTGTTTTCTTGGCACACTCCTCGATGGCAGTGGGTTTGGCACCCTCCTAGATGGTCTGTGTTTTCTCTATGCTCACTACCTCATCCATAACCAAAAAGAACCAAACCCAGGGCCACTGAGTCGGTTCTGACTCATAGCGACCCTGTAGGACAGAGTAGAACAGCTCCACAGAGATTCCAAGAACTGCGTTGCAGATTCAAACCGCACATAGCACTTAACCACTACAACACCTCATCTACAAAGGTGTGGTAAAATTTTACTCTGTCTTGCTTTATCACTCACTACCCCAAGGATCTCTCTCAGAACAAGGCCCCCCAGCAAGAAGTAGCCAGAAAGACTGAGAAACCCAAAACGAAAAGTGGGATTGGAGCAGGCAGTCAGCACGTTGGAGATGTGACCATTGTGACCACCTAAAGAACAATAACTTTCTACAAATTCCTAGGACTCATAAATCCTTATTTCCTCCTGTAAAATCTCCAGCTCTATTTTGGAAGGCAGATTTTGTAGGAATGATCTCCTATGTCTCTTTGCCTACTGGTATGCAATAAACATCTTGCTTCTTATCTCACCCATCTCAAAGACTGGCTGTTTGGAGCAGTAAATAAACATGTATACAAGGTCACAGAAACCCCGGGGGTGCAGTGGTTAAAGTGCGTGGCTGGGAGCTGAAAGGTCAGTGGCTTGAACACACCAGCCACTCCGCAGGTGACAGATGTGGCAGTCTGCTTCTGGTAAAGATTGCATTCTTGGAAACCCTATGGAGTAGCTGTACCCTGTCCTATAGGGTAGCTATAAGTTGGAATTGACTCGATGACAATGAGTTCATATAAGGTCAAACCCTAGTGAAACTAATCTCTGGATCAAATGTCTTAATAATAATTCTTCTTTTCGGACAGAGGCAGAAGAAGGTACAAGGGATCTCTTAGGAGTACTGGAGAGGTTTGATTTCTTGATTTGGATGCTGTTAACAGTGGCGTTTTTGCCTTGTGAAACTTTATTTGGACGGTGTCTTGTGATGTATATTTTCCCGTTAACGTTATATTGCCATACTAAATTTTTAAACTATAAAGTGAAGTGAAGCAGAAGGGTGTCCAGGTGGGTGATGAGGAAGCTTGGAGTTCTCCAGAACTGTGGGGAAAGAGGAAATGAGCAGCCAGCAGGAGGAACAAGCTATGCAAGAAGGCAGAGGAAGATCCCTAGGTGTCTTGCATGCTTGTTGGTAGGCCCGTGTTACTAATTGGGACCGCAGGAAGAGAGCTGGACGTGCAGAGATGAAAAATCTGGGCCATAAAGAGTATGCCTGTATGTGTCCGTGTGTGTCCCTCACGTCGAGGGTGATCTGGGCTCTAGGTAGATTTGGAAGCGTCGTGGGGGTGGTGGCTGGAAGCTTATGTCAAGGTCCAGGGCAGAATCCTGATTTGGGGGATGGGGTGACAACCAGTGGGAAGGTCAGGGGTGGTGGTGGATTGTTTACTTCCCCATATGGTTTCTGGGGACCCAGCCCTAGAATCCGAACTTCTTGGCTATACGACTTTGGGCAACTTTCAGTCTGTCTCAGTTTTCTCCTCACAGAAGAGGGGGCCGAGCCCTCTAGCCCACAGGGCTGGGCTGATAAGCAAACACAGGGGCAACAAGCGCGATCGGAGGAAGGTTTAAGCCCCTGCCCGCTGATTTCGGAGGGGCCAGGCTAGGATCCGCGCCCGGCTGTGCCTCAGTTTACCCATCTGCGGGGCTGTAAGCACAGGCTGGCAGGAGGCGGAGTTAGTTTCCCAGAAGGCGCCGGGTTCCAATGCAAGCCAGACCCCCGAAGGTGACGCCTGCGGGACACTCACCTGTCAGCACTGAAAAATCCCCCGTCCGGGTTCAGCGTCAGGCAACCACCCGTACGTGTCACTGTTTTTGCTCTGACCCCAACTGTGGCGGGGCCCCTGAGCGGTCCTCGTCCCTCCCACCATACCGAGAGGTCCAATCAGCGCTCGCCTAGCTTTGCCTCGCCCTTCCAATCCAGCCAATTGTCAAGCGCCGCTGCTGGCTCCGCCCCGAGGGCCGCGCTTCCTTGCTGTCAGTCCTGAGAATGTGACTGGCCCGCGAAGGAGGCGGGGAGACAACGCTTTTTACCACCCAGGAGGAGTGGGGGCGTGAGTGACCGGTGCCCGGGCTCAGCTGCGCGGTGGGTGCGGAAAATGCACATTCAAGCGGAAAGGGAGCAGTGAGAGGTACAGAAGGGAATTCTGGGGACCAGAAAGTGGGAGTCCTTGACATGGTCCTTCTGTCTAGTGACAGAGACTTAAAAACTGACTCAGGCGATTTCCAGAAAAAGGCCACGGGTCTGAGTAAGAGAGGCATTTCAGTTCCTGCTCTGTAGTTTTGGAAACTCTGGTGGCATAGTGGTTAAGTGCTACGGCTGCTAACCGAAATGTTGGCAGTTCAGATCTGCCAGGTGCTCCTTGGAAATTCTATGGAGCAGTTCTCCTCTGTTTTATAGAATCGCTATGAGTCGGACACGACTCGACTCCAGTGGGTTTGGTTTGGCTCTATAGTTTATTCTCTGTGTAAACCTGGAAAAGTGATTTGACCTGCCTCAGTTTCTCCATCTGTGCAGCATCTTCCTTCTGAGTGGTTTAGACACATGCGTTGGTGTATGTAATAGGCTGAGTCCCAGTGATGCAGAGGTTATGCGCTCGACTGCTAACCGAAAGTTTGGCAGATCGAACCCCCCTAGCAGTTTCAAGTGCGGAAAGACTTGGCAACCTGTTCCTATAAAGATTACTCAGAAATTCTACTACTCACTGCCATGGCATTGATTCTGACTCAGCAACACTATAGGACAGCAGAACTACTCCACAGAGTTTCCAAGGAGGGCCTGACGGATTTGAACTGCCAACCTTCTGGCTTAGCAGACTGTAGCACTTAACCATGGCACCACCAGGGTTTCCCTATAAAGAGTGCAGTCTAGGAGACCCTATGGGGACAGTTCTGCTCTGTCACATGTGGCCACTATGAGTCGGAATTGACTGGGTAGTAACTAACAATGACAGGCACTTGAAAATGGGTTATGAGAGACAAAGATGGAGAATTTCACATTTGGAAATAAAATTCTTGGAATAACACTCAATCTGTCACCACAGAGCCTTTCGTAGTCTGCCTTCATCCACCTCTGTGACCTCACTTCCTCCCACTCTTCCCCTGCTTACTCCACCTCAGCCTGTTTTTGTTGTCAGGTGCTATTGTCTAGGCATTTCAGACTCATAGCGATCCCATGTACAACAGAATGAAACACTGCCTCGTCTGGTGCCGTCCTCACAATTGTTAGGCTTGAGCCCGTTGTTGCAGCCAGCCTCGCTAGCCTCCTGGATATTCCTCCAAAGTTCAGTCTCAGGGCCCCTTCACATGTTGGTCTCAGTACCTGGAACCCCAGGCCTTTATATGGCTAACTCTTTTTTTCTTTTTTTTTTTTAATCACGTCAATAACTTTACAACTGATAAAGATACATTGTCTTGCATTTCCGATGCCAATTACATGTCGTAATCATTTTTATTGGTCTTAAAAAAAATCATCACTCAATCAGAATAAAAAAAAAACCCAAAAACCCTGTTGCTATCGAGTTAATTCAAACTCTTAGCAACCTCACATGGCAGAGTATAACTGCCCCATAGAGTGTTTAAGACTATAAGTTTTTATGCAAGCAGACTGCCATGTCTTTCTTCCATGGAGCAGTTGCTGGATTCAAACCAAGCACTTTTTGGTTATTAGCTGTTTTAGTCACCTGGTACTGGTCCGACAGAAAATACCACAAGTGGAAGGCTTTATGGAGAGAAATTTTATTGACAGTCTGGTAAGCTGCAAATCCATTTATGAGTTACCCATTCAATGAAGAGAAATTGTCACAGTCCAGTAGGCTGAGTCTAGGTTCCACGAGAGCATCTCAGTGCAGGAGCCTCAGGTCCAAAGGACGTGCTCTGCTCTCAGTCTTGGTGGTATGAGGTCCCCAGCTCTCTATGCTCACTTCTCTCCCTTATATCCCACAGCTGGTAACACGAATCCTGCCTCACCAGCACAACTGCAGGCCATTCTCCATCATCAGTGTCACAGAGGCAGGATTCACAACACATGGGAGGAATGGCACCATAGTGGGACTCATAGCCAAGTCAGACCAATACATACATTTCTGGGGGGACACAGTCCAATCCATGACAGTAGCTGAGCTGCTTATCCACTGTGCCAACTGGGCTCCTTAAGCAGTCCTACTGGAAGTTTATCAATTTTATTACTCTTTTTGAAGAATCAACAACTGGTTGTATCAGTTTATTGTTTTTTCTGTTTCTACTGATTGTTTTTAAAAACATTTTTGTTGTTGTTGAGAATATACACAGCAAAGTATTCAGCAGTTCACCGACTTATGCATGTAAAATGCAGTGACACAGATTACATTCCTCCAGTTGTGCAGTCCTTCTCACCTCTGCTCCACGTTGTTTCTCCCTGATTAGCATAATCTCACTGCCCTCTAAAGTTCCCGCTTAATCTTTTGAGTTGCTGTTGTCAAATCTGTCTTGAAAAAAGTACAACTGGAATGCTTTCTAGAAGCAAGGACACGTTATCAGGAGGGGACCAGTCACTGGAGAAGGACATCATGCTGGGTTAAATAGAGCATAGGCCAAAAAAAAAGAAGACCCCCAGTAAGATAGATGGATACTGGCTGCAGCTGATGGGCTAGAGAATAACAACAATGGTGAGGGTGGCTCAGGATTGGGCAGTGTTTTGTTCTGTTGGGCATAGGGTTGCTATGAGTTGGAACTGACCCAACAGCACGTAACAACGACACACAGTTTTTAAAAGTGCACAATGCTCAAGATAGACTTTTTTCACTAGTTAAGTTAAACTATTGTTTGGTCTTAAGAAGACTTCAGGAATGGCCAACTCTTTCCTGTCATTCGAGGCCTTCCCTGGCCCTCCCCCAATAACAAGTCATATTGACTGGGCTGCTCTTTTATTTCTTCACAGCACTGGCTCCAATCTGAAATGGTCTTGCTTTCTAACAATGCATCTGTATTTGTTTCCTATGGCTGCTGTAACAAAATACCACAAACTGGGTGGCTTGAAACAACAAAAATTTATTCTCTCACACTTGTGGAGGCTAGCAGTCTGAAATCAGGGTGCCAGCCACGTTGATTCCTTCTGAGGTTTCTGAGGGAGAATATGTTGTATGCCTCTCTCCTAACTTCCAGTAATTGCTGGCAATCTTTGGCATTCCTTGGCTTGTAGATGTATCACTTCAGTTTCTGCCTCTGTCTTTAAAAGAATGTCTTCCTTGTGTTTCTTTGTGTCTCTTCTCTTTTATCAAGACACTACTCACATAGAATTTAGGTCCCTGGGTGGCACAAGGAGTTTGTGCTCAACTACTGACACACCCACACCATGGAAGAAAGGCCTGGAACTCCTTCAGTAAAGACTACAGCCAAGAAAATCCTACTCTGTAATTCATGAGGTCACTATGGTTCAGCATCAACTCGACTGAACACAACAACAAAGATACTCTGAAGAGTCCCTATGTGGCACAAAGGGTTAAGCATTCAACTACTAACCTAAAACCTGCAAAAGATACCCGGGACGATCTGCTTCCCTAAAGACTACAACCAAGAAACCCCTATAGGAAAACTCTGGTTCTACTCTGTAACATAGCGTCCCCAGAAATCAGAATCAACTCAAAGGCAGCAGGTTTTTAGTTTTCATATAGGATTAGGAGCCACCCTACTACGGTTAATTTAACTGATACCATCAAGGACTGTGTTTCCAAACACGTCATCTTTATGGGTACAAGGGTTAGGGCTCCAACGTATCTTTTTGGGATTACGATTCAATCCACAACAGTATCAGTGTTCCTATTTAATGCCTATCCATGTCCCCTGCCTTGCCCCAGAAGTGTGAGTTCTGTGAGGGACCTTCACTGGTTTTGTTCACTGCTGAATCCTCAGCACCTGCAACAGGGTTTGGCACTTAGTACGTGTTCAACAAATCTTTGTAAATAAATGACTTGAAGCCAGACCTGAAGAAGGGACAGCCCAGGGTGTGAGGAAGATGAAGCCACAGATGCAGAGGAGACGCAGGTGAGAAGGGAGAACGTAGGTGAGCAAAATCGAGAGCGCCCCCCATAGGCAGGCATGGAGGACGGTACCTGGGAGTCTGGACTTGTTTTCCTAGGGACTATCAGGAAGGGAGAGGATGGAACAGGGGCCCCTTGGGACTGAGTTGTGATGGAGTGTCATGGGGAGCAGCCCCTCCATCCTTCAGGGACTGCCTGAGAGTCCCAGGCACAAGGCATCTCCCGTCTACTCACCCTTCCCCAGTCTGGAGCCAGGAACTCATCTCTTCCCCACAGGGCTTGCTGAGCAAAGGCTGGCCCAAAGCATGCTGGGACAGGTCAGAGTCCAGGAGGACAGCAGCAGGGGGCAGCAGCTGTAAGGAGGGGTCAGATGTCATCGAGGGACACTCCAGGGTGAGCCTGATGTCATCAAAGAGGTCCAGGGTAGAGGTGTCCAGTGCTTCTAGGCTCAAGCTGGGAATAGCTTGGGGCACCTCGGCAGGGGTCACAGCACAGGCCACCCCCAGGAAGGAGGTTGGGGGTGGTGGAGGTGATCTTCGGGGCAAGGGTCTCTGAGGAAGCGCCTCCTGGGATAGGATGGACCGGACCAGGCACTGGGTGGCAGCCTCGATCTTGGAGAACTGTCTGCAGAAAGAAGGGTGTTAGCTGGGTGACCAACAAGGAAGGGCTGCCCTCCTGCCTACCATCTCAGGAAGGATTTGTCCCTTCTCCCTTGCCCCTTTTTCTTCTCCAGCTTAACTCTCTTCCCCACATTCCCCCTAGTCCATTTTCTTGGGTCTGACCCTAGTGGTGTAATGGTTAAGTACTACATCTGCTAACCCAAAAGGTCAGCACTTTAAAGCTGCCACGTGCTCCTTGGAAATACTATGGAGCAGTTCTACTCTGTCCTCTAGGGTCGCTATGAGTTAGCACTGACTCAACAGCAGTGGGTTTGGGCTTGACAGTTCTATGTTTCTGACCCCATTTATAGGGTAGCTGGGAACAGCCATGGGGATTCTGGGTTCTAGATTACTGTTGTTGGGTACTGTCTAGATGATTTTGACTCTTAGCATACCCACATGACAGTATAATTGCCCTATAGGGTTTCCTAGACTGTAATCTTTACATAAGGAGCCCTGGTGACTCAATGGTTAAGTGTTCAGCTGCTAACTGAAAGGTCACTGGCTGGAACTCAGCTAGCATCTGTGGGGGAGAAAAGTCCTGGAGATGCGCTTCTGTAAAGAAGCAGCAGGAGACAGCCTAGCAAACACTGTAGAACAGTTCTATTCTGCTGGATAAGGTTACTAGAAAGGCCATAGACATTTCATTTGGCCTTTATAACATAAAAGACAGCTTAGATGGCACACAGCAACAACAATCTTAATTTGGATGCAAACTCCCACAGTTTTCTCCCAAGGGGCCACTGAGAGGGTTTAAACTGTCAGCCTTCAGTTAGCAAGTGAACATTTAATCACTTGCACCACTAGGGCTCCTGGATTCTGGAAAAGATTCTATTATTTGATCTAAGATGTGGTTTTTGTTGCCATTAGCTGCCACACAGTTGGTCCCCCAGCTCACAGTGATCCTATGCACAGTGATCCACAAGGGTTTTTTTTAGTGGTGAAAATATACATAACAAAATACATGCCAACTGAACACTCTACATATATAATTCTGTGATACTGATTGCATTCTTCAGATTGTACATCTTTTTCCAAGCCATTCCTCCAGCATTCACAGACTCTGGGCTTCCTAAGCAAAAGATCTGTGGTGCTTTCACCAGCTGATTTTCAGAAGTAGATCTACAGGCCTTTCTTTCTAGCCCATCTTGAAGCAAGAGTCAAAAAGTCTGGCTGTTTTATAGTTCTTTGTGAGTAAAACAGTGCTGGTACCAGATCTCATACGCAGAAACCTTTCAGCAGATAGCTATAAGGGGATAACAGGCCAAAGGTTTTAACCACATCCTAGGACACTGAGATAAGCCCTCACGTAATTATATAAAATTTGTCAGAGTTGTTTTTTCAGAAAAACCAGTCCTGGAGTACAAACAGGAAGCCCAGATCTGGCCAGAAGACTACAATCGGGTTGGAGAACCAATGGCAAACTACAAATCCTAGAAGTCTTCACCTTGTAGCTACGGGCCCACCAGTAGATCATGGTTCCCTTCCCCCCTCAAAACACTTAAATATTTGGAAAGACCTTTTGTTCAGACACTTGGAGGTTGAAACTCCAGTTGTGACCCTTCCAATTCCATCTGCAGACCTCTTTTCTGACTAAACCTTGCTTCTGAGGAAAGATTTCCTGCGTCTTGTCCCTTTATTCTTAAAGGTGCTAACACGAGGAACCTTGGCAAGTCAACGGTGCTAGCCACCTGCAACGACCTTAGTCTGGACGCTCTACTGAATTCTTTTCAGCATCATAGCAACACGCGAGTCTCCACCGACAGACAAGTTGTGGCTGCACATGCGGTGCACAGGATAGGACTCAAACTCAGGTTTTTCATATGGAAAGTGAGAATTCTACCACTGAACCATCACCGTCCTCAAGAGGTGGTTACTCATGTAGTTTTACGTTTGTAGAAACTCAACAAGCCTTGTATTTGAGATGAGTTTATGTTATGCACTCAGTTTTTGAAGGAACCCTGGTTGCACAAACAAAAGGTTGGTGGTTCAAACCCACCTAGGGGCTGCTCTGGGAAAAGATCTGGCAATCTGCTCTGTAAAGATTATAGTCAGGAGAACTGTTGTTACCATAAAACACAGGTTTAGGCCACCACCTGCCACAAAGTCAATACGGAGACAGGGGTAAAGTAAATGACTGAGAGGTTTATTTGCAAGCCACCATGCAGAGGGAGAGGGGGAATTCGGATCCTCAGAGCCTGTCTAACTTCTCCAGTCAAGCAGGGAGCTTATATTGTGTAGGTAAGTGCAAATGTTAGCTGTGAGGAAATAAAGTGTTGGTGAATGTAAGACTCTAGTAACAGCCACTTAGGTTATTAAACTATATTGCATCCCCTGCCCCAATTATCACCCCAAACCAAATTGGCAGGCCAGTATTCCTCTCCCTATCTTTTGGGTAGTAAGTCAATTATTCCAAAGACCTCAGTGAGATACTGAAATTTTGGGTAATTTACACTGTTCGACAAGATGTAATGGAATCTTGTGACTCCTTGTTATTGTTCTGGGACAATCTTCAGATGCCAATCCCTTTGAAATCTGGCTATAAAACCCACTGGAAATGTAACCCAAGTGGGGCAGTCTTAGATAAGTTATTCACACTGTCCCCCAGGTTTGCGGGCTTACTTGTTAGTAAAGTATATTTGAACCTTTTTCCCCCTGTCTCTGAATTTTGGCTACAGTGACAGGCAGAACAAACTTGCTTTGATTGGGCAGCAAAAGGAGTGGGCAACTGAAGGGTGTCCAGTGACGAGACATGCATCTGGAACTGGGCAGGTGGTCTGTCCAGAGGATCTCAGTGGTGGCCATTCAGTGACTGGCACTTTCACTTGTTTTGACAATTCTAGGAAAACACTGCTGTAAAGACTGTGAAGCCTGCAGAGATTTTTATTTTTGTGGCTGCTACAACTTAATATGTGATTTCCAGGGCCAGGTAGTTCTAGGAAGCCAGAAGTTTTAAGAAAAGCAGATAAAGAAACACAGCTGGTCCTGACTGCCTACTTTACAATGAAGCAGTTCTACTCTGTCATGTGGGGTTGCTATGAGTCAGAATCACCCTGGCAACAGACAACAATGGTAACAATATGCACTTAATTGTTTGTTTCTTATTCTCCCAGAGGAAAACAGAAAGACTACCCCTTCCCTGAGGACCCAGCTGTTAACAACACAGACAAAAATCTTGGCTCTGTAAAGAGGAATAAAATTCTTTTCTTAAAACCAAACAGCAGGTTACCTTAACTAGTGAAGAATGTCTGCCTTGAGCACTGTGCTCTTATAATATCTATTTATATAAGATAAAGGAATAACAAACGGTACCATGGAAGATTAGATAGGTAACTGAACGGATGGTAAGTTTCTGTTAAAAGAGGAGGTACAGCTCAGACAAGGAAGGTGACAATGGTTGCACGACTCAAAGACTGTGATCCGTCTCACTGAATTGTGCACGCAGAACCCATGTGTCATGGATTGAATTGTGTCCCCCCAAAAATACGTGTAGTAATTTGGCTGGGCCATGATTCCCAATATTTTGATTGTCTTCGCTTTTGTGATTTTCCAATGCTGCATGTTAAAGAGAATTAGGGTGGGACTGTAAATCCCTTCCTAAGGTCACCACCCTGCTCCACTGTAAAGAGGGATTTCCCTGCAGTGTGACCGTCACTGCGCTTTATCCTTTCATCCTACAAGAGACAAAAGGAAAGGGAAACAAGCAAGGAGCGAGGAACCTCATACCATCAAGAAAGCAGCAGTGGGACAAGAGTGCATCTTTCAGACCTGAGGTTCCTGTGCCAAGATGCCACCCTCATCCAAGACGGGTACAACATAAGGACTTTCCTCCAGAGCCTACAAGGGGGAAAGCCTTCCCCTGGAGCAGATGTCCTGAATTTGGACTTGTAGCCTACTGGACTGTGTGAGAATAAACTTTTCTTGTTAAAGCCATCCACTTTGTGGTACCTCTGTTACAGCAGCACTAGATGACTCAGAACAGAATTCAGTACTGAGCAGCACTAGATAACTAAAATAACAGAATTCAGTTACAGCAGCACTAGATAACTAAAACACTGTGGAATGGATGAGTGCTCGGCTGTGTATATTCTCATCAACAAGAAAAATAAACCTATTGCTGTGGAGTCAGTTCTGACATACAGCAAGCTCATATGGCAGAGCAGAACTGCCCCAGAGGGTTCCCAAGGCTGCAAATCGTTATAGAAGCAGATTGCCACATCGCTGTCCTACAGAGTGGCTAATGGGTTCAAACCACTCACTATTCAGTTGGCAGCTGAGCACTTTAACTACTGCACCACCAGGACTCCTTAAAATAAAAATAAATGTTACACACACACATATATACATGAAAACCCTGGTGGCATAGTGGTTAAGTGCTAAGGCTGCTAACCAAAAAGAAGGTTGGCAGTTCAAATGCACCAGGCACTCCTTGGAAACTCTATGGGGCAGTTCTACTCTGTCCTGTAGGGTCACTGTATGAGTTGGAGTCGACTCAATGGCACTGGGCTTGGTATGTGTGTGTGTGCATGTGTGTGTGTAAAAACAGGAAATGAAATTCTGATTCAAGCAACAACATGAATGGACCATGGCAATATTCCACTAAGTGGAAGAAGCCGGATGCCAAAGGCCACATACTGACTAACTCCATTTATATAATATGTCCCATGGTGCCCTCTGGATTTGACTTCCTAAGCAGCTCTTGAGTCTGCCCACTTCTCAGCATCTCCATGCCCGCCTCCAGTATTGCCTGATTGACAGCAGCAGCTACTTCACTGGTCTCCCACTAGCATTCCTGCCCCCTCAATCTTGTCTTCACCAGGCAGCTGGAATGATCTTTTAAGAAAAATAAATCAGATTACGGCCCACTGCTTGCTCAAGCCTTCCAGTGCCTTTCCACTGCTGAGTATCTACATTTCTGATGCCAGCTCCATGCCAGCACAATCTGGCCCCTTTCTTTCCTCTGTGACCTCACCCACAATCAGTCACCATTTTAAACCCACCATGCCCCCCCCACTGTCCCACCAACCACTGGGCCTTTGCACATGCTGAGAGCTGTGCTTGTGTAGCTGCCATTGTCCCGCCCATATTCCTTGGATCCTTTGACTATCTGTGCACTGTTCCCCATAGGATTCCCTAAGCTGGGCACGCTCCAATCACCAACCTTTCGACTGGCAGCTTAGTGTTTGGGTCACTAGTGCTCTTTGGGTTTGCAGGGGGGTGTGTTCTGGATAGGTTCCACAGTTTGATCTGAGATACAGTTTTTGTTGTGATTGTTGTGACTTCATCTCCAACATCCGGCACTTGTGCTTCTTTGTCAGAGGCAGCCCTTGAGCTTTCAGAATGTACTCTTCCTGTGTGCACTGAGAACCAGAAGTGTCTTTGAATTTGTGTTACTCTGGCAACTGAGTGAACCTAGTAGTGCACTGGTTAAGCGCTTGGTTGCTAACTGAAAGATCAGCAGTTCAAACTCACCATCTGCTCCACTGGAGAACAATGTGGCAGTCTGGTTCTGTAAACATTTACAGCCTTGGAAATCCCACAGGGCAGTTCTACCCTATCCTATATGGCCACTATGGGACAGAATAGATTCTACAGCAAAGGGATTATGGGGCTGCAGACCACAATCAGTGTTGCTGAGTGTGGAAGGATAAACTCTCCTTCCTGCTCCTTGTGCCCCTGATTGGGGCACCTCAGAATTGTGACCTATGTTATTTCCCAATTTCCTTCCCTGGTGTTTGCCAAACTCACCTCTACAGGACTTTGCATAAATCAGCTTAGATTGACAAAGTAAAAACCTGCTTGGTCTTTTATCAGGCTGGTCCAACAGACCAAGATAAAATCAGCTTTGAAATTAGCAGAAAACTATATTTCTCCCAAGTACACACTAGCTGTAAAGCCTCTGTTATGGTTTGAATTGTATCTTTGAAAAAGATATGTTGAATCATGGAAACCAGACTTACTAGATCCACTGACATTGGGGGAATCCCTGAATCAAATGCCTGGAAATAATCTTTAAATGTTGATCCAAAACAATCCCATTAAGCCACTGTTAACTAAACAGTTTAGCCTAATTAAACAATGTTTGCTTCAAGCATAAACTCATTAAAACCTATTGCTGTCAAATTGATTCCAACTCAGAGAGACCCTGCAGGACAGAGTAGAAATGCCCCACAAGGTTACCAAGGCTCTAATCTTTATAGAAACAGACTGCTGCATCTTTCTGCTTCATAGCAGCTGGAGGATTCTAACTGCTAGTTTTTCGGTTATCAGCCAAGCACTCAACTGCTGCACCTCCAGGACACAGCACTCTTCTAAAGAATTCTCTGTTATGAGTGTAAATTGACAAGCATTCATCTGAAACACAGATGAGAACTTTGAGGGACAGAAAGGCTAGATTAATAGTGATAAAACAGGAGTGAAGAAAGAATGTTGACCCAATGTGAAGTATATAACCAATGTTACTGAGTGGTTCACGTAGAAATTGTGAATGGGTATTTGCTTGGTTGTGTATATTGCCACCAAAAATAAATAAAATGTTAAAAAAAAGACAATATAAGGGGACAGTGAAACTTGATTAATGTAAATGGAATAACCAGAATGGAAATAATGAGAATGACCATCTGTCATGGGTTGAATTGTGTCCCCCCAAAAATATGTGCAGCCGTGTGGCTGGGACATGATTCCCAGTATCATGGGACTGTCCTCCATTCTGTGGTTTCACTAAATTGTATGCTAAAGGAGCTGTAAATTCCCTGCATAGAATTACTTCCTTGCTCTGCAGTAGGGGGAGTTTCCCTGGCGTGTGGCTTGCCCCACCCTTAATGCTTTCAGCCTGCAAGAGATAAAAAGGGAAAAAGAAACAAAGAGAATGGGGAGCCACATTACCATCAAGAAAGCAGCACCGGGAGAAGAGCGGGTCCTTGAGACATGAAGTTCCTGAGCCAGAACGCTCCCTGGACAAAGACTGATGCAATACCAGACTTTCCTCCAGAGCTGACAAGGGGAAAGCCTTCCCCTGGATCGGACACCCTGAATATGGACTTGCAACCTACCGGACTGTGTAAGAATAAACCTTCCTTTGTTGAAGCCATCCACTCTGTGGTATTTCTGTTAGAACGGCACTAGCTGACTGAAACACCATCATTGTGAAGAATGTAACCAGTGCAACTGAAAAATTTGTGTAGAAATTTGTTGAATGGAAACTTACATGTAAACCTTCACCTAAAATACACACACGGATAAACCAAAACCAAGCCCATTGCCGTCAAGTTGATTCTGACTCATAATAATCCTATGGGATGGAGTAGAACTGCCTCATTGAGCTCCAAGAAGCACCTAGCAGATTTGAACTGTTGATCTTTTGCTTAGCAACCACAGCACTTAACCACTACACCACTGGGGTTTCCACCTAAAATACAATAAAACATTATTTTTAGAAGAGAATACATTTATATTAGTTACATGCTGAAGTAAGAACATTTGGGGATATACAGTAGACCTCCACCTTATCCATGATTTCAATTTCCTACAGTAGAAAAATATTGAATCAGTAGCACCCAGGGCCACCCAGGGACCACAGGCATGTAACTTTTATTACAGTATATTGTTATAATCATTCTGTTTTATTACTCACTGCTGTTGAGTTGATCATGACTCATAGCGACCCTATGGACAGAGTAGAACTGCCCCAAGGAGTTTCCAAGAAGCACCTGGTGGATCTGAACCGCTGACCTTCCGGTCAGCAGTCATAACACTTAACCTCAACATCAGTAGGGTTTCCATTTCCTATTTTATTAGTTATTGTTAATTTCTTACTGTGTCTAATTTGCAAATCAAACTTTATTATAGGTATGTATGTATGGTCAAAGCACAGTATATATAGGGTTCATCAGTACTGGGAGCTTCAGGTATCTACGGGGTTATTGGAATGTATCCCCTGCTGATAAAGGGGAAATATTTGATAGGGTTAATAGCTGTAGAAAGACTCTTAGCTGGTTTCTTCCTTAATACTTAAACCCCCTTTGCTGAAGGAATGCTGATACATTAAAAAAAAAAAAATTGTAAACTCCCTTCTGACCAGTACTCAAATATTTTGTGATTGGGAATTTGCTTGGTTGTGTATATTGCCACCAAAAATAAATAAAATATTTAAAAAGTGGTAAGGGGGCAGTGAAACTTGATTAACGTAAATGGAATAACCAGAATGGAAATAATGAAAATGGCCATACACTGTGAAGAACATAACCAGTGTCACTGAAAAATATTTTGAGATTGTTTTCCCAGGGCCTAACCCTATTCTTCTTGACTACTGACCAGACAGATGATGTCAATTTGCAGCTCGGAATGGACTTGACAGCAGTGGGTTTACCCAGATAAACAGCACAGTTCCTGAAAAATGTAATCAGTCTCCAGACATCAAGGTCAAATCATCTTGGAACAAAGAAGCTGTATTCCTCCGGCAACCCGTCTGACATTCCTTGTGTACTCCCTCCCTCCCCTCCACCCTTCTATAAAACTTGCCAGCCTGAACTTAAATGTTAAGCTGGCTTTCAGGGTACCAACCCACCATCTTCTCAGCTCCCTGGCAGTTTCAAATCAAGTGCTCTTAAAAGATTCAATCCCTGTCTCTGTGTTTGGCTTAGTAGTGACAAGCAGCACAAGTCTGTGACTGGGTTTTTTCCAGTATCGTTTTTGGTGACCTCAACTGGACAGCACCGGGACGCTCCAGAGGCTCTCTGCACTTGACGGCACGTGGCTTTTGGCTATTAGAGTCCTGGTGGCTTCCTGGACTGGAGAGCCATGATAGATGAAAACTGACCATTCTAAGCAGCTGCCAAACCTTTTTCACTTGAGAGTGGGTTTTAGTTTCATTTTTCGGCACTCTCTGTCACCTTCATTAAAGTAGATTGAATCTGGCTTGCAACCTCTGTGACTTCATAAAGAGCCACCTGGTTAAACTGTGATTCTGAGAAACACCTGATAGGTGCACCATCTGGGTAAAAGCAGACTGCAGCCCCATTGTTTGTTTGGTTGCTTGTTTTTAATTTTATTTTTATTGTGATTAAATGGAAGTTTATATTCCAAGTCCATTTGCCGTATAAAACTCTGAACACACACCTCTGTGCAACTTTATCTGTTCTCCCCACCCTGTGACAGTACACTCCTCCTTTCTACCCTGTACTTCTGCTGTCCACTCAACCAATACTTGTCCCCTCCTCTCCACCCTCTTCTCTACTCTCTAGAAAGAAACCAGTCGGACAGCTTCATATATATATATATTAAACCATAAAGTACACATATCACCTGCATCACTGTATGTCCCATAGTCCAGTCCAGTCTTTGAAGAGTTGGCTTCAGTCCTGGTTTCAGCTCTAGGATAGCAGCAAGTCCAGGGGCCATGTCCTCGGGGGAACTTCCAGGTCATCAGACCACCTAGTCTGTTTTTTTAATAGCATTCTAGATCTGCACTCCCCTTTTTCTTGTGCTTTGTCAGGGACTCTACACTGTGTTCCCTGTCTTTGGTGGTGGCCAGGCACCATCTAGTTCTTCTGGTCTCATGCTGATGTAGTTTCCGAACCATATGGACCTGTCTCCTGGGCTCATATTTTCCTCATGTATTTGATATTTCTTGTTTTCATCTGACCCAGGTGGGTTGGGACCAACTGATATTCCTTTCCTTACATGACAGCTTGCTGGCTTTTAAGACCCCAGGTGACACTCACCAATATGGAATGCAGAACAATTTCTTAGAAAAAAACTAGTTATGCCAATCGACCTCAATGTCCCCTAAAACCATGGTCCCCAGATCCCTGTCCCTGGCACCCTGTCCTTTATAATATTGGGTTGTATTTAGGAAACCTTTTAGTTTATGATGTAGTCTAGCTGTGCTGACCTGTCTTCTACTGCATGCTGTTATTCCCTTCGCCTAACTGAATTCCAATCAACTATCTAATCTATGAATAACCTTCTCTCTTCCTCCCCATCCTTGTAGCTGTCAAAGATTATTTTCTTCTGTGCATAAAACTTTTCTTCAGTCCTTATAATAGTGGTCTCATACAGTATTTGTCTTTTTGCCGCTGACTGATTTCACTCAGCATAATGTCCTCCAGATGATTCCAGGCTATGAGATGTTTCCCAAAATCATTATTGTTCTTTATCATTGTATAGTGTTTTATTTTGTAAATATATCATAGTTTGTTCATCCATTCATCTGTTGATGGGCACCTAGGTTAATTCCATCTTTTTGCTATTGCAGATAGTGCTGCAATAAACATTTGTGTGCATGTATCTGTTCATGTGGCAGCTCTTATTTCTGTAGGATATATTCCAACCAGTGGGAATGCTGGATTATATGGTATTTCCATCTCCAGCTTTTTAAGAAAGCACCAAATTGCTTTCCAAAAAGGTTGTACCATTTTATTTTCCCACAAACAGTTTAGAAGAGTTTCAATCTCTCTACAGCGTCTCCAACGTTTGTTCGTTTGTGTTTTTTTGTTTTTGACTAATGCCAGCCTTATTTGAGTGAGGCAGCATCTCACTGTAGTTTTGAATTGAATTTCTCTAATGGCTAATGATCATGAGCATTTCTTCATGTGCCTTTTGGATGCCTGGATGTCTTTTTTGGGAAGGTATCTGTCTGTCTCTTTTGCCCATTGTTTACTTGGGTTATTTGTTTTTTTCTTGTTGATATTTTGCAGTTCCTCATAGATTATGGAGATTAGATATTGATCAGATATGTGGTTGCCAAGTATTTTTTTCCCATTCTCTGGATTGTCTTTTTACTCTTTTTATAAAGTCTTTGGATGAGCATAAGTTGTTCTATTTTTAGTAGTTCTGGTATCTATTTTCTTTTCTGTGCAGCCAATTTCTATCCTATTTGTCTTCACTTTTCATGCTGACCTTCTGTTTGGCAACTCGTTTCTCAACTCCTCATTATGTTCATGAAGTTTGTGTTTGTAATCTTCTGTTAAAAGTTTCTGGGAGATTCTGTTATTCCTGTAGGCAGAGTGTTCAATGTCTGTGTAAAACTTTGAAAATTTGACACTGAGTTACAAATTTGGCTTATTCGACCTCAGAATTATTTTTTTCCCTGTTATTGTCTTATTCACCATCTGTTTTTATAAAGAAATGTTTGCCTGTTAAGTATTTCTTATGTGTCTATGAGTCTTGCATATCTTGCCCAGATTTTCATGTCTTGTCAAGTCATCTGCATCTAGGGTTTACTTGTATCAGAGACCCCTCCACCTGGTCTAGTTTTAGAATATTTCTTGTTTAAATTTTTTTGAGACAGACAACTGGTTTGGCAGGTCAGAAAAAAGAACTTTCATGCCCAAATCCTCCTAATCAGAGTAAGAAGAGTCTTAGCTGAGCTAATTGAGAATGATAAGGAAGCAGAATTTCAAGTAGACCTGGTGCGGAGGTCCGCCATCAGCCTTGTAGACAAAGTCACGAGCTCCTGCAAATGACGGGCTGAAGCATCTCACCTGTGACATGTTTTTTAGCCTACTGTCCTTGATATTAATTGGCTTCCTAATTAAATTTTCTTCAAAAAGATACCCCCTCCTCTCCTGGCACAAGGACCAGGGGAGATGCCTTCTGAGAGGGGCCCTCTACTACCCCCTTGGTTTATGAAATAATATTGGGAAAACCTGTACAGGAATTTCTGGAGAAAGAGCTCAGAGGAATGATTTCTAACACAGCCAGCTTGAGAGCAGCAAGGCCAGCCCAACCTCTGCTGACTTCCCCCAACTGCACATCCCCACCCATGTGAAAGGAATTATCCTCTTTAGAACAGCTTGAGAAGGACATAGGGTGGGGGACGGTAGATGTTTACTATCCCCGCAGGAGGAGATAAAGAGCAAAGTAGGAACAAATAGAGATCATAAACTTTAGACCCTTCCTCGTGAACCTTTTAACCTTGAGGTATAAGTAGGGCTGATTGAGCTCGAGGCATCCCTAGGCCATTATCTAAAAAGCTTTGACAGTTAAAAGGATCACCAGGTTTCAGTTAACTAATAGCTCATGTGGCAGAGTAAAAAATTACATCACCTCAAGACCACGAGGTTTTTGGTTTCAAATTTGCCAACCACGAGGTTTTGGTTTTGAATTAGCCAATAGATTGTATGGTCAGTGGGCAGGGTAAAATTCACGTCACTCTTACTATAAAAACAATAAAGACAGACAGCCTTCTCTCTTGCTCTCTGGGTCGGGCTGCCTTAAACCAGAAAAGTCTTTTCTGTCTCCTTGATTCATTTCCCGCCGCGCCTCTCCCTCCCTCCGTGCGTGACCCTGTAAAGTGTCGGGGCTGGCCCCCGGCAACCTGGAAATAAATTGTCTCTGGGCTGAAAAAGACTAACTTACAGCTCTTAGTTGAAGGTTCCAGACCAAAAAAAAAAAAAAAAAAGGATAGTTTTCTCTTAAAGTAAAAAATAACAATTTCAGAACTGTAAAAGGGAAATATGTTAATTATCTTTTGCCCTTCAAAATTCCTAGGTCAACTTATACACATGTAAGTCTCTTCCATTGGTCAGAAGATTGAAGGCAGGTATCATGGATTGAATTGTGTCCCCCCAAAAATATGTGTAGCCATGTGGCTGGGCCATGATTCCCAGTATTTTGCGATTGTCCTCCATGTTGTGATTTCCCTATACTGTGTGTTAAAGGATTACGGCAGGGGTATAAATCCTTTCATAGGATCGCCTTCCCTGCTCCACTGTGAAGGGAGTTTCCCTGGAGTATGGCTTGCTCCACCCTTAATCCTTTCATCCTACAAGAGATAAAGGAAAAGTAAGCAAACAGAGAATTGGGAATCTCACACCATCAAGAAAGCTGCACCAGGAGAAGTGTGAGTCTTTCAGGTCGGAGATTTCCTGTGCCAAGATGCTCCCTGGACAAAGACTGATGCAATACCAGACTTTCCTCCAGAGCTGACAAGGGGGAAAGCCTTCCCCTGGAACAGACATCCTGAATTTGGACTTGTAGGCTATTGGACTGTGTAAGAATAAGGTTTCCTTTGTTAAAGCCATCCACTCGGTGGTATTTCTGTTACAGCAGCACTAGCTGACTAAAACAGAAGGGCTGGTCATATGGATCCAGGAAAGCCTTTAGAAGGCCCTTTCCAACTAGTTGGAGCCATTTTTAAGACAAAAGATAAAAAGAATTGTTACTTTGCTATAATTACAGAAATTGGGTAAATCCAAATTGTAAGGCAACAGCAAAAAAAGTTATCTTTATTGTAGGGGAACAATGAGACACATCTCAAATGACCTGAAAAAAAAGTTCAACCCTAAGAAGAGATTTAAGATCATGTCTATATCAGTAAATCGGTCACTTGAGCAAAGACTATGCTTTGACTAAGGAATTCAAATTATTTACCTATGAATTTATTTTTATATTATTTAGTTACTTAGAGAATTGATAATCTTGGTGTATATAATCTTGATATATCCTGACTAGATAGTATTATGCCTCAAGATTATTATGTGTGGTTTCTGAAGTTCTTTAAAAATATGGTTAATGGTCACATTATTATATAATATAAATAATATAAATATTATTGTCTAAAGTTTTCTGACAGATTTGATTTTATTTGCCTTTAACTTTTACTTACGATTAACTTCTATCAAGTCTTTTCACTATTAAGAGTATTTATTTTTACAAATTAATCATGGCCACATTAAGTTTCATCATCTGCAGATAAGTCTTTGCTGATTTTCTGAAAATGTTTAACCAGAATATCTGAATAAAAAGATATTAAACTTGTGAAAATGACTGAGACTTAAGATTTTCAAAACTCTTATGCAGCAACCAATGACCTTGCAGACTTCGACTGATCCAGAATCAAGTGGAGCAGAAAATAACTACATAAGACTGAGTACACGAAAAGATTCTGTGGGTTCTATGTGGAAATACTGCTTATGTTTTAAGGTCCTAGTTTGTAGATATAAGAAATCATTTTCCTTACTACTAAATTATTTAACTAATGAGTTTAAATTGTAACTCTCAAATTAGAAATTCTTATTGGTAAATGTAAGAAAGTTATAAATATCATAAACAGAAGTGTGTCTGAAATTTAGCTATGATTTTACAAATTAAAATGACATTAGATTTCCTATTCTATCAAGAATGGTCCGTGCCTTAATAGATAAATGTTGCTGTATTTATATTAAAATAAAATCTGGGGTTTTATAGAAGACAGTTACTTCTGAGACACATAAACAGTTACTGATGCTGCTTAGGAGGTCTGACAATTAAGTCCATGAACTTAATTGTTCTATATGCTACATACCTCATTGCTGAATATCACTATGTTCACCTTCAATGTACTCCCTTTGGGAAGCTGTGCACCAATGCCAGAACCTATTCCACCCTTGAAGCCAATTTTGGAACTCTTTCTGGAATGGCCATTGCACATGGTGGCATGATGACAAATTTGTGAACTTAATTGTATAGTTGTCTGTGAGAGAGTTTTTAGCCAGTAAACAAATAACTGTATTAGAACACCCTCCCTACTCACCTGATCTGGCCCCCCAGTGACTTTTTTCTTCACCTGAAGATAAAGGAAATATCGAAAGGAAGACATTTCAACAACATTCAGGATGTCAAGGGCAATATGATGACAGCTCTGATGGCCATTCTAGAAAAAGAGTTTAAAAACTGCTGGGAAATGTGGACTAAGCACTTTTGTTGGTGCATAGCGTCCCAGTGGGAATACTTTCACAGTGAGTGTAGTGATATTGAGTAATGAGGTATGTCGCACTTTTTGTAGGATGAATTTGTGAACTTAATTGTCAGCCATTGTGTATATAAACCAACACCTCAGGAGATTTATTTCCTCATTCAAAGACTTAGTGTCATAGTTTCATTGTCATTTCTAGTAATTGGCCTAATATTGTTAGTGTTTCTACTCTACTTCCTAGTTCACTATATGGTTCCTGTGATCTTAAAAAACGTGATGGTGTTCAATTACCATTTATTGAACATTCTATAGTAACACAATGGTGCAAAAGACAGAACCATGAAAGATACATGTGGTCTTCTGAAATCTGAATTTTCTGACTTTTTTGGTCATTGAGGTAACCCACACAGACTACTGCCTTTGGATATCTTTTTAAACTACAACCCAGTGCCATCAAGTCAATTCTGATTCATAACAACCCTATAAAGCAGAGTAGAACTGCCCCGAAGAGTTTCCAAGGAGCTTTAGAAAAAACTGGTTCCTGAAGCCACTTGGAGTCAAATAAACTAGTCTGGCCATTTTACTCTGGGTTTTATATATTTTTGAAAATTTGATCTGTTTTGTAAACTTAAGGACAGATGGGAAAAAAAATGCCCCAAGTATAGACTTTCACAATCCTCTGTCAGGACCCAGACCTAAAAGCCAAGTGTAGATTTAGGAAGCCAAAAGAAAAATCTTACAGAGTTTTCTTACTAAAACCAGAAGAAAGTAAAGACTCACTCTCAAACCCCCTTTTTAGGCAGGAACCTATCTTTGTCACTCCAAAAGCTAAAGCCACTGCCATCAAGTTTGTTCTAACTCATAACAGCCCGACATGATGGAGGAGAATTGCCCACAGAGTTTCAGAGGAGCTCCTGGCAGATTTGAACTGCTGACCTTTTGGTTATCAGACATAGCACTTAACCACTACACCACCAGGGCTTGCTCACTGGTCATTAAATCCTTTAAAAATATATATATCAGTACTAATCCTGAAAGTAGAGAAGAGAAAGCCATTATGGCCACACATTTTGCAGCTCAGTCCACATCAGACGTAACACAAAAATTGTGAAAGCTCTAAGAAGAACCTCAGACTCAACTCTTCCAGTTGGTAGAAGAAACCTTTAGTATGTTTAATATCAGAGATTTGGCAGCATAAGAAAAAGATGAAAAAGAAAGTCTAGTTGTTGGCTGTAGTTCTCGAAGGCCTACCTCAAGGTAATCCATTTGGCACCTGGAGATCAGGACTGGGATCACTTCATCGGCCAGTGAGTACTGACCCTGATTAATACAAACCCAAGCTCACTATGTACTGTAAAAAATGAGGCCCCTTGAAGGCAGAGTCCTGAGTGCGCTAAAGCAGGATGCCCATTTGACTTTCCCAAAGGCCTAGATGGATGGGCCCTCCTGAAAGGATGATGACTTTTTCAGAAATGGGGTCTGACAAGGTGGACCACTGATGAAGTCCTGAGGCCTACCTAGCTCTCAGCCACACCACTCACGTCTCCATGGTGGAGCTAAGGGTTACACTTGGTATGGAAGGTAAGGAGATTGAATTTGCCTTAGACATGAGAACCACCTTCTCTACCTTAAGTTACCCAATGGTCCCACTATTCAAGTGGGACTGTGTAATTACTGGCTTAGATTAAAGAAAAAAACAAGGTGAGGAAGTTTACTTTTGTGTCTGATGGGGTCACAATCAGTAAGTCCCCTGTCATGTTGCTAGGACAAAACTTGCTAAGTAAATTGGGGACACAAATGCATTTAAAAACCAAACTAAGCATAAGAAATGAGGAATTAGACTTGCTTATATTGTTGGTTAACATATTAAAAAAAATAAAGATTCAGAAGGACATATATCAAAAGAAATTCTCAGGTTACATCAGAAGTTTAGGACATTGCCACAGCAGAGAAAGCTACGCTTTTGTAAATCAGAATAATATCATTGAAGCTAAAACACTACCTTCAGGCTGATTGCTTTAATATGACCTGTCCACTTAAGAAACCCTATCCTTCGTGTTTGTGCATCTATTTGAAAGCAGACAGAAAAAAAAAAAGAGACAGGAAAATAAAGGGAAAAAAAGCAGAGAAAAAAGAGGTAGAATATCAAGAGAAGGAAAAACCAGGGAGAAAGGAAGAAAGAATAAGAAAGTGAAACGAGATAAACAGGAAGTAGAAAAGAGAGAAGACAGAAGGCTAGATAGCTCAGACCACATCACCCTGGATTTCCAAAATAAGCCAAAATGTAAATATATTAATTTATTCTGTTACTAAATCAGGTTTTAGGATTCCCTAAATAACTGGCTCTGCACTACCCTCTGAAGGTGTGGTCCTATACTGTCATTCTGCATATCTTTCTCGGTAACTCCACCTACAGTAAGATTAAAGAGAACTAAGGTTTATATCTTCCACACTACAACAGTTCCCAGTAAAATTAATGATATTCCAAGGGTCCTTACCAATACCTAGTAATGGTCATCCCAGCCCTTATACATCATTAAGGGGCTTCTACTCAGAGAGGCAGGCCTACATCTCTGTTCAGCATAAGGCGGACACAGAAGATACCTCCATCCATGTGCCCATAAAGAACTGTGAGTATAAAATCTCTCAGGGGGACCAGTCCGTCGTTTGAGTCAACGGCAGGTAGCAGTAAGGCCCGCGGGCGGGGGCTGGACACCAGTGAGGTGTGGGGTAGGCAGGAGAGGGTTGGGGGCTACCAGAGAACTAACTAAATACAACACGCCATTAAAAGTCATACTTCTTTAATACCAGAATTAACTAACTGGTTAAAATAAATGTTTTCTTGGTTGCCTAAAAGATTATAGAAAATTATTAAAGACAGGCTGATATTCTTAATAACAAGAAGAATAGAATATAGTTTAATCAAGTGCTTAACTATCATGTTAAAAAAATTTCAGCAAATAAAAAATGAAATAGAGATAGCTATACTTGATCTAAAGAAACGCACTAAAGAACAAGACAATTACGTTCACACCAAGCTAGTCTCATAAATTGTAGACATTACAAGACAAACATAGGGGTGGATAGGGTTAATAGCTGTAGAAAAATTCTTAGCTGGTTTCTTTCTTAATACTTAAACTCCTTTGCTCAAGGAATGCTGACACATAAAAAAAAAATTGTAACCTCCTGACTGGTACTCATAAAGATTTCGAGATCGCTTTCCCAGGACCCAAAGCTATTCTTCTTGACCACTGACCAGACAGATGACGTCAATTTGCAGCTTGGAATTGACTCCACAGCAGTGGGTTTCCTCAGAGAAACAGCACAATTCCTGAAAAACGTGGTCAATCTTCAGACATTAATGCTAAATCATCTTGGAACAAAGAAGCTGTATTCCTTCAGCAACCCCTCAGCATCTGAACATCCACATGCTGACACCCTCACCTATCTCCCCCCTCCCCTAAGCCCTTCTATAAAACTTGCCAGCCTGAGCTGAAATGTTAAGATGGTTTTTAGGGTACTAACCCACCATCTTCTCAGATCGCCGGGCTTCTGAATAAAGCACTCTTAAAAGATTCAAAGCCTGTCTCTGCGTTTGGCTTAGTTGACAGGCAGCAAGAGTCTGCAACCAGATTTTTTCAGTTATCATACTGTATCGGGTTAACTACACCATACGCATTGTTGTGGAGTTAATGGTACAGGGACAACTCAAAAAGGAGGTGAGACTTGTTCGACTGGGAGAACACAATCGATGTCACTGAACTGTACGTGGGGGAATTTAAATTGGTGTATGTTTTTGCTTTGTACAGTCGCAACAACAACAAAATTAATGATTAGGAAATAAAAGGGTCAACAGCTATTTTAAAGCCTAGACAACAGGAGTGTATTGTAAGGAGTTTAAGTAAATGAAACTACTGGAACAGCAAGAGAAGAATGTTGATACAATCTGAACAATGTAACCAAAGTCACTAATCACTGTGTCTAGCAACTGGCATGGAAGAGTGTTGTGCTGTGGGTTTTTCACTAAAAATTAAGTTAAATTTTAAAAAACAGAAAGAGGAAAAGACACGCAGTGGGAAGGCAGCGGTGTGAAGACTGACGTCATGACACATCTGTCTACAAGCTGAGGAGCTAAGCACTGTCAGCAGCTACTGGGAGCCAGAAGGGGACCAGGAAGGTTCCCCAGCCCTCCTCCACCCCAGCCTTAGGAGGGAGCATGGCCCTGCTGAATGCCTTAATTTTGGACTTGGCTTCCAGGAGTGTGAGACAACAAACTTCTGTTGGTTTAAACAACAAACTTCTGTTGGTTTAAACCACTCAGTTTGTGGTGCTTTGTTGTGGCAGCCTAGGAAACACAGATACTGCCCTATGAAGCAACTGTGGTGTCTCTGGTTGTCCCATGGCAGAGCCAGGCTGCTGGAGCTGGGGATGCCGGGAATGCTGCCGCACAGAACCTGGCCAGTGGGGCTGGGCTGTGTGAGTGGGGAGGACAGGGAAACAGGGAGTCCAGGGGCTGGCACTGCACAGAAACCAGACCAGAGTTGGGCAGGGAACCCTGACAGGCGCTGAAGATGGTAAAGGGGACCCTAAGCAGTTGGTGAAGGTACTAAGGAGGAGTTGAAGGGCAGCTTAGGAATGGGACTGGAACCTTTTTTTTTTTTCATCCATGATGGGTGTATGGTGGGGGGCATGGCCAGGGCCGGGCAGCCCGGAGAAAGGAGGTTTGGGATGTGAGGAAAGGGCTTAGGCCGGAGCAGGCTCCCATTCGCTCAAGTTGAGTTCCAAGCCCTCCTGGGATGAGGTCCGGGGCTGCCCTGGAGGGTCCACCTACTTAGCAAAAAGTGGACAAGCCACTTAAGCTCTCTGTGCCTCAATTTCTTTATCTGATAAATGGGGATTTTAATAACACCTACCTCCTGGAGTTGGTGTGGGGATTGAGTTAATATACATAAAATGGTTATAACAGAGCTTGGTGACATCTTCAAGTGTCTGTAACAGTTAGCTACCATCATCAATATCATATAATTATCACCATTACCATCCTTTTCATTATTACTGTGACCACCACCACCACCACCACCACCATCATCACCTTCATCGTACCACCACCAGCAGCATCAGCACCACAACCACTGTCGTCATCACCACCGTCATCACTACCACCACCATCAGCAGCAGCATCCCTATCTGCTATCCTGAATTTAGACTCATCACTTCCAGAACTATTAGACAATCCCTTTATGTTGTTTTAAGCCACCCAGCTTCTGGTACTTTCTAAAGACAACCCTAGAAAAACTAGTACACTTACCATAATGATTGCTACATTTGTCTGTGAGGTAACATCATACCATATAATTTACTCAGTCATTTTTCTCGTTGCTGATCACCTGTCTCCTCCACCGGAACACCAGCTCCAGGAAGGCACAGATTTTGTCTGCTCTCTTCACCGATGGCTTTCCTGCACAATAGTCCCGGTACAAGGGGTGGTGGTGTTGACAGTGACAATGAAAAGGATGGTAATGGTGATAATCATATGATATTGATGGTGGTAGCTAACTCTTGCAGACACTTACAGATGTCACCAATACAAGCATATTGTGTGTTGACCTCATCCATTTCTAGGGTCTATGCCTCTCTTGCCTGCTGGAATCTGATCTCCCCTAAACCGAGGGCTCGGTCTCTTCCTTCTCCTCTCCTCCCCTCCCGTCCCGCTTAGCCAAGAGTCTCTAGACCCACTCCCCTCACCCTCACCTGCAAATCTGATTATGCAGGAACCTTCGGTGGTTCGGCCTCCTCTTGGAGGGTCTGGTGCGCCGGGGCTGCAGGGCACGAAGCATGTGGGCGGCTGCCCCGCTGACAAAGGCGCACAGCTCGCGGGGGCTGGGCTCGGAGACCCCTGGAGCTGCGGGAGCCCCCGGGTGCATTGCTGGGGTGATCTGGAGGACCCTTCTGACAATACTCTTGCTGTTCAGAAAAGCACCCGCTAAAGCTGGGAAGAGAGAGGGCCAGCCAGGACGGGGGCTCAGGGCTGCGGGAGGAAGACAGGAGGAGGGGTGCGTTTGAAAGCTGCAGGTGGCCTCGGGAGGGTAAGGCACTGACCCATTTCGCGGAGGCACGGCCAGGGGAGTTAGGACAAGACCTCGCTCCTCCAACGCCTTGATTTCATCCCTTCCTTCCGGGAGCTACACCCTCAGAGTTGAGGGACAGGCAGGTGGGGGACTGATATACATATGTAGAAAGGAAAGGGGTGCTGGCAGGGAAGGAGGGTTCTTGTGCAGAGCCCCTCCCATGCCCAATTAGCACATAGTTGGACCTGGGATCTGGGGCAGTGGAGCGTAGGTGGCAGTGCGGAGAAAAGCTCCCGGAGAAGACCAATTAAGGGGACAAAGGCCTTGTTAGGGAAGCGAAGCCAGAATGGAGTCAACCGCAGCGATTAGCGTTAAGGACCCTTAATTTGTCGTGGGGAGGGGGCAATGAAAGGTTGGGAGGGAGGGAGACAGTCCCTGCCTGGCCGCGGGGCTGTAAGGCAGACACCGACACTGCCCACCCACCACCTGCTTGTGCCTTCTTTAAGGGAAAAGACCCAGATCCATCATCCTCTTTAGGGGTAACTGAGACTCAGTGGCTGACCCTTGTCCACAAGTGGGTCACCACCTGGGTGGAATTCGCTTCTGCGTGTCCAGCTCAACAAGGAAAGGAGCAGGGGTTGGGGACGTGCCTGCCGATGGGTAGGGACTATTTGCTCAGTTGAGAGACAGGAGGGGATATCTCCTGCACAGACTGGCTCTAGAGGGAAACAAAACAGGGAGGAAAAAAGAAAATCCTCTGGAGGGAAAAAAACCAGTTTGCCCAAAGTGTTTTTTGGGGGAGGGCCTGGGGACGGGGCGGGGCTTGGTGTTTACCGGAGGCAGAGAATAGGCTGAGGTGTGAGCCGAGTGGAGGACGGACTGGATCTCCGAGCAGGGAACAGGCCCTGGGGTGCATATAGTGGGGTTCCCCTACTGATTCATTAAAATAATGTATTGAAGTAAGGTTCACCTAACATTATTTGCCTTTTTTTATTGTAGTAAAAATATGTTACAAAACTTTTGCTATTTCAATCGTTGTTTTACACACACAAATCAGTGACTTTAATTACGTTCACTGTGTTGTGAAACCATCACCACAAACAGAAACTCAGTGGCCCTTAAGCAATCACTTCTCCTTTCTCCCTCCCACCTGCCCCTGGTATAAATTTTGGAAGGCTTCTGTTATTCCTAGGAAGGCACTGGTCAGAGTGAGGGGACAGGCTAAGCCTACGTCGTTTAGGGTGGTGGGTCTGCTGGGCCCCGTCTGTGGGATTCGTCATCTGAGCCGTGGCTGGCCTCAGGGGCCCACCCTTGCTGGGCCAACCAAGTGTGCTCATGGACTAGTAGCAGTCGTGGGTAGTGGCAGACATCCAGTGAAGTGGCCTGAGTGGTGAGGATGTCCTGGGAGCAGCAAGTGGCCAGCTGTGTAGCCAAAGGTCCACCTACCCGTGAGTCCTGGGCAGCAGGGGACAGTGAGGTTGGCATCAGCAGGTTGGCCAGCACTCATGGGGCCACATGTTCCCACACCAGCCCTGGCACATAGACACTGACTGCTGTGCCTCCCAAGTTCCACCAGATGTACCAGGGCCTGGAGTGTGCTTGCATCTGTGTGTGTGCGTGTTTGTGTTTGTGTGTGTGTGCATGTGTGTGTGTGTGTGTGTTTGTGTGTCCAGGGTGGGGGCAGACCTGGTGTGGCAGGCTTCCATGCTGGGGTCATCTTGGTCTCACTTGTCTTTCCTTATTGTCTCTCCTGGGATCCTCTCTTGGGTGTCTCTCCTTGGTGTCTCTCTTGGGCATCACTTCTGGGTGGCTCTAAGGGCCTCTGGGTGCTTCAGTTCTCCCCCTCCATAACCATTTGTGCTGCCACCCAAGGCCTCTCTAGTTCCATGTGTCCATCTTCCTTGCACTGTCTCTCTCCTCATCCTGCTGGTTTCTTCATCCCTCACTAGTTTCTCGACAATACTCTCCCTCCATTGAGTGTCTGTGTGTCTGGGTGTGATGGCTTGAGCCCAGGATGTGTGTTTGTGTGTTTTCTGCATGTGATGGCTGCAAGCTGGGAATCTGTGTGATAGTGTGTATCTGTCTGTGTGCAACACTTGTGAGCTTGGTGTGTGTGTGTGTGTGTGTGTACCTGGGTGTGATGGCTGTGAGCCTGAGTGCACGTGTGTGTATCAGGGTGTGATGCCTATGAGCCTGGGCCACATATATGCTTTTGGGCGATGCCCTGGTAGGTTCCCCATGCTGCTACTCTCCAGTTCTCGGGCTTAGAGGGCAACAGCCCGGGTCACTTGGTGAGGGTTCAGAGGAGTGGACTCCCAGATCTCTGGGGGACTGGAGGGCAGGGCTGAGACCCTGAGGACAGGCAAGGGGTAGTTACACATAGCTGGGGCATGACTCCACTAGACTAGTTGCAGAATGGCTCCTTATTCTACACCTTCTGGAGCCAAGAAACATCCAGCAGCCAGTTTAGGGCTACGCAGAGCCCATCTTGCAGGCGCTGGTCCAGGACCTCTCCACAAGGGGGCGCCAACAGGCCAGGCTGGTGCGGGAGGCCCCCCGTGGAGTCTCGCGCGCGCGCGCGCGCGTATGTGTGTGCGTGCGTGCGTGTGTGTGTGTGTGTGTGTGTGTGTGTGTGTGTGTGTCTAGGACTTTTGGACCCTTTTTTTCATCTTAGTTATTTAGAAGATTCACTCACGCTGGGGGCTGGGTTTGTTGAGCATCTTGCAGTCGCCTTCCTATCCTAATCTTTACAAGAAGTTGCAGCATTTAGTTATTCAACACACATTTATTGGGCACCTACTATGAGGAGGCAGTTTCTGGGTGCTGTAAACAGCTGCTAAGCTGCTAACTGAAAGGAGAATCAAGTCCACCCAGAGGTGCCTAGAAAGAATGTACTTCTGAGAAATCAGCCTTTGAAAACCTGGTGGAGCACAGTTCCACGTGGGGGTGTCATAAGGTGGAGAGGGCTCAACATTTTTTTTTCCCCTAAATCTATGTCTTTGGCTCTCGAAGTCTCCGGTTATGTGTCAAGTTGAGGACCCCATAACGTCCCTTCCTTGCAGGATTACAGAGAGGAATTACAGACAGAGGTCTGATGAGAGGTCTGGCTCACATATGATGCCCATAAGACAGGGGATGCCCCGCTCCTCCCGGCACCTGGATCCGGGCTCAGAGTTGGGGTGTCATCGGTCACTTCACGAGACTCTTACTACTTCTTGAAGTGGGAGTCTATTGAATCTGAAATGTGCTGCTGCTGAGTTAATTCCTCCTCATGGCAATCACATGTGTAAGAGTAGAATTGTGTGTACCGGGCTTTCAGAGGCTGTAATCTTATGAGAGGAGCCTTAGTGGCACAATAATGAAGGCCCTCAGCGGTTAACCCAGTGGTCAGAGGTTGAAACCCGTCAGCTGTTCCTTGGGAGAAAGTCTGTTCCCAGTAGAGGTTACAGCCTTGAAAACCCAATGGGGCAATTCTACTGTGTCCTATAGTGTTACTGCAAGTCAGTATTGACTAGATGGTCACAGATTTGGGATTTTTTTTTTTTAATTATGAGTAAGTGAAAGTATACAATCCAAATCAATTCTACATGCCCAGCTATCTGTAGCTCCATCAGCTTTCCTCACCCAGTGACAGCACATTCCTCCCCACTTTATACTTCCAGTATCCTCTTAATGAGCACCTGTCCCCTCCGCTTCACTCTCTTCTCTCCCAGCTAGAAAGAAACCAGTAGGACAGCCTCCTATAAATATATAAACCCACAAAGTACACACAACATATGCTCACACTGTGCCCTCGAGTCCAGTCCATTCTTGTCTGAAGAGCTGACCTCAGTACTGGTTTTAGGTCAGGGCCAGCAGCAAGTCTAGGGTCCATATTCCCAGGGGACCCTGCAGGCTGTCAGACCATCAATTCTGGTCTTTTAGAAAAGTTCTTGATCTGTACACCTCTTCACGTGTTGCCTCATATTGTGTTCCCCATCACGGCTGCCTTTGGTGGTAGCTGGGCACCATCTGGTTCTTCTGATCTCATGCTGATGTAATCTCCCATTCATGTGGGTCCTTCTGTCTCCTGGGATCATTTTTCCTCATGTCTTTGATGTTCTTATGCTGGGAGCCAGCCCCGGCAGGGTTTCGAGACCATGAAGGGAGGGCCCGGCATCAGCGGGAAAGAGAAAGAAATGAGACAGAGACAGCTAGAAGTCTGAAGAATGGAAGCCCCCAAAAGGTCTGTCTTTTTTTTAATATAGTTGAGGTGGCGTGATTTTCACCCTATCTTTTTCATCATGTAAGCTATTGGCTAGCAAGAAACTGACCCCTCATTATTGGCTAGCAAGAGACTGACCCCTTGTGGTCTCCTTTTTTTCATGTTAATTGTCAAAGCTTTCTAGATAATGGCCCGAGGCATGTGCATTTAACAGTAAAAACAAAGTTTAACAGTAAAACAAAGTTTAGCAGTGAATACAAAGTTATGTTATGAGCTTAATGGCTCTATTCATGCCTCAAGGTCAGGGGCACAGAAGGGTAGACTCCTCAAAGCTTCATTCTTTAGCTGTCTCTATGTGCTTCTCTAAGTTCTTATTTTATCTCTCCCCGAGCAGATAGTAAGTGCCCACTGTCCCCCAACCTAAGCTGTTCTAAGAAAGATGTCTCTTTATTGTTTATTCATTTGTCATACCAATTATAATAAACTTGGGAGTCTGTCCATCTTCCTGATGTAGGGAGTGAGATGTCTGTATAGCTTTAAGGGCTGTGTGGAGAATCAGCCTTGGGAAGCTTTCCAGGGGCTTTTCTGCAATCTTGTGTTTCACATGTGGAGGGGGGGAAATGCAGTTGGGGGAAGCCAGCGGAGCCGGGCCGGCCTTAGTGTTCCCGGGCTGAACATGCTATGTTAGAACTCATTAAGCCGAGGGGGTTGTAAAACCCTTCTCAGAAAGTGTCTTCTTTGGTCCTAGTGCTGGGAGATAACAGGATATTTTTGAGGAAGATTTATTTAGGGTGCGTAACACCATTAGTGAGAATTCAGCCAAAAAAAAATATGTCAAGGGTGAAATGCATCTGCTCCTCATCACATAGGCATATAGCTTTGCTGATAGAGGCCTTTGTGGGTAACGGGCCTGTTTTAGTCAGCTAGGGCTGCTCTAACAGAAATACCACAGAGTGGACGGCTTTAACAAAGAAAAATTTATTCTAACACAGTCCTGTAGGTTGCAAGTCCATATTCAGGGTGTCTGCTCCAGGGGAAGGCTTTCCCCTTGTCGGCTCTGGAGGAAAATCCGGTATTGCATCAGTCTTTGTCCAGGGAGCGTCCTGATGGAAGAACCTCTGGTCTGAAGGACGCGCTCTGCTCCCGGTGCTGTTTGCTTGATGGTAGCGAGGTTCTCCAATTGTCCTTTGTTTCTTTTTCCTTTTATTCCTTGCAAGCTCTTGAGACTGAGGCAGCTCAGCTTCTCACGCTATTTGTCTCTTCAGCTTCAGCTTCCTATGGCCGCATGGCCCAGTCCTCAGGCCCACATTTGCCCTGCCGGGCAAGTGTTCCAAAGCTCTGTAGCTCCACTGGTTTAAGTGCCCGGAGGCACCCCACTCTTGCTGGAAAGTGTCCTGCCCAAAGGCACTCAGCTCTCTCGCTCTGTGGGTCAGTAAGGCCAGCTCCACCGATTCAAGTGCCCAGAGGCACCCCATTCCACGAGGAAAACTCTGCACAGGCGCTGACCTCTCTCGCTCCACGGGTCGGCTCCAGTGCTGCCTCTGGTTCTGCTGCTGTTGGTCCTCTGTTGTTTCTCACCATCTGCGCCTTCTTCCAGCATTCTCGGTCATTATCTATCTCAGATGGGTTGGGACCTTTGGGTGTACCTCAGATGGCAGCTTGCTAGCTCTTAAAACCAAATTTGGGATTTTGTTTAATTTTATGGGCGGGTTTGAACTGCCAATCTTTTCATAGATATTGTTGTTGGTAGGTGCTGTCAAGTCTATTTTGATTTGTGGTGACCTCATGAGACACAGTAGAATTTCCCTATAGGGTTTTCTAGGCTGTAGTCTTTGTGGAAGCAGATCACTAGGTTTTTCTCCTGTGAAGACACTGGATGAGTCTGAACCACCAAGCTTTCAGTTAACAGCTGAGCACTCAACCCAAATGCAAGCTGTTTTTGCCAGCCAGGGAACCATCGTACTTTCTCTGAGAAGACTCTGCTGAGACTCTGGACTGAGCTGAGGGCTCATTATCGCTATTGCAGATACACCAAGGGCCTAGACAAGGGTGTAGAGCAGCCTCTGCATCTCTGCATCTCTCCTATTGGGTGGTCAGCCAGGCATCACCTGCCACATCCACACACACCCAGCGGAAGGCCCTTTCTCCATGTAGGAGAGACTGAGGTGCGAACAGAATGCTGAACACCGTACGGTTGGACTCCGGGACAGAACCTTCCCTGCTTCTTTTGGTGCCTTCAACTTTCCCTGCCTTTGCTACCCTTCCTGTCCTTACTCCCCTTGCCTTAGCTCTCTGCTCAGGTGTCCCCTCCCGGTGCTGCAGAAAGCTTTCTTCATGGTTGGTCTACCAAAAGCTGACGTTGAAGGAATGCTTGGGCTGAGCTGGGTGCCAAGGGTTTTGCACTCATGAATGCACAGAGACTTCCCAAAAACCCTGCAGGAGCCAAAGTATCTCAAATGAGCTCAGAGTACAGCCTGCCTGGGTGGCTTTGGAAGGAGCTTTTGTGATTCAGCCGTGCTCAGATATGAACCAAAATGTTAGTGGTTTAAACCAAACACAGGTGTTCTGTGGGAGAAAGGCCTGGTGATGGGATCCCATAAAGATCTGCCGTTGTTGTGTGCCCTTGACTCAATTTTGACTGATAACAGTTAACAACCTTATAGGACAGAGTAGAACTACTGTCTAGGGTTTCCTAGCCTGTAATCTTTATGAGAGCAGATTGCCAGGACTTTTCTTCCATGTATTCACTGGTTGGGTTCAAACTGCTGACCTTTCAGTTAGCAACTGCAATCTAGAAAATCCTACGAGGCAGTTCTAACCTGTAAAATGGGTCACTATGAGTCAAAATCTACTCAGCATAGGTAACAATAATGGGGTTCCCTGGTTGCATAAATGGTTAAGCACTACACTGCTAACTAAAAGGTTGGTGATTGGAGTCCACCCAGACATGCCTCAGAAGAAAGGCCTAGCTATCTATTTCTGAAAAAGTAGCAGCTGAAACTTCTGTGGAGCAGTTCTACTGGATGACACATGGGATAGCCAAAAGTTGGAATCAATGCAACAGCAACTGGGTTGTGTTGCTTTGGGAAACTATAACCAACAACCAGAAAATCAAGTCGACTCTGACCCATGGTGAGCTCATGTGTTACAGAGCAGAATTGAGGTCAGTAGGGTTTTTAAAGAATGCAATTTTGTTTTATTTTATTTTTATTGTGATTCAGTGAAAGTTTACAGTCCAAGTCATTTTGCCGTCTAAAACCCTGAGCACACCCTTCTGTGCAACTCTGCTCTCCACACCCTGTGACAGCATGCTCCTCCTTCCCACTCTGTACTTCCGGTATCCAATGAGCGCTTATCCTCCCTTCCACCCTTCCCTCTTCCCTCTAGAGAGAAACCAGTTGGACAGTCTTGTATATGTATTAAGCAAGTACACACACCACCTGAATCACCCTATGTCTCATAGTCCAGTCCAATCTTTGAAGAGTTGGCTTCAATAGTGGTTTCAGCTCTGGGTTAGCAGCAAGTCCAGGGGCCATGCTCTCAGGGGACCCTCTAGGATGTTGGACCATCAAGTCTGGTCTTTTAATAGAGTTCTAGATCTGCCCTCTCCTTTTTCTTGTGCTTTGTCAGGGACTCTACCTTGTGTTCCCTGTCTTGGTGGTGGCCAAACACCGTCTAGTTCTTCTGGTCTCATGCTGATGTAGTCTTCTGAGCATATGGACCCTTCTGTCCCCTGGGCTCATTTTTTCCTCATGTCTTTGATGTTCTTGATTTTCATCTGCCTTAGGCGGGCTGGGACCAACTGATGTTCCTTAGATGGCAGCTTGCTGGCTTTTAAGACCTCAGGTGCCACTCACCAGTATGAGATGCAGAACAATTTTAAAGAATGCAGTTATTTTTTTTATTGTGCTGTAGGTGAAAGGTTACAGCTCATTAGTTTCTGTACAAAAATTTGCAACATTCACTACTATTTGACCCTAATTGCTATCCTTATAATGTGACAACACTCTCCCCCTTTCCACTCTGGATTTCCCATGTCCATTCAACCAGCTCCTATCCCTTTCTGCCTTCTCATTTTGCCTCTGAACAGGAGCTTCCCATTTAGTTTTGTAGATCTACTTGATCGAAGAAGCACAATCTTCATGAGTACTATTTTATACCTTATAGTCCAGACTAATCTTTGTTTGAAGAGTTGGCTTCAGGATGGGTTTTAGTTCTGGGTTACCAGAGATTCTGGGGGCTATGCATCTTAGATGGCTTCTTGCCAGCTTTTAAGACCCCACATGCCACTCACCAAAGTGGGATGCAGAACATTTTCTTAATAAACTTTATTATGCCAGTTGACCTTGATGTTGCCTGAAACTATGCTCCCCAGGCCCCTGCTGTTGCTACTCTGTCCCTCCAAGTTTTGGGCTGTGTTCAGGAAACTTAGCTTTGGGTTTAGTTTGCCTGTACTGACTTCCCCTGTATTGAGTGTTGGCCTTCCCTTCACCTAAAATAACTCTTGTCTACTATCTAGTTAGTGGGAAGTCTGGTGGTGTAGTGGTTAAGTGCTACATCTGCTAACCAAAAGGTCAGCAGTTCAAATCCGTTAGGTGCTCCTTGGAAACTCTATGGGCAGTTGCTAGGAGTCGAAATTGACTCAACGGCAGTGGGTTATCTAGTTAGTAAATTCCATTCTCCCTCTCTCCCTGCCCTGGATAACCATCAACAAACGTTTTCTTCAACGTTTAAACCTTCTCTTGAGTTTTTATAATAGCGGTCTTGTATTTGTCCTTTGCCATTGACTAATTTCATCAGCATAATGCCTGCCAAATTCATCTGTGTTATGAGATGTCTCTGATTCACTGTTGTTCTTTGTTGTTGTGTAGTATTCCATTGGATAAACATACCATAATTTATCTATTTGCTCACTGATGGGCACCTCGGTTGTTTCCGTCTTTTTTGCTATTGTGAACAGTGCCACAGTGAAAATGATAGGTAATATGTTTTAGTCATCTGGTACTGCTTCAATGGAAATATCACAAAGTAGATGGCTTTAGCAAAGAAAAGTTTATTCTTACACAGTCTAGTAGGCTACAAGTCCAAATTCAGGGTGTCCACTCCAGGGGAAGGTGTTCCCTCTTGTTGGCTCTGGAGGAAGGTCCTTGTGTTGCATCAGTCTTTGGTCAGGGAGCATCTTGGTGCAGGAACCTCAGGTCTGAAGGATGCCCTCTATGCTTGGTGCTGCTTTCTTGAAGGTATGAAGTACGCTACTCCCTGCTTTCTTCCCTTTCCTTTTACCTCTTGTAAGATGAAATGATAAAAAGGTGATGCAAGCCACACTCCATTTACACTTGAGCTGGGAGGTGACATTAGAAAGGGGGTTACAGTCCCACCCTAATCCTCTGTAACATAATCCACTCTATTAACCAGAGGCAGAGACCAGAATTTATAGCATAGGAAAATCACAAAATGGAGGACAATCATAAAATATTGGGAATCGTGGCCCAGCCAAATGGCCACACACATTTTTGGGGGGACACTGTTAAATCTATCACAGCATTTATCTATTTGTGTGACAGCTCTTATCCCTCTAGGATATATTTCAGAGAGTGGGATTACTGGATCATATGGTACTTTTATTTTAGCTTTTTAAGGAAGCTCCAAATGGATTTCCAAAGTGGTTGTACCATTTTGCATTCCCACCAGCAGTATCTAAGTATTCCAGTCTCTCCATCATCTCTGCAGCATTTGTTATTTTGTGTTTTGGGGATCAGCGCTAGCCTTGTTAGGGTGACACAGTATCTCATGGTAGTTTTGAAACCCTGGTGGTGTAGTGGTTAAGTGCTTTGGCTGTTAACCAAAAGGTGAGCAGTTTATATCTACCAGGTGCTCCCTGCAAACTCTATGGGGCAGTTCTGCTCTGTCCTATAAGGATACTATGAGTCAAAATTGACTTGATGGCAATAGATTTAGTTTTTGGTTTAATGGCTAAAGACTGCAAGCATTTTTTCATGTATCTGTTAGCAGTCTGAATGTCTCCTTCAGTAAAGCGTCTGTTCACATCCTTTGCCTATTTTTTAATTGAGTTACTTGCAATGACTATATCTGATGGTAGTAGATTGCTAGCCCTTTCCTGAGTGGTGTCGGTTATTTTTCATGACTGCATCTGAGGGAAGTATATTGTTGGCCCTTTCTTGAATGATGTGGCTGAGTGGATTCAAATTGTCAACCTTTGGGCTACAAGAACATTGAAATATCCCTCCAGCCAAGAGAGGACTATGTTGGGGCAGCAGCTCTCAGCCAGGCCTGTGATGCCACTCAACACCCTACAATAGACTGGACAGCCCTCCCACCTGGTGACAAAGAATTAAAGAACGAGAACCTGTTTTGCCATCAAGTTGATTCCAGTTCACAGTGATCTCGTGTTTGCAGAGGATAGCTAGCTATTCCACAGGGTTTTCAGGGCTGTGACCTATTGGAAGCAGATAGCTAGGACTTTCTTCCAAGGTGCCTCTGGGTAGATTCAAACTTTAAAAAAAGAAAAAGATTGTATGGAGCAGAGAGGAATAGTGTGCTGTCACCAGACAGGGAGAGCAGTGGAAGCTGCATATAGGTGGGCATGTAAATCTATATGGGAATATACATTTTCACTCAGTCATATTAAATAAAAAAATAAAAAGATTAATATACTTTAAGTGAAAGTTTATAAAGTTTCTTATTCAAAAATTCATACACAAATTGTTTTGTGACACTGGTGGCAATACCTGTGTTAGGACAATACTGTCCTCCATTCCATGCATTTCCCTGTATCCATTTGTCTAGTTTTCCTGTCCTTTCCTGCCTTTTCCTCTTGCTTTTGGGTGGGAGTTGCCCACTTGGTCTTGTATGTTTGAAGCATATTCCTCACATGTGTTGTTGTTTGTCTTACAGGCCTATCTAATCTTGGTCTGAAAAAGAGGCCTTCAGAGGGGCTTCACTTCTGAGTTAGTAAGGTGTCCAGGAACCACAGTCTCAGGGGTTCCTTTAGTCTTTGTTAGAACAGTAAGTCTCGTCATTCTTCTGAATTTGGGTTTTGTTCTCCATTTTTCTTCCACTCTCTCTGGAACTTTCCATTGTGGTCCTTATCAGACTAGTCAGGTGTAGTAACTGGGCCCCATCTAGTTTTTCTGGGCTTAGGCTGATGGAAGCTGTGGTTCAAATGGTCCTTTAGTCCTTCTGGCTAATATTTTCCTTGTGTCTTTGTCATTCTCCCTTGCTGTGAGTGAGATGGGACCAGTACATGTATCTTAGATGGCTGCTCACAAGCTTTTAAGACTCCCAGACACTACCCACATTTTCTTTATGCACTATGATGACCTAGATGTCACCCAAGACTATGGTTCCCAGACTTCAGCCCCAGCAACTTGGTTTCTCAAGTTATCTGAATGTGTCTAGGAAGCTTCTGTAATGCAGCAGTTAAGAGCTCTGCTGCTCACCGAAAGGATGGCAGTTTGAATCCACCATCTGGCTTCTTGGAAACTTGGGAGACAATTCTGCTCCATCCCACAGGGTTGATAATGCATCAGAATCGAGTAGACAACAGCTTTGTTTTTGTTTTTTTTAAGGAATCTTCTGGAGCCCAAGCGGTACAGTGGTTAAGAGCTTGGCTACAAACTGACAGATTCACAGTTCAAATTTACCAGCCACTGCTTTAAAACCCTATTGGGCAGTTCTACTCGGTCTGTAGGATCGCTGTGAGTTGGAATCCACTCAAGGGCAGCATGTTTTTTTTTTTTTCCTTTGGTTTCTATGACTTTGCCTTGGATAAGTTGTGCTGACTTCCCCTGTACTATGTGTTGTCTTTCCTGTCACCAAAGTTGACACTTGTCTAATTAGTGATTTCACCTACTCACCCCTCTCCTCCCTGTAATTATCAAAGATTTTTTTTGTTTGTAAATCTTGTCTTTTTGTAATTGTGCTGTCACACTGCATTTGTCCTTTTGTGATTGACATTTCACGCAGCATAATGCCCTTCAGATTCATACACGTTGAGATGTTTCGTGGTTTCATTGTTTTTTTAATCGTTGTGCAATATTTCACTATATCCATGTACCATAATTTATCCATTCATCTGTTGATGAGCACTTAGGTTGTTTGAATTGTCCACCTTTCCTTGATAGCCTGGCTCCTAACCATTTGCACCACCCAAGGACAACAGATAATTCTCTGACCAAAATATCACTATTCTTTCCTCTCTTTACTCCTCTTGGACAAACTCTGCTTTAGACGAATTGCAAAAAACAGTGTCATTCCAAAGGGAGGCGACGTGTGCAAGAAGCAACCTTAGCCAGGCTGCTTAAGGAGACTCCCGATTCCCCGGATCCCCCGGGGCAGCCTCCTAAAGGAGATCAGCAGCTCCTCAAGGGCGGGAGCTGGGTTGTCTCTGCCTCATCCCAGTTCCCACAGCAAACTGTGGATAAACTTGAGCACGTGGGAGCTCTGGGGCAGCGGGAAGCACGCCTGGCCTCAGTTTCTCCAGAGAAGCCACATTCCTGGTGGGCGGAGCCAAGGCCAACCGCGCTGCCGGGGAGGAATATTTCTCCATATGACTGGGGATATATACTAATAAAGGTCAACGTGCCATCCTGCTTCTGAGCCCGACGCTAGGCTGACCCTGGTGACGGCTACCGAGGTCCGCAAGTCGGCGCTAAGGAGAACTACAAATGCCAGGATGCTTCACGCCGCCAGGTCGCCAGAGCGGAGCAAGTCCGCCGGCTGCCTATGGGCGCCGTCGGGGGCGGGAACTCGCGCACGTGGCGTCATGACGCGCCCACGCCGACGTCGGGGTTTGTGTGCGCGAGAGGCCGCCGATAAAGGTTGGGTGCCTCGCGCCGGGGGCCGTTGGGAGGGAGTGCGCCCCCGCCCCCCTCCCCGGCCCCCGTTCCTACACCGCGGCTGCCGGGGCCCTGCCTTCCCGTCGGCCCCCGCGGGGAGGCCCTGGGGCGCTCCCCTCCCCTCGTTCCCCCGGTCCAGGCCGCAGGTGAGAGACCGGAGGGGGTGGGGGGAAGGGCCCGGGGGGGCGGAGACGTTGGGGAAACGGCGAGCGTGAAACCGGAAGGGATGCCTTAAAGGGAAGGTCGCTATTTCACCCCCGACTATGTCCTCTGGGCTAGCCCGCCCTCTTAAAGAGCAACAGGCTAATATTTAGGGGTGCGAGCCATTCCTTGTTTGGCAGATAATTGCTTTGTAGGTGCTTGTGTCGTTTTTATGTTCATAGAGAGTGACAGTTTCCTAGACTTCGAAGGAAAAGCTTCTGAAACTTGGTTGCTTCTAGCAGTGCTTAGTTGAGTGGAGGTAGATGTGCAAGGGCTGCAGCCTCTTAAAGGGGAAGTCCAGCTTGGTGAAAGGGTGCGGTCCTGCCCAGGGTATTGCAAACTGTTAGTGCGCTGGGCTTCTCAGCCCAGGGTTGGGGGTTTGAGTTCACCCGTAGATATCTCGGAAGAAGGGCCTGGCAGTCTGCTTCTGAAAAAAACAGCCATTGAAAACCCAATGAACACAGTTCTACGCTGAAACACATTGGGTGGCGTGCAATGAGTGGAAATCAGCTCAACTGATAACTGCAATGAGTGGAAATCAATTCAACTGACAACTGACTTTTGGTTTTGCTGTACTTTCTAAGATGGGTCCCAGCTTTTCTGGGGCATGAATCTTTTGTTTAAGGCAGTGCCCAGTCTTCTGAGAAACATGTGCAGCTTCGTGGAATACGCTCTTAAAAAGACTTGCTTAAGCAATAAAGGAACGTTTTATAAAAATAAAAATAAAAAATAGCACCTGTCGCCATGGAGTGGATTCAGACTCATGGCAGCCCCATGTGTGTCAGAGTAGAACTGTGCTCCAAAGGATTTTCAGTGATTGATTTTTCGGAAGTAGATGGCTAGGCCTTTCTTTTCAGGTGCCTCTTTCTTGTGTGGACTCACACCTCCAGTCTTTCAGTTAGCAGCTGAGCACAGTAACTGCTTTTGTCATGCAGGGACTTTTCAAAGGGAATGTTTATCGCTCTCAAAGGAGCTGTACAGCTCTCATTTATTCAGCATTTATTTATTGGGTACATACTATGTTGCCAACATTCTAGGTGATGGGATATGACAGTGAACCTGACAGTGGTCCATGCTTTTTTGAAGGTGACATTCCAGCATGAGGAGAAAGATAATAAAACAGGAAACATATAGCAGTGGTTTTCAACTGCAACATGTTTGCTCATCTGGTCCTTGTAGGCAAGAGCCAGTCTGGCAGTATCTGGAGGCATTTTTTTGTGGGCACAACTGTAAGGGAAGGAGGGCGGCATGCGCTGGCATCTAGTGGGTGAAGGGCAGAAGTGCTGCTAAATATCCTGCAGTGCACAGGACAGCCCCCCACAGTGAAGAATTATCCAGTCCTGAATACTAATAGTGTTGAGGTTGACTTTGTAGTTACCTATGTTCTAATAAAGGAGCTCTGGTGGTGCAGTGCTTAAAGCACTTGGCTGCTAACCTAAAAGTCAGTGGTTTGAACACATCAGCAGCTCTTAGGGAGAAAAGACGTGGTGATACGTTCCTATGAAGACTGTAGCCTAGGCAACCCTATGGAGCAGAATGTAGGGTCACTATGAGTTGGAATCGACTTGATGGCACATAGCACCAAGTTTTAATATATGTATGTTATATGTGTTTGAAAGGACCCCTGGCGCACAGTGGTTATAGCACTTGGCCGCTGACCAAAAGGTTGATGACCCCACCAGTGTCCTCGGGAGAAAGATGTGGCAGTTGCTTCTGTAAAGATTACAGCCTCAGAAACCGTGTGGGACAGTTCTTCTCTCTCCTGTAGCATCACTACGAGTGAGAATCGACAACGATGGGTTTTTATGTATGTTAGAAGATGATAAACACTATGGAGGGGAAAATAAGTCAGGGAAAGGATGGGGAGTGTCAGGACAAGTTGCACGTTTGAACAGCATGATCACGGATATGAATCGCAGCAAAGACTTGGAGGTACGGGAAGGCATTCTGCGGACAGGAGAGGAAAGAGGCACTAGATAAGGATCATTGCAAGTGTCCTGCAATGGGAACACGCTTTGTCAGCTAAGCTGGGGGACTGGAACAGTGACAGGTAGAGAGGCTTGCAGGAGAAGCAGGAACCAGCTGAAGGCATGAGAAGGCCTTGTTAGGCCCTCCTAGGTAGCGGATCTGTCTTCCTCTGAGAGGGGAAGTGGGAAGGGTTTGGAGCAGAGGCATGAACTAACCTGATCTGCATGTTGATGGGTTCACTTTAGCTACTCTGTTGGGAATAGATGGGGAAGGAAAGATCCAGATCTATTAGGAGTCTGTTGCCACAACCCTGGGAACAGCTGTTGGTACCTGGGACAAAGGTGATGGTGGCAGGTGTAGAAGAAGTAGCCAGATAATGAATATGCTCCAAATAGTGTTACTGGGAGTTAGAACTGACTTGGTAGCAGTGAATCTGGTTTGATTTTTAGGCCAAGACAAAGGAGCCCTGGTGGCATTGTGGTTAAAAGCTCAGCTGCTAACTTAACGGTTGATGGTTCAAACCCACCAGCAGCTCCACAGGAGAAAAGGCCTGGCAATCTGTTCCTGTAACAGTTACAGCTAAGGAAACGCTATAGGGCAGTTGTGCTCTGTTACATGAGGTTGCCAGGAGTCAGAATTAACTTCACAGCAGATAACTGCCACGACAACAGACCAGGGACTCTACCCTGAGTGGTCATAGAGTGAGGAAGACAGATGTCAGGAAGGACCCTAGGCTCTTGGCCTGAGCAGCTGGAAGAACTGAGCTGCTCTTTGGGGAGATGGGAAGGGTATGAGGGCAAGAAGATCTTGTAGGGGCAGAAGGGGCCCCAGGAACAAAAACTGGAGTTCTGTTTGGGGCGCATTAAGTTTGAGGCACCTTTTTGATGTCCCAGTGGTGGTGTCTAGCAGGCACTTTAGAGTTCAGAGGGGAGGTCTGAGGTAGAAATAGGTGTTTGAGTACCGTGTAGATGGTATTTAAAATCCAGAGAGTGGTGAGCACACTTCAGGATAAGGGTGAAGGATGGTCACAGGTGACAGCCCTAGGAAATGAGATTCTAGCTCAGAAGATGGGGTAGGAACAGCAGGCGCCAGGTGGGGGAGACGGGACAGTGAGGTCAGTGGAGTTCTAAAAGCCTACGGAAGAGATTGAAGGAGTGACTAGAGTGACTGTCAGGTGAACACGGAGCACTGTGTCTGATCTAGCCCCATGGAGGTCATTGGTGACATGGACTGGAGCAGAGTGCTGGAATGCTGGGAGCACACATCTGATTAAAGCAGTTCCGTGGAAGGCAGGGAGCACGTGTTGATCATACGTTTGAGGTGCTCTGCTGTGAAGGCATGGAGAGACAGAAGGTGAGAGTCAGAGGGGAAAGAAGTGCAGTGGAGAGTGCTTTAGTTTTCTAGAGATGGGAGATACAGCTGGTTGGTGTGCTGAAGGGAGCCATCTAAGAAATGGAGGTTGCGGGAGAGAGAGGACAGGGCTAGAGAGGCAAAATCCTGGAGTTAGCAGGAGGGAAAGCCTCTGGTGCCTAAGGAGAGACTGGTTTTCAGTAGATGTGGAACTGCGCATCCATTAGGGGATGTCAGAGTTCTGGACCCAGAAGGGTGTGGCTGGCTGGCTGGAGGGAAGGCAAGACCCTCAACCTAGGCCCTGCTGACACCTCAGGCCTGAGGTGTCTTTGCTCTGGGGATAGTCTCCTGCACTGAAGAGTATGGAGCAGCATCCCTTGATCCACCCGCTTGATGATTGTGACAACCGAAAGTGTGTCCATACATGGCAACATGTCCCTGGTCTGGACCATCTGAACATTCTTTTCCGAATAGGCCACCTGCTAAGAACCGATGGCACAGGAGGAACTACAGGTTTGAGGAGCAGGAAACACATAGCCACATGGTCATCGTTGGGGACAGGGGTGGGATGAATGAAATGGAGCAATGTAGGGCCCAGTGTGGGAGCTCTTAGTGAGCCCTGGGGCAGGAATGTGGGTGTCACTGTGTGGGACAGACCCTACTCCCAGCACCTCTCTGGCCGCCTCATGTTTATGGCTTTGCTCTGGGTTGCTGGTGGCTGCCAGGGGGTGATTTTAATGGTGGCTCGAGGAGTTTATGCTGGTTAAGGGAGGTCCCTGGGTGGTGTAATGGTTTGTGCTTGACTGCAGGGGGCGGCATTCTGAATCTGCTCAGTGGTGCCATGGAAAAAGGCCTGCCAGCTTGCTTCTGTAAAAGATTGACCCATTGCCATCAGGTCTCTTCACACTCACAGCAACCCTGCAGGACAGAGGAGAACTGCCTCACAGGGTTTCCAAGGCTGTAATCTTTACAGAAACAGACTGCCACATCGTCTTCCCATGGAGTGGCCGCTGGATCCGAACCACTGACCTTTCCATTAGCAGCCAAGCACTTAACAGCTGTGCCAGGAGGGCTTCTTAGAGAAAAAAATTACAGCCAGAAAAACCCTGTGGAAGAGTTCTACTAACACGTGGGGTTGCCGTGAGTTGGAACTGATGTGACGATACTGGGTATTAAGGAAGAATGTGGGAAGCTGGGTAAGGGTGGAGGGTGGCCCGCTGGTAGGGTCTGCTGATTGTGTAAATCCTGGGACTTGTGGAGTCGGGGCATAGCGTAAGTGAGCTGGGAAGTTGGACAGTGTTAGAGGGTAGGATGGGTGAGGTCAAGACCATAAAGGGCTTCAGCTGTAGTGAACAAAGCTTTAAGGTGTGGTTGTGGAGGGCAGGATCTTTAGAAAAGGAAGGGAACCAGGGAAGGGAAGCCAAGGTGTTGGAAAGATACTCCACCTTCTACAAACAAAACCCAAACATGTTGTAGTCAGTGACCCCCAGATGTTACAGAGTACAGCTACTCCGTAGGGTTTTCTTGGCTGTAATCTTTGAGGAAGCAGATCGCCAGGCATTTCTTCTGCAGTGCCACTGGGTGGCTTTCAGCCACCAACTTTGAGGTTAAGTAGCCAAGTGTGAAGTCTTTGTTACACCCAGGACCCTTAACTGTCTGCTTGGCCACAGCTTACTTTTTAGGGGGAACAAGCAGAGTCATAAAAGGAATGTTTGGCCACCTAATGACTATCCCAGCCCCTTAGAAGAAATTCTGACATCCTAGGGAATGTACCCATGTGTCCCTGTTTGTCCCAGGACAATTCCTTTATATACTTCCTGGACACTTGGTGGCATTGACCCTCAGGAAGAAGGCCCTTTAGAGGGGATGGGTTGGAGAGGGCCCCTGCCTCTTCAAGAGCCAGTACCCCCTCTCATCAGCACCCCTCTGCCAGGTGTGATGGTTGGCTCGCACGTGGACATGGCGCCCGCCTCTACCACGGAGGGTGGTGGTGAGAAGCCAGGACCTGTTGCCTCGGCTCCCGCAGCACAGTATGAGTGTGGCGAGTGTGGCAAGGCCTTTCGCTGGTCGTCTCGGCTTCTGCACCACCAACGCACTCACACGGGTGAGCGGCCCTACAAGTGCCCCGATTGTCCCAAGGCCTTTAAGGGTTCGTCCGCCCTCCTCTACCATCAGCGAGGCCACACGGGGGAGCGGCCTTACCAGTGTCCTGACTGCCCCAAGGCCTTCAAGCGCTCCTCGCTGCTGCAGATCCACCGCAGCGTGCACACAGGCCTGCGTGCCTTCACCTGTGGACAGTGTGGCCTGGCTTTCAAGTGGTCTTCCCATTACCAGTACCATCTTCGCCAGCACACGGGCGAGCGGCCCTATTTGTGCCTGGACTGCCCCAAGGCCTTCAAGAACTCATCCAGCCTGCGGCGTCACCGGCACGTGCACACAGGAGAGCGGCCGTACACCTGCACTGTGTGCGGCAAGAGCTTCACGCAGAGCACCAACCTGCGGCAGCACCAGCGCGTGCACACCGGGGAGCGGCCCTTCCGCTGCGCGCTCTGCCCCAAGACCTTCACGCACTCCTCCAATCTGCTGCTGCACCAGCGCACCCACGGTGCTGCTGCCCCTGCCACCACTCCTGCCCCAGGGACTGCCACCTCTGCCCCCACTGCCCCTCAGCACCGCTGCGAGCCCTGCGGCAAGGTGTTTGTTTCCGACGCCTACCTGCAGCGGCACTTGCAGTCCCATGGCCCACCTGTGCCCCCACCTGAACCCACACCTGCACCCGCGCCGACACCGGCGCCCCCACCCGTGGTTCCTGAACTGTTTCTGGCCACTGCCGAGACTACAGTGGAGCTCGTGTTCCGATGTGATGGCTGTGAGCTTGGCTTTGGCAGCGAGGAGCTACTGTTGGAGCACCAGCCGTGTCCAGGGCCAGAGGTGGCGCCCCCGCCCCCGGACCCTCCCACCGCCCCTTCAGCGCCCAAGTCTGACCCGCCTCCAGCAGTGTCCCCGCCCTCGCCCCTGCAGCCAGCCACAGCCCCAAGCTTCGCCTGCCTGCCCTGTGGCAAGTCCTTCCGTACGGTGGCCGGCCTGTCGCGCCACCAGCACAGCCATGGCACAGCCAGTGGGCAGGCCTTCCGCTGCGGCAGCTGCGATGGGGCCTTCCCACAGCTAGCCAGCCTCCTGGCGCACCAGCAGTGCCATGTGGAGGAGGCAGCAGCCGGTCGGCCACCCCCTCAGGCCGAGGCGGCCGAGGTCACTTGTCCGCAGGACCCTCCGCCACCACCACCCACCGCGGCCCCAGCCGAGCGGCCTTATAAGTGTGCCGAGTGTGGCAAGGCCTTCAAGGGCTCGTCAGGTCTTCGCTATCACCTGCGGGACCACACGGGTGAGCGGCCCTACCAGTGCGGCGAGTGCGGCAAAGCCTTCAAGCGCTCGTCCCTGTTGGCCATCCACCAGCGAGTGCACACGGGCCTGCGCGCCTTCACCTGTGGCCAGTGCGGTCTCACCTTCAAATGGTCATCCCACTACCAGTACCACCTGCGGCTACACTCAGGCGAGCGGCCTTATGCTTGCGGAGAGTGTGGCAAGGCCTTCCGCAACACGTCGTGCTTGCGGCGCCACCGCCATGTGCACACGGGAGAGCGGCCTCACGCCTGCAGTGTGTGCGGCAAGAGCTTTGCACAGACTTCCAACTTGCGTCAGCACCAGCGCGTGCACACGGGCGAGCGGCCTTTCCGCTGTGCACTGTGCCCCAAGACCTTCACGCACTCCTCCAATCTGCTGCTGCACCAGCGCACGCACTCGGCTGAGCGTCCTTTCACCTGCTCAGTCTGCGGCCGTGGCTTTGTCATGGCTGCCTACCTGCAGCGCCACCTACGGACGCATGCACCTGCCAACACAGCCCCTAGCTCTGCTGGCCCCCAGCCTCCAGCCCCGCTAGCTGCTGCCCCACCTGCCACCCAAGATGTCCATGTCCTGCCCCACCTGCAGGCCACACTCTCTCTTGAGGTAGCAGGGGGCCCTGCCCAGGCCCCGTCCCTGGGCCCTGCCACCCCCAACTCCCAGACGTTCCTCCTGGTACAGACAGCCCATGGCCTCCAGCTGATTCCCAGTAGTGTCCAGCCCCCCACACCTCCACCCCCACCTGCGCCCCCCAAGCTCATCTTGCTGCCTTCTCCCAGTGCTAGTGGAGGTGGGGGCCGGGCAAGCCAGGGCCCACGGGCTGTGGCAAAAGCTGGGCAGGGGGCTGGTGTGGTCTGGCTGCCAACGCCTGGGGGCCTTGGGGTGCAGGGAGGGGCCAGCCCTGGAACCAACGGGGGAGGGCAGAGCCTCATAGTTCTGCAGAATGTGGGGGGTGGTGATGCAGGGGCGCAGGAGGTAAGTGGGGTCCAGCTGCAGTCCCTCCGACCAGCCCAGGAAGTGACCACGGTCCAGCTGCAGCCAGCTCAGGAAATGACCACGGTCCAGCTCCAGCCGGCCCAGGAAGTGACCACGGTCCAGCTCCAGCCAGCCCAGGAAGTGACCACGGTCCAGCTCCAGCCAGCCCAGGAAGTGACCACGGTCCAGCTCCAGCCTGTGGCAAGCCAGCTCTCTAGTCCCAATGGGGGTGCTGTGGCTACCGAGGCCTCAAACTTGCTGGTGGTTCAGAGTGGGGCGGCCGAAGAGCTGCTCACAGGCCCCAGCCAGGGGGAGGCAGGTGACAGCGAGGCCAACGCTGGTGTAGTCCAGGATGTCCACTTTGAGACGCTGCAGACGGATGAGGGACTGCAGAGCGTCTTGGTGCTGAGCGGGGCCGATGGCGAGCAGACCCGCCTATGCGTGCAGGAGGTAGAGACCCTCCCTGCCGGTCTGGCGGAACCACCCGCCCCCGGTCCACCAGGACAGAAACTCCTTATCATCCGCAGTGCCCCAGCTACAGAGATGCTGGAGAACAGTTGCGTTGGGGGCGGTGGCACCACGCTGCAGCTCCTGGCCCCACCCCCGTCTGGGCCAGCTTCCACCTCCGCAGCCATCCCTGCGGCGCCCACCCCCCAGATGGTCCAGGTGGTCCCCACAGGGGCTGGGGCCCAACAGGCTCTGCCCTCCATCCAAATCGTGCAGACCCTGCCCACGGTCCAACTGGTGCACACGTTTTGAGGACACTGACTGGTACCTCTTCTTGCACTAGAGTGAGACCCCAGCTGTGTCTGCCTTGGCTGGACTTTGGAGAAGGACGGGCTGCAGACTGGGTTTCCTAATAAAAACCCAGAATCTCCTTTGCTTTGTTTTCTTGGGGGTGGGGGTGGGGTGCGGAGGAGACAGCGTCAAGGTCAAGGCGTGAATCTGGGTGCTCAGACTCCTGGACTGCAGATGACTAGCTTTGTACCTTGGGGCCAGTCACCACTATAGGGGGCTCAGTTTCCCTGTCCTTAGAAAAGGAATGCGTTGGTAACTATAAGAGGGATGTTGGAGTCAGACCCTCCGTATGCTACTTGTAAGTCACCCTGCCGCTCCCTTCCTCTGAAAAAGCTGGGGGGAAATTCTCACCCCTAAGGGACCATGAGGCCTGGCGCCCAGACTGAAGGCCTTGGGCATGGGAAGGGTCAGCCCCCCGCTGCCTGGATACCACCTGTGACACTGGCCCCTCCAGCGAAGGCCTCCTCGCCAAAAAGAATGGATTCATTCCCATCGCACACCCTCACTCAGCCGGCTGAGGTTGCCTAGCAACCAGGGAACATCGCAAAGTGAGCTTGCGCTCGCCATCGGCGGGCTGGTGAGTAGCACTCCCTGCACCCACCCCACCTCATCCTTCCGACCCTGGCCAGTGTCCACCACCATCTCCCAACTGCCCCGTGTCTAGGGACCAGAGAGGTCATTTCCAGGCAAGGTCACTGCTCCCAGACGCTGTCCCTCCACCTCGGGACTCCTGCACCGTGCCCACCAAGGTGCTTGGCAACGGTTGCTATGGCCAAGTCAAACACCACCCACTACCCCCCTTCGCATGTGCGAGTTTACGTCACTTCCGCCAGCGACCCCTTCCCGACCCTGCACCCCCCAGCCTGTCAAAGGATCGAAGCGGCCCTGCAGAGGCGCTTGGCAGGTGCTAGCTCCGAGCTGCGGCAGGGGCGCTGCTAGGCGCGGTCCGGGGCAGGCGGGGGTGACGTCCAGTTCCTGGTTGTGTCCTCCAGGGCTGCCCTGGCACCGGGGAGGGTGCCCCAGGGTGCTAGGGGTGGGTGTTTACGGGGCGTTTAGGGGCTGATAGCTGAATACTACAGGGGTGGTACTGGGATCGTTGGAACTGCAGAAAGGTCTCTGGGTAGATGGGGAGTCCGACCTGCCGTGTGCCTCGCTCGGGGGCTCGGAGTCTGTAAGTCGTGGAGCCTTGTAGTTCGAACCTGGGTGGCTAATGAAGTGATACCCATCCTTGGAAGAGGTGAGGACTTCGGGGTAAAAGGAAAGTGGAGAGAGGCGCCGTTTTTGCTGACCACCTTGTATTCCTCAGGTGCACGCCTGCTCCCTCAAGGGGCACGGGGCTGGGCCAGGGGGCGGCCATGGCCCCCGGCCACCTGTCGGTGAGGGAGATGAGGGAGGACGAGAAGCCTTTGGTGCTGGAGATGCTGAAGGTGAGAGGCAGCGAGTGGGCCCTGTGAGCACCGGCCGGCGTGGAAGGGAGTCCCACCGCCCCTTGTCCTGCAGCTTGAGCCCCTGGGATGCCTGGTGGGGGGCGGGGTTCCTTCGCTGTTGCTTTACACCTGGGCTTCTCTCTGGAGTTCCTTCTCCCCCGCAAGGCACAGCCACCTGGAGGCCAGGAGAGTGTGGGCCAGACTGCAGTGGGCCCCCTCCCGGTCTCAGAGTCTGTCTCCCCACATGCGTTGGATCTGGTCAAAGCACAGCCCCGCACCCCAGCTAGGCACTTAGGATTTCCCCGGCCTTCCTGCAGATGCCCACACTGCAGCCTGGGACAGTTGTGCATCCTCTCTGCCTGGTATATGGTCCCCTCCCAGAATCCTTTGTCACTTCCAGGGTCACTTCCCAGAACCTCAATCCTTCCCCTCCACTCTGGCTCATAGCTCATGTATTCATTCATTTGCTGATTCATTCCTTCACTCACATGTTCATTCATTTGCAAATTCATTCATTCATTCACCTACATATTCATGTAGTCATTCACTCATTTGTTCACACAGCCACTCATTCATTCTCTCACTCATTTATTCATACATTATTCATTCCCTCACCCATCCACTTTTCATTCATACTTATTCATTTACCCACTCATTCATTTGTCACACCTCCATCAACCCACTCATGCATTTATTTCCTCATACATTTTCCTCATCACTCACTGATCCGTGCTTTCATCTGTTCATTTGTACATTCATTTATTTATTTGCTCTTTCGCTCGATCATTCAGACAGTCACTCATTCCGTCACTCCTTTAACACCCAGCATGTGTTCACTGGTGGCTATAGCACATGAAGTCCCCGCCCCTACCACAGGCCCCTGCTCACACTGTCTTCCCTCATTTTAAGCTGCTCGCCCCAGGTAGGGCTGGCTCCTCTCTCTTAGTGCCTGGTGTATACAAAGGCACTGGTGTGATGGCTTGAGGAGGCCCTACCCCTGATTACCCTCCTCCTGCCCACAGGCTGGCGTGAAGGACACAGAAAACCGCGTGGCTCTGCATGCCTTGACCCGGCCCCCAGCCCTGCTCCTCCTGGCAGCAGCCAGCAGCGGCCTACGCTTCGTGCTGGCCTCCTTTGCACTGGCCCTTCTCCTGCCCGTGTTCCTGGCTGTGGCCGCCGTGAAGCTGGGCCTCAGGGCCCGGTGGGGCTCACTTCCCCCACCAGGTGGCCTGGGAGGCCCCTGGGTGGCTGTACGAGGCTCAGGCGATGTATGTGGCATCCTGGCCCTCGCACCTGGCACAAACGCGGGGGATGGGGCACGGGTTACCCGCCTCTCTGTTTCCCGCTGGCACCGCCGCCGCGGGGTGGGCAGGAGGCTGCTGGCCTTTGCTGAGGCCCGGGCCCGAGCCTGGGCAGGGGGCATGGGAGAGCCTCGGGCCCGTCTTGTGGTCCCAGTGGCTGTGGCTGCCTGGGGTGTAGCAGGGATGTTGGAGGGTTGTGGTTATCAGGCTGAGGGGGGTTGGGGCTGCATGGGCTACATGCTGGTGAGGGAGTTCAGCAAAGAACTGTGACTTACCTGCCCAAGGAGAGCCGGTCTCGGCGGGAAACCAGCATTTAGTGAGCATCTCCTGTGTGCCAGGCCACTTCACTCCACTATGTCCACTGCCCAGTGTGGGTAAGGCTTGGACTTCTGTAGTGTGTAAACTCAGAAAGCAGTCCCTCTTCTGCATCCTGGCTCTCTCTTGGGGGCCACCAAAGGTCAGTCTGTCGAACTTGCTGCCTCAGATCCAATCTGCACTGAGAAATCGGTCCCCATTCCGATCTGTGCTACAGGCCTGGGAGCCTGGGAGAGATTATTAGGAGGGGAGGCTGAGCAAGTGCGCCCCTCCTCAAGAGTGAGGCCTGGCAGCAGGGGCATGCTTAAATGGGGTCTCCTTGACCATGGGGTGGGGGGGTTGGTGCCTGGGACTGGAAGGGGCAGGTCTGCAGACTGGGTGGGGCAGGCCAGTGGGGATGAGCAGAACCTTGGTAGGGGAGGTCTGTCTGCATGTGGGGGAGCTTCGTGGGGATGCAGGTGGGTGGGCTGGGAGATGCAGGGCTGCCAGGGCAGACAGCTGAGAGCAGTGGGCGGGCAGTGTCCCCTCCACCCTTTCCTCCAGACGCATCTGGTTTTTTACACTCACTTGTTAATAAAGCCTGAAACTGCTGTGTGCCCATTCTGTCTCTGATGCTTTTTCCAGTCTGTTTCCAGACCCCCCTTCTTCTGTCTGGCTCCTCCTTCCCCAACTTGACACAAGTTGTTGGTAGTGGTGGAGTGGCTGGACGGGGAGAAGGGAAGGCGATGAGCTCACAGTGGCCCAGTCCCTGCCAGCCCTTCTGACTCACGAGCCCCATTACCGAATTTTTTCCGCCTCACAGCTGCCTGGTGCTGAGAAAGAGAAAGACAGTGTGTATACGTGTGAGTGTGTGTGTGAGTATGTGGAGTTCTCACTCTCTTTATCCAAACCTCGACCAAAACTGTGGTCCCCTCATGCCTTCCCGCGTCTCATTTCTCATCAGTTGGTGTCACCTGTGTTTGCCCACTCCTCTCCACAAACACAGGACAGAGTGGGGATTTTACATTCCAACCTACCAGGAGTAGGGGGCAGGAAGAAGGGAACTTGCTCAGTCTCCTTTCCTATTCCAGAAAGTCCTTCCTGGTGTCTGACTGCAAGCTTTCTCACTGCACCCAGACCTAGATGTACCTGGCCCAAACTCCATCCCCTTTGCTGGGTCTGACCATCTTCCCAGGCTGGACAAGAGAGGAGGCAGGAGGGGTCTCCCATCTGTACCGGTCTGTGCTCCCTCTGAACTGGCCTTCCCTTCAGTCATCCACTCAGGTCACCAGTCTAAAGCCTAGCCCATTCCTGAGTGGGTGTTTGCAGCTTGGACACCCTCCCTCCCTCCTGCTATCCAGCCTGCCCAACCACCAACCACCCCCCTCTTCCCCACACCCCAGCCTCTGGCCAGCCCCTTCTCTGCCCCCCCGCTGTCCCCTGCCGCCTCCTCACAGACTCTGTCTTCCTTCTGGAAGAGCGTCCAGCCCCTGCCTGCTCCTCCCCGGGTCCGGGAGCCTCCAAGGCACTTCCCTCCTGTGACTGCGTCCTCCTCCTCCCCCCTTCCCCTTTCACCCTGTCCCTGCCCCAGCCTCTGCAAACATGAGGGTCCTGGCCTGCCTCCTCGGTGAGTGACCCGTTCTCCTGGGGGACTTAAGGGTCCTGTGTCCCTGCCCTCTGACCCTTTTGTCATCAAGTTCAGGGACTCAGACTTCCGGGACTCCAGTCTCTTGAGGACCCGTCCTTCTTTGGGATGCTCAGTCTCTCCTTCATGGGACCCAAGGAACCCCATTCCTCCCCTGGGACCTGACCCTAGGATGGGGCCCCCAGCCATATGACCTGCAGCCAACCCCCTAGTGGAACATAAAGAACCTAATCCCCAGCCCTGATTTCAGGCTCCGGGTCTTGACTCTGATCCTAGTCCTTTGCAGTAGGGTTCCAGGTCTGAGGTGGGGTACTCTGTGCGTGTGTGTGTTTACATGTGTGCATGCACGTGTTAGGATATTCCCAACAAAGGTCTCAAAATGCAGAAAGGACCCTTTTCAAGTGGGGTTTGGTCCTCACTCTTTCCCACCCACCATACTCCTTGCAGCTGCTCTAATGGGGATCCAGGCTGTCGGTAAGTCCCCAAACTCTTCCACCACCTGGTCTTGCTGAGCTCCCTGCCTGCCCCATCAGCTTCACTTGTTGTCCACCACAACTTCGGCCACTCCTGTCCCCATGTGACCTAGTTTCTGGCCCTCCTGGCAACTACTTTCCCTAGGGGTCCAAGTGTCCAGCCTCTCCCCACCTCTCTCTTGAATGCACAGGTGTCTGGGTCCCCCAGTGGCTGGCAGACCTCCCAATTGCCCCGCTGCTACCCCTGTCCTCATTCTGTCCCAGGGTCTTGGGGTTGCCCCTCCCTGGGGTCAGAGCCTCCCCTCCATCCCCAGAGCGGCTGCGCCTGGCTGACGGCCCCCACGAGTGCGCCGGCCGGCTGGAGGTGTGGCACGCAGGGCGCTGGGGGACAGTGTGTGACGACGGCTGGGACCTGCGGGACGCTGCCGTGGCCTGCCGGGAGCTAGGCTGTGGGGGCGCACTGGCTGCCCCTGGAGGCGCCTTCTTTGGGGAGGGTGCCGGGCCAGTGTGGCTCAGCGAGCTGGCCTGCCGGGGTGGCGAGGGGCAGCTGGGCCTGTGCCCCCACCGTGGCTGGAAGGCCCACATCTGCTCTCACGAGGAGGATGCAGGCGTTGTCTGTGCAGGTGAGGAAGGCTCCCTGGCTCCAAATGTCATCTGCCAGGTAAGAAGTTCCTGGCTTGGGGGTTATCTGACAGGTTATGAGTCCCTGACCTCAGCCACCAATTGCCAGGTGAAGGGTGCCTGGCCCGCGTGTTCTCTGTGCAGGTGAGGGGTACCTGGCCCAGGGGTCTTCTGTGGAGGTGAGGGGTCCTTGGTTTTTGTTCGGGGCGGTCCATTCTCCAGCTCCTTCAGAGATAATCCAAGGACCCAAGTCCTCAGCCTGAGTAACTCTGAGGGTTCAGGAGTTCAGACATCCAACCTCTAACTCCCTCAGAAGCCACTACTTCCTTCAGGGACTGCTGCTTTAACGAGAGCTAGGTTTGGAGCCCTCGAGGACAAGGTATCTGGTGTCCCAGCCCCTGCTGCTCTCTCAGGGACCCTGTGCCCTCTTCATTGCCCCCACCCCCTCACAGTTCCTGTTCTCTCCATAGGCCAGCGTGTGGCTGCGAATTCCAAGGAGTCAGCCCCCCTTGTTGATGGGGACCCATGGCTGGGGCTGTCCAGGGAGTTCAGCCTAGGGTCTGAGGTGCCCCCCACGACATCTGGTGAGCCCCAGGACTCACCAACTAGCCCCATCTTGTGCTTTCCTGGCCATACTGCCGATGGTCTCCCCCTAGCTCTGGGGAAGTCCTCCCTGGACCCTGATTATACCTGGAGCCTGAGAAGGCATAGCCCGGTCCACTAGGCAGACAGAAAGAAGCTTGAGCTCATGACCTCATGGCTGTGTTCTCTCCTAGCCCCCCGCCCAGTAGGAAACCCCCAGAACAGTGGTGGATCTCGGAAGAAGAGCCCTCGGCCACCCAAGCAGGCCAAGTCCACCAGGGCTCCTGTGCTGATCACGGGGGGTCCCCGCCAAGGTAAGTCCCTGCAGCCTCCCAACCTAGGCCTAGCTCTGGCTCCCCTTGAGGTTCAGGAGGTCCCCTCCTGTCTCCCTATCTCCTCACCACCTGCCCAACGTTCATTCCTGGTCAAGTGACTTAAGTGTCTGACTCCTGGCACTCACTACCAACCCCCATTCCTGGCTGTCTCTTCTGAATGGGCAAGTCTTGTGTGGGACTTGATTCTGTCACTGGACAAGCCTCTGCTCCGTCTAGGCCTCAGTTTCCCCAGATGAGAAATGAGGGATTGAATATGCTTATCCCAAACTTTAGTCAGACAAAACTCACAGGCCCTTCATTGTCCTTCTGAGTTACTATCTGCCTAGACCCCACCCTGCCCCCACAGGCCCCTCCTTGTCCCTGCAGGTCCCTCCCAATACCCCCAGGCCCCTCCCTGTCCCCCTTGGCCTTCCCCGCCCTCTAGACCCCTCCTTGAACCCATCCTGACCCCTTAGGCCCCTCCCTGTCCCCTGAGGTCCCTCCCTACTCCCCCAGGCCCTTACCTGTCCCCCCAGGCTCCTCACTGCCCCCTCCCTCCCTCCCCATCTCCCCAGGTCCTCTACAGTCCCTCCTGTCTCTCACTGTCCCCTTCCCACTCACCTCTTCATCCCTCAGAGCGGCTGCGGCTGGTCTCAGGTGCCCACGGCTGTGTGGGCAGGCTGGAGGTGTGGCATGCAGGACGCTGGGGGACAGTGTGTGATGACGGCTGGGACCTGCGGGATGCTGCTGTGGCCTGCCGGGAGCTTGGCTGTGGGGGGGCACTGGCTGCTCCTGGAGGTGCCCGATTTGGCCCAGGCTCAGGACCTGTGTGGATGGATGATGTGGGGTGTGGAGGTGGAGAGCAGGCCCTCCGAGACTGTCCTCGCAGCCCCTGGGGTCGGAGCAACTGTGACCACAGCGAGGATGCGGGGCTGGTCTGCACTGGTATGTCAGGGTGGGGCTCCTTGAGGAAACCCCCTGGCCCTATCCCTCTTCCCCACTCCAGGAAGCTGCAAAGCACTCAGGTCCCAGCTCTGTCTCTCTTCCTCATAGCAGGGACCCCTCGTCTCTTCAGATGGCCCCTGGGGCCAAGGGTCCATCATGTGCTCTCCAACTCCGTCTCTTCCTCCTCCTCCCTATTGGGAGCAAGGGTCTGAATGTGGGTGCTGCTCTCAGCCCTATCCAGAACTCTTTGCCAGGGACCAACTTTCTGACTTTCAGTTTTCCCAGCTGTGCAATGGGGCCGAGGGTATCTGCCTCATAGGTGTCAGCTGACTCCACATGGGCAAGGTGATGATGAGGTTTGGAGGAGCCCTGTCGGCTCACTACCTTTTGTCTGGCCCACCTGTATTAGTCTCCTCAGGATGCTGTAACAAAATACTGTGAAGTGGGTGGCCCTTAAGAACAGAAATTTATCATCTTGCGGTTCTGGAGGCTGGGCGTGCTAGATCAGGATATCAGCAATGTTGATTCCTTCTGAGGCTTTGAGGGAGAATCTGTTCCATGTCCGTCTCTTAGCTTCTGGTAGCTACAGACATTCCTTGGTTTGTAACTGCAGCATCATTGAAATGGATTGACATAATGGCTACAGCCGTGGACTCAAACACACCAGTGATCACGATGATGGGGCAGGGGTGGACAATGTTTTGTTGTGTTGTACAAAATGTTGCTGTGAATTAGAGCATAACTGTTGGCAACTAACAAATCACAGCTTCAGGAAGAAAAGGTTAAATGGTCAGAGAGAATCAAACCTTACTGAGTTTGTTGATGAAGCTTGGTGTTTTACCAACATCTTATTTAATTCTCAGGGCAACCCTGTAAAGGAGAGATTTTTTCCCTTCATTTACATGAGAGGGGATGGGCTGAGCTAAAACTCAATTGCAAGTGTGTCTGCCATGTACCTGGTAGATACTGAGGTCAATGTCAGTTTTTGTTTCTCTTTCTTCTTCCCCTTGGACATCAGCTGACTCCTGTAGTTGACTTATGCAAGTGCTTCCTGTTTGCATGCAGCCCCCTAGGGACCCAACCCAGTGGCTGAGAAATCCATTGCAATTACCCGTTAGTTCTGTTCTTTTCTCTAGAGCAGTGGGTCTTTTTTGAGACCATACACAGCAAGAAAACCCTGGTGGCATAGTGGTTAAGTGCTACTTTTGCTAAATCAGAAGGTGAGCAGTTCAAGTCCACCAGGCACTCTTTGGAAACTCTGTGGAGCTGTTCTACTCTGTCTTACAGCATCGCTGTGAGGCAGAATTGACTCAACATCAGTGGGTTTTTATGCACAGCAAAACATGCACCAGTTCAACAGTTTCCTACGTGCACAGTTCAGTGACATTGAGGACATTCTTTGAGTTGTGCAACCATTCTCACCCTCCTCCTCTGAGCTGTTCCTCCCCATTAATATGAACTCATTGTACTCTGAGGCTCCTGTCTAGTCAATCCAGTCACTGTTGTCAGTTGGATCCCTTATAGATAGTTCTTAAAAAAGCGTAATGTTCAAGGCAGACCTGTTTTTTTTTATATTGTACTTTAAGTGAAAGTTTATTGTTTAACTTAGTTTCTCATTTAAAATTTGCACACACATTGTTCTGTGACCCGTTACTCTCCCTGTGTGACAGCCAGCACACTCCCCCTCTCCACCCCAGACTTCTCTGTGTCCATTGAACCAGCTCCTGTCCTTTTCTGCCTTCTCTTTTTGCCTTATTACAGGAGCTGCACACTTAGTCTCGTGTATCTACTTGAGCTAAGAAGCACATTTCTTCGTGCGTATCATTTTATGGTTTATAGTCCAGCCTAGTCTGTGTCTGAAGAGTTGGCTTCAGGAATGGTTTTAATTCTGGGCTCACAGACAGTCCAGGGGCCATGTCTTCCGGGACTCCTCTAATCTCAGTCTGATCATCCAGTCTGTTTTTTTCACATGAATTTGTGTTCTGCGTCCCACTTTTCTCCTGCTCTGTCAGGGACTCTCCTGTGCTCCCTGTCAGGGCAGTCATTGTGATAGCTAGGCACCATCTAGTTCTTCTGGTCTCAGGCTGGTAGAGACTCTGGCATCTGCTCATTGCTTTAGAATTGTGCTTTAAGTGAAAGTTTACATTTCAGATCAGTTTCTCATACAAAGGCGTATACACACATTGTTACGTGACTCTAGTCGACCTCCACGTAATGTGATAGCTCATTCTTACTCTTCACTCTGTTTCCCATGACCATTCAACCAGCTCCTGCTCCTTCTGTAAAGGCACACATTCTTTACTAGTTAAGCTAAACTGTTGTTTGGTTTAAAGAAGACTTTAGGAGATATTTTTGTTTAAGGCTTAAGGACTATCATAGGGCAATAGTTTTGGGGGTTCACCCAACCTCTATGTCTCCAAAAAGTCTAGGGTTCATGAAAATTTGAAATTCTGTTCTAGAGCAGTGGTTCTGAACTGGGGGAAATTTTGCCCTCAATGAGTTCAAGGTAGAGACAGATTGCACACTTCCCAATAACAAAATTCTGATCCAAGAAAGACTCAATGGAAACATACCCTAAAATCAAAAAGGGGTTAATATCTAGACCAGTGGTCTCAATAGGGGGAGATTTGCCCACCTTCACACCTTCTACCCGTGGACTACCTGAAGAACAAACAAATCTGTCCTGGAGAAAGGACAGCTCCTTAAAAGTGAAGATGCCTACTCTTCATCTCTCGTACTTCAGGCATGTTATTAGGAGAGACCAGTCCCAGGAGAAGGATACCCATGCTTGGTAAAGGGTCAGCAGAAAAGAAGAAGACCCTCAGTGAGATGGCCACAAGAACGGGTTCAAACATAGTAATGATTGTAAAGGTTTCACAGGACTGGGCAACATTTAGTCCAGTTATCGATAGTGTCACTAGGAGTTGGAACACGCTCCACAGCACCTACCAACAGCAACAAGGGATATTTGGTAATGCCATGAGTTGGACTCTAAGGCAGGTCACAACAACAAGAAATATTTTTGATTGTCCCAGTTCAGGGTGCTGCTCCACATCCTACGAAGCACAGGAGAGCCCAAAATGCCAGTGGTGATGAGGTTGGGAAGTTCCTCCCACTCTGTAGAGCTGGGGAGGCATAGCAGGGAGCTGAGAGGGGAGGGTGCCTGTGCGAAGTTTGAGGACAGCAGAGAATCAGGAAGGAGGGACACCGGCCAGAGTTCCCAGCGCTCCCTCCTGGGAGGCAGGGACATGGAGGATGGAGGAAGAGGCTAGACCAGAGTTGGAATCAGGCCTTTGGTTTACTTTTAAACTATAGGTGTGGTATCCACTTTCCAGCATCACCTTGGGGATGAAACACTCTCTTCAGTGTTTAGTAAATGCTTGTTCATCTTTGTTTCCTGTTTCCTCCCCTCCATTCTTCTCACTCCTGTGTCTAGGACCAGCACCCCGGCTGCGCCTGGCCGACGGCCCCCATGGCTGTGCAGGCCGACTGGAGGTGTGGCACGCTGGGCGCTGGGGGACCGTGTGTGACGACGCCTGGGACCTGCGTGATGCTGCAGTTGTCTGCCGGGAACTGGGGTGTGGGGGTGCACTAGCCGCCCCTGGAGGCGCCTTCTTTGGGGAGGGGGCCGGGCCCATCCTTCTGGACGACCTTCGATGTCGGGGCAATGAGACAGCCTTGAGGTTCTGCCCCTCAAGGGCCTGGAGCCAGCATGACTGTCACCACCGGGAAGATGCTGGGGCTGTATGTGACGGTGAGGGGGCCCCAGGAGTCACAGGCCCGAAGGGGCGGGACTTGTGCCTTTTCCTAACACACTCTCAGTACGCCCTTTGCTCCCTCCACCAAAACCTCCTGCTTCTCCCATCTTCTCCTCTGGGAAACTTCATTCTTATTGGTGGTTCTCAATGGGCACAATTCTATCTTCCTCTGAGGGGACACTTGACAGTATCTAGAGACATTTTGGGTGGCCCAGCCTCTCAGGGGACTGCTACTGCCATCTCGTGGATAGTGGCCAGGGGTGCAGCCCAGCATCCCACAAGGCACAGGAAACCCACCACAGCAAAGAATTAAACCAAAATGAAAAGCAAACTCATGGCTGTAGAGTCGATTCTGACTCACAGTGACCTTGTAGGACAAAGTAGAACTGCCCTCGAAGGGTTTCCAAGACGCTAACCATTACAGAAGCAGACTGCCACATCTTTGTCCTGCAGAGCACCTGGTGAGTTCAAACTGCCAATCTTTTGATTAGCAGCTGAGTGCTTAACCACTGCACCACCAGGAATCTTTAGCAGATGATAGTAGTGCTGAGACAGAAAAACCTGACTGTATTTGCTTCCAGGCTGCTGTAACACATTACCCCAAACTGGGTAGTGTGAAACAACGGAAATGTATTCTCTCCCAGTTCTGAAAGCTTGAGGTTTGAGTTAGGGTGCTGGCAGGACCACACTCTCTCTGAAGTCTCTAAGGGAACTCCTTCCTTGGAATCTTGGCAAGATGTGAAACGCATTACTCCAATCTCTGCTTCTGATTTTACAATGCTATCCTGTCTCTGACTTTGTGTCCACATTTCCTTCTTCTTACAAGGACACCAGTCGTGCTTTAGGGGCCACGCTACTTCTTTGGCCCTGCCTCCTTCTCACCACTGGAAGGCTGTCTTCTCTGCATAATATCACCTCCTGTCTTCTCTTTTACCCTCAACCGAACCAGGATGGGACCCTGAGCATGTGTAGCTGAGAGATGAGGAGCGGGAAGCCAGAGGAGTGGGGTATTGGCTCTGGGGTGGAGGATGTAGGGAGCCTAAGGCATGGGGTAGCTGATGGTCACTTCTCGCCCTTGTCCCAGGCATGCCTCTTGGCTACGTCCCTCCCACAATGCCCACAATGGGCAACAACAACTCAACCTCCAGGACTCTGCCACCAATGGTGACCCAGACCCTGTGGACAGCTGGCATCTCACTTCCTCCAGCCTCCCCTACTGTCCCTCCCGAGCGCAGATCAGCAGCTGGTGAGTGGCTTTCTGCTCCCCACAAAAACAGAGCCTCGGCTTCTGATTCCTTCTCCTCATGACCTCACCCCTGGTTCCTTTTCCCTTTGTTCAGAGACTCTCACTGGGAACCGTCTTGCAGAGGGAAGTTGTGGAGGATAGACACACAGGGCCTCATGCTCACAAGGGCCCCAGGCTGGGTGTAAGCCTGTGCTGTCACCATCCTGAAATCACAAGTGGTTTGTGATTGAATAAATGTTGACAGTTCAAAGCCACACAGAGGTGCTAGGGAAGGACGGCCCGGTCATCTTCTGTAAAGATGACAGCCAAGAGAACCCTATATATGGCATATGGTTCTACTCTGTGATGGGTGTGATCACCGTGAGCTTGAATTGACTCAGTGGCATGGGCTTTTTTGTTTTGGTTGCCATCTTTTTCTTTTAATTGTTCTTTAAGTGAAAGTTTAAGATTCAAGTCAGTTTCTTATACAAAAACTCACACACGTGTTATTACATGACCCTAGTTGTTCTCTCTACAGTGTGATAGCACATGCCGCCTCTCCATCCTGTTTTATCCATGTCCATTTATTTCAGTTGCCATCTTGAAATTCTTTTCTTTCTTTTTCTTGTTCCTCTGTTCTTTATCTCTGATTATTTTCTCTGTTAAATACATATTTTCTAGAGTGATATTTTAATTCCCCTGTTGGTCTTTTATTACGTAGTTTTGGATTGTTTTCTTCATGCTTGTCCTGGGAATTATCATCAGCATCTTAACTAAAACACTCTATAGTTACTTTTTTTTTTTTTTGGCTGTGTGATTGATCTTTATTAAAGATCCAATAACAGTGATTATTAGAGTATGTACTGAAAACACTCTAGTTTTGATTAATGCCAACTTAATTTTAACAGTATCACAGACTTTGTTGCTATGTAGCTCCATTTCCTCTTTCCCTTATCATGTTGAGATTCTTAATACTTTGAAAAAAAGCTTCTTGTTTTTTAAGTAGTATTTTAATGTGGTTTTGGTGAAGATATCCACAGTAGTTTGGGTTCCTATTCAACAATTCCTGCACAAGTTGTTCACTGACGTTGGTTATATTCTTCACAATGTGTGATCATTCTCATTATTTCTCTTATGGTTGTTCCATTTCCATGAATCTAGCTTCTCTATTGCCTTACAGTCTCATCTTTATTTTAAAGTCGTTGTTGACCATTTGGTCTCACAGAGTTGATTTTTTAAAGGAGCAGAGTACTTAGGGGTGATTCTTTAGTTTGTGAGCCAATCTGGGCTGGTTTTCACTCATGGTTTGGAGAGTATCTCAAGGCGATAGTCTTAGGTAGACCTGCAGTCTCTATCAGTCCATTTTTGTTCCCTAATTCTTAATACATCTTGAAGGGGCTCAGTCTTTTCACTGGACCCCACATGTCATGTGGCTGGTCCTGGATAGGAGAAAGGATGACAGGCTAAGCGTCTGGCTGCCCATGTCACCCTGGGTGGCCATAGTATCCTAGACGAAGTGTTCTGGAATTCCCATTCTTTGCAGTGTTATTGACAATTTGTTATGACATACACAGTCCAATGCCACTGCATAGTCAATAAAATGCAGGTAACATCTTTCCAGTGTTTTCTACTTTCAGTCAAGATCCATCTGATATCAGCAGTTTAGGATCCAGGAAGTGCACTCCTGGATATAGACCCAAGAGATTTGAAAGGAGGGACTCAAACAGGGTACTCTGGCTGGCTCCAAGTGTCAGCCCAGCCCAAGACACCCCTCTAATTTCTTAAATGCCTGGTTCTTTATGTAACAGGATTGTGGTGCATGGCTATTTTTTAGATGTAGATCACCAGGACTTTCTTTTAAGGTACCTCTGGGTGTACTTGAACCTCCAACCTTTTGGTTAGCCATTTGCACTCCCCAGGGACTCTACTGACAGTAATAATAATAATAGCTAACATTTATTGTCTGTATGGATTTTCCAATTCTAAATATTTCACAAAAGTGCCCTGGTGGTACACTGGTTAAGCACTCATTTGTTAACCTAACGGTTGGTAGTTTGAATGCACCAGCTGTTTTGCAGGAGAAAGATGTGACAGTCTGCTTCTGTAAATATTACAGCCTTGGAAATCCTATGGGGTCGTTCTACTGTGTCCCATATGGTTACTGTGAGTTAAGATCAACTCAACAGCAATGGCTCTTTTTTTGTTTTTTAAGATATTTCATATAAATGGAATCACACAACATGTGGTCTTTTGTGACTGACTTCTTTCAGTTAGCACAATATTTTTAAGGTTCATCCACATTGTAACATGTAATCAGTACTTCATTCATTTTCATGGCTGAATAATAGTCCATTATATGGGCATATGACAATTTGTTTATCCATTCATTTGTTAATGGGCATATAAGTTGTTTCCATTTTTTAGATGTTGTGCACACTGCTGCTATGAACATTGCTGTGCAAGTATCTGTTTGAGTCCCTCCTTTCAAATCTCTTGGGTCTATATCCAGGAGTGCACTTCCTGGATCCTAAACTGCTGATATCAGATGGATCTTGACTGAAAGTAGAAAACACTGGAAAGATGTTACCTGCATTTTATTGACTATGCAGTGGCATTGGACTGCGTATGTCATAACAAATTGTCAATAACACTGCAAAGAATGGGAATTCCAGAACACTTCGTTGTGCTCCTGCATAGCCTCTGCGTAGACTAAGAGGCAGTTGTTCGAGTAGCACCAGGAGATACAGGAGTAGCTTAAAATCAGAAAAAGTGTGTATCAGGGCTGTAGCCTTTCAACATATTTATTCAGTCTGTATGGTGAGAAAGTAACCCAAGAAGCTAGGCCATATTAAGAAGAATGGGATATCAGGATTAACGACCTGTGACTGCAGATCATAAACCTTGTTTTGTGACAGCGAAAAGGACTCAAAGCACCTACTGATGAAGATCAAAGACCCAGGCTTCAGTATGGATTATACCTCAAGATAAAGCAAACAGAAATCCTCCGAACTGGACCAATAAGCAATGTTATGATGAATGAGGAAAATATGGAACTCATCAAGCATTTAATTTAACAATCAATGACCAGGGGAGCAGCTATCAAGAAATCAAACAACATACTGCATTGGGTAAGTCTTCTGCCAAAGACCTCTTAAAAGGATTTAAAAAGCAAAGCTATCACTTTGAGGAATGAGAGTCACCAGACCCAAGCCATAGTATTTTCAGTGGCTTCCTGTGCGTGAGAAAGCTGGACAGTGAAGAAAGAAGATCAAAGAAGAGTTATGGTGGGTTGCGAATTTGGATTATGGTCTTGGTGAAGAATACTATGGATTTCTAGAAGGAACAAATTTGTCCTGGGAGAAGTATGGCCAAAATGCTCTTTAGAAGCAAGGGTGGTGAGACTTTGTCTGACATATACTATGGATGTGTTATCTGGAAGGACCAAAGCCTGGAGAGTGACATCATGCTTGGTATAGCAGAGGGTTATAGAAAGAGGAAGACTCTTAACAAGGTGGATTGACACAGTGGCTGCAACAGTAGACTTTGATATAGTGAAGATCGTGAAGATGATGCAGGACCAGGCAACATTTTGCTCTGTTGTACACAGGGTCACACCTAATAACAACAACAACGTGGTAGTTCTGTATTCCTCTTTGAGGAACCACTAGCGGCATCTCTTTATCCCTTGCAGCCTCCTGCAGAAGATGGTACAGAAAAAGCCTGAGTCGCTGGTTGTTCCCCCCAAGGGAGGATGAGTGAATGAGGGAAAACACAGGTGAATAGAGGGAAGAGCTGAAAGGAAGGTGGAGGACAAGCTGAATGGAGAGGCAGAGGCCAGCGCTTGTGCACAGCTTCCTGCACAGCAGCCAAAGGAGAGCGACAACCAAGTGCCCCATCAAGGCAAAAATGGTGTTTTAATCACCTGATGCTGCTCTAACAGAAATACCACAGGTGGATGGCTTTAACAAAGAAAAGTTTATTCTTACACAGTCCGGTTGGCTACAAGTCTGAATTCAGGGTGTCCAGTCCAGGGAAAAGCTTTCCCTTTTTGTTGGCTCTGGAGGAAAGTCCTCATGTGGCATCAGTCTTTGTTCAGGGAGCAACTTGGCACAGGAACCTCGGGTCTGAAGGATGCGCTCTACTCCCAGTGCTGCTTTCTTGATGGTATGAGGTTCCCGATTCTCAGCTTGCTTCCCTTTCCTTTTATCTCTTGTAGGATGAAAGGAGAAAGGGTGATGCAAGCCATACTCTAGGGAAACTCCCTTTACAGCGGAGCAGAGGTGACCTTAGGAAGGGCATTACAGTCCTACCCTGATCCTCTGTAACATAATCCTATTACCCGTAGGTGGAGAATAGGCTTTACGGCATAGAAAAATCACAAAATGGAGGGCAATCACACAATACTGGGAATCACTGGCCCAGCCAAATTACTACACAGATTTTGTGGGAGACACAATTCAATCCATGGCAAATGGATAAACAAAATGTGGAATATACATACAGTAAACTAGTCTGCAGCTGTAAGAGAAATGAAGTCCTGATATATTTTATGACATGGAAGAGCCTTAAAAGCCTTATGCTAAGTGAAACCCTGGTAGTGTAATGTTTAAGTGCTACAGCTGCTAACCAAAAGGTCGGCAGTTCAAATCCAGCAGGTGCTCCTTGGAAACTCTACAGGACAGTTCTACTGTGTCCTGTAGGGTCGCTATGAGTTGGTGTCAACTTGACAGCACTGGGTTGGTTTCTTGTAAGTGAAATAAACTAGACACAGAAGGACACATATTGTATGATCCTGCTTATATGAAATATCTAAAAAAAAAAAAAAAAAAAGCTCATTGCTGTTGAGTTGATTGCGACTCATAGTGGCCCTATGGGACAGGGTAGAACTGCCCCCTAGCGTTTCCCAGGAGCACCTAGTGTGTTTGAACTGCCGGCCTTGTGGTTAGTAGCTGTAGCATTTCACCACTACACCACCAGGATTTCCCTAAAGGATCTAGAACAGGCGAATTCACTGAGACAGCAAGTAGATTACTGGTTGCTGAGGCCTGGAGGGGAGGCAAGAACAGGAAGTTTTTGCTTAAGATGTACTGAGTTTCAATTTGGGCTGACAAAAGCTTTTGGAAATAGATAACGGGTGTTAGTTACACAACACAATAAAAGTAATGTCACTGAGTTGTACAGTGAAAAATGGTTAAAATGGTGAATTTTCTGTCAAACGTAGTTTACCAAAACAAAGTAAATGAATAAAAGTCAAAGGGCTAGCTGGACAGCTCTCCTGACTCCCTTGTTCCTTGGGTCTCTCCTGCCCCTGCCCCAGGGTCACCCCACCTGCGCCTGGTGGCTGGACCCAACAAGTGCTCAGGCCGTCTGGAGGTGTGGCATGCAGGGCGTTGGGGAACAGTGTGTGACGATGGCTGGGACCTGAGGAACTCAGCTGTGGTCTGCAGGCAGCTGGGCTGCGGAGGGGCTCGGCAGCCGGATCCCCCTGCTGGTCGTTTCGGTTGGGGTGCCGGCCCCATCTGGCTGGACGACGTAGCCTGTGTGGGGACCGAGGCTTCGCTCTCTGACTGTCCCGCTGCTCCCTGGGGGAAGCACAACTGTGCTCACAATGAAGATGTTGGAGTCACCTGCACAGGTAAGGAGGCTGTTCCCACTCATGGGTGGCACTTTTTGGAGGAGGGGGTGGGAACCAGTGCTGCTACCAACAGAGACTGAATACCTCCTATGCCCCCAGCTCTGTGCTGGGTGCTTTCCCATAGGTGGCCACATTCAAATCTCATAGTAAATCTAGGTGAGCGGACGTTATGCCCATTTTACTGATGAAGAAGCTGAGTCACAGAGAGGTTAGGGAATTTTCCCAAGGTCACACAACAGTTAGGTGACAGAGCTGGGACTTCCACTCAGAGAAGTTCCTTCCTTCTCTCAGGAATCAAACAAATCTCCCAGGAACAATGGAGTGTTATCCTCACTAAGATGTCAGGAAGTAGATGTAGGGGCACTGGAAGGGAGAGAGAAGCCAAAGTGAGGGCCAGCTAAAATTAAGTCAATGTTTTTGCTTGTTCATTCACTCAGCAACATTTATTCCCGAGCTCTGGTAGAGTAGTGGTTAAGGCTGGCAGTTTGAATCTCTTTGGAAACCCTATGGGACAGTTCTACTCCGTCCTGTAGGGTCTCTATGAGGTGGAATCGACTCAACGGCAATGGGCTTTTTTTTTTTTTTATAATTAAATGCAAGGAGCTCTGGTGGCACAGCAGTGAAGCACTCTGCTGCTCTCTGAAAGGTTCGTGGTTTGAACCCATCCAGCAGTTTTGTGGGAGAAAAGACTTAGAGATTTGCTCCTGTAAAGATTACAGCCTAGGAAACCCCATGAGACAGTTGTACTCTGTCACATGGGGTTGCTATGTGGTGGAATTGACTCAACAGCACCCAACAACAACATTATTAAGGGCCAGGCACTGAGATGAGGGCTGGGACCTTGAAGGTCTTTGCCTTCAAGATGCTTACAGCTAACTGAGGAAAAGAGATACACCATGAATTAACTGGAAATCTGTGTGTTAGAGTTCAAGAGAATGACCCTCGTGCTCAGTCACTCCCTAGAAGAACTCACAGAACTCAGTAGAGCTGTTATACTTGTTGTTAGGTGCCGTCGAGTCGGTTCCGACTCATAGCAACCCTATCAACAACAGAACGAAACACTGCCCAGTCTTGCGCCATGTTTTCAATCGTTTTTATGGTTAAGCACATTGTTGTGGCCACTGTGTCAGTCCATCTCATTGAGGGTCTTCCTCTTTTTCACTGACCCTCCACTCTACCAAGCATGATGTCCTTCTCCAGGGACTGATCCTTCCTGACAACATGTCCAAAGGGTCTAAGACTCAATCTTGCCATCTTTGCTTCCAAGGAGCTCTCTGGTTATACTTCTTCCAGAACGGATCTCTTGGTTCTTTTGGTGGTCCATGGTGTATTCAACATTCTTCTCCAACATCACAATTCAAAGGCATCAATTCTTCATCTGTCTTCTTTGTTCATGGTCTAGCTTTTGCATGCATATGATGCCATTGAAAATACCATGGCTTGGGTTGGGCGCATTTTACTCTTCAAGATGACATCTTTACTTTTGAATACTTTAAAGAGGTCCTTTGCAGCAGATTTTCCTAATGCAATGCATCTTTTGATTTATTTATTTATGATTGAATGAAAATGTACATTCCCATAGAAATTTTCATGCACACCTATATGCAGCTCCTATTGCTCTTCCTGCCCAGTGACAGCACACGCTTCCTGTCTGCTCCATACATGTCCTATCCTCCCAACAGTCTCCTATCCCCTCCTCTTGACCCACTCCCCTTCCTCCAGTAAGAGGTCAGCAGGATGATATCCTATAGATGCATAGAACCATAAAGTGCCCAGAAAATATGATCACTCTGCGTTGCCATGTCCAAATCTTTTGATTTCTTGAGTGCTGCTTCCATGGGCATTGATTGTGGACCCAAGTAAAATGAAATCCTTGACAACCTCAATCCTTTCTCCATTTATGACAATGTTGCTTACTGGTCCAGTTGAGAGGACTTTTATTTTCCTGATGTTCAGGTGCTATGGTCCTTGATCTTCATCAGTAAGTGTCTCAGGTCTTCTTTGTTTCTAGCAAGTAAGGTGATATCATCAGCATAACACAGGTTGTTAATGAGTTATACTCATGGTTATGGTTTATTACAGCAAAAAGACACAGACTGAAATCAGCAAAGGGAAGAGGTACATGGGACAGGGTCCAGGAGATACCAGACCTGAGCTCCCAGTTGTTTTCTCCCAGTGGAGTTGTGTGGACAGCACTCACCTGTATTTTTATAAAAATAATGTAAGCTGTCTATAGTCTGTTTGTCAGCTGGGCCTCTTCCCAAGAGATATTCTCATAATCATTGCTAGTTTTTTAATTTTTTTTACAGCAACCTGTGGAAGAGGATTGGCATGATGGTGCTTATAAGGGTGCCATGTGTGGCAGGCACAGCTGGCACAGCTGGCAAACAAATGCAGAAGGCATGTGTTATTTGTATAAAAATATGGCACATCTCCCAGCAATGATGTATGACAACACACACAGAGTATTGCCAACAACAGAAGCTCCCCTGATACTTGTTGTCCAGGGTTTTTACTGGGGCTCAGTTATGTACACACGACTGATCTTACAGCCTCCAGCCTTTTTGGAGATCAAGCTAATAGCACACAGCCCAAAGCCACTACTGTAAACCACACAGACAATAGCATAGACTACCTGGTATGGCACAAGGCCTCAAGTAAACAAAGACTTGTGTATCAGGCAGGACATTCCAAGGGTTTAGAAGTTAGGTTCCAGGAACAAGGCAATGGCCAAACCTTTCTCAGGAATATGCAGGGTTTGGACAACCCAGACATGCTGAGTTTATCCTTTGCTTCACACGTGGACTCATCAGAAGGCTCTGAGTAGCATTGACTGAAAGGGTGAAGTCAACAACCCTGTTTGAAGCTGAGGGCCACTCTGAACCACCAAATCCAAGGCAAACCTGTTGCTTCAGAATCATTTCCAACTCATAAAAATACTGTAGGACAGAGTAGAAGTGCCCCACAGCATTTCCAAGCCTGTAACCTTTACAGACACAGATTGCCGTATCTTTTCTTCTGTGGCTTGGCTGATGGGTTGAAAACGCTGACCTTATCGTTAGCAGCCAAACACTTAACCACTGTGCAACCAGGGCTTCTAGATGGGGAACCACAGAGGTTTTTGTTTCTTAGATAATGTTTTATTATGTTTTTGGTGAAGGTATCCACAGTAGTTTAGGTTCCCATTCAACAGTTTCTACAAAGTTGTTCATTGTAATCAGTTACATTCTTCACAATGCATGAACGTTTTCATTATTTCAGTTTTGGTTGTTTCATTTCTGCTAATCTAGTTTCTCTTCCCCCTTACATTCTCATCTTTGTTTAAAAGTAATTGTTGGCCCTTTTGTCTCATGTAGATGATTTTGTAAAGAGGCACAGTATTCATTGGTGATATTCTTTATTTTGTGAGCCAATGTGTTGTTTAGCTAAAAGGTGACCTGATCAGGAGCTAGTTTTGGTTCAAGATTTAAAAGCTGTCTCAGGGTGATAGTCTCAGGAAGTCCTCCAGTCTCTACTGGTCTAGTAAGTCTTTTTTTATTTTTAAAGACTTTGAGGTTCAGTTCCATATTTTTCTCCCATTGTATTAAAATCCATCTGTTGTGGCCCTGATCAGAATGGTTGGTATTGATAGCCAGGAACCATTTAGTTCCTTCTGGTCTCAGGGCAAATGAGGACATGTTTCCTGGAGACTGTTAGTCCTGTTGACTAGTTTCTTCTTTGAGTCTGGTTTCCTTCTTTCTCTTCTCTTCCAAATGGGTAGAGATCAATAAAGTTGTCTTAGACAGCCACTCCACCGAAGGGTTTTAAGCTGGGGAACAAGTGACATTTTAGGTTCTGGATACGGGTAGTTTCCTCTGGTGGTCGATTAGAATTTGATGGGGAAAAACAGGAAGCAGGGAAACCAGTCAGAAAGGATTGGAAGTGAGGTCCTAACTCAAGGCAGAGGCTGAGGAGATAGAGGAAGGGTTGAATGTGAGGGAGCAAAGAAGGGGTCAGTCCCATCTAGATTGTAAGTGCCGAGAAGGTAGGAGATGTTGTCTTGTTTGGTTTATTGCAGTATCCCCAGAGCCTAGTGCCATCCCTGGTACATATGCAGTCTCAGTAAACATTTTTGATAAAAGAATGGATAAATCAGTCAGTGAATGGGAACTTGGTGGTTGATTGGAGAAAGAGATGAGAGGGATGCAGGGGCTTTGATGGTGGTCTTGGCATCACTGTGTCTGACATCTTGTTTTTTCTTCCCATCACCCACCCCATCTTCCAGGGACCCCTGGCCAGGACTCCGTCTCAGACCCATTCAGTTGGAGCTGGATCCCTGAACTAGGTAGAGATCGGGATGCCTGGCTCCCAGGGGAATTGGCCACCAAGCCCTCCTCAAGGCTGACCCCTGGTGCTCCTGAGAAAACAACCACTAAGGCCCCAGGGAAAATGCCCAAGAGTACTAAGAAGTGGGTGACAAAACATACAAGAAGGCCAACTACACAACCTCCCGTGATGCCAACCACTAAATACTCCAGGGGCTCAGGCACACAAAATTCCCTAGAACTAACCTCCCGGACCACCACAGCCAAGACCACCGAGACCTCTCAAAAATCACCCTCTGAGTTTACCACAAGGCTGACCACTGAGGCCCCCCACAGACTGACCTCACACACCACAGCAACGCTGATGCCTCAGGCCTCTCAAGAACTGACCTCTAAGACTTTGGCCACACTGACCACTCAGGGCTACCGAGAAGTGACCTCTAAGGTCACTATCAAGCAGATCCCTCAGACCTCCATGGAGCCATCCTCTGAGATCTTTGAGTCATCCAAAGACCCTTCTCCCTCTCCTACTGGCATTGCCACTGGGGAATCAGGTAAGAGTGGCAGGAACATAAAGGAGAGTGGGGAGTGAAGGAAGGAGAAACACTGACCCCTCCTGACCTGAGGGCCTTCTACCGGCAGGCCCCTTCCGGGTTCGTCTGGCCGATGGGCCTAACCGGTGTGCTGGCCGTCTAGAAGTGTGGCATGCTGGGCGCTGGGGGACAGTGTGTGATGACAACTGGGATCTACGGGATGCTTCTGTGGCCTGCTGGGAACTGGGCTGTGGAAGGGTCCGGCCCCGAGTGGGCAAAACTCACTACGGCCCAGGGACTGGGCCCATCTGGTTGGATGACATGGGCTGCAAGGGCAACGAGGCATCGCTGAGCGACTGTCCTGCGGGAGCATGGGGGAAGCACAACTGTGACCATGAGGAAGACGTGGGGATCACCTGCACTGGTACCAGGGATGGGAGGTGGTCAAGGTCATGGGCTTAAAGGGCGGTGGTTAGGCCAGGTGGCCACATCATGGTGGGGTCTAAAGAACTGGGCATGAAGGGGTTGAGGGAACCCAGAGTCCCTCTAGGAGACACAAAAAACCAGCACCAAGGACCTCTGAGACCAAGAATGGGGCTCAACCCTTCTCTGATTCCTCTCAAGGCTACACAGATGATGAAGACTATCCCCCCTGGACCTGGGACCCCACCTTAGGGGAGGACCTGACCAAGGGGGCCAGCACTGCAGGAGCACCTGGGCTAACTTTCTCCTGGGGCACCACCAGGAACCCTGGGACCCCCTCCCCAGCAGCAAGACGCCATCCAGACACAGGTGAGGGGCATGAGGGTAGTGGCGGAAGGCTCTTCATAAACTTCTGCCCACTTTTCTGGGGGGCTTCCGGAAAGACCCTTCTAAATGAGCTGGCTCAGGCCTCAGAGACCCAGGACAGGTTTTTCTTGGCTCCAGGGACCTTAAAAATGCTTCCCCTGTGGACTTGATCATAATATTGTCCTCCAGAGCCTAAAAGAGGAAATTATCATGGGGTCTCTAAGAGACTGAACCAGGAGCTGCAAATTCCAAGTCCGCAGCCCTTATGGAAACCTACTGGGACCCTCAGAGAATTGGCTGTAATACACCTAGCTGGGGCCTCTGGCTCAGGAATCTCAGTGGAAATCCTCCCAGTCCCCATGGCTGAGGTCCTCTCTGTCACTGTGCCATTGTTCCCCAAAGCCAGGGATCCCTGCCCTTCTAGCTCTCCTGTTTCATCCCAGCATCACAGGTAGGGTCTGCCTTTGTCCCAGTCTGCTCCTCTGTCTCCAACTCTGTTGCTCCCACTTTCCCTCTCTTTCTTCCCTTTTGTTACCAATTCCACACACTCATCATCTCCATTCCTTACTCTACTTTTCACAGTCATTTCTCTTTCTCCTCTCTTTCTACTGTTTCTTTTATTCCTCTTTTTTCTTTCATTGTCAGATTTTCACACTGATTGTTTCTGGCACCATTTTCCTTTTATTTGTGATAAAGTGAAAGCACACAATCCCAATCGGTCTGGCATGCCCACCTATCTGCAGCTCTCTCTGCTCTCCCCACCCAGTGGCAGCACGCTCCTCCTCTCCATTCCACATTTCTAGTGTCCCCTCAACAAGCATCTGTCCCCTCCTTCCCACCCCCTCCTCTCCCATCTAGAAAGAGATCAGTAGGATTGTCTCCTATAAATGCATAGAGCCATCAAGTACACACACCATAAGGCCACACTGTATGTCACTATTTTTTTTCAGTTTCTCTTGGTATCTTTCTCTCACTGTCTTCCTCAATTTTTTCTTTCATTATCATTTTCACTCTTATCATTTCTATTTCGCTGTTTTTTTGTGATTAATTTCTCTTTATCTTTTTCCCTCCGAATCTTTCTTTCTTCCTTTCCTTTATCAGTCCGACTCATCTAGGTTGCTCACTTTATTTTTTCCTGCCAATTTCTCTTGCCATCTTGTTTTTCTCACCATCTTTCTCATGTTTTTGTTGTCCATTTCACTCTCTCATCATCTCCATTTTCGAGTCAGTTTTTCTTAGTCTTTTGTTTTCCTCTTCTGTCTCCTGTTTTGTCTCACTATCAGCTTCACACACTCACCATCTGTTTCTCACAGTATTTTTTCCCCTAGTCAATTTCTCCTGCCATCTTACTTTTCTTTTCAGGGACTCTAAAAGACTTTCACCACCCTTTTCTCCCCTTGGAGTTGGTTTCCGGTGCCCTTTGTCTTGCGTGTTGATCGCCCGTGCTCTCTCCTCTCTGTCACTACCTCTCACTTGTATTTCTCTTTTCCTCTCCTACCCGTCAGTGTCTGTCTCTTGCTGTTTCCCTTTCTCTCCCTGCTCCCACTTGTTTCCCCTCCTTACTTCCTACCCTGAGTGGCACCGTTTCTGCTCCGTCTCCTTGTTAACACACAGGATCTCTCTCCCTGCTCGCCGGCTCTCACCGTCCTGGCTTCCGTCTCTGTTGCCCTGCGTCCCCTCTGTCTCTCTGCACCTCCTGCTCCTTGCCTCAGGGGAATCGCACCCTCAGTGTGGTTGTGTTTTCACTCTGCAGGCATGCTCCTGCCCGTCCACCTGAGGGTCCCCGGGCAGAGAACGGAGAGGTGGGATGGGCAGATGTTAATGACCTCACGCTTTGTTGACAATACTGGCGACCTGCCTCTCTAATTAGCTGCTGGGGCCCTTGTCCGTTATAAAAGCTGAGGCTTTTATAATGTATGGCTGGGCCCCCTCCCCTGTAATGGGAAAAGAGAAAAGAAAGAGCAGACCCAGGAGGTGGCGTGACGCTTGTGCGTGCGTGCGTGCGTGCGTGCGTGCGTGCGTGCGTGTGTGTGTGTGTGTGTGTGTGTGTGTGCACTACAACTCAAATTGTGAGTTAGGGTTCATCACCCCCAGCTTCCAGAACAGAACCTGGAGCTCCCAGAGGTAATAGTCCTTGCTCAAAATCGTCCAGTTGTGTACAGACAGGACTCCAGCGAGTCCGTTCTTTGCACCCCAGCATTGCCTCCCAGTCCCATAGTGCCCCCTAGTGGTGGAGGTGGTCACACGCTGGGCCCGGGCGGCTGCGGTGCAGGTCTCTGGTCCCCAGCCTCAGCATCCACCTAGGGGTGGAGAAGGCAGTCATGGAGCTCCAATAATGTAAAATGAACAAGTGCGCAAGAGAAATCTAAGAAAAATCGCAAGCACAACTATAATACTAGGAAGACTTGGAGGAAGGCGCCAGCCTGGGTGGGGTTGCAGAGAGTGGGAGGACAGACATGAATTCAGATTTCCATTAGCAAAAAGTAATCTTGAGCAAATGACTACCTCTTTGAGCCTCAGATTCTCTCTCTGAAAAAAAATGACAGGGTTCTGGGTTTGTTGGAGGAAACGCTAGTGGTAAAGTGCTATGGCTGCTAACCAAAAGGTCAGCAGCTCAAACTCGCCAAGTGCTCCTTGGAAACTCTGGGGTCGTTCGGAGTTGGAATTGACTCAACAGTCTAGTTGGAGTTACTAAGAGCTCGTTTACTCTGTGTGTGGGATCATGATAAACCTTGGAGGGTGTGTTTCCAACAACCATTGAGGTAGTCCTATTGTTAACACCTATTTTTAAAAAAGAAACCCTAGGGCCTAGTGGTTCAGTGTAACGGCTGCGAACCTAAAGGTCAGCAGTTCAAATCCACCAGGCATTCCTAGGAAACCCTATAGGGCAGTTCTACTGTGTCCTATGGGGTTGCTATGAGTCAGCCTTGACTCCAGGGTACTGGGTTTGTTTGTCTGTTTTATTCTCCCTTTCTCTAAATTGTTGTAAAATTACAGATAACACAACAATCACCAATTCAGTGTTTTCCTTGTGTACAATTTAGTGACATCAATTATAGCAGTCATGTTGTGTAAACATCATCAATAATCTTTGCCAAATTTCCCACCACTGGCAACAGAAACTCACTACTACCTAAATAAAGTCTCCTGCACTGCCCTGCCTCCCCTGTCCCCTGGTAACCACTAATGAAAACTCTGTTTCTATGTATTTGCCTATTCTAGCTTTTTCATATAGGTGGGATCATAAGGTATTTGTCTATTTGTAACACCCGTGTTTTTGGAAAGAGGACCAAAACTGAGGCTGGAAGAAGTTGAACTTTCACTCAGAAGTCACAGCTGGAATCCATTTAAAATGATTTCACACACATGTTGCACATTCAGATAGATACCAAAATAGTTGCAAGCATGAATTCTGGAGCCAGACTCTTTGGTGACTCCGTGGGGATTAGAATCAGCTGGGTGACCTCAGGTCTCAATCCAATGTGCAAACTGTGCGTGAAGTTCTTTAAAACTGCAAAACATTGGTTGTTAGCATTATTCACTGAAAATAAAAAACAGGCTGCAGGGTCCCAGGGAAAGCAGTGATTATTTATAGTAAAGCAATGTGGGAAGACCTTTGAGTTAACTCCAACTCATAGCAACTCTGTAGGACAGAGTGGAACTGCTCAAAGAGCCTCCAAGGCTGTAAATCTTCACAGAAGCAGACTGCCACTTCTCCTGTGGTGTAGCTCGTGGATTAGAACTGCCAACCTTTTGGCTAGCAGCCGAGTATTTAACCACTGTGGAACCAGGTAAAGGTTCCAGGCAGTTTGATGACTAAGGTGCCTGACCTAAGCCATGGTGTTTTCAATTGGTCGCCATGAGACGGATCCGACTCGAAGGCACTTGGCTGCTTTGGCATATGCGTGGGCAAGTTAGACAATGAAAAAGGAAGACTGAAGATGAATTGACACATTTGAATTATGGTGATGATGAAAAATATTGAATATACCATGGACTGCCAGACAAATGAACAAGTCTGTCTTGAGAGAAGTACAGCCCCAGGATGCTCCTTAGAAGTGAGGCTGGACTTGTTATCAAGAGGGACCAGGATATCGTGCATGGTAGAGGGTCACCAAAAAGAGGAAGCCCCTCGATGTGATGGATTGGCATAGTGGTTGCAGCAATGGGCTTAAGCATATCTACTATGGTAAGGATGGCATAGGATCAGGCAACATTTTCTTCTGTTGTACGTGGAGTTGGAACCAACTCAAAGGCACTTAAAAACAACAACAACAGTCTGAGAAAGCTTCTTGGAGGAGCCGGCATTATGTCCGCAGGCAGACATGAGGAGGAAGGGATTTCTCAGAGGAGCAAAGGCCCAAGTGGGGGAAATTTGCGTTGCTGGATATTGCCAGTCTCTTCTGCTAGACGTTTAGCTCTATGAAGGATGTGTATTAGTTTTGTATTGCTGCTGTAACAAATTATCATGAATGGTGGCTTTACTAGGATCATGATCTGTTGCTGCCAAGTTGATTCCAACTCATGGTGACTCCATGTGAGTTAGAGTAGAACTGTGCTCCATAGGGTTTTCAGTGGCTGATTTTTCGGAAGTAGATCACCAGGCCTTTCTTCTGAGGTGCCTCTGGGTAGATTTGAACCTCCAAATTTTCAGTTAGTAGATGAGTGCACTAACTTTCCAGTTAGTAGCTTTGAAGGTACCCTGTTGGTGCAGTGGTTAAGCTCTTGGCTTATGACTAGAAGGCTGATGGTTTTCGACCCAGCCAACTGCTCTGCAGGAGAAAGATGTGGCAGTCAGCTTCTGTAAAGATTTCAGCCAAGGAAACCCTATGGGGCAGTTCTACTTTGTCATGTGGGTTGCTATGAGTCTAAACCAACTTGACACCTAACAATAACAACAATGGCTTTAAACAACACAAATTCATTTCTTGCAGTCCTGTAGGTCACAAGTCTGACATGGATCTCACTGAGCTAAAATCAAGGTGTTGATAGGGCTGTATTCCTTCTGGAGGATCTAAGGGAGAATTCTTTCCTTGCCTTTTCCAGCTTCCAGAGGCCACCCACATTCCTTGACTTGTGGCCCCTTCTTCTACCTGGCACTGCTGCATCTCTCTGACCCTGCTTCCATCTTCCTATCATTCTCTGTCAGCTAGGAAAGATTTTTTGATTTTTAAGGACTTGTGTGATTAGATCAATTAATTGGCCTAATAATGTGTTTAGTACTTCCGTTCTACTTCCCAGTTCACTGTGAAGTGCCTAGGGCCTTAAAATCTTGCAAGCAGCCATCCAATGCATCACAATTGGTCCTCTATTACCTGTAACAACAGAGGAAGGAGGAGAGTCAGGAATATCGGGAGGAAAAGGAAAGTGTGGTTAATTGCCTCCATGAACAGCTGCCTATTTTGCCATGAGACTAGAAAAACTGGATCATCCCAGTTACTATTACCGAACCTTTTGATCAAATATTCCATAGAAGAATCCTGATCAAAAGAGGGGAAATACAGAACAGAATGTCAAATGCTTGTAGATTTGGGGGTAATCTTTAAGCCTTAAACCAAAAATATTCCTTGAAATCTTTAACCCAAACAACGGTTTAGCTTAGATTGTAGAGAATGTCTGCCTTGAGCATTGTGCCCTTTTAAGATCTATCTGTATGGGATCAAATTGACAATAGCAACTCAGAAGATTAGATGGAACCTCAGGAGATAGTGAGCTTATGTCAGTGGGGGAGGTACAACTCAGAGGAAAGAAGGTGAGAATGGTTGCACAAGTTGAATAATGTAATCAATGTCACCACATTGTACATGTAGACACTGTTGAAGTATGTTTTGCTGGGTATAGTCTCAACAACAATATCAAAATAAATAAAATTGAGGAGAAAAAAAGACTTCAATGGATGTTTTTGGTTTAAGGTTTAAATATTATCTCAGTATAATAGTTTCAGGGATTCATCCAGCCTCCATGTCTCCAAAAAATCTGAATTCCATGGGAATTTGAAATTCCATTCTGCTTATTCTCCTTTCTGAATCATTCTTCTATAGGATCTTTAATAAAAACATTCAGTAATGGTAGTTGGGTACCATCTAGTTCTTCTGGTCCCATGGCAAAGAAAGTAGTTGCTCATGGAGGCCAATTAGCCTCACATTCTGTTCCCTCTTCCTGTTCCTGACTCTCCTTCCTCCTCTGTTGTTCCAGGAATAACCAAAGCAAACCAAACCCACTGCCATCAAGTCAGTTCTGACTCATGGCGACTCTAAAGGACAGGATAAAACTGCCTTATAGAGTTTCCAAGGAGCACCTGGTGGATTCAAACTGCCAATTTTTTGTTGTTGCTGTTAGCAGCCATAGTTGTTAATGATGTCAAGGTTTCCTCCAGGTGACAAGAGAACAAAAATATAATTTCTTGAGACTTCCTTGATGATGGGTTTTGGGAACACAGATATTAATCTAGGTGGCAAATGCCTATTGTGTGCTAGGCACTGTGTACAATAGTGATGAACAAAACAAGGGATGGGAAAATGGGACTGAGGGCCACAATTTAAAGTAGAATGGTCAAGAGACCCCTTACTGAGAAGGGATGTTTACGTGAAGACCTCAAGGAGGTGAGGGAGAAAGCCCTGAAAATATCTTGATGAAGAGTGTTCCAGGCAGAGGGAACAACATGTGCAAGGGCCCAGAAGTAAAAGTGTGCCCAGCCGAGCTGAGAAATAGCCATCGAGTCAGTTGGGAGAGGAGTGGTTGATGGAGACACCAACAGATTAGATCCACGGTCCATTGTAAAGACTTGGACTTGCACTCTGAGATGGGGAGCCTGGAGGGAATTGATGGAGCAGTCCAGGCATAGGGAACAGCAGCTCCACTGTTACTCCCCTCCCTTTAGGTGGGCAAAAAACAAAAATGTCAACAGCATTACAAACACAATTATATCCCTTAGGTGCTGTAGAATAGAGGTGAGAGTAAGAATTGGTACATTCACTGAGGAGAGCAATCTGACAAGGTCTAGGGAGATACAGAAGCGTGGTGGCACAGTGATTAAGAGGTTAGCTGCTAACAAAGACTGGCAGTTTGAGTCCACCACTCACTGTTTGGAAACTCTATGGGGTGATTCTACTCTGCCCTATTGAGTCATTGTGAGTCAGAATCTACTAGAAGGCAATGTGTTCAGAGAGATACATATGACATCCACACAGCAATTGCACATTAAAAAAAAAAAAAAAGCAAACCTGTTGCCATGGAGTTGATTCATAATGACCTTGTATGACAGAGTAGGACTGCCCATAAAGTTTCCAAGGCTGCAGTATTTACAGAAGCAGACTGCCTCAACTTTCTGCCACTGGATGCCTAGTTAATTCAGCCTAGCAGGCAAACTCTTAACTATTGCACAACTGGGACTCCTTCCACAGCTAGATGTCTAGAAATTGTCAGTCATGAATCTGAGGGCACAGATTCAATGAGTTCACCACAGAGGTAGCTGTAAAAGCAAAACATCAAAAGCAATCTAAATAGCCATCAACAGAGAATAGATAAATCAATGGCTTTATATTCATGCAAGGAAACCCTGGTACCATAGTAGTTAAGTGATATGTCTGGTAATCAAAAGATCAACAGTTCAAATCCACCAAGTGCTACTTGGAAATTCTACAGAGTCGTTCTACTCTGATCGATAGGGTCTCTATGAATCAGAATTGGCTCAATGGCAGTGCCTCTTTCTTTTTTGTATATCCACACAGTGGATTAAAAGGAAGGAACAACAGTTATACATATTCATCTAAATAATAGCTTATCACAAGCTAAGTCCTACAACCCCATGAAGTAGTTGACTTAATGATACCCATCTTACAGATGAGCAAACTGAGTCATGGAGAAACTGAAGGAATGTGGTTAGAGTACTCAAGAGCTGTAAGTGTGTTTGGAATGCTTCATTTAAAAAAAAACTATGTTTTAATGAAAAAAATCTGATCACCAAATACTAATGCACTGAGAATGTGTGGTAGCATCTTAAAGCACATTCTCCACTTCACACAGACCAAAAGGAGGATGCCTGCAATTGCTGGGCTGACAGTTTATCCTATAAAAACAGTTTCCATTTGTGTTCTTTATGGTGTCCTTCAAACACAGCATTTTGGAAAGAAATCTTTGGTGAGTCACTGATAATGGTTTTAAAAGTCTCTACTGAGAAAGGGCATCAGATAGGTTTTAATGGTTATTATCAACTTGACAGCACTGGGTTTTAATATTACAATATATAATATTTTAGTGTTGTGAGTAGCTGTTGAATCAGCTCTGACTCATGGTGACCTTATGTGTAAGAGAATGCTGTCCAGTCCTGCACCATCTTTACAATTGTTAGTGTGCACAAGTGCATTGTAGGTATGCTCAAGGGTACTGCTGTGGCCACTTATATAGTCTGAGTGCTTTCCATCCTGGGGGTGTCATCTTGCAGCACTACATCAGATAATATGCTCTTGCGATTCATGGCTAATTTTTGGAAGTAGATCACCAGCCCTTTCTTCCTAGTCTGTCTTAGCTGGATGCCCCATATAAAATAATGTATTATATATTATGTAAAATTACATGAATATATGTTTCTGAATAAAATGGTTGTCACTAGAGATTATCCAAGCGTATCAGCCAAAACAAGTAAAAAACAAAAAAGCATTATTCTATCATTTAATAGAAGTTTTTCAAGCAGTTCATTCATAAAGGTATTATGAAGGAGCCCTGGTTGTGTGATAGTTAAGCTCTTGGCTGTGAACTGTAAAGATTACAGCCTAGAAAACCTTATGGAGATATTCTACTCCATCACATAGGGTTGCCATAAGTTCAGGGTGACTCATCAGTACGTAGCAGTAACAACCACAACCTTCTCTGTGGATCGCATAACCTTGCTGATAGCTCCATAGTCACAGCTGTTGTATTAGCATATCATCTTAAGGCATTATATTGCTTTTTCTGGCCAAAAAAAAAGAGCCAGAGACTAAGGATGGGTGCCTCAGGGAACTGAAATAATAGATTTTCTTCTTTTTAAGCTGGTTTTGTCACAGTCCCTGTTATTAGTGGCCAGGAACATTTCAGCTGATCCCCAAGGCACAGAAAGGTCAGGGAGGAGGCTGGCTTAAGGAGCCAGTGAAGAAGAGAAGCCTGAGCTGGGGCTGGGGCCCAATGGGAGTAGAAGGGCAGACTCAAGGGGGAAGTTAAAGATTAAGCCTTCGTCCTCATCTCTCCTAAGGTGACAGGACCGACTATGAACTTTCCTGGACGTGGAACACACCTTCTAGAGGGGACCTGGCCAAGGGAACTCCCACTGCACGCATACCTGGATTTACTGTCACCACTGGCACCACCACCAGGAGCCCAGGCCACCGACTTCCAACTCCTAGGGCCCGTGGAGACACAGGTAAGAGGTGTGATTGGGGCGAGGGGACAAGGTTGCGTGTGCTGGGGGTAGAGAGATGGACTCCACACTCCCCAGTGGTGACCCATTTCTTATCCGAGAAGGACCCAATGGGAATGTACCCTAAAACCTTCACATTCCGCCGTAAGTTCCCCTCCGCACTCCACGTCTACTTGTAGCGAAGGACACCAGGTGGCGCCTGGACAGACCGCAGGAGGCAGTTAGATGGGAGGGCTAGGGCCGCGTGAAGTCAGCCGGTGACTCATGACGTCACGAGGCCCTGCGTCTTCCCATTGGTTGGCCCGTCCCTGCGTTCGGGCTCCTTCGGGCGTGGATGGGCGGGGCGGGCAGCAGGTGGGAGGGGCCGGCTGACCTCAGACCGTCCACCTTTTCTCCTTCTCCAGGTTCCGCTAGGAAGCCGGGGCCCGGGCGCCGACTGCGACCCACTTCGGCCAGGACGGCTCATCCTATCCCTTCCTCAACTCCATCTGCCTCGCTAAGGCCTCCAGGCCCACCGCTGACCTCTGCCTTCACCCCCCAGGTGACCTCTGAGTCATCAGCTTCAAGGCAGCGGGTCACCTCTTCCCCTCTTGACAGTTTGTCACCGACCCCTGATCCTGCCTCCTGGATGCATCCTGGCCTCGCCTTGACAACTCCTGAGCTTGCTTTATCCACTCCTGACTCCACTGGGGTTTCAGACTTGACCCCGGAGCTTTCACCCACCCTACCACCCACTTCGCTTGAAGAGCTGACCTCTGACCCATCGGTATCTGCTGAGGTGGCCACTCTTACCCCTACCTCAGAGCTGACCCCAGAGTCTCGCATAACCCCAGACTTAGAAACAACTTCATATCCCAACACAATCTCAGAGCCTTACAGATCCCCAGATCCCACCACAAGCCCTCACCCCACTACTCACCCTACCATTCCCACTGTGTACCCCACTACAGGCCCTCACCCCTCTAGCACCACCACTTACCCCACCACAGGCCCCCACCCCACCACCACTGACCCCACCACAGGCCCTCACCCCCCTAGCACCACCACTTACCCCACCACAGGCCCCCACCCCACCACCACTGACCCCACCACAGGCCCTCACCCCCCTAGCACCACCACTTACCCCACCACAGGCCCTCACCCCACCACCACTGACCCCACCACAGGCCCTCACCCCCCTAGCACCACCACTTACCCCACCACAGGCCCACACCCCAGCACCACTAACCTCACTACAGGCCCTCACCCCCCCACCACCTCCACTCACCTCACCACAAGCCCTCACCCAACCACCCCCACTACTCACCCCCCAACCATCACTACTACCACTCACCCCACAACTTCCCACTCCACTGTGACCCCTCACCCCACCGTCACCACTGCTAGCCCCACTACGACCCCTCCTCCCACCACAACTTCTGATGTTACCACAAGCCCTGTGATCACTATTAAGTCCCTCCCAACCTCTTGGGGAACACAGCATCCCTCTCCCACTCCAGCACTGATGGTCAAGTCCAGCCTGTCCCCTCAGTTGACCTCTGTGGGGGCTCCTCACCCGTCCACATCCCAGATGCAGAGCCTAGATCCTTCTCCATCCTCAGAGTCCAGCCCCTCTAGGCCTTCTCCAGTCCCAAGCATGGACCCGCTGTCCACTGAGGACTTCAAACCACCCAAAAACCAGAGCTCTAAACTAGCCTCTCCACCTGTGCAGAACCCACTCTCAGCCTCTGACTCCACCAGGAGCCCTGACCTCCACCTCTTCTCCACGGCCCACCCCTTGGTTCCACCCCCACCTGACCACGTCTCTCTAGGGCCTACCCCTGGTCAAAGCCTAGGTCCTTTAGGCCCATGTGTGGCCCCAGCACCACCTGTAAGAGTCATGGCTTGTGAGCCACCTGCCCTGGTGGAGCTGGTGGCCGCTGTGAGGGACGTGGGTGCCCAGCTGCAGAGGCTGACTCAGGCCCTGGAGCAGGACCAGCAAGAGCGCCAGGCCCTGGGGCTGGGGCTGAGCCAGCTGGTGGAGGCCACGAGGGGTCTAGGGCAGCTAGGTGAGGTGGTGAAGAGACTGGCAGAGGTGGCCTGGGCCCCCAGCACACCCTCCCTGAGAACCACCACCCCACAGGAGGAGGAGGAGGAAGAGAGGCCTCTGAGGGGAGATGTGTGATTCTCTGGGAGGCGGAGGCTTGACACAGACAGGCCGTTCTTGCCACTTGACAATTACAGCCCCCCAAAGTCTAAATAAAAAGATGTGAATAAATTCCGGGGGGACTGGAGAAACTAGAAAATCACATGACTGATGTTGATTGAGGAATACCACAGGTGCCATGCTGGGTGACGATGGTGATGGTAATGAAGAGAATGGTGATGATCACGGGGGTGATAGTGGTTGGGGTGGTGTGGATGGTGGTGATGCTGATGCTAACCATGCTAACAAGGATGGTGGTGATGCTGACGGTGACGACAGTGAGGACAGTGGTGACGCTCACGGTGATTACGGCAGTAACGATCGTGGTGGTACGATAATTATGATGATGATTGTGATACTGAGGATGCTGATGCTGCTGGTGAGGATAAAAATAACGGCAGTGATGAGGATGGTGATGAAGATGCCCCCTGCGGTAGCGATGACAGTGATGATGAAGTCTCACGAGGGCAGAAATCCTCATCTTGTTCACTGCTGTGTACCCTGCTTTTAGAACGGAACCTGACCCAGAGGTTGCACTCAACAAATACCTTTTGAATGTATGAGTGCATAATAATAATAATGACTAATATTTGTCAGGAGCTTTCTATGCGTCAGGCTCTGTTTTAAGGTCTTTGCACACATGATGCTTTTTCATCTTCATGACTGCCCGCTGAAGGGAGTACCATGAGCTCAGCAGATAAAGGGGTTAGCTGTGGGTCCCCAGTGCCTGTGTTGGAGACTTCTCCAAGTGTGAACCTGAGAAGTTACTCAGCCTGTCAACGTGAGTTTCTCCAGCTATGAACGTTGCTGGGTGCTTTCTAGTTGATTTGATTCATAGAGACCCCATGTGACATGGTAGAACTGCCCCTTGGAGTTTCTTAGGCTATCATTGTTAAGGGAGCAGACCATCAGGTCTTTCTCCCACAAAGCTGCTGGTGTGTTGGAAGTGTCCATCTCTCAGCAGCCAAGCACTTGACAGTTGTATTACCAGGGCTCCTTGTGTACAGGTCAGTGATCTGAAATATGTTCTCATCCTATTCAACTCACAGCATTCCCAGATGTTTCCATCACCCTTCATAGAAGCTCAGCGTCCCCTAAGCATTCTGCCTCAATGACTGTTAACTCCTGCTGCTTCTCCATGCCTGCTCCCATGTAGACTGTTAACATACTATGCAGGAGTCCCTGCATAGCACAAATGGTTAAGTGCTTGACTACTAGCCAAAAGGTTGGCAGTTCAAAGCCACCCAGAGGGGCCTCAGAAAACAGGCCTGGTGATTTGTTTCTGAAAGGTCACAGCCTTGAGAATCCTCTGGAGCAGTTCTGTTCTGCACACATAGGGTTGCTGTGAGTTTAAGTTGACTTGATGGCAACTAGCAACATCAGCAGTCATCACCACAGCTCTTACAGGGAGGCAGATGGATCCTTTTCATAAAGGACATGTTGCCCAGAGCCACACAGCAGAGCCAGGATTTGAACCCAGAATAACATGATGTGAACTCCTCAGCTTTTGCCACAGCCTGGGGTCCTTGTCATGCTCCCACTATGTGACCTTGGGCAAGTCCCTTAGCTCCTCTGTCCCTTCCCTGTGCCTTGGCTGACTGGTCTGTCAGTTGTGGGTCAGCTTGGAAGACCAAAACTCCTATCCTGGCCTCTGCAGCCTCAGATAAGAAACCCTCCCCTCCTCCTCCTCCTGTCCCCACAAGGGAGCCTGGCTTGGAGGTCATGGAAAATCACGGAGGCTGGCGCCCCCACAGTCTGCTAAGGCCAGCAGGGTCCAGTTACTCATAGGGGGTGGGGAGGGTGGTGATATGTGGGGGTCCTGATGGATGGACTCTGCCCCTGGCCAACAGCGAAGGAACACGAGGAGAATTTACCGTTCCCCAGATCTCATTAAGCCCCAAGACTTAAATAACTGCTGACTCGCCTGGGGCAGGCTAAGGGAGGGCTTCTGCCTGCCTTGCCCTACCGGGGTCAGAAGGTGGCAACTTGATTTGGAAGAAAAGTTTGTCTTGTCCATTTCCAAGTAGGAGCCAGTGAAGCCTAGCTTTGGGATACCCCAAAAAGGGCCACAGGCCTCAGCTTAGGGTTCATGCTCCTGGCCCCTTTCTGCAAACCAGAGCTGAGGGGGCTGTCGGGCACTCTGGCCTAAGGTTCCTCCACCCCCTGCCGCCCTCTGCCAGTCCCAAAGAAGTGGGTGCTTAATTACTGGGTCACCTTATCCCTGCTTGGCCAGGCAGCTAAGCCCAAACATCTGGCCCCAGGGCCCAAGGCCAGGATGGGCAGACCCCCTCCCACTGCTGGCCCTGACCCTGGAAGCCTCCCATGGGACAGCTGAGACTGATCCTGTGTCTGCCAGCTTGCACCAAGCCCAAAACAGTAGCTACTGAAGTCTAACAAGCTCCAATGCAGAAAAATCATTTGACAAAATTCAACACACATTCACAGGTCACAAACACTGGAAGCTCTTAGCCAAGGAGGAGCAGAAAGAAGTTTCTAAGTCAAATAAACAGTGGAAAGGAAGATACTATGTGACATTTTGATTGGATTATGATTGGATTGTTTACATTTCAATTGAGTGGACAATGTATTAGCCAAATTAATATTCTGTTGTGTGAATATACTACATTTTGTTTATCCATCTTTTGATGGCTATTTACATTGTTTCCAGTTTTTTGGCTGCCAATAATAGTGTAACGCTGAACACTGGTGTGCAAAGTTTTGTGAGGACACGTTTTTATTTGTCTTGGGTAGATAGGTAGGAGTGGAATTACAGAGTCAGAATAATTCTACCTTTAACTTTTTGAGGAACTGCCAAATTGTCCTCCATATTCCCAGCACTGTGTTACCATTTATCCTGACAATGCCCAAGGGTTCCAGTTTCTCCACCTCTGCCTCAACACTTGTTAATGTTGCTTGACTGCAGCCATTCTGGTGAGTGTGAAGTGGTCCTGAAGGCTTTTGCAACCTCACTTCTCTGTCTTTGCCATTCAGGTGCCTCATTTCCCGTTTCTTCCAAGGGAGGGATGAACACCTCAACAGGGCGCCAGCACACACCCACTATTTCACAAACTCTCACACAATCACCACACACAATTTCACACACACATTCTAACACACTCATATATCCACACACATTCACTCACACACTTGTAGATTCATACCCACTCTTCTACATACTAAAAAACACAATCTCTCACATACATACACATATATACTGTCATACATGCACAGTGATTCATGCACACTCACATATATACCCACTCCCTCACACACTCATACAGACTTGCACATTCACCCTTTCACACCACAAGTTTCTCACCCACACCACTTGCATCTACACTTACAGATACTGGGTCTCAGACACACACACTCACATTCACACACTCATGGACTCTCACATTCTCGTGTACACACACACACTAAACACACTCACTTTCCCACAAACTCACACATCCTTCACACTAACACACCTACAGCTACCCACACATTCTCTCACACATCCCCAGACCCCCTCACAGGGCCCTTCTCCCATCGCCTTCACCCCCTGATGATGGCTGTGATGTAAGATCAGTGGATCTAGTGGATCTGGGTTTGAATCTTGACTGTACTATTGGCCTGCTCTGTGAGCTTGGGCAAGTACCTTGGCTATTCTGAATAGCTGGTGCCCCATTTGTGAAAGGGACAAGATTCAAGGGACCGCTTTTAGGAAGAGAGCAGTCAGTGTCTTCATCCTGGGGTAGATGAGCAAGCTACACAATTAGCGCTGCTATCACCTCCCAGTTAATTCTCAGCTGCCAGCACCAATTAACACCCTCTCCCCTCACCCCCTGTCCTGACTCCTCTCCCCTCTCATCCTGCTTCACCCTCATCCCAGACACTTCCAGCTTTTGGGGGGACACATTCTTGGCCTCATGCTTGGACTATTTCAGACTCATGGGTGAAGTGGTTGTAGGAGGTCCTGATACACGTCCCCCTCCTCCGTCACATTTTACCCCAAGCACTTTCTACTCTGGGAAGCCCATATGGATTGCCTAGGAAGACAGGCTGTCATGTTCCTTCCGTGACTGGAATCTTGATTCAAAGGGTCCTTGGGAGTCACTCCATACACACATACACACACCCAGACAACACCTTGGCAGCCACAGCAGAGGTGTGGGGTTGCAGGGGCCCGGGAAAGGGCGACACGCGATCCCGCCCTGAGTTGTAGCCTAGGTCTGGGCTGGCAGCCAAGGAGGGCACGGGAGAGGAAGAGAGAGTGTTTGCAAACAGGGTGGCTGCCAGGAAGAGGCTCAGGCAAGGGGGGGCAAGTGTGAAGGAGAGAGGGGTCCAGGTGGTGACTGGCAGTGGTGCCTGCATGACCTTTCTTCTGCTACACACACACACACACACACACACACACACACACACACACACACACACACACTCACACACAAGGCCTCATAGATACACAAACACTGGATCCAATTCCCACATATGGGGACACATGCGAACTCTCATCTTTTTTCTCTCTCCCTCTCTAACACACACCCTCACCCATGTGCAGAATTGCTTACACACATAGGCTCCAACACACAAAATCATACTATCATCCACCTGCAGAGACACAAACTCCCTGTCTGTCATAAACACACAAGATGCACAAAATCATATTATCATCTGCCTACAAAGACACAAATTTGCCTTCTCACATACAATTATTTACACACACACACAGACTCAGATTCTCATGTTGTTGTTAGTAGCCAAAACACAGAAAATCATATTACCATCTACCTATAGAGACACAAACTCTCATTTTGTTTCTCTCTCAACACACGTAATTACTTATATACACACACTCAAACTCTCACAGAAACACAAAATGCACAAATCACATTATCACCCACATATGACAAAACACATTCAAATCTTCATTTCTCTCTCTCTCTCTCTCTCACACACAGACATACACACAATTATTGACATACACAAGCAGGCTCAAACTCCTCTGTTGCTGTTGTTAGTTGCCATCAAGTCAATTCCGACTCACGGCAACCCCATGTGTGCATAGCAGGACTGTTCCACAGTATTTTCAAGGCTGTGCCCACTCAGAAGCAGATCAACAGACCTGTCTCCCAAGGCACCTCTGACTAGTTTTAAACTGCCAACCTTTTAGATAGTAGATGCATCATCTAGGGACCCCCACACTCTTCTAGACACAGAAATTCACACTCCAACACATAAGATCCTATGAGGAACCATCTACAAGGCAAGAAACACCAAAAAACACCTAGGGCTACTGACAGAGACATGCTCTCCCTGAGACCTGATACCCTGATTTGGACTTCTAGCCTTAAAAACAATAAATTTCTGGTCTTTAAAGCCTCCCACTTTGTGGTATTTTGCTACAGCAACACTAGGTAACTGGCATGTCAAAAAGGGTGGGCACCACCAATGAGTGCCCTGGCAGGGAATACAACATAGAATCTCCGATGCAGTGGGACAAAAATGGGTGTGCAGAACTTGAACTCTATTAAAAGACCAAATTTCATGGTCAGATGGACACTGGAGTCCCGGGAAGATGTGGCCCACAGACTCTCTATTACTCCAGAGCTAAGACCAGCCCTAAATCTGACTCTTCAGAGAAAGACTGGACTGCACTATAGGACACAAAATGATACTGGCCCAAACTGTGGTTCTTGGGTTCAGTAGATACCTGAGACTAACTGGGCAGCTCCTGTCTGGAGGTGACATGAGAGGATGGAAGGGGGCAGGAGCTGGCTGAATGGACATGGGAAACACAGGCTGTGTGTTGTCACAGTGTGAGGAGAGCAGCTAGATTACATAGCAGTGTGTGTGCAGATTTTTATATGATAAATTGACTTAGATTGTAAACTTGCATTTAAAGCACAATAAAATATTTTTTAAAAAAATTTAAAAAGTGGCAACCCAACATATGGGTTGAATAAAATGGTGGAGGGAGTTTCGTGGGAGAGAAACTCAGACAGCAGGAGAGAAAAATGAAGGCAGGAGCCAGGGATGATGAGTGAGAGAAGACACCAAAGTGAGATACGAAGAAACAGGCAAGTTTATTTAACAAATATTTACTGACCATCTACTGCAGGCCAGAGATCATTCCAGCTACATGGGACACATCAGTGAGCAGGACAGGCAAAAATCCCTGTCCTCCAGGAGTTCCCATTCCTGCAGGACAATACAAAGTCACAATAAACACATCACTCAGTCAGAAGGGGTAAGTGCCATGAGACAAGGGAAACAGAACACAGCAGGCGAGGCGATACTGACGTTGTCACAGATTTCATTTTACTTGGATCCACAGTCAATGTCCATGCAAGCAGCAGTCCAGAAATCAAAGGACTATGCATTGTGGGCAAACCTGCTGCAAAAGACATCCCTAAAGTGTTAAAAAGCAAAGATGTCACTTTGAGGACTAAGCTGCACCTGACCCAAGCCATGGTATTTTCAATCATCACCCACCATGTCAAAGCTGGACAAGGAATAAAGAAGACTGAAGAAAAACTGACACCTTTGAATTACGGTGTTGATAAAGGATATTGAATGTACCATAAACTGCTAGAAGAACAAACAAGCCGGTCATGGAAGAAATACAGCCAGACTTCTTAGAAGCAAGGATGGTGAAACTTCATCTCATGTATCTTGGACATGTTAACAGGGGGGACTGGTCTCTGGAGAAGGATGTCATGATTAGTAAAAAAAGAAGGTCAGCGAAAAAGAAGACCCTCCAGGAGACAGACTGACACACTGGCTGCAATAACAGGCTCAAAGATAGCAACAGTTGGGAGGATGCCATAGGAACGGGCAGTTTGCACATAGGGTCACTATGAGTTGGAACTGACTCGATGGCATCTAACAACAACAAGGAGGGTTAGAAATGCAAACTTAGAGGTGGGTTGCAGTACTGCATTGGGTGGCCACAGCGGACTTTATGGAAAAGACGAGATCTGCAGAGTTAAGGGATTGAACCAAAAGCATTGCAGGCAAGAGGAACAGCAAGTGCAAACGTCCTGGGGTAGATGGAGACAGAGATGAATAGAGACTCTCAGAGACCCTCCTCCTGCCCCCTCCAGACCAAGAGAAGGATATACAAGTAGTCTGTCTCCTTCCATTGTATCCTTAGTAATACATAGTATATACAATGTTGCAGTACATACTTCACTGATGTTTCATTCTCCAACATTCCTTTGCAGATGTTCAGTGTTATGATTTACTCTCTAAAACATTCACTTATAGCAGGCTATAAAAAACAAAAATCAAAAGAGGTATTCAACTTAACTCAGAACCAAGTTACACCAGAGTTGTTGAAACAGAGCTTTGTAATTCCAGGGACTACCTGTAGGCTGCAGACACAAAACACAAGACCCTGTTTCCAAACAAAGTCATCGTGACCACAAGCCAAGACCAGACTACGAGAAGCTGAGAGAGACAGGAGGGGATCTTCCCCTAGAGCTTTCTGATAGAGCATGGCCCGGCTGACACCTTGAGTACCAGAGCCGTGAAAGAATAAATTTCTGTTCTTATAAGCCATCCAATTTGTGCTAATTTTCTACAGCAGTCCGGGGAAACAGAAGGAACCACTTTTGCAGGTATGGGGTTAGGACTTCAACATATCTTTCTAGCAGACACAATTCAATCTCTAAGAGAATGGATGGAAGGGAAAATACTAAGAGACAGAGGTGAAAACAGAACAGAAACCAAAGGTCACCAAATGAACCCCGAGAAGACCTCAGAATGTGAGACCAATTTTCCTGTCTGCGTCTCCCCAGGCCAGGACAGGATACCACGCACTTCTACCTGTCTTCCCTCCCAGTTCTTCTCACTCTCTGTCCTCCTCTTCCGCTTTTTCCACATCTTCATCTTCCCCATCCCGCTGCCTCCAAGGCTGGCCTAGGTAGCCCATGACAGAGCTCACAGGACACCTCTTTCGGGGGTGAGGATCCAGCAGCCCCCAGAGCAGAGAGTCTGCCACAGGTGTCAGGCCAAACCAGGGCTTCGGGCGGTCCTGGGGCTGCCCCGAGGCCTGCCAGATGAGAAAGTCCTCATAGAAGGGGTCAGTCTCTGCCAGGGGTTGGTCCCAGGGGAAGTAGCCAGTGAGGAGGCAGAAGAGCAGGACTCCCAGAGCCCAGGCATCCAGGGCGGGTTGGATGGGCAGGCCTTCAGGAAGAGGCGGAGGGCCACAGAGCTCAGGGGCTGTGTAGGGGATGGGCGGTCCAGCCAGGCGGAGCAGGGTCCCACGGGGCCGTGTGTGGCCAAAGTCAGTCAGCTTGATGTGCTGGCAGGCCGGGTCACATACCAGTACGTTCTCTGGCTTGAGGTCTCGGTACACCAGGCCATGGGAGTGGATATGCTCCAGGGCCGAGGCCAGCTGGGCCGCACAGCTCTGGGCTGCCCGCTGTGGGAGGCCCACCTGTGGAAAGAGGCTGTCAGGGGCCCCTCTACCTGCCTTGATGGCTAGAGGGAAGCTGAGAAAAGACAGCTTCTCTTCAGCCTCAGGAAGCAGGCCCTGAAAGACTCTGGGAGAATGGAGGAGATCAGGAAGAATCAAGGACCTCAAAAAGATGGGCTGCAATGAGATCTAATGCGACTCTGTGAGGACCAGGGCCTCCAGTGTGGCCTAGTAGGAACCTTTGAACCTGGTGTGCCCCAGTGAAAGCCAATGTTACTAGCTGCAACCCAGTCAACCTCAATAGGGTGTGGCATTGACTCCAACTTTTCAGTGAGAGCTGTGAGCACCAAGGAGATGCCTGCAGGGTCTAAGTGAGACCCAGCTCCCCCCAATTAACAGTTGCCATTAAGTCAACACCCACTTATAGTGACCCCATATGTCAGTAGAACTGTCCCCTTAGGGTTTCCTAGGCTGTTATCTTTATGGAATAAGCTCACCAGGCTTTCTTCTGGGAAATTGCTGAATGCATTTGAACCACCAACCTTCAGGTTAGCAGTCCAGCGCAAACAGTTGGTGCCAGCCCCTAGTGAGGCCCAAGTGATTCAAGCACATCTCTGTGAGGTCCTGTGGCCTCTCTGAGGAAGAGGGAGACCCTCCTACTCACCTTGGGCTGAATGAAGGCGATGAGATCTCCATGCAGGATGGGCTCCGTCAGGAAGCTGTAGGAATCGGCCGACTCGATGCCAATGCCGCAGGCAGCCACAATGGCAGGGTGCGTGCCCAGTGAGACGCCAATACAAAACTCATACAGGAAGCCACGGAGGGAGGTGGAGGCCTTTGGGAGTCGCTTCAATGCCATAGATGTGCCTGAGAAGAGCAGGGAGCAGGGGACAGGGAGCAGGCAGGGGGAGTGGGAGGGCCAACGGGTCACACAGGCCAATATGTGGGTTGAATTGTGTCCCCTGAGCAGATAGGCCGAAGTCCTAACTCATTGCCAAGGATTGAATTGGGTTCCCGAAATTACATGTTGGAATCCTAACCCCTACAGCAGTGGAAGGAGTACCCGTTTGACGCAGTTAAGCACTTCACTGTTAGCCAAAAGGTTGGCGGTTCCAGCCCACCCAGAGGTGCACTAGAAGACAGGCTTGATGATTGGCTTCCAGAAGGTCACACAGCTTTGAAAACTCTATGGAGCACAGTTCCACTCTGCACCCGTGAGGTTGCCATGAGTGGGACTGGACTTGAGGGCAGCAAACTACGATGACAAAAACATATGTGTGGTTGTGATTCTGTTTAAGACTGGGGTTTTCTTTGTTATCTTCATAAGGCCATATCAGTATATAGCGTGCCCTAAACCTCACTCTGAGTTTCACCCATACTGTTAAGGGTTGCATTATGTCTGCTAGAAAGATATGTTGAAGTCCTAACTCCGTATCTGCAAAGTGGTTCCCTCTTTCCTAGGACTGCCCTAGAAAAATACCACAGATGGGACGGCTTCTAAGAACAGGAATTTGTTCTCTCACAGTTCTGGTATTAGAAGTCTGGATCAAGGTGTCAGCTGGGCCATGCTCTGTCAGTAGGCTCTAGGGGAAGATCCCCTCTTGTCTCTCTCAGCTGCTGGCAGCCTTGGTTTGTCGTAACAATGATTTCATTTGCAAACAGGGTCTTTGAAGATGTTACCGGTTAAGATGAGGTCACACCAGAACAGGGTGCATCTTAGTCCAGTGTGAGTGGTGTCCTTATAGAGGAGGGCAGAAACGCAGAGACAGGCATAGAGGGATGACAGCCACGTGATAGTGGAAGGCAGAGAATGGAGTTATGTTGCAGCTGCACACCAGGGCTCCAGACCGGCTCTAAATGATTTAGTCACGGGCCCACGGAAACAAGCACAGTGCACCCTTTGCCCAGTAACGACATCTCTTGCACATTGGCTTCTGACCCAAGTAAGAAACAGGCAGCTGTGCCCCGTTCAAAGATGGCAGCTGACCGTGCCTCTTTGAATGTGTGTCACTCTCCACAGCCTTGCCGATGATCCAGTCGGAAACTGTCAGGAGCTGATAGTCTACTTTCCAGCATCAGAAAACTTTTAAGAGGCTGATGGGATTGGATCATTGGCAAGGCTGTGGGGAGCAATCCATATTCAAAGCTGTGCAGTCAGCCGCCAGCTTTGAGTGGGGCAATGCTGCCGGTTTCTACTTGGGTCAAAATGGAAGTGTAAGGGATCTGGTTGCTACGCAACACATACACTGCCCTTGCTTCTGTCAGCCACGACTGAACCGTTTAGAACCGGTTTGAATCCTTAATGCTAACCAAAGAACAAGGGTTGTCAGAAGCCTTGTCAGAAGAGAGGCATGAAATGGATTCTCCCTCAGAACCGTCATAAGGAATTAACTCTACAGACACCTTGATTTTGGACTTCTAGCATCCAGAACTGCAAAACAATCCATTCCTGATGTTTTAAGCCACCTAGTTTGTGGTACTTTGAAACAGCCCTAGGAAAATAATGTGCATAGTTTCTGCATCGGTTTTGGAGGATGAGAGTATGCTTGGGGAAAAGGCATCCAAGAAGTGGGAGTGTTAGTGGTTAAATTGTGCCCCTCCAAAATTTATGCTTAAATCCTAACCCATGGTGCCTGTGAATGCAGCCTTGTTTAAAAATAGGGTCTTCGAAGATAAAATTACTTGTTAACATGAGGTCACACTGGAACAGAAGAAGCCATAGCGGCAAAACAATTAAGCGCTTGGGTGCTAACCGAAAAATCACCCTTTTGAAGCACCAGGCGATCTGCTCCCATAAAGATTATAGCCCCCAAACCTTATGGGATGTTTCTATTCTGTCACGTTGGGTCGCTGTGAGTTCAGAACAGCACCCAACAATAGGACTGGAAGAGAATGGGTCCTAAGCTAACTGAGTGGTGTCCTTAGAAAAGAGAATAAAAGACAGAGAAACAGAGGGAAGGTGGCCATGTGACTAAGGAGGCAGAGGTGGTATTAGGCTGTAGCTACAAACCAGGGAAGCTGAGAAAGAGAGGGACTCATGTTCCCCTGTAGCCTCAAGAGAGAGCAAGAACCTGCCGAGGACTGAATTTGGACTTTTAGCTTCTAAATTTCTGTTCATACAAGCCCCCCAATTTGTGGTATTTTGTAGGGCTGCCTAGAACACTACTACAATGGACACTTGTAGTACAATGGCCACCTACCATACGGTGGCCTGAGACAGTGTTTAGTGGACACTATCACTCAGGATAATCCCTCTCGCCTCCTGGCCCCCGTGACCATGAAATCAGCCAAGTGTGAGAACTAGGAAGGCAGGAACTGTCTTTCTGCCTGTTGTCCCCGGCAATTAGAACAATCGAGAGACACTCAGAGAATAAGTACTGCTTTCAGGGTAGGAATCATCACACACTTGCAAAGGAGAAAGATTCTCTAGGGAGGTCAAGGGAGCCCCCAGGATCACACAGCACGGAAGAGACCATGGCAAGACGTGACTCAGGGAACCCAAACTCACTAGCTTCCCCTCTGGGCCCCCACCCCTACACCACACCCCATCCCCAGGCCTTGGTACCTTTCTGGAGGTGAGTGACCAGCAGGACCTGACCAAAGCGGCCCTGGCCCAGGGGACGCACACTCTCGTACAGTTCGTCCACCTCAGCCCGGATGAGGGTCTGGGCACTCAGGGCCATCATGTCCTCCAGCGCCAAGGCGGCTTCCTGGCCCTGCCGAAGCTCTTCCGCTGTGAGGCCCCCCAGCTCCTGCTGAGCCTCATCCTCAGCTGCCCCGGCCTTCACCTGTCCCTCCTCTGGCTGTTTGTCATGCATCCCTGTAAGGACCGACACAGATGGGGTGACTAGAGTGTGGTCCACAAGACCTGGGGTCTAGAAAGGAGGGGTAGGGAGCTGGTCTGAAGGAGGAGGAGGCTGGAGCCTAAATTCTCAGAATTTGGGGGGAATGAGAACGCTGCGATACAGACCCCAGAATCCATTGGGGAGGAGGGGACTATGGACCCCCAACTCCAAGCACCTTTGAGGAAGAAAGAGCTGTGAACCTATAGTCGGGAATCTCTGAGGAGGGCCGGGGGCCTGGACGCCGAAGTCTGAGGGAAGAGAATCTGGCACCGTGAGGACTTGGGACTGATCCCAAGTCCTTGCCCCACTCCAGGACCCAGGCGTCCCCTGCCCTGGTGCGGACAGCCCCGCCCTCTGCAGCCCCTGGGGGCAGAGAGCACCTGTTTTCTCTCAGGAGACAGAAGCTACTCCTCCACCCTAGTGGCCTAAGTCTGTTTGCTTTGGAAACAAGGTTGGGGGTGTCTCGAGTTATCTGGTTCATCTTTCACCCTCAGGCCACCAAGTGGCACAGGGATGTGGGGGCAGGGACATTTGTGACCTCAGACGTGACCTTACCTCACACCAGCAAGGGGCCTCTCTGTTTTTCAGATACCTCGAATGAAGAAGGAGATTGAATCACGATAAGTCCGCGGGCCCCTCCACCCTCGTACCAGGAGTTAAGGTCCCTGATCTTAATGTTTCTCAGATTCAAGATTCCGGATCTCCTGCCCCCTCTTCCTTCAAGACGCAACGCTACAACCCCACCCCAGCATCCCTCGGGAACCCAGAATCAGCACCCCCATCCCATCCTTCTCCTGGAGCGTTATGCGGCTTACACAACTTAGGAACCCCAAAATCCCTTTCAAGAACGCTAAACTACTTTTTAGCCCCACGGTCTAGCCCTGCTCCCTTGAAGGACACAGGACTCGACACCTGGTCATTTCAACTCCCAGGTGCTGCCCTCCTTAGGCCCTTTCATGCTTGCCTTCCTTCTGACCCAGGTCAGACCTCCAGGCCTCACCTTCTCCCAGGTTTCCTGACCCTTCGTCTGTCTGCAGTGGTCAGTGCCCGGCACTTAGGGCCCATGCCAGCAGAGACTGCCCAGGAGCAAGACCCGCCCCCACCTTGGGGGTCGTGAGGCCCCGCCCCTGGCCACGTCCCTCCCCTTCCCCCCCTTGGAGACAGAGCGACATCGTGTGTTGACTCCCAGAACTGGTTGTGAGCAAACACATGGCCCAAGGCCAAGAGCAGCCTCTCCTCGCTCTGACCCAGGAGTCCAGACCCCAGCCCCTCCTTTCTCAGACCCAGGACCCCAGTCCCCCAACTCCCTCTTGGTCAGACCCTAGTGTCCAGGCCTCTGGCCCCTCCTCCCTCAGACCCAGGAACCCGAGCTTGTAACCCCCTCTTCCCTCAGGACCAGGAGTCCAGGCCCCAGGCCCTCTTCCCTCAGGCCCAGGAGCCCAGGTCTCTAACTCTCTCCTTCCTCAGGCCCAGGAGCCCAGAGCCCCCAGCCCCTTCCTCCCTCAGGCCCAGGAGTCCAGGACCCAGGCCCTTCTCCCTCAGACCCAGAAGTCTAGGCTCTTGGCCCTCCTCCCTCAGACTGGAGAGTTCAGGTCCCTGTGGAGCATGAACTCATTTCTCTAAGCTGCCACACCCTTGACCCCATCCCAGCTGCCCTCCATCAATGTCCCCACTGACAGGTCCCACACAAGTGTTTCAAGGGAGGTGTCCAGGAGACTAAACACTGGGGTCCTGTTTGGGGAAAGGATGAGACAACTAGATTCCAGAACGATGTAGTGAGAGATGACCTCAGACATCCATCCGGAAGGGCAGGACCAGAGAGGGTAGGAGCAGGTGGTGGAGCAACTGGGAAAGGAGGGACCCTGAAGGGTGAGGGAGAGGGAAGGGGATGTCTATGTTCTGTGGCTGTCAAGTCCAAAGTGGATCAGGTGAAACTAAGGCCTGAACTCCTGGGTCTGAGGGAAGAGGGACTGGGGCCCAGACTCCTGGATCTCCCCGAGGAAGGACTATGGTCTAGGCTGCTAGGTTTGAGGCAGAAATAAAAATAACAATAAAATATCAGGAATAACAACCACTGTGGTCAGCACAGGACCCTGGGTAGCACAAATGGTTTGTGCTCTATTACTTGCCTAAGGTTGGCAGTTCAAACCCATCCAGTGGCAGCTAGGAAGAAAGGCCTGGCCATCTGCTTTCATAAAGATTACAGCCACGTATGGCCTCCGGACACCCTTTTAACTCAGTACTGAAGTCACTCCTGCAGTTCACCCTTCATCCAAAGATCAGGCAGGCCAATAAAACAGAATGAGACTAAATGATCACATCAGCCTGAGGGTAAGGACGAGAAGCCAGGAGAGAAAAGGGAGACTGGTGACAGGGAACCCAAGATCGAGAAGGGGAAAGTATTGACATGTCAGGTGTCAATCCGTGTCACAAACCAATATGTGTGTTGTTTAATGAGAAACTAGTTTGTTCTGTAAACCTTCATCTACAGTACAATTTAAAAAAGAATAAGGCAGCAAGACTCAAGGCAAAGCTAACATTCAGAGGGAAACCCTGTAGGCTCTCGTCAGATTTCTCAGCAGAAACCATGCTGGCATGGAGACAGTGGCACGACACATTCAAAGTCTTGAAGGAGAAGAACTTCCAACCCAGAATTATATATCCTGCAAAACTATCTTTCAAATACGAAAATGAAATTAAGACATTCCCAAATAAACAGAAACTCAGAGACTTTGTAAAAACCAAACCCAAACTACAAGAAATACTGAAAGAAGTTCTTGACTTTGGCTTAGAAGAAAAAAACCACCAACTTTATATTTTAGAATGACACACTACTCAATACTCATTTAGGGAAGGCTCCAAAGTAAGTCACAGCTTTGATTTGGAAAGAAGCAATCCAGTGATCATCATGAAAACTATGGTGTCATCATAATAAAAGAGGGATGTACTACAGTCGTTATAGTCCTTCCAGATGGAGAGGAAGATGACAAGACTGGTAGTAATTAATATTGGGTTTATAAATAGTTTATTAAGGGGGTTCATAGGGGCAGCTGTAAAGCACAACAAAGATGTATCATACTGTTTCAAGAAATCTAACACATGAGTCTCAACAACTATAAAACCAGCTCTGAAAAAAGGTGAAAAATCAACTCACAAAAAAGAGTGTCTCAGAACAGACTAATAAGAACAGAGAAAACATCAACATAAAAATAAAAAAGAATAAGTACAAATAAAAAGCATTTATTACATGTTAAGCAAAACAAGCAAACAAGAAAAGATTAGAGCCCTGAAAACCTTTTGGTGCATAGTTCTACTCTGTAACATGGGGTCACCATGAGTCAGAACTGACAGCAAAGAGCTTTGTTTTGTTTCTTCAGTGCTCAGCACAGGAAGGCTAAGCCAAGGTCACCCGGCCACTGACTCATGGTGGGACTTTGGACAAGCTTGCTCCTTCCTCTGGGATGACCACACCTACCTCTCAGCTTTACAGTAAGATGACAGACGTGAACACACTTTTTCGGTGGTGGTAGTGGTGACAATATACGTAAAAAGACGTACACCAGCTTAGAAGTTTCTACCTGTGCAATTCAGTGACTTTGGTTGCAGACTTTGAGTTATGTAACCATTCCTGCTATCCTTTCTGGAATCACTCCACTACCGTTAACATAAATTCAACGGCCCCTAACCAAAAGCTTCCTCACTTGTTTTATTTTTTTGTGTGCTTTAAGTGTAAGTTTACAATTCAGGTCAGTTTGTCATACAAAAGCTTACACACACATTGTTATGCGACCTCAGTTGCTCTCCCTACAATGTGACAGCACACTCCTCCTTTCCACCCTGTATTTCCCATGTCTATTCAACCAGCTCCTGTCCCCTCTGCCTCGTCGTCTTGTCTCTGCCCGCTTAGTCTCTTGTATCTACCTGAGCCAAGAAGCGTACTTTTTACCAGTATCATTTTCTGTCTTCTAGCCCAGTCGAATCTTTGAAGAGTTGGTTTAGGGAATGATTTTAGTTCTGGGCTAGCAGAGAGTCTGGGGTTATGTCTTCCCGGGATCCTCCGTCTGGAAGACTATCAAGTCTGGTGTTTGTTTTCTTACTTGAGTTCAAGTTCTGCACCCCACTTTTCTCACGCTGCAGCAGGGATTCTTTGTTGTGTCCACTGTCAGGGTAGTCATTGGTGGTAGCCTGGCACCATGTAGTTTTTTGGGTCACATGCTGATTTAGTCTCTGTTTTATGTGGCCCTTTCTGTCTCTTGGGCTCGTACGTGTATTTTCCTTATGTCTTTGGTGTTTTTCATTCTCCTTTGCTCCTGGTGCGTTGGAACCAGCTGATGTTTCTTAGATGACCACTTGCTAGCTTTTAGGATCCCAAATGCCACTTATCAAAGTGGGATGCAAAACATTTTCTTAGGAAACTTTATTATGCCAATTGACCTAGATGTCCCTTGAAACTATGGTCCCCAGAACCCTATGCCTGCTACTCTGCCCCTCAATGTGTTTGACTGTATTTAGGAAACTTCTCATCTTTTGATTTCATCCAGTTATGCTGACTTCTCCTGTACTGTACTCACTTAATTTTTTTAATATACTTTTTATTTTGGGATAATTATAGATTTACAAAAAAGTTGCAAAAAATAGTATAGAAGGTTCCATAGCATACTCTGCAGCCAGCTGCCCCTAATGTTAACATTTTAGAAATTGAAATTGGCAAGTTATTGTTAAGTAGATGCCTGGTCATCTGTTTTTCCGTGAACATCTTTTTGATTCCAGGATCTAATCCAGGGTACCCACTGCATTGTGACTTCACTTTTTTGTTTTTTTGTTTGGTTTTTATTGAGGTACAATTCACATAATACAAAGTTAACCATTTTAAAGGGAGCAATTCAGTGCACTTAGTACATTCCTAGTGTTGTGCAACCACCACCTCTACCCAGGTCCAGAACATTTCCATCACGCCAAACAGAAGCTATCTTCCTATTAAACAAATACTCTTTTCCTTTTGTTAAAAAATAATAATAATTTTTGTTTGGTTGATGTTGTTGAGAGTATACCCAGCAATACACACACCAATTCAACAGTTCCTATGTGTATCATTCAGTGACTTTGATTATCTTCTTTGAGTTGCACAACTAATATCACATTTCTTTTCTAAGTTGCTCCTCCCCCACTGACACAGGCTCACAGCCTCCTAAGGTTCCTACCTAGTCTTTTGAGTTGCACTTGTCATTTTGATCCGATGTAAAAAACCCACTGACATCAAGTAGATTCCAACTTACAGTGACCCTATAGGTCAGTGTAGAACTGTCCCATAGAGTTTCCAAGCAGCGCCTGGTGGATTTGAACTGCTGACTTTTTTGGTTAGCACTTAACCACTAAGCCACCAGGGTTTCCTTGATCCCATATAGGAAGCTCTTAAAAGAGCACAATACTCAAAGCAGACATTCCTTACTACATGAGCCAAACTGCTCTTTGGTTTGAAGAAGGCATCAGGGGATATTTTTGGTTTAAGGTTTACAGATTATCTCAGGGCAACCGTTCTGGGGGTGCAAACTCACTTTTGAATCTAGAAGGAGTCTAAGTAAATTCCTGTGAAGAGTCATACTTTCCAACCCACAGGTGCTGATTGAGTCTGCAACGTATAACTCACCCTAGGCTGGGTGCTGGGACACAATCTTACCCACTCAGCCCTGACCCTGTGGACATAAACCACCACAAACCAGATGCATGTATGCTCTCATGAAGCTTTGTTGTTGCTAGCTGCCATTGAGTCCAGTTCCCAAGTCATGTTCCTTACATGGAACAGAATGGAACATGAATGTCAGTGTGTTTGAGTTCATTGTCACAGGTTTTTGAGACAGTTCATCTCATTGTGGGTTTCCCAAGTTTTGTCTGGCTCTTTAACAAACAATGACATCCTTTTCTAGCGACTGGTCTTTCCTGATGGTATGTCCAAGGTAAGCAAGTTGCAGTCTTGCCATCCTTGCTTCTAAAGAACATTGTGGTTACATTTGTTCTAAGACTGATTAGCTCATTCTCCCGGCATCTGTATTCTCCACTGACGCCACAGTTCTAATGCATCAATTTTTCTGTCTTTTTCTTTTTGTGGTTTGTGCACGCACATAAGGAGACTGAAAACTGGTTTGGGTCAAACACACCTTAGCTATCAAGGTGACATCTTTCCTTTGTAAAGCTTTAAAGAGATATTCTGCTGTAGATTTGCCTGATACCATATGTCGTTTAACTTCTGGACTGCTGTTCCCATAGGCATTAACTGTTGATCCAAATAGTTTGAAATCCTCAACAACTTCAACTTCTCCACTTATCGTGGTGTTATTTATCAGTATATTCGGACACACAGTGACCCCATGTGACAGAGTAGGGTTGTTTTATAGCATTTTCTTGGTTGTAAACCTTACAGAAATAGACTACCAGGTCTTTGTTCCTTGAGCCGATGGGTGGGTTCAAACCACCAACCTTTGGTTAGCAACTGAGCACTTAACCATTGTGCCACCAGTGCTCCTAGTGGAGGATACAGTGTGTGCAGATACCTGTTAGTTGCAAAGGAGTGTGTATGAGTGTGTGTTTAGACTAAGGTCTATCTACAAAAGGTGAATGACTGTACCAATGTAACCCAGAGAAGAGGTCAGCAAGGTACACGTGGTGTCAGATCCTGAAATTATAGATTTTAGACCCTAGACCATGTGGGCCACCTAGGGTCTTAGAGGAGAGGAGTGATCCCGTCAGAATGCCATCCTAAGCATTCTGCACATCCCCAGAGAACTGAAACTTGCCTATGTGTGTTGGGTCAGGGGAGGGCAAGGAGGGGTAGAGTCTCCTTTCAAGAAGACAGACTCCAAACACAGTGTAGAGGAAGTATATTGAAGGAGGATGGGCTTGGACTCCTGTGTCTGAGGGAGTTGGAAATGGGGTTCTCGGCTCCTGGGTCTGAAGGAAAAGGGTGCTGGGCCCAAACTCCTGAGTCTGAGGGAGGTGGGGTTGGGGGCCTGGACTCCTGAGTCTTGGGTGGGGGGTGCTGAAAGTCTAGATTCCTAGCTCTGAGGGAGGAGGCAGCTGACGGTGAGGACTTCTGAGTCTAGGGGCGGAGGGGACAAGGGCCTGTACTGCTAGGTCCTCAGTTAAAAGGGGAATTGTATACCACTGTCCAGCACTCAGTAGGGAGAGTCCAGCATGTTCCTCTGTCCTCTCTGAGTAGCCAAGTTGTCTCTCCTAGATGGGTGGCTGTTTGAGTGGGGGAAAGGCCTTTGGCCCTGGCTCAAGCTCCCTGTCTCAGTCACGTCACTAGGTGGCTCACCCATCTGTCCCCTCTTTCCCACCACTTTTGCTGTCCTCTTCATCTGTCCACTCCTCCAAGCTTGATCCTCCCTCTTCCTCCTCTCCATCCTCGTTGGACAGAACCCTCAAGCCTTCTGGCCCCTCTCTATTGCCCTCCAGCCCCCAGTCATCCCCCAGGAAATCCAGGACAGCCAGTGGGGGGCTCCTTGTCTCAGGGTCCAGGTCCAGGAGCCCCTGGAGCAACACCAGAGCCGGGGGTGCAAATTGGTCCCAGGGTGGTGGTGGCTGAGGTGGCTGTGGCTTGGTTGTCACCCAGCCAGCAAAGGCCTCAAACTCAGGATCAGGGGCCAGTGCCACGTCCCAAGGGAAACAGGCAGTGGCGGCACAGAAGAGAAGCACCCCTAGGCCCCAGGAATCCAGAGATGGCCGCAGGGGCAGGGTGTCAGGTGGCAGAAGAAGGCAGAGCTCAGGAGGTGCAGAGGGCAGTGGACCTGGAGGGGCGGGGGTTGGGCTGCCCTCTGGACGAGTCAGACCCAAGTCGCCCAGGGCTACACGGCTGCAGACTGGATCAAAGACCAAGACGTTGTCTGGCTTGACATCTGCGTGGACCAGCCCCCGGCCATGCAGGAAGTCCAAGGCTTCAGCTATCTGGGTCACCACCCTTTTCACTAGCAGCTCAGGAAGGCCCTGGAGCCAGAGAGGATGAAGGTCAGGGTGTTCTGGTCCTTTCTCTATTTTGCTTCTTAATCTCCTCCCAAAGAGGCTCTAGACTTCCAGGTCCCTAAGAGCTGTGGTTTCTGGGACTCAGGTATCCAGAATCCCGGATTGGTAGCTATCTTACAACCCTCCAAGGCCTTTAGATCATTCAAAACTGCAACTTGTGTCTGTATTTGGACTCCCTTAGACCACTTCCCAGATGTTTTACCCATTTGAACCCCAATTCTAACCAGAAGCCTCTTTTTTGCTTCCTCCATTCTCCTATCCCTCATAACATACTCAAACCACTCCTAACATGTCTTACACATTTCTTCAAAACTGACCAATCAAGCCTTCTCCAATGAAAACTTAAATCCAGCACTTAACCCTCATCTTAGTCATATGTACCCAGATCCCTTCTCTAACCCAGACACTGTTCTAAAGTCCCCCAGCTTAGGTCATCAGTTGACTGATTAATCTATCCATCCAGCTAGCCAGACAGCTATCGATCTAGCCAACGAGTCACTCACCAAGGCCTGCTCTTAACATCCGTTTGAACAACTAGTTAGCAGTCTATTGATGTATCCAGTTATTTAATAGCTAATACCTACACATCCATCCATCCTTTCTTCATTTACTCATCCACTGACCCATCCTTCCATCCACCCATCCCTCATCCTCTCATCAATCAGTCTATCAGTCCATCCATCCATCCATTCATCTTCCTTCCTTCCTATTTATTTCCAACTCTATCTCAAATCCAAAATCCGTCCCTAAAGGTGTCCCACCTAATCTTCAAACTCATCTCCAACTAGAATCTCATCAATTAACTCTTGACATAGTCTGCAACTCAGTCATTACATATCTCCAACTCCATCTTTATACACATCCCCAAACATGTCTGCTTCTTTCCGCCTCACCGTTTCATGCTCTTCTCTTTACCCATTACCAGTCTATAAAGCGAAGCAGCCAAGTGCCGTCGAGTCAGATCCGACTCATGGCGACCCTCTATAGTCGACTCCAAATACAACCCACCCAACTCCATCAAATTCATGCCCTCAATTCCAGTCCCGATTAAAATCCCCAATCTATTTCTGTCCTCAACCTTAGTCTCATCCCTACCCCATCATAAGACCTAATCCATCCTCAACCCCAACAACTCCTTACCCATCCAATTTCAGTGGCATTTGTGTTTGGATGAGTGGATTGACCAGGGTTGGAGTCAGACATGGGACTGCATTTAGAATTAGAAGTAGGGAGGACATTTGGGGCTTGGGGTGGATCTGGGGTGGGTCAGGGTTGAATACAGAGATGGGATTTGGGACAGAGTAGGAAATGGGATTCGCAGCCTCCACCTTTACCCAGCCTGCCTCACCCTTTCCTGGAGCATCCCGCTGAGATCCCCGTAGGGTGCATACTCCTGGGCGAAGGCAAAATATCGGGAAGTCTGCAAGGGGCCTGCCAGGGTCTGGAGCAGGCCTGGATGTGAGGAGACGCAGCGGCCCACGCAGAACTCTCTCAGGAAGGTGGTTCTCAAGACCGAGTCCCGACGCAAAAGCTTCAGAGCCACTGCTGGACCTGCCAAGGAGCCAGGGTCAGTGGGGCCCTCAGAGCACTCTGATTGCTGTGGGACTTTAGGCAAGCCACTCCACCTCTCTGAGCCTCAGACTTATCATGTTTAAAATAAAAGGACAGGACACAGGGTCAGGAAGAAGTCACTGAGTTGGGGGTCCCAGTAATGGGACCTGGAGCTCCTTGATCACTCTGTGGTTCCACTTTCTCCATCTGTGAAGAAGGGTTGGAGGAGACTTTTCCTGCTCTATGGCTTTGCTTAATAGCCTTACCCTCTCTTGGCTACTTGGCTTCATATCCTAGTTCTACCCTTTCCTTGCTGTGTTACCTTAGGCAAGTTTCTTATCCTGTCTGGATGAGCTCCATTTCTCAGAAGATCACTGAGCTCTTAACTTTCTGAGGGTCTCCATTGAGAAGGATTCCTGGCTTCCGGGGACATTTGGGGGTCCACCCTTCAGTGTCCCAACTCACCCCCTCGGCGAGGCCGGGCCAGGAGCACACGGCCATAGGAGCCGGAACCTAGTTTGCGGATGAGGCGGTACTGGACACGAAGACTCCGCACCGAAGTCACCCTGGTGGCTGTCAGCTCCACAAGACGTTGGAGGGTCGTGGCTGTGTCCTCCTGTGGGGCAGGGGCAGAGGCAGTGGGGTATGAGTCTAGGGCTTGCTGAGAGTGAAGGGAAAGGGCAACAGTGGGGAGAGCCAGAGGCCCAGCTCCAGGCTGAGATGGGGGACAGGGGAAAAGGGGTCACTGTCTCAAGAGAGGTCGATGAGTCACAATGACTCACCCAGCCTCGAGGACACCTGTTCTTGTGGCCTGGCCTGGCTAAGGGTGATTGTCTCAGAGATTCCTCCTTCCCCCATTTTGGGGAGCCGGTCAGCACCCCCAGCACCAACTTGGGCAATGTCTTCAGCCGACACAGCACCGTAACCACCTGTCTGTCTCTATGTGTCCCCCTGTGCTTCTAGCTCTCTGTTTCTGAGGCCGTTTCTCTGGGGGTTTCCTTCTTGCTCTCTTCTAGGATCTGTGGTATGATGTCTCTTTGTCTGGGTCTCTAAGATCTCTCTCCCTGTCTTTCTCTTTTTCTGTCTTTCTAGTTAGTTCCCCACTCTATCTCTGACTCCATCACACTCTGGCCCTGTCTGTCTGCCTCTTTCTTCTCCTGTCTCCCATCTCTCACCTCTGCGTCCCCATCCTGGGGGGTCTCAGAGTCCCTGAGCTCCATCTTAAGGTCACCTGGGCAGGCACTCTTTGTTTGGGCTCCCCCCGAAACAACCAGCCCAGCCGGGCCCCTCTGCACTTGGCCCTGCGGCCCTCGCCCAGCAGAACCAAGGCCTGGGAGTCCCTTCGGCAGGTCTGCCTCGGTCTCCTTTCAGATTTGTCTGAATCCGCTCAGCTTGGACTCTCTGTAGATTCTTCTCTCTCTTCTCTATCACTGCTGTGTTTCTGTGCTGTCGTCCCGTTTATTTCTTTCTCTCCCTCTCACTATCCTTTAGCCTATCTCTAACCTCTCTGTCTCTCTTTCCTTCTATGTGAGTTTCTCTCTCCCTCTCTGTCTCTGCATCTCACACTGGGCTTTTTGCTCCTCTCTCTGGGCCTCTGTCTCCCGATATCTGTGTTTCTGCCTGCCTGTCTATCTGAGTCTACGTCCCCTGTCTCTCGGTCTCTTTCCTCCTCTCTCTCCGTCTATGTTCCCCTGTCTTTGAGTCTCGGTCCCGTCTGTCCCTGCGTCTGTACTGACCTCTCTCTCTAGGTCTCTGTCCCCCTCTCTTTCTGGGTCTCTGTCCCCCTCTCTCTGGGTCTCTGCCCTCGCTGTCTGGGTCTGTGCTCCCCTCCCTGGGTTCCGGTTCCCTTCTTTCTGAGTCTCTGTCCCCCTCTCTCCGGGTCTCTGCCCCGTCCCTTCCCCTGGGTGTCTGCTCCCTTCTCTCTGGGCATCCGGCCCTGTCTCTTTTCTCCAGTGAGACTCTCTCTCTTTCTGCCTTTGTCTCTCGTCCCACTCAACCCTTCCAGCCTGTCTTGCCCCTTCTCTAGCTCTCGGATCTGGGGTGGATCTCCCTCTCCTGTCCCTGTTGGTCCCAGGCCTCTGTCCCTACACGCTGTGGCCACTGTGGTCTGTCTCTAGCGTCCCGCTACCCTGTTTCCTCCACCCTTCCCCTCTCTGTCTCTCTCTGCCGTCCCTAGTTCGCTGCTCTTCTCAGCTTGCTCTCCGTGTCTCTGTGTCTTGTCTCTTCCTCTTTGTTCCTGACTGTCTCTGAGAGCCTTTTGTCCCGCCCTTTCTCTGGGTGTGTATGACAGCTCAGACGCAGAGACACCCTGCCCCCCACACTCCCCTGACCCGCTGCCCCCCTTCCCCCTTCCAAACTTAGACCAGCATGGACTCTGGGCTCAGGGCCCAGGACAATGGGGACAAAACATATTGTGAACCCCCAGAGGAAAGTCCTAGGGGAAGTGGGGAAAGGTACCCAGCCTGTCACACACTTTAGTTGGGCAGACTGAACCAGGGCTTGGTACACATGGCCTTCCTTCAGGGACTGGGAGTCTTGGCCCTGGGGTCAGGGTGCCTTTCACAAATCCGCCTTTCTCAGACCCAGGAGTCCTGACTTCTAGCCCCCTCCTGACTTAGAGTCAAGAGTCCCGTCCTCTAGTCCCCACTATCCTCAGACCCAGGAGTCCTGACCCCTAGTCCTCTTCTCCTCCAGACCCAGGAGTCCTGGTCCCCAGCCCCCTACTCCCTCAGTTCCAGGCGTCCAGGCCACCACTCCCTCCTCCTTCAGATCCAGGAGCCCAGCCCCCCAGCCCCCTCCTCCTTCAGACCTAGGAGCTGACAGGGAAGCAGATGTGAGGGACCTCCTGGGGAGAGGAGTATTTGCACATTCTCAGCACCTGCTATGAGCCCTGTGCCAAGGGCTTTACACGAAATCCTCCCAGCTGCCCAAAAGGGTCGGAGTTTATCCCCAGTTTACAGGGCAGGAAACTGAGGTTCCGAGAGGCACATGGCCTTAGGAAAGTTGAGAGCCAGCTGGGGAGATGTTGACTGGGTCCTGGGCCAGTGTGTATGACTCATTCTCTGATGCCTGGTCCCCTCGTGTTTCCACAACTACTACAACCCTTGCTATTAATAAAAAAGAGCAACAACTTAGCACAGACTCTGGAACTATCCACAGCAAAGTGGCAACCGTAGTCGGCTCTGGGGCGGGGGCGCAGGTGGATGTCAGAGAGAGAGAACGTCCTTTGCTATTGGACCATTGAAGCCCTGCAAGCATACAAAAAGGAGAGAGATTGACTAGATTTAAAATGTTAACATTGTGCCAGATTCGTTTTATCCTTTCTGTTGAGCATGAGGTCTTTCAAAGGAAGCTACAATGTATTGAAGACTTTTGGAGGTGAACGGAGTAGATTTAACAGATATTAACATTTCTCCATATTTGCTTTATCTTTTGGGGGAGAGAGCATGAATAATTTTTAAATTAATCACAATGTATTGAAATCCTTCAGGATCAGTTGACTAGATTTAACACAGGTCAACATTTTGCGTATTCACTTTATCTTTTTTGTTTGTTCGTTTTGAGGGGCACGAAGGGTTTTAAAGCAAACTACAGTATTTTGAAATCATTTTAGGTGAATTGCCTAGCTAACAAGTGTCAACTTTTGGCCTCAGTCACATGTATCTTTTTATTTTATCATGAAGCAATTTAAAGTAAATTATAACATTTTGATATCTTTGGAGGAGGAATGATACCATGTCTGGTATTTGCTTTAAATCCTTCAGCAACAAGAAAAGTATGTGTATATGGGGGCAGAAGGGATACAGACAAGAACAGCAGCAGTGTTGCTAATGGAGAATAAAACAATTTCTTTTTGTCTTCTATTTTGGTGTAAACTTGAAATTACCTCTCATAAAAAGCTAAAAATTATCCGCCATGGACATTGTGATAAAAAGTGCCCAAACACGTGAGTGTCCGTATCTATAAAACTAAGGAAAATTTCTGACTCAACTGCAACGATTGTCACACCTGACAGCAGTCATTGGTAACCCTGGGGGCTGATTGGCAAAGCACCAACAGCTGCTAAACAAAAGGTCGATAGCTGGAATCCACCAGGTGTCCCTTGGAAACCATGTGGGGCAGTTCCACTCTGTCCTATAGGGTCAGTATGAGTTGGAAATGACTCGATGGCAACGGTTTGGTGTTTGGTTAGTGTTTGTTAAACTTCCTTAAAATCAGCGAAGGTTGTTGCTGTCGTTTGTCGCCGTCTCGTGAATTCTGACTCCACGGTGGCTCCATGCACACAGAGCAGAGTTGCTCCATAGGGTTTCCAAGGCTGTGACCTTTGCAGAAGCAGGTAGCCAGGTCTTTCTTCTGAGGTGCCTCTGGGTGGGTTCAAACTGCCAAACGCTTGGCTAGCAGCTCAGTGCTTAACTGTCTGAGGCACTGGAAACCCATCGCCACGGAGTCGATTCCAACTCACAGCAATCCTACTGGACACAGTACATTAACTGCGTCATACAGTTTACGAGCCTATACATTTTTGCAGAAGCAGACTGCCACATCTTTCTCCTGCTGAGCAGCTGGTGAGTTCCAACCCACCGACCTTTAGGTTAGCAGCTGAGCACTTTACCACTGTGCCACCAGGGCTCCTTATACACGTGCTAATGTCCAGTCCATATTCAGATACCTTTGTAGAAATTAAAAATAAAATAATACTATTTTGGACTGTTTATTGAATGTTTGGAAGATGCTAGGTCCTGGGATCTTATTCCTGTTTTTTTTTTTCCAATCCCAGACCTTATGGAATCCTCCCAACAAACCCTGGGTGAGTAGATGGATGATTTCCAGCTTACTGATGGGGAAACCGAGGTAGGAGAAGCAGAGACACAGCCAGAATTCCTGCAGGCTCTATGAATTGCAGGCCCCTCTGCCCCATGTCCGGGCAGGTTCTGGGACACAGATGGAGGCGAATCCCTCCTCTGGGTGAATGGGGCAGCTGTGCAGTGTGGGGGCCGCAGACGTGCAGAGCAGCTGCTGGGCTGCAGAGAAAGGTCAGGCTGGAGAGCAGGCCACCTGGGTCCCCTCGGGGGAGAGGCGAGGAGAGAGTATGAGGGGACATTATGGGCCTCCAGCCCTGCCCTGTTCGTCCCTCGGAGGCTCACGCTGATCCGGGGAGCTTTGCACCTCCCCATTTAGCAACGTGGCTCGGTGGGATCACCCGGGGTGACCTCTTGGGAGGCAGGTGCGAGCAGGGGAGGCTGTAGTCCTGGTTCCAGGGCGCACACCCCAGCGGCCTCAGGCTGCCCCAGCCTCCTGACCCTCCTGCCCACGGGGCCTGGGGGGTGGCTCCTGGGACTGCTCCCAGCTCTGATCTCCCCATGTGTCTGTCGCTCTCTGTGCCTCACTTCCTGCCTGTGTGAAATGAGGCTGGTCACAGTGCCCACCCGAGGGAGTTATTGTTAAAGAGACATTTAGTATTAATAATATACAATATTCTTTATTATGTATTATTAAACCAAACAGGTTACCATGGAGTCGGTTCCCACTCAAAGCGACCCCGTGTGCACAGAGTAGGACTGTGCTGTACCGAGTTCTCAAGGCTCTGTAACCTTTGGGAAACAGATCACCAGACTTTTCTTCCACTGTGCCACAGATGGATTCAAACCATTGGCGCTACCCAGACCTGCTTATACACCTTACACATACTAAGCAGTCCTGGATGGTGCCAATGCTTGGGCAACTACTGAGGGAAAGGTTATATTCAGAGCCCCGGTGGAGCAGTGGTTAAGTGCTATGGCTGCTAACCAAGAGGTCAGCAGTTCAAAGCCACCAGCCGTTCTTTGGGAACACAATGGAGCAGTCCTGCCCTGTGCTACAGGGTCACCATGAGTCAGAATCAACTGGATGGCAATGGGTGTGAGTTTGGGTTTATATACATACTACATACACAATACAATATGTTACATGTATGCTATATAATGTACATTATGACATAAGTTGTATTACATAGTATTATTGTGTGTGTGTGTGTGCGCGTGTGTATACACACACACACACATAATTATAGTATATGGAGTCCCTGGGTTAGGCTAACAGTTGATGTTCTCAGCTACTAACAGAAAGTATGGTAGTTGGAATCCCTCCAAAGGTGCCCCAGAACAAAATCCTGGGGATCTGCTTAGCAAAGATCTGCCACTGAAAGCCCTACAGAGCGCAGTTCTACTCTGACGTGCGTGGGGTCAGCGTGAGTCAGAGCTGAATTGACAGCAATTGCTACTAAAACCAAAAGAACCCAAACCGTTTCTGTCGAGCTGATTCTAACTCCCAGCAACCGTACAGTGCCAAGCAGACCTGCCCCACAGGACTTCCAAGAAGTGGCTAACGGGTCTGAGCTGTCAACCCTTCGATTAGCAGCCAAATGCTTAACCACTCTGCCACCGGGGTGCCAGCTGGTATTGACATGTGTTACATACAATTTAATAAGTATTAAATTTATTTGGAAAAAATATACCTATAAAATATAACAGCTCATGTATTAGATACATCACAACCACTGATACAGCATTTTTTCAAACAAAATTTTTAGAAATATAAATTATGTTTTATATATAAATATAAATTATATGATGTAAATTATATTTTAATGTTTATAGAAAGCATATGTGTATTCCACTTTGTGTCTATTTATTATCTAATATTATAGCATAATTTATAGCACATAATATTGGTATTAGTAAATACTGTTAAACAAAATAATGGGGATGAAAACATTATCCCTGACATAAATATACATATTTATATAGGGTCCCCATGAGTCAGACCTGACTCGACAGCACTGGTTTTTTTTTTTATATTGTAGTTGTATACTGCATTTTACATGTTATATATGTAGTTTTGGAAACCTTGGTATGTACTGGTTAAATGCTATATTTGGCTGCTAACCAAAAGGTCAGCAGTTCAAATCCACCAGGTGCTCCTTGGAAACTCTATGGGGCAGTTCTACTCTGTCCCAGAATGCCACTATGAATCAGAATTGACTCAACAGCAATTTTTATATGTATTTTTATGTAGCATATATTATAATATTAATATTATAAATATGGCTTAATGCAGTAATGGATAAATACATTAAACATTGCACCTGGCATAGTGTGAGTGCCTCGTGGTATTGTTATTAATCAACAAACACTCTTAGCCAGCAGCTACAACAGGTCAGGCACGGTTCCAGGACTTTACATAGTAGTACATTAATCTCACTCACTGCTGCAACATACCTATGATATGCCAAAAACTGGAAAAAAAACCCTCAGTTGCTATCAAGTTAATTTCAATTCATGGTGCCCCACGTGTGTCAGAGTAGAACTGTGTGTCATAGGGTTTTCAATGGCTGGTTTTTCAGAAGTAGAGTGCCAGGCTTTTCTTCCTAGGCACCTCTGGGATGTTTCAAGCTGCCAACGTTTTGGTTAGTCACTAAGCACTCATCTATTTACAGGGATTCCACCTATGATATTTAAAAAACTCACTGAACAATGTGTGTAACACATTAATGCTATAGGACAGAGCAGAACTGCTCTATAGACTTTTTGAGGAATTCTGGTGGATTCCAAATGTTGACCTTTTGGTTAGCAGCCAAGTGCTTGTCCACTGTACCACTAGGGGTACAAACAATATGTGCAGAAACTGTTAAATGGGAATCTAATTTCCTGTGTAAAACTTCACAATAAAATGGTATTTAAAAAAAAAACAAAAAACCATGAGGCAGTTCTTCTGCCACATGGAGGTGCCTTAAGTCAAAACTCAGCCTGACATCACCTAACAGTAACCAGATGGGAAATATACAATGGTCTTGTTCCCAGCCCTCTGGACCTCGTCCCTTTTCATCTGGACCATTGCCACAGCCTCCCCTGAGCATCAACCACCATGACCTCAAAGAGATCTTTCTGACTCAGAGATGACCCTGCCCCACCTTGTCTCAGAGCTCCCACATGGCTCCCAGCCTGTCACTCAAAGCCCCTATGGCTTGGTGTTATGGATTGAATTGTGTCCCCAAAATACATACATTGTAAGTCCTATTATACTTGTAGTGACAGTCCCAATGGGGAACAGTGCTTCCTTTGTTATGTTAATGAGGCAGTGTTAGCGGAGGATGTGTCTTCAATCAATCTCCTTTGAGCTATTAAAGGGCAGATGAAACTCGAGCAGCCAGAGCACAGGTAGGGGAAGAGAGATGCAAAGCCAGGAAGCTCTCTAAGGAACAGAAACCGGAAAGTGACAAGAAGCTTCCCGCAGAGCTTTAACAGAAAGAAAGACTTTCCTACAGCCAGGGCTCTGAATTCTGACTTCTAGCTTCCTGAAATGTGAGAAGACAAATGTCTGTTTGTTAAAGCTCTCCATTTGGGAAAGTTCTGTTGGAGCACCACGAAGTAACTAAGACATTTGGTTAACCTTCCACTCTCAGGTCTCAGGGTTGCCCTGCTACAGTCTGTAACTAAGCCTTCAGGTACACTATACTCCCTACCTTGTGCACCTCTCCCCTTGTCTCTCCCAGAAAACTTACCCTCATCCCCCTTGAACTGACTGTCTCCTAGAAACCACCCCCAGATGACCTCTTCTGAGCCCTTACAAATCCACGCCACTTCCAGACACCCCGCTCACAGGGATCCTGCTAACGCTCATTTCTGTCTCTGGCTCTCCTCTTCCCAATAGCCTTGCATGACTCCCTATTGCCCTGGGGACATAGTACAAGTCTACAGCCTGGCCTCTAACCCTCGAGCTGACTGGAGAGCTGGCACTCGATCCACCTTATCTCCTGCCCCACCCCGTCTCTCTGAACACTACATACACACGGAAGGACAAGCAGTACCCCGGGACATGCTGGCCTCTCTCTCTGTTCTTTGGAAATACATATGAGATGAGAAGGGATGAGAAAGAGTGGCCGAATGAAGTGGGTTTGTAAGGGCTCCACAAATCCCATGTGATTAACAATAATTATGGCCAGTATTTACTGAACTCTTCAAATTACCAGCCCCCTGTGCTAATCTCCATAGCAGCCTGGAGAGGTGGGTACTATTATTAGCTCTGTTTTAATAGGTGAGGAAAAGAAGCCTCACAGAGATTAGGCCTCTTGTCCAAGGTCCTGCTGTGGGTCAAAAGCCATGTTAGAAGTCAAACCGGGGCTGTCTGATCTGCCTTTCACACTTTCTCTGCTATTTGTGTGTGTCTGTGAGCCAGGAGACAGGAGCGGATGTATTTCAAGGTTGCTGGCTTCTTTTGTGTATATTCAAATTCAGCACACATTTTCATAGGCCAATCAGTCCCTGGATGGTGCAAAATGGTTAAGGGCTTGACTACTAACTGAAATGTTGAGAGTTTGAACCCATGCAGAGGAGGATCCTCAGAAGAAAAACCTGGCTATCTGCTTCCGAAAGATCACAGCCAAGGAAATCCCGTGGAGTGAAGCTTTATTGTGAAACACATGGATTGCATGAGTCAGATGTGACTCAACAGCAGTTTGCATTTTTGCATATGGCAAGCCCTGAGCTGGGCTGGCCAGGAGGTCTGTGAAGGTTGTCCTGCACAGGAACTCAGACAATTACTTATATAAAACTGAGTAGTAAAAGACTTGAAAGCAGACAAAAGAGGGGAAATGTGGAACAGAATTTCAAATTTCCAGAGATTCCAGACTGAGATCATCTTTAAACCTTAAACCCAAAATATCCCCTAAAGTTTTCTTAAAACCAAATAACAATTTTGCTTAACTAGTAAAATAAATGTCTGCCTTGAGCATTATGCTCTTTTAAGAACTAGTTACATGGGATCAAAGTGACAACAGCGACTTGAAAAATTTAAAATGGAAGCTTAGGGAGCAGTGAGTTTATGTTAGCATGGGAAGAACAACTCAGAAAAGGAGGGTGAGAATGGCTGTATAGCTCAAAGAATAAAATCAATGCCCCTGCCTTTTACATATAGAAACTCTTCAATGGAAGTATATACTGCTGTGTATGTTCTTAACAACTGCAAGATTAATAAAATCAAATAAATAAACAAAAACTTGAAAACAGGGACTCAAACAGCTATTTGCTCACCAATGTTTGTAGCAGCATTATTGACAGTAGTCAAAAGGGAAACAACCCAAGTGTACATCAACAGAGAGTGTATGAACAAAATGTGGAGTAGCCATATGGTTGGAATGTGACTCGGCCATAAAGAGAAATGATACCTGCCGTAACGTAGATGGGCCTTAAAGACATTATGCTGAGTGAAGTAAGTCAGACACAAACAGACAAATGATGTATGGTCCCATTTCTGTGAAATACCTGTTGTTAGGTATCATCGATTCGGCCCCCAACTCATGGCCATCTCGTACACGGCAGAACAAAACGCTGCCTGGTCCGGTGCTATCCCCGTGATCAGTTACCCACCAAACTGTTGACAGTTACAGACTGTTCATTGTCTGCATTTCTAAAGTAGACAGCCCGGCCTTTCATCCTAGTCTGTCTTTGACTGGCAGTGCCACTGGAGCCCGTTCAGCATCCTTGCAGCACATAGGTGTCCACTGAGGGATGAGTGGTGGCTGCAAATGACATGCATGGAAAGGAAGAATTCTACTGCTGGACAAACATCTATGATAGGGAAATTCACAGAGGCATGAGGTGAGTGATGACCACAAACGGATGAAAGAGGAGACAAGAGAAGAGTTATTACTCAGTGAATAGCAAGAGCTGTTTGGGGTGATGAAAAGATTTTGGAAATAAATACTGGTGATACATGCACAATAGAACAACAGGTTAGTCTGCAAGGCCTGACAATGAAGTCCGCGATCTTAGCTGTTCTCAGTACTACCTACCTCGTTGCTGAAGATCATTACAGTTTCACCTTTGAAGTACTTCCTTTGGGAAGCAATGCACCGATGCCAGCACCAATTCACCCTTCAAAGCAATTTTGGAACTCTTTCTGGAATGGCCATTGCTTGTGCTGGCAAGCTTGCAAACTTAATTGTATAGTTGTCTGTGAGGGAGATTTTAGCCAGTGAACAAATAACTGTAAGGAAACGTCCTCCGTGTTCACCTGATACGGCTCCCGATGACTTTTTTGTTTACTTGAAGAGAAAGGACATATTGAAAGAAAGACATTTTGATGACATATAGGACATCAAGGGTAATACAACGACAGCTCTGTTGGCCATTCCAGAAAGATTCCTAAAATTTCTCTGAAAGGTGGACTAGATGCTGGCATCAGTGTATAGTTTCCCAAGGGGAGTACTTGGAAGGTGAAGGTAGTGATATTTAGCAATGAGGTATACAGTACTTTTTCTAGGATGTTTGCGAACTTAATTGGTAGTCCTCATAGGTTATTATGGAGATGACAAAGGGAAGCCCAGAGGTGACTCTCGACAGTTCTGATGGGGTGATGGGTGGAGGAGGAAGAGGTTGAACAGAGACCTAGCAGATGGGTAAACAAGAACAGGAAAAGAGGCTGGTTGAGATTGGGATTCAAATTAAAACACCAGGGAGATAATTTAACTATTAAGCACCCATCATGCTATGATGTGTCAAGCAGTGCTGTGGGTTCCGGAGATACAACAGGGAACAAAACCCTCACCGTCATATCTGTAAAGACAATAAGTAAATTCATGGTTGCCTAGGGCTTGGAGATAGGAGTCTCAGTGATGCAGTGGTTAAGTGCTCAGCTACTAACTGAAAGTTCAGCAGTTTGAACCCACTTAACCACTCCACAGAAAAAAGACCTAGTAACTTGCTTCTGTAAAGATTACAGCCTAGAACACTCTATGGGGGAGTTTTACTCTGTCACATGGGGTTACTACGAGTCAAAAATTGACTCTGTAGCACCCAACAACACAGCTTGGAGGATCAGGGGCACTGGGAAATGATGGCTAAGAAGTATTTCTTTTGGGAGTGTAAAAATGGTGGTGTGGCATCCTCATCAGATCTCTAACTTTACAAGGGACAGGAGAGAGAATCGCTGGCACAAGACTGATTCCTATGAGGTTGAAGTCAAACATACCTCCAGCCTCAAACCTTTGAACTAGTTGTCACACGAGCCATCCTCTGATAGCATTTCTGTCTCCTCTGCTGTGTTCAGTAATTCATTGCCATGGCCACACAGAACTCACAAATCATACTCACAGTCACAGGGTTTATTAGGGAAGTAATGGATTACAATTCAGAATCAGGAAAGACTCAGGATACAGTTCTTCCATCAGGACAGCTTCTCTGTCTCCCTGTAGCCTTCAGCCTCTTGGCCCCTTGCCCTCTCAGCCTGGCGTCTGCCCTGCTTGGGCAAGTGTTGCAAAGCTCTTTAGCTTTGGTGAAAAGTGCCCAGGAGCACCGTACTCCACCAGTTAGCTTAGTGCCCAAAAGTGCTCAGCCTTTCACTCCATGCGTCATTTGGTCCAGTGAGGCCACCTTCCCAGCCCACCATGCCATCTTATTCCCATTTCCTGGTTCTCCACCAGCATTTCTCTGCCTCTGGGTTCTGCTGTGCCTGCTGCTACTTCTCTGGTGTTACAGCTCTTCATCTTCTGAGTATAAGAGGTTCTCAGGCAGGGACCCTGGGTCTAAAACACATATTTTGCTCCCAACTCCCCTTTCTTAATGGTAGCGAGGGCTTCTCTTTCACCTCTAGGCTGGCTCATTTTCCGCCTAGTACGATCACAAAACTGACCAATCTTCTTAGGGTCTATACATATTATTTGCATGGTCCCACCTCTCCAGGAGTTCTGTGCACCTTATATGCATTATTAGTAGACTATTTAATCTGCTTGGTGGGCCACAGACCCCTTATTGCATAGCCCTGCTCAATCATCCTGTGGACATCACAAGACCACATGTGGCTAAAAGGGCCGTGTTAAGGAATTACTGCACCACAGACAGTAATAAAAATGCTCTAAAATTGATTGTGGGGATAGTTGCACAACTCTGTAAATATGCCAACAGCCACTGGATTGTATACTTCAAATGTTGAATTGTATGGTATGTGAAGTATATCTCAGTAAAGCTGTGGAATTTTAAAAGTGGTTGTAGCAGTACATCAACAGGGAAGTGCTAGAGACTCAAGCCGGATTCAGAAGAGGATGTGGAATGAGGGGTACCATTGTTGGTGTCAGGTGGATCCCGGCCGAAAGCTAAGTATCAGAAGAGGTTTACCTGCGTTGCACTGGCTATGCAAAGTACAGATCGTAACAAATTATAGATAACATCATGAAGAACGAAAATTCCACAACACTTAAGTGTGCTCATGAGGAACCTGTTTTTAGACTAAGAGGTGGTTGTTCAAACAAAACAAGGAGATACTGAGTGGTTTAAAATTAGGAAAGCTGTGTGTCAGAGTTATATTCATGTGTAAAGGGTGAGGAAATAATCCCAGAAGCTGGACTATTTGAAGAATGGGACATTAGGATTGGAAGAAGACTCATTAACAACTTATGATATGCAGACGACACAGCCTTGCTTCCTGAAAAGTGAATACGACTTCATGACCTTTGATAAAGTCAAAGACTATGGCCTTCAGTACGTATTACACCCAAACATAAACAAAAATTCTCCAGACTGGACCAATAAACAACATCATAATAAACAGAGAAAATACTGAAATTGTTAGTACCCACAGAAGCAGTAGTTAAGAACTCAAATGATATATTGCGCTGGACAAATCTGCTATAAAAGACCTCTTCAAAGTGTTCAAAAACAAAGATGTCACTTTGAGGATTGAGGTGTGTCTGACATAAGTCATGGCATTGTCAGTTGCCTCATATGCATCCAAAAGCCGGACAGTGAATAAGGAAGACTGATGAAGAACTGACAGCTTTGAATTATAGTGATGGTGAAGACTTTTGAATATACCACAGTCTGCCCGAAGAATGAATAAATCTGTCCTTGAAGAAGTACAGCCAGAGTGCTCCTTAGAGGTAGAGGTAACAAGACTTTGTCTCATGTCCTTTGGACATGTTATCAGGAGAGACCAGTCCCTGGAGAAGGACATCATGCTTGGTAAGGTAGAGGGTCAATAAAAGAGAGGAAGACTTGACGAGATGGATCAATACAGTGACTGCTGCAACGGGCTCAAGCACAGCAACAACCGTGAGAATAGTGCAGGACTGGCAGTGTTTTGTTATTGAGGTCGCTATGAGGCAGAAAATGTTCCAGCAAGTCCGGAGTGTACCACACATATTGGATACCCAGATCATTTTTGAACACCGTACACTTGATCATAAAAAAACAACTTTCAGGAATAGCCCTCTAATCATCCTCCTTTTCTTGATCTGTTTTTTTTTTTTAGTATGAGAACAACAATGAAAAAGAAAAGTACATTTTAATTTTACAAATATTATTCAAATTCAGTAAAATTTTCAGGTACAGATTAAGATTTCCCAGGACTGCCCAAACAAAGTACCACAAATAGGGTCGATTCTGCCAAAAAAAAAAAAAAAAAAAAAGTTGCCATTGAGTTGGACCCATAGGATGAAGTAGCATTACCCTGTAAGGTGTCCAAGGCTGTAATCTCTATGGAAGCCAACTGCCACATTTTTCTCCAGTCCAGCATCTGCAACAGATTCCAATCCCTGAACTTTCTGTTAGCATCAGAGCACTAAATCACTTGGCCACCGTGGTTTCAACCACAGGCGTAAAAACCAAAGAAACCAAACCCACTGCCATCTAGTTGTTTCTGACTCAAAGTGACCCTATAGACAGAGTAGAACTGCCTCACAGGGTTTCCAAGGAGCGCCTGGTGGATTTGAACCGCTGACCTTTGGGTTAGCAGCTGTAGCACTTAGCCGCCACAGTTACAGATATAGGGTTAGGATTCACAATGCATACGCAGAAGTGGAGCAAAGGGGGCAAAAAGGGTACTTTCAAATCCAAGGGGGAGCCAGAAAAGACGCGTGAGGACATTCATCAGGCCACAATTGTGAAAGCGCCTGACTGAGGCAGCCAGACAAGAAGGAGGAGGGCTAAGGCTTGGCTTCCATCAAATGTATTCGACCTAAAAGTCGGGGTGGGCATTGGTTACTCTTACTACGCCTCTGCTTGGGGTATCCAAATTCATTCCAAAATGTAATTCAATGTCTAGCCTAGGCTGTCTTTACAATTCTCGCTGGGATAGAGGCTCACAGGGAGAGATGGGATTCGGAAGAAGGGGGGAGGGAAGGCCTTCTGAGACAGGACATTGAAAAGGAGGCCTGAAAGGAAGGGGAGGAGGGCGTCCCAGAGAAATAACTGCAACTCGGAGGCCTTCAGGTGCCAGTGAGTGGCCTTGCTTGGAACCCGCTGAATCGTGAAGGTAAAACCAGCTAAACCCTGTGAAGGTGCACTGGTGGTGCAAGGGTTAAGCTAACCTGAAGGTGGTTGGAATCCATGATTGGATCAGTGGGAGAAAAAGATCTGGTAATCTGGGCCCTTCAAGATTATAGCCTAGGAAACCCTACAGGGCAGTTCTGCTCTGTCCTGTAAAGTCTCTGTGAGTCAAAACCCACTCTGTGGCGCATCACACATCATGTGAAGCGCCTGGCAGGGTGGAGGCGTGATAATGAATGGACACTACAATCTTTATTCGGTTCTGGAACTCTGGAGGCTGCCCAGTGGGCTCTCTCTGTCTCTTTCTCTGCCACTGACCTTGGGAGGGTCACTTCCCTGGCTCTGGTTCCAAGTCTCCAGGAAAGAAGATTCCCTCCCTCTTGAAGATTGATTTCAAAGGAAGGCACAGCTTAGGCAGAGGCTGGGGGTGAGAAGAAGGGGCTGCCAGGACTGAGGAGTCAAGTGGGTGGCTGCAAATACATGTGGGGCGCGAGTGGTGCCAGGCACAGCCCTGGGTGTGGTGAGATAAGGGCCTGGGAGGCCCCGGGGCTTGGCCTTCAAGGATGAACTCCAAGCCTCCGCACAGAGGCTGAGAGCACAGGGGAGAGACTGGTGGTGAGAGCAGGAAGAAGGGAACTGCTCTTGCTCTGGGCCAGGGAGGAAGGTGTGTAAGCTGGGGCTTCACGGCTGATTTTTGCCAGGGTTCTGGGGCAGGTCCCTCTTGGACTCTCAGATCATCTCTGGAAAGCAGGTTGTGCTTCCACTTTACAAGTTTAGCTCCCTAATTCATTTGGATCAAGTTTAGGGGCAAATGGCTCCCCTTCACAAGCCCTCCCTGATTACCCCAACTGAAATAACATCTCCAAGTCTTTGCTAATCTTTATTTTTTTTAACAGGAACTGGCATCAAAAACAGGTGGGTTTTAACAGAATAATGTAGTACTGTATTGGCTCAGCAAGCCCTGGTGGCCAATGATTAAGCCACGGCGGCTAAGCTGAAGGCTGGTGGGTTGACTCAGCACTCTGTGTAAGGAAGACTGGGTGATCTACTCCTGTGAAGATTACAGTCTGGGACATAATATAATTCACAGAGTTCATGTTCTGTGTCCTAGTAAAGGGAGCAGCATCTAGGGTCTTAAAAGTTTACAAAGAGCCATCTAAAAGACAACTACTGATCTCTACTCATCAAGGGAGGAAACTCTCAGACAAGAAACTGGACTATAGGGCTAATAGTCTATACAAACCACTGCCTCATCTACTCTGAGACCAGAAGAACTCGATGGTGCCTGGCTACCACTACCAACTGTTCTGCTCAGAGCCACAAAAGACGGACCCTGATAGAACGGGAGAAAAACACAGACCAAAATTCAGATTCATCACAAGTTCTGACTTACTGAACCAATTAAGACTGGAAGGCTCACTGAGATTATTTCCCTGAGATAGTCCTTAAACCTTGAACTGAAAGTAGCCACTGAAGTCACTTTTTAAAGTAAATAACAGATTTGCTGGCAAAATAAAAAATATCACCTCTGAATAGTGTGCTCCTTTAAAAAAAAATAATCTATGTGATGAGACCAAACTATAAAAATACATAAAATAATATTTGTGAAGAGTGTGCTTCTTAGTCCAAGCAGATACACGAGACCAAAAGGGCATCTCCTGTCTAGAGGCAGGATGAGAAGGCAGGAGCTGGTTGGACGGATGTGGGACACCCGGGGTGGAAAGTGAGAGTACAGGGTCACATTATTGGGATTACAACTAGTGTCACATAACAATACATGTATAAATCATTTGTATGAAAAATCAACTTGAGCTATTAACTTACACCTAACACACACACACACAAAAAAATCATCAGTATGAGATCAAAAAGTCAATAATTGCTTTAAAATAAAGAAGAAAATGTAAGGGGGCAGGGAAACTGGATGAATGGAAATGAAACAACCAGAACAGAAATAATGAGAATGTTCACACATCGTGAAGAATGTAACCAATGTGACTGAATAATTTGTGTAGAAATAATTGACTGGGAACCTAAACTGGTATGTCAACCCTCACCCATGACACAATAAAACATTATTTAAAAACCAACAAAAAAATCAGGTTGACGTCAACAAAATAAATCATGAAGTACTGGGTTAAGGAGGAAGCCTTGGTGGTGTAGTGCCTAAGAGCTACAGCTGCTAACCTAAAAGTCAGCAGTTCATATCTGCCAGGCGCTCCTTGGAAACTCCATGGGGTGATTCTACTCTGTCTCTAGGGTCACTGTGAGTCAGCATCAACTCAACAGTAGTGCATGTAGTTTCTTGGTTTGGGTTGAAGAGCCCTGGTGGACAATGGTTAAGCCCTTGGCTGCTAACCAAAAAGTAGGCTGTTCAAACCTACCCAGTAGCCCTGTGGGACAAAGACTCAGCAACCTGTTCCTGTAAAGAATACAACCTTGAAAACCGTATGCGGCGGTACTGCTCTGTCACGTGGGGTCATTGTGAGTTGTAATCGACTCGACGGCACCCAGCAACAACAAAGATGTACCGATGCTGGTTTACTAGTTTTGACAAACATACCACAGACTTGAGAGATGATCGCATCAGGGGAAACAGGGTTAGAGGTGTATGGGAACTCATTATGCCATCATGGCAATTTCTCTTTAAATTGAAACTGTTTCTAACTTAAGTTTATTTAAAGACATACAGGTATGCTCAAGAATACCTTATTAGCTTCCTAAGGCTGCTGTAACAAAGGACCAGCAGCTCAGTGGCTTGAAGCAACACAGACTACTTGTCTCACAGTTCTGGAAGCTGTTGTTGTGGGTCATTGGGTATGTCAAATTAATTTTCAGCTCATAGCAACCCCATGTGACAGAACAGAACTGCCCCATAAAGTTTCCTATGCTAACCTTTTGGTTAGCAGCCAAGCACTTAACCACTGAGCTACCACACCTCCATTTCTGGAAGCCAAAGTCTGAAGTCAAGGTGCTTGACAGAGCTGTGTTCTCTCCGAAGATCGTGGGAAACATTCTTCCTTGTCTCTTCAAGCTTCTGGTGACTTCTGGCAGTCACTGGTGTTGCTTGCTTTGTGGCTACATCACTCTGCTGTCTTCCTCTGTCTTCACATGGCCTTCTCCCCTCTGAGCGCGTCTTGTGCATCTCTGTGTCTCTTGTTCTCCCTCTTGTTCTTCTTCTAAAGGCACTAGTCATTGGATTTAGGGTCCACCCTTGTAGTCCGATGGATTGCTGTTGTGTGGTCTTTCTTGCTACAATCTTGTAACTCCCACCCAAGTGACTGTGTGGGACTGCCCAGGTAAGTAGTTGCGGCCACCTGAGGGAATCGGTTGGCTTTGCCGTCCTGCTAGGCTTAAAAAGAGAGCCACCTCCAGAGCAAGAAGAGGATCTCACCACTATCAAGCAAGAAGGGCGAGAGCAAAGTGCATCCTTAAGGTCCAGAATCCCTGTGCTCTTGAGAGGCTCCTATAACCAGGAGAGAGAGAGAGACGTAGCGCTCAAGATAGCGAAAAGTGATGGCACAGTAACAGCTGCAGGAGAGACAGGCAGGAGACAGCGGAGTGGACTTCCCAGACTATGGAGCAAAAAAGCAGAGTGCTTTCCATAGGAGCAGGGTGCCTCCGGACACTTGGTGTAGCTTTGTTTGCTGACCCAAGGAGCTAGAACTAAGTATCTTCAGGCCAAGCCTTATGATGGGTAGTGGAGGTACCTCAGGGCACTTATGCCAAGCCAAGCCAAAAGACAGAGCTCAAAGAGCTTATTAACACTTGCCCAATCAGAGGCTGAGGGGCTGGAGAGAGCCTGTGGCCGTAGCTGAGGAGAATCTGTCCTGACAGAAGAACTGTATCCTGAGCCTGAAGTCTAAGCTGTTGCTTCCTAATAAACATCGTAATCATGAGTATTGTCTGTGAGTTCTCTGTGGCCACTGAAACGAATTATTGAATCTAGCAGAGAAGTAGAGAGTACCGTGTGAGGGACAGTTGGTGTCAGAATTGGTCAAGATGGCAGAGAGAGGAGGCACATCTGACCTCCACCTCATGGCCACCAGCCTCGGACTGTTGTATGGATGAATACTCTGTGATCCCGCTTAAATGGACTATCCAGAAGAGGCAAACATATCGAAACCACAGTTTATTAGTGGTTACGAGGGGTGGGAGGGAGAAAGGAGGAGTCATTGCTTGGGAGGGTCACCAAGTTTCTGTGAAGGGTGTTGGAGAAATATGGAAATGTATAATGGTGAGGACTGCACATGAGCAAAATTAATGCCATTCAATTGTACATGTAAAAAAAATGCTGAAATAACAAATGCTTTTACGTATAAATTTTTTACTAGACACACACACACACAGAAGCCCTCTGTGGCTTACTGTTGTAGTTAAAATAAATTCTTTATAAAGAAAAACAAAGTTACCAAGCTTTTGTTGTTGTTGTTAGATTCCTTCAGTCAGTTCTAACACACTGTGACCCTATAGGACAGAGTAGGAGTGCCCACAGGATTTCCTAGGATGAAATCTTTACAGGAACAGATTAACAACAGGTCTTTTCTCCCTCAGAGTGGCTTGTGGGTCTATCAACTTTTTGGTTAGCAGGTAAGCACTGTAAACACTGCACCACCACAGCTCCTCAAACTTAACCTACAACCTAGAAATTCCAACCCTACAAATTTACCCCAGAGACATGAAGACGTACAAAGATTTATACAAGAATGCTCACAGAAGCACTATTCTGAATAGCCAAGGAGTGGAAAACAACCCAAGTGTCCATAGACAGATTAAAGGACAAACAAAATGTGATATCTAGATACAATGGAATATTATTGAGCCATAAAAGGGAAGTTCTGATACATGCTACAATATGAAGATTCTCAAGACTTTACTCTGACAAGAAGAAGCTTGTTAGAAAAGGACACATTGTACATGATTCCATTTATAGGAAAGGTCCAGAATAGGTGAATTCCTAGAGACTGAAAGATTAGCGGTTGCCTGGGGTGGAGGTGGGAACAGGAAGTGATTGTAACTGGGCACAAAAGATTCTTTTGAGGTTACAGGAATGTTCTAAAACTGGATGGTTTGCAATGGTTACACAACTCCACAATTTACTAAAAGTCAGTCAATTGTAAACTTAAAACAGATGAATTTTATGGGACACAACCTGTAAAAAAGTTGTTGAAGGGAAAAAAAGGAAAGAAAAAAGCCAGAATCTGAAATAGCACCTATTTTATAAGATGAGTGAGGATTAAAAAATGAGCTAATCTGCCTAAACACTTTAGAAACAGACAGAAGTAGAAAACTCAAAAAATGTGTTCTTTATGATTATTAACGAATATGACTGAAATCACGTATGTAAAGTCTTCAGCACAGGGAAAGACAAGCAGGAGTTTCAGTATGTGAAAACCACTGCTGCCATCCCCGTTGTTAAGCACCCTGGAGTCAATTCCAGCTCATAGCAACCCTGTATAACAAAATAGGGCTACCCCATAGGGTTTTCTCTGCCTTAATCTTTATGGAAGCGGAGTGACAGATCTTTCTTCCCTGGCACTCCTGAGTAGGCTTAAACTGCCAACCTTCTGGTTGCTAGTTGAGTGTAAACTACTTCTGCCATCCAGGGACCAAGGGCTTGACCAAGACGTGTTAAATACATTGACAGAGGGGCTTCTGGGAAGTTGTGGGTGGTCACCATCTCTCCACCTTGACCACAAACAAATACCAACTTCCTGGCTTTTCTCAGCCTGGTGTTGTTGTCACACTTGGAGAACCATCTTCCCTCCCAGAGCCACAGTTTTCCCCCTGTGGAGTGGGCACCATCTCACCCCTCTTTTGCTTTGGCCAGTGTTATTTGCACAGGTAAGAGAGATCCACAGAAGGCTGTGAGAGAGGCAGGAGGTTGGTAGATGAGAAGAGAAAGGGGTTTAAGGAAGATCTGCATGGAGATACCCTTCCTCCTTCACTTCTAGGGCTTTAAATCCATGTGTAAGGCAACCACCCAAAGGACTTACAGAAAAAGTCATCCTACCCCCAATTCCTTACAGTTTCTCAAATGCGTAGGACCATCCCACCTCAAGGTCTTCTGCAACCACTGTTTCATCTGCCTGGCACTCTCTTCCCCCAGGTACCCAGCTACTTCCTTCATCTTTATTCAGGTCAAATACCACTTCACCAGAAAGAAGCCCCCCCCCCCACCCCGCCATGCTCTTCTATCATAGTATGGCTTAGTTTTCTCTGCAGCCCTTATCAATACACAATGTCATATTGCACTTTGGTTTGTCATCTAAAGCAGCACTGTCCAACACAGCTTTTGGTGATGGTGGAATGTTCTAGATCTGGGCTGTCCAATACAGCGACCACCAGCCACTTAGGGCTGCTCAGTCAGCACTTACACTGGTGGAACAGAGGGTGTGAATTTTTACTTTTCTTTACTGACGATTGTTGTTTTAAATTGCTTTAATTTTAAATAGCCATGGCTGGCTAGTGGTTACCATACTGGACAGCAGGGCTCAGGGATTCCAGCCGCTTGAGGCCAGGGACTTGGCTGTCTTCTCCGTGGGACTGGCAATGCTTAGCACCGTGCCTGGCACACAATGAGGGTGTGGCCAACGTTTGTTGAACAAATGCATTTTGGTATCCCATAGGGCTGACAGAGGACATCCTGAAGAGCACATGAGCAGACCTTTCTGTGTCTTTTGAGCACTCCTGTTTCTTCTCAGCCCCAGACTCCTGGGTTCCTTATTTTGGTGGAGTACCATGTTCCTTAATGGGAATATCTACCTCCTTCCTCCACTATACCCAAGCTCAGAGCCTGATGGACAAACCCCACCTCATCCTAGACCCCCTCAGCCACCCTAACCTCCATACACACTCCCACTCTCTTCATGTTCCACGAACTCACATTTATTCAGACAGACTTATTCAAACAGACAAAGGGACAGGGAAGAACCTTTCCTCACTGGAGACCCCCAGGGTCTGGCAGTTTCAAAGAGGGTGACAGTGTCCAGTGTGTGAGTACATGTAATGAGGGACTGGCAGGCAGTGGTGTCCCCACCAGCCTCGGGCCCTCTGGCCAATTGTCTTCAGCTTCCTTCTTGCTCCAAGTCGTCCTGCCTTAAGACACACATTGGAGTGAGAGGTTCCTAACCAGCATGGAGTGGTCTGGGGGTGGGTGATGGGAAGGGCCTGCTGTCCAGGACACCTCCTCCTTAGTGTCAGGGGCTGGGAGGGGAGGGGTGGGTAGGAGGAAGAGGGGCCTCACCTTCAACCTCCCTCCTCCATATTGCAAACCTGGGGACCCGGGGCTCAAACGGGGGGTGGTGTTAGGGGTCAGGATGCTAGGCCCCCCAACCCCCGCAAGTGGGCCTTGCTGTCAACCTCTTCCTCCTCCATCTCAAAGGCAGAGTGGTCTTGGCTGTCGAAGCAGGAGGCGCTGAGGAAGACAGGGGGCACAGGTGGGGACCGGGGTGGGGTGCCCGGGGATGGAGGCTCCTCTTTGATGTGCCCGACGGGCAGGGGCAGCCCGGGCTCTCCCTGCTCGGCCGGAGGTGGTGGGGGTGGCGGCGGCGAGGGTGGCGACGCCTGGGCCTGGAGAGCCTGCAGGGCAGCAGCGCGCTCCAGCTCTGCGCGGTGACAGCGTTGGTGGCGCAGGAGGCTGTAGGCACGCGAGAAGCGGCGCGGACAGCGGGGACAGGGGTGCGGCGCAGGCCCACCGGCGTGCACCTGCGCGTGCCGGGCCAGGTCGGCCAGCCGCTTGAACTCGCGCTGGCAGCGCACGCACTGGAAGGGCCGTGCGCCAGAGTGGGTGACCCCGTGCTGCCGCAGGTGGGCCCGGCGCCGGAAGCCCTTGCCGCACTCCGGGCACCAGAAGCGGGGTTCCCCCGCGGGGGCCCGGGCCGGTGCCGCGTCCCCTCCGTTCTGGCCGCCCTCGCCGCCCTCTGAGGCCGCTTCGGCCCCTGTGCCACCCTCAGGCCCCTTCCCTGAGGTCCGCGTCCCTGCGGCCTTGTCGCCCTTCTTGCCTGGCAGCGGAGCCAGCAGGCTGAGGGCACCGTGCACGCGGCGGTGCTGGCGGAGGTAGGAGGCGAGGCGGAAGGCCAGGCCGCAGTCTGGGCACACGAAGGGACGGTCAGTGGAGTGGACCAGGCGGTGTCGAGACAGTGACCAAGGCCTGGCGAAGGCCTTGAGGCAGATGGAGCACTGGTGTCGCTTGGGCCGTGGTGGCGGTCCGCCCTCGCCCTCCTGGTCGCCCTCGGGCCGCAGACACGGGTGTGCCTTCAGCTCACCTTTGGTGGCGAAGGCCTCGCGGCAGCGCAGGCACAACAGTGTCCAGTCGGCCTGGAGCAGAACCTGCTTCTCCTCCTGCCGCCCGGCCGCCAGTGCCAGCTCAGCCCGCAACTCAGCTGCCCCGGCTTCGGCCTCCACCTCCTCGGACTCGCGTGGCTCCATCGGTGCAGAGGTGGCCAGGGTGCCAGCCTCCCCGGCTGACCACGGCTCAGGCCACGCTACCTCCTCGGGGCCCCCCGTCGCTGCTGCCGTGGTAGCCTGCTCCTCACCCCCATCCTGCGAACCCCGGCTGGGCTCGGTTGTCTCCTTGGCTGCGCGCTCGATGGCCAGCTCTACCTCACCTCCTGCGTGCTCCTGGGCCAGGTGGCGCCGCAGCTGGGCCGGCTCCGGGAAGGTGCGTGGGCAGGCGGCGCAGCGCAGGGGAGGTTGTGGGCCGTGGCCACGGAGGTGGCGGGAGAGGTGGGCCGGTCGGCGGAAAGCCTTGGGACACAGAGGGCAGGCGTGGGGGCGCAGGCCCGAGTGGCTCAGTCGATGCCGGGAGAGGTAGTAGGGGAAGCGGAAGAGGCGGCCGCAGGTTGGGCAGGGCAGCGGCGCCCGGGGGGCTCCAGCGCCTCCTCGGCCGCAGCCGCGGCCACGACCACGACCTCGGCCACGGCCCCGGCCCCGGCCCCGGCCGCGGTGAGGTGGGCTGCCCTGGGCAGGTGGAGGGGGTTGGGGGTCCATGCCTGTGGGGAGAACAGAGAGAGAGAAATGGAGAGATAGATTGGGGGGGAGGGGGACAAAGATAAAGACAAGAACAGAGAGAGAGTCAGAGACAGGGCTGGACAGTGAGAGGGACGCAGGGTCAGCCAGAGAAAGGAGACAGGGAAACAGAAATAAGCCAAGATGTTAGGAAGATGCAGAGGAGAAAGAGAGAGAAAGACGGTGACAGTGGCAAGAAAAGACAGATGAGAGACACAGAGAAGACACATGGAGAGACAGGAAAGGAGAGATGAGAGACAGACAAAACAATGAGCGACACAGAAGCAGACAGAGACCAAGAGAAAAAGAAAGACAGGATGATGAGAGACAGCGGACAGAGTAGGGAGTCCCAGCAGAGAGAGTCAGAGATGCAGAGACAGGAGACAAAAGAGATTCAGAGAATCAAAGGCAGAGACGTTACAAATACAGAGATCAGAAGTGGGGAGAAAGAGAGAACAGGACAGAAATACAGACAGCACAGAGGAGACACGGAGGAGGGAAACCGAGTCGGCAAACTGCCTTTGCTCTAGGCCTCTGGATGGACCTGGGAAGGGAATGGAAGAAGCCCAAAGGGACAGAGTGGAGGGGGTGGGATTCACTCTGGGGGCCACAAAAACAGAGAGTGGGCATCCTACTCCAGGGCCTTAAAGAGGCCGGAAAGCAGGAGAACTCTTGGATCTGTATGCAGGAGCCTAGGGGTTTGGACTGTGGGTATGAATGAAGGGGGGCTGGGGGGGCTGGTCTCACAGGTCTGAGGGAGAAGGCAACTGGGGACAGTGGACTCTTGGGTTTAAGGAAGGAGGGAACTCGGGACACAGGACTTCGGCGTCTAAGACAGAAGGGAGGAGGGTCTGGACTCTTGCATCTGACTGAGGAGGGGCTAAGGCTGCTACTCCCGGGTCTGAGAGAGGAGGAGCCGGGGGTCTGGACTCCTGGGCCTCAGGGAAGAAGGGAATGGTGTCCTCTGGGACTCCTGGATCAGAGTGATGACAGGCTCCCGGATCAAGACTCCTGTATGGCGGTGTATGGCTTCCTAAGTGCCATGGAAGAGGGGGCTGGGGTTGGGGGGCTGGGCTCTTAAGGTAAGGGGAGAAGGGGCCTGGGGACCTAGCTGCTGGAATTCTCCAAGCAGGAGCAAGCTGAGGGCCTGACCCCTGGACCCGGACGGAGGCAGACTGCTGGGCACGGGGAGCCCCAGGTCCCCGAGGGGACCGACCCCCGACCCTGGGCCCAGCCCTCAGCTCCCACAGGCATGATCGGCAGAATCAGGGCGGTGGGTGGAGGCCTTGCAGAGCTCCCAGCCCGGGCCTTGGGGCTCCGATCCCGGGGCGCCCTCTCCTTACCTCCGCCGCCGCCTTGGCTTCTTTCTTCCCCCGCGGCCGGCCGAGCGGACGGTGGCGGCGGGGAGGGAGGGGGCCCACAGTGTGGTGGGGGGGGTGGAGGAGGCTGGGCTCTGTGTCGCTGCCTAAGCCTTCCCCCCGGAAACCCAGGCTCGCGTCCCAGCCGGAGAGAGGAAAGCCTAGCTGGGAGGCCGGAAGCAGGGGGACAAGGGGACCCAGAGGGCGGGCAGCGACGGAGGGGGGCGTGAACTCCTGGGTCCTATGAGTGGAGAGGGCGGGGTCCTCCTTCTGTGCTCCCGAGGGAGGAGAGGGCTGGGGGCCTACGAGGCTGGCCTCACTTACACACACACACACACACACACACACACACACACACACCAAACACACATATTCATTCATTGCTTCAACAAATACACATTTATCAGCTCAGCCTGTGCCAGGCACTGTGTTGGGCCAGGGTACAGCAGGCGAGGAGGGAGATGAATGGGTCAGTGATAGAGGCTTCAGGGAACGGGATGGGGGCGGGCTGGTGGGTTAGGACTTGGAACTAGAACCTGGCTCCAGTGTTCACTTGGGTCTCCCTTCTAAGAGCCTCACTTTGCCACTCTGCAATAAACCCTGCATGTGTTCATTTGCCGCTAAGCGCCTCAAGTTTAGACCAGTTCTGCATATATTAACTGTATACTATTCAGCTGACGTTATTGCTGTTGTTAGCTGCCATCAAGTCGATTCCCGCTGACAGTGATCGCGTGTAACGGAGTAGAATTGCTCCACAAGATTTTCCAAGGTGTAATCTTTGCCAGAGTTGGTTGTCAGATCTTTCTTCCACTGTTTGGTTTGAACTACAGAGTTTCAGTCAACAGCCCACTTTTTTTAACTATCTGCACTACCAGGGCTCCTAACCAATATTCCCATCACATTGCCATGAGTTCTGACTCATAGGGACCCTATAGGACAGAATAGAACTGCCCCACTGGATTTCCAAGGCTGTTGTCTTTACAGGACCAGATCTCCACATCTTTCTTCTTCAGAGCTTTGCTGGTGAATTCACACTGCTGACCTTTGGGATAGCAGCTGAGCATCTAACCACTGTGCAACCAAGGCTCCTTTAACCCTAAGTCAACAGTGGAAACCCTGCTGGCATAGTGGTTAAGAGTTGCAGCTGCTAACCAAAAGGTTAGCAGTGCAAATCCACCAGGCGTGCTTTGGAAACCCTGTGGGGCAGTTCTGTCCTCTCCTATCTGGCCGTTGTGAGTTGGAATTGACTCAATGGCAAAAGGTTTGGTTTTGACTGGTTTCCAGTCAACAGTATTTACTGAGCACTCACTGTAGTCCAGTTCTGTATGTATTTAGTGACATATATTCAGCCTATCCTAAGACGGCACAAATGAGTAAGCGCTTGAAATATTGGCAGTTCAAACCCACATACAGTCACCTTGAAAGAAAGGCTGGTGCCCTGTTTCTGAAAGATCACAGCTTAGAAAACCCGATGGAGCACTTTTACTCACTACAGTGGGGTTGGCATAGTCTGAATCCACTTGAAGGCAACTAACAACAATTAGCTCAATTAGCTATTGAGCTAATCTTCACTCATAGCAGCCTCATACAACAGAGTAGAACTGCCACTTTAGGTTCCCAAGACTGTAAATCTTCACGGGAGCAGACTGCCCTATCCTTGGCTGGTGGCTTCTGGACCTTCTGATTTGCATCTGACTGCTTTAACAAGAAGAAAATAGTATTTACTGAGCATCTACTATGGGGGCAGCGCTGTCCTTGGTGCTGGAGCTACAGTGGCACAGAGCCTGTTTAAATAGGTCTGCATGGAGCTACAGTTTGATTGGGGAGGAAAATAGACACAGATCACATCACACTTTGGGGGGAGAGGGAGGAGTGGTTTCAAGCAGGGAATACAGTATGTTGTGGGAATACAGAGAACAGAAAAAGGCTCCAGGCTGGGCTTGCACTGGGGTAAGTGTGATCTGAGAGGTCTTCCTGGGGGCGGTGCTTCAGTGAAGACCTGCAAGATGAAAGCCAAGGAGTAGGGATGGTAAGAAGAAGCAGGCAGTAACTGCAAAGAAAGGGATCTACATGGCTACATATCAAAAAACCTATTGCTGAGCTGGAAATACACATTGCACAAATATACCTTCCACCTGATGCTGCTTGTTAAAGGTTAAAAATATGCTAAACATTCTTGGCCAGAGTGAGGGGAGACAAGTCTTTTCATCTATGGCTGAGGCAGCAGCTTTAATGGACTAGTGTTCCTGGGATGTGTAAAACAATGACTTGTACCAGGGTAATCACTGCAACATGTGAAAACAGCCTAACACCCATCTGTTTTAGTTATCTAGTGGACTGGGGGTTTCTGGGGCTTATCTAGTGTTAATGAGGCAGGATTAGAGACAGTTATGTTAATAAGGCAGGACTTAGTCTACAAGATTAGGTTGTACTGTGAGTCAATTTTCTGAGATATAAAAGAGAGAAGGCAGCAAAGAGGAGAGGAACCTCGTACTACCAAATACCACAGGTGCATAGCTTTAACAAACCAACTTTATTCTCTCACAGTCTAGAAGGCTAGAAGTCTGAATTCCGGGTGCCAGCTCCAAGGGAAGGCTTTCTCTGTCAGCTCTGGGGGATAGTTTTTATCTGTCTTCAACACCTGTGGGCCCAACATTCCTTGAAGATCTCCATGTGTCTTGTCATCAATCTTTCCCTGGGTCTAGGAGCTTCTCAGTGCAGAGACCCCCAGTTCAAAGGATGAGCTCTGCTCCCAGCTCTACTTGCTTGATAGCATGAGGTGCCTCTCCTCTTTGCTCCTTTTTCTTTTATATCTCAAAAAATTGACTCAAGATACAACTCAATCCTGTAGATAGTGTTCTGCTTCATTAACTTAACTGCCTCTAATTGTGCCTCATTAACATCGTATAGAGATTAGAATTTAGTACACATAGGATAATTAAATCAGATGTACAAAATGGTAGACAACTACACATACTAGGAATCATGGCTTAGTCAAGATGACACGTCTTTTGGGGGGACACAATTCAATCCGTAACACTATGAATAAGTGTTACGGGTTGAATTGTGTCCCACAAAAGGTGTGTTGAAGCTCTAACTCCTACAACCTGTGAATATGAGTTTGTTTGGAAACCAAGTCTTTGAAGATATTAACAGTTTGAGTTGTGTAGTTACAAAGGAGAGGAGAGACACAGAAGAAAGAGAACCATGTGAATACTGGAGCAGAGATTGGAATGATATGTCTACGAGCTAAAAAAAAACACCAAAGATTGCTGGCTAACACCAGAAGCCAGAGAAGCATGGAATAGATTCTCCCTTAGAGCCTGCAGAAAGAACCAACAAGAACAACATACTGACTTTATAGACTTTCAGCCTCCAAAATTGTGAAACAATACATTTTTGTTCTTATTATTTTGTGGTATTTTGTGATGGAAGCCCTAGGAAGCTAATCCAGTTGGAAATTGGGCAGTAAATTATGATCCGTCTACCTGATGGAATATTATACATCCATAAAAAAGGATGAAGCAGGCTATTAAGTATAAATAAATATAGAAAGACACCAAGCAAAAGCGTGAAGCAGAGAAAAGAAAAAAGGTGAAGAACAGTCTTTCTAACATCTGTGCTTTTTTTCTCTTCTTATCCATAAATAATATCTGTAAGAACAGGCAAGAAACTGGCAACACTGTTGAATTCCCAGGACTGAAGCTTATTACACTCTCTCCTTTTGTACTCTGAATTTGAATAGTGTAGGTGTTAAATAACAAACATTAAAGAAAAATTTTAAAAAGGAACCCTAAAAATAAATTCAAGTGAAAATAAAGGATAGCTTCACCTTGTGTTTTACATTAAATATGAACTCATTACCTTATCAAGTAGATAAACCTTGATAGCTGAAAGGCTTCCAAACTAGTATCAGTAAGTTTTTGCACTTTACAATGAGATGGAAGGAATGATAGCATGTCAGGAGCTTGCTTTTTTCCTTTTGTTTTGAAGAGGGGTGAAACAATTACGTCCTAAAGAAATAATTGGGTATATTTCTAATATTTTAGAGCTAGTAGTATATATACCATATATATACTAGTTCAGAAACATTTTAGTTAAGGTTAATCTACCTCTTAAGGAATCTGTATGTGGATCAAGAGGCAGTTATGCAGACAGAACAAGGGATACTGCGTGGTTCAAAGTCAGGAAAGGCAGGCATCAGGGTTGTATCCTTTCACCACATCTTTTTAATTTGTATGCTGAGCAAATAATCTGAGGAGCTGGATTATATGAAAAAGAATGAGATGTCAGGATTGGAGGATGACTCATTAACAACCTATGTTATGCAGACGACACCACCTTACTTGCTGGAAATGAAGATTTGAAACACCTACTGATAAAGATCAAGGACCACAGCCTTCAGTATGGATTGCACCTCAACCTTGGGAAAACAAAAATCCTTACAACTGGACCAGTAAGCAACATTGTCATAAATGGAGAAAGGATTGATGTTGTCAAGGGTTTCATTTCACTTGTGTCCATAATCAACGCCCTTGGAAACAGCAGTCAGTAAATCAAAAGATGCATTGCACTGCCAAAATCAGCTGCAAAGGACCTCTTTAAAGTATTCAAAAGTAAGAACTTCACCTTGAAGACTAAAATGCACCTGACCCAAGCCATGGTATTTTTTAGTCACATCATATGCACGCAAAAGCTGGACCATGAATAAAGAAGACAAAAGAAGAATTGATGCCTTTCAATCGTGGTGTTGGAGAAGAATGTTGAATGCACCATGGGCTATGAAAAGAACAAACAGATCTGTTCTTGAAGAAGTACAACCAGAGTGCTCCTTGGAAGCAAAGATGGCAAGACTGCATCTTACATACTTTGGACATGTTGTCTGGAAGGATCAGTCCCTGGAGAAGGACATCATGCTTGGTAGAGTGGAGGGTCAGCGGAAAAGGGGAAGACCCTCGATGAGATGGATTGACACAGTGGTTGCAATAATGGACTTAAGCATAAAAACAGTTGTGGACTTGGCGCAAGACCAGGCAGTGTTTCATACTGTTGTTGATAGGATCGCTGTGAATCAGAACTGACCCAATGGCACCTAACAACAAAATATATAAGTCTTTGGGTAGGAAAAAATGATTTTCACATCCCTACTAACCTCAGGAAACCCTGGTGGCATAGTGGGTTAAATGCTATATCTGCCAACCGAAAGGTCGGCAGTTCAAATCCATCAGGTGCTCCTTGAAAACTCGATGGTGCAATTTTACTCTGACCTATAGGTTGCTATGAGTTGGGCCCGACTTGACGGTGGTGGGATGGGGTTTTTGGTACTAACCTAAAGGAAACCAGGGTGGTGTAGTGGTTAAGTGCTAGGTCCGCTAACCAAAAGGTTGGCAGTTTGAATCCTTCAGGTATTCCTTGGAAACTCTATGGAGCAGTTCACTCTGTCCTTTTGGTAACTATGGGTCAGAATTGACTTCATGGCACTGGGTTTGGTTCCACTAACCTAAAAACTGATGGCTCAAACCCACTCAGTGGTGCCACGGAAGAAAGTTCTGGTTATCTGCTTCTGTAAAGATTGCTGTTGTTCGATGACGCTGAGTCAATTTTTGACTCATAGCAAACCTACATGACAGAGTAGAACTGTCCCATAAGATTTTCTAGGCTATGATCTCTAAAGAAGCAGATCAACCGGTCTTTCTTCTGTGGAGTCACTGGGTAGATTCAACTACAGAGCAGCCAAGTGCTTAATTGTTGAGCCATGAAGGCTCCTTAGTAAAAAATTAAACCCTACCAGGCTTTATCACATGGGTTGCCATGAGTCAGAATCAAAGCAACAGCAAAGGGTTTGATTTGGTTTTGTTTTGATTCATTTGGTATATGGATGTGTGTGGAAGTGTTTTGTCTTTATTTATTGTGGTAAATACACATAGCATAAATTTTTAAAGCATTCTAAAGTGTATAATTCAGCGTATACTCGTGGTATGCCACCTTTGTCTAGTTCTAGAACTTTTTCATCACCTCCACTGGAAACCCCATACCCATTAGCAGTCACTCTTCATTCTCTCTTCCCCTCAGCCAAAATTCTACTTTCTTTCTCTATGGTCTTTCCTATTCTGGATAAAACCCGGAAACCCACGCCATCGAGTGGATTCCAACTCATAGTGGCCCTAAAAGAAAGAGCAGTACTGCCCCGTAGGGTTTGCAAGGAAAGACTGATGGATTCAAACTGCCAACCTTCCAGTTCACAGTCATTGCTCTTAACCACTACACCACCAGCGTTTCCCTATTCTGAATACTCCACACAAAGGGAATTTCAGTATGTTGTAGCCTCTTGTGTCTGACGTCCTCCATTAAGCATAAATCATTCAAGGTTCATCCATGTTGCAGCATGTATCAATACTTTATTCCTTTCTGCAGCTGAATAATGTCCCATTTTGTATGTACCTTACCATGTCATTTCCTCTCAGCCATTAACAAACATTCTGGTTTCCACCTTTTGGCTATTGTGAACAGTGCTGCTGTGAACATTCCCGCACAAGTTTTCATCTGAACAATTGTTTTGAGATCTTTTGGGTATATAACTTGGATGTGTGTGTTATTTTATTAACTGTATCTTAAAGGCTTCAAAGATTTTGTCTTAAAAAAGAAGAGAGCAAGGGAAGGAGAAAGAAGAGAAGGAAGAGAGTCCTCATTCAGAAGAGAATCCTCATCCAGAAATGGGTGTAGGGAAGGTGGAAAGAAAATGTCAAGTGCGGGCGAGCGGCGGAATTTTTCATTACTTGGGGGTGGGATGTCAGGACCTTGGACTGGGGCGTAACAGGCTGGAGTTGCAGACAGAGGCTATTGTGCAGGACCACGTAGTTCCAAGCTTGGACTCATTCCGAGTGCACTCAGAAGCCGTTGAAAGGGTTTTAAGCTGGAGAGTCACATGATCTGATTAGCGTTACAGAGAAATTCCTCGGGGACCGGTGTGTAGGTCCGGCAGGATGAGGGAGGGACCTAGTCAAGGAGCGGGGAGGAGGCGGGGCGCCGGCCAGGTGAAACCCGAGTCGCGAGAAAGCTCCTGGGCAGAGGGCGGGACCTGGTGCTGATTGGCTCAGAGCCGCTCTCTTGGCTGCCAATCCCACAGCAGCAGCCTTCTCATTGGCCCCCTCTCTTCCACCCTCTACCGGGCGACAGGGAGAAATCAGATCCAGTGCTGCCGACATCCTCCGTGCCTCCCGGCCTCGCTCGAATGAGAATCTTGGCTTTGTCAGGCTCTTCATGCTCTGTCCACCTGGGCTACCCTCACCTAATTTCCTGCCTCTCTTCCTCCGCTGGAAACACTGGTGGCTGATTGGTTAAGTGCTACGTCTGCTAACCAAAAAGATCAGGAGTTCAAACCTGCCAGGCGCTCTTTGGAAACTCTATAGGGCGGTTCCACCCTGTCTGTAGGGTCGCTATGAGTCGGAATTGAAGGCACTGGATGTCGTGTCTGTTTTTTATCCCTTTGCTTCCCTCTGCTCCACCCATAATGTCTGTGCTGCCCTTTTCTGGACTCTGGGCCTTTACAAGTGCCGTGCTTCCTGCCTGGAATGCCTTTTTCCTGCATCTCCAAAAGGCTTTCTCCCGCCCTTCTTCCGAAGTCTTCAGAGATATCTGCTCTGTCCGCCCTGGCTAAAATAATCCCTCTGATGCCCTCTGCTCCTTGTCGTTGCCTTTAGGGGCCCATAAATTGGTTCACACACATAGCAACCCCGTGTACAACAGGAGGAAGTCCTGTGTGGTCCTGCGCCACCCTCACAATCGTTGCTGAGTTGGAGCCCGTCTTTGTACCCATTGTGTCAATCCGTTTCATGGAAGGTCTTCGTGTTTTTCTCTGACCTCCTACTAAGGAAGCATGATGTTCTCCAGGGATTGGTCCTTCCTGGTAACATTCAAAACGTGATCAAAGTCTCACCATCTGCTGCTTAGGAGTAGTCTGACCATCCTTCTCTGCTCCTCACACTGCCTTATTTTTCAACATTGTATTTATAATATAAGGAGCTCTGGTGGTGAATGAACATCCTGGTGGTGTAGTGGTGAAGCGCTACGTCTGCTAACCAAAAATTCAACAGCTCCAATCTGCCAGGGACTCCTTGGAAACTCTATGGAGCAGTTCTACTCTGTCCTATATGGGTGTTATGAGTCAGAATCTACTCCATGGTAGGGGATTTGGTTTTGGGTGGTGAATGGTTTATCTCTTGGCCGCTAAGTGAAAGGTTAACAGTTTGAACCCACCCAGTGGCGCTGTGTGTCTTGCTTTTGGAAAGATTATAACTTAAGAAAATTCTATATGGGAGTTCTAGTCTGTCACATGAGTTTGCTATGAGTTGGAATGGACACCACAGCACACAGCAGCAACAACAACGTTTGTAATGCAGCCAAGCACTAGGCTCCTTATTAATTTATACCTTGAATGCCTTTCTACCCTACTATTAGAATATAAGCTCCATGTGGGCAGGGTGGTAATTTGTTTTACCTTTTTGCTTACAGCTCTGCTCCCAGCACACTGCTTAGCACAGACAACCCAACTGAACCAGCTGATGTCCAGTTGACTCCAACTCTTGGCAGCCCCATGTGTGTTGTAGTAGAGCTGTACCTCATAGGATTTTCAATGGCTCTTTTTTTTTTTCTTTTTTTAAACTGTGATTAACTGAAAGTATACAATCCAAATTAATTTTGCATGCCCGCCGGTCTGCAGCTCCTTCTGCTCTCCTTGCCCAGTGACGGCACACTCCTCCTTTTCATTCTATACTTGTCATGTCCTCTTAACAAGCTCTTGCCCTCTCCTCTCCATGCTCTTATCTCCCATGTAGAAAGAGACTCAACAGCTGATTTTTCAGAAGTAGATCCCCAGGCCTTTCTTCCAAGGGGCCTCTTGGGGGGACTTAACCCCTGGCCTTTTCAGTTAGTAGCTCAACATGTTAATGTTTTGTACTGCTCAGGGACTCCTGGGCACAAATAATGGTACAACATATATTTGTGGGTAGACACCTAAGGAGTCAGGTGGACTTGGATTTTGGGTCTTGGAGAGGTCACATAACTAAGAAGAGGCAGATTGGGATGGTGGGAACACATAGTGCTCAAAAAAAAAAAAGAGCACAGAGGTCACCCAAGACTTGCAGACAGTTGACCACACCAGTCCACCTGCAGGGAGTCAGCGTCCCTAACATGTGAAGGTCAGGAGTTGTCAGCAACTGGCTGGAAATTAAGGTTTTGAGGAGGCTGAGATGGTCCCCAGGGTAAAATCTCCAAACCTCGATAAGCACATCTATGAAATGGGACTGGAAGTGGAACCAGTTAGGTAAAGGGACCAGAGCATGGCACTTGGCAAAAAACTAACCCATTGCCCTGGAGTGGATTCTGATTCATGGTGACCCCAAGTAATGTAGTAGAACTAGCCCATATGGTTTTCCAGGGAGCCAATTGCCAGGCCTTTTGCCCGCAGAGCTGCTGGGTGGGTTCCAGCTGCCAATCTTTAAGTTAGCAGCCAAGAGCTTAATCACGTTGCCACCATTCACAAATAATTTGCACTTGTTTCTTTACCATCTCAGAAAGGACAAACAAGCTGGCAGGGGAGAGAAGACATTGAAGTGGAAGTGTGGTGGGTGGGACCCTCGGCCTCCTGGACATTTTCAGCATAGCTGTTGGCCATCTCTATGGCAACTCTAGTTCTTTTCTGGGCTTTCAAGCCCCGGAAGCTGACCTTGTCTCTAAGCAGGTCTTAAGTGGCCAGGTTTTAGGGGTGAATGGCATTTTTTACCCATAAAGGGTGAGTGTGCTTCCAGGGTGGTGGCTGCTGATGGGAGAGAAATATTTCTAAGATTTGGCATCCCCAGGGCCTGACCTTGCTCCTTTTCAAATTAATGATTGTGGAACTTCAGCCAAGAGGTTTCCCTTGAATGACAAACTTTGGCTTGGTTTCTTAGGCAGACAGTAGAGAGATAGTCCCTGGGTGGTGCAGAAGTTTTAACATGACAGGCTGGTAACCAGAAGACTGGAGGTTCAAGTCCACCCAGAGGTGCCTGGAAAGAAAGGGCCTAGTGACCTGTTTCCAAAAAATCAGCTGTTGAAAACCTTTTGGAGCACAATCCTACTCTGACACACAGGGTTGCCATAGTCTGAACTGACTCAGCAGCAAAAGGTTTTTGTTTATTTATCTGCTGTACCATTGATGGACATTTTGGTTGTTCTGAGTTTGGGGCTGTCAGTCATGCTGATAAGACTACTCTTTAAAAAAAATTATTGTGCTTTAAGTGAAAGTTCATAGTCCAAATGAGCTTGCTAATAAAACCCAGTACACACACCACTATGCTACTGTAAGTGCTCCCACCTCCCCCACCTCAGTGACAGCACACTCCTCCTTTCCCTCCTGTGCTGCTTTTATCCATTCAGCTAACTCTTGTCCCACTCCACCCCCTCATCTCACCTCTGGACAGGAGCTGCTGAGACAGCCACACACACACACACACACACACACACACACACACACACACACACACAAACACATACACACAAGCCAAGAAGCACATTCTGCCAGCATCACTGTATGTCTTCTACTCCAGTCCAATCTTTGTCTGAAGAGTTGGCTTTGGTAATGGTTTCAGCTCTGGGCTAACAGAGGGTCAAGGGCGACATGTCTTCAGGGGACCCTCCAGCCTGGTAGACCACCAGGTATGGTCTTTTAATAGAGTTCTAGTCTGCACTCCCATTTTTCTGCTGCTACATCAGGAACTTTATGTTATGTTTCCTGTCAGGGCAGTCTTTGGTGGTGGCTGGGCACCATCTAGTTCTTCTGATCTCATGTAATATAGTCTCAGGAGCATATGGCACCTTCCGTCTGCTGGGCTCATATTTCCCTCAAGTGATGTGACCGTTCTTATATGTGTTTCCCAGTGCAGATGAATGAGAGTTTCTCTGCAGTTTGTACTTGGAAGTATATCCTATCACTACATCACAGGATGACATCTTTAACCTTTTTAGAGAATACCAATCTATTTTTGTTGTTGTTGCCATCGAGTTGATTCCAACTCGTAGTGACTCCCTGGCTGTTGAAAATGGTTAAGAGCTCAACTACTAGTTGAAAGGTTGGTGGTTCTGACGACCCTAGCATTGCCTTTAAGACCAACCTGCTGATCTGCTTTAGAAAGTTCACAACCTTGAAAATCCTATGCAACATGCTTCTACTCTGACACATATGGGTTACTGTGCCAATCTATTATCAAAAAACAAAACAAAAACCAAAGTCATTGCTGTCTAGTTGATTCTGACTTGTAGTGACCCTATAGGACAAAGTAGAACTGCCCTTTGGGTTTCCAAGACAATAATCTCTAAAGAAGCTGACTCACATCTTTCTCTCTTGGAGTGGCTGGGTGAATTCAAACTGCCAGCCTTTCAGTTAGCAGCTAAGTGTTTAACCACCAAGCCATCAAGTCTTCTTACTAATCTACTAAAAAAGCAACCAAACCCATTGCCGTTGAGTCAGTTCTGACTCATATCGACCCTGTGGGACAAAGTAGAACTTCCCCATAGGGTTTCCAGGGAGCACCTGGTGGATTCGAACTGCTGACCTGTTGGTTGGCAGAAGTAGCCCTTAACCACTATGCCACCAGGTTTTCCTACTAATCTATAAAGCATGTTAAATTTACGAAGTTCCAGATGAAATTCTTGAGTCCCCTAAATCCCTACCCAAACTTGCCTTGTGTAGTACAAAGTGCTACCACTCAAATAGTCACTTCTAATTCCTCCCTTTCCATCACCCACCTTCAACACACAGACACACAGACACAGACACAGACGCACACACGGATGCATGCATGAACACACATTTCTGTAGGAGTTTACTGCCGGAATTCATCCCCAGTCCATCCATTTCTTTCCATCTTTACTTGCCACCACTCTGGTCTAGATTCCCACATCTCTCTCCTGGTTGACAGAAGTCGTCTTCTTCTGCTTCCACTCTAGCTCCCTCCAGTCAATTCATTTTCCACACAGTAGCCAAGAGGATTCTTGTAAAATACTCACGTGAGAACATTGCAGCCCACTTGATAATCTAGCTTCTGAGGGAACCTGTTGCTGTCAAGTTGATTCCAATTAGTGACAACCCATAGGACAGAGTCGAACTGCCCATAGGGTTTCCAAGGCTGTGAATCTTTGAGGAAGTAGGCTGCCACATCTTTCTCTTGCAGAGTGGCTGGTGGGTTAGCAGGCAAGCATTTTTACCACTGTGGCACTGGGGCTCCTTTTTCTGAGGGAGTCACTGTTCACAGAGCACTGAATTTCTGCTAATGGTATGAAATAATTGGAAAAGGCTACTGGTAATACTGCAAGGATCCCTGGCAGCATAACAGGTAAGCACTCAGCTGCTGACTGAAAGGATGGGAGTTCAAACCTGCCCAGTGGCTCCTCAACAGAAAGATCCGGCAATTCGCTTCCATAAAAATTAAAACCTAGAAACCCTGTGCGGCAGTTCTACTCTGTTACATGGAGTTGCTGTGCGTTGAAATCAACTAGAGGGCACCTAGCAATAACAACAGTGGTAATGTTTATGTAACATGATTAACATAATCGATGTCACTGAATCATACATGTAAAAATTGTTGAATTGGCATGTGTTTTGTTAAATATATTTTTAAACACATACACACACACAATTTTGCTTCTCATTGTCTGCTGATCAAACACCTGCCTTGATCCCTTCCTCCTCTCCTGTGCTCACGTGCTCACTCAGGCCTCCTTCTGACCAGCTTTCTTCAGCTTCAGTCTCCTGATCAAATGCTACCTCCCCAGGCAAGCCTGTCTCCACCACCCCATCTAACAGGCCATAGCTTAACCACTCACTTTCTCATACCGTTTTATTTCCTTCAGAGGGCTCTTAGCATTATGAAATTATTTTCTTCTTCTTTTTTAAAAATCACTGTCTTTCCCACTACCAGCCCCACAAAGCCCTTGTCGTCGATTCCAACTGATCGCCACCCTACAGGTCAGAGTAGAACTGCCCTATAGAGTTTCCCAGGAGTGCCTGGTGGATTTGAACTCCCAACCTTTCAGTTAGCAGCGGTAGCACTTAACCACTATGCCACCAGGGTTTCCATTCCATAAGGCACACACACTAGAATATAAAGGGTTTGGAACCATCTGTTCTGTTCAGTCATGGATCCCAGTTGGGGGTATAGTGCCTGGCACTGAATGCTCAGTACATGAATACAACCTATTGCATAAGGAGGTAATCCAAAGGGCCAATCCATTCCCTTCTGGATGAAGCTATACAGTACACATTTTGTTACCTAACAAGAGGCTAAAGCGCGGGACCTCTTTCTAGGGAGGGGAGCTTTTATCTAAGAGGGCACGTTGGTTTCTAGAGGATGTGCATAGCTCCTGGGGGCGTGCCTGGTTTCTAGGGGACTTGGCTGGTCATTAGGTAGTGTATCAGGTTTCCAGGTGAGTCCCTGATCCCTAGGAGATGTGTTCCATCTGTTGGTGATGGATTTTGTGTTTAAGAGACTGTTTCATTTAAATGGGGCTAAACTGCTTTCAATTCTAGGGTTCCTGTAAAGGATTCTAAATCTCCATAGAACAAGATCTGTTTATATTTAGGTAGTTGGGCCTGTATCAGAGAGGTCAATTACCCAACTTCCTAGAGTCAAGGACCAGAAAACAAGCCAGCAGTTGACCGACAAGACAAGGTTTATTGGGGTCCTGGAAACAACAGGAAGTGGGATGAGGTCAATGCTCATGGGGAAGAAAAAGAGGAGGCCCCTAATCAAGCCTCCTTTCCCCTTGAGGTTGGGAGAGACACAGAGAAAGACAAAGTGATGAGATGAGAGGACAGACAGGTGCTACAGCAGAGCAGGAGGGCAGCCCTGATGCCCAGGCCCTCCCCACTCAGACGAGTTCACAGTATGGGGAGCCACGTGGACTGGTCCACTCTACTGGGAGGGGAGGAGTGTCTGCCCGCAAATTCTAAGGAGGATGGGGTGCTGGGCACCCCCTGAACCAGTCCATTCCAAGTGGATGGGGGTGTTTGTATCTAGACCAGTCATTCTACCAGGCAGGGAGATTTGGGGCCAGCCTATTCTAGTGTTTGGGGTGGGAAAGATCCTTAAGGCTGACCCATTATGCAGTAGAAGGAGACCTAATTTGAGGGTAGAGGGGTCAGGGAGTATGTACCCTGGTCCTCTTTTGGCATAGGGAATGAAATGGGGAAGGCATATTCTTGCAGTATCTATTTTCTGGGGGCACTACCACAGTAACTGCTGGGTAGCATTTGGGAGGAGGGATCCAGGGAAATTATAGGGTATGGCCCTTCCACATTCTCCAGATCAAGGTCTTTGGGAATGATGGCTTTCAGGGAGAAGGATGGTCATCCTCTTGGGGTATCCACTGTTTATCAGTAGGGCCTTCAAGACGAGAGGTTGCTTGTGGGAACTCAGGTCATCCTCGGTTCTCACAGCCTAGAGGCCTGTTGATTTGGGGGGGTGCCTTGCTCCATATCCCAGGGGCCTTAAGCTCAGGAGTCTCTACAGTTTTGGGGTCCCCCAACTCTTATGTTCTGGGATTCCCTCACAGAGTCTCTTGATTTATTTGCGGTCCCCATGTGTGCCCAGGGCTCCCTAACTCAGAGGCTTGCATTGATGTGGTGGCCCCATCTCTCCAGCTAGGGTCCCCTCAGCTCAGGGCCTGTGTCTGGATTTGGGAGGTCCTCTGGCCTGGACCCTACGTGTGGTACCCGGGGATCTGTAGGTCGAGGCCAAACTGCCATTTCAATCCATGCCTCGGTGCAGCTTCAGGTGGCGAGAGAGATTGCTGAGGGTGATAAAGCCCTTGCCACAGATGTGGCAGGGGAAGGGCCGCTCGGTGCCATGCAGCAGCCGATGGCGCTTGAGGTAGCACTCGTGGCGGAAGAACTTGCCGCACTCAAGGCATGGGAACGGCTTCTCGCCCGTGTGCACAAGCACGTGCCGCTCCAGGTCACGAGGTGAGCGGAACAGCTTCTCGCACTCGGAGCAGCCGAAGATCTTCTTGCCACGGCCAGAGCCTGATGCGGGCTCCGCGGACGCCGGCTCTCCCTCTGGGGCCACGGCCGCAGAAGCCACGGCTTCCTCCTCCCCGCCCTCGCCGTGGCTAACGCGCCGATGTTCCTCCAGGGCCCCCAGGGCTGCATACAACGCCCCACAATGGCCGCAGCCATAGGTGGCAGGGCCCGAGTGCACCTCCAGGTGACTGGCGAGGGCCCCGGCCGAGGCGAAGAAGGTGCCGCAGTCACACTGGTACAGGGTGTCTTCGGAAGGCTCGGTGGCCGCGGGGGGCGCCGGGGCCTCGCCGCCAGCCTCGGGGAGCAGCGCCCCCAGCTCAGGCACGCCGTCCCCCGCGGGCCCCAGGGCCAGGCCGTTGTCCCAGGCTGGGGGCACATCGCCCGCCTCGGAGGTGCCCTGCTCGCTGGCAGCCTCCGGCTCCACCACAGCTCCCGTGGCCCAAGCCTGGGCCGAGGAAGGCACCCCGGGCCCCTGCAGGTCGTGTGTCAGCTTGTGCCGCTCGAGCAGCGCCGGTGCGTTGAAGTCACGCTCGCAGCGAGGGCACTTGAAGGGCTTCACGTCAGTGTGTGCGGCCCAGTGAGCCGCCAGCTCGCGGCCGTGGTCGAACCGCCGGGCGCAGGCCCCGCAGGCGAACGGAGGCAGGGAGGCTGCGGCCGCGGCCGCCGCCTCCTCAGCCAGACCCCAGCTGATGGGGCCTGCACCTGCGCCCTCCAGGCCCTCGCCACCGTTACCCCCGGCACCCCCACACACGGAGCAAGGCCCCACGTTGCAGCAGACCGAGCAGGGCGCACTCAGGCCAGGCAGCCCCGGGCCGGCCTGCAGAGGTGACGGGAGCACCCCCCGGTGCTGGCGCTTGAGGTGACGACCCAGGCTGGAGCGCGAGGAGAAGCGGAGCTCGCAGACCAGGCAGCAGTAGGGTTTCTCGCCTGTGTGGACCACCTAGGGAAGAGGAAGTAAAACGATGCTATCAGGGCAAATGGCCCAGCCTACAAGAGGGATGTCTGGACTCCAGAGAGATGGGGCCCTAGCTCCTGTCTCAGCACAGAAGATTCTGTTCTGTCTGGCTCAAACCTTCCTCCCCAAACACTACTCCCTCCAGATTTTATTGTTGCAGTTGTTAACAACTATAGGTATTATTGTAACAGTTGCCAATTCAATGTTTCTTTAGTCCAGTCCTTTCACTTCTGCTCTCTGCTTTGGGCCACACTGGCATTTTTTTAGGTCTCAAAAAGAACAAGTCTCTTCCAGTCTCAGAACTTCTGCATTTGCTGTTCCCTCAAGCCCAGAAACTCTTGCACCCACTGAGTCTTAATTCATTGTGACTCACGGGAGTGTTAAATAACTGAACTCTGGGAACCAGCACACTTGGGATTCAAATCTCAGCTCTCCCTTCGGCCTGCCACGAAGCATCAGGCAAGTAACTTCTCCTTTTGGGGCCTCTGTTTTTCTCCTCTGTAAAATGGGTACAATAAAATGTGTCATCTCAGAGTTGTGAAAGGCTGAAATCATCACAAAAATAACCATTCAAGTCATAACCTGCCCCCCCACCGCAAAGCAACCTACTACTGTCAAGTCAATTCTGATTCACAGCTACCCCAAAGGACAGAGTAGAACTGCCCTGCAGGGTTTTCAGGGTGGTAATCTTTATAGAAGCAGACTGCCACATCTTTTTCCATTGGAGTGGCTGGTGGATATGAACTGTCAACCTTTCAGTTAGCAGCTATGTGCTTAACAACTGCACCACCAGGGCTCCTTGAGATAGAGAAACTGAGTTTTAAATTTTATTTAATTAATTTAAATTGCCATCTGTGGCTGATGACTCCCATATTAAACAGCATACACTTGTAGGGTCTGAGAAATCAGTTCTAGGAGGGGGCATCTTTTGCCCTGCAAATACTGCTAGCACAAGCTCCATGTACTGACGGGCTGCAGTCACAGCCCTCAGGTGTATCAGGGCAGAAGGGGTTCTGCACCAAATCACACATACAGCTGTCCAAGCCCCACTTCCAGATACAGGGACTCTACCTTCTGAGTGGGAGTACAGGACTCTTATTTTTTCTGAGGCACAGCCACGCTTGCCAATGGGGCAAACCTGTGCCTTCCAGAGGTCTCTACTGGTATTTGCCTTTGTGGTGTGTTTGTTATTGTTGTTTGCAGCCACTTAGCTGACTCAGACTCATAGCAACCCCGTGAGACAGAGTGGTACAGGGTTTTCTTGGGTGTAATTTTTACGGAAACAGATCACCAGGTCTTTCTCAAGCAGCGATTCTGGGTGGGTTTGAACAACCAACTTTCTGACTAGCAGCCGAGCACTTACCTGTTGTGACACCAGCACCCCTTGTGGTTTATTTAGGACTCCTTAAATGGCAGAGTGAGATTTTGAGTGTAGAGTCCTATGGACTAGTAACGGCTGCCTGGAGAGCTGTGGGGAGGACTGTGAAGCTCACTGAGAAAGAGTGCAGTGATTGACTGGTATGTCTACCAGGCGCACGGACCAGAAGCAGCAGGGAGTCCTGTCCATTTGCCATTACAGCTCTGGTGTTGTTAGGTGCCACAGAGGTGGTTCCAACTCATAGCAACCCTACGTACAACAGAATGAAACACTTCCTGGTCCCACACCATCCTCACAGTGTTGATGTGTTTGAACCCACTAGTCATGGATTGAATTGTGTCCCCCCAAAAATATGTACAGAAATTTGTCTGGGTTGTGATTGCCCCCCATTTTGTAATTTTCCTATGCTGTATGTTAAAGAGGATTAGGATGGGACTGCAAATCCCTTCCTAAGGTCACTTCCCTGCTCCAATGTAAACGGAGTTTCCCTAGAGTGTGGCTTGTACCACCTTTTATCCTACAAGAGATAAAAAGAAGCAGGCATCATCAAGAAAGCAACACTGGGAGGAGAGCACGTCTTTCAGACCTGAGGTTCTTGAGCCAAGATGCTCCCCGACCAAAGACTGATGCAACACAAGGACTTTTCTCCAGAGCCGACAGAGGGAAGGCCTTCCCATGGAACAGATGCCCTGAATTTGAACTTGTAGTCTACTGGACTGTGTAAGAATAAACTTTTCTTTTATAAGGCCATCCACTTTCAGGATTTCTGTTAGAGCAGTACCAGATGACTAAAACAGAATCCCACTGACGCAGCCAGTGTCAATTCAACTGGTTGAAGGTCTTCCTCTTTTTCATTGACTCTATTTTATCAAGCATGACATCCTTCTCTAGGGAATGATTTCTCCTGACAACATGTCCCAAGTATGTGAGACAGTCTCAACATTCTTACTTCTAAGGAGCAACTGTATCTTGGCTCTAAAGTGACTGTAGTATAGCCTAAGAGCAATGAACTCCATCATTTATTCCCTTCTCCACCTGACTTTCTAACACAAGGTCAAGCTGACCTCAGGGCCTTTGCTGTACTCAGCCTGGAATGCTCTTTCCAACAGCAGGCTCCTCCCTTATTCTCTAGGCCTCACAGAAAACCTGTCCTGAATCTAGGCCTCCAGCTCAGCACATTTCATCACATCTATCCTCTGGCTTCAGAACTTAGGATTCACAAGACTAAAAGGGCACACTAGATCAGGAGCAAGGACTAGGAATAGGGAAGAGGGGGCATGAGAGTTGGTAATAGGAAACCCAAGACTGAGATGGGAGTGTTGACCTGCTAAGAGGTTGTTAACCAGTGTCATAAAACAATAGGTGTACTAGCTGTTTAAGGAAAAACTAGTTTGTTTTGTAAACCTTCATCTAAAGTACGATGAAATAAGCTTTTAAAACAAAAACAACAACAAAAAGAACTTAGGGCTCATATCACACTTAGTAACTACATCTAGAAGTCCCTGGGTGGTGCAAATGGGGAAGTCAGAGTTTTGAGCCCACCTGTAGGTTATCTGGAAGAAAGACCTAGCGATCTACTTCCTAAAAATCACCCACTGAAAACCCTGTATGAGCGCTGTGCTCTTTTAAGGTCTATCTTTGTGGAATGAAACGGACAACAGTAACTCAAAAAATTAGACAGGAACCTAAAGGGCCAGTGAGTTTATATTAATAGCGGAGGAATAAATCCAAAACAGAGAGCAAGAATGGTTGCACAGCTCAAAGAATGTAATCAATGTGACTGAAATGTCTATGCAGAAACTCCAGCTGGTTTATGTTCAGCAGTACATAAAGTCTCTACAACAAAAATAAAATCTTTTAAAAAAGAACAAAAACTGAAACCCCACAGAGCACAGTTTTGCTCTTCCATACACAGGGTCTCCATCAATCAGTGTTGACCAGAAGGCAACTGCGCAAGTGCATATTAACTTGGATGTCATCTGTCTCCCCACCAGATAAAAACCAAAGCCAAACCAGTTCCATACCGAGTGATTCCAACTCACAGGCAACCCTGTGTGGGTCAGAGTAAAACTATGCTCCACAGGTTTTCAGCAGCTGATTTTTTCAGAAGTAGATCACCAGGCTTCTCTTCCAAGGCACCTCTGAATGGTTCTCAGCTGCCAGCCTTTCAGTTAGCAGCCAACCACCTAACCATGTACACCACCTGCCAACTCCTCCATCAGATAAAGACTGGGAAGTGAGGGATCATATTGTTTTTCTCTCTCACTGCTGTATTTCCCGTACCTGGCACATAGTAGGTGCTAGAAGCCCTGTACCCTCCAGTCTTCTCCTGTGACATACTGCCCCTTATTTTCTGTGCTCCATTACACTGGCCTTCTTCCAACTCCTCAAAAGATGGCCTTGATTCTTCAAAGTATACGTCGGAGTTCCCAGGCCTTGGACAGCTCCTTCCCGACCATCTCTCTTCCTGATGAATGCCTTTTTGTTAGGCAAGGGCAGCTCAGCACCACTTCTTTATCTGATAGATCCTCCCTGGCCCCATCCCCAACCCAGATGACTTCAGCTATCTCTTGTACTGACCTCAGAGTACCATTGTCTTAGTGCTCACATTTCTCTGTTGCAATTTAACATTGACATTTACTGTCCTGTGAATGTCTCCCCAACTAGGCCAGTGGCTTTGGGAGGCCACAAAATGGGTGGACCATCTATGTATTTGTTTTTGTTATTATTAGTTGCCATTGAGTCAACTCTGACTCTGGTTTTACTGCTCCAATGGGCTCACAAAGCTGTGACCTTACAGAAGATCTCCGGGTCTGTCTTCCCAGGTGTCTTCTCCTAGTGGTTTTGAGCTGTGACCCTTCAGTGAGTGGTTGATGTCTTTAACCATTCACAACCAGGGCTCCTCAGGATACCAAAGACTGGATCCATTGCCAGTGAGTCAATTCTGACTCATAGCGAGCAACTCTACAGGATGAGTAGAACCGCCCCATATTGGTTAGCAGCCCAGCTCTTACAGGGCTCCAAAGTAGCCCTTGGGTCTCCTCCATTTACTCCAATACTTCAAACTGTTTATTTTTTTTTTTTTTAATTTCTTTCTGGCTCTTCTCCTATTCCAGAACATTCTCATCTATGTGTCTGCATTCTTGTTGATGACCTACATGACTGTTGACCTCATTCACTAGAGTGTAAGCTCTATGAAGGTATGAACTTTACTATTTTTATACTGGCAACCCAACTGGGCACAAGGTTATCAGTTACCATCCAGTCAATTCTGACACACAGCAACCTCTTGTAGGCAGAGCTGAACTGTACTCCACAGGGTTTTTAAGGCTGTGACCTTTTGGAAGTAGATTGCCAGGCCTTTCTTCCAAAGTGCATCAGGGCATATGCAAACTGCCAACCTTTTGATTAGCAGACCCGTGTTCTGCCGCCCAGGAACTCCTGGGCATATGGTGTTACTGTTGTTGAGTGCTGTCTAGTTGCTTCTGATCTTTAGTGCTATAAATGACAGAACTGCCCCCTAATATTTTCTTGGCTATAATTTTTACAGAAACAGATTGCCAGTTCTTTCTCCCACAGACCAGCCGGCTGGCTTAGACTTGCCTACCTTTTGGTTAGCAGCCAAGTTCTTAATTGCTGTACCACCAGTTCTCCTTGCAGCACAGGGTAGGCATCCAATAAATAAGTGTTGATAGACTACACCATAAGCTACAAGGTTTTCTAAATACAACCCAATATTTTAAAAGACAGAGTAGTGGAGACAGGGGTCAGGGGACCATGGTTTCAGGGAACATCAAGGCCAACTGCTATGACTAGTTTTTTTCCTGAAAAAATGTTCTGCATAGCATATTGGTGAGTGGTGCCTGGGGTCTTAAAAGCCAGCAAGCTGCCATCTAAGGAACATCAATTAGTCCCAACCCACTTGAAGCAGATGAAAACCAAGAACATCAAAGACATGAGGAAAATATGGGGACAGGAGACAGAAGGATGCATATAATTGGGAGACTACATCAGCATGAGACCAGAAGAACTAGATGGTGCCCAGCCCCCACCGAAGACTGCCCTGACAAGGAACACAATATAGAGTCCCTAATGCAAAATGAGAAAAAGGGGAGTGCAGATCTAGAACTCTAGAACCATAAGGTCTTTTAATAGAGTTCTAGACCTTATAGTCTGACATCCTGGAGGGTCCCCTGAGAACATGGACCCTAGACTTGCTGCTAGCCCAGAAGTGAAACCAGTACTGAAGCCAACTCTTCAGACAAAAATTAGAATGGACAATAAGATAGAGTGATGCAGGTGGTATGTATATCTCCTGGCTTAAATATATGTATGAAGCTGTCTGAGGAGAGGGTAGGGTAGAGAAGAGGGGACAGGTGTCAGTTGAATGAATACCAGAAGCACAGAGTGGAAAGGAGGAGACTGATATCACAGGGTGAGGAGAGCAGACAGAATTACATAGAGGTGTGTGTTCAGGGTTTTATATGGCAAATTGACTTGGACTGTAAACTTTCACTTAATCACAAAAATAAAAATTAAAAAAAGAATAACTGTTGAGCTAAGGACAGAACTGTGAGAACATATGATAAATCTACTTAAAAAACAGTAAGGAAATGATAAAACTGCAGCTACTGAGGTTCTTGGGGGTACCGGCAAGTGGGGTAGGATGGGGAGGAACATGCAACTTGAGTTAATTTACTGTGGTGGAGCACCTGGAAGCTGCAGTTAACTGGGGGTAACTAGCTACAAGGCTGGCGTTCCAAGTACCCTTCGAGGCGTCTCAAAACAAAGGCCTGGCCATCTGTTTCCCAAAGGTCACAGCACTGACAAATCTGTTGGAACATCGTTCTACTCTGCACAGAAGAGGTGGCCATGGGTCATAACTGACCTGTCAGCCACCACCAACAATTTAGTACGAATGTTCTTGTGTTAGGTATTGGCTGAAAGGGAAATAACCTTAAGCTTTGACTTTTAGGTGCTTTGGGTGGGAAGAAGGGACTTTCCAAGAGGAAAAGGAGGAGTGAGTGGGCCTGCGGCCAGCTGGCAGGAGGGTGGCCTGGGGGCCGTGGAGGACTCACCTGGTGGTGTAGCAGGCCTGTGGAATCTCGGAAGCCCTTGGGACAGGCGGAGCAACGGTAGGGACGCTCGCCAGTGTGCGAGCGCAGGTGGTTGGCCAGGTTGAAGCTGTGCTTGAAGCCTTTGCCGCAGCGCGGACAGGCATGGGGTTTAAGCGCTGTGTGCCGGGCAAAGTGGCGCCGCAGGTCCGAGCGGTAGCGGAAGCTCTTGCCACACTCGCTGCAGTGGAATGGGACCCGGGGGGCGGCCACGGGTGGGGCGGTAGCTGGTGTAGGGGCTGGGGCCGGGGTGGGTGGTACTGGCAGTGGGGCGTCGTCCATAGTGGCGGGAGGGCGGTGGTAGTTGGGGTCTCTCTCTGGAGTGGGGAAGAGACACGAGATCAGAACAGGGATCACTTCCCCATCAGTCCTTCCCTCCTGGACTCCTTGGGCTTGCAGATCCATCACTTGTCCTCTGGGAGACCCTCAGGCTGCTCTCCAAGCGAAGCCCCTCCCACTCTTCTATAAAGGCTTCTTTCACTCTTCACGTCTGCCAGTCTTCCTGATCGCTTGCAAGTCCTTTCTGCCCCTGAGTTTGATTTTAAGCCCTTTCTACTCCCTGCAAACGGACTCCCCAGTCCTTCCTAAGCCTGTTCCATGCTGGCTTCATTCCCACCCATATCCCCCAACGCCCCTCCTACTGTTTCTCCTAAGCATGTGTATTCCTTCCCAAGCACCCTCTCCTCCTAAATCCCCTCATACCTTACTAAATCCTTCCAACTCCTCAATAAACCACTCTCATTTCTGGCCACACCAGTCTACTCTCACTAAGCCCACATCACTGTTCACCAAGTCTTCCCTACTCACCAAGCCCCGCCCACTCCTCACTAAGCCTACCTCCGCAGCAAGGCCCTCCCACTCAATAAGCCCCACGCATTCCTTGCCAAATTTCTTCTATTCTTCAATAAGCCCATCCAACTCCTCTGTATGAAAATTAAAACAAGTCCTTGAAAGCCAAAGTACTGCCCTTGAGTATACTTCACCTGAATTTAGAGACCAACTCAAGAACAGATGCGATGAACTGAACAATAACAACCAAGAACAGATGAATTCTGGAAGGCCATCTCACATGAAGAAAGCAGCCAAGCCAAGTGCCGTCGAGGATGTCATAAAAAACACAGGAAAGAAAGAAAAAGCCAAAATGGATGTCAAAAGAGACTCTGAAACTTGTTCTTGAATGCAGAGTAGCTATAGCCAGTGGAAAAACTGATGAAGTAACAGAGCTGAAAAGAAGATTCAAAAGGGAAGCTTAAGACAAAGAAAGCATCATAATAACGAAATGCGCAAAGACCTGGAGTTAGAAAAGCAAAAGAGAAGAATACATTTGGCATTTTTCAAGTTGAAAGAAGTGAAGAAAAAATCCAAATCTTGAGTTGTAACACAGAAGGAATCCACCGACACAATATCAAATGATGCAGGAAGCATCCACGGAGGAGGGAAGGAATACACAGGGTCGCTGTACCAGAAAGAACTGCTCGATGCTCAGCCACTTCAGGAGGCAGCAGATGATGAAGAACCAATGGTACTGAAAGAAAACTTGCATGCTACACTGAAGACACTGGCAAAAAGCAAGGCTCCAGGAATTGATGCAAATGAGATAGTTCAACAAACAGGTGCAGCAAGGAGGTCCTCACTAGTCTATACCATGAAATCACAGCTATGTTGACAACTGACTGGAAGAGATTCATATTTTTGCCCATTCAAAAGAAAGGTGAGTCAACAGAATATAGAGATTATTGAACAACATCATTAATATCACCCAAATAAGCTTTCGCTGAAGATAATTAAAAAGTGGTTGCAGCAGTACATCAATAGAGAACTGCCAGAAATTCAAGCCAGATTCAGAAGAGGATGTACAATGAGGATATTATTGTTGATGTCAGATGGATGTTGGCTGAAAGCAGAGAATATCAGAAAGATGCTTGCCTGGGTTTTATTGACTCTGCAAAGGCATTCGACTGTGTATTATCATCTAACAAGTTACAGATGACATTGTGAAGAATGAAAATTCCAGAACACTTGTGATCATGATGAACCTTTTCTTAGACCAAGAGACAGTTGTTCAAATAGAACAAGGATGGTTAAAAATCAGGAAAAGTATGAGTCGGAGTTGGATCATTTCACCATACTTATTCAATACCATGCTGTGCAAACAAGCTTAGAAGCTGGACCATATGACGAAGAATGTTGCATCAGGATGGGAGGAAGATTCATTAACAACCTGCAATACAGGGATGATACAACCTGCAACATGTAGATGATACAACTTTGCTGGCTAAAAGTGAAGAGGATTTGAAGTACTTAATGAGGATCAATGATCACAGCCTCAGGTATGGACTACACTTCAACACAAAGAAAACAAAACTCCTTACAACTGGATCAATAAGCAACATCACAATAAATGGAGAAAGTATTGTAGTTGTAAAACATTTCATTTTACTTAGATCTGTGCCTATGGAAGCATCAGTCAAGAAATCAAGTGACACACTGCATTGGACAAATCTGCTACAAAAGACCTCTTTAAAATGTTCAGAAGTAAGAATGTCGTTTTAAGGACTAAAGTGCAACTGACCTAAGCCATGGTATTTTCAATTGCTTCATATGCATGCAAAAGCTGAACAACCTGAAGACCTAAGAACTGGGAAACTCAGATGACATAGTGGTCAAGTGCTATGGCTGCTAACCAGAAGGTCGGTAGTTCAACTCCACCAGGAGCTCCCTGGAAACTCTCTCGGGCAGTTCTATTGTCTATAGGGTCGCTATCAGTCAGAATCGACTCAGTGGCAGTGTGTCTGGTTTTGAAAGAACTGAGGCCTCCGGTGTTGGCAAAGAATATTAAATATACTGTGGACTGACAGAAAAAAAAAAAAAATCTGTGTTGGAAGAAGTATAGCCAGAACGCTTCTGAGGAGCAAGACAGTCTCACATACTTCAGACATGTTATCAGGAAGGACCAGCTCCTGGAGAAGGACTTCATACCTAGTAAAGAAGAGGGTAAGCAAAAAACAAGACCCTCGATGAAATGGATTGACTCAGTGGTTGCAACAATGGGTTCACGAATGTGAAGATAGTGCAGAACCAGGTAGTGCGTTGTTCTGTTGTACACAGGATCACTGAGTCAGAACTCACCCAACATGTACCTAAGAACAACACTTCTTATCAAGACTACGGTTCCTCACTAAGCACCCCTCCTCCTTGCCAAACCCTCTACTCCACACCTAGCCCTTCATTTCTGATCTAGCCACTTCTACTTTCCACCAAGCCCTCCACTTCCTAAATAATACCTTTCTATAGGATTGCTGGAAACCCTGGTAGCATAGTGGTTAAGTGCTACATCTGCTAACTAAAAAGTCAGCAGTTCAAATCCACCAGATGCTCCTTGGAAACTCTATAGGGCAGTTCTACTCTGACCTACAGGGTCGCCATGAGTCAGAATCGACTACCCAGCAGTGGTGGTATTTGTTTTTCTTTTTTAACTTCCCAATAAATCCCTCCCACTCCCCAAGTCCCTCCCACTCTTCTTTGAAGCCAACTACTAAGTGATACAGTGACTTCAACAACGGTACTGAAGCATGACAAGATTGTGAAGACGGCACAGGACTGGGCAGTGTGTTGTTCCGTTGTACACAGTGTTGCTACGAGTTGAAACCAATTCCATACCACCTACAACAACAACTAAGTGAACGAGATGACAAAGTTAGAGTGTAGACACACTTCAGTCACCCTTCCAAGGCCACCAGAGCTACTCCTGTAACCAACATAAACTCTTAATCTACAAATTGGGAGTAACAACAGTACCTACTTTACAGAGTGGTTCTAAGGGCTAGGCAACAAGGTAGCAACCTGAGTGCTATGTGGTTACTTAGCTCTAGACATAATAAAGACTCGATAAGTAAGCTATTTTGGTTGCTAGTATCCTGTAAGTCCCACCATGGTCTTTTAAGTTCATCTGACTTCCTGGAGCCCCTCTCTTCTACATTAAGACTTGCCTCCAAAACTCCATCCTCAAATAAGCCCCAACCTCTCCCAAACCCACTTCACTCAGCAATTCTCACATTTCTCAGCCCTTCCCCTCTAGCAAGTCCTTCCCTTAATCCTCTAAACAACTCTGCCTGTGAGTTAATTCTGACTCATGACAATCCTATGTGTTATAGAACGGAACTACTCTAAACGGTTTTTCTGGTTGTAATCTTTACAGAAGCATATCACCAGGCCTTTCTTCCCCAGCACCACCAACCTTTCAGTTAGTAAGCACAAACCATTCATGTCATCGAAGGACTACTTCTAACACTCTAAATTACACACCTGGGCCCTGCTCCCTACGTCCACCTATCTCCTCTAACTTACATCCCTACACGAACTTACCCCTTGCACTCCACGCCCCTCTCATTCCAGCTCTGAGTCCCATTTCCCACTAAGCCTCAAAGCTCCTTCCATCCTTCAACCTAGGTCTCTCCCAGTCTCTATAAGCCACGCCCTTTTATAAAACCCACACCTTTACCTAAGCCCCGCCCATATTCTATCAACAGCCCAGCTCCCTCCACCAAGTTCCGCCCACTTTCCCTCTAAGCCACGCCCCCATTAAGCTCCTCCCCAACCTCCCCTTAAGCCCCACCTCCTCCCACACCCTTCAGCCTACTGGTGCCTCTTTCCCACAGCGAAGTCGCTCCGGACACCAGGCCCCAAGCTCCCGAGAACTGGCCTTTTGTGCCTCTCCCCCTTTCCTTAAAACGTGCGGGCCTCAGGCGCCCGGGGTAGGGGAAGGTCAGGAGATATCCGGGGCCTGGCGAGTCCACGTCACTTATAAAGAGAGAAGGCTACGGAAACCTAGGGCGGCCCCAGGAGGCCAGGGAGGTCGGTCAGCTTTCCTCTTAAATTACTTACACCTCCCTCTGGGCGCCGACATTTTGGGCAGCGGGGTAGCGTCACTTCCACCCGGGGGGCCTCTCGACTTCCGCCTCGGCCCCCCCGTTACTGCCCCCCTCTTCCCGCCCCCTTGGCTACCCTTTTCCCAGTCCTGTCCGTCTCTCTCGTTTTCCTTCGTATTTCCTGCCCTGGAGAAGGTTAAAGAAGGCAGGTGGGCGCCATCTTGAGTGAGGGCGTCGGGGGCAGGCCGGTAACACGCAGCGCCATACAGACTAAGGGCAACGAGCCTGGCAAACGGCTTTACCTCCGTGGCTACGCTAATGGGTGCCAACGTAAATGAGGGCAGGTATGATTGCCTAGTCCCACCCTCAGATGCCTCTTAGGTAGGCTGTAGAGTTGAAGCACGACAAAAGGGAGATACCGAAGGCCACAAACTGATTTAAGAGACAGGAGAAAAATAAGCTCCATGTTGTTCTCAACCCTGGATAGACTTTGAAGCCTAACAACTACCATGTTAACTACGGGCAGTCGGCAGCCATTTTCCTCGTTTCTCATACATTTTGTGTCTGTTTTTGATTGGGTCACTCTACTGGATGCTTTGTGGAAAGGAAGACATTTCTATGTGCTGGTGATGGTGTATTTCCCCAACCGAAAACAAGAGTGAAAGAAGCACGGAGCTTGAAACGTCTCCATTCCAAAAGACAGAGGCTGATGCGCAGGCGCAGTGTGCCCGTACGGACGTGACCCGACCTCAGGATCCGGCCGCCTCGGCCTTTGTTCCCTGCGGGCGCGCTGACTCAACGGGGTATTGGAGGGAGGCGCAGAAGGGCGTCCTCTCCGAGGGGCGGGGCCGTCTCCCGCGCGCCGCCGCCACCGAGGGGCAGGGCCCCCTCGCCCCCGCCCCTTCCCACGCTCCGGCTCTGTCCACTCCCGCGCGCGCGCGCACGCGCGCTCACACGCGAGCCCAGGCGACATGCAAATGAGGTACCAGAGAGGCGGGGGTCCCGGACGGGGAAGTGGGGGAGGGAAGGGCGGCCCGGGGCTGCGCTCTCATCCCTCGGCCCCTAACACCTGTTTTTTCCCGCGCTCTCGCCGAGGCGCGCGCGCGCGCGCGCACGGCGTCCCCGCTCTCCATGAGCCGGGCCTGGTGCGCGCGCAGACCCTCTTGCCTGCAGCTTTGCTGTCCGCAGCCCGGGCGCAGCTCATTGGCCGCCGCCCCCGCAGGGACCGCCCCGTGCGCGCGGGCGCGGGAGTCTCGCCGCATGTGGCCAACGGGCACGCTCCTGGCTTTGGGTAGGGGGCCAGAGGATAGTCAAAGGGGCTACTCCTTCGTTTCCAAAGAGCCAGGTTCTAGTGCAGCCGTCCACTGGAGCCAACCAGGTCATATTGGAAAAGTTGCTTTATGTTAAACGGAGATGTAGGTGGCACTTGCAGCCCTACCTCATAACAGTACTGTTTACCCACCCCCCCCTTTTTTTAATTGTGCGCACATGGGAGTAACTGTGTTCCCATGATGATGATCGTTGTGGTGGTAGTATATTGAGCACTTGCTAGATGCCAAACAAATATGCGCCGTATTTCTCTTCTTGTCTCAACTACCTTGCCAAATATACCCATTTTACAGAAGAGGAAATTTTAGCTCAGAGAAACAATTAGTGATTTGCCGAGTCAGATTCACATATGGGAGTGAGGGAACCCACGATGTCCTCTTGTTTCCTTGGGCCTGTTTCTTCTTACTCCCTGGTCCATTGGAGTCAGGAAGATCTGGCTCAAGACTTGGCCTTGCTAGTTACTGCTGGAGAGAACACGGGAAGCTACTCTGACTTTCACATGTCTCAGTTTCCCCACTGCAGTATACCAATGATGTGCCTGTGCCCTTTTTCAGACAGTGTGAGGTTTAGCTACTCCGTAAGTAATTCTTGTGTACTCCCCACTTTAAGTGTATTCTCATGTCAAGGAGCCCTGGTGGCACAATAAGGTGGCTCAGCCACTCACCAAAAGGTTGGTGGTTGGAACACAGCCAGCAGCTCCAGGAGACAGACCTGGCGTCTTTTCTTGTAAAGTTACTCCTTGACTTTAAGTTGATTCCGACTTATATTAACCCTGTTGGACAGAGTAGAACTGCCACATAGCGTTTCACAGGCTGTAATTTTTATGGAAGTAGACTGCCACATCTTTCTCGTGTGTCAGCTGGTGGGTTTGAACGACTGACCTTTTGGTTAGGGACCAAGTACCTAACTACTGCCCCACCAAGGCTCCTCCTGTGAAGATTACAGCCTAGGAAACTCTATGGGACAATTCTCTGCCACAGGGTGTCACTATCAATCAAATCTTGACTCAAAGGCATCCAACTACAACAGCTCCTTATATCATGTCTTGTGTGAGCAAGTAGAAACGATTAGTCCTATTTTGCAGAAAGGAAGGCTTGACTGAGGCAGAGAATAGTCACCAGCTTGCCTAAAACCATAGAAATAATAAGCGACAGGTTTAGGATTTGAACTCGAGATGTCTGACTCTAGAACCTAGACTTTTAAATGCTCAGATGTATTTCTTCATTGATGACTGCATGTCAAGCATCCCTTGGACAAGTCCCCTTCTTCTGATCTTAAACCCCTCCCCACTTCTGCCATAAGGAAGAGGGACAAGAACATTTCTGAAGCCTCTGTGGCTCTGGGATTTGCCACGCTGTTTGTTTTCAGGTGTCCAGTACTAATCTACACCCTCATTAAACTCTGTATTCTCTCTTGTAGATTTTTGTTTTTCAACAGCAGCTGAACTTCTAGATAAAAGGGAAGAGTGGTGGGGGGGTTTCATCTGGTACAGAATTATTCGCCCATTTTAGCCACACCATGGACTTGCCGTGGTGGAGAAAGGGCTAAGAATTAGGCTAACCAAAACGTCGGCAGATTAAATCTACCACACACTCTTTGGAAACCCTATGGGACAGTTTTACTGTGTCCTGTCCGGGCACCATGAGTCAGAATGGACTCCATAGCAACTTTTTTTTTTTTCTTTTTGTTTGTGGCTAGGCTTGTGTGTACAGGTAAAATGCAGCCGTGCATAGGTCAAGAGACTGGAGTAGAGAGACGGGCAAGGTGTTGGGGCACAGAGGGATGCCCCAGACCCTTCCTGCCCTGATGGTGCCCCCTCTCTTCTCCTAGCCTGGCTCCAGTGCCCAGACCCAAGCCCCCCACTGCTCAATGGACACCCCCAGCTCAGACTCGTTGCCTTCGCCTTTGCCTGAGGAGGAAGAGAAACCTCTGGCCTTACCTCTTTTGGTTCCTGGGGGCCGCCGAGGCCGCTGCTCTGGGGGGGCTGGCACTTCAAAGCCGAAGCTCAAGGCCTCCCTCCCTCGAAGGCGGGGCTGTCCCTCCAAACCAGGGCAGGAACCCCACCTGCCCCAGGGGGTATCATCCTCCCTGGGCAGTGGTGGGGGCAAAGACCTCCTGCTGATCGATGACCAGGGTGTGCCCTATACAGTGTCTGAAGGGTTGGCAGCAAGTGGGCCTCCGAGTGCCAGCCCCAAGAAGGCCCCTCACTTCTGCCCCGTCTGCCTGCGGGCCTTCTCTTACCTCTCTGACCTGGAACGCCACAGTATCTCCCACTCGGAGCTGAAACCGCATGAGTGCAAGGATTGTGGCAAGACCTTTAAGCGGTCCAGCCACCTGCGGCGGCACTGCAACATCCATGCCGGCCTTCGGCCTTTCCGATGCCCGCTCTGCCCACGCCGCTTCCGTGAGGCGGGTGAGCTGGCGCACCACCATCGTGTCCACTCTGGGGAGCGCCCTTACCAGTGCCCCATCTGCCGGCTGCGCTTCACAGAGGCCAACACACTGCGGCGCCATGCCAAGCGCAAGCACCCTGACACCTTGGGGGAACCGCTGTGCCACCAGGACCCCGGGCCAGAGCTGCCGTGGGACGATGACAGCATCCCAGCTACGGCGGAGGCGAGTGACGAGGGGCTGGAGGAGAAAGAGTCAGCCTGACCTGAAGCTCTGGCCACCCTTCCCCATGCCAAGTTTAGATCTGGTGCTGGGCCTGGGAAGAGGGGCCAGGACACCTTCATTTCTGGTGGTCTTCCAGTTGTGGGAGGGTAGGGACTTCTGAGTCCTGCTGCTTTCTGCCACGCTCCCCCAGACTGACAGGCCCCTGAAGGCAGGGGCCCTTCGAAATAAATCTCTGCCTGCTGGCTTCCTGTGTGTGATCAGTGATAGTGCTGGGCTGATCCTCCCTTTTTCCTTCAAAAGTCTCTCCACGTGGACATCACCTGGATAGGAGTGTGTGGAGTTTGCAAGAACCACTAAATATCCTTGGGGGAAAACCTCTGTGCCCTTCATCTCTATCAGAGCCCAAGGCATTCCCAGTAAATATGCATTCTAAGTAAAACATTGAACCTTTGGTTCTCCCACTCCAAAAAAAAAACAAAACAAAAAACAAACCCATTGCCATGGAGTCAATTCTGAGTCACAGTAGAACTGCCCTATAGTTTCCAAGGAGTTCCTGATGGATTTGAACTCCAAGCCTTTTGGTTAGCAGCTGTGGCAGCTGTGGCACTTAACCACTACACCAGCAGGGTTTCCCCACTGGAGCCAGAGTCTGGGAAATTCGACAACTGTCACTTGGCTCCCACCTCTTTGTCCTAGGAACCCACTGTTTGGGAAAGGAAAACCTGAGTGGAGAGTAGTGATAGATAGGGTTTACAGAGATAGGGTGTGACTCGAGGAAGGGTGGAGCTAAGGAAGCTGGAGGCAGGGCTGACAGGCATTTTGGGCAGGAAAGTGAGAGCTCTGGGTGAGGCTTGGAAGAAGGCTCTGAGAACTGGGGTGGAGCTTTAGGTCGTCTAAGAGTAGAGGGGAAATAAAGAAGGTGATTAAGGACTAAAGATCCCAAATGTTGTAGTGGTTAAACACTCAACTACTAACTAACAGTTCCTCAATTCAAACCTATCAGTCGTTCCGGGGGAGAACCACTATAGTAGAGCAGTGTTCCTCAAAGTTTGTTATATAGAAGAATCACCTGGAATCTTGTTAAAATATAGATTCTGACTCAGTGTATCTGTAGCATAAATGTAAATTTTCAGTAGGGGGTTCAAGCCAGAACAAATCAATTCAAAGCCCTGGCTGAGAGCAGATTTTAGGAGAAAACAGAAAACCAAACCCACTGGCATCGAGTCGGAATTGATGTGACTCTATAGGACAAAGCAGAACTGCCCATAGAGTTTTCAAGGAGTGCCTAGGGAACTCAAACTGCCAACTTTTTGGTTAACAGTCGTAGCACTTAACCACTACACTACTAGACTTTACAATTTTAGGAGAGATGGGACTTAATTATTAGGACGGAGTCCCAGGACTGGTAGGACTGTTATTCAGGCTATGGGGAGAGAATGTCAGAGTTCTTTAAGGAAAGTCCCCGAGAGTAGGGCGAGGGCCTAATAGTACTGGGCTTGGCTGGTTGGGGTAGGATAAGTTAGGAGTGAAGCTTCTATACGCGAGGGGTAGATCTTATAGTGTAAAGTGTAACCAAGCAGTGCTTCTCACAGTTTGATGTGTACCAGAATATTTTGAAAGGTATCTGAGAAAAACCCACAAATCACTAGACTGTCTCCCAGGGTTTCTGATTCAGTAACCTCAAGAGTTTGTGTTTTTATCGCGTTCCCAGAGGATGTTGCAACTAATATTGGTGGTTCCCTAACAGTATTCTGACACCCACTGATTTAAGGGAATGTACTAGCGGTGTGAAGACTCTACTGCACAAAAGTTATGAGGGGGTGGAGTTTAAACAGGGCCGTGACTGCCTAAGAAACGTTGATGGGCGGGGTTTAAGAAAAAGAGGAGGGCCTAGGGGTGGGGCTTAGGAGAAAAAAATGTTCCAGAGTTGAAGGGCTTGAATCTGGATCTTAGGAGTGTTTCTCAAAGTTTAGTAATGGGGACAGGAGGATGGACTTTGAGGCTGTGAGGGGCTTGCCACGAGCTCTCGAGTGGGCGTGGTCAAGTGGGGGCGGGGCTTAAGTGTGAGACCGGAGAGGTGTAGCTTAACCGGATGTCCGGAGCGTGTGGGCGGTGTCCTAAGAAGTGGCGAGAGCGCAGGCGCAGCTTGCCCTGCTCTCCCATCGGAAGTGTCCTAGGTTTTCCTTCGCCACCGTCCCCGAGTCAGTGCGCAGGCGCTCTCCGTCTTCTCCGTCGCCGCCGTCGTCCCCTCTTTCCGCTTCTCCACGCCGGCGCCTCGGCGACGGGCGCGACTTCCGCTTCCGGGCAGGCAGGAAGGCGGGCGGCGCGGGGCTGCCAAGGAGGGGGGAGGGGGTGGCACTTCCGGTCGGGCGCTCGGGTCTCCCCGGAGCGGCGGCGCCTCCTCCGCCTCCTCGTCCTCCTCCGGCGGAGACCCCGGCGCCGGTGAGTGACGGGGCTTGCGGTCCGGGGCCCCGGATGCAACGGGGGCGGGGGGCCCTGCCCTGGCCCGCTCTGGTCCCCAGAACGCTCCCAATCAGTGCTTCTCTTGCCAGAGGGCCCCCTATTCTTGCCCTCTACTTTAGCTATCTCTACGTTAACACCCCCCTGCAGGACAGCTGCCAGAATGCTTTCATTCTTATGTCCCCTAAACTGCTGCCAGGGCTTCCCAGTGGTGCTTTTCTGTAGTGTTGCTTCCATATAACCCCTATCATTGCTTTCTCCCGGTCAACCCCCAGAGGCTACCATCATTGCCCCTCCCCCGTAAAACATGCCAGTGGTAAAACCTCCATTAGTGTCCCTTGTAGGATTGTCTCCAGAGAGGTTTACATTAGTACTTTACTGCAGAACCGTCCCCTCTTATTATGCATACACAGAATAGCCCACCAAAACACTTGCCACCTTCTCCTGCCGCCCGGAGTGTCCCCTCTGATGGTGCAAAAATAATTTTAATTCTGGGCAGTGCCAAGAATCCCTATTTTTTCTCATTTGAACACCTCATTGATTGCTTCTGAAAAGACCTCCTTTCAACCCCCACCCGCCCCAATGGAATAGCTCCCCCTAGAGTTCTGCTCTCATTCCCACATCTCCTCCTCCTCCAGGTAGAAATATCTACTTGCTTAGCTCCTGCTCCTTTGAAATCCTCCTGCTTAGCTCCAGGCTCCTATGAAATATGCCTCCCACCCGACCCTGCTGTCGTTTTTGGTAGCTCCTGTCTTCGGTGCTTCCCAGTGAAGTTTTCCTTCACAGAATGCACCTCTTCCCCTGCTATAAACATCTCTTGACTCCTCCTGCAGCTATCCGGCCAGGGACTCCCTAGAGAAGACCCGCTAGGGTGACTTCCTTTGCCCAGGTATTCACTCATCCATCCATTCCTCATTGAACAGTTGCTGTACTAGGTCCAGGGGATACACCTGTGAAGGAGAGAGATGCACAAGGTCTTAGGTGTCGTGGGGGTTTGCAGTCAGCTTGAAGGAGACCTGAAGGCACAGTGGTTAAGCATTCAGTTGCTAAATGAAAAGCTGATGGTTTGAACCCATGCAGCAGCTATGCAGCGGCACTGCAGAAGAAAGTCCTGGTGATTTGCTTCTGTAAAGATCACAGCCTAGAAAGCCCCGCGAGGCATTTCTACTCTGTCAAATGAGGTCACTGAGTTGGAAATTGACTCCAGAGCACCCAACGTCAACGACACAGTCTGGATGAGAAGACAGAGAAGAAGTACACAAATGAACAACATAAATGATGTTTACTGGGTTCTGTGAGATAGCCTAATTTGGGGGTGGGTGGAGTGGCTGTTTTAGCTGTTTCAGGAGAGACCTTAATTCCGTAACTTAGACATGCAAAGGTGTGGGTGAACTGTTCTAGTCAGTGGGAACAACAAATACAAAGGCTGTAAGGTGACGTTGACAATGGTGAGTGAACAAGGAGCAGCAGAGAGGGCAATGAGGTTGGAGCAGAGGACTTAAAGGGAGTAGAGAGAAGGTTTGATGTTACAGGGCCTTGGAGGTAGAGGCATTGGAATAAATAATCAAGTTTTCATCAGCACTACCAAGCCCAGAATGTTCTTCTTTTGTTCACTTACTCAACAGTATTTAATCTGCACCTCCTGTATGTTGCAGCTGCAACAGAGAGCAAAATAGACACAAATTCCTATCCTTGTGGAATTCATATGCTGGGTGAGGGGGCAGACACTAAAAAACAAACTACAGTTAAATCTGTGAGAGCCAGAATTTGGCATGATTGCCTTGTTTTTCCAGTTATTACAGGTTTTCTGCCTTTGACAGAATGCAGTCTTACCACGTTTCTGTTTGTCTTTTTAGTGGAAAAAATTGGACTTTTTCTTCTCTGACAGGTTTGCACCTCACACAGTTTCTGTCTTTTGCAGACTTTATAGATGTGCATGTGAAATAAAATACAGCTAGAAAAGCAGTAGAGTTATAGGGGCCATAGTGTCAGAGAAGGTGGCAGGAAGGCTTCTCTCAGGACATCACATTCCCGATTTCTATTTCTTGTCATCTTGTCCGCTCTTTCCACAGTGTCACACATACACACAACTGGGTGCAAAGTCCCCTCCTCCTGGTTAGTGGTCACCTGAGGACCATGGCACTTAATGTTCTCTCTCCCTGAAACAGTTTCCATAGATCTGTCCGGCTCCGGGACAGTCTTGCCTACCAGAGAACTGCCCTTAACAGCTCTTCTGCCCCTTGCCAAGAGTTAACTCTTTAAAATTATGAGCCTTGGATTCCATTAGGATTTGTGTCTTTGAGCAAACCACTCCCCTTTTTCCTAACTTCATTCATTCACTTATTCAACACATTTATTGAGCACCTGTATGTGCCTAGCACTGTCCTGGGCCCTGGAAATACAGCAGTAAACAAAACAGATAAAAATTCCTCTTCTAACAGCACTGACCTTTAAAGAGGTTATTAGTTGCCACCAAGTCACTTCCAGCTCATGGAAACCCCATGTGACAGACTAGAACTGACCTATAAGGTTTTCTAGGCTGTAGTCTTTATGGAGGCAGATCACCAGGTCTTTTCTTTTGTAGAGTCACTGAGTAAGTTCAAACCCCCAACCTTTTGATTGGCAGCTGAGCACTTAATGATTGCACCACCAGAACTCCTTTTTAAAGAAGACCAACAATAAAGAAGATAAGCAAACTTTACAGTGTATTTGGTGGTAAGAAGTGCAGGGAATGAAATGGCACAGAGCAAGGGAGATGGGGACTGTTGGCCTGGATGACATGCTGCAGTGGTCACCAGAGATCCTTGTTGGGAAGATAACATTTGAGCAAAGATATGAAGGAAGGGCGGAAGGAAGAGGGGTGAATATGAGGGACTGAGAGCATTCCAGCCAGAACAGTCAGTGCAGAAGGAGAAACGGCCAGTGCTGAGGGCGCAGCAGTCAGTGCAAAGGCCCTGAGGCAAGAACGAGAGTGTCATGTTGGAGGTGCAGCCAGAAGGTTATGGGGAACAGACTGTGACAGCCAAGTAGGTCAGCATTATGAGTTCATCTTTTACTCAGAGTGAGGTAGGGATCACTGCAGGGTTTTAAGCAGAGGCATAACAAAGTTTGGGTTTAGTCCTCCTGTCTGTAAAATGGGATTAATATTGATGCTTATCCCATGGATTTGTCATGAAGTTTGAATGGGACAAGCCACACAAGGCACCTAGCATAATGCTTGTTAGTGCTTATTCGCTGTTGGTTGTCTTGGGGTCTAGCCAGGAGACCTGGGATTTGGTGGCAGGGGTGGATAGGTGAGGAAAGCACATTTTCAGTCTTGTGTTGAGTGGGGGAATCATTCTTTATTTTGAAGGGAGAGATGCTGAAGATTAGCTATTGGAGGGGGTAAGCTTCAGATAAAGGAGCCTTGGTGACACAACAGTTAAGTACTTAGTTACTAACTTAAACTTGGGTGGTTTAGACTCTTCAGTGGTTCCACAGGAGAAAGACCTGGTGATCTGCTCCTGTAAAGATTACAGCTTAGAAAACTGGTGGTTCTACTATGTCACATGGGGTTGCTATAAGTTGAAACTGACTCAATAGTGCATAACAACAAGCTTCAGATAGAGTTGCTGGGTGGTGCAAATGTTTAAGTGCCTGACTACTAGCCTAAAGGTTGGCAGTTCAGACCCAGAGAGGCTGTAGAAGAAAGGTCTGACAAGCTGCTTCCAAAAGGTCACAGGCTTGTAAATCCTGTGGAGCAGTTCTGCTCTGCACACGTGGAGTCAGCATGAGTCAGAACTGAGTGGACAGCTAGTGACTACAAGTGTTAGATCCCAGCGCTGCATCTTGTTAGTTGTGTGACTTTGGGAAATTATCTCTCTGGCCCTCAGTCTCCTCGTTTATACAATGGAGCTAATAATCACAACCATCTTCAAGGGTAATTGGGAGGATTTGTTGAGTCAACACGTGAAAAGATTCAGGAGATTTACTTGGCACTTAGAAAGCACTCATTCAATATTATGTGTTACTGTTACTGACAGACTAGAATTTTATCACAGGGAAACTTTGTGGCAGCGGAATGACCCACAGGGCCTGGCATCAGAAAGACCTAGAGTCAGACATCTGCTTTTCTCTTTACTGGCTTACGATCTTGGGGAAATTATTTCTTTCTCTTGTGCTTCAGTTTCCCCGTGTATAAAGTGGGGTGAATAATGGTACTTACCTCACAGTGTTATTGTGAGGAGTCAGTGTGATGGAACAATAAACTTGAGCTGTTGTGGTTGTTAACTGTGGTTGCTTGAGCATTCCTGCCCTTCTGGGCTCCCAGTCATGCCTCTGCATAAACGCATCCCATGACATCTCCCCTGAGAATGACACCACTTCCTGGCTTCAGTCACTTCAAAAGAGGAAATGTCTCTTCTGTCTCCATGGAAAGAACCATGAACCTTATCAGTGCTCTCCCCCATTAATGTTTTCTGCTCCTCTTACAGCAGTATCCCTTCAGTATCTGCCCATTCTGCTTTCAGTGCCCTCATAACTTTAGTTTCCCCAGAATTCATTCTCCCAGGACCCCGCCCCATCAATCCCATCTCCTAAAAGTTCTTCCTTCCTCAGACAGTTTTGGTCAGCTTAGTCTCATCGTTTCACTCATTTAAAAGATATTTCTTGTCATAGGTATTTATGGCTGTACGTTTTCCTGCAAGCACTACTTTAGCTGCACCTCATGAGTTTCGTTATGTTTTCATTTTCATTAACCTGAAAGCATGTTCTAATTTCCCTCATGATTTCTTCTTTGACCTATTGTACACTTGAGTGTTGGTTTTTTTGTTTACTGTAAAAATATATGTAACACATTTTGCCAATTCAGTGTTTTCCAAGTGTGCAGTTTAGTGATATCAGTTAGTCATATTGTGCAACCGTAATCATTGCCAGATTTCCAAGGAATGTGTTATTTTTCATATATCAGCAAGTCTTTATTGGGTACCCACAATGTCCCGAGCACTGCCAGGTGCTGGGGTGCAGCAGTGAACAAGACAGGCCAAGTCCTTGCTGTCTCAGTAAAAGACACATATAGAGAATAAAATAGGTGGCAGTAAGTGTGATGAAAAAAAGGCAGCAGGATGAGGGGTGGGGTGGAGGGGTGGGTTTTCAGCTAGAGTGTCACCTCTCTTGAAGATAATACCTGAACAGGTAACATCTCACCTGAAGAAGATGAGAGAACCTTGTGGAAATCTGGGGAAAAGCATTCTAAGCAGAAGGAATGATCTCACCATGTTAATGCTCCATTAGAGAAAACTAACCAGGGAGAAAAATGTAGAACAAAAAATCAAATTCATTAAACAAAACAAAACAAGACTTATTGGCCTTAGAGAGACTGGAGGAGTCCCCGAGACTATGGCCCCGAGTGCACTCCTCTAACTTGGAACTGCTGCCATTCCAGGAAACCAAGTAGTAGACAGGCCTATAAAATAAACAATAACACCCAAAAAGAATGCGCTTCATAGAACAAACAATTATACAAGACCAAAAGGCGACGTTTGCCAAAAAGCATAGATGAGAAAGCAGGAAGGGGTAGGAAACCACACAAAAGGCAACAGGAAACCCAGAGCAAAAATGGGGAGACTGTGGCACACAGTATGGGAATTGCAGCCAATGTCATGAATACTGTTAAACGGGAAACTAATTTGCTCTGTAAACTTTCACATAAAACAATAAAGTATATACTTTGACAATTTCATGTAAATGAGAACAATTAAAAAAGAGAAGTAACCACCTACCTCCTCCCAACCAGGCCTTTTGTGTAAACTTTCCTCATACCCAGAGAGCACCCCCAAATAAGACTCCCACCCCCATGGTTAAGGAACCCTGGTGTGCAACAGTTAAGCACTTAGCTGGGAGAAAGATCTGGCAGTCAGCTTCATAAAGCTTTCAGCCTAGTAAACCCATGGGGCAGTTGGACACAGTCACATAGGGTCACTGTGAGTCAGAATTGACTTGGCAGCACTCAGCCACCACCACCACCCCCGTAATTCTGCTACCACTTTCTTCTATCACCAGGTAACAACCCAGCCCCTGGCATATCAGGGTTCTCTGGAGAAACAGAACCAGTAAGAGACATAGGTACAAAGGAGATTTAAGGAACTGACTCACAAAGTTACGGAGGCTGACAAGTCCAGAACCTGTAGGGCAAGCTTGAAACTCATGATTCTGAGTTGATGTTGCAGGCCAGCAGGTGGAACACTCAGACAGGATTTCTACATTACACAGTCTTCAGACAGAATTCTTTCTTCTCAGAAAATGTCAGTGTTGCTCTTAAAAGCCCTTCTACTGATTGGACGAGGGCCACGCGTGTTAGCAAGAATCTGCCTTTATTAAAGTCAACTGATTATCAGTGTTAATTACATCTATAAAATACCTTCATGACAATATCAAGACCTCCTTTTAAAATTTTACTTAGTTGTGGAGAAGATACATAGAAAACATACAATTCAACAGCTTCCACAGATATAATTTAGTGACATTGATTCATTCCTTTGGGTTGTGCATTCTCACCCTCCTTTTCTAAGTTGTTCATCCCCACTACCATAAATTCACTGTTCCCTAGGGCTCTTACCTAATCTTTCAAGTTACTGTTTGCATTTGGATCTTGTATAGGTCTTAAAAGAACATAATGTTCAAGGCACACCTTCTTTTTACTAGTTACACAATTGTTCAGTTTCAAGATAACTTCAGGAGATGTTTTTGGTTTAAGGTTGAAAGATTATCTCAGGGCAATAGTTTCAGGGATTCATCCTGACCGCTTCCATAGATAGAAGTCTTGAGTCAATGAGAATATGAAATTCTCTTCCCTGTTTCCCCCTTTTGATCTGAATTCTTTGTATCTAGACTAGTCTTGATGAAACAGCTGGGCACTATAGCCTAGCCAAGCTGACACACAAAAGTAACCATCACACCTGGTAAAACACTCCTTTGGGGGATGGGAGTGGGGTTTTCACAGGCTGATAGATGTAGTCAGTCCAGCCACAGACTGTGGCTCTGTAACCTTGGGCAAGTCATTCCTCAATTATGAAGATTCATCAAATTGATATATGTAGAGTGCTTAAGACAGTGGCTGGCGTGTAGGAAGTGTACCATCAGTGTTACCTGTAAGTGCTGTCTCTGGGTGACGCAGAGGGTTAAATGCTTGGCTACAAACTGAAAGGTTGGTGGTTTGAACCCATCCAGAGGTGCCTTGGAAAAAAGGTCATAGCCTTGAAAACCTTATGGAGTGCAATTCTCTGACACACCTGGGTTTGCCGTTAGTCAGAACAGACTTTACAGCAATTGGTTTTTATTGAGGAGGTTTGCTGTAATTCAGGCAAGCCAGAAATGACTTTCCTAAAACATCTCCACTCTCATCCCCCACCCAGTAGCATCCTGAATCCCTACCCTACTCCTCACATTCTCATACCATTTGGATTCTACCTACAGCCTTCTGGTTACCTCCTGAGCTGTGCTTGTGCCCTTCCAGGGGATCTGATTAAATGAAGGAGGTGTGAAGGGCATAGGATGTTGAGTCAAGTCCAAGGATAAGGATGCTCAGAGCTGGAAACTAAAAATACCTAGTTCCAGGCTGGGGGTGAAGATGGAAGAGACTCTCACCTTTCTCCTGTGGGAGGAGAGAGCAAGCCAGGTGGAGATGGGATGAAAGCCTGGTTGAAATAAGTCCACTGAGCACAAAGTTGGCCCTGAGGGGAAGGTGGATGAACAGAGAAGCATGTCTGCCTCACATGGCCGTCCCCCACTGGTTCTGCACCAGCTCAAGGGAGATGTTTCCCAAGGCCCTCTGGTGGGTGTGTGGACTTGGGGACTCTACTGGAGCCTTCAAGGTTTCAGTGAGGAGGACACATGTGGAGCCTAGCAATCTGCAATGCCAAGTTCTGTCAAGGAAGTAGCCTGCAGAGTGGCTGATGGTGTGCTGGGGACAGGAATAACACATACACACCAGGATGAGGACAGGAGTGCAAGGAGTCATTTTACCTGAGTATCTGCTGTTAGGCCTGGCCCAGATGTGCAGTGTCACTGATGGCAGAAAGAGTTTTCATCACATTTTAATTCAGTCCCCTGGCAGCATAGGGGCTTTCGCCTGTATGAGTGTCCTAGGCTGCCCTAAAAAAAATACCACAATGTGAGTAGCTTAAAACAGAAATTCGTTCTCAGTTCTGGAGGCCAGAAATCCAAAATCAAGGTCTTAGCAGGATTGTGCTGCTCCCTGAAAAGGATGTAGGAGAGAACTTCGTTCCTTTTTTCTTCCAGCCTCTGGTGGTTCCTAGCAATCCCTAGCTTGTGGTTGCATCATTCCAGTCTCTGCCGCACTCCTAACGTGGTAATTCTGGCTTTGTGTCTGTCTGAATTTCCTGTAGGACACAAGGCATTGGATTGGGGCCCACCTTAATCCAGTATGACTTCATCTTAACTTTATTGTATCTCCAAAGACCCCACTTCAAAATAAGGTTGCATTCATAGGTTCTGGATAGACATGAGGTGATTTGGGGGGGTGGGGCACAGAATCCTCCCAATAGCCCTCTGAGTGAGGTAGGTGTATGCTTTATCACTTGTGTTTATGGGTGAGGAAACTGAGGCACAGAGAGGATCAGTAACTTTGCCACACTCACACAGGTAAAAGTGGTGGAGCTTAGATATGAACCTGGCATTTTGACTCCAGAGCCCACCCTCTTAACCACTATGATAAACCAAAAAAAAAAAAAAACTGTTACTGAGTCACTTCTGACTCATGGTGATCCATATGTGTGGAATAGAACAGCTTCAAAGGATTTTCAAGACAGTGGATTGCCAGCCTGTCTACCAGGGTACCTCTGGGTGCTTTCCAACCACCAAACTGTTAGCTAGTTCAGTGCTTAATCTTTTATGCCACCCAGGGACAGTGGAGCCGCTGTGGTAGAAACTTAAGTTTCCTGTTTTACAGAAGGAAAATCGGGGCCAGGGAGGTGTTAAGAGCGTAGAGCCTGGGGAGGAGAGTGGAGAGCCGAATGCCCAAGAAGAGAAAGTGGAGGTATGGGTGGGGAGGGTGAAGGCAGGAAACCTGGAGGATGGACAGGGAGGGGGTATATAAGGGCCCTCAAGAAACAGCAAGAGATGAAAGACATCCGAGGTGGGAGGGCGCATTAAGGAACAAAGGCAGAGAGAAGGAGTCAGAGAGGCCATGAGGTAGTGGAGCTGAGAGGGAGACCTCCGCTGTAGGGTGGAAAGACAGAAAGCTGTGATTGGGAAGGCGAGAAATGAAAGAGTGGCGGGCTGTGGAGACCTTGCATCCTGGTCGCGGTACCTCAGACCGCCCTCTTCTTCACAGGGTCTCCCATCTCCTACCTGTCCGCGATGGAGGCAAACCCAGCGGGCGGCGGCGCTGGGGGCGGCGCGAACAGCGGTCTGGGGGGCGAGGACGGGGTCCACTTCCAGAGTTATCCCTTCGACTTCCTGGAATTCCTCAACCACCAGCGCTTCGAACCCATGGAACTATATGGGGAGCATGCCAAGGCTGTAGCCGCCCTGCCATGTGCCCCGGGGCCCCCGCCCCAACCCCCGCCCCAGCCTCCACCCCCCCAGTATGACTACCCTCCCCAGTCGACCTTCAAGCCTAAGGTAGAGGCACCATCATCGTCCTCCTCTTCGTCCTCTTCCTCCACGCCATCCTCCGCCTCTTCTCAAGCCAAGAAGCCGGACCCACCCCTGCCCCCCACTTTCGGGGCCCCTCCGCCTCCCCTCTTCGACGCCGCCTTCCCTGCCCCACAGTGGGGGATCGTTGACCTCTCGGGACATCAGCACCTTTTTGGGAATCTGAAGCGAGGGGGGCCGGCTTCTGGGCCAGGGGTGACACCCGGGCTGGGTGCACCTACTGGCGCCCCAGGGCCTCTGCCTACCCCTGCGCAGACCCCTCCAGGACCCACTGCGGGGGTGGCCTGTGACCCCACCAAGGACGACAAGGGCTATTTCCGGAGGCTCAAGTACCTGATGGAGCGACGCTTCCCCTGCGGCGTGTGTCAGAAGTCCTTCAAGCAGTCTTCGCACCTGGTGCAACACATGCTAGTGCACTCTGGGGAAAGGCCCTACGAGTGCGGTGTGTGTGGACGCACCTACAACCACGTCTCCAGCCTCATCCGCCACCGCCGCTGCCACAAGGACCTGCCGCCCCCTGCTGGCGGCCCACCACAGCCCAGTGCAACCCTCCCGCCTCTGGGCCTCACCGCGCCCACAGCCAATGCCACCATCACAGCGGCGGCCACCGCTGTTTCCTCTGGTGTACCAGCCACGCCCCCTGCTCCAGCTCCCCCGACAGATGGGACCTCAGCTCCCGTGGCCCCCACCAGTGTGGGGGTGCCTCCTCCAGCCACAGGGAGTGGAGAGGGCCCCTTTGCCTGTCCTCTCTGCTGGAAGGTCTTCAAGAAGCCCAGCCACCTGCACCAGCACCAGATCATCCATACCGGTGAGAAGCCCTTCTCCTGCTCCGTGTGCAACAAGAGCTTCAACCGTAGGGAGAGCCTCAAGCGACACGTGAAGACGCACTCTGCAGACCTGCTGCGCCTGCCCTGTGGCATCTGTGGAAAGGCCTTCCGAGACGCCTCCTACCTCCTCAAGCATCAGGCGGCCCATGCCGGGGGCACAGGGCCACGACCTGTGTACCCCTGCGACCTGTGCGGTAAATCCTACTCTGCGCCGCAGAGCCTGCTGCGGCACAAGGCAGCCCACGCCCCGCCGGCCCCCGACGCTCCCAAGGACGCGCCGGCTTCTGGCCCTCAGCCTGCTGCACCCCCTTTTCCTCCTGGCCCCTATCTTCTGCCCCCAGACCCGCCCACTACGGATAGTGAGAAGGCAGCGGCGGCGGCAGCTGCCGTGGTATATGGAGCTGTGCCCATGCCACTGCTGGGGGCACACCCACTGTTGCTTGGGGGCGCTGGTCCCAGTGCCACGAGTGGCACCGGTAGTAGCACTCCAGGCAAGACGTTCTGCTGTGGCATCTGCGGACGTGGCTTCGGGCGCCGGGAGACCCTGAAGCGCCATGAACGCATCCACACTGGTGAGAAGCCGCATCAGTGCCCGGTGTGTGGTAAGCGCTTTCGCGAATCCTTCCACCTGAGCAAGCATCATGTGGTGCACACTCGCGAGCGGCCCTACAAGTGTGAGCTCTGCGGCAAGGTCTTCGGCTACCCACAGAGCCTCACCCGCCACCGCCAGGTGCACCGCCTGCAGCTGCCCTGTGCCCTAGCTGGCACTGCTGGGCTCCCGGGCACCCAGGGTACAGCGGGGGCCTGTGGACCAGGGACAGCTGGCAGCGCTGGGACTCAGGCCGACGCACTCAGTTACGCTTGCTCCGACTGCGGCGAGCACTTCCCGGATCTTTTCCATGTCATGAGCCACAAAGAGGCTCATATGGCTGAGAAGCCTTATGGCTGCGACGCTTGTGGTAAGACCTTCGGCTTCATCGAGAACCTTATGTGGCACAAACTGGTGCACCAAGCAGCACCTGAGCGCCTGCTGCCGCCTGCATCCAGTGGCACCCAGCCCCCCGACAGCAGTGGTGGAGGGACCGATGCAGCCAGCGCACTGGACAATGGGCTGGCGGGGGAGGTGGGCGCAGCTGTGGCAGCACTGGCAGGCGTGGCGGGTGGTGAGGATGCGGGTGGCGCGGGGACGCCTGGAGGCGGTGGAGGCGGCTCGGGCCCTGAGCGCTTCAGCTGCGCCACGTGCGGCCAGAGCTTCAAGCACTTCCTGGGCCTGGTAACGCACAAGTATGTGCACCTGGTACGTAGGACCCTGGGATGCGGGCTCTGCGGCCAAAGCTTCGCCGGCGCCTACGACCTGCTCCTGCATCGCCGCAGTCACCGGCAGAAGCGCGGCTTCCGTTGCCCCGTGTGTGGCAAGCGCTTCTGGGAAGCGGCCCTGCTTATGCGCCACCAGCGCTGCCACACAGAACAGCGGCCTTACCGTTGTGGCGTGTGTGGCCGCGGATTCCTGCGTTCCTGGTACTTGCGGCAACACCGCGTGGTACACACGGGAGAGCGCGCCTTCAAATGCGGCGTGTGCGCCAAGCGCTTCGCTCAGTCTTCTAGCCTGGCGGAACACCGGCGGCTACACGCTGTAGCGCGGCCCCAGCGCTGCGGCGCCTGCGGTAAGACCTTCCGCTACCGCTCCAACCTACTGGAGCACCAGCGGCTGCACCTGGGTGAGCGTGCCTACCGCTGTGAGCACTGCGGCAAGGGCTTCTTCTACTTGAGCTCAGTGCTGCGGCACCAGCGCGCCCATGAGCCGCCACGGCCAGAGCTGCGCTGCCCTGCCTGCCTCAAAGCCTTCAAAGATCCCGGCTACTTCCGCAAACACCTGGCAGCTCACCAGGGTGGCCGGCCCTTCCGCTGCTCGTCCTGCGGCGAGGGTTTTGCCAACACCTATGGCCTCAAGAAGCACCGCCTGGCCCACAAGGCCGAGGGCCTCGGGGGTCCTGGAGCAGGAGCAGGTGCCCTGGCAGGGAAGGATGCTTGAACAGGGGGCTGCCTACCCACCCTTCCAATCAGGTGCCTCTTCTAGACCCCCAGCTCAGCTGGTGAGTGCACTTCCCACTCCTTGCTGTCACCTCACTCATCAGAACGTGAACAGACTTGCCTACTTCCAGACCTTTCCGTAAAAACTCAAGATTGCATCACTCCCATCTGGGGCCTCTCTGGCCCTCCCCTCATCCCATCAGACTCGAACTTGATCCTCCCTGCTCTTTGTAGCCCTCATTAACCCCTGGCACCAGTCAGCTTTGCTGGAGGTGGCGTCTGAACTGTGCCCATCTAGTCCTCGTGAATCTGACGGGACAGTGGAATCTCAGTGGAGTTGGGAGGCATGAGGGGGGACTGGGTGCTCTTTTGGATTGTAGGGGTGGGGGGTGGGCTGGCAGACGCGGCTTGTATAGAGCGGAGAATAATAATCTTATCAACAGGGCTGCTTGAGTCCTTTCTTGCATCAGGGGGAATGGGGATCAAGTGCTGCAAAACAGAATGTTGGGAGCTATTGTTTCCTTTCAGCTTCTGATTCCCCAGTGCTCTCTGCCTCTCCTCCCTGCTTTTAGTCATTCAACTAGTACTGACTGAGGACTTACCCTATTCCAAGCTTTATTGTTGGGGACATGGAAATAGACAAGACAGGTAAGTCTCTGCTTTAACATGCCCGGACTCCTCCCCTTCATGGTGTTCTCCCTAAGTTTTCATCCAGGCAGCATCGCCTGGAGAGGCCGTCCTGCCAGCTCTTGTGCTGGCCACTGGAGAAACAGATAACTCTAACATGTTCCTGGCCTTCCAGCAAAAAGAAAGAGAACTTTCATGGAGCCACCACTGTGTTCTCACTTCACGCAGACTCTCATCATACAGACCACTCATAGTCTCTGCCCCTCCAGGATAATAATTCTGGAGTCTTCAAAGGCCCTTTCGCACAGTTTGGCAGTTCCTCAGCAAGTTAAATGGAATTACCATGTTGTTGTCAGTTGCCATTGAGTCAGTGCTGACATATGGAGGTCCCATGTGTACAGTGTAGAACTGCTCCACTGGTTTTTCAAGCCTATAACCTTTCAGGGGCAGATCACAAGGCCTTACTTCTGAGGCACTTCTGGGTGGGCTGGCACCACCAACACTTTAGTAGTTCAGTGCTTATACATCTGCATCCCCTGGGACTCCTAGAATTACCACATGATCCACTCTTAGATTTATACCCGAAAGACTTGAAAGCAGGGTCTCAAACAGATACATGTATGCCAGTATTCATTGCTGCACTGTTTACAAATAGGCAAAGTTTGAAACAACCCAAGATTTCATCAGATGAATGGATAAAAAATGTTATATGTCCATACAATGGAGTGTTATTCAACCATAAAGAGAAATGAAGTCCTAATACATCTTACAACATGAGTGAACCTTGAAAACATTGTGCTTCATGAAATAAGCCAGGAACAAAAGGACAGATATTGCATAATTCTGCTAATAGGAAACTGGTGGTATAGTGGTTAAAAGCTATGTCTGCTAACCAAAAAGTCGGCAATTTGAACCCACCAGGTGCTCCTTGGAAACTACTGGGCAGTTCTACTCTGTCCTGTAGGGTTGCTATGAGTCACAGTCAACTCGACAGTAACAGGGTGGGTTTAGGGGTTTTTGCTGATACAAGATCTAGAATAGGTAAATTTGGGCCAAAGATTAGTGGTTATTGGGGTAGGGGGATAGGCTATAGAAAGATTAAAAAAAAAAAAATACTTGCACAGCTTTCAATTAGACTCTCAGAAGAGAGGTGCCCTGTGATTCATGTTTGGAGAGGAGTCTGAGGTCTGGAAAAGAAAGGGGCACTTAGTTAATCCATGATAGAACTGGGTCTCCAGTTCCAGGGTGCAGTGATGCTAAAGCTTGATAAAAAAACAAGTAGGAGGGATGTTGCCTAGACAAGTTCAGCTTGACCCACATGAGGGCCTCTGCCTAGCTGGCCACCGTGTTCATATGCAGGAGGCTCAACGTGGATCAGACCTTGTGTTCTGAAACCATATGGATGTCAAGCATCACAAGATAAGGGATAAAGGAGTATCACAGGGGGCCAAGGAGTGCTGGTAATTCACCCATCAGACTAGGGGGCTAGGAAGATCTTCTGGAGGAGAAGGTGATACCCGCATGATGACATAAAATAACAGAAGCTTGCCGGGTGAAGCCACGGACAAAGAATTCTAGATAGAGAGGTTGGAGCGTCTAACTAAGCATGGCTGCTCTGGAGAATTTCAAGATTAGTGTGGCAGAAAGGAGCTAACTGAAAAGTAGGTCATTCAAACACACCAGCAGCTCTGAGAGCGAAAGATAGGCAGTCTGCTTCCATGAAGATTTACAGCCTTGGGAACTCTAGGGGCGGTTCTCTGTCCCTAGGGTTGTGAGTTCCCGGGACTCCACTCAGCGGCAAGGAGTAGTGTAGCCAGAGGGGTGGAGTCTGAGCTAGAGGTAGAGTAAGGGTGAAGACAGCCTAGGGGCGATCTCTAAATTGCACCTCTCCCACCCCAATTTCAAAATATATAAACCTTGACAGCGGCCAAGCATCAGCAGGAGCACCTTCCTTCACGTTGTCCACTGCCTCAGGCAGACGCCTTTGTATTTATGGGACCTCCAATGGAGCCACGCTTGGCCTCCCCTAGGACTTGTGCCCATAGCAAGTCCCACCCCCCCTTCTGTTCTCCACCCATGCCTCTAGTTTGAGCTCTGGAATATACGCTGTATGAAGACGGTGAGGGCATGGGGTGGGGGTGGGGGCTGGATTCTGAAGGGACATGAATTCCAAACTGAGGCGATTGCATGGATGGGTTTTGCAGGATCTCAGACACTGGAAAACGGATAGAAGCCACTGATGTGTTTAGTCTGCACATTAAAAAAAATTTTTTTAACTCAGTGGGGGACTATTTGGGAAACAAAACGAAAAACATAATGTCAACTAATGGCAGTTTCTAGAAAATTTATAAGATCCAGCAACCCAGTCTGCGTTTCTCCCTGAATTGAGGAGCCATTGCCATCTTTTGATGGGTCATGCACTTTACAGCATGCCCCAAGTTGAAATTAACTCCACCACAGTGCGAATGGGGTTTTTTGGCCATTGAGTTGTAACACCACCCTGAGTGTTTCACTCCAGTTGCACCAGTATTTTCCCTGCAAGCCTGGTGCCTCACTTTTATTTACACTGTCACCCAGCTCCCACAGGCATTCTATGTTTGAATCTCTTCTCAAAGCAGTAAGGAGGTATAGGTTAGTGACAAGGTCAAGATCTGTTCTTGAAAGCTCCATGTGGCTGCAGAATAGAGAATGCAGGTGTTGGGAAGCTGGCAGGGCTGCTACACAGCTGTTCAGATGTGAGATGACTGTTGGCTTGCTCTACAAGGGTAGTGGCAATGAGGCTAAGTGTTCAGACCCTAGAGATATTGAGTTGGCTCAGCAGGAAGAACTGATATGGGATTAGACACATGGATGACAAATAAGGAAGGTTTAAGGAGCCTGTTATAGGGGTGTTGATGCCAACAGGGCAGAAAACATAGAGAATTCTAGGGCCATTTTTGGTGATGTTGAATACAGCTGTCTATGGGTTTGTCACATGGGTGATGTTGAGTGAATAGGAAAGTGTGCCAGCCAAGGGCTCTTTCTCCTTAATAAGCATGGCAACTACAGGAGTCCCTCCTTTTTGCCCAAATTCTCTGTCCATCTGTCTTATAGCTGGTCCACACAGTAATGCCACTGAGTTAACCCCCACTCATGGTGACCCCACGTGTCACAGCAGAAGTATGCTTCACAGGGTTTTCAAGGCTGTGACCTTTTGGAAGCAGTGCACCAGCCCTTTCCTCTGAAGTGCCGCTGGGTGGGTTAGAATCACCACCCTTTTGGGTTAGTAGTCAAGTGCTTAACTGTCTACAACCTTCCAACCCTCCAACCATGCAGCTCTGAACCACATAACATTTCTGAATAGCCAGAGATTTTTTTCAGGGATTCACAAGAAACCTGATGGGGTCCTGGGGGTAAAACTCCCAAAATGTGAGGCCCCTAAGGCAGGGCCTACAAGAATTTTTAGTCTCTCAAGCTAGTCTACACATTCTCCAGCAATCTTCCAACGACTTGTTAAGCAGTCTTACCAGATGTTGGGTCTAGCAGTGGAGGGTTCTATTTTTGGTAAACAGTGATACCAGTTTGTCTGTCTCTCCAGTTCTCTGGGCAGCAGTTTGCTCTGTGACCTCCATCCTGAGATGGATCTCAGAACTGCTGGTTTTCTGTTTTCCAGCTTTTTTTCTTGTTGTGAGGATGGAAGTGATGACTTCCAGACTCTTACATGCCAAACTGGAAGTCTTTACATCCACTTTGAAAGTGAGGTAACGGAGGTTTAGAGAAAGGTACACCACAGCTTAGCACTGACAGGAAGATGAATGTGGTCCCTTTACCCCTGCCCCCAAAAGCAGACAACCCAAATACAAGACCAACATAGAGAAACCCTTCAGGAAGTCCTTTAATAGAAATGGAACTAGAGGTTCCCCACCTCCAGCTCTGAGTCCTCATCTCCACCATCTCAGGGCGCTTCTTAGTCCAATACCCACCACATCCAAGTTTGAAATTCTGACCAACCTTCCATGCTGTCATCAGTCAAACCTTCTTTGGGATATCTTGAGAACTGGCAGTAAGCTGTTTGCTTCCAACTGGGATTGGAGGCTATTAGGGAAATCTGAAGCTACTTTGTAGAACTGGGAAACTATAAGCTCTGAGAGTAAAGCTTTCAAAAGGGCATACGAGGTGGCTGTTTGCTGTCCATATTTTCAGTTAGTTTCAAATAGGAGTCTAGGTGGGTTAAAGAGGGACCACCATACAGCTGGGGGTAACAGCTCTTGGAGTAAAGATCATCACGGTCAGGCTTACACACGTGAGGCCTTCATGGCTCCTGGCTGTGACTTGGGGACACTCTGGCTTTGAGGTGATGGGATTCCAGAGTGTCTAGGGGGGACTTTGTGCGCATCTGCTGCCAGAGGGTGGGTAGACACCCCAGGTCCAGTGCAATTCAGTGAGGTAGGTAAATGATTACATCCTGGTACACCCTAGGGAGCCCCGAAGCTAGTCCAGGGTTCTGCAGGTGGAGAGCTGGACGACAGGTGCTATGGTGGACTCCAATTCAGCCCCTTCCACTCAACCCTGGCTTCTCCTTCGGAGTGCCCAGGCTCTCTGGTGACAAGTTTTGTCCTGTTGTGGCAGGTTGTGTCTTACACAAGGACAACCCAATGAGGAGGCAAATGGGCAGTGAAATCCAGCCCATGTTCCGACAGTATTTAGCTGGGCATCCAAAGGGGCTGCAACTGTATCTTTTCCTAAGCCTCAGAGACCTGTTCCATGGGTTTGTGGGGAACCTTAACCTGGGTATTGCTCTCCTCTTCCTCTGCTGTCCAACCCTCCCTATTCATGGCTATCTCCATTAGCTCTTATGTCATTTCTCCCCCAACCTTCTCTTTTCTGCTCCTGCCTTTTCCCCAGCCCATCTCCCCTGAAATCTGTCTCCTCCTTCCATGTTAATTCCTCCATGTCCCCTACTCTCCCAGGCTACTGGTTGACCTCCACTTTCACAGTCACTGTTTTCCCTTGCCCCTCTTCCAAGGTGTTTCCTGTCCCACACTCACTCCTGGCCCCTGGCACGGATCCCAGCTGGCTCCCGGAGTCTCCCTGCCCAGGCCCGGGACCATGGAAGTGGGTGCGCTGGTGCTTGCGGAAGTTGGAGGAGTTGTTGAAAGTGCGGTCGCAGAGGGTGCAGCGGAAGGGGCGCTCGCCTGTGTGGATGCGGGCATGGCCACTCAGCACCGAAGACTGGGTGAAGCCCTTGCCGCAGATGCCACAGTGATACGGCCGCTCACCCGTGTGCACCCGCTCGTGGTCACGCATGTCTGAGGAACGGCGGAATGGCTTGGCGCAGAACCTGCACGCGAACGGCTTCCCCATGGCCGCTCCTGCTGCAGCTGCTGCCATCACCACCTCTGCCCTCTCCTGGGACACCCCGGGCCTCTGCTCCTCAACTGCTGCTGCTTCTGGACTCCTCTGAGAGGTTCCTGGCTCCACCCCGTGTCGGTGCTGGTGCCGAAGCAGAGGTGCCAGGGCCTTGAAGGCCCGGGGACAAAGGGGACAGCGGTACGGCCGCTCTCCCGTGTGCAGGCTGTAGTGGGCCCGGAGGCTGGCAGGACCTGGGCAGCTGTGGCCACACACATGACATCGGCTTGGATCTCCAGCCTGCTGGCCACCTTCAGCCCCAGCCAAGTGGCCATGTTCATGGAATAGCAGCTCGGATACCAGCCGGAAGGCAGCAGGGCACAAGGCACAGTGGAGAGAGCCTGGCTCTGGGGGCTCAGGGGCCAGGTTGGTATCGGTCACCTTTACCACCTGGATCTCGATGAGGTCACTCGGGGGTGTAGCCGGCTGGTCATCATCAGGCAACAGAACCTGAGCAAAGAGGAGACGAAACAAGAAGCCTGTGGACCTGCTGGAGACTTCCTCCTAGCATCTCCCCAGCACTGCCCACTTACTAGAACATCAATCTTCTCTTACAGAATAATCCTGATCAAAAGGGGGGAGAACGCAGTAGACAATTCCAAATTCTCATAGAATCCACACTTTCTGGAGCCATGAAGGCTGGCTGAATCCCTGGAACTATTACCCTAAGAAAATCTTTAAACTTTATGCCAAAAATATCCTCTGAATTCTTCTTAAAAATCAAACAATACCAAAACCCAAACCAAACTCACTGCCGTGGAGTCAATTATGACTCATACCAGCCCTACAGGACAGAGTAGAACTGCTCCATAGAGTTTCCAAGGAGCACCTAGTGGATTTGAACTGCCAACTTTTTAGTTATAAAAATTTTTTAAAAAGTGCTATTGAGTCGACTCTGACTCATGACTCATAACCCTATAGGACAGAGTAGAACTGCTCCACAGAGTTTCCAAGGAGAGCCTGGCAGACCTGAACTGCTGGCCTTATGGTCAACAGATGTAGTACTTAACCACTACACCACCAGGGTTTTCTTTTTGGTTACAGGTTAGCCTAAATAGTAAAAAAAAAAAAAAAAAAAAAAAAAATCTGGGCATTATGCTTTAAGATCTATTTGACAGCAAATTGATAATAGCAACTTGAAAGATGAGACAGGAACCTCGGGGCCAGTGAGTTTTCGTTAATGGTTGAGGAACAACTCAGCACAACTCAAATGTGACTAAACTGTACTTGTAGAAACGAATTGTATACTTTGCTCTGAACATTCTAAAAAATAGAAATAAAGAAAATGAATTAAAAAACAAAAACTCATCCCTCTGTAGCATACGGATTAGTTAATTCTTAGACCCTGTTCTCCATTCTCCAGGATTCTGTTGTATCCCTGTCTAGACTTTCCCTGTCCAACATACAGTTGATTCTTATTAGTCACAGTAGTTCTGTGAACACTGAATTAACAAATACCAAACCAGCCTTGCCAGTCACAAGTTTTTTGCTGCCCTTTACATGTCTACAAATGACCATGAAAGCCCCTCAAGTCTCAATTTTCACACTACAGATACGTTAGTAGGTAGGCAAATTTGCAAATATGGAATCCATAAATAATGAAGATCAACTGTTACATTACGGATCCATCCATTACTCTTCTCCACCCCAGTTAAAACCCATCATGTCTTGCCTTGACACTTGAAAGAGCTGCATAAATGGAATGATTCTGCTCCTGCCACTCATAATCCACCTCCTTACACCAGCCTGAATGAGCTTTTGAAAACGTTAAAACAGATGAAGTTATTCTTCTACTCAAAACCCTCTAATGACTCCAATTGCACTTAAAATCCAAAATGATCACCTGTCATAATATGACTCCCGCTTTTCTTTGACCCCGGTGTAGACACAAGCCAACACTCGGCTGACTTCTGTCTAAATTTAGCTCTCCTCCACCCTGTATCACATCACACTTTCTATTTCCTTTACAGAACCTATCACATTACTTGTCTCCTGTCACTAGACTCCAAGTTCCCAGAGAACACAGCCCTTGTTTTGTCATCTCCATCCACAAAGGAGGTGCTCAACACGTTTGTTGAATGAACAAATGTCCTCAGGTCTCTCCAGTCTCGAGCAGGCGGAGTCAGAGAAGGTTCCTAAATTATTATGTAGCAAGCATTTTTCTCTCAACCTCCTCCCTTCGACACTGAACATATCACCCAGACCCCTGCAGAATCATCCCACCTCTCAACATGGGTGCACCAGTCATACGCTCCTTTGTCTTTCAGGGTCAACTACCCTTCTACCGAAGTTCACTAGTACTAAAGCGCTTCTGGGGCTCTGCCCGTCTTCAGTCTCTGCCCCACAGTGGCACCAATACAATCTCTGACTCCGTCACTGGACACAGCCCCGCCTCCGATGTTCTATCCAATCCCAGTAAAAAGTTCACACTCAGCCCCGCCCACAAAAGCCTCCTCTTCAGCCCCTTCCCATGATAGACTCCTCCCTAAGCCCGGCCCTCAAATTATCCCCAGCCATAAACACCTATGTAAACCCCGCCCTCAAATCTTGTCCCTGATACCCATAGGCTTTTAAGCCCCCTCCAAATATCCTCACTCATAGGCTCCTCTCTAAACTCCTCCCTCATATCCTCGCCTCACTTGTATAGGCTCCTCTTTAAACCCCGCCCACAAATCTTTCTCTCGAAAGCCATAGGCTCCTCCCTAAGCCCCGCCCCTCTTTCAACCACGGAAAGCTCCGCCCCAAGGCCAGAGCCCTAAATACCACCCTCGCTAAGCCCTCATAGTTCCCGCCCAGGCCCCGCCTCCACCCTCACGACCACCTCCTGCCTCGAGCCCGGCGCTCAGGCCCCTTCCTCTCCCGCACCAGGTCTGCTGGCTCCGGAGATCTGGACTCCGAGGTCGGTGAGCTCGGACTCGGTGACTCCGGGCGCGCGGCAGCCATCTTGTGCCCAAGACCCACCCCCGAGGCCAATGGTCTCCCCAGGAGGGGGCGGGACTCGGATGCGTAATAGCAACAGCGCAGGCGCATTGGAAGGGCAAGGTTCGGTGGGGCTGCAGCTCGGAGGGAACTTACTTGAGCCTGGGAATTTGTCAGTCGTCCCCGAGAAAGGAGAAACTCACTTTGATGCTACGATGTCTGGAGAACACTTTGTGAACAAATTCGAATTTCCCTTTTTTAGTTAATTAAGCAGACTGGAGGATCCAGCAGTCAACTGGGTGTTAGCAGGATTTAATAACATTTGTTTTCACAGTACAAAATATACATGTTTTACGGTGACATTTTGTCGTTACCATCTCTGTAGGATATGGTGATGCAAAGTTTATAAATGTAAGGTTTTTAGAAACTCACTTTAAAGAAATATTCAGTAAACAACAGGACAGGTGGTCCTCTGCTGTAGCAAAAGAAAGTTTCAGGACAGAGAAACGCTGATTGTGGGAGGAAAGCGCTAAGGACAAAGGCTTTCGGCAGCACCAAGGACAGAGCTGGGGCTCACCTTTGTTCTTTGCTGTGGATTCTGACTCACGGTAACCCCATATGTGCATAGTAGAACTGCTTCATAGGATTTTCGAGACTTACTTTTCAGAAGCTGATTGCCAGGCATTTCTTCCTAGGCACCTCTGGGTAGATTTGAACTGCCAGCCTTTTGGTTAGTCTGTTAGTGAATATTTAACCATTTGTGCCATCCAAGAACTCCTAGTTTGAAGATAGATAATAAGTAAACAATATAGTACAGGTGATCCTTGGCTGTAGCAAAAGTCAAGAAATTGATATGAAGTTTGAGAAAACAGAATGAAAAGGAAAGAGTTCAAAGACACGGGCTTTCGGTAGCACCACAGACACAGCTGAGGCTCACCTTTGTTGTTGTTGCCATCCAGTCCATTTATGGCTCCTGGCAACCACATGTGTGCAGAGTAAATTGCTCTGTAGGGTTTTCAAGCCTGTGACCTTTCAAAAGCAGATTGCTAGGCCTGTCATCTAAGGTGTCTCTGGGTGGGTTCAAACTGCCAATCTTTCAACTAGTAGTCAAGTGCCTAATTTTTCACCACCTAGGTACTCCCAACCACTGACTCATTCCACACCCGATGTATATGACCTTGGATAAGTCACCACATTTTTTTCTGGGCTAGTTTGCTTTTTCCTCTATGAAACTGTAAAGATGTGAACATCTATTGAGAGAAGAGATACGAAGAGCTTTGGAACACCCTTATATTATCTTCTTGGAATGGCAGAGTAGGAGACATGTAGACATTATGACCATTCCTAAATAATTCTGTTTCTCCACCTTCTGGAAATGTGCAATGATTACGCTGTCCTGTTTATAAGGTTCATCTATATTGTTAATTAATAAGGAATACGGCATAATCACCAATGGAATATCAAACTGGTATTGCTTAAGTATGTCTAGAATTACTTGATAGAACTACCAGGTTGTTGTTGGAAGCCCCTGACTCATAGTAACCCCACGTGACAGGGTAAAACTGTCCCTATGCAGTTTCGTATGCTGTAATCTTTATAGAAACAGTTTGACAGGTCTCTCTCCCTTGGAACTGCTGGGTGGGTTTGAACTGCTGACCTTTCAGTTAACAGCCAAGAACTTAACCATTGCACCACCAGGTTCCTTAGAGCTACCCTATGACCTAGCAGTTCCACTCTTAGGTATGTACCCAAGGAAAATGAAAATATGCATCCACACAAAACGTTGTCTACAAATGTTTATAGCAGCATTAGTCATAATAAAACAACTCAGGTGTCCACTGACTAAGAGATGGATAAACAAAATATGATATAGTCATCTAATGGAATATTTGGCCATACAAAGAGATAAAGTACTGACACATGCTACAACATGAATGAAATGTGAAAACACTGTGCTAAGTGAAAGAAAGCAGTTACAAAAACCCATATATTTTGTGAATTCATTCATATGAAATGTCCAGAACAGGAAAATCTACAGAGACAGATCGACCCAGGGGCTGGGAGGGCATGAAGGAATAGGGGAGGGGAGGGTGATAGCTAAAGGGCACAGAGTTTCTTTCTGAAGTGATAAAAATGTTCTAAAATTGTGGTAATACTTGTACAGGTACTTGTACTCTGGATTGTACACTCTAAATGGGTGAATTGTGTGGCATATGAATTATATCTCAATAATGGTATTTAATGTTTGATCCATTTCTGACTGCAGAAGCTAGTAAAAAACTTCAATTTCTTCATTTTTGGCCCAAGTGGTTAGTGCATAAATTTGAATAACAGTTGTATTAACTGGTCTTCCTTGTAGGTGAATGGACATTATCCTATCATTGCCAGCATTGTAATTTACTTCAAGGTAGATCTTGAAATGTTCTTTTTGACAGCGAATGCAATGTCATTCCTCTTCCAGTTTTCATTCCTAGCATAGTGGACCGTGATTGTCCAACTCAAAATGGCCAATATCATTCAATTTTAGCTCACTGATGCCTAGGATATGGATGTTTATGCATTCCATTTCATTTTGGAGTATTTCTAATTTTCCTAGACTCATACTTCATATATATATTTCATGTTCCCATTATTAATAGATGTTTGCAGCTGTTTCTTCTCATCTTGAGTCATGCCACATCAGCAAACAAAGGTTCTGAAAGCTTAACTCCAAGCATGTCACTAAAGTCCACTCTACTTTGAGGAGCCAGTTCTTCCAGAGTCCTCTTGTGAGTGCCTTCCAACTTGGGATAGTTGATCTTCTAGCACTGTCACACAGTATTTTGCTACTATTGATAAGGTCTTCACTGCCTAATTCTTTCCAGAAGTAGACTGCCAGGACCTTCTTTCTAGTCTGTCATAGTCTGGAAGTTCAGCTGAAATTTGTCCATCATGGGTAACCCTGCTGATATCTGAATACTGATGGTATAGCTTCCAGCATCACAACACACAAGCCCCCACAGTACAACAAACTAACAGACATGTGGGAGCTTGTAGATTTTTGCCAGCTTCTGCAGTCTGAAATTGATTGAACATGCAATCAGGATGCACTGGTATTTACTAGTGATTGGAATGCAAAAGTTGGAAACAAGGAAAAAGGTTTGGTAGCTGGAAAATATGGCCTTGGTGATAGAAATGATGCCAGAAATTGCAAGATAGAATTTTGCAAGACCAACAACTTTCTTCATTGCAAATATGTTTTTCACCAACATAAGTGGCAACTATACACATGGACCTTGCCAGATGGAATCAAATCGACCATATCTATGGAAAGAGATGATAGAAAAGCTCACTATCATCAGTCAGAACAAGGCCAGGGGCTGATTGTGGAACACACAATCAATCTGCAGTTTCAAACTGAAACCAAAGAGAATTAGAACAAGTCCATGACAGCCAAAGTACAACCTTGAATATATCCCACCTGAGTTTAGAGACCATCTGAAGACTTGACATGTTAAAAACTAATGACTGATGGCCAGATGAATTGTGCAAGGACATCATACATGAAAAAAGCAACAGGTCATTAAAATACTAGAAAGAAAGAAAAGCCAAAATGGATGTGAGAAGAGACTCTGAAACTTGCTCTTGAATGTCAGATAGCTAAAGCAAAAGGAAGAAATGATGAAGTGAAAGAACTGAACAGAAACTTCAAAGGGCAACTGAAGAGCCAAGCCAAGCCAAGTGCCGTCGAACACAAATTAAAAATTATTATAATGACAGTTACAGAGAGCTGGAGACAGAAAACGAAAAGGGGAGAACACATTTGGCATTCCTCAAACTGAAAGAACTGAAGAAGAAATTAAAGCCAAGGGTGGGGTAGTGAAGAATTCTATGGGCAAAACATTAAATGATGCAGGGAGCATAAAAAAAAAAGATGGAGAGAATACACAGAGTCCTATACCAAAAAGAATTAGTTTATGTTCAACCATTTCAAGAGGAAACACATGATTAGGAACCGATGGTACTGAAGAAAGAACTCCAAGTGGCACTGAAGGCATTGTCGAAAAACATGGTTTCACGAATTGACAGAATAGCAACTGAGATGTTTCAACAAATGGATACAGCACTGGAAGTACCTACTTGTTTATGCCAAGAAATGTGGACAACAGTTATCTGAATGGAAGAGACCAATATTTATGCCTAGTCCCAAGAAAAGTGATCCAACACAATGCAGAAATTATCAAACAGTATCATTAATATGACATGCAAGTAAAATTTTGCGGAAAATTCAGGCTGGATTCAGAAAATGATTCAGGGTTATCATTGCTGAAATCAGAAGGATCTTAGCTGAAAGCACAGAATACCAGAAAGATGTTCACCTGTGTCTTACTAGCTATGCAAAGGGATTCAACTGTGTAGGTCAAACAAATTATGGATAACACTGCAGAAAATGGGGATTTTAGAACAATTAATTATGCTTATGAGGAATCTATATATGGATGAAGAGGCAGTCATTTGAAAACAAGGGGTCACTGCATGGTTTAAAGTCAAGATGGGTGTGTGTCAGGGTTGTATCCTTTCACCATACCTAGTCAATCTGTATGCCAAGCAAATAATACAAGAAGCTGGACTATGTGAAGAAAAATGGGGCATCAGGATTGGAGGAAGACTCACTGACAAGCTAAGTTATGCAGATAACACAACTCTGCATGCTGGAAGTGCAGAGGACTTGGAACACTTACTGATGAAGATCAAAGACCACAGTTTTCAGTATGGATTACACCTCAACAATAAGGAAAAAAAAATCCTCACAACTGGACCAGTAAGCAACATCATGATAAATGGAGAAAAGATTGATGTTGTCAAGGATTTCATTTAACTTGGGACCACAATCAGTACCCATAGAAGTGACAGTCAAGAAATCAAAAATCACATTGCATTGGGGAAATCTGCTACAAATGACTTCTTTAAAAGTATTGAAAAGCAATGATTTAACCTTGAAGACTAAGGTGTTCTTCACCAAAGCCACAGTATTTTCAGTTGAATCATATGCAAACAAAAGCTTGACAATGAATAAGGAAGGCAGAAGAAGAACTGACATCTTTGAATTGTGTTGGAGAAGAATATTGAATATAGTGTATCATGGACTACCTTGGAAGGAGTACAACCAGAGTGCTCCTTAGAAGCAAGGATTGTGATATTACATCTTACATACTTGTGAGACATATTGTCAGGAGGGATCAGTCCCTAGTGAAGGACAGCAGGCTTGGTAAAGTAGAACAAAAAACAGGAAGACCCTCAATGAGACGGACTGACACCATGGCTGCAACAAGGGGCTCAAGCATAACGATGATTGTGGCCATGGTGCAGGACTGGGCAGGGTTTTGTTCTGTTGGATGAAGAGTTGCTATGAATTGGAACTGGCTTGAAGGCAGCTGAAAAGAACCACAACAAACCTGTTTTTTTTTTTTTTAATGAATTGACTGTACAAGATCTTTTGGGATGAAGCTGTAGTTCACGTTTAAAAATTAAAACCCCATATGGTGGGTATAAGGAGCCCTGATAGTGCAGTGTTTGAGTGCTGAACTGCTAGCCAAAAAGTTGGCAGTTTGAACCCACCCAGTGGCTCCACAGGAGAAAGATGTGGCAGTCTGCTTTGGAAGTCTGACAGAGCAGTTCTACTCTGTCCTGTAGGGTAGCTCGTATGAGCTGGAATCAACAGGAAGGCAGTGGGTTTGGTGGCTTTCGTTGGTTTTGGTTTTGTTTTGATGGTCCTCGCATGGTGCAGTATGCTGTCAGCTACTAACTGAAAGGTTAGAGGTTCAAACCCACCCAGCAGCACTGCAAAAGTAAAAGGTTGGCAATCTACTTCTCTAAAGATTACAGCCCAGAAAACCCTATGGAACAGTTGTACTCTTTAACACATAGGGGTTGCCATGAGCTAGAATCAACTCAATGGCAATGTCTTTGCTCTTTTGGTTTACAGTGAATATATAGATGTTCATTGTACACTTCTCTTACTCTTCTGTATGTTTGAAACTTTTCATAATAAAACGTTGGAGTGGGAGAACCTGTAAGATAATTTTTTAAAACCTCAAAACAGTTCCATGGGTAATTCTCATTGGGCTATAAGCTCCCTAAAGGCAGACAGTATGTCCATGCAGGCTGCATTCCCAATGCCTACAATAATGCCTTGGATGTTACAGGCATTCAAAGACTTTTATTGAATTACTGTATCAATAAGTTAAGTGTGTGAATGTGTAAGTAGCTGGTAACAATTGTTGTATGAAGATACTTGAAGAGTACTGACTGTCCCCAGTCCTTCTTGTTGGGTCTTCAAATAAGCAGAACAGTATTAACAAAAGTAAGTACTGTTTACTGAGAGCTTATTGAGTGCAGGGCAGGGACAGATCCAGGTTTTGTGAATTGTGAAGCTTATACAATTAAGATATAAAAAGTTAAAAATACAAAATAAAGTATGCAAGTGTGCTGAGGCCCGTCACTCACAGAAGCCTCTGTAAGCAAAGCCACATGCCTATGTGATGGCGGGTGGAGGCACCTCACCCTTGGCATATTTTTGGCTGTACTCTCCCTGATGATATTTTGCATCCTAATTAAACCTTCTTCAAAAGTACCCACTTATTTCCCGGCACAAGGATCAAGGAAGATACCTTCTAAGAAGGGTTTTACAACCTCCTCAGCTTAAAGAATCCCGACACAGAACACCCAGCCTGGGAACACCCAGCCCGGGAATGCCAAGGCTGGCCCGGCCTGCTTCCAACTGGCTTCCCCCAACTGCACATCCACCTCCACATGTGAAAAACTAGATTGCAGGAAGGCCATGGGAAGCTCCTCAGTGATGACCCCCACACAGCTCTTAGATAGAGACATCCCATTCCCTGCATCAGGAAGATGGATAGGCTCCCAAGTCTATTATATTTGGTATGGCAAATGAGTAAATACTAAAGAAATACCCTTCTTAGAACAGCTTAAGAAAGGCATAGGGTGGGGGACGGTAGGTGTTTACTGTCCCCACAGGAAGAGATAAAATAAAGAGCAAAGAAGGAATAGAGACAGCCACCTTTAGACCCCTCCTCCTGCACCTTTTAACCTTGAGGTATAGATAGAGCTGATTGAGCTCAAGGCATAACTTTGTTTTCACTATTGATTATAACCACAATATACTTGCCTTGGGCCATTACCTAAAAAACCCTAATGATTAACATGAAAAAAGACCACAAGGTATCAGCCAACAGCTTATGTGGTCAAAGAAATCACATCACTCACTGATTATATAAAAAATAAAGACAGGCCTTAACAGGATACTGATCTCCAGATTCCTGGTTGTCTGCGTCTCATTTCTTTCTTCACCGACGCCACCACCCATCTCTTCGTGATCCCAGACCTTGCTGAGGCTGGCCCCCGGCACAAGTGAATGTTGATTATGACAAAATAAATTCCAACCAATTACAAAATTTAAAATACTATAAACACCCCAAAAAACCCATTGATATAAAAAGTTAAAAATATGAAATGAAGTATACAAGTGAATGTTTACTATGAGAAAAATAAATCCCAACCAATTAGAAAATGTCAAAGATAACACCATAAACCAAAAAAGCAAACCATTGAGTTGATTCTGACTCATAGTGACCCTAGAGGGCAGAGTTAGAACTGCCCTGTAGAGTTTCCAAGTAGCACCTGGTGGCTTCAAACTGCCACTCTTTTGATTAGCAGCCACAGCACTTAGCCGCTAAGCCATCACGGTTTCCTACATGCAGCCTCAAATTCTTAAAATATACACAGTATTTTGATTAATTTACTGGCTGACACAACTCTATAATCTCCTTTACATGCCTTGACTGGCTTTTCTCATGTCAATTTCATAATATAATTTTCTGTAAAGAGAATAGAAAGAGAATCTTTCCTTTAACATGATTGATCAACTATACTTTTATTATTGATAGTTATTGCAGATTTACACTGTGGTAAATTTTTGATATTGTCCAGTTTGGGAAAATCCATATCAAGTTCCTCTCAAGTGTGAATTTAAGGTTGCAGACTGTTTTGAGCAGAGACTCATCTTAAACAGTCTTTGAAATGTCAATGCTCGTTACCCAAGGTCTTGGAAGGGGCTTGTGCATGTGAGTTGTCTCCAAGGCATAAACTTCATTACCTCCGTGGTAAATACACATCTGCAGCTATGTCTAACTACTTGTTCTGATTTTTTTTTTTTTACTTTAGATGAAAGTTTACAGAGGAAACTAGTTTCTCATTAAACAATTAAAACACACATTGATTGCCAACCTCCCAACATGCCAGCACTCTCTCTTCTTGACCTTGGGTTCCCCAGTACTAACTTTCCTGTCCTTTCCTGCCTTGTTGTCCTTGCTCCTGGGCTGGTATGCCCATTTGGTCTTGTTTTGCTTTATGGGCCTGTCTACCCTTTGGCTGCAGAGTAAACCTCAGAGGTGACTTTATTAACTATAAGGGTATCTGGGGGTCAGTCATACTCTCTGGTTTCTTTAGTCTCTGTCAGACCAGTAGACTTGGTCTTTTTTTGTAAGTTAGAATTTTGTTCTACATTTTTCTCCAGTTCTGTCTGGTACTTCATGTCCATTATTCCTTTGGACTAATGTTTCTCCTTTGTCTTCGGTTTTCTTCATTCTCTGATGCTCCAGACACAGTGAGACCAGTGGGGTATCTTGGATGGTTGCTTACAATCTGTTAAGACCCCAGATGCTACTCACTAAAGTGGAATGCAGAACACTTTATAAACTATGTAATGCCAATTAAGATAGATTTTCTCCAAGACCATAATCTCCAAATCCCTCAGCCTAGAAATTCAACCCCTCAGGGGGTTTGGATTAATCTATGAAGCTTCCATGACCTTGCCTTGGACAGGTTGTGCTGGCCGTCCCAGTATTGTGTACTGTCTTTCCTTCACCAAAGTTGCTATTTACTTACTGTCTAGTGTTTTTCTCTGCCACCCTTCCCCTCTCTCGTAACCATCAAAGATGGTTTCTTTTTCTGTGTACACCTTTTCATGAGTTTTTAATAGTAGTGGGCTCATATAATATTTGTCCTTTTGTGATTGGCTTATTTGATTCACGCTGAACTTCTTTTAAAGGAAAGAATTAACATCTACTTTGATAGACGCATGACGGGGAATCACACAGGAACCTGAATGTGAGGGACCTGAATGGCTCGTTTAGAATTCTTTGTTTTTACCCACCCTATGTAACACAGATGAGCCTTCAGGTTCTAAGAACTGGGAATCAGGAGATTCTGGCTTCAGACCCCGGTGGTTCCTGGCTAACAAGTTTGGAGCAAGTTCCTTCGCTGTTGTGGGCCCTGTTTTCCCTAGGCTATGATATGAAGTGGGCAGTTCCCAGCCTCCTTGTCTATCCGGACCCTGCCAGAATAAAAATGAAATAGGAGGTAGGAAACTCCTCTGTGAAGAGTGAATCACCTTTTGCATCCTCCTTCTTGCAGAGGCCCAAACGGGAAGCGGACCCTTCTTCTCTTTCCTTAACGTTTCCAGCCGGAGCAATTTTACAGCGGACTCAGACACATGCCTCCTGCTAGGGCTGTCCTCTAGAAATTCCCGTGCCTTAAAGATATTCTCCCACTGCCTGACAGAACCAGAAAGGAAGCCCAGACAACGGAACGGACAGGGGCGGGACCCGGATGGCGGAGACGACAATCGGGGAGACCGGGGAGAATACAAAAGGCGGTGTTGGATAGAGTGGCCGGGCGGAAGGGAAACGAGAGGAAGCCTGTGGGTAGATGGGTGAGAGGGGACAACTGGAAACTAGGGAGACGCCGGCGGAGGCTGGAAAGACCGGGGTGGGCGTAGATGGGTCTGGGCAGGGAAACGGGGATCTAGTGAGGCGGCAGCCAAAGAACGGCCTGAGTCGTTGAAGAGTCAGGGAGTATGGGGTTGCTGGGGTGCTTTGGGGTCTACTCGTATCAGTCGTTTACGGCCAGCTGCCCTTGACCGAGTGAACTCCCTCTCGGCCTCAGTCTTGTCACTTGCAAAATGGGTATGAATATCCCCTACCTCTCAGGGTCATAGAGGTAGATCATGTGTGAAAGGACCGATATGCGAACACATGGAATACATGGGGGCTCGTGCTATTATTTATAAAACCTGGTGGTGTAGTGGGAACCTTGTTGGAAGTTCTAATCCACCAACTGCTCCTTGGAAACCTTATGGGGCAGTTCCACTCTGTCCTCTGGGGTCGCTATGAGCCGCAATTTACTGGAGGATCGCAGTGAATTTGGTTTTGTGGCACAGTGGTTTAAGAGCCACAGCTGGTAACTAAAAGGTCAGGCAGCTTCAATCCAACAGGCTCTACTCTGTGCTGTAGGATCGCTGTGAGTGGGTTTTAGTGCTGTTATTAAGGAGCACTGGTGGTGCACTGGTTCAAGTATTCCGAGGAGAAGGTAGCAGTTCGAGCCCACCAGCTACTTCACAGGATAAAGTTTTGGCAGTCAGCGTCATAAAAATTTACAGCCTTGGAAACTGTATGAGGGTGAGGCCAGTCTACTCTGCTCCTATAGGGTGGTTATGAGTTGGAATCACCTGGATGGTAGGGTGATATTCTTTTAATGCTATTAATATTTTAGTGTTTTTGAAACTCTCTCTGCAGGTCTGAAGTTTTCCAGGGTGTTAAAATCAGGCAAAAGCAAAACAAAAAACAACACCGAACTAGTTGTCCTCGATATGAACTCGTGGAGACCCCACATGTGTCAGAATAGAATTATGCTCCCCAGCGTTTTCAATGGCTGTGACCTTTGGGAATTAGATTGCCAGGGCTTTCTTCGGAGGTACCTCTTGGTAAACTTGTCCTCCAGCCTTTTGGTTAACAGCTGGGCGCTAAACTGTGCCACCCAGGGACACAGTCAGGCAATTGGACATTAAAAGATGGTTCTTAGGATTCTCTGTTCAGTAGCTCTTGAGATCTCTCAATCTCTGCAGCCCCTTCTGGAGCTCCAACCTCATTCTTTCTCAGTTGGATTGTAGTACCAGCTTCTACCTTCTACCCTTGCAATAGATCTAGAAAGATTGTTCTGAAACTTGGATCAGATCCTATCTCTTCCCTGCTTGAAACCCTTCCATAGCCCTCTGTTACAGATTCATTACAAAAATCTCAACTCCTCAGCCTGGTATTTGAGGCCCTTCACAAAACAGTAAAACAGTACCAGCCAGACTCTCCAGCCTCTTGTCTCAATAGTTTGTATTGTCACCCAAGACAATGCACCTTGCTGAAAACTGTCACATTTTCACACTCCAGGTGCTAAGTCCTGGGCTATTCCTGCTGCACCCAGTAACCTTTCCCAGCATGAGCTCCTTTTTTTTTTTTCTTAAATCAAGACTCACTTCTTTCAGAAAGCAGCCTCTGACTCCTGCCTGTCTCTAGCTCTCATATTAAGCTAGGCAACCCCTAGGCTTATCTCCAGGTCCCTGGGTGGCACAAACAGTCTGTACTCAACTACTAACCTAAAGGTTGGCAGTTCAGATGCATCCAGAGGTGTTGCAGAAGAAAGACCTGGTGATTTGCTTCCATTAGGATTACAGCCAAGGAAACCTCATGGAGAACAGCTCTATTCTCTAACAGATGGGGTCACCATGAGTAGGAATATTGAAGAAGGCAGTGGGTTTGGGGTTTTTTAGCCTTCTCTCTAAACCAGGAAAAAAAAAATAAGAAAAATCTATCATCTCTTTGTGGGAGCCAATTGCCAGTTGCCAGCTGCCAATTGTTTTTCCCTGTGGAGTCACCAAGTAGGTTCAAACCTCTGACCTGTCACTTAGCAGCCAAACTGCTTAAGCACTGCACCGCTAGGGCACCTGTGTATTATAAACTGAAATGCCTAACTGTTGCCATGGAGTTCATTCTGACTCATGTCAACCCTGTAGAACAGAGTGGAACTGCCTCATTGAGTCTCTGAAGCTGTAATCATTACAGAAGTGGACTGCCACATCTTTCTCCCATGGGGTCACTGAGTAGGTTCAAATTGCTGTCTGTTTAGCAGCTGAGCACTTAACCACTGTACCACCACGACTCTGGCTTCTCTCCACTGTTGCCTAGTCTAAGAGTTCCGGAGGAATCCTAACTCCTCCCATGACAGTGGCCCTTCGCAGCTCAAAACCATCCCATGGTGCACTAGTGCCAGAGCACGAAGTTGACGTCTGTAGCCAGCAGCATCCTAGACTGGGCACTCTGGAAGATGGCAAAGAGTTCTCTAGGCTGTTTGGGTCTTTGACTTTAAGTCAACTTGGAATGGTGTTTCCCAACCCTGTCCAACTTGTCCTCCAGAACTTTGCTTAGATGTCTCCACAGTGTTTTTAAATTCTATATTCCTCCCCTAGGGGGTGATGAGCCCATCCCGCCCTCCTGGAGCTGCTATCCTTTAATTACCTTCTGATCCTGCCTTGTAATTCCCTGTTTGCACATCCAAAATGGTAGCCACTGGCCACCTTTGGGTGTTGAGCACTGGCAATGTAGTTAGTTCAAATTAAGATGTGCTGTAGTGTAAAACATACACCAGATGTCAAAGGCTTAGTAGGACAAAAAAGAACTCAGTAGGTTCTTGGGTAGCACACACTGTCTGCATCTGGCTGGTAACTACAAGATTGGTGGTTCGAACCTACCCAGCATTACTGAGGAAGAAACAGGCCTGGTGATCCTCTTTCAGGAAGACTAGAGCCAAGAAATCTCTGTGGAGCATTTTTACTTTTTAACACATGAGATCTTGCCAAAGCCACAATCCCCCAAAAACAAATACTCAACTAAGAGCAAAAAAAATTCTAAGTTTGTTTCTTATTTTTACTTTTTAAATATTGATTACATGTTAAAATGAAAATATTCTGGATATGTTGGGTGGAATGAAATATTAATATTTATTTCACCTGTTTTGGCTTTTTTTAAAAATGTGAATACTATTCAACATGACCACTATAGAACTGTAATGTCCAATATGGTAGCTGCAAGGTTGTGCACGTGATTAATATACTAGGGTACTAACCAAAAGTTTGGAGGTTCAAGTCTACCCAGAGGTGCTTTGGAAGAAAGGCCTGGTGATCTGCTTTCAGAAAACCAGCCACTGAAAACCCTACAGAGCATAGCTCAATGATGATACATAACGGGTGCTAGAGTCAGAGTCCCTGGGCAGTAACTGTAACTATTAGGCTTATGTAACTATATAAATTTATTTCTTTTCCACAGTTATATCCTCAACACCTAGAATAGTTCTTGGCACATGGTAGGTGTTTATCAAATAAAACACCAAACAACCTGTTGCCCTTGAGGCAGCTTTCAATTACGTGACCCCAGATGCTACAGAGTAGAACTGTGCTGCTTAAGATTTTCTTGGCTCTAACCTGCAAAGAAGCAGATTGCCAGGCCTTTCTCTGACAGCACTGCTGGGTAGGTTTGAACCACTATCTTTTAGGATATTAGTTGAGCTCAAACCATTTCACCAGCCAGGGACCTTGGGAAGATTATAAACCCACTGTTAAGTTGATTCCAACTTATAGCGACCCTATAGAACAGTGGAAAACTGCCTCATAGGATTCCTAGGTTATAATCTTGACAGAGGCAGATCGCCAACCTTTTGGTTAGCAGCTGATTGCTTAACCAGTACACCACTGGGGTTCTTTGGTAAGACTGTAGAGACACTATATTATCAGTGGTTGCCAGGGACTTGGGGTAGGAAGACAGTGGAAGTAGGTGAAGCACAGGGAATTTTTTTATTTTTTATTTTTTTACAACGGTAAATGTTTATTAATTCAGGAGGGTCCAGACAGGAAGCAGCTTTCTTCTCCTACACAGACTTCTGTCTCATTTCATTTTCTCTTCCTGTCTGTCCCTGGGTTGCACTGGGGTGGTTCAGACTCTACAGCTTTTGGATCACTTACGGGCTTGTAGAAACTCCAGTGATTTCCAGAGCAAAACACTTACCTGCCAGCTAATTCAGTGCTTTCTCCTCCTCTCAGTAGAAGCATTACTCTGGAGTTAGTCTGGAAGTTTCTGGACTCTGGACTGGGATTTCTCAACCTTTGGAACTATTGACATTTTGGACCAGATAACTGTATGTTAGTGAGAGACTGTTCCTGTGCATTCAGTATGTTAAGCAGTATCTCCAGCCTCTCTGATTGATGACAGTAGCATTCCCTCGTCATGACAGCCAAAAATGTCTCCAAATATTGCCAAATCATACCTGGTTGAGAATCGTCGCCCCAGACTATGCTTTCTTCTTCTTTTTTTAAATGATTCTGTTTATTTGGGTTTTTTTTGTGACTAGTTTAAATGAAGATTTACCGAACAAACTAGTTTCTCATTAAGCAATTAGTACATATATTGTTTTGTAGCATTAGTTAACAAACCCCCCAATATGTCAATAGTCTCCTTTCTCAACCTTGGGTTCCCTGTTAACAGCTCAGCTCTTTCTGCTTTCTGGTCCTTCTCCCTGGGTTGTTTCATCTTTGGCTGAAGGGTGTCAGGAGTGACTTCATTACTTAGCTAGAAAGGTGTCTAGAGGCCATACTCGTAGGGTTTCTTCAGCTCTGTCAGCCAGCAAGTCTGGTCTTTCGTTCTGAGTTAGAATTTTGTTCTGTATTTTTCTCCACCTTTCTCCAGGACCCTTTGTTGTGATCTTGCACAGGGAATTGTTACTGTAATGGTTGCAGTGAGATTGAATTTCCAGTGCAAAAGTGGCCTTGGCCTAAACTTTGGGCAGGAATGGTGGCAGTGGTTACCCTGACAGCCCAGTTCTGTGGCAGGACTTGGGTCATTGTTCCTCTTGCTTGTCTTTGGGCTTATTTCTCTGATCCTACCCCCAATGCTTTGAGTCACTGAAAACCTTTATTTTTCTCAATTTTATTATTTTGATTAATTTATTTGCAGATGATTAGCTTCATCTTTATATATAATTTGTTTCCCTTGTTATTGAGAATATACACAGAAGAACATAAATCAAGTGTCTGCATGCATGATTCAGTGATATTGGTTATATTCTCTGAGATGTGCAACCATCCTCATCCTTTTCTGAGTTGTTCTTCCTCCATTGACAAAAACTCACTGCCCCCTAAGCTTCCTATTCAGCCTTTTAAGTTGCTGAGGAACTATGGCAGCATAGTGGTTAAGGGCTTGACTGCTAACCAAAAGGTCAACAGTTTGAACCCACTCCTGGATCCACAGTAGAAAGACCTGGCAATCTGCTTCCAAAAAGATTGCAGCCTAGGAAAACCTATGGAACAGTTCTACTCTGTCTTCACTGGGTCCCTGTGAGTTGGAATTGACTTGATAGCAATAGGTTGTACAGGTTTGAACAGGATGGAAGAGGCATTGCCCTCATGGAGATGACCATTCTGGTTGAGGGAAACAGGTAACAAATAATAAATGTGTGTGATTACAGACTTTGAAAAAGTGTGAGAAGGTCCTGTACTCCAGTGCTTACAACAGCACTAGCCACAGTAGCAACACTGTGGAAACATCCTAAATGTCTATCAGCAAAGGAACAGATGGGCAAAATGTGGTATGTCCACACAGTGGAGTAATACTCAGCTGTAAAGAAAAAGGAAGGCTTGATAGGACACGGACGGACTTTGAAAACATTATGCTGAGTTAATTAAGTCAGCTGCAAAGGGAGAAATATAGTATACTTTTACTTACATGAAACAGGCAAATGTATAGAGCCCTGGTGGCTTAAATGGTTAAGTACTCAACTGCTGACTTAAAGATTGATGGTTTGAACCCACCCAGCAGCTCCAGGGGATAAGACCTGGATGATCTGCAAAGATTACAGCTTAGAAATCTTTTAGGGGCAGTTCTGCTTTGTCACATGGGGTTGCTGTGAGTCAAAAATTGACTTGAGGTCACCTAGCAATAACAATGACAATAGACCAAAGCTTATCAAAGGTTTTCAGGTATGGGAAGGAAGAGAGCCACAGGGGGAGTTAGAGGTACTGAGTTTCTTAAGTTAGTGGTGGGATAATTTGAAAAAGGATAGTGGTGACAGTTGCATAACATGGTGAATGTAATCAGTGTCACTGAATTGTACATGTAAGTATAATGTTAAAATGGTAAATGCTTTTTAAAACATATTTCCACCACAGTTAAAACAAAGGTCTGATCAGGGCTGTAACAGAACACAGATCAGAACTAAAATTTGTAAAAAGTCCAGAATTACTGGACCTGTTAGGACCAGAAGACTCCTTGAGAGCCTTACCCTAGGATACTCTCTAAATCTTAAACTGAAATGAGCCCCTAAGGTTACCTGTTATCGAAATAACAGATTCGTACACAAAATAAAGGCTGTTACCTATGAGTACAGTGTCCCATTAAAAAACCATCTATATCAGACCAAAAAAATCAACAATTACACTAAAAGCAAAGATGAGAAGATAAGGGGACAGGGAAACTAGAGTACCAGAAAGAGAACAAACCAAACATAATACGATTAAATGTTGGCACTTTGTGGAAAATGTAATTAATGTCACTGGACAATTTGTGTAGAAATTGTCAAATGGGAACCTAATTTGCTGTGTACATTTTCAGTGAAAACACTGTAAGATATTTAAAAAGGATCTTGTACATATAACACCTGACTGCTGTTTGTACTACCACTAGCTTTAGCCGGCCAGTACTTGGAGTGGCTTTGGGAATCAGACATGCTCACATGACTCTTTCCCTAAGGGAATTATTACTCTCGACCTAAATTTTTTTCCCCCATAGCTTTATCCGTTGTAGCCCACAGAGCAGTTTCTCTAAAATGAAAAATAGAGGTGAGAAAATGTACAGACCTTCCCAACCTCGGGTTTTAATCCTGGCTTTGCTTTCCACTTGGCTGTGTGACCACTTCACTTAACTTCCTTGGGTCTTGGTCTTCTCATGTGTGAAATGCTAAGGCTACTAAGTGCTGTGTCTATGTCTGCTAACCAAAAGGTTGGTAGTACAAATCTGCCAGGTGCTCCTTGGAAATTCTATGGAGCAGCTCTACTCTGTCCTGTAGTGTCGCTGTGAGTCAGCATCAGCTGGACTGCAGAAGGTTTGGTGGGTTTTTCTAGCTTGAATTTTTTCGTATTTTTTTATGTGTGCTTTACATGAAAGTTTATATTTCAAGGCAGTTTGTCATACAAAAGCTTACACACATTGTCATGTGACCTTAGTTGCTCTCCCTATAATGTGACTTGCTCAAAATTCTAGTCTTCCAAATACAAAGCTGGAGGGAACCACATCTTTGCCAGCTTTTTCCAAGTACTTAGAGTGCTGCAGCATTTTGGTGTTTGGGGCTTTGTCGCCCCCACACGGCCTAGATGATATTGCCAGCAGAAAGTATCCAATAAAAATCAATTCATAGACATTTGACCAGGAGAAAGGCATAGACTGCCTTTGTCTGGATTGCTTACGCCCCAAAGATTGACACTTTGCTGGATAAATACCAAACCAAAGGAAGGAAGGAAGGAATTGGCAGTTTCGGATCTTTGCTACAAAACCCCTTGGAACCTTTCCATTAAGGACGTGTGTTTCCAACTGGAAGCTTTCACAGGAACCCCTTCCCTCGTTGCCAGAGGCAGTGTTGCCGGAAAAACATGGGTTTAATATACCTGCCACAAAAGCCAGTACTGAGACAGGGGTAAAGTAAAATGCCCAAGAGATTTATTACCTGCTGGCATGTAAGGGATGAGGAGTTCAGGTCATCAGAGCCTGTCCGACTTTTTCTGGTATGCTCAGGGTTTTTAATGGGTAGGTAGGGGTAAATATGTGGGCAGTTGGGGGCCTGTGGAGGTTGACTAGGTGAAGGTAGTCAGGGAGGAGATGTTCATCAAGAACTGGTGGTGAATAAAAAAGAAAAAATAAAAAAATGAGGAGGTATGCATCAAGAACTGGGCAGTGGTTTGTCTGGTGCCTTCACTTGTTTGATGATTCTAAGGCAAAGGCTGTAAAAGTTTTATTTTGGTGGCTCCTATATTAATGTGTGATTTCTAGGGCCAAGTAGTGCTAGGAAGTCAGAAATTTTAAGAAAAGCAGGTAAAAAAAAACCTGGAGTTAGTCATGACTACCTACTTCAGGGCCACTGAAAGTTCCTGGGTCCTAGGGAACTGACTCATTGGCAGCCACTCTGTAGCTTGATAGAAAAGGGCCATATATGGTGTAGGGTTCCTGGAGCCTGACAGCTGGGTGGTAAGCAGGGAAGTTCTTCCAGAACGCCTGGAATGGCTCTTGGGTGGGCTTCCAGGGGAGGGAGTGGTGAGGATGGGACTGATGGACTGTAGTAGGGATGAGTGGGGTGCCTAGGAGGTTTCTGTCAGAAAATTCATTGGGAACATGGGGGGGGTAGAAACTAGGGAGGCCCAGTGGCCCTTGGGAAGAGATTCTGGGGATGTGATGGAGGGGGTGGCTTCTTGGGGGCCAGACTTCTGAAGAATAGAAACATGAAGTAACATCATAGAACAAGCGTGAGAGGAAGAGATCTTGGAGTTGGGGGCATAGGGACACCCTAGGAGAGAGAATATGGAAGAATAGGAATAGAGATGCTGTGGAGAGACAGTCCCCCTAGGACTACAATAGAGGAGATGCAGGGGCAGCAATAGAAACGCAGAGAATAGGAAAGTGGGACTCACATAGATTCTAAGAAGAGCCCACTCCTGACCCATTGGACATCATGGGAATTTGGTTGATAGAGGTTGGTGGCCCATGCAAATCCAGGAAATATTAGAAAATATAAAGTGAGGAAGTCTAGAGCTTGAGCACATAGAGAGGATTCTGGAAAACCCAACAATTCCTTGGAGTGGTAGGGGTGTGAAGTGGAGGAGGAGGATGAAATAGGTAACCAGAGGTTGGAATACATCAGGGTTCTTTGGTTACCTCAATCCTTAGCCTGCCTCCCCTATCTTTTATCAATACCTTTTTTCCTAATGTTAGCTGTTCTTCTGGATTTGGGAAAATGAAAAAACCACCTGCTGCTGTCAAGGCAATGCCTACTCATAATGATCCTAGTAGGACAAAATATAACTGCCCCATAGAGTTTCCAGGGCTACAAATCTTTATGGAAACAGACTACCACATCTTTCTTCCCCAGAACAGCTGCTGGCTTTGAACCACAAACCTTTTGGTTAGCAGCCCAGTGCTGTACCCACTGTGCCATCAGGACTCCTTTTGAAGGACTTTGAATTTATCCTCATCATACATAGATTCTCTGATAACCTAACATGTATCCTTTTCTAAGTTGGGTACCTCCATCTCTCTCTGTGGGCCTCCAAGTTTGTTATCTTCCCCAAATCAAGGCCAGTAGCTTCTCACTGATGAAAAGGGCATAGTATTCATCTATACGTACATGATGCTAGTGGAGAAATCTAGTAACAACCAGAAAGTCAATGGACCTGACTCTGGCCTGATTTACAGCTGACCTGAGTATCTGAAGTTCTTCAAGAATTCTTTCTGTCTCCAGGCCTGTGGCAAATCTCACTCAGACATCTGGCCTTTGTCTGTGAGGCTTGTGGCAAAGCTTTCAAGTGTTCAGCAGTCTTTGCCAGGACTGGTACATCCACAGGGCATCCTACCCCTTTTTTCCTACTTCCAGCTCAGCATGTCCTGGTGTATTAGGATAGGCTACATCTGTAACAGATATGGGCTTAAAACTGGTGGTGCCACCTAAATAAAAGAATCATGTGATCGTCTCAATGCAGAAAAGACATTCCAGAAAGTTTCAGAAACTGTAAAATACATATAGAAGGGAAATTCCTGAACATAATAAAGAGCAGCTATACAAAACCAACAGTCAACATGATTCTTAATGGAGAGAGGCTGGAAACAATACCCCTGAGAACAGGAACAAGACAAGGATATCCTTTACCACTTGTCATGGATCAAATTGTGTCTCCCCAAAAATATGTGTAGCCATGTGGCTGGGCCATGATTCCCAGTATCTTCTGACTGTCCTCCATTCTGTGGTTTTCCTATGCTGTATGTTAAAGGATTAGGGTGTCCCTTCATAGAATTACCTCCCTGCTCCACTGTAAAGGGAGTTTCCCAGGAGTATGGCTTGCCCCACCCTTAATCCTTTCATCCTATGAGAGATAAAAGGACAGAGAAGCAGGCAGAGAATTGGGAACCTTGTACCATCAAGAAAGCAGCACTGGGAGAAAAGCACATCCTTCAGACCCGAGGTTCCTGCTCCAAGATGCTCCCTGGACAAAGACTGATGCAATACTGGACTTTCCTCCAGAGCTGACAAGGAGGGAAGCCTTTCCCTGGAGCAGACACCCTAAATATAGACTTGCAGCCTACCAGACTATGTAAAAATAAACCTTCCTTTGTTAAAGCCGTCTATTCTGTGATATTTCTGTTAGAGCAGCCCTAGCTGACTAAAACACCACTCCTATTTAACATTGTACTGGCAGTCCTAGCTAGAGCAATAGGGCAAGAAAAAGAAATAAAGGGCATCCAAACTGGTAGTAAAGAAATAAAGCTGTACCTATATGAGAATGATATGATAGTATACATAGAAAACTTGAAAGAGTCCATGAGAAAACTACCGAAACTAACAAAGTTTCAGCAGAGTAGCAAGATACAATACACACATACAAAGAGCAGTTGGATTCCTATACACTAATAAAGAGAATTAGGAAAAGGTGGGAAATCCTGATGGTACAGTAGTTAAATGCTTCATCTGCTGTCCAAATGGTCAGCAGTTCAAATTCACCAGGTACTGCTTGTAAGATTACTGGGGCATTTCTGCTTCAACCTATAGGATTGCCGTTAGTTGGAATTGACGGCAGTGGCTTCGGCATGAAAAGGTAATCAGGGAAATGATACCATTTATAATAGCCTGTAAAAAAATAAAATTCTTAGGAATAAATCTAACCAGGAATGTAAAAGACCTGTATGAAGAAAACTACAAAACACTACTGCAAAAAACCAAAAGAGACCTACATAAATAGAAAAATACACTATGCTCACAGATAGGTACACTTATAATTGTGAAAATGTCAGTTCTACTCACAGCAAATCTACAAATACAATGCAATCCCAATCAAAGTACCAACAACATTCTTTAAAGAGATGTATATAGAAAGGGAAGAGGCCCAAGATAAGCAAGGTACTATTGAAGAAAAGAATAATAGGATTCACTATACCGCACCTCAAATTTCTACACAGCTATTTTAGTCAAAACAGCTTGGTACTGGTACAATGACAGACACACTGACCAGTGAAACAGAACTGAGAACCCAGATGAAAACTCATCCACCTACAGTCAACTGATCTTCAGCAAGGACCCAAAGTCCCTCAGATAGGGGAAAAAGAGTCTTTTTAATAAATGATGCTTGCAAAGCTTGATCTCCATCTGCAAAAAAAGGGAACAGGACCCATACCTCGCATCATATACAAAAACTAATTCAAAATAGATCAAAGACTTAAATATAAATCTAAAAGCTATAAAGATCACAGAAGAAAAAATAAAGTCAACACTGGAAGAGTGAAGGGGGTGAACAGACACATCATCAAAGAGGACATTCAGGCAACTAGTGGTTAAGTGAGGAAATGGTCATGATCACTAGCAATTGCCAGCCAAGTGCCATGGAGTCGGATCCAACTCATGGGACCAGAGAAATGCAAATCAAAACTACAGTGAGATTCTATCTCACCCTTGACATTACTGTCATAAAAAAAAAAACAAAACAAATGTTGGAGAGGCTGCAGGGAGATTGGTGGTGAGAATGTAAAGTGGTGCAATCATTTTAGAAAAAAAAATACACTTCCTTAAAAAACTGGAAATAGAAATACCAGATGATCCAACAATCCTACTCCTAGAAATGTATCCTAGAGAAATAAGAGTCTCACATGAATAGACATATGTACATCCATGTTCATTATAGCAGTGCTCACAATAGCAAAAAGATGGAAACAACCCAGGTGCCCATCAGCAGATGAATGGGTAAACTATGGTACACTCACAATGGGATATTACACAGTGATAAAGAATAATGAGTCTGCAAAGCCTCTCATGATGTAGATGAATCTGGGGGCATTATGCTGAGTGAAATAAGTCAACCACAAAAAGACAAATACTGTATGAGACCAGTAATATAAAAACCCATGGAAAGGTTTACACACCAAGAAGCCAGCCAAGCCAAGAAACAATTTTTTTTAATGGTTATAAGGGAGGGGAGAGACAAAGGGAAAAATACTAAATAGACTATAGGTAAGTGGTGACTTAGGTGCAGGGTAAGACAGTACATAATACTGGGAAACCAGCACAATTTGTCCAAGGCAAGGTAATGGATGCTTCATAAACCCAGTCAAACTCTCTGAGGGACCAAAATACTGGGCTGAGGGCTGTGGGGACCAAGGTGTTAGGAAACATCTAGCCCACTTGGCATAACAGAGTTGAAAAAGCTTTGATGAGTAGCATCTGGGATCTTAAAGGCTTGTGGGTGACCATTTAAGATACTCTGCTGGTCTCGGTCTAGAGCAAAAGAGAGTGAAGAAAACCAAAGACACAGGGAAGGACTGGTGCCAAGGACTAATGGACAAAAAGTACCACAGCTTCCACCAGACTGAACCTGGCTCAACTAGATGGAATCTTGCTACTAACACCAGCTACTGTGACAGAGCTCACAATAGAGGGGAGTTACTTGTCTGACAGACTTGGAGAAACCTTCAGAGCATAGCCTCTGGACACCCTTTTAGCTCAGTAATCAAGTCACTTCTGGGATTTGCCTTTCAGGCAAAGATTAGATTAGAGGCTAACATTGCATAAAACAGGAATTCCAAAACAGTTATTTGGACACTTAAGGAATCTGTACATGGATCGAGAGGCAGTCATGCAAACACAAGGGGACACTGCATGGTTTAAAGCCAGGGAAGGTGTGCATCAGGGTTGTATCCTTTTGCCATACCTCTTCAATCTGTATGCTGAGCAAATAATCTAAGAAGCTGGATACTACAAAGAAGAACAAGGTATCAGGATTGGAGGAAGACTCATTAACAATCTGCGTTATGCAGACAACGACATCATCTTACTTGCTGGAAGTGAAGAAGATTTGAAACACTGATGAAGATCAAGGACTACAGGCTTCAGTATAGATTGCACCTCAACATCAAGATAACAAAAATCCTCACAACTGGACCCGCAAACAGTATAGTGATAAATGGAGAAAGGATTGAAATTGTCAAGGATTTCAGTTTACTTGGGTTCACAATCAACACCCATGGAAGCAGCAGTCAAGAAATCAAAAGACTCTTTGCACTGGGAAAATCTGCTGCAAAGGATCTCTTTGAAGTATTGAAAAGTAATGACGTCACTGTTACGCTGAAACTCAAGCCCCCTTCCCCAACCATTCCCAGAGTGGCCCGAGTCAAAACGTTTTATCTGCCAGCTATTCCTGAAATTCCATTCAAATGAGACGAGCTGCCCGGGGACAACTATCACTCCTTTCCAATAGGCACAACTCCATTGAAATGAAACCCCTTTATGTTAATTAAGTAACTTTAATCGTCCACAACCCCATAGGCTGCTGTTTTCAGATCTGTTAAGGAAGAAGTACAACCAGAGTGCTCCTTGGAAGCAAAGATAATGAGACTGCACCTCAATACTTAGGACATGTTGTCAGAGGGTTTGGTCCCTGGAGAAAGACATCATGCTCGGTAGAGTGGAAGGTCAGCGAAAAAGAGGAAGACCCTCGATGAGATGGATTGACACAGTGGCCGCAACAATGGGCTTAAGCATCAAGACAATTATGGACATGGTGCAAGACCATGTTGTGCACAGGGTCGCTATGAGTCAGAACTGACTCGATGGCACCTAACAACACGACAACGTAAAAAGAGACCAGATGGGCACACCAGACCAAGGGCAAGGTTGGGAAGGCAGTAGGGAACAGGAAAGTTGGTAATGGGAAGCCCAAGGTCAGGAAGGGGAGAGTATTAACACGTGGGAGTTGGCAATCAATGAGAAACCAGTTTGCCCTGTAAATCCTTATCTAAAACACAAAAAACAAAAACAAAAAAACTTGAAAAGTATGAAATTGCTGCAGGCTGGGAATTACTGTGTCCTAGTGCCATTGCCTTCTCCTCCCTCTCCCCTTGTACTCCTCCTCTTGAGCCTTGAAACTATTTTCAGTACAATAGGAAGTATTCTCTTGAAACTGTTTGCAGGGTATTAGCCCAGACCAAACTATTTGCAATATAATAAGCCCAAAGCTAAAACTATTTTCCTGAAACTGTTTACAGGATAATGGCTCAGGTTAAAACTATTTGCATGTCCCTGTCCTTCGTTTGAAGACACAACTTCCGTGCAGCTCTGTAACCAATCAAGAGATCATGACCATTTTTGGCAATGTGCCACCCTGTTGACTTCTTACCTGTTAAGCCTATAAATAAAACTTGTGAAAGCAGACAGGGCCCATGGCTGTCCATCAGAGACTTTGGTCCCACCTGGCCCCAACTTTACCTTGTGTGATGTGTTTTCATGTGAATGAGATTTCCCATCCCCTTCCTGTCCCTCTTGGCCTCAGGACTCTTCTCAGTGCTGGTCACTGGGGTGCTGGATGCGGCATGAAGTAAAATGGCTATGTCCACCTACCTTTACTAAACATTTTGATCAAAGATCTTACAGAAGAGTCCTGATCAAAATGGGAAAAATGCAGAACGGAATTCCAAATATTCACTGAATCCAGGTATTCTGGAGCCATGGGGGCTGGGTGCACCCTAAGAACTATTACCCTGAGATAATCTTTAGACTTTAAACCAAAAATATACTTGAAGTCTTCCTAAAACCAAACTCCCTGCGCAGGGATCCTGACTCCTCGTGACGCTGCAGGATACAGCAGAATTGTCCCATAGGGTTTCAAGGTTGTCATCTTCACCAGAGCAGATTGTACACGTCTGCTCTTGCACGTCCTCCTTCTACAGAGCATCTGCTGAATTTGAACTTCTGAGTACTTAACCTCTGTGTCACTACGTCTCAAAGGAAACAATCCTTTAGCTTACCTAGTAAAGAATGTCTGCCCTGAGCATTGTGCTCTTTTGTGATCTACTTATGTGGGATTAAATTAATAGCAACAACTTGAAAGATTAGATAGGAACGTTAGGGGGCAGTGAATTTATGTAAACAAGGGGGAACAACTCAGACAAGGAGGGTGAGAGTGGTTGCACCACTCAGAGAATGGAATCAATGTCATCAAATTGTATATACAGAAAATGTGGTATTGCTGTATGTTCTGCTGTGCATATTCTCGACAAGAGCAACAAAAATAAATCACAGGAAATCAAACTTGGTGCCTTCAGCAAATGGTTTTATGAGAATCTTTCCTCAGTATTATATGGTCCAGACCTAGGAGATGTTAATCCCAGGACTTGGGTCTGGTTTCACTAATGAATAAGGCAAGGCTCTTTCCTGAGCAAAATGGTTTACAACCTCAGGGTATGCTGGCAGCCTGTGGGTGGAAGGGAAAGGAGAATTTGTGGTGCAGAACATACTCACCTCCTAGGGACACTGTAGGGTTGTCCCCCAATTCATGGTGACCCCCACAACAGAATGAAACATTTCCTGGTCCTGCATAATCTTCACGATAGGTCGATGATGAGAACATTGTGATCCACAAGGTTTTCTGTTGGAGAATTTCTCCGATGAACAGTGTTGAAGGCAGTGGTGATGCGGAGGATAAGAAAGAAACAAGAGAAGCTAAAGTAGCATCAGGGGGCTAATGGCCATCACTGCCAAGAGCTAAGAACTGAGTTTTACTGACGTGTTTATAGTGTTTACTAGAGGAGGTTAAGCTCTTTAAAGTCAAAAAATTGAAGATGTCCAGATCTGTCTAGTTCCTTATCTTAATGGGAGTAGTGCCCTTTGTTTTCTCATGGTTTTCTGTGTCCCTGTGTGACTTATCTCCTTGATCTGGATGTACTATTAGGTCACTTCTAGGTTAAAGGACTCAAGATGTTAATATCATGTCCCCAGTACAAAAGGTTGGGCGGAGTTGTGATAAGCAACACTATGGGGACTCTAGATGGCCACAGTCACGTCAAGAGTGTTAATATATTTCCTACAGGGTGTTAGTACATTTCCCACAGTTTTCATTGGCTGAGTTTTGGAAGTGCTTCACCATGCCTTTCTTCCTAGTTCATCTTAGCCTGGAAACTCCACTGAAGCCTGTTAAGCATCCTAGCAACATGCAAACTTCCACTGATAAACAGGGAGGGGCTACACATGAGGTGCACTGACCAAGAATCTGGTCCTGCTCCCGTGCCCGCATCCTATAGAAATCACTGATCTTTCCCCTTTAGCTTCACCAAGCGGCAGGGATCCTGGGTTTTAACTAAGGATTTGTGACTGGGGACCTCACTCTCTTACCTCAATGACCCTGTTTGTAAAATGAGAATGAATGATTCACTCACTGTCAGAAGTCAGATGATGGTGATTTTCCAAACTCTCTAAGTCTGTTTTCTTGTTACATTTTTCTTTATTTCTTTGTCTTAGTTTAGACCCTAGACACACTGAGACAACCCATCCCAGTTTTCCTGAGGCTGAGAGGTTTCCAGGGATATGAGATTTGCAGTTTAAAACAGAGTCTAGCAAACTGAGATGAGTTGGTCACCTTTGTTCTCATCCAGGTCCGCAAGATCAAGCTATTACTTATTGCCACGAGGTGTTCTACATTTGCAGTGCGTGGCTGGAAGAGACTGTTCAGGATGCATAGAGACTTGACCAGCTTCTATCCTGGGCTTCCCCTGCATGGAGTGCTCACAAGTCTTCACCAATCTGCTCTGTGTGATATCTCACACTCAGAAATGTGCTCCTAAGTGTGTGGACCTGTAGCAAGGTGTTAAAGCACTCTAGCAACCTTTGCCTGCACTGGCTGAACCAACTAGGGCTTCTAGCCATCCCTACCCACCTTGTTCCCAACATTTCCGGTATGCCCAGGTGGTAGTCTTGCACACCCTGGTGCATGAGCCAGGAAAGGGGGTCCTGGCTGGCTGTGGGCTGGGGATTCAGAGGTACTCCAGACCTGGTTATCATTTCCCTCCACCACTCTAGGCCAGTGGAGGGATGTAGCATCATACTAGGCAGCTTTGAGTAGCTGTGTGACCCAGGACCAGTGATTTCGTCTCTAGCTTTGGTTTTACCACCTCACTAAAACAAACAACTCAAAACCAAACCACTGAAGTTGTCCAAGATTTCATTGTACCTGAGTCCATAATCAATACCCAGGTGAGTAGCAGTCAGGAAATCAAATGACAAGTTGCATAGAGCAAATCTGCTGCAAAAGACCTCTTTAAAATGTTAAAAAGCATAGTTGTCATTTTCTGGACTCAAGTGTGCCTGACCCAAGGCATGGTGTTTTCAATTCCCTCGTATGCATGTGAAAGCTGAGCAAGGGAGAGTAAAGACCTGACATCTTAGAACTACGGTGTCGGTGAAAAATATTCAGTACAAGGCCTGATGATTAAGTTCATGAACTCATCGTAGAAAAAGTGCTACATACTTCATTGCTGAATATCACTACAGTCACATTTGAAGTACTCCCCTTGGAAAGTTACACACTGACGCCAGCGTCTAGTCCACCTGTTATGGATTGAAATACATACAGAAATCTGGTTGGGTCACGATTACCAGTGCGATTGCCCTCCATTTTGTGATTTTCCTATGTTGTATGTTAAAGAGGGTTAGGGTGGGACTGCAAATCCCTTCCTAAATTCACCTCCCTGCTCCATTGTAAAGGGAGTTTCCCTGTAGTGTGGCTTGCACCACAAGGGATAAAAGGAAAGGGAAGAAAGTAGAGGGTTGGGAACCTCACACTCCCAAGAAAGCAGCATCAGGAGTAGAGAACCTTTTCAGACCTGAGGTTCCTGTGCCAAGGTGCTCCCTTACTAAGGACTGATGCAACACAAGGACTTTCCTCCAGAGCTGACAGAGGGAAAGTCTTCCCCTGGAGCAGACATCCTGAATTCCGACTTGTAGCCTACTAGACTGTGTAACAATAAACTTTTCTTTGTTAAAGCCATCAACTCGTGGTATTTCTGTTACAGTAGTACAAGATAACTAAAACATCATCCTTCAAGGCAATTTTGGACCTCTTTTTCTGGAATGGCCATGAGAGCTGTTGTCAGTTACCCCTGATGTCCTGAACATCCTCAAAATGTCTTCCTTTCAATATTTCCTTTATATTTGGGTAAAGACAAAAGTCATTGGGGGCCCGATCAGGTGAGTATCATGGTTATTCCAATACAATTTTTAGTTTACTGGCTAAAACTCCCTCACAGACAACTATACAGTTACATTTGCAAACTTGCCACCTTGCCATCGTTAGCAATGGCCATTCTAGAAAGAGTTCCAAAATTGCTTTGAAGGCTGGACTAGGTGTTGGCGTAGGTGCATAGCTTCTGAAGGGGAGTAGTTCAAAGGTGACCATAGTGATATTTAGCAATGAGGGATGTGGCACTTAGAACAATCAAGTTAATTAACTTCATTGTCAGACCTCATATACAATGAACCACCAAAAGAATGAACAAATCTATCTTGGAAGAAATATAGCTAGAATCCTCCTTAGAAGCAAGGATGGTGAGATTTTGTTTCACGTGTTTTGGACATGTTATCAAAAAGGACCAGTCTCTGAAGAAGGACATCATACTTGGTAAAGGAGAGGGTCAGGGAGAAAGGGGAAGATCCTCAACAAGATGGATTGAGACAGTAGCTGCAACAATGGGCTCAAGCACAGTGGTTCTGAGGATGGCGCAGAACTGAGTAGTGTTTTGTTCTGTTGTACACAGGGTTGCTACGACTCTGTGGCACCTAACAACAACCATCAGTTGAAGACTGCCACCCAGCAGGGGGAGAAAGATGTAGTAGTCTCTGCCATAAAGATTGCAGCCTTGGCAAAACTACAGGGTAGTTCTCATTTTTATAGGGTGGTTCCGGGTCAGAACTCACCCGACAACAGTGCATTTGTTTTTTCCTTTTTTAAAAAATCTTTGTGTGACCAATTTTTCTCCCCTTAGTGGCACAGTGTTTAAGTACTAATGTTTAGAAAAATCCTGGTTGTAGACTTGTGCCCCCTGTTACTACTAAGCCAAAACAGGGAATTTTTAAAAGTGCTTTATTGATATTGCCAGCAACCTGAGAATATGGTGGATTAACACCCTAAAAACTATCTTAACATCTCAGTTCAGGCTGGAAATTTTATAGAAGGGTTTAGGGAAGGCGAGTAGGTGAGGGGTGCAGGCATGCAGGTGTTCAAAGAGGGTGAAGTTGGTGAAGAAACACAGTTGCTTTGCTTTAAGAGGAGTTGTCCTTGACATCTGCAGGCTTGTTACTTTCTATCAGGAGCTGTGCTACTTATCTGAATAGTGGGCTGAAAGTTGACACTATAGCAATGTGCAGCATTCCAAGGGGTAAAAGGGCTTAAAGTATTAAGAAAGAAGCTAGCTAAGAATTTTTTCTACAGCTATTAACCCTATCTCTAAGGCTGCTAACCTTAGGGTCAACCGTTTGAGTCCACGAGCCGCTCCGTGGAAACTCCTGGGGCACGTTCTACTCTGTCCTCTAGGATAGTACTGAGTCAGAATCGACTTGATGGCAACGAGTTTGGATTTTATTTTATTTTTGGTACGCAGAGATCAAGGAGCCCTGGTGGTGCACAAAGGTTGGTGGTTGGAGCCTACCAGCTGCTCCGCAGGAGAAAGATGTGACAGCCTGCTTCCATAAGAATTACATCATTGGAAATCCTATGAGGCAGTTTTACCCTGTCCTACAGAGTCGCTGTGAATCGGAAATGACTCCCAGGTGAATGGCAGTGAGCAGGAACTCAAACCACATAGGAACCGTTTTTCTTTCGGTTTGTGTTTCTGGAGGGAGTACTTTCTTAGGGCACTTCCTGCGGCTCTCTGAATCCCGAAGTAGCTGGTATATCTCTTCCTTCGGCTCGGGATGTCGGAGTCATCTCCGGAACTTGTCCCTGCGGCCACTTCCGGACCCGAAAGTTTGCTGTGCCGGGGTATGGAGGCCAGGCTTGGTCTCGGAGGAGTGGGTAGGCTCGGGAGAGGTGGCATTAGAGTCCTGCCGACGGAGCAGTGAGAGTTCGGGGCGGCGCGAAGGAGTTGGGGTGTGGGACAGAGCAGTCCCCGGGGCGGTGGGCATTGGAGACGGAGAACGCCCGCGAGGGGAGGGCCGGGGACAGGCTACAGCGACCCGGGACTGGGGTATAAAGTGGAGAGGGTCGACAGCGTGGGCGATGAATTATCTGAATCCAGACCGACTCCGGAGCACAGGTTTGGTAATCATTTCTCTTCCAAAAGGGGAAAAGGAATTGTTGCATGAAAATGCAAGATAAAGTGCGATGAACGGTGGGCTCTGAGCAGAGGAATGGTCCCGGAAAGGAGGTGGGATGCGGATTGCAGGCTGGGGAGGGTTTTGAGTCTTCAGAGGGAGGTGGAAGTGCTGAAGTCGAGCGCACCAAGTTTGAGGATTGCGTTGGAGATCGGAGGCAAGCCGCGCGTGCTTTCCCTCAGGGTCAGCGGGGTCTTTCTCATGTCTGCCACACAGGGCTGTTGGGAGGACTTAGCGAGGCCGTAGATGTGAACATCCTTATGAACTGAAGAGCTGGTATAATGAAGCTTGGAGGACTTGGGTCTCTGAGTTACCTAGTGGTGCTGTAACAAATACCACAAGTGGGTGGCTTTAAAAGTAAAAATGTATTATCTTACAGTTTGGGAGGCGAAAAGCCCAAGTCACGTTCTGGGCCGTATTGATTCTTATTTTGTTGGTGGCCCCAGGTGCCCTTTTGTTCCTTGGCTTGTAGATAGATGATTCTTATTCATATTGCTTATGTCTTCCCCGGTGTGTGGGTGTGTCTCTGTGTTTGGGCTTTCCTTTGTATAACTTGGAAACAATGGCTTTGTGGTCTTCCAGCAAACTTGGCCAGGGCTGAGAAGCAAGGGTCTCTCCCTGATTTGGCCACATTACCTCTTTATAGACTGGAATTAATTAATCATTGCTCCATTTTGGAACTCAGTTTTCCCGTCTGTAAAATGAGCACTCTCATTTCTTGATGCGTAGGTTTAGAACAGAGTCCAAAGATTGGAGGTTTTGGTCCTCCCACAGATGCCATGGGAGAAAGGTCTGGTGACGTACTTACTAAAAAAATCAGCCTTTGAAAACCCTGTGAAACACAGTTGTACAAGACACATGGGATTGACTTAATGGGAGCTGGTTACAGTGCTGTGGCTTCATCAACATAATGAAAAAAGCCCTAATTCCAAAGGGAACCACCTCCATGGGTGTAAGGCTTAGGATTCCAACACCTATTTTGGGAGGACGCAGTTCAACTACAGTTCAGTGCATGAAATTATACCCCTTGGCCCCACAAATTCATGACCTTCCCTTGCCAACCGCATTCACCCTGTGATAGTGGTTGTCACAGTAAAGTGCTCAAATACTAGCTGACAGTTTGAACCTACTGAGAGGTGTCTTGGAAGATGGCCTGGTGATCTACTTCTGAAAGGTCACAGCCTTGAAAACCCTGTGGAACTGTTCTGTGTACACAGGGGGTCGCCATTGGTTGGAATTCATTCACAGGCAACTGACAGCCACAGATGAGGTGAGAGAGTGAGGGCTAGTGTTTATCTGATAGTGAAGGAGGCTGAGGTAAGAACTGGAGATGGAGCTTGAGAGAGATGCTGTGACCCAAAGTTTGAGAAGCAGAGACATCAGGGAAGGCAGGGTGGGGGGTGGTTGGGACCAGACTGGAAGACGTTTTGAATGCCAAGATTGGGGGTTTATAGTGAAGGTGAAACCAAAGGACAGCAGATATTAAATCATTCTGGAGCTGTGGACTGGTGAGGCATACAGGTAATGCCTTACTAGCTTCCATGGGATTCTAGAAGGTGGACGAGGTTCCCAGCAGAGCAAGAGGAAGAGTTTTCAGGTAGAAGACAGCACGTAACTCTTTATGCTTAGACTTCTAGAAGTTCAAGGTCTGTTCGTGGGGCTGTGAAGTGCTGTCTGTGGTTGGATTTCAGGAAGGAGATGAGGTAGAGAAGCTGACTGGACCACCTGGTGAATAAAACCAGTTGCTACTGAGTTGAGCTTGTCTTGTGGCAACCCTATGTGCGCCAGAGTAGAACTGGGCTCCATAGCTTTTCAACAGCTGGCTTTTTAGAAGTAGATTGCCATGTCTTTTGGGTGTCTCTGGGTGGTTTGAACTGCCAGCCTTTCAGTTAGTGGTCACAAGCTGTGTGTACTACCCAGGGACTCATGAAGGGCCTCAAACTCCAGGCTCAGGAACTTGGACTTGGTCCTGAGAGTCCTGAGAAGCCATGAAAAAGTTTTGAGTGGTACAGAAGTTTCATTTGATTCAGGTGTGAAAAGGATCTCTTGGGGCCAGTGTGGGTAAGCACCTAGAGGCCCAGATACTAGGGAGAAGGCTAGTACAGGGGTCCAAGTGAGAGGGGAAGGGGCCAGAACTGGGACTTAGAGAACAGAGGGTAGCAGAGGATTTGAAGAGCATTTTGGGGTTAGAAGTGATAGAATTTGTTCCCTTTCTGGCTTTAGGGATGAAGGAGAAAGAAAAAATGAGATTTAAGGTTCTGGTCTTGTATGACTGGTGGAACTTCATCAACATTGTGCCATAGGAGGGTGAGCAGGAATTTTTTTGGAGGGGAAAACAGTGCTTCAGTTTTGGACAGGGCAGTTTCATTAATTTGGCCATCCATCCATCGACCTACCCACCCATCTATCCATCCATATAGTATTGTATTGAGCCTTTATCCATCTACCCACCCACCCATCCATTCAGTATTGTATTGAACCTCTGTCCATCCATCCAACAATATTGTATTGAGCCTCATTCATCCATCCATACTTTCATCCGTCCAGTCAACCAATATTGTATTGACCCCATCCATCCAATCAATATTGACTGTATTGAGTCCCCATTCATCCATCCATTCATTCTTTTCAGCCAATGTTGTATTGAGCTCCTACCCTCTCCCAAGACTTTTTCTAGATTCTGAAAATTTAGTGCTGGCCAGGAAAGACCTGGGCCCTGTCTTCCTGTAGATGGGGGAGGGCAAGACAGTCAAATAGAAAATCAATCAATAAACAAAGACATCATGGATTGTATGCAAGAGGTGAAGGAATGAAGCAGTCTGGTGAGATAAACCTACTTGGGCTAAATTAATCACTGAGGGCTTCTCTGAGTGTCGTTCCTGAGTGCTGTTGTAACAGAAACACCTGAAGTAGATGGCTTCAATGAACAGAAATTTATTTTCTTACAGTTTGGTAAGCTAGAAGTCCGAATTCAGGGCACTGGCTCTGGGGGAAGGCTTTCTTTTTCTCTGTGGACTCTGAGGGGAAGATCCTTGTTTCCTTTCAGGTTTTGTTCCTGGGTTCCTTGGTGATCTTCTGTGGCCTGATATCTGTCCTCACCCATGTCTGCTTCCTTGTTGCCCAGGCTAATCTCAAAGGTGACTGTTGTAACACACACCTGACACTGATAATGGATTTATTAACAAACAAAAAAACCTATCCCCAAATGGGATTGCATCCACAACTATTAAAAAGAGCCCTTTGACTTCAGGTCTCTTCTAACTCATAGAGTGTTCATGTAATCTGTACAGGAGCAGATCACCAGGTCTTTCTTCCATGGAGTGGCTGACCTGCTGACCGCTGAACCACCCAGGGACTCCCCTAGGAGTAGATGCTTGTGTATATATGGAAACCCTGGTAGTGTAGTGGTTAAGAGTTGTGGCTGCTAACCAAAAGTTGTCAGTTCAGATTCACCAGGTGCTCCTTGAAAACCTCGTGGGGCAGTTCTGCTCTGTCCTGCAGGGTCACTATGAGTTGGAATCCACTTGATGACAAGAGTTGGTTTTGTGTGTATGTGTGTGTATAGTTGTAATTAGGTACCATTGAGTCAATTCTAACTCACAGCAACCCTATAGGACAGAATAGAAGTGCCCTATAGGGTTTTCTAGGCTGTAGTGTTTACAGGAGAAGATCACCAGGTGTTTTCTCTGAGTGCTTTAACCACTATGCCATGAGGGTACCAATAGTCCTTACTACTGGACCATAAGCAACATCATGATAAACGAAGAAAGGATTAAGATTGTAAAGGATTTCATTTTACTTGGTTTTACAATCAACACCCATGGACGCAGAAGTCAAGAAATCAAAAGACAAAATCTGCTACAAAGGACCTCTTTAAAGTATTGAAGGATGTCACCTTGAAGGCCTGACCCAAGCCATGGTGTTTTCAGTCCCATCATATGCATGTGGAGGCTGGACAATGAATAAGGAAGACAGAAGAATTGATGCCTTTGAATTAGGGTGCTGGAGAAGAATACTGAATGTAGCATGGGCTGCAAAAAGAAAAAACAAATCCGTTCTGGAAGAAGTAGAACCAGAGTGCTTCTTGGAATCAAAGATGGCAAGGCTTCATCTTACATACTTTGGACAATGTTGTCAGGAGGGATCAGTGCCTGGAGAAAGACATCATGCTTGGTAGAGTGGAGGGTCAGCGAAAAAGAGGAAGACCCTGAATGAGATGGATTGACACAGTAGCTGTACCAATGGGCTTAAGCATAAAAACGATTGTGGGCATGGCAGAGGACCAGGCCGTGTTTTGTTCTGTTGTGCATAGGGTCGCTGTAAGTTGGAACTGACTTGATGGCACCTGATGACAACAGGGTTGGGGTGGAAACCCTGGTGGTGTAGTGGTTGAGAGCTACAGCTGCTATGCAGAAGGTCAGCTGTTCAAATCTACAAGGTACTCCTTGGTAACTATGGGGAAGTTCTGCTGTGCCCCATAGGGTTGCTGAGTCAGAATTGATTCAATGGCAGTGAGTTATTTTGTTTTGTTAGGGTTAGGATTCATAACACATAGTTTGGGAGGACACAGTTCAATCCCTGATATTGAGGAGGTAATTACTTGAGCTGGGACCTGAGTGGCCAGAAATAATCTATCTCTATGAGGGGCTGCAAGGGAGCACTCCAGAGAGGGGAGCAGCAAGTGTGGAAACCCTTGGGATAAGAGAGGTTTGGGGGACAAGGGCTGGGAAGGTAACACTGCAGCTGGAGTAGGGTAAAGGGTGAGGTAGGGGTAGCCTGGAGCTAGGCCCCACATGGCCCTAACAGTGTTCTGGAATTTCCCCTTAAGAGCAGCATAGCTGCTCTTAGGTTTTTACTCAGGGGATACTTTTCTCTGGGTGTTTGAATATTTGTTATTTGGATTGCCATAGGTGAGCAGGGCTGGGAGATGCAAGGGGTAGGTGGAGACCAAGGGGGTGGCATCATAGTAACCTAGGGGTTAACAGTGGTGGCTTGCTAGAGGGTTGTGGTGGTGGTGGTGGCTGCCATATCCCGTTGGACCCAGTGGCAGCAGTGGCCGTGAGGTGCACAAGTTGGATTCTGAAAAAAGAGGTGGAAAAAGCCAAGTTGATCAGATTTAGCTTTATTAGGGATCTTTGAGGTTGGCACCAGGATTCTCACAACAGACAACAAAGTGCCAAAAGTTACTCAGGTTGAGGTCTGTATGTTGCAGTGTGGAGTGTGTATTTACATATTTAGTGCTGACATGCAAGGATAGGTGTAGGGGAACCAGGAAAAATGAATCTGTGATGGAAGGAGCCCTGGGTGCACAATGGTCAAACACTTGGCTGCTTACCAAAAGTTAGCAGCTTTGTGGGAGAAAGACCTGCTGATGCCTCGGTAAGGATTTCAGCCTTGGAAACCATATGGGACAGTTCTGCTGTGTCTTATAGGGTCCTCTGAGTCAAAATCAATTCCTTTCACACAGCCATTTTTTCTAAGTGGTCTTTGGTGGAGCAGATGGTTAAATGCTCAACTATAGCTGAAAGGCTGGTGGTTTGAACCTACCCTGAGATGCCTTGGAGGACAGGACTGGTTATCTGCTTCCCAAAGATCACAGCTTTAAAAACCCTATGGGGCAGATCTAAACTGCAGATGGGAGGTTGCCCTGAATTGGAATCAACTTGATGTCCTCTAACAATGTATGACGGATAAGATAGTTATAGTGCTAGTTAATGGGTTCCAGTTGATGTTACCATGAAATCAGGTGTCTGGTGTTTTTTCCTGGCCTAGGTCACTGCCTGGTTAGGTTCTCTAACCTCCTCCAGAATCCTTTGCATGCAGGACTCATCATGTATTGTTTGTGGTGCTCTAAACAGTGTAGGGGTTGGAGATAAGTGTGAGGTATATGCAAACATCACTTTGCCGAAGCCTGCTCTGCTACCTACAAATGCTTGACCATGAACAAATCACTTGAGCCCCCTGAGTGTTGGCATCCTTGTTTGTAAAATAAGAATCCTCATGGCACTTTGGTTTCCTGGTGATACAGCCATTTTGCACATGACTACTAACCAAAAGATTGGCAGCTTAAACTCATCCAGTGGTGCCATGGAAGAAAGACCTGGTGATTTACTTTCCTCAAGATGACAGCCTTGGAAACCATGGGGTTGCCATGAGACAGAATTGACTTTATGGCCGTAGTTTTAGTTTTTATTTTGTGGGGTGGGGTAAGAAATCATGGCACTTACTGTTCTTAGTGTCTAGTGTGTTTAGCAATCAGTGACACTGAGTAAGGGCTCAACAAACTTGTGGTCACCGTCATTATTTTTAGAGTGGAGGTGGCTTCATGGGTGCAGCTAGTTATGTGGGTATGAGACTCAAGTGAGGAATCGAGGCGGGACACGGAGATTGAGTAGTTGCCTGTGCAGACCAGTGATTGTCAACTGGGGGCAAGGAGACATTTTCAGTTGTCATGACTTGGAGCAGGCTGCTGCTGGCGTCCCATAGGGGGAATTCAGGAATGCTGCTAAATGCCCTACAAGGCACAGCCAGCCCCAGCCACAAACAGTGATCCAACTGCAAGTGCCAGTGGTGCTGAGTTTGGAAAACCCTGATGCAGGTAGAGATTGTAACTAAAGGTATGCTCACAGTGACACAGACAGGAAAAAAAGAAAAAGCCAAAACCAAACTCCTTGCCACTGAGTCAGTTCTGACTCATAGCCTCTCCATGTAACTGAGCAAAATTGCCCTACAGGTTAGTTTCCTAGGCTATAATTTATTTTTTATTATTGTAGTTAAGTGAAAGTTTACAATCCAAGTCAATTTTCTACATAGAAGGCACCTGCCTCTCCACAACTCTCTCTGCTCTCCTCACCCTGTGACACCACTCTTCTTTTCCACTGTTTACTTCCAGTATCCACTCAACCAATACTTCTCTCTTCCTCTCCACCCCCTTCTTTCCACTCTAAAATAAACCAATAGGACAGCCTATTAAACCATAAAGCACACAAACCACCTGTGTCACTCTGGGTCCCCAAGTCCAGTCCATTCTTTGTCTGAAGTGTTGGCTTCAGTACTGGTTTCAGCTCTCGGCTAGCAGCAGCTCTAGGGGTGTGTTCTCAGGGGACCCTCTGGGTTGTTGGACCATCAAGTCTGATCTTGATCTGAACTCTCCTTTTTCTTGGGCTATGTCAGGGACTCAGTTATAGTGGTGGCTGGGCAATATCTAGTTCTTCTGTTCTGCTGATGTAGTCTGCCAATCATATGGGTCCTTCTGTCTTCTGGGCTCATTGTTCCTTGTATCTTTGCTGTTCTTGGTCGTCATCTGTTCCAGGTGGGTTGGACTGATGTCCTTCAGATGGCAGCTTGCTGGCTTTTAAGGTGCCAGGAGACACTCAGCGATATGGGGTCTTAGGCTCTAATCTTTATGGGTGCAGATCACCAGGTCTTTCTCCTGTAGAGCTGTTGGGTGGGTTTGAATTACCAGCCTTTGAGTTAGCAGCCAAGCACTTAGTCACTACACCACCAGGGCTCCTTGGGAGTAGGAAGAGGGTGCAAACTCAAATGCAGTAAACATACAGGCAGGTGTCCCAAGAGAGTGAAGTCAGTTAGGGAGCCAGGGGCAACTCCTCTGTACCAGTCACACACCCTTTCCTGTTCACCACCTTCTCTGCTTGCCCTCCACAGTGTTACTAAAGCAGCAGCAGCATTAAGGAAATGCTGTCCATCAGATGTATAATGTGCACCATATGTTTAATTGTGAACTTTCTAGTAGTCATGTTAAAAAGTGAAAAACAAAGCAACAAAGGCAAAACAGTTTGTCCTCAACTACTAATTGTGAAGGTTGGGAGTTTGAACACACCTGATTGCATCATGGAGAAAACACCTGGTAATCTGCTTCCATAAAGATTACAGCCAAGAAAACCTTATGGGGCAGTTACACTCTTACACATGGGATCTTCTAAGTCACAACTCCACACCAAAACCCAAATCAACAACAAATAATATACCTAACTTAACCCAGTTTTCCTTTGAAATGTAATCATTTAAAAACTTAGCCAGTGAGATAATTTTTATTCTTTTTTTCATACTAAATCTTTGAAACCTATTAAGTATTTTACACTTGTTAGTTGCTGTCAAGTTGATTCCAACACATGGCGACTGAAGAAACCAAACCTTCTGCCACCTAACTGATTCCAACTCAAGGCGACTCCACGTGTTAACATAATAGAACTGTGCTCCATAGGGTTTTCTTGGCTGTAATCGTCACAGAATCAGATTGCCAGGCCTTTCTTCCATGGCACTGCTGGGTGGGTTTGAATTGCCAGCCTTTAGGTTAGTAGTCAGTTGCAAACTGTGCCACTTATAAGCCATCTGAGTTCACGGCAGCAACAGGTCAAATGTTCAGTAGCCACATAGGCCCAGCAGCTATCCTTTTGGACAGCCCAGGTCTAGGGGATCTTTAATTTTAGCCTAACACCTGAGTTGTTGGTCACATGGCAGTGTTAACGTGGGAGTGTCCTGAAAAAGACATGCTTTTTCTGTTCCAAACAATTGTTGCCACATTTAGAGATTTTTTCCAAGTGTACCTGGAAATTTGAGCTTTGGTGTACATTTTCTGGCTTTTAAAATATTGTCCAGTAATTCAGAAACAGTGGAAAATATCTTGTAGTCCAAACTAAATGTAACTGGGAGGCCCTTTTGGCCCGTGGGCCTCCAGTTGCTTGGTGCTGAGTGCTGTCTACTGTGCTGTCCACATGGTGGCTACTGTAGTTATTTAGATTTGAATTAAGGAAAATTAAATCAAGAAGTCTGTTCTTCAGAGGCACTAGCGACATTTCAAGTATTTTAGGGGTCTTAGGACTAGCGGTGGTCTTGTCGGAATCTGCACAGATCATAAAACATTTCCTTCATTGTGTCAAGTTGTTAGTTGCCCGTGGAGTTGGTGTCAACTCATGGCAACCCCATGTATAACAGAATGGGATGTTGCCTGGTTCTGCACCATCTTTATGATTGTTGGTACACCCGGGTCCATTGCTGCAGTCACTGTGTATTTTGAGTGCCTTTCAGCACTATATTGGTCAGTAGTCTGTAATGACTGGTAAAGTTTTCATTGGCTAATTTTCAGACGTAGGTTGCTAGGCCTTTCTTCCTAGTCTTAGTCTGGAAGTTTCACTGAAACGTGTCTACCACAGGTGGTTAATATTTGAAACACTTATGGCAGGCTGATAGCTGTAACTATGGCCTCCCTTCAGCCTTTGACTGGGTGCTGTAATAACTTTGTCTCTTCCTTTTGCTCTTCCCAGCTGCCCCCCAGGTGATGTTGCTGCCTCCCCGGCCGCCCACCGTTCGATCCTCTCCGGAGGCCATGGAGCCTCCACCCACTCTCCGGTCTACCCCAGAAGTCATGGACCCGCCGTCTTCACAGGTTGACCCTCTGGCCCCTCAAGTCGACCCAACACCTGCTGCATCCTCCCCGCCACACTACTACCTACTCATTGATACGCATGGTGTGCCGTACAAGTACACAACGCAGAGAAAGGAGGGGCGGAAGCTGCCAGAGGAGCCCACTCCCGGTGATGGGGAAGAGGAGGGCCGCAGCTGCCCCTGCCATGAGTGCGGTCGCGTGTGCAGCTCTCCTATGCAGCTGCAGGGCCATCTGTTGACGCACTCCATGGTCAGGCCTTTCACGTGTGACACCTGTGACCGGGCCTTCAAGCGCTCCAGTGACCTGGCGCGCCACCGGCGTATGGCGCACAATACCGTGCGACGCACCGGTACCGACCGACCCTATGTCTGCCCATACTGCCCACGCCGCTTCCAGGACACTGCAACGCTGGCGGAGCATGTGCCCACGCACTAGGGGCCTGCAGGGGCCACTGGCCTCAATTTCTGTATCTGCCCCACACAGGAGTATCCTGCCCACAGCATTTGGTGCTTTGAGACATCAAGACAAGGCCACTGCTGCTCTTTGGGCCTCAGTTTTCCCATCTGCCTGATGGAGAGTGTCACACCTTCCCTACCCCTCTATCTGGCAATGTGTGATATTGTCTAGGCCTCAGTTTCCCCATCTTACCGATGGAGAGTATTATACCTTCCCCATCTCTCTGTAGCAATGTCTTGTCTTTTCTGGGCCCGTGTCCTCATCTGCCTTGTGGAAAGTGTAACACCTTTCTTACTTCTCTCTTTGGCAGTGTATAGAGTTGTCTGGGCCTCAGTTTCCCCATCTGCCTCATGGGAGGTATTACCCTTCCCCACCCCTGTGTCTGGCAATGTCTGCACTTTTCTTGCCTCAGTTTCCCCACCTTAGTGAGGAGTATCTCCCTTTCCCATCTGCAATGCCGGGCCCTCAGTTTCCTCATTTCAGCTGGTAGAATTCTCTCTTCTCCCTGCCCTCTGTGTGTTTGGATGGCTTTGACAGGGCAGGCGGGAATGGTCTATTGGAAGGAGGATAAACCCAGGTGTGCCGGTTCCTTGTGGGACTTTGGGCTAAAAGACGACTTGGTCTGGTGTTGAGTGCCATCCAGACTCAGAGTTACCTTATGTACAGTGGTATGATATATTGCCCATTTCTGCATTATCCTCACAGTCCGTGCCATGTTTGAACACATTGTAGCCACTGTGTCATTCCATCTCACTGAGGGTCTTCCTCTTTTTTGCTGACCCTCCTTTATGAAACATGATGTCCTGCTCCAGGGAGTGGTCACTCTTGATAACATGTCTAAAGTAGTGAGAGAAAGCAAGGAACACTCTGGCTGTACTTATTCCAACATTTTTTGTGGAAGTCCATGGTATATTCAGTATTTTCCACCAACACTATAATTCAGAGGTGCCAGTTCTTCTGTCTTTTCATTGTTCAGCATTTCCATGCACACGAGGCAACTGAAAATACCATGGCTTCGGTCAGGCACACCTAAGTTCTCAAGTTGACATGTGTGCTTTTAACACTTTGAAGAAGTCTTTTGCAGTACATTTGCTTAATGCAGTACCGGGTCTTGATTTCCGTAATTTGTCTATCAGTCGATGCCACCGCACTGTTCAAAACAGCTGTTGGATGGCATGCTTTTGGTGGGTCTTAGTGCATCCCCCGCGGGAGCTCTGGAAAGGCAGACAGTGGGGATGGCCAACGCAGCAGTGGTGGCGGAACCTTTCTGCAGGGCCTGCGAGTTCCCGGCCGGCGCCTTTTATCGAGGACGCCGGAGCCCCCCGCGCCCCCAAGTCCCGTGTCCCCGGTGCTGCCAGCCCGGAGTCTCCCGGAAGTCTTGCCCCGCAGCTGCCTCCGGCGCTCGTCAGGGGAAGCCCCGGGCAGCCGGGACCTTGGCCCGCTCTTCCGGACCCAGGAGGCCGCTGCACGGGTATGGGGGCGGGTAGGAGGGAGGAGCTAGCTTGCAGAGGACAGCAATGCCAGACAGGGCCCGGAGGAGGTGGAGGTGGGGGCGGGGAACAAGACAGGGGCAAGTAGAAGCCAGGCCGTTTTGTAGAAGTCGCACGGGGGTTGCAGCGGGTAGGGGAGTGGAGGCCGCCGTAGCATTTGCATGGGGAGCAGAGAGTGGAGGGTCCGGTGCTGTGTACAACCGGGAGGGGTGGGGCCCGAAGATGCAGAGAGAAGAGGCAAACTGAGGATCGGAAACTGAATACATAAAGGGTTTTCTGGAGGCGCGGCCAAGAAAAACGGAGTCTTTAGGAGGACTGTGAGGGGCTAAGTTAGTGTCAGTGGCTTATATATAGGAGTGGGGGAGGAGAGACACTGGAGGGATTTATCAGGTAGCAAAGTTCTGGGACACTGGGGTATAGAGGAAGAAGACATATTTTACAGATACATGGATGAAGTAGACAAGAGTTGCAAAGTGGGGGGAGGAGGGTGAGATCTTGAGGTGTCACATGTACGAACAGGAGAGAGAAGCACTGAAAATTGGGGAATCAGGTCAGTGGCGCTCTGAGGATGTGACTAGAGGAAATAAGGCAAGGAATGTAGATAGTGATGGGGGAAGGTGTAGTGCCTTCTGGGTGTGTAACGGGAAAGGCCAGCTAGGAGGGCCTGAAGGTGGGGTAAGCCGGTTGCCAGTTGCTTTAGTGGTGTGTAGGGAGGGGGTGGGTGAATCCTGGGTGATAAGGGAAAGGAGAATGGTTCTGAGGCAGAAGAGCCCTGGGGCACGAGATAAAAGGGTCATAAAGATGTACAGATGGGAAATAGATTCAGGAAGTTGGCTGTTGCCCCGTGGGGGAAGGATAGAGGATGACGCGCTGGGGGATGAGTGAAGACCAAAGAGAAGCACAGAATGGGGCCAGGATGCACAGGGCTGAGTCCATGATGTCCTGGAGTCAGCTTGATGGAACTCAGAAATATCTGGGCTCCAGTCAGGTGTAACAAGCCAAATGGGGACCCTTTGGGAAAATAAGGGGGATTGTAACTTCTCTCCCTTACGCCGCTCCCAGCTGCTGCTCCAGATGCTGCTGCTCCGGCCGCGGCCTCCCCATCCTCGGTCCTCCTCTCCGGAGGCCATGGACCCACCGCCCCCTAAGGCGCCCCCTTTCCCCAAGGCAGAAGGTCCCTCCTCCACCCCTTCTTCGGCAGCGGGGTCCAGACCCCCGCGGCTGGGCCGGCACCTGCTCATCGATGCCAACGGGGTCCCCTACACGTACACTGTACAGTTGGAGGAGGAGCCCCGGAGTCCGCCCCAACGCGAGGCGCCCGCAGGAGAGCCTGGCCCTCGCAAGGGGTACAGCTGCCCAGAGTGCGGCCGTATCTTTGCCAGCCCTCTTCGGCTGCAGAGCCACCGTGTGTCGCACTCGGACCTCAAGCCCTTCACTTGCGGCGCCTGCGGCAAGGCCTTCAAGCGCTCCAGCCACCTGTCTCGGCATCGTGCTACGCACCGTGCCCGCGCCGGCCCGCCCCACACGTGCCCACTCTGTCCCCGCCGCTTCCAGGACGCTGCGGAGCTGGCCCAGCACGTGCGTCTACACTAAACCCCTGGCGCTTAAGACCTGGTCTGCGCTGTCACTCTCTAGGCCTTCACGTCTGTCCTACACAGGGTTACTCCTAGACACTCTCCCTGGCTCCGCTGAGGTTACTGCCTTACCCTGGGCCTCAGTGTCCCCATCTTTCCAAAGGGAGAAACATCATTCCTAGCCCCTTACACACTCCATTCCCAGCTGTGTGATGTAAACTGACTCTTACCCCTTCCCGGGTCTGTGAATGGATAGAGTGGAGAAAAGGCAGGGTAAAAAGCAGCGCCTGGGTTATGTCTGGGCTGTGTGGTGTGTCTCTGAAAGTGAGAAAACCTCTCTGAGCCTTGGTTTCCTGCTCTGTGAAGTGGTGAATGGTCGTCCAGGTGGAAAACGACAAAAGAGCACGGGCACCGTCTTGTTGTTTTCTATACCTTCCCCGTTCTGCCGACTGCCCTCACCCTCCGCTCAATAAACATTCCACACACCATTTTCTGGTTTGGATTTGTGTCTGTGTTGGGAATTAAGGGGACGACGGGGGAACTCAAAGCACCTGGGAACCTCCATCTCGGCATGTGTTTCCGGCCGGAGCCAATTCTTCGACTCCCTAGCGCCCCGCCCCATCGCCCTCCCTGGACCCTCTTCTCTTTTCTTGGACTCTCGTCCTCTCTCCCCTCACCTGGCGCCGCCAGCTCCTTGAGGGACACCCAGCAGCCCCATTCTGCCGCCACCTTCAACCACGAGGTTATTCCTGGCTGTTCCGGAGTCGCCCGGACCGCAGAGGCAGCTGCACCTGGTACGGGGGCCGGGAGGAGGGCGGGAGCGGGAGCCGAGAGGGGCGGGGCGGGGCCTGGGGGACACCTGTGCGCACGGGGCGGGGTGGGGCCGGCACTGGGGGCGGGCCCCTAGAGAGGGCCGGGATCTAGAAAGTAGGGAGGTGGATCGGTGTGGGTTAGAGAACCTGGAGGTAAACGGGCGGGCGAGGTGAGGAACGGGGCGCAGAGATATTCAGGGAGGTGGCTAGAGTGTGGGTATGCGGTGTGTCAAGACCAGCTGGATTGATAGGGTTTAGGCGTCTATAGAGATGGTAGACAAGGCTTCTCTGAGGGGACCATGTAGGCGTCTGGGGCATATGCGAGAAAGAAACCTGGAGATCTATGGGGTGGAGCAGAAAGAGGCCCTGGGACCTGAGGAGGGCGGCAAGGGAGACGACAGAGGGTTACAGAGAGCGAATGAGTACAGTGGGGCAGTGGAGCACAGAGATTAGGAGACTTAGAGCTCTGTTTTCAAGAGACGCTAAGAGCCAGATAAGGTTGCCTGGGGGTACAATGGTTAAGCGAACCGAGGTATCAGCTTGTACAACCCACCAGCTACTCCTGGGGAGAAAGAGGAGACAGTCGGATTCTATAAAAACAGCAGCCTTGGAAACCCAATGGAACAGTTTAACTCTGTCCCATTGGGTCGCTAGGAGTCAGAATCAACTGGATGCCAAGGAGTTTTTGTTTTTCTGGTTTAGGAGCCAAATGGGTGGTAGAATCCGGAGTTAGAAGACTGCAGGGAGAAAATTAAGGGGAAAGGGATGCATAAATTCTGGTCGGGGGTACAGAGGCTAAGCCTTCGCCGTCTATGTAACCTCCTCTCTCCACCGCACCAGGCCTCAGCCACCCCTCCGGATGCTGGTGCTGCCACTCCCCTGCCCCCAGCCCCAGGCGCTCCCCTCCCTTGAAGCCATGGAGGCCCTGCCCCCTCGGATAGGCCGGTCCCCAGAGCCAGGGCCATCCTCCTCCACGGGATCGCCCCAGACCTCTTCCCCTTCACGGCCCAACCATTACCTGCTCATTGACACCCAGGGTGTCCCCTATACCGTGCTGGTGGATGAGGACTCGCAGAGAGGGTCTGGGGCTGAGGGGACTGCCTCCCAGAAAAAGTGCTACAGCTGTCCCGTGTGCTCGCGAGTCTTCGAGTACATGTCTTACCTCCAGCGACACAGCATCACCCACTCGGAGGTGAAGCCCTTTGAGTGTGACACATGCGGGAAGGCCTTCAAGCGAGCCAGCCACTTGACGCGGCATCACTCTATCCACCGGGCCGGGGGCGGGCGGCCCCATGGCTGCCCCCTGTGTCCCCGCCGCTTCCGGGAGGCAGGCGAGCTGGCACAGCACAGCCGGGTGCACTCGGGAGAGCGTCCGTTCCAGTGTCCACACTGCCCGCGCCGCTTTATGGAGCAGAACACGCTGCAGAAGCACACGCGTTGGAAACATCCTTGAGCCGGGCCAGTGAGGGTGCCCTAAGTTCCGTGGAGTCCTGTGGTCCTCAGACACCTAAACACCAGCCCAGACCGACAGACTTGTGGAGGCCACGCCCCCGGAAGGAGGGGCCACACACGATCTTCATGTCTTCCAAGTTTCTGGGCTATGATAGGAGCAAGGCCTCACAGGCAGCGTGGAGTTCTTTGGCGTCAAACACGTTGGATACGCCCGATGGGGAGTCCTGACAGAAAGGGAGTGTGTGCTGCATGTGCAATGCCTCTGCATCTTGGGGCGACCAGGAATCAGCACTCTTTCTGGGGCCTCCATCCCTGAGTTAAGGGAATGGGCTCTGACCCACCTACTACTTCCAGCCAGGGCCTGAGGCTGGACAACCAATAAACATGGTTTCCACTTTGAGCACTTGGGGTTGGTCTTTGGCAAGGACACAGCCCAGCAGCAGAGAGACCTCAGCAAGTCTCTCACCAGCTCTGGCCTTCGTGTGCCTGGCTAGGGAAAGTGGCCTTCTGGCACTGTTTTTAAGTCTTGGCTGCTCCAAATGACCTTTGTCTAGTAGGCAGAGGGTTTTCAAACTTTGTTAACCAAAATACACAGTAAAAAAAAACAAAAAACAAACAAACAAAAAAACCCACATGGTATACCAAAACCTTCTGGTCAAGTCCAGCTCATGATGACCTCATGTGTTTCAGAGCAGAACTGCTCCATAAGGTTTTCAGTGACTGATGTTCCAGAAGTGGATCACCAGGCCTTTCTTTTGAGTCATCTCTGGGTAGACTCCAACCTCCAACTTTCTAGTTAACAGCTGAGCATTCAACCGTTTGCACTACCCAGGGACTTGTAATACGGTATACCAAAAAAACCCAAAACAGTTGCCATGGGTCCATTTTATTCAAAGAGATCTTATAGAACATAGTGGAACTGCCCCACAGAGTTTCCAAGCATGTTTCATGGATTTAAAGTGCAGATCTTTTGGTTAGCAGCTGAGCTGTTAATACAGATACACAAAATATATGTGTAACAGAAGTTCTTTTAACAGTAGTTATGTTACTATGTGCAGGGCACTCTGAAACTTCTGAATGTACTATTCTTTTTGAAATCACTGATTGCCACTATATCGAAATATCTGCTCATGAATTTGTAGTTTGAAAAACACTGATCTAGGGCAAGAGGCTCCCCCTGGATTTTTTTTTGTTTTTTTATCTGACTACAATTTATCTGTAAAACAGAGGGGAGCAGGAGTGTGGTCACAACCTTGTATGTAGCACAAACATTTAGACTGTCTCTTCCTCATGCTTTCATAAGGGCTGGCAAAATTCCAAAGCATGGATACTAATAAAGACCAGGAGAACGAGAAGCAGGTGGAATTTAACTGGAAGCTTAATAAATAGCTGCCTTCTTCATTAATTTTTCTTTCATGTGCATTTTGTGCCAGGCATTGTACTAGGCCTCACTTCTATTTTCCAACCTCCTTTTGGGCGGAAGAACAAATTTGCTGCCAAAATCCCACAGAAAGAAAGAGCCTCCCAGGGGCTGTGCTCACCCCCCACCGTTTGACCTCAAATAATACTAATGGCTCACCTATCTTGAGTCCTTCCTATGGCCAGGCGCAGGGCTGAGTATTTGCGTGTTCTATCCCTGCATTTTCACAGCAAACCCAAAAGGCAGAGATTACAATCTCTCCACTTTACAGGTGAGTAAACAAAAACTGAGGAAAAAGGAGCAACCTGGATTGAAATCTAGGTCTGAATATTTCAGAGCTAGCTCTTAGTAACTAATGTGGGGGGCGGGGAGTGTTCCTGGGACTATTTTCGGTGAGAGGCATCACCCCCGTTTCCTGCCTTATACAGATCCCCTACATCGCTGAGAAGATGCCCTCGTGGGAGTTAAAGGAGCAGGTTGTGGGGGCAGGGGAGGGAACCGGACGGTCTGTACCAGCCAATTCTTAGGGCTAGGTAAAAAAGAGTTCTCCTCTCGTCCCAGCTTTCCTGGGTGTCTCATCTATTCGTCTGTCCTCCCCCGGGCCGACCTGGCCTTCCACGGGGCCGACTTGGCGAGTCGCCAGCACCAACCTGGTGGACCCCCTGAGTCGCATCAGCTCCGCTGGCGAAGGGAATTTTGCGACGCTCCCCGCCCTGGTCTCGAGGAAGGCTAGGGGGAGAGCAGCAAGGGATCGTTTTCCAAGTGCGGGCCTAGCCTCCGCCGCAAGCGGCGGGCCTCACCCCGGCTAGAGACTCGTGGAGCGGGCGGTGCCGACCCGCTTGTACTGGACGAGGTTCCCTGTCCTTCTCCGCAACGAGTCTTGGCCCTAGACGCGCCTCCCCGCTGCCCCGCCCACGCGCGGGTGGATTGGCGCTTCCCGCTCCCCATGACACTTTGCAGACGCTCCCCGGCATCGGGCATGGACGCCACCGTCGGTCCCCGGGCCGGACTCCACGCGCGGGTGGGTGAGCGCGGCGGGCCCCTCGCCCCGCGGACCCGGGACACCACTGGTGGGAGGGTGGCCGCATCCGCGCCCCCATCTGACGCCTACCTCCACAGGCCCCCTGCCTACTGTAGCTCCCCCTCCCACCCGTGGGACAAAAGGCGGGGGCGGAGGCGGAGGGGTGCATCCCCACGCGTGACCTCGCGTGCCGCGCACGCGCCTAGCCTCCCCGATAGGGGAGGGTCCTGCTCGCCCACGCGAGAGTTGCGGGACCCGGGGGGCCGCAAGTGGCGGCGGCTCGCGTGGGCTGGACCCCAGTCTCTGAGCCTGGAAGTTGGGGCAGTTTTCCTTTTGCATCACACTCTAAGGTGATTAGGGACCTTACCGTTCAGGCTGGGGTGTCTCTGCTCTGCAGACTCCATAGGGACCCTAGGAATTTAAGGTCCCAGACCCATCTTCTCTCGACACTCTGTAATCTAAGTCCCCAGCCTATTTCACCCCCACCACTTAGATGTCCGTGTCCCTAGCCCCTTTTTCCCTTAGACTCAGGAGTCCTGACCCCCAGCTCCTCCTCCTTCAGACTCAAAGCCCCAGCTTCCCTAGCTGCACCCTCAGGACTCTCACTCACCTCTAAGGAATTGGGGCCCCAGGACTCCTTCCAGGCCCCTCCACCTCTGGCTGCTGTTTCTGTCCAGTGCCCCTGAGGTGCTCAGCTGCCAACTCCACGGTCTGCTGCAAGTCCTGCCATGAGTGACCGAAATAGCCAGTGGAGGACAAGTGAGGAACCAGGGTCCCCTTCCCATCCTTGATCTCCATGCATGCCTGCCTGCATGCCCGTCCTTGCTCTCTCTCCTCCCAATGGCTGCTGAGGTTGGGGGGCTTGTCCAAGGGGCCTGAGGATGTGTATGGGGTGTGACCCCTGGGCCTCTCCTCTGCAGTGAAGACAGACGATGAGGCCTTCAATATCTCCGTCCCTTTCGACCGGTCGCCCCACCTAGACTCACAGATCTTTTACAGTCTGAGCCCCTCTCAGGGGAACTTTGAGGGTGAGCCAGGGGTGGGGGCTGGGTTGTGGAGGGACTGGAACCTGCTGGGCTGCTAGCCTTGTCCCCTGGAGTCCTGGGGGGGGGGTCACCAGCACCACCCCCTCTTCTGTGTCCCTAGAGCCACCAGAAGCTGCATCAGCAGCCCTGGCCCTGATGAATGGCGTCAAGGCCCAGCTGCACATGGCCCTGGAGAGGAACTCATGGCTGCAGAAGCGCATTGAGGACCTGGAGGAGGAGAGGGACTTCCTGAGGTGCCAACTGGACAAGTTCATCTCTTCAGCCCGGATGGATGCAGGTGGGGGTAGTTGCTATGATCTGCTCCACTGCCTCACCCTGTCCCTCAGTGTCCATCTCTACCACACTCACAGCCCACCCTTTGGGGTTTGACCTTGTCTGCTAATCTGGTCATTTTGGGGACCCCTAAATTCTGCTGCTCTGCCTGTTTGATGTCCATGTTTTATTATCCTCACCTGTTGGGGTTCAGTTTCTGGCCAGTGTATTTCATGTGCCACTACCACCTCTGTCAGTGAAGGCTTGAGTGCTGCTGTAATGTTGAACAGGTATAATTGGAGCTTCCAGATTAAGACAGACCAGGAAGAAAGGCCTGCCAATTTACGTAAAATAAATCAGCCATTAAAAACGCTATGGATCACAACAGTCAGATTCCATTGTACATGTGATCACTATGAGTTGGGAGCTGACTTGATAGTAGCTAATACAGCTATCCTGCTTTCCTCATCAGTTCCTTAAAGCACTCTGGCGTATTCTGTCAGGATTATGGGACCCAATAGTCCAGATTGCTCTTTCCTCGATTACTCTGGTCCCAATTCCATAGGGGTACCCTTTTCGTTTCCTTGGCCAGGAGGCCCATCTGCTGCCTCCTGGTTTTTTCCTGTGAGTGGGGAGGGGCTGCCTCTTCATCTTAGCCCGTGAGTCCAAATATCTAGTCTCTTCCTACCACACTCCATTCCCATTTGGGTCCTCAAGGGAGCTGTATCCCTCCACACACTGCTAAAAAATACTAATTACTGTCAAGTCAGTTTTGACTCAGGGTACCCCATGAGTGTTAGACTACAACTACACTCCATAGGGCTTTCAATAGCTGGTATTTTGGAAATAGATCGTTTGCACTACCCAGGGACTTCACCTGTATGCTACCCTGGCTATTCAGAGCTGCTTCTCCGTCAAAGACCTGTAGCCTTTTCATGGGGGATTCAACCCTTTTCCCTAGCAGGTTGTTGGGGGCTTTCTTAGGGAGGATCTCAGCATGTTGCTCTCTAAACCTTGCCCATTTTTTTTCCCTTTTAATATTTTGTTGTGCTTTAAGTGAATGTTTACAAGTCAGTTATGCAAAAACTACACAGACATTGCTATGTAACTCTAGCTGCTCTTCCCACCATGATAGTACACTCCTCCTTTCCATCTTCCGTTTCCGGTGTCCATTCAGCTGGCTCCTGTCCGCCTCTACCCTCTCATCTCGACCCTGGACAGGAGCTGCCCGGTTAGTCTCATGCATCGACTCACACCAAGAATACTCTTAGCCAGTATCATTTTATATCTTATAGCCAAAAAAAAAAAAAAAAACAAAAACCCAAAGCCAGTGCTGTCGAGTCAGTTTCAACTCATAGCAACCCTACAGGACAGAGTAGAACTGCCACAGAGTTTCCAAGGAATGTCTGGTGGATTTGAACTGCTGACCTTTTGGTTAGTAGCTGTAGCACTTAACTCATAACACCACCAGGGTTTCCATGTAGTTCAGTCCAATCTTTGAAGAGTTAGCTTTGGGAATATTTTCAGTTGTGGCCCTGCCTGCTTCCTAAGCATCCCTAACACCCTGTTTTCCCTGGTGGTGAAAATATTAAACACTTGGCTGCTAACTGAAAGGTCTGAACCCACCCAGCGCTCTGTAAGAGAAAGACCCAATGATCTGCTCCAGTAAAGATTGCAAACAAGAAAACAACATGACACTGTTTGACTCTGTCCTCTGGGGTTGCTATGGTTGGCATTGACAGGAAGGCACCTAGCAGCAATCTTGGATCCCAAACCCCCTTCCCTGCCTGATATTCAGCACCTCTTCCCAGGCAGAGCTGGTTTGAGCATTTCTCCCTATTGGCTGGCCATGCACAATAACTTTTACAGGTTTGTTGCCCAGCCCTGTCTGATTCCTGTATAGCCAGAGCACCCGCTGCCAAATCTTTAGCCCACGTTTTGGAGAATACAACCTCTAAATACTCATCCTCTTCCTTACACCAGCTGTGGTAGTGTAGCAATTAAGAGCTAAGACTGCTAAACAAAAAGCTGGCAGTCTGAACCCACCAGGCAGTTTTGCTCTGTCCTGTAGGGTCACTATGAGTCTGAATACAACTCGACAGTAGTGGGTCTGATTTTTGTTTTGGTCTTGCTCACATTCAGTCCCAGCAGGGTCTCTTGAAAGACCCCTCTAAAGTCCTCACATCCCTGTTAATCTAAACTGTTCCCCAAAAGCTTGGGCTAGAGGCATGTGGTTTTTAGCATCTACAACACTGGGGACACAGATGTCTAGGAATCCAGCCATCCTCCTGCACTGGGTCACCTCTAGTTGGGGACACCAGATACGTAAGCTTTCACCCCATGCTGATGGAGACCAGCAAGGTTCTGGTTCCATCCTGGTCAGTTTAGCTCCTTCCTGTGACAGTACGTGCCTCAGTGGGAATCCCAGTAACAGATGTCCCTGCCCAAACCTGTCCTTGTGATGGTCCCTGAGGAGAGCCTGGCAGAGGCAGTGGGCTTGCCACACCCAGAGGGCTGTGATCTCTCTCAGTATTTGCCTACACCCCCAGCCAGTTTTGCCTGCTTCCCACAATTTTAGACCTCACTTTTCTAGAGGTCCTACTTGGATCCCTGGAAAACTCTTCTGCTATGGCAATCCCACATTGTCACAGACCATCCTGAGGTTCCCAGCCTGTTCAGCCCAATTTGCTGGACATCTTGGCAGTCCTGTGCTTGTCTCCATTGAGTGGCTAGCCACCAACATTAGGAGCTTGCAGGCCCCTGGAACCTGCTTCCACCCATAACCCCACCCTCCAAATCCCAGTTCGTGTTGGGGTCATGGTAGGGGCCTAGTGTCTGTACTGTATGTACCCTAGTCCTTGTTGGGAATCCTAGTTTGGGCAGTCCAGCCTCTCCTCTGCCTGGACCTCTGGACTCCAGGTACCTGCCCAGGCCTGAGGAGTTGAGGATACCAGATTGCCACCCTGCTGACCTGCCTTTCCGACCCCCATTTACCTGTGTGTGCCTGTCTCTTGCATCTTCTCAGAGGACCATTGCCGGTTGAAGCCTGGGCCCCGGAGGGTTGAGGGGGACAGCCGGGGTGGGGCTGAGGCCTCAGACTTGGAGTCAGCAGCCTCCTCGCTCAGTGGAGGGTCTGAAGAAGGCAGTTCCAGTGAGAGGAAGAGGCAGAAGCAGAAGGCAGGCACAGGCCGGAGGCGCTTTGGCAAGCCTAAGGCAAGGGAAAGGCAACGGGGTGAGTAGGGGTGTGGGGGTGTGTATAGGTGTGAGTGTGTGCACATGTATGAGTACATGTAAGTGTATATATGTAACTTTGTATATTAGTTGTATGTGTGTGATTGTGTATGTAAGTATATGTATACTGTATATGTGAGTTAGGTGTACATTTGAGTGTTTGTTATGAGTCTGTATGTGCTTGTGTATGCATGTATGAGTGGGCGGGAATATGTTGGTGGTATTTACACAGGTATATGAGATAGCATGCATGTGTATATGTGTATGAGAGTACTTTTCAGTGTGTATGTGTGAGTGAATCTCAGCATGTATGTTTGTGTGGAGGGGTTTGGGACAGGTGGGCAGAGATTTGTCCTGTGGCTTTTGTAGAGGCCATCCCTTTTCCTCTTCACCCAGACCTCAGTTTCCCTGTCTGTAAAAGCCTGAACCTGGTTTCGTCTCCCACAGCCTTGATGTGGTGGGTCTGGGGTCTATATCCTTTACATTCTGGTTTGCCCTATCAGCAGGGTGACTGTGGGCATATTCCTTAACCTTCCTTGGACTGAGTTTCCTCATGGCTAAAAAAGGGGTGACATTAGGATCTCCCTCAGTGGGTAGGTGAACTCACAGGAAGTCCTTGGGACAGCACCTCTTGTACCTGAACATCTACTGTTGTGTGTTGCTACTAACCTGATGTCCTGCCTTGGGGCAGGATCTTTGAGGGGGAACAGTTGGAAAGAGGGTGGATGGTTGGATAGGGTTTTGTGGGTGAAGTAATGTCTACTGAGTACACATAGGAAGTCTGACTCAGGTTTAATCTGAATCTCCATTCCTTCTGTCTTCCTCATCCTTGTCTCTGGGACCCCCCTTCCATTTTCCACTGTCCACCTTCTTTCATATTTCCTCATCTCTTATTACTCTTCTGCCTTTTCCCCCACTTGCTTGTCATTTGTTTACCCATCTTTTCCTGGTTTGGGGCTCATCTTGTCTCCATTTCCTTTTCTCTAAGTATGTCCCTCACCCCCTTTCTCTATCCATGCCTCATGCCTGTCTGTCTCCATGTGTGTTTCTCTCACATCTGTTTCTGTCCCCCACGTCTGCCTGCCTCTCACACCCACATCCCACCCTGTAGTTAAGGATGCAGATGGCGTCCTCTGCCGCTACAAGAAGATCCTGGGCACCTTCCAGAAGTTGAAAAGCATGTCCCGGGCCTTTGAGCATCACTGCGTGGACCGCAACACTGTGGCACTGACCACGCCTATTGCTGAGCTGCTTATTGTGGCACCAGAGAAGCTGGCTGAAGTGGGTGAATTTGACCCCTCCAAAGAACGCCTGCTTGAATACTCCCGCCGCTGCTTCCTGGCCCTGGATGAGGAGACACTCAAGAAGGTGCAGGCCCTCAAGAAGAGCAAGCTGCTGCTGCCCATCACTTACCGTTTCAAGCGGTGACTGCCAGCTGCTGGACACTACCACTGCCCACTTGCTGGCCCTCTGTCCTATCCTCCTCACAACCATGCCCTCGTCAGTCCTCCCCTGGCCCTCAGGGTCACCTGCATGAGTGGGACCTTCCTGGCCCAAGACTGCGTGCGTGAGTGGGACCTTGCTAACCTTTGGCAGTGCATATGTGTGAGTGGGACCCTACCCAGCAGCACGTGTGCCATGAGTGGGTATTCCTCACGGGGCTTTGATGGGACAACATGTGCCTCTTCTTCTCCTGCAGACCCCCACTCCTTCACCTCCTGTATACAGATTTGTCCCTCATTGCCTCCCATTCCCAGCATCTTCCTGTTTCCTGGGGCTGTGAGGCAGGGTAGGGGCTTTCCAGAGCTACAGCCCAGGGTCTGAACATTGGCATCTTCCTCCAACAAGAAAATTGTTCCACATGAACTGCACCTGCCCTGCCCTCCGTGGGCTTCCATCATACTGGAAAATGGCCTCCTCAGGAGATGGCTGCATGCCGACCTCTTTCGCTGAGCTGGACAGACTGTATAAATCCGTTTCCACCCCCAGCCACCCAGAGAGGCTGGCCTGACCTGGCCTCCAGTGCCCAGAACTTCCTGCACCCGTTCCGGGTGCTCCTTTCTGCCTGCCACAGAGAATTATGCAGAGAATTCAAATTAAAATGATGAGACGATTTGGAATAAATCAGGCCCCAGTCTCTTGCTCAGAGGGGGACGTTGTCGGGAGGGGGTGGCCGTTGCCATGGAGATGTGATACGGGGTGCTGGGGGTTCCAGGGAGCAGGCGGTCAGGTGGGAAACAGGGTAAGACAGGCTGTAATTAGCCTCCTGCAGGCAGTGGTGGGAGACCGAGAGACAGCTGTGTCGCGAGTAACGGAGAGAGCAGATCTCTGGAAAAGAGGCCTGAACATTTCCTTTTGGGATGGGACTCTTGTGACCAGTAGCACAGGAAGCTACCTGGGGAACAAGGTAGGCTCTGAGAGGATGCGTCCGCCAAGCCACTAGGGGGCGATAGTGACACATTGTCGGTCTCCCGGATATGCCTTATGCGACGACTCCTGGGCTTGCGCGGCAGGAGAGGGAACGAGCTACCTAACGCGGTTGCTGCGACAGCCAGAGTGCGGACTTGCCTAACGGCCGAGGATTATCTAGCTACACGACAGGAAGGGAAAAATCTCGCGCAACACGCAGAGGATTCTGGCACCCGTGCCCCTCTCGGGGGAGTGAGAAACTTCGTCTTAGACTGATTTCTACGCAGGCGCAAAAATCACGTATCGCTCCCCCTCCGCTGCCGCCCTGCGCAGGCGCGCAAAGCAGCGCTGGCAACCTCCGTCGCGGCCGCGCGCACCCTTCATCCAGCTGGTTGCTTCTGTTTCGCGCAGTCTTCTTAGGTCTTCAGTAGGATTTGTCCTTCTTTTCCTACACTCTCGTACGGGAAAGCCAGGTCCCGGGAGCCAGGACTCCAATCGTATTCCTCTCTTAATCCACCTCGCCATAGTCCTCCCACTCTTTTCGGTTTCCGAAGCCGGAAGGAGGGAGCCGAACCACCAACGGAAAAAGCCGAAGAGAGTGTCTGTGAGTGAGGCTATCCCGAAGCTGTGGCGGAAGAAGCCGAAGTTCTCCAGTAGGGGAGAAGTGAGCGAGTGGAATCTCCGGAAAAAGCCGAAGCTTGAAATTGAGCTGAAATCTCTGGAGGACCCGGGAACCTTTTGGGACGGTTGGGATTATCAAAAATAGCCGGTTTCTTCGAAAGGTTGGCGGAGAAAATTGGAGAGAATCTGTGGAAGAAGCCAACGCTTGGGGACCGTTTGAATTGTCGGTAGAAGACGAACCCCTAGCGGTGTCTCGGCGCGAAGCAACGACAGGACCTACGGAAACAACCGAACGTTGAGGAGCCAGCTTCCGAAAAAATTACGAGAACCTGCGAAGTCGAGGAAGCCCTCATTTCGGGTGTTTCCGGAAAAGCCGAAGCCAGCGCTTCCCGGCCCCAGACGGAGCAAGGCTCGGGGGTGGGTGGGAGGGAGGGACAGCTGGAGGGCGGACGGGCGGGCGAGGGGCGGAGCCTGGGCGGGGCACCGAGTTCTTGCTTAGGTAGGAGGTGGTGAAGCGCCGACGGCGGCCGGAAGTAGCCGAAGCAAGCGGCGGAAGTAGCCGAAGCGACCGGAGCGGGCGGCAAGGCACGGCGAGAGCTGCACAAGGCCCTACGCGGCCGTCTCAGCATGTCGGACTTCGACGAGTTCGAGCGGCAGCTCAACGAGAATAAACAAGGTGAGGACTGTGGGGTTGCGGGCCGGCAGTCGGGGCGGGTTTTAGCATTTCTCTCCTCCCCACCATCCCCCCTTTTCTCCCGCCTTGCAGCGCCGTGCGGCGCCATCCCCCTATGCTCCCCCCTCGTTCCGTCGCGCGTGCCTGGTCCACGTGATTCCTTCCTGGCGTTCCACCGCGCGCGCGGCGCGGAGAAGCGAGCGGAGGAGCGCGAGCCCGTGACGCATGCGCGTCACGGCTTCTATCTCCAGGCTCCACATGGTCCCCGTCGGAGGCAGCACATAGTACCAGGGCGCGAGTCCGTTTATTATTCCGACGACCTTTTATCTTGTGCGGGAGATTAGATTGGGTTCCGTAATCCTTGCTTTTTCTCCCGCTGTCTTGGTACTTCCGCTTCCGGTCGGGCCCATGGCCTTGTCTCCACGCCCCCTTTGTTTCCAAAATGGCGGTTGTGAGGCCCAGGCTCTCCGTTCCTTCCTTCACGTGGAAGAGGGCAGAGCTGAGTCTTCTCGGGCCACACGTGGCTGGCGATCTCGGGGGCAGGCGGAAGTCGTGGCCCCCGCCTGTGTATTTCGTGTGCGGTTTTCTAGCAGTCGCCGAGGTGTTGGTGCCCTTGCCATTGATCGAAGAGTGGCTTAAATGAATGTGCTTCACGTCTGCTCCTTCGTCAAAGAAGAGCGAAGGGGAACGTGCTTTCTAAGTCCAAATATTGTTTCTACAAGTGTGTAATTTACGTGCACGAGGTTTTCGGCAGTTCTGACAGTCGCAGTATGGGGTGTTTTCTCATTTCGCCCCTACCTGGAGCAGACCCCGAATTCCGGCCTGCCTCAAACTTGGGTTCATTATGGTCAGCGTCGTAAGTTGTTGCAAAGTATAAATAAGGAAACGGGTCTTGAGGGTGTAATGGGGATCTGGTCGGCAGTAAGGTGTTGGTGGAGAGGATGGGAGGAAGGTATCACGCAGGTGGTGATGAGGATTGGTGCTGAGGAGGAGGATGATATTGGTAGGTTAGAACAGCAGAGGACCAGGCTCACCTGTCTGAGGACTTGAAGAGTGTTAGACATAGGAGAGTGGTTAGATTTTTTTTCCCCCGTTCTTCTTGTCCTTCTCTTGTGTTTTGTGGGTGAAGAAACCGAGGCCCAGGGAAGGTGGACGTAGGTCTCTTGGTGCTTGAGACGTAAGTTGCGCCTGTGTTTCTGTTTGGAATTTGTTTTCTTTGCTGCTGTTCTTTGGAGGAGGCTTAGGTATTTTCTTTTGAGTGCAGGCTAGACTTGGATGAGGGTGACTGAATTGGGATACAGGTTCAGGAAAGTAGAAGTGTTTGTGGAGTCCGCTGTTCAGACTAGCTTTTCATTTGATTCTGTGCTTACCCGATATGCGTAGACTTTGGGGTTGGTTACTCCAGGGTTTTCGAATACGTAGTTCAGTGTACTTGAGTCTTTGTTGTTACTCAGTTTCAGATTGGCTGTCTTTTTTTTGTCACTAGGTGAAGCAGTTGGCTGCTAATCAAATGGGATGTGGCTGGCTGCTCCTGTAAAAATATACACTGTTTGAAACTTTTTGGGACTTTTCTGTTTTGTTATATGGGGTCTCTATTAGTTGTAATTGACATTAGTGTGTTTTTTGTAGTTGTTTAGATTCAGAGAATTAATAAAAAAGATGGTAGTGATGGTTGTAATTAAGTATTTTAGTGTTTACTGTTGCATCAGACTAAGCTGTTTGCGTGGTTTTTCTGAGTAGATCTTTCTGCAGGAGTCCATAGAGGTGGCAGTTATTTCATTTTTGTGACGGGGAAACTGAAATATAAAAAACTTAAAACTTATTTCCTAGATGTCGGTTGGTCAAAGGCAGAACTAGAACTAAATAGGGATAATAACACTTGAAGTGTATGGCACTTATCCAAGAGGAGATAATGGTTATTGTGAAGTCATTCCTAGAATTTAAGTTCACAAAGACATGCCAGAGTTGGGAAGGGTAGGGAAAGGTGCTTTCTATACTTGGTTCTATCAAGACCTTGTAACAGTTGGATGCGGTAGAGGAAGAGAAGGAGTCTCAGGGTGAAGTTACTTTCGTGTGACTTTATAGGGTTGGTGGGCAGAAAAACTGACACTGTGTCTGAGCTCAGCCAGCTTCATAGCCTATGTCATTCCACCATGCTCAACCAGGACTCAGAGCTGTTCTTCAGGGCTGCTGCAGGTGTGCTGCTTGGATTCTCCAGGCTGTCCTCACTGGGGCCTGGAAGCAAGGTTTTCAGATCTGGCTGTTCCCTGTGCTTGGTGAAGCTGCCCACCCACAGGACTTTGCAGGCTATTTTGGGCAAAGGAAGAGTCCTTTCTGTTCTGAAAGGGCTTGACCAATGATTGACCTTGTCTGGAGAGCTTTGTTTCTGCCACCACGCTAAGTCTCCAGGTTTCAGCCCTTGCCTTTGTATGTTTGTTTTTCAGGATGTTAATCTCCTCATCTGTGTCTCAGGTACCTGGTGGGTGGCAATATTTCTGTGAATGTTTCTCTCTTGTTTTCTCTCTTTTTTTGCTGTGTTGTTCAGAGCCTTTGAAGTAGGAAGGGCCTGTGAGGCTTCTAGTGTGCCATTTTGCTACTGTGGATGGTATGGTTCCACAGCTTTAGGCAGGAATGTCCCTTAGTGCCTAGGACCATGCCTATATGCCTAATACACTGCTGGTGGGCCTTGTGTCTTCATCTAATTCCAGGCTTTGGTCACCTATTCCTAGGGCCAAACTCTGGAGTATTCTGCCTCACCGGGATCAGGGAGTGTGGCTTTGTGTTTGACTATGCTTGCTGAGCTCACAGTGTTCAAATTTCAGGCCTTTCCAGTTCGGTACTGTTTGGCTTTAGACAAGTCATGTGGTTGCTGTGACTCAGTTTCCTGAACTGTGACAGGAGTCCAATTCTGTTTTTCCAAAGTGGTAGTTAAGCATGGGTGCAAGCAGAACAGTGTAGCACAGAACCAGTCAGGAAGTATCTCTGTGACGCTTAGTTTTTCGCTTTTAAGTTGTGTATTTTTTTTTCTCAGCTTTAGTGATTTTGAAACAGGGTTTTTGCAGAAGACATGTGTTTAATTGTATTGCAGAAATGGGTCAGACAAGGTATGACTGGTGAGACAAGTATATTTGGCGTTCTTCTCATGGGTTTTTGTATCTTGTGTTAGCAGAAATAACCATTCTCAGAAGATGAATGTTAAAGCTTGCTTGTGTGTTTACATGGGGTGTATTCTCTTTGGAGCATGATTTAGAGACCTCTGATGTCTTTGAATCAAGGAGAATAGAGTCTGATGGTATTCCTGAGCTCCTTCTTCCCCATCTAGCCCAACGTTAGGGAGTCAGGAGCTCTTGCTGCCTCTCTTTTGGGCTCCTGGCCTTGTGGTTCTTACAGTTCTCCATACCGGGCCTTTCTTCCCTCTCAAGGCTGAGAAGGATCATCTTCTACTTTGAAAGGCTCATCTCCCATTCTAGAGTGAGGGGTCTGTTGGAAACAGAGATTTCTGTGACTTTGATAGCAAGGTGGGGTTCTCCTGCTGCTGTCACTCTTGTCCCTATTTTTTGACAACTCACCGGTGGGAGACTGGAAAGAGGCCTCTGATGGAGAGGTCTGCACCTTCTCCTGAGTTGTGGGAGACATGGCCTCCATTCCAGTGCCTATCCTTGCGCCTGGCTGTGAGAGAGTACAGCTGGCAGGTGGGTAGTGTGATGATCAGTGGGTGGGCAGTGGGTCTGGATTCTGAAAGAAGAGCCTGGCAGGAGGAGATACACTCGTGCATTATTCACCAGGCTGGGAAGGGACAGAGTTAAGTTTCCCTGCTCCCTGGGGTATCAGATCTGGTCTGGCATCTGTCTACTAGGCCAAACTGACAGTGATGCTGTGGGTGCCAGCTGACTTACGGGACTCTTCTGAGGGGTCACTGGGTGCATTAAGGAAAACACCGTTGGATCTCTGATTTTCCAATCTCTAGCCCTGCCGTTCTCAGAGTTGACCCTTGTGTTAGGCCTTCACTTTCCAGGGGACCAGGAGCCAGCCTAATCTGTTTTCTCTGTTAAAGAAACACCCCTGAGGTATCTTATTCCCCAGGTACTTCCAGGGCCCTGTGGACCGAGAAGCCTGATTAGTCTCTCCTCCATTGGAGCCTGTCCCCTGGGATGGCCTTCTGGGACATGGAGGCATCAGTGTGGGCTCGAGGGAGATGCAGGGCCCCAGTACTTACTCTCGATTCTTTTTCTAGAGCGGGACAAGGAGAACCGGCATCGGAAGCGCAGCCATAGCCGCTCAAGAAGCCGAGACCGCAAGCGCCGGAGCCGGAGCCGTGACCGGCGCAACCGGGACCAACGGAGTGCCTCCCGGGACCGGCGACGGCGAAGGTACCAGGGTGTGGGGGATGGCTAAGGCAGCCCTTGGTACTGGGAATGGGAGACAGGCTTCTGGGATGCCTCCTCTTTGATTTGTGTTCAGGGGTGGCACCTGTTGCTGTTTGGCTTGGTTTTCTTCCTTGTGTTTCTCTCCCAACTTCTCCGTTGGGGGTGCTGGTAGGATGTTGGGGGCAGTAGGTGGTTTATGTTAGAGAGGAGCCTGGAGATGAGGAGGGATTCTGTCACTTCTTTGTGAGCTCTACTCTGTCCTGTCTTTTTCTGACATGCCCTTTGTGGTTGTCTGGGTAGGAGTGTTTTAGAGGGGGCTGTGTTTTGTTTTAGTGATCCCTGTGTTCCTGGAGTGGATATTGTCTCCAACCTGGCTTGTAACTGGGGCTGTTTTTTTTGTTGCTCTAATCCTCCCTACCCCGTGTTTGCTCTTCTTGTTGTCAGTGTTCAGTGGCAAGGGTGAGAGGAATGGAATACTTCTTTTTGTGCCTTAGTTTTTTGAATTAAAAAATGGTCTGTCTTTGCTTGTTTTATTCGTGTCCTCACTTCTTTCCTAGGGTGGGATTGTTTTTGGTGGGAGGATGGCTGGGCCGAGGGGCCTGCTTGCTGCTTGCTCGACTTGGCCCTGCCCTCAGCTGGGGGCTCAGTGTCCTCAGGGTGGGGGGTTGTGGTGTGTGGAGAAGACGAGGGTCCCAGTCACCCTTCCCCACACCTTTCCCTCCCACCCCCAGCAAACCTTTGACCAGAGGCGCTAAAGAGGAGCACGGTGGATTGATGTGAGCTTCTCTTACCTGCCCCTTCTGCCCTAATGCCCCTACTTCACCTCCTTACCCATTGCTGCTTTTCCTTGCCCTATCCTGCCCCATCTAAGAACACTGGGGTGTACCTCACCTGCCTGGAGTCTGGCACACCCTACCCCCCCAGGCCCAGCCCTGACCCATCCTCTCTTCTTAGAGAGAGCTGAGCTGACTGCGGTGGGGGAGCTGAGGAGAAGCCTGGGGACACACAGGCCCTTTTTGGTCAGACTGAGGGTGCCCCACCCCGCTCTCCCCTCCCCCTTCCCAGTCGTTCCCCCCGCCATGAGAAGAAGAAGAAGGTCCGCAAATACTGGGATGTGCCACCCCCTGGCTTCGAGCACATTACCCCCATGCAGTACAAGGCCATGCAAGGTAGGCCTCCTGGGAGCAGGCTGTTTTGGCAGCAGAGGGGGACCCAAGTGGGTATTTAAGGAAGTCGAGGAATAAGACTTCTGGTCTTGGAGGAGATCAGATCCAAACTCAGGTGTTCATGCCTTTACCATGTGGAAGTCTGCTTTGGAGGAAGGGATGAGACCCCAACAGTTAAGTGGGGTGGTACTTCCAACTGAATCCCATGGGGAGATGTGGCAGGACTGGCTGCCATTGTCTGGACAAGACTCTTTGTGGGGCTCTGGGGGTCATGCTCAGGGGCATGCTGGGGAGGGTGTTGGTTGTTGGAAGAGAAGCTGCCCTCCTTGATTTGGATCTGGGAGAGCTTTAAGTTGAGAATGGACATTCTTGGGGCATGCAGGGGTGGTCCTCAGCTGGGGCCCCAGAGTGCCTAGTTCTTGTTTAATGCTGGTATATTCTCTTCAAGCTGCGGGTCAGATTCCGGCTACTGCCCTCCTCCCCACCATGACCCCTGATGGCCTGGCTGTGACCCCGACGCCGGTGCCCGTGGTCGGCAGCCAGATGACTAGGCAGGCCCGGCGCCTCTACGTGGGCAACATCCCCTTTGGCATCACTGAGGTACTGCCCTAACCCTGCCCCTTCCCTCTCCCTGGCGCCCCTACCCCATCCTCCCTCCCTGGATTCCCTCCTCCCAGCCTGCACGGGTCAGACTCTGCTCCTGCAAGACCCCCCCGGCCCCCTCCCAGACGGACGGATGGAGTTGAGCCAGCCAGGGGCCGGGCTGGGGGTGGCCCTCTCCCTCCCTCTTCTTCCCCCTTTTCCCGTCTGCCCTCCCCTAACCTACTCAAGCTGCCCAGGGCTCAAGCACACACATAAAGTGCCCACCCACCGGAGAGACAGAGAGGGAGACGCAGACACAGCGCACACAGACACAGACGCACGCTGCCCTCCGTGTTTCTCTTGACACGCCTCTCCTTCTCTGCCGCCTGTCCCCATCCTCTCCCACACCCTCCCGTGGTCGCTGCTCTGTGATTTTTGATCGCCCCGACCTCCTCCCTCCCGTTCCCCCCCTCCTTCCCCCTGCCCTTTCCCCTCCCCTTCCTGTGGCACCTCCCCGAGAATCCCGAGATCAAAGAGTTGTTTCCATTTCTCTTTAAAGTGAAATATTGTGGGGCTGAGATCCCTCGTAGCAACAAAAAGTTTGCTACCATCGTCGAAGGCAAGTAAGGTCCATTCTGACTTTCTCAACCTGCACTTTGCTACATTTGATAAACCAGCCCCCGGACTCCAGGGCCAGATCCCTCCACATCACTCTTCTCTCCTCCCCTCCCCTCCCCCCTCCTCTCCCACCTCCTTGCCTGCTCTGGCCTCCTCTCTCCTGTCTGTCTGTCTCTGGGTGCTCTGTCTGTCTGCCATCTCTTCCTTTCAAATCCTGGTTTTCTTGGTTCTTGCCTGATTTTCTTTTCATTCTTGCCATCTATCTCCTTGTCGTGCTTTATGTGTCTACTGGATATTTGTCTTCTCTGTGTTTTCTCTCCTTTTGTCTGTGTACTTCATGTATTTTGCTTCTTTTCTGTCCCTGATGTCATTGTTCCCTCCCATTTTTCTTGATACTATCTTCTCCCTTCCCCCGGATTGTGGGGCCCCCGGCTGTCCCCTGACCTCCTTTCATGTCCTACCCCTCCTTGTCCCTTTGCCGTCTCTGGCTGCCGTCTCTGGCTGCTGTGTCCTTGTTTCTCATTTCCCTCTTGCTTTTGTTTTCACTATTGATCTCCTTACTCTTCCCCACCATACTCCACTTGCTCCCCTCCCTTCCCCACCCCTCTCCCCTTGCCCCCCACACCCCTCTGTGTCTCCCTCTCTCACCCTTCCCCTCCTCTCTCCACCTCCCCCCGCCCCCCCCATCTCCTCTTCTCTCTGCAGGAGGCCATGATGGACTTCTTCAATGCCCAGATGCGCCTTGGAGGGCTGACCCAGGCCCCTGGCAATCCGGTCTTGGCTGTGCAGATCAACCAGGACAAGAATTTTGCCTTTTTGGAGGTAAGGCAGGCATATTAGGGGTGCCACATGAGGCATTCCTTGAGTAGGCTGGGCCTTGCTGGCTGCTGTGTCCCTGACTCCAACTCCACCAGGCACCCCTGTCTCCATGCTATTCCTCTGTGACCCATTCTTCCCGTTGTTACCAGAGTGGGTTTTGCCAGGCACAGATTGGATATGTTCTCCATTTGCTTCTCCAAAGGCTTGCTTGGCTTCTGCTGTCCTGTGGCCCCTTCCCAGTCACCCTCAGGTCTCTATGCTCTGGCCGCGCTAGCCTTCCTGGACATGCCCTGTTTGTGCCAGCTAGAGCAGGATAAACCACCATCCTATGTCCACTTGGTGGTAGTGGTGGTTTTTAGTTTTTAGCTCTGTGTGGGTTTAAGCTTTTAGGAAGCAGTGTCACGGTGCTGTGGAACTTCCTGAATGCTATGTGGTTGTCTTGTGGACCAGCAGCAGTGATTGGGTCATACTCCTTGAGTAGCACTCTTAATAGATTTCACGTTCAATGCCACTTTGTTAGAAAGCCTTCATGTACACTGTCAGCTTCCCATTTCAGTGAACTGCCCTTTGTTTTGCTCTCTCAGCAGTTTGTGTCCGTTGTAGTACTTGTCATGGTTCATCGTTGTTGGTGGAGTGTGGACTATTAATGAAAGGATGTGGCTGCTTGGTGTTTTCCTTGGGCACAAGGCCTGCCATAAAGGCCCTGCTCATTGAATGTCTATCTTAGTAAAGGAAAGAGGAAATCTTGTTCTCTGAGGCGATAGAGGGTAGAGGTGGCATGCCAGACTTGACCCCATGTTCTTCACCACCCCTGTCTCTTTCAGTTCCGCTCAGTGGATGAGACCACCCAAGCCATGGCTTTCGATGGCATCATATTCCAGGGCCAGTCACTGAAGATCCGCCGACCTCATGACTACCAGCCACTGCCGGGCATGTCAGAGAATCCCTCCGTCTATGTGCCTGGTGAGTGGGGGAGCACATGCAGACCCCTCTACCATTTGACCCCTGTATCTGGCACACCTTTCCCATCCCTAGCTCAGTTGGAGCTCCCTAGAAAGTAGTGGTTTTGAAGAACTGTGTGAGTTGAGGGTTTTCACCACTTTGCAGATAGACCCAGGGCTGAGAGTGGCAAGGGTGGGGCTAGGTTGGTGGTATTGCAGGAGGTAAGGTGGCTGGCAGACAGAGTCTTGCATCTGCTCTGTGGCTTTCTGGCTCTGAGACCTTGGGCAAGTGATGTGTTTTGATGTCTCTGGACCTCCATTCTCTTTAGAGGTACCAGGGTCACTGTGTTACTGTGTGAGCACACGTGTGAGTGCACCTGTGTGGATGTGCATGTGTGTGAGCATGAAGTCAGCAGAGCTGGCTTGGGGTCTGGCGTGGGGACAGTCATGCATTTGCTTTCTTGCGTTTCCCTAGAATCCTGTGCTCTGGGCCCATTCCCCGTAGGCCTGTTCAGTGAATCATTCAGTTGATGGGTTGGCACACTTTCCCTGAAGGGCCAGGTAGTACTTTTTTTCAACCTTACGGTGTTTGTCAAGACTACTCCGCTCTGCCACAAAGCCCAAAAACAGCCAGAGATAATAGTGTGTGGTCTTGGCTGTGTGTTTGCCAGTACAGCCTCTGTGGGTGCTGACCTGTGAATGTTGTTTAATTCCCACTTGCTGTGAAAGAATCTATCCTTAAAAATGTTAAGATTATCCTCAGGTGCCATAGCACAGCCCACAGGCCTAGGGCTCCAGGCAGGCTCAGTAAGCACTACTGTGTTCTGGATGTTGGGGTGGAGCCAGCTAGGCCCTTTCAAGCTTAGAGAACATGCTGCTCTGGTGGTTGAAGTTTGCCAATGAAGGACTCTTACAGGTGGAGTTAGCTCTTCACAAGGTAGAAAAGATCAGTACTTGAAGAGATATTGAGGACTCAGGACTCAGAGCTTAGTTCTCTGAGTTTCTGCATTACAGTGTTTTGGAAGTGTAGGGTATGTTTAAGAAATAAAATGAAATACAGTGTATGATGATGTGCTCCAAGCACATAGGTTGATTTTTTTCGATTGTGTAACTGTTTCCCAGATCAAGCTGTAGACTACTTTTCTTGTGTCTCTTAGTAGACTTAAGTCATTTGTAACTGCTTGACTAACTTGTGTACTTGACGTGTGCTTTCTGTATGTCAGGTGCTGTTCTAAGAGCACTCGATGGGTTTTTTAATCTCAGTGGTTCTGTAGTACAAGGGTCAGCCAGTTTCCATGCAGGGACAAAATCTGGCCAACCACCTGTGTTTGTAAATAGTTTTTTTGGCACATGGCCTTGCTCATTTGTCACAGGCTGCTTTCACACTGTAGTGGCCAAGTTAAGTAGTTGCAGTAGACACTGGAGTTGAAAATAGTACCTGACACCTTGCAAAGAGTTGGCAAACTCCAGCTTTAGTAAACAGTCTTATGACCTGTATTAGAGGAAACTGAGGTGTAGAGCAGTGAGCAGCTTGTTCAAGGTCATGAGGTAGAGTGTGGTATCCACTGTACCAAGTTCGTAGTTGGACCCCAGAGACCCACACTAAGCCATTCACAGCACTGTCTCCTGCACATGTACCTTTCTCCTGGTGGGACTGGAGCATGGCAGATGCTTTTGATCATCGTCTCGTCATCACAGGCCCTTTTCCAGAGAGATTCCCTTTGCTTTTGTTTAATGGTAGAGAAATCATTTGATTGCTCTTCCTTCTGTGGGATCTGCTGCCCATAGAGGTCTGGTTGTCCATTGTGGACATGACTGGAAAGATGAACATGATTCTAGGGTTCAGGGCTTACAGGATGCTTAACTGGCTGGAGGTGTGAAGCATTATGTATCACTAATAAAGCTGGTGTTTTGGTCCACCTCCCAAAAGTCATTTGATAAAATTGAACAGACATTCTTTTTTGAAATTATTGTGATTAAGAGAATGTATGCAACCCAGATCAGTTTTGCATGCCTGTGTATCTGCAGGTCCATCTGTTCTCATCTGGTGACAGCACTCTTCCTCCTTACTTGGTACTTCTAGTATCGTCTAGCACCTGTTCCCTCCACCGTCTTCTCTCCCATCTAGAAAGAAACCAGTAGGACGGCCTCCTATAAATGTATAAAACTGTAACGTATACACACGATGTGGTCACATTGTGTCCCCAAGTCCAGTCCATTTTTGGCTGAAGAGTTGACCTCAGTACTGGTTTCCAGTCATGGCCAGCAGCATGGGCCATGTTCCCTGGGACCCTCCAGGCTGTTGGATTATCAGTTTTGGTCTTAGTAGAGTTTTTGAGCCACACATCTGTTTTTTGCATGTTGCATGAGAGACTCCACATTGTATCCCCCATCATGGCTGCCTTTGATGGTAGCTGGGCACCATCTGGTTCTTGTCTCATGTTGATACAGTCACGTATTTGTATGGATACATTGGTCTCCTGGGCTCTTTTTTTCCTTGTGTCTGTTCTTGGTCATCATCTGTTTCAGACGGATTGGGACCATTTGGTGTATCTCAGATGGCAGGTTATTAGCTTTTAAGACCTGAGACACCGCTCACCGATATGGGGGTGCAGAAGACTGTTTGCAAAAGACTAGTTATGCCAGTTGACTTCAGTGTCCCCTAAAATATGGTGCTCAGATCCTCATACCTGCTACTGTATCCTTTGAAACACTGTGTTGCGTTTAGGAAACCTTTCAGTTTATGATGCAGTCCAGTTATGCTGAGGTGCTTTCTACTGTGTGCTGTCAATCCCTTCACCTAACCAAATTTCTGTCTCATCTATGAACATCCCTCTCCTTCCCCCCACCCTTGAAGCTGTCAGAGTCTTCTGTACATAAGTCTATTTTCAGTCCTTGTACAGAAGTCTCATATGATACGTTTCTGCAGCTGACTGATTTCACTCAACCTAATGTCTTCTAGTTGAAACCAGGTTATGAGATACTTCTTAAAATCATTTTTTTTATCATTTGCATAGTGTTCCATTGAGTGTTATGTACCACAGTTTGTTCATTCATCTGTTGATGGAAATCTGGGTTGATTCCATCTTTTTGCTATTGTGGACTGTGCTACAATAAACATTCGTGTGTATGTAACTGTTTGACAGCCTTTGTTGCTGTCAAAGGCTGTATTCCAAGCAGTGGGATTGTAATGGATCAAATGGTTTATCTATTTCCAGGTTTTTAAGGAAGTGCGAAATTGCTTTCCAAAGAGTTTGTACCATTTTGCAATCCTACCAAGCGGTTAGGAGAGTTCTGGTCTTTTTACAGCCTCTCCAGCATTTGGTGTTTATTTTTTTTTTGGATCATGGCCAACCTCGTTAGGGTAAGATGATACCGCATTGTAGTTTTGATTTGGATTTCTCTGATAGCTAGTGATTTATTTCCTCATGTGTCTTTTGGCTGTCTGGATGTCCTCTTTGGTGAAATGTCTGTCCATCTCCTTTGCCTATTGCTTAATTGGGTTATTTACCCTTTTCTCATTGATATTTTGCAGTATTTTATAGATCATGGAGATCAAATGTCAGTCTGACATGTAGTTGTCAAATATTTTTTCCCATTTTTGTAGGTTGTCTTTCAACTCTCTTGATAAGGTCTTTGGATGAGCAAAAGTGTTGGATTCTTGGTGGTTCCCATTTATCTATTTTCTTTTTTTCATGCCTTGTTAGTCAGATTTTGCAGTATGTCTAACAAGCTGTGTAGTAAAACTTCCATTGTTCATCCAGTTTTTTTCTTGGAAGACCTTTATTGTTTTAGATTTGATATTTAGGTCTTTGATGCATTTTGAGTTAGTTTCTGTGTAAGGTTTGAGACATGGGTCTTGTTTCAGTTTTTTGCAGATGGATATCTAATTTTGCCAACACCGTTTGTTAAAAGAGGCTGTTTTAAGTCCAGTTTATGACCTTTGGGCGTTGGTAGCACCTTTGGGGTCTCTATTCTGTTCCATTAGTCTATGTATCTCTTTTTGTACCAGTACCAGTGGGAGGGTAGTAGGTTCTAAGGTTAGGTAGTATAAAGCCTGCCACTGTGTTCCTCTTCAGTAGTGCTTTACTTATTTGGGATTTCTTCCCTTTCCCAGCAGAGTTGGTGATTTATTTCTCAATCTCATTAAAAATAACACTGGAATTTATATTGGGATTCAGCAGACATTCTTGATTGAAAAAAGAAAAAGCCACCTGGGGAAACTGGAAGGAAATTTTCTCACCTTAGTAAAAGTGTTGTGACCTGTAACTGGTAATTCTGGTTGTGTAGTGGTTAAGTGCTACATCTGCTAACCAAAGGGTCAGCAATTCAGATCTACAAGGTGCTCTTTGGAAACTCAGTGGAGCAGTTCTGCTCTGTTATATAGGATCACTGTGAGTTGGAACCGTTTTGATGGTAGTGGGTATTGGGGTTTCGACCTGTAGATAAACATCATGCATAGGGTAAGATATGGAGTGCTTTCGGCCTGAAATTGGGAAAAACAAGAGGCTGTCACAGTTAAGCCCAGCTATTCAGTGTTGCCACAGGCTCTCAGGTGCTTCTGAGACAAGAAAGAGACAAGGTGGAGCCAAGGAGCAGGAAGAGTCAGAGCTGTGTTTTGGGACAAGAGGGTGCTTTTGAGTGCCATCTGGTCGATTCTAATAGAAATCTGCATGGCAGAACTGCCGCACAGTATTTGGTTTTGTTAGTTTATAGTTTTACACTGCATTTCAGAGAAGGTTCACAGAGTACTTTGGGTTCTCGTTCAACAATTTCTACACAGGGTTGTTTATTGACATTGGTTATATTCTTCACAGCTTGTGAACATTCTTGTTATTTCTGTTCCGGTTCTGTTTTTGTTAATCTGGATGTCTCTGTGCTGTTACTTTATCTGTCTGAAAGTAACTGTTGACTGGTCTCATAGGTGATATTTTTTTAAAGTACAGTACCAAGTGTTGCTGTTTGTTGTTCTCTTATTTATTTAGTTACTGCTGAGGTTTTCCTGGCTGTGATTTTTAATGAAGCGTATCATCATACGCGAGGGAGATCTCTCTCCCTCGGAGCCACTGGTGGCTGAGCTCTTACCAGTTGTGCCACTGGGGCTTCTTAAGAGGGCACTGCAGTCTGTGAGTTAGGCTGCAAGTTTATTTTTGCGCTGGGTGCCTGCCCTGTGCAGGGTGTACTAATAGGCCTTGTTTTATGTGACCAGGCCTGAGGTTAGGTGCCAGGGACATGGTGGCATATGGGGCAGTTATGGACTTGCTGCCCAGTGAGGTAACACCTGTGGGGCACAAGACAAGGCTGCTTGGGTCCTGGGTACTTGGCAGAGGAGATCACTTGAGAGATGCTGGTCCTGCAGAATGTGTACTAGGCAGCCAGTGCAGGGAGACCTGTTATGAAGATAGACGTGTGAAGTGGAAGAGCCCGTTGACCCCATTGACCTGGTGGGTAGGTGGCTGTCTGCTGTGTCAGGAAGTAAGGTGTTCCACGCTTGACTCCAGACACCAGGGTCAAGCTGCCCTGCATGGAGGTGGCATCTCCCCTTTCTGTAGATGAGGAAAAAGCTATGGGAAGGTCAGGGTGGAAGCCCTGCCCTGACCGGCTCCAGAGTAGTGTCTGCACTCAAGATGCCACATGGTTGGGCAGTGACTTGTGCTGTCAGAGGCAGACCTCTCCACAGATAGCTGTGGCATGCGTGTTCCTTCTTGGCAGGGTTTATTCTTCTCCTTGATGACTAGGGAACTCTTAAAATTGTTGCTTTGTAACAGTGGCCACCAGTCCTCACTCCCCATCCCTTAACTGTTGTTGAGTGCAGTGTGACCATCCTGAGGCCCTGGTTAGTGAGCACTTGACCCAAACTATCGGCCCTTGGGGCCTTCGTAGTGGATGCTAGTTAGTATTGTTCTCTGCAGGCGAGACCAGCTGTAGGGGGAGTCTTATGACATCGGCCAGTCCTTGAACAGAGGCTCCTCTGTTGTGTGCTCTTGGCTGCCTTGCTGTACCAGTGAAGGTGCATCGTAGTGCTCAGGAACATGGTTTTGTCCCTTAGCTGTGTCCTTATGTACTGAAGGCTAAGGCCTGGATAGGGACAGTCCCTGCAGCAGCCTTTTGCCTGTCAGAACTGCCTGTAGCATTGGTGCCTTTAGTGTGGGCTCTAGAAACTCCTTTGTGACTTCATCCAGTCCTTAGTCTTCATGTTTCAGCTTACTTGTTTTCATACTGGGCCTTTGAGGAACTGAATTAACAGTTTGACATGAAGCCTGGCTTGTGGTCCATGCCTGGCATGAGTCCCCTGAGCCATTAGGCGTGTGACAGATAACTTCTGTCTGAATCTGGCCTCTGGTGGTTTGGGACACTCCCACAGCCCATTCTGATATGGCGTGGCTTGGGCTGTTGGTGCCAGCTGGGGTGGTTAAAACCAAACCAAACCCACTGCCACTGAGTCACGTAGTAAGGGCTGTTATTAGCATGGGCTTGAGGGGCTAGTGGTGGGGCATGGTGGAGGGGGCACACGGGGGCCAGCAGATCTGGGTAGGGGGAGGAGAAGAGAGATAATTACTTGTGGGCAGTGTTCAGTTCTGAAGCTCCCTCTCTTGTCCAGCTTCACCTGTTCCTCCCTGGGGCTCAGGACAGAGGTGGCACAGAGGTCACCTGTCTGTAGCTGTGGTGGCAGAGGCAGGACAGGTTGTAGCAGGAGACAGGGCTGGATGGGTGGGGGTTTGCTGGAACTCAGGGTGTTCAGACCACGAGTGAGGCTTGCATATTGCATACTTCACCCTTTCCTGGACAGCTCCCAGAATTAAAACACACTTGGTCATGCCCATGGGGCATGTTGTGCAGCCTGGTGGGCTTTTGTGCATGTATGCAGTGGGGAGGCTGGAGTGCAGTGAGTGCTGGGTTTGGACCAGCATGTGAGTGGTCATGTCATCTCATTTAGCATTGTGTGGCCGGTGATGCCAGCCACTGTTAGGCTCTGGGTGTGCATTGGTGAGTGAGATGGTATATCCTGGCCTTCAGGGGTGTACTTCCTATGCAGGAAGCACCAACGCTGAGCAAAGACCACCTGAGTCAGTGAAGCAGCCACCACCTGTGATGACACAGCTCACATGAGGCTGCTGTTTGAGTTTCTTGAGCAGTGCCAGGCTCCCCTTCAGGGGAGCTCTGTGAGGGAGGGTTCTCTGATGTCACAGATGACCAGGGCCCAGAGAGCGCCTCTTAGGGGCTTCCTCCATTGTCATTACAGGACCGTGAAAGAAAAGAGATGAAAGATATAGCAGGAGGTCTTACTTCAATTGGGGATTGTCAGAAAACAGCTCTTATAGCTGAGCCCTGAAGGATGAAGAAGGGTGTCCATGTCTTTGTGAGCCTTTGCTGGTAGGATGAGAAGAGCAGGTCCAGAGTCAGGGTGATCTGCCCAGGTTGCCTAGCAGCTTGGCATGTGCCAGGCTTGGGGATGTCAGCTTGGATCTGTGTAATCTTAGGGTGGGACTTATTTCTGCCAGGCTGCCCCATGTGGGTTACTAGGCACTCTGAGGTTTCCAGGCATAGACTTGGTGTGTCAGCTGCCAGCACTGTGTGTTGTCTGTCATGTGATGTTTCCTGGGCTCCTAGTTTGACTTGATCGTACAGACACTTGTTCTGCCCCATGCTAGGTGTGATTGTCTGAGGTGCTGGATTGCCAGAGCCCTTAATGTCTCTCCATACATGGAGGGGGCAGGGGTCTCCCCCTCTGGACTCTACCCTACCTGCCCCCCAGCTTGTGGGTGCTGACCTTGTGCTGCAGATTGAGTCTGCCCTTTTTCTCTCCTCAGGAGTTGTGTCCACTGTCGTCCCTGACTCGGCTCACAAGCTCTTCATTGGGGGCTTACCCAACTATCTGAATGATGACCAGGTGAGCCCTCTTCTTCCTTTTTGGCCCCACTCCCCCCAGCCCTTGCTCTGATGGCCGTCATGACTGCATCCACTGCAGGTGAAGGAGCTGCTGACCTCGTTTGGGCCTCTCAAGGCCTTCAACCTGGTCAAGGACAGTGCCACGGGGCTCTCTAAGGGATACGCCTTCTGTGAGTACGTGGACATCAACGTCACAGACCAGGTAAGTCCTGGGTCCTTGCCCTGTGCTGCCATCCAAGCTGAGCTTCTCTCTAATGGGAAAGGTTGGGGAGGCTGCCCAGAGGTGGACCTGGAGTTAGGGTAGCCATTGAGTGAGCAAGGACTCAGCAGGGGCATGACCACTCATATAGTGGCCTAAAACCAGCCCTCATGTGTCCCTTCCCCTGGCTCTGGCTCTTTCCAAGCTCTTATATCCCTGTGCCTACCCTCTTCCCCAACAGTGTCCTGCATTCTGGGGTATTGGGGCTGGGCGGGGCAGGTGTTGGGACTGGCCTCTGACTGCCCCCCTCTCCTGCCCCTCCCCCCTGCCCCTCCCCCCATAGGCCATTGCAGGGTTGAATGGGATGCAGTTGGGGGATAAGAAACTGCTCGTCCAGCGGGCGAGTGTGGGCGCCAAGAATGCCACGCTGGTGAGCCTCCCGGCACGTCATCTTCCATTGGCTAGAGGGACCCCTGGGGCGGGCTGGGCTAGTGGGAGGTAGGGCGCAGACTTTCCCTATGGTGCGGGCAGTCCTCCCGCAAGGGTGTCTGCGAGGGTACAGGGTGAGTGGAGGGAGAGTTGGGCTGGGCCTTTAGAGAGGGAGGCTGGGTTGGGGGTGTAGTGGGCCTCTTTTGACACTTGCGTTCCCCCACAGAGCACAATCAACCAGACACCAGTAACCCTGCAAGTACCAGGGCTCATGAGCTCACAGGTGCAGATGGGTGGCCATCCGACTGAGGTGCTGTGCCTCATGAACATGGTGCTGCCAGAGGAGCTGCTGGATGATGAGGAGTATGAGGAGATTGTGGAGGACGTGCGTGACGAGTGCAGCAAGTATGGGCTTGTAAAGTCCATTGAGATCCCCCGGCCTGTGGATGGCGTCGAAGTGCCCGGCTGTGGAAAGGTCAGGGCAACCAGGGGCTCGGCATGCATGTCTTCATGTATTCATGTTGCTCTGTGTATGCATGTCCCCGTGAGTGTACCTGTGGGTTTGCCTGTGTGTGTCCCCTAGTGTGTATTTGTGGGTGTACCTCATGAACATTTGTTCCTGTATGTGCATGTTCCTATGTCCATGTATGTGTGTTATCCCATATATGTCCCTGGGTGTACTGTTGTATACACATACCTTACTATCATCACCACTGAGTGCCCCTTCTAGGCATGATTCCAGGGAGCTGAGAGGTGTGGCCCCCTGGTGCCCCCTTAGTAGATACCCGTGGCACCAGGGAGCTGGACATGCATTGTTGTGGCCATGAACTTGGACTCTATGGAAGTCACTTTGATGCAGAACCTGGCTGTCTGCTGCTGCTGCTTTACTTGACCTTGTGCAGTTGATGCTTTTCAGAACCTCGGATGCCTTGTCTGGGAAGTGGGTAGAAAGTATTATAGCCTCACAATGGCAGTGGCAAACCCAGTGGTGTGCACTGTGTGCTGGTTGCTTTGTCTGAGCTGTGCATGTGTGACTGCTGTCAGTCCCTGCTATGGGAGGAGGTATGGGTACAGAGAAGTCGTGGGCCACGTGGGCATGTGTGGAGCCTCTGGAGTCCCAATGTCCCAGCTTTTTGCACTTGTGGAGGAGGAGGGTGAACAGCAGTCTGTCTTGTCTGCTTTGACCCCTTCTCACTGGGTGTGGTGTAAATAGCTGGATTCCCCAAGGGCTCATGTTTGGGCAGTTCCAAGGTGTAGTCTGGTATCCGGAGTGGAACCTGGCTCACAGGAGGGGCTGAGTGAGCACTGGTGGAAAGTGGGAAAGGAATAACCCGGGGTCTTAACATAGCCAACCTATTTTGTCTATTTAAATACTTTTTTTGTTGTTGAGAATATGCCAGTTGAGAACATAACACTGACCAGCAGAACGTGTGGGAGTTCAACAATTTCTACATGAACTGTTGACCCTGATTGTGTTCTTAGAGTTGTGCAACATTCTTACCCTTTTCTGAGTTATTTTTCAGTCATTAACCTGAACTCAGTGCCCCACAAGTTTCCTCTTTCAAATTGTTGTCCATTTGATCCCATATAGATAAAAAGAAATCTTGTAGCCTTTTTTCCTGCTCCATTATACTATTCTTTTTGAATTTATTTCGTTGACAGTATACATTGCAAAACATACCAGTTAAAACGTTTCTGCACTTTTGCAGTTTGATTATGTTTCTCAGGTTTTGTAACATTCTCATCTTCCTTTTGAGTTGTTCCTCACCTATTACCTATTAGTGTAAACTTAGTGTCCTCTAAGATTCCTGTCTAATCTCTAATTGCAGTTGCCAGTTTGATCCTGTAGGATAGTTTTTAAAAGAGCATAATGCTCTAGGAAGACTTTGTTTGGTAACTAAGCTAAATGATGTTCAGTTTTTTGCTTTTCCTTGTTTTTTTTAAATTATGACTGAGTGAAAATGTACATTCCCATATAAATTTGCATGCTTACCTATATGCAACTTCCACTGCTCTCCCTGCATGGTGACAGCACACTCTTCCTCTGTGCTCCACACGTCCTATCCTCCCAGCAGTCTCCTATCCCCTCCTCGCCACCCACTGTCCTTCCTCCAGTATGAGGTCAGCAGGACATTTTATAGATGCATAGAACCATAAAGTGCCCACTAACTGTGGTCACTCTGCGTCACTAAGTCCAATCCATTGCTGGCCGAAGAGTTGACCTTCATTATGATGTATGGACAGGGGCAGTGTTCAATTTTAAGATGAGTTTAGGGGATAGTTTTGGTTTGAGGTTGAAAGTTTGTCAGGGCAATAGTTGCAGGGCTTCACCTGTCCCTCATGGCTCTCAAAAAGTCTAGAGGTCATGAAAATTTGACATTGTTCTACATTTGGTTTTGATCAAGATTCTTCTGTGGTGTCTTTAGTCAATGTTCAGTAATAGTAGCTGGAAACCATCCAGGTTTTCTAGTCTCATGGCAAAGGAGGCAGTTGTTCATGGAAGGAGCTACACAGTCCTCCATTGCCATTTTGTCCTCCTGTTCCTGACTTCTCTTTCTTGTCTTTCGCTCCAAGTGAAGAGAGACCCTTTGTTGTACCTTGGATACTTGCTGCTTGCAAACTTTTTAAGACCCCAGGCAGTATACAGTGAGCTAGGAAGTGGAAGATAAGCACCGAATACTTTCATAAGTCAGTTAACTAGCATGTCCCTTGAAAGATACCCTGAACATCCAAACCCTGGAATAAAATCCCTTGAGGTGGTTGGAAGTACATAAGAAGCTTCAGCAGCTACTGTTGTTTTTCTTGTCAAATATATCACAGAATTTTGTCAGTTTCCACTTTATACTTGTACAGCTTAATTGACAAACTACATTTATTGGCTGTGTAACTAATCCCATCATCAATTAGTGTGCTTTTCCCATCTTTAAACTGCAATTCTGCTTCATATGTAGTAATCTCTTTCATATGTAGGCCTTTTTGGAAACTTTAACTATTGTGGATCTTTTCACATGGACAAAAGTAGAAAGAAACAGTATTGTACTAGTCATTTAAATACTTCAGTAGGTTTTTCAGCTGGTGACTTACGGCAGGCTCATTGTGGTGGAACCATCCTGTGCATTTCAGGATGGTGAGCAGTGTGTCTCTGGCCTCTGCCCAGCAGAGAACAGTAGCACGCTTGCCTTCAGTTTTGCGTAGTGTTTCTTGGGGACAAGATTAGTCCAGGCTGAGAACCACTGCTTATTTTTATGAAATGATAACACCATTTACTTGAACAAAGTATGATGGCACTTCCTTAGTATCTACTCAGTCCGTGTTCATTTCCCCTCAGAAGTGTTTCTGCGAAGACCCAAACAAGGGCCTCACCTTGATCTTGGTTACAGTTCATCCTAATTTCTACCAGTTTTAACTGTCTCCCCCCCCCCCGTTTTGTTGAGGAAATGAGGTCATTTGTCCTATAAAATGTATCATGTTCTAGATCAAGCCCATTGTACCCCCTCTCCGTATTCCCTGTAAACTGGAGTTAGAAGTGTGAGTAAATAAGGCAGTTTGGGTGTTTTTAACGTGGCTTTGCCTCTCAGCCCTTTCACTCTGGCTGTATGGTCCTGATTTCTGAGTCGTCTTGTTCCCTCTGTTGTTTGGGGCAGAACCTGACCCTGGGGTTGACTAGGAGTATTGTTTGGTGTTTGTGCAAAGTTGAAAACACAAGTTGCTGTCCACCTGAGTGGCCATTCTTTCTGGGTGCTTCAGCTGTGTGTGCTCTTTAATCCTTCGGGGCTCTGGAGAGAAAACACTCTGCACCAGCACTGAGAGCTCTTCTCCAGGTCCCACTTCGCCCTTGAGCTGAGTGCCAGGTTGGTGTTTTTGCTGGTGGGTTGTTGGGAGTGTGCCTGCGTGTCTGACCTTCACATCTGCCTCTTCCTGCAGATCTTTGTGGAGTTCACCTCTGTGTTTGACTGCCAGAAAGCCATGCAGGGCCTGACAGGCCGCAAGTTCGCCAACAGAGTGGTTGTCACAAAATACTGTGACCCCGACTCTTACCATCGCCGGGACTTCTGGTAGAGGCGGCCGGGGGAAGACGGGGGCAGGGCTGGTGGAGGCTTCCTCCCCTCCCACACCCCTCTTTTCCCCCTCTGAAGATGGGCAGAGGAGTGACAGCCGGCAGCAACTGGAATGGCAGCGATTGGGGTGGGGTGGGGTGGGGGAGGGGGATGGGGAAGTGTACACACGCGCCCAGCGCCCACAAACATGCGTCCACGGACACAGAGGGCAGGGTCGGGATGGGGACAGGCGCACACAGGGTGGGGTAGGCCCCCCACGCCCCTCCCAACAGCCTCTCTTTCTCTCTTGTATCTTTTTCTCTTCCCCGTGGTAGAAACATAGTGTGTTTATATTTTATGGCCAAACTTTTGAATTTTGTTCTCTCGTCCCCAGTGCCCAGACCCTTTCTCTTTCCAGGACCACAGCTCCTGTCTTCTTGGCCTCAGGCCCTTTCTGGTCCCTTCCCTGGTTTCTTATGTAGTTGATTCTTCCCTCTCCAGGCGTCCTTGTACCTGCTCCCAACCCAGTGGCCCCTGTCTCCCTCTTACTCTCCGTGGCAGTTTCATATTTGCTAAGACGAATTTGCTCATTAAACATTTTGTTGTATTTTACTTTACAGAGCTGCTCTGTGTGTGGTTTGTTGAACCCATTTGAAGCAGATTTCCTTGCAAACTGCAGGGTGCTTGCCCGGGCACTCCTGGGAGGGAGGGGGGAGTCAGTTGTCACCGACCCGAACTCCTAGCACATACCTTCTATTTACCAGAGAAAACCTCCTCTGGTCCCTTCCCCCGTCGGCTTAGAGCATGCTGTAGAGCAGTGAGCAGGAAGTTTAACTCGCCCCCTGGGCGGCGTGTTGTTTCCGGATGCCTCGGGTCAGCCCTGATGATGCCTGACGGCTGGGCGTGTCTGTGGGGCACGGGCAAGCAGCGGCGAAGCGGCACTCCCGAAATCTAGACTGACCCGTTGGTGCGTTATCTTGCGTCGCTAGCTGAACCGAAGGCTCCTCCGCCCGGCCTCAGCGGCGAACGGAAGTGAGGTCAGCTGTGCGTAACGACCGGCGCCTGAGGATGCGCGGCGGAAGTGCGGCTTGAACGCGGGCCGCGGCGACTGCGCTGACGATTCGCGGGCGGGGCAAGTTACCACTTCCGCTTCCCGTTGGTCTCCTTCGGTTGCTTCCCGTCTACTGAGCGGCTCTCCTCCCCCGCCCGGCTCTCCGCGCCCCCTCCCGGGCGGCGGGGCGGCGGGGCGGTCGGCGTGCGGTCCCCGGAGGGTCCGCACTTGCTCCTGAGCGCTTCTCCATCTCCTCCGCCCGTCGCTCGCCCAGCGACACTGAGGCCGAGCGGGGGCAGGGGGCTGACCGCCATGACCCCCCGGAGCCCGGCGTGAGGGGCCGAGGTGAGCGCCTGCTGGGGGCGCAAGCCCAGGGCGGAGGGGGCGGCGGGCGCCAAGGTCCCGGCTTGGGCTGCGGCGCGGATTTTGCCGGGCCACGGGGCAGGCTGGCTGCTCTTCCTTGGCCCTTGTGTCCGCCACCTTTGTGTTAACCCGTCTGAGTCCCTGTGTCTGTTTTTCCGTTTCTTTTGGGTTGGCCTGACCATCATTCTCCTGTCACCGTCTCCCTTTCTTAGCGGCCTCGGCCCAAGGCGTCCGTGCTCGTCAGTCTCCGTGTCAGCCTTGGTGTTCTCGCCATCATAGTATCTGTCACGTCTATGTCTGAGTACCAGTAGTTGTCTATTTTCTCTTTCCGGGTTTCTGTGACTTCAACTGTCCAGGTGTCTCCAGCCCTCTAGATCCCCTTTCATCTCTAGTACGTGTCTTTCTCTTCCTGTCTTAATTTTTCCGTTTTATCACTTGTACTACCACTTCAGTTCCAAAGTCCTCCACAAGGCTATACTAGGATCCGCCTTTCACCTTCCCAACTAGTTTTCTGAGGCTCCAAAATCCAGATTCTACTGCCTGGTAGTTGATGGTATTTGGGCAGGTGATTTCTCTTATGCTTAAATCTTAGTCTCCTAGTCTTTGAAGTGGTGGGTAACAACAGCTTTCTTATCATAGGCTGTCTGTGTCTATTAATTGTGAAGCACCTAGTTCAGTGCCTGGCTGGTAGAAAATGTGTAATTCATTGAGAGTGTGTGTAGATTTTCTGTTTTATTTAAGTATGTGTTAGTGGGTTTTGCAATGTTGTACCTGCTTGTACTTTGTGATACTTTTCTTTCAGTCAGCTTAAATTTGAAAAACGATGCATCATTCTAACCAGTGTCTAAGATGTGTGAGATGTGTTTTTCCTGATGCACCCTAATAAATATACGTCTGTAAGATAATGCATCTTTGGATGCCATTCAGCATGTTATTGAGTGCCTCCTATCTGTGGAGCCCAGAGTCGAGCACTTTATGTACCGGTTGTATTTAATCAACCTGCCTGCCAGGTAGGGAGTCTTTCCTTCATCATGGAGTTAAACAAACTCTCCCTTGAGGAGGCTACTCTGCTGTAGCTTATGTGCCAGAATTTGGGCCTCAGTTCCGTGCTCTTTCCATTGTACCTCATTTTTCTTGGGACTTCAGCCCCAAATCACTGCCTCTTTCTGTTCTGGAGCCTGTCTTTTTTGTCTCCCTACAGTACTGTCTTTGCATTTCTTGTTGTGTCTTTGCACATCTTCTACCAGTGTTTATGGGATTCTGTTTCTCTTGCAGTTTCTCTCTTGTCATCTCCTTGTCTGTCTTTGTCCCTTACACTTTTAATCTGACTGTGTCTGGGCTGTCTTGGATTCTAGCTATCTCTTTTCATCTATTTACAACTGTCTGCAATTACTTGGCTCTCTGACCTGAGGTCAAGGCAGGGCCCAGCCTCTCTGCTTCATCCCCATGGCCCCAGGGACTTAGGTTGTCGTGAGGCTCAGTGCCTGTCCTTTGGAGGCTCCTTGGGAAGGTTTGTGTGCCCCTGGGCAAGGGAGTTCCCTTTCTCTGTCCTCCCCTGTAAGTGACTGTGAGTCACAGGCTTGTTGGGAGAAGTACCTGAGTCAGTGTGTGTAAAGGAGTTAGCGCAATGCCTGGAACAAGGTAAGGATCACTTAGGTTCTTACTGTCATTATCACAAGGAGCCCTAGTGGTGTACTGATTAAATGCTTAGCTGTTAACTCAAGGTTTGGTGGTTCAAACCCACTCGTTGTTTAGGAGGAGAAAGATATGGCAGTGTAGTTCTGTAATGATTTATAGTCTTGGAAATTGCATGGGGTGGTTCTTTCTCATGTAGGATTGCTATGACTTGTAATCGTCTTGATGACACACAGCAGCAACATTATTATCGTCAATTGCTTGATTTCTGTCATTTCCTTTCATTCTTGTGGTGCTCATCTTAGCCCAGGTTAACTTGGTATTGTCCGTTGCTGCTGAGTTGATCCTCAGCTCATGGTGACCCATGCACATGAAATTGGACTGTTGTGACTAGTAGAGTTTTCACTTGCCCATTTTGGAAGTAAATACCGGTTGTTCTTAGTCTGTCTTAGTCTGGAAGATCTGCTGGCATCTGTTCAGCATCACAGTGACTTGCAAGCCTTCATTGACAGATGGGTGGTAGCTATGCATGAGGTGCTTTGGCCAGGAAATGAATCTGGTCTTCTGCATGGAAAGTGAGACTTCTGAACCACACTGCCCTCTAAATTTAATGTCAGTTAATTTAAATGTGAGCGCTGTATGTTTTGGAGTCCAGGTAGGCCTAGATGTTTGTCTTTGCACTGCCCTGATCCTGGATTGTGATCTTGGCAGAATTACTGAACTTCCACGAGTCCCAGATCACTGTTCTATAGTCTGACATGCTGTGTGCAGCAGTGTTAAATGAGATAACAAGTGTGTTAAATGAGATAATGTTCTTTCAGGCTGGCACACATCTAAGACCCAGTCAGTAGGGCTGTTATACTCCTTATCTCTCCTCCCCTGGGCCTTCAGTTCCCCAGCCTTTGGGACAGTGTTTCCCTAGTTTTCCCCCATCCTCTCACTTCCTGGCCTCATCCTGTCTTCAGTGGCCCACCTTCCTGGGTGTCCTTTTTCTGCCTGGGGTTCCTGTCCCACTCCCTCCACTGTTCCAGAGGCCTTTCCTGTCCTCCCTCCTTCCTTTGCTGCTTTCACCAGCCATTGAATGGCATTTCCTGGCTAGCCTCTGTTGGGAAGTCACGTCCAGGCAGACATGGTCTCTGCCCCCATAGGGCCTGTGAGCCGACTTTAGTCAGCATCAGATGAGTAGGTGTAGGGTCATGCCTGTGGTGGAGTCCACCGACAAGGCTCTGGGAGTGGTAACCACTGTGTTGGCATGTGGATCTAAGTGGGGGAGTTTATGCAGAGCCTTGGGTGGGGGAGGTGTGTTTATTTCTGTGAGTGGGAGTTACCCAGGCCTCAAAAAAGCAGAGGAAGAGCCTTGGGCAGGATGCATGGTCCGATGACCTTGGCTGTTCACAGCGTGCTACTCTGTGCCAGCCGCTTTCAATTTCCTGGGTCATCGTGTGACATCCCATTTTCCAGAGGAGAAAACTGAGATGTGAAGTTTAGCGGCCCACCCAGGTTTGAATGTCTGGTTCATGGCCATGCCCTAGCCTGTGCTTTCACAGCACACATTTCTGCGTTGTCGGGCAGGGGTGTGAAGGCAGACAGGAGCCAGGCAAATTTGAGGAACTGAAAGGTGGATGGGGCAGTTTAAGACAGAGGTCAATGAGGAATGGCGCCTTCTAGGCCACAGTTAGGGCTACATTGTCCTCCAGGGAGCTCAGTCTGTTTCCAGAGGACCTCTACTCTCCTCCTCAGATGCAGTGATCTACCACCCCCTGCCGCAGCCTCCCTCCTCCGTTTGCCCAGTCGTCTCTTGACACCGTCGCTGCCAGGCACCATGTCGACCTCATCGCTGCGGCGCCAGATGAAGAATATCGTCCACAACTACTCAGAGGCAGAGATCAAGGTCCGTGAGGCTACCAGCAATGACCCCTGGGGCCCATCCAGCTCCCTCATGTCAGAGATTGCTGACCTTACCTACAATGTCGTCGCCTTTTCTGAGATCATGAGCATGATCTGGAAGCGGCTCAACGACCACGGCAAGAACTGGAGGCATGTTTATAAGGTTGGTGGCCCTGGGCCCCTCACCCTGCCCCTGCCCGATCAGCAGACCCCCACCTGACATGCTTAGGGATGGGATTTCACACACCTTTCTGGGTTGACAGGTAAGCAGTCATCAGTGTTGGGTGGGGAGATGGTGAATGGAGCACAAGTGTCTCCCGGCCCTCCCACTTGGTTGGTCCTGCAGGTCGGAGTTAGGGGTAGGATAAAGTGTAAGTTTAATGGTAGCGTTAGAGTTAAGGCTAAGTCTGGTGGTAATGCTGTGATTAGGGTTAGGGCTAGTGTTAGAATTTGTGTTAGGGTTAGGGATGAGGGTAGCCTCAGGGCTAGAGTGAGTGAGAAAATAGGATTCGTGGTAGGGTTAGGATGAGGGTTAGTATTAATGCTTTATCACAGGGTGGGGTTAGTGATATGTGTGGTTTCTCGGGTTAGGGTGAGGGTCAGGGATATGGGTGGTATTAGGGGTGAGGTAGAGCTAGGGTTAGAGCGATGGTGAAGGGTAGAGGTAGAGCTCGGTTGAGGGTTTGGAATGAGAGCAAGGATTAGAATGAGGGCTAGAAAGCAGCTTAGGGATAGGTGTAGAGTTAAGTTGTAGTGAGGGGTAGAATGATGGTTAGGGTTGGCACTTGTGATGTGGTATGGGGTAAACTAGGATTAGGATTAGAGTGAGGATTAAGGTAAGTGGTAGAGTGAGGGGTAGGGTTATTGATGGGCTACTTTAGGATTAGGATGAGGTCTAGGGTGAATGGTAGTGGTAGTTTTAAGGATAGGAGTGTAGCTGGGATCAAGATTTCAACTCTTTAAAACTGAATATTTTAAATTTGGGAAAATTGGAACTATAACTGGGATAATACAGGTTTTAGCCTTTCTGGAAACAATCTCATTTACCCTAACCCTAATTCTAATTGGGCCTTGACCTGGTTCTCACTTTTATTTGTCATGGCTGATGAGGCAAAACTGGAAAAGACCTGAAGTTTTTAAATTTGAGTGGTCTACGGCCATATTGGGAATGGGAAAAGGTATAGTGAGCCCTTTAGGAGCCTGATGAGCAAGACTGGATTATTGGAAGGACTGTGGAGACACATGTTTAAAGCTACATGTTTGGCTGCCGTCTTTGAGCTGGGTACCAGTGTTTCTAATTCTTTGCAGAATAATAGTGGGTAAAAGATCTAGTTGCTATGCAGTGCGCATACTGCCCTTGTTTTCTAGCAGGCCTTTGATTGTAAGTTTTCTCATCTTTTCTCTTGTGGAATAGATGGTGGGTTTAAAGGTTTCATAGCACATGTTTTGGGGAAACGTTTCAGCCCGTAACAGTCTGTGTTAGAACAACAAGGATAATAAACTTGATGTGCATTATACTAAGGGAAGGAAGCTAGGCTCTAGAGATGGTGTGCTGTTTTTTTTTCTCATTGATAACGGCATTCTGGGGAAGGCAGGCTACAGACAGAAGTGTAGAGCAGAGCCTGGTGGTTGCCATGAGGTGGGGGGCATTGATTGCAAAGTGGAAGCATCAAGGGACAACTTTGGGAGTGATGGAACTGCTCTGTATAATTTTTTTTTGTCCTCTCCCCCTCTTGTTATGAAAATAAATGTAACAAAGTATCAGTTTGAGAATTTGTACATATGTAACTTAGTGGCATTGATTACCTTCACAAAGTTATATTCCCACTCCTTTTACAAATTATTCCATCACCACTGACACGGACTCAGTGCTCCTTAAGCAAAAATTCCCATTTCCCCATCCTTCCCACTCCTGGGAACCACAGATACTTTGGTTTTGCAAAAATGATGGGTGTAGGCATCTGACTTTCTCTAACTTCACAAGCAGGAGGGAGAAGCAAGACCAGCAGCCCAACACTGAGTCTTGTTACGTGGAGGTCAGAGGTGCCTCCTCTTTCCAGCCCTTTTTACCATTTTGGATGCGAGCTATTCCTCCCATAGCTCACACTACTTTTCTGCTCAGTTCAGTAATTCATTGCAGTGGCTACACAGAACTCACAGACCATACTCAAGTTTAAGGGATTTATTAGGGAAGTAACAGGTTACAGTTGGGTTCTGGAACACTCAGAATGATTTTCCATCAAACAGACAGTCTTCTCAGCTGTGCCAGCAAGCAGGCCTCTCTCTGGCCATTGGCCTCTGCCCTTCTCATGCAGGTGTTACAAAGTTCTACTGATAAGGGCTGTGAGGCATCTAACTCAGCCAGTAATCCTCCTACCTCAGAGCACTGAGTTCTAGCTCCCTCAGTGGGTACACCGAATTCCACCAGTGCCCAGAAGCACCCTACTTTGCCAGTAAGCTTCCTGCTGAAAGGTGTGCAGCTTTCTTGCTTTGTGGGCTCTAGACCGACTATGCTGTTTCCTGCTGGTCTCCTGCTGCTGCTTTCACTTGCTCTCAGTTTCCCAGTTCCAGGAACTTCTCAGTGCAGGAATTCTGGATCCAAAAGACGCACTTCAGCCCTGGTCTTCCTTTCTTGGTGGTGGTGAGATCCTCTCCTCCCTCTGGGATGCCTTGTTTTAAACCTAGTAGGATAGCAAAACTGACTGGTTCCCTCGTTTGGGCTCCATAGACAAGGTTGGCATGGTCCCATGGGAGTTACAGGGCTATGGTGAGCAAGAAAGAACATATGGAAGCCACCCATTGCCATTTTGAGTTTCTGTAGATGAACTTGTTTCATTTAAGTGAGATCATACAATATTTGTTCTTTGATGACTGCTTTTCATTAGCATAATATTCTCAGGGTTCACCCATGTTGTAGCATATAGCAGGAGTTCATTTCTCTTCATGGCTGAGCAATAGCCCATTGTACTGTTTAAAGAAAAAAACTGGTCAGTAAATCAATTAGTGTAAAAGGTTTCATTGGGTAAAAGAAACTGTTTGAGTGCCCTTCTGAGGAGACGAGCTTTGCATGTAATTTTGATCATTCACTTAGTCAGCAGAAGGGAGCTTGGATTAATTTCTTGACTGCATTCTGTAGGCTAGCTGTTGCTTATCTAATAACTCTTTCCCCAGAACTGTCTTATCACATGTTTTTAGTTTCTGTGGGAGTTAAGTTTAAACAGAAACAAAGTCAAACCAAACCCATTGTTGGTGAGTCAGTTCCAACACCTAGTAACTTTATATATCAAAGTGGATCTGACTTATATGGTTTCTTAGGCTGTAATGTTTGTGGAAGCGATTGCCAGGTTCCTTTTGTGGAGCAGCTGGTGGATTTGAACCACTGAATTTTTGGTTGGCAGCTGAACGCTTAGCCCCTTTAACCGCTTTGTCACCAGGGCTCTTGGTTAAAGAGGAGTGCATTTTCTGTAACAGTATTTTACGTGCCACGTTTGTGGATCCCTTCACGTGTTGATGGATACTTGGATTTTTCCACCTTTTGGCTATTCTGAATAATGCTGCAGTAAACACTTATATGGAGGTATCTTAGTCCTGGCTTTCAAATTTATTTGTGTTTTTTACTATTCTTTTTATGTGCTGCCCATACTGTGGGATTCTGTCACATTTATTTATGTATGCAATTTGCCCTTGATGGGCATTTGGGTTGTTTCCATGTCCACCATCTTTTGGATGCATATCCAAAGTCCAGAATGCTCTGGAAAGTGAAAGCTGTGATAATTCACCAAGCAGCAATGTCTGAGCTGAGCTGAGTTGAGATGAAGCTCTCTCTGCAATTTTCATGGGTTCCTCTGAGTGCAACTGCTCCTCCAATCCTCTGTGGGAGAGTTACCTCATTACATGTCATGTGTGCATGCAGTTGTCTTAGTTGCCTAGTGCTGCTGTAACTGAAATACCACAGATGGGTGGCTTTAAAAAACAGAAACTTATTTTCTCACAGTTTAGGAGTCTAGAAGTTCAAATTCAGGATGCTGGTTCTAGAAGGATCTCTGTCTTTTGGCTTGTATCCTTGGCTATCTCCATGTGACATCTGTCTTCCCTGATTTCCCTGTTTTCTTCTGTGCTCTTTTATGTAATCAAAAGTGATTGACTTAAAGATACACCATGTACTGATAATGGCCTGATAAACACAACAAGGAAAACTATTCCAAGTGGGATTACATTCACAGGTATGTTATTGCACACATTCCATTGTTTCCAACTCATAGCCAACTCCTCCTTTATAGGGACCCTATAGGAGAGAGTGGAAATCCTGGTGGTGGTGTGGTTAAGTGCTTTGTCTGTTAACCAAAAGGTTAGCAGTTTGAATCTGCCAGGTTCTCCTTGGAAACTCTGTGGGGGCAGTTCTGCTCTGTCTTACAGGGTTGCTGTTAGTGGGAATCGACTTGACAACACTAGGCCTGGTCTGGTCATAGGACAGAATATAACTGCCTCCATGGTGTTTTCTAGGCTGTAATCTGTATGGGAGCCTTGATAGCGTAGTGGTTGAGAGATCATCTGCTAATCAAAAGGTTGGCAGTTCAGATCCAGCTGCTGCCTTTTGGAAACCCTGTGGGGCAGTCCTTCTCTGTTCTGTAGGGTCACTGAGTCAGAGTCTACCACTCGCAATGGGTTTGGTTTGGGTTATTTTGATTTTCAGTCTTTGTGTGGAAGCAGGTGGATCACCATGTCTTTCTCCTGCAGAGCAGCTCCATAACAGTGCTTTTGCTCTTAAAAAACTCAGAATTCCCTAAAGCACAGCTGCCCCCAGAGTCTCATGTTAGGGACTGAGGATTTGTCCTATCTGGCTCTCTACCTTGGGTGTGACACCACATTTGAATGGCTTTGCATCTGTCCTTCCTCTAATCGGTCAGCATTTCTTAAAGCAAGTTAAAGACTAACTGTGATATGGATGTAAGTCCACTCAGTCCTGCCTCCTGAGGGCCTGATCTGATCTAGGTTCCTTGGCTCTCAAGGTCGGAGAGCTGTTATGACCCTCAGTAGTGTGTCCAGAAACTTCATTGAGTAAAATGGCAGATTCCTTCCTCTGTGTTTTCCTCCTGTCTGTAACTGGGTTCCTCAGATGAGATTCTGGTGTCCCACGAAGCCCCAGGAATCTTCTGTAGCCTCTCTGGAAACAATGGCCCTGGCCTTGAGGAGTCTCCAGAGGGGCCTGACTCTCCTTGCCACACAGAGCCAGAGCTGGAGCCCAGGCTAGAGACAAACACAAAGGCCACCTGGCCTAACAGTGGGAATTTGTTCCTCCAATTGAACATTAACTTTTTGAAAAAGAAATGTTATTTTGTTATAAGAACATAAGATAATCACGGGATACCAATTGATAAAAAAAAGTTCCCTCCCCGTAACCCCTTGCTCCTGCTGTTTTGAGTGTCTTTTGTGTTGTTCTCAAGAGAGCCTGTGCTGGGACTAGCCACCCTGGGCACGTATAAGAAAACAGCCAGTTGCTGTTGAGTCACCTCTGACACACTGCAAACCCATGTTGTCAGTGTAGAACTGTGCTCTATAGGGCTTTCAAGCCTGCGATCTCTCAAAGCAAATTGCCAGACCTTTCTTTTGAGACACCTCTGTGTATATCTGACTTTTCAGCCTTTTAGTTAGCAGCCAAGCACTTAACTCTTTGTGCCATCCAGGGATTCCACCCCAGGCCCAGTGTCCCCCTTTTTTTAAGAATTGTGATTAAGTGAGAGTTTACAATCTAAGTCAATTTTGTATGCCCACCTATCTGCAGTTCCTTTTGTTCTCCTTGCCCAGTTATAGCACACTCCTCGTTTTCGTTCTATACTTGTCGTATTCCTTTTTTATTTTTAAACTTTGGTGAATGTATGTCCTGGTGGTATCATGGTTAGAGTGCTTGGTTGCTGATCCAAATGTTAGCAGTTCAAACTCATGAGCTGCTCTGTGAGAGAAGGATGTGGCAGCCTTCTCTGCAGATCTATAGCCATGGAAACCCTATTGGGCACTTCTACTTTGTTTTGTAGGATTGTGTGAGTGGGATTTGACTCGATGGCAGTGTGTTTGGGTTTTCGGTATATACAGGCAAAGATAAACAGCTTCAACAATTTCTGTTTTACAATTCAGCGACGTTCATTACATTTTTCATGTTGTACAGCCGTTCTCTGTATCCTTTTTCAAATCGTTCTACTACTGTTATCTTAAATTCACTGCCTCTTCTAAGCTTTCCACCCAACACAGCTTCCCATTTATAGCTTGTCACTTGGTCACTGTTGAAATCATTCTACATCAGTGTGACTTTTTCTGTTTAAAAATGGTGGTATGTTTCAAGACTTACAGAACAAAAAGCAGCCTACCGAACCTTTTTTTTTTTTTTAAATTTATTTTGGTGTGTTACTTGTGATTTCCATTTTAAAGAAACAGAGCAGTCTCTGTGCCCCTGGGCTGGAGTGACTGCAGCTGCAGTCTGCTTTCTCTTTCTGTTCATTGAGAGATAATTCACATAGTGTACCATTTACTCACTGAAAGGACAGTTCAGTGGTTTTTAGTACATTCACAGTGTTGTACAACTACCACTTCTGTGCAGTTGCAGAATGTTTTTTTTTTTTTGGTGCAATTGTCATGGTGTTTTTAATTTTCTTTAAATTTGTTTGTTGAGAATCTACATCGCAGAGCATACATCCATTCAGCAGTTTCTACTTGTCTAGCTCAGTGACATTGATGACATTCTTAGGGTTGCGTAGCTATCCTCACCCTTGTTTTCTGAGCTGTTCCTCCTCCTTTAACATCAGCTCATCACCCTCTAAGTTTCCTGCCTGGTCTTTGAAGTTGCTGTTGTCAGTTTGCTCTCAACATAGATTTAAAAAGAGCATAGTGCTCAAGGCAGACATTATCTAGTAGTTAAGCTAAACTGCTATTTGGTTTAAAGAAGACTACAGGAGATATTTTTGGTTTGAGGTTTAAAGATTATCTTAGGGCAGTAGTTTCAGGGGTTCACCCAGTGTAAGTGGCTCCATAAAGTCGGGAGTCTATGAAAGTATGCAATTCCAGAACTCTTTCATCACCTCAGAAGGGAACCCCACAGCAGTTCACAGTCAGTGCTCATCCTGTCCACCCCTGTCCTAAACGCCTGGCAACCACTAATCTACATTCTGTTTCTTTGCCTTTACCTATTCTGGATAGTTCAGCTAGGTAGCAGAATATAAAGTTTCTTATTTTGTGTTTGGCCTTTTTCACACAGCATAGTGTTGATAAGATTCACAAGTGTCGTAACATGTACTGGAACTTCTAAGATACCACTTGACCTCCCACTAGGATGATTATTGCCCAAAAAACAGAATGCAGCAGGGTTTGATGAAGATATGGAGAATTGGCACCCTTATCCATTGCTAATGGGAATATAAAATGGTGTAGCTGCTGTGGGTAGCAGTATGGTAGTTCTTCAAGAAGTTACACATAGAATTACCATAAAAAAGCAAAAGAAAAAAAAAAAATACCTGTTTGCTCAGTGGATTCTGATTCATGGGGACTCCATGTGTCAGAGTAGAGTTGTTCTCCTTATAATTTTCATTGGTGGTGTTCTGAAGTAGATTACCAGGCCTTTCTTCTGAGGTGTCTGTGGGCAGACGTTAACTGTCAGCATTTTGGTTAGCATTAGCAGCTGATGATCGAACTGTTTGTGTTACCCAGGGACTCTCAGAATTATGGTATGACCCAGCATTTCCACTCTTGAATATATGCTCAAGGGGGTTGAAAGCAGGGACTCAGACAGATACTTGTACGTCAGTGTTCACTGTAGCATTATCCACAATAGCCAAAGGTAAAAACAGCCCTAGTGTCCATTGGCATGTGAGTGGGCAGACCGAATGTGGTGTGTGGTATAATGGAACACTACCTAGCTGTAAAGAGAAGTCTTGATGCATGTCACAGCTTGGAGGAACCTTGAAAACAGTATGCTGAGTGAAGTTAATCAAATGCAAAAGGATAACTAATCTATCATCCCACTTACATGAATTGTCTGTTTTTATTGTCAGGTGCCTTCAGCCTGGTTCTGACTCATAGCATTCTAATGTACAATAGGACAAAACACTGTCCAGTCCTGTGCTGTCCTCACAGTTGTTGCTATCTCGGAGTTCATTGTTGCAGCCACTGGATCAGTTCATCTTGCTGAGGGTCTTCCTGTTTTTCACTGACTCTCTACTTTACCAAGGATGAGATCTTTCTCTAGGGATTGGTCCGTCCTGATAACATGTCCAAAGTACATGAGATGAAGTCTTCCCACCTTCACTTTTAAGGAGCCTTCTGGCTGTACTTGTAAGACAGACGTGTTCATTCTTCTGCATTCCATGATATATTCAATCTTCATTGCCAACACCATAATTCAGATGCATCAGTTCTTCTTTGGTCTTATTTATTATCCAACTTCTGTATGCACATGAGGCAGTGGAAAATAGCGTGATGTGGGTTAGATGTACCTTAGTCCTCAAAGTGACACTTTTGCTTTTTGACACTTGAAAGAGGTCTTTTGGAGCTGATATGCTCACTGGCTCACTGCAGTATGTTGTTTGATTTCTTTTCTTTTTAGTAATTTTACTAGGCTTTAAGTTCAAGTTTACAGTCCAAATCAGTTGCCATGTAAAACCCTGACCACACACCACTGTGCAAATCTAACTGCTCCACCTCTCCCACCACCTTGATTTCTTAACTGCTGTTTCCATGAGTGTTGAAGAAACAGCTGGATCAGGCATAGGCATAGAGATCATAGTCTATTAGTGGTTACCAGGAATGAGAGAGCAAAGGATAGGGGAGTTTTACAAATCAGAAACCGAAAGACCTTCATTTCTTTCCATTGTGAACTAGTACTCTGTTCATGTGCTGAAGACACATGGTGTTGGGCAGACATTTGGTGACAGTACTCCCCCTGCTTGGGCTTGCACCCGTTGCCTTTCCATGTCCCTGTGTTTGTGGCAGCTATGTGTTGACTGGTGCCCTCATACCCTTTGCCTGGGCCCATGCTTCTCGCTCTGCCCACCTGTGTGTACGGTGGGTATATGCTGACCAGTGACCATTGCCTGGTCCACATGCAGGCCATGACACTGATGGAATACTTGATTAAGACGGGTTCAGAGCGTGTGTCGCAGCAGTGCAAGGAGAATATGTACGCCGTGCAGACACTCAAGGACTTCCAGTACGTGGACCGTGATGGCAAGGACCAGGGTGTGAATGTGCGTGAGAAGGCGAAACAGCTGGTGGCCCTGCTGCGTGATGAGGATCGGCTGCGAGAGGAGCGTGCCCATGCGCTCAAGACCAAGGAGAAGCTGGCACAGACTGCCACTGGTGAGCTTGCCCTCCTCTCGAAGTCCTTGGTGTGTGGGAGCCTCTCGCCGTGTCTTCGTCCATCCTGGCTGCAGGATCGCACAGCGTCACGTGCGAGCTTTTGTCTCTCCTCCTGTACTTTTTTCTCTTCCTTGACCCTGGCCATGTATGCCGTCTCCACCTTGGTGGGGAAAGGGAAGAGGATGCCACCAGGACACTGGGAAAGGGAAATGAGGGTACAGGGAGTAGAGAGGATCAGAGTTGTGCGAAGGTGTAGACCAGGCAGTCAGGTGTTTTTATTTTGCAAAATACTTAATGTGATGTAATTGGTAGTTGCCATTGAGTAGATATGACTCATAGGGACCCTGTATGTGCAGAGAATAACTGTCTTCTTAGACTTTATAGTGGCTGATTCTTTGGAAGATCACCAGGCCTTTCTTTCTTGGTCCCTCTGGGGGTTTGAACCTGTGGCTTTTAGTTTAGCAACCTAGTGCCTTCACCAGTTGCATCATCCAGGGATTCCATGAGATAGCTGCTGTTAGCTATCTTTGAATTGATTCTGCGTCATGGCCACCACATGTGTGTAGTGTGTAACTGCCGCCTCTGCAGGCCTGGTATCTGACCCAGGAGTTCCCTTGGGAATTTCACAGTCCTAAACTCAGCCTCTGGAGGCAGTGGGGCAAAGTGGGAGTGGCCCAGACTTGGGGGTAGTTTAAGGGACCTCAGGCTGTGCCAGCATAGAGGCAGAGCCTGTCTGTAACTACTTTTGGGGATTCTTCACTCTATTCCCCTGGTCTGTGCTCACCCTTGTTCTCCCCTAGCGTCTTCAGCAGCTGTGGGCACAGGGCCTCCACCTGAGGCGGAGCAGGCATGGCCGCAGAGCAGTGGGGAGGAGGAGCTGCAGCTGCAGCTGGCCTTGGCCATGAGCAAGGAGGAGGCTGACCAGGTACTGGGCGTGGGGCCATGGTGGGGAGGGGCGGGGAAGGTTCCACTTTTGTTCTTCATCGCATCTCCATGCCCTCAGCTTCCTTATTCTGCCCACCTGTTTGCCGCCCCTACTCCTGACCTCACTCTCCACACCCGCCTTTGTAACTGTGGTCCTGGACTTCCCTTCCTTCCTTCCTTCCTCTTTGTGGATGCTTCCACTGCACTTTGACTCCCCCTTCCATCCTGTCCCCATCCCCTCATGCTGCCACCTGGGAGGATTATTCCTCTGCTTTCATCTGTCTGCCTTTCTGCCGCGCCCAGCTCTCAACATTCTTGGGAGCCGTCTCCTTGTTTCTTTGTTTCTCACTCTTGCTGTTGGTCCATGGTTCCCTCTGCCTTTTTTTGTCTTTCTGCCTGGGCCTCTGGTGTGTTTTTTCTCTGTTACTCTGTCTCTGTCCCTGGTTTGCAGCCTACCTCGTGTTCTGTCTCTTTCTCCACGGTCCCAAGCTTACCTCCTGTTCTCTTTGTCTGTCTTTCTCTTACTGGTCCCTGCCCCCCCGGCCCTCCTCACATTTGGCTCTGCCTTTTGTTTCCCTCTGTCACTAGCTCCTGGCCTGCCCCGTCTCCCCTCTTGCTGTCTCTCTCTCTTTCTTATTGGCCCCCAGTCCCCTACCTGTCCCCCTCTCTATTTCTGTTTTTTTCTATCTCTCTTGCTGGCTCCTGGTTCCCTGGTCCCCCTCACACTCTCTCTCCCTCAGCCCCCATCCTGCGGCCCTGAGGACGACGTCCAGCTCCAGCTGGCCCTTAGTTTGAGCCGTGAGGAGCATGATAAGGTCAGAGCAGCGTCTGCCCCTCCCCAGGGTACCCACAGACCCCTGGGTCCCACCTTACGTTTTCCTTCCTGAGTCCTGGCCATGAGTCTGCAGCCCACAGCTCTGCACACATTCAGACCTTAGCATTTCTAGCTGTGGGGCTGTGTGTCAGACAATCTCAGACAGACAGACACCTGCGTGTGACACACGGGAGGTGTAATTGCCCTGGATGATGCCTTTCCCTTCCCTCCAGTGCTGCTGCCACCCCCACCCAGCACAGAGCGTCACTGAGTGTAGAGCATCAGCCACACTCTGTGTCTCCCTCACCTCCTGGTGCTTCCCAGGCATCTCTCAGTCCCCTTCCCCTTCCCTGGGCCTGTCCCCCAACATGGCATTTCCATGAGTCTTCATTCCCTCTCGTCTTTGGACCTTAGTCATTTCCCATATTCCATGCATCGTTCACATCCCATTTTAAATTCTAATCACCTGTGTGGGGATGGGAGCGGGTTCTGGGCCCCCCTCTTCTCTTAACCCTTGTCTCAGACTCTGACCTCTGTACCCTGCCTTCCCCTTGGCCATCTGTTTCCATTCACCATCCCCACAGGAAGAGCGGATTCGTCGGGGGGATGACCTGAGGCTTCAGATGGCCATTGAGGAGAGCAAGCGGGAGACTGGAAGCAAGGAGGAGGTGAGAGGGGTGCTGAGGAGGAAGGGTGATGTTGAGGAGGGAGCCTCTGAGGAGGAAAGGGGCTGATGTTGAGGAGGAGGTCCTGGGAGGGGTCACTGATGAGGAGGAAGTGAGGACCCCTTGCAGATTACTGTCACCTGTGTCTTTTGACTTGTTCTGGCTCTGGCCACGCCCTTTGGAGGAACTAGAGAAACAGGCTAGGAAGGAAGGCCCACCTTCCCCAGGGAGCCTCACCTCGGTGGACAGGTGACCTGGTGTCTCCACAGGTTCCCTTCCTGCAGGTAGAGAGGCTCACTTGTGCCCCATGGGGTAGTTGTGAGGACTGGGGAAACGTGGGCAGGGGTACCTGGATGGGGCCGTCAGAGCTCTGTAAGCACTGAGCTGCGCATGAGCACTGCCGCTGTGGCCTCTGTGACCCCCGTGTCAGGAACCGGTGTTGCCAGTTTTGCTGTCGAATAGGAGAGGACCAGGAAAATGTGGAAATGCAAGGTGATAGCTACTAAAGGGAGATACCACTGGGCATGTTGGCCTATCACATTGTTTTTGGTCACTGTGCATAAAGGGTCCAGTAGTCATGCCCAAGGTTTCTGCTCTGACAGTGGAGATGGCCACTGCATCATTGGTATTTCAGTTACTTGTGGCTATACTCAACATGTAGTGGGATCCCTGACAGTTTGTTGATTCTCAGGGCAGTTGGGTTCAGCCTGCGGTTCTTACACTTCATTTGCCATAGGTCCCACATGGCCAGGGCTAGGATGTCCCAGACGTCTGTACATTTTCTAATCTCTTTTCCCATGGCCACTTAACACCCACCAGTCTGTCTTTATGGTGCTGTAGTGGCTGGTGTTCTGTACTGGGGTTGTGGAGCTGCCATGCCACCTTCCTGAGGAGCCATCATCCCTCTCATTGCCACGTCCCTCAGTCTGCAGTGGGTCACAGCCAGCCCTGTGAGAGGGGTCCTTTCACCTGTCGTATTGGGATTCTTGGTTGGCAGAAACTATATTCTAGCAGCCTTAGCTGCAGGGTCTGTGTTGGTGCTTCTCACAGTGAAGAAGGATCTGGGTGGTGAGTGGGCTGTGGGCCTCACTCCACCTCTCTGGTTTCCTTCTGAAGGCAGGACGTCTAAGGCGAGGTCTTCTAAAGCCATGTCTCTTCCCAGGAAGGTGCCAGTGGGCATGTGTTTGGTGGGGAGGGCACCTTTGCACAGGGACAGTCAGTGCTTGTCAGCTAGGCCTCAGCCATGTGCCTCAGTTGGAGTACAGGGAAGTTTTGTGTGTTTGAGTAGGACGATCTGGAGAGCCTGGAGCACACAGTCATTACAGGTAAGTGAAGTGGGCACCAGGACAGGCACATTCAGGTCATCGTGGGCTTCTTTCTTGTGCCTGACCTAGTCAGGGGTTAGGAGCTAGCAGGGGCTCCCTGAAGGAAGTTTCACTGAGGTAGAGGCCCTAGGGGGAGGAGAGGGAGAAGCGCCCCACCTGAAGGGGTAAAGGAGACACTCAAAGAGTGGAGCTGGGTTAGGCGAGTATGATCATAGGGCCTCAGCAGTTGTGAGGACCAGCTGTGGTTCTCTGCAGCTGTGTCGGGATGGAAGGGTAGGCATGGCAGGGCCATGGGAGGTGGACAGAGACAGATAGATGGATACATAGGGCCTTAGAGTGGAGAAGCCAGTGGATGGATGGGCCATGTTTGCTTGGGCTCAGGCTCCCCCGCCACCTTATCTCTCCTTGACTAGTGTGACTGTAGGCGACCAGCTGCTGTCTGGTTTCCTCCCCAAGATTGTTGGGGAAGGTCCTTCGCTGGGTCCTGGTGAGACCTCTTGTTTGTTTCCTGTCTTCCTGCTCTTTAGTGGCCCCTTGGCCTGACTCACACTTTCCTTTATCCTTCTCTGCAGTCATCCCTTATGGATCTTGCTGACGTCTTCACAGCCCCAGCTCCTCAGCCCACCTCGGATCCCTGGGGTGGCCCAGCCCCTGTGGCCACTGCTGCCCCCACAGCTGCCCCCTCCTCAGACCCTTGGGGAGGACCCCCTGTCCCTCCTGCTGCTGATCCCTGGGGTGCCCCAACGCCAGCCTCTGGGGATCCCTGGCGTCCTGCTGTCCCAGCTGGGCCCACAGCTGACCCTTGGGGTGGGACCCCTGCGCCTGCTGCTGGAGAGGGACCCACACCTGACCCGTGGGGAGGCACTGATGGTGAGTGCCCAAGGAGGAGCCTGTGGGGCGTCAGATAAGACTACCTAAGAAGGGTGGGAAGAGCAGGCACTGAATGACCAGCTTATTCTCCAGAAGCTGGCAGGGGTGGCAGTCACATGCTTCTGGGGAAGTGGTAGATGGTGAAACTATAGAGGAGGGTGGGCAGATTGGGAGGGGATGGGGCTTCTCTGGAACAGTAGTGGGAATGGGGGTAGGAATGAGACAGTAGAGGAGGTGTCACAGGTCACAGAAGAGGCCTCATTCTGGTGGTGGTGGTTAGGGGAGATCTTGAGAGACTTCATGGAGGAGCTGAGACTCTGAAAATAAGGGAATTTAGCTAGGTCAAAGGCCTGGAGGTATCATAATCTCAGGGGGATCAGAGTGTCTGGGAGAGGTAGGGATGAGGTGGGGATGGAGTGGGCGAGGCTGGTTGGGCTGACTGCAGGGGAGGCCTTTGGGGCTGTGATTGTAAATAGTGTCCTCTGACTATAGGAAATCAAGAGCCACAGCTTCACAGAGGGGACATGGCCCTATAGCCCTGAGATGAGCCCTAAACTGAGGGGTAGCGTGCTGGGTGGAGGACCAGCCTGATGAGGGCCTGTGCAGGGTGTTGGGTGTGTGTACGAGGATACTATGGGGACCAGGCAGACAGGCAGCCTCCCCTTCATGCACAGTTTCCTTTTTCAGCAGGTGGGGCATCAACCAGTGGGCTCTCTTCCTCTGATCCCTGGGCACCGGCCCCAGCCTTCTCGGATCCATGGGGGGGATCGCCTGCCAAAGCTAGCACTAATGGCACCACAGGTACCTGGCAGGCCATGGGCCTGGAGACCTGGGGTGGTCAGGCTGATTCCTCTTTGTGTGTGCACGTGTACATGCACATGTGTGTGAATGTGTGTGTCTGAGGTGCCTGTGACTGGGGGTGAGGCATTGGGGAGTTTAGTGGAACGTTCTGGTCTCCGCTGTGCAGTTGGGGGATTTGACCTGGAGCCTGATGAATTCTCTGACTTTGACCGACTACGAACGGCCTTGCCGACCTCTGGGAGCAGCACAGGTAAGCTGTCTGCCCCCTCCAGAGCCCCTCCCATTGGCTCCCAGTGTCTGTGACACTATGTTCCCTCTGTGGCATTGCTTCCTGGGCTCCTGGCTGGCTGCCTGCGCAGGCAGGGAGGTGTTGATGGGAGGTGAAGAGGTAAGTGGGGTAGAATACAGTCCGTGGAGCCATACCTGTGTACTCGTCTTTAAAAGAACCACCACTGTTGTGGAATAACGTCAGAGTTACAGGGAAAAGTTGTGAAAGGAGTACGAAGAATACTACTTTTTTCTGTCTGAATTGTTTTTGAGTAGTTGCAGACTCACTGTTCTGTTACTGTTTTTCTTGTTGTTGGTGATTTGTGAATTAGAAGACTGCATGTGTTAACAGAGAAAAATGGCTCCTAGGCTGTAGTCTACGGGAGCGTATTGCCAGGTTTGTTTCTTCTGGTGTGCTGCCGGGTGGATTGGAACCGTCAGCCTTTTTTTGTTTGCCAGCTGAGAGCAAACTGCTTGTACCACTCCAGGACCTTTCACTCATTGTCTCCAAAAGCAGGGACCTTCGTGTCTGGGGACCTGATAGTACAGAGATCAGGACCTGGAAAGTAACTCAGGGACTTTTCTTTTCTGCAGAGAGTGTGCTTTCCTTGGTTGTCCCACTGATGTCTCATGGCAGAGAGTATTTTTCTTGGGTCCAGGGTGTCATCCACGGGATGTCTTGCCTCTTGAGTGTTCTCAACTCAGAGCAGCTTCACTTCTTTCTTTTCTGACAGCCACATGTTGGAAGAGCTGGTTTTTGAATGTTCCTCAGCTTGTGTTTTTCTGAGGCTTCTATATGATCAGATCCACTTGTCTTTTTGGTAGGTGTTCCTTAGAAATGATTTTGGGTCTTATCAGAAGGCATGTGATGAACACTGGCCCATTACTGGGATCATAACTTTGATCAGAGTCCCTGGGTAGTGCAGATGGTTAATGTGCTCAGCTGCTAACTGAAAGGTTAATGGTTCAGAGCCACCCAGAGGGGCGGTGGAAGAAAGGCCTGACAGTCTGCTTCTGGGAAATTGGCCATCAAAAACCCTATGAAGCATGGTTCTGCTCTGATCCACGTGGGGTTAGCATGAATCAAAGCTCAGACTCAACCTCTGGTAGCTAGTTTTTTTTATTTTAGTGGGGAGGTCTGGATCGGGTACAAACAGTTAAGCATTTGGCTGCTAACTAAAAGACTGGAGGTTTAAGTCTACCTGGAGATGGCTTGGAAGAAAGGGCTGGTGACCTCTTCCTGAAGAGCTAGCCGTTGAAAACCCTGTGGAGCACATTTCTTTTCTGATAGTCATGGGCTACCATGAGTAGAAGTTGATGGTAAATGATTTTTTTTTTTTTTGGCGGGGCTTGGAAAGGGGATCTCTGTGTTGGAGTATTTTGCCTGCGCAGATGGTAAAGTGTTCATCTGCTAACAAAAAGGTTGGTGGTTTGAACTCATCCAGAGGTACCTTGGATGAAAGGCCTGGCAGTCTGCTTCTGAAAAATCAGCCACTGAAAACACTATGGAGCACAGCTCTACTTTGATGCATGAGGAATCATCATAAGTTGGAATCCATTCAGCGGCAGCTGGTCTTATTTTGAACTTTGATCACTTTTTAATTAAGGAAACTTACTGAAGCCTAACTTGTGAAGCAGAAACATTCCCACTGATTTGAGTCCAGCACCCTGAAGGGAGGTATTAGAGCAGCAACTTCCCCTGTTCTGTCATACCAGGATTAATTTGGATTACTGTCCATTCTGCATTTCTTAATTTTTTTAGCATTGCTTTCTATTAGATAATGCCTGCTGTTAGGGGATCTTGACTGTTCTGATTCATAGCAACCCCATGTGAGAGAGTAGAGCTCCCCCATAGGGTTTTCTAGGCTGTACTCTTTGTGGGAAATAACGGTATTGAAGGAAGAAGTTCAAGTTGCACTGAAGGCATTGGTGAGAAACAAGGCTGCAGGGATTGACGGAATATCAACCAAGATATTTCAACAACATATGCAATGCTGGAATTGTTCACTTGTCTGTGTCAAGAAATTTGGAAGACAGCTACTTGGCCAGCTGGCTGGAAGAAATCCATATTTATGCCTATTTCAAAGAAAGATGATCCAACTAAAGGCGGAAATTATTGAACAATATCATTAATATCACACATAAGTAAAATTTTGCTGAAGATCATTCAAAAGCAGCTGCAGCAGTATGTCCCACAATTCAAGCCTGATTCAGAAGAGGACATGGAACCAGGGATATCACTGCTGATGTCGGATCCGGGCTGAATGCAAAGAATAACAAAATGTTTACCTGTGTTTTAGTGATGACACGATGTCAGATAGATCCTGGCTGAATGCGAAGAATACCAAAATATTTACCTGTGTTTTTTTGACTACACAAAGGCATTCAAGTGTGTGGACCATAACAAATTACGGATAATATTGAGAAGAGCGGAAATTCCAGAACACTTCCTTGTGCTTGTAGGAACCTGTACATAGACCAAGAGGTAGTCATTCAGAAAGAACAAGGGGATGCTATGTAGTTTAAAATAAGGGAAGGTGTGAATCAGGGTTGTCTCCTTTCACCATACTTAATCTGTATACTGAACAAACAATTCAAGAAGCTGGACTGTATGAAGAAGAATGTGGTATTGGGGCTGGAGGAAAACTCATTAACAGCCTGTGATATGTAGATGACATGACCTTGTTTGCTGAAAGTAAAGAGGGCTTGAAAATCCTTACTGATGAAGATCAAAGACTGCAGCCTTCAGTACAGTATGAAGTACAACCTCAACATAAAAATTCTCACAGCCGGACCAATAAGCAGTATCATGATAAATGGAGAAGATACTGGTGTTGTCGAGGGCTTTGTTTTACTTGGATCAACAATCAACACCTGTAGAAGCAGCAGTCAGGAAATCAGACAACATAGTGTGTTGGCCACATCTGTTGCAAAAGCCCTCTTTCAGATACTCAAAAGCAAAGATGTCACTTTGGGGATTAAGGTCTTCCTGACCCAAGCCATGGTATTTTTTCAGTTGCATCATACAAGTCTGCATGCGAAAGCTGGACAGTGAAAAAGGAAGGCTGAAGAAGAATTGATACATTTGAACTGTGGTGTTGGCAAAGGATATTGAATATACCATGGACTGCCAGAGAATGAACAGGTGTGTCTTGGAAGAAGCACAGAGCCAGAATGCTTCCTAGAAGCTGGGATGGTGAGACTGTTTCACATGGTTTGGATGGGTTATCAGGAGGAATGAGTCCCTGGAAGGAAGACTCAGTGGCGATGGATTGAGACAGTAGCTGCAACAGTGGGTTTAAACACAGCAGTGATTTCGAGGATAATGCAGGACTGGGCAGTGTTTCATTTTGTTGTACGTAGGGTCACTGTGAGTCGCGGCTGGTTTGATGGAACCTAACAGCAACAGCAATCTTCATGGGAGCAAATTGGCAGCTGTGTCTCCTCCAGAGCCTCTGACGGGGTTCCAGTCACAGACCTTTTGGCTTGCAGCCAAGCACTCAGTATTGTGTCACCAGGACTCCTGTCAACATTGGGTAGAATTCTTAAATCTATTTAAAAAAAAGAAGTCAGATCTCAAGCCCATGAGGGTCCTCAGGTCTGCTGAGATCCTTGGTTGTTGACAAATGTTGGTACTCTCTAAAGCTGTAGTATTTCTTCTTGTGGGAGACCTTTTATGTCTGTGTCAGTATCCTATTTCTCACCTGCTGGGTTTAGAGTTTGTTGATGATTCTTGCCTGAAACAATTGATGTTCACCAGATAGTGATACTCTAGATACATCCGTGTGCGTTATGTTTTGCAACCATCACCGCTGTCAATTTCCAAAACTTTTTTATTACCTCAAATACAAGTTGTGTCTATTAAGCAGTAACTCCTTCCAACTTTAGCCCCATCTCCAGACAACCATGAATCTGCTTTCTGTCTCTGCATTTGTCTCTTGTAAGTTTTTCGTGTAAGTGGGGTCTTATAACATTTGTCCTCTTGTGTCTGGCTTATTTATTTAACTCAGTGTTTTCAAGGTTCATGCGTGTGATGGTATGGTGGTATGTATCTGGATTTCATTTCTCCTCATGGCTGAATAATACTCTGTTCTGTGTAAAGACTGCATTGTGTTTGTCCTGTTGTCAGTGCACATTTTGGTTCTTTCCACCTTGGCCATTGTGGATGATGGTGCTGTGAACACTGGTGTACATGTTAATCTGTTTGCGTTCCTGCTTTCAGTTACTTTGGATAGGTATCTAGGAGTGGAATTGCTGGATCATATTCTAATTCTGTGTTTAATTTTTTGAGGAACTGCGGAACTGTTTTCCACAGCAACCATACCATTGTACAGTCCTACCGTCAGTGGACGAGGGTTCCAGTTTTAGCACATCAATACCAGCCCATGTCGTTTTGTTTTGCTAATAGCATATTTGTTGGGGGACCATCTGTCTTTGATTCCAGGCTCTCCACTGTAGCCATTGACAACTTGTCTCTGAGCCTTGGGTCTCTTCCCTTTTGAGGCCAGCGGATGGTGGCCCTCTGTGAAGCCTCTGCACTGAGCTGCCCAGAGACCCTGACTCCTTGGGTCGGAGTCCGTACAGCTGTCTCGCTCTGAGCCCCTCTCACTGTTTCCTTCCAGGGGAGCTGGAGCTGCTTGCAGGAGAGGTGCCCGCCCACAGCCCTGGGGCCTTTGATATGAGTGGGGTTGGGGGCTCACTGGCTGAGGCTGTGGGGAGCCCCCCACTTGCAGCCACCCCGACCCCTACACCCCCTACACGGAAGACACCTGAGTCATTCCTGGGGCCCAATGCAGCCCTTGTGGACCTGGACTCGCTGGTGAGCCGGCCTGGCCCCACACCCGCTGGAGCCAAGGCCTCCAACCCCTTCCTGCCAAGCGGTGAGTGGCCCCATTTGCCGTACTCCTAGCCTGCTCTGTCCCTGGATCCTTCCCCTTGGCCTGGCCAGGCTGGAGCCTCGTGTGAGCAGGGACATGGTTTCTGGTATGTCTGTCTGCTCAGGATGGGTTTAGAGTTTGTTGATGGCTGCTGACCCCGTGTGTCTGTTTGTTTTTGGCAGGTGCCCCAGCCTCCGGCCCCTCGGTCACCAACCCATTCCAGCCTGTACCCCCTGCGACGCTCACACTGAACCAACTGCGTCTCAGCCCCGCCCCCACAGTACCTGGTGCACCACCGACATACATCTCTCCCCTTGGGGGGGGCCCTGGCCTGCCCCCAGTAATGCCCTCGGGTCCCCCAGCCCCCAACACTAACCCCTTCCTCCTATAATCCAGTGGGGGAAGGGGGAATTGGCCCAGCCCAGCTTCTCCCATTTCTGCTCCCTGGGAGATCAGTGTTGTGAGTGCATGTCAAACGGGGGCCCCCATCCTCACCCAGCCCCCTTCCCCCTGCTGGGGCCCACTCACACTACACCCTCTTTCTGTTGTTACCCCCACTCCACCTCCCTACAGAGAAACTGGACCTGGGGGGTGGGAGGGGGGTTGGCAAGAGGAGGACCCCTTTCCTGTGGCATTAGAAGGGGAGGGCCAGCTGGGGGTCCCCTGCCCATTTCCCCACTTCCAAATTCCTGACCTCCCCTCAATCAGTGTTGGAGCCTACTCGTCCCCTTATGCACCCCCTTGGTGAATCCTTGGTGATGATTTTTGGCAACTTTGGGAATAAATGGCAATTCTCTTGGGCATGGCTCCCCCACTTCAACCTCCATGCTTCATGTCCCTGGAAGCTCCTTCCATACCCTGGATTTGGGGCTCTGGATTTCCGCGTCTACCTCTGGGGCAGCTGTCTCTCTCGGGTTGCTCTCTCTTGACAGCATTTCTCTCCTGGGGGCCTTGAATCGTCTTCCCCTTTGGTATTTGATGGGGGTCCGCTGTGCAGATGGTGGAAGGGGGCAGCCTTGCAGGAGCTGCAGACTGTTTGGGCTGGAGAGTTGGTTATTGGGTACACTGACCTCAGATTGTTACCAAGGGACACTGTTGAGGTTCAAGGTTGGCTGAGGATTAAGGGTGGGGTCAGGGATAGCAAACGTACAATGCACATTATCTTTGCAATATACATGTCATATTTGCCACAGTTTGTCCCCAGAGGGGATGTCACTAATCCACAGTAGTCAGCACTGGTGAAAAGCCCCAAACCAAACCTGTTGCCATCAAGTCCATTTCTACTGATAGTGAACTTAGAGGATTTCCAGTGAGTGCCCATAGGGTCCAAAATGGCCTTTTGGTTAGCAGCTGTAGCTGTTACCTATACCACCAGGATTGCCAGGCCATGCCAGGTAACATAGGGGACCCGTATCAGGTGATACTAATGTGCGGTGGGCGGAAGTGATCCCTGCCAGATAGCACTGGTCCGTACCAGGCATTACCATACTAGTCCATGGCAGAGGGCACCAACTCATGCCAAAACCTGCTGCAGTGGTGTGGGTTCCGACTCAGTGACCCTGTAAAGACAGGGAAACTGTTCCATAGGGTTCCAGGATGCAGCTATGGATTTGAACTGCTGACTGATTAGGAGCTGGTCTCTTAACCACTGCTCCACTGTACATCAGTCCGCACCAGGCACTGATTAAATGCAAGTTAGGTTGAGGCAGACAGCACTGGTGTGAGCCAGGCATTATTAATCCAGGGTAGGTAGCATCAATCCGAGACAGCCCTAGCACGCCCCAGCCATCATTAAATCTACATCGGGAAGCAGCGATCTTTGACAGGCATTTCTAATCCTCACAGAAAGCACCAGTTCACAGCAGGCGGCAAGGCTCCATGGCGGGCGACACAAATGTACCTCAGGTAGCACCGATCCATGCCCGGGATCACTAATCAACGCCAAGCTGTGGTAGTCAATTTCTGCAGAAGGAGCCCACCCTCGTCTTGGAACCCCCGGTGCATTGGCTGGCGTCGTCCGGGCGCCCCCTGCTGGACCACTCCCTACTATCCTGCCTCAGCAAGTCCAGTCCTCAACCATCCAGAGAGGCGGGCCGTTCTCCTCAGGGCACAGAAGGCTCTGCCAAGTCTCTGTGGTGGCGCAGTGTCTTCCTGGCGTCAGGTCCTGACTTCTGGGGCTATTACATCGGTCACCGATTCAACAGTGGAGCCTGAGCCGAAAGCCTTGCCAGAGCCGGGATCTGGAGATCAGACTTCTTTCTTGTCTCTGCTGAGGAGATGCTCCTGGGCCCTGAGGCTAAGGGACAGACAGAAGCACCATAGTGACACGTGGGCATGTGCTAGTGGGTATGTGCTATACTGGGGTGCCAGGAGAGTCCTCCTCCCACCAGTCTGTGTATTAGGCGGGCCATGGAGGGCGGTTGTGATGACCAGCCTTGACCCCAACCCTTGGTAGTTAGTCCTTCTGGTGTAGCCCTTTCAGGTTGAGCAGGGCTGCCCTGTATCATGCTCATTATGTGTGTGACTTATGAGCCTTGGGGACCCCCTGGGTGCAGCTGTAGCTATCCTATTTGTAAAATAAAGCCAAGGTTAGATTCCTTGCAGGAGTTTCTAGACTACAAACCAAAAGGTTGGCAGTTCAAACCCATCCAGCGGTGACTTGGAAGAAGGGATCTGCTGCTGAGAGAATCACTCACTGAAAATCCTGTGGAGCGCACTTCTACCCTGACACACACGGGGTACCATCAGAATCAGTTAGACAGCAACTACAAACAAAATTCCCCGCTACTTGACGTGAAAGGCACCCTAACACTCAGCATTAGAGTGCACTCTGGTTGCAAGCTCAGAAAGTGACCCCTTCCACCTCCCACAGATGGGGAACGTACTGGAGGGGAATGTATTGCTTGATGGACACAAGGGTTGGCAAGTACACCCCATTTAGGAAGGACACAGGCCCAGGGATGCTGGTACTAAGTTGGAGGGGATCAGTTAATTTCAGATTCAGAATCCCAAAAGAAGCATCTCGCCGACTCAGCCTCAGAAGGGTATCCCCTTTCTCAAGCTCTGGCTATGCTGGAGATGGGCCTTGGGTGGTGACGTGTGCTCTTTGTTGCTAACGGGGAGAGGCTGATGGTTTGAACACACCCTGCAGCACTGTGGAAGGAAGGTCTGATGATCTGTTTCCTTAAGCTCTCAGCCAAGAAAACCCTAGGGAGCAGTTCTACTCTAACACACAGGGTCCCCATGAGTTAGGAGTAACTCCAAGGCGATGGGCTTGATTGGGTCAAGGAATTCCTTGGGAGGAAAGGGTTGCTACCAGAGGGTGTGTGGTTACTGGGTCCTGGGGATTTTCCCAAACCTTCCTGTTCTAGTCCCTGGGGGCAGGGGACCTAGCACCGCACATCCAGGTGTTTGGGAGAGGATGCTGAAGACAGTTTTGTGTGGGCTTGTGATGGAGGATCCCAGCCTACCAAAGATGAGGGAGGGAGACCGTCTTTGAGAATGTGATCCTCCAAGACTATGGAAGCTGGGTGGGCCACTTAGTTCCATGCTGCCCTCTGTGTCATGGAATTAATCATGTGTTTAATGATTTCATGCCTCTGTCCCTTCATTTCTTTTAAAGGAAGCAGAGGAAGATAAAAATAAAATGACCCAGTTCTGTTTTATTGAGTGGAAGGGTTAAAAATCAAAGAGTTTGTTTCGCTCTTAATTTGTCTGTCTTCAAAATGGAGAAAACAATAGAAATAAACCACTGAAAAAATAGCACGTGACATAAAACGGGGGGCTAAAATGGGGTGTTATGCCTTTTCCATCTTCTTTCCTTACAGGATCAATGTACTCAGAGTAGCAAACTACATAGTGTCTTCTTTTATTCCTTTTTCCAGAGTATTCTAGCCAACATAGTTCTCAATAGGTGCTGGCTTTTGAGGACAGATGCTCTGTATTAAAAGGAACCTGGTGGGCAGTGGTTTGGCCCTTGGCTGCTAACTGAAAGATCAGAGATTCAAACATACCAGCAGCTTTGCAGCAGAAATACCTAGGGATCTGTTCCAATAAAGATTAACACTTTATGGGGCAGTTCCACTCCGTCCTGTAGGGTTACTATGAGTCATGACTAGGAGTCAGAATCCACTTGATAGCAGTGGGTTTTGGGTTTTGGCCCTGTATTTGTATTAAAATATCAACATCTGGTCTGTAGAGATCTTCCATAAGTGGGACTCACCCGGTGGTACAAATGGTTAACATGTTCAGCTATTGAATGGAGTCCACCCAGATGACCCTCAGAGGAAAGACCTGGTGATCTGCTTCTGGGAAATTGACTGCTGAAAACCCTATGGAGCACAGTTCTATTCTGACTCACGGGGCTGCCATGAGTTGAACAGACTGGACTGCAGGCAACTGGTGTTCCAGCATTTAACACTAAGCTCGTTAATTCCTGATCTGCAATGTATACTTCATTTTTTTGCTTTCACACTCAGCGTCAAAGATGCTCTGAGGCTGGCAGTGTCAGATGTCACACTCTGGGCAGTGCAGCTGTAGCATAGTGGCACCACAAGAGTTGCTGTCACCATCCCATGGACCTGTCATGTGCTGACCATACAAAATCCTTGGTAATGTTTTTTGTGCTCATGTTACTTTTAAACTGTAATTCCTGTATATCACCTCTTGTTTTCCTTTTATTACCACTTCATCCTCAAAAAAGTTATAGATTATGAGTTCACAAATTCTAACTACCAGACATTGTAGCTAAAACACCAGAAAACTTGACAAAATCAACGACTATAAAAGCACCAGTGGAAACTGCCCCTGCCTGCAGCATGTGCTGATGAAACTGTGATTTTCGGCATCACAGTTACTGGGTAATGATGACAGTTCTGACAGCAGCTTATTAGACAATTCAAAAACTAAATTAGCATAGAGTTTTAGCCTTGTAGGGGTATTGATACCTGTAAACTGGGCTTATGAATAATTTTGTTGTTTTCATATTTTTTAGGTGTCCTTTGGTGTCACCCTCTCTGACAGTGTCACCTAATGTGGTCCGAAACCCTGCTCTACCCCTCTCCCTCACATGTGCTGTTGTTGCACTGTTCTAGCCACAAACAGATGATGGGAAGTGTTCTGTGGGTGTGTTTCTGACCTGGACATCTTTTCGAGAGCATTAGAAGTGGACAGAAGTCCTCACAGAGCTTTGGGCGGAGGGAGGGAGGGCTGCTTGGCTTTGAGCAGTTTAGCACCTGGGAGTTGAGCCTTGAGGGAGGAGCTTGAGGGGGCCATTCTTGGGCTTGAGGATCAATAAACCAGCAGATGGCACCAGAGATCTAGGGTCCTGTAGCCTGCTTTGAGAGCTGTTTCGGGTGGACATGCCCGCGGTATTGCTTGAGAATGTCTTAGGCATGACAAACACTGAATACATTTTCTCTGTCTTGGACATTCTCACTCTCACAGGGCACACACACCAATCTTCTCACACTGGGATCTGCAGTCATTTACACGCACTCCCGCATTCTTAACATTCGTTCTGTCTCAGACGCGTGCTCTAGAATTTTCTCTTGACACACAGCTGTAGGCATCTTCAGTGTCTCATATAAATTGCACAACTTTGAGAGTTCACTCCCCCAGCTCTGTGCACATGTTCACACACAAGGAATAAAGAGACAACAGACTAAAGGAGGTCAAAAGGAGATAAAGGGGGAAAAAAGCAGATAAGACAAATAGAAACCAAAGTCAATAGTTTCTGTTCTTCAACAATGAAATATAAAAATCTGAATGACACATCCATGGATGACAGTTTCTTCAGACACCCTAATATTCCTCCATCCATTGAATCAATAAAAGTTGAGAGTCAATCAGTTCAAGAAAATATACGAAGTTTCCGTTGGAGGATCCACTGGGCACCATGGCTTTCCTGTGTGACACCCCAGCGTACTAAGAGAAATGAGAGAGAAATAAAGACACAATACCGAGCATGAGCACACTCTCCATCTTCCAGATCTTATCTGGATCTATGAAATAAAATCTTCAGCCACTTTGAAGTAAGAATTGTCTGGATGAGTATTTAATTCTGCACCAGTGCATTTCAGGCATTAGCCATATCTGCACTGAGATAAAACTTATGAAAATTCTTTATGAGGATACTCTTGGAAGAAAGGAGATTACTTTTCTACACAATGGCACTGGTGGAGGGGTAAATCAGTTTCCTGTATAACATTATGGATTTTTATGGGTTCATGATTTCATCAATAGATTGTTATATCTCACAATGTTGACATAATGTCAAGTTGACTTCCTAAGGTTAGTTTGAAATTTTAAGTTAAAAACTTGTTCTCAGTAAATGATTACTGAAGAGAATAATTATGGATAACATAGATGCTCTCTTCGGTATATTTTCCCTCAAAGATTTTCTACAATTTAAGAACAGAACCTGGGAATTGGAGGAGCCCTGAAGATCAGCAGTGAGGGGCTGACGGCAGGAAAACCTGTAACTGAAATCTGAGTCGCATGCATCACTCATACACACGTATCTACAAAAGCACCTACATGTAAAATGAGAATAGAATTCAGGGTATAGAAGATGAGAAAGGTGACCACTAGCATCAGGATGGTATGCATGGCTCTGATCTCAGAGGGGCTATTTGTTGGAGCGACCGAAAGTGAGAATATGCTGCAGTCTCTGGTGGTGTCTGCACAGGAGAAGCACCATGAAACCACTGGCCCACAACACGAGGCCAATAAACATGTGTCAGCAACTGACCACAAAGCCACAATTCCTGCACAGATGGGGGAGTGTACACATATCCATTTGCCTTGGGTGTGAGTATCATTGAGTGTGTCCCATGGACCAGAGATTATCAAAGGACTACAGGCATTTATGAAGCCATGGAACACCCAGCAGGTGTAACAAGAAGGACTAATGACCTTGGGGCTCTTTCTCCAACTATCGATAGGTGCTCAGGACACTGGTGGAGCGCAGCCTGGTACTACGAGTCACTCGGCGGATGTAATAGAGAAGTTTACGCTGTGAACTGGACAGAGGATTCTTATGGCCAAAGGCTGCCAGCACATAGGGAATTCCAGTGAAGAGAACCAAGGAGTTGACCATGGCCATGTGTGCAAAAGTGGTGTGTAGGCTTCATCTTGTGCCTAGTCAGGATTGGAAAGACATTATGTAAGAAGACAAGGGCATTGGCTAGAGTCCCAGTTACAATATGGGAAAGAAAGAACATTTTCAGAGCCATTTTCTCAGTGATTCTTAGGGAATGGTTCTGAAAAGACATGGGGAAGATACCAGGGTCCTGCGGAGTGAAAAGCTGGGCTATCGCAGTGCAGGCATCAGCAGTTTTCCTGGTTATTCAGTCATGGAAAAAGGTCACAAATTTTTTCTCCTCCTGAAAAAAGAGACACATTCATATTTCACAGGGGAACTCTCCCACCAGAAGCCAATCTCAATCAATTTCATGCTCACAATTATTTTTTAGCGTGTTTTTTCCTTTTATATTCTGATTTGCCGCCAGAATGTAAGGTCCCTGAATCCAGAAGACATGTTGGTTTTGTTCAGTGTGGTTGACACATAACAGATGCAAAATAAATGAGTACCGGCTTAATGAGTAATCGAAATATTCAAAGACAGAAATGCACTGTCCACCATTAGAGACTGTAATCATGCTGCCTATCATAATAATGTGTTAATCTATAAAAATGAGATGGAAAAATCCAAATAATCAGCAAATCAGAAGATTATGTAATTTAATGAAACAGAAACATAATCAGCTGTCAAATCTTGGCAAACTTAGAACATTCATCAATGTGACTAGATTCAAAATAACTTTAAAAAACTTACAACCCTTTGAATAAGCACAGTAACTCTAAAATGTCCTCAGATATCTTATTCCATACAGAGAAACTTCCTGGTGATCGAAGTCCTATAATTCTCCAGATCGTAGCTCATAATACTGAGAAGTCAGCGTCCTGGGCAGCAGTTCCCGAGTGGTTTCCATGCCCCCTCAGTGCACATGACAAATCGAACACCCCCATCACTAGAAGTTGAATTCTGTGTTTGGTGTTGAGTGCTGATATTGTGTCTGATTCTTTGCTTGGTCCTGGGTTTTGTAAAAAACTCTAAGCCAGGTTCCCGAACTCAAAGTCCCCCATAGCACACAAGGGGTCACATTAAAGTTTGACCTGTCATGGAGTCCTTGTGACTAAATAACAAGATTCAATCATATACCACAGCAGACTGATTTATTTCAGTTTAAATGTGAGTTTTCCTGGAAACAATGATTCATAATTATTCCAGTAGGAAGCCATTATCATGAGCAGAAGACAGAAATGACTCTGAAATAAAAGCCTAGAGTTGCCAAATTACCTTGTTCTTCAAGACAATTTAGCCCAACTTGTGAACTAACGCATAGGCAACACAGGGAGCAGTATGGTGATGCATTCAGCTTCCGAGTCACCAGACCTGGGTTCCATTCCTAGCTTCCACTCACCTGCGCTGAGACATTAGAACGCAGCCTTGACCTCTCAGAACCATGGTCACTTCTTTTGTAACACGGACATGAAACCAGGAACCTGGATTAGAGCAGGTTCTCAAAGCGTTCAGGCTCTGGAGCCAGAAAGCTCTTACTTGGTGTCAAGAACTCACCCAGTTGCTCCATGGGAGAAAGATTTGGTGATGTGCTCCTCTCCAGAGTCACTATGAGTTGGAATTGACTTGATGGCAACACGTTTTGTTTTTGGGTTTAAATATTAATAAACCTGCTGTCCAGTCAATTCTGACTCACAGGACTGAGAAGAACTGCTCATAGATTTTCTGAGGAGTGGCTGGTAGATTCAAAAAGTCAGCAGTCAACCTCTTAACCACTGTGCCACAGAGACAAACCAAACCAAACCAAACTCAGTGCCATCAAGTCAAAGTATTAATAAGAAAATTTAAAGTGTGTTCATATATTGGCACAACTGAATGGAATAATATAATAAAAGGTATTTTACAAATTTTTAAAATAATTGTTTTTAAAAAATTATTGTAATTGTATTGTTCATGACAATTTTAACATTTATGTTATAAACAGTTTAAAAATTTAAACTCAATTAATGGTCTTTGGTATTATGTTTTAGGCACTTTAAAGTTTTTTTGAAATGGGGCTTAGGTCTTGATCTTTTTATATTACTAAATTTCTTCATTTTCAAACAGTTTTGGATTTGTGGTTCTGTTTTTTGGCCACTTTTTGTAATTTTCTTAATATTAGCCCTAGTTATTTTTATATTTTATGGTATTATAATATTTATTTATTTTTATTTGCCTTCTTTTATTTTAAACAAAAATAATGTTTTGGTTTGTTTGTGGTGATAGTTTACACAGCAGGTTAGGTTTCCATTCAATAGTTTGTATGTACGTTGTTCACTGGTGCTGGTCACATTCTTTCTGGTGCTTGAATGGTCTCATTTGTTCCATCCTTCTGGTTCATCTAATTTCTCTGCCTCCTTATATTCTCATTTTTGTTTTAAAGTAACTGTTGATAGATTGTTTTCCAAGAGGTGATTTTTCATAAAGGAACACAAGCTTTCAGGTGATATTCCTTATTTTTGAACCAATTTGCTATTTAGCTACAAGATCACCTCAGGGGTTAGTTTTTAAAAGACTTAATATTATTTCCTTTATTGTTGTTGAGAATATACACAGTAAAACTTGGATCATTTAGTGACACTGGTTGTGTTGAGTTGTGCAACCATCTCACCCAGCTTCACCCATCTTTCCTGAGTTGTTTCTCCCCCCATTAACATAAACTCGCTGGTCCCTAAGAGTCCTACATATTCTTTCAAGGTGCTGTTGTCACGTTGATCCCATGTACCTGCTGCTATCGAGTGGATTCCTACTCAGTGATATAGACAGTTCTTAACGGGCAGTGGAAATCCTGGTAGCATAGTGTTTAAGTGCTACAGCTACTAACCAAGAGGTCAGCAGTTCGAATCTATCAGGTGCTCCATGGAAACACCATGGGGCAGTTATACTCTGTACTGTAGGGTCACAGTGAATCACAGTCAACTTGATGGCAATAGGTTTGGTTTTTAGATAAAGAGCATCGTGCTCAAGGCAGCGGTTGTTTACTAGTTAAGCTCAGCTATTGTTTAGAATAAATTAATTTCCAATTTAACTACTGATGCACAGGTTGTTTCATGAGATTGGTTATCAATCCCTGAATGTGTCAGCAGTCTTTCTTGCTCCTCCTTGGGTTCCCTGTGTCCCTTCACAGAGCTTTCCTGCCCGCACCGTTCTTCTGAACTTTGCTTTTGAGCAAATGCTCCCCGTTAGGTTTTGTATAGTTGATTGTTCTGAAGTGTCTGTGCCTCACTGGTGCTACTGTTACTTTTATAGGCCTGTCTCTTATTGGGTTGTAACGCCATCTCTGGGAGTGGTTTTGGTTCCAAGTTTGAAGGGTGTCTAAAGGTCATAGTTTTGAAGGTTCCACCAGTTTCTGTCAGACTAGTAAGCCTGGTCTTATTTGTGAGTTTGAATTTTTTTCTACTTTTCTCTCCCACTGTGTCCATGACTTTCTGTCGTGGTCCTTGTTTGAGTGGTTGGAGTTGGTAGCCGAGTACTATCTAGAGTGCTTCTGGTCTCAGGCTACGGGAAGCTGTGGTTCATGTCGCCCATTGTCCTTTGGCTAATTGTTTCCTTGAATTTTTGGTTTTCTTCACTCTTCTTTGCCGTGGAGGGGGGGAGACCAATCATATTTTAGATGGCTGTTCACAAGTGTTTTTTGAATTATAGCTATATGTCTATATTATTTTTGTAGATTTAGTTTTTTTGTTTTTGTTTATCTTTTTTGGCTACTTGGCTGTTTGGAATTTTTAAATAGTATTTTCTTTGAATACACTGTTGGATAATATCAGATCGTTGAATTCGATGTAGGAAGGCTTTTAGTGTATATGCAATTTCTTGCTTGGTAGAGCTATGTATTCTTGTTAGAATAAGTGTTTTTGAAACCAACAATTGCCTGGTTAGTTAAAAAAGTACATATATGTTTTTAAGTTGAGAATTTGGCATTTGAGTAGATTTTCAATTAATGTTTTTATTATAAACTTTTTATTATTTTTTATTGTGATTAAGTGAAAGTATACAATCCAAATCAATTTTGCATGCCTGCCTATCTGCAGCTCCTTTTGCTGTCCTTGCCTGATGACAGCACACTTCTCCCTTTCATTCTATACTTGTAGCATCCTCTTAACAAGTTACAGTACAGCCAAAAAAAAATACCAACCCTGTTGCCACTGAGCAGATTTAGACACATAGTGACTCCTGTCCCCTCCTCTCTACTCTCTTCTCTCTCATCTAGAAAGAGACCAGTAGGACAGCCTTCTATAAATGTGTAGAACCATAAAGTACACACACTATATGGTCATATTGTGTCCCTGGGTCCAGTCCATTTTTGTCAGAAGAGTTGACCTCAGCAGTGTTTTCTGGTCAGGGGGCAGCAGCAGGTCTAGGGGCCAAGCTCCCAGGGGATCCTCCAGGCTGTCGGACCATCAATTCTGGTCTTTATTGTAAACATTTTTGTGAGTTTTTTATTTGATAAAATTTTTAGTTGATAATCAAGAGAAAAATTGTTGAGTCTTTCTTTTCGTTACTCTGAAAACTGTAGTTTATTAGGAGTTAGTAAACAATATAAGATTCTGTCATATAGTGTCACTATATGTCTAAATCTGCTCAATGGCAATGAGTTGGTATTATTTTTTTGGCTGTACTGTTAATAAAAGACAATGATAATGAAAACTAAAAGAAAAAAATAAGAGGTATTCAACTTTTATCAGAACCAATTTATGGTGGGGTCATTAGAACAAAACCTCTCTGTAAGTTGGGTACTACCTGTGAAGTAAAACAATGTATGATACTATTTTAAAGGGGCCATGGTGGCACAGTCATTAAGTGCTTGGCTGCTAACTGAAAGGTCAGTGGTTTGAACCCACCAGTCTGTGGGAGAAAGGTGTGGCAGTCTGTTTCTGTAAAGATGACAGCCTTGGGAACTCTATGGTGTCAGTTCTACTCTGTTTTATAGGTGGCAATGGGCCAGAATTAACTCAATGACAAAGGTTTTGGATCATATTATTTTATAAAAGGAAGTGTCATTGTGATTAATAAGATTTTCTTGCATTTGCACATTATAAAATATTAAGGGGGAAAAATAACTCTAATTTGGATCAAGAATTAGAATTTTATTAGACAGTAAGAAACTAGGAAAAAAGATGACATGTTTTCTCTATGTCTACTGAAGGAACCCCAAAGCAATGACATACTGTTAGCAATGAACAAAACTAGTACCAGATCTCCCATCTAACGTCAGATGTTTTAAACACCAGTAAAATATCATCAACCCTTTTGGTGAAATGACTGATACTGGCTCTGCATCTACCTATGTTACAAGATAAGCCTGGAACATCTGGTGTTGGAAGGCACTACACAATAGTGTCAGCAATGGACTGAAAGACACCACTGATGGTGAAGATGGTGAAGGACTGGGAAGCTGGAGTGACTTGATGGTGACTAATAATGACAATGAGTAGAATGTAGTTCATTGGGAATACAGAGCATGATGGCTACAAAAAAAATGAAGAAAAAGTGTTTATATCTTAAAAGTATCAAACAAAATAAGAAGAATATTAAGTATGCCAGACTAAATCCCCAAAAGGCAGAAGGAGAAACAAAGGGGGAAAAACAGAACAAAGGGAAAATAAAGTCCCAGATTATCATTCTTCAATAATGAATAGTAAAATTGTAAGTGACCAATTCATAGTAACCCTGTAGGATAGAATAGACCAACCTCATAGGGTTTCCAGGCTGTAAGTCTTTAGGAAAACAGACTGCTGCATTTTTCTCCCATAGATCAGTAGAAGATAGTTTCTTCACCAACTCTAATGCTTCTTTCATCTATCTCTTTCATGAATTTAACTGGGATCAGCCATGTATAGATAATCTGCAAAAATCTTGGGGGAAGGAATGCATTAGACACTGTTGTTTGACACTCATCATTTTGAATGAATGAAGTAGCAACGGGCAATACTGTTTAAAAACACTTTCTCCATTTTGCAGGTTTCCTTTCTTCACCTGCGGAGTAAAATCTCTATCTGCTTGGGGAAAAAAGTGATCTGGACCAGTATTGAATGCTGTACCGATATATGTCTGGCATTACTGTTAGCCATGTTGAGATAAAGTTTATAGAAACTCTTCAAACATTTTGAGAGAATATACTATCAGAATACCACAGTGCAGCCGCTGTATCAAACTGACCTCTTGAGATGACAGTGTAATTTTAAGTTAAAAATTGGAGCTTAATAAATGATCCCTGAACTGAGTGATTATGCGTATGATACAAATTTTCTGTCGTTTACTTATTTTTACTTGAGCAGAGATTCTCAGTGATTCACGAGAAGAACTTAGGATCTCAAAGGCTCACCAGTAAGGGACTGACAGTGGGAAAACATGAAGTCAGAATCTAAGTAGCGTGTATCAGCCACAGACTACTGTTTAAAAATATAATCATATGAAAAACAAAAATGGAATTCAACCTGTAGAAGACTGTAAAGGTGGCCACCAGCATCAGGATGGTGTGGGTGGCTCTGGTTTTAGGGAAATATATGGGGAAGTAGTTGTGGGTATAAAACCCTGATGGTGTAGTGGTTAAGCACTGCATCTGCTAATCAAAAGGTCAGCAGTTCAAATCTGCCAGGCACTCCTTGGAAACTCTGTGGGGCCATTCTACTGTGATCTATAGGGTCACTATGAGTTGGAATTGGCTCGACGGCGGTGGGTTTTTAATTTTTTTTTAGTTGTGGGTGTGAATGTGCTGTAGGTGTCTCTCAGGAGAAGCATCATGAAGCTGTTGGCCCCCATCATGACACCAACGAGTATAGTGTTAGTGGCTGAGCATAAGATTATAATACCTGCACTGGTACACAAGTGTGAACAGAACCTCCTGCCTTGGGTGTGTCACTGTACGTGTCCCACAGACTGGTGGTCTTCATAGGTGTATAGGCATTTATCAAAACATCATAGAGCTGGCAGACGCAACAAGAAGTGGTCAAGACTTTGGGGGCTCTTCCTTGAATCGTCAGCCAATCTGCTTTCACGGGAATCAGAGTGATGAGCTGACAGGTGCTCAGGATGGAGTTGGAGCCGAGGATGGTACTTCAAGCCACTCAGCGAGTGTCATAGACAAGGTGTTCCTAAGGCCCAAATCTACCATTGTGTGGGGAATCCCATCACACAGCACATGACCACAGCCGTCTGAGTGACAATCCCGTGTCTGGGCCTCATCCTGTGTCCAGTGAAACATGAAGAGACATTATGGAAGAAGACAAGGACATCAGCCAGAGTTCCAGTCACAACTTGCAAAAGAGCCATATTTCAGGGTGACTTGCCCAGTGGTCCTTGGTGCTTATTTCTGAAAAGATCCGGCTGGGATGTCAGAATGGCCTGGAAGGAAACGCAGGACTATTGCAGAGCAGGCATCAGCAGTCTTCCTGGTTATCCAACTTTCACAAAGGAGCAAAGAATATTTTTCCTGAGAAAGAAGACATAGTCATATTCCACAGGGAGATTCAACCGGAATGTATCTCCAAGTCAATTTTAATGTCACAAGTATGATATTGTTTTTGTTTTTGTTTCTTTTTATAGTCTGACTCCCCATCAGAATGTAAGGTCTCCGAACCAAGGAGCAGTATTAGCATTGTTCAGCGAGGTTGATGCATACTAGGTATGAAAGAGACAGTACCCAGGGAATGAATAACTGAAAGAGTCAAAGATAAGGATGAGCTGTCCACTGGTAAAGATCATGGTCATCCTGCCTGTCATAATAATGCATTAGCCTAAGAAAGTTCCAAGTCGCTACAGTTGGAACAGAGTTCACAGCACCTAACAACAGTGGTAACAGGATTATTCTTGGATATGTGGACAAGGATTAGGGAGAACAAATATACATGAGTGAGGCAAGTATCAGAATTCTATGAAACTGAGGAAAGTATAGCAAAACGCTTATGTTGTTGAGAGTTGGTTCTGACTCATACCGATGTTACATACAACAGAATCAAACCCTGCCTGGTCTTGTACCATTCTTGTAAATCTTATGCTTGAGCCCATTGTTACAACAATTGTGTCAGTCCATCTCTTGAGGGACTTCCGCATCTTTGCTGACCTGCTGCTTCACCAAGCATGATGGCCTTCTCCATGGACCAATCCTTCCATTAGTATGTCCCAAACACGTGAGACCAAGGCTTGCCTTCCTTGTTTCTAAAGAACATCACAGCCATATCTCTTCCAAGACAGATTTGTTCTTTCTTCTAGCAATCCATGGTATATTCAATATTTTCCTCCACTACCATAATTCAAAGGCATCAGTTCTTCCTTATTCACTGCCCAGCTTTCACATGCATATGAGGTGATTGAAAACATTTTGGCTTCTATCAGGTACACCTTAGTCTTAAAGTGGCGTCTTTGCTTTTTAACACTTTAATACAATCTCTTGCAACAGATTTGCCCAATGCAATGTGTCATTTGGTTTCTTCACTGCTGCTTCCATGGGCGTTAATTGTGAATCCAAGTAAAATGAAATCCTTGACAACTTCAATCTTCTCTGTTTATCGTGATGTTGCTGATTGGTCCAGTTGTGAGGAATTTTGTTTTCTTGATGTTGAGGTGTAATCCATACTGAAGGCTGTGGTCTTTGATCTTCATCAGTGTTTCAAATCCTCTTCACGTTCAGCAAGCTCTTGGTGACAAGTCCACCACTTGAACCACTGTGCCAAGTCTTGGAAATCAAAAGTGTTCCAAAGATGAAAAACACTTTGAAAAATTCTGTTATCCTACCTTACCAACATTGCCATGGAAAACGGCCAGAGCAGTGTTTTTATAACAATTTGCCCAAAACACAGCTTTCAGACCAGTGCTGAAGTAGCTATTGCCTGAAACTGACTGAACTCTTCAAAAGAGTACAAAGCCCAAGGCAAAAGGATTTTTGCTAAGTATCAAGACTCCTGTTTGACGTAAAGGTGACTTTTAGGAAATTAGTCTGCTCTAGGCTTGAGGATCTAAAAATCATCTCAGGGCAATGGTCCAATTCCATGGACCTCAGAAATCTGGATTCCAGGAGAATTTCTAACTGATTCTCATTGTGCAAGTCTCTCTTTTGCTTTCTAAGATGCTTACTGGTGTTCTTGGCCTCTAGTCACTAGATGCTAGCAGCACCCAACTCCCTTGGGATACTCTGAACCATACTACCTAGTGTAAATAAGCAAAACTGTTACCCCCAAACCCATTGCTGTCGAGTGGATTCTGACTCACAGCAACCTTATAGACAGAATAGAACTGCCCCATAGAGTTTCCAAATAGCACCTGGGGGATTTGAACTGCTGACCTTCTGTTTAGCAGCCATAGCATTTAACCACTGCCCTACCAGGGCTTCTAAAATGTCACCCAAACCAAAAGCAAATCCACTGCCATCGAGTTGATTCTGCCTCATAGTGACACTGTAAGACAGAGTAGAACTGCCCCACAAAGTTTCCAAGGAGTGCCTAATGGATTTGAACTGCCCACATTCTGGTTAGCAGACATGGCACTTAACTACTATGCCCACCAGTTTCAGTTATGTCTTCTTTCAGGCATAATGGTTTCCGGTGAGAACATCTGAAAACCACATCATATGTTCAGTTACCATAAAAAGTTATTTCATGGCATAGCAGTCTACTTTTGCCTGACTCGAATCAAAATAAGTTTTAAGAGATACAACACGGTCAGAGGAGAGAAACTCTCTAATGAAAGTCTGTTGTGAGGCCATTTAGAACCAGAACTGAGGCCACTGTGTAAACATCAGGAGGCCAGAGATGGTTCAAAGAGAGTAGTGGTGAGTCCTCAATAAATTTATTACAAAATAATAATAATCATCTCAAGTTTAGACAGTATGGTTAGGAGACAGCAAGATGGAGAGTGCAGACATCATAACTACACCAATACTGAGTATCAGCTGTATACATGGAAATACATGTGCAATCTGTTACACATTGACTCTGTGTTTAGGAATAATGGGTATAGGTATGATTTTTAATATTCTACCCAAGTGGAATATTTTATTATTTTCATCAATCAAACTATAGCCTGGGATACCCTGAACCACACTGTCTACTAGAAAGTTCTGTGATAGAAATGATCTTTCTCTGTGCTGTCCAATGTAGCTATTGGGCATGTGAAATGTGGCTGCTGCTACATGCAGATATTATGATGTTTTGATATGTTGTGTTAAGATATATTACTAAAATTTATACCACTTTTTTATTTTCATTTTAATGAGCTTACTAGAAAATTTGAAATTACATATATGCCTTGCATTATGCTTTCATTGGCTTGTGCTGTTCAAGAAGATGGCAAATTGTGTCCCCCCTGAGTCCTTAGGAAATCCTGGTGGTGTAGTGGTTAAGAGCTACAGCTGCTAAACAGGAGGCTGGTAGTTCAAGTCTAGCAGGTGCTCCTTGGAAACCACACGGAGAAGTTCGGCTCTTTCCTATAGGGTCACTATAAATTGGGATTGACTCGAAGGCAATGGATATGGTTTTGGTTTTTGACTCCTAAGTGCTCAGCTGCCAAGAAAGGGTTGGAAGTTCAAGTTCACCCTGATACTGTGGAAACAAAACCTGATTATTTCCTGAAAAGCCAGCCTTGAAAACACTATGGAACACCCTGCAAAACGCAGGATTGCCATGAGTTGGAATCCATTCAAAAACTAGTATTTTTTTTTAAATGGAGTCTTAATTTTTAAGCTTCTTATGTTAATGTAAAAATGCATGGCAGAATGTAGGGATGTATTAATGTAAAAACAACATGCCAGAATGTGTGGTGGTCTATTCTAACCTCACGGCGGTGAAGGAGAGTCAAGATCAACAGCCCAGTGCTGATTCCTATGAAGCAGAGTTCACACATAACTCCTTTCCATCTTTTTTTAAAAAAATCAATTCTGACACCATTCTCTGCAGCCTAGACTCCTTCCACATACTTATCCCCATTGGAGGAATGAATATTCTTTGGTCAAATGGCTGAGCCTGGGATACCTTGCTGTGTAACAATACAGGAGCTGCACAGGTTTGCCACTGACAAAATTTGGAACAACATGAGCATAGAAATAAAGATTGTATTAGAATGCAACCATTTTATAATTTAGTATTTATTTAATAATACAAATGAATAAACAAATAAGTGGAAACTAGTTACCAACTAATTAAAGATGAAGGCTGCCATAAGGTAACCACTTCGGGGTTAGTTGACTCGGATGGACATTGTCAACAGATGGCTGGTTAGGGAAGTGTAGCAGCATCATTTCAGAGTACCTCTTCCACAAAATACTAATACATTAGCGAGATGAAATGGTAAATTTAAAGTGGAAAGACTTGGCAGATGCCAACACAACCAGGTTATCAAGGTTAACCTGACAATTGATGGGACACGTAGACACAGTGTGGTTCTGGGTGTCCTGTACTGGGAGAATCTCAGCATCAACTTTGGGGTGTTTGTGAGAAAAAGTATAAACTAGGTCTAATCATGAGGAAACACCAGATAAAATCAGTGGGAGGATCTTGTGTAGAACACAGAAGGCTGAGAACGTGAATGTCAAGAAGAGATGGAGGAAAAGTTGGAGAGTGGAGAACGAAGAGGTTCTTGAGAATAAATGCAATACATGCTTCTGAACAGGGATTCTGATCATGAAATGAAAATGATATAGTGTGGGTCAACTTGAAAATTTGGACAGGATGTGAACTGAACCTTCATGTTTTATCAGTGTTGATTGGTTTGAAGAACAACAGAGTTATCTTGTAGAAGAGTGACTTTGATTTAGGGAAAAGCATACTGGAGAATGTAAGGATGTTATAGACCAAGTTAAGTAGCTTACTCTCAGGTAGCCCAGAAGATGGCTAATGATAATAGGATATCAGATAGAGAACAAAGGTGACAGAGTAAGTGAGGTAACATGTTAAGATTTGGGGCATCTGGGCAAGGGGGATGTGAGAGTCTTTGTACTATTTCTCCAGTATTTATGTGCATTTCTAGTTATCTCAAATTTTCTCACTTTGAAATTAAGAGCAATTTGTTGGCATTGCATTTTCTTGACTTTAAAAATGTAGTGGAAATACCTACATAAATTTTTATAATTTGTTTTACAAAATAAATCTGATTTGCAGTTAGCTTTCAACTGGGTGTTCTGGCTATCTTAATCCTGTCGCATTCCATCCCCTTTCCCCCCCAGAAGATCTTTTGTCTAATTTTCCAGAAAAGAATATTTAAATTATTTTAAGAAAAATTCAAGACAACTAAAGAACAGAAGTCCTATACTGCAAGAAAAGTAAAAGGAGGTCCTTCACGAAGAAGAAAAATGACCTCCAAGGTCAGTGTTTTTACAATAAATATTTTACAATGAATAAGGAGTACTAGAATGACAAACAGGCGAATAAATGTGTGCTTTACCTGTTATTTTAGTTTCTCTAAGGACTTCTGACTCATGAAAGCAAAGTTAATATTATTTATTGGTTGCAGACATATATATACTTTAAATATATAAAAATAAAAGCACACATCATTAGAGATGATTACCACTTAAGGTTCTGATATAGCCTGTGAAGTGTAAGACAGTAATTCTAGCAGAATGTAATATGTTAGGTGTGTGTACCATGATGGCTACATCAACCACTACTAAATAACTGTTGCAGTTTAAAGAAATTAAATAAAAGTGTAAGAAAGTAAAATAAAGATCCAGACTATTCTAAAGGAAGAAAAAGGAGATATAAAGGGAAAAAAGAAGAAAATGGGACAATATAAACCAAAGTCTCTGGTTTCTGTCCTTTAATGAGGAAAAGAAAAAAATCCAAATGACAAATTCAGCAGTGGAAGCTTCTCCAAACTCCATTCAATCAATGAAATTAACTGAGAGTTAACCAGTTAAAGAAAATATGCAAGATTCCTTGAGAAGGATCCACTGGACACCATTGCTTTCCTGTATAGTACCCCCAGCACACTGAAAGAAATATGTGTGAAACAAAGACGTGACAGACAGTACATTAACACATTCCCAATCTTCCAGGTATCTCATTTACATTTAAGAAATAAAATCTCCACCTAATCTGGAGTAAAAGTTATCTGGGTCAATATTGAATTCTGCACCAATGTATGTCAGCATTAGCCATATCCACGCTGAGATAAGACTTATAGAACTCTTTGTGAGGATACTGTCTAAGAAGGAAGATTTCCTTTCTACAATGGTAGTGATAGTGGGGAAACTAGTTTTCCAGAAAGGTTGCAGATCTTTTTATGAGCTCATAATTTCATCAATAGACTGTCAAATCCCCAGGACAGCACAGGCATGAAAAGTAATGGACTTTTTGTCTTAATTATCCAGTGCTGATATAACAGATAAACCACAAGTGGGTAACACTGGGCAACACAATTTAGTCCATAACACCTCCTAAAATCATTGAGGAATTTTAAGTTAAATATTGCTACTCAGTAAATTACTACTGAGTACAGTGATTGTGTCTATGTAGAAGCTGTGATTTACAAAAATTTACAAGAGAAGAACCTGGGAACCCTAGGATCACTGAGGATCAGCAGAAAGGGGCTGACAGTGGGAAAACATGAATCCAAAATATGAAGAGCGTGTATCAAATAGAGATGTAAATCTCTGACAGTACTTTTATAAAAAGTAAAACTAAATTTCAGTGTATAGAAGACAGCAGAGGTGACCATCAGCATCTGGATGTGTGGGTGGCTGTGATCTCAGGAAGATACTTGTGGGAGATATTGGAGGTGTGACTATGCTGCACTCTCTGGTGGTGTCTCTGCAGGAGTGGAGACACTGGCACACAACATGGGAACAATAAACACGGCCTCTGTGACAAACAACATGGTGTTAATATCGTGCTAATGTCCAAGGATGAACAGAACCACTTGTCGTGGTTGTGAGTGTCATAGTACATTCCCTGTGGACCAGTCATTCTCATGGGAAAAAAACTATTTATCATGACAGTGAACATCTGGGAGGCACAAGAAGAAGGACCAGTGGCCTCGTGGGCTCTTCCTTGGACCATCACTATTGCCCACCCTGATCTCATTGGGATGAGAGTGACAAGGTGGTAGGCAGTGAGAAGAACAAAACAGTTGGTCACTGCCGTGTGGCAAGAACTGTGTGTGTAAACCTTATGTTACGGCCAAATAAGATTGCAGAGAAGAAGAGAATGATAATGGCTAGAGTCCCAGCCATGATTTGGCAAAGAAAGAGAGTTTTCACAACCACTTTTCTGGTGGTTTTTAGGGCACAGTTCTGAAAAGACGTGGGGAGAACGCCAAGGTGGTGGCCTGAAGGGAAAGCAGGGCTATATCCAAGTGTAGGCATCAGCGGTCTTCCTAGTTAACCCAACTTGTGGTAACGTATTTGTGGCCTTTTCTTCTCCTGAAGAGGGAGACGTAGACATATTCCACGGGAGATGTTCAATCTGGAGAACACAATCCTGAGATCAATTTCACAATTATTATTTTGAATTTTTTAATTTACATAAATTTTTGACTCCCCTTTAGAATGCTAGGTCCATTCACTCAGTAACTGTGACTGTCTTGTTCCCCGATATGGTTGACCAAGAGCAGGTGTTATACTGAGTCAATGAATAGGTGAAACTGAGGCTTTGCTTTATCACATTTAGAATTCATAATGCTCCTCCTGTTATAATAATTCATTAGTCTAAGAAAATCAAATGGAAAAATCACAAATAGTGTGCAAATTAGAAAATTCTGTAACTTAATGAAATTGCAAAGCAATCAACAGTCAATCTTGGTAAATTCATAATATTGTCATCAAAATGATTGGATGCAAAATACCTTTCAAAAACTCCACAGTTGTCTGAATGTAAAAAGAACAAACTCAACCTGCTGTCATCCAGTGGATTCCAACTCATAGTGAGCATGTAGAATAGACTAGAACTGCCTCATAGGGTTCCCAAGAAGTGGCTGGTGGACACAAATTGTTGACCTTTTGTTTAGCAGTTGAACTCTTAACCACTGCATAACCAGGACTCCTGAATACACAAGGTAACCCTAAAATGTCTTAAATACCCTATTTTGTATAGAAAAGATCCCCAGTAGGAAACGATTATGATTTATCATAATTCCCTCATCTTAATCCGTAATGTGGAGACAGATCCCAGGCTCCAGCCCTCTTGCATACACACCAAAAATTAAATATCTGATCAGTAGGCCCAGGAAACAGGTTATCAGATTTTGAGTGCCTATGTTTTTTCTGAATCTTTACTTCATTCCCAGTCTTACAAACAACAGTCAGGTTAGGTCTCTGGACTGAGAGTCACCCATAGCACATGTGGGGTGACATTAAAGTTTGATCAGGATCCTGTTATGGGTGAGTAACAAGCTTCTGTGGGTACAACACAGAGACTGACTTACCCCAGTAAGGTGTGGGACGTTTTCCACGTACAGAGGTCCTTAATTACTGCTGAGAATTCAGAAGGTATTGTGAGATGCAGAAGGAAGAAATCATCTCAAAAGCAAAGCTCAGAGATGACAAAATACTATTTTCTTCAGGAAAACTGGACCCAACCCATAAAGCACTATGCAGGCAACCCAGGAAGCAGCCCCATGATGAGTTCAATAGCATCAGCTATGCATTCACCAGATCTGGGTCCTGGTCCTGATTCTCACTCACCAATGTTGAGACATTAGAACATGGTCTGGACCTCTCAGAATCTTTGGTGCCTCACTTGTAATGTGAGGAGAAATCCAGGAGTTTGGGGAGAGGCAGGAAAGCAGATCTTCAGAGTCCATCCTCTGGAGCCAGAAAGCTCTTACTTGGTATCAGGGTAAGTCTTCTAAAGCTTAGTAAAACCTGGGGAATTTTCCTAATCGCTCTGAGCCACTGTTTTCTCCCTGGAAATATAAAGTATGAATTAAAAAAGAACATAATCATAAAGAGGAGTGAACATACAATGCAAATTTCGTGTTACTTATTGATCACAGTGGCTAGAAGAAAGTTCTCATTTGGTAGATGTACAAAGTAGTGTTGTTGTAGACATCATTTGTTTACTTGTTTTGATGACTTAACACAGCATGTACATGAAGGATAATAATGTAAAAATTGAAGAATATATCAGTCATATTCCAACAATGACACTATTTTTCAGACACAAATATTGACTAGATTTTATCCCATTAACATTTTTTCTCTCTCAACTTTTCTGCTTCAGACTAAAGAAAGAAAGGGGGCCCTGTTCCATTTACATGGAGAAATACAAATGTGAGCAACATTCACACAGAGAATGCAGAAAAAAACGCAGAAAGGACCCAGAATATCTTTGCAGACATACTGAGAAGATGTCACTATCCTGCAGTGACATTAAAGTATGGAAAACTAGGAATATTATTACACCTCAGGTTAGCTCTCCACGTATTTCAGTTCATACATGTTTTCTGTGTGTGTGTTAATGAATTCTGTTTTATGTTTGGGATACTTGAGTCCTACTCCAGACACTGCTTAAATTTGTTTTGTGTTCCTCTGAAAACCTCAACATGTTAGGTCTGAAGTAATTAGCAGACTCTTTGTTACAAGAATGAAGAGTGTAGTGTCTTAGGCACTTAAAGCTGACAAAGATTCCGAAGTGACCACCTCCATCACTCTGTGTCAGAGTCAGGTTCTAGGGATAAGGAATTTGCACAAATGCCTACATTTCTATCTACCTGAGAGACTGTCTACCACAACCCTCCCCTGTCAGACACAGCCAGAGGATGGATGGGGCTGCTTGTAATGGCCCTTGTCCTTTCCAGTGTCCCACACAACTTGCACTCTCCATTGATCTCCTGTTGGACACTCCTCTGTCCTGCTCTTGCCATGAACTTAACCTAAGGAAGCACTCACCTGGCTATGGTTTGCTCTGGAACTTCGTGCAGGGAAGTGTCATTCAGGATGAGCCCAGGACTCTTGAGGCCGTAGTTATAGCACATGGTTCGTGGACCTGGTCTCCCCACAGAGATTCCATTATCATGTCACCTGTCAGACAAGTGACAGCCTGTGTGGGGAATCTGGGGCATCTTCAATGATGAGTAAATTCTATGTCTAGTCAAGTTGACACTATCTACCACTGGTGATTAAGTTCAACTCTTGGCCACTAATGAGAAGATGCTACTCAGCAGCCCAACAGTTGGCACGCAAAGTTTTCTGTGCTCCCTATGAAAGGATACAAGTTCAGGATCAAAGATGCATCAAGAATGGAAGGGTAGCTTGAAGGAAGGGCTTCTTTTATTTTATTTCACATTGGGTGTTTTCATCGTTGCTCTTTCAGGTTTTCCTAGTCACACTGACCCCATGATGGTTTCCTGTCAAGCGTCACTATTGGATCCAGAGTCTGGTCTCTTCCCGGACTTCCAGTCCTCAATGCTTGGTGCTTGTGGCAATGGATCTTTAATTATATTTATATGTAGAACTTGCTTTTCCTCTTATTACTTGGAAAAGCAAATAATCTGTTAAGTAAATCCAAAGATGTATGTTGTCTATAAACTCCATAACACACTGATGTTACAGAAAATAAAGAGGAAATATTTGGAAATTAAACAGAGTGTGAAAGGCATATTTATTGGATCAGAAATATAAAGGTAAGGCCCAAAGAGACAATCAGAACACATAATAAATTGTAATTTGTCTTAATTAACTACTACTTTTATGCTCAGGACTCATGACATATTCCATATTTTTCTGCTATAACTTAGTAGCATGTGTGTACCAAGAGAAAACTTTTAAGCAGTGAACACAAAGAAATATTTTGGAAAAATTTTTTGATCAGTGGTGTATTGTACTTGTTCAGGGTACACTCGAGGATGAGCTGAGCCCAGATTCATCACGTCTGAGATGGTTAGGAAGCCTTGACAATTGTTAATTTAATTTGTATGTCCAAGAATTAAAAAAGAGGATGCAGAGCTCCACAGCAGAAACTTCAGCGCTTGTAATGGTAGGAGAGCTAATGTTGCAAATGAAAATATTTTCAATATCTGTATCTAGGAAACTGCATACTTGATGTAACCTGAATTCACCCATAGGTTAGTTAGAGATATGCTGGCTAAGTAGACCTCTCCATTCCTCAACCCACAGTCCAGAGGCCAACTTCTGAAGACAAAAGAAGATCCCCTCATTGACTAAGAGTTTCTCTGGAAAAGCCAGATCCCCTTCTTTGCTTGTTCTCATGTCTACCTCCCTTTTCTGGCAGCCAGAGGTAAGCTGAGGGGAGTCCAGGATGCAGATGGAGTAGTTAGCTGTTTTCAACTGTTTTAAATACCCACATTCAAAAAATGAGAGGGTTATGACTACCATTAACAAATTCTACATACATAAAATGTCTGCACTACTGAACCCTCAAGAAATTTGAGTTTTTTGGTTGAATATTTTTCTTTCTTATTTTGATCTTTATTTTTCAAATATAAAAACCCAAATTTTAATTTTTGGGTGGTTATTGTAGACTTAAGGAGCCCAGGTTGTCCCGTGGTTAACTCGTGGGCTTGTGTTACTTACCGAGCATCCTATTTGACTTGTCCTCACTACTTTCTTCCGGTTTACATCTGCGTGTTGTCTCCTATTCACCTCAGTACCTACTCCGTGGCTCATTTGTCTATGTGATTTCTGTTCTCAGAATGAAAATCCAGCTGCTGAAGACTGAGTTTCAGTGTCTTTGTACAGTGGACCATCCCCGTATATTCAGTCCGCAGTCCTCCTACATGCTATATCCATTGGAAGAAATACTAATACCCTTGTTGAAATGACTAGTACCAGGCCTTCAGTGGGTTGGTACAAGATAAGCCTAGAAAATCTTCCTGTGCAAGAATTTGGTAACTTTATTGGTTTGTCATTGGCCAAATCTGGGACAATGTGAGCACGAAAATAAATGAGGATTGTATCAGAATATAACTTTCTTATTATACAGGTATTGATAAATAAGAATGAATAAATCAATAAATAGGGATGAGGGAAAGTAGTTGCCAGCTAATAAAAGGTGATGTCTGCCATTAGGTAACCAGTATGGTGTTGGTTGACTCAGATGAAGGTTGTGTTACTACAAGTTAAGCATAATTAATGGAAGTGTGGTGAGGACCAGCATATTAGCACCATCTCAGAACATTTCAACACGAAATACTAGTAAAGTAGAAAGAGGAAATTATAAATTTAATGTGGAGAGATTTGTCAGAGCCAACTTCACAAGGTGATCAAGGTTGATCTGATCAGTGGTGGGACAGGTAGACAAAATAGGACCCCTAGTGTCCCATACTGACTGAGAGTAGCACAACATTGTTTCCAGGGTTTTAATGCCAAGAAGCACAAAATGGTGTACTCATGAGGAAACATGGGACAAAATCAGTGGAGGATCTTCTCTAGAATGTATTATGTTGAGAACATGGAAGACAAGGGATAGCAGAAGAAAAGCTTGAGAGTGGAGAATGAAGAGGGGTGACTACTGAAAGCAGCACATGTTCCCGAATAAGGGTCCTGACCACAAAAGAAAAATGATACATTAGTCGGTCATTCAGGAAATTTAATGGAGTCTGTGAATTTAGCCATCAGGTTAATCAGTGTAGGTTTTCTAATTGGAATGCCAGTAGGGCTGTTTTGTGAGAAAGTGACTTTGTTGTAGGGGAAATCACATTGGAGAATTTAAGAGTGGTGTGCAGCGTGTCAAACATGCTCTACAGTAGTTCAGAAAGACAGTGACAGTGAGGATATAATAGCTAGAGAACAAAGGTGATGGAGCAGACTAGGTAACCCATTAAGAATTAGGGCATCTAAATAAAGGCGAGGAGGTAGCATCGGAACTTGTCTCACTTCAGCAAGCAAAGTTGTGTCATTTGCATAACATAGAGTGTTGATGAATCTTCCTCCAATCCTGATATCCCATTCTTCTTCATATAGTCCAGCTTCTCCAACTATTTGCTTTGCATACAGATTGAATAGGTATGATGAAAAGATGCAGTCTTGATGCACACTTTTCCTGGCTTTAACCACACAGTGTCCCCTTGTTCTGTTTTAATGACTGCCTCTTGATCCGCGCACAGATTCCTCATTAGCACAATTAAATATTGTCGAATTCTCATTCTCCCCAATATTATCTATGATTTGTTATGATCCACACAGTCCAATGTCTTTGCATAGTCGGTAAAACATAAGTAAACATCTTTCTGGTATTCTCTGCTTTCGGTGATGATCCATCTGACATCAGCAATGATATCCCCGGTTCCAGTCCTCTTCTGCATCTGGCCTGAATTTCTAGCTGTTCCCTGTCAATGTACTACTGTAGCTATTTTTGAAAGATCTCTAGCAAATATTTTACTCACATACGATATTAATGATACTGTTTGATAATTTCTGCATTTGATTGGATCACCTTTGTTGGGAATAGGCATAAATATGGATCTCTTCCAGTCAGTTGGCCAGGTTGCAGTCCTCCAAATTTCTTAGCATAGATGAGTGAGTGCCTCCAGCACTACATCCGTTTGTTGAAACATCTCAGTTGATATTCTGTCAATTCCTGGAGCCTTGTTTTATGCCAGTGTCTTCAGTACAGCTTCGACTTCTTGTTTCACTACCATTAGTTCCTGATCCTATGATACCTCTTCAAATGGCTGAATGTTGACCAGTTCTCTTTGGTGTGACTCTGTTTCTTCCTTTCCTTCTTCTTTTGATGTTGCTTGCACTGTTTAATATTTTCCCTGCAGAATCTTTCACTATTTCAACTCGAGGCTTGAATTTTTCATTCAGTTCTTTCAGTTTGAGAAATGCAGAATGTGTTCTTTCCTTTTGGTTTTCTATCTTCAGCCCTTCGCACCATGCCATTATAGTGCTTGGTCTTCTTGAGCCACTCTTTGAAATCTGTTCAGTTCTTTTACTTTATCATTTTTTCCTTTTGCCTTAGCTACTTGATGTTCAGAAGCAAGTTTCAGAGTCTCCTCTGCTATCCAATTCAGTCTTTTCTTTCTTTCCTGTCCTTTTAATGACAGGAAATATTTACTTGTGTGTTTTCAACTATCCAAAGACATTCAACTGTGTGCATCATAACAAATTATGGATAACTTTGTGGAGAATGGGAATTCTTAATTGTGCTTATGAGAAATCTGTGTATGGATCAAGAGGCGGTTGTCCAAACAGAACAAGGGGCCACTGCATGGTTTAAAATCAGGCAAGATGTGCTTCATACCTATCTGTATGCTGACCAAATAATTGGAGAAGCTGGACTATATGAAGAACAGGGTGTCAGGGTTGGAAGAAGACTCATTAATACCCTGCATTATGCAGATAACACAACTTATATGTGTACAAACATGCTCATAAATGTGTAATAAAACAAAGAGATTCTAGAATGAATCCTCATTTCTGCATCATCTTTGGTTCTTTGGTGATGTTCATGTGGTGTGGCATCTACTTCCCCCATCTTGGCTTGCTTGCTTGCTTGCTTATTTTAACCTCTTTCATAGAGTCATTTCAAGTTGGAATAGATGTAAATACAATGGGTTTGGATATCTCAAGAGAGATTGGCTCAAGAACACTCCATGCTAATCCTGCTTCATCAATATAACAAAGACAACCCATTCCTGAGTGGTATTACAACCATAGGCATCGAGGATTTCTACCACGTACTTTGTCCATGACACAGTTTAATCTGTAACACCTCCTAAAATCATTGAGGAATTTTAAGTTAAAAATTGGTACTCAGTAAATTATCATTGGCCATATAGAAACAGTGATTTACAAAAATTTATGAGAGCAAAACCTAGGAGTTCTAGGGTCCCTGAGGATCAGCAGAAAAGGGCTAACAGTGGGAAAACTTGAACCCAAAATGTGAACAGCGTGTATCAAATAGAGACGTAAGTCTACAGAAGTACTTCTATAAAAAGTAAAAATAAAATTCAATGTGTAGAAGATAACAAAGGTGACAACGAGCATTTGGATGGTATGGGTAGCTGTGATCTCAGGGAGACACTTGCGGGAGCTGTTGGAGGTGTGAATATGCTGTACTCTCTGGTGGTGCCTCTGTAGGAGCAGCACTATGGAAACACTGGCCCACAACACGAGAACAATAAACATGGCATCTATGACTGTTGACAAAATGACAATGCCTACATTAAAATCCAAGAATGAACAGAACCACTTGTCTTGGGCATGAGTGTCATTGTGCATTTCCCGTGGACCAGTGATTTTCATGGGAATATAAATATTTATCAAGACACTAAACATCCAGCAGGTGTAACAAGAAGGACCAATGGCCTTGCAGGCTCTTCCTTGGGTCATTGCCAACCCTGATCTCATAGGGATGAGAGTGATAAGCTGATAGGTGCTTAGGACACAAGTGGAGCACAGGCTGGTGTTGCGAGCTGTTCGGTGGATGAAATAGAGAAGTTTACATCCAAGACTTGGCAGGGGGTTCCTAAAATCAAAAGCTGCCATTGTGTAGGGAATCCCAGAAGAGAGAAGAACCAAGGAATTGGCTATGGCCATGTGGGCAAGAATTTTATGTGTGGGCCTCATCCTGCAGCCAAGCAAGATTGGAGAGATGTTATGGAAGAAAAGAAGGACATTGGCAAGAGTCCCAACCACGATCAGGCAAAGATAGAGAGTTTTCAGAGCCACTTCCCCAGTGGTTTTTAGGACATGTTTCTGAAGAGACATGGGGTTTTGCTAGTGTGTCTTGGAGGGAAAGCAGGGCTATTGAAATGTAGACATCAGTAGCCTTCCTTATTCTTCATCCTTAGCAAAGTATTCTGACCTTTTCCTCTCCTGTGGATGGAAACACAGTGTTATTCCATGGGGGGCGGGGAACTCAATCTAGAGAACACAACTGTGATATTAGTTTTTCAATTCACAATTATTTTGAATTTTTAAATTTACATTAAATTTTGGGTCTTCTCTGAAACACAAGGTCCATGCATTTATTAACTATGTCTGTCTTGTTGACAAGTCACAGGTGCTAAGTAAACAAGTCCAGAGTCAATGAATAAGTGAAAGACAAGAAATGGCACATACAAAAGCTGGAATTCATGATCATCACACCTGTCATCATAACTCATTACTCTAAGAAAATCAAGTGGAAAAATCACAAGTTACAAATTAGAAGATCATTTAACTCAATAAAATTGCAAAACAATCAGTAGTCAGTCATAGGAAACTCATATTCATTAGAATGACTAGGTATAAAACACCTTTCAAAAACTTCATAGTCCTCTGAATACACACAGCAACCTAAAATGTTCTATACAGCCTGCTTGGTATAGAGAAGGTCCCCAGTGGCCAAACTGCTATAATTGTTCATGATTCCCATCTCAACTTGTAACACAGAGAAGTCAGATCTTGGTCTCTAGTATTCCTCAATCTACAGCGAAAATTAGATACCCAGTCGTAGGTCTAAATACATAGCCAAATGGTTTTGTTATCAGATTTTGAGTGCCTACATTTTGTCTGACTCTTTGTTGGCTTTTTAACCTTACAAACAAGAATGAGGCGAGGTCTATGAATTCAAAGACACTCACTGCACACGTGTGGTCACATTAAAGTTTGACCAGGGTCCTTGTGAGTGAGTAACAATGTTCTATGGGTACAACACAAAGACTGACTTACTCTGGTAAGGTGTGAGGTCTTCCAGGTGCCAGTGTTCTCAGTTATTGCTGAGGATTCAAAAGTCATTGTGAGGTTCAGAAGGGAGAAATGATTTCAAAAGCAAAGTTCAGCATTAGCAAAATACTTTCTTCTTCATAAAAATTGGGCCTAACTCATAAACTACTATGTAGACAGCCTAGGAAGCAACCCCACGGTGCGTTTAATAGCATCAACTCTGCATTCATCAGATCTGTGTCCTGGTCTTGATTCCCACTCATGGGCTCTGAGACATTATAACAGGATCTGGATCTCTTATAACCTTGGACAGTTCATTTGTAATATGGGGAGAACACCAGGACTTCTGTGAGGGGCAGGAGAACAGATTGTCAGGACACTAATCTCTGGAGCCAGGAAGCCTCTTATTTAGTGACAAGAACATGTTTTTATAGCCTAGTTTAACCTATGGAATTTTACTGATTACTGTATGACACTGTTTTCTTATTAATAATGTACAGTACACATTAAAAGAGAATATAATCATAAAAAGGTGTGAACATACAGTGCATATTTCATGTTAAAGACTGGTCACAGTGGCTGGAAGAGAGTTCTCATTTAGTAGAAGGAGAAAGTAGTGGGGGGTGGGAATTGCCCCCATGTATCTGTCAATTTGTCGTACTGTGGGCGCTTGTGTGTTGTTGCAATGCTGGAAGCTATGTCAACAGGTCTTCAAATACCAGCAAGGTCACCCATGGTGGGCAGGCTTCAGATGAGTTTCCAGACAAAGACTACCAAGAAGGACTTGGCAATCAACTTTTGCAAGGAATTAGCCAGTGAAAATACTACAAATAGTAGTGAAACAGTGTCTGATACAGTGCCAGAGGGTGAGTCCCTCAGGCTAGAAGGCACTTGAAAGACAACCAGGGAAGAGCTGCCTCCTTAAAATAGAGACAACCTTAATGACTTGGACAAACTCAAGATTTTGGGATCTTCATTTGCTGATGTGGCACAACTCAAAATAAGAAGAAGAAGTTGCAAACGTTCATTAGTAATCAGAACCTTAAATGTGCAAAGTATTAATCCAGGAAAATTGGAAATCATAAAAAATGAAATACACAAAAAATTGGTATGCTAGGTATTAGCGAGCTTAAATGTACTGGTATTGGTCGTTTTAAACTGGGCAATCACATGGTCTATTATGCTGGGAATGACAAATTGATAAAGAATGGCATGGCTTTCATTATCAAAAAGAACATTTCAAGATATATCCTGAAGTACAATGCTGTTAAGGACAGGATAATGCTACCATAATGCAAATTTATGCACCAACCACTAAGGCCCAGAATGAAGAACATAAAGATTTTCACCAACATCTGCAGTCTTTAGTTGACCAAACATGCAGTTAGAGTTTACTGATAATTATGGGTGATTGAAATGCAAAAGCTGGAAACAAAGAGAAAGGATAGATAGTTGGAAAATATGGCCTTGGTGATACATGTGATAGCAGAGACCTCGTGACTGAACTTTCCAAGACCAATTACCTCTTCATTTCAAGTATCATTTTACCAACATAAATGGCGACTATACACATGGACCTTGCCAGACGGAATACACAAGAGTCAAATTGACTACATCTGTGGAAACAGATGATGGACAAACTCAGTATCATCAGTCAGAACAAGGCCAAGTGCTTACTGTAGAGCAGACCATTAATTCCTTATGTGGAAGTTTAAGTTGAAACTGAAGAAAATTAGAACAAGTTCATAAGAGCCAAAGTGAACTTGAGTATATGCTACCTGAATTTAGAGACCATCTCAAGAATAGATTTGATACATTGAACACTAATAATCAAAGAGTAGATGAGTTGTGGAATGATATCAAGGACATCAAACATGAAGAAAACAAGAAGTCATTAAAAAGACAAGCAAGAAAGAAAGACCTAAATGGATGCCAGAAGAGACTCTGAAACTTGTTCTTGAATGTTGAGTAGCTACAGAAAAAGGAAAAAATAATGAAAAGGGATGAACAGAAAATTTGAAAGGGTGGCTTGAGAAGATGAAGTAAGATATTATGAAGACACATGCAAAGGGATGAGACAGAAAACTGAAAAGGAAAAACACAATCATCATTTCTGAAGCTGAAAGAAGTGAAGAAAAAATTCAAGCCTTGAGTTGCAATAATGAAGGAGTCTAAACCCAAACCAAACCCACTGCTGTCAAATTGATTCTGACTTATAGTGACCCTATAGGACAGAGTAGAACTGCTCCATAGAGTTTCCAAAGCTGACCTTTTGGGCAATAGCCATAGCACTTAACCACTATGCCACCAGGGTTTCCAAGTGAGGGATTCTACAGAGCAAATATTAAATATCCCAGGAAGCATCAAAAGATGATGAAAGGGAGACACAAAAAAGAATTGGTCAGTGTTCAACCATCTAGGAGGTAACATACAATCAGAAACTGATGGTAAAGAAGGAAGAAGTCCAAAGTGCAGTGAAGAAATTGACGAAAAACAGGGCTCAGGGAAGTGGTGAAATACTCACTGAGATGTTTCAACAAATGGATGCAATGCTGCAGGTGTTTATTTGTCTGTGCATTTGGAAGACAGTTATACAGCCAACTGACTGGAAGAAATCTGTGTTTATGCCTATTCTCAAGAAAGGTAATCTAACTGAATATGGAAATTATTAGACAATGTCATTGATATCACATGCAAGTAAAATTTCCATAAAGATCATTTTTAAGGGCTGTAGCAGTATATCAACAGCAAATTGCCAGAAATTCTAGCCAAATTCAGACGAGGACTTAGAACCAGAAATATCATTGTTGTTATTAAGTAGATCCTGGCAGAAAGTAAAAAATATCGGAAAGACCCTTACCTGTGTTGTACTGACTATGCTAAGATAGTTGAAACCCTGGAAATCCTGGTGGCATAGTCGTTAAGAGCTACAGCTGCTAATTAAAGGTCAGCAGTTCAAATCTATCAGGTGTTCCTTGGAAACTCTATGGGGCAGTTCTACTCTGCCCTATAGGGTTGCTTTGAGTCAGAATCGACTCAACAGTACCGAGTTAGGAATTTGAGTGTGTGGATAGTAACAAATTATGGACAACATTGTGAAGAATGAAAATTCCAGACCACTTAATTGTGCTTGTGAGGAACTTGTACATGGATCAAGACATTTGAGGATAACAAGGAATACCGCATGTTTTAAAGTCAGAGTGTATCCTTTCAGCATACCTATTGGCATAGTAGTTAAGTGCTACAGCTGTTAACCAAAAGGTCAGCAGTTCGAATACATCAGGTGCTCCTTGGAAACTCTAAAGGGCAGTTCTACTCTGAGTCACTATGAGTGGGAATCAATATGACAGCAGTGGGTTTGGTTTGCTATTCAATCTGTATGTCGAGCGAATAATCCTAGGAATTGAAGCACATGAAGAAGAATATGAAGTATGTGAAGAAGAATAGGGAATCAGTATTGGACAAAGACTAGTTAACGACCTGTGTTATGCAGATGGCACAACCTTCCTCGCTGAAACTCAAGAAGACCTGTAGCACTAACTGACAAAGATCAAAGATCACAGCTTGAAGAATTACAGTTCAATATAGAGAAAACAACAATCCTCAAAACTGGACTAGAAAGAACATCATAATCAATAGAGAAAAGATTGAGATTGTCAATGTTTTACTTGGATCTACAATCAATAGCCATGGAAGCAGCAGTCAAGAAATCAAAAGATGCATTGCACTGGGAAAACTGGCTACAAAAGATCTCTTTAAAGCGTTGAAAAGTGAAGATGTCATGCTGAGAAATAAGGTGTGCCAGATCCGAGTTACGATGTTTTCAGTCACTTCATATGCGTGTGAAAGCTGGACAATGAATAAGGACAACACGAGAAGAATCGATGCCTTTGAATTGTGGTGTTGGAGAAGAATATTGAATGTACCATGGACTGTCAAAAGAAGGAACAAATCTTTCTTGGAAGAATACACCAAGAATGTTCCTTAGAAGCAAGGATGATGAGACTGCATCTCAAATGCTTTGGATATGTTGTCAGGAGAAACCAGTCCCTGGAAAAGGATATCATGCTTTGTAAAGTAAGTGGTTAGCAAAAAAGAGGAAGAGGCTCAGTGAGGTGGATTGACCCAGGGGCTGCAAAAAATGGCTCAAGCGTAGCAACAATTATGAGGATGGAGTAGAACCTGGCAATATTTTTCTGTTGTGCATTGGGTTGCTGTGAGTTGGAACTGACTCAAAGGTACTTAACAACAACAAGAAGTGGTGTTGTAGAGACTGTTTGCTTGTTTTGATGACTTCAGATTCCATGTATATGAAGAAAGTAATAAAGTGAATATGGAAGAACAGATCAGTCGTATTCCAATAGTGATGTTGTTTTGTCAGACACAAAAAATTAACTGGAGTTTGTCTACTAACATTTCTTCTTTCTCCCTTTCTGTCTCAGGTTAAAGAACAAAACAAGAACCCTTTCCCATTCATATAGATCAAGTATGAGCAATAATGACACAGAAAATACGGAAAAAGTTAGAAAGGACCCAGATGTCTTTGCAGAAATATTGAGAAGATTGCATCATCCTACAGTGGCATTAGAGAGTGGAACTAGGCTAGCTCTCCATGCATTTGAATTTGTTTTGTGTGTTTGTGAATGAATCTTGTTTTATGTTTGGAATTCTTGAGTCCTACCTCAAATACTGCCCCAAATTTGTTCTCCTATATTCGTACCCTTCGGAAACTCAGGGCGATGTTGTTGTTAAGTGCTATGGCTGCTAACTCAGAAGGCCGGCAGTTCAAACTTGCCAGGCTGTCCTTGAAAATGCTATGGGGTAGTTTTACTCTGACCCTAGGGTTGCTGCCAGGTGGAATCAACTCAACGGTGGTGGTTTTTATTACATTCATACCCACACCTCATTAAGTTAGGTCTGAGACAATTAGGGAACTCTGGTGGCTCAGTAGTTAAGAGCTATAGGTGCAAACTGAAAGATTCGAAGTTTAAATCCACCAGACACTTCTTGGAAACCCTTTGAGGCAGTTCTACCCTATTCTATGCATCTCTATGAGTCAGAGTCCACACGATGTCCTTTTTTTTTTTTTTAAGGGAGACAAATGAACAGATTCTTTATTACAGGAATGAAGAGCTCAGTGTCTTTGGCATCTAGAGCTGACAAGAATTCCAAAGAGAATACCTTCCTCTTTGTCACAGAGGTAGGATCTAGGGAACAGGCATTACAGGTATCCCTGTTTTGACCCAGCTGAAATACTTCCACCTACAACCTTCACCTGTTCAGGCTCAATCAGAGGGTAGATGGGTCTACTCAAAATGAGGTTTATCAGCTCCTGTCCCACCTAATGTCCTATATAACCTCCACTCTCCATCCCTCTCCAGTTGGACACCGTTCTGTCCTGTTCTTGCCCTGAGTTTAAACCTAAGGAAACACTCACCTGGCTGTTCTCTGCTCCACATAAAGAAACGTCATTCGGAATAAGCCCAGGACTCCTGAGGCCATAGTTATAGGTACAGTGTTCCTAGACTTAGTCTCCCCACAGGGATTCCATCATCATGTCACTTGTAGGACAAATGACAGCATCTGCATGGGGAATCTGGGGTATCTCTGGGGAGAACAATTTTTATGTCCAGTCAAGTCAGCATTAGCCGGCATTGATGATTGAGTTTGACTGTTGGCCACTAATGAGATTTTAATGAGCAGCCTAACAGCTGGGACAGAAAGTTTTCTGTGCTCCCTATGGAAGAATTTAAGTTTAGAATCAAAGTTTCATCAAGGTTGGAAAGTGAGTCAAGGGCTCCTTTAACTTTATTTCCTGTTGGGCATTCTCCTCAAAGCTCTGTCTCATTTCCCAAGTCACAGTGACCTACTGAGCATCATGATTCAATCTGGATTCTGGTCTCCCCCGTGACTTTCAGTCCACAACTCTTGTTAATTGTGGCAACTGGTCTTTAATAATTCTCTCTCTCTCTCTTTCTCTCTCTCTCTCCATATATGTATGTATGTGTGTGTATACATGCATACATACATACATACATATATACATATATATATATGCACTATTTATCACCTTATTTAAAAAGGCATATAATCTATTGGGCAAATCCAAAGATTTACTTAGTTTATAACTTCCATAACAAAGTAAGTTGGTGTTACAGAAAATAAAAAGGAAAATACTTACAAATTGAACCAACAGTTGAGCATATATTTACTGGAGCAGAAATACAAATCTGAGGTCCATAGAAGACAACCAGGATAGATAATAATTACAATTTATCATAATAAGCCTGCTACATTTGTGTTCATGAATCAAGAAGTATTTGTATTTTTCTGCTATAACATTGTATGATGTGTGTACCATGTTGTGCATGTTTTTAAATTTTACTTTTTAATTGTCCTTTAGATGAAAGTCTATAGAACAACTAGTTTCTCATTAAACAGTTAGTATACACGCTGTTTAATAACATTGGTTAACAACCCCACAACATGTCAACACTCTCCCTTCTCAACCTTAGGTTCCCTATTACCAACTTTCCCGTCCCCTCCTGCCTTTTCAGTCTTGGACCTGGGCTGGTATGCCCCTTTAGGCTCATTTAGTTTCATGGGCCTGTGCAAGCTTTGGCTGAAGGATGAGGGAGGAATACACCAGAGAGACGGTACTGAAAAGAACTGGCTGATTTTCATTCTTTTCAGAAGGTAGCATATGATCAGAAACCAGTGGTACTAAAGGAAGAAGTCCAAGCTTCAGTCAAGACACTGGCAAAAAACAAGACTCCAGAAACTGATGGAATACCCATTGTCATGGACTGCATTGTGTCCCTCCCCGAATATATTTAGTCATGTGGCTGGGCCATGATTCCCAATATCTTGTGATTGTCCTCCATTTTGTGATTTTCCTGTGCTGTATGTCAAATGATTAGTGTGGGACTATAAATCCCTTCACAGGATCACCTCCCTGTTCTACTGTAAAGGGAGTTTCCCTGGAAAATGGCTTGCCCCACCCTTAATCCTTTCATCCTACAAGAGATACAAGGAAAGGGAAGCTAGCAGAGAATTGGGAACCTCACACCATCAAGAAAGTAGCACTGGGAGAAGAGTGCATCCTTCACACCTAAGGTTCCTGAGCCAAGATGCTCCCTGGACAAAGACTGGTGCAATACTGGACTTTCTTCTAGAACCGACAAGGGGGAAAGCCTTCCCCTGAGGCAGACATCCTGAATTTGGACTTGTAGCCTACCAGAGTGTGTGTGTAAGAATAAACCTTCCTTTGTTCAAGCCATCCACTCTGGTATTTCTGTTAGAGCAGCACTAGCTGACTAAAACATCTATTGACACGGAGCATTGGAAGTGTTCACTTATCTATGCCAAGAAATTTGGAGGACAGCTGCCCGGCCACCTGAGTGAAAGAGATCCATATTTAGGCCTATTCTCAAGAAAGGTGATCCAAACAAATGTAGAAATTGTGAAACAATATCATTAATATCACATACAAATTTTGCTGAAAGTCATTCAAAAGCAGTTGTAGTTTTCCACATGAAACTGCCAGAAATTCAAGCCAGATTCAGACTAGGATGTGGAACCAAGGGTGTCACTGTTGATGTCAGATAGATTCTGGCTGAAAGCGGAAATTACTACAAAGATGTTTACCTGTGTTTCATTGACTATGAAAAGGCATTCGACTGTGTGTATCATAAAAAATTATAGATAAAATTGTGAAGAACGGGAATTCTAGAGCAGTTAATTTTGTTCATAAAGAAACTACGTAGATCGAGACAGTCTTTTGAAGAGAATAAGAGGACACTGCATAGTTTAAAATCATGAAAAGTGCGCATCTGGGTTGTAGTTTTTCACCATACCTATTCAAACTGTATGCTGAGGAAACAATCAGAGAAGCTGGACTATATGAAGAAGAACAGGGCATCATGATTAGAGAAAGGAAGGCTCTAGTAACCTGCACTATGCAGATGACACAATCTTGCTTGCTGAAAGTGAAGGGGACTTGAAGCACTTACTGACAAAGACTAAACACCACAGTCTTCAGTATGGATTATATCCCAACATAAAGAAAACAAAAATTCTCACAAATGGACCAATAAGCAACATTATGATAAGTGGAGAAAAGACAGAAGTTGTCAAGGATTTCATTTAACTTGAACCCACATTCACCATCTGCAGAAGCAGCAGTCAAGAAATCAAACAATGTATTTCACTGGGCAAGTCTGCTGCAAAAGACCTCCTTAAACTTTACAAAGCAAAGATGTTGCCTTGAGGACTAAGGTGCATCTTACCAGAGCCATAGTGTTTTCAATAGCCTTACATGCATGTGAAAGCTGGACAATGACTTAAGGAAGACTGAAGAAGAACTGATATCTTTGAATTATGGTGGTGGCAAAAAATACTGAATATACCACACACTGCCAGAGGAGTAAACAAATCTGTCTTGGAAGACGTAAAGCCAGAGTGCTCTTTAGAAGGAAGAATGGTGAGACTTTGTCTCACACACTTTGGAGAGTTATCAGGAGGGATTAGTCCTTGGAGAAAGACATCAAGCTTGGTAAAGAAGAAGATCAGCAGAAAAGTGGAAGACTGTGAGTGAGATAGACTGACACAGCGTCTACATCAATGAACTTACGCACAACAAAGATTGTGAGAATGGTGCAAGATTGGGCAGTGTTTCATTCTGTTGTACGTAGTGTCGCTATGAGTCAGAACTGGCTGAAAGGCACTTGACAACAAATGATAAGCTTGTATCACAGGAGAAGTTAGGTCTTCAGATCATAAGTAGAATGGTTCCCACAATCAGTCTTCAAATTAGCGATCAGCGGTAATCGGTATCCCTGATTGGTGCAAAAGGTTAGTGTACTTGTCTGCTAGCTGAAAGGTTGGAGGTGAATCCACTCAGAGGAACCTCATAAAAAGACCTGGCAATCTACTTTTGAAAAATCAGACACTGAAAACTGTAAGGAACTCAGTTGTACTCTGACACATATGAGATTGCCATGAGGTAGAGTCAACCTGAAGGCACCCGTTGTGTTCTTTTTTCTTTTGGTAGCAGGTGAAGTTTGCCACTGAAGTCTTTAGAGAACTTATGTGATCAGACACATTGAGTACTCAACTGTTGGCAGCCCACAGGAAGGCTTGCAGGAAGATCATTCACACCTGATGAAGAAAACCCAAGGCTAAGGAGTTTCACATCACCTGCTTGGTTTAGTCATCAACAACCGCCGCCATCAGTGTAAAGGAAGGAACTTGACACCAATCAGAGGGCAGGCAGGACCTTTTATCCCTCATTTCCACAGCTGTTCTTTGACAGGTACCAGCAGTTGGATTAGGTGAGCAAGTCTTTTCACTGAACTTTTTTCTTCTTCTATTTTTGCCTCATTGCTTACAACGAGTCTGGAATACATGAAGAAAAAGGAAGGGGAAAACCAGAAATGAACACACTTTATCTGTGTTTTGGCAAGAATTTAACTTGGCGTAGGGATTATGTATCCAACACTTCTGCTTTTTAGATTTCAGTGTTTCCAACTCTAGGTTAGGCAAAGGAAGGACTCTTCCAGGCTGTACTGAGGCTCTGTTTTTCTGCTAGGAGTCCTGGGGGAATAAGAGTTAAGCACTCGGGTGCTAACTGAAATGTCTGAGGTTCAAACCCACCAGCCTCTCTGCTGCAGAAAGATCTGGAAATCTGCTCCCCTAAAGATTATGGGCTCGGAAACCCTGGAGGGTAGTTCCATTCTGTCCTACAGGGTTGCTATGAATTGGAGTTGATTGACATGATAGTACACAATTTTTTCTAAGCGGCCTTGGGTGGAACATATTGTTAAGTACTCAACTACTAGCTGAAAGGTTGGCAGTTTGAACCTGCCCAGAGCTGTCTTGGAAAGTAGATCTCGTAAGCTTCTGAAAGATCACAGCCTTGAAAACTCTATGACACACAGTTCTAGTCTCACACACATGGGCTTGCCATGACAGAAGTGACTTGATGACATCTGAAAACACCAACTTTTTCTTTATGGTCTGAGAAGATGCTTTGCAATAATTCAATGGTTTGGATTTTACTGAGATTTGCTTTATGTCCTAATGCATGATCTATTCTGGAGAATGTTCCCTGTGCACTGGATAAGAAGGTGTAGTTATCTATTGATGGATAAAAAGTTTTGTATATGTCAATGAGGTCTAATTGGTTAATTGAAAAACACCAACTTTTTCTAAAATTTAACATGTGACATGAGAATTGGAGAAGACCTGAGGTATTAGAGAACTTGAGGAGAAATGATGTAAATACCAGAAGTCAATGACAATGGAGCCGTTTCTCAGATGTCTGTTGGTTCTGTGGCATGAGAGTCATGTCACCTGTGGAGATGAATGAAAAACAGAATTGTTAGTAGTGAGAAATCCCAGATAGAAAGAAAACAAATGGGAGGAGTGAAGTTTGAGACCTGGTACTATGGTGATTTGATCGACTGTTTTTTGGTAATCACCCAGAGGCTCTAGGATGTCATAATCTTATGCTAAGTTACAGGTAAATTACTTTGGTGCTAATGTTTGTTTTGTGTGATTGCAGGAGTACTGTTAGAGTGAGACAACCAAACCAGTTGCTGTGGAGTTGACTCTGACTATTAATGACCCCATGTGTGTCAGAATTGCAGTCTGTGGGGTTTTCTTTGCTGTCACCTTTCGGAAGCAGGTGACTAGGCAGTTCTTCTGAATTACCTTCAAGTGGGTTTGAACCACCAACCTTCAGGTTAGTAGTTTAACTGTTTGTACCACCCAAGGACTTCTAGAGGAAGCCAGATGACATAATCTGTAAAGGAGGAGGTGGACTGTACACCAGTGGCAACAACACCAAGGTGGTAATGTGTATTAGAGCCTGCACGTAAAAGTTAGGGTCTGTGAAGTGTTAGGGAGTAGTAATGAGAATACCCACACACTGCTGGTTCCTGTAGTATGAGCCATGGGGATGACTGAACAGTCTACTCAAGAAAAAAACCAAACCCACTGCTGTTAAGTCAATTCTGACTCATAGTGACCCTATAGGTCAGAATAGAACTTTCCCATAGGGTTTCCAAGGAGCACCTGGTGGATTTGAACTGCTGATCTTTTGGTTAGCAGACATAGCACTTAACCACTACACCACCAGGACTTCCAGGGTTTGCTTGAGAAGGCCGCAGGAATCTCTGAATCTTCGGAGAGAAGTTTAGTCAGAGCAGGAGCACTGGTGGGCTAACTGTTAAGCATTCAGCTGCTAACCCAAAGGTCAGTGGTTTCAACCTACTCGGTGGCTTCACAGGAGAAACACCTGGTGATTTGTTCTGAAAACTCCAACCAAGGAAACCCTATGGGCAGAGCCAGATTATCCAATAAACAAGGCAAACATGTGCCCAATTGTGCCTTTTCACCCACTTGCAGTGCACTCTTCCACCTGTCCCCACCATGTCACCAGTGTGGTGAAGCCTGTGTGAATTGCTCACTATTGATGAGCAAGTAAATACAATTATAAATACAATTAAGCTCATGCATCACCTTGCTCAGTGCAAACCAGTGCTTGCTGGTTATTCTGCTTCTGTCCATGTGGCAGTTCTCCTTTGTTATATATGGAGTCCCCATGAGTCAGAGTTGTGTCAATGGCGTCATACAACATCAGTCTGAGGGCAAATATTGTAGGTAAGGCTGTAGGAACTGGTGGGGAGGAAAGGTGATGCCTGTTAGAGGTCTTCTTTATTCCTCTGATGGCAGCTGAGAAGCCTGTGAAGGGATAGTCTGCTAGAGAAGACAAGGCTCCTTTTAGTCCCTACTAGAGGATGGGTGGTCTTATTTCCAGTGGGTGGGTGTTGTAGTCATTTGGTACTGCACTAAAAGAAATATTGCAAGTAGATGGCTTTGAAAAGGGAATTTTATTCTGCCACAGTGCAGTAGGCTACAAGTCCAAATCCAGGGCATCAGCCACAGGAAAGCCTTTCTCTGTTGGCTCTGGTAGAAGGTCCTTGTCATCAGTCTTCCCCTGGTTTGGGAGCTTCTGTGGTGCAGTGACCCTGGGTCCTTTCCCAAGGATCTGCTCCGCTCCCTGCACTGCTTGTTGATTGTAAGAAGTCCCCAACTCTCTGCTTGTTTCCCTTCAAGGCACAATACAATTGTATATTTTGAGTCCTGCCCCACCAACAAAATTGCCAGCCATTCTCCCTCATTAACATCATGGAGGCAAGATTTACAACATATAGGAACATCACATAATACCAGGAATCACAGACTAGCAAAGTGGCTACACACATTTTTTGAGAAACACAATTCAATCCATGACAATGGGACTCCTCACAGATACCATTCAGTGGAGCATGAAAGACATTCTGCCAACAAAAGCAAACCAAACCTATAGTCCTTGAGTCAAATTTGATGTATAACGATGATCTAAAGGGTTTTCCATGGATGTGACCTTTTGGAAGTAAATCACCCGTCCTTTCTTCTGGAGGCACCTCTGGGTAGATACCTGAGTACTTAACCACTTGAACCACCCAGAGATCTTAAAAAAACTCCCTAGTAGGGCTATACAATGGATCCTACCAATATTTTGTCCCTGGGTGGTGTAAGCAGTTAGTGCGCTCAGCTGTTTACTGAAAGGCTGGAGATTCAAGTCTGCTCAGAGGAGCTTCAGGGGAGAGGCCCTGAAGTGTCAGAGTAGAATGGTGCCCATAGGGTTTTCAATGGTTAATTTTTTTTGAAGTACATCACCAGGCCTGTCTTCCAAGGTAGAAATGGGTCTGAACCACCTTTCTGGCTGGCAGTCAAGTGTTGGTCTGCACCACTCAACCGAACAAAAGTCAAACCTGTTGCTGTCAAGTTGATTTACGGCTCATAGCAAACCTATATAAAGAAGTAGAACTGCCCCATAGGCTTCCTAAGGTGGTAATCTTTACAGAAGTAAATGGCCCTCTCTCTCCCATGGGGCAGCTGGTGAGTTTGAACTGTTAACCTTTCAGTAAGCAGACAGGTGCTTGACCATTGCACTGCTGGGGCTCCTTTTTCATCACTACCTACCCTTAAGTTCTTTGCATCTTTTCTTCTTTGTGTGGTCACTTTATGTTCATTGTTGCCAAGGAGTATTCTCAGAAATTGACTTTCATCTTCTTATAAAACCAAAAACCAAACCCACTGCCACTGAGTGAATTTCAATTCACAGCAACCCTATAGGACAGAGTAGGACTGCTCCAGAGAGTTTCCAAGGAACATCTGGCAGATTCTAATTGCTGACTTTTTGGTTAGCAGCGTAGCACTTAACCACTATGTCATGAGAGTTTCTTTCATCTTCTTATAGACATATAATAATATTAAGTGCATTATTTGTGAGGTGTGCCCAAGGCAGTTATGAAATAACTTGGATGTCACCCTTTGTTAGTAAGCTGCTTCTATTTCTGAGAGCCTAGATCTGCACTAAGAAACCCTGGTGCCATAGTGGTTCAGTGCTATGGCTGTTAACCAAAAGGTCAGCATTTCAAATCTGCCAGGTGCTCCTTGGAAACACTAGGGGGCAGTTCTATTCTGTCCTATAGGATCAATATGAGTCAGGATCGACTCAACAGCAACGGGCGAGATCTGCATTAAGGAGCTCTGGTGCCACAAGGGTTAAAAAGCACTTGGCTGCTGACCAAATTGCTGCCAGTTCAAAACTGCAAGCAGATCTGCAGGAGAAAAAACTTGGTGATCTGCTTCTGTAAAGCCTAGGGAACCCTATGGGGTAGTTCTGCTCTGCCTTCTAGGGTTGCTGTAAGTTGGAACCTACTGACTCCACAGCACAGAATAATAGCAATACAGACATTTTGTTTTGATGCTGTCCTTTAAAAACAGCAGCAGCAAACAGGGTCTTTACTGACTGATTGGTGGGAAACAATTTGTGAGTATTTTTTTTTTTTTTAACCAAACCTCTAAAAGTAAACCTTCACAATTCCGGAGAAGAGCCCTTTTGGAGAAGTGACTGTCCTCTGCTAAGTGTGATATTTGAAAGACTTCTGAGTAGTTTTACTTCCTTGATCTAAAAAAGCAGGATGTTTTACTTTTGTGAGCAAAAAATCTTTCAAACTAACTTCTTTTATGAAAATTAATTTTTATTTACTAGTAACCTCCGGGAAAATATTGTGTGATGGTTATGATTGTGTGTCAATTTGGTTGGTCCATGATTCTCAATGTTTTGGCAGCTGTATAATGTCATCACTTCCCTGCTGAGATTTGTGACACGATTGTTCCCATGATGGGATCTGCTGTGGTACCAGTTGGGATGGCATCTGTGTTGGCTCACTGCCCTCCTCAGTCTTCATGTCCCTGTCCTCGGCTACTTGGCTTTTCTGGCTTATCTTGCTCGGGCTTTTGCTTGTTCCAGATCCGACAGCTGGCTTGTGTTTGTCTGATCTTCGTTGTTTGGGGCTTGAGCTGGTAGCTTGCCTGCTGGTCCTGAGATTAGTTGATCTTCATAGATTGTAAGCAACAGCCCTGCTCTCTGACCTGCCTGATCTTTACTTGGTCTGCTAATCTTGTGTTCACCATCCCATATGGCTATGTGAGTCAGGAGAAGCCTGCAGCAGTCTTGCTTTCCTGTCTGCTGATCTTGAATTCACCATCCCCTGCAGGTGGCATTCCCAGCAGGTACTCAGGTGAATCAGGAGGAACCTTTTTTCTGCCCCACAGACATTAGAGCTTCTGAGAACCACAGGAGTCATTTCCTTGACATAAATCTCTCTATAGCCAAGCATATATTTATATGCTTGATTGGTTTTGCTTCTCCAGAGATTCCAGCCTAAGACACATTGTTTTGGGTAATGTTTTATTATTGTTCTTTAGGTGAAAGTTTACAGAGCAAATTAATTTCTCATCTAACAATTAACAAGCAAATTGTTTTGTGATATCAGCTAACTCCTTGATGTGTCAACACTCTCCCCCAATTGACCTTGGGTTCCCCATTTCTGTTTGTCCAGTTTTCATGTCCCTTCCTGTCTTCTCATTTTTGCTTTTGGGCTGATGTGTCCATTTAGTCTCATACATGTTGGATTACTTGTATTATTGATTGTTTTATACACTGTCTACTGTTTAGATAGAAGATGAACTTTAGGAGTGACTTCAGTGCTGAGTTAAAAGGGTATCCAGGGGCCATACACTGAGGTTTCTCAGCTTCTGTTAGGCCAGTAAGTCTGACCTTTTTTTGGGAATTAGAATTTGGGAGGTACAATTCTGTTTTACATTTTTCTCCCACTTTCTTCAGGACCCTGTATTGCGATCCCTGTCAGGATAGTCTGTGGTGGCAGCCAGGCACAATCTAGTTGCTGTGGATTCAGTCTGCTGGAGTCTGTGGTAGTTATGGTCCATTGAGGGCTAATTTCCCTCTTGTGTCTTTGGTTTTCTTCATTCTATTTAGTTCCAGACAAGGTGGGATCAAGAGCTGTATCTTAGATATCTGCTCAAAAACTTCTAAGACCTTAGATGCTACTCAACAAAGTAGTGCATAGAACTTTTTTTTTTTTTAATAAGCTATGTTATACCAGTTGAGCTAGGTATCCCCCAAGACCTTGGTCCCTAGCCCTGAGTCCAGTAACTCAGTTCCTCAGGGAGTTTGGATGTGTCAGTGAAGTGTCTACGACTTTGCCTAGGTTATGTTGTAGTGACTTTACTAGTGGCAAGGATTAATTTTGGTACAAAATATTTTAAAAGTTTCCATTCTATATACAAGCCGACAGACAATTTTCAAGACATAATCTGGATCTTCTAGACAGGGCAACATTTCCTTTTGTTATACATTAAGACATGCTGATTGTGAGCAAACTAGATGGCAACTAACAACAGCAATCTAAATTATAATATCTTCTCATATTAATAACAAATGACTCTAGAGAGAAAATTGTCTCTTTTGCTCATGGTAACCTCTTTACGTCATCAGGAAAAGTCCTATTTTGGCCATAATTGCATCAAACTGATGGGATTAAAGAGTTGGGACCTGTGTGAATACTGGGAGGAAGACCTCTCTATAAAAACCCCGGATTGCTGACTTCATCCCAGGACTGAGCTCCCAGTGGAAGCAGTTGGATCCAGAGAGGAACCTGGTGGAGGAAAGGTAAGTACAGTCTTCACACAGTTTCTGTTTCACTGTCAGACCCTTCACAAGGCAGATAGGAGAGATCCAAGTCAGGAAGTGGGGCCATTGGTTAATTCAGCAAGTGTTGTTTGAGGCTAACTCCATGCCAGGCCCACTGTGTGCAACTGGGGCCACTGGGCCCTCAGCTCTAGGAAAACTCAGGGGAACTTAGATTTTTAGCACCTGGGATGAGGAATGACAATCTTCAATTTCCTTCATCAAATCGTATCTTGCCTTACTCGAAAAACCAAACCAAGCTGTTGCACAGAGGATACCTTTTCTCTTTAGGGTTTTTGGAGGCTATAACATTTCAGAAGTAGATCACCAGACCTTTCTTCACAGGCAACTCAGAGAACTCCAATGGCTAACCTTTCAGTTAGTAGTCAAGTACTTAACTGTTAGTGCCACGAGGGACTCTATTGACAAGCTCTATCAGACTGCATTTATCAGTTTTATCAACTGGAAAGAGCTCTGGTGGCTGAAATGGTTAAGTGCCCAGCTGCTGGTGGAAAGGTTGGCAATTCAAACTCACACAGAAGCTCCCCAGGAGAAAGACCTGGCTATATGCTTTCCTAAAAATAACAGCCAAGGAAATCCCATGGGGGGATCCTACTCTTACCGCTCTGGATCACTGTGAGCTGAAAACCACTGGACAACATTTCCCTGCAACAACTGTTTTGCAGTAGAGATACTCCCATTTAATATTCCACCTCTCAGTGGCTGCTCTGGGTTATGACAGGAGCCATGCTGGATCAGCTAGGGAAGCTGAAGTTTCTTTGAATGAAGAAACCACTTTCCAATAGAAATATCATGACTCACACACATGGTTATACATTTTCTAGTAGTCACAAAAAAAGTAAAACAGAACTAGCAAAAAAAAAAAAAAAATTCCCAAAGATTATCCTAACATGGAATCTATTTTAAACAGTTAAAGGTGAGCTCCTTTCTTCTTACCTGATCTTCCAAATCCACTGTGTATTGAATACACACAGCACATCTCAAGAAAGCCAGGTGACTTTCAAGGGCTCAACATTTCACCTGTGACTGGTGGCCATCATATTAGAGCTGCCTGAGAACTTTACACCACCTCAACTCAAACCCAAATGATGATTCATGTTCTTCACTCCAACTAGCATTTCAGACTGAGATGATGAGGGTCGTGAGTATGTATTTGTGTCCTTATTGCCTAGTACTAGAAATTAGACAGTACTAGCACTAGCAGTCTCCAGCATGGATCTATCTTTCCTCCATCTACGCTTGCTGGAAAACCTGGTGGTATAGTATTTAAGTGCTACATCTGCTAACCTAAAGGTCAGCACTTCAAATATGCCAGGCACTCCTTAGAAACTCAATATCTCTATGCATTTAGAGAAGAAGGAGGACCAACTCATTCATCTCATGGAACATTCACTATACTGCACATGTTCCCTCCAGCAGCAGCCATGGCTGAAAGCTTTCGAGTAGCATGCAGATGTCCTGTCTGTCTGACCTATTATGAGCAACCTGTTCTCTTGAGATGTGGACACATTTGCTGCCGTCGCTGCCTGGACTCACTGCCAACAGAGCCTGATGGAGAGGGTGTATTGTGCCCTTCCTGCTCTGAGGTCACTCAGAAGAATGCTGCTAGGAAACATCATCAACTGGCGAACCTGGTGTCCGCGGTCAAAGAACTGGAGCCCCGGATGCAAGCTGTTCTATACCTGAACCCAAGGATGGTCAAGTTCCAAGGTAAGGGTCCCTGATTGAATTATGTATCCCCCAAATAAATGTTGCAAATCCTAACCCCTACATTTGTGAAAGGAGCCCTGGTGGCATACTGGTTAAGTGCTCAAGTTACTATGTCTTAGAATCTACTAGATGGCACTGAACTTTGGTTAATGTGTGGATAGAATCCCATTTGCAGCATATTTTTCTTTGTTACTTAATGAGGGCATTATCTGTGTAGGGTGTGCCTTAAACCTGATTACTTTCGAGATAAAGAAGAGCAGACATAGAGGCTAGAAGCTTAAAAAAAACAATCCCACTGCTGCTTAGTAGATTTCAACTCATAGGAACTCTGTAGGACAGAGTACAATTGCTCCATAGAGTTTCCAAAGAATGCCTGGCAGATTTGAACTGCTGACTTTAAGGTTAGCAGATGTAGCACTTAAATACTATATCACTAGGGTTTCCAGCAAGCATAAGTTCCGGAAAGATAGAAGCAAACTGGAGATTGCTAAGGAACTGAAGAATGGAAATCGAGACAAAAATTTTCTCCCAGAGCCGATAGGAAACCTTCCCCAAGAGCTGATGGCCAGAATTTCGGACTTCTAGCCTCCTGAACTGTAAGAAAATAATTCGTCTGCTAAAGCTACCCACTTGCAGTAATTTTTGTTGCTGCAGCACTAAGAAAGTAAGATAGCAAGGAGTTTGCTCTATCTTTAGCATCCCTACCGATGACCCAGGAAACAACAACTGTGCAAAAGACTCTCCATTAAATGTGGGCTTTAGCTGCATTCCGGCATCTCAATTTTTTTTTAATGATCCCTGAGCAACAGCTGGAAACCGTGGTGGTGTAGAGGCTAAGTGCCACAGCTGCTAAGCAAAAAGTCAGCAACTCAAATCCACCAGGTGCTTCTTGGAAGCTTGTGGAAACTCTGTCCTATAGGGTTGCTATGAGTCAGAATCAACTCCAGGGCAGTGGGTTTTTTTTTTTTTTTTTTTTTTGAGCAACAGTTATTGTGACTCTGTTAGAACCACCTGGAGACTTTTGAGAAAAATAAAATACTTAGCTCATGCTTTAAACTTGTGCTATCCAATATGATAGCCTTTGGTGGCTATTGACCATGAAATGTGCCTGCAGCCATAGTGTAAATGATAATATTTTGGATATATTGAATGAATTATAGGTCTTTCATAGTATTACTTATTTCTTATTACTTTCTATTGTAACCCTGTAAGAAGATATGATTACACATGTGGCTGCCTTTGTGTTTCTCTTTGGAAGTCCTAACACAGTGGCTGGCTTCTCACCCTCAAATGTACATTAAAATGACCTGGGCCTCTTGTTAAAATACAGATCCTAGTTCTATAAAAGTGGATAGCCTGGGAAACTGGATTTCTGTTTCAAGCCTCACCTGAAGCCGATCCTCTCTCTGGTTCTGAGGTCTAGAAATCTGGGATGTTCAAAAGCCTGTAGGTGACTCTGATCCACTGGAGACCCTAGGTGGCATTAATGGTTAGGTGTTCATATACTGAAGGGTTGGTGATTTGAATTCACCCAGAGGTGCTAGAAAGAAAGCCCTGGTGAGCTACTTTTTTAAGATCACAGTCATTGAAAACACCATGGGACCTAGCTCATGGAATTGTCATGAGTCAGAACCAACTTGATGACTACTGGGAGACTCTAATTCCAGTAAGTGTCAGCAACCATAGTGATGAATGAGTTTATTTTGGTGCTCAGTGCCCCAGCAGAAATCCATCCATCCATGTGGTTGCTGAAAGGGCAGGGAGCTGTTGCTCCTGGAGGTTTCAGCTTAGTTAATGACCCTGGACCTGAGCACTGCAAACTGTAGGCCACAGGAAGTCCATGTTGCAGCTTCATCACGTGTTATGTTTGTGATTGCATCTGGAGAAACATATGAAGTTAAGTAAATTATCTGAAGTCAACTTCATGTATCTAAACATAAAACCAATTGCCCGTGAGTTGACTCTGGCTTGCAGTAATCTCCTGTGATGCAAAGTGTTTTCAATGACGATGATCTTTCAGAGTGACTTTTAAACAGCCCTTTCTTCCTAGGTGCCACTGGGAAGATTTGATCCATAGTCCTTCCAAGTTGTGGCCAAATGGTTAACAATTCGAGCCACCAAGGGACTCCAAGCTGCATGTGTTGCTGTTAGTTAATTCCAAGTAAATGTTGACTCTGATGACCCAGGTGTGTCAGACTGGAGCTGTGCTGCATAGGTTTTTCAATGGCTGTGATCTTTCAGGAGTAGCCTTCTAGGCTTTTCTACTGATGCACCTTTGGGTAGGTTTTAACCACCAGTCTTTTTGGCAGTAGATTAACCAAGTGCTCAGTTGTGCCACCCGGGAATGCCTAGCTGCATGTATGATGATGCTAAAGTCAGAGCCACCAGATTCCAGGTTCCTTTAGTGCACCAGTTCACTTACTCATTATGTCTCTATAACCTGTGTCTGTATAATGGGTCTTATAGATAGCAGTGGCTGGGTAGGTTTGAACACAGTGAGTGTGCTTTGGTATATATCCCAGTCCATAATGCCAACTGTGAGAAAAATGAATGGCTATATTTTTATGAGGTTACTTTTGTTCCTTGCAAACTCCCATTTGGGGTGGTGGGTTCTGTCACCCACTGACAGCTCTCATGGTGTCAGACAAACCATCCTCTTCCACTGAGCAAAGTCATAGCGGGAAGAGAAGAGCAGTTCGTCTGTGGTCCAGAAGGAGAGTTCTCTTTTGGGGCTCCAATGGCTGCACCTACAGGTCATATTAGGACAAGTAGCTCTATACTCAGATCCTGACAATTAGGTCCACTTGAGGTTGGAACCCTGGTGGTGCACTAAGAGCTCTGATTACCAAACAGTCATAGTTTGAATCTACTAACTGCTCTGTGGAAGCCCTGTGAGGCAGTTCTACTCTGTCCTGTAGGGTTGCTATGCATCAGAATCAACTCAATGGCAATGGATTTTCTTTTTTGGAGAGATAGGAAATGTCTTTGTGTGGGGAAAGAGACAGGCACTCATCTGCTAAATGCTGGCAATTTGAATCCACCTTGTGATGCCGCAGAAGAAAGTCTTGGCAATCTGTTTCTATAGCGATTACAGCCTACAACAGAGAAACTCATATAGATCAATTCTACCATGACATGTGGATTTGATGTTGCCGCTGCTAGGTGCCGTCAGGTCATATCTGACTCTCAGCGACCCTATGTACAACAGAATGAAACGTTGCCCTATTTGTCTGGCAGTCCATGGTATACTTGATATTCTTCCCCAGTACCACTATAAGAAGACATCAGTTCTTTCTTCTTCATTGTCCAGGTTTCACATGCATGTGAGATGACTGAAAACACCATGACTTAGGTAGGCACATCTTAGTCCTTAAAATGATGTCTTTACTTTTCAGTACTTCAAAAAGACCTTTTGTAGAGAGTTTGCCCGATAGAAGATATCATTCAATTCCTTGAAAGCTGCTTCCATGGGTGTTGGTTATGGATCCAAGTAAAATGACATCTTTGACAGTTTTAATCTTTTTTCCACTTAGCATAATGCTGCTTATTGGTTGTGTTGATGTTATCTATACTGAAGGCTGTAGTTCTTGATCTTCATCAAGAAGTGCTTCAGTAAGTGCTTCAAGGCCTTGTCGCTTTCAACAGGAAAGGTGTCATCTACATAATGCAGGTTGTCAATGAGTCTTCTTTGAGTCCTATTGTCCCTTTCTTCCTCATGTGGTCCAGCTTCTTATTTGCTCAGCACAGAGACTGAATAATTGCAGTGAAAGGAAACAACTCTGATTCACACCTTTCCTGAATTTAAACCATGTAGTATTTCCTTGTTCTGTTTGAAAGGTTGCCTCTTGCTCTATGTACAGATTTCTCATGGGTACAATTATGTGTTCTGGAATTTTCATTCTTCATGTTAGCCGTAATTTGTTATGATCCACACAGTTGAATGCTTTCGTGTAGTCAGTGAAACACAGGGAAACATCCTTCTGGTATTCTCTGCTTTCAGCCAGAGTCCATCTGATATCAGCAGTGATACCTCTGGTTCTACATTTTTTTCTGAACTGGCTTGAATTTCTGGCAGTTCCTGTCACTGTACCACTGCAACCACTTTGGAATGATCTTCAGCAAAATTTTATGTAGGTATGATATTAATGATAATGTTTGATAATTTCCACATTTGATTGGATTACCTTTCACTGGAATAGGCATAAATACGGATCACTTTCAGTTGGTTGACCATGTAACAGTCTTCCAAACTTATTGGCATATATGGGTGACCACTTCCAGCACTGCATCTGTTTGTTGAAATACCTCAGTTGGTACTCCGTTAATTCCTGGAACCCTGTTTCTCACCAATGTCTTCAGTGAAGCTTGGACTTCTTCCTTTACTGTCATTGGTTCCTGGTCACATGCTATCTACTGCAGTGACTGAATGTCAACCATTTCTTTTTGGTATAGTGACTCTGTATTCCTTCCATCTCATTTTGATGCTTTTGTACCATTCAGTATTTTGCCCATAGTCTTTGCTATGACAACTCGAGGCTTGAATTTTTATTTCAGTTCTTTCAGCTTAAATGCAGAGTTTGTTTTTGTCTTTTGGTTTTCTAGCTCCAGTTATTAATACATTTCGTTATAATAATTGGTCTTTTCAAGCTGTCTTTTGAAATTTTCTGTTCAGCTCTTTGACTCCGTCACTTTTCCTGTTCACTTGAGCTACTCAATATTCAAGAGCAACTGTCAGAATCTCTTCTGAAATCCCGTTTTGGTCTTTCTTGCTTTCCGGTCTTTTTAATGACCTTTTGCCTTCTCCGTGTCTGATGTCATTAATGTCATTCCATAACCTGCATGGTCTTCCATCATTAGTGTCCAGTGTGTCAGATCTATTCTTGAGATGGTCTCTAAATTCAGGTGGGACATACTCAAGGCCATACTTTGGCTCATATGGACTTGGTCTACTTTTCTTCAGTGTCAACTTGAATTTGCATATAAGCAATTAATGGTCTCTTCAAATAGACCCCTGGCCTTGCTCTGACTGATACTGAGTTTTTCTACTGTCTCTTTTCAGGTGCAGTCAGTTTGATTCTTGTATGCTCCATCTGGTGAGATCTACACGTATAGTTGCCTTTTATGCTATTGATAAAAGGTATTTGCAATGAAGAAGTATTGGTTTTGCAAAATTCTATTATGCAATCACCAGCATCTTTACTTTTAATCACCATGGCCATATTTTCCAACTATATATTCTTTGTTTCCAGCATTTGAATTCCAATCACCAGTAAATATCAGTGCATCCTGATTGCATGTTTGATCAATTTCAGACTGTAGAAACAGTAAAAATCTTCACTTTCTTTATCTTTGGCCTTAGTGGTTGGTGCATAAATTTGAAGAACAGTTGTATTAACTGTCTCCTTTGTAGGAGTATAGATATTATTCTACCACTGACAACATTGTACTGAGGGATAGAACTTGACTTGTTCTTTTTGATGATAAATACAATGCCATTCCTCTTAAAGATGTCATTCCAGCACAGCAGGCCGTATGACTGTCTGATTCAAAATGGCCAGTTCCAGTCCATTTCACCTCACTAATGCCTAGGATATTGATGTTTATGTGTTCTATTTCATTTTAGATAATTTCCACTTTCCTAGATTCATACTTGATGTATTCCATGTTCTGATTATTAATGGATGTTTGCAGCCTTTTCTTAGTTTGAGTCAAGTTACATTAGCTAATGAAGATCCCCAAAGCTTGACTCCATTCATGGCATTGAGGTAAACTTGACTTTGGGGGGCAGGTCTTTCCTGATTGTATTTTGAGTGCCTTCCAATCAGAGGGGCTCATCTTCCAGCATTATATCAGACATTATTCTCTGCCATTTGTAAGGTTTTCACAAGCTAATTTTTTTCAGAAGGCTTGCTGTTATTAAGAATCAACTCAGTGCCAATGTTTTGTTTTTGAGATGCTGGAAATCCACTAAGTCATTTCCATACCTCGCTGAGCACTAAGCAACCAAACCAAACTGCTTTCCACTGAGTCAGTTCCGACTCATGGTAACTCCATAGGGTTTTCAACGGCCATGACCTTTCTGAAGGTCATAGCCAGGCCTCTGTTTTGAGATGCCTCTGGGTGCATTCAAACCATCAGCTTTGGTCAGTAGTTGAGTGCTTAACCAGCTTCTGCTACTCGGTGAAAATACTAAGTCTAGCTTTCCACCAAGATCCAAACACCTTTCTCTTAGTATTTAAGGAAACTCCTCCCTCTATCTTGATGTCCATAAAATATGGAATGTACTGCCTAGCCAGAAAGAATAAATGGGGAAGGAAATGGCAAAGTTTTGAGTATTTTTCTGCAGTAACATATAGTTTGTTCATTCAACTTATAAGACGACCATGATTTGAAAGATCTATGTTCACATATTTATCAAACTATATACATATATCTATGTTTATATATGTTAAACCATAGGCATGATCTTAGTCTGCATGTAACTTAGGCATCAAGTCTACACATAAATCACTGTCAATAGAATTCCTAGTATGAATAATAGGCATGTGTTCATGCAAAACCTACATTTGATTTTATCAGGAAGAACAAAGAATTTTCCCAGAAAATGTTTGATTTAGGGAAGAAAAGAAGAATTAAATAAGTTTTAGGGAATGTAAGTTGAGCTTCTACGGAGATGAAGAGTGGAAGATGTGTATACTATGTGTATTTCCTGACCTATTTCTTTTACTCTCCACAGTGGACATGACCTTTGATGTAGATACAGCTAATAACCGCCTCATCTTTTCTGAGGACCTGAGGAGTGTCCGATGTGGGCCTGTTGAACAAAAGTTGAAAGAACACCCTGAGAGATTCAATCAATGCATTTGTGTCCTGGGCTCCTCTCGGTTCACCTCTGGCCGCCATTACTGGGAGGTAGATGTGGGAGAAAGCCAAGAATGGGATCTGGGCGTTTGCAGAGAATCCATTAACAGACAGGGGCTGGTTTGTATGTCTGCAGAGCTTGGATTTTGGATTCTGAGTTGGAGGAAGGACAGCTACTTCTCAGCCAGCACAATGCCTCCAACAGCCCTCATAATGAGCATGCCATTAGTACGAGTAGGGATTTTCCTGGATATGATTTTGGGGGAACTTTCCTTTTGTAATGTTAGCGACAGATCCCATATCTTCACATTCACCAGCCTTTTTGAATCAGAGCCCCTGCGCCCTTTCTTTTGTCCTTCAGCTCCAAGGACTGGTGATGACAGCTCCCTGAGGATCTGTTACGTGATGGTTCCAAGTCATCTTATGATGTAACATAGACCAATGTATAAGATGAAAAACACTGATTGAGCAGGATTTTGTCATAATAGCTCTATTCTTTTCTGCTGGATAATGTAATAGTAGGGAAATAAGCAACATTTTATAAATCATGAACACTAATTGGAAATAAAATTAGTTTTAACACTAAGTATTGTCATGGTAGTCTTTCTTAAAAATTTTTTTTTGATATTATGTTCATACCCTGTCATCAGTTATTGACATGGTTAGGTTCCAAAGACCAAATTGTATGTGAAATTGGCATTATGAAAAAATGAAGGATGACAGCGTCATTATATAATTGCCAAATTGCATCATTATGTAACTATCAAGCCACTGAAAATCATGAGCAAGCCAGACTAACACGTAACTTTACTCATCGCAGTCAGTATTACTGTCGCCTCACACCTTGTTGTTTATTACTCTAGGACCTACCTCATTAACGCGCAAGTCACTGGGATAGTAGATTTTTTACTACTGTTGTAAATGTGGAAAGTAGACAAGTAGCCCATAGAGAGGAGAAAGTATATTTCTGTTCCTATGGCTATGTTCTAGGTTCTTGAGTGGGCCGAAGGATTTGTGCTTAGCTACTACTTAAAAGATAGCAGTTTGAAAGCATTCAGTGGTACTATGGAAGAAAAGCATGGCAATCTGCTTTTACAAAGATTATAGCCAAGAAAACCCATAGAGCTTAGTGATATAGTTTAACAAGTGCTGGTGCTGTAAATCAGATTGGACTGGATGGTGTGAATTGGTTTTGATTTTATAACTATGTTCTAAGGTCTCAGGTTCATTTTCTATTTGTTTGTTTTCATTTCTGTAGCATCCACTTTTCTTCCTATAGTGGTTATGAATGGAAAACCATTTGTATGTATCTAAATGCATTATGTGATTTTTCAAAGCAATACAGAATACCTTTTATATTGTTAAGTGCCATTAAGTTGGTTCTGACTCATAGCAACCTTAGGTACAACACTTGCAGTCTAGTAAAAAATGTATGTGTTTAAACTAGAATGCATAAGTGCCCCAAACAGTACAATATCCACAGTCGAAAAGGAAACTTTCACCATCACTACTAGATGAATATTTTTTGGACCTGCACTTGCCAAGGGCAACAACGGTACTTCACAAGCTTTTGCTGAGTTGTTAGTGGGCAGTATCCATCCACATCATATTTAAAGACTCTGGTTGTCAGATCCAGTGCACAGATTGCCTTAACTGAAAGGAAGGCTAAAGGTGTGTGTGTGTGTGTGTGTGTGTGTGTGTCTGTGGAGGGGGGTAGATAAAAAAATTAGAACCCCAAATTTCTAGTTTCAGTTTTTTAATGATGAAAAGTAAAAATCCAAGTGATATTCTGGATGTCCGTGACTGGCAACTTCTCCAGACTCACTAATATTGCTTCATTCCTTGAATTGGTACAGTGGACAGAGGGTCAACCAGGTTAATAAAATCCGCAAGATTCCTGAAGGTTTGTGCATTGGCTACTGTCATGAATTGAACTGTATTCCTGCATAATGTGTGTAGCCATTTGGCTGGACCATCAGTCCCAATATTTCATGATTGTCTTCCATTTTGTGATTTTCTTATGCTGGATTTTAAAGGGATTAGGGTGGGACTGTAAACTCCTTCATAAGATCACCTCCCTGCTCTACTGTTAAGGGAATTTCCTTGGAGTATGGCTTGCACCACCCTTAGTCCTTTCATCCTACAAGAGAGAAAAGGCAAGGAAAGCAAGCAGAGAATTGGAAACCTCACAGTGTGAAGAAAGCAGCACCGGGAGAAGAGCACATCCTTCAGACCTGAGGTTCCTGTGCCAAGATGCTATATGAACAAAGACCGATGGTGCTGTCCTCCAGAGCTGCCGAGGGAAAGTCCCTCCCCTGGAGTGGACACCCTGAATGTGGACTTGTAACATACCAGACTGTGTAAAAAGAAACTTTTCTTGTTAAAACCATCCGCTTTGTGATATTTCTGTTAGAGCAGCACTAGATGACTAAAACAGACACTATTGCTTTCTTATATAATACTCCAACATTTTGGAATAAATATTAAATAAAGATACACAACATGGTAGTAAGCGCATCCTTCATCTTTCAGGTTTTTTTTTTTTTTTTTTTTTTAATCTTAATCTATGAAATCAGTACCTGTTCTGGAGTAAAAATTGTCTGGACCCATAAGGAATTCTGCACTGATGTGTGTCAGCGATTAGCCATATTAACATTGCAATCAATAGAGGTTACGGAAATTCTTCAAATACTCATGAAAGAAAGTTATTTTTTATACAGTGGCACTAATAGGGTGAAGCTAGGATCCTCCTGGATGTTATGGATCTTCTATGAGTTCCTAATCTCATCAACAGACTGTCAGCTCCACCACGAACCTGCAGTGTCAAACTAACTTCTAAAGATCACTGTGGAATTTCATGTCAAAAACTGTTCTGTGATGGTTCAGTAAATGATCTCTGAGTAGAGTAATTATGTACACACACAAGCAGTGATGTACAGCAGTTTCAGAGCAGAATCTAGGAGCTGTTGGATTCTGGACAATCAGCAGTGAGGGTCTAATGTTGGAAAAATATGAATCCAAAGTATTATTGACATAAATATGTGCAAGAATCTATAAAATACATAAAAAATAAAAATATAATTCAGTGTACAGAAGATAACAAAGGTAACAACCAACTTCAAGATGTGTGTGGCTATGGTCTCAGGGGAACATTTATGGAAGTGACTGTGGGTATGACTGTGTTGGGCTCTTTAGTGATATCTCTTTGGGGAAGAACCATGGAGCCCTGACTCAGCTCATGAGGCCAATAAACATGGTGCCCCTTGTTGACAAGGTGAAAACGACTGCACTTGAACCAAAGGACTATCAGAACCACTTGTGTTGGGTGTGAGTATCATTGAGCATTTTCTACAGACCAGAGATTTTCACAGGAAAAGGTTCCCTGTGAGTCACAATCAACTTGATGGCAACGGGTTTGGTTTTCGTTTTTATACATATTCATCAAGATGTTGAACATCCAGCAGGTGCAACAAAGGGGCCAACAGTTTTGAGTGCTCTTCCTTGGATCATCGTCCACACAGCTCTCATGGAGTTGAGAGTGATGGCCTGACAGGTGCTCAGGACACAGATGGACCACAGTATGGTGCTGCAAGCCACTAGGTGGATGAAGCAGTTACATAATCTTCAAATTTCAACATAGGTGGCCCTTTTTCATATTGTTTTCGTTGGTTAATGTGTAGTGATAGGCATCTTACTCATGACTCTTAACAGTGCATTCTTGTCTCTCATTCTTTTACGTATTCAGTGACTCACTACTAGTTAGTTGAGCATTGATTATCTGTCAGTATACTGGTGAACAAGAAAAACATTGCTCCTCAGTTCTTGGATCTTATTTATATCCTAGTCATGAGTCAAATATAAAAGTAAATAATAACAAATAGAAAATACTGATTGTGAAATCAGTGTCAGTGGTAGCTTCTTCAGGCAGAATTCTCTTGTGGAGTACGACTGTCTTCAAGAAACTAGAAGGTTGAGAATCTTTTTCAGAGGTTGGACAAACAGGAGGATGGATGATCTCTTCACCTACCATTTTGCATTTCAGTGCATGTGTGGAGCTGTGGCCAATGTCATTCTCTGATTCCACATTGCCTCTCCAGTCTTACTTGACCACAGGCCAAGGTCCACATATGTGATTCTTGCCCATGTATGAGGTCTAACAATTAAGTCCATGAACTTAATTGTTCTTAGTGCTACATACCTCACTGCTGAATACCACTACAGTCACCTTTAAAGTACTCCCCTTGGGAAGCTATACACCAAAGCCAGGGCCTAGCCCACCCTTCAAAGCAATTTTGGAACTCTTTCTGGAATGGCTATTGCATGTGGTGGCCTGGTGACAAGTTCACAAACTTAATTGTATTGTTGTCTGTGAGGAACTTTTTAGCCAGTAAGCAAATAACTGTATTGGAACACCCTCCCTACTCACCAGATCTGGCCCCCAGTGACTTTTTTCTTTACCCAAAGGTAAAGGAAATATCAAAAGGAAGGCATTTTGATGACATTCAGGACATCAAGAGCTATACATATGCGACAACTCTGATAGCCATTCCAGAAAGAGTTCAAAATTGAAGGGTGGACTAGGCGCTGTCATAGGGGCACAGCTTCCCAAGGGGAGTATTTCGAAGGTGACAGTAGTGATATTTGGCGATGAGGTATGTAGCACTTTTTCCAGGAAGAGTTCGCAAACCTAGCTGGCAGACCTTGCAGCTGCAACCAACTCTTTGATTTTTCTCTCAACTAGGATTCTCTACGTGATGAAAGATTTGATGTGAAGAACCCTTTGTCCACTCTTGGTTGGTTGTAGAGCTGTGTATTTCATCAGCTGAGTGCCTCGAGTCAACATCTGTGCTCTACATGTGTTCTGGGCACCTGTCAGGCTGGAGGTACTATCAGGCTGTCACTGTGAACCCCATGAGAGAAAGGTGGAGGGCATTCAGAGGAAGAGCCTCCAAGATCATTGGTCCTTGTTGCAGCTGTTGGGTGTTCAGTGTCTTGCTAAATATCTACACTTCTGTGAAAACTATTGGTCCAAAGGACAGGTACAAAGACAGAGACACCCAGTGCAAGAGGTTTTGCTCATTGTCAGGTCAAAGTGCTTCATGGTCTGGGCCAGTGGCTCTGAGGTGGCTCCTCCTATGAAGATATCACCAGAGAGTGTGGCACATACCTCCAACTACTCCTACAAATATCCCCCTGAGAGCAGAGCCACCCACACCATTCTGATGCTAGCAGTCATTTTTGTCATCTTTTACATACTAAATTCTATTTTTGGTTTTTATAGGAATACTTTTTAAAATACTTGCCTATTGTTGATGCATGCTCTCATATTTTTTTTCGATGTTTTCCCACTGTCAGCCCCTTACTGTTGGTCCTCAGGAATCCTTGACCACCTAGATTCTGCTCATGATGGTTGGAAATCACTGTGGAGAGGCTAATATGTAGAAGACAGATACTAGTAGCCATAATTACACTATTCAGTGGTCACTTCCTGAGAACCAATATTTAACATGAAACTCCACAATGACCTTGGGAGGTCAGTTTGATGCTAGAGCTGCAATGGAGAATCTGACAGTTTACAGATAAAATTGTAAGCTCAAAAGAGAACCATTCCATTATTGGGGAAATGAATGCCCCTCTCTACTAGCCTGTCATGCGTCTGTACATTTGTTGTACTGTGGTGGCTTGTACGTAAACATGATGTTGAAAGCTGTTCCACTGGTATTCAGATTCCAGCAAGTGGATTTCAGTCGAGTTTCCAGACTAACACAGATTAGGAAAAAGGACCCGGTGGTCTACCTATGAAAAAAATTAGGCAATGAAGATCTTATTAATATCAGCCAAACACTGTCTGATACAATGCTGGAAAAGGAGTCCCTTGGGTTGGAAGGCACTCAAAATATGACTGGGAAAGAGCTTCCTCCTCAAAGTAGAATTGACCTTAGTGATGTGAATGGAGTCAAGCTTTGGGGTCCTCATTTGCTGATGTGGCACCACTTAGATGAGGAGAAAAAGCTTGCAAATATGCACTAATAGCAGGAATGTGGAATGGATGAAGTATGAATCTAAGAAAATTGGAAGTTGTCAAAAATTAAATGGAATGGATAGATATCTACATACAAGGCATTAGGCTGAAATCTACTGGTAATGGTCTTTTTGATTTGGACTATGACATCAAGAACATCATACATGAAGAAAGCAAGAAGTCAATAAAAAGAAAGGAAAGAGAGAAAACACACCAAAAATGGCTGCCGTAAGAGATACTGAAACTTGCTCTTGAGTGTTGAGTAGCACATACACAATGTGTACACATATAATATACACATATGTACACATACATTTATGTGTGTCTGACTGAAGGTGATAGCATTATGGGGAATCATGAGTCAAAGACCTGGAGAGGGACTGGAGACCTGCTCTGTTGACCAGTCAGGGCAGGCTCAGAAGAAAGTACAGAGATTTGTACAGAGACTTGAAGAGAAGAGGGAATAGGTCTGCTGATGTCTGGGGCAGGGAAGCAACCAGAGCAGAGGGGTGGAGACGGGAGCAAGTTAGTTGGTTCCCAAGTGCTTGGAGCTAAGAGGGCTCTCTGCACCCAACATTGGTGAGTGGCACCTGGGGTCTTAAGGGCTGCCAAGCTGCCATCCTAGGGCACAGCAAATGGTCCCAACTCAGCAGGAACGGATGCTCACTGAGGACCAAAATGACATGGGGTAAAGACAACTCAGAAGATAGAGAGACCCACATGAGTGGGTGTCTACATCAACTTGGGACCAGAAGAACCAGATGGTGCCTGGCCACCACCAGTGATAGGTGCGATGGAGCTCACTAAGTTGAGTCTCACTGGCATTACAAGAATAAAAAGGGGTGCACCCTGAGATCGCCACTAAAAGACCTCAACTGATGGTCCAGCAGTTTTGGGGTTCCCCTAGGAGCATGGCCCCTGGCCCTGATGCTGCCCTTGCCCATAAATCATAATGAACGTCCACTCTTCAGACAAGAATGGATTGGACTTGGTGATGCAGGGTGACCATATATTGGATGCACTTTATGGTTCTATGCATCTATAGGATATCATCCTGCTGACCTCTGGCTGGAGGAAGGAGAGTGGTAGAGAGGAAGGTAGAGAGGAAGGGAAAGGAGACTGTGGAGGATGAGACATGTCTGGAGCAGAGAGGACTAGTGTGCTGTCACTGGACAAGGAGAGCAGTGGAAGCTGCATATAGGTGGGCATGTAAATTTATACGAGAATGTACATTTTCACTCAGTCATAAAAAAAAAAAGAAGAATAAATAAAGAAGTAAGCCACTGGGATTGGGCCTTGAGTGTGTGTGTTTGTGTGTGTTTTTACCTCCAGGTTGGTGAATTATTTCCTCACTTCCGACTGCTGTAAGGACATTTTCCCTGTTCTTATTAGTAACAAAAAACTGACGACCGTGAAGCTTGGAAACAATGACATTCTAGATGTTGGTGTCAAGCAACATATGTAGCTTTAAGGCATCCTAACTATAAATTAGAGAATCTTGCGTGAGTAGCCACAGATCATCTTTGTGCAGTCATTGTTATTGTTAGTTACTTTCCAGTCAATTCGAAATCATGGCTACCCCAAGTGTTAGAGAAGAATGCTTCCAAATGGTTTTCATGGCCTTAATTTTTACAGAAGCAGATCATTTAGCCTTTCTTTCACGGAGCTGCTGGGTGAGTCTGAATCATCAATCTTTCAGTTAGCAGCTGAGGGTGGAGGGATCCCTATTTTAAGAGAGAGGAAAGCTGGAGGATTGATAAAACTAAAGCAAAGTAGGTTTAAGAAAAGATCTGCCAGCAACACACCAGTGTGTAAAATGCTGTCTCACTATACCAAGGTTTCTCAACCTCAGCACTACTGGTGTTAGTGACCAGCTAGTCATTGTGATGGTGGTGAGGCATCCTGTGCATTGCAGGATGTTTAGCGGCATCCCTGGCCTCCACCCACAAGATGCCAGTATCACTATGCCCAGGTATGATAAATGTTGCCAGACATTGCCATGTGTGCCCGAGAGGCATTATTACCTCAGTGACAACCACTGGTTTAGACAGTAGAGTTTACTACTCAGAGGCACAGGGTTAGTGGAGACAACAGTCTATCTTTCAGCTTGCTCAAACCTGGGGTCATTTCTTTGCAGTTTCCCCATCACAGACTGGAAATGCGTAGGCTCACCAGTGCCTGCTGTGAGGACTTTGCCTCTGTTCTCACTGCCTGCAAAACACCGAGGAGTCCTGAACCTGGGATGTGACACCTTTGACCACGAAGCTGTGGTGGTGCTGTGTAAGGCACTGAGCCACCTGGACTGTGCCCAGCAGACTCTTAGGTGAGTAGACACTGACTCCCTTTGCGGATTGTGACAGCAAAGCAAGGTTATTTTGTTATGTTGTTGGTTGTTATCAAGTCCACTTTGACTTATGGTGACCCTCTATGCAGCAGAATAGAATTAAGTATTTTCAAGGCTGTGACCTTTCAGAAGTACGCCTACGACACCTGTCTTCTCAGGCACCTCTGGTTAGGTTCAAACTGCCAATCTTTCAGCAAGTAGTCAAGCACTTACCCACTTACACTACCAGGGACTCCTTAGTCTATTATAGGATTGCTCAATCTTGGCACAACTGGCGTTTGGACTGGGTCATTCTTTGTCTTGGGAGTTGCCCTGTGCGTTGTAGGACGTTGAACGGCCTCTCTGGCCTCTACCCACCAGATACCAGTAGCACTCCTACCCAGTCATGACAACCAAGAATATTTCTAGACATTGTCAAATATCTCCTGGTGCACAAAGCTACCTATAAAAATGGCATAGGGGAGGTGTCCGTTCTCCTCTAACTTAGCAAGGCGATAGGAGAGTGGGTTAAGTGCTACCACTGCTAACCACAAGGTCAGCAGTTCACATCCATCAGGCGCTCCTTGAATACTCTGGGAGTCAATTCTACCCTGGCCCCTAGGGTCGCCATGAGTCGGATCCGACTCAATGGCACTTGGCTGGCGCAGAAGAATCATGATCAACAGCCCAAGGCTGATTCCCATGAGGCAGAGGTCTGATAAACCTCCCTCACCAGCCCTTTTACCAATGCCAACATATCTGTCCCCCTCACAGTGCATTATACCGAGTTTTATAGTTGATTGCAATGGCCACACAAAACTCACAGACAATACTCATGATTAGGGGTCTTGTTAGGATAGTAACAGGTTATAGTTTGGATTCAGGAACACTTACGATGTGGTTCTTCCTATGAGGACAGCACTTCTTAGCCAAGCCTGCAGCTAGGTCTCTCTTTGGCATTTGGCCTCTTGACCTGACCTTTGCTCTGCTCAGGCAAGCATAACAAAGCTCTTTTAGTTCTGCCAATATGTGCCCAGAAGCACCCAACTCAGCCTATAAGTCTCCTGCCAGAAGACACTCAGCTTTCTCACTTGATGGGCTGGGAAGCCAAAAGTACTGTCTTCCCGAGGGACTTCTGGTTCTGCCACTGTTTCTCTGCATTACCTCTTGCCATCTCCGGTGTTACAGCTATCCCTTTCTGTCTTCTGTGGTACAGCTCCTACTCTCTCGATGTCTCCCATTAGGCCGCATAGGGTGACAAAACTAACTAATCCCATCAATGATACATTCTGTATACCTCATTTGCATAGTCAAACCTAGTCACTAGGTGGGAGTTACAAAAACTATGGCCAGAAGGGCCTTGTTAAGTATTTGCAGTGCTGTAACTGAGAACCACTACTCTATTAGAAACACCAGAGACCCCTGTTGGTACAAACGGTTAATGTGCTCGGTAGCTAACTGAACGACTGGAGGTTTCAGTCCACCTAGAGATTCCTTGGAGAAAAGACCTGGCAATCCACTTCAAACAACCAACTACCGAAAACTCTATGAAGCATAGTTCTACTCTGACCCACGTAGGGGTGCCATGAGTCCAAGTCAACTTGATGGCAAGTGATTTAATGTAAATACCATCTCCTGCTTACATTACCCATAAAAATGCAACCCCAGATCTGAGTTGGCAAAATGGAAGTTGTAGAGAGGGTGTCTATAATGGATTGAGCAGAATCCTGACCCGGAAATGTATTTACTGAAGAGAAATATTGCTAACATTGTTATGAACACACTTATTCTTGGGGTCTAAATATTCTGTGTCTGTACGGCGAATATCTGAACTCATGTTGTGGTGATCCTGGAAGCTTACACCACCAGTATTCAAGTACCAGCAGGGTCAGCCATTGCCGACATGTTTCACCTGAGCTTCCATACTAAGACAGACCAGGAAGAAGGACCAGGTGGTTTACTTTTGAAAAGAATTAGCCAGCGAAAACCTTGTGAACAGCAGGAGAACATTGCCTGTTATAACGCTGGGAAAATTAATCCCTGGGGTAAACTCAATTTAAACTTTCTTGTTAATAAACCAAACCCAAACCCAAATGCACTGCCATTGAATTGATTTTGACTCATAGTGTCCCTGTAGGGCAGAGTAGAACTGTCCCATAGAATTTCCAAGGAGTGCCTGGTAGAGCCAAACTGCCAGCCTTGTGGTTGGCAGCTGTAGCAGTTAAGCACTATGCCACCAAGGCTTCCTTCTTACTAACATTTTAACCCCCAAACCCAAACCTGTTGCCATGGAAATAATTCCTACTCTTAGCTACCCTGCACGACGGCATAGACCTGCCCCATAGGGTTTCCATAGCTGTAATCTTTATAGGAGTAAATGCCATGTCCTTTTTCCCTCAGGGTGGCTGCTGGGTTCCTACTGCCCACCTTTCAGTTAGCAGCCTAGGGCTTAACCATCATGACACAATGGCTTTTCATGCCACAATTTAGTTCCCTTTAAAAACACTTACCTACTTTTAACACACAGTATTAAAATAATCCTTCAGGCCACTTCCTTCAGTGAAAATAATTATTACACAGTCCCACTTAAAAATACTCTAAATTATAATATCAAACAAAATTTCATTCTATAGATCTTATATTGAAAACAAAAACATTAATTTGTCTATGATCTTTGACTTTTAGTAATAAAATTGCCTTAACTAAACAAGCTGAACATTTAAATAAGGTTGTTGTTGTTAGATGCCATCTAGTCAATTCCAACTCATAACAACCCTACCTACAACAGAAGGAAGTCTGCCTGGTGCTGCATCATGCTCACAATCATTGCTGTGTTTGAGACCACTGTTGCCGCCACTGGGTTAGTTCATCTCAATCAAGGTCTTCTTCTCCTTTGCTGACCCTCTGTTTTACCAAGCATGATGTCTTTCCTCCTGATAATGTGTCCAAAGAACAAGACATGTCTCACTATCCTCCTTTCTAAGGAGCATTCTGGCAGTACTTCTTCCAAGACAGATTTGCCTATTCTTCTGGCAGTCCATGATATAGTCAATATTCTTCCCCAACACCATAATTCAAACACATCAGTTCTTCTTCAGTCTTCCTTATCCATTGCCCAGCTTTTGCATGCAAGCGAGACAGTTGAAAACAGCATGGCTTGGGCCAGGCACACCTTAGTCCTCAAAGTGACATCTTTCCTTTTAACCCATGAAGAGGTCTTTGGCAGCAGGGTTGCCCAAGGCAGTACATCATTTGATTTCCTGATTGCTATTTCCATGGGTACTGACTGCAGATACAAGTAAAGTAAAATCCAGGATTGTAAATCTTGTCTTTTTTCTTTTTTCCCATGATGTTGCTTATTGGTCTGGTTGTGAGGATTTTTGTTTTCTTTATGTTGAAGTGTAATCCATACTGAAGGCTTTGGTCTTTGATCTTGGTCAGTAAGTGTTTCAAGTCCTCTTACCTGCTTCTCAACCAGCACGACTGTGTCACCTGCATAACGCAGGTTGTTAATGAGTCTTCCTCCGGTACTGATGCCTCATTCTTCTTCATGTAGTCCAGCTTCTCAGATTATTTGCTCAGCATACAGATTAAATAGGTACAGTGAAAGGCTACAACCCTGACATACAGCTTTTTATAACATGAGAAATTTAAAGCAATGGCAATCACCAGGTGTATCAGTAAATCTACGGACTTCCACGTTACAAGGGACAGTAGGCTCAGTCATAGTTTTTCAGAACATGCTACACAAAAGCTATTTTTATCACAAGCTTCCTAGAACATTGTCATTACAACACAAACACGTCTTTTCAGGAAACAGCAACAATTTTGTCCCCTCCCCTCATGCTCTAGACCCTGCACAGTTTAGCCTATTAATGTGAGCAAGGCTTGAACATCCATTATTTGAGGATCTGCTAACATATAAGTAAAGCTTTGGATTTATTAAATAGATTATGCAGTTTTCTAAACAATAAGGAAAGATAAACAGTGAAAATACATGTGGAAGAAAAGAACCCATTGTCACCAACAGAAAGAGCTGTAGATTGAAAGTCCTGGGAACAGCCAGGCTCCAGATCAAATGGTGGTGTTCAGTATGAGCTAATCATGGGGTTATGAAGATTCTGGAAACATGAAAGAGCACTGAGGAGAACGCTCAACACAAAATATAGAGAGCCCTTGACCCGCTTTCAGGTTACACTTCCCCTGTTGACAGAATTTAGATTCTGAACTTAGTTCTCCCACAAGGAACACAGGAAGCTTTCTGGCCCAGGTGTTAGACTGCTCATTAGGATGTTTTTGTTAATGACCAAGAATTGTCCTTAATTACTAGAGATGGCTCACAGTGACTTGATTGGATATAAAAATTGTTCCTTGTTGAAAATTCTCCAGACTTCCCATGCAGACATTGTCACTTGTCCTACAAGTGACAAGATAATGGGATCTCTGTGGGCAGAGCAGGTCCAAGAATGTGGTTCCTATAACTATGGCCTCAGATGTCCTGGGTTCATCTTTTGAATTACACACTCCTGTGCAAAGCTCTGCAGCAAAGAGCAGCAAGGTGAGTGCTGCCTTAGATTTCAGGCCAGGGCAGGAAGAGGGCAAGAGGCTGTCCAGCAGGAGAGGGAAGCAGAGCGGCCTTGTGTAGAACACTGAGCAGGACAGATGTGGACCTGCCTCATGACAAGCAGCTCTATCTGTGTTCTGGCCAGGCCAGGAGAAGGGAGACTGTGCTTGGGAGTCTCTCGGGGTGAGATCAAAAAGAGGGGTCCCTGCAAAAGCCTGTACTCAAGACTTTGATTCTGAGAGACAAAGGGAGAGGCTGTCTCCTTGGCATCTGTGTCCAGCTGTAGACACCAAAGCCACTGAGCTCTTCGCTCAGGCAGTGAAGAGTCTGTTCCTTCTCTCAGAGCTAACAGACTGAGGCTTGAGTGTGGAAATTGGGGGACAAACTGATGGACATGTTTGGAGGAGAACTCTAACATCCATACATAGTACAAGGTTCACTGACACATGCACACATACATGTTCAAACAGAAATTCACGGACAGCTCGCCTGTGGTATAACGATACACCTAGCTTCCTTTCTCACATCCCACTGCGGTGTGAGTCAGTCTTCTCAGCAAGTCTCCAAAATTTTTCTGGCTCCTTGCTGGGTGTTTTCTGCATTCTTTTTGCGCTTCTCATTTTTGCGTCTCCTAATGTGAGTGGAAAAATGCCTTGCCTCCCTTCTTCAACTTGAAGTAAAAAGGGGTGAGAAAAAGTGTTAGTGGGGTGAGCTCTAGTTAACCTCCATAGCCAACTAAATAGTGTCACTCACTGCTGGAATATAATTGACCTCTTCTTCCATTTCTACACTTTATTATTCTTGTCACACATCCTTGGCTGGAATTAGTCATCAAAACATGTTAGAAATGATCTCCACATTAAAAATACTTTTTACTTACACTAAATGAGAGCTAACTTTATTCCAACCACTGTGATCAATAAGTAGCATGAAATCTGCATTGTTTGCTCAAACCACTGACTGACTCATGTTCTGTTTAATTTGTGTCTTTTTCAGTCAGAAAACAGTGGCCCCAAGTGGTTAAAAAAATTCTCAGGTCACACTAAGATAAAAAGCGTTAGTCTTTATTTTTTTATTTAATATACCTGAGTGAAAATGTACATTCCCGTATAAATTTACATGTCCACCTATATGCAGCTTCCACTGCTCTCCCTATCCGGTGACAGCATACTATTCCTCTCTGCTCCATACATGTCTCATCCTCCCAGCAGCCTCCTTTCCCCTCCTCTCCACCCACTCTCCTTCCTCCAGCCAGAGGTCAGCAGGACGACACCCTATAGATGTATAGAACCATAAAGTGCATCCAATATATGGTCACTCTGCGTGAGTTCAAAGCACCAACCTTCTGGCTAGTAGTCCATCTGGCCCCTACTACAGCTGAAAAGGGGGCCCAGTGCCTGTTGCAGAGTCTTTTGTTCTTGTTGGCCCCACTCAAAACTAGCAGCTTTTTGAGTCACTTGCCAGTTTGGCCACAATACACCCAAATGAAGGATACGTTGACTCTCAAATCCAGAGAGGCCCAACAGGCATTGTGTCCCCTTTTTAGCTGTAGTTCTAAATACCAGCTGCTACCACTATGAGCAGTTGCAGAAATGAGGACTGCAGTTAATTCTAGTGTTTCTTATATGTGTATGAGTGTGTATACATGTGTGTCTATATAACAAATGTCTTTTCCTTCCCTTGAGTATTCAATTCCTTATTATAAAGTATAAGATTTAAATCAGGTTAGGGTAATTTTGATTGTATACATGTTAGCTGTATGATGTTAGGCATAAGAACGACTTTATAACTGTATTTAGAAATTGTGTGTGGTTTAAGGAGATGCGAAGTTGACAAGTTGTGGACTTTGATGGTTTTAGTGTCATCCTGGCTAGACCATGATTCTCAGTGGTTTGGCAGATACTATGTAGTCACCCTCCATTTTCTGATCTGATGTGAGCAGACAATCAGTAGAAAAGGGAGTTCCTTAGGACTGTCTCCTGCATCTTATATATATATGTAGATGTGTACGTATATATGTATATGTATATATATATATACACATGCACACACACATATATAAATGCATACATACACACACACACATACATATAATGACAATAATTGTCCTCTGGATCCCAATTTTAACTCATTATCCTGATTTTCAGTTCTTGGGACATGAGCTTGTAGCCTGCTGTTTGACCTCCCAAATGGTATCAGAGCCACTGATTTGGGACTTGTCTGCCTCCACAACTGTATGAGAGATTTCCTAAACATAAATCTGCATCTCTGTACTACAGACATGAGGGTAAGTAAAAAATGTTGCTACAGAATCAAGAGAACCTTTGTTAAACAAAAATCAAAATATAAAGCTATTGTTTTCTGACATATAATCTATCAAGGCCTATATTCTTCCGAAGGTGGTGTTTCCATCTCTCTAACCCTTTCACAGAGAACTTTGTGCTCTTTGATTTATGCTACTTCAGAATGTCAGTTTTCCATCCTCAAGGGACTCAAATCGTGTTCCTTTTAAATGTTCTTTGAGTTGTGTGAACAAAAAGAAGTCTGAAGGGGCAAGATCAGGGCTGTAGGGTGGATGGGGAAGGTTCCCAACAAAATGGCCATAGACAGTCCATGTTACCCTCAAAGAATGAGCAGGGGCATTGTTGTGGTGGAAAAAATTTCCTTGGCGCAATATTCCTGGCCTTATTCTCACCAATGTGGTTTTCAATATTCTTAAAACTTCATAATTATCCCTCTGGTTGTCTTGTGTCATTTGAGAAAATCAATCCAGATTACTCCTTTGGAATCTTCCCCAAAATAGCCACCATAGCCTTCCGAGCAGTCTTCCCTCTCTTGGCTCATCCTTGAGAGCCTCTCAACCTTCCTTGAAGTGCTCGATCCACCTAAAAACTGTCATTTCATGTGGGGCAGCACTTGCATAAACCTGTTGCAAAGCTTCAGTGACTTGGGAGGATATCCACTTGAGTTCTGTTAAAAATTTGATGTTAGCTTTAACCTCAAAATCATCTTTTTTGTTTTTAAGGGCACTCTAACAAGACTAAGTATACCACTGAGAGAACTCCTGTGTGGTCATCCACTGATCTCAGGATGTATTTAATCACATGTTGTTTGGAATAAGCCCAAATATATATGAAATAGAACTCTAGTAGCAATATCTTTTGATTTACCTTCACGTGTGTGTATATGTATCTGTGTATATGTATGTGTGCATATGTATATGTGTATGTGTGTGCACATGTATGTGTGTATATGTACGTGTGTGTATGTGTATATGTACACAGACACGCTTGGTTTTACTCCTCTAAAGGACACAACCAAAGACAGTGAAAAATCTGGCTCCCACCATCCACCACTCCTTTACTTAATTGTTCAGTTCCGGTATACACATACGGTGGAACTAGAATGTTAACCTGCCCTCTGTGACAAAGAGTTTTGTCGAAAAGCATATGATTCTTTAGTTTTTCCTTGAGTTTTACAGATTGCACATGTTTTTAAAGTTACTTAAGTCAATAATTTCTCCCAGTAACCCACTGCAGTGAGATCATTCTGTATGTTTGTAGTACAGTTATTTTGTCATTGTTCTGATATAGTTGAAAAAAATTACCAAATTTTAAACAAAATTCTATTGGAGTGGCATTTACTAGACAAGTTAGATTTGTGAATGCTTTTATTAGACGAGAAAACCAATCCAAAATAAAGTTGAACAGTCAAAATAAAGACAGGAAACGTGGCTGTTAGATGTAGTAGTATCAGTGCAATCAATAGACACGTTGTAATGTACTATGGATTCTTCTAAAATATGTGAATAAAGAGATTAGTGTAATGAATCCCGTATGCTTCTCTCCTAGCTTCAGTCATTATCAATATTTAGTCTGAGCAATTAACACCCTGTCGTGGGTAGATTTGTGTCCTCTCCTCCCGAAAATATATTCAAGTGTCAACATCTGAGTCCAATTGTCAGAAGACTGTAGCTTCTTCCATCTGAGCTCCTACACTCCAATCCATCCACTAAGAAATCTGTACTATTCAAGGTGTTTAGCATTCATTTATTCCTCCTTCTAAATATCTTTGTGAGGTAGAATGAAAAGTTTTAAAGATAAGGGGTTAGGAGACTTCAGCAAAAATGAGCAGCAAAGTGAACACTGAATAATACTACATAATCATATTGCTCGAACACAGTGAAGCGGTATCACAGTGGTATCACAGCTCCCACTGCCATCTTGTGCAGCTGAAAGACAGGACAACCCAAAAGAGATGCCAGTTACGATCAGTGAGAACACTTTTTGAGATTACCCCAGGGTGTTTCTCGTCGGAAGAGCACACCAGTGATCTCAGCCTCATTATCAGCCCAAGGTTGACGTATAATGGCCAGATGGGGTTTTTTCTCTTCCACAGCTGTCAGAAGCAACTGAGTTCCCTCCGCAAATGCACATTTATTTAGCCTGCCGACAATAGAAATAAGGTTTTCTTTATACATAATTTTTGCCACACTATAGTCCAGTTAGTACATTCTTTTCAGGAAATAACTAGGAAAATTTTATTGGATTTGAACATAAAGCACCTGTCTTCCCTATAGACTAGCAACTCTGTTTTTTACAGTGCAGTGATAGAACTGGATAAGGCATGTGTCAAGAAGTCATGATTCAAGCAAGGAAAGTTTGAAGTTGGGTAAAAAAATGACAACTTCTATTCATCGGATGTTTATGTGCTCAGGTGCACCAATTTCTCCATCCTATATATACACCTGTAGAAACCCTGGTAACATAGTGGTCATGTGTTATGGCTGCTAACACAAAGACCAGCAGTTTGAATCCACCAGGCATTCCTTGAAAATTTTATGGGACAGCTCTACTGTGCTCTACATGTTTGCTATGAGTAGGAAATTCACTCAATGGCAATGGGCTTTGTTTTGTTTTTATACTTATCTATGCTTAAAAAATCTTAAGTAGTGTACTATAGATTCTTCTAAAATATGTGAATAAAGAGATTAGTGTAATGAATCCCATATGTTTCTCTCCTAGCTTCAATCATTATCAATATTTAGTCTGAGCAGTTAACACCCTGTTGTGGGTAGATTTGTGTCCCCTCCTCCCAAAAATATATTCAAGTCCTAATCACTAGTACCAGTGAATGTGACTTTATTTGCAAATATATTCTTTGCTGGTGGTATTGTGCTTAGGTGACCTTGAGTTGGTTCTGACTCATGGCGACAATATTTATAACAGTACTAAGACATCATCCAGTCTTGAGCCATCCTCACAAACGTTATGCTTGAGCTCATTGTTGCAGCCACTAGATCAATACATTCTTGTTGAAGGTTTTTTTTTTTTGCTATCTCTCTGCTTTACAAAGCATGATGTCCTTCTTCATGGACTTATTCTTTCTGATAATATATCCCAGGTACATGAGATGAAATTTTGCTATCTTGGCTTCCAGTGAGCACTTTCACTGTACTTCCAAGACAGATTTGGTCTTCTGGCAGATGTTAGTTAAGCTGAAAAGAGGTTCTAATGAAATATGTTGTTAGCTGCTATCCAGTCCACCTCCAGTTGCACACACAACCAAATGAAATGCTGCTTGGTTTTGCACTATCCCTATGGTTGGTTTTGGATCACACTGTTGTGATCCTTAAGGTCACAAATCCTTGGCTGATTTTCAGAAGTAGATCACCAGGCCATTCTTATACTGCAGTGTATTTCACTGAGTCCTAATCCAGTATGAGTGGTGTCGTCATAAGAAAAGAGACAAACAGAGACAAGACAGCCACGTGATGATGAGGTCAAGACAGGACTGATGCTGCCACAAACCGAAGAACGTCTGGGCTGACAGAAGCTGGAAAAGTCACAGGATCTTCCTGTAGAGTCTTCAGAGGAAGCATGGCCCTGCAGATACTGAATTTGAGCTTCCAGCCCCCAGACCTATGAGAAAGTATACTTTCTGTTGTTTTTGGCCACCCATAGTTTGCGGTAATCTGCTACAGCAGAACAAGGAGACAAGTACACACTACCCCGCACTTTTTGTGAGGGGATTTAAACAAAATGCTAGACATAATTTCACCCACAAGAACTTCAGACATTCTTCTTGTTTCTGTTTCATTTCTTGGTATTGTCTCCTGAACTCACTTCCTCAAAGCTGGTTTATATGGTCCTCGATAACATGACAATACCATATCTATTCCCCAACCCCGCATTTCTCAGCATCTCACACAGTATTCCCTAACCCCAGTATAGACTAAGTTCCACAAAGGCAGGGATGTCATTGTTGTTTTTAGGTAACATTGAGTCACTTCTAACTATAGTGACCCTATGTACAACAGAACAAAACAACGTCCAGTCCTGCACCATCTCCACAATCATTGTTATCCTTGAGCTCATTGTTGCAGTCACTGTGTCAACCCATCTCCTTAAGGTCTTCTTTTTCACTGAACTTCTGCTTTACTGAGCATGATGTCTTTCTCCAGGGACTGGTAACATGTCCAAAGTATGTGAGATGTAGTCTTGCCATTCTTACTTCTAAGGAGCATTCTGGTTGAACTTCTTCCAAGACAGCTTTGTTCTTTTGGAAGTTCACAGTATAGTCAGTATTCTTTCCCAACATCACAGTACAAAGGCGTCAGTTCTTCAGTCTTTTTCTTTGTTTGGTTTTTCTGTGCATATGAGGGGACTGAAAACATCATAGCTTGGTTCCTGGTCACCTTAGTCTTTAAGATGACATCTTTTTCAATACTTGAAAAAAAAGTGTTTTGTAGCAGATTTGTTCAACGTAATGCATATTTTGGTTTCTTCACTGACTTCTCTTCGTACTAATTATAGATCCAAGTAAAAACTAAATCCTTGTCAACTTAAATCTTTTCTCCATGAATTGTGATGTTGCTTATTGGTCCACATGTCAGGATTTATGTGTTCTTCATGTTGAGGTGTAATACATACTGAAGGTTGTGGTCTTTGATCTTTGTCAGTGAGTGCTTCAAGTCCTCTTCACTTTCAGCAAGCAAGGTTGTGTTATCTGGATAATGCAGGTCATAAATGAGTCTACCTCTAGCCGTGATGCCATGTTCCTCTTCATGTAGTCTATCTTCTCAGACCATTGGCTCAGCATACAGACTGACTAGGAATAGTGATAGGATACAATCCTGATATGCTCCTGTCTTGACTTTGAACCACACAGTATTCCTTTGTTCTGCTTGAATGACTGTCTCGATCTGTGTACAGATTCCTTGTACAACTAAGCACTCTGGAGTTCTGATTCTTAACTCTTATCCGTAATTTGTTACGATCCACACAATCAAATGTCTTTGCATAGTTGGTAAAACACAAGTAAACATCTTTCTGGTATTCTCTGCTTTCAGCCAAGATCAGTCTGATATCAGCTACACTATCTCTGGTTCCAAGTCCTCTTCTGAATCTAGCTTGAATTTCTGGCAATTCCCTGTCAATATACTGCTGCAGCTGCTGGTAAACGACCTTTCACAAAACTTTACTTGCATGTAATATTATATGTTCAGTAATTTCCACTTTTGGTTGGGTCACCTTTCTTAGGAGTAGGCATAAATGTGGATCTTTCTCAGTCAGTTGACCAGGAAGCTGTTCTCCAAATTTCTTGGCATGGACAAGAGAGCTCTTCCAGTGCTGCAAGTAAAACATCTCAGCTGGTATTCTGTCAATTCCTGGAGCCTTGTTTTCCGTCAGTGCTTTCAATGCAGCTTGAAACTCCTCCTTTCAGTACCATCAGTTCCTGATCATATGCTACCCTCCTGAAACGGTTGATAATTGACCAATTCTTTTTAGTATACTGACTCTGTATTTGCCCATTTTTTCATGTTTCTTGCATCATTTAATCTTTTCTCCATAGAATCATTCACTATTGCAACTCAAGGCTTGAATTTTTTCTTCAGCTCTTTCAGCTGGAGAAATATCAGACATGTTCTTTCCTTTTGTGTTTGTTTTTTTTACCTCCAGGCCTTTACATGTGTAATTATGATATTTTACTTTGTCTTCTTGAGCCATCCTTTGAAATCTTCTTTTCAGCTGTTTTACTTCATTATTTCTTCCTTTTGTTTTAACTACTTATTGTTTAAGAGCAAGTTTCAAAGTCTTTTCTGACATCCAATTTTGTCTTTTCTTTCTCATTAATGACTTCTTGCTTTATGTATGATGTCCTTGATGTCATTCTACAACTTGTCTGATCTTCAGTCATTACTGTTTGATGCATCAGTCTACTCTTAAGATGTTCTCTAAATTCAGGTGGGATATACTCAAAGTTGTACTTTGGCTCTTTTGGACTTGTTCTAATTTCCTTCGGTTTCAACTTGAGCTTGCATACAAGTAACTGATGGCTTGTTCCACAGTAGAGCCCTGGCCTTGATCTGACTGATGATGCTGAGGTTTTCCATCATCTCTTTATGTAGATGTAGGCAGTTTGATTCCTGTGCATTCCACCTGGTGAGGTTCCTGTGTATAGTAAGCATTTATATTGTTGAAAAAAGATACTTTCAATGAAGAAGTCATTGGTCTTGCAGAACTCTATCATGCAATCGTTTCTGTTATCAAGGCTGTATTTTCCAACAACTGATCCTTCTTTGTTTCCGGCTTTTACCCTCAAATCCCCAGTAATTATCAACACATGCTGATTGCATGTTTAATCAATTTCAGACTACAGAAGCTGGTAAAATCTTCAATTTCTTCTTCTTTGTCCTGAGTGATTGGTATGTAAATTTGAATACCAGTCATATTAGCTGGTCTTCTTTATAGATGTGTGGTTATTATTCTATTACTGACAGCACTGTATTTCAGGATAGATTTTGAAATGTTCTTTTTGACGACGAACAAGATGTTTTTCCTCTCCAAGTTGTCATTCCTGGCACAGTAGACCATATGATTGTCTGATTCAAAATGGCCAATACCATTCCATATCAGGTCACTAATGCCTAAGATATTGATGATTTTGGGTTACATTTCATTTTTACAACTTCCAATTTTTCTGACTCATGTTTCATGTATTCCACATTCCAATGGATATTTGCATCTGTTTCTTCTCATTTTGAATCATGCTACATCAGTAAATGAAGGCCTCAAAAGCTTGACTCCGTCTATATCACTAAGGTCGACTACTTTCAGGAGGCAGCTCTTCCCAGTCATCTTTCGAGTAGCTTCCAACCTGAGGGGCTCATTTTTGTGCACTATCATCAGATAGTGTTCCACTGCTGTTCATAAGGTTTTCACTGGCTAACTGTTTTCCAAAGTACACCATCAGGTCCTTCTTGCTAGTCTGTCGTAGTCTGGAAGCTCAGCTGAAACCTGTCTGCTATGGCTGACCCTGCTGGTATCTGAATACTGCTGGTATACCTTCCAGCATCACTGCAGCATGCAAGCTCCCCACAACATGGAAAACTGATAGATGTATAGGAGATGGCAGGGATAGGAACCACTTTATTCATAGCCACACTCTCAGCAAGTCCCCCATGAACTGGAAAATAGGAGGCATTTGAGCATTCATCTTACAGACATCAAATATTTAGACCCTAAGTATAAATGTATTCAGAACCATATTAACAATATTTCTCTTCAGTGACTACATTTTGAGGTCAGGACTTTGCTCAGCCCTTTATAGACACCCTCTCTACCACTCCTGTTTTGCCGACTTAGATCTGGGGTTATGTTTTTATGGGTAATGCAAGCAGGAGATGATATTTACAATAAACCAGTTTCCATCAAGTTGACTTGGACTCATGGGATTTCTACGTGTGTCAGAGTAGAACTATTCTCCATAAGGTTTATGATAGCTGTTTTTTTGAAGTAGATTGCTGGGCTTTTTCTCAAGGAATCTCTGGGTGAACTCAAACCTCCAGTCATTGAATCAGCTACTGAGCACCGTAACCTTTGTACCGAGGGGATTAACACAGTTTTGTCACTCTGCGAGGCTTAATGAGAGATATAGAGTGAGAGCTGTACCATGGAAGACAGAGAGAGAGAGCTGTAACACTAGAGATGGCAAGAAACAGTGGCAGAACCAGGAGGCCCACAGGATACAGTGTGTTGGGTTTCTCAGCCCATGGAGTGAGAAAGTTGAGTGTCTTCGGAGAGAAGGCTTACAGTGGAGTGGGGTGCCCCTGGGAACTTACTGGCAGAACTAAAAGAGCTTTGTTACACTTGCCTGACTAGGGCAAAGGCCAGGTCAAGTGGCCAAGGGTCAAGAAGAGACCTACTTGCAGGCATGGCTGAAAAGGGCTGTCCTGATCGGAAGAACCACATCATGAATGTTCCTGAATCCAAATTGTAACTCATTACTTCCCTAATAAGCCCCACAATCATGAGCATTGTGTGAAAGGGCTGGTGAGAGAGGTTTGCCTGATCTTTGCCTCATGGGAATCAGCCTTGGGCTGTTGATCTTGATTCTCCTTCCTGCTTGTGAAGTTAGAGGAGGACAGACACCTCCCCCACCCCATTTGACAGGTAGCTTTGTGTACTAGGAAATATCTGACAATGTTTGGAGATGGTTTTGGTTGCCATGACTGGAGTGCTACTGGCATCTAGTTGACAGAGGCCAGAGAGGCTGTTCAACATCCTGTAATGCACAGGGCATCTCCCAAGACAAAGAATGACCCAGCCCATATATCAGTTGTACCAAGACTGAGCAACCGTGTAATAGGCCAAGGAGTCTTTGAGTGATGCAAGTGGTTAAGTACTTGACTACTTGCTGAAAGGCTCTCAGTTTGAACCCAACTAGAGGTGCCTGAGAAGATGGGTCTGGTGGCTCTACTTCTGAAAGGTGACAGCCTTTAAAACACTTACTTCTATTCTGCTACATAGAGGGTTACCAACAAGTCACAGTTGACTTGATGTCAACTAACAACATTATAGACTACCCTTGCTTTGATGTCAAATACCACTAAGGGAATCAGTGTCTACTCACCCAAGAGTCTGCAAGTCACAGTCCAAGTGGCTCAGTGCCTTACACAGCACCATCACGGCTTCATGATCAAAGGTGTTACATTCCAGGTTAAGACCTCTCAGTGTTTTGCAGACAGTGAGGGCAGAAGCGAGGTCCTCACAGCAGGCACTGGTGAGCCTACACATTTCCAGCCTGTGGTGGGGAAACAGCATAGAAACAACTCCAGCACTGGGCAATCTAAAAGACAGACTGTTGTCTCCACTAACCCCATGCCTCTGAGCAGTAGATTCTACTGTCTAAACCAGTGGTTCTCAAAGAGGTGGTAACTCCCCTGGGGGACACATGGCAATGTCTGGCAACATTTGTCACCCTGGGCATAGTGTTACTGGTGTCTTGTGGATAGAGGCCAGGGATGCTACTAAACATCCTGCAAAGCACAGGATGCCCCATCACCACCACAAAGACTACTTGGTCACCAACACCAGTAGTGCCGAGATTGAGAAAACTTGATACAGTGATAGAGCATGTTATACACTGGAGAGGTGCTGGCACATCTTGTGTTTAAACCTGCTTTCCCTTAGCTTTATCAATCCTCAAGCTTTCCCTACTCTTGAAATAGGGAACCCTCTTCCATCAGCTACTAACTGAAAGGCTGGTGATTCAAACTCACCCAGAATCTCCATGAAAGAAAGGGTGAATGATCTGCTTCTATAAAAATTAAGGCCAGGAAAACCCTTTGGAATAGTTCTCTAACACATGGGGTCACTGTGATTTGGAATTGACTTGAAAGCAACAATAACACCCCATAATGATGATCTGTGACTACTTACCCAAGATTCTCTAATTTACAGTTAGGATGCTTCAAAGCTACACATAACAGCTTGACTCCAAGATCTAGTATGTAATTCTTTCCAAGTTTCAAGGTCCTTAGTTTTTGGTTACTAGTAAGAACAGAGGCAATGTCCTTACAGCAGTCAGAAGTAAGGAAACAATTTGACAGCCTGGAGGGAAAAATACACATATACACGCACACTCAAGATCCAATTCTAATCGCTTAATTCTTTACTCTCATGAAGCAAGAAGCAAAAGACTTTGATAAGGAACATGCAATTAACTTTTCATTTTACTTAGAATGAAAACAAATTTCTTACAATGATCTACCCCACTCCACTTCCATCGAGTCAATTCTGACTCATAGTGACCCTGTAGGACGGTTCTATAGAGTTTCCAGGGAGTGCTTGGAGGATTTGAACTGATGACCTTTTGGTTAGTAGCTGTAGCACTTAACTACTATGCCACCAGGGTTCACAGGACTCTAAAAACTATCCTTCCCTCTTTTCGACCCCTGCTGCTATTACCTACTTCTTCACCTACTCCACTCTGCTCCAAGCACTTGGGACCCATTTCTCACCTCCAGACCTGTACTCTGGTTATTCCCCTGCCCTAGGCATCAGCAGAGCTACTCCCTCCCACCTTCCAGTGTCTGCACAGATTTCACTTTCTTAGTGAGGTCTGCTCTGGCTAGTCAATATAGCATGTCCTCAGTCCCCAGCCTTTGGAATGATGATTTCTCATAATACAATCACCTTCAATCACACATGCACACAAATGCATGTGTACATATATATGTACAATGTGTGTGCACATTGCATATATGCATATACATAATGTGTGTATACACAGATCGTATGCATATATATTATACATGTTGTATACCTGTATGTGTATATATGTTATTAGTATATATGTGTATATGTTGTATGTATATACATGTGTATGCTGTGGGTATGTACATGTATATATCATAAGCAGATATGTATTTATATCTGTGTATATATTTGTGTATGTATATAGGAACCCCTGGGTGGTACAAATGGTTAAGCATTCAACTACTAGACAAAAGGTTGGCAGCTTATACCCACCCAAAGGTACCTGGGAAGACAGACCTGGCAATCCACTTCTGAAAGGTCACAGCCTTAACAATCCCAGGGAGCAGTTAAGCTCTGCTCACATAGGATCTCCGTGAGTTAGAATCTACTCTATGCCGGAATCAGGTGGTAGAGTCCATAGGTATGGCTAGACATTTTAGAATGCACAAGTCAGCCTCCCACAACAATGAATAATCTAGGCCAAAGTATCAATGGTGTTGAAATTGAGAAAACTTGAAACTCGCATACATATACACATCCTAAGGGCTCTGATAGCAAAGTGGTGAAACATTCAGCTGCCAGCCCATGAGTCAGCAGTTTGAACACTCTAGTGGCTCCATGAAAGACAAGACCTGACAATCTGCTCTCATAAAAATTACGGGCTAGGAAACCCTATAGGGCGGATCTACCTTGTCCTACGAGATTACTATGAGTCAGAGTCAACTCAACAGCACACAACAATAGCATATGCATACTCACAACCTCACGCACATGCAGACATGTTTGGTGTATGTGTATATATATGTGTACACATATTTACAGGTATACAAACATGTGTGCACATGTATTCATGCAATTAACATGTACAATGTAGTGTTATGTGCATACATGTATATATACACACCTAGACACACAGACACACAAATGATATTCTAAAATAGAATGGGGACAGGGTCATTGGAATATTTTACCCATTTATCATCTTTACCCATAAGAGTTGCCAGGATCTAGGAGGGATGAAAGATTCTCATGTTACGTTTCCTACTATCACCTATTGAGTGTATTTTGGGCCATCCAGAAATAATGGCTCTTTAAGGGCATAATTCTAGTTGGCCACTTCAATTATCCAAGGTCAAGACTATGATTCTCCTCGGCTTGCACTTGTTGGGAAGGTGAGCCATGTGCACAGATTCACACAGTCAAGCAACCAATCAGGACTCTAGTTCAGGTTTTTCTGAGGCCAGCGACTCAATTCCATGGTAAGCGTGATGAGCTGTGTCTATCTTAACAGTTCCTTAGGTGAGACATAAGACACAGCAATCTCACTCCTCACTACATATCCAAAAGAAGTGAAGATATGAATGCAAAAACAAAAGCCAAAAAACCTGTGCACCAATGTTCGTTGCAGCACTTTATAGAATGACCAAAAGGTAGAAAACAACCAAAATGACCACAAACAGATGAATGGATAAACAAAATGCAGTATACACACAATGCGACACTACCCATCCAGAATGAGAAATGAAGTCCTGACGCATGCCACAAGATGGGCAAATCTTGAAAACATGTTGACCAAGTCAATCACAAAAGGACAAATACTGTACCACCCCACCTATATTAAATAAGCTAATAAATAGAACCCAAAGATTATTAGTGGCAACCAGGGATGGGAGGGAAGGGGAACGGGAAGAGTTTTTACTTGAGGCATTGAAATTGTGTTAATCATGGTCAAATGCTTTGAATAAAGGTAATGAGAATGGTGCACAACTTGAAGAATGTAACCAACATCACTGAATTGTACACATAGAAATTGTTGAGATGGCATGTTTTGTTACATGTGCATGTACACACACAAACACACACACACATGCCCACACAGAGGCACAAAACAGAACGTCCACTGAAAGTTCTTAAAAGGACCCGATAGGACAAGCACAAAGCTTATTTTTTTACCTGGGTGCCAATATCCCAAAAGGAAACCCCGATGTCAAAGAAATCATGACCAGACCTACCATAACTCCTCTAAATGACAGTTTGGACTCTTCAAGGCTTTGCATAAAGAATTCACTCCATCATCTTTCAGGATATTGGATCCCAGATCGAGAAGGGTCAGGAACTGGTTACACAAAAGAACTTGGGCAATGTAGTCACAGGAGACGGAGGAGAGACAACAATGATTTAACCTGCCAAGAATACACACACACACATCTGTCAGTATGTTTAAACTTTATATGGAAATACTCATGAATATTTCAGGTTGTACTTTATCTACTGTTCCAGATTCTTTCTCCTGTCTTTTGCTCGTTAGAGAAAATAAAAAAGATTAAAATTTCTGGCAGCTTCAAAAGCACAGAATAAATATTGTGAAATACATTGGAGAATTCTGATCCTAGTTCCAGTTCAGATCACATCAGGCTGGATGATCTTGGAAAACAAAAACAGAAACACCCAGTCTTGCAACATCATGTAATTACGGTTTAATGAGATGCAGATAACATTCTATTTAAAATAACTTTCATTATTAAAAGTACGACTTAAAAGTAATTTAAAAACAAAGCAAAACAATTGCCATCAAGTTAACTGACTTATGGCCACCTTGTATATGTCTGACTAGAACTGGGATCCAATGACTGATTTTTCAGAAGTAGATCACAAGGTCTTTCTTCCAATGCATATCGTGCTGTGGTCAAACCTCCTACCTTTGTGTTAGTGGCCGAGCATGCTGTTTGTTCCACCCAGGGACTCTATTATTCTTGTGTTGATGAAATAAATGGAAAATAAAGTATAAGATACAAGTCACAAAACAGTTGCTAAAGACTGACTGTGGTTCCTAGGTATAGGTTATTTAGCTGACATTGTGACACACAGACACACACATTTATTATTTTTTGAATTACCACTCAGAATTTTAAAACCAACATACTTCACAAGTAGTGTTATAACCACCAAAAGGAATCCCTGCGTGGTGCCCACATGGATCACCGTGGTCCCATCTACAACAGACCGTGGGCATGGTGCAGGACCAGGCAGCGTTTGGTTCTGTTGTGTATGAGATCCTTACAAGTTGGGGGCTGACTCAACCGTATCTAACAACAATTAGATGTGAAGTATTGAAGGGCAGTCTTGCATCTCTGAATTAGAACTCAAGGCACCTCTATGAAACAAGTGTATCAGGACTTGGAATTTGTTTGAACTGGTTCAGTCACAGCCTCCAAAGCAAAACCAGCACAGACTTGAAATTTTACAGTTTGTGTGATCCAGAATGATGACAAGAACAGGAAAAATTACTGGTTAAAGCCACAGAATGGTAGACTTAGAAGTATAATAAGCCCTCTCAGGGACTTGATGTGAGGCTGGATTACTGCCTAGACTGTGGACAGCGATATCCATTCTAAGTGGCATGGCCAGTTGCCATCTTTGAGTACGCGCTGCTGTTTCTGACTCTGCTCAAATTTCAAGAGTCAAAAGACTCAGTTGATGCACCACACCTATGCTGTACTTGTCTTTGAAAAGGGAGATTGGGATTCTAGCAGGGATTTGACCCGTAATTTATCCTATTCTGGTTCACTCACATTTTAAAAATTTGGATCTGTTCTGGTTTTGCTTCCTCAGCCAAAACTGAACCAGAAATAACTGATTTGAAGCCCTAGTTTGTACTGGCTCCGTTTTACAGGTGTGGCAGCAGAGGCATGGTGAGATAGTTCAAATTTGTCTGACAGAGGCTATGCTTTTGAACTCTGTTTAGTCACTCCCCCCACTCCCAACCCCTGCTGGTGAGCATTTGAGGAAATTGATCACTGATGGATCCATGTTCACAGTTCTGCATTCTCCTAAGAGCATGCTTTTCCCATCAGACTTACACCAGTATTTCCAGGGCACACTTGGGGTGCTTCAGGGCATAACATAGCACCTTTGTTCCTTCGTCATCTAGGGGATTTTCTACAAATGAGAGAAGCTTCAGCTTATTGTTGCACATGAGGACAGAGGCAATATCTTCACACTTGTTATCTGTGATGTCACAGTTTCCCAACCTACATAGGAGACACATGTCACAGGACAGGATCAAATGATTTAGAAAGGTTATGCAGGGTTCAGTACCTCTGCTTCTAATTCTGTACCCAACTTTCCACTCTCTACATCCTAGATTTTTCCTTAATATTCAGGGACTACACATATGCTGTAAAGACCTCTTGAAAATCTTAAAAGGTAAGGATGTCAATTTGATGATTAAGGTGTCCCTGACCCGTGTGAGTTCTTTCAATTGCGTTACATGCCTGCAAAAGCTGGACAATAAAAACAGAGAGAAGGGTTGATGTGTTTGAAATGTGGTGCTGGTGAAGAATAGTAAATACACAGTAGGCTGATATAAGAATGAACAAATCAGTCTTTGAAGAAATACAAACAAAAGGGTCCTTAGAAGCAAGGGTGAGAAGATTGTAGGTTACATGCATCATGAAAGACTAATTGCCAGGAAATGACATCATGTTTGGTAAAGGGGATCATCAGTGACAATGAGGGAACCCTCTCTGAGATGGAGTGACGTAATAACCCCAACAATAGACTCAAACTATCAACAATCATGTGCATGCCAGAGTGGGCGGGTGTCATACTCTAGTGCATATAAAGTTACCAAGAGTTGGACCTGACTCAGTGGTAACCAGCAATAATATATACATTTAAAAATGTAAATTATAAGTTGTATGAATTACAGATATAGATATTTGGGTCTTGCTTATTTATTTCAGTCTGCATACACAATCCAAACTCTTTAAAAGAATTAAATGGATCACACAGTTCTCCTTATTAACATTTACTGCTGTCTACTGAATTTAGCACAAAAGCTAAGCTAGTGGTTCCCATAAGGGGGATGATTTTGTCCCCCAGGGGATATTGGGGTGGTGTCTGGAGACACTTTAGACGTTTGGAGGGACTGTTGAGTTTCTCCAGGGAAGGTTTGTCCATACTCACTGCTGCAAATATAAACCAGGAGGCTACCAGCTTAAAAATCAAGGAGCAAAAGATAATTGAAAGTCTAAGGAATTGGAATTAAGATTTTTCATTAATGCTGAGGTTTTCTTTCCAGGTCTCACACTTGCCTTTAACTGTAATGATTGTTAGGGGAAGAGATGCTACTGGCTTCTAGTGGGAAGAGGCCAGGGATGCTGTTCAACATCCTACAGTGCATAGGACAGTCTCCCATCATGAAGGATTGTTGTTAGTTGCTGTGAAGTCAATTCCACCTCATGGCGATCCCACACGTGCAAAGTAGAACTGCTCTGTAGAAGTGTCATGGCTGTGACTTTTCCACTAATAGTTGGAGTACTCAACTATTGGCATAATCTAAGACTTCCCACGAAAGGCTGTTGTTGTGTACGCTGTGAAGCGAATTCTGACTCATAGAAATCCTGTGGAACAGAGTAGAACTGCCCCATAGGCTTTCCCAGGCTGAAATCTATTTTTTCATTTTTTTTCAGGATGAAATCTTTATGGGAGCAGATCATCAGGTCTTTTCTCCTGCTGAGCCCCTCGTACAGGTTCAAACCACTAACTTTTTGGTTAGCAGCCACTGAGCACTTAACCATTGCATCACCAGGGCTCCTTCACATGTAGAATAATTGGGGCCAAATTTCTCTACAATGCTGAGCCTGAGAAGCTTTGACCTGAGCATTAATGTGGTTTTAAAGTGATAGGTGGTCAGGGCTCTGTGTATCTTCAAGTTGGATTCTCACCATTCTCCTCCCTAGATCCTAGTTAAATGACTACCTTCCCATTTCTCCTCTCCACTTGTAGTACTTAACTACTACACCACCAGAGCTTTCATCTGCTAACCAAAAGTTGACAGTTCGAATCCACCAGGTGCTCCTTGGATACTGTATGTGACAGTTCTACCCTGTCTTATAGGGTTGCTACATGACTTGATGGCAGTGAGGTTTTTTTGGTTGTCCTAAGCAAAGTTCAATGCATGTGGAAGTTTTTTTTTTTGTCTAACACATAGATTGTTTCTCCATTTTGATCATTAAAACATTCATCCTACAAGTTTGATTTAAATGCTGCTTTGCTCACAATCTTCCTCATCTGAAACTAATTTTCCTGCTGAGAATTTGCTGTCATGGTTACCATAAATGTATAAGCAGAAGATAAGTGCTGATATAAGAGAAGTCTCTGTAATCCAGTATTGGGACAAAAAGATACAGACATTATCATTTCCTTTTATAAAAAAAACAAATAAACAAACCAATTGCCATTAAGCTGATTCTAAGTCTTGCGGAGTAAACTGTGCTGCACAGGGTTTTCAAAGCTATGATCTTTCAGAAGCAGATTGCCAGGCCTTTCTTCTGAGGTGCCTCTGGGTGGGTTTGAACTACCAGGCTTTCACGTGACAGCCAAGCACTTAACTGTTACTCTACCCAAACACTTCACACATGCAAAATACATTACCAGGACCGGACACACCAGCTCATTCCTTAAATTTAATGCAAAGAGAGTTTGGTGGCAACAGAATGAATACTGTTTAAGATTAATGTCTAGGCTACAAGACAGGAGGCTGGCTGTCAGAGCAGCTCCTCTATAGAAACGAAATGGGACAGAGGAGAGAAGAGGACAGGAGTTGGTTGAAAGGACACAGGAAGTACAGGGTGGAAAGGAGAAGTGTGCTGTTAAGGGGTGGGGAGAGCAGCCAGAGTTGCAGAGGTGTGTGTATGGGTTTAATACAGCAAATTGACTTGGATTGTAAATTGTCACTTAATTACAAGAAAACATTTAAAAAAATAAAATTAATGTCTAGGAAAAACAGGGAAAATAGAAGATTTATAATTTACCATTTAGATGAAACGAGGAGTTGTTAGAAAGAGTCAGGGAACTTTCACAACAAATACAAAAATTTAGATGTGAAATAAACAGGGCAAATAAAAACTCAAGGAAAAACAAATGGTCATTCAAGGGAAAAAACATTAACATTTTTAACTTAGCAACAAGCATTTATAATGACTAACGATGACAATGATGATAATGAAAATGTTAAATGTGGTGTTAAAGTAAATAATTTATTTTGAAAAAATAAATGAGATATCATGGGAGTCTGTTTCACATCTACCATATCAGGAAATCAGTAGATGCAATTCACAAACACTTCCAAAACACGGAGATAAATATCACACAAAAGTTACAGTTGTTGAAAAGTTATCACTTGTAGACAGTGTATAGTAGGAAGGCTAGAACAAGTTTCCAGTGGTTTAAAAATAAGTCTCTTGATAGCCTTGCTTTCTTAATTAAGCACTAAAGAAACCTCACACAAGGCCCAAAACAGCCCATTGCTGTCAGGAGTTAAACTGCCCCATAGGGTCTCCGAGGCTGTAAATCTTTATGGAAGCTGACTGCTGCTTTCTCTTGTGGAGCCGCGGATGATTTCCAACCACCATCGACCCTTTGCTTAGCAGCCCAGCACTTTAACCACTGTGCAACTATGGCTTCTCTTTTCAACGTCATGAACCCATTATTTGATGAAGACAAAATTAACATACAAAAAACCAAATGTTTATAATTTTCAATAGCCTCATATGCGTGTGAAAGCTGGACAATTAAGAAAGAAAATGAAAGAAAATGCCTTTGAATATTGGTGAAGAATACTGAATACTTCATGGATTGCCAGAAAAATGAACATATCTGTTTTGGAAGAAGTATAGCAAGAATGCTCCTTAGACACAAGGAGGTCTGACTTCATCTCACTTAGTACATGGTATCAGGAGGGACCAGTTCCTGGAGAAGGACATCATCCTTGGTAAAGCAGAAGGTCAGTAAAAAAGACAAAGACCCTCAATGAGATGGATTGGCAACTGGCTGCAACAATGGGCTCAAACAGCAATGAATGTGAGGACAGCCCAGAAATATGTGAAAAAAGCAAAACTATAACATTCCTCTATGATTAAATAATTTTCGGGTCTGAGACTTGTCTCTTTCTCCTGATGCTTTATCTTGATGAATCCACTAGGCGCCATGATGGTGAAATGTCAAGTATTTGGCTGCTAACTGAAAGGCCGGCAGTTCAAATCCACCCAGAGGCTCCATGAGATAAACACCTGGTGATGTCCTCTCCTAAAGTTTATTGTTGGTGTTAGATGTCATTGAGTTGCTTTTGACTTATAATGATCCTACATACAACAGACTGAAACACTGCCCAGTCCTGTACCATCCTTCCAGTTGTTGGTCATAACCCTCTATTTTACCAAGTATAGTGTCCTGCTCCTGGGACTGGTCTTTCCTGATTACATGTCCACAATAGGTGAGAAAAACTCTTGCCATCCGTGCCTCTAAGGAGCATCCTGGCTATACTACTTTCAAGACAAATTTGTTCCTCCCTCTGACAGTCCAAGGTATATTCAGTATTCGACAGTAGGATAGTTCAAAAGCATCTGTTCTTCCCTCTTCCTTATTCATTGTCCAACTTTAACATGCATATGAGGTGACTGAAGTCACCATGGCTTGGATCAGGCATACCTTAGTCCTTAAAGTGACATCTTTGCTTTTTAACACTTTAAAGACATCTTTTGCAGCATGCAATAAATGAGTTGTATGATTTCTTGACTGCTATCTCCATGAGTATTGACTGTGGGTCCAAACAAAATGAAAGCCTTGACAACTTCAGTCCTTCCTTCTTTATCATGATAGTGCTTGTTGGTCCAGTTGTGAGGACTTGTTTTATGTTGAGGGGAAAATCTATACTGAAGCATATGGTCTTTGATCTTCTTCACTTAATATTTCAAGTCTTCTTCACTGTTCAAGCAAGCAAGGGTGTGTCATCTGCATAATGCAGGTTTTCAGTAAGTCTTCCTCCAATCCTGATGCCCCATTCCTCTCCATCCAGTCTAGCTTCTTGGTTATTTGCTCGGCATACAGACTGAATAGGTATGGTGAAGGATACAACAGAAACACATACCCTTCCTGATTTTAAACCAAACAGTATCCCCTTGGTCAGTGTTCTGGCATTCTTATTCTTTGCAATTTTATTCATAATTTGTTATGATCTACACAATTGAACAACTTTGCGTAAAACACAGGTATGTATCTTTCTGGTATTCTCTGCTTTTAGCCAAGATCCATCTGACATCAGCAATGATATCCCTTATTCCGTGTCCTCTTCTGAATCCAGCTTGAACTTTTGGCAGTTCCCTGTTGATATATTGCTGCAACCAATTTTGAATGATCCTCAGTAAAATTTTACTTGTGTATGATATTGATGACATTGTTTGATAATTTCTGTATTCTTTTTTTTGTCACCTTTCTTTGCAATGGGTACAACTATGGATCTCTTCCAGTCAGTTGGCCAGGTAGCTGTCTTCCACAGTTCTTGGTGTTGGTGAGCCAGTACTTCCAGCATTGCATCCATTTGTTGAAACATCTTAATTGTTATTCCATCAGCTCCTGGAGCTTTTTTCTTTGGGCCAATGCTTTTCAGTGTAGCTTGAGCTTCTCTTTGATACAGTTTATTCTTGATCATATGCTACCCTCCAAAAATGAATGTCAACCAGTTCTTTTGGGCACAGTGATTCTGTATATTTCTTCTATCTTCTTTTGATGTTTCCTGTGTAGTTTAGTATTTTTCTCCTTAACATTTCAACTGGAGACTTTAGCTTTTTCAGTTCTTTCAGCTTGAGAAACGCTGAACATGATCTTCCCTTTTGGTTTTCTAGTTCCAGATCTTTGCACATTTCGTTATAATATTTTGTCTTCTCTTTGAAATTTTCTGTTCAGTTCCTTGAGTATATCCCACTTGAATTTAGAAAAACCATCTCAAGAATAGATTTGATGTACTAACATTAATGACTGCAGACCTGACTAGTTTTGGGCATTGAGGACATTATACACGAAGAAAGCAAGAGATCATTAAAAAGAAAGGAAAGAAAGAAAACACAACAATGGATGTCAGAAGAGACTCTGAAACTTGCACTTGAACACCAAGTAGCTAAATCCAAAGGAAGGAATGATGAAGCCCAAGATCCTTAAAGATTACAGCCTAAAAAACCCTGTGGGGCCATTCCATTCTGTCATATAGGTCAGTATGAGTCAAAAATCGAACACCTAAACAGTGGTTAGGAGCTTAGCTGCTAACCAAAGTTCTGCAGTTGGAATCCATCAGTCACTCCATGGAAACCCTATGGGGCAGTTCTGCTGTCCTGTATGTCACAATGATTTGGAATCGACTCCGTGGCAACGATTTCGGTTTGGTTTTGGTTAACAACAACAACATGTAATTCTACTCATGTTATTTGCAATAGTAACTGCAGAGAATAGACACTGGTCCGATGAAGAGAGGCACACATTTCCTGACGGGTGCGATGAGCTGGTTTTACCTATTGTTACCTCAATCACTTCCTTTGGGTCTTTCTGACTTAGCCTGCCTTGAAGTCACCTAATTAGGCCAGGGAAAACCCTAATAATTTTCTTGAGGAAGAAATTTCTTTGGGGAAGTCTCTTTCTCCCTGGCCTCAGTGTTACCATCTGCTCTATTAGAAAAATTACAGTTGTAATAGTTAACACAATTTCTAGTTTCATGTTTTGTGATTATCTGAAGGAAAAAAAACTAAGAACCAACCACTGTGCACCCAGCAATCCCAAACCTAAGTACGCATCCAGAAGAAGTGAAGGCAGGAACGCAAACAGATACTTAAACAACAAAGTTCGTTGTACTACTTCTCACAATAGCCCCAAAGTGGAAATAATCTAAATCAACAAATACAGTACATATATACAATGGAATTTTACTCAGCCATAAAGGGAACTGAAGTCTTGATGCATGCCCTAACACAGAAGAAACTTCAAAACATCACGCTGAACAAAATAAGTCAGTTGCAAAAGGACAAATATTGCATGAAATATAGGAAGACATAGAAACTAAAGATTACTAGTGGCTTTAAGGGACAGCAGGAGAGGAGGGAGGAGGAGGGTCTGCTTAAGGAACACTGTTTATGTTAATGGCAGTAGAATGATTTGGAAAAGGATAGCAGAATGGGTTAACAACTTGAATGTAATCAACGTCACTCTATTGCCTGTGTAGAAATTGTTGAGATGGTATATGTTTTGTTATGTTTATTTTCACCACAATAAAATCAATAAAACAAAACAACAAAAACCCAAAGGGACTGAGGGAAGAACAAGAAATGTCAGGTGAAGTGTGTACGAGAGAATTCAAATGAGAAATCAGAGGGTCACACGTCTGGCTAACATGCTCAGCTGCCGACTGAAAGGTTTGAAGTTTGTGTCCACTCAGAGGCACCTTGGAAGAAAGTTCTGGTTTCTGAAGACTCAACCATTGAAAATCCTGTGGAGCACAAGTTCTACTCTGACACAAGTGGAGTTGTCATAAGTTGGAATAGACTCAATGGTAACTGGTAAAGTGAGTACCTACTCTTTAGAATTCATCCTCACTTTACTATGATGTCTGGAGATACTGCAAGTGACTTGGTGAAAACATAACATACAAAGCTAACAAATAAATTCTAGGGGAGAATATGAACATTGTAAATTCTACATTGGGAAAAACAGTTGTTCCCGGGTGATGCCAACAGTTAAGTGTTCAACTAATAGCTGGAATGTTAGAAGTTCAAACCCATTCAAAGGCACCCCAGAAGAAAGGCCTAATGATCTGCTTCTGAAAGGTAACAGTCTTGGAAACCCTATGGACACGTGTGGTCACCAGGAGTAGGAATTAACTAGACAGCCACTAAGAACAGTGACAACTTTGGAAAAAATGCTGTTCACACAGACACCTCAGACTTACATTAGCTTCTCAACGCTGCATGTTGGGAGCTTCAGCATCTCACTCAGCTGTATGACTGCGGCATGAGAGAGGCCAGTGTCATGCAGGTTCAGGTATTTCAGATGAGGTTTTTGAAGAACGGCCGAGAAGAAGTCTGCCCTCTCTCCAGTGGTAGACACACAGTGCAACCTGGTAAAGATAAGGAAATATTGGGAGTTGTGTAAACAAGGACATCTCTTCAGCAGTCCTTTCTGCCTGTCTTTCTAAGCCTCACAGTACTGTTCTCAGCTACTGGGTGACTATCACCTATATGTTATTCCTCTCAGTTAGCAGCAGTAACCCTTCCAGAGGTACCTCAAGAGAAAAGTTCGCAATCTACTTCTGAAAGTCAGCCATTGAAAACCCTAAATATCACAGTTCTACTGTGACACATGTGAGGTCTCCATGAGTCACAGTCAACTTTGATGGCACAAGACTGAAAGACTGATGTGGAGACTTGATGCAGTGAGGGAAACCATGCACACCACTTAGCACATACAGCTGTGTGCTAAGTATTTTATAGGTGTGACACCTTGAGTTCCCCAAGGATGTGGCCCCTAGACTCACTGGTGGCCCGCAGCTGAAAGCAATGCCAAAGACAACTCTTCAGAAAAAATTTGGACTGGATTATAAGACATTAGATTGTCAGAGCCACTCCATAGTTACAGAAACAAGACCAGAGGGTAGAGAGGAGGTGGCAGGAGTTGGCTGAATGGATATAGAAAGTACAGAGTAGAAAGAAGAATGCACTGTCATAGCGCTGGGAGAACAGCTAGAGGTGTGTATAAGGTGTTTTATAGGACAAATTGACTTGGACTGTAAACTTTCACTTAATCACAATAAAATAAAAATATAATGAAATGAAAAAGTAGAATAAAAAAGTTTTATAAATGCTTCCTACTTCCTTTTTAAAAAATCATTTTTCTTGTTACAATTTTAAGGTTCTTCTCTCATCTGTCTTTAATAGTCTTTTTCTTTATTTGGGAAACATATATTGTTGATCCATTAAATTCCAAGCACATGTCACCTACTGGAAGACTGCTCTTTTTACAGCTCTAAAACCACATTTTACTTTATATGGTGACACATTTAACGCACGGAGGCAATGCTGGTTGCCAGAATTCTTGCCTTCTATATAGGAGACCTCGGTTCAGTTCCCAGCCAATGCATCTCATGTGCAGCCACCACTCATCTGTCAGTGGAGGCTTGTATATTGCTTTGACACTGAGCAAGTTTCAGCAGAGCTTCCTGAATAAGATGAAGAAGGGCTTGACTGTCTATTTCCAAAAATATTAGTCAACAAAAACCTTATGGATCACAGCAGTCCAGTCTGCAATTGACACAGGCCGGGCAGTGTTTTGTTGTGTGTGATGTCCACCATGAGTCAGAGGCTGACTTAGCACCAGCTAACACTTACGGACACAGAGTTCTATCTTTGTGCTTCTGTTCATTGGTCTTCTCCTAAAAGGCTAAAGTAGGGAGACAGATTCTAATTCCAAGGGATTAAAGAAGAGGTTAGTATCAAACTTACAAGAGCCTTTGGAGTTTACAAGTGGGGTGTGCCAATGCTTCACAAAGGATCACCAGGGAGTCCTCACTGAACCTGCAGTTGTCCAGCTCTAACACTTGCAGATTCTTGTTGGTGCTGAACACTGAGCAAAGATCCTGCCAAAAGTTGAGCAGCCAGTTCCTGGGAAGAGCAAAGATGTGATTCTCTAGGGGCTCATTTCAGTTTGAGACATTTTTCAAAACTATCAGGATGCTATTCCTGTATCTTTCAAAGATTACCAATGCTGGCCCTGAATAGGTTCAGTCAGGCAAAGTGAGCCAACATGTCATAGTGTCCAAGAACGTGGACTGTGAGACCAGAGTCATTGAAATCGAATCCTGATTGAACGACTTATTAGTTATGTGACCTTGGGCAAGTTCTTCAGTCTTACTCTCCCTCCTCTGCCTCTTCCTCCAAGTGAGAATAAAACTAGTTGTGGTGGAGTGGACTCTAACTCATGGTGACCCTAAATGTGTCAGAGTAGAACTGTGCTCCATACGGTTTTTCAATGACTGGTTTTTCAGAAGTAGATTATCAGGGCTTTTGTCCGAGACATGTCTGGATCGACCTGGACCTCCAAGTGTTTCTATTAGTGGCTAGGTGCTTAATCATTTGAACCACCAGAAGATTAATCTTTCCTTAGTACACTTTATCTGGGAAACATCTGCTATTGATCCATTGAATTTCAAGCAAACGTAACCTACCAGGACTGCTCACTTTTCAACTCTCCAATCACATTTTCCTTTACATGTTGATACACTTAACGCATGGGGCAGTGGATAATCCCGTTGTTAGGAGATTAACAGTTAATATTCATTTTTGATCAAGGACTCAGTGCATCTTGATCTAGATGAATCATTATCAAAAGGAGGAAAAGCCTAAACAAAATTTCATATTCATATGGAAACTAGACTTACCGGATCCACTGAGACTGGGAGAATCCCTAAATCTAATTCCCAGAAATATTCTCAATTTTGTGTTGAAACTATGTCACAAAACTGTTTTTAAACTAAACAACTGTTTAGCCCAGTCAGTGTTTGCCTCCAACATAGAGTGCTTGCAGAGAATTATCTATGTGAGTGTAAGCTGACCAGTTTATTTAAAGCACTCATGAGAACTTCAAGGGGCAGAGAGCCTAAATTAATGGTGAAATGATATAGGAGGAGATAAACTGGTGGTAAAATGTGAAGATTGTAACCAATGTTATTTAGCTGTTTCAGGTAGAAATTTTAAATGTATGTTTGGTTGTGTGTGTCATCACCCAAACATATTATTTTAAAAAAGAGTTAATATTTTGTGGTTCCTCAGTAAATGGGAAATTGCACTAAAAAAATAGTCTCCAGAAATGTGGTATGTATTTGAGAACTAAGCAATTGGCCTGTCATGTGAACCTAATAGCTATGGAATTAAGAAAAAATAATATATAAAATAATAATATACACACTCTTCACTTATCAGTGATCTTGTTTCTCAATATTTCATATTTATAACAGCAAAAAGTCTACTATTAAAATTTCTGCCCTTTACCAATGTATACCTGACAGTAACAAATGTCAAACTATGAGGGTAGAGTAACACTGGCTATAGGGTTATGTGTCAAGTTGACTGGGCAATAATTGTCAGTGGCTTGAAATATTATGTAATAATGATATTTGGCAGCTATATAATGTAGTCATTTTTTATTTTGTGATCTGACGTAATCATCCTCCATTTGGTGGTCTGATGTGGCCATCCTCCATTTTTGCATTAACAGCAGTTTTTAAACAACAACCTGGTGTTTGGAAGCTAACCATATTGCCTTAAGTGAGGAGTGGTTGTACAATCACAGCAACTATAACACTTTCTTGCCTTTCAGCCTCACATTGGCCCTACAAAGTAGGTAAAATTGAGTCCCTCCTGTTACAGAAGGAAAAAGGGAGAAGCTGAGTTGCTGCCCACAGTAACAGCCAGAATTTCATCATCAGAGCTCAAAACCAAATCTGTCTAGCTATCAAAGTCATACACTTAAGCACAAAGGCATAGTGATCTATCAGATACTCACAGGGAGCTGGAACAAACTAGGAGTATGGTGGCAAAAGGGAAGTTGCAGAGCGGAGTTGCAGAAGGTTAGTAGATGTACTCACCTTGAGATGGATTCAGCGTCATCTGAGAAGATATTTTCTACACACAGTACAAGCCGCTGCAAATTACGACAGTGTTCTAGGCAATACGAAGATGTTACCAGCTCCTCTGTGCTGCCGATATAAACAATAACTTCTTTAAAGAAATTCATTACTTGTGCAGTGAATTCTTTTTCCCTTGTTTCGTATATACAAAAGAACAAATCCTGGAAAACCAGTTCTGTCTCACTGGATTCACATTTACTTAAATATTTTAGACCTTGAATTATTTCCTGCTTTATGCCTTGTGACAGTTGAAAGCCAATGGATGTTTCCAGTATTTTGGTTACTTTTTCTGTTAAAAGCCCGAACAAAAATAGCCCCACCTGGGGCAAACTGGCTTCAGTTAGGCTGAAGGCTGTTGCAATGAACCGGGTGATGCTGCCAACAACTGGGTGAGAGTTGTCTTTGGGTTCTTTTATCAAATAAAACATGGCAGCACAGAACTCTTGAACGTGCTTGTGGATAAAGGTAATACAGTCACCACTCCTTCGAAGAAGACTCATGCCCAGCCACCTCAAGACGCTGGATTCAGATACTCCATTTCTCCTGAAATCCCCAAGGCAAAACAGATACGTGTGAGTCCATATTCCCTCTGCTGCCAAAGAACACAGGCCTTTGAGTTGGGCTCTGTTCTCACATCCTGCTTTCACTATGTGTATAAAAAAGTATACATACAAAGAGGTGGTGCTCTGGCAAGCAATCTCAAGATCTTCTCCCTTCTCCAGTTGCTTCTTGATACAACAACAGGTCAGTGAGCACAAAAGGGGATTCTGGCACAAAGCAAAAAGAGATGTATTGTCTTTGACATAACTGAAGGCTTTCATGGCTTTATTCTTCCCTTGGAAAAAGTAGAAACAATAGAGCTTTCTTTCATGCTCAGAGAATGGTGACAGTGCTATGTATTTGGGGTGTTGCAACAATAAATAATTCTTTTGCATACCCGCAGGTCCTAGTGCAATAAGCAGAGATGACTCTGGAAGCATTTTTTTCTGCAGCAAACTGCTCAAGATAATCTCTATTGGCTGCTGCTGTCTCCAATCATCAGATGTGTTATTCTTAAGCAGCAAGGCAAATTTCAGCTCCTCAAAGCCATCCATGATAAACAAGATATCCTGTGGCTGGGAAAAGATGTCTTCAATTGGCTCAGAAGATTCAGGCCAGTCCCTAGAGATCAGTTCTACTAAGCTTGTCTCTGTAACACAGTTCAGTTCACGGGCACTGAGGAAGAAAACAAATCTGAATCTGCCCTTCCAGAAGTTTCCTTCTGTCCAGTCCAACATTGCTTTTCTCAAAAGAGTAGTTTTCCCAGAGCCTTCAGCACCTTTCAGGACCACTGTTGGCGAGCCCTCACTTGTCTCAAATATGTTGTTCAGTTCTTCATATTCCTTCTTTATGGTTTCTCTGTAGAAAGAGTCAGGGACTTGAAGACAAGTTTCTTTTTCCCATATAAGATGGAACTTTTCCTTCATGTGCTTTCTGTATGGGTTTATCTTGTCTGAATCAATGAGGACAGAATATAAGACAATTAAGACAATATACACATACATTTACACTTCTTAAAATGATGTCTAGGAATTTGCTTGAACATATGAACAAAGACTAATAATGTATGTCCATGGATAACTAGCCCAATTAGCTTTGTTAGGACAATATCAAACCAAACCAGCTGCTGTCAAGTCCTTTCCAACTCACAGTGACCTCATGTGTGTCAAAGTAGAACTGTGCTCCCTGAGGTTTTCACAGCTGTGATACTTCTGGAAATAGATTAGTAGGCCTTTCTTCCAGTGTGCCTCTGGGTGGACTTCAACACCAATCTTTTGGTTAGCAACATCGCAGTTAGCAACTAAGTGAATTAATCATTTGTACTGTCAAGGGACCACTCATTAGAAGACAATAACTTATCTGAAATCATAGACTTGATCAACATTGGAAGTCTGCCACAGAGTTATAGGGTATATTAAGTATGAATACTTGAGAAGAGTATATTAAACTGGAGTGGGGTGGTGTTAGCTTCCCAGCAGAAAATCCATTTCTTTATATTAGATGTCATTATTGTGGTGACCCCATGTACAATGGGATCAGATCATTGTGATCTAAAGGGTTTTCATTGGTGATTTTGGGAAGATCGCCAGGCCACTTTTTATAGTCTGTCTTAGTCTGGAAGCTCTGCAAAACCCTGTTCAACATCATAGCAACATGAAAGCCTCCACCGATAGACAGGAGATGGTTGTGTGTGAGGTGCAATGGCCAGGAATCAAGCCTGGACCTTCTTCATGGAAGGTGAAAATTCTACCACTGAACTACCACAACACTGCCATTTACTACTCAGGGAAAACTAGGAGTTAGGGCTATGAAGGATATTATTGACACTACGTCTTTCACTTTGTTACCAACTCATTAAGATTCATTCTATTTCCATTTTACAAATAAGGCTGAAATAACTTAGCTGATTTGGACTAGTGAATAAACATTAGGGTTATGTGTCTATCCCATAGCTGTCTGACTTGAAAGTATAAACCAAGCCCATTGCCACTGAGTCGATCTCAACTCATAGCAATCCTCTAGTTCACAGTAGAACTGCTCTGTAGTGTTTCCAAGGAGCACCTGGTGGATTTGAACTGCAGACCTTTGGATCAGCAGCTATAGCATTTAGCCACTACACCACTTGGGTTTCTACTCTGAAGCGAAGGGTCCAGGCAATTTTTGTTACACCACTCTGATGAGTTAATTTCAGAAATTTGCCTTTCAGCCATCATTCTTTTCACCTTTTCTGATTTCATCTTGTCTTCCATGCTCATGACAACATATCCCAGGAGGTAAAATATTGACAGGGCTCTTAACCAGCACTGAAGAAATGTACACAACAGTAGGTGAGATATGACAGGTTATAAAGCACAAGGTAGGTTGTAACAAGCATCTGGAAATACATCTAAGGAACAATGCCTAAGTTTTTGGCTGCTAACCAAAGGTTAGCAGAGGTGCCTTGGAAGAAAGACCTGGTGATCTGCTTCTTTAAAGAATGTAACCAAGAACACCTTATGGGGGGTTACTACTCTGTCACACATCATAGCAACCATATAGGACAGAGTAGAACTGCCCCACAGTTTCCAAGCAGCACCTGGTGGATTTGAACTGTCAATGTTTTGGTTAGCAGCCATAGCATTAAACAACTACACCACCAGGGTTTCCTGGTTGTCATGAACTGCAATCAACTGAACAGCATCTAACAACATGTGTCTAGTTCGTCACACATGTCAAGGTTAAAAGGATGGACAACTACAATCATGGGACTATATCTCAGACGACTTTGTGACACAGGCACTAAGTCCAAGCCATTTCCTGGAGCAGAAAAATGGGGAAATACCAGTTTTGATCAACAGTTTGGATCAGGCCTCTACTAACTCCAAGTCCATCACTAAGCCATGTATGACCAGAGGTGGCTTGTAGCTCTTCTACTCTAAGACTCACGCTGGCTACAACACATACTCAGCTGTGGGTGGATATAGTCACCCATTAAACAATGATATCTTCTTTATTATCAGACGTTCCCAGTAAGTCAACCTTCCTATATGGATTCCCACCCTTGCATTCCACACTCACGTCTGATCTCTTCTTGTGCCTTCTTCCAGAGGTCTCTACGATTGATCTGTAGAAAAATGCTCAGTGTCACCTCCCATGCCTGTTTTCCTGGGTAGTACTTGTCCAGCAACTTTGCCAGATCTTCTCTTGAAGCCTTCTTTAGCTCATTCCGGGGAACTGGCTTGAGTTCAAGTTTCAGAGTTTCTTGCATGAGAAGCTCCTTAAATTTCCAGAACTCTTCCTTTCTGAGCTCCTCCAGATACCACAACAAGCCAAAGTCAGAAAAAAAAGACTCGGCCATCTTGTTCCGGGATTGTGAGTTCAGAATTTTCCAGAGGGAAAAGTCCTCAGAAACAAGGAATAAATGGGATCTGGGGAGCAATGATACAGTTCTAGAGTTAAATCTCAGTAGTATAATAAAGTGGTTTAAAAAATATTAGATCATATATTTCTTGCTTACAAACGTACCTGGAAACTTCAGCTAGGGGAAAAAATGTCACCTTTTGTCAACGTTCCATGATAACACGTGGGAAAAATGATACTTGTGAATTCAATGCTAGCAAGTAACAGTGTGGTGAATGCTAAACCAGATGTCAGAGAGAGTGGTAACTGCTAAAACTATAAGGTTTTGAGATTCATCACTGGTGTCATGTAAGGAAATGTTAGTATATTTTCATCCTTGTACCCTTACTGTATCTCTGCAGAGCTGGAGACCACTTTTAAGAAGAGCAGACTGTTTTACAGTGAGAGCTCCTATCGAAGGTCCAAAAGACCACGTCATCATGAACATTCCTTGAAGAAGACCACCTCGTCAGGCTTTACTAAATAATGAAGACTTTCTTTCCTTCATCAAAAACTTAAAGGTACTGTACAACGTTATTCACAGCAGGACATTTCAAAATAGTGCACAGTGGAAACAACCGAAATATTCATCAACAAATGAATAAACAAAATATGGAACATACATACAATGACACAGTACTCAGTTATAAAGAGAAATCAAGTCCTGAGGCACACCACTGTATGGAAGAGCTTTGAAAACAACATAGTGAGCAAAATAAGTCAGTCGTAAAAGAACAAATACTCTGTGATCTAACTGATACGAAATAAGCAAGTATATACAAATCAAAGATTGTTAGCGGTTACCTGGTGTGGAAAGGAGAGGAAATGGAGGAGTTTTTTGCTTAGGAAACATTGAGTTTATATTAATAGAGGTAGAAGAATTTGGCAAACGATAGTGAGAATGTTGTACAACTTGAAGAAAGTAGTTTATGCCACTGAATTATACATGTGGAAATCGCTAAATTGGTATGTGTTTTTACAGATACAGTGTGGTGGTGGCATCTGACATCTGTCTTTGCAAGGAGGAAAGACAATCAAAAGCCCAAGGCTGATTGCTGTGAGGCACAGATGAACCAGGCCGCCTCTCTCTGCAATCTTCATCAATTCTGCCACCACCTGTCCCTCCCACAGCACACTCAACTTGTCTGCAGGGTCTGATAATTTAGTGCAACAGCCACACAGAACTCACAGACAACACTCATAACTGTAGAGCTTCTTGGGGAAGTAACAGGTGAAAATTCATATTCAGGATATTCAGGTTACAGTGCTTCCATCAAGACAACCTCTTTTCCGCTGCGCTTACAGGCCTGCCTCTCTCTGGCCCTCAGCCTCCGAGCGCCTCAGGCAAATGTTACAATACTCTTTTAGCTCTGCCAATAAGTGCCCAGAGGCAGGCAACTCAGTCTATCAGTAAGCCTCAGCTGGAAGGTTCTAGCTCCAGTGGCACAGCAAACCTAGCTCCAAGGACCTAGAAGTGCCTTACTCAGTCACCAAGCCTCCTGCACAAAGATATTCAGTTTACGTCCACCGTGGGCTCAGAAGCCCACTGTGCCGTGTCCTGCCAGTCTCTCCTGCTGCTGTTTTTCTGCTATCTCCTGGTTGCAAGAGTTTCAAAGTGCAGGGATCTCAGGAGCACTCTGCTCTCGACCCTTTTTCCTTGGCCGTAATAAGATTCTCTGCTTCCCATCTCTGGGATGGCTCATTTTAAGCAAATGGACCAATTCCTTTGTTAGGGTTCCATATACCTTACCAGCATGGTCCCACCCAATCATTTCAAGACGGTTGCAAGACCGTGGTGAGAAAGGTCACACACAAAGGTGATCCAACACACCAGTTTCATTGTGCATATTTTTGACACCAGAACTTAAGAGTATTTAAAAAAGCCAAACAAACTTAAAGGTATGTCTTTGGTGCGTGACAATTTGTGTAAATCCATGACAGGAATTAACATGACCACTATATCAGACACTGTAGGTCTGTCCTGTTGCTCTGTACTATGGAGTCAATTCTGACTCATAGCAATCCTATAGGATGGAGTACAACTGTTCTATAGGATTTTCTAGGCTAATGGGAGCCGAGTTGCTGGTGGGTTTGAACTGCCAATCTTTTGATTAGCAGCCAAAGTCTTAATCATTGTGACACCAGGGTACCTTAACCACAGGTCTAGATTCCCAGAAATGAAAGCAGTTTACTAACAAGAAGGGTTGATATTCAGATTATTTTGTAACTGCGATGGGAGCACATCTCCCTAATAATGCACTGAGTTATTTTCTGTCTACAAGAAGATGAAAATCAATTTGTGAGACTACTTAGTGGCAACAATGAATATAAACCGATGACACAAAGAAAAATCTACAAAGAACCTGGGGTAGAATAGTTACCACCGAGGAGCTTTGGTGGTAGAATGGTTAAGAACTTAGTCAGCTAACCAAAAAACTGGTGGTTCAAATTCACCAGCTGTTCCATGGGAGAAAGATGTGGCAATCTCTTTTCATTAAGAGTGTAGCCTTGGAAACACTATGGGCACGGTTCTGCTCTGTCATATGGGTTCCCTATGAGTCGGAATCAACTTGACAGCAACTGATTTGATTTGGGTTTGGTTGCCAAGCCAAGCCAAGTGCCGTCGAGTTTGGTTGGGTGATGCAAGATTGTTAAACACTCGACCACTAACCAAAAGGCTGGTGGTTTGAACCCACCCAGAGGTGCCTTGGGAAAAAGTCCTGGTGATCTGCTTCCCAAAAATCAGCCTTTGAAAACCCTATGGAGCTGAGTTCTACTCCGACACCACCAGGCCGTTCTTCTGAGCCACCTCTGGGTAGACTCGAACCTCCAACCGCTCAGTAGCAGCTGAGTGCATTAACCATTTGTACCCCCCATGGACTAAATAATGGTAGGATCTTTTATATGGACCATAGAGCTTTTTTGGGAGCTGGTGGTACAGTGGTTAAAGAGATCAGGATAATAACCAGAAAGATTGGTAGTCCAAATTTCCCAGCTGCTCCTTGGAAACCCTATGTGACAGTTCTACTTTGTCTAACAGGGTTGCTATGGCTTGGAACTAACTTGACGACAGTGAATTTTTTATACTCTTTTAGGATCCCTCAGTGGCTCAAATGGTTAAGCACTTGGGAATCTACCCAGAGGTGCCTCAGAAGAAAGGACTGGTAACTGACTTTCACAAGATTACAACCACTGAAAACACTACAGAGCACAGATCTCCTCTGGTACATATAAGGTCACTATGAGTCAAAGCTGAGGCAACAGCTTGCTTTTTCTGTAAACAGTCTTCCATGCACTGTCAAATGATGTGTGGGGGGAGTCCCATCTACTGGGAATAAGACCACTCCTCTTCTAGTAGGAACCAAGAGGAGCTCTGTATTCTGTATCAGATCATTCCGTCACAGGCTTCTCAGCTTCCATGAGAGGAATAAAGCAAGCCTCTAAGAGGCCATCGCCTTCCCTCCCCACCAGTTCCTATAGCCTCACCTACAATTTTCCTTCAGACTGTTGTTGGGTGCTACTGAGGTCACTCTCACTCACAGGGACCCTGTATGACAAAACAGAACTGCTTGGTATACAGGCGCAGACTAACCAGTAAGCACCAGCTTGCACTGAGTAACCTGTGCAAGGATTTAACTGTATTTACTTTCTCATCAGTGGTGAGCAGCTCACATGGGCTTCACCCCGTTGGTGATGTACTAGGGGATAGGTGACAGTGTGCACTGTGGATTGGTGAAAAGGCACAATTGGGCCTGTGTGTACCTTGATTATTGGATAATCTACATCTGCCCACAGGGGTTCCTAGGCTGGAATCTAGGAAAGCAGATAGGTAGGTGTTGCTCCTGTGAAACTGTTGGGTGGGTTAGAACCACCATCCTATGGGTTAGCAGCTGAGTGCTTAACAGTTACACCACCAATCTTTTCTGACTAAACTTTTCTCTGACGGTTCTGAGTTTCCTGTAGCTTTCTTGAGTATAGGCTGTTCAGTCACCCCACATCCCTCCCACTCCAGGACCCAGCAGTATATGAGTACCACTCTTTAACACTTCACAGACTTTAATCTATTGCCTTCAGAATTCACCACCCATTACCTCTGGTGTTGTAGCCACTGGGGTATAATCCTCATTATCTACAGATTAGATCACCTGAGTTACTCTAGGAGTTCCTGGTGGTACAAAGAGTTAAACTACTAGCTGAAAGGTTATTGGTTCAAATCTACCTAGAGGCACCTCAGAAGAAAGGCCTGGAAATCTGCTTCCAAAACATCACCGTCAAGGAAACCCCCTGGAGTGCACTTCTGTGACACAAATGAGACCAATGAGAGTTAGAATCAACTCCATGGCAACTGGTTTGGTTTTGCCTCATGCTAACACTACTCCAGTGATGCTACAAAACAGGTGTAAGCATCTAAGTTATTTATATGTAACTTAGTATAAAATTATGACATTCCAGAGCTTTGAGATGGTAAATGATTGCCAAAAATCAGTCAATCGAGTCACCATAGTACCAGGTCTCTAACTTTACTCTTCCCATTTGCTTTCTTTCCCTTTTGGAGTTTCTCATTGCCAATGATTCTGTTTTTCATTCATCTCCCCAGCTGACATGATTCTCATGCCACAGAACCAACAGAGCCCTGAGTAACAGCCCCTTGGTCTTTGCATCATTTCTGGTATTTGAATCATTTCTCCTTACTTCTCCAGTACCTCAGGTTTTCTCCAATTTCCATGTTTCATACTCAGTTTTAGAAAAAATTTGTTATCAGCTGCATTCAAGCCAATTCTAACTCAAAGCAACCCCCTGTGTGTCAGACTTCAATTGTGCTTCATGGGGCTTTCAAGGATGTGTTGTTCTGGAAGCTTGCCAGACTCATTTTCCAAGACATGTCTGGGTAGGTTCAAAATGCCAACCTTTCAGCTAGTAGCTGAGTGCTTAATCATATGCATGATCCAAGGCCTCTTAGAAAAAAGGGTTGTGTGCTGTCAAGTTGATTGATTCTGAATAGTAGCAGTACTATTGGAAACCCTAGTGGTATGGTGGTTAAACACTGTGACTGCTAAACAGTTCACATCCACTAGCCACTCCTTGGAAACTGCATGGGCAGTTCTACTCTGTCCTATAGGGGCACTATGAGTCAGAATCTACTCAAAGGCAACTGGTTCAGTTTTTGTTATTGTTTTTAATAGGACAGAGTAGAACTGCCCCACAGGGTAGAAGGCAAAAAGGTCAAGCAGCTTCCTTCTCCATCTCCCAGAACATCCTCATTTTGTATGTCCCCTCTTGAGATGCTATAAGCTATGGGAGCAGATGACCAGGTCTTTCTCTCCCCAGGATAGGTTGGTGGGTTTGAACCTCAGCCATTCCAAGCAGCCAAGTTCTTAACCCTTGGCCACTAGGACTCCTACTAGAGAAACTTAGGGAGCCTCAATTCAGCCTAGGGGAGTACCATCCTCTTGCCTAGTCTAGCACTAGGAAACACTGAGAATGAAATAATAGAAGTATTGCTATGTGAAGTTAAATCCTTGCCAAAACACAGAGGCATAAGACATGTTCATTCCTGGTTCTCCTCTTCCTTTATGCATACCAGACTCATTATAAGCAATGAGGCGGGAAACAGAAGAAGAAAAAGTCCAGTGAGAAGACTTGCTTACCTAATCTGGCCCTTGGTCCTGGCTGGTATCCGTCAATGAACAGCTGTGGAGATGAGGGAATAAAATGTCCTACTTGCCTTCTGATTGGTGTAGAGTTCCTTCCTTTATGCTGACTACCAAGCCTCTTGAAGACTTAACTAAGCAGGTGGTGTGAAACTCCTTAGCCTTTGCTTTTCTTCCTCAGGTGTGAATCATCTTCCTGCAAGTAGTGCTGGGAGCTGCCAGGCATTGAGTATTGAAGGTGCCTGATAACATAAGGTCTCCAAAGGCTTCTGTGAACAATCTTCACCTGCTAGCAAAGAAAACAAAACAAAAGGAACATGATAGTTGACTCTATTTTGTGACAACCCCATGTGTGTCGGGGTAGAATTGAGTGCCACAGGGTTTTCAGTGCCTGATTTTTCACAAGTAGATCTTTTCTAACGTAAGTCTTTCTCGAGAGGGTCCTCTAGTTACCCTACCTCCAAATTCTCAACAGCCAAGCGTATTAACCCTTTCACGACACAGGGAATACTTGCTACTAATGATGGTTAATTTTGAGACTGATTGTGGGAACCATTTTACTTATAATCTGAGGATCTAACTTCCCTACCCTCTAAGATTCCTAAGATTCTTAACTTTCCTGTCATTTTCAGGTGCTTCCAACACAGTTCTGACTCATAGCAATGATACATACAACAGAATGGAACCCTGCCCAGTCCTGCACCATCCTCATGATCATTGCTACGCTTGAGTTCATCGTTACAGCCACTTTGTCAATCCATCTCCTTGAAGGTCTTCTCTTTTTTGTTGACTCTCTACTTTACCAAGCATGAAGTCTTTCTCTAGATACTGAAGCTCCTGATAACACATCCCAAGTATGCAAGAGGAAGTCTTGTCATCCTTGTCTCTAAGACACACTTTGGCTGTACTTCTTCCAAGTCAGATTTGTTCTTCTGGTAGTCCATGGTATATCTGATATTCTTCACCAACACCAAAATTCAAAGGCATCAATTTTCTTCAGGACTTCCTTATTTATTGTACAGTTTCCACATGTATATGAGGTGATTGAAAACATTGTGATTTGTCTCAGGCACACTTTAGCCTTCAAGTGACTGTTTTGCTTTCTAACACTTTAAACTTTAGAGAGTTCTTTTGCAGCAGATTTGCCCAGTGCAAAGTGTCGTTTGATTTCTTGACTGCTGCTTCCATGAGTGCTGTGAATCCAAGTAAAATGAAATCCTTGACAATCTCAATCTTTTCTCCATTATCGTGATATAGCTTATTGGTCCAGTTGTGAGGATTTTTGTTTTCTTTACGTTGAGGTGTTATCCATACCGGAAGCTGCACTCTTTGATCTTCATCAGTAAGTGATTCAAGGTTTGTTCATTTTCAGCAAGCAAGATTGTGTCATCATCTGCATAACACAAGTTGTTAATGAGCCTTGCTGCAATCCTGATGCCATGTTCTTCTTCAGATAGTTCAGAGTCCACGGGTCTTGGGGTTCCCCTGGAAGCATGGCCCTTGGCCCTGATGCTGCCCCTGTCCATACATCATAGTGGAGGTCAACTCTGACAGGAATGGATTGGACTTGGTGACACAGAGTGACCATATCATGTGTGTACTTTGTGGTTCTGTGCATCTATAGGAAGTTGTCCTGCTGACCTCTTACTGGAGGAAGGGGAGTGGGTGGAGAGAAGGGGATAGGAGATTGTGGGAAGGATAAGATATGTATGGAGTAGAGAGGAAGAGGGCACTGTCACTGGGCAGGGAGAGCAGTGGGAGCTGCATATAGGTGGGCATATAATTTATATGGAAACATACATTTTAATTCAATCATAACAATAAAAAAAAGTTAATGAGTATGGTGGAAAGATATAACCTTGACACATACCTTTCCTGACATTAAACTACACAGTAGCCCCTTGTTCTGTTTGAAAGACTGCCTATTGGTCTATGTATATGTTCCTCATGAGCACAAATAAGTGTTTTGTAATTCCTATTATTTGCAGTGTTGTCCATGATTTGTTATGACCTACACAGTCAAATGCCTTTGCATAGTCAATAAAACACAAGTATTGTCTGGTATTCTGTCTGGTATTAAGTCTGGATCCATCTGACATCAGTAGTAATACTCCTAGTTCCACATTCTCTCCCACATTTGACTCAAAGTTTTGGCAGTTACCCATCAGTGTACTACTGGAGATGTTTTTAAATGATCTTCAGCAAAATTTTATTTGGGTGTGATATTAATGATATTGTTTCATAACTGCTGCTTTAGCTGGATCATCTTTCTTTATAACAGGCACAAATATGGATCTTTTCCAATCAGTTGGCGAGGTAGCTGTCTTCCATAATTCTTGGCAAGTGAGCATTTCTAGAGCTGTATCCATTGTTGAATCTCAATTAGTATTCCTTCAGTTTCTGGAGCCTTGCCTTTCAACAGTGCATTCAGTGCAGACTGCAAGTCTTTCAGTGATGTTGGTTTCTGATCACATGCCACCTCCAGAAATGGTTGAACCTTGACCCATTCTTTTTAGTACGGTGACTGTATTCTTTTCTACTTCTTTTAATGCTTCCCATGTCTCTTAGTATTTTTCCCATAGAGTCCTTCTATTTCGCAACTTGTAATGTGAATTTTTTCTTCAGTCCTTTCAGCTTGAGAAATGCCAAGTGTGTTCTTCCATTTTGCATAGCAGCCCCTAAAGTGAATCATTCATGTATAAGAAAATCAATGAGTATCTTTTAATTACTAGTTGTGGATATGAAGAACCAAAATTTACAATGTAGAAACGTTTATTTAACACCCTGGGGCACTGGTGGCACAATAGTTAGGGGCTTGGCTTTTTAACCAAAAAGAAGGCAGGCAGCTTGATTCCACCAGCTGCTCCTTGGAAACCTTATTGGCCAGTTCTACTCTGTTGTCCTATAGACTTGCTATGAGTAGGAACCAGTTTAACAGCAATTGGTTTGGTTTGGTTTGGTTTGGGGGGTTAACACACCTCATACTCCATCTATTAGTTTGTCCTACTGTCCTACTGTCACGACTTCCATGTTGCTATAATACTGGAGGAAATCCTGGTGGTGTAGTGCTTAAGTGCTATGGCTGTCAATCAGCAGTTCAGCAGTTCAAATGCATCAGTCGCTCCTTTGAAACCATGGGGAAGTTCTGCTCTGTCTAGAGGATCACTATGAGTTGGAATCTACTTGGCCGCAGTCAGTGATGGTGGTGGATAATATTGGAAGATCTAACACCAGGATTTCAAATACCAGCAGTGTCACCTCTGGTGGTCAGTATGGTCAGCACAGCTTCCATACTAAGATAAGGAAGAAAGGCATAGAGATCTGCTTCTAAAAGTTCACCAGTGTAAACCCTATCGATGATACCAGAAATTTGACTAACATAGTGCTGGAAAACAAGATCCCTAGGTTGGAAGACAGCAATGGCCTGGACTCAAGCCTGCCAGTGATCATGAGATTAGCACGGAGTGGGTAACATTCTGTTTTGTTGAACCTGGAGTCATCACGAGTTGGAGTTGACTGCAACTAGCAACAACTAACACTGCATTACTCTCATCATATGCATCTCTAGATAGCGCAAATGGTCAAGCGCTGGACTGCTAACACAATTTGAATCCACCCAGAGGAAGGAGCATTACAAGAGAGGACTGGTGATCCGCTTCTGAAAGGTAACCTTGAGAGTCCTATGGAGCAGTTCTACTTCGCACAGGTGAGGTTACCATGAATCAGACTCGACTTGATGGCAGCTAACAAGAATTAACAAATCATTACTCTCATCACTGAATCCTGTGTTAGCTCTACCCCTTCTTTGTTCTAATCACCATCCCCACCTTCCCCTGTTATCATTATTCCTACTGTCTTCAACATTAGTCAAATGCATATGATGTAAAAGTCTTTGCTGTTAAAGATGTTTCCTACAAGATCTGATTTACTTCTCTCAGTCATCTTCTGAACTAGGAGGATTTCATTCGTTGCTTTTATTTTTAAGGATACTGGCTGCCATCAGCATGGGGGCTAGTGTTGAAATCTTCTTGGTCAACCCAAACTTTTAGCTATTTTACTTGGCACCAGGTCATCCTCTACTCTGTGGTTGTTGTATGGCCACAGTCAGCTGTCTTGACTTCACTGAATTTTCCTTCTCTGTAAAATGAGAGAAGGGTGATGGTGATAGTGACAATGACAATGATGGTAGTGATAATACCGAGATGATGGTGGGGATGGTGATAGTGATAATGACAACGATGGTGGTGATAATACTGAGATGATGGTGGGGGTGGTAACAATGAAGACGATCATGGTGATGATGGTAGCAGTGGGATGCAAATGATGCCAGAGATCGTTTCAGTTATCCAGAGCTGCTGTAACAGAAATATAACAAGCGGATGACTTTAACAAGTAGAAGTTTATTCTCTGACAATCTATGAGTCTACAGGTCCTAATTTAGGGTGCTATCTTAAGGGAAGGCTTTCTCTCTCTGTTCATTCTGGGGGAAGGTCTTTGTTATCAATCTTCCTCTAGTCTAGGAGTTTTTCAGTACAGAGACACTGGTTCCAGGGGACACACTCAGCTCTTAGTTCTTCTTTCTGGGCAGATTGAGGTCCCAATCTCTCTGTTTGCAGTCACACTCCAGCCCTGACATTGGATCAGGGCTGAGACCTGAGTAAGGGTGTTACATCCCACCCTAATCCTCTTTAACACAACCTAAGCTTGCCTCATTAGCTACAGGTGGAGATTAGGATTTCCAACACATAGGAAAATTTTATCAGATCACAAAAGGGAGGACACACACTCAGTATTGGAAATCATGGCCTAGCAATGTTGACACACATTTCTGGGGACTACAATTCAATCCATAACAGAGGCAATGATGGCAATGATAGAGTTTCATATCATTTCCACTTGTTTTTTCTTTTGTGAATTGTCTATTCTTTTCCTTGAAGAGTCTAATTGGCTCTGTGTATCTCCACATGTCCAACCAAAAACGAAACCAGTCGATGTCCGGTACAGTCAGACTCATTACTATCGCAAGTGCTGCAGATTGTACGGAGCAGAGTCTGCTTGGCTGTAATCTTTATGAAAGTGCATCAACTGGGCTTTTTTCCATGGTGTAGCTGGATGGGTTCAAACCACCAACTTTTAGAAGTTGAGCAAGGCAAACCTCTTGCACCACCCAGGGACTTTGTGTTTGTATACATACGCAAACGATTTGCTCAATTTATGAAAGTATAAATCTTCTCAGGGTTTGGGCTTTTAATTTATTATTTTAAATGTAGAATTGCTTCAAAATTTCACAAGATATATAACAAAACAGAACAAAACCTACGGCATTCCAGTTAAATTCTGATGCGTGGTGACCATATAGAATACTGTAGAACTGTCCCATCAGGTTTCCGAGGCTGTAAATCTTTAGTGAAGCAGACTGCTGAATTCTTCTCCTGCAGAGTGGCTGGTGGGTTCAGACCACCAATCTTTTGGTTTTCGGCCGAGCACTTAGCCACTGCCCCACCAGGTGTCCTCACAAGGTGCATACATAACAGACAATTTCTCATCCACAAATACACATAATTTTTTTATGTCAATTGTTTTTCTTGACCAGGTTTATATGTCTTTTCTAAGCTTTTCTGGAACAATTTCAATGCCTGAATTTCTTCAGGATTTGAATACTCATGTGTTGTAGATTTCCATTATTTGGTTTGGAGAGACCAAAGAATGGACAGACGTCTTGGTGTATGTGAAGACATGGGATCTGTCACTCATGTTGAAAAAGGACAAGCTTAGAATGTAAATATCCAGGAAAATGGCCACATGGTATAATTTGGGTTTTCACCCAGAAGATGGGGCAAAGCTGTGCTGGCAGAGATCTTCCCTTTCTCAAATTTACAGTCCAGAATCCAAGTTCTATATTTGTTATGATGTGTCCTTTTCACTTAACAGATTCTTTGCAAATGTCCAGATGCCCTTCTCGGCTTATTCCCACATCAACCTCCCAGTAAGGGTGACCAGAGCTGAACCTTGGGGGGCCCAAGACATCTAGTGCTTTGTTTAATCTCTTGCTGTGCTTTTGCTGATTCTATCTGATACACGTACATCAGAGGCTCCTCAGGTCATCAGAAATGATGAGGAAGTCACTGGCTGTGTCGATCTCCAAGGTCATGTCCACTATGTAAAGAAAAGTAACTTGGCAAATGGACAGATTAGAGTCTCATTCTTTACTTCTACTGCAAATGCCCAAGTATACCTCATTTTTCTCAACTACTTTAATTCTACTCTTCCTCTTGAAGTGTCCAGGGAACACTTTCCTAATCTTCCTATGTAGAACAAATTACTGAAAGTAAGCCTTGAAGATGGTCCTCATTGACTCAAATACTTTGCAGTTAACTTCTAGCTTAGAGGTTAGTGATCTAACACACCGGTGGCTCCAAGGGAGAAAGACTTGACAATCTGCTTCCATAAAATTGTCGTTGTATGCTGTTGAGTTGATTTAGACTCATAGCAATCATATATGACAGAATTGAACTGCTCCATAGGCTGTTCTTGCTATAATCTTTACATGAACAGATCACCAAATCTTTCCTTTCATGGAGCAGCAGGTGGGTTCAAGCCACTGATCTTTTGGTTAGCAGCTGAGCACTTAACCATTTTGTGACCAGGGTTCCTTTCCATAAAGATTACACAGCCTGGGAAGCTCCATAAGGAAGTTCTACTGTGTTACACGGGGTCAGTAGGAGTTGAAAATTGACTCCACAGAATCCAACAATAGCAGCTCATTGATTAACTTTATCCCAAGCAAAAGATAGTGTACACAGCATGTGATATTATTCACCCAGGGACTCCTTTAATCACGTAATCTTCACATTCAGTAGAGAGCCAGTTGTATTGATGACTATTACTAGGACCTTAGAGGAGAGAAATGTGTTAGCACACATCTCTTACCTTGGAACTTGGCCATCTTTGAGTTCTTCTATAGAGTTACTCTAAGCTGAAGCTCCAGTTCCTTCTTAGAGACAAGCTTCCCTAGTGGCAACCTGGGACTTAATTTCATTCTTCAGACAAACTTGAAAGCATTTGGGGCATGACAAAATTCACCCTCACTTCCCAGACTACCTTCTCAAGTGCAGTGATGCAGTGGAGGCAGCAAGTATATTTTGACATGGGTTTGTCAAAATACTCTAGGCAGATGGGACATCGACTTGCCTCTCAAAATAGTTTAGTCATAGTGACTGCTGGGGAAAGATGGGTAAGGTCATGGCAGAGTTTATGAACTGAATGCATATGATTTTCTGGAAAGTTCTCTTCCTTTACTCACAAGTGTTGCTAGGAATGAAGTTGTTTACATCCCTAGATGTGAGTGCTGGGGATATAACAGAAAAGGGCACATGACCCAGATGTTCAGAGATTGGTAGGGTTAGTTGGTATGAGAAAAATGGCCATCATTGAACTTGAGTTGAATTGGGATAAGGATGAAGACTCACATGGAGGCTTCTCCTGACTCACGTGGTTGCAGAGGCTGACAAGCCCAAATCAGCAGGCCAGCAGTCAACAGGCTACTGGCTTCCAAAGTTATGGAAGCCAGCAGATCAGGTCAGATGATAGAATGTTGGCTCGTTTCAAGAATTGGAAGACGCACTATGACAAGCCAGATGCAGGATCCAGAGAGCTTTGCTAGAACAATTACATGTATATACATATATATTAGATGTAGACCATACCCCTCAGGAAAACTGTTCACCTAAGGAAAGGTATGACTAGAATAAAAATGGTATTGGTGCTGCCTGGAACTAGGGTGGTGACTTGAGTCACACCTTCTAGTAAGGTTGTGACTCAAGATACATCCCATCTTACTCCTGCCTCGTTAATATCATAGACAACTCACACCCGACTGGGACCATAACCACAGGCATAGGGACTAGGATTTACAACACATCACAAAATGGAGGATAATTACATCAGAGCACACAAATGGAAGTTGTTATTTGTCAGTTCTACAATGCACTCATCATACATAACTGCCAGATTACATCACTGCATGACTGCCAAAACCACTGAAAATCATAGTGCAACTAAGTTAACACATAACCTTAACCATCACGGGTTCCATACACCATATATGCATTAGCCACAGGTTGTCCAATTCTCTTGACGGACCACAAGCACCTTATTTACATAGTGCCACACTTTGTGTGGGAATCAAAAACACTCCATCTAGAACGGCCGTGTTAAGTAATTCACTGTACTGCAACTTGTCATCCAAAGATTCACCGATAGAATGAATTATCTCATTATCTCGTTTGCTGCCTCTTAACTACAGTTTAAAGGAGCTGCCAGATGGCACAAAATATTTAAGTGCTGGACTAACTGATGATCACGACTGCAGAATAGACTATAGATGGCTCATATGAAAGTCCAAGCTGAAGTTGAAGAAAATCAGAACAAGTCTACGAGAGCCAAAGTATGACCTTGAGTATATCCCATCTGAATTTAGAGGCCATCTCAAGAACAGATTTGGAGCAATGAACACTAACTGCAGAAAACCAGATGAGTTGCAGAATGACATCAAGGATATCATACACGAATAAGCAAGAGGTCATCAAAATAACAGGAAAGAAAGAAAAGACCAAAACGGATGTCAAAAAGAGACTCTGAAACTTGGTCTGGACCATTCAGTAGCTACAGGAAATGGAAGAAATAATGAAGCAAAAGAGCTGAACAGGAGATTGAGAAGACAAAGCAAAGTGTTAATAATGACATATGCAAAGATCTGGAGTAAGAAAACCAAAAGGGAGGAAATGTTTGGCATTTCTCAGGCTAAAAGAACTGAAGGAAAAATTCAAGCCTCAAGTTGTAATATTGAAAATTTCTACATGAAAAATATTAAATGATACAAGAAGCATCCAAAGAAGCTGGAAGGAATATAAAGAGTCAGTATACCAAAAGAATTGGCTGATGATCAGCTTTTTCAGGAGGTGGTATATGATCAGGAAGCCAGGGTACTAAAAGGAAGAGGTCCAAGCTGCATTGAAGGCATTGTTGAAAAATGAGCCTCCAGAAATTGATAGAATGCCAACTGAGATGTTTTGGCAAACAGATGCAGTGCTAGAAATGTTCACTCATCTATGCCAAGAAATTTGGAAGACAGTAATCTGGCCAACTGACTGGGAGAGATCCATATTTGTGCCTATTCCAAAGAAAGAAGATGTGAAAGAATACAGAAATTATTAAACAGTATCGTTAATACCACTTGCAATGATTTTTTATTGTTACTGTGATCAAGTGAAAGTACACAATCCAAATTAAAATAGCATGCCTACCTATCTGCAGCTTCTTCTGCTCTTCTTGCCTGATGACAGGACACTCCTCTGTTTTGTTCTCTATGTACTGCATCCTCTTAACAATCTTCTGTCCCCTGCTCTCCACTAACTCCTCTCCTCTCCAGGAAGACGCCAGTAGGGCAGCATCCCATAGATGCATGGAACTATGAAGTATACACACCATATGGTCACACTGAGTCCCTGAGTCCAGTCCATTCCTGTCTGAAGGGTTGACCTCAGTATTACTTTCTGATTAGGGGCAGCAACAGGTCTAGAGGCTATGTTCAGGGGGAATCCCCAGGCCACCAGACATCCTTTGTGGTCGTTTAGTGGAGATCTTGAGGTGCATCCATCTTTTTCTAATGTTGCTACTGGGGCTGAACACTGTGTGCCCCATCATGGCTGTCTTTGGTGGTGGCTGGGCACTACTGGTCCCTCTGGTCACATGTTGATACAGTCGCACATTCACACAGATCCTTCTGTCTCCCAGGCTTTTTACCTTGTGTCTTTGTTGTTTTTGGTGACCATCCGTTCCAAATGAGTTGGGATGATTTGGTACACCTTAGGTGGCACCTTGGTAGCCTTTAAGACACCGGACATCATTCACTAGTATGGGGTGCAGAGGATTCTCTTAGCAATAAGCTAGTTATGCCAACTGGCCTCACTGTCCCCTGAGAACATGGTCCCCAGACCCTCACCCCTGCTACTCTATCCTTGCAAATATTGGGTTAAGATTAGAAGAGTTTTCAGTTTATGTTGAAGTTCAGTTATTGATCTACTTTCTACTGTGTGTTGTCAGTGCTTTCACCCAACCAAACTTCTATCAACTACCTAATCTATGATCCACGCTCTCCCTCTCTCTCCCCCCTTGCAGCCATCAAAGAGTCTTTTCTTCTATTTTTAAGTCCGTATAGCAAAGTTCTAATACAATATTTGTCCTTTTGCTGCTGATTTCACTCAGCATAATGTCTTCTGACTGAAACCAGGTTATCAGATGCTTCCTAAAATCATCGTTGTTCTTTATCATTGCATAGTATTCCACTGAGTGTATGTAACATAGTTTGTTTATCCATTCATCTGTTGATGGGCACCTGGGTTGATTCCATATTTTTGCTATTGTGGACTCTGCTGCAATAAACATTCATGTTCATGTGTCTGTTCATGTGGCAGCCTTTATTTCTGTAGGATATATTCTGAGCAGTAGGATTACTGGATCAAATGGTATATGTATTTCCAGCTTTCCAAAGAAACTCCAAATTGCTTTCCAAAAAGATTGTACCATTGTGCAATCCCACCAGCAGTATAGGAGAGTTCTAATCTCTCCACAGCCTCTCTAGCATTTGTAGTTTTGTGTTTTTTGGATCATAGCCAGTCTTGCTGGAGTGAGATGGTATGTCACCACAGTTTTGATTTGAATTTCTCTGATAGCTAATGATTATGAGCATTTCCTCATGTGTCTTTTGGCTGCCTGGATGTCTTCTTTGATGAAGTGTCTGACCATCTCCTTTGCCCATCACTTTAATGGATTGTTCACCTTTTTCTTGCTGATATTTTGCAGTACCTTGTAGATTATGGAGATCAGACATCAGTCCAACACATAGTTGCCAAATATTTTTCCCATTCTGTAGGTGGTCTTTTAATTCTTTTGATAAAGTCTTTGGATGACCAAAAGTGTTTGATACTTAGTAGTTCCCATTTATCTATTTTCTCTTCTGTTGATCCTGTTGTGTTTATCAGATATTGAAATCCAAGTTGAAATATCACAAGCAATAAAATTTTGCTGAAGATATTCAAAAGCAGCTGTAGCAGTACACTGACAGAGTAACATTAGAAGTTTAAACCAGATTCAAAAGAAGTTGTGGAACCAGGGATTTCCTTATCAATGTCAGATGAATCCTGGCCGAAAGCAGAGAATACCAGAAAGATGTTTATCTGTGTTTCATTGACTGTGCAAAATATGGATAACATTGTGAAGAATGGGAATTTCAGAACATGTAATGGTGCTCGTGAGGAACCTGTTACATAGATCAAGAGGCAGTCATTTGAAAAAAACAAGGAGCTACTGTGCAGTTTAAAGTCAGGAAAGACGTGCCTCAGTGTCGTAAACTTTCATGATACTTAATCTGAGTGTTTAGCAAGTAATCTGAGAAGCTGGGCTATATGTAGAAGAACGGAGCATCAAGATTGGAAGACTTATTAACCTGTGTTATGTAGATGATGCAAATTTGCTTGCCGAAAGTGAAGAGGACTTGTCATAGATTAACTTGGGCACTTGTGTACCCAAAAACTATGTATCAGTTTGGCTAGGCTATGATTCCTAGTATTGTGTAATTTCCCATCATTTTGCCATTTTGTGTGATTTCTCTGTGTTGTAAAACCTATCTCTATGATGTTAATAATGACATCCAACAGGTGGTAGTTATGCTAATGAGGCAGGACTCAGTCCACAAGGTTGGATTGTGTCTCGAGCCAATCTCTTTTGAGACATAAGAGAAGAAAGGAGCAAAGACAGGGGGTCCTCATGGTACCAAGAAAGCAGTGCTGTGAGCAGAGCACATCCTTTGGACTCAGAGTTCCTACATGGAGAAGCTCCTAGTCTAGGAAAAACTTTTTCTAATTGTGTTTTAAGTGAACATTTACAATTCAAGCCAGCTTCTCATACAAAAACTTACACATCATTTTGTTATGTGATCCTAGCCGTTCTCCCCACACTGTGATAGCCTACTCATCCCCTCCACCCTGAAATTCCCGTGTCCTTTCAACCAGCTCCTGTCCCCATCTGTCTTCTCATCTCACCTTTGTACAGGAGCTGCCCAGTTAGTCTCTTGTATCTACATAAGCCAAGAAGACCACTCTTCATCGGTATCTTTTGATGTCTTAATTACCATTTCAATCTTTGTCTGAGGATCTGGCTTTAGGAAAGGTTTCAGTTCTGGGCTAACAGAGAGTCTGGGGGCCATGTGTCCTGGGTAGTGTCCAGTCTGTTAGACCATCAGATCTGGTCACTAAGAGTTCAAGTTCTGCACCCCATATCAAGAACTCTTTGTTGAGTTCTCCAGGGGAAGATTGATGACAAAGACCTTCCTCCAGAGCCAACAGAGAAAGTTTTCCTCTGGAACTGATGCTCTGAATTTGGACTACTAGCCTACTGGACTGTGAGAGAATACACTTGTTTGTTAAAACCATCCAGCTGTGATACTTCTGTTACAGCAGCACTAGATGACTAAGACAGGGACTTCAAGTACTTACTGATGAAGATCAAAGATGTCAACATAAAGGAAACAAAATTCTTTGTGAGTGGACCAATAAACACCATCATGAGCAAGAGAAAAGGTTGAAGTTGCCAAGGATTTCATTTTACTTAGATCCAGAGTCATCACCAATGGAAGCAGCAGTCAAGAATGCAAACAATGCATTGTCTTGAGCAAATCTGCTGCAAGAGACCTGTTCAAAGTGTTAAAAGCACAAATGTTACCTTGAAGGCTAAGGTGTGCCAGACCCAAGCCATGGTGTTTTCATATGCACACAAAACCTATGCAATGAATAAGAAAGACTGAGGAAGAATTGACCCCTTTAAATTATGGTGCTGGCACAAAACATTGAATATATACTATGGATTTCCAAAAGGAAGAACAACTCTGTCTTGGATGAAATACAGCCAGCATGGTCCTTATAAATAAGGATGGTAAGACTATATCTTACATTCTTTGGACGTGCTATCATGAGGTACCAGTCCTTGGAGCAGACCATCTAGTTCAGCTTACTGAACTAGAGGGTCAACAAAAAAAGAGGAAGAACCTCAACAAGATAGATTGACACAATGATTGCAACAATGGCCTCATCCTAACAACTGTGAGGGTGGCACAGAAGCAGGCAGTGCTTCGTTCAGCTGTACGTGGGGTTGCTATGAGTCTTAACCAATTTCACAGAACCTAACAACAACTAACCAAAAAGTTGATGTTTCAAACCCATTTAGAGGCAATACGAAAGAAAGACCTGCAATCTAATTCTGAAAGTCACAGCACTGAAACTCTGTAGGGTACAGTTCTACTCTGAGGTACATAGGGTTGATACTGAGTTTTAATGATTTAGTGGCAGCTAACAGCAGCTGCAATTTTAGAAATCTGAAAAGTGTTAAAAGAAAATTTTCATATTGGACTCACCTCTCTTTTCCTTGGGTTCTCCTCTGACCTCTAGTAGCTCCCACAGGCAGCTTAGTACTGCTGAGAAATTGGCTGTTTGTTACTTTCTGCTTTAGGCTGGGTTCTGTAGAGAAGCAAAACCAGTGAAGTATGTGCGCACGTTCGCGTGTGCATGCGCACGCGTGTATTTATCTCAAAGAATGTTAACAGGGTCGTGGAAGTTGGCAAGTCCCAAATCTGTGGGTCATGCATCCGACTAGAGATGTCTCCAGACTCGTGTAGTTGCAGGGGCCGATAAATTCCAAATTGGCAGTTCCAAGAACAGGCTGCTGGCTCACAGTGCTATAGAAGCTGGCTATCCTGGCAGCGGAAGGTCAGAAGAGGCCTGCTGACTCAAGTCTCAAGAACTAGAGGTCAAATGCAGGATCCTGAGCAAAGTTCAGAGTTTTGTCAGAATGTCCATATGTATAGAATGCCAGCCACATCCCCAAGGAAAATTCCCTTACAAGTGGTTGGCTGGTCACATCATATCACATCACAGAGGTGATTACATTACGTTACTTACAGAAGAGCAATCAGTCCAACATCTGAAAAACCACTGAGAACCATAACTTAATCAAATTGACACATCACATTAACTATCACACTTTTCCCGCTTATTCATACAGGGTCACTCCTCCTAATGCAATCCTGTTGTGATATAGTTGTTACAGAGATTGAGAAGCATACTGCTGACTTGGAGAGTTTATAGTGAGAATGTGTATTCTACTTCTTGTTGTTTGGCATTTTTCTTCTGATTCCAAGTCAGGACAACACCACATGACAGAGTAAAACTGTCCTGTAGGATTTTCTAGGGGGTTGCACCCAATCTTGGCACCTGTATCTGCCGCGTGTCTCAGGATGATCCTGGTACAGCTAGCCCTGCTCTTCCACTGTGCCTTACACACCACTGAGTCCCCATGTGCTTGTGAGTCATGATGGTGGTGCTTGGGGGCTGCCCGCGACACTCAGCCTTCTGGCACCTGCCCTGGGTGAGGGGACCCTACTCATCCACGGTTCACCCTGCCCCCCACACTTGCCTGCCTTCCATCCCCTCTTCCCACCTTTCAACTATTCAGTCTGTTCCCTGGGCACCCCTCAGTTCAACTCTGGCTGCTATTAGTGGGAGGCAGACAAGAGACCAAGCAAAAAATAGGATCTGGTATTTGAGAAACTGCTGCTTGACCAAAGGGCTGTACTGTTGTCTTCAAAAGTTGGCTTCTGGCCTCTGAGATGTGGAATGGGCAGGTCTACGCAGTGAGCACGATGTCTTTAACTAATCTCTGGGTGAATCGCAGTTACACCAACTATGGAGTTTCCTCAGTGTAGACACTGGAAACGTTTTCTTTTGTGACATTAGATTTCACACAATTAAAAATCCATTGCCATCAAGTTGATTCTGACTTAACAGCAGCCCTATAGGACAGAGTAGAACTGCCCCCACAGAGTTTCTAAGGAGTATGTGGTGAATTTGAACTGCTGAGTTTTTCCGTTAGCAGCCATAGCTCTCAACCACTGCACCACCAGGGTCTCCTCTCATACCATTACATGCACCATAATTTCTGCTGTGGAGCTCTGGGGCCATGTTTTGTTCCTGGAAATACAAATTAACAATGATTAAGCCTCCCTGACTATCCCAGCTGTGATGGATCTGGGCACAGCTGGTCCAACAGTATATGCTAAGCAAGGAAAACAAACCACTGACCAAAAAAAAAAATTCTGAAACACTTCTTTGTGTTCACAAGCTTTAAAATATTCTCTTGGTACACATTGATAGAAAGTTATAATGGAAGCATAGGACACTTCATGAGTCAAGAGCATAAAAATAGCAGGGTAATTACAAAAAATTATTATGTGTTCTGGTTGTGTTCTTTGGACTTACATATATATATTTTGGTTTCAATAATTATCCCCTCAACTTTCAGTTTAATTTCTAAATATTTTCTGTAATACCAACTCAATGAGTTACAGAGATTATATAAACTAAGTAAGTCTTTGGATTTACCCAACAGATTATCTGCTTTTTTTTTTTTATTACTATGACTGATTCAAAATGTACATCCCATATAAATTTGCATGCCTACCTGTATGCAGCTTCCACTGCTCTCCCTGTCCGGTGACAGCACACTATTCCTCTTGGCTCCATACATGTCTCATCCTCCCAACAGCCTCCTTTCCCCTCCTCTCCACCCACTCTCCTTCCTTCAGCCAGAGGTCCGCAGGATGATATCCTATAGACGCACAGAACCATAAAGTACATCCAATATATGGTCATTCTGCGTCACCAAGTCCCATCCATTCCTGTCCAAAGAGTGAAACTTCATTATGATTTATGGGCAAGGGCAGCATCAGGGCCAGGGGCCATGCTCCCAGGGGAACCCTGAAGCTGCTGGAACACCAGTTGTGGTCTTTTAGTGGAGATCTCAGGGTTTGCCCCTTTTTATTCTTGTGTTGTCAGTGAGACTCAACTTAGTGAGCTCCATCACAGCTGTCTTTGGTGGTGGCCAGGCACCATCCGATTCTTCTGGTCCCAAGTCGATGTAGGCACCCACTCATGTGAGTCTCTCTGTCTTCTGGGTTGTCTTTCCCCCATGTCATTTTGGTCCTCGGTGAGCATCCGTTCCTGCCGAGTTGGGCCATTTGCTGTGCCCTCAGATGGCGGCTTGGCAGCTTTTAAGACCCCAGATGCCACTCACCAATGTGGGGTGCAGACAACCCTCTTAGCAAAATGCTAGCTGTGCCAATTGGCCTCGATTGCACCTAAGAGCATGGCCCCCTGCCCCCGGCCCCACCAAATCTGTCCTTGCAATATTGGGTTAAGATGGAAGGAGTACTCAAGTTACGCTGAAGTCCACTTAATATTGTTCTTGTTTCTAACGTGTGCTGTCATCGATTTCACCCAACCAAATTTCTACCAGCTACCTAAACCCTTCCCTCCTCACCCTTCCTCTCTCCCCTCCCTTGCAGCTGTCAAAGAGTCTTTTCTTCTATGCATAAGTCTGTTTTTGAGTACTTATCGTAGGGGTCTCATACAATATTTGTCCTTTTGTCATTGACTACTTTCACTCAGCATAATGTCTTCCATTTGAAACCAGGTTATGAGATGTTTCCTGAAATCATCATTGCTCTTTATCATTGCATAGTGCTCCGTTGAATATATATACCATAGTTTACCTATCTGTACCTCTGTTGTTGGGCATCTGGGTTGATTCCATCTTTTTGTTATCGTGGACTGTGCTGCAATAAACATTCTTGTGCATGTGTCCATTGATGTGAATGGCCTTGATTCTGTAGGGTATATTCCAAGTAGTGGAATTACTGGGTCAAATGGTATATCTATATCCATTTTTTTAAGGAAGCACCAGATTGCTTTCCAAAGAGGCTGGACCATTTTGCAACCCGACCAACAGTGTAGGAGAGTGCCACTTTCTCCAAAGCCTCTCCAGCATTTGTTGTTTTGTGTTTTTTGGATCATGACCAACCTTCTTGGGGTGATATTTGCTTTTTTTTTAAATAATAAGAAGAAAGTAAATATATATATGTATATATTTACAAGCAGCAAGAGTTCTGGATCAAAAGTCCTGGGAAAGACTAGAATCAAGGTCAAACGGTGACGCTCAGTAGAAAACAGTCATGGGATCAGCATGACTTGGAAACGAAAGAGCCTTGAGGAGAATGCCTATTTGGGAAATAAAGTAAAAGAAGGCCATCACCACCCACCCCTTCAAGCTACCCTTCACATTCGATGAAACTTTGATTCTGAACTTGTATTCTTCCAAAGAGAGCACAGAAAGCTTTCTGTCCCAGCTGCTGGGCTGCTCACTAAAATCCTCTCATTAGTGGCCAAGAGTTGAATTGAATCACCAGTGCTGACTAATACTGACTTGACTGGACATAGAGATTGCTCCTCACTGGAGATGCCCCGTATTCCCCATACAGACACTGTCGCTTGTCCTACAGGTGACATGATAATGGGATCTCTGTGGGGAAGCCAGATCTAGGAACCCTGTTCCTGTAACTATAGCCTCAAGTGTCCTCAGCTCATCTCGAATGATGGATTCCTGCATGAAGTTCTGGAACAAAGAGCAGCCAGGTGAGTATTTTGTGAGATTTAAGCTCAGGGCAAGAAAGGGACAGAGGGGTGTCTGACAGGAGAGGGACGCAGAGCAGAGGCTGGGTAAAACACTGGGCAGGAGAGAAGCTAACCTGCCTCATTATGAGCAGGTCATCTATGCTGTAACTGGGCCTGGAGGGGAGAGTTGTGATGAGGATTCTCTTAGGTAGGATGAAATGTGGGAGATCCCTGCAAACCCCTGTTCTCTAGGCCCTGAGTCTGAGACAAAGAGATGGAGGTGGTTTCTTTGGAATTTTTTCCAGTTTTTAATTCCAAAGACACCAAGCTCTTCACTTGTGTAGTAGTCTGCTAATTGTCTCAGAACTAACATACTGAGGTTTGGGTATGAATATAGGAGAACAAATTTCATTAAGTGTTTGTGGTAGGACTGAAATATCCTAAACATAAAACCATACTCATTGACACAGGATGGGGACCCAGATCTGTGAATTCAAAATTTCTTATTGTGTTGTCTACATAAAAAACCCCATCACTGTTGAGTTGATTCCAACTCACAGTGATCCCACAGGACAGAGTTTATAATTTATAATTTTCCTGAAGGAGAAAGGATTTTGTTAACTATGAACTTTGCTTTTGAAATATTTCTCCTTTTTTTTACTTTGCATTGTCTTTTGAATCCTCAGCAGTAATCAAGGACCTTGACACCAGGGAGATATTACATTTTACCAGGGTAAGTCAATCTCTTTGTTGTACCCACAGAACCTTGTTATTCACTCATAAAGATCTTGATTAAACTTCAGTGTGACTCCATGTGTGCCACGGGTGATTTTGAGTTCAGAAACCTAACCTGATTCTTGTTCGTAAGATGGAGAATCAAGCAAAGAGTCAGATAAAATATAGGAACTCAAAACCTAATGAGATATTAAAGCAATCTGACTATATACTCGGTCTAATGATCCAGATATTTAATTTTTGGTGTGGATTGAAAATGGTTGGAGCCCAGGATCTGGCTTCTCAGCATTACAAGTCATCAAGAATCATAAAAGTTTCTGATTGGGAATCTTTTCTACACTGAGTAGAACATCTAGGACATTTCAGGGTTACTCTGTGTATTCAGAGGGCTATGGAATTTTTGAAAGATATTTTTCACTTAATCATTCTGATGATTAACATTATTAGTTCACCAAGAATGGCAATTATTTTGCAATTTTATAAGTCACATGATCATTTGGGAAATAAAGTAAAAGAAAGACCATCACCCCTCACCCTTTCAAGCTACGCTTCACATTTGGTGGAACTTTCATTCTGAACATGTTTAGTCAGTACACGTTCTGTGTCAGCCGTATTGGGGAATGAGACAGACATGGTTAATGAATGCTTGGAGCTAACGTTCTGGAGGGAATCAAAATTTAAGATAAATTAAAAAATTCAAAGCAGTAGTTATGAAATGTAAAACTGATGTCAGGGTTGTGTTCTCTAGGTTGAAGCCTTCCTTTGGAAAATGACTGTGTCTTCCTCTTCAGAAGAAAAAAAGCCGAGATTACATCCCCAAGATTAGGTGACCAGGAAGGCTGCTGATGCCTATGCTGCAATAGCCCAGGCTTTCCCTCCAGGCTACTCTGGTATTTTCCCATGTCTTTTCAGAATCAAGCCCTAAGAATCGCTGGAAAAGTGGCTCTGCAAATCATCTTCGTTTGCTTGATTGGGGTTGGAACTCTAGGCAATGTAATTCTCTTCTTCCATAACGTCTCTCCAATCTTGCTTGGTCGTATACAGATGCTCACACACATGATTTTTGTCCAGCTAGCCATAGCCAACTCTTTGGTTCTTCTCTCCACAGGGATTCCCTACATTATGGTAGCTTTTGATTTTAGGAATCCCCTGTCGAGTCTTGGATGTAAACTTGTCTATTTCATCCACCGAACAGCTCGCAGCATCAGCCTGTGCTCCACTTGTGTCCTGAGCACGTATCAGCTTGTCACTCTCATCTCCATGAGATCGGAGTTTGTGATGATCCAAAGGAAAGCCTCCAAGGCAGTTGGTCCTGCTTGTTGCACCTGCTGGATAGTCAGCATCTTGATAAACAGCTTTATTCCTGTGGAAATCACTGGTCCACAGGAAATGCGCAATGATACTCAAACCTATGACAAGTGGTTCTGTTCATCACCGGGTCCCAATGCAGGCATTATCACCCTTTTGTCAGCCATGGACGCCATGTTTATTGGCCTCATGGTCTGGGCCAGTGTCTCTATGGTGCTTCTGCTGCGGAGCCATCTTCAGAGAGTGCAGCATATTCACACCTCCAACCACTCCCAGAAATGTGTCCCTGAGACCACAGCTACCCATACTATCCAGATACTAGTGGTCACCTTTGTCATCTTTTATACACTGGATTCTATTTGTACCTTTTATGTAAGTACTTTTGTACATTTACGTCTATATTTCACACATGCTGCTCATATTTTGGATTTATGCTTTCCCACTGTCAGCCCCTTATTGCTGATCCTCAGGGATCCCAGAGCTCTTAGGTTCTGCTCTTGAATTTTTTTTTTATTATGATTGAGTGAACATGTACATTCCCATATAAATTTACGTGCCCACCTATATGCAGCTTCCACTGTTCTCCCTACCTGGTGACAGCACACTATTCCTCTCTGCTCCATACATGTCTCATCCTCCCAACAGTCTCCTTTCCCGTCCTCTCCACCCACTTTCCTTCCTCCAGCCAGAGGTCCGTAGGATGACATCCTATAGATGCATAGAACCATAAAGTGCATCCAATATATGGTCACTCTGCATCGCCAAGTCCAATCCACTCATGTCCAAAGAGTGGACCTTCATTATGATTTATGGGCAAGGACAGCATCAGGGCCAGGGGCCATGCTCCCAGGGGAATGCCGAATCCGCTGGACCACCAGTTGTGGTCTTTTAGTGGAGATCTCAGGTGCACCCCTTTTTATTCTTAAGTTGCCAGTGAGATAACTTAGTGAGCTCCACCAAGGCTATCACTGGTGGTGGCCAGGCACCGTCCGGTTCTTCTGGTCCCAAGTCTATGCAGGCACCCACTCATGTGGGTCTCTCTGTCTTCTGGGTTGTCTTTCCTCCATGTGGTTTTGGTCCTCAGTGAGCATCCGTTCCTGCTGTGTTGGGACCATTTGCTGAGCCCTCTGATGGTGGCTAGGCAGCTTTTAAGACCCCAGATGCCACTCACCAATGTGGGGTGCAGAGAGCCCTCTTAGCAATACGCTAGTTGTGGTAATTGGCTTCGATTTCACCTAAGTCTGCTCCTGAATTTTTGTAAATCACTGCTTCTGTTTATCCACAGTTATTGTATTCAGTGAAAATTTACTGAGTATCAATTTTCAACTTATAATTCTTTGATGATCTTAGGTGGTATAATTGTTTGAATTGTGCCCCCTCTATCCCAAAATGTGCTGTAAATCTTAGCCTCTATGCCTCTGGTTAGAATCCCATTTGAGAATGGATACTCTTTGTTATGTTTACAAGGCAAGATTAATGTATGAGACGTCTTGAATCTATCTCTTTTAAGACATACAACCCCCCCTTCCAAAAAACCTACATTGCCGTCCATTCGATTCCTACTCATGGGACCCTATACGACAGAGTCAAACTTCCCCAGGAGGTTTCCTAGGAGTGGCTGGTGGATTTGAGCTGCTAACCTTTTGGTTAGCAGACTGCTCTTAACTACCAAGCAGAGATGGGAGAAGGTAGTTGCCGTACCACGTGAAGATCACCAAGGAGCCAAGGAACAAGGATCTTCCTCCAGAGCAGTCAAAAAGAGATGGCTTTCCCTAGATCTGATATCTTGAATTGTTCTTTCATTCTCTAATTCATTTGGCTCTGCTTTAATCTTTATTATCTGTTTTCTTCTGGTGACTGAGGGGTTCCTTTGTTGCTCTTTCTACTTGTTCAAGTTGTAGGGTTAAATCTTTGGTTTGGGCCCTTTCTTCATTATGAATGTGTGCATTTAGAGAGATAAATTGTCCTCTGAGCACTGCCTTTGCTGTATCCTATAGATTCTGGTAAACTGTGTTTTCATCCTCTTTTGATTCCATAAATTTCTTCATTGCATCTTTGATTTCTTCTATAACCCAAGGATTTTTGAGTCATGTGTTGTTCATTTTTCGTGAGTTCAAATTTCTGCCTACATTTTTTCTTCTACTGATTTAAGCTTTTATGGCTTTATGGTCTGAGAAGATGCTATGCGATAATTCAGCAGACTGGATTTTGTTGAGACTTGTTTTATGTCCTAATATGTGCTCTATTGTGGAGAATGTTTCATGTGCATTGGAAAAGAAGGTGTATTTATCTGTTGTTGGTTAAAAAGTTCTGTATATGCCAATGAGATTTAGACGATTGATTGGCAAACAAGATCTTCTGGATCTCTGCTGGGCTTTTTCCTGGATGATCTGTCTATTACTGAAAGTGCAGTGTTGAAGTCTCCTACTATTATTATGGAGTGATCTATCTCAATTTTCAATGTTGTCAGTGTTTGTTCAATATATTTAGATGCTGTGGTATTGGCTGCCTTTGTGTTCTCTAGTGGGCGGGCCCAGCTGGGCTCTCAGGGATGGTAGGCTCCACCTCCTGACTGCTAAAGGTGGTAAATTACTTGTGGTGACTCTCCGTCATTGTGTCAGTTGAGCCTATGGTGTAGCTTGGGAAAACGATGAGAAAAGCATGCCACCACGCTTGGCTGCCTGGGACCACTGCACTCTCCAGATGTGTTTAGCTTAAAAGCTGCTTTTTTTGCTGAGAGGGGCACAATCCAGCAGGTGCCAAGAGTAGCCAGGCCCTCAGGATTGGCAGGCCCCTCCTCCTGGCTGGCAGAGACAGAGCTCCATTATAGGATCCTGGGGAGCTGTCAGCCAGTGCTATGATGTGGCTCAGTGAAGGGTGATAGAAATGCTGCCAAACCACTCAGCCACTAGTCACTGCTGCACTCTCCAGCTAGTCTTATTTTAAAAGCTGCTTTACAGCTTAGAGAGGCAGTGTCCAGCAGCTTCTGAGGATGGTGCTGTCCAGCAGCTGACGAAAGCAGCAGGGCCTCAGGCAGGCTCTGTCTCCTGGCTGACAATGACAGTGCCCTGTAGGCCATCTGCAGATGCTGTGACATGACTCAAAGAAGGGAGTGGTTAGGGCTTGCCAACCTGGCTACCCAGCCCTACCATTATCCCTAGGTAGGGTTGTTGCACAAACAGCCTTTCTGCTGGAGAAGCACTGTCCAGACAGGCATTGTTGTTCAGCATGAGATTTAGCCCCAGCTGAGACCTCAGGTGTGGGTGACTCTGCCTCCCAGATGACCAGGATGGCATCCCACCTGAGCTGCCTTTCCTGCCATGAGTCAGTAAGATCTATGGTATAGCACAGAGAAGAGAGGGGGTAAGGGCACTGGCACCCTCAGTAGGCAGCCAGGCTCCCAAGATGTGACTATCACAGCACAGTCTCTTTGCTGCAGTATTCTCTGTTCACTTAACCACTGCAGTTCAGCACATTAGCATGCCAGCCTCACAGGCTCAGCAGACTCCATCCCCACCTCCCAGCTAGCAAGGAAGGCTTCTTCTGTACCTGCAGTTCCCTCAAATGATGCATCAGCAGAAGCAGGTCTCAGTGTGCCACTGCCTTACCTGATACAACGTAGTTTCTTGTTTCGTGTTGCTCAGTCCAATCTCACAAACCTATACCAGATCCTGGGGTTTCCAGAATGTTTGCTCTGCTCTATCCACTTGTTATTCTAAGGCTTAGTTCTCAGAGAGCACTGAGGAGATGTGTGTCTATTCTGCCATCTTGGCCCACTTCTAATTTTATTGATTAGATTGATAAAAGCACATTAGTTTGCAGAAGCTGCCGTCCATGGATTTGTCATTTGAATTTTTATTTTTCATTGTTGAAGAACAGAAACCAGGGACTGGTTTCTATTTATAGTTATTTTTTTCTTCCTTTTATCTGCTTTTTCCTTTCTTTAGGTTAATCTGTTTTTTTTTTTTTTTTAAATTTCCACTTCTTAAATTTTTATTAATTATTTTAAGCTATGAGATCTTTTTTTTATTAGTGGTTGTGGTAGCCATCATAGTGTGGATACCTAACCTGTTGTATTGTATGTAGAATTACCATCACTACTTCTCAGAATATGCCAGAACTTTAAGTTGTCCGTATATCTTCTCCAATTACTTACGCTTTTATTTTTACATATTTAAAATACACATATGCCTATAAAATACAATAAATGGTACTAATTTCGTTTTCCTGGGTCAAGCATCCTTACAGAAATCAATACATTAAAATAAATAAGATTACACATTTATTCACATGTTTGTCATTTCTAGAACCCTTCATGTTTATCATAAAAATGTTGGCCTTGGGTGTCATTTGCCTTCACTATGAAGGACTTTTTTTACTCTTCTTCTTCTTTTTTTTTTTTAATTGTGCTTTAGGTGAAAGTTTACAGAGTGTGGTGCTGCCAGACAGGGCAGCAGCTGGTAACGGCATGTGGCAGCCACTGATGAAGCCACCTAGTTCATTGGAAACAAGTGAGCTTGACTCACCAGATAAACAGTTTGTTGAAGATAAACAGACTCCAATCCAGATATCATGGCTGCCTCTGTTTCAAATGAATTTATGTATATGTGCTCTTCCAGGTTATAAATTTAAAGATGTTAGAAGGAATATCCAAAAAAAGATGCAAGAAAACTATGGTATACAAGATGTATTTGTTTTCTGTATCAGGGGAGAGTTATCAAAATATTGAGTCTAAAAACTTTTGGACTTCTACCAGCAGTATAAAAATATCACTCATCATCCTCTAATCCCAGATGGTGGACTCCTGACATAGCCAACTGCTGTGAAATGATGATGGAACTTGTAATCTGCCTTAAAAATAACTGAAAAAGCTTAGTACACTGCTATGGAGGGTTTGTCTCCTGCTATACCCGTCTGACACAGTATCACCAGAGCAAGCCATAGATAGCCTGAGAGAACTCAAAAGATAGGGGTCAATATGGGTCCTAAAGCAATATATAGAATCAACTCGACAGCAATGTTTTTTTTAGCAGAGGCACTATTAAGCTACCAGGGGTCAGTCTTTTCCATAACTAGGCCACCTTCTGGTGCCAAAGAGAATATAACCTCTGTTTATGATGAGCTTAAAGTCAATGGAAAGCACATTGGGATCAATCCTCCATAAGAAAGAATTGAAACCACAAACAGAAGAAAACTTGCAAAAAATGCAAAAGCATTGTAGAAGTAATTATAGCACAAATTAAGCTATTTCACATAATAAGACAAAAATTAAGTTTCCATTTAAAAATAAAGTAGATTTTGAGTGAATTCCAACTGGTGGCAGCTCCATGTGATGCAGAGTAGAACTGTGTTCCATAGTGTTTTCAAGGCTGGTTTTTCAGGAGATAGCAAAGCCTTTCTTCTTGTGTGTCAGGGGAAACTTGAACTTCCAACCATTTCTTAGCAGCTGAGCATTTAAGGAGTCCAGGGGGACATAGTTTGCCATCTTGAACAACACATGCCAATAATTACACAGCACATATGAAATGCAAACAATAAATGTCATTTTGAATTTTCTAATAAATACATTAGAAAAAAAGAATATGTGATACAAGTCTTAATAATATATTTATATTTAATGTCACAATTTCTGTGTATGATGCCAAGCCAAAGCCAAGTGCCGTCGAGTCGGATCACATTTTGCATGCCCAATAGCCACATTGATCCACAGCACAGATATGGATCAGTTCCTATGGAACTTTCTGCTGGACAGTGCTGCTCAGAATGTGACATGCTGTTAATCAGTCAATAGCTTGATTGGTGAAAACAAAATCTTCTTCTTCCTGAGCAGGGTGCTGAAAATCACATCTATGCCCATTCCTTCTAAATGCAGGGTCAGCATGTGACAAATTACACACACGTTCCCAGCCATGCAGTTGGTACTCAGTACCTAGTTACCCAGGTCTACAGTCTCCATCCTTTTACCTACTAGCCGCACTTTCTAGAACTTGATATTCTTTTTTAAATAAATTTGTTGAGGACTCACCTCTCCTGTCTTTGTATTATTTCTGGCTGCCTGATGCTTGTACAACGAGTGTTGTGCTTCAACCTGGCTGGGCTATGATTCTCGTGGTGTGGCAGTTACGACGTAGTTTGGCCATCAGATGATGATATGATAATTTCTACAATGAGATTTGATATGAAGTGATCGCCTCCATGATGAGATCTGCTGCGAAAAGCCAGTCAGTTGAAAGGGAGTTTATTTGGGCATATGGCCTACATCTAAATATCAGCAGCCATTCGGGCTTTTACCTGTGCTGGATTCTGCAGCTGCCTCCTGCTCCTCTGACCTCAGGGTTCTGGGACTTGGACCGGCCACTTATCTGACAATCTTGGGATTCATGGATCTCCAGAAGGAAACAAATAATCTCTGTAACAACAATGCTTGGTTTTTCTACTAGATGAGAATTTTTGTTTCAGTCTCAGTGATCAATAATTAACATGCAATCCGCACCATACATTCAAACCACTTCATGACTTGTGTTTTGTATTAATTCATACTCTATCTTTTAAGTACAAATACAGTGGCACAGAGACATTAGAAAAATTCTCTAACTTACACTAAGCTAAAAAGCAGCAATCTGAACACTAAGAGTTTTCTGGCTCCAGAGGCCGAGCTTTGTACAAACTGTTCTTCTGCCTCTAACAGAAATCCTGGTATTACCCTCATATTATGAATGAAGTGACAAAGGTTCTGAGAGTCAGGGTGTGTTTCACTGTCTCAGTGCTGGTGAGTGGGAGTCAGGACTGGGTCCCAAATCTGCTGAATCCAAAGCTGTTACTATTAAACCTACCATTGTGCTTGGTTCAGTGTTGTCTACCCAGTAATTTCATAAGCTGTCCCAATTATCCTGAAGATCAAAGCATTTTAATGACTCTGACCATTGACTTCACATTCATTTCTCTCTTCCGTACCTGATGGTAGGTTCTGGATCCTCAGGAATAGATAAAGATCCCTGCTTCTGGGAGACAGCCTTCAACCAGTGTGAGTTAATCTTAGTGATACACCCACAGAATCTTTTTCCTCATTCCTATACAGCTAGCTCCTTTATTTTACCACGACACTCACATGTACTATGGGTTACTCTGAGCTCAGACTCCTAGTTGATCCAGAATCCAAACAAAGGATCTGACAAAATGTCGATACCCAAAATCTAATGAGAAAATAAAATACTCTATGTACTGGATTTAATGATTGGGTATTTAATTCTTGGTGGGGACTGAGGGGGACTGAACACCAGGATCTGACTTCTCAGCATTATAAATCAAGATCCAGGGAGTTACTTAGATTACCATCACTACCGGGAATTTTTCTGCATGTTATGTGTGAACCATATAGAGAAGTGGAAGCGGCATCATTCCAGAGTTCATGGACCTTACATTTTAGGGTGGAGTCACGAAATAAAAAATAAATACAGTAAAATTTAAATTATTTGGGGTACATTCTCAGGGGTGAGCCCCCCCTTGCAGAATATTACTATGTCTCCATTTTCAGGAGAAGGAGTCTTGACTCGTTTTGCAACACTGGGTCACCAGAAAGACTACCGAAACCTATACTGTGATAACCTTGCTTTTTCCTCCAGGGGGCGCTGGTGCCTCCCTGTGTCTTCTCAGAACCACATCCAAATAACCACTGGGCAAGTGGCTCTGAAATCCTTTTTCTTTGCCTTACTGGGTTCAAGACTTTGTCCAGTGTCCTCTTCTTCCATAGTGTCTCTTCAACCCTGCTTGGCCACAGGCTGAGGCCGGCACATGTAGTTATCACTCACACAGCCATGGCCAACTCACTGATTCTTCTCTCCGCTGGGATACCCTACATGATGGCAGCTTTTGACCTGAGGAATCCCTTATCCACTCTTGGGTGTAAACTTGTCCATCATATCTGCCTAGTAGGTTGCAGCTCCAGCCTGTGTTCTACCTGTATCCTTAGCACTTTTCAGGCTATCACTCTTATCCCCATGAGAGAAGGGTGGAAAATGCTCAGATGAAGAATCCCCAAGGTCACTGGTCCTCTTTGTTGTACCTGCTGGATATGCTCTAAACCATCATCCAATAAGACGTATTTCTCCCATAGCCAAGGTTCACGGGTTCAGGAATCAAGGGGTGGAAATGGGAGTGGCACTGCTCTCTGTTATCTCTAGATAATAGAAGAAAGTTTGCAGAACAAACTAGTTTCTCAAACAGCACATGTACTGTTTCAAGACATTGGTAATAACTCCACAACATGTCTTGTAAAATAAAAGGTGATGCAAGTCATACCACAGGGAAACTCCCTTTACATTGGGTTAGGAATGTGAAATGAGTGAAGTTGTTACACTTTCCCCTAATCCTTTTTAACATAATCTAGTCTTGCCTCATTATTCACAGGCAGAGATTAGGATTTACAACACATAGGAAAATCCCATGAGCCACAAAGTGGAGGACAACCTCACAATACTGGGAATCACAACCTACCAAATTGACACATATTTGGGAGGACACAATTCCATCTATGATACTATGGATAGCAGTTTTGGAAGAAACATTGCATGCAGGAAAGAAAATTCACATCCACAGTGTCTATTCAGAACAAAATGCTGCCCTTTCCATGACAGAAGTGGTTCAGAGTAATCCGCTTGCTGCCAGGTTGGTGGCTGATCACCTCAAGGGATGATGCCATACTGGGCACTCAGCACTGGTCTCTGCTACCGGCAGACTGGGCACTCAGCAGCGTCTGTAGCCAAGTCAGCTTTGGTTAGTGGAATACATGTTGCTGAGCCCATGTATAACCCCCATCCCTGCCACCATGGATACTTTAAGCAGTAGAGTAGCTGGGGAAAGAGGATGAGTGGTTTCCATGTAACATTTCATCCTTCTCACTTGTTAATCCTCTGATGATAATCATCCTTTGGTAGGTATTCACATGAGACACAAATAAATTTATCTTCACTTATTTGCTCCATTCAGAGAAGTTTCTCACATACCTCTTGTCTCTAATTTTCCTATTATCTTCCTTTCAAGTCTCTGATCATGGAATGAAACCGTTGGCCTCAACCCATGGATCAGTGTACAGCCACAAATCTGGCCATTTCTCCTTCAAAGCAAAGTGAAAAACTAACGCATTGCTTGAGGTTCTGCCCATCAGGAGCTTTCCTTGGCTACCATCCTCCAAAGAGCTCCCAGAAGACGGGCCGTAGTGCTGTTGCTGTTCACTTTGAGTGGTGCCACCGTATTGCTCAGAACCATCATGAGTTTTTTCCTCCTCAGTTAACTGACCATACGGAGCTGCTCATAAGACCATGGGTGAAGGCTGGGAGAGGGAAGGTAATGTAAAAGGAGTGGAGCCCAGGGACATTTGGGCCATTTCTTTATGCAACTTACTTGGCTTGGGTCCTGCTCAGGCCAGTATGGGTGTACCACTTCCATTTAATTATGTAATGCATACTTGCAGAAGGCTTCCTGATGGAGTGCGGTGCTCCAGGTACTACAGTACTTTGAAACAGTTGCCTCAGCAGGGCACATGTGCGTGGAGAGGGCTGGGGGGCTGAAATGCCAAGGAACAAGGAAACAGAAGGTGTAGAGTCAGAACACAGGAAGCAAAGCTGCCTCAGCTTCCAAGGGTGGAGTTGACACTCAGACGGACCAGGAGAATGGGGAACTCATACCATCAATAAATCAGTGTTGAGCACAGAGCACATCTTTTTGACCCAGGGTTCACTTCTCTGAGATGGTTGTAGACAACTAGATTGAGGACAAAAGCTACAGAGAGAAAAAGCCTTCTCCTGGAGCTGGCACCCTAAATTTGGAATTCTAGCCTCTTAGATTATGACAGAAAAAATTTGTCTTTGTTAGAGCCACCCACTTGTGTTTGTTACAGAAGCACCAGACAAGTAAGACAGTACCCATGCTGAATTTGATTATAGGTATCTTCATGTTGCTGAGATATGGGGGATGTCAGGGTAGTCAGGTTTGTGTATAAATAATAATTTGCATGTACTAAGGGGTCCTCACAACTGGACCAGTAAGCAACACCATCATAAATGGAAAGAGGATTGAGGTTGTCAAGGACAGCATTTCACTTGGGTCCACAATCAACACTTATGGAAGCAGCAGTCAAGGAACCAAAAGACATATTGCATTGGGAAAATCTGTTGCAAGGATCTCTTTCAAGTATTCAAAAGTAAAGATGTCACCTTGGAGACTAATGTGCACCTGACCCAAGTCATGGTATTTTCAATCACATCATATACACATGAAAGCTGGACAATGAACAAAGAGGACAGAAGAACTGATGCCTTTGAATTGTGTTGGAGAAGAATGTTGAATGTACTATGGACTGCCAAAAGAACAAACAATTCTGTTCTGGAAGAAGTACAGCTAGAATGCTCCTTGGAAGTAAAGTTGGCAAGAGTGCATCTTATGTACTTTGGACATGTTGTCAGGAAGGGTGCGTCTTTGGGGAAGGATATCATGCCTCGTAGAGAGGAGGGTCAGCAAAAAAGCAGAAGACTGCAACGATGGGCTTAAGCATAAAAATGATCGTGGACATGGTGCAAGACTAGGCAGTGTTTCATTCTGTTGTTCATAGGGTTGCTATGAGTCAGAACCACTTTAATGACACCTAACAACAACAAAGGTCACCTTGAATTGGAATCGACTCTATGGCCAAAGTTTTTTTTTTTTTTTTTTAAAGCATACACTTGAGTCTCTCAATGGTACAAATAGCTGAGCTCTTGGCTAACAACAGCAAGTTTGGTCGTTTGAGATCACTCAGAAGTTTCTTCAGTGAAAGGCCTGATGATCTACTTCTGAAAAATTAGCTATTGAAAACCCTGTGGAGTATAGTTCTACTCTGCACACATGGGTCACAATGAGTTAGATTTGACTCAGTCAACACCTGGTGATGCAGCGAAAGAGAACTAGGTCCTGTTTCTGCTGTTAGGTGTCATCAAGTCCACTCTGACTCCTAGCCACCCTGTGTACAACAGAGTGAAACACTGCCTGGTCCTGCAGCATCCTCACAATTGTTGCTATGCCTAAACCTGTTATTGCAACCATTGTGTCAATTCATCTCGTTGAAGGTCTTCCTGTTTTTTGCTGACCCTCTGCTTTACCAACCATGAGGTTCTTCTCCAGGGACTGGTACTTCCTGATGATACACTCAAAGTATGTGTGACAAAGTCTCATCCTTCTTCCTTCTAAGGAGCATTCTGGCTGTACTTCTTCTAAGACAGATCTCAAAGCTCTGAAAGTTCATTGCGTATCTGATATTCTTTGCCAACACCATAATTCAATGGCGTCGATTCTTCAGTCTTCCTTATTCATTTCCCAGGTTTCACTTGCATATAAAGCAATTGAAAATACTGTGGCTTAGGTCACATGTGGCTTAGTCCTTAAAGCAACATCTTTGCTTTTTAACACTTTAAAGATCTGCCAGATGCAATGTGTGTTCTCATTTCTTGACTGCTGCTTCCATGGATGTCAGTTGTGGATCCAAATAAAATGAAATCCTGACCATTTCAGTCTTCGCTCTACTGATCACGAAGTTGCTGATTGGTCCAGTTGTGAGGATTTTTATGTTATTTTCTTTATGTTGAGGGGAAACCCTGAGGATGTAGTGGGTTAAGTGCTACATCTGCTAACCAAAAAGTCATCAGTTCAAATCCACCAAGTGCTCCTTGGAAACTCTATGGGGCAGTTCTACTCTGATCTATAAGGTCTCTATGAGTCGAAATTGACTTGACAGCCGTGGGTGTTGAGGTGTAATCCATACTGAAGGCTGTGATCTCTGACATTCACCTGTAAGTGCTTCATGTCCTTTTTACTTTCACCAAGCAAGGTTGTGTCATCTATGTACTGAAGACTGTTGAGTTTTCCTCTAATCTTGATACCATATTCTTCATACAGTTCAGTTTCTTGAATATGTTCAGCATACAGATTTAATAAACATGGTACAAGAACATTAACACTGCTGCACACCTTGCTTAACCTTAAGCCACACGGTATCCCTTTGCTCTGTTCAAATGACTGCCTCTTAGTATAGGTTTCTCAAGAGCATAATTAAGTGTTCTGGAATTCCCGCTATTTACAATGTTATCTATACATTTGTTATGGTCCACATAGTTAACTGCTTTTGCATAGACAATGAAAACACAGGTAAACATCTTTCTAGTATTCTACTTTCAGTCAGGATCCATCTGACATGAATCGTGATATTCCTGATGCCACACTGTCTTCTGAATCCAGCTTCAATTTCTGGCAATTCCTGGTTGATGTACTGCTGCTAACAGCTTTTGAATGATCTTCAGCAAAATTTTACTTGTTATGTGAAATTAGTGATACTGTTTGATAATTTCTTCTGATGGATCACTATTTCTTTGGAATGGGCACAAATATGGATCTCTTCCAGTTGACCAGGTAGCACTTTTCACAGTAACTAAAAGCCCACTGCCATTCTGACTCATACTAACCCTAGAAGACAGAGTAGAACCATCCCATAGAGTTTCCTGGGCTGTAATATTTATGAGTCTTTCACCATCTGTCTCCTGAGAAGTGAGTGGTGGGTTCAAACTGCTGACCTTTTTGCTAGCAGCCAAGTACTTAATGGTTGTACTACCAGGGCTTCTTTATCGCAATAGCTCAAAGGCAGAAACAACTGAAATGTCTTTTGTGGGTTCTGAGTGTCTTCCAGCCTAGGTGACTTATCTTCTAGCACTATGTAAGACAGTATTCTGTTGTGACCTAATTTTCAAAGTAGATCTCTAGACCTTTCTTCCTAGCATGTTTTAGCCTAGGAACTCTACCATGAGTGCCTCTGGTGGTATTTGAAATACCAGTGGCATAGCTTCCAGCATCAAGGCAACGTACAGTCTACCATCACACCCAAGAGTCAGAACTATCTTGCCACCACAATGGAACTCCCTTGGGCTACACCTTGATAATCATTACCAGCCCATGCAGGTCTTCCCTATCCCTGGGAAACTGATTTATTTTTCATCTCTCGAATTCTGTCATTTTGAGAATGTTACATAGGTGCGATCAGACAGCATACAACTTTTGAGGTTGACTCATCACTCAGCATAACGATGTTGATTTTCATCCTTGTCTCACATAGTGATAGCCCCTTTCTTTATATTGCTGTGCGTGGTATCAATGGACCAGTTTAACCACTCACATGTTGATAGGTCTCTTGGATCTTTTCAGTGTGAGGCAATTAAAAATAAATATACTATGAATAATCAGGTGCAGAATTCTTTTCTGAAAATGTTTATCTTTCTCTGGAATGAATGTCAAGGAGGATGATTGCTGGGTTATATGGTTATGTGTATATTTAATTTTATAAGACATTGTTTAGCTGTTCCCTAGAGTGGCTGTGCCCAGATTATTCACAAATCCCTCAGAAATTGTTTCCGAAATCTTGTTGCCACCATTGTGTATTTTGAGTGCCTTCTGATCTTGAGGCTCATCTTCCAATATAGGAATAATGACCTGTAGCTAGCTGTTCTTTCATTTGAGACAGGTTTTTAGGAAGTGTTAAGACTACCTACATTCCCAAAGGGATTGCCAAAGATTATGGTTTGAGTAATATGGATAGTATTGAGTTAAATTTTGTTTATCACTGAAGATTAGGGTTTAGGTAGGGGTCACTGCCAAGGCTTGGCTGAGTTTGATATAAGTCAAGTATCTGTAGGAACTGGACTTGAGTTCGAGTACATAGCTTGAGATGGTGATTGGTAAAAGGGATAAGGAGTCCTTGTGGAACAATGGTTAAGCACTCAGCTGCTAACCAAAAGATCAGAGGTTTGAACCCACCAGCAGCACTATGAGATAAAAGACCTGGCCATCTGGTCCTAAAAATTTAACTGCCTGGAAAACCCCATGGTGCAGTTATACTGTCATATAGTATCACTATGGGTTAGAGTCAACTACACAGCACATCTAACAACAAAAGCTAGAATACTGCTGGACTGAGGTAAGGATTAAGCAGGAGAGAGATATGCATTTCTGCCTTTTGACATCTCTCCCTACACAGAAGAATGAAAGGATTGTGGTTCCCTGCATCCAAGCTGTTATGTCACAAAGCCCATTGATGAAAGAATCATGCCTCGTACTTTTCAACAATGCATTTTCACCTTTTAATACTTAACAAGATCTTTTCGATATTCTTATGGGACAACGTGGGAATTTTTATAAAGAAAACAGCTGATTTGGCCTGAATCACAAAGTAATACAATGAGCAAAGAAAAAGAAAAAAAGGGAGAGAAATAGAGTAACTATAACTAGTTTGCCTCCAGCCCAGCCATGGTAGTTTGTGTCAAATACATTTTAGATAGAACATGATTGAAGAGATTGTCAAGGATCTGTAGCTGATCTTTACGTGGACCTATATATTTTTGGCACAGAGTAACAGATTTTATGCCACTGTGTATTACGCATGAACTGCTCTCTTGGGCAACGATTTAGATCACCGAGTTTCTCATCAAGGGTTCTGTCTTCCTTTGAAGTCCAGGCCTCTTCCGCGAATTCAAGGGTGGTGTTTTGCTCTTGCACAGTGCTCAGTTTCTGCAGCACCTCTTGGCCTACATTCTCTATTTTAAGACTGAGGAAACATAGAAGGAGAAATTTTGTTAATTCTCCATTTTCCATTTCTGCTTCAAGGCATCAATGGCCCCGCCCTTAGGTCCTTTTCTTTGTGCATTTCTGGGAGTCTTTCTACATCTGATGAAAAAGGAAAGTCTATTCTAGACTAAAAACCTTCATTCTTGCAGTAGATAAAGCATTCCCCACTATTCCCCATTAAGCATCAGAGTATAAGCCAAAACTTCTACTGGGAGTAGAGGCTGACAGGATGCTAGTAGTAACCACTGATATGGTATACTCAATATTTTACAGTCACAAATCATTAGATTCTTAAACAGATGATGCCATTATCATCTGGGCTAAGAAGATACCATCAACACCATGATTTTGTACGACAAAAGACTTAGGGTCGAAGTTTAGCATAAATGTTTACATGACTAGAACAGAGGGCCATGAACTCTAGAGCCTGTGTCCATAACATTTGATACAGCTTTTTCAGTTTGAGGAAAGTTCACTCTGACTTCTTTTGTGCCCTTTTATCTATGTGAATGCCTCCATTAACCTAAAAACCAAACTCACTGCTGTCGAGTCAATTCCAACTGAGAGACCCTACAGGGCAATTGAACTGCACCTAGAGTGTACAAGAAGTGCTTGGCAGATTTGAACTGCTGACCTTTGGGTTAACAGGCACGGCACTTAACCACTATTTGCCACCAGGTTTTCTGACTGCCTTCATTAGGATCTAGGTAAAAATATATTTATAACCTGAGATGTATTTATCTCTATCTTTACTGAACACATAGATAAACTAGGATATAGCATTGGAAAAAAATCATTGACATAAATTTTTTCAAAAACAGAAAACAGTAAGTGTTGTCAAGGTTGCAAAGAAATTGGAACTCTCATCCACTGCTAGTGAAAATGTAAAATGGTATAGTCACTGTGGAAACGGCTTCTCAAAAAGTTGAGCACAATTATCCATAACCTATAAATTATAATCCTAGGTATACATCCAGGAGAAGACAGGAACACAAATCTGTACACCAGTGTACACTACAGTACTTTTCACAATAGCCAAGAGGTGTAAATAACTGAAATGTGTATCAACAGATGAGTGGATAAACAAAATATGCATGCCACAACATACATAAACCCTGAAAATATGCTGAGTGAAATAAGTTGATTGCAAAAGAATACTATATGATCTCACTTATATGAAATAAACAAATACATGAAAACCAAAGATTACTAGTGGCTGCCAGAGGTAGTGTTCTGTTCTGTTGTACATGGTGTCATTATGAGTTAAAACTAACTTGGGCACCTAACAGTAACCACCTGGAGAAGTGGGAAGAGAGGAAGAGAGTTTTTGATTAGGTGACATTGAGTTTATGCTAAGTCAAAAAACCACACCCACTGCCATCAAGTCAATTCCAACTCATACTTACACTAATGTTGATGAAATGATTGGAAAAGGAGAGTAGAAATAATTGAAGAATGTAGTCAATATCACTGAATTGTACATGTACACATTGTTGAGACGGTGTGTGTTTTGTTATGTTTGTTTTCACTCTGCAGAAATTCCTGCTATCATGGAGCTCATATTCCATTGAAAGGAGATGGACAATCAATATAAATGTGTTACAGTATAAATTAGAAGAGCCATAAGAAGAGATATGGTGAAATCTGCAATTTTTAAATGGGCCCTTTTGTGCTATGGTTAAAAACTCAGCTATTAACCAGAAGGTCAGTAGTTTGAATCCACAAGCTATTCCTTGGAAACCTATGGGGCAGCTCTACTAAGGTAGCTATGAGCTGGAGTTGACTCAATGGCAGCATGTTTTTTGTTTCAGTTTGCACTTCTAAGAGTTGAACTCACATTCATGAAAAGTATCATTTGGAGACGACAAGGGGAGCTAATTTATACTGGGATCCCAAGCACATCGAATTTGTGATCTAATTCAGTCTTCAAGAATTCTGAGACAAATACCCACTATTCCATTTGAGAAAAATGAAGGCCTAGAGGGAACAAGTTGCCCCATCTATGTATGATCAGTGAGTAAATCCTAGACAGTTGTTAAATGATGAGTTGTTGAATGACGACTGAATATTGTTTGCCTATATTTGGCATAAAGATGTCAAATATAGCCAGAAATTTCTAGATACATGGACAAGATGTGACTGGAAATTGTGGTTGGCACTTCCTAAGATATTGTCCAGTGGTTTTCACCTTGTGGTGTTCATACCTTTGGGTAACCTCCTTCCCTTTGACTGTAAGTGTGACCTATGATTTGCTTCTAACTAAAAGGGAAGAAAGGATAGGATGTTACTCCCATAGTCACTAAGAATGTTCCTTCTGCTTTGCTAATAAACTCTATTGCCTTCTTGGCTTGCATACTTCGATAACATGAGCTGCCATGCTGGAGAGGGCCATGTGGCAAGGAACTGAGAATGGCCTCCAGCCAACAACTGTCTAGGACTAAGTCTCTTAGTCCAACAGCCCTCCAGGAACTGAATTCTTCTGACAACCACACAAGCTTAGAAGATCCTTTCCCAATGGAGTCTTCAGGTGAGACTCCAGTGGTGCTGAGACTGTGATTGTAGCCTTGTCAGAGAATCTGAAGATGACTAGCTCAGCTGTGACAGGACCTCTGGTATCAACAGTGAAATAAATAGGTATTGTTTTAAGCTCTAACTCTGTGGTAACTATATGGCAGTAGACAACAGATATCTAACTAATGGATAACTAAAAGAAAGAGAATCTTGGCTTAAGAAGGAATTTAATGGTCCTGGATTGGGAGCCACAAAATAGTGGGCTGAGAATTGGCCATTTTTTCTTTTCTAGTAAAGAAGGATTCATTCAAGTAGAGGAAGCTAGAATGTATGAAGATCAAAAATTTCTTAAATACAGGAAAATTGGTATCATGTACCACTTGCCACACTTTACCACTCAGCATTGACTATGTACTCTGCTTTAAGCCCTTTACACACATTCTCAGTCTCCAAGCTGGGTACACTACTCTTATTTTTAGTAAGCTGAAGTCAGTAGTAGGGCATGTTATTTTGTATACCCTATACCATTCAATGGCACTTGACTTGGCTGGCATACCATCTTAACACAGAATTTCTTTCTTGCCTTACCAGTTGCCCTCAAGTCAATTCTGACTCATAGTGACTCCATGTTTTTCAGCATATAACTGTATTTGGTAGGGTTCTCAATTACCTTTCAGAAATAGATCTCTAGGCCTTTCTTACAAGGCGCCTCTGGGTAGACTCAAACTGCCAATGTTTCCATGAGTAGCCAAGTGCTTAACCATGTGCACCACCCAGGGGCTCATCACTATGTAAAATAGCACTGAACTTACCCAATTGTCTCTAGTACACAGTCAGGGTGCCCCAAACCCTCAAGGATAGTCAAAATCCCATCTTCTTTAAACTTGTTTCCAAGAAGATTGAGCGTTTTCAGTGTTGTGCCATTGATAAAAGCACAGGCAAGATCCTCAGAACAGTCGTTGGTCAGTGCACACCCGTCTAGCCTGCAACCAGGACATGCACAGGTGAGAGAGGATCCCATCTTTGGGGACAATGGCAGGCAGAGGAGATGAGCAGGAACTAGACGGCTACCAAGTACCTACTGTACCAGTTCTGGATGAAAGAACTTACAACTCAAGACAGAAGCATTTAAAACACCAGGCCATTGTGCCTAATGGCTTTCATTTCCCAACCTACTTTCATTTTGTACATATCCCTTCTTGAACTTTCTCAAACTTAAAACAAAAACAAAAACAAAAACACACAACTCTTTCCACCAAGTACCTACCCAAGATTCTCTAACTTGCAGGATGGTTTGGTCAAGGCATCACACAGTGGCTCCACTCCTTCATCCCCTATCTCATTGCTCCCTAGCTCCAGGGTCCTCAGAGTTTGACTATCAAGAAGAGCAGAGGCAATCCTTCGACAGATACTCATATTTACAAGACAACCAGATAGGCTGCAAAAAAAGAACACGAGATACAGTCATGACCACCTTGCTCAAGTGTCTCGTATCATGAAACAATGCATGTTCTTGGACCTTTCTTCTCATGATGTCTGTACAGATGGATTCATCACAGAGACAGGAGTAGGATTACTAATGTTATAGAATACCTGTAATATGCCAGGCATAATTCTAAGCTCTTGATTTTCAAGTGTACAGCTTAATGCTTCAATTATATCCATGTTGTGCAACCATGACCCAGTTGTCAGATTTTCTACTGTCATCAACAGCAGTGGACTGCTTCCTAAATAGCGGCTCCCCTCTTTCCCTTCCTCCTACTCCTGGTAACCACTAATAAAGTTTTGTCTCTGCACACTGCCTATTGTTATTTCATGTAAGTGTAATCATGTAGTATTTGTCCTTTTGTGACTGACATTTCACTCAGCACAATGTTTTCTAGGTTGGTTTGCGTTGTAGCACGCTTCAGACTCCATTTCTCTATGTGGCCAAGTAGTATTCACGTACATGCCATACTTTGTTTATTCATTTGTCTATTGATAGACATTTGTTTCCACATTTTAGTTTGTTTGTGAAGAGTGCCGCAGTGAACACTGGTGCACGTGTATATCCTAGGCTCTTTTGGATGTCATCTCAAGGCTGGTTACTATCCTGATTTTACCAGTTCCCTCCTAGAATGTTTGTCAAAGGCCATCCCATCACGATTAAACTAAGTTACTAGAGGAACACAGGGCTAGGATCCATACAAGTGGCTTTGATAAGGCTATTTCTTTCAGCTGTGCTCTTAATTTGCCCCTTTTCCGACAAGGGCTTTATCCCAACAAAGATGCCTGTCCCTGGAGATGTCTTCTTCCCCACAAACATGTAACCCGAGTCAGAGAGGAATCTTTGGGTGTCCCCTGCAGAACTTTTCTGTCCAATGTCCATCTGGGACTGGTGTAGGTACACCTTTTTGTGTGATAATGAGGATCTGAGGAACTTGGTAAACTTGTTTTCCTGCTAGAAGATCTGCAAACAAAAACAAACTTAATGTTCTTATGCTGGGAGTCCTCGGGTAGTACAAACCATCAAGTACTCAGTATTAAGTGAAAGAGGAGTGATTTAACTGATCCCAGGTGCCCTGGAAGAAAGGCCTGGAGATCCACTTCTGAAAGGTTACGAACATTGAAAATCCTACAAGCACAGTTCTACTCTGACCTACATGGAGTCTCCATGAGTTGGTGTAGATTTGGTGACAATTGGTGGTAGTGGTGGTGGTGACTCGCTTGGTATGTGTTGTTGGAAGCACATGTTTCCATACCCTTTGCACACTAATTATCACCTGGGCACCATCTCTAAAGTCTTTCCTCAGTTCTGCTACCAGCTCCACCACCCAAACACAGTAAAGACACAGTCACCCAAGAAAATGGCAGGCCTTACTCCAGCTCCTCTAAGCGACTGGTTGGCATCCTCAAGGAGTCAATTAAGACATATGCTCCAAGATTTCCAAGCTGATTTGTACTCACATCTAGATGTTTTAGAGTTTGGCTGTACTTAACAATTCCTGTAAGGAGGTTACAAGAGCTTTCAGTGAGGCAACAGTGATATAACCTGCATGGGATCACAAATACAGAAAAAGGCAGTGAGTCAGCAACAGTTTACTCACACCCATCCCAAATCCACAAGTAGTTCTATGCTGCCACCAAAGCCTGGGCTTCCTCCCCACAACTTTGACTGGCAAAGGCAGGTGCCAGCTAGTCAACTCTGACTCAAGGCAATCTCTTTGCTTTCTTTGTCTTCTCCATTACATCACAGTCTGTACAACACAGAGCATGGTTGTTTTTTTTTGGATAGTTACAAGTCAGTCCCTTGATTTTACTCAGCCGGTTACTATGGCCCAAGTGTTATGGTTGGAATCGTGTTGTTAGTCACTGATGTTACTGCCATGAGTTAGAATCAACTCACGTGTGTCACAGCAGAACTATGCTCCATAGCATTTAAGGCCTGTGACCTTTTGGAAGCTAACCTTTCAGCTGGTGGTCAAGTGCTTAACCATTTGTACCAGACAGGGACTCCACGGAACTTTCTTAGCACTGTCTTTAATTTTCACCAGATGTATGATTGGTTGTGTAACGCCCCCTTCTCCAGATTGTGAGATGAAAGTTGACAAATTCAGCTTTTCTCAACACTGTGCTGCAAATTAGTAGTCATTCCAGTGTCTTTAACACAGACATTGATGCTAAAGGCAATGCCTTTAGTTACTTGCTTTGTTTTTTTGCTGTGCTTTCCCCCTAAGTTGTGTTCTTGTGGCCCTATGTCCCAAATGCTCATGTGCCCAAGTATCTCTGTAGTGGACTTGCCCACTCCAACTTACACCAGTGACTCAAGAGCACAGTGTGGGTGCAGCACACCATTGCATAGTGTTTCCAGTGCTTTGTCACTTAGCTCGTTGTGGGACAAGTTCAGTTGTTTCAGCTTCTCATTTTCCAAGAGTGATGCAATTCTTTCACACTCACTGGTTTCCAGATCACATTTTATCAAGCTACAAGAGGAATCCATACAGGTGAAGTGAGGTTAGCCAGTTCTCTAAATGAACATTTGTTTCTGTATTTTATTTTGGTGTTGAAAATATACACAGCAAAACAGAAACCGATTCAATATTTTCTACATATACAATTCGATGACATTGATTACACCCTTCAAGTTGTGTGATCATCCTCTCCTCCTGACAAACTCACTGCAACTCCAAGTTTACATTCTGATTTTGCTGTTGCCATTGTCAGTTGGATCCTATGTACACAGTTATTTAAAAGAACATAATGCTTAAACTGACAGTCTTGACTAAGTTTGAACTAATGTTTGGTCAAACCATTTTTTTAAATAAAAGAGTTGCTGCAACCAAGCTAAGTTGATGCTTCAAATAGAAAATATTTTTTGGATCTGGCCTATAAACCAAAACCAGACTTGTTATTGTTGAGTTTGTTCTAATTCAACATTATGTATGCAGAGTAGAATTGTATGCATAAGTTTTTCATGGTTGTAAGCTTTCAGAAGATCTCTAGGACCTTTCTTCTGAGATACCCCTGAGTGGGTTTGAACAACCAACTTTTTGGCTGGTAGTGGAGAGCTTAACCTTTTGCATCACCCAGGACTCTGAGCAAAGTTCAAGTTTGGGTAATGTTGTTGGCGGTTTGTTGTCACAGTTAAATGACTCTCTGCCTTTATCAAAACCCATTGAATTGTACACCGAGAATGAACATCCACAAATGTAAATTTTAAAACAGTTTAAAACAGAACCAGAACAGAAAGAGAATGTTCACACACTGAAGAAATGTAGCCAATGCCACTGAGCAATTCATGTAGAAATTGTTGAATGCGGGCCTGAAGTGCTGTGTAAAAAGTTAGACAAGAAGGGAAAAACACTGGGGAAAAGTCTAACAACGTGTAGACCACCAGAATTGGCTAAGTGAGAGCATGTGAGAATCTCAACTAAGCATTATTTTGGTGAGATGCTGTCAAAGAAAAGTCTAACTGGATTTAAGAGAAAAGGAAGTGGATTCTAGCAGAAGGATAACTTTGAATGAGTTTCTCTTTCTGAAGCAGAGAAGTGGGGTAGTAGCTTGAGAGACATGTAAACCAAGGGAGAGTGTTTTAAGGTACGTGATACTGCAGTCTTATTGTATGCCACTGGGAAGAATCCAGTAGAAAGAACAAGAAAAGATCCTGTAAGGTAATTTTTTAGACGTCATAGAGTCTATTTCAACTTATAGTGACCCCATTTGTCAGAATAGAACATTCCCCTCAGGTTTTCCGGACTGCCATCATTACAGAAGTAGCCCTGGGGGGTAGCAGTGAAACAATTATCCACTAACGGAAAGGTCAGTAGTTTGAACCCACCATTGGCTTCAACAAAGACAAGACCTGGCAGTCTGCCATTATTAGAAACAACAAGGTCTGTTGCTGAGTGCCATCGATTCTGACTTGTGCAGAGAACTTTTTCATAGGACTTTCAAGGATGTGACCTTTTAGAAGCAGATTACCAGGTCTGCCTTCCAAGGCACCTCTGGATAGGTTATAGCCACCAGTCTTTAGACAGTTGACTGTATAACAATTTGTACCACCCAGGGACTTCTTGACAAGGGCTAGAGCTGCAAGCCACTAGCCAGATGTATTTACTATACACTTGAAATACGGCTAGTGTGACTGAAGCAATGAATTCTCAGTTTTAGTTTTCATTAAGTCAAATTTAAGGTAAGAATGGATTGGATTCAGTTATTGAAAAACTGAGGTACATTTAGGACAATTTGGTCTAATCTGACCTTAAACTGTAACATCATGAGATCAAAATAGAGGCAGAGTATTTCTGATGAAAAGTTAGCATCTGAGTGGAGATTCTCTATAAGTACAAAATATACACTGGATCTTGAAGACTTAGCACCCTCCCGCCCCCAAAACCGCATCCCATTAGTGAAGAACATCAGTTACTATAGAGTTTACTCCAACTTGTGGAACCACTATTTGTGTCAGAGTATAACAGTGCTCCACACGATTTTCAGCGACTAATTTTTCAGAAGTAAGTCACCAGGCTTTTCTCCTAAGTTCCATCTGGGTAGATTGGAGCCTCAGCTCTCTTGGTTAGCAGCTGAACACATGATCTGCATGACCAAAGGGACTTTTAAAATCTCATTAGTAGTTTAGGACTCTTTTCTTTGTTTTGTTTTTACTACAACTATCAATTACAACAACGATACAATTTTTGCTATCTTGAGTTAAGATGTATTAAAATTAGTTTCACCTGTTTCCTTTTACTTTTTTAAATGTGACTGTTGGAAATTTTAAATTTTCTTTGTCCTGCATATCATGTTTCTACTAGGTAGTGTTGCAGCAGAGTGACTCCAGTAATCTGTATCTGAGGATGAGCAGAAGGACTAAATTAGGGAATTGTTGATCAAGGAAGCAAGTTATGGGAGGGATCAGTCACAGAAATTGAATGAACCTAAAACAGTAATAATGTTGAGGACAGAAATAAGCCAAGTGCTCAAACTCTTCATGAAATGAGGGCACCAAGGAAAGGTAGTAGATAGTATTTAGAAGGGCATCCCTAAGCAGCAACTGGAGTCCCTCAGTAGTTCAAAGTTAATATACTCAGCTGCTAATCAAATGGTTGGACATTAAAGTCTACCCAAAGTCACTTCAGAAGAAAGGAGAAAGTCCTGGGCATCTACTTCTGAAAAACCAGCCACTGAGAAGTCTATGAAGCACAATTCTGACACACACGTGACTGACTTGTCTAGATGGCACCTGGTCGCTTGTTTATATACCAATCCCCAGCCCCTCCCCTCACACACATTCAACATTCAGACAAGATGACATACCTCAAACGCTGTATGTTGCACATTGGATTGGCCAAGACCTCATGCATAAGTGAAAAGATCTTTTGGGACATAGGCACACAAGTCAGGCTCAAGTGTATCAGATTTTGGTTATGAGCAACGGTCTTGAACAGCTCCTCAAATCTGATATCAATGGTAAGATATGTCAGCCTGTAGAACACAAAATTTGTTGTTGCAAGTTGCCAGGCAGTTCATCCCCATTCATGATGGCCCTGTGTCTGTAAAGGAGAACTGAGCTCCACAGGATTTTCAAGGCTGTGACCTTTAGGAAGCAGGTCACCAGGCCCAGTCTCCCAACATACCTCTGAGTGGGTCTGAACTGTCAGTCTTTTGGCTAGCAATTGAGTGCTTAACTGTTTGTGCCACCCAGCTGCCCCAACATAAAGTAGGAGAGTTAACAGTGAGGGTTACACAGGAGTATGAACATCTTGTTCGCAATTTCTGCTGTTCATCTCAGAACAGATTTCAGTTTTAATCACATCCTCAAACACTTGGTCTCCATTGCAGATGATTAGGTTCACAGTCAGGTTCATGGTCATTTGCTAACCCCAACATCAGGTTGTCACCTTAGACAAAGACTCTGGGTATCTTAGTTACCTAGTGCTGTGGTAACAGAAGTAACGCAAGTAGATAGCCTTAATGAACAGAAATGGATTTTCAGTTCAGAAGACTGTTGTTATGTGCCACTGAATCGATTCCTACCCACAGTAACCCTATAGGTCAGAGTAGGACTGCCCTACAGAGTTTCGAAGGAGCTTCCACGAAGGAGACTAAAAACTGGAAATCAGGGTGTCAGGTTTACGGGTAGGCCCTTGTCTCTGCTTTTCTAGCCCTGAAGGTGACTTGGTGGTGTCTGTGTGGCATTCTTTTTCTCCATTTGTGCTTCCTTGCCTCTGTGCCTCATCTATCTGCTTTTGTCTCTCAAACATGATTGTTTAACACGCATATTGTGAAGAATAACCAATGGCACCAAACAACTTGTATAGGAGTTGAATGGAAACCTAAAATTCTGTGTAGACTTTACTTCACCAAAAACAACTGGAAAAAAAATAGGAGTGCCTGTGAAATACGAATGAAATGAGAATTAAAGGCAATGCCTAGAGATTTTTGTGATGCTCAGGGAAGTTGAAGGGAAATATCAAGACAATAACTTTTGTTGTTACCTCTCATGGAGAGAGGAGCTAGAAGCCCATGAGACTGCTGAACAGAAGAGCTGAAGAGACCCAGTTTCCTGACAGACTTCAGAATATATCTGCACCAGGCTTCCCTCTTGATTTCACACAAGTGGAAAATTAAGCCATAGGTACTTAAAGTCACTCTTGGGACAAGGTGACATATTCTGTTACATATAATTGAACATAATTCAGAGTGATACATTTTTCCTTTTTTTTTTACTTCAACAGTTTGTGACCCATGAGTATACTATTAAAGATATTCTTACAGACAAGAGTTAGTATGACTTCCCTGGGTCAAGAGCCAAAAACAAATTAATCATAAGGTTATTTATAAGAAACAACTTGACAAAAAAAATGGAAACTTAGAACAAGTTTTTTCATAACTGCATGAATTAGCAATGCTCTACTCAATGGCAATAGTTTGTTTTCTATCAGCATAAGTTAGCAACGCTTGTCCAATTAAAATAAAACAGCTCAACATGCAGTGCAGGAAGCCTAGTGGCACAATGGTTAAGTGGTAACTGAAGGTCATAAATTAGAACCCACTTACCAGCCACTTTATGGGAGCTCCAGTCAAGATCTACCACAGTAGAAAGTATGAGAGAAGTTCTGCCCTGTCCTTTAGGGTCACTATGAATTGGAATAGACTTGGTAGCACACAATGACATCCAGTGACCAACGTCCCCCAAGAAAGATCAAAGTACTTTCTCCTGGAAGCTTTGTGAAGCCATATTATAATTGCAGACTCCAGCCCCTTGCCACTTTCAGCTTGGGAGCTCCTTGTTTCTGACCAGGTTCTTATTCCAACTCACTGCCATCGGGTCAATCCTAACTCAGTGACCTGATAGGGTGTAGTAGAACGCCCCACCAAGTTTCTAAGGCTTTAATCGTTAGGGAAGCAGACTGTCACCGTTTTCTCCCACAGAGCAGCTGGTGGGTTCAAACCACCAACTTTTAGTTACCCATCAAGCACTTGACCAGGCTTTCTTATAAACCCCATTAACTCTAGTTGACCTCATTGACCAAATTTCTTGTATATTTTCTTTCCCAAAATAGAGGGGAAGGGAATACTGCTGTTCCCAGGGGAACCTTTCAGACAGAGGCTGATGTTGATACCTACTTGAGTTTTTGAAGTTGACAGCTTGGATGTCTCACTGCTCTGCAGAGGATGGTTTCTGAAACCTTATCAAGGTTGCTGTTACAAATTTCCAGCTCTTGGAGATTCCCTTTGGTATACAGCAAAGAGCAGAGGCCTGTCCAGTGATGCAGGCTCCTCATTTCACTGCATAGAGGAAGAAAAAATGCAGTTCTCCAGTGGAATTTTTTTTAAGGTAAGTATATTTAAATGTTCTTTCAAAAGACCTGGTATCTGATAGACTTAATATGGAACCAAAACATTCCAAACCAGTTGCCACCAAGTCACCTCTGACTCATGGCAACCCCATGTGCTTTCAGAGTAAAGCCAACTGCTCCATAAGGCTTTTAAGGGTGTGACTTTTGGAAAGCAAATCACTACCAGGCCTTTCTTCCATGGACCTCTGGATGGGTTCTAACAGCCAAGTTTTTGATTAGGTGGTTGAGTGCTTATCCATGTACACTGCGCAGAAGCTCTTGGTTTTAATACCAAACAAAACCAAACCATTACATCAAGTCAACTCTGACTCACGGCAACCCTGTGTGTTGTAGGAGAACCGGGCTCTGTAGAGTTTTCTTGGCTTTAATCTTTATGGATGCAGATTGCCAGGCCTTTTTTCCTATAGTACCACACAGTAAGTTTGATCTACTAACCTTTAGGTTAATAGCCAAGTACTCACCACATATGCCACCTGTGGGCCATGACTTAAAACAACAAGGAAAGAAAAAAAGTATAATCTGGTATAAAAAAACACCACTTAAACCCATGAAAGGGTTGGTGATTCTGTGGTAAGTTATGTCACCCAATACTGTCTAAGTCCTAAGGATAAACAACAGCTTCTGGGAATCAGACAAGGCATCTCCCCCAGAAGCCTGACTATCAGACCAGTCCTTGGAGAGCAGCTCAGCAAAGCTACTGATGACCATCTGATTTATCTTATGAGAACTGAGGTGAATGACATGATGGAGCATGATTCCTTTAATGTGAAAAGTTAAATATTAAGATTCATCTTTCTTGATGTTTTGTATTATCACACCTCTAAATGATTTGGGAGAATTATTTCATCTAATCCCTATGAAGTACCAGAGAAGTGAGGTTCAACTAGTAGTCCTCAACTAGGGGTATGTTTTAGGCCCCAAATGGACACTTGGAAATGTCTGGAGACATTTGTCACAATCAGTGGGAGGGTGAGGTGTGACTGGCACCCACTGGGTAGAATCCAGGGAGGCTGCTAGACAGCCTGCAATGCGTGATACGGTCCAATAACAAAGGATTATCTGACCCCAAAATGTGAAAATCCTGCCATTTAACAGCCAGACCCTGGTTTGAACTGACCAGAAAGATTTTAAGTTCTTTGGCCCAGGTATATGTTAGATTGCAAACTGAATTCTAGTTGTCTTCAGGTTCAGTCTTGTTATAGCTAATGGACACTCAAATTACTGGGAAGGTTCTGAAGTACAAGGGAGAGCAGAATTAACAGAGGCTCACCTAGATGTTGGGTTTGCAGTGACCTGGTTTTTAAAGATGCCTTGAATACACAGTCTAAGTCTCTGTAGTGGATGGCAGTTCTTCAGACAATATAATGAAACCATCAGATCTTTGTTTTCTCGAATAACAACGGTGGCTTCTGTGAAAAATCCCATTATCTGTTTCACAAACTCTTCCTCTTGGTTCTCAAAGAGACAATAAAACAAAGGCAGGTGGTGTTCCATTGCTCTTGGATTAGCACCCAATAATTGCATGTTCTCCAGGAAATATTGCCGGTGCATATCTGAAAATAGTTGACAGTCAAAGGATATCTCAAGAATGTCCCTTGTCTTCTTGTTAAGAAGACCAAAAATGAAAGCCATTATTAGACTAAAATCTTGGCATTCTGATCTACGGTCTCTTACATTAGTATCTGAGGGGAATGGGCCAAAGATCAATGGCCTCATATACGCTATGGCTGCACAAAACTCCTGGACACACCGGTGTATGAACACGCAGTGGTCTTTATAGTTGCTGCTTGGCTTAAGAATATGTGTGGTCCGCAACACAGCAACATCAGCCTCAGTAAGCTCGACACTTCTGAGGTCTTGGTCAGTAAACTCCAGTTTTTCTTGCAGTATTCCATTTATAGCCAGCCAACACAGACGCTGAAGCAGGACCTGTTGATGCTGTTGAGGAACATGAGCCTCAGATGTCAACATCTTGGTGAGAAAATGAGCATGTATGTCACTGGATGTTCGGAACTCAAGTTGGACATCGTCGGCCGTGCCTAACTGTTGATTCAGGGTTGTGCAAACAATCCAAGACAAGATGGGCACACTGCACAGATCCACAAGCACTTCGTTCTCATGGACAAACTTGAGAGCTATCATAGCCCTCCTGCTGTCTTGAAAGAATATGGTGAAATACTTCTGCCTTATTTCATCAGTGAAATTCAAATTGGTGGAGCAACCTTTTTCCTTCATTAATGTGTCAATGACGTCCTGATTCCTGGGCCTGGTTGAGATAAGGAATGAGGAACCTGGCATCATTTTTCTCTTCAACAAACTGACTAGGAGTAACAGTATCGGCACCTGCTTTCTGCTGTCACTGCACAAAAGAGATTCCTCTATGTTTAAGTTTAACCCAATATTGTCTAAGTCCTCGAGGATAAACAATAGCTTCTGGGAATCAGACAAGATATCTCCCACAGGAGCCTGGCTATCAGGCCAATCCTTGGAGAGCAGCTCAACAAAGCTACTGACGACCATCTGGTTTATCTCATGAGCAGTCAGATGAATGACATACGAGAATGTGTCCTTCCACATCATTCCACGTGCCCACAGTGACATTGCCATCTTCGTAAGCATCGTTTTTCCAGCTGCTTCATTTCCTATCAGGAGCATATTTAAGTTACCTAGTGGCCAGTTGCCCCTAGGATCAAAGGTCGTTTCAAGTCTGTGGAAAATTTCTGGTGCAAATGATTCATAGAATCTGTCATTAACTTCTGTTGAAATGCTGTCTTCCCATTGCAGTAGTAAGTTTTCCCGTATGCGATCTTTGTGTATCTCTTTGTTACCTAAGCCAGTGAGCACAGGGCAGAATAAATGAAAAATATAAATAAAAGTTCAAAATGTATGAACAATTTTCCTAGTATTTGTTTTCAACCAGTCATCACAAAGACAAATGCAAGGTGTCACAGATAGAATTGTGTCCCCCCCAAAAATGTGTAGCCATTTGACTGGGCCATGATCCCTGTTATTATGTAATGTTCCTATACACTGTAAACCTTGCCTCTGTGATGTTAATGGGGGAGGATGGGCGGTAGTTGTTTTGGTGGGGCAAGACTCAATCTGTGCAATTGTATTGCTCTTTGAGGCAGTGTTTTGGGATATAAAGGAAAGGTAAGCAAGCGGAAATTCTTGCAGACCTCATACTACCAAGAAGTGCCAGGGGCACAGTGTATCCTTTGGAAAGGACCTGGGGTTCCTGTACCGCAGAAGCTTCCAATTCAGGGAAAGACTGCTGTCAGTCTGCTTCCAGAGACAACAGAGAAAGACTTTCCCTGGAGCTGATGCCCTGAATTTGGACTTGTAACCCTACTGCGCTGTGACAGAATAAATTTTCTTTTTAAGGCCATTGACTTGTGGTATTTCTGTTATGGCGGCGCTAGATGTCGAAGACACAGGGGTATTCCCTGCCTCATAAGAGATTACATTAATGTAACATACAGTCACCAAGAGCCAGTCTATTTAATGGCAACTAACAACGACAATCTTAAGCCTAGCTACTATAATAACAGCCAGTAATCACGAATCTGGGTAGAATCAGCAACTCACATCCAAAGCATCACCACTGATGGCTTCCAGGGCTGAATATTGGCTCTTTTGGGTTGGGAAAAACCCTTGTCAAAGCAACCGAGCTCTCTGAAACTTGGCCCATTCCTCCTCCTAAAGACCCCACTCACGTTTCCGTCTAGCTTCAATCTTGTCACATAGATCTTGACGACTGATCTTTTGAAAGATGCTGAACATCATATTCCAGGTAATATGTGCCTCATAACTGGTTGTCAATATCTTATCCAGATCTTCTTGTTGGGCTTGCATTAGCTGAAACCATGGGATCTCTGGCACTCTAAACTCCAAAGGTGCTTGTATGAGATGCTCCTTAACACTTTGCAATTCCTTATCATTAAGCTTCTCTAGGTACCACAGCAGGTCAGAGTCAGTATAACTTGGTGCTGCCATCTTGCTTCAGACTTCAGAGGGAAAAATCTTGAGGAACATGCAGTATGGGATCTAGAAAATAAGTGATGGAATACTCAACTAGTATTCTGCCTATTTTTTCTGCTGACCACCATTCATCAGAAAGACACAGGTGCAAGAGAATTCATTGTCACAGTGTTTTAAAAGATTTTGTCAATCTAACACAAGATGGAATTGGGGAATCAAACTATACAGTTGCATTCACATATTCATCATTCATACAGTAGAGAACATTTACATTTTTACATGGATAAGATGGAATATGTAGTCATTACGACCAGCTGTGGGCTTATAATTGCTGATCTGGAAAGATATTTATGATCTGTTGAGAAAAAGTAATGGATGGGAGCAATGTCTCTACATCTACATGCATGGGTACCATCTCAGTACTCAGGATGCCCAGGAAGGAGTTTACATAACAGGCCTGACTGTTCTTCCTGGAAAGGTCTACTTGCAAGTTATGCCCTGGGCTAGCTGGAATCAAGGGACTGGGATTTGGGGAGGATTTCATCATCCTCTAAGTGATTAGAGTAGCTCACTGCATTTAAACTGCATAAACAACCTGATTTACATTGAATACTTGCTTTCCTTCTGGAAGTCTGTAATTTTGGTCTGTGATAGGCAAAGGTTATCTATACATCCACCCTCAGCAACAAGAATCCCCGGTGAAAATTCTGGACCCTTAGTTTCTACCAGCTTCCTTGGTAGACAGTGTTTCATGCATAGTGTCACAAATTGTTGCTGGAGGAATTAAGCATGCCCTAGGAGAAGGCTCTTAGAAGCTTAAGCTTTGTTTCCACTGGACTTCTCGTACAGCTTTTCCCTTTGCTGGCTTTGTTTTACAGCACTTTGCTATAATAAATCATAGCTTTGAGTCTACTTTGAAAACTACTGAGCTATGGGTAATCTTGGGAGCCCTGAAATATGCTCAAGTTGCTGTTGATTTGACTCCAGTTCATGGCAACTCCACACATGTCAGAGTAGAACTGTGTTCAATAGGGTTTTAGGTGGCTGTGTTTTAAGTAGATGCCCAGGCCTTTCTTCCAAGATACCTCTGGGCAGACTCAAACCTCCATCATCTTGGTTAACAGCTAGAGCAGAAACTGTGTACACTACCCAGAGACTCACCTTGATACACAGGGCAACATGAAATAACCTTGTGGCTTGGTTTATGTTCAGTATAAACTCTTACCTTGTCTTCTCCTTGTTCTTTGCAGCAGGGGGCACTATCGCTGTTTTTTACTAAACCCACTTCCATCAAGTTGATTCTACCTAATAAGGATTTTACAAAACAGTAAAACTGCCCCACGAGGGTCTTCTAGGCTATGATGTTTATGGAAGCAGATTGCCAGGTCTTTCTCTTGCAGAGTCATTGGGGGCGGGAGGCACGGGGGTGGGGCAGTGAGCTTGAACCACCAATCTTTCAATTAGCAGCCAAGTCCTTAACCATCATGTAACAGGGCTCCTAATTTATCATAATTTTAAATTTTATTTTGAGGTCTAATTTCTCTTAACTTGTAACTTTCCTCATGGCAGGGTCATGTGTGTTGGTTCTTTCTCCCTAACATTCAGTCTCTAGACCCATAATTGACACTTAGCATATCTGCAAACAAGTAAGCTGTCTTTATATGCTGATATAGTTAATAAAATTGCTATGATTATCTCAATGGGATTTCTCTGTCTTCGCTCAGAGTGCTATTTCAAGTTCACAAAAAATTACATGGATTTTAAACCTTAAACTGGCCTATGAAACAAAATAAAGACTAAAGGGGCACACCAGCCCAGGGACCAGGACTAGAAGTCAGGTGGGGATAGGAAAGCTAGTAACAAGGAACCCAAAGTTGAGAAGAGAGTGTTGACCTGTTGTGGAGTTGTTAACCAATGTCATAAAACAATATGTACATTGTTTAATGAGAATCTGGTTTGTTCTGTATACCATCTCAAGTATGGTAAAAAGTACATAATACCTCCTCATGTCTTCTTAATATCTCCTTAAGTCTTAAAAAAAGAATAGTTTACCTAACTTGGGGAAACCCTGGTTGTGTAGTGGGTTAAGTGCTATCACTGCTAACTACAAGATCGGCAGTTCAAATCCACCAGGCACTCCCTAAATACTCTGGGGGCCAGTTCTACTCTGGACCCTAGGGTCTCCATGAGTTGGATCTGATTTGACAGCATTTGGCTTGGCTTATCTAACTTGTAAAAAGTGTCCTTGAGCATTGTGCTCTTTTAAGAAATCTGTCTATATGGAATCAAATTGATAACATCGACTCCAAAACATTAACCTTAGGGGACAGTGAATTTATGCTAAAGAGGAAGAACAATTCAGAAGGAAGATAATACTGTTTGCACAACTCAAAACTGAGTCACTGACCTGGGCATGTAGAAACTGCCAGATTGTTATATACGTCACTGTGTGTATTCAACAAAAACAAAAAAATAAAAATAGATAATTTCATGGCTGAGGAAAGCAAAGGAGATTTAAAGTTAAGGATTTTGAGTACAACCCAACTACAAAAGTAACCTCCTTAAAGTAGTCGTGTGCCTCTTCACGAAGAGCACTTGTTACAAAGAACTAAAGCACATGCATGCACACATGTTCACACCTGATGTCTGCGTGTGGTACATGTAAGGGACTATGTGCAATCCTAATAGTCACATGATAAAAGTTGCATCACAAATATGCATTGAAATGTCTCTAAAACTGATATCCTGCTTTCAAAATCAGTTATAACTCTCTACAGTAAATTTTAAAAATGGAAGGCTCATTAGGGCAGCAGAGGAGACACAGTTGAAGATTTGCAGTATCAGCTGTAGCAGCATTTCAGAAATGATGCTGAGACTAACTGCTCAGATGTGAGGAAAATGCAAGCTTCGCATTACCTCCTCACAGCCAAATGCCAGATAAATGAGATAGCTGTGTTTTTTAAAGGAAACATGACCCAGCTGTGGTAAAGACAGAATCACATATCTGACCTTTGAAGTAGGTAAAGCAACAAGCTTGAATAAAACTTAAATAAAAGCCAGTCTAAAAATTAGTCTTAAAAGAGGGAAGTTTTTTTTCAGGGGGCATTGAGCTAATGCTGATAGTGCTGGAACAAATTGGAAAAGTATGAGAATGGTTTCACAACTAGAACATAATTGGCATCATTAAACTATACATGTATACATGCAGAAATTGTTGAGATGTGGTATGTTTTGTTATGTATATAGTCACTACAGGAGTGAGGATGAGACTTAGTTCAGGAACTGTGTTAATCATTGGGGAAATACTAACAGCCTATTAGACATAGAAGTCGAAAAGACAAGTATTAAATGGCTGAAAAAGACACATACAAACCAGTTCATCCTATAGTTCAGAAAAAGAGGAAATTCAAGCAAGCATTAAGAAAAAAAGTCTTGCAGTGTGGTCAGATGGGCATTTAGAATGTTGGTATAAAATATGGTATAAAATAGTATTTTGTCCTCTGTATAAAGCAAAAAGTCTTCAAAGATTAACAAATTTAAACATGTTGACCCAGCATTTTATTTTTAGGAATCTATGAAGCAGAACCACTAGGTGTAAAGTTTCTGTAATACAATATTAAAGCATCCTATGTAATAGTGAGGAGCTCTGTTGACGCAGTGGCTAAGTGCCTGCTCAGTTAAGTGCTGTTAACCAAAAGATTGACAGTTTGAACCCACTAGTCTCCCTGAGGGAGAAAGATGTGGCAGTTGGTTGGCTACTGTAAAGAGTACAGCTTTGGAAACCACATAGGGCAGGTCTGATTTGTCTTCTAGGGTTGCTGAGTCAGAATTAACTCCAGCAACAGGTTACATAGTATGGTAGGGTCTTTGGATGGTGCAGAGAGTCAGTGGGCTCAACTGTTATTCGACAGGCCGGAAGTTTGTGTCACCCTTTCTCAGGAGACAGAGACCTGTTAATCTACTTCTGGAAAAAATTAGCTGTCGAAAATCCTGTGGAACACAGTTTTACTCAGAAATACACACAAGGTCGTCCCACGTTGGAAGCTGTTCAATGGCAACTACTTTTTTGTTGTTGTCAGGTGCCATTGAGCCACTTCCCTCTCACAGCAACCCTGTGTACAACAGAATGAAACACTGCCTGGTTCCATACCATTCTCACGGTTGCTTGCATGGTTAAACCCGTTGCTGCAGCCAGAGTCAATCCATCTCACTGAGAATACTAACTGAGTCTGTTAAGCCTTTTCAGAAGTGGACTGTTGAGTCCTTCCTAATCTTAGACTGAAAACTCAGCTGAAACCTGTCTGCCATGGGTGACCCTGCTGGTATTTGAAGACCAATGGCATAGCTTCTAGCATCACAGCAACAAATAAGCCCCCACAGTATGACAGACACATTTTTTTTAAGCAGGGATTTCTATACCGACTATTACAAATATCCTTTCTTTTCCTGACATTCAGCATATCAAAGAAAAGAGTAGTGCCTATATTGTTAAGTCACCATAATGACTTAGTAGTTTAGAGAAAAACAGCATGAGAATGAAAATTGGAAAACCTAACTAACAGTATAAATAAAAAACCCACTGCTGTTAAGTCAGTTTTGGGATCTAAAAAACCAAACAAGAAGTCACCAAGGAAAGCAACTTACCGATCCTAACAGCAGGTATCCTTACCCAGTTCCTAAAGCAAACAAGCCAGGAAGCAGGTAGAAAAAGGCCATCCTCACCCAGTGATTGGCCAGCACTACTTCCTCTCTGCGTTATTGGCCAAAGTAGGTTCTTGATGACCAAGCTCACAAAGGAAAAGAAACACCTCTTCACCTGAGCATCTCTGCACTCAGCTTGGGTGGTCGAACTAACTTCCTCCACACAGCCCTTCACAGGGTCTGCTGATTAGAAGATGATCTAGCTAACTTCTGATGTTGTTGCTCTTGAGGCACCTGGTCAAGAACCTCCCGTGTTGCTCTGGTTAGCTGCCTTGGAGTTGCCTCCAACTCAGGCAATCTTATGTGTAACAGAAAGAAATGTTGCCTGGTCCTACACCGTCTTTGTGATTGTTGACATGTTTAAACCCATTGTTCTGGATGTTGTGCCAACCCATCTCATGGAGGGTTTGTTCGTTTTTATCATCTCTCTCTCAGATGTCATGTTCTTTCTATGGATTGGTCTGAGAATGTGTCCAAAGTAAGCAAGATGAAGTTTTACCATTCTAGCTTCTAAGGAGTATTCTGGTTTTATTTCTTCTAAGACCGATTTGCATGTTCTTCTGAAAGTCCACACTGTATTCAACATTTTTCACCAACACCACAGTTTAAATTGTCCAGTTTTCTTTTACATGCATATGAAGTGATTGAAACCTCATATGGGCTTGCCAAAACAATTTCATCAGTGTCTGAGGAAGAGAAGTGGTTCATTGACAAGCTCAACTGCAGACCATCATCCATAAGGGTAATACTCTTTTAATCTACACCAGACCCGGCACAGATAATACCCAAATATGAGGGATGCAATAAATGTTGGTGGGATGAGTGCAATCATAGGTATATTGAAAAGATGATACATTTTGTAGAGGTACATCATGCTTCCACAACCCAGTGGTACCCAAGTTGGTCTACATACTGGAATCAACTGAGGATTCTTTACCTAATGACTGGCTCCCACCTGCTGGCAATCTGCTGTCTGATATGAAAGGTGATCTGAGTATGGCTGATCAATATAGCACCTCATATTTAACAGATTAAAAAAGAAAAAAGATGATCACCTAATAGATAAGGGAAGATAAATCTAGAAGACTCATCATCTACTCAAGACCCTAAATGTAACTTTGTGAATCAAGAATGAAAGGAATTTCCTTAACCCAGTAAAACTGAAGAACCAAGTCAGCCGTCTTAAACTAAAACTTCATGAGTTTGATTTCACAGGAAATAAAAACTATTAAGCAAATGAACCCTATGGGGAGAAAAATATAAACCAAACTGGGATAAGACATATGCATTATGTGTAACTGAAAAAGGAACAGTATCCAGAATACATGAAGTTCTTTTTACATGCAAACTAAAACAACAATTGATAGAAACAGGAACAAAACAACGAAAAGACATTTCACTATAGAGGCCAAAAAGGGCCCATTAATGTGAGAAAAATGCTCAACTTTATAGGTAATCACGTAAAGGAAAGCAGGAGTAAAATCTCTGGCAAGTATTTTCAAATTCTGATCATACTGAGTTGGGCAGAGAGGTGCGGTCAGGAGGACATAAGTCTATCTGTGATGGTAATGTACTTTAGTAAAATCACTTGGCAATAAGTTGGTCATCATCTGGGAATTAGCTTGTGTATCTTTGTTGTTGTTAGGTGCTATCAAGTTGGTTCCAGCTCACAGTGTCCCTACGTACAACAGAACATAGCAGTGCCTGGTCCTGCACCATAGTCACAGTTGTTTCTACCTTTGAGCCCACTGTTGCAGCCACAGTGTCACTTCATCTCTTTTTTGCCAATCATCTCCAGGGATTGGTCCTTCCTGCTAACATGCCCAAAGTACTTGAGACAAAATCTCACCATCCTCACTTCTGAGGAGCACTGTGGTTGCATGTCCTTCAACATGGATTTCTGTGTTCTTCTGGCAGTCCGGGATGTATTCAATATCCTTTACCAACACCGTAATTCAAGTGTATCAATTCTTCTAACTTCTTTAATTGCTGTCTAGCTTTCCCATGTATACAAGGTGATAAAATATACCATAACTCGGGTCAGGCACATCTTAGTTTTCTATGACCCAGAAGCCCCACTCCTAGGTAATCCAGTAGTTTTGCACATGTAAACCAGGGAACCATGTACAAGAATGTTTGAAATAGCAGTTCATATTCGCAAACATTGGGAGTACACCTGTGTCTCAGTGGCAAGGTGGATAGTTAAATTGTGATACATTCATCCTCTTAAATACTAAAAGGCAGTAAGAATAAATGAAATGCAGTTAAAACAAATTAACACTGATAAATCTCTAAAGCAATGGTTACTGAAACAAGCAAGTCACAGAAGATAATAACTATTTTTCAAAAATGAGTGAAACTAAACACGTATTTTTCAGTGGCCAGTTGCCATTTGGTTAACTCCGACTTATCATGACCACGTGGGCGTCAGAGTAGAACAGTGCTCCATAGGATTTTCAATGGCTGATTTTTCAGCAGACACCCAGATCTTTCTTGCAAGATGCATCTGGGTGGGCTTGAACCTCCAACCTTTCCATTAGCAGCTGAGCATGTTAACCATTTGTGCCAGCCAGGGGTTTCTTGTTGTTCTTATTAGTTGTGGTTGAATCAGCTCTAACTCACAGAGAATTTATGCACAGCAGGATGAAATATTGTCCCATCCTTCTCCATCTCCACGAATGCTGGTATGTTTGAGCCCATTGTTGTAGATATTGTGTTACGCTGTCTCACCAAAAGACTTTCTCACCGAAGACTGCCCGGTAAGTTCATGAACTTATCCTAGAAAAAGTGCTACATGCCTTATTGCTGAATATCACTATGGTCACCTTTGAAGTACTCCCTTTGAGAAGCTATGCACTGATGCCAGTCCACCCTTCAAAGCAATTTTGGAACTCTTTTTCTGGAATGGCCATCAGAGCTGTGGCATATGTATTACCCTTGATGTCCTGAATGTTGTAAAAATGTTTTCCTTTCACCATTTCCTTTATCTTCAGGTAAAGAAAAAAATCACAGGGGGTGGGCAGACCAGGTGAGTAGGGGGGGTGTTCCAATACATTTATTTGTTTACTGCCTAAAAGCTCCCTCACAGACAACTATACAATTAAGTTTGAGACTTGCCACTGTGTTGCCGTGCACAATGACCATTCCAGAAAGAATTTCAAAATTGCTTTGGGGGTAGACTACGCACTGCCATTGGTGCATAGCTTCCCAAGAGGAGTACTTTGAAGTTGATCATAGTGGTATTTAGCAATGAGGTATGTAGCACTTAGAGTAATTAAGCTTGTGGACTTCATTGTCAGACCTCATACATTAGTGGGAAAAATAAATTGAAAGCTAAGGAAATAATTAACACAAAATCACTTCAGTTACGACCACCGAAGGCAGAACAGGCATGAAATGGCAGCAGCGCAGAGCCCACCAAGGTGCTGGTGATTTTTCTTACTTTATTTGAGTTCTGACCAGAATGGTTTGTATTATGACTGTGCTATTCATTAAAATTTTAATTATATTATCTACACTCCTCCATAGGTATATTTCACAAAGAGAAAGAAAAATAATAGTACTTAGTTAAAATAATTATTGTAAAAATGATGCAAGATCATGACTATAAAAGTATAGTTCCTGGTACATTATAATTTTCAATGAACTTCAGAGATGACTGTAATGCTTATAAAGAAGCTAGGCGCACAGTAAAAACTATGCTCAGTGATGAAATACGGACCTCATATCTAAAAAACCCAACACCTGTACTAGCTACTCAGAACCATGTTAGGTAATATTCACTGGGTTCCTCGTAAATGCTAGGTATAGCGAGCACACTATGAGGGAAGACCAGTCGATAGAAAAACAGACATCTTGTTTGACAGAGAGTCAATAGACGTGAAGGAGCCCCTCAATGAGACAGACTGACACCGCAGCCACAACAATGGACTAAAGATACCAACAACGTTGAAGCTCGTGCAGAACGAGGCAATATTTTGTTCTGTTATACATGGGATTACCATGAGTCAGGACCAACTTGATGGCAACTAACAACAATAGTGGTGACAGGAAGATGATTTAGACAAACTCACATTCTTCAAGGAGCTTAAAAGGCAAAAAAGGAAACACATTTTGGATTATCAAGCAAGTTATCCTTATTCCACACACTAGTCATTTTGGGAAGACTGGTGAAGCCTTAAGAGAATCGTTGTGGCACAGTGGTTAAGTGCTGGCTGCTAACTGGAAGGTCAGCGTTGAGCCCACCCAGCCACATCAAAGGAGAAAAGAACTGGTGATCTGTTTCCATAAATATTACAGCCTAGGAAACCCAGTGGAGCAGTTCTGCTCTTACACGGGTTTCTTGAGTCAGTACTGACTCCACGGGAATGGAGAAGTCTCCTCACAATCAGAACTTCTGGGAATCCTAAATCTCAATCTCACTCAGCAGTATCTACCATTCTGTGGGACACCTGGGGCAGAGTGCCAAACCAACACCCAAGGTGGTCAATTACCACAAAAAATAAAAAGCTTTGTTTCAAATAGTCTCTGGGTTTGTTCATCAAGGTCAGCCTGAGCCAATGAGAAGAAAGTAATCTTTGGCCAATCATATGTTACCCTAGCCTTTTTCTCTTCCAGTTCCAGCCACTGTTTTTAAGGACCAACTAGGAAGACCTGGAGTGGTGAGTCTGCACTCTTCCCACTGTATTTCTCTTTTGTGCATCCATTGACTTTGCTACTTTTAGTCTTTTTGTTCTCGTCTTTGTCCTGCCTCCTTTCTTAACCAACCACCAAGAGTTCAGCGTGTCCTCACTTCATAGCCCTGAAATTTGATTCTTTAACAGTTTAAATATCAGTTTAGAGACTATTACAATGACTGTATCTAACATCTCTACTTTTAAGAACGCTTTTTTAAAATTCCAGGAGTTCTTAGATGGTGCATGCTGTTAATGCACCTAGCAACTAGCCAAGAGGTTCCAGGTTAGAGTCCAGTCAAAGCACTTTGGAAGAAAGCTCTGGAAGTATACTTGTGAAAGACCACAGCTATTGAGAACCCCGTGGAGAATAGTTCTGCTGTGATACACAAGTGGTCTCTATGAGTCAGAGTCAACTCAGTGGAGGCCAGTTTGGGTTTTCACTAGATATTAAAATGCCGAATGTTCCACAGCCAGGCCATTTCTCCCTGTCTACCTGGCCTTTCCTATTCTAAAGGTAGTAGAGCAGATGAGCTGCTTCTGCTTTTAAGTTCTCTATCAGTTGGGTCTGAGCCCTTGAAAATAATTGCAGTACTTGAGTCTCATGGCAGCACTGATAGTTCAGTGGTAGAAGCCTTGCCTTCTATGTGGGAAAAGTGAATTCAATTCCCAGTCAACACATCTTGTGCACCGCCGCTGCTCACCTGTCAGTTTATCATGCAGCTTGCATGTTGCTGTGATGCTGAAAGTTAAGCCACCAGTATTTCAAATATCATCAGGAATAGACATCTTGATGAACAGTTTTCAATGCAGCTTCCACACTAAGGTAGACTAGGAGCCTGATAATGTACTTTCAAATATTAGCCAATGAAAACCCTATGGATCACAATAACACATTGCCAAACTCACTTGTTTTGGCCATCTCATGAAGCGATACCAGTTACTAGGGGAGAATGTTGTATTTGATGAAATAGAGGGAAGGAGAGCCTTGGTGGGAAGGATTGGCATTGTATCTGCAGGAGGAACTTGAATGCAGGCAGTTGTGAGGATGGTGCAGGACTGAGTAACACTTTGTTCTATTGTATGAGGGCTTACAACTAAGTTCATGAACTCATCCTAGAAAAAGTACTACATACCTCATTGTTGAATATCACTATGATCACCTTTGAAGTACTCCCCTTGGAAAGCTATGCACTGATGCCAGTGCCTAGTCTACCTTCAAAGCAATCCTGGAACTCTTTCTGGAATCACCATCGGGTGTTGTTGTATTACCATTGACATTCTCTATGTCATTAAAATGTCTTTGTTTCAACATTTCCTTTACCTTCAGATAAAAAAGTCATTGAGCACCAGATCAGGTGAGTAAGGAGGATGTTCCAATACACTTATTTGTTTACTGGCTAAAAACTCCCTCATAGGTTTCCACTGTACCACTGGGTACAATGGCCATTCCAGAAAGAGTTCCAAAATCGCTTTGACGTGTGGACCAAGCACTGGCATTGGTGTGTAACTTCCCAGGGGGAGTACTTCAGAGGCGACTGTGGTGATATTCAACAATGAGGGATGTAGTACTTAGAACAATTAAGTTCATGGACTTAATTGTCAGCCCTCATAGGAGTCTGTGAGTCAGAGTTGACTCCATGGCAGCTAACAACAATAATAGGGAAGGGCTGAAGGACTCAGGGGTTTGCATTTCTATCAATTTGCCTGGTGATGCTAATGTTACTAAATTAAAGAACCTTTGGAGGACCACTGGTTTATAATCTGTTCCTCTGACGGCCTTCAGAAAGCAGCTATGTTTACCCCACAACTCAAGAGTTTACCAAAAGCAGCCTCTTTATATTGGCAAAAGCACTTAGGACAGAAGTCACCGAGGGTCACTGAAAGTCATCTTTCTGTAATCGTAGTCTTATTTTGCTTGCTTTTGTTAGGTACTGTCTAGTGTATTTTTCACTCATAGTGACCCAGTATGTTACAGAGTAGAATTGCCCCATAGGGTTTCCAAAGCTGTAAAGCTGCTTGGAAGCACACTAACACATCTTTCTGCCACAGATCCACTGATGGATTCCAACCACTAACCTTTTGGTTAGCAGTTTAGCACTAAACGATTATGCCACCAAGGTTCCTTCATGTAATTTATTGCTTATTAATTGTTCCTATTTTATTAGATCTTTGATACCACTAAAATTTATTTTTCATTTTTCTCCAAAACAGTCTGCTATTACAGAGACTAGCCACCCATGAGTAACATGATTTTGCTTCTCTTCCTTTTCCAATGAGTTTGAGATTTTATTGACTTATTACTGATAAGGTGAAACCTGCAAGAGCCAGAACTTGAGACTGACTTCTTTTGCTGGATCTTGCAAGTTTTCTGCCTTTGACAGGGTGCAGTCTTAACAATTTCCTGTCACCTGTTTTGGTGGGAAATATTTGTGTTTCCTTCTCTGACAGGTTTCCATCTTACACAGGTTCTGGCTTTTACAAGTGTTTTGATTCTTAATTTTGTTGCAATGGAGACAGAAAATGCTTTGTATGCTGCTGACACTTTTATGGAGATGGTGTTATATCCTGGTAATATGGTAAAAAAAAAAAAAAAGTTGTTCAGTCTGCATTCCATCCTGGATCCCCCTGATCGTTTAATGTTTGTTTGTTTTGCTTTGGTTTGAATGTATTAAGACTGAATCTGTATGGTACAGTGTTCCATGGGTTTTTACAGAAGTATAATGTCGTGCACTTACCACTAACAGTATTAAACAGAATGATTTCACTCCCCTAAGAAGGCCTTTCCCTATTCAAAAGCCCCTACCCCTGAACTCTTGAGAACCATAGATCTGTAGTTCACTAGCTCCATAGTTTTCTTTTCCAGATGTCATAATTTGAATCAGACAGCCTGCAGTCCATTTAGACTGGCTTATTTCACTTGTTGTTACATGCTGTTGATTCCAACTCACAGTGGCCCTATACGACACAGTAAAGCTGTCCACAGAGCTTCCAAGGTTGTAATCTTTATGGAAGCAGACTGCCACATCTTTCTCCTGAGGAAAGCTGGTAGGTTTTAATAGGGTCCCTAAGCTGTAGTCTTTACACTTAGCAGTTCAAACTTACCATTCACTCCACAGAAGAATGATTGGCAGTTTGCCTCCAGAAAGACTGCAGCCTTGGAAACCCTATGAGGCAATTCTACTCTGACCCACAGGACCACTGAGTAGGGATCAACTTCACAGGACCAGGAATCTTTATGAAAGCAGATGACAAGGTGCTTTATCCCGTGGAACTGCTAGGTGGGTTCAAACTGCTGATCATACGGTTAGCATCCGAGCTTCTCGCTGTTGTACCCACCAGGGCTCCTTGGATAACTTGGAACTTACCTGAATTTTAATTCCAAAACTGTATTAACTTTCCACAGGTTCCACTTATCCCTTCTTCCTAAAATTCTTTCTCTGAACTCTGTTACCTCTGCCCTGGAACGAGATGGCATCATCTTTCTTTTCCGATTTTGGCCTTTTGTGGTATCTGGAGGAGCTCAATAAAGAAGAGTTCAGAAGATTTAAGGAGCTCCTGAGGCAAGAGCCTTTGCAACATGGACTGGAGCAGATTCCCTGGGCTGAAGTCAAGAAAGCAACACGAGAGGTTCTTGCAAACCTACTGCTGAAACATTATCAGGAAGAGCAAGCATGGGATATGACCTACAGGATCTTCCACAAGATGGGCAGGAAGGATTTGTGTGTGAAGGCCAAGAGGGAAAGCACCGGTGAGTGAGTCTAAAGGTTGCAGCCAAGGCTTCTTACAGTGAGGACTTTGTCATCATTTTGATATATTCCCTTTATACCTGTCTATAGCAGAGCCAGAAGGCACTAGGGGAAAATGTCATCCTTTATAGATATGAAACAGTTTAATGTGTAGGTGATGGTTATGTGTGGTAACCACATAGAACATGTAGATGGCATGTTCTATGACATCCACTGGGTGGCCCAAATGGTTAAAACACTCAGTTATTAACAAAAAGGTTGACACTTGAAATCTACTCTGAAGAGCCTTGAAGTGAAGACTGGGTAGTCTACTTCTAAAAGGTCTCAGTTATTGAAAACCCTATGAAGTGTAGTTCTACTCTGACACATATAGGTTTGCGATGGGTGGGAACTGACTCCTGTGCAGTTGGTTTGGTTTTTTGTTTTGTTTGTTTTGCAGTATGTTCTAACTTGTACCTCCGTCTATGGTATCAATTTCCCCTAAACTGAAAACTTGCACTCTGGTCAGAACCTCTCTGTAAGCTTAAGTAGTGTCATAGGAGCTATGAATCTGGCCCATTATCTTAACAGACATTTGAGAACGGCCTAGAAGTAAAAATTAACATTTACCATAGACTATATGATGACTTAGAGGTTAAGTGGTATAATCGTGTGTTCAAAGCAGTTCCTTCTGAGAGTCAGGAATAGCAAGAGGAAATGAAATGCTTTACTAATTGCGTCCAAGAACAGCTGCCTCCTTTATTACGAGACAAGAATAGGAGGGCACCTGTCTGCCATTACTGAACATTTTGATCCAAGTTTCTGTTACACAATATTGATCAAGAGGGGGAGAATGTGGAATGTAATTTAAAATGCTCATGGAATCCAGACTTTCTAGAACCACTGAAGTTGAGTGAAGCCCTGAAACTATTGCTCTGAGATAATCTTTAAACCTTAAACCAAAAACACCTTCTGAAGTCTTCTTAAAACCTAACAATAGTTTGGCTTAACTAGTAACAATTGTCTGTCTTAAGCATTATACTTTTTAAAGATCTTTGTATATGAAATCAAATTGACAACAGCAACTCCAAAGACAGGAACCTTCGGGGACAGTGAATTTATTTAACCGGAGAACAACTCAGGAAAGAAGGGTGAGAATGGCTGCACAACTGAAAAAATTTAAACACTGTCATTGAATTAACATGTAGAAAATGTTGAACTGGTCTATGTTTTCCTATGCACATTCTCAACAACAACAAAAAACAGGTCCTTTGTATATCATCTTTCTGGTAGGTACAGTCTAATCTATTTTCCATCCACTAGTGTGTACATACTATAGACACTATCTTGTTTGTCTTCCACAGAGAGACCATTTCATACTTTTAATATATGTAAAATATTCCATGGTTCCATATATTAGTCAGTCTTCTGTTGACTGCTGTACAGTTCTTCTCCCTTCTATACCAGCAATGAACATCTCTGTGTGTTTATGTGTATGTGTTTGCCTGTGTGTATATTTGGAGCAGGGACTGGCAAGGTTTTTCTGGGCAGGGCCACAGAATTTGTTGTATTTTAGACCCTGTTGCAGCTACTCAACTCTGCCATTGCAATGGCAAAGTAGTGTAGAAACAAATACATGAACAGCATGACTGTGTTCCAATGAAACTTTGCTTACAAAACCAGGCTGTGAACTGGCTCTGGCCCATGGCCACAGTTTGCCAACCCCTGAGAAAATAAAGAAGCCCTGCACAACGGTTAAGCACTTGGCTGCTAACTGAAAGGTCAAAAGTTCGAACCCACCAGCAGCTCCATAGAGAAAGATATTATAGTAAGCTTCTGTAAAGATTAACCAAACCATTGCTGTTGGGTTGATTCTGAGTCATGGTGAGTCTGTAGGACAGAGTTGAACTGCCCTGAATGGTTTCCAGGGAGCAGCTGGTGGATTCAAACTGTCAACCTTTTGGACAGCAGCCAAGGTCTTAACCACTGCACCTTAGTCACTCCTAACCACGGCTCTGTCCCATAGAGTTGTTCTATGTCTGACTCAGTTCAATGGCAACAGGTTGGCTTGGGCTGAAAACACTTGCTCTGAGATGTAAAATTCCAGGGTCAAAGAGTACATGTATGAGTATTTAACTTTCATATATCCTTCTTTTTTTCCCTCTTGTCATCAATTTCTCAGGATATACAAAGATGTATCAAGCTCATGTAAAGAAGAAATTCAGTGACATATGGTCCAGGGAATCCCTCATTAAGATTCAGGATTGCTTTGAGCAGGAAGTTATGCAGAAGAAACATCAGTATATGGAACTCCTTTTTATGCCTCAGGCAGCTGGAGAGGAGCCACCACAGACTGTGATCCTTATAGGAAAACCCCAAATTGGGAAGACTACGTTTCTGATCAAGTTAATGTTGGCTTGGGCAGAGGGCACCGTCTGTCAGGATAGGTTCTTGTATATTTTCTATTTCTGCTGCCAGGAAGTGAAGCAGTTGACATCGACAAGCTTGGCTGAGTTGATTTCTGGAGACTGGCCCAGCCCTCTCCCTCCAATAGCAGAAATCCTGTCACAGCCAGAGAGACTCTTGTTCATTATTGACAGCTTTGAGGAGCTGACGCGTGCCTTGAAAGAACCCGAGTCAGAACTGTGCAGTGACTGGATGCAGCAGAGGACAGGAGAGGTGGTCCTGGGCAGTTTGCTGAGAAAGAAGATGCTCCCAGAGTCCTCACTGCTCATTGCTGCTACACCCAGCTGCCAGCAGGAACTTGAGGCTCAGCTGAAGCACCCAGAAATTAAATCAATCATAGGACTTAATGATCATGATAGGAAACTCTACTTCTCCTGTGTCTTTCAAGACAAGAAGCGTGCCATGGAGGCCTACAGCTCTGTAAGAGAAAACCAACAGCTCTTTCACATGTGCCAGATTCCTGTCCTCTGCTGGGTTGTGTCCACCTGTCTGAAGCAGGAGATGGAGAGGGGCAGGGACCTGGCACTTGCTTGCCGCCGTACCACCTCTCTGTATGTTTCTTTCATCTTTAACACGTTCACACCCAAGGGTGCCACGTGTCTACATGAGCAGAGCTGCGTCCAGTTAAAAGGCCTGTGCTCCCTGGCTGTGGAGGGCATGTGGACAGGCACATTCAAGTTCAGCGAAGAGGATCTCAGGAGAAATGGGTTAGTTGAAAGTGATATCCCTGCGTTGCTAGACATGAAGCTTCTTCAGAAGTGCAGGGGGTGTGAGAACTTGTACACATTCATTCATCTGAGCATCCAGGAGTTCTGTGCTGCCATGTTTTATTTGCTAAAGAGCCCCGGCTATCACTCCAGCCCAGCCATTGGAGGCACAAAGGAGCTGTTACTGTCCTGTCTAAAGAGAGAACGCGTGCACTGGCTTTTTGGCGGGTGTTTTGTGTTTGGTCTTTTAAATGCAGAGGAAGTTAAAAAACTGAATGCCTTTTTTGGTTTCCAACTGTCCCTAGAGGTAAAACAGCAGTTCCACCAGTGCCTGAAGAGTTTAGGTGCACATGAACATCTGGAAGGAGAGATAGATTTCTTGTTCTTATTTTACTGTTTATTTGAGATGCGGGATAAAGTCTTTGTGAGGCAAGCATTGGACTGCTTTCAAGAAGTTCACTTTTCTGTCACTGAAGATGTGGACTTGAAAGTTTCTGCCTACTGCTTGAGATACTGCTCTGGCTTGAAGAAAATTTCTTTTTCTATCCGAAATGTCTTCGAGGGCAATAGAGACAACTCTATGTGAGTCTGTCCAATTTCTTTCTTCCTGGCCCCTTTTCAGCATCTGTCTGTGTTTACCAGTGGGTTTTGCAGATGAAGTAAGGTTAATGGACTGGTTAACAGAGTTAATAGAGTATCATGGGTAGGATCTGCTCTTTTGTGTTCAAACCTTGACTTAACTATTTCTGAAATGTGTGACATTATCTAGGAGACTTGCCCTTCCTTTGCTGCAGTTACCCCATTACGAAAGGGACAAAGATTGTCACCGCCACACCATGAGATAATTATGAGGATGGAATGTGAGAAGTCATTTGAAGTACACTTCCTACACTCCTCAAATATTGCTGTTATTGCTGGCTGCTCTGAAGTTGATTCCAAGTCATAGTGAACCCATGTGACAGAGCTGAGCTGCTCCATAGCATTTTCTAGGCTGTATTCTTCAGGAGAGCAGATTGCCAGGTCTTCCTCTCTCAGAGTCGCTGGATAGGTTTGAACTACCAACCTTTTGATTAGCAGCCAAGTAGCTCAGAGTTGCACCACCGGAGCCCCTTTCTCAAATGTTAGTGCATATGTATTTATAATTAATACTTGTGTCATTTATACTGATAGCACACTCAGACTCTTTCTTGATCTTACAACCAGAACCTTTTAATGGTATTCTAAGATCTTATAGATTTTAACTCATATAATGTTCAGATGTTTTGTTTTCAGGAAGATAATTTGTTATACCTATATACTGGGAATGGAAAACCTGGTGGCATGGTGATTAAATGCTATGTTCGAATCTGCCAGGCACTCTTTGGAAACTCTATGGGCCGTCTTCCCCCTAAGGTCACTATGACTCTGTGACAACAGGTTTGGTTTGGTATATGCTGGGGATAGGTCTGTGAATGTTGCAAATTGATTTGTATTTGACTACTAACCTAATGATGGGAGATTCTAACCCACCCAGGAGCACCACGGAAGAAAGGTCTGGTGATCCTCTTCTGTAAAGATCACGGCCAAGAAAACCCTAAGGAATGCAGTTCTAGTCTGTAATACATAGGGTCACCATGAATTGGAGTCAGTGTGACAGCAACTGGTTTGATTTTTTTTGGTTTTATGTATTGGGAATGACTTGAGTTGAATATTTACTGATGAAAAGCATTACCTTTCTTGTTCATTGTAGGTCAAGTTGCAGTCTCCTCCTTTGGTATCACATTTGTTCTGTACTCACCACAAATGTCCACCTCAGAGAACTACAAGTGAACAACAGTGTTGTCAGTGAGCCAGCCTTTACAGTTTTATGTAGAGAGCTGAAGCACCCCAACTGTCACCTTCAAAAGCTTGCGTAAGTTGGAGTTCAACTTAGACGTGAGTGTACCTCAGAAACAACAGCTTGGTCTCAGCTTTCAGGTAAAGCCAATGGCTATCAGAGAATTACCATCCAGAGCAGATCGTTTTAACCTTGGAATTATTATATCTTCTTTGTCATGGATGCCATCCTGTGCATTATAGGATGTTTGCATAGCAGTATCCCTGGCCCCTACTCATCAGGTGCCACTAGGGAACCCCTCCTGTTATGACAACCAAAAATATCTCTAGACATTGTCAAACAATCCCTTGAGGACAAATCTATTCCAGTTGAGAACCACTGGTCTGGAGCCACTTGTCACAGTAGCATGTGAACTGAATAAATGAAGCATGGAGGAGGAAGTTGTTCTTTTCTGTAGCCATTCCTAAAGGCAGACGGGGATAGAGCCGGTGTTATTGCCGAAATGAAAAGGCAGGAAGGGCAGTAAAACACAAGTTTTCTCTAGTATTCAGTCACTCCTTCAACAGATATTAATGACATTAGCACCAACTGCCCACCAGCCAAGTGGGAATCCCTGGCTGACACAAACAATGAAGTGCTCAACTCCTAACTAAAGGAAGCCTGGTGGCAGCAGTAGTTAAGAGCTTAGCTATTAACTAGATGACTGGTAGTTCAAATCCACCAGCTGCTCCCTGGAGACCCTACAGGGCAGTTCTACTCTATCCTGTAAGGTTACTATGAATCAGAAGAGACTCAACAGCAATGAGTTTGGTTCGGGTCTTATTACTTTTTTCCACTACTAATCGAAAGATTGGGAGTTTAAGTCCACCCAGAGATGTCTTGAAAGAAAGTCCTGATGATCTGCTTCCAAAAAATCAGCCATTGCAAACTTTATGGCGCGTACATGGGGCCACTGTGAGTCAGAGTCAGCTCAATGTCAGCTAACAATAACAACATTTGCCAGGCACTTGGATACAGTGACCTGGAAAGGCAGAATTATCCAGGTGGAGAAGCACTGAGCTACATATTTGAGTTGTGAATTGGAAGCGTCAGTTAATCATGGGGTATAGGAGAAAATCCAGCACAAAGTTCTCAGGCTACTTGCCCAGGCTTCACTGGATAAGACTCATCCAAGAGTGTCTTTGTTTCTGCAGGATAAATTTGATGGCTTTCCTTTGAGGTGTTCATTTATAATCCATATTTGAAATACTTGGACCTCAGCAGTAGCAGACTCTTCCATAATGGTGTGAGGTTTCTCTGTGAGGTTTTGAACTACCCACTGTGAACTATAGAGGATCTCCTGTAAGTCTCCCTGTTTGCCAGCCTCGTAGGTTGGATTCCAGAGAGGAGTGTGCATTTGTAAACAGGTTCACTTTACTCTTTTTTGTTCTTCATATTGAATTAACCTCTGAGAGCTGGGAACTTGAAGATAGAATATTGAAATAAAGATTGCTGAGGGAATATACTTTGAAAAACAATTTGCCTGTACTCAGCTTTCCTAGATACTAGCGTATTATACATCCCAGATATTTTATGCTTAGGTATATACTGAACAAAGCTGCATGTTTAAGTCTACTGAAAACCCAAACCAGTTGTCATGGAGTCGGCTCTGACTCCTGAGATCCCGTCTGTGGCAGAGGAGAACTGTATTCCACAGCATTTTCAATGGACATTTTTTTGGAAGTAAATCTCCAGGTCTTTATTCCAGAATCTATGGGTACACTCAAACTGCCAACCTTTCCGTTAGTAGCTGAGCATTAACTACTTGCTCCTCTAGGTTTACTGAAACCAAAAACCAAACCCACTGTCACTGAGTCAATTATGACTCATAAGGACCCTATAGGGCAGAGTAGAACCGTCCCATAGAGTTTCCAAGGAGTGCCTGGTGGATTTGCATTAGCAGCCACAGAACTCAACCACTATCCAACCAGGGTTTCTAGTTTACTGAAAGACAGGTACTAAAACATTCATGGCAGCCTTATTTATAACACCTGAAAAATTGAAGTATGATGTTTTGAAGTGTGTTCCTGTTGTAGCATAAGGAGCCCTGGTGAACCACAGGTTAAATGCTTGACTACTAACCAAAGACTTGGCAGTTCAAACCCCCTAGCTGCTCCACCAGAGGAAGATGTGGCAGTCTGCTTCCCTAAATGTTATAGCCTTGGAAGTCCTATGAGGTTGTTCTACTCTGTTGCATGAAGTCACTATGGGTTGGAATAACCTAGATGACATCCAGCAGCAACATGCATGTATCAGTGATCCATTCCTTTTTATGGCTGAATAGTATTCCATTGTATATATATACCAGATTTTGTCTATTTGTCAGTTAATGTATGTTCAGGTTATTTCCACCTTTTGGATATTATGAATTACGTTGCTGTATTTGAACACTTACTTTCAGTTCTTTTGGGTATATACCTAAGAGTGGAATTATTACATCATCTGGGAATTATAGGCTTAACTTTTAGAGGAACCACTAGTTTTCCACAGCAGCTGTACCATTTTACATTTCCATCAGCAATGTATGAATTCCAGTTTCTCTACATCTTCAAAAATATGTGTTACTTTCAGGATTTTGCTGTTAATTTTCTTAATAATAGCCATCCTAGTGGATATAAAATGGTATCTCATAATTTTGATTTGTATTTCTCAAATGACTAGTAATGTCAAGTACCTTTTCACACACCTGTTGCACATTTGTATAACTTCTTTGGAGAAATAACTAGTCAAGTCCTTTGTCTATTTTTCAATCAGGTTGCTTGTCTTTTGGTTGTTGAGTTATAAGGGTTCTTTATGTATTCTGGATACAAATTTCTTTTTAGGTATATGGTTCTCGGATTATTTTCCTCCTATTTGGTAGGTTTTACTTTGTTGATTACAGTTCTTTGATTCACAAAATGTTTTAATTTTGATACAAGTCAACTTATTTATATTTTTTTGTGTCTTGGTCTTTTGTTGCTATATAAAGAAATCTGTGACAGGCAGAACTCTACAGGATTGTGTTGTCTTTCCAGGTCTTGCAAGTTTTCCACCTTTGACAGGGTGCCTACTACTTTTCTATCATTTTTTTATTAGGAATCCTGCCTCACGAACACCTAGTGAGCTGTCCTTCTCTGATAGGTTCTGCCTTACATGGGTTCCAGGTTTCACATGTTTTACTGTGTCTTTGAAACCACTGTTTAACCCAACATCATGAAGATTTACTCCTGTGTTTTCTTCTTAATTTACAAAGGTTTAGCTCTTATATTTAGATTTGTGATCATTTTTACTTAATTTTTGTTCGCATGGTGCAGTAAGCCAAACCTTATTTTTATTCCTTGAAAATCCTAAATCCAGAAACAACTTGAAAGCCATGCGTTGCCTCAGAGTCATCTTGGAGAGATGTTGGGAGACATAGAATAGGTGACTTGTCAATTATACTTTCATTTTTTAACAACTGTTCTAATTACTTATATCTTCATTCTGTTGTCTCCAAGCCTAGTTTAAACTTTCTGTGGCAGCCAGGGGTAAAGAGAGTAGTTGAAGTCACAGAAACTCACAGTTGCTGGCAACCCAAACTAACTCAAGCAAGCCCCCAAATATTGAACTTTTGGTCCCCAGTCTAAGGCTTCATTTGTGAAAAGTTCTCTGAGAAGTTGTTACTTGACCAAAGACCTACAGGGAGAGTGTTCCACTTACCAAAGGCCAGGGAAAGCAAACACATGCAAAAATCCTGTTGTTGTTGGGTTCACTAAGTCAGTTCCAACTCATGGGGACTCCATGTGTCATAGAGTAGAACTACTCGATTGGGTTTTCCTAGCTGTAATCTTTATGGAAGGAATCCTGGCGGCACTGTGGTTAAGAGCTCGGCTGCTGAATAAAACGTTCGCAGTTCAAACCCACTAGCAAACTAGCAAGTTTTCGTTTTCTGACAGGTTTCTGCCTTACACAGGTTCTGGCTTACACAGATTTTATTGTATCTTAGAATATAGTAAAGATCTAGTGATCGATCCCTATAAAGACTACAGCCTACAAAACCCTATAGGAGAGTTCTCCTGTTACATGGGCTTGCTTTGAGTCGGAATTGACACCATGGCACACAACAACAAGAAATCTTTATGGAAGCAGACCAAGTAGGTTTTTCTTCTGTGGCATCAGTTCGTTGGGTTCTAACCACAAATCTTTAAGTTAGCAGTCTAGCACAAATAGCTTGTGCCTTAGATCCCCAGGTCAAAACAACCGAACGCACTGCTGTTGATTTCGACTCATTGCCACCGTATATGAGAGAGTAGAACTTCCCCATAAGATTTCCAAGGCTGAAGTCTTTACATGAGCAGGTCACCAGGTCTTTTCTCCCATGGAGTCACTGGTGGGTTCAAACCACCTACATTTTGGTTAGCAGATGAGCACTTAACTACTGTGCCACCAGGGTTCCTTCACAAAGACCCTAAGTCAGATAAAGGCACTGGGGAGATGAGTTTGAGGAACAGCAAGCATGAATGGATACTGTGAAGAATAAAACCCAGTGTGGTTAAGGAACTGGAAATGACCAGTATAATTGAACACAGGAATATAGGGACATGCAAGTGTCTAATAGAAAATGTGATGTGTTTTTGTGCTCTTCCCTAAGTATGATGAACAGCTGTTGGGGGTTTAAGCCAAGTATCAAGATGAATGGATTTGCTGTGATAGTGCCGACAGTTAAGCACTGGGCTACTAACTGGAAGGTTGACAGTTCTAATTCACCCAGAGGTGCTCAGAAGTCTGGCCTGGTGATCTACTTCCTAAAGGTCATAGCCCTGAAAGCTCTACAGAGCACAACTGTACTCTGAACACAATGAATTGAAAGTGACTTATTGGAAACTAGTTTCCTTGGTTTTCACGAAAATAAGTGGATTTGTATTTGTTTCATGTTGTCTCTCATTTTAGTATAGAGAATGGGTTGACAGGGACCAAGAACAGGCAGAGGGCTCAGTGAAGTTCCCATGCAGAGCAAATGTGTGCTTCCTAGTTTTTCCAATGTCATTGTTGTTTTCGGGCACAATCGAGTCAGTTTCAACTCCTGGTGACTCCATGTGTGTCACTAAGTGGAACTGTGCCTTGTAGGATTCTCAGTGGCTGTGATCTTTCAGAAGTAGATTGTCAGGCTTTCTCCTGCAAAGTCACAGGTAGGTTCAAACCATCAACCTCTTAGGTAGCAGCCAAGAGTTTAACCATTGAGTCACTGAGTCTCCTTATAGGATCAGCAACAGGAAAGAGTTGGGGAACTGCAACCAAGTGGAATATGACACTTTCTCTCTCCTACAGGCTGACAAACTGTAGCCTCTCAGCAAATGATTGTGAAGCCTTTGCCTCAGTTCTAGAATACAACAAGAAGCTGAAGTACCTTAACCTATCATACAATTTCCTGGGGAGAGGGGTGAGCCTGCTGTGTGATGCTCTGTGCCACCCAGATTGTGAGCTGGAGGTCCTGGTGTGAGTGAAGAGCTGGGCTGCAGGGAGGGGGCTGCTATGGGAAAGAATGGCAGCAGATTGAACTTTGACCTGTTGATTCAGGTCACTGGTGAAGGCAACATAGCAGAGGTTTTAAGGCATAAGAATCAACCAGACTTGAGTTCCAGTCCTGGATTCACCACCCTAAGCAAGTGACTTAACTTCTTTCACCTTCATTTGGCTCACAACAGAGGGAGAAAGAAAAATCCTGCCCTGCGGATCTTAAGAAAATTAAGAGTATGCATACAGACCACATACTAAATTTTAAAAAGATGTTAGATTGGATTAAAGTGCCAACATGCACACATATGCACATGCTTCCTATGTTAATTCCCAACTATTGTTGGCTGCCACGTAAGTCAACTGCCACATATAGGAGGCCTGTGTGACAGAGTAGAACTGTTCTCATACTGTGTTCTAGGCTGTAATCTTTACAGGGACCTACAGATCCGCTTTTGTAAGATTTAACTCAAGTCAAGCCTATTGCCCTTGAGTCAATTCTGGCTCACAGCAATGCTATAGGATCATGTAGAACTTCCCCATAAAGCTTCCAAGAAGTGGCTGGTAGATTCAAACTGCTGACCTTTTGGTTAGCAGCCAAGCTCTTAACCACTGTAGTATCAGCATTCTTGGTAAAAATTACAGCTCTTTGGGACAGTTCTACTCTGTCTTATAGGATTGCCGTGATTGATTCCATGATACAGAACAACTACTACCTTTATGGGAGCAGACTGCCAGGTTTTTTCTCCCACAGAGCCGCTAGATGGATTTGAACTACTGACCTTTCAGTTAGTAGTTGAGCACTTAATCATTGCACCACCTGGGCTCCGTCAATAGCTTTTACCTGTTGCTGATAGGTCAAGTGAGCTCTCAGCTGTAGAGTAGTTGCTAAGAACAGCAGAAGAGTAAGATAACATTTGTGTTTGTTGACCTCATTTAATACTGAATGCGCTACTCTTAGTAAAGGAATGGTGGTGGTGTGATGGTTAGGCACTTGGCTGCTAACTGAAAGGTCAGTGGTTTGAACCCACCAGCTGTTCCACAGGAGAAAGATGTGGCAGTCTACTTTCTGTAAAGATCATAACCTTGGAAGCCTTGTGGGGCAGTTCTACTCTGTCCTATTCGGTTGCTGAGTTGGAATCAACTCAATGGCAATGTGCATGTGAAGATTTTACTACGTAAAATAAAAATAGAGATGTTACCTTTCATGTTGGGTTAAATTTACAAAGCTCTCTGACGTATCCTCCCTTCTCCCCTTTTCCCCATTTCTTATATCTTTATCCTCACAGGTTAGCTTACTGCTGCCTCAGCAAACACTGCTGGGACAGCATCTCTGAAGTTGTGTATAAAAGCAGAAGTCTGATCCACGTAGATCTCAGTGGAAATGTCATGACAGATGATGACTTGGAACTCTTTTCTGCTGTCTTGAAAAACAAAGACTCCTGCCTGCAGTCCCTGTGGTAGGTTTTCGTTGAAGCCCAAGCCTCCTTTTCGAGCCCTTGGGTTGCTGAGAAGATACTTGTGCTTGATGAAGGATATAGTGTCTGTGTCTCAGAAGGTGAATGTGTTTAAAAAAAAAAAAAGATGCTTGACTTGAGGTCTTGCGGAGGCATTCAGGTAAACAAATACGCACCTTGACTTTGGTGTCACAGATTTAATGTCTTATAAAAGGAGCCCTGGTGGTGAACTGGGGAGTGTTTGGCTGCTAACCAAACAGTTGGCAGTTCCGACCCACCTAGTGGCTCTGCAGCAGAAAGACCTGAACATACACTCTCATAGAGATGATAGCCTAGAAAACCCTGTCAGGGTAGTTCTGCTCTGTCACATGGTATTGCCAATAGTTAAAATCGACTTGGTGGCACATGACAGCAACAACAACAAACACCGTCAGGAAGGACCAATCATTAGAAAAGGATGTCATGGGTTGGTAGACTAGACGGTGAGCAAAAAGAAGGGAAACCTTCATGAGTTGGATTGACACAGTTGTTGTTGCTGTCCTGTGCCATCTGGTCTTTTTCTAAGGCCATACAAAAATGAAGTAAATCCTTGAGAGTGACATTATCTCTGTTCTTTTGCAGTTTGGTAAAATGTTTCATCACCAGTGAGGGCTGTCAAAACATTGCCTCAGTCCTCACCAGCAATCCAAACCTGAGAAGTCTGGAAATAGGAAACAATAAGATACAAGACGAGGGTGCGAAGCTGTTGTGTGAAGCTCTGACCCACCCCAGCTGTCACTTAGAGAATCTTGGGTGGGTATCCTCAAGGGTACAGTGGAGTCCTTGTGGATGATGGAAGGTACGGGATAGATGGGCAGAGAGACAGAAAAATGAAAACTCCATTAGGGGCACATGACAGCCAGCTCCCAAGATAACCACGTAACAGTTGGACATAATCCAAACAGCAAAACAAAACTAGTTGCTGTGGAATCAATTCTGAATGATGGCAACCCCATGTGTGTCAGAGTAGAGCTGTGCTTCACAGGGTTTTCAATGGCTAGTTTAACAGAAGTAGATCACCAGGCCTTTCTTCTGCAGCACCTCTGTTGTTGTTGCTAGATGTCATCTAGTTGGTTCTAACTCATAGCCATCCTACGTACAATAGAATAAAATACCACCCATTCCTTCATTATCCTCACAGTCATTGCTATGTGTGAGCCCATTGTTGCAGTCACTGTGTCAATCCACTTTGTTGCAAGTCTTCCTCTTTTTCACTGACCTTCTACTCTACCAAGCACAAAGTTCATTGCCAGGGACTCATCCATCCTGATATTACATCCAAAGTACCTGAGACAAAGTTTGCCACCTACGATTCCAGGGAGCACTCGAGTGGTATTTCTTCTAAGACATACTCTTTCCTTCTTCTGATAGTCCAAGGTATATTCAGTATTCTTTACCAACACCATAATTCCAAGGCATCAAGTCTTCTTTGTTCTTCCTTATTCATTGTCCATCTTTCTCATGCATAAGAGGGGATTCAAAACATCACGGCTTGGGTCAGGCACACCTTAGTGCTCACAGTAACGTCTTCAAAGAGATCCTTTACAGAAAATTTGCCCAGTGCAATGTGTCATTTGATTTCCTTACTGCCGCTTCCATGGGTGTTGATTGTGAAGGCAAGCAAAATAAAACTGTTGATAATGTCACCCTTTTCTCCGTTTATTGTGACTTTTCTTACCGGTCCAGTTGTAAGGATGTGGGTTTCTTTACAATTGAGGTGTAATCCATACTGCGTGCTGTAGTCTTTGATCTTCATCAGTATGTTTCAAGTCTTCTTAGCTTTCAGTACACAAATTTATATCATTTGCATATCACAAATTGTTAGTGAATCTTCTGCCAATCCTGAGCCACATTCTGTTTCATGTAGCTCAGCTTCTCAGATCATTTGCTTAGCATATAGATTGAAAAAGTGTGGTGAAAGGACACAACCCTGATGCACACTTTTATTATTTTAGTCCATGCGGTGTGGCTTTGCTCTGTTCAATGACTGCCCCCTTGGTCTATATACAAGTACTGCAGCAGCACAATAAAGTGTTCTGGAATTCACATTCTTCATAATGATATCTATGATTTGATATGATACACACTATGCCTTTCCATAGTCAGTAAAACACAGGTGAACATCTTGTGTTCTCTACTTTCAGCCAAGATCTAACATCAGCAGTGATACCCTTCATTACACATCCTCTTCTGAATCCAGCTTGAATTTCTGGCAGTTCCCTGTTGGTGTATTGCTGCAATCATTTTTGAGTGATCTTCAGCAAAATTTTGCTTGCTAGTGATATTCATGATATTGTTCCATAACCTCTGCATTCTGTTGGATCAGCTTTCTTTGCAGAGCTGTAGCTACTTTAAAACTTGCCATAGAGCAATGTAGTCTGATGTCATCAACAGTAGACTGTAAGATACTAGGAAACTCTGGTGGCATAGTGGTTAAATGCTACTTCAGTTAACCAGATGGCTGGCAGTTCAAATCTGCCAGGTACAACTTAAGAAACTCTATGGGGCAGTTCTATTCTGTCCTGTGGGGTCACTGTGAGAATCAATTCGAGGGCACTGGGTTTGTTGTTTGGTTCGTTGGTTGGTTTTATAAGATACTAAGGAGGCTGGATGGCATGAGTGGCTTGTAATTGGCTGTTAACCTAAAAGTTGGTAGTTCAAACCCATTGTCATCTTCATGAAAGAAAGGGATGGCAATCTGCTTCCATAAAGATTATAACCAAGAAAACCCTATGAAGCAATTCTACTTTGCCACGAGCTGAGAGCCAACTCAACAGCACCTAACACTGACAGCATAGGATATGGTACTCAGAGGCTCTGGGGTGACACTTGGTTCACATTTTGCTCTTTTAAAGACTGTGTGGGATCAAATCGACAGCAACTCCAAAGGTTAGATAGGAAGCTTAGAGGCAGTGAGTTTACATTAATGGAGGAAGAACAACTTGGAAACAGAGTGAGAATGGTTACCCAACTTGAAGAACGTCATCAATATCACTGAATTGTCTATGTGGAGATCATTGAATGGGTGTATGTTCTGCTGGATATTTCAACAACAAAATAATTTATTTATTTTTTTAAGTCGAGCTCATGTCTCACCCCTCTGCCACCTTGTTCCCCCTCGGTCGGCAGGCATTCTCATTGTCATTGCTGTTGTTGCAGGCTGAATTCATGTCAGCTGACTAGTGACTGCTGTGAGGCTCTTGCCTCTGCTCTCACCGGAAGTAGAGCCCTGAGGAGGCTAGACCTGATTGACATCACCCTGGACCATGATGGGGCGGCTGTGCTGTGTGAGGCCTTAAGGCACCCTGCATGCACCCTGAGGGTGCTTATGTGAGCTGGTTCCTGTTCTCTTCCCTGGTGGGGAGGGTCATGGGGGCTAAGAAGAGACTGATGCAGTTCTGAGACATATAACACATGCAGTCTAATCTCATTGTATTTAAAATCCAAATGATGTTTCCTGTCTCAGGGTTGCTGCAGAAATAAGAGACAGTGAGTATAAGGTACTCACCCAGCCCAGTAACAGGTGGAAAGTGCTTACTGCTATGATAGAAGTTATAGTTATAATAAGGAGCTTCAATGGCACAACAGTTAAGTGTTCAGCAGCTAAATGAAAGGTTGGTGATTCAGTCCCACTCAGCTGGTCTGCTGAAGAAAGACCTGGAAATCTGCTTCTGTAAAGATTCCAGCCAAGAAAACCGTGCGAGGCAGTTCTACTCTGTCCTGGAGGGTTGCTGTGAGTTATAACCAACTTGATGGCACCTCACAACAACACTATTTTAATACAAGTTATACTTATAATACGAGTCACAGGTGTTGTATTTTAACTACAGAAATGTTTTACTTAATTGACTATATGATCCTTAGTGTTTCTTTTCCTCTTTCCCCCACCTCAGGCACCCCACATTGGAAGTTTGTAATATTTTCTTTTTAAAAAAGAAGAACAGCTTCAGCCTTTTCCCTGGCTTCTTCTGTTAAGTTCTTTCTCAAACCTTGATGTTTCTGATAAATTGTCAACCCTTTCTATCAGGAAGGGTATTTATTCTGTCCAGCAATGTGTTAGAACTATCTCCTACCAGCTGGCAAGATTCATTTATATATATCTTTTCTAATTCTGTTAGTGACATCCAATTGGCAGCTTAGAACTGGCTGCCATGGTCGAATAATTTACACCACAGAAATGGGCAATGCTACAGATTGGAGCTACTGTTCTTCTCCCCAAGAGCCAGGTGGCAGGTGGTAATCATTTATCAGCACGCTGCTGCTCATGAAAGATGTCTTTCCGCTTAGAGGCAACACTAAGGTCTCCTAGGTGTGCCCAGGGAGGAAATTTAAAAAACATGAAAAATAAAGAGACTTTTTAAAAGTGAATTAAACAGACCTCTTTTTATATTTCATCAGGATTCAAAAAAGTAAATTTGATGAGGAAATCCAGAGACTTCTGACGACTGAGGAAGAGAGAAACCCGTCTTTGACAATCACAGATAACTACTGAGACCCAGGCAGAACCACAAGGGTAGTGATTTGACTGAAAGCAGCCTGGACTCCTCCTGACTCAACAGCACCCACAGAAGATGGGTCAGGACCCTTCCTACTCTACATCCAGAAATTACAAGTCCTGACATCCTCTTTAGATGTGTTTCATATCGTGTATACTTAGGCAGTTTTTATTTGCTCCATGGCCGTGGAAACCCCATCTTGGGAAAATGTTTACCCTGTCTCACATAAGTGTTTGAGGTGCTCAATAAAGTAATATATTTTAACACTCTGAAAAAGCTTGGAGGTGGGTTTGTTACTGGGAGTGACTGAAGGGAGAGCATAGATTGAAGGAACTGTGGTCCTTTTTCCTTCTTGACTTGGCAAGACGTGAAAAGACTAGAAATGCAGGCACAGCTTGACCTCCTATACCCCCTTCTTCCCATTTGACCTTCTAGTGTTCTAACTCAGGCTGTTTCTCCCCTTCTCACTGATAAAAATAGTTTAGAAACACGTTTTTAAAGTAAAAAAATACAAAGCACCCACTGCCTCTACTTAACATTACAGATAAAGGTGAAAGATCTATTTACTACCAAGACTGTCTCATTCCCCAAACCTCAGGTTAACATATAATCGGTATCATTCTTATGAGATCTGACAATTAAATCTGCGAACTTAATTGTTCTAAGTGCTACACACCTCATTGCTAAGTAGCACTACAGTCACTTTTGAAGTACTCCCCTTGGAAAGCCATGTACTGACGCCAGTGCCTAGTCCACTCTTCAAAGCAATTTTGGAACTCTTTCTGGAATGGCCATTGTACATAGTGGCACAGTGGCAAGTTCATGAACTTAATTGTATAGTTGTCTGTGGGGACTATTTAGCCAGTAAACAAATAACTGTGTGGAATACCCTCCCTATGCACTTTATCCAGCCCCCAGTGACTTTTCTCTTTACCTGAAGGTAAAGGAAATATTGAAAGCAAGGCACTTTGGTGACACTCAGGACATGAAAGGTAATATAACGACAGCTCTGATGGCCATTCCATAAAACCAGTTCCAAAACTGCTTTGAAGGGTGAACTAGGCACTGGTGTCAGTGCATAGCTTCCCAGTGGAAGTACTTTGAAGGTGACCATGGTGATTTTCAGCAATGAAGTATGCAGCACTTTCTCTAGGATGAGTTTCTGAACTTAATTGGCAGCCCTCATACGCTTCTACATACTTGAATGAAGCCAATGCATTTATATCCAGTGCTACCATTCATATACACCGTTCTTTCCCTGAGCCCATAAGGTCCCTGGGTGGTGCAGTTTGCTCTACACTGCTTGCTTAAAGGTTCAAACTCACCCAGTGGCATCACAGAAGAAAGTCCTGGAAATTTGCTTCTGTAAAGATTGTTGTTGTGTGTTGACAATTCCAACTCAGAGTGACTCTTTTAGGACAGAATAGAACTACCCTGTAGAGTTTCCAGGGCCGTAATCTTTATGGAGGAGCCCTACTGGTGCAATGGTTAAGAACTCAGGCTGCTTCCCCAAAGGCCAGCCATTTGAATTGGCCAGCTGTTCCTTGGGAACCCTATGGGGGTTCCTATGGATTGCTATGCGTTGGAATTGACTTGATGGCAGCAGGTTTGGTTGACTGCTTTTTGTTTTAATTGTCACGGTACCCAACTGCCACATCTTTCTCCCATGGAGTAGCTGGTGGTTTCAAACCTCTGGTGTTCACGTTAGCAGCCAAACACTTAAACACTCCTTAAAAATGGGTGACATGGGTGTCCCCCCACAGTCATTGACTCAAATTGGACTCATAACAACCCTGTAGGATAGGGCAGAACTGCCCCATAGAATTTCCAAGGCTGTAAATCTTTATGGAAGCAGACAACCACATCTTTCTCCCATGAAGGGACTGGTAAGTTCAAACTGCTAACCTTTTAGCTAGCAGAAAAGTTACCATGTGCTACCAGGGCTCCTCTGAAACAGGTGGAGGGGAGGCAAAGTCTTCACAGGGGATTAGGGTTTCAGATCTGAGAAGATAAAGGGAGCACCCAGAGGCACCTTGAAATAAAGTCCTCAGTGCTCCGTTCCCGGGGCCTAGAATGGTATGTGGCACAGAAGAGATGCTCAGTAGGTATTTGCCATTTTGTTATTGAGGGTATTTGATGTTAAGTGTACTGAGTACAAAAGGGAGACTTACAGAGCGCCATGAGACTCCACAGGAAGTGAAACAAGCAAGGGAGACAAGTACAACCTGATGAGGATGGCTCCTATCTGGCATGACCGTCTGGTCAACTAGGAGACACCGGGCCTTCAGGCAAGTAGATTTACTGCAAGCCTGTAAAGCGAGGAGCTCAGAGACTGTGTATTAAATCAAACCCCCTGAGTTTGGGGATACTAGGGCAGTTATAGGATTCAAGATAGGGAACTTGTGCATAATTCAGGAAGCTTCTGAGAACAGGCAGGAAATTCTAGGAACTAATTAACATGTATGAGGTGCAGAGGCAGGGAAGGGGGTGTGTGGCAGCTAGGAGGCATGTGTTTTTCAGGGTGCAACTCATGAAGTTTGTCTAACAACAGCTTTACACCTCATTGTGCATGTCCAAGTAGAAGGGAGGCAGTGGAGCAGCCTTGGCAGAGAAGCAGTGAAGTGGCCTTGGGTTGTTGCACAGGATGCCTTATCAGAAGTTCACAGACCCTGTATGTGATGGAGGGGGAACGGTTTAACCCTGTCAGTTACACAAGGAAAGGCAGTTCATTTATTTAGTACTGTGCTTTAAGTGAAAGTTTACAATCAATTTGACATACAAAAACTTATGCACAAGTGGCTATGTAACTCTATCTGCTCTCCCTATACAGTGACAGTACATTCCTCCTTTCTACCTTGTGTTTCTTATGTCTATTCAACCAGCTCCTCACCCCTCTGTCCTCTTATCTTGCATCTGGAGCTAACTGGAGCTGACCAGTTAGTCTCATGTGTTTACCTAAGACAAGAAGCCATACTCTTTGCCAGTATCGTTTGATGTCTTATATAGTCCAGTCCAATATTTATCTAAAGCGTTAGTTTCAGGCATATAACCCAAATTAGAAATGAGAGGGGAGTGGTCACAACAGATCCAACAGAAATCAAAACTATCGTAACAGAATACTATGAAAGACTGTACTCTAACAAATTTGAAAACCTAGAGGAAATGGAAAAATTCCTTGATTGATATCACCTACCCAAATTATGACAATGTGAAGCAGAACAACTTAATAAATCCATCACAAAGGAAGAGATTGAAAAAGTCATCAAAAAAACTGCCAACCAAAAAAAGCTCAGGCCCAGATGGCTTCACTGCAGAATTCTACCAAGCTTTTAGAGAAGTTATCTCTATACTACTGAGACTATTTTACAGTATAGAAAGGTACGGAGTACTCCCAAACTCATTCTATGAAGCCAGCATAACCCTGATACCAAGGCCAGGGAAAGACCCAACCAAAAAGGAAAACTACAGACTGATATCACTCATGAATCTAGATGCAAAAATCTTCAACAAAATACTTGCCAATAGAATACAACAACATATTAAAAAAACAATCCATCATGACCAAGTTGGATTCATACCAGGGATGTAAGGCTGGTTCAACATCAGAAAAACAATTAATGTGATTAACCACATACATATCACAAAAGATAGGAATCATCTGATTTTGCCTATTGATGCAGAAAAGGCATTTGATAAAGTCCAACACCCATTCATGCTAAAAATTCTTAGAAAAATAGGCATAGATGGAAAATCCCTCGATGCAATAAGGGCCATTTATACAAAAACAATTGCCTATGTCATCCTGAATGGAGAGAGACTGAAGGAGTTTCCCTTGAGAACAGGAACTAGACAAGGATCTCCACTCTTACCTCTCTTATTCAACACAGTAGTAGAAGTTCCAGCCAGAGCAATTAGATAAGACCAAGAAATAAAGGGCATCTGCATCAGCAAAGAAGTCAAAATCTCCCTGTCTGCTGATGATATGATTGTATATGCAGAGAACCCTGAAGAATCTATAAGTAAACTGCCCAAACTGATAAAAGAGTTCAGCAAGTCTCAGGATACAAGATAAACATAAATAAGTCAGTAGGATTCCTTTATACCAACAGTGAGACTGCTAATGAAGAAATCATCAAATCAATACCATTTACCATAGCCCCTAAGAAGATAAAGTACCTAGGAACTAATCTAACCAGAGAAATAAAAGACCTTTACAAAGTGAACTACAAGCCCTTACTACAAGAAACTAAGAAAGTGTTAGATAAATGGAGAAACCTACCCTGCTCATGGATAGGAAGACTTAACATTGTGAAAATGTCTATTTTACCCAAAGAAATCTACTTATATAATGCAATTCCAATACAAGTTCCAGCATCATTTTTTAATGAGATGGAGAAACAAATCACCAATTTTGTCTGGAAAGGGAAGAAACCCTGGATAAGTAAAGCACTGCTAAAGAAGAAGAATACACTAGGAGGCCTCTCATTACCCAACTTCAGAACCTATTACACTGCCACAGTGGTCAAAACAGCCTGGTACTGGTACAAGAACAGACAGATCGATCAGTGGAACAGAATCAAGACCCCAGAGATGACACCATCTGCCTATGAACAGTTGATATTCGACAAAGGCCCTAAGACATTAAACCGGGGTAAAAACAATCTCCAAATGGTGCTGGCAAAATTGAATATCCATCTGCAATAAATTGAAACAAGGTCCATATCTTACACCTTATACAAAAACCAACTCAAATTGGATAAAAGACCTAAATATAAAATCTAAAATGATAAAGCTCATCGAGGAAAAAGTATGGAAGTTTTAACACACAACGTAGACAGACTTCAAAATCTGTCAAATAAACCACAATCAACAGAAGAGAAAATAGATAAATAGGAACTATTAAGAATCAAACATTTTTGCTCATCCAAAGCCTTTATCACAAGAGCTAAAAGGCCACCCACAGAATGGGAAAAAATATTTGGCAAGTCTATGTCAGATCAACGCCTGATCTTGGTAATCTATAAGGTACTACAAAATATCAATAAGAAGAAGATTAATCATCCAATTAAGTGATGGGCAAAGAAGACGGATAGACACTTCTCTAAAGAGGAGATCCAGGTAGCCAAAAAAACACATAGGACATGTTCACAATCTTTAGTTATTAAAGAAATTCAAATCAAAACTACAACGAGATACCATCTCATCCTAACAAGGTTGGCCATGATCCAAAAAACACAAAACAACAAATGCTGGAGAGGCTGTGGACAAAGTAGAACTCTCCTACACTGTTGGTGGGGTTGCAAAATGGTCCAGCCTCTTTAGAAAGCAATCTGGTGCTTCCTTAAAAAAGTGAATATAGATATACCATTTGACCCAGTAATTCCACTACTTGGAATATATCCTACAGTACCAAGGCCATTCACACCAAATGATACATGCACAAGAATGTTTATTGCAGCACAGTCCACAACAGCAAAAAGATGGAATCAACCCAGATGCCCAACAACAGAGGAATGGATAGGTAAACTATGGTATATATACTCAATGAAGCACTATGCAATGATAAAGAACAATGATGATTCCAGGAAACATCTCCTAACGTGGTTTCAATTGGAAGACATTATGTTGAGTGAAAGCAGTCAGCAACAAAAGGACAAATATTGTATGAGACCCCTACGATAAGAACTCAAAAACAGACTTATGCATAGAAGAAAAGACTCTTTGATGGCTGCAAGGGAGGGAAGGGACAGAGGGTGAGGGGGCAAGGGTTTAGATTAGACAGTTGGTAGAAATTCAGTTGGGTGAAATCGGTGATAGCACACATTAGAAACAAGAACAATATTGAGTGGACTTCAACATAACTTGAGTACTCCTCCCATCTTAACCCAACAATGCAAGGACAGAGTAGCGGGGCGGGGGGCAGGGGACCCTGCTCTTAGGTAAAATCGAGGCCAATTGGCACAACTAGCATTTTGCTAAGAGGGCTCACTGCACCCAACATTGGTGAGTGATGTCTGGGTCTTAAAAGTTGCCAAGCTGCCATCCGAGGGCATAGCAAATGGTCCCAACTCAGCAGGAGCAGATGCTCACCGAGCACCAAAATGATAATCCAGAAGACAGAGAGACCCACATGAGTGGGTGCCTACATTGACTTGGGACCGAAAGAACCAGATGGTGCCCAGCCACCACCAGTGATAGCCACAATGGAGCTCACAAAGTTGAATCTCACTGGCAACACAAGAACAACAAGGGGTACACTCTGAGTTTTCCACTAAAAGACCACAACTGATGGTCCAGCAGCTTTGGGGTTCCTCTGGGAGCATGACCCCTGGCCCTGATGCTGCCCTTGTCCATGGATCATAATGAAGGTCCACTCTTCGGACAGCAAGGGATTAGACTTGGCAACGCAGAGTGACTATGTATTGAGTGCACTTTATGGGTCTATGCATCTAGAGGATATTATCCTGTGGAACTCTGACTGGAGGAAGGGGATGGGTGGAGAGGAGGGGAAAGGAGACTGTTAGGAGGATGAGACATGTATGGAGCAGAGAGGAATAGTGTGTTGTCACCAGACAGGGAGAGCAGTGGAAGCTGCACATAGGTGGGCATGCAAATTTATATAGGAATGTATATTTTCACTCAGTCATAATAAAACAAACAAACAACAACAACAACAAAAAAGAAGTTAGTTTCAGGAATGTTTTCAGTTCTGGGCTAACAGAGAGTCCAAGGGCCATGTCTTCCAAGGACCTCGAAGTTTGTCAGACCATCAAGTCTGGTCTGTTTAATAGAGTTAGAGTTCTGCACCCCATCTTCTTCCCACTGTGTCAGGAACTCTGTTGTATTCCCTAAAAGGGTAGTCGCTGCCAGTGGTCAGGTACCATTTAGTTCTATGGTCTCATGCTGATGTTGTTTCTGGATTATGTGGCCCTTTCTGTCTCTCGGGCTCACATTTTCCTTATGTCTTTGGTGTCCTTCTTTCTCTTTTGCTGGAGAAGATTTGGGACCAGTTGATGCTACTGAGATGACCACTTGCTAGCTTTTAAGTCCAATGTGCCACTCACCACAGTGGAGGAAGTTTCTTGAGATTCAAAGGATGCACTGGGTCTAGCCAAGAACACTGGAAAGAGGGCTAGGGGTTAGTGGTCAGTGAGTGAACAGAGTAAGTGCAAAAGCCATGGAAGGACAAAATACAAGATTGGAGAAAAGCAGAAAATATACAATACTCTTCACCTGTGCCATAATATCAGTGCTCAGTTTACCTAGTAGAAAGTTCAAATTACTTCAGGGTAGCACGGCTTTTATTTAGAATTCTCCTCTGCCTCCCCTCTGTCTGCAAATGATTACCTAGATCGAGAGGAGAAGAGACCAGAGAAGATATATAGCATTCATGTCTGGTTCATTCTCAACTTACCGGACTTGTCCTGGAGGAGAGGGATGGAAGAGAGCCAGGAACTGGAAGGCCAGAAGGAGAACCAAGAGCTGATAAAGTCAGAGGAGCACATCACAATCCAGAAGACCTGAAGAAATTTCCTGGTTATAAACCAAACCAAACCTGGTTCCGTCAAGTTGGTGCCGACTCATAGCAACCCTGTAAGAGAGAGTATAACTGCCCCGTAGTTTCCAAGAAGCAGCTGGTGGATTTGAACTGCTGACCTTTTGGTTAGCATCCATAGCACTTAACCACTATACCACCAAGGTTTCCTCCTGGTTAGAAGAGGCAAAAAATGAAAGCAAAAAACAGTTGACGTGAAGTCATCTTTGACTCACAGCAACCTCATGTATATCACAGTAGAACTGTGGCTGATCTTTTAGAAGCAGATTACCAGGCCTTTCCTCTGAGGCACCTGTGGGTGGACTCACACTCTGTCCTTTTGGTTGATAGTCAAGTGCATTAACTACTTACAGTATTCACAAGAGTTTATGACCCCTTTTTTTAAAAAACAGTTTTTTTGGTTCTCGTTGAGAATGCACATGGCAAAACATACACCAGTTCAAGATTCTAAGTGCACAATTCAGTGACGCTCAGTACGTTCTTCAAGTTGTGCAATTAGTGTCATCCCTTTCTGAATTATCCCTCCCCTATTAATATGAACTCACTGTCCCCCCAAGCATCCTATCTAACCTTTCAACTCACTGTTGTCAATCTGATCTTGCATCCCATTCCTTCAAGGACTTTCTGACTCACAGCAACCCTTAGAACAGAGTGAAACTGCCTCATAGGGTTTCTAAGCCAACTGCCACCTCTCTCTCCCACTGAGCGACTGCTGGGTTCAATGCCAACTTTCAGTTAGCCACTGAGCTGCTTAACCACTGAACCACCAGGGCTTCTTTTAATTGTGTATATGTTGATCTTAAAATAGCACAAAACTCAAGGAAGACATTCTTTACTAGTTAAGTTACACTGCTGTTTGGTAGGAAACTAAAAGCTCTTAATGAGAAAAGAAAGCAAATGTGATAAATTCTTGCTCCTGATGAAGAAAAAGCCAGCAGGGTTAAGCAGGGAGTGAGAGGCCATGGAAAGGATAAGGTCTGGTGTAGAGAAAGGAGACATCATTTAACCACTCAGACTTCTAACCTCATTCAAGCTTCCACATATGGTTGGTTCAGGAAGCATCAGAGTACTTGCCCCCAGCCAGTCCCGAAAAGTGATTGGCTTCTCAGGCTCTCAGTTTAGCTTCTGGGCTTCCAGGTCATGGGCTCTTTTCTACCCTGTCTCCTCCAAGGCAACTTCAGATGAGTGGAGAGTGACCCAGACTCAACTGCTACCTGTCATCTCTGGTCCCTTCTCCTCCACATCTAAGTAGTCATTAGCGGAAAGAGAGGAGGAAGAGATGAGTTCTAATTAAAAGCTATACGACACAGAAGTAAATCAAGCTTTCCACTCAGCAAACTAAGCATTGTTATTATGGTATTGGCCAAGAATATTAAATATACCATGGACTAACAGAAGAATGGACAAATATGTCTTGGAAGAAGTACAGTCAAAATGCTTCTTTGAAGCAAGCATGGCAAGATTCATCTCACATACCTTGAACATGTTATCAGGACGGATCACTCCCTGGAGAAGTACATTATGCTTGGTAAAACAGAAGGTCAGTGAAAGAGATGACATTCAGTGAGATGAATCACACAGCGGCTGCAACAAAGAACTCAGGCGCAGCAAAGGTCGTGGGGATGGTGCAGGATCAGGCAGTGTCTCATTTTGCTGTACGTAGGGTCGCTGTAAGTCAGAACTAACTCAGTGGCACCGAACAACAACAACAAAATAACTTAGGAGACACTCCGCTCAGAGATGATTCTCAGATGAGTTTGATGCAATTCATGATCTGTGATCTTTTCTATAACCTTCATTGTGACTTCTCTGTTCTCTTCATTGCGGTTCTTAGATGCCATTGTGTCAGCTCTGACTCATGGTGACCTTATGTACAACAGAACACAATGTTGCCCAGTCTTGCCTTATCTTCACGATTGTCAGCGTGTTTGAGCCCATTGCTGAGACTATTGTGTCAATTCGTCTCAAGGAAGGTTTTCCTCATTTTTGCTGACCCTCCACTTTACTAACCATGAAGTGCTTTTCTAATAATTAGTCTTTTCCGATGACATGTTCAAAATAAGTGAGATGAAATGTCTCCATTCTCACTTCTAAGGAGCGTGCAAACTGTATTTCTTCTAAAATTGATTTGTTTGTTCTTCTGATGCGTGGGAAACAGGCTCTGTGTGGCTGAACATGAGCATCCCTCTGCGGTCTGCTTGTCCACTATCATTTGCTGAGTCATTCTTGTGTAAGCCCCTGGTTTGTAACCACTATGGTCCACCTCCACCGTAAATTCTCTGTTCTCCCATTGCAGGACATGAAGATCTGCTTTAGTCCTCCAGTCTTCCAGGACTCAGCTCATCTGTAAGTATCCATAATAAGCTCCTCTTCTGCCATGTAGGAGTTTCCCATCTTTTTCTTCAGTCTCTTAGCATTCTTCATTTTGGGGGCAAATTTCATGTTACTGGTCCGTGCCTGGACAATTCGTGAGCCAGCCAGGAGACTGAGGCAGTGGTAAGTGGGAATGAGGCCTCTGTGGGGGAAATTCCAGATTTGCTAGTAACTGCCCTGTGGGGAGGTCCAGCCTGTATGCTAGATGTGTATAGTCTACCATGTGAGTATGGAAGAAGTACAGAAGAAACGTCAAGCAGAGTAGCCTAGTTGTGGGGCAGATATGCACATTCATAAGTACGGAAAAGTAGCCCGCAGAGCAGTAGTAGTCATGAGATGACCACTGCTCCGGGCTGTTCAGCTGGCCACCAGGTCCAGCTAGCTGCTGAAGTGTACTTAAAAGCTTCACAGAAACAGTTGCTATTGGAAAGAGATGTGCAGCAGTTATGTGTGACCATGACTGACATATTTAGCAGCTGCATCCATGGACAGGATAAGCAACTAAGAACACTCACCTGCAAGTTTGCAAGGATGGGGGCTTCAAGGGCCAGGTGAATAATCCTCTGGCCACTGCTCAAATGCTTCCAAAATGGGATAGCTAGAGGGGCTAAGCAGGTCTCCAGCCCTCAGGACACCCTGTAACACTCAATTCAAAGCAAGAGTTAAAACAACAGGGGGAAAAAGGAGTAACACCTTTTAGGGTAGCTTGTGTTGGGCACTCTGAAGAGACCTTAGAGGCCTTCTCTTGAATTCTCTGCTAACTGCCTCTGCTGAGATAAACCAGAAGAAACATAGTCACAACTGCAATCTCAGAAAGAAAACTAAAACAAGAGGGCCCACTTCTGTATTAGCAGGTAACTGGGCTGAACCCGTGCTTGCGCTTGGTACGATGGAAGCCTGGCTCCACAAGTGACCGTGGACTCTGACAACTTTGCCCAGATCTTTTGACTTTTGAAACTATTAACACTGAGTGTTAAGGCTAGGTCACTCTGTCACCAGGGAGGACCAAAGGCCTTATGTTACAATTAAAATTGAATGACGAAATGAAAATTGCATGCCTTGGGTTTTTAGATACCACCGCACAAGTGACTGTGGTCTTTACAGTACCTGGCACAAAAATGAAGAAAATTTTGGGATCTGAGGTCACCGTCATGGAAACCCTTGCCCAAAGCTGACTGTGGGCAAATTGTCTGGGGCCCCTCTTGTTGTTAGGTGCCACCGAGGTGGTTCCAGCTCATACTGATGCCACGTACAACAGAATCAAGGCCTGCCCGACCCTATGTCATGCTTGCAAACATTGGTACGCTTGAGTTCATTGTTGCAGTCACTGATCAATCCATCTGTCTGAGGTTCTTCTTTTTCGCTGACCCTCTACCAAGCATGATATCCTTCTCTGGGGACTTATCCCTCCTGACAACATATTCAAAGTATGTAAAAAGTAGTTTCACCATCCTTGCTTCTAAGGAGCACTTTGTTGTACTTCTTTCAGGACAAAACTGTTCATTCTTTTGGCAGTCCATGGAATATTCAATATTCTTCTCCAATACCACAATTCAAAATCACCAATTCTTTTTTGGTCTTCCTTAATCATTGTTCATGTTTTGGTCCTGCAGCTGCCCAAAACTCACCTCTTCTGTAAATATCACTAATAAACTCCTTTGCTGCCATTCTGGAGTTGCATGCCTCTTCCTTCAGTTTCTCAGCACCTTCCATCTGGGGGAGCAAATTTCACATTATTGGTCCATGCCCAGACATTTGATGAATCCAAAACCAAACCCACTGCTATCAAGGCAGTACTGTTGGTCCTTCATGAAGGAGACAGAGAAGATGGATGAGAATGAATGTACCTCAGTTAACACTCAGAATATGATTTATATGATCAAGAACTGATAGATACTGAAGGAAGAAGTCCAAGCTGCACTGAATGTATTGGTGAAAAGCAAGGCTCCAGGAATTGGTGGAATACCAAGTGAGATGTTTCACTAAACAAACGCAGTGCTGGAGGTACACACTCATCCATGCCAAGAAACTTAGAAGACCAAGTACATGGTCAACCACGTGGAAGATATCCATATTTGTGCACTTTCCAAAGAAAGGTGATTCAACAGAATGTGGAAATCATCAACCAGTGTCATAATCTGAAGATTATTCAAAGGTGGTTGCAACAGTACACTGGCAGAAAACTGCTGGAAATTCAAGCCAGATTCAGAAGAGGATAAAGGGATATCATTGCTGACGTCAGATGGGTCTTGGCTGAAAGTAGACAATACCATAATAATGTTTAGCTATGCTTTATTGACTATGCAAAAGCATTAAACTCTGTGGATCTTAACAAATTATGAATATCACTGTGAAGAATGGGAATTCCAGAACGTGCAGTAGTTCTCACATGGCACCTGTAGACAGACCAAGAGATGGTCATTCAAACAAAACAAGGGAATGGTTTAAAGTCAGGAAAGGTGTGTATCCTTTCATCATACTTATTCAATCCGTGTGTTAAGCAAATAAGCCCAGAAGCTGGACTATATGAAGAATGTGGCACCAGGGTTAGTGGAAGACTTCATTAACAATCTGCAATATGCAGATGACACAACCTTACTTGCTGAAAGCAAGGAGAAGTTGAAGCACTGGTGAAGATTGCAGCCTTTGGTATGTGTTACACCTGAACACAAAGAAAACAAGTCCTCACAAATGAACCAAGAAGCAACATCGTGATGAAGGAAGAAAATATCGAAGGTCTGAAGGACTTTATTTTACTTGGATCCATAATCAACACCTGTGGAAGCTGCAGTCAAGAAATCAAACAAAGTATTGCATTGGGAAAATCTGTTGCAAAAGCCTTCTTTATTGAAAAGCAACGATGTCACTTAGAGAACTAAGATGCACCTGACCCAAGCCATGATGTTTTCAACTACTTCATATGCACACAAAAGCTGAACAATGATTAAGGAAAGCCAAAATGGAATTGATCCTTTTGAACTTTGGTGCTGGCAAAGAATATTGAATGGACTGCCAGAAGAATGAACAGGTTTGCTTTGGAAGAAGTACAGCCAGACTGCTTCTTGGAAATAAGGATGTCAAGACTCCATCTCACATGCTCATGTTATCAGGTGGGATTAGTCCCTGGAGAAGGACATCATGCTTGTCAAGGTAGATGGTCAGCAAAAAAGGGTAAGATCCTCAGTGGGATGTATTGACACAATGGCTGCAACACTAGGCCCCAACATTGCAATGATTGTGAGGAGGGTACAAACCAGGGCAATGTTTCATTCTGTTACACATAGGGCTGCTGTGAGTCAAAACTGACTCGATGACACTTAACAGCAATTTTAAATATTAGGCAGGAAATTTAGAAGGCAGTGAGTTTATGTTAGTGAAGGAGGAACAACACAGGAAAGGAGGATAAAAATAGTTGCACAGCTCAAAAAATGTAACCAGTGTCACTGAATTGTATGTGTAGAAGTCGTCAAATTAGCGTATGTTCTACTGTGCATATTCTCAACAACAACAAAACATAAAATGAACTATTATATATATACAGTAAAACCTGTGGGAGCCAGAACTCAACAGAACTGCCTTGTTTTTCTACAAGTTTTCAACCACGAACAGTGCTGTCTTACCAATTTGCTATTGTTACTAGTAGAAAATATTTTAGTTTTCCTTCTCTGGCAGGTTTCTGCCTTATAGGAGTTTCTGCTTTCACAGGTTTTACTGTCTATCTTCAAAAGATACTTTCAATTGCAACAGTGAAATGGTAACTTTATATTGGAGACACTTCCTTAACCAGATGATTAAAATTAGCATCACCCAGTGAGACTACTTGGAAGCACGTGCCCCAGATAAACTGCACGGAGAACTCAGCATCACTTCTCAGGTGTTTCTGCCAAAAGCGCACAACCTGAATCTAATTATTAGGTGACAGCTTACAAACCCATATCAAGGAATATTCTACAGAATAACTGGCCTCTGCTCTTCAAACATGTCAGCATCATAAAATTCTGATAAACACCATGAGAACTGTTCTAGATGAGTCAAAAGAGACATGGCACCTGAATTACATGCACATATTCTGGATTTTCTTTTGCTGTATGGGATGTTATTAGGAGCCCTGGTGGCACAATGGTTGAGGGCTTTGTTGCTAGCCTATCTAGCAGCACCAAAGACAAAAAACCTGGTGATCTGCTCCCTAAATGATTCAAACCAACTCTATCACTATTGAGTCAATTCTGATTCACGACGCCATATGACAGAATACAGCAATACCCATAGGGTTTTTCAGGTTTTAATATTTTATGAAGCCAATTGCCACATCTTTCTCCTGTGGAGTCACTGGTGGATTTGATTACAGCCTAAAAAACCTTATGGAGCAGTTCTACTATGTCATATAGAGTGACTATGAGTCAAAATCAACTTAATAGCATCTAATAACCACAGTAACAATGCCAACTTATAGGATATCACTGGGACAATTAACAAAGTCCAAACAATAACTATAGACAGATAATAACATTATTAACTAATTAATAAACCTAATTGTATGTCAAGTTGACAAGATAGTTGCTTGAATTATCTGAATTCAGGTAATGCTTGAGTGCTGTTATTTCCATCTCATTTGTCAGCTTTGTTTTCTGAAAGAATTTGTTAAAATTGGCATTATTTTATCCTTAAATGTTTGATAGAGACTGAAATTTTCCTTTCAGGAAGTTAATTAATTACATACTCAACTTCTTTAAGAGAAATGGAAACATTTAGGTTTTCTACTTCTTTATGAACTAGAACATTAACTTCCTTTTTCTAAATATCACATTGTGGTTATATAAGAAAATCCACTCTTAAGGAAATACGTGGTGAAATACTTAGGAGTAAAAGAGCATCATGAATGAAAATTATTCTTAAATTGTTTAGGAAAAAATAATGGGAACCATATGAATGGGAGACTATATCAACATGAGACTGGAAGAACCAAATAGTGCCAGGCCATTACCAACGGCAGCTGTGACAGGGGACACAATTGTAGAGTCCCTGAGCCAACATGAGAAAAAGGAGTGTGCAGCCCAAGAACTAAAGACCTGAACTGATGGTCTGACAGCCAGGATACTCTCCTGGGAACATGTACCCTAGATCTACTGCTGTCCCTGACTGGAAACCAGTAATGAGGTCAACGCTTCAGACAAGAATGGCCTGGATTCAGGGACACAGTGGGATCACATGTGTGTGTACCTTATGGTTCTATGCATTTACAGGAGGTGGTCCTACTGGTCTCTTTCTAGGTGGGAGAGAAGTGCATGGAGAGGAGGGGACAGATACTTGTTGAGGGGACACTAGAAGTGTGGAATGGAAAGGAGGTGCATGCTCTCACTGAGTGGAGAGGGCAGAAGGAGCTGCAGATAGGTGGGCATGCAAAACCGATTTGGACTGTATACTTTCACTTAATCACAACAAAAAATAATAATGGAAAAAAGGATGGGAGAAATGATAAAATAAATGTAGTAAATGTTACCGTTTTGAGAATCGGGGTGAAGGATATATGGGAATTCTTTGTACTAATCTTGCAAATTTTCTGTAAGTCTGGAATTCAGTGTTGGGATGGGGGCTATGTATTCCTGGGGAATCAAAACAAAAACACTTCATGCACAGAGCAAATTCTACAAATAGCAGTAGCAACATTAGGAAATGATTAACAAATGACAGCTGCATCTCCCGGGTTACAGAGGATGTGGACTACCCAATCCCCCACCCCCCGCAATTACTGCCTCCATGACAACCAGGTGGAGGCTGCACGCCTTCTGCTATTCCAGGCACAGGTGTGCAAAGGGTAAACAAAGCCTCTTCATTAGTAGGGGTAGAGATAAGCAAGAAGGAGGCAGTGCACAAAGCAGGTGTTCTAGGTCTGCTCTGGGCCTGGCCGTCCTGAGCCCGCTGCAGCCAATGGACGCGAACACATCACTGGCCCAGGATTCTTTAAAGACCATCACCGTGTGGGTGGGGCTGGGCGTAGTCTTTTTTTTTTTTTTAAAACCCTGGTTGCTAGTTGGCACTGGGGTGGGATCTAACCTTGGAGGTGAGGAGTCCAGGTGGTGAGTTCTTAATACTGTTTTGTTCCTAGCACTTCTGGTCTCTTTGTTTCTTTGTTCCTGACTAAGAACCTGTTTGTTGGGCCCTACTGTGTGGCCCAACACAGAAACCAAAAGGTCAGCAATTGGAACCCACCCAGCGGCTCTGCGGGAGAAAGAACTGGTAATCTCTCATAAAGATTAACCCTCCCAAAACCCCACCGCCTTTGAGTAGAGTCTGACTCATAGTGACCCTGTAGACAGAGGAGAACTGCCCCATAGGGTTTCCAAGGAGTGCCTGGTGGATTCAAACTGTTGACTTTTTGGTAGCACGCAGAGTGTTTAACCACTGTGCCACCAGGGTTTCCCCATAAAGATGACGGCCTAGGAAACCCAATGCGGCAGTGCTACTGTGTTGCATGGTGTTGCTGTGACAGTATTCACTCAGTTGCACACATCAATGACACTGTGTGCCACTACTTTTTCCCTTTAACCTAGTCAGCTCAGGGAGCAAAGGACCATTTGAGTGAATGAAATAACTTTCCCCTTTTGCTGAAAAAGTCCATCTCCAAAACCCGACTTTTTGGGAAATTGGGATGAGTCTCTCACCTTCTCTGATTCTAGATCTAAAGTAGAGGACAGAGCAGAGATTCTGTGACTCAGATCAAGGCCCAGTAATGTCTGGGCCACATTTGGTGGGGGTTCAGGGTTGCTACTGTGTTAATTATACTAACAATATGCTAATTATGGTTTAAGAAGCCCTGGAGGCACAATGGTTAAGCATTCAGTTGCTGCCCAAAAAAGAAGGTTGTCTGCTCCCCTAAAGACTGCATCCTAGGAAACCCTATTGGGCAGTTGTACTCTGACCTGTAGGGTCACCATGAGTCAGGTTGGACTTAGCAGTACCTAAAAACAACTATGACTTAGTTACAGGAGTCCTATATAGTCGTAAGAGTGCTTGTCATGTTTATCAGGTGCGGAAACGGAGTCACACATGAGTTAAACGGCTTGCCTCGGTTAGTGTCAGATTCAGTATTCAGTCCCAGGTCCAGCTGATTTCAAGTCCTGTCATTGCAATTCTACTGAAGCACTCAAGACACCTGTGGGGACAGGTGTACCAGGAGAAGCAGGTAGTACAGAGGAAGGAGAGAGACAAAATGAAAGCTCGAGTAAGTCATTCATTCCCAGAAAATGACCTTGACCACCAGTATTTAATTTATATCACTCCAGCCTACAAGCCTGCCTGGATTGGAGTAACATCTTTACCTCTACCATAGTTGTTCCTTGTTACCACCAATACTGTAGCTGAAAGTGTCTACCTACCCCAAGCTAGTCCTTCCACTTGGGTTCCAGTCCCATCTTTTGAGCTTAATGCCCATTCGTTCCCCCTCTGTGAGATATTGTTAAAACCAAGGCATTACAACCCAGTAATTGTGCATTAAAACATTTTCCTGAAACACAGAGCAAAGACATTCAACTTCAGAGAACCTCTGCTTTCAACTCTGTAAAGTTGAAGAGTCCCTAGCTGGCGCAAATGTTAAGCTCCCAACTGACTAGCCAAAAAGTTGGCAGTTTGAACCACCAGAAGTACCTTGGAAGAAAGGCCTGGCAATTTGCTTCTGAAAAACCAGTCCTGAAAACCCCGTGAAGCAGTTCTACTCGACTCACACAGGGTTACATGAATCAGGATTGACTTGATGACAATTACAAAAACATGTTTGTATAAAGACTAAGATTACATAAATCACCTAAGAAGGTACTTAAAACAAAGCCAAGACTTTAAGTCGATTCAGAGTCATAGCGACCTTATAGGACAGAGTAGAACTGTTGCAACAGGTTTCCTATGCTGTGAGCTTTATGGGAGCAGATTACCCACTAGGGCTCCTCCAGAAAGCAGTTAGAAAAAGGCAAATACTAACGGTTCTTCCTCTTTACTTTCTCTACCTTTAGTTTTTCTTAGTACTGAGTATTTAAACTTGTTCAGTCATCTCATCCTACTTATAAAAGAAATTTCCCTATACCTTACTAATTTATTCACCCACCACAAAAAGTTTGTGGGTTGTCCTTGACAGTCATGATTCTCTTGTTCTTCTTCAATCAGAAGCCCTGGTGGTGCAATGGTTAACTGCTTAGCTAACCTTAAAGTTTGGGAATTTGAACCCATAAGCCACCTTAGTGAAAGACATGACAGTTCACTTTCATAAAGATTTACAGGCTTGGAAACCCAATGAGTGGTTCTACTCAGTGTAATTTGGTTGGATAAGGCAAATGTGTAATTCAAACGGTGTGTATAAGAAAGAGTTTAGATATGGAAGTCTTAAATCCATTCTTTTTTATTATTGTGGTAAAATAAACATAAGGAGCCCTGGAGCTCAGTGGTTAAATGTTTGGCTACTAATCAAAAAGTTGGAAGTTTGAGCCTACGAACCACTACCCAGGAGAAAGAACCTGTGATCTGCTTCTGTCGAGATTACAGTGAAGAAAATCATATAGAGCAATTCTGCTCAGTCACATGGTTGCTATGAGTTGGAATCAACTCAAAAGCACAAGCAAAATACACATAACTGAATTGATCGTTTTAGCAATTTTAAAGTATACAGTTCAGCAGTGTTGAGTACATTCAGTGTTGTACAATCATCACCTCTGTTAGTTCTGGAGCTATGTCATCACCCCAAAAGGAAACGCTATGATTTTCTCTTAAATAACCTTAAGTTAATGGCTTAATCCAATAGTCAAGAGACGTTTTTGTTTTCTTGATCCTCCGTATGGTTGGGTTGTTGTTATCTTAAATTAGAAAAGAGCTAGGAACTTTTCACTGTTCTGTGATTAGGATGTAGCCTTTTTAACTTGTTCTTGGAAATAATTGTTTGCCCTTGTATCACTAATACGGTTAGTATTTTTTATAATGTATAAGAAATGTTAAAAGCTTGTCTTGCTAGGGTTCTGTATTTTGAGTAATCTAAGCACATAAACTTCCTTTTTCTTCCATTATGATAACCTTTTTTTTGTCTAGTCTTTCATGGATGGGCAATAGTAAGATCAATTGCTTCCACTGTTTTTTTTTTTATTTAACATAACTGAGTGAAAATGTACATTCACGTATAAATTTACATGCCCACCTATATGCAGCTTCCACTGCTCTCTGTCCAGTGACTGCACACTATTCCTCTCTGCTCCATACATGTCTCATCCTCCCAACAGCCTCCTTTCCCCTTCTCTCCATCCACTCCCCTTCCTCCAGCCAGAGGTCAGCAAGGTGATATCCTGTAGATGTTTAGAACCACAAAGTGCTTCCAATATGTGGTCACTCTGCATTGCCAAGTCCAATCCATTCCTGTCCAAAGAGTGGACCTTTGTTATAATTTATGGGAAAGGGCAGCATCAGGGCCGGGGGCCATGCTCTCAGAGGAACCCCAAAACCGCTGGACCATCAGTTGAGGTCTTTTATCCTTCCACTGTTTTAATGTGGTACATTTACTACTCCGGGCTTCTATTGAAATAATTGTTTAATGGGAGACACATCTCAGTATTAATTTGATGAAGTAAACAATCTAATAAAGCATAGGGTGAGATGTGTTTCCTTGGCTTCACTTTGTTACCCAGCTACCATCAACACTATCAGCCATTTCCTGTTCACCCAAAGATAACTCAGGCTGAGCGAGTCTTACAAGTTGAGGAAACATTCTGTGCTGATGCTGAGCATTTTCAAGGATGCAAGGGACTGCAGTATATGAATTAACCCACCTGTTATTGATCAAGTGGTCTACAGTCCTACTGTTGCAAACAAGGATGCATCTAATATTTGCATTTAAACTAGATGGACAGTGGCAAATTCCTCTCCAATGAGATGACACCTGTTTATACTTTCACCAACAATGTAACAACACAGTTGCCCTTGGGTTGACTGTGACTCATGGTGACCCCAAGTGTGTCAGAGTACAACTGTACTCCATAGGGTTGTCAATGGCTGAGTTTTTGAGGAGCAGATCACCAAACCTTCTAAGAGCCTCTAGGGAAACCTGGTGGTGTAGGAGCTAAGGGCTACATCTGCTAACCAAAAGGTCAGCAGTTCAAATTCAGCAGGCACTCCTTGGAAACTGTATGGAGTAGTTCTACTCTTTCCTATAGGGTCACTATGAGTCAGAATCGACTTGACAGCAGCAGGTCTGGGTGGTTTTGAGGTGGACTTAAACTGCCAGTCTCTTGTTTAGCAATCTAGTGCTGTTTGTACCACCCAGGTACAACATTCCCACCAACTGCATTTAAGAGTTCCAAATGTTTCCACATCCTTGCCAACACTTTGATCACAGGCATCCTAGCAGGGGTAAAGTAATATCTCATTATGGTTTTCATTTACATTTTTCTGATGGTTAATTGATATTGCACATGTTTTTCATGGACTTACTGGCCACAGTAGTTAAGAGCTTGGCCACTAACCAAAAAGTGGGCAATTTAAATCCACTGGCTTCTTCTTGGTCACACTGGAGCGTAGTTCTACTGTCCTATAGGGTTACCATGAGTCAGAACTGGTGGCAACAGGTTTGGTTTGGGTTTGGATTGGCCCTTTGTATGTTGTCTTTGGTGTCTATATAGATTCTTTTCCATTTTCAACTGGAAAATTTGTCTTTCATTATAAGACTTTTTATATGTTCTAGATATAAGTCCCATAACAGATATTATTTGTAAGCATCTACCCACTTATTTTTACACTAAAACTGTCTACTATGGTTATGCCACCAGATACTGTGTGGTGGGCTCAATAGGAATCAACTGACCAAAAAAGTGTAACTGGTTGTATACTGGTGGGATCCTATGTGCTCATTTCTGAGTATGTATGTTTGTTGTGTGTACCACCAAGTGGATTCCTACTCATAGTGATCCCACATAACATAAGATCATAAGGTTTTCTTGGCTGTAATCTTTAAGAGAGCAGATCACACGTCTTTTCTCCTTTGGAGCTGCTGATGAGTTTGAACGACCAACCTTTTAGTTAGCAGCCAAATGCTTACCCACTGTACCACCGGGGCTCGTTCCTTGAGTATGCTGTTATGGGCCATCAAGTCAATTCTGACTTATAACGCTCCTATAGAAAAAAATCGAGGATCTCTTACTGTAAAGATTACAGCCATGGAAATCCTATGAGGCAGTTCTACTCTGTTCTATAGGATCACTGAGTTGGAATTGACTTGACAGCCTTGCAACTTAGTTGAATAAGTCTATGAAAAATTAGTATTGAGCTTCTGTTAGTATATCTCACAACTGGAACAGAATGTTATTTTTCTTGTGAGTTAACTGAAGATAGTCGTGCAAACTTAAGAATTTGTTGCAAGATTCTCTTTTGAACCTTGTCACTCTGCCCACAGGTTCTACTCTTCCATACTACCAAAGTATCTACTTTTCCCCCACAACTTGAGCTCTCAGCCTTGAATCATGTTGGAAGAAGTCAAATCATCCTCCTTTTCCATTTATGGACTAAACTGGTGTCTCATGGAACTAGACAAAGATGAGTTTGAGATGTTTAAGGAATTCCTAAAGGAAGAATCTTCGAAAGCCATGATGGATCTTCTTCCATGGTCTGAAGTGAAGAATGCTGATGTAGAATGTCTAGCCTCCCTCTTGCATGAGTATTATATGGTACCTCTTGCCTGGGAGATATCCATTCGTATCTTTGAAAGAATGAAACTGTCAGAAGTCTCTGAGATAGCAAAGAATGCACTGAAAAGTGAGTAAGCCTTGAGGCTAATCTGGAGGAGAGGGAAGGAGTGGTTACAAATTTTCATGAGTATAAGGAAGGCATCATTGTTTCATTGGTCGGTGCTACCACGTGAGTCTGAACCATGGGAAATAGATCATGATCATCCAGATCAATGGCTAGAAATTGGTGTAGTCTCTAGCCTGTACAACAATGAATAAATGAGTATACCAAAACAAAACCAAACGCATTGCCAATGAGTCTGTTCTGATTCATAGTGGTCATATAGGACAGAGTAGAACCATCCCATGGTCTCCAAGGAGCTGCTGGTAGATTTGAACTGCCAATTTTTTGGTTAGCAGTCCTTAACCACAATGCAACCCCCCCAAAACCTGTTGCCGTCAAGTCAATTCTGACTCATAGTGACCCTCTAGGATGGAGTAAAACTGCCCTGTAGGGTTTCCAGGGAGCACTTAGTGAGTTTGAATTGCTGACCTATTGGTTAGCAGCCATAATACTCAACCACTATACTACTGGGACTCCATAAATGGGCATGAGGACCCTCTATGGACAGAAATGTCTCTGGTGGCACAAACGGCTTTCATTCAACTGCTAATCTAAAAATAGGCAGTTTGAACCCATCTAGCAGCTCCATGGAAGAAAGTTCTGGCAATTTGTTAAAGATTGCAGACAAGAAAACCACACAGTTCAGTTCTACTTTGTAATATGTAATCTCATCATGAATTGGAATGAATTTGGTGGCAATTAGTACATTTTGGAGGGTTTTATATTAAGGTGAAATTAGGACAGAATTTCAAGTAACAATGCTGACCTTGGGCTCTGGAGCTATCAACTGCTTATCTGCATGACTTTGGGCAAGTTCCCTCCTGTTCTGACCCCTGGCTTCACATCTTAGGAACTGGAATTGATACATGTGCTAGTTGCACAGGTTCAGAAAGATGACTTATGGAAGGTGATGAACAAAGCTTGTTCACTGAGAACTCAGTGGTCATTATATGATGGGTATCTCCCTGCTTTCTTGTGACAAGCTGAGGGACTGTGGTTAAGGCCTTAGGAACTACCTTACTCAGGCTGTTGGTGCTCAAGTCATAGCAATGAACACAGATCAGATTATGTGTTTATCTCGGGGTATTTAGGAGAAAGGTAGTAGAAAAATCATCTCCTTTATTAGAATAAATCTTCTCCTTCACCTCTGGACTCAAGGTTTAGAGGGAAAAGGAGTCCCAACACTGAACAGCCAAACTGGCCCTACAGACCACAGGTACCTCGTGCCTACACCTCAAAATCCCCTATACGTAATTCAACAACTATAATACTTATAGTCCAGCAAAGGATTTTAAGAACAATTACCCTTTATGAAGAGCCATGGTGGCCCAGTGGTTAAGCGTTCAGTCGCAAACCAGTAAGTCAGTCAGTGGTTTGATCTCATCTAGTGGTTTCTTGGGAAGATGTGGCAACGTGCTTTTGTGAAGATTACAGTCTAGGAAACCCCATGGGACACGTCTACTCTGTCCTGTAGGGTCACCGTGACTCAGAATCAACTCAACAGCAGTGGGATGGAGTTTTTTTTGGTTAAGTAATTGGCAGAGGACCCCTAGTGGCACAGTGGTTAAGCACACCACTGCTAAAAGAAAGATTGGTAGTTTGAACTCATCAACCCTCTGTTGGATAAAAATGTAGCAATCTGTTTCTGCAGTGATTAGAGCTTTGGAAACCCTGTGGGGCAGCTCTACAACTGTGAGCTGGGATTAACTCAGTAGCAACAGGTTTCAGGTCTTTTTGTTTCATTTTTGTTTTGATCCCTTTTGAGCTTTGAAAAAGCCCAGTGGAAGGAAGGCATGTTGGCCTTTGAGCTTCTGCCATGGGGAAGCTGTTTTACTGGATGGATGTGAGAATCAGTGACAGTGCCTGAGGAATTCAGTTAGTGCCTAACCTGTGGTGTCTGTAAATCTCAGTTTCTCATTTTAACTTTCTAACCCTCATTTCCTGTGAATACGGCCAACATATGATACCCAACTTTCTGACAATGAGAAAGTGAAAGGATGAGGTTCCACTATCTCATCCCAGGAAATATTACAGAAGATGTTGTTCTGCAGCTGGTAGATGAAGGAAAAGTGATCAGTGTTGACCTCTTAGTTGAAGATACTTCCATTTGGGTAATTCACAGGCATCAAATAAATGGTTGACTAACGGAGTCTTAAGTTCAGGAGAAGTATATAGGATGACTTTTGAAGCTAACTATTTAAATTTAATTTTTATTGTGATTAAATGAAAGTTTATAATCCAGTTCAATTTGCCGTATAAAACCCTGAACACATGCATTAGTGCAACTTGATCTGCTCTCCTTACCCTGTGACAGCACATTTCGCCTCTCCACCTTGTATTTCCAGTATACACTCAACCAACATTGGTCTCCTCTCTACTCTCTCCTCTCCCCTGTAGAGAGGAACTGGTTGGACAGCCTCACATAGATATTAAGCCAAGAAGCACACACCGTCTGCATCCCTGTGTCCTCTAGTCCAGTCCAATCTTTGTCTGAAGAGGTGGCTTTGGTAATGGTTTCAGCTCTGGGCTAGCAGCAAGTTCAGGGGCCATGTTCTCAGAGGACCTCCAGGTTGTCAAACCATCAAGGGTGATCTGTTAACAGAGTTCTAGAACTACATTCCCCTTTTTCTCATGATTTGTCAGGGACTGTACACTGTGTTTCCCGTCAGGGTAGTCTCTGGTGGAGGCCAGGCACCATCTAGTTCTTTTGGTCTCATGCTGATGTAGTCTCCCAATCATATGGACCCTTCTGTCTCTTGGGCTCATATTTTCCTCGTGTCTTTGATGTTCTTATTTTTGTCTGCTCCAGGGAGAATGGGACCAACTGATGTTCCCTAGATGGCAGCTTGGTGGGTTTTAAGACCCCAGATGCCACTCACCATTGAAGACCACTCTTAATAACCATAATACAACCACTGCTGTCTAGTTTATACCAACTCACGGGGACACTATAGGACACAGGAGGACTACCCCATAGGGTTTCCAAGGCTGAAATCATTATGGAAGCAGACAGTCATATCTTCCTCCCTCTGAGCAATTGGTAGGTTCAAACTGCCAGTCTTTGTTAGCAGCCAAGCACTTGACCACTGTGCCATCAGGGTTCCTTCACCATAATATGCTGTCTCATGATGACTTTCCCATGACTATACAATGAATAAATAGCAACTGGGACTAAAACACACAGTTACAAGCTCAAAATTAGAGAATTCTTCACTATAAGTCTCTTCTTTGCTGTGCTCATGGCATATGAGGATCTGACTCCATTTTCTCTGTTAACAAGGTAGTTGTGGAATAAACTGAGATCATGAAGCTGGTCTTGGTCTCCCTCAGTAATTTGGACAGGGAATGCCTATCCCTGGATTGGATGATTCCTAAGAGTTTGTTGATACAGTTCTCTCTTCTGGTCTCTCTTGCAGAAGATTATGAACAAATAGAGATTTATCCACAACCAAGCCTAGGAGAAGTGCCAGGTGAGTACAGGGGTGGTAGAAGACAGGGTAGGATAAAAGCCACATGGTGAATAATTCATGGGACATCTAGGACTAGAACCATAACTTCTGATAGCTCAGAGGCAAGTCTAGGGAGAAGGGGAGGAATTTGGACTGCTTACTGTATCATTTGGTGGCCATATAGGCTCTGAAGATCTGATAGTTCTAGTCTTTCTTAATCCACATCTAAGAACTCTACAGTCTTGAGACTTTCTTACAAGTTATGGGGTTTGCATCACTTCATTGACCACCTTTGTGAACCTACTTTAACAGATCCCTCGTAACTGTTTTTGGAGGCTTCAGTGGGCATAACCAAATGGCATGACAATTCCTCAAACACTTGGTCACTGACTGCATGGCCAGGCAATGTTGTGTGTACTAATAATATGTTCATGGATAAAAACCAAATAAACTCACTCCTGTCAAGTTGATTCTGACTCATAGTGACCCTGTAGAACACGGGAGAACTGTTTCATACAGTTGGCCAAGGTGTGCCTTGTGTATTTGAACTATTGACCTACTGGTCAACACACATAGTAGTTAACTACACCACGAGGGTTCCCCACTCTGAGAGAGACCATGTAAATTCTTGGCATTCAAGGTCACACTTCAGCAGGAGAGCAGGGAGACAAACCAACAAAATAAGATCAAGCCAGCTAGGGATAAAGCTGTGGGGGAAAATGCAAGCTTCTACAGACTGCATTTGCCCCATTGCCTCCAGTATCTTGCTGACTTTCCAGCAGTCAGTGTTGGCCATGACATCTAGGACCTAGAAAGAGTCTATCAGCTTCATCTTGATGCAGCTTTGTTCAGGCTGTGGATAAGAAAGTATCTCAAAAGCCCAAGTCTGAGGAATTGATGTCTGAGTCACAGATCTCAGAATCTCAAAGGCTGTTCATTTCTCAGTTAAGTATAAGTCTAACCTTGACAGAGTGAGTGCTACATTATTACTCTTCAAGTGATAAAATTGTGTCTTATAGCTTTCACAGATTACCAAATGGTTGCTTACAAATGATATGAAATAGAGGCACTAACAGACTAATCTTGGCAGTAGAACCCAAACAGAATTGCCAGTAGTGGGTGTCTGATCATCAGTCACATTGGGAATCCCCTCTAACTTACAATTGTAACCAAGAGCTCCCACTTCTGTGCCAAGTGCTTTACACCATAATTCTCACAAGAACCCAGTGTGATAGTAATGATCATTCCAGCTGTCCAGTAAAAAACTGAGACTCAGAAGCCAAAGGGTATACTGAAACTTATGTAGTCTGAGGAATAGCCAGGACTGTACTCCTGAGACTTGACTCCAGTGACAGTGGACTTAACCATTAGGCTAATCTGCCTCATGGATGACTTGATGAAAGCTATACTTTAAGTCAGAGATAAAACTATAACCCTAATGTGCCATGATTAAAGATCCAGTGTTGGTTCTGCTCTAGTCCCACCCACTCTGCTCCCTGTTATAACACTTCACCTAGCTATTTAGTAAAACTGGAGTCAAGAGATTCAAAGGGGCTTAAGATAAGGAGGGAAAGACCAAGGTAAGGCAAGACAAGCCAGAGGGTGAAGGCCAGGGCACTAAGTGGTGGAGGTAAGAAGGGAACAGGACAAGGTGAGTCTAGTAGTTTCACTAAGTAAGATTTCACCAGCGGTAACAGTTCATATTTGAATCTTGTGTTTGACTCTGGGTCCTTAGCTCTTAACCACTAGGTCTGACCTTATCATTTTAGTGACTTAACCAATACTCTCCAAAGAAGAAAGAACAGAAATGAGAGCAGAACTCAACACCTTTTGATTTTTGGATCTGGTGCTCACTGTTCTAGTGAATATTGCCACTGGCTGAGCCAATGGTTGCCACATTTCAAACTGGCCTAGAAGATGTAAACTAGAATTCCAGATCTCTGGGACTTTGTTGCTGACATACCTCCTTTGGATAATTCTTGCAAGTATACTGGAATTTATTCTTTTCCCTATTCTTCTACAGAAACTCCACAAACCATGGAACAAGATGATACCAGCGCTGCAGAGATAAAAGGACAAGGTAAATCTTATTTACTAGGATTTTCCATCCCTGAAGGGAGCTGTGTGAAAGAGAAAGCTGTGGTGTGGAAATGTCAAGGGGCAAAGTTTTTCTCCACTCATTCTTGTTAAGTCTTCGGTATTGGTTCCTTCCATAGGAATTCCTGAGCTCAGAGCCCTGGACACAGACGTGTGTTTTCTCTGCGATTATCACACCAGTTTTTGTGACAGTCTTTTCCAATGAATCTGTAATTCTAGTCATCTGGGACACTGAACACAAGCTTGTTTGACAGATGTTAAGCATACATCCCAGAGTAGACAAAGACTTGCTTCAGTTCTCCTATTAACCAATATTTGGTGAATACTTAATCAAAGAACTGTAATGGAAATATAGTGTTAAAAAAAATCCTATTTTTTTGCCTTTGTGAGGTTTATAGTCCAGAGTTATATATTAACGGTCACACAAAGATGTAAGAGGAGGAGATCCAATGTGCTATGCTTGTGCAAAAGGGAAGGTGACCAGCCGAGGTACTGAGAGCAAGTTTCTGAGGAAGTGCTACTTGAGCATACTGTAATTCGCATACTATGAAGTTCACCCCCTGAAATGTACAAGTTGTGGCCTTGGCCATAGATTATTTATTAACAGTTCCTGCAGAGTGTCGGGCACTGCTGTTGATACCAGCAATATGGCAGCAAATAGTCTACCCTATAATCCAGACCTCCTGCCCTTAAATCCATTCCAACTCACAGCAACCCAGAAGGACAGAGGAGAACTGCCCCCCAGGGTTTTCTAGGCTGTAGGTAAAATGACACATCATTCTGGGCAAATTTGCTACAAAAGACTTCTTTAAAGTTTTGAAAAGCAAAGATATCGTCTTGAAGACTAAGATAAGCCTGACCCAAACCGTGGTGTGTTCACTCACCTCAAACGCATGAAAAAGCCGGACAGTCAGTAAGGAAGCCTGAAGAATTGATGCTTTTTAATTATGGCCTTGTTGAAGAGTGTTGAATATACCATGGACTGCCAAAAAATGGACAAATCTACCTTGGAAGATGTACAACTAGAATGCTCCTTGGATACAAGGATGAAATGACTATGACGAACACGGTTTTGACATGTAACCAGGAATCCGTGTCTGGAGGAGGATGTCACACCTTGTAGAGAGTCAGTAAAAAAAAAGACCCTCAACAAAGTGGGGTGACATGGTGTCTGCAACAACGGTCTCGAGTATGACAATGATCGTAAGAATGGCACGGGGCAGGGTAGTGTTTTGTTCTACTGTACATAGGGTTGCTATGAGTTGAAACCTGTTGGATGACATCTGACAATGACAAGTTTTTACAGAAGCAGTCTGCTAGGTCTTCTGTGAAGTGGCTGGTGGGTTCAATTAGCAGCTGAGAGCTTTACTACTACACTACCAGGGCTCTTCCTACCTATAATAAGTTAACAAAAATATATGTAACACTGCCAAGTATTAAGTGCTAAAAAGAATTGGGTTACAGAGGTAAAATTAATAATAGACTGTCTTGTAGAACAGTCATTAACTTTTGAAAGAGGGTAAATTGCTAAGAAATAGCAAATTATTATTGGGTACCTTTGAGTTGAATCTTTTTTTTTAAATCCCCGTAATCCAAAATGTTGGTCTTTGAAAACCTTAAAGAACACAGTTCTACTCTGATACACAGGGTTGCCATGGGTCAGTGTTACCTGTTTAAAATGAATTTTATTGTGATTTAAATATGTGTAGTCTATCAATTTGTCATATAACACCTGGAACTTTCACCACTATCCTACTCGAACTACTCTCCCCTCCCTCCCCACTCCTCCATGACGGCATACTCCCCCCATTTCATCCATAGCTTCTTGTGTCCATCTGACCAAGATCTGTCCTCTGTCACCCTGTCATTTCACCTCTAGCAGTAAGTGTCATGGACAGCTCTGTGTACATATTTAAGTTCAAAAGTTTGTTCATCTCCTGCCTAACTCTGTTTTGTGTAGGCTTCAATGCTGGACGTGGTTTGGAATTAGAGTCCAAGCCCACGATCCCAGGGTATCCTCCAGATTGACGAACCATCAGGTGTGGTCATTTGGTAGAGTTCTAGTTCTTGTCTCTAATCCTTCACCTGCTATGTCAGGGGATCCATATCATGTACCCTGTCCAGGCAGTCACTGGTAGTAGCTGGGCCCCATCGAGTTCTTCTGGTCCTGTGGTTCAGGGTCAACTTGATGCTAACTTTTTCAAATTTTATTTTTATTGTGATTAAGTTTATAATCTAAGTCAGTTTGCCAAAAAAACCAAATAAAACCTGAAACATGCCTTGATGCAATTTGATCTGCTCTCCTCACCCTGTGACAGCACATTCCTCCTTTCCACCCTGTACTTCCAGTATCCACCCAACTAATATTTGTCTCCTCTCCACTCTCTCCTCTCCCCTGTAGAGAGGAACTGGTTGGGCAGCCTCACATAGATATTAAGCCAAGAAGCACACACACTGCCTGCATCACTCTGTGTGCTCTAGTCCAGTCCAATCTTTGTCTGAAGAGGTGGCTTCAGTACTGGTTTCAGCACTGGGCTAGCAGCAAGTTCAGGGGCCATGTTCTCAGGGGACCTCCGGGTTGTCAAACCATTAAGGGTGATCTGTTGAGTTCTAGAACTACATTCCTCTTTTTCTCATGGTTTGTCAGGGACTGTACATTGTGTTTCCTGTCAGGGTAGTCTCTGGTGGAGGCCAGGCACCATCTAGTTCTTTTGGTCTCATGCTGATGTAGTCTCCCAATCATATGGACCCTTCTGTCTCTTGAGCTCATATTTTCCCCTTGTCTTTGATCTTAGTTTTCAACTGCTCCAGGTGATTTATCACCAGTTGATATTCCTTAGGTGGCAGCTTGCTGGCTTTTAAGACCCCAGCTGCCACACCAGCTTGGGATGTGGGACGCAGAACAACTTTTTAGAAAAAAACTAGTTACACCAACTGACCTTGATGTCCCCTGAAACCATAGTCCCTGACTCCTTTCCCTGCTCTTCTTGTCCTTTAAAATGTCGGGTTGTATTTAGAAAATCTTCTAGCTCATGGTGCAGTCCAGCTGTGCTGAACTCCCTTCACCCAGCTAAATTCCTATCAACTATCTAATCTATAAATTACCTTCTCCCTAACTCCCCACCCTTGTAACTGTCAAAGATTGGTTCCTTCTATGTAAGTCTTAAATCTTTACAGTAGTGGTCTCATACAATACTGTGCTTTTGCAGCTGACTGATTTAACTAGCCTAATGCATTCCAGGTGTTTCCAAGTTATGTTTCCTGAAATCGTTAGTTCTTGACCATTGCATTGCGTTTCATTTTATAAATATAGTTTGTTTATCCATTCATCTGTTGAAGGGCACCTGGGTTGATTTCCATCATTTTGCTATTGTGGACAGTGCTGCAATAAACATTTGTGTGCATGTATCTGTTCACATGACAGCCCTTATTTCTCTGATATATTCCAAGCAGTAGGATTGCTTAATTGTATGGTATTTCTATTTCTCGCTTTTTAAGAAAGTGCCAAATTGCTTTCCAAAAGGCTGTACCATTTTAAATTCCCACCAGCAGTGTCAGAGTTTCAATCTCTCCACATCCTTTCCAACATTTGTTATTTTGTGTTTTTTGGATTAATACCAGCCTTGCTGGGGTGAGATGGTATCTCATTATTGCTTTGATTTGGATTTCTCTAATGGCTAATGATCATGAGCATGTCTTCACGTGTCTTTTGGCTTCCTGGATGTCCTTTTTGGAGAAGTGTCTGTTCATCTCCTTTGCCCATTGCTTAATTGGGTTATTTTTCTTTCTCATGTTGGTATTTTCAGGACCTTGCAGACTACAGAGATCAGACATCGGTCCAACTTGTGGCTGGCAAATATTTTTTTCCCCAGTCTGTAGGCTATCTTTTTACTCTTTTGATAAAGTCTTTGGATAAGCAAAAGTGTTTATTGTTGGGTGACCTTGAATTGATTCTTTTTTCTAAATCCTGGTTCCTGTTTGTCTGTTTTCTCTTCTGCTGTTTGTACATTGTTAGTAATATGTTATGGTCTGTTTATGCTATGTATTAGGGCTACCTATGATGTCCCTATTTTTTTCTTTCATAACCTTATTGTTTTAGATTTGATATTTAGGTCCTTGAGCCACTGAGTTAATTTTTGTGCAAGTTGTGACATATGGGTCTCGTTTCAGGTTTTCAGATGGACATCCCATTTTGCCAACATCATTTGTTAAAGAGACTGTTTTTCCCCCAGTTCATGGACTTCAGCCTTCATCAAATATCCTCAAATATCAGCTGTTCATAGGTGGATGCCCTTGAGCTGACTCTGATTTATAGCAACCTCATGTGACAGAGTGGAACTACCTCATAGGGTTTCCTAAGATCTAACCTTTACAGGAGTAGATCACCAGGTCTTTCTGCCTCAAAATGGCTGAGTGGGCTCGAAGGACAACTTTTCAGTTAGCAGCCAAGAGCTTAACTGTTGAGCCACAAAACACCCATGTACATAAGCCATCTGACTTGGGATCCATTGACTTAATTTTTGGTAATGAAAACTCAGACTTTATTTAACTTTGTTTCTTATTTTTCTTCTGCCCTCTCCTGATCCTATAGATGACAAATGGGGCTACAGGGCTCATGTGATGACAAGATTCACCAGAGAGCTAGATGCATACCACGATTTCCAAGAATTCGCTACTGACTGGTCACAGATACAAAGTCTGGCTGATGCTTTCAATTCAGACAGGAGGGGTCAACCTCTCACTGTGGTTCTTCATGGAAAAGCAGGCACTGGGAAATCTACTCTGATCAAAAGGATCATGCTCCACTGGGCACAAGGACAAATCTACCAGGGCATGTTCTCCTATGTCTTCTTTCTCCACGCCAGAGAAGTGCAACACTTGAGGGAGGGCAGTTTTACCGAGTTAATTTCTAAGGGGTGGCCAGACTCCTGTGCTCCAATGGGAGAGATAATGTCTGAACCAGAGAGGCTCCTGTTTGTCATTGATGACTTTGATGATCTGGACTTTGTCCTCCAAGATTGTCCTGAGAAGCTCTGTGACAACTGCACTGAAAATCAACCCATATCTGTCCTAATGCGCAGCCTGCTGAACAAAGTCCTTCTTCCAGAGTCGTCCTTACTAATCACAGTGAGAGACACGGGTATAGGAAAGCTCACATCCATGGTGGTGTCTCCCCACTACCTATTTATTGGGGGAATCCCGGTGGAAAGGAGGATGCAGTTGATCCTCCAGAGGATTGCAGACGAGCAACAACAAACAGCAGTCTCAACGTCAGTGGTGGTGAATAGTCAGCTGTTTGACGAGTGCCAGGTTTATAAGATGTGTTGGCTGACCAGTGTGGCTATGCAGCTGCAGCATGCAATGGGAAACGACGCACCCCCAACATGTCAAACACTCACAAGCTTATGTGCCACTTTCGTGTTCCATCAGTTCACGTCACAAGAGAAGCTTGGATACTATCTCAGTGAAAGAGCTGTCCTGAAGAGCCTGTGTCGGATGGCTGTAGAGGGGGTGTGGAATATGAAGTCTGTGTTCGACCGTGGAGAACTGGGTGTCCACAGGCTAAAGTCAGAACTCTCTGCTCTGTTTAACATGGACATTCTTCCCCAGGATGTCCTGAACAAGGGTGGTTATGCTTTCTTTCACCACAGCCTCCAGGAGTTTTGTGCTGCCTTGTACTACATGTTACAGGGATTGGAAAGAAAACATGATTCATCCTCATTGTCCATTGAGAATGCAAGGAGCCTGATGGAGCTTCAACAAGGTAGCTTCAGCTCCCACTTGCTTCAGATGAAACGTTTCTTGTTTGGACTCATGAACAAAGGGTTGATAAGGAAACTGGAGGCCATCCTTGGTCATGGTGTCCCTCGGCTGATACAGCAGGAGCTTCTGCAGTGGGTCTCTCGATTGGGTGAACAGACCAGTACCACATCACCACTTGATTTCCTGGATGCCTTCCATTGCCTTTTTGAGACTCAAGATAAAGAATTTGTCCAGCTGGCATTGGGCAATTTCCAAGAAGTATGGCTTCCAATTAACCAGCAAATGGACTTGCTAGTATCTTCTTTCTGTCTCCAGTATTGCCAGTATTTGCAGCGGATTCATCTGAGTATCAAAGAAATCTTTTCAACAGATGAATTCACTGAAGCAGGGCTTGCAACGCTCCAAAGGTGAGGAACACATACTCTGCAATGTCACTCTAAACCAGCTACTTATTTATCATGTGCTTACTGCTGTGATTTGGCAGGATTCCCCAAAACTGTCAGGTTCCAGAGAACTATTTTAGGATGAATCACCCAAATGTCATCCAGCTGTTTAAAATCACAGAAGTTGGATCTGGCTCACTAACTACCTAGATGAGCTTTTTCAAAATACTGTTGCTGTTTTATGCCATCCAGTCAATTCTGACTTACAGTAACTCCACATGAAAAGAGTGGAACTCCTCTATAAAGTTACCAAGGCTGTCATCCTTTTCTTTTGTTTGAAATGCCCAAATAAGCTGGTCATGTGATCTAGTTTGACTATTTCTGCTTTAGAAGTTCTAACATCCTATTACCAGGTAGTTAGAGCTGTTATTAGTGTGAGCCCAGGCACTTACTTTTCTTGTATGTGTTCAGTCTAGGTGCCCAGGTGGTCACTGAGTGTGTGATTCGGGCTCCCCCCTAGAGTCCTAGAAGGGCAGGGGTGATCGGTGTAGGCACGGGTGTCTGGATGCATGCACTGAGAAAGGTAGTGTGCTGACAGCCTTCTGTCAGTGCCCATGAGGAAGGCTTGACCCTATTGCATAATAAGAATAGGTAGATAGCTTTTACTGCAGGATGATGGGCACTGTATGCTGTATATGGTGCTGAAAGGCTTTCAAGGTCCGTGAATCAATGTCTCTGCTTAGGCAAAGGGTCTGTTTCTGCCTTGAGCTCTCGGTTTAGAGGAGATGGAAGATTTTCTCCCATTTGTTAAACTGCTCTGCGTCCAAGTCTGGGACAATGGCTCAAGGCACATTGCAAAGGGTCCTACTTTCAGCTCAAGTACTACATCAGTCTACGGAGCCCTGTGCAGTGCAGAGAAAGACAGAAGCACTGGAAAAATGGGGAGAGATTTAGCCCAAAGGCAAGTTTTAGATTTAGATCCCCGTGCAGCATTGTTAGATGTAGTCCACTTAGTTTTTGAAGATTAAATGCTACTTTTCACTGGTTCTAGAGGTAGAGTGGACTCTGCCACTCGGTCTCTCCCCAGATAGAAAGTGATCCCCAAACACTGCTGCTCCGCTCGTCATGCTTGCTGCAGTTGATCTCCCTGTGGGATGCCGGTTCCTGCATCCTGGCCCGTGCTCCCTGCTTCTGGACCTACTCTCCATGCCCTGTGGCTCCGTCTAACTTCTCAACTTTCTCTTTGATGTCGAAGGCTCCTGGAATGTCATATGTAATCCATTTTTTTGGATCTTTTTTACAGGGATCATAGGAAGCATGTGACCACTCTGCCGTCTTAGGCCCACCTCCTCCAAAGCTATAGTCTTTATGAAAGCAGACTGCCACATCTTTACTCCACAGAGCAGCTGGTCTGTTAGAACCCCTGATCTTTCAGTTAACAGCCAAGTACTTAACCACTGTTCCAAGAGGTTAGCAGTTCAAACTCACCAGCAGCTCCACAGAAGATTCTATCATAAAATTGCTATGAGTTGGAATTGACTCAACTGCATACAACAACTGAAGATTATTAAAGGAAAATCTCTAGGGTTGGCACCTGGGATTATATATATTTTTCTAAAGCTCCTCTTATGAATCTAATCATCTAGGTTTATTCACTGCTTATCTAGAATAGTCTAGAGTATTGCTATCTAAAATAGAACTTGCTACAATGACAAAACTGTTCTATTCTGCCCTGTTCAATATGCCAGCCACTCGCTACATGAGTATTTCAGATGTGGCTGAAGCCAGCTGAGGAACAGAACTTTTCATTTTATTCTAAGTTTGAATCACCATGTGTGTCTAGCACTTACTGCACTGAATGGAGTGGGTTTAGAAAATGTTTTGCTTGACTGTCTAAGGTCTGTCCTACTGTCATCCAGAATGGTATACCAGTCAAGAGGCAGTCAAGACTGCCTGCCTGCCAGTCTTTGAATCCAGGTCCGTGACTTCCTAAGCATTCCACAAATTTCCTAACTGCTCTGTGCCTCAGTTTCCTCATCTGTAATATGGAGGTAATGGCATTTAACTACTGAATTATTAGAGACCATGAGTTTATATAACGGAAGCACTTATAAACTGTGCCTGGCATTTAAGTTGATTCCAACACATAACAATCCCACATGACAGAGTAGAATAGTTCTCATAGGGGTTCCTTGGCTATAATCTTTACAGGAGGTCTTTTATCTGCAGAACTGCTGGGTGGATTTGAACAACCAGCCTTTCAGTTAGTAGCCAAGTGGTTAACTATTATGCCATCAGGGATCTTGGCACTTAGTTAATATGTAAATGTTGGCTAATAATACTACCAGAACTAAATCAACCACTCTTGTGTACTAGTAAGAAAGCACTAGGCAAACTTGGTTTTGCATTTCAGATCAGTGATTCACTAGCTCTGGGGCTATCTGTTACACGGAGGAAATAGATGGTGCAATAGTTAAGTGTTTGACTGCTAACCAAGAGGTTGGCAGTTTGAAACCACTGATAGCTCCACAGGAGAAATATGTGACAGTCTGTTGCTGTAAAAATTACAACTTAGAAAACCCTGTGGGGCAGTTCTGCTGTGTCCTATAGGGTCACGATGAGTCAGAATTGACTCAATGGCAACAGGTCTTGTGGATCTAAAACTATATAAATTTGAACATGGAGTCCAATACAATACTTGGATCATGCTAAGACCTCGATAAAATGGTAACTACAAAGAGTCTGTGGGTGCTGGAAATGGTTCAGCACTCAGCTACTAGACAAAAAGTTGGCAGTTGAAATCCGCTCAGAAGAAAGGCCTTGTGATCTACTTCTTAAAAACGTCATTGAAAAACCCTACAGAGCAGTTTTGCTCTTAAGCACATGGAGTTAGATTCAACTTGATAGCAACTGGTTTTGTGTTAAAGAGAACTTACTCCCTCAGACTCACCCAGCCCATGGGAGATAGAATTTAAAACAAATCTGACTGAAGACCTAGAGGCTTCTCATCATTCTGGCATACCTCCTTGGGTATAGAAATAGGACCGGGTAGATGGTGAGAGCAATGAAACAAAGCAGCAGGTGGTGACCGTGAAGTTGGATTCAGAGCCTCTAAGATGATCCCTACTTGCTTTAGTCAGCAGGTTCTTTTCTCAGATGTTGCTGACATTCTCGTGTGTTAAAACCCATCCTGTGAAAGCATGTGTTTCTTGCCCTAACTTAGGACGAAGCCCAAGACGCTTGTTACTGTACTCTGGCAAGACCTCTGCACAGTGCTCAGCACTCATGAGACCCTGAGAGTGCTTGACCTGAGTGGCAGTGTTCTGAATGAATGGGCCATGCGGATCCTCTGTTCCAAGCTGAAGCATCCAACATGCAAGATACAGACTCTGATGTAAGTCTGCCAAGTTGTTGGTTGAAGGGAACCCCTTCATGTGGCTGTGTCATGGCTCTCCTCTTCCACAGCCTACCCCTTCCACAACCCTTCCCAACTACAGAGAGAAGACCCTTCTATAACCCCACTAATGTGTTCTGATGGGATAAGTGTTGTGAAAGCATAGGAACCAAGTTCTCAAAGGCACAAAATAAGGAATGGCTAAAGACTTTATGAAGAATTACTGAGACAGGTTCATTTGCTCTGGGTCTCAAAGATGATAGGCGTTAATAGAGAAGAGGAAGGGAGTTCAGTGCAGGCAAATGGTAGAGTATAAGGTAATGGTAAAAACAAAGGGCGTGACTTACGAGGCCCTGTTAAATCATTCCTTAGTGCTTTTAGGCTAACTAACGAGGTAACAAGGAGACCCAGTGGTGCAGTGGCTAAGCACTCAGCTACTAGGGAGAAACATGTGGTAATCTGCTTCTGTAAAGATGACCAAAACCCAAAAACCCATTGCTGTCGACTCAATTCCAACTCACAGTGAACACTACAGGACGGAATAGGACTGCCCTATAGAGTTTCCAGATGATAATCTTCCTGGAAACAGACTGCCATGTCTTTCTCCCAGAGAATGGCTGGTAGGTTCAAACCACCAGCCTTTCAGTTAGCAGCGGAGTGCTTAACCACTGTGCTACCACAGCTCCTTCTGTAAAGGTTATAGCCTTGGCACTGTGTAAGGCCTGCTACTTCCTGAGCCTTGGGCAAGTTCTATTGTGCCCATAGGGTCTCTCTAAGTTAGCACTGACTCCAGAGCAGCAGGTTTAGAATACGTGAACACCTGTTGGGTTCCTCAGGCGTCCGTCAGTGTGGCTCGTGTGCTGCTGGGGTGCTGCATAGCTTCCTGACTAACACGGGCCAGAAACAGGGCCTGGTGATGCACGGATCACAAGGATTCAATCCCGTTGTGCGTGGGGTCACCATGAGTTGGGGGCCCTCCGTGAAGGCAGCTAACAACAATGGAAGTGCACTTTTACTAGTGAAAGGCACCAGACACCCTGGTGGCCTAGTGGTTAAATATGTCATGGCTGTAACCAAAAGGTCAGCAGTTTGGATCCACTAGGCATTCCTTGGAAACTCTGAGGCAGTTCTACCCTGTTCTATATCGTCACTGAGTCAGAATCAACTCCACAGCAACAAGTTTGTTTTTTTTGGTTATACCAGGCACCTGGAGTAAGAAAAGCAGCACTGGGTCTCTTTTTAAGACAAAAGCTTCTCTTTACTTCTCCCTTCCAAGACATAGAACATATTAAGCTCTTGGTTGCAAAACTTTTCTGCTTCTTACCACATCTATGTCTTTTTTATAAGCAGTTTTTCTCAACTGAAATGTGCCAGGTAGCTTGGTGATCCCAAAGTAACCACTTGTTCACCTTTGTTGCCCTTTCAGGTGTTAAATATTTTTCCCTTGGAAAGCTCTCCTTACTATCTGTCCTCTTGTTTCAGACTTGTATTGTACACTGTGATGTGCTTTGTGCCACCACTCCATTTGTAAAACAACACTAATACATGGTTGTTAGCTTACTAGGGCTGCTGTAGCAAACTACCACAAACTGAGTGGCTTAAAACAACAAATTGATCATCTCTGCTTCCAGAGGCAGGCCTCTCCACAAGGTGTCAGCAGGACCACACTCTTGAAAGGCTCTAGGGAAGATCCTTGTTGCCTCTTTCAGCTTGTGATGGTTGCCAGCAGTTGTTGGTGTTCCTTGTTGGCAGCAGCGTCACTCCAATCTGTCCTGATGCAGCCATCTTCGCTCTGTACGTCACTGTTTCTTTTTTTATAAGGATGCTGATCATACTAGATCAGGGCCCACCCTACTTCAATATGACCTCATGTTGACTAATTCTGCAAAGACCCTAACTCTGAACCCTGTTTTGTTTACAGATACTGGAGATTGGGACTAGAACATAATCTTTTGGGAGGACACAATTCAACCTGTAACACTAATGGTAAAGGGACCAAAGCACAAAGTGTTTAAATCAGTCATCTCACTCCTCCTCAACTTCAGTTTCTTCAACTACTTTCACATCTCTTTACTTTTCTTGAGTTTTCCATATAATTACAAGCAAATATTGGTATGTGGATGCTCTATTATCCAAGTGGTATCATGTGAACACATAATTCTGACCTTTAACTTTTTTGCTTGGATAGAACTATAAACATATAATTGATTCATAAAGGGCTGCATAATATCTGGTTCTCAAGCATAACTTTTGTTGAGACTTTTGAATATTTTCACTACTAGATTAAGGTCCACAGTGGCAGGGGTTGCTGGTACTGTTTCATGTTCTACTTCTAGTGCCTTGTATGTCACACACATGCACACACACACAAAACCCATTGCCGATGAGTTGATTCCAACTCATAGCAAACCTACAAGAGCAGAGCAGAATTGCCTCAGTGTTTCCGAGGAGTATCTGGTGGATTTAAACTGCCTACCTTTTTATTAGCAGCCATAGCTCTTAATCACTATACCATTAGAGTTTCCTGGTATATTACAAGTGCTCAAGTTTTTGTAGTTTAAGTTAAATCAATGAAAATAGTTAGACATTTGACGGTTGTAACAGACAGGTGAGAAGGAATGACTAGGATGACTGAATCTCACCAGGGTCTAGTGCCTCATTCTCTTTCCTTGTCTCTTTAGATTTAAAAAGGCACATATTACCCTTGGTCTCCAACATCTCTGGACTACTATTATCAACCATGAGCTAAAATATCTCAACTTGGAAAGGATGTGCCTGAATGACGAAGACATAGAGGCTGTATGTGGAGCATTGAAACACCCCAACTGTTCTCTGGAGTCTTTGAGGTGAATCCAGAGTAATGCGTTGTTTTGTCTGTTTTTTTAAAGATATCTGATTGTGTCTTTAATATTTACATTTAAATTTAAATATTGTGAAGTTTTACATAGCAGTTTAGGTTCCCATTCAATTTCTACACAAGTTGTTCAGAGACAGATTACATTCTTCACAATGGGTGAAGACTCCAATTATGTCTGTTCTGATTCTTCTGTTTCCATTAATCTAGTTCCCTTGCTCCCTTACTTTCTTATCTTGGTTTTAAGGTAATTGTTGACTAGTCTCCTATAGGTGACTTTTTTTTTTAAGTTATGTAATACTTACGGGTGATATGCATAATTTTTAAATGAATTTGCTATTTAATTATAAAGTGAGCTCAGGTTAGTTTCAGTTCTGAGTTTGAAGAGTATCGCAGAGCAATAATCTGAGTCCTCCAGTCTCAGCCAATCTGAAAGGTCTGTTTTATTTTTGTTTTATAAGTTGAGGTTCCGTTCTACACTTTTCTTGCATTTGATTGGGGTTCATCTACTATGGCCCTGATTTGAATGGTTGGTAGTGATAGCCAGGTGCCATCTAGTTCTTTTGTGAGGTTGTTTTCCTTTGGTTTGGTAGCACCTTACTCTCCAAAGTGACCATTGAACAAATGTTAGGTTGTTTACTGTGTGCCAGACACTACTGTAGATGTTGAAGATTCAACAAGGAACAAAGCAGTTCAAGATCCTACCCTCATGGAGAATACATTCTAGAGAGGAAGACAGACACTAAACATCCAAGGTGCTTGTGTGAAGGAAGGAAAGAAATAAACTGCGTAAAGACCTCGGTATAGCAGTGTTGCAAACTGAAGGAACAGCAAATGTTCAAGTCCTAAGGTGGAGAGAACAGTGCCCAGAGACTAACAGGATGGCTGAGGTGGCTGAAATGCAGTGAGTGCAGGAAAATAGGTTGCTTTCAGGAGAGTTTGGAGGGAGCAAGTGGTCTCCAGGTAGTGTAAATGGTTACGCTGTTGGATACTAACTGAAAGGTTGGCAGTTCAAATCTACACAGAGGAACTGCAGAAGAAAGTCCCTGTGATATACTCATGAAAGATTTCAGCCATTGGAAACTCTGCTGAGCACAGTTTTACTGACACACATGGGGATACCAGGAATCCAAGCTGACTCAGTGACAACAGGTGTAGGTAACGCACCTATGGAACCCCGCATAAAAGAGGAATAATCAAAAGTAGGGATGCTTTTGAGCAGGTGAGTTAGGCCAGGTGCAGTTTACAGGGAGCACACTCCATGCAAGACCGCCCTCATTTGACACCAGCTTCAAGTTCAAGTGGTTCCCAAAACCACCCTCAGAACTGACAATTTGCTGGAGGGACTCACAGAACGCACTGCACACTGTTACACTCAGTTTTGCTTTATTACAGGGAAAAGATATGTTTGGTTCACTTTTAATAAAGAAATGATAGCATCTCTCTGGCACAAATGGGTGCTCTACTACTAGCCCAAAGCCTGGCATTTCAAATATACCCACAGATGCTTCGCAAAACACATCATCTGCTTCAGAATGGTCAGTGCCATCAAAAACTCCATACAACAGTTCTGCTCAGTGCACATAGTCTCAGCGTGAGTGAGCATCAACTTGACAGCAACTACTTTGGGTTTGGTTATTGATTTTGAAGGGGCAAAGAAATGTATTCTGAGGGAAGACAGAGGCAAAGCCGCAGTGACCGCGCAGCATGACTGGGGACACGCTTTATGCTGCCTGTTTCAACAGGTTGGACTGCTGTGGGTTAACCGACACCTGCTGTCCGGAGATCTCCCAAGTCCTGGTGGTATCTGCCAGCCTAAGCTCCCTCAGCCTGACAGGAAACAAGTTGGCAGATGAGGGAGTGAAGACACTCTGCAGTGCTTTGAATTTCATGAGAAGCAGCCTAAAGAAGTTGATGTAAGTCCTACTGTCTTTCATCAGAGTTGTTTTCTCTCCACTGGGATCATCCAAGTAAAGGGAGGAAAGGGTGTTTTTGTTGTTAGGAGCCACTGAGTCAGTCCCAACCCAGTGACCCCTTGTGCAAGGGAAGAAAATGCTGCTCCATCCAGCACCATCCTCACAATTATTGCTATATTTGGTCCTATTACTGCAGATCCTCACAGAGGATCTTCCTTTTTTTCCTCTGCTTTAGGAGCCCTAGTGGTGTGGTGGTCATGAGCTCAGCTGCTAATCAAAATGTCAGCAGTTCAAAGCCACAAGCTGCCCCCTTGGAAGCCCTATAGGGCAGTTCTTTCTAACTCCTATAGAGTCCCTATGGGTTGGAATCAACTCGATGGCAATTTTTTTCTGTTTTACCAAGCATGACGTCCTTCTCCAAGGACTGGTCCCTCCTAATGACACGTCCAAAGTACTTACGAGTGAAGATGATGGATTTTGTCTTAAGAAACATTCTGTCATGGCTGCACTTGTTCACTTTTCCACAGTCCATGGTATACTCGACATTCTTCCCCAACACCATAATTCAAAGGCATCAATTCTTCATTCTTCCTTATTCATTGTTCAACTTTCCAATGCACATGAGGTGAATGAAAATACCATGGCTTGGGTCAGGCACACCTTAGTCCTAAAAGTGACATCTTTGCTTTTTAGTACTTAAAAAAAAAAACAAAAAACAAATTGATAACAGAAGTCAAGGATTAGAATGAGAGTTGTAACCTCATGGTGTCACAATGCCCAGGTTCAAAGAAGGCTCAATAATTAACACTTGTGTCTTTGCTACTGAACTCTGAACTAATGTGACAGATAGAAGCAGGAGTTAGCCAGATGAAACTCAGAGACTGTACTTTTCTTACTGATAAAAGTTCTATTGGAGCATGAGACTTAGATGTGTAGCCAAGTTTACTAATGCTTGACACCATAATTAGAAAGAATGGCTCTCCCAGTTACTGAAAGAGCTATGATACACCAAACCTCCTTTATGGGAGCAACTCCTATGGCCTGGCTGAGTTCAAACCACAGCACGTGCATTCTAGTCATGGCCTGGCTCACAAAGCAGAGTCTAGGCTGAGCATCGTTCAAAGTGACCAATCAGATAACTCTTACCACCTCCTGTGGAGAAGAGGGAAAGAAAGGGCCAGGACTGGGACTCAAGCAGAAATTCTTCAATGCAGAAACACAAGGGAGTGACAGCTCTCCATCCCTAACACCTAATGGCACAAGGGGATATAGACTTTTGCTGACAACTTATTCTATGTATGATGGTAGAAAGTAGTCCTAATGGTTCAGTGGTTAAAAATTTAACTGCTAATCAGGTCAGAGATGAAAACTCACCCAAGTGGCACTTCAGGAGAAAGAGCTGGCAATCTACTTTGGTAAGATTGCTGAAGTTTTATTATGCCCTCTAGGGTCACTGAGTCAGAGTGAACTTTATAGCAATGAATTACAATGGATAGTAGAGTGAGGGAAAAGAGGTTTAACGGTTATAGCAACCACCTATCAAGCATTTATTGAGCTGTGCCAAGTACAGTGCTAAAATCTTCCCATACTTGTCTCACTTAGTTCTCAAAACAGGTCTATGCAGTAGGTATAGATGACTAACCAACCTTGCTAATTACAAACTTTGTTAACCCTACTGATAAACAAGGAGACAAGGTTTTTGAAAGGCTCAATTGCTTGGCAAGGCTGGGCCATTATCAAGTGGTGAAGCTGGGATTCAGATTCGTGACTGATACTCCAGAGGTGTACCATCCAATATGGTAGCCACTAGCCACATGTGGCTACCTAGATTTAAATATAAAATCCAGTTCTTTGAGCCTGTGAGCCACATGTCAGGTGCTTAATATCCAGTGTAGCCATTGTCTATTTGAATGGGTAGAATAGTTCTAATGGATCTTTAATTTGGGCCTGACAGCAGAGTTGTTGAATCACTGGGTGTGGTCTCAAAAAGGCAGGTACTTTCTGTCTCAATGGATTGTGGTTCCACTTATAGAACTTCTTCAAATACGTGTAGAAATGTAAATGTTTTTATGAATTTTCTAGCATTTTACAGATTTTTCAGTAACTCAAGCACTAAAAAAAAATATATATATATTATGGTCCACACTAAATAAAAGTATGAGTTCTGTTTTGCCCATGGGCCTCTAATTTAGATCTGGTCACAAGTGGTCTACCACAGTGTCCACTAGCTTAGACACTAGCCACATGTGACTACTTAGATTTAAATTTAAGAAACTAAATGAAATGAAAAATTCAGTTTCTCAGTTGCCCTACCCACAAGCTGAATGTTGATAAACTCATTGCCACTGAGTCAATTCGAACTCATGGTGACCCTATAGGACAGAGTAGAACTGCCTTATAGGCTTTCTAAGGCTGCAGTCTTTAAGGAAGCACACACTGCCACATCTTCCTGTCACAGAACAGTTGGTGGGTTCAAACTACAGACCTTTCAGTTAGCAGCTAAGCACTTAATCACTGTGCCACCAGGGCTCTCCGAGTGTTTATAGGTATGTAGATAGTGGCTGCCACATTGGAGAGTGCAGGTATGGGACATTTCTAACACTGTAGAAAGTTTTAGGCCTTTTTCCTAAACCTCTTTGAGCTGCCTTTTTTTCTTACAATTATCAGAAATAGGGTTAAGCTGTCAAAAGTACCAAGAGATGGCTATATAAATGGAGTTATATTATACAATATCCTACTTACTTTGGTGTATTGAAAAATAAATTCTTATGCTACTTTTCACTGGATTCCATTCACTTTCTATCCTCAATTCTTGCCAGCATTTAAGAAAAAATCTTACCATTTGTGTCTGAAGGCCAGTGGCAAGATCCTAGAGAGCCATAGGTTGTGGCTGGTTAGAGCTGCCACATGTGGAGTCCCTGAGCTCCAGGCTCTACCCCAAGTGCTCTATTCCCATTAATACTACCTTCATAACTCACCCATAAGGTAAGGATTTTTAATTCCCAGCTTATTGATAATGAAGGGAGAATCTCGAAGAAGAGGAATCTCTTCCTCAAGGTCGTACAGCTAGTAAGGGCAAAGTCAAAGCATGGGCTCCTATTTGATGCCTACAGAAGTGTGCTATTACCCTGGAATTTCCTCCTAGGTGTCCTGCAAACTCAGCGAATGTGACATTGGTACCCCACCTTCAGCAGGCATTTGGTTCTCAAGTCAGTGCAAAAGTAGAAAACCAAACAGCACAAATTAACCCTTTAAGAATGTAGAGTGGGGTAGTACATTAGAGGCCAATATACTATACCTTCTCCATCAATCCTGCTTAGCCAGCGTTTCCTCCTGCGTCAGAGGAGACTGCTGTCAATGGGCTTATGCTGCTAGTTCAGTGGTAGAATTCTCACCTTCCACGCTGGAGACTTGGGTTTGATTACCCAGCCAGTGCATCTCATGTGCAGCTACCACCCATCTGTCAGGGGAGGCTTTTGTGTTACGATGCTGAACACGTAGGTGTCTGTGGAGCTTCCAGACTAAGGCAGATCAGGAAGAAAGGCCTGGCGATCTACTTCAAAACTCAGCCAGTGAAAACACAATGGAGCACAATCATCTGACTGCAACCAGTGAGTGATGGTGTAGGAGCAGACAGAGTTGTTAGATTGTACGTGGGGTCACCATGAGTTGTGGCCAATTTGACAGCAGCTAACTTCATTTCACTCACTTTGAACGTGTTAAAAGGAGGGGGCCAATCCCTGCAAACAGCCAACGTGATGGATATAGCAGAGGGTCAGTGACAAAGAGGAAGACCGCCAGTGAGAAAGACTGGCGTGATAACTACAACAATGTGTTCAAACGAAGGAATGATTGTAAGGATGGCGCACGGTTTCATTCTGTTTTACCCAGGGTGTCCGTGAGTCGGAACAGACCAGACACCACCTAACAACAATGCTCAGTATACTGGCCTAATCAGTTTGCGTGTTAATCCATTTTGCTTTGTAATGGTTAAATGAGTAACATTAGAGTGATACCACAGTGAAAACTGGAAGAGCCTGAGCTCAACGGGACTGCCTCGTTTTTTGAGTCTGACACATTTTCTGCCTCTGACAGGGTATAGTCTTACCACTTTTCTGTCCCTCAGTCTTACAAGTTTCTACCTTACACAGGTGCTGGCTTTTGCAGGTAGTTCTACATATTTAATGTGCTAATTCGGGACTGAAGTATCTGAGTTCACAAATTAAAGGCAGACGTAATGTGAAATCACCCTCCATGCAGGTGATGTTTCTTTCCCTTCCTTGCAAGGGAAGGCAAGCTGTAACTTGTACGACAGCCCTCACTGTGTCCCTTCTGGGGCTCTCTTCCTGCAGACTGGGGAACTGCGGCCTCACAGCTGCTGGCTGCGGTGACCTGGCTTCGGTCCTCATCACCAACCAGAATCTTACTCACCTGTGTCTGTCGGACAACAGCCTGGGAAGTGAAGGCATGAAACTGTTGTGTGGAGCCATAAAGAACCCGAACTGTGGTCTAAAGAGACTGATGTGAGTCTGAAGCTTCTCTGAAACTTCCTAGTCTGAAAACTTCCTAGCTTTCTAACAAATTCAGCAGTATCAGCCTCAAACTGCAAAACAATAGGGGGCATGGAAATGGTCGTGATGAAGGGACTTGATCACTGCCAAGTCTTGCCCGTGTTAATTGTCCCCTCCCCGCTTCCTTCCGAAACTCCATCTCTGCCTTGTGTTTCCTTACAGTGGAAAGTCTTCATTCAAATATTAACCACCTACCACAGGCAACCAGGGTTGTGTGCTGGGAATATGGAGAAGACTTCACATGATTTAAATTCTGGGTGGGGATGGATT